>JASFAX010000022.1:16750707-26750707 GCA_030737875.1 Allium sativum
CGATCATGAGTGATTAATTTAAGATAATTAAATACTTAATAATTATAATTAGGAATGCAAATTCAGTTCCAATTTCAAACTTCAAATTCAAACACTCCATACACATTTAGACATTTCAAATTAAACTACACATTCATATTCAAATTAGTTATCAGTTAGTAATCATTCGTTAATATATTTGATTAATACTTGATGATTAATTGTAGAAATTCAAATTCAAGTCCAAATACAATTTCAAAAACTCGCTACAAATTCAAGAAAAAAGTTCAAAGAAAGGGTATTGTTAAACGGACTACATATTTGGTTAAGGGGAGGATAATTTTAAGGGGACTCTAGCCTATTATTTTTTTGTTAAGGGAGGGTGTAGTTTATTTTAAAAGAAAAAGAAAATGTGACCTAATTACCCATGGCTCATCACTTATGTTAAACCCAACTTACTAAATTCAACACAAATAACGAACGTGCGAATTACTAAACATCTCAACTATACAAATTTGATACAGCATATTAGATCAAAATTTTTGTTTTTGCATTTATTTCAAATTAACCATACCAATTACAATATGAAATTACAATTAATTACCTGATCTGATGTCTTTTGATCACCCACGAAACTTTCTTATGTCTCCATTACATTAGCTACGCCATTTTTTATTTGGCAAATTCTATTCATACAATGAAAATTACTTTATATACATAACTATTTTGCTAAATATATATATATATATATATATATATATATATATATTACTAAATTACTCTTCTTCTTTATTGCATTTTTACTTTTTTAATTATAACTCATCAAACTAAAACATTGTAACCAATGATATTTAATTAAATCTATGTAAAATAATTTGAAGAACACAACAAATTTTTAAATATGAAACATAAATTTTGAATTACGTGAACTTTTACAAGTAATTGTTTAAATTTAGAGTCATTTGATTCAAAAGTAGGGCCGCTTTTGCTGAAATTAAGAATCTTTTATAGCATAATAAATTGCTTACCGTACATTCAAAAAATTAAAATATATTTTACTGAATTTAAACTTTATTTAGTGCTATAGATTTCCTATTTTCTATAAATAACTTTAAAGTTTTAGAGAGGGAAGATGAAGAAAAAAAAGGTTAGTATTGTAAAAAAGATGGTGTATATAAAGTAATTTTTTGTGTATGTTAGTATATTTTATTTTATGGTGTATGTTTAGATATTATTGGTGTATGAATACAATTGACCTTTTTTATTTTTATGTGCAACATTAAATTACAAGCATTAATTAAGGTTTAAGTTTTATGGTTTATATTAATGAGAATTATAGGGGGTTAATATCGGAATTTTAATTTATATGTTTAAGGGGAGGCTAATTTATTTTGTTCTCCCCATAACAATTATACAATAAATAAAAATTGGTCCTCCCCTTAACCAAATGTGGAGTCCCTTTAACAATCCCCCAAAGAAATAAGAAGAATTGCATCTTTCTAGCTGCCTAGCCGTTGCAATTTTGTGAGTCTAAAAACACTCAGTTGAAGCATCTATGTAACTGTAACATCTGATTTATCTAAGTTAAGATAAATGTAATTCCCACTCAATGTTTTTTCTTGAACGTTTCCCGTGCTCTGGGACATGCCTAAAGTTAAAAATAATGTAAATCAATTCAATATTATTATTTTTATTCCACAAAACCTCTTGATATTTGTTTGCCTGCTTTGTGACCAGGCTACACAAAGCAAAGATCATGTTGACACAACTCTCGGTAAATGCTGTCTGATATGGAATCTCTGGATAGCATCGCTCTCTGGCATTGGAAGCATCGTCAGAAGACACAAGGCAGTTTGGTCAAAATCACAACATCAGTATAAACTGGCCCGAAACCCCTATCAAATGACCTCATTTGGATCTATTCACCTCACATACTCGTAGCCCTTTGAATTATCTTCAGTTTGAGCTTTGGTTTGGCTCAATCGAACTTACGGTTTGAAAGTTACGCCCATTTCCGTGAACGAGTGTAAGCTGGCATATGACCGCGATCCGATTCGCCCTTGCCTACGCGATCCGATCCGCCCTTGCCTACGCGATCCGATCCGGCCTTGTCTACGCGATCCGACCCATGACCGCGATCTGACCCATGATCGCGATCCGACCTTCGGACCTGTTCAAACGCAGCTTGTCTTGACCTATTCTCAAGGCTACTGGCTCTCCTATTTTTCTGGATCGCCTGCCACGTACCCCATCACGAACCAGTCCTCCCAGGATCTTTTCTACAGCTATAAATACACCTTCAGAGGGCATTTTCAAGGGACTTTTGGCATCTCCTCATCCATGGCTGCCATAGCCAACACTTCTCCATGAATAATCACCATCTTCCTCAATAAATTCAATGGATTCAGAGAGAATTATTCATTGAATTCAAGTGATTGAAAGACAATATTCATTGTATTTGTAATCCATGAGTGAAATGAGAAAATATGAAGTGGACGTAGGCTCATTAACGCCGAACCACTATAAAAATCTCGTTGTCTTGCTTTTTTCTCTATTTTTTTGATTATTTCTTCATATCCTATGCTCAAAATACGACAATTTGGGTGTTAGAGCCATTTTTTGATCTAACATTTTGGTGCTTTCACTGAGAACCGAATTCTCAACCTATCGGATTGTTATTCTACTATTTGGATTTGAAAGTTCGAAGAAAACAGTCCGCGTTTCTACCATTTTTGAATATTTCGTTGATTTCAGAAAATCAGAGCTTCATGCCTTCGAAAAAAGGCTAAGGGTTCACAAGCTTCACGACCAAATGAGGATAATAAAGAAAATGCACAGGAGCAGGTTAGAGCAGGTGGCCGGTTCTCGGTTCGCGGATCGCAGGGGGTATCGCGAACTGGTTCGCGGTTCGCGGATCGCAGGGGGTATCACGAACTGGTTCACGGTTCGCGGATCGCAGGGGGTATCATGATCCGATTCGCGATTCGCGGAACGACCTCCACGAATGGAGGCCAAAGAGCCATCACGATCCGATTCGCGGTTCGCGGAACGACCTCCACGAACGGAGCCCAAAGAGCCATCACGATCTGATTCGTAGTTCCCGGAACGACCTCCACGACCCGGGCCCAGAGTGACCTTCACGACCCGACCTGGTGTATGATCCGCGATCTGATCCGAAGACGTTGATTAATTGACGATCCGAGCCTCGAACCAGACGACAGTAGCGAACCGCGACCTAGAAAAGTGGTGACGAACAAGGGTCGCGATCCGACCCAAAAAAGTGACATTTTTTGGAAAAAATGTAATTTTCAGATCATTTCAGAAAAGGCTCTATCTTCCAAAATCGAAAAAATCGTGCGGTGCCCAAAAAAGGGTCGATCGCCGCCGGGACTGCGGGGCCCCGGACCCCCGCCGGCGCTGCGCCCGGACCCGCTGACGGCCTCGCCTTCGGCTCGGACACGGCCCGCCTTCGGCTCGGAGTACATTCTGACCCACATTTATCACAAATGCTTATCGACCAAGATTCGGTAGGTATTCTGAGGATTCTTTCCAGAAGCTATGACCTCTATCTATCGATCTTATTAAATGTGAGGAGTTGTTGAAAAGATTCGACACGCTGGCTATGGCAGTATACAAAATAATGATGGTCTCATAACAGCCTCCTCTTCCAGAGCTCCAATGGTGTGCATATTTCCCAAATGCAACTGATGATGCTCCTGAGCGAATAGTGATCACCTAGTTTACATGACTTAAACCTGTCCTACTGGCGAAATCCCAGATGACATTGACATAGAGCAACCCGGAGACTATTCTGAGGATGACTCAAAAGATCCCAATGACCATGATTCTCAATAATGGGATACCCGACGGCAAGTAAGGACCCTAGCACTACAAAGTTACCCTTCGCTTGAATGGCATGGTGAAAAACGTATGTCCTACGGTTCACCTATTTGCCGTCAACCGCATCGAGATAGATTGATTTCCACGTGTCCAAGAGTTAGATCGACGTAATTTGGTCCCCAGAGTTAGGAACCAATTGAACCTCCGCAGGCCGTGATTGGATATATGGATCATTGTTGGGATGATAACAACTTGACTGCTCACCAGCCACCATATGACATTGGTCAAGAAATGAGAATTTGAGATCAACGCAAATATGAATCAACCATTAGCTCTCCACTTCATACAACAGTTGTGATAGGATATACGAACCTTACTTGAAGCCTCACAAGCTATGCTATCATGTTCAAGCTCATCTGATCAAGATTCAGACAGACTAGCTCCAACAGAATTCAGAGCCTACATTGCACCCTAGAGCCTATTGCTAAATATGCCAACCGAAGATGGAGCGGGAATGGTCTGTGGTGACCAAGTTATTGGAGAAGCCGACTATTCAGCTGGATTTACCATGCTACGCAACAAAGATGGCGTGAAACCCAAAGATGCTTCCCCTCTAGATGAAATGGAGTGTGAAGGAGGTATCAATATTGCGACTAATGGGAGCATCACAAAAGGAATTGCCCAAGGATCTGTCTGAAGATCTAGATCCTAGCAAGGATCATCATTCGGGATGTAGAAGGGTGACATCTAATGATGCAACTACACGTGTTCCGATTGGTGACGCCGACCGAAGGATGCCGAGGCAACTTACCTGTGCTTACTGAATTATATGGTCCACAACCAAAGTGCAAGGCCCATGGAAGTCCATGTAGGTGATAGTCTTATGGAGTCCGAGCGGTCAACCTACCACGTTTCGAATCTGACAGAGATGTTCAATATCTGGAATGAACCTAAAGGCCTCATAGTTAGCCATGAACAACAAAGAATTAAAGGCGTCTGAAGCTTGGCATGAAAGTTGGCACCACTTGTGTGTAAGGAGGATAAGGTCTGAAAACTAGTCAATAATGTGAGCAAGAAAGTAGTCGTGGTATACCCAAAGATTGAAAAACTCATCTACAGCTTGCTGATTGCTCTAAGAAAGCTCCCCCATTACTTCCAAGTTCATCCGATGGTATGCACCCTCACTAACTGCTACGACAGGTCCTGCAACGACCTGAGGCATCTGGAAAATTGCTTGATCGGGACATAGAGCTAAACCAGTTTGATCTCAACTCCCTCCTAAAGAAGTCCATACGAGGGCAAGCATTAACCGACTACATCACTGAATGTACCACTCCCGAAGAGGATGTGGCAGATGTAGAAGATGCACCTGGAAGATGTAATCAGACGGTGCAAAGAATGATTGACTGTCCGACGCCGGTGTCTTATTAATAACCCCTAAAGGGCGGTCAATTTACTACGCCTTGCGGTTGAAATTCTCCGCTACTAACAACGACTCCGAAGACGTCACCCTGATTATCGAATTGAAACTCGCTAAGGAGTGGGGAATATTGGCATTAAGCATATTTTTTGACTTTCACATTGCTGTTCGCCATGCTCGAAAGGAATTCCAGACGAAGGAACCACCACTCGCAGCTTACCTAGAACCGGAAGAAGGGTTGTTGGACGAACTGGAACGTTACAACATATCTCATGTCCTGCGAGCAGAAGATCAGAAGGTGGATAATCCGGCGAAGTTAGAAGGGTCCGACAATATAGAAAAGATAGAGATTATCCCCATCAAGACACTATGAAATATAACCATTGATCAGATGGAAGTTGATCCAACGTTGGAGACCAAACCCAGAAGAGAGTCATGGTTAACTCCATGATAAACTTCCTACAGCACAGAATGCATCTGACAAGGTGAAGTGAAAGGCGTGCAATCGTTTTTTATGCCTCGAGATATGACATGCAATTCAACATTGCCTATTTTTCTTGGAAGGTTGTCCCAAAACAAACACCAACGAGTGCAATTGCCGAATTCACCGCCCAGAATGATTCGACCAAATCACCAATCAGCCACCCATTAGATGGGAGATGTACATGAGTGAAACTTCTGATGAACGGCATTTTGAAGCTAGAAAGTGAAGATTCACACTTCCACTCCTTTCATCGATTATATGTCAAGCAAACTCATTCCCCGGACACTAGGGGCAACTAGAGATTTGAGCATGAATCGCTCGAGAATAAATCATCCAATTCAAAGCTGACACATCAGGAGTTTGCACGGCCAACTGCCTTTTTCTTGCCCGAAGAGTAGCAAATTGAGTATTTAATTCTTGCCCCCAATATGGAATCGAAGGCATATCAGTAAATTGGTGAGATATGATTATCTCACCAGCAGCATTATCCTATTTCTTAGCACCAATGCGACGATGTGCTACCATTAGCGATACAGTCATGAATTTTTGACACTCTATCCTTACCCTTAGCATAGGGGGAAAAGAGGCGATTCAAAAAGAGATGCGACCTCATCACTCGCTTATAGTACCTACTTAGCCGCCTTTGCCATCTCAAGACCCTGATCAAGGTCTATTCATTTTTTGGGACTGCCGCCCCCATGATAATTTGAAAAAGGATTCCTCATCAACTAAAAGACTTTGGCAGCGCTTCATTGGCAGAGATAGGGCGAAGCAAAATGGACCTGCAATGAATATGCAACGCCATTTTTCACTCAGAATGATACTCATTCCTTTTACAGGATTATTCTATAACGATGACTCTTATATTTGCATCCTTTATGAGTTATTGATGTAATTAACTCAGATGAAATAATGTGTGGATGGTGTAGTTACCTTGGATCTGGTATCGATCAGACTTTTAACACCCGCATGCAGAATTATGGAGCACTGCCATAACGGGCCCGACTGAACTGCTCGCTAGCAAAGTCATGCCCCCCGTCTAAAGAAAGTCATATAGCTCAAGGTGGATTCGGAAGGATCATCCAATACTTGGCTTACACGTGGCAGACCGCAAGACAATTGTACATAAATCATTGAATCGTAAAGTCGTAGTCCAACTCCAGATGAACGCGGTGTGACCGCCTACATGGCTCGATCCTATGCTCGACGCCACCGGATTACATGAATTCAAATAAAGGAGGCAATACTGCCCCTTGATATGCTCACTTTTCAATCATGCAATTTACTTTCATTTGCTTTCCGAGTTATTGACATGACTAACTCGTGTGATATGAATGACGCAGGTACCCGAAGTTTGGTGCCAACCAATCCTCCCAAAGACTGTTCGGAGGAACGCAGAGCCTTGGCAAACGTTTTCCAAATGTTTGTCTGTCTGACTTTAATCCTCAGAGCTTGGATTAAAATATAAACCTTGGATGAGTTTGAAGGGCGTGCCTGATTGAAGACCGCTCAATCCATGACTCTAACTCTCATGATTCGAGAGAGAGTATAAAGGACGCGAAGATGACGTCCACAAGGCGCGAAGGTGCACCATGATAGGAACTGCCTCGACAACGCTCTAACTCTCCAAAGCAGAAAGAGAGTATAAAAGCGTCTCCGAATGTGGGCTGAGAAAGGACTCTTACCCTGCTGAAGGATCGGGGAGCGATGGAACAGCTGAGTCCCAACTCTAACTCTCCAGAATCGAGAGAGAGTATAAAAGCGTCCATGATTTGGCGCGGAGAAAGGACTCTTACCCCGCTGAAGGATCGGGGAGCGATGGAACAGCTGAGTCCCAACTCTAACTCTCTAGAGTCGAGAGAGAGTATAAAAGCGTCTATGATTTAGCACTGAGAACTTCTGCTCCGCTGAAGGATCGTTGAGCAGATCATGAACCGAGCTCAAACTCTAACCCGCTGAAGGATCGGGAGAGTATAAAAGCGCTAGAGATTCAGCGCCCCAGCAACTCTAACCCGCTGAAGGATCGGGAGAGTATAAAAGCGCTAGAGACTTAGCGCCACGGGAAAATTCCTCCCCCATTAAAAGATCGGGGGGGGGGGGGGCAGGATGGAAGCTGATCCCAAATCCTCCATGTCCGGACATGGGGGCAACACAGTTATGGTCCTTATCAATCCTCAACAAGACCTGGCCAGGCACTAAGTTAATGATTGATTGGGGGCATACCTATACATACATACTACTTTACTGCACTTTCACTTAAGTTGCACTGATAACTTATAATGTTTCATGACTTGTTTGCTTATTTGCATTTCAAATGTTTAAATGCATAACTAATTATGGAATGCTCGCAGGTACAGGATAATGCGAAAGGACTCTCACCCCGCTGAAGGATCGGGGAGCGACTGAACAGCTGAGTCTGAACTCTAACCTTGGCGAACGCCAGGAGAGTATAAAAGAGTCTCCGATTGAGCGCTGAGAAAGAACTCTTACCCCGTTGAAGGATCGGGGAGCGACAGAACAGCTGAGTTCGAACTCTAACCTTGGCGATCGCCAGGAGAGTATAAAAGCGTCTATGATTAAGCGCTGAGAAAGGTGCTGGAGACTCAGCACCCCCCATAAATTCAAACTCTATCCCGAACTACGACAGGAGAGTATAAATGCATGACGACATATGCCACTCAAGGGCTCCTATCCCGTCACACGACTGGGACCAAGAATGAAAATGGAGCTCGAACCACTTGTTTCCGGGAATGGAGGGGCAGCACACGAACACAGCAGTACAAAAAAAAATGGAATTTCATTCACTAAGTACAGGCTCACAAAACAAAGCTGGACAAAATGCGAGATCCGAACTCGCACAACAACAGTAGACCCATAGGGAATAACTAAAGGGCCGCGTCCAGAAGGATGACGTAGGCGTATAATTATAAGCTGCCTGAGCGACTCATGGCGACGACAGAAAAGAAGCCTGGATAGTGAATTGTTCAGCGACATGTTATACAACTTCATACTTGCAACTGGAAGGACCTGGCGAGGCCCTGAGATTTTTTGGTGTCTACCCTACCTCAGTACGATCTTGAGCGATCATTGATTCCTTGGCCTTAATACAATTCGACGTAATCGTGGAATTCTGGACATTTATGAATTACAGGCTTCTTGTACCGTACCAAACACGTCCTACTCCATGCTTGGATAGTATGATCGCTTGAATTCTGAAAGTGACTTCCTCTTCTCATGTATACATGTCTGAATTCGAAAGGGAAGTGATCCGACCGCATGTCTTTCGCAGTTACCCTATAACTGGGGCCATGGCTATTTAAAATATTTACAAACGGCATAACTTAAGTGCCTGTGTTTAACTTGTGTTGTGATCCTAACATCCCCCCTTGAGGACCAAGAAACAAATGCAAAGAGAATGTCCATCTGCTGATCCCAACCGACTTCTAGAATGGGAAGCTCATATAAGGCTGGATATATCCCATACAACAATTGGACAAGATGCCGCTATTTCGCCTCCAACCTCTCCCTTCATGCAAAAAGCAAGTGGGAACACCCGAGATGAACACGAACCAATCAGTAGTCACACAATGTGCCGCTTCAATTCAGAACGTCGTAGATGGAAACATGGGCGATGGAACGGCTACCTGCAACTTCCTAGATGAGAGTGCAAGAATTGTGACAAACTCAGATCATGCACGAACAGTTTTAACTCCAACTCGAATGAATACTCGAGCGACATTTCATGCTCAGCTCTAAGAAAGAACGCAACAATTCGAAAAACAGGAACCCGGTCAGGTCGAATGACTCGAACCATGACCCGGGGGCAATATCGACGTGGAAACAAGAAATCAGCAAAGACCCCCTTTTGTAATCTCAGAATCGATGCTGGGGGCACCAGATATGATCTTGAAAATGTGTAGCAATTCTTTGACGGTGATCTGCTCGCCAGTTTAATTCGGCACCTCTCGAGAAGCGGTACTCCTCTAGTTGATGTGGATAACAACAATTAAAGCCCTCACACGTGGGACGTCAGGATCCTCTGTTATTCCCCCGGACTTTAAATTTTCTCTATAACAAGACTTGCTCAGAGATTTTGATGAATTCAACACTGAAGTGGATAGACTTTCATGACAAAAAGGTGTTAGCGTCGAGACGAATGACCTAGAGGCCTTCCTGACTAAAGAATGGAGTACCTTCTAATTCCCGAAACGATAAGGACAAAGGAAAAGCCCTAGAAAACAACGACTAGAATGTGCAATTCCAAAGAGAATCTACACCACTTATCGAGCCCATGATCTTGTTTGTCAAGCTTGATTGAACCGAGCATGAGAAAGAGACTCAATAAGACTGTGATAATCATTTCGGACTATGCTGAAGCATAAACGGTGGAGCCCAACTAACTTCATAACGACATTTATTCATTCGCATTCAACAACCTTACTTGACTCCGCAACTGATCTGATGAGAGTAATCGACGTCGCTGATGCCCAATGAGGCAATCCTCACTATCTGACTAAAGAGAAGAGATGATATCAAAGCAAACGTGGTTCAACCATTTGCATATACAATTCCGATTTTTGCTAAATTGAGAAACAGCACAGAATGATCTGGGTCGACTAAGATTGCTGAACCTGCAACTCTTACCAGATGCAACGACAGGAAGTATAAAATCTTCAAGATTAAATGCCTTATTGACTCAACTCAACCCCCATCGATACTGGGGGCATAAGTAATGACCTCTCTTGTCCTCCGATGGCACTGAGAGCACAAGTGTCGGTTCATAGACTAACTTTGAAGACAATCCTGGCATGAAATGGGATTCAAAACATGTACATCATGCCTCCGGAGTACAACCTTACTCATCTTTGCCGACCAAGCGAGCTAGCTTGTGGATCGAATGTGAACTTAAAGACTCAAACTACACCAAATGGAAGGTGTGACAAACCTATCTACTACCTTGCGATGGTGACAATCCTATAGGCACTGGTCCACATAATTTTAATAACGTCCCTTACTGCCTACTTCATATGTGAATATTGGATTAAGAAATGATTCGTAACAGTTGTGGATTCTCTCGACTACGATCCAGAGTGATCAGGGCTTTTGAATTCCTTACTGTTACGATTCAATGCGATTTTAAGATCCTGAATCAATATCAAGATATCAGGCTAGTCCAATCTTGAGTACAAATGACAAATTCGTATTTTGATTCTGATGTGCTTTATCCCAACAGTCCAGTTGTTAGCTCAGAGCCCAAAGATTCTTACATCGCCCCATGATTTGGGTGGCTACTTCATTTATTGACTCATATGTAAAAGAAAGTCCAACCCTACCACGCGCTTGGCTTGCATAGAGTGATGATATTGTTTGGCGATGACCTATGCGTGTAGGATCACGCTCGGGAGCCGACAATTTAGCATGACTTCTGACGGATGAATTAGATCTTTTGATTCGACAAGGTTTAAACAATTTCTTGATCGTCTCGAATACTCCTTCCATAGAGCTTGGCCCACTAGTTCCTGAGGAAGCAATGCAACAATTGGATAAAGCCTTTTCAAGGATAAATAACGTTCCAGAGAGATTTAGCTCAACATATTCAAAGCACATCTCATCTGCGATAAGATGTACTTTGGGGGGCAAAATGTTAGCCTGCTTTGTGACCAGGCTACCCAAAGCAAATATCATGTTGACACACCTCTCGGTAAATGCTGTCTGATATGGAATCTCTGGATAGCATCGCTCTCTGGCATTGGAAGCATCGTCAGAAGACACAAGGCAGTTTGGTCAAAATCACAACATTAGTATAAACTGGCCCGAAACCCCTATCAAATGACCTCATTTGGATCTATTCACCTCACATTCTCGTAGCCCTTTGAATTAGCTTCAGTTTGAGCTTTGGTTTGGCTCAATTTGACTTACGGTTTGAAAGTTACGCCCATTTCCGTGAACGAGTGTAAGCTGGCATATGACCGCGATCCGATCCGCCCTTGCCTACGCGATCCGATCCGCCCTTGCCTACGCGATCCGATCCGGCCTTGTCTACGCGATCCGACCCATGACTGCGATCCGACCCATGACCGCGATCCGACCTTCGGACCTGTTCAAACGCAGCTTGTCTTGACCTATTCTCAAGGCTACTGGCTCTCCTATTTTTCTGGATCGCCTGCCACGTACCCCATCACGAGCCAGTCCTCCCAGGAGCTTTCCTACAGCTATAAATACACCTTCAGAGGGCATTTTCAAGGGACTTTTGGCATCTCCTCATCCATGGCTGCCATAGCCAACACTTCTCCATGAATAACCACCATCTTCCTCAATAAATTCAATGGATTCAGAGAGAATTATTCATTGAATTCAAGTGATTGAAAGACAATATTCATTGTATTTGTAATCCATGAGTGAAATGAGAAAATATGAAGTGGACGTAGGCTCGTTAACGCCGAACCACTATAAAAATCTCGTTGTCTTGCTTTTTTTCTCTATTTTTTGATTATTTCTTCATATCCTATGCTCAAAATACGACAATTTGGGTGTTAGAGCCATTTTTTGATCTAACAATATTGTTTAGATGAAAAGGTTGGAAGCTACCCGGAAACTTCCAAGCATCTGTTTGCCGGTCTGTAATTATTTAGCAGACAGAATAATACCCCAGTACACATCATGAATTTTGCAGCAGCACTACCAACAACACATAATGACTAATGACCAACAACTATGCTAATCAAGGAACACTTTAGTTTTTACTTTGGGGCAACAACCCACTATTTAAAAGCTAAAATAAGAACCATCCTGCACCTCACAAAGAAAAATACAATCATGATTCCATCAGAAGCGAATAATCTAATTTCTGGTTCGACATAAACAGTATACACACGTTTCAGAGTTCAGTATGAACATACGGCAAAAGATCGTATTTTTGTAACTTGTTGACGCTAACATCTAACTCAAGACCATTCACATCAGCTAAAGCAGCTGTCACATGCAAACTTAAAAAAAAAGACTTACATGGACATGAATCGCAATCGCAGGTTTTGGAGTTTTGCAGATTTCCATCCTCATCGTTTTCGTCATCTGCAGCGCGAAAAGCTCTACATCTCTTAAGCACTTTTTTAAGCCTTTTATACTCGACATGCGAGCATTTGTGTAGAAACCACTCTTGATCTCCATGCAAATACTCTGTAATTGTCTCACCAAACTTCATATCGGCTAGAAATCGTTGGTAGTTTCCGTCGATTTGAATTGAATTTAGGGTTAAGAGTGCAAGGAGAAGGAGATTTCTACTAAATATTTATTTAATGTAGGGATGAGAATGAGCTTGGAAACCAGGCGAAATTTGGTTACATATACATATTATTTATACACGTCATGTAATAAATGGAATCATGAATTTAAGGAATCACGGGGCTTCTCCTCGCGTCGAAGCAGGGACTTTAGCCGTACGAGTTTGTTCACACCTTTTTAACGGGTATGAACAAAACACCTCTATCAGCGTTAGTAGTGTGCGACTGTGATTGGCCTCTGAATTCCACTGAATTCCGCCGATTTATTCTCAACCGCACACCACTAACGATGTTAGTGGTGTTATGTTCACACCCGTTAAAAAGGTGTGAACAAACTAGCTCTCGTGATTTACCCCTTTAAGATTATGCAGCTTTGCTTTACACATGACCTAGCCTACTTTGGCTCAAACTATACGCAACCATCAACATATTTGTCATTTTTAATATATAATGGTGCTATTATAACCAATTAAAAAAATATTTTCAATTATTCTACGCTAAATCATTTCCAACCGTTATTCCCCCACTTTCCATAATTAATGAAAGAGAAATTTTATTCTTATCCATCGTATTTGTTATTTTATTCTTATCCATCATACCTATTAGTTTTTAATTAACCCAACCCAACTTTTAGGATAAGTACTTAAATTTATGGTATCTTAATTATTTAAAATTAATTAGTTCATCCATCTAATTTATTTTTGGGAAATTTTATTATTATCCACCATACCTATTAGTTAATCCATCCTAAATTTTATTATTATTACCTAATTTTATGGTTATTTGAATTTTAAAAGTGTTGCTATTCGCACCCGACTTTAGACTACTGGTCACCTTTAAAAAATTAATAGATTAGATTATTTTTAGGGTGTTGTTATTGATACTCCAGCAATTGTTAAGGAAGGTTATTCTTTAAAAACACTACACTCTTTGAAAAATTGTTAAGATGCTACACAAACATATTATTTCACACTACTCAATATTCCCGGATTGCCCCTTCAAATTAGATTAAAAAAAACTTATTCGATAAGGGAAACCGAATTAAAATAAGCAGTTCATCGCCACTGCACCGAATGCAGCACGTAATCAATTATGCATGTATTCGACGGTAATATGTCGAAAATTAATAATCATTTCGGTGTATTACCTTCGTAATTATAAAATTCGGCATATTTATGTCGATCAAAAATAAAATAAAATATAGTTCGATCCGCACCACACTTTAGACTACTGGTCACCTTTAAAAAATTAATAGATTAGATTATTTTTAGGGTGTTGTTATTGACACTCCAGCAATTGTTAAGGAAGGTTATTCTTTAAAAACACTACACTTTTTGAAAGTTAAGATGCTACACAAACATATTATTTCAAACTACTCAATATTCCCGGATTGCCCCTTCAAATTAGATTAAAAAAAACTTATTCGATAAGGGAAACCGAATTAAAATAAGCAGTTCATCGCCACTGCACCGAATGCAGCACGTAATCAATTATGCATGTATTCGACGGTAATATGTCGAAAATTAATAATCATTTCGGTGTATTACCTTCGTAATTATAAAATTCGGCATATTTATGTCGATCAAAAATAAAATAAAATATAGTTCGATCTTATTCCTCCGAAAACGCTTATCCTTTATAATTTAAAAAAATCGATATATGCGAATTGAAAAAAAAAATTACTGTGATCCTTGCAATATTTGTTAAGAGGCTAAATGGGTAATAATGTAAAATTACCTTTATTTGTTAAGTAACTACTTTCCTCAATGTCATTGGTACTCCGCTTAACAATTTCTGAAAAAATAAAAAATTGGTCCCCCTTAACAATATTTGGAGTGACAATAACAATGCCCTAATTTTAACCTACTTCCTACCACCATTTTATTTCTTTTCACTCAGTCAATAATAATCGTATTGTCTCTACTCTTCTCAAACAAACAACGTAAACTCTCCGATATCAAACCCTAAACCATAAAAAAAAATAAAAAATGGTTGAGTTGAGGATGGAAGATAAAGACAAAAAGAGCTTAGTTTTATAGATCATGCTGCGCAACCTATTCTGTTGTTATAGTTTTTTTTTTGGGTTTTCTATTGCTTAGGGTTTTCTATATTTTGAAGGAGATTTCTTCTAATCTTCTCTCTACTTCGAGTTTGGAAGACATTAAATTTAATGACATTGAAATAGAGAATGACATTTAAGTTGTTGAATTTTAGGGTTGTCTTCATACAACAACATATATGTCATATTTTACAAAAAAAAAATCATCATTTTAATTATTTTTATTCGATTTTTGTAGGAAGATAATGTTAATGAAGTTGAGAGTGCTATTATTGTTTCCATTGAGAACTATGTGGATGATAACAATAGACCGCAAGATGATCGATCAAATGTCGTTGAAGACACAAAAGTTGATTGGACAGATCATTTTACAACTGATGACGTATGTAGTTTGTACTTAATTTATAATCACTAATATTCATGTAAAATTGGAAGTATGTTATTTTTTTTGTTAAACTATGTGATTTCAGGAATTTGATTCGCAGAATGCGCTGATTTGATGGTGTAAAACGACGGAGAAAAGTTGAATACTGTTGTAGTAATTATAAAATCCGATAAATTTTGGCCTAAAACGAAACCAAGGTTACAATTGGATTGTGAAAGGGTTGGAGTTTATCATAGTCATCAACCAAAGGCAGAATAAGAGGAAAATACGGTGAAACGATGTAGAACTAGTGCAACTAGAAAATGCAATAGTCCATTTCAATTGAAGGGTGTATATTTGGAGGAAGATAAATGGAAATTAGTTGTAATCAATGGGCTGCATAATCATGAACTTCCTCACATGTTAGAAGGACATCTTTTTGCGACACGGTTGATGGACAAGGAGAAATTTTTTTAGAAGACATGAGTATTGCAGGTGTGCCACCAAGAGATGTATTGATTACGATTTAAAAGTCATATCCAGAAAACTACTCGACTTTGAAGACTATTTACAATGCTAAATATAAAATGCAACTATCAGCAATGAAGTGTAGATCCGTGATGCAACATCTAATGAAATTACTTACAGAGAAGCACTATGATAAATTTTACTAGGGCTGATGTGGAAACCGATCTTTTGACAGATATCATGTGGTCTCATTCGGAATCGTCAGTATTGTGTAAGAGTTTTTCATTCATTCTTCTGTTTGATTATACATATAAGACAAACCTATATAATATGCCTCTATTGGAAATGGTTGGTATGACTTCAACGGGTCAAACGTTTAGTATTGCTCATGCATTTCTAGCACATAGGCATAAGGACAACTACAAATGTGTTCTAACAAAGTTAAAACATTTTTATTTACCTGAAAAAGAACCCAGGGTAATAGTTACAGATACAGAAGGGGCAATGATAAATGAGATCAAGAAAAAATTTCCACCGGCAAACCTATTGATGTGTTTGTGGCACATGGGAAATAATGTCATTACAAATTGCAAAACGGAGTTTAAAACAAATGAGGTTTTCGAAATGTTCTTGGAAAGTTGGAAAAAGGTAATTCATGCACCGACTTATCGTAGAATAAAGTGCAACCCAGTAGATAAAGAAGGTAGGCACGCACAACAGCATCATAATCACATTCAGTTGCATTGTCCTCATTTGCTTTCTCTTGAAATTTGTCCGATAAGAATTTAAGCTTTATTGAATTCATAAAATTTAATTCTTTTTTAGCTTTATCTCTTTCAACGCCCAGATAATCAACTAAAAGATCGACCGTCGAACGATTGTTCGTGTCCTTGTAAATACAAGTGCCAACAATAGGGATTTTCAAAATTTGTGCGACGTCGTCTAATGTAATTGTCATCTCTCCAAACGACATGTGAAAAGAATTAGTTTCCGGATGTCATCTCTTTACGAAAGCTGAGATAGTTACATAGTCAACATGTTTGTATGAGTACTGTGCCAAATAATACAAACCAGAATTTTTAATCATCTGTGCAACTTGATTTGGCATGTCCTCGATACTCCATTCCTTCAGCTTCGTGGTATGTGAAAGGCACTTGAGCGGGCATCTCTCCTAAAATAAAACATATAACAATTCTTAATAAATAACAAAAAATAAATGATTAGATGGTGGCAAAATTCAAACTAACCTCTTTCTTATTCCAAATAGAAAATGCAATATGTGTTCCAAAGCTTTTTAATATGGACGTGTTCAAAGGTATAGGAGCAATAGATTTGCCAGAAGAGGGACCGGCTGTAGGTGGTATATTTGTTCCCACTTCTGTTTGTTCACTGTTTGAGCCATCTTTCTCTATTCCATCTCCGGAACCATGAGAACCAGACTCATTTCCCGTATCTTCTTTGGTGGACCCATTTGCTGGTTGTCCGTCATCCCTATTTTCATCTTCTATGTGTTTAGTTCGTTCTACAACCTTCTTTTTTTGCTTCTCAGCCTCTGCACGTTTAGGTCTAGCCGAAGCTGTCTTGAGTTGCTTCTTCTTCTCTATAAACGACATAACAACATTCAAGGTTATTACTATACATGATTGCTAGAGTTATACACACTATTGAATCAGTAATTTAATTTAAACAATATTAGTTTTGTTATTTCTTATTATTGTATCAACGTTTAAGGTTCAGACTTTAATTTTCATTTTATTTTATCATTTATATGAATGTACTCCCTTACATGTGCCAAGTTCATATTTTAAATGGTAAGTTAGAGAAGTGGTTCCAAACATCTGGACTGGTTCCAAATCTGTGTGCTCCATTGGTAAGTTCTAGTATGAAACATTTTGGATTCACAAACCAAATATTATGAAATATCTACTTAAATAAAAGATGTTTGAGAAAAATACATACGCGGATAGAAAGTTATCAGTGTAATGGTAATTCATAGTTCAGTTAAGATTACTATTATAGGCCAATAGAGTTGACCCAATTTGTTGATACCTTAAACCATAGGATTAAATATAACGAGTACGATCCCTAAACTTGATATTTGTTAGCATCAATGAACCATGGTATATGATGTGAATTCGGGATTGGTCTAATGAATTGGATTAACATGGGGAGCCAGATAATTTTGCCATATTTTATTTTTCACATGAAATTTAATTCTCATTAAATAGGATGTTATAAATGGTAAAGCAAACATATACCTAGGAAATAATAATTTTATCATTATAAGAATATCATGATAAAAACCATAATTTTGTAAATAAGGTTAATACTATATAGTGAATATTACTCAATATGAAGATACAATAATAATAAACACATATATGTCTGCATATTTCTTATTTCCATGCAATAAAATTTTGTTACGTTTGCATTGTTAATAACAATTGACGATATTCATTTTAATTTGAACGTAGATTATATCCAAATCATGTTCTGTTTATACCCCATCTAAATTAAAACCACATAGGAAGATAACTGGACCATTTAAGTGCCAATAAAAGCAGGAATTTTACTTGAAATTTAGTTAAGAACACTAATGGTTTTTTCCCAACAATTTTCACTGTTCGGTCTTAAATAACCGAGTATACATCTGAACCTTCGGTCGTACATAACCGCACCAATCAAATTAATGTAATCCATTTTCCCTGGTCGGTCATCAACGACCGCCTAAATCACCACAATCTTAGTGTTATACAACCGAGATCAAATTAATCGTAGAATGGATGATCGAAAAAATGGGTTGATGAGCAGAAAAATATTTTAGGGTTTACATTCCTAAATCACCACAATTGTAAAATTAATTAGATTTACATTCCTAAATCACCACAATCTAAACTAGGTTGACCGGATAAATATTTTAGGGTTTACGAGCAGAAAATTTAAACTCAACCGAAGTGTGAAATTATGGTTTTATGCTTACTTGAATTCGACCCCTGAGAACCGCCGCCGCCAACGCTGATGATCTTCTTGGACCCGCCGCTTGGTTGACTGGAGCTCGCCTTCTTCATTGTAGGCAATGGAATTAGTAACGATGGAAGCTTTCGTTTACCTTAAGGGGGTGGTGGCCTCTGCATCATTATGTTATTATTTTAGATGGTGGCCAGAAGTGGGAAATAGAAATTTTAGGGGTGCTTTTTAGTGTAGGTGGCCTGTAGTCTAAAGTGAGGTGTGAATAGCAGCACACTTTTAAAAATTTATTTTACTTTCTATTTGTTTTCACGTTCCTCTTTTCACATTTCTCTTTCTCTGCTTCTCCTTCTTCCTTCTCTTATAATCAAATCTCAAATACATATAAATCAAAAATAAAAGAAAAATTGTCAAAACTACTCTCCTTTTCTTCTCATTATAATGCTCTATGAAGAAGAGTAAATCCAAATTTGAAGTAGTAAACTAGATGGTTGAGGTAAGATACTTTTTTTTTCAAAAAGGTTTTTTTTTTTAAAGATGATTCGATATGCAATAGAGTTTTGATTGTAAATTTAGTTGTTTTTCAAAATGATATCATCTTGCAAAATCAATTATTGATTTATTGACAATTGAAACTAATGCGAAACAAATGAAAGAAATTACAGTGTTTGCTGCTGAAAATTTAATAATACAAAAGTGTTTTATTTTATTTTATGTCTTTTGATCTAGGTTCAATAGGAATATGTATAAAAAGAATAGTTCTTCCCATGCAAATGAGAACACCAACATTTTTAGTACAAACGAAAGTGAACAATGGTTAACATATTTAAAAATTATAAGTATTGAGACAGATGGGGAGTGGCTAAATGCAACAATAGCAAAAAAAGAAAACACACACAACAATGATGATGTAAAGCAATGTGTTGGTAATCCTGAAAAATCAACTTTTAGCATGGTAAATTTTAAGTTTATTTTTTTCGATTATTGTACATAAAAATTTATTTTGCTTTCTTACATTTACTTTGGTATTTTGTTATCCAGGATAGTTCACTACTTTGCTCCAAAGATCAAGTATTAGACAGGGATTGCACTTTCGCATTTCAAACTACTAAGGTATCACAAAAAAATAGTATATTTTAACATTACAAAAAGGATATATAACTAATTAATTTTTCATATATAACTCAGATCTTTAACTCATGTGACGAACTTACTGAATGGTGCAAAAATATTGAAAAGTCGTGCGGTGTAGTTGTAACACCACACCTCCGTTAAGGTTACTCACAAAGGGAATGCATCAACTTCGGTGGGGCGTCATAAGTGTATAGAACAGATAAATTACAAAACAGATAAAATTTAAACAACGGAAAATAAATAAAACTTTATTTCATTGATGAAACAACAGCTTGGTAAAACAGCTTGTACAAAGATTGTTTTCCAATACTCATTACAACAAAGCATCTGTCTTGTTTAACAAAATAAAGGAGCATAAAATGACAATGATATTCCCCAATAAAGCATGAGCCAGCCGTAGCAGCGGAAAAGAGTTTTCAAAGCAATACATCAACTATCTTTGAGTTTGGAAAGAAAACTGAGCTAAGTGGTAATATTCCCTCCATGTGAACCTGGGAGGGGGGGGGGACGGAAGAAAAGAATGCGAAACAAAATAGAGTCAGACATAAAGCCTGGTAAGTCCAGTGACTTTCAGTATGTAAATGGGTAAAAGCATCATGCCATGAATAAACTGGATACTAGACCATAACCATGATAATAATCATAGCAAGACAACAAATGGTGATCGTTAGATATGACAAGGTAAGATCACTGAATGCGCTTCGGTTCTTTCTCTGATTTCCTATTTTCTCTGCACCACCCAACTAGCATCCTAACTAGTGTCTTTTATAGAACGATTCGTATTCCCTACTAGTGTCCCAACTAGTATCCTGTGACGGCCCGCCTCGCACCAACCTGCATTTCCTCCAAAAGTGCGCTGTACACATGCTCGACTAGCACAAGACGGTCGTCAGAAGAAAGGAAAGAAGGGAACGAACTAATCAAAGAACCTGTAGAATGTCTCACAGCGCATGGAATAAAATATAATAATAACATACTTGACATAAAACAGGCGAGACAGTGCATAAGCTGATAACTAAAACCAACACCAATCTCAAAGCAGCGGAAATCCAAATACAGCTTATTACAATTTTCCAAATTTACTGTCTCTAAAACAAAAGAAAGTTGAAGTAGAAGATACACCAACAATGCCCAAGCAGTGATCTTCAACAATACAGGGAGAATACTATATATGTATATTACGTGGAAGCCTCCTGCTCGTCTCCGGATCATCTACCCGTACATCACCAGCTAACCTGTCTCTAGTATGCTCGTGTGAGCACCCAGAGTAATAAGAAGAGACATAAAACTCTGGGTCAGACATAAAGCCTGGTATGAGCGATAAGCATCTAAACAGAGTAATAACAGGTATACTAAGCCATACCTGAACCTGGACCTGCAACCAAAGAGTTAGTACCACATACCGTACAATACCCCAAGGTGCCAATAGTAAATAGTGTAAGAATACGGGGGTGGGGTGTGCATGTCACAATGATAGCAAACAAATCATCCATAGAAACCATCCTCACATCTCTCACTCAGTGCGTAAAGCGTACGACATCTACCACTTTAGAACACTAGACAAATTGAGGTAACGACGAATCCCGACTTGTAGAAACCCTGGTGTGACCAAGCCAAACACTTGGAGTCATGACCAAACATTTCAATCACCCGCTTCATTGGTCGTAGCCCTTGGTTCTACCGATGCCATAATGGCCCTGAATCCGCCTTCGTACCTCCTACCATAGTGGTTCAAAGCTATAGACGTCGATAACTCCTTGGCACGCGTCCCGCAGCAAAGCCCAACCATGAAGTGAACTCGTCGATTCCCATCTGAATCTTAAGCTCTAACTTCTCATTTGGACTTCCTTTGCATCTCGGGTTTGGTCGAATTGGAGTGGGTCTTCAGAAAAGTTGTCGTGCAGCAGCAGCTCTAGAATTTGGTTCGGTTCGGTCACCCATGCTCGGTTCGGTTCGGAGTGCCACCTTCCTCTGGGTTCGGGTCCTTCTCCTTGCCTTCTTTCATTCGATTCGGGTCGGTTACTTTGCTCCGGGTCGGGTCGGTTCAGTGATTCTCCCCCTTCAGATATCGGTTCGGTTCGGGTGCCTCTGCTTGAGTTCGGTTCGGAGGTAGTTCATCCGATCTGATTCTTCCTGTTGACTTGTTCGCCTGCTCCGATCCGTCCTGTTCTCTTCCTCCGATCCGGTCTGTTCCCTTACTCCGATCCAATCTCCTGTCCACTCCAACTCCAAGCAATGGCCTTCCTTCCTGCTAAGCTCCTTCCAGTGACAAGTCCCCCATCCAGTTCGGATTCCCTTGGTCAGTTCCCTAGTCCGATCCGACCCCTTTCTCCGATCCGAACCGGTTCGGAACCTGCACACTTCTGCAACTTTCCAGCGAGCTTTCTACGCCATTCGACGACGTTTTCGACCAATTTAACTATTCTAATCAATCATGAAACATACTATAGAGTCATAGCAACATATAATAGCAACCACAAACAGCAAACAACAATTCAAATGAACCAAAATGGATCAAAAGTGGCTAAAACCTCACATTCGCCTATAATTCCTCTTAATCATGTTTAAGCATACGATTAGCAAAACACATCGAAATTAACCCAAATTTCTAACAGAGCCTTAAAACATTATTTTAGAATTTTAAGAATTTTTCCAGAATTTATTTACGTATAAATTCGCTAATCTTCACTAATTACCCTTAATTAACTGTAATTAGTGTCAAAATGATGCTATCACTCACCTTTGCCACAATAAAACTTCCAAATCTGAAGTGAACCTCTGATTTGCACGAATTCCAATATATAACAGCAGCCCTACCTCAGTCCTTGTGCTAATCCCCCTTGATTTGATGCCTCTAAGCCTTAATCCTTGATTAGGAAGTGATTTTGGGTGATTTAGAGAGTGGAGGCCATGGCTAGGTCAAGAGAAATGAAAGTGGCGGCTGGAAACTGTCTAAAGAATTGTTTTCTAACCCTAATCAGCCTCCATATACCCCTAAACCCGAAATTCCCCTTGGGCCTAGCTGCTAATTACCCGGTTAAGCCCAATTAAACTGTTTTTAACCATCTGAAACTTGTTTCAGCCATATCTCCCAAACGATAAGTCCGTTTGGCTAATGTGACCACTCTACGGAAAGAGAAACCATCATCCGAAGCCAATAGAAGTAGTTTCAGGTCAAAATTCCTTTCCAGTCAAAAGTTATGGCCAAAACAGTGCCAACTAGGGGTAAAATGGTCATTTAAAAATCGGGAAAAATCATGAACATGGGAAATGACCCTAATAGTCGTCTCCCAAAGTTACATGACCATACGACTTCGTATGTGAAAGAAATAAATATCCTACGATCCTATGATGCGTAGAACGCGGGTCGTTACACTCTTCCCCCCTTAAGAAATTTCGCCCCCGAAATTCCTTAACTCAAAACATATATAAAGGATCCCGCATGCCTAACAACCATATACAACAATCAAATATGCAAAACAAGCAAACAAGCCTATCCTAGCATGCGGAAAAACTAAATCGAAGTCAAAGTCTTACCAGACAAAGAGTTCTGGATACTTCTTCCTTATGTCCTCCTCTGTTTCCCAAGTACAATCACTCTCGTCCTCGCTCCACTGTACCTTGACTAGCTTCACTGCCTTCCTTCGAAGTTGTTTCATGTCGTACTCGACAATACGGGCCGGCTTGCGGTTCCCAACCGCCTCGGGTTCTACTTCGAAGTCCTCTAACTGATCAGGTGAAATAGCCATATCTGAGTCGTGAACGAACTTCCTTAGTTGGGAAACATGAAATACGTTATGAACTCCCGCCATCTTCTCTGGTAAGTCAATCCTATATGCCAAATTCCCGACTAGTTCAAGAACAGGGAATGGGCCAACAAATCTTGGTGCCAACTTGCCTCTCCTGCCAAATCGTATTACGCTCTTCAACGGGGAAATCTTGACAAACACCAAGTCACCAACGGAGAATTTTAAGTCTCTTCGTCTCTTATCAGCATAACTCTTCTGCCTATCTTGGGCTGCCTTCATTCGTTGCTGAATGATCTTGATCTTATCTGAAGTTTCCCTCACCACATCTGGTCCAAGCATAAACTTCTCGCCAGTCTCTATCCAACATGATGGTGAGTTACACGGCCTTCCGTACAAAGCTTCAAACGGAGCCATACCGATACTGGATTGGTAGCTATTATTATATGCAAACTCTACTAGATGCAAATGGTCATCCCATGATCCTCCAAAATCCAATATACATGCTCTCAAGAGATCTTCCAAAATACGGTTCACCCTCTCCGTCTGACCGTCGGTCTGAGGATGATATGCGGTACTGAGATGTAACTCTGACCCTAGAACCTCTTGTAAGCTCTTCCAGAACCCACTAGTGAACAACGGGTCTCGATCGCTCACAATGCTTTTAGGTACTCCATGAAATCTCACTACCCACTTCATATACAACTCTGCTAACTTAGCTGCCGTTCTGGTCGATTTGACTGGTATAAACCTTGCACTTTTAGTCAATCGATCCACAATCACCCAAATGCTATCATGTCCCGATCTAGTCCTTGGTAAACCATCGATGAAATCCATCGAGACTTGCTCCCATTTCCATTCGGGAATTTCTAATGGTTGCAACAACCCACTAGGCTTCTTTTGCTCGGCTTTAACTAGCTGGCAATTCATGCACTTGGATATAAACTTCCCAACGTCTCTTTTCATTCCTTCCCAGTAGTAAGTCCGTTTCATGTCTCTATACATTTTATTACCACCCGGGTGTATAGTCAGCTTCGAGTGATGACATTCTCTAAGCACTTCATCCCTCAATCCATTGACATTGGGTACAACAAGCTTCTCATTCTTTCTAAGCCATCTATCTCGATCAAGCCCATATTTGTTCACCTCCTCGTCAATACCCATCTCTAACTTGGAGATGATTTCCAATAGGTTAGCATCGTCCCTCTGACTAGAGCCGATCTGCTCAATCAAAGTGGGTCTGACCATCAAACTCGCTAACATTTCTGGATCCAATTCGCACTTTGGTCTGAAATCAAACCCCGCGATAAACTCCAGTTGCTTCCATTCAAGGAACATAGCCCCTAAGCTGGCATGTCTTCTGCTCAATGCATCAGCCACCGCATTGCCCTTTCCTGGTGTGTATGCGATGTCAAAATCATAGGAAGCTAAGAACTCTAACCATCTCTGCTGACGGAGATTTAAATCCTTCTGGGAGAATAGGTACTTCAACGACTTATGATCTGTAAACAGCTCAAATCTTTCTCCCAAGAGATAGTGTCTCCACATCTTTAACGCGAACACGATCGCTGCCAATTCTAAGTCATGGGTAGGGTATCTTCTCTCGTGTGGTTTTAATAGCCGACTTGCATAAGCTACAACCCTACCGCCTTGCATCAATACAGCACCCAATCCGGTACCACAGGCATCCGTGTATACCGTCATCCCTTCATCCCCCTTAGGAATGACTAACACTGGTGCGCGTGTCAACTTGTCCTTTAGGCTTTTAAATGCATTCTCGCACCTTTCATACCAAACAAAAGCTTGATTCTTCTTGGTCAACTGGGTCAATGGTGCTGCTATCTTGGAGAAACCTTGGATAAACTTACGATAATATCCAGCTAATCCCAAGAAACTTCTTACATCTGTTGCATTCTTGGGCGTAGGCCAATCTTGTACCGTAGCCACCTTTGCTGGGTCCACGGCAATACCACTCTCTGATACAACATGGCCCAAGAACCTCACTTCCCTCTTCCAGAAGTGACACTTAGAAAACTTTGCTTTCAATTGGTGTTTTCTCAACACCTCCATCGCTACTCTTAAATGTTCCTTGTGTTCTTCCTCTGTCCTCGAATAGACCAAAATATCATCAACGAACACAAGGACAAACTTATTCAACTGATCTCTGAATACCCTATTCATAAGATCCACAAAATATGCTGGGGCATTGGTCAGCCCGAATTGCATGACCAACCACTCATAAAACCCAGACGGCGTCCGAAATGCCGTTTTGGCTACACTCTCAGCTTCCACTCTAAGCTGATGAAAACCTGTCGCGAGATCCAACTGAGAGAATACTCTCGCGCCACTCAACTGATCAAACAAATCATCTATCCGCGGTAGAGGATACTTGTTCTTCCCCGTCACTTTATTCAACTCGCGGTAGTCTACACACAAACGAAGGGAACCATCCGCCTTGGTAGCAAACACAACTGGTGCTCCCCATTCAGAAACACTCCTTCTGATAAATCCCTTCTTCAAAAGATCGCTGACTTGCACCTCGAGCTCTCGCTGCTCCATTGGTGCCATACGACGAAGTGGCATCACTATAGGCCTGGCATCTTTTACCAAATCAATACGAAACTCAATCTCTCGGTGTAGTGGAAGTCCGGTCACTTCTTCGAAAACATCCGGATACTGGCCAACCACGGGCAAACCTGACAACTCACTATGCGGAATGTCGAGGGAGTTTAGAAAACTAGCCAATACCCCCTTACTGGGTAGACCACCAAACACTATCCTCCTCCCATCATCCGCTCTAGCTGTCACCAACAAGCCCTCACAGTCTACCCCCACCCCGTATCTTTGGAGCCAATCTACTCCCAAAATAATGCCAAACCCAGTAAAGCCCAAAACAAAGCAATCACAAACAAACATGCATCCATGACTCGATAAGACCACATTACGACAAATCATGCTAAGGCTAGTAGAACCACCAATCGGGTTCGTCACTACTAAAGGTCTATCGACAATCTCGGGCTCCAATCCCAACCTATCTACCAGGTCACTAGATATGAAAGAACTGGAAGCTCCGGTATCAAACAAAACTCTAACAGGAACATCATAAACAGAAAGCATACCTTGAATGACGACATTCTTTCCCTTCTCCGCCGCAGTTGGGGCATTCGACGAAGAAGGAATAGCATTAAGAGAATATGCTTTCACCATTTGCTTTTCCTTAGGGGGTTGCGGACACTTGTCCTTATGGTGCCCCAATTGGCCACAATTGAAGCACTTCCTATCCGCTGGCTTGGCCCGACAATTACTAGCATAATGGCCCTTCTTACCACAGCTGAAGCACTCCACATCTTGCTTATTCTTTTTCTTCTGGCCATCCTTAGCCTGATTCTGCTTTCTCTTATTCTGAGAACCACCTTTGCCTCCACCACCAGCTTGTGGCTTTGGCTCCTCTGCGGATGCAACCTCAGTCTTCGACTTAGGGTAGAGACTTTCTGATCTTAACGCTTTCCCCACAATCGATTCAAATGTCTCATCGATGTGGTTAATAAGTTTTTCCCCCAAGTACTGATCCAAACCAGTTATGAATTTCTCATTCTTTTTCTCGGCAGTATCAATAAGAGATAACCCATATTTTGACAAAGTGTCAAATTCAGCAATATACTCCGAGACAGCTCTGCCATTCTGCTTGAGCTCCAAGAACTTCTTAAACAACATTGACTTTTGAGCAGCTGGAATGAACTTCTCACTAAAACGAGCCTTAAACTGCTCCCAAGTAATCTGATCTTCGGGAGTAGCTGCCTTTATAGCATTCCACCAATTCATTGCCCGCCCTTGCAGCTGACGGGACGCTAGTTTTCTCTTCATCGCATCCTCGATACCCAAATCCTCGAAGATACGTTCGCAACTATCCAACCAATCTTGAACATCTGTGGCCGACTCCGTTCCGTGGAACGGCTTCCCACCAAGGCTAGTATAATCCTTATTCAGCTTGGCGAAGTCGACCCTCGGCGCCTGCACTATTGGACCACCACCATTTCCACCATTGGGAGCTGCCCTCTGTACATCTCTAAGCATCTCTCTCATGAGGTCTGTAAACATCGTCCTCATGTCAGCAGCATTCCCATTATTGCCTCCCCTACCAGCACCTCTAGTATCTCGGCTCATCGTCAATCTGAAAAAGGAAATGATTAACGACTCCATAGTGGTGCTAGTGCAGTACGACTTCATTCTTATACTACTAATAGTATATATATAGCTTTTAAAAACCAAAGTAATCACAAATACGCTCTCTCGTATACGTATATTATCTCTCCCTGATAACTTCCCTCGGTTAACTACGCAACCTAGAGCTCTGATACCAAGTGTGACGGCCCGCCTCGCACCAACCTGCATTTCCTCCAAAAGTGCGCTGTACACATGCTCGACTAGCACAAGACGGTCGTCAGAAGAAAGGAAAGAAGGGAACGAACTAATCAAAGAACCTGTAGAATGTCTCACAGCGCATGGAATAAAATATAATAATAACATACTTGACATAAAACAGGCGAGACAGTGCATAAGCTGATAACTAAAACCAACACCAATCTCAAAGCAGCGGAAATCCAAATACAGCTTATTACAATTTTCCAAATTTACTGTCTCTAAAACAAAAGAAAGTTGAAGTAGAAGATACACCAACAATGCCCAAGCAGTGATCTTCAACAATACAGGGAGAATACTATATATGTATATTACGTGGAAGCCTCCTGCTCGTCTCCGGATCATCTACCCGTACATCACCAGCTAACCTGTCTCTAGTCTGCTCGTGTGAGAACCCAGAGTAATAAGAAGAGACATAAAACTCTGGGTCAGACATAAAGCCTGGTATGAGCGATAAGCATCTAAACAGAGTAATAACAGGTATACTAAGCCATACCTGAACCTGGACCTGCAACCAAAGAGTTAGTACCACATACCGTACAATACCCCAAGGTGCCAATAGTAAATAGTGTAAGAATACGGGGGTGGGGTGTGCATGTCACAATGATAGCAAACAAATCATCCATAGCAACCATCCTCACATCTCTCACTCAGTGCGTAAATCGTACGACATCTACCACTTTAGAACACTAGACAAATTGAGGTAACGACGAATCCCGACTTGTAGAAACCCTGCTGTGACCAAGCCAAACACTTGGAGTCATGACCAAACATTTCAATGACCCGCTTCATTGGTCGTAGCCCTTGGTTCTACCGATGCCATAATGGCCCTGAATCCGCCTTCGTACCTCCTACCATAGTGGTTCAAAGCTATAGACGTCGATAACTCCTTGGCACGCGTCCCGCAGCAAAGCCCAACCATGAAGTGAACTCGTCGATTCCCATCTGAATCTTAAGCTCTAACTTCTCATTTGGACTTCCTTTGCATCTCGGGTTTGGTCGAATTGGAGTGGGTCTTCAGAAAAGTTGTCGTGCAGCAGCAGCTCTAGAATTTGGTTCGGTTCGGTCACCCATGCTCGGTTCGGTTCGGAGTGCCACCTTCCTCTGGGTTCGGGTCCTTCTCCTTGCCTTCTTTCATTCGATTCGGGTCGGTTACTTTGCTCCGGGTCGGGTCGGTTCAGTGATTCTCCCCCTTCAGATATCGGTTCGGTTCGGGTGCCTCTGCTTGAGTTCGGTTCGGAGGTAGTTCATCCGATCTGATTCTTCCTGTTGACTTGTTCGCCTGCTCCGATCCGTCCTGTTCTCTTCCTCCGATCCGGTCTGTTCCCTTACTCCGATCCAATCTCCTGTCCACTCCAACTCCAAGCAATGGCCTTCCTTCCTGCTAAGCTCCTTCCAGTGACAAGTCCCCCATCCAGTTCGGATTCCCTTGGTCAGTTCCCTAGTCCGATCCGACCCCTTTCTCCGATCCGAACCGGTTCGGAACCTGCACACTTCTGCAACTTTCCAGCGAGCTTTCTACGCCATTCGACGACGTTTTCGACCAATTTAACTATTCTAATCAATCATGAAACATACTATAGAGTCATAGCAACATATAATAGCAACCACAAACAGCAAAAAACAATTCAAATGAACCAAAATGGATCAAAAGTGGCTAAAACCTCACATTCGCCTATAATTCCTCTTAATCATGTTTAAGCATACGATTAGCAAAACACATCGAAATTAACCCAAATTTCTAACAGAGCCTTAAAACATTATTTTAGAATTTTAAGAATTTTTCCAGAATTTATTTACGTATAAATTCGCTAATCTTCACTAATTACCCTTAATTAACTGTAATTAGTGTCAAAATGATGCTATCACTCACCTTTGCCACAATAAAACTTCCAAATCTGAAGTGAACCTCTGATTTGCACGAATTCCAGTATATAACAGCAGCCCTACCTCAGTCCTTGTGCTAATCCCCCTTGATTTGATGCCTCTAAGCCTTAATCCTTGATTAGGAAGTGATTTTGGGTGATTTAGAGAGATTTAGAGAGTGGAGGCCATGGCTAGGTCAAGAGAAATGAAAGTGGCGGCTGGAAACTGTCTAAAGAATTGTTTTCTAACCCTAATCAGCCTCCATATATCCCTAAACCCGAAATTCCCCTTGGGCCTAGCTGCTAATTACCCGGTTAAGCCCAATTAAACTGTTTTTAACCATCTGAAACTTGTTTCAGCCATATCTCCCAAACGGTAAGTCCGTTTGGCTAATGTGACCACTCTACGGAAAGAAAAACCATCATCCGAAGCCAATGGAAGTAGTTTCAGGTCAAAATTCCTTTCCAGTCAAAAGTTATGGCCAAAACAGTGCCAACTAGGGGTAAAATGGTCATTTAAAAATCGGGAAAAATCATGAACATGGGAAATGACCCTAATAGTCGTCTCCCAAAGTTACATGACCATACGACTTCGTATGTGAAAGAAATAAATATCCTACGATCCTATGATGCGTAGAACGCGGGTCGTTACATATCCTGTGAAAAAGGATCCGTATCCCCTACTAGTATCCTATGTTATATAATAAGGTGATCCCAACCCCGCAATTGTGGTAGCCTTCAGGTGTACATCTAGTATGAGGATCTTACCTCAATCAGCCTAATTGCCATGAAGACGTTAGATGTACCCTTACTACCCTATCGATCGACTCCCTACTTGTATTAATTTTCCTTGTGTCTGTGTCAATCGACCCTCTCTTGCGTGTAGATACCCTGTGTTGGTCCCACCATAAGGTGTATCAATCCCTATGATAGCAACCCGACACGATTCAAGATGCACAGTGTATAACTACTGGTACCCAGTGCCTGATTTTTCCACTCTGGAGTACGTGCATGCCCGTAATCCGTCGGAACCTACACTGACGTACCCTCTGCCGCTATTTTGACGGCTTATAATCAGCCCAGTAATTGTGCCCTACCCTACCTAGTTCAAGGTACCGTGATACATCTATGAGGGTTACTGCTGAAATGGGTCCCCGTTACTAGGGTTTCCTAGGGTCTATTCGTATATCCCCAAAATTGGCTAAGTGTTATCCATCCATTCAAGTTAACTTAATCCATCCACACGTCATGTCATGTTTGTTAAGTGTTTTCTTATTAACTTAACCATTCTCATTCATCATGTTGTAATTGGTTAAGTGTTTCCCCTTAGTTTAACCCCATTCGTTCATCATGTTATATTGGTTAAGTGTTTCCCATTAACTTAACCCCACTCGTTCATCATGTTATATTGGTTAAGTGTTGCCCTCCTGTGTTAACATAACCCTACCACTTGTCATGTTACATTGGTTAAGCGTTGCCCTATCACACATCATGTTATATTGGTTAAGTATTTCCCTCTTGTGTTAACTTAACCCTACCATTCTTAGCATGTCCGTTCATTATCATTAATTCAGTCATTAATGCCTCAACCTCTCACATTAGAACTGTTTGCGGTTGCTGGATGTGCCGGGCGGTTCCGGGCAGACTTCTACCGCAAACTCATTCTAACATCGGGTTTTGGGCTTAATGCGCTAACCTCTCACATTAGATCTATATTGTTGCGGTCGCTGGATGTGTCGGGCGATTCCGGGCAGTCTTACACCGCAACTTAATCTAACCTTGGGTTAGGCACGTTCATCTTTAGCAATTTACATATTTACTGCACATGTCCAAGTCTAGATTTTATATGCTCATTATCCCAAATTCACAAAACTAGTCTTGTTCCAATTCCCAAGTTATACCCAACAAATTCAATTACAAGTTATTACTCAAAATAGGTTACACCCAATCTTCCCAAATTTGCAATAATAGTCATACCACAAAATCGCAATATACATTATGCTTGGTGTCCCAACCAATAGTTATGCCCAATCTAGATTTAATATTCCAATTTACAGTTTCCGCCCAATCTAGATTTAATATTTCAATTTACCCAAGTTTGCAACAATAACATTTATACCACAAAACACAAGTTACAAATTATGTCCAACAATTTCACCGAATATGTTATTCCCAATCATTTCACCGAATACATTATGGCAAATATTTACCCAAAAATATTCCCCATATTCCAATCGTTCATATTTCGCGATTTCAGCCTAGGTTCGAAGGTAACCCAGGTTCATAAAAGAAAAATGAATTAGGGGAAGGGAGAGGGAGGAGCATAAAATAAGGATAGGTATAAAAATAGGCATGTAACAGCAGACCTAATACAAGAGATTTGGATCCAACAAAGATAGATTCTTGAATAAACTGATACAATCATTATCGCAGGCATAAGAATAACATCACGAACCAAAGAGGATTATAAACCTGATGTACAACAAAGATAGGACTGATTTAATCAATAAAAATAACCTCTAAAGCATGTTAAGTCATAGATTCCATAGAAGGATAGGGATAAATCTGAAAAGATTATCTTACAATCAGGTATAGGCTGCGATTCATTTTATTACATTTCAAGATTACAATCAGGTATTCAGATCTGAAAATAACGTGAACTTATAGAAAAAGAACTGACCTTGTTTTCTGGGATCTGATTTCTGAATTTGTTAAGCTTAACCTTTGATGTAGACTTCTAGTTTGAAGTTCTTCTAATTGATTTCTAGTTTAGATTTGATTTTCTAGTTTGGAGAAGAAGGAAGCTAGGCTATCTTAGGGATGGACATCATGACGGCTTCATAGAATGAGATTGTGAGGTTTAGGGTTAAGGTTATAGGTGTTTATATAGGAGTATGAGACCATTCAGAGCCTTTAGATCAACCTAGTATCCATCCAAGCCATCCAGTCCAAGAAAATTCGTCATCAGGACAATCAGGTAGCAACACATCATCCCTAGGCTGTAAAAATACGTCATTGGATCTAGATCAAACAGGGGTCGACTCCCTACGGGGCGGGGGGGGGGGGGGGGGGGAGGGGGGTCGACACCTATGTCGACACCCCTATAAGGGGTCGACACCTATGTCGACTCCCCCTGGGGGGGTCGACACCTCTGAGCGGGAAATTTCCCGCTCAACCCGCTCTGACAGAATTTCGAACTGTTTTGAATTTTAATTATTATTTTAATTTAATTTCTGTTTAAACTTGAAATCTTCTGAACCCCATAAGTTCTTCATACGGAGCCCGATTAACGCAAACTCGGACTCTATCTCAAGCAGAACTCCGAGACAAATGCAATGGTGCAACCAGTTTCCCATAATTCTTCTTTTAAAAATTAACTGTTCTTTAATTTGTTATTTTAATATACACGGAATATTTAGGGTGTTACATTCTCCCCTCCTTAAAGGATTTCGTCCTCGAAATCTCCAAGTTAAGTAGAATGGTCCTACAATCCATTATCCATCTACTCATCCATCATCCATAAGCATCCAATGTCCTTAAAATATTTCTAATGCTATATGAACATATGCAAGGGTGTGTGTACATGTCCCAATATTAATGCAAAAGATCAGGCGGTCCACTGATTCCGTTGACCTCCTTAATGCGAATTATGTTAGTGCCATGAGTCCAACATGTATGCAGTTATTACTATGGTACTTTATAACTTCTATATGAGTGCACAATCATCCATTCAAATGCATCATCCATATGATATCACATCAAGTTTCAATCAGTATATATAAAAATCCACTCATGCATATGCAATATGGAAGTGACAGAGCCGATCTAGTGCCTAATGTGTGTGTATATGCATCCACGAGCAACCACCAGCAAACACTTACATCCACTTGCATCCACCAAACATAACATGCCTCAAACACATGTTTACATCCATTGGCTTCTACCTAAGGATCGAGGATAGGACTGAGAGGATATACTTAAAAGCTAAAGACTAGCATGCAAATAAATTTTACATAAAAAGAGAGATCAAGGATATACCCTCAAAAATGGTATGATGAGCGTATTTAGTCTTCAGCCTTCTAAGTCACATCTTCTTGAGCTTCACCCCATTGTGCTCTGGCTGTCTTAACTTCACGATTGTGTAGCTTCTTAATTTCTGTTTCCAAAATATGAGTTGGAACACATTTCACTGTCGCCTCTCGTTCCACCCCTTCTCCTTCTAGTATACTCGGCACTACAACTTCTGCTGTGTCATGCTAAAAATGTCTTCCAAAATTCACTAAAGGGTATTTCATGTGGAAGAACCATCTCTTGAAAATAAATAGATGCTAACCGTGTTACCAGGTGTTGTTATTAAGGTGATTAGAGGTCTCTTCTCTACTTAACTTATCCATTGCGTCAACTATCTGAGAGTCTTTTATTTGTGAAGTCCCTGTTTGATCCAAAAGCGTAGGTCTTACTCCTAGCGATGCCAACTACTAACTTAACCGAAGGTTTTAAAATCTAAGGTTGATATGTATTCTGAACTTTTCCTTTTCACATAAAGAGGACTTGAAGTCAACCTTTTTCTTCTTAAGGCATCCGCTACGACCTTACCCTTCTTCTTACATCGAAACGGCGCCTAGTCCCGTGCCGCATGCATCCATGTATACCGTAAACCTTTTACTACTGTAAGGTAAAAGTCAAAACTGGGGCCATTGTAAGAGCCCTCTTCGATCGTTGGAAAGCGACATCATAATCAATACCCCGAGCAAAGGTTAGATTCTTATTCGTTAATCCAGTAAGTAGGGCTAATACCTTTGCAAAGTTCTTAATGAACTTCCTATATTAGCCCGCTAGCCCAAGAAAGGTTCTTACTTCTGTTGCATTCCTTGGGACCTTCCAGTCTTGCACCACAACTACTTTTGCGGGATCTACTGCTATCCCTTCTTTGGACACCACGTATCCTAGAAACCATACTTCTTCTCTCCAAAAATGACATTTTGGAGAACTTCGCCTTAAGTTGATGTGCTCGAAGTGTATCCATGACTTCTCTTAAATGCTAAGCATGTTCTTCCTCGTTCTTTGAGAAAATCAAGTTATCTTCCACGAAGACTACTACAAACTCATTAAGGAACTCCCTAAACACCCTACTCATCAGGTCAACAAAATAAGCGGGTGCATTTGTCAAACCGAAAGGCATGACCAGCCACTCAAAGAAACCGTCAGGGGTCCTAAAAGCAGTATTGTCTACACTGTCCTCAGATACTCTTAGCTGATGAAACCCTGTAGCCAAATCTAGTTGGGAGAAAAGAGACGCACCTACAAGCTGGTCAAACAAATCATCTATTCTTGGAAGTGGGTGCCTATTTTTCTTTAGTCATCTTGTTTAATTCTCTATAATCCACGCATAGGCGAAGTGAACCACCCGCTTTGGTTGCGAACACTACGGGAGCACCCCATTTCAGAAATACTCCGCCTTATGAACCCCTTTTCAAGTAACTCTTTTAATTTGCTTGCTGAGCTCCTTCCTCTCCCTAGAAGCCATGTGTCATACGGGTAATGCAACTGGTTTGGCGTTATCAACCAAGTATATGTAGAAATCTATTTCGCGCTTTGGGGGTAAACCTTCATCAAAGACATCGGGATACTCACGGACTACTTGAACGAACTGCAAATTATCAATAGATGCATCAAGAGATTCTAGGTAACTAAGCATGACAGAACTCTTAAGGTTACATGAAATTTCGAGGGTATTACCAAGCAAGTCAAAAGTCTAACTACCCTCCTTTCACAATTGAGAATGGCACCATTACTGGGTAACCAATCCATCCCTAGAATCAACCCATAGCCCATGAAACGAAAAACGTAAGCATTACATCTAAACTCAAAGCTTAGTATAGACATTCCCAAATCCAAACAAATCATAGATAAATGAGCCGAACCCCAATAGGATTTGAGACTACATTAGGATCCTCTACAATAAAAGTACTAAGGTGTAGAGACTCAACTATGGAAGCAGATATAAACGAATGTGGAGCGCTAAAATCAAAAAGAGTACTAACAGGATGATCGAAAAGAAAAACTAAACTCTCAATAGAAACGTTCCTACCTCTCTTAGGTACACTAGCAGTGAGAGCATGCAATTTCCCGCTAGAAGATTATGTCCTTTGTCCTTGTCCTTGTCCTTCGGCAATCATTGATAAGATGCCCTGCTTCACCATACGGTAAACAACCACCTGTCTTCTTCTTCCTACAATTAAATGACCCGCTATACCACAGAAAAGACACTTCCTCTTGTCGTGGGATCTATTATTTCTTCCACCCTTCTTATATTCCAATCCCTTGTTTGTGATTCTTCCACTTTGGCATCTTTCTTTTCACCTTTCTCCTTTTGCATGAATTAAGCCATATCAACAAGCTTCTTATCCTTGGGCTTGTGCTTCTTAGCCCAAACTCCCTTATTCTTATCCTTAGTATCCTTGTGTAGCTTGTTGACAAGTTTCTCGAAACTACCTCCATCGCATGGCAACCTACAAAGCTTGAAAAGAAGATTAGCCGCAGGCAAAACTACTGCTGCTACAAATGGAGGTTGGGCACTACTTGGCCCTCGACATGTGTCGTATGCCTATGAAACTATGACGAAAAGAAAGGAAGAAGAGATTCAAATAGAGAATCAGAAGATAATGCATATGGCTTTGGGGAATATACCTTTTAAAAACAATACTTTTCTATTGAAAAACTCTTCTTTAAAACATGTTTTAGAAAACACCCCTTTTAAAATATGCTTTTGAAAAATCTTTTATCTGTTCTGGTAAACTTTAGCTCTGATACCACGTGTAACACCACACCTCCATTAAGGTCACTTACAAAGGGAATGAATTAACTTCGGTGGAGCGTCATAAGTGTATAGAACAGAAAATTACAAAACAGACAAAATTTAAAAAGCGGAAAATAAATAAAACTTTACTTCATTGATGAAACAGCAGCTTGGTAAAATAGCTTGTACAAAGATTGTTTTCCAATACCCATTACAACAAAGCATCTGTCTTGTTTAACAAAATAAGGGAACATAAAATGACAATGATATTCCCCAATAAAGCATGAGCCAGCCATAGCAGTGGAAAAGAGAGTTCAAAGCAATACATCGACTATCTTCGAGCATGGAAAGAAAACTGAGCTAAGCGGTAATATTACCTCCCTGTGAACCTGGGGGGGGGGGGAACGGAAGAAAAGAAAGCGAAACAAAACAGAGTCAGACATAAAGCTTGGTAAGTCCAGTGACTTTCAGTATGTAAATAGGTAAAAGCATCATGACACGAATAAACTATATACTAGACCATAACCATGGTAATAAGCATAGCAAGACAACAAATGATGAACGTTAGATAGGACAAGGTAAGATACACTGAATGCGCTTCAGTTCTTTCTCTGATTTCCTATTTTATCTGCACCACCCAACTAGCATCCTAACTAGTGTCTTTTATAGAACGATTCGTATTCCTTACTAGTGTCCCAACTAGTATCTTGTGAATAAGGATCTGTAACCCCTACTAGTGTCCCAACTAGTATCCTATGTTATATAATAATGTGATCCCAACCACGCAATTGTGGTAGCCTTCAGGTGTACATCTAGTATGAGGATCTTACCTCAATCAGCCTAATTGCCATGAAGATGTTAGATGTACCCATACTACCCTATCGATCGGCTCTCTTCTTGTATTAATTTTCCTTGTGTCTGTGTCAATCGGCCCTCTCTTGCATGTAGATACCCTGTGCTGGTCCCACCATTATCAATCCCTATGATAGCAACCCGACACGATTCAAGATGAACAGTGTATAACTACTGGTACCCAGTGCCTGCTTTTTCCACTCCAGAGTACGTGTACGCCCGTAATCCGTCGGAACCTACACTGATGTACCCCCTACCGCTATTTTGACCGCTTATAATCAGCCCAGTAATCGTGCCCTACCCTGCCTAGTTCAGGGTACTGTGATACATCTGTGAGGGTTACTGCTGAAATGGGTCCCCGTTACTAGGGTTTCCTAGGATCTATTCGTATACCTCCTAAATTGACTAAGTGTTATCCATCCATTCAAGCTAACTTAACCCGTCCACACGTCATGTCATGTTGGTTAAGTGTTTTCTTATTAATTTAACCCTTCTCATTCATCATGTTGTAATTGGTTAAGTGTTTCCCCTTAGCGAAACCCCATTCGTTCATCATATTATATTGATTAAGTGTTTCCTATTAACTTAACCCCACTCATTCATCATGTTATATTGGTTAAGTGTTGCCCTCTTTTGTTAACTTAACCCTACCACTTGTCATGTTACATTGGTTAAGTATTGCCCTCTTGTGTTACTTAACCCTACCACTTGTCATGTTACATTTGTTAAGCGTCGTCCTATCACACATCATGTTATATTGGTTAAGTGTTGCCCTCTTGTGTTAACTTAACCCTACCATTCTTAGCATGTCCGTTCATTAGCATTAATTCATTCATTAATGCCTCAACCTCTCACATTAGAACTGTTGTTTGCGGTTGCTGGATGTGCCGGGAGGTTCCGGGCAGACTTCTACCGCAAACTCATTCTAACCTCGAGTTTTGGGCTTAATGCGCTAACCTCTCACATTAGATTTATATTGTTGCGGTCGCTGGATGTGCCAAGCGGTTCCGGGTAGTCTTACACCGCAACTCAATCTAACCTCGGGTTAGGCACGTTCATCTTTAGCCAATTTACATATTTACTATACATGTCCAAGTCTAGATTTTATATGCTAGTTATCCCAAATTAACAAAACTAGTCGTGTTCCAATTCCCAAGTTATGCACAACAAATTCGATTACAAGTTATTACTCAAAATAGGTTACACCCAGTCCTCCCAAATTTGCAACAATAGTCATGCCCCAAAATCGCAATATACATTATGCTTGGCGTCCCAACCAATATTTATGCCCAATCTAGATTTAATATTCCAATTTACAGTTTTCGCCCAATCTTGATTTAATATTTCAATTTACCCAAGTTTGCAACAATAACATTTATATCCCAAATCACAAGTTACAAATTATGTCCAACAATTTCACAGAATATGTTATACCCAATCATTTCACTGAATACATTATGGCCAATATTTACCCAAAAATATTTCCCGTGTTCCAATCATTCGTATTTCGCGATTTCAGCCTAGGTTTGAAGGTAACCCAGGTTCATAAATGAAAAAGGAAATAGGGAAAGAGAGAGGGAAGGAGCATAAAATAAGGATAGGTATAAAAATAGGCATGTAACAACATACCTAATACAAGAGATTTAGATCCAACAAAGATAGATTCTTGAATAAAGTGATACAATCATTATCGCAGGCATAAGAATAACATCACGAACCAAAGAGGATTATAAACCTAATGTACAACAAAGATAGGCCTGATTTAATCAATAAAAATAACCTATAAGGCATGTTAAGTCATAGATTCCATAGAAGGATAGGGATAAATATGAAAAGATTATCTTACAACCAGGCATAGGCTTCGATTCATTTTATTGCATGTCAAGATTACAATCAGGTATTCAGATCTGAAAATAACGTGAACTTATAGAAAAAGAACTATCTTGTTTTCTGGGATCTGATTTCTGAATTTGTTAAGCTTAACCTTTGATGTAGACTTCTGATTTGAAGTTCTTCTAATTGATTTCTAGTTTGGATTTGATTTTCTAGTTTAGAGAAGAAGGAGGCTAGGCAAACTTAGGGATGGACAACATGACAACTTCATAGAATGAGATTGTGAGGTTTAGGGTTAAGGTTATAGGTGTTTATATAGGAGTATGATACCATTCAGAGCCTTTAGATCGACCTAGTATCCATCCAAGCCATCCAGTCCCAGAAAATTCGTCATCAGGCTAATCAGGTAACGACACATCAGCCCTAGGCTGTAAAAATACTTCACTTGATCTGGATCAAACAGGGGTCGACTCCCAAAAAGGGGGGTCAACACCTATGTCGACACCCTTATAGGGGGGTCGACACTTATGTCGACTCCCCTTGGAGGGGGGGTGGTCGACACCTCTGAGTGGGAAATTTCCCCTCAGCTCGCTCTGACCGAATTTCGAACTGTTTTGACTTTTAATTTAATTTCTGTTTAAACTTGAAATCTTCTGAACTCCATAACTTCTTCATACGGAGCCTGATTTATGCAAACTCGGACTCTATCTCTAGCAGAATTCCGAGATGAATGCAATGCGCAACCCGTTTCCCCTAATTCTTCTTTTAAAAATTAAGTGTTCTTTAATTTGCTATTTTAATATACCCAGAAAATTCAGGGTGTTACGGTAGTTATTACAATTAAACAATGTGAAAATCCAAAAAATGGACGTAGAGTTCGAATATCTTGTTGATGTGAGAGAAGGGAATTTTATGTTGGAATTTTAAAAAAAGGCAATTAACAATAAACTTGTAAAGGCTAAAAAGACAACAACAAAAAAATGTGGTTGTCCTTTCTGATTGAAAGGAGTTAAACTGCAAATGCTAGATCAATGGAGAGTAGAAGTTGTATGTGGATTTCATAATCATCCAGTGGAAAAAAATACAAATTTTGAAGGACATTCATATGTTGGTAGACTTACCACAATAGAAGAGATCGAAGTAACCAAATTGTGTGCATGTGGTGTAAAACCAAGGGAAACCAAGGGAAGTGTTCCGTATTCTCAAAGAAAATAACCTAAATAATGCCTCTACAATTCAAACCATCTATAATTTTAAGACTAAACATCAACTTAATGAAATAAAAGAAAAGACTTATATGCAACAAATGTTGTATATGTTGTCAATGTGTCTATTGAAATTCCACTTGATCCTAACCTAGAAATATCCACATTTTTATATAAATTTTATAATTCTACCGAGGAGCAACAACTTAAAATGCTGAAAGTGATAAAAAGAGGTACATATGATATTGAAATTTTTTATTTATTCATTGCTTCTTATTCAGTAGCTGATGTCACTTGTACTATTTTTTTGCAGATTAACTATCCTGAAAGTACAAATATGGAATCATCAAAGAATAATACAAAGCTCAAAGGATGCCTCTGTTGTTGTTTATATTATAATATTAAAGAATAGAAGACACAATGTTCATGAGACTTCACGTAACTGATATTTATTTATATTTTAATAAAGCGCCTCTGTTGTTGTTTATATAAATGATTTGTTGTTTTTTTGAAGCGGTATGAAATAATGCTTGAGTGTTAACTTATGGTGCATCTGTACAAAGACATTGAATAATTGTACTTTATATCTGCAGTTCTATATGCTTTAGTAGGGGGATGACTATGCATATATGTCCACAAATACTGTTTATAAAATTGATTTATTATGTTATATAAGTTTGATAAGTTTTGTATGTATTTTTATCTAAAACTTCAATGTAATTCCACTCAATTTTCTTTTTACTTGCTGTAAGTTCATTTTCCCTAAAATGCTATTATATTCTAAGTCGTTGTAATGACATTATTTTTTATATTTAATTAACCGAGTTATTTTAGCCATTTAGCTTACAATGACAGGGCATTCAAGTCATGACTTAATCAGAAGATGATATTGAAAACAGTGGTTCATGCTTCATGAGTTACTACATGTCCTTATGTTCACTAAAATGCATTATTATTTTCAGAAACAATAAAAAGAAAACCATAAGACATTCACAAATAACAATTTATTCATGGACAAAACAGCTGAACGTATTGTGATAAGCTAATGTTATAAATAAATAAAATGGAAGCACATTCGGCTGAGTTGAGAATATCATAATAAAACACTGAAAATTTGAGGGCCATTCAATGCCTTATATGATAGGTAATGGGTAATTCAGCCAAAGCAATATCCAGTTTTTGGTGTAATCAAGTAAAGACAATACATAATTCTCCAATTTACATCTGTACACAAGAAGAAGAAAAAGAACCGTAAACAGATGAACTAATCAATTTTAAATAATTATAAACACCATTAAATTAAGTAATAATCCTAAAATTTAAGGTGGATTAACTAATAGGTATGGTGGATAAGAATAAAATTAGAAAAAATAAATTCGGTGGATGAACTAATCAATTTTAAATAATTATGGGCACCATAAAATTAGGTATTAATCCTAAAAATTAGGATGGATTAACTAACAGATATGATGGGTAAGAATAAAATTTCCCTTAATTAAATTGGTAATCATGTTTATAGCCTTTTAATGAGGAAAATAAATAAATTCAAACCCCATTAGCTTCTGTTTCTAATTTTCTAATGTACTCATAATCTTAAAATACGAAATTTAAGTTTTGAAGTACATTTATTTCGCTAAAGCGCACCATGTGTGGACCCTAAGTAAAGTACACTACAAAATTGCATGCAGATGATATAATTCCTCATTTGATATTGTAAATAAACTTCTCAAACCTTTAAATTATGTTTATATGTAATAGGAAATAACATGAAGAACAAGTTTTATGCTTTTTTGTCATTAATGATAACTTCTTTGTTTTCAAAGTATGCAAATATTGGCACCTAGATGGTCAAAGAACTAAATGCCACTTCAATAAATTTTCTTATATGCTTCTTAAAAACAGGTAATTTCTAGGGATAGACACTCAAACACTTAAAAATAAAGAAACCTCCCTTCTAAACTGTTGACGGCAAAAAATGTCGTAAACACCAAAGATTCCCAATTATTACGAATAATAAATATGGTCGCATAGACAAGAACATAAAATAGAACATAAGCAGTAAATAACACAAGAGATTTATAGTGGTTCGGCCTTAGTAAGGGCCTACGTCCACTTTGAAGAGTTGTTGGAATTTTATTGATCACTTGAAAGATTACAAGGTTGAGACCCTCTCATTACATTTGTTGACTATGATACATGAAGTTACAATAGTCAATTTGCAAGAAATAATAAAATGGACAATTTTTCCCTTCTTTCTCCTCAAAGAGGAGATGCCATTAATGAAGCTCTATGGAGGTCTCAAAGCCCAAGAATCTCTCCCCTTTGAAGTGTGAGGCCATGGGGTATTTATAGGAAGTGGTTAGGTAGGAGTAGGTAGAAATGGGGACCATATACAGGAAATTCACGCCTCCAGCTGTCGGCCACCAGAAATTCGCACCTGGGTCGGGGTGCGAAATTTTGCACCCACCTGGTGCGAAATTTTGCACCTGCAGGATGCGAAATTTAACACCTGCAGGGTGCGAAGTGTATTGGGCGAGGGACGTGGTCGAGGTTCGTTGGCGCGATCTCTCTTTGGTCTTCCAAATGTACTTCCTGAGTTTCACCCTTGGCCCTGGCTTCACGCGATGAGTTGAGTCGAGCGTGTCTTGAGTACTTTTGGTAACCGAACCAAAAGGTCGGTTAACAATTGTCTCCCAAAGTACGTCTTGTCTTGACATAATGTGCTTTAGAATGAAAGTTGAGATGATAGTTGGATTGTGGATTTATCCTGCAAGTTAGAGGAAAAAACATGTTAGCTAGCGGGCTTGCTCGTTGGGGAAAAGTGAGCGAGTCGCTGTTGGTTTGGTGTCGCACTCGTGTTGCAAAGTATTTGCATGGTGCTATCGTCGCGCATTTTAGGCGACTTGACACTTGTAGGGAGTATGCGTACGCGAGCGTGATGGTCGAGAGGATTTTTTTTAGGCATGAAATTCCGAACCACTGGGGTTTGAAATTTCGAACCGCATAGGTTTGAATTTTCGAACCATAGTGGCTCAAAACTTCGAACCGCAAGGCTCGAAATTTTGAACCCTGGGGGTTCAAAATTTCGAGCCCGTAGGTTCGAAATTTCGAGCCTGGGGTCGAAATGCGAAGAGACTTTTTCCCTTCTTATTATAAATAGGCCCCTCCCCCCTCACTTTTCTTCCTCCTTCTATTTTACGTCATTGGCTACCACTATTCTGAAAGCTTCGTTACTCGACCCATTCGACTAAATTTTGTAGGTACTGGACTTGGTCGAAAGAGGAAAGGAAGAAGGAAGGTCGAAGTGCGATAATTGGAGGAGGCTCAAGGTCTCGAGCCTGATGTGTGAGGTTCGGAAATTCGAACCTAATGGGGCTCGAACCTTCGAACCCTACAGGATTCGAAATTTTGAGTCTTTGGGCTCAAATTTCCGAACCCTGATGGGTTCGAACCTTCGACCCTCTGGGGTTTGAATTCTCGAACCTTGGGGGTTCGAACCTACGACCCCTTGAGGTTTGAATTCTTGAACCCTAGTGGATAGAAACATTGAACCACTGGGGCTCGAATTTTCGAACCCGAGGGGTTCGAATTTTCGAGCGACCATGGTTCGAATTTTCGAACCCTAAAGGTTCGAATTTTCGAGGCGCACTTGCATGGACTTTTGAACCTTAGGTGTTTGAATCTTCGAGCCCTAGGGAAGGTTTGAGCGTATTGCCTTGGCCGGATGTCGGCTTTCGCCACTTCGAACTTTGATTTCCTGACTAACTCCCCTCGGACTTATATACTGCCTGTTTGATTGTATGAATGTACAAAGGCGCACATCGATAACTGTACGGACAGGGACTCGAATCTTTCATGTAGGATAGAGCATATCTCTAGACTGTAACCGAACTCGTAAGGATACTTTAAGTTTCTATGTACATTATGATTTTTGACTGACACCGCACACACTTGTTAATTTTCACCAACGCGAGTGGTACAGGCTATTTCACTGTGATGTTTAATACTGGTGTATTAAAGTATAACGAGCCATGCAAACAAGATCAAGGAATGGGAAACTTCTAGAAGCCGAGACTACCCCGCCATCGTCTCACACATCTAACTCTATGGACAACGACAGCTCAGGCAGTAACGAGCTTGAGACTACTGAAGAATCGGTTCCCTCCCAATCGGGCAGCTCGCCCAAAGTATCTGAGCACGGGTCGCACATTGAGAGAATACATTCTCCCATCATACATGTGGAAATGGAAAATGTGGACATCATTGTTGGTGGTGAACCACCTGCCCCGGTAGCTCTGGACATGCTGCCTGACGCAGTTATTTTAGACAATCCACCAGACTCAGTGCCGTTGCGCTTGGATGCCACGGAAGTTAGAAAGTTGGCATCGTGGTCTAGTATCCCAGAGGGAGATGCTCATGCCCTTGGAACGAGTGGAAGGGCCCATGCACCGCCGGAGGGTTTCACTGCTTGGAATCGACATACTTGCTTTGCGGGGTGCGTGCCCCCGGCCAATGACTTCATTCGGGAAATGTTATTCTACTTCCACCTCGCACCTTCGCAGCTGCACCCGAATGCTTATTCCTCACTTCTGGGTACTTGCGTTCTTTATCGAGAATTTCTACATTGGGATCCTACCAGAGAGGATATTCGGTATCTCTTCCATTTTAGGCGATCAACTGGTGGATCGTCCTCCCAATGGTTCTTGGAAGAATCTCCCGCTACTAGATTTTTTGTTGCAAAGTGGCCCGGGCCATCTGTGATTAATCATGACTGGTTCTTCATTCGCTGCCCTCCCGGGTTTGCGAGGAAGTGGATACAAGGAAGTGAGTACCTTCGATATCTTCTTATAACGTTGTCGGGCTCCGCGTCTCATTGTTTTCTGATTGCGGCAGGAAATCCCGAGGCGCCTACTGGAGACGAGTATCGTCAACGTCTCGATGCCCTCCGAGCCATCCCTGAAGACTCTCGCAAGACGGATACTGTGGTAGATCAGGACTGCCTTTGGCGTGTTGGGTTGCTTCCGGCCAATAGGGTCGTAATCAGGCCTGCTGTGGCGAGCGACGTATTAACAGAGAAAGCGACGGAAGGCCCTGCTGCTTCCATTCTGAAGAGGAAGACAGCTTCTACCGGGCTCGGACCAGAAAAGGCCGTTAAGTTCCAAGAAGATGTTGGTGGTAGCAAAGCTGGTAGCGCGGAGACGACTGCTCGATATGAGAGGCTTTTCGACGCTTCTGTCCCGCCCCGATGGGAGGGATGGGGGAAGAAGCATTGGCTAGTCCTCACTCTCCTGTGACATCTCTAGAAGCTGCCGCCTCCCTTGAGAAAGTGGATCAGTTTGATGGTCTGGGTACCGTTCCTATAGACTTGTCTCTATGGCCGAGCGCAGCTAGTATGGAGGATCTAGCCTGTGCCGCGGAGGGGCTAACTCCCTTGATTAGGGAACAATCTGGTCTGTTGAGAGAACACTTAGGGCATACACTTATACACACCACATCGCATAGAAGAGTGCCTGTGCGTGCTTCTTGAATGATTTTTCTTCATTTATTTGACAGGTGACATGGCCAGAGGAAGTGGAGGATGAGGCCATGGAGACCGCCATCGCCCCAAGAGTGCTTTTATCAGCTCCTTTAGGAGGGGGCCTGCTTATATGGCAATGTTCCGCCCCCACGGTGTCACGGCAGTGGGAGTCATCACCAGGATATGGCTCAATCCTCCATGACTCCTCCCACTCCTCCTTCGATTCGGGTGCCCAGAGGAGATTCACGGCTTGATCTAGGAGGGTCGAGTCATACATCATCAACAACTCCGCCCATCTCTGCTCCATTGGCTACCATTCAGACTTCCAAGGGGAGAGAGCCACCGCTTGCCCAACCGAGATCGGATAAGGCGACTGTCGTAGAAACGCAAGATTTGACGGAATCTGGAGTTCGGGAGCAGACCATTGAGGAGAAGATGGCATTTGTTAAACACCACTTCCCTCGGTTATACCTTGACGAGTTATGGTTTGCCCCTGAGCTTTGTCCCGCTCTTGATAGGGAATCCGGAGAGGTATGGGAGCATGTGAATGCCGCATATCGTTAGGCCGATGTGCTTACCAAGTACTCCCATCACCTGCCGAATCTGATTAGGACGAAGAATCAAGAACTTGCTAGTCAGAAATCGATTATTAACACCGGGCAGACTTCCATTGCTAATTTGAATGCGGAAATAGGTAGATTTTCTTATTTGCTCTAAGAATTATTTGCCTCTTATATCTCAACATTGCTAACTTGCAGGGCACGCTATTTTCAACTGGAGGGAAGCATCGGTATGAGACGCTTAAGAAGGCGACCGACCATTCTTGCTCTGTTCTAAAGGAAACCATAGCTGACTTAACCACTCAGAATACTGCCTTAAATAAGGAAAAGGCGGAGGCAAACAAGGTTTGCGCCGAATTGAGAAAAGATAATACACAAGTCCTACAGCTTCAGGAGGACAACAAAGCTTTGAGAGCGGAGAATGCCCGCCTAACGAGGGAGCTTGAGGCGGCAAAGAAAGCGAAGGAGGATGCGGAAGCCAGTAACCGAGATGTGTTAGGCACTGCTGAGGGATTGAAAGCCGAACATCTGAGAGAGGTCGAGCGCTTAAGAGGAGAGCTAGTGGATGCGGAATTCTGGGTATAATCGTCCGTGGAGGAAGATATTAAGGACATGCTTGTTAAGGTCCTAAAATTCCGTGGAATTTCTTGATGGATGACTACTCCCGTGAGCTAGCTCGAACCTGGGATAGGTTGGTTCCGTACGAGGCCTTCTTGCACCGAGTGGACGTTGGTACCTTGAACGAGCGACAGCTCATGATTGACCTCTTGACCGAAGAGGAGTGCGAGAAGCTGGAGGGAGGTAAAAGGTTGTTATTGGAGGATGCAGAGAGGGAAAGGCTAGAGGGGCTTGCTACTGAAAAGGGAAGTTTGTCATGACTGATAGTGTCACTGTAGCGGAGACTTTTGCGGAGGGAAGGTTCTGTCGGCCGCCAGTCCTTGGATTGGTTATAGTGAGTGATCCGATAGGTTTGACCCGGGTTTCAATCGATCATGATCTAGAGCTAAGAGGGACTGAATGTACATTGCCTGTTGCGTCGGGTGCCCCTTCTGCTCTCCCTACGCCATCCTTGATTGGAGGTAAATTCCCTTTACAATGCATCCCAGAGGATGATGTGGTTACCGAATTTGTGGACTAAAAGATTGTGTTTTCATTGTGTAGTCCCTTCTGGATTAACTACGGCCACGGATCCTACCCTCGCGATTCCCGAAGTGACCGAGTCTAGGCCAGGACTTAAGGGGATCCAGTTTGGAGAGAGCGAAGATCATCTTGACACCCTCTCGGGGATAAGCGTAACTCCCAGCCTCTATGAAAGTCTTGTTGATGAACGAGAGGAGGTAGATGGACGGAGTGCGACTGCCCGAGGTACAGTGGAGGCTGATGTGTCCTCGATGGCCGCTATGGTGAATGCGTAGAAAGCTAGGATGGTGGCCAAAAGCGTGGAGGTGGAGGAAAAGTGGAGGTAGGATGAAGCTATCAGGAAGGAGGTCATAGCCAAGTCCAGGGATGATGCCATAAAGAGGGCTGCCGCGACTGTTGCTCAGAGGAAGGACGATGATGAAGTAGAGAAGAAGAGGGTGGTGGACAAGGCTCAGAATAAGCGAGACGATGAGGAAGCTCAGCGAAGGACCCTTGAAAATCGCGAAAAAACAAGGGCTGGTGATCCAGAGCACAAGTCCTAAAAGCTTATTGAGCGACAAACCACTAAGAAAGCCAGGGAGGAAGCTAGACGGGAAGGGAAAACTATCCCAGAGACAAGTGCTGCTGTGATAGGTCTCACTGCCGGGGGTTCCTTTAGGCCTTTGCCGCCTATTTCCCCTGCTGATGTCACCGAGATTTCTAGTGGCGATGGGACGGACGAGAGGCGTCTTCCAGCCTCTCACGAGTCGACACTTCCCAAAGGAGCCGAAGTGGAAAAGGCGGGTTTGGCAAAAAAGGCCCAACTCCAAGGATGAACCGTCGAGTGTCGAATTTGCAAAGAAAAAGCACAAGGACAAAAAGAAGAAGCATGGTTAGCGTTAGTTGCTTAAGTGTAAGTTTAGTGCTCATTTTGGTAGTGTAGGCTAATAGTTTACGCGAGTTCGGCCCTCACTTTTGGTTTTTCAAGACATGGTGTGGTTCTCATGTACACCCTGTCATTAGAAAGAAAGACATTAGCTATGTAGTTGGTTGTAATGTGTGTTTGTGTGTTGTAATGAAATATGAATTAGTAAAGATTGCATTTTTTTGTTAAATGTTCAGATGTTCTTCCCATGTTTTCGGGCGTCCCATAATTGCATAGGCCTACTTATCGTTACACTTAACAAAAAAAAAACGATTGTGAGTGTTGTGCCTTGGATCGAGGGTTCCAAGGAGGAGTGATAGTGCGCAGGCTTCTTGTAAGTTTCCCTCAGCTCAAGAAACCCGTAGTTTGTGAAGCCAGGCTAAGTGCCCTGCTGTATTTGGGTTGCCCGGGGTTAATCCCAAGCGTAGCGAAGGCGTATAACGTCGCGTTGTGCGGTCCGTCCGGTGTAGGCTCTCCCATCATTCATCGGGTTGAGGTGAGCCTATAGGCGTCATTGTTCGCCTGGGAAGTGAAGCCCGGATCATCAGCCCGTAGGGTCCGATCGTGACCGTGGGCTACCCCTTAGCCTTGAGAGCTTCGGGGAAGTAACGATTTAAGGGTCGGTCTCGGTGCTGCGCCAAGATTCGACCATCACCCGTAGTTCATGGGGAGTTTGTATCGCCCCGCCTAGCTGTTGGGTGGCCCCAAGTCGCGTGGGACTTGGGTGAACGATTTATCCTCGGCCTCGGCCTTGGGCCTAGGTTCGAGTTAGAGGTTATTTATACTCGACCGCACTGCGGGCCGGCGAATCGAGTAGCGTTGCCGGCTCCCAGGCTCGGGGTGCCGGTCGGTGCCAATGGGGTTAGATTGTGTGGTTGGCTCGTGGCCTGGGCGGAGGTGTCGGCCCCCATACTAGAGGTCGACACAGCGGCTGACAGTTTACACGAAAGCTAGCTGTTAGGATTAATCAAACATGTCACGCGAGGAGTAAACACGGAATAAAGAGATAGAAAGATGAACATCATTTCCACTAGTAAATTTTTGCATGAATAGCCTTTACAATGCCTTGAATTGTTACAAAACATCGTTGGAAAGCGTAAACAACCATGTACTAAGTTATGTGAAGTAGTGGCGGAGATGTGCACTGTTCCAAGCCATTGGTAGTTCAGCTCCGTCCACGGTCGCCAGCTTGAAAGTTCCATCACTGAGTCTTCGTACTATAGAGTACGGGCCTTCCCAACGAGGTGCAAGGCCCGTTGGTGGAGGGAATACTCGTTTTAGGACGAGATCGCCGATGTTGAGGTCCTTGTGGTGGACTCGAGAGTTCAAGTACCGAGCGATTAGTTGTCGTTGGGCAACGGCTCGGAGATCGGCTTCATTCCTTTTTTCTTCTAGCAAGTCGGGTGACCCCAAAAGCAAGTCTTGGTTCATCTTTGGATCAAAGTAGGTGACTCGATGAGATTGAGGCTCGAGCTCGATGGGTATGACGGCTTAGGACCCGTAGGTGAGGGCGAAGGGAGTATGCCCGGTCGCTGTCTTGTGGGTCATTCGATAGTCCCATAGGGATAAAGGAAATTCATCTGCCCACACGCCTCCGTCCTTCTCGAGGAGCTTCTTGATGATGGACTTGATAACTTTGTTAACTTCCTCAACTTGTTCGTTAGCCTGGGGGTGTGCTACGGTCGAGAACCTTTTTTCGATGTTGTACTGCTGACAAAAGGATTTGAACTCTACGCTCTCAAACTGAGTGCCATTGTCTGAAATGATGGCCTGAGGGACCCCGTATCGGGTGATGATGTTGCATACCACAAAGCTAATCATTTTCTTGGTAGTGATTGTAGCGAGGGCTTCGGCCTTTGCCCATTTGGTAAAATAATCGACAACGACGACAACGTATCATGCAGCGCCTCTGGACATGGGAAGAGTCCCAATGATGTCGATTCCCCCACATGGCGAATGGCCATGGGCTGGTCATTTGCGTCAGTTCTATTGGCGGGGCTCTCGGGATTTTTGAGAAGTGTTGGCACTTGTTGCATTTGCGATAATAATCGGTGGCGTCCTGGTCGAGTGTGGGTCAGTAGTAGCTATGTCGGAGATCTTCCTGGCTAGGGTTTCCCCCCGGTGTGGTCATCACATTCCCTTCATGTACGCTGACTAGAATCTTGATGGCGTCATCAGAGGCCACACATCTAAGTAGGGGGACAGAGAAGCCTCTTCTATACAGTACCCCATCCATAAGGAGATAACGGGTTTACTGGCGGGTGAGCGCTCGCCTTTCTTTGCGGCTTTCCGGGAGGATCCCCTGTTGCAGGTAGTTTTTGATCGGCATCATCAAAGATTCCGGCTCGGGTTCGATGCTCATGGCCGTACTGGTTTGTGTTGGCTTGGTACTGGGGGAGTTGAGCACCTCGACCGGGGCGAACCCCAATAGTTGCGGATCTTCAGAAATCTGGCCAGTGAGTCGGCCCTTTCATTTTTCTCTCTTGGAATGTGAGTGATAATGAAGTGGTCAAAGTGAGTGAGTAGTTCCTGTACTTAACCTAGGTATAGAACAAGTCGTTCCCCCTTAGTTTGGAATTCTTCCTTCACCTGGCGCACGATGAGCCGTGTATCGGAGAAAATATGAATAATCTTTAGATTGAGTTCGATCACGATCCTTAGTCCCGCTATCATCACCTCATATTTTGCATCATTGTTGGTGGCGGGGAAATTTAGCTTTAGTGCGTAGTGTATCGTGCGTCCCTCGGGAGTGATGAGTACGATGCCGGCTCCCGAACACTTGTTGTTGGAGGACCCGTCCACAAATAACTTCCATTTACTGTCGGGGGCCTCAGCGTTCTCTGTTGAAGTTTCTTCCGGAGCCATGAATTCTACTATAAAGTCGGCGAGGGCTTGTCTGAGGATGGCCCGATGAGGAATAAATGTTATCTCGAACTGACTTAGTTCCATACTCCACTTTAGCAGTCGACCGAATGCCTCGGGCTGTTGTAGCACCGGACGTAGCAGCTGGTCGGTGAAGACCTTTATGGATGAGCCTGGAAATATGGCCGAAGCTTCCGGGAGGAGATCAGTAAGCAAAATGCCAGCTCTTCGAGCTTCGGGTAGTTCTTTTCTACCCCCAACAATCGCTTGCTTATGTAGTAGACAGGTCATTGAATGCGATCTTCAAGCCACATTAATGCCGAGCTGATTGCCTGCGTCGAAACAGCCAAGTAAATATATAAGTCCTCATGGTCTACAGGCTTAGACAAGATGGGTGGTCGCTCCAAGTGATCTAGGAGTTCCTTGAATGCGGAAGCGCAGTCAGGGGTCCACTTGAAGTTGCGTTTCCCTTTTCGAAGTAAATCGAAGAAAGGAATGCACTTGTCGGTGGCCTTTAAGATGAATCGACTTAAAGCAGCGACCTTTCCATTTAAACTTTGGACATCCTTGATGTTTTCTGGAACTTGATGTCCCAAATGGCTTGGATTTTCTCGGGATTAGCTTCGATGCCCCAGACATTGACGAAGAAATTTTGAAACTTTCCTGAAGCGACGCCAAAGGAACATTTGAGAGGGTTGAGTTTCATGTCATATCGATGGAGGACATCGAACATTTCGGAGAGGTCGTGGACGTGGTCGCTAGACACTTTTGATTTAACTAGCATGTCGTCCACGTACACCTCCATGGATTTTCCAGTTTGATTTTTGAAGAGTCAATTAACCATCCGCTGATATGTGGCGCCGGCGTTCTTAACGACGAAGGGCATGACGCGATAGCAGTAAAGACCTAGGTCGGTTATGAAGGAGGTATGGTCCTAGTCGCGGAGATTCATAGGGATCTGGTTGTAACCGGAGTAGGCATCCATGAAGGATAGCAATTGGAATCTGGCGGTTAAATCAACTAGCCGATCGATCTTTAGGAGCATGAAGCTGTCCTTAGTACATGCCTTGTTTAGATTAGAGAAGTCGACACACGTCCGCCATTTACCATTGGCCTTTTTGACTAGAACTGGATTGGAGACCCACTCAGGGTAGTCAGCCTCTCGGATGAAGTTGTTGTTTAGTAGGCTATCTACCTCTTCTTCGAGTGCCTTAGATCTGTCGGGTCCCAGGAAGCGGTTCTTTTGTTTGACTGGAGGCATCGTGGGGTCTATGCATAAAGAATGGCAAGCGATTGCTGGGTCTATGCCTTTCATGTCAGAATGAGTCCATGCAAATACGTCGAGATTAGCCTTTAAGAAATCCACAAGATCGTCGTTGACCCCAGGTGAAGGTGTGATCCTATCTTTAATACTCGCGATGGATCATCGGGACTGACAGGAACATCTACTGTGTGCTGGACCGTAGTAGGTCTCTCGCACTCGGGCTCTTCGTCTTTCCTTGGATCGAGGTCATCGGAAAGACGGGAGTGGCGCCTGAGCCAAGGCCCAGACGCCCTTGATTGCTATGCAGAGGTGGTCTTGGCGAAAAGGCTACGAGCACTGCTTTTCCCTTATCCCTATTGCATGCATTCTTCCATTCTATTGCATAACACTCCCAAGCATTGACTTGGTCGCCTCTGACTATTCGATCCCGTTCTCTGTTGGAAACTTCATTAGGTGGGACCATGGCGATAGGCAGACGTGAAATTCTGTGAGGAAAGGACGTCCAAGGAAGACGTTATACGGCGAGATGATGTCGATAACCACGAAGGTGAGGACTTGGACTCGGCTCTGATCCCCTGTACCAAGTTTGACGGATAGGTCGATGACTCCTACCGGACAGCTGGATGCTACGTTAAAGCCGTGGATCACGGAATGGCGTGGTTTTAGATCTCTTGCTTCTAACTTCATCTGGACATAGGTGGCTTTGAAAATGATGTTAAACGAGCTTCCTGAATCGACCAATATTTTTCGAACAGTTACAGCGCCAATTTGGGTAGTGATAACCAAAGGATCGATGGTCAGGATTTCAATTCCCGCGGACTCCCTTCCATTGAAGATAATGTCGTCCTGCATGGTTTCCCAGAGCTTGGCCGGGATAGACTCGTTGGGAGCATAGCAAGCCTCGTAGGTTGCATGTTTAATGGACCCCACATATTCCTCCATCTTTCGGAAGCTGTCATGCGTGGGGCCAGGCCCACTGCATATAGTGTTGATTATGATTCCTTGCCTCGCGTTAGATGGTCCTGGGGCTGTCTTGGCGACCGTTTGAGGAGTTGGCGCTGGAGGTTTTGGATTAGTTTCGGGGGGAAAGGGCTCTTGAATGTATTGTTCGAGTCGCTTTTCGCGGATTAGCTTTTTAATTGAATCCCTTAACTAGCGGCATTCATTCGTGTTATGCCCATACATATCATGATATTGGCAGTATCTCCCCGAGTTCTTCTCGGAATCGGTTGACTCCCTGATGCGGGGTTTCTTGTACGACAAAGTGTTACATGTCTCTAGGTAGATAATTTCCGGATCTTCATTCAGCGGAGTGTATGTCTCGTAAGCTTGGTAAGGGCCAGGCTTCCTTGGCTCTATCTGGACCTGATTGTTGCCTCGACAACCTTATCCCCCAGTTTTTGGTCTTTGTCTGGGGCGTCCTTCCCCCGTGTTCAGATTCCAGGGTCCTCCCGCTTCTCGCCCCCTAGGACGGTTACTAGCAGTGTCTGTTCGAGGGATATTGGGGCGACTGGTCTCGGAGATGCGGTTCCGTCTTGCTTCTTCTTAGCATAAGAACTGCCTCGCTTTCTCATAGAAAACATTGAGGCTCTTTGGTTGCTTTCGATCGATCCATGACCCAAATGCGGAAGTAGGTAGGACACCTTTAGCTAGATGAAAGAGTATGGTGCGCGGATTCAGATCCTCGACCTCGGCAAAGGCGATGTTGAAACTGGAAAGGTAGCTTTTGAGCGACTCTGCGGGCCCTTGTGTAACACCCCGTATGTTGAATAACTTGCTATAATATAAAACTGGGCAGAATTAAATTTTAAAATCTGAACCAGGGGAAACGGGCTATGCCATTGCGTTCGTCTCGGAAAAATACGCAAAATAGAGTCCGAGTTTTCGAAAATCGGAGTCCGTATGACCCAGATATGGCCCGAAGAAGTTTCAGAAAATTTAAAAACAGATTTAAAAACAGAAATTTCAAATTTCAGAAGTGGCAGGAAAATTCCCGCCAGACCCAGGGGGTCGACTGGGGAGTCGACCCTAGTGTCGACCTGGGGGTCGACCTCCCTGGTCGAGCCCAGGTGACCTGGGTGCATCAGTTTGGCTTTTGGGCTGTGTTTTGGTGGCTAGGACGAGATCTGACGCTCTAATCTGATTTAGGGTTAATCTAATGGCCTAAAACACCTAACTACTCTATAAATACACCCTAAGACTACCCTAATTCATGCTAAAAATAGAAACAATGCCGTCATGCCGTCAAAATATAACTTGAAGGAGTCTCCATCAATTTGTAGAAGAAGATAGCATCTCAAATCAATCTCTAATCAACTCTAGCAACTTAATCTTCTTCTTAGGAGTGCTAATCAACAAGTTGTGAGTTTTCTATAGCCTTAATGACCAATTATTGAAATGATTATGATAGGATATAATGAGGTTATGGCTATGAATGTGGATCAATGCATGTTATATGCTATGTGTTAATGATGTTTGCATGTTATGCAAGTTATATGCTATGTGTTAATGATGTTATGCATGTTATGCAAGTTAAATGCTATGTGTTATGCAAGTTATGCAAGTTATGCAAGTCATATGCTACATGTTTATGAAGTTATGCAAGTTATGCAAGTCATATGCTACATGTTCATGATGTTATGCAAGTTATGCAAGTCATATGCTACATGTTCATGATGTTATGTAAGTTATGCAAGTCATATGAGAAACATTTATCCATTATGACACCATGATATGCAAGTTTGGTGTATGATTATATGCTAGTTCATACATGATATGGTATGCAAGTTTGGTGTATGATTATATGCAAGTTCATATATGACATGTTATGCAAGTTTGGTGTTTGATTATATGCAAGTAACATGTGCAAGTTTACACCTTAGTATGATATGCATACATATGCAAGTTAACCCCTTTGTATGTCATACATACATATGCTAGTTTACCCCTTTGTATGACATAAATAACTTATGCAAGTTAACCTCCTTATGACATATGTGATTCATGCAAGTTTGGGTTGATTATTTATGCTAGTTGGGTTTGATGCTATATGCATGTTGACACCTTTAAACCCATGTTGATGCTAATGTTATGCAAGTTGAACCCATTATATTTGTGATGAATCTTCCCTTTTATGTCATGTTAGCGAATTACGTGGGGAACGATGGGGTTAATATACAGGTTAATGAAATGGTGTGAAGTTGGTATGATTATGCATACCATAAAGTAGATGGGCATAATTGAGTCAATTATGTACATCGTTAAAATTGGAATTAATTAGGGAAAATTAATTCGGGGGTGATTAATTAGGTGTAATTAATTGACTAAGACATGAGGTTGGACCCTTTTGTAGCGTAAGACTGCCCGGAACCAACCGGCAAATCCTGCGGCTACAAATGATTGGCCCAATGTGAGAGGTCTTAGGCACAAACTAAATACGTGACAAGTGTATAGACACGAGGTTAGACTCGGTTATGGCGTAAGGCTGCCCGGACCCTGAAAAGTCGGGTGTGTATGCGACTTGTACAGGATCTATAATATGGCTATGTGGAATGTATGTGATAACTTAAGCTATTCAATAGTTACACAGGTAAAAATTCACAAACAAGAAATATATCACTAATAACTATAAATGCAGTAAAATAAAGTAAAGTAGAGTAATGACACCAGGATTTTTATACTGGTTCGGACCTCCCGTCCTATGTCCAGTCCCGAAGCTCCTCTTCGACTTTTCACTAAACAACACCCTCGCTTCACCCGGAGGAACAGGTTCACAACTACTTGATTTACGGGCTACAAGTTTACCCACTTGATTTCACGGGCCACAAGCTTACCCACTTGATTTCACGGGCTACAAGCTTACCCACAAGACGATTACAAGAGTTTGACTTCTGATTGTGTTCTTCTTTCAACACTGATTTGTCGACGATTTAGTACACACTTCCTATAATCTTATCCTCAAATATATATATTGATGTTTGCAAAGATTTGGAAGTGGATTATCGAGTTGAATCACAAGTATGTTAAATATGCTTGGAGATTCAAACGATAATTGAATGCTTTTGAGTTCTTTTAGAATGCTAAGAATAATACAATATAGACAAGAGAATGGAGAGAAATTTCAGTAATTTGAATGAATGAAAATCGATGTATTTATAATAATCGAGGAGATGTAACTTTTGGTGAAAAGTTGCTCTTAAAAGAAGTGATTATTCTTGAGAAGAAACGGATGTAACTCTTCAAGAAAGGAGATGACTTTTCACAAAATTTCAAAAAGCTGTTGACCTATAAAAATTTATAGGTCGACATGTTTTTAGCCGTTGTAATTTAAAAACCTGTTGACCTATAAAAAAATATAGGTCGACCTCTTTTCGACCGTTATATTTTGAAAACCTGTTGACCTATAAAAAAGTGTAGGTCGACATGTTTTTGATGAAATGCATAAAAAAGGTCTTATAAGTAATTTTTGAAAGCCAAAAAGAAGTATGATTATTTGAGGATAGATTTTAACATTTATGACTCTAAATAATCAACTTCTAACCTATGAAGGCATCTCGTCTTCTTTTTGTCGATGTAGAAGCTTCTTCTTGTCATAAATCAAAATAATCCATGAAGCTTTGACTCAACATTCTCCCCCTTTTTGATTGATGACAACTTGGAATAATCTGTAATCTCTCCTTGTATATATGCTCCCCCTGTATATAAGCTCCCCCTGAATTATATATAATATGCACAACAGTCGTTAGTAATATTTTCTCCCCCTTTGTCATCGACAAAAAGGGTAGGCTAGCATTATAATAAGTAAATTGTTCTGCATATTACAAACCAAAACAAACACACCAGAAGTACTAGATAGTGGCATAATTACATACATCAGTCATAATTAAGTTTTTGAAGATAAAGAGATAAAAACGTAAAGACTATTGTGATGGCCAGTCCGAATCACTATCTTCTTCTTCGTCTTTGTCTCCTTCCTCCTCTTGTTCCTCATTGTTTCCGTCATCATCATCCTTCTGAACATCGTCATGAGCTCCTTCTTCAATATGCGACATTCCACGACCACGATTATGTTGGGTACTTGCTCCAGAACTAGTACCTTCTTCCGATGAGGACCATGTAAAAGTAGGAGGCATAGGACGTTTTCGGGAACTTGTGCAAGTGTTGCGGAAAATGAGGCACAGGTGATTGCTTCCCAAATTGTTCCGAAGAAAGACTTTAATTTATTGAACCGCTTATCAAGTTTAGTGTCCAAGCGGTCAAGCTTATTATTGGTTCGTTTCAGTCTTGCTTCGAGTAAAAATTGATTACGTGCAATTTGTTCAAGAGTTTCTTTAGTTGAAGAAGTAGATGGTGGAATTGTTACGTCTTCAGGCCTTTGTCTAGGGATTTGTAAAGAAGAAGTCTCCGGAGGACCTAGTTCGACATATTGCTCAAAAGGAATAATGGTAAAACACGGATCGGGTAGCTTCATCCTCTTTTTGGACGCTTTATCAATACATTTTGGTATTGAAATTTTGGACGCGGGGGATCTTATTCCACAGTCCATGAGGCAACGCATAATATACTCGTTATAAAACAGATGTGGCCTAGAGCGTTTGTTTACCATTGAAATTTCGTCAAAAATCATCTCAATCCAATTTACCTTGATATTCCCAAAGATAGCGTACAATGCCTTAAAATTTTCTCTGTAAACAGCATCAAAATTTCCAGTTCTTGGAAGTAGAGAAAGCGTGATACAAAGATGAAGAATTCTAGCCGAGGGTCTCAAATTGACTCCTTTGGTACTTGACTTATGGTCTTCAATGAATAAGTGACTATGTTTATCACGAATATGAATAGGGCAGAAATCAGTAGAGAATTGTATACCATCATTGTGAGATCGTAGAATTTCTGCCATTCTATCTTTAGAAAGAAAAATGTGTTGTCCACATATTACTGACCATAAGCAATCTTCTGAGTTGTGGGGTTTAAATTTCTCTAAGTTGAGATTAGCGTAGAATAGCTTTATCAAAATGTGACTAATCTCAATATTGTTGTGTTCAAAAGAAAGAAGAGATTTAATGCCTGCGCGGTTTGATATCTCTCGAACGTCGTAGTAGACAAAATCAGAGAAATTGATGAAAGATCCATGGTGAATTGTATAGTCTTTCATTTTGTTCCTCCTTTTCACTGCTAGTGGATCCATAAGCCATTGTTTGATTTGAGAATCAATGGGTTGGATTGGTGTTTGAGAAGATGAAGTTTTTGATTTCTTTTGCTTAGAAGCCATTTTAGAGTTTAGAGAAATTGAAATTCCTTTTGAAGGTAGAATTGATAGAATTAGGAGTAAGAATAAGTAAGATTTCAATGAAAGGTTTTGAGGATTTAAAAAGTGAATCGACGTGTCTAACGCAAAAGGAAACAACAATTCCCGATACCGGTCGACAGGAAAGTTTGGGGCGGTCGACAGGAATTAGTTCTAGAAGAATATATACAACCTTTTGTATGTTTACCGGTCGATAGGTTCTATATGGGGCGGTCGACAGGTAAAGGTTCTGGAAAATTATAAACATATAATTTTATCATGACCGGTCGACAGGGAGTTTATGGGCGGTCGACAGGTAAGAGTTCTGGAAAATTATAAACATATGATTTTATCGTGACCGGTCGACAGGGAGTATGTGGGGCGGTCGACAGGTTAATTCTCTGGTTGAAAAAAATAAAAAACAAAAGGGCTGTACCGGTCGACAGCATAGAACTGGGCGGTCGACAGGTGCTGAATACTTTTGTTTTTCTGGTTTGTTGAGATGAAATGAACACTATATATATAAAAAAAATATTTTATTCAAAACAATATGAATTCAAAAACAGATACTTTAAATACAAATTTATTTTCAGAAAATTTAAACGATATAAAAGATTATCTTCTTGGTTCCCAAGGATTCTTTGGTTCCCAAAGATTGTATTTTCCACTTACTCCTTCATTGTTGTTGTAATTCCTATCCCATGAGTTTGGAGTTCGCGAAGATGATGGTATAGGTATTGGCTCATGTACGTTATGCCTGTCAGAGCTGCAGAAAAGAGAGGCTAGTCGTTCGAGATACGTCAAACGAGAAGTCGTCAATTTTTGCTCATAGAACATTTGCTGCTGATAATAATGCATTTCGTCGATCTTTTCTTTTGTTCGTGGAGAGCAAAACAAAACTTTCTTGCTTTTCTTAGAAGTTGGTGTGGTTCCTGGTGTTTGAGAAGGTGGATGAAATCCAGGTGGATGTTCTGGTGTTTTCGGGGAGTTGTATTCCGTTGGTTCGGAACTCGTGATTGAAATATGGGAGTTTTCAGCACATTTTTCACAAATATGTGCCATGAATTTAAAAGGTTAAAGGAGATTTTGAGAGAGTGATTGTCTGAGAGCACTCAAAAATGCAAACGTATATATAGAGAAAGAGTTTTCTATTTTTAGAAAAAGAAAAGATGGTTTGTATTTTTAACCATAGAAAATTTCTCTTTTTTAAAAAGAAAAGGAATTGGTTTCCAAAAAAAAAGTGAACTCTTGTTATAAATTAAAAATATTAGCCTTCGAGTTCTCTTCTTGAAACCAAGCCAAGCTCTCTACGTAATTTGACAAAACTTGATTCTAGTAGAGGCTTTGTAAATATATCAGCTAGTTGATTGTCTGTGCTTACATATTCTAATTTTATATTTCCTTTCTCAATATTATCTCTAAGAAAATGATGTCGGATGTCAATATGTTTAGTTCTTGAGTGGTTAACCGGATTTTTGGATAAGTTTATCGCACTTGTGTTATCACGGTATATAATAGAATTTGACAAGTTCATTTTGAAGTCTTTAAGTGTTTGTTGCATATATATAACTTGTGTACATGCTAAAGCTGCTGAGATATACTCTGCCTCACATGTCGAGAGTGAAACACAATTTTGTTTCTTACTAAACCAAGAGACAAGTGATTTTCCAATGAAATGGAACGTACCACTTGTACTCTTTCTATCCGTTCGTGATCCTCCGAAATCAGCATCACTATATGATACTAATTCGAATGCACAGTCCTTAGGATAGAAAAGACCGAAATCTTTGGTGTTATTAAGATACCGAATAATTCGTTTTACTGCTCGTAGATGCGATTCCTTAGGATTAGCTTGAAAACGTGCACACAAACAAACACTCATCATAATGTCAGGACGACTAGCTGTTAAATATAGGAGAGAACCTATCATACTACGATACGTTTTTTGGTCTATACTCTTTCCACTTTCATCTTTTTCGAGATGACTAGTTGTACTAATCGGAGTTGGTTTTCCGGAAGTATTTTCAAGACCAAATCTTTTAATAAGATTTTCACAATATTTTTCTTGATTTATAAAAATACCATTCGGAAGTTGTTTAATTTGAAGACCAAGAAAGTATGATAACTCTCCCATATGTGACATTTCAAATTCTTTGGTCATGATATTTGCAAACTCTTTACAAAGTTTCTCATTTGTTGATCCAAAGATTATGTCGTCCACATATATTTGAATAACAAGTATATCTTTGTGCGAATGTTTAATAAATAATGTTTGATCAACCTTTCCTATTTGAAATCCAGAATCAATTAGATAACTTCGTAGTCGTTCATACCAAGCACGTGGTGCTTGTTTTAGACCGTACAAAGCCTTCTTAAGCTTGAACACATGATCCGGATGTTTTTCATGTTTAAATAAAGGTGGTTGTTCAACATATACTTTTTCTTATATAAATCCGTTTAAAAATGCACTCTTGACATCCATTTGATATAATTTAAAGTTATGGTGACAAGCAAATGATAGAAGAATTCTAATTGCTTCTAGTCTAGCGACAGGTGCAAAAGTTTCTTCATAATCGATACCCTCTTCTTGATTATATCCTTGTGCTACTAACCGTGCTTTGTTTCGAATTATGTTTCCTTGTTCATCAGCCTTGTTTTTGTAAACCCATTTAGTTCCTATAACTGATTGATCGGTTGGCCTTGGAACAAGTTCCCATACATTATTGCGTTCAAACTGATTTAGTTCTTCTTGCATTGCAAAAATCCAATATTCATCGGTAGTAGCTTCTTTAGGATTCTTAGGTTCGATATTAGAAATAAATGCAACATGTCCCATTTGGTTAAGTTGACTTCTAGTTCTTATTTGAGATGATACTTCTCCAATTATATTTCGAACTGGATGATCTCTTAGAATTCTTGGAGGAGATCTAAATCTTGGTGGAGAAGGTATTACATCAATTTGCGGGTTATCATCAACTATTTCTGAGTCAGAGTCATTATTTGTGATGATAGGGTTATTAGTAACTATGGGTTCTTCGTCATCTGATATTATATGAGATGGTTTAAAGAATTCATCAAAGGAAACGTGAAGTGATTCTTCAATAGATTTGGTTCTCTTATTGAATATACGATAGGCCTTGCTTCTTTCCGAATATCCGACAAATATACCTTCATCGGATTTTGGATCAAATTTTCCAAGATGGTCTTTTGTATTTAAAATAAAGCACTTAGAACCAAAAACTTTGAAATATGAGATATTTGGTTTTCTTTGATTAAATAACTCATATGATGTATTTTTAGTTAGAGGTCGAATAGATACACGATTCAAAACATAACATGCAGTTGCAACAGCTTCTACCCAGAAATGTTTTGGTAGAGTGGATCCATTTAATAATGTTCTTGCACATTCTTGTAGTGTCTGATTTTTCCGTTCTACAACTCCATTTTGTTGTGGAGTTCGAGGAAACGAAAAATTATGATTGATACCTTTCTTTGTACAAAAATGTTCAAATTCATTATTTTCGAACTCTCCGCCATGATCAATTCTAATATTTTTTACCTTAATCCCTTTTAACTTTTGAATTCTTTTTACGAAGGATTTGAAATGATGAAAAGTGTCACTTTTATTTTTTAAGAAAATAACCCATGTATAACGAGAATAATCATCAACAATTACAAACACATATTTATTACGATTTATTGACTGAACCTGTGTTGGTCCAAATAAATCCATATGTAATAATTCAAGTGGTTGTAATGTTGATATGATTTTCTTGGATTTGAAGGAAGATTTAGTCAATTTTCCTAATTGACATGCATCACAAATATTATTAACCGAAAAGCTCATTTTGGGGAGTCCTTTAACAAGATCATTTTTGGCTAGCTTGTCAATAGTTTTGAAGTTTATGTGACAGAAACGTTTGTGCCATAGCCATGGATCATTATCATTTGCTACAAGAAACATATCTAAATTATGATTGATATTCATATTCAGAATATAAATGTTTCTATCTCTATTTCCTTCAAAAGCTATATTTCGATCTTTATCTAGTATACTACATTTATTATTTGAAAAGGAAATAGTAAAACCTTTGTCGCACAATTGACTAATACTTAATAAATTATGTTTCAAATTCTTAACTAGCATGACATTTGTGATAAAAGGTAAGTTAGATGTACCATAATTGCTCACATCGCCTTTGCCGATGATATAGCCTTTTGAATTATCTCCAAAAGTGACTGAGCCACCATCCGAATAAGTAATATTTGTTAATAAGCTCTTGTCTCCAGTCATATGCTTTGAGCAACCACTGTCCAATATCCACTTTCCTTTTTTCTTAAGTGGGACCTACAAAAAATAAAATTAAGTCCATGGTTCCCACTTTTTATAGGGTCCTAAGAGTTAGGTCTTAGGAGTCCAAACCCATATGGGTCCGGTATCCCCTTTATACAAATAATTTGGATTATAATGCACAGTATTCAAAAAATTTTGAATATACTTGTTCCTAATCAAATTATTATTTGTTTTAGGAACCCATATTTTTATAGATTTGACATTCTTCTTTTGAGATTTCACAATCGGTTTTGGTTGGGAATATAATAAACTAAGATTTTTCTTAGCTTCAGTTTCTTGAACTTTCTTATTTTTTCTTTTTCTTTTACCAAGATGTTTCTTGATAACTTGTTTCTTATATCCCAATCCTTGCTTGTTTGTAGCTGATTGTGAACTCTCAAAAATTTTTGTCAAATTTTCTCGTCCTTTGTTAAAGTTAGAAACATTTTTAGAAATGTCGTCTAACTTTGTTTGTAAACTAGCTTTTTCAAGGTCTAGAGATTTTACTTTAGCTTTAAGCTCATAATTCTCAGCAGTAAGAGTGTCATTTTTCTCTTTTTGAATTTCAATTTCTTGACTTAGAAGAGATAGTTGAGAATTATTATTAGATGATGATTCCTGAGCCTTTTTAAGTTCCTCCTCTAATATGTTTTTTCATCTCTTAACATATCTCGTTCTAATTCTGATCTATTCAACATTACCTTGACTTCTTTTAATTGATGTTTTGCATCTTTAAATTTAATCATTAATTTATCATAAATATCAAGCATATCCTCAAGGGTAGGAATTTGTACCTCATCCTCTGTTGCCATAAAACATACATTTGCTTGTTCATTATCTGTGTCGCTTTCACTTTCGGATGAAGATGAATCTGAATCATCCCAAGTTACTGAGAATGCCCGTTTCTTTGACTTGTCCGTTTTGTGTTTGAACTTGTCATTTTCTGTCTTCTTCTTTTGTTCTGGACAATCATTTTGCATATGTCCTTTCTTATGACAGTTAAAGCATTCTACATTCGATGATGATGGTCTGTTTGATCCGAACTTTTTCTTGTTGTATCGACTAGCTCTTCGTTGCTTTAAGAATTTTTTGAATCATTTTGCAATGAATGCTAGATCCTCATCTTCATAATCTGAGATATCTTCATCAGCATAAAAAGCTACATTTTTCTTCTCTTCTTTTTGTTCTTTTCGAGCCTGTAAGTTAGCTTCATAGGACATAAGATTTCCTATCAATTCATCTGGCTTCATGGTGGAAAGATCATTAGCTTCTTCTATGGCTAATACTTTTCCTTCCCATTCATTAGTCAGTGAATGTAGGACTGTTGAAACTACATCGAAGTCAGAATATTTTTGTCCTAACCCGATAAGAGCATGATGAATAGTTTGAAACCTTGAATACATCTCATTGATTTTTTCATTTGGCTTCATTTTGAAATTTTGAAATTGACTTTTCAACAAAGCTATTTTTGCTTGTTTAACCTTGTTAGTACCTTCATGAGTGGTCTTTAGTGTTCGCCAAATTTGATAGGCAGTGGTACAGATACTAACATGGTTATACTCATTTTGGTCTAATGCACAAAACAACATATTCATTGCTTTTGCATTTACAGTAGCTGCTGTTTTCTCAGCAGGAGTCCATTCTGCATACTCAGTAGTTGGATTTATTATCTCTTTCTGAGTAGCATTCCAAGCATCATAGCTAGTTGATTGCATATAAAAAGTCATACGTGTTGCCCAATAACTATAGTTTAGGCCATTAAAGAAAGGAGGTCTTTGTGTCGATTGACCTTCTATGTAAGTGGTGTTACTTGTACTTGCGTTATTTACCATATTACAAGAATATATCAAATAACTGTGTTACGGTTATATGATGACCTTGCTCTGATACCAAATGAAAAGTCGGGTGTGTATGCGACTTGTACAGGATCTATAATATGGCTATGCGGAATGTATGTGATAACTTAAGCTATTCAATAGTTACACAGGTAAAAATTCACAAACAAGAAATATATCACTAATAGCTATAAATGCAGTAAAGTAAAGTAAAGTAGAGTAACGACACCAGGATTTTTATACTGGTTCGGACCTCCCGTCCTACGTCCAGTCCCGAAGCTCCTCTTCGGCTTTTCACTAAACAACACCCTCGCTTCACCCGGAGGAACAGGTTCACAACTACTTGATTTACGGGCTATAAGTTTACCCACTTGATTTCACGGGCCAGAAGCTTACCCACTTGATTTCACGGGCTACAAGCTTACCCACAAGACGATTACAAGAGTTTGACTTCTGATTGTGTTCTTCTTTCAACACTGATTTGTCAACGATTGAGTACACCCTTCCTATAATCTTATCCTCAAATATATATATTGATGTTTGCAAAGATTTGGAAGTGGGTTATCGAGTTGAATCACAAGTATGATAAATATGCTTGGAGATTCAAACGATAATTGACTGCTTTTGAGTGCTTTTAGAATGCTAAGATTAATACAATATAAACAAGAGAATGAAGAGAAATTTCAGTAATTTGAATGAATGAAAATCGATGTATTTATAATAATCGAGGAGATGTAATTTTTGGTGAAAAGTTGCTCTTAAAAGAATTGATTATTCTTGAGAAGAAATGGATGTAACTCTTCAAGAAAGGAGATGACTTTTCACAAAATTTCAAAAAGCTGTTGACCTATAAAAATTTATAGGTCGACATGTTTTTAGCCGTTGTAATTTAAAAACCTGTTGACCTATAAAAAATTATAGGTCGAATTCTTTTCGACCGTTATATTTTGAAAACCTGTTGACCTATAAAAAAGTGTAGGTCGACATGTTTTTGATGATATGCATAAAAAAGGTCTTATAAGTAATTTTTGAAAGACAAAAAGAAGTATGATTATTTGAGGATAGATTTTAACATTTATGACTCTAACTAATCAACTTCTAACCTATGAAGGCATCTCGTCTTCTTTTTGTCGATGTAGAAGCTTCTTCTTGTCATAAATCAAAATAATCCATGAAGCTTTGACTCAACAGACCCAATCGGCAAATCCAGCTGCCATAAAAGATAGTCTAATGTGAGAGGTCTTTACAACGGTTACGTTTTTCATCAATTAAGAAACACTTAACCAGATAACCATGTAGTGGGCATGAGGGGTTAAGTGGGTGCCTTGGGTGGCATGTGGAAATCAAGTAAGTGCCTTGGGTGGCATGAGGAAATCTAGTGGGTTGCCTTGGGTAGCAATAGAAAATACGATTAGAATACTTAACCAAGTGGAAACATGTAATTAAACATGATTAAAGGGTTAAGTGGGATGCACTAAATAAATTGACAAGCTTAGGTGGTAGCTTGTGGGGGCCCGTTTCAACCAGTAACCCATATGTATCTTATTGGGCTCGACCCATGTCGAGGACGGGACACGCGTACTTGGCTTGATTATAAGAGGCCAAAACGGGTTAGCGGTGGCAACGCAAGTCCAACGGGTTTCATATGCGTGTGTGGACCCGGGCTGGTAGGTAAGAGGTTTTTGCATCGTGTAGGTATAAGCCGTGCACCATTTGTTGTATCGGGTTGCCACTTTGGGGAGTGATACACCGCATTGTGGGGCCAGCACGGGTATCTACGGTAGGGAGTCGATCGCTTGGGAGTAGTGGGTACACCTAGTGGAGATAGGGGCAGACGACACCTATGTAGTCAGCTAAGGGTACACGAAACTACTGGTTAAATTCTCTAAGTCCTTGGGTGGGATCAACCTTTAAGTAGGAATAACTGGTGTGGTGCAGTTAGTAATTACCCTGGGGTGGGTAGATGCGTCTTTACCGTTATCTTAGTACACCTTATGTCTAGTTGGCTACTTAGTGTAGTCATTTATCCCCAGTCATCCCATGCCAAGTTTATATCATACCCTAATGATTGTGTTGTTAAAGTTATAGGGCTCACTCAGACTTATGTCTGACCCCGTTGTTTTTATCTTTTTCCCCCTCAGGTCCTCAGGTTGGGCCTAGCACTAGTGGGCTTTGATCAGATTTCTTTATCTATCTTCTGGAGCTTGGACCGTGATGTAAAGCCCAGCTTATCTTTTCTTTTATGGCTATTGTTTATGTAGTGGGATTATGTACTTATGTTTTTATCAGGATGGATATTTAGTACTTGACTCTTTATGGTGTTGTAACTAAACATGTTTACCTTCTGCTGCTATGAAATGATGTTTTAGATTTTCAAGTATTTATATCTGTCTTGTTGTAATTTTTCTGTTCTATACTCACTTAAAATGCTCCACCGAAGTTAAGGCATTCCCATATTGAGTGACCTTAGCTGGTGTGGGGTGTTACACGTGGTATCAGAGCAAAGGTTACCAAAACAGATAAAATTTTTAGAAAACTATTTTTCTAAAAACATTTTTGGAAGAAGTATTTTCAAAAACATGTCTTTTAAGAGAAAAGTTTTTGAAAGAAAAGCATAATCCCCAATAGCCATATCTTTATCTTTCGAATTCTCCGTTTTGAGTCTTTCCTTTTTTGTTTCAGCATGGCTGAAGATCTTAACTTTCCGGAGGGTGTGACGATACCAGTATGGTATAGGAGATTGATGGAGGCTAGGGCCGCCACTACGGGTCCAGCAAATGTTCCTCCACCAACCGTAGCACCCGATCTTCATCCTCGCCCTCCTCCTCCTCGCACAGATACTTTTGCTAAGACTTGCAAGGAATTTAAAGCTATGGGAGGGAAACCTTTTCAAGGATCAGAAACTTTTGTGGAGGCTAGAGATTGGCTTAAGGAGGTGGAAGAGTTGATAGACATCTTTGAGATGGAAGAAGGAAAGAAAGTCAAGTTAGCTGCTTGGTTAATGAAGGGAGAGGCCTCATTCTGGTGGGAGGTCACTAATGGAGAACGCCCCATTGACTCTTGGGCGGATTTCAGGCAAAGATTTGTGGCAAAGTTTCTCTCAAGGGCGGAGGAAAACTTGTATATGGAAAGGTTCTTGACTCTAAAGCAAGGAAATCTCTCGGTGAAGGAATATGTCAACAAGTTTAATCAATTGGCAAGGTTTGGCATAGACATGGTGAATACACCGGAGAAGAAGGCTTAGAGATTCGTTAAAGGCTTGAATGAACCGATGCATGGATTGGCTCTGACTCACATCCCTATGGGAGCCACCTTTGAGAAGCTAGTTGACATGGCACTCATGCATGAGGAAGAGAAGGGTCCCAATGTTAATAAGGCACCCGAGAAGAAAGGAGATCAAAAGAGACCTCAACAGCAACAGCAAAGCAAGGGTGGGAAAGGCAACGGTGGCAAGGGAAAAAAGAAGTTCTTCACTTGCGGGATACCAGGCCACTAAGCAAAGATTGTCGGAAGAAGAAGAAGACTGGCTACTATCACTGTGGCGAAGCAGGGCATCTAGTGAAGGATTGCCCTAAGAAGGGGCAAAGGACGGGATCTACCTTAGGAGGACAGGTGCAAGCTCTTATGGCACCGGGTCAGGCATGGGGGAAAGTTCAGGCTCTCGCGGTTCCACCAACTCAGGAAAGAGGTAGAACTATTTCCATTGAAAGTCTGGTTTTTCTATTTGATCATCCTATCCGTACATTGTTTGACTCTGGCGCATCGCATTCGTTTATCTCATCATCATTAGTTGAGTCACTGCACTTAGACACCTGTCTAGTAGATGATCACTTGGTTGTTTCAAACCCAATTGGGGGCTCCACTTATTTGTCCATGATATGTTTGGGTTTGAAGATTTCTATACTTAGCATTGAGTTTAGATGTGATGCTTTTGTTTTGGGCTTTACGGGTTATGGGTTGATTTTGGGCATGGACTGGTTATCCAGTAACGGTGCCGTTCTTGATTGTGAAAGGAGAGTTGTTAGGCTTATGACCCGCTTGGGGAACATTCTCGAGATCTCTTATAATCCCATGGATTCTGTTATGCTAAGTTATCTTGAATCGCTTGACGCTTCGGTCGAGAGTTTGCGATCTGTTAGAGTGGTCCGGGAGTACCCGGATGTGTTTGAGGAGGTGAAGGGCTTACCTCCGAAGCGGGAAATTGACTTCTGAATATATCTGGTGGATAATTCTAAACCAGTATCTTCACCCGTGCGCCACATGGCTCCTCGTGAGAGGAGGGAACTCCATAAGCAAGTAGGGGAGTTGCTTGAGAAGGGGTTCATAAGACGAAGTATATCGGAGTGGGGTGCTCCAGTAGTTTTTGCTACGAAGGCGGATGGGTCTCTCAGACTTTGTGTAGACTATAGAGAACTCAACAAGCTCACAAAGAAGAATAGACACCCATTGCCGAGGATTGATGATCTTTTTGATCAGTTGGTTGGCGCTTCAGTATTTTCGCAGTTGGACTTGGCCACGGGGTTTCATCAGTTGAGAGTGGCTGAGGATAGCATAGACAAGACTGCCTATAGGACTCCGGATGGTTTCTATGAGTGGCTAGTGATGCCATTTGGTTTGACGAATGCCTCTGCATATTTTGTTGATTTGATGAGTAGGGTGTTCAGGGAGTTCCTTAATAAGTTCGTGGTGGTCTTTTTGGATGACATCTTAGTCTTTTCTAAGAGTGAAGAAGAGCATGCCCTACATCTTAGGGAAGTGTTGGAGACTCTTCGAGCGCATAGCCTTAAGGCTAAATTTTCTAAATGTCACTTCTATAGGAAGGAAGTGCGGTTCTTGGGGCACGTGGTCTCCAAGGAAGGGATAGCTGTGGATCCCGTGAAGGTAGTATCTATTCAAGATTGGAAGGTTCCAAAGAATGCTACCGAGGTGAGGAGTTTCTTGGGGTTGGCTGGCTACTATAGGAAGTTTATCAAGGACTTCGCGAAGATATCAGCCCCATTAACTCGCTTGACGAAGAAGAATCTAGTCTTCGCATGGGACGTAGATTGTGATGATGCGTTCTGACGGTTAAAGAGAGCTTTAACCACAGCTCCAGTCTTAGTGTTGCCAGATGGGAGTGAGCCATTTGTTGTTTATACCGATGCTTGTGGGACTGGACTGGGCGCAGTCTTAATGCAAGAGGGAAAGGTAATAGCCTATGGTGGAAGGCAGTTGAGAAAGCATGAGAAAAATTACCCTACCCATGATTTAGAGTTGGCCGCTATTGTTTTTGCGCTTAAGATTTGGCGCCATTATCTTCTGGGAGAGAGATTCGAATTGTTCATTGACCACAAATCATTGAAGTACTTGTTTTCCCAGAAGGATTTGAACTTGAGACAACAAAGGTGGATGGAGTTCTTAGCATCCTATGATTTCGAGATAGCGTATACCCCTGGCAAGGGTAACATGGTGGCGGACGCCTTGAGTAGAAAAAGGTTGTCCTTGAGTCCATTGTTCATGGAACGACGAAGCTTTGACTTTATCTCAATGTTTGATTTCAGACTTTCCGTTGATTATGTACCCGGTTTGCTAGCATCCTTGGAGGTCAAACCTACTCTTTTGGGACGGATTGGCGAGGCATAACGGGACGACCCGCAGTTGGTTGAGTTAGTAGAGAGGCTCATAAGGGGGTAGTCGTCCAGCCATTTGAGTAGGTACACCCTAGACGATAGGGGGTGCTTGCGTAGAGACAGTAGACTTTGTGTACCGCAAGACGAGGGTTTGAGGAATGCTATTCTTGATGATGCACACCGTTCTAGGATGACCATTCATCCCGGTGGGGACAATATGTACCAAGACATGAAGCGAGTTTTCTTTTGGGCCGGTATGAAGAAAGATGTAGCCGAGTATGTCGCTAGATGCTTGGTGTGCCAACAGGTGAAAGAAGAGCAAAAGAAACCAGGTGGGTTGCTTTACTCATTGGATGTTCCGCAATGGAAGTGGGATAGCGTCTCGATGGATTTTATTGATGGGTTACCTAGGTCAAGGAAGGGTAATACGGGAATTTGGGTTGTGGTAGACAGACTTACTAAGAGTGCCCATTTCATACCCGTGAAGAGCAAGAGGACTGCTCCATGGCTAGCTTCAGTTTACCTTCGAGAGATAGTTCGATTGCATGGGGTACCCTCTAGCATAGTGAGTGATCGAGATCCCATCTTCACTAGCGAGTTTTGGAAAAGTTTGCAAGAAGCAGTGGGGACTCAGTTGTGTCTGAGCACCGCATATCATCCTCAGACGGACGGCCAGGCCGAGAGGGTGAATCGTGTTCTAGAAGACCTTTTGAGGCTTTGTATCTTAGATTTTGAAGGTACATGGGAAGAGCATCTTCCATTGGTGGAGTTCGCATATAATAACAGCTTTCAGTCTAGTATTGGTATGGCTCCTTTCGAAGCTCTTTATGGAAGGCCTTGTCGATCACCTACATGATGGTCGGAGTCTACGGATAAGATCTTGCTTGGGCCTGATATGGTTAGAGAGACTTCGGAAAAGATTGATTTGATTGGAAGAAGGATCAAAGCGGCACAAGACAGACAGAAATCTTACGCGGATAAGAGGAGGACGGATCTTGAGTTTGAGGTTGGGGACATGGTCTTTGTCAAAGTATCTCCATTACGGAATGTAGTTCGCTTTGGGTCCGTTGGGAAGTTAGCTCCAAGATTTGTAGGACCGTTTCCTATCAAGGAAAGTATTGGACGGATGGCATATAGGGTGGATTTACCCGAGAGACTTAGTGGGGTACATGATATATTCCATGTGTCACATTTGAGGAAATGCCTACATGAGACCGCAGAGGTGGTAGAGCCGAGCTTGCTTAGAGAAGTGGAGGTAGAGCGTGATGCGACTATTCGACGAGCTCCTACCCGCATCCTTGGGTCAGAGATTAGGAAGTTGAGGAACAGAGAGGTGCGACTAGTCAAAGTGCAATGGGGAGAGGATGAGAGCAATGCTACTTGGGAGACAGAAGCGAAGATGCGTTAATTGTACCCATTCCTTTTTGAGGGTATGTCTTTTAACTTCTCCTTTATCGTTTGTCTAGTACTTATCTTATCTTTAGTATGTCCTCTCATTAGTACCTTTGACCTTTAGATAGGGTAAACCTATGGTTGAAACATGTGTTTGAGACATGTTAGGTTTGATGGATGCGCGTGGATGCAAGTGGTTGCTCGTGGATGCATATACACACACTCTAGGCACTAGATCGGCTCAATCACTTCATATTGCATATTGCATAAAATCGTTTGTAGGTAGCTGTATTAATGGATGTATAATGGTTGTGCTATCATATGGATGATGCATTTTGGTGAATGATTGTGCACTCATGTAGAAATAGTATGTGTCGATAGGGTTCTTTTGCATACATATTGGATGCATGGCACTATCATGGTTTGCATTAAGGAGGTCAACTGAATCAGTAGACCGCCTGATTTTGCATTAGACAGGGAACATATACACACACTCTTTGCATATGTTCAAACAGCATTAGAAACTTTAAGGACAATGGATGCCAGTGTTTGATGGTTTAGTAGATGGTTGTTTGGTTGGTAGGATACGTTCTTCTTGACTTAGAGATTTCGGGGACGAAATCCTTTAAGTAGGGGAGAATGTAACACCCCGTATGTTGAATAACTTGCAATAATAAAAAACTGTGCAGAATTAAATTTTAAAATCTGAACCAGGGGAAACGGGCTATGCCATTGTGTTCAACTCGGAAAAATACGCGAAATAGAGTCCGAGTTTTCGAAAATCGGAGTCCGTATGACCCAGATATGGCCCGAAGAAGTTTCAGAAAATTTAAAAACAGATTTAAAAACAGAAATTTCAAATTTCAGAAGTGGCGGGAAAATTCCCGCCAGACCCAGGGTGTCGACCTGGGGGTCGACTGGGGAGTCGACCTGCCCACCAGGTCGACTGGGTAGTCAACCCTAGTGTCGACCTGGGGGTCGACCTCCCTGGTCGAGCCCAGGTGACCTGGGTGCATCAGTTTGGCTTTTGGGCTGTGTTTTGGTGGCTAGGACGAGATCTGATGGCTCTAATCTGATTTAGGGTTAATCTAATGGCCTAAAACACCTAAGTACTCTATAAATACACCCTAAGACTACCCTAATTCATACTAAAAATAGAAACAATGCCGTCATTCCGTCAAAATGCAACTTGAAGGAGCCTCCATCAATTTGAAGAAGAAGATAGCATCTCAAATCAATCTCTAATCAACTCTACCAACTTAATCTTCTTCTTAGGAGTGCTAATCAACAAGTTGTGAGTTTTCTATAGCCTTAATGACCAATTATTGAAATGATTATGATAGGATATAATGAGGTTATGGCAATGAATGTGGATTAATGCATGTTATGCAAGTTATATGCTATGTGTTAATGATGTTATGCATGTTCTGCAAGTTATATGCTATGTGTTAATGATGTTATGCATGTTATGCAAGTTAAATGCTATGTGTTTGTGGTGTTATGTAAGTTATGCAAGTCATATGCTACATGTTCATGAAGTTATGCAAGTTATGCAAGTCATATGCTACATGTTCATGATGTTATGCAAGTTATGCAAGTCATATGCTACATGTTCATGATGTTATGCAAGTTATGCAAGTCATATGAGAAACATTGATCCATTATGACACCATGATATGCAAGTTTGGTGTATGATTATATGCTAGTTCATACATGATATGGTATGCAAGTTTGGTGTATGATTATATGCAAGTTCATATATGACATGTTATGCAAGTTTGGTGTTTGATTATATGCAAGTAACATGTTCAAGTTTACACCTTAGTATGATATGCATACATATGCAAGTTAACCCCTTTGTATGTCATACATACATATGCTAGTTTACCCCTTTGTATGACATAAATAACTTATGCAAGTTAACCTCCTTATGACATATGTGATTCATGCAAGTTTGGGTTGATTATTTATGCTAGTTGGGTTTGATGCTATATGCATGTTGACACCTTTAAACCCATGTTGATGCTAATGTTATGTAAGTTGAACCCATTATATTTGTGATGAATCTTCCCTTTTATGTCATGTTAGCGAATTACGTGGGGAACGATGGGGTTAATATACAGGTTAATGAAATGGTGTGAAGTTGGTATGATTATGCATACCATAAAGTAGATGGACATAATTGAGTCAATTATGTACATCGTTAAAATTGGAATTAATTAGGGAAAATTAATTCGGGGGTGATTAATTAGGTGTAATTAATTGACTAAGACACGAGGTTGGACCCTTTTGTAGCGTAAGACTGCCGAGAACCGACCGGCAAATCCAGCGGCTACAAATGATTGGCCCAATGTGAGAGGTCTTAGGCACAAACTAAATACATGACAAGTGTATAGACACGAGGTTAGACTCGGTTATGGCGTAAGGATGCCCGGACCCAACCGGCAAATCCAGCTGGCATAAAAGATAGTCTAATGTGAGAGGTCTTTACAACGGTTACGTTTTTAATCAATTAAGAAACACTTAACCAGATAACCATGTAGTGGGCATGAGGGGTTAAGTGGGTGCCTTGGGTGGCATGTGGAAATCAAGTAAGTGCCTTGGGTGGCATGAGGAAATCTAGTGGGTTGCCTTGGGTGGCAATATAAAATACGATTAGAATACTTAACCAAGTGGAAACATGTAATTAAACATGATTAAAGGGTTAAGTGGGATGCACTAGATAAATTGACAAGCTTAGGTGGTAGCTTGTGGGGGCCCATTTCAACCAGTAACCCATATGTATCTTATTGGGCTCGACCCATTTCGAGGACGGGACACACGTACTGGGCTTGATTATAGGAGGCCAAAACGGGTTAGCGGTGGCAACGCAAGTCCAACGGGTTTCATATGCGTGTGTGGACCCGGCCTGGTAGGTAAGACGTTGTTGCATCGTGTAGGTATAAGTCGTGCACCATTTGTTGTATCGGGTTGCCACTTTGGGGAGTGATACACCCCATTGTGGGGCCAGCACGGGTATCTACGGTAGGGTGCCGATCGCTTGGGAGTAGTGGGTACACCTAGTGGAGATAGGGGCAGACGGCACCTATGTAGTCAGCTAGGGGTACACGAAACTACTGGGTAAATTCTCTAAGTCCTTGGGTGGGATCAACCTTTAAGTAGGAATGACTGGTGTGGTGCAGTTAGTAATTACCCTGGGGTGGGTAGATGCGTCTTTACCGCTATCTTAGTTCACCTTATGTCTAGTTGGCTACTTAGTGTAGTCATTTATCCCCAGTCATCCCGTACCAAGTTTATATCATACCCTAATTACTTTAATGATTGTGTTGTTAAAGTTATAGGGCTCTGTGAAAACCCGTAACTTCCCCGTAAAGGAAAGCGGCGGATAGTTCGAGAACAAGCCACAACAGAATGCAGACAAAAGAACATTTCATTGTATATTACAAAAATGCATCAGATTACAAGAATATACAGAGGTTAAATGAATATTACACAGAAATATCAGAGATTTAAATTACAATTAAATACATCGCAGCGGAAAATAATACAATACACAACTAGAAGAGATATACGGATACAAAGCTTTCCGGATATCATTCCAGCCGTAAACCAGGATCCTGTGAATATAAATCTGCAAAACCAAAACTACTAGCTGCCCGGGTCAAAATAAGGGCACCCAGAGTTTAGGTTAAAACAATAAACTCCAGGTCAGTCATGTGACTGGTGTGAGAACGAAAATAGTTATTATCTTTATTTTCAAAGTTAGGTAAATCAAGGGACCACGCCGTATAACACGGAACGGGTTTCCTCCCAAGAATACCAGTGCATAAAACAACAGCGCAATGCTAAATAAAGAAAAATGAAGCTATTATAAGACCCAGGTCCTATCACACAATGCAACGCAAGCCGGGGGATAGGGTTTTCCCTTATAACAGCCAAAGAATGCTTGATACGTTTAAAACAGATTATTTGATACTATAATAAGTGCATAGTGTTTAGAACAACTTCAAATCATAAGTATCAATCATAGACGGCAAGAATGACCCATACCACTACGTCGCCATATATAAGTTTACAATCAAAACCGCAATGTTGTATTGGAAGTTGGGTTATCATTTATGGTATGAACCGAGGCTAGGGGCAATATCCTCACTGATTCGAGACTGTCTAGTCCGAGCCTCAGGAACAGCCGCAACTGCCCCATGGATCGTTACGGCGGGTCCACCGATGTGGAATATTATGCCTGAACACTGCGTTTCCCCGCCCTTTGGGGCGTAAGCCTGGCCCGTCAGCCGACCAGAAGCATCGGCCGAAACCGATATCACGAGGCGCCTCACTTTTCAGCAAGTAATAATAAGCAACATCCACATGAGTCAAACTCGTCAGCCAGTTCAAGCACTGACGCCACTCCTAACTAGAAAGAAACGCATGTCCTCCCTGATGTCCGTCTCCCGTTTTTGGTTCATACCGGGTGTGATACTCGCGAATCAGCGTTACACAAAGCTACGCCACACAAGGCCGTGCTTTGATCATCAACCACAAGATTTTGCTTTTCAACAAAAGCCTTGATCCATGCAACTCAGCATGCCACATTGTCAGTCCATACTGTACCACTGATTTCTGCCAATATATAACCTCTAGGCTCGTACGTCTCAGAGAAGGGTTTATAGCAAGAGAATAAATTCTCTGCTACCAAACAGATATATATTTAGCAGAGATCACCAAATACAGTATAAAAGAATACAACATCAGACACACTATCCATTTACAAGTCCGTTCTGGGTCTGAACGAAACCGGAGGCACCTTGTACCTCGCATATCCATCGATCTCCAAGTACGTCTGGACGATCACCAACTGTTTCCATCTTCTTGGGTGTACAGCCCAATCAAGATCGTCAGTAATCACCCAAACGATGTGAAGACTTCCGGTCTTCGACCACCGTCTTCATCTTCGACTTATCGTCGTATCAGTTATTCAAAATGGGATAAACCCGGTCTTCCCGGATAACTCGCGTATACTTTAAATAAGTGTTACACAAACACCACATACGCCTCATTCCAATTCATCAGTCACTAACCGTAAATTAATCAAGAGAATAATCCCCCAAATATTAACCCCGTAGGCCGAAACCAACATCAGATCAATATCCAGAAAACCGTTCTGCTTAGCTAATCGACAGTTAGTTTCTAAATTTCACATTCATAGGGAGAGGTTCCCATTAATTTTATCCAAGATAAATTTCTGGAATTTATTCTTTAATCTATTTTTGAATATCAATTCAAAACTAGTCGTGATTAGCGAACCTTACCGAAGTAATCATTTATTTTAATTTCCCAATTCCTACCTATTCATCCCATGAAGTAAAACTGGTAATACTTCATATCTAACACCACAGTGTTATCGGTAAATTCAATTATCATTTCACGTTCAAATCTAATTAAAGATTTAACTATCGCCTGGAGTAAAACTGGTGATACTCCATTCTCGATCTTTTCAATCTAATTAAAGATTCATTAAAACTCCACTTAGTTTTATTTTTTAACGGGGTTAAAGAATCAGTGTCATTTAAAATCACTGTTCACGATAAACCCCAAGATCACATTCCATTAATTATTGGGTTAAAGAACTAGTGTTATTTAAAACACTGCTCACGATAAACCCAAAAATTAATTCGAATTCAATTCCAATTAAATATTATTTAATTGGTACACTTCATTAAATCTAAATAAAAAGATTTAATCTTTTCTCAACTGGGTTCAAGAATAGTGTTAGTGAAGACACCATTCACGACAAACCCAAATCACATCTGATATTCAATACAAGGCTCTGAATAGAAAATATATCGGCTTATATTCAATATCAAATTCTACGACTAACAAATGTCGTATTGGAAATAACGATATAAATATATATCTTTCAAATTTCCATAACAACATCTGTATAATCACAAATTCCAACATCGAAATATTCCGAAGATAATTTCGATTCAAATCCACTTTAATGCAATCATTGGAAATTCTGGTTATTTTTAAAACCCTTTTCAAATTCAATTTATTTATTTAAAAATAAATAGAATTATAATTCTAGTTCAAAACAAGTTTACTTCGATAAAAATCTATTTTTATCTTTTCAAATATGGAGTTTTTCATCCCAATTCTTCTCAAATCATTTCTTATGATTTTACCCAAATTATTACTATTTTTAATAATTTTATCAAGGCCCGTACAGTCGATTTCCATCAACGGCCATCGAACTGCACTTACAGCGACCTTTTTCGAATTTGATTTGGACGTATCTCCAAATCCAACCATTAGATTTAAAATTTCTAACATTCGTTAGAAATCTCTTTTTGATACGAACCCAACGATTCCGGTTTTAGGAGAATCCGACTGTCGGATCTCCCGTAATGTCCGTTTGAAATAAATGGTCGAAATTCACGAACTGCCACGGCGCGGCGCGTTCTATTCAGGCCATTATATTATATATATAATATATATAATATATATTTCATCGATTTCTATTTAAAACGAATTATATAAATAGTTTTAAATTCGTTTCAAAAGCAATTTCAACTTCCATTTCAATTCAAATCAAAATTGAATTCTTCTTTATAAATTCGTTTTAAAATTCATTTCTATTCAATTCAAATTTCCATTCAATTTGAATTCATTTCAATTCGCTTTTAATTCAATTTGAATTCGTTTTCAATTTAATTCAATTCCAAAGTCGTTTTCTATTCGATTCAATTCAAATTGGTTTTCTATTCGATTCAATTCAAATTGGTTTTCTATTCGATTCAATTCAAATTGGTTTTCTATTCGATTCAATTCAAATTGGTTTTCTATTCGAATCAAATTCGTTATATATTCCATTGAAATCAAATTCGTTATATATTCAAATCAAATCAAATTCGTTTTCTATTCAAATCAAATTCGTTATATATTCAATTGAAATTAAATTCGTTTTCTATTCAATTCATTTCGAAATCTTTTTCAATTCAATTCATTTCGAAATCGTTTTATATTCCATTCATTTTCGTTTTCTATTCCATTCAATTTCGTTATATATTCAATTGAAATCCAATTCGTTTTATATTCAATTCGAAGTCAAATTCGTTATATATTCAATTTGAATTCGTTTTCTATTCAATTTGATTCAAATTTCATTTCAAGATATGCGATTTCAAAATCACTTTTCAATATTCATTTTAAAATGAATAAAATCGATATAAACATCGTTCATGTCAAAATGGCGCATCTCTAATCAACACGGCTTCATATCATTCTATTTTCAAATATTCTATTTCAAATATTTCTTTTTCAAATATTTCCTATTCAAATATTTCTATATTAAAATATTTCGTTCAACACATGACTTATCTCAACGGATGAGTACAGTCAACACATGAACCTTTATTTTATATTGATAAAGATGTAAATTTTATTATTAAAATATTTCGCTCAACACATGACTTATCTCAACGGATGAGTACAGTCAACACATGAACCTTTATTTTATAATATTCTTTATTTTCTAAATTGGAATGAGGCCCAATCAATCACCATATAATGTTAACTATATGGATTTTCATACATCACACGTATATAATAGCATTGCAAAATAATCAACCATCAACCAAAGTGCACTACACTGTATAAGCATCAAATATTGATATCTAACGCTTATAACAGCCTGTCAATCAATCGATCGACATATTTAATCAATCAGGATGAGTGAACTTCAAATTTCATCCCAACACCCGTGTGGGGTTTCAAACAATCAAACACAGATTTTAGTTGTGCAGTTGGGCGATGTGTAAAATTTATCGACCCAATCAATGTCCTTCAAATAGGTGTACATAAACAAACCGTCCGGTTTGTAAATGAATATTTTATTTTATTCACTTCAACGTTAAAACTATATTTTTAACGATAAAATATTTTATTTAACCTATGAATGTTCTATTCAGTTCATTTATTCAATAAAATGATATTTTATTTTTCTATCATATTTTAGAAAATTTCGGCGGCATAACGGCACGATACTAGAAACGGAACAAGGCCTAGCCTTATCCCCGGTCTAGTGAAGGCCCACGCCATTCACACATCAATCAATCCATTCCATTTCACCAAACAACTCAAATTTCAATCAAATAATCTAACTAATTTCTGCAATCAAACAAACAAGTCCATGGTCTGTGAACGATTGTGTCGGGTGCTACTAAGCACCGTCTGCATCCTAGTATATATATATATATAACTAGAAAAAGAAATTGAAAGGTGAGAAATTCTCACAGAATAGCTAATCCAATGCCACGACTCTTCTTATGCAGAAATCATCGTCGTTTCTTCTTTCATCACTTTCGTCATCCGTATTCTCTACATATGTAAAAATCACATTTTTACTTCGCTATTCGATATATATAAAAATCGAATTTTTACTTTGTTATTCAATATATAAAAGTCGAATTTTTACTTTGCTATTCAATATATAAAAATCAAATTTTTACTTCGCTATTCAATATATAAAAATCGAATTTTTACATCGCTATTCAATATATAAAAATTGAATTTTTACTACGCTATTCAATATATAAAAATCGAATTTTTACTACGCTATTTAATATATAAAAATCGAATTTTTACTACGCTATTTAATAAATAAAAATAAATCATATATATTTTCTTTTCGACATTCATGTCTATATATTTTTCAAAAATCATATTTATATTCAATAATTTCGCTATGTATATACCTCCAATAATTTTTAATCTAAGTAAAGATTATATTCTTTTATACAAACGATGTTATTTATATATACATATATATATATATATATCTTAAAACCCGAAAATAAAAACAAAACAATGTTGTGTTAAATTTAAAAATCGTTTTCTACTAAATTACTTAAACTAAGAGAAAAGAAAGAACGAAAGAAAAAAAAACTCACTGCGTCGTTATCTATGGAACGAGAAAAGCCTCATCATTCCTTGCTCCAGCCCTAGGGCTTCTGAACGTACGCACCCCGAGGCATTAGCCGGCGATCCACGACCACCCCTCAACCGCCACGACCGCCCTCTGCCATCGCCAGCAAGACTGGCGAGCTCGCGTGCCTGATTGGGCCTGGAACCCACTTCGAAGATCGCAACTTCAGGCACGGAAATCGAGAACCTCGCGCTATTACTTCCGATCATACCTGCTTAGATTTGAAGCCTTTCTTTTTCTCTTTGATTTTTGTTTTATAAGAGGGATTTAATTCGAATCGGTTTGAGAGGATTTAAAGAATCCAAATGGAAGTTTTTCCGCCGTATTGTCTGGTGAGAGCGGGTTTGACCACGAAAGAAAGAACATGGAGTTTGACTTAGGGTTTGAAATCATTTTATATATTTTTAAATTAATATTTAATTCCATCCTTAATTGTTAATCGCTCCAAACCCCAAATCAAACCCAACGGCCGTTGCCCCTAGCTAATTACCCCCATTCCGAACACAATGGGATATGTATCGTAGGCTGATTCGACCGTTACAATCAGTTTCCGTTAAATTTACATTTAAATCACTTTATTGAATTTTAAACGTACATTTCAAATTACCGGGGTCACATACTAACTAGAAAAATTCCCAAAAAATATTTTCTAGCTTCGTATTGACGATACGGTCCTAACAAAACTAGTTTCGTCAAATTCTGAGGCCGTTGGAAAAATGGCCATTTTCCAGTCGATTAAAATCAACTGAAACTGGTCAAATGCGTTTTCCTTTTCCACGCTCACATATTGATTCGAAAAATTATGAAATTTGGAATCTAGCAATAACTTGACATCACGGACCCAACAAAACTGGTTTCGTCGAAATCCGAGGTCATTTGCAAAATGTCTATTTTTAAGGGCCCGAATTCCATAGCGACTATTCAGAATTTTCAGCTGGACATATCTTTTGATTCCCGCTATGAAATTTTGAATTTTCGGATTCGTTGGAAAGATATTATCAATTAGATCCTAATGTTTTAGGTTTCCCTAAATTCCGGTTTGTTTTGCACCCGGTACATTCAATTGAAGTTTGAAATCGAATTATCGAACTACCGCGCCATTTTCCACTCTATTATATAATTATATATAATTATTTATATTCTAACGACGGCGTATATAATATATACGTTCTAATTATATTCAAAAGAAATTTCTCGTCGATATTATTTAAAATGATTCATTTTAAATAATCAAAATTCGCTAAAATTGCCAAAATAAAAATTTTAAACTGGCCCAGATTTTCGGGTTGTTGCAATCTCCCCCACTTAAAACTTTTCATCCCCGAAAAGGAACAAAGTTGAAAGTGGTTTGATTAATCAACTCTACTTTCGATCTGGCTTCCATTCTCCAACTTTTCAGTTTCTGAGAATTTTCAAATTTTTAAAAAATTTGGCTAACACCCGGAATTTTCGAAAAATTTCGCCATAACCTCCAATGCACCGGGAGCCACGGGAAAATCCCGAAATTGCCATATAGGCCTTCTGATCTCAAATAGAAAAAGAAAAAGCCAAGCGGCTAGCCAATAGGCTCATAAAATCATCGTCACCCAAACAAAACAGTAAATTATATTAAACATGTACCTATTTGTCGGGCAAACAAATTTTATTCACTGCTCTAGCCTCCTTGCTATGACCTGTTCAATGTAAGTACATGTATATGCATGCAAATGCGACTAATTTTCAATACAATTCACTTTTTGGTTCAAATTGGCTACATGGTACAAATTTCAATTAATCCATCAATAATCAACACACAACCAGCAATCAATCAGTGATTAGCTTTTCAAATGCATAACTTTGATATATAGTCAAAAATCAGATTTTTGATGCCAAATCACAACAATAAGCCCTATCTAATTTTGGTTCTCACACCAGTCAATAAGAAATATATAGAAAGCCCACTTTCGTCACTCGAACAATAATTCTAATGATGGAGCTCCATCATCAAAATCATCTCCGGGCGATTAGAGTGTAATTCTATATCTATCCAGTATATTAAAATTTCAAATACACGTGGATCAGACGTATACGCAAAATCTTTATATACTGGACTGTCCAACTCAATATAAATAGATAATCAAATACGAATAATTGATTTAAATTTTCAAAACAAAAATTTGTTTTCACTTTCAAAAATATACTCTTCACACTCGTTCTAGGATACTACTGATCCCATCTCTAACGAGTCATTCTCGTTGGATATTACTAATCCAATCTCTGATGAATTCTTTCGTATGGTTCTAATGTGTCTTGTTCTCTGAGCTTTGTAAACCAAAGCTCTGATACCAACTGTGAAAACCCGTAACTTCCCCGTAAAGGAAAGCGGCGGATAGTTCGAGAACAAGCCACAACAGAACGCAGACAAAAGAACATTTCATTGTATATTACAAAAATGCATCAGATTACAAGAATATACAGAGTATAAATGAAAATCATAGAAATATCAGAGATTTAAATTACAATTAAATACATCGCAGCGGAAAATAATACAATACACAACTATAAGAGATATACGGATACAAAGCTTTCCGGATATCATTCCAGCCGTAAACCAGGATCCTGTGAATATAAATCTGCAAAACCAAAACTACTAGCTGCCCGTGTCAAAATAAGGGCACCCAGAGTTTAGGTTAAAACAATAAACTCCAGGTCAGTCATGTGACTGGTGTGAGAACGAAAATAGTTGTTATCTTTATTTTCAAAGTTAGGTAAATCAAGGGACCACGCCGTATAACACGGAACGGGTTTCCTCCCAAGAATACCAGTGCATAAAACAACAGCGCAATGCTAAATAAAGAAAAATGAAGCTATTATAAGACCCAGGTCCTATCACACAATGCAACGCAAGCCGGGGGATAGGGTTTTCCCATATAACAGCCAAAGAATGCTTGATACGTTTAAAACAGATTATTTGATACTATAATAAGTGCATAGTGTATAAAACAACTTCAAATCATAAGTATCAATCATAGACGGCATGAATGACCCATACCACTATGTCGCCATATATAAGTTTACAATCAAAACCGCAATGTCGTATTGGAAGTTGGGTTATCATTTATGGTATGAACCGAGGCTAGGGGCAAGATCCTCCCCGATTCGAGACTGTCTAGTCCGAGCCTCAGGAACAGCCGCAACTGCCCCATGGATCGTTAGGGCCGGTCCACCGATGTGGATTATTATGCCTGAACACTGCGTTTCCCCGCCCTTTGGGGCGTAAGCCTGGCCCGTCAGCCGACCAGAAGCATCGGCCAAAACCGATATCACGAGGCGCCTCGCTTTTCAGCAAGTAATAATAAGCAACATCCACATGAGTCAAACTCGTCAGCCAGTTCAAGCACTGACGCCACTCCTAACTAGAAAGAAACGCATGTCCTCCCTGATGTCCATCTCCCGTTTTTGGTTCATACCGGGTGTGATACTCACGAATCAGCGTTACACAAAGCTACGCCACACAAGGCCGTGCTTTGATCATCAACCACAAGACTTTGCTTTTCAACAAAAGCCTTGATCCATGCAACTCAGCATGCCACATTGTCAGTCCATACTGTACCACTGATTTCTGCCAATATATAACCTCTAGGCTCGTACGTCTCAGAGAAGGGTGTATAGCAAGAGAATAAATTCTCTGCCACCAAACAGATATATATTTAGCAGAGATCACCAAATACAGTATAAAGGAATACAACGTCAGACACACTATCCATTTACAAGTCTGTTCTGGGTCTGAACGAAACCGGAGGCACCTTGTACCTCTCATATCCATCGATCTCCAAGTACGTCTGGACGATCACCAACTGTTTCCATCTTCTTGGGTGTACAGCCCAATCAAGATCGTCAGTAATCACCCAAACGACGTGAAGACTTCCGGTCTTCGACCACCGTCTTCATCTTCGACTTATCGTCGTATCAGTTATTCAGAATGGGATAAACCCGGTCTTCCCGGATAACTCGCGTATACTTTAAATAAGTGTTACACAAACACAACATAGTCTCATTCCAATTCATCAGTCACTAACCGTAAATTAATCAAGAGAATAATCCCCCAAATATTAACCCCGAAGGCCGAAACCAACATCAGATCAATATCCAGAAAACCGTTCGGCTTAGCTAATCGACAGTTAGTTTCTAAATTTCACATTCATAGGGAGAGGTTCCCATTAATTTTATCCAGGATAAATTTCTGGAATTTATTCTTTAATCTATTTTTGAATATCAATTCAAAACTAGTCGTGATTAGCGAACCTTACCGAAGTAATCATTTACTTTAATTTCCCAATTCCAACCTGTTCATCCCATGAAGTAAAATGGTAATACTTCATATCTAACACCACAGTGTTATCGGTAAATTCAATTACCATTTCACGTTCAAATCTAATTAAAGATTTAACTATCGCCTGGAGTAAAACTGGTGATACTCCATTCTCGATCTTTTCAATCTAATTAAAGATTCATTAAAACTCCACTTAGTTTTAATCTTTAACGGGGTTAACGAATCAGCGTCATTTAAAAACACTGTTCACGATAAACCCCAAGATCACATTCCATTAATTATTGGGTTAAAGAACAAGTGTTATTTAAAACACTGCTCACGATAAACCCAAAAATTAATTCGAATTCAATTCCAATTAAATACTATTAAATTGGTACACTTCATTAAATCTAAATAAAAAGATTTAATCTTTTCTCAACTGGGTTCAAGAACAGTGTTAGTGAAGACACCATTCACGACAAACCCAAGTAACATTTGATATTCAATACAAGGCTCTGAATAGAAAACATATCGGCTTATATTCAATATCAAATTCTACGACTACCAAATGTCGTATTGGAAATAACGATATAAATATATATCTTTCAAATTTCCATAACAACATCTGTATAATCACGAATTCCAACATCGAAATATTCCGAAGACAATTTCGATTCAAATCCACTCTAATGCAATCATTGGAAATTCTGGTTATTTTTAAAACCCTTTTCAAATTAAATTTATTTATTTAAAAATAAATAGAATTATACTTCTAGTTCAAAACTAGTTTACTTCGATAAAAATCTATTTTTATCTTTTCAAATATGGAGATTTTCATCCCAATTCTTCTCAAATCATTTCTTATGATTTTACACAAATTATTACTATTTTTAATAATTTTATCAAGGCCCGTACAGTCGATTTCCATCAACGGCCGTCGAACTGCACTTACAACGACCTTTTTCGAATTTGATTTGGACGTATCTACAAATCCAACCGTTAGATTTCAAATACCTAACATTCGTTAGAAAGCTCTTTTCGATACGAACCCAACGGTTCCGGTTTTAGGAGAATCCGACGGTCGGATCTCCCGAAATGTCCGTTTGAAATAAATGGTCGAAATTCACGAACTGCCGCGGCTCGGCGCGTTCTATTCAGGCCATTATATTATATATATAATATATATAATATATATTTCGTCGATTTCTATTTAAAACGAATTATATAAATAGTTTTAAATTCGTTTCAAAAGCAATTTCAACTTCCATTTCAATTCAAATCAAAATTGAATTCTTCTTTATAAATTCGTTTTAAAATTCATTTCTATTCAATTCAAATTTCCATTCAATTTGAATTCATTTCAATTCACTTTCAACTCAATTTGAATTCGTTTTCAATTTAATTCAATTCCAAAGTCGTTTTCTATTCGATTCAATTCAAATTGGTTTTCTATTCGATTCAATTCAAATTGGTTTTCTATTCGATTCAATTCAAATTGGTTATATATTCCATTGAAATCAAATTCGTTATATATTCAAATCAAATCAAGTTTGTTTTCTATTCAAATCAAATTCGTTATATATTCAATTGAAATCAAATTTGTTTTCTATTCAATTCATTTCGAAATCGTTTTCAATTCAATTCATTTCGAAATCGTTTTATATTCCATTCATTTCCGTTTTCTATTCCATTCGATTTCATTATATATTCAATTGAAATCCAATTCGTTTTATATTCAATTCGAAGTCAAATTCGTTATATATTCAATTCGAATTCAATTCGAATTCGTTTTCTATTCAATTTGATTCAAATTTCATTTCAAGATATGCGATTTCGAAATCACTTTTCAATATTCATTTTAAAATGAATAAAATCGAAATAAACATCGTTCACGTCAAAATGGCGCATCTCTAATCAACACGGCTTCATATCATTCTATTTTCAAATATTCTATTTCAAATATTTCTTTTTCAAATATTTCCTATTCAAATATTTCTATATTAAAATATTTCGTTCAACACATGACTTATCTCAACGGATGAGTACAGTCAACACATGAACCTTTATTTTATATTGATAAAGATGTAAATTTTATTATTAAAATATTTCGTTCAACACATGACTTATCTCAACGGATGAGTACAGTCAATACATGAACCTTTATTTTATAATATTCTTTATTTTCTAAATTGGAATGAGGCCCAATCAATCACCATATAATGTTAATTATATGGATTTTCGTACATCACACGTATATAATAGCATTGCAAAATAATCAACCATCAACCAAAGTGCACTACACTGTATAAGCATCAAATATAGATATCTAACGCTTATAACAACCTGTCAATCAATCGATCGACATATTTAATCAATCAGGATGAGTGAACTTCAAATTTCATCCCAACACCCGTGTGGGGTTTTGTAACACCCCGTGTATTCTATAACTGTGGAATTAACAAATTAAAGTATAATTAATTTGAAATCAAAGAACTAAGGGAAAAGGAATACGCCATTGCGTTCGTCTCGGAAAAATACGCGAAATAGAGTCCGAGTTTTCGAAAAACGGAGTCCGTATGAAGAAGATATAGCCTCCGGAAGTTTCTGAATCAGTTTAAAAATTAAAACCGGGCCCAATTGGCCAAGGCGGGAAAACTCCCGCCTAAGGCACACAGGTCGACTGGGCTGTCGACCTGGTCTAGCCAGGTCGATAGGGCTGTCGACAGGGCTGTCGACCTGGTCCAGACCCAGGTCGAACCCAGTCCACCCTGGCTGGCCTATTCTATGTTGGTCGATTTTCTGTGGTCTGCTTTGTCATTAGGGCTAGGTGGCAGGCTCTAATTGGTCCCTCTTGCGAATGAATGGCTACGATCAATCCAAGCAACATCGATGGTCCTAATCAGTTCATAAACTCTATAAAATGACCCTAGACTCTACCTAGGTTTCTTACACAATTCTCTAGCCTCCATTGCTCTCTTCTTCTAATTAAAAATAAAAATGGCGTCTCTGCTCTGCTGGAATTAAAACTAGAAGATAATCAACATCAGCCTAAGCAATTCAATTCAAACTAGAGATTAAAGTTTCTGCAAAGATTCTACAACAAGTTAAAGTTCTTTCTTTAATCCAATCAAGGCAAGTACAGTTATTCTCCGCTATAAACGTTAATTATAATTTTGATATGCATTTAAATCTGAGTTTGAGGTTGTATTCTCTTCTGTTAGATCTGTTTTCTGTGACTGTTCTATATTCCTTTCTTCTTTTCTGTTTCTATAGCCAGGCTACCACGAGCCTGTGCCCAATCTCATAAAGAGATTAACGTATGAACGCAAATTTTGGGACAATTAATGAATGATGCGAAATGACAAGACTGAATCGAACATATGACTTTAGGTCTGAGGCATAAAATATATTGGACATATGCATAAATTTGACTATGAATATATAATTTATGCATGTTGTATGCATAGTTATGTTGTAATTTAGATACTGTAATTAATTAGAAAAGATGAGCATATGTTTTAAACTAGTTTTAGACCTATGCATATTCTGTGATAAAAGAAGACGAGGAACCTTACATATGATTTGAGACTTTGGAGAAGATGCATATAAAAGTCAAGATTGGATTTTTAGAAGATATGATTTAAAGATTTAGATTTTTGGGTATAGTGATTCATGACTTAAAAAGAAGAAGATATGGAAGCTTAGGTGTAAAAGATTTGCATTAATTAGGATATCTATTATTGTGATTACACCTAAATAGGGATTTTTGGATATATGGCATGCATTGAAATTGATGGTTATATTTGGTATAATTTATATGTGAATCTGCTGTAAGATGCTAGTTTAACAAAAATTGGAACATATGTTATATGGCAAATTGAGTCCATATTCTGTGCTATGTAACTTTATGAAAACATGGAGTATATGTTGTGAATCATGACAATTATGTAAGCATATGAATTTAGGCCAATTTATGATTGGGCAAGGCATGTAAATAGAACTTTTAGAAATATTAGATTTGCTAAATCTGCTAATTTGTCTAGTTGCCTAAACTACTAGTTTTGTTATATTGCCTAGACTGCTAATTAGATTGAAATGCCTAATCTGTTAAATTTGTCGGTTGAAATGCCTAACCTGTTATATGCCAAAATCTGCTAAGTTGCTAAATTTGTTAAATCCGTTATGTCATATAAAATCTGTTATCTGCTATGTTGATATAATCATCCTGTTATTGATATAATCTGAATTGGCATATATATTGGACGTGCGCATAAACGGTAAATTGTTAATTAATTGGCCGCAAAGATAAACATGGCTAACTCGATGTTAGAATGAGTTTGCGGCGTAAATCTGCCCGGAACCGCCCGGCACATCCAGTGGCTGCAAACAATAGGTTCTAATGTGAGAAGTTAGTCATAACATGCGTAAGACACGAGGTTAGGTCTGGCTTGTGGCAGAAGTCTGCCCGGAACCGCCCGGCATATCCAGCGGCCACAAGCTACTGACCTAATGTGAGAGGTCTGTGCATTAATAATTAATTAATGCAAATCTAAGATAAGAATGACGTCTAAAACGTATTGGGGAAAAATAGGGTTAAACCAAAGGGATTAATAGATGTAGTAAAACCCGTCCATGAATCTGTAGGCCCAATACAAAGTTAGACAAATCTGAAAAATCTATACATCTGATTCGTTAGTCTGAAAACTTGTTAACTTAATTTGTGAATTAGTAAATCTGAATTCTGTATGTCTGAACTTGTAAACAAGTTAATCTGAAATCTGTTAGTCTGGGGACACAAGGTTAGGAGGGGAATTACTTGTGTCATCTGTTGTTTGGGACCCATATTAGTCAGTAACCCTTTCTGGTATCAAAACTTTGACCCAACAGTAAGTAGGGTCCGGGCACGCTTACTGAACTAATTATAAGAGGTTCATTCTGATAATGGCGAGGGGTGTTGATGGTGCGTTCCAACCGGGTCATGTGCGTTCATGGATCCCGGTCTGCCTCTGAGGATGTAAGACGCCGTGACATATGTAAATAGGTCTGTGCCAATTGGTTGTCACATTAGGGAGTGATACACCCTACTGTGGGGCCGACATAGGATATTTATGTATTAGGGAGCCGATCGCTTGGGGTAGGGTTTTAGGGTACGCTTAGTTCTGTCAGTTTCTGTTGGTACCATCTGTTTCTGTTGGGTGGTAACACCTGTCTGTTTCTGTGTGGTACCGTCTGTTCGGGTGGTAAAGGCCCATTACTAGTGTACACCTAATTCCACATTCTGTCTCCATAGGGATAAATCCGTTTCTTCTTCTGTCTGCTTCTGATCGGGTAGTAAAGGCCCATTATTGGCATTCTGTTTCTGTTAAAGTATTTTGTACCCGTTCCTGCTTCAATTTAGACATTAGGGTGACACCTAATTCTGCTATACTAGTATTAGTGCAGAGAAGTGTAAAACAATAGTTTATATCATTCTGTTTTTCTGTTATATCTGTTACACCTATTATAGTTATCTCACATCCAGTTTTATGTTCATATCATATTATTATTATCTGTTCATATGCTGAAAGTCACTGGACTTGCCAGACTTTTTGTCTGACCCTTGTTGTTTCACCTCCTTTCTTCCGTTCCCCCCCCAGGTTATCCAAGGAGGGAAATACTTTAGCTTGATCCGGATTTCTCTTTGCTTGAAGTGCTTAAAGTATGGCTTGGCTCTGTATAGCTTCCGTTCCATGGGGATTATGATTTTAAACTATGCATTTTGAAGGCTTTTGTACAAGACTGATATTTTGTACTTGAATTCTGAAATTGAAAGGATGTAACCATATTAATTTCTGTTTCCGCTGTAATAAAGTTAAAATTTTTCAAGTACTGTTTTATCTGTCTTGTAAGTTTCTGTTCTGTTTACTAAAATGCTCCACCAAAGTTAAGGCATTCCCTTTGTGAGTGACCTTAATGGAGGTGGGGTGTTACACTTGGTATCAGAGCTGAAGGTTACCAGATTGGGTAAAGTTTTTGAAAACTGTTTTCAAAAAGATTTTGGAAGGAAGTATTTTCAAAAAAAAAAAAAAAAAAAAAAAAAAAGCTTATTTTGGAAAACATGATCCCCAAGAGCCATATATCTTTCTTTCAGTCCTTTTTGTATTGAACCTTTCTTTTTTTCGTTCCAGCATGTCTGAAGCATCTGAGATACCAGAGGGTATTCATGTACCCGGTTGGTTTCGTCAATATCTTGAGGCTAGGACCGCCGCTGCAGGTCCAGCAAATGATCCCCCTCCTCCACCCCCTCCTCGTGCTATTGCTTTCTCAAAAATCTGTAGAGATTTTAGGGCCATGGGTGGGAAGGATTTCAAAGGAACTGAATCATTCGTAGAAGCAAGGAATTGGCTCAAAGAAACGGAGGATCTGTTCGTTATCTTCGAGGTGGACGATAGGCAGAAGGTACAGTTGGCAGTATGGCTGCTCAAAGACGAAGCTTCCTACTGGTGGGAAGTCACTAACGTCGAGAGGCCGGTTGAGACATGGATGGATTTCAGAACAAGGTTTGAGACAAAATTTCTCTCGCAAGCTGAACGAAGTTTACAATTGGAAAAGTTCTTGTCTCTTAAGCAAGGAAGTATGACGGTCAAGGAATACGTCAACCAGTTCAACCAACTAGCAAGATTCGGATTGGATTTAGTCAACACTCAGCATAAAAAGGCTCTCCGCTTTGTTAAAGGATTGAATGAGCCACTGCACAGCCTAGCCATGACCCATGTACCCATGGGAGCAACTTACGAGAAATTGGTGGATATGGCACTACTGCACGAGGAAGACAAGGGCCCGAAAGAGACAAAGAAGGAAGAACCACAGAATAAGAAAGCGGGGCCCAAAAAGGAAACACAAAAGAAGGATGAGAAGCCTGAAGATAAGAAGGGGAAAAAGTGCTTTACTTGTGGGAGCTCAACTCATCTGAACAAGGATTGCAGAAAAAGGAAGGGCGCTTGCTTCAAATGTGGGGAGATGGGACACTTCACTAAGGACTGCCCGAAGAGACGAGGACAAGGAAGGCAGGCGAACATTCTTGAGGCTAGTGGCTAGGATAGAAATAGGAAAATTTCTATAGTAGGTTTAATTTCTTTATATGATTATGGAGTTAAGACCTTTTCTGATTCTGGGATTTTGATTTTGTAATCGATACACTGCACTTTAATGCTAGTATTATTTCTGAATTCCGCTATAGACTCAGACCCATAAGGGTTATGGATCATCTGTTTGAGACTGGGGTTTGAGGGATATCTGAGTTAGGCGTCAAGTATGACGCATACATTCTGAGTTTTCGTGGGGTATCAATTTGATGTTGGTTTCGGTCTTTGGGGCCGATACTTAGGACCCATGTCTAATGGGAACCAAATTTTCGTTCTATCTGTACTCGCTTCCATCATTCGACTGTATCCTATCGATCGAATCTTCGAACTTTAGGTAGAAACTAATGGGTGTAAACATGCGTTTGAGACATGTTATGTTTGATGGTTGCAAGTGGATGCAAGTGGTTGCTAGTGGTTGCCCGTGGATGCATATACACACACTAGGCACTAGATCGGCTCGAAAACACTCTCATACTGCATATGGATGAGTGAGCATTTTTCAATTCTTGTGGATGCAAATTGGTTGATTCAGCACATGGATGTTGCATTTGAGTGAATGGTTGTGCACTCATATAGAAATAATATATATCATCAGAATTCTATTGCATACATGTTGGACTCATGGCACTGACATAATTCGCATTAAGGAGGTCAACTGAATCAGTAGACCGCCTGATTTTTGCATTAGATAAGGAACATATACACACACTTTTGCATATGTTCATACAACATTAGAAGTTTTCTAAGGACAATGGATGCTTGTGGATGATGGTTGAGTAGATGGGTGATTGGATGGTAGGACACATTCTTCTTAACTTGAAGATTTCGGGGACGAAATCCTTTTAAGTGGGGGAAAATGTAACACCCCGTGTATTCTATAACTGCGGAATTAACAAATTAAAGTATAATTAATTGGAAATCAAAGAACTAAGGGAAACGGAATACGCCATTGCGTTCGTCTCGGAAAAATACGCGAAATAGAGTCCGAGTTTTCGAAAAACGGAGTCCGTATGAAGAAGATATAGCCTCCGGAAGTTTCTGAATCAGTTTAAAAATTAAAACCGGGCCCAATTGGCCAAGGCGGGAAAACTCCCGCCTAAGGCACCCAGGTCGACTGGGCTGTTGACCTGGTCTAGCCAGGTCGACAGGGCTGTCGACAGGGCTGTCGACCTGGTCCAGACCCAGGTCGAACCCAGTCCACCCTGGCTGGCCTATTCTATGTTGGTCGATTTTCTGTGGTCTGCTTTGTCATTAGGGCTAGGTGGCAGGCTCTAATTGGTCCCTCTTGCGAATGAATGGCTACGATCAATCCAAGCAACATCGATGGTCCTAATCAGTTCATAAACTCTATAAAATGACCCTAGACTCTACCTAGGTTTCTTACACAATTCTCTAGCCTCCATTGCTCTCTTCTTCTAATTAAAAATAAAAATGGCGTCTCTGCTCTGCTGGAATTAAAACTAGAAGACAATCAACATCAGCCTAAGCAATTCAATTCAAACTAGAGATTAAAGTTTCTACAAAGATTCTACAACAAGTTAAAGTTCTTTCTTTAATCCAATCAAGGCAAGTACAGTTATTCTCCGCTATAAACGTTAATTATAATTTTGATATGCATTTAAATCTGAGTTTGAGGTTGTATTCTCTTCTGTTAGATCTGTTTTCTGTGACTGTTCTATATTCCTTTCTTCTTTTCTGTTTCTATAGCCAGGCTACCACGAGCCTGTGCCCAATCTCATAAAGAGATTAACGTATGAACGCAAATTTTGGGACAATTAATGAATGATGCGAAATGACAAGACTGAATCGAACATATGACTTTAGGTCTGAGGCATAAAATATATTGGACATATGCATAAATTTGACTATGAATATATAATTTATGCATGTTGTATGCATAGTTATGTGGTAATTTAGATACTGTAATTAATTAGAAAAGATGAGCATATGTTATAAACTAGTTTTAGACCTATGCATATTCTGTGATAAAAGAAGAAGAGGAACCTTACATATGATTTGAGACTTTGGACAAGATGCATATAAAAGTCAAGATTGGATTTTTAGAAGATATGATTTAAAGATTTAGATTTGTGGGTATAGTGATTCATGACTTAAAAAGAAGAAGATATGGAAGCTTAGGTGTAAAAGATTTGCATTAATTAGGATATCTATTATTGTGATTACACCTAAATAGGGATTTTTGGATATATGGCATGCATTGAAATTGATGGTTATATTTGGTATAATTTATATGTGAATCTGCTGTAAGATGCTAGTTTAACAAAAATTGGAACATATGTTATATGGCAAATTATGTCCATATTCTGTGCTATGTAACTTTATGCAAACATGGAGTATATGTTGTGAATCATGACAATTATGTAAGCATATGAATTTAGGCCAATTTATGATTGGGCAAGGCATGTAAATAGAACTTTTAGAAATATTAGATTTGCTAAATCTGCTAATTTGTCTAGTTGCCTAAACTACTAGTTTTGTTATATTGCCTAGACTGCTAATTAGATTGAAATGCCTAATCTGTTAAATTTGTCGGTTGAAATGCCTAACCTGTTATATGCCAAAATCTGCTAAGTTGCTAAATTTGTTAAATCCGTTATGTCATATAAAATCTGTTATCTGCTATGTTGATATAATCATCCTGTTATTGATATAATCTGAATTGGCATATATATTGGACGTGCGCATAAACGGTAAATTGTTAATTAATTGGCCACAAAGATAAACATGGCTAACTCGAGGTTAGAATGAGTTTGCGGCGTAAATCTGCCCGGAACCGCCCGGCACATCCAGTGGCCGCAAACAATAGGTTCTAATGTGAGAAGTTAGTCATAACATGCGTAAGACACGAGGTTAGGTCTGGCTTGTGGCAGAAGTCTGCCCGGAACCGCCCGGCATATCCAGCGGCCACAAGCTACCGACCTAATGTGAGAGGTCTGTGCATTAATAATTAATTAATGCAAATCTAAGATAAGAATGACGTCTAAAACGTATTGGGGAAAAATAGGGTTAAACCAAAGGGATTAATAGATGTAGTAAAACCCGTCCATGAATCTGTAGGCCTAATACAAAGTTAGACAAATCTGAAAAATCTGTACATCTGATCCGTTAGTCTGAAAACTTGTTAACTTAATTTGTGAATTAGTAAATCTGAATTCTGTATGTCTGAACTTGTAAACAAGTTAATCTGAAATCTGTTAGTCTGGGGACACAAGGTTAGGAGGGGAATTACTTGTGTCATCTGTTGTTTGGGACCCATATTAGTCAGTAACCCTTTCTGGTATCAAAACTTTGACCCAACAGTAAGTAGGGTCCGGGCACGCTTACTGAACTAATTATAAGAGGTTCATTCTGATAATGGCGAGGGTTGTTGATGGTGCGTTCCAACTGGGTCATGTGCGTGCATGGATCCCGGTCTGCCTCTGAGGATGTAAGACGACGTGACATCTGTAAATAGGTCTGTGCCAATTGGTTGTCACTTTAGGGAGTGATACACCCTACTATGGGGCCGACACAGGATATTTATGTATTAGGGAGCCGATCGCTTGGGGTAGGGTTTTAGGGTAGGCTTAGTTCTGTCTGTTTCTGTTGGTACCGTCTGTTTCTGTTGGGTGGTAACACCTGTCTGTTTCTGTGTGGTACCGTCTGTTTGGGTGGTAAAGGCCCATTACTAGTGTACACCTAATTCCACATTCTGTCTCCATAGGGATAAATCCGTTTCTTCTTCTGTCTGCTTCTGATCGGGTAGTAAAGGCCCATTATTGGCATTCTGTTTCTGTTAAAGTATTCTGTACCCGTTCCTGCTTCAATTTAGACATTAGGGTGACACCTAATTCTGCTATACTAGTATTAGTGCAGAGAAGTGTAAAACAATAGTTTATATCATTCTGTTTTTCTGTTATATCTGCTACACCTGTTATAGTTATCTCACATCCAGTTTTATGTTCATATCATATTATTATTATCTGTTCATATGCTGAAAGTCACTGGACTTGCCAGACTTTTTGTCTGACCCTTGTTGTTTCGCCTCCTTTCTTCCGTTCCCCCCCCAGGTTATCCAAGGAGGGAAATACTTTAGCTTGATCCGGATTTCTCTTTGCTTGAAGTGCTTATAGTATGGCTTGGCTCTGTATAGCTTCCGTTCCATGGGGATTATGATTTTAAACTATGCATTTTGAAGGCTTTTGTACAAGACTGATATTTTGTACTTGAATTCTGAAATTGAAAGGATGTAACCATATTAAATTCTGTTTCCGCTGTAATAAAGTTAAAAATTTTCAAGTATTGTTTTATCTGTCTTGTAAGTTTCTGTTCTGTTTACTAAAATGCTCCACCAAAGTTAAGGCATTCCCTTTGTGAGTGACCTTAATGGAGGTGGGGTGTTACAGGTTTCAAACAATCAAACACAGATTTTAGTTGTGCAGTTGGGCGATGTGTAAAATTTATCGACCCAATCAATGTCCTTCAAATAGGTGTACATAAACAAACCATCCGGTTTGTAAATGAATATTTTATTTTATTCACTTCCACGTTAAAACTATATTTTTAACGATAAAATATTTTATTTAACCTATGAATGTTCTATTCAGTTCATTTATTCAATACAATGATATTTTATTTTTCTATCATATTTTAGAAAATTTCGGCGGCATAACGGCACGATACTAGAAACGGGACAAGGCCTAGCCTTATCCCCGGTCTAGTGAAGGCCCACGCCATTCACACATCAATCAATCCATTCCATTTCATCAAACAACTCAAATTTCAATCAAATAATCTAACTAATTTCTGCAGTCAAACAAACAAGTCCATGGTCTGTGGACGATTGTGTCGGGTGCTACTAAGCACCGTCTGCATCCTAGTATATATATATATATATATATATATATATAACTAGAAAAAGAAATTGAAAGGTGAGAAATTCTCACAGAATAGCTAATCCAACGCCACGACTCTTCTTATGCAGAAATCTTCGTCGTGTCTTCTTTCATCACTTTCGTCATCCGTATTCTCTACATATGTAAAAATCACATTTTTACTTCGCTATTCGATATATATAAAAATCGAATTTTTACTTTGTTATTAAATATATAAAAGTCGAATTTTTACTTTGCTATTCAATATATAAAAATCAAATTTTTACTTCGCTATTCAATATATAAAAATTGAATTTTTACATCGCTATTCAATATATAAAAATCGAATTTTTACTACGCTATTCAATATATAAAAATCGAATTTTTACTACGCTATTTAATATATAAAAATCGAATTTTTACTACGCTATTTAATATATAAAAATAAATCATATATATTTTCTTTTCGACATTCATGTCTATATATTTTTCAAAAATCATATTTATATTCAAAAATTTCGCTATGTATATACCTCCAATAATTTTTAATCTAAGTAAAGATTATATTCTTTTATACAAACGATGTTATTTATATATACATATATATATATATATATATTTCTTAAAACCCGAAAATAAAAACAAAACAATGTTGTGTTAAATTTAAAAATCGTTTTCTACTAAATTACTTAAACTAAGAGAAAAGAAAGAAAAAAAAACTCACAGCGTCGTTATCTATGGAACGAGAAAAGCCTCATCGTTCCTTGCTCCAGCCCTAGGGCTTCTGAACGTACGCACCCCGAGGCATTAGCCGGCGATCCACGACCACCCCTCAACCGCCCTCTGCCATCGGCAGCAAGACTGGTGAACTCACGCGCCTGATTGGGGCTGGAACCCACTTCGAAGATCGCAACTTCAGGCGCGGAAATCGAGAACCTCGCGCTATTACTTCCGATCATACCTGCTTAGATTTGAAGCCTTTCTTTTTCTCTTTGATTTTTGTTTTATAAGAGGGATTTAATTCGAATCGGTTTGAGAGGATTTAAAGAATCCAAATGGAAGCTTTTCCGCCGTATTGTCTGGTGAGAGCGGGTTTGACCACGAAAGAAAGAACATGGAGTTTGACTTAGGGTTTGTAATCCTTTTATATATTTTTAAATTAATATTTAATTCCATCCTTAATTGTTAATCGCTCCAAACCCCAAATCAAACCCAACGACCATCGCCCCTAGCTAATTACCCCCATTCCGAACACAATGGGATATGTATCGCAGGCTGATTCGACCGTTACAATCAGTTTCCGTTAAATTTACATTTAAATCACTTTATTGAATTTTAAACGTACATTTCAAATTACCGGGGTCACATACTAACTAGAAAAATTCCCAAAAAATATTTTCTAGCTTCGTATTGACGATACGGTCCTAACAAAACTAGTTTCGTCGAACTCTGAGACCGTTGGAAAAATGGCCATTTTCCAGTTGATTAAAATCAACTGAAACTGGTCAAATGCGTTTTCGTTTGCCACGCTCACATATTGATTCGAAAAATTATGAAATTTGGAATCTAGCAATAACTTGACATCACGGACCCAACAAAACTTGTTTTGTCGAAAACCGAGGTCATTTGCAAAATGTCTATTTTTAAGGGCCTGAATTCCATAGCGACTATTCAGAATTTTCAACTGGACATATCTTTTGATTCCCGCTATGAAATTTTGATTTTTCGGATTCGTTGGAAAGATATTATCAATTAGATCCTAATGTTTTTGGTTTCCCTAAAATCCGGTTTGTTTTGCACCCGGTACATTCAGTTGAAGTTTGAAATCGAATTATCGAACTATCGCGCCATTTTCCATTCTATTATATAATTATATATAATTATTTATATTCTAACGACGGCGTATATAATATATACGTTCTAATTATATTCAAAAGAAATTTCTCGTCGATATTATTTAAAATGATTCATTTTAAATAATCAAAATTCGCAAAAATTGCCAAAATAAAAATTTTAAACTGGCCCAGATTTTCGGGTTGTTACAGGCTCACTCAGACTTATGTCTGACCCCGTTGTTTTTATCTTTTCCCCCCTCAGGTCCTCAGGTTGGGGCTTGCACTAGTGGGCTTTGATCAGATTTCTTTATCTATCTTCTGGAGTTTGGACCGTGATGTAAAGCCCAGCTTATCTTTTCTTTTATGGCTATTGTTTATGTAATGGGATTATGTACTTATGTTTTTATCAGGATGGATATTTAGTACTTGACTCTTTATGGTGTTGTAACTAAACATGTTTACCTTCTACTGCTATGAAATGATGTTTTAGATTTTCAAGTATTTATATCTGTCTTGTTGTAATTTTTCTGTTCTATACTCACTTAAAATGCTCCACCGAAGTTAAGGCATTCCCATAGTGAGTGACCTTAGCGGGTGTGGGGTGTTACACCTTGGTATAGGTTGGAAAGGGTGAGGGTATTCTTCGGAGTCGGGATATGCATCCTGAATTGCTTAACTAGCTATGTCGCTAATTGGCCGAAGTTGTTGATGGAATTAAGCGGAAGGCGAGAGAACCATAATAGAGCGATTCTTGATAGGAAGACTGGAAAGCATTTGCGCTTGACAGGATCATCGCCTCTGCTCGAGTCTATTTGCCATTCATAACGGTTTAGGAAAGCGCAAGGGTCAGTGGTGCTGTCGTAGAGCAGCATCTATGGCATGCTGAAGCGTCGTGGCCATTCAGCTTCATTAACTCTTTGAGTGAAAGGTTTGCGCCTAATGTGCGCTTCCCATGAATCATGCACATTTCCTTTAATCTCCCTCATGATCCTTCGGACCATGTTAGGAAGGTAGGTCGGATGGGGGTCCGCCATCGGGACCCATGGGTTTTGGCGAGGTTCTGGAGTTCTGGCGCGAGGGCGTCTTCTAGGGTGGATGTCAGGATCGTCTTCTTCCATGTCCTCGACATCTATAACGGGATCCTGGTGTGCATGAAGATGTGGAGCAGGGTCAAGCGGATCCGGTTCCGGAAATGCACGGGCCGCCAAAAAATTAGGTTCATTGTCTCGACGGGCGACCGCTGAGTCTTGTCGAGGAGGAGGTTGGTTAGTAGGAGAGGGTGCTTCATCGATGACTAAGTGAGAATGGTCCCGATATTGGCACCCTCGCTATAGGTAACCGTGGTCCGGTCGCCGTTGCCGTTGGCATACCCATTGCCATTGCCGTTGTCGAGGGCGTTTGTTCGGATGACGACGTTGTTGATGAGACTAAACCTCCTTCTTTGGTGTGGGCCCCTCGACTCGGAAGAGGAAGTTTCCAATGTTGGTGGTTGGGGTCGAGCATTGTTCCGAGCTAATTGCGGTCGAGCGACGACGCGCTGACTTTCTTGAAGTTGCCGCATAAGGTCGATGTTATTCCTTAGCGCTTGGTTAAGCTCGGCAGCTGTATTTTCATATTTTTCATTAAGCGTGCGGATTTGCACTTGGGTTGCAGGCGCTTTGGGGTCCGCAATTGGAGGTTCACTTTCATCAGTGATAGGGATGTCCGCCGGTTGAGGTTGCTGAGACGTACCGGCCTCGGCTGCGGCTGAAGAGCCGATCATTGCGTTCTTTGACTTTTTTACCATCGTAAGCGGATCGACGATAGCTTAAGCAAGGAACCTTAAGCTCGGCGAAGTCGAGATGGTAATGTGCGAGAAAGACGCAATATCTGAGTTTTCTTAGTGAAAGCACCAAATGTTGATGGAAAAAAATGTCGAAAACTCCAAAGATTTCCAATTACTAGGAATTATAAATATGGTCGCATAGACAAGAACATAAAATAGAACATAAGCAGTAAATAACACAAGAGATTTATAGTGGTTCGACCTCAGTGAGGGCCTACATCCACTTGGAAGAGTTGTTGGAATTTTATTGATCACTTTAAAAGATTACAAAGTTGAGACCCTCTCATTACATTTGTTGACTATGATACATGAAGTTACAATAGTCATATTTGCAAGAAATAGTAAAATGGACAATTTTGCCCTTCTTCCTCCTCAAAGAGAAGATGCCATTAATGAAGCTCTATGGAGGTCTCAAAGCCAATGAATCTCTCCCCTTTGAAGTGTTAGGCCATGGGGTATTTATAGGAAGTGGTTAGGTAGGGGTTAGGTAGGAGTAGGTAGAAATGGGGACCATCTACAGGAAATTCGCGCGTCCAGTTGTCGGCCACTAGAAATTCGCACCAGGGTCGGGGTGCGAAATTTCGCACCTGCCAGGTGCAAAATTTCACACCTGCTGGGTGCAGAATTTCGCACCTGCAGGGTACGAAAATTCGCACCTGGCTGGGTGCGAAGTGTATTGGGCGAGGGACGTGGTCGAGGTTTGTTGGCGCGATCTCTCTTCGGTCTTCCCACTGTACTTCCTGAGTTTCTTCCTTGGCCCTGGCTTCACGCAATGAGTTGAGTCGAGCGTGTCTTGAGTACTTTTGGTAACTGGACCAAAAGGCCGGTTAACATAAACCCTATATCAAAATAATCGTCACTTTTCACAAATGACATCAAAATGATTAGAAGGTTTGATTGCTCAACTGAGCCACTTCCAAAAATTAGTCCTCTTTTTCTCGTCAATTAACTCAATCAAGTATGTCTTTTTATTATCGTCACTTATATGACGTCGTCAACCGGTAATTCGGTTTTTATTATGAATTGACATTGCAATTTGATTTAATTCGTGAATGTTATATGAAATTATAATGTCAAGGCATGAAACCCTATCGCCAATCATTACTACGAGTTTCTATTTGAAGCGTTCATATTTGCAACGACCTGGATTTTCAACCTTCGAAAATCGACACAACATCTAATTATTCAAATGCTGGAATTTTCAAACGTCGGAATCAGCATCGCCTGAGATTATAACACATTAAAAAACAACACAATGAAACATAACAACATCTTTATTAATACAACTTCAGGGTTACAATGGTTACATCGTATCAACATCACAGTATGTACATATCTAGATACCCAAACTACTGGATACAAAATGAAACAGACTGGGTGAATCCAGACAGATCCGTCTTTACCTTAGGAAAGCTCTAACTACAAAAGCTCCAAAATCCAAGAGAAAGCTCCAAGATGCTCCTACTAAGATTCCCATAAAAAGTTCCACAATACTCCTACTAAGACTTGGTCACTAGGTTGTCCGTGTGGAAAATTATGGACACCCAGAGTTTAGGGAAAACAAATAAACTCGGGGTCAATCATTGGACTGGTGTGAGAAACTCAATATATTTGTTATATGCAATAAAATTCGCAATGTTCTTTGAAGAATGAATCTATCATAAGGTCTTACGGCGCACACATAATGCAAACGCACACATGGACGAGGTTTCTCTTTATGATAACAAAAAATGCTTGACTCGCGAAAACTATTTGATATTATTATTAGTTTTAAGAAAATATTTCATAGGGAAATGTATCAAAATTAGCCAGCATAGGTACCATATACTACACTGACATAGGTATACAGTTGAAAGTGTACGGGTTCGTAGTAGAGGATGGATTTCTAACAAATGAGTAGGCCACAGAACTTCCTAATCCTATGGGTACACCTCTAGAGGGATGACCTGAGAACCAACTGGTCATCTGCCAACATAAGGCCGATCTATCCCTTAATTGGATAGATTAGATCACGCCTTGGTATGCCATCTCTCGGTCAACACTTAACACTCTTCTTTGAGAAGTACGGGCCCAAAGGTGATATGGTTAGTGATTATCAATTATATGTTATTAAATGACAACGTGGTATACCAAGTGACTAAGCTATTGATGATCAAAGGACAGGTTCAAGATAAATGTAGCTCTATGTAACAAAACTTCAGAACACGCCAACCCTCAAAGGTTAGTGTTGCAGAAACATAGTTATCCAAATTCAAAGTAAAGTTGTAACGGCCCGAAAAGTTCCAACCCTGATCATTGAGACTATCATACTGGTACGTATCATGTGTCACATATCGACTAATCAAGCATTAGAAATTAAAAGATCGTTAATAGAAAGAAGTTAGAGGATGAGATATAGAAAGAAAGTTAGAGTAGAAGAAAAAGAAAAAAAACATAACACAACAGAATCAATGTATCGTGAATCTCACAGCCGAACTAAGTAAAATACGTTATATAACAATACTTAAAATAAAAAACTGGTATTCGAACTTACATACATCATCAGAGTATAATTCACATCTAGTACAGCGGAAATAAACTCAATATATCTAACGTCGAAGCCTCCTGCTCTAAGCTTCTTCAGGTGAATCTGAAAAATCCCGAAACTACTTGACAGCCCATACAAATTTGTGCACCCAAGAGTTTAGGAAAAACACAGAAAAATATACTCTGGGTCAGTTATGGGACTGGAGAGAGTAAGAGAATTTAAAGCAACTTGATTTAACATTCAAAAATCCTTTTGAAAGAAATGATAATCGTAAGACCGATCCACACATAAATACGGATGGTTTTTACCTTACGATAAACCAAAACATTCTTGATATCAAAACTATTCAGATATTATAATAGTGTCTAAATCAAATAAATAGCAATCTAGTGAACAATTGCATCTCACGCTCCACATACATAGTATACAATCAAAACGGCGGGCGCTTATTGGGTAATGGATTCCGACTATGACAAGGTATGGAACCACCTATCGATAGTGTATCTCTAGAGGGGAATACACTGGGTTCAACAAGAACATCTTGCAAACTGGCCACACATGACCGACCACTCATTTTGCTTGAGTGTATCGAATGTATATTACAAACGGTTGTGTGCGGCAACCGTTTCCCGAAAGGGACAGCATCAAAAATAATAAAGAAGGAAATGAATTTTCTCTATATAGGTGATAATACACCCTACTTGGGAGCGACCCACTTAGCCATGCTGCCTGCCCGATTTTTGTCATTTCCCGAGTGATGAGGCTTGAGGTTAGAATTTACCTTAGAACATTTGGTCATCATTTACTTTGAATATCACATTGTCAGATCCGTCAAATCACTAAGTGACATCGACAAATACACTCTGGGTGTAAAAGAAGGGCCATTCTTTGCCACCAACTCAGTATATTTATAAAAATCAGCATACGTGGTTTTAAGGAAATACTCTGTCAGACATTCGTCTATACAAGTCATCCAGGAACAGGGTGAACCGAAGGCACTCTTTTGCTGCATCCAATATAGGAATCACCCCATGGATCAGTAGCGAACAGTCCCTGCAAATCTGAAGATTTCAATCATGATAGAATTACAAGTTACAATCACCCTGGCGGCCACCAGAGAATTTAAACAAGTAATTGTTTCACTCATGAAGATCCACGGTCTTCAAATTGATCATTTTTAAAAGTATCCTGCAAGTTAGTCTACGTAAAGCCAGTTCGAAGTGGTTTTGGGTCCAGTTCCCATCCTGGTCTCTTCGAACTAACACTTAAGGAACATTTATTTGATAGTCAGTGATCTAACAATCAAATTTTAAAAGTGTAGATGAGTAAAACATTCATACAATTTATTTCATAACATGCATAATCTTCATAACATGCTTATTCAATTTAATTAACTTATATGATCTGATTATAGTTTCAGAGCAGTACTCAACATAGGACGATTTAAAATACAATAAAACATGTTAACGCTTTATTCTAAATAATTCAGATTCATATGGTCAACTCAAAGCATAACAAACAAATTAATAGCAATTATTTAACACAAAATTTACATTCAACAATGATTTGATGTTTTTATTTCAAACTAATAATAGTTGGAATATCTGATCTTGGATAATGATTTATTTCACACTAATTTTTATTGCTAAATCTTTGGAAAAAATTAATCGATTTATTTGAACTTCTATATAGTGTATATAAATACATATATAAATATTGCAGATTCGAACTCAGGTTTACACAACAATATTTATTCTACAATTACCAAATAGTTTAACAACGTCCCGATCCTTCTTCCTTCTTCTTGATTTGTTTTATTTATTTCTTTTTTTACCTTTATTAACATAAATTTTATTTAAAAAATGATTTAAATAGCATGAATTCCCTAGGCCCACTAGTCCAAAATTTCACGCGCATACCCTTCAACAATCATTCCTGGCAACTATTTGGGTAACTTAACATTCCTTTAACCAAATATAATGTAAACTTTAAAAGATTGTTTTTATTTGAATTAATTCCTAGCCCAAAAGCTGAAAAGCCCAATAAAGTACATCACACAATCCCCTTTCCATATCTTTCCTCCAATGCTTCAGCAAATTGTGTTCCCTTCGAAACTATCCCAAACTCTCCCAAACTCGATCTCTTGCTTCTACCTAGTCCATCGAACCAACATGCCAAACATGCGTTTAGAAAAGCAAATACAAGGATCAACACGCATGATCCTTTTGTCCCTTCTGTCCTATTTCTTCCCTCTTTCCTGTCATTTCTTCACTTACCTCCTCCGTGTACTGACCTCTTCGTGCACATGCACCATGACTTCCGGCACCACCTCTTCACTCTGACCATTGCCGTAAATCACATTCACCCCCCTAAGTTCAGGTCCAACCCTTGAAACCCCATCTCACCACTGCTTTTAAAGAAAACAGTTCCATTAACACTCCATGAAATAACCAACCTTCATAAAAATGCCTTGTACCACTTCCTAACGCAACTAGCCACCTCACAACTTTGATCACAGCTTGGTGACAACCCATCGAAACTCTCCCCCTCTGATCAATCGCCTGTAGAGCTACCTAGGAGGTGCAGTTCGACATTTACCATACCCTACCAAAAACAGTAGTGATGACCCATTTTAATTAAAATATCTCAAAATACTCGTTGGAAAAATCTGATTATATTTTTTTGGTGATCACTGACCTACCCTACTCCTATGGTTCCATTGTCGTCACCATTGACTCATCCGTTCGTCAGAATTCGGTCAAAGTTCACCTTTCGACTAACCCCAAAATTCTCATAACCTATGTTGTTTCAAATCATGATTTTTAAATTAAAATTCATGATTTTTCATTACAAATCCATTTACGCACCTGGATCATTTAACCGTGGAGTTTGAAAATTCGCGATTAATTACCTTTTTATTTTATTTAAATGCTTTCTTACAGTAGATATTACTGTTTGGTTTGAAACAAGATCTTAGATCATTCACGAGTCAAAACATGCAACTTTGATGTTGATCACAATTACTATAATAACTGAAATCTGAGTTGTTAATTTTTTTTTTCCAGTGACAAGATGATGAACGTATTATTCCTTTTAACCACACAAAAAATTTCAAACTTACTTATATTGATTCAATCTAGCAAAACATGTATATATGATGTTCGACCATCAATAGCATCACCCTGAGGATACATGTATGGAACAAATACATACAACTATGAATTGGGTTTTCGAATAGGAACAGTAGGGGTTTTCTCACAAATACTAAATCCATTACCCTTAAATATGCTTTCCAGGTTATGTACTCTATTTGTTTCTTATTTCATATCCTTTCCAGACATGTTTATCCAATCCAAAAAGGTACATATCTATACATGCATATACTTTACTTGCACCGAAAATGAAATAGTAAAGAAATGTCATGGACTTACTAACATATTTTGCTACTGTGTTTCTTTCTCTGTTTGTCCAATTCTTAAATCAATTCTGACTACCCTTAACAACTTTAAATAATTGTACGCAATGTTGTGTATATAAGCATGTAAATAGCTTAAATTCTTAAGAGTTTAATACATAAATACGAGAGAAATGTAAGGGGTTTACTCACCTTATTTATGTACTGTTGCTTTATATTTGTTTACTAATTGTTGTATATTTTTCACTGTCTTTACCATTTTACTTCCCAAGTTTTTCAATCTAACTACTTCCAAACATTGATCATTTAAACATAAATCTAGTATGATGGATACATGTCGCCACACCAACAATTTAAATGTAAACTGTAAAAGAGTTTAAGTGTTCACTCGCCTTGTATTACTGCTGTTTTATTGCTCACTGTCTTGCAATTGTTCTTCTGTTCACAAATTTAGCTCCAGTTTACAATACTCTATTGTTTTTAAATCCAGTTTAAATCTTCTCCTTCAGTCTTTGATTTCGGTTGAATTTGTGTTCACAACCTTTTACATTGCTTTCAGGTTTTGTTCACAGTTTTGAGCTCTAAATTAATGCTCCAGATTTTCTTTTGTTTCGCCCCATTTTTCTATCACAACTCATTCTCTGTTTTCGTTTATTTCCAATGAACTCATGTGTAAGTTGTGGAGTTTCTATGAGTATTAATAGATGAGTTCGACACATGAATTTGGCTAGGCATTTGGGCTAGTAGACGTAGGTTTGCAGCAGCTCCGTTTATTGAAAATGATTGGTGTGATTTAACAATTCTATACTACCTTTACTTTGCTTCTAACCAAAATAATATAACCTGTTTTTGTTTCAGAATTTCATATGTGTCTCGTATCTTATATATTAACAAATTCAAGCTTTGTATACAAGTAAAACAGCCTATGCCTGTTCATCTTTCTAGCTTGTACTTGGTTGGTGGTCTCTTTGAAATCAAAGGTTATGCTGAGCTTCTACAAGTCATTGCACATGGCTACATCTGCTCTGTTTCTTTCAGCTACCACTTGACACTACAAAGGGTGATATCATATATCAATTATTGTCTAAGTCTATAGAATATCAACTTATGCAGGCCTACTTCCCTGTGTTAGCTATGCTGCTTTCATTTCTTTTCAATGCGAATGTCAAGGCTTTCTTTTCTAATAAATGCCTAATTTCCTTTTTCCAACACTAGTACATTAGAAGAATATGCTTTCCTTCATGTCACCATATCTTACTTATATTTCATATTTTTATTTCATTCTTGTTTTAATAGTTCATATATACATTTGTTTATATATTAATGTGCCATATGCAGAACCATTCTTAGATATATATATCTGTTGCTTTATTTATATGTAAATGGACAAATCAAGTTTAAATTCTATGTTTTGATTTAAGTAACTTGTCTACATATATTCACTTATGTACTTTAATTATGGTAAATATTATAATTTACTTATCTCATTTTTGAATTTGAAGTCATGATCTTATGCGTTCTTACATATGAAGTAAGCAAGTGTTCTACTTTATGTATATTCTCATTAGTTACTTATGTAACTCCATATTTTCATGAAATTAAAAGCGAGTTCAAGTGTAAACGAATAGTGTTAAAACAACATACACTTGATTATATATTATATTTGAATACGACAAGTTAGTGTATGATATTAAAATAATTATTCTAATATACATGAGTTTGATCTCATCAATATTATGAATTAATGTATCTCTTGTATTTTAGTTTATATTTCCCTTTTATTTTCTTGCTTCAGTAATCTATTTCATATGAGTTTTAAAAGCAAGTAAAAACATAAACAAATGATAAAACATTAATTTATTATATACACATATGTATATTGGTTAAGGAATTTTAAGCCGTCAACAAATATATTTATATGAAAATTTTGCAAAATATATAAATCTTAAATTATTTATTTAAATTAAATTATCTGTATATTCTATATATTATAGATCATACAACTAGTCTAAACACTATGTCGTTACAATCTACCCCTCTTAAAAGAATTTCGGTATCGAAATTAAAGAGTAACTAGGAGATTCTAGTTATATTCAAAATCATAGATTATAATAAGACACATATATGGGTCATCCCTTAACAATCACAGCCAACAAGGCATCCAAAACACACAGGTTATCTTCCAAAAATTTCACTGAAATCAAAACACATATCAGCAATCTGCTATTTATCACATTCATTTTTATAACTAGAAATGTTTGTTATTATAGTTGGAAAACATTTCCATTTTATATTCACGCATTACTATTATCCTACATTCATCAGTTCCTGACCGTATATTGGTAAGAAAATAATCCTCTGAGTATTAATCTCGAAGACCGAAATCACCAACTGATCAATACTCAGAAAATTATTTATCTCAACCAATCTCCAGTTAGGTTCCAACTTCTTAACTCCATATTTTAATTCCTTATCAACCTGTATTACCCTAGTTTCTTATTTTAAGAAAATACTCCTGATTATTTTTGGGAAAATAATCCCAAAACTTACTTATTACATTAATTTGAATCAAACCTGTTCAAACGTATTACCTATCTCAAAATTTCTTTTTAAACCCCAATCAAATTTAACTAACCCATTTCAGTTATATTTAACTTAACCCCAGTCAACTCTAGTCCCTTCAATTCAATCCACCTGACTTGTTTTATTTAAATTTCCAAGTTCTTGAATCCAAATCCCCGGTTTTTATATCAAATCAATTTGAAATCATCCACTCAAAACCTTTGAATTTTTCCAAAACATTTTATTTTTTCCAACAATCTTTCCAAGGCAGCAATCCGTCACTTAGAAACTCGAAAATGAATACTGGTGATGTTGCAATCATTATCAGTATTATTTCCTAGCAATTGAAGTGATTTCAGTGGTACATTAATTCCAAAATCCATTTAAAATGATTTTCATCCAAATCTTACCCAATTATATTGCTTTATAATATTCATGAAAATACGTTTCTAATTTTTCAGGATTTCAAGCTCAAATTTGAATTTAGTTTTGGTTCTTCTCATTTGTATATTTTATTCTTATACAATTTCAGTTTGGCTTCATATAATCATCTCAATATTATAATTTGTTACCAGAATATAATAGTAAACAACACAAACATTTATAATAATCCGAGAAAAATATTCTTTTATATCAAAATATAATTTTGGGTAAAATTATTATTTTTGCCTAGCTTTAAAATAATATTATGTCGAACTACTCTGTTCAAGAGTTTAGAAACACTTATCGATACAGTTTGCAATCCCGTATCGATCAGAATTCATAATCCACATGATAAACCAATCAACACTATATAAAACTGTTTTAATACCAATTAACAAATACACTCTCATATATATATATATATATATATATATATATATACACACTCAAACGCAATCTAGGGTATTACTAACCCCATCTCAATCGAGTTACGCCACAGAGTCAAGGTTATTACTAAACCATTGGTCTTATACCAACTATAACAGCCTGAAAAATCCCGATCCTGATCATTGATACTATCATACTAATATGTATCATGTGTCACATATCGACTAATCAAGCATCAGAAATTAACATATTGTAAATAGAAAGAAGTTAATGGGTGAGAAATAGAAAGAAACTTAGAATAGAAGAAAAAGAAAAAAAACATAACACAACAGAATCAGAGTATCACGAATCCCATAGCAGAACTGAATAAAATATGTTATATAACGATACTTGAAATAAAAAAACTAGTATTTGAACTTACATACATCATCAAAGTGTAATTCATATACAATACATCGAAAATAAACTCTATATATCTAATGTCGTAGCCTCCTGCTCCAAGCTTCTTTAAGTGAATTTGAAAAATCCTAAAACTACTTGATTGCCCGTACAAATTTAGGCACCTAAGAGTTTAGGAAAAACATAGACAAATAAAATTTGGGTCAGTCATGGGATTAGTGCGAGTAAACAATTCTAAAGCAACTTGATTTAACATTCAAAACTCCTTTTGAATGAAATGATAATAGTAAGACCGATCCACACATAAATACGGATGGTTTTTACCTTACGATAACCCAAAACATTCTTGATATCAAAATTATTCTGATATTATAATAGTGTCTAAATCAAATAAATAGCAATCTAGTGGAACACTTGCATCTCACCCTCCATATACACAGTATACAATCAACACCGTGGGCGCTTATTGGGTAATGGATTCCGACTATGACAAGGTATGGAGCCACCTGCCGATAGTGTATCTCTAGAGGGGAATACACTAGGTTCAACAATAACATCTTGCAACCCGACCACACATGGCCGACCACTCATTTTGCTTGAGTGTATCGAATGTATATCACCAATGATTGTGTACGGCAACCATTTCCCGAAAGGGACAACATCGAAAAGAATAAAGAAGGAAATGAATTTTCTCTAGATAGGTGATAATACACCCTACTTTGGAGCGACCCACTTAGCCATGCTACCTGCCCGATTTTTGTCAATTCCAGGCTGATGAGGCTTGAGGTTAGAATTTACCTTAGAACATTTGGTCATCAATTACTTTGAATGTCACATTGTCAAATCACTAATTGACGTCGACAAACTTACTCTAGGTGTAAAAGAAGGGCCATTCTTTGCCACCAACTCGGTATATTTGTATTAATCAACGTACATGGTTTTTAGGAAATACTCTGTCGGACATTCGTCCATACAAGTCATCCAGAAACAGAATGAACTGAAGGCACTCTCCTACTGCATCTAATAAAGGAATTACCCCATGGATCAGTAGTGAATAGTCCTTGCAAATCCGAAGACTTCAATCGTGAAAGAATTAAAGTTATAATCACTCTGGCAGCCACCAGAGAATTTAAACAAGTAATTGTTTCACTCATGAAGATCCACGGTCTTCAAATTGATCATTTTTAAAAGTATCCTGCAAGTTAATCTACGTAAAGCCAGTTCGAAGTGGTTTTCGGTCCAGTTCCCACCCGGTCTCTTCGAATTAACACGTAATGAACATTTATTTGATAGTCGGTGATTTAACTATCAAATTTAAAAAGTGTAGATGAGTAAAACATTCATACAATTTATTTCATAACATGTATAATCTTCAAAACATGCTTATTCAATTTAATTAACTTATATGATCTCATTTCTAGTTTCAGAGCAGTACTCAACACAGGACGATTTAAAATACAATAATACGTGTTAACACTTTATTCGAAATAATTTAGATTCGTATGGCCAATTCAAAGCATAACAGATAAATTAATAACAATTATTTAACACAACATTTTCATACGACAACGATTTGATGTTTATATTTCAAACTAATAATAGTTGGAATATCTGATCTTGGATAATTATTTATTTCACAATACTTTTCATTCCCAATTCTTTGAAAATAAATTAATCGATTCATTTAAACTTCTGTAGATTATATATAAATTCATATATAAATATTGCAGATTCGAACTCAGGTTTACACTACAATATTTATTCTGCAATTACGAAATAGTTTAAAAACGTCCCGATCCTTCTTTCTTCTTCTTGATTTGTTTTATTTATTTCTTTTTTTTACTTTTATTAAAATAAATTTTATTTAAAAATTGATTAAAATAGCATGAATTCCCTTGACCTATTGGTTCAAAATTTCACGTGCATACCCTTCAATTAGATTTAGTCATTCCTGACAACTATTTGGGTAACATCACATTCCTTTAACCATATATAATGTAAACTTTAAAAGATTGTTTTTATTCGAATTAATTCCTAGCCTAAAAGCTGAAAAGCCCAATAACATACAACCCAAAATCTCCTTGCCGTATCTTTCCTCGAATGCTTCAGCAAATGGTGGTCCTTCGAAATGATCCCAAACTTTCCCCAACTCGATCTCTTGCTTCTGCCTAGTCCATCGAACCAACATGCCAAACATGCATTTGCCAAAGCTAAAACAAGGATCAACATGCATGATCCTTTTTTCCCTTCTGTCTTATTTCTTCCATCTTTTCTGTCATTTCTTCACTCACCTCCTCCGTGCACTAACCTCGTCTCACCACTTGAAACCCCATCTCACCACTGCTTCAAATAAAAAAGTTCCATTGACGCTCCGCGAAATAATCAACCTTCATAAAAATGCCTTGTACCTCCTCCGAACACCACTAGCCACCTTAGAACTTTGATCATAGCTTGGTGACGAATGACCGGAACTCTCCCCCTCTGATCGATCGCTTGTAGAGCTACCTAGAAGGCGCAGTTCGACATTTACCATACCCTACAAAAACAGTAGTGACAACCCATTTTGATTGAAATATCCCAAAGCACTAGTTGGAAAATTCTGATTATATTTTTCTAGTGATCATTGACCCACCCTACTCCTCTGGTTCCAGTGCAATCACCATCGACTCACCCGTTCGCCAGGATTTGGAGTAAGTTCACATTTCGATTAGCCCCAAAATTCTCATAACCTATGCTATTTTAAATCGTGATTTTTATGTTAAAATTCATGATTTTTCATTACAAGTCCTTTAAGCACCCGAATCATTTAATCGTGGAGTTTGAAAAATCAAGGTTAATTACCTTTTTATTTTATTTAAATGATTTCTTATAGTAGTTATTACTATTTGGTTTGAAACAAGATCTTAGATCATTCACAAGTCAGAAGATGCAACTTTGATGTTGATCGCAATTACTATAATAACTAAAATCCGAGTTGTTGATTTTTTTTCCAGTGACAGGATAATGAACATATCATTCCTTTTAACCACACAGAAAATTTCAAACTTACTTATATTGATTCAATCTAGCAAAACATGTATATATGATGGTCGACCATCAATAACATCACCTTGAGGATACATTTATGGATCAAATACGTACAACTATGAATTGAGTTTTTGAATAGAAACAGTAGGAGTTTTCTTACAAATACTAAGTCCATTACCCTTAAATATGCTTTCCAGGTTATATTCTCTATTTGTTTCTTATTTCATTTCGTTTCCAGGCATGTTTATCCAATCCAACAAGGTACATATCTATACATACATATACTTTACTTGCACCGAAAATGAAATAGTAAAGAAATGTCAGGGGTTTACTAACATATATTGCTACTGAGTTTACTACCTCTTTTTATCCAACTCTTAAATTTATTCTAACTACCCTTAACAACTTTAAATAATTGTCCCAGTGCTGTGTATATATGCATGTAAATAGCATAAATTCTAAACAGTTTGATACATAAATACTAGAGAAAGGTAAGGGGTTTACTCACCTTATTTATGTACTGTTGCTTTATATTTGTTTACTGATTCTTGTATATTTTTCACTGTCTTTACCATTTTACTTTCCAGGTTATTAAAGCTAACTACTTCCAGACACTGATCATTTAAAAATAAATCTAAGATGATGGATACATGTCACCACACCAATAATTTAAATGTAAACTGTAAAAGAGTTTAAGTGTTCATTCACCTTGTATTACTGTTGTTTTATTACTCACTGTCTTTGTAACACCCACCTCCATTAATGTCACTCACAAAGGGAATGCATTAACTTTAGTGAAGCGTTATAGGTAAAAGATGCAGATAAATTACAAGACAGACAAAATTTTAAATAGAGGAAAATATACAAAAATTTACTTCATTGATAAAACAACAGCTTGGTAAAACAGCTTGTACAAAGATTTGTTTTCCAACACCAAAACACCCTTACCATTATAACAAAGCATCTATCTTGTTTAACAAAATAAAGAAGCATAAAATAACAATGATATTCCCCAATAAAGCATGAGCCAGCCATAGTAGTGGAAAAGAGAGTCCAAAGCAATACATCGACTATCTTCGAGCTTGGAAAGAGAAACAGTCCAAACTAAGCTGAGCTATTCCCTTCCTGACTACCTGGGTGGGGGGGGGGGGGGAATGGAAGAAAATAGGCGAAACAAAACTAGGTCAGACATAAGTCTGGTAAGTCCAGTGATTTTCAGTATGTAAACAGGTAATAGTACCATGACATGAATAAACTGAATATAAGACAATACCATGATAACAGGGATAACAAGATAACCTATGATTAGCATAGTATATGATAAGGTAAGATAATCTTAATGCGCTTCTACTCTTTCTCTGCTTCGATACTACCCCGTTGTTCTGATTTTTATATCTCTGATTTCCTATTTTCTCTGCACTACCCAACTAGCATCCTAACTAGTGTCTTTTATAGAATGATTCGTATTCCCTACTAGTGTCCCAACTAGTATCCTGTGAAAAAGGATCCGTATCCCCTACTAGTGTCCCAACTAGTATTCTGTGTTATAAGGTGATCGCAACCCCGTAATTGTGGTAGCCTTCAAGGGTACATCTAGTATGAGGATCTCACCTCAATCAGCCTAATTTCCATGAAGATGTTAGATGTACCCTTACTACCATATCGATCGTCTCCCTACTTGTATCAATTTTCCTTGTGTCTGTGTCAATCGGCTCTCTCTTGCATGTAGATACCCTGTGATGGCCCCACCATAATGTGTATAAATCCCTATGATAGCGATCCGACACAATTCAAGATGCACAGTGTATACTACTGATTCCCAGTGCATACTTTTCCACTCCGAAGCACGTGCACTCCCATACTTCGTCGAAACTACACTGCTGCACTCCCTACTGCTATTTTGACCGCTTATAATCAGCCCAATAATCGTGCCCCACCCTGCCTAGTTCAGGGTATCGTGATACATCTATGTGGGTTACTGTTGAAAAGGGTCCCCATTACTAGGGTTTCCTAGTGGTTAAGTTTGTGGGCCTATATATACAAATATTACCCACCTATACGAGATGCACTTAACTATCCCACTGATTCAAACATGTTTATTTAACGGTTAAGTTTGTGGGCCTGTATATACTAATATTACCCACCTACTCAAGGTTTACTTAACCCTCCTACTTATCAAGTCAATCTGTATTATTGGTTAAGCTTGCCTTAACCCTATCCACTTTGTTCATGTAATATTGGTTAAGTGCTGTCCATTCGTGTTAACTTAACCTACCCACACATCATGTTGTATTGGTTATGTGTTTCCTATTAACTTAACCCTGTTTATTCATCAGGTTATATTGGTTAAGTGTTTCCCATTAACTTAACCCCACTCGTTCATCATGTTATATTGGTTAAGTGTTTCTTATTAACTTAACCCTACTCATTCATCATGCTATATTGGTTAAGTGTTTCTTATTAACTTAACCCCACCTTCTTGTCTAATTAGCATGTTATAACGGTCAAGTGTTCTAAATTTACTTAACCCCACCTTCTTGTCTAATTAACATGTTATAACGGTCAAGTGTTCTAAATTTACTTAACCCCATCTTCTTGTCTAATTAACATGTTATAACGGTTAAGTGTTCTAAATTTACTTAACCCCATCTTCTTGTCTAATTAACATGTTGTAACGGTTAAGTGTTCTAAATTTACTTAACCCCATCTTCTTATCTAAATAACATGTTGCATTGGTTAAGTGTCGCCTATTCATATGTTACTTAACCTTACCATTCTTAGAATGTCTGTTTATTGGCATTAATTAATTTATTAATGCCCCAACCTCTCACATTAGAACTGTTGTTTGTGGTTGCTGGATGTGCCGGGCGGTTCTGGGAAGACTTCTACCACAAACTCATTCTAACTTCGGGTTTTGGGCTAAATGCGCTAACCTCTCACATTAGATCTGTGTTGTTGCGGTTACTGGATGTGCCGGGCGGTTCCGGGAAGTTTTTCACCGCAACTCAATCTAACCTCGGGTTAGGCGTGTTCATCTTTTAATTAATTTACATATTTACAATTTATGTTCATATGTAAATTATCCACAAGTGTTGTCAATTCAAGTATGCCCCCTTTTACCCTCTAAATTATGTCCATAATTCTAGGTGTACAAATTCTACCATTTCATGCTACTAATCGTTTACATGATTATGAGCCAATCTATGCCACTAGCATGTAGTTTAATATTTTTCCCCAACGTCTCCCCTGTTATTCGTTCGCATAATTGACATAAAACGTTAGGCTCGCAAATTAGTTTAACAAAATGGAAAAGAATGGGACATGTAACATTCCAACAGGCATAAACAATATAGATCAACATGCGTAGTTTAAATTTGGGATAGAACGACATAAACTTAATTAAGCACATGAATGTGATCTTACATTTAAATTATGTCCAATTAAAATGGGAACTAGCATAGATCTAATTGTATAAGAATGAACTTATATAGATCTTAAACATGGGTACTAGCTTGGATCTAAAAATGTAAGCATGTATGAACATAACTTATCATGTAATTTGCATATACAGCATGGTAGGTTCAATTGTGTCAGTCCAATAGTCTCATAGGCATATGATGTACAACATGATAAATAATTCACAACAATCCCATAGGCATGATAGGTTCCATATTGTCAATCCAACAGTCTCATAGGCATGTTAGGTTTCATTTTGTCAATCACAATAGTCTCATAGGCACGATAGGTGTCATTACATCAATCACAATAGTCTCATAGGCATAGGCAATTCAGAATTGACAAAAGCATAGACACAAATAGAATCAGGCATAGTTCTAGATCCAGTTATTACAGTCATGATTTCTTATTAGGTGTTCACATCTAAACAATAACCGTACTTATAGAAAAAGGACGGATCTTGATTTCTGGGATCTAATTTCTGAGTTTGAAAAGCTATCCTTTGATGTTGACGTTTGATTTGATGTTCTACTTAATCGATTAATAGTTTGGATTTTATTTCCAAGATGGAAGAGGCTAGGCTAGCTTGAAGACAAACAGCATGATGGCACCGTAGTCTTAGGGTTATGAGGTTAAGGTCTAGGTTTGGCTATGTATATATAGATGTCCAGGATTAATTCTAGCCTTTAGATTAGTCTAGGGGAAATCAGAGCCATCAAACCAAAGAGATGTGTCATCCAGCCAACCATAGCATGACACATATGCCCTAATACCTCAGAAATCAGTCATTGGCCAATCAGAGAAGGCCACATCAGCACAGGGTTGTCAAAATTCATCACTGCCCAGATCTGGCTAATGGGGTCGACCCCTATAGGGGGGGTCGACATCTAAAACGTGGTCGGTTCCGCGTTTCCTTCTCCCGCCTTCGTTGTTTTGAATATTTTATTTTTAATTTTGGTTTAAACTGAAATCTTCTAACCTCCATAACTTCTTCATACTGTATCCGTTTTGCGCAAACTCGGGTTCTATCTCAAGCAGAATTCCGAGACGAATGCAATGGCGCAACACGTTTCCCTTAATTTTTCTTTTAAAGATTAATTATTCTTTAATTCGTTACTTTAATGTTTATAGAAAATATGGGGTGTTACAGTCTTGCAGTTGTTCTTATGATCACGGATTTCGCTCCAGTTTATTATACTCTATTGTTTTTAAATCCAGTTTAAATCTTCTTTTTCGGTCTTTGATTTCGGTTGAATTTGTGTTCACAGCCTTTTCCAATGCTTTCAGGTTTTGTTCATAGTTTTGAGCTCTAAATTAATGCCCCAGAATTTCTTTTGTTTCACCCCATTTTTCTATCATCACTCATTCTTTGTTTTCGCTTGTTTCCAGTGAACTCTTGTGTAAGTTATGGAGTTTCTTTGAGTATTTATAGATGAGTTTAACACGTGAATTCGGCTAGGCATTTGGGCTAGTAGACATAGGTTTGCGGCAGCCCTATTTAGTGAAAATGATGGGTGCGATTTAACGATTCTATACTACCTTTACTTTGCTTCTAAGCAAATTAATATAACCTGTTTTTGTTTCAAAATTTCATATGTGTCTCGTACCTTATGTATTAAAAAATTCAAGCTTTGTATATAAGTAAAACAGTTTATGCATGTTCATCTTTCTAGCTTGTACTTGGTTGGTGGTCTCTTCCAAATCAAAGGTTATGCTAAGCTTCTACAAGTCGTTGCACATGGCTATATCTACTATGGCTTCTTTCAGCTACCACTTGACATTAAGAGGGGTGTTATCATATATCAATTGTTGTCTAAGTCTATAGAATATCAACTTATGCAGGCCTACTTCCATATGTTAGCTGTGTTGGTTTCACTTCTTTTCAATGCAAATGTCAAGGGTTTCTTTCCTAATAGATGCCTAATTTCCTATTTTCAACACTAGTACATTAGCAAGCTTTGCTTTCCTTCATGTCACCTTATTTTACTTATATTTCAGATTTTTATTTCATTCTTGTTTTAATAGTTCATGTATACATTTGTTTATATATTTATGTGCCATATGCAAAACCATTCTTAGATATATATATATATATACATATATATATATATTGCATTATTTATATGTAAGTGGACAAATCAAGTTTAAATTCTATGTTTTGATTTAAGTAACTTGTCTACATATATATTCACTTATATACTTTAATTAAGGTAAATATTATAATTTACTTGTCACATTTTTGAATTTGAAGTCATAATCTTATGTGTACTTACATATGAATTAAGAAAGTGTTCAACTTTATGTATATTGTAATGACTCGGGAAATTCTCGACAGAGAAAATCGACACACAACACCATGTTGGCTATTCAAATCGGAAACACCGGAACGTTAATAGAAAGATGTTAGAGGGTGAGAAATAGATAAGATAGAAAATTAGAATAGAAGAAGATGAACATAAATACAGAATCAGAGTAACACGAATCTCACAGCGGAACGAATAAAATATAACATAAATTTGAAATAAAACCAATATATGTATACAATAACATTTATCAGAGTACAACACTTACAACACAGCGGAAATAAACAATAGCTACAATATCCTGAAGCCTCCTGCTCCAAGCTCTCAGTATATCTGTAAAATCCTGACTACTTGACTGCCCGTGCAAATTTGGGCACCAAAGAGTTTAGGGAAAACAAAACAAAAATAAACTCCGGTCAGTCATTGGACTGGTATGAGTAAACAAGTTAAAATAGTTTGAGAAAATAAGTGATATCTCATAAGACCACGCAGTATAACACGGAACAGGTTTTCCCTTATGAGAATCCAAAACACTTGATTTATTATTCAAAATCCTTTTGAAAGAAACGATAATCTTTATATCAAAACTCTTTAGATATTATAATAGTGTCTATCAACCATGATATAATAATCATCTAGCAGAACGCTTTCATCTAACGTTCCACATACATAATATATAATCATAAAACCGCTGGCGCATATTGGGTAATGGATACCAACTTGCAAGGTATGGGACCACCTTCTGACAGTGTATCTCTAGAGAGAAATACACCGTGTTCAACAAGAACAACTTGCAAATACACCGTGTTCAACAAGAACAACTTGCAACCCAGGATAAACATGACCGGTCATACATTTTGCTTAAGTGTACCGAATGTATTATCATCAACGGTTGAGATCAGCAACTGTTTCCCAAAAGGAATAGCATCGAAATAGATTATAGAAGTAAATGGAATTTCTCTAGATCAGGTGACAATACACCCTAATTGGCAGCTAACCACTTAGCCATGTGACCTACCCGATTTTATACCATTTCCTGGTTGTGAGGCTAGAGGCCACACTTATCTTTGACAGATCACACCTTTATTCACTTTGAATGTCACATCGTCATACCCGTCAAATCACAAATTGATTTCCTCACAAATACCATGGGTATACAGCTAAGAGAAACGAATTCCTCCGCCACCAACGTAAATACGTTTGAGGAGATCAACTTACGCGATCTATTAAATATACTCTATCAGACATTCTTCTATACAGGTTGTCTTGGGGCTGGACTAACCGAAGGCACTATTCTATAAACCCATCTTAGGCAATTTCTACCTAGGATTTGCCAAAACGACCCTTGCATAAACTTCGTCTTCAAATATCTTGATCGTATTTTATTCGCAACACTAATGCCTATACGGTGTGGTTTTCAGATAATAAATCTGATCCCGGTCTCTTCGTATTGACAACGGAAATGGTCAAACTTTGATAGTTGGCTATTTAACTATCAAAGGAAAACATGTGTACAAACAACGGTCGTATTTCCAAATGGAAATCTTACCGAGTAAATCATCAATCGACACTGGTCCCCTTTAATTTAATTTGTCATTCAATTATCCATTTCCCTATTTCCCATTTTCATATATTCATAAATTATTATTTTCTAAATTTAGAAAATATACGTTATTAACTTTGTAAAACGTATTCATTTATGATTCACGCATCTATATCTTCCCACCTCTATCAGACTCTAGCTGTAAACTAGTAAGAGAACAACTTCCCAAGTATAAACCTCGAAGGACGAAACCAACATCAGATCGATACCCAGAAAGCCATTCAACTCAACTAATTTCCAGTTAGTTTCGAATTTCATTAATTCCATTTAAATTCCTAATTCAAACCCCAAATTCCTTTATAATATTTTATTTGCAATTTTTTTTTACTTTCATCTAGTTTTTCACATATAATGTGAATATTATTTCTATATATAATCAAAACAGTTTGATTTCGAATTTAAAAATAATATCTCAAACCCAAATTCTATTTATATTTTTATTTGCAAAATTATTCATACAAATCTTATTTTATTTCCAACATTTAAAAATCTCATTGCAAATTTCCTTTATAACTCCAATGTTCACATTCCATTTCAATTGTTGGTGTTAAAACCGATTTTACTTCTCTATATAAATTCAAATTATCAAATGATAAATATTTCCTTAATTTATAAACATTGTTTATGAATTATTCTCCTCAATTTATCTGTTAAAACAGATTTCTATAAAATATTTACTTTAAATCAATATCATGTTACACCCGTGTGCGAAGCACGGGTCTAAATCTTCCTAATATAAAATTCTATTCATTTTCCAAATATTTCCTTTTTTTAATTCTATTTATTTTCCAAATAAATATTCCTTTTATAATTATATTTATTTCCAAAATATTCCCTTTTATAATATCTTATTTATTTCCGAAATATTCCCCTTAATAATATCTTATTTATTTCCGAAATAATTACTTTTTATAAAATCCATTTGATTTTATATAAATATTATATTTTATTTTCAATATACACTTTGAAAATTTTCTTTTTACATTTCAGTATTACTAATGGTATTTAAAATATCACATAACAAGGATCAATATTATCCAAACAAACATAATCGTTAATGGATTATATATCAATCATATAACATGATATTTGAAAAACAGTAACATAAGTATTGAGGAATCCAGTTGGATCCCTCCAACCTGTTTCCCTGCATCACAGATGTTAAACAATATAGTTAACATCAACTTCATTTCAATATGAAATATTTTGATAAACAGAATCAATATTTGATTAACGGTTATCTATAATTTTAACCAATCAATTAGCAGTTCATCCAAACAATCAACACACAACAATCAACCAACATTTATCAGTTCTAAAAATACGTTATAAAAATATAAACTGGTAGAGTTAGTGAGATTTACTCACTTTGGTAGTTTATCGTTAAAGAACGTAAACTATCCTTGATTCAGACGACGTTTAATTCTGCCATAATCTGTAACGAGCTACAATTCACTCCAAATCAGTTCCATTGCGTAGCCACCGTCGATACGATTCCATCTAGCAAAACGTTCGTCAAACTGACACCGTATAATCAAGATATATATATATATAAATTAATACGCTATATATTATAGAATTAAACCCAACCTAAATTTATTTATTAACCACATGGGTCTTACCATTTGATTCAAGTCGGCCGATTCCAAATTTGTTGAACCGCTTCCTTATCGTACACTGTTCCTTTTCCAAACACTTAAACCATCCGCTCTCTTCTCCTGTTAATTTCAAGTCCCCCTTCCCTAGAAACAACTTGCGCCCTCTTCTTATATATATAAGTTTTTTATTTAATTTTTGGGCCTTATCATTCTCCTCAGCCCACCAACATAATTCCCACAAACCTGTTTCCAAAACAACCTGCCACGTTTTGTTTCCTCTTCCCCAAATAACTCGGATACAAGGAAACTCTGCTTCTCTTCTCTTTTCCACTCTTTCCAAGAATCCTATTGCACAACTGCTTCCGTGTTTTTCCTAAACAACAGTTATGCTAGCCATCTGATCCCGCACCCACGAGCTCATTCGGTCTTCATAAAATCAACACTACGCCAGGAGCTCCCCGCTACACAGCCGTGAATCCTCATATTATTTCCACCATGTCATCAAACCACTTTTTTCCATGCATTTCCGCACCATGTTTCATCGAACTCGAACTGAACATCACCATTAAACAAAACGCTGAAATCTCCATGAACTACCCACTTTAAACTCGAGCTCATACTACTCACGCACTGTACACCAATTTCATGCTTCCCATTCCTTCAGACCCAAAGCCAGTATGTTTTCTCCTTCATACCAATTCAATTGAAACATGTAGCGACCCGAACTTCCCCGGTCTCCGAAGAGAAGAGAAAGGACGAATTACCGTGAGAACAACACACATCAGAACATAAACAAAAGAACATTTCAATGTTAACTACAACAATTCCATCATATACAAGAATATACAGAGTATGAATAAATAAAATACATTCGATAACTATAAGAGATTACAATAAATTACATAGCAGTGGAAAATAATACAAACACAACTTAAAATAATACACGGATACAGAGCTTTCCGAGTATCGTTCTAGTTGTAAATTAGGATCCTGTGAATATGAATCTATAAAACCAAAACTACTAGCTACCCGTATCGAAAATAAGGGCACCCAGAGTTTATGTTAAAACAATAAACTCCAGGTCAGTCATGTGACTAGTGTGAGAACTAAAACAGTTATTAATCTTTATTTTAAAAGAGAGTAATTCAAGGTACCACGCCGTATAACACAGAATGGGTTTCCTCCCAAGAATACCAGTGCATAGGAATATACAACGCAATGCTTTTTCGAAAAATGAAGCTATTATAAGACCCAGGTTCCATCACACAATGCAACGCAAGCCGGAGGATAGGGTTTTCCCTTATAATAGCCAAACATGCTTGGTACGTTTAAAACAAATCATTTGATACTATTATAAGTGTATAGTGTCAAAACAATTTCAATCATAAATATCAATCCTAGGCGGCATGGGTACCATATATCATGTCGCTATACTAGGCTCTACAAATAAAACCGAAATATCTAGTATTGGAAATTGGATAACCGCTATGAGTCGAGGCAAAGGGAAAGCTCCTCTCCGCTTAGAGACACTCTAGCAAATGTCTCAGGACTACACACTCTGGGCAACCCATGGATCTTCAGTGCCGGTCCTCTCATACGTTTGAGGATTAATTATTCCTAAACACATGTTTCCCGGTCCTTACAGACCTATAATCGAGGTGCCTTACATCAAACAACCACATAGGTGAAAATAATATAAATGTCAGGGCTAGTAAGTCACTGACACCACCATAGATAGAAAGAAACATCGTGCTCTCCCTGTAGTCACTATCCTGTTTTTGACTCATACGGAGGTGTGAGGCTTGCGAATTCACGTTATACACAAAGCTACGCTGTATTAAATCCGTGCTTTGATCATCAACCACAAGACTCTGCTTTTCAACAGAAGCCTTGATCATTGCATATCAGCGTTCCACACAGGCAATTCATGCCATGCTACTGATAGCTATCGATATATAACCTCTAAGCTCGTACGTCTCAGAGAAGGGCGTTAAGCAAGAGAATAAATTCTCCGCCGCCAAACAGATATATATTTAATAGAAATCAATCAACACAGAATAAAATCCAATGTCAGACACAGAATCCATTTACACGTCCGTTCTGGGTTTGAACGAAACCGGAGGCACTATATACCTCGCATATCCATTGATCTCCAAATACGTCTGGATGACCTCCAACTATTTCCCTCCTCTTGGGTGTACAGCCCAATCAGGATCACCAGTAATCGTTCAAACAATGTGAAGACCTCCGGTCTTCGACCACCGTCTTCATCTTCAACTTATCGTCGAAACAGTTATTCAGAATGGGTATAGACCCGGCCTTTCCGAATAACTCGCATATATAATAAACAAGTGCTAGAAAACACAACATACGCCTCATTCCAATTTTGAATATTCTTTTATTCAAATATTCACATCTTTTGGGAAAGGTTCCCATTAATTTTATCAAAGATAAATTCTTTAAAATTTATTCTTTAATCTTCCTTTGGATGTCATTTCAAACCAAATTATGGTTTTCTAAACTAGTCGGGATTAGCGAACCACACCGAAGTAATTATTTATTTTATTTCCCAATCCCAACCTATTCATTCCATGGAGCAAAACTGTTAATATCCCATAACTAACACGACGGTGTTATCGGTAAATTTAATTACCGTTTCACGTTCAAATCTAATGAAAGATTTAACTATCGCTAGGAGCAAAACTGGCGATACTCCATTCTCGATCATTTCCTATATTTGATAATTTATATTATCAATTCACATTTTTAATCTGATTAAAGATTCATTGAAACTCCTTTTACTAGGTTAAAGAACTAATGTCATTTAAAACACAGTTCACGATAAAACCAATCACATTCTATTTATTATCGGGTTAAAAAACAAGTGTTATTTAAAACACCGTTCACGATAAACCCACAAATCAATTCTAATTCAATTCCAATTAAATATATTAATTAATTGGTATACTTCATTAAATCTAAATAAAAAGATTTAATCTTTTCTCCACCAGGTTCAAGAACAGTGTTAATGAAGACACCATTCACGACAAACCCAAATCTCATTTGATATTAAATACAAGGCTCTGAATAGAAAATATATCGGCTTATATTCAATATCAAATTCTGAAATCAACAAATATCATATTGGAAATAACGATATCAAATATATCTTCCAAATTTCCATAATAATATTTGTATAATCCCGAATCCAATCATCGAAATATTCCGAAGATAATTTCGATTCAAATCCATTCCAATTCATATATTTGAAATTCTGATTATTTTTAAAACCATTTCAAATCCAATTTATTTATTTTAAAAAACATCAAATTTATAGTTCTAGTTCAAAACTAGTTCATTTTAATAAAAATGTATTTTTATCTTTTCAAATATGGGATTTTTCATCGCGGTTATTTCCAAATCATTTATTATGATTTTACACAAATTATTAATATTTTTTAATAATTTTATCAAGGCCCGTACAGTCGATTTCCTATAACGGCCATCGAACTGCACTTACAGTGACCTTTTCTGAAATTGATTTGGATATATCTCCAAATCCAACTATTAGATTTCTAATTTCTCATATACGTACAAAGCTCTTTTCGATATGAACCCAACGGTTCCTGTTTTAGGAGAATCCGACGGTCGGATCTCCCGTAATGTCCGTTCGAAGTTAATGGTCGAAATTCACGAACTGCCGCGGCGCGGCGTATTCTATTCAGGCCGTTCTATTATATATATAATACATATTTCGTCGATTTCCTTTTAAAACAAATTTTACAATTCGTTTTACATTTCTTTTCAAAACAGTTTCAACTTCATATTCAATTTTAAATCAAAATTGAATTTTTCCTCATAAATTCGTTTTAAATTCATTTTGGTTCAATTCTAATTTCAAATTCATTTCAATTCGAATTCATTTTCTGTTCAATTCAATTCAAATTCATTTCTACTCAGTTTAATTCGAATTTCAATTCTATTTAGTTCAATTCGAATTTCATTTCTATTCATTTTAATTCGAATTTCATTTCTATTCAATTTAATTTAATTTAATTTGAATTCATTTCAATTCAATTTAATTCGAATTTAATTCTATTCAATTTCAATTTGAATTCGTTTTCTATTCAATTCAATTCGAATTCATTTTATTCTCAATTCAATTTCAATTTAATTCCAATTCGTTTTCAATTCATTTCAAATCAATTCGAATTTCAAATTCATTTAATTCAATTCGAATTCATTTTATTTTCAATTCAATTCGAATTCATTTTATTTTCAATTCAATTTGAATTCATTTTATTTTCAATTCAATTCGAATTCATTTTATTTTCAATTCAATTTGAATTCAATTTATTTTCAATTCAATTTCACTTCGATTTGAATTTCAATTCGATTTGAATTTCAATTCAATTTAATTCGAATTTCATTTCAATTTAATTCGAATTTCATTTCAAAATATTCAATTTTTAAATCATTCTTCAATATTCATTATAAAACAAATAAAATCAACAAAATTCCCGTTCGTGTTAAAATGGCAATCAACTACTTAACGCGGCTTCACATTTCAATATTCACTGAATATTATTTTAAATTATTTGATAATTTTTAACTGGAATCAAACACAGTCAATTACCATATAATTTCAGTTATATGGATTTCATCCAATACATGTATAAAACAATAAGATAAACAATCAACCATCATCAAAAGTGCGTTCTACACTGTATAAGCATCAAATATGAATATTCAATGCTAATAATAGTTTGTCAATCAATCGATCGACGTACAACTAAATATTGGGACTAGTGTATGTCATATATCATCCCAATACCCGTGTGGGGTTTCAATCAATTAAACACAGTTTTTATTTGTGCAGTTGGGCGATGTGTAAAATTTATCGTCCCAATCAATATTAGTCAAATGTGTGTATATAAACAAATCGTTCGATTTGTTTATAAATATTTATTTCATTTTATATACACGTTAAAAATTATATTTTTAACTATAAAGTATTTTTAACTATATAAATATTTTATTTCATTCCATATCACACAATCAATATCACATCAAAATCAATCAAACAAACAAGCCGTCCATGGCCTGTGGACGACGTTTGTCGGGTGCTACTAAACACCATCTACATCCTAGTATATATTTTAACTAGAAAAAGAAAATTAAAGGAGAGCGGTTCCCAAAGAGGGTTCCACTTCGCCGTGCTTTACTTTTGAACTACTGAACCGTTTGGATCTGTTTGAAATTCCAATGCAGTCCTTGACCCGCTGTTTATAATAAAAAATATATTTTTATTACTTCATTTCAATAAATAAAAATCATATTTTTAATTCTTCTTCATATATTTTTACAACGCTTCTTTCTATATAAAAATTATATTTTTATATATTTCTACTTCTTATATAAAGATCGAATTTTTATATTATCGCTATAAAAATCACATTTTTATTTCAACATGTATATAATAAAAATCATATCTTTAATATCTACATTATATAAAAATCATATTTTTAATCTTTCTATAATATAAAAATCATACTTTTATTCTTTCTATAATATAAAAATCATATTTTTAATCTTTCTATAATATAAAAATCATATTTTTATTTTTTCTATAATATAAAAGTCACATTTTTAATCTTTTTATAACATGAAAATCATATTTTTATTCTTTCTATAATATTAAAATCATATTTTTATTCTTTCTATAATATAAAAATCATATTTTTAACTATAAAATATTTTTATTATTCCTCTTTTCATTTAAAAAAATGATCTTTTCATATTATAAAAATCCGTCCTTTTACACTATAAAAATCCGACCTTTTAACGTTAAAAATATATTCTTTTCATAAAGGAAAAATCATACCTTTTGTATAATGAGAAATTGTAATTTTCTTCTATGAAAAACCATATTTTTCCTATATTAAAAATCAAAACTTTATACCATTAAAAATCAAATCTTTATCTAATTTAAAAACTGGATTTTTCCTATCATTTAAAACTAATTTACTATGTTACACAAATTAAAAACCCAAATTTCTTCGCATCAAGAATGAAGGAAAACAAAAATGAAAGCTTACAAGGTGTCGAGGTGGCGGGAGGGGCGCAGGACGTCAGGTGGTAGCGGTAGAGGTTTGGGAGGTCTAGAGTTTAAAAGGGTTTGGGGTTTTAGGGGGGGCGTGGTCTTCACGTCGGAGAGGGGAGAGGCTCGGGGAGGGCGAGGCGCCGTCGATCGGCGACGACTGAGCTGGAGCGGCGGCCCTTGGAGCTGGATGTGGCAGTGGAACATCGAGGGGCCGCGAGATCGATTTTTTTCTTTTCTGCCAAATCGATTGAATGAGGGGGGTAGGACAGAGAGAAAGTAGGGAGAGTATATAAACATTTATTTAATTATTTAATTTTTTATATTTCAAAAAGTAACTTTTAATTTCAACCTCAAAACGAGACCCACTGCCTGTTGTCTATAGCTATTTACCCCCATTCCGAACACAATGGGATATGTATCGTAAGCTGATTCGGCCGTTTCGATCAGTTTTCGTCAAAATCAACATATAACTCTATATATTGAATTTGAACGCGCATTTCAATTTACCGGGGCCATATACGAACTCTAAAAATCCCCGAAAAATATTTATAGCTTCGTATTGATGATACGGTCCTAACAAAACTAGTTTCGTCAAATTCCGAGATTGTTTGAAAAATGGCCATTTTCCAGTCGATTAAAATCAACTAAAACTGGTCAAACGCGTTTTCCATTGCCACACTCACATATTGATTCAGAAAATTATGAACTTTGGAATCAAGCAATAATTTGACATCACGGATCCAGTAAATGTGGTTTCGTCGAATTCAGAGGTCATTTGCAAAATTCCCATTTTAAGGGCTAGAATTCCATTGCGACTATTCTAAATTTTCAACTGGACGTATCTTTTGATTCCCGCTATGAAATTTCAATTTTTCGAATTCATTGGAAAGATATTCTCTATTTAACTATAATATTTTTGGTTTTGCTTAAATCCGGTTTATTTTGAATCCTGTGCATTCATTTGAACTTTGAAATCGAATTTTCGAACTACTGCGCCATTTTCAATTCCTTTTATATTTAAAATAAAATATTTATATTCTAACGACGATCTATATAAATATATACATTCTAATTATATTCAAAATAAATTTCTCGTTGATATTATTTAAAATAAACCATTTTAAATATTCAAAATTCATCAAAATTGCCAAAATAAATTTTTTAAATTGGCTCGGATTTCCGGGTTGTTACAATCTCCCCCACTTAAAACTTTTCATCCCCGAAAAGGAACGAAGCTGAAAGTTGTTTAACTAACCAACTCAACTTTCATAATTTTCTTTACGACTTAAGTTTTTCAACTTTTCAGTTTCCAAGTACTTTTCAAAATTTTCAAAAATTTGGCTAACACCCTAAATTTTCGAAAACTTTTGCCATAACCTCCCCTGTACCGGGGACTTCGGGATATTTCACATAGCCTCCCATGGCCTTCTTCTATCCAAAAGAAAAAGAAAAAGCCAAGCAGCTAGCCAATCGGCTCATAAAATTATCCAAAACCCAAGAAATTAGTAAACATGTACCTATTTGTCGAGCAAACAATTTTATTCCTCTGCTCTAGCCTCCTTGCAATGACCTGTTCAATGGATACATGTATATGCATGCAATTCTAACAATTTTCAATACAGTTCAATATTTGGTACAATTTGGCCTAAATTCACCGTTCATTCACATAATGGTTTAAAGGAATAATCATACAACACAACCATCAATCAATTAGTGAATTAGCTTTTAAAATTCATAACTTTGATACATATATAGGAAATCATGTTTTTGATGCCAATTCACAACAATGTATTCTAGCTAATTCTGGTTCTCACACCAGTCTGATGGAAGTATATAGAAATCTCACTTTCGTTACTCGAAAATAAATACTGATAACGCTGCAGCATTATCAGAATCATCCTCGAGCGACTAGAGTGTGATTCTATATTTACCCAGTATATTAAAACTTCGAATATACGTTTGCAAGGCGTATATGCAAAATCTTTATATATTGGATTGTCCAAATTCAGCACAAATAAAATATTCAAATACGTTGAATAAGGTTTAAATTTTCAAAACAAAAATTTGTTTTCATTTTAAAAATATACTCTTCACACTCGTTCTAGGATACTACTGATCCTATCTCTAACGAGTCATTCTCTTTGGATATTACTAATTCAATTTCTGATGAATTCTTTCATATGGTTCTAATGTGTCTTGTTCTCGAGCTCTATAAACCAGAGCTCTGATACCAACTGTAACAACCCGAATTTTTAGCAACGTGTTAAGACAAGAATCAAGGCAGAATTAAATTATAAATTCTGAATCAGGATAAACGGGTTGCGCCATTGCGTTCGTCTCGGAAAAATACGCGAAATAGAGTCCGAAATTTCATAAATCGGAGTCCGTATGAAGAAGATATGGACGAACGAAGTTAGGCAGAAAAACCGAAAACAAGCCAGAATGCACTGGCGCACTTGTGAAGTGCGCCAGCACAAAAATACACTGGCGCACTTGGGAAGTGCGCCCGTGTCGAGCCAGAAACCTGCACAGCCTTCTGGCTTGACCCTGGCTGGCCTGGTGCACCTGTTTTAGCCCTTGGTCTTGTTTTGGAGGCTTGTGACGATTTTTGAGGGCTGGGATCTATCCTAGGGTTAATCTAACGGCCTAAACTACCCCTGATCTCTATAAAAAGACCCCTAACCTAGCCTAAACCCTCATTAATTGATCCTACAACTAAACTATGCCAAAATTTCTAGTGATCATGGCCTCCACTCAAAACCCTAGCCTCCATCCTCTTGCCAAAATGCTATCTTCATTTCTATGAGAGGTTTCATGATCATGAGAGTATTAGAGAGTCCCTATGTTAGTATGAGAGCTCCTCAAGTTGATTTCAAGGCAAAAGTTTTGGTCTTTGTTCATAAAGATGGTGTATTTGTTGATTTGGAGCATCCATCTTTGGGTTTTTGGATGATGGCATGCATAAGCTTCATCACAAGCTTTAGTTTAATCGATTTAGGCCTTCATAGCAATGTAAGCCCTTCCCTACTCTTAGATATTAACTATGAAGTTAAATGTTCATGTTGAAAGTTCGGGTTTGATTAATTAGAATGATGCATGCTATCATGTTATGCAAGTTTATGAAGTCATTATCTTGATCTTATGAGCTAAAAGCCACAACCTTTATGTTGAAATGTTGCATTATGCAACATGAGAATCTTCATAATCATTATGTCAACTTGCATATGAAGTCATAATCCTTATATGATGATATATGCGAGTTTCTAGCCATCATTCCATGTCTTTTGTCACCATGATTCGCTTATGTACCAAGTTTGGGTTGATGCATGTTTTTGAGGCTTAAGAATGTAACATGCAAGCTAATGAACACATTTGTGCCTCATTTGCCACCATGATTAACTTGTGGCTTAATACCCATTTTTGTCATTCGTTTGCCAAGTCCCTTCTTTTAATCCATCACGTTGTTGCGAACGTATATGCTAGTTTAAAAAGCGTTGGGGGTCACATTATGGGGAAACATAATGACATGAATATGACTTGGGTAAATGGGTATAAACATGACAACATGTAACGTTAAATATGACATGTGTTTATACTTGAAAACATGACTTGAAGTATAACATGGAAGTTGACATGTAAGTATGCATAAAAACATAAGCTTGGGAATTTACCTATTAAGTTAGGTCTACCCATTGGGAATTTACCTATTAAGTTAGGTCTACCCAATTGCTTGAAAACTTGACTATGAACATGACACTAGACTAAACATGAAAGTGGCCAACTCGAGGTTGGGTTGAGTTTGCAACATAAAACTACCCGGAACTGACCGGCCTAACTAGTAGTTGCAAACAATAGGACCCATTGTGAGAAGTTGGTCATGTTGTGCTTGAACCCGAGGTTAGACCAAGTTGTGGTGTAAAGCTACCCGGAACCGACCGGCTTAACTAGTAACCACAACAAAGTCTAATGTGAGAGGTTGGGGTGCATTAAGTAATTAATGCCACATGATAGGGTTAAGTTAATTTGATTAATGACTCTTAACCAAATATGACATGGATAAATGGGTTAAGTAAATTGGTTAGGCTAATGATACTTAACAAAACATGACAAGGTTGGGTAGGTTAAGTGATTTGATTTGCCTAATGACGCTTAACCATTTTTATACGACTAGTGGACGGGGATTAAGTTAACCAAAACTTAATCAATCCAACATGATAATTTGGCAAGGTTAAGTAAGTTTTCTTAATGACACTTAACCATACAAGATGATTAGGGGATGGGGTTAAGTAATTTGCACCTAACTAATCCGACACGGTAATTAGATGGGGTTAAGTAATCCACACTTAACTAATCTAAACACGGTAATTCGATGGGGTTAAGTTAAACACTTAACCAATTTAAACTCGGTAATTCAATGAGATTAAGTAACCAATACTTAACCAACTTAACGTGATAATTTAATGGGGTTAAGCAACTTATACTTAACCAATTATACATGATGATTTGATGGGGTTAAGTAACTTACACTTAACAATTCTAATACGCGGACCTGATAAGGTTAAGTCACAAGACCTTTTTAGAATATTCTTAACCATTGTAGTACGATTAGAGGATGGGGTTAAGCCAACCTATACTTAACCAATCCGACTCGATAATTTGATGGGATTAAGATAATCTATGCTTAATCGATCTAGCAAGATAATCCGATAGGATTAAGGTAAGCTAGTACTTGACCAATTCGACTTGATAGGGTTATGTCATGAGCCTCTGGGTACACTTAACCAACTTGTGGGACTAAGTCTTGAACTTAAATACTTAGCCAATCTTTGACGTGATTCGTGGGCGGGTTAAGTCATGGACTTGAATGATAACACTTAACCCAATAGACAACCCTAGCTAGAAGAACTAGGTAGAAAACCGTGGTTAATCAAGGATAACGGGAAAGGAAGCTAAGTGGTAAACCTTAGTTAAGGGTAACTAAGTAATAATTCTTAGCTAAGGACATAGGACTAATTCTCAAAACGATGAGTAACCTGATACAGTAGGTCATCGCTTAGTATACGAGGGGGAGCAAGTTATCTGACTTGGATAAAAGCTCCAGCGCACTGGGGGCCGAAGTGGAAGCTTCGGGGGACGTGAGGATATTCTTGGGATCCCTCTGTGGGCTGCCAGGTAATTATACTAGGCCCATGAGATGTTAAGGTCTGCGTTAGAAGGACCAAGAGTATGCCTTGGTTGCTATGCGAGCAACCTAAAGACTGGGATGGATTAGCGTGGAGTCGACGATTCTTGTTTTTGCCCTGGATAGCACATCGCCGACTACCTACCATCTTTAGTCAATCGTGTACGTGCGGAAAGGCAGGGAACCCCCAACAGACCATGTGCTTGCTATCGAGTCATGGGTGAGGTTGGCCCGTAGGAAAGTGGGCTATAGTGGGGCCGGGGAGTGGTTCTTATACATGATTTTTCTTGGATTGCCTTTCAGTAGTTGAGGGAGGGGTCACGTGGGACCACAGCCACGGGTACAAAAACAGACCTTGATATCTGCATCGGCAGACGATTTAAAGCTCCCGACCGAGTTCCGTATTTCTTGATTTGCCCTGGCACGAAACTCGGATGGCACATTGGGGAACATGTGCATCTAGACATGGAAAACGATTCACGATACATACGTGGGATCAAGGGCGCGGTTGACGGGTGGCGTAATCCCTAGTGGTCCTAGGTGGCCAAAACCCAAACCGAGACACGGAAACGTTCATTAGGTAGCATAATCCCTAGCGGTCCTAGGTGGCATAAATCCTAAGTGGACACACGATAGTTCATGGTAAGGAAACACAACTAGATCAAGGGTTGCAATCCAAAACAACTTCAAGGATAAATCGTTTACATGGGAAAGCCCGTACAGCCTACGGCAAAGGACTGAACTTATACATGGAAAGAAACATATGAGTTGAGTAACCTATATATGCGGCATATTAGGTTGACATGGACCATTACACGACTTTTGAGTAAGGGTCATTCATGGATAACACGTAATACAGTTGGGGTACTAGTACGGTAGGTGCAGAGCGAATATACAGGATAGATGCCATGGGACGTTATACGCGATAGATATCTTGGGATATTATACTTGATAGAAACCTGACAATGTGATACCTTGTTTTATCTTGACACCGTAGTTTATCACGACACCCTAGTTTATTTGAGTTCAGTAGTTCATCCTGTTATTTTGATTCAGCTTATCTATCTTGTTATCATGCTTATATTCATCTCAGTTTCTCATGTCAGTTAACTTTACTAGTTTTTATACTAATAGTAGATAGGGCTTACTCAGTCTTTTTGACTGACCCGTTTTGTTTCGCCTCTTTTCTTCCGTTTCCCCCCCAGGTTACAGGGAGGAAATACTGTTGTTTAGTTTGGACTTCTTCTGCTTGAAGGTCATCATGGATGGCTTGGATTTTTCTTGGCTATGGCTACTTTACTGCTTTTTCTTGGGGAATAATTTATGAAAAAGTCTTTATGCTTCTTTATTATTGCAAGACAGGTTTTGATGTACTCTGATGTAAAAGGCTTTAGACCTTATTTATTCATGTTATGAAAGTTTGATTTTACTTCCGCTATTTTATATATGTTCTGTCTTGTAATATTTCTGTGCATATTTACCAATAATACTCCTCCAAACCTAGTGCATTCCCTTTGTGAGTGACCCTAGCGGAGGTGGGGTGTTACATTTGGTATCAGAGCAGAAGGTTACCAGATTGGGCAAAAGTTTTTAAAGACCTTATGAAAACTATTTGAAAATCGTTTATAAAGAAGCATTTTTCAAGAAAGTTTTCTTTCAAAAAGAAAAGGCTATTCCCCAAAGGCCATTAGCATTATCCTTGTTTCCTTAATTAAATCTCTTTTCCTTTCTTTCCTCCATCTGTAGTCACAGTGGTTTTAACTGCGACTAGTCTTTTCTATCTACGAAAGTACTTTCCATGCGATGGAGGTGGTTCTCGAGAGACCAATGGCCGCGTTATAAGAAAGGATAGTGAGAAAGAGGATGAAGGATGCGAGTTTAAGGATGAACAACTTGTTGGTATGGCTCAACCCAGAATGAGAGAGAAAGATGAACAATGAAACCCATGACGAGAGAGTACCTTTGGCATGGTGGAACGGGACGGATAGTTAAGTATCATGGGACAAGGACAAGATCATCGGGAGGGCAGTAGTATGCTCTCATTTCTAGAGTACCTCGGAAGGAGGGTAACGATCTCGTTAAAGGTTTAGCTTTTCTTATCTACCATCCCGTTAGGACTTCGTTGTTCGTATCATTTAAGTCTGCTTCGATAGCTGAGTCTCTGCACCTTAAGTACTAGCGTAATAGAGAATCCCATTTTTGTCTCAAAGTCCTATTGGAGAATCAGTCCATTTATACATGACTTGTTTGGATTTGAGAATGTCTATGCCAAGTGTTGAGTTTGGAAATAATGCTTACGTTTATAAGCCATGGATGGATTCTAGGGATGAAGTGGTTATACAGTATGGGATGCCACTCTCGGTTTTGATAGGAGGGTAGTTAGACCTTTTGACTAGCCTTGGTAATACCCTCGAAGTATCGTGTAACCTTTTTGACGTTCTGTCATGACTAGTTACTTAGAATCCCTTGATGCCTTTATTGGAAATTTGAAGCCCGATCGAGTGGTGTTCGCCGATAAGACGGATGATTTACTTCACTTATGCGTGGGTTATAGAAATCACCCTAGTAAGTGCGCTTGATAACCTGGTTGGCATCTGTTTACTTTCAAGAGAAAGTTCTTCTACGTAGAACACCTTGTGGTACGAGGTCCAAGATTCACTAGTGAATTTTGGAAAGCTTGCATGAGATCATGAGTACGCAGTCATGTTTGCGCCAAGTGTGCAAGTGGAACGAGAGGCGACGAAGAAATGAGTTCCAGCTCATGTTATGGAAACAGGAAATAGGAAGCTACGAAATCGCGAAGTTAAAAGATGGTAAAGGCACAATTGAATTAAGCTCGAGGAAATACGACTCTGATGGTCAAAGACTATATACGCGCATGATATCTCTTTTGGGAGTATATCCTTGATCCCTGTTTTCTGTAGAGCTTACTTGTAGGCTATCTTTTGTGGACATCCTCTCGGTCCTATTTTCTGTTACAAACCCCGTAAGGAGTTTGTCTTGTTTTTCTTCTAGACCCTGTTCCAGGGAATCCTAGGTAGAGCCCTATGGATGTAAACATGTATTTGAAACATGTTATGATTGATATGGTTGCAAGTGGTTGCTCGTGGATGCGCGAATACACATTAGATACTAGCTCGACTCGGTCACATTTCATATTGCATATGCACGAGTATTTATACTTGTTTATGGATGAAATCGAATGTATTATCATGCGGTTGTTGCATATGAATGAATGATTGTGCACGCATATAGTACCTATATGGCTAGGACTATTTGCATGCATGTTGGATTCATGCCACTATACATATTTTGCATTAGAAAGATTATTCAGGCCTGATCATTAGCATTAGCTAAGGAACACGTACACACACGTTTTGCATATATTCATACAACATTAGAAATCATCTAAGGACAATGGTTGCTTGTGGATGATGTTGTGAGTAGATGAATGATGGATGGCAGGATACGTTCTTCCTAACTTGGAGATTTCAGGGACGAAATCCTTTAAGTTGGGGAGGATGTAACAACCCGAATTTTTAGCAACGTGTTAAGACAAGACTCAAGGCAGAATTAAATTATAAAATCTGAATCAGGATAAACGGGTTGCGCCATTGCGTTCGTCTCGGAAAAATACGCGAAATAGAGTCCGAAATTTTGTAAATCGGAGTCCGTATGAAGAAGATATGGACGAACGAAGTTAGGCAGAAAAACCGAAAACAAGCCAGAATGCACTGGTGCACTTGTGAAGTGCGCCAGCACAAAAATACACTGGCGCACTTGGGAAGTGCGCCCGTGTCGAGCCAGAAACCTGCACAGCCTTCTAACTTGACCCTGGCTGGCCTGGTGCACCTGTTTTGGCCCTTGGTCTTGTTTTGGAGGCTTGTGACGATTTTAGAGGGATGGGATCTATCCTAGGGTTAATCTAACGGCCTAAACTACCCCTAATCTCTATAAAAAGACCCCTAACCTAGCCTAAACCCTCATTAATTGATCCTACAACTAAACTATGCCAAAATTTCTAGTGATCATGGCCTCCACTCAAAACCCTAGCCTCCATCCTCTTGCCAAAATGCTATCTTCATTTCTATGAGAGGTTTCATGATCATGAGAGTATTAGAGAGTCCCTATGTTAGTATGAGAGCTCCTCAAGTTGATTTCAAGGCAAAAGTTTTGGTCTTTGTTCATAAAGATGGTGTATTTGTTGATTTGGAGCATCCATCTTTGGGTTTTTGGATGATGGCATGCATAAGCTTCATCCCAAGCTTTAGTTTAATCGATTTAGGCCTTCATAGCAATGTAAGCCCTTCCCTACTCTTAGATATTAACTATGAAGTTAAATGTTCATGCTGAAAGTTTGGGTTTGATTAATTAGAATGATGCATGCTATCATGTTATGCAAGTTTATGAAGTCATTATCTTGATCTTATGAGCTAAAAGCCACAACCTTTATGTTGAAATGTTGCATTATGCAACATGAGAATCTTCATAATCATTATGTCAACTTGCATATGAAGTCATAATCCTTATATGATGATATTTGCGAGTTTCTAGCCATCATTCCATGTCTTTTGTCACCATGATTCGCTTATGTACCAAGTTTGGGTTGATGCATGTTTTTGAGGCTTAAGAATGTAACATGCAAGCTAATGAACACATTTGTGCCTCATTTGCCACCATGATTAACTTGTGGCTTAATACCCATTTTTGTCATTCCTTTGCCAAGTCTCTTCTTTTAATCCATCACGTTGTTGCGAACGTATATGCTAGTTTAAAAAGCGTTGGGGTCACATTATGGGGAAACATAATGACATGAATATGACTTGGGTAAATGGGTATAAACATGACAACATGTAACGTTAAATATGACATCTGTTTATACTTGAAAACATGACTTGAAGTATAACATGGAAGTTGACATGTAAGTATGCATAAAAACATAAGCTTGGGAATTTACCTATTAAGTTAGGTCTACCCATTGGGAATTTACCTATTAAGTTAGGTCTACCCAATTGCTTGAAAACTTGACTATGAACATGACACTAGACTAAACATGAAAGTGGCCAACTCGAGGTTGGGTTGAGTTTGCAACGTAAAACTACCCGGAACCGACCGGCCTAACTAGTAGTTGCAAACAATAGGACCCAATGTGAGAAGTTGGTCATGTTGTGCTTGAACCCGAGGTTAGACCAAGTTGAGGTGTAAAGCTACCCGGAACCGACCGGCTTAACTAGTAACCACGACAAAGTCTAATGTGAGAGGTTGGGGTGCATTAAGTAATTAATGCCACATGATAGGTTAAGTTAATTTGATTAATGACTCTTAACCAAATATGACATGGGTAAATGGGTTAAGTAAATTGGTTAGGCTAATGATACTTAACAAAACATGACAAGGTTGGGTAGGTTAAGTGATTTGATTTGCCTAATGACGCTTAACCATTTTTATACGACTAGTGGACGGGGATTAAGTTAACCACCACTTAATCAATCCAACATGATAATTTGGCAAGGTTAAGTAAGTTTTCTTAATGACACTTAACCATACAAGATGATTAGGGGATGGGGTTATGTAATTTGCACCTAACTAATCCGACACGGTAATTAGATGGGGTTAAGTAATCCACACTTAACTAATCTAAACACGGTAATTCGATGGGGTTAAGTTAAACACTTAACCAATTTAAACTCGGTAATTCAATGAGGTTAAGTAACCAATACTTAACCAACTTAACGTGATAATTTAATGGGGTTAAGCAACTTATACTTAACCAATTATACATGATGATTTGATGGGGTTAAGTAACTTACACTTAACCAATCTAATACGCGGACCTGATAAGGTTAAGTCACAAGACCTTTTTAGAATATTCTTAACCATTGTAGTACGATTAGAGGATGGGGTTAAGCCAACCTATACTTAACCAATCCGACTCGATAATTTGATGGGATTAAGATAATCTATGCTTAATCGATCTAGCAAGATAATCCGATAGGACTAAGGTAAGCTAGTACTTGACCAATTTGACTTGATAGGGTTAAGTCATGAGCCTCTGGGTACACTCAACCAACTTGTGGGACTAAGTCTTGAACTTAAATACATAGCCAATCTTTGACGTGATTCGTGGGCGGGTTAAGTCATGGACTTGAATGATAACACTTAACCCAATAGACAAACCCTAGCTAGAAGAACTAGGTAGAAAACCGTGGTTAATCAAGGATAACGGGAAAGGAAGCTAAGTGGTAAACCTTAGTTAAGGGTAACTAAGTAATAATTCTTAGCTAAGGACATAGGACTAATTCTCAAAACGATGAGTAACCTGATACGGTAGGTCATCGCTTAGTATACGAGGGGAAGCAAGTTATCTGACTTGGATAAAAGCTCCAGCGCACTAGGTGCCGAAGTGGAAGCTTCGGGGGACGTGAGGATATTCTTGGGATCCCTCTGTGGGCTGCCAGGTAATTATACTAGGCCCATGAGAGGTTAAGGTCTGCGTTAGAAGGACCAAGAGTATGCCTTGGTTGCTATGCGAGCAACCTAAAGACTGGGATGGATTAGCGTGGAGTCGACGATTCTTGTTTTTGCCCTGGATAGCACATCGCCGACTACCTACCATCTTTAGTCAATCGTGTACGTGCGGAAAGGCAGGGAACCCCCAACAGACCATGTGCTTGCTATCGAGTCATGGGTGAGGTTGGCCCGTAGGAAAGTGGGCTATAGTGGGGTCGGGGAGTGGTTCTTATACATGATTTTTCTTGGATTGCCTTTCAGTAGTTGAGGGAGGGGTCACGTGGGACCATAGCCACGGGTACAAAAACAGACCTTGATATCTGCATCGGCAGACGATTTAAAGCTCCCGACCGTGTTCCATATTTCTTGATTTGCCCTGGCACGGAACTCGGATGGCACATTGGGGAACATGTGCATCTAGACATGGAAAACGATTCACGATACATACGTGGGATCAAGGGCGCGGTTCACGGGTGGCGTAATCCCTAGTGGTCCTAGGTGGCCAAAACCCAAACCGAGACATGGAAACGTTCATTAGGTAGCATAATCCCTAGCGGTCCTAGGTGGCATAAATCCTAAGTGGACGCGCGATAGTTCATGGTAAGGAAACACAACTAGATCAAGGGTTGCAGTCCAAAACAACTTCAAGGATAAACCGTTTACATGGGAAAGCCCGTACAGCCTACGGCAAAGGACTGAACTTATACATGGAAAGAAACATATGAGTTGAGTAACCTATATATGCGGCATATTAGGTTGACATGGACCATTACACGACTTTTGAGTAAGGGTCATTCACGGATAACACGTAATACAGTTGGGGTACTAGTACGGTAGGTGCAGAGCGGATATACAGGATAGATGCCATGGGACGTTATACGCGATATATATCTTGGGATATTATACTTGATAGAAACCTGACAATGTGATACCTTGTTTTATCTTGACACCGTAGTTTATCACGACACCCTAGTTTATCTGAGTTCAGTAGTTCATCCTGTTATTTTGATTTAGCTTATCTATCTTGTTATCATGCTTATGTTCATCTCAGTTTCTCATGTCAGTTAACTTTACTAGTTTTTATACTAATAGTAGATAGGGCTTACTCAGTCTTTTTGACTGACCCATTTTGTTTCGCCTCTTTTCTTCCGTTTCCCCCCCAGGTTACAAGGAGGAAATATTGTTGTTTAGTTCGGACTTCTTCTGCTTGAAGGTCATCATTGATGGCTTGGATTTTTCTTGGCTATGGCTACTTTACTGCTTTTTCTTGGGGAATAATTTATGAAAAAGTCTTTATGCTTCTTTATTATTGCAAGACAGGTTTTGATGTACTCTGATGTAAAAGGCTTTAGACCTTATTTCTTCATGTTATGAAAGTTTGATTTTACTTCCGCTATTTTATATATGTTCTGTCTTGTAATATTTCTGTGCATATTTACCAATAATACTCCTCCAAACCTAGTGCATTCCCTTTGTGAGTGACCCTAGCGGAGGTGGGGTGTTACACCAACTGTAGCGACCCGAACTTCCCCGGTCTTCGAAGAGAAGAGAAAGGACGAATTACTGTGAGAACAACACACATCGGAACACAAACAGAAGAACATTCCATTGTTAATTACAACAATTCCATCAGATACAAGAATATACAGAGTATGAATAAATAAAATACATTCGATAACTATCAGAGATTACAATAAATAACATAGCAACGAAAAATAATACAAACACAACTTAAAATAATACACGGATACAGAGCTTTTCGAGTATTGTTCCAGCTGTAAATCAGGATCCTGTGAATATGAATCTGCAAAACCAAAACTACTAGTTGCCCATGTCAAAAATAAGGGCACCCAGAGTATAGGTTAAAACAATAAACTCCAGGTCAGTCATGTGACTGATGTGAGAACTAAAACAGTTATTAATCTTTATTTTAAAAGAGAGTAATTGAAGGGACCACACCATATAACACAGAACGGGTTTCCTCCCAAGAATACCAGTGCATAGGAATAAACAACACAATTCTTTTTCGAAAAATGAAGCTATTATAAGACCCAGGTCCCATCACACAATGCAACGTAAGCCGGAGGATAGGGTTTTCCCTTAAAATAGCCAAACATGCTTGGTACGTTTAAAACAAATCATTTGATACTATTATAAGTGTATAGTGTCAAAACAATTTCAATCATAAATATCAATCCTAGGCGGCATGGGTACTATATATCATGTCGCCATACTAGGCTCTACAAATAAAATCGAAATATCTCGTATTGGAAATTGAATTTCCGCCATGAGTCAAGGCAAGGTGCAAGCTCCTCTCCGCTTAGAGACACTCTAGCAAATGTCTCAGGACTACACACTCTGGGCAACCCTTGGATCTTCACGGCCGGTCCTCTCTTATGTTTGAGGATTAATTATTCCTGAACACACGTTTCCCGGTCGTTACAGACCTATAATCGAGGCGCCTTGCATCCAACAACCACATAGGTGAAAATAATATAAATGTCAGGGCTGGTAAGTCACGGACACCACCATAGCTAGAAAGAAACGTCGTGCTCTCCATGTAGTCACTATCCCGTTTTTGACTTATACCGAGGTGTGAGGCTCGCGAATTCACGTTATACACAAAGCTACGCTGTATTAAAGCCGTGCTTTGATCATCAACCACAAGACTCTGCTTTTCAACATAAGCCTTTATCATTGCATCTCAGCGTGCCACACAGGCAATTCATGCCATGCGACTGATGTCTATCGATATATAACCTCTGAGCTCGTAGGTCTCAGAGAAGGGCGTTAAGCAAGAGAATATATTCTCCATCGCCAAACGGATATATATTTAATAGAAATCAATCAACACAAAATAAAATCCAATGTCAGATAAAGAATCCATTTACACGTCCGTTTTGGGTCTGAACGAAACCGGAGGCACTATATACCTCGCATATTCATTGATCTCCAAATACGTCTGGACGACCACCAACTATTTCCCTCCTCTTGGGTGAACAGCCCAATCAGGATCACCAATAATCGTTCAAACGATGTGAAGACCTCTGGTCTTTGACCACCGTCTTCATCTTTGACTTATCGTCGAAACAGTTATTAAGAATGGGTATAGACCCGGCCTTTCCGAATAACTCGCGTATATAATAAACAAGTGCTAGAAAACACAACATACGCCTTATTCCAATTCTGAATATTCTTTTATTCAAATATTCACATCTTTTGGGAAAGCTTCCCATTAATTTTATCAAAGATAAATTCTTTAAAATTTATTCTTTTATCTTCCTTTGGATGTCATTTCAAACCAAATTATGGTTTTCTAAACTAGTCGGGATTAGTGAACCACACCGAAGTAATTATTTATTTTATTTCCCAATCCCAACCTATTCTTCCCATGGAGAAAAACTGTTATTATCCCATAGCTAACACCACGGTGTTATCAGTAAATTTAATTACCATTTCACGTTCAAATCTAATTAAAGATTTAACTATCGCTAGGAGCAAAACTGGCGATACTCCATTCTCCATCATTTCCTATATTTGATAATTTATATTATCAATTCACATTTTTAATCTGATTATAGATTCATTGAAACTCCTTTTACTGGGTTAAAGAACTAATGTCATTTAAAACAAAGTTCACGATAAACCCAAATCACATTCTATTTATTATCGGGTTAAAGAACAAGTGTTATTTAAAACACCGTTCATGATAAACCCACAAATCAATTCTAATTCAATTCCAATTAAATATATTAATTAATTGGTATACTTCATTAAATCTAAATAAAAAGATTTAATCTTTTCTCCACCGGGTTCAAGAACAGTGTTAATGAAGACACCATTCACGACAAACCCAAATCTCATTTGATATTAAATACAAGGCTCTGAATAGAAAATATATCGGCTTATATTCAATATCAAATTCTGAAATCAATAAATATCGTATTGGAAATAACGATATAAAATATATCTTCCAAATTTCCATAACAATATTCGTATAATCCCGAATCCAGTCATCGAAATATTCCGAAGATAATTTCGATTCAAATCCATTCCAATTCATATATTGGAAATTCTGATTATTTTTCAAACCATTTCAAATCCAATTTATTTATTTTAAAAAATATCGAACTTATAGTTCTAGTTCAAAATTAGTTCATTTTGATAAAAATACATTTTTACCTTTTCAAATATGGGATTTTTCATCCCAGTTCTTTCCAAATCATTTATTATGATTTTACACAAATTATTAATATATTTTTAATAATTTTATCAAGGCCCGTACAGTCGATTTCCTATAACGACCATCGAACTTCACTTACAGCGACATTTTATGAAATTGATTTGGACATATCTCTAAATCCAACCGTTAGATTTCTAATTTCTCATATACATTAGAAAGCTCATTTCGATACGAACCCAACGGTTCCGGTATTAGGAGAATCCAACGATCGGATCTCCCGTAATGTCCGTTCGATGTCAATGGTCGAAATTCACGAACTGCCGCGGCGCGTTCTATTCAGGCCATTATATTATATATATAATATATATTTCGTTGATTTCCTTTTAAAACGAATTTTATAATTCGTTTTACATTCCTTTTCAAAACAGTTTCAACTTCATATTTAATTTTAAATGAAAATTGAATTTTTCCTTATAAATTCGTTTTAAATTCATTTCGGTTCAACTCAAATTTCAAATTCATTTCAATTCGAATTCATTTTCTATTCAATTCAATTCGAATTCATTTCTATTCAATTTAATTCAAATTTCAATTCTATTCAGTTCAATTCGAATTTCATTTCTATTCATTTTAATTCGAATTTCATTTCTATTTAATTTAATTCGAATTCATTTCTATTCAATTTAATTCGAATTCAATTCTATTCAATTTCAATTCGAATTCGTTTTCTATTCAATTCAATTTGAATTCATTTTATTCTCAATTCGATTTCAATTTAATTCCAATTCGTTTTCAGTTCGTTTCAAATCAATTCGAATTTCAAATTCATTCAATTCAATTCGAATTCATTTTATTTTCAATTCAATTCGTATTCATTTTACTTTCAATTCAATTTCAATTCGATTTGAATTTCAATTCAGTTTCAATTCGATTTGAATTTCAATTCAATTTCAATTCGATTTGAATTTCAATTCAATTTAATTCGAATTTCATTTCAAAATATTCGATTTTTAAATCATTTTTCAATATTCATTATAAAACAAATAAAATCGACAAAATTCCCGTTCGTGTTAAAATGGCGTTCAACTACTTAACACGGCTTCACATTTCAATATTCACTAAATATTATTTTAAATTATTCGAAAATTTTGAACTGGAATCAGACACAGTCAATTACCATATAATTTCTGTTATATGGATTTCATCCAATACATGTATACAACAATGACGATAAACAATCAACCATCATCCAAAGTGTGTTCTGCACTGTATAAGCTTCAAATATGAATATTCAACGCTTATAACAGTTTGTCAATCAATCAATTGACGTACAACTAAATATTGGGACTAGTGTATGTCATATATCATCCCAATATCCCTGTGGGGTTTCAGTCAATCAAACTCAGTTTTTACTTGTGCAGTTGGGCGATGTGTAAAATTTATCATCCCAATCAATATCAGTCAAATGTGTGTATATAAACAAATCGTTCGATTTGTTTTTAAATATTTATTTCATTTTATATACACGTTAAAAATTATATTTTTAACTATAAAGTATTTTTAACTATAAAATATTTTTAACAAGCCGTCCATGGTCTGTGGACGACGGGTGTCGGGTGCTACTAAACACCATCTGCATCCTAGTATATATTTTAACTAGAAAAAGAAAATTAAAGGTGAAAAGTTCTCAAAGAGGGTTCCACTCCGCCGTGCTTTACTTTTGAACTGCTGAACCGCCTGAATCTGTTTGAAATTCCAATGCAGTCCTTGTCCCGTTGTTTATAATAAAAATTATATTTTTATTACTTCATTTCAATAAATAAAAATCTTATTTTTATCTCTTCTTCATATATTTTTATTCTATATAAAAATTATATTTTTATATATTTCTACTTCTTATATAAAGATCGAATTTTTATATTATCGCTATAAAAATCACATTTTTATTTCAACGTATATATAATAAAAATCATATCTTTAATATCTACATTATATAAAAATCATATTTTAAATCTTTCTATAATATAAAAATCATATTTTTATTCTTTCTATAATATAAAAATCATATTTTTAATCTTTCTATAATATAAAAATCATATTTTATTCTTTCTATAATATAAAAATCGTATTTTTAATCTTTCTATAATATAAAAATCATATTTTTATTCTTTCTATATCATAAAAATCATATTTTTAATCTTTCTATAATATTAAAATCATATTTTTATTCATTCTATAATATAAAAATCATATTTTTATTCCATCTATAATATAAAAATCATATTTTTAACTATAAAATATTTTTATTATTCCTCTTTTCATTTAAAAAAACGATCTTTTCAAATTATAAAAATCCGTCCTTTTACACTATAAAAATCCGACCTTTTCACATTAAAAATATAATCTTTTCGTAAAGGTAAAATAATACCTTTTGTATAACGAGAAATCGTATTTTTCTTCTATGCAAAACCATATTTTTCCTATATTAAAAATCAAGACTTTATACCATTAAAAATCAAATCTTTATCTAATTTAAAAACTGATTTTTTCCTCTTATTTAAAACTAATTTACTGTGTTACACAAATTAAAAACCCAATTTCTTCGCATCAAGAATGAAGGAAAACAAAAATGAAAGCTTACAAGGGTGTCGAGGTGGCGGGAGGGGCGCAGGCCGTCAGGTGGTGGCGGTGGAGGTTTGGGAGGTCTAGGGTTTAAAAGGGTTTGGGGTTTTAGGGGGGGGGGCGTGGTCTTCACGTCGGAGAGGGGAGAGGCTCGGGGAGGGCGAGGCGCCGTCGATCGGCGGCGAATGAGCTGGGGCGGCGGCCCTTGGAGCTGGCGGCGGCGGTGGAACATCGGGGGGGGGGGGGGGGGGGTAGGCGAGATCGATTTTTTTCTTTTCTGCCAAATCGATTAAATGATGGGGGTAGGAGAGAGAGAAAATAGGGAGAGTATATAAATATTTATTTAATTTTTTATATTTCAAAAAGTAACTTTTAATTTCGACCTCAAAACAAGACCCAATGCCTGTCGTCCATAGCTATTTACCCCCATTCCGAACACAATGGGATATGTATCGTAAGCTGATTCGGCCGTTTCGACCAGTTTTCGTCAAAATCAACATATAACTCTATATATTGAATTTGAACGCGCATTTCAATTTACCGGGGCCACATACGGACTTTAAAAATCCCCGAAAAATATTTTCTAGCTTTGTATTGATGATACGGTCCTAACAAAACTAGTTTCGTCAAATTCCGAGATCGTTTGAAAAATGGCCATTTTCCAGTCGATTAAAATCAATTGAAACTGGTCAAACGCGTTTTCCTTTGCCATGCTCACATATTGGTTCAGAAAATTATGAATTTTAGAATCTAGTAATAATTTGACATCACAGATCCAACAAAAGTGGTTTCGTCGAATTCTGAGGTTGTTTGCAAAATTCCCATTTTTAAGGGCCAGAATTCCATAGCGACTATTCTGAATTTTCAACTGGACGTATCTTTTGATTCCCGCTATGAAATTTCAATTTTTTGGATTTGTTGGAAAGATATTCTCTATTAAACTCTAATATTTTTGGTTTCGCTAAAATCTGGTTTATTTTGAATCCTGTGCATTCATTTGAACTTTGAAATCGAATTTTTGAACTACCGCGCCATTTTCAATTCCTTTTATATTTAAAATAAAATATTTATATTCTAACGACGATCAATATAAATATATACGTTCTAATTCTATTCAAAATAAATTTCTCGTCGATATTATGTAAAATAAATCATTTCAAATATTCAAAATTCATCAAAATTGCCAAAATAAAAATTTTAAATTGGCTCGGATTTCCGGGTTGTTACAAACACCCTGCTTCTCAACAATCAGGCACCCATAAATCCATTCCTCTCTTATGCACGTATGCGTCATCCCCCTTACAGAACGATTTGCATCTCCGCTCGATTTTATATCTATTTTGTTGTGTATGAAGAATGTATATCAGTTTTAACTTGCGAGATTTCTGTTTTACCATTCATTGCAGACAACAGTGAAAAATTACGGTGTGCCTGTGTATTTATAAGTTGCAGAGACTTGGGGTCTAAGGATTAGCTGATAGGGTATGTTTCTGCTATTTGATTTGATTTATCGAAAACTTATTTTCACTAAGACTTTACGGCATAGCTTACGGGTGAAGGCTTTGGCATATGTTAGGCAAAAATACATGCTTTAGAGTGCTTCAGTTTTGCAGATGGCGACCATTCATACTGTGATGTATGAGAGGCAGTATGATTAGCAACTATAGGCAGTATGTTAGAAAGCTTAAGGGGAAAGGTATATATATTAAATTGATTTGCTCTTTTTAAAAAAAAAAATTCAAATGGACGTCACTTACCTTAGCAAAGAAGTGAATTCCTCCTGGATCCATGCGTAAATGGACATGCATGATGCAACGTTGGTCAAACAGAGAACTAGTTTATACACCTTGCATAAATACACTATAAATGGATGGTTATATATGTTACAATGTAAGTCATTTAAATTATCCTTGAATAGTTTTTGTGTAGTAGGAGTTCCATACCGCTTGTTTTGGGTCTTTCCTTTCTTACCAACCTTTGTTGAAATTTTCACAAAGAAGTGAAAATAAATGTTATATTGAACCAATCCTTTCTAATAGTCCTAACGTTAGTGAGGATTCAAGGTGAGATTAAATCATGTATTTTTGTTGAAACTAGGATTCAACTATATATCATGGTTGTACCCATTTTTTGTTGTCAAGGAACAAATATATAATGTATTTGTTTATTGTTATTATGGATAATCGATTGCATGAAATTTGTTCGTTTATGGATTGTTAACGACAAAATTAAAAATATCGTTGTGACGAACAACGTTCCACGATCCCAAAGATATAATAAAATAGACCAGTTAATTTGTTTCTTAAAAACTCGTTTTACTTCTCATGATTTTCGTGGAAAACGTTTCCATATATTCACAACTCTTTATATTCCCGTTTTTAAAATAAACATATGATTATCCCATTATTTATATTCGTTAAATATTCAAAATATTTAATTTAAAACTTTTTAAATTATCAAACCATTATAACATTAATTAAATAAATTAATTATTATATTGCTAAAACTCAGGGACGTTACATTCCTTCCCCCTTAAAATAATTTCGTCCCCAAAATTACTAACTAAGAAAAATGCAACATCCCTATTAACCAGACTAAAAATCTTGTGCTTACTTCTTGACTTCAGTTTAAACTGAACCAATTTATTTCAATTAAATTATTAATTTACTTCTACTAATGACAATTTTCAAATTTTTTGAAGATTTCCTGATACCTTAAATTAAAAAATAATAATTCGCCAGCTTCTCCTTTGCGCAGCTTAATTGGTACTACTACAACTCGCCTCTCTAGACCTTCTCCAATCCAAAAGAAAATCATACAGCCAAACGACTTGCCAAATAAGCTTATAAAATTTCTAACTCAATCTAATATAAACTTTTGCCTTTTTGTTGGGCATATCATTATATCCCTTCCATCTGCTACCAATTCAGCATATACCAATACCATTCCAATCAACTCCAATCAATTTACCCTCAACACAGCTATTCGCTTAACCAAGCCAAATACCATTCTCAATCTCTTGAACCATTCTTGATGTTCAAATTCTTACCTCACCAATCCAATATACTCAACCTCGTTAAGATTCATTTCCATATTTCATTAACTAATTAATTTCTCTAACCAGTTATTTTTATCTCAGAACGTTAATCTGATTTTTATTTCAAGCATCAAATCACTTACTCATCTGAGTCCAATTATAATTCCCAATCCAATTTACTCGATATCATTTTATTTCAATTCAATCACCACTTAACTAGCTTCAATAAAATTCCAATTTGTTTCCACAAATTTCTATTTAATTTGGTTTGATTCAAACAATCTTTTCCTGGAAGTTTAACCGCTTAACATATCAAAAATCAAATATTCCATTTTCGAAATCAAAACAACTTGTCTTCTCAAAACATTTTCAAAAACAGTATCTTTGGTAGTAATTCATCACTTACAAACTCGAAAATGAACACTGATGATGTGGCCAGCATCATCAGAGTTATTTCCCAGCGATCGAAGTGAGTTCAATACTATATCACTTTTCAAAACTCATATTCAACACTTTCATTTTGAAATCTATTTCAAAATACCATTTAAAATGTTTGTAAAACAATTTAAAAATCTCCTAGGATTTTAAAATTCCCATATATTTAATCCAAATCCATTTATTACCACTTTTCCAACTTTAGGAATTTTAATTCCAATTCTGATTTAAATTCAGATTTATTCCGTCTAATTTATATATATTACACTAATACAAATTCTGATTGGTTATTTATATAACCATTTCTATTATAATCTTATCGATTCTAATAACAACCAATATATCCAATATATTATAATAATACCAATATCTATACTTTCTTTTATATCAAAATATAATTTGGGTAAAATTATTTCATTTACCCTCTTTTCAAAACATACCATGCTGGTTTATTGTATTCGAGTGTTTAGAAACTCCTACTGATACAGTGGATCAAACTGATCAACCAGAACTCATATACAACTCAACCAATAAATCTCCGCAATATAAAACAGTTTTTATATCAAATAACAAATACGCTCTCATATATATACGCTCGAACTCAATCTTGGGAATTGCTAACCCCATCTCTACTGAGTTACGCCACAGAGCCAAGGTAATTACTTAACCTCGCTCTGTTACCACTGTAACGACCCGGGAAATTCTCGATTGAGAAAATTGACACACAACATCATGTCGACTATTCAAATCGGAAATACCGGAACGTTAATAGAAAGAAGTTAGAGGGTGAGAAATATATAAGGTAGAAAATTAGAATAGAAGAAGAAGAACATAAAAACAGAATCAGAGTAACACGAATCTCACAGCGGAAAGAATAAATATAAAATAACTTTGAAATAAAACCAGTATATGTATACAATAACATTTATTAGAGTACAACATTTACAATACAGCGGAAATAATAAATTGCTACAAAATCCTGAAGCCTCCTGCTCCAAGCTCTCAGTATATTGGTAAAATCCTGACTACTTGACTGCCCGTACAAATTTGGGCACCCATGAGTTTAGGAAAAAAAAACTCTGGGTCAGTCATGGGACTGGTATGAGTGAACAATTTAAAACAGTTTGAGAAAATAAACGATATCTCATAAGACCACGCCGTATAACACAGAACGGGTTTTTCCCTTATGAGTATCCAAAACACTTGATTTATTATTCAAAATCCTTTTGAAATAAACGATAATCTTTATATCAAAACTCTTTAGATATTATAATAGTGTCTATCAACCACGATATAATAATCATCTAACAAAACGCTTTCATCTCAGGTTCCACATACATAATATATAATCAAAAAACCGCGGGCGCATATAGGGTAATGGATTCCAACTGGCAAGGTATGGGACCACCTTCCGATAGTGTATCTCTAGAGAGAAATACATCAGGTTCAATAAGAACATCTTGCAACCAAAGCTAAACATGACCGGTCACTCATTTCGCTTGAGTGTACCGAATGTATTATCACCAACGGTTGAGATCAACAACCATTTCCCGAAAGGGACATCATCGAAATAGATTATATAAGTAAATGGAATTTCTCTAGATCAGGTGACAATACACCCTAATTGGCAGCTAACCACTTAGCCATGCGACCTACCCGATTTTATACCATTTCCTGGTTGTGAGGCTAGAGGCCACACTTATCTTTGATAGATCACACCTTTATTCACTTTGAATGTCACATTGTCATACCCGTCAAATCACAAATTTATTTCCTCAAAAATACCATGTGTATACAGCTAAGAGAAACGAATTCCTCCGCCACCAACGTAAATACGTTTGAAGAGATTAACTTACGCGATCTATTAAATATACTCTGTCATACATTCTTCCATACAGGTTGTCCTGGGACGGGACAAACCGAAGGAACTATTCTGTAAACCCATCTTAGGCAATTTCTACTTAGGATTTGCCAGAACGACCCTTGCATAAACTCCGTCTTCAATTATCTTGATCATATTTGATTCATAACGCTAATGCCCATACGGAGTGGTTTTTAAATAATAAATCTGATCCCGGTCTCTCCGTATTGACAACGGAAATGGTCAAAAACTTTGATAGTCGGTTATTTAACTATCAAATAAAAACATGTGTACAAATAACGGTCGTATTTCCAAATGGAAATCTTACCGAGTAAATCATCAATTAACACTGATCCCCTTTAATTTAATTTGTCATTCAATTATCCATTTCCCTATTTCCCATTTTCATATATTCATAAATTCTTATTTTCTAAATTTAGAAAATATATGTTATTAACTTTGTAAAACTTTTTCATTTCTAAGTAACACATCAATATCTTCCCACCTCTGTCAGTCTCTAACTGTAAACTAGTAAGAGAACAACTTCCCATGTATAAACCCCAAAGGCCGAAACCAACATCAGATCGATACCTAGAAAGCGATTTAACTCAACTAATTTCCAATCAGTTTCTAATTTCAGTAATTCCATTTAGATTCCTAATTCAAACCCTAAATTCCTTTATAATATTTTATTTGCAAATTTTTTTACTTTCATCTAATTTTTCACATAGAATGTGAATAATATTTCTTTATATAATAAAAAAAATTTGATTTCGTATTTAAAAACAATATCTCAAACCCAAATTCTATCTATATTTTTATTTGCAAAATTATTCATACAAATCTTATTTTATTTCCAACATTTAAAATCTCATTGCAAATTTCCTTTATAACTAATACGTTCACATTCCATTTCAATTGTCGGTGTTAAAACCTATTTTAGTTCTCTATATAAATTCAAATTTATATATTCAATTTAACAAATGATAAATATTTCCTTAATGTATAAACATCGTTTGTAAATTATTCTCCTCAATTTATCTGTTAAAACAGATTTCTATTAAATATTTATTTTACATCAATATCATGTTACACCCGTGTGCGAAGCACGGGTCTAAACCTTCCTAATGTAAAATTTTATTCATTTTCCAAATATTTCCTTTTTTTAATTCTATTTATTTTCCAAATAAATTTTCCTTTTATAATTATATTTATTTCCGGAATATTCCGTTTTATAATATCTTATTTATTTCCAAAATATTCCCTTTTATAATATCTTATTTATTTCCGAAATAATTCCTTTTTATGAAATCCATTTGATTTTATATAAATATTATATTTTATTTTCAATATACACTTTGAAAATTCTCTTTTTACATTTCAGTATAACTAATGGTATTTAAAATACCAAAGAACAAGGATCAATATTATCCAAACACACATAATCATTAACATATCATATATCAATCATATATCACGTTATATGAAAAACAGTAACATAATTATTGAGGAATTCAGTTGGATCCCTCCAAACCGTTTCCCTGCATCACAGATGTTAAACAATATAATTAACATCAACTTCATTTCAATATGAAATATTCTGATAAACAGAATCAATATTTGTTTAACGGTTATCTATAATTTTAACCAATCAATTAGCAGTTCATCCAAACAATCAACACACAACAATCAACCAACATTTATCAGTTCTAAAAATACGTTATAAAAATATAAACTGGTAGAGTTAGTGAGATTTACTCACTTTGGTAGTTTATCGTTAAATAACGATAAACTATCCTTTATTCAGACGGCCGTTTAATTCTGCCATAATTTGTAACGAGCTCCAATTCACTCTAAATCAGTTCCATTGCATAGCCACCGTCCATACGATTCCATCTAGCAAACCGTTCATCAAACTAACACCATGTGATCAATATATATATATATATATATATAAGTTAATAAGCTATATATTATAAAATTAAACCCAACCTAATTTTTTTATTAACCACTTGGGTCTTACCATTTGATTCAAGTCGACCCATTCCAAATTAGTTGACCCGCTCCCTCATCGTACACAGTTCCTTTTCCAAACACTTAAACCATCCGCTCTCTTCTCCTGTTAATTTCAAGTCCCCCTTCCTTGGAAACAACTTGCGCCCTCTTCTTATATATATATTTATTTAATTTTTGGGCCTTATCATTCTCCTCAGCCCACCAAATTAATTCCTACAGACCTGTTTCCAAAACAACCCGCCACATTTTGTATCCACTTCTCCAAATAACTCGGATATAAGGAAACTCTGCTTCTCTTCTCTTTTTCACTATTTTCGAGAATACAACTACAAGACTACTTCCGTGTTTCCTTAACAATAGCTATTCTCGCCATTTGATCCCACACCCGCGAGCTCAATTGGTCTTCATAAAATCAACACCACGCCTGGAGCTCCCCGCTACACAGCCCTGAATCCTCATATTATTTCCACCCTGTCATCAAACCACTTTTTTTCCATGCATTTCCGCACCATATTTCGTTAAACTCGAACTGAACATCACCATTAAACTAAACGCTGAAATCTCCATAAACTCCACACTTTAAACTCGACCTCAAACTGCTCATGCACTGTAGAGCAATTTCATGCTTCCTATTCCTCCAGACACTAAGCCAGTACGTTTTCTCCTTCATACCAATTCACGTGAAACACCCTGCTTCTCAACAATCAAGCACCCATAAATCCATGCCTCTCTTATGCACGTATATGTCGTCCCCCTTCCAGAACGATTTGCATCTCCACTCTATTTTATATCTATTTTGCTGTGTATGAAGAATGTATATCATTTTTAATTTACGAGATTTCTGTTTTACCATTCATTGCAGACAACGGGGAAAAGTTACGGTGTGCCTGTTTATTTATAAGTAGTAGAGACTTAGGGTATAAGGATTAGCTGATAGTGTATGTTTCTACTGTTTGATTTGATTTATCAAAAACTTCTTTTCACTAAGTCTTTACGGTATAGCTTACGGGTGAAGGCTTTGGCATATGTTAGGCAACAGTATACGTTTTAGAGTGCTTCAGTTCTGTAGATGGAGACCATTCATACTGTGATGTATGAGAGGCAGTACGATTAGCAAATATAGGCAGTACGTTAGAAAGCTTAAGGGCAAATGTATATACATTAAATAGATTTTTTTTTTATATCAAATGTACATCACTTACCTTAGCAAAGAAATAAATTCCTCCTGGAACCATGCGTAAATGGACATGCATGATGCAACGTTGGTCAAATAGAGAACCAGTTTATACACCTTGTATTAATACACTGTAAAATGGATGGTTTGTATATGGTACAATGTAAATCATTTAAATTATTCTTGAATAGTTTTTGTGCAGTAGGAGTTCCATACCACCTGTTTTGCGTCTTTCCTTTCTTTACCAACCTATGTTGAAATTTTCACAAAGAAGTGAAAATAAATGTTATATTGAACCACTCCTTTCTAATAGTCCTAACGTTAGTGAGGATTCAGGGTGAGATTAAATCATGTATTTTTGTTGAAACTAGGATTCAACTATATATCATGGTTGTACCCATTTCTTTATTGTCAAGGAACAAATATATAATGTATTTGTTTATTGTTATTATGGATACTCGATTGCATGAAATTTGTTCGTTTGTGGATTGTTAACGACAAAATTAAAAATATCGTTGTGACGAACAACGTGCCACGATCCCAAAGATATAATAAAATAGACCAATTATTTTATTTCTTAAAAACTCGTTTTACTTCTCATGATTTTCTTGGAAACGTTTCCATATATTCATAACTCTTTATATTCCCCTATTTCGAAAATAAACATATGATTATCCCATTATTTATATTCGTTAAATATTCAAAATATTTAATTTAAACCTTTTTTAATTATCGAACCATTATAATATTAATTAAATTAATTAATTATTATATTGCTAAAAATCTGGGACGTTACATATATTCTCATTAGTTACTTGTGTAACTCCATATTTTCATGAAATCAAAAGCGAGTTCAAGTGTAAACAAATTGTGTTAAAACAACATACACTTGATTATATGTTATATATGAATACGACAAGTTAACGTATGATATTAAAATATTATTCTAATCTAAATGAGCTTGATCTCACCAATATTATGAATTAATGTATCTCTTGCATTTTAGTTTATATTTCCCTTTTATTTGCTTGCTTGAGTATTCTATTCCATTTGAGTTTTAAAACCAAGTAAAAACATAAACAAATGATAAAACATCAATTCTTTATTATATACACATATGTATATTGGTTAAGGAATTTTAAACCGTCAAAAAATATATTTATCTGAAATATTTCCAAATATATAAATCTTAATTTATTTAATTTAAATAAATTACCAGTATATTCTATATATTATAGATCATAAACAAGTCCAAAAAATGAGTCGTTACAAAAGTAATGTGGGAGAACACAACTTTTTATAGTGGTTCGGCACTAACGCCTACGTCCACTTTATAGTAATCATTCATCATATAATTGCTAATTGCAGTTGTTATATGAGTTCGGGCAATATTTGTGTACAAAGTGTTACAATAGAACAACAAAACAATTGTTAATTCTTAATTATGACCAAAATGCCCTTCTTCTTCGTTGAGTGGGAAAGTATTGACTTGGTCAACAATGTCCAAAATATAGCTTCAATGTCCAAGAAATCCAAAGATATCCAAAACAGCTCAAAAGCAGTGTAAATTTCCAAAAAGTCCAAATGTTGTAGAAAAACGTTTGTGCAACGTTTAGACGTACATGTCATGTCCAATGGTCATGGAGAAGAAGATGGCAACCATTAATGATGCTTGAGAGCTCCAAGAAGTCCAGAATACCAAATAAGAACCAACCCTTTTGAATGCCAAGCAAGGGGTTATTTATAAGTGAGCTTTTAATGTGATAGGTCAAATTTCGTATTCTTGATTAAAACAAAATTCGCATCCCAAAATCGGAGTCAAAATACCATGAGCGAGTTGAAATTTCATATCCCTATGTTATGGAATTTCGAATCCCCTAAAAACTGTAGAAATCACGTGTTGATCACGTAAAATAGGGTGATCCACATGTAAAAAAGTAGTGCCAGGGTGATCTGCCAATTCTGGAGCGTTTGCCAACTACAGATGTTCGAATCCTAGACAAAATCGCGTTTGGAAAGGTTTTTCGGGTGATCTGCATGTATATTTTCCTTGCCACATTGATCTGCCACTTTCCCTTGCACATTTGAGTCACTCCAGTTTGCCAAATTTTGATTCCCTCTTTACGTATGCGCACATATGAAAATCTTCAAATCCCATGCGTTGCTCACCCCTTTTCAACTCGCCAGATTTCAAATCCGATCAACATGGCCAATTTCGAAACCCTTGCCCGATTCAAAGAAACATCTGCCGGGGCAAGGTGCTAAGCATGAATTTCGAATCCCTTGAGGGATTCAAAATTCTGGAGAAACTTTCTAGGCCAAGTTCTTGTGCCACTTTTCCAGTGTGATCAGCCCGAGTTAGGCATGAGTTTTTTTTGCTGATCCACCGTGTTTTCCATGTATTTCCATCGTGCCAAATTTGCCAGATTTACCAGATTGATTACCACGTGTTTTGACCATGGATTTTCATGATTTTCCCATGCCGATCAGGCGTTTTTGATGTGCTAAATCTGCTTTTGCCAATTTACCCTATTTTGACACTATGAGTTGCATAAGCCATTTTCCGTGATCGACGCGTGTCGATCAGCTATTTTTTTAGTGCATGACACTGCTTTTCACCAAATCCATATATTTTTGTGCAATGATTTTTACTACGTGATCGAACCGACGCGCTCAACCACTTTGAGCTGATCGGATCATGTCGATCACGTATATTTACTGCGCCAATTTTTCTGAGTCCATCGACGAAGATTTTATGAATCGATGCCATTTCCAATCCTTTTCCTAACGCGTCACGACTTCAGTCACATAGCTTTGTGTTTTCTAATGATGTTATTGATGCTTGAGCGCGTCGTTGACTAAAATCTTGACATGAGGCAGCTTCAACCAAAAAATGTGTTAGCATTTTGCTCCCCCAAAACATTTCTTGCTTGTCGAAGGAAGATGTGTTTTGTGAGAAAACCAGAAATCCAAAGCCGAGAGCAGTCCAAAGTCGTTAACCAGAAAACTAAAGAGCAACGATCACGCCAGATTGTATTAATTTAGAAATCCCAAGCTAATAAACCAGAAATCCACTATCACTCCAGATTGCATTATCCATTGGCCAGAAAACCAGAAAGCCTGAAATCCGATGAAAGACGACGATCACTCCGGATTGTTTCCGAGATAACCAAGATAGCCAGAATAACCAAAGGACCACAGGGGTCCGATAACCTGAATAACAAGAAAATCCATAGTTAGGGAGTCGGGGTAAACCTGAAATCCGTAAATCTAGAATAGCCAATAACTATATAACCAGATATCCATATGAATCGTCATGTGAGGGTGGCCTAGTAATCCAAACGAGCATGACCCATTGACAAGACGCGTGAGGTCTGAGGCTTGCCACAAGTTAAGACAATCTTGTCAAAGTAGGACAAGAGGCCAAGATTGCCACGAGTAGATAATCTTGTCGCGTCACTAATAAGTCCACCCGATGTAATCCAATATCCAGTAAGCCGTCTTGATAGAGCGACCCATATCCAAACGATCAGGATCCGCCAACCAGACGCACAAGATCCAAAACCCGCCACAAATTAAGGCAATCTTATTGAAGTAGAACAAGAGGCCAAGATAGCCAGATGCTTATTATAATTTGTAATCCTGTTATCAATTTCACGAGCAAGCATCCTTACTTTGCAAAGTAATTTTATTAAAGTTATAAAAGTTAGGGATTTTTTAGTAACGAAAAAAAAACACAACGGTTCATCATCCGTAAAGAGCATGAAAAGTCCGAGTGTGTACGACTTGTGCAGGATCTATAATATGGCCATGCGGAATGTATGTGATAACATAAGCTATTCAATAGTTATGCGAATAAATATTCACAAACAATATATATATCACAAATAATTATAAATGCAGTAAAGTAAAGTAAAGTAGAGTAACGACACCAGGATTTTTATACTGGTTCGGACCTCCAGTCCTACGTCCAGTCCCGAAGCTCCTCTTCGGCTTTTCACTAAACAACACCCTCTCTTCAGCCGGAGGAACAGGTTCACAACACTACTTGATTTACGGGCTACAAGTTTACCCACTTGATTTCACGGGCTACAAGCTTACCCACTTGATTTCACGGGCTACAAGCTTACCCACACAGGACAATTACAAGAGTTTGACTTCTGATTGTGTTCTTCTTTCAACACTGATTTGTCAACGATTGAGTTCACCCTTCCTATAATCTTATCCTCAAGTATATGAATTGAATGCGAAGATTTGAAGGAAGTTAGTTGCTTGTTGAATCAAAATACGAGAAATATTATCAAGGATTCAATAAGTAACTTGAATTTTGGAGCTTTTTGAATGTAAGAGTATTTAGAAAGTAAGATCAGAAATCAGAGTAAGAATCGGTGATTTGAAAGTATGATTTCAAGTCTATTTATAGTGTAGAATAGTTGCATTCCTTCATGAAGAGTTTCTATAAAGAGTTATGTCCATTTTTCTTGAAATTGAATACAAATCTTTTCACAAAAAGAAGCATCCTTTCAGAAAAATTACAGCAAGAAAAAAGGTCGACAGGTCGAAAATAACAGGTAGACAGGAATTTGAAAAAAATAGCCGTTATGCACAAAAAACAACAGGACCGGTCGACAGGTTCTTTTGGGCGGTCGACCGTTTTCTGGCTGTGGACCGGAGAACCTCGGTCCACAGTCTATATCACTCTGCACTTTTTCCCGGTCGAAGCCTGGACCGTTTGGGCTTTTTCTGTGACTTTTCAATTCCTTAAATATACAGATTTCAGCCACAGCTAATTTCAATTTCTAAATTGTTTTGTGCATTCATGTTATACTTTGAGGATAGAATTTAACATAAATCTAACACGGCTCCATACCTACATATATATAATCTTAGCTCCATGTCATGATTTCCATTGATCTTCACTATGATCTTCATTGATTTCCACTTTGATAAATATGAATTCAGCTCGTCAATGATCTCTATTTCTATGTTGTCATTAATCAAAATATGCTATGAAACCTTTGACTTAACATTCTCCCCCTTTTTGATTGATGACAACATATCTTGGTATTACAATCTCCATTGCTATCTCCCCCTGTATATATGCTCCCTGAAATATATATTTATAACTAAATATCTGCAAGAAAGATTGTTAGTAACTTTTTCTCCCCCTTTGTCATCGACAAAAAGGGTACATAATATTGCAAAAGATGATAGTATATGTAACATGAATGATATGTATTATCATAAGAGAAAATATTTCTCCCCCTTTGTCATCGAGTAAAAAGAATGAATATCATTATAAATACAGTAATCGAGAGTAGTGGAGAATACAACTAATTATAGCACCTTTAGAAGATATCGAATAACCTTCTCTTTGTTTTGGTGTACCTGCAGAAAAATATAACATATATAGTTTTGGTACCCACTTGCTTTGTTTGGGTCCATGAGTTAGATGGAAGGTAACCATACCCAAGAGGGTTTAATGGAACCTTTGAAGGTAAAATTTTCATTATTAACTACTGAATCAAAATAATCATCAATATATTTTCTCTGTTTTTCCAACTTACAGGAACCCAAATACTTAAGTAGTCTCTATTGATATTCCTTTTCATACTTTAGATCTATTATACAGATCTCTAGTCATAGAAGTATTCGAATTTCTATAATAATTGGATCTAGGATGAGCATTAGTACTAGCAGTAATATTTTTATTGTACATGAAAGCATATCTAGTACTATTTCTAAGATTAGTTTTATTATATCCTAAACCACTTTTGTCATGTAAAGGTCGAGATCTAGATAAAATCATATTTAAATCATTTTGACCTTTATTAAATTTTACGAACTTATTTGCACATTTATCAAATTTATTTCCAAAGTCGCTATTGACATTTTCAAAAGAAATTTTGTTATTCTTTAAATCATCAATTTCCTTATTTAATTCAGAATTTTTCCTTTTTAAAGTACCATTCTTAGTTTTGAGACCTAAAATTTGAGATTCTGAATTATCTAAAGAAGATTGTAACTTTTCAAAATTTTCTTTTGACTCAGAAATTTCATTTTGCAAAATATTATTATTCACCTTTAAAAACTCACATTCTTTAGATAATTCTAATTTATTTTCAGTTAAAGCTCCATTCTCTTTTTCAAGAGACGAAATTGAAGGACTAGAATTATTTAAAGAATCTTCTAAAGATTTATTTCTATTTTGCAAAAGATCGATTTCCTTTAAAAGAACATTGTTATATTCTTTTAATTTGGAATTTTCTTGCTCGTAAATTTTTGACTTAGCTATAATGACAGTATTGAGTTTACTCAAAGTTTTGAAATCTTTCAATAATTTATCATGGTTTAACAAAAGATCTTTATATAAAGAATCTGTACATACCGATTGTGATCTGACTTTTTCCACGAGACATTTGTTTCCTTGCTCTCCTGATTTTGCTTTGTTGCTCTTCCATTTTCTAATGCCTTGACTAGATTTCGTTATTGCCATTTGTTCTAGGATGTTGTTACGATCTCTAGAACACCAGGCTCTGATACCAATTGAAAAGTCCAAGTGTGTACGACTTGTGCAGGATCTATAATATGGCTATGCGGAATGTATATAATAACTTAAGCTATTCAATAGTTATGCGAATAAATATTCGCAAACAATATATATATCACAAATAATTATAAATGCAGTAAAGTAAAGTAAAGTAGAGTAACGACACCAGGATTTTTATACTGGTTCGGACCTCCAGTCCTACGTCCAGTCCCGAAGCTCCTCTTCGGCTTTTCACTAAACAACACCCTCTCTTCAGCCGGAGGAATAGGTTCACAACACTACTTGATTTACGGGCTAAAAGTTTATCCACTTGATTTCATGGGCTACAAGCTTACCCACTTGATTTCACGGGCTACAAGCTTACCCACACAGGACAATTACAAGAGTTTGACTTCTGATTGTGTTCTTCTTTCAACACTGATTTGTCAACGATTGAGTTCACCCTTCCTATAATCTTATCCTCAAGTATATGAATTGAATGCAAAGATTTGAAGGAAGTTAGTTGCTTGTTGAATTAAAATATGAGAAATATTATCAAGGATTCAATAAGTAACTTGAATTTGGGAGCTTTTTGAATGCAAGAGTATTTAGAAAGTAAGATCAGAAATCAGAGTAAGAATCAGTGATTTGAAAGTATGATTTCAAGTCTATTTATAGTGTAGAATAGTTGCATTCCTTCATGAAGAGTTTCTGTAAAGAGTTGTGTCCATTTCTCTTGAAATTGAATAGAAATCTCTTCACAAAATGAAGCATCCTTTCAGAAATATTACAGCAAGAAAAAAGGTCGACAGGTCGAAAATAACAGGTAGACAGGAATTTGAAAAAAATAGCCGTTATGCACAAAAAACAACAGGATCGGTCGACAGGTTCTTTTGGGCGGTCGACCGTTTTCTGGCTGTGGACCAGAGGACCTCGGTCCACAGTCTATATCACTCTGCACTTTTCCCCGGTCGAAGCCTGGACCGTTTGGGATTTTTCTGTGACTTTTCAATTCCTTAAATATACAGATTTCAGCCACAGCTAATTTCAATTTCCAAATTGTTTTGTGCATTCATGTTATACTTTGAGGATAGAATTTAACATAAATCTAACACGGCTCCATACCTACATATATATAATCTTAGCTCCATGTCATGATTTCCATTGATCTTCACTATGATCTTCATTGATTTCCACTTTGATAAATATGAATTCAGCTCGTCAATGATCTCTATTTCTATGTTGTCATTAATCAAAATATGTTTTGAAACCTTTGACTTAACAGAGCATACCTAGAGGGCTGGCCTGCCCCCGTACAAGGGTAGGCTGACTTAGCCGCTTTTTGATTCCAAATTCATTCGTGAAGGAGAGTGAACGGTTTATCATTCGTGAATAGCATGTCTAGGATCTCGCCGGTTCCTGTTACATCGGTAAACAAACTTAACCATTCAAAGTCCAAAGCCGAAAAAGTAGACGTTTCATTAATAAAAAGGACGGGTGATTGTATCTTATCATATAAACCAATAAATAGTGTTTGGAATTGGCGATTTATTACGAGAAATATCGTTAGTCACCTTCATACAAATATCCTTAGTCTTGTCAAAAGTTCAATCAGCCTACCTCACGTATTCTCTTAAGCTGAAAACGCGCATAGGCTACACTGATTTCCTTCCCTTTCCTTCTATATAAAAACCGTATCCCTCTTCCACTCAGACAAAAAAATTCAAAAACAACAATGGTTTCTAAGCCTCTATCTAATCATCCTAAACCCACGAATTTATACCCGCTTCGCATTTCTATCTTCTTCAGTAAATTAAACTGGGACCATGAATTTTCAAAAATCATAAAATAGACCATCGACTTTACTCCTCATTCCAAATGCAACATCACCCTTTTGGTTGAAACCGAAAACCGTTTATATAAACACCATGAACGGACGACCAGAATTTGATCGCTTGATCCACGCACCTATTCGGATTTCCTCCAATAGAAAAACGGTGCGCTAGGATGTCAGAGAACCATCAACACTAGTAGCAGGATGAACGGTAAAGTGGATAGGGTGAAATCAAGGCCCAAAGTAGTAGTTTTCACGTGGGGTTTTCTGTCGATTGAGGATGTTAATGGGGGTCGTACTGGTGTCAATATGTGGAGGAGGATCTGGCACGTCTGTTTGTTGTGGTGGCATCGTCGATGGTGTTGTGTGGTGACTGGAAGACGCACATGAACGGAGAAGGGTTCGAACGATTTTTTGGCATGGTGGGACGTCGATGGGGCTGCAGCTTCCGGCTGTGGGGTCGTCATGAGGCAAGCATCTCGACAGCGTAGCAGGTTGGCCTCTGTTGGTTTCTTGAGGGCACGATGATCGAAATTGTGGGTGGTGGTTTACTTCGAAGTCTAGATATCGAGGTGTAGAAGGGAGACAAGTTTCTGCCTAAAGGAGGAAAGTAAACGTGCGAATTAAGGGCATAATTAGGGCATTAACACGGTGATTAGCTGTAATTACATGTCATTAAGGTAATAAACGTGATTAAGTAATTATTAATTTATAATTTTTTTATTTTCATAACCGTTAAATCAAATAAACTGTAATATCTGTACTTGGGTAGACGTTGTCAGATTCAGGCAAAATTGGATTCTTTAGGATCGCAGCAATGAAGGCTACTCGTGCAAGTTGGTTTAGTCGGTAACGGAAATGGTTGGAATTTCCTGTAATTTTAAACATTTGTTTAAAATTATACGAAACAACGCTGAAATCTTCAAATCAAAAATAAAAGGTGAGTTAATTCTCATGCATTTCTGGAATTCGGTGATGTGTAAAATTCATATAATTATAACTATAGTTGATAATATAAATATTGGATGATTGTATGCTATTGGTTGATTATTGTTTGATTGGTTGACATTAATTATATTAATGTCGTTTAAATACATTGGATTAAATCCCTATCTTATATATGTTATTATAAATTGTTATAAGAAGCTGTAACGAAGGGAAGAACAGGTTAATATTTTAATTTTGAATTGTAATTCAATCTTGTTGTGATTTGAATCAATATACAGTATTGATTGAGGGATTGTCAGCAAATGGCCTAGAATACACCCTCTTGTTTAAACGTTGATTTGCCATTCGGCGAATTAACGAAGATAAGTTAAAAAAAAAACTGAAACGAGATTTTTATTTATATTTTATACGTTATAATGGAGTTTTAAAAATAAGTTGATGTTTGGAAATGAGTTTTATTAAAAATATTATGAATAATTATATAATAAGAATTTGACATTTAAGTCAGTTTTATAAGAAACGGAAGCCATAATTAACCTACAGGTTAATATTTTAGAATAATTATTTTTAAGTAAATAATTAAGTAATATTATTAGGCTAATTTTATCAATCTAATAGGAAGAGATAATTGAAACCGGTTAACGAAACAACCAATGGGTTTAAGTTGACGGAGTCAACTATTTGATGAAAAAGTGTTTAATAAAAAATTGTGTTTAATTTAAAAAGATTTCTTCAATGTACTTTATTTTTAATTAACGATGTTTACAGATTTATATTATAATTAGTATTTGTTTAAGAAATTCAAAGGTGATCAACTGAGTTGTTTGGTTAATGAAGAAATAAAATGTTTTTACTTCAGTAAACAATGAAGTTAATTATATTAGAATTGATTTCTTCGTAGAATAAAATCGAGTATAGGATAAGACTGATTAGTTTTAAAACTTTATTACAAAGGGATTGAATAATATAAACGAAGTTATAAAAGGAGAGTGAGCTAATGCGACAAGTTTAAATTAAATATTTTATTAAAACTTGAGTTAGGAGAAAATGAAAGATTTTTCCGACATATGAAAGAAATTACTTAGTTGTTTGGGTAAAGAAGTTAGAAAAAAATGGATTTGATTATAATATCCAAGATTTAGTTTTAATACGATATAAAATGTCTTGGGCGAAGTAATTTGGAAAAGGATTATTTTAATTCCAATTATGAATGGAATTATGTAACGAAGTAGAGGGTTTTTATTTAGTGGAAATGATCATAATCGACTGAAGATTTCAAAAGTTAGAATACGGTTTATAACATCGTATTTCAAATAAGACGGAATGAAGATTTTTGATTGATATAGAAATATAGATTTTTGGAGTTACGAACTTCTATCTATTCTGAGATAAGAACGTTGTCGATCAAGGTCTGAGAGGTTAATAAAATACCCCAACTTGAGAGATTTCACTATTATCGACGGATGATACTAGCTTGTAACAGTAAAGAATGTTGAAATTAAATTATCATTTCCATAAGAGAAATTTTGAAACATTAGTTGCAGGATTTGAAATGTAGTAATGCAACGATCTTGGCAAGATATTGAAATATGGATAAAGTGTTTGGTTTTAGATGTAAAACAATGTGTAATTCAACATTGTTTGGTAACATTGAAATGTGATTTATATTTATACAAATTGATAAAATATATAGCACTATTTTCGAAAAATGATATGTTTTGGAATATTAAGTAAAGGCGATGGTTTTCACGAAGAAATGGAAAGAGATATTTTAAGTGGGAATTGGAAGATAATATTTGAAATAATAAGTATATTTTATCTTAAGCATCATTATTAAGTGAAAATTGTCGAGTTGGAGTTTGATAAGCTCATTGGTTTATATAATAATTATAAATATGTCATTTGACATTGTTCGGCCTATACCAGAATTGGTAATAGGAATTATATCGTTGATTTATTAATATAGGTCAATGTTTCAAAAATAAAGGAAATGAAATGTGTTATAAGAAAATATAACTATATTTTCAAAGCAAAGAGGGAGTTTGGCAAATACGATTATTTTAAAGAATTAAGGAGAGTTTTTGTTTTTCAAATAACAGAAACAAAGATGATTGTTCAGATAAGTGAATGTAATCAATTTTAAATCAGTGAAATAATTTCAAAGATTGATAGGGTTAATGAATGATTTTGGATAATAAAGTCCCGAGCTGCCAACATACTTGACCGTACTGTTTTGAGGTTGATAGGTAAAACACCAAACTATTAATGATATATTGTTGGACCTTTTTGATGTGTTGTTTCGAAGAGACCGGGATGGGAACTAAACCCAGAACCACTTCGAATCAACGTTGCATATGAAACTAATCTGCCGGGATGTAAGGACCCGTTACTTCCCCGTGAAGGAAAGAGCGGATACTTTGAGAACAACACACAAATGAACGCAGACGGAAGAACATTTCATTGCTATTACAACAATTCCATCAGATACAAGAATATACAGAGTATGAATGAATAAATTACATTCGATAAATATCAGAGATTACAATAAATTACATAGCAGCAGAAAATAATACAAAGCACAACTGAAGGTGATATACGGATACAGAGCTTTCCGGATATCATTCCAGCTGTAAACCAGGATCCTGTGATTATAAATCTGCAAAACCAAAACTACTAGCTGCCCGGGCGGAAAATAGGGGCACCCAGAGTTTAGGTTAAAACAATAAACTCCAGGTCAGTCATGTGACTGGTGTGAGAACTAAAACAGTTATTTAAAACTTTACTTTAAAAGAGAGTAATTCAAGGGACCACGACGTATAGCACGGAACGGGTTTCCTCCCAAGAATACCAGTGCATATCAATAAACAGCGCAATGCTTTTTCGAAAAATGAAGCTGTGATAAGACCCAGGTCTCATCACACAATGCAACGCAAGCCGGAGGATAGGGTTTTACCTTATAACAGCCAAACATGCTTGATACGTTTAAAAACAAATCATTTGATTCTATAATAAGTGTATAGTGTCAAAACAATTTCAATTATAAATATAAATCATAGACGGCATGAGTGCCCCATCCCACTATGTCGCCATACTAGGCTCTACAAATAAAGCCGAAATACACGTATTGGAAATTGGATTTCCGTCATGAGTCGAGGCAAGGGGCAAGATCCTCTCCGCGCTCGAGACACTCTAGCAAATGCCTCAGGACTACACACTCTGGGCAATCCTGGATCGGTTGGGCCGGTCCTCACCTACGTTAGAGGATTATTTATTCCTGAATACACGTTTCCCGGTCCTTACAGACCTATAATCGAGGTGCCTCCTTCCAACAACCAAAAAGGTGAAAAGTATATAAATGTCAGGGCTGGTAAGTCACTGACACCACCATAGCTAGAAAGAAACGTCGTGTTATCCCAACGGTCCTTATCCCGTTTTTAACTCATACCGAGGTGTGAGGCTCGCGAATTCACGTTATACACAAAGCTACCACGTAGGCGTGCTTTGATCATCAACCACAAGACTTTGCTTTTCAACAGAAGCCTTGATCACTGCAACTCAGTGTGCCACACAGGCAATTCATGCCATGCGACTGATGTCCATCGATATACAACCTCTAAGCTCGTACATCTCAAAGAAGGGCGTTAAGCAAAAGAATAAATTCTCCGCCGAAAAACAGATGTATATTTAATAGAAATCAATCAACACAGAATAAAATCCAATGTCAGACACACAATCCATTTACAAGTCCGTTCTGGGTCTGAACGAAACCGGTGGCACTTTCCTCGCATATCCATCCGTCTCCAAGTACGTCTGGACGACCACCAACTATTTCCATCCTCTTGGGTGTACAACCCAATCAGGATCGTCAGTAATTACCCAAACGATGTGAAGACTTCCGGTCTTCGACCACCGTCTTCATCTTCGACATATCGTCGAATCGGTTATTCAGAATGGGTATAAACCCGGACTTTCCGAACAACCCGTGTATATTAAAACAAATGTTACACAAACACAACATACGCCTCATTCCAATTCAGAATATTCTTTTATTCACAAAATCACATTTTTAGGGAAAGGTTCCCATTAATTTTATCCAAGATAAATTCTTTAAAATTTATCCTTTAAACTTCCTTTGGATGTCATTTCAAACCAGATTATGGTTTTCTAAATTAATCGAGATTAGCGAACCACATCGAAGTAATTATTTATTTTATTTCCCAATCCCAACCTATTCATCCCATGAAGCAAAACTGGCAATACTCCATATCTAATACTATGGTGTTATCGGTAAGATTAATTACCATTTCACGTTCAAATCTAATTAAAGATTTAACTACCGCTTTGGAGCAAAACTGGCGATACTCCATTCTCGCTCATTTCTAAATTTGATAATTTAGATTATAGATTTACATTTCAATCTAATTGCAGATTCGTTAAAACTCCTTTTACTGGGTTAAAGAACAAGTGTTATTTAAAACACAGTTCACGACAAACCCAAATCACATTCTATTTATTATCGGGTTAAAGAACTAGTGTTATTTAAAACACAGTTCACGATAAACCCATTTCAAATCCAATCAAATATATTAGAAATTCCGATTATTTAAAACCCCTTTTTAAATCCAATTTATTTATTTAAAAATAATTGGGTTTTAAATTTAGTTCAAAACTAATTCATTTCGATAAAAATCCATTTTTGTCTTTTCAAATATGGAGTTTTTCACCCCAATTTTTCTCAAATCATTTCTTATGATTTTACACAAATTATTGATATTTTTAACAATTTTATCAAGGTCCGTACAATCGATTTCCAACATTGGCCATCGAACTGCACTTACAGCGACCTTTTTCAAATTTGATATGGATGTATCTCCAAATCCAACTGTTAGATTTCAAATTTCTAATATTCGTTAGAAAGCTCTTTTCGATACGAACCCAACGGTTCCGGTTTTAGGAGAATCCGACTGTCGAATCTCCCATAATGTCCGTTTGAAATAAATGGTCGAAATTCACAAACTGCCGCGGTGCGGCGCGTTCTATTCAGGCCATTATATTATATATATAATATATATAATATATATTTCGTCGATTCCTATTTAAAACGAATTATATAAATAGTTTTAAATTCGTTTCAAAAACAATTTCAACTTCCATCTCAATTCAAATCAAAATTGAATCTTTCCTTATAAATTCGATTTAAAATTCATTTCTATTCAATTCAAATTTCAATTCAATTTGAATTCATTTCAATTCGTTTTAAATTCAATTCAAATTCGTTTTCAATTCGATTCAATTCAAAGTGGTTTTCTATTCGATTCAATTCAAATTGGTTTCAAATCAAATTGGTTTTCTATTCGATTCAATTCAAAGTGGTTTTCTATTCGATTCAATTCAAATTGGTTATCTATTCGATTCAATTCAAATTGGTTTTCTATTCGATTCAATTCAAATTGGTTTTCTATTCGATTCAAATCAAATTGGTTATATATTCGATTCAATTCAAAGTGGTTTTCTATTCGATTCAATTCAAATTGGTTTTCTATTCGATTCAATTCAAATTGGTTTTCTATTCGATTCAATTCAAATTGGTTTTCTATTCGATTCAAATCAAATTGGTTATATATTCAATTCATTTCAAAGTTGTTTTCTATTCGATTCAATTCAAATTGGTTTTCTATTCGATTCAATTCAAATTGGTTTTCTATTCGATTCAAATCAAATTGGTTATATATTCAATTCATTTCGAATTCCATTTCAAAATTTTTGATTTCGAAATCACTTTTCAATATTCATTTTAAAATGAATAAAATCGATATAAATATCATTCACGTCAAAATGGCGTCAATCTAATCAACACGGCTTCATATATTTCTATTTTCAAATATTCTATTTCAAATATTTCCTTTCCAAATATTCTCTTTCAAATATTTCGTTCAACACATGACTAATCTCAACGGATGAGTACAGTCAACACATGAACCTTTATATTATATTGATAAAGATGTAAATTTTATTATTAAAATATTTCGTTCAACACATGACTAATCTCAACGGATGAGTACAGTCAACACATGAACCTTTATATTATAATATTATTTATTTTCTAAATTGGAATCAGGCCCAATCAATCACCATATAAAATTATTTATATGGATTTTCATACTTCACACGTATATAGTAGCATTGAAAAATAATCAACCATCAACCAAAGTGCACTACACTGTATAAGCATCAAATATAGATATCTAACGCTTATAGCAGCCTGTCAATCAATCGATCGACATATTTAATCAATCAGGATGAGTGAACTTCAAATTTCATCCCAACACCCGTGTGGGGTTTCAAACAATCAAACACAGATTTCATTTGTGCAGTTGGGCGATGTGTAAAATTTATCGTCCCAATCAATGTCAGTCAAATCAGTGTACATAAACAAACCGTCCGGTTTGTAAATGAATATTTATTTATTCACATTCACGTTAAAAATTATATTTTTTACGATAAAATATTTTATTTTAACACATGGATTTTTATTCAGTTCATTTACAAAATAAAAATGATATTTTTATTTTTCTAACATATTTTAGGAAATTTCGGCGGCATAACGGCATGATACTAGAAACGGGATAAGGCCTAGCCTTATCCCTGGTGTAGTGAAGGCCCACGCCATTCACACGTCAATCAAATCCATTCAATTCACCAAACAATTCAATCCAAACCAAATAATCTAACCAACTACACAACCAAACAAACAAGTCCATGGACTGTGGACGATTGTGTCGGGTGCTACTAAACACCGTCTGCATCCTAGTATATATATATAGCTAGAAAAAGAAATTGAAAGGTGAGAAATTCTCACCGATAGCTATCCAACTCCACGACACTTCATTGATAGAAATCTTCATCGTTATCGCATCTTCGTCATCTTCGTTGCCCGTAGCCACTACAAATATAAAAATCACATTTTTATTTCTCTATTCCATATATTAAAAAACGAATTTTTACTATGCTATTCAATATATAAAAATCGAATTTTTACTATGCTATTCAATATATAAAAATCGAATTTTTACTATGCTATTCAATATATAAAAGTCGAATTTTTACTATGCTATTCAATATATAAAAATCGAATTTTTACTATGATGTCATATAGATAAAAATTATATTTTCACATCGATGTTCATATAGTAAAGATTATATTTTTAATACTCTATTCTTCATATAAAGATTTCGCCTTTTCAAAAATAAATATTTCGCCTTTTTAAAAATAAAGATTTCGCCTTTTCAAATATATCATTATAAAAATCACATTTTTATTTTGCTACACATATAAAGATGTTATTTTTAATATTTCTATCATGTAAGAATTATATTTTTACTTCTCTACATAAACAAAAATCATATTTTCACGTCTTCTATATAGTAAAGATTATATTTTTAATACTTTAAAAATATAAAAATCATATTTTTAATTGAGTAAAAATCTTTTCTACCTCTTCCTTTTATAAAAATCATATTTTTATAAATAAAAATATAATCTTTTCAATTTTAAAAATCAAATCTTTATATATACTTTATTTTCAGATCTTATAAATGCTAATTCATGTATCTAAAAACTGATTTTATAAATATAAATATAAATGTAATCAAAACTTACAGTGATCTTTTGCAGAGAGATGGGGGGATTTCGAACTGTGGAGGAGGATGGGGCGCGCATCGCCTGAGGTGGAGGAAGGAGGTGCTGGAGGCGAGGGGGCGGTGGTCGTGGGGCCCTCCGGCACGACGGATTTTTTTATGCAGAAGAAGGAGGAGATGGAGGCGAGAGAGGGAGGAAGAAGAAGAGAGGGAGGTGACGACAGAGGTGGCGCCCCACCTGGGGCGGCGGCGACTTATCGGGGGGGGGGGGGTGGGGGTGGCGGCATCGATCGCGCCCCCTTTCGTTTTTTTCATTTTTCTTTTCCTGATTTCAATCGAAATGGGGGGGGGGGCAGAACGGGATTAAGGGGAAGAGGGAAAAGAAATTTTTTTAATTCTTAATTATTTTATTTTGCAAAAAGTTGACTTTTACATACGACCTCTAAACGAGGCCAACCGCCTGTCGTCCATAGCGTTTCACCCCCATTCCGAACACAATGGGATATGTATCGTAAGCTGATTTGACTGTTTCGATTAGTTTCCGTCAAAATCAACATATAACTCTATATATTGAATTTGAACGCGCATTTCAATTTACTGGGGTCACATACTAGCTTGAAAAATTCCAAAAAAATATTTTCTAGCTTCGTATTGACGATATGGTCCTAACAAAACTAGTTTTGTCAAATTCTGAGACCGTTGGAAAAATGGCCATTTTCCAGTCGATTAAAATCAACTAAAACTGGTCAAACACGTTTTCCTTTGCCACGCTCACATATTGATTCGAAAAATTATGAAATTTGGAATCTAGCAATAATTTGACACTGTGGATCCAACAAAAGTGTTTTCGTCGAAATCCGAGGTCGTTTGCAAAATTCCCATTTTTAAGGGCCTGAATTCCATAGCCACTATTCAGAATTTTCAACTGGACATATCTTTTGATTCCCACTATGAAATTTCGATTTTTCGAATTTGTTGGAAAGATATCATCAATTATATCCTAATGTTTTTGGTTACACTAAAATCCGGATTGTTTTGCACCCAGTACATTCAATTGAAGTTTGAAATCGAATTATCGAACTACCGCACCATTTTCAATTCTATTTATAATTATATATAGATATTTATATTCTAACGACGACGTATAAAATATATATGTTCTAATTATATTCAAAATAAATTTCTCGTCGATATTATTTAAAATAATCTATTTTAAATATTATAAATTCGCTAAAATTTCCAAAACAAAAATTTTAAACTGGTTCAGAATTTCCGGGTTATTACAATCTCCCCCACTTAAAACTTTTCGTCCCCGAAAAGGAACAAAGTCGAAAGTGGTTTGATTAATCAGCTCTACGTTCGATCTCGCTTCCATTCTCCCACTTTTCAGTTTCTGAGAATTTTCAAATTTTCAAAAATTTGGCTAACACCCTAAATTTTCGAAAAATTTCGCCATAACCTCCCCTGCACCGGGAGCCACGGGAAAATCCCGAAATTGCCATATAGGCCTTCTGATCTCAAAAAGAAAAAGAAAAAGCCAAGCGGCTAGCCAATAGGCTCATAAAATCCTCATCACCCAAACAAAACAGTAAATTATAGTAAACATGTACCTATTTGTTGGGCAAACAAATTTTATTCTCTGGCTCTAGCCTCCTTACTATGACCTGTTCAATGTAAGCACATGTATATGCAAGCAAATGCGACCAATTTTCAATATGGTTCAATATTTGATTCAATTAGGCTAAATGGTTCAAAATTATCAAACAAATAAATAAACAACACAAACATCAATCAATTAGTGAATTAGCATTTCAAATTCATAAATTTGATATATATACAGAAAATCTTGTTTTTGATGCCAATTCACAACAATGTGTTCTAGCTACAGAAGTTTTGGTTCTCACATCAGTCTAATGGAAATATATAGAAAATCACACCTTCGAAACACGAACATAAATATTGGATAATGTGGCCGCATTACCAGAATTATCTCCGAGCGACTAGAATGTGACTCTATATCTATCCAGTATATTAAAACTTCGAATATATGTTCACGACGCGTATACGCGAAATCTATATATTCTCGATTGTCCAAATTCAAAATAAATAAGTAATCAAATACGTATAAAATGATTTAGATTTTCAAAACAAAATTGTTTTCATTTGAAAAATATACTCTTCATACTCGTTCTAGGATACTACTGATCCTATCTCTAACGAGTCATTCTAATTGGATATTACTAATCCAAAATCTGATGAATTCTTTCGTATGGTTCTAATGTGTCTTGTTCTCGAGCTCTGTAAACCAAAGCTCTGATACCACTGTAAGGACCCGTTACTTCCCCGTGAAGGAAAGAGCGGATACTTTGAGAACAACACACAAATGAACGCAGACGGAAGAACATTTCATTGCTATTACAACAATTCCATCAGATACAAGAATATACAGAGTATGAATGAATAAATTACATTCGATAAATATCAGATATTACAATAAATTACATAGCAGCGGAAAATAATACAGAGCACAACTGAAGGTGATATACGGATACTGAGCTTTCCGGATATCATTCCAGCTGTAAACCAGGATCCTGTGAATATAAATCTGCAAAACCAAAACTACTAGCTGCCCGTGCGGAAAATAGGGGCACCCAGAGTTTAGGTTAAAACAATAAACTCCAGGTTAGTCATGTGACTGGTGTGAGAGCTAAAACAGTTATTTAAAACTTTACTTTAAAAGAGAGTAATTCAAGGGACCACGCCGTATAACACGGAACGGGTTTGCTCCCAAGAATACCAGTGCATATCAATAAACATCGCAATGCTTTTTCGAAAAATGAAGCTGTTATAAGACCCAGGTCCCATCACACAATGCAACGCAAGACTGAGGATAGGGTTTTACCTTATAACAGCTAAACATGCTTGATACGTTTAAAAACAAATCATTTGATACTATAATAAGTGTATAGTGTCAAAACAATTTCAATCATAAATATAAATCATAGACGGCATGAGTGCCCCATCCCACTATGTCGCCATACTAGGCTCTACAAATAAAGCCGAAATACACGTATTGGAAATTGGATTTCCATCATGAGTCGAGGCAAGGGGCAAGATCCTCTCTGCGCTCGAGACATTCTAGCAAATGCCTCAGGACTACACACTCTGGGCAATCCTGGATCGGTTGGGCCGGTCCTCACCTACGTTAGAGGATTATTTATTCCTGAATACACGTTTCCCGGTCCTTACAGACCTATAATCGAGGCGCCTCCTTCCAACAACCACAAAGGTGAAAAATATATAAATGTCAGGGCTGGTAAGTCACTGACACCACCATAGCTAGAAAGAAACGTCGTGTTCTCCCAACGGTTCGTATCCCGTTTTTAACTCATACCGAGGTGTGAGGCTCGCGAATTCACGTTATACACAAAGCTACCACATAGGCGTGCTTTGATCATCAACCACAAGACTTTGCTTTCCAACAGAAGCCTTGATCACTGCAACTCAGTGTGCCACACAGGCAATTCATGCCATGCGACTGATGTCCATCGATATACAACTTCCAAGCTCGTACGTCTCAGAGAAGGGCGTTAAGCAAAAGAATAAATTCTCCGCCGCCAAACAGATGTATATTTAAAAGAAATCAATCAACACAGAATAAAATCCAATGTTAGACACACAATCCATTTACAAGTCCGTTCTGGGTCTGAACGAAACCGGAGGCACTTTCCTCGCATATCCATCCGTCTCCAAGTACGTCTGGACGACCACCAACTATTTCCATCCTCTTGGGTGTACAGCCCAATCAGGATCGTCAGTAATTACCTAAACGATGTGAAGACTTCCGGTCTTCGACCACCGTCTTCATCTTCGACATATCGTCGAATCGGTTATTCAGAATGGGTATAAACCCGGACTTTCCGAACAACCCGCGTATATTAAAACAAATGTTACACAAACACAACATACGCCTCATTCCAATTCAGAATATTCTTTTATTCACAAAATCACATTTTTAGGGAAAGGTTCCCATTAATTTTATCCAAGATAAATTCTTTAAAATTTGTCCTTTAATCTTCCTTTGGATGTCATTTCAAGCCAGATTATGGTTTTCTAAATTAATCGAGATTATCGAACCACATCGAAGTAATTATTTATTTTATTTCCCAATCCCAACCTATTCATCCCATGAAGAAAAACTGACAATACTCCATATCTAATACTATGGTGTTATCGGTAAGATTAATTACCATTTCACGTTCAAATCTAATTAAAGATTTGACTACCGCTTTGGAGCAAAACTGGCGATACTCCATTCTCGCTCATTTCTAAATTTGATAATTTAGATTATAGATTTACATTTCAATCTAATTGCAGATTCGTTAAAACTCCTTTTACTGGGTTAAAGAACTAGTGTTATTTAAAACACAGTTCACGACAAACCCAAATCACATTCTATTTATTATCGGGTTAAAGAACTAGTGTTATTTAAAACACAGTTCACGATAAACCCATTTCAAATCCAATCAAATATATTAGAAATTCCGATTATTTAGAACCCCTTTTTAAATCCAATTTATTTATTTAAAAATAATTGGGTTTTAAATTTAGTTCAAAACTAATTCATTTCGATAAAAATCCATTTTTATCTTTTCAAATATGGAGTTTTCACCCCAATTTTTCTCAAATCATTTCTTATGATTTTACACAAATTATTGATATTTTTAATAATTTTATCAAGGTCCGTACAATCGATTTCCAAAAATGGCCATCGAACTGCACTTACAGCGACCTTTTTCAAATTTGATTAAGACGTATCTCCAAATCCAACCGTTAGATTTCAAATTTCTTATATTCGTTAGAAAGCTCTTTTCGATACGAACCCAACGGTTCCGGTTTTAGGAGAATCCGACGGTCGGATCTCCCATAATGTCCGTTTGAAATAAATGGTCTAAATTCACAAACTACCGCGGCGCGGCGCGTTCTATTCAGGCCATTATATTATATATATAATATATATAATATATATTTCGTCGATTCCTATTTAAAACGAATTATATAAATAGTTTTAAATTCGTTTCAAAAACAATTTCAACTTCCATCTCAATTCAAATCAAAATTGAATCTTTCCTTATAAATTCGTTTTAAAATTCATTTCTATTCAATTCAAATTTCAATTCAATTTGAATTCATTTCAATTCGTTTTAAATTCAATTCAAATTCGTTTTCAATTCGATTCAATTCAAAGTGGTTTTCTATTCGATTCAATTCAAATTGGTTTCAAATCAAATTGGTTTTCTATTCGATTCAATTCAAAGTGGTTTTCTATTCGATTCAATTCAAATTGGTTTTCTATTCGATTCAATTCAAATTGGTTTTCTATTCGATTCAATTCAAATTGGTTTTCTATTCGATTCAAATCAAATTGGTTATATATTCGATTCAATTCAAAGTGGTTTTCTATTCGATTCAATTCAAATTGGTTTTCTATTCGATTGAATTCAAATTGGTTTTCTATTCGATTCAATTCAAATTGGTTTTCTATTCGGTTCAAATCAAATTGGTTATATATTCAATTCATTTCAAAGTGGTTTTCTATTCGATTCAATTCAAATTGGTTTTCTATTCGATTCAATTCAAATTGGTTTTCTATTCGATTCAAATCAAATTGGTTATATATTCAATTCATTTCGAATTCCATTTCAAAATATTTGATTTCGAAATCACTTTTCAATATTCATTTTAAAATGAATAAAATCGATATAAATATCGTTCACGTCAAAATGGCGTCAATCTAATCAACACGGCTTCATATATTTCTATTTTCAAATATTCTGTTTCAAATATTTCCGTTCCAAATATTCTCTTCCAAATATTTCGTTCAACACATGACTAATCTCAACGGATGAGTACAGTCAACATATGAACCTTTATATTATATTGATAAAGATGTAAATTTTATTATTAAAATATTTCGTTCAACACATGACTAATCTCAACCGATGAGTACAGTCAACACATGAACCTTTATATTATAATATTCTTTATTTTCTAAATTGGAATGAGGCCCAATCAATCACCATATAAAATTAATTATATGGATTTTCATACTTCACACGTATATAATAGCATTGAAAAATAATCAACCATCAACCAAAGTGCACTACACTGTATAAGCATCAAATATAGATATCTAACGCTTATAGCAGCCTGTCAATCAATCGATCGACATATTTAATCAATCAGGATGAGTGAACTTCAAATTTCATCCCAACACCCGTGTGGGGTTTCAACCAATCAAACACAGATTTCATTTTTGCAGTTGGGCGATGTGTAAAATTTATCGTCCCAAACAATGTCAGTCAAATCAGTGTACATAAACAAACCGTCCGGTTTGTAAATGAATATTTATTTATTCACATTCACGTTAAAAATTATATTTTTAACGATAAAATATTTTATTTTAACACATGGATTATTCAGTTCATTTACAAAATAAAAATGATATTTTTATTTTTCTAACATATTTTAGGAAATTTCGGCGGCATAACGGCACGATACTAGAAACGGGACAAGGCCTAGCCTTTTCCCCGGTCTAGTGAAGGCCCACGCCATTCACACATCAATCAAATCCATTCAATTCACCAAACAATACAATCCAAACCAAATAATCTAACCAACTACACAACCAAACAAACAAGTCCATGGTCTGTGGACGATTGTGTCGGGTGCTACTAAACACCGTCTGCATCCTAGTATATATATATAGCTAGAAAAAGAAATTGAAAGTTGAGAAATTCTCACCAATAGCTATCCAACTCCACGACACTTCATTGATAGAAATCTTCATCGTTATCGCATCTTCGTCATCTTCGTTGCCCGTAGCCACTACATATATAAAAATCACATTTTTATTTCTCTATTCCATATATTAAAAAACGAATTTTTACTATGCTATTCAATATATAAAAATCGAATTTTTACTATGCTATTCAATATATAAAAATCGAATTTTTACTATGCTATTCAATATATAAAAATCGAATTTTTACTATGCTATTCAATATATAAAAATCGAATTTTTACTATGATGTCATATAGATAAAAATTATATTTTCACATCGATGTTCATATAGTAAAGATTATATTTTTAATACTCTATTCTTCATATAAAGATTTCGCCTTATCAAAAATAAATATTTCGCATTTTCAAAAATAAAGATTTCGCCTTTTCAAATATATCATTATAAAAATCACATTTTTATTTTGCTACACATATAAAAATGCTATTTTTAATATTTCTATCATGTAAGAATTATATTTTTACTTCTCTACATAAACAAAAATCATATTTTTACGTCTTCTATATAGTAAAGATTATATTTTTAATACTTTAAAAATATAAAAATCATATTTTTAATTAAATAAAAATCAATTCTACCTCTTCCTTTTATAAAAATCATATTTTTATAAATAAAAATATAATCTTTTCAATTTTAAAAATCAAATCTTTATATATACTTTATTTTCAGATCTTATAAATGCTAATTCATGTATATAAAAACTGATTTTATAAATATAAATAAAAATATAATCAAAACTTACAGTGATCTTTTACATACAGATGGGGGGGGGGGGGATTTCGAACTGTGGAGGAGGATGGGGCGCGCATCGCCTGAGGTGGAGGAAGGAGGTGCTGGAGGCGAGGGGGCGGTGGTCGTGGGGCCCTCCGGCGCGACGGTTTTTTTTATGCAGAAGAAGGAGGAGATGGAGGCGAGAGAGGGAGGAAGAAGAAGAGAGGGAGGCGGCGGCAGAGGTGGCGCCCCACCTGGGGCAGCGGCGGCTTATCGGGGGGGCGGCGACATCGATCGCGACCCCTTTCGTTTTTTTTCTGATTTCAATCGAAATGGGGGGGGGGGCAGAACAGGATTAAGGGGAAGAGGGAAAATATTTTTTTTAATTCTTAATTATTTTATTTTGCAAAAAGTTGACTTTTACATACGACCTCTAAACGAGGCCCACCGCCTGTCGTCCACAGCGTTTCACCCCCATTCCGAACACAATGGGATATGTATCGTAAGCTGATTCGACTGTTTCGATCAGTTTCCGTCAAAATCAGCATATAACTCTATATATTGAATTTGAACGCGCATTTCAATTTAATGGGGTCACATACTAACTTGAAAAATTCCAGAAAAATATTTTCTAGCTTCGTATTGACGATATGGTCCTAACAAAACTAGTTTCGTCAAATTCTGAGACCGTTGGAAAAATAGCCATTTTCCAGTCGATTAAAATCAACTTAAACTGGTCAAACGCGTTTTCCTTTGCCACACACACATATTGATTCGAAAAATTATGAAATTTGGAATCTAGCAATAATTTGATACTGCGGATCCAACAAAAGTGGTTTCGTCGAAATCTGAGGTCATTTGTAAAATTCCCATTTTTAAGGGCCTGAATTCCATAGCGACTATTCAGAATTTTCAACTGGACATATCTTTTGATTCCCGCTATGAAATTTCGATTTTTCGGATTCGTTGGAAAGATATCATTAATTAGATCCTAATGTTTTTGGTTTCACTAAAATCCGGATTGTTTTGCACCTGGTACATTCAATTGAAGTTTGAAATCGAATTATCGAACTACCGCACCATTTTTAATTCTATTTATAATTATATATAGATATTTATATTCTAACGACGACGTATAAAATATATACGTTCTAATTATATTCAAAATAAATTTCTCGTCGATATTATTTAAAATAATCTATTTTAAATTTGCTAAAATTGCCAAAACAAAAATTTTAAACTGGTTCAGAATTTCCGGGTTATTACACGGGATATATATGAAGACGAAGTAAAATGCAAGGGTTGTTCAGTTTATAGGGTAGTGCCTTCAGTTTGTCCAGACCTAGGACAACTTGTATGGACGAATGTCTGATAGAGTACTCCTAATAGATCACGTAAGATGGTCTTTTCAAGGTATTACGTTTGGTGGTGTAGGAATTCGTTTCTCTTAGCTTTTATACTCGTAATATTTTTGGGAAGATCAACTGGTGATTTGATGGGTTTGACGATGTGACATTCAAAGTGAATGGTGGCAAGATGTTCTAAGAATATAAACGTAGCATCAAGCCTCACACCCAGGAAATGACAAAAATCGGGCAGGCAACATGGCTAGTTGGGTCGCACCCAAGTAGGGTATTTTGTCACCGATCTAGATAAAATTCATTTTTGTTCTTCTTTTGCTTCTACATCTCCCGGGAATGGTCATGTAGGTACCAACCGTTGGTGACAATAAATTCGATACACTCAGGCTGAATGAGTGGTCGGTCAAGTGTGGCTGGGTTGGAAGATGTTCTTGTTGAACCTCAATGTATCACCTCAAGAGTACACTGATCTGAAGGTGGTCCCATACCTTATCATAGTTGGAATCAAATCTCCAATAAGCCGCCTACAGTTTTGATTTTATAATGAATATGTAGAGCGTGAGATGCAAGTGTTCTGCTATTTGGTTATTTATTTGTGATTTGATGGACACTACTATAATATCACCGGATTTTGATATATCAAAAATATTTTGCGTTATAGTACGGTAAAAACTGTCCATGTTTCTGTGTGGGCTGGTCTTAGTGTTATCATTTTCTTTCAAAAGGGTTTTCTAAAGTTTAGCAAGTTGTTTGTCATATGAATTTATCACTGAATGTATTCCAGACTGATCCGGGTGAATTTTGCTTTGCTTTAAATGTGCTCGGGTCAGGCCGAGTATATTTCTAGTTACCTTTCGCATGGAACTTCAGAAGAGGAGCTGGAGTCGAGTCGTATTCCTATATTTACTGGTACTAGTATATTCCGCTATGTGTATTAATGAATTGAATGTATACTCAGATGTTGTAATCATATACAGTAATCTTTGAATAAAGTATTGTCTGTTGTTATATTTTGTCCATTTCGTTGTGAGACTATGATATTCTTATTCTTCTATTCTAATATTTCTTTCTTTCTTCTCTCACCCTCTTATTTCTTTCACTTATCAATCTGCTTTCTGTGCATTTTGAGTTGACATGGGTTCTTAGATGTTGGCTTAAATTGTATGGAAAAGTAGGTTGCTACAAAGTGGTATTAGAGCTGAAGGTTGAGTAGTAACCTTAGCTCCGTGGCATAACTTAATAGAGATGAGATCAATAATATCCTAGATTGAGTTCGAGTATGTATACGGGATACCGCATTTGTACATTTGTATAAAAAATGGTTTTATATGGTGTTGGTTGATCTGTTGAGTGGTGTATAAATTCCAAACCGATGCATTTAGCAGACGTGGTCGATAGGGATGAACACTTAAACGAGGCAAATTGACAAAATATTGTTTTAAAAGATGGGTAAATGAAATAATTTTGCCCAAAATTATATTTTGATATAAAGGAAAAAAACTTCTGAAAATTTTTGATGTGATTATTTGTTATTATTATTATAATCAAATGAGATTATAATATGGAGATGGTTTTTTATAACCAGATTGAATTTGTTTAGAAAAAAATATACAAATAAGTTGAACTAAAATTGAATTCGGACTAGTATTGAGAATTTAAATCCCGAATATTTGGGAATGTATTTTCTAAGGTATTACAAAGTAATATAATATTACTTTGGAAGGTTTATTAGATAATAATTATTTTTAAAAAGATTTTAAAAAGTGATTAAGTGCTTAAATCACTTCAGCGGCTGGAAAATAATTCTGATAATGGACTGCAGCATTATTGGTATTCATTTTTGGGTTTCTAAGTGACAGATTGCTACCGTTGTAAAATTTGTTAATGGAAATTTGTTTGACAAAGCGAATTTAAAAATTCAATTATTTTGAATTGAGTTTAAATTTTCAACTAATGTCGGTTAAAATTAAACAAGTCAATAAGAATTTGACTAGTGAATAAATCTCGAATGGAACATTTTGAAATCAGTTTGATTGTATGATTGAAATATTGATTGGATATGGATTTGAATTGGAATTTCAAATATGAAAAGAGCAAATGAAAATTTTACACTTAAATTATGAATTGTATAAGTTAAAAATTTAAACTTGAGCATTAAAATTTAACATAAATAAGAAGTTGACTTGAAAATAGAAATATGTGCAAATAATGAATCCAAACGAAATGTTTGGCGACCAGTTTGATTGTGTGGTTGGAAATGATTGCATGGTTATAGAATAAACTTGATTAAAAACAAATTTTGAGTGAATGATTTGAATTTGCTGAAATGGACTCAAGATAATGTACCAGAAATGGTTGATACTCACAAGATCATTTTATCAAGTAATGGGGGCACTATAAGCATTCCATTACTTATGTATCAACGTTCCAAAAAAAACACTTGTATGCATCAAAAACCTCAGGTTCAGCAGGGTTAATGTATAAAAAAGGGGCAAATAATTTTAGCAGACGAGGCGGCTAGACTGTTAAGAAATGGTTATAAAAAAAATCATATGGATTAGATTATGTGTAAAACTTGTTTGGAATGGATGGGTAGAATATTTGAATCTAACTGATGATTTTGAAACTAAGGATTCCATCTGAGATAAGAATATGTGCAGACAATAATCCATCTTTAAACCTATCCAAGAGAATTTGGAAGTTGATTAAATCCAGTTGATTAGAGCTGCATAAAAATTAAGCAAGCTCGAGTATAGTTTATCGTTGATCAGTTAATAACACTCGCATAAGGTACGCCTACGCATAATATGAATTTTCGGCTTTTGATTTGGGTTTTGAATTTGATTTTCCAACCGTGTGGGTCGATGTATATCTTTTTGTTGTTCCTGCAATATTGCAGAAGTCCCTCCGTACAGGGGAGACTCTGCTAATTTTTTTCCAAAATTTAAGATGTTAGAGAAATTTCTAATCTTTTGAATTTTTTTAGAATTGGTTTTCTCTTAAAATTAACTAGTTTGGTTAAAACAAGAAGTTTGGAAAGTGGAAGAGACGTTTTTAACTAATTGGAATTTTAAATTTATCGAGTTAGCAGCATTCTTCCTTTCGTAGTAATTCCGAGGACGGAATTCTTTTAAGGGGGGAAGGAATGTAATGACCCAGATTTTTAACCATTTTATTTAATATTTTAAAATGTTTTTAATTGTTGTTTTAGAATTTAGTTAGCTTTAATTCAATAATTTTGAATATTTTATTAATATAAATAATAAAATAATAATTTAAATTCTGAAATGGTCAAAATTTGTTGGATTTGCAATATAATGTAAACTGGCAACTTAAAAGAATTTAATATTGTTTGGTTTTGAATTATATTAACGATTTCTCTTATTAATCAATGTTTGAACCTTTAACTTATAATTTAATTATAATACGAGCTGCAACGGCGCGGTAGTTCGTAATATTACATTTTGAACTTTGTACAAGATTCAATATAATCAGATTTCTTCGAAACCAGAAACGTCTGAATCTATTGGATAATATTTTTCTAATGGAAGAAAAAAATCGTGCTTTCATATTGTAGATATTATTTTATGTCCAAATTAAATTTTCAAATAGTCGTTATGGAATTGGTTTATAAATTCTAATGATTTATTTAATAAATAAAAAGGGTTTTTAATATTTTGAATATTGATTTGGCTTGAAATTCAATCTGAAGTATTTTATTGTGAAAATACATGAAATTGTTATCAAGTATGTCCGATTATAATATTTTAATATTATTATACTGAGGTACTTTTAATTTAATTTAATTTAATTTAATTTGGACCCTTAAAAAGGGACTTCATTCAAACGACCTCCATTTTCAATGAAACAAATTTTATTAAGACTGCAGTAGCTAATTATTGTTAGATTTCAAGTTTCACGTTAATTGGAGTTATTTTGTGAGCGTAGCAAAAAATAAATGAAAATAAAATTACCATTTCGACACAAACGAGCACCGTTTGAGCAAACGGATTCGGAATTCGACGAAACAAGTTTAATTAGGACCGTAACGTCAAACTTTAGCTATGTCCATTTTCATTGTAAATGGAGTTCATATGTAATCTATTGAACCAATAAATAGTGTTTGGAAATGGCGATAGGTACGAGAAATATGGTTAGTCGCCTTCGTACAAATATCCTTAGTCTCATCAAATGTTTAATCAGCCGACCTTACCTATCCACTTACGCTGAATTCACGCATAGGCTGCTCTAATTTCCTTTCCTTTCATTCTATATAAAACCTATATCCCTTTTCCACTCAGACAAAAAAATTAACGATTTCATTTCCAAAGTAAAAACAGCGTTGGTTTCTAAGACTCCATCTTCTCATCCTAAACGCACGAATTTGTACCCGCTTCGCATTCCTATCTTCTTCCAGCAAATTAAACTGGGACCATGAATTTTAAAAAATCATAAAAGAGACCATCGACATTCCTTCTCGTTCCAAATACAAAGTCACCCTATTGGTTGAAATCAAAAAACCATTAATATAAACACCATGAGCGGACGGGTAGAATACGATCGCTTGATCCATGCACCTATTCGAATTTCTTCCAACAGAAAATATTGCATTAGGATGTCAAAGAATCATCAATGCTAGTAGCAAGATGAATGATGAAATGGTGCTGGTGAAATCAAGGCTTGATGTTGTTGTTTCACGCGGGTTTTTTTTGTTGATTGAGGATGTGAAAGGTTGTCGTACTGGTGCCAATAGGTGGAGGAGGATCTGGCACCTCTGTTCGTGGTGGTGGCATCGTCGACGGTGTTGTGTGGAGGAGGGAAAAGGCACATGAACAGAGAAGAGTTCGAACGGTGTTTTGGCAGGGTGGGACATCGATGGGTTGTAGGTTCCGGCTGTGGGGTTGTTCGGAGGCGAGCATCTTGATAGCATAGCAGGCTGGCCTCCGATGGTTTCTTGAGGGAACGGCGATCGAAAGTATGGGTGGTCATTTTCTTCGAAGTTGATATATCGGGGTGAAGAAGGGAGACAGGTTTCTTCCTGAAGGAGGAAACTAAACGCGTGAAGATAAGGACATAATTAGGACATTAACGCAATGATTAGCAGTAAGTACATGTCATTAAGGCAATAAACATGATTAAGTAATTATTAATTTATAATTAATTATATTTTCATAATCGTTAAATCATATAAACTGTAACAGCCGTAACTTAGGTATACGATGTTGGATTTAGACAAAATTGGATTCATTGGGATCGCAGCGATGAAGGCTACGCGTACAAGTTGGTTTGGTCAGTAATGGAAATGGTTGGAATTTTGTATAGTTTTAAGCGTTTGTCTAAAATTATATGTAACAACGCTGAAATCATCGAATCAAAAATAAAAGGTGAGTTAATTCTCACACATTTTTAGAATTCTATGATGTGTTAAATTCAATTAATTATAATTATGGTTGATAACATAAATATTGGGTGATTGGATGCTATTGGTTGGTTATTGTTTGATTGTTTAATATTAATTACATTAACGTCATTTAAATACATTGGATTAAATCTCTATCTTATATATGTTATTATAAATTGTTATAACAAGCTGTGATGTAGGGAAGAACAGGTCGAAGGGATCTGACCAAATTCCTCAAATATTTTTTGTGTTGTTTATTTTTATATTGTTTATATATGAATTGATTTAACCCTGTTGACATTGAAAATTGTTTGGTTGTCGAATTGAGATTTGAATCAATATACAGTATTGATTGAGGGATTGACAACAAATGGACTAGAATCCACCCTTTTGTTTAAACGTTGATTTGCCATGCGGCGAATTAACGAAGATAAGTTATTAAAATTATTTTATAACTGAAATGAGATTTTTAATTATATTTTTACGTTATAATGGAGTTTTAAAAATAAGTCGATGTTTATAAATGAGTTTTATTAAAAAATTATGAATAATTATATAATCAAAATTTGACGTTTATGTCAGTTTCATAAGCAACGAAAGTTGTAATTGTCCTACAGGTTAATATTTTAAAATAATTATTTTTAAGTAAATAATTAATTAATATTATTAGACTAATTTTATTAATCTAATAGGAAGGGATAATTTAAATTGGTTAACGAATTAATCGATGGGTTTAAGTTGACTGAGTCAACTATTCGATCAAAATGTGGTTATTAATAAATAGTGTTTAATTTAATAAGATTTCTTCAATGTACTATTTTTAATAATGATGTTTAAAGATTTAAATTATAATTAATTATTTTTTAATAAATTCAAAAGTGATCAACTGATGTAGTGACCCGAACTTCCCCATCTCCGAAGAGAAGAGAGAGAACGAATTACCGTGAGTACAAGACGAATCAGAACATAAACAGAAGAACATTTCATTGTTATTACAATAATTCCATCAGATACAAGAATATACAGAGTATGAATAAATATAATACATTTAATAAATATCAGAGATTACAATAAATTTACATAGCAGTGGAAGATAATACAAAATACAACTGAAAGTAATACACGGATACAGAGCTTTCCGAGCATCGTTCCAGCTGTAATTCAGGTTCCTGTGAATATAAATCTACAAAACCAAAACTACTAGTCGTCCATGTCGAAATAGGGGCACCCAGAGTTTAGATTAAAACAATAAACTCCAGGTCAGTCATGTGACTGGTGTGAGAACTAAAACAGTTATTTAAACTTTTCTTTAAAAGAGGTTAATTCAAGGGACCACGCCGTATAGCACGGGACGGGTTTCCTCCAAAGAATACCAATGCATAGAATAAACAACGCAATGCTTTTTGGAAAAATGAAGCTATTATAAGACCCAGGTCCCATCACACAATGCAACGCAAGACGGAGGATAGGGTTTTCCCTTATAGTAGCCAAACATGCTTGATACGTTTAAAACAAATCATTTGATACTATTATAAGTGTACAGTGTCAAAACAATTTCAATCATAAATATAAATCATAGACTGCATAAGTGCCCCATCCCACTATGTTGCCATACTAGGCTCTACAAATAAAAACTAAATACACATATTGGAAATTGGATTTCAGTCATGAGTCGAGGAAAGGGGCAAGCTCCTCTCCAATTCGAGACACTCTAGCAAATGTCTCAGGACCCCACTATGATCCTTGGATCTTCAGGGCCGGTCCTCACCTAACTTTGGAGGATCAGTATTCCTGAACACACGTTTCCCGGTCCTAACAGACCTAATATCGAGGCGCCTCATTCCAACAACCACACAGGTGAAAAGTATATAAATGTCGGCCAGTTTAAGCACCGAATCCACCCATAGCTAGAAAGAAACGTCGTGTTCTCCCTGTAGTCCGTATCCCGTTTTTGACTCATACCGAGGTGTGAGGCTCGCGAATTCACGCTATACACAAAGCTGCGCCACACAGGCCGTGCTTCGATCATCAACCACAAGACTTTGCTTTTCAATAAAAGCCTTGATCATCTGCCACTTAGGCGTGCCACACAGGCAATTCACTCCATGCGACTAATGTCCATCGATATACAACCTCTTAGCTCGTACGTCTCAGAGGAGGGCGTTAAGAAAGAGAATAAATTCTCCGCGGCCAAACAGATGTATATTTAATAGAGATCAATCGACACAGAATAAAATCCAATGTCAGACACACAGTCCATTTACAATTTTGTTCTGGGTCTGAACGAAACCGGAGGAACTTTCCTCGCATATCCATCGATCTCCAAGTACGTCAGGACGATCACCAACTGATTCCCTCATCTTGGGTGTACGGCACAATCAAGATCATCAGCAATCACCCAAACGATGTGAAGATTTCCGGTCCTCAACGACCGTCTTCATCTTTGACATATCGTAGAATCGGTTATTCAGAATGGGTAAAACCCGGTCTTTCCAAATAACCCACGTATATAATAAACAAATGTTACACAAACACAACATACGCCTCATTCCAATTCAGAATATTGCTAGGGAAAGGTTCCCATTAATTTTATCAATGATAAATTCTTTAAAATTTATTCTTTAATCTTCCTTTGGATGTCATTTCAAACCATATTATGGTTTTCCAAACTAGTCGGGATTAGCGAACCACACCGAAGTAATTATTTATTTTATTTCCCAATCCCAACCTATTCATCCTATGGAGCAAAACTGTTATTACCCCGTAACTAACACCACGGTGTTATCGGTAAATTTAATTAACATTTCACTTTTAAATCTAATTAAAGATTTACTATCGCTCGGAGCAAAACTGGCGATACTCCATTCTCGATCACTCTCTAAGTCCGATAATTTAAATTATCAATTCACATTTCAATCTAATTAAAGATTCATTAAAACTCCTTTTACTGGGTTAAAGAAGTAATTCCATTTAAAACACAGTTCACGATAAACCCAAATCACATTCTATTTATTATCGGGTTAAAGAACGAGTGTTATTTAAAACACCGTTCACGATAAACCCACCAATCAATTCTAATTCCATTCCAATTAAATATAATAATTAATTGGTATACTTCATTAGATCTAAATAAAAAGATTTATTCTTTTCTCCTACTGGGTTCAAGAACAACGTTAATGAAGACACCATTCACGACAAACCCAAATCTCATTTGATATTAAATACAAGGCTCTGAATAGAAAATATATCGGCTTATATTCAATATCAAATAAAAAGTGATTTTTCCACTATAAATTTGTTTTAAATTGATTTCAAATTGATTTCAACTCAAATCGATTTCAATTAAATTTTAGTTCAATTCGAATTCCAAATTCATTCAGTTCAATTCGAATTCTATTCAATCCAATTTGAATTTACCTTCTATTCAATTAAGTTCGAATTCATTTCAAATTGATTTCAATTCAATTTCAATCCTGTTCAATTCAAAATATTCATTATGAAATCACTTTTCAATATTCATTATAAAACGAATAAAATCGTTAAAATATCGTTCGCGTCAAAATAATGCATCTCTAATAAACACGGCTTTATATTTTTCAAAAACTTCTTCATTCTATTCAACAAATGAATATTTATTCTATTCAACACATGAATCTATATTTCTTTCAACACTTGACTAATCTCAACAAATGAGTACTGTCAGCACATGACTATTTTTGTTATGTAATATATTTTATAAAATTTTGATAAAGATGTTAATTTTTATTGTTAAAATATTTCGTTCAACACATGAATCTGTATATCTTTTTTCAACACATGACTAATCTCAACACATGAGTACTGTCAACACATGAATCTTATTTTATAATACTCTTTATTTTCTCAATTGGAATGAGGCCCAATCAATTACCATATAATGTTAATTATATGGATTCCATACAACACATGTATATAATAGTAACAATAAATAATCAACCATCATCCAAAGTGCACAACACAACTGTCTGTCAAACTATCGATCGACACAACTAATTATTGGGACTAGTGTACGTCAAATATCATCCTAATACCCGTGTGGGGTTTCACATCAACAAACACTGAATATTATTTGTGTAGTTGGGCGATGTGTAAAATTTATCGTCCCAATCAATATCAGTTAAAACAGTGTACATAAACAAATCGTCTGATTTGTAAATGAATATTTTATTTTATTCACACACCCGTTAAAAATTATATTTTTAACGATAAAATATTTTATTTCAACACATGAATTTCTATTCGGTTCATTTACACAATAAAATGATATTTTTATTTTTCTAACTTATTTTAGAAAATTTCGGCGGCATAACGGCATGATACTATAAACGGGACAAGGCCTAGCCTTATCCCCAGTCTAGTGATGGCCCACACCATACACATATCAATCAAATCAATTTCATTATTCACACCACAAAATTCCAACAAATATTCTAATCAATCACCAAACAACCAAACAAACAAGTCCATGGTCTGTGGACAATGGTGTCGGGTGCTACTAAACACCGTCTGCATCCTAGTATATATTTTATAACTAGAAAAGAGATTTAAAGTGAGAAGTTCTCACCGATTAGCTAAACCAAACACCGCGACTCTTCATATGTAGAAAATCTTCGCAGCTCGCCTTTTGCCACTTTCGTTGTCCGTATCCACTACATATATAAAAATCGCATCTTTATATTGTTGCTATGTATATAAAAATCACATTTTTATTACTACGCTATATGGATAAAAATTCTATTTTTATACCGCTACTATATAGATAAAAATCAAATCTTTCTATCGCTAATGAATATATAAAAATCACATTTTTACATTACCATTCAAACGATAAAAATTATATTTTTACCTTGATACATATATAAAGATCAAATTTTTACTATCTATATAATATAAAAATCATATTTTATTATCTATATAGTATAAAAATCATATTTTTATTTACTTCATATGTCAAAAACCATAGAAGCTTTAAAGCGGAGAAAACTCACATATTTTCTATCGCCCGGATTTGTTGTTCTGGTTCTAGAATTTGCAAACGAGCTCCAATCTTCACACTATCTTTTTTCTAGCTTAAACACGCCATTCTGAACAACTTTCGCCTAAGAGACTTTTTGCCAAAAATGATCCAATTCGCCAGAATTCGCGAAAGTACACGATTTTTTCAGCTTTTGAACAGCAGACTTTGAACGCGTTTTCCGAGCAGCTCTGAACTCCAAAATACGACTTCCATATAGCCAAATCGAAGAGAAAATCGTGCTCTACAACTTTGGATTGGAGGAGTTTTGGCTAAAAATGCACGGTTTGGGTGTTATTGAGGAAAGAAGGACAGAGTGTTTTGTGCAAAACGGGAAATTAGTGAAAAAGGTGATTTTTGAGGAGGAGGGGCCCACGGCCGGAATTGGGTAGCCATAGGGGGGCGCCGGATCTGATTGGAGGTGGGGAGGCTGCTGGTGGTGGCGGTGGGGCGCGGGAGGTGGTGGTGGTGGCCAGAGGAGCTAGGATTTGGAGAAGGGTTTGTAGAAAAGGAGAGAGAGAAGGAGGAGCAGGAGGGTGGCCGGAGGGGAGGAGGAGCGGCGGCGGTGGGCGGTGGCAGTGGGAGGAGGGGCGGCAACGACAAGGAGGAGGCGGTGGCCATTAAAGAGGAAAATGAGGAAAAGAGGAAGGAGGAAATAATGAAGAGAAAAGGAAGAGAAGTGGTTTATATGCATGTTTCTCTCGTATCGTCCAAACGCCGACGATATCCAATTGCCGCGGATTTCGGACACGACATAGTAAAGGTGAAGATGAGTCCAACAAAACAAGTTTCGTCGAATTCCGAGTTCGTTTGACCATCCGCTAAAATTCTTAAAAATGCTCAGATAAGCTCTAAAAATGCGATTTTGGCGCACCATTTCTTCTTGCACGCTCACATGCTAACTCCAAAGATCATGCCCTTTCGGATTTAACCATTATTCAATGATACGAATCCAAAAAAAAAAAATCGAATTCTGAGGTCGTATCAACAACGTTCCTTTGTAAAATGACTGCCTGTTTTACCCTGAACTGTTTTAGCTCGAACGGCCACATACTAACTCCGTTCGACGCGCCCTTTAGAACTCAACAATGATTGGTCATTATGAATCCATAAAAATTTATCTCATCGAATTCTGAGCACATATGCAAAATTTCACTTTTTAAGGGCTATGTTTTGCTAACCGAAAAGCTCCAGCCAATTGCCACTATTCCAGATATCGGAATATATCGAAGCTTACACTTTTCGGAGTTCTAAAGATCATTTTGAACTCAATGGAAGTGGTTTCAAGTCCAAATTCATCCGTATGTAAAATATCATTTTTTGGGCCATGTATAATTTCCATAGCGACTATTCTAAATTTTCAATTGGACGAATCTTTTGATTTCCGCTATGAAATTTTGATTTTTCAGATTCGTTGGAAAGATATTCTCAATTAGATTCTATTATTTTTGGTTTCACTAAATTCCGGTTTATTTTGAATCCTGTACATTCATTTGAAGTTTGAAATAGAATTATCGAACTACCGCGCCATTTTCAATTCCTCTTATAATTAAAATAAAATTTTAAATTCTAACGACGATCTATATAAAAATATACGTTCGAATTCTATTCAAAATAAATTTTTCGTCATTACTATTTAAAATAACCTATTTTAGGTATTCAAACTTTATTAAAATTTCCAAAATAAGTTTTTTAAACTGGCTCAGATTTTCGGGTTGTTACAACTGAGCTGTTTAGTTAATGAAGAAATAAATTGTTTTTACTTTGCTAAACAATGATGTTAATTATATTAGAAGTGATTTCCTCTTTGATGTTATTTATTTAAGAATAAAATTGAGTACGGGATGATATATATTAATTTTAAAAGGGATTTATAAAGAGATCGAATAATATAAATGAAGTTATAAAAGGAGAGTGAGCTAATGCGATAAGTTTAAATTAATATTTTGTTTGAACTCGAGTTGGGAGAAAAGGAAAGATTTTTCCGGCAAATAAAGGAAATTACTTAGTGGTTTAGGTAAAGGAGTTGGAAAAAAATTGATTTGATTATATTATCCAAGATTTAGTTTTAATATGATATAAAATGTCTTGGGCGAAGTATTTTGGAAATGAATTATTTTAATTCCAATTATGAATGGAATTATGTAACGAAGTAAGAAGGTTTAAATTTAGTGGAAATGATCACAATCGACTTAAGATTTCAAAAGTTAGAATATTGTTTATAACATCGTATTTCAAATAAGACTGGAAGAAGATTTTTGATTGATATAGAAATGTAGATTTTTGGAGTTACGAACTTCTATCTATTCTGAGATAAGAACGTTGTCGAACAAGGTCTGAGAGGTAAATAAAATACCCCTACTTGAGCGACTTCACTATTATTGAGGAATAATATTAGTTTGTAATGGTAAAGGATGTTGGAATTAAATTATCATTTCCATAAGAGAAATATTGCAACATTAGTTGAAGGATTTGACATATAATTATGCAACAATCTTGGCAAGATATTGAAATATAGATAAACTTCTTGGTTTTAGAAGTAAAACAATGTGTAATTCAACATTGACTGGTAACATTAAAATGTGATTTATATTTATACAAATTGATAAGATATATAGCACTATTTTTGAAAAATGACATGTTTTGGAATATTTAGTAAAGACGATGGTTTTCCCGAAGAAATGGAAAGAGATATTTTGAGTGGGAATTGGAAGATAATATTTGAAATAATAAGTATATATTACCTTAAGCATCATTATTAAGTGAAAATCGTCGAACTGAAGTTTGATAAGACCATTGGTTTATATAGCAATAAATAATTAATTTGACATTGCTCGGCCCATATCAGAATTGGTAATTGGAGTTATATCGTTGACTTAATAATATGTCAATATTTCCAAAATAAAGGAAATGAAATGTGTTATAAGAAAATATAGATATATTTTCAAAGCAAAGAGGGGAGTTTGGAAAATACGATTATTTTGAAGAATTAAGAAGAGTTTTTGTTTTTCAAATAACAGAAATAAAGATGATTGTTGGGATAAGTGAATGTAATCGATTTTTAATCAATGAAATGATTTCAAAGATTGATAGGGTTAATGAATGATTTTGGATAATAAAGTCCTAAGCTGCCAATATACTAAATCATACTATTTTGAGACTGATAGGTAAAACACCAAACTATCAATGATATATTATTGGACCTTTTTGACGTGTTGTTTCGAAGAGGCTGGGAAGAGACCTAGGCCCAAAACTACTTCGAATCAACGTTGCGTACAAAAAAAATCTGCAGGGATATATATGGAGACGGAGTAAAATGTAAGGGCTGTTCTGTTTACAGGTTAGTTCCTTCGGTTTGTTCAGACCCAAGACAACTTGTATGGACGAATGTCTTACAGAATACTCCTAACATATCACATAAGGCGATCTTCTCAAGGTATTACATTTGGTGGTGCAGGAATTCATTTCTCTTAGCTTTTATACCCGTAATATTTATGGGAAGATCAACTGGTGATTTGACGGGTTTGATGATGTGGCATTCAAAGTGAATGGTGGCCAAATGTTCTAAGAAGATAAACAAAGCCTCAAGCCTCACAACCGGGAAATGACAAAAATCGGGCAGGCAGCACGGTTAGTTGTGCTGCACCCAAGCATGGTATATTATCACCGATCTAGAGAAAATTCATTTTTTCTCTTTTGCTTCTGTATCTCCCGGGAACAGTCATGTCCACCGATCGTTGGTGACAATATATTCAATACACTCAAGCTGAATGAGTTGTCGGTCAAGTGTGGCCAAGTTGCAAGATATTCTTGTTGAACCCCGGTGTATCCCCTCTAGAGTACACTGATCGAAATTTTGTCCCATACCTTGTCATAATTGAAATCCAATCTCCAATAATCCCCCTGCAGTTTTTGATTTTATAATGAATATGTAGAACGTGAGATGCACGCGTTCTGCTATTTGGCTATTTATTTATGGTTTGATTGACACTATTATATTATCACCGAATTTCGATATATCAAAAATGTTTTGGGCTATAGTAAGGTAAAAACCATCCGTGTTTATGTGTGGGCTAGTCTTACTATTATCCTATTCTTTCGAAAGGGTTTTTAAAGTTAAGCAAGTTGTTTGTCATATAATTTATCACTGAAAGTATTCCAGACCGATCCAGGTGAATTTTGCTTTGCTTCAAATGTGCTTGGGTCAAGCCGAGTATCTTTCCAGAATAGGTTTCGCTTGGAACTTCAGAAGAGGAGCTGGAGTCGAGACATATTTCTATATTTACTGGTACTAGTTTATTCCGCTGTTTGTATTGATGGATTGAATGTATACTTTAATGTTATAATCATATACAATTATCTTTGAATAAAGTATTGTTGGTTATTATATTTTGTCCATTCCGTTGTGAAATTCTGATCTTCTTATTCTTCTGTTCTAATATTTATTTATTTCTTCTCTCACCCTCTAATTTCTTTCTCTAAACAATCTACTTGTCGGTGCAATTGGAGTTAACATAGGTTGTTAGATGCTGGCTTAAACTGTACGGAAAAGTGGGTCGTTACATGGTTGGCTCATCATCGAGCATGTTCTAATTGAATAGTTCTTGAACAATGGCCTTCGCCAATATTTGGCAACGTCTCAAAACATCGCGTCAAAAGGGTTTCGATCATACAAGTCCGATATTAAGCGATAAAGTAAAAACACATGTCCCATACCATGTATTTTTACTAAATCATTTAATTATCATTCTTATACGCCAAAATTTAGAAAAATAAAGCTAATATATATTTCAAATAATTTTATGGAGAAAATATAACTTTCAAACATTTTTAAGAAACATATATATATATAAGCTTTATAAAGAAAAACCCTTATTTAAATAGATTATCTATTTATAAAATAAATTAAAATACTAAATAATTTGATTAAAAATCTTTTAAAATGACTTAAAAACATTTATTTTCCAAACCATTTCTTTTAAGAATTCACTAAAATTTAGCTAGAATTAAAACCATTCAAAATCATTAAGAATACTCAATGTCGATATTAACGGATATTTAAATTTTAATGGGATTTAAATCACAAATTTCTCAACTCTGAGCAGGGCCATTAGTGGACATCATTTCTATCTAATAACATCGAGTTTCATAAAGAGAATGCAACTAGAATTTTCAAAACGGCAAAATATCATCAAAACCCGAAAATTAAACATTTTACTAATTTCAGCCCTGTTGTAAAGAATTCAGATTTTAACATAATAAACTTCAAAATCTGGAAATACTTATCAAATGAAAGTTGTTCTACTAAGTCTAAGCTTTCTAACGGTATAAAGATCATCAAAATCAGACTTAGTATATAAAAGATATGATGAATACAATTATCATATTTTGAAGTTCACTTTAGCAGTCATTTATTCTCAAGACAACGACGAAATAAGATTTCGACTACCTTAGCTTCAAGATCTTGAAATATTCAAAGAAAGAAAGTTGTAGTGCATAATATAAGCATTCTAAAACATCAAAGATTACTGAACTTGGTTGAGAAATGAAAAAGTTGGGTTGATTTTGTTTCAGCTAAGACCAAAGAGCAAATGTTAGTTTTGCTCTCGGGATAACAGTAGAAACTTAAATTTTGACCTAGCTAACATCTAAATTATATAAAACTCAAACATGAAACATATAGCTCATGATTCAAGATTTCTAGAATATCCAAGATCATCGAATTTGGATCAATAGTCTAGAAGTTATGGTCATTTTACAAAATATATCAAACTCAGCCTATAAATGAGATACTCAACAGGCCAACAACTAAAAATCATGATTTTATCATAGAAAACTTCAAAATATGGTAAAATGAATAAAAGGAAAGTTGTAGATTCGTTTCTAAGATTTCTAGAATGACAAAAATCTTCTAATTCTGATCAATGGTTCAAAAACTATGCCCATTTTACTAAAAATTATCAAACTGAGCCAGAACCTTACAATCGACAGAACTGAGAAAACAATCACGATTTTAGCATATTAAACATCAAAATCTGGCAAAACGAATTAGTTTCTAGGCTTTCTAGAATGACCAAGATCGTCGAATTCTGATAAAAAAACGAGAAAGAAATAGCAAAAATATCATTAGGTTGAGCCTGAGTATTACTTGTTATAGATAGAATTGCACTTATGTTTTCAAATCAGTTTCAGATCGATCAAATGACAGAATATCAAAATACAATCCCAATAGAAATTGTTCCTCATTGAATCTAGTTTCAAAGAAAAAAATGACCTAAATCGGATAAGAAACGAAGAAGTTATGCCTATTTTACTATAGTGCATTTCCACAAATTCGATATACACGATTTTTTTGCAAGATTTTACACAAAAGCTTCATTTCTTGCAAACGAGTATTATTACTTACCTTAGCTTGAACAACGATTTGACGAATTTTGTAAGCATGGTTTTGAAGAAGAAAGCTTCAAATTGATCAAAGATTCAACTTTTACGCTTCTCTCTAAGCTTAAGCACATATAGATTAAACAACAACAACATGCAACAAAAAAAAAAGATAAATTCCTCAACTTGAAACGAAATGACTGAAATTGAGATGAAATATAACCCTATAGATGATTATCTGCTATATATTTAGTTTTGAGTGATAACTCTTCTTAGTTTTATTGTAGAAATTTGAGAAACTAGGTTTAGAGGTTATGGCCATGAGAGTTTTTCTGTTGTTGGGGAAGAAGGATTTTCAATTTCTTTGGAAATGAAATGTACGTATATTTTCGAGATAACTCCTTCCTTCTCTCCCCTAATTAAGAGTATATAGATGCTAATTAAATTGTTATCCCATGAATTAGCTTAGGAAAGCTAATTTGAGCTTTAAAGCTTTGTTTATACAAGTTTTTACATGATTTCGACATGCGCCCTTCACTAATTCAGTTATGTATAGTACTAAAATTTTAAAAAAATTAACACAAGGCCATAACTAAAAATATAAATATGTATTTCAACATGTTTTAAAGCATTTTTAACAATATTTCCCAGTATGTATTTTTTAGACAAAATCATGATTTTTGATATATTTGACCAAATAAACATTAGTTCTTAGCCAAATAAAGCACAATAAAATATTTTTTACATTTTTGAAACATAAAAATAATATGTAATCAATATTACACTTTTTACAAATTCATTTTCTTCTCATTTGTCCTTTTATTATACAATAAAAGGATAATATTGGAATAACCATCATGGTTAATTTTCAATCTAAATCTCAAATAAAGTATTCAAAACTTTATTTTCATAATAACTTCTCAAATTTATTGATTTCCTCCCAAACAGTCATCTTAAAATTCCATTTTATTGTCAATTAACTATATTAAATTATAATCTTCGTTATAATTTAATATAACAGGTAATCTACAAAACCAGGATGTTACAGACTCCCCACATTATAAAATTGTGTCCTCGTAATTTCTAGAGAAGAATATGCACTCAACATCTTAATCTCATCAATCAACGGAAAGCAAGACAAGAACAAAACCAAACTAGACAAGCACAAAGCCGAAATTTCCTCATCTCTCGTTCAAGATGAAGGAAAAAAGAAGATAACTGCTTGATAATTCTATAAATTTCCTCGAGCATCTACATAGGAAATGCATTTTATAGAAATTTCCGAGTGACACGTCAAAAATTTGATGGCACCTTACCTTCGTAAAAGAGCACAAGGGAAAAAGTTCCTATCCAAATCAATCTGAAAAGAAAGATTCCTCAAAATTCCTCGAATGTGTTGAAATTTCACTCAACTTCATCCAAGCTCAAGACATCAAGGAGACTATCAACCCAAATTTTCATATTCCCAAATGAAAAAACTACTATAATAAAAGAAAGAACACATAGAAGGATAGATAAGCTCAAAAGAAGGTGGTTGCTTCATAAGCCACCAACCTCAATGATCATAAAAATGCAAGTCATTAGATTATTACAAAAGGGAAAAGCTCAAGGAATCAAGATACCCTAGAAAGATGGGTATGCCTCAAAATTCTTGTAATTCAAAATTCATTACTTAGAAAAATAAAACCTCAATTTTTCTTTGCTAGAAAAAATCTTACTCATTTAATACAACTTCTTAATTTAGATGTAAATTTAATCTCATAAATTCATACTTCATAATGATTAATTCTTCAAACAATTCTTTTAAGTCTATTCAAAAAATAAGGTTTTGAAATTTCATTCCAAGATTTCTAGAGATATTACAAAAGTCAATCAAATAAACCTTTGGATCAATTCTTAAAGATATGAAAGTTCCCACTTCAATATAATTAAATTTTAATTATCATATTTGTTTTGTTTGATTATAACGTTTAGCAAATTGCTATCAATAACGATGGCCAGTCGTATCGACCAGAATCTTTATACACTCGATAGACGATCCAATATGAAAAAATCACTCTCTGTAAAAGAAATTCTTTCATATAGTTCTAAATTCATTTCTTAACTTAAAATAAATATTTAGTTCTCTTTAAACAATTCTTTTTTTCCAAAGGAACATAAAACTTAATTTATGTTCATCCTAAAGACCAGAACAATGAAAGGAATCATCGAGATATGCTTTGAACACTCGATTCAATGATTCATGGAACAAACTAAGATGTCCGTCATTCCTCAAGTTATAATGAATTACTAAAGAGGGTCTCCAAGTGAAAGATATGGTAAAGACCATACTATCCCCCGTGACTCGTAATCTAAGGAAGTCATCAAAAGGTCAAGCTAAAATTATGGCCTTACCTCTCCCATAAGTCAAAAGAAATTCATGAGTCATAAAATATAATTTAGGTGTCGACTTCGAAAGAAAAGAAATGATCCAAAATGGGAATTAGTACTTTAGTCGAATTAATATGATATAGTATATCCATAAATATATTTCCAAGGTAAACTTCTCAAACAAAGTATGAATGGATTAAGTGGATAAGATCAAAGATTAGCTCACTCCACTAGTGGACCATATCGTGGGATAAAGACCAGAAGGCTTCATAGAAGGGAATGAGGGCAACACAAATATCAGTTGCCCATTAGGTGACAAACCCAACAGAGTTACCCAAGATCATCTGCATAATGACTTGAGATATATCATCACTATCTCAATACTTAAGAGTAAGCTTGTTGACGTCAAAAGTTGGTCACTAATGATGGTCAACCCTCAATCGTGCGTAGAACACACGAATAACAATCACAGAGTGCAGAAAAGTAAGTAAAGGCAGGGGACACGCAAGATTTTTATGGTGGTTCGGCAAAATCGGTGCCTACGTATACTTTATATCGACTGTTATTTGATAGATTACAGTACAATTGGTTTTTCTCGGTGGAAGAAAAGTAGAGATTACAATATCCTTGTAATATTTGAAGTGCACGGTTGAAAGTATTCCAGTATACTGAACGTTTTTTTGTAGTGGAGAATTCAGCCTACGAACTCAACATGCCTTTCCATTTTTAGCAATGGGGTACTTATAGTTGGAGGAGTGGGATGAACTGCGTGCCACGTGGGTTTCCTCATTTTCGGAGCTTGGACACGTAGAGCTCGACCCGGTGAAATAGTTGCGGCGGTGGGACCCGGTCTACTACTGAGTAATAGTTCTCTCAAGAATTGCGGCTTGCGTTGCATTTGAACAATGGTGTATCAAAATCAGCGTTTTGGCTGGAAGCGTTTGACCGCCTTAAATGCCTTAAGAATCTGGCTTTGTTGGAGATCCGATGACTTATCTTGATATTTCGAAGTAAATCGATCAATTCGAATGTTAAGGAGTGAGTTGACTCGGTCGATCGGGAAGGCGATTACGCAGGGATAATGTATCCCACCATTTGAAGGAAAATTGTTTCGGATTGACCTTTTCTTGGACTTTCTGGAATAAAGGGTTGTCCATTGGGATCGGTCAATACTGGATGGCGAACCTTTTGGTGTGGGGCTATGATCCGTTGAGTCGTGACAGCTTTTGCCAAAAAGTAGGTCAACACCTTGCTCCCTATAACATACCTTTTTCGGTAAAGAAAGGCGTGTTCTGGATGTTGCACTAGAGCTTAATGTACAGATAGTTTATGGATGCGTCGATCCATTTTAAGGTCGAAAAATTGATGATCCCAATGGTTTTATTAAGGCTAGAAGTCCGACGATCGGTGTAGATCGTATTAAGGCCAGAAAACCAACAACCACTAAGGACCGTATTAAGACCGGGAGATTGTGAACGCCGTAGGAGAGATCGACCATTCCGAATTGGTCTTGTTAGGAGCAGGACCAGGGTATCGTTGATCGACCAACATTTTCCAAAGATGGGAGTACGGGCATTGAATATGTTTGGTTTTCTTTTGGTATGACAGTATAGTCCAAAGAATGAGCATAAGCCATGCTATGTTTTGCTAAGTTTGGCGAGTATTAGTCATACTTGGCTTACAAAGTTGGCGAGTATTAACCATACTCTGCTTATGGAGGTGGCGAGTATTTACCATACTCAGCTTTTGAAGGCGGCGAGTATTAACCATACTCAGCTTATGGAGGTGGAGAGTATTAACTATATTTGGCTTATGGAGTTTAACCGTACTCGGCTTATGGGGTTGGTTTGGATATGGTGGTAGGCATCGACCGTAGGTTAGAAACGGTGGCTAGTACTAACCATATTTGAGTCTGCGAGCATCAATCATGCTCGGCTTAAATCGGTCAGCATAATTCATGTTCGAAAAAGAAAATTTGTTGCTAGTAAGGAGCTATTACAAGGGAATAAACACTAAATGTGATAGCTGAATCCAGAGCATGCTTAGGAGCTAAATCCTAACTCTGTACGTGTGCACTTCAACATACCCATATTATTGAATAAAAATACATTTCTGAAAAAAGGTCTAAATCTTATTAATTGATGATGATTTCGCGATTGCTGGGCTCACAGTCCTTTCCGTTTCTAGGATCTCGAGGACTGACCAGAGAAGCTTGGGTAGAAGATTGTGGCAACATGGTCTGTGTGCGTTTCTTGACATACTCGGGCAGTTCTCTATGCCTAACCCTATTCTCGATGAGATCGCGCAAGTACATGCATTCACTAGTGCTATGACCTGCCATGTTGTGGTACATGCAGTCCTTGCCAGAGTCGAGTTCCTTTTGGGTTAGTTCCCTTTGAGGAGGTTTTGGGAAGGGTAAAGATCCTCGTATGTCAAGATAGATATCGAGTAAGGAGGAGTTAAGCTTGGTGTATTGATCATATTTATCTCTCTCTGCAGTCGTACATTGCAATCATTCTTTTCCGAGACTTTTCTCTTTCCTTTGTTCTGGCCATTGGTGTTGGATGGACCTTCGCCCTTGTTGGCAAGCACCTCGAGGCTTTCCATCTCGATGATGGCATCTTCTTGTCGGAGGAATCTATCAGCTTCGATATATAAGTGTTTAATGTCTTTGGGGGGATCATTGGTTAAAGAGATCCTAAATTATGATATGTTCTAGACCCTTGTAATTGCGGCCATAAGTACCATCGATGGCTCGGGTCAATCGACTTATTCTACGACCGCATTGAATCTTTCTAGGAAGGATCTAAGGGTCTCACCGGACCGCTATTTGATAGAGGTTAGGAAGATGACACTCTTGGTTGGGCGATGTGGACTCTGAACTGCTCGATGAAGAGAGTGACCAACATGTTCCGGTTCTTGATCGACTCGGCTATTAACGGTCGAAACCACATGCCAGCTATGTCGGTGAGGAAGTGAGGGAAGCACTTGGCCATGACGTTGGTCGATGACGAGAGTACTTCCATGTGGTGAATGTATCGCATGAGATGAATGGTTGGGTCGGTCCGGCCGTTGTAGGGCTACAGGACCGGAAGTTTGAAGTCTGGAGGATTTTGGGAGTTTATTATCTCCCTAGTGAATGGATTACGATGGATATCATCCACGTCCTGATGTGAAGTAGTGTCTCGGTTTAAGCGTCTGATGATACTTGCAAGTTGGCTTCCATCTCCGAGGAGCCTTTGCAACGAATCCAATTCTGCACTGGGGACATTGGTGAGATTCCCAGTATTGGGGTCCGCCGAAAGCATGCTTAGAAAGGGAACGGTTGGTTGGGTTCGACCTCCGAGAGTTGAGTAAAGGTGATGGAGAGGGTGTACCCTAGCCTTTGGACTTGGTTCAGCCGCTGCTGGAGTCGCTCGGTCGTTATTGGACTGAACCATACCCGTTCCTGTTGGGAGTAATGGGATCAGACGAGTGGTTCCCATCTGGGCTTCGACATTGCCCCCGCTCAGTGCTATGTTAGAAGGATCTATGGTAGTGTTTCCCTCCATCACATTGGGGACCGGTATGGTAGAGTGGTCTTGGTGACGCGGAGGGTTGCCGTCACCAACTCTTCGTTGGAGGGGAGGCGACATAAGACAGTTTTGCATTAAGACGTTGAGTCAGACCGGGTGTAACAACGTTCCTGGTTTTGGTCGATCCATCGATTAGACTTGTTATGGAGCTAGTTATCCAGGGTGTTGCGTCGTTTCTTGGACTGGAGGAAGAACGGTCGACTGGTTTTGAACTTGTCCTGGGTTGACCTGTGTGTCTGCAACTACCAAAGCTCCACTTGAAGCTAGAAGTGATGCCCCAGGTTGTGACCAATCGGGAAGTGAAGTTGAGCTAGGAGAAAGTAAAGGTGTGGACCGATCTGGGGCTTGGATTTCCACACACCGAAGATCAGTTGTTGCCCTATTCTCACCCGATGGAGGAAATGATATTGGAATGTGAGCACCCTTTTACATCCAAGCGAGGAGGTCGTTCATCACTCCCTTCTAATGTTTGAGAAGTTTACCCTGAGATGCCATCTGATTTCTGAACTTAGACAAGATTTTATCCATGTCGTCCCTGGTGAGATATTGGGATGTGTCCTGGTAGAAGGAAGCCTCATGATTTGTCCCCGTTGCTATTGTTCCTGCTGCATCGGTAGGTAAAGGATGGGAAGATGAAGCATCCTTCTTCTGCTGGTTTGCCATGGTTGGCTTAGAAATTGCTCAAGGCGGTCGAAGGTCGTAAAGTATGTCTGTGCGTGACGTTCCCCTTCCTGGTGTGCCAAAGTATTGATGTCAAAAGTTGGTCACAAGTGACGATCAACTCTCAATCGTGTGTAGAACACACGAATAACAATCACAGAGTGCAGAAAAGTAAGTAAAGAGAGGGCACACATAAGATTTTTATAGTGGTTCGGCAAAATCATTGCCTACGTCCACTTTATATCAACTGATATTTGATAGATTACAATACAATTGGTTTTTCTCAGTGGAAGAAAAGTAGAGATTACAATATCCTTGTAATAATTTAATTGCACGGTTGGAAGTATTCCAGTATACCGAATGTGACGGCCCGCCTCGTACCAGCCTGCATTTACTCCAAAAGTGCGCTGTACACATGCCCGACTAGCACAAGACGGTCGTCAGAAGAAAGGAAAGAAGGGAACGAACTAATCAAAGGACCTGTAGAATGTCTCACAGCGCATGGAATAAAATATAATAATAACATACTTGACATAAAACAGGCGAGACAGTGCATAAGCTGATAACTAAAACCAACATCAACCTCAAAGCAGCGGAAATCCAAATACAGCTTATTACAACTTTCCAAATTTACTGTCTCTAAACAAAAGAAAGCTAAAATAGAAGATACACCAACAATGCCCAAGCAGTGATCTTCAACAACACAGGGAGAATATTATGTATATAGTACGTGGAAGCCTCCTACTCGTCTCCGGATCATCTACCCGTGCATCACCAGCTAACCTGTCTCTAGTCTGCTCGTGTGAGCACCCAGAGTAATAAGAAGAGACATAAAACTCTGGGTCAGACATAAAGCCTGGTATGAGCGATAAGCATCTAAACAGAATAATAACAGGTACACTAAGCCATACCTGAACCTGGACCTGCAACCAAAGAGTTAGTACCACATACCGTACAATACTCCAAGGTGCCATAATAAATAGTGTAAGAATACGGGGGTGGGGTGTGCATGTCATAATGATAGCAAACAAATCATCCATGGCAACCATCCTCACGTCTCTCACTCAGTGCGTAAAGCGTACGACATCTACCACTTTGGAACACTAGACAAACTGAGGCAACGACGAATCCCGACTTGTAGAAACCCTGCTGTGACCAAGCCAAACACTTGGAGTCATGACCAAACATTTCAATGACCCACTTCATTGGTCATAGCCCTTGGTTCTACCAATGCCATAATGGCCCTGAATCCGCCTTCGTACCTCCTACCATAGTGGTCCAAAGCTATAGGTGTCGATAACTCCTTAGCACGCGTCCCGCAGCAAAGCCCAATCATGAAGTGAACTCGTTGATTCCCATCTGAACCTTAAGCTCTAACTTCTCATTTGGACTTCCTTTGCCTCTCGGGTTTGGTCGAATTGGAGTGGGTCTTCAGAAGAGTCGTCACGCAGTAACAGTCCTAGAATTCGGTTCGGTTCGGTAGTCATCACCATCATCGGGTCGGGTCGGTAGTCCACTTCGGGTCGGGTCGGTGTCTCCCTCCGGGTCGGGTCGGTTCAGTGATTCTCCCCCTCCAGATATCGGTTCGGTTCGGGTGCCTCTGCTTGAGTTCGGTTCGGAGGTAGTTCATCCGATCTGATTCTTCCTGTTTGACTTGTTTGCCTACTCCGATCCGTCCTGTTCTCTTCTTCCGATCCGGTCCGCTCCTTCGCTCCGATCCGATCTTCTGTCCAACTCCAACTCTAAGCAATGGCCTTCCTTCCTGCCAAACTTCTTCCAGTGGCATGTCCTCATCCAGTTCGGATTCCCTTGGTCAGTTCCCTAGCCCGATCCGACCCCTTTTCTCCGATCCGAACCGGTTCGGAACCTGCACACTTCTGCAATTTTCCAACAAGCTTTCTACGCCATTCGACGACGTTTTCGAGCGATTTAACTATTCTAATCAATCATGAAACATACCACAGAGTCATAGCAACATGTAATAGCAACCACAAACAACAAACAACAATCCAATTGAATCAAAATGGATCAAAAGTGGCTAAAACCTCACATTTTCCTATAATCCTTCTTAATCATGTTTAAGCATACGATTAGCAAAACACATCGAAATTAACCCAAATTTCTAACAGAGCCTTAAAACATTATTTTAGAATTTTAAGAATTTTTCCAGAATTTATTTACGTATAAATTCGCTAATCTTCACTAATTACCCTTAATCACTGTAATTAGTGCAAAAACTATGCAAATCACTCACCTTGGCCACAAATGAAATTCTCAGAACTGAAACTCCTCTGATTTGGGGCGAATACTGATGTCTAACAGCAGTTCCAACCTTGCTTTGGTGCTTTTTCTCCTTAATTTGGTGTTGCTAAGCCTAATCTTCAATTAGTGAGTGATTTGGGGTGTTTTAGATGTAGGAAGCCATTACTAGGATCTCAAGGAGGTTTGTGGCTGCTCAAAACTGAAATGAATGTGATAACCTAACCCTAATCAGACCTCCTATACCTCTAAACCCGAAATTCCCCTTGGGCCTAGCTGCTAATTACCCGGTTAAGCCCAATTAAGCTGTCCTTCTCCATCTGAAACTTGTTTCAGCCATATCTCCCAAACGGTGAGTCCGTTTGGCTAATGTGACCACTCTACGGAAAGAGAAACCATCATTCAAAGCCAATGGAAGTGGTTTCAGGTCAAAATTCATTTCCAGTCAAAAGTTATGTCCAAAACAGTGATAACTAGGGGTAAAACGGTCATTTAAAAATCGAGAAAAATCATGAACATGGGAAATGACCCCAATAGTCGTCTCCCAAAGTTACATGACCATACGACTTCGTACGTGAAAGAAATAAATATTCTACGATCCTATGATGCGCAGAATGCGGGTCGTTACACTCTCCCCCCCTTAAGAAATTTCGTCCCCGAAATTACTTAACCCAAAACATACAAAGGATCCCGCATGCCTAACCACCACATACAACAATCAAATATGTAAAACAAGCAACCAAGCCTATCCTAGCATGCGGAAAAACTAAATCGAAGTCAAAATCTTACCAGACAAAGAGTTCTGGATACTTCTTCCTTATGTCCTCCTCTGTTTCCCAAGTACAATCACTCTCGTCCTCGCTCCACTGTACCTTGACTAGCTTCACCGCCTTCCTTCGAAGTTGCTTCATGTCGTACTCGACAATACGGGCCGGCTTGCGGTTCCCAACCGCCTCGGGTTCTACTTCGAAGTCCTCTAACTGATCAGGTGGAATAGTCATATCTGAGTCGTGAACGAACTTCCTTAGTTGGGAAACATGAAATACGTTATGAACTCCCGCCATCTTCTCTGGTAAGTCAATCCTATATGCCAAATTCCCGACTAGTTCAAGAACAGGGAATGGGCCAACAAATCTTGGTGCTAACTTGCCTCTCCTGCCAAATCGTATTACGCTCTTCAACGGGGAAATCTTGACAAACACCAAGTCACCAATTGAGAACTTTAAGTCTCTTCGCCTCTTATCAGCATAACTCTTTTGCCTATCTTGGGCTGCCTTCATTCGTTGCTGAAAGATCTTGATCTTATCTGAAGTTTCCCTCACCACATCTGGTCCAAGCATAAACTTCTCGCCAGTCTCTATCCAACATGATGGTGAGTTACACGGCCTTCCGTATAAAGCTTCAAACGGAGCCATACCGATACTGGATTGGTAACTATTATTATATGCAAACTCTACTAGATGCAAATGGTTATCCCATGATCCACCAAAATCCAATATACATGCTCTCAAGAGATCTTCTAAAATACGATTCACCCTTTCCGTCTGACCGTCGGTCTGAGGATGATATGCGGTACTGAGATGTAACTCTGACCCTAGCGCCTCTTGCAAGCTCTTCCAAAACCCACTAGTGAACAACGGGTCTCGGTCGCTCACAATGCTTTTAGGTACTCCATGAAATCTCACTATCCACTTCATATACAATTCTGCTAACTTAGCTGCCGTTCTAGTCTATTTGACTGGTATAAACCTTGCACTTTTAGTCAGTCGGTCTACAATTACCCAAATGTTGTCATATCCCGATCTAGTCCTTGGTAAACCATCGATGAAATCCATCGAGACTTGCTCCCATTTCCATTCGGGAATTTCTAAGGGCTGTAACAAACCACTAGGCTTCTTTTGCTCGGCTTTAACTAGCTGGCAATTCATGCACTTGGATATAAACTTCCCAACGTCTCTTTTCATCCCTTCCCAGTAGTAGGTCTGCTTCATATCTCGATACATCTTATTACCACCGGGGTGTATAGTCAGCTTTGAGTGATGACATTCTCTAAGCACTTCATCTCTCAATCCATTGACATTGGGTACAACAAGCTTTCCATCCTTTCTAAGCCATCTATCTCGATCAAGCCCATACTTGTTCATCTCCTCATCGATACCCATCTCTAACTTGGAGATGATTTCCAATAGGTTAGGATCGTCCCTCTGACTAGAGCCGATCCGCTCAATCAAAGTGGGTCTGATCGTCAAACTTGCTAACATCTCTGGATCCAATTCGCACTTTGGTCTGAAATCAAACCCCGCGATAAACTCCAGTTGCTTCCATTCAAGGAACATAGCCCCCAAGCTGGCATGTCTTCTACTCAATGCATCAGCCACCGCATTGCCCTTTCCTGGTGTGTATGCGATGTCAAAATCATAGGAAGCTAAGAACTCTAACCATCTCTGCTGACGGAGATTTAAATCCTTCTGGGAGAATAGATACTTTAACGACTTATGATCTGTAAACAGCTCAAACTTTTCTCCCAAGAGATAGTGTCTCCACATCTTTAACGCGAACACGATTGCTGCCAATTCTAAATCATGGGTAGGGTATCTCCTCTCGTGCGGTTTCAATTGCCGACTTGCATAAGCTACAACCCTACCGCCTTGCATCAATACAGCACCCAGTCCGGTACCACAGGCATCCGTGTATACCGTCATCTCTTCATCCCCTTTAGGAATGACTAACACTGGTGCGCTTGTCAACTTGTCCTTTAGACTTCTGAATGCATTCTCGCACCTTTCATCCCAGACAAAAGCTTGATTCTTCTTGGTCAACTGGGTCAACGGTGCTGCTATCTTGGAGAAACCTTGGATAAACTTACGATAATATCCCGCTAACCCCAAGAAACTTCTTACATCTGTTGCATTCTTGGGCGTAGGCCAATCCTGTACCGTAGCCACCTTTGCTGGGTCCACGGCAATACCGTTTTCTGATACAACATGGCCCAAGAACCTTACTTCCCTCTTCCAGAAGTGACACTTAGAAAACTTTGCTTTCAATTGGTGTTTTCTTAACACCTCCATCGCTACTCTTAAATGTTCTTTGTGTTCTTCCTCTGTCCTTGAATAGACCAAAATATCATCAACGAACACAAGAACAAACTTATTCAACTGATCCCTGAATACCCTATTCATAAGATCCACAAAATATGCTGGGGCATTGGTCAGCCCAAATGGCATAACCAACCATTCATAAAACCCAGACGGCGTTCGAAATGCCGTTTTAGCTATACTCTCAGCTTCCACTCTAAGCTGATGAAAACCTGTCGCGAGATCCAACTGAGAAAATATTCTCGCGTCACTCAACTGATCGAACAAATCATCTATCCGCGGTAGAGGATACTTGTTCTTCCTCGTCACTTTATTCAACTCGCGGTAGTCTACACACAAACGAAGGGAACCATCCGCCTTGGTAGCAAACACAACTGGTGCCCCCCATTCAGAAACACTCCTTCTGATAAATCCCTTCTTCAAAAGATCGCTGACTTGCACCTCGAGCTCTCGCTGCTCCCTTGGTGCCATACGACGAAGTGGCATCACTATAGGTCTGGCATCTTTTACCAAATCATTACGAAACTCAATCTCTCGGTGTGGTGGAAGTCCGGTCACTTCTTCGAAAACATCCGGATACTGGCCAACCACGGGCAAACCTGACAACTCACTATGCGGAATGTCGAGGGAGTTTAGAAAACTAGCCAATACCCCCTTACTGGGTAGACCACCAAACACTATCCTCCGCCCATCATCCGCTCTAGCTGTCACCAACAAGCCCTCACAGTCTACCACCACCCCGTATCTTTGGAGCCAATCTACTCCCAAAATAATGCCAAACCCAGCAAAGCCCAAAACAAAACAATCACAAACAAACATGCATCCATGACTCGATAGGACCACATTGCGACAAATCATGCTAAGACTAGTCGAACCACCAATCGGGTTCGTCACTACTAAAGGCCTATCGACAATCTCGGGCTCCAATCCCAACCTATCTACCAGGTCACTAGATATGAAAGAACTGGAAGCTCCGGTATCAAACAAAACTCTAACAGGAACATCATAAACAGAAAGCATACCTTGAATGACGACACTCTTACCCTTCTCCGCCGTAGTTGGGGCATTCGACGAAGAAGGAATAGCATTAAGAGCATATGCTTTCACCATTTGCTTTTCTTTAGGGGGTTGCGGACACTTGTCCTTGTGATGTCCCATTTGGCCACAGTTGAAGCACTTCCTATCCGCTGGCTTGGCCCGACAATTACTAGCATAATGGCCCTTCTTACCACAGCTGAAGCACTCCACATCTTGCTTATTCTTTTTCTTTTGGCCATCCTTAGCCTGGTTCTGCTTTCTCTTATTCTGGGAACCACCTTTGCCTCCACCACTAGCTTGTGGCTTTGGCTCATCGGCAGATGCAACCTCAGTCTTCGACTTAGGGTAGAGACTTTCTGATCTTAATGCTTTCCCCACAATCGACTCAAACGTCTCATTGATGTGGTTAATAAGCTTTTCCCCTAAGTACTGATCCAAACCAGTTATGAATTTCTCATTCTTCTTCTCGGCAGTATCAATAAGAGATAACCCATACTTCGACAAAGTGTCGAATTCAGCAATGTACTCCGAGACAGCTCTGCCATTCTGCTTGAGCTCCAAGAATTTCTTAAACAACATTGACTTCTGAGCAGCTGGGATGAACTTCTCACTAAAGCGAGCCTTAAACTGCTCCCAAGTAATCTGGTCTTCGGGAGTAGCTGCCTTTATAGCATTCCACCAATTCATTGCCCGCCCTTGCAGCTGACGGGACGCTAGCTTTCTCTTCATCGCATCCTCGATGCTCAAATCCTCGAAGATACGTTCGCAACTATCCAACCAATCCTGAACGTCCGTAGCCGACTCCGTTCCGTGGAACGGCTTCCCACCAAGACTAGTATAGTCCTTATTCAGCTTGGCGAAGTCGACTCTTGGCGCCTGCACTATTGGACCACCACCATTTCCACCATTGGGAGCTGCCCTCTGTACATCTCTAAGCATCTCTCTCATGAGGTCAGTAAACATCGTCCTCATGTCAGCAGCATTCCCATTATTGGCTCCCCTACCAGCACCTCTAGTATCTCGGCTCATCGTCAATCTGAAAAAGGAAACGATTAACGACTCCATAGTGGTGCTAGTGCAGTACGACTTCATCCTTATACTACTAATAGTATATATATATAGCTTTTTAAAAAAACCAAAGTAATCACAAATACGCTCTCTCGTATACGTATAATATCTCTCCCTGATAACTTCCCTAGGTTAACTACGCAACCTCGCTCGGATACCAAGTGTGACGGCCCGCCTCGTACCAGCCTGCATTTACTCCAAAAGTGCGCTGTACACATGCCCGACTAGCACAAGACGGTCGTCAGAAGAAAGGAAAGAAGGGAACGAACTAATCAAAGGACCTGTAGAATGTCTCACAGCGCATGGAATAAAATATAATAATAACATACTTGACATAAAACAGGCGAGACAGTGCATAAGCTGATAACTAAAACCAACATCAACCTCAAAGCAGCGGAAATCCAAATACAGCTTATTACAACTTTCCAAATTTACTGTCTCTAAACAAAAGAAAGCTAAAATAGAAGATACACCAACAATGCCCAAGCAGTGATCTTCAACAACACAGGGAGAATATTATGTATATAGTACGTGGAAGCCTCCTACTCGTCTCCGGATCATCTACCCGTGCATCACCAGCTAACCTGTCTCTAGTCTGCTCGTGTGAGCACCCAGAGTAATAAGAAGAGACATAAAACTCTGGGTCAGACATAAAGCCTGGTATGAGCGATAAGCATCTAAACAGAATAATAACAGGTACACTAAGCCATACCTGAACCTGGACCTGCAACCAAAGAGTTAGTACCACATACCGTACAATACTCCAAGGTGCCATAATAAATAGTGTAAGAATACGGGGGTGGGGTGTGCATGTCATAATGATAGCAAACAAATCATCCATGGCAACCATCCTCACGTCTCTCACTCAGTGCGTAAAGCGTACGACATCTACCACTTTGGAACACTAGACAAACTGAGGCAACGACGAATCCCGACTTGTAGAAACCCTGGTGTGACCAAGCCAAACACTTGGAGTCATGACCAAACATTTCAATGACCCACTTCATTGGTCATAGCCCTTGGTTCTACCAATGCCATAATGGCCCTGAATCCGCCTTCGTACCTCCTACCATAGTGGTCCAAAGCTATAGGTGTCGATAACTCCTTAGCACGCGTCCCGCAGCAAAGCCCAATCATGAAGTGAACTCGTTGATTCCCATCTGAACCTTAAGCTCTAACTTCTCATTTGGACTTCCTTTGCCTCTCGGGTTTGGTCGAATTGGAGTGGGTCTTCAGAAGAGTCGTCACGCAGTAACAGTCCTAGAATTCGGTTCGGTTCGGTAGTCATCACCATCATCGGGTCGGGTCGGTAGTCCACTTCGGGTCGGGTCGGTGTCTCCCTCCGGGTCGGGTCGGTTCAGTGATTCTCCCCCTCCAGATATCGGTTCGGTTCGGGTGCCTCTGCTTGAGTTCGGTTCGGAGGTAGTTCATCCGATCTGATTCTTCCTGTTTGACTTGTTTGCCTACTCCGATCCGTCCTGTTCTCTTCTTCCGATCCGGTCCGCTCCTTCGCTCCGATCCGATCTTCTGTCCAACTCCAACTCTAAGCAATGGCCTTCCTTCCTGCCAAACTTCTTCCAGTGGCATGTCCTCATCCAGTTCGGATTCCCTTGGTCAGTTCCCTAGCCCGATCCGACCCCTTTTCTCCGATCCGAACCGGTTCGGAACCTGCACACTTCTGCAATTTTCCAGCAAGCTTTCTACGCCATTCGACGACGTTTTCGAGCGATTTAACTATTCTAATCAATCATGAAACATACCACAGAGTCATAGCAACATGTAATAGCAACCACAAACAACAAACAACAATCCAATTGAATCAAAATGGATCAAAAGTGGCTAAAACCTCACATTTTCCTATAATCCTTCTTAATCATGTTTAAGCACACGATTAGCAAAACACATCGAAATTAACCCAAATTTCTAACAGAGCCTTAAAACATTATTTTAGAATTTTAAGAATTTTTCCAGAATTTATTTACGTATAAATTCGCTAATCTTCACTAATTACCCTTAATCACTGTAATTAGTGCAAAAACTATGCAAATCACTCACCTTGGCCACAAATGAAATTCTCAGAACTGAAACTCCTCTGATTTGGGGCGAAACCTGATGTCTAACAGCAGTTCCAACCTTGCTTTGGTGCTTTTTCTCCTTAATTTGGTGTTGCTAAGCCTAATCTTCAATTAGTGAGTGATTTGGGGTGTTTTAGATGTAGGAAGCCATTACTAGGATCTCAAGGAGGTTTGTGGCTGCTCAAAACTGAAATGAATGTGATAACCTAACCCTAATCAGACCTCCTATACCTCTAAACCCGAAATTCCCCTTGGGCCTAGCTGCTAATTACCCGGTTAAGCCCAATTAAGCTGTCCTTCTCCATCTGAAACTTGTTTCAGCCATATCTCCCAAACGGTGAGTCCGTTTGGCTAATGTGACCACTCTACGGAAAGAGAAACCATCATTCAAAGCCAATGGAAGTGGTTTCAGGTCAAAATTCATTTCCAGTCAAAAGTTATGTCCAAAACAGTGATAACTAGGGGTAAAACGGTCATTTAAAAATCGAGAAAAATCATGAACATGGGAAATGACCCCAATAGTCGTCTCCCAAAGTTACATGACCATACGACTTCGTACGTGAAAGAAATAAATATTCTACGATCCTATGATGCGCAGAATGCGGGTCGTTACACCGAATGTTGTTTTGCAGTGGAGAATTCAGCGTACGAACTCAACATGCCTTTCCATTTTTAGCAATGGGGTATTTATAGTTGGAGGAGTGGGATGAACTGCGTGCTACGTGGCTTGCCTCTTTTTCAGAGCTTGGACACGTGGAGATTGACCAAGTGGAATAGTTGCGGTGGTGGAACCTGGTCTACCACTGAGTAATAGTTATCTCGAGAATTGCGGCTTGCATGGCATTTGAACTATGGTGTACCAAAAGCAGCGTTTGGCCGAAAGTGTTTGATCGCCTTAAATGCCTTGAGAATCGGGCTCCGTTGGAGATTGGACGATTCATTTGGATATTTCTGTAAATCCGATCAATCCGAATGTTAAAGAACGAGTTGACTCGGTCGTCCGGGAAGGCGATTATGTAGGGAGAATATATCCCACCATTTGAAGGAAAATTGGTTCGGACCGACCCTCTCTTGGACTTTCTAGAATAAAGGGCCATCCATTGGGGATTGGTCAGTACTGGATGGCGAGCCTTTTGGTGTTGGGCTATGATCCATTGAGTCATGACAGCTTTTTCCAAAAAGTAGGTCAACAAAGCTCAAGGACTTCAGAATCATAATCGGCATCCCCAGGATCGGAACACTGATCAAAAGGATTAGTATATTTAAATTAGTTTCCTAGAGAACACCAAATGCGGTTTGGCATTACCAAACCCACCCATCTCAAACATCAGAAATTGGACAATGGTTCTAGAAAAAAATTTACATGGTAATTTGCACAAAGAGATATATATTGCAAGGAATAAGTCTCATGGTCCTCAAAGATCAAGTCGAACATTGCAGATTCTCTCAATTGAATTCACAATCCTCAAGGACACCTCAAGATAAAACATCAATGAACACTCGTAACTTCTTCATATAAATGAGTGAAAAGACTCGAATGGAACAATTTCAAGGAGTTATTCTTAAAATAAGACATCATCGAATTAATTTGTAATAATAAGGAATACATACATTCCTTGACATATCCCAAATTATCTTCCCAACGAACCAAAAAGGACCAAAGCTCAAAGATAAAGGGTTAGTTACACTTGTACTATAGTTGGATGTATCATTATCATATTTCTGTTCTACGTTTATTGTATTTTGTTCTTAAAGCCCGCTCTAATACCATAAATGTAACACCCCACCCCGAGACCCACATTAACAAAGAGAATTACATAGTAATTCCGTCTGCTAATGCGGAGGTTAGGGTTGGTTAAGGGCGACCAACTATAACCTTGTCTCAACTATTTACCGAACATGCCGACTAATTCTTTATTTTTTTCCAAGTGGATCGCCATATCTAATAAATATTTGAGACAATGCTATAAATGGCTATGGATCTATCAGAACAAACACTATAACTAAATGAATATCTCATCAAAGAAAAGTAACATATATATATATATATGTGTGTGTGTGTATATATGCATTCATACATATATAATGACACATCTCAATACAATACAATACAATACAAATAATACATCAAAGTGATATAGCGACCACTCAATATACGAAAAGTAAAGACTAAACTCTTGACAATATGCCACAACAATGTGAACAATCCCAAAGAAACGACTCATTCTCAAAAGATAGCACCAAGAACCAGCTAAGACCAAGAGAGGAGCTAAACCTGAAACAAACTCAGTCTGACCCGAGTGAAAATACAAGGGTCAGGTAGGCAAGAACTTATCATTAGTAAAGATGACGATAATATCAGGTAAGTGGAAGATCGTTCCATACTAATGGTATGATATAAGTTATCAAGTTATCTTTAGGGTAATACATCAATGATTCATCATGATTGCATAAAGGAATGCAATATATCTTAGCTAGATATGATTCATTTAATTACAATATAACTAAATGAAATGATGAAGGTATGAACCACAAAGGGCATTTTCATGAGACAATCTAAACTTCATGATCATAATAAAACTCGAATTAGGCTAGTTACATTAATTAGCAAAACAAATCACTAGATAAGGTTAAGCGATTGAAAGATGTGATATCCTCTTATATAAAGGATACCATGCCATATAGGAACAATTCCTTCTGAAAAGGAATGATATCTCTTCATGACAACTATAATAGATAGCTAAGTTATGACTGTTCTAAAGTTACAAAAACAATGCTTAAGCATATAGAATATCTACGAACTAGGTCATGAAGGTAATACTAAATTCGTTGCTGCCTTCGCCTCATATCATCGGCGCCAATTAAACATCGACTAAAAAATTCTAAACAATTAATTATCTCCATAAATGAGGGTAACAATATAATCATGCACCACAAGTACATAATCTTTAAGTAAAGGATATACACTTATAAATATGCCTCGTCTCATTGGCATATACTCTATCCCAATACAATGTAGGATATTATGAAATTCATCTAATAGAATCTTCTTAATTATTAAAACTCATATCACCGATATAAATATAAATACATTCAAATTTATAACTAAAACTCATTATAACAGAATTACCATAAGATATACCTCATTTCATCGGTATAGTCACAAAAATGTCACAAATCTATCTTGATAGCACCCAAAAAGGGTTCAAGATGTCATAATCGAAATCACCATAAAACATAATATAGGCTAGGCCTTTTTCTTCGAACATCATCAAAAAGGTGAATTCAAAACATCAAAACATCATAGAAAACTGCACGTGCTTAACTTTTTGACTAGTACTTGTTGGATCTAGATTAACCCTAGAAGGGGGGGGTGAATAGGGTTTATCACAGTTTTTAACTGAATTAAAATTCTAACGAGATATATAATAATAAACTGATGACAGAATATAGCAAAAACAGAAATGCAGAAAATAAATCACACATAGATATACCCAGCTTCGGCAGAACCCTGCCTACTGCTACATTTCTAAGGTTTCTACTAGGTGAGAGAACAGTTCCCGCATACAAGACCATGTACACTCGCAAACCCTGCTCCTATTCTAACCCTATGCTCAAAACCCTAGACTGACTGTTATCCTCTCGATCAGATTTTCCCTGATTACGACCCCGTACACAGTAACCTAGATTTTACAGACTCTAGGAACTGTCAGTCAACACCCTGACTGTATCTCCCTAGATTTTACAGACTCTAGAACTGATGGTTGGATTACAGATTGAAAAACAAAAAGAAACAAAACAATACAAAAATAATAAAATAAATTAAACAATGAAAAACCCTTAGAAGTTAAAAAGGAAAGGTCATCCCCTTTTAAAATTAAAACACTTAAGCCCTTGATTTCTTGGCCGGCCCATTTGCAAATTATCAAACCAGTTCACTTTGTTTCTTCAAAACATGGTGGCGTTCCTAGGGTTTTTTGGATTCGTCCCCAAATCGATGCTTTAATTGATGAATTGGATTAATCTCTAAAACTCGACTCTTTGTGGCTTGATGCTTCGATTGTTGCCTTCTGATTTGGAGGGATTTTCTCTCGATCGAAAAAGGATAACTCAGTGAGTTTCTTCTGAATTTTATTTATTGATTTTTGCTCTCGTTTTTTTCGAATTGCAAGCCTATGATGAACCTGGTGTGTATAGGATAATATGACCCTATAATCGCTTTCTGATTTCATTTAATCGACTTGGCTGATTTGTGTTGCTTTTTGCGGTTTCCACTTTTGGTTTTCTTGAAAGAAAATGATTTCTTGGCTTTGAAAACATATGACTTTGATTGAAAGAATTCTTGCATCAATAAAATGCTTGATTTGTTGCCACTTTGATTTCTGCGTGTGTATTTCCCTTTTTGTAAAGTCTTGGCTTTTAGAAAAAACAAATCCGGATAAGATAAGCTTGCCCCTTTTGATATCCTTGATAAAATCGACTTGATTGATTATGGAAAATCTGGAAACACTCGGTTTTGATTGTAGACTTCAATAGTTCTCCAATTCGAATTTGTCCTTTGCAAAAAAATCCGGAGAATAAATACTTACTCTTTTTAAAAATAGTTTCCACAAAAGATGATAGAAATTCTGGAAATGATTCTTGCTGAGATTTTTATCTTGCCAAACATGTGCCTTGATTAAAACTGCACAATTGTATTCCTGGAAATCAATATTGGAAGATTTGAATTCATTTCCAGATTTTAACATTTTCCAAACTATAGAAATGAATGCTGATTGAAATGTTCTTTAAAAAGTTGCCTTATACAGATTGTACAATTTCTGTATGATGTCGAGTTGAATTTTTTGCCAATTATGCTTTTGAAAATTACACTGATTTTCTGCAGCATGCTTGTATATATGCTCCTTGTTGATTTGGCATTCCCCTTGTGTACACCATGCTAAAATCATCCTGCTATGACTTTGTGTGCAAGTCTTGTGCATTGCTCGACCTGTTATGTGCTGTTGTCATTACTATTGTACATGCACACTTGAATTCTCCATATTTAGCTGCTGAAGTCATCGCTGCTGCACCCTTTGACTTTGAGCTGCCTCGACCTATGGCTGGACTGTCATTCATTCCAATTTAGCTTGACCAATTCAGTTCATTGTCCATACTTTGTAAACATGTTATTATGTTTTTCGAGCCATTCATATATAAAACTGCTACTATGAACAATTCATGCATATACTGCCTTGTCCCTCGGATTTGATCACTAAGTTGTGACAGTCCTGTTGCATATTCATCTATGTATTCATTAATCATAATAGCATAGCTCAACTGCAGTCTCTTCACCATGTTACTTGTGTTGACACCATGAATTCTGCTGTTTGTGTGGGCATAGACTCTTGCCACATTTACATTGCTTTGTTTACTCATTGTCATATGTATCTTCCACCATTTTAAAACTGATCTGCCATGCTTGTGTTGATTTCCTTCACATATTTTGTTGCATATAACATTGGTTTGGTGCTATTTGATTTGTCCATGAACTCATCTTGTACATGTCTATATTTTTGCTGATTTGTCCTTGAATTAGCTGCTTTGATATATGCTTGGCCATTGTTGACATGAATCATGTAGCTAGTTTACTTGTACCTATGTTGTTTGCTCTTATTCACCATTCATGCAAACATTTTGGAATTTCTGTTTTGATGTTGTACTTGCTTGATTGATCACATGAGCATGTTGGTGTTCCATGTTAAAATGAGCTCGGTCATGTTTGTTGCATCAATATTATTTGATCTTGTTGCTTGTCATCACCGTGTATGTTAACCATTTTGTTGAAGTTATGCATTTGTTGAGACTCGACTATTTCTTGTGCACTGAGTCGAGATGGTCCACGTGGCTACTCCTTAGTTGCACACTGGATTGGTGAGGCAGTGCACACGTGTATATATATACACGTGTGTATATGCAGCCATATAGAAAATTTTCTTGTCCCTGTACTACTGTCTAGACACAGATTGATGGTTATATAAATCATATCAAGTCATGAAAAACGATGAGAAACACACCAAAAAACTGAGGCAAATAATTTTTTTTATATTCACATGTATTTTGAAAATTATTTCTGTTCCATATACTGTATGTGTGTTTCAATACATGACAGGTATGAAGACTGGACTGACTGTGAAGATAGAACACTGAAGATACAAGACAGAAGATGAAGCAATGTGTGTAAAAAGAATGTATATATGAAAATGTACGACTGAGTGACTGTATGAGTGTTGTGTATTGTGTGAGGAGCTTTGTTTATAATGAAATTTTATTTCAGTGAATTACAATGTTGAGCAAATAGTGGAGTTGTAAATCTGTACTGTTAAATATTGAAACAAAATATTATATTTAAATAAAATACTGTGTGAATATTTGAATTTCTGTACAATCGTATTCTATATAAATATTATATTCCAGTCTGTGATAAATATATGAAACAGTACAGTAACAAACACATTTATAATAAAAATATATTTGGTTGTTATCATCAAACAAAAATCATATAATTGTGTATACCACACCGTTATATACAACAATCTCCCCCTTTTGATGATGACAAACAAATACGAAGATTTTGAATAAAATAAATGTGTTTACAGTGAATACTGAACTCCCCCTATTTATTAGCTCCCCCTACAGCAAACAACTCCCCCTATAACTGTGCATGAGTGAAATGAATGAATAATAAATTTTCAAAATTAAAAATATTTATAAAATATTCACTCATAAATCAAAATCTCAACCCATTCTCCACCTTTTGTTATCATCAAAAGGATTCAGAAATTAATATATAGATGAAAAATTGAATAAATAATATAATTTCAGCATAAGAGGAAGAACGGTCATCATAAATGTCAATCAGTCAAACAAAAATCATAATATTCTGAGAATAGGTGGCATATTTCACATTGTAGAGAATGACGAATTTACGATGAATTTTATATAAAATGAAGAGAGTTAGAAAAATGATTTCCAATTATTTTCAAAAAAAAAAAAAAAAAAATTGAGCACAAAAACAGTGATGGCTTTGGACTATAATTAATCAATCAATTTAAGTGAGAAAATTATATAATCTCAAATCCCAATATATATCAAGCAACAAATCATAATATGTCATAAAATTTCAACATATTTCACAGAATAGAATATGGATTGATAGGCTGGTTTTTACACACCAAGGAGAATTTCAAATTAATTTCTATTTAGCACATTTTTCTTTTTCTTTTTATTTTATTTAAGAGCACACTGACCACACATAACTAGAGCTTGGATTTTTAAATATGGTCAGTCGCAGCTTAAATTATAGGTTGTCTCATAACCATGCATGACCAGAGCTTGGATTTTTAAATGAGGTTAGAGACACACTTATGCATTAATTATATATTCATCATTTTCAGTTTCTAAAGAAAAAAACTCCTCGGTATATAAAACCAATATGAATGATAGAAATGTGGTAGGGATAGAGACGGACTGTGAAATAAATTTCTAAATTAATTATATTATGAAATTTCGCTCGACTGTACCGGGATCATTGAAAATTTTCAATTATCACTAATTCTGAATAAGAGTAACACAGTCACATTTCCATCACAAATATTTTCACTGTTTATTCAAAAAGATTTTAAAGAAAAATAAACTCTTCACATTAATATAAAAGTATCATGGATGGCAGAATGATGATAGATAAAGGAGATGTTCGTGAAATAATTGCCAATTCAAAGATATTGTAATAAATGTTCAACCATCATGAAAATATATCAATAAAAATCTCCTCTTGTTGTGAAATATACTGCAGTCATAGTTCATCACAATTTTAAAATCCAATAATAATTTTGATGAATTATTAATAAAGTTCAATTTGGTTATTGATTTCAATTTCTGAATGAATAATCAATAAAGAATTTTAAAATTGAAAATCAAATACAGGAGGAATATGAAGAGCTATACGGCCAAGAGAGATAAAAAAATATACATAAAAATTCAGCTATTCTGATACCAACTGGGGTCCCTATTAATGAGGATTGTAACAAGACAGAAAAGACACACAAGGGTATCACAGATAAAGAAATTTAAGCCCAAATCTCAAGCAGACAAGGTTAGCACATCAGAATGAGTAATCACAACAGCAAACAGTTATTCATCAAGACATGAGTTAAAACCAAACAGATATTTGAAAACATTTTTCAAAATCAATATCAGAGCAGTACAAGAAAACAGTTTCAAAGCAAACTTGTCAGGATGATGGTCACATAAGATGATTCATGATCCAATGATTAAAAATACTGTTTATTTGAAATCATTTGAGGAATATGAAACTCTCAAGATTCAGTGAATCAATCCCACCAGAATATTAATTTCCGATTCAAGATATGTGTGTGATTCAATAAATCAATAATTTCGAATGATTTTAAACAAACAAATATTTAAATCAAATAATCATGAAATAAGAGTAAATCTACAAGATCGGATTTTCAAAGGAATTTTCCAAAATATTTCTGACAAGCCAAGACTAATTTCAAATCATTTACATCAAATTTGAGTAATAATTCATGATCCAAAAAATAGTGGTTTATTCAAAATCACTTGAACGAATGTAATTCTTGAGATATAATGAATCAATCACACAGGGTTAATAATTTTAGATCGGAGAGGTGTGTGAGATTCAAAATATCAGAAATTTTCAAGTGATCTCAAACAAACAAAAAATAACCATAATGATCATGAATACAGATGAACTTCATGATGTATCACCGATTCAAACGAATCCGAAAATCAATGAAATTATCACGAATGATAAGAAGCAGTGTACTGTAATGAGTATAATATTTTAAGCGTTTCCAACATGAATTGGAAGAAACTCAGAACAGCACAAGTGTGTGAAATTTCATTAATTATTCAGATTTTCAAAAATTTAGAATTTAAAGTAACAATGCTCAAGATATGATGTTAATGCATCAATACTGTTATGAATTCAAAGAAACAGAAACTTCAAAACAAATGCAGATATTTACAAGATTAAATTAAAGATCTGGAAATAATTAAAACGTCGGAGTTCTATTCAACTAAAGAGAATTTCCAGAAAATATGAGTTCTATGATTGTAAGTTAATGAAGCCTAGAAGAATTTACAATGATATGACAGTGACAAAACATAAACAGAAAAATAAACAGAAGGGACAAAAGGAGAAATAAACAAAGAAAATACAAAAACAGAAAATATTTACAAAGGTGAGTTTAGAGATCATACTAAGGAACTGAAAAAGATTCAATGATATGAAGTTGTTTGAATTCAATTTCTCTTTTGCAAAGCAGCTCCTCAGCCTTCTCCGAGACTTAACAATTTATAGGATCGAGTGGTCTAACAAAGTTTGTAAAACCACTCACAGTTGTATTCATTTGTTTTAGTACCCAGACTTGTTTATATAACAAACCATTCGATTCTACCATTGTACCCTTCGGGACCAAAATTTGTTTAAACTTAACGAAGCCCGTTTGATTTCCTTTTAGGATCCAAGAATGTTTAAATGGTTTATTATAAAGAAAATTCTCATTTTTGTTGTGGTTTAAAAACCTTTTAAAGTTCAAATTTTCAGAACGACCCTTCCTGAAGCAATTTAAAGGATTTTTAAAATCATTTGAGTTCTGATTTTCAAAAACGTTATTTTTCTCAAAGCCGAGACAACTTTTATTATCAGATGAAAATTGATTTTTCAATAGCATATTCAGAGATATTTCACTGTTAGAAAACTTAGTCAAAGTTGACTCAAGTTATTGAATTTTAGTTTTAAGATCACGGTTCTCTTTTATTAAATCCGAACAATGATTTTTAGTGATCTTACATCTTTCAAAATCAGATTTTAAAAACAAATTATCATCTTTAAGAATTTTAATTCTGGCTTCGGATTCCATGATTTCAGATTCAAATTGTTTTTGTTTTTCAGACTCAAATTTCTTGGATTTTTCAATCTCATTTTCAAGTTCTTCTAAAATCAAATTTGATTTCAAAAAGTTCTCCTTTTCAGCAATTTCAAATTTGGAATTTATATCTGTTTTAAAATTTTCAAATTCCTTTTGCAGAAGGTTATTCAAATTTGATAACTCAATCTTGTTCTCATTTAAGATCAGAATTTCATTTTCAAACTTTTGAATATTTTTATTGAGATGAACAAGATTGGTTTTCAATTTCAAACAATTTTTGCAAACAGAATTTGAAGACTTTTCAAAATATTCAAGTTGTGATTCCAAATCATCAATTTTGCTGGTCAACCCAAAATCCTTGGATTTCAAAGACTTATTTTTCAGTTGGAGTTTATCAACAGATTTCGTTAAATCGAGACACATGTAAACTAAATCTTTGTATGAGAAATTTTCTATTTCAGCATCTGTTGATTCTCCATCATCTGATCCCTCTGAATTTTCATTTATAAATCCTATTAAACAGAACTCTGAATCTGAGTTAACTTTCTTGGGTTTTGAGCAATTGTAAACTTTTTGCCCATACAGCACGTTGAGAGTTTTCCAGATTTCCTGTGCAGATAAACAATGACAGATAAGCTTAAATTGATCAATACTGAGATAAGAATAAATAATGTCCATAGCATGAGTATTGATAACAATATTCCTTTTATCTGACAAATTTACTCCATTAATAATAATATTCCAATATTTAATATGAACATATTTTATATAAATTTTCATCTTTATTTTCCAATTTAAAAAATCTGTACCATTAAAAATAGATGGAATATTACTGAACTGACTCTCTATGGACTGACACCAAGGGATCACCATTACTCTAGAGTTAAACAGAATACCTGCTCTGATACCACTTGTTGGATCTAGATTAACCCCAGAGGTGGGGTGAATATGGTTTATCACCGTTTTTAACTGAATTAAAATTCTAACGAGATATATAATAATAAACAGATCACAGAACATAGCAGAAACATAAATGCAGAAAATAAATCACACACAGATATACCCTCCTGCGGCAAAACCCTGCCTACTGCTGCATTTCTAAGGTTTCTACTAGGTGATAGAACAGTTCCCGCATACAAGACCATGTACACTCATAGACCCTGCTCCTATTCTAACCCTATGCTCAAAACCCTAGACTGACCGATATCCTCTAGATCAGATTTTCCCTGATTACGACCCCGTAAACAATAACCTAGATTTTACAGACTCTAGTAACTGTCAATCAACACCCTGACTGTATCTCCCTAGATTTTACAGACTCTAGAACTGATGGTTGGATTACAGATGGAAAAACAAAAAGAAACAAAACAATACAAAAATAATAAAATAAATTAAACAAAGAAGAACCCTTAGGAGTTAAAAAGGAAAGGTCATCCCCTTTTAAAATTAAAACACTTAAGCCCTTGATTTCTTGGCCGGCCCATTTGCAAATTATCAAACCCGTTCACTTTGTTTCTTCAAAACATGGCGGCGCTCCTAGGGTTTTTTGAATTCGTCCCTAAATCGATGCTTTGATTGATGAATTGGATTAATCTCTAAAACTCGACACTTTGTGGCTTGATGCTTCGATTGTCGCCTTCTGATTTGGAGGGATTTTCTCTCGATCGAAAAAGGATAACTCAGTGAGTTTCTTCTTAATTTTATTTATTGATTTTTTCTTCGTTTTTTTCGAATTGCAAGCCTATGATGAACCTGGTGTGTATAGGATAATATGACCCTATAATCGCTCTCTGATTTCATTTAATCGACTTGGCTGATTTGTGTTGCTTTTTGCGGTTTCCACTTTTTGTTTTCTTGAAAGAAAATGATTTCTTGGCTTTGAAAACATATGACTTTGATTGAAAGAATTCTTGCATCAATAAAATGCTTGATTTGTTGCCACTTTGATTTCTGCGTGTGTATTTCCCTTTTTGAAAAGTCTTGGCTTTTAACAAAAAATCTGGATAAGATAAGCTTGCCCCTTTTGATATCCTTGATAAAATCGACTTGATTGATTATGGCAAATCTGGAAACACTCGGCTTTGATTGTGGACTTCAATAGTTCTCCAATTCGAATTTGTCCTTTGCAAAAAAAATCTGGAGAATAAATACTTACTCTTTTTAGAAACAGTTGCCACAAAAGATGATAGAAATTCTGGAAATGATTCTTGCCGAGATTTTTATCTTGCCAAGCATGTGACTTGATTAAAACTGCACAATTGTATTCCTGGAAATCAATATTGGAATATTTGAATTCATTTCCAAATTTTAACACTTGCCAAACTATAGAAATGAATGCTGATTGGAATGTTTTTCAAAAAGTTGCCTCATACAGATTGTACAATTTCTGTATGATGTCGAGTTGAATTTTTTGCCAATTATGCTTTTGAAAGCTACACCGATTTTCTGCAGCATGCTTGTATATATGCTCCTTGTTGATTTGGCATTCCCCTTATGTACACCATGCTAAAAACATCCTGCTATGACTTTATGTGCAAGTCTTGTGCATTGCTCGACCTGTTATGTGCTGTTGTCATTACTATTGTACATGCAAACTTGAATTCTCCATATTTAGCTGTTGAAGTCATTGCTGCTGCACCCATTGACTTTGAGCTGCCTCGACCAATGGCTGAACTGTCATTCATACCAATTTAGCTTGACCAATTCAGTTCACTGTCCATACTTTGTAAACATGTTATTATGTTTGTCGAGCCATTCATATATAAAACTGCTACTATGAACCATTCATGCATATACTGCCTTGTCCCTTGGGTTTGATCACTAAGCTATGACAGTCCTGTTGCATATTCATCTATGTATTCATTAATCACAATAGCATAGCTCAACTGCAATCTCTTCACCATGTTACTTGTGTTGACACCATGAATTCTGCCATTTGTGTGGCTATTGACTCTTGCCACATTTACCTTGCTTTGCCGACTCATTGTCATATGTATCTTCCACCATTTTAAAACTGATCTGCCATGCTTGTGTTGATTTCCTTCACATATTTTGTTGCATATGACATTGGTTTGGTGCTATTTGATTTGTCCCTGAACTTGTCTTTTACATGTCTATATTTTTGCTGATTTGTCCTTGAATTAGCTGCTTTGATATATGCTTGGCCATTGTTGTCATGCATCATGTAGCTGGTTTACTTGTACCTATGTTGTTTGCTCTTATTCACCATTCATGAAAACACTTTGGAATTTCTGTTTTGATATTGTACTTGCTTGATTGATCACATGAGCATGTTGCTGTGCCATGTTAAAATGAGCTCGGTCATGTTTGCTGCTTCAATATTTTTTGATCTTGTAGCTTGTCATCACCGCGTATGTTGACCATTTTGTTGAAGTTATGTATTTGTTTAGACTCGACTATTTCTTGTGCACTGAGTCGAGATGGTCCACGTGGCTACTCCTCAGTTGCACACTGGATTGGCGAGGCAGTGCACACGTGCATATATATATACACGTGTGTATATGCAGCCATCCAGAAAATTTTCTTGTCCCTGTACTATATATACATAATGTCTAGACACAGATTGATGGTTATTTAAATCAGATCAAGTCATGAAAAATGATGAGAAACACACCAGAAAACTGAGGCAAATAAAAAATAAAAAAAAAATTATATTCACATGTATTTTGAAAATTATTTATGTTCCATATACTCTGTGTGTGTTTCAATACATGACAGGTATGAAGACTGGACTGACTGTGAAGACAGAAGAGTGATGATACAAGATAGAAGATGAAGCAATGTGTGTAAAACGAATGTATATATGAAAATGTACGACTGAGTGACTGTATGAGTGTCTTGTGTTGTGTGAGGAGCTTTGTATAAAATGAAATTTTATTTCAGTGAATTACAATGTTGAGCAAATAATGGAGTTGTAAATCTGTACTGTTAAATATTGAAACAAAATTTTATATTTAAATAAAATACTGTGTGAATATTTGAATTTCTGTATAGTTGTATTCTATATAAGTATTATATTCCAGTCTGTGATAAATATATGAAACAGTACAGTAACAATCACATTTATAATAAAAATATATTTGGTTGTTATCATCAAACAAAAATCATATAATTGTGTATACAACACCGTTATATACAACAATACTAAATTTTGGTACCATACATAAATGACTTGGGGTCACATGATATCATAATATTGTGATTGACTACAGTCGGAAACATCTTAATGACACCCAGTTACAAAAACCCGAGTAATAACATCGTGATGATTGGAGTTGAATAATACCATTGTGAACATCATGATGACTCCAATCGAGTACTCGGTCTATAATACTAGTGACATCTTGAATGTGTCTCAACCTCTCGGTTAGGAACCCATAAGGCATCAATGTTTGTCCCATACCATTCGTTTGCACCTAACGGTTTACTAGCCGTTCGTTGATACCACACTAGAAAACATCATGAAACATAATCAATTTTACACTGCCTGATCTCATTGTCAAGTGTAAAGATACCAAACTCGACTTATCTTTTTCTCTTCGGACGAGTACTATGTGGCAATCTAACCTATCTCATCTCATCGACAAGTAAAAATCCATCTTAAACATCAAAACGTCATAAATTCATAAACGACAAAACATCATGAATTCATAAACATCAAAACATCATAAATTCATCATAGAATAGCTTGCCTGGTGTCATTGGCAAATTTACATAGCATCGTGGTTGGTGCATCATCGAGCGTACTCCAATTGAGTAGTTCTAGAACTAATGGCCTTCGCCAATATTTGGCAACATCTCAAAACATCGTATCAAAAGGGTTTCGATCGTACAAGACTGATATTAAGCGATAAAGTAAAAACACATGTCACACACCATGTATTTTTACTAAATCATTTAATTCTCATTCTTATAGGCCAAAATTCAAAAGAATAAGCTAATATATATTTAAAATAATTTTATGGAGAAAATAAGGCTTTTAAACGATTTTTAAGAAAATAAGCTTTCCCGTATTAAATATAATATCTATTTATAAAATACTTCAAAATGCTAAATAATTTGATTAAAAATCTTTTAAAATGACTTAAAAGCATTTACTTTCCAAACCATTGTCTTTAATAATTCACTAAAATTTAGCTAGAATTAGAACCATTCAAAATCTTCAAGAATACTCAATGTCGATATTAATCGATATTTAAATTTAAGTGGGACTTAAATCAAATTTAAATCACAAATTTCATCAAATTTTAGCTAGTCCATTAATGGACATCATTGCTATCTAATAACATCGAGTTTCATCAAAAGAATGCAACTGGAATTGTCGAAACGGCAAAATATCATCAAAATCCAAAAATTAATCATTATACTAATTTCAGCCCTGTTGTAAAGAATTCAGATTTTAACATAACAAACTTCAAAATCTGAAAATACTTATTAAATGAAAGTTTTTCTATTAAGTCTAAGCTTTCTAATTAAAGATATAAAGATCATCGAAATCGGACTTAGTATGTAAAAGATATGATGAATACAAGTCTCAGATTTTGAAATTCACTGTAACTGTCGCTTTTCTCAGGACAGTGACAAAGAAATAAGACATTGACTACCTTAACTTCAAGATCTTGAAAATCTCAAAGAAAGAAAGTGTTAGTGCATAATCTAAGATTTTTAAAATATCTAAGATTACTGAATTCGGTCAAGAAATGAAAAAGTTATGGCTGATTTCATTTCAGCTAAGACTAAAGGGCAAATGTTAGTTTTGCTCTCCGGATAATCGTAGAGAGCTTCAATTTTGACCTTGCTAACGTCAAAATTATAGAAAAATCTAAACATGAAATCTAAATTTCTAGCAAAATGAATAAAAGGATAGCTGTAGATTAGTTTCTAAGCTTTCCATAATGACAAAGATCATCGAATTCTGATCAATGGTTTAAAAATATGACCATTTTACTAAAAAATATCAAACTGAGCTAGAACCTTACATTCAACGTTCGAATCCCGTATACGCTAACTTTGGGTATACAACACATCAGAACAAATAACAGAAGACTTTTATAAACATCATAATAATGTTACATCAGAGTACAGAATATCAGAGTATATCGGAAATAATACACATCGGAAGATAAATTTACATAAATGTAATACAATGCACAGCGGAAATATAAACTACACAACGGAAGACTGTAAATTCCTGGACACAGCTTAAAGCTTCAATCCAGAATCCTGCTCAATACATCTGCAAAATAAAACTACTCGACTGCCCGTGTGGAAAATAGGGGCACCCGAGTTCGCAAGGCAAAATCAAATTACAGGTCAGTCATGGGACTGGTGTGAGAAACTCCAAAACAGTTATAATTAACTTTTCTAATCATAGGACAAATCACAGGACCACGCCGCTAACGCGGAACGGGTCTACCCCCATGAATGTCAGTGTATAAACAACAATCAGAAATATAGATATGGATCTACTATGCATCAATCAACATGCAATATCCCAATCTACCCATTTAGATTAATCACTACTTAGCTGATTCAATTTACAGAAATTATTCCTTTGGATTTTATTCCCGATTTCTTATTTCAAATCATTTGAAATTCATATCTTACTTTCTATATCAAAATAGATTTCACTTCGGGATCTCAAATCAAATCGTTTGGAAATATGAATTCCAAAACATAACAATGCATACAAACAAGTATGCAACCAAATATCGTGCTCCCCATCGACAAGGCAAAGGGTACGCACCTCGCAACTCGATATATAAATGTGCACCTACCCCACATAGGAGTAGGGTACACCGACGATGCACCTCCCACACATGGAGAGCATACACCGCCCTCTCACCCATAATTTTAGTCTCAGGGTTACCCGAATCTTTAGCCACATACTAAATCATTTCATATCCCGAAGTACGGAAAATCATTTCACAACATAATAATCAAAAGTACTTTCAAAATATAGTACTTCACATCAGTAATTCACCCATATGATCAGTCACTATTAATCACATAACCTTTGAGCTCGTACGTCTCAAAGAAGGCGGTTAAGCAAGAGAATAAATTCTCCGCCACCAAACAGATACATCATCAATAGCAACTAATTGAATATGCGATGAACCACAATGTAAGATATAATACATTTCTAAATCACTTTAGAAATCATCGGGTTTTGGGCCTCGAAATCCTTTCTATAATATAAAACAATTTTATAAAACATTCCCTATCCAAAATCAGGAATACATTTCTTTTCTTTTAAGAAAAATATCATTTCACAATCATTCATTAAATTTAAAATGAACACAACATCGCTAAACACCTTATCGTCAAATCGTGAAGTGTTTCACAAGGCATTAGCACACAGATATTTTCAACCCAACCCAATGCTAAATGTAAAAGCATTTTTTGCTCATAAACTGGTCGAGCACAATCCAAACAATCAATCAATCAATTTTGACATTAAATATAAGGTTTTGAATAGAGATAGTATCGACTTATATTCAACATCAAATCCTAAAACCAACAGATATCATATCTGGAATAACGATATCGATATCTTCCAAATTCCCATCACAATATCTGTATAATCACGGAATCCAATATCGAAAATATCCAAAGATAATTTCAATTCAAATCCAATTCAATTTATTTATTTATAACCATTGGATTATTTTTCTAGTTAATAACTAGTTCGTTTCGATAAAAATATATTTTTATCTTTTCAAATATGAAATTTTCATCCCAATTCTTCCCATTTAATTTCTAATGATTTTACACAAATTATAGATATTTTTAATAATTTTATCAAGGCCCGTACAGTCGATTTCCATCAACGGTCATCGAACTGCACTTACAGTGACCTTTTCCAAATTTGATTTGGACATAATTCCAAATCCAACCGTTAGATTTCTAATTTCTAATTTCTAATACTCGTTAGAAAGCTCTTTTCGATACGAACCCAACGGTTCCGGTTTTAGGAGAATCCGCCGGTCGGATCTCCCGTAATATCCATTCGAAGTCAATGGTCGAAATTCACGAACTGCCGCAGCGCGGCGTGTTCTATTCAGGCCATTATATATATAATATATATATTATATATATTTCATCGATTTTCTTTTAAAACGTATTTTATAAATCGTTTTAAATTCGTTTTCAAAACAAATTCAACTTCCCTTTCAATTTCAAATCAAAATTGAATTTTCCTTTATAAATTCGTTTTAAATTCATTTCAAATTGATTACAATTCAAATCGATTTCAATTCAATTTTAATTCAATTTCAATTCAAATTCGTTTTCTATTCAATTCAATTCGAATTCGTTTTCTACTCAATTCAATTCGAATTCGTTTTTAATTCAATTCAATTCGAATTCGTTTTCTATTTATTTCAATTCGAATTAGTTTTCTATTCAATTCAATTTGAATTCGTTTCTATTCAATTTCAATTCGAATTCAGTTCTATTCAATTTCAATTTGAATTCATTTATATTCAATTTCAATTCGAATTCATTTCTATTCAATTTCAATTCGAATTGAATTCATATCGTATATATATATATTTCAATTTCAATATATATATTATTCTCGTCTCATATATATGTTATTTTCACTTTTCATATATATATATATATATATATATATATATTTTAACATTCAATATATACGATATTTTCACTTTTCAAATATATACGATATTTTCACTTTTCAAATATATACGATATTTTCACTTTTCAATACATACGATATTTTCACTTTTCATATATACAATATTTTCACTTGTCATATATATACGATATTTTCACTTTTCAATATATACGATATTTTCATATTCAATATATACGATATTTTCACTTTTCATATATACAATATTTTCACTTTTCATATATATACGATATTTTCACTTTTCAATATATACGATATTTTCACATTCAATATATACAATATTTTCACTTTCAATATATATGATATTTTCACTTTTCATATATATTTATATATATTCACTTTCAATATATACGATATTTTCACTTTTCATATATATATATATTCACTTTCAATATATACGATATTTTCACTTTTCATATATACAATATTTTCACTTTTCATATATAGAATATTTTCACTTTTCATATATACAATATTTTCACTTTTCATATATATACGATATTTTCACTTTCAATATATACGATATTTTCACATTCGCATATATATATTTATTTTTAACTCATATATATATATATATAATTAATTTCATTTCACATCCCGATTAATTTTTACAACAACATACAATCAAACAAGTCGTCCATGGTCTGTGGACAACGGGGAGCAGTTCATATATGCAGTTAGAAAATAAATAACTGAATAGAAAATTTAAAGTGAGATAATTCTCACCTTGGTTTTCCACTTCTTCAGTTTTATTTGAAGATTATTTTAATATAATTAAACTCGTATTTAATTTTATCAAAATTTCCAATAGCTTCTAGTTCTGTTCCAGTCAATCCCATGTTGTAGATCTCGTTGTTGTGATTCCAACATCCCTGAAATCGTTGAATTCTGGTAACGTACGAATAAGTTATTGACATTACAAGTTTTAACAAAAATTAATATAGTTTAATTATATTTAAATTCACTAATGACCTGTTCAATGACTAATCCCTTGATTAGAGATTCTAAACCCCTTCTTCCACCTCTGGAATAACGAAACAGAGAAACCCAAAAACATCGACACCAACTATCGCCTGCCGCCGCCACTACATCCACCCAGACCCGCATCAGACCCCTCCCCGACCTCCGCCTTGGCCACGCCCTCCTGCACCGACAACATCGGGCCACTCGAAACCTCCGTTCATCAGAAAAATCCATTCGAACCTAATGCATTTGAACTCGGAAATCTCCTAATTCTTGAAGCCAGAAGCGATCATAGGCAAATGGTTGTGAAGCTCGTAAAGAGCGCTTGAATTTTTGCTATAGAACCTTGATTCAATTAGCGTGGATTGAGGGAATTTTGGTGATTAAAATCCGAGGTTTTCGTCCGTTGAAATTGTTCTTGGCGACGGGTCTGTTTTAGGAAATTAGGGTTAGCCAATTTTTGGCTTTATATAGAAATAATTTTAATATTTAATTCATTTAATTGATTCAATTTCGTCCTAACTCCAGATCGAACCCAACGACTGTCGCCCCTAGCCAAATACCCCCATTCCGAACACAATGGGATATGTATCGTAAGCTGATTCGATCGTTTCGATCAGTTTCCATCAAAATCAACATATAAATCATTATATATTCAGTTTAAACGCACATTTTAATTTACTAGGGACACATACGAACCAGAAAATTTCCATAAAAATATTTTCGAGCTTCGTATTGACGATACGGTCCTAACAAATCTAGTTTCGTCGAATTCTGAGACCATTTGAAAAGTGGTCAATTTCCAGTCGATTAAAATCAACTGAAAATGGTCAAACGTGTTTTCCTTTGCCACGCTCACATATTGATTCGAAAAATTATGAAAATTGGAATCTAGCAATAACTTGACATCACGGACCCAACAAAAGTGGTTTCGTCGAAATCCGAGGTCGTTTGCAAAATGGCTATTTTTAAGGGCTAGAATTCCATAGCGACTATTCTGAAATTTCAACTGGACATAACTTTTTATCCCCGCTATGAAATTTTGATTTTTCGGATTCATTGGAAAGATATTCTCAAATAGATCCTATTATTTTTGGTTTCACTAAAATCCGGTTTATTTTGCACCCGGTACATTCAATTGAAGTTTGAAATCGAATTATCGAACTACCACGCCATTTTCAATTTCTTTTATAATTTAAAATAAATATTATATATTCTAACGACGACAAATATAAATATATATGTTCGAATTCTATTCAAAATAAATTTTTCGTCGATATTATTTAAAATAATTCATTTTAAATAATCAAAATCCATTAAATTTGCCAAAATAAAATTTTCAAATTGGCCCAGAATTTCCGGGTTGTTACACAGAATGACTAAGATCATCAAATTCCGATCAAAAACGAGAAAAATATAGCGAAAACATCATCAGGTTGAAACCGAGTATAGCTCCTTAGAGACAGAATTGTACTTCTGCTTTCAAATCAGTTTCAGATTGATCAAAGGACAGAATATTAAAATAAAATATGAAGAGAAATTGTTCCTTATTGAATCTAGTTTCAAACCAAAAAAATGACCTAAGTCGAATAAGAAACGAAGATATTATGCCTATTTTACTACAGTGCATTTCAGCAAATTCGATATATACACGATTTTTTTTGCAAGATTTTACATAAAAGCTTCATTTCTTGCAAATAATTTGTGAATTTATGATGTTTTGCTATAATTGTTACTACTTACCTTAGCTTGAACAACAATTTTATGAATTTTGCAAGCAAGGGTTTGAAGAAGAAAGCTTCAAATTGATCAAAGATTCATCTTTTATGCTTCTTTCTAAGCTTGAGCACCTATAGATTAAACAACAATAACGTGCAACAAAAAAGAGAAGATAAATTCCTCAACTTGAAACAAAATGACTAAAATTGAGATGAAATACAACCCTATATGATTACGTGCTATATATTTTACTTTAGAGTGATAATTCTTCTTAGTTTTGCTGTAGAAATTTGAGAAATTAGGTTTAGAGGTTATGGCCATGAGAGTTATTCTGTTTTTGGGGAAGGAGTTTTCTATTTATCTAAAAATGAAATGTACATATGTTTTCTAGAGAACTCCTCCCTTCGCTCCCCTAATTAAGCCTATAAAGATGTTAATTAAATTATTAGCCTATGAATTAGCTTACGAAAGCTAACATGAACTTTAAGGCTTTGTTTATACTAGTTTTTACATGATTTCTACATACTTCCCTCACTAATTCACTTGTATATAATACTAAAATTTTAAAAAAAAATTAACACAAGGCCATACCTAAAAATATAAATATGTATTTCAACATGTTTTTAACCATTTTTAACAATATTTCAGAATATGTACATTTTAGACAAAATCATCATTTATGACATTTTTTACCAAATAAAAATTATTTCTTAGCCAAATAAAGCGCAATGGAATATTTTTTACATTTTAAAACATAAAAATAATATTTATAATTAATATTACACTTTCTATAAATTCATTTTCTTCTCATTTGTCCTTTTATTAAACAATAAAAGGCTAATATCGGACTAACCGTCATGGTTAATTTTCAATCTAAATCTCGAATAAAATAATCAAAACTTTATTTTCACAACAACTTCTCAAATTTATTGATTTTTCCTCAAATAAACATCTTAAAATTATATTTTATTGTTAATTAACTATATTAATTTATAATCTCCGCTATTATTTAATACAACAGGTAATCTATGAAACCGGGTTGTTACAATGCCGCCGGGACGATTACTAGTCCCGAGCCTATCCTGATTTCTTTGGAGGGGTTGTTCATGTCCTGGCACCACAGCCCAAGTCCGAACAAACCGTTATAGCTCTCCACGTCTAACACGTTCTTCAATCATATTCCTGAGATTTCAACATTCATTGGTATTGTGACAATCAAGGTCGTGGAATATGCATTGTTGACCAATCTCTTTCTCTTTGAGTTGACTCACTTGTGGGAGGCTTTCTAAAAGGATTAGCGGGATGGACCTCCAAATAGATCTCCTCGGGGGTGTGAGTAAGTTCTGAGTAAGTCGAGAACTTAGGTTGTCTCCAAGTCGTGTTACGATCATTCCCCGAAGAATGATCACTCACCGAAGGGGGTTTGCTAGCAGCAGCAGTATCTTTAGCCTTTTTAGAGTCAGACAGTTTCCCACCCTTAACAGCATTGGACTCGAGAACCTTTTTGTCGGTCCTTGCACCCTCTTCCCGAAGGAATCTTTCAACCTCAGAATAGAACTCGCCAAGATCCCTCGACGGGTCCCAATGTAATGATGTGTTAAAGTCAGACTTGTCCAGAAATCCAGATACTACGGACAGACCTGTCCACTGAAGCCACCACATCATTAAACCATTTCAAGAATTTCCGCAGAGTCTCGCCGGACTTCTGTTTGATGCCATTGAGAGTCATCATGCTTTTCGGTCGAGTGATGTTGACCCTAAATTGATTCACAAATTTCACAACCATAGCATTCAAAGAAGTAATGGAGTCTGCATCCAGCTGCCTGAACCACATTGCAACTATATCTGTTAAGTAAAGCGAAAATCATTTCGCCATGACATTTTTCGTAATGGAGAGGACCTCCATATGATGAATATATCTCATCAAGTGGGCAGCCGGATCCTTCCGACCATCATAAGGTTCCAACATCGGTAGTTTGAAATCCGGTAGGTTGCGAGAAATTCTTATATCCATAGAGAACGGACTGTGACTCAAACAATCCAAGTCCATGGAAGAGGCACTACCTCGAGTGAATCGACGGATGACATCCACGACTTGAGATCCATTACAAATAACAAGCAACTGAATGACAATATCTAAAGCGACACTGGTGCCCCTATTGTTTAAGTCCATGTGAAGAATTAATTGATTGGGGAGAAGAATATCCGCTTGAATTCCAAACTGAGGAGCCACATCGGGCACAATCCCAACTTCTAGAACCGTGGGAGCACTAACATCCAAATTTGCATGCACTGGCACTTGAGCAACATTTCCAATAGTGGCGCCTACGACTTGTCCAGCAAAAGCATCGCAGGTTTTGGCGACATCGGGATTAGGGGTGCCCCCGAGTGTAGCGGGACCAGCACCATTTCGAGCAGCGGCGTTGGCCTGTTATTAATTTGCGCGGTCGCCCCGCACTCCCAAGTCGCAGGTGGAGAAACATTAGTACTAGTTCCAACTGTGTCCCCATGACCAGTCGGCCATGAAGCACTTCTTATTCTTTCTTCAATCTGGGAAAGAAAGTTATTGAAATCATCTTCCTGGCCCTCGAGTCGAGCACTCAAATCATTAGCTAAGTTCTTAACCATTCCATCGACATCTTCTCGAGTGAGCAGTTCAATGTAACTCCAATCGAGGAAAGTTCTTGACTTCCTTCTCCTTCTATACCTTGAGTTTCAGCGATAACATCGAGCTTTTTGCGCTTAACCATGGTGAAAACCGAGTAGCAAAGACGAAGTCGAAAGCGGAAACCGAAGATGAAATCCGAAGACAAATCCGATAATCTAATCGAAAGAAGAAGTCAAAGCTATGCAACCCCCTACCTGGTGCACCAAAGTGTTGACATGGAGAATTGTCGTGGATTCGGTACATGCCAACCCTCGAAGTTAGTGTTGCAAAAACACAGTAATCTAAATTCAAAGTAAAGTGATGCAGGAGAATATAACTTTTATAGTGGTTCGGCACTAACGCCTACGTCCACTTTATAGTAATCATTCATCATACAATTGCTAATTACGATTCCTGTATGAGTTCAGACAATATTTATGTACAAAGTGCTACAACAGAACAACAAAACACTTGTTAATTCTAAACTTTGACCAAAATGCCGTTCTTCTTCATTGAGTGGGAAAAGTGTTAACTTGGTCAAAAATGTCCAAAATATAGCTTCAATGTCCAAGAAATACAAAAATATCCAAAACAGCTCAAAAGCAGTGTAAATGTCCAAACGTCATAGAAAACTTTTGTGCAACATTTAGAGGTCCATGCCATGTCCAATGGCCATGGAGAAGAAGATGGCAGCCATTAATGATGCTTGAGAGCTCCAAGAAGTGCAGAATACCAAATGAGAACCAACCCTTTTGAATTCCAAGCAAGAGGCTATTTATAAGTGAGCTTTTGATGTGATAGGTCAAATTTTGTATCCTTGAGGGATACAAAATTTGCATCCCAAAATCAGAGTCAAAAAACCATGCGTGAGTCAAAATTTCATATCCCTATGTTGGGAAATTACAAATACTCCTAAAATTATTGAAATCACATGTTTATCGCGTAAAATATGGCGAGCCGCATGTAAAAAAGCTGTGCCAAGGTGATCTGCCAATTCTGGAGCATTCGCCGACTCTAGATTTTCAAATCTCAGAAAAAACCACGTTTGGCAAGGATTTTTTTGGTGATCCGCACGTATATTTCCCTTGCCACATTGATCTGACACTTTCGCTCGCATTTTGGAATCCCTCCATTTTTGCCAAATTTCGACTCCCTCTTCACCGACACACACATATGAAATCTTTGAATCCCAGGCATTGCTCACCCCATTTCGACTCGCCAGATTTTGAATCCGATAAGCTTGGCCAATTCTGAACCCCATGCCCGATTCGAAGAAACATCTGCCGGGAAACAAAGCGAAGAATAAATTTCGAATCCACTGAGGTATTTGAAATAATGGGGAAACTTGCCAAGCAAAGTTTTTGTGCCACTTTTTCTGCGTGATCAACTCGAGTCGAGCATGAGTTTTTTGCTTGATCCACCTTGTTTTCCATGCATTTTCATTGTGCCTAATTTGTTAGATCAGCTAAATTTGCCATATTTACCAGATTGATTACCACGTGTTTTGACCATGGATTTTCATGATTTTCCCATGTCGATAAGGCATTTTTGGTTGCCAAATCAGTTTTTGCTGATTTACCATATTTTGACGCCGTGAGTCACACAAACCATTTTTCGTGACCGACGCGTGTCGATCAGCCGTTTTTTGAGTGCACGACACTATTTTTCAGAAAATCTATATATTTTGGCACGATGAGTTTTGCCACGTGATTGGACCGACGCACTCAACCATTTTGAGCTGACCGAACCTTGTCGATCATATATTTTTACTGTGCCGGCTTTTTCGAGTCCATCGACGACAATTTTACGAATCGACGCCATTTTCAATCCTTTTCCGAACACGTAACAACTTTGTTCACATCGCTTTGTGTTTTCTGACGATGTTATTGACGCTTGAGCGCATCGCTGACTAAAATCTTGGCATGTGACAACTTCGACCAAAAAGCGTGTCAACATTAAGCTAAGAGAACATATTCTCCGCCACCAGTAAGAAATATGTTTAGTAAAAATTAACTAATATATTACAAAATACAACGTTAGTCACACATCCATATAAGTTCGTTCTGGGTCTGAACAAAACCAAAGGCGCTTTATTCCTTATCCAATATAGGAGAAGCCCTTGCAAATCCTGAAATTCTCTAAGTACGTCGGGACCACTACTAAAAAAGAACCTCGTTATGGGATGACTCCCAGCAAAGACATCGGCAAGTAACCCCTTCGATGTGAAGATTTGCGGTCTTCAACACCGTCTTTAAATATCCTTGTTTGCTATTGTTCGATGACAAATATTCTATTGATTAGAAATTTGTCGCGAAGTGTAATAAACCGCAAGCGGACGACGTACACTTGTAGTACGTTAGCGAATATGAGTCGATCCACGAGGAAAGAATTAATTCTAATTTTATTCAATCAAATTAAAACAAAGTCGAGTGAAATTTTAACTACAGCTACAACTAAACTAAATTAACAAACTAAGATAGATAAGAATACGAGAGTTAAATAACAAATTAGGAATAATTCCACTCTCTAGATCACATAAATCAACATAAAATGAAACCATGATCTCTTTTTTTGTCATTTGTGAATCTAGTTGATATGATTATTATAAGTATAGCTAATTTATGCTATTAATTAGCACAAAATAAACTATCAAACTATAACATACCCACTAAATCACCTTACTAGTTCTAATGAAAAATGACAGTAAGATGAAAGTGTAATATATTTTAAGCATGGCCTATGAACTATTGATTAGCACTATAGACCATCAAATTTTTATTTCAACCTCTACTTAATCAACATCATCATATGTAGATGAAGAGGTAATTATTGAACATATGACTAAGCATAGTCTATTTGGTGTCAACAATATAGGCTATCAAATTCAATAATGAACACATAAAACCAACAACATCAACATGACATGAAGCACAAAAAGAGAGAATGAATAAAAAATATATGTTCCATCTACATAATCAAGAGAGTTTCATTACCCCTAAGTTGAAAGGGATTAACCTCTAATATATGCAATCATGATAACAAAAGTTATTGCAAAATAAACATAAACAAAACAAAATAGAGAACTAATTAAAAAAACAAAATAAAACTAAACTACTTGCATAAAATTAAACTGCACCAATGCATAAAGTAAATAACAAGAATTAGATGAACAAGAAATTAAATTGCATTAAAATGAAAATTACATAGGAGAAATGGCTAGGTAGCCATGGAAATAAAAGAGAGCCTTGATTCTGATCCTACCAACTAACTAACTAAAAGAGAGGATCTTTACAAAAACTTAAAGGGGTTATTTATACATGTTTTAAACCCTAAAAACCCTAATCACTTTTCTTGGGAACTACCAAAAATACCCCTTTGTCTCCACTTGCTAATATGTTAGCCTCTAGTTGTTCCATTAAAGAGTAATAATGGGTATGGTCCTCCACTAAGTTGTATATGAATTAATTCCATCTCCATTCCTTTGTATCCCCTTTGTGCATGCATATCTCCATGTAAACTTCATTTGCATACTTCATTTTTGCTCCTAAATTCCTACAAGACGTATGAAAATGAATAAGTAAATTTTATCAAAAATAAATACATGTACAATTGACCGTTTTGCCTCAATATGAAGAAGAATGCATGATAATTTGAGAATTTTGGGTTTTTTGTTTAAAGCATGTAAAAATAGCCCAATATGTTATTTATTTAATTGAAACAAAATTAAACGCGTGAATATAAATGTTCATATTTACATGCACATCAAATACCCCCTGCATTTATCTTTTTATTCGTCCTTGAATAAACTGAAAAACTAAGATAAATCCATTTTCGCAGGGAGTATAATTGCATTCAGGGTATGCAATAAGCCGTTAAACATCTGGGTGTCCCCAGTAGGACGAGTGTTGTCTCGTGAGGGTTTTCAGCGGATACTACCCACAAAATCCAAATGTTGAATTCAAAAAAATATTTACAAAATGCAAATTCAAAAATATTTACATGATGAATGCAAGTTTTCGAAAGAATATTTACAAATGAATAATTTACTTTTAAACGTGACACGAATGAGTTAAACACATATTTGGGTCGTCAATATGAAATTTCAGTCCGTTACTAATCAAAACTTCAAACAAAAGTCATGTTATCGTTACAAACTTCTCCAGCTTGGCTAGTTGTTTTGGTTCAAAACATAGTGCAAATATGAAATGAATTCTCTAATCGATTATCAACAATCGTAAAATGACATCCCAGTTTACTTTTGGTTAACATGTTAGGTCAAATAAGTGAAGATAGTGCTTGGATTTCAAGTGCTTACTCTCTCTTTATTTTGAAAAATATTTACATTATTATTAATTTTAAACACCTAACTGAAAAGACCAAGGTATACCACCCTTAAACTACATTATGACTTACGTGAGGGTTCACTACAAGAAAACCCGCATATAGCAGCGGCATAATCCACTTCTAATCCGTCGCTAAATAGGCCTTAGCGACGGATTTCCTACATAACGTTGTGGTCGGTAAAAACCATGACGGTATTTGTGTCAGATTTTGCGATGGAATTTTGCATGAGTTTTTCGACATTTTCCATCATTTTACTAATTTTATAATAAAAATAAAATTATATTTATTAATTTAATTTCTATACTGACTATTTACCGATGGATAATTTATTTATAATAAAATATTATTTACAAAAGGCGTTGGTAAATCCTTACTAATTACCGAGGGGTTAGCGACGAAAATTAAAGTGAGGTAAACTTAACCTCCCTTTTTTTGTTGGAAATCCGCTGCTCTTCCCCTTTTGATCTGCCTATATATATACACACACACACACAACTTGTGTTCCATTCAATAAATAATCCTAATTTAAAGACAACACAATTAATATCAACACACACATCTCATAATCAATGTATTATATTAATCACTCGTCTCATAATCAACATTCAACATTACATAATAGACATACTAAACATTCTCACATCAAAAATACATAATACATCCATAATATTTCATAAACAATGGTAAGAAGTACAAACCATTATATAGTTCTAGCGTTTCAAATCCATAATTTGTTGTGGCATGTTCCCGCTTTTTTGCATCAAAGATGTCTATCTTCCTATAAAACAAAAATTCTCTAGTTATACATAGAGTCACCGAAGTAAAAACTGAACAACAAAGATATCTATATTTTTATAAACACCGCCTTAATGAAGTATATAAAAACTGAACAAAAAAGATATCTCATTGTGCAAAATTTAACCTGCTACGACATATGAGTTTCTGCATGACTCTACCACTACTCATCTCTTTCCCAGTCCATTTCATAACAACTCCCTTGTCTATTGATTTCAGATTTGTCAGTCAAGGCATTTGAGAAGGTAATTGACCTCCACAACTTTGGTTAGAGGAATAACCCAGTCTATGTGAAGCTGGAATACTACTGACGGATCAACTTTATACATCGTCTGATCATCATCACTCGCACTACTACCATTGTTCAAGTCCAAAGTTACATCTTGCCCGAATATCATTGCTTTCCTTTCCACTCTTCTTTGCAAATAGGGAACACTACAGATCCACTGCAAGTAGAAATGAAAGTAATGAAGCAAACAAAGTGGGTGTAACAAGAACATTGAAAAATGTCACATGATATATCTGTTCATATAGTGTCTGTAATAAATAGATCACATTTGTTAACCAATTCATTACTTGTTGATGAAAACAAAACCAACATTATGAACATACAAATTGGAACCAATATATTATCAGTCTAGACGCTTTTACATTAGTAGGATTCGAGTTCTTTCTTTTTTATAGGTTACCTAAATTTTATTACCAAAGAGTAAAAGTAAAAGATAGAACATATGTCTTCGGTGCAAGGTTTTGAACCTTAAAAACTAAAGAAACAAATGTTTAAGTGGATTTATAGAATTCGTCATTCAAGAGTTTACTGTTTTTGAGAAGTTCAGTAAAAATCATGAAAGTTTGGTTCAATGCTAGCTCTGTTACAAAAAATATCTGTTACCATTTGAAGCTATATATACATACATCAGTTAATCATATTTTTATCTTTCAACAAAAAGAAACTACCTTTTCATCACCATATATTATGCAAACTAATGGTAGTACTACTGGTTAATCATGAAAGCTTTGGTTTTGATCTTGTGTTCGGTCTTTTTAAATTTAGACAAACCCATAATTTTGTTTATATCCAAACTACCTTTTCATTACTTTCATTTCTACTACCATTGTTTAAGTCCAAACTACGAATGACATGCCAAACATCACGAGTAAAGCCACGCAAACCAGACAAAAGCAGAACAAAAAAAGAAAGAAAACATACCAGACCCAACACTTTACAAGTCGCAAACCACCACAACAACCGACTTACAGTTAAAACAGCAAGGCAACAAAAATCCCATCACCCGAGTATGCCAAAACCCTCAGTCAGTTGTAGATAGTCTCGTAAGAGGAGGAGCATAGAACATGAGTGACATAGCTGGGTTCCATGTTTGGCTAAGATACTACGCAAGAACGGAGGCATGAAGTTCAACAAAAGAAAAGTAGTAGTCAAGATAGGGAAAGGAGAATCTGATCTGGAAAATCGAATCAATTATTTGGGTGAAGAGTCTCTATGTTCAACCAGGCACGAAGAAAACAAGATCTGAATTTGGTGGAGTAAAGATAGAGAAGAGAGGCGGATTCGAGAAGATTTGAGGAAGAAGAAGGGGAAAGTTGCGGAAACGATTTAGATTTGTAGCCGAGAAGAAATAGGGATTTAGGTTTGAAAATGACGATTTGATAAGTGTAGTACAGTAAAAGTTGAAGCTTGGAGCCGAAATTTTGACAAGTTGGAGCCAAATTTTTGCAAGTTGGAGCCGAAATTTTCACAGATTAGAGTTGAAATTTTTGTTGTTTGGAGCCAAAAATAATTTAAAGTATAGTAAAAATTGAAATTTAATCTGTTTTAAAGTTGATTATTAAGTTAAAATTCATGTGAATATAGAAGGTAAAATTTGAAATATTATAAGTCTAAACTAATCTTTCATTAAAGTACTGCATGAATATTTATTCGAATTCAACAAGATGTATCATTTTTGAAAAGTTTTATTTTTTTATTATATTTTTCTAACTTTTATTTAACAATTACATCATTGATTTATAATTTAATACTAAGTTAAGTAACGAATTCAATATTTAATATTAAGTTATAGTTTATATCCGGTAATTCATATCCCGTAATTTAATACTTATTATTCATTAGTATAAATTATTTCATATTTCAAATTAACTATTAAATATTATCTGGTAATTTATTATTACTACTACTTAATTATTTTTACTTAAAATTATTTTTATAATTACTAATTTTCAAATCAATCATTCACTATTGTTATTTAGTGATTATAGTTATTAATTATTTAGTATTAACTATTACATGGATATCCATCGACGAATAATAAACAATGACAGACGAACATTAAATAAAGTTTTATCCACATTCAGGTTCAAACGAATGCCAGGTAAAAGATAGTTACAATTGAAAACTGTAAATACGCATGGAAGTTACAATTTTCAATGTAGTGTATCTATTTTTCAAAATTTGAAATTCTTTAACGTTTTGGAATTCTTTGAAATTTTGAATATTTTACAAACTTTTAGATAATTTAAAAAATTATTTTCGAACCTTATGAAAACTTTAAAATTTTATATTTAAAATTTATGAATTGTTTAAAATATATTTTAGAAAATTCCAAAACTTGTATGGTAATGTTTGAATTTTTTTATTCAGAAATTCTTTAATATTTATTTAATTTCTTATTTTTAAACTTTGAACATTTTTTTTCTTAATTACTAATTATATATTAACAATATTTATTAATAATTTCTCTATAGTAATTTCTTTAGTCGTATTGAAGATTAATTATTAGTCATTGATTATCAAAATAAATTTAATTAAATCGTGAATATTAATCTATTTTATTAATTATTATTACCTCTTATTTATATTTTATAGTAATTAGTAATTAATCAATACTAAGTATTGAATATTATTTACTTTTAATAGAAATTATTTATTATTTATTATTAATATATTATTAACATTAATTACTTAAAATTTATATTTACTTATTAATTACTAAGTAAAAAAAATGAAAAACGTTTTATAAAAAGTAAATATTAAAGTCCTTTTGAAATCTCTTGAAAAACTGCTGCAAAAATAGCATCAAAATTATGACGATGGTGAATAGCCTATATCTGCAACGAAATTTAGCGTTAAATTTTTTTTTAACGATAAACTGCTGCAATTTCCAATGAATTAGCGACAGAAATTAGATTCGACGGTAACACTTTATAATAATTTGACATATAAAATCCAAAATATTATCCCTTACAAAGTCCGCGAAAATCCGTCGCTAATTTGCGATGGAATTTTCCGCTGCTGTAACGACCCGCATTCTACGCATCATAGGATCGTAGAATATTTATTTCATCGTGATAGAGGGTCGTATGGTTGTGTAACTTTGGGGGACGACTAGTAGGGTCATTTCCCTTATTTATTATTTTTGCCGATTTTTAATTGACCGTTTTGCCCTTAACTGATCTTGTTTCGGCCATAACTTTTGATTGGAAAGGATTTTTGACATAAAACCACTTCCATCAGATCCGGATGATGGTTTACCTTTCCGTAGAGTGGTCATATGTGAAAAACGGACTTACCGTTTGGGAGATATGGCGGAAATAAGGTTTGGAAGATGAAAAACTGCTTAACAGGGCCAAATGAGGTGATTAGTGAATGGGCACATAACCCGTTTCGGGATTAGGGTTATGGGGAGGCTGATATGAGGTAGGTTTTCATTTCATTTCAGTTTTCTAGCCGCCATTTACCTCCTAAGAACCCTAACAATGGCCTCCAACATCTAGAGTCATCTCTAATCACCTTTTAATTAAGTATTGGTTAATCTACATCAAATTGAGGCGGATTAGCATAGAGATCGAGATAGAGCTACTGTGTTGCCTTGGGAACAGTGCCAAAACAGAGGACATTTCTGATTTAGTACTTTATTTGTGGCCAAGGTGAGTGATTTGCAAAGTTTCTCACTAAATACGGTTAATTACTGGTAATTGTGTTGATTAGCGAATTTATACATTAATAAATTCTGAAAAAATGTTTAGAAATTCTTAAACACCATTTTAGACCTTAGTAAGAAGTTTGGGTTAATTTGGTTAAGTTTTATTAATCTTATTATTAGTTTTGCTTAAACAGGCTTAAGGGAAAATATGGGGTTTCGGCTATGTTTGATCCGTTTTAACCTACCAAATTATTGTTTTGTTGTTTGTGGTCAATTCTATATGTTACTATGACTGTATGGTATGCTTTTTGATTGATTAGAATAGTTAGAATGGTCGAAAACGCCGTCATATGGCGTAAAAACAGTCGATGGAAGTTATAGGAAAATATGCAGGGACCGGATCGGATCACCCCTACCCGAACCGACCCGATCGTGGAGAGCTATCACGAAAAAAGCCACCCTCACGAGCCAAGCGTGCTTCCACGACCTAGAGTCACGATCCGAGCCAATGGAGGAAGCCGACCCGATGCAATGGTCATGAACCAGGAGCCCCGAACTGGTCCTAGCGCACGATCCGAACCGCCAGGGGGAGGACACCACGACCCAACCCGGATGACCTTGCACGACCTGGAGTATGGATCACGACCCGAAGCGTGACCATGAACAGAAGGAGGCCAGAACGAACCGCCAGGGGTGTCCACGACCGATTTGAACCGAGAAGCTTGGACTTGAGGCGTGAATCACGATCCGAACAGGAAGTATAAACTAAAGTGAAGAACCGATCCGGAGAAGACTGAAACCCGAGATTCAAAGGTAGTCCAAATGGGAAGTTTGTACTCAGGATCCAGTTGGGAACCAACGAGTTAACTTCATGATTGAGCTTTGCTGCGGGACGTGTGCAAAGGGTTTATCGACGTCCATAACTTTGATTTACCACCAAGACAAAAGCTAGGCTGCGGATCAGTGTAGTGGCGTAATTATTACTCCATGGGGCAGAGTGATCGTAGCAAGGCTATGAGCTAGTGCAGTGGAGTCGTTATGACTGCATGGGGCAGAGTTGACATAGCAAGGACTAGTGGCTACGGATCAGTGCAGTGGAGTTGCCATGACTCCATGGGGCAGAGTGATCATAGCAAGGGATTGGGTGATCAAAGTGGTGGATGGCGTATGCTTTACGCACTGAGTGAGAGATGTGAGGATGGTTGCTATGACTAATTATTTGTCATCACCATGTCATGCACTCCCCCACCCCCCGTATCCTTTACACCGTATGTTAGTGACACCTTAGAGTATTGTACAGTATGTAGTGCTAACTCATTGGTTGCATGTCCAGGTTCAAGTATGGTATAGTATACCTGTTATTGTTCTGTTTAGCTGCTTATCGCTCATACTAGACTTTTGTCTGACCTAGAGTTTTATGTCTCTTCTTATTACTCTGCGTGCTCTTAAACGAGCAGACTAGAGACAGGTCAGGTGATTATGCACGAGTAGTTGTACCGGAGGCGAGCGGGAGGCTTCCACATATGATATATAGATATTCTCCATGTGTCACTGCTGGTCACTACTTTGGGCATTAGTAGTGCACCTTTTTCTTTGCTTTAGAGACAGTATGTTGAAATTGTAATAAGCTGTATTTTAAATTTTCACTGCTATGATGATTATGGTTTAGTTTTCAGCTTATACACTGTCTCGCCTATTTTATATCAAAGTATTTTATTATTGTATTTTATTCCATGCGCTGTGAGACATTCTACAGGTTCCTTGTTAGTTCATATTCCTTTCGTTTCCTTTCTTTGGCGACCGTCTCGTACTAGTTGGACGTCAGCATAGCGCATTTCGAGGGAAATGTCAGCTGGTCCGGGGCGGGCCGTCACACTTGGTATTAGAGCTCTATGTTGCGTAATTAACCTAGGGAAGTTATCAGGGAGAGATAGTATACGTATATGAGAGCGCGTATTTGTGATTATTTTGGTTTTTAAAAGTTATATATATATACTATTACTATATCTAAGGATGAAGTCGCACTGCACTGGCACCACTATGGAGTTGGTTAATCGTTTTCTCTGTACAGATTGAACGATGAGCCGATATACGAGGGGTACTGGTAGAGGAGCCAATAATGGGAATGCTCCTGACATGAGGACTGTGTTCACTGACTTCATGAGAGAAATGCTTAGAGATGTGCAAGGAGCAGTTCCTAATGCTGCTAATGGTGGTGGTGCAGCGGTGCAGACACTTAGAGCCGATTTCGCCAAGCTTTGCAAGGATTACACTGGTCTTTGTGGAAACCGGTTCCATGGAACAAAATCGGCTACGGATGTTCAAGATTAGTTGGATAGCTGCGAGCGTATCTTTGAAGATTTGGGTATCGACGATGTGATGAAGAGAAAGCTAGCATCCAGTCAGCTGCAAGGACGGGCGATGAATTGGTGGAATGCTATTAAGGAAGCTACTCCTAAGGATCAGATTACTTGGGATCAGTTTAAGACTCTCTTTAGCGACAAGTTTATTCCAGTTGCTCAGAAGTCAGTATTGTTTAAGAGGTTCTTGGAGCTAAAGCAGAATGGTAGGGCTATCTCGGAGTATATTGCTGAGTTCGATACTTTATCAAAGTAAGGATTATCCCTCATTGACACTCCCGAGAAGAAGAATGAGAAGTTTATAACAGGTTTGGATCAGTACTTGGGGGAAAGGCTTATTAACCACATCGATGAGACGTTTAATCGATTGTGGGGAAAGCTTTGAGATAAGAAAGCCTATACCCTAAGTCAAAGACTGAGGTTGCATCTGCAGAAAAGCCAAAGCCGCAAGTAAGCGGCGGAGGCAAGAATAATTCTCAGAACAAGAGGAAGCAGAATCAAGCTAAGGATGGCCAGAAAAAGAGTAAGAAAGATGTTGAGTGCTTCAGCTGTGGTAAGAAGGACTACTATGCCAAAGATTGTCGGGCCAAGCCAGCGGATAGGAAGTGCTTTAACTGCGGCCAAGTGGGACATCACAAGGATAAATGTCTGCAACCCCCTAAAGAGAAGCAGATTGTGAAATCATATGCCATCAATGCTATCCCTTCTTTGTCGAATGCCCTTACTGCGGTGGATAAAGGAAATAATGTCGTTATTCAAGGTGTGCTTTCCGTTTATGATGTTTTAGTAAGAGTTTTGTTTGATACCGGATCTTCCAGTTCCTTCATATCTAGAGACCTGGTAGATAGGTTGGGATTGGAGCCCGAGATTGTAGATAGACCTTTAGTAGTGACGAACTCGATTGGTGGTTCGACTAGCCTAAGAATGATTTGTTGTAATGTGGTCTTATCGAGTCATGGATGCATGTTTGTTTGTGATTGCTTTGTTTTGGGGTTTACTGGGTTTGGCATTATTTTAGGAATCGATTGGCTCCAAAGGTACGGGGTGGTGGTAGACTGTGAGGGCTTTTGGTGACAGTTAGAGCGGATGATGGGCTGAGGGTAGTGTTTGGAGGTCTACACAGTGATGGGGTAATGGCTAGTCTTCTAAATTCCCTCAATATCCCGCATTATGAGTTGTTAGATGTGCCCGTGGTTGGCCTATATCCGGACGTCTTTGAGGAAGCGACTGGACTTCCACCACACCGAGAGATTAAGTTCCGTATTGATTTAGTGAAAGATGCCAGACCTATAGTGATGCCACTTCGTTGTATGGCACCAAGGGAGTAGCGAGAGATCGGGGTGCAAGTAAGAGACCTTTTGAAGAAGGGATTTATCCGAAGAAGTGTTTCTGAGTGGGGAGCACCAGTTGTGTATGCTACCAAGGCAGATGGTTCCTTTCGTTTGTGTGTGGACTACCGCGAGTTGAATAAGGTGACGAGGAAGAATAAGTATCCTCTACCATGGATAGATGATATGTTTGATCAGTTGAGTGGCACGAGAGTGTTCTCCCAGTTGGATCTTGAGACAGGTTTTCATCGTCTTAGAGTGGAAGCTGAGAGTATAGCTAAAACGTCCTTCCGGACGCCATCTGGATTTTATGAGTGGTTGTTCATGCCATTTGGGTTGACCAATGCACCAGCATATTTTGTGGATCTTATGAATAGGGTATTCAGAGATCAGTTGAATAAGTTTGTTCTTGTGTTCGTGGATGATATTTTGGTCTACTCGAGGACAACGGAAGAACACAAGGAACATTTGAGAGTAGTGATGGAGGTGTTGAGAAAACACCAATTGAAAGCAAAGTTTTCTAAATGTCACTTCTGGAGGAGGGAAGTGAGATTCTTTGGCCATGTTGTTTCAGAGAATGGTATTGCGGTGGACCCTGCGAATGTGGCTACGGTACAAGATTGGTCTACGCCCAAGAATGCAACAGACATAAGAAGTTTCTTGGGGTTAGCCGGATATTATCGTGAGTTTATCCAGGACTTCTCCAAGATAGCAGCACTATTGACTCAGTTGACCAAGAAGAATCAAGCTTACGTTTGGGATGAAAGGTGTGAAAATGCATTTAAGAGTCTAAAGTACAAGTTGACATGTGCACCAGTGTTAGTCATTCCTAAGGGGAATGAAGAGATGACATTATATACAGATGCATGTGGTACCGGACTAGGTGCTGTGTTGATGAAAGGAAGTAGGGTTGTAGCTTACGCAAGTCGGCAACTGAAACCGCATGAGCAAAGATACCCTACCCACGATTTGGAATTGGCAGCGATCGTGTTCGCATTGAAGATGTGGAGACATTATCTCTTAGGAGAAAGATTCGAGCCGTTTACTGATCATAAGTCACTAAAATATCTTTTCTCTCAGAAAGATCTAAATCTCCGACAGCTATGATGGTTAGAGTTCTTGGCTTCATATGATTTTGATATCGCATATACACCAGGAAAGGGCAATGCGGTAGATGATGCCTTGAGTAGGAGACATGCCAGTTTAGGGGCTATGTTTCTTGAATGGAAGCAACTGGAGTACATTGCTTGGTATGCTTTCAGACTAAAGTGCGAATTGGATCCAGAAATGTTAGCAAGTTTGACGATCAGACACACTTTGATTGAGCGGATTGGTTCCAGTCAGAGGGACGATCCTAACCTATTGGAAATCACCTCCAAGTTAGAGATGGGTATCGATGACGAGATGAACAAGTATGGGTTTGATCGAGATGGTTGGCTTAGAAGGAATGGAAGACTGGTTGTACCCAATGTCAATGGATTGAGAGATGAAGTGCTTAGAGAATGTCATCAATCAAAACTGACTATACACCCCGGTGGTAACAAGATGTATCGAGACATGAAGCAGACCTACTACTGTGAAGTAATGAAAAGAGACGTTGGGAAGTTTGTATCAAAATGCATGAATTGTCAGCTAGTTAAAGCTGAACAAAAGAAGCCTAGTGGTTTGTTACAACCATTAGAAATCCTCGAATGGAAATGGGAACAAGTCTCGATGGATTTCATCGACGGTTTACCAAGAACTAGATCGGGGCATGATAGCATCTAGGTAATAGTGGACCGATTAACCAAAAGCGCAAGGTTTATACCCGTCAAGTCGAACAGAACAACAACTAAGTTAGCAGAATTGTATATGAAATGGGTAGTGAGATTTCATGGAGTACCCAAAGGCATTGTGAGCGACCGAGATCTGTTGTTTACTAGTGGATTTTGGAAGAGCTTACAAGAGGCTTTAGGATCAGAATTACATCTCAGTACCGCATACCATCCTCAGACCGACGGTCAAACGGAGAGGGTGAATCGAGTATAAGAAGACCTCTTGAGAGCTTGTATATTGGGTTTTGGTGGATCATGGGATGATCATTTGCATCTAGTAGAGTTTGGATATAATAACAGTTATCAATCCAGTATTGGTATGGCTCCATTTGAAGCTTTGTACGGAAGACCGTGCAACACACCATCATGTTGGTTAGAGACTGGTGAGAAATATGTGCTTGGACCAGATGTGATAAGAGAAACTTCAGACGAGATCAAGATTATTCAACAGCGAATAAAGGATGCCCAAGATAGGCAGAAGAGTTATGCTGTTAAGAGGAGAAGAGATTTAAAGTTCTCCATTGGTGACTTGGTGTTTGTCAAGATTTCTCCATTAAAGAGCGTGATTCGATTTGGCAGGAGAGGCAAGTTAACATTGAGATTTGTTAGTCCATTCCCAGTTCTCGAGCAAGTTGGGAATTTGGTGTATAAAGTTGAATTACTAGACAAGATGGCGGGAGTTCACAATATATTTCATGTTTCCCAGTTAAGGAAGTTTGTGCACTACCCTAGTGTAACTATTACACCGGATCAGTTGGACAGTATCGAGGTTGAACCCGAGGCAGTTGGGAACCGTCGGCCTATGCGTATTGTTGGGAACGATACGAAGCAGCTTCGAAGGAAGGCAGTGAAACTAGTCAAAGTCCAGTGGGGTGATGATGAGGAAGACTGTACTTGGGAAACAGAGGAGAGCATACGGGGGAAGTATCCAAAACTCTTTGCCTGATAAGTTTTTTATATCGGTATTGTACTCCCTTATTAGTAAACCGCATGCTAGGATAGGCTTGTTGTGTTGTTTGGTATGCTTTATTGTTTTGTTAATGATTGGTAGGCATGCAGGATCCTTTGTATGTTTTAGGTTAAGGAATTTCGAGGGCGAAATTTCTTAAAGGGGGAGAGTGTAACGGCCCACATTCTACGCATCATAGAATCGTAGAATATTTATTTCATCATCATAGAGGGTCGTATGGTCATGTAACTTTGGGGAAGATTAGCAGGGTCATTTCCCATATTCAAGATTTTTGTCGATTTTTAAATGATCGTTTTGCCCATAACTGATTTTGTTTCGGCCATAACTTTTGATTGGAAAGGTTTTTTGACCTGAAACCACTTCCATCATATCCGGATGATGGTTTATCTTTCCATAGAGTGGTCATATGTGAAAAACGGACTTACCATTTGGGAGATATGGCTGAAATAAGGTTTGGAAGATGAAAAACTGCTTAACCGGGCCAAATGAGGTGATTAGTGAATAGGCCCATAACCCATTTCGGGATTAGGGTTATGGGGAGGCTGAAAGAGATAGGTTTTCATTTCATTTCAGTTTTCTAGCCATCATTTACCTCCTAGGAAACCTAACAATGGCCTCCAACATCTAGAATCACCTTTTAATCAAGTATTGACCTAATCTACATCAAATTGAGGCGGATTAGCATAGAGATCGAGATAGAGCTGTTGGGTTGCCTTGGGAACAGTGCCAAAATAGAGGACATTTCAGATTTAATATTTTATTTGTGGCCAAGGTGAGTGATTTGCAAAGTTTCTCACTAATTACGGTTAATTTTGGGTAATTAGTGTTGATTAGCAAATTTATACATTAATAAATTCTGAAAAAATGTTTAGAAATTCTTAAACACCATTTTAGACCTCTGTTAGAAGTTTGGGTTAATTTGGTTAAGTTTTATTGATCCTATCATTAGTTTTGCTTAAACATGCTTGAGGGAAACTATGGGTTTTGGCTATGTTTGATCCGTTTCAACCTACCAAATTATTGTTTTGTTGTTTGTGGTCAATTCTATATGTTGCTATGACTGTATGGTATGCTTTGTGATTGATTAGAACAGTTAGAATGGTCGAAAACGCCGTCGTGTAGCGTAAAAACAGTCGCTGGAAGTTGCATGAAAATATGCAGGGACCGGATCGGATCGCCCCTACCCGAACCGACCTGATCGTGGAGAGTTATCACGAACCGAGCCCCCCTCACGAGCCAAGCATGCTTCCACGACCTGGGGTCACGATCCGAGCCAGTGGAGGAAGCCGACCGATGCAATGGTCACGAACCAGGAGCCCTGAACCGGTCCTAGCTCACGATCCGAACCACCAGAGGGAGGACACCACGACCCGACCCGGATGACCTTGCACGAGCTGGAGTATGGATCACGACCCGAAGCCCGACCACGAACAGAAGGAGGCCAGACCGAACCGCCAGCGGTGTCCACGACCGATCCGAATCGAGATGCTTGGACTTGAGGCGTGAATCACGATCCGAATTGGAAGTATAAACTGAAATGAAGAACCGATCCAGAGAAGACTGAAACCCGAGATGCAAAGGTAGTCCAAATGGGAAGTTTGTACTCAGGATCCAGTTGGGAACCAACGAGTTAAATTCATGATTGGGCTTTGCTGCAGGACGTGTGCAAAGAGGTTATCGACGTCCATAACTTTGATTCGCCACCAAGACAAATGTTAGGTTGCAGATCAGTGCATTGGGGTAATTATTACTCCTTGGAGCAGAGTGATCGTAGCAAGGCTATGAGCCAGTGCAGTGGAGCCGTTATGACTCCATGGGGCAGAGTGGACATAGCAAGGACTAGTGGCTATGGATCAGTGCAGTGGAGTTGCCATGACTCCATGGGGGCAGAGTGATCATAGCAAGGGATATGGTGATCAAAGTGGTGGATGTCGTATGCTTTGCGCACTGAGTGAGAGATGTGAGGATGGTTGCTATGATTATTTCTTTGTCATCACCATGTCATGCACACCCCTACCCCCGTATCCTTTACACCATATGTTAGTGGCACCTTAGAGTATTGTACAGTATGTAGTGCTAACCCTTTGGTTGCAGGCCCAGGTTCAGGTATGGTATAGTATAACTGTTATTGTTCTGTTTAGCTGCTTATCGCTCATACCAGACTTTTGTCTGACCCAGAGTTTTATGTCTCTTCTTATTACTCTGCGTGCTCTTAAACGAGCAGACTAGAGACAGGTCAGGTGATTATGCACGAGTAGTTGTACCGGAGGCGAGCGGGAGGCTTACACGTATGATATATAGATATTCTCCCTGTGTCGCTGCTGGTCACTACTTTGGGCATTAGTAGTGCACCTTTTTCTTTGCTTTAGAGACAGTATGTTGAAATTGTAATAAGCTGTATTTTGAATTTCCGCTGCTATGATGATTATGGTTTAGTTTTCATCTTATGCACTGTCTCGCTTGTTTTATGTCAAAGTATGTTATTATTATATTTTATTCCATGCGCTGTGAGACATTCTACATGTTCCTTGTTAGTTCAAATTCCTTTCTTTTCCTTTCTTTGGCGACTGTCTCATACTAGTTGGACGTCAGCACAGCGCATTTCGAGGGAATTGTCAGTTGGTCCGTGGCGGGCCGTCATAGATGTTAAAAATCTGCCTCTATATACAGCTTTTCTTGTAGTGGTTGGGACGGAACTTAGTGGATTGTGGAAACTGACGCTGACTTTTTCAACAACATGCCGTATGTAACACCCCGTGTATTCTATAACAGTGAAATTCACAAATTAAAGTATAATTAATTTCAAATCAAAGAATTAAGGGAAACGGGATACGCCACTGTGTTCGTCTCGGAAAAATACGCGAAATAGAGTCCGTGTTTTCGAAAAACGGAGTCCGTATGAAGAAGATATGGCCTCCGGAAGTTTCAGAATTCAGGTTAAAATTCAAACAGACGAAAAGAGCTCAGAAAAACAAGTTTAAAATTCAAAATCGGGCCCAATTGGCCAGGGCGAGAAAATTCCCGCCTAAGGCACCCAGGTCGACTTGGCAGTCGACCTGGGCTAGCCAGGTCGACTGGGCAGTCGACCTGGGCTAGCCAAGTCGACTGGGCAGTCGACCTGGGTAACCCGTGTCGACTGCCAAGTCGACACGGTGTCGACTGGGCTATCGACCTGGCCCCAGAGCCAGGTCGAACCCAGCCCACCCTGGCTGGCCTGCTCTGGGTTTGGTCGATTTTCTGAGCCTTGCCTTGTCATTAGGGCTAGGTGTCAGCTCCTGGTTGGTCTCTCCTTCAAACGAACGGCTATCATTGAACCAAGCTTCATCGACGGTCTAAATCAACTCACAAACTCTATAAAAAGGACCTAAGACTAACCCTAATTCACACAAACTAAAATGGAGCTGAGACCGTCATGTTGCTGAGGAGAGACTAAAGATAGCCGTCGGAAATAGAGAGAGACAATTAGGAATAAATCAAAAGCTTAAAGCAACGTTAATCAAATCAAAGCAACGCCTACAACAAAGGATAGCATCTCCAAATTCAGAATTCAGATTTCTGAATTAAAGATTCGCCATACGCTGTAAGTAGAGTGCTATTCCGATGTGAGTTAAATAATTGTGTTGATTTGTGTAATGTAAGAAATGGAATTATGGCGATAATAATCTATATTTGCATGTTGCTTTGATGCAAAACGATTTGGGAATATTATGGTATACGATTGGATATTTGCAAGTACGCGATTTGCGTTGGAAACGAAATGGAATTGTGGCGATAATGACTTATATTTGTATGTTATTTTGATTCTAACGATTTGGCAATGCTATGGTTTGATTCATACAAGTATGTGGCTTATGTTGACAACCACATGTTGTGGAATTTTGATTGGGACTTATGCAAGCATATGATTCATATTGAAAGTAACAACTATATGTTGTAATAATTTGTTTAAGATTCATGCAAGTATATGATTCATGTTAATAACTATATGTTATGATATTTTAATTGGAATTCATGCAAGTATATGATTCGTTATTATGCTAATATGATGTACATATTTTATGACCACTTTTAGTGTGTAATTGAATCGACTAAGTATTATGATTCATATGAAGTTATGTTGGAATTGGCATCATAGCTCAAGTATAAAAATCATATTTTTGTGATAGTGACAAAAGCACGCATCTTTGTAAATTTGTATTAATTTTATGAACATGACTAAGCTATGTTCGTTATTATGCCCAATTGAAAAACATGTTTTTAGGCTCATGTTGTTATCATAAATTACATTAGAATTACATTCCTCTTGCAAGTTTACATAGATAAAATAAAGACCATGATGTAAGTTTAGATATGTTTATGCTATAATTCTATGAATAGAATGAAAACCATGATTCATATAAGAATTAGTTTGGGATAATTCTAGTTGAACCATACTTTTGTATTAGTGACAAAAGTAAGCACCTTTTTGTTAACATGTAGTGATTTTATGAACACGATTAGTTTATGCCTAAATAAAAATATAGGCTTATATTTCTAGTCAAGACCCTGGGCCAATAATAATGATATCTAATTTAGTTAGATTCTTAATTTCAAGTCTACATGGTTAGTTGAACCTATGATTCATGTTTAAGTTTATGCCATTATCTTATGACTAGAATAATTCATGTTTAAGTACTACTTATGTCATAATCATATGAATAAAATAATTCATGTTTAAGTATTGTCTAAGCATTAACCATATGAATAGAATGATTTATGTTTAAGTATTGTTTATGCTATGATTATATGGATAAAATGATTCATGTTATGCCATGATTATACGATGTTACAATTGCAAGTTCACATGTGCCTAGTTAAAAAACATGTTTCTAAGCTTATGTTGTTATCTTAGTCATATGATAATATATTTGGCACATAAGTTACATTAGAAATTACACTAGAATTACATCCCCTTACAAGTTACATAGATAGGACAAAAACCATGATTATATGAATAGTAGGATTCATATTCAATTATGTTTATGTCATGACCATATAAGGACTCATGTTCAATTATTATTATGCCATAATTATATGATTAGTGTGGTTCATGTTTAAGTACTATTTATGCAATGACTACATGTTTCGTTTACACCATGATTATGTGAATAGAATGATTTATGTTTAAGTATTGCTTATATTATATGTTGTTACAATTGCAAGTTCACATATGCCTATCTTATGTTAATTAGATCGTTATGTTGCAAGTTCATGCGTTCACACTCCCCTTTTTATATCACCTTATAAACACCATGTTATAGCCTCCCCTTTTCATTTGGCTTAATTGGGTTTAAGTATTAAACCCAACACACCTTACATTGGAGCGAACGTGTAAAACGGGGGTAATGACGTTTGGGCTAAAATATAGAATATATGTGTTGGCATGTTCAACGCATGCCAACAATCTTGAAAAGCAATTAAGTGGCATAAATGAAATTTAACCAATAAAGATGAATTTGAATAATGGGCCGCAAATATTTACATATAAAAAGAAAAGAGACAAAATATGTAAATGTAGAAAATACGATGTGTTTAACCCGTGGTTGGATTGAGTTGTGATGTAAACCTGCCCGGAACCGCCCGGCTGTCCAGTAGTCACAACAATACCTATCCAATGTGGGTGGTTAAACATGTAGCCCAATAAGGACCCGAGGTTAGACTGAGTTGTGGCATAAGACTTCCCGGACCCAACCGGCAACAGGCAGCCACAACAATACCTGTCTAATGTGAGAGGTCAAGGCTTTAATAAGACAATCAAGGCTGAGTCTGGATTGATAGGATTAAGTAAATTATATTAATACTTAATCAAAATGGAACATGCTAAACTAAATAGACTGATTGGGGGTTAAGTTTATAAAATACTTAACCAACTTAGCATGTTGGCTAGAAATAGAAAAACCTAGTAGCGGGGGACCCTTTTCAGCAGTAACCCTATAAGGTATCATGATACCCTGAAACTAGGCAGGGTGGGGCACGATTACTGGGCTGACTGTAAGAGGTCAAATCGACGGCGGTGGTGCAACAGTGTAGGTTCTAACGGGGTGCGGGCGTGCACACACTCCGACGCAGAAAAATAAGGCACTGGGCACCAGTAGCATACCTATGCATTCTAGGATTGTGTCGGGCCGCCACCATGGGACTTGATACACCCCATGGTGGGACCAGCATATGTAACTACAACATCGGGGGCCGTAAGACACATGTAACCATGCGAGTAGGAGCCGATCATCATAAAATGGATCACTTCACCCTGATTATGGGGTGCCAATTGGGAACTAGTTTATATGGGTTCAGAGATTGATATGGGGTACGATAGTATATTCGACCCTAGACAACTTAACTAAGTTTTTGGTGCTTTCCCCATTTCTAGTTTATACTTATCATACCCAGTTCTTTATTCATAGACTGAAAAGCCCTAGACTTGCTCAGGCTTTATGTCTGACTCTACTTTTCTTTCGTCTTCTTTACTTCCGTTTCCCCCCCAGGTCCACAGGGAGGGAATACCGCAGCTTGACCAGCCTTCATATCCAGCTTGAAGAGAAAGAATGTATTGCTTGGATCTTTTCGTTTTGGACTATGGCTTTGGACAGCAATTATGGGACTTTTGCAGTTTATTTATGTTTTCTTTATGCTTCTTTAAATAATGTAATCAAGATAGTTATGAAGATGTTATGTTTTTTGGAAGTATTGTAAAACAAATTATGGCATGGATTGTGTAACACATATTTTAATGAAATAAAAGTTGTTGTTTTCCGCTGTTCAAAAATATGTGTTCTTATATCTGTCTTGTATAACTGTGACTTATACTTATAAACCTCCACCAAAATTAGGGCATTCCCATTGAGAGTGACCCTAACGGAGGTGGGGTGTTTCACCGTAATCCTTTGGTGTTCAACTCATGAAATGAGACCAAGATATACCATCAATGCACTGCATTACGGCTTACGTGATAGTTGGGACAAACCTTGGCAGGTTTGCAAACCAACGCTATATTTAAAAGAAATTTTGGATACCCTTGGATTATTATATATTTTTTTCTTATTTTTTTCCTCTAATTTTTTTTTAAAGAGAGAGTTAAGCGAGAATATCTTAGCACAACTTCACTTAAAAGATCTAAAATGTTATCGCAGGTAGTCTAAATCAACCATTCTATTAATCGGATTATAATTTAGAAAGCATTTCATACTCATCACTTACGAATCTCCGTATATACCAGTTACACTAAATTTGCCCATAATCCAAATTTCCTATCGTTTCCATTAAGAAAAGTGATTTTCCAAACATTTTAATCGTACGACCAAAATCATATATTTACTTCATCGTGCCCATTTAAAAGTAAAATAATGATTTTTGTTTTAAATTTTTTTAATGAAAAAATAAAATTCAATACAAAACCAAAATAAATGTGAAACTCCCCCTTCCCTGCACTTGATTTCGACTGTGTCCCCATAGGAACCTAAGTGGAAGGAGGAAAGAAGAGAAAAGAAAAGAAATTTTTGAAATTATGTCCTATATTTAAAAGAGAAAAGAAAAAAAAATATTTACAGTATATCAAAAGTATATTGATAAAAAGTAAATGAAATAGTCTTTTAAAGACCGATTCATTTGTCTCTTCAAGTATGAAAGACATAGCTTAAGCTCGAAAAACTAAATCATAAAAGATTTCGACGTTGAATGTAGATGGAAACAAAAATGTCAATTTATTAAAAATCGAGTGAGTTGCTTTGTTTTCGATGGTTTTTAGGTTAGATTGAATAAATGGTTGAAATTCATGTTTAATTTCACCAGTTTGAATTTCAAAATTATCATTGAAAGTTTCTTTAGAATTGTTGATTTCAAAATCAAAATGGTGATTCAAATCTACCCCTTTAGAATTCAACTCATTTTCGAAAAGTCCAAAAAATTGTATTCATCAAATTCATCTTCCTTTGGTGAATTGTCAACAACTTCAATACATGTATCATTTTCAAAATCCAAAGTTGTTGTTTGAAATTCATTATTTTTAGAAAAAAGAATATTGGATTTGTGATTTGGTACAACCCTCTTAAAAGAATTGAAATCCAACTCAATTACCGTGTTTTCAACAACTTCGTTAAGATTGTTATTTTCAGTTTCAAAAGTTGTTATTTGAAAATCGTCGATTGTGGGCAAAGGTGGATTATTATTCAAATTGTCACACATTTGGATTTGATTTTGTTCCTTTTAAAATTTCAAGTAGGTTTCATATAACAAATCCGTGTAATTATGCTCAACAAAATCAAATTTATGATTATTTATTTGAGAATTTTCACTTTGAATTGTTGGGAACAAATATTTTCAGTTGCACCACAATTGAAATTATTCCCATTGCCAAAATCATTTGAAAATTCATTCATATTTCCATTTTAAATTTGAGATTCATTTTGGAGTTTGTAATTGAATTGGCAAGAGTTATAATCAAAATCATTTGAATTTGGAATTGAATTTGAATTTTGATTATTTTGAAAACTTTGAATTGAACTGTTGCGCAAGTATAAAATATACCATTCATTCATTCTTTGAATATCAAGTAAAGATTCAGTACTTGTTTCAAGATTTGAGGGTTGATCGATAGTTTGGAAATCATGTGGTGTAAAATCCAAGTTATTTGCACAATAGTTGTTATTAAAATATCCATATGAATTTGGTGTAAATTTATATGGATTATATTAGTTTTCACAGCTATTGTAAAATTCTTGCGAATAAGGAAATTGGGACATTTTTAAGAAAATGGTTTCACTTTTTTTATAAATAGAAAAGGAAGTGTAACGACCCGGATTTTTGAACAGTTTATTTTAAATATTTAATATGGTTTTAAATATTGAATTGATAAAAATGAATTTTTATATTTAGCTATCGATTTAATAATCGATTTTGATTTAATATCGAATATATTAAATTATCGTAATATGAAAACTAATTCAATTCGTGATTTAAAAACTGAATCAAAACAATTCAGATGATCAGTATTAATTATATTTGAATATAGACGATAATAAATATATTTTATTTTAAGAGAATTTATTTGTTTCTGAATTTAAATTATATTATATAGATTAAATATGGTTATGTTATATATACACGTTCGAAATAAATTTCAGTATATATCCCGAAATGTCCAGAGTAATTTTAACATTGAAATGCCGGTCGGTGCGTTAAAATAGCGGTTACGATCTCAAGTTGCGAACCCCGGGATAATTGTAATGGATAAGATCGAAATCAAATCGAAAATCAAATCGATATCTATTTAAAAAGGATAAAAATCCCTTTAAATCAAATCGGTATTAAATTTGCTTGTACTTCACTAGACAACCATTTAATATCGTGTACGTTCTGTTCCATTCTCCATCCATAAATCACGACTTCCTCCTTGCTAATTCTTCTGTTGAAAACCCAGAGAGGTTCCAACAAATAGAAATGGCCATTGCCTAAATTAAAAACTTCGTAGCCGACCTTTCTCGTTTCATTTTCTTTTACATAGAAGGAAGAAAAAGCAAAGCTTTAGAAAATCAAATTAATGGCAGAGAAATTTCTTCCTTCATCCGCTTCGTTCGCATTAGACCCTCATCCAGGTCCCCTTCACAACTCGCTTATTCGATACCCACCAAATTTCAACTAAACCCCAAAATCCAAGTCTTTTACTTCCTCAATGAAACACGAGATGAATATTTCCCAAACCAGTCAGTTCGAATCCTTTGAAATCGAAAATGAAATTTGGATCGCTATGTGAGAGCTCGTGAGTTTTTCGAAGGTCGTGATGGGAGTTGGGGAGTCAAAGACGTTGCGCAATGCTCAACATCAAGGTGGTTTAGGGCATGGAGTCGCACGTTCTTCTTGGTGATCGATCCTACATTTCTTGTAACGACCTAGCAGATTCCGGCCCCGAAAATCGATATAAATACCCTTTACCGTACTCATGCCGATCCTCCAAGCACCAAAACACTAGAACGTTTAGAAAGAAATTAGAGGGTGAGATAAGAAAGATAGAAAGTTAGAATAGAAGAAGAAGAAGAAGAAGAAGAACCAACACAGAGTCTCACATCGCAGCGGAACAAAATATAATATAGAAATAAAACTTTACTGAAAGCTTGAAAATACTTACAATATCAGAGTACAACACACAGCTGGACAGTTTGATAATCTGTCCTCATATACACAGCGGAATAAATACTATATTTCACATGTCTGAATCATCTCCAGCTCGTCTCTGGACTTCTCAGTACCTGATATCCTGAACCTGCACACCTCGGGCTAACCCGAGCATTTACAAAATACCGGGTCAGTCTGGTGAACCAGAGTGAGATAAACTCGCATAACATTAAGGTATCACACAACAAGATTTTTATGGTAAAATCCTTTCGAAAGAAAAAGATATTCATAAGACCAATCCACACATAAACACGGACGGTTTTTCCCTTACGATAACCCAAACCAGTTTCGAAATCAATATCTTGAATCTGATATTATGATAATGTCTAGATACAAATAATTAACAAATCTAGAGGAACGCTTGCATCTCACGCTCCCCGTATATAGTATACAATCGAAAACCACGGGCGCTTATTGGATATTGGATTTCCAACTTGACAAGGTATGGGACCACCTTCCGCACGTGTATCTCTAGAGGCGAATACACAGGGTTCAACAAGAACGTCTTGCAACCCGGCCCTCACATGACCGACCACTCATTTCGCTTGAGTGTATCGAATGTATATCACCAACGGTTTCCCGAATGGGCAGAATCGATAGAATAAGAAACAAAAGGAATTTCTCTAGATAGGTGATTATACACCCTAATGGGAGCGACCCACATAGCCATGCGGCCTGCCCGATTTCTGTCATTTCCGGGTTGATGAGGCTTGAGGTCAGAGCACATCTGTTCATCATACACTTTGAATGCCACATCGTTAGACCTGCCAGATCACACTTGATCGATGTCCATAAACATACTCTAGCTATCTGGCTAGAGAATAACCATTTCTCCGCCATCAACTATGGTACGTTTGGAGAAATCAACGCGTGTAAATCCTTTGGAAATACTCTGTCAGACATTCGTCCATACAGGTCATCCAGGAACCGGATGAACCGAAGGTACTCTCCTACTGCATCCAATATAGGAATCACCCCATGGATCAGTAGCGATAGTCCTTGCAAATCCACAGATCCCAACCACGACAGAACCCCAGTATACCTCCGTGTCGAATCAGAGATTTTAAGTGGTTCTTCCGCTTCATGAAGATCTATGGTCTTCACATGCTCCATCTCGATCGTCGTTTGATCGCTTCTATACATTCGTATTTGTTGGTCGGAATGGTTTTCGAATATACATTCGATCCCTGTCTTTCCATACCAACAATCGTAAGGGTCAGACTTGATAGTCGGTTATTTAACTATCAAGTAAACATCCATGAAAAATGAAAATAAAAAAAATAGATCCCCTGGTCTAGTCCTCAGCATCACTTGGCTTTTAAAATTTATAAAACTTAAATTTCCAAATATTTGGAAAATATTTGACTTATTTCCTTAATATACTGATCGCTGCAAAACCATTTCATTTTGAAAGAATATACACATATATATGATATCCATTATTCCTTTCAACTATTATTCAATACATTTACTATATCCTTTCCTTTATTATTGCTGAGAGATCATTTCCACTTATTATTTGACGTCAGGCTAACTCATTTGTTTACGTCACTTGGGAAATATATCAAATCATTATTCTGATAGACAACCCCTTTTTATATCTCATTCCTTTACGCTTAAATTTTTCTTTAATTCCGTTACCGGGAAAATTTTCATCTCATATCATCTCCACTACTTTGGAAATCTTAACATACATTCTTGCCATTACCAACTAGTATTAACCTTGGATAGTCCCGTTGTCGTTCAAGTTGGGGTATTTAATTACCTCTCAGACCTTGATTGACAACGTCCTTATCTTCCGATATATACGAGTTGTAATTAAGAACCGATATTCAATTTAATATCAAAACACATCCCCCTTGTCTTGTTTATTTAAAATATAGACTTATAGTCCTTATCTCCTTTCAATTTTTATTGGATTAACTTAAATCCATCATTTAAGTGTTTCAAAAAAAACAACGTTTAACTCATGTTACATTTATAAACTTTGTTTCTAAATTTTAGATTTAATATAAAACTTTTACAACTTCACCTTCCTTTACTAAATTCATACGTTAAGTAAAACTTTCTTTAACCTATCGTATTCATTGAGAACCCTTTATTTCTCTATATAAAGCCCGAGTTCAAATATATACCTGTTCATCACTTCTTTTCAAACTTACTTGGTCAATTCAAACCATAACCATTTCCTTAGCACCTTCTGGTTTAATTCCTCTTTTTAAATTAATTAAATATAATTAATTTAAATAACTCTTTTTAATCATTTACGATTAATCAAATATCTAGTCACTAGGTTATTTCCTGTTCTTTATTTGTTTATAACTCTTATCGATATAAGAATTCGTTTTATAAACAAAGTTCAAAATTTCTTATAAACTTTAAATAATAAATAATTTAATATTTATTTCCTTCTTAAAATAACCTTTCACTGTAATCACCTTCAAATTCTATTTCTGTTATAAAATATATTTATAAATCAAATATTATTGATTCCCTGCCGATAAAATTCATATTTCATAAATCAACTGATTTACAAGCCAGGTGATGCCAATTTCCCAACCATACTACCCATTAGAATAAATGTTGAAACAGGGTTCAACAATCAACAATAATCAGTCATCTCTTCTTATTTGACTGGAATTTCCATCATGATCATCAATCAATCAACAGACAATTCAAACAATTCACACAATTTCAAACACGTCTATGAACGTGACCAATCAAGGGAATTAATTTATTTGGGTCAGATCAAAACGATTGATGTTTTCTAAAATTAAACGTCCGTTTAAAATTTCATAATTTAAATCCATAATAAAATATATTTAACTAACAACGGTCAACCACTAGCAAATCAAAACAGGCAAAATAAAAATACCCAGTTTATAAAACTATAAACGGAAGGCTGAGTGAGTTTAACTCACCTCGATTTGAATCCGTTGATCACCAGTCTATTTTAATCAAATAAAACTGACGTTTAATTTGAATAAAAATTTCCAGTCACTTCAGATCCGGACTGGGCCTGCTCCATCTCAAAGTACTCGTCTCCACGGTCCCAACGCGACTGACCGCGCGTAAATCTGAGATCGTATGTCCGGGATATCATATTACGAAGATTAAAAATTAATTAATTTATTTAAACAAGAAATTTAGATTTTAAAATAGTCGGGCCCTTACCTTTTGACCGCCGGCCCAAGCCCGTTTCCCTTAAAAACCTAATCACCGATCCATTTCCTTATTCAGACCCGCCTCCGTAGAAAAACAGTTTCCATGTCTGAATCGAAACCCTAACATCTTCGGTCTTCAGCAAATCGACGAGATTTAGGGCGTCGCCCCTCCTCCGTCGGCCTTCAGCAACACCGGATCTGGCTTCCCTTCCACTAATTCATCTTTTCCCCCATCGGCCTTCATCGTTCCTCTAACTCGCCGTTCCATGATGAACTCCACTTCCACAACCACCAGTCCACTCAAACCCCTCCAGAACGAAATGGTCTCCATGCAAGCTAAGTTTCCCTTTACTTGATTTTAAATTATAGTAATGTTTTGATTTTTTTTTCTGTATGATTTTCGAATGCGGTTTTGTTTTTCCTTTGGTAGACTGTGGTTCGTATAGGTGATAAAACACACTGTGATATCGTATTTATAGTTGCGGTTTCAATTTTAGATGAGAACACTGTCCTTCATTGGCTTCGAATTGTTATGTCAATTAAATTCAAATCTGAAAATTCAGATTTCTGGTTCGGATTTTAGGTATAGGGTTTCAGCAATTTGTTGATTGGTTCGAAATGGATTCTGACCTAACTGTAAATTAAATAGGGCTGGCTATGAATTGTTGGTTCGAATCAGAAATTTAAAATCTGTAGATTAGATTTGATTTTTTTTATTTTTTTATTTTTGTAGGAACAGTGAATTCTGTATCACATATTCACTGTGCATACATGTTCACTTAGTGTTTGATGTAGATTCATACCAATTTCCCCTTAGCTATACATTGTGTTGTCTTAGTCAGCCGTATGAATTTGTACATTGATTTTGTTTTATTGATTTTTATGGTTGCTCATATTATATATAGCTGTTCAGCTATATTTCTTCTAGCTGTTCATGTCCTTTTCTGGTAGCTGTCCTTATGCCATTTATATTTGCTGTATTCTTTTTGGCCGTGAAGTTGGATGTTTTGATGTATAAATATTTTCTGTATCTTTCTGGTTTACTGATTTGGAAGAACATGGCACACTGTCCTTAAGATTTGGAATGGATTCCTTTGGATTTTCTGATTTTTTTATATAAATATCAAATTGGTTTCAACACCACATGTTTCGAGTATTCATACTTGTATCTATTTTTGCAGTATCCTACTATTTTAGCTTTAGCTGTTCATGCCTTATGTATATGAGTATAGGTATTAGCTGTTTTTAGCTGTACATGTCTTTACTATTTGTTGTTCCTATGCTGTTTTATTTTTGTACCATTTTCCCTTTAGCTGTGTATCAGTGTATATAGCTGTTTTAGCTATGTATTGTTTACTTCCTAGCTGTTCTGTTAGGCTTTAGCTGTTTTAGATTAGCTGTTAAAATTATTCCCCTTTTCTTTCTTTACATTTTCTTCCTTCTTTCTTTACTGTTGGTTTAAACTTTTCTCCCTTAGCTGTTCAATTCAATCACTTAGCTGTTACTGTATATAAATAATTTGCTGTACATATTTGATGTATGAATGAATTCAACTGTTCATGGTGTTAGTTTTGATGAAAATATATATCTCATTTTGTTGATCTGCAGATTTGATGACAACATGATTTTACTGTTTTTATCCTTCCTTTATTTTTTATTTGGATTTACTCTAATAGCTTTGTATATATTTTTTTTCTTTCACAGATCAAACTGATGGGAACAACTCGGGTTCACTGGCTATGGAAAGGACGAGGCATGCAGAAGTCAATCTACATGACTTGTTATGTTCATTTGTACTGTACAGATCATGTATTGTTTCTTTCATTGTGGTGTACAAACAAAAATTATGAATAAAATTTGTTTCCATTATATTGATAAATTCTTTTATGTCATAAATTGTTATCGTTCTGTATTTCATCATTCCTTTCCAATTTTCTTAATCATGTAGCAGCTTGATTAGTTGTATTTTCGGGTTTTATTCGTACGGTCGAATCAAAAGAAACATCGATGTATATATCAACACATACATGTATATTCAGGAGTTTATTTATAATATAAATTAAATTCACCAACTAAACTTAACGATAAAATAAATAAATGTCATCGTACTTACTCAAACAACAACTTCAATTTCATTCAGTATATTCTTCAAACTCGACTTTACAAATAATATTCTATTTATATAAAAACCCTTTAATATAAATAAATCAATTTGATAAAAATCCATTATATTTCAAATATAATGTATAAATTTAAATATTATATTTTAAATGGCCGAAAAATCTGGGACATTACATTCTTTCCCCCTTAAAATAATTTCGTCCTTGAAATTGTAAAGTAAGAAGAATAATTCGAATCGTATCATTTTAAAATTATTACCTTTGCATTAAATTCAAAGTAAATTCGAACTCTAAATTTCTTTTCTAAAATTCTGCCAGCACTTCCTCTGCCAGATCGGGACGACTATGACTGCCACTCTGGGCCTCAACTCCTTCGAAAAGAAAATTCAAAATTCGAATGGAATCCACTTTATTTGAATCCCAATTTATTTATCCATTAAATTTTTAAATACCAATTTATTTGAATTCATTCAATTTGAATTCATTATTGAATTAGTTTTACCTAACCAGGTTCAGTTTTTCTTCCATATCTGATTAAATTGGCGAATTGATTTTCCTAATCAGTTCAACTTTATTTCAAAATTCAAATTTGATTTCAATTCAAATCAATCAGAACAAACAAACAAACATCCCACATCATCATAATATGTAGAAAATTATTTCCCTTTTCTATATAAAAATATACATTGGATAAAATTATTTCATTTACCCCCTTCATAAAACAATACCGTATCCATTGCCAGTTTTATGCTTTTCAACCCTCGGACCGATCAACAAACACAATACAAACCATTTATATATAACATTTTACAAATACGCTCTCATATATATAAACTCAAACTCAATCTAGGGTGTTACTAACCCTATCTCTATTGAGTTACGCCATTGAGCCAAGGTTACTACTCAACCAATAGCTCTGATACCACTGTAACGACCCAGTAGATTCCGGCCCCGAAAATCGACATAAATACCCTTTACCATACTCATGCCGATCCTCCAAGCACCAAAACACTGGAACGTTTAGAAAGAAATTAGAGGGTGAGATAAGAAAGATAGAAAGTTAAAATAGAAGAAGAAGAAGAACCAATACAGAGTCTCACATCGCAGCGGAACAAAATATAATACAGAAATAAATCTTTACTGAAAGCTTGAAAATACTTACAATATCAGAGTGCAACACACAGCTGGACAGTTTGATAATCTGTCCTCATATACACAGCGGAATAAATACTATATTTCACATGTCTGAATCATCTCCAGCTCGTCTCTGGACTTCTCAGTACCTGATATCCTGAACTTGTACACCTCGGGCTAACCCGAGCATTTACAAAATACCGGGTAAGTCTGGTGAACCAGAGTGAGATAAACTCGCACAGCATTAAGGTATCACACAATAAGATTTTTATGGTAAAATCCTTTCGAAAGAAAAAGATAATCGTAAGACCAATCCACACATAAACACAGACGGTTTTTACCTTACGATAACCCAAACCAGTTTCGGAATCAATATCTTGAATCTGATATTATGATAATGTCTAGATACAAATAATTAACAAATCTAGAGGAACGCTTGCATCTCACGCTCCCCGTATATAGTATACAATAGAAAACCGCGGGCGCTTATTGGATATTGGATTTCCAACTTGACAAGGTATGGGACCACCTTCCGCACGTGTATCTCTAGAGGTGAATACACAGGGTTCAACAAGAACGTCTTGCAACCCGGCCCTCACATGACCGACCACTCATTTCGCTTGAGTGTATCGAATGTATATCACCAACGGTTGGACTCAAACCACCGTTCCCGAATGGGCAGAATCGATAGAATAAGAAACAAAAGGAATTTCTCTAGATAGGTGATTATACACCCTAATGGGAGCGACCCACATAGCCATGCTGCTTGCCCGATTTCTGTCATTTCCGGGTTGATGAGGCTTGAGGTCAGAGCACATCTGATCATCATACACTTTGAATAGCACATCGTCAGACCCGCCAGATCACACTGGATCGATGTCCACAAACATACTCTAGCTATATGGCTAGAGAATAACCATTTCTCCGCCATCAACTATGGTACGTTTGGAGAAATCAACGCGTGTAAATCCTTTGGAAATACTCTGTCAGACATCCGTACATACAAGTCATCCAGGAACCGGATGAACCGAAGGTACTCTCCTACTGCATCCAATATAGGAATCACCCCATGGATCTGTAGCGATAGTCCTTGCAAATCCACAGATCCCAACCACGACAGAACCCCAGTATACCTCCGGGTCGAATCAGAGATTTTAGGTGGTTCTTCCGCTTCATGAAGATCTATGGTCTTCACATGCTCCATCTCAATCGTCGTCTGATCGCTTCTACACATTCGTATTTGTTGGTCGGAATGGTTTTCGAATATGCATTCGATCTCGGTCTTTCCATACCAACAATCGCAAGGCTCAGACTTGATAGTCGGTTATTTAACTATCAAGTAAACATCCATGAAAAATGAAAATAAAAAAATAGATCCCCTGGTCTAGTCCTCAGCATCACTTGGCTTTTAAAATTTGTAAAACTTGAACATCAAAATATTTGGAAAATATTTGACTTATTTCCTTAATATATTGATCGCTGCAAAACCATTTCATTTTGAAAGAATATACACATATATATGATATCCAATATTCCTTTCAACTATTATTCAATACATTTACTATATCCTTTCCTTTATTATTGCAGAGAGATCATTTCCACTTATTATTTGACGTCAGGCTAACTCATTTGTTTACGTCACTTGGGAAATATATCAAATCATTATTCTGATAGACAACCCCTTTTTATATCTCATTCCTTTACGCTTAAATCTTTCTTTTATTCTGTTACCGGGAAAATTTTCATCTAATATCATCTCCACTACTTTGGAAATCTTAACATACATTCTTGCCATTACCAACTAGTATTAACCTTGGATAGTCCCGTTGCCATTCAAGTTGGGGTATTTAATTACCTCTCAGACCTTGATTGACAACGTCCTTATCTTCCAATAGATACGAGTTGTAATTAAGAACCGATATTCAATTTAATATCAAAACACATCCCCCTTGTCTTGTTTATTTAAAATATAGACTTATAGTCCTTATCTCCTTTCAATTTTTATTGGATTAACTTAAATCCATCATTTAAGTGTTTCAAAAAAAACAACGTTTAACTCATGTTACATTAATAAACCTTGTTTCTAAATTTTAGATTTAATATAAAACTTTTACAACTTCACCTTCCTTTACTTAATCCATACGTTAAGTAAAACTTTCTTTAACCTATCATATTCATTGAGAACCCTTTATTTCTCTGTATAAAACCCGAGTTCAAATATATAAATGTTCATTACTTCTTTTCAAACTTACTTGGTCAATTCAAACCATAACCATTTCCTTAGCCCCTTCTGGTTTAATTCCTCTTTTTAAATTAATTAAATAAAATTAATTTAAATAACTCTTTTTAATCATTCACGATTAATCAAATATCTAGTCACTAGGTTATTTCCTGTTCTTTATTTGTTTATAACTCTTGTCGACATAAGAATTCATTTTATAAACAAAGTTCAAAATTTCTTATAAACTTTAAATAATAAATAATTTAATATTTATTTCCTTTTTAAAATAACCTTTAACTGTAATCACCTTCAAATTCTATTTCTGTTATAAAATATATTTATAACTCAAATATTATTGATTCACTGCCGATAAAATTCATATTTCATAAATCAACTAATTTACAAGCCAGGTGATGCCAATTTCCCAACCATACTACCCATCAGAATAAATGTTGAAACAGGGTTAAACAATCAACAATAATCAGTCATCTCTTCTTATTTGACTGGAATTTCCATCACGATCATCAATCAATCAACAGACAATTCAAACAATTCACACAATTTCAAACACATCTATGAACGTGACCAATCATGTAACAACCCAAAAATCTGGGCCAGTTTAAAAATTTTATTTTGGCGAATTTAATGAATTTTGAATATTTAAAATGAATTATTTTAAATAATATCGACGAGAAATTTATTTTGAATATAATTCGAACGTATATATTATATACGTCGTCGTTAGAATATAAATAATTATATATAATTATAAAATAGAATTGAAAATAGCGCGGTAGTTTGATAATTCGATTTCAAACTTCAATTGAATGTACCGGATGCAAAACAAACCAGATTTTAGTGAAACCAAAAATAATAGGATCTATTCGATGATATCTTTCCAACGAATCCGAAGAATCGAAATTTCATAGCGGGAATCAAAAGATATGTCCAGTTGAAAATTCTGAATAGTCGCTATGGAATTCAGGCCCTTAAAAATGGACATTTTGCAAACGACCTCGGATTTCAACGAAACCACTTTTGTTGGATCCGTGGTGTCAAATTATAGCTAGATTCCAAATTTCATAATTTTCTGAATCAATATGTGAGCGTGGCAAAGGAAAACGGGTTTGACCAGTTTTAGTTGATTTTAATCGACTGGAAATTGACCATTTTTCCAACGGTCTCAGAATTAGACGAAACTGGTTTTGTTAGGACCGTATCGTCAATACAAAGCTAGAAAATATTTTTATAGAATTTTTCGAGTTAGTATGTGACCCCGGTAAATTGAAATGCGCGTTCAAATTCAATATATAGAGTTATATGTTGATTTTGACGAAAACTGATCGAAACATTCGAATCAGCTTGCGATACATATCCCATTGTGTTCGGAATGTGGGTAATATGCTAGCGGCGACAGTCGTTGGGTGTGATTCCGAGCTCGGACGAAAAGTCAACACTTAGGGAAAAAAATTTAAATTAAGTATTATTGGGCCCCTCCTTTTTTCCTATATCCCCTAAGCCCCCCCCCTACCTGTAATTCATTACCGAAATTGAAATCGATTTTATAAAAAAAAAAGGGAAACGACGGAGGCCGCTACCCCTCGCTCGCCACCACAAATCCTTCCGCCGCCCTCCCCAATGACCACCGCGCCACCTCCAAACCCCCCCTCCTCGATCGATGCGTCGCAGCCCCCCCCCACCCAGCTGTCGCTCGAATCCAAACCCCCCCTTCCTCCTACCGCCGACCACCGCGAAGCCCCCCCGAACTCGAACCGCCCCCTCCTCCATCCCCTGACCGACGCGAAGAGGCCCCCCCCCTCTCCAGTTTTCGTCTGTAAGTTTTTTTAATTTTATTCTATTTATTTTTCAATTTTCAGTTATCATTCTATTTGGTTTTAAAACTGATTTTTATTTGATTTGAAAACTGAAATCTATTTGATTTTAAATTTGATTTTTAAAATAAAAAAGAGGAGGTTTTTAATTAGAATAAAGATACGATTTTTAATTGTTTGAAAATATAATTTTTATCGTATGTAAAGAAAGAAAATATAATTTTCATATTAAATAGATAATAAAAATAGAATCTTTCATATTGTAGAAGGACAAAAATATGATTTTTACATAATGGGAACTATAAAAATATAATATTTATATGATAGTGAATCTAAAAATATCATCTTTGTATATGTAGCAAAATAAAAATCTGATTTTTATCATATATACGTTGAAATAAAGAGGTGATTTTTATAGTGATGAAATCTTTATATTTGAAAAGGCGAAATCTTTTTATATAGTAGCGTTGTAAAAATAGGATTTTTATAAATATATTAGCGTTAAAAATTCGATTTTTACATTTCAGAAGCAGCGATAAAAATTCGATTTTTATATATTGAATAGCATAGTAAAAATTCGATTTTTAAATATTGAATAGCATAGTAAAAATTCGATTTTTATATATTGAATAGCATAGTAAAAATTCGATTTTTATATATTGAATAGCATAGTAAAAATTCGATTTTTATATACTGAATAGCTTAGTAAAAATTCGATTTTTATATATTGAATAGCAAAGTAAAAAATTCAATTTTTACATATGTAGAGAATACGGGCAACGAAGGTGACAAAAAGGAGAGAACAACGAAGATTTCTATAAAGGAAGTGTCGTGAAGTTGGACAGCTATCGGTGAGAACTTGTCACTCTTCAATTTCTTTTTCTAGTTATATATATATATATACTAGGATGCAGACGGTGTTTAGTAGCACTCGACATCCACAGACCATGGATGGCTTGTTTGTTAAATTGTTTGGTTGTGTAGTTGGTTAGATTATTTGGGTTAAATTGAATTGTTTGGTGAAATGGAATGGATTTGATTGATGTGTGAATGGCGTGGGCCTTCACCAGACAGGGGATAAGGCTAGGCCTTGTCCCGTTTCTAGTATCATGCCGTTATGCTGCCGAAATTTTCTAAAATATGTTATAAAAATAAAAATATCATTTTATTATGTAAATAAATTGAATAGAAATTCATGTGTTAAAATAAAATGTTTTATCGTTAAAAATATAATTTTTAACGTGAATGTGAATAAATAATTATTCATTTACAAACCGGACGGTTTGTTTATGTACACCTATTTGAAGGACATTGATTGGGACGATAAATTTTACACATCGCCCAACTGCACAAATAAAATCTATGTTTGATTGTTTGAAACCCCACACGGGTATTGGGATAAGGTACGGCATACACTAATCCTAATAATTAGTTGTATGTCGATCGATTGATTGACAGGCTGTTATAAGCGTTAGATATCTATATTTGATGCTTATACAGTGTAGTGCACTTTGGATGATGGTTGATTATTTATCGTTGCTATTATATACATGTGTTGTATGGAATCCATATAATTAACTATATATGGTAATTGATTGGGCCTCATTCCAATCGGGAAAATAAAGAATATTATAAAGTAAAGGTTCATGTGTTGACTGTACTCATCCGTTGAGATTAGTCATGTGTTGAACGAAATATTTTGACAATCAAATTTACATCTTTATCATATATAAAATTAGAAACTTACTGGAAAATAGATAAGATGAGTGGTCTCCTGGATATAGATCTGATGTTGGTTTCGGACTTCGGGGTTAATATTCAGGGAATCGTTCTCTTACTAATTTACGGTTGGAGTCTGATTTTAAATCAAATGATAGATACCATAATTTTTTTTTAAAAAAATTATTAAATAACAAAAAGAGTCACACGTGGACAGTACTCATTCGTTGAGATTAGTCGTGTGTTGACAAAAATATAGGTTCACATATTGAATAGAATAAATATTCATTTGTTGAATAGAATAACGAATTTATTGAAATATATAAAGCCGTGTTGATTAGAGTTGCGCTATTTTGACGTGAACGATGTTTATATCGATTATATTCGTTTTTATAATGAACATTGAAACGGAAGTGATTTCAAAATATAACGTTTCGAAAATATTATCATTTATATAGTAATGATAGGAATATTCAATTTTGATTTGAAATTGAATATAGGATTGAAATGGTTTAGAAAACGAATTTGATTTGAATAGAAAACGAATTTGAATTGAATCGAATAGAAAACCAATTTGAATTGAATTGAATATAAAACCAATTCGAATTGAATTGAAAGCCAATTCGAATTGAATTGAAAACGAATTCAAACTGAATTGAAATTTGACTTGAATAAAAATGAATTTTAAAACGAATTTTTAAGGAAGAATTCAATTTTGATTTGAATTGAAAGGGAAGTTGAAATTGTTTTGAATCGAGTTTAAAACTATTTATAAAATTCGTTTTAAATAGAAATCGACGAAATATGTATTATGTATATATTATATATATAATATAATGGCCTGAATAGAACGCGCCGCGCCGCGGCAGTTCGTGAATTTCGACCATTTATTTCAAATGGACATTACGGGAGATCCGTCCGTCGGATTCTCCTAAAACCGGAACCGTTGGGTTCGTATCGAAAAGAGCTTTCTAGCGAATATTAGAAATTTGAAATCTATTGGTTGGAATTGGAGATACGTCCAAATCAAATTTGGAAAAGGTCGCTGTAAGTGCAGTTCGATGGCCATTAATGGAAATCGACTGTACGGGCCTTGATAAAATTATTAAAAATAGTAATAATTTGTGTAAAATCATAAGTAATGATTTGGGAAAAATTGGGATGAAAAACTCCATATTTGAAAAGATAAAAATAGATTTCTATCGAAATGAACTAGTTTTGAACTAGAATTAAAACCCATTTATTTTTAAATAAATAAATTGGAATTGAAATGGGTTGTAAATAGAATTGATTTGTGGGTTTATCGTGAAGGGTGTTTTACATGACACTTGTTCTTTAACCCGGTAATAAATAAAATGTGATTTGGGTTTTTCGTGAACTGTGTTTTAAATAACATTAGTTCTTTAATCCAGTAAAGGAGTTTTAATAAATCCGCACTTAAATTGAAATGTGAATTGATAATTTAAATTATCAAATATGGAAAATGAGCGAGAATGGAGTATCGCCAGTTTTGCTCTAAAGCGATAGTTAAATCTTTAATTAGATTTGAACGTGAAATGGTAATTAATTTTACCGATAACACCGTGGTGTTAGATATGGAGTATTACCAGTTTTGCTTCATGGGATGAATAGGTTGGGATTGGAAAATAAAATAAATAATTACTTCGGTGTGGTTCGCTAATCTCGACTGGTTTGGGAAAACCATAATTTGGTTTGAAATGTTATCCAAAGGAAGATTAAAGGATAAATTTTAAAGAATTTATCTTGGATAAAATTAATGGGAACCTTTCCCTAAGAATGTGATTTCGTGAATAAAAGGATATTCTGCATTGGGATGAGGCGTATGTTGTGTTTGTGTAACATTTGTTTTAATATACGCGGGTTGTTCGGAAAGTCCGGGTTTATACCCATTCTGAATAACCAATTCGACGATAAGTCGAAGATGAAGACGGTGGTTGAAGACCAGAAGTATTCACATTGTTTGGATAATTGCTGACGATCCACATTGGGCTGTACACCCAAGAGGATGGAAATAGTTGGCGGTCGTCCAGACATACTTGGAGATGGATTGGTATGCGAGGAAAGTGCCTCCGGTTTCGTTCAGACCCAGAACGAACTTGTAAATGGATTGTGTGTCTGACATTGGATTTTATTCTGTGTTGATTGATTTCTATTAAATATACATCTGTTTGGCGGCGGAGAATTTATTCTTTTGCTTAACGCCCTTCTCTGAGACGTACGAGCTTAGAGGTTATATATCGATAGATATCAATCGCATGGCATGAATTGCCTATGTGGCACGCTAAGTAGCAATGATCAAGGCTTTTGTTGAAAAGCAAAGTCTTGTGGTTGATGATCAAAGCACGGCCTACGTGGCAGCTTTGTGTTTAACGTGAATTTGCGAGCCTCACACCTCGGTATGAGTTAAAAACGGGATACGGACTGCAGGGAGAGCAAGACGTTTCTTTCTAGCTTTAGTGGTGTCAGTGACTTACCAGCCCTGACATTATATACTTTTCACCTTTGTGGTTGTTGGATGAGGCGCCTCAATTTTAGGTCTGTAAGGACCGGGAAACGTGTGTTCAGGAATTGCCAATCCTCTAACGTAAGTGAGGACCGGCCCTGAAGCATCCAGGATTGCCGAGAGTGTGTAGTCCTGAGACATTTGCTAGAGTGTCTCTAAAGCGGAGAGGAGCTTGCCCCTTGCCTCGACTCATGAAGGAAATCCAATTTCCAATACGTGTATTTCGTTTTTTTTGTAGAGCCTAGTATGGCGACATGATAGATGGTACCCATGCCACCTAGGATTGATATTTATGATTGAAAATGTTTTGACACTATACACCTATTATAGTATCAAATGATTTGTTTTAAACGTAACAAGCATGTTTGGCTATTATAGGGGAAAACCGTATCCTCCGGCTTGCGTTACATTGTGTGATGGGACCTGGGTCTTATAATAGCTTCATTTTTCGAAAAAGCATTGCGCTGTTTATTCTATGCAGTGGTATTCTTGGGAGTAAACCCGTTCCGTGTTATACGGCGTGGTCCCTTGCATTACTCTCTTTTAAAGTAAAGCTTTAAATAACTGTTTTAGTTCTCACACCAGTCACATGACTGACCTGGAGTTTATTGTTTTAACCTAAACTCTGGGTGCCCTTATTTTCGACATGGGCAGCTAGTAGTTTTGGTTTTGCAGATTTATATTCACAGGATCCTGGTTTACAGCTGGAATGATATCCGGAAAGCTCTGTATTCGTATATCACCTTCAGTTGTGCTTTGTATTATTTCCGTTGCAATGTAATTTATTGTAATCTCTGATATTTATCGAATGTAATTAATTCAATTATACTCTGTATATTCTTGTATCTGATGGAATTGTTGTAATAGCCATGAAATGTTCTTCTGTTTGTGTTCTAGTTTGTCCTGTTCTCAAAACGATCAGGGGTTTCGAACGGTCTAGATCGGTTTAACGACTGATTCGGATCGAGCGAAATTCCTTGTCGTCACATTTGGTATCAGATCTTTGGTTTATAGAGCTCGAGAACAAGACACATTAGAACCAAACAAAAGAATTCATCAGATGTTGGATTAGTAATATCCAATTAGAATGACTCGTTAGAGATAGGATCAGAAGTATCCTAGAACGAGTGTGAAGAGTATATCTTTCAAATGAAAACACTTTTGTTTTGAAATTTAAATCTTTTTACACGTATTTGAATATTTATTTATTTTGAATTTGGACAATCCAGTATATAAAGGTTTTGCATATACGCGTCATGAACGTATATTCGAAGTTTTAGTATACTGGATAGATATAGAAACACATTGTAGGCACCCGGAGATGATTCTGATGATTGATATATCATCATCAGAATTTGTGTTCGTGTTTCGAAGGTATGATATCTATATATTTCCATTAGGCTGGTGTGAGAACCAAAACAAATATAGCTAGAATACATTGTTGTGAATTGGCATCAAAAACATGATTTTTTGTATATATGTATCAAAATAATGAATTTGAAACTCTAATTCACTAATTGATTGATGTTTGTGTTGTTTGTTTATTTGTTTGATAATTTTGAACCATTATGGCTAATTGAACCAAATATTGAACCATATTGAAAATTGGTCGCATTTTCTTGCATATACATGTGCTTACATTGAACAGGTCATAGCAAGGAGGCTAGAGCAGAGAATAAAATTTGTTTGCCCGACAAATAGGTACATGTTTACTATAATTTACTGTTTTGTTTGGGTGATGATGATTTTATGAGCTGCTTGGCTTTTTCCTTTTCTTTTTGAGATCAGAAGGCCTGTATGGCAATTTCGGGATTTTCCCATTGCTCCCGGTGCAGGGGAGTTTTTGGCGAAATTTTTCGAAAATTTAGGGTGTTAGCCAAATTTTTGAAAATTCTCAGAAACTGAAAAGTTGGAGAATGGAAGCCAGATCGAAAGTAGAGTTGATTAATCAAACCACTTTCGACTTTGTTCCTTTTCGGGGACGAAAAGTTTTAAGTGGGGGAGATTGTAACAACCCGAAAATCTGGGCCAGTTTAAATTTTTTATTTTGGCGAATTTAATGAATTTTGAATATTTAAAATGAATTATTTTAAATAATATCAACGAGAAATTTATTTTGGATATAATTCGAACGTATATATTATATACGTCGTCGTTAGAATATAAATAATTATATATAATTATAAAATAGAATTGAAAATGGCACGGTAGTTCGATAATTCGATTTCAAACTTCAATTGAATGTACCGGATGCAAAACAAACTAGATTTTAGTGAAACCAAAAATAATAGGATCTATTCGATGATATATTTCCAATGAATCCGAAAAATCGAAATTTCATAGCGGGAATCAAAAGATATGTCCAGTTGAAAATTCTGAATAGTCGCTATGGAATTCAGGCCCTTAAAAATGGACATTTAGCAAACGACCTCGGATTTCGACGAAACCACTTTTGTTGGATCCGTGATGTCAAATTATAGCTAGATTCCAAATTTCATAATTTTCTGAATCAATATGTGAGCGTGGCAAAGGAAAACGGGTTTGACCAGCTTCAGTTGATTTTAATCGACTGGAAATTAACCATTTTTCCAACGGTCTCAGAATTATACGAAACTGGTTTTCTTAGGACCGTATCGCCAATACGAAGCTAGAAAATATTTTTATAGAATTTTTCGAGTTAGTGTGTGACCCCGGTAAATTGAAATGCGCGTTCAAATTCAATATATAGAGTTATATGTTGATTTTGACGAAAACTGATCAAAACTTTCGAATCGGCTTGCGATACATATCCCATTGTGTTCGGAATGGGGGTAATACGCTAGCGGTGACAGTCGTTGGGTGTGATTCCGAGCTCGGACGAAAAGTCAACACTTAGGGAAAAAAATTTAAATTAAATATTATTGGGCCCCTCCTTTTTTCCTTTATCCCCTAAGCCCCCCCCCCACACCTGTAATTCATTAACGAAATCGAAATCGATTTTATAAAAAAAAGAAAAAAAAGGGAAACGACGGAGGCCGCTACCCCTCGCTCACCACCACCGATCCTTCCGCCGCCCTCCCCAATGACCACCGCGCCACCTCCAAACCCCCCTCCTCGATCGATGCGTCGCAACCCCCCCAACCCAGCTGTCGCTCGAATCCAAACCCCCCCTTATTCCTACCACCGACCACCGCGAAGCCCCCCAAACTCGAACCGCCCCCTCCTCCATCCCCTGACCGACGCGAAGAGGCGGCCCCCTCTCCAGTTTTCATCTGTAAGTTTTTTTAATTTTATTCTATTTATTTTTTAATTTTCAGTTATCGTTCTATTTGGTTTTAAAACTGATTTTTATTTGATTTGAAAAATAAAATCTATTTGATTTTAAATTTGATTTTTAAAATAAAAAAGAGGAGGTTTTTAATTAGCTAAAGATACGATTTTTAATTGTTTGAAAATATAATTTTTATCGTATGTAAAGATAGAAAATATAATTTTCATATTAAATAGATAATAAAAATATAATCTTTCATATTGTAGAAGGATAAAAATATGATTTTTACATAATGGGAACTATAAAAATATAATCTTTATATGATAGAGAATCTAAAAATATCAACTTTGTATATGTAGCGAAATAAAAATCTGATTTTTATCATATATACATTGAATTAAAGAGGTGATTTTTATAGTGATGAAATCTTTATATTTGAAAAGGCGAAATCTTTTTATATAGTAGCGTTGTAAAAATAGGATTTTTATAAATATAGTAGCGTTAAAAATTCGATTTTTACATTTCAGAAGCAGCGATAAAAATTCGATTTTTATATATTGAATAGCATAGTAAAAATTAGATTTTTATATATTGAATAGCATAGTAAAAATTCGATTTTTATATATTGAATACCATAGTAAAAATTTGATTTTTATATATTGAATAGCAAAGTAAAAAATTCAATTTTTTACATATGTAGAGAATACGGGCAACGAAGGTGACAAAAAGGAGAGAACAACGAAGATTTCTATAAAGGAAGTGTCGTGAAGTTGGATAGCTATCGGTGAGAACTTCTCACTCTTCAATTTCTTTTTCTAGTTATATATATATACTAGGATGCAGACGGTGTTTAGTAGCACCCGACACCTGTCATCCACAGACCATGGATGGCTTGTTTGTTAAATTGTTTGGTTGTGTAGTTGGTTAGATTATTTGGGTTAAATTGAATTGTTTGGTGAAATGCAATGGAATTGATTGATATGTGAATGGCGTGGGCCTTCACTAGACCGGGGATAAGGCTAGGCCTTGTCCCGTTTCTAGTATCGTGCCGTTATGCCGCCGAAATTTTCTAAAATATGTTAGAAAAATAAAAATATCATTTTATTGTGTAAATAAACTGAGTAGAAATTCATGTGTTAAAATAAAATGTTTTATCGTTAAAAATATAATTTTTTACGTGAATGTGAATAAATAAATATTCATTTACAAACCGGACGGTTTGTTTATGTACACCTATTTGAGGGACATTGATTGGGATGATAAATTTTACACATTGCCCAACTGCACAAATAAAATCTATGTTTGATTGTTTGAAACCCCACACGGGTATTGGGATAAGGTACGGCATACACTAATCCTAATAATTAGTTGTATGTCGACTGATTGATTGACAGGCTGTTATAAGCGTTAGATATCTATATTTGATGCTTATACAGTGTAGTGCACTTTCGATGATGGTTGATTATTTATCGTTGTTATTATATACATATGCTGTATGGAATCCATATAATTAACTTTATATGGTAATTGATTGGGCCTCATTCCAATCGGGAAAATAAAGAATATTATAAAGTAAAGGTTCATGTGTTGACTGTACTCATCCGTTGAGATTAGTCATGTGTTGAACGAAATATTTTGATAATCAAATTTACATCTTTATCATATATAAAATTAGAAACTAACTGGAAAATAGATAAGATGAGTGGTCTCTTGGATATAGATCTGATGTTGGTTTCTCCCTTCGGGGTTAATATTCAGGGAATCGTTCTCTTACTAATTTACGGTTGGAGTCTGATTTTAAATCAAACGATAGATACCATAATTTTTTTTTTTAAATTATTAAATAACAAAAAGAGTCACACGTGCACAGTACTCATTCGTTGAGATTAGTCGTGTGTCGACAAAATTATAGGTTCACATATTGAATAGAATAAATATTCATTTGTTGAATAGAATAACGAATTTATTGAAATATATAAAGCCGTGTTGATTAGAGTTGCGCTATTTTGACGTGAACGATGTTTGTATCGATTATATTCGTTTTTATAATGAAAATTGAAAAGGAAGTGATTTCAAAACATAACGTTTTGAAAATATTATCATTTATATAGTAATGATAGGAAATATTCAATTTTGATTTGAAATTGAATATAGGATTGAAATGGTTTAGAAAACGAATTTGTTTTGAATAGAAAACGAATTTGAGTTGAATCGAATAAAAAACCAATTTGAATTGAATTGAATATAAAACCAATTCGAATTGAATTGAAAACCAAATCGAATTGAATTGAAAACGAATTCAAACTGAATTGAAATTTGACTTGAATAGAAATGAATTTTAAAACGAATTTTTAAGGAAGTATTCAATTTTGATTTGAACTGAAATGGAAGTTGAAATTGTTTTGAATCGAGTTTAAAACTATTTATAAAATTCGTTTTAAATAGAAATCGACGAAATATGTATTATATATATATATATATATATATATATTATATATAATATAATGGCCTGAATAGAAAGCGTCGCGCCGCGGCAGTTCGTGAATTTCGACCATTTATTTCAAACGGACATTATGGGAGATCAGACCGTCGGATTCTCCTAAAACCGGAACCTTGGGTTCGTATCGAAAAGAGCTTTCTAACGAATATTAGAAATTTGAAATCTAATGGTTGGAATTGGAGATACGTCCAAATCAAATTTGGAAAAGGTCGCTGTAAGTGCAGTTCGATGGCCGTTAATGGAAATCGACTGTACTGGCCTTGATAAAATTATTAAAAATAGTAATAATTTGTGTAAAATCATAACTAATGATTTGGGAAAAATTAGGATGAAAAACTCCATATTTGAAAAGATAAAAATAGATTTCTATCGAAATGAACTAGTTTTGAACTAGAATTAAAACCCATTTATTTTTAAATAAATAAATTGGAATTGAAATGGGTTGTAAACAGAATTAATTTGTGGGTTCATCGTGAAGGGTGTTTTACTTGACACTTGTTCTTTAACTCGGTAATAAATAAAATGTGATTTGGGTTTGTCGTGAACTGTGTTTTAAATAACATTAATTCTTTAATCCAGTAAAGGAGTTTTAATAAATCCGCACTTAAATTGAAATGTGAATTGATAATTTAAATTATCAAATATGGAAAATGAGCGAGAATGGAGTATCGCCAGTTTTGCTCCAAAGAGATAGTTAAATCTTTAATTAGACTTGAACGTGAAATGGTAATTAATTTTACCGATAACACCGTGGTGTTAGATATGGAGTATTACCAGTTTTGCTTCATGGGATGAATAGGTTGGGATTGGGAAATAAAATAAATAATTACTTCGGTGTGGTTCGCTAATCTCGACTAGTTTGGGAAAACCATAATTTGGTTTGAAATGTCATCCAAAGGAAGATTAAAGGATAAATTTTAAAGAATTTATCTTGGATAAAATTAATGGGAACCTTTCCCTAAGAATGTGATTTCGTGAATAAAAGGATATTCTGCATTGGAATGAGGCGTATGTTGTGTTTGTGTAACATTTGTTTTAATATACGCGGGTTGTTCTGAAAGTCCGGGTTTATACCCATTCTGAATAACCGATTCGACGATAAGTCGAAGATGAAGACGGTGGTTGAAGACCGTAAGTCTTCACATCATTTGGATAATTACTGACGATCCTGATTGGGCTGTACACCCAAGAGTATGGAAATAGTTGGTGGTCGTCCAGACGTACTTGGGGATGGATTGGTATGCGAGGAAAGTGCCTCCGGTTTCGTTTAGACCCAGAACGAACACGTAAATGGATTGTGTGTCTGACATTGGATTTTATTCTGTGTTGATTGATTTCTATTAAATATACATCTGTTTGGCGGCGGAGAATTTATTCTTTTTCTTAACGCCCTTCTCTGAGACGTACGAGCTTAGAGGTTATATATCGATAGATATCAATCGCATGGCATGAATTGCCTATGTGGCACGCTAAGATGCAATGATCAAGGCTTTTGTTGAAAAGCAAAGTCTTGTGGTTGATGATCAAAGCACGGCCTACATGGCAGCTTTGTGTATAACGTGAATTCGCGAGCCTCACACCTCGGTATGAGTTAAAAACGGGATACGGACTGCAGGGAGAGCACGACGTTTCTTTCTAGCTTTTGTGGTGTCAGTGACTTACCAGCCCTGGCATTTATGTACTTTTCACCTTTGTGTTTGTTGGATGAGGCGCCTCGATTTTAGGTCTGTAAGGACTGGGAAACGTGTGTTCAGGAATTGCCAATCCTCTAACGTAAGTGAGGACCGGCCCTGAAGCATCCAGGATTGCCCAGAGTGTGTAGTCCTGAGACATTTGCTAGAGTGTCTCGAAAGCGGAGAGGAGCTTGCCCCTTGCCTCGACTCATGACGGAAATCCAATTTCCAATACGCGCATTTCGGTTTTATTTGTAGAGCCTAGTATGGCGACATGATAGATGGTACCCATGACGCCTAGGATTGATATTTATGATTGAAAATGTTTTGACACTATACACCTATTATAGTATCAAATGATTTGTTTTAAATGTACCAAGCATGTTTGGCTATTATAGGGGAAAACCCTATCCTCCGGCTTGCGTTGCATTGTGTGATGGGACCTGGGTCTTATAATAGCTTCATTTTTCGAAAAAGCATTGCGCTGTTTATTCTATGCACTGGTATTCTTGGGAGGAAACCCGTTCCGTGTTATACGGCGTGGTCCCTTGCATTACTCTCTTTTAAAGTAAAGCTTTAAATAACTGTTTTAGTTCTCACACCAGTCACATGACTGACCTGGAGTTTATTGTTTTAACCTAAACTCTGGGTGCCCTTATTTTGGACACGGGCAGCTAGTAGTTTTGGTTTTGCAGATTTATATTCACAGGATCCTGGTTTACAGCTGGAATGATATCCGGAAAGCTCTGTATTCGTATATCACCTTCAGTTGTGCTTTGTATCATTTTCCGCTGCTATGTAATTTATTGTAATCTCTAATATTTATCGAATGCAATTAATACAATTATACTCTGTATATTCTTGTATCTGATGGAATTGTTGTAATAGCAATGAAATGTTCTTCTGTTTGTGTTCTGGTTTGTCCTATTCTCAAAACGATCAGCGGTTTCGAACGGTCTAGATCGGTTTAACGACTGATTCGGATCGAGCGAAATTCCTTGCCGTCGCAAATCAAGGGAATTAATTTATTTGGGTCAGATCAAAACGATTGATGTTTTCTAAAATTAAACGACCATTTAAAATTTCATAATTTAAATCCACAATAAAATATATTTAACTAACAACGGTCAACCACTAGCAAATCAGAACAGGCAAAATAAAAATACCCAGTTTATAAAAATATAAACGGGAAGGCTGAGTGAGTTTAACTCACCTCGATTTGAATCCGTTGATCACCAGTCTGTTTTAATCAAATAAAACTGACATTTAATTTGAATAAAAATTTCCAGTCACTTCAGATCCGGACTGGGCCTGCTCCATCTCGAAGTACTCGTCTCCACGGTCCCAACACGACTGACCGCGCGTAATTCTGAGATCGTATGTCCGAGATATCATATTACGAAGATTAAAAATAAATTAATTTATTTAAACAAAAATTTAGGTTTTAAAATAGTCGGGCCCTTACCTTTTGACCGCCGGCCCAAGCCCGTTTCCCTTATTAAAAACCTAATCACCGATCCATTTCCTTTTTCAGACCCGCCTCCGCAAAAAAACAGTTTCCATGTCTGAATCGAAACCCTAGCCTCTTCGGTCTTCAGCAAATCGACGAGATTTAGGGCGTCGCCCATCCTCCGTCGGCCTTCAACAACACCGGATCTGGCTTCCCTTCCACTAATTCATCTATTCCCCCATCAGCCTTCATCGTTCCTCTAACTCACCGTTCCACGATGAACTCCACTTCCACAACCACTAGTCCACTCAAATCCCTCCAGAACGAAACGGTCTCCATGCAAGCTAAGTTTCCCTTTACTTGATTTTAAATTACAGTAACGTTTTGAGTTTTTTTTTCTGTATGATTTTCGAATGTGGTTTTGTTTTTCCTTTGGTTGATTGTGGTTCGTTTGGGTGATAAAACACACTGTGATATCATATTTATAGTTGCGGTTTCAATTATAGATGAGAACAATGTCCTTTATTGGCTTCGAATTGTTATGTCAATTAAATTCGAATCTGAAAATTCCGATTTCTGGTTCGGATTTTAGGTATAGGGTTTCAGCACTTTATTGATTGGTTCGAAATGGATTCTGACCTAACTGTAAGTTAAATAGGGCTGGCTATGAATTGTTGATTCGAATCAGAAATTTGAAATCTATAGATTAGATTAGAATTTTTTTTTTGGTAGGAACAGTGAATTCTGTATCACATATTCACTGTGCATACATGTGCACTTACTGTTTGATGTAGATTCATACCAATTTCCTCTTAGCTGTACATTGTGTTGTCTTAGTCAGCCGTATGAATTTGTACATTGATTTTGTTTTATTGATTTTTATGGTTGCTCATATTATATATAGCTGTTCAGCTATATTTCTTCTAGCTGTTCATGTCCTTTTATGGTAGCTGTCCTTATGCCATTTATATTTGCTGTATTCTTTTTAGCGGTGACGATGGATGTTTTGATGTATAAATATTTTCTGTATCTTCCTGGTTTACTGATTTGGAAGAACATGGCACACTGTCCTTAAGATTTGGAATGGATTCCTTTGGATTTTTTGATTTTTTTTATATGAATATCAAATTGGTTTCAATACCACATGTTTAGAGTATTCATACTTGTATCTATGTTTGCAGTATCCTACTATTTTAGCTTTAGCTGTTCATGCTTTATGTATATGAGTATAGGTATTAGCTATTTTTAGCTGTACATGTCTTTTCTATTTGCTGTTCCTATGCTGTTTTATTTTTGTACCAATTTCCCTTTAGCTGTGTATCAGTGTATATAACTGTTTTAGCTATGTATTGTTTACTTCCTAGCTGTTCTGTTAGGCTTTAGCTGTTTTAGATTAGTTGTTAAAATTATGCCCCTTTTCTTTCTTTACTTTTTCTTCCTTCTTTCTTAACTGTTGATTTAAACTTTTCTCCCTTAGCTGTTCAATTCAATCACTTAGCTGTTACAGTATATAAATAATTTGCTGTACATATTTGATGTATGAATGAATTCAACTGTTCATGGTGTTAGTTTTGATGAAAATATATATCTCATTTTGTGGATCTGTAGATTTGATGTCAACATGCTTTTACTATTTTTATCCTTCCTTTCTTTTTTATTTGGATTTACTCTAATAGGTTTGTATATATATTTTTTTCCTTTCGCAGATCAAACTGATGGGAACAACTCGGGTTCACTGGCTACGGGAAGGACGAGGCATGCAGAAGTCAATCTACATGGCTTGTTATGTTCATTTGTGCTGTACAGATCATGTATTGTTTCTTTCATTGTGGTGTACAAACAAAAATTATGAATAAAATTTGTTTCCATTATACTGATAAATTCTTTTATGTCATAAATTGTTATCGTTCTGTATTTCATCATTCCTTTCCAATTTTCTTAATCATGTAGCAGCTTGATTAGTTGTATTTTCGGGTTTTATTCGTACGGTCGAATCAAAAGAAACACCGATGTATATATCAACACATACATATATATTCAGGAGTTTATTTATAATATAAATTAAATTCAACAACTAAACTTAACGATAAAATAAATAAATGTCATCGTACTTACTAAAACAACAACTTCAATTTCATTCAGTATAGTATTCAAACTCGACTTTACAAATAATATTCTATTTATATATAAACCCTTTAATATAAATAAATCAATTTGATAAAAATCCATTATATTTCAAATATAATGTATAAATTTAAATATTATATTTTAAATGGCCGAAAAATCCGGGACATTACATTTCTGATGTCAGAGATTGTCGATGGGGCAAGCGCTTCCTACTGTCAGGTTTTGGAAGCTGTAATTCACCGCTGGTGTTTGAGAGGTTCAATCAACGATCGGGGTAGTATTGAGTTTACCTGTATCGAGATTTTTGAGGGATTGAGCGGCCTAATCCATTGGCGTTAGTTCTGTGATTTAGGTAATTAAGGGATTTAAAATTTTAATTAGCATTAACTAATTTTATGTTAATTTGGACTCTTATAAATCTTATAACTTATTCATTCTAGATCCCATCGAGACGCCGTAAAAGGCTTTGAGCTCATATGGACTTATACTTTACGATGAAATTGGGGTAGTGGACAATCAAAATTTTAGGTGAGTAATTCTCTGTAACGACCCAAAATCCCCCTTACGGGAAATCATGGATTGAATTGAGGACAAGCCACATCGGAACACAAACATAAGAACATTTCATTGCTTATTACAACAATTTCATCAGATTACAAGAATATGCAGAGTATGAATCAATATTACACATCATAAAATATCAGAGATTACGATACGTTACATAGCAGCGGAAAATAATACAAAACACAACTGAAGGAGATATACGGATACAAAGCTTTCCGGATATCGTTCCAACTGAAAACCAGGTTCCTATGAATATAAATCTGCAAAACCAAAACTACTAGCTACCCATATGGAAATAGGGGCACCCAGAGTTTAGGTTAAAACAATAAACTCCAGTCAGTCATGTGACTGGTGTGAGAACTAAAACAGTTATTAATCTTTATTTTAAAGTTAGGTAAATCAAGGGACCACGCCGTATAACACGGAACGGGTTTCCTCCCAAGAATACAAGTGCATAAAATAACAGCATAATGCTAAATAAAGAACAATGAAGCTATTATAAGACCCAGGTCCCAACACACAATGCAACACAAGCCGGAGGAAAGGGTTTTTCCTTATAATAGCAAAAGAATGCTTGATACGCTAAATTTCATTTTTTATTATTACAATAAGTGTATAGTGTCAAAACAATTTCAATCCTAAGTATCAATCATAGACGGCATGGGTAACATATATCATGTCGCCATACTAGTTCTACAATTAAAACCGAAAAATCACGTATTTGGAAGTTGGATTGCCATGTGTGAACCGAGGCAAGGGATCGTCCTCACCGCTTCAAGACGCTCTAGCCCGTGTCTCAGGCATGCGTGCTAACAAGCCTTCGATCTTCAGGGCCGATCCACCGATGTAGATTAAACTTAAACCCTGAGCACTGCTTTTCCCCGCCCTATGGGGAGTCAATGAGCCAAATGACTTCATCGGACCCGGATCGTCCGATCTAACCGAGGCGCCTCGCAATCCATCATCCACATAAGTAAAATGTCAGGTCGTGTAAAACACTGACACCACTCCTAACTAGAAGGAAACGCATACCCTCCCTGATGTCCTTCTCCTGTTTCTGGTTCACACCGGGGTGTGAGGCTCACGAATTAACGCTACACAAAGCTACGCCACAAAGGTCGTGCTTTGATCATCACCACAAGACTTTGCTTTTCAACAGAAGCCTTGATCATTTGCATCTCAGCCTCTCACACAGGCAAACCACTTCCATGCAACCGATATTCATCAATCACACATAATGTTATCCAATGTCAGACACGGTCCATTTACAAGTTCGTTCTGGGTCTGAACGAAACCGGAGGAACCTTATTCCTCGCATATCCATCGATCTCCACGTACGTTTGTACGATCACCAACTGGTTCCCTCCTTTTGTGTGTACATCCCAATCAAGATCATCAGTAATTATCCAAACGATGTGAATACCTCCGGTATTTGACCACCGTCTTCATCGTCGACTTATCGTCGATTCAGTTATTCAGAATGGGATAAACCCGGTCTTTCTGAATGACTCGCGTATATAATAAACAAGTGTGACACAAACACAACATATGCCTCATTCCAATTGAGAATATTCTTTTATTCAAATATTCTTATACTTTGGGAAAGGTTCCCATTAATTTTATCAAAGATAAATTCTTTAAATTTATTCTTTAATCTCCTTTTGAATATCAATTCAAACTAGTCGGGATTAACGAACTTACCGAAGTAATCATTTGTTTTTAATTTCCCAATCCCAACCTATTCATCCCATGAAGTAAAACTAGTAATACTTCATATCTAACACCACGGTGTTATCGGTAAATCCAATTACCATTTCACGTTTAAATCTAATTAAAGATTTAACTATTGCCTAGAGCAAAACTGGTGATAATCCATTCTCGATCATTTCAATCTAATTAAAGATTCATTAAAACTCCACTTGGTTTTAATCTTCCCAAAAATCAATATTAATGATTGTTTAACTTGGGAAATCATATCTTGTCTTTAACTGGGTTAAAGAACCAATGTCATTTAATACACGGTTCACGATAAGCAAAATCACATTCCATTAACAATGGAATCTTCACGGAAAACAAATCAATATATATAATGGATATAAACTTCCATATCCGACTAATAATATAAATGGAATAACGGCAAAGCCTTTTAAATTCTAGATATATTAGTTGTCTTCCCCTACAGAAATTCACTTCGATTATTACCAAATCGAATTCCATTCCATTCCAATTTATTTTATTTAACTGGAAAACTTTACTTTGGAAAATCTCCTTTAAATCTTAACAAAAGATTTATAAATTCCAAATCACATCTCACTGTAAATCGGGTTAAAGAACGAATGTCGTTAAAACATAGTTCACGATAAACCCAATTCACATACTGTTAATTATCGGATTAAAGAACAAGTGTTATTTAAAACATCGTTCACGATAAACTGAAAAATCAATTCCAATTCCATTCCAATTATATATCATTTAATTGGTATACTTCATTAAATCTAAATAATAAGATTTAATCTTTTTCTCGACTGGGTTAAAGAACAGTGTTAATGAAGACACCATTCACTACAAACCCAAATCCCATTTGATATTAAATACAAGGCTCTGAATAGAAAATATATCGGCTTATATTTAATATCAAATTCTATGAACAACAAATATTGTATTGGAAATAACGATATATATATATATATATCTTTCAAATTTCCATGACAATATCTGTATAATAATGAAATTAAATATCGAAATATTCCGAAGATAATTTCGATACAAATCCATTTCCAATTCAATTTATTGGAAATTCTGGTTTCTTTTAAAACCCTTTTAAATCCAATTTATTTATTTCAAAAATAAATGGATTTATAATTCTAGTACAAAACTAGTTCATTTCGATAAAAATCTATTTTTATCTTTTCAAAAATGGAGTTTTTCATCCCAATTCTTTCCAAATCATTTCTTATGATTTTACACTAATTATTGGTATTTTTAATAATTTTATCAAGGCACGTACAGTCGATTTCCATCAACGGCCATCGAACTGCACTTACAACGACCTTTTCCAAATTCGATTTGGACATAATTCCAAATCCAACCGTTAGATTTCTAATTTCTAATATTCGTTAGAAAGCTCTTTTCGATACGAACCCAACAGTTCATGTTTTAGGAGAATCCGACGGTCGGATCTCCCGTAATATCCATTCGAAGTCAATGGTCGAAATTCGCGAACAGCCATAGTGCGGTGCGTTCTATTCAGGCCATTATATTATATATATAATATATATTTCGTCGATTTCCTTTTAGAATGTATTTTATTTCGTTTTCAAAATGATTTCAACTTCAAATCAAAATTGAATTTTTCAATATAAATTCATTTTAAATTCATATTAAATGGATTTCAATTTAAATCGATTTCAATTCAATTTCAATCCATTTTAAATTGAATTCAAAACGATTTCAATTCTATTTTAATTTAATTCGAATTTCAATTCTATTTGAATTTCAAATCATTTCAATTCTAATCGAATTTCAAATCATTTCAATTCTATTCGAATTTCAATTCATTTCAATTCTATTCGAATTTCAATTCATTTCAATTCTATTCGAATTTCAATTCATTTCAATTTAATTCGAATTTCAATTCATTTCAATTTAATTCGAATTTCAAAATATCAGATTTTGAAATCACTTTCGATATTCATTGTAAAATGAATAAAATCGACAAAATTCCCGTTCGTGTTAAAATGACGTTCAACTACTTAACACGGCTTCACATTTCAATATTCACTGAATATTATTTTAAAATATTTGATAATTCTAAACTGGAATCAGACACAGTCAATTACCATAGAATCTGATTATATGGATTTCACACAACAAATGTGTATAATAACAATGAAAACAACAATCCATCATCCAGAGTGCATTCTACACTGTATAAGCATCAAATATAAATATTCAACGCTTACACAGTCTGTCAATCAATCGATCGACATACAACAAATTATTGGGATTAGTGTATCCAATTTCATCCCAATACCCGTGTGGGCTTTTCAAACAATAAACACAGATTTATTTGTGCAGTTGGGCAATGTGTAAAATTTATCGTCCCAATCAATATCAGTCAAATGTGTGTATATAAACAAATCGTTCGATTTGTTTATAAATCTTTATTTTATATACACGTTAAAAATTATATTTTTAACTATAAAATATTTATTCCATCACACAATCAATTTTCACAACATGACAATCAAACAAACAAGTCATCCATGGTCTGTGGATGACGGGTGTCGGGTGCTACTAAACACCGTCTACATCCTAGTATATATTTGAACTAGAAATTAAAATAAAAGTGAGGAGTTCTCACTGACTGGCTAAACCAATTCACCGCGACTCTTCATATGTAGGAAATCTTCACTTCACTTCTAAAGAGATCTGTTCAACACCGTTTGCATTAAAAATTATATTTTTAACAACACTACTTCCTATATAAAAATCGAATTTTTACCGCTACTTCATATTTATAAAAATCGAATTTTTATCTTCACTACCTTATAAAAATCATATTTTTATAGAATTAAAAGTTATTTCATACACGATAAAAATAGGATTTTTATCTAATCTATAATATTTCTTTTATACAATGAAAAATCATATTTTTCTATAACGATGCTTACATATATATAAATTATATATATATATATATATATATATATATATATATATATATATATATATTCAAAACATTATATATACAAAGATCATATTTTGATCTTTCTGAAAATATTATCTTTTCAATGTCAAAAATATTATCTTTCATGTATAAACAGAAAGATCTAATCCTTTTATATTTAAAAATCTGATCTTTTCTTCATGAAAAATCAAATCTTTTTGTTAATCAAAACCTCATCTTTCTATAAACAAAAATCTCATCTTTTTGTTACGCTACATATATATGAAATATATTTCATTTTTATTCAAAACCATTTCGTGAAAAAATCATATTTTATAACGATGTTTTACCTATATAAAAATTATATTTTTATCTCGTCTTCATATCTTGGTATAATTTAAAATAAAGTCTTTTTATATTGAAAAATCATATCTCTATACAATTAAAAATTTTAACTTTTTACAAATAAAAACCTTACCTTTATAATCTTGTTCAATTATAAAATCAAATCTTTTTATAAAGCTAAAAACAAAGGTATTTATATCAAAAAAGAAAGAAAAATCAGATTTTTAAACATGTCTTTATATATATAAAGAAAACTGAAATTTAAACAACGATTTGATATTAAAAGAAACACTGAAAAACTCACCGCGTTCATTGGTGGAAGGGAGGGGTGGAGTTGGTGGCTGCAGGTGGCGCGCTGGGGCTTGGACGCCGGAGATGGCTACAGGGTTTCTCAGCAAGTCGGCGGTTCTGGCATTTGGGGCTCGCTGTTCTATTTTAGGGGAAGAGGAGGGAGGCGCTCGGGTTTGGGTGGGGTCACGGATGCTACGGCGAGGCCACGGGATGCGCTCCTCGATGGCGGTGGGCTGGAGCTCCAGCGATGACGCTGGGAGGGGCGGTGGCGCGATTATAATCTAGGTTTTTTTTTTCATTCTTCTGATTTGAATACGAACGGGGGTGACGGCCTTAGGGGATAAAGGGGTGTTGACTTTGGAATTTAATAATATATTTAATTAATTTAATCTCTAAAAAGTTATCTTTCCATTCGAACTCCAATCGAGACCCAACGTCTGTCACCCCTAGCTAATTACCCCCATTCCGAACACAATGGGATATGTATCGCAGGCTGATTCGACTGTTTCGATCAGTTTTCATCAAAATCAAAATATAACTCTATATATTGAATTTGAACGCGTATTTCAATTTACGGGGGCCATATACAGACTCTAAAAATTCCCAAAAAATATTTCTAGCTTCATATTGACGATATGGTCCTAACAAAACTAATTTTGTCAAATTCCGAGACCGTTTGAAAAATGGCCATTTTCAGCTCGATCGAAATTGACAAAACACGCTTTCCTTTGCCACGCTCACATATTGATTTGAAAAATTATGAATTTTGAAATCAAGCAATAACTAGACATCCCAGATCCAACAAAATTGGTTTCATTGAAAACCGAGGTCGTTTGCAAAATTTCCATTTTTAAGGGCTAGAATTCCATATCGACTATTCTGAATTTTCAACTGGACATATCTTTTGATTCCCGCTATGTAATTTTGATTTTTTGGATTCGTTGGAAAGATATTCTCAATTAGATTCTAATATTTTTGGTTTCGCTAAAATCCGGTGTATTTTGAATCCTGTACATTCATTTGAAGTTTGAAATCGAATTATCGAACTACCGCGCCATTTTCAACTCCTTTTATAATTTAAAATAAATATTTATATTTTAACGACGATATAAACAAATATATACGTTCGAATTCTATTCAAAATAATTTTCACGTCGTTATTATTTAAAATAATTCATTTTAAATATTCAAAATTCATTAATATTGCCAAAATAAAATTTTTAAATTGGCTCAGATTTCCGGGTTATTACAATCTCCCCCACTTAAAACTTTTCGTCCCCGAAAAGGAACGAAGTCGAAAGTTGTTTTACAAACCAACTCAACTTTCATAATTTTCACTACGGCTTAAGTTCTTCAACTTTTCAGTTTTTAAGAACTTTTCAAATTCTTCAAAAATTTGTCTAACACCCTAAATTTTTGAAAAATTTCGCCATAACATCCCCTGCACTGGGGACTTCGGGATATTTCATATAGCCTCCCATGGCCTTCTTCAAACCAAAAGAAAAAAAAGCCAAGCGGCTAGCCAGTCGGCTCATAAAATCATCCAAAACCCAAGGAATACAATAAACATGTAACTATTTGTCGGGCAAACAATTTTATTCTTCTTCTATAGCCTGTTTGCAATGACCTGTTCAATGTAAGAACATGTATATGCATGCAAATGCGATTAATTTTCAATACAATTCACTATTTGGTTCCATTTGCCTAAAGGTCCAACATTTAATTAATCAAACAATAATCAAACAACACAACCAGCAATCTATTAGTTGATTAACGTTTCAAATGCATAACTTTGATATATAGTCAAAAATCACATTTTTGGTGCCAAATCACAAAAATAAGCCCTATCTAGTTTTGGTTCTCACACCAGTCAATTGGAAATATATAAATATCATGAAATGACCCGAACTTCCCCGGTAAGGAAAGCCCGGATTGAATTGAGAACAAACCACATCATAACACAAACGGAAGAGCATTTCATTGTATATTACAAAAATTCATCAGAATACAAGAATATACAGAGCATTAAACAAATAAAATACATTCGATAAATATCAGAGATTACAATAAATTACATAGCAGCGGAAAATAATACAAAATTCAACTGAATGAGATATACGGATACAAAGCTTCCCGGATATCGTTCCAGTTGTAAACAAGGGTCATGTGAAGATAAATCTGCAAAACCAAAACTACTAGCTGCCCGTGTCGAAAATAGGGGCACCTAGAGTTTAGGTTGAAACAATAAACTCCAGGTCAGTCATGTGACTGGTGTGAGAACTAAAACAGTTATTAATCTTTATTTTAAAGTTATGTAAATCAAGGGACCACGCCGTATAACACGGAACGGGTTTCCTCCCAAGAATACCAGTGCACAAAACAACAACGCAATGCTAAAGAAAGAACAATGAAGCTGTTATAAGACCCAGGTCCCATCACACAATGCAACGCAAGCCGGAGGATAGGGTTTTTACCTTATAATAGACAAAGAATGCTTGATACGTTTAAAACATATCATTTGATGCTATAATAAGTGTATAGTGTCAAAACAATTTCAAATCATAAGTATCAATCATAGACGACATGAGCGTCCCATGCCACTATGTCGCCAAATATAGGTTTACAATCAAAACCGCACGTTGTTGTATTGGAAATTGGATTTCCATCTATGAACCGAGGCAAAAGATAGTCCTCTACCGATTCGAGACGCTCTAGCCCGTGTCTCAGGAAAGTACTCAGTTAAGCCTTGGAGCGACAGGGCCGGTCCACCGATGTGGATTAAAATTCCTGAACACTGCGTTTCCCCGCCCTTTGGGGCGTAAATGAGTCCACTGACTCCATCGGTTCGAGAACGACCGATGTATCTGAGGCGCCTCGTAACAGCAACAACCACACAGGTGAAAAGTATATAAATGTCAGGGCTGGTAGGTCACTGAAACCACCCTAGCTAGAAGGAAATGCATGCCCTCCCTGAGGTCGTCTCCCGTTTTTTGTTCACAACCGGGGTGTGAGGCTAGCGAATTCACGTTACACAAAGCTATGCCACAAAGGCCGTGCTTTGATCATCAACCACAAGACTTTGCTTTTCAACAGAAGCCTTGATCATTTGCATCTTAGCATGCCACACAGGCAATTCACGCTATGCAACCGATATCAATCACACAGAATGAAATCCGATGTCAGACACATAGTCCATACAAGTTCGTTCTGGGTCCGAACGAAACCGGAGGCACTGTCCTCGCATATCCATCGATCTCCAAGTACGTCTAGACGACCACCAACTATTTCCCTTCTCATGGATGTACAGCCCAATCAGGATCGTCAGTAATTATCCAAGCGACGTAAAGACTTCCGGTCTCCGAACACCGTCTTCATCTTCGACTTATCGTCATATCAGTTATTCAGGATGGGATAAATCCGGTCTTTCCGAATAACTCGCGTATATAATAAACAAGTGTTACACAAACACAACATACGCCTCATTCCAATTCAGAATATTCTTTTATTCAAATATTCTTATTCTTTGGGAAAGGTTCCCATTAATTTTATCAAAGATAAATTCGTTAAATTTATTCTTTAATATTCTTTTGAATATCAATTCAAACTAGTCGGGATTAACGAAACCCACCGAAGTAATCATTTATTTTATTTCTCAATCCCAACCTATTCATCCCATGAAGTAAGAACTGGTAATACTTCATATCTAACACCACGGTGTTAGCGGTAAATTCAATTACCATTTCACGTTCAAATCTAATTAAAGATTTAATTATCGCCTGGAGTAAACTGGTGGTACTCCAGTCTCGATCATTCCCTGAATTTGATAATTTTAATTATCAAATTCACTTTTCAATCTAATTAAAGATTCATTAAAACTCCACTTAGTTTTAATCTTTAACTGGGTTAAAGAACCAATGTCATTTAAAACACGATTCACGATAAACCCATAATCACAATTCATTTCCACCAGACTTTAACCGTAAATTAGCAAGTGAACAATTTCCTAAGTAATAACCCCGAAGGCCGAAACCAACATCAGATCAATACCCCAGAAACCATTCAACTTAACTAATCTTTAGTTAATTTCTGATTTTCTTAACTCCATTGGGTCTAAGAACAGTATTATTAAAGATACCGTTCACGACAACCCAAAATCATATTCCATTAATTGTCGGGTTAAAGAACAAATGTTATTTAAAACACCGTTCATGATAAACCCAAAAATCAATTCCAATTCAATTCCAATTAAATATTATTTAATTGGTACACTTCATTAAATCTAAACCAAAAAGTTTTAATCTTTTTCTCAACAGGGTTTAAGAACAGTGTTAATGAAGGCACCATTCACGACAAACCCAAATCTCATTTGATATTAAATACAAGGCTCTGAATAGAAAATATATCGGCTCATATTCAATATCAAATTCTACGACCAACAAATACCATATTGGAAATAATGATATAAATATATCTTTCAAATTTCCATAACAATATTTGTATAATCACAAAATCCCACATCTAAATATTCCGAAGACAATTTCGATTAAAATCCATTTCCAATCATATATTGGAAATTCTGGTTATTTTCAAAACCATTTCAAATCCAATTCATTTATTTCTAAAAATAATTGAATTATATTTCTAGTTCAAAACTAGTTCATTTCGATAAAAATCTATTTTTATCTTTTCAAATATGGAGTTTTTCACCCCAATTCTTTCCAAATCATTTCTTATGATTTTACATTAATTATTAATATTTTTAATAATTTTGTCAAGGCCCGTACAGTCGATTTCCATCAACGGCCATCGAACTGCACGTACACCGACCATTTCTAAATTTGATTTGGACTTATCTCCTAATCCAACCGTTATATTTCTAATCTCTTACATTTGTTAGAAAGCTCTTTTCGATACGAACCCAACGGTTTCGGTTTTAGGAGAATCCGCCGGTCGGATCTCCCGTATTATCCATTCGAAGTCAATGGTCGAAATTCACGAACTGCCGCAGCGCGGCGCGTTCTATTCAGGCCATTATATTATATACATAATATATATAATATATATCTTGTTGATTTTCCATTTAAAACGTATTTTATAAATCATTTAAAATTCGTTTTCAAAATGATTTCTACTTCATATTCAATTTCTAATCAAAATTGAATATTCCACTATAAATTCGTTTTAAATCCATTTCAAATCGATTTCAATTCTGTTTCAATTTAATTCGAATTTCAATTCATTTCAATATAATTCGAATTTCAAACCATTTCAATATAATTCGAATTTTAAATCATTACAATATAATTCGAATTCCAATTCATTTCAATATAATTCGAATTTCAAATCTATTCAATTCAATTTCAATTCGATTTGAATTCTATTCAATTCAAATTTAAAATATTCGATTATTGAAATCACTTTTCAATATTCATTTAAAAATGAATAAAATCGATATAAATATCGTTCACGTCAAAATGGCGTCAATCTAATCAACACGGCTTTATATATTTCTATTTCAAATATTTCTATTCAAATATTTCTATTTCAAATATTTCTATTAAAATATTTCATTTTAAATGTTTTAAAACATTCGATAATTCTGAACTAGAATCTGGCACAGTCAATTACCATATAATGTGATTATATGGATTTCACACAACAAATGTGTATAACAACAATGAAAACAACAATCCATCATCCAGAGTGCATTCTACACTTTATAAGCATTAAATATAAATATTCAATGCTTACACAGCCTGTCAATCAATCGATCGACATACAGCTAATTATTGGGATTAGTGTATGTCAAATTTCATCCCAATACCCGTGTGGGGTTTCAATCAATCAACCACAGTTTTTATTTGTGCAGTTGGGCGATGTGTAAAATTTATCATCCCAATCAATATCAGTCAAAACAGTGTATATAAACAAATCGTCCGATTTGTTTATAAATATTGATTTCATTTTAAATACACGTTCAAAATTCTATTTTTAACTATAAAATATTTTTAACTATCTAAATATTTTATTTCACATCACACAATCAATTTTCACAACAACATGCAATCAAACAAACAAGCCATCCATGGTCTGTGGACGACGGGTGTCGGGTGCTACTAAACGCCGTCTGCATCCTAGGATATATTTCAACTAGAAAAAGAAAATTAAAGGTGAGAAATTCTCACAGAGGGTTCCACTCCGCCGTGCTTTACTGTTTGAACTGCTGAATCGTCTGGATTTGATTGAAATTCCAATGTAGTCCTTTTCACGCTATTCAAATAAAAATTATATTTTTATTGCTTCATTTCAATAAATAAAAATTCCATTTTTATTTCTACTTCATATATATTTTTATAACATTCTTTTCTATATGTAAATTATACTTTATATATCTACTTCTAATATAAAGATCAAATTTTTACTTTACTATATATAATAAAAATTAGATTTTTATTTTGCTACGTGTATAAAAATTATATTTTTATATTCTCTATTATATAAAAATTCTATTTTCAATCCGCTTCTCATATAAAAAATCGAATTTTTATCTCACTACAACATGTATAAAAATCGTATCTTTATATTCTCTATCTTATAAAAATCATATTTTTATAACCTCTACTATATAAATATTATATTTTTAACCTTTCTATATTATAAAAATTATATTTTTAACCTATCTATAATGTTAAAAATCTCGTATTTTTGCTTTTAAAAATCTCTTCTTTTCACTTTATAAAGATCTCGTTTTCTACTAAATAAAAATCAAAGTTTTAAACTAAATAGAAATAACATAATAAAATAAAATAAAAACTTACTTTGTTTGCTAAAGGAAGGGGGAAAGGTTGCGTCGAACTGGTGGAGGGAGGAGCGCACTGCAGCGGACTGGTGGTGGGCCAAGTGGTTGGGGCTTCTGGCTTTAATTAGGGTTCAAGGGGGGGGTTCCGGCGTTCAAGGGTTCGGGGGAGGCACTGGAGGCCAAGGGGGAGGCACTGGAGGTAGCCGTGGTCGGGGGGGGGGGCGCCGGAGGTGCGGCGGCCGGAAACGGGGGGTATAGTGGCGATTTTCGTCGATGAAAGGGGGGTTTTCTCCGATTCGGGTAGGGAGAGAGAAGGAGGATGGGGGGGATGCTAAAGGGGGTGCGGCGGAGATAGGAGGGGGGCGGCGGTGAAGACGCGGTGGGCGGAGAAGGTTCGTCGATGGCAAGGAGATGGAGGCGGGCGCGATTTTTTTTTTATCTGAAGTGAAAAGTAATGGGTTAGGGGAGGGGGGTTAAGTATAAAAGATTTTATATTTTATATATTTTAATTTATTATTTTCTATAAAAAAGTTGACTTTTCATATGAACTCTAAACGAGGCCCAACGACTGTCGCCCCTAGCTAATTACCCCCATTCCGAACACAATCGGATAAGTATCGTAGGCCGATTCAATCATTTCGATCAGTTTTCGTCAAAATCAACATATAACCCTATATATTGAATTTGAATGCCCATTTCAATTTACCAGAGTCACATACTAACTCGAAAAATTCCAGAAAAATATTTTCTGGCTTCGTATTGACGATACGGTCCTAACAAAACTAGTTTCATCAAATTCTGAGACCGTTTGAAAAATGACCAATTTCTAGTCGATTAAAATCAACTGAAACTGGTCAAACGCGTTTTCCTTTGCCACGCTCACATATTGAATTGAAAATTTTCGAAAATTGGAATCTAACAATAACTTGACATCACGGATCCAACAAAAAGGTTTCGTCGCAATCCGAGGTCGTTTGCAAAATGGCTATTTTTAAGGGCCAGAATTCCATAGCGACTATTCTGAATTTTCATTTGGCCATAACTTTTGATTCCCGCTATGAAATTTCGATTTTTCGGATTCGTTGGAAAGATATTCTCAAATAGATTCTATTATTTTTGGTTTCACTAAAATCCGGTTTATTTTGAATCCTGTACATTCATTTGAAGTTTAAAATTGAATTATCAAACTACCGCGCCATTTTCAATTCCTTTTATAATTTAAACTAAATATTTATATTCTAACGACGATCTATATAAATATAAACGTTCGAATTCTATTCAAAATAAATTTTTCATCCCTATTATTTAAAATAATCTATTTTAAATATTCAAAATTCATCGAAATTGCCAAAATAAAAATTTTAAATTGGCTCAGATTTCCGGGTTATTACAATCTCCCCCACTTAAAACTTTTTGTCCCCGAAAAGGAACAAAGTCGAAAGTGGTTTGATTAACCAACTCTACTTTCAATATTTTCATTACGGCTTAAGTTCTTCAACTTTTCAGTTTCTAAGAACTTTTCAAAATTTTCAAAAATTTGGCTAACACCCTAAATTTTCGAAAAATTTCACCATAACCTCCCCAACACCGGGGACTTCGGGATATTTCATATAGCCTCCCATGGCCTTCTTCAATCCAAAAGAAAAAGAAAAAGCCAAGCGGCTAGCCAATCGGCTCACAAAATCACCCAAAACTCAAGAAATACAATAAACATGTACCTATTTGTCGGGCAAACAATTTTATTCCTCTTCTCTAACCTCCTTGCTATGACCTGTTCACACATATATACATGTACATGTATGAAATCCCTAATAATTTCAATACAGTTCAATATTTGACCAAATTGGTTATATTCAAACAATAATCAAACAACACAACCATCAATCAATTAGTTGATTAGCTTTTCAAATTCATAATTTTGATATATAGTCAAAAATCACATTTTTGATGCCAAATCACAACAATAAGCCCTATCTAATTTTGGTTCTCACACCAGCCTATGGAAATATATAGGAATCCCACTTTTGTCACTCGAACATAAATTTTAATGATGTTTCGAACCACCATCAGGACATCTACGGGCGACCAGAGTGTGATTCTTTATCTATCAAATATATTTGAGGCTTCAATACACGTGGATCAGACGTATATCAAAATCTCTATATACTGGACTGTCCAAATCAATACAAATAAATATTCAAATACGTTGAATAATTGATTTAAATTTTCAAAACGAAATTTGTTTTCAATTTTAACTTTCAAAACACTACTCTTCACACTCGTTCTAGGATACTACTGATCCTATCTCTAACGAGTCATTCCTATTGGATATTACTAATCCAATCACTGATGAATTCTTTTGTATGGTTCTAGTGTGTCTTGTTCTCTGAGCTTTGTAAACCAAAGCTCTGATACCAAATGAAATGACCCGAACTTCCCCGGTAAGGAAAGCCCGGATTGAATTGAGAACAAACCACATCATAAAACAAACGGAAGAACATTTCATTGTATATTACAACAATTCATCAAAATACAAGAATACACAGAGTATTAAAAAAATAAAATACATTCGATAAATATCAGAGATTACAATAAATTACACAGCAGCTGAAAATAATACAAAATACAACTGAATGAGATATATGGATACAAAGCTTCTCGGATATCGTTCCAGCTTTAAACCAGGGTCCTGTGAAGATTAATCTGCAAAACCAAAACTACTAGCTGCCCGCGTCGAAAATAGGGGCACCTAGAGTTTAGGTTCAAATAATAAACTCCAGGTCAGTCATGTGACTGGTGTGAGAACTAAAACAATTATTAATCTTTATTTTAAACTTAGTTAAATCAAGGGACCACGCCGTATAACACGGAACGGGTTTCCTCCCAAGAATACCAGTGCACAAAACAACAGCGCAATGCTAAAGAAAGAACAATGAAGCTATTATAAGACCCAGGTCCCATCACACAATGCAACGCAAGCCGGAGTATAGGGTTTTTACCTTATAATAGCCAAAGAATGCTTGATACGTTTAAAACAAATCATTTGATACTATAATAAGTGTATAGTGTCAAAACAATTTTAAATCATAAGTATCAATCATAGACGACATGAGCGTCCCATGCCACTACGTCGCCAAATATAGGTTTACAATCAAAACCGTATGATGTCGTATTGGAAATTGGATTTCCATTTATGAACCGAGGCAAAAGATAGTCCTCTACCGATTCGAGACGCTCTAGCCGTGTCTCCAGCAAGTACTCAGTCAAGCCTTGGAGCGATAGGGCCGATCCACCGATGTGGATTAAAATTCCTGAACACTGCGTTTCCCCGCCCTTTGGGGCGTAAATGAGTCCACTGACTCCATCAGTTCGAGAACGACCGATGTATCCGAGGCGCCTCGCAACAGCAACAACCACACATGTGAAAAGTATATAAATGTCAGGGTTGGTAGGTCACTGACACCACCCTAGCTAGAAGGAAACGCATGCCCTCTCCGAGGTCCTCTCCCGTTTTTGGTTCACAACCGGGGTGTGAGGCTCGCGAATTCACGTTACGCAAAGCTACGCCACAAAGGCCGTGCTTTGATCATCAACCACAAGACTTTGCTTTTCAAGAGAAGCCTTGATCATTTGCATCTTAGCATGCCACACAAGCAATTCACGCTATGCAATCGATATCAATCACACATAATGAAATCCGATGTCAGACACACAGTCCATACAAGTCTGTTCTGGGTCCGAACGAAACCGGAGGCACTTTCCTCGCATATCCATCGATCTCCAAGTACGTCTGGACGACCACCAACTATTTCCCTCCTCTTGGGTGTACAGCCCAATCAAGATCGTCAGTAATTATCCAAACGATGTGAAGAATTCCGGTCCATGACCACCGTCTTCATCTTCGACTTATCGTCGTATCAGTTATTCAGAATGGGATAAATCCGGTCTTTCCGAATAACTCGCGTATATAATAAACAAGTGTTACACAAACACAACATACACCTCATTCCAATTTAGAATATTCTTTTATTCAAATATTCTTATTCTTTGGGAAAGGTTCCCATTAGTTTTATCAAAGATAAATTCTTTAAATTTATTCTTTAATCTTCTTTTGAATATCAATTCAAACTAGTTGGGATTCACGAACCACACCGAAGTAATCATTTATTTTATTTCCCAATCCCAACCTATTCATCCCATGAAGTAAAAATTGGTAATACTTCATATCTAACACCACGGTGTTAGCGGTAAATTTAATTACCATTTCACGTTCAAATATAACTAAAGATTTAACTATCGCCTGGAGTAAAACTAGTGGTACTCCAGTCTCGATCATTGCCTGAATTTGATAATTTTTATTATCAAATTCACTTTTCAATCTAATTAAAGATTCATTAAAACTCCACTTAGTTTTAATCTTTAACTGGGTTAAAGAACCAATGTCATTTAAAACACGATTCACGATAAACCCAAAATCACAATTCATTTACACCAGACTTTAACCGTAAATTAGCAAGTGAACAATTTCCTAAGTTATAACCCCGAAGGCCGAAACCAACATCAGATCAATACCCAAGAAACCATTCAACTTAACTTATCTTTAGTTATTTTCTGATTTTCTTAACTCCAATGGGTCTAAGTACGGTATTATTAAAGATACCGTTCACGACAAACCAAAATCACATTCCATTAATTGTCGGGTTAAAGAACAAATGTTATTTAAAACACCGTTCACGATAAACCCAAAAATCAATTCCAATTAAATATTATTTAATTGGTACACTTCATTAAATCTAAACCAAAAAGATTTAATCTTTTTCTCAACAGGGTTTAAGAACAGTGTTAATGAAGACACCATTCACGACAAACCCAAATCTCATTTGATATTAAATACAAGGCTCTGAATAGAAAATATATCGGCTCATATTCAATATCAAATTCTATGACCAACAAATACCGTATTGGAAATAACGATATAAATATATATTTCAAATTTCCATAACCATATTTGTATAATCACAAAATACCACATCGAAATATTCCGAAGACAATTTCGATTCAAATCCATTTCCAATCATATATTGGAAATTCTGGTTATTTTCAAAACCATTTCAAATCCAATTCATTTATTTCTAAAAATAATTGAATTATATTTCTAGTTCAAAACTAGTTCATTTCGATAAAAATCTATTTTTATCTTTTCAAATATGGAGTTTTTCACCCCAATTCTTTCCAAATCATTTCTTATGATTTTACATTAATTATTATTATTTTTAATAATTTTGTCAAGGCCCGTACAGTCGATTTCCATCAACGGCCATCGAACTGCACTTACAGCGACCTTTTCTAAATTTGATTTGGACTTATCTCCAAATCCAACCGTTAGATTTCTAATTTCTTACATTCGTTAGAAAGCTCTTTTTGATACGAACCCAACGGTTCCGGTTTTAGGAGAATCCGACGGTCGGATCTCCCGTAATATCCATTCGAAGTCAATGGTCGAAATTCACGAACAGCCGCAGCGCGGCGCGTTCTATTCAGGCCATTATATTATATATATATATAATATATAATATATATTTCGTCGATTTTCCATTTAAAACGTATTTTATAAATCATTTTAAATTCGTTTTCAAAACGATTTCAACTTCATATTCAATTTCTAATCAAAATCAAATATTCCACTATAAATTCGTTTTAAATCCATTTCAAATCGATTTCAATTCTGTTTCAATTTTATTCGAGTTTCAATTCATTTCAATATAATTCGAATTTCAAATCATTTCAATATAATTCGAATTTTAAATCATTACAATATAATTCGAATTTCAATTCATTTCAATATAATTCGAATTTCAAATCTATTCAATTCAATTTCAATTCTATTTGAATTATATTCAATTCAAATTTAAAATATTCGATTATTGAAATCACTTTTCAATATTCGTTTAAAAATGAATAAAATCGATATAAATATCGTTCACGTCAAAATGGCGTCAATCTAATCAACATGGCTTTACATATTTCTATTTCAAATATTTCTATTCAAATATTTCATTTTAAATATTTTAAAATATTCAATAATTCTGAACTGGAATCAGGCACAGTCAATTACCATATATTGTGATTATGTGGATTTCACACAAAAAATGTGTATAACAACAACGAAAACAGCAATCCATCATCCAGAGTGCATTCTATACTGTATAAGCATTAAATATAAATATTCAACGCTTACACAGCCTGTCAATCAATCATCGACATATAGCTAATTATTGGGATTAGTGTATGTCAAATTTCATCCCAATACCCGTGTGGGGTTTCAATCAATCAACCACAGTTTTTATTTGTGCAGTTGGGCGATGTGTAAAATTTATCGTTCCAATCAATACCAGTCAAATCAGTGTATATAAACAAATCGTCCGATTTGTTTATTAATATTTATTTCATTTTAAATACACGTTCAAAATTCTATTTTTAACCATAAAATATTTTTAACTATCTAAATATTTTATTTCACATCACGCAATAAATTTTCACAACAACATGTAATCAAACAAACAAGCCGTCCATGGTCTGTGGACGACGGGTGTCGGGTGCTACTAAACACCGTCTGCATCCTAGGATATATTTCAACTAGAAAAAGAAAATTAAAGGTGAGAAGTTCTCACAGAGGGTTCCACTCCGTCGTGCTTTGCTGTTTGAACTGCTGAATCGTATGGATTTGACTGAAATTCCAATGCAGTCCTTTTCACGCTGTTCAAATAAAAATTAAATTTTTATTGCTTCATTTCAATAAATAAAAATTCCATTTTTATTTCTGCTTAATATATATTTTTATAACGTTCTTTTCTGTATGTAAATTATATTTTATATATCTACTTCTAATATAAAGATCAAATTTTTACTTTACTATATATAATAAAAATCAGATTTTTATTTTGCTACGTATATAAAAATTATATTTTTATGTTCTTTATTATATAAAAATTCTATTTTCAATCCGCCTCTCATATAAAAAATCGAATTTTTATCTCACTACAACATGTATAGAAATCGTATCTTTATATTCTCTATCTTATAAAAATCATATTTTTATAATCTCTACTATATAAATATTATATTTTTAACCTTTCTATATTATAAAAAATATATTTTTAACCTATCTATAATGTTAAAAATCTCGTATTTTCGCTTTTAAAAATCTCTTCTTTTCACTTTATAAAGATCTCGTCTTTTACTAAATAAAAATCAAAGTTTTAAACTAAATAGAAATAACATTATAATATAAAATAAAAACTTACTTTGTTTGCTAAAGGAAGGGGGGAAATGTTGCGTCGAACTGGTAGAGGGAGGAGCGCACTGCAGCGGACTGGTGGTGGGCCAGGTGGTTGGGGCTTCTGGCTTTAATTTGGGTTCGAGGGGGGGGGGGGTTTCCGGCGTTCAAGGGTTAGGGGGAGGCGCTGGAGGCCAAGGGGGAGGCGTTGGAGGCAGCCGTGGTCGGGGAGGGGGCGCCTGAGGTGCGGCGGCCAGAAACGGGGGGTATAGTGGATATTTTCGTCGATGAAAGGTGGGGGTTTCTCCGATTCGAGTAGGGAGAGAGAAGGAGGATCGGGGGGAAGCTAAAGGGGCGGCGGGGATAGGAGGGGGGCGGCGGTGAAGACACGGTGGGCGGAGAAGGTTCGTCGATGGCAAGGAGATGGAGGCGGGTGCGATTTTTTTTATTTTTTTTGTCTGAAGTGAAAAGTAACGGGTGGGGGGGGGGGTTATGTATAAAAGATTTTAAATTTTATATATTTTAATTTATTATTTTCTATAAAAAAGTTGACTTTTCATATGAACTTTAAACGAGGCCCAACGGCTATCGCCCCTAGCTAATTACCCCCATTCCAAACACAATGGGATATGTATCGTAGGCCGATTCGATCATTTCGATCAGTTTTCATCAAAATCAACATATAACTCTATATATTAAATTTGAACGCGCATTCCAATTTACCAGAGTCACATACTAACTCGAAAAATTCCAGAAAAATATTTTATGGTTTCGTATTGACGATACGGTCCTAACAAAACTAGTTTCGTCAAATTCTGAGACCGTTTGAAAAATGACCAATTTCCAGTCGATTAAAATAACCTGAAACTGGTCAAACGCGTTTTCCTTTTCCACGCTCACATATTGAATCGAAAAATTACGAAAATTGGAATATAACAATAACTTGACATCATGGATCCAACAAAAGTGGTTTCGTCGGAATCCGAGGTCGTTTGCAAAATGGCTATTTTTAAGGGTCAGAATTCCATAGCGACTATTCTGAATTTTCATTTGGCCATAACTTTTGATTCTCGCTATGAAATTTCGATTTTTCGGATTCGTTGGAAAGATATTCTCAAATAGATTCTATTATTTTTGGTTTCACTAAAATCCGGTTTATTTTGAATCCTGTACATTCATTTGAAGTTTGAAATCGAATTATCGAACTACCGCGCCATTTTCAATTCCTTTTATAATTTAAACTAAATATTTATATTCTAACGACGATCTATATAAATATAAACGTTCGAACTCTATTCAAAATACATTTTTCATCGCTATTATTTAAAATATTCTATTTTAAATATTCAAAATTCATCGAAATTGCAAAAATAAAAATTTTAAATTGGCTCAGATTTCCGGGTTATTACATATCACACCTTCGAAACTCGAATACCAATTTTGATGATGTTCGAACTATCATCAGAATCATGTCCATGCGACTAGAGTGTGATTCTATATCTATCCAGTATATTAAAACTTCGAATACACGTGGATCAGACTTATACGCAACATCTTTATATACTGGATTGTCCAAATAAAATAAATAATCAAATACGAATAATTGATTTAAATTTTCAAAAGAAAATTGTTTTCATTTTTAATTTAAAAAACACTACTCTTCACACTCGTTCTAGGATACTACTGATCCCATCTCTAACGAGTCATTCTCATTGGATATTACTAATCCAATTCTCTGATGAATTCTTTAGTATGGTTTTAATGTGTCTTGTTCTCGAGCTTTGTAAACCAAAGCTCTGATACCACTGTGTAACTACCCGAAATCCCCCTTACAGGAAATCACGGATTGAATTGAGGACAAGCCACATCGGAACACAAACAAAAGAACATTTCATTGCTTATTACAACAATTTCATCAGATTACAAGAATATGCCGAGTATGAATCAATATTACACATCATCAAATATCAGAGATTACAATACGTTACATAGCAGCAGAAAATAATACAAAACACAACTGAAGGAGATATACGAATAGAAAGCTTTACGGATATCGTTCCAGCTGAAAACCAGGTTCCTGTGAATATAAATCTGCAAAACCAAAACTACTAGCTGCCCATGTGGAAATAGGGGCACCTAGAGTTTAGGTTAAAACAATAAACTCCAGGTCAGTCATGTGACTGGTGTGAGAACTAAAACGGTTATTAATCTTTATTTTAAAGTTAAGTAAATCATGGAACCACGCCGTATAACACGGAACGGGTTTCCTCCCAAGAATACCAGTGCATAAAATAACAACGCAATGCTAAATAAATAACAATGAAGCTAATATAAGACCCAGGTCCCATCACACAATGCAACATAAGCCGGAGGATAGGGTTTTTCCTTATAATAGCCAAAGAATCCTTGATACGCTAAATTACATCTTTTATTATTACTATAAGTGTATAGTGTCAAAATAATTTCAATCATAAGTATCAATCATAGACGGCATGGGTACCATATATCATGTCGCCATACTAGTTCTACAATTAAAACCACAAAATCATGTATTTGGAAGTTGGATTTCCATCTGTGAACCGAGGCAGGGGGTCGTCCTCACCGCTTTGAGATGCTCTACCCCGTGTCTCGGGCAAGCGCGCAGACAAGCCTTGGATCGTCAGGGCCGGTCCACCAATGTGGATTAAACTTAAACCCTGAGCACTGCGTTTCCCCGCCGTATGGGGCGTCAATGAGGCAAATGACTCCATCGAACCCGGATCGTCCGATCTAACCAAGGCGCCTCGCAATCCATCATCCACATAAGTAAAATGTCAGGCCGTATAAAACACTGACACAACTCCTAACTAGAAGGAAATGCATGCCCTCCCTGATGTCGTTCTCCCGTTTCTGGTTCACACCGGGGTGTGGGGCTCGCGAATTAACGCTACATAATGCTACGCCACAAAGGCCGTGCTTTGATCATCACCACAAGACTTTGCTTTTCAACAGAAGCCTGGATCATTTGTATCTCCGCATGCCACACAAGCAAACCACTCCATGCAACCAATATCCATCAATCACACAGAATGATATCCAATATCAGACACACAGTCCATTTACAAGTTCGTTCTGGGTCTGAACGAAACCGGAGGAACCTTATTCCTCGCATATCCATCGATCTCCACGTACGTCTGGACGATCACCAACTGATTCCATCCTCTTGGGTGTACATCCCAATCAAGATCATCAGTAATTATCCAAACCATGTGAAGACCTCCGGTCTTCGACCACCGTCTTCATCGTCGACTTATCGTCGATTCAGTTATTCAGAATGGGATAAACCCGGTCTTTCTGAATCACTCGCGTATATAATAAACAAGTGTGACACAAACACAACATACGCCTCATTCCAATTTAGAATATTCTTTTATTCAAATATTCGTATATTTTGGGAAAGATTCCCATTAATTTTATCAAAGATAAATTCTTTAAATTTATTCTTTAATCTCCTTCTGAATATCAATTCGAACTAGTCGGGATTAACGAACCTTACCGAAGTAATCATTTGTTTTTAATTTCCCAAACCCAACCTATTCATCCCATGAAGTAAAACTGGTAATACTTCATATCTAACACCACGGTGTTATCGGTAAATTCAATTACCATTTCACGTTTAAATCTAATTAAAGATTTAACTATCGCCTGGAGCAAAACTGGTGATACTCCCTTCTCGATCATTTCAATCTAATTAAAGATTCATTAAAACTCCACTTGGTTTTAATCTTCCCAAAAATAAATTCTAATGATTGTTTAACTTGGGAAATCATATTTTTCTTTAACTGGGTTAAAGAACCAATGTCATTTAAAACACGGTTCACGATAAATCCAAATCACATTCCATTAACAATGGAATCTTCACGGAAAATAAATCGATATATTATCGATATAAACTTCCATATCCGACTAATAATATAAATGGAATAACGGCAAACCTTCTAAATTCCAGATATATTAGTTGTCTTCCTCTACAGAAATTCACTTCGATTGTTACCAAATCGAATTCCATTCCACTCCAATTTATTTTATTTAACTGGAAAACTTTACTTTGGAAAATCTCCTTTAAATCTTAACAAAAGATTTATGAATTCCAAATCACATTTCACTGTAAATCGGGTTAAAGAACGAATGTCGTTAAAACACAGTTCACGATAAACCCAATTCACATACTATTAATTATCGAATTAAAGAACAAGTGTTATTTAAAACACCGTTCACAATAAACCCAAAAATCAATTCCAATTCCATTCCAATTAAATATCATTTAATTGGTATACTTCATTAAATCAAAATAATAAGATTTAATCTTTTTCTCGACTGGGTTAAAGAACGGTGTTAATGAAGACACCATTCACTACAAACCCAAATCCCATTTGATATTAAATACAAGGCACTGAATAGAAAATATATCGGCTTATATTCAATATCAAATTCTACGACCAATAAATATCGTATTGGAAATAACGATATATATATCTTTCAAATTTCCATAACAATATCTGTATAATCACGAAATTAAATATCGAAGTATTCCGAAGATAATTTTGATTCAAATCCACTTCCAATTAAATTTATTGGAAATTCTGGTTTCTTTTAAAACCCTTTTAAATCCAATTTATTTATTTCAAAAATAAATGGATTTATAATTCTATTTCGAAACTAGTTCATTTCGATAAAAATCTATTTTTATCTTTTCAAACATGGAGTTTTTCATCCCAATTCTTTCCAAATCATTTCTTATGATTGTACACTAATTATTGGTATTTTTAATAATTTTATCAAGGCCCGTACAGTCGATTTCCGTCAACGGCCATCGAACTGCACTTACAGCGACCTTTTCCAAATTTGATTTGGACATAAATCCAAATCCCTCCGTTAGATTTCTAATTTCTAATATTCGTTAGAAAGCTCTTTTCGATACGAACCCAACGGCTCCGGTTTTAGGAGAATCCGACGGTCGGATCTCTCGTAATATCCATTCAAAGTCAATGGTCGAAATTCGAGAACTACCGCAGCGCGGCGCGTTCTATTCAGGCCATTATATTGTACATATAATATATATAATATATATTTCATCGATTTCCTTTTAAAACATAATTTATTTCGTTTTCAAAATGATTTCAACTTCAAATCAAAATTGAATTTTTCAATATAAATTCTTTTTAAATTCATTTCAAATGGATTTCAATTTAAATCGATTTTAATTCAATTTCAATCCGTTTTAAATTCAATTCAAAACGATTTCAATTCTATTTTAATTTAATTCGAATTTCAATTCTATTCGAATTTCAAATCATTTCAATTCTATTCGAATTTCAAATCATTTCAATTCTATTCTAATTTCCAATCATTTCAATTCAATTCGAATTTCAAATCATTTTAATTTAATTCGAATTTCAATTCATTTCAATTTAATTCGAATTTCAATTAATTTCAATTTAGTTCAAATTTCAATTCATTTCAGAATATCAGATTTTGAAATCACTTTCGATATTCATTGTAAAATGAATAAAATCGACAAAATTCCCGTTCCTGTTAAAATGACGTTCAACTACTTAACACGGCTTCACATTTCAATATTCACTAAATATTATTTTAAAATATTCGATAATTCTGAACTGGAATCAGACACAGTCAATTACCATATAATCTGATTATATGGATTTCACACCACAAATGTGTATAATAACAATGAAAACAGCAATCCATCATCCAGAGTGCATTCTACACTGTATAAGCATCAAATATAAATATTAACCGCTTACACAGCCTGTCAGTCAATCGATCGACATACAGCTAATTATTGGGATTAGTATATGTCCAATTTCATCCCAATACCCATGTGGGGTTTTCAAACAACATACACAGATTTATTTGTGTAGTTGAGCGATGTGTAAAGTTTATCGTCCCAATCAATATCAGTCAAATGTGTGTACATAAACAAATCGTTCGATTTGCTTATAAATCTTTATTTTATATACACGTTAAAAATTATATTTTTAACTATAAAATATTTATTCCATAACACAATCAATTTTCACAACACGACAATCAAACAAACAAGTCATCCATAGTCTGTGGACGACGGGCGTCGGGTGCTACTAAACAGCGTCTGCATCCTAGTATATATTTCAACTAGAAATTAAAATAAAAGTGAGGAGTTCTCACCGACTGGCTAAACCAATTCACCGTGACTCTTCATATGTAGGAAATCATCATTTCGCTTCTAACGAGATCTGTTCAACACCGTTTGTGTTAAAAATAATATTTATAACAACACTACTTCCTATATAAAAATCGAATTTTTACCGCTACTTCATATTTATAAAAATCGAATTTTTATCTTCACTACCTTATAAAAATCATATTTTTATAGAATTAAAAGTTATATCATACACGATAAAAATCCTATTTTTATCTAATCTATAATATTTCTTTTATACGATGAAAAATCATATTTTTCTTTAAACGATGCTTACATATATATATAAATTATATATATATATATATTTTCGAAACATTATATATACAAAGATCATATTTTGATCTTTCTAAAAATATTATCTTTTCAGTGTCAAAGATATTATCTTTTCAATGTCAGAAATATTATCTTTTCAATGTCAAAAATATTATTTTTCATGTATAAACAGAAAGATCTAATCCTTTTATATTTAAAAATATGACCTTTTCTTCATGGAAAATCAAATCTTTTTGTTAATCAAAACCTCATCTTTCTATAAACAAAAATCTCATCATTTTGTTACGCTACATATATATGAAATATATTTCATTTTTATTCAAAACCATTTCATGATAAAAATCGTACTTTATAACGACGTTTTAACTATATAAAAATTATATTTTTATCTCGTCTTCATATCTTGGTATAATTAAAAATCAAATCTTTTTATATTGAAAAATCATATCTCTATACAATTAAAAATCTTAACTTTTTATAAATAAAAACCTTACCTTTATAATCTAGTTCAAATATAAAATCAAATCTTTTTATAAAGCTAAAACAAAGGTATTTATATCAAAAAAGAAAGAAAAATCAGAATTTTAAATATGTTTTTATATATATAAAGAATACTCAAATTTAAACAATGATTTTATATTAAAAGAAACACTGAAAAACTCACCGCGTTCATTGGAGGAAGGGGGGTCGGAGTTGGTGGCTGCAGGTGGCGCGCCGGGGCTTGGACGCTGGAGATGGCTGCGGGGTTTCTCAGCAAGACGGCGGTTCTGGCATTTGGGGCTCGCGGTTCTATTTTGGGGGAAAAGGAGGGAGGCGCTCGAGCTTTGGGTGGGTGTCACGGCTGCTCCGGCGAGGTCACGGGATGCACTCCTCGACGGCGGCGGGCTGGAGCTCCAGCGATGACGCTGGGAGGGGCGGTGGCGCGATTAGAATCTAGGTTTTTTTTTCATTCTTCTGATTTGAAAATGAACGGGGGTGAGGGCCTTAGGGAATAAAGGGGGGGGGGTTGACTTTGGAATTTAATAATATATTTAATTAATTTAATCTCTAAAAAGTTATCTTTCCATTCGAACTCCAATCGAGACCCAACGACTGTCGTCCCTAGCTAATTACCCCCATTCCGAACACAATGGGATATGTATCGCAGGCTGATTCGACTGTTTCGATCAGTTTTCATCAAAATCAAAATATAACTCTATATATTGAATTTGAACGCGTATTTCAATTTATTGGGGCCACATACGGACTCTAAAAATTCCCGAAAAATATTTTCTAGCTTCGTATTGATGATACGGTCCTAACAAAACTACTTTCATCAAATTCCGAGACCGTTTGAAAAATGGCCATTTTCAGGTCGAGTGAAATTGACAAAACATGTTTTCCTTTGCCACGCTCACATATTGATTCGAAAAATTATGAATTTTGAAACCTAGCAATTACTAGACATCCCGGATCAAACAAAATTGGTTTCGTCGAAAACCGAGGTCGTTTGCAAAATTTCCATTTTTAAGGGCTAGAATTCCATAGCGACTATTCTGAATTTCAACTTGACATAACTTTTGATTCCCGCTATGAAATTTTGATTTTTCGGATTCGTTTGAAAGATATTCTCAACTATATTTTAATACTTTTGGTTTCGCTAAAATCCGGTTTATTTTGAATCCTGTACATTCATTTGAAGTTTGAAATCGAATTATCGAACTACGCGCCATTTTCAACTCCTTTTATAATTTAAAATAAATATTTATATTCTAACAACGATCTAAACAAAATATACGTTCGAATTCTATTCAAAATAATTTTCTCGTCGTTATTATTTAAAATAATTCATTTTAAATATTCAAAATTCATTAAAATTGCCAAAATAAAAATTTTGAATTGGCTCAGATTTCCGAGTTATTACATTCTCACTCATATTTTTATTTATAATTATTTTATTCGTTAAAATAATTGATGGTTGTTTGGTTGCATTAAAATGTTACTGTGGCTATTTTAAAAATATATTAGTTATTTAGGATTGGTGTTTGTGGCTATTATATATATATATATATATATATATATATATATATATATATATATATATATTGGTGGTTGGATTCCCGCAGTACCATTAGCGGATGCCCGCTGTAGCAATAGCGGATGACCCTACGCGCCCCACGTTATGATAGTGGATGGCCTTCTATACCGCAATATCCTGCCTCGAAGTAGGATGGGTATTATTTATATGACTAACGTCTGTGGATGCAGGAAAACAGGTTGGAGGAATCCAACTGGATTCCTTAAAAATATTATCATTTGTTTGATTTAATATATATTGTCTTATATGATGTGTTAGAAAAGCCCGTGATTTGAATATTTGGTATTTTGGAAGTTTAAAATATCACTGGGCCTAAATGGTAATTTATAGAAATATTGTAAATAGAGTTTTGAAATTTAAAAAGGAAAATTCTATTTTTCTAAAATAGAATTTGAATTTAGAATGGGCTAAAGATATTTACTTGTTTTGAAAATAAATAAAAACACGTATTGCTTTTATAAACGATGATTATAAATTAAATAACCAGGGAATTGAAGTAAATTTATAAATGGTGTTTATAAATAAAATGGAGTGATTTTGATTGGATAATCAAGGAACTGAATTGAATTTATAAACAATGTGTATAAATAAAGGGAAATAAATTATAATTGGATGATATGAATATTTTAAATTCTAATGTGAATTTAAAGTTATGAATTGGATATCGTTTTAAGTAGAAAACGATGAAATCTATTCCAATGTTCGGAATGTAAATTTAATTGGATAATTAAGTTAGATTATACTGAATTTATAAATTAAATTATATCAGGAAAGAATATTAGAATTGAATTAATAAGAGACTAATATTTAAATTAAACATTTAAATAGATTATATGTTATATATAGATTAGTTATAATAATTAGAATATTCCAAAATAAGCTTTTGGTTTTCAAACAGATTTTGAAATGGGACTTGTTTTATTTTAAAATAAGGAAGTTGGATTTATAAACGATGTTTATAAATTAAAGATAAATAAATTATCATTTGATAATTTAGAAATTTAAATTCAAATATGAATTTAACCGTTAATTGGAAATTTGTTTCTAAAAAAAAAAGGAACGATGGGTTTATTTCTGGAATTCGGAATATAAACTGAGATGAGATAAATCAGAAGGATTTATAATTTGAAATTCGATTATATTGAATTTTATAAATAATGTATTTATAAAAGGAATTGGAATTAAATATAAAAGATGGAAGTATAAATAAATATATTACCGAGTAAGAAAAAATCGATAATTATAGATAATCAAAAATATTATGTTGAATTGGGAAAATTGATTTGATATATATTAAAAATATATTAGAATGGAGTTGAATTTATTATAAATGAATTTTAAACGTTTATATATATTAATATAATTAAAACGAACTCGCTGCAGCACTATAGTTCGTAAATTGGCGTTTCGAACTTCAATTTAGTATACAGAACTCAATTTAAGTCAGAATTATTTGAAACAAGAACCGTCAGGACTGATTGAATAATAGTTTTTTAATGGAAGAGAAAAATCTTGATTTCGGCTTATAGATTTTGAGTTATGTCAAAATCAAATTTTCAGAAAAACAGCACTGGAACCATAATAAAACCATAATGGTTTATTTAAATAAATAAAAGGATTTTAAGGAAATAAAATTCGAATTTCCATTAGAAAACTCCAGACTGGAGATATAAAATAAATATGAGCTCCAGTGAAGTATGTGAAATGATTTTTGTAACAAAAATCTGATTTTTAGTTATTAAATAGATTTAACTAATTTGAAGAAAATAGTTAATCGAGATTTGAATTGAAATTAGTCGCTGGATAAGTGAAAGAGATTTGAGAATTTGTATTTGAAATCGAATATGTAACTCGAGTTGAAAATGAAATTAGATTGAGTTCTTGAGTAGATAAAAATATATTTGAACATGATATGTTCAATTAGAAAGCGAAACGGGCAAAAGAGCTGATTAAAGAATAAATTAGCGAATTGAGTTAAAATGACCAGATTGAGTTGGAATAAAATAGAAATCGACGCATATGTGTTAGGCAGATATGGAATAAGGTGTTTGAAGATTTTAAATTCATGTTCTCAACAAAGAGGTACACGTTTAAGTTCCATATGAGATTTTATGCGCCGAATCGACAAGCCACTTGGCTTTTTGATTTTCTTTTTGAATGGAAAGGGCCTAGAGAGGCGTGTTGAGGTTTGAACTATCGACCAGTACAAAGGAGGTTATGGCGAAATTTTCCAAAAATTTAAGGAGTTAGAATATTTTTAAGAAAATTTGATAGTTAGAAGTCAATGTATCGATATATATATAATTCGATAAGGAAACGAACTAAAAATAGAATATTATAAACAAAAAGAAAATATGTGAATTTAAATCAAGTAAGAATAGAAAGAAAAGTATATACATTTTAGAAATGGGAAATTGGTTTAGTATGGTGTTGATTATTTGAGTTAGCAGTCTTGTCTGTTTTGAAGTTAATAATATTTTCAGTCAAGGTCTGAGAGGTAATTATAACCCAACTTGATTGATTTCATTATTAGCTAATAAATAGCAAGATTCAGTATCAAAGAGAAATGTTTAAAGAGATTTAGTCGAATGCAGTATTTTGGGTTGTTGTAACGATGTTTTACATAACATTTGTTTTAACCCAATAAGTGGATATTTTGGAAATATAATAGTAAATATTTCCTAAGTCTAAAAATGAATGGTCGTGAAAGAAGTAAGCTATTGGAATGTTTTTTTTCCAATTATAAATAGAATATATTTTCTAAGTATAGAAAATAAAAGAAGGCGAAATATGAAAATGTTTTTCCAAATAGCATAAGAGGCCAAGATGATTGTTGAAATATTTGGTTAACAAATATTGATAAGGAAATGGAGAAGTGTTTTAATTAATGGAATATTAATTAAGAGGCCCAGTGATTTGTATGATGTGATGAATGAATGTTTGTATTTCTTCGATAGTTAAATAACCGACTATCGAAGTATTTGCCAATATCGTGGTCAATATGGAGAGACTGGTTGGATTATTATCTGAGAACCACTCCGTGTTGGAAGTAGCATTGCGAATCAGATTATATGAAGATAATCGAAGACAGAGTAAAGTGGAAGGACTTTTCCTATTAATAGAAATGGTGCTGTAACAACCCGGAAATTCTGAGCCAATTTAAAAAATTTAAACTGGCAATTTTGGTGAAATTTGAAAATTTAGAATGAATTATTTTAAATAATAATGATGAAAAGTATGTTTGAATCGATGTTTGAAAATAAATATGCTTACTTTTAATTATAAACAAGGCCTGAAATGGCGCGGCACTTTCAAAATTTGAATTTAAACTTTGACTGACTATACCGGGTGCAAAATGAAACGGATTTTAGCGAAACCAAAAATATTTAAATCTGTTTATTAATATCTTTCTAATGAATCTGAAAAATCGAAGTTTCATAGCGGGAATCAAAAGTTATGGCCAAATGAATTTTCAGAAAGGTCGCTATAGGGAACAAACAGCCCTTGAAAATAGACATTTTGCAAATGACCTCAGAATTCGACGAAACCACTTTTGTTTGATCCGGGATGTCAAATTATTGCAAGGTTTCAAATTCCATAATTTTTGAAGTTAATATGTCAGCGTGGCAAAGGAAAATGAGTTTGGTTGATTTCAGTAAAATTGGATTGACCAGAAAATGGCCATTTTTCAAACAGTCTCAGAATTCGACGAAACTAGTTTTGTTGGGACCGTATCGTCAAAGCATAGCTAGATTTATTTTTCTGGAATTTTTGGGATCAGTATGTGGCCCCGGCAAATTGAAATGTTCGTTCAAATCGAATATTGAATGTTTTATATTTTAATTTGAAAAGAAACTGACTGAAACAGCCGAACTGGCTTACGATACATATTCCATTGGGTTCAAAATGGGGGTTAGCCAGGGCCGACGGTCGGTGGGTTCGATTTGGAGTTCGAATTAAAAATTTGTTATTTATGGAAAATAAAATAATTATAAATACCCCTTCCAAGTCAAACCCTAGGTCAAACCCTCCATTCCTGGTCAAAATCAAAAAACCTCCTCTAGGCCTATTTCAACGGCCGATTTACATGATTTTAAAATCGCCAAGAATTGCCAATCCACTTCGAGATTGATACCAATTCCAAAACAAACACTGAAGTACTCTTTCTCCTCTTCAGATTGATACGAGTTTGATCGAAATTGGTTTAGTGGTTTTCGTGGAATCGCTGACCAAAGTCCGACTGTTCAAGCATGATTTACGGCAAGTGGGGACCACCGATCTCGGTGGTACTTTGGGCGGTGCAAGCTCTGACCTTGGCGCGCGTCGTGGTGTATTTGGATGAGGGTCCTGTCAGCTACAAGAGGTGCGGCGATGGGGGTTTGTACGTTAAAGATGGGTTCGATGTTTCACAGTGAAAATGGAACATTGAGGGTGGAGAGTAATTAAGGGATTAACCAATGTAATTAATGTTAATTATTATTTAATTATTTATTTATGTAATCAAATGTATTAAATAGCGTATCTCTCTCATACGAGCTCAGAAAATTGCAAACTCAGTTGCGTTGGATTCGTATCAAAAAACTCTACAACGTGGAACTAACTGGAATCGAAACAGAGCCAATCAGAATTTCAGACAAATGCAAATTCAGATCGTTTAGAAATTCAGATAAAACTGACGGAGTGGATCCCAATGTGAGAATTATCTCACAATATTACTTCTGTATAGTTATTTATTTTATAACTGCATATATGAACTGCTCCCCGTCGTCCACAGACCATGGACGACTTGTTTAATTGCATGTTGTTATAAAAATTGATTGGGATGTGAAATGAAATAAATTATATATATATATGAGATAAATATAATATATATTGAAAGTGAAAACATAATATATATTGAAAGTGAAAATATAATATCGTATATATATTAAAAGTGAAAATATAATATCGTATATATATTGAATGTGAAAATATCGTATATATTGAATGTGAAAATATCGTATATATTGAATGTGAAAATATCGTATATATTAAATGTGAAAATATCGTATATATTGAGTGTGAAAATATAATATATATTGAAAGTGAAAATATAATATATATTGAAAGTGAAAATATAATATCGTATATATATTGAAAGTGAAAATATTGTATATATTGAATGTGAAATATTGTATATATTGAATGTGAAAATATCGTATATATTGAATGTGAAAATATGGTATATATTGAATGTGAAAATATATTATATATTGAATGCGAAAATATCGTATATATGGAATATGAAAATATCGTATATATTGAAATGTGAAAATATCGTATATATTGAATGTGAAAATATCGTATATATTGAAATGTGAAAATATCGTATATATTGAATGTGAAAATATCGTACATATATGAAATGTGAAAATGATTTGAATGTTCAAAATATAATTTTTAACATATATATATATATACACTGTATAAAATTGTCATGTATATGAAATATTCGATATTGATATAAAATTGAAAATGAATTCGAATTGAATTAATTGAAAATGAATTCGAATTGAATTAAATTGAAAATGTATTCGAATTGAATTGAATAGAAAATGAATTCAAATTAAATTGAATAGAAAATGAATACGAATTGAATTGAATAGAAAATGAATTCAAATTGAAATGAATTTGAAATTTGAATTGAAATGAATTTAAAACGAATTTATAAGGAAAAATTCAATTTTGATTTGAATTTGAAATGGAAGTTGAAATCGTTTGGAAAATGAATTTAAAACGATTTATAAAATACGTTTTGAATGGAAATCGACGAAATATATATTATATATATTATATATATAATATAATGGTCTGAATAGAACGCGCCGCGCGACAGCAGTTCGCGAATTTCGACCATTGATTTCGAACGGACATTACGGGAGATCCGACCGTCGGATTCTCCTGAAACAAGAACCGTTGGATTCGTATCAAAAAGAGCTTTCCAATGAATATTAGAAATTAGAAATCTAACGGTTGGATTTGGAATTATGTCCAAATCAAATTTGGAAAAGGTCGCTGTAAGTGCAGTTCGACGACCGTTATTGGAAATCGACTGTACAGGCCTTGATAAAATTATTAAAAATATCAATAATTAGTGTAAAATCATAAGAAATGATTTGGAAAGAACTGAGATGAAAAATTACGTATTTGAAAAGATAAAAATAAATTTTTATCGAAATGAACTAGTTATTAACTAGAAAATTAATCCAATATTTTTAAATAAATAAAATGGATTGAGATATGGTTTTAATATAACCAGAAATTTCCAATATAAGAATTGAAATAGATTTGAATCGAAATTATCTTCGAAATATTTCGATATTGGATTTCGTGATTATACGGACATTGTGGAGGAATTTGGAAGATATATATATATCGTTATTCCAATACGATATTTGTTGATTTCAGAATTTGATACTGAATATAAGCCGATATATTTTCTATTCAGAGCCTTGTATTTGATATCAAATTGGATTTGGGGTTTGTCGTGAACTGTGTTTAAATGACATTATTTCTTTAACCCAAGTAAAAGTAGGATTAATTTCCAAAAAGTAGAACAATCAATATGAAATGATTTTAGAGATGAAACCAATTGGAGTTTTAATAAAACTTTAATTAGATTTGAATGAATGAATAGCAATTAAATTTACCAAAACACGTGATGTGATTAAACCAAATTTACTTGATTGTTGATATTGATTCTTATTGATCGATTGATTGTTTGAATGGTGCTCGACAAGTTTATGAGCAGAATATGCTTTTACATTTAGCATTGAGTTGGGTAAAGATATCTGTGTGCTAACACCTTGTGAAACATTTCACGATTTGACGAAAAGGTGTTTTGCGAGTTGTGTTCATTTCAAATTTAATGAATGATTGTGAAATGATATATTTTTCTTAAGTGAAAAGAAATGTATTCCCGATCTTGGACAGGGAATTTTTTATAAAAATGTTTTATAAAACAGAAAGGATGTCGAGGCCCAAGACCCGATGATTTCTAAAATGATTTAGAAATGTATTATGGATTTACATTGTAGTTCATCACATATTCGATTAGTTGCTATTAATGATGTATCTATTTGGTGGCGGAGAATTTATTCTCTTGCTTAACACACTTCTTTGAGACGTACGAGCTCAAAGGTTATGTGATTAATAGTGACTGATCATATGTGTGAATTGCTGATGTGAAGTACTTTGTTTTGAAAGTACTTGTGATTATTATGTTGTGAAATGATTTTCCCTACTTCGGGATATGAAATGATTTAGTATGTGGCTAAAGAGGCGGGTAACCCTGAGACTAAAAGTATGGGTGAGAGGGCGGTGTATGCTCTCCATGTGTGGGAGGTGCATCGTCGGTGTAGCCTGCTCCTATGTGGGGTATGTGCACATTTTTATATCGAGTTGCTAGGTGCGTACCCTTTGCCTTGTCGATGGGGAGAACGATATTTGGTTGCATACTTGTTTGTATGCATTGTTATGTTTTGGAATTCATATTTCCAAATGATTTGATTTGAGATCCCGAAGTGAAATCTACTTTTATATAGAAAGTTAGATATGTATTTCAAATGATTTGAAATAAGAAATCGTGAATAAAATCCAAAGGAATAATTTCTGTAAATTGAATTGGATTTGGAAAATATAAGTATGGTGATTAATCTAAATGGGTAGTTTGGGATATTGCATGTTGATTGATGCATAGTAGATCCATATATCTGTATTGATTGTTGTTTTTACACTGGCATTCATGGGGGTAAACCCGTTCCGCGTTGGTGGCCTGGTCCTGTGATTTGCCTTACCATTTATATAAGTTTATAACTGTTTAGAGTTTCTCAGACCAGTCCCATGACTGACCTGGAGTTTATTGTTTTAACCTAAACTCTGGCTGCCCTTATTTTCGACACGGGCAGCTAGTAGTTTTGGTTTTGCAGATTTATATTCATAGGGTCCTTCTACAGCTGGAACGATATCCGGAAAGCTTTGTATCTGTATATCTCCTTCAGTTGTGTTTTGTATTATTTTCCGCTACTATGTAATGTATTGTAATTTATGAGATTTTATAATGTGTAATATTTATTCATTACTCTGTATATTCTTGTAATCTGATGAAGTTGTTGTAATATACAATGAAATGTTCTTCTGTTTGCGTTCTTTTGTGTGTTCTCAAAGTATCCGCTCTTTCCTTACCGAGGAAGTTACAGGTCCTTACATTTGGTATCAGATCTTTGGTTTACAAAGCTCAAAGAACAAGACACATTAGAATCATACGAAAGAATTCATCAGAGATTGGATTAGTAAGATCCAACCGGAATGACTCGTTAGAGATGGGATCAGTAGTATCCTAGAACGAGTGTAAAGAGTATATTTTTAAAATTTTTGTTTTGAAAATTTAAATCAATTATTCGTATTTGAATATTTATTTATATCGATTTGGACAATCCAATATATAAAAATTTTGCATATACGTCTGATCCGCGTGTATTTAAAGTTTTAATATACTGGATAGATATAGAATCACACTCTAGTCGCTCGGGGATAATTCTGGTGATGTGGTCGCATCGTCAGTATTATGTACGAGTGACGAAAGTCGGATTTCTATATATTTCCAATTGACTGGTGTGAGAACCAAAATTAGATGGGGCCTATTGTTGTGATTTGGCACCAAAAATGTGATTTTTTGACTATGTATCAAAATTATGAATTTGACATGATAATTCACTAATTGATTGATGGTTGTGTTGGTTGATTATTGTTTGAATAATTAAATGTTGAACCTTTAGCCAAATTGAACCAAATAGTGAACTGTATTGAAAATTTGTCGCATTTGCATGTATACATTTGTATCCATTGAACAGGTCATAGCAAGGAGGCTAGAGAAGAGGAATAAAATTGTTTGCCCGACAAATAGGTACATGTTTATTGTATTTCTTTGGGTTTGGATGATTTTATGAGCCGATTGGCTAGCCGCTTGGCTTTTTCTTTTTCTTTTGGATTGAAGAAGGACATGGGAGGCTATATGAAATATCCCGAAGTCCCCGGTGCAGGGGAGGTTATGGCGAAATTTTTCGAAAATTTAGGGTGTTAGCCAAATTTTTGAAAAATTTGAAATGTTCTTAGAAACTGAAAAGTTGAAGAACTTAAGCCGTAATGAAAATAATGAAAGATGAGATGATTAGTTAAACAACTTTTGGCTTCGTTCCTTTTTGGGGATGAAAAGTTTTAAGTGGGGGAGATTGTAACAACCCGGAAATTCTGAGCCAATTTAAAATTTTTAAACTGGCAATTTTGGTGAATTTTTAAAATTTAAAATGAATTATTTTAAATAATAACGAAGAAAAGTATGTTTGAATCAATGTTTGAAAATAAATATAATTACTTTTAATTATAAACAAGGCCTGAAATGGCTCGACAATTTCAAAATTTGAATTTAAACTTTGACTGACTATACTGGGTGCAAAATGAAACGGATTTTAGCGAAACCAAAAATATTTAAATCTGTTTATGAAAATCTTTCTAACGAATCTGAAAAATCGAAGTTTTATAGCGGGAATCAAAAGTTATGGCCAAATTAATTTTCAGAAAGGTCGTTATTGAGAAAAAATAGCCCTTGAAAATAGACATTTTGCAAATGACCTTAGAATTCGATGAAACCACTTTTGTTGGATCTAGGATGTCAAATTATTACTAGGTTTCAAATTCCATAATTTTTGAAGTTAATATGTGAGCGTGGCGAAGGAAAATGTGTTTGGTTGATTTTAGTTAAATTAGATCGACCAGAAAATGGCCATTTTTCAAACGGTCTCAGAATTCAACGAAACTAGTTTTGTTGGGACCGTATCGTCAAAACATAGCTAGATTTATTTTTTTGGAATATTTGGGATCAGTATGTGGCCCCGGCAAATTGAAATGTACGTTCAAATCGAATATTAAATGTTTTATATTTTGATTTGAAAAGAAACTGACTGAAACAGCCGAACCGGCTTACGATACATATCCCATTGTGTTCGAAATGGTGGTAATTAGCTAGGGGCGATGGTCGGTGGGTTTGATTTGGAGTTCGAATTAAAAATATGCTATTTATGGAAACTAAAATAATTATAAATACCCTTTCCAAGTCAAACCCTAGGTCAAACCCTCCATTCCTGGTCAAAATCAAAAAACCGCCTCCAGGCCTATTTCAACGGCCGATTTACACGATTTTAAAATCGCAAAGAACTCCCAATCCACTTCGAGATTAATACCAATTCCAAAACAAACACTGAAGTACTCTTTCTCCTCTTCAGATTGATACGAATTTGATCGAAATTCGTTTAGTGGGTTTCGCGGAATCGCTGCCCAAAGTCCGACTGTTCAAGCATGATTTACAGCGAGTGGGGACCACCGATCTCGGTGGTACTTGGGGCGGTGGAAGCTTTGACCTTGGCGCGCGTCGTGGTGTATTTGGATGAGGGTCCAGTCAGCTACAGGAGGTGCAGAGGTGGGGGTGTGTACGTTGAAGATGGGTTCGATGTTTCATAATGAAAAGGGAACGATGAGGGTGGAGAGTAATTAAGGGATTAACCAATGTAATTAATGTTAATTATTATTTAATTATTTATTTATGCAATCAAATGTATTAAATATCGTATCTCTCTCGTACGAGCCCAGAAAATTGCAAACTCAGTTGCGTTGGATTCGTATCAGAAAACTCTACAACGTGGAACTAACTGGAGTTGAAACAGAGCCAATCAGAATTTCTGACAAAGTCAAATTGTTCAGAAATTCAGATAAAACTGACGGAGTGGATCCTAATGTGAGAATTCTCCCACTATATTGTTTCTTTACAGTTATTTATTTTATAACTTCATATATGAACTGCTCCCCGTCGTCCACAGACCATGGACGACTTGTTTGATTGTATGTTGTTGTAAAAATTGATTGGGATGTAAAATGAAATAAATTATATATATATATATGAGATAAATATAATATATATTGAAAGTGAAAATATAATATCGTATATATATTGAAAGTGAAAATATAATATCGTATATATATTGAATGTGAAAATATTTTATACATTGAATGTGAAAATATCATATATATTGAATGTGAAAATATCTTATATATTGAATGTGAAAATATCGTATATATTGAATGTTAAAATATAATATATATTGAAAGTGAAAATATAATATATATTGAAAGTGAAAATATAATATCGTATATATATTGAAAGTGAAAATATAATATCGTATGTATATTAAATGTGAAAATATCGTATATATTGAATGTGAAAATATCGTACATATTGAATGTGAAAATATCGTATATACTGAATGTGAAAATATCGTATATATTGAATGCGAAAATATCGTATATATTGAATGTGAAAATATCGTATATATTGAAATGTGAAAATATCGTATATATTGAATGTGAAAATATCGTATATATTGAAATGTGAAAATATTGTATATATTGAATGTGAAAATATCGTACATACATGAAATGTGAAAATGATTTGATTGTTAAAAATATAATTTTTAACATATATATATACACTGTATAAAATTGTCATGTATATGAAATATTCGATATTGATATAAAATTGAAAATGAATTCGAATTGAATTAAATTGAAAATGAATTCGAATTGAATTAAATTGAAAATGAATTCGAATTGAATTGAATAGAAAATGAATTCGAATTAAATTGAATAGAAAATGAATAAGAATTGAATTGAATAGAAAATGAATTCGAATTGAAATGAATTTGAAATTTGAATTGAAATGAATTTAAAACGAATTTATAAGGAAAAATTCAATTTTGATTTGAATTTGAAATGGAAGTTGAAATCATTTGGAAAACGAATTTAAAACGATTTATAAAATACGTTTTGAATGGAAATCGATGAAATATATATTATATATATAACATAATGGCCTGAATAGAACGTGCCGCGCAGCGGCAGTTCGCGAATTTCGACCATTGACTTCGAACGGACATTACGGGAGATCCGACCATCGGATTCTCCTCAAACCGGAACCATTGGGTTCGTATCGAAAAGTGATTTTCAATGAATATTAGAAATTAGAAATCTAATGGTTGGATTTGGAATTATGTCCAAATCAAATTTGGAAAAGGTCGCTGTAAGTGCAGTTCGACGACCGTTATTGGAAATCGACTGTACGTGCCTTGATAAAATTATTAAAAATATCAATAATTAGTGTAGAATCATAAGAAATGATTTGGAAAGAACTAAGATGAAAAATTCCGTATTTGTAAAGATAAAAATAGATTTTTATAGAAATGAACTAGATATTAACTAGAAAAATAATCCAATATTTTTAAATAAATAAAATGGATTAAGATGTGGTTTTAATATAACCAGAAATTTCCAATATAAGAATTGAAATAGATTTGAATCGAAATTATCTTCGGAATATTTTGATATTGGATTCCATGATTATACGGACATTATGGAGGAATTTGGAAGATATATATATCATTATTCCAATACGATATTTGTTGATTTCAGAATTTGATATTGAATATAAACGTATATATATTCTATTCAGAGCCTTGTATTTGATGTCAAATTGGATTTGAGGTTTTCGTGAACTGTGTTTAAATGACATTAGTTCTTTAACCCAAGTAAAAGCAGGATTAATTTCCAAAAAGTAGAACAATCAATATGAAATGATTTTAGAGATGAAACCAATTGGAGTTTGATTAAATCTTTAATTAGATTTAAATGAATGAATAGCGATTAAATTTACCAAAACACGTGATGTGATTAAACCAAATTTACTTGATTGTTGATATTGATTCTTATTGATTGGTTGATCATTTGAATGGTGCTCGACCTGTTTATGAGCAGAATATGCTTTTACATTTAACATTAGATTGGGTAAAGATATCTGTGTGCTAAAATCTTGTGAAACACTTCACGATTTGACGATAAGGTGTTTAGCGAGTTGTGTTCATTTCAAATTTAATGAATGATTGTGAAATGATATATTTTTCTTAAGTGAAAAGAAATGTATTCCCGATCATGGACAGGGAATGTTTTATAAAAATGTTTTATAAAACAGAAAGGATTTCGAGGCCAAAAACCCGATGATTTCTAAAATGATTTAGAAATGTATTATGGTTTTACATTGTAGTTCATCACATATTAATTAATGATGTATCTGTTTGGTGGAGGAAAATTTATTCTCTTGCTTAACACCCTTCTTTGAGACGTACGAGCTCAAAGGTTATGTGATTAATAGTGACTGATCATATGTGTGAATTGCTGATGTGAAGTACTATGTTTTGAAAGTACTTGTGATTATTATATTGTGAAATGATTTTCCCTACTTCGGGATATGAAATGATTTAGTATGTGGCTATAGAGTCGGGTAACCCTGAGACTAAAAGTATGGGTGAGAGGGCGGTGTATGCTCTCCATGCGTGGGAGGTGCATCGTCGGTGTAGCCTACTCCTATCTGGGGTAGGTGCACATTTATATATCGAGTTGCTAGGTGCGTACCCTTTGCCTTGTCGATGGGGTGCACGATATTTGTATGTGTAACAACCCGGATTTTTATAATGTGTTAAGAAAAGAATCAAGGCGGAATTAAATTTTAAATTCTGAATCAGGGGAAACGGGGTGTGCCATTGCATTCGTCTCGGAAAAATACGAGAAATGGAGTCCGAGATTTCGAAAATCGGAGTCCGTGTGACCAAGTTACGACCCGTCAAAGTTTTCAGAAAAATTCAAGTTCAAAAATAGTTCGAAATTTAAATCTGGAGCCAAACAGATTGGGCGGGAAAAATTCCCGCCCAAGCCCCAGGTCGACTAGTGTGTCGATTGGGGAGTCGACATGCCCAGGGGGCAGGTCGACTGCCCAGGGGGCAGGTCGACTGCCCAGTCGACACGGGTGTCGACCTAGGTGGTCCGACCACTTTGGCCTGGGTGCACCTGCTTGGCCTTGTGCTCTGTTCCGATGGCTTATGATGGATTTTGAGGGTTCAGATCTATCCTAGGGTTAATCTAAAGGCCTAAACAACTCCTAATCTCTATAAAAAGACCCCTAGACCTAGCTTAAACCCTCACAAATCACTCTTGCAACGAAGTGCTGCCTAAATCTCCATTGATCATGGCCTCCATCTCTAACTCCAAGAGACTATGAACTCAAACAAGATCCGAATCAAAGGTGATAGCTTGCTACATCAAACCAAGGGAGTGGATCAACATTGCTAGGCCAATTTCATGACGATTCTTCAACAAAGGAGCCACCTTTCTTCGTCAAGACGATTCATGCTCCTAGCCCTCTTCCCACGCTATGTAAGTTCTAGCTACTTGTAGATTCTAACGGTGGTTCTAATGTGACATGGAATAAAATGCGATGAAACGTAAGTATGCTAGCCTATGTGAGCCTAATTTTGCCCCTTTTCTATGATCTATGACCTTGGGCTAAGTTTTAGTGACTTAATCATGCCACTCATGTTATGTTTAACCTAGTTTATCTTGCAAGTTTGAATCTTTATCTATGGAATGTTAGCATGAACCTTTGGGAACCATTTGACTTGTGAAACATTGGCAAAGACTTGACTTTGGGGCTTATGCATGTAAATGAACCCAAACCCCTTATGATACCATACATGTTTGTGGCCAAATTCCCTTATGATACTATGCATGTTTGTGGCCAAATTCCCTTACGATACTATGCATGTTTGTGGCTAATCCCGTTGTGACATTATGCATGTTTGAGGCCAAAAACCACTTATGATGCTATGCATATTTTGAGGCCAAACCCCTTATGATACCATGCATGTTTATGGCCAATTCTTTTTTGATATCGTGCATGTTTTGAGGCCAATATGTTGCATAGTATCCTTACTATGTTGACTCGCTTTTACTTGGGTTGGAAACACGATTTGGGGCAGGTTAGACGAGCGTGATTATGACATGATAATTTGACATAGGATTTCATAAAAATATGACACTCATGATACACCTAAATGTGGACATGACATGTGGGGGCAAACATGGGACTTAAAACTAGACACGTATGGGTGGTAAGTGTAATATGACACTAGACCAAACATGAAAGTGGCCAACTCGAGGTTGGGTTGAGTTTGTAGCATAAATCTACCCGGACCCGCCCGGCTTAACTAGTGGCTACAAACAATAGGACCCAATGTGAGTAGTTGGTCATATAGCACTTAAACCCTAGGTTAGACTAGGTTGTGGTGTAAAGCTACCCGGACCCGCCCGGCTTAACTAGTAACCACAACAAAGTCTAATGTGAGAGGTTAGGGTGCATTAATCTAATTAATGCCATATGAAAAGTTTAAGTAATTTTGACTAATGGCACTTAACCGATATGACACGAATGGGTAGGTTAAGTGGAACCGGACTTGATTTCTTAATGACACTTAACCATATAAGACAATTAGGGGATGGGGTTAAGTAATTTACACTTAACTAATCCGACTTGGTAATTAGATGGGGTTAAGTAACTTAGACTTAACTAATCTAAACATGGTAATTAGATGGGGTTAAGTAACCTACACTTAACTAATCTAAACACGGTAATTCGATGGGGTTAAGTTAAACACTTAACCAATCTAAACTTGGTAATTCAATGAGGTTAAGTAACCAATACTTAACCAACTTAACATTATAATTTAATGGGGTTAAGTAACTTATACTTAACCAATTATACATGGTGATTTGATGAGGTTAAGTAACCTATACTTAACCAATCTAATATGCGGATCTGATAGGGTTAAGTCACAAGACCTTTTAAATATACTTAACCATTGTAATACGATTAGTGGATGGGGTTAAGCTAACCCATACTTAACCAATCCGACTCGATAATCTGATGGGATTAAGATAATCTATGCTTAATCAATCTAACCGATAATCTGATAGGTTTAAGACAAACAAATACTTAACCAATTTGACTTGATAGGGTTAAGTCATGAGCCTCTTGGTTTACTCAACCAACTTGTAGGGCTAAGCCTTGAACTTAAATACTAAGCCAATCTTGACATGATTCGTAGGCGGGTTAAGTCATGAACTTGAATGATAACACTTAACCCATTAGACAAAACCCTAGCTCATGGGACTAGGTTGAAAGTCGTAATTAACAAGGATAGCGAGGAAAGAAGCTAAGTGGCAAACCTTAGTTTGGGATAACTAAGTGATAATTCTTAGCCAAGAGAATTAGACCAGTTCATGAACAGATAAGTAACCTGATACGGTAAGTCGTCGCTTAAACAAATACACGAGGCGGAGCAATATCTGATCTAGATAAAGGCTCCATCGAACTGGGTAATGAAGCGAAAGCTTCGGGGGACGTGAGGATACTCTTGGTATCCCTCTGTGAGGTTGCAGATGATCCACCTGGGCTCACAAGAGGTTAAGGTCTGCGGTAGAAGAACCAAGAGTATGCCTTAGTTGTTATGCGAGCACCCTAAAGACGGGGATGGATTAGCGTGGAGTTGACGATACTTGATTTTTGCCCTGGATAGCGCGTCGTCGACTACCTACCATCTTTATTCAATCGTGTACGAACGAAAAGGCAGAGAACTCCCAACAGACCATGTTCTTGCTATCGAGTCATGGGTGAGGTTGGCCAATAGGAAAGTGGGGGCATAGTGGGGCCGGGATGTAGTTCTCATACATGATTTTTCTTGGGTTGCCTTTCAGTAGTTGAGGGAGGGGTCACGTGGGACCATAGCCACGGATACAAAAACAGACCTTGATATCTGCATCAGCAGACGACTTAAAGCTCCAGACCGAGTTCCGTATTTCTCGATTTGCCCTGGCACGGAACTCGGATGGCACATTGAGATACATGTGCGTCTAGACATGGAAACGATTCACGATTTATACGTGGGACAAAGGGCATTGTTGACGGGTGGCATAATCCCTAGTGGTCCTAGGTGGCTAAAACCCAAACCAAGTTACGGAAACGTTCATTAGGTAGCATAATCCCTAGCGGTCCTAGGTGGCATAAATCCTAAGTGGGCACACGATAGTTCATGGTAAGAAAACATAACCAGATCAAGGGTAGCAGTCCAAAACAACATCAAGGATAAAACGGTACTATGTTGAGGTAGTATAGATTTACATGGGAAAGCCCGTACGGCCTACGGCAAAGGACTGAACTTATACACGGAAAGAAACACACAAGTTGGGAAAACCTACATATGCTATATATTAGGTTGACATGGACCATTACATGACATTGGGCAAGGGACATTCATAGTTAACACATGACGCGGGTTGGGATACTAGTACGAGACGTGCAGAGCAAATATACATGATAAATACCTTGGGATGTTTTACATGATAGATACCGTGGGATGTTATACATGATAAATACCTTGGGATAGTATACTTGATAGAAACCTGATGATGTGATACCTTGATTTATCTTGACACCGTAGTTTATCATGATACCTTAGTTTATCTTGATACAGTAGTTCAGCCTGTTATCTTGGTTTAGCTCATCTATCTTGTAGTCATCCTTATGTTTACTTTCAGTTTATGCATGTCATGTTACCTTTACCTGTTTTTATACTGGAAGTAGATAGGACTTACCAGTCTTTATGACTGACCCCGTTTTCTTTCGCATCTTTGTCTTCCGTTCCGCCCCCCAGGTTTTCAAGGAGGAAATGTTGTTGTTTAGTTCAGACCTCTTATGCTTGAAGGTCATCATGTATAGCTGGTCTTCTCTTGGCTTTGGCTGCTTCATCGCTTTATTTCGGGGAATAATTTATGAAAAGGTTCTATGCTTCTTTACTATTTGCAAGACAGGTTTCTGTGTACTCTGATGTAAAAAGGCTTTAGACCTTGATGTTTTATAAAGAAATGAAATTTGTTTTACTTCCGCTGTTTTATATGTTCTGTCTTGTAATATTTCTGTGAATGTTTACCTCGATAATGCTTCACCAAACCTAGTGCATTCCCTATGTGAATGAACCTAGCGGAGGTGGGGTGTTACATTTTGGTATCAGAGCAGAAGGTTACCAGACTGGGCAAAAGTTTTTAAAACCTTCTGAAAACTATTTGAAAAACCGTTTACAAAGAAGCATTTTTCAAGAAAAGTTTTTAAAGGCTATTCCCCAAAAGCCACTAGCAATATCCTTTGTTTCCTTGACTGAACCTCTTTTCCTTTCTTTACTCCATCATTAGTCACAGTTGTTTTAACTGCGACTAATCCTTGTCTAGATACGTAAGTGTTTTCCCGTGCGATGGAGGAAGTTCTTGAGAGACCTATTACCGAAGTTATAAGAATGGATAATAAGAGCAAGGATAAAGGACACGAGCTTAAGAATAAGCAACTTGTTGGTATGGCTTGATCCACAAAGGAAGATAAGGACAAGATCAGCGAGAGGGCAATTGTATGCTCTCATTTCTAGCGTACCTAAGAGGAATGGTACCGTTTCTGTTAAAGGCTTAGCCTTTCTTTTCTATCGTCCCGTCTAGACTTTGTTTTGATAATCGCATCATTTAAGTCTGCCTCGATAGTTAAGTCTCTGCACCTTAGTACTAGCATCGTAGAAGATCCCACTTTAGTCCCAAAATCTGGTTGGAGAGTCGGCCCATTTATTCATGACTTGTTTGGATTTGAGAACGTCTACGCCAAGTGTTGAGATTAGAAGCAATGCTTCTATTGTTGAGCTATGGATGGATTCTAGAGATGAAGTGGTTATCCAGTAAGGGATGCCATTCTCGGTTTTGAAAGGAGGGAAGTTAAACTCTTAACTTGCCTTGGTAATACCCTCGAAGTCTCGTATAACCTTTTGGGTTTTGTCATGGTTAGTTACCTAGAATCTCTTGATGCATTTATCGGAAATCTCTGATCCGATCGAGTAACGTTCGCCAATAAGGCGGATGGTTCATTCCGCTTAAGCATGGGTTATAGGAACCACCCTAGTAAGTGCATGTGGTAACATGGATTGGCATCGGTAAACGAGATCCAGAATTCACTAGTGAATTTTGGAGAGCTTGCATGAGTACGCAAATATGTTTGGGCCGAGCATACTAGGGAAAGAATAAATGAATGTGAAACGAGAGGCGACAGTGAAATGAGTTCCAACTCTTATCTTGGAAATAGGAATCAAGGAGCTACGAAAAATCATGAAGTCAAAGGTGGTCAAGGCACACTGGAATTAAGCTCATGGAAATACGGCTTAGACGCGCGCATCATGTCTCTTTTTAAGAGTATATCTTTGATCCTTGGTTCTCCTGTAGAGCTTACTTGCATGTTATCTCTTGGTGGATATCCTCTCGGTCCTGTCTCTGTTGCAAACCCCATAAGGAGTTTGTCTTGTTTATCTTCTCGATCCTATCTTGGGAACCTTAGGTAGAACCCTATGGATATAAACATGTATTTGAAACATGTTATGATTGATATGGTTGCAAATGGTTGCAAGTGGTTGCTCGTGGATGCGCGAATACACACTAGATACTAGATCGACCCAGTCACATTTCATGTTGCATATGCACGAGTATTTATACTTGTTTATGGATTAAATGGAATGTGTTATCATGCGGATGTTGCATATGAATGAATGTTTGTGGACGCATATAGTACTTATATGACTAGGACTATTTGCATACATGTTGGAGTCATGGCACTAAACATATTTTGCATTAGAAAGATTACTCAGGCCTGATCATTATCATTAGCTAAGGAGCATATACACACACGTTTTGCATATGTTCATATGGCATTAGAAATCTTCTAAGGACAATGGTTGCCAGTGGATGATGTTTTGAGTAGATGGATGATGGATGGTAGGATATGTTCTTCCTAACTTGGAGATTTTGGGGACGAAATCCTTTAAGTTGGGGAGAATGTAACAACCCGGATTTTTATAATGTGTTAAGACAAGAATCAAGGCGGAATTAAATTTTAAAATCTTAATCAGGGGAAACGGGCTATTCCATTGCGTTCGTCTCGGAAAAATACGCGAAACAGAGTCCGAGATTACGAAAATCGGAGTCCGTATGACCAAGTTATGGCCTGTCGAAGTTTTCAGAAAAATTCAAGTTAAAAAACAGTTCGAAATTCAAATATGGAGCCAAACAGATTGGGCGGGAAAAATTCCCGCCCAAGCCCCAGGTCGACTGGGGTGTCGAATGGGGAGTCGACACGCCCAGGGAGCAGGTCGACTGCCCAGTCGATATGGGTGTCGACCTGGGTGGTCCGACCACTTTGGCCTGGGTGCACCTGCTTGGCCCTGTGCTATGTTCTGATGGCTTGTGATGGATTTTGAGGGTTCAGATCTATCCTAGGGTTAATCTAAGGGCCTAAACAACTCCTAATCCCTATAAAAAGACCCCTAGACCAAGCTTAAACCCTCACAAATCACTCTTGCAACGAAGTGCTGCCCAAATCTCCATTGATCATGGCCTCCATCTCCAACTCCAAGAGACTATGCACTCAAACAAGATCCGAATCAAAGGTGCTAGCTTGCAACATCAAACCAAGGGAGTGGATCAACAATGCTAAGCCAATTTCATGATGATTCTTCAACAAAGGAGCCACCTTTCTTCGTCAAGATGATTCATGCTCCTAGCCCTCTTGCCACGCTATGTAAGTTCTAGCTACATGTAGATTCTAACGGTGGTTCTAATGTGACATGGAATAAAATGCGATGAAACATAAGTATGCTAGCCTATGTCAGCCTAATTTTGCCCTTTTTCTATGATCTATGACCTTGGGCTAAGTTTTAGCGACTTAATCATGCCACTCATGTTATGTTTAACCTAGTTTATCTTGCAAGTTTGAATCTTTATCTATGGAATGTTAGCATGAACCTTTGGGAACCATTTGACTTGTGAAACATTGGCAAAGACTTGACTTTGGGGCTTATGCATGTAAATGAACCCAAACCCCTTATGATACGATACATGTTTGTGGCCAAATTCCCTTATGATACTATGCATGTTTGTGGCCAAATTCACTTACGATACTATGCATGTTTGTGGCTAATCCCGTTGTGACATTATGCATGTTTGAGGCCAAAAACCCCTTATGATGCTATGCATATTTTGAGGCCAAACCCCTTATGATACCATGCATGTTTGTGGCCAATTCCTTTTTTATATCGTGCATGTTTTGGGGCCAATATGTAGCATAGTATCCTTACTATGTTGACTCGCTTTTACTTGGGTTGGAAACACGATTTGGGGTAGGTTAGACGAGCGTGATTATGATATGATAATTTGACATGGGATTTCATGAAAATATGACACTCATGATACACCTAAATGTGGACATGACATGTGGGGCAAACATGGGACTTGAAACTAGACACGTATGGGTGGTAAGTGTAATATGACACTAGACCAAACATGAAAGTGGCCAACTCGAGGTTGGGTTGAGTTTGTAGCATAAATCTACCCAGACCCGCCCGGCTTAACTAGTGGCTACAAACAATAAGACCCAATGTGAGTAGTTGGTCATATAGCACTTAAAACCCGAGGTTAGACTAGGTTGTGGTGTAAAGCTACCCGGACCCGCCCGGCTTAACTAGTAACCACAACAATGTCTAATGTGAGAGGTTGGGGTGCATTAATCTAATTAATGCCACATGAAAACGTTAAGTAATTTTGACTAATGGCACTTAACCGATATGACACGAATGGGTAGGTTAAGTGGAACCGGACTTGATTTCTTAATGACACTTAACCATATAAGACAATTAGGGGATGGGGTTAAGTAATTTACACTTAACTAATCCGACTTGGTAATTAGATGGGGTTAAGTAACTTAGACTTAACTAATCTAAACACGGTTATTAGATGGGGTTAAGTAACCTACACTTAACTAATCTAAACATGGTAATTCGATAGGGTTAAGTTAAACACTTAACCAATCTAGACTTGGTAATTCAATGAGGTTAAGTAACCAATACTTAACCAACTTAACATGATAATTTAATGGGGTTAACTAACTTATACTTAACCAATTATACATGGTGATTTGATTAGGTTAAGTAACCTATACTTAACCAATCTAATATGCGGATCTGATAGGGTTAAGTCACAAGACCTTTTAAATATACTTAACCATTGTAATACGATTAGTGAATTGGGTTAAGCTAACCCATACTTAACCAATCCGACTCGATAATCTGATGGGATTAAGATAATCTATGTTTAATCAATCTAACACGATAATCTGATAGGGTTAAGACAAACAAATACTTAACCAATTTGACTTGATAGGGTTAAGTCATGAGCCTCTTGGTATACTCAACCAACTTGTAGGGCTAAGCCTTGAACTTAAATACTTAGCCAATCTTGACATGATTTGTAGGTGGGTTAAGTCATGAACTTGAATGACAACACTTAACCCATTAGACAAAACCCTAGCTCATAGGACTAGGTTGAAAGTCGTAGTTACCAAGGATAGCGGGTAAAGAAGCTAAGTGGTAAACCTTAGTTTGGGATAACTAAGTGATAATTCTTAGCCAAAGGAATTAGACCAGTTCACGAACGGATAAGTAACCTGATACGGTAAGTCGTCGCTTAAACAAATACACGAGGCGGAGCAATATCTGATCTAGATAAAGGCTCCAACGAACTGGGTAACGAAGCGGAAGCTTCGGGGGATGTGAGGATACTCTTGGTATCCCTCTGTGAGGTTGCAGATGATCCGCCTGGGCTCCCAAGAGGTTAAGGTCTGCGGTAGAAGAACCAAGAGTATGCCTTAGTTGCTATGCGAGCGACCTAAAGACGGGGATGGATTAGCATGGAGTCGACGATACTTGATTTTTGCCCTGGATAGCACGTCGTGGACTAACTACCATCTTTAGTTAATCGTGTACGAACGGAAAGGCAGAGAACTCCCAACAGACCATGTTCTTGCTATCGAGTCATGGGTGAGGTTGGCCAATAGGAAAGTGGGGCATAGTGGGGCCGGGATGTAGTTCTCATACATGATTTTTCTCGGGTTGCCTTTCAGTAGTTGAGGGAGGGGTCACGTGGGACCATAGCCACGGATACAAAAACAGACCTTGATATCTGCATCAGCAGACGACTTAAAGCTCCTAACCGAGTTCCGTATTTCTCGATTTGCCTTGGCACGGAACTCGGATGGCACATTGAGATACATGTGCGTCTAGACATGGAAACGATTCACGATTTATACGTGGGACAAAGGGCGTGGTAGACGGGTGGCATAATCCTTAGTGGTACTAGGTGGCTAAAACCCAAACCAAGTTACGGAAACGTTCATTAGGTAGTATAATCCCTAGCGGTCCTAGGTGGCATAAATCCTAAGTGAGTATGTGATAGTTCATGGTAAGAAAACATAACCAGATCAAGGGTAGCAGTTCAAAACAACATCAAGGATAAAATGGTACTACATTGAGGTAGTATAGATTTACATGGGAAAGCCCGTACGGCCTACGGCAAAGGACTGAACTTATACACGGAAAGAAACACACAAGTTGGGAAAACCTACATATGCTATATATTAGGTTGACATGGACCATTACATGACATTGGGCAAGGGACATTCATAGTTAACACATGATGCGAGTTGGGATACTAGTATGAGAGGTGCAGAGCAAATATACATGATAAATACCTTGGGATGTTAAACATGATAGATACCGTGGGATGTTATACATGATAAATACCTTGGGATAGTATACTTGATAGAAACCTGACGATGTGATACCTTGATTTATCTTGATACCGTAGTTTATCATGATACCTTAGTTTATCTTGATACAGTAGTTCATCCTATTATCTTGGTTTTGCTTATCTATCTTGTAGTCATCCTTATGTTTACTTTCAGTTTATGCATGTCATGTTACCTTTGCTTGTTTTTATACTGGAAGTAGATAGGACTTACCAGTCTTTATGACTGACCCCGTTTTCTTTCGCCTCTTTGTCTTCCGTTTCCCCCCAGGTTTTCAAGGAGGAAATGTTGTTGTTTAGTTCGGACCTCTTATGCTTGAAGGTCATCATGTATAGTTGGTCTTCTCTTGGCTATGGCTGCTTCACCGCTTTATTTTGGGGAATAATTTATGAAAAGGTTTTATGCTTCTTTACTATTTGCAAGACAGGTTTCTGTGTACTCTGATGTAAAAAGGCTTCAGACCTTGATGTTTTATAAAGAAATGAAATTTGTTTTACTTCCGTTGTTTTATATGTTCTGTCTTGTAATATTTTTGTGCTTGTTTACCTCGATAATGCTTCACCAAACCTAGTGCATTCCCTATGTGAATGACCCTAGCGGAGGTGGGGTGTTACAGTATGCATTGTTATGTTTTGGAATTCATATTTCCAAACGATTTGATTTGAGATCCCGAAGTGAAATCTACTTTTATATAGAAAGTTAGATATGTATTTCAAATGATTTGAAATAAGAAATCAGGAATAAAATCCAAAGGAATAACTTCTGTAAATTGAATTGGATTTGGAAAATCTAAGTGTGGTGATTAATCTAAATGGGTAGATTGGGATATTACATGTTTATTGATTGTTGTTTATACACTGTCATTCATGGGGGTAAACCCGTTCCGCGTTAGCGGTGTGGTCCTGTGATTTGCCTTATCATTTATATATGTTTATAACTGTTTAGATTTTCTGACACCAGTCCCATGACTGACCTGTAGTTAACTTTTCCCTTGCGAACTCGAGTGCCCCTATTTTCCACACGAGCAGTCGAGTAGTTTTATTTTGCAGATATATTGAGCAGGATTCTGGATTGAAGCTTTAAGCTGTGTCTAGTGCATTTACAGTCTTCCGCTGTGTAGTTTATATTTCCGCTGTGCATTGTATTAGATTTATTGTAAAATCGTCTTCCACTGTATTGTTATATTTAGATATACTCTGATATTCTGTAGTCTGATGTAACATTATTATGATGTTTATAAAAGTCTTCGGTTATTTATTCTGATGTGTTGTATGCCCAGAGTTAGCGTATGCGGGATTCGAACGGTCTTGGTCGATTTAGCGATCGATTAGGTTCGAGCGAAATCCATGTCATTACTGGTGCCTTCGGTTTCGTTCAATCCCAGAACGAACGTATATGGACGAGTGTCTGACAGAGTATTTACAATGATCGCATATGTTGGTCTGTATAAATATATATCGTGGCGGAGAATTTATTCTCTTAGCATAATATCCATGTAACAACCCGAAAATCTGGGCCAGTTTAAAATTTTTATTTTGGGTAATTTAACGAATTTTGAATATTTAAAATAGATTATTTTAAATAAAATCAACGAGGAATTTATTTTGAATAGAATTCGACGTATATATTTATATAGGTCGACGTTAGAATATAAATATTTATATATAAATTATAAATAGAATTGAAAATGGCGCGGTAGTTCGATAATTCGATTTCAAACTTCAATTGAATGTACCGGGTGCAAAACAATCCGGATTTTAGTGAAACCAAAAATTATAGGATCTAATTGATAATATCTTTCCAACGAATCCGACAAATCAAAATTTCATAGCGGGAATCAAAAGATATGTCCAGTTGAAAATTCTGAATAGTCGCTATGGAATTCAGGCCCTTAAAAATGGGAATTTTGCAAACGACCTCGGATTTCGACGAAACCAGTTTTGTTGGGTCCGGGATGTAAAGTTCTTGCTAGGTTTTAAATTTCATAATTTTTCGAATCAATATGTGAGCGTGGTAAAGGAAAGGGTGTTTTGACCATTTCAGTTGAATTTAATCGACTGGAAAATGGCCATTTTTCAAACGGTCTCGGAATTCGACGAAACTAGTTTTGTTAGGGCCGTATTGTCAATACGAAGCTAGAAAATATTTTTCGGGAATTTTTCTAGTTAGTATGTGACCCCGGTAATTTGAAATGTACGGTTAAAATTCAATATAGAGATTTAAATGTAAATTTAACGGAAACCGATTGTAACAGCCGAATCAGCTTACGATACATATCCCATTGTGTTCGGAATGGGGGTGAAACGCTATGGACGACAGGCGGTGGACCTCGTTTAGAGGTCGTATGAAAAAGTCAACTTTTTAATAATTAAATAAAAAAAAAGAAAAAAAACCTTTTCCCCTTTTATTCGTTCTGCCCCCCCCCCCCCATGTTTGTTCAAAGCAGATCGACCGATGGAGAAAAAAAAAAAAAGAGCTCCCTCTGAAAATCGACGACGCGTCGCCTCCAGGGGGGGGTCAGCGCCGCCGCCGCAGGCGGGGAAGCCACCGCACTCCCTTCTTCTTCCAGCTGCCCCCTCTTCTCGATCCGCCCCTCTCTGACCTCTCGCTCTCTCCTCCTCCGCGATAGACCGCAGCCCCCAAAGCTCGCCACCCACCTGAACGACTCCGGCAACTCCACCTCCGCCTCGAGAATGCCGATGAACCAGCCATGCCCCCTCTCGCTGAAAGCACAGTATGTTCTTTAATTTAATTTGTTTGTTTATTTTCTATGAACGAAGTATGATATTCATATTGCAAATATACGATTTTTAATGAGGAAAATATATGATTTTCGATAGAAAAATATGGTTTTTATATATTGAACTTCGATAGAAAAATATGGTTTTTATATATTGAACTTCGATAGAAAAATATGGTTTTTATATATTGAACTTCGATAGAAAAATATGGTTTTTATATATTGAACTTCGATAGAAAAATATGGTTTTTATATACTGAACTTCGATAGAAAAATATGGTTTTTATATATTGAACTTCGATAGAAAAATATGATTTTTATATATTGAACTTCGAAATAAAAATATGATTTTTATATATGGAATAGCGAAGTAAAAAATTCGATTTTTGCATATGTAGAGAATACGGGCGAAGAAAGTGATATCGACGAGAACAGTGAAGATTTCCTGCATAAGAAGTGCCGTGGAGCTAGGATAGCTATATGTGAGAATTTCTCACCTTTCAATTTCTTTTCTAGTTATATATATATACTAGGATGCAGACGGTGCTTAATAGCACCCGACACAATCGTCCACAGACCATGGACTTGTTTGTTTGGTTGCATAGCTTAGTTATATGATTTGATTTGAATTTGTTTGTTTGGTGAATTTGATTGATGTGTGAATGGCGTGGGCCTTCACTAGACCGGGGATAAGGCTAGGCCTCGTCCCGTTTCTAGTATCGTGCCGTTATGCCGCCGAAATTTTCTAAAATAAGTTAGAAAAATAAAAATATCATTTTATTTAAAGAATGAACTGAATAGAAATTCATATGTTGGAATAAAATGTTTTGTCGTTAAAAATATAATTTTTAACGTGAATGTGAATAAATAAATATTCATTTACAAACCAGACGGTTTGTTTATGTACACCTATTTGAAGGACATTGATTGGGTCGATAAATTTTACACATCGCCCAACTGCACAAATAAAATGTGCGTTTGATTGTTTGAAACCCCACACGGGTGTTGGGATGAAATTTGAAGTTCACTCATCCTAATTGATTAAATATGTCGATCGATTGATTGACAGGCTGTTATAAGCGTTAGATATCTATATTTGATGCTTATACAGTGTAGTGCACTTTGGTTGATGGTTGATTATTTCTCCATGCTATTATATACATGTGTTGTATGAAAATCCATATAATTAACTTTATATGGTAATTGATTGGGCCTCATTCCAATTTGAAAAATAAAGAACAATATAAAATAAAAGTTCATGTGTTGACAGTACTCATCCATTGAGATTGGTCATGTGTTGAACGAAATATTTTAGTAATAAAATTTACATCTTTATCAATATAAAATAAAAGTTCATGTGTTGACAGTACTCATCCATTGAGATTGGTCATGTGTTGAACGAAATATTTTGATAATAACAACTATTTTGAAAAAGAAATATTTGGAATAGAATATTTGAAAATAGAAATTTATGAAGCCGTGTTGATTAGATTGACGCCATTTTGACGTGAACGATATTTATATTGATTTTAAACGATTTCGAAATGAAATGAATTGAAAACGATTTCGAAATGAAATGAATTGAAAACGATTTCGAAATGAATTGAATTGAAAACGATTTCGAAATGAATTGAATTGAAAACGATTTCGAAATGAATTGAATTGAAAACGAATTCAAATTGAATTGAAAGCGAAATAAAATGAATTCAAATTGAATTGAAATTTGAATTGAATAGAAATGAATTTTAAAACGAATTTATAAAGAAGAATTCAATTTTGATTTAAGTTGAAATGGAAGTTGAAAATGTTTTTGAAACGAATTCAAAACTATTTATATAATTCGTTTTAAATAGAAATCGACGAAATATATATTATATATATTATATATATATAATATAATGGCCTGAATAGAACGCGCCGCGCCGCGGCAGTTCGCGAATTTCGACCATTTATTTCAAACGGACATTACGGGAGATCCGACCGTCGGATTCTCCTAAAACCGGAACCGTTGGGTTCATATCGAAAAGAGCTTTCTAATGAATGTTAGAAATTTGAAATCTAACGGTTGGATTTGGAGATACGTCCAAATCAAATTCGATAAAGGTCGCTGTAAGTGCAGTTCGATGGCCATTGATGGAAATCGACTGTACAGGCCTTGATAAAATTATTAAAAATAGTAATAATTTGTGTAAAATCATAAGAAATGATTTAGAAAGGATTGGGATGAAAAACTCCATATTTGAAAGGATAAAAATAGATTTTTATCGAAATGAACTAGTTTTGAACTAGAATTATAATTCTATTTATTTTTAAATAAATGAATTGAATTTAAAAAGGGTTTTGAAAATAACCAGAATATCCAATGATTGCATTGGAGGGGATTTGAATCGAAATTGTCTTCGGAATATTTCGATGTTGGAATTCGTGATTATACAGGTGTTGTTATGGAAATTTGAAAGATATATATTAATATCGTTATTTCCAATACGATATTTGTTGGTCGTAGAATTTGATATTGAATATAAGCCGGGATATTTTTCTATTCAGAGCCTTGTATTGAATATCAAATGTGATTTGGGTTTGCCGTGAATGGTGTCTTCACTAACACTGTTCTTGAACCCAGTTGAGAAAAGATTAAATCTTTTTATTTAGATTTAATGAAGTGTACCAATTAAATAATATTTAATTGGAATTGAATTGATATTGATTTTTGGGTTTATCGTGAACAGTGTTTTAAATAACACTCGTTCTTTAACCCGATAATTAATGGGATGTGACTTTGGGTTTATCGTGAACCGTGTTTTAAATGACACAGATTCTTTAACCCAGTTAACGATTAAAACTAAGTGGAGTTTTAATGAATATTTAATTAGATTGAAATAATCGAAATGGAGTATCACAGTTTTGCTCCAGGCGTTAGTTAAATCTTTAATTAGATTTGAACGTGAAATGGTAATTGAATTTACCGATAACACCGTGGTGTTAGATATGAAGTATTACCAGTTTTACTTCATGGGTTGAATAGGTTGGGATTGGGAAATTAAAACCAATGATTACTTCGGTAAGGTTCGCTAATTCCTACTAGTTTTGAATTGATATTCAAAAGATAGATTAAAGAATAAATTCAAGGAATTTATCTTGGATAAAATTAATGGGAACCTTTCCCTATGAATGTGAAATTTAGAAACTAACTGTCGGTTAGCTAAGTAGAATGGTTTTCTGGATATTGATCTGATGTTGGTTTCGGCCTTCGGGGTTAATATTTGGGGAATTATTCTCTTGATTAATTTACGGTTAGTGACTAATGAATTGGAATGAGGCGTATGTTGTGTTTGTGTAACACTTATTTAAAATATACGCGAGTTATTCGGGAAGACCGGGTTTAACCCATCCTGAATAACTGATACGACGATAAGTCGAAGATGAAGACGATGGTCGAAGACCGGAGGTCTTCACGTCGTTTGGGTAATTACTGATGATCTTGATTGGGCTGTACACCCAAGAAGATGGAAACAGTTAGTGATCGTCCAGACGTACTTGGAGATCGATGGATATGCGAGGTACTAGGTGCCTCCGGTTTCGTTCAGACCCAGAACGGACTTGTAAATGGACTGTGTGTCTGACATTGGATTTTAGTCTGTGTGTTTGATTTCTATTAAATATATATCTGTTTGGCGGCGGAGAATTTATTCTCTTGCTTAACGCCCTTCTCTGAGACGTACGAGCTCAGGGGTTATATATTGATGGATATCAAACGCATGGAGTGAATTGCCTGTGTGGCATGCCTAAGTGGCAATTGATCGAGGCTTCTGTTGAAAAGCAAAGTCTTGTGGTGATGATCAAAGCAAGGCCTTTGTGGCGTAGCTTTGTGTAACGTTGATTCGCGAGCTTCACACCCGGTATGAACCAAAAACGGGAGAGGACGTCAGGGAGGGCATGCGTTTCTTCCTAGCTAGAAGTGGCGTCAGTGGTTTTACACGCCCTGACGAGTTTGACTTATGTGGTTGTTGCTGTTGCGAGGCGCCTCGGATTGATCGGTCGTTCTCGAACCGATGGAGTCATTTAGTTGGCTCGTTTACGCCCCATAGGGCGGGGAAACGCATGTTCAGGGTTTAAGTTTAATCCACATCGGTGGACTGGCCCTGAGGATCCAAGGGTCACTCGAGCTCTGATCCTGAGGCTCGGGCTAGGCAATCTCGAATCGGTTGAGGACTATCTTTTGCCTCGGTTCATAGACGGAAATCCAATTTCCAAATACGTAACTTTGCGGTTTTATTTGTAAACCTATATATGGCGACATAGTGGCATGGGACGCTCATGTCGCCTATGATTGATACTTATGATTTGAAGTTGTTTTATACACTATGCACTTATTATAGTATCAAATGATTTGTTTAAACGTATCAAGCATTCTTTGGCTGTTATAAGGGAAAACCCTATCCCCCGGCTTGCGTTGCATTGTGTGATAGGACCTGGGTCTTATAACAGCATCATTTTCCTTTATTTAGCATTGCGCTGTTGTTTTATGCACTGGTATTCTTGGGAGGAAACCCGTTCCGTGTTATACGGCGTGGTCCCTTGATTTACCTATCTTTAAAATAAAGATTAATAACTGTTTTAGTTCTCACACCAGTCACATGACTGACCTGGAGTTTATTGTTTTAACCTAAACTTTGGGTGCCCCTATTTTCGACACGGGCAGCTAGTAGTTTTGGTTTTGCAGATTTATATTCACAGGATCCTGGTTTACAGCTGGAACGATATCCGGAAAGCTTTGTATCCGTATATCTCTTCTAGTTGTGTATTGTATTATTTTCCGCTGCGATGTATTTAAATTTAATTTAAATCTCTGATATTTCTGTGTAATATTATATTCATTCGTATTCTGTACATTCTTGTAATCTGATGCATTGTTGTAATATACAATGAAATGTTCTTTTGTATGTATCTGTTGTGGCTTGTTCTCGAACTATCCGACGCTTTCCTTTACGGGGAAGTTGCGGGTCTTCACAGTTGGTATCAGAGCTTTGGTTTACAAAGCTCAGAGAACAAGGCACATTAGAACCATACGAAAGAATTCATCAGATATTGGATTAGCAATATCCAATGGAATGACTCGTTAGAGATAGGATCAGTAGTATCCTAGAACGAGTGTGAAGAGTATATTTTTAAAATGAAAGCAAAATTTGTTTTGAAAATTTAAATCAACTATTCGTATTTGATTATTTATTTTAATGAATTTGGACAATCCAGTATATATAGATTTTGCGTATACGTCTGATCCGCGTGTATTCGAAGTTTTGATATACTGGGTAGATATAGAATCACCTTCTAAGTCGCCCGGAGAGAACTCTGATGATTGATGCATCATCATCAGAATTTATGTTCGAGTGACGAAAGGGAGATTTCTATATACTTCCTATTGACTGGTGCGAGAACCAAAATTAGATAGACCTATTGTTGTGAATTGGCATCAAAAACATGATTTTTGTATATGTATCAAATTATGAATTTGAAACTCTAATTCACTAATTGATTGATGTTTGTGTTGCTTGTTTAGTTGTTTGCTAATTTTTAACCATTAAGCCTAATTGAAACAAATATTGAATTGTATTGAAATTTGGTCGCATTTGCTTGCATATACATATTCTTATATTGAACAGGTCATAGCAAGGAGGCTAGAGCCAGAGAATAAAATTTGTTTTCCCGACAAATAGGTACATGTTTACTACATAATTTCCTATTTTGTTTGGGTGATGATGATTTTGTGAGCCTATTAGCTAGCCGCTTGGCTTTTTCTTTTTCTTTTTGAGATCTGAAGGACCGGGGAAGCTATTTGAAATTCCCCGATGCTCCCAGTGCAGGGGAGGTTATGGCGAAATTTTTCAAAAATTTAGGGTGTTAGCCAAATTTTTGAAATTCTGAAAATTCCCCGAAACTAAAGAGTTGGAGAATGGAAGCCAGATCGAGCGTAGAGTTGATTAATCAAACCACTTTCGACTTTGTTCCTTTTCGGGGACGAAAAGTTTTAAGTGGGGGAGATTGTAACAACCCGAAAATCTGGGCCAGTTTAAAATTTTTATTTTGGGCAATTTTAGCGAATTTTGAATATTTAAAATAGATTATTTTAAATAAAATCAACGAGGAATTTATTTTGAATAGAATTCGACGTATATATTTATATACGTCGACGTTAGAATATAAATATTTATATATAAATTATAAATAGAATTGAAAATGGCGCGGTAGTTCGATAATTCGATTTCAAACTTCAATTGAATGTACCGGGTGCAAAACAATCCGGATTTTAGTGAAACCAAAAATAATAGGATCTAATTGATAATATCTTTCCAACGAATCCGAAAAATCAAAATTTCATAGCGGGAATCAAAAGATATGTCCAGTTGAAAATTCTGAATAGTCGCTATGGAATTCAGGCCCTTAAAAATGTGAATTTTGCAAACGACCTCGGATTTCGACGAAACCAGTTTTGTTGGGTCCGGGATGTAAAGTTATTGCTAGGTTTTAAATTTCATAATTTTTCGAATCAATATGTGAGCGTGGTAAAGGAAAGCGTGTTTTGACCATTTTAGTTGAATTTAATCGACTGGAAAATGGCCATTTTTCAAACGGTCTCGGAATTCGACGAAACTAGTTTTGTTAGGGCCGTATCGTCAATACGAAGCTAGAAAATATTTTTCGGGAATTTTTCTAGTTAGTATGTGACCCCGGTAATTTGAAATGTACGTTTAAAATTCAATATAGAGATTTAAATGTAAATTTAACGGAAACCGATTGTAACAGCCGAATCAGCTTACGATACATATCCCATTGTGTTCGGAATGGGGGTGAAACGCTATGGACGACAGGCGGTGGACCTCGTTTAGAGGTCGTATGAAAAAGTCAACTTTTTAATAATTAAATAAAAAAAAGAAAAAAAACCTTTTCCCCTTGTATTCGTTCTGCCCCCCCTCCCCCCCACGTTTGTTCAAAGCAGATCGACCGATGGAGAAAAAAAAAAAAGAGCTCCCTCTGAAAATCGACGACGCACCGCCTCCGGGGGGGGGGGGGGGCAGCGCCGCCGCCGCAGGCGGGGAAGCCACCGCGCTCCCTTCTTCTTCCAGCTGCCCCCTCTTCTCGATCCGCCCCTCTCTGAACTCTCGCTCTCTCCTCCTCCGCGATAGACCGCAGCCCCCAAAGCTCGCCACCCACCTGAACGACTCCGGCAACTCCACCTCCGCCTCGAGAATGCCGATGAACCAGCCATGCCCCGTCTCGCTGAAAGCACAGTATGTTCTTTAATTTAATATTTTTGTTTATTTTCTATGAACGAAGTATGATATTCATATTGCAAATATACGATTTTTAATGTGGAAAATATATGATTTTCGATAGAAAAATATGGTTTTTATATATTGAACTTCGATAGAAAAATATGATTTTTATATATTGAACTTCGATAGAAAAATATGGTTTTTATATATTGAACTTCGATAGAAAAATATGGTTTTTATATATTGAACTTCGATAGAAAAATATGATTTTTATATATTGAACTTCGATAGAAAAATATGGTTTTTATATATTGAACTTCGATAGAAAAATATGATTTTTATATATTGAACTTCGAAATAAAAATATTATTTTTATATATGGAATAGCGAAGTAAAAAATTCGATTTTTGCATATGTAGAGAATACGGGCGAAGAAAGTGATATCGACGAGAACAGTGAAGATTTCCTGCATAAGAAGTGCCGTGGAGCTAGGATAGCTATATTTGAGAATTTCTCACCTTACAATTTCTTTTCTAGTTATATATATATACTAGGATGCAGACGGTGCTTAGTAGCACCCGACACAATCGTCCACAGACCATGGACTTGTTTGTTTGGTTGCATAGCTTAGTTATATGATTTGATTTGAATTTGGTTGTTTGGTGAATTTGATTGATGTGTGAATGGCGTGGGCCTTCACTAGACCGGGGATAAGGCTAGGCCTCGTCCCGTTTCTAGTATCGTGCCGTTATGCCGCCGAAATTTTCTAAAATAAGTTAGAAAAATAAAAATATCATTTTATTTAAAGAATGAACTGAATAGAAATTCATATGTTGGAATAAAATGTTTTGTCGTTAAAAATATAATTTTTAACGTGAATGTGAATAAATAAATATTCATTTACAAACCAGACGGTTTGTTTATGTACACCTATTTGAAGGACATTGATTGGGTCGATAAATTTTACACATTGCCCAACTGCACAAATAAAATGTGCGTTTGATTGTTTGAAACCCCACACGGGTGTTGGGATGAAATTTGAAGTTCACTCATCTTAATTGATTAAATATGTCGATCGATTGATTGACAGGCTTTATAAGCGTTAGATATCTATATTTGATGCTTATACAGTGTAGTGCACTTTGGTTGATGGTTGATTATTTCTCCATGCTATTATATACATGTGTTGTATGAAAATCCATATAATGAACTTTATATGGTAATTGATTGGGCCTCAATCCAATTTGAAAAATAATGAACAATATAAAATAAAAGTTCATGTGTTGACAGTACTCATCCATTAAGATTGGTCATGTGTTGAACGAAATATTTTAGTAATAAAATTTACATCTTTATCAATATAAAATAAAAGTTCATGTGTTGACAGTACTCATCCATTGAGATTGGTCATGTGTTGAACGAAATATTTTGATAATAACAACTATTTTGAAAAAGAAATATTTGGAATAGAATATTTGAAAATAGAAATTTATGAAGCCGTGTTGATTAGATTGACGCCATTTTGACGTGAACGATATTTATATCGATTTTAAACGATTTCGAAATGAAATGAATTGAAAACGATTTCGAAATGAATTGAATTGAAAACGATTTCGAAATGAAATGAATTGAAAACGATTTCGAAATGAATTGAATTGAAAACGATTTCGAAATGAATTGAATTGAAAACGATTTCGAAATGAATTGAATTGAAAACGATTTCGAAATGAATTGAATTGAAAACGATTTCGAAATGAATTGAATTGAAAACGAATTCAAATTGAATTGAAAGCGAATTAAAATGAATTCAAATTGAATTGAATAGAAATGAATTTTAAAACGAATTTATAAAGAAGAATTCAATTTTGATTTAAGTTGAAATGGAAGTTGAAAATGTTTTTGAAACGAATTCAAAACTATTTATATAATTCGTTTTAAATAGAAATCGACGAAATATATATTATATATATTATATATATAATATAATGGCCTGAATAGAACGCGCCACGCCGCGGCAGTTCGCGAATTTCGACCATTTATTTCAAACGAACATTACGGGAGATCCGACCGTCGGATTCTCCTAAAACCGGAACCGTTGGGTTCGTATCGAAAAGAGCTTTCTAATGAATGTTAGAAATTTGAAATCTAACGGTTGGATTTGGAGATACGTCCAAATCAAATTCGAAAAAGGTCGCTGTAAGTGCAGTTCGATGGCCATTGATGGAAATCGACTGTACAGGCCTTGATAAAATTATTAAAAATAGTAATAATTTGTGTAAAATCATAAGAAATGATTTAGAAAGGATTGGGATGAAAAACTCCATATTTGAAAGGATAAAAATAGATTTTTATCGAAATGAACTAGTTTTGAACTAGAATTATAATTCTATTTATTTTTAAATAAATGAATTGAATTTAAAAAGGGTTTTGAAAATAACCAGAATATCCAATGATTGCATTGGAGGGGATTTGAATCGAAATTGTCTTCGGAATATTTCGATGTTGGAATTCGTGATTATACAGATGTTGTTATGGAAATTTGAAAGATATATATTAATATCGTTATTTCCAATACGATATTTGTTGGTCGTAGAATTTGATATTGAATATAAGCCAGGATATTTTTCTATTCAGAGCCTTGTATTGAATATCAAATGTGATTTGGGTTTGCCGTGAATGGTGTCTTCACTAACACTGTTCTTGAACCCAGTTGAGAAAAGATTAAATCTTTTTATTTAGATTTAATGAAGTGTACCAATTAAATAATATTTAATTGGAATTGAATTGATATTGATTTTTGGGTTTATCGTGAACAGTGTTTTAAATAACACTCGTTCTTTAACCCGATAATTAATGGGATGTGACTTTGGGTTTATCGTGAACCGTGTTTTAAATGACACGGATTCTTTAACCCAGTTAACGATTAAAACTAAGTGGAGTTTTAATGAATCTTTAATTAGATTGAAATAATCGAAATGGAGTATCACCAGTTTTGCTCCAGGCGTTAGTTAAATCTTTAATTAGATTTGAACGTGAAATGGTAATTGAATTTACCGATAACACCGTGGTGTTAGATATGAAGTATTACCAGTTTTACTTCATGGGATGAATAGGTTGGGATTGGGAAATTAAAACCAATGATTACTTCGGTAAGGTTCGCTAATTCCGACTAGTTTTGAATTGATATTCAAAAGATAGATTAAAGAATAAATTCAAGGAATTTATCTTGGATAAAATTAATGGGAACCTTTCCCTATGAATGTGAAATTTAGAAACTAACTGTCGGTTAGCTAAGTAGAATGGTTTTCTGGATATTGATTTGATCTTGGTTTCGGCCTTCGGGTTAATATTTGGGGAATTATTCTCTTGATTAATTTACGGTTAGTGACTAATGAATTGGAATGAGGCGTATGTTTTGTTTGTGTAACACTTATTTAAAATATACGCAAGTTATTCGGGAAGACCGGGTTTAACCCATCCTGAATAACTGATACGACGATAAGTCGAAGATGAAGACGATGGTCGAAGACCGGAGGTCTTCACGTCGTTTGGGTAATTACTGATGATCTTGATTGGGTTGTACACCCAAGAAGATGGAAACAGTTAGTGATCATCCAGACGTACTTGGAGATCGATGGATATGCGAGGTACTAGGTGCCTCCGGTTTCGTTCAGACCCAGAACGGACTTGTAAATGGACTGTGTGTCTGACATTGGATTTTAGTCTGTGTGTTTGATTTCTATTAAATATATATCTGTTTGGCGGCGGAGAATTTATTCTCTTGCTTAACGCCCTTCTCTGAGACGTACGAGCTCAGGGGTTATATATTGATGGATATCAAACGCATGGAGTGAATTGCCTATGTGGCATGCCTAAGTGGCAATTGATCGAGGCTTCTGTTGAAAAGCAAAGTCTTGTGGTGATGATCAAAGCAATGCCTTTGTGGCGTAGCTTTGTGTAACGTTGATTCGCGAGCTTCACACCCGGTATGAACCAAAAACGAGAGAGGACGTCAGGGAGGGCATGCGTTTCTTCCTAGCTAGAAGTGGCGTCAGTGGTTTTACACGCCCTGACGAGTTTGACTTATGTGGTTGTTGCTGTTGCGAGGCGCCTCGGATTGATAGGTCGTTCTCGAACCGATGGAGTCATTTAGTTGGCTCGTTTACGCCCCATAGGGCGGGGAAACGCATGTTCAGGGTTTAAGTTTAATCCACATCGGTGGACTGGCCCTGAGGATCCAAGGGTCACTCGAGCTCTGATCCTGAGGCTCGGGCTAGGCAGTCTCGAATCGGTTGAGGACTATCTTTTGCCTCGGTTCATAGACGGAAATCCAATTTCCAAATAGGTAACTTTGCGGTTTTATTTGTAAACCTATATATGGCGACATAGTGGCATGGGACGCTCATGTCGCCTATGATTGATACTTATGATTTGAAGTTGTTTTATACACTATGCACTTATTATAGTATCAAATGATTTGTTTTAAACGTATCAAGCATTCTTTGGCTGTTATAAGGGAAAACCCTATCCCCCGGCTTGCGTTGCATTGTGTGATAGGACCTGGGTCTTATAACAGCTTCATTTTCCTTTATTTAGCATTGCGCTGTTGTTTTCTGCACTGGTATTCTTGGGAGGAAACCCGTTCCGTGTTATACGGCTTGGTCCCTTGATTTACCTATCTTTAAAATAAAGATTAATAACTGTTTTAGTTCTCACACCAGTCACATGACTGACCCGGAGTTTATTGTTTTAACCTAAACTCTGGGTGCCCCTATTTTCGACACGGGCAGCTAGTAGTTTTGGTTTTGCAGATTTATATTCACAGGATCCTGGTTTACAGCTGGAACGATATCCGGAAAGCTTTGTATCCGTATATCTCTTCTAGTTGTGTATTGTATTATTTTCCGCTACGATGTATTTAAATGTAATTTAAATCTCTGATATTTCTGTGTAATATTATATTCATTCATATTCTGTATATTCTTGTAATCTAATGCATTGTTGTAATATACAATGAAATGTTCTTTTGTATGTATCTGTTGTGGCTTGTTCTCGAACTATCCGACGCTTTCCTTTACGGGGAAGTTGCGGGTCTTCACAATCCAGAATGTATTTGTGCAGATCAATTAGTGATTAACTGATCTGACAATGAGGCATTCAAAGTGATTGTGCTATCAATGAATTGCAAGAAATCATAGCCTCATGCCTCAACAACCGGGAAATGACAAAAATCGTGCAGGCAGCATGGTTATATGGGTCGCTCCCATTAGGGTGTATAATCACCTATCTAGAGAAATTCCTTTTACTTATTTAATCTATCGATGTTGTCCCTTTTAGGGAAACGGTTACTGATCTCAACCGTTGGTGATATACATTCGATACACTCAAGCGAAATGAGTGGTCGGTCATGTGTAGGCCAGGTTGCAAGATGTTCTTGTTGAACCCAGTGTACTCCGCTCTAGAGATACACTATCGAAAGGTGGTTCCATACCTTGTCATGTTGGAAATCCAATCTCCAATAAGTGCCCTGCGGTTTTTGATTTTATATTATATATGGAGTGTGAGATGCAAGCGTTCCGCTAAGATTGTTATTTATTTGATTTAGACACTATTATAATATTACTGGATTTTCGTATCAAAGTGTTTTGGGTTATAGTAAGGTAAAAACCGTCCATGTTTATGTGTGGGCTGGTCTTACTATTATCCTTTCTTTTGAAAGGATTTTGAAAGTTAAACAAATGGTTGGAGTTTACTCACACCAGTCCCATGACTAACCAAAGTTTATTTTGTTTGTTTTCCCTAAACTCTTGGGTGCCGAAATTTGTATGGGCAGTCAAGTAGTCGGGATTTTACAGATTCACTTGGAGGAGTTTGAAGCAGGAGGCTTCAACAGTTAGCTATAGTCTATCATATATTCCGCTGTGTACCATGTTTGTACCTGGAAACATGTGTTTATAACTGTTCCAGAAATAGCTGTTGTGCTCTGATGATGGTATGTATATAAAGTAACCGAATTGTATTTCAAAGTTTATGTTACCTAATATATTTTATTCGTTCCGCTATGAGTTTGTGATCTTCGTTTTCTTCTATTCTAATATTTCTTTCTTTCTATTTCTCATCCTCTCACTTCTTTCTAATAATGATTCGTATTTCTGTGCAGTTTGGGTTGGACGTGTGGTGTTATTAGTCGACTCAGATAGTACAGATTTGCGGGCTATTACAGGAAGTAATAACAAAAGATAAAGCCCTTTTTCTAGATTTTTGATTTTTTTTGTTTTTGAGTGTTTTTTAAAATAAAATGCTTAAGAAAAAGAAAAAAGAGTATTTACAAATAGTATTTTTTTCTTTTTCAAAATTTTGATTTTATTTTATATATATGCATGAACCTAATGAAACTATATGAATGCAAATTATGTATTTAATTTTTTTCTAAAATTATATAGTGATGGTTAGATTAATTTCAACAAAGATTTCTCGGCTAGTTAACGGACAAGAGTTATCGATGCACCAAGAATCACCTTAGCAATGCATCTGAAGGTTTAAGTACCTTTAGAGGAACAATCAGTATTATATTTACAAATCACCGTAATATTTATAAACGGTTCTTACTCTGCCGTAGTCTTGGCCTCGAGAAATAATTCATTAGAAATAAACCAATTTGTCAAAATATAATGATGTCCATAAAAAAATGAGATGAATGCAAAACAGAAATTAAACGTGAATTACCAATGCATCTACGAAAGATTTTTTGTTTTATTTTGGATTTTTTTAATGCAAACGCAAGGCAAACAACAATGCAAAGAGATAAAACAAAATTAGAACATGATACCTGAGCATGCCAAAATTTATTAGCAATTTATTTTTAGCTTGATTTTTTTTTAAAGGAAAGCAGTTTAGCAAGCAGGGCAATTCCAAGCAAGCAATTTAGCAACTCCTGATTTTCTGCTTGGGCAACCTATAGTAGAAATAAAAATGTTTTTTTTTCTTTTTCGAAACAATATGTTGAGAACAAGAGCCTAAAAAAATTCAGAACAAAATCGGAATGAATTAACACCTTCTCTTTTTTAATTAAAATTAAAAATAGGTTGGTTAAGCAAATCCAGTAGAGAACAAAACAATAACTCATGGCCCAAACAAAACGAACAATAAAAAAGACGTCTAAACTAGAAAACCAGCCCATGAAGTTCACTAAGACTAAGGGTCCGTTCGAAGTAAATTTTTACCCCGTTCCCGTTGGTGTTCGCTTCGAACGCCAACACTTTTCCATCCGTTCAAGAAGGACGCTGGGGAAACTGGAGAAATCGAGTCGCTGGCGTCAGACGCGTCGAATGCGTCCGATGCAAAGTAATATTAATATCTAATCTGACTACTTAATAAAAGCATACTTGGTCCAGTTGGTACATGCACATGCTTTGCTCTAAATAGACCAGGGTTCAAACCCCACCTTCACCCAAATTTTTTAGTGCCTTGATGCACACTGTTTATTAATGCTTAATGCCTATTGTAGACTATTTGTTAATGCTTAATGTCAATTTTTTTGTAGACTATTAACGCTAAATGCTGTTATAATGTATTTACATCGATTATATTGTTGTTTAAAATGGTTTCAACACATTCGCTAATTAGATTTAACGGTCCAATTAAAAATTAGTATTTAATTAGTTCATAACAATTAATTTAACAATTAAATAACCTACTCATATGTCCCGCTCAAATACTCCGTTCACAACTAAAAACACATTCCCCGCTCGTTACAATACCACGTTCAAATACCCCGCTCAAATGCCCACTCAAATACCCCGTTTATGTTCATCAAGAACGCACCCTAATATCCATTTGCAACAAAAACAACCACAGCTTACACAAAGCCCCTAAATCCCCCAAATTGAAATCAATAATATATATTTCCGAACCCAAATCAGATAAAATCAAAATCGCTGCAATAATGAATTTAGGAGAGGGGCGGTCAACTGCTTGTGTTCGGAGGTTCAAAGTGATTTAGGGAATTTCTCCGAGGCGATTTGTGGTCAGAGTGAACAGACGAAGGAGATGGATCTGCAGAGATTCGAGGTGATTTATGATGTGGAAGTTTTCAGTGCCAGTTGCGGCTTTGGGGAATTTGCAGGTTCTGGTGAGTTGAGGGGAGGTTGCGGTGGTAGTGAGGTGCTTTGAGTTCGTCACTAGGGCTCGATTGCTTTACTGGAGTTTGGGGTTTGCGTGGTATGTTTGTTCAGTGGTGTATGCTAATGGGTGAAAGCGACAGTGGGTGGTAGTGTTGAGGTGGCAGAAGTCTCTTTTGAAGATGGTGAAGGCTGTTGATTGGTTTGTTGAGTTGGAGTTGTAAAGGAAGTAGTGATAGTTTGAAGATATTGTTGAGTAAGGCAATATGAAATGGTTTGATGTTAGATGTGCAGGAGAGTGTTTGGATGTGGTTAGTTATGGGATGAAGGTGATCATTTGTAGAAGAGTGTGGACTGTGGAGTGATTGGTTTTGATGATTGATAGGTGATGCAGGGTGGAGATGGAGGAGTTTGCATGGTGATATAATATGGAAAGAAGGTGGCAGGGGATTGACAGGAAGAGGATGATGGTCAAGAACTGACGAGGCTGAGTGTTGTTGTTGGGGCCTACAGAGCTGTGAAGTGGAAGTTGAATGTTGGTGTTGATGCACAGAAATGCAAAAGCAAAGAGGAAGAAATGTAGATGTATTATACTCTTTTTGGTAAAAGGAAACCGTGATGTATTGGTTAGTCGAAATGTATCAAATGATGTAATTAAGTGAAGACAGAAAGTTTAAATGTATCAAATGGTCCATTCAAGCCAAATTTTCCTTCTAGTGAAATTGATTTGAGATGATATTAAAGATTCTAGTGTACTATTACTTGTGAACAAAATGTACAAACCACATAAAAGGCAAATACTAAAGGACCAAAAGACACAATCTGTGAATAAAAGGGTAATGCACTGACCTTAACAATTTTTTTTCTGAAAATATGATGATGCACACTGCCAATTTAGTGCACACTTTTTTTTTCTTCTTTTATGAGGATAGAAATAGGAAGTGAAATATCTCACACAGTGGCAGACTTAACCGAAAACAGAAAATGTAAAATGAAATGAAGTTTCTTTTTAATGAAAATTCGAGAAAAAATAAGGGAAAACAAACACAATAGAAGAAAATTAATAAACACACACACACTCAGAAAAACAAAACTGACTCGAATGAAAGAAATAACACGTTTTTTTTAAATAATACGTAACATGAAAAGAAAATGAGCAAACCCACAAGAGCAAATAAAAGTGAACAAAATGAAACAAAACAAACACATTTTTTTTAAAGAGAACAACAAAGCAAGAAAATTAATTCGAAGAATAAAACCAAAATTAAATTCTTTCCCCAACAACGACGCCAAAAATTTGTTTGATGACGAATAATTTATTGATTAGAAATTCGTCGCGAAGTGTAATAAACCGCAAGCTCACAGCGTACACTTGTAGTACGTTAGTGGATACGAGTCGATCCACGGGGAAAGAAGTAATTCTAATTTTGTTCAATCAAATTAAAACAAAGTCGAGTGAAATTTTACTATAACTACAACTAAACTAAACTAGCAAACTAAGATAGATAAGAATACGAGAGTTAAATAAAAACATAGGAATAACTCCAATCTCTAGATCACATGAGTCAACATAAAATTAAACCATGATCTTTTTTTATCATTTTTGAATTTAGTTTATATGATAATTACAAGTATAGCTTATTAATGTTATTAATTACACTACTACAAAAGTGGGCAAATTCGACACAAGTTTTATGTGGTCTTAGGTCAAAAAAGCGTTGCATTTCCCCTTTTTTCAAATAGGTAACACCGGAAGGGCATGGCACCCGTGGTCGTTGCCTTAACCCTCTAAAGCAACGCTTTTTCCCATCTACTGCCACGGAAAGAAAGTGTTGCTTTATAGATGTAATGCAACACTATTTGCATGTAATGCAACAATATTCAGTGTTGCTTGAGCATTACTTAGAGCCTGGCTACTAGGTCACGATAGCGGGGCCACGTCAGCTTCCTACGTGTCACACGATACGTCAGCTCTCCACATCAGCTGCCCACATGTCACACACCATGTCAACTGTGGGGTCTACGTACCATGTGAAATTACTACTATTTTATGTAATGCAACACCACTGTATTATGGAATGCAACACCATTATCTTGAAATACAACATCAGCAAAAAAGCAAATGCAACAGCAAAAGAAGGCAAATACAACGCTTTATAAATTTTGCAATACCAATTTCGTACGTAGAAGAAACACATTCAAAATATTCTATATATCATACCAATTCTTCAAATAGAACACATACGATCAAATATATAATTTAAAAGTACAATTCAAATATTCTACATACCATAAGTGGCAACACATACCACCTTCAATACAAGTGCCAACACATACGATCCAACGCATTCAACAAAGTAACAATGCCATGAACCAGAAACTGTATCTGATCTCGACGTCATTTCAGGTTGTCCACTTGCCGGCGGTATCTCTCCTCGTCATTTCAGATCCTGCAATTTGATTGTCATAAGTTATTTGTTAAGTGCATCTGTGCATGTAGATCATATAAATATATCAACAATTAACCATCTGGCCATCCTAACTTATAAATCTTATGCACACAATTTACCATTCACCATTGGTCACCCGTGGCACCTCAGAATTGAGTATGATGCATCTTATATGCAAACATTTCCAGTCCGCATATTTTATGAAAACCTACAGAGGGTCCCTCGCATACTCTTTCAATCTTCAGAACATCATCATCTCCATATCCCCTGAACCCTAATTTTTGGAAGTTTCTAAAAAAAAAATCAATGGAGGAGTCGTCGCTATGCATAACTACTACTATTCTTAAAGGACATTGGAATGTCGAAGCTGTGCATCACATGTTTCAGGTTGCACTGAATCATAATTTGTGGCCTATGCGGGTACTACCCAATAACTCTTTTCTAGTATCATGTCTATCTTACAGTAAGCATGATCATGCGCTAATGTTGAAAGTTTTAACAAAATCTGGAGGTGCTATTTACCTGCAAGCATGGTCTGATAAAGAAATTGAGCCAAAGCCAGCGTTAGAAGTGGAATCACGGGCTAAAGTTGATGGCTTTCCCGAGTTCCTAGAGAAGAATGTTCCTGCAGTTGAAGAAATAATGAAGCCAATGGGACGTGTGCTTGTAATTGACGATTGTAACTAGTCTCATTATAACCATAGATCTTTCTACCTGAAAATGCAATTTTATGAAGGCATTGGAATTATGAATACTTTTGGTGCTCAATTCAATAACAAGATTCACCTCATTAAGGTTCAGCGATGTACCAACGCTTATCCTGGAACAAGGCCCGAACATCTTTTTGTGAGCAATACGGAGGAACATGTGGTTCAATGTTTGTGTGGTGACAGAGTGGAAATGGATGAAGATGAAAGATTTGACGCAATGATAGATGAAGCTGCCTTCCTACCCCTTTTTCAAGCTTATTTCCTGAAGCTACCCTTGACAAACATGCTGATAACCAAGCCCCAATGAACTAGAGGAATGGTCAATGGGTAGATTTGGAAGTTGATCAGGAATATGATTGGACAAACAACCTCACCCCTTGTCTTGATGCTACTGGTCCATCACATACGGCTGCTCACTTCGGACTGGCTCTCCCACAACCGCAAAGCCCTAACGAATCTGTTGGAAGTTCCACATCCCCGCAAAGCCCTGATCTGGTATGAACTGATGCTAGTATAATGTCATTTTTTGGGTGTCTATATATGTACGTATTAAGTTAACTTTTGCTGCCTTATGATACTTTTGCTAGTTAGATGTGGTATGAACTGATACATAGTATTATGTATGACTGCTTTGTTATACTTTTGCTGCCCTGAATTGGTATGAACTGATACGTAGTATTACGTATGATTGCTTTATGTATGAATTAATATCTAGTATTATGTATGATTGCTTTATGTATGAACTAATCTGGATGCGTACCTGAAATTGGTAGCAAAACTGAGCAAAATATGTATGATTGCTTTATGAGCATAATATGTATGATTGCTTTAATATACGTGTGCGTGTAGTTTACAAAATCGAAAAATTGAAATTGGTAGTTTACAAAATCAAATGGAAAATACCCGTGCGTGTAGCAGATTAGATATGGGTGGACGACTCGTCTGGATCGGGAAATTGGTAGTTTCAAAAGCCTCTACACAAACACACTGCAGTGCAAACACATTGTAGTAAGGCATAAACATCAGTATTTGCTGACCCATGTATAACACATAAGTTTACTCAAATACCATATATAACATATAAGTTTACTCATATACAAATGTTTGTGTTTGAATAATAAACTATGAAACCTTTGTTCATAAATAGAACTGTTTGCTACATATGTATCTGTATCACAAAACCTCAAGCATACAATTATACGTTAATGTAAATGAACCCGAGTTGCAAATCAATTTTGACAGTAAAAATACCCTTACTTCAAAGGATTTTGCATGGTATGTTAGTGTACTTGTCAAGACTCTTCTTATTTCATAATCAGCGTATAAAAAACCGAAAACATGTTGTTGATAACCACACACTCACCCAAAATTCCGAAAACATGGTTCAGATTTATGAAATCAACTTCAGGAACAATATCAAGCTCAATGTTAATCACAAATCCCAAATCAATGGTCAAAGCGCAACTAATTACTCATAAACTAATCTTTCACCGACTAATCATTCATAAGCGAATGGGTTTTCCTAAGTTTAGGATGTCCATGCAACTAATTACTCATAAGCGAATGGGTTTTCCAAAGTGTAAAAAAATGAACTAATTACTAATTATTAATAGTCTAATGTATATAAAGCACAACTAATTCCCAGTGCTATCCAAACTGAACCTAAGGGAAATAACTGGTGATGTCAACGCCCTGAGCAATCAAAGCTAGAAAGCGTTTCAAAGCTTCAACCTTTTCAGAATAAAATTTGCTATTGAGGAAAGGAGCGATACTGACGTGAATTTAGGTATAAATTTTTGCCAATAGTAAAAAGGGGGAAAGAATGATTAGATGATAGAGAAGAAGAACGATTTATGACTAGATTATTTTTACATTATTTCGTGAAGGGGGAAATCGCGGCAAAATTTCGTCAAAAAATGCAATGACGTGGCTGGCATTAATTGGATGATGGCTAACGTTTAGAATCATCAGAACCATAGATGGTTTGAATCGTAGGATTAATCTTGCATCTACGATTGCTTTTTTTTATGTTGATAACACGGATCACTGAGCTGGATTGTATATACGTAATGCTACACTTTTAACTGGTGGTGCACGTCAAAACACTAGAATTTCTACCGCAATGGTGCATTCACGTATAATGCAACAACATATGAATATTGTTGCAGAAGGTCAAAAAAAGCATAGCTTTTGCCACACTTTTCATGCAACACACACAAATTAGTGTCGAATATGTCCACTTTTGAAGTAGAATTAGCACAAAATAAACTATCAAACTATTACATACCCACTAAATCACCTTACTAGTTCTAATGAAAAATGACAACAAGATGAAAGTGAAATACACTTTAAGCATGGCCTATGAACTATTAATTAGAACTACAGACCATCAAATTTTTATTTCAACCTCCACTTAATCGCAATCATCATATGTAGATGAAGAGGTAAGCAGTGAACATATGACTAAACATAGTCTATTTGGTGTCAACAATATAAGCTATCAAATTCAATAATAGACACATAAAACCAATAACATCAACATGACATGAAGCACAAAAGGAGGGAATGAATAAACAAATTATGTTGCATCTTCATAATCAAGAGAGCTTCATTAGCCCTAAGTTGAAAGGGATTAGCCTCTAATATATGTAATCATGGCAACCAAAATGATTGAAACATAAACATAAACAAATAAAATAGAGAACTAACTAACAAAAAAAAACTAAAATACTTGCATAAAATTAAACCACACCAATGCTTAAAGTAAATAACAAGAATTAAATGAACAAGAAATTAAATTTCATTAAAATGAAAATTACATAAGATGGAAATGGTTAATTAGCCATTGAAATAAAAGAGAGCTTTGATTTTGATCCTACAAACTAACTAACTAAAAGAGAGGACTTTTATAACATTATAAAGGGGATATTTATACACGTTCTGAACCCTAATCACTTATGTTAGGGACTACAAAAAATACCCCTTCATGAAGCTTCCATTTTTCTTTAGCTACTAATGATTCATTAAAATTATATGAAACATTTTTTTTGTCTCCACTTGCTAATATATTAGCGTCTAATTGTTCCATTAAAGAAAGAGTGATAATGGGTAGGGTCCTCCACTAAGTTGTATGTGAATTAATTCCATCTCCATTCCTTTGTATCCACTTTGTGCATGCATATCTCCATGTAAACTTCATGTGAATACTTCATTTTTGCTCCTAAATTGTAAAGACCCGCAACCTCCCCGTAAAGGAAAGCGTCGGATAGTTCGAGAACAAACCACAGCAGAACGCATACAGAAGAACATTTCATTGTATATAACAACAATGCATCAGATTACAAGAATATACAGAGTATAAATGAATATTACACAGAAATATCAGAGATTTAAATTACATTTAAATACATAGCAGCGGAAAATAATACAATACACAACTAGAAGAGATATACGGATACAAAGCTTTCCGGATATCGTTCCAGCTGTAAACCAGGATCCTGTGAATATAAATCTGCAAAACCAAAACTACTAGCTGCCCGTGTCAAAAATAGGGGCACCCAGAGTTTAGGTTAAAACAATAAACTCCAGGTCAGTCATGTGACTGGTGTGAGAACTAAAACAGTTATTAATCTTTATTTTCAAAGCTAGGTAAATCAAGGGACCACGCCGTATAACACGGAACGGGTTTCCTCCCAAGAATACCAGTGCATAAAACAAACAGCGCAATGCTAAATAAAGAAAAATGAAGCTGTTATAAGACCCAGGTCCCATCACACAATGCAACGCAGTCGAGGATAGGGTTTTCCCTTATAACAGCCAAAGAATGCTTGATACGTTTTAAAACAAATCATTTGATACTATTATAAGTGCATAGTGTATAAAACACTTCAAATCATAAGTATCAATCATAGGCGGCATGAACGGCCCATATCACTATGTCGCCATATATAAGTTTACAATCAAAACCGCAAATGTCGTATTTGGAAATTGGATTTCCGTCTATGAACCGAGGCAAAAGATAGTCCTCAACCGATTCGAGACAATCTAGCCCATGTCTCAGGAACAGAACGCATCGTCCCTTGGAGCGACAGGGCCGGTCCACCGATGTGGATTAAGAATGCCTGAACAATACGTTTCCCCGCCCTTTGGGGCGTAAATGAGCCAACCAAATGACTCCATCGGTTCGAGAACGACCGATCAATCCGAGGCGCCTCGCAACAGCAACAACCACATAAGTCAAACTCGTCAGGGCGTGTAAAACCACTGACGCCACTTTTTATCTAGAAGGAAACGCATGCCCTCCCTGAGGTCCGTCTCCCGTTTTTGGTTCATACCTGGTGTGAAACACGCGAGGTAAACGTTACACAAAGCTACGCCACAAAGGCCGTGCTTTGATCATCACCACAAGACTTTGCTTTTCAACAGAAGCCTTGATCATTTGCATCTTAGCATGCCACACAGGCATACCATCCTATGCAACCGATATCAGTCACACAGAATGAAATCCGATGTCAGACACACAGTCCATTTACAAGTCCGTTCTGGGTCTGAACGAAACCGGAGGCACCTAGTACCCCGCATATCCTTCGATCTCCAAGTACGTCTGGACGATCACCAACTGTTTCCATCTTCTTGGGTGTACAGCCCAATCAAGATCATCAGCTATCACCCAAACGACGTGAAGACCTCCGGTCTTCGACCATCGTCTTCATCTTCGACTTATCGTCGTATCAGTTATTCAGAATGGGATAAACCCGGTCTTCCCGAATAACTCGCGTATATTTTATAAAAGTGTTACACAAACACAACATACGCCTCATTCCAATTCATTAGTCACTAACCGTAAATTAATCAAGAGAATAATTCCCCAAATATTAACCCCGAAGGCCGAAACCAACATCAGATCAATATCCAGAAAACCATTCTGCTTGGCTAACCGCCAGTTAGTTTCTAAATTTCACATTCAAATCTAATTAAAGATTTAACTATCGCCTGGAGCAAAACTGGTGATACTCCATTCTCGATCTTTTCAATCTAATTAAAGATTCATTAAAACTCCACTTAGTTTTAATCTGTGACTGGGTTAAAGAATCAGTGTCATTTAAAACACGGTTCACGATAAACCCAAAGTCACATCCCATTAATTATCGGGTTAAAGAACAAGTGTTATTTAAAACACTGTTCACGATAAACCCAAAAATCAATATCAATTCAATTCCAATTAAATATCATTTAATTGGTACACTTCATTAAATCTAAATAAAAAGATTTAATCTTTTCTCAACTGGGTTCAAGAACAGTGTTAGTAAAGACACCATTCACGACAAACCCAAATCACATTCATTAATTATCGGGTTAAAGAACAAGTGTTATTTAAAACACTGTTCACGATAAACCCAAAAATCAATATCAATTCAATTCCAATTAAATATCATTTAATTGGTACACTTCATTAAATCTAAATAAAAAGATTTAATCTTTTCTCAACTGGGTTCAAGAACAGTGTTAGTAAAGACACCATTCACGACAAACCCAAATCACATTCGATATTCAATACAAGGCTCTGAATAGAAAATATATCGGCTTATATTCAATATCGAATTCTACGACTAACAAATGTCGTATTGGAAATAACGATACAAATATATATCTTTCAAATTTCCATAACAACACCTGTAATATCACGAATTCCAACATCGAAATATTCCGAAGACAATTTCGATTCAAATCCACTCCAATGCAATCATTGGAATTTTGGTTACTTTTAAAACCCTTTTCGAATTCAATTTATTTATTTAAAAATAAATAGAATTATAATTCTAGTTCAAAACTAGTTCATTTCGATAAAAATCTATTTTTATCTTTTCAAATATGGAGTTTTTCATCCCAAACTTTCACAAATCATTTCTTATGATTTTACACAAATTATTACTATTTTTAATAATTTTATCAAGGCCCGTACAGTCGATTTCCAACAACGGCCATCGAACTGCACTTACAGCGACCTTTTTCGAATTTGATTTGGACGTATCTCCAAATCCAACCGTTAGATTTCAAATTTCTAACATTCATTAGAAAGCTCTTTTCGATACGAACCCAACGGTTCCGGTTTTAGGAGAATCCGACGGTCGGATCTCCCGCAATGTCCGTTTGAAATAAATGGTCGAAATTCACGAACTGCCGCGGCGCGGCGCGTTCTATTCAGGCCATTATATTATATATATAATATATATAATATATACTTCGTCGATTTCTATTTAAAACGAATTATATAAATAGTTTAAATTCGTTTCAAAATTCATTTCTATTCAATTCAAATTTCAATTCAATTTGAATCCATTTCAATTCGTTTTCAATTCAATTCTTTTCGAAATCGTTTTCAATTCAATTCATTTCGAAATCGTTTTCAATTCAATTCATTTCGAAATCGTTTTCAATTCATTTTGAATTCGTTTTCAATTCAATTCTTTTCGAATTCGTTTTCAATTCAATTCATTTCGAAATCGTTTTCAATTCATTTTGAATTCGTTTTCAATTCAATTCTTTTCGAAATCGTTTTCAATTCAATTCATTTCGAAATCGTTTTCAATTCAATTCATTTCGAAATCGTTTTCAATTCAATTCATTTCGAAATCGTTTTCAATTCATTTTGAATTCGTTTTCAATTCAATTCTTTTCGAATTCGTTTTCAATTCAATTCATTTCGAAATCGTTTTCAATTCATTTTGAATTCGTTTTCAATTCAATTCTTTTCGAAATCGTTTTCAATTCAATTCATTTCGAAATCGTTTTCAATTCAATTCATTTCGAAATCGTTTTCAATTCAATTCATTTCGAAATCGTTTTCAATTCATTTTGAATTCGTTTTCAATTCAATTCTTTTCGAATTCGTTTTCAATTCAATTCATTTCGAAATCGTTTTCAATTCATTTTGAATTCGTTTTCAATTCAATTCTTTTCGAAATCGTTTTCAATTCAATTCATTTCGAAATCGTTTTCAATTCAATTCATTTCGAAATCGTTTTCAATTCAATTCATTTCGAAATCGTTTTCAATTCATTTTGAATTCGTTTTCAATTCAATTCTTTTCGAATTCGTTTTCAATTCAATTCTTTTCGAAATCGTTTTCAATTCAATTCATTTCGAAATATTCGATTTCGAAATCACTTTTCAATATTCATTTTAAAATGAAAAAAATCGATATAAATATCGTTCACGTCAAAATGGCGTCAATCTAATCAACACGGCTTCATATATTGATATTTTCAAATATTCCATTTCGAATATTTCTATTTCAAATATTTCTATTTTAAAACTGGAATGAGGCCCAAACAATTACCATATAAAGTTAATTATATGGATTTTCATACAACACATGTATAATAGCATTGAAAAATAATCAACCATCAACCAAAGTGCACTACACTGTATAAGCATCAAATAAAGATATCTAACGCTTATAACAGCCTGTCAATCAATCGATCGACATATTTAATCAATCAGGATGAGTGAACTTCATATTTCATCCCAACACCCGTGTGGGGTTTCAAACAATCAAACACAGATTCTAGTTGTGCAGTTGGGCGATGTGTAAAATTTATCGTCCCAATCAATGTCATTCAAATAAGTGTTCATAAACAAACCGTCTGGTTTGTAAATGAATATTTATTTATTCACTTCACTATTTTCATATTCACGTTAAAAATTATATTTTTAACGATAAAACATTTTATTTCAACCTATGAATTTCTATTCAATTCATTTATTCAATAAAATGATATTTTTATTTTTCTAACATATTTTAGAAAATTTCGGCGGCATAACGGCACGATACTAGAAACGGGACAAGGCCTAGCCTTATCCCCGGTCTAGTGAAGGCCCACGCCACTCACACATCAATCAAATAAATTAGTTATGCAAACCACAAAATTTGGAGTAAGAGTCTAACCTAGCCTTACTCCTTCGCCTTATAACGGCGCACGTCTAATCCTAACCAATTTATCGATTCGATTTTTCACACCACAAACCACATTCAAACCAATATCACAATCAATAACCAAACAGCCAAACAAACAAGTCCATGGTCTGTGGACGATTGTGTCGGGTGCTACTAAGCACCGTCTGCATCCTAGTATATATATATATAACTAGAAATAAAATTGAAAGGTGAGAAATTCTCACATATAGCTATCCTAGCTCCACGGCACTTCATTGATAGGAATCTTCTTCGTTATCCCATCTTCGTCATCTTCGTTGCCCGCTTTCACTACATATGTAAAAATCGAATTTTTACTTCGCTATTCAATTAATAAAAATCGAATTTTTATTTCAAAAATCTAATTTTTTCCTAAATCAAAACTACGATCTTTTTCTAAACAAAATACGATCTTTTCCTAAACAAACATATGAACCTTTTCTAAACAAAAATATGAACTTTTTCTTAGATAAAAATCCTATCTTTATTCTCTAATCATTTTAAAAAAAAATCAAATCTTTTAGGTTTTAAAAAAAATCAAATCTTTTAGGTTTTAAAAAAAATCAAATCTTTTAGGTTTTAAAAAAAATCAAATCTTTTAGTTTTTAAAAATCAGTTCTTTTAGTTTTTAAAAATCAGTTCTTTTAGTTTTTAAAAATCAAATCTTTTAGTTTTTAAAAATCAGTTCTTTTAGTTTTTAAAAATCAGTTCTTTTAGTTTTTAAAAATCAAATCTTTTAGTTTTTTTTAAAAATCAGTTCTTTTAGTTTTTAAAAATCAAATCTTTTAGTTTTTAAAAATCAAATCCTTTAGTTTTTTTAAAAATCAAATCCTTTAGTTTTTAAAAATCAGTTCTTTTAGTTTTTAAAAATCAAATCTTTTAGTTTTTAAAAATCAGTTCTTTTAGTTTTTAAAAATCAAATCTTTTAGTTTTTAAAAATCAGTTCTTTTAGTTTTTTAAAAATCAGTTCTTTTAGTTTTTAAAAATCAAATCTTTTAGTTTTTAAAAATCAGTTCTTTTAGTTTTTAAAAATCAAATCTTTTAGTTTTTTAAAAATCAAATCTTTTAGTTTTTAAAAATCAGTTCTTTTAGTTTTTAAAAATCAGTTTATAAAAATAAATAAATCCCAGAAAAACTTACAGGGGGCTTCTCCGTTTGTCAGTGAGGGGGGGGGCTCTCCGCTGATCATCTGAGAGGAGGCGGAGTTCGCTTCCGGGGGGGGGCGTCGGCAATCAGGTGGCAGCGGCACTGTGGTTCGACGAGGAGAGGGGCGCGGGGTTCTGTGGCTCGCGATGGAGGAAAAGGGGAGGGTCGCGGAGGAGAAGCAGGCGGAGGGAAGTGGAGGGGGAGATCGAGTGGGGGGAGAGGCAAACGGGGGCCGCGCCACCACGACGGCGGCGGGCGGGCGGCGCTCGATTCCGTCGAGCTCCTTCGGGTTTTTTTTTTTTTTTTTTTTTTTTTCTTTATCTCTGAACTGAAATAGAAACGGGGGGGGGCCAGAAATATAAAGTAGGAAGAGATATTTTTTTTTTATTATTTAATTATTAAATTTTTGCAAAAGGGTTGACTTTTTCCATACGACCTCTAGACGAGGTCCACCGCCTGTCGTCCATAGCGTTTTACCCCCATTCCGAACACAATGGGATATGTATCGCAAGCTGATTCGATAGTTACAATCAGTTTCTGTTGAATTTACCTTTAAATCTCTATATTGAATTTTAAATGTACATTTCAAATTACCGGGGCCACATACGAATTCTAAAAATGGCAGAAAAATATTTTCTAGCTTCGTATTGACGATACGGTCCTAACAAAACTAGTTTCGTCGAATTCTGAGACCGTCTGAAAAATGGCCATTTTCCAGTCGATTAAAATCAACTGAAACTGGTCAAACGCGTTTTCCTTTGCCACGCTCACATATTGATTCGAAAAATTATGAAATTTGGAATCTAGCAATAACTTAACATCACGGACCCAACAAAACTGGTTTCGTCGAAATCCGAGGTCATTTGCAAAATGTCCATTTTTAAGGGTCTGAATTCCATAGCGACTATTCAGAATTTTCAACTGGACATATCTATTGATTCCCGCTACGAAATTTCGATTCGTCGGATTCGTTGGAAAGATATCATCAATTAGATCCTATGATTTTTGGTTTCACTAAAATCCGGATTGTTTTGCACCCGGTATATTCAATTGAAGTTTGAAATCGAATTATCGAACTACCGCGCCATTTTCAATTCTATTTATAATTATATATAAATATTTATATTCTAACGACGACGCGTATAATATATACGTCGAATTTCAATTCAAAATAAATTTCTCGTCGATATTATTTAAAATATTTCATTTTAAATAATCTAAATTCGCTAAAATTGCCAAAATAAAATTTTCAAACTGGCTCGCATTTTACGGGTTGTTACAATCTCCCCCACTTAAAACTTTTCGTCCCCGAAAAGGAACAAAGTCGAAAGTGGTTTGATTATTCAACTCTACGTTCGATCTGGCTTCCATTCTCCAACTCTTTAGTTTCTGAGAATTTTCAAAATTTCAAAAATTTGGCTAACACCCTAAATTTTTGAAAAATTTCGCCATAACCTCCACTGCACCGGGAGCATCGGGGAATTTCAAATAGCTTCCCCGGTCCTTCAGATCTCAAAAAGAAAAAGAAAAAGCCAAGCGGCTAGCCAATAGGCTCACAAAATCATCATCACCCAAACAAAACAGGGAATTATGTAGTAAACATGTACCTATTTGTCGGGCAAACAAATTTTATTCTTCGGCTCTAGCCTCCTTGCTATGACCTGTTCAATGTAAGTGCAAGTATATGCATGCATTTGCAACCAAATTTCAATGCAGTTTACTATTTGGTTCAATTGGCTAAATGGTTAAAAATTATCAAACAAATAAATAAACAGCACAAACATCAATCAATTAGTGAATTAACGTTTCAAATTCATAATTTTGATACATATACAAAAATCAGATTTTTGATGCCAAATCACAACAATAGGCCCTATCTAATTTTGGTTCTCACACCAGCCTAATGGAAATATATAGATATCACACCTTCGTCACTCGAAAATAAATACTGGTAACGCTGCAGCATTATCAGAATCATCCCCGGGCAACTAGAATGTGATTCTATATCTACCCAATATATTAAAACTTTGAATATACGTTTGCAAGGCGTATATGCAAATTCTTTATATACTGAATTGTCCAAAATCAATATAAATAACTAATCAAATACGAATAATTGATTTAAATTTTCAAAACAAAATTTGTTTTCACTTTAAAAATATACTCTTCACACTCGTTCTAGGATACTACTAATCCTATCTCTAACGAGTCATTCTAATTGGATATTACTAATCCAATATCTGATGAATTCTTTCGTATGGTTCTAATGTGCCTTGTTCTCTGAGCTTTGCAAACCAAAGCTCTGATACCACGTGTAAAGACCCGCAACCTCCCCGTAAAGGAAAGCGTCGGATAGTTCGAGAACAAACCACAGCAGAACGCATACAGAAGAACATTTCATTGTATATAACAACAATGCATCAGATTACAAGAATATACAGAGTATAAATGAATATTACACAGAAATATCAGAGATTTAAATTACATTTAAATACATAGCAGCGGAAAATAATACAATACACAACTAGAAGAGATATACGGATACAAAGCTTTCCGGATATCGTTCCAGCTGTAAACCAGGATCCTGTGAATATAAATCTGCAAAACCAAAACTACTAGCTGCCCGTGTCAAAAATAGGGGCACCCAGAGTTTAGGTTAAAACAATAAACTCCAGGTCAGTCATGTGACTGGTGTGAGAACTAAAACAGTTATTAATCTTTATTTTCAAAGCTAGGTAAATCAAGGGACCACGCCGTATAACACGGAACGGGTTTCCTCCCAAGAATACCAGTGCATAAAACAAACAGCGCAATGCTAAATAAAGAAAAATGAAGCTGTTATAAGACCCAGGTCCCATCACACAATGCAACGCAGTCGAGGATAGGGTTTTCCCTTATAACAGCCAAAGAATGCTTGATACGTTTTAAAACAAATCATTTGATACTATTATAAGTGCATAGTGTATAAAACACTTCAAATCATAAGTATCAATCATAGGCGGCATGAACGGCCCATATCACTATGTCGCCATATATAAGTTTACAATCAAAACCGCAAATGTCGTATTTGGAAATTGGATTTCCGTCTATGAACCGAGGCAAAAGATAGTCCTCAACCGATTCGAGACAATCTAGCCCATGTCTCAGGAACAGAACGCATCGTCCCTTGGAGCGACAGGGCCGGTCCACCGATGTGGATTAAGAATGCCTGAACAATACGTTTCCCCGCCCTTTGGGGCGTAAATGAGCCAACCAAATGACTCCATCGGTTCGAGAACGACCGATCAATCCGAGGCGCCTCGCAACAGCAACAACCACATAAGTCAAACTCGTCAGGGCGTGTAAAACCACTGACGCCACTTTTTATCTAGAAGGAAACGCATGCCCTCCCTGAGGTCCGTCTCCCGTTTTTGGTTCATACCTGGTGTGAAACACGCGAGGTAAACGTTACACAAAGCTACGCCACAAAGGCCGTGCTTTGATCATCACCACAAGACTTTGCTTTTCAACAGAAGCCTTGATCATTTGCATCTTAGCATGCCACACAGGCATACCATCCTATGCAACCGATATCAGTCACACAGAATGAAATCCGATGTCAGACACACAGTCCATTTACAAGTCCGTTCTGGGTCTGAACGAAACCGGAGGCACCTAGTACCCCGCATATCCTTCGATCTCCAAGTACGTCTGGACGATCACCAACTGTTTCCATCTTCTTGGGTGTACAGCCCAATCAAGATCATCAGCTATCACCCAAACGACGTGAAGACCTCCGGTCTTCGACCATCGTCTTCATCTTCGACTTATCGTCGTATCAGTTATTCAGAATGGGATAAACCCGGTCTTCCCGAATAACTCGCGTATATTTTATAAAAGTGTTACACAAACACAACATACGCCTCATTCCAATTCATTAGTCACTAACCGTAAATTAATCAAGAGAATAATTCCCCAAATATTAACCCCGAAGGCCGAAACCAACATCAGATCAATATCCAGAAAACCATTCTGCTTGGCTAACCGCCAGTTAGTTTCTAAATTTCACATTCAAATCTAATTAAAGATTTAACTATCGCCTGGAGCAAAACTGGTGATACTCCATTCTCGATCTTTTCAATCTAATTAAAGATTCATTAAAACTCCACTTAGTTTTAATCTGTGACTGGGTTAAAGAATCAGTGTCATTTAAAACACGGTTCACGATAAACCCAAAGTCACATCCCATTAATTATCGGGTTAAAGAACAAGTGTTATTTAAAACACTGTTCACGATAAACCCAAAAATCAATATCAATTCAATTCCAATTAAATATCATTTAATTGGTACACTTCATTAAATCTAAATAAAAAGATTTAATCTTTTCTCAACTGGGTTCAAGAACAGTGTTAGTAAAGACACCATTCACGACAAACCCAAATCACATTCATTAATTATCGGGTTAAAGAACAAGTGTTATTTAAAACACTGTTCACGATAAACCCAAAAATCAATATCAATTCAATTCCAATTAAATATCATTTAATTGGTACACTTCATTAAATCTAAATAAAAAGATTTAATCTTTTCTCAACTGGGTTCAAGAACAGTGTTAGTAAAGACACCATTCACGACAAACCCAAATCACATTCGATATTCAATACAAGGCTCTGAATAGAAAATATATCGGCTTATATTCAATATCGAATTCTACGACTAACAAATGTCGTATTGGAAATAACGATACAAATATATATCTTTCAAATTTCCATAACAACACCTGTAATATCACGAATTCCAACATCGAAATATTCCGAAGACAATTTCGATTCAAATCCACTCCAATGCAATCATTGGAATTTTGGTTACTTTTAAAACCCTTTTCGAATTCAATTTATTTATTTAAAAATAAATAGAATTATAATTCTAGTTCAAAACTAGTTCATTTCGATAAAAATCTATTTTTATCTTTTCAAATATGGAGTTTTTCATCCCAAACTTTCACAAATCATTTCTTATGATTTTACACAAATTATTACTATTTTTAATAATTTTATCAAGGCCCGTACAGTCGATTTCCAACAACGGCCATCGAACTGCACTTACAGCGACCTTTTTCGAATTTGATTTGGACGTATCTCCAAATCCAACCGTTAGATTTCAAATTTCTAACATTCATTAGAAAGCTCTTTTCGATACGAACCCAACGGTTCCGGTTTTAGGAGAATCCGACGGTCGGATCTCCCGCAATGTCCGTTTGAAATAAATGGTCGAAATTCACGAACTGCCGCGGCGCGGCGCGTTCTATTCAGGCCATTATATTATATATATAATATATATAATATATACTTCGTCGATTTCTATTTAAAACGAATTATATAAATAGTTTAAATTCGTTTCAAAATTCATTTCTATTCAATTCAAATTTCAATTCAATTTGAATCCATTTCAATTCGTTTTCAATTCAATTCTTTTCGAAATCGTTTTCAATTCAATTCATTTCGAAATCGTTTTCAATTCAATTCATTTCGAAATCGTTTTCAATTCATTTTGAATTCGTTTTCAATTCAATTCTTTTCGAATTCGTTTTCAATTCAATTCATTTCGAAATCGTTTTCAATTCATTTTGAATTCGTTTTCAATTCAATTCTTTTCGAAATCGTTTTCAATTCAATTCATTTCGAAATCGTTTTCAATTCAATTCATTTCGAAATCGTTTTCAATTCAATTCATTTCGAAATCGTTTTCAATTCATTTTGAATTCGTTTTCAATTCAATTCTTTTCGAATTCGTTTTCAATTCAATTCATTTCGAAATCGTTTTCAATTCATTTTGAATTCGTTTTCAATTCAATTCTTTTCGAAATCGTTTTCAATTCAATTCATTTCGAAATCGTTTTCAATTCAATTCATTTCGAAATCGTTTTCAATTCAATTCATTTCGAAATCGTTTTCAATTCATTTTGAATTCGTTTTCAATTCAATTCTTTTCGAATTCGTTTTCAATTCAATTCATTTCGAAATCGTTTTCAATTCATTTTGAATTCGTTTTCAATTCAATTCTTTTCGAAATCGTTTTCAATTCAATTCATTTCGAAATCGTTTTCAATTCAATTCATTTCGAAATCGTTTTCAATTCAATTCATTTCGAAATCGTTTTCAATTCATTTTGAATTCGTTTTCAATTCAATTCTTTTCGAATTCGTTTTCAATTCAATTCTTTTCGAAATCGTTTTCAATTCAATTCATTTCGAAATATTCGATTTCGAAATCACTTTTCAATATTCATTTTAAAATGAAAAAAATCGATATAAATATCGTTCACGTCAAAATGGCGTCAATCTAATCAACACGGCTTCATATATTGATATTTTCAAATATTCCATTTCGAATATTTCTATTTCAAATATTTCTATTTTAAAACTGGAATGAGGCCCAAACAATTACCATATAAAGTTAATTATATGGATTTTCATACAACACATGTATAATAGCATTGAAAAATAATCAACCATCAACCAAAGTGCACTACACTGTATAAGCATCAAATAAAGATATCTAACGCTTATAACAGCCTGTCAATCAATCGATCGACATATTTAATCAATCAGGATGAGTGAACTTCATATTTCATCCCAACACCCGTGTGGGGTTTCAAACAATCAAACACAGATTCTAGTTGTGCAGTTGGGCGATGTGTAAAATTTATCGTCCCAATCAATGTCATTCAAATAAGTGTTCATAAACAAACCGTCTGGTTTGTAAATGAATATTTATTTATTCACTTCACTATTTTCATATTCACGTTAAAAATTATATTTTTAACGATAAAACATTTTATTTCAACCTATGAATTTCTATTCAATTCATTTATTCAATAAAATGATATTTTTATTTTTCTAACATATTTTAGAAAATTTCGGCGGCATAACGGCACGATACTAGAAACGGGACAAGGCCTAGCCTTATCCCCGGTCTAGTGAAGGCCCACGCCACTCACACATCAATCAAATAAATTAGTTATGCAAACCACAAAATTTGGAGTAAGAGTCTAACCTAGCCTTACTCCTTCGCCTTATAACGGCGCACGTCTAATCCTAACCAATTTATCGATTCGATTTTTCACACCACAAACCACATTCAAACCAATATCACAATCAATAACCAAACAGCCAAACAAACAAGTCCATGGTCTGTGGACGATTGTGTCGGGTGCTACTAAGCACCGTCTGCATCCTAGTATATATATATATAACTAGAAATAAAATTGAAAGGTGAGAAATTCTCACATATAGCTATCCTAGCTCCACGGCACTTCATTGATAGGAATCTTCTTCGTTATCCCATCTTCGTCATCTTCGTTGCCCGCTTTCACTACATATGTAAAAATCGAATTTTTACTTCGCTATTCAATTAATAAAAATCGAATTTTTATTTCAAAAATCTAATTTTTTCCTAAATCAAAACTACGATCTTTTTCTAAACAAAATACGATCTTTTCCTAAACAAACATATGAACCTTTTCTAAACAAAAATATGAACTTTTTCTTAGATAAAAATCCTATCTTTATTCTCTAATCATTTTAAAAAAAAATCAAATCTTTTAGGTTTTAAAAAAAATCAAATCTTTTAGGTTTTAAAAAAAATCAAATCTTTTAGGTTTTAAAAAAAATCAAATCTTTTAGTTTTTAAAAATCAGTTCTTTTAGTTTTTAAAAATCAGTTCTTTTAGTTTTTAAAAATCAAATCTTTTAGTTTTTAAAAATCAGTTCTTTTAGTTTTTAAAAATCAGTTCTTTTAGTTTTTAAAAATCAAATCTTTTAGTTTTTTTTAAAAATCAGTTCTTTTAGTTTTTAAAAATCAAATCTTTTAGTTTTTAAAAATCAAATCCTTTAGTTTTTTTAAAAATCAAATCCTTTAGTTTTTAAAAATCAGTTCTTTTAGTTTTTAAAAATCAAATCTTTTAGTTTTTAAAAATCAGTTCTTTTAGTTTTTAAAAATCAAATCTTTTAGTTTTTAAAAATCAGTTCTTTTAGTTTTTTAAAAATCAGTTCTTTTAGTTTTTAAAAATCAAATCTTTTAGTTTTTAAAAATCAGTTCTTTTAGTTTTTAAAAATCAAATCTTTTAGTTTTTTAAAAATCAAATCTTTTAGTTTTTAAAAATCAGTTCTTTTAGTTTTTAAAAATCAGTTTATAAAAATAAATAAATCCCAGAAAAACTTACAGGGGGCTTCTCCGTTTGTCAGTGAGGGGGGGGGCTCTCCGCTGATCATCTGAGAGGAGGCGGAGTTCGCTTCCGGGGGGGGGCGTCGGCAATCAGGTGGCAGCGGCACTGTGGTTCGACGAGGAGAGGGGCGCGGGGTTCTGTGGCTCGCGATGGAGGAAAAGGGGAGGGTCGCGGAGGAGAAGCAGGCGGAGGGAAGTGGAGGGGGAGATCGAGTGGGGGGAGAGGCAAACGGGGGCCGCGCCACCACGACGGCGGCGGGCGGGCGGCGCTCGATTCCGTCGAGCTCCTTCGGGTTTTTTTTTTTTTTTTTTTTTTTTTCTTTATCTCTGAACTGAAATAGAAACGGGGGGGGCCAGAAATATAAAGTAGGAAGAGATATTTTTTTTTTATTATTTAATTATTAAATTTTTGCAAAAGGGTTGACTTTTTCCATACGACCTCTAGACGAGGTCCACCGCCTGTCGTCCATAGCGTTTTACCCCCATTCCGAACACAATGGGATATGTATCGCAAGCTGATTCGATAGTTACAATCAGTTTCTGTTGAATTTACCTTTAAATCTCTATATTGAATTTTAAATGTACATTTCAAATTACCGGGGCCACATACGAATTCTAAAAATGGCAGAAAAATATTTTCTAGCTTCGTATTGACGATACGGTCCTAACAAAACTAGTTTCGTCGAATTCTGAGACCGTCTGAAAAATGGCCATTTTCCAGTCGATTAAAATCAACTGAAACTGGTCAAACGCGTTTTCCTTTGCCACGCTCACATATTGATTCGAAAAATTATGAAATTTGGAATCTAGCAATAACTTAACATCACGGACCCAACAAAACTGGTTTCGTCGAAATCCGAGGTCATTTGCAAAATGTCCATTTTTAAGGGTCTGAATTCCATAGCGACTATTCAGAATTTTCAACTGGACATATCTATTGATTCCCGCTACGAAATTTCGATTCGTCGGATTCGTTGGAAAGATATCATCAATTAGATCCTATGATTTTTGGTTTCACTAAAATCCGGATTGTTTTGCACCCGGTATATTCAATTGAAGTTTGAAATCGAATTATCGAACTACCGCGCCATTTTCAATTCTATTTATAATTATATATAAATATTTATATTCTAACGACGACGCGTATAATATATACGTCGAATTTCAATTCAAAATAAATTTCTCGTCGATATTATTTAAAATATTTCATTTTAAATAATCTAAATTCGCTAAAATTGCCAAAATAAAATTTTCAAACTGGCTCGCATTTTACGGGTTGTTACATAAATTCCTACAAGACACATGAAAATGAACAAGTAAATTTTATCAAAAATAAATACATGCACAAGTGACCGTTTTTCCACAATATGAAGATGAATGTATGATAATTTGAGAATTTTGGGTTTTTGGTTAAAACATGTAAAAATAACCCAATACGTTATTTATTTAATTAAAATAATAATAAATGTGTGAATATAAATGTGCATATTTACGTGAATATCAACTACAATACATTGTATTATTATTCAGAATGAGTTTCAGACATAAGTTCTGATCCTGGACTTTTCGAACAATAAGCGTCATTTAAAAACGATATGGAAATATCGTACTCTAGTTAAGTCTCAACCCATTTTAACTTTTGATTTATCTTTGAAAACACTTCATACAAGGTTTAGATTAAGATTATTAAGTTAAAACCACTCAAAACCAATTAATAAGCAAAAGTGTTTAAAAAGCGTTGCTAAAGGCATTACAAAGAGGCTTATTTAACTAGTTTGATGAAAATAACTTTAAAACTCTATAATTTAATCCAAATCACTTTGAAAATATTGATTATGATTTATCAAAACATTTCTATATTTTTAATAATTTCTAAATAGCAATTTCAGTTGATTTCCAAAATTTGTCATTAAACTGGACTACCGCGATTTTTATCGAAAACTATTTTATACATAACTTCAAAATATACATTGAAATTGGAAAATTCCTTTTTCATTTGAAAACCATTATTATAAGAAAGTAAACGTTTTTTGTTTCATGGAAATCTGACTTAAAATGAATCTCTTAGGACAATTTAAAGTCTACCGTCGAAATTCGTGAACTACCACTGCACGACAAACTCTATTCTAACCGTATTTTTTATTTATATAAGAATAATCCGATTTACTTCAAAATAGTTTAGAAATCCATTTAAAACACATATAAGACTATTTTAAAACAATATTTCATAATTTCAACTTTAAATTCAAATATTCATTTTTTACTTAATATTATAATTTTATTTAATTAACAAAATATTACTATTTTTTAAAAGTTAATTTTTAAAACCCAAACTTTCCTGATGTCAAATTAAAATCTATATGGAACAACTGGTCTAAGTTAAAATATCTTTTATGTAGCTAAACCGAACTTCAATTTTAAAATTGAAATCAATTTAGCTATTTTAAACTTGAACAAACTGTTTACTATCAAAACCTTGTTTAATAAAATTCCGACCATTACAAAAGTTTCTCCAAATCACTTCAATTTCATACCTATCAAATTTCAGATAGAAAATTCCTACTTCTATTTGTTCACTATATTTAAAAGAATAAATATTCAATTATATTTCCCGATAAGCATGAGACTTAATTAATACCCAGATATCTCCATACAGGTGGGTGTAACATGTGTAGTATGAACTAGTATCACTTCTAAAAATCATTACAACATTCATAGCATCCATTCATCCATTACATATATGTCATAGCATACACGTATAAGCGTTTGGTAATTAACGCTTACACTATATTTAATAGCTAATTAACCATCAATTCACATCCATCAGCATAACATACATAAGAAACAAATATAAGTGTAGAGTTTCGCACTGAGGCTTCCACTCCACCAATCTTTACTACAGGTCTGCCTAACTATCCCAAATTGCTGTGAATCAACTTCCAATCCTTACCGATAACTCTAATAATAATAATAATAATACTATTATTATTAAATAAATATAATATATATTTTTTATATAGGAAAAGGAGGGGTGGCGCAAAAGTGGTGATTGGGTGTCTTAAGTTGATTGTGTGAGGTGGAATGAAATAAAATATTTTATACTTGAAAATATTTTATAATTAAAAATATAATTTTTAACGTGTATATAAAATAAAGATTTATAAATAAATCGAACGATTTGTTAATATACACACTTTTGACTGATATTGATTGGGATGATAAATTTTACACATCGCCCAACTGCACAAATAAAACCTGTGTTTGATTGATTGAAACCCCACACGGGTATCAGGATGAAATTGGGCATACACTAATCCCAATAATTAGTTGTATGTCGATCGATTGATTGACAGGTTGTATAAGCATTAAATATTTATATTTGATGCTTATACAGTGTAGAATGCACTCTGGATGATGGATTGCTGTTTTCATTGTTGTTATACACATTTGTTGGGTGAAATCCTTGTAAATTACATTATATGGTAATTGGCTATGTCTGATTCGAGTTCAGAATTATCGAATATTTTAAAATATTTGAAAAGAAATATTTGAATAGAAATATTTGAAAAGAAATATTTGAATAGAAATATTTGAAAAGAAATATTTGAAATGAAATATTTGAAAAGAAATATTTGAATAGAAATATTTGAAAGGCAATATTTGAAATGAAATATTTGAAAAGAAATATTTGAAAAGAAATATTTGAAGAGAAATATTTGAAATAGAAATATATAAAGCCGTGTCGATTAGATTGACGCCATTTTGACGTGAACGACATTTATATCGATTTTATTAATCTTTATAATGAATATCGAAAAGGTATTGATTTAAAAATATAATGTTTTGAAAATATTATCATTTATATATCGATGATATGGAATATTCAATTTTGATTTGAAATTAAATATGAAGTTGAAATCGTTTTGAAAAAAAATTAAAACGATTTATAAAATACTTTTTAAAATGAAATCGACGAAGTATATATTATATATATAATATAATGGCCTGAATAGAACGCGCCGCGCTGCGGTAGTTCGTGAATTTCGACCATTGACTCCGAATGGACATTACGGTAGATCGACCGTCGGATTCTCCTGAAACCGGAACCGTTGGATTCGTATCGAAAAGAGCTTTCTAACGAATACAAGAGATTTGAAATCTAACAGTTGGATTTGGAATTATGTCCAAATCAAATTTGGAAAAGGTCGTTGTAAGTGCAATTCTATGGCCGCTGATGGAAATCGACTGTACAAGCCTTGATAAATTTTTTAAAAATATCAGTAATTAGTGTAAAATCATAAGAAATGATTTGGAAAGAATTGGGATGAAAAATCCCATATTTGAAAAGATAAAAAGAGATTTTTATCGAAATGAACTGCTTTTGAACTAGAATTAAAATCCCATTTATTTTTAAAATAAATAAAGTGGATTTGAAATGGTTTTGAAAATAACCAGAATTTCAAGTATATAAAGTTGAAATGGATTTGAATCAAAATTGTCTTTGGAATAATTCGATGTTGGATTTCGTGATTATACAGATATGGTTATGGAAATTTGAAAGATATACTTATATCGTTATTTCCAATATGATATTTGTGGGTCGTAGAATTTGATATTGAATATAAGCCGATATATTTTCTATTCAGAGCCTTGTATTTAATATCAACTGGAATTTCGGTTTGTTGTGAATGGTGTCTTCATTAACACTGTTCTTTAACCCAGTTGAGGAAAAGATTAGATCTTTTCATTTAGATTTAATGAAGTGTACCAATTAAATAATATTTAATTGGAATTGAAATGGAATGTGATTTTGGGTTTATCGTGAGTTGTTTTTTAAAGGACATTAGTTCTTTAACCCAGTTAAAGACAGGATATTGATTTCTGGAAAGATTAAAACTAAGTAGAGTTTTAATGAATCTTTAATTAGATTGAAAAGTGAATTTGATAATTAAAATTATCAAATTCAAGAAATAAACGAAAATGGAGTACCACAAGTTTTATTCCAGACGATAGTTAAATCTTTAATTAGATTTGAACGTGAAATGGGAATTGAATTTACCGATAACACCGTGGTGTTAGATATGAAGTATTACCAGTTTTACTTCATGGGATGAATAGTTTGGGGTTGGGAAATTTAACAATGATTACTTCGGTAAGGTTCGTTAATCCCGATAGTTTAGATAAACCGTAATTTGGATTGAATTGATATTCAAAAGAAGATTAAAGAATAAATTTAAAGAATTTATCTTTGATAAAATTAATGGGAACCTTTCCCAAAGTATAAGAATATTTGAATAAACGAATATTCTGAATTGGAATGAGGCGTATGTTCTGTTTGTGTAACACTTGTTTATTATATACGCGCGTTATTCAGAAAGACCGGGTATATCCCATTCTGAATAACTTATTCGACGTGGTGTCGAGGATGAAGACGGTCGTCGAAGACCGGAGGTCTTCACATCGTTTGGATGATTACTGATGATCTTGATTGGGTTGTACACCCAAGAGGAGGGAATCAGTTGGTGATCGTCCAGACGTACTTGGAGATCGATGGATATGCAAGGTACAAGGTGACTCCTGTTTCGTGCAGACCCAGAACGAACTTGTATGGACGATGTGTTTGACATTGGATTTTGCTCTATGTTGATTGATCTCTATTAAATATACATCTGCCTAGAGAAGGGGAATTCATTCCCTTACTTAACCCTTCTCTGAGACTTACGGGATCAGAGGGTGTATATCGATAGACATCAGTCGCATGGTGTGAATTGCCTGTGTGGCATGCCTATGTGGCAAATGATCAGGGCTTATGTTGAAAAGAAGAGTCTTGTGGTTGATGATCAAAGCACGGCCTTTGTGGCGTAGCTTTGTGTAGCGTTAATTCGCGAGCCTCACACCCCGGTGTGAACTAAAAACGGGAGAAGGACATCAGGGTGGGCATGTGTTTCCTTTTAGCTAGGAGTGGTGTCAGTGTTTTACACATAGACTGACATTTTACTTATGTGGATAATGGATTGTGTGACGCCTCGGTTACATCGGACGATCCGGGTTCGATGTAGTCATTTGGCTCATTGATGCCCCATAGGGCAGGGAAACGCAGTGCTCAGGGTTTAAGTTTAATCCACATCGAGTGGACCGGCCCTGACGATCCAAGGCTTGCCTGAGACACGGGCTAGAGCGTCTCGAATCGGTAGAGGACGATCCCTTGCATCGGTTCACAGATGGAAATCCAACTTCCAATACATCACTTTGCGGTTTTGATTGTAAACCTATATAAGGCAACATGATATATGGTACCCATGCCGTCTATGATTGATACTTATGATTGAAATTGTTTTGGCACTATACACTTATAGTAATAATAAAAGATGAAATTTAGCGTATCAAGCATTCTTTGGCTATTATAAGGTAAAACCCTATCCTCCGGCTTGTGCTGCATTGTGTGATGGAACCTGGGTCTTATAATTGCTTCATTGTTCTTTATTTAGCATTGCGCTTTTGTTTTATGCACTGGTATTCTTGGGAGGAAACCTGTTCCGTGTTATATGGCGTGGTCCCTTGATTTACCTAAATTTAAAATAAAGATTAATAACTGTTTTAGTTCTCACACCAGTCACATGACTGACCTGGAGTTTATTGTTTTAACCTAAACTTTGGGTGCCCTTATTTTCGACACGGGCAGCTAGAAGTTTTGGTTTTGCAGATTTATATTCACAGGATCCTGCTTTACAGCTAGAATGATATCCGGAAAGCTTTGTATCCATATATGTTCTTCAGTTGTGATTTGTATTATTTTCCGCTGCTATGTAATGTATTGTAATCTCTGATATTTCTCAAATGTATATTGTTGGCTTATACTCTGTATATTCTTGTATTCTGTGGGAATTGTTGTAATTAACAATGAAATGTTCTTCTGTTTGTCTTCCGATGTGGCTTGTTCTCAATTCAATCCGTGATTTCCCGTAAGGGGGATTTCGGGTTGTCTCTGCTTGGTACCAAAGCTTTGGTTTACAAAGCTCAAGAACAAGACATATTAGAAAGGAACGAAAGAATTCATCATAGATTGGATTTGTAATATCCAATAGGAATGACTCGTTAGAGATGGGATCAGTAGTATCCTAGAACGTGTGTGAAGAGTAATGTTTTTAAAATAAAATTGAAAACAAATATTGTTTTTGAAATTTAAACCTTATTCAACGTATTTGAATATTTATTTGTATTGAATTTGGACAATCCAGTATATAAAGGTTTTGCATATACGTCTGATCCGCGTGTATTTGAAGTTTTAATATACTGGATAGATATATAATCACACTCTTGTCGCCCGGGGATAATTCTGGTGATGGCGCACCATCGCTAGTATTTACTTTCGAGTTTCGAAAGTGGGACTTCTATATATTTCCAATTGATTGGTGTGAGAACCAAAATTAGATAGGGTCTGTTGTGGTGATTTGGCATCAAAAATGCGATTTTCTCTACGTATATCAAAGCTATGAATTTGAAAAGCTAATAACCAAATTGATTGCTGGTTGTGTTGTTCGATTACTGTTTTGATTAATTGAATGTTGAACCTTTAGCTAAATTGAACCAAATAGTGAATTGTATTGAAAAATTTTCGCATTTGCATACATGTACTTACATTGAACAGGTCATAGAAAGGAGGCTAGAGAAGAGGAATAAAATTGTTTGCCTGACAAATAGGTACATGTTTATTGTATTTCTTGGGTTTTTGATGATTTTATGAGTCTATTGGCTTTTTCTTTTTCTTTTGGATTGGTGAGGGCCATGGGAGGCTATTTGGAATATCCCGAAGCTCCCGGTGCAGGTGAGATTATGGTGAATTTTTTCGAAAATTTAGGGTGTTAGCCAAATTTTTGAAAAATTTGAAAAGTTCTTAGAAACTGAAAAGTTGAAGAACTTAAGCCGTAATGAAAATATTGGAAGCTGAGTTGGTTTGTAAAACAAATTTCAGCTTCGTTCCTTTTCGGGGAAGAAAAGTTTTAAGTGGGGGAGATTGTAACAACCCGAAAATTTTGAGCCAATTTAAAATTTTTATTTTGGCAATTTTGATGAATTTTGAATATTTAAAATGATTTATTTTAAATAATAATGACGAGAAATTTATTTTGAGTAGAATTAGAACGTATATATTTATATAGATCGTCGTTAGGAAATAAATAATTATTTTTAATTATATAAGGAATTGAAAATGGCGCGGTATATCAATAATTCGATTTCAAAGTTCAAATGGATGTACAGGATTCAAAATAAACCGGATTTTAGCGAAAATTAAAATATTAGAAACTATTTCAGAATATCTTTCTAACGAATCCGAAAAATTGAAATTTCATAGCGGGAATCAAAAGTTATGCCTAGTTGAAATTTCAGAATAGTCGTTGTGGAATTCTGGCCCTTAAAAATGGAAATTTTGCAAACGACCTTGGTTTTCGACGAAACCACTTTTTTTGGATCCATGATGTAAATTTATTTCTAGGTTTCAAAATTCATAATTTTTCGAATCAATATGTGAGCGTGGCAAAGGACAACGCGTTTGACTAGTTTTAGTTGATTTTAATTGACTGGAAAATGGCTATTTTCAAACGGTCTCAGAATTTGATGAAAGCAGTTTTATTAGGACCGTATCATCAATACGAAGCTAGAAAATATTTTTTGGGAATTTTTAGAGTTCGTATGTGGCCCCGGTAAATTGAAATGTGCGTTCAAATTCAATATATAGATTTATATTTTGATTTTGACGAGAACTGATCGAAATAGTCGAATCAGCCTACGATACATATCCCATTGTGTTCGAAATGGGGGTAATTAGCTAGGGACGACAGGCGGTGGGTCTCGTTTAGAGGTCGAAATAAAAAGTTGCTTTATTGAAGAAAATTAACATAAAATATATATTATTATATAACTTCCCCCCAAACCCTCTCTCTCTCACCCGTTGACCAGACATTTAAAATAAAAATAAAAATAAAAAAAGAAGAAGGAGGAAACACGGAAGGGGATCGACGACCTGAGATCAACGCCCCTCCCATCGACGGAGCGCCGCCTCCATCCGCCCGATCCAAACCCCCCTCCATCGCGTCATCCCTCCCCTCTCCCTCTGACTTCCTCGTTCAACCTCACGCGAGCCCTATGCCACAAACCCTAGCTCCAACCACCTGTCGCGCCTCCCCTCCTTTCACCTCTCCCCTCAGACGCAAGCCTCCCCCTTCCTCTCCGCCGTGCCCAACCCCGATCCCGTGAGCCCCTCACCCAAAAACGAGACCCCAAACCCTACCTCCTTCCACCTGTGTCGAAGACACACCCCTCCCCGGCGTTCCAGCGTCCAAATGTAAGTTTTTGATTTAATTTCACTATAAAATTCTGATTTGTTTGGTTATAAAATTAGAAAAACATAATTTTCATTGTTATGAAAGTAGGATTTTTAAGCGTATAAAAAATATATATATGATTTTTAGTTAGATAAGAAAGTATAGGTTTTTTATCATATAAACGTATGATTTTTAATCTCTTAAATATATGGTTTATATATGTTGTAACGAAATAAAAATTCGATTTTTATACGAGTAGCGGATTAGAAATAGAATTTTTATATAATAGGAAGTACAAAAATATAATTCATATAATATAGGAATAATAAAAATATGATTGTTATATAGTAGAGATAATAAAAATAGGATTTTTATATATGTAGTGAATCAAAGATATGATTTTTATAAACTAGAGAATATAAAAATGTGATTTTTATATATGTAGTGAATAGGGAAGACGAAAGTAACAGAAGGCGAGCACGACGAAGATTTCCTACATATGAAGAGTCGTGGCGTCTGGTTTAGCTAATCGGTAAGAACTCCTCACTTTTATTTTATTTTTCTAGTTGAAATATACACTAGGATGCAGAAGGTGTTTAGTAGCACCCGACACCCGTCGTCCATAGACTATGGATGACTTGTTTGTTTAATTGATGTGTTGTGAAAGTTGATTGTGTGAGGTGGAATGAAATAAAATATTTTATACTTGAAAATATTTTATAGTTAAAAATATAATTTTTAACGTGTATATAAAATAAAGATTTATAAACAAATCGAATGATTTGTTTATATACACACATTTGACTGATATTGATCGAAAAGATAAATTTTACACATCACCCAACTGCACAAATAAAACCTATGTTTGATTGATTGAAACCCCACACGGGTATTGGGATGAAATTAGACATACACTAATCCCAATAATTAGTTGTATGTCGATCGATTGATTGACAGGCTGTATAAGCGTTAAATATTTATATTTGATGCTTATACAGTGTAGAATGCACTCTGGATGATGGATTGCTGTTTTCATTGTTGTTATACACATTTGTTGTGTGAAATTCATATAAACCACATTATATGGTAATTGACTGTGTCTGATTCCAGTTCAGAATTATCGAATATTTTAAAATATTTGAAAAGAAATATTTGAAAAGAAATATTTGAATAGAAATATTTGAAAAGAAATATTTGAAATGAAATATTTGAAATGAAATATTTGAAAAGAAATATTTGAAATGAAATATTTGAAAAGAAATATTTGAATAGAAATATTTGAAATTGAAATATATAAAGCCGTGTCGATTAGATTGACGCCATTTTGATGTGAACGGCATTTATATCGATTTTATTCATTATTATAATGATTATCGAAAAGGAATTGATTTCAAAATATAATGTTTTGAAAATATTATCATTTATATATCGATGATATGGAATATTAAATTTTGATTTGAAATTGAATATGAAGTTGAAATCGTTTTTAAAACGAATTTAAAACGATTTATAAAATACGTTTTAAAAGAAAATCGACGAAGTATATATTATATATATATAATATAATGGCTTGAATAGAACGCGCCGCGCTGCGGTAGTACGGGAATTTCGACCATTGACTCCGAATGGACATTACGGGAGATCCGACCGTCGGATTCTCCTGAAACTGGAACCGTTGTGTTCGTATCGAAAAGAGTTTTCTATCTAATACAAGAGATTTGAAATCTAATGGTTGGATTTGGAATTATGTCCAAATCAAATTTGGAAAAGGTCGTTGTAAGTGCAGTTCGATGGCCGTTGATGGAAATCGACTGTACGGGCCTTGATAAAATTATTAAAAATATCAACAATTAGTGTAAAATCATAAGAAATGATTTGGATAGAATTGGGATGAAAAATCCCATATTTGAAAAGATAAAAATAGATTTTTATCGAAATGAACTATTTTTGAACTAGAATTAAAATCCCATTTATTTTTAAAATAAATAAAGTGGATTTGAAATGGTTTGAAAATAACCAGAATTTCCAATATATAAAGTGGAAATGGATTTGAATCGAAATTGTCTTTGGAATATTTCGATGTTGGATTTTGTGATTATATAGATATGGTTATGGAAATTTGAAAGATATACTTATATCATTATTTCCAATACGATATTTATGGGTCATAGAATTTGATATTGAATATAAGCCGATATATTTTCTCTTCAGAGCCTTGTATTTAATATCAAATGGAATTTGGGTTTGTTATGAATGGTATCTTCATTAACACTGTTCTTTAACCTAGTTGAGGAAAAGATTAGATCTTTTCATTTAGATTTAATGAAGTGTACCAATTAAATAATATTTAATTGGAATTGAAATGGAATGTGGTTTTGGGTTTATCGTGAGCTGTTTTTTAAAGGACATTAGTTCTTTAACCCAGTTAAAGACAGGATATTGATTTCTGGATAGATTAAAACTAAGTAGAGTTTTAATGGATCTTTAATTAGATTGAAAAGTGAATTTGATAATTAAAATTATCAAATTCAAGAAATAATCGAAAATGGAGTACCACCAGTTTTACTCCAGACGATAGTTAAATCTTTATTTAGATTTGAACCTGAAATGGTAATTGAATTTACCGATAACACCGTGGTGTTAGATATGAAGTATTAACAGTTTTACTTCATTGGATGAATAGTTTGGGGTTGGGAAATTTAACAAATGATTACTTCGGTAAGGTTCGTTAATCCTGACTAGTCTAGATAAACCATAATTTGGTTTGAATTGATATTCAAAAGAAGATCAAAGAATAAATTTAAAGAATTTATCTTTGATAAAATTAATGGGAACCTTTCCCAAAGTATAAGAATATTTGAATTAAAGAATATTATGAATTGGAATGAGGCGTATGTTGTGTTTGTGTAACACTTGTTTATTATATACGCGAGTTATTCAGAAAGACCGGGTATATCCTATTTTGAATAACTGATTCGACGTGGTGTCAAGGATGAAGACGGTGGTCGAAGACCAGAGGTCTTCACATCATTTGGATGATTGCTGATGATCTTGATTGGGCTGTACACCCAAGAGAAGGGAATCAGTTGGTAATCGTCTAGACATACTTGGAGATCGATGGATATGCGAGGTAAAAGGTGCCTCCGGTTTCGTTCAGACCCAGAACGAACTTGTATGGACGGGGTGTTTGACATTGGATTTTGCCCTGTGTTGATTGAACTCTAATAAATATACATCTTCCTGGAGAAGGGGAATTCATTCCCTTACTTCACCCTTCTCAGAGACGTACAGGATCAGAGGGTGTATATCGATAGACATCAGTCGCATGGTGTGAATTGCCTGTGTGGCATGCCTAAGTGGCAAATGATCAAGGCTTCTGTTGAAAAGCAGAGGCTTGTGGTTGATGATCAAAGCACGGCCTTTGTAGCGTAGCTTTGTGTAGCGTTAATTCGCGAGCCTCACACCCCGGTGTGAACCAGAAATAGGAGAAGGACATCAGGGAGTGCATGCGTTTCCTTCTAGCTAGGAGTGGTGTCAGTGTTTTACACGGTCTAACATTTTACTTATGTGGATGATGGATTACGAGGCGACTCGGTTAGATCGGATGATCCGGGTCCGAGGGAGTCATTTGGCTCATTGACGCCCCATAGGGCGGGGAAACGCAGTGCTCAGGGATTAAGTTTAATCCACATCGAGTGGACTGGCCCTGACGATCCAAGGCTTGCCTGCGCACTTTCCTGAGACACGGGCTAGAGCGTCTCGAATCGGTAGAGGACGATCCCTTGCCTCGGTTCACAGATGGAAATCCAACTTCCAATATGTGACTTTGCAGTTTTGATTGTAAACCTATATATGGCGACATGATATATGGTACCCATGCCGTCTATGATTGATACTTATGATTGAAATTGTTTCGGCACTATGCACTTATAGTAATAATAAAAGATGAAATTTAGCATATCAAGCATTCTTTGGCTATTATAAGGTAAAAACCCTATCCTCCGGCTTGCGTTGCATTGTGTGATGGGACATGGGTCTTATAATAGCTTCATTGTTCTTTATTTAGCATTGCGTTGTTGTTTAATGCATTGGTATTCTTGGTAGGAAACCCGTTCCGTGTTATACGGTGTGGTCCCTTGATTTACCAAACTTTAAAATAAAGATTAATAACTGTTTTAGTTCTCACTCCAGTCACATGACTGACCTGGAGTTTATTGTTTTAACCTAAACTCTGGGTGCCCTTATTTTCGACACGGGCAGCTAGTAATTTTGGTTTTACAGATTTATATTCACAGGATCCTGGTTTACAGCTGGAATGATATCCGGAAAGCTTTGTATCTGTATATCTTCTTCAGTTGTGTTTTGTATTATTTTCCGCTGCTATGTAATGTATTGTAATCTCTGATATTTCTCAAATGTATATTGTCGGCTTATACTCTGTATATTCTTATATTCTGAGGGAATTGTTGTAATTAACAATGAAATGTTCTTCTGTATGTGTTCCGATGTGGCTTGTTCTCAATTCAATCCGTGATTTCCCGTAAGGGGGAAATCGGGTTGTCTCAGTTAGGAGCTGGTGAAGTATATTTTTCTAGTGGAAGAGAAAAATCGGGATTTCACTGTGTAGATTTTGATTTATGTCCAAATCAAATTTTCAAATAGTCGCTATGGAATTCGTATATAATTTATAACGATATTATAAATGGATTTTCAATATAAATTGAATATCGATTTAATCGGGATTTGAAATATCGAGTTAGAGAATATTCTGGAACTGCATGATACTCTATGTGAATATATATACGATAATGTTTATTTATTAATATTTAATTTAAGTATTTTTAAATATATTTAATATTTAAAAGGGTTATTTAAGGCTTTAAAAATAGTCAGTTTTGCAAACGACCTCTGTTTTCGACGAAACAAATTTTGTTGGATCCGTAATATTAAATTATTGATAGATTTCAAGTTTCGTGATTTTTGGGGTCCATGTGACGTATTTTTAATGTGAAAAACAGTCGATACTTTGATGGTTAAAAATACACTGTGTGAGCAAACAGAAACAGAATTCGACGAAACTGGTTTTGTTGGGTCCGTAATATCGAATTGTAGTTGTGTGTCCATTTTTGTTGAATTTGGATATTGTATGTGAATATAAGATTTTTTAAATAATAAATATAAACAATGTTATAATAAAATTTATAAAATAATATATAACTCTCTCTATATATATCCCTACATAGTCAATAACCCTAGAGAATTTCATGCATGGTCAAAGGCTATTCCGCCTCCATCTTCTCATTTCGAATAGTCTGTGCTTTTTGAATTCTTCCTCTAGTATTTTCACCTATATACATAACATATATCAGGGTGTCTCCGAACAAATTCCCAAATTCTCTTCTACCCTGTTCTTTTATTTGTTCCTGTAAATCACGAAGGAAAATCACTCCCCTCTGGAAAACAAAATAAAATCCAATAAAATAAAATAAAAATTTCCATGGCCTATATATTAATTTCGGATGCTAGTAACTCCGTTATGGATTGTTTCTACTGCATGCGACAGGCAAAATCGGGTTTCAGCAGCAACTTAGGGTTCTGAATTTCGATATAAGGATAATCTGTTTGCAAAATTAAGCTCGTATTCGGTTTGAGGATATGAAATAGCATTTGTGTTAAGTTTGTGGTGAGTTCAGTGCTGAGGTTTGTTCGCACCATTTACTGGTAGATTTGCAATACGTCGAAACTTGATCGACAAGAAGGTGAATGAAATTTTACGGTGAATTCATGGTGTGAAGAGAGGCTGGTTGACAAATTTGGAGGGTTTAAGTTCTTAAATTTTTCATGACTTATACAGTAGGGGGTGGGAAAAAACCGTGAGGGTGAGGAGGAGTTGCAAGTTATCTCGGATATGGAAATGAAAAGATGTAGAAGAGAAGGCTAGTGGTGAGCTTAGTTTGGATATTAGTGGAAGAAGGAAGGAGAAGGGGTGAACGACAATGAGTGTTTTAGCAGGGGAAGTGCGTGTTTTATTGGGAAGAAGAAGAAGGCTCAGCAACAGGGAAACATGGTTGCGCAACAAATATATTATGGGTAACTAATACTAATGGGTAATTTAAGGATCTGAGTATATTATAACTTACTAAATAAGAAATGTTTAACTTATTTTAGAGTTTGAGCTGTTGGAGTTGAAAGATTGGTTCGAACCTGGAGCACGAAGTCGGGTTATTTTTGGATGCCTAGGAAAGAAATAAAACATGGAGTTGGGTTGGGTTTCTAATTGGTAAAGCCCGAATGAGAATATATTTAAGCTTTATTTAATTTAAATAACGTATGGAATTTATAGTTATGTATCTTGCACATACGTTATCAGAATTTTGAACGGTCTGATCCATTAGGATTGTATGGACGGTGACTACAAAATGCAACTGAATGAGAGTGAATTGGAGCTTGTTACAATTTATAGCGAAATAAATTGTCCGTTCGAGTCAACAGACAATTGTCATTATTTAACGATGATCGTCCAATTTGAGTAAAATTCACCAACTCTATCAGTTCATATTTTTATAATGTATTTTTCGAATTGATAAATGATGATTGATATCTATGTGTTGACTGTTTGATTGAATTGCTGATTGATTGTTTGAAATTATAGGTAATGATATATATATATATATATATATATATCGTTAATCAAACATTGATTTTGTTTATCAGAATATTTCATATTGAAATGAAATTGATGTGAATTATATTGTGTAACATCTATGGATGCAGGGAAACAGGTCGGAGGAATCCAACTGGATTCCGTAACATTTATTATACTGTTTTTCATATATAGTAATATATGATGTGAAATATAATATGTTGTCGATTATGTGTGTTTGAATGATATTGATCATTGTTATTTGGTAATTTAAATACCGTAAGAAATACTGGGATGTAGAAAAGGGGATTTTCAAAAGTGTATTTTGAAAATAAATTATTTATATAAAATCAATGGATTTTATATATAAAAGGAAAAGGGTTTTATAAAGGAAATTAATTATAAAATCAAAGGAGATAAAAAGGAAATATTTATTTGTTAAATAAATAGAATTCAAAAGGAGATATTTATTTGTTAAATAAATAGAATTAAAAGGAAATATTTATTTGTTAAATAAATAGAATTAAAAGGAAATATTTATTTGTTAAATAAATAGAATTGAAAAGGAAATATTTACTTGTTAAATAAATAGAATTCAAAAGGAAATAAATATTTATTTGTTAAATAAATAGAATTAAAAGGAGATATTTATTTGTTAAATAAATAAATTAAAAGGAAATATTTATTTGTTAAATAAATAGAGATAAAAGAAATATTTATTTAGAAAATAAATAAAGATAAAATGGGAATTATTTGATAAATAAATATAATTATCAAAATGGGTTTATTTGGTAAATAATTAGAGTTAAAGGAGATAATCGAATATAGTTTATTCGAATAGAGTTAAAGGAGTTAATCGAATATTGTTTATTCGAATAGAGTTAAAGGAGTTAATCGAATGTAGTTATTCAAATAGAGTTAATCGATTAGAGTAAATCGATTAGAATTAATCGAATTAGAGTTAATTGATTAGAGTTAAGTGATGGAGTTAATCGATTAGAGTTAATCGAATTAGAGTTAATCGATTAGAGTTAAGTGATGGAGTCAATCGATTAGAGTTAATCGAGTTAGAGGTAATCGATTAGAGTTAAGTGATGGAGCTAATCGATTAGAGTTAATCGAATAAAGTTAATCAAATAGTGTTAATCCAAAAGGAGTTATCGAATATAGTTTATTCTAAAGGAGTTATCGAATATAAGTTATTCGAAGTGAGATAATCGAATATAGGTCATTCGAAGGAGAGTAAATCGAATATAGAAAAGGAGTTATTGAATATAGTTATTCGAAAGAGAAATTATCGAATATAGTTTATTTATAGGAAAGAGTTATCGAATAGAGATTATTCGAAAGAGAGTTACTTAAGGAAGTTTGTTAAAGATTTAGAAGGTGAACTTTGTCTATTTCGAGGTTAGAAATGTTGCTCAATTAAGGTTTGAGAGGTAGTTATACCCCAACTTGATTGACTCCTTTTTTAATTAAGGAATGGTTAAGGTTCGATAGCGAATGTTGGTTAAGTAAATTTAGTTAATGAAGGTAATGGTTTGAGTTGGCATCGCGATGTTTATTTAAACATCTGTTTAAATCCAAATGTATGAGTTTTGGAAATGTTTTCCAAATAAGAATCAGAAATGTTTTCTAATATAGAAAAAAAGAAATGGAAATGTTTTCCAATGTTAATAACGTATATTTTCTAAATTTAGAAAATAAGAAATGCTGAATATATGGAAAAAGGAAATGAAAAATGAATAAATTTATGAACTAAAGAGATAAAGGTTAAATAATGATTGATCGATATAATTTCCATCTGGGAATAGTATCGTTGTTTGCACACGTGTTTTTCTTTGATAGTTAACTCACCATCTATCGAAGTTTTTGACCAGTTTTCCATTGTCAATATGGAGAGACCGGGATCGGATTCATTATCTAAAAACCACCCTGTATGGGCATTATCGTTACGAATCAAATATGATCAAGATAATTGAAGATAGAGTTTATGCAAGGGTCGTTCTGTCAAATCCTAGGTAGAAATTGCCTAAGATGGATTTACAAAATAGGACCTTCGGTTTGTCCAGTCCCAGGATGACCTGTATGGAAGAATGTCTGACAGAGTATATTTAATAGATCGCGTAAGTTGATCTCTTCAAACGTATATACGTTTGGTGGCAGAGGAATTCATTTCTCTTAGCTGTATACTCGTTGTATATTTTGGGAAATCAATTTTTGATTTGGCGGGTAAGACGATGTGACATTCAAAGTGAATAGATGTGTGATCCGTCAGAGATAAGCGTGGCCTCTAGCCTCACAACCGGGAAATGACAAAAATCAAGAAGGCAGCATGGCTATGTGGTTTGCTTCCATTAGGGTATATTATCACCAATCTAGCGATATTCATTTCATTCTTTAATCTATTCGATGATGTCCCATTCGCGAAACGGTTGCTGATCCCAACCGTTGGTGATATACATTCGATACATTCAAGCGAAATGAGTGGTCGGTCATGTGTGGCTGGGTTGGAAGATGTTCTTGTTGAACCCAGTGTATTCCTCTCTAGAGGTACACTATCGGAAGGTGGTTCCATACCTTGTCATGGCTATAAATCTATTATCCAATAAGTGCTCGCGATTTTGATTGTATACTATGTATGTAGAACGTGAGATGAAAGCATTTCTCCTAGTTAATTATTATATTGTGGTTGATAGACACTATTATAATACCAAATTTTTTTGATATAAAGACTATTTTGGCTTCTCATAAGGGAAAAACCCGTTCCGTTATACGGCGTGGTCTTATGAGATATCGTTTAATTGTTCAAACTATTTTAAACTGTGTTACTCACACCAGTCCCATGACTGACCCAGAGTTTGTTTTGTACTGTTTTCCCCAAACTCTTGGGTGCCCAATTTTGTATAAGCAGTCAAGTAGTCAGGATTTTACAGATATACTTGGAGAGCTTGGAGCAGGAGGCTTCAGGACTATATAGCTATCGTTATTTCCACTGTGTCGTAAGTGTTATACTCTGGTAATGTTACTGTATACATATACTGATTTTATTTCAAAATTATGTATCTATTATATATTGTTCGTTCTGCTGTGAGATTCTTGTTACTCTGATGATGTTGTATGTTCTTCTTTTATTCTAAGTTTCTATCTTATCTATCCTCACCCTCTATTTTCTTTCTATTAGTTTTCTGGTTTCCAGTGCAATTGGGGTTGGTATTGTGTTATTTGGTCAGCTCAAATTGTATCGGAATTTCAGGACACTACAGTTGGTATTAGAGCTGAAGGTTAAATTATTACCTTGGCTCTGTGGCGTGACTCAGTAGAGATGGGGTTGGAAATACCCTAGATTGAGTTTGAGTGTGTGTGTGTATATATATATATATGAGCACATATTTGTTATTTGGTATAAAAATTGTTTTGTATTGTGGAGATTCATTGGTTGAGTTGTTTATGAGTTCTAGTCAATCAGTTTGATCCACTGTATCGGTAGGAGTTTCTAAACACTCGAATACGATGGGTCGACACGATATGTTTTGAAAAGCGGGTAAATGAAATAAGTTTACCCAAAGTATATTTTGATATAAAGAATATATATATATATATATATATTGGAAATATAGTATATTGGATGTGATGGTTGATTATAATTGAAATGGTTATATAAATAGCCAATTAGAATTCGTACAATATAAAATCAGATGAATTAAATCTGAATTTAAATCAGAATTGGAATTTAAATTTCCGAAAACATGAAAAGTGTTTGTAAATGGATTTGGAATTAAATATATAGGAATTTTAAAATCCTAGGAGATTTTAAATTGTTTTACAAGCATTGTGAATAATATTTTGAATTGATTTAAAAATGAAAATGTTAGAAATGATTTTGAAAAGTGATATAGTATTGAACTCACTTCGATCGCTGGAAAATAAATTCCGATAATGAAGTTGACCATCATCGGTGTTCATTTTCGAGTTGTAAGTGACGGATTACTACCAAAGATTTTGTGACGATCTCAAAACCCGTACGGACGGTGTTAAGGATAATCATAGGAATATAACACAATAATCATCATTAGCAGAGTACAGATAATAGCATGAACATAAAATAGGGTAATTTACATAATTACGACAGCGGAATCATAACATGTAACAACATCAGAGTAGCATAGAGTAGGATATAACTTAGTGCATAAAAAGGAAATGATCAGTCAACATCGCCTGAGGCGGAATATATACATATAGTAAGACATAATAGGAGAATCAGTCTACATCGCCTAAGGCGGTACATATACATAATGTAATACATGCTGGGAATAAAATAGTCTACATCACCAGAGGCGGAATCATATACATAATATGAGGGTGGCGGAAAGTCAATAGCCAAAATATAATTAAATCCAATCCCCGCCATCAAGCCTAAAACGCACCCCCTGCTGCAGTGCTTGAGCCAAAATATCCTGACTTGTCAACTAGGCTGCCCGTGTGAAAATAAGGGCACCCGAGTTTGCAAAGTGAAACAAACTACGAGTCAGTCGTGGGACTGGTATGAGAAATCTACTTAACTGCTTAAATACAACAATAAGGCAAATCACAGGACCACGTCACATTCGCGCAACGGGTTTTCTCCAGTGATTGCCACTACACTAACACAAAGTAAATTCTTTAAATAACGCAATGCTTTTAAAAAGAATGAGGCCGATATATGACTCGAGTCCCATCGCACAATGCAACGCAAACCGGAGGATAGAGTTTTACCTTATATTGGCCGAAATATGCTTAATACGTGTAAAGCAAAATCACTAGATATTATTACTAGTGCACATATGTTTCAAAGGCAAATTCAATCATAAATATCAATCCTAGACGACATGAGCGTCGCATGCCACTATGTCGCCATATATAAGTTACAAATCAAATCGGCAATGTCACGTATTGGAAATTGGATTCCATCATGAGTCGAGGCAAGGGGCAAGCACCTCTCCAATTCGAGACACTCTAGCAAATGTCTCAGGACCCCACTATGATCCTTTGGAACCTCCAAGGCCGGCCCTCTCTTGCTTTTGAGGATTAATTATTCCTGGACACACGTTTCCCGATCTTAAAAGACCTAAAATCGAGGTGCCTCATTCCAACAACCACACAGGTGAAAAGTATATAAATATCAGCCAGTTTAAGCACTAACACCACCCATAGCTAGAAAGAAACGTCGTGCTCTCCTTAGGTCCTTATGCCGTTTTTGACTCATAACGGGGTGTGAGGCTCGCGAATCCACGTTATACACAAAGCTTGGCCACGTAGGCCATGCTCTGATCATCAACCACAAGACTTTGCTTTGCAACAGAAGCCTTGATCACATGCCACTTAGGCGTGCCACACAGGCAGTTCACTCCATGCGACTGATTTCCATCGATATATAACCTCTGAGCTCGTACGTCTTAGAGAAGGGCGTTAAGCAAGAGAATAAATTCTCCGCCGCCAAATAGATATATATTTAACTAAGATCAATCTGCACAGACTAAAATCCAATGTCAGACACACAGTCCATTTATACGTACGTTCTGGGTCTGAACGAAACCGGAGGCACCAGTCCTCGCATATCCGTCCAATCAACACACACGTCTAAACGGCTACTACTTCAGTCCCTCCAAGGTAGCTACTCCAATCAGGAAACCCAGTAGCGCCCATCCATCCGGTATGAAAATCGTCGGTCTTGAATCATCTTCACATCTTCGATTTCAAATCGTCGATCAATTATTTGAAGTGAGAATTAACTCGGCCCTTTCAAATAATTCACGTATATTAAAATTCAAATCAATTATTTCTGTGGTTAAATTATTCGACATTCACGTTCAGTTCATTAGTATAAATTTCATGACAAACACATTCAACCATCAAATCTCAAGCAAACCAAGTAAAGTTGGTTTATTTTCACTTCATATCGCTTATAATATTTTATAACGATTTTTCACCATTTTTATTTAATTAAAAATGGCCTTAATTAATTAAACGACGTTTCAGGTCGCGTCGTGGCACTGGCGTTGTTTTTCCCTAAATTTATTTTACACATATCGGGAAATCTAACTGTTGGATTTCTACAAAGTTTATATCACTGGTAAGATATTCCCAAAGCGAATCCAACGGTTCCAGTTTCGTTCAGTTACGACGGTCGGATCTTCCACACTAGTCGTTTGAAGTAACGGTTTCAAAATACGAACTGCAGCTTCGTTATTCGATTTAATTTAATTATATTTATATTTATATATAGATATAATCGATTCTGGCGCTGTTTTTCTTCAGATTTGAATTAAACATTCCAGGCAATCCAACCGTTGGATCTTTACAATGTTAGTGTCGTTGGAAAGATATTTCCAAGGCGAACCCAACAGTTGCGGTTTCGGGAGAATCCGATGGTCGGATCTCTCGTACTAATCGATTGAAGTTACAATTTCAAAACACAAACTGCACGGCTTCGATTCCTTTCAATTCTATTTATTTTTATATAGTTCATTCTGCAATTTCAACATCGTTTTTACTTCAAAAATTTCACTAATGCCTTTATATTTTGGAAAATTTCGCCATAACCTCCTTTGTACGGGAAGGGTTTTGGAAATTTATTGGGCCGTATTATGTACCAAATAAATCCTATAAAGCACACACATATTTATAGTGATATATTCTAGTGTTTACAGGGGAGCGTGTATAGATAATAATTCCAGAGAATAAATTCTCATCACCCTGTCTAAGCCTGAGGGAGTGTGTATTTTTAATTGCTCCAGAGGATAAATCCTCGTCACCTCGTCCCGTGTAGGAAATAAATAGTCCATGTGCCGTATCTAATAACTTGAGTGACGTGATTATTGTCAACTCCAGACCCGTGTGGGGTTTTTATTAATCTGGCAATTTATCGTTACAATTTCATATGTTTCATATCAGTCATCAGTTCAACCTGTAATATATAGTCATCGCCATAAAAGCCTCTCACTCGTATGGTAAATCTTCAACCTCGTCACATAAGCTCCAAATATTTATGTGGTATATGATGAAGTATGCCTATCGTCAAGAAGTATGCCATGTAGTGTAGTTCAAAATTAATTGTTACTATCCTATGGCGATGTTTATTATTACACACAGAATAACCTGCACTCCGCATCCAATGGCATTCACAGGAGTTGATATAAAAATAAAATTGCGCAGCCAACTCATTAAGGCTTACCTATTTATCGGGCATGCAAATAATTTCATTACTCAACAGCTAATCCATTTTTTCTGTTCAACACATGTATATATATGTGCAGAATAAAGCTAATAATAATAATATTTCTAGCAAACAAATATTTATCTCAACACTTGTAAATTTTTAGTGAGTCTCATACGTGATAAAAATGATATTTTTATCTTCAAACATTTTTATTTAACAACTACATGATTTTAACACTTCACATTCTCAATAAAAATGTAATTTTTCATTGTTCACTTCAAATATTCAACACATGAATGTTTCAACTTCACTTATATGATAAAAATATGATTTTTATCGTTCTATTTCTTTATTCAACAAATGAATATTTTCTACGGTTCATAGGTATAATAAAAATGTGATTTTTATTGTTAAAACAATTTATTTGAAACACGAATAATTTATCTATTTCATGTATGTATATTAAAAATGTGATTTTTGTTATCAAAGAATTTATTTAAACACGAGTGTCATTCACCACATGAATTTTTATTCAACGAATGAATTTCTATTCAACACACGAATGCACTCTTCACAAGAATTTTATTTTCAACACATGAATATATTTTCTCAACACATGAATACGGTTTCAACAAATGAATTTGGTTTCAACACATGAAAATAAATCTAACACATGAATGTTATTGAAAATTTCGGCAGCATAACGACAGGGTAGTTAAAACTGAGACCGTATAGATGTACGGCTCCTCGCTCTACCTTAAACCCTCGCGGTTTTTGACAATGGGGATTCATGCATCTAGTTCTCACGCAGGCGGCATGTTTTATTTTCATTTCCACAATCCTATTCTAATTTGTTTCAACCACAAGAGGGTATTTTTCAATCACAAAGGTATTTTTCAACCACAATCCAACAATCTCAACCACAAACAATTATTTTCAACCATTCGTCATACCACATATTTTCATGCCAATCACAAGCAATAAATATCGTCCATGGTTTGTGGACGAGGGGAGTGTGTGTGTATATATACATATATATTTCATTTCATTTCAATACTATTTCAAAGCATATATGTTTCACACAACGCTTGTATAATTTATACATTGCTTATATAAATTATACAACATACGACATGAGGTATACAATGCGTATATAATTTACACTTTGCTTATATAACTTATACAACACGCTTTCTTTTCAGTTTTGAATTTAGAGTTCTCACATTGGTTTTCGAGGTGCTAAAAATCGTAGATAGCTCAAAAAAATCCACGGTCTCTTTTAGAATGTAGAAAGCCTCCTTGCGGTCACGATGTCCCCTGTTTCATCGAATTTTGTCAACACATGATAAAGATACGTTTTTGCAAAGTTTGCAACACTTAAAAGTGTAAAAACAGTTCAAAATATACACAGCCGTAACTTTTCAAACCTGTTCAAAACTAGGTTTCAGATTTGCGGCAAATCCATGCAACGATGTGAGGATCGGGCGGTGCAGCGTCGAAGGGGGAGGAGAGAGCTTCGCGCACGTGGGGGAGTGGGCCAGTTCGATGGTCCCTGGCATCGCCGGCGGCGGTCCAAACGTCCGCCGTTCTCGAGCTTGATTCGAGCTCCACAGGCCATGAAAAATTCCACTCTATATTGATTTGAAGATGCGATCTAGAGCTTTAAAATGAATCAAGAATCGAGTGATTTCATTGAGAAACGAGAGAGAAATCAAGCCGGGACGATCTGGAACACTTCCGCTGTTCGCGACCTGGAGCTGATGGGTTTTTGGTTTTTTTAATTTTAAAACAAATTATGATGGAAAAATATGATTGGCCCGTAGTTGTATTAAATTTTAAAATAGTGTTTTCTCACACGAACTCGAAATCAAACCCAATGACTGTCGCCCCTAGCTAAATACCCCCATCCCGGACACAACGTGATATGTTTCGTTGGCCAATTCGACTGTTACAGTCAGTTATTCTTCAAATTAAAGTATAAAACATTTAATATTCAGTTTGAACGTACATTTCGGTTTACTAGGGCCACAAACTGATTTGAAAAATTCCAGAAAAATAAATCTGGCTATGTTTTAACGAGACGGTCCCAACAAAACTGATTTCGTCGAATTCTGAGACCGTTTGTAAAATAGCACTTTTCTGGTCGACCCGATTTAATTGTAATTGAACAAACACATTTTTATTTGCCAAGCTCACATACTAGCTTCAAAAATTATGAAATTTGAAACTTAGCAATAATCTGACATCCCGGATCCAACAAAAGTGGTTTTGTCGAATTCTGAGGTCGTATACAAAATGTCTATTTTCAAGGGCAGTATATTCTCTATAGCGACCTTTCTGAAAATTCATTTGGCCATAACTTTTGATTCCCGCTATAAAACTTTGATTTTTCAGATTCGTTAGAAAGATATTCGCTAACAGATTTAAATATTTTTGGTTTCACTAAAATCCGTTATATTTTGCACCCGGTACAGTTAGACAAAATTTGAATTTAAATTTTCAAACTTCCATACTATTTCCAATTCATTATTTCAATGAAATATTCTATTTCAATTATTTAAATCCTTTGAAAATAACCAATTTAAAAATTTTAAATTGGTTCGAATTTTCAGGGTTGTTACAATCTCCCCCACTTAAAACTTTTCGTCCCCGAAAAGGAAACAACAGTACAGTAGGAAACAACACAGAAATGTAAAGTATTGTAAATGTACCTTATACCAGAGTTAGTCAGAGATGTCCACTCTGCATTTGGGGTAAGCTTGCTTGATGCTTTCCTCAGTCTCCCAAGTACAGTCTCTAGGATCACTACTCCACTCCACTTTAACTAAATGAACTTTCTTGTTCCTCAGCTCTTTAGTTTCTTTGCCAATGATCTTCATCGGCTCTCTTCTGACTGCCAATTCTGGTGTAATTTCTATGTCCTGTTGTGCAGCTTCTTCCACGATCAAATCGGGATCATGTACATGCTTTCGAAGTTGAGAAACGTGAAATAAATTATGTACTCCTGGCAACCAATCAGGCAACTGAACCCTATAAGTGAGAGTTCCAATCCGTTCAAGAATAGGAAAGGGACCAATGAATCTCGGTGCCAACTTCCCAGTTTTGCCAAATCTGGTCACTCCCCTCATCAGAGAAACTTTTAGGTAAACATAATCGCCAACAGAAAATGACACATCTCTTCTTCTAGAATCCTCATAACTTTTTTGTCGGCTTTGAGCGGTTTGTAATCTTTTCTTGATGAGGTCAACTCTGTCTGAAGTATCACGGATCATATCTGGACCCAATACAAGTCTGTTTCCAGTTTCAACCCAACATGCTGGAGATCTGCACGGTCTACCATATAATGCTTCAAATGGCAACATTACCAAACTTGCTTGATAGCTATTGTTGTATGAGAACTCAGCCAAATGCAAATGGTCTTCCCATGATCCGCCATAATCAATAATACAAGCCCATAGTAGATCTTCTAAAATTCTGTTCACACGCTCAGTTTGGCCATCTGTCTGAGGGTGATAAGCGGTACTCAGACTCAACTTGGTTCCCCACTCTGTCTGGAATGCTTCCCAGAATTTGCTAGTAAATATTGGATCCCTATCACTAACTATGCCGAGCGGCACTCCATGTAGTTTAACTATTTCTTTGAAGTAAATCTGCGCTAAACTTTGAGCCGTTGTATTGGATTTGACAGGTATGAAATGGGCGGTCTTCGAGAAACGATCTACGATCACCTAAATACTGTCATTACCTTTCTTGGTTCGAGGTAAACCATTTATGAAGTCCATAGAAATTTTCTCCCACTTCCAACCTGGAATGTCCAAGGGTTGTAATAATCCGGCTAGTTTTTGCTGATCGCTCTTAACTAGTTGACAAGTGGGGCACCTTCTAACATATATAAAGATGTCCCTTTTCAACGATTTCCACCAGAATGTTCGCTTAATTTCATTGTACATTTTGCTAACTCCTGGATGGATACTCAGTTTGGACTTGTGATGCTCACCTAGTACTTCTCTTCTGAGTTCTGGAATTTCTGGAACACAAATTCGTCCTCGTAACCTCAGAACCCCTTCGCTATCAAGCTGGAAATCTGAAGCATGACCTTCACGAATTCGCTGGCTAATCCCATTAATAAACTAGTCGTCTTTTTGGAGAACAACGATCTTATCATTCAATGAAGACGTAATGGTAAAACTGGCGAGGATCTCATTATTTCTGCTAAGCGCATCCGCTACAACGTTGGCCTTTCTCGGAGTGTACAAAATCTCAAAGTCGTACGCTGCAAGGAATTCTAACCATCGCTGTTGTCTTAAGTTCAGGTCTTTCTGAGTGAAGAGATACTTCAATGATTGATGGTCGGTAAATAGTTCGAACTTCTCACCCAGTAAATAATGCCTCCAAATTCTCAAAGCAAACACGATAGCTAGCAACTCAAGGTCATGAGTCGCATAGTTCCTTTCATGCGGTTTCAGTTGACGGCTAGCATAAGCGACCACTTGGCCTTTTTGCATTAATACTGCGCCAAGACCTCTAATAGGAGCGTCTGTCCAAACTGTCAAGTCCTGATTGCCATCAATAATTGTTAATACTAGAGCAGTTGTCAATTTCAGTTTCAGCTCTTGGAAAGCTTCCTCGCATTCTGGAGTCCATTTGAATTTTTCATGCTTCTTTGTAAGCTTTGTTAATGCACAGGATGTCTTCGAAAAATCCTTAACGAATTTCCGATAGTAACTAGCCAGTCCAAGGAAACTTCGAACTTCTGTGGGGGTAGTCGGTTGCTTCCAATCTTGAATCGCTGTAATTTTGCTTGGATCTACAGCAATCCCTTCTTTTGATACTACATGGCCAAGGAATTTAATTTCATCTTGCCAGAAGATACACTTAGAAAATTAAGCTTTCAAGATATTCCTTCTCAGAATTTCTAACATTTGTTATAAGTGTTTTTCATGTTCAGCTTTTGACTTAGAGTAGATTAAAATGTCATCAATGAATACCAGGACAAATTTATTCAAGACACCACGGAACACTCTATTCATTAGATAGATGAAGTATGCGGGAGCGTTACACAAGCCGAACGGCATTACTAACCATTCGTAAAATAAATCCGGACCGCTGAAGGCTATCAAAGGAACACAGTCTTTGGCTATACGTAATTGGTGAAAAACTGTAGCTAGTTCCATTCGGGAAAATACTCGTGCTCCATTCAATTGGTCTAACAAATCATCAATTCGCGGTAAAGGATATTTATTCTTTAGTGTCTGTTTATTGAGATCTCGGTAATCAACACAGAGTCGTAGAGAACCTTCTGATTTCGGTACAAACACTACTGCTGCTCCCCAATCTGAAAGGCTTGGCCTGATCAGACCTTTCCATAGCAATTCTCGAGTTTGGTTGCCCAACTCTTTTTTTCCTTTGGGGCCATTCTTCGAATTGGATGTACCACTATTCTGGAATTTGGGATTAGATCGATTCGGAATTCAATTTCTCTTTGCGGTGGTAAGTTTTCGACTTCTTCAAACACATCCGCATAGTTTTTAACGACCGAAATCTTTTCTAATAAAGTGGGGATAACTTCCAAAGCAGACCGAAATGCTTTTCTTTCTGCTTCTAAGATATGACATGGTATAGTAATATGTCCAAGTTTTGTTTTAATTTTAACTACTCTTTCCGCACATTTGACTTCTGCCTCATATTTCGTTAACCATTCTAACCCGAGGATAACATCGAATTCAGTAAAATTCATGACGATTAAATTGATGGGAAACTTGTAGAAAGAATAGGAGATGGGCACTCTGCAATATGAACTGAGAACAATAGAGCCTCCTATCGGATTTTGAACTATTACTGATTCTTTAAGCTTCCTTAGATTTAACTTTAACTTTTTAACAGTGTCACTTGCAACAAAACTTTGAGATGCACCAGTATCAAAAAGTACAAAAACAGGAATATTTTTAATAGTAAGGGTACCTCCTAAGACATCGGGTTTACCTGATCTAGGAGTAGAAGCTGGCGGGTTTCCCCCGTCATAAACATGAGCAATCGCTGCTTTCTTCATCAATGGACCGTCTTTAACAAGATGCCCAGTCTGTTTGCAGTTGAAGCTTGCTCTAGGACCCTAAGACTGTTGACTGGAGCTCGGTGGGTCTGTCTTAAGTCGCTTTGGGTCGGTGCACACATTAGAATAATGCCCCTTCTTACCACAATTGTAGCAGCTTCCTTTGGGTATCCAGCCAGTTTGCTGCTTGGAGGCTACTGCATTGCTAGACCCAGGCTGATCTATAGAAGATTTGCGCTTATTTCCTGCTTGGCTCTTAGCGCGGTCTTGATTGGAGTTCCACTCATCCAAGTCTTCATAATCACAAGCCATCTCTACTAGTTCTGAAAATGGAAGCTTGATGTTACTCATGGCCCTGTCATGGTACTTGCGCTGCAACCCATGAATAAACCTTTTGTTCTTTGCTTTATTAGTCAAGATGAGCTCGGGTGCATAGCGTGAGAGCTGGGTAAACTTATTGAGATAGTCCTGAACATAGCGATCTCCCTGCTGGACATTAGCGAACTCATCATGCATGCGCTCTAATGCCTGCTCGGGAACGTACTTTGCAACACCCCGTAATTCTGTAACACTAAGATTCACAAATCAGGGCATAATTAAATTTTAAAAGAAGAATTAAGGGAAACGGGTTGCGCCATTGCATTCGTCTCGAAATTCTGCTTGAGATAGAGTCCGAGTTTGCATAAATCAGACTCCGTATGAAGGAGATATGGACGAACGAAGTTAGGCAGAGAAACCGGAAACAGACCAGAATGCACTGGCGCACTTGTGAAGTGCGCCCGTACAAAAATGCACTGGCGCACCTGCCAAGTGCGCCCATACTAATCCAGCACCGAATTCTGGAGTGTTCTGTGCTGATGTGTCTCCTTTTGAGTGGTTGGATGATGTGTATTCGACCTGTGCGATTCTAATGGCTTCTATGATGATCTAAGGGCCCTAAAACACTCTCTACACCTATAAAAGAATGCCTAGACCTAAGGGTTCCTCCACACAAATTCTCTAAGGCATCTACATACTGCTTCTCTCTACTCTAGCCTCCACCATTAAAGTAAATCTAATTCTCCACTAAAACAAGTTATAGTTTTTCTTCTAATTGGAGATTCAAATCAAGATTAAAGCTTCAAGAAGGGAATCAAAAGCTAATTCAACGGTTTCAAGCAACGTCACACGAATCATAGCAAATCACCTTTTTAGAACCGATCTCTGTAAGTCAGTTATTTTTAGATTTGAACGTTTTGTTTTTATTCGCGACATGAAATTAAAGGGATAAAAGACTATGCCTAATCATTCTACTTGAATCAGTGCTTGTACCTTTGGACCTAATTAAGAACTGTTGTGATTCGATGACCAATAAGAATGTGACTGTGAAACTATGGACTTTGGAACCATATGCCTATGACTATGAACATTGCCTATGACTACGAACATTGCCTATGACTATGGACATTGCCCATGACTATGGACATTGCCTATGACTATGGACATTGCCTATGACTACGAACATTGCCTATGACTATGGACATTGCTTATGACTACGAACATTGCCTATGACTGTGACTGTGACTATGAGAATTATTTCCTTGACTAAGCCTATGCCTTTGATTAGGAAATATAAACTATTGCCTATGACATAACAAGGACATCTGTGATTAAACACCTGTGATTCATGACTAGGAAAGTGTTGCTTAAGTTTTGTGACTATGAAATTGGGTATAAACCCGATCATCTATTCTTGGTTATCTTTGGTTTTAGACCTTGTGAATTTACCTATTAAGTTAGGTCTACCCATGTTCTTGAACCTATGTCTCTATTCTTTCTATTCTTGGTTTTAGACCTTGGGAATTTACCGATTTAGTTAGGTCTACCCATGTTCTTGAACCGACGTTGTTATTCAACCCTTTTTATGCCAGTTAGTATGTCTATCTTTTGCATAGCATCTTTGGTTCATTCCCTATTTTCTTCGAACCTAGCTTTAATCTAGACTGAATCACGATTATACGAACGGTGGGAATGCGGTTTGGGCAAAATATGAAATTTACTAAAAACATAGTTTAACTTGGAAATTGGCATAAATTGGGAACATTTATTATGGCATGTTCATAGAAATGCAAATTGGATAAATTTGACATGAATTATAAGATGTGTAATTTGAATCTAGTATTGACGTGTAAATCTAGCATTTACATGAATAGTGAGCTAGAGTAATAAGTTTAGTTTGACGTGAATTAGAATGTTGAATCGGAATTGGATTAGCTAATTTGGCATGGTAAGTATATTGGCATAAATGTGAAATTGGCCATAATTGGGAATAACTGTCAGGTTTAGCAAAATCATAGTTAGTGACACTTAATTTGGTATAGTTTACATACCAAAAGGGCATAAATATGATATAGAGGGGAGAATGGGCCATAAGAAGAAACGTTGACAATTCACATTAAAAGAGTAATTAGGAAATAAGTAAATTAGGAATAATTTACTTATAGAATTTGGCATAAATGAGGAAATGTAAATTTAGACAATTTAGAGGTTTATTAACGACATCTCTTTTAATGGTACACCAGAAAGTTCTAGGGTGACAGAGAGGATAGTGTCTAGGCTTGGGTTTGGAAAATACAAGTTTCCTGCTCTCCCTGGCTATCCCTAACTGATCCGACGGACGGGATGGTTACTTTCAAAACCCGATTTGAAAATTAACCAAAACCATTTTGAACTTAGAAAACACGAATATACCTAACCCGAGGTTAGACTAAGTTGCGATGTAAACCTACCCGGAACCAACCGGCATATCCAGTAATCGCAACAATATCTGTCTAATGTGAGTGGTAGCGGCTTTAATTTATTTAGTTAAAGCTAGAAAAAGAATGGTAGGGTTAAGTTAACTAAGACACTTAACCAATTCAACAAGATAACCAAACCGATGGGTGGGGTTAGGTTCATACAGACACAGTTAAGCTAGAATGGGAGGGTTAAGTCTATAGGAATACTTAACCAACTTAACACAGTCGAGCTAGAATGGGAGGGCTAAGTCCATAGGGACACTTAACCAAACTTATGGTAACAAGACAAAATTTGTAGGGGTTAAGTAACTAAGAAAACACTTTGCCAAACTAATATGTTAACTAGACTAGAAGGCGGGGTTAAGTAAAGTTGATACACTTAGCCAAATTAACATGTTAACTAGACTAGAGGTTGGGTTTAAGTAAATACACTTAGCCAATTTGATATGTTATCTAGGCTAGACCGTAGGGTTAAGTAAACTTGAACACTTAACCATCAGATTGTGATAAAAGAATAGGGTTAAGTCTAAACATGAAGGGATAATACTTAACCATTAATAACATGTTAGTTATGACAGACGGGCAAGGTTAAGTTAAAAAGGAACACTTAACCTGTAACGACCCGTATTCTACACATCATAGGATTGTAGAATATTTATTTCTTTCCCATATGAAGTCGTATGGTCATGTAACTTTGGGAAACATCTATTAGAGTCATTTCCCACGTTCATGATTTTTGTAGATTTTTAAATGACCATTTTGCCCACTAGTTGGTACTGTTTTGGCCATAACTTTTGATTGGAAAGGAATTTTTACCTGAAACCATTTCCATTGGATTCGTTTGATGGTTTACCTTTCCGTACAGTGGTCATAATAGCTAAACGGACTTACCGTTTGAGAGATATGGCTGAAATAAGGTTTGGAGGGTGAAAAACTGCTTAATCGGGCCAAATCAGGTGATTAGTGAGTAGGCCCATAACCCATTTCGGGATTAGGGTTATGGGGAGGCTGAAATGAGATAGAGGATCATTCCATTTCAGTTTTCTAGCCTCCACTTATCACCAAGGAACCCTAAAAATGGCCTCTAACCTCTAAATCACCTCCAAATCATCTTTTGGTCAAGGATTAAGCTTAGCAACCCCTAATCAAGGAAGATCTTCACCAAATCAACATTGGAGCTGCTGTTTAGGATTGGGATTCGCATCAAATCAGAGATTTATTTCAGATCTTAGTTTATTTTGTGGCTAAGGTGAGTGATTTGCATAGTTTTACACTAATTATGGCTAATTAGGAGTGATTAGTGTTAATTAGCGAATTTAAGCATGATAAAATTCGGGAAAAATGTTCATAAATTCCTAAATGATGTTTTAGACCTCTGATACGAATTTGGGTTAATTTGGTTAAGTTTTGCTAATCCTATCATTAGTTTCACCTAAACATGCTTAGGGGGAAATATGGGGTTTTGGGTATGTTTGATCCATTTTAACCTATCATATTGATGTTTTGATGTTTGTGGTTGATTATGCATGTTACTATGACTGTATGAAATGCTTTGTGACTGATTTCAATGGTTAGAATGGTCGAAAACGTCGTCGAATGGCGTAAACACTAGCTGGAACAGTTTCAGAAAACAGTGCAGGGTTCGGATCGGATCGGAAATGGGGCTCGGATCGGATATGTTGAACTGAGCAATGGAATTCGATCGGATCGGAACCCAGCACTTGGGAAAAATGGCAAAATGGAAGGCCACGCTAACTGAACTGGGATCGGATCGGATTAGGGAGGACGGATCGGAACGGAGGCATGAGGACGGATCAGATAGGAGCATGTGAAGGACGAGGGGACGGATCAGAACGGAGGCGCGAGCTGGAGGGGAGATGACACCCGACCCGACCCGAGACGAAGCACCTAACCCGAACCGATGGAGGACAACCAACCCGAACTGCACCAGGAGAAGACCCGACCCGAACCGCACTAGAAGGAGACCCGACCCGAACAGATGGAGGATATCCGACCCGAACCGATGGCTTGAGGAGGAACTCGACCCGACCCAGTATTGACCAATAACCCGAGATGCAAAGGTAGTCCAATATGGGAAGTTAGAGCTCAGGATCCAGTTGGGAACCGATGGGTTCACTTCATGATTGGACTTTGCTGCGGGACGTGTGCTAAGGAGTTGTCGACGTTCATAACTTCGATTCACCACTAAGAATGAGTGATGGCTACTTATCAGTGCAGTAGGGTGATTATGACCTGAGGGGCAAGTTGATGGTAGCAAGACTACGTTATCAGTGCAGTAGGGTCATTATGACCTGAGGGGCAAGGTGATGCGTAATAAGACTATGAGCCAGCGCAGATGGGGTGAATAACTCCATGGGGCAAGTGGACATAGTAAGGATTGGTAAGGCTATGAGCCAGCGCAGATGGGGTGAATAACTCCATGGGGCAAGTGGACATACCAAGGAACTAGTGGCTACGTTATCAGTGCAGTGAAGCCGTTTATGACTTCATGGGGCAAAGTGATCGTAGCACGGAATGTTGGGTGATCGATGTGGTGAATATCGTATGCTTTACGCACTGAGTGAGAGATGTGAGGATGGATGCTATGCTTGATTGTTTGCCATCATTATGACATGCACACCTCCCCCACCTCCAAATCTTTACACTGTTTGATATGGTACCTTAGAGTGTTGTACAGTATGTAGTGCTAACTCTTTGGTTGCAGGTCCAGGTTCAGGTATGTTTTAGTCTACCTGTTATTGTTCACTTTAGATGCTTATCGCTCATACCAAGCTTTATGTCTGACCCAGAGTTTTATGTCTCCTCTTATTACTCTGGGTGCTCACACGAGCAGACTAGAGACAGGTTGGCTGGTGATGCGCGAGTAGCTGATTCGGAGGCGGGCAGGAGGCTTCCACGTATGATATATATATACACATTCTCCCTGTGTCGTTGGTGGTCGCTACTTGGGCATTAGTAGTGTACCTCCTTTATCTTTCTTTTGCTTTGAGACAGTTTGAAAGTTGTAATAAGCTATATTTTGGATTTCCGCTGCTATGGTGTTTAGTTCTGATTTTCAGCTTATGCACTGTCTCTCTTGTTTTATGTCAAGTATGTTATTATTATATTTTGTTCTATGCGCTGTGAGACATTCTACAGGTTCTTTGTATGTTCATTTCCTTCTTCCTTTTCCTTCTGACGACCTGTTCCGTGCTAACTAGACATGTGTACAACGCACTTTTGGAGTAAATGTCGGTTGGTGTGGGGCGGGCCGTCTCACTTTGTATCAGAGCTCTAGGTTGCATAGCTAACCTAGGGAAAGACACTAGGGAGAGATAGTACGTATATGAGAGCGCATATTTGTGATTACTTTGGTTTTCAAAAGCTATTTATGTATATACTATTATTAGTATAAAGATGAAGTCGCACTGCACTAGCACCACTATGGGGTCGTTAATCGTTTCCCTTTTTCAGATTGACGATGAGCCGAGACACGAGGGGTGCTGGTAGAGGGACCAACCAAGGGAATGTCGCTGACATGAGGGCGATGTTTACTAACCTCATGAGAGACATGCTTAGAGAAGTGCAAGGGGAAGTTCCCAATCCCGGAGTTGGTGTTGGCCCAGTAGTGCAGGCGCCTAGGGTCGATTTCGCCAAGTTGTGCAAGGATTACACTAATCTTGGTGGAAAGCCGTTCCACGGAACGGAGTCGGCCATAGATGTTCAAGATTGGATGGATAGCTGTGATCGTATATTTGATGACTTGGGTCTTGAGGATGCGATGAAGAGAAGGCTAGCGTCTCATCAGCTGCAAGGGCGAGCGATGAATTGGTGGAATGCCATTAGAACAGCTACTCCAGAGGACCAAGTTACTTGGGTTCAGTTCAAGGCTCGCTTTAGCGAGAAGTTTATTCCAGCTGCCAAGAAGTCAGTGTTGTTTAAGAGGTTCTTGGAACTCAAGCAGAAAGGAAGGGCAGTTTCTGATTATATTGCCGAGTTCGACACTTTGTCGAAGTATGGACTGTCTCTCATTGATACTCCTGAAAAGAAGAATGAGAAGTTCATTACTGGCCTGGATGGGTACTTGGGGGAGAGGCTTATTAACCACATCGATGAGACTTTTGAATCGATCGTGGGGAAAGCTTTGAGATCATAGAGCCTTTGCCCTAAGTCAAAGACTGAGGCTGCATCTGCAGAAGGGCCGAAGCCGCAAGCAGGCGGTGGAGGCAAGAATAACTCTCAGAATAAGAGGAAGCAGGACCAATCTAAAGGTGGCCAGAAAAAGAGCAAGAAGGACTTTGAGTGCTTCAGCTGTGGCAAGAAGGGCCATTATGCCAAAGATTGTCGGGCCAAGCCAGCGGATAAGAAGTGCTTCAACTGTGGTCAAGTGGGACATTTCAAGGGTAAGTTTCCGCAACCTCTTAAGGTGAAGCAGATTGCGAAAGCATATGATATTGACGCTGTTCCTTCTTCGTCGAATGCCCCAACTGCGGCGGAGAAAGGAAAGAATGTTGTTATTCAAGGTATGCTTTCTATTTATGATGTACCAGTTCGAGTTTTGTTTGATACTGGGGCTTCCCGTTCCTTCATATCTAGTGACCTGGTAGATAGGTTGTGAGTGGAACCCGAGATAGTCGATAGACCATTGATTGTGACGAACCCGATTGGTGGTTCGACTAGCCTTAGTATGATTTGCAGGAATTTGGTCTTATCGAGTCATGGATGTATGTTTGTTTGTGATTGCTTTGTTTTGGGCTTTACTGGGTATGGCATTATATTGGGAGTCGATTGGCTCCAAAGATACGGGGTGGTGGTAGACTGTGAGGGCTTTTTGGTAACAGTGAGGGCGGATGATGGGCGAAGGGTAGTGTTTGGTAGTCTACCTAGTGATGGGGTTATGGCTAGTTTTGTAAATTCCCTCGACATCCCGTAGGATGAGTTGTCAGATGTGCCCGTGGTTGGCCAGTATCCGGACGTCTTCGAGGAGGTGACCGGGCTTCCACCACACCGAGAGATTGAGTTCCGTATTGATTTAGTGAAAGATGCCAGACCTATGTGATGCCACTTCATCGTATGGCACCAAGGGAGCAGCGAGAGCTCGGGGTGCAAGTCAGCAATCTTTTGAAGAAGGGATTTATTAGGAGTGTCTCCGAGTGGGGAGCACCAGTTGTGTTTGCCACTAAGGCAGATGGTTCCCTTCGTTTGTGTGTGGACTATTGCGAGTTGAATAAGGTAACGAGGAAGAATAAGTATCCTCTATCGCGGATAGATGATTTGTTTGATCAACTGGAAGGAGCAAGAGTGTTCTCCCAGTTGGACCTCGCGACAGGATTTCATCAGCTTCGAGTAGCAGATGAGAGTGTTCCGAAAACATCATTTAGGACGCCGTCTGGATTTTATGAGTGGTTGGTCATGCCATTTGGGTTGACCAATGCACCAGCCTATTTTGTGGATCTTATGAATCGAGTATTCAGAGAACAGTTGAATAAGTTTGTTCTTGTGTTCGTGGATGATATCCTTGTTTACTCAAGGACAGAGGAGGAACACAACGGACACTTGAGGATAGTGATGGAGGTGTTGAGGAAACACCAATTGAAAGCGAAGTTCTCTAAGTGTCATTTTTGGAGAAGGGAAGTAAGATTCTTGGGTCATGTTGTTTCAGAGAGTGGTATTGCCATGGACCCTGCGAAGGTGGCTACGGTACAGGATTGGCCTACGCCCAAGAATGCAACAGATGTGAGAAGTTTCTTGGGATTAGCTGGATATTATCGTAAGTTTATCCAGGACTTCTCCAAGATAGCAGCACCGTTGACTCAGTTGACTAAGAAGAATCAGTCCTTCGTCTGGGACAGAGTGTGTGAGGATGCCTTCAAGAGTCTAAAGGAGAAGTTGACGCGTGCGCCAGTGTTAGTCATTCCTGAAGGGAATGAAGAGATGACGGTATACATGGATGCTTGTGGTACCGGACTGGGTGCAGTATTGATGCAAGGAGGTCGGGTGGTAGCTTATGCTAGTCGACAGCTAAAGCCGCATGAGAAGAAGTATCCTACCCATGATTTGGAATTGGCAGCGATTGTATTTGCGCTGAAGATGTGGAGACACTATCTCTTGGGAGAACGATTTGAGTTGTTTACCGATCATAAATCTTTAAAGTATCTCTTCTCCCAGAAAGATCTGAATCTCCGTCAGCAGAGATGGTTAGAGTTCTTAGCTTCGTATGATTTTGATATCGCATATACACCTGGGAAAGGTAATGCGGTATCCGATGCCTTGAGTAGGAGACACGCCAGCTTAGGGGCAATGTTTCTTGAGTGGAAGCAACTGGAGTATATCGCGGGGTTTGATTTCAGACCAAAGTGCAAATTGGATCCAGTCATGCTAGCTAGTTTGACGATCAGACCCACTTTGATAGAGCGGATTGGTTCTAGTCAGAGGGACGATCCTAATCTATTAGAAATCATCTCCAAGTTAGAGATGGGTATCGATGAGGAGATGAATGTATATGGGCTTGATCGAGATGGATGGCTTCGAAAGAATGGAAGGCTAGTTGTGCCCAACGTGAATGGTTTGAGAGATGAAGTGCTTAGAGAATGTCATCACTCAAAACTAACTATACATCCCGGTGGTAATAAGATGTATCGAGACATGAGACAGAGTTACTACTGGGAAGGGATGAAAAGAGACGTTGGGAAGTTTATATCCAAATGCATGAATTGTCAGCTAGTTAAAGCCGAGCAAAAGAAGCCTAGTGGTTTGTTGCAACCATTAGAAATTCCCGAATGGAAATGGGAGCAAGTTTCGATGGATTTCATCGATGGTTTACCAAGGACAAGATCAGGACATGATAGCATTTGGGTAATTGTGGATCGATTGACTAAAAGTGCAAGATTTATACTAGTCAAATCGACCAGAACGGCAGCCAAGTTGGCAGAACTGTATATGAAGTGGGTAGCGAGATTTCATGGAGTACCCAAAAGCATTGTGAGTGACCGAGACCCGTTGTTCACTAGTGGGTTTTGGGAGAGCTTACAAGAGGCTCTAGGGTCAGGATTACATCTCAGTACCGCATATCATCCTCAGACCGACGGTCAGACGGAGAGGGTGAATCGTATATTGGAAGATCTCTTGAGAGTTTGTATATTGGATTTTGGTGGATCATGGGATGACCATTTGCATCTAGTAGAGTTTGCATATAATAATAGCTACCAATCCAGTATCGGTATGGCTCCATATGAAGCTTTGTACGGAAGACCGTGCAACTCACCATCATGTTGGATAGAGACTGGCGAGAAGTTTGTGCTTGGACCAGATGTGGTGAGGGAAACTTCGGATAAGATTAAGATCATTCAGCAACGAATGAAAGCTACCCAAGATAGGCAGAAGAGTTATGTTGATAAGAGGAGAAGAGACTTGAAATTCTCCGTTGGTGACTTGGTGTTTGTCAAGATCTCTCCGTTGAAGAGCGTGATACGATTTGGCAGGAGAGGCAAGTTGGCACCAAGATTTGTTGGCCCATTCCCTGTTCTTGAACTAGACGGGAATTTGGCGTATAGAGTTGGCTTACCAGAGAAGATGGCGGGAGTTCATAATGTATTTCATGTTTCCCAACTAAGGAAGTTCGTTCACGACTCAGATATGACTATTTCACCTGATCGGTTAGAGGACTTCGAAGTAGAATCCGAGGCGGTTGGGAACCGCAAGCCGATTCGTATTGGGGGGCACGATACGAAGCAACTTCGAAGGAAGGCGGTGAAGCTAGTCAAGGTTCAGTGGGGCGAGGACGAGAATGATTGTACTTGGGAGACAGAGGAGAGCATTAGGAAGGCATATCCAGAACTCTTTGCCCGGTAAGATTTACTTTGCAATTTAGTTTTCCGCATGCTAGGGTAGACTTGTTCTGCATGTTTGATGGTTGTTTTATGATTGATAGGCATGCGGGACCTTTGTGTGTTGGGATTAAGGAATTTCGGGGGCGAAATTTCTTAAGGGGGGGGGGGGGGGGGGAGAGCGTAACGACTCGTATACTACACATCATAGGATTGTAGAATATTTATTTCTTTCCCATATGAAGTCATATGTTCATGTAACTTTGGGAAACATCTACTAGAGTAATTTCCCATGTTCATGATTTTTGTCGATTTTTAAAAGACCATTTTTCCGCTAGTTGGTACTGTTTCGGCCATAACTTTTGATTGGAAAGGAATTTTGACCTGAAACCACATCCATTGGATTCGTTTGATGGTTTAACTTTCCGTAGAGTGGTCATAATAGCTAAACGGACTTACCGTTTGAGAGATATGGCTGAAATAAAGTTTGGAGGGTGAAAAACTGCTTAACCGGGCCAAATCGGGTGATTAGTGAGTAGGCCCATAACCCATTTCGGGATTAGGGTTATGGGGAGGATGAAATGAGATAGAGGATCATTCCATTTCAGTTTTCTAGCCTCCACTTATCACCAAGGAACCCTAAAAATGGCCTCTAACCTCTAAATCACCTCCAAATCATCTTTTGGTCAAGGATTAAGCTTAGCAACCCCTAATCAAGGAAGATCTACACCAAATCAACATTGGAGCTGCTGTTTAGGATTGGGATTCGCATCAAATCAGAGATTTATTTCAGATCTTAGTTTATTTTGTGGCTAAGGTGAGTGATTTGCATAGTTTTACACTAATTATGGCTAATTAGGAGTGATTAGTGTTAATTAGCGAATTTAAGCATGATAAAATTCGGGAAAAATGTTCATAAATTCCTAAATGATGTTTCAGACCTCTGATATGAATTTGGGTTAATTTGGTTAAGTTTTGCTAATCCTATCATTAGTTTCACCTAAACATGCTTAGGGGGAAATATGGGGTTTTGGGTATGTTTGATCCATTTTAACCTAACATATTGATGTTTTGATGTTTGTGGTTGATTATGCATGTTACTATGACTGTATGAAATGCTTTATGACTGATTTCAATAGTTAGAATGGTCGAAAACGTCGTCGAATGGCGTAAACACTAGCTGGAACAGTTTCAGAAAACATTGCAGGGTTCGGATCAGATCGGATATGGGGCTCGGATCGGATATGTTGAACCGAGCAATGGAATTCGATCGGATCGGAACCCAGCACTTGGGAAAAATGGCAAAAAGGAAGGCCACGCTAACTGAACTGGGATCGGATCGGATTAGGGAGGACGGATCGGAACGGAAGCATGAGGACGGATCGGATAGGAGCATGTGAAGGACGAGGGGACGGATCGGAACGGAGGCGCGAGCTGGAGGGGAGATGACACCCGACCCGACCCGAGACGAAGCACCCGACCCGAACTGATGGAGGACAACCGACCCGAGCCGCACCAGGAGAAGACCCGACCCGAACCGCACCAGAAGGAGACCCGACCTGAACAGATGGAGGATATCCGACCCCAACCGATGGCTTGAGGAGGAACCCGACCCGACCCAGTATTGACCAATAACCCGAGATGCAAAGGTAGTCCAATATGGGAAGTTAGAGCTCAGGATCCAGTTGGGAACCGATGAGTTCACTTCATGATTGGACTTTGCTGTGGGACGTGTGCTAAGGAGTTGTCGACGTTCATAACTTTGATTCACCACTAAGAATGAGTGATGGCTACTTATCAGTGCAGTAGGGTCATTATGACCTAAGGGGCAAGGTGATGGTAGCAAGACTACGTTATCAGTGCAGTAGGGTAATTATGACCTGAGGGGCAAGATGATGCGTAATAAGACTATGAGCCAGCGCAGATAGGGTGAATAACTCCATAGGGCAAGTGGACATAGTAAGGATTGGTAAGGCTATGAGCCAGCGCAGATGGGGTGAATAACTCCATGGGGCAAGTGGACATAGCAAGGAACTAGTGGCTACGTTATCAGTGCAGTGAAGCCGTTTATGACTTCATGGGGCAAAGTGATCGTAGCAAGGAATGTTGGGTGACCGAAGTGGTGAATATCGTATGCTTTACGCACTGAGTGAGAGATGTGAGGATGGATGCTATGCTTGATTATTTGCCATCATTATGACATGCACACCTCCCCCACCTCCGTATCCTTATACTATTTGATATGGTACCTTAGAGTGTTGTACAGTATGTAGTGCTAAATCTTTGGTTGCAGGTCCAGGTTCAGGTATGTTTTAGTCTACCTGTTATTGTTCACTTTAGATGCTTATCGCTCATACCAGGCTTTATGTCTGACCCAGAGTTTTATGTCTCCTCTTATTACTCTGGGTGCTCACACGAGCAGACTAGAGACAGGTTGGCTGGTGATGCGCGAGTAGCTGATTCGGAGGCGGCAGGAGGCTTCCACTTATGGTATATATATACACATTCTCCCTGTGTCGTTGGTGGTCGCTACTTGGGCATTAGTAGTGTACCTCCTTTATATTTCTTTCGCTTTGAGACAGTTTGAAAGTTGTAATAAGCTGTATTTTGGATTTCCGTTGCTATGATGTTTAGTTCTGATTTTCAGCTTATGCACTGTCTCTCCTGTTTTATGTCAATTATGTTATTATTATATTTTGTTCTATGCGCTGTGAGACATTCTACAGGTTCTTTGTATGTTCATTTCCTTCTTCCTTTTCCTTCTGACGACCCGTTCCGTGCTAACTGGACATGTGTACAGCGCACTTTTGGAGTAAATGTCGGTTGGTGCGGGGCGGGCCGTCTCGTAACCAATACAGGGTGAATGGGTAGGGTTAAGTAATAAGAAATACTAAACCAATATAACTTGGTTTGTGGTGGGGTTAAGTCAACATGAATTACCGATAACACTTAACCAGTATAACAGGATGAATGAAGAGGGTTAAGTTGTCTTGAATTGACTAATGACACTTAACAATCCAAATTGACGGGAAAGGGAACTAAGTAGTAAACCTTAGAAAACAACGATTCTGGAAACTAAGTGGTAAATCTTAGTTAGTAAAACTAAGTAGTAATTCTTAGTATAACATGGGAAGGAGCGAATGTCCGTCTGAGTAGAGAGAGGGCTCCAACGAATTGGGTTACGAAGCCCGAGACTTCGAGGGGACGTGAGGGTACTATTGGTATCCCTCTGTGGAGCTGCAGATGATCCTCCTGGGCTCACAGAGGTTAAGGTCTGCGTAGAAGAACCAAGGGTATGCCATGGTTGCAATACATGGCAACCTAAAGACCAGGATGGACCGGCGTGATTCGACAAGAAAACGGTAGCCCTGTGATAGCAACTCGTCGTCTACCATCCATCTTGAGTCAATCGAGATACGTGAAGCGGAAAGGCGGAGAACTCCAAAAGACCATATACTTGCTATCTAGTTATGGTTGCGGATGGCCATAGGATAGTGGGCCACCGGGGGCCGACGTATAGTTCTCATTTTACAAGGTGTGCCTTTCATTAGTTGAGGGAGGGGTCAAGTGGGACCATAGCAACTGGAATAAAAACAGACCTTAGCATCTGCATCGGCAGATATCCGAAAGCTCCCGACCGAGTTCTGTATTCCTTGATTTGCCCTGTCACAGGACTCGGACCGCACATTACAGGACATGTGCATCTAGACAAGCGATAACGATTCGCGATACATGCGGGGGGGAGGGGGGGAAGTATAGCAACATATACCACTCTAGGTAGTGTGTCCTAGACTTGGGGGCATCGTTCGATAGGTGGCGTAATCCCTAGTTGGACTAGGTGGCATAAACCCTGAACTCGAAAAGCATTCAGCAGATAGCGTAAAACTCTAGTTAAATCTAGAAAGAACTTGATAGAAAACCCTAGATTAGATCTAGGTAATAAATAATAAATGTATGCCTGGAGGCAATGGAAACTACAGGGGTTGGGATCACGTTATCGTTACTAGTTGGAACACTAGTTAGGTGGTGCAGAGATATAGAAATTAGTATAATAAGGAAATAGCGAAGTGGCGAAAGTATTAGAGCGTATCCAGTTTATCTTAGCATATCTTGTCACTACCTTGTCTAATGTTGTTGACCCTATCGTCATGGTGTAATCTTGTATTCAGTTAATTCATGTCGTTTTGTTTTTCCATGTTCACATGCTAGAAGTTACTGAACTTACTCAGGCTTTATGTCTGACTCTTTTTTTCTTTCGTCTTCTTTTCTTCCGTTCCCCCCCCCCAGGTAGTAAAGGAGGGAATAGTTTAGCTCAGGTTAAGTTGGACTGCCACTCTTTCCCAGCTCGAAGATTTGTCGAAGTTTGCTTGGATTCTCTTTTCAGATGCTATGGCTGGCTCTTGCTAAATGCAGGGGATATAAATGTTGTTTTTATGCTTCTTTATTTTGTAAGACAGATGATACTCTGATATTGTAAAGAAACCATTGTACAAACTATTTTATCAATAAAGCAAAGTTTTATTTTCCACTGTTTAATTTCTGTCTATCTTGTAATTTATCTGCATCTTTTACCCTAAATGCTCCACAGAACTTAGTGCATTCCCTTTGTGAGCGACACTAACGGGTGTGGAGTGTTACACGTGGTATCAGAGCTGAAGGTTACCAGATCAGATAAAGGATTTGAAAAATTATTTTGAAAACGGTTTTTAAAGAAGCATTTTCAAGAGAAAAGATTTGTTTTAAAGACATATTCCCCAAACGTACTATCTTCTCTTCCTCTGTTTAAATTCTAATCTCCTTCTTTCTTGAGTCTATGGGGCTCCTGGCTTTGTGGGAGTTAACCTCATCGAAGGGCAAAGTAGTGCCCGGCTTCCATCCATAGTCGTAGTTGTTTTATGAACGAGCAGTTTTCTTTCGAAGCTTATAGGGTTTTCCGGACGATGGAGGCAGTTTTCGAGAGATTTGTCAACATGACTACACACGGAAGGGGATGAGGAGTTTGGCTAAGGAGCACAACCCAAGGATAAGGAATTCATGGATAGGGACTTGGCTCACCAAGGAGGAAGGAATTATAAAGCGTAAGACAAAAGGATGTAACTTTTATATGATATAATAGGGCATATAATTAAGGACAAGAGCAAGAACGAGGAACAAGATTTTCATAAGGGCAAGAACCTAATTTCGCCACCAAGCGTACCTAGGAGAAAGGTAGTAAAAGTTCTCTTGGAAGAGTCTAGTTTTGCTATTCGTACTATTTCCTTTGGTTTTATCGCTTCGCACTTGTTCATATCCACTTCCATAGTTGAGTCTCCGCACCATAGTACTTGTATAGTAGAAAGGTCCCACTAGAGTCTCAAATCCAATTAGTGGTCTGACCAGTTTATTTTTGGTTAGTAGGGATTTTAGAATAGCTATCGAGTTTGCTTATATCATCTCACGTAGATCATTTAAATTCAAAGGAGATATTCCTTGGGTGCTTTTCTGATATTGGTTTAGGCCTTTGGGGCTTGTACTTGGGGAATGTCAAGTTCGACTAGGATGGTTTACGTGAGAGAGGAATAGTTGTTGCAGGCACTCCAAAAAGCACGTAGTGACCTTTCGACCCTTATAGTTATGGCATGGTGGATAAGAGAGAGACCTCTAATCATCATATTACATATACTTGGTACCGTGATTGATATCTGTTTATTTTGGAAATGGATATCTGGAACTTCACAATCGTGAAGTTAAATTAGTTAAGATACAGTGGAGTAAAGCTCAAGAAGGCTAGATACTAGCATCATACCCTTTTCCTTGAGGGTGCATCCTTGATTTCTTTGTTTTTAGGAGCTTTACGTATAATTGTTTCTCTTTTTCCAAAGTATATCACCTAGGTCGTATCTTCGATCCTTAGGTAGAAGCCAATGGATGTAAACAAGTATTTGAGACATGTTATGGTTGGTGGTTGCAAGTGATTGCTAATGGTTGCTCGTGGATGCATATGCATACGTATTAGGCGCTAGATCAGTTCGGACGCTTTCATGTTGCATTACAGATATGTATTTGTTTGTAAGTTGAGCCTGATATGCTATCATATGGATGTTGCATATGGATGAATGGATATGCACGCATGTAGTATTTACATAACTAGGGATGCTTGCATACATGGTTGGATGCATCGCACTGACATGACTCGCATTAAGGAGGTCGACTGAATCAGTAGACCGCCTGATTTTACAGTAGATAAAGACATATACACACACTATGCATATGAACATGAAAGCATTAGAAATCTTTTAAGGACAATGAATGCCTGTAATTGAATGGTTGAGTATATGGGTGATTGGATGGTAGGACACATTCTTCCAAACTTAAAGATTTCGGGGACGAAATCCTTTTAAGTGGGGGAGAATGTAACACCCCGTAATTCTGTAACACTAAGATTCAAAAATCAGGGCATAATTAATTTTTAAAAGAAGAATTAAGGGAAATGGGTTGCGCCATTCCGTTCGTCTCGAAATTCTGCTTGAGATAGAGTCCAAGTTTGCATAAATCGGACTCTGTATGAAGGAGATATGGACGAACAAAGTAAGGCAGAGATACCGGAAACAGACCAGAATGCACTGGCGCACTTGTGAAGTGCGCCCGTACAAAAATGCACTGGCGCACCTGCCAAGTGCGCCCATACTAATCCAGCACCGAATTCTGGAGTGTTCTGTGCTTATGTGTCTCCTTTTGAGTGGTTGGATGATGTGTATTCGACCTGTGCGATTCTGATGGCTTCTATGATGATCTAAGGGCCCTAAAACACTCTCTACACCTATAAAAGAATGCCTAGACCTAAGGGTTCCTCCACGCAAATTCTCTAAGGCATCTACATACTGCTTCTCTCTACTCTAGCCTCCACCATTAAAATAAATCTAATTCTCCACTAAAACAAGTTATAGTTTTTCTACTAATTGGAGATTCAAATCAAGATTAAAGCTTCAAGAAGGGAATCAAAAGCTAATTCAACGGTTTCAAGCAACGTCACACGAATCATAGCAAATCACCTTTTTAGAACCGATCTCTGTAAGTCAGTTATTTTTAGATTTGAACATTTTGTTTTTATTCGTGACATGAAATTAAAGGGATAAAAGACTATGCCTAATCTTTCTACTTGAATCAGTGCTTGTACCTTTGAACCTAATTAAGAACTGTTGTGATTCGATGACCAATAAGACTGTGACCGTGAAACTATGCACTTTGGAACCATATGCCTATGACTATGAACATTGCCTATGACTACGAACATTGCCTATGACTATGAACATTGCCTATGACTACGAACATTGCCTATGACTATGGACATTGCCTATGACTACGAACATTGCCTATGACTGTGACTGTGACTATGAGGATTATTTCCTCGACTAAGCCTATGCCTTTGATTAGGAAATATAAACTATTGCCTATGACATAACAAGGACATCTATGATTAAACACCTGTGATTCATGACTAGGAAATTGTTGCTTAAGTTTTGTGACTATGAAATTGGGTATAAACCCGGTCATCTATTATGTCTATTCTTGGTTATCTTTGGTTTTAGTCCTTGGGAATTTAACTATTAAGTTAGGTCTACCCATGTTCTTGAACCTATGTCTCTATTCTTTCTATTCTTGGTTTTAGACCTTGGGAATTTACCTATTTAGTTAGGTCTACCCATGTTCTTGAACCGACGTCGTTATTCAACCCTTTTTATGCCAGTTAGTGTGTCTATCTTTTGCATAGCATCTTTGGTTCATTCTCTATTTTCTACGAACCTAGCTTTAATCTAGACTGAATCACGATTATACGAACGGTTGGAATGCTGTTTGGGCAAAATATGAAATTTACTAAAAACATAGTTTAACTTGGAAATTGGCATAAATTGGGAACATTTATTATGGCATGTTCATAGAAATGCAAATTGGATAAATTTGACATGAATTGTAAGATGTGTAATTTGAATCTAGTATTGACGTGTAAATCTAGCATTTGCATGAATAGTGAGCTAGAGTAATAAGTTTAGTTTGACGTGAATTAGAATGTTGAATCGGAATTGGATTAGCTAATTTGGCACGGTAAGTATATTGGCATAAATGTGAAATTGGCCATAATTTGGAATAAATGTCAGGTTTAGCAAAATCATAGTTAGTGACACTTAATTTGGTATAGTTTACATACCAAAAGGGCATAAATATGATATAGAGGGGAGAATAGGCCATAAGAAGAAACGTTGACAATTCACAATAAAAGAGTAATTAGGAAATAAGTAAATTAGGAATAATTTACTTATTGAATTTGGCCTAAATGAGGAAATGTAAATTTAGACAATTTAGAGGTTTATTAACGACACCTCTTTTAATGGTACACCAGAAAGTTCTAGGGTGACAGAGAGGATAGTGTCTAGGCTTGGGTTTGGAAAATACAAGTTTCCTGCTCTCCCTGGCTATCCCTAACTGATCCAACGGACAGGATGGTTACTTTCAAAACCTGATTTGAAAATTAACCAAAACCCTTTTGAACTTAGAAAACACGAATATGCCTAACCCGAGGTTAGACTGAGTTGCGATGTAAACCTGCCCGGAACCAACCGGCACATCCAGTAATCGCAACAATAACCGTCTAATGTGAGTGGTAGTGGCTTTAATTTATTTAGTTAAAGCTAGAACAAGAATGGTAGGGTAAAGTTAACTAAGACACTTAACCAATTCTACAAGATAACCAAACCGATGGGTGGGGTTAGGTTCATACAGACACAGTTAAGCTAGAATGGGAGGGTTAAGTCTATAGGAACACTTAACCAACTCAACACAGTCGAGCTAGAATGGGAGGGCTAAGTCCATAGGGACACATAACCAAACTTATGGTAACAAGACCAGATTTGTAGGGGTTAGGTAACTAAGAAAACACTTAGCCATACTAATATGTTAACTAGAATAGAAGGTGGGGTTAAGTAAAGTTGATACACTTAGCCAAATTAACATGTTAACTAGACTAGAGGTTGGGGTTAAATAAATACACTTAGCCAATTTGATATGTTATCCGGGATAGACCGTAGGGTTAAGTAAACTTGAACACTTAACCATCAGATTTTGATAAAAAAATAGGGTTAAGTCTAAACATGAATGGATAATACTTAACCATTAATAACATGTTAGTTAAGACAGACGGGCAAGGTTAAGTTAAAAAGGAACACTTAACCAATACAGGGTGAATGGGTGGGGTTAAGTAATAAGAAATACTTAACCAATATAACTTGGTTTGTGGTGGGGTTAAGTCAACATGAATTACCGATAACACTTAACCATTATAACAGGATGAATGAAGAGGGTTAAGTTGGCTTGAATTGACTAATGACACTGAACCAATCCAAATTGACGGGAAAGGGAGCTAAGTAGTAAACCTTATAAAACAACGATTCTGGAAACTAAGTGGTAAATCTTAGTTAGTAAAACTAAGTAGTAATTCTTAGTATAACACGGGAAGGAGCGAATGTTCGTCTGAGTAGAGAGAAGGCTCCAACGAATTGGGTTACGAAGCCCGAGACTTCGAGGGGACATGAGGGTACTCTTGATATCCCTCTGTGAGGCTGCAGATGATCCTCCTGGGCTCACAGAGGTTAAGGTATGCGTAGATAAACTAGGGGTATGCCTTGGTTGCAATACATGGCAACCTAAAGACCAGGATGGACCGGCGTGATTCGGGAAGAAAACGGTAGCCCTGTGATAGCAACTCGTCGTCTACCATCCATCTTGAGTCAATCGAGATATGTGAAGCGGAAAGGCGGAGAACTCCAAAAGACCATATACTTGCTATCTAGTTATGGTTGCGGATGGCCATAGGATAGTGGGGCACCGGGGGCCGGCGTATAGTTCTCATTTTACAAGGTGTGCCTTTCATTAGTTGAGGGAGGGGTCAAGTGGGACCATAGCCACTGGAATAAAAACAGACCTTAGCATCTGCATCGACAGATATCTGAAAGCTCCCGATCGAGTTCTGTATTCCTTGATTTGCCCTGTCACAGGACTCGGACCGCACATTACAGGACATATGCATCTAGACAAGCGATAACGATTCAGGATACATGCGGGGGGGGGGGGGGGAGTATAGGAACATATACCACTCTATGTAGTGTGTCCTAGACTTGGGGGCATCGTTCGACAGGTAGCGTAATCCCTAGTTGGACTAGGTGGCATAAACCCTGAACTCGAAAAGCGTTCAGCAGATAGCGTAAAACTCTAGTTAAATCTAGAAAGCACTTGATAGAAACCCTAGATTAGATCTAGGTAATAATTAATAAATGTATGCCTAAAGGCAATGGAAACTACAGGGGTTGGGATCACGTTATTGTTACTAGTTGGAACACTAGTTAGGTGGTGCAGAGATATAGAAATTAGTATAACAAGGAAATAGCGAAGCGGCGAAAGTATTAGAGCGTATCCAGTTTATCTTAGCATATCTTGTGACTACCTTGTCTAATCTTGTTGACCCTATCGTCATGGTGTAATCTTGTATTCAGTTAATTCATGTCGTTTTGTTTTTCAATGTTCACATGCTAGATGTTACTGAACTTACTCAGGTTTTATGTCTGACTCTGTTTTTCTTTCGTCTTCTTTTCTTCCGTTCCCCCCTCCCCCCCCCCCCAGGTAGTAAAGGAGGGAATAGTTTAGCTCAGGTTAAGTTGGACTGCCACTCTTTCCTAGCTCGAAGATTTGTCGAAGTTTGCTTGGATTCTCTTTTTAGATGCTATGGCTGGCTCTTGCTAAATGTGGGGGATATAAATGTTGTTTTTATGCTTCTTTATTTTGTAAGACAGATGATACTCTGATATTGTAAAGAAACCATTGTACAAACTATTTTGTCAATAAGGCATAGTTTTATTTTCTGCTGTTTAATTTCTGTCTATCTTGTAATTTATCTGCATCTTTTACCCAAAATGCTCCACAGAACTTAGTGCATTCCCTTTGTGAGTGACACTAACAGATGTGGGGTGTTACATACTTCCCCTTGAATAGTGTACAGAACTCATCCCAAGTGCGCACTGTACCTTCCTCATCTGCAGCTATGATGGCATCCCACCATAATTCAGCCTCTTCCTGTAGAAGCCAAGCACCCATAAATGCTTTGTCGTGGGTTTCCAGTGTCATGCCACTTAGAACCTTATTAGCAGTTTTCAACCATGCAATAGCCTCTGTCACTGTGCCTGTACCGGAGAAGGTTTTGCCCCCTAAGTTCTTGTATCTCTTAGCAACTCGGTCAAGCTTGAATTGCTGAGGGGCTGGTGGCTGTATCATAGGCACTTTGTAGTGACCCAGATTTCCATAACATCGGAGTTGACTATATATATCATACGTCCAACCCAAATATCACGAAAATACGAACCATTAATAGAAAGAAGTTTGAGAAAATACGGAACATTTTTTTTTTAGAAGAAAGAGGTAGAAGAAGAACAGAAATAACAACACAGAATCTCACATCGCAGCGGAACAAAATATAATATATCACATCTTTGAAATACAAAATCTTAACTGTATATCATACACTTATCAGAGTACAACACTTACAACATAACGGAACTACTATAACTGGATAACGCTGAAGCCTCCTGCTCCAAGCTCTTCCAGTATATCTGTAAATTCCCGACTACTTGACTGCCCGTACAAATTTAGGCACCCAAGAGTTTAGGGAAAACAACAAAGTAAACTCCGGGTCAGTCATGGGACTGGTATGAGTAAACAGTTTAAAACAGTTTCAGAAAACTAAATGATATCTCATAAGACCATGCCGTATAACACGGAACGGGGTTTTCCCTTATGAGAATCCAAACACTTGACTTATCTTTATATCAAAACTCTTTTGATATTATAATAATGTCTACATCAAGTAAATAACAATCTAGTGGAACGTTTGCATCTCACGTTCCACATATATATACAATCAAAACCGCAAGCACGTATTGGGAAATGGATTTCCAACTATGACAAGGTATGGAATCACCTTCCGCTGGTATATCTCTAGAGGAGAATACACCGAGTTCAACAAGAACATCTTGCAACTCCGCCACACATGACCGACCACTCATTTCGCTTGAGTGTATCGAATGTATATCACCAACGATTGGGATCAGCAACCGTTTCCCGAATGGGTCAGCATTGACAATAGATTTTTAGAAGTAAATGAAACTCTAGATCAGGTGATTATACACCCTAATAGGTGCGACCTACATAGCCATGCTGCTTGCCCGATTTCTGTCATTTACCGGATGTTGAGGCTAGAAGCTATGCTTTATCATCACACCAGATTCACTTCGAATGTCACATCGTCAGATCCATCGAAAATCACTAATTGACGTCTACAACAGTACATTACGTGTCAGCTAAAAGAAGTTTCCTCCTCCGCTTCCACTCTTGGTACAGTTGAAGAAATCAATGTACGTGACCTTTCTGGAAATACTCTGTCAGACATTCATCCATACAAGTCACCCAGGAACAGGATGAACCGAAGGTACTATTTCTATAAATAGAAAAAGTCCTTGCACTCTACTCCGTCTTCGATTATCTTTATATAATCTGATTCGCACGCTACTGCCAATATGGAGTGGTTCTTTGGATAATAATCCAACCGGTCTCTCCATATTGACAACGATGGTCAAAACTCCGATAGTCTGTGATTTAACTATCGAATAAAAACAAGTGTTTCGATAGTCGATGATTTAACTATCGAATAAAACAATTGTTCATCCAAAACATCTAACAATCACTGAAACTTTAATTAATATTCCATTAATTAAATCTCTTCTCTATTTCTTATCAATATTTGTTAACCAAATATTTTCAATAACCATACTGGCCTTATACGTTATTTGGAAAACATTTCCATATATCGCCTTCTTTTATTTTCTAACTTTAGAAAATATTCATTATTCTATTTCCAAGCTTTGCACATATTTGGGTTAAAACAGATGTTGTGTAAAACATCGTTACGACAACCCAAATACAGTATTTAACGAATTCTTATTCCACATTGATCTTCGAGCCTGAATCTTGCTACTTATCGGTATATCATGAAATCAACCAAGTTGGGGTATAATTACCTCTCAGACCTTGACTGAATAACATTTAACGTCAAAACAGACAAGACTACTTACTCGAATAAATCAATTCCATACAACTGATTATTCACCTTTAAACACATATATACTTTCTCTTTTATCCTTACGAGGTTTTATTCTTATACTTCCTTTTTGATTATACTATTCTATTTCTACGTTCGTTTTCTTATCGACTTCTATATATTTTGATACGTTGATTTCTAACTATCAAATTATCTTAAAAATATTCTATCTCCTTAAATTCCCGAAAAAATTCGCCATAACCTCCTTTGTATCGGGAGCATCGGGAAATTTCAAATAGCTTTCCCGGTCCTTCTCATCTCAAAAAGAAAAAGAAAAAGCCAAACGGCTTGCCGATACGGCGCATAAAATCTCATATATGAATTAAATACGTACCTTTTTGTCGGGCATTCTATTTATTTCACTTCTATACTTTATTCCATACCTGTCTCCTGTATCTATACCTGCCCAATCTATTTAACTATACCAAATCGTTTTAACTCAATTCGTTAATTATTTCTTTAGTCTATTTCTCCTTTTAATATTTGAACTCTATATTCAAACTCCAATTCGCTTCTATTTATCCAAATCTATTTATTTTAAATCCCATTTGAATTTCTATATTCAAATTCCATTTGAAATACTATGTTCAAATTCTATAGTTAAACTCCATTTGAATTCTATTATTCAAATTCTATTTCAATTCCTTATATTCAAAGTCCATTTGAATTCTCTGCATTATTTATAAACAACGTTTATAACTTTAATTCAAACCCCACCTTTGCATTTATAAACAACGTTTATAAATTCAATTCAAATCCCATATTTTCATTTATAAACAAAGTTTATAAATTCGATTCAAATCCCATATTTTCATTTATAAACAACGTTTATAAATTCGATCACTTGTTTTATATACCTTCAAAACAAGTTAATATTTTCTATAGTTTTAAAACCCATTTGAATTCTATATTCAAAGTCTATTTGAATTCTATATTCAAATTCTATCGTCAAAGTCTATTTGAATTCTATATTCAAATTCTCTAGTTTAAAGTCCATTTGAACATCTCTGCATTATTTATAAACAACGTTTATAACTTCAATTCAAATCTCATCTTTCTATTTATAAACAACGTTTATAAATTCGATATTCGTTCATATATATATTCAAAACAAGTTAATGTTTTCTATAGTTCTTTTAAAATTCAAATTCTATTCAAAAAAAAATAGAATTCCCTTTTTTAAATTTCAAATACCCTTTTCGATATTTTTTTATAAATCAATATTCAAGCCCAGGGATATTTTAAACAATCAAATCAACCAATTATTCAATCATTTGATTTTTAACACATCCTATATGAATATATATGAAATCAAGCAAACAAACAGAATATATATATATATATTTTTGAGGAATCCAGTTGGATTCCTCCAACCTGTTTTCCTGCATCCACAGATGTTAGTCAACATAGTAATACCCATCCTGCTTCGAGGCAGGATATCGCGGTATAGAAGGTCATCCACTAATCATAGCGTGGGGCGTATAGGGTAATCATCCGCTATGAAACTGCGGGCATCCGCTAATGAGACTGCGGGAATCCAACCAATCATCAACCCAATATATATATATATATAATAGTCCTAAATAACTATATATATATTACTACAACAATAAATAAATATTTAAAGCATCCAACAATCAACAAAAACAATTATTTTTAACTGATAAAAATAAATTCTAAATGAAACAGAGTGAGATTTACTCACCATGTATTTTATTGCAATCCGTTCCGAAGGACTCGAACCACTTTCGATTAAATTAATTTCTCGCTAACTCCATCAAATTCCAAACGACTTCTAGCTCGAATAGCTCGCAGCCATCGACCAGCTGGTCTTGTTTTTTTCACGATTTTTGAACCTTAATTCATTTTTCCTTAAAAATTCTTCCATCCCGTGCTTTGCAGAAGATTGAATCCAACTATCAGACTCTAACAAAACCGCCACTGTCTATTTTGGCAATTCATCGAACACTTTGAAAGCCATCTCCATTTCCATCAAACAACACTCTGCCTTTCCTTTATGAACACCTGCGGCTACAGGAGACTCAGCATCGAACTCCACTGTCGAACCTCTCCTGCCACATTGCACCATCAGAAAATGACATCGAGCTCCCTTCTCACCATTTCGTTGAACACCAGACCACCACAGAAACCCTCGAATCCCATCGTCACCCTCTTTGAACCTTGCAACGCCATCGTCCACTCCCCAGAACCCCACCTGAGTACTGTGACTTCGAACCGTTGAGTACCGAACCACCGGTGACAAACGCAGCTCCACAAATTTACCTCCCCCAAAATCACATCGCGATGCCCTTTTTATCCCTCACGGTGATTGTCTGACCCGCGGTTTCTAATGGAATGGTGAAGCTTTGATTAGGTTTTAGATTTCGAAGACTTAAAAGAGGAGGCTGACGGGTTTTGTTTGATTCGATTTGAGGATCCGAGGAAAACATGGCTTCGAATTTGTTTATCTGAAGCTTTGTTTTTGCGTCGAGGCCTTTGATTTTATAGAGGAGAGGTGCGGCTAAAATTGAACAGCGAGGTCAATTTTTTTTCTCCTTTGATGTTTTGTTAATGGCCGAGCTTTTCCTGTGGTTTTAGAAATGAACAAAAAGCCCTTGTTTGGTGGAGATGGAGAAGAACACGTAGTTATCTTGTTTGTGGAATTAAAGGGGAACACGGTGGGTTTGTTTTGTCCATACAACTTAATTTAATTAAATTAAATTAAACTGTATCCTTAAAAATGAAATGATCCTTGACTGCGAACTCCTTTCTAAACCCAACAAGTGTCGTTCTTAGGGTAATATCACTATTCCGAACACACTGAGATAGGTCACAAAGTCCAATTCGATCATCTGGAGAAGATATTAATTTAAATCGATATAAACTAAATTTCAAACTATTTAAATTCTTCAATAATAATTTAATATTATTATTCTAATTCAAACAGAATTATGTATTGATTATCTGAACTGTTTTCAAACCAGTTTTCACTTCGAATTCAGTTATTCGCTGATTCCTTATTTTGATAATTTAATATATACGATATTAAATCGAAATCGATACATAAATATAAAAATTCATTTATATTATCAACTAAATATTTAAATCCATTCTAAATATTTAAAATTAGTTGGTCGAAATCCCGGGTCATTACATTCTTCCCCACTTAAAATAATTTCGTCCTCGAAATTGCTAAGGTAGAAAAAGTGCTACAAGCCCATTTACTTTTCAAAATCTTATTTATGTTGAAACTCAACATTTCAAACTTCCTTGCATAACTCCGTTTCAAATAAATCCATATTCGATAACTCCTCCATTCAAATAACTATATTCGATAATCTCTCTATCGAATAACTAGATTCGAAAACCTTTCTTTGAATAAACTATATTCGATTTACTCTATTCAATTTACTCTATTGGATTTAACTCTTTTCGATTAACTCCATCGAATAACTAAATTCGATAACTCCTTCGAATAACCAATATTCTATAACTCACTTCGATTAAACTAATCGATAACTCTTTTCGATTAAACCATAATCGATAACTCTTTTCGATTAACGAGTAATCGATAATTCCTTTCGAATTAAACTATATTCGATAACTCCTTTAATTCTATCCGAATAAACTAATATTCGATTTAACTCCACTCGCTTGACTCTAGATCGCAGCGATCACAATGGTTACGCCTGATTCCCCCAGGAAACATCCGACCGCCCTAGGCTATCTGCAGCCCTGCGAATTTCGCTAGCAGTCATACGAAATGGCAACTTATCCTGAGTAACTATGTTTGAATAAATCTATCTTAGTACTATATTCGATCAACTTTAATTGAATAACTATCATTCAATTAAATTCTCATTCGATTAATTTATGTTCAATTAACTTTATCTGGTTAACTCTTTATTTGAATAACAAATATTCGATAATTTCTAATTGAATAACTAATATTCAATTAACTCTACAGATTAACCCTAACTGATTAACTCTAACTGGTTAATTCTTACTCTAATCGATTATTTCTAACTCTAATCGACTTCTCCTATTCGAATAACTCCTATCGGATAATGTTTATTCATTTATAAAGATTTACTTTTAGTAACGGTTCTTCACTTTATAAATGTCCTCTTTAATAACGTTACCTCACTTATACAAGTGTTGTGTACCCCTTCTATTTAAAACTATCGGCTTTAAAAACCAATATCTCTCCTCTATATAAGTTCAGACTTATATATTCCATTTATCGAATGATAAATATTTAATTTAATTTATAAACTGTTATTTATAAATTTATCTTTTCTATTTATCCGTTAAAAACATATTTCCATTTTCTATTCATCTCTTAAATGTTCCTTTGATTAAATTCTATTTATTTAACAAATAAATATCTCATTTATAACATTCTATTTATTTTCTATAAATAAATATTTCCATTTACTCTATTTGTAAATGTTTTACAAATATTCCCCTTTCTATTTGTTTGCACATAACTTCCTTTGTATTTGTGTTACAAATATATTTCCTTTATATTTGATTTACAAATATAATTTCGTTTTTCATTCCCAATTCATATTTCATTCACATGATTTTACTCAATTCATTCGTTTCGATCCATTTAACTTACTTAAGTTAAATTTAATTTCAATCATTCAAATTCCCATTAACTAGTTGCTAATTAACCGTTTTGCCTATTTCACCCTTTTTATTTGAATATAACCTGTTCAAATATATGTCAACTTAAACATAACTAATCTAATTATATTTTCAACTCGAGTTATATATTCGATTTCGAATATAAATTCTCAATCTCTTTCACTTATCCAAAAACCCAGTTTCGATTCAAATTTCCCTTAACTGATTATCCTCCAATTTAGTTAATTCTATTTAACCTTTTAAAATATGATTTTTGTCTTAAAAATCATTTCACTTACTTCACTGGAGTTCATATTTATTTTATAACTCAAGTCTATATTTTCCTCATGGCCATTCGGATTTTATTTACTTTAAAAATCCTTTTACTTATATATATAAACCATTGTGGTTTTTAATGGTTTCTGGCGCTGCTTTTCAAAAAATTTGATTTTGACATAACTCAAAATCTATACGACGAAATCCTGATTTTTCTCTTTCATTAGAAAACTATTATTCAACCGGTCCCGACGATTCTTGTTTCACAGAATTCCGACTTAATTTGAGTCCTGTATACTCGATTGAAGTTCGAGTCGCCAATTTACGAACTGCCGCGCTATGGCGAGCTCATTTTAATTATATTTATAAATATAAACGTTTTAACTTTGTTTATAATAAATTCAACTCCATTTTGATATATATATCAAATCCATTTTTCCATTTCAACATAATATTCCCGATCTATTTCACTTCAAATATTCAAGTCCTCTACATCTACAATATTCAAATTCCATTTGAATTTCTTTATTCAAACTCTATATTTGAATTTCCTTCTATTCAATTTCTATTTGAATTTTCTTCGATTCAAATTCTAATTCAATTTCCTTATCTTCATATTCTATTTGAATTTCTTATTTTCAATTCCTATTTGAATTTCTTATCTTCAATTCCTATTTGAAATCCTTTATTCAAAAACCCATTTCAAATCCCTTATTCAAATTCCATTTGAAATCCTTTGTTCAATTTCTATTTAAATTCCTTATTCAAATTTCTATTTGAAATCCTTTGAATTTAAATTCTATTTCAAACTCTATATTTTCTTGAATTCTAATATTCAATCTCCACTTTATATTCTCTTTGAAATTCTACTTAACCAAATTCCATTTGAATTCTAATATTCAAATCTCTATTTGACTTTTCTTTATTCAAATCCATTTGAATTCCTTTGAATTCAAATTCCATTTCAATTTTTCTTATACAATTTCTATTTGAATTTCCTTTATTCAAACTCATTTGAATTCCTTTGAATTCAAATTCTATATCAATTATATATATATATTCAAATTCCTTTATTTTACTTCTATTTGAAATCTATATTCCAATTCCCATTTCAAAATTCCTTTGAAGTTATATAAATATATACATATATTTATATCTATCTCAAATTCAAAACATTTGAATTTTCAAACAACTTGTTTCATTCAAACAAATTTCCGTCAAAAACTTTTCTAAGGCAGCAATTCATCACTTAGAAACTCGAAAATGAACACTGATGATGTTGCGACCATCATCAGAATTATTTCCCAGCTACTGAATGAGTTCAGTGCTTTATTTCTTTCAAAGATCCATTTAGAAAAATATTTTCCCAACTCCCAGGATTTTAAATTCTGAATTCTGGTTGGAATTCAATTTCAATTTATCACATTTGTATATTTGATTTCATACACAAATTCCATTGGTTATATATATAACTATTTCTGTTTTATAATCTAATTTGATTATAATCCTAACAATCAACTTAACTATTTGAAAACAATATCGTGTCCAATCTCCTGTTCAAGTGTTTATAAACTCCTATCGATATCGTGGCGTCCCACGATTCGACCAAAATTTATAATCCACTCAACAGACTAGTCAACACAATATAAAACAGTTTTTATATCAAATAACAAATACGCTCTCTCGTATATATATATACACTCAACTCATTCTAGGATACTACTGATCCTATCTCTAATGAGCACATTTCCACACAGCCTAGGTATTCGCTAAACCTAAGCTCTGATACCAACTGTAGTGACCCAGATTTCCATAACATCGGAGTTGACTATATACATCATACGTCCAACCCAAATATCACAAAAATACGAACCATTAATAGAAAGAAGTTTGAGAAAATACGGAACATTTTTTTTTTAGAAGAAAGAGGTAGAAGAAGAACAGAAATAACAACACAGAATCTCACATCGCAGCGGAACAAAATATAATATATCACATCTTTGAAATACAAAATATTAACTGTATATCATACACTTATCAGAGTACAACACTTACAACATAATGGAACAACTATAACTGGATAACGCTGAAGCCTCCTGCTCCAAGCTCTTCCAGTATATCTGTAAATTCCCGACTACTTGACTGCCCGTACAAATTTAGGCACCCAAGAGTTTAGGGAAAACAACAAAGTAAACTCCGGGTCAGTCATGGGACTGGTATGAGTAAACAGTTTAAAACAGTTTCAGAAAACTAAATGATATCTCATAAGACCACGCCGTATAACACGGAACGGGTTTTTCCCTTATGAGAATCCAAACACTTGACTTATCTTTATATCAAAACTCTTTTGATATTATAATAATGTCTACATCAAGTAAATAACAATCTAGTGGAACGTTTGCATCTCACGTTCCACATATATATACAATCAAAACCGCAAGCACGTATTGGGAAATGGATTTCCAACTATGACAAGGTATGGAATCACCTTCCGCTGGTATATCTCTAGATGAGAATACACCGAGTTCAACAAGAACATCTTGCAACTCCGCCACACATGACCGACCACTCATTTTGCTTGAGTGTATCGAATGTATATCACCAACGATTGGGATCATCAACCGTTTCCCGAATGGGTCAGCATCGACAATAGATTTTTAGAAGTAAATGAAACTCTAGATCAGGTGATTATACACCCTAATAGGTGCGACCTACATAGCCATGCTGCTTGCCCGATTTCTGTCATTTACCGGATGTTGAGGCTAGAAGCTATGCTTTATCATCACACCAGATTCACTTCGAATGTCACATCGTCAGATCCATCGAAAATCACTAATTGACGTCTACAACAGTACATTACGTGTCAGCTAAAAGAAGTTTCCTCCTCCGCTTCCACTCTTGGTACAGTTGAAGAAATCAATGTACGTGACCTTTCTGGAAATACTCTGTCAGACATTCATCCATACAAGTCACCCAGGAACAGGATGAACCGAAGGTACTATTTCTATAAATAGAAAAAGTCCTTGCACTCTACTCCGTCTTCGATTATCTTTATATAATCTGATTCGCACGCTACTGCCAATATGGAGTGGTTCTTTGGATAATAATCCAACCGGTCTCTCCATATTGACAACGATGGTCAAAACTCCGATAGTCTGTGATTTAACTATCGAATAAAAACAAGTGTTTCGATAGTCGATGATTTAACTATTGAATAAAACAAGTGTTCATCCAAAACATCTAACAATCACTGAAACTTTAATTAATATTCCATTAATTAAATCTCTTCTCTATTTCTTATCAATATTTGTTAACCAAATATTTTCAATAACCATACTGGCCTTATACGTTATTTGGAAAACATTTCCATATATCGCCTTCTTTTATTTTCTAACTTTAGAAAATATTCATTATTCTATTTCCAAGCTTTGCACATATTTGGGTTAAAACAGATGTTGTGTAAAACATCGTTACGACAACCCAAATACAATATTTAACGAATTCTTATTCCACATTGATCTTCGAGCCTGAATCTTGCTACTTATCGGTATATCATGAAATCAACCAAGTTGGGGTATAATTACCTCTCAGACCTTGACTGAATAACATTTAACGTCAAAACAGACAAGACTACTTACTCGAATAAATCAATTCCATACAACTGATTATTCACCTTTAAACACATATATACTTTCTCTTTTATCCTTACGAGGTTTTATTCTTATACTTCCTTTTTGATTATACTATTCTATTTCTACGTTCGTTTTCTTATCGACTTCTATATATTTTGATACGTTGATTTCTAACTATCAAATTATCTTAAAAATATTCTATCTCCTTAAATTCCCGAAAAAAATCGCCATAACCTCCTTTGTATCGGGAGCATCGGGAAATTTCAAATAGCTTTCCCGGTCCTTCTCATCTCAAAAAGAAAAAGAAAAAGCCAAACGGCTTGCTGATACGGCGCATAAAATCTCATATATGAATTAAATACGTACCTTTTTGTCGGGCATTCTATTTATTTCACTTCTATACTTTATTCCATACCTGTCTCCTGTATCTATACCTGCCCAATCTATTTAACTATACCAAATCGTTTTAACTCAATTCGTTAATTATTTCTTTAGTCTATTTCTCCTTTTAATATTTGAACTCTATATTCAAACTCCAATTCGCTTCTATTTATCCAAATCTATTTATTTTAAATCCCATTTGAATTTCTATATTCAAATTCCATTTGAAATACTATGTTCAAATTCTATAGTTAAACTCCATTTGAATTCTATTATTCAAATTCTATTTCAATTCCTTATATTCAAAGTCCATTTGAATTCTCTGCATTATTTATAAACAACGTTTATAACTTTAATTCAAACCCCACCTTTGCATTTATAAACAACGTTTATAAATTCAATTCAAATCCCATATTTTCATTTATAAACAAAGTTTATAAATTCGATTCAAATCCCATATTTTCATTTATAAACAACGTTTATAAATTCGATCACTTGTTTTATATACCTTCAAAACAAGTTAATATTTTCTATAGTTTTAAAACCCATTTGAATTCTATATTCAAAGTCTATTTGAATTCTATATTCAAATTCTATCGTCAAAGTCTATTTGAATTCTATATTCAAATTCTCTAGTTTAAAGTCCATTTGAACATCTCTGCATTATTTATAAACAACGTTTATAACTTCAATTCAAATCTCATCTTTCTATTTATAAACAACGTTTATAAATTCGATATTCGTTCATATATATATTCAAAACAAGTTAATGTTTTCTATAGTTCTTTTAAAATTCAAATTCTATTCAAAAAAAAAATAGAATTCCCTTTTTTAAATTTCAAATACCCTTTTCGATATTTTTTTATAAATCAATATTCAAGCCCAGGGATATTTTAAACAATCAAATCAACCAATTATTCAATCATTTGATTTTTAACACATCCTATATGAATATATATGAAATCAAGCAAACAAACAGAATATATATATAATTTTTTTTGAGGAATCCAGTTGGATTCCTCCAACCTGTTTTCCTGCATCCACAGATGTTAGTCAACATAGTAATACCCATCCTGCTTCGAGGCAGGATATCGCGGTATAGAAGGTCATCCACTAATCATAGCGTGGGGCGTACAGGGTAATCATCCGCTATGAAACTGCGGGCATCCGCTAATGAGACTGCGGGAATCCAACCAATCATCAACCCAATATATATATATATAATAGTCCTAAATAACTATATATATATTACTACAGCAATAAATAAATATTTAAAGCATCCAACAATCAACAAAAACAATTATTTTTAACTGATAAAAATAAATTCTAAATGAAACAGAGTGAGATTTACTCACCATGTATTTTATTGCAATCCGTTCCGAAGAACTCGAACCACGTTCGATTAAATTAATTTCTCGCTAACTCCATCAAATTCCAAACGACTTCTAGCTCGAATAGCTCGCAGCCATCGACCAGCTGGTCTTGTTTTTTTCACGATTTTTGAACCTTAATTCATTTTTCCTTAAAAATTCTTCCATCCCGTGCTTTGCAGAAGATCGAATCCAACTATCAGACTCTAACAAAACCGCCACTGTCTATTTTGGCAATTCATCGAACACTTTGAAAGCCATCTCCATTTCCATCAAACAACACTCTGCCTTTCCTTTATGAACACCTACGGCTACAGGAGACTCAGCATCAAACTCCACTGTCGAACCTCTCCTGCCACATTGCACCATCAGAAAATGACATCGAGCTCCTTTCTCACCATTTCGTTGAACACCAGACCACCACAGAAACCCTCGAATCCCATCGTCACCCTCTTTGAACCTTGCAACGCCATCGTCCACTCCCCAGAACCCCACCTGAGTACTGTGACTTCGAACCGTTGAGTACCGAACCACCGGTGACAAACGCAGCTCCACAAATTTACCTCCCCCAAAATCACATCGCGATGCCCTTTTTATCCCTCACGGTGATTGTCTGACCCGCGGTTTCTAATGGAATGGTGAAGCTTTGATTAGGTTTTAGATTTCGAAGACTTAAAAGAGGAGGCTGACGGGTTTTGTTTGATTCGATTTGAGGATCCGAGGAAAACATGGCTTCGAATTTGTTTATCCGAAGCTTTGTTTTTGCGTCGAGGCCTTTGATTTTATAGAGGAGAGGTGCGGCTAAAATTGAACAGCGAGGTCAATTTTTTTTCTCCTTTGATGTTTTGTTAATGGCCGAGCTTTTCCTGTGGTTTTAGAAATGAACAACAAGCCCTTGTTTGGTGGAGATGGAGAAGAACACGTAGTTATCTTGTTTGTGGAATTAAAGGGGAACACGGTGGGTTTGTTTTGTCCATACAACTTAATTTAATTAAATTAAATTAAACTGTATCCTTAAAAATGAAATGATCCTTGACTGCGAACTCCTTTCTAAACCAAACAAGTGTCGTTCTTAGGGTAATATCACTATTCCGAACACACTGAGATAGGTCACAAAGACCAATTCGATCATCTGGAGAAGATATTAATTTAAATCGATATAAACTAAATTTCAAACTATTTAAATTCTTCAATAATAATTTAATATTATTATTCTAATTCAAACAGAATTATGTATTGATTATCTGAACTGTTTTCAAACCAGTTTTCACTTCGAATTCAGTTATTCGCTGATTCCTTATTTTGATAATTTAATATATACGATATTAAATCGAAATCGATACACAAATATAAAAATTCATTTATATTATCAACTAAATATTTAAATCCATTCTAAATATTTAAAATTAGTTGGTCGAAATCCCGGGTCATTACACACTTCTTCTGCTACAGGGATATTCCCCCGTCCTCCAGCTCGGCCTCCTCGGCCTCCTCGGCCTGCTGCTGCTCTCGTAGCCATCTAGTCAAGTTCTGTATAAGCAAGAAAAGAGTCAAGCTCACAGAAATGATAACTTTAAGATATGGTAAAAGCCGAAGAACTTAAGGTAAGATAATGATGTACTGATCAATTTTTTTGCTATTCTGCTTAGCTCAATCTAGGACATTACAAATCCTATCTCTAATGAGCTTCTCGCCTTAGAAAACTACTGATTCTATTCTAATGAGGTGTTTAATGTGTTAAATTCCAGAACTAAGAATAACCAAAGCTCTGATACCAAATGTGACGATCCCAAAACCCGTACGGACGGTGTTAAGGATAATCATAGGAATATAACACAATAATCATCATTCGCAGAGTACAAATAATAGCATGAACATAAAATAGGGTAATTTACATAAATATGACATTGGAATCATAACATGTAACAACATCAGAGTAGCACAGAGTAGGATATAACTTAGTGCATAAAAAGGAAATGATCAGTCAACATCGCCTGAGGCGGAATATATACATACAGTAAGACATAATAGGAGTATCAGTCTACATCGCCTGAGGCGGTACATATACATAATGTAATACATGCTGGAAATAAAATAGTCTACATCGCCAGAGGCGGAATCTTATACATAATATGAGGATAGCGGAAAGTCAATAGCCAAAATATAAGTAAATCCAATCCTCGCCATCAAGCCAAAAACGCACCCTCTGCTGCAGTGCTAGAGCCAAAATATCCTGACCTGTCAACTAGGTTGCCCGTGTGAAAATATGGGCACCCGAGTTTGCAAAGTGAAACAAACTATGAGTCAGTCGTGGGACTGGTATGAGAAATCTACTTAACTGCTTAAATACAACAATAAGGAAAATCGCAGGACCACGCCACTTTCGCGGAACGGGTTTTCTCCAGTGATTGCCACTACACTAACACAAAGTAAATTCTTTAACGCAATGCTTTTAAAAAGAATGAGGCCGATATAAGACTCAAGTCCCATCACACAATGCAACGCAAACCGGAGGATAGAGTTTTACCTAATATTGGCCAAAATATGCTTAATACATGTAAAGCAAAATCACTTGATATTATTACTAGTGCATATATGTTTCAAAGGCAAATTCAATCATAAATATCAATCCTAGACGACATGAGCGTCCCATGACACTATATCGCCATATATAAGTTACAAATCAAATCGGCAAAGTCACGTATTGGAAATTGGATTCCATCATGAGTCGAGGCAAGGGGCAAGCTCCTCTCCGATTTGAGACACTCTAGCAAATGTCTCAGGACCCAACTATGATCCGTTGGGACCTCCAAGGCCGGTCCTCTCATACTTTTGAGGATCAATTATTCCTTAACACACGTTTCCTAGTCTTAACAGACCTAAAATCGAGGCGCCTCATTCCAACAACCACACAGGTGAAAAGTATTTAAATGTCAGCCAGTTTAAGCACTGACACCACCCATAGCTAGAAAGAAACGTCGTGCTCTCCTTGGTCCTTATCCCGTTTTTGACTCATACCGGAGTGTGAGGCTCACAAATCCACATTATACACAAAGCTTGGCCAGGTAGGCCATGCTCTGATCATCAACCACAAGACTTTGCATTGCAACAGAAGCCTTGATCATATGCCACTTAGGCATGCCACACAGGCAGTTCACTCCATGCGACTGATTTCCATCGATATATAACCTCTGAGCTCGTACGTCTCAGAGAAGGGCGTTAAGCAAGAGAATAAATTCTCCGCCACCAAACAGATATATATTTAACGAAGATCAATCCGCACAGACTAAAATCCAATGTCAGACACACAATCCATTTATACGTCCGTTCTGGGTCTGAACGAAACTGGAGGCACCACTCCTCGCATATCCGTCCAATCAACACACACGTCTAAACGGCTACTACTTCAGTCCCTCCAGGGTAGCTACTCCAATCAGGAACCCCAGTAGCGCCCATCCATCCGGTATGAAAATCGTCGGTCTTGAATCATTTCACATCTTCAATTTCAAATCGTCGATCAATTATTTGAAGTGAGAATTAACTCAGCCCTTTCAAATAATCACGTATATTAAATTCAAATCAATTATTTCTGTGGTTAAATTATTCGACATTCACGTTCAGTTCTTTAGTATAAATTTCATGTCAAACACATTCAACAATCAAATCTCAAGCAAACCAAGTAAAGTTGGTTTATTTTCAGTTCATATCGCTTATAATATTTTATAACGATTTTTCGCCATTTTTATTTAATTAAAAATGGCCTTAATTAATTAAACGACGTTCCAGGTTGCGTCGTGGCACTGGCACTGTTTTTTCCCAAATTTGTTTTACACATATCAAGGAATCTAACCGTTGGATTTCTACAAAGTTTATATCATTGGGAAGATATTCCCAAAGTGAATCCAACGGTTCCAGTTTCGTTCAGATCTGACGGTCGAATCTTCCACACTAGTCGTTTGAAGTTACGGTTTCAAAATACGAACTGCAGCGTCATTATTAGATTTAATTTAATTATATTTATATATAAATGTAATCGATTCTGGCGCTGTTTTTCTTCAGATTTGAATTAAACATTCCAGCCAATCCAACCGTTGGATCTTTACAAAGTTGGTGCCGTTGGAAAGATATTTCCAAGGCGAACCCAACGGTTGCGGTTTTGGGAGAATCCGATGGTCGGATCTCTCGTACTAATCGATTGAAGTTACGATTTCAAAACACGAACTGCACGGCTTCGATTCCTTTCAATTCTATTTATTTTTATATAGTTCATGCTGCAATTTCAACATCGTTTTTACTCCAAAAATTTCACTAACGCCTTTATATTTTGGAAAATTTCGCCATAACCTCCTTTATATGGGAAGGGTTTTGGTAATTTATTGGGCCGTATTAGGTACCCAATAAATCCTATAAAGCACACACATATTTGTAGTGATATATTCTGGTGTTTACAGGGGAGCGTGTATAGATAATAACTCCAGAGAATAAATTCTCGTCACCCAGTCTAAGCCTGAGGGGGTGTGTATTTTTAATTGCTCTAGAGGGTAAATCCTAGTCACCTCGTCCCATATGGGAAATAAATAGTCCATGTGCCGTATCTAATAACTAGAGAGACGTGATTATTGTCAACTCAAGACCCGTGTGGGTTTTTTATTAATCTGGCAATTTATCGTTACAATTTCATATGGTCCATATCAGTCATCAGTTCAACCTGTAATATATAGTCATCGCTATACAAGCTTCTCGCTCGTATGGTAAATCTTCAACCTCGTCACACAAGCTCCAAATGCTAATGTGGTATATGATGAAGTATGACTATCGTCAAGAAGTATGCCATGTAGTGTAGTTCAAAATTAATTGTTACTATCCTATGGCGATGTTTATTATTACACACAGAATAACCAGCACTCCGCATCCAATGGCATTCACAGGAGTTGATATAAAAATAAAATTGCGCAGCCAACTCATTAAGGCTTACCTATTTGTCGGGCATGCAAATAATTTCTTTACTCAACAACTAATCCATTTTCTCTGTTCAGCACATGTATATATATATATATATATATGCAGAATAAGGCTAATAATAATATTTCTAGCGAACAAATATTTATCTCAACACTTGTATATTTTTAGTGAGTCTCATATGTGATAAAAATGATATTTTTACTTTCAAAAATATTTATTTAACACTTACATGATTTTAACACTTCACATTCTCAATAAAAATGTAATTTTTCATTGTTCACTTCAAATATTCAACACATGAATGTTTCAACTTCACTTATACGATAAAAATATGATTTTTATCGTTCTAGTTCTTTATTCAACAAATGAATATTTTCTACGGTTCATAGGTATAACAAAATTTTGATTTTTATTGTTAAAACAATTTATTTGAAACACGAATAATTTATCTATTTCATGTATGTATAAAAAAAATGTGATTTTTGTTATCAAAGAATTTATTTAAACACGAGTGTCATTCACCACATGAATTTTTATTCAACGAATGAATTTCTATTCGACACATGAATGCACTCTTCACAAGATTTTTTTTTTCAACACATGAATATATTTTCTCAACACATGAATACGGTTTCAATAAATGAATATGGTTTCAACACATGAAAATAAATCTAACACATGAATATTATTGAAAATTTCGGCAGCATAACGGCAGGGTAGTTAAAACCGGGACCGTATCGATGTACGGCTCCTCGCTCCACCTTAAAACCTCGCGGTTTTTGACAATGGGAATTCATGCATCTAGTTCGCACGCAGGAAGCATGTTTTATTTTCATTTCCACAATCCTATTCTAATTTGCTTCAACCACAAGACGGTATTTTTCAACCAAAAAGGTGTTTTTCAACCACAATCCAACAATCTCAACCACAAACAATTATTTTCAACCATTCGTCATACCACATATTTTCACACCAATCACAAGCAATAAATATCGTCCATGGTTTGTGGACGAGGGGAGTATATATATATATATATATATATACATATATTTCATTTCATTTCAACACTATTACAAAGCATATATGTTTCACACAACGCTTGTATAATTTATACATTGCTCATATAACTTATACAACACACGTGCATGAGGTATACAATGCGTATATAATTTACACTTCGCCTATTTAACTTATACAACATGCTTTCTTTTTAGTTTTGAATTTAGAGATCTCACATTGGTATTCAAGGTGCTAAAAATCGTAGATAGCTCAGAAAAATCCGCGATCTCTTCTAGAATGTAGAAAGCCTCCTTGCGGTCACGATATCTCCTGTTTCATCGAATTTTGTCAACACATGATAAAGATACGATTTTTCAAAGTTTGCAACACTTAAAAGTGTAAAAACAGTTCAAAATATACACAACCGTAACTTTTCAATCCTTTTCAAAACTAGGTTTCAGATTTGCGGCAAATCCGTGCAACGATGTGAGGATCGGGCAGTGCAGCGTCGAAGGGGGAGGAGAGAGCTTCGCGCGCGTGGGGGAGTGGGCCAGTTCGATGGTAACTGGCGTCGCCGACGGCGGTCCAAACGTCGGTCGTTCTCGATCTCGATTCGAGCTCCACAGGCCACGAAAAATTCCAAACTCTATATTTATTTGAAGAGGAGATCTAGAGCTTTAAAATGAATCAAGAATTAAGTGATTTCATTGAGAAACGAGAGAGAAATCAAGCCGGGAAGATCTGGAGCACTTCTGCCGTTCGTGACTTGGAGCTGACGGGTTTTTATTATTTTTTTTATTTTAAAACAAATTATGATGGAAAAATATGATTGGCCCGTGGTTTTATTAAATTTTAAATTAGTGTTTTCTCAAACGAACTCGAAATCAAAACCAACGACTGTCGCCCTAGCTAAATACCCCCATCCCGGACACAATGGGATATGTTTCGTTGGCCAATTCGACCGTTACACTCAGTTATTCTTCAAATTAAAGTATAAAACATTTAATATTCAATTTGAACATACATTTCAATTTACCAGGGTGTAACACCCCACCTCCGCCAGGGTGTCTCTAGCAAGCACTCTGACTTTGGAGGGGCGTTTGAATCAGGTAAACATGCATAATGATATATCAAGGCAGAACAAGAACATATATATATATATATATGTAAACAGAGTAAATAACATAGATAAAACAGCGGAAGATTTCAAACCATTTCAAAACAAGTCTGGTACAACATAATGTCGACTTTCCAAATACACAAGTCTACATAAAACAACAGTACTGAAAAACTGAAATACATAAGTACTATCCCCAAAATAAGTGACAACCATAGCTAGCTTCATGTCAAGACCGTACATGAGCTAAAATCCCACAAGCAAGTGATCAGGAATCCAAGCTAAGCTCCAATATTCCCTCCTTGAGAATCTGGGGGGGGGGGAGGAAGAAAAGAGGCGAAAGAAAAACAGGTCAGTCAAAAAGACTGAGTAAGCCCTACTACAATCAATGCAAACTGATAAAGTTAACTGGCATGAGAAGCAGGGATGAACATAAGGATAATTACATACTAGCATGGTGAATATCTAACAGATAATTCAAAGGAGTCATCACATAATCAAGGTGAAGTTTTTCACCACAGGTGTACCAGCATTCTAACATGTCATGTATAAACAAGAATTTATCCCTTGGCCTAAACTTGGCCCAATATCAGGTGTTGACCTAAGTCAAGATCCAACTTCTTAGTACCAATACTAGTATAACAGGATTAGGTGTTACCCTAATGTCTACATCGAAACAGGACGGAACAGAATGGCCCATAGATAGAGTTCGGGGAAAATGGGCTTTTACCACCCTAACAGATAAAGTACAGAAACGGAATGCTAACAATAATGGGCCTTTACCACCCTAACAGATAAAGTACAGAAACGGAATACTACAATTAGGTGTACACTAGTAGTGGGCCTTTACCACCCTAACAGACGGTACCACGTAGAAATAGACGGGTGTTACCACCCAACAAAACAGACGGTACCAACAGAATCAGACAGAGCTAAGTGTACCCTAAATCCTACCCAAGCGATCGGCTCCCTAATACATAAATACCCTATGTCGGCCCCACGATAGGGTGTATCACTCCCTAAAGTGGCAACCAATTGGCACAGCCATATTTACAGATGTCACGGCGTCTTACATCCTCAGAGGCAGACCGGGATCCATGCACGCAAATGACCTGGTTGGAACGCACCATCGACACCCATCGCCATTATCAGAATGAACCACTTATAATTAGTTCAGTAAGCGTGCCCGGACCCTACCTACAGTTGGGTCAAAGTTTTGATACCAGAAAGGGTTACTGACTAATATGGGTCCCAAACAACAGGTGACACAAGTATTCCCCCTTGTGTCCCCAGACTATCAGATTCAGATTAACTTATTAACAGAGTTCAGACATACCAGGTTCAGACGATCAGTTTTCAGACTAACGGATCAGATAACAGATTTACAAACTTGCCTAACTTGGTGTGGGTCCTACAGATCCGCAAAACAGGTTCGTTTAATTTATCAATCAAGTTAGTTTATCCAGACCAGGTATCCAATCGGTTCTCAGCCTTATCAAATTACTGAGTTGGATTGGCTAAGTATAGTTCAACTTAACCCCGTTAAATTACCGAGTTCAGATTGGTTAAGTGTAGGTTAACTTAACCCTAACCACTAGTCGTATTTTTCGGTTAATTGTCATTAAGAAATCAAGCCCGGTTTCACTTAACCTACCCATTCATGTCAAATTGGTTAAGTGTCATAAATCAAATTTACTTAACCTTATCATGTAACATTAATTAATTTAATGCACCTTAACCTCTCACATTAGACCTCGTTGTGGTTAATAGTTAAGCCGGGCGGGTCCGGGTAGCTTTACACCACAACTTGGTCTAACCTCGGGTTCAAGGTACAAAATGACCAACTTCTCACATTGGGTCCTATTGTTTGTAGCAACTAGTTAAGCCGGTCGGTTCCGGGTAGGTTTACGCTACAAACTCAACCCAACCTCGAGTTGGTCACACTTATCTTTTCTAAGTGTCATGTCCATCATGTTTCCAAAACATGTTACAAGTTTTCAAGCATTTGGGTAGACCTAACTTAATAGGTAAATTCCCAAAGGGTAGACCTAACTTAATAGGTAAATTCCCAAGCTTATGTTTTTATGTCTTTTAAGTTTACTCAACCCCAAACGCAATCCCATCGCTTACATATCGCAATAGCGCATAAAGGATAGAAAGAGGGAACTTGGCATAATCATGACATAAAGGTGTTGAAGCCACAAGTTCAACATGGTGGCATATGAAGTGTACATGTGTTCATATACTTGCATATTACATTTTTAGGCCTCAAAAGCATGCATAAAACCAAACTTAGCATTTTGGTGATACATGGTGATAAATGACATGTAGAAATGGCCATAAGTTCGCATTTAGCCTCACATGCAAGTTATCATAAGAGATATGATAACTTACATGTTGCCAAAATGCAACCTTTAGCATAAAGCTTGAAGCTTTATGTTCATAAACCCAAGATAAGCTTGCATAACATGATAATATGAACAAAATGATCAACCCAAACTTGCCTAACATAACTTGCATATATGACAAACATGCATATCAAACTTTCATAACATAATATGATAAACTTGCATATCACAACATGGCAAACTTGCATAGCATAACATCATAAACTTGCATATCATAACATGGCATACTTGCATAACATAACATCATAAACTTGCATATCATAACATATCAAACTTGCATATCATACATTTAACTTTAGAGTTTAAGTATGAAAGTAGAATAGGGCTTATAATGCTTAGGAAGTCACAAAAAATATGACAAAGCCCTTATGCAACCAATTAAACCCAAAATGCAAGCCAAAATGATCAAAACCCTTGCTTTATGATGCAAATACAGAAACTTGACTTTAATGCAAGCTAATGATGCTCATACAAGCTTGAAAACACTTGTATGCATGGAAAATCTCTCATAGAAATTTATTTAGAATTTTATGAAGAGAGTGGAGGCCATGAGAGGAATGATTTTGCCATAGTTTAGTTACTTGAATGAATAATGATGATTTAGGCTAGGTTTAGGGGTCCTTTTATAGAAGTTTAGGTTAGTTTAGGCCATAGGATTAACCCTAGTTTAGATCTAAACCATCAAAAATCGTCATAGGCTAGCAGAACAGACCAGAGAACCAAAACAGGTGCACCAAGCCAGCCAGGGTCAAGCCAGAAAGCTGTGCAGGTTTCTGGCTCGACACGGGCGCACTTCCCAAGTGCGCCAGTGTATTTTTGTGCTGGCGCACTTCACAAGTGCGCCAGTGCATTCTGGCTTGTTTTCGGTTTTTCTGTCTAACTTCGTTCGTCCATATCTTCTTCATACGGACTCCGATTTTCGAAAACTCGGACTCTATTTCGCGTATTTTTCCGAGACGAACGCAATGGCATAGCCCGTTTCCCTTGATTCAGATTTATAAATTAAATTCTGCCTCGATTTACGATATAATAGGTTATCAGAAATACGGGTTGTTACATTCTCCCCTCCTTAAAGGATTTCGTCCTCGAAATCTTCAAGTTAGGAAGAACGCATCCTACCATCCATCATCCATTTACTCAAATCATCATTCACGAGCAATCATTGTCCTTAAAGATTCTAATGCGGTATGAACATATGCAAAAGGTGTGTGTATATGTTCTTATCTAATGCAAAGATCCTCAATGCAAAGAATGTTAGTGAAATGAATCCATTATGTATGAAAATAGTCCTAATCATATAATACTATATGTGTGCACAAACATTCGTCCATATGCAACATCCATGTGCCGAATTAACCATCTTGCAACCATAAGAATTGAAAATGTACACACGTCCATATGCAATATGAGAGTGTATTTCAAGCCGATCTAGTGCCTAGTGTGTGTTTATGCATCCACGAGCAACCGCTAGCAACCACTTGCATCCACTTGCAACCATCAAACATAACATGTCTCAAACACATGTTTGCATCCATAGGATTCCTATCTCAACAAGATACAGTCGAGTGATGGAAGCGAGTACAGATAAAACAAAAACTTGGTACATATACTTACAGACTACTAGTACAGATCAGATTTCCCCAAATGATTCTTAGGAAACTAAGCATGGTAGAAACCCAGAATGTATTCGTCATAGTCACCCTCATGCCCAACACAGATACTCTCAAACCCCAATTTATCACAAACAGATGAGTTATAACTCTCAGGGAGTTTGAGACTATTACCAGATCAGAAGCAAGACTAGCATTAAAGTACCGAGTTTCTATTACAGAATCAAAATACCAGAAAAAGAGTTTCAAACTGAAAATCAGACAAGGAAAATTAAACATCCTACAGAAAAATTATTCTAGCCCTAATCTATTCACTCGCCATGCGAGTATTCACTGTTCCTTCCGATGTAGCCCCTTTCTTCTTCGGGCAGTCCCTAGTGAAGTGTCCCATCTCTCCACAGTTAAAGCAAGTGCCCTTCCTCTTTCTGCAATCCTTGTTTAGATGAGTTGAGCTTCCACAAGTAAAGCACTTCTTTTCCTTCTTATCTTCAGACTTCTCCTCCTTCTTTGGCATTTCCTTTTTGGGCCCCGTTTTCTTGTTTTGAGACTCATTCACCTTGACCTCCTTCTTTGCACTCTTGTTTTCTTCATTGAGTAGGGCCATATCTACCAAACTCTCAAACGTGGCCCCCATGGGCACATGAGACATAGCTAACTCCTGTAACGGCTCATTCAATCCTCTAGCAAAAAGAAGAGCCTTCTTCTGAGTAGTACTCACCATATCCAAGCCAAAATGAGCTAACTGATTGAACTTGTTCACATATTCTTTGACGGACATGTCTCCTTGCTTCAAAGCAATAAACCTCTCCATTTGCAAATTCTCTTCAGCAGAAGACAGAAACTTAAGCCCGTATCTTGTCCTGAAATTGGCCCAAGTCTCAACAGGCCTAGTACCATTGGTGACTTCCCACCAATAAGCGGCTTCATCCCTCATAAGCCAAACCGCCAACAAGATCTTTCCCTGATCATCTAATCCAAAGATAGCGAATAAATCCTCGGTCTCTTTCAACCAATTCCGGGCCTCTACAAAAGTCTCGGTACCTAGAAAGTTCTTGCCACCCATTGCTTTGAAGTCCTTGCAAATCTTTGTGAACTCTACTGGAGGATGCTGAGGGGGAGGAGGAGGAGGAACCTCAGCGACAGGAGGAGGAGGAACATTAACCACCGGAGGAGGAGTAACATTTGCGGGGCCGGCTTCGGTCGCCCTAGCCTCCATAAGTCTCATATACCAAACAGGAACTTGCACTCCCTCTGGGATAACAAAGTTATCTGTCATACTGAAACGAAGGAAAAGATAGGTTCAGAACGAGGGAACTAAGAATAGATGACTAAGGATTGTGCTAATGGCTTTTTGGGGAATAGCCTTTAAAATAAACTACTTTTCTTTGGAAAATACTTTATACTTGGTTTTGAAAATAGTTTTCCAAAAGTTTTAAAAACCTTTTTGTTCCTTCTCGTAAACCATATGCTCCGATACCAAATGTAACACCCCACCTCCGCCAGGGTGTCTCTAGCAAGCACTCTGACTTTGGAGGGGCGTTTGAATCAGGTAAACATGCATAATGATATATCAAGGCAGAACAAGAACATATGTATATATGTAAACAGAGTAAATAACATAGATAAAACAGCGGAAGATTTCAAACCATTTCAAAACAAGTCTGGTACAACATAATGTAGACTTTCCAAATACACAAGTCTAGATAAAACAACAGTACTGAAAAACTGAAATATATAAGTACTATCCCCAAAATAAGTGATAACCATAGCTAGCTTCATGTCAAGACCGTACATGAGCTAAAATCCCACAAGCAAGTGATCAGGAATCCAAGCTAAGCTCCAATATTCCCTCCCTGAGAACCTGGGGGGGGGGGGAAGGAAGAAAAGAGGCGAAAGAAAAATAGGTCAGTCAAAAAGACTGAGTAAACCCTACTACAATCAATGTAAACTGATAAAGTTAACTGGCATGAGAAGCAGGGATGAACATAAGGATAATTACATACTAGCATGGTGAATATCGAACAGATAATTCAAAGGAGTCATCACATAATCAAGGTGAAGTTTTTCACCACAGGTGTACCGGCATTCTAACATGTCATGTATAAACAAGAATTTATCCCTTGGCCTAAACTTGGCCCAATATCAGGTGTTGACCTAAGTCAAGATCCAACTTCTTAGTACCAATACTAGTATAACAGGATTAGGTGTTACCCTAATGTCTACATCGAAACAGGACGGAATAGAATGGCCCATAGATAGAGTTCGGAAAAAATGGGCTTTTACCACCCTAACAGATAAAGTACAGAAACGGAATGCTAACAATAATGGGCCTTTACCACCCTAACAGATAAAGTACAGACACGGAATACTACATTTAGGTGTACACTAGTAGTGGGCCTTTACCACCCTAACAGACGGTACCACGTAGAAATAGACGGGTGTTACCACCCAACAAAACAGACGGTACCAACAGAATCAGACAGAGCTAAGTGTACCCTAAATCCTACCCAAGCGATCGGCTCCCTAATACATAAATACCCTATGTCGGCCCCACGATAGGGTGTATCACTCCCTAAAGTGGCAACCAATTGGCACAGGCATATTTACAGATGTCACGGCATCTTACATCCTCAGAGGCAGACCGGGATCCATGCACGCACATGACCCGGTTGGAACGCACAATCAACACCCATCGCCATTATCAGAATGAACCACTTATAATTAGTTATGTAAGCGTGCCCGGACCCTACCTATAGTTGGGTCAAAGTTTTGATACCAGAAAGGGTTATTGACTAATATGGGTCCCAAACAACAGATGACACAAGTATTCCCCCTTGTGTCCCCAGACTATCAGATTCAGATTAACTTATTAACAGAGTTCAGACATACCAGGTTCAGACGACCAGTTTTCAAACTAACGGATCAGATAACAGATTTACAAACTTGCCTAACTTGGTGTGGGTCCTACAGATCCGCAAAACAGGTTCGTTTAATTTATCAATCAAGATAGTTTATCCAGACCAGGTATCCAATCGGTTCTCAGCCTTATCAAATTACTGAGTTGGATTGGCTAAGTATAGTTCAACTTAACCCCGTTAAATTACCGAGTTCAGATTGGTTAAGTGTAGGTTAACTTAACCCTAACCACTAGTCTTATTTTTCGGTTAAGTGTCATTAAGAAATCAAGCCCGGTTTCACTTAACCTACCCATTCATGTCAAATTGGTTAAGTGTCATAAATCAAATTTACTTAACCTTATCATGTAACATTAATTAATTTAATGCACCTTAACCTCTCACATTAGACCTCGTTGTGGTTACTAGTTAAGCCGGGCGGGTCCGGGTAGCTTTACACCACAACTTGGTCTAACCTCGGGTTCAAGGTACAACATGACCAACTTCTCACATTGGGTCCTATTGTTTGTAGCAACTAGTTAAGCCGGTCGGTTCCGGGTAGGTTTACGCTACAAACTCAACCCAACCTCGAGTTGGTCACACTTATCTTTTCTAAGTGTCATGTCCATCATGTTTCGAAAACATGTTACAAGTTTTCAAGCATTTGGGTTGACCTAACTTAATAGGTAAATTCCCAAAGGGTAGACCTAACTTAATAGGTTAATTCCCAAGCTTATGTTTTTATGTCTTTTAAGTTTACTCAACCCCAAATGCAATCCCATCGCTTACATATCGCAATAGCGCATAAAGGATAGAAAGAGGGAACTTGGCATAATCATGACATAAAGGTGTTGAAGCCACAAGTTCAACATGGTGGCATATGAAGTGTACATGTGTTCATATACTTGCATATTACATTTTTAGGCCTCAAAAGCATGCATAAAACCAAACTTAGCATATTGGTGATACATGGTGATAAATGACATGTAGAAATGGCCATAAGTTCGCATTTAGCCTCACATGCAAGTTATCATAAGAGATATGATAACTTACATGTTGCCAAAATGCAACCTTTAGCATAAAGCTTGAAGCTTTATGTTCATAAACCCAAGATAAGCTTGCATAACATGATAATATGAACAAAATGATCAATCCAAACTTGCCTAACATAACTTGCATATATGACAAACTTTGTAACAACCCGTATTTCAATAACATGTTAAAACGAGAATCAAGGCAGAATTTAATTTTAAATTCTGAATCAAGTAAAACGGGCTATGCCATTGCGTTCGACTCGGAAAAATATGCGAAATAGAGTCCGAGTTTTCGAAAATCGGAGTCCGTATGACCCGGTTAAGGCCCAAAGAAGTTTTCGGGAAATTTGAATTTCGAAACATACAGAAATGGGGCCAGGCGGGAAAATTCCCGCCCAGACATCGACAGGCATGTCGACAGGCATGTCGACAGGCATGTCGACAGGGCTGTCGACTTGCCCTATCGGCTGATTCTGATCTGGTGCACCTATATTCTATCTTGGCTAGGTTTTTGGGCCTGGTTTGAAATCTGACGGTTCAGGTTGGTCCTAGGGTTAATCTAAGGGCCTAAAACTATCCTAATCTCTATAAAAAGACCCTAAACCTACCCCTAAACCCTCATTATTCACTCATGTAACTAAACTATGGCCAAATTTCTACTCTCATGGCCTCCATCTCAAATCCCTAGAGCCTATGCATTCAAATCGGGTTCAAATCAAAAGATGCAAGCTTGCTACACCAAAGAGAGGCAAAATCAACGTTGCTATGCGAGTTCCATGACGATTCTTCAACAAAGGAGGCACCTTTCTTAGCCAAGATGATTCATGCTTCTTTCCCTAGGCCTAACTATGTAAGTTCTAGCTACTTCTAGATGGAAACGGTAGTTTTGATAATGACATGGGATAAAATGAGGCTAAACATGATTATGTGAACCTATATGAGCCTTACCTTGCCTCTTGTGTTCATGATTATGATTTTAGGCCATGTGAGTGACTTAATCATGCCTCTCATGCTATGCATAACCTAGTTTAACTTGCAAGTTTGGATCTTTATGCATGAAATGCTAGCATGAACCTTTAGGAACCACTTTATGTGTGAAACATTGGCTAAGACAAGATTTCGGGGCTTATGCATGTTTATGAACCCAAACCCCTTATGGTAACATGCAAGTTTGTGGCCAAATCCTTTATGAGATTATGCATGCTCATGGCCAATCCCCTCTTTTAAGTTGTGCATGTTTATGGCTAAACCCTTTTTGATAATATGCATGTTTGTGGCCAAATTACCTTATGACACTATGCATGTTTATGGCCAATGATGTTATGCATGTGGAAGCCAAGCCCTTTTTAGCATCATGCATGTTTTGAGACCAATATGTGACATAGTATCCTTACTATGTTGACTTGCTTTGCTTGCGTTGGGAAAACACGATTTTGGGTAGTTAGATAAACATGAACATGTCGCGAAATCTTAACTTGATTATGATATGTGTTTATACTTGAAAATATGACTTGGAAGATAACATGGAAGTTGGCATGTAAGTATGCATAAAAACATGAGCTTGGGAATTTACCTATTAAGTTAGGTCTACCCTTTGGGAATTTACCTATTAAGTTAGGTCTACCCAAATGCTTGAAAACTTGTAACATGTTTTGGAAACATGATGAACTTAGATAATATAAGTGTGGCCAACTCGAGGTTGGGTTGAGTTTGCAACGTAAAACTACCCGAAACCGACCGGCCTAACTAGTAGTTGCAAACAATAGGACCCAATGTGAGAAGTTGGTCATGTCGCGCTTAAGACCCGAGGTTAGACTAGGTTGTGGTGTAAATCTACCCGGACCCGCCCGGCTTAACTAGTAACCACAACAAGGTCTAATGTGAGAGGTTAAGAGTGCATTAATTGAATTAATGCCACATGATAAGGTTAAGTAAATTTGACTAATGACACATAACCGATATGACACGAATGGGTAGGTTAAGTGGGACCGGACTTGATTCCTTAATGACACTTAACCATGCAAGATGATTAGGAGATGGGGTTAAGTAATTTACACTTAACTAATCCGACTGGGTAATTAGATGGGGTTAAGTAATTAAGACTTAACTAACCTAACCACGGTAATTAGATGGGGTTAATTAATTAAGACTTAACTAACCTAACCACGGTAATACGATGGGGTTAAGTTAAACACTTAACCAATTTAAACTCGGTAATTCAATGAGGTCAAGTAACCAATACTTAACCAACTTAACTCGGTAATTTAATGGGGTTAAGTTAAACACTTAACTAATTTAACACGATGATTGGATGAGGTTAAGTGACCTATACTTAACCAATCTAACTCGTTAATTTGATGAGGTTAAGTTAACCTATACTTAACCAATCTAACGTGAAAACATGATAAGGCTAAGTCACGAATCGTTTCGAATACGCTTGACCGATTTGACTCGGTAATTTAATAGGGTCAAATTAATATATACTTAACCAATCTAAAATGATACTTAGACGAGGTTAAGTCATGGATTGCTTGATATACTTAACCAACTTGACACATGGTCTGTAGGGTTAAGTCTTGGACTTGGATACTTAGCCAGTTTCGACATGTTTTGTAGACGAGTTAAGTTGTGAAATTAAGTGACACTTAACCCATTAGATAAACCCTAATTCGGAGGATTAGGTAAATAACCATAGTTAACAAGGATAATGGAAATAAGGCTAAGTGGTAAACCTTAGTTAAGGGAAACTAAGTAATAATTCTTAGTCAAAGAAATTTGGACCACTTCTTAGATAGATGAGTAACCCGATACGGTAGGTCATCGTTTAAGTATACGTGTAGGAGCAGGCTATCTGATTTAGATAAAGGCTCCAGCGAACTGGGTAACGAAGCAGCGGCTTCGGGGAATGTGAGTATATTCTTGGTATCCCTCTGTGAGGTCGCAGATGATTATCCTGGGCTCACAAGAGGTTAAGGTTTGCGTTAGAAGAACCAAGAGTATGCCTTGGTTGCTATACGAGCGACCTAAAGACTGGGATGGATAGCAGTGAGTCAATGAATACATGATAGTGCCCTAGATAGCAAGTTCGTCGATCATCTACCATCTTGAGTCAAGCGTGTACGTACGGAAAGGCAGGGAACACCCAACAGACAATAATTGCTATCTAATTATGGGTGAGGTAGGCCGTAGGATGTGGGCTGGCCGGAGTGTAGTTCTCATGCAAGATTTTCTCTTGTTTTGCCTTTCACTAGTTGAGGGAGGGGTCTCGTGGGACCATAGCCACGTGTAGAAAAGCAGACCTTAGTATCTGCATTGGCAGATAAATCTAAAGCTCCCGACCGAGTCCTGTATTTCTTGTTTTGCCCTATGACAGGACTCGGATGGCACGATGTGATACATGTGCATACAGTTATAGAAAAACGATTCACGATGAATGCGTGGGAAAAAGGGCGCGGTTGAGGGTTAGCGTAATCCCTAGTGGCCTAGGTGGTTTAACCCAACCCGAAATACGAAAGCGTGCAATAGGTAAGCGTAATCCCTAGTGGTGCTAGGTGGTGTAAGTCCTAGTAGTTCAAACGATGATTCATATGGAAGAGCCTAGCTAGAACAAGGGTGACAGTCCAAACGATTTCAAGGAAAATACGACATGAGGAAGCCCGTACGAGGTACGGCAAAGGACTGAACTTATATACATGGAAAGAAACATATGATTTTGAGTAACCTATATATGCGGTATATTAGGTTGACATGGACCAGTACACGACTTTGGGCAAGGGACATTCATGGTTAACACATGACGCGGGTAGGGATACTAGTACGAGAGGTGCAGAGCAAATATACATGTTAGAACTAGGAAGAATATACATAATAGATACCGTGGGATGTTAGACAGGGTAGATACCTTGGGATAATGGACTCGATAGAAATCTGACGATGTGATACCTTGACTTATCATAACACCGTAGTTTTTCATGATACCTTAGTTTACCTTGCCGCAGTTGTTTAACCGGCTACTCTGGTTTATCTATCTTGTAGTTATCCTTATGTTTACTTTCAGTTTATGCATGTCATGTTACCTTTACCTGTTTTTATACTGGAAGTAGATAGGACTTACTCAGTCTTTTTGACTGACCCGTTTTGTTTCGCCTCTTTTCTTCCGTTCCCCCCCCCCCCAGGTTTCAGGGAGGAAACAATGCTGTTTAGTTCGGACTTCTTCTGCTTGAAGGTCATCATGGATGGCTTGGACTTCTCTTGGCTATGGCTACTTTACTGTTTTACTTGGGGAATAATTTATTAAAAAGTCCTTATGCTTCTTTACTATTGCAAGACAGGTTTTGATGTACTCTGATGTAAATGGCTTTAGACCTTATTTATTCATGTTAGGAAAGTTTGATTTTTCTTCCGCTATTTATATATGTTCTGTCTTGTGATATTTTTGTGCATGTTTACCAATAATGCCCCTCTAAAGCTAGTGCATTCCTTTGCGAGTGACCCTAGCGGAGGCGGGGTGTTACATTTGGTATCAGAGCAGAAGGTTACTAGACTGGGCAAAAGTTTTTTTAAAGACCTTCTGAAAACTATTTGAGAATCGTTTATAAAGAAGCATTTTTCAAGAAAATTTTCTTTTAGAAGAAAAAGGCTATTCCCCAAAGGCCATTAGCACAATCCTTGTTTCCTTAATTGAATCTCTTTTCCTTTCTTTCCTCCATCTATAGTCACAGTGGTTTTAACTGCGACTAGTCTTTTCTATCTACGAAAGTGCTTTCCATGCGATGGAGGTGGTTCTCGAGAGACCAGTGGCCGCGTTATAAGAAAGGATAGTGAGAAAGAGTATAAAGGATACGAGCTTAATGATGAGCAACTGGTTGGTATGGCTTAGTCCTCAAAGGAGGGAGAAAGATGAACAATGAAACCCATTACGAGAGGGTAACTTTGGCATAGTGAAACGGGATAGATAGTTAAGTATCATGGGACAAGGACAAGATCATTGGGACGGCAATAGTATGCTCTCATTTCTAGGGTACCTCAGAAGGAGGGTAACGATCTTGTTAAAGGTTTAGCTTTTCTTCTCTATCATCCTGTCGGGACTTTGTTTTGATCACCGCATCTTTTAAGTCCGCTTCGATAGTTGAGTCTCTACACCTTAAGTACTAGCGTAATAAGAATCCCATTTCTGTCTCAAAGTCCTATTGGAGAATCAGTCCATTTATACATGACTTGTTTGGATTTGGGAATGTCTATGCCAAGTGTTGAGTTTGGAAATAATGCTTAGGTTTATAAGCTATGGATGGATTCTAGGGATGAAGTGGTTATCCAGTAGGGGGTGCCACTCTCGGTTTTTGGTAGGAGGGTAGTTAGACCATTTGACTAGCCTTGGTAATACCCTCGAAGTATCGTGTAACCTTTTTGAGGTTCTGTCATGACTAGTTTCTTAGAATCCCTTGATGCCTTTATTGGAAATTTGAAGCCCGATCGAGTGGTGTTCGCCGATAAGACGGATGGTTTACTTCATTTATGCATGGGTTATAGAGATCACCCTAGTAAGTGCGCTTGATAACCTGGTTGGCATCTGTTTACTTTCAAGAGGAAGTTCTTCTACGAGAAATACCCTGTGGTACGAGGTCTGAGATTCACTAGTGAATTTTGGAAAGCTTGCATGAGATCATGAGTACGCAGTCATATTTGCGTCAAGTATTCTAGGAAAAGGATAAGTACAAGTGGAACGAGAGGCGACGAAGAAATGAGTTCCAGCTCATGTTATGGAAACAGGAATAAGAAGCTACAAAATCGCGAAGTTAAAAGACGACTTTGATGGTCAAAGACTAGATACGCGCATGATATCTCTTTTTGGGAGTATATCCTTGATCCCTGTTTTCTGTAGAGCTTACTTGTAGGCTATCTTTTGTGGACATCCTCTCGGTCCTATTTTCTGTTACAAACCCCGTAAGGAGTTTGTCCTGTTTATCTTCTCGACCCTGTTTCAGGGAATCCTAGGTAGAACCCTATGGATGTAAACATGTATTTGAAACATGTTATGATTGATATGGTTGCAAATGGTTGCTCGTGGATGCGCGAATACACATTAGATACTAGCTCGACTCGGTCACATTTCATATTGCATATGCACGAGTATTTATACTTGTTTATGGATGAAATCGAATGTATTATCATGCGGTTGTCGAATATGAATGAATGATTGTGCACGCATATAGTATCTATATGACTAGGACTATTTGCATACATGTTGGATTCATGGCACTATACATATTTTTGCATTAGAAAGATTATCCAGGCCTGATCATTAGCATTAGCTAAGGAACATGTACACACACGTTTTGCATATATTCATACAGCATTAGAAATCATCTAAGGACAATGGTTGCTTGTGTATGATGTTTTGAGTAGATGGATGATGGATGGTAGGATATGTTCTTCCTAACTTAGAGATTTCGGGGACGAAATCCTAAAAGGTGGGGAGAATGTAACAACCCGTATTTCAATAACTTGTTAAAACAAGAATCAAGGCAGAATTTAATTTTAAATTCTGAATCAAGTAAAACGGGCTATGCCATTGCGTTCGTCTCGGAAAAATACGCGAAATAGAGTCCGAGTTTTCGAAAATCGGAGTCCGTATGACCCGGTTAAGGCCCAAAGAAGTTTTCGGGAAATTTGAATTTCGAAACATACAGAAATGGGGCCAGGCGGGAAAATTCCCGCCCAGACAAGTCGACAGGCATGTAGACAGGCATGTCGACAGGCATGTCGACTTGCCCTGTCGGCTGATTCTGATCTGGTGCACCTATTTTCTATTTTGGCTAGGTTTTTGGGCCTGGTTTGAAATCTGACGGTTCAGGTTGGTCCTAGGGTTAATCTAAGGGCCTAAAACTATCCTAATCTCTATAAAAAGACCCTAAACCTACCCCTAAACCCTCATTATTCACTCATGTAACTAAACTATGGCCAAATTTCTACTCTCATGGCCTCCATCTCAAATCCCTAGAGCCTATGCATTCAAATCGGGTTCAAATCAAAAGATGCAAGCTTGCTACACCAAAGAGAGGCAAAATCAACGTTGCTATGCGAGTTCCATGACGATTCTTCAACAAAGGAGGCACCTTTCTTAGCCAAGATGATTCATGCTTCTTTCCCTAGGCCTAACTATGTAAGTTCTAGCTACTTCTAGATGGATACGGTAGTTTTGATAATGACATGGGATAAAATGAGGCTAAACATGATTATGCGAACCTATATGAGCCTTACCTTGCCTCTTGTGTTCATGATTATGATTTTAGGCCATGTGAGTGACTTAATCATGCCTCTCATGCTATGCATAACCTAGTTTAACTTGCAAGTTTGGATCTTTATGCATGAAATGCTAGCATGAACCTTTAGGAACCACTTTATGTGTGAAACATTGGCTAAGACAAGATTTTGGGGCTTATGCATGTTTATGAACCCAAACCCCTTATGGTAACATGCAAGTTTGTGGCCAAATCCTTTATGAGATTATGCATGCTCATGGCCAATCCCGTCTTTTAAGTTGTGCATGTTTATGGCTAAACCCTTTTTGATAATATGCATGTTTGTGGCCAAATTACCTTATGACACTATGCATGTTTATGGCCAATGATGTTATGCATGTGGAATCCAAGCCCTTTTTAGCATCATGCATGTTTTGAGACCAATATGTGACATAGTATCCTTACTATGTTGACTCGCTTTGCTTGCGTTGGGAAAACACGATTTTGGGTAGTTAGATAAACATGAACATGTCGCGAAATCTTAACTTGATTATGACATGTGTTTATACTTGAAAATATGACTTGGAAGATAACATGGAAGTTGGCATGTAAGTATGCATAAAAACATGAGCTTGGGAATTTACCTATTAAGTGAGGTCTACCCTTTGGGAATTTACCTATTAAGTTAGGTCTACCCAAATGCTTGAAAACTTGTAACATGTTTTGGAAACATGATGAACTTAGATAATATAAGTGTGGCCAACTCGAGGTTGGGTTGAGTTTGCAATGTAAAACTACCCGGAACCGACCGGCCTAACTAGTAGTTGCAAACAATAGGACCCAATGTGAGAAGTTGGTCATGTCTCGCTTAAGACCCGAGGTTAGACTAGGTTGTGGTGTAAATCTACCCGGACCCGCCCGGCTTAACTAGTAACCACAACAAGGTCTAATGTGAGAGGTTAAGAGTGCATTAATTGAATTAATGCCACATGATAAGGTTAAGTAAATTTGACTAATGACACTTAACCGATATGACACGAATGGGTAGGTTAAGTGGGACCGGACTTGATTCCTTAATGACACTTAACCATGCAAGATGATTAGGAGATGGGGTTAAGTAATTTACACTTAACTAATCCGACTGGGTAATTAGATGGGGTTAAGTAATTAAGACTTAACTAACCTAACCACGGTAATTAGATGGGGTTAAGTAATTAAGACTTAACTAACCTAACCACGGTAATTCGATGGGGTTAAGTAAAACACTTAACCAACTTAAACTCGGTAATTCAATGAGGTCAAGTAACCCATACTTAACCAACTTAACTCGGTAATTTAATGGGGTTAAGTTTAACACTTAACTAATTTAACACGATGATTGGATGAGGTTAAGTGACCTATACTTAACCAATCTAACTCGTTAATTTGATGAGGTTAAGTTAACATATACTTAACCAATCTAACGTGAAAACATGATAAGGCTAAGTCACGAATCGTTTCGAATACGCTTGACCGATTTGACTTAGTAATTTGATAGGGTCAAATTAATATATACTTAGCCAATCTAAAATGATAATTAGACGAGGTTAAGTCATGGATTGCTTGATATACTTAACCAACTTGACACATGGTCTGTAGGGTTAAGTCTTGGACTTGGATACTTAGCCAGTTTCGACATGTTTTGTAGACGGGTTAAGTTGTGAACTTAAGTGACACTTAACCCATTAGATAAACCCTAATTCGGAGGATTAGGTAAATAACCATAGTTAACAAGGATAATGGAAATAAGGCTAAATGGTAAACCTTAGTTAAGGGAAACTAAGTAATAATTCTTAGTCAAAGAAATTTGGACCACTTCTTAGATAGATGAGTAACCCGATACGGTAGGTCATCGTTTAAGTATACGTGTAGGAGCAGGCTATCTGATTTAGATAAAGGCTCTAGCGAATTGGGTAATGAAGCAGCGGCTTCGGGGAACGTGAGGATATTCTTGGTATCCCTCTGTGAGGTCGCAGATGATCATCCTGGGCTCACAAGAGGTTAAGGTCTGCGTTAGAAGAACCAAGAGTATGCCTTGGTTGCTATACGAGCGACCTAAAGACTGGGATGGATAGCAGTGAGTCAACGAATACATGATAGTGCCCTAGATAGCAAGTTCGTCGATCATCTACCATCTTGAGTCAAGCGTGTACGTACGGAAAGGCAGGGAACACCCAATAGACCATAATTGTTATCTAATTATGGGTGAGGTAGGCCGTAGGATGTGGGCTGGCCGGAGTGTAGTTCTCATGCAAGATTTTCTCTTGTGTTGCCTTTCACTAGTTGAGGGAGGGGTCTCGTAGGACCATAGCCACGTGTAGAAAAGCAGACCTTAGTATCTGCATCGGCAGATAAATCTAAAGCTCCCGACCGAGTCCTGTATTTCTTGTTTTGCCCTGTGACAGGACTCGGATGGCACGATGTGATACATGTGCATACAGTTATAGAAAAACGATTCACGATGAATGCGTGGGAAAAAGGGCACGGTTGAGGGTTAGCGTAATCCCTAGTGGCCTAGGTGGTTTAACCCAACCCGAAATACGAAAGCGTGCAATAGGTAAGCGTAATCCCTAGTGGTGCTAGGTGGCGTAAGTCCTAGTAGTTCAAACGATGATTCATATGGAAGAGCCTAGCTAGAACAAGGGTGACAGTCCAAATGATTTCAAGGAAAATACGACATGAGGAAGCCCGTACGAGGTACGACAAAGGACTGAACTTATATACATGGAAAGAAACATATGATTTTGAGTATCCTATATGTGCGGTATATTAGGTTGACATGGACCAGTACACGACTTTGGGCAAGGGACATTCATGGTTAACACATGACGCGGGTAGGGATACTAGTACGAGAGGTGCAGAGCAAATATACATGTTAGATCTAGGAAGAATATACATAATAGATACCGTGGGATGTTAGACGGGGTTGATACCTTGGGATAATGGACTCGATAGAAATCTGACGATCTGATACCTTGACTTATCATAACACCATAGTTTTTCATGATACCTTAGTTTACCTTGCCGCAGTAGTTTAACCGGCTACTCTGGTTTATCTATCTTGTAGTTATCCTTATGTTTACTTTCAGTTTATGCATGTCATGTTACCTTTACCTGTTTTTATACTGGAAGTAGATAGGACTTACTCAGTCTTTTTGACTGACCCGTTTTGTTTCGCCTCTTTTCTTCCGTTCCCCCCCCCCCAGGTTTCAGGGAGGAAACAATGTTGTTTAGTTCGGTCTTCTTCTGCTTGAAGGTCATCATGGATGGCTTGGACTTCTCTTGGCTATGGCTACTTTACTGTTTTACTTGGGGAATAATTTATTAAAAAGTCCTTATGCTTCTTTACTATTGCAAGACAGGTTTTGATATACTCTGATGTAAAAGGCTTTAGACCTTATTTATTCATGTTATGAAAGTTTGATTTTACTTCCGCTATTTATATATGTTCTGTCTTGTGATATTTCTGTGCATGTTTACCAATAATGCCCCTCTAAAGCTAGTGCATTCCTTTGCGAGTGACCCTAGCGGAGGCGGGGTGTTACAAACTTGCATATCAAACTTGCATAACATAATATGATAAACTTGCATATCACAACATGGCAAACTTGCATAGCATAACATCATAAACTTGCATATCATAACATGGCATACTTGCATAACATAACATCATAAACTTGCATATCATAACATATCAAACTTGCATATCATACATTTAACTTTAGAGTTTAAGTATGAAAGTAGAATAGGACTTACAATGCTTAGGAAGTCAAAAAAAATATGACAAAGCCCTTATGCAACCAATTAAACCCAAAATGCAAGCCAAAATGATCAAAACCCTTGCTTTATGATGCAAATATAGAAACTTTACTTTAATGCAAGCTAATGATGCTCATACAAGCTTGAAAACACTTGTATGCATGGAAAATCTCTCATAGAAATTTATTTAGAATTTTATGAAGAGAGTGGAGGCCATGAGAGGAATGATTTTGCCATAGTTTAGTTACTTGAATGAATAATGATGATTTAGGCTAGGTTTAGGGGTCCTTTTATAGAAGTTTAGGTTAGTTTAGGCCAGAGGATTAACCCTAGTTTAGATCTAAACCATCAAAAATCGTCATAGGCCATCAGAACAGACCAGAGAACCAAAACAGGTGCACCAAGCCAGCCAGGGTCAAGCCAGAAAGCTGTGCAGGTTTCTGGCTCGACACGGGCGCACTTCCCAAGTGCGCCAGTGTATTTTTGTGCCGGCGCACTTCACAAGTGCGCCAGTGCATTCTGGCTTGTTTTCGGTTTTTCTGCCTAACTTCGTTCGTCCATATCTTCTTCATACGGACTCCGATTTTCGAAAACTCGGACTATATTTCGCGTATTTTTCCAAGACGAACGCAATGGCATAGCCTGTTTCCCTTGATTCAGATTTATAAATTAAATTCTGCCTCGATTTACGATATAATAGGTTATTAGAAATACGGGTTGTTACACAGGGCCACAAACTGATTTGAAAAATTCCACAAAAATAAATCTGGCTATGTTTTGACGATACGGTCCCAACAAAACTGATTTCGTCGAATTCTGAGATAGTTTGTAAAATGGCCCTTTTCTGGTCGACTCGATTTAATTGTAATTGACTAAACACATTTTTTTTTGCCACACTCACATACTAGCTTCAAAAATTATGAAATTTGAGACCTAGTAATAATCTAACATCCCGGATCCAACAAAAGTGGTTTCGTCGAATTCCGAGGTCGTATGCAAAATGTCTATTTTCAAGGGCGATATATTCTCTATAGCAACCTTTCTGAAAATTCATTTGGCCATAACTTTTGATTCCCGCTATGAAACTTCGATTTTTCAGATTCGTTAGAAAGATATTCACTAACAGATTTAAATATTTTTGGTTTCACTAAAATCCGTTATATTTTGCACCCGGTACAGTCAGACAAAGCTTGAATTTAAATTTTCAAACTGCCACACTATTTCCAATTCATTATTTCATTGAAATATTCTATTTCAATTATTTAAATCCTTTGAAAATAACCAATTTAAAATTTTTAAATTGGCTCGCATTTTCAGGGTCGTTACAGATTTTGTTTTTGAATTGTTTTGAGAAAAACAAAGCTGTTTAAAACTCTCAGGAAGTGACTGTTTGAATTAAACCAAATTGAATTGAAATGGAACGATATCGAGTAAAATGGATTTTGAATATACTTGGACTTAGGTGCGTAGATGGATTGATTTTTGAAATGAAAATCAAATTTTGAGTTATGAGATAAAGGTAACTGGCAAGAGAAATTAACCAGTTAATGAAAAATGTGGATGGAACTTAACTTGGTTAAGTATACTAGATCGATGAGTTAAGAATTTGGAATTTAGGATAGGACTTAAGTTCCAAATGAATTTGGTTTGGGTATAAGCGAATACCTGTGTTGAACAGATATTGATGGGAAATTGGTTGAGATGACATTGGTATATGTTGGATTGATAACAGTGAAAGTGATAAATTTGATATGCCCGACAAAAAGGTACAAGTTTATATTTGGTATAAGAATGAGATTTATGAGCCAATTTTGCAAGCCGCTTGGTTGTTTGGTTTTCTTTTTGGTTGGAGAAGGCCCAGACAGGCGAGTTGTAGTTGTACCGATTGACCCGTACAAAGGAGGTGCTGGCGAATTCTTTCAGAAATTTCAGGTGTTATAAAATTTTCAGGATTTTTGAAAATTTTTGTTAGTGGAAATGAATAAATATTTAATTTAAATTCATTGGTTCAGTTGAAACTGAAACTGATTAGTAAACAAATAATTTTTACCCAGTTAATAGGGTTTGTTTTCTACCTTAGCAATTTCGGGGACGAAATTATTTTAAGGGGGGAAGAATGTAACGACCCGTATTTTCAGCGATATAATAATTAAGTTATTTAATTATTTAAATAGTGATATAGAAATTTAAATAGCTGTTTAATTAAATAATAATGTATATTTAATTAAATTAAATAATAGAATAATATATTTAATTTTTGAAATAATCAGAAATAGTAGAATTCACAATATTGTGTGAATTGGGAAATGCAAAATATATAATTCAGTTTAAAATTGAATTATGGTAACGAATATAATTAATTAACGACAGTTGAGCGTATAATTATATTATAATTAAAATCAAGCTCGAAATGGCGCAGTAGTTCGCTATTTGGCGATTCGAACTTTAAACGAATATACAATCCGTTTTAAGCCGGATTTCTGTGAAACAAGAAACGTTAGGAGCTGGTGAAGTATATTTTTCTAATGGAAGAGAAAAATCGGGATTTCACTGTGTAGATTTTGATTTATGTCCAAATCAAATTTTCAAATAGTCGCTATGGAATTTGTATATAATTTATAACGATATTATAAATGGATATTCAATATAAATTGAGTATCGATTTAATCGGGATTTGAAGTATCGAGTTAGAGAATATTCCGAAGCTGTATGATATTCTATGTTAATATATATACGATAATATTTATTTATAAATATTTAATTTAATTATTTTTAAATACATTTAATATTTGAAAGGGTTATTTAGAGCTTTAAAAATAGCCTATTTTGCAAACGACCACCGTTTTTGATGAAACAAATTTTGTTGGATCCGTAATATTAAATTATTGTTAGATTTCCAGTTTTGTGATTTTTGGGGTCAGTGTGTGGCCGTACAGATTTTTAATGTGAAAAACAGCCAGTATTTTGACGGTTAAAAATACGATGTGTGAGCAAATAGAGTCGGAATTCGACGAAACCAGTTTCGTTGGGTCCGTAATGTCGAACTGTAGCTGTGTGTCCATTTTCATTGAATTTGGATACTGTATGTGAATATAAGAATTTTTAAATAATAAATATAAACAATGTTATAATAAAATTTATGAAATAATATATAACTCTCTCTATATATATCCCCACATAGTCAATAACCCTAGAGAATTTCATGCATGGTCAAAGGTTGTTCCGCCTCCATCTTCTCATTTCGAACAGTCTGTGCTTTTCGATTTCTTCCTCCAGTATTTTCACCTATATATAATATATATCAGGGTGTCTCATAACCAATTCCCAAATTCTCTTCTAATCTGTTCTTTTATTTCTTCTTGTAAATCACGAAGGAAAATCGCTCCCCTACGGAAAACAAAATAAAATCGAATCAAATAAAATAAAAATTTCCATGGCCTATATATTAATTTCGGATGCTAGTAACTCCGTTATGGATTGTTTCTACTGCACGCGACATGCAAAATTGGGTTTCAACAGCAATTTAGGGTTCCGAATTTCGATCTAAAGAAATTCGGTTTGCAAAATTAAGCTCGTATTCGGTATGAGGATATGGAATAACATTTGTGTTAAGTTTTTGGGTGAGTTCGGTGCTGAGATTTGTTCGCACCATTTACTGGTTGCGTGAGATTTGCAATACGTCGAGACTTGATCGACAGGAGGGTGAATGAATTTTTCTGGTGAATTCATGGTGCAAAGAGAGGCTGGTTGACGAATTTTGGAGGGCTTAAGCACTTAAATTTTTTGTGACTTATACAGTGGGGAGTGGGTTGGCCGGAAAAAAAACCGTGAGGATGAGGAGGAGTAGAAAGTTATCTCGGATATGGAAATTAAAAGATGTAGAAGATAAGGCTAGTGGTGAGCTTAGTTTGGATATTAGTGGAAGAAGGAAGGAGAAGGGGCGAACGACAATGAGTGTTTTAGCAGGGGAAGTGCGTGTTTTATTGGGAAGAAGAAGAAGGCTCAGCAATAAGGAAACATGGTTGCGCAACAAATATATTATGGGTAATTAATCTAATGGGTAATTAAAGGATCTGAGTATATTATAACTTACTAAATAATGGTGAAATGATTAAATTGTGTTAGAAATTGAGCTGTTGGAGTTGAAAGATTGGTTCGAACCTGGAACATGAAGCTGGGTTATTTTTGGATGCCTAGGGAAGAAATAAAACATGGAGTTGGGTCGGGTTTCTAATTGGTAAATCCCAAATGAGAATATATTTAAGCTTTATTTAATTTAAATAACGTATGGAACTTATAATTATTGTATCTTGCACATACGTTATCAGAATTTCGAACGGTCTAATACTTTAGGATTGTATGGACGGTGACTACACATGGAACTGACTGGGGGTGAATTGGAGCTCGTTACAATTTATAGCGAAATAAATTGTCCGTTCGAATCAACAAACAATTATCATTATTTAACGATGATCGTCCAATGTGAGTAAAACTCACCAACTCTATCAGTTCATATTTTTATAACGTATTTTTATAACTGATAAATGATTATTGATATCTGTGTGTTGAATATTTGATTGAATTGCTGATTGATTGTTTGAAATTATTGATAACGATATATATATATATATATATCGTTAATCAAACATTGATTCTTTTTATCAGAATATTTCATATTGAAATGAAATTGATGTGAATTATATTGTGTAACATCTGTGGATCCAGGGAAACAGGTCGGAGAAATCCAACTGGATTCCTCAACATTTATTTTACTGTTTTTCATATATTGTAATATATGATGTGAAATATAATATGTTGTCGATTATGTGTGTTTGAATGATATCAATCATTATTATTTGGTATTTTAAATACCGTATGAAATATTGGGATGTAGAAAAGGGGATTTTCAAAAGTGTATTTTGAAAATAAATTATTTATATAAAATCAATGGATTTTATATATAAAAGGAAAAGGATTTTAGAAAATAAATTAATTATAATATCAAAGGAGATAAAAAGGAAATATTTATTTGTTAAATATATAGAATTCAAAAGGAGATATTTATTTGTTAAATAAATAGAATTAAAAGGAAATATTTATTTGTTAAATAAATAGAATTCAAAAGGAGATATTTATCTGTTAAATAAATAGAATTAAAAGGAAATATTTATTTGTTAAATAAATAGAATAAGGAAATATTTATTTTTTAAATAAATAGAATTGAAAAGGAAATATTTATTTGATAAATAAATAGAATTGAAAAGGAGATATTTATTTGTTAAATAAATAGAATTGAAAAGGAGATATTCATTTGTTAAATAAATAGAATTCAAAAGGAGAGATTAATTTTTTAAATAAATAGAATTAAAAGAAAATATTTATTTGTTAAATAAATAGAATTAAAAAGGAAATATTTACTTGTTAAATAAATAGAGATAAAAGAGACATTTATTTAGAAAATAAATAAAGATAAAAAGGGAATTATTTGATAAATAAATAGAATTATCAAAAGGGGTTTATTTCGTAAATAATTTGATTTAAAGGAGTTAATCGAATATAGTTTATTCGAATAGAGTCAAAGGAGTTAATCGAATATAGTTTATTCGAATAGAGTTAAAGGAGTTAATCAAATATAGTTATTCAAATAGAGTTAATCGATTAGAGTAAATCGATTAGAATTAATCGAATTAGAGTTAATTGATTAGAGTTAAGTGATGGAGTTAATCAATTAGAGTTTATCGAATTAGAGTTAATCGATTAGAGTTAAATGATGTAGTTAATCGATTAGAGTTAATCGAATTAGAGTTAATCGATTAGAGTTAAGTGATGGAGTTAATCGATTAGAGTTAATCGAATAAAGTTAATCAAATAGAGTTTATCCAATAGGTGTTTTCGAATATAGTTTATTCGAAAGGAGTTTTCGAGTACAAGTTATTCGAAGTGAGATAATAGAATATAGGTTATTCAAAGGAGAGTTAATCGAATATAGAAAAGGAGTTATCGAATATAGTTATTCGAAAGAGAGATTATCGAATATAGTTTATTCGAAGGAAAGAGCTATCGAATAGAGATTATTCGAAAGAGGGTTACTTTAGGAAGTTTGTTAAAGATTTAGAAGGTGAACTTTTTCTATTTCGAGGTTAGTAATGTTGTTCAGTTAAGGTCTGAGAGGTAGTTATACCCCAACTTGATTGACTCCATTTTTAACTCACGAATGGTTAAGGTTCGATAGCGAATGTTAGTTAAGTAAATTTAGCTAATGAAGGTAATGGTTTAAGTTGGCATCACGATGTTTATTTAAACATCTGTTTAAATCCAAATGTAGGAGTTTTGGAAATGTTTTCCAAATAAGAATCAGAAATGTTTCTAATATAGAAAACAAGAAATGGAAATGTTTTCCATTGTTAATAACGTATACTTTCTAAATTTAGAAAATAAGAAATGCTGAATACATGGAAACAGGAAATGAAAAATGAATAAATTTATGAACTAAAGAGATAAAGGTTAAATGATGATTGATCGATATAATTTCCATCTAGAAATAATATCGTTGTTTGCACACATGTTTTTCTTTGATAGTTAATTCACCCACGATCGAAGTTTTTTTCCAGTTTTCCGTTGTCAATACGGAGAGACTGGGATTGGATTCATTATCTGAAAACCACTCTGTATGGGCATTATCATTACAAATCAAATACGATCAAGATAATTGAAGACAGAGTTTATGCAAGGGTCGTTCTGTCAAATCTTAGGTAGAAATTGCCTAAGATGGATTTACAGAATAGTACCTTCGGTTTGTCCAATCCTAGGACGATCTGTATGGAAGAATGTCTGACAGAGTATATTTAATAGATCGCGTAAGTTGATTTTTTCAAACGTATATATGTTTGGTGGTGTTGGAATTCATTTCTCTTAGATATATACCCGTTGTATTTTTTGGGAAATCAATTTATGATTTGGTGGGTATGACGATGTGACATTCAATGTGAATAGATGTGTGATCTGTCAGAGATAAGCGTGGCCTCTAGCCTCACAACCGGGAAATGACAAAAATCGGGCAGACAGCATGGCTATGTGGGTTTCTTCGATTAGGGTGTATTATCACCTATCTAGAGATATTCATTTCATTCTTTAATCTATTCGATGCTGTTCCATTCGGGAAACGGTTGATGATCCCAACCGTTGGTGATATACATTCGATAAACTCAAGCGAAATGAGTGGTCGGTCATGTATGGCCGGGTTGCAAGATGTTCTTGTTGAACCCAGTGTATTCCACTCTAGAGGTACACTATCGTAAGGTGGTTCCATACCTTGTCATAGTTGGAAATCCGTTATCCAATAAGTGCTCGTGATTTTGATTGTATACTATGTATGTAGAACGTGAGATGAGAGCGTTTCTGCTAGTTGATTATTATATTGTGGTTGATAGACACTATTATAATATCAAAAAAAAAATGATACAAAGACTATTTTGGATTCTCATAAGGGAAAAACTCGTTCTGTTATATGGCGTGGTCTTATGAGATATCGTTTAATTGCTCAAACTGTTTTAAACTGTGTTACTCACACCAGTCCCATGACTGGCCCAGAGTTTGTTTTGTTTTGTTTTCCCTAAACTCTTGGGTGCCCGATTATGTACGGGCAGTTAAGTAGTTAGGATTTTATAGATATACTTGGAGAGCTTGGAGTAGGAGGCTTCAGGATTATATAGCTATAGTTATTTCGGCTGTGTCGTAAGTTTATACTTTGATAATGTTACTGTATACATATACTAATTTTATTTCAAAGTTATGTATATATTATATATTGTTCGTTCCACTGTGAGATTCGTGTTACTCTGATGATGTTGTATGTTCTTCTTCTTCTTCTTTTCTAAGTTTCTATCTTATCAATCATCTCCCTCTATTTTCTTTCTATTAGTTTTTTGGTTTCCAGTGCAATTGGGGTTGGACTTGTGCTATTTGGTCAGCTCAAATTGTACCGGAATTTCGGGACACTACAATCCTAATGGATCCAGTTTCACGCGATTTGGAGTTCATATGAGAAAGATAAGGTTTTATAAACGTTGATTACATTTTAAATTAATTAACAAAAGAATTAATAAAAAAATATAAACCTTCTTCTTCAATTACTAAGCCCCGTCGTTCAAAACAGACGTTCGAACTTAGGGTTCTGTTTAGCTCAAGATTGGGTACGCCAGGCGTCGATCCACCTGCTCCAGCACGTGTGCCTTCGAGAGGGTTTTCCGCCAACCCCCCTTCTGGCCAACTCGTCGGCCTAACGATGGAGAAAATCGCCCCGAGGCGGTGGTGATTTCCATGCCAATTTCTTATGATTCACCAGATAGTGGCAGATCTCGACCGTTGGATTTGGAGAACGTATCGAGCTCAACAATTTTCTTTGAAGGTAATTCGTGAATGGGGTGGTGGATTTCGAGATCGGACGAGTTTTTGATCTGGAGAATTTCCGTCGTGAATCGCCTCTGAAGGCAGCGCGCTAACGTTTAGGGTTTTATTTATTTTTCTGATATTTTGATTGGCCAAAAATTATATATATATATATATATATATATATATATATATATATATAATTTTAATTTCCAAAAATACCCGTTTATCCATCTGAACTCCAAATCAAACCCAACGTCTATCGCCCCTCGCTAAATACCCCCATTCCAAACACAATGGAATATGTTTCGTGAGCCCATTCGACTGTTTCAGTCAGTTTTTCTTCAAGTTAAAATAAAAAACATTCAAATTTGGATTTGAACGTACATTTTAATTTGCATGGGCTACATATTGATTCTAAAAAAAAAAAATTCTGGCTTTGTTTTATCGATATGGTCCTAACAGAACTGATTTCGTCGAATTTGGAGACCGTTTGAAAAATGGACTTTTTCTGGTTGATCCAATTCAAACTGAAATTATCAAACGCGTTTTCCTTTGCCACGCTCACAAATTAATTCCAAAAATTATGGAATTTGGAACCTAGCAATATATTGACATCCCGGATCCAACAAAAGTGGTTTCATCGAAAACGGAGGTCGTTTGCAAAATTTCTTTTTTTAAGGGCCATATCTATTCTATTGACTGCTCAAAATATTCAACTGGCCATATCTTTTAATTCCTGCTATGAAATTTGAATTTTTCAATTTTTTTGGAAAGATATACTAAAATAGATTCAAATACTTTTTGTTTCGCCAAAATCCGCTGTATTTTTCATCTTGTGCGTTTAGTCGAAGTTCAACATCCGTGCTATATTTATTCTATATTCTACACTGACTATTCGACTGGCCATAACTTTTGATTTCCGCAATGAAATTTCAATCTTTCTGATTTGTTAGAAAGATATTTCTAAATAGATTTAGACATTCTTGGTTTCATGAAAATCCGTTATATTTTGCACTCTATGCATTCAGTCAAAGTTCAGTGTCCATACTATATTTACTTTATATTCTACACTGAATATTCGGCTGGCCATAACTTTTGATTCCCACTATGAAATTTCAATTTTTTAGATTGGTTAGAAAGATATTTCTAAATAGATTTAAATATTTTTGGTTTCACCAAAATCCATTATATTTTGCATCCTGTACATTGAGTCAAAGTTTGAAATCAAATTTTAAAACTACCACGCATTTCAGGCTCGTTATATAATTAAAATATATATTTATATTCTAACCTTGATTTAAAATAAATTTATACGTTCTAATTCACTCAAAATAAATTTCTAGTCGTTTTTATTTAAAATAAATCAATTCAAATATTCAAAATTCATTTAAAATTACCAAAATAAATTTTTTAAATTGGTTCGGATTTTCCGGGTTGTTACAGAAAATCTACCATTACAAATACATATAATACTCATCTTTAAATAATAGTGTTTTTACAAACACGTTTCGACTTTGGGAGTAGAATTTGTGTGAATAAGAAGAAAAAGTTTTCAAATATTAGTAGAATATTCATATTTTCATATTGACTGAGTAGGTTGCTTAGTGACTAAGTAATCAGGTAAAACACTGCCACATGTTTGCTATTCTACATTTTAAAGCATCTACAGCACTCATCATTTGCATATTACCGTTCGGACCCTGGATACGCGCCAATAAGATCAAGAAAGTTTCAAAATATAAATGAAACTTTGATATTTGCATCGAATAAGTAGGTTTCTTTGTGCTCAAATAATCAGGTAAAACACTGCCGCATGTTTGAAACTCTACCATTTCAAATACATATAATACTCATCATTAAATAATAGTGTTTCTAAAAACACGTTTTGACTTTGGGAGTAGAATTTGTGTGAATAAGAAGAAAAAGTTTTCAAATATTAGTAGAATATTCATATTTTCATATTGACTGAGCAGGTTGCTTAGTGACTAAGTAATCAGGTAAAACACAGCCGCATGTTTGCTATTCTACATTTTAAAGCATCTATAGCACTCATCATTTGCATATTACCGTTTGGACCCTGGATCCGTGCCAATAAGATCAAGAAAGTTTCAAAATATAAATGAAACTTTGATGTTTGCATCGAATAAGTAGGTTCCTTGGTGCTCAAGTAATCAGGTAAAACACTGCCGCATGTTTGAAACTCTACCATTTCAAATACATATAATACTCGTCATTAAATAATAGTGTTTTTAAAAACACGTTTCGACTTTGGGAGTAAAATTTGTGTGAATAAGACGAAAAAGTTTTCAAATATTAGTAGAATATTAATATTTTCATATTGACTGAGCAGGTTGCTTAGTGACTAAGTAATCAGGTAAAACACTGCTGCATGTTTGCTATTCTACATTCTAAAGCATCTATAGCACTCATCATTAGCATATTACCGTTTGGACCCTGGATCCGCGCCAATAAGATCAAGAAAGTTTCAAAATATAAGTGAAACTTTGATGTTTGCATCGAATAAGTAGGTTTCTTGGTGCTTAAGTAATCAGGTAAACCATTGCCGCTTATTTGAAACTCTACCATTTCAAATACATATAATACTCATCATTAAATAACAAAAACACATTTCGACTTTGAGAGTATAATTTGTGTGAATAAGATGAAAAAGTTTTCAAATATTAGTAGAATATTCATATTTTCATATTGACTGAGCAGGTTGCTTAGTGACTAAGTAATCAAGTAAAACACTGCCTCATGTTTGCTATTCAACATTTTAAAGCATCTATAACACTCATCATTTGCATATTACTGTTTGGACCCTGGATCCGCGCCAATAAGATCAAGAAAGTTTCAAAATATAAGTGAAACTTTGATGTTTGCATCAAATAAGGAGATTTCTTAGTGCTCAAGTAATCAGGTAAAACACTGCCGCATTTTTGAAACTCTACCATTTCAAATACATATAATACTCATCATTGAATAAGAGTGTTTTTAAAAACATATTTCGACTTTGGGAGTAGAATTGTAAGGACTCGTAACTTCCCCGATCACTGAAGAGACGAGAAAGCATGGATTGCTTTGAGAACACGACAAATCAGAACACAAACTCAAATGAAAGAGATAAACGGATACAGAGCTTTCTGAGTATCATTCCAGCTGTAAACCAGGATCCTGTGAATATAAATCTTCAAAACCAAAACTACTAGCTGCCCGTGTGGAAAATAGGGGCACCTAGAGTTTAGGTTAAAACAATAAACTCCAGGTCAGTCATGTGACTTGAAACGACCCAAACTTCCCAGTAAAGGAAAGCCTGGATTGATTTGAGAACAACGCACATCAGAACACAAACAGGAGAACATTTTATTGTTGATTACAACAATTACATCAGAGTACAAAAATATAACAGAGTACGAATACTTATTACACAATAGAAATACAATAATATCAGAGATTTAAATTACACTTAAATAGCAGCGGAAAAATATTACAAATATACAACTGAAAGGAATACACGGATACAGAGCTTTCCGAATACCGCTTCAGCTGCGAATCAGGATCCTGTAAATATATCTGCAAAAAGCTACTCGATTGCCCATGTGGAAAATATGGCCATCTGAGTTTGCTAGTGAAACAAACTACAGGTCAGTCATGGGACAGGTATGAGAAATCTTAACTTAACCTATATAATGATAATAATAAGGCTAATCACAGGACCATGCCGCTAACGCGGAACGGGTTTACTCCATTGGATTGCCAGTGCATAAAATAAGGTAAATCGTTAAACAACGCAATGCTTTTAAGAAAAAATGAAACCATTATAAGACCCAAATCCCAACACACAATGCAATGCAAACCGGAGGATAAGATTTTACCTTATAATGGTCAAAAGATGCTTGATACGATAAAACGGATTTAATATTAGTGTGTATATGTTCTAATAAAAACATTTCAATCATAATGTATATATTCTACATTCAAAACCGCAAGGTCGTATTGGAAGTTGGTTTTCCATCATGAGTCGAGGCTAGGGGCAAGGTCCTCTCCGATTCGAGACACTCTAGTAAATGCCTCAGGATCACACCTATGGGAAACCCTTGGATGCGGTGGGGCCGGTCCCCGCCTATCGGTAGTGGATTGGTTAGGCCTATAATCCGAGGCGCCTCAAAATCCGTCATCCACATAAGTAAAATGTCAGCCAGTTTAAGCACTGACACCACTTCTAGCTAGAAAGAAACGTGTGCACTCCCTACGGTCCATATCCCGTTTTTGACTCATACCGGGGTGTGAGGCTCGCGAAGTCACGCTATACACAAAGCTATGCCGTAATAGGATATACTTTGATCATCCCACAAGGCCCTACTTTTCAACAAAATCCTTGATCATTTGCATCTTGGCGTGCCACATTGACAATTCACGCCATGCAATCAATCACTATTAATATATACCAGGGTGTTAAGTAGAGAATAAATTCTCCACCAACAAATAGACATACATTAATAGAAATCGATTTAATTCACATGGAACGAAATCCAAAGTCAGACACGCATCCATTTACAAGTCCATTCTGGGTCTGAACGAAACCGGAGACACCTGAGAGGTCCTCGCATATCCGAAACAATCAACAATAGTCTGGACGGCTACCACTGAAGCCCCTTCAAGGTAGCTACTCCCATCATGGGTCTCAGTAGCAGCACATCCGTTCGATGTGAAGATCGTCGGTCTTCAATCACCGTCTTCAACTTCGACTCTTTATCGTCTTAGTGATTATTCGGAATGGGTTAACCTGGTCTTTCCGAATAACTCGTGTATTTTTAAAATAAATAATCAAGCGCTATAAAGACACATCCAACGCCTCATTCCAATTCAGGATATTCCTTTAAATAAAATATTCACATTATCTTATCAAAGATGAATTCTTAAATCTTTCTTTAAAATATTTATTAAATACCCAATTTTGTTTTAAATATCAAAAATCATTATTCAATGATTATTTAAATTTAACAAATTAATCTTATCTTTAACTGGGTTAAAGAACTAATGTCATTTCAAACACTGTTCACGATAAACCCAAATCGACTTCCATTAAATATGGGATCTTCGCAGAAATCAAATCAATATATAATTGTTATAAATTTCAGTATCCGACCAATAATATAAATGGAATAACGGCAAAGCCTTTTAAATTCCATATGTAGTATCGGTCTTCTTTTATAGAAGCTTATCTCGGTTATTATTTGTCCGAATTCCATTCAACTCCAATTTAATATTAAATTGGAAAACTCTATTTTTGAAAAATTTCTATATAAATCTTAATAAAAGATTTATATATTCCAAATCATCTTTTCACTGTCAGTTGGGTTAAAGAACAAATGTTGCTTAAAACACAATTCACAATAAACCCAACTCACACTTCATCTTCTTCCAATTATTAAATATAATTGAAAACTTTAATAATCTAAATTAAAAGATTATTCTTTTCATACGGGGTTTTAAGAACAGTGTTATTTAAGACATGTGTGTTTACATGTGTGTTTGGTTAAGTCCCCATTAGTCCATCCCACTTAACCCACTTAGTCATGTTCATTTACATGTGTGTTTGGTTAAGTCTAATCGTATTTCAAATGCCTCTAAAGGCAACCACCAGATTCCTCATGCCACCCAAGGCACCTACTTAACCCCCATGTCCCACCTTACATGATTATCTGGTTAAGTATTTCTTAGTTCATTAAGGCCATAACCTAATAAAGACCTCTCACATTAGACTGGCATTTATGGCAGCTGGATTTGCCGGGCGGGTCCGGGCAGTCTTACACCATAAAAGAGTCTAACCTCGTGTCTTTACGACTGTTATGCTTTAGTTTGGGCCTAGGACCTCTCACATTGGGCCGACATTTGTGACTACTGGATTTGCCGGGCGGGTCCGGGCAGGTTTACATCACAAACGGGTCCAACCTCGTGTCCTAATTATTGATTATTAATAATAATCCACTTTCCCCCAATTTTAATAATTCCCTACTTGAATTATTAATTACTTCCAATTTTTAACAATGTCCATAATTGACTCAATTATGGACATCCATTCATGGTATGCAAAATCTTACAAAATTGCACCCAATTTATTAATTCCTAATATTACCCCTACCCCACGTTTGAACGTTTATTCGCAAAATATATGTTAGACTCGAATAGCCTAACTCATAGCATAAAAGAGATTATCATAATAACAACATGTATATGTGACCAAATGAATCATAATAAGGGGTGAAACTTGCATATGTCCAACTTGCATAGATTATACATGTCATGGACCTAAAGGTGTCAACTTGTTCAAAATTCACCTAATATAATCTCAATCAATTTTCATAAACTTACATATGAACATGTGTGAATCAACATCATCTAATTTTTTAACAACATGGTTTTATATGGGTACACCTAACTCAATAGGCAAATTCCCATATTCAAGTTTTATTTAATTATAGTTTCAAGTTTATGGGTACACCTAACCTAATAGGCAAATTCCCATAAACAAGATCCATTTAAATTAAAAAAAACATAACTTTAAGCATGTTCCAACAACATCATGATTTTACAACATAATATAGCATGATTTATAACATGGCATAGTATGATAGTATAACATAGCTTGACATGATTCTCAACATAGCACGACATAGCATAAGAGAATTTACAACATAGCATGACATAGCATATATAATTTACATCATACGACAGCATAATAACATAATAAGAGATCCACAATATATAGAATTTACAATTACAAATCACATCACTTTCTTGTGATCCATTCATAACTGAGTCAAATTAGTTTGTAATAGTCTTGTGAGAATCGTCATACTCAGCAACAAAAGAAAAGAATTAGAGAAAGAGAGATCTTTTGATTTGATTTGTGTAGATTTAGTTGTAGATGATTAGGCTTCCTCTTCTTAGTTTGTGACGGCTATGCTGAACTCCATGGCAGCAGCATGACGGTAGCTTCTCTAATTTTACAAGTGATTTAGGTCTAGGGTCTACCCACTTATTTATAGATTTTAGAATTCATTTAGGCCATTAGATTTAACCTAGAAATAACCGCAGCCGTTCAGACAAGATGGGGTTTATCTTGTTGACTCAGCAATGAGTCAGAAGTGACTCAGCAAACACTCAGCATATTAATAAACTTCTATTCATGTCATAAATATATATATATTTTCTACAATGTACATATTAGATACACCCCCTTTACTTATTATTGTTTTTATATACATATTAGATACATCCCCTCTCTCACACACTTATTAATATTTTTATATTCATATTAGATACATCCCCTGTCTTACACACTTATTAATATTTTTATATTCATATTAGATACATCCCCTCTCTTACACACTTATTAATATTTTTATATTCATATTAGATACATCTCCTCTCTTACACACTTATTAATATTTTTATATTCATATTAGATACATCCCCTCTCTTACACACTTATTAATATTTTAGCAACTTTAGTGTTAATAGAAAATTCGGGGTGTTACATTCTCCCCTCCTTTTAGGATTTCGTCCCCGAAATCTTCAAGTCTGGAAGAATGTATATCCTACCATCCAAACGTCCATCTACTCATCCATCATACACAGGCATCCATTGTCCTCACAGACTTCTAATGCTTTCATGTTTAAATGCACAGTGTGTGTATATGTCCGTATCTAATGCAAAATCAGGCGGTCCACTGATTCAGTTGACCTCCTTAATGCAACTATGATCGTGCCATGCATCCATTATGTATGCAAAAGATTCTTAATGCTACATAATACTTCTATATGCGTGCACAACCATCATCTGAATGCAGCATCCACATGATAATACAACCATCGTTCATCCATTTTACTAAATACTTCCATATATATGCAATATGCAATATGTAGTGACTGAGCCGATCTAGTGCCTAAAGTGTGTGTATATATGCATCCACGAGCAACCACTAGCAAACACTTGCATCCATTTTGCATCCATCATACATAACATGTCTCAAACACATGTTTCAACCATAGGATTATCCTAACTAAAGGTCAAAGATACTAATGAGAGGACATACTAAAGATAAGATAAGATAAGCTAAGCGATAAAGGAGAAATTAAAAGACATACCCTCAAAAAGAAAAGGGTACAACGAACGCATCTTCTCTTCTGTCTCCCAAGTTGCGTTGCTCTCATCATCTCCCCATTGCACTTTAACCAGTCTGACCTCTCGATTCCTCAACTTTTTGATCTCCGACCCAAGAATGCATGTAGGAGCTCGTCTGATTGTTGCATCACGCTCTATTTCCACCTCTTTAAGCAAGCTCGGCTCTACCACCTCCGCGGTCTTGTGCAAACACTTCCTCAAATGTGATACATGGAATACGTCGTGTACTCCACTAAGTTTCTCAGGCAACTCCACCCTATATGCCATCTTCCCAATCCTGTCTTTTACAGGAAACGGCCCTACAAACCTTGGTGCTAATTTCCCCACGGACCCAAAGCGAACAACATTCTGTAATGGAGATACTTTGATAAAAACCATGTCCCCAATGTCAAACTCAAGATCTGTCCTCCTCTTATCAGCATACGATTTTTGCCTATCTTGTGCTGCTTTCATCCTCCTTCGAATCAACTCAATCTTCTCCGAGGTTTCCCTAACCATATCGGGCCCAAGTAGGATTTTATCGGTAGATTCCCACCAACATGTAGGCGAACGGCAAGGCCTTCCATAAAGAGCTTCGAAAGGTGCCATGCTAATACTAGACTGAAAGCTATTATTATATGCGAATTCTACTAACGGAAGGTGCTCTTCCCATGTACCCCCAAAGTCTAGGATACAAAGCCTTAAAAGATCCTCTAGAATGCGATTCACCCTCTCGGTCTGGCCGTCTGTCTGAGGATGATATGCGGTGCTCAAACATAGCTGAGTCCCTACCGCCTCTTGTAAACTCTTCCAAAATTCGCTAGTAAAGATGGGGTCACGGTCGCTTACTATACTAGAAGGAATACCGTGCAAACGAACTATCTCCTTAATGTATACAGAAGCCAACCACGGAGCAGTCCTCTTACTTTTCACGGGAATAAAATGGGCGCTTTTAGTCAGCCTATCTACTATAACCCAAATCCCCGTGTTACCCTTCCTTGATCTTGGTAATCCATCCACAAAATCCATTGAGATGCTTTCCCATTTCCATAGTGGAACTTCTAATGGGTGAAGAAACCCATCGGGTTTCTTTTGTTCTGCTTTAACTCGTTGGCACACCAAGCATCTAGCGACGTACTCGGCCACATCCCTTTTTCATACCGGCCCAAAAGAAAACCCGCTTCATATCTTTGTACATCTTATCCCCGCCGGGATGAATGGTCATTTTTGAGCGATGAGCATCATCAAGAATGGCCTTCCTTAAGTCTTCGTCTTGTGGTACACAAAGTCTATTATCCCTTCGTAACCAACCCTTATCGTCTAGGGTATACCTACGAAGATGGCTTGACGACTCCCCCCGCCTTTGAGCTTTTCTACTATCTCAACCAACTGTGGGTCGTCTCGCTGTGCCTCACCAACCCGTCCTAGAAGTGTAGGTCTAACCTCCAAGGATGCTAACAGACCGGGTACTAAGTTAACGGAGGGTCTAAAGTCAAACATAGAGATGAATTCTAAGCTTTGTCATTCAACAAACAACGGACTCAAGGACAACCTTTTCCTACTTAAGGAGTCTGCCACCACTTTACCCTTGCCCGGGGTATATGCTATTTCAAAATCGTAGGAGGCTAAGAATTCCATCCACCGTTGCTGCCTTAAATTCAAATCCTTCTGAGAGAATAAGTATTTTAATGATTTGTGGTCAGTGAACAGTTCGAATTTCTCACCAAGAAGATAGTGACGCCAAGACTTAAGCGCGAAAACAATTGCGGCTAGCTCTAAGTCATGCGTGGGGTAATTCTTTTCATGAACCCTCAACTGCCTTCCACCATAGGCTATTACTCTTCCCTCTTGCATGAGGACCGCGCCAAGTCCCGTCCCACAAGCATCAGTATAGATGGTAAACGGTTTATTCCCGTCTGGCAGCACTAAGACTGGGGCTGAAGTTAAGGCTCTCTTTAAACGTTGGAACGCATCATCGCAATCTTTGTCCCACGTAAAAACCAGGTTCTTCTTCGTTAACCGTGTTAATGGAGCTGATATTTTTGCGAAGTCTTTGATAAACTTCCTATAATAGCCAGCCAACCCCAAGAAACTTCTTACTTCGTTGGCATTTTTAGGGACCTTCCAATCTTGGATGGCCACCACCTTTGCGGGATCCACTGCTATCCCTTCTTTGGAAACCATGTGCCCTAAGAACCGTACTTCCTTCCTCCAGAAGTGACACTTAGAAAATTTTTCCTTAAGGTTATGCGCTCGAAGGGTTTCCAACACTTCCCTAAGATGTAGGGAGTGCTCTTCTTTATTCTTAGAAAAGACTAAGATGTCATCCACAAAGACTACCACGAATTTGTTAAGGTATTCCCTAAACACCCTACTCATCAAATCAACAAAATATGCAGGGGCGTTTGTCAAACCAAAGGGCATCACTAGCCATTCATAGAATCCGTCAGGAGTCCTAAAAGCAGTCTTATCTATACTATCCTCAGCCACTCTCAATTGATGAAAGCCAGTGGCTAAGTCCAACTGCGAAAACACTGAGGCGCCAACTAACTGATCAAAGAGATCGTCAATCCTCGGCAGTGGGTGTCGGTTCTTTTTAGTAAGCTTGTTTAGTTCTCTATAGTCCGTACAAAGTCTAAGAGACCCAACCGCCTTTGTGGCAAAAACTACTGGAGCACCCCACTCCGATATACTACGTCTTATGAACCCCTTCTCAAGCAACTCCTTTACTTGCTTATTGAGTTCCCTCCTTTCACGAGGAGCCATGTGGCGCACTGGCAAAGATACGGGTTTAGCATTATCCACAAGATAAATTCGAAAGTCTATCTCCCGCTTTGGAGGTAAGCCCTTCACCTCCTCAAACACATCCGGATATTCCCGGACCACTTCTACCGATCGCAGGTTCTCTACAGACGCGTCAAGCGATTCAAGATAACTTAGCATAACGGAATTTATGGGATTACAAAAGATGTCGAGAGCATTACCAAGGCGAGTCACAAGCCTAACTACTCTCCTTTCACAATCAAGAATGGCCCTATTTCTAGACAACCAATCCATTCCTAAAATTAGCCCATAGCCCGTGAAGCCCAATACATAAGCATCACATCTAAATTCAACGCTAAGTATAGAGATTTTCAAATCCAAACATATCATGGTCAAATGAGTCGAACCCCCAATTGGATTTGAAACGACCAAGGGATCTTCTACTAAACTGGTGTTCAAGTGCAGTGATTCAACTAATGATGCAGAGATAAACGAATGAGATGCGCCAGAATCGAATAAGGTACGGACAGGATGATCAAACAGAAAAACTAAGCTTTCAACAGAAATTGTTCTACCTCTTTCTTGCAGCGGTGGGGCCGCAATAACCTGAACTTGCCCCCTTGCCTGCCCTGGTGCCATAAGAGCCTGCACCTGTCCTCCCGAGGTAGACCCTGCCCTCTGCCCCTTCTTTGGACAGTCCTTCACTAAATGTCCCGCATCTCCACAATGAAAACAACCAGTCTTCTTTTTCTTTCTACAATCTTTGCTGAGATGGCCAGGCGTCCCACAATTGAAGCATTTCTTCTTCCCTTTGCCATTATTGTTTTTACCACCCTTCTTATTTTGCTGTTGGGGTTTCTTCTGATCCCCTTTCTTTTCAACTGCCTTATCCTCATGCATAAGTGCCATTTCTACTAGCTTTTCAAAGGTGGCTCCCATAGGGATGTGGGTCATAGCCAACCCTTGCAACGGTTCATTCAAGCCTCTAACGAACCTCAAAGCTTTCTTCTCTGGCGTGTTCACCAACTCCAAGCCAAACCTTGCTAACTGATTAAATTTATTGACATATTCCTTTACTGATGAGCTCCCTTGCTTTAGTGCCAGGAATTTTTCCATATTTAAGTTCTCCTCTGCCCTTGAGAGAAACTTTGCCTCAAACCTTCGTCTGAAATCCGCCCATGAATCAACTGGACGTTCCCCGTTAGTGACCTCCCACCAAAACGAGGCCTCTCCCTTCATTAACCAAGCAGCTAAACGGACTTTCCTCCCATCTTCCACTTCAAAGATATCCAACAATTCCTCAGTCTCCTTAAGCCAATCTCTGGCCTCCACAAACGTCTCAGTCCCTTGAAAAGTTTTTCCTCCCATAGCCTTGAATTCCTTGCACGTCTTTGCAAAAGTGTCAACACGAGGAGGAGGAGGAGGAGGAGGAGGAATGGGTGCAACTAGGGGTGGAGGAGTATCCGCTGGGCCTGCAGTGGTGGCCCTAGCCTCCAAGTATCTCCTAAACCACCCTGGAATCTTCACACCTTCTGGGAGATTAAGATCTTCAGCCATGCTGAAACGAAAAAGGAAAGATTCAAAATGGAGAATTCGAAAGATAAAGATAAGGATATGGCTATTTGGGATTATGTTTTTCATAAAAACTCTCTTTAAATAACATGTTTTTTTTTTTTTTGAAAGCACTTCTTCCAAAAATACTTTAGAAAAAAAAAATTTCTAAAAAAAATTTTTATCTGTTCTGGTAACCTTATGCTCTGATACCACGTGTAACACCCCACGTCCATTAATGTCACTCACAAAGGGAATGCATTAACTTCCATGGAGGTTTTAAGTGAATATAGAACAGTAAAATTACAACAAGACAGATATAAAATAGTACTTGGAAATTCAAAAACTTTATTTCATTGTAGCAGAAGTCAAAACATGTTTGATTACATCATAACACCATATTCAATGTCAAGTACAATATCTATCTTGATAAAACAAGTACATAATCCCATTACATGAATAGCCATTAAAAAGAAAGATAACAAGCTGGACTTTACTTCAGCAGTCCAAGCTTTCCAGAAGATCAGCGATCCAACTAGACTCCACTAGAACTTGGCCCAACCTGCGGACCTGAAGGGAGAAAAAGGATGGAAAAGAGGGGGTCAGACATAAAGTCTGGTGAATATGATAATTCTACAATACTATTACCAAAATAACTGGACTAAGGCATAAGCTGGAAAACAAGAAAATGTCTATGAAGAGCAGATTAAGGACATAGACAATCGCTAAAGGCAACGTTATAGGCGCTCCTAAATACTAAAGGATAAACACTATACTGCACCACACTAGTCACCCTAAAGATTCATCCCACTTAGCTTCACTTAGAAACTTTCCCAATGGCTTTACGTACCCATAGCTGACTACATAGGTGCGGCCTGCCCCTATCTCCACTAGGTGTACCCTACTTCCCATTATTCGATCGGCTCCCTAACTCGTAGGTACCCGTGCTGGCCCCACAGTGGGGTGTATCACTCCCCTAAAGTGGCAACCTGATACAACGGACATGCACGGCTTATACCTACATGATGCAACAACGTCTTACCTACCAGCCCCGGTCCACACACGCATATGAAACCCGTTCGACTTGCGTTGCCACCGCTCCCTGTTTTGGCCTCTTATAGTCAAACCCAGTATGCGTGTCCCGTCCTCGACTTGGGTCGAGCCCACAAAGATACGTTTTGGGATACTGGTTGAAATGGGACCCCACTATTTACCACAAGCATTCCACCTAAGCTTGTCCCCATTAGTCCATCCCACTTAACCCACTTAGTCATGTTCATTTACATGTGTGTTTGGTTAAGTCTAATCGTATTTCAAATGCCTCTAAAGGCAACAACCAGATTCCTCATGCCACCCAAGGCACCTACTTAACCCCCATGTCCCACCTTACATGATTATCTGGTTAACTATTTCTTAGTTCATTAAGGCCACAACCTCATAAAGACCCCTCACATTAGACTGGTATTTATGGCAGCTGGATTTGCTGGGCGGGTCCGGGCAGTCTTACACCATAAAAGAGTCTAACCTCGTGTCTTTACAACTATTATGCTTTAGTTTGGGCCTAGGACCTCTCACATTGGCCCGACATTTGTGACTACTGGATTTGCCGGGCGGGTCCGGGCAGGTTTACATCACAAACGGGTCCAACCTCGTGTCCTAAGCATTGATTATTAATAATAATCCACTTTCCCCCAATTTTAATAATTCCCTACTTGAATTATTAATTACTTCCAATTTTTAACAATGTCCATAATGGACTCAATTATGGACATCCATTCATGTATGCAAAATCTTACAAAATTGCACCTAATTTATTAATTCCTAATATTACCCCTACACCACGTTTGAACGTTTATTCGCAAAATATATGTTAGACTCGAATAGCCTAACTCATAGCATAAAAGAGATTATCATAATAACAACATGTATATGTGACCAAATGAATCATAATAAGGGGTGAAACTTGCATATGTCCAACTTGCATAGATTATACATGTCATGGACCTAAAGGTGTCAACTTGTTCAAAATTCACTTAATATAATCTCAATCAATTTTCATAAACTTACATATGAACATGTGTGAATCAACATCATCTAATTTTTTAACAACATGGTTTTATATGGGTACACCTAACACAATAGGCAAATTCCCATATTCAAGTTTTATTTAATTATAGTTTCAAGTTTATGGGTACACCTAACCTAATAGGCAAATTCCCATAAACAAGATCCATTTAAATTTAAAAAAACATAACTTTAAGCATGTTCCAACAACATCATGATTTTACAACATAATATAGCATGATTTATAACATGGCATAGTATGATAGTATAACATAGCTTGACATGATTCTCAACATAGCACGACATAGCATAAGAGAATTTACAACATAGCATGACATAGCATATATAATTTACATCATACGACAGCATAATAACATAATAAGAGATCCACAATATATAGAATTTACAATTACAAATCACATCACTTTCTTGTGATCCATTCATAACTGAGTCAAATTAGTTTGTAATAGTCTTGTGAGAATCATCATACTCACCAACAAAAGAAAAGAATTAGAGAAAGAGATATCTTTTGATTTGATTTGTGTAGATTTAGTTGTAGATGATTAGGCTTCCTCTTCTTAGTTTGTGACGGCTATGATGAACTCCATGGCAGCAGCATGACGGTAGCTTCTCTAATTTTACAAGTGATTTAGGTCTAGGGTCCACCCACTTATTTATAGATTTTAGAATTCATTTAGGCCATTAGATTTAACCTAGAAATAACCGCAGCCGTTCAGACAAGATGGGGTTTATCTTGTTGACTCAGCAATGAGTCAGAAGTGACTCAAACACTCAGCATATTAATAAACTTCTATTCATGTCATAAATATATATATATTTTCTACAATGTACATATTAGATACATCCCCCTTTACTTATTATTGTTTTTATATACATATTAGATACATCCCCTCTCTCACACACTTATTAATATTTTTATATTCATATTAGATACATCCCCTCTCTTACACACTTATTAATATTTTTATATTCATATTAGATACATCCCCTCTCTTACACACTTATTAATATTTTTATATTCATATTAGATACATCCCCTCTCTTACACACTTATTAATATTTTTATATTCATATTAGATACATCCCCTCTCTTACACACTTATTAATATTTTAGCAACTTTAGTGTTAATAGAAAATTCGGGGTGTTACAGACTGTTTCGATAGTTTTTTTTTAAATTAAAATATAAATCAGTGTATATTTAATTTTAAACATACATTTTAATCCACCAGGGTCACATACTAGGTCTAAAAATTGTAGAAAAATTATTTCTAGTTATATTTTGACGATACAGTTCTAACAAGACTAATTTCACCGAATTCTGAGACCGTTTGAAAAATGGCCATTTTTAAGTCGATTAAATTTGACTGAAACTAACAAAACACATTTTCTTTTGCCACGCTCACATATTAATTCGGAAAATTCTGGAAAATTAAACGTAACAATAATTTGACATTCCGGTTCTAACAAATGTGGTTTCGTCGAAAACAGAGGTCGTTTGAAAAATGGCTATTTTTAAGGGCTATATATTTAATTAAAATATATAAAAATTCTACAGCGACTTTTATAAATTTTAAACTGGACAGAACTTTTTATTTTCAAAGTGAAATTTTAGTTTTTCAGATTCGTTAGAAAGATATGATTAAACAGATATAAACATTTCTGGTTCCGTTCAATTTTGATTTAAAATGAATGTTGTACATTCAGTCAAAGTTCAAATTCAAATTTTCAAACTGCAGCGCTATTTTAAACTCCTTTTATAATTAAATTAAAATTATTCATTTTAAAATAAATTTTTGGTCGTTATTATTTAAAATAAATTATTTTATATATTAAAATTTCTGAAATAAAATTTTTAAATTGGCCCCAATATTCCGGGTTGTTACAATCGCCCCCACTTAAAAATCTTTTTGTCCTCGAAAAGGAAAGTAACTAAAAGTTGTTTAATTGACCATTCTATTTTTATTTCCATTTCTATTTTTATTGGTTTCAATAATTTACTAGTTAAATTAATAATCAAACATCACAACCAACAAACAATTAGGTGATTACCTTTAAAAATATATGTAACCATATATATAGTCAAAAATCATATTTTAGTGCAAATCGCAACAATGTGTACTAACTAAGTTTTGGTTCTCATACCAGTCAATGGAAATATATAGAAATCCCACTTTCGAGACTCGAACATAAGTACTGGTGATGGTGCACCGATCATCAGAATTATCTCAGAGCGACTAGAGTGTGATTCTATATCTACCCAGTATATTAAAACTTCGAATATCCGTTAATTTCTCGTATATTCGAAATCTTTATATACTCGATTGTCCACATGAAAATATAATAATATACTCAAATACGTATTTTAAGATAAATTTTTCAAAACTAAATTTGTTTTCATTTTTATTTCTAAAGAAAATAATACTCTTCACACTCGTTCTAGGATACTACTGATCCTATCTATAACGAGTTATTCTCATTGGATATTGCTAATCCAATCTCTGATGAATTCTTTCATTCGACTCTAATGTGCCTTGTTCTCGAGCTCTATAAACCAAAGCTCTGATACCAAATGAAACGACGCAAACTTCCCAGTAAAGGAAAGCCTGGATTGCTTTGAGAAAAACGCACATCAGAACACAAACAAGAGAACATTTTATTGTTGATTACAATAATTACATCAGAGTACAAAAATATAACAGAGTATGAATACTTATTACACAATAGAAATACAATAATATCAGAGATTTAAATTACATTTAAACAGCAGCGGAAAAATATTACAAATATACAACCGGAAGGAATACACGGATACAGAGCTTTCCGAATACCGCTTCAGCTGCGAATCAGGATCCTTTAAATATATCTGCAAAAAGCTACTCGACTGCCCCTGTGGAAAATATGGGCACCCGAGTTTGCCAGTGAAACAAACTACAGGTCAGTCATGGGACTGGTATGAGAAATCTTAACTTAACCTATATAATGATAATAATAACACTAATCACAGGACCACGCCGCTAACGCGGAACGGGTTTACTCCATTGGATTGCCAGTGCATAAAATATGGTAAATCGTTAAACAACGCAATGCTTTTTAGAAAAAAATGAAACCATTATAAGACCCAAGTCCCATCACACAATGCAACGCAAACCGAAGGATAGGGTTTTATCTTATAATGGTCAAAATATGCTTGATACGATAAACCGAATTTAATATTATTGTGTATATGTTCTAATAAAAACATTTCAATTATAATGTATCAATCATTGACGGCATGGGTACCATATATCATGTCGCCATACTAGTTCTACATTCAAAACCGCAAGGCCGTATTAGAAGTTGGTTTTCCATCATGATTCGAATCTAGGGGAAAGCTCCTCTCTGATTCGAGACACTCTAGCAAATGCCTCAGGATCACACCTTTGGGCAAACCTTGGATGCGGTAGGGCCGGTCCCCGCCTATCGGCAGTGGATTGGTTATACCTGAACACACGCTTCCCGGTCCCTTTGGACCTCCATATGACCACTAACAGCCTATAAATCCGAGGCGCCTCAAAATCCATCATCCACATAAGTAAAATGTCAGACAGTTTAAGCACTGACACCACTTCTAGCTAAAAAGAAATGTGTGCACTCCCTACGGTCAATATCCCGTTTTTGACTCTTACCGGGGTGTGAGGCTCGCGAAGTCACACTATACACAAAGCTATGCCGTAATAGGCTATACTTTGATCATCCCACAAGGCCCTGCTTTTCAACAAAATCCTTGATCATTTGCTTCTTGGCGTATCTCATTGACAATTCACTCCATGCTATCAATCACTATTAATATATACCAGGGTGTTAAGTAGAGAATAAATTCTCCACCACCAAAAAGACATACATTAATAGAAATCGATTTAATTCACATGGAACGAAATCCAATGTCAGACACGCATCCATTTACAAGTCCGTTCTGGGTCTGAACGAAACCGGAGACACCTGAGAAGTCCTCGCATATCCGAAACAATCAACAATAGTCCGGACGGCTACCACTGAAGCCCCTTCAAGGTAGCAACTCCCATCATGGGTCTCAGTAGCAACACATCCATTCGATATGAAGATCGTCAGTCTTCAATCACCGTCTTCAACTTCGACTCTTCATCGTCTTAGTGATTATTCGGATTGGGTTAACCCGGTCTTTCCGAATAACTCGCGTATTTTTAAAATAAACAATCAAGCGCTATTAAGACACATCCAACGTATCATTCCAGTTCAGGATATTCCTTTAAATAAAATATTCACATTATCTTATCAAAGATGAATTCTTAAATCTTTCTTTAAAAGATTTATTAAGTACCCAATTTGGTTTTAAATATCAAAAATCATTATTCGTTGATTATTTAAATTTAACAAATTAATCTTATCTTTAACTGGGTTAAAGAACTAATCTCATTTCAAACACTGTTCACGATAAACCCAAATCGACTTCCATTAAAAATGGGATCTTCGCAGAAATCAAATCAATATATAATCGTTATAAATTTCTGTATTCGACCAATAATATAAATGGAATATAGGCAAAGCCTTTTAAATTTCATATGTATCGGTCTTCTTTTACAGAGGCTTATTTCGGTTATTATTAGTCTGAATTCCATTCAACTCCAATTTAATATTAAATTGGAAAACTCTATTTTTGGAAAATTTCTATTTAAATCTTAATAAAAGATTTATGTATTCCAAATCATATTTTCACTATCAGTTGGGTTAAAGAAAAAATGTCGCTTAAAACAAAATTCACAATAAACCCAACTCACACTTCATCTTCTTCCAATTATTAAATATAATTGAAAACTTTAATAATCTAAATTAAAAGATTGTTCTTTTCATACGGGGTTTTAAGAACAGTGTTATTTAGGACACTATTCACGACAAACCCAAAATCCAATTTATTTAATTTCATTTCAGTTAAATATTAACAAATTGGAAAACTTCATTAAATCTAAATTTAATGATTTATTCTAGTTGATAACTAGTTCGTTTCAATAAAATATATTTTTCTAAAATATGTTCTTTTTCCTAAAATATTTTCTAAAATATTCTTTTTCTAGAATATTCTTTATTGGAATGTGACTCAATCAACAACCATATAATGTAGGAGATCAACAATCATGATAAAACATCCAACTAACAGCCAGAGTGGATTCTACACTAATTATTGCGATCAGTGTCTGTCAAATATCATCCCAACACCCGTGTGGGGTTTCATCCAACAAACAAATAATAGATTATTTGTGCACTTGGGCGATGTGTAAAAACTATCGACCCAATCACATAAACAAGTCGGATGGCTTGTAAATGGAAGTGTAATATTCAGTTAACAATATATTTAACACACCAAACATTTCAACATCACATACATATGTTTCAATTATTTTTATTGTGAACAATTGACAATTGTTAGACCCAAATGTGGTTCTAACACCCAAATTGATTAGAAACGAGATAAAATAAAACAGAAATAAAAATGAACACACAAGATTTATAGTGGTTCGGCGAAGAAATGCCTACGTCCACTTAGTTCTAACTATATTCAGTAATTCAGATACAAAGGCAATTTAAGATTCACTCACAACTCACTTTTGTTCACTCAAATGATTAAAACAAGAAATGAAAGATGGTTTGGATTTTCCGGGAGTAAAGGAATTCGGATGATGGAGGTACTTGGATTCTCAAAAGTGCTGAAAAAGATCCTTCTCTTTGTCTCTAGATGGGGTATTTATAGGTGTGAATTTGCCTGAGATTCAATCCGGGTCGGAACACGTGTCATCCATCGCACTCTCTCCGGGTTCGGATGGACTATCAAGCCGACAACACATCAAAGAGATGGACGTTAGGGGTAGGAATTAGTCATATCCGGTCCGGTTCTCCAGGCGATTTCATAGGAGATTTTCCTGGATCATGGGTGAGGGTCGGAGACGTGCAGGTTGGGGGCTCGGATCGGAATACCCGATCCGAACCGGAGTAGCTTGGACGTCTCTCCTTCTCTAATCATACTCTGCTCCGCTCCAGCGTCGTGGCAAGCAAATGGCTTTCCGATCCACTTGAGATTTATTGGCCTTCCGATCCGATCAGATATGCTTTGCCAATTTATCCAGTAAGAGACATCCGATCCGAACAGAGAATTCTACCCGATCCGAACCGATATGCTGCTATCAATTTGAATTGTGGTGTTTCCTTCCGATCCGAACCGGAGTCTTATAACTTGAAATACTCTTCAATGATTGGTTTCTTGACTTTGTGTTGCCTAGTTCACAAAGTAGGCTAACATTTTGCCCCCTCAAAGGATGCTTTCGTTGTACAAAGCGTGCTTTGATGTCGTTTAACCAGAATTGTCAAGAGTAATGCACAGATTTCTGTTCGGTTCGGCGTCCGACCCGAACACATTTTCTTCATTTCTGAGCAAATTTGGGAACTTATCTCGCCATGTAATGCTTCTTGCAGGTATGCTCCTCCTTTACTCTCCTTCTCTTCAATTCGAGTCGGATGCTAAATCAACGTGTGAAGTTTCCACTCGGTTCGGATTCCGATCCGAAGCGTATTCGTGGATTTATTTCTTAAACATTGGGCCTTCAAAGAGAGTTGTGCTACTGGCCTTCCACTCCGGTCCGAGCGGGCGAGACAAAATAGGGAGACGAGGAGTCAACACCATTCTTTATATAAACCCATCCCCGTCTTCATTCCTTCCTTCTTCGTTTCTATTGCCGCTCGGACCTAAGCATTGAAAACTTCAGAAACTCAAATATTCTGAAACTATCCCTCGTAGATTTCTTAACTCGAACACGTAGGTAGCTCTTTAATCTCGAATTGCTTCATAGTAATTGCTCTTGATTTCAATTTGTGTTGGATTGGGATGGTTTAGCCACAGGCTTCGCTTGAACTCCACATCGTTACTGGTGGACGCGCCGTCGCTTCGAGGCGTTGCGAAGCTGGAGAGGGAAAATTTCTGCCCTTGACGATAGCTTAGGTGATAATATGGACCTGTTTGTGAGAAAGGGGGGAAAGAGGAAGAAGACGAGGAGCGTGGTGACCAACTGAAGTCGGTTCGGGTAGAAGACGGAGGAACGGAAAGGAAGAAGTAGGATAAGGGGTCGGTCCGGGTTACACACTTTAGAAAGACAGGGAGGACAGAAAACGTCGGTTCGGGTTGGAGAAGTGAAGGTTGAAGTAAATGGATCGGTTGAGTGGTGCTAGTTCGGTTCGGATCGGGCCATCCGATCCGATCAGATCAGTCCTGCCTCCGAACCCATTGCTTCCCTTGTCTTGAACTGGCCCTGCTCTAATGACGCATCCGAACCGATTACTATCTGTGTTTGTATTGAGCCAGCCATCATACGTATATCCGAACCGATCCGAACATATCAAACTTGGCACATAAAGACTACCCAATTAATTCAACTAACGCTTACTCTAGACGAATATGCTTCGCGAACAGTTAGGATAGTGCCTTGCGAACATAAACGAGAATCAAGGACAACTCTGACTATTACTTTCTCTTTAAAGCTTCGTCTTGCATTGCTGTACTTCTATTTTGTATTTCCCACATTTGTTGCATACACTTTAGTTCACACACATACACAAAAAGGGGACACGGGATAATTCACTCTAATCCGTGCTATTGCTTCTTCAATAGTTCCATGACAATGAGGCCCAGACGCTCTTCTCGTTTAGCTGAGAGGAAAGAAGCTCCAGAAACTTCCAACAAAACTACTCTCGAGGATATATCTTCTTCATCTGACCCAGAATGGGACAGCGAGGGTCCGGATTACGGAGTTGGTCATCGGGAAAGCGATGAAATGTCTTCAGAAAATGAAGTTTCCCTAGGCTTTGAGGAGGAAGGAGGGATTGGTGACAATCGAGCACCCGATGAATTTGACTCAGCCATTATATTGGAATCACCTCCAGATTCCGTAGAATCAACAATTGACAATGACCGACTCGTGAGAATTTGCTTGAAGTATGGAATAATGAAGAGAGACACTTTAGTGCCCTCACGTTCTGACCGTCCCCATAACCCTCCAGAAGGATATATGACGGTCACTCGTCTGATGTGCATGGTTGGCGCCATTCCTCCATTCTCGCCTTTCATCGTCGACTTCTTAAGACAAATGCGGATCGCCCCCATGCAGCTGCATCCCAATTCATATGCCTACCTGCATACCTTATTCATAGCATATCGTGAAATTCTAGGCGTGGAGCTTACGTTTGATGATGTTCATTTCTTCTATAATTTCAAACATCGGACTAGAGAAACCCCTTCTTTCTGTTACTTTGAGTCGGTCCCAAAGAGGAAGATAATCTCTACGCCGTTTAGCAGCAAAGCTGGAGATTCCAGACTAGAGTGGTTCTATATAAAGCAACAGTCTGGATGCGCCAGAAGATGGACAAAATCAAGTAAAGCACTGATCTTCTGACCCTGGACTCTATACACTTGAATCATCACCCTGACCTGTTTTCCTTTTTATTTGCAGTCGACAATCCCAAACAGGTATCAGACCAAGCGTTCTTTGATCGAATGCACCATCTCCTCAATGGCGACCAAAAATTCCTTACTATTGACGAGGTTCTTAAAGATGAGTACCTTCATTTTCACGGGCTGCTATCCGTTTTCCGTAGCATTGGTCATGGGATGGTCCCTTATGCATATATTCCTCCAGTGGAAACAGTTCCAGAAATGGGAGAAGGCTCGGGAATTCCTGCAGCTCCTCTTCAAACTTCACCCTCTCCCTCTTCCACTCAAGATGATGAACTGGCTAATCTGGCCAAAAGATATCGTGAAGGGTATATTGCCCCCGAGGAAACTACCTCGCTAGACAAATCTAAATCTCCCCAAGGGTCACCACTTCACGCTTCCGAAGGGGATGTTCCTTGCACCGACGAGCACATATTTCAGGGTTTGGGGGATCTCCCCTTACCCGAGGCTATATATACTTCAGAAGATTTCAGAAAGGACCCTTTAGTCTTTACTTCTTCTGAAGAAACTACTCCTGCTAAGGCCAAAGAGCCTGCCCGCACCAGTCTAGCTTCAGACTCGGGTTGGTTGGGGGGACACACACACATCACTTAGGATGCACTTTATACCGTAGCACTAGCATTCATTGCACTTCTTTCTCCATGGATTCGTCGATTCTAAACTTCGTTTAACTTATCGTGCAGGTACAATGTCTCGATCCTCTTATGATATAAGAAAGCTTCGCCGCAGCATGTCCAATCCTCCCCAGGATGCCGAATATAACCGCCGGGATGACCGCGGCAGGGAGGAAAGAAGACCCTATGATCCTTATCGATCTCGATCCTCACGCTCCCGCTCACCAGTTCGACCGGAACAAGAAAAATACAAAAGCTATCAAGGTCGTAGGGAGGATGATAGACCACAATCTAGGGATTCCACTTCCTCCCATGAAAAGCGGAGTAGAGAGAAAACACCTCCAAAGGAAACTGGGTCTAGAAGTAAGCAAAAAGTCCCTGCTACTAAGCGACCTCGGACAGACAAGGGTTCTACAGAATCTTCTTCAGGAAGGGACACTGAACTAACAATCCTCGCCCCTCCTCCACCAGATGCGGGAACCACCGTAAGGCTGGCATATTTAAAGGAGCAATTTCCCGAGCACTACTTCGAGACTTTGACCTTTCTACCTTCCCTTGAACCTATTTCTTCTAATTGGGCAGAGGAGGCCAGAGCAAAGATTGATTTGGTGGAAAAACAATATACCGAAATGTTCAAGTATTCCCGCACTCTTTCTAGAATCATCCGCACGCTAATGACAAATGCTGACTCAATGCACAAAACTGCAGAGGAAGATGCTAAGGCCCTAAAAACCTTAGGAAAAAATTTAGAAGATACTCAAGCTCAACTAGCTATTGCTCAGAAGAACGCTTCTAACTTCAAACAACAGTTTGAGGACATGCAACAGCGCTATCATGATTTGCTAGAATCCCACACTCAGGAACGTTCCGAGTTGAAGAAGCAAGCTGACGAAGCCAAATCAGAGGCTGCTAAGACACGTCTCGCTTATGCTGAGCTTGAGCAGAAAAACGCCGAGTTAGCGAAAAGGAGTGCTGAGTTAGAAAAGAAAAACACTGACTTGGCTTCAAAATTGTTAGAGGCGGAAAACAGGGCTGCTCTGGCTGAAGGCAATGTGGAATGCGCTATTAAATCTGCGGAGGAAACCCGCAAACAATTATCAGAGGCGGAGGCCGATATTCAGGGTTTCGGCGAGCTAATGATCGAATTCTTCGCGCACATTATTCGTCGTCGAAACATTTCCTGGATCGAGGACTATCCATCCACTTTGGTTCATGTGTGGAATCAAATCGTCGAGTGGGAAAAAGAAGAGCTTAAGGTTGATTCCCTCGATGAAGATAAGCTGATGGAGAAATATTTGAGAGACGACGAACCGGAGCGCCTAGCTGAAGGGCGCCGCCTAATTGCTGAGGCCATGGAAGAAGAGAGGCGGAAGTCCAAACAGAAAACCATTCCTGAAGCTGGTTCCTCTTCTTCTGCTCCTATAACTCCTGAAGTAGAAGGGTATGATCCCGAAAACCCGGGAATTCCCCGATCAACTTTACTATCTCCCATTCCTGAAATAACTCCAGAGGTAGTAGTCACCCCCGCTGAAAAGTCTTCAGAAGGTATCCCTATCTTTTCTCCTCAATTTGTCAAGGCTACTACTACCTTTGGCTACATGACTGAACGTTCGATGAGAAATCCTTTGCTCTTGCCTGAGTTGATAACCGATGTTTCTCATTTTGTAGGCGTTGAATCCTCCGCGAAGACAGATGTAGTTCAAGGAACTACCACTGGGACAAAGCCCGCTGATAGGGTCAAAGAAGGGGAAGACAAGGCTGCTTCAATAGACCTGGGGGAAAGAAGTGAGCCAACTAAGGTCACTACTCCCCATGATGAAGAAATGATTGCAGCTCTAAAAGACGACGGAGGAGACGAGGGGCATGATGAGGAACCAGAGGTTACAATAACCGGGGAGTCAAAAAGCGCCGATGACATTACCTTGGCGGCCATGAAGGCTGACCAAGACAAGCGCTTGCAATTAAAAGCTGAAGAGTTAGATCCTGAGGTCCTCAAGCCCCTCGCAGTTGTGGATGCAGGTTCAAGGTTAGTTGTTAAGCTCTCAACTAGATCTATTACCGAAGAACTTGCTAAAAAATCTTCTCTTGATTCCAGTGCCCAGCCCTCCGGGAAGAAGTCTGCCGGCTCCAGTACTACACCTTCAGGGAAAAAGAAATCAAAGCGAATCTTGACTGAAGCCGAGAGGGAAGCAAAAGATGCGGAAAAAGCTGCCAAGAAATCAATGGCTCATCCCAAACCCAAATAGTGGGTTCTCCTGTATCTTTTCAGCATCTTTGTAAATCAATAAGTGCTGCTACACCAGCAGCTTCCGCACTTTCTTTTTCAGTTATTTCCCTGTACAAATTCATTCATTTGTAAATAAAAATAATTCACTTTCTGCAATGTTTATTTGTTAGCAGTTCTGCACTTATGTAAAAATGCACATCTATAGTTATGAAACAAAGTTGTGGAGAGGGGAGTTATGTGTATGTGTATGTGTCCCCAGTCAGTCTCCACAAGTTATTCAGTACTTAACCATGCAATCTGAATGCTCCCGATTCTCTAACGGGATAGCATTTCCTGTGTCATCAACACCTGTTGTTTTTCCTGGCATTTCTTTTATACTCCCTATCATTCTCTCGAGAGTTAGAGTTCGAGTTCAGCTATTTGTTTATCCCCCGGTCGTTCAACGGGAAAAGATTTCTTTCTCGGCGCTCGATCGGAGACGCCTTTATACTGTCTTTCTCTCTGGAAAGTTAGAGTTCAGAATAGAATTTCTTTTTCAGCGCTCAGTTTGAGACGCTTTTATACTCTCTCTCTTTCTCTGGAGAGTTAGAGTTCGGAGTTGATCCTCCTTTCTCAGCGCTCAGTCGGAGACGCTTTTATACTCTCTCTCTTTCTCTGGAGAGTTAGAGTTCAGAATGTCGTTTTCTCATTCTTTTATGTCTTATTGCACAAATAATCATTGTGCTTCTTTTTATGCCCAAACTGTTTCAACCTTTTTAGGCTCTAAGTTATCCTGTATTTTATAATCACAACAGAATAACTAACGAATGTAAATGCATAAAAGTAAATAACACACAATATTTTATAGTGGTTCAGCTAAGTCATAGCCTACATCCACTTTATAGTCCTTTATTCATATCGTCATATTTTCCAAAGGCAAGTCGTGCCTTATTACAGAGTTTACAGGAAGAACAGCAAAAAGTATAGCATTTCTAATCCAAATATCGCATTAAGTGTTGGGCATTCCATGCTCGAGGGACTTCTTTGCCATCTACGGTCGTTAACTTGAATGTTCCTTTATCAAGTTTCCGTTGGATGACAAAGGGTCCCTCCCATTTTGGGCCGAGGTGAGGAAGGGATGGAAAAACTCTCTTGAGCACCAAATCTCCGGGTTCAAAAGTTCTGCGGCGAACTTTTTTGTCATAATAGCGCGCCATCTGACGCCGATGTCTTGCTGCACGCAAGTCTGCTTCGTCCCTCTTCTCTTCGACTTCATCAAGAGACTCAAGTAAAAGTGCCCGATTTGTCATCGGGTCATAATACGTAACCCTGTGGGAAGGAACTTCCAGTTCAACTGGAATTACTGCTTCTGAGCCAAAGGAGAGAGAGAAAGGGGTATGACCGGTAGCCGTTTTAAACGTTGTTCGATATGCCCACAAAGCTAGGGGCAATTCATCAACCCATTTTGCCTTTGCACGCTCTAATCGCTTCTTGAGGATGGATTTTATTACCTTGTTTATTGCCTCTACTTGCCCATTAGATTGTGGATAGGCAACTGCAGTATATCGTTTGTCTATCTTATATTTCTGGCAAAAGTTTCTGAATTCAGTGCTATCAAATTGGGTCCCGTTGTCGGTAATAATTGTCCTTGGGATTCCGAATCGGCATATAATATTTCGGACCACAAAACTTATCACCTTTCTTGTGGTGATCTTAGTCAAGGGTTCAGCTTCCACCCACTTTGTGAAATAATCCACGGCTACTATGGCATACTTAGCTCCCCCTTTAGCAATCGGTAAAACTCCAATGATATTGATTCCCCATGTGGCAAATGGCCAAGGACTCACCATCGATTTAAGCTGAGTTGACGGTGCCCTGGGGATTTTGGCGAATCTCTGGCACTTATCGCAGCGTCGTGAATAATCAGCTGCATCTTTGTTAATCGTAGGCCAGAAGTATCCATACCGCAATATTTTCTTTGCTAAAGTTTTACCTCCTGTATGATCTCCACACTCACCTTCGTGCACTTCTCTCAGTACACGCTTGATGTCGTCGTGTGCGATACATCGTAACAGGGGCATAGAAAATCCCTGTCTATAGAGGGTATCGTCTTGCATAACATATCTGGCAGCTTTGCGAACTACAGCTCTTTTCTCACTTTTCTTCGATGGGAGAGTCCCATTCTTAAGAAAACTCTTGATTGGAGTCATCCATGACTCCTTCTCTGATTCCGCTTCATGAACGAATTCAATTTCTATTGACTCAAAGCTTGGCGATTCCAACGTTTCAATTGGAATTACCTCAGTCTCTTCTGGATTGTCGGAACTAGCCAACTTTGCTAATCTATCCGCTTTCTGGTTTTCTACTCTGGGAATATGTGTTATGTTGTACCGTTCTAAGCTACTTAATAGCTCTTTCACTTTCTTGAGGTAAGCGACAAGTCGAGGTCCTCGAGCCGCGAACTCCTCTCGCACTTGACAAACAACAATCTTAGAGTCACAAAATATGTCCATCACTTTTACTCCGAGGTCTTTAGCGAGTTTCAGCCCGGCAATCAGGGCTTCATACTCAGAGTCATTGTTTGTTGCCAAAAATTCTAATCGCAGGGCGTAATATAACGACCGTCCTTCCGGAGTGACTAAGACAATTCCAGCTCCGGATCTTCGGTCATTTTTAGCTCCATCTGTATATAATTTCCACGGATTCATCTCTAGCTCATCCTCGGATTTAACCACTCGGTCATTGATTATTTCTTCCTCTGGAATGGTGAACTCCGCAATAAAGTCTGCTAGAGCTTGCCCCCTGATTGACTTTCGTGGTTGAAAATTCAAATCAAACTGGCTTAGTTCTATGTTCCATTTAATCAACCTTCCCGACGCTTCGGGTCTCTGCAACACCTGTCTTAACGGCTGATCGGTGTATATGGTTATTGGATGGGCTTGGAAGTAGTGACGAAGTTTTCGGGATGCAATCAGGAGGCTGTAAGCGAGCTTCTCGATCTTTGGGTAGTTGCGCTCTGCCGCTGCTAATTTCTTACTCACATAGTATACTGGCCTTTGTACTTTGTCTTCTTCTCGAACCAGAACTGTGCTGACAGCGTGAGCTGATACTGCTAGATAAACAAATAGTTCTTCGTGATCTACGGGCTTTGCTAAGATTGGTGGTTTCTCTAACAGCTCTAACAGATTTTGAAAAGCCTCGACACAATCGGGAGTCCACTGGAAGTTCTTCTTTCCCCTTTTTATCAAATCAAAAAATGGAACACATTTATCGGTGGCTTTGGAGATGAATCTACTTAGCGCCGCTACCTTCCCTGCCAGACTTTGGACGTCTTTAATTTTCCTTGGTTCTTTGATATTTCTAATCGCCGCTATCTGGCTAGGGTTGATCTCAATTCCTCGGGAACTCACAATGAAGCCAAGGAACTTTCCCGACGCCACTCCAAATGAACATTTTAAAGGATTCAATTTCATACGGTATTTTCGCAAGATACCAAACATTTCTGCTAAGTCTTGCGTATGACTGGAGGACTGCTTTGATTTAACAAGCATATCATCCACATAAACTTCCATAGTTTTTCCTATCTGATCATAAAACATTCTATTTACCAACCGCTGATAAGTAGCTCCAGCGTTTTTTAATCCGAACGGCATTACAACATAACAATATAATCCCAAATTCATAATGAAACTTGTATGTTCTTGGTCTGGCACATGCATAGGAATTTGATTGTATCAGAGTATGCATCCATGAAAGAGAGAAGTTCATGACCTGCTGTCGAGTCTACAAGCTGGTCAATCCTGGGAAGTGGGAAACTATCTTTTGGGCAAGCCTTATTTAAATCTGAAAAGTCAATACAAGTTCGCCACTTTCCGTTTGGCTTCTTTACCAAGACAGGATTCGATATCCAGTCGGGATAAGTAGAATCTCGAATAAATCCATTTTGCTTCAATTTCTCTACTTCCTCTTTGAGAGCAGCCGACCTCTCTGGGCCCAGCATGCGTCTCTTTTGTTTCACAGGCGGATGCTTCGGATTTACATTCAGTTTGTGACTGATAATGGAAGGCGATATCCCACACATGTCAGCATGGGTCCAGGCGAACACATCTAAGTTTGCCTTCAAGAAGTCCGTCAGTTCTTCAGCACGACGTGGATCCAATTGGGAACCAATCTTCAAAACTTTCGTAGGATCAGCTTTATCAACAGGAATTTCCACTGTCGCTTCATTAGGAGTTGCATTTCTAGCCTCTGGTTCCTCGTCTTTTCTAGGATCCAGGTCTTCAGGCGTTCCTTTGGGCAACTCCCTTGGGTTCAATCTCTCTAATTGCTATGCCGAGTCCCCCTTTGAGGGAGATGAGGCATCCTTACTCTCAGCATTTACTCCTTTCATCAACATCTTCAGTTCGGCCACATAGCAGGCCCGTCCAGAAACCTGATCCCCTCTTATTACTCCAGTTCCGGCTTCGGTTGGGAACTTTAGTAACAAGCACCAAGGGGCAATACAAACTCTAAATTCAGCGAGGGCAGGTCTCCCTAAAAATGCGTTATAGGGCGAATCTACATCCAATACTACGAGTTGAAGCATTCGCACTCTTCTACGTTCTCCTTGCCCTAAAGTCACGGGCAACTCTATGTATCCCATGGGAGCTGTCGTCGCTCCGTTGAAGCCTCTAATCCATCCTTCACAAGGTTTCAGATCTTCGGGCTCAAGCTTCATCTGATCAAATGACTTCTTGAACAAAATATTAACGGAACTTCCGTTGTCTACTAATACCTTATGGACCAAGGCCGGCCCAATAGTGGTAGTAATAACCAACGGATCATTGGTGGGAGATTGTATTTCCGTGTTGTCTCGGCTGCGGAATACCACGTCATCGAACATGGTTTTTTGTTGTTTTATAGGAGTGACATCTTCCAAATCGTCACCTTCATTCACATCTAGATGCTTGGCAGCATTCACATATTGGTCCATCGACCTAAAACTTCGGATTGCCGGGTGAGGCCCGCCTACTACGGAGTTGATGACGATCCCTTTACCTTTCTGCTGCGTGGTAGGCTTAGGAGCAGGTAGGATTTGTTTTGGGGCCTGCTCTCCTTGCCCCCTGTCCCTCGGGGCAACCTTGTACTCATCCAACTTTCCTTCACGCAGCAGCTTTTCAATTACATCCCTCAAATGTCGACACTCATTGGTCGAATGTCCATGTGTTCCGTGAAATAAGCAAAATTTCCCTGTCGCCATTTCTTTCTCGGTCGAATCACGAGGTGGCGGTCTTTTATACTGCAACACGTTGTATGTATCCAGGTAAATATTTTCCAGGGTGTCATTCAATGGTGTATAGTTCTCGTAGTTTTGGAATCGGGGCCTTTTGTTAGGGTCGCTTCCCCTATTTCTGTTTCTCCTGTTGCTGTTCGAATTACGGTTGTTGTTGTTTCCCCCGTTTCCAGTATTGCTGTTTCCACCCTTGTTTCCTACATTTACTTCGACCTTGCCAGAACTTTCTCCAGACTGCTTCACGGCAATATTACTCTGCACATTCTCCTTTGAAGCTATCTCAGACTTTCTCTTCCGGTTTGCCCGGGCCTCTTCTCGTCTTAGATAAATATCGGCTTTTTCGTAGAATATCGCCCTTGTGGGGGGTGTCTTCCCAGAAAGGTAGTCTCCAAACTCAGATTCAGGATCGACTCCTTCCTTCAATGCCATTAGAATAGTGGGCTCATGCGGGTCACTGACCTCAGTTACAGCTTGGTTAAAACGATCTAGATATGCCCTTAAAGATTCTCCTGGTGCCTGTTTGATCCTCGACAATTCAATAACACTCTTGGACTTGCGGGCATGTAGTCGAAACTGGTTCATGAAACGCTCGCTTAGTTCTTTGTAATTAGAAATTGAACGAGGAGGAAGCCGGGTAAACCAGAACAATGCCACATCTTCCAGGTAGATTGGGAATGCTTTGCACTTTACTTCATCAGGGGCAGCAGCGGCGTTCATGAGCCACGAATACCGCATCAAATGCTGTCCCGGATCAGTCCTACCATTGTATTTGTCCATCTGCGGCAAGTTAAAGCGTCGGGGAAACTGGAAATCTAGGATATCATCAGTGAACGGTGTATGGCTTCGCTCAATGCCATAGTCTTCATTCGTATAATTCCGGCTCTCGGACATAATTCGGCGAACCATTGCCTGCACATCGGCACTAGTTAGGGGCTGCTCAGGTTCCCTGGCCCTAGTGTCCGAGTTCCTTCGGGGCTCTTGCTCTGGAGATGCCCTTCTTCTTCGAGCTGCCTCTACTCGATTCCTTTCCCTGTGTTCCCGGTCGATCTCGGGAAGAGGGGACTGGAGTCTTTGCCCCCGAGTAGGGCTATCGTTTCCTAATGCTCGTGCGATATCCTCGCGAGATCCCAAAGATCCAAACGTTAGCTGCTCCATGTTCTGAGGTCGTTCGAGTGGCCTTCGTTCACGGGGCCTCTCTTCCTCGGAAGATGAAGATTGATCTACGGGTGTGTGACGAACCGGTGATGGAGTTCTTTGCCGGCGGATCTCATTGATTTCCCGACTCATGAGCCTCATATTTTCCTGCATCATGAGATTGGTGCGCTCATGAACTCTCATAGCTTCCCTCGTGCTCTCAAGCATATCAAGCAAGCGCGAGAAATCTCCTTGAGTGATGGGAGCAGATGGATTGACCTGGTCTCCAACCCTGGCAGCTGGAATTGGAGCATTCGCGGGGACTCGAGTAGATGTTCCAGCTTCACCAAGCATCGGGTCGGATCGGAGGTAGGAAGTCGGGTCGGATCGGAGCTGGGGTGCCTGGTCAGATCGGTGTGCAGCGAGCAAGTCGGGTCGGTTCAGACTGGGGGAGTGCACTGCTTCGGAGTCCCCTACCCGGATCGGATCGGAGCTCTCCCCTTGCTGTCGGTTCGGATTTCCTGCATTGATTCTTCCTGCAGCTGAACTCTGCCCCCGAGACCTTGTTACAACAGCATGTTGCTGATCTTCGCCAGCTCCATTTCCTTGAGCAGACTGAACTTCCTTGCCTTTTCCTTTGGCCATTAGTCTTTGACAATTGCTTCAACGAATGTAAAAAAGTGGAGAAACTTAAGGATTCACTTCTTTGAACTCAACGGTCCAAAAAGTAGAAAGAGATCCCGGAAAATAAAGAATTTAGATGAGGTTGTTCTCAGTGAAAGCACCAAAATGTTAGACCCAAATGTGGTTCTAACACCCAAATTGATTAGAAACGAGATAAAATAAAACAGAAATAAAAATGAACACACAAGATTTATAGTGGTTCGGCGAAGAAATGCCTACATCCACTTAGTTCTAACTATATTCAGTAATTCAGATACAAAGGCAATTTAAGATTCACTCACAACTCACTTTTGTTCACTCAAATGATTAAAACAAGAAATGAAAGATGGTTTGGATTTTCCGGGAGTAAAGGAATTCGGATGATGGAGGTACTTGGATTCTCAAAAGTGCTGAAAAAGATCCTTCTCTTTGTCTCTAGATGGGGTATTTATAGGTGTGAATTTGCCTGAGATTCAATCCGGGTCGGAACACGTGTCATCCATCGCACTCTCTCCGGGTTCGGATGGACTATCAAGCTGACAACACATCAAAGAGATGGACGTTAGGGGTAGGAATTAGTCATATCCGGTCCGGTTCTCCAGGCGATTTCATAGGAAATTTTCCTGGATCATGGGTGCGGGTCGGAGACGTGCAGGTTGGGGGCTCGGATCGGAATACCCGATCCGAACCGGAGTAGCTTGGACGTCTCTCCTTCTCTAATCATACTCTGCTCCGCTCCAGCGTCGTGGCAAGCAAATGGCTTTCCGATCCACTTGAGATTTATTGGCCTTCCGATCCGATCAGATATGCTTTGCCAATTTATCCAGTAAGAGACATCCGATCCGAACAGAGAATTCTACCCGATCCGAACCGATATGCTGCTATCAATTTGAATTGTGGTGTTTCCTTCCGATCCGAACCGGAGTCTTATAACTTGAAATACTCTTCAATGATTGGTTTCTTGACTTTGTGTTGCCTAGTTCACAAAGTAGGCTAACAACAATAAAAATCTTAACTTTTATTTCAATCCTTTTTATTGATAACAAATGACAATAAAAATCTTAACTCTTATTTATTTACCAAAATGCATATTTTGGTCTCATTCATTTTCATGACAAAATGAATATTTTACTTCATCACCTTTGAAATGACAAAAATGTCTCTTTCTAATTCATCCTTTTAATGTGACAAAAATGATCCTTTTTATTTCAATTTACATTTTCTAATAGGAATGTACTTTATTATTCTAATGTTCATTTTCTAGCAAAATGTACTTTTTGCTTTCTAACAAAAATTAAGTTTAACTCTAATTCATTTCAATGTAAACAAAATGCCAGTTTTGTCTTATTCATTTCAATGTAAACAAAATGAGTATTTTTACTTCACTTTTTTTTTTTTGATGATAAGAAGAATGTTTTTTTTTCATTCTTTACATTTGTCAAAAATGAATACTTTTGTCATTCTTTTACCTTTGACCAAAAATGCATAATTTACTCTAATCTTTTCAATGTACAAAGTATGATAATTTTCTATAATCTTTTCAATGTTACAAAATATGATAATTTTGTATAATTTTTCAATGTTACAAAATATGATAATTTTGTATAATCTTCTTTAATGTACAAAAATATACATTTTCTAATTCCTTCTTTTAATGTATAAAAATATACATTTTCTAATTCCTTCTTTTAATGTATAAAAATATACATTTTTAACTTCTTTTTAATGTATAAAAATATACATTTTCTAACTCATTCTTTTAATGTAATCAAATATGACAATAAAACATGATTTCTTTTTATTGGAAAGAATGGTACTTAAAAATATATTCTTTTGTTTTAAATAGAATGTTTAACAAAATATATTCTTTTGTTTGAAAACAAACTTCTAATCAAAAATGTCATTTTGATTTGCATAACATATTGCAAATAAAAATGTCCATTTTTGTTTAACATAATCTGATTGACAAAAGTGTTGATTTTGTTTAATACTTCTAATGTAAACAAAATGGGATTTTTGTTTAACACTTCTAATGTAAACAAAATGGGATTTTTGTTTAACACTTCTAATGTAAACAAAAATGTTTCTTTTATCATATTTAACATGGTCTAAACAAAAATGTTTCTTTTGTCATATTTAACATTTTTAAACAAAAAATGTCCTTTTTTCATATTTAACATTTTTAAACAAAAATGTCCTTTTTGTTACACTAATCAAGGTTTGACAAAAATTGTGTCTTTTATTTCTATAAACATATTTGGACAAAAATGTGTCTTTTATTCTAATATTCATATTTAGAAAAAAAAGTTCTTTTATTCCTATAATCATGTTTGAAAAAAAAATATCTTTTATTCTACTATTCATATATCGACAAAAATATGTCTTTTATTCTAATATTCATATTTAGACAAAAAAAAATATGAATTTTTGTTTTATTCATCTTTATTCAACAAAAATGTGAATTTATGTTTTATAAATCAAAGCTATATTCTTGGGCCTAAAATGAAGGTGAAGTCTTTAATTTCAAACACTTTCAATATTCATAACTCCGAGATGGAAATATAAATTTTATTTCAAAGCAAATGTGAATCCAATTTTTAAACAAACGCATATACCACCATCAACAAAATCAACAAGCAACAAATACCACATCATACATCACAGATTTGAATTTAATTAACATACACACAAGGAATTTAAATAACGAAATATAATTAAATTTTAATTATTTTAAAATATAGAAATCTCACCCTTGTTTTTATCTGAATTTCCAACATGCTCTAGACTAGTTCTAGTCTGTACCATCTTGTAGATCTCGACTTCACGGTTACAACGCTTATGACGGATTGTGAAACGGACCCTGTATGACAAAGATATCGCAGTTTATAGATTTAAACAATTTACATTCATTTAATTAATTACTTTCTTTTTTATAATAATTCCTTTACCCTTGGATAGATCTGGGCCGTTCATCTTGGATCCAAAGGACCTAGGCCTTGTATTCTTCCTTCAACGCTATTCTCTGTTTTAATCGAACCCATCGTTCACCTTGGAACCTCCTCCGTAGCGCCACCATCAGACATCAGACCGCCGATCAGCCTCTTCCACCTCACTGCCCCTTGCTCCACCCCATCAGCTGCCTGAACGTGGCTCAACTTGCGCCCCCCTCGCCTGGAAAATTGCGCCCAAAGTCGGCGGATTTCTACCCAAAATCCTAACAGCACACTCAACTAAAACCGATCATCTTGGCATCAAATTAAAGATCTCATTCTCTCTTTAGTTTTTGTTCTATTGGTTTCAGAAATTGATTCGGGGTTTTAGGGAAATTAAGGTTTAAATTCTGGAGCTTGGTGGCCATTGATAGAGAAGGAGCGGCTGTTGAAGATGCTAGGATTAGGGAATACGGTATACGTATACGGTGTGTATTTATACTATATTTTATTTAATTTTAATTCAATTATTTTCAAAAATATCCGTATGTTGATACGAACTCCAAAGCAAACTCAACGAGTGTCCGCCCTAGCCAAATACCCCCGTTCCGGACACAATGGAACATGTCCGATAAGCTAATTTGACTATTTCGATAGGTTTTTCTTTAAATTAAAATATAAATTAGTGTATATTTAATTTTAAACATACATTTTAATTTACCAGGTTCACATACTATGTCTAAAAATTCTAGAAAAATTATTTCTAGTTATATTTTGACGATACGGTTCTAACAAGACTAATTTCATCGAATTCTGTGACCGTTTGAAAAATGGCCATTTTTAAGTCGATTAAATTTGACTAAAACTGACAAAACACATTTTCTTTTGCCACGCTCACATATTAATACGAAAAATTCTGGAAAATTAATATTAACAATAATTTGACATTCTGGTTCCAACAAAAGTGGTTTCGTCAAAAACAGAGGTCGTTTGAAAAATGGCTATTTTTAAGGGATATATATTTAATTAAAATATATATAAATTCTACAACGAATTTTCTAAATTATAAACTGGACAAAACTTTTTATTTTCAAAGTGAAATTTCAGTTTTTCAGATTCGTTAGAAAGATATGATTAAACAGATTTAAACATTTCTGGTTTCGTTCAATTCTGATTTAAAATGAATCCTGTACATTCAGTCAAAGTTCAAATTCAAATTTTCAAACTGCAGCGCTGTTTTAAACTCCTTTTATAATTAAATTAAATTTATTCGTCTTAAAATAAATTTTTGGTCGTTATTATTTAAAATAAATTATTTTATATATTAAAATTCATTAAAATTTCTAAAATAAAATTTTTAAATTGGCCCCAAAATTCTACGTTGTTACATGACTGGTGTGAAAACTAAAACAGTTATTTAAAACTTTGTTTTAAAATAGAGTAAATCAAGGGACCACGCCGTATAACACGAAACGGGTTTAACCCGAAGAAAACCAGTGCACAAAACAAACAACACAATGCTAAAAAAAGAAAATGAAGCTATTATAAGACTCAGGTCCTATCACACAATGCAACACAAACCAGAGGATAGAGTTTTACCTTATAATAGCCAAATATGCTTGGTACATTTAAAACAAATCATTTGATAATATAATAAGTGCATAGTGTTAAAAACAACTTCAAATATAAATGTATCAATCCTAGACGGCATGAGCGCCCTATCCCACTATGTCCCCATACCAGGCTCTACAATCAAAACAGAAAAATGTCATATTTGGAAGTTGGATTTCCATTATGGTGGTTACTGATTCGAACGATTGATCACGTAGTGCAATTCCCAACGGTTTACCTCGCAGGCATGCGAAAACACCGTGATGCACATCCGCACTATATCCAACAAATCAAGTTACCGCAGCCTACGTCGCAGGCATGCGAAAACACCGCTAATTCTATCCATCTAGGAATCTGGGGGTGTGCCCTATCCCACAAAATCTCGATCGACCAAATCCATCCTTATATCCAAAGTATACTGATCAAACCATCAGCGTACCACCATACCGGTGTGTGAGGCTCGCGAATTAACGCTACACAAAGCTATGCTATATTAAAGCTATGCTTTGATCATCATCCACCAAACTTTGCTTTTCAAAAAAAGTTTGGATCACTACAACTCAGCATGTCACACTATCAATCCATACTATACCACTGATTTCTGCCGATATATAAACTCTGAGCTCGTACATCTCAGAGAAGGGTGTTAAGCAAGAGAATAAATTCTCCGCCACTAAACCGATATATATTTAGCAGAGATCAACGAATACAATATTAAAGAATACAATGTCAAACACACCATCCGTATACAAATCTGTTTTGAGTCTAAACGAAACCGGAGGCACCTTATTCCTCGTCCCGTATGTCCAATACAGGAGAGAGGCCTTCGCATATCCGTACAATCAACAAGTACGTCCGTACAACTACCACTGTAGCCCCTTCATGGTAGCTACTCCAATCATGGGCATCAGTAGCGCACATCCATTCGATGTGAGGATCGTCGGTCTTGCATCGTCTTCAATCTCTTCGACATAGTCGTCGTATCAATTATTCAGAATCGGTTAAACCCGATCTTTCCGAATAATTCGCGTATCTTATAATCAAGTGCTATAACAACACATCATACGCCACATTCCAATTCATAATATTCTTTTAGCCAAATATTCTTTTCACAGTTTAAACCAAATTAAGGTTTTCCAAACTAGTCGGGATTAGCGAACCTTATCGAAGCAATCATTTATTTTATTTCCCAATCCCAACCTATTCATTCCGTGGAGCAAAATTGGCGGTACTGCATATCTAACACCCATGGTGTTATCGGTAAAATTAATACCATTTTGCGTTCAAATTTAATTAAAGATTTTACTATCGCTTGGAGAAAAACTGGTTATGCTCCATTCTCGATCATTTTCTTGAATTGATAATTTTAACTATCAGATTCACATTTGAATCTAATTAAAGATTCATTAAAACTCCAATTAGTTTTAATCTCCAAAAATCATTATTCAATGATCATTCGATGTTAAGAAATTAATCTTATCTTTAACTGGGTTAAAGAACCAATGTCATTTAAAACACGGTTCACGATAAACCCAAAATCACATTCCATTCCATCAGTCTCTAACCGTAAATTAGTAAGAGAACAATTCCCTAAGTATTAATCCCGAAGGCCGAAACCAACATCAGATAATACCCAGGAAACCATTCAACTTAGCTAATCTCCAGTTAGTTTCTAATTTTCTTAACTCCATTGGGTTTAAGAACAGTATTTTTAAAGATACCATTCACGACAAACCCAAAATCCCATTTCCATTGTTAATCGAGTTAAAGAACAAGTGTTATTCAAAACACCGTTCACAATAAACCCAAAAACAAATTTCAATTCAATTCTAATTAAATATCAATTAATTCGTAAACTTCTACTTTAAATCTTAATTAAAAGATTTATTCTTTTCACACGAGGTTTAAGAACAGTGTTAATGAAGACACCATTCACGAAAAACCTAATATCCAATTTGATATAAAATACAAGGCTCTGAACAGAAAATATATCGGTTTATATTCAATATCAAATTCTGAGACCAACAAATATCGTATTGGAATAACGATATATATATCTACCAAATTCCTCCACAATGTCTGTATAACCGCGGAATCCCATATCGTAAAATTACAAAGATAATTTCGATTCAAATCCATTCCAATTCGTATATTGGAAATTCTGGTTATTTTTAAAACCATTTCAAATCCCATTTATTAATTTAAAAATATTGGATTATAATTCTAGTTCATAACTAGTTCATTTTGATAAAAATATATTTTTATCTTTTCAAATAAGGAATTTTTCATCCCAATTTTCTCCAAATCATTTGTTATGATTTTACACAAATTATTGATATTTTTAATAATTTTATCAAGGCTCTTTTAGTCGATTTCCATAAACAGTCATCGAACTACACTTACAACGACGTTTTCCAAATTTTATTTGGACATAATTCCAAATCCAACCATTAGATTTCAAATCTCTTATATTCGTTGGAAAGCTCTTTTCGATATGAACCCAACGGTTCCGGTATTAGGAGAATCCGACGTTCGGATCTCCCGTAATGTCCATGCGAAGTCAATGGTCGAAATTCGCGAACTGCCGGGCATGGCGCGTTCTATTCAGGCCATTTAAATATATATATAATATATATTATACATATTTCATTCAAAACATATTTTATAAATTCGTTTTAAAATCGATTCCAACTTCTTTTTCAATTTTAAACCAAAATTGAATATTCAACATTAGTATACTATAAATGATATTATTTTCAAAACATATTATTTTGAAATTATTTCCTTTTCGATATTCATTACAAAAACGAATAAAATCGATGTAAATATTGTTCGTGTCAAAATGGCGCAAATCTAATCAACACGGCTTAATATATTTCAATATTTCGTGTCCATCCAAAATCGGACATAGAATTCCAATTTTTATCCCTTATGGGATATTATTCTAAAATATTCATTATTTTAAAATATTTCAACTTCAAAATATTCTTTATTTCAGTAATAATAAAAGATGAAATTTAGCCTATCAAGCATTCTTTGGCTATTATAAGGTAAAACCCTATCCTCTGGTTTGTGTTGCATTGTGTGATAGGACCTGGGCCTTATAATAACTTCATTGTTCTTTATTTAGCATTGCGCTGTTGTTTTATGCACTGGTATTCTTGGGAGGAAACCCGTTCCGTATTATACGGCGTGGTCCCTTGATTTGCCTAACTTTAAAATAAAGATTAATAACTGTTTTTGTTCTCACACCAGTCACATGACTGACCTGGAGTTTATTGTTTTAACCTAAACTCTGGGTTCCCTTATTTTCGACACGGGCAGCTAGTAGTTTTGGTTTTGTAGATTTATATTCACAAGAACCTGGTTTACAGCTGGAATGATGTTCGGAAAGCTTTGTATCCGTATATCTCCTTCAGTTGTATTTTGTATTATTTTCCGCTGCTATGTAATTTATTGTAATCTCTGATATTTATCGAATGTATTTTATTTATTCATTACTCGGTATATTCTTGTAATCTGATGAAATTGTTGTAATATACAATGAAATGTTCTTCCGTTTGTGTTATGATGTGGTTTGTTCTCAATTCAATCCGGCCTTTCCTTACCGGCGAAGTTCGGGTCGTTTCAATTTCAAATAGTACTATTTCAAATATTCTATTCCAAATATTTCTATTTCAAATATTTCTATTTCAAATATTTCTATTTCGAATTTTCTATTTCAAATATATTATTTCAAATATTTCTTTTTCAAATATTTCTTTATTTTCCAAATTGGAATGAAGCTCAATCAGTTACCATATAATTTTATTTATATGGATTCCATACAACATATGTATATAATCAACCATTATCCAAAGTGCACTACACAACTGCATAAGCATTAAATATAAATAATTCACGCTTGCATCAGCCTGTCAACCAATTGATTGACAAACAACTAAACAATTAGGATTAGTGTAAGTTAATTTTCATCCCAACACCCATGTGGGGTTTCAATCAACAAACACATTTATTTGTGCAGTTGGGCAATGTGTAAAGTATATCATCCCAATCAATGTCGGTCAAATAGGTGTACATAAACAAACCATCTGGTTTGTATATGGATATTTATTTTTAACTAAATAAATTTTTTTCTAACACTTTTTAGAAAATTTCGGCAGCATAACGGCACAATACTAGAAATGGGATAAGGTCTTGTCTTATCCCTCGCCTCATAACGGCGTATGTCATATCCAAACCAATTTCAATTCTATTGATTTATTTATCAAATCACGCAGAACATCCTAATAAATAAATACTCAACCCCAATGCCATCTAAGACGCCATAATTGGCTATTCGCGGAGTATGAAATTCGTATAAACCATATATCGCTTTCAATAAATGTGATTGTGCGAATTCTAGTGTTGAACTCCATGTAATTCAAATAAAAAAATCTATACTGAAAATTCCTATTTATTTACAGTGAGGAGTTCTCACCTTAAGTTTCCACTCCGCCATTCTTTATGGAACGGTTGGGATTCCGTTTTGATTTCCGCCGGTTCCATCGCAATCTGTTTTAGTGCAATTTATATTAAAAACCACATTTTTAACATCGCTCCTAAGCTTATAAATATCATATTTTTATACGGTTACTTCATTTAATAAAATCACATTTTTATACGCTTACTCATATAGTACAAATTATATTTTTATATCGATGTTCATATAGTAAAAATTATATTTTTATATCGATGTTCATATAGTAAAAATTATATTTTTATATCGATGTTCATATAGTAAAAATTATATTTTTTATATCGATGTTCAAATAGTAAAAATTATATTTTTAACCAATCAATAATTATTTCTTAACATGACTATTTTACCTATAGTACACATAAGCTAAAAATCATATTTTTATATTTCTAAAAATATTTTCATACATATGATAAAAATCCCATTTTTATCGAACCAAAAATATTTCCTTTTTACGATAAAATCATATTTTTATACAACTAAAAATATATTCTTTTATATGATAAAAATCATACTTTTTTATAGCGCCACTATGTAAATAAAAATCATATTTTTACCTTGCTATATATATAAGAAAAATCAAATTTTTACTTCGCTACATATATAAGAAAAATCAAATTTTTACTTCGCTATATCAATAAAAAAAATCAAATTTTTAATCATACATATATATATATATATACAATGAAAAAATTCTATTCTATTGTCATTCATACACAAATCCCATTTTTTACATAAATAAAACAGAAATAAAAATAAAAACTCACATCTTTCTTGCAAGAATTATATCCTTGGTGAAGGAGAGTCCACAGCCGGAGGATAGTGGGGGATGGACAGTGCTGCAGGCGGAGGTGGCGGCGGAATGGAGCAGTAGCGGAGGCTACAAGAGGTTTGGGGCTAAGGTTTGGCAGCTGTTGTCAATTTGGGGTTTAGGGCTCGGGTTTGCATCGGAGAGGGAGGAGAGAGGAGGGGGTTTGGGGTCGCCGGAGATGGGGAAGATGGAGGGAGGTCTGCGGCGCGTCAATTTAGGTGGGGAAGGAGCGACTGATGACAGGATCGAGCGGTCTCGTTTTCTTTTCTTTTTTCAATTTGTTCGTGGACTAAATGAGAAAAGGGGGAGAGAGAGAGAAAGGGTTTTATATAAAATATTTATTTATTTTAAATTCCAAAAAAAGTTGATTTTTCTTTCGAACCCCAAATCGAACTCAACGACTGTCGCCTCTAGCCAAATACACCCATTCCGAACACAATGGGATATTGTAATAACCCGGAAATCCGAGCCAATTTAAAATTATTATTTTTGGAAATTTTAATGAATTTTGAATATTTAAAATGAATTATTTTAAATAATAACGACGAGAAATTTATTTTGAATATAATTGGAACATATATATTTATTTGAATTGTCGTTAGAATATAAATATTTTATTTTAAATATAAAAGGAATTGAAAATGGCGTGGTACTTCGAAAATTCGATTTCAAATTTCAAATGAATGTACAGGATTCAAAAAAAACCGTATTTTAGCGAAACCAAAAATATTAGAATCTATTTGAGAATATCTTTCCAACGAATCCGAAAAATTGAAATTTCATAGCAGGAATCAAAAGTTATGCCCAGTTGGAAATTCAGAAAAGTCGCTAGGAATTCTGGCCCTTAAAAATGGAAATTTTGCAAACGACCTCGGTTTTCGATGAAACCACTTTTGTTGGATCCGAGATGTCGAGTTATTGCTAGGTTCGAAAATTCGTAATTTTTCGGATCAATATGTGAGCATGGCGAAGTAAAACGTGTTTTGACAGTTTCAGTCAATTTTGATCGACCAGAAAATGACCATTTTTCAAACGGTCTCAGAATTTGATGAAATTAGTTTTATTAGGACCATATCGTCAATAGGAAGGTAGAAAATATTTTTCGGGAATTTTTAGAGTTCGTATGTGGCCCCGGTAAATTGAAATGTGCATTCAAATTCAATATATAGATTTATATTTTGATTTTGACGAAAACTGTTCGAAACAGCCGAACTGGCTTGCGATACATATCCCATTGTGTTCGGAATGGGGGTAATTAGCTAGGTATGACAAGCGGTGGGTCTTGTTTGGAGATCGAAATTTAAAATAGCTTTTTGGAAATTTAAAATAATTAAATTTTATAACTAACCCCTCTCTCTCCCTCTATACTCTCTCAGCGCCCCCCCCCTTCCTTTTAAAACGAAATAAAAAAAGAAGAAGGGGAAAATGGAGGGCGCTCCCCGTCGCTCAGCCGCCACCGCCACCATCGAGGGCCCCTCGCGCGATGCTCCCTCCGACAACCCCTTCACCCCTCGCGCCTCTCTCCCTCTCTCCTCTTCTAAACGTCGTGACACCCAAACCCAACGCCCAAACATCAAAAACCGAGACCACCGCCCCCTTTTCTGACAGGTGCCACCCTCCACCGCCTAGCCGCGCCTTTCCTCTGACCAACAGCCCCCAACGCCACCTCCTCAGCCTCCACCAGCGACCATGAACCCCCTTTTTCTCTAAAAACTTAATTTTTAAGTATAATGAATTTGCAAATAACCCCCTGAAGCCCACAACACCCGTGAGCACCCCTCCTTCGATAGAAAAGCAATGTGAGCTTTTATTATTATTTTAATTTGTTTATATAGTTAAAAATGCGATCTTTTATTATATAAACGTGTATAAAAATATGATTTATATATTATAGAAGGAATAAAATATGATTTTTATATTATAGAAAGAATAAAAATATGATTTTTACATTATAGAAAGAATAAAAATATAATTTTTATATTATAGAAAGAATAAAAATACGATTTTTATATTATATATATAGTAAAAAAATTGGATCTTTATATATGTAGCGATAGGATAAATATTTGATTTTTTATATATGAAATGCCATTGTAAAAATGTGATTTTTAATGTGAACAGTGGGAAAAGATAGAGATGGTAACAACGGAAATCAAAACAGAATCCATACCGTTTAGAAATAGAAAATGGAGGAGTGGAACCCAAAGGTGAGAACTCCTCACTTTTATTTTAATTTCTAGTTAAAATATATACTAGGATGCAGAAGGTGCTTAGCAGCACCCGACACCCGTCGTCCACAGACCATGGACGACTTGTTTGTTTGATTGTATGTTGTTGTGAAAATGGTTTGTGATGTGGAATGGATAAATAAAATATTCATAAATGGAAATAAAAAAATTAATAGTTAAAAATATAATTTTTAACGTGCATATGAATAAAATAAATATTCATTTACAAATCAGACGATTTGTTTATGTACACTGATTTGATTGATATTGATTGGGACGATAAATTTTACACATCGCCCAACTGCACAAATAAAACCTGTGTTTGATTGTTTGAAAACCCCACACGGGTATTGGGATGATATAAGACATACACTAATCCCAATAATTAGCTGTATGTCGATCGATTGATTGACAGGCTGTTATAAGCGTTAGATATTTGTATTTAATGCTTATGTAGTGTAGAATGCACTATGGATGATGGTTGACTGTGTTCGGTTGTTGTGGTGTACATGTGTGTATGAAATCCATATAATCAAATTATATGGTAATTGACTGTGTCTGATTCCAGTTAAGAATTATCGAATATTTTAAAATAATATTCAGTGAATACTGAAATGTGAAGCCGTTTTAACACGAACGGGAATTTTGTCGATTTTATTCGTTTTATAATGAATATCGGAAAGTGATTTCAAAATCGAATATTGAATAGAAATGAGATTCGAATTAAATTGAATAGAAAGGAAATTCGAATTAAATTGAATACAAATGAAATTCGAATTAAATTGAATAGAAATGAAATTCGAATTAAATTGAATAGAAATGAAATTCGAATTAAATTGAATAGAATTAAAATTCGAATAAAATTGAAATGAATTTGAAATTCGTATTAAATTTAATAGAGTTAAAATTTTAATTGAATTGAAATGAATTTGAAATTCAAATTGAATTGAAATGAATTTGAAACGAATTTATAAGGAAAAATTCAATTTTGATTTGAATTTGAAATGGAAGTTGAAATTGTTTTTGAAACGAATTTAAAATGATTTATAAATTTCATTTTAAATGGAAATCAATGAAATATATATTATATGTAATATAGTGGCCTAAATAGAACGCGCCACGCTGCGGCAGTTCGCGAATTTCGACCATTGGCTTCGAACGGACATTACGGGAGATCCGACCGTCGGATTCTCCTAAAACCGGAACCGTTGGGTTCGTATCGAAAAGAGCTTTCGAATGAATACAAGAGATTTGTAATCTAACTGTTGGAATTAGAGATATGACCAAATCAATTTCAGAAAAGGTCGCTGTAAGTGCAGTTCGATGGCCGTTATAGGAAATCGACTATACGGGCCTTGATAAAATTATTAAAAATATAAATAATTTGTGTAAAATCATAATAGATGATTTGGAAAGCACTGGGCTGAAAGATCCCATATTTGAAAAGATAAAACTGTATTTTTTATCAAAATGACTAGTTTTGAACTAGAATTATAAAGCCAATATTTTTAAAATAAATAAATTGGATTTGAAATGGTTATAAAAATAAGCAGAACTTCCAGTATATGTATTGAAGTGGATTTGAACCGAAATTGTCTTCGTAATATTTCGATGCTGGATTTTGTGATTATACAAATATTGTGGAGGGATATGGAAGATATATTTTATAACGTTATTTCCAAAGTGATATTTGTTGATTTTAGAATTTGATATTGAATATAAGCCGTTACATTTTCTATTTAGAGCCTTGTATTTAATATCAAATGAGATTTGGGTTTGTCGTGAATGTTGTCTTCATCAACACTGTCCTTGAACCCAATTGAGAAAAGATTAAATCTTTTTATTTAGATTTAATGAAGCATACCAATTAATTAATATATTTAATTGAAATTGAATAAGAAATTGTTTTGGGGTTTATCGTGAATGGTGTTTTAAATGACATTTGTTCTTTAACCCGATAATAAATGGAATGTAAATTGGGTTTATTGTGAACTGTGTTTTAAATGACATTCGTTCTTTAACTTGATTTACAGTGAAATATGATTTGGAATTTATAAATCTTTTTATAAAGATTTAATGGGATTTTCCAAAATAACGTTTTCCAGTTTAATATATTTAATTGGAATTGAATGGAATTCGATTTGATAATAATCGAAAAGAAATTATGTGGAGGAAGACTGTTAATACCTATGGAATTTAAAAAGGCTTTGCCGTTATTCCATTTATATTATTAGTCGGATACGGAAATTGATATCGATTATACATTGATTTGTTTTTCCGTGAATATTCCATAGTTAATGGAATGGGATTTGGGTTTATCATGAACTGTGTTTTAAATGACATTAGTTCTTTAACCCAGTAAAAGGCAGGATTTCATGTTTGTCATTGTATTTTGAACTGTAGGGTTGATCTCTGTTAAATATATATCTATTTGGCGGCGGAGAATTTATTCTCTTGCTTAATGCACTTCTCTGAGACATACAAACTCAGAGGTTATATATCGGCAGAGATCAATAGTACGGTGTAGATTGTCGATGCGAAATGTTTGATTTTCCAAAGTTAAATAATCATTAATATTGATTTTTGGGAAGATTAAAACTAAGAGGAGTTTTAATGAATCTTAAATCAGATTAAAATGGGAATTGATAATTTAAATTATCAAATATAGGAAATGATCGAGAATGGAGTATCACCAGTTTTGCTCCGAGCGATAGTTAAATCTTCAATTAGATTTTAACGGAAAATGGTAATTAAATTTACCAATAACACCGTGGTGTTAGTTATGGGGTAATAACAGTTTTGCTCCATGGGATGAATAGGTTAGGATTACAAAATAAAATAAATGGTTACTTCGGTGTGGTTCGCTATTCCCGACTAGTTTGGAAAACCATAATTTGGTTTGAAATGACATCCAAAGGGAGATTAAAGAATAAATTTTAAAGAATTTATCTTTGATAAAATTAATGGGAACTTTCCCAAAAGATGTGAATATTTAAATAAAAATAATATTCAGAATTGGAATGGGGCGTATGTTGTGTTTTATAGCACTTGTTTATTATATACGCGAGTTATTCGGAAAGGCCGGGTTTATACCCATTCTGAATAACTGTTTCGACGATAAGTCGAAGATGAAGACGGTGGTGGAAGTCCGGAGGTCTTCACATCGTTTGGATAATTACTGATGATCCTGATTGGGCTGTACACCCAAGAGGAGGGAAATAGTTAGTGATCGTCCAGACGTATTTGGAGATCAATGGATATGCGAGGTATAAAGTGCCTCCGGTTTCGTTCAGACCCAGAACGGACTTGTAAATGGATTGTGTGTATGATATTAGATTTTATTCTGTGTTGATTGATTTCTATTAAATATATATCTATTTGGCGGCAGAGAATTTAATCTCTCGCTTAACGTCCTTCTCTAAGACGTACGAGCTCAGAGGTTATATATCGATAGATATCAGTCGCATGGCATGAATTGCCTGTGTGGCATGCTGAAATGAAGATGATCAAGGCTTCTGTTGCAAAGCAAAGTCTTGTGGTTGATGACCAAAGCATGGCCTACGTGGCATAGCATTGTGTATAACGTGAATTCGCGAGCCTCACACCTCGGTATGAGTTAAAAACGGGATACGGACCACTGGGAGAACATGACGTTTCTTTCTAGTGTGGGTGATGTCAGTGTTTTACTAGCCCTGACCTCGTTGATTATTATACCTATATGGATGTTGGATTGCGAGGCGCCTCGATTATAGGTCTGTAAGGACTGGGAAACGTGTGTTCAGGAATTGCCAATCCTCAAACGTAAGAGAGGACCGTCCCAGCCGATTCCAAGGGTTTCCCAAAGTGTGTAGTCCTGAGGCATTTGCTAGAGTGTCTCAAAGCGGAGAGGAGCTTGCCCCTTGCCTCGACTCATGACGGAAATCCAATTTCCAGTATGTGACATTTCGGTTTTGATTGTAGAGCCTAGTATGGCGACATAGTGGGAAGGGGCACTTATGCCATCTATGATTGATACTTAAAATTGAAATTGTTTTGACACTATACACTTATAGTAATAATAAAATATGAAATTTCACGTACCAAGCATTTTTGGCTATTATAAGGTAAAACCCTATCCTCCGGCTTGCGTTGCATTGTGTGATGGGACCTGGGTCTTATAATAGCTTTATTGTTCTTTATTTAGCACTGCGCTGTTTGTTTTATGCATTGGTATTCTTGGAAGGAAACCCGTTCCGTGTTATGCGGCATGGTCCCTTGATTTACCTAACTGTAAAAAGTCAAATTAATAACTGTTCTAGTTCTCACACCAGTCACATGAATGACCCTGGAGTTTATTGCTTTAACCTAAACTCTGGGTGCCCTTATTTTCGACACGGGCAGCTACTAGTTTTGGTTTTGCAGATTTATATTCATAGGATCCTAATTTACAGCTAGAACGATGCTCGGAAAGCTCTGTATCCGTGTATTACTTTTAGTTGTATTTTGTATTGTTTTTCCGCGGCTATGAAATTTATTGTAACCTCTGATATTTATCAAATGTATTTTGTTTATTCATACTCTGTGTATTCTTTTATTCTGATGGAATTGTTGTAATTAACAATGAAATTTTCTTTTGTTTATGTTTTGATGTGGCTTGTTCTCAACTCAATCCGCGCTTTCCTTCACGGGGAAGTTCGGGTCGCTTCAGCTGGTATCAGAGATCTGGTTTACAGAGCTCGAGAACAAGACACATTAGAACCATACGAAAGAATTCATCAGAGATTGGATTAGTAATATCCAATAAGAATGACTCGTTAGAGATTTGATCAGTAGTATCCTAGAACGAGTGTGAAGAATATATTTTTAAAATGAAAACAAATTGTTTTGAAGATTTAGAACTTATTCAACGTATTTGAATATTTATTTATATTGAATTTGGACAATCCAATATATAAAGATTTTGCATATACGCCTTGCTAACGTATATTCAAAGTTTTAATATACTGGATAGATATAAAAAATTACACTCTAGTCGCCCAAAGACGATTCTGGTGATAGTCTAAACATCATCAGAATTTGTGTTCGAGTTTCGATAGTGGGATATCTTTATATTTCCAATTGACTGGTGTGAGAACCAGAATTAGATAGGGTCTATTGTTGTGATGTGGCATTAAAAATGTGATTTTTGACTATATATTAAAATTATGAATTTGAAGCGTTAATTCACTAATTGATTGATGGTTGTGTTGTATGATTATTCCTTTAAACCATTATGTGAATGAACGGTGAATTTAGGCCAAATTGAACAAAATATTGAACTATATTGAAAATTATTTGCAAATGCATGCATGTACATATATATGTGTGAACAGGTCATATCAAGGATGCTAGAGAAGAAGAATGAAATTGTTTGCCCGACAAATAGTTACATGTTTACTAATTTCTTGGGGATTTTCTGATTTTATGAGCTGATTGGCTTTTTCTTTTTCTTTTGGATTGTTGAGGGCCATGGGAGGCTATTTGAAATATCCCGAAGCTCTCGGTGCAGGGGAGGTTATGGCGAAAATTTTCGAAAATTTAGGGTGTTAGCCAAATTTTTTAAAAAATTGAAAAGTTCTTAGAAACTGAAAAATTGAAGAACTTAAGCCGTAAAGAAAATAATGAAAGTTGAGTTGATTAGTTAAACAACTTTCAGCTTCGTTCCTTTTCGAGGACGAAAAGTATTAAGTGGGTAGATTGTAATAACACGAAAATCTGAGCCAATTTAAAATTTGTATTTTTGGCAATTTTAATGAATTTTGAATATTTAAAATGAATAATTTTAAATAATAACAACGATAAATTTATTTTGAATAGAATTGGAACGTATATATTTATTTGAATCGTCGTTAGAATATAAATATTTTATTTTAAATATAAAAGGAATTGAAAATGGCGCGGTAGTTCGAAAATTCGATTTCAAATTTCAAATGAATGGACAGGATCAAAATAAACCGGATTTTAGCGAAACAAAAAATATTAGAATCTATTTGAGAATATCATTCCAACGAATCCGAAAAATTGAAATTTCATAGCGGGAATCAAAAGTTATGCCCAGTTGAAAATTCAGAATAGTCGCTATGGAATTCTGGCCCTTAAAAATGGAAATTTTGCAAACGACCTTGGTTTTCGACGAAACCACTTTTGTTGGATTCAAGATGTCGAGTTATTGCTAGATTCCGAAATTCGTAATTTTTCGAATCAATATGTGAGCGTGGCGAAGTAAAACGTGTTTTGAAAGTTTCAGTCAATTTGATCGACCAGAAAATGACCATTTTTCAAACGGTCTCAGAAATCGATGAAATTATATTAGGACCGTATCGTCAATACGAAGCTAGAAAATATTTTTCGGGAATTTTTAGAGTTCGTATGTGGCCCCGGTAAATTGAAATATGCGTTCAAATTCAATATATAGATTTATATTTTGATTTTGACGAAAAATGGTCAAAACAACCGAAGTGGCTTGCGATACATATCCCATTGTGTTCGGAATGGGGGTAATTAGCTAGGGATGACAGGCGGTGGGTCTTGTTTGGAGATCGAAATTTAAAGTTGCTTTTTGGAAATTTAAAATAATAAAACAATTAAATTTTATAACTAACCCCTCTCTCTCCCTCTATACTCTCTCAGCCCCCCCCCTTTCATTTTAAAACGAAAAAAGGGGGAAAACAGAGGGCGCTTCCCGTCGCTCAACCGCCACTGCCACCATCGAGGGCCCCTCGCGCGCCGCCCTCTCCGACAACACCTCCACCCCTCGTGCCTCTCTCCCTCTCTCCTCTTCTAAACGTCGTGACCCCCAAACCCAATGCCCAAACATCAAAAACAGCGACCACCGCCCCCCTTTTCTGACCGGCGCCACCCTTCACCGCCTACCCGCGCCTTTCCCCTGACCAACAGCCCCCAACGCCACCTCCACAGCCTCCACCAGCGACCATGAACCCCCTATTCCTCTAAAAACCTAATTTTTAAGTATATATGAATTTGAAAATAACCCCCTGAAGCCCACAACACCCGCGAGCATCCCTCCTTCGATCGAAAAGCAATGAGAGCTTTTATTTTTATTTTTATTTGTTTATATAGTTGAAAATGCGATCTTTTATTATATAAACGTGTATAAAAATATGATTTTTATATTATAAAAAGAATAAAAATATGATTTTTATATTATATAATGAATAAAAATATGATTTTTATATTATAGAAAGAATAAAAATATGATTTTTATATTAGAGAAAGAATAAAAATACGATTTTTATATTATATAGATAGTAAAAAAATTGGCTCTTTATATATGTAGCGATAGGATAAATATATGATTTTTTATATATGAAATGCCATTGTAAAAATGTGATTTTTAATGTGAACAGCAGGAGCAGATAGCGATGGTAACAATGGAAATCAAAACAGAATCCATACTGTTTAGAAATAGAAAATGGAGGAGTGGAACCCAAAGGTGAGAACACCTCATTTATTTAATTTCTAGTTAAAATATATACTAGGATACAGACGGTGCTTAGCAGCACCCGACACCCATCATCCACAGACCATGGACGACTTGTTTGTTTGATTATATATTGTTGTGAAAATTGTTTGTGATGTGGAATGGATAAATAAAATATTCATAAATGGAAATAAAATATTTTATAGTTAAAAATATAATTTTTAACGTGTATATGAATAAAATAAATATTCATTTACAAATCAGACGATTTGTTTATGTACACTGATTTGACTGATATTGATTGGGACGATAAATTTTACACATCGCCCAACTGCACAAATAAAACCTATGTTTGATTGTTTGAAGACCCCACACGGGTATTGGGATGATATAAGACATGCACTAATCCCAATAATTAGCTGTATGTCGATCGATTGATTGAAAGGCTATTATAAGCGTTAGATATTTGTATTTAATGCTTATGCAGTGTAGAATGCACTATGGATGATGGTTGAATTTGTTCGGTTGTTGTGGTGTACATGTGTGTATGAAATCCATATAATCAAATTATATGGTAATTGACTGTGTCTGATTCCAATTCAGAATTATCGAATATTTTAAAATAATATTCAGTGAACATTGAAATGTGAAGCCGTGTTAAGTAGTTAAACGTCATTTTAACACGAACGGTAATTTTGTCGATTTTATTCGTTTTATAATGAATATCCAAAAGTGATTTCAAGATCGAATATTGAATAGATATGAAATTCAAATTAAACTGAATAGAAATGAATTTCAAATTAAATTGAATAGAAATGAAATTCAAATTAAATTGAATAGAAATGAAATTCAAATTAAATTGAATAGAAATGAAATTCAAATTAAATTGAATAGAAATGAAATTCGAATTAAATTGAATAGAATTGAAATTCGAATTAAATTGAATAGAATTGAAATTTGAATTAAATTGAAATGAATTTGAAATTTGAATTAAATTGAATAGAAATGGAATTCGAATTGAATTGAAATGAATTTGAAATTCGGATTGAATTGAAAGAATTTAAAACGAATTTATAAGGAAAAATTCAATTTTGATTTGAATTTGAAATGGAAGTTGAATTTTTTTTGAAACGAATTTGAAATGATTTATAAAATTTGTTTTAAATGAAAATCAACGAAATATATATATTATATATTATATATATAATATAATGGCCTGAATAGAACACGCCGCGCTATGGCAGTTCGCGAATTTCGACCATTGGCTTCGAACGGACATTACGGGAGATCCGACCGTCGGATTCTCCTAAAATCGGAACCGATCGGTTCGTATCGAAAAGAGCGTCCGAATGAATATAAGAGATTTGAAATCTAACGGTTGTATTTGGAGATATGTGAAAATCAATTTCAGAAAAAGTCGCTGTAAGTGCAGTTCGTTGGCCATTATAGGAAATCGACTGTACGGGCCTTGATAAAATTATTAAAAATATCAATAATTTGTGTAAAATCATAATCAATGATTTGGAAAGAACTGGGCTGAAAGATCCCATATTTGAAAAGAAATAAACTGTATTTTTTTTTATCAAAATGACTAGTTTTGAACTAGAATTATAAAGCCAATATTTTTAAAATAAATAAATTGGATTTGAAATGGTTATAAAAATAACCAGAACTTCCAATATATGAATTGAAGTGGATTTGAACCAAAATTGTCTTCAGAATATTTCGATGCTGGATATTGTGATTATACATATATTGTGGAGGGATTTAGAAGATATATTTTATATCGTTATTTCCAAAGCGATATTTGTTGGTTTCAGAATTTGATATTGAATATAAGCCGATACATTTTCTATTTAGAGCCTTGTATTTACTATCAAATGAGATTTGGGTTTGTCGTGAATGGTGTCTTCATCAACACTGTCCTTGAACCCAGTTGGGAAAAGATTAAATCTTTTTATTTAGATTCAATGAAGTATACCAATTAATTAATATATTTAATTGGAATTGAATTAGAATTTGTTTTTGGGTTTATCATGAATGGTGTTTTAAATGACATTTGTTCTTTAACCCAATAATAAATGGAATGTGAATTGGGTTTATTGTGAACTGTGTTTTAAATGACATTCGTACTTTAACTTGATTTACAGTGAAATATGATTTGGAATTTATAAATCTTTTTATAAAGATTTAATGGGATTTTCCAAAATAACATTTTCCACTTTAATATATTGAATTGGAATTGAATGGAATTCGATTTGATAATAATCGAAATGAAATTCTGTGGAGGAAGACTATTAATACCTATGGAATTTAAAAAGGCTTTGCCGTTATTCCATTTATATTATTGGTCGGATACGGAAATTGATATTGATTATACATTGATTTGTTTTTTCGTGAATATTCCATAGTTAATGGAATGGGATTTGGGTTTATCGTGAACTGTGTTTTAAATGACGTTGGTTCTTTAACCCAGTAAAAGGCAGGATTTCATGTTTGTCATTTTATTTCGAACTGTAGGGTTGATCTCTGTTAAATATATATCTGTTTGGCTGCGGAGAATTTATTCCCTTTTTTAACGCCCTTCTCTAAGACGTACGAGCTCAGAGGTTATGTATCGGCAGAAACCAATAGTACGATGTAGATTGTCGATGCGACATGTTTGATTTTTCAAAGTTAAATAATCATTAATATTGATTTTTGGGAAGATTAAAACTTAGAGGAGTTTTAATGAATCTTTAATCAGATTAAAATGGGAATTGATAATTTAAATTATCAAATATAGGAAATGATCGAGAATGGAGTATCACCAGTTTTGCTCCGAGTGATATTTAAATCTTTAATTAGATTTGAACGGAAAATGGTAATTAAATTTACCGATAACACCGAGGAGTTAGTTATGGGGTAATAATAGTTTTGCTCCATGGGATAAATAGGTTGGGATTTGAAAATAAAATAAATGATTACTTCGGTGTGGTTCGCTATTCCCGACTAGTTTGGAAAACCATAATTTGGTTTGAAATGACATCCAAAGGAGGATTAAAAATAAATTTTAAAGAATTTATCTTTGATAAAATTAATGGGAACCTTTCCCAAAAGATGTTAATATTTGAATAAAAGAATATTCAGAATTGGAATGGGGCGTATGTTGTGTTTTATAGCACTTGTTTATTATATACGCGAGTTATTCAGAAAGGCCGGGTTTATACCCATTCTGAATAACTGTTTCGACGATAAGTCAAAGACGAATACTGTGGCAGAAGACTGGAGGTCTTCACATCATTTGGATAATTACTGATGATCTTCATTGGGTTGTACACCCAAGAGGAGGGAAATGTTTAGTGATCATCCAGATGTATTTGGAGATCAATGGATACGCGAGGTATAAAGTGCCTCCGGTTTCGATCGGACCCAGAATGGACTTGTAAATGGAATGTGTGTCTGACATTGGATTTTATTCTATGTTGATTGATTTCTATTAAATATAAATCTGTTTGGCGGCGGAGAATTTATTCTCTTGCTTAACGCCCTTCTCTGAGACGTACGAGCTTTATATATCGATTGATATCAATCGCATGGCATGAATTGCCTGTGTGGCATGCTGAGATGAAGATGATCAAGGCTTCTGTTGCAAAGCAAAGTATTGGGGTTGATGATCAAAGCACGGCCTATGTGGCATTGCTTTGTGTATAACGTGAATTCGCGATCCTCACACCTCGGTATGAGTTAAAAACGGGATACGGACCGCTGGGTGAACACGACGTTTCTTTCTAGTTATGGGTGGTGTCAGTGTTTTACTAACCCTGACATCGTTGATTATTATACCAATGTGAATGTTGGATTGCGAGGCGCCTCGATTACAGGTCTGTAATGACCAGGAAACGTGTGTTCAGGAATTGCCAATCCTCAAATGTAAGAGAGGACCGGCCCAATCGATTCCAATGGTTACCCAGAGTGTGTAGTCCTTAGGCATTTGCTAGATTGTCTCGAAGCGGAGAGGAGCTTGTCCCTTGCCTCGACTCATGACGGAAATCCAATTTCCAATACGTGACATTTCGGTTTTGATTGTAGAGCCTATTATGGCGACATAGTGGGATGGGGCACTTATGCCGTCTATGATCGATACTTATGATTGAAATTATTTTGACACTATACAGTTATTGTAATAATAAAAGATGAAATTTCGCGTACCAAGCATTTTTGGCTATTATAAGGTAAAACCCTATCCTCCGGCTTGCGTTGCATTGTGTGATGGGACCTAGGTCTTAAACTTCATTATTCTTTATTTAGCATTGCCCTGTTTGTTTTATGCACTGGTATTCTTGGGAGGAAACCCGTTCTGTGTTATGCGGCGTGGTCCCTTGATTTACCTAGCTATAAAAATCAAATTAATAACTTTTTTAGTTCTCACACCAGTCACATGAATGACCCTGGAGTTTATTGTTTTAACCTAAACTCTGGGTGCCTTTATTTTCGACACGGGCAGGTAGTAGTTTTGGTTTTGCAGATTTATATTCACAAGATCCTGATTTACAGCTGGAACGATGCTCGGAAAGCTCTGTATCCGTGTATTACTTTTAGTTGTATTTTGTATTGTTTTTCCGCTGCTATGAAATTTATTGTAACCTCTGATATTTATCGAATGTATTTTGTTTATTCATACTCTATGTATTCTTGTATTCTGATGGAATTATTGTAATTAATAATGAAATTTCTTCTGTTTATGTTTTGATGTGGCTTATTCTCAACTCAATCCATGCTTTCCTTCACGGGGAAGTACGGGTCGCTTCAGATATGTTCGGTAAGCCGATTCGACTGTTTCGATCAGTTTCCGTCAAAATCAATATATAAATCTATATATTGATTTTAAACGCACATTTTAATTTACCGGGACCACATACGGACTCTAAAAATTCCAAAAAAATTGTTTCTAGCTTCGTATTGAAGATACGGTCCCAACAAAACTAATTTCAAATTTGGAGACCGTTTGAAAAATGGCCATTTTCTAGTTGATCCAAATTGAAAAAACACGTTTTCTTGTGCCACACTCACATATTAAACCCAAAAATTATGAATTTTGGAATCTAGCAATAATTTGACATCCCGGATCCGACAAAATTGGTTTCGTCAAAAATGGAGGTCGTTTGCAAAATTTCTATTTTTAAGGGTTGCATTTAATCCATAGTGACTACTCTGAATATTCAACTGGCCATAACTTTTGATTCCCGCTATGAAATTTAAATTTTTCTGATTCGTTAGAAATGTATTTCTAAACAAATTTAGATATTTTTGGTTTCCCTAAAATCCGTTATACTTTGCACTCTGTACATTCAGTCAAAGTTCAGTTCAAATTTTCAAATGTCGCGCTATTTCTATGTCAATATTTCTTAAAATAGCCAAATTAAAATTTTTAAATTGGCTCGGATTTTTCGGGTTGTTACAATCTCCTCCACTTAAAATCTTTTCGTCCTCGAAAAGGAACGGAGCTGAAAGTTGTTTAACTAACCAACACAACTTTCATAATTTTCATTATGGCTGAAGTTCTCCAATTTTTCAATTTCTGAAAACTTTTCAAATTTTTCAAAAATTTGGCTAACACCCTAAATTTTCGAAAAATTTCACCATAACTTCCCCTGCACGGGGAGCATTGGGATAATTACCAAAAATCCCTACAGGCCCTTTGATCTCAAAAAGAAAAAGAAACAGCCTATCGGCTCATAAAATCATCAAAACCCCAAGAAATACAATAAACATGTACCTATTTGTAGGGCATATATTTTTATTCCTTTGCTTAGCTTCCCTTCCATGACCTGTTTAATGTATATACACATGTACATATATGCAATTTCCATAAATTTTCAATTCAGTTCAATTTTTGCCTCAATTTGGCTAAGTTAACTTTTCATGTACATGCTAGTTTCAACAATCTATTCGTTAAACTAATAATCAAACAACACAATCATCAATCAATTAGTTGATTAACGTTTCAAATTCATAATTTTTACATACCCAAAAATCGTGTATTTGATGCCAAGTCACAACAATAAACCCTATCTAGTTTTGGTTCTCACACCATTCAATTGGAAATATATAGATATCCCACTTTCGACACTCGAACATAAGTACTGATGATATTTCGAACCACCATCAGAACATCTCTGGGCGACTAGAGCGTGATTCTATATCTATCCAGTATATTGAGACTTCGTATACACGCTAGCTAGGCGTATATGCAAAATCTTCATATACTCGATTGTCCAAATCAATTTAAAATAAATTATTCAAATACGGTTTAAATTTTCAAAACAAAATTTGTTTTCATTTTTATTTTCAAAACAACACTCTTCGGACCCATTCTAGGATACTACTGATCCCATCTCTAACAAGTCATTCTTATTGGATATTACTAATCCAATCTCTAATGAATTCTTTCGTTTGGTTCTAATGTGTCCTGTTCTCGAGCTCTGTAAACCAAAGCTCTGATACCACTGTAAGGACCCGTAACTTCCTCGATCTCCGAAGAGAAGAGAAATCACGGACTGCTTTGAGAAAACGACAAATCAAAACACAAACAGAAGAACATTTCATTGCTTATTACAACAATTTACATCAGAGTAAAAGAATGTTCCAGAGTTTGAATAAATATTACACATTTGATAAATATCAGAGATTTAAATACATTACGGCAACGGAAAATAATACATAACACAACTGAAAGAGATAAACGGATATAGAGCTTTCTGAGTCTTTCCAGCTGTAAACTAGGATCCTGTGAATATAAATTTGCAAAACCAAAACTACTAGCTGCCCGTGTCGAAAATAAGGGCACCCACAGTTTAGGTTAAAACAATAAACACCAAGTTAGTCATGTGACTGGTGTGAGAACTAAAACAGTTATTTAAAACTTTGTTTTAAAATAGAGTAAATCAAGGGACCATGCCGTATAACACGAAACGGGTTTAACCCCAAGAATTCCAGTGCATAAAACAAACAGCGCAATGCTAAATAAAGAAAATGAAGCTATTATAAGACTCAGGTCTTATCACACTATGCAACACAAACCAGAGGAAAGAGTTTTACCATATAATAGCCAAATATGCTTGTTACATTTAAAAAAAATCATTTGATACAATAATAAGTGCATAGTGTTAAAAAAAACTTCAAATATAAATGTATCAATCCTAGACGGCATGAGCGCCCCATCCCACTATGTCGCCATACTAGGTTCTACAATCAAAACTGAAAAATGTTGTATTTAGAAGTTGGATTTCCATCATGGTGGTTACTGATTCGAAAGATCGATCACGTAGTGCAATTCCCAACAGTTTACGTCGCAGGCATGCGAAAACACCGTAATGCACATCCGCACTATATCCAGGAAATCAAGTTACCATTGCCTTCGTTGCAGGCATGCGAAAACACTGCTAACTCTATCCATCTGGGAATCAGGGGGTGTGCCCTATCCCACAAAATCTCGGTCGACCGAATCCATCCTAATATCCAAAGTATACTAATCAAACCATCAGCGTACCACCATACCGGTGTGTGAGGCTCGCAAATTAACGCTAAACAAAGTTGTGCTATATTATAGCTGTGCTTTGATCATCATCCACCAAACTTTGTTTTTCAACAAAAATTTGGATCACTGCATCTCCGCATGTCACACTATCAATCCATACTGTACCACTGATTTCTGCCGATATATAACCTCTGAGCTCGTAGGTCTCAGAGAAGGGTGTTAAGCAAGAGAATAAATTCTCCGCCACCAAACAAATATATATTTAGCATAAATCAACAAATATATTATAAAAGAATACAATGTCAGACACACCATCCATTTACAAGTCCGTTCTGGGTCTGAACGAAACCGAAGGCACCTTATTCCTCGTCCCGTATGTCCAATACAGGAGAGAGGCCCTCGCATATCCGTACAATCAACAAGTACGTCCAGACGGATACCACTGTAGCCCCTTCAAGGTAGCTACTCCAATCATGGGCATCAGTAGCGCCCATCCATTCGATGTGAAGATCGTCAGTCTTGCACCGTCTTCAATCTCTTCGACATAGTCGTCGTATCAATTATTCAGAATGGGTTAAACCCGATCTTTCCGAATAATTCGCGTATCTTATAATCAAGTGTTATAACAACACATCATACGCCACATTCCAATTCAGAATATTCTTTTAGCCAAATATTCTTTTAACCGTTTAAACCAAATTAAGGTTTTCCAAACTAGTCGAGATTAGCGAACCTTATCGAAGCAATCATTTATTTTATTTCTCAATCCCAACCTATTCATCCCATGGAGAAAAACTGGTAGTACTCCATATCTAACACCCACGGTGTTATCGTTAAAATTAATACCATTTCGCATTCAAATCTAATTAAAGATTTAACTATCGCTTGGAGCAAAACTGGTGATGCTCCATTCTCGATCATTTTCTTGAATTGATAATTTTAATTATCAGATTCACATTCTAATTAAAGATTCATTAAAACTCCAATTAGTTTTAATCTCCAAAAATCATCATTCAATGATTATTCAAAGTAAAGAAATTAATTTTATCTTTAACTGGGTTAAAGAACCAATGTCGTTTAAAACACGGTTCACGATAAACCCAAAATCACATTCCATTCCATCAGTCTCTAACTGTAAATTAGTAAGAGAATAATTCCCTAAGTATTAATCCCGAAGGCCAAAACCATCATCAGATAAATACCCAGGAAACCATTCAACTTAGCTAATCTCCAGTTAGTTTCTAATTTTGTTAACTCCATTGGGTTTAAGAACAGTGTTTTTGAAGATACCATTCACGACAAACCCAAAATCCCATTTCCTTTGTTAATCGGGTTAAAGAACAAGTGTTATTTAAAACACCGTTCACGATAAACCCAAAAACAAATTTCAATTCAATTCCAATTAAATATTAATTAACTGGTAAACTTCTACTTTAAATCTTAATTAAAAGATTTATTCTTTTCACACGGGGTTTATGTGACGACCCGATTTCCCGTTCAGACGGAAACAAGGGTTATCTTTGGAATAAAACACAGAAACAGAAAATAGCAGAACAGAATTAAATAAATACACCAGATAATGAACAAAAAAATATACTGGATAAAGTAATCATCAGAGTTACACAGTATACAGGATCTTACTTAGTACAAATATAGTTCAACTATACATAAATGTCTACAGCGGAAATAAACAAAATATGTACAATAGGAGCTGAACAGCATAAAAAGAAATAAATGATAGAATCCATCTTCAGCTCCAGCTATCCAGAAAGAACCAGCTAAACCTGAATACAAGGCTGCCCGTGTAGAAAAAGGGGCACCCGAGTTTGAAAGTGAAACAAACTACGAGTCAGTCATGGGCCTGGTATGAGAAATCTACTCAACTCATATATATAATTTGGCTAATCACAGGACCACGCCACTTTCGTGGAACGGGTTTACTCCATTGGATTGCCAGTGCTTTAAAAACAAATCTTTCTTTTAAACATCGCTATGCTTTTTATAAAAATGAAGCCGTTATAAGACTCAGTTCCCATCAAACAATGCAACGCAAACCGAAGGATAGAGTTTTTACCTTATAACGGCCAAATATGCTTGATACGAATAAAACAAAGGCACACGATATTATTGCTAGTGTTTATATGTTTTGAAAACAATTTCAAATCATAACTATCAATCATAGACGACATGAGCGTCCCATGCCACTATGTCGCCAAATATATATATATATATATATATACAATCAAAATCGCACGATGTCGTATTTGGAAATTGGATTTCCGTCATGAACCAAGGCAAAAGATAGTCCTTACCGAATTCGAGATGCTCTAGCCCGCCCCTCAGGACCCAGACTCAGGTGGGCCCTTGGATCGTCAGGGTCGGTCCACCGATGTGGATTAAAATTCCTGTACCTGTGTTTCCCCACCCTTTGGGGTGTAGACGAGCCAACGAATGCCTCCATCGGACCCGGATCGTCTGATCAAACCGAGGCGCCTCGCAACAGCAACAACCACATAGGTGAAAAGTATATAAATGTCAGGGCTGGTAGATCACTGACACCACCCTAGCTAGAAAGAAACGCAGGCCCTCCCTGATGTCCTCTCCCGTTTTAGGTTCATACCGGGGTGTGAGGCTCGCGAATTCACGTTATACACAAAGCTACGCCACACAGGCGGTGCTTTGATCATCACCACAAGACTTTGCTTTTCAACAGAAGCCCTGATCACTGCATCTTAGCATGCCACACAGGCAATTCATGCCATGCGACTGATGTCCATCGATATACAACCTCTGAGCTCGTGCGTCTCAGAGAAGGGCGTTAAGCGAAAGAATAAATTCTCCGCCGCCAAACAGATGTATATTTAATAGAGATCAATCAACACAGAATAAAATCCAATGTCAGACACACAGTCCATTTACAAGTCCGTTCTGGGTCTGAACGAAACCGGAGGCACTAAATACCTCGCAAACCCTTCGATCACTACGTACGTCTGGACGATCACCACTCATTATCCATATTTCGGGATGCCTCCCAATCAGGACCTCGGTCACCATCCAAACGAGGTGAAGATCTCCGGTCTTCGACCACCGTCTTTATCTTCGACTTTCAATCGTCGGTCAATTATTTGAAATGAGAATTAACTCGGCCTTTTCAAATAATTCACGTATATTTAGAATTTCAAATCAATTTATTTCAATGGTTAAATTATTCGACAACACCAATATTGTTCTTTAATGTAATTTTCACACCAAACACATTCAACCATCAAATACAACATAAATCGAGCAAATTCGGTTTATTTCCATTCCATATCGTTTATAGTATTTTATGACGATTTATCGCTATTTTTATTTATTTTAAAATAGCCCATATATTCAAAACGACGCTTCGGGCCATAATGCGGCCGTGGCGCTGTTTTTCTTCGGATTTGATTTACACATATCTGAAAATCTAACCGTTGGATCTTCACAAAATTTACATCATTAGAAAGGTCTTTTCAAAACGAATCCAACGGTTCCAGTTTCGGGAAAATCCGACGGTCGGATCTCCCGGTACAATCGTTTGAAGTTTCGATTTCAAAATACGAACTGCAGCGTCGTTATTCGATTAAATATAATTATATTTATATATATATATAAATATAATTGTTTCTGGCGCTGTTTTTCTTCAGATTTGAATTAAACATTCCAAACAATCCAACCGTTGGATTTTTACAAAGTTGGTGCCGTTGGGAAGATATTTCCAAGGCGAACCCGACGGTTGAGGTTTCGGGAAAATCCAATGGTCGGATTTCCCGTACTAGTCGTTTGAAATCACGGTTTCAAAATACGAACTGCACGGCCACGTTTCGTTTTAATTTTATTTATATTTATATAATTATATAAATATAGTTCATTCAACAATTTCAATATCGTTTTCACTTCAAATATTTTTCTAACACCTTAAAATTTTGGAAAATTTCGCCATAACCTCCCCTGCACCGGGAGCATCGGGAAATCGCAAATAGCTTTCCCGGTCCTTCTAATCTCAAAAAGAAAAAGAAAAAGCCAAGCGGCTAGCCAACAGGCTCATAAAATCATCACCCAAACAAAGCAGTAAATGTGTACCTATTTGTCGGGCACAAAATTTTATTCCTCTTCTCTAGCCCCTTTGCTATAACCTGTTCAATGAATATGCATGTATATATATATATACAGTTCTTACCATTTATCATTTTCTATTCAACTTCATATTTGATTTCTATTTGGTTTAAAAAACACCATTCGTTCTAATGTTACATCAATAGGTGCAAATCATTTCATTAGCTAACTAATGAATATTTCAACTCATATATGTTTATTTTGAACAAGTGGCTATTTTTAACACTTCACATTTCAACGATTTATGTCTACAATAAAAATGTGATTTTTATTGTAAAATAATTCATTTCAAAACATTAATTTTCTATATAGTTTTTATATATAGATAAAAATGTGATTTTTATTATCGAACAATTTATTTCAAAATATGAATACCATTCAACACATGAATTTCTAATCAACGAATGAATATCAATTCAACACATGAATGTTTTCTATTCAAGGAATAAATATAGTTCAAGCATATGAAAATTATTCAAACACACGAATATTATTCAAAATTTCGGCAGCATAACGGCAGGGTAGTTAAACCGGGACCGTCACTAGTACGGCTCCTCGCTCTACCTTAAAACCTCGCGGTTTTTGACAATGGGGATCATGCATCTAGTTCGCACGCAGGCGGCATGTATATATTTATTTCATTTCCACAAACTAATCCTATGTGGTTTCAACCAAATATTTCTCAACCACAAATGGGTATTTTCCAACCACAATCAACCAATATCAATCACAAACAATCCCAAACAATCAATTGCTATCACTCAATTTTCACAACAATTTCAACCAATAAATATCGTCCATGGTTTGTGGACGAGGGGCGTGTGTATATATATATATATTTATATATAGCAATTCACTTTATTTCAACACACACATATATATATATTTTTAAATCAGAAATCTCACCAATAGCTGTCCAACTTCACGACACTTCACTTAGAGAAATCTTCGCCTTTCTCGCCTTTTTGTCGCTTCGTTGCCCGTATTCTCTACATATGTAAAAATCGAATTTTTTACTATGTTATTAAATAAATAAAAATCGAATTTTGACTTCGCTATTCAATATATAAAGATTATTTTTTTAATATTCCTATGATGTAAAGATTATATTTTTATTACTTTAAAAATATAAAAATCATATTTTACTTCTTCTATTTAATAAAAATTCTGTCTTTTTTTCCTTTTAAAAATATGATCTTTTCTATCTAAAGTTTAAACCTTTTTCCTTTTAAAGTTTAAATTAAAAATCAGTTTTTAAATCTGTTAAAAATCAGTTTTTAACTTCTTTTACAAAAATCAGTTTTTATCTTTTACAAAAATCAGTTTTTATCTTTTACAAAAATCAGTTTTTTAGCTTTTTCAAAAATCAGTTTTTAGCTTTTTCAAAAATCAGTTTTTAGCTTTTTCAAAAATCAGTTTTTAGCTTTCATAAAAATAAATTAACAAAACAAAAAAAAAACTTACAGAGGGGGGGGGGGGGGGGTTTCGCAGATCGTCGGAGGCTTCTTGAGGGTGGCGCTCGATGTCGGCAGCAGGAGGAAGAGTTGGCGAAGCGGAGGGTGGAGCGAGGCACGGCGGCTTGGGTCTTGGCGTCGCGCTGCTTCTGGGGGCTCGCGATTTGATTCGACGGGGGGGGGGGGGGGGGGGGGGGCTAATCGTGTGTCGCGATGCGGAGGAGGGAGAGTGAAGCGGAGGAGAGAGTGGCGCAGGTCGGAGGTGGTCTTCGGTGGTGGCGTCGCCGTCGAGTTTTAGGTTTTTTTTTTCTTCTTTTTTGAAATCGAAATGAACGGGGGAGGGGGGGGGGGGCAGAACGAAGATAAAGGGGGGGAGAAATTAAAATTATTTTTATTATTTTATTATTTAATTATTTATATTTTGCAACACGGTTGACTTTTACTTACGACCTCGAAACGAGGCCCACCGCCTGTCGTCCATAGCGTTTTACCCCCATTCCGAACACAATGGGATATGTATCGCAAGCTGATTTGATCGTTACAATCAGTTTCCTTTTGAATTTTCATTTAAATCACTATATTGAATTTTAAACGCACATTTCAAATTACCGGGGTCACATACTAACTAGAAAAATCCCAGAAAAATATTTTCTAGCTTCGTATTGACGATACGGTCCTAACAAAACTAGTTTCGTCAAATTCTGAGACCGTTTGAAAAATGGCCAATTTCCAGTCGATTAAAATCAACTGAAACTGGTCAAACGCGTTTTCCTTTGCCACGCTCACATATTGATTCGAAAAATTATGAAATTTGGAATCTAGCAATAACTTTACATCACGGACCCAACAAAAGTGGTTTCATCGAAATCCGAGTTCGTTTGCAAAATGTCCATTTTTAAGGGCCTGAATTCCATAGCGACTATTCAGAATTCCATTTAAAATCCATTATTTTAGCCAATTTAAAATTTTTAAATTGGTTCATATTTTCTGGGTCGTTACAGTTTAAGAATAGTGTTAATGAAGACACCATTCACGACAGACCCAAAATCCAATTTGATATCAAATACAAGGCTCTAAATAGAAAAATATATCGGCTTATATTCAATATCAAATTCTGAAATCAACAAATATCGTATTGGAATAACGATATATATATCTTCCAAATTCCTCCACAATGTCTGTATAATCGAGGAATCCCATATCGAAATATTCCAAAGATAATTTCGATTCAAATCCATTCCAATTCGTATATTGGAAATTCTGGTTATTTTTAAAACCATTTCAAATCCCATTTATTTATTTAAAAATATTGGTTTATAATTCTATTTCATAACTAGTTCATTTCGATAAAAATATATTTTTATCTTTTAAAATATGGAAGTTTTCATCCTAATTTTCTCCAAATCATTTGTTATGATTTTACACAAATTATTGATATTTTTAATAATTTTATCAAGGCCCTTTCAGTCGATTTCCATAAACGGTCATCGAACTACACTTACAACGACCTTTCCCAAATTTGATTTGGACATAATTCCAAATCCAAATCTTAGATTTCAAATCTCTTATATTCGTTGGAAAACTCTTTTCGATATGAACCGAACGGTTCCAGTTTTAGGAGAATCCGACGGTCGGATCTCCCGTAATGTCCATGCGAAGTCAATGGTCAAAATTCGCGAACTGCCGCGGCACGACGGATTCTATTCAAGCCATTTAAATATATATATTTTATATTTCGTTCAAAACGTATTTTGTAAATTCGTTTTAAAAATCAATTAAAACTTCTTTTTCAATTTTAAACCAAAATTGAATATTCTACATCAGTATACTATAAATGATATTATTTTCAAAATATATTATTTTGAAATTATTTCCTTTTCGATATTTGTTATAAAAATGAATAAAATCGATATAAATATCGCTCGCATCAAAATGGCGCAAATCTAATCAACACGGCTTAATATATTTCAATATTTTGTGTCCATCCAAAATAGGACATAGAATTCCAATTTTTATCCCTTATGGGATATTATTCTAAAATATTCGTTATTTTAAAATATTTCAACTTCAAAATATTCTTTATTTCAAATATTTCTATTTTCAAATATTTCTATTTCAAATATTCTATTCCAAATATTACTATTTCAAATATTTCTATTTCAAATATTCTATTTCAAATATTTTATTTCAAATATTTCTTTTTCAAATATTTCTTTATTTTCCAAATTAGAATGAAGCCCAATCAGTTACCATATAATTTTATTTATATGGATTCCGTACATCATATGTATATAATCAACCATTATCCAAAGTGCACTACACAACTGCATAAGAATTAAATATAAATAATTCACGCTTACAACAGCTTGTCAACCAATCGATTGACATACAACTAAACAATTGGGATTAGTGTACGTTAATTTTCATCCCAACACCCATGTGGGGTTTCAATCAACAAACACATTTATTTGTGCAGTTGAGCAATGTGTAAAATATATCGTCCCAATCAATGTCAGTCAAATAGGTGTACATAAACAAACTGTCTGGTTTGTATATGGATATTCATGTTTAACTAAATAAATTTGTTTCTAACACTTTTTAGAAATTTTCGGCAGCATAACGGCACGATACAAGAAATGGGACAAGGTCTAGCCTTATCCCTCGCCTTATAAAGGCGTACGTCATATCCAAACCATTTTCAATTCTATTGATTTATTTATCAAATCATGCAGAACATCCAAATAAATAAATATCAACCCCAATGCCATTTAAGGCGCCATAATTGGCTATTCGCGGAGTATGAAATTCGTGTAAACCATACATCGTTTTAAATAAATGTGATTGTGCGAATTCTAGTGTTGAACTCAATGTAATTAAAATTAAAAAATCTATAATTAAAATTCCTAATTATTTACAGTGAGGAGTTCTCACCTTTGGTTTCCACTCCGCCATTCTTTATGGAACGGTTGGGATTCCATTTTGATTTTCGTTGGTTGAACTGCAATCTGTTTTAATGCAATTTATATTAAAAATCACATTTTTAACATCGCTCCTAAGTATATAAATATCATATTTTTATACAGTTACTTCATATATAAAAATCACATTTTGTAATGACCCAGAAAATCTGAACCAATTTAAAAATTTTAAATTGGCTAAAATAATGGATTTTAAATATTTAAAATAAATATTTTAAATAATGGCAATGAAAACTGAGTTTGAATCGGCAATTGAAAACGAATATAATTAATAATAATTATAAATAAGGCCTGAAAAGGCGCTGCAGTTTCAAAAATTGAATTCAAACTTTGTCGGACTGTACCGGGTGCAAAACAATCCGGATTTTAGTGAAACCAAAAATATTTAAATCTGTTAGTGAATACCTTTCTAACGAATCTGAAAAATAAAATTTTCATAACGGAAAGCAAAAGTTATGGCTGAATGAATTTTCAGAAAGGTCGCTATGGAGTTTATATAGCCCGTGAAATTGGCTATTTTGCGTACGACCTCGGAATTCGACGAAACCACTTTTGTTGGGTCCGGGATGTGAAGTTATTACTAGGTTTCAAATTTCATAATTTTTGAAGCTAGTATGTGAGTGTGGCAAAGGAAAATGTGTTTTGGTCAATTACAGTTAAATTGGATCAACCAAAAATGGGCCTTTTTGCAAACGGTCTCAGAATTTGACGAAACTAGTTTTGTTGGGACCGTATTGTCAAAACATAGCTAGATTTATTTTTCTGGAATTTTTCGAATCAGTTTGTGGCCCTGGCAAATTGAAATGTACGTTTAAATCAAATATTGAATATTTTATATTTTAATTTGAAGGGAAACTGACTGAAACAGTCGAATGGGCCTTCGAAACATATCCCATTGTGTTCGGAATGGGGGTAAAACACTAGGGACGACAGTCGTTGGGTTTGGATTGGGGTTCGCAGGAGGAAAGGGGTATTTTTGGATTTTAAAACTATATTAAAAAAAAAACATCATTTGTCCACGTCAGAACACCCCCCCCCCCCCCGATATTCTCTCTCTCCCCAAATCGAACGACGGAAACCCGATCCCTCCTTCTCTCCACTTTTTCTTCTGATCGGCTCAATGAAATCCAATGCCATAGTTAAGGTTTTTGTAGTACTTCTCATGAGCTTCAAGTCCATATAAGCATTGGATTTTTTCGTGGCCTGTAGGGGGAGAACCACCCTCGAGAAGTTCGGCCGTTCACACCCCGATTCCGCCACCTGGGGACCACCGAGTTGACCCTCCTCCCTGGCGCACGTGCGCCTCTCCTAGCCCGACAAGGTGGCGCTGGCCGATCGAAGCAACAATCAATGGATTGCCTGAAAGATCGAAACCAAGTTTTGAAGATTCTGAAAGGTAATCGGCTGTTAATTATTTAACAGATTTCGACAGTTTAAAACCATTGCAAACTTTGAAAAATCATATCTTTTTGCTTCGTTAACGAAATTCGATGAAACAGGAAACATCATGACAGTGTGGACGCCTTCTACATTTTAGAAGAGACCGCGTATTTTTCTGAGCCTTCTGCTATTTTTGGTGGAGTGGAACCCAATGTGAGATTTCTGTTTTAAAAACAATATGGAAAACGACGATGTATAAATTATATAGTCGATGTATGAGTTATATAAGCGTTGTACACCTCATGTATAAGCGTTGTATAAGTTGTACGTTCGATGTATAAGTTGTATATGCATTGTAAAAATTATATATGTGTTGAAATAAAAGTGAATTGCTATATATATATATATATATATATATATATATACGCCCCTCGTCCACAAACCATGGACGATATTTATTGATTGTGATTGGTGTGAAAATTGATTGATAGCGAATGGTTGTTTGGGATTGTTTGTGGTTGATATTGATTGATTGTGGTTGAAAAATACCCGTTTGTGGTTGAGAAATATTTGGTTGAAACCACATAGGATTAGTTTGTGGAAATGAAATAAATATATACATGTCGCCTACGTGCGAACTAGATGCATGATTCCCATTGTCAAAAACCGTGAGGTTTTAAGGTAGAGCGAGGAGCCATACTAGGGACGGTCCCGGTTTTAACTACCCTGCCGTTATGCTGCCGAAATTTTGAATAATACTCATGTGTTTGAATTATTTTCATTTGCTAAAACTATATTTATTAATTGAATAGAAAACCTTCATGTGTTGAATCGATATTCATTCGTTGATTAGAAATTCATGTGTTGAATGGTATTCGCGTTTTAAATATAAAAATTACATTTTTATCTATATATAGAAACTATAGAAAATCTTCATGTGCTGAATCGATATTCATTCGTTGATTTGAAATTCATGTGTTGAATGGTATTCATATTTTGAAATAAATTGTTTGATAATAAAAATCACCTTTTATCGACTATATGAACTATGTAAAATAATCTCGTTTTGAAAGAAATTGTTTTATAAGAAAAATCCTATTTTTATCACCTATATATACACTATATAAAATAATAGTGTTTTGAAATGAATTGTTATACAATAAAATCACATTTTTATTATATGCACGAATTGTTGAAATGTGAAGTGTTAAAAATAGCCACTCGTTCAAATAAACATATATGAGTTGAAATATTCATTAATTAGCTAATGATAAGATTTTTGCCTATACATGCAACATTAGAATGAATGGTGTTTTTAAACCAAATGGAAATCAAATATGAAGTTGAACGGAAAATGATAAATGATAAGAACTAAATATATGTACATGCATATTTATTGAACAGGTTATACCAAAGGGGCTAGAGAAGAGGAATAAAATTTTGTGCCCGACAAATAGGTACACATTTACTGTTTTGTTTGGGTGATGATTTTATGAGCCTGTTGGCTAGCCGCTTGGCTTTTTCTTTTTCTTTTTGACATGAGACGCCCGTGTGGCTATTTGGGAATTTTTCCCAGCCCTCCCGTACAAGGGAGGTTACGGCGAAATTTTCCAAAATTTTAAGGCGTTAGTGAAATATTTGAAGTGAAAACAATATAGGAATTTTTGAATGAACTATATTTATATAAATATATAAATATAAGTAAAATTAAAACGGAGTGTGGCCTTGCAGTTCGCATTTTGAAAATGTGATTTCAAACGATTATATCGGGAGATCCGACCATCGGATTTTCCCGAAACCGCAACCGTCGGATTCGCCTTGGAAATATCTTTCCAACGGCACCAACTTTGTAAAAATCCAACGGTTGGATTGTATGGAATGTTCAATTCAAATTTAAAGAAAAACAGCGCCAGAAACAATTATATTTATATATATATATTTAAATATAATTATATTTAATCGAATAACGACGCTGCAGTTCGTATTTTGAAATCGAAACTTCAAACGATTGTACCGGGAGATCCGACCGTCGGATTTTCCCGAAACTGGAACCGTTGGATTCGTTTTGAAAAGACCTTTCTAATGATGTATATTTTATGAAGATCCAACGGTTAGATTTTCATATATGTGTAAATCAAATCTGAAGAAAAACAGCGCCACGGTCGCGTTATGGCCCGAAGCGTCGTTTTGAATATATGGGCTATTTTAAAATAAATAATAATAGCAATAAATCGTTATAAAATATCATAAACGATATGGAATGGAAATAAACTGAATTTGCTCGATTTATGTGGCTTTTGATGGTTGAATGTGTTTGGTGTGAAAATTACATTAAAGAACAAGATTGGTGTTGTCGAATAATTTAACCATTGAAATAAATTGATTTGAAATTCTAAATATACGTGAATTATTTGAAAAGGCCGAGTTAATTCTCTTTTCAAATAATTGACCGACGATTGAAAGTCGAAGATGAAGACGGTGGTCGAAGACCGGAGATCTTCACCCCGTTTGGATGGTAACCAAGGTCCTGATTGGGAGGCATCCCGAAATATGGATAATGAGTGGTGATCGTCTAGACGTACGTGGTGATCGATGGGTTTGCGAGGTATTTAGTGCCTCCGGTTTCGTTCAGACCCAGAATGGGCTTGTAAATGGACTGTGTGTCTGACATTTGATTTTATTATGTGTTGGTTGATCTCTGTTAAATATACATCTGTTTGGCGACGGAGAATTTATTCTTTTGCTTAACGCCCTTCTCTGAGACGCACGAGCTCAGAGGTTGTATATCGACGGACATCAGTCGCATGGCATGAATTGCCGGTGTGGCATGCTAAGATGCAGTGATCAGGGCTTCTGTTGAAAAGCAAAGTCTTGTGGAGATGATCAAAGCACCGCCTGTGTGGCGTAGCTTTGTGTATAACGTAAATTCGCGAGCCTCACACCCCGGTATGAACCAGAAACGGGAGAAAGACCTCAGGGAGGGCATGCGTTTCTTTCTAGCTAGGGTGGTGCCAGTGACCTACCAGCCCTGACATTTATATACTTTTCACCTATGTGGTTGTTGCTGTTGCGAGGCACCTCGGTTTGATCGGACGATCCGGGTCCGATGGAGTCATTCGTTGGCTCGTTTACGCCCCAAAGGGCGGGGAAATGTATTGTTCAGGCATTTTAATCCACATCGGTGGACCGGCCCTGACGATCCAAAGGTCGATGCGCTTTGACCCTGTGGCTCGGGCTAGAGAGTCACAAAGTCGGTAAGGACCATCTTTTGCCTTGGTTCATGACGGAAATCCAATTTCCAAATACGTGGCTGTGCGATTTTGATTGTATACCTATATATGGTGACATAGTGGTATGGGGCATTAATGCCGTCTATGATTGATAGTTTTGATTTGAAATTGCTTTCCTAACATATAAACACTAGTAATAATATCAAATGCCTTTGTTTTATTCGTAACAAGCATATTTTGGCCGTTATAAGGTAAAAACTCTATCCACCGGTTTGCGTTGCATTGTGTGATGGGACTGAGTCTTATAATGGCTTCATTTTTATAAAAAAACATAGCGATGTTTAAAAGAAAGATTTATTTTAAAGCACTGGCAATCCAATGGAGTAAACCCGTTCCACGAAAGTGGCGTGGTCCTGTGATTAGCCAAATTATATATGTGTTGAGTAGATTTCTCATACCAGTCCCATGACTGACTCGTAGTTTGTTTCACTCTCAAACTCGGGTGCCCCTTTTTCTACATGGCAGCCTTGTATTCAGGTTTAGCTGGTTCTTTCTGGATAGCTGGAGCTGAAGATGGATTCTATCATTTATCTCTTTTTATGCTGTTCAGCTCCTATTGTACATATTTTGTTTGTTTTCCGCTGTAGACATTTATGTATAGCTGAACTGTATTTTTACTAAGTAAGATCCTGTATACTGTGTAACTCTGATGATTACTTTTATCCAGTATATCTATTGTTCATTATCTGGTGTATTTATTTAATTTTGTTCTGCTATTATCTGTTCTGTGTTATATTCCAAAGATAACCCTTGTTTCCGTCTGAACGGGATTTCGGGTCGTCACAACGTGGTATCAGAGCTTTGGTTAAGCTTAGTTCTGGAATATAACATTTGAACGAACTCGTCAGAAATAGAACCAGTAGTGTTCTATGACGGGTAACTCTATACAGATAGGATCAGCAATATCCTAGTATGAGTAAAGCAGAATGAAATTACACCTCGATAGACCCATTTACACTTGAAGTATATGTTTCTATGTTTGAAAATATCTTTTCTGTTGACCTGACACTTTGTCTGCTAATTGCAGACGTACTAGAAAATGAGTGACAGGAACAGAAGAAATAATCGTATGGCTCGACCAGCTAATGAGCCAGTTGTGCTCCCACAGTCAGAATCCGATATAGAAGTTCTATTCAAGAGATTTCGAAATCTTGGTGGATCGCCATTCTTAGGCAAGGAGTCTATTATGGAAACACAAGCTTGGATTCGTTCTGCAGAGAAAATCTTTGAGGGTTTAAAGCTGAGGGATGATCAGAAAAGATTACTGGCGTCTTGGGCACTCAAAGAAGAAGCTTTGTTTTGGTGGGATTCAATTATTAAAGATAATCCAGAAGGTGATATCACCTGGGACAAATTCAAAGTGATTTTCTTAGAAAGATTTACTCCTCCCGAAACAACCGAGAGATTATGTGATGAATTTTCTTATTTGATACAAGGTGATATGACCATCCCAGAATATCATAAGAAATTCAACAAACTTGCTCACTTTGCTCCTCATCTGATTCAAGATCCAAAGAGGAAAAATCTGAGATTTATTCATGGCCTGCAAAGGAGATATCAGAATAGTGTAATGAGGAACGTAAAACTTCCTTTCTCGGAAATGATATACATGGCTTATCAGTATGAAGATCTCCATAAGAAAGGAATGTTATGCGACGAAGAAGAAGTTCGTTGTAGTGACAAAGAAGAGTCGGAAACTGATATTCCAGAAGCCAGTACGAGGTCTGAGGCCAATGAGAAGCCCAGTGCTAAGAGAAAAATGGCTAAGTCTGGGAAAGAACCGGTAACAACAGCTATTTGTTCTAACTGCAATAAGAAAGGACATTTGTCGATAAGTTGCGGACCTTTAAAGAAACAAAGAAAAGAGGGATATAGAGCAAATCGAAAGAAAAAGAAGAAAAGGTTCAGAACTGATGGGGAGTTCCAAGAGAATAGAGAGTGCAAACAATGCCACGAGGCTGGTCATCTTGCAAAGGATTTCCCGCAGTTAAACAAGCCTGAAATGGTTCAAGTAAATGAAGTAGCAGAAACTTCTGAGCCCTCAGCTAGTCAAGAAAGGGCCGATGTTTTAGAAGGCACGCTAACTATCAAAAACATTCCAGTCAAAATACTGTTTGACACAGGCACGTCACGAAGCTTCATTTCCAAAGATGCAACCAAGAAACTGGATTTGAATTTGAAAAAGCTCAAGGAACCAATGACTGTCCAGAATCCGGTTGGGGGTCCCATAGAACTCAGTTGGATTTGTGGAGTGCCGGTTTCTTTCTCTCGTTATCGGTTTCCTATCATCGCAGTCGTCATGAATTGTAGCACCCCACCTCCGCCAGGGTGGCTCTTGCAAGCACTCTGACTTTGGAGGGGCGTTTGAATCAGGTAAACATGCATAATGATATATCAAGGCAGAACAAGAACATATGTATATATGTAAACAGAGTAGATAACATAGATAAAACAGCGGAAGATTTTAAACCATTTCAAAACAAGTCTGGTACAACATAATGTCAATTTTCCCAAAATAACAAGTCTAGTACATAAAATAACATCAACTGAAACTTGAAAAGGAAAACATAAAGTAGCTATCCCCAAAGTGGAAAAACCATAGCGAGCTCAAGTCCAAAGCATACATGAGCTATCCAAGAAAAGCAGCTAAGATCCAAGCTAAGTACTGGTATTCCCGCCCTGTAAACCTGGAGGGGGGGGGAACGGAAGAAAAGAGGCGAAAGAAAACAGGTCAGTCAAAAAGACTGAGTAAGCCCTACTACAATCAATGTAAACTGATAAAGCTAACTGACATGAGCAGCAGATATGAACATAAGGATAACAACATAATGATTATCTATCAAGGTATATAAAGGTGTCATCGCATAATCAGGATTAAGGTTTTGCACCACAGATGTACTAGCAAACTAACATGACTTGAATAAACAAGTATTGATCCCTTGGCCTACGATTTGGCCCAATAACATGAAGTGACCCTCATACGAGGTCCAAAGTGTAAACTAGAAGTGATCCCAGTGATCCCCAGGCCCAAGTTTTGGCCCATCATCAGGAATGACCCAAACCAAGGTCCAACTAGCACGGTCTAGTCGATCGGCTCCCTAAGCCTAACTCGTCAAGTGTCTGTGTCATACGGCCCAACTACGAAGTGTAGCTAAACTGTGCTAGGTCCACCCTAGGGTGTATCCAGTCCTAGGGTGTCAACCACCGACACGAATCAATGCACGCACAGTCTAAACCTACTGGTGCCCGTGCCTGCTTTTTCAACTCCGGACCATGTGCACGATCATGGCCCGCCTGAACCCACACCGGCGCACCTACTCAGCCGTCGTTTGGTCGCTTACATGGCATCCAGTAATCGTGCCCCTCCCTAGCCTAGTCCTTAGGGTATCATGATACAACTAAGAGGGTTACTGGTGCAAAGGACCACGTAACTAGGGTTTCCTTAATGGGTTAAACGTGGTTAACCCAACTCATTCAAGTACCAAGTTGGTTAAGTGTACCCAAGGTTCATGACTTAACCCTACCAACCCGTCATGTTTCATTGGTTAAGTATTCAAGCGGTCCATGACTTAACCCTACCAACCCATCGTGTTTCATTGGTTAAGTGTTCAAGTGGTCCATGACTTAACCCTAATCGCGAGGCATTAATTAATTAATGCGCCTTAACCTCTCACATTAGACTTTGTTGTGGTTACTAGTTAAGCCGGGCGGGTCCGGGTAGCTTTACACCACAACTTGGTCTAACCTCGGGTTCAAGGTACAACATGATCAACTTCTCACATTGGGTCCTATTGTTTGTAGCAACTAGTTAAGCCGGTCGGTTCCGGTTAGGTTTACGCTACAAACTCAACCCAACCTCGAGTTGGCCACACTTATCTTTTCTAAGTGTCATGTCCATCATGTTTCCAAAACATGTTACAAATTCTCAAGCAATTGGGTAGACCTAACTTAATAGGTAAATTCCCAATGGGTAGACCTAACTTAATAGGTAAATTCCCAAGCTTACGTTTTTATGTCTTTTAAGTTTACCCAACCCCAACGAAATCCCATCGCTTACATATCCCAATAGCGCATAAAGGATAGAAAGAGGGAACTTGGCATAATTATGACATAAAAGTGTTGAAGCCACAAGTTCAACATGGTGGCATATGAAAGGTTCATGCGTTCATACACTTGCATATTGCATTTTTAGGCCCAAAAAGCATGCATAAAATGATAACATGAACCACATGACCATCCCAAACTTGCATAACATACTTGCATATCATATGACAACTTGTATACCAAACTTGCATAAACAAACTTGCATAACATAGGACAACTTGCATATCATACTCGCATAAACAAACTTGCATAACTTATGGCAACTTGCATACCATACTTGCATAGACAAACTTGCATAACATATGACAACTTGCATATCATACTTGCATAAACAAACTTGCATAACTCATGGCAACTTGCATATCATACTTGTATAAACAAACTTGCCTAACATATGTCAACTTGCATATCATACTTGCATAAACAAACTTGCATAATAAAACTTGCATAACTTATGACAACTTGCATATCATGCATTTAACTTCAAAGTTCAAGTATGAGAGGAATAGGGCTTACAATGCTTATGCGGACTCAAATGAGTTTAGCAAATGTAAGAAGCCCCTTATGCAACTAATTAAACCCCAAAAATGCAAGCAAACTTGATCAAAACTCTCCCTTTAAGATGCCAATAGAGAAACAAGACTTGAATGCAAGCTAATGATGATCATACAAGTCTAAAAACACTTATATGCATGGAAAATCACTTAGGAATTGATTTAGGAATTGTATGAAGAGAGTGGAGGCCATGAGAGGTTTGATTTTGCCATAGTTTAGTTGCTAGAATGAATAATGAATGATTTAGGGTAGGTTAGGGTCTTATTTATAGATTAGGCTAGTGATTTAGACCATAGGATTAAACCCTAGTTCTCATCTCAACCCTCCAAATCGAATCTGGCCCCCAAGCTCAACACATTCTCAAAAATGGTGCACCAGGCAGACCTGGGCGTCTGAGCCAAGTCGACAGCCAAGTCGACAGGGCTGTCGACCTGGTCTGACCCAGTCGACTCCCAAGTCGACAGGGCTGTCGACTTGGGTACTGTGGCGGGAATTTTCCCGCCTGGCCCAACTGGCCCAATTTTTCAAATTTCAGGTTTGAATTTGAAATCTGTTTTTACCTTGGAATTTTCTGAAAACTTCGTTGGGCCTTAATCGGGTCATACGGACTCCGATTTTCGAAAACTCGGACTCTATTTCGCGTATTTTTCTGATACGAACGCAATGGCATAGCCCGTTTCCCTTGATTCAAATTTTAGAATTAAATTCTGCCTCGATTTACGTTATAACAGGTTATTGAAAATACGGGTTGTTACATTCTCCCCTCCTTAAAGGATTTCGTCCCCGAAATTTTCAAGTTAGGAAGAACGTATCCTACCATCCAACATCCATCTACTCAAAACATCATCCACGAGCAATCATTGTCCTTACAAGATTCTAAATGCTGTATGAACATATGCAAAGGTGTGCGTATATGTACTTATCTAATGCAAATATCATCCATGCAGATTATGTTAGTGAAATGAATCCACATGTATGCAATTCCTAACATAATGTATAACATCTATATGTGTGTACATCACATACATCCATATGCAACATCCATGTGATAACACAAAAATTCTCATCCATGAATAAGCCTAAAAACTCATGCATATGCAATATGAGAGTGTGTGAGCCGATCTTAGTGCTTATTGTGTATCATGCATCCACGAGTATCCACTTGCAACCACTTGCAACCACTTGCAACCATCAAGCATAACATGTTTCAAATACATGTTTCATCCAAAGGGTTTCTACCTAAGGTTCTCATGACAAGATTAGCACGATAACTAGACAAACATGGATAGCAAAGAGAAAGATATACTAACAAAGAAAGGAGATTGAGAGTGTACCCTCAAAAAGGAATGGATAAAGCCCACGCATCTTCTCCTCGGTTTCCCAAGTTGCGTCTTCTTCGGCTTCACCCCATTGAACCTTCACCAACTTGACCTCTCGATTCCTTAGCTTCTTGGTTTCCGCCCCCAAGATACGAATCGGAGCTCTCCTCAAAGTAGCTTCTTTCTCCACTTCCACATCTTCCAGAACACTTGGCTCAACAACCTCTGCTGACTCATGTAAACACTTCCGGAGATGCGAAACATGAAAAACATCGTGTACTCCGGCAAGCTTCTCGGTCAATTTCACTCTATAAGCCATCTGCCCGATCCTCTCTATAATAGGGAAGGGTCCAACAAATCTCGGTGCTAACTTCCCAACGGCTCCAAATCGGACCACATTCCGCAAAGGAGAAACCTTCACGAAAACCATATCTCCAACATCAAACTCCAAATCCGATCTTCGCTTATCAGCATAGGATTTCTGTCGGTCTTGGGCCGCTTTCATCCGTCTTCGAATCAACTCGATCTTCTCGGATGCATCTCTGATCATATCAGGCCCAAGTATAAGCTTATCTGTAGTCTCCCACCAACATGTAGGTGACTTGCACGGCCTCCCATATAAAGCTTCAAATGGTGCCATCCCTATGCTTGCTTGATAACTGTTATTATATGCAAACTCAACAAGAGGAAGATGGTCTTCCCAAGTACCACCAAAATCCAGAATACAAAGCCTTAACAGATCCTCGAGTACCCTATTCACCCTTTCGGTTTGACCGTCCGTCTGTGGGTGATAAGAAGTACTTAGATTCAACCTCGTGCCCATGGCTTCTTGCAAGCTATTTCAGAACTGACTTGTAAAGATTGGGTCACGGTCACTGACTATACTAGAGGGGACTCCATGAAGTCTCGCAATCTCACGAAGATATACAGACGCTAGCCAAGATGCGGTCCTCTTGCTCTTTACCGGAATGAAATGAGCACTCTTCGTAAGTCTGTCCACAATGACCCAAATGCTCGTATTCCCTTTCCTTGACCTTGGTAGCCCATCAATAAAATCCATGGAAATACTCTCCCCCACCGGGCTTCTTCGACTCGGCCTTAACTTGCTGGCAAATGATACATCTAGAAACAAACTCTGCCACATCCTCGGGTGATGTGCATCTTCAAGAACCTTCTTTCTCTCATCGCGTCTTAGCCATCCCTTGTTATCTATAACGAGGTGTCTTAACATCTCACCTCGAATCAACTTGTCCATGATCTCGACTAACTGCGGGTCTTCTTTCTGTGAAGTCCCTACTCGATCCAGAAGGGTAGGTCTAAACTCAAGGAACGCTAACTAATTAAACTGAGAGAACTTCTTACTTCAATTGTCCTCGTCGGAGATTTTCGGTTTTGAACCGCGACCACTTTAGCGGGATCCACCGCTAAGCCTTGCTTAGAAACTATGTGCCCAAGAAATCTAACTTCTTTTCTCAAAATGACATTTGGAGGACTTGGCTTTCAACTGATGTGCCCTAAGTGTATCCATCACCTCCACGAGATGCCTTGCGTGCTCTTCCTTATCCTTAGAGAAGATCAGAATATCATATCCAAAGACCACGACAAACTTGTTCAAGAACTCCCTGAACATCCTTCTCCTCAAGTCCACGAGATATGCGGGTGCATTAATCAAACCGAATGGCATGACCAGCCATTCTAAGAATTTATCTGGAGTTATGAACGCAGTTTTGTCTATACTATCCTCAGCTACTCTGAGCTGATGGAATCCAGTAGCAAGATCAAGAGAGAACAGATGTTCCTAGAAGCTGATCAATCGGATCATCGATCCTTGGTAATGGTTGTCTATTCTTCTTGTTCAACTCACGATAATCAACACGCGGGCGAAGCGAACTGTCCACATTAGTAGCGAATACTACTAGAGCACCTTCCTCGGAAATGCTTCGTCGAATGGAGTTCTTCTCAAGCAACTCCTTCACTTGCTTACTTAGCTCCCGTCACACGGGACCATGTGCCTTACCGGCCACATAACTGGCTTGGCATTATCAACCAGATAAATGCGGAAATCTATCTCTCGTTTAGGGGTAACCCCCTTCACTTCACCCAAGATATCAGGATATTCTCGGACCACCCTCACCGATTGCAAACTATCGATAGACGAGTTGAGGGATTTAAGATAACACAACATGACGAGACTCATAGGGTTACTAGAAATTCCTATGGTATTACCGAGGCGAGTCATGAGCCTCACAACCCTATGCTCAAAAATCAAGAATGGCTCCAAAACTGGACAACCAATCCATGGTCAAAATCAACTCATACCCAATGAAACCGAGAAAACAAGCATCACACGAGAACTCTACACTAGAGATAGAGTTTTCCAAATCCACGTAGATAATAGATGAGTGGGCAAAAACCCCAATTGGATTTGAACCACACACGGGATCATAAACTAGACTAGTACTCAGGTGCAAACTTTCAACTAGATCAGATGAAATAAGCTACGCGATGCACCAAAATCAAATAAGGTATGAACAGGAAAATCAGAAATGTATACAAGGCTTTCAACAGAAATACTACCTCGATCGGGAACTGGAGCAGCATTGAGAGCATGAACTTGCCCTCTCGAAGGTCCAGCATGCTGAGTCTGACCCTGGCCTTGCCCTTGCTTCTTCGGCCAATCCTTACTGAAATGTCCAGTCTCACCGCAGAAAAAGCATTCACCATTATTCCTTTTTCTCTTCCGACAATTCTTACTAAGGTGCCCAACTGAACCGCAATAATAGCACTTCCTCTTGTTGTTCTTGCCCTCGTTCTTGTTCTTATTGCCTTGACTGCTCTGACCGCTTGGATTACTCTGATTTCCTTTCCACTGGGAATCAGTATTCTTGGCTTGGGTATCATTCATCTTGATCTCCTCCTTGTCACTCCTACTCTCTTCATTAAGTAGGGCCATATTCACCAAACTCTCAAAAGTTGCCCCCAAGGGTATATGAGTCATGGCCAAACCATGTAATGGCTCGTTTAATCCTAGAGCAAAGTATAGGGCCTTCTTCTGAGCTGTGTTAACTAAGTCTAAACCGACCTGAGCCAGTTGATTAAACTGATCCATGTATTCCCTAATAGTCATGTCCCCTTGCCTCAGTGATAGGAACCTTAGTCTAAACTTTCCCCGGAAGTCATCCCAAGTCTCAATTGGCCTAGTAACGGTGGTGACCACCCACCAACGTGCAGCTTCTTCCTTTAGCAACCACACTGCTAATAAAACCTTCCTACGGTCATCTATATCAAAGAAGGTAAAAAGATCTTCGGTTTCTTTCAACCAATTCCTTGCCTCTACATAAGTCTCGGTTCCAAAGAAATTCTTGCAACCCATCGCCTTAAAATCTTGGCAAATCTTTCCGAAATCAACTTGAGGATGCTGAGGGGGAGGAGGAAGAGGAACCTCAGCGACAGGAGGGGGAGGAACATCAACTACCGGAGGAGGAGTAATATTTGCGGGGCCGGCTTCGGTCGCCCTAGCCTCCAAAAGTCTCCTATACCAAACAGGTACGTGTACTCCCTCCGGAATGGCAAAGTTATCGGCCATACTGAAAACGAAGAAAAAGACAGACTCGGAATGGAGAAAAACGAAGGAATTTTTTTCTAATGCCTTTTTGGGGAATAGCCTTTAAAATAAACTAGACTTTTCTTTGGAAAATACTTTATACTTGGTTTTGAAAATAGTTTTCCAAAAGTTTTAAAAACCTTTTTTTGTTCCTTCTCGTAAACCATATGCTCTGATACCAAATGTAACACCCCACCTCCGCCAGGGTGGCTCTTGCAAGCACTCTGACTTTTGAGGGGCGTTTGAATCAGGTAAACATGCATAATGATATATCAAGGCAGAACAAGAACATATGTATATATGTAAACAGAGTAGATAACATAGATAAAACAGCGGAAGATTTTAAACCATTTCAAAACAAGTCTGGTACAACATAATGTCAATTTTCCCAAAATAACAAGTCTAGTACATAAAATAACATCAACTGAAACTTGAAAAGGAAAACATAAAGTAACTATCCCCAAAGTGGAAAAACCATAGCGAGCTCAAGTCCAAAGCATACATGAGCTATCCAAGAAAAGCAGCTAAGATCCAAGCTAAGTACTGGTATTCCCGCCCTGTAAACCTGGAGGGGGGGAAAACGGAAGAAAAGAGGCGAAAGAAAACAGGTCAGTCAAAAAGACTGAGTAAGCCCTACTACAATCAATGTAAACTGATAAAGTTAACTGACATGAGCAGCAGATATGAACATAAGGATAACAACATGATGATTATCTATCAAGGTAGATAAAGGTGTCATCGCATAATCAGGATTAAGGTTTTGCACCACAGATGTACTAGCAAACTAACATGACTTGAATAAACAAGTATTGATCCCTTGGCCCACGCTTTGGCCCAATAACATGAAGTGACCCTCATACGAGGTCCAAAGTGTAAACTAGAAGTGATCCCAGTGATCCCCAGGCCCAAGTTTTGGCCCATCATCAGGAATGACCCAAACCAAGGTCCAACTAGCACGGTCTAGTCGATCGGCTCCCTAAGCCTAACTCGTCAAGTGTCTGTGTCATACGACCCAACTACGAAGTGTAGCTAAACCGTGCTAGGTCCACCCTAGGGTGTATCCAGTCCTAGGGTGTCAACCACCGACACGAATCAATGCACGCACAGTCTAAACCTACTGGTGCCCGTGCCTGCTTTTTCAACTCCGGACCATGTGCACCATCATGGCCCGCCTGAACCCACACCGGCGCACCTACTCAGCCGTCGTTTAGTTGCTTACATGGCATCCAGTAATCGTGACCCTCCCTAGCCTAGTCCCTAGGGTATCATGATACAACTAAGAGGGTTACTGGTGCAAAGGACCACGTAACTAGGGTTTCCTTAATGGGTTAAACGTGGTTAACCCAACTCATTCAAGTACCAAGTTGGTTAAGTGTACCCAAGGTTCATGACTTAACCCTACCAACCCGTCATGTTTCATTTGTTAAGTATTCAAGCGGTCCATGACTTAACCCTACCAACCCATCGTGTTTCATTGGTTAAGTGTTCAAGCGGTCCATGACTTAACCCTAATCGCGAGGCATTAATTAATTAATGCGACTTAACCTCTCACATTAGACTTTGTTGTGGTTACTAGTTAAGCCGGGCGGGTCCGGGTAGCTTTACACCACAACTTGGTCTAACCTCGGGTTCAAGGTACAACATGACCAACTTCTCACATTGGGTCCTATTGTTTGTAGCAACTAGTTAAGCCGGTCTGTTCCGGGTAGGTTTACGCTACAAACTCAACCCAACCTCGAGTTGGCCACACTTATCTTTTCTAAGTGTCATGTCTATCATGTTTCCAAAACATGTTACAAATTCTCAAGCAATTGGGTAGACCTAACTTAATAGGTAAATTCCCAATGGGTAGACCTAACTTAATAGGTAAATTCCCAAGCTTACGTTTTTATGTCTTTTAAGTTTACCCAACCCCAACGAAATCCCATCGCCTACATATCGCAATAGCGCATAAAGGATAGAAAGAGGGAACTTGGCATAATTATGACATAAAAGTGTTGAAGCCACAAGTTCAACATGGTGGCATACGAAAGGTTCATGCGTTCATACACTTGCATATTACATTTTTAGGCCCAAAAAGCATGCATAACATGATAACATGTACCACATGACCATCCCAAACTTGCATAACATACTTGCATATCATATGACAACTTGTATACCAAACTTGCATAAACAAACTTGCATAACATAGGACAACTTGCATATCATACTCGCATAAACAAACTTGCATAACTTATGGCAACTTGCATATCATACTTGCATAGACAAACTTGCATAACATATGACAACTTGCATATCATACTTGCATAAACAAACTTGCATAACTCATGGCAACTTGCATATCATATTTGTATAAACAAACTTGCCTAACATATGTCAACTTGCATATCATACTTGCATAAACAAACTTGCATAATAAAACTTGCATAACTTATGAAAACTTGCATATCATTCATTTAACTTCAAAGTTCAAGTATGAGAGGAATAGGGCTTACAATGCTTATGCGGACTCAAATGAGTTTAGCAAATGTAAGAAGCCCCTTATGCAACTAATTAAACCCCAAAAATGCAAGCAAACTTGATCAAAACTCTCCCTTTAAGATGCCAATAGAGAAACAAGACTTGAATGCAAGCTAATGATGATCATACAAGTCTAAAAACACTTGTATGCATGGAAAATCACTTAGGAATTGATTTAGGAATTGTATGAAGAGAGTGGAGGCCATGAGAGGTTTGATTTTGCCATAGTTTAGTTGATAGAATGAATAATGAAGGATTTAGGGTAGGTTAGGGTCTTATTTATAGATTAGGCTAGTGATTTAGACCATATGATTAAACCCTAGTTCTCATCTCAACCCTCCAAATCGAATCTGGCCCCCAAGCTCAACACATTCTCAAAAATGGTGCACCAGGCAAACCTGGGCGTCTGAGCCAAGTCGACAGCCAAGTCGATAGGGCTGTCGACCTGGTCTGACCTAGTGGACTCCCAAGTCGACAGGGCTGTCGACTTGGGTACTGTGGCGGGAATTTTCCCGCCTGGCCCAACTGGCGCAAATTTTCCAATTTCAGGTTTGAATTTGAAATCTGTTTTTACCTTGGAATTTTTTGAAAACTTCGTTGGGCCTTAATCGGGTCATACGGACTCCGATTTTCGAAAACTCGGACTCTATTTCGCGTATTTTTCCAAGACGAACACAATGGCATAGCCCGTTTCCCTTGATTCAAATTTTAGAACTAAATTCTGCCTCGATTTACGTTATAACAGGTTATTGAAAATACGGGTTGTTACATGAATTTTAAAGAGTTTGATCTTATCTTGGGATTAGACTGGCTGACCAAATATGAAGCAGAGGTTAGATGCACTGAGAGAGTTGTTAGAGCTAAGATTAAATCAGGGAGTTATATAACCATACCATGTGAAGGTCAGAATACTAACAGAAAAGACTTCTGGGCAGCTTTGAATGTTTCTCCAGCCCAAATAGAGAATGTCCCTGAAATCACAGAGAATATTCCCGACCTCATCAAAGATATTCTTGTCGTCAAGAATTATGCAGATGTGTTTGAGGAAGTTGTTCGCTTACCTCCGCAGAGAGAAATAGATTTCAAAATTGCTTTAATTCCCAATGCAAGGCCGGTAGTTCACGCTATTCGAAGGATGTCTTTGAAAGAGAAGGAGGAATTAGACAATCAAACACGACAGCTAGTATGGAAAGGTCTGATCAGGCCTAGTTTCTCTGATTGGGGTGCAGCAGTGGTATTTGTCCCAAAATCTGACGGTACTCTACGGCTATGCGTGGACTATCGTGATCTGAACAAGAAGACAATAAAGAACAAGTATCCATTGCCGCGGATTGATGATTTGTTGGATCGATTAAATGGAGCACAAGTATTCTCCAGAATGGACCTAGCTACAGGCTTCCATCAACTTCGAATTGCCGAAGAATGTCTTCCAATGACAGCGTTCAGAGGCCCCGACTTATTCTACGAGTGGTTAGTAATGCCGTTCGGCTTATGTAACGCTCCAGCTTACTTCGTCGATCTGATGAATAGAGTGTTTAGAGGGGTTTTGAATAAATTTGTTCTGGTTTTTATTGACGATATTCTAATCTTCTCTAAATCAAAGGCCGAACATGAAAAGCATCTGGAGAAGGTTCTAGAAATTCTGAGACGGAATGTACTAAAAGCCAAATTTTCCAAATGTATCTTCTGGCAAGATGAAGTAAAATTTCTGGGCCACGTAGTATCGAAAGAAGGAATCGCTGTGGATCCAAGCAAAATCACAGCTATTTAGAATTGGAACTAGCCCAGTACTCCCACTGAAGTCCGCAGTTTTCTCGGATTGGCTAGCTATTACCGAAAGTTCGTTAAAGACTTTTCGAAGATATCGGGTCACTTAACGAAGCTTACAAAGAAGCATTCTAAATTCAAATGGACTCCAGAAAGTGAGGAGGCTTTTGAAGAGCTAAAGTTAAGACTAACGACTGCTCCAGTGTTAACCATCATCGATGGCAACCAGGATTTAAAGGTCTGGACTGATGCTTCTAGAGAAAGCCTTGGCGCAGTGTTAATGCAAAGGGGCCAAGTGATTGCTTATGCTAGCCGTCAACTGAAGCCACACGAGAAGAACTATGTCACTCATGATCTTGAGTTATTGGCTATAGTATTCGCTTTGAAAATCTAGAGACACTATCTTCTGGGTGAGAGATTTGAACTGTTTACAGATCACCAGTCGCTAAAGTATCTGTTCACTCAGAAAGACCTGAATCTGAGGCAACAACGTTGGCTAGAGTTTCCTGCAGCATATGACTTTGAAATCATGTACACTCCAGGGAAAGCCAATGTCGTGGCCGATGCGTTGAGCCGAAAGAATGTAATGATCGCCAGCTTTATTATCACGACCTCCTTGATTGACAAAATATCTATTCTTCAGAAGGAGGATAATTTTATTAAGGATATGATCAAAAGGATTCAGAAAGGCGAACCCTCATGTTTTCAGAAAGATAACGATGAGACCTTGAGGTTGAAAGGAAGGATTTGTGTTCCCGACATCCCAGAGTTAAAAAGGGAAGTGTTAGACGAGTGTCACAAGTCCAAGCTGAGTATCCATCCTGGTGTGGCCAAAATGTATAACGATCTCAAACGAACATTCTGGTGGAAGCCTATGAAAAGAGACGTTTGAATATATGTTAGCCGATGCCCTACTTGCCAACTAGTCAAGAGCGACCAACAGAAACTAGCTGGATTGTTACAACCGCTAGAAGTTCCGGGCTGGAAGTGGGAACATATTTCTATGGATTTCATTGATGGTCTGCCCAGAACCAGGAAAGGGAATGACGGTATTTGGGTGATCGTAGATCGCTTCATGAAGACCGCCCATTTCATACCTGTTAGATCAAATAGAACTGCTCAGAGTCTGGCGCAGATATACTTCAGGGAAATAGTTAGACTGCATGGAGTGCCGCTCAGTATAGTCAGTGATAGGGATACAATATTCACTAGCAAATTCTGGGAAGCATTTCAAGTCGAGCTGGGAACGAAGTTAAACCTAAGCACCGATTATCATCCTCAGACAGACGGTCAGACTGAGAGGATGAATCGTATTTTAGAAGATCTATTGCGGGCTTGTGTTATAGATTTCGGTGGATCCTGGGAAGACAATCTGCATTTGGCTGAATTCTCTTATAACAACAGCTACCAGGCGAGTCTGACAATGTCGCCATTCGAAGCATTATATGGTAGGCCGTGCCGATCCCCTGCTTGTTGGGTTGAACCTGGAAATAGACTTGTGTTAGGGCCTGATATGATTCGAGAAGCTGCCGACAAAGTCGATTTTATCAAAAAGCGATTACTCGCCGCTCAAAGCCGACATAAGAGCTATGCCGATAGGAGAAGAAGAGATATATCCTTTGCTGTTGGCGACTATGTATATTTGAAAGTATTGCCGATGAGAGGAGTTATCCGGTTTGGTAAAACTGGAAAGTTAGCACCCAAATTCATTGGTCCGTTTCCTATTCTGGAACGGATCGGAACTCTCGCTTATAGGGTCAAATTGCCTGACTGGTTGCCTGGAGTTCATGATGTATTTCATATATCTCAACTTCGAAAACACGTTCATGATCTAGACTTGATCGTGGAAGAAGCAGCTCAACAGGACATTGAAATTACTCCAGAATTAGCTGTGAGACGAGAGCCGCTAAAGATTATCGGCAAAGAAACCAAGGAGCTGAGGAACAAGAAGGTTCACTTAGTCAAAGTGCGATGGAGTGGAGATCCGCGAGAGTGTACTTGGGAAACTGAGGAGAGCATTCAGAAAGCTTATCCCAGATGCCGAGTAGATATCTCTGATTGACTCCGGTGCAAAGGTACATTTACCCTACTTTGCATTACCATTCAATTCTCTACTCTATTGTTATTTTCTTTTCATGGATGTGCACTTTTAATTCTATAGTCTGAACGATTTTAAAAGAGTACAGAAGTTGATCAGTATATTTTTGGAAAGGTTAAAACGATTTGATTGTTGGTTGTGTTGTGTGATTGTAGATTTATCAAACCACTTTCGACTTTGTTCCTTTTCGAGGACGAAAAGTTTTAAGTGGGGGAGATTGTAACGACCTAGAAAATCTGAACCGATTTAAAATTTTTAAATTGGCTAAAATAATGGATTTTAAATATTTAAAATAAATATTTTAAATAATGGCAATGAAAACTGAGTTTGAATCGGCAATTGAAAACGAATATAATTAATAATAATTATAAATAAGGCCTGAAAAGGCGATGTAGTTTCAAAAATTGAATTCAAACTTTGTCGGACTGTACCGCGTGCAAAACAATCCGGATTTTAGTGAAACCAAAAATATTTAAATCTGTTAGTGAATACCTTTCTAACGAATCTGAAAAATCGAATTTTCATAACGGAAAGCAAAAGTTATGGCCGAATGAATTTTCAGAAAGGTCGCTATGGAGTTCATATAGCCCGTGAAATTGGCCATTTTGCATACGACCTCGAAATTTGACGAAACCACTTTTGTTGGGTCTGGGATGTGAAGTTATTGCTAGATTTCAAATTTCATAATTTTTGAAGCTAGTATGTGAGTGTGGCAAAGGAAAATGTGTTTTGGTCAATTACAGTTAAATTGGATCGACCAAAAATGGGCCTTTTTGCAAACGGTCTCAGAATTTGACGAAACTAGTTTTGTTGGGACCGTATTGTCAAAACATAGCTAGATTTATTTTTCTGGAATTTTTCGAATCAGTTTTTCGCCCTGGCAAATTGAAATGTACGTTTAAATTAAATATTGAATATTCTATATTTTAATTTGAAGGGAAACTGACTGAAACAGTCGAATGGGCCTTCGAAACATATCCCATTGTGTTCGGAATGGGGGTAAAACGTTGGGGACGACAGTCGTTGGGTTTGGATTGGGGTTCGCAGGAGGAAAGGGGTATTTTCGGATTTTAAAACTATATATAAAAAAAACATCATTTGTCCACGTCAGAACACCCCCCCCCCCCCCGGCATTCTCTCTCTCCCCAAGTCGAACGACGGAAACCCGATCCCTCCTTCTCTCCTCTTTTTCTTCTGATCGGCTCAATGAAATCCAATGCCAAAGTTAAGGTTTTTGTAGTACTTCTCATGAGCTTCAAATCCATATAAGCATTGGATTTTTTTCGTGGCCTATAGGGGGAGAACCACCCTCGAGAAGTTCGGCCGTCCACACCCCGATTCCGCCGCCTGGGGTTCACCGAGTTGACCCTCCTCCTTGGCGCACGTGCACCTCTCCTAGCCCGACAAGGTGGCGCTGGCCGATCGAAGCAACAATCAACGGATTGCCTGAAAGATCGACACCTAGTTTTGAAGATTCTGAAAGGTAATCGGCTGTTAATTATTTAACAGATTTCGACAGTTTAAAACCGTTGCAAATTTGAAAAATCATATCTTTTTGCTTCGTTAACGAAATTCGATGTAACCGGAAACATCGTGACCGTGTGAACGCCTTCTACATTTTAGAAGAGACCGCGTATTTTTCTGAGCCTTCTGCTATTTTTGGTGGAGTGGAACCCAATGTGAGATTTCTGTTTTAAAAACTATATGGAAAACGACGATGTATAAATTATATAGTCGATGTATGAGTTATATAAGCGTTGTACACCTCATGTATAAGCGTTGTATAAGTTGTATATCCGTTGTAAAAATTATATATGTGTTGAAATAAAAGTGAATTGCTATATATAAGTATATATATATATATATGTATATATATACGCCCCTCGTCCACAAACCATGGACGGTATTTATTGATTGTGATTGGTGTGAAAATTGTTTGATAGCGAATGGTTGTTTGGGATTGTTTGTGGTTGATATTGATTGATTGTGGTTGAAAAATACCCGTTTGTGGTTGAGAAATATTTGGTTGAAACCACATAGGATTAGTTTGTGGAAATGAAATAAATATATACATGCCGCCTGCGTGCGAACTAGATGCATGATTCCCATTATACAAAACCGTGAGGTTTTAAGGTAGAGCGAGGAGCCGTACTAGGGACGGTCCCGGTTTTAACTACCCTGCCGTTATGCTGCCGAAATTTTGAATAATACTCATGTGTTTGAATTATTTTCATTTGCTAAAACTCTATTTATTCATTGAATAGAAAACCTTCATGTGTTGAATCGATATTCATTCGTTGATTAGAAATTCATGTGTTGAATGGTATTCGCGTTTTAAATATAAAAATCACATTTTTATCTATATATAGAAACTATAGAAAATCTTCATGTGTTGAATCGATATTCATTTGTTGATTTGAAATTCATGTGTTGAATGGTATTCATATTTTGAAATAAATTGTTTGATAATAAAAATCACCTTTTATCGACTATATGAACTGTGTAAAATAATCTCGTTTTGAAAGAAATTGTTTTATAAGAAAAATCCTATTTTTATCACCTATATATACACTATATAAAATAATAGTGTTTTGAAATGAATTGTTATACAATAAAAATCACATTTTTATTATATGCACGAATTGTTGAAATGTGAAGTGTTAAAAATAGCCACTCGTTCAAATAAACATATATGAGTTGAAATATTCATTAATTAGCTAATGATATGATTTTTTCCTATACATGCAACATTAGAATGAATGGTGTTTTTAAACCAAATGGAAATCAAATATGAAGTTGAACGGAAAATGATAAATGATAAGAACTATATATATGTACATGCATATTTATTGAACAGGTTATAGCAAAGGGGCTAGAGAAGAGGAATAAAATTTTGTGCCCGACAAATAGGTACACATTTACTGTTTTGTTTGGGTGATGATTTTATGAGCCTGTTGGCTAGCCGCTTGGCTTTTTCTTTTTCTTTTTGACATGAGACGCCCGTGTGGCTATTTGGAAATTTTTCCCAGCCCTCCCGTACAAAGGAGGTTATGGCGAAATTTTCCAAAATTTTAAGGCGTTAGTGAAATATTTGAAGTGAAAACGATATAGGAATTTTTGAATGAACTATATTTATATAAATATATAAATATAAATAAAATTAAAACGAAGTGTGGCCGTGCAGTTTGCATTTTGAAAACGTGATTTCAAACGATTATATCGGGAGATCCGACCGTTGGATTTTCCCGAAACCGCAACCGTCGGATTCGCCTTGGAAATATCTTTCCAACGGCACCAACTTTGTAAAAATCCAACGGTTGGATTGTCTGGAATGTTTAATTCAAAATTAAAGAAAAACAGCGCCAGAAACGATTATATTTATATATATATAAATATAATTATATTTAATCGGATAACGACGCTGCAGTTCGTATTTTGAAATCGAAACTTCAAACGATTGTACCGGGAGATCCGACCGTCGGATTTTCCCGAAACTGGAACCGTTGGATTCGTTTTGAAAAGACCTTTCTGATGATGTAAATTTTATGAAGATCCAACGGTTAGATTTTCATATATGTGTAAATCAAATCTGAAGAAAAACAGCGCCACGGTCGCGTTATGGCCCGAAGCGTCGTTTTGAATATATGGGCTATTTTAAAATAAATAAAAATAGCGATAAATCGTTATAAAATATCATTAACGATATGGAATGGAAATAAACTGAATTTGCTCGATTTATGTGGCTTTTGATGGTTGAATGTGTTTGGTGTGAAAATTACATTAAAGAACAAGATTGGAGTTGTCGAATAATTTAACCATTGAAATAAATTGATTTGAAATTCTAAATATACGTGAATTATTTGAAAAGGCCGAGTTAATTCTCATTTCAAATAATTGACCGACGATTGAAAGTCGAAGATGAAGACGGTGGTCGAAGACCGGAGATCTTCACCTCGTTTGGATGGTAACCGAGGTCCTGATTGGGAGGCATCCCAAAATATGGATAATGAGTGGTGATCGTCCAGACGTACGTGGTGATCGATGGGTTTGCGAGGTATTTAGTGCCTCCGGTTTCGTTCAGACCCAGAATGGACTTGTAAATGGACTATGTGTCTGACATTGGATTTTATTCTGTGTTGATTGTTCTCTGTTAAATATACATCTGTTTGGCGGCGGAGAATTTATTCTTTTGCTTAACGCCCTTCTCTGAGACGCACGAGCTCAGAGGTTGTATATCGACGGACATCACTCGCATGGCATGAATTGCCGTTGTGGCATGCTAAGATGCAGTGATCAGGGCTTCTGTTGAAAAGCAAAGTCTTGTGGAGATGATCAAAGCACAGCCTGTGTGGCGTAGCTTTGTGTATAACGTAAATCCGCGAGCCTCACACCCCGGTATGAACCAGAAACGGGAGAAGGACCTCAGGGAGGGCTTGCGTTTCTTTCTAGCTATGGTGGTGTCAGTGCCCTACCAGCCCTGACATTTATATACTTTTCACCTATGTGGTTGTTGCTGTTGCGAGGCGCCTCGGTTTGATCGGACGATCCGGGTCCGATGGAGTCATTCGCTGGCTCGTTTACGCCCCAAAGGGCGGGGAAACGTATTGTTCAGGCATTTTAATCCACATCGGTGGACCGGTCCTGACGATCCAAGGGTCGATGCGCTCTGACCCTGTGTCTCGGGCTAGAGAGTCACGAAGTCGGTAAGGACTATCTTTTGCCTTGGTTCATGACGGAAATCTAATTTCCAAATACGTGGCTGTGAGATTTTGATTGTATACCTATATATGGCGACATAGTGGTATGGGGCATTAATGCCATCTATGATTGATAGTTATGATTTGAAATTGCTTTCATAACATATAAACACTAGTAATAATATCGAATGCCTTTGTTTTATTCGTAACAAGCATATTTTGGCCGTTATAAGGTAAAAACTCTATCCTCCGGTTTGCGTTGCATTGTGTGATGGGAACTGAGTCTTATAATGTCTTCATTTTTATAAAAAAACATAGCGATGTTTAAAAGAAAGATTTGTTTTAAAGCACTGGCAATCCAATGGAGTAAACCCGTACCACGAAAGTGGCATGGTCCTGTGATTAGCCAAATTATATATGTGTTGAGTAGATTTCTCATACCAGTCCCATGACTGACTCATAGGTTGTTTCACTCTCAAACTCGGGTGCCCCTTTTTCTACACGGGCAGCCTTGTATTCAGGTTTAACTGGTTCTTTCTGGATAGCTGGAGCTGAAGATGGATTCTATCATTTATCTCTTTTTATGCTGTTCAGCTCCTATTGTACATATTTTGTTTGTTTTCCGCTGTAGACATTTATGTATAGCTGAACTGTATTTTTACTAAGTAAGATCCTGTATACTGTGTAACTCTGATGATTACTTTTATCCAGTATATTCTATTGTTCATTATCTGGTGTATTTATTTAATTTTGTTCTGCTATTATCTGTTCTGTGTTATATTCCAAAGATAACCCTTGTTTCCGTCTGAACGGGATTTCGGGTCGTCACACATTTTTATACGCTTACTCATATAGTAAAAATTATATTTTTATATCGATGTTCATATAGTAAAAATTATATTTTTATATCGATGTTCCTATAGTAAAAATTATATTTTTATATCGATGTTCATATATTAAAAATTATATTTTTATATCGATGTTCATATAGTAAATTTTTTTTTTTTTTATATCGATGTTCATATAGTAAAAATTATATTTTTATTTCAATGTTCCTATAGTAAAAATTATATTTTTATATTGATGTTCATATAGTAAAAATTATATTTTTATATAGATGTTCATATAGTAAAAATTATATTTTTATATCGATGTTCAAATAGTAAAAATTATATTTTTAAACAATCAATAATTATTTCTTAACATCACTATTTTACATATAGTATACATAAGCTAAAAATCATATTTTTATATTTATAAAAATATTTTCAAACATACGATAAAAATCCCATTTTTATCTAACCAAAAATATTTCCTTTTTACGATAAAAATCATATTTTTATACAACTAAAAATATATTCTTTTATATGATAAAAATCATACTTTTTTATAGCACCACTGTGTAAATAAAAATCATATTTTTACCTCGCTATATATATAAGAAAAATCAAATTTGTACATCGCTACATATATAAGAAAAATCAAAATTTTACTTCGCTATATCTATAAAAGAATCAAATTTTTACTCATACATACATATATATATATATGTAATAAAAATTCTATTCTAATGTCATTCATACACAAATCACATATTTTTTACATAAATAAAATAGAAATAAAAATAAAAACTCACATCTTTCTTGCAAGAATTCAGTCCTTGGTGAAGGAGAGCCCACAGCCGCAGGATAGTGGGGGATGGACGGCGCTGCAGGCGGAGGTGGCGGCGGAATGGAGCAGTGGCGGAGGCTACAAGAGGTTTGGGGCTAAGGTTTGGCGGCTGTTGTCAATTTGGGGGTTTAGGGATCGGGTCTGCGTCGGAGAGGGAGGAGAGAGGAGGAGGTTTGGGGTCGCCAAAGATGGGGAAGATGGAGGGAGGTCTGCGGCGCGTCAGCGTGGGTGGGGGAGGAGCGACTGGTGACGGGATCGAGCAGTCTCGTTTTCTTTTTTTTTCAATTTGATCGTGGACTGAAGGAGAAAAGAGGGAGAGAGAGAAAGGGTTTTATATAAAATATTTATTTATTTTAAATTCCAAAAAAAAGTTTATTTTTCTTTCGAACCCCAAATCGAACCCAACGACTGTCGCCTCTAGCTAAATATCCCCATTCCGAACACAATCGGATATTGTAATAACCCGGATATCTGAGCCAATTTAAATTTTTTATTTTTGGTATTTATTATTTAAAATGAATTATTTTAAATAATAACGACGAGAAATTGATTTTGAATAGAATTGGAAAGTATATATTTATTTGAATCGTCGTTAGAATATAAATATTTTATTTTAAATATAAAAGGAATTGAAAATGGCGCGGTAGTTCGAAAATTTGATTTCAAATTTCAAATGAATGTACAGGATTCAAAATAAACCGGATTTTAGCGAAACCAAAAATATTAGAATCTATTTGAGAATATCTTTCCAACGAATCCGAAAAATTGAAATTTCATAGTGGGAATCGAAAGTTAAGCTCAGTTGAAAATTCAGAATAGTCGCTATGGAATTCTGGCCCTTAAAAATGGAAATTTTGCAAACGACCTAGGTTTTCGATGAAACCACTTTTGTTGGATCAAGGATATCAAGTTATTACTAGGTTCCAAAATTTGTAATTTTTCGAATTAATATGTGAGCCTGGCGAAGTAAAACGTGTTTTGACAGTTTTAGTCAATTTCGATCGACCAGAAAATGACCATTTTACAAACAGTCTCAGAATTTGGCAAAATTAGTTTTATTATGACCGTATCGTCAATACGAAGCTAGAAAATATTTTTCGGGAATTTTTAGAGTTCGTATGTGACCCCGGTAAATTGAGTGTGCATTCAAATTCAATATATAGATTTATATTTTGATTTTGACGAAAACTGGTCGAAACAGCCAAACTGGCTTGCGATACATATCCCATTGTGTTCGGAATGGGGGTAATTAGCTAGGGATGACAAGCGGTGGGTCTTGTTTGGAAATCGAAATTTAAAGTTGCTTTTTTGAAATTTAAAATAATTAAATAATTAAATTTTATAACTAACCCCTCTCTCTCCCTCTATACTCTCTCAGCCCCCCTGTTCATTTTAAAACGAAATAGAAAAAGAAGAAGGGGAAAACGGAGGGCGCTCCCCGTCGCTTAACCGCCACCGCCACCATCGAGGGCCCCTCGCGCGCCGCCCTCTACGACAACACCTCCACCCCTCGCGCCTCTCTCCCTCTCTCCTCTTCTAAACGTCGTGACCCCCAAACCCAATGCCCAAACATTAAAAATTGCGACCACCTCCTCCTTTTCTGACTGGCGCCACCCTCCACCGCCTAGCCGTGCCTTTCCCCTGACCAACAACCCCCAACGCCACCTCCTCAGCCTCCACCAGCGACCATGAACCCCCTTTTCCTCTAAAAACCAAAATTTTAAGTATATATGAATTTGCAAATAATCCCCTGAAGCCCACAACACCCGCGAGCACCCCTCCTTCGATCGAAAAGCAATGTGAGCTTTTATTTTTATTTCCTTATATAGTTAAAAATGCGATCTTTTATTATATAAACGTGTAGAAAAATATGATTTTTATATTATAGAAAGAATAAAAATTTGATTTTTATATTATGGAAAGAATAAAAATATGATTTTTACATTATAGAAAGAATAAAAATATGATTTTTATATTATAGAAAGAATAAAAATATGATTTTTATATTATATAAATAATAAGAATACGATTTTTTATATTATATAAATAGTAAAAAAATTGGATCTTTATATACATAGCGATTGGATAAATATATGATTTTTTATATATGAAATGCCACTGTAAAAATGTGATTTTTAATGTGAACAGCGGGAAAAGATAGCAATGGTAACAACGGAAATCAAAACAGAATCCATACCGTTCAAAGTAAAAAAATGGAGTAGTGGAACCCAAAGGTGAGAACTCCTCACTTTGTTTTAATTTCTAGTTAAAATATATACTAGGATGCAGACGGTGCTTAGCAGCATCCGACACCCGTCGTCCACAGACCATGGATGACTTGTTTGTTTGATTGTATGTTGTTGTGAAAATTGTTTATGATGTGGAATGGATAAATAAAATAATCATAAATGGAAATAAAATATTTTATAGTTAAAAATATAATTTTTAACGTGTATATGAATAAAATAAATATTCATTTACAAATCAGAAGATTTGTTTATGTACACTGATTTGACTGATATTGATGGGACGATAAATTTTACACATCGCCCAACTGCACAAATAAAACCTGTGTTTGATTGTTTGAAAACCCCACACGGGTAATCGGATGATATAAGACATACACTAATCCCAGTAATTAGCTGTATGTCGATCGATTGATTGACAGGCTATTATAAGCGTTAGATATTGGTATTTAATGCTTATGCAGTGTAGAATGCACTATGGATGATGGTTGACTGTGTTCGGTTGTTGTGGTGTACATGTGTGTATGAAATCCATATAATCAAATTATATGGTAATTGACTGTGTCTGATTCCAGTTCGGAATTATCGAATATTTTAAAATAATATTCAGTGAACATTGAAATGTGAAGCCGTGTTAAGTAGTTAAACGTCATTTTAACACGAATGGGAATTTGTCGATTTTATTCGTTTTATAATGAATATCGAAAAGTGATTTCAAAATCGAATATTGAATAGAAATGAAATTCGAATTAAACTGAATAGAAATGAAATTCGAATTAAATTGAATAGAAATGAAATTCGAATTAAATTGAATAGAAATGAAATTCGAATTAAATTGAATAGAAATGAAATTCGAATTAAATTGAATAGAAATGAAATTCAAATTAAATTGAATAGAAATGAAATTCGAATTAAATTGAATAGACATGAAATCCGAATTAAATTGAATAGAATTGAAATTCGAATTAAATTGAATAGAATTGAAATGAATTTGAAATTCCAATTAAATCGAACAGAATTGAAATTCGAATTGAATGGAAATGAATTTGAAATTCGAATTGAATTGAAATGAATTTAAAACGAATTTATAAGGAAAAATTCAATTTTGATTGAATTTGAAATGGAAGTTGAAATTGTTTTTGAAACGAATTTAAAACGATTTATAAAATTCATTTTATATGGAAATCGATGAAATATATATTATATATATTATATAATGGCCTGAATAGAACGCGCCGCGCTGCGGAAGCTCGTGAATTTCGACCATTGGCTTCGGACGGACATTTCGGGAGATCCGACCGTCGGATTCTCCTAAAACCAGAACCGTTGGGTTCATATCGAAAAGAGATTTCGAATGAATACAAGAGATTTGAAATCTAACGGTCGGATTTGGAGATATGTGCAAATCAATTTTAGAAAAGGTTGTTGTAAGTGCAGTTCGATGGTCGTTATAGGAAATCGACTGTACGGGCCTTGTTAAAATTATTAAAAATAGCAATAATTTGTGTAAAATCATAATAAATGATTTGGAAAGAAGTGGGCTGAAAGATCCCATATTTGAAAAGATAAAACTGTATTTTTTTTTATCAAAATGACTAGTTTAGAACTAGAATTATAAAGCCAATATTTTTAAAATAAATAAATTGGATTTGAAATGGTTATAAAAAATAACCAGAACTTCCAATATATGAATTGAAGTGGATTTGAACCGAAATTGTCTTCGGAATATTTCAATGCTGGATTTTGTGATTATACAAATATTGTGGAGGGATTTGGAAGATATATTTTATATCGTTAGTTCCAAAGCGATATTTGTTGGTTTCAGAATTTGATATTGAATATAAGCCGATACATTTTCTATTTAGAGCCTTGTATTTAATATCAAATGAGATTTGGATTTGTCGTGAACGGTGTCTTCATCAACACTGTCCTTGAACCTAATTGAGAAAATATTAAATCTTTTTATTTAGATTTAATGAAGTATACCAATTAATTAATATATTTAATTGGAATTGAATTAGAATTTGTTTTTTGGTTTATCGTGAATTGTGTTTTAAATGACATTTGTTCTTTAACCCGATAATAAATGGAATCTGAATTGGGTTTATTGTGAACTGTGTTTTAAATGACATTCGTTCTTTAACTCGATTTACAGTGAAATATGATTTGGAATTTATAAATCTTTTTATAAAGATTTAGTGGGATTTTCCAAAATAACGTTTTCCATTTTAATATATTGAATTGAAATTGAATGGAATTCGTTGATAATAATCGAAATGAAATTCTGTGGAGGAAGACTGTTAATAGTTGTGGTATTTAAAAAGGCTTTGCCATTATTCCATTTATATTATTGGTCGGATACAGAATTGATATGGTTTATACATTGATTTGTTTTTCCGTGAATATTCCATAGTTAATGGAATGGGATTTGGGTTTATCGTGAACTGTGTTTTAAATGACATTAGTTCTTTAACGCAGTAAAAGGAAGGATTTCATGTTTGTCATTGTATTTCGAACTGTAGGGTTGATCTCTGTTAAATATATATCTGTTTGGCGGCGGAGAATTTATTCTCTTGCTTAACGCCCTTCTCTGAGACGTACGAGCTTAGAGGTTATATATCGGCAGAAATCAATAGTACGTTGTAGATTGTCAATGCGACATGTTTGATTTTCCAAAGTTAAATAATCATTAATATTGATTTTTAGGAAGATTAAAACTAAGAGGAGTTTTAATGAATCTTTAATCAGATTAAAATGGGAATTGATAATTTAAATTATCAAATATAGGAAATGATTGAGAATGGAGTATCACCAGTTTTTCTCCGAGCAATAGTCAAATCTTTAATTAGATTTGAACGGAAAATGGTAATTAAATTTACCGATAACGCCGTGGTGTTAGTTATGGGGTGATAACAGTTTTGCTCCATGGGATGAATAGGATGGGATTGGGAAATAAAATAAATGATTACTTCGGTGTGGTTCGCTAATCCCGACTAGTTTGGAAAACCAAAATTTGGTTTGAAATGACTTTCAAAGGAAGATTATAGAATAAATTTTAAAGAATTTATCTTTGATAAAATTTATTGGAACCTTTCCCAAAAGATGTGAATATTTGAATAAAAGAATATTCAGAATTGGAATGGGGCGTATGTTGTGTTTTATAGCACTTGTTTATTATATATCGAGTTATTCGGAAAGGCCGGGTTTATACCCATTCTGAATAACTGTTTCGACGATAAGTCGAAGATGAAGACGGTGGTGGAAGACCGGAGGTCTTCACATCGTTTGGATAATTACTGATGATCCCGATTGGGCTGTACACCTAAGAGGATGGAAATAGTTAGTGATCGTCCAGACGTATTTGGAGACCAATGGATATGCGAGGTATAAAGTGCCTCCGGTTTCGTTTAGACCCAGAACGGACTTGTAAATGGGTTATGTGTTTGACATTGGATTTTACTCTATGTTGATTGATTTCTGTTAAATATATATCTGTACGGCGGTAGAGAATTTATTCTCTTGCTTAACGTCCTTCTCTGAGACGTACGAGCTCAAAGGTTATATATCGATAGATATCAGTCGCATGGCATGAATTGCCTGTGTGGCATGCTGAGATGAAGATGATCAAGGCTTCTGGTTCAAAGCAAAGTCTTGTGGTTGATGATCAAAGCACGGCCTGTGGCATAGCTTTGTGTATAACGTGAATTCGCGAGCCTCACACCTCGGTATGAACTAAAAATGGGATACGGACCGTTGGGAGAACACGACGTTTCTTTCTAGTTATGAGTGGTGTCCGTGTTTTACTAGCCCTGACATCGTTGATATTATACCTATGTGGATGTTGGATTGCGAGGCGCCTCGATTATAGGTCTGTAAGGACCGGGAAACGTGTGTTCAGGTTTTGCCAATCCTCAAACGTAAAAGGACCGACACAGCCGATTCCAAGGGTTACCCAGAGTGTGTAGTCCTGAGGCATTTGCTAGAGTGTCTCGAAGCGGAGAGGAGCTTGCCCCTTTCCTCGACTCATGACGGAAATCCAATTACCAATACGTGACATTTCGGTTTTGATTGTAGAGCCTAGTATGGCGACATAGTGGGATAGGACATTTATGCCGTCTATGATTGATACTTATGATCGAAATTGTTTTGACACTATACACTTATAGTAATAATAAAAGATGAAATTTCACGTACCAAGCATTTTTGGGTATTATAAGGTAAAACCCAATCCTCCGGCTTGCGTTGCATTTTGTGATGGGACGTGGGTCTTATAATAGCTTCATTGTTCTTTATTTAGCATTGCGCTGTTTGTTTTATGCATTGGTATTCTTGGGAAGAAACCCATTCTGTGTTATGCAGCATGGTCCCTTGATTTATCTAACTGTAAAAAAGTCAAATTAGTAACTGTTTTAGTTCTCACACCAGTCACATGAATGACCCTGGAGTTTATTGTTTTAACCTAAACTCTGGGTGCCCTTATTTTCGACATGGGCAGCTAGTAGTTTTGTTTTTGCAGATTTATATTCACATGATCCTGATTTACAGCTGGAACGATGCTCGGAAAGCTTTGTATCCGTGTATTACTTTCAGTTGTATTTTGTATTTTTTTTTCCGCTGCTATGAAATTTATTGTAACCTCTGATATTTATCGAATGTATTTTGTTTATTCATACTCTGTGTATTCTTGTATTCTGATGGAATTGTTGTAATTAACAATGAAATGTTCTTCTGTTTGTGTTTTAATGTGGCTTTTTCTTAACTCAATCCGTGCTTTCCTTCAAGGGGAAGTTCGGGTCGCTTCAGTTGGTATCAGAGCTCTGGTTTACAGATCTCGAGAACAAGACACATTAGAACCATACGAAAGAATTCATCAAAGATTGGATTAGTAATATCCAATAAGAATGACTCGTCAGAGATGGGATGAGTATTATCTTAGAACAAGTGTGAAGAGTATATTTTTAAAATGAAAAAAATTGTTTTGAAGATTTAAACCTTATTCAACGTATTTGAATATTTATTTATATTGAATTTGGACAATCCAATATATAAAGATTTTGCATATACGCCTTGCTAACATATATTTGAAGTTTTAATATACTGGATAAATATAGAATTACACTCTAGTCGCCCGGAGACGATTCTGGTGATAGTCTAGACATCATCAGAATTTGTGTTCGAGTTTCGAAAGTGGGATGTTATATATTTCCAATTGACTGGTGTGAGAACCAAAATTATATAGGGTCTATTGTTGTGATGTGGCACCAAAAATGTGATTTTTGACTACATATCAAAATTATGAATTCGAAACGTTAATTCACTAATTGATTGATGGTTGTGTTGTATGATTATTCCTTTAAACAATTATGTGAATGAACGGTGAATTTAGGCCAAATTGAACCAAATATTGATCTGTATTGAAAATTATTTGCAAATGCACGCATGTACATATATATGTGTGAACAGGTCATATCAAGGAGGCTAGAGAAGAGGAATGAAATTGTTTGCCCGACAAATAGGTACATGTTTACTAATTTCTTAGGGATTTGATGATTTTATGAGCCGATTGGCTAGTCGCTTGGCTTTTTCTTTTTCTTTTTGGAATGGTGAGGGCCATGGGAGGCTATTTGAAATATCCCGAAGCTCTCGGTGCAGGGTAGGTTATGGCGAAATTTTAGGGTGTTAGCCAAATTTTTGAAAAATTTGAAAAATTCTTAGAAACCGAAAAGTTGAAGAACTTAATCCGTAAAGAAAATAATGAAAGTTGAGTTGATTAGTTAAACAACTTTCAGCTTTGTTCCTTTTCGAGGATGAAAAGTTTTAAGTGGGTGGATTGTAATAACCCGAAAATCCGATCCAATTTAAAAAATTTATTTTTGGCAATTTTAATGAATTTTGAATATTTAAAATGAACTTTTTAAATATTAACGACGAGAAATTTATTTTGAATAGAATTGGAACGTATATATTTATTTGAATCGTCGTTAGAATATAAATATTTTATTTTAAATATAAAAGGAATTGAAAATGGCGCGATAGTTTGAAAATTCGATTTCAAATTTCAAATGAATGTACATGATTCAAAATAAACCGGATTTTAGCAAAACCAAAAATATTAGAATCTATTTGAGAATATCTTTCCAACGAATCCGAAAAATTGAAATTTCATAGCGGGAATCAAAAGTTATGCCCAGTTGAAAATTCAGAATAGTCGCTATGGAATTCTGGCCCTTAAAAATGGAAATTTTGCAAACGACCTCGGTTTTCGATGAAACCACTTTTGTTGGATCCAGGATGTCGAGTTATTGCTAGGTTTCAAAATTCGTAATTTTTCGAATCAATATGTGAGCGTAGCGAAGTAAAACGTGTTTTGATAGTTTTAGCCAATTTCTATCGACCAGAAAATGACTATTTTTCAAACGGTCTCAGAATTTGATGAAATTAGTTTTATTAGGACTGTATCGTCAATACGAAGCTAGAAAATATTTTTTGGGAATTTTTAGAGTTCGTATGTGGTCCCGTTAAATTGAAATGTGCGTTCAAATTCAATAAATAGATTTATATTTTGATTTTGACGAAAACTAGTCGAAACAACCGAACTGGCTTGCGATACATATCCCATTGTGTTCGGAATGGGGGTAATTAGCTACGGATGACAGGCGGTGGGTCTTGTTTGTTGATCAAAATTTAAAGTTCCTTTTTGGAAATTTAAAATAATTAAATTTTATAACTAACCCCTCGCTCTCTCCCTCTATACTCTCTCAGCCCCCCTCCCCCCCCCCCCCCGTTCATTTTAAAACGAAAAAAAAGCGGAAACCAGAGGGCGCTTCCCATCGCTCTGCCGCCACCGCCACCATCGAGGGCCCCTCGCGCGCCGCCCTCTCCGACAACACCTCCACCCCTCGCGCGCTGCCCTCTCCGACAACACCTCCACCCCTCGCGCCTCTCTCCCTCTCTCCTCTTCTAAATGTCGTGACCCCCAAACCCAATGCCCAAACATCAAAAACTGCGACCACCGCACCTTTTTCTGACCGGCGCCACCCGCCACCGCCTAGCCGCGCTTTTCCCCTGACCAGCAGCCCCCAACGCCACCTCCTCAGCCTCCACCAGCGACCATGAACCCCCTTTTCCTCTAAAAACATAATTTTTAAGTATAAATGAATTTGCAAATAACCCCCTGAAGCCCACAACACCCGCGAGCGCCCCTCCTTCGATCGAAAAGCAATGTGAGCTTTTATTTTAATTTTAATTTTTTTATATAGTTAAAAATGCGATCTTTTATTATATAAACGTTATAAAAATATGATTTTTATATTATAGAAAGAATAAAAATATGATTTTTATATTATAGAATGAATAAAAATATGATTTTTATATTATAGAAATAATAAAAATATGATTTTTATATTATAGAAAGAATAAAAATACGATTTTTATATTATATAGATAGTAAAAAATTGGATCTTTATATATGTAGCGATAGGATAAATATATGATTTTTTATATATGAAATACCATTGTAAAAATGTGATTTTTAATGTGAACAACGGGAAAAGATAGCGATGGTAAAAATGAAAATCAAAATAGAAACCATACCGTTCAGATATAGAAAATGGAGGAGTGAAACCCAAAGGTGAGAACTCCTCACTTTTATTTAATTTCTAGTAAAAATGTATACTAGGATGCAGTAGGTGCTTAGCAGCACCCGACACCCGTCGTCCACAGACCATGGACGACTTGTTTGTTTGATTGTATGTTGTTTTGAAAATTGTTTGTGATGTGGAATGGATAAATAAAATATTCATAAATGGAAATAAAATATTTTATAGTTAAAAATATAATTTTTAACGTGTATATGAATAAAATAAATATTCATTTACAAATCAAACGATTTGTTTATGTACACAGATTTGACTGATATTGATTGGGACGATAAATTTTACACATCACCCAACTGCACAAATAAAACCTGTGTTTGATTGTTTGAAAACCCCACACGGGTATTGGGATGATATAAGACATACACTAGTCCCAATAATTAGTGGTATGTCGATCGATTGATTGACAGGCTGTTATAAGCGATAGATATTTGTATTTAATGCTTATGCAGTGTAGAATGCACTATGGATGATAGTTGACTGTGTTCGGTTGTTGTGGTGTACATGTGTGTATGAAATCCATATAATCAAATTATATGGTAATTGACTGTGTCTGATTCCAGTTCAGAATTATCGAATATTTTAAAATAGTGAATATTGAAATGTAAAGCCGTGTTAAGTAGTTAAACGTCATTTTAACACGAACGGGAATTTTGTCGATTTTATACGTTTTATAATGAATATCGAAAAGTGATTTCAGAATCGAATTAAATTGGATAGAAATGAAATTCGAAATAAATTGAATAGAAATGAAATTCGAATTAAATTGAATAGAAATGAAATTCGAATTAAATTGAATAGAATTAAAATTCGAATTAAATTGAATAGAATTGAAATTCGAATTAAATTGAAATGAATTTGAAATTCGAATTAAACCGAACAGAATTGAAATTCAATTTGAATTGAAATGAATTTGAAATTCGAATTGAATTGAAATGAATTTAAAACGAATTTATACGGAAAAATTCAATTTTGATTTGAATTTGAAATGGAAGTTGAAATTGTTTTTGAAACGAATTTAAAACGATTTAAAAAATTCTTTTTAAATGAAAATCGACGAAATTTATATTATATATATTGTATATATAATATAATGGCCTGAATAGAACGCGCCGCGCTGCGGTAGTTCGCGAATTTCGACCATTGGCTTCGAACGGACATTACGGGAGATCCAGTCGTCGGATTCTCCTAAAACCAGAACCGTTGGGTTCATATCGAAAAGAGATTTCGAATGAATACAAGAGATTTGAAATCTAACGGTTGGATTTGTAGATATGTCAAAATCAATTACAGAAAAGGTCGTTGTAAGTGAAGTTCTATGGCCGTTATAGGAAATCGACTGTACGTGCCTTGATAAAATTATTAAAAATATCAATAATTTGTGAAAAATCATAATAAATGATTTGGAAAGAACTGGGCTGAAAGATCCCATATTTGAAAAGATAAAACTGTATTTTTTTAATCAAAATGACTAGTTTTGAAATAGAATTATAAAGCCAATATTTTTACAATAAATAAATTGGATTTGAAATGGTTATAAAAATAAGCAGAACTTCCAATATATGAATTGAAGTGGATTTGAATCGAAATTGTCTTCGGTATATTTCGATGCTGGATTTTGTGATTATACAAATATTGTGGAGGGATTTTTAAGATATATTTTATATCGTTATTTCTAAAGCGATATTTGTTGGTTTCAGAATTTGATATTGAATATAAGCCGATACATTTTCTATTTAGAGCCTTGTATTTAATATCAAGTGAGATTAGGGTTTGTCGTGAATGGTGTCTTCATCAACACTGTCCTTGAACCCAATTAAGAAAAGAATAAATCTTTTTATTTAGATTTAATGAAGTATACCAATTAATTAATATATTTAATTGGAATTGAATAAGAATTTGTTTTTGGGTTAATCGTGAATGGTGTTTTAAATGACATTTGTTCTTTAACCCGATAACAAATGAAATGTGAATTGGGTTTATTGTGAATTGTGTTTTAAATGACATTCGTTCTTTAACTTGATTTACGGTGAAATATGATTTTGAATTTATAAATCTGTTTATAAAGATTTAATGGGATTTTCCAAAATAACGTTTTCTAGTTTAATATGTTAAATTGGAATTGATTGGAATTCGATTTGATAATAATCGAAATGAAATTATGTGGAGGAAGACTGTTAATACCTATGGAATTTAAAAAGGCTTTGCTGTTATTCCATTTATATTATTGGTCGGATACGGAAATTGATATCGATTATACATTGATTTGTTTTTCCGTGAATATTCCAGAGTTAATGTAATGGGAATAGGGTTTGTCGTGAACTGTGTTTTAAATGACATTAGTTCTTTAACCCAGTAAAAGGCAGGATTTCATGTTTGTCATTGTATTTTTAACTGTAGGGTTGATCTCTGTTAAATATATATTTGTTTGGCGGCGGAGAATTTATTTTTCTTGGTTAACGCCCTTCTCTGAGACGTACGAGCTCAGAGGTTATATATCGGTAGAAATCAATAGTACGGTGTAGATTGTCGGTGCGACATGTTTGATTTTCCAAAGTTAAATAATCATTAATATTGATTTTTGGGAAGATTAAAACTAAGAGGAGTTTTGATGAATCTTTAATCAGATTAAAATGGGAATTGATAATTTAAATTATCAAATATAGGAAATGATCGAGAATGGAGTATCACCAGTTTTGCTCCGAGCGATAGTTAAATCTTTAATTAGATTTGAATGGAAAATGGTAATTAAATTTACCGATAACACCGTGGTGTTAGTTATGGGGTAATAACAGCTTTTCTCCATGGGATAAATAGGTTGGGATTGGAAAATAAAATAAATGATTACTTCGGTGTGGTTCGCTATTCCCGACTAGTTTGGAAAACCATAATTTGGTTTGAAATGACATCCAAAGGAAGATTAAAAATAAATTTTATAGGATTTATCTTTGATAAAATTAATGGGAACCTTTCCCAAAAGATGTTAATATTTGAATAAAAGAATATTCAGAATTGGAATGGGGCGTATGTTGTGTTTTATAGCACTTGTTTATTATATACGCGAGTTATTCAGAAAGGCTGGGTTTATACCCATTCTGAATAACTGTTTCGACGATAAGTCGAAGATGAATACGGTGGTAGAAGACCGGAGGTCTTCACATCGTTTGGATAATTACTGATGATCCTGATTGGGCTGTACACCCAAGAGGAGGGAAATAGTTAGTGATCGTCCAGTCGTATTTGGAGATCAATGGATATGCGAGGTATAAAGGGCCTCCGGTTTCGTTCAGACCCAGAATGGACTTGTAAATGGGTTGTGTGTCTGACATTAGATTTTATTCTGTGTTGATTGATTTCTATTAAATATATATCTGTTTGGCGGCGGAGAATTTATTCTCTTGCTTAACGCCCTTCTTTGAGACGTACGAGCTCAGAGGTTATATATCGACAGATATCAGTCGCATGGCATGAATTTCCTGTGTGACATATTGAGATGAAGATGATCAAGGCTTCTGTTGCAAAGCAAAGTCTTGTGGTTGATGATCAAAGCACGACCTACGTGGCATAGCTTTGTGTACAACGTGAATTCGCGATCCTCACACCTCGGCATGAGTTAAAAACTGCATACGGACTGTTGGCAGAACATGACGTTTCTTTCTAGATATGGGTGGTGTCAGTGTTTTACTAGCCCTGACATCGTTGATTATTATACCTATGTGAATGTTGGACTGCGAGGCGCCTCGATTATAGGTCTGTAAGGACCGGGAAACGTGTGTTCAGGAATTGCCAATCCTCAAACGTAAGAGAGGACCGGCCCAGCCGATTCCAAGGATTACCCCGTGTGTGTAGTCCTGAGTCATTTGCTAGAGTGTCTCGAAGCGGAGAGGAGCTTGCCCCTTGCCTCGACTCATGACGGAAATCCAATTTCCAATACGTGACATTTTGGTTTTGATTATAGAGCCTAGTATGGCGACATAGTGGGATGGGGCACTTATGCCGTCTATGATTGATACTTATGATTGAAATTGTTTTGACACTATACACTTATAGTAATAAAAAAAGATGAAATTTCATGTACCAAGCATTTTTGGCTATTATAAGGTAAAACCCTATCCTTCGGCTTGCGTTGCATTGTGTGATGGGACCTGGATCTTATAATAGCTTCATTGTTCTTTATTTAGCATTGTGCTGTTTGTTTTATGCACTGGTATTCTTGGGAGGAAACCCGTTCCGTGTTATGCGGCGTGGTCCCTTGATTTACCTAACTATAAAAAGTCAAATTAATAACTGTTTTAGTTCTCACACCAGTCACATGAATGACCCTGGAGTTTATTGTTTAAACCTAAACTTTGGTTGCCCTTATTTTCTACAAGGGCAACTAGTAGTTTTGGTTTTGTAGATTTATATTCACAGGATCCTGATTTACAGCTAGAACGATGCTCGGAAAGCCTTGTATCCGTGTATTACTTTCAGTTGTATTTCGTATTGTTTTTCCGCTGCTATGAAATTTATTGTAACCTCTGATATTTATCGAATGTATTTTGTTTATTCATACTCTGTGTATTCTTGTATTCTGGTGGAATTGTTGTAATTAACAATGAAATGTTCTTCTGTTTGTGTTTTGATGTGGCTTGTTCTCAACTCAATCCGTTCTTTCCTTCACGGGGAAGTTCGGGTCGCTTCAGATATGTCCGTTAAGCCGATTCGACTATTTCGATCAGTTTCCTTCAAAATTAAAATATAAATCTATATATTGATTTTGAACGCACATTTTAATTTACCGGGACCACTTACAAACTCTAAAAATTCCAGAAAAAATATTTCTCGCTTCGTATTGACGATACTGTCCCAACAAAACTAATTTCATCAAATTTGGAGAACGTTTGAAAAATGGCCATTTTCTGGTTGATCAAATTGACAAAACACGTTTTCTTGTGCTACGCTCACATATTAAGCACAAAAATTATGAAGTTTGGAATCTAGCAATAATTTGACATCCCAAATCCGACAAAATTGGTTTCGTCGAAAATGGAGGTCATTTGCAAAATTTCTATTTTTAAGGGCTATATTTAATCCATTGTGACTACTCTGAATATTCAACTGGTTATAACTTTTGATTCCCTCTATGAAATTTCAATTATTCTCATTCATTAGAAAGGTATTTCTAAACAAATTTAGATATTTTTGGTTTTACTAAAATCCGCTATACTTTGCACTCTGTACATTCAGTCAAAGTTCAGTTCAAATTTTCAACTATCGCGATATTTTTGTACGTCAATATTTCTTAAAATAGCCAATTAAAATTTTTAAATTGGCTCTGATTTTCCGGGTTGTTACAATCTCCCCCACTTAAAATCTTTTCGTCCTCGAAAAGGAACGAAGCTGAAAGTTGTTTAACTAACCAACTCAACTTTCATTATTTTCATTATGGCTTAAGTTCTCCAACTTTCCAAACAGCCCTACAGGCCCTCTGATCTCAAAAAGAAAAAGATACAGCCAAGCGGCTAGCCAATCGGCTCATAAAATCATCAAAACCCCAAGAAATACGATAAACATGTACCTATTTGTAAGGCATACAATTTTATTCCTTTGCTTAGCTTCCCTGCCATGACCTATTAAATGTATATACACATGTACATATATGCAATTTCCATAAATTTTCAATTCAGTTCAATTTTTGCCTCAATTTGCATAAGTTAACTTTTTCATGTACATGCTAGTTTCAACAATCTATTAGTTAAACTAATAATCAAACAACACAATCATCAATCAATTAGTTGATTAACGTTTCAAATTCATAATTTTTACATACCCAAAAATCATGTATTTGAAGCCAAGTCACAACACTAAACCCTATCTAGTTTTGGTCCTCACACAAGTCAATTGGAAATATATAGATATCCCACTTTCGACACTCGAATATAAGCACTGATGATGTTTCGAACCACCATCAGAACATCTCCGGGCGACTAGAGCTTGATTCTATATCTATCCAGTATATTGAGACTTCGTATACACGCTAGCTAGGCGTATATGCAAAATCTTCATATACTCGATTGTCCAAATTAATTTAAAATAAATTATTCAAATACGAATAATAAGGTTTAAATTTTCAAAACTAAATTTGTTTTCATTTTTATTTTCGAAATAACACTCTTCTGTAATAACCCGGAAAATCTGGGCCAGTTTGAAATTTTTATTTTGGCAATTTTAGCGAATTTTGAATATTTAAAATAGATTATTTTAAATAATATCGACGAGAAATTTATTTTGAATATAATTAGAACGTATATATTATACACGTCGTCGTTAGAATATAAATATTTATATATAATTATAAATAGTATTGAAAATGGCGCGGTAGTTCGATAATTCGATTTCAAACTTCAATTGAATGTACCGGGTGCAAAACAATCCGGATTTTAGTGAAACCAAAAATGATAGGATCTAATTGATAATATCTTTGTATCGAATCCGAAAAATCAAGATTTCATAGTGGGAATCAAAAGATATGTCCAGTTGAAAATTCTGAATAGTCGCTGTGGAATTCAGGCCCTTAAAAATGGACATTTTGCAAATGACCTCGGATTTCGACGAAACCAGTTTTGTTGGGTCAGTGATGTAAAGTTATTGCTAGGTTTTAAATTTCATAATTTTTTGAATCAGTTTGTGAGCGTGGCAAAGGAAAACGCATTTGACCAGTTTCAGTTGATTTTAATCGACTGGAAAATGGCCATTTTTCCAACGGTCTCAGAATTCGACGAGACTAGTTTTGTTAGGACCGTATCGTCAACACGAAGCTAGAAAATATTTTTCGGGAATTTTTCTAGTTAGTATGTGACCCCGGTAATTTGAAATGTACGTTTAAAATTCAATATAGTGATTTAAATGTAAGTTTAACGGAAACTGATTGTAACGATCAAAACAGCTTGCGGTACATTTCCCATTGTGTTCGGAATGGGGGTAAAACGCTATGGACGACAGGGGGTGGGCCTCGTTTCGAGTTCGTTTGTAAAAGTCAACTTTTTAAATTAAATAAAAAGAAAAAAAATAAAAAAAATTAAATAAAACTCTTCCCCCTCTTTTATCTCGTTCTGGCCCCCCCTTCTATCATTCGTTAGACTCAGAAAAAAAAAAAGAAAAAAAAATATAAAACCCCAAATCGATCGAGCCACCCCCTCTCGACGTCGATCGACGCCAGCACCACCGCCCCACCGCCGCTGCCACCACCGATCACCCAGGCGCCCCCTTCCTCTCGCGATACAGCCCCCCCCCCCCCACGCCCAACCCAAACCCCTACCCGAGCCCTAGCCACCACCGTTAACCCCTGCCGCGCCCTACCTCACTCCAGACCTCCGCTGCCACCCTCTCTCTTCTTCCCTCTCCCCAATCGACGAACTGCCGACGAGCCCCCCTGTAAGTTCCCTGATGTTGTTTTTTTTATTTACTTTAAACTGTTTTTTATTTATTTACTTTAAACTGTTTTTTTATTTATTTACTTTAAACTGTTTTTTATTTTACTTGAAAACTGATTTTTAAAAAAGGTTTAAAACTGATTTTATTTTAAGATTTTAAATAGAAAAAGGTTTAATCTTTTTAAAGAAAAAGATTTGAACTTTTAAAGAAAAAGATCATATTTTTAAAACTTCATATTGAAAAGGCGAAATCTATATTTTTGTGAAAGGGAATTTTTGTCTATATGGCATCGAGATAAAAATATAATTTTTATAACGAAGCATAGTAAAAATTCGATTTTTATTTGAATGGCGAAATAAAAATATGATTTTTATATATTGAACATCGAAATAAAAATATGATTTTTATATATTGAACTTTGAAATAAAAATATGATTTTTATATATGGAACTTCGAAATAAAAATATGATTTTTATATATTGAACTTCAAAATAAAAATATGATTTTTATATATTGAACTTCGAAATAAAAATATGATTTTTATATATGGAACTTCGAAATAAAAATATGATTTTTATATATGGAACTTCGAAATAAAAATATGATTTTTATATATTGAACAGCGAAGTAAAAATTCGATTTTTACATAGGTGGTGAAAGCGGACAACGAAGGCGAGAACGAAGAAGATTTATATCAAAGAAGAGTTAAGATGTTTGGATAGCTATAAGTGAGAATTTCTCACCTTTCAATTTCATTTTCTAGTTATATATATATACTAGGATGCAGACGGTGCTTAGTAGCACCCAACACAATCGTCCACAGTACATGGACTTGTTTGTTTGGTTGCATAGATTAGTTATATGATTTGATTTGAATTTGGTTGTTTGGTGATTTTGATTGATGTGTGAATGGCGTGGGCCTTCACGAGACCGGGGATAAGGCTAGGCCTCGTCCCGTTTCTAGTATCGTGCCGTTATGCCGCTGAAATTTTCTAAAATGTGTTAGAAAAATAAAAATATCATTTTATTTAAAGAATGAACTTAATAGAAATTCATATGTTGGAATAAAATGTTTTATCGTTAAAAATATAATTTTTAACGTGAATGTGAATAAATAAATATTCATTTACAAACCAGACGGTTTGTTTATGTACACCTATTTGAAGGACATTGATTGAGACGATAAATTTTACACATCGCCCAACTGCACGAATAAAATATTTGTTTGATTGTTTGAAACCCCACACGGGTGTTGGGATGAAACTTGAAGTTCACTCATCCTGATTGATTAAATAGGTCGATCGATTGATTGACAAGCTGCTATAAGCGTTAAATGTCTATATTTGATGCTTATACAGTGTAGTGCACTTTGGTTGATGGTTGATTATTTTTCAATGCTATTATATACATGTGTTGTAGGAAAATCCATATAATTAACATTATATGGTGATTGATTGGGCCTCATTCCAATTTAGAAAATAAAGAATATTATAAAATAACGGTTCATGTGTTGACAGTACTCATCCTTTGAGATTGGTCATGTGTTGAACGAAATATTTTGATAATAAAATTTACATCTTTATCAATATAAAATAACGGTTCATGTGTTGACAGTACTCATCCTTTGAGATTGGTCATGTGTTGAACGAAATATTTTGATAATAAAATTTACATCTTTATCAATATAAAATAACGGTTCATGTGTTGACAGTACTCATCCTTTGAGATTGGTCATGTGTTGAACGAAATATTTTGATAATAACAACTATTTTGAAAAAGAAATATTTGAAATAAAATATTTGAAATAGAAATTTATGAAGCCGTGTTGATTAGATTGACGCCATTTTGACGTAAACGATATTTATATCGATTTTATTCATTTCGAAATGAATTTAATATATAACGAGTTCGAAATGAATTGAATTGAAAATGATTTCGAGATGAATTGAACATATAACGATTTCGAAATGAATTGAATATATAACGATTTCGAAATGAATTGAATATATAACGATTTCGAAATGAATTGAATTGAAAACGATTTCGAAATGAATTGAATATATAACGATTTCGAAATGAATTGAATTAAAAACGATTTCGAAATGAATTGAAAACGAATTCAAATTGAATTGAAAGCGAATTGAAATGAATTCGAATTGAATTGAAATTTGAATTGAATAGAAATGAATTTTAAAACGAATTTATAAAGATGAATTCAATTTTGATTTGAATTGAAATGGAAGTTGAAATTGCTTTTGAAACGAATTTAAAACTGTTTATATAATTCGTTTTAAATAGTAATCGATGAAATATATATTATATATAATATAATGGCCTGAATAGAACGCGCCGCGCCGCGGCAGTTCGCGAATTTCGACCATTTATTTCAAACGGACATTACGGGAGATCCGACCGTCGGATTCTCCTAAAACCGGAACCGTTGGGTTCGTATCAAAAAGAGCTTTCTAATGAATGTTAGAAATTTGAAATCTAATGGTTGGATTTGGAGATACGTCCAAATCAAATTCGAAAAAGGTCGTTGTAAGTGCAGTTCGATGGCCATTGATGGAAATCGACTGTACAGGCCCTGATAAAATTATTAAAAATAGTAATAATTTGTGTAAAATCATAAGAAATGATTTAGAAAGAATTGGGATGAAAAACTCCATATTTGAAAAGATAAAAATAGATTTTTATCGAAATGAACTAGTTTTGAACTAGAATTATAATTCTATTTATTTTTAAATAAATAAATTGAATTTAAAAAGGGTTTTAAAAATAACCAGAATATCCAATGATTGCATTGGAGTGGATCTGAATCGAAATTGTCTTCGGAATATTTCGATGTTGGAATTCGTGATTATACAGGTGTTGTTATGGAAATTTGAAAGATATATATTTATATCGTTATTTCCAATACGACATTTGTTAGTCGTAGAATTTGATATTGAATATAAGCCGATATATTTTCTATTCAGAGCCTTGTATTGAATATCGAATGTGATTTGGGTTTGTCGTGAATGGTGTCTTCACTAACACAGTTCTTGAACCCAACTGAGAAATGATTAAATCTTTTTATTTAGATTTAATGAAAGGTACCAATTAAATAATATTTAATTGGAATTGAATTGATATTGATTTTTGGGTTTATCGTGGACAGTGTTTTAAATAACACTTGTTCTTTAACCCGATAATTAATGGAATGATATTTTGGGTTTACCGTGAACAGTGTTTTAAATGACACTGATTCTTTAACCCAGTTAACGATTAAAACTAAGTGGAGTTTTAATGAATCTTTAATTAGATTGAAATAATCGAGAATGGAGTATCACCAGTTTTACTCCAGGCGATAGTTAAATCTTTAATTAGATTTGAACGTGAAATGGTAATTGAATTTACCGATAACACTGTGGTGTTAGATATGAAGTATTACCAGTTTTACTTCATGGGATAAATAGGTTGGGATTGGGAAATTAAAACAAATGATTACTTCGGTAAGTTTCGTTAATCCCGACTAGTTTGAATTGATATTCAAAAGTAGATTAAAGAATAAATTAAAGAATTTATCTTTGATAAAATTAATGGGAACCTTTCCCTATGAATGTTAAATTAGAAATTAACTATAGGTTAGCCAAGCAGAATGGTTTTCTGGATATTGATCTGATGTTGGTTTCGGCCTTCGGGGTTAATATTTGGGGAATTATTCTCTTGATTAATTTACGGTTAATGACTGAGGAATTGGAATGAGGCGTATGTTGTGTTTGTGTAACACTTATTTAAAATATACGCGAGTTATTCGGAAAGACCGGGTTTATCCCATTCTGAATAACTGATACGACGGTAAGTCGAAGATGAAGACGATGGTCGAAGACCGGAAGTCTTCACGTCGTTTGGGTGATTACTGATGATCTTGATTGGGCTGTACACCCAAGAAGATGGAAACAGTTGGTGATCGTCCAGACGTACTTGGAGATGGATGGATATGCGAGGAAAGTGCCTCCGGTTTCGTTCAGACCCAGAACGGACTTGTAAATGGACTGTGTGTCTGACATTGGATTTTAGTCCGTGTGATTGATCTCTATTAAATATATATCTGTTTGGCGGCGGAGAATTTATTCTCTTGCTTAACGCCCTTCTCTGAGACGTACGAGCTCAGGGGTTATATATTGATGGATATCAAACGCATGGAGTGAATTGCCTGTGTGGCATGCCTAAGTGGTAATTGATCGAGGCTTCTGTTGAAAAGCAAAGTCTTGTGGTGATGATCAAAGCAAGGCCTTTGTGGCGTAGCTTTGTGTAACGTTTACTTCGTGAGTTTCACACCCGGTATGAACCAAAAACGGGAGACGGACCTCGGGGGGACATGCGTTTTCTTTCTAGCTAGAAGTGGCGTCAGTGGTTTTACACGCCTTGACGAGTTTGACTTATGTGGTTGTTGCTATTGCGAGGCGCCTCGGATTGATCGGTCGTTCTCGAGCCGATGGAGTCATTTAGTTGGCTCACCTACGCCCCAAAGGGCGGAGAAACGTATTGTTCAGGCATTATAATCCACATCGGTGGACCGGCCCTGACGATCAAAGGTACGGTTGCGGCTGTGCCTGAGACACGGGCTAGAGCATCTCGAATCGGTTGAGGACTATCTTTTGCCTCGGTTCATAGATGGAAACCCAATTTCCAAATACGTGACTTTGCGATTTTAATTGTATAACCTAGTATGGCGACATAGTGGGATGGGGCGCTCATGCCGCCTATGATTGATACTTATGATTTGAAGTTGTTTTATGCACTATGCACTTATAATAGTATCAAACGATTTGTTTTAAAACGTATCAAGCATTCTTTGGCTGTTATAAGGGAAAACCCTATCCTCGGCTGCGTTGCATTGTGTGATGGGACCTGGGTCTTATAACAGCTTCATTTTTCTTTATTTAGCATTGCGCTGTTTGTTTTATGCACTGGTATTCTTGGGAGGAAACCCGTTCCGTGTTATACGGCGTGGTCCCTTGATTTACCTAACTATAAAAATAAAGATTAACTGTTTTAGTTCTCACACCAGTCACATGACTGACCTGGAGTTTATTGTTTTAACCTAAACTCGAGGTGCCCCTATTTTGACACGGGCAGCTAGTAGTTTTGGTTTTGCAGATTTATATTCACAGGATCCTGGTTTACAGCTGGAACGATATCCGGAAAGCTTTGTATCCGTATATCTCTTATAGTTGTGTATTGTATTATTTTCCGCTGCTATGTATTTAAATGTAATTTAAATCTCTGATATTTCTGTGTAATATTCATTTATACTCTGTATATTCTTGTAATCTGATGCATTGTTGTAATATATAATGAAACGTTCTTCTGTATGAGTTTTGTTGTGGCTTGTTCTCGAACTATCCGACACTTTCCTTTACGGGGAAGTTACGGGTTTTCACAGTTGGTATCAGAGCTTTGGTTTACAAAGCTAGAGAACAAGGCACATTAGAACCATACGAAAGAATTCATCAGATATTGGATTAGTAATATCCAATGGGAATGACTCGTTAGAGATGGGATCAGTAGTATCCTAGAACGAGTGTGAAGAGTATATTTTTCAAAGTGAAAACAAACTTTTGTTTTGAAAATTTAAATCAATTATTCGTATTTGATTATTTATTTATATAGATGTGGACAATCCAGTATATATAGATTTTGCGTATACGTCTGATCCGCGTGTATTCGAAATTTTAATATACTGGATAGATATAGAATCACACTCTAGTCGCCCGGGGATGATGCTGATAATTGTGATCACATTATCAGTATTTATATTCGAGTGACGAAAGTGAGATTTCTATATATTTCCTATTGACTGGTGTGAGAACCAAAATTAGATAGGGCTAATTGTTGTGATTTGGCATCAAAAATCTGATTTTTGACTATGTATCGAAATTATGAATTTGAAACTCTAATTCACTAATTGATTGATGATTGTGTTGTTTGTTTATTTGTTTGCTAATTTTTAGCCATTTAGCCTAATAGCATCAAAAATTGAATTGTATTGAAATTGGTCGCATTTGCTTGCATATACTTGTACTTACATTGAACAGGTCATAGCAAGGAGGCTAGAGCAGAGAATAAAATTTGTTTGTCCGATAAATAGGTACATGTTTACTACATAATTTCCTGTTTTGTTTGGGTGATGATGATTTTATGAGCCTATTGGCTAGCCGCTTGGCTTTTTCTTTTTCTTTTTGAGATCTGAAGGACCGGGGAAGCTATTTGAAATTCCCCGATGCTCCCGGTGCAGGGGAGGTTATGGCGAAATTTTTCAAAAATTTAGGGTGTTAGACAAATTTTTGAAGTTTTGAAAATTCTCAGAAACTAAAGAGTTGGAGAATGGAAGCCAGATCGAATGTAGAGCTGAATAATCAAACCACTTTCGACTTTATTCCTTTTCGGGGACGAAAATTTTTAAGTGGGGGAGATTGTAATAACCCGGAAAATCTGGGCCAGTTTAAAATTTTTATTTTGGCAATTTTAGCGAATTTTGAATATTTAAAATAGATTATTTTAAATAATATCGACGAGAAATTTATTTTGAATATAATTAGAACGTATATATTATACGCGTCGTCGTTAGAATATAAATATTTATATATAATTATAAATAGAATTGAAAATGGCGCGGTAGTTCGATAATTCGATTTCAAACTTCAATTGAATGTACCGGGTGCAAAACAATCCGGATTTTAGTGAAACCAAAAATGATAGGATCTAATTGATAATATCTTTGTATCGAATCCGAAAAATCAAGATTTCATAGTGGGAATCAAAAGATATGTCCAGTTGAAAATTCTGAATAGTCGCTATGGAATTCAGGCCCTTAAAAATGGACATTTTGCAAATGACCTCGGATTTCGACAAAACCAGTTTTGTTGGGTCCGTGATGTAAAGTTATTGCTAGGTTTTAAATTTCATAATTTTTTGAATCAGTATGTGAGCGTGGCAAAGGAAAACGCGTTTGACCAGTTTCAGTTGATTTTAATCGACTGGAAAATGGCCATTTTTCCAACGGTCCCAGAATTCGACGAGATTAGTTTTGTTAGGACCGTATCGTCAACACGAAGCTAGAAAATATTTTTCGGGAATTTTTCTAGTTAGTATGTACCCCGGTAATTTGAAATGTACGTTTAAAATTCAATATAGTGATTTAAATGTAAGTTTAACGGAAACTGATTGTAACGATCAAAACAGCTTGCGGTACATATCCCATTGTGTTCGGAATGAGGGCAAAACGCTATGGACGACAGGGAGTGGGCCTCATTTCGAGTTCGTTTGTAAAAGTCAACTTTTTAAATTAAATAAAAAGAAAAAAATAATAAAAAAAAATTAAATAAAACTCTTCCCCCCCTTTTATCTCGTTCTGCCCCCCCCCCCTTCTATCATTCGTTAGACTCAGAAAAATATATATATAAAACCCCAAATCGATCGAGCCACCCCCTCTCGACGTCGATCGACGCCAGCACCACCGCCCCACCGCCGCTGCCACCACCGATCACCCAGGCGCCCCCTTCCTCTCGCGATACAGCCCCCCCCCCCCCCCCCCGCCACAAAAACCGACGCCCAACCCAAACCCCTACCCGAGCCCTAGCCACCACCGTTAACCCCTGCCGCGCCCTACCTCACTCCAGACCTCCGCTGCCACCCTCTCTCTTCTTCCCTCTCCCCAATCGGCGAGCCGCCGACGAGCCCCCCTGTAAGTTCCCTGATGTTGTTTTTTTTTACTTACTTTAAACTGTTTTTTATTTATTTACTTTAAACTGTTTTTTTATTTATTTACTTTAAACTGTTTTTTTATTTTACTTGAAAACTGATTTTTAAAAAAGGTTTAAAACTGATTTTATTTTAAGATTTTAAATAGAAAAAGGTTTAATCTTTTTAAAGAAAAAGATTTGAACTTTTAAAGAAAAAGATCATATTTTTAAAACTTCATATTGAAAAGGCGAAATCTATATTTTTGTGAAAGGGAATTTTTGTCTATATGGCATCGAGATAAAAATATAATTTTTATAACGAAGCATAGTAAAAATTCGATTTTTATTTGAATGGCGAAATAAAAATATGATTTTTATATATTTAACTTCGAAATAAAAATATGATTTTTATATATTGAACTTCGAAATAAAAATATGATTCTTATATATGGAACTTCGAAATAAAAATATGATTTTTATATATTGAACTTCGAAATAAAAATATGATTTTTATATATTGAACTTCGAAATAAAAATATGATTTTTATATATGGAACTTCGAAATAAAAATATGATTTTTATATATTGAACAGCGAAGTAAAAATATGATTTTTATATATTGAACAGCGAAGTAAAAATTCGATTTTTACATAGGTGGTGAAAGCGGACAACGAAGGCGAGAACGAAGAAGATTTATATCAAAGAAGAGTCAAGATGTTTGGATAGCTATAAGTGAGAATTTCTCACCTTTCAATTTCATTTTCTAGTTATATATATACTAGGATGCAGACGGTGCTTTGTAGCACCCGATACAATCGTCCACAGACCATGGACTTGTTTGTTTGGTTGCATAGATTAGTTATATGATTTGATTTGAATTTGGTTGTTTGGTGATTTTGATTGATATGTGAATGGCGTGGGCCTTCACTAGACCGGGGATAAGGCTAGGCCTCGCCCCGTTTCTAGTATCGTGCCGTTATGCCGCCGAAATTTTCTAAAATGTGTTAGAAAAATAAAAATATCATTTTATTTAAAGAATGAACTTAATAGAAATTCATATGTTGGAATAAAATGTTTTATCGTTAAAAATATAATTTTTAACGTGAATGTGAATAAATAAATATTCATTTACAAACCAGACGGTTTGTTTATGTACACCTATTTGAAGGACATTGATTGAGACGATAAATTTTACACATCGCCCAACTGCACAAATAAAATATTTGTTTGATTGTTTGAAACCCCACACGGGTGTTGGGACGAAACTTGAAGTTCACTCATCCTGATTGATTAAATATGTCGATCGATTGATTGACAAGCTGCTATAAGCGTTAAATGTCTATATTTGATGCTTATACAGTGTAGTGCACTTTGGTTGATGGTTGATTATTTTTCAATGCTATTATATACATGTGTTGTAGGAAAATCCATATAATTAACATTATATGGTGATTGATTGGGCCTCATTCCAATTTAGAAAATAAAGAATATTATAAAATAACGGTTCATGTGTTGACAGTACTCATCCTTTGAGATTGGTCATGTGTTGAACGAAATATTTTGATAATAAAATTTACATCTTTATCAATATAAAATAACGGTTCATGTGTTGACAGTACTCATCCTTTGAGATTGGTCATGTGTTGAACGAAATATTTTGATAATAAAATTTACATCTTTATCAATATAAAATAACGGTTCATGTGTTGACAGTACTCATCCTTTGAGATTGGTCATGTGTTGAACGAAATATTTTGATAATAACAACTATTTTGAAAAAGAAATATTTGAAATAAAATATTTGAAATAGAAATTTATGAAGCCGTGTTGATTAGATTGACGCCATTTTGACGTAAACGATATTTATATCGATTTTATTCATTTCGAAATGAATTGAATATATAACGATTTCGAAATGAATTGAATTGAAAATGATTTCGAGATGAATTGAACATATAACGATTTCGAAATGAATTGAATATATAACGATTTCGAAATGAATTGAATATATAACGATTTCGAAATGAATTGAATTGAAAACGATTTCGAAATGAATTGAATATATAACGATTTCGAAATGAATTGAATTGAAAACGATTTCGAAATGAATTGAAAACGAATTCAAATAGAATTGAAAGCGAATTGAAATGAATTCGAATTGAATTGAAATTTGAATTGAAATGAATTTTAAAACGAATTTATAAAGATGAATTCAATTTTGATTTGAATTAAAATGGAAGTTGAAATTGCTTTTGAAACGAATTTAAAACTGTTTATATAATTCGTTTTAAATAGTAATCGACGAAATATATATTATATATAATATAATGGCCTGAATAGAACGCGCCGCGCCGCGGCAGTTCGCGAATTTCGACCATTTATTTCAAACGGACATTACGGGAGATCCGACCGTCGGATTCTCCTAAAACCGGAACCGTTGGGTTCGTATCGAAAAGAGCTTTCTAATGAATGTTAGAAATTTGAAATCTAACGGTTGGATTTGGAGATACGTCCAAATCAAATTCGAAAAAGGTCGCTGTAAGTGCAGTTCGACGGCCATTGATGGAAATCGACTGTACAGGCCTTGATAAAATTATTAAAAATAGTAATAATTTGTGTAAAATCATAAGAAATGATTTAGAAAGAATTGGGATGAAAAACTCCATATTTGAAAAGATAAAAATAGATTTTTATCGAAATGAACTAGTTTTGAACTAGAATTATAATTCTATTTATTTTTAAATAAATAAATTGAATTTAAAAAGGGTTTTAAAAATAACCAGAATATCCAATGATTGCATTGGAGTGGATTTGAATCGAAATTGTCTTCGGAATATTTCGATGTTGGAATTCGTGATTATACAGGTGTTGTTATGGAAATTTGAAAGATATATATTTATATCGTTATTTCCAATACGACATTTGTTAGTCGTAGAATTTGATATTGAATATAAGCCGATATATTTTCTATTCAGAGCCTTGTATTGAATATCGAATGTGATTTGGGTTTGTCGTGAATGGTGTCTTCACTAACACTGTTCTTGAACCCAATTGAGAAATGATTAAATCTTTTTATTTAGATTTAATGAAAGGTACCAATTAAATAATATTTAATTGGAATTGAATTGATATTGATTTTTGGGTTTATCGTGGACAGTGTTTTAAATAACACTTGTTCTTTAACCCGATAATTAATGGAATGATATTTTGGGTTTACCGTGAACCGTGTTTTAAATGACACTGATTCTTTAACCCAGTTAACGATTAAAACTAAGTGGAGTTTTAATGAATCTTTAATTAGATTGAAATAATCGAGAATGGAGTATCACCAGTTTTACTCCAGGCGATAGTTAAATCTTTAATTAGATTTGAACGTGAAATGGTAATTGAATTTACCGATAACACTGTGGTGTTAGATATGAAGTATTACCAGTTTTACTTCATGGGATAAATAGGTTGGGATTGGGAAATTAAAACAAATGATTACTTCGGTAAGTTTCGTTAATCCCGACTAGTTTGAATTGATATTCAAAAGTAGATTAAAGAATAAATTAAAGAATTTATCTTTGATAAAATTAATGGGAACCTTTCCCTATGAATGTGAAATTAGAAATTAACTATAGGTTAGCCAAGCAGAATGGTTTTCTGGATATTGATCTGATGTTGGTTTCGGCCTTCGGGGTTAATATTTAGGGAATTATTCTCTTGATTAATTTACGGTTAATGACTAATGAATTGGAATGAGGCGTATGTTGTGTTTGTGTAACACTTATTTAAAATATACGCGAGTTATTCGGAAAGACCGGGTTTATCCCATTCTGAATAACTGATACGACGGTAAGTCGAAGATGAAGACGATGGTCGAAGACCGGAAGTCTTCACGTCGTTTGGGTGATTACTGATGATCTTGATTGGGCTGTACACCCAAGAAGATGGAAACAGTTGGTGATCGTCCAGACGTACTTGGAGATGGATGGATATGCGAGGAAAGTGCCTCCGGTTTCGTTCAGACCCAGAACGGACTTGTAAATGGAATATGTGTCTGACATTGGATTTTAGTCCGTGTGATTGATCTCAATTAAATATATATCTGTTTGGTGGCGGAGAATTTATTCTCTTGCTTAACGCCCTTCTCTGAGACGTACGAGCTCAGGGGTTATATATTGATGGATATCAAACGCATGGAGTGAATTGCCTGTGTGGCATGCCTAAGTGGCAATTGATCGAGGCTTCTGTTGAAAAGCAAAGTCTTGTGGTGATGATCAAAGCAAGGCCTTTGTGGCGTAGCTTTGTGTAACATTTACTTCGCGAGTTTCACACCCGGTATGAACCAAAAACGGGAGACGGACCTCAGGGGGGACATGCGTTTTCTTTCTAGCTAGAAGTGGCGTCAGTGGTTTTACACGCCCTGACGAGTTTGAATTATGTGGTTGTTGCTGTTGCGAGGCGCCTCGGATTGATCGGTCGTTCTCGAACCGATGGAGTCATTTAGTTGGCTCACCTACGCCCCAAAGGGCGGAGAAACGTATTGTTCAGGCATTATAATCCACATCGGTGGACCGGCCCTGACGATCCAAGGTACGGTTGCGGCTGTGCCTGAGACACGGGCTAGAGCGTCTCGAATCGGTTGAGGACTATCTTTTGCCTCGGTTCATAGATGGAAACCCAATTTCCAAATACGTGACTTTGCGATTTTAATTGTATAACCTAGTATGGCGACATAGTGGGATGGGGCGCTCATGCCGCCTATGATTGATACTTATGATTTGAAGTTGTTTTATGCACTATGCACTTATAATAGTATCAAACGATTTGTTTTAAAACGTATCAAGCATTCTTTGGCTGTTATAAGGGAAAACCCTATCCTCGGCTGTGTTGCATTGTGTGATGGGACCTGGGTCTTATAACAGCTTCATTTTTCTTTATTTAGCATTGCGCTGTTTGTTTTATGCACTGGTATTCTTGGGAGGAAACCCGTTCCGTGTTATACGGCGTGGTCCCTTGATTTACCTAACTATAAAAATAAAGATTAACTGTTTTAGTTCTCACACCAGTCACATGACTGACCTGGAGTTTATTGTTTTAACCTTAACTCGGGGTGCCCCTATTTTGACACGGGCAGCTAGTAGTTTTGGTTTTGCAGATTTATATTCACAGGATCCTGGTTTACAGCTGGAACGATATCCGGAAAGCTTTGTATCCGTATATCTCTTCTAGTTGTGTATTGTATTATTTTCCGCTGCTATGTATTTAAATGTAATTTAAATCTCTGATATTTCTGTGTAATATTCATTTATACTCTGTATATTCTTGTAATCTGATGCATTGTTGTAATATACAATGAAACGTTCTTCTGTATGAGTTTTGTTGTGGCTTGTTCTCGAACTATCCGACACTTTCCTTTACGGGGAAGTTACGGGTTTTCACATCTTCGGACCCATTCTAGGATACTACTGATCCCATCTCTAACGAGTCATTCTTATTGGATATTACTAATCCAATCTCTGATGAATTCTTTCGTTTGGTTCTAATGTGTCCTGTTCTCGAGCTCTGTAAACCAAAGCTCTGATACCACTGTAAGGACCCGTAACTTCCCCGATCTCCTAAGAGAAGAGAAAGCACATATTGTTTTGAGAACACGATAGATCAAAACACAAACAGAAGAACATTTCATTTCTTATTACAACAATTTACATCAGAGTACAAGAATATTCCAGAGTTTGAATAAATATTACACATTTGATAAATATCAGAGATTTAAATACATTACTGCAGCGGAAAATAATACATAACACAACTAAAAGAGATAAACGGATACAGAGCTTTCCGAGTATCATTCCAGCTGTAAACCAGGATCCTGTGAATATAAATGTTCAAAACTAAAACTACTAGCTGCCCGTGTGGAAAATAGGGGCACCCAGAGTTTAGGTTAAAACAATAAACTCCTGATCAGTCATGTGACTAGTGTGAGAACTAAAACAGTTATTTAAAACTTTGTTTTAAAATAGAGTAAATCAAGGGACCACGCCATATAACACGAAACGGGTTTAACCCCAAGAATTCCAGTGCATAAAACAAACAGCGCAATGCTAAATAAAGAAAATGAAGCTATTATAAGACTTAGGTCCTATCACACAATGCAACACAAACCAGAGGATAGAGTTTTACCTGATAATAGCCAAATATGCTTGTTACGTTTAAAACAAATCATTTGATACTATAATAAGTGCATAGTGTTAAAAACAACTTCAAATATAAATGTATCAATCCTAGACGGCATGAGCGCCCCATCCAACTATGTCGCCATACTAGACTCTACAATCAAAACTGAAAAATGTCGTATTTGAAAGTTGGATTTCCATCATGGTGGTTACTGATTCGAAAGATCGATCACGTAGTGCAATTCCCAACGGTTTACGTTGTAGTCATGCGAAAACACCGTAATGCACATCCGCACTATATCCAGGAAATCAAGTTACCGCTGCCTACGTCGCAGGCATGCGAAAACACCGCTAACTCTATCCATCTGGGAATCGGGGGGTGTGCCCTATCCCACAAAATCTTGGTTGACCGAATCCATCCTAATATCCAAAGTATACTGATCAAACCATCAGCGTATCACCATACCAGTGTGTGAGGCTCGCGAATTAACGCTACACAAAACTGTGCTATATTAAAGCTATGCTTTGATCATCATCCACCAAACTTTGCTTTTCAATAAAAGTTTGGATCACTACATCTCAGCATGTCACACTATCAATCCATACTGTACCACTGATTTCTGCCGATATATAACCTCTGAGCTCGTACGTCTCAGAGAAGGGTGTTAAGCAAGAGAATAAATTCTTCGCCACCAAATAGAAATATGTTTAGAAGAGATCAACGAATATAGTATAAAAGAATACAATGTCAGACACACCATCCATTTACAAGTCCGTTCCGGGTCTGAACGAAACCGAAGGCACCTTATTCCTCGTCCTATATATCCAATACAGGAGAGAGGCCCTCGCATATCCGTACAATCAACAAGTACGTCCGGACGGCTACCACTGTAGCCCCTTTAAGGTAGCTACTCAAACCATGGGCATTAGTAGCGCCCATCCATTCGATGTGAAGATCGTCGGTCTTGCACCGTCTTAAATCTCTTCGACATAGTCGTCGTATCAATTATTCAGAATGGGTTAAACCCGATCTTTCCTAATAATTCGCGTATCATATAATCAAGTGCTATAACAACACATCATACGCCACATTCCAATTCAGAATATTCTTTTAGCCAAATATTCTTTTCACAGTTTAAACCAAATTAAGGTTTTCCAAACTAGTCGGGATTAGCGAACCTTATCGAAGGAATCATTTATTTTATTTCCCAATCCCAACCTATTCATCCCATGGAGCAAAATTGGCAGTACTGCATATCTAACACCCACGGTATTATCGGTAACATTATTACCATTTTGCATTCAAATTTAATTAAAGATTTAACTATCGCTTGGAGAAAAACAGGTGATGCTCCATTCTCGATCATTTTCTTGAATTGATAATTTTAACTATCAGATTCACATTTGAATCTAATTAAAGATTCATCAAAACTCCAATTAGTTTTAATCTCCAAAAATCATTATTCAGTGATTATTCGAAGTTAAGAAATTAATCTTATCTTTAACTGGGTTAAAGAACCTGTGACGATCCCAAAACCCCATGACACGGTGTTAAGGATAATCATTGGAATATAACACAATAATCATCAATAGCAGATCACAGATAATAGCATAAACAGAAAATAGAATAATTTACACACATATGACAGCGGAATCATATAGATATCATCACATCAGAGAAGCACAGTACAGGATACAACTTAGTGCATAATGATACATAATCAGTCACCATCGCTAGAGGCGGAATCATACATAAAAAGTACACAAAAGGAATATCAGTCTACATCGCCAGTGGCAGAATCATAATATAGATACAATAATGGCGGAGAAAATCCAAGTCAGCACAGTGTAGTCAAGCCTCGCCATGAGCCAAAAGGTGCATCAAAAACCTGTAACTAGGTTACCCGTGTGAAAATGAGGGCACCCGAGTTTGCAAGGTGAAACAAACTACGAGTCAGTCATGGGACTGGTATGAGAAATCTTCTCAACTTATTAACAACAATAATAAGGCAAATCAAAGGACCACGCCACTTTCGCGGAACGGGTTTACTCCAATGAGTGCTAGTGCATGAAATAAAGTAAATTACTAAATCAACGCAATGCTTTTTATAAAATGAAGCCATTATAAGACTCAGGTCCCATCACACAATGCAACGCAAGCCGGAGGATAGAGTTTTTACCTTATAATGGCCAAAGATGCTTCATACGAATAAAACAAAGGTGTTCGATATTATTACTAGTGCATATATGTTTCAAAAGCGATTTCAACCATAAATATCAATCATAGGCGGCATAAATGACCCATACCACTATGTCGCCATACTAGTAATACAATCACGTCCGCATATTTCGTATTGGAAATTGGATTCCTTCATGAGTCGAGGCAAGTGGCAAGCTCCTCTCCGATTCGAGACACTCTAGCAAATGTCCAAGGACCCCACTATGTTCCTTGGATCTTCAGGGCCGGTCCTCTCTTACTTTTGAGGATTAGTTATTCCTGAACACACGTTTCCCGGTCCTTACAGACCTATATCGAGGCGCCTCGCATTCCAACAACCACACGGGTGAAAAGTATATATAATGTCAGGGCTGGTAGGTCACTGACACCACCTTAGCTAGAAAGAAACGTCGTGCTCTCCCTGTAGTCACTCTCCTGTTTTTGACTCATACCGAGGTGTGAGGCTCACGAATTCACGTTATACACAAAGCTACGTCACACAGACCATGCTTTGATCATCAACCACAAGACTTAGCTTTGCAACAGAAGCCTTGATCATATGCCACTCAGGCGTGCCACATAGGCAATACACTCCATGCGACTGATTTCTGTCAATACATAACCTCTGAGCTCGTACGTCTCAGAGAAGGGCGTTGAGCAAGAGAATAAATTCTCCGCCGCCAAACAGATATATATTTAACAGAGATCAATCAACACAGAACAAAATCCAATGTCAGACACACAGTCCATTTACAAGTCCGTTCTGGGTCTGAACGAAACCGGAGGCACCAATTCCTCGCATATCCGTACAATCAACAGTATGTTTAGACGGCTACTACTTCAATTCCTTCATGGTAGCTACTCCAATCACGAGCATCAGTAGCGCCCATCCATCCAATGTGGAGATCGTCGGTCTTCAGCCGTCTTCGACTCTTCTACTTCTCAACGTCGATCGATTATTTGAAATGAGATAAACTCGGCCTTTTCAAATAACCCACGTATATTTAGATTTTCAAATCAATTAATCACATGGTTGGACTATTCAACATTCACATTTCAGTTATTTAGTTATAATTTTCATGTCAAATACATTCAACCATCACATATCAAGCAAACACAACAAAATTGGTTTATTTTCACTCTATATCGTCTATAGTACTTTATAACGATATATCGCCATTTTTATTTAAACGACGTTTCAGGTCGTGTCGATGCACTGGCGCTGCTTTTCATTAATTTTATTTTACACATATATGAAAATCTAACCGTTGGATCTTCACAAATTTTACATCATTAGGAAGGTCATTTCAAAACGAATCCATCGGTTTCAGTTTTGGGAAAATCCGACGGTCGGATCTTCCGCACTAGTCGTTTGAAATCACGGTTTCAAAACATGAACTGCACAGCCACTTTTCGTTTTAATTCTATTTATATTTATATATTTATATAAATATAGTTCATTCAAAAATTCCTCTATCGTTTCCACTTCAATTATTTCACTAACGCCTTTAAATTTTGGAAAATATCGCCATAACCTCCTTTGTACGGGAGGGTCTGGGAAAATTCCCAAATAGCCACACGGGCGTCTCATATCAAAAAGAAAAAGAAAAGGCCAAGCGGCTAGCCAACAGGCTCATAAAATCATCACCCAAAAAAAGCGGTAAATGTGTACCTATTTGTCGGGCACAAAATTCTATTTCTCTTCTCTAGCCCCTTTTGCTTTAACCTGTTCAATAGATATGCATGTACATATATACAATTTCTAACATTCAATTTCATATTTGATTTGCTTTGGTTTTAAAAACACCATTCATTCTAATGTTGCATGCATAGGCTAAAATCATATCATTAGCTAGTTAATGTATATTTCAACTCATGCACGTTTATTTGAACAAGTGACTATTTTTAACACTTCGCATTTCAAAGATGATAATTTTGGCGAACTAAAATAGATTTCAACACATGACTATTTTATTTAGTTCCTATGCATGTTAAAAATAATATCTCTATCACAAATATTTATTTCAACGTCCGCATATCTTTAGCATATCACACATATGATAAAAATGATATTTTTATCATTTAAAATATTTATTCGACAAATAGATGTTTCTGCACTTCATAGTTTCAATAAAAATGTAATTTTTATCGTTCGATCTTTTTATTCAACACATGAACTTTTCCACTACTCATACTTCTCAAAAAATGAGCATCTCCACACATGGACATTTTATTTATGTTGTTCATATTAGAAAGATGGGATTTTTATTGTTGAAATTATTTATATAAGGCGAATATTTTTCATACTTCATATACATATAAAAATGTGATTTTTATTGTTTAAACACTTCACTCATTCACAAATGAATTTAATTTTCACACAACACTTTTCAACACATGAATATTTCCACACATGGATATAGTTTCAATATATGACTTTAATTTCAACGCAAGAAAATAATTTCAACATATGAAAATAATTCTAACACACAAAGATTATTCAAAATTTCGGCAGCATAACGGCAGGGTAGTTAAAACCGGCACCGTCCCTAGTACGGCTCCTTGCTCTACCTTAAAACCTCGCTGTTTTTGACAATGGGGATTCATGCATCTAATTCGCATGCAGGCGGCATGTTTATTTTTATTTCCACTAATATTTCCAATTCATTTCAATCACCAATGGGTATTTTTAAACCACAACCAAACAATATCAACCACAAACAATAATTCAACCATTCGTATTTTTCATCCAATATTTCACACCAATTCACCACAATAAATATCGTCCATGATTTGTGGACGAGGGGAGTATATATATATATATATATAATATAATATATATATATATATATATTTGCTATATTTCACTAGCATTTCAACACATATATCACTTATTCTAAGCATGTAAAAATTCATACTTCGCTTATATAGCTTACACTACGTATGTACATGAGGTATACAACACGTATGTAATTTATATTTCGCTTATATAAATTATACACGACATTTTCCATTCAATTTCACGTTGATTTAGATTTCTAACATAGGTTTTCGGAGCGCTAAAAATCGATACGATGTCAGAAATGTCCGCGGCTTCTTCTATTGGGTAGAGAGCTTCCTTGCGGTCCCGCTGTTTCCTGTTTCATCGAATTTCGTCAACACACCAAAAAGATATGATTTTTCAAAGTGTAAAGATCAAAGAAAAACTCACTTTCACGAAGCTTCAAAACTAGGTTTACTGTTTTCGCGAAATCAGTGGCACGTGGGGACGATCGGGGAGTTGGACGTGGAAGAGGGAAGAGAGGGCTTTAAATCGGTGGTGGTTTGGTGGCGTTCGGTGGTCGGTGGCGTTCAGGGCGGCGGCGGGAAGTGCTCGACTTCCTGGCGTCGATACGGGCGGAGGAGGCGACTGTGGTGGCGGCGGTGGGGTCGGATTTGAAGAGGAGGAGGATGCGCGTCGAGGTAGGGGGGTGGCGCAGGCGGAAATCGCCTGTGGCGGTGGCGATTTGGGGGAGAAGGTAGGGAGCGGTTTTCGCCGTTGAACGGGGGGGGGGGGGTTTCTTTCTTTTTTATTTTTAAAATTTATGAAAGTAAACTTCTGATTGGCCGAGGTTTATATTAAATTTTTAAATAGTGTTTTCTCAAATGAACTCCTTTTTAACCCCAACGACTATCGCCCCTAGCTAAATACCCCCATTCCGGACACAATGGGATATGTTTCGTAGGCCAATTCGACTGTTACAGTCAGTTATTTTTCAAACTAAAGTATAAAACATTTAATTTTTAACTCTGAACGCACATTTCAATTTGCCAGGGCCACAAACTGATTCGAAAAATTCCAGAAAAATAAATATAGCTATGTTTTTACGCTACGGTCCCAACAAAACTAGTTTCGTCGAATTCTGAGGTCTTTGAAAAATGGCCATTTTCTGGTCGATCCAATTTAACAGAAATCGACCAAACACATTTTCTTTTGCCACGCTCACATACTAGCTTCAAAAATTATGAAATTTGAAACCTAGCAATAGTTTGACATCCTGGACCCAACAAAAGTGGTTTCGTCGAATTTCGAGGTCGTATGCAAAATATCAATTTTCCAGGGCTATATATTCTATATACCGACCCTTCTGAAAATTCATTCGGCCATAACTTTTAATTCCCGCTATGAAACTTCGATTTTTCAGATTCGTTATAAAGGCATTGACTAACAGATTTAAATATTTTTGGTTTTGCTAAAATCCGTTATATTTTCCACCCTGCATAGTCGGTCAAAGTTTGAATTCAAATTTTCAAACTGAATCACTATTCCTAATTCACTATTTTATTGAAATATTCTATTTCAATGGTTCAAATTCCTTTGAAATAACCAATTTAAAAATTTTAAATTGGCTCGTATTTTCCGGGTTATTACAGAACCAATGTCATTTAAAACACGGTTCACGATAAACCCAAAATCACATTCCATTCCATCAGTCTCTAACCGTAAATTAGTAAGAGAACAATTCCCTAAGTATTAATCCCGAAGGCCAAAACCAACATCAGATAAATACCCAGGAAACCATTCAACTTAGCTAATCTCTAGCTAGTTTCTAATTTTCTTAACTCCATTGGGTTTAAGAACAGTATTTTTAAAGATACCATTCACGACAAACCCAAAATCCCATTTCCATTGTTAATCGAGTAAAAGAACAAGTGTTATTTAAAACACCGTTCACGATAAACCCAAAAACAAATTTCAATTCAATTCCAATTAAATATTAATTAACTGGTAAACTCCTACTTTAAATCTTAATTAAAAGATTTATTCTTTTCACACGGGGTTTAAGAATAGTGTTAATGAAGACACCATTCACGACAAACCCAAAATCCAATTTGATATCAAATACAAGGCTATGAATAGAAAATATATCGGCTTATATTCAATATCAAATTCTGAAATCAACAAATATGGTATTGGAATAACGATATATATATATCTTCCAAATTCCTCCACAATGTCTGTATAATCGCGAAATCCCATATCGAAATATTCCAAAGATAATTTCGATTCAAATCCATTCCAATTCATATATTGGAAATTCTGGTTATTTTTAAAACCATTTCAAATCCCGTTTATTTATTTAAAAATATTGGATTATAATTCTAATTCATAACTAGTTCATTTCGATAAAAATATATTTTTATCTTTTTAAATATAGAATTTTACATCCCAATTCTCTCCATATCATTTGTTATCATTTTACACAAATTATTGATATTTTTAATAATTTTATCAAGGCCCTTTCAGTCGATTTCCATAAACGGTCATCGAACTGCACTAACAGCGACCTTTTCCAAATTTGATTTGGATATAATTCCAAATCCAACCGATAGATTTCAAATCTCTTATATTCATTGGAAACCTCTTTTCGATATGAACCCAAAGGTTTCAGATTTAGGAGAATCTGACGGTCGGATCACCCGTAATGTCCATGCAAATTCAATGGTCGAAATTCGCGAACTACCGCGGCGCGGCACGTTCTATTCAGGCCATTTAAATATATATATATATATATATTATATATATTTCGTTCAAAATGTATTTTATAAATTCGTTTTAAAATCGATTACAACTTCTTTTTCAATTTTAAACCAAAATTGAACATTCTACATCACTATACTACAAATGATATTATTTTCAAAACATATTATTTTGAAATTATTTCCTTTTCGATATTCGTTATAAAAACAAATAAAATCGATATAAATATCGTTCGCGTCAAAATGGCGCAAATATAATCAATATGACTTAATATATTTCAATATTTTGTGTCCATCCAAAATCGGACATAGAATTCCAATTTTAATCCCTTACGGGATATTATTTTAAAATATTCGTTATATTAAAATAAAACAACTTCAAAATATTCTTTATTTTAAATATTTCTATTTTCAAATATTTATATTTCAAATATTCCATTCCAAATATTTATATTTCAAATATTTCTATTTCAAATATTCTATTTCAAATATTTTATTTCAAATATTTCTTTTTCAAATATTTCTTTATTTTCCAAATTGGAATGAAGCCCAATCAGTTACCGTATAATTTTATTTATATGGATTCCATACAACATATGTATATAATCAACCATCATCCAAAGTGCACTAGACAATTGCATAAGCATTAAATCTAAATATTTCACGCTTACAACAGCTTGTCAACCAATCGATTGACATACAACTAAACAATTGGGATTAGTGTACGTCAATTTTCATCCCAACACCCGTATGGGGTTTCAATCAACAAACACATTTATTTGTGCAGTTGGGCGATGTGTAAAATATAACGTCTCAATCATTGTCAGTCAAATAGGTGTACATAAACAAACCGTCTGGTTTTTATATGGATATTTATTTTTAAGTAACTAAATTTTTTTCTAACACTTTTTAGAAAATTTCGACAGCATAACGGCGCGATACTAGAAATGGAATAAGGTCTCGCCTTATCTCTCGCCTCATAACGACGTATGTCATATCCAAACCAATTTCAATTCTATTGATTTATTTATCAAATCACGCAGAACATCCAAATAATTAAATACTCAACCCCAATGCCATTTAAGGCGCCATAATTGGCTATTCGCAAAGTATGAAATTCGTGTAAACCATACATCGCTTTCAATAAATGTTATTGTGTGAATTCTAGTGTTGAGCTCCATGTAATTAAAATAAAAAAATCTATACTGGAAATTTCTATTTATTTACAGTGAGGAGTTCTCACCTTTGGTTTCCACTCTACCATTCTTTATGGAATTGGGATTCCGTTTTGATTTCCATCGGTTCCACCACAATCTGTTTCAGTGCAATTTATACTAAAAACCACATTATTAACATCTCTCCTAAGTATATAAAAATCATATTTTTATACGGTTACTTCGTATATAAGAATCACATTTTTATACGGTTACTCATATAGTAAAAACTATATTTTTATATCGATGTTCATATAGTAAAAATTATATTTTTATATCGATGTTCATATAATAAAAATTATAATTTTATATCGTTGTTCCTATATTAAAAATTATATTTTTATATCCATGTTCCTATAGTAAAAATTATATTTTTATATCAATGTTCCTATAGTAAAAATTATATTTTTATATCAATGTTCATATAGTAAAAAATTTATTTTTAACCAATCAATAATTACTTCTTAACATGAATATTTTACATATAGTACACATAAGCTAAAAATCATATTTTTATATTTCTAAAAATATTTTCATACATACGATAAAAATCACATTTTTATCTAACCAAAAATATTTCCTTTTTACGATAAAAATCATATTTTTATACAACTAAAATTATATTCTTTTATATAATAAAAATCATACTTTTTTATAGCGCCACTATATAAATAAAAAACATATTTTTACCTCACTATATATATATATAAGAAAAATCAACATTTTACTTTGTTAATATATAGGAAAAATCAAATTTTTACTTCGCTTATCTATAAGAGAAATCAAATTTTTACTCATACATATATATATATATATATAATCAATTTTTTTTCTATTATAATATCATTCATTCACAAATCACATTTTTTTACATAAATAAAATAGAAATAAAAATAAAAACTCACATCTTTCTTGCAAGAATTCAATCCTTGGTGAAGGAGAGCCCACAGCCGGAGGATAGTGGGGGATGGTCGGTGCTACAGGAGAAGGTGGCGGCGGAATGGAACAGTGGCGGTGGCTACAAGAGGTTTGGGGCTAAGGTTTGGCGGTTGTTGTCAATTTGGGGGTTTAGAGCTCGGGTTTGCGTCGGAGAGGGAGGAGAGAGGAGTAGGTTTGGGGTCATCGGAGATGGGGAAGATGGAGGGAGGTCTACGGTGCATCAGCGTGGGTGGGGGAGGAGCGACTGGTGACGGGATCGAGCAGTCTTGTTTTCTTTTCTTTTTTCAATTTGATCGTGGACTGGAGGAGAAAAGGGGGAGAGAGAAAGGGTTTTATATAAAATATTTATTTATTTTAAATTCCAAAAAAAAGTTGATTTTTCTTTCGAGCCCCAAATCGAACCCAACGACTATCGCCCCTAGCTAAATACCCCCATTCCGAACACAATGGGATATGTCCGGTAAGCCGATTCGACTGTTTCGATCAGTTTCCGTCAAAATCAAAATATAAATCTATAAATTGATTTTGAATGCACATTTTAATTTACCGGGACCACATACGGACTCTAAAAATTCCAGAAAAATTATTTCTAGCTTCGTATTGATGATACGGTCCCAACAAATTTAATTTCATCAAATTTGGAGACCGTTTGAAAAATGGCCATTTTCTGGTCGATCCAAATTGACAAAACACGTTTCCTTGTGCCACGCTCACATATTAATCCCAAAAATTTTGAATTTTGGAATCTAGCAATAATTTGACATCCCGGATCAAACAAAAGTGGTTCGTCGAAAATGGAGGTCGTTTGCAAAATTTCTATTTTTTAGGGCTATATTTAATCCATAGTGACTAACCTGAATATTCAACTGACCATAACTTTTTATTCCCGCTATGAAATTTCAATTTTTCAGATTTGTTAGAAAGATATAGTCGAATAGATTCAACTACTTTTGGTTTTGCCAAAATCCGCTATGTTTTGCATCATATGCATTCAGTCAAAGTTCAACGCCATGCTATATTTATTCTATATTCTTCAATGACTATTCGATTGGCCATAACTTTTGATTCACGCTATGAAATTTCAAATTTTTAGATTCGTTAGAAAGGTATAATCAAATAGATTTAAATATTTTTGGTTTCACCAAAATCCGTTATATTCTGCACTCTGCACATTCAGCCAAAGTTATGTGTTTGCGCTATGTCTATTTTGAATTCTGCATTGACTATTCATTTCGCCATAACTTTTGATTCCCGCTACGAAATTTTAATTTTTCTGATTCGTTAGAAAGGTATTTCTAAACAAATTTAGATATTTTTGGTTTCACTAAAATCCGTTATACTTTGCACTCTGTACATTCAGTCAAAATTTAGTTCAAATTTTCAACTATCGTGCTATTTCTACGTCAATATTTCTTAAAATAGCCAAATTAAAAAAAAATTAATTGGATCTGATTTTCCGGGTTGTTATAAGAATTTGTGTGAATAAGACGAAAAAGTTTTCAAATATTAGTAGAATATTCATATTTTCATATTGATTGAGCAGGTTACTTAGTGACTAAGTAATCAGGTAAAACACTGTCGCATGTTTGCTATTCTACATTTTAAAGTATCTATAACACTCATGATTTGCATATTACTGTTTAGACCCTGGATCTGCGCTAATAAGATCAAGAAAGTTTCAAAATATATGTAGTGTCCCTAAATTCCGGTACAATTTGAGCTGACCAAATAACACAAGTCAAACCCAAATTGCACAGGAAACTATAAAACTAATAGAAAGAAAACATAGGGTGAGGATAGGTAAGATAGAAACTTAGAATAGAAAAAGAAGAAGAAGAACATACAACATCAGAGTAACACGAATCTCACAGCGGAACGAACAATATATAATAGATACATGACTTTGATATAAAATCAGTATATGTATACAGTAACATTATCAGAGTATAACACTTACAACACAGCAGAAATAACTATAGCTATATAATCCTAAAGCCTCCTACTCCAAGCTCTCCAAGTATACCTGTAAAATCCTGACTACTTGAATGCCTGTACAAAATTGGGCACCCAAGAGTTTATGGAAAATAAAACAAAATAAATTCTGGGTCAGTCATGGGATTGGTGTGAGTAAAACAATTAAAAACAGCTTGAGCAATTAAACGATATCTCATAAGACCACGCCGTATAACGGAACGGGTTTTTTCCCTTATGAGAATCCAATATAATCTTTATATCAAAATTCTTTTGATATTATAATAGTGTCTATCAACCACAATATAATAATCGTCTAGCAGAAACGCTTTCATCTCACGTTCTACATACATAATATATAATCAAAAACTGCAGGCACTTATTTGGTTAGTGAATTCCAACTGGAAAGGTATGGGACCACCTTCTGACAGTGTATCTTTAGAGGTAAATAAACCGGGTTCAACAAGAACATCTTGTAACCTAGGCTAAACATGACCGGTCACTAATTTAACTTGAGTGTACTGAATGTATTATAACCAATGGTTGGGATCAACAACCGTTTCCCGAAAGGGACAGCATAGAAATAGAATATAGAAGTAAATGGAATTTCTCTAGATCAGGTGACAATACACCCTAATTGGCAGCCAACCACTTAGTCATGCGACCTACACAATTTTATACCATTTTCCGGTTGTGAGGCTAGAGGCCACACTTATCTCTGATAGATCACATGTTTATTCACTTTGAATGTCACATTGTCATACCCGCCAAACCACAAATTGATTTGCCTAAAAATACAGCGGGTATACAGCTAAGAGAAACGAATTCCTCCGCCACCAAACGTACATATGCTTGAAGAGATCAACTTACACGATCTATTAAATATACTCTGTTAGACATTCTTACATACAGGTCGTCCTGGGACTGGACAAACCGAAGGCACTATCCTTTAAATCCATCTTTGGCAGTTTCTACCTAGGATCGCCAGAATAGCCCTTGCATAATTCCGTCTTCAATTTTCTTCATCATATTTGATTCGCAACGTTAATACCCATACGAATTGGTTTTTGGATAATAAACCTGATCCCGGTCTCTCCGTATTAACAACGGAAAAATGGTTAAAACTTCAATAGTCAGTGAGTTAACTATCAAAGAAAAACACATGTGCAAACAACGATATTACTTCCAGATGGAAATTCTATCGATCAATCGTCAATCATCATTTATCTCCTAAATTAATTTATCATTAATTTATGCATGTACCCATTTCCTATTTCTATATATATATATATATATATATATATATATATATATGTATATATATATATATATAAATTCTTATTTTCTAAATTTAGAAAATATACGTTATAAATCATTGGAAAACGTTTCCATATTTACCCTCATTTCTATTTTCTTATATTAGAAAAGATTTCTGATTCTCATTTGGAAAACATTTCCAAAACTTCTTCATTGGATTTAAATAGATGTTTAAATAAAACATCGATATGCCAACTCAAACCATTACGCTTGTTGACTAAATTCCCTTATCCGACCTTCACTATCGAACCTTAACTATTCCTTAGTTAAAAATGGAGTCAATCAAGTTGGGGTATAACTACCTCTCAGACCTTAACTGAACAACATTATCAACCTTGAAATAGACAAGGTCACCTTTTAATTCTTTAACAAACTTCCTTACGTAACTCTCTTTCGAATAATCTCTATTCGATAACTCTTTCCTTCGAATAAACTTTATTCGATAATCTCTCTTTCGAATAGCAATGTCTGATAACCTTTCTTCGAATAAACTATATTCGACTAACTTTATTCAAATAACTATTATTCGATTAACTCTATTGGATTAACTCTATTCAATTAACTCTAATCAATTAAATTTATTTGATGAACTTTAACTAATTAACTCTCGTTGGTTAACTCTAATTGATTAAGTCTATTCGATTAACTCTAATTGAATAACTCTAATCAATTAACTCTATTGGATTAACTCCTACTGATTAACTCTAATCGATTAACTCTATTGGATTAACTCCTTTCGAATAAACTATATTCAATTAATTCCTTTCGAATAAACTATATTTGATTAACTCCTTTCGAATAAACTATATTCGATTAACTCCTTTTCCGATTAACTCTGTTCGATTATCTCCTTTTCGAATAACTCTATTCGATTAACTCCTTTTCGAATAACTAATATTCGATTACCCCTTTCGAATAACTAATATTCAACTTATTTGATAACTCCTTTCGAATAAACTATATTCGATAACTCCTTTCGAATAAACTATATTCGATAATTTCTCTTCGATTAACTCCTTTAAATCTATTCGAATAAACTATATTCGATTAACTCCTTTAATTCGACTAACTCTAATTCGATTAACTCTAATTAATTAACTCTCTTTGATTAACTCTAATTAATTAACTCTCTTTGATTAACTCTAATTGATTAACTCTATTCGATTAACTCTAATCGAATAACTCTATTTGGTTAACTCTAATCAATTAACTCTATTCGATTAACTCTAATCAATTAACTCTAATTCCTTTTATAATCCTACTTATTTTCCAAATATTTCCTTTTATGATATCTTATTTATTTTCGAAATAAATATTCCTTTTTCTTTCTATTTATTTTCCCAAATAAATATTCCTTTTATATTCCTATTTGTTCAACATATATTTCCTTTTCAATTCTATTTATTTAACAAATAAATATTTCCTTTTCAATTCTATTTATTTGACAAATAAATATTTCCTTTTCAATTCTATTTATTTAACAAATAAATATTTCCTTTTCAATTCTACTTATTTAACAAATAAATGGTTCCTTTTCAATTCTATTTATTTAACAAATAAATATTTCTTTTTCAGTTCTATTTATCTAACAAATAAATATTTCCTTTTCATTTCTATTTATTTAACAAACAAATATTTCCTTTTATAATCTATTTATTTTCTAAATAAATATTTCCATTTATAATCTATTTATAAATGTTTTATAATTATTTCCTTTTGAATTCTATTTGTAAATGTTTTACAAATATTCCTTTTCAATTTTATTTCACAAACATTTCCTTTTCAATTTGTTTTCACAAGTATTTCCTTTTCTATTTGTTTTCACAAATATTTCCTTTTCTATTTGTTTTAACAAATATTTCCTTTTCTCTAATTCTTTGATTTTATAATTATTTTCTTTTATAAAATCCTTTTCTTTTTATATATAAAATCCATTAATTTTATATAAATAATTTATTTTCAAAATACACTTTGAAAATCCCCTTTTCTACATCCCAATATTTCTTACGGTATTTAAAATACCAAATAACAGTGATCGATATCATTCAAACACACATAATCAAGAACATATTATATATCACATCATATATCACCATATATGAAATAAAACAGTATTTTATATATTGAGGAACCCAATTGGGTCCCTCCAACCTGTTTCCCTGCATCCACCGATGTTAAAACAATATAATAACATCGATTTCATTTTGATATGAAATATTCTGATAAACAGAATCAGTATTTGATTATCGTCTTTATATATATCGTTATCTATAATTTCAAACAATCAATCAGCAATGCAATCAAACAGTCAACACACAGATATCAATCATCATTTATCAGTTCTCAAAATATGTTATAAAAATATAACTGTTCAGAGTTGGTGAGTTTTACTCACCATGGCAGTTCATTGTCAGATAACGATAAACTGTTGTTGATTCAGATCAAACAATTTATTTTGCCATAAATTGTAACGAGCTCCAGTTCACTCCCAGTCAGTTCTGTCGTGTGGCCACCGTCCATACGACCCAAATGCATCTTCTTTCGTTAAATTCTGATAACATACGGAGAAGATATGATAATTTAAAGTAAACATACTATTTAAGTTTAATTTAACTCAACATTTATATTTAAATGGGCCTCACTCGTTTAGACCTCAGCCCATCACCATCAACTCGTGACCGCATATACCCTTCTTCCTCACTCCCGTATACCAGCTCCACTGTCTTTCTGATGGCCATTAGCCGTCCTTAGTCCCCCCCGGTTCTCCTCCATTACTTCATTAATTTCGAAACTGAAATAACCAAAATCACCTCCTTCAACCGCTCCTTCTCCTCCACCCAAAATTACACACCTCGCGCCCCCATCCCCATTTGCGTCCAACACCATCGAATTGCGTTGTACAATAAATCGAGCGCAACTTTTTCTCTTGAAAAATCACTAAACTTTGAACACGAGTTCCATTCTTGCTACGAACTCAATGGCATGCTCTAAATCCCATATCGATGCCTTAAATTCAAGTTTACCAAAACCCTAGCCAATTCCTTCAACTGACGGTGACTATAATGGGCATCGGACCCTTCGAAATTCATATCAAGTTGCAGAGCTCAATGTTTGTAAGCTAATGGAGTTGGCTTCAAGAATTTAGAGAATTTATTTGGATAATTTGGATTTTATGAAGTTTGATTTTCTCGTTTGGAAGAAAAGAACCAGCGGCGGAAAATTGTTGACCACCAAATGAAAGAATTAGGTTTAGGAATTTTGTCAAGGGTTATTTATAGGAAAAAAATATTATTTTTATATTCTTTATTTTATTTGTTTTTAAGCGACCGCTATTTGTATTCGTCCTCTAAAATTCCTGTGATCACATACGATACTCAAAAATCACGAAAATGGACATACAAATAGAGTTCGACATCACGGACCTAACAAAACTGGTTTCGTCGAATTCTGACTCCGTTCGCTCACACAACGTGTTTTTAACCGTCAAAATATCGACTATTTTTTACATTAAAATCAATACGGCCACACACTGACTCCAAAAATCACGAAACTTGAAATCTAAGAATAATTTAATATTACGGATCCAACAAAATTAGTTTCGTAGAGAACGGAGATCGTTTGCAAAACTGGCTATTTTTAACGATCTAAATAACCCATTTAAATATAAATATATTTAAATATAATTAAATTGAATATAAATAAATTTATATTATCCTATATATTCACAATAGAATATGATACAACTCCAATTGGATTTATAACTCGATATTTCAAAACCTGATTAAATCGATATTCGATTTAAAATGAAATTCCTTTTATATATCGTTATAAATTATATATGAATTTTATAATGACTATTTTGAAATATGATTTGAACATAAATCAAAATCTGCACGACGACATCCCGATTTTTCTCTTCCACTAGAAAAATATACTTCACCAGCCCACAACCTTTCTTGTTTCACAGAAATCCGGCTTAAAACGGATCCTGTATATTCAGTTGAAGTTCAAATCGCCAAATAGCGAACTGCCGCGCCATTTCGAGCTTGATTATAATTATAATATAATTTATACATTCAAACTTCGTTTAAATAATATATTCGTTATTCAAATTCAGTTCCAAACTGAATTATATATTTTAAATTTGCCCAATTCACACAATACTGTGAATTATGTTATTTTCGATTATTTCAGAAATTATATATATTACTCTACTATTTAATTTAATTAAGTATTCAATATAATTTAATTAAATAGCCTTTAAATTCTCTAAATCACTATTTAAATTATTAAATAAATTAATTATTATATCACATGAAATATGGGTCGTTACATTCTCCCCCCTTAAAATAATTTCGTCCTCGAAATTGCTAAGGTAGAAAACAAACCCTACTAACTGGTTAAAAATTATTTGTTTAATTCTTATCTTCAGGTTCAACTGAACCAATTTAATTTCAATTAAATATTAATTTATTCCAATTAACGAAAATTCTCAAAAATCCTGAAAATTTTCTAAGACCTTAGCTTTTCGAAAAATTCCGCCAGCACCTCCTTTGTACTGGTCAATCGGTACAACTACAACTCGCCTCTCTAGGCCTTCTCCAACCCAAAAGAAAATCAAACAGCCAAGCGATTTGCCAATTCGGCTCATAAATCTCATATCTAATAGAAATGTAATCTTGTACCTTTTTGTCGGGCATATCATTATATCCTTTCACCTGTTATTAATTCAACATATACAATGTCATCTCAACCAATTTCCAAATCAATATCTGTTCAACACGGCTATCCGCTTATATCCAAACCAAATCCTCTGCCTATACCAACCAAATTCCATTTTAAATTCCTATATCACCAATCAAATTTTTCTCGATACCATTCTAATCCAATTCAATTTCCACTTACTTAACTGATTTTAATTCAAACCATCTACTCCTGGGAATTTTAAATAACTTAGCTTTCAAAAATCAAATATTCTTTTTTAGAATTCAAAACAACTTGCTTTTCTCAAAACAATACAAAAACAATCTCCTTGGTAGTAATCCGTCACTTACCACTCAAAAATGAACATCGATGATGTCATGATCATCATCAGAATCTATTTTCCAGCCATCGAAGTGAGTTCAATACTATATCACTTTCAAAACCATATCTAAACACTTAAATTTTGAAATTCATTTAAAATACCATTTACACTGCTTGTAAAACAATTTAAAATCTCCCAGGGTTTTAAAATTCTCATATATTTAATTCAAATCCATCTATAAACACCTTTCCAAATTTCCAGGGTTTTAATTTCAATTCTGATTTAAATTCAGCTTTAATTCATTTCAATTTCATATATTTCACTTATATGAATTCTGATTTGTTATATATATAACCATTCAATTATAATCTTATCGACTATAACAACAACCAACATATTCAATATACTATAATATATCAAATATCTACTTGGTTTATATCAAAATATAATTTGGATAAAATTATTTCATTTACCCTCTTTTCAAACCATAAAGTGTTGGTCCATCGTATTCAAGTGTTTATAAACCTCTACCGATACAGTGGATCAAACTGATCGACCAGAACCCATAAAAACCTCAACCAATAAATCTCCACAGTTTAAAACCATTTTATATCAAATAACAAATACACACTCATACACTCAAACTCAATCTAGGGTATTTCTAACCCTATCTCTACTGAGTCACGCCACAGAACCAAGGTAATAACTTGACCTTCAGCTCTGATACCAACTGTAGTGTCCCTAAATTCCGGTACAATTTGAGATGACCGAATAACACATGTCTAACCCAAATTACACTGGAAACTAGAAAACTAATAGAAAGAAGACAAAGGGTGAGGATAAATAAGATAGAAACTTAGAATAGAAGAAGAAGAAGAACATACAACATCAAAGCAACACGAATCTCACAGCGGAACGAACAATATATAATAGATACATGACTTTAAAATAAAATTAGTATATGTATACAGTAACATTATCGGAGTATAACACTTACAAAACAATGGAAATAACTATAGCTATATAATCCTGAAGCCTCCTGCTCTAAGCTCTCCAAGTATATCTGTAAAATCCTGACTACTTGACTGCCCGTACAAAATTGGGCACCCAAGAGTTTAGGGAAAAAAACAAAATAAACTCTGGATCAGTCATGGGACTGGTGTGAGTAAAACAATTTAAAACAGTTTGAGCAATGAAATGATATCTCATAAGACCACACCGTATAACGGAACAGGTTTTTCCCTTATGAGTGTAGCGACCCAAACTTCTCCATGAAGGAAAGCCCGAATTGCTTCAAGAACACGACAAATCAAAACACAAACAGAAGAACATTACTTATTACAACAATTCCATCAGAATACAAGAATATAACAGAGTATGAATAAATATTACACAGAAAAATATCAGATATTTAAATTACATTTAAATACATCGCAGCGGAAAAACAGTACAAGGCACAATTGAAAACAGATACACTGATACAGAGATTTCCGAATATCTCTTCAGCTGTAAACCAGGATCCTGTGAATATAAATATGTAAAACCAAAACTACTAGCTGCCCGTGTGGAAATAGGGGCACCCAGAGTTTAGGTCAAAACAATAAACTCCAGGTCAGTCATGTGACTGGTGTAAGAACTAAAATAGTTATTAATCTTTGTTTTTAAATTTGGTAAATCAAGGGGCCACGCCGTATAACACGGAACGGGTTTCCTCCCAAGAATACCAGTGCATAAAACAAACAGCGCAATACTAAATAAAGAACAATGAAGCTATTATAAGACCCAGGTCCCATCACACAATGCAACGCAAGCCGAAGGATAGTGTTTTCCCTTATAATAGCTAAATATGCTTGATACGTGAAATTCCATCTTATATTATTACTATAAGTGAAGAAAACAACTTCAAATATAAATGTATCAATCTTAGAGGACATGGGTACCATATATCATGTCGCCAATACTAGGCTCTACAATCAAAACCGCAAAATGTCGTATTTGGAAATTGGATTTCCATCATGGTGGCTCCTGATTCGAAAGATCGATCACGTAAAGCCATCCACAATGGCTTACGTCTCAGCGAGAGAAAACACCGTAATGCACGTACGCACTTTTGGGAAATCGAGTATCACTGCGGCTTACGTCTCGGCAAGAGAAAACACCGCTTACTCTATCCCTCAGGGAATCGGGGGTGAGCCCTATCCCACTGAGCACTAAGCTAAATCTCGATCGACCGAATCCACGACACCACTAAGGTGCCCATCCTCTAAAAAGCATACTGATAAAACTATCAGTTTACCTCCATACCACAGTGTGAGGCTCGCGAATTAACGCTATACACAAAGCGGCGCTATATTAAAGCTGTGCTTTGATCATCAACCACAAGACTTTGCTTTTCAACAGAAGCCTTGATCATTTACCACTTAGGCATGCCACACAGGCAATTCATGCCATGCGATTGATATCCATCTATATATAACCTCTGAGCTTGAACATCTCAGAGAAGGGCGTTAAGCAAGAGAATAAATTCTCCGCCGCCAAACAGATAAATATTTAATAGAAATCAATCACACAGAATAAAATCCAATGTCAGATACACAGTCCATTTACAAGTTCGTTCTGGGTCTGAACGAAACCGGAGGCACTTTCCTCGCATATTCGTCGACCTCCAAGTACGTCCGGACGGCTACCACTTTAGCCCCCTTCAAGGTAGCTACTCCCATCGTGAGCATCAATAGCACCCATCCATTCGATGTGAAGATCGTCGGTCTTGCACCGTCTTCAATCTCTTCGAATTACCGTCGAATCAGTTATTCAGAATGGATTATACCCGGAATTTCTGAATAACTCGCGTATCTTAATCAACAAGTGCTATAAAACACAACATTCCCCTCATTCCAATTCATCAGTCACAAACCGTAAATTAGTAAGAGAACAATTCCCCAAATATTAACCCCGAAGGCCGAAACAAACATCAGATCAATACCTAGGAAATCATTATTCTTAACTAACCTACAACTAGTTTCTAAATTTCATATTCTTAGGGAAAGGTTCCCATTAATTTTATCAAAGATAAATTCTTTAAAATTTATTCTTTAATCTTCCTTTGGATGTCATATCAAACCAAATTATAGTTTTCCAAACTAGTTGAGATTAGCGAACCACACCGAAGTAATTATTTATTTTATTTCCCAATCCCAACCTATTCATCCCATGGAGCAAAACTGTTACTACCCCATAACTAACACCACGGTGTTATCGGTAAATTTAGTTACCATTTCTCGTTCAAATCTAATTAAAGATTAACTATCGCTTAGAGCAAAACTGGCGATACTCCATTCTCGATCACTTTCCAAATTTGATAATTTAAATTATCAATTCACATTCCAATCTAATTAGAGATTCACTAAAACTCCTTTTACTGGGTTAAAGAACTAATGCCATTTAAAACACAGTTCACGATAAACCCAAATCACATTCCGTTCTTTTAGTCTCTAACCGTAAATTAGTAAGAGAACAGTTCCCTAAATATTAATCCCGAAGGCCTAAACCAACATTAGATCAATATCCAAGAAACCATTCAACTTAACTGATCTCCAGTTAGTTCCTAATTTTCTTAACTCCATTTGGGTTTAAGAACAGTATTATTAAAGATACCATTCACGACAAACCAAAATCCCATTTGATATTAAATACAAGGCTCTGAATAGAAAATGTATCAACTTATATTCAATATCAAATTCTGAAATCAACAAATAACGTATTGGAAATAACGATATAAAATATATCTTCCAAATTTCCAAAACAATATTCGTAATCCCGAATCCAATCATTGAAATATTCCAAAGATAATTTCGATTCAAATCCATCCCAATCTATATTTTGGAAATTCTGGTAATGTTTAAAACCATTTCAAATTCAGTTTATTTATTTTAAAAATATATATATTATTATTCTAGTTAATAACTAGTTCATTTTGCTAAAAAAAATACATTTTTATCTTTTCAAATATGGGATTTTCATCCCAGTTCTTTTCAAATCATTTATTTTGATTTTACACAAATTATGGATATTTTTAATAATTTTATCAAGGCCCGTACAGTCGATTTCCAATAACGGCCATCGAACTGCACTTACAGCGACCTTTTCCAAATTTGATTTGGACGTAATTCCAAATCCAACCATTAGATTTCAAATATTCATTGGAAATCTCTTTTCGATACGAACCCAACAGTTCCGGTTTCAGGAGAATCCGACGGTCGGATCTCCCGTAACGTCAATTCGAAGTCAATGGTCGAAATTCGCGAACTGCCGCAGCGCGTCCTATTCATGCCATTATATTATATATATAATATATATAATATATATTTCGTCGATTTCAAAACGAATTTTATAAATCGTTCTAAATTTGTTTTCAAAACGATTTCAACTTCTTATTCAATTTTAAATCAAAATTGAATTTTTCCTTATAAATTCTTTTTACATTCATTTCTATTTGATTTCAATTCAAATTCAATTTCAATTCAATTTCAATTCGATTTCAATTTGACTCAATTCAATTTAAATTCGATTTCCTATTCAATTCGATTCGATTCAAATTCGTTTTCTATTCGATTCAATTCGAATTCGTTTTCTATTCAATTCAATTCGAATTCGTTTTCTATTCAATTCAATTCGAATTTCAATTTCTATATACAGCAATGACAACAAACAATCAACAATCATCCAAAGTACGTTCTACACTGTATAAGCATCAAATATAAATATTTAACGCTTATAACAGCCCGTCAATCAATCGATCGACATATAGCTAATTATTGGGATTAGTGTATGTCATATATCATCCCAATACCCGTGTGCGGTTTCAAACAATCAAACACAAATTTTATTTGTGCAGTTGGGCGATTTGTAAAATTTATCGTCCCAATCAATATCAGTCAAATGTGTGTATATAAACAAATCGTTCGATTTGTTTATAAATATATATTTCATTTTATATACACGTTAAAAATTATATTTTTAACTATGTAAAATATTTTATTTCAAAAAGGTACCTTTTTATTTTGACCTCGAAACGAGACCCACCGCCTGTCGTCCATAGCTAATTACCCCCATTCCGAAAACAATGGGATATGTATCGTAAGCTGATTCGATCGTTTCGATCAGTTTTCGTTTAAATCAAAGTTTAAATCTATATATTGAATTTTGAATGCGTATTTCAATTTACAGGGGCCACATACGAACTCTAAAATTCCCGAAAAATATTTTCTTGCTTCGTATTGAGGATACGGTCCGAACAAAACTAATTTCGTCGAATTCTAAGACCGTTTGAAAAATGGCCATTTTCCAATCGATTAAAATCAATTGAAACTGGTCAAACACGTTTTCCTTTGCCTCGCTCACATATTGATTCGAAAAATTACGAATTTTGAAACCTAGGAATAACTTGACATCACGGATCCAACAAAAGTGGTTCCGTTGAAAACCGAGGTCGTTTGCAAAATTTACATTTTTAAGGGCCAGAATTCCATAGCGACTATTCTGAAATTTCAACTGGACGTAACTTTTGATTCCCGCTATGAAATTTCAATTTTTCAGATTCATTGGAAAGATATTCTCAAATAGATTCTAATATTTTTGGTTTCGCTAAAATCCGGTTTATTTTGAATCATGTACATTCTTTTGAACTTTGAAAATCGAACTATCGAACTACCGCGCCATTTTCAATTCCTTTTATAATTAAAAATAAATATTTATATTCTAACGATGATCGATATTAATATATACGTTTGAATTCTATTCAAAATAAATTTTCCGTCGATATTATTTAAAATATATCATTTTAAATATTCAAAATTAATCAAAATTGCCAAAATAAAAATTTTAAATTGGCTTGGATTTTCCGGGTTGTTACAATCTCCCCCACTTAAAACTTTTCGTCCCTGAAAAGGAACAAAGCTGAAAGTTGTTTAACTAATCAACTCAACTTCCAATATTTCCATTACGGTTTAAGTTCTTCAACTTTTCAGTTTCTAAGAACTTTTCAAATTTTTCAAAAAATTGGCTAACACCCTAAAATTTCGAAAAATTTCGCCATAACCTCCCCTGTACCGGGGACTTCGGGATATTTCATATAGCCTCCCATGGCCTTCTTCAATCCAAAAGAAAAAGAAAAAGCCAAGCGGCTAGCCAATCGGCTCATAAAATCACCCAAACTCAAGAAATTAGTAAACATGTACCTATTTGTCGGGCAAACAATTTTATTCCGCTGCTCTAGCCTCCTTGCAATGACCTATTCAATGTATAGACATGTATATGCATGCAAATGCGATAAATTTTCAACACAGTTCGATGTTTGGTGCTAAATTCAACTTGGTTCAACATTTTTCTTACCTTAGTTATATTCCCCAATAGCAATACATTTTTTTAAAACAAAAAGCATAATAACGTTCATACAAGCATCATACATATATCCAAAATGCTAGTTCATTACATTAAAACCCAACTTTCTAGGAAGTTGTGCTTTCTTCTTGCATAATTTCCAAAGTTTATAGCTCCTTTCCCTTGGATTTTTTATCACCCTTCTTTAACGGGCAATCTCGGGCTAGATGCCCTACTTCTTTCCATCGAAAGCATTTCTTTTCCTTTCCTAGAATTGTGGGTTTCTTCTTTACCTTCGGACACTTATGTATGAAATGCCCCTTCTCTTTGCAATTTAAACAAACTATGTCCATTCCCATCATTTTCTCCGTGCTCTTCTTTCTGTCAGGGCACCGAACGGCATAGTGTCCTTCTTTTCTGCATATACGGCAATAAATATACACGTACGTTCTGAAACACCCCACCTCCGTTAAGGTCACTCTTTACTGGAATGCCTTAATTTTGGTGGAGGTTTATAAGTACAAGTCATAGATAAACACAAGACAAATATAAACACATATATAAGCAACGGAAAAACCAACAGACTTTTATTTCATAAGATACGTGTTCATACAAAACATTTCCATAATTGTCTCATAATACTTCAAAAAAAAAAACATTACATCCTCATTACTGTATTGATTATTAAAGAAGCATAAAACATAATTAAAGTAACAAAAATCCCCATAGTGATATCCAAAGCCATAATCCAAGCAAAAGGGATCCAAACCATACGTTTACTTTCTTGAAGCTTGCAAAGAGTCTGACTAAGCTGGGTTGTTTCCTCCCTATGGACCGGGGGGGGGGGACAAAAGAAAAGAAGATGAAAAGAAAATAGAGTCAGACATAAAGCCTGAGTAAATCTAGTGACTCTTCAGTATGTGAATAAGAAAAAGGGCATGATAGATATAAACTGGAAACAAGAAAGTATCATAAGCTAAGGGAGTGTAGTCTAGAATCGAATATGCTATCGCACCCACACTATATCTCTGCACCTACTAGAACTTATTCTAACTGGCACCCCATGCTGAGGGTGAAGTGATCCTTTTTGTTTTTCTAAAGATCGGCTCCTACTTGCATATGTGTCATACGACCCCCCAAGAATTGTAGATACCTATGTTGGTCCCACCATGGGGTGTATCAAGACCCATGGTGGCGGCCCCCACACAATTTCTAGAATACATAGGTTATACTACTGGTGCCCCCAGTGCCCTGTTTGTCTGCTCCGGAGTGTGTGCACGCCCGCACCCCGTTAGAACCCACACTGTGCACCCACCGCTTCCGTTTTTGACCGCTTACAATCAGCCCAGTAATCGTGCCCCACCCTGCCTAGTTTCAGGGTACCATGATACCTAACTTGGGTTACTGCTGAAACGGGTCCCTCGTTACTAGGGTTTTCTAGTCAAACATGTTAAGTGGTTAAGTGTTTGTATTTACCTAACCTCACCCATCAATTCTTGTTAACATGTTGAATTTGGTTAAGTGTTTTCAGTTGACTTAACCCTACCATTTGTCCTTAGCCTCTTAAAGCACCGACCACTCACATTAGACAGATATCGCTACGGTTACTGGATGTGCCGGTTGGTTCCGAGTAGGTTTACACCATATCTCAGTCTAACCCCGGGTCCTTATTGGGCTCAATGCTTAAATACCCACATTGGTTAGGTATTGTTGTGACAACTGGACAGCCGGGCGGGTCCGTGCAGATTTACGTCACAACTCAATCCAACCTCGGGTTAAGCATATCGTATTTTCTAAATTTACATATTTTATCACTTCTCAATTTTATATGTAAATGTCATGTCCTTTATTCTTGGGTATAACAATTCATACCGCTTAAATGTCACAACCATTGGCATGTGCCAAACATGCCAACATATATATTTTCAAGTTTTACACCCAACACTATTACCCCCGTTTGTACGTTCGAAATGTTATAACAAATGTTGGGCTCGACACAATTCAGCCCAACTTTATAAACATGAGAAAAGGGGAAACCAAGAACATGTAACATCATAAAGGTGTGTGGCGCATGAACTTGCAATTTGGCGATTCAGCTAACATAAACCATGGGTCATGTGAACTTGCATTCAAATAGGCATATAACTAAATGGGTGTCCTATGAAATGGCATATTTAGACTTATACAAAATTTGGGTTTAAACATGTTTAACTTGGCATAATGTCAACCACAAACCTAACATGTTGTATATTCACCAGAATGTCCAATATTAACATCTAATCATATAGCCTATTTCCACACGAAACTTACATAGTTTATGTAACCCAAACGATACTTAACATAGATCCAATTATACTTGCAATGAACATAAGATGTATACATAGGTTTTTGGGTCATGGAGGCATAAAAAGTCTCAATCTAGAACATGTTTACATAAGTTTTAATTTAGACTTAAAGGATGTATATAGTCCATGCTATCGACATAAACATAAAGGGATCAAATTCTAGTTCTTGCCATAAACTTGCAAGTGCTATTATTTTCATATACAAATGTCCAATAGACTTGCATCAATCAATTTATGCCACAAATATCAATACACAAATCATGACAGAATTATTGCAATACACAGAATTTACATCGTTATTATAACACAATTCTATTTTCATTTACATCAAATCACGTCATAGTTTTTATCCATATTATGAAAGATCACTATACTTACAACGAGTGATGAATTCTTGTTTTCTGGTTTCTGTATTCTGATTTGGAGATGCTTTCCTTTGGGTAGCAAAGTTGCGTTCGAATAATTTGATTAAGCTTTAGTTTTCTTCTTAATTTGATTCGTCTCTAAGCTCCCCTCTCTTGACGGCTACGCTGAATTCCTTCCCGGCAGCATGATGACTCCAATCTTATTTTTTTGTGTGAATTTTATTTGAGACTTATGGTGTATATATAGAGTTTCAGATTGTTTTTAGCCGTCAAATAAAGACAGGAGGAATCCAGACCATACAAAGTCCAAAGAGCCAATCAAGAGGTGACAAGTCAGCCTTAATGACACATCGAGCCACAGAAATTCGAGCCAGAGCCGGACCCAGCCAGCCAGGTCGACCTGACAGGTCGACACCCAGGTCGACTCTATCGTCGACCTAGGGGCGACCAGGTCGACACCGTGGTCGACCCTGTGGTCGACCTGGTCGCTGGGCAGGAATTTTGCCGCCTAGCCCAGTTTGAGTTTATTTTTCGAATTTTGAATTCGAAACTGAGCTGTTTGAATTTTAAATTTTATTCTGAAACTTCCAAAGGTCATAACTCCTTCATACGGAGTCCGATTCACGCAAACTCGGACTCTATCTCAAGCAGAATTCCGAGACGAATGCAATGGCATAACCCGTTTCCCTTACTTCTTTAATTTAGAATTAATTACACTTTAATTTATGAAGTTTAATGTCATGGAATTTTCGGGGTGTTAAATTCTCTCCCTCTTAAAAAGGATTTCGTCCCAGAAATCTTCAAGTTAGGAAGAGTGTATATCCTATCATCCAATCGTCCATCTACTCAACCAACAAACACAGGCGTCCACTATCCTTAAAAGACTTCTAATGTATCATGATCATATGCACAGTGTGTGCACATGTCCTTATCTAATGCAGAAATCAGGCGGTCTACTGATTCAGTTGACCTCCTTAATGCGAATCATGTAAGTGTCATGAATCCATTATGTATGCAAATTTTTCCTACTCATAATTCTACATGAGTGCACAACTATTCATACAAATGCGACAACCATATGACAACATATCAAGTTTCAACCATATACAAATGAGAATACATATATGCATATGCAATATGAAGTGACTGAGCCGATCTAAAACCTAGGGTGTGTGTGTATATGCATCCACGAGCAACCACTAGCAATCACTAGCAACCACTTGCAGCCATCATCCATAACATGTTTTAAAATACATGTTTGCATCCATTTGTTTTCTACCTACGGAGTTAGGAAAAAGGACCGAGAAGATATACCTAAAAAGATAGATAAAGCATAACTTAAGGAAAAAGAGAGATCAAAGATGTACCCTGAAAAAGAAAAGGGTAGGTAGCGCGTATTCTGTCCTCAGTTTCCCAAGTCGCGTCTTCCTCGGCGTCGCTCCACTGAACTTTGACGAGTTTGACTTTGCGATTGCGTAGCTTTTTCACTTCAGTTCCTAAGATGCGGGTTGAAACTCTCCTCACAGTTGCTTCACGTTCCACTTCGGCTTCTTCTAAAATGCTAGGCTCCACCACTTCCGCAGACTCATGTAAACACTTCCGGAGGTGAGAAACATGAAAGACGTTGTGAACTCCGGCCAGTTTCTCGGGTAGCTCTAATCTATAGGCCATCTTCCCAACCTTCTCAATGATAGGAAACGGCCCTACAAATCTGGGTGCTAGCTTCCCAGTGGACCCAAAGCGAACGACGGTCCTTAAAGGAGATACCTTAAGGAAAACCCTGTCCCCAACCTCAAACTCAAGGTCGGTCCTTCTCTTATCTGCGCAGGATTTTTGTCTATCTTGGGCTGTCTTCATCCTTCTTCGTATTAAGTCTACTTTCTCTGAGGTCTCTCTGATCATGTATAGCCCGAGTATAAGCTTATCTGTAGACTCCCACCAACAAGTTGGTGATCTGCACGGTCTTCCACACAAGGCTTCTAAGGGTGCCATGCCTATGGTAGCTTAGTAGCTGTTGTTGTAGGCAAATTCCACTAAAGGAAGGTGATCCTCCCATGTACCTCCAAAGTCAAGAACGCAAAGTATTAAAAGGTCCTCTAAAATTCTATTCACCCTTTCTATCTGGCCATTAGTTTGGGGGTGATAGGCCGTGCTCAAACATAACTGTGTGCCTATGGCTTCTTGTAGACTCCGCCAAAACTCGCTTGTGAAGATTGGGTCTCGGTCACTAACGATGTTGGAGGGTATCCCATGGAGTCGAACTACATCCTTAAGGTAAAGATACGCTAAAGATGAGGCAGTCCTTCTATCTTGACAGGTAAAAAATGGGCGCTTTTTGTAAGCCTGTCCACTATTACCCAAATGCTAGTATTCCCCCTTCTTGACCTAAGCAGCCCATCAACGAAGTCCATTGAAATGCTATCCCACTTCCACTGTGGGACCTCTAAGGGGTGAAGCAGTCCTCGAGGCTTTTTCTGTTCCGCCTTGACCTGTTGGCATATCATACATTTAGAAACAAAATCTGCCACGTCCTTCTTCATGCCGCTCCAAAAGAAAACTCTCTTTATGTCCTTGTACATTTTGTCTCCGCCTGGGTGTATTGTCATCTTGGAATGATGTGCCTCCTCAAGAACCTTCTTTACAAACTCCCTTGCTTGTGGGACGTATAGTGTTCCATCGCATCTCAGCCAGCCTTTATCATCGATAGCGTACTTATTGAGGTGACTAGAAGTCTCACCCCTAATTAGCTTATCAACTACTTCAACTAGCTGAGGGTCTTCACGTTGTGCAGTACCTATTGTATCCAAAAGAGTGTGGCGCACTTCAAGAGATGCGAACAAACCCGGTACGAAATCGGAGGAGGGCCTAAAGTTAAAACCAGCTATATACTCTAGGCTTTGCCTTTATACAAAGAGTGGGCTTAAGGTCAGCTTCTTTCTACTCAAGGCGTCTGCTACTACATTGCCCTTGCCTGGAGTATAGGAAATCTCAAAATCATATGAGGCAAGAAACTCCATCCATCTCTGTTGCCTCAAGTTAAGATCTTTCTGCGAGAAAAGATATTTCAATGATTTATGGTTAGTGTAAAGTACGAACTTCTCACCTAGGAGATAATGGCGCCAAGACTTAAGTGCAAAGATGATGGCGGCTAACTCAAGATCGTGGGTTGGGTAGTTCTTTTCATGAACTTTCAATTGCCTTCCACGATAAGCTACTACCCTCCATTATTGCATCAAAACAGCGCCTAGCCCCGTTCTGCATGCATTCGTGTATAATGTGAACATCTTGCTTCCATCTGGCAGAGTCATAACTGGGGCTGTTGTAAGCGCCCTTTTCGCAATCCAAGTCCCAAGCGAACGCTAGATTCTTCTTTGTTAGCCTTGTGAGTGGAGCTGAGATCTTTGCAAAATCCCTAATGAACTTACGGTAGAAACCTGCCAGCCGTAGAAAACTTCGGACTTCGGTTGCTTTTCTTGGTGCCTTCAAGTCTTGCACCGCAACTACTTTCGCGGGGTCCACGGCCAACCCTTCTTTGGATACTACATGCCCAAGAAATCTTACTTCTTCCCTCCAAAAGTGGCATTTGGAAAATTTTGCCTTTAGTTGATGTGCTCGGAGAGTATCCATGATTTCTTTCAGATGTTGAGCATGCTCTTCCTCATTCCTTGGGAAGATCAAAATATCGTCCACGAAGACAACCACAAATTTGTTGAGGAATTCTCTGAACACTTTGCTCATTAGGTCTACGAAATAAGAGGGTGCGTTTGTCAAGCCGAATGGCATGAGAAGCCACTCGAAGAAACCGTTTGGGGTTCTGAACGCCGTTTTATCCATGCTATCTTCAGCTACTCTTAGTTGATGGAACACAGTTGCCAGATCAAGTTGGGATAAAATCGACGCACCTACAAGCTGATCAAACAAATCGTCGATTCGGGGAAGAGGGTGCCTATTTTTCTTGGTCAATTTGTTTAACTCCCTATAGTCAACGCAAAGGCGAAGCAAACAGCCCGCTTTGGTTGCGAACACCACTGGAGCACCCTATTCCGAAATGCTCCGTCTAATGAACCCTTTTCGAGAAGTTCTTTAACCTGCTTACTGAGCTCCTTTCTCTCCTTTGGAGCCATGTGTCTAATAGGTAAAGCTACAGGCTTTGGATTATCCACAAGATATATGTGGAAGTCTATTTCCCACCTCGGAGGTAAGCCCTTCAACTCCTTAAAGACATCCGGATAATCTCGGACTACTCTAACCGGCTGCAAATTCTCAACAAAATCATCAAGCGACTCTAGATAACTAAGCATAACAGCGTTCAAGGGATTACAAGAAATTTCTAGAGTGTTACCAAGCCGAGTCAAGAGTCTAACTACTCTTTTCTCACAATCGAGAATGGCACCATTACTGGATAACCAGTCCATGACTAAGATCAAACCATATCCCGAGAAGCCCAAAACAAAGGCATTACAACAAAACTCAATGCTGAGAATAGAGATTTTCAAACCCAAACAAACCATTGACAAGTAAGCGGAGCCCCCAATTGGATTTGAAATTACTAAGGGTGTAACACCCCACATTCGTTAAGGTCACTTACAAAGGGAATGCCTTAACTTCAATGGAGCATTATGGGCACTGGAACAGAAATATTACAAGACACACATATATAAAACAGCGGAAAGTAAAGTGGAAGTACTTCAAATCATTTATTAAATATAATTGTTTACAATAAAAGCCCATCAACTTCCAATACCCAATTACATAGTTAAAATATATGTCTTGCTCAAAAACAAAGAAGCATAAAATAAGTTGTAGTATTTCCCAATAAAGCAAAGCAAGCCATAGCCAAGAGAAATCCAAGCCGTACAAGAAAGAGCCTTGGAGCTTGGTAAGATCCGAACTAAGCTGTATTCCCACCCTACGAACCTGGGGGGAAACTGAAGAAAAAGAGGCGAAAAAAATGGGCCAGTCATAAAGACTGAGTAAGCCCTAGTGACTTTCAGGATAGAAACAGGTAAAGATAACATGGCATGAATAAACTGAAAGTAAACATAAACCTGATGACAAGATAAGCTACAGGAAAGATAACTAAGAATAACCTCATATGATTTTTGTCAAGTATAACATCGCAAGGTTCCCATTCAAGATAAACTAAGTATAAATTCACAAGATTTCCATCAAGCAGCGCAAGATTTCTCTGCTTCACCATTAAAATATTTCTATGATATCTATTTGCTCTGAACCACCCGTACTAGTATCCCTACCCATGTCATGTGTTGACTATAAAAAGATCCATCGCCCAATGTCATGAAATTACTCGTTACTTGGTCCAACGAAACAATCTATTAATCGATCGGCTCCCTACAAGTCATATCTCGTTCATGTGTCTGTGTCATACAGCCCAATCACGAAATGTAGTCACCTGTGCTAGGTCCACCCTAGGGTGTATCAAACCCTAGGGTGCCAACCACCGACACGAATCAAGCACACACAGTGTAAACCTACCGGTGCCCAGTGCCTGCTTTTTCAACTCCGGACTACGTGCACGACCATAGTCCGCCTGAACCTACAATGGCGCACCAACTCAACCGTCATTCTGGTCGCTTACAATCAGCCCAGTAATCGTGCCCCACCCTACCTAGTTCCAGGGTACCATGATACATCTAGTGGGTTACTGCTGAAAAGGACCGCATAACTAGGGTTTCCGTCCAGCAGGTTAAGTGTTGTCATTTAAATTCGAGACTTAATCCCATCAGTCTAGCATGTCAAGTTGGTTAAGTGTGTTCATTCAAGTTCGTGACTTAACCGGTCTACGTGTCATGTCAAATTGGCTAAGTGTTGTCGTTCAAGCTCATGACTTAACCCTACGAATCATGTGTCAAATGGTTAAGTATATTCAAGCGGTTCATGACTTAACCCTACCAAATCATCATGTCAAATTGGTTAAGTATATTCAAGTGGTTCATGACTTAACCCTACAACACATTATGTTATATCGGTTAAGTGTTGCTCCTTGTGTTACTTGACACTATTGCAAGTCTTGTTATACCAGCTAAGTGTCCTCCCTTGTGTTAACTCAACCCCACGGCATGTCATGTCATATTGGTTAAGTGTACGTTGACTTAGCCCATCTACTTATCATGTTGTGACGGTTAAGTGTTACTCTCTGTTATTACTTAACCTTACCACGCATTAGGTTATATCGATTCGGTGTTATCAACTCATTCAAGTTAAACCAACCCATCTACTTATCAACTCATTCAAGTTAAACTAACCCATCTGCTAGTCATGTTATAACGGTTAAGTGTCATTAGCCTAGCCATATTACTTAACCCATCCTCTGGTTAACATGTTATGCTAGTTAAGCATTCTTAGTTTACTTAACCCTATCAATCCTGACTTAGCTTTAACTTATTCATTAAAGCGCCAGCCACTCACATTAGAGAGGTATTGTTGCGGTTACCGGACATCCGGTTGGTTCCGGACAGGTTTACACCGCAACTTAGTCTAACCTCGGGTCCTTATTGGGCTCAATGCCATAACCTCCCATATTGGATAGGTATTGTTGTGATTACTGGACAGCCGGGCGGGTCCGGGCAGGTTTACATCACAACTCAACCCAACCTCGGGTTAAGCATTTCGTATTTTCAAAATTTACATATTTGTTCTTTATATGTAATTATGTTAACAATTTAATGTTATTTACATATGTGTCGTATAGATCAAAATTCCCAACTTTACATATTAATAAACATATGCCAATTTATATATGTACCCAATTCTAGTCAGTTTACATATATCCAATTCTTGCCTATTTACATGTATGCCAAGTTTATGCCATTTTACCCATATCAAGTTCTAGCCAAAATTACATGTATCAAGTTCCATGCCCAAATAAACCCAAATCATGATCATGAGGTAGTTATCCCAATCTATAATCTTTTTATTACAATACATGCTACTTGCCCAAGTTCATAACACATGTTTATGCCAATTATCAAGTTTACAATTGCTTTCATGTTCGAATTCCCAATTCTACATGTTCCTAATTAACATAAGCCAAATGTTTTGATTTAATTTACATGCCAAATTACATACATGTTATATATACCAAATTTCATGTTACATTTCATAGATCCAATATGTGCCAAATTCCATATATATAATATTTATGCAAATTTTATCATAACAAGATTATACCAAAATTTACAGATCAAGCCCTAACTTGCAAACACAATGATAATATCCAATTTCATGTTGCCAATAATTACATCATATTCATGTAGGCAATAATCCCATAATTCCCCCGTATACATATCCTACGCAAATCTCGATTTTTGGCCAAGGTCCGAAATTGACCAAAGTTCATGAAAAAGAAAATAAATAGAGGAAGGTCGAATTTTGCATAAAAATAAGATCAGAGGGAAAAACATCATCACAGGCATGAAGATTACAACTTGATAATAATATTAGCATGAATCAATAAAACTGATTTACAATAGGCTGAATAGATCATGAACTAGACATGGGAATAAAGATAGACCAGTTCCCAAAATCAAGATCCTAGAAGGAACAAGAATAGACTTGAATCAAAAGTCCAATTTCACTTCATCACATGTCCATATTAAATTTAAATGTTTAGATCTGAAAATAACTAGAACTTACAGAGCATGGCTAGCGAATTAAGAACTGAAATTTGTTGATCTATTGTCTTGAATCATTGTTGAAGCTTTGTTCTTTGAATTGATTTGAGTTTGAATGCTTGTACTTTGATATGGAGACGGCGGTCATGATTTAAGAGGGAATTCAGCAGCATTTAGGTGTGGGAATGATTTGTTATGAATTAGGTTAAGTCTTAGGGTGTTTTTATAGATGTAGGAACTTATTTAGGCCCTTAGATCAACCATAGAGTCAATCTGGACCATCAAAACACGTACCGGGCTTCAAAAATGAGTTCTAAGTCAAAACAGGCCGACCAGTTCGACCTGTAAGGGAGGGTCGAGCATATGGTCGACATGGGGGGTAGGTCGACCCTAGGGTCGGCTACATGGTCGACCTGGCCCCTAGGTCGACCTGCCTGGTCCTGTGCTGCCTAAAATCTGCTGAATCTTCTACAGGCCATAACTTCTTCATCCGGACTCTGATTTTCCAAAACTCAGACTCTATTTCATGTAAAATTTCGAGACGAACGCAATAACATAATGTGTTTCCCTTAATTCTTATCTTAAAAATTAATTATACGCTGATTTCTAGTTTCAACATGGTATAAAAATTCGGGTTGTTGCATTCTCCCTTCCTTAAAGGATTTCGTCCTTGAAATCTTCAAGTTAAGAAGAATGTGTCCTACCATCCAATCATCCATCTACTCAATCATCAATCACATGCATCCATTGTCCTTAAGAGATTTCTAATGCTGTATGAACATATGAAAAAAGTGTGTGTATATGTTCCTTATCTAATGCAAATGATCAGGCCTGATTGATCTTCTTAATGCAAAATATGTCTAGTGCCATGAGTCCAACAAGTATGCAAATAGTCCTAGTCACAATAACACTACATGTGTGCACAAACATCCATCCATATGCAACATCCACATGATAACACATTCAAATTCATCGATAAACAAGTATAAACACTCATGAATATGCAATATGAAAGGTGAATGAGCCGATCTAGTGCCTAATGTGTAAATGCATCCACGAGCAACCACTAGCAACCACTCGCAGCCACTTGCAACCATCAATCATAACATGTCTCAAACACATGTTTACACCCAATTGTTCCTACCCAAAGGAATAGTCGAATGATAGAAGCAAGTAAAAATTTGTGCCCATTAGGCAATGTCAGAACTGTAAATCTACGTCACGTATATACTGATTAGGGGAAGAACTCCCTAAGCATCAGCCCCGAAGACCGGAATCAACATCAGGCTGACACCAAAAGAATTACTCAACCCAACCAATATATATGATTCTAGGAAACAAAGCATGATGGACTCCTTTTAGGTCACAAGGAAATCCCTTCCTAAAACCAACCCGTATCCTATAAAACCCATAAAGTTTAGTCAACCCAACGGACACCCTCAAGCCTCAACATGTATTACTAACAGATGAGTCATACTCCCTATGGGGTTCGCAATAGAAATAGGAATGAGAGAATATACTAAAAAGATAGCATGCAAGTAAGCTCTATAGGAAAAGAGGGATCAAGGATATACTCTTCTAAAGAGATATAATGTGCGTAACTAGTCTTCAGTCTTCTAAGCCGCATTTCCTTGAGCTTAACTCCATTGTGCTTTGATCGTCTTTAACTTCACAATTTCGTAGCTTCTTAATTCTTGTTTCCAAAATATGAGTTGGAACTTATTTCACCGTTGCCTCTCGTTCCACTTTTACTTATTCTCCTTCTAGTATACTTGGCTTAAACATAACTCCGTACTCATGGTTTCATGCAAGCTCTCCAAAATTCACTAGCGAATCCTGGATCTCGTTTACTCACTATAAGGTATTCTACGTAGAAGAACTATCTCTTAAAAATAAACAGATGTCAACCATGTTGCCAAATGTACTTTCTAAGGTGATTTTCTACTACTCATGCATAAGTGAAATGAACCATCCGCCTTAGTGGCGAACACTACTCGAGCGGATCAATAAATGTATCAAGAGATTCTAGGTAACAAAGCATGGAAGAACCCTAAGTGTTACACTAGACTTCGAGGGCATTACCAAGGCAAGTCAAGAGTCTAACCACCCTCTTTTCATACTCAGGAATGGCACCATTACTGGATAACCACTCCATCCCTAGAATCAACCCATAGCCCAAAAAACATAAGCATTACTTCTAAACTCTACACTAAACATAGACATTCTCAAATCCAAACAAGTCATGAATAAATGAGCCGATTCACCAACAGGATTTGACACAAAAATGGGATCCTCTACTACGCTAGTACTAAGGTGCAGAGGCTCAACTATCGAAGCTGAATTAAAAAGGATGCGATGTGCAAAAACAAAGCTCTAACGGGATGATAGAAAAGAAAATCTAAACCTCTAACAGAAACGCTACCACCTCTCTTAGGTACGCTAGTAGTGAGAGCATACAGTTGCCCTCTCGACGATCTTGTTTTTTTCCCTTGTCCTTGTCCTATAATACTTAACTACATGTCCCTTTTTACCATACTAAAGACATTCTCTCTTGTCGTGGGCTTTATTATTCTTTCACCTGGCCTCTTTCCTTTCACCTTTTTCCCCTTTCGTGGATTAAGCCATATCAACAAATTTCTCGTTCTTAGACTTGTGTTCTTTATCCTCGTTCTTACCATCCTTGTATAGCTTGTTGACAAGTTTCTCGAAAGCTACTTCCATCGCACGACAACCCTACAAAGCTTGAAATAAGATTAGTCGCAAGTAAAACTACTGTGGCTACAGATGGAGGTTGGGCACTCCTTTGCCCTCCAACATGTGTCGTACACCTACAAAACTATGGTGAAAAAGAAAGAGAGAAGAGACTCAACGAGAGAATCAAAAGATAGTGCATATGGCTTTGGGGAATATGCCTTTCGTAAAACAAATCTTTTCTTAGAAAAATGCTTCTTTGTAAATGTTTTGAAAATTGTTTCCGAAGGTTTTTAAATGCTTTTTCCCAGTCTGGTAACCTTCTACTCTGATACCAAATGTAACAGCCCACATCCGTTAAGGTCACTCACAAAGGGAATGCCTTAACTTCAATGGATCATTATGGGTACTGGAATAGAAATATTACAAGACAGACATATATAAAACAGCGAAAAGTAAAGTGGAAGTACTACAAATCATTTATTAAATATAATTGTTTAAAATAAAAGCCCATCAACTTCAAATACCCAATTACATAGTTAAAATATCTGTCTTTCTCAAAAACAAAGAAGCATAAAATAAGTTGTAGTATTCCCCAATAAAGCAAAGAAAGCCATAGCCAAGAGAAATCCAAGCCGTACAAGAAAGAGCCTTGGAGCTTGGTAAGATCCGAACTAAGCTGTATTCCCACCCTGCGAACCTGGGGGGGGGGGGAATGGAAGAAAAAGAGGTGAAACAAAATGGGTCAGTCATAAAGACTGAGTAAGTCCTAGTGACTTTCAGCATAGAAACAGGTAAATATAACATGGCATGAATAAACTGAAAGTAAACATAAGCATGATGACAAGATAAGCTACAGGAAAGATAACTAAGAATAACCTTATATGATTTTTGTCAAGTATAACATCGCAAGCTTCCCATTCAAGATAAACTAAGTATAAATTCGCAAGATTTCTATCAAGCATCGCAAGATTTCTCTGCTTCACCATTAAAATATTTCTATGATATCTATTTGCTCTGCACCACCCGTACTAGTTTCCCAACCCGTGTCATGTGTTGACTATAAAATTATCCCTTGCCCAATGTCATGAAATGACCCATTACTTGGTCCCACGAAACGATCTATTAATCGATCGGCTCCCTACAAGTCCTATCTCGTTCATGTGTCTGTGACATACGGCCCAATCACGAAATGTAGTCACCTGTGCTAGGTCCACCCTAGGGTGTATCAAGCCCTAGTGTGACAACCACCGACACGAATCAAGCACGCACAGTGTAAACCTACCGGTGCCCAACGCCTGCTTTTTCAACTCTGGACTACGTGCACGACCATAGTCCGCCTGAACCTATAATGGCGCACCAACTCAGCCGTCGTTCTGGTCGCTTACAATCAGCCCAGTAATCGTGCCCCACCCTACCTAGTTCCAGGGTACCATGATACATCTAGTGGGTTACTGCTGAAAAGGACCGCGTAACTAGGGTTTCCGTCCAGCAGGTTAAGTGTTGTCATTTAAATTCGAGACTTAACCCCATCAGTCTAGCATGTCAAGTTGGTTTAGTGTGTTCATTCAAGTTCGTGACTTAACCCGTCTACGTGTAATGTCAAATCGGCTAAGTGTTGTCGTCCAAGTTCATGACTTAGCCCTACGAATCATGTGTCAAATGGTTAAGTATATTCAAGCGGTTCATGAATTAACCCTACCAAATCATCATGTCAAATTGGTTAGGTATATTCAAGTGGTTCATGACTTAACCCTACTACACATCATGTTATATCGGTTAAGTGTTGGTCCTTGTGTTACTTGACCCTACCGCAAGTCTTGTTATACCGGCTAAGTGTCCTCCCTTGTGTTAACTTAACCCCACTGCATGTCATGTCATATTGGTTAATTGTACATTGACTTAGCCCATCTACTTATCATGTTGTGACGGTTAAGTGTTACTCTTTGTTATTACTTAACCTTACCACGCATTAGGTTATATCGATTCGGTGTTATCAACTCATTCAAGTTAAACCAACCCATCTGCTAGTCATGTTATAACGGTTAAGTGTCATTAGCCTAGCCATATTACTTAACCCATCCTCTAGTTAACATGTTATGCTGGTTAAGTGTTCTTAGTTTACTTAACCCTATCAATCCTGAATTAGCTTTAACTTATTCATTAAAGCACCAACCACTCACATTAGATAGGTATTGTTGCGGTTACTGGACATCTGGTTGGTTCCGGGCAGGTCTACACCGCAACTCAGTCTAACCTTGGGTCCTTATTGGGCTCAATGCCTTAACCTCCCACTTTGGATAGGTATTGTTGAGATTACTGGACAGTCGGGCGGGTCCGGGCAGGTTTACATCACAACTCAACCCAACCTCGGGTTAAGCATTTCGTATTTTCTAAATTTACATATTTGTTATTTATATGTAAGTATGTAAACAATTTATTGTTAATTACATATGTGTCGTATAGATCAAAATTCCCAACTTTACATATTAATAAACGTATGCCAATTTATATATGTACCCAATTCTAGTCAGTTTACATATATCCAATTCTTGCCTATTTTCATGTATGCCAAGTTTATGCCATTTTACCCATATCAAGTTCTAGCCAAAATTACATGTATCAAGTTCCATGCCCAAATAAACCCAAATCATGATACATGATGTAGTTATCCCAAACTATAATCTTTTTATTACAATACATGCCAGTTGCCCAAGTTCATAATACATGTTTATGCCAATTATCAAGTTTACAATTGCTTTCATGTTCGAATTCCTATTTCTACATGTGCCTAATTAACATAAGCCAAACCTTTTGATTTAATTTACATGCCAAATTACATACATGTTATATATACCAAATTTCATGTTACATTTCATAGATCCAATATGTGCCAAATTCCATGTATATAATATTTATGCAAATTTTATCATAAAAAGATTATACCAAAATTTACAGATCAAGCCCTAACTTGCAAATACAATGATAATATCCAATTTCATGTTGCCAATTATTACATCATATTCATATAGGCAATAATCCCATAATTCCCCCGTATACATATCGTACGTAAATCCCGATTTTTGGCCAAGGTCCGAAATTAACCAAGGTTCATGAAAAAGAAAATAAATAGGGGAAGGTAAAATTTGCATAAAAATAAGATCAGAGGGAAAAACATCATCACAGGCATGAAGATTACAACTTGATAATAATAATTTGCATGAATCAATAAAAACTGATTTACAATAGGATGAATAGATCATGAACTAGACATGGGAATAAAGATAGACCAGTTCCCAAAATCAAGATCCTAGAAGGAACAAGAATAGACTTGAATCAAAAGTCCAATTTCACTTCATCACATGTCCATATTAAATTTAAATGTTTAGATCTGAAAATAACTAGAACTTACAGAGCATGGCTAGCGAATTAGAACTGAAATTTGTTGATCTATTGTCTTGAATCATTGTTGAAGCTTTGTTCTTTGAATTGATTTGAGTTTGAATGCTTGTACTTTGATTTGGAGACGGCGGCCATGATTTAAGAGCGAATTCAGCAGCATTTAGGTGTGGGAATGATTTGTTATGAATTAGGTTAAGTCTTAGGATGTTTTTATAGATGTAGGAACTTATTTAGGCCCTTAGATCAACCCTAGAGTCAATCTGGACCATCAAAACACGTACCGGGCTTCAAAAATGAGTTCTGGGTTAAAACAGGCCGACCAGGACGACCTGTAAGGGAGGGTCGACCATATGGTCGACCTGGGGGGTAGGTCGACCCTAGGGTCGGCTACATGGTCGACCTGGCCCCCAGGTCGACCCCAAGGTCGACCTGCCTGGTCCTGTGCTGCCTAAAATCTGCTGAATCTTCTACAGGCCATAACTTCTTCATCCGGTCTCTGATTTTCGAATACTCAGACTCTATTTTATGTAAAATTTCGAGACGAACGCAATGGCGTAACCCGTTTCCCTTGATTCTTATCTTAAAAATTAATTATACCCTGATTTCTAGTTTCAACATGGAATAAAAATTCGGGTAGTTACAAAGGGATCCTCTACCATACTAGTGTCTAGATGTAGAGATTCTACTAAAGCAGATGAAATAAAGGAGTGTGATGCACCAGAATCAAAAAGTGTTCGAACTGGATGATCATAAAGATAGACTACACTTTCTACAGAAATATTACTACCTCGTTCCTGTGGAGGTGCCACTAGTGCATGAACCTGACCCCCTGAAGTGGATCCGGCCTTCTGTCCCTGCCCTCTCTTCTTTGGGCAGTCCTTAGCTTGGTGCCCAGTCTCCCCGCAATGGAAGCAACCACCCAACTTTGCCTTCTTCTTTCGGTAGTCTTTCTCTATATGTCCAACTATGCCACAAAAATTGCACCTTCTCCTCTCACGGGACTTTTTGTTCTTCCCTCCTTTCTTGAAGTCTGTTTTCTTAGCCTGTAAACCCTCTTTCTTTTCTTCTACTTTAGTCTCTTTCTTGCCCTTGTCTTCCTCGTGTAGAAACGCCATGTCCACAAAGCTGTCATAAGTCTCTCCTGTGGATACATGGGTCACAACAAGGCTGTGTAGGGGATCATTCAGACTTTTGACGAAGCGAAGCGCCTTCTTGTGTTGGGTGTTTACTAAATCCAGGCCAAATCTGGCCAGTTGATTAAACTGATTGACGTACTCCCTAATCGTCATGCTCCCCTGTTTAAGAGTTAGGATCTTCTCCATTTGCAGGCTTCTTTCAGCTTGGGAGAGGAATTTCGTCACAAACCTTGTCCTGAAATCTTCCCATGTTTCGACTGGCCTCTAAGCATTAGTAATCTCCCACCAATAGGAAGCTTCATCTTTAAGTAACCACACTGCTAGCTGTATCTTTTGCCTGTCATCAACTACGAAGATGTCAAACAGATCCTTGGTCTCCTTTAGCCAGTTTCTTGCTCCTACAAAGGATTTTGTCCCATAAAAGTCTTTTCCACCCATAGACTTGAAGTCTCTACATGTTTTTGCGAAGGCACTTCCACGAGGAGGAGGAGGAGGAGGAACCGCTGCCACTGGAGGAGGAATGTCTGCTGGGCCCGCTCCATTGGCCCTAGCTTCTAAGTACCTCCTAAACCAGCCGGGTATCGGTACTCCCTCTGGAAGGTTAGGGTCTCCAAACATGCTGAAACAGAAAGGAAAGATTCAAAACGAAGGATAGAGAGAGATTGTGCATATGGCTTTGGGGGATTATGCCTTTTAAAATATAACACTTTTTCTTGAAAAATGCTTCTTTAAACTTTCTTATGAAAACAATTTCAAAAACTTTAATCTTATCTGGTAAACTTAGGCTCTGATACCAAGTGAAACACCCCACCTCCGTTAAGGTCACTCTTTACTGGAATGCCTTAATTTTGGTGGAGGTTTATAAGTACAAGTCATAGATAAACACAAGACAGATATAAACACATATATAAGCAGCGGAAAAACCAACAGACTTTTATTTCACAAGATACGTGTTCATACAAAACATTTCCATAATTGTCTCATAATACTTCAAAAAAAAACATTACATCCTCATTACTGTTTTGATTATTAAAGAAGCATAAAACATAATTAAAGTAACAAAAATCCCCATAGTGATATCCAAAGCCATAATCCAAGCAAAAGGGATCCAAACCATACGTCTACTGTCTTGAAGCTTGCAAAGAGTCTGACTAAGCTGGGTTGTTTCCTCCCTGTGGAACTGGGGGAGGGGAACGAAAGAAAAGAAGACGAAAAGAAAATAGAGTCAGACGTAAAGCCTGAGTAAATCTAGTGACTCTTCAGTATGTGAATAAGAAAAAGGGCATGATGGATATAAACTGGAAACAGGAAAGTATCATAAGCTAAGGGAGTGTAGTCTAGAATCGAATATGCTATCGCACCCACACTATATCTCTGCACCTACTAGAACTTATTCTAACTGGCACCCCATGCTGAGGGTGAAGTGATCCTTTTTGTTTTTCTAAAGATCGGCTCCTACTCGTATATGTGTCATACGGCCCCTAAGAATTGTAGATACCTATGTTGGTCCCACCATGGGGTGAATCAAGACCCATGGTGGCGGCCTCGACACAATTTCTAGGATACATAGGTTATACTACTGGTGCCCCCAGTGCCCTGTTTGTCTGCTCTGGAGTGTGTGCACGCCCGCACCCTGTTAGAACCCACACTGTGCACCCACCGCTATCGTTTTTGACCGCTTACAATCAGCCCAGTAATCGTGCCCCACCCTGCCTAGTTTCAGGGTACCATGATACCTAACTTGGGTTACTGCTGAAACGGGTCCCTCATTACTAGGGTTTTCTAGTCAAACATGTTAAGTGGTTAAGTGTCTGTATTTACCTAACCTCACCCATCAATTCTTGTTAACATGTTGAATTTGGTTAAGTGTTTTCAGTTGACTTAACCCTACCATCTGTCCTTAGCCTCTTAAAGCACAGACCACTCACATTAGACAGATATCGCTACGGTTACTGGATATGCCGGTTGGTTCCGGGAAGGTTTACACCGTAGCTCAGTCTAACCTCGGGTCCTTATTGGGCTCAATGCTTAACCACCCACATTCGATAGGTATTGTTGTGACTACTGGACAGCCGGGCGGGTCCGGGCAGATTTACGTCACAACTCAATCCAACCTTGGGTTAAGCTTATCGTATTTTCTAAATTTACATATTTTATCACTTCTCAATTTTATATGTAAATGTCATGTCCTTTATTCTTGGGTATAACAATTCATACCGCTTAAATGTCACAGCCGTTGGCATGTGCCAAACATGCCAACATATATATTTTCAAGTTTTACACCCAATGCTATTACCCCCGTTTGTACGTTCGAAATGTTATAACAAATGTTGGGCTCGACACAATTCAGCCCAACTTTATAAACATGAGAAAAGGGGAAACCAAGAACATGTAACATCATAAAGGTGTGTGGCGCATGAACTTGCAATTTGGATATTCAGCTAACATAAACCATGGGTCATGTGAACTTGCATTCAAATAGGCATATAACTAAATGGGTGTCCTATGAAATGGCATATTTAGACCCATTCAAAATTTGGGTTTAAACATGTTTAACTTGGCATAATGTCAACCACATAATTAACATATTGTATATTCACCAAAATGTCCAATTTTAACATCTAATCATATAGCCTATTTCCACACGAAACTTACATAGTTTATGTAACCCAACCGATACTTAACATAGAATCAATTATACTTGCAATGAACATAAGATGTATACATAGGTTTTTGGGTCATGGAGGCATATAAAGTCTCAATCTAGAACATGTTTACATATGTCTTAATTTAGACTTAAAGGATGTATATAGTCCATGCTATCGACATAAACATAAAGGGATCAAATTCTAGTTCTTGCCACAAACTTGCAAGTGCTATTATTTTCATATACAAATGTCCAATAGGCTTGCATCAATCAATTTATAACACAAATATCAATACACAAATCATGACAGAATTATTGCAATACACAGAATTTACATCGTTATTATAACACAATTCTATTTTCATTTACATCGAATCACGTCACAGTTTTTATCCATATTCTGAAAGATCACTATACTTACAACGAGTGATGAATTCTTGTTTTCTGGTTTCTGTATTCTGATTTGGAGATGCTTTCCTTTGGGTAGCAAAGTTGCATTTGAATAATTTCATTAAGCTTTAGTTTTCTTCTTAATTTGATTCGTCTTTAAGCTCCCCTCTCTTAACGGCTACGCTCAATTCCTTCCCGGCAGCATGACAACTCCAATCTTGTTTTTTTGTGTGAATTTTAGTTGAGACTTAGGGTGTATATATAGAGTTTCAGATTGTTTTGAGCCGCCAGATGAAGACAGGAGGAATCCAGACCATACAAAGTCCAAAGAGCCAATCAAGAGGTGAAATGTCAGCCTTAATGACACACCGAGCCACAGAAATTCGAGCCAGAGCCGACCCATCCAGCCAGGTCAACCAGGCAGGTCGACACCCAGGTCGACTCTATGGTCGACCTGGGGGTGACCAGGTCGACACCATGGTCGACCCTATGGTCGACCTGGTCGCTGGGCGGGAATTTTCCTGCCTAACCGAGTTTGAGTTTATTTTTCGAATTTTGAATTTGAAACTGAGCTGTTTGAATTTTAAATTTTATTCTGAAACTTCCGAAGGACATAACTCCTTCATACGGAGTCCGATTCATGCAAACTCGGTCTCTATCTCAAGCAGAATTCCGAGACGAACGCAATGGTGCAACCCGTTTCCCTTACTTCTTTCATTTAGAATTAATTACACTTTAATTTATGAAGTTTAATGTCATGGAATTTTCGGGGTGTTACACGTTCCTAAGTTCAACTCACGTTCTTTTTCTGCTTTCTGGTGAGCTCTCCTTGCTTGTTTTGGGGTCATCCAGAATTCAGTATGAGATAAGCCATAGTCGTTCATATGCTATATAATATTTTTAGGATTTTTGTCAAAAGAGTTTGCATTATTTTTCACTTAACAATCATCTTGATTATACTTTATTTATCATTACAGTATTTTTATTAGTTGAATCAATAATCAAACATCACAACCATCAATCAATTTGTTAATTAGATTTTCAAATATATATAATTAAATTTTATATACTCAAAAATCATATTTCAGTGTCAAGTCACAAACAGTAAATTTTAGTTAAGTTTTTGTTCTCACACCAGTCGATTGGAAATTATATAGATATTCACTTTTGATACTCGAACACAAACATAGATGATGGGATCCCAATCATCAGTATCATCTCCGGGTGACTAGAGTGTGATTCTATATCCATCTAGTATCTAAGGGTTCAAATATACGCCCCGTCAGGCCAATACTCAAAATCTCCCTATACTAGATTGTCCAAATTCGATATATATAAATATTCAAGTATGTATAATTTGATATAAATTTCAAAACAAAATTTGTTTTCAATTTTATTTTAAAAATAACTCTCTTCACACTCGTTCTAGGATACTATTGATCCCATCTCTATCGAGTTATTATCATTGGATATTACTAATCCAATTTCTGATGAATTCTTTCTTTTGGTTCTAATGTGTCATGTTCTCTAGCTCTGTAAACCAAAGCTTTGATACCAAATGTTGCGACCCAAACTTCCCCGTGAAGGAAGGCCCGGATTGCTTCGAGAACACGACAAATAAGAACACAAACAGAAGAACATTTCATTGCTTATTACAACAATTCCATCAGAAAACAAGAATATAACAGAGTATGAATAAATATTACACAGAAAAATATCAGATATTTAAATTACATTTAAATACATCGCAGCGGAAAAACAATATAAAGCACAATTGAAAACAAATACACGGATACAGAGCTTTCCGAATATCGCTTCAGCTGTAAACCAGGATCCTGTGAATATAAATATGCAAAACCAAAACTACTAGCTGCTCGTGTGGAAATAGGGGCACCCAGAGTTTAGGTCAAAACAATAAACTCCAGGTCAGTCATGTGACTGGTGTGAGAACTAAAACAGTTATTAATCTTTATTTTTAAAGTTGGGTAAATCAAGGGACCACGCCGTATAACACGAAACGGGTTTCCTCCCAAGAATACCAGTGCATAAATCAAACAGCGCAATGCTAAATAAAGAACAATGAAGCTATTATAAGACCTATGTCCTATCACACAATGCAACGCAAGCCGGAGGATAGGCTTTTCCCTTATAATAGCCAAATATGCTTGATACATGAAATTTCATCTTATATTATTACTATAAGTGAAGAAAACAACTTCAAATATAAATGTATCAATCTTAGACGGCATGGGTACCATATATCATGTCGCCAATACTAGGCTCTATAATCAAAACCGCAAAATGTCGTATTTGGAAATTGGATTTCCATCATGGTGGCTCCTTATTCGAAAGATCGATCGCGTAGTGCCATCCACAACGGCTTACGTCTCAGCGAGAGTGTAACACCCCACCTCCGCTAGGGTCACTCACCTAGGGAATGCACTAGGTTTGGTGAAGCATTATCGAGGTAAACATGCACAGAAATATTACAAGACAGAACATATATAAAACAGCGGAAGTAAAACAAATTTCATTACCTTATAAAATAAGGTCTAAAGCCTTTTACATCAGAATACATCAAAACCTGTCTTGCAATAGTAAAGAAGCATAAAACTTTTTTCATAAATTATTCCCCAAAATAAAGCGGTGAAGCAGCCACAGCCAAGAGGAGACCAAGCTATACATGATGACCTTCAAGCATAAGAGTTCCGAACTAAACAACATCATTTCCTCCCTGAAAACCTGGGGGGGGGGGGGGAAACGGAAGACAAAGAGGCGAAACAAAACGGGGTCAGTCATAAAGACGGGTAAGTCCTATCTACTTCCAGTATAAAAACAGGTAAAGGTAACATGACATGCATAAACTGAAAGTAAACATAAGGATGATGACAAGATAGATAAGCTAAACCAAGATAACTGGATGAACTACTGTAGCAAGATAAACTAAGGTATCATGATAAACTACGGTGTCAAGATAAATCAAGGTATCTCATCGTCAGGTTTCTATCAAGTATACAATCCCGAGGTATCTATCATGTATAACATCTCACGGTATTTATCATGTATATTTGCTCTGCACCTCTCGTACTAGTATCCCAACCCGCGTCATGTGTTAACCATGAATGTCCCTTGCCCAATGTCATGTAATTGTCCATGTCAACCTAATATATAGCATATGTAGGTTTTCCCAACTCGTATGTTTCTTTCCGTGTATAAGTTCAGTCCTTTGCCGTAGGCCGTATGTGCTTTCTCATGTAAATCTATACCACCTCAACGTAGTACCATTTTGTCCTTGAAGTTGTTTTGGACTGCTACCCTTGATCTGGTTATGTTTTCTTACCATGAACTATCGCGTGTTCACTTAGGATTTATGCCACCTAGGACCACTAGGGATTATCCTACCTAATGAACGTTTCCGTGTCTCGGTTTGGGTTCAAGCCACCTAGGGCCACTAGGGATTATGCCACCCATCAACCGCGCCCTTTGTCCCACGTATATATCGTGAATCGTTTTGCATGTCTAGACGCACATGTATCTCGATGTGCCACCCGAGTTCCGTGCCAGGGCAAATAAAGAAATACGGAACTCGGTCGGGAGCTTTAAGTCATCTACTGATGCAGATACCAAGGTCTGTTTTTGTATCCGTGGCTATGGTCCCACGTGACCCCTCCCTCAACTACTGAAAGGAAATCCAAGAAAAATCATGTATGAGAACTACATCCTGGCCCCACTATAGCCCCACTTTCCTATGGGCCAACCTCACCCATGACTCGATAGCAAGAACATGGTCTGTTGGGAGTTCTCTGCCTTTCCGTTCGTACACGATTGACTAAAGATGGTAGGTAGTCGGCGACGTGCTATCCAGGGCAAAAACAAGTATCGTCGACTCCACGCTAATCCATCCCAGTCTTTAGGTCGCTCGCATAGCAACCAAGGCATACTCTTGGCTCTTCTACTGCAGACCTTAACCCCTGTAAGGCCGGGTTTCATGGACCATCTGCCACCTCACTGAGGGATACCAAGAGTACCCTCACGCCCCCCGAAGCTACCGCTTCGTCACCCAGTTCGTTGGAGCCTTTATCTAAGTCAGCTAATTTGCTCCTCCTCGTGTTTTAAGCGATGACCTACCGTATCGGGTTACTCATCTATCTGTGAACTGGTCCAAATTCCTCGACTAAGAATTACTACTTAGGTACCCAAACTAAGGTTTACCACTTAGTCTCCTTTCCCGTTATCCTTGTTAATACCGGTTTTCAACCTAGTCCCCTGAACTAGGGTTTTGTCTAATGGGTTAAGTGTTGTCATTCCAGTTCATGACTTAACCTGCCTACGAATCATGTCACGATTTGGCTAAGTATTCAAGTCCAAGACCTAGCCCTACAAGTTGGTCAAGTATACCAAGAAGCTCATGACTTAACCCTATTCAATCATCAAGTCAAATTGGTTAAGTATTTGTTTATCTTAACCCTATCATATTATCGTGTTAGATTGGTTAAGCATAGATTATCTTAACCTCATCGGATTATCGAGTTGGATTGGTTAAGTATAGGTTAACTTAACCTCATCAAATCATCATGTATAATTGGTTAAGTATAAGTTACTTAACCCCATTAAATTATCATGTTAAGTTGGTTAAGTATTGGTTACTTAACCTCATTGAATTACCAAGTTTAGATTGGTTAAGTGTTTAACTTAACCCCATCGAATTACCGTGTTTAGATTAGTTAAGTGCAGGTTACTTAACCCCATCTAATTACCAAGTCGGATTAGTTAAGTGTAAATTACTTAACCCCATCCCCTAATTGTCTTGTATGGTTAAGTGTCATTAAGAAATCAAGCCCGGTCCCACTTAACCTACCCATTCGTGTCATGTTAAGGATGTTAAGTATTGGTTAATTAACCTCATTGAATTACCAAGTTTAGATTGGTTAAGTGTTTAACTTAATCCCATCGAATTACCGTGTTTAGATTAGTTAAGTGTAGGTTACTTAACCCCATCTAATTACCAAGTCGGATTAGTTAAGTGTAAATTACTTAACCCTATCCCCTAATTGTCTTGTATGGTTAAGTGTCATTAAGAAATCAAGCCCGGTCCCACTTAACCTAACCATTCGTGTCATATCGGTTAAGTGTCATTAGTCAAATTTACTTAACCTTATCATGTGGCATTAATTTAATTAATGCACCCTTAACCTCTCACATTAGACCTTGTTGTGGTTACTAGTTAAGCCGGGTGGGTCCGGGTAGTTTTACACCACAACCTAGTCTAACCTCGGGTCTTAAGCGCGACATGACCAACTTCTCACATTGGATCCTATTGTTTGTAGCCACTAGTTAAGCCGGGCGGGTCCGGGTAGATTTATGCTACAAACCCAACCCAACCTCGAGTTGGCCACTTTCATGTTTGGTCTAGTGTCATATTACACTTACAACCCACACGTGTCTAGTTTCCAGTCCCATGTTTACCCCACATGTCATGCCCACATTTAGGTGTATCATAAGTGCCATATTTTCATGAAATCCCATGTCAAATTATCATGTCATAATCACGCACGTCTAACCAACCCCAAAGCGTGTTTCCAACCCAAGTAAAAGCGAGTCAACATAGTAAGGGTACTATGCTACATATTGGCCTCACAACATGCACGATGTCAAAAAGGGATTGGCCACAACATGCATGGTATCATAGGGGTTTGGCCTCAAAATATGCATAGCATCATAAGAGAATTTGGCCACAAGCATGCATAGTATCATAAGGGAATTTGGCCACAAACATGCATAGTACCATAAGGGAATTTGGACACAAACATGCATGATAGCATAAGGGGTTTGGGTTCATTTACATGCATAAGCCCCAAAGTCAAATCTTTGCCAATGTTTCACAAGTCAAATGGTTCCCAAAGGTTCATGCTAGCATTCCATAGATAAAGATTCAAACTTGCAAGATAAACTAGGTTAATCATAACATGAATAACATGATTTAGTCACTAAGCATAGCCAAAAGTCATAGGTTCAAGCAAAAGAGGCATGACAAGGTTCATATATGCTAGCATACTTAGTTTAATCTCGTTTTATTCCATGCCATCATTAAAACTACCGTTTAGATCTAGAAGTAGCTAGAACATACATAGCGTGGCTTGGAGATTTAGGAGCATGAATCGTCTTGTCGTAGAATCCATGTTGAGACAATGATCAAAACCCTTGATTTGGTGTAGAAAGCTTGCACCTTCATCTTGAATCTAGTTTGCAAGCAAAAGCTCTTGAATTTGGGGATGGAGGCCATGATCAATGTAGATTTGGGCAGCACTTCGTTGCAAGAGTGGTTTGTGAGGGTTTAGGGTAGGCTTAGGTGTCTTTTTATAGAGATTAGGACTAGTTTAGTCCCTTAGATTAACCCTAGGATAGATCTGAACCCTCAAAATCCGTCACAGGCCCATAAAACATGTCTTGAGAAACAAGTCAGGCGCACCCAGGCCCAGGTGGTCGGACCACCCAGGTCGATAGGGGTGTCGACTGGGCAGTCGACACCACCTGGGGTGTGTCGACTCCCAAGTCGACTCCACAGTCGACTTGGGGTGGCGGGAATTTTTCCCGCCTCTTCTGCTTGGCTGAATTTGAATTCTGAATTCAAATTTGAACTGTTTTTGAACTTGAAATTTTCTGAAAACTTTGAAGGACCATAACTTGGTCATACGGATTCCGATTTTCGAAAACTCAGACTCTATTTTGCGTATTTTTCCGAGACGAACGCAATGGCATAGCCCATTTCCCTAGATTCAGATTTTATAATTAAATTCTGCCTTGATTCTCGTCTTAGCATATTGTAAAAATCCGAGTTGTTACATCCTCCCCGACTTAAAGGATTTCGTCCCCGAAATCTCCAAGTTAGGAAGAACTTATCCTACCATCCATCATCCATCTACTCAAAACATCATCCACAGGCAACCATTGTCCTTAGACGATTTATAATGCCATATGAACATATGCAGAACGTGTGTGTATATGCTCCTTAGCTAATGCTAATGATCAGGCCTGAATGATCTTTATAATACAAAATATGTTTAGTGCCATGAGTCCGACATGTATGCAAATAGTCCTAGTCATATAAGTACTATATGCGTGCACAAACATTCATCCACATGCAACATCCATATGACAACACATTCGACTTCATCCATAAACAAGTACAAATACTCGTGCATATGGAATGCAAAATGTGAGTGTGTCGATCTAGTATCTAACGTGTATTCGTGCATCCACGAGCAACGACTTGCAACCATTTGCAACCATATCAATCATAACATGTTTCAAATACATGTTTACATCCATAGAGTTCTATCTAAGGTTCCCAAGATAGGATCGAGAAGATAAACAAGACAAACTCCTTACGGGTTTTGCAACAGAAACAGGGCCGAGAGGATATCCACCAAGCGATAGCATGCAAGAAAGCTCTACAGGAGAACCAGGGATCAACGATATACTCTTACAAAGAGACACGATGCGCGCATCTAAGCCGCATTTCCTTGAGCTTAATTCCAGTGTGCCTTGACTGCCTTTGACTTCATGATTTCGTAGCTCCTTGATTCCTATTTCTAAGGTATGAGTCGGAACTCTTTTCACTGTCGCCTCTCGTTTCACTTTCATTTATTCTTTCCCTAGTATACTTGGCTCAACCATATCTACGTACTCATGCAAGCTCTCCATAATTCACTAGTGAATTCTGGATCTCGTTTACCAATGTCAATCCATGTTACCACATGCACTTAATAGGATGATTCCTATAACCCATGCTTAAGCGGAATGGACCATCCGCCTTAGTGGCGAACGTTACTAGATCGGATCAGAGATTTCCGATAAATCCACCAAGAGATTCTAGGTAACTAACCATGACAGAACCCAAAAGGTTACACGAGACTTCGAGGGTATTACCAAGGCAAGCTAAGAGTTTAACTATCCTCCTTTCAAAACCGAGAATGGCATCCCTTACTGGATAACCACTTCATCCCTAGAATCCATCCATAGCTCAACAATAGAAGTATTGCTTCTAGTCTCAACACTTGACATTTACACTCTCAATTCCAAACAAGTCATGAATAAATGGACCGACTCTCCAACCAGATTTTTGGGTCAAAAGTGGGATCTTCTACCATGCTAGTACTAAGGTGTAGAGACTTAACTATCGAGGCAGACTTAAATGATGCGATGATCAATACAAAGTCTGGACGGGATGATAGAAAAGAAAGGCTAAGCCTTTAACAGAAACGGTACCATTTCTCTTAGGTACGCTAGAAATGAGAGCATACAATTGCCCTCTCGCTGATCTTGTCCTTATCTTCCTTTGTGGATCAAGCCATATCAACAAGTTGCTTATTCTTAAGCTCGTGTCCTTTATCCTTGCTCTTATTATCCCTTCTTATAACTTCGGTAACAGGTCTCTCGAGAACTTTCTCCATCGCACGGGGAAAACACTCACGTAGTTAGACAAGGATTAGTCACAGTTAAAACTACTGTGACTACAGATGGAGGAAAGAAAGGAAAAGAGATTCAATCATGGAAACAAAGGATAGTGCTAATGGCTTTTGGGGAATAGCCTTTAAAAACTTTTATTAAAAAATGCTTCTTTGTAAACGGTTTTTCAAATAGTTTTCAGAAGATTTTAAAAACTTTGGCCCAGTCTGGTAACCTGGCTCTGATACCAAATGTAGCACCCCACCTCCGCTAGGGTCAATCACCTAGGGAATGCACTAGGTTTGGTGAAGCATTATCGAGGTAAACATGCACAGAAATATTACAAGACAGAACATATATAAAACAGCGGAAGTAAAACAAATTTCATTACCTTATAAAATAAGGTCTAAAGCCTTTTACATCAGAATACATCAAAACCTGTCTTGCAATATTAAAGAAGCATAAACTTTTTTCATAAATTATTCCCCAAAATAAAGCGGTGAAGCAGCCACAGCCAAGAGGAGACCAAGCTATACATGATGACCTTCAAGCATAAGAGGTCCGAACTAAACAACATCAATTCCTCCCTGAAAACCTGGGGGGGAAACGGAAGACAAAGAGGCGAAACAAAACGGGGTCGGTCATAAAGACTGGTAAGTCCTATCTACTTCCAGTATAAAAACAGGTAAAGGTAACATGACATTCATAACTGAAGGTAAACATAAGGATGACGACAAGATAGATAAGCTAAACCAAGATAACTGGATGAACTACTGTAGTAAGATAAACTAAGGTATCATGATAAACTACGGTGTCAAGATAAATCAAGGTATCACATCGTCAGGTTTCTATCAAGTATACAATCACGAGGTATCTATCATGTATAACATCCCACGGTATTTATCATGTATATTTGCTCTGCACCTCTCGTACTAGTATCCCAACCCGCGTCATGTGTTAATCATGAATGTCCCATTCCCAATGTCATGTAATGGTCCATGTCAACCTAATATATAGCATATGTAGGTTTTCCCAGCTCGTATGTTTCTTTCCGTGTATAAGTTCAGTCCTTTGCCGTAGGCCGTACGTGCTTTCTCATGTAAATCTATACCACCTCAACGTAGTACCATTTTGTCCTTGAAGTTGTTTTAGACTGCTACCCTTGATCTGGTTATGTTTTCTTACCATGAACTATCGCGTGTTCACTTAGGATTTATGCTACCTAGGACCACTAGGGATTATGCTACCTAATGAACGTTTCCGTGTCTCGGTTTGCTTTCAAGCCACCTAGGGCCACTAGGGATTATGCCACCCGTCAACCGCGCCCTTTGTCCCACGTATATATCGTGAATCGTTTTCCATGTCTAGACGCACATGTATCTCGATGTGCCAACCGAGTTCCGTGCCAGGGCAAATCACGAAATACGGAACTCGGTCGGGAGCTTTAAGTCGTTTGCTGATGCAGATACCAAGGTCTGTTTTTGTATCCGTGGCTATGGTCCCACGTGACCCCTCCCTCAACTACTGAAAGGCAATCCAAGAAAAATCATGTATGAGAACTACATCCCGGCCCCACTTTAGCCCCACTTTCCTATGGGCCAACCTCACCCATGACTCGATAGCAAGAACATGGTCTGTTGGGAGTTCTCTGCCTTTCCGTTCGTACACGATTGACTAAAGATGGTAGGTAGTCGGCGACGTGCTATCCAAGGCAAAAACAAGTATCGTCGACTCCACGCAAATCCATCCCAGGCTTTAGGTCGCTCGCATAGCAACCAAGGCATACTCTTGGCTCTTCTACCGCAGAACTTAACCCCTGTGAGGCCGGGTTTCATGGACCATCTGCCACCTCACAGAGGGATACCAAGAGTACCCTCACGTCCCCCGAAGCTACCGCTTCGTCACCCAGTTCGTTGGAGCCTTTATCTAAGTCAGATAATTAGCTCCTCCTCGTGTTTTAAGCGATGACCTACCGTATCGGGTTACTCATCTATCTGTGAACTGGTCCAAATTGCTCGACTAAGAATTACTACTTAGTTTCCCAAACTAAGGTTTACCACTTAGTCTCCTTTCCCGTTATCCTTGTTAATCCCGGTTTTCCACCTAGTCCCCTGAACTAGGGTTTTGTCTAATGGGTTAAGTGTTGTCATTCCAGTTCATGACTTAACCTGCCTACGAATCATGTCACGATTTGGCTAAGTATTCAAGTCCAAGACCTAGCCCTACAAGTTGGTCAAGTATACCAAGAAGCTCATGACTTAACCCTATTCAATCATCAAGTCAAATTGGTTAAGTATTTGTTTATCTTAACCCTATCAGATTATCGTGTTAGATTGGTTAAGCATAGATTATCTTAACCTCAACGGATTATCGAGTCGGATTGGTTAAGTATAGGTTAACTTAACCTTATCAAATCATCATGTATAATTGGTTAAGTATAAGTTACTTAACCCCATTAAATTATCATGTTAAATTGGTTAAGTATTGGTTACTTAACCTCATTGAATTACCAAGTTTAGATTGGTTAAGTGTTTAACTTAACCCCATCGAATTACCGTGTTTAGATTAGTTAAGTGTAGGTTACTTTACCCCATCTAATTACCAAGTCGGATTAGTTAAGTGTAAATTACTTAACCCCATCCCCTAATTGTCTTGTATGGTTAAGTGTAATTAAGAAATCAAGCCGGTCCCACTTAACCTACCCATTCATGTCATATCGGTTAAGTGTCATTAGTAAAATTTACTTAACCTTATCATGTGGCATTAATTTAATTAATGCACCCTCAACCTCTCACATTAGACCTTGTTGTGGTTATTAGTTAAGCCGGGCGGGTCCGGGTAGTTTTACACCACAACCTAGTCTAACCTCGGGTCTTAAGCGCGACATGACAAACTTCTCACATTGGATCCTATTGTTTGTAGCCACTAGTTAAGCCGGGCGGGTCCGGGTAGATTTATGCTACAAACTCAACCCAACCTCGAGTTGGCCACTTTCATGTTTGGTCTAGTGTCATATTACACTTACAACCCACACGTGTCTAGTTTCCAGTCCCATGTTTACCCCACATGTCATGCCCACATTTAGGTGTATCATAAGTGCCATATTTTCATGAAATCCCATGTCAAATTATCATGTCATAATCACGCACGTCTACCCTACCCCAAATCGTGTTTCCAACCCAAGTAAAAACGAGTCAACATAGTAAGGGTACTATGCTACATATTGGCCTCACAACATGCATGATGTCAAAAAGGGATTGGCCACAACATGCATGGTATCATAAGGGGTTTGGCCTCAAAATATGCATAGCATCATAAGAGAATTTGGCCACAAGCATGCATAGTATCATAAGGGAATTTGGCCACAAACATGCATAGTACCATAAGGGAATTTGGCCACAAACATGCATGATAACATAAGGGTTTGGGTTCATTTACATGCATAAGCCCCAAAGTCAAATCTTTGCCAATGTTTCACAAGTCAAATGGTTCCCAAAGGTTCATGCTAGCATTCCATAGATAAAGATTCAAACTTGCAAGATAAACTAGGTTAATCATAACATGAATAGCATGATTTAGTCACTAAGCATAGCCAAAAGTCATAGGTTTAAGAAAAAGAGGCATGACAAGGTTCATATAGGCTAGCATACTTAGTTTAATCTCGTTTTATTCCATGCCATCATAAAAACTACCGTTTAGATCTAGAAGTAGCTAGAACTTACATAGCGTGGCTTGGAGATTTAGGAGCATGAATCGTCTTGTCGTAGAATCCATGTTGAGACAATGATCAAAACCCTTGATTTGGTGTAGAAAGCTTGCACTTTCGTCTTGAATCTAGTTTGCAAGCACAAGCTCTTGAATTTGGGGATGGAGGCCATGATCAATGTAGATTTGGGCAGCACTTCGTTGCAAGAGTGGTTTGTGAGGGTTTAGGGTGGGCTTAGGGGTCTTTTTATAGAGATTACGACTAATTTAGGCCCTTAGATTAACCCTAGGATAGATGTGAACCCTCAAAATCCGTCACAGGCCCATAAAACATGTCTTGAGAAGCCAGGTGCACCTAGGCTCAGGTGGTCGGACCACCCAGGTCGATAGGGGTGTCGACTGGGCAGTCGACACCACCTGGGGGGTGTCGACTCCCAAGTCGACTCTCCAGTCAACTTGGTGGTGGCGGAAATTTTTCCTGCCTCTTCTGCTTGGCTGAATTTGAATTCTGAATTCAAATTTGAACTGTTTTTTAACTTGAAATTTTCTGAAAACTTTGACGGACCATAACTTGGTCATACGGACTCCGATTTTTGAAAAATCGGACTCTATTTTGTGTATTTTTCCGAGACGAACGCAATGGCATAGCCCGTTTCCCTTGATTAAGAATTTATAATTAAATTCTGCCTTGATTCTCGTCTTAGCATGTTGTAAAAATCCGGGTTGTTACAGAGAGAAAACACCGTAATGCACATCCGCACTTTTGGGAAATCGAGTATCACTGCGGCTTACGTCTCGGCGAGAGAAAACACCGCTTACTCTATCCCTCAGGGAGTCGGGGGTGAGCCCTAACCCTCTGAGCACTAAGCTCAATCTCGGTCGACCGAATCCACGACACCACTAAGGTGCCCATCCTCTAAAAAGCATACTGATCAAACCATCAGTTTACCACCATACCGGGGTGTGAGGCCCGCGAATTAACGCTATACACAAAGCAGCGCTATATTAAAGCTATGCTTTGATCATCAACCACAAGACTTTGCTTTTCAACAGAAGCCTTGATCATTTTTCACTTAGGCATGCCACATAGGCAATTCATGCCATGTGATTGATATCCATCAATATATAACCTCTGAGCTCGTATGTCTCAGAGAAGGGCATTAAGCAAGAGAATAAATTCTCCGCCGCCAAACAGATATATGTTTAATAGAAATCAATCACACACAATAAAATCCAATGTCAGACACACAGTCCATTTACAAGTTCGTTCTGGGTCTGAACGAAACCGGAGGCACTTTCCTCGCATATTCGTCGACCTCCAAGTACGTCCGGACGGCTACCACTTTAGCCCCCTTCAAGGTAGCTACTCCCATAGTGAGCATCAGTAGCACCCATCCATTCGATGTGAAGATCGTCGTTCTTGCACCGTCTTCAATCACTTCGACTTACCGTCGAATCAGTTATTCAGAATGGGTTATACCCGGACTTTCTGAATAACTTGTGTATCTTAATCAACAAGTGCTGTAAAACACAACATACCCCTCATTCCAATTCATCAATCACTAACCATAAATTAGTAAGAGAACAATTCCCCAAATATTAACCCCGAAGGCCGAAACCAACATTAGATCAATACCGAGGAAACCATTCTTCTTGACTAACCTACAGCTAGTTTCTAAATTTCATATTCTTAGGGAAAGGTTCCCATTAATTTTATCAAAGATAAATTCTTTAAAATTTATTCTTTAATCTTTCTTTGGATGTCATATCAAACCAAATTATGGTTTTCAAAACTAGTCGAGATTTGCGAACCACACCGAAGTAATTTTTTGTTTTATTTCCCAATCCCAACCTATTCATCCCATGGAGCAAAACTGTTATTACCCCATAACTAACACCACGGTGTTATCGGTAAATTTAATTACCATTTCACGTTCAAATCTAATTAAAGATTAACTATCGCTTGGAGCAAAACTGGCGATACTCCATTCTCGATCACTTTCCAATTTGATAATTTAAATTATCAATTCACATTCCAATCTAATTAAAGATTCACTAAAACTCCTTTTACTGGGTTAAAAAACTATTTCCATTTAAAACACAGTTCATGATAAACCCTAATCACAATCCATTCTATTAGTCTCTAACCGTAAATTAGTAAGAGAACAGTTCCCTAAATATTAATCCCGAAGGCCGAAACCAACATCAGATCAATATCCAAGAAACCATTCAACTTAACTGATCTCCAGTTAGTTCCTAATTTTCTTAACTCCATTTGGGTTTAAGAACAGTATTATTAAAGATACCATTCACGACAAACCAAAATCTCATTTAATATTAAATACAAGGCTCTGAATAGAAAATGTATTGGCTTATATTCAATATCAAATTCTGAAATCAACAAATATCGTATTGGAAATAACGATATAAAATATATCTTCCAAGTTTCCATAACAATATTCGTAATCCCGAATCCAATCATCGAAATATTCCAAAGATAATTTCGATTCAAATCCATCCCAATCTATATTTTGGAAATTCTAGTAATTTTTAAAACCATTTCAAATTCAGTTTATTTATTTTAAAAATATATATTATTATTCTAGTTAATAACTAGTTCATTTTGATAAAAAAATACATTTTTATCTTTTCAAATATGGGATTTTCATCCCAGTTCTTTCCAAATCATTTATTATGATTTTACACAAATTGTGGATATTTTTAATAATTTTATCAAGGCATGTACAGTCGATTTCCAATAACGGCCATCGAACTGCACTTACAACGACCTTTTCCAAATTAGTTTGGACGTAACTCAAAATCCAACTGTTAGATTTCAAATTTAAAATATTCATTGGAAAGCTCTTTTCGATACGAACCCAACGGTTCTGGTTTCAGCAGAGTCCGACGGTCAGATCTCCTGTAAAGTCAATTCGAAGTCAATGGTCGAAATTCGCGAACTGCCGCAGCGTGGCGCGTTCAATTCTGGCCATTATATTATATATATATAATATATATAATATATATTTTGTCGATTTCTATTTAAAACGAATTTTATAAATCGTTTTAAATTTGTTTTCAAAACGATTTCAACTTCTTATTCGATCTTAAATCAAAATTGATTTTTTCCTTATAAATTGTTTTTACATTCATTTCTATTTGATTTCAATTCAATTTCAATTTCAATTTCAATTCAATTTCATTTCGATTTCAACTTGACTCAATTCAATTTCAATTCGATTCACTATTCAATTCAATTCAAATTCGTTTTCTATTCGATTCAATTCGAATTCGTTTTCTATTCAATTCAATTCGACTTCGTTTTCTATTCAATTCAATTCGAATTCATTTTCTATTCAATTCAATTCGAATTCATTTTCTATTCAATTCAATTCGAATTTCAATTTCTATATACAGCAATGACAACAAACAATCAACCATCATCCAAAGTGCGTTCTACACTGTATAAGCATCAAATATAAATATTTAACGCTTATAACAGCCTGTCAATCAATCGATCGACATACAGCTAATTATTGGGATTAGTGTATGTCATATATCATCCCAATACCCATGTGGGGTTTCAAACAATCAAACACAGATTTTATTTCCGCAGTTGGGCGATGTGTAAAATTTATCGTCCCAATCAATATCAGTCAAATGAGTGTATATAAACAAATCGTTCGATTTGTTTATAAATATATATTTCATTTTATATACACATTAAAAGTTATATTTTTAACTATATAAAATATTTTATTTCAAAAAGGTACCTTTTTATTTTGACCTCGAAACCCACTGCCTATCGTCCATAGCTAATTACCCCCATTCTGAACACAATGGGACATGTATTGTAAGCTGATTCGATCGTTTCGATCAACTTTCATTAAATCAAATTTTAAATCTATATATTGAATTTTGAACGCGTATTTCAATTTACCGGGGCCACTTACGAACTCTAAAAATTCCCAAAAAATATTTTCTAGCTTCGTATTGACGATACAGTCCTAACAAAACTAATTTCGTCGAATTCTGAGACCATTTGAAAAATGGCCATTTTCCAGTCGATTAAAATCCACTGAAACTGGTCAAACGCATTTTCCTTTTCCACGCTTGCATATTGATTCGAAAAATTACGAATTTTTAAACCTAGCAATAACTTGACATCACGGATCCAATAAAAGTGGTTTTGTCGAAAACCTAGGTCGTTTGCAAAATTTCCATTTTTAAGGGCTAGAATTCCATAGCGACTATTCTGAAATTTCAACTGGACGTAACTTTTGATTCCCGCTATGAAATTTCAATTTTTCGGATATATTGCAACGATATTCTCAAACAGATTCTAATATTTTTGGTTTCGCTAAAATCCGGTTTATTTTGAATCCTGTACATTCATTTGAACTTTGAAATCGAATTATCGAACTACCGCGCCATTTTCAATTCCTTTTATAATTAAAAATAAATATTTATATTCTAACGACGATCGATATAAATATATACGTTCGAATTCTATTCAAAATAAATTTTCCGTCGATATTATTTAAAATATATCATTTTAAATATTCAAAATTCAACAAAATTGCCAAAATAAAATTTTTAAATTGGCTCGGATTTTTCGGGTTGTTACAATGAGAATCCAAAATAATCTTTATATCAAAATTCTTTTGATATTATAATAGTGTCTATCAACCACAATATAATAATCATCTAGCAGAAACGCTTTCATCTCACGTTCTACATACATAATATATAATCAAAAACCGCAGGTGCTTAATTGGTTAATGGATTCCAACTGGCACGGTATGGTACCACCTTCCGAAAGTGTATCTCTAGAGGGAAATACACCAGGTTCAACAAGAACATCTTGTAACCCAGGCTAAACATGAACGGTCACTCATTTCGCTTGAGTGTACTAAATGTATTATCACCAACGGTTGGGATCAGTAACCGTTTACCGAAAGGGACAACATCGAAATAGAATATAAAAGTAGATGGAATTTTCTCTAGATCAGGTGACAATACACCATAATTGGCAGCCAACCACTTAGCCATTCGACCTACCCGATTTTATACATTTCTCGGTTGTAAGGCTAGAGGCCACGCTTATCTCTGATAGATCCCACGTTTATTCACTTTGAATGTCACATAGTCATACCCGCCAAACCACAAATTGATTTCCCCAAAAATACAACGGGTATACGGCTAAGAGAAATGAATTCCTCCACCACCAAACATACATAAGTTTGAAGAGATCAACTTACGTGATCTATTAAATATACTCTATCAGACATTCTTCCATACAGGTCGTCCCGGGACTAGACAAACTGAAGGCACTATCCTTTAAATCCATCTTAGGCAATTTCTACCTAGGATCACCAGAACAGCCCTTCCATAATTCCATCTTCAATTATCTTCATCATATTTTATTCGCAACGTTAATGCCTATATGGAGTGGTTTTCAGATAATAAACCTGATCCTGATGTCTCCGTATTAACAACGGAAAAATGGTCAAAAACTTCGATAGTCAATGAGTTTAGTATAAAGAAAAACATGTGTGCAAACAACGACATTACTTCCAAATGGAAATTCTGTCGATCAATCATCATTTATCTCTTAAATTAATTTATCATTAATTTATGCATGTACCCATTTCCTATATACATACATATATATATATATACACACACACATATATATATATATAGAAATTCATATTTTCTATATTTAGAAAATATACGTTATAATTCATTGGAAAACGTTTCCATATTTACCCTCATTTCTATTTTCTTATATTAGAAAACATTTCTGATTCTCATTTAGAACATTTCCAGAACTCCTTCATTGGATTTAAACAGATGTATAAATAAAACATCTCTATGCCAACTCAAACCATTACACTCGTTAACTAAATTCCCTTATCCAACCTTCACTATCGAACCTTAACCATTCCTTAGTTAAAAATGAAGTCAATCAAGTTGGGGTATAACTACCTCTCAGACCTTAACTGAACAACATTATCAACCTTGAAATAGACAAGTTAACCTTTTAATTCTTTAACAAACTTCCTTACGTAACTCTCTTTCAAATAATCTTTATTCGATAACTCTTTCCTTCGAATAAACTATATTCGATAATCTCTCTTTCAAATAACTATGTCCAATAACTTTCTTCGAATAAACTATATTCAATTAACTTTATTCGAAAAACTAATATTCGATTAACACTAATCGATTTACTCTATTGGATTAACTCTATTCAATTAACTCTAATCAATTATGTCTAATCAATTAACTCTACTCGATTAATTCTAATTGGTTAACTCTAATTGATTAACTTTATTCGATTAACTGTAATCGAATAACTCTAATCAATTAACTCTATTGGATTAATTCCTTCTGATTAACTCTAATCGATTAACTCTATTGGATTAATTCCTTCTGGTTAACTCTGATCGATTAACTCTATTGGATTAACTCCTTTCGAATAAACTATATTCGATTAATTCCTTTCGAATAAACTATATTCGATTAACTCCTTTGGAATAAACTATATTTGATTAACTCCTTTTCCGATTAACTCTATTTGATTATCTCCTTTTCGAATAACTCTATTCGATTAACTCCTATATTCGATTAATTCCTTTCGAATAAACTATATTCGATTAACTCCTTTCGAATAAACTATATTTGATAACTCCTTTTCCGATTAACTCTATTCGATTATCTCCTTTTCGAATAACTCTATTTGATTAAATCCTTTTCGAATAACTAATATTCGATAACTCCTTTCGAATAACTAATATTCGATAACTCCTTCCGAATAACTAATATTCGGCAACTCCTTTCGAATAAACTATATTCGATAATCTCTCTTCGAAAAACTATATTCGATTAACTCCTTTAACTCTATTTGAATAAACACTATTCGATTAACTCCTTTAACTCTATTTGAATAAGCCATATTCGATTAACTCCATTAACTGTATTCGAATAAACTATACTCGATTAACTCCTTTAATTCAACTAACTCTAATTCGATTAACTCTAATTCGATTAACTCGATTTACTCTAATTAATTAACTCTCTTTGATTAACTCTAATTAATTAACTCTAATTAAGTAACTCTCTTTGATTAACTCTGATTAACTCTATTCGATTAACTCTAATCGTATAACTCTATTTGATTAACTCTAATCAATTAACTCTATTCGATTAACTCTAATCAATTAACTCTAATTCCTTTTATAATCCTACTTACTTTCCAAATATTTCCTTCTATGATATCTTATTTATTTTCAAAATAAATATTCCTTTTTCTTTCTATTTATTTTCCCAAATAAATATTCCTTTTATCTTCCTATTTGTTCAACAAATATTTCCTTTTCAGTTCTATTTATTTAACAAATAAGTATTTCCTTTTCAATTCTATTTATTTAATAAATAAATATTTCCTTTTCAATTCTATTTATTTAACAAATAAATATTTCCTTTTTAATTCTATTTATTTAAAAAATAAATATTTCATTTTTAATTCTATTCATTTAACAAATAAATATTTCCATTTCAATTCTATTTATTTTCTAAATAGATATTTCCATTTATAATCTATTTAAAAATGTTTTACAATTATTTCCTTTTCAATTCTATTCGTAAATGTTTTACAAATATTTCCTTTTCAATTTGTTTCACAAATATTTCCTTCTCAATTTGTTTCAACAAATATTTCCTTTTATATTTGGTTTTACAAATATTTCCTTTTCGTTTATTCTTTGATTTTATTATTTTCTTTTATAAAATCCTTTTCTTTTTATATATAAAATCCATTGATTTTATATAAATAATTTATTTTCAAAATACACTTTGAAAATCCCCTTTTCTACATCCCAGTATTTATTACGATATTTAAAATACCAAATAACAATGATCGATATCATTCAGACACACATAATCAACAACATATTATATATCACATCATATATCACCATATATGAAACAAAACAGTATTTTATATATTGAGGTACCCAGTAGGGTCCCTCCAACATGTTTCCCTGCATCCACGGATGTTAAAACAATATAATAACATCGATTTCATTTCGATATGAAATATTCTGATAAACAGAATCAATATTTGATTAACGATTTATATATATACCATTATCTATAATTTCAAACAACCAATCAGCAATGTAATCAAACAGTCAACACACAGATATCAATCATCATTTATCAGTTCTCAAAATATGTTATAAAAATATAACTGTTCAGAGTTGGTGAGTTTTACTCACCCTGGCAGTTCATCGTTAGATAACGACAAACTGTTATTGATTCAAATCGAACAATTTATTTTGCTATAAATTGTAACGAGCTCCAATTCACTCCCAGTAAGTTTTATCGTGTAGCCACCGTCCATACGATCCCAACGGATCTTGTTTCGTTAAATCCTGACAACATACGGAGAAGATACAATAATTTAAAGTAAACATACTATTTAAATTTAATTTAACTCAACATTTATATTTAAATGGGCCTCACTCGTTTAGACCTCATCCCATCACCATCAACCCGTGACCGCATATACCCTTCTTCCTCACTCCCGTATACCACCTCCACTGTCTTTCTGATGGTCATTAGTCGTCCTTAATCCCCCCGGTTCTCCTCCATTACATCATTAATTTCGAAACTGAAATCACCAAAATCACCTCTTTCAACCGCTCCTTCTCCTCCAACCAAAATTACACACCTCGCGCCCCCATCCCCATTTGCGTCCAACACCATCGAATTGCGTTGTACAAGAAATCAAGCTGTAAAGTCCCATATTTTAACGGGTTAATAACTAATTAATTTAATTATTAAATATCGATCTGGAGATATCGATAACTTGAATTAAATAATATTTATATTTAATTAAAATAAATAATGGTATAACATTTTTTTAAATAATCGGAAATAACAAAATTCACAATATTATGTGAATTGGACAATTTAAAATATATAATTCAGTTTAGAGTTGAATTATATTAACGAATATATTATATAAACGACAGTTGTACGTATAATTATATTTTAATTATAATCGAGATCGAAATGGTGCTGTAGTTTGAAATTTGGTGATTCGAACTTTAAATGAATATACAGAAGTCGTTTTAAATCGGATTTCTGTGAAACAAGAAACGTTCGGAGCTGGTGAAGTATATTTTTCTAGTGGAAGAGAAAAATCAGGATTTCATCATGTAGATTTTGATTTATGCCCAAATCAAATTTTAGAAAAGTCGCTATGGAATTTATATATAATTTATAACGATTTATAAAAGGATTTCTACTTTGAATTGAATATCGAATTGACCCGCATTTGAAATATCGAGTCATAACTCCATATATATTTATTTTGAAGTTGTATGATATTCTATGTGAATATATATGATAATATATTTATTTATATTTAATTTAATTGTTTTTAATTATATTTATATATTTAAATGAGTTATTTAGAGCTTTAAAAATAGCCAGTTTTGCAAATGACCTCCGTTTTCGATGAAACGAATTTTGTTCGATCTGGAATATTGAATTATTGTTAGGTTTCAAGTTTCGTGATTTTTGGAGTCCGTATGTTGCCGTGTGGGATTTTAATGCGAAAAACAGTCAATTCTTTGACTTTAAAAATACGCCGTGTTAGCAAACGAAGTCGGAATTCGATGGAACCAGTTTTGTTGGGTCCGTAATGTCAAACTGTAGCTACATGTCCATTTTCATGATTTTTGGGTATTGTATGTGATCCTCGGAATTTTTAATTACAATTTTAGACAGCGTTGGAATAAAATAAAAATAAACGAAGCTTCTTAGAGAAGCCAAAACCTTCCTATAAATATCTGAACATCCTCCTAAACCTAATTCTATTTTTTTTTTGGTCAAGAAAAAAGCGCGGTCATGTTTTCAGTTGGAAACTTAAAATGGCGATCCTTGAAAATTCAAAATAAAATCCAAACAAATTCCATAAATCAATTAACATATATCGTTGAGATCTACATGAGATACTCTTCAATTCTACGCCCTCGAATCATCATTCGATCGAAGCTAGGGTTCGCTAGAAATATGCTGTCGAAACTAGGGTTCGGGTTTTTTTCCCAAAATGAAGAAGTGTTGCTCGAATTTGATATTGTTTTTGGTTTCAGCACCTTCTTTAGCATCTTGTCGCGGATTTTGGTGGGATTCGATCTCAATTTGTGTCGATGGTTTCTACTGGGTTTGTAGAACTGTGCGACGGGTTTGGTCAGGGGTTGCGAGCTCCAATTTGTGGTGTAAGGATGAAGGAGAAGTTGAAGGAGATTGTGATGGTGGTATGAGTTTCAAACTTCGTCGAAGAATGAAAGATGCGGTGAAGTTGGAAAATGCTACAATGGCTATGAGGAGGATACGGGAATTCCTGGAGTGCAGTTTTGGGAGAGAAGGAAGAAAACACGGTCGGGTCTGCTAAATAAAGGGTAGTGGGTCGATATGTTAAATGGGTAAAGGCCCATTAGAAAATATAATTCCAAGTTTTATTTGATTTTAATATTTATAATCTTGTGATCGTTATAACTTCGTCATACGGTATCAGAATTGGGTGAAACAAGATCCGACAGGATCAAATGGACGACGACTACACAATGGAACTGACTGAGAGTGATTTGTAGCTCGTTACAATTTATAGCAAAATAAATTTTCCATTTGAGTCAGAAGATAGTTAATCGTTATTTAACGATAACTGTCCAATGTGAGTAAAACTCACCAACTCTATCAATTATATTTTTATAACGTATATTTTGAACTGATAAGACGATGACTGATTGCTGTGTGTTGACTGTCTGATTGAGTTGCTGATTGATTGTTTGAAATTATAGATAACGATATATATATATATATATATATAAATCGTTAATCAAATATTGATTCTGTATATCAGAATATTTCATAGTGAAATGAAATTGATGTGAATTATATTACGTAACATTTGTGGATGTAGGGAAACAGGTTGGAGGGGTCCAACTGGATTCCTTAAATATTGTTACTTTTTGTTTCATATATATTATGATATATGACGTGATATATAATTTGTTATTTATTATGTTTGTTTTGATGAGATTGATCATCGTTATTGGGTATTTTAAATACCATAAGAAATACTAGAATATGATAGGGTTGATTTTCAAAGTGGATACTGAAAAGAAATTATTTATAAAATCAAAGGATTTTATAAAAGAAATTATTTATAACATCAAAGGATTTGATAAAAGGAAATATTTATTTAGGAAATAAATAAAGTTATAAAAGTAAATGTTTGTAAAAACAAATAGAAAAGGAAATATTTGTGAAAATAAATAGAAAAAGAAATATTTGTGAAAACAAATTGAAAAGGAAATATTTGTGAAACAAATTGAAAAGGAATTATTTGTAAAACATTTACAAATAGATTTGAAAAGGGAATAATTGTAAAACATTTATAAATAGTTATAAATGTAAATATTTATTTAGAAAATAAATAGATTATAAATGGAAATATTTATTTAGAAAATAAATTGATTATAAAAGGAAAATATTTATTTGTTAAATAAATAGAATTGAAAAGGAAATATTTATTTGTTAAATAAATAGAAGTGAAAAGGAAATATTTGTTGAATAAATAGAAAGATAAAAGGAATATTTATTTAGAAAATAAATAAGAGATCATAAAAGGAAATATTTGGAAAGTAAGTAGGATTATAAAAGGAAATAGAGTTATTCGATTAGAGTTAATCGAAGAGAGTTAATTAAGTAGAGTTAATCGAATTAGAGTTAATCGAATTAGAGTTAATCGAATTAAAGTTATCGAATATTAGTTATTCGAATAAAGTTAAAAGAAGTTATCGAATATTAGTTATTCGAATAGAGTTAAAAGAAGTTATCGAATATTAGTTATTCGAATAGAGTTAAAAGGAATTAATCGAATTTAGTTTATTCGAAAAGGAATTAATCGAATATAGTTTATTCAAAAAGGAATTAATCGAATATAGTTTATTCGAAAGGAATTAATCGAATATAGTTTATTCGAAAGGAGTTATCGAATATAGTTTATTCGAAAGGAGTTATCGAATATAGTTTATTCGAAAGGAGTTAATCGAATATAATTTATTCGAATAGAATAAAAGGAGTTAATCAAACGGAGTTAATCCAAAGTAGTTAATCGAAATGAGTTAATCGAATATTAGTTAGTCGAATAGAGTTATTCGAATAAGAGTTAATCGAGTCAGAGTTAGTTGATTGTTAGTTAATCGAGTTAGAGTTAGTCGAGTGTTAGTTAATCGAATAGAGTTATTCAAAAGAGAATTAATCGAATAAGAGTTATTCGAAGTAGAGTTATCAAATATAGTTTATTCGAAAGGAGTTATCGATTATTAGTTATTCGAAAAGAGTTATCGAATATTAGTTATTCGAAAGGAGTTATCAAATATAGTTATTTTAAAAGAGTTATCAAATATTAATTATTCGAATAGAGCTATCAAATATAGTTATTTAAAAAGAGTTATCGAATATTTGTTATTCGAAAGGAGTAAATCGAATAGAGTTATTCGAAAAGGAGTTATCGAATATTAGTTATCCGGAAAGGAGTAAATCGAATCGAGTTATTCGAAAAGGTGTTATCGAATATTAATTATTCGAAAGGAGTTATCGAATATTAGTTATTCGAAAGGAGTTATCGAATATTAGTTATTCGAAAGGAGTTATCAAATATAGTTTATTCGAATAGAGTTAAAGGAGTTAATCGAATATAGTTTATTCAAATAAATTTAAAGGAGTTAATCGAATATAGTTTATTCGAAGGAGTTAATCGAATATAGTTTATTCGAAAAGGAGTTAATCGAATATAGTTATTCGAAAAGGAGTTAATCGATTAGAGTTAATTAAATAGAGTTAATCAAATATAGCTAATTGATAAGAGTTAATTGATTAGAGTTAATCGAATGGAGTTAATTGAATAGAGTTAATCGAATATGGCTATTCGAAGAGAGATTATCGAATATAGTTTACTCGAAAGAAAGAGTTATCGAATAGAGATTTATTCGAAAGAGAGTTATGTAAGGAAGTTTATTAAGGGTTTAAAAGGTGAACCTTGTCTGTTTCGAAGTTAGAAATATTGTTCAGTTAAGGTCTGAGAGGTAATTATACCCCAACTTGATTGGCTTCGTTTTTAACTAAGGGATGGTTAAGGCTCGGTAGTTGTAACAACCCGGAAAATCTGAGCCAGTTTAAAAATTTTAAATTGGCTAAAATAGTGGATTTTAAATATATAAAATAAATGTTTTAAATAATAACGACGAAAAGTATGTTTGAATCGATGTTTGAAAATAAATATAATTAATTTTAATTATAAACAAGGCCTGAAATGGCGCGGCAGTTTCAAAATTTGAATTCAAACTTTGACTGTACCGGGTTCAAAATAAAACAAATTTTAGTGAAACCAAAAATATTTAAATCTGTTACTGAAAATCTTTCTAATGAATCTGAAAAATCAAAGTTTCATAGCGGGAATCAAAAGTTATGGCCAAATGAATTTTCAGAAAGGTCGCTATAGAGAATATATTGCCCTTGAAAATAGACATTTTGCAAACGACCTCAGAATTCGACGAAACCACTTTTGTTGGATCTGGGAGGTGAAATTATGGCTAGGTTTCAAATTCCGTAATTTTTGAAGTTAATGTGTGAGCGTGGCAAAGGAAAATGTGTTTGGTCAGTTTCAATTAAATTGGATCGACCAGAAAATGACCATTTTGCAAACGGTCTCAGAATTCGTCGAAACTAGTTTTGTTGGGGTCGTATCGTCAAAACATAGCTAGATTTATTTTTCAGGAATTTTTAGAATCAGTATGTGGCCCCGGCAAATTGAAATGTACGTTCAAATCAAATATTGAATGTTTTATATTTTAATTTGAATAAAAACTGACTGAAACAGTCGAATGGGCCTACGAAACATATCCCATTGTGTTCAGAACGGGGGTATTTAGCTACGGACAGCAGTCGTTGGGTTTGGATTGGAGTTCGTAGGAGATAAGGCATATTTTAGGATTTTTAAAATATATAAATTTAAAAAAATATCATTGGCCCATCGTCTTTCTCTCTCCCCTATACACCTGCTCTCGACGGTGGAATTCATTCTTTCCTTCTCTCCACAAAAACTCACGATCCATTCAATAAAATTAATCGCTTTAGTTGAGTTATTTGTAGATCTCCTCCATAGCTTCAAATCTATATAGGGTTTGAAATTTTTCGTTTTGTATTCGAGAATATTGGAGTCCACGAAGTCGGAACCTTCACGCCGCCGGATCTTCCACTGGCCACCGTTGAGTTCATCCGCACCACCACGCCCTGGTGCGGTTTTCGAGGCTCTACAACGTAGCGCTAGCAGATCGGCTTCATACTACACTGTTTGATCAGTAATTCCAACCCTAGATTTGAACCCGGCGCTGAAAGGTTGCGACTTAGTTAAACTAATTTTTACACTTTTAAGTGTTGCAACCTTCTAAAAATCATATCTTTTTGCTATCTGGTCGAAATCCAGTGAAACAAGAGACACGGGGACCGTGAGGACGTCTTCTACATTCTAGAAGAGACCACATATTCTGAGCCTTCTGCAATTTTTGGAGGAGTGGAACCCAACGTGAGATTTCTGAATTATAAACGATATGGAAACGACGATGTATAAATTATATAGTCGATGTATGAGTTATATAAGCGTTGTACACCTCATGTATAAGCGTTGTATAAGTTGTATGTTCGATGTATAAGTTATGTATGCGTTATAAAAATTATATATGTAATGAAATGACATTCAAATGAATTGAAATATATTTATATACGAATATATATATATATATATAGACATACTACCCTCGTCCACAGACCATGGACGATATTTATTGGTTGTGATATTGTTTGGATTATTTGGTTGATGCGAAATTTTGTGAATAATGCGAATGGTTGGTAGAATTGTTTGTGGTTGAGAATGATTGATTGTGGTTGAAAAATACCGATTTGTGGTTGAAACCAAAATTAGAATAGGTTGTTGAAATGAAAGAAAAACATGCTCGCCTGCGTGCGAATTAGATGCATGAAATCCCCATTATCAAAAGCTGCAAGGTTTTAAGGTAGAGCGAGGAGCCGTACATCGATACGGTCCCAGTTTTAACTACCCTACCGTTATGCTGCCGAAATTTTCTGAAATAATTCCGTGTTTGATTTTTTTTCATAAGTTGAATCTAAATTCATGTGTTGAATAAATTGTTTTATAATAAAAATCACAATTTTATCATCTATATGAACTATATAAAATAGTCGTGTTTTGAAATAAATTGTTATACAATAAAAATCACGTTTTTATCATCTATATGAACTATATAAAATATTCGTGTTTTGAAATAAATTGTTTTATAATAAAAATCACATTTGAATCATCTGTATGAACTATATAAAATAGTCGTGTTTTGAAATAAATTGTTTTACAATAAAAATCACGTTTTTATTAAATACATGAATTGTTAAAGATGGTGATGTGTTGAAATAAATATCTGTTGGATAAAAATATCATTTTATATTAAATGTATAAAATGAATATGGTTTTGAAATCGAAGAATCGATTATATATATATATATATATAATTAAAATAAATCGAATAACGAAGCTGCAGTTCGTATTTTGAAACCGTGATTTCAAACGATTATTGTGGGAGATCCGACCATCGAATTTTACTGAAACCAAAACCTTGGGTTCGCCTTGGAAATACCTTTCCAACGGCACCAACTTTGTAAAGATCCAACGGTTGGATTGTCTGGAATGTTTAATTCAAATCTGAAGAAAAACAGCACCAGAATCGATTATATATATATATATATATATATAATTAAATTAAATCGAATAACGACGCTGTAGTTCGTATTTCGAAATCGAAACTTCAAATGATTGTATCGGGAGATCCGACCGTCGGATTTTCCTAAAACTGAAACCGTTGGATTCATTTTGAAAAGATCTTTCTAATGATATAAAATTTGTGAAGATCCAACGCTTAGATTTTCAGATATGTGTAAATCAAATCTAAAGAAAAACAGCGCCACGGTCGCGTTATGGCCTGAAGCGTCGTTTAACCGGATTGGCTATTTTTAAATAAATAGAAATAGCGATAAATCATGATAAAATATTATAAACGATATGGAATGAAAATAAATTGAATTTGCTCGGTTTATTGGATAGTTGATGGTTGAATGTATTTGGCGTTAAAATTACAATTAATGAACTGAATTAGTGATGTCGAATAATTTAACCATTGATATGAACTGATTTGAAATTCTAAATATACGTGAATTATTTGAAAAGGCCAAGTTAATTCTCATTTCAAATAACTGATCGACGATTAAAAGTCAAAGATATGAAGACGGTGCAAGACCGATGATCTTCACGTCGAATGGAGGGGTGCTACTGATGCTCATGATAGGAGTTGCTACCTTGAAGGGGCTGAAGTAGTAGCCGTCCGGACATACATGTTGATTGTCCAAATGAGCGAGGAATAAAGATCCTCCGGTTTCGTTCTGACCCAGGACGGACTTATAAATGGACTGTGTGTCTGACATTGGATTTCATTCTGTGTGATTGATAGCCATCAGTTACATTGCATGAATTGCCTGTGTGGCATACGGAGATGAAGTGATCAGAGCTTTTGTTGAAAAGCAGAGCTTTGTGGTTGATGATCAAAGCACCGCCTGTGTGGCATAGCTTTGTGTTTATCGTTTTTTCGCGAGCCTCACACCCCAGGTATGAGCCAGAAATGGGAGAGGACCTCAGGGAGAACATGCGTTTCCTTCTAGCTAGGAGTGGTGTCAGATTTTACAAGGCCTGACATTTTACTTATGTGGATGATGCATTGCGAGGCACCTCGGTTAGTTTGGTCTCTTTGGAGTCGATGATTTGGTCGGATATGACCAGTGATACCCCATAGGGTGGGGAAACGCAGTGTTCAGGCATTATAATCCACATCGGTGGACCGGCCCTGACGATCCAAGGGGCAGTTGCGGCTGTTCCTGAGGGGCGAGCTAGAGCGTCTTGAAGCCGTGAGGACGATCCGTGGCCTTGGTTCATGACGGAATCCAATTTCCAAATACGACATCGTGCGGTTTTGATTGTATACCTATAAATGGAGACATAGTGGTATGGGGCATTAATGTCGTCTATGATTGATAGTTATGATTGAAATTGTTTTTGAAACATATAAACACTAGCAGTAATATCAGTTGATTTGTTTTGCTCGTATCAAGCATATTTTGGCCATTATAAGGTAAAACTCTATCCTCTGGTTTGTGTTGCATTGTGTGATGGGAATTGAGTCTTATAATGGCTTCATTTTTATGAAAAGCATTGTGATGTTTAAAAGATTTACTTGTTTTAAAGCACTGGCAATCACTGGAGTAAACCCGTTCCGCGAAAATGGCGTGGTCCTATGATTGGCCATATTGTAAAATTAGTTAAAGTAGATTTCTCATACCAGTCCCATGACTGACTCGTAGTTTGTTTCACTTGCAAACTAGGGTGCCCCTTTTTCTACATGTGTAACACCCCACGTCCATTAATGTCACTCACAAAGGGAATGCATTAACTTCCATGGAGGTTTTATGTGAATATAGAACAGTAAAATTACAACAAGACAGATATAAAATAGTACTTGGAAATTCAAAAACTTTATTTCATTGTACAGAAGCCAAAACATGTTTGATTACATCATAACACCATATTCAATGTCAAGTACAATATCTATCTTGATAAAACAAGTACATAATCCCATTACATGAATAGCCATTAAAAAGAAAGATAACAAGCTGGACTTTACTTCAGCAGTCCAAGCTTTCCAGAAGATAAGCGATCCAACTAGACTCCACTAGAACTTGGCCCAACCTGCGGACCTGAAGGGAGAAAAAGGATGGAAAAGAGGGGGTCAGACATAAAGTCTGGTGAATATGATAATTCTACAATACTATTACCAAAATAACTGGACTAAGGCATAAGCTGGAAAACAAGAAAATGTCTATGAAGAGCAGAATAAGGACATAGACAATTGCTAAAGGCAACGTTATAGGCGCTCCTAAATACTAAAGGATAAACACTATACTGCACCACACCAGTCACCCTAAAGATTCATCCCACTTAGCTTCACTTAGAAACTTTCCCAATGGCTTTACGTACCCCTAGCTGACTACATAGGTGCCGCCTGCCCCTATCTCCACTAGGTGTACCCTACTTCCCATTATTCGATCGGCTCCCTAACTCGTAGATACCCGTGTTGGCCCCACAGTGGGTTGTATCACTCCCCTAAAGTGGCAACCTGATACAACGGACATGCACGGCTTATACCTACACGATGCAACAACGTCTTACCTACCATCCCGGGTCCACACACGCATATGAAACCCGTTGGACTTGCGTTGCCACCGCTCCCTGTTTTGGCCTCTTATAGTCAAACCCAGTATGCGTGTCCCGTCCTCGACTTGGGTCGAGCCCACAAAGATACGTTTTGGGATACTGGTTGAAATGGGCCCCCACTATTTACCACAAGCATTCCACCTAAGCTTGTCCCCATTAGTCCATCCCACTTAACCCACTTAGTCATGTTCATTTACATGTGTGTTTGGTTAAGTCTAATCGTATTTCAAATGCCTCTAAAGGCAACCACCAGATTCCTCATGCCACCCAAGGCACCTACTTAACCCCCATGTCCCACCTTACATGATTATCTGGTTAAGTATTTCTTAGTTCATTAAGGCCATAACCTCATAAAGACCTCTCACATTAGACTGGCATTTATGGCAGCTGGATTTGCCAGGCGGGTCCGGGCAGTCTTACACCATAAAAGAGTCTAACCTCGTGTCTTTACAACTGTTATGCTTTAGTTTGGGCCTAGGACCTCTCACATTGGGCCGACATTTGTGACTACTGGATTTGCCGGGCGGGTCCGGGCAGGTTTACATCACAAACGGGTCCAACCTCGTGTCCTAAGCATTGATTATTAATAATAATCCACTTTCCCCCAATTTTAATAATTCCCTACTTGAATTATTAATTACTTCCAATTTTTAACAATGTCCATAATTGACTCAATTATGGACATCCATTCATGGTATGCAAAATCTTAAAAATTGCACCCAATTTATTAATTCCTAATATTACCCCTACCCCACGTTTGAACGTTTATTCGCAAAATATATGTTAGACTCGAATATAGCATGATTTTTCAACATAATATAGCATGATTTATAACATGGCATAGTATGATAGTATAACATAGCTTGACATGATTCTCAACATAGCACGACATAGCATAAGAGAATTTACAACATAGCATGACATAGCATATATAATTTACATCATACGACAACATAATAAGAGATCCACAATATATAGAATTTACAATTACAAATCACATCACTTTCTTGTGATCCATTCATAACTGAGTCAAATTAGTTTGTAATAGTCTTGTGAGAATCATCATACTCACCAACAAAAGAAAAGAATTAGAGAAAGAGAGATCTTTTGATTTGATTTGTGCAGATTTAGTTGTAGATGATTAGGCTTCCTCTTCTTAGTTTGTGACGGCTATGCTGAACTCCATGGCAGCAGCATGACGGTAGCTTCTCTTATTTTACAAGTGATTTAGGTCTACGGTCTACCCACTTATTTATAGATTTTAGAATTCATTTAGGCCATTAGATTTAACCTAGAAATAACCGCAGCCGTTCAGACAAGATGGGGTTTATCTTGTTGACTCAGCAATGAGTCAGAAGTGACTCGGCAAACACTCAGCATATTAATAAACTTCTATTCATGTCATATATATATATATATATTTTCTACAATGTACATACTAGATACATCCCCTCTTCTACACACTTATTATTATTTTAGCAACTTTAGTGTTAATAGAAAATTCGGGGTGTTACATTCTCCCCTCCTTTTAGGATTTCGTCCCCGAAATCTTCAAGTCTGGAAGAATGTATATCCTACCATCCAAACGTCCATCTACTCATCCATCATACACAGGCATCCATTGTCCTTACAGACTTCTAATGCTTTCATGTTTAAATGCACAGTGTGTGTATATGTCCGTATCTAATGAAAAATCAGGCGGTCCACTGATTCAGTTGACCTCCTTAATGCAACTATGATTGTGCCATGCATCCACTATGTATGCAAAAGATTCTTAATGCTACATAATACTTCTATATGCGTGCACAACCATCATCTGAATGCAGCATCCACATGATAATACAACCATCGTTCATCCATTTTACTAAATACATCCATATATATATGCAATATGCAATATGAAGTGACTGAGCCGATCTAGTGCCTAAAGTGTGTTTATATGCATCCACGAGCAACCACTAGCAAACACTTGCATCCATTTTGCATCCATCATACATAACATGTCTCAAACACATGTTTCAACCATAGGATTATCCTAACTAAAGGTCAAAGATACTAATGAGAGGACATACTAAAGATAAGATAAGATAAGCTAAGCGATAAAGGAGAAATTAAAAGACATACCCTCAAAAAGAAAAGGGTACAACGAACGCATCTTCTCTTCTGTCTCCCAAGTTGCGTTGCTCTCATCATCTCCCCATTGCACTTTAACCAGTCTGACCTCTCGATTCCTCAACTTTTTGATCTCTGACCCAAGAATGCATGTAGGAGCTCGTCTAATTGTTGCATCACGCTCTATTTCCACCTCTTTAAGCAAGCTCGGCTCTACCACCTCCGCGGTCTTGTGCAAACACTTCCTCAAATGTGATACATGGAATACGTCGTGTACTCCACTAAGTTTCTTAGGCAACTCCTCCCTATATGCCATCTTCCCAATCCTGTTTTTTTTTTACAGGAAACGGCCCTACAAACCTTGGAGCTAATTTCCCCACGGACCCAAAGCGAACAACATTCTGTAATGGAGATACTTTGATAAAAACCATGTCCCCAATGTCAAACTCAAGATCTGTCCTCCTCTTATCAGCATACGATTTTTGCCTATCTTGTGCTGCTTTCATCCTCCTTCGAATCAACTCAATCTTCTCCGAGGTTTCCCTAACCATATCGGGCCCAAGTAGGATTTTATCGGTAGATTCCCACCAACATGTAGGCGAACGGCAAGGCCTTCCATAAAGAGCTTCGAAAGGTGCCATGCCAATACTAGACTGAAAGCTATTATTATATGCGAATTCTACTAACGGAAGGTGCTCTTCCCATGTACCCCAAAGTCTAGGATACAAAGCCTTAAAAGATCCTCTAGAATGCGATTCACCCTCTCGGTCTGGCCGTCTGTCTGAGGATGATATGCGGTGCTCAAACATAGCTGAGTCCCTACCACCTCTTGTAAACTCTTTCAAAATTCACTAGTAAAGATGGGGTCACGGTCGCTTACTATACTAGAAGGAATACCGTGCAAACGAACTATCTCCTTAATGTATACAGAAGCCAACCACGGAGCAGTCCTCTTACTTTTCACGGGAATAAAATGGGCGCTTTTAGTAAGTCTATCTACTATAACCCAAATCCCCGTGTTACCCTTCCTTGATCTTGGTAATCCATCCACAAAATCCATTGAGATGCTTTCCCATTTCCATAGTGGAACTTCTAATGGGTGAAGCAACCCACCGGGTTTCTTTTGTTCTGCTTTAACTCGTTGGCACACCAAGCATCTAGCGACGTACTCGGCCACATCCTTTTTCATACCGGCCCAAAAGAAAACCCGCTTCATATCTTTGTACATCTTATCCCCGCCGGGATGAATGGTCATTTTTGAGCGATGAGCATCATCAAGAATGGCCTTCCTTAAGTCTTCGTCTTGTGGTACACAAAGTCTATTATCCCTTAGTAACCAACCCTTATCGTCTAGGGTATACCTACGAAGATGGCTTGACGACTCCCCCCCTTTGAGCTTTTCTACTATCTCAAACAACTGTGGGTCGTCTCGCTGTGCCTCACCAACCCGTCCTAGAAGTGTAGGTCTAACCTCCAAGGATGCTAACAGACCGGGTACTAAGTCAATGGAGGGTCTAAAGTCAAACCTAGAGATGAATTCTAAGCTTTGTCGTTCAACAAACAACGGACTCAAGGACAACCTTTTCCTACTTAAGGCGTCTGCCACCACGTTACCCTTGCCCGGGGTATATGCTATTTCAAAATCGTAGGAGGCTAAGAATTCCATCCACCGTTGCTGCCTTAAATTCAAATCCTTCTGAGAGAATAAGTATTTTAATGATTTGTGGTCAGTGAACAGTTCGAATTTCTCACCAAGAAGATAGTGACACCAAGAATTAAGCGCGAAAACAATTGCGGCTAGCTCTAAGTCATGCGTGGGGTAATTCTTTTCATGAACCCTCAACTGCCTTCCACCATAGGCTATTACTCTTCCCTCTTGCATGAGGACCGCGCCAAGTCCCGTCCCACAAGCATCAGTATAGATGGTAAGCGGTTTATTCCCGTCTGGCAGCACTAAGACTGGGGCTAAAGTTAAGGCTCTCTTTAAACGTTGGAACGCATCATCGCAATCTTTGTCCCACGTAAAAACCAGGTTCTTCTTCGTTAACCGTGTTAATGGAGCTGATATTTTTGCAAAGTCTTTGATAAACTTCCTATAATAGCCAGCTAACCCCAAGAAACTTCTTACTTCGGTTGCATTTTTAGGGACCTTCCAATCTTGGATGGCCACCACCTTTGCGGGATCCACTGCTATCCCTTCTTTGGAAACCACGTGCCCTAAGAACCGCACTTCCTTCCTCCAGAAGTGACACTTAGAAAATTTTGCCTTAAGGTTATGCGCTCGAAGGGTTTCCAACACTTCCCTAAGATGTAGGGAGTGCTCTTCTTTATTCTTAGAAAAGACTAAGATGTCATCCACAAAGACTACCACGAATTTGTTAAGGTATTCCCTAAACACCCTACTCATCAAATCAACAAAATATGCAGGGGCGTTTGTCAAACCAAAGGGCATCACTAGCCATTCATAGAATCCGTCAGGAGTCCTAAAAGCAGTCTTATCTATACTATCCTCAGCCACTCTCAGTTGATGAAAGCCAGTGGCTAAGTCCAACTGCGAAAACACTGAGGCACCAACTAACTGATCAAAGAGATCGTCAATCCTCGGCAGTGGGTGTCGGTTCTTTTTAGTAAGCTTGTTTAGTTCTCTATAGTCCATACAAAGTCTAAGAGACCCATCCGCCTTTGTGGCAAAAACTACTGGAGCACCCCACTCCGATATACTACGTCTTATGAACCCCTTCTCAAGCAACTCCTTTACTTGCTTATTGAGTTCCCTCCTTTCACGAGGAGCCATGTGGCGCACTGGCAAAGATACGGGTTTAGCATTATCCACAAGATAAATTCGAAAGTCTATCTCCCGCTTTGGAGGTAAGCCCTTCACCTCCTCAAACACATCCGGATATTCCCGGACCACTTCTACCGATCGCAGGTTCTATACAGACGCGTCAAGCGATTCAAGATAACTTAGCATAACGGAATTTAAAGGATTACAAAAGATGTCGAGAGCATTACCAAGGCGAGTCACAAGCCTAACTACTCTCCTTTCACAATCAAGAATGGCCCTATTTCTAGACAACCAATCCATTCCTAAAATTAGCCCATAGCCCGTGAAGCCCAATACATAAGCATCACATCTAAATTCAACGCTGAGTATAGAGATTTTCAAATCCAAACATATCATGGTCAAATGAGCCGAACCCGCAATTGGATTTGAAACGACCAAGGGATCCTCTACTAAACTGGTGTTCAAGTGCAGTGATTCAACTAATGATGCAGAGATAAACGAAAGAGATGCGCCAGAATCGAATAAGGTACGGACTGGATGATCAAACAGAAAAACTAAGCTTTCAACAGAAATTGTTCTACCTCTTTCTTGCAGCGGTGGGGCCGCAATAGCCTGAACTTGCCCCCTTGCCTGCCCTGGTGCCATAAGAGCCTGCACCTGTCCTCCCGAGGTAGACCCTGCCCTCTGCCCCTTCTTTGGACAGTCCTTCACTAAATGTCCCGCATCTCCACAATGAAAACAACCAGTCTTCTTTTTCTTTCTACAATCTTTGATGAGATGGCCAGGCGTCCCACAATTGAAGCATTTCTTCTTCCCTTTGCCATTATTGTTTTTACCACCCTTCTTATTTTGCTGTTGGGGTTTCTTCTGATCCCCTTTCTTTTCAACTGCCTTATCCTCATGCATAAGTGCCATTTCTACTAGCTTTTCAAAGGTGGCTCCCATAGGGATGTGGGTCATAGCCAACCCTTGCAACGGTTCATTCAAGCCTCTAACGAACCTCAAAGCTTTCTTCTCTGGCGTATTCACCAACTCCAAGCCAAACCTTGCTAACTGATTAAATCTATTGACATATTCATTTACTGATGAGCTCCCTTGCTTTAGTGCCAGGAATTTTTCCATATTTAAGTTCTCCTCTGCCCTTGAAAGAAACTTTGCCTCAAACCTTCGTCTGAAATCCGCCCATGAATCAACTGGACGTTCCCCGTTAGTGACCTCCCACCAAAACGAGGCCTCTCCCTTCATTAACCAAGCAGCTAAACGGACTTTCCTTCCATCTTCCACTTCAAAGATATCCAACAATTCCTCAGTCTCCTTAAGCCAATCTCTGGCCTCCACAAACGTCTCAGTCCCTTGAAAAGTTTTTCCTCCCATAGCCTTGAATTCCTTGCACGTCTTTGCAAAAGTGTCAACACGATGAGAAGGAGGAGGAGGAGGAATGGGTGCAACTAGGGGTGGAGGAGTATCCGCTGGGCCTGCAGTGGTGGCCCTAGCCTCCAAGTATCTCCTAAACCACCCTGGAATCATCACACCTTCTGGTAGATTAAGATCTTCAGCCATGCTGAAACGAAAAAGGAAAGATTCAAAATGGAGAATTCGAAAGATAAAGATAAGGATGTGGCTATTTGGGATTATGTTTTTCATAAAAACTCTCTTTAAATAACATGTTTTTTTTTTTTTTTTGAAAGCACTTCTTCCAAAAATACTATAGAAAAAAAAATATTTTTCTAAAAATTTTTTTTATCTGTTCTGGTAACCTTATGCTCTGATACCACGTGTAACACCCCACGTCCATTAATGTCACTCACAAAGGGAATGCATTAACTTCCATGGAGGTTTTAAGTGAATATAGAACAGTAAAATTACAACAAGACAGATATAAAATAGTACTTGGAAATTCAAAAACTTTATTTCATTGTAGCAGAAGCCAAAACATGTTTGATTACATCATAACACCATATTCAATGTCAAGTACAATATCTATCTTGATAAAACAAGTACATAATCCCATTACATGAATAGCCATTAAAAAGAAAGATAACAAGCTGGACTTTACTTCAGCAGTCCAAGCTTTCCAGAAGATAAGCGATCCAACTAGACTCCACTAGAACTTGGCCCAACCTGCGGACCTGAAGGGAGAAAAAGGATGGAAAAGAGGGGGACAGACATAAAGTCTGGTGAATATGATAATTCTACAATACTATTACCAAAATAACTGGACTAAGGCATAAGCTGGAAAACAAGAAAATGTCTATGAAGAGCAGATTATGGACATAGACAATTGCTAAAGGCAACGTTATAGGCGCTCCTAAATACTAAAGGATAAACACTATACTGCACCACACCAGTCACCCTAAAGATTCATCCCACTTAGCTTCACTTAGAAACTTTCCCAATGGCTTTACGTACCCCTAGCTGACTACATAGGTGCCGCCTGCCCCTATCTCAACTAGGTGTACCCTACTTCCCATTATTCGATCAGCTCCCTAACTCGTAGATACCCGTGCTGGCCCCACAGTGCGGTGTATCACTCCCCTAAAGTGGCAACCTGATACAACGGACATGCACGGCTTATACCTACACGATGCAACAACGTCTTACCTACCAGCCCGGGTCCACACACGCATATGAAACCCGTTGGACTTGCATTGCCACCGCTCCCTGTTTTGGCCTCTTATAGTCAAACCCAGTATGCGTGTCCCGTCCTCGACTTGGGTCGAGCCCACAAAGATACGTTTTGGGATACTGGTTGAAATGGGCCCCCACTATTTACCACAAGCATTCCACCTAATCTTGTCCCCATTAGTCCATCCCACTTAACCCACTTAGTCATGTTCATTTACATGTGTGTTTGGTTAAGTCTAATCGTATTTCAAATGCCTTTAAAGGCAACCACCAGATTCCTCATGCCACCCAAGGCACCTACTTAACCCCCATGTCCCACCTTACATGATTATCTGGTTAAGTATTTCTTAGTTCATTAAGGCCATAACCTCATAAAGACCTCTCACATTAGACTGGCATTTATGGCAGCTGGATTTGCCGGGCGGGTCCGGGCAGTCTTACAACATAAAAGAGTCTAACCTCGTGTCTTTACAACTGTTATGCTTTAGTTTGGGCCTAGGACCTCTCACATTGGGCCGACATTTGTGACTACTGGATTTGCCGGGCGGGTCCGGGCAGGTTTACATCACAAACGGGTCCAACCTCGTGTCCTAAGCATTGATTATTAATAATAATCCACTTTCCCCCAATTTTAATAATTCCCTACTTGAATTATTAATTACTTCCAATTTTTAACAATGTTCATAATTGACTCAATTATGGACATCCATTCATGGTATGCAAAATCTTACAAAATTGCACCCAATTTATTAATTCCTAATATTACCCCTACCCCACGTTTGAACGTTTATTCGCAAAATATATGTTAGACTCGAATAGCCTAACTCATAGCATAAAAGAGATTATCATAATAACAACATGTATATGTGACCAAATGAATCATAATAAGGGGTGAAACTTGCATATGTCCAACTTGCATAGATTATACATGTCATGGATCTAAAGGTGTCAACTTGTTCAAAATTCACCTAATATGATCTCAATCAATTTTCATAAACTTACATATGAACATGTGTGAATCAACATCATCTAATTTTTTAACAACATGGTTTTATATGGGTACACCTAACTCAATAGGCAAATTCCCATAATCAAGTTTTATTTAATTATAGTTTCAAGTTTATGGGTACACCTAACCTAATAGGCAAATTCCCATAAACAAGATCCATTTAAATTAAGAAAAAAAACATAACTTTAAGCATGATCCAACAACATCATGATTTTTCAACATAATATAGCATGATTTATAACGTGGCATAGTATGATAGTATAACATAGCTTGACATGATTCTCAACATAGCACGACATAGCATAAGAGAATTTACAACATAGCATGACATAGCATATATAATTTACATCATACGACAACATAATAACATAATATGAGATCCACAATATATAGAATTTACAATTACAAATCACATCACTTTCTTGTGATCCATTCATAACTGAGTCAAATTAGTTTGTAATAGTCTTGTGAGAATCATCATACTCACCAACAAAAGAAAAGAATTAGAGAAAGAGAGATCTTTTGATTTGATTTGTGCAGATTTAGTTGTAGATGATTAGGCTTCCTCTTCTTAGTTTGTGACGGCTATGCTGAACTCCATGGCAGCAGCATGACGGTAGCTTCTCTAATTTTACAAGTGATTTAGGTCTAGGGTCTACCCACTTATTTATAGATTTTAGAATTCATTTAGGCCATTAGATTTAACCTAGAAATAACCGCAGCCGTTCAGACAAGATGGGGTTTATCTTGTTGACTCAGCAATGAGTCAGAAGTGACTCAGCAAACACTCAGCATATTAATAAACTTCTATTCATGTCATAAATATATATATATATATTTTCTACAATGTACATATTAGATACATCCCCTCTTCTACACACTTATTGTTATTTTAGCAACTTTAGTGTTAATAGAAAATTCGGGGTGTTACAACACGGGCAGCCTTGTGTTCAGGTTTTAACAGGCTCTTTCTGGATAGCTGGAGCTGAAGATGTATCCTATCATTTATCTCTTTTTATGTTGTTCAGCTCCTATTGTACATATTATGTTTGTTTCCACTGTAGACATTTATGTATAGCTGAACTGTATTTGTACTAAGTATGATCCTGTATACTGTGTAACTCCGATGTTTATTATATCCAGTATATTATGTTGTTCATTATCTGGTATATTTATTTATTTCTGTTCTGTTGTTATCTGTTTATTTGTTATATTCCAAGGATTACCTTTGCCTCCATGTTACGGGGTTCGGGTAGTCACGGTAGTAAAGGTTGATTTAGGGAATCTAGTTAATAAGTGTAATGAGTTGAGTTAGTATAGCGATGTTTTATTTAAAAATCTGTTTAAATTCAATGAAGGAGCTTTGGAAATGTTTTCCAAATAAGAATCAGAAATGTTTTCTAATATAGAAACTAAGAAATAAGAGTAAATAGGGAAATGTTTTCCGATGAGTAATAACGTATATTTTCTAAATTTAGAAAATAAGAATTTATGAATATATGGAAACAGGAATAGGGAAATGGATAATTGGGTGACAAATTAAATTAAAGAGAATCAATTTTGATTGATGATTTCCTCGGTAAGATTTCCATTAGGAAATAATATCGTTGTTTGCACATGTGTTTTTCTTTGGTAGTTTACTCACCGACTATCGAAGTTTTTGACCATTTTTCCGTTGTCAATGCGGATAGACCAGGATCAGATTCATTATCTGTAAACCACGCTGTATGGGCATTAGCGTTGTGAATCAAATATGATGGTGATAATTGAAGACGGATTTATGCAAGGGTTGTTCTGGCGATCCTAGGTAGAAATTGCCTAAGATGGATTTAAAGAATAGTGCCTTCGGTTTTTCCAGTCCCAGGACGACCTGTATGGAAGAATGTCTGACAGAGTATATTTAATAGATCGCGTAAGTTTATCTCTTCAAACATATTTACGTTTGGTGGCGGAGGAATTCGTTTCTCTTAGCTGTATACCTGTTGTATTTTTGGGGGAATCAATTTGTGATTTGGCGGGTATGACGATATGACATTCAAAGTGAATAAATGTGTGATCTGTCAGAGATAAGCGTGGCCTCTAGCCTCACAACCGGGAAATGAAAAAAATGGGTAGACAACATGGCTATGTGGGTTGCTTCCATTAGGATGTATTATCACCTATCTAGAGATATTCATTTCATTCTTTAATCTATTCGATGCTGTCCCATTCGGGAAACGGTTGCTGATCCCAACCGTTGGTGATATACATTCGATACACTCAAGCAAAATGAGTGGTCGGTCATGTATGGCTGGGTTGCAAGATGTTCTTGTTGAACCCAGTGTATTCATCTCTAGAGGTACACCATCGGAAGGTGGTTCCATACCTTGTCATTGTTGGAAATCCATTATTCAATAAGTGCTCGTGATTTTTGATTGTATATTATGTATGTAGAACGTGATATGAAAGCGTTTCTGCTAGATAATTAATATATTGTGGTTGATAGACACTATTATAATATTAGAAAAGGATTTTGATATAAAGATTATTTTGGATTCTCATAAGGGAAAAACCCGTTCCGTTATACGGCGTGTTCTTATGAGATATCGTTTAATTGCTTAAACTATTTTAAATTGTTTTACTTGCACTAGTCCCGTTACTGACCCAAAGTTTATTTTGTTTTGTTTTCCCTAAACTCTTGGGTGCCCAATTTTGTACGGGCAGTCAAGTAATCGGGATTTTACATATATACTTGGAAAGATGGAGCAGGAGGCTTCAGCAGTGTTTATGTAGCTATTGTTTATTTCCGCTGTGTTGAAAGTGCTGTACTTTGATAATGATATGTATATTAAAGCACAATCTTTTATTTCAAAGTTATGTTATATTTTATTCGTTCCGCTGTGAGATTCGTGTTTACTCTGATGTCATGCGTTCTGTTTGAATTCCCGAAAAATCTGAGCCAATTTAAAAATTTTATTCTGTCAATTTTAATGAATTTTGAATATATAAATGATTTATTTTAAGTAATTATGACCAGAAATTTATTTTGAACAGAATTAGAATGTATATATTTATTTAAATCGAGTTTAGAAAATATATATTTTATTTCAAAGGAATTGAAAATAACGTGGCAGTTTTAAAATTCGATTTCAAACTTCGACTGAATGTACAGGATTCAAAATATATCGAATTTTGGCAAAACAAGAAATATTTAAATCTGCTAAATGATATCTTTCTAACGAATCTAAAAAATCCAAATTTCATAGCGGAAATCAAAAGTTATGGCCAAATGAATAGTCAATGCAGAATTCAAAATAAACATAGCGCATACAATGAACTTTGACTGAACGTGCAGTATGCAGAATATAACGGATTTTAGTGAAACCAAAAATATCTAAATCAGTTTATTAATATCTTTCTAACAAATCTAAAAAATCCAAATTTCATAGCGGAAATTAAAAGTTATGGCCAGTCGAATATTCTGTGTAGAATATAAAGTAAATATAGTACGGACATTAAACTTTGACTGAACATACAGGATGCAAAATATAGCGGATTTTGGTAAAACCAAAAGTATTTGAATCTATTTGATCATATCTTTCTAACAAATCAGAAAAATTGAAATTTCATGGTGGGAATTAAAATTTATGGTCAGTTGAATATTCAAAATGGTTGCTATGGAATAAATATAGCCTTTAAAAATAGAAATTTTGCAAACGACCTCCATTTTCGACGAAACCATTTTTGTTGGACCCGGAATGTCAAATTATTGCTAAATTCCAAAATTCATAATTTCTGGAATTAATATGTGAGCGTGGCGCAAGAAAACGTGTTTTTTTCAATTTCAGTCAATTTGGATCGACCAGAAAATGGCCATTTTTCAAACAGTCTTCAAATTGGACGAAATTAGTTTTGTTAGGACCGTATCGTCAATACAAAGCTAGAAATAATTTTTCTGGAATTTTTAGAGTCCGTATGTGACCCTGGTAAATTGAAATGTACGTTTAAAATGGAATATATAGATTTAAATTTTAATTTAAACGGAAACTGATCGAAACAGTCGAATCATCTTGCAGGGCATATCCCATTGTGCTCGAAATGAGGGTATTTAGCTAGGGGCGACAGTCATTGTGTCTCGTTTGGAGTTCGGATAAAAAGTAAACCCTTTTGAAATTTAAATAAATAAAATATATTTTTATTTTTACATAAAACCCCCCTCCTTTTTCTTTCCTCCCCTCCCCGTTATTGTTCAGAATCTAAATAAAGAAAAAAAACCGAAAAGAATCGCCCCGTGCTCAGACAACCGCGTCTCCTCCCCTTGCCGTCGGATGCCATCTCACCCACTAGCGCCACCCCTATCTCCGATCCATCCTCCTCTCTCCCTCCTTCCCTCTGTCCATATGAAAAACCGCACCCCCCAAACCATTTTCACCCAATTCCGCCACCAGCCAAGAAGGCCGCCGCCGCCAAGGTTCCGTCCCTACCACGATCCGCGCGACCCCGTCTGCCCCTTCCCGGTGTGCTGCGCCGCTTCTCTTCCCTCCCGGACGAACAAAGTGAGTTTTAATTTTATTTATGTAATTAAAAATTTGTTTTTTTATATAGATGTCTTAGATGATAAATATTCGATTTTTGTATATGTATCGGTGAATAAAAACATGGTTTTTATCACATGAAAATTTAGATTTTTACTATGAAAAAGATTGAATTTTTAGCGAAGAAAAAATTGAATTCTTAGTAGTAACAATTGAATTCTTAGCGAAGTTAAAATAGGATTTTTATTGAAGTAAAAATAGTATTTTTAGCGATGTAAATCTATAACTTTTAGCAATGTAAATATATAACTTTTAGCGATGTAAAAATAGAACTTTTAGCGAAGTAAAAATAGAATTTTTAGCGATGTAAAAATAGAACTTTTAGCGATGTAAAAATATAATTTTTAGCGATGTAAAAATTGAAATTTTAGCGATGTAAAAATTGAATTCTTAGAGAAGTAAAAATAGGATTTTTAGCAAAGTAAAAATAGAACTTTTAGCGATGTAAATATTGAATTTTTAGCGATGTAAATATATAATTTTTAGCGAAGTAAAAATAAAAATTTTAGCGAAGTAAAAATAGAATTTTTAGCTATGTAAAAATGTGATTTTTAAATAAATAAGCATCATGTTAAAAATGTGATTTTTACCATGAACAACGTGAAAAGGACTGCGTTGGAAATTCAGGCAAATCCAAACGGTTCAGAAATTCAGAAATAAAACTGGCGGAGTGGATCCCAAACGTGGGAACTCCTCACTCTGATTTATTTTCTAGTTAAAATATACACTAGGATGCAGACGGTGCTTAGTAGCACCCGACACCTTTGATTGAAACCAAGCATGTTTGGTTGTGTGTTTGGGTTGATTTGTTTGTTCGAATGTGGTTTGGAATGGAAATTAAATTGATATGATTTGGTTTGGGTATGACGTTTGCCATTATAACGCGAGGGATAAGGCTAGACCTTATCCCATTTCTAGTATCACGTCGTTATGCTGCGAAAATTTTCTAAAAAGTGTTAGAAAAAAATTTAGTTTGTTGAAAATAAATATCCATGTACAAACCAGACGGTTTGTTTATGTACACCCATTTGGCTGACATTGATTGGGATGATAAATTTTACACATCGCCCAACTGCACAAATAAATGTGTGTTTGTTGATTAAAACCCCACACAGGTGTTGGGATGAAAATTGACGTACACTAATCCCAATTGTTTAGTTGTATGTCAATCGATTGGTTGACAAGCTATTGTAAGCGTTAATTATTTATATTTAATGCTTATGCAGTTGTGTAGTGCACTTTGGATGATGGGTGATTATATACATATGTTGTATGGAATCCATATAAATAAAATTATATGGTAACTGATTGGGCTTCATTCCAATTTGGAAAACAAAGAATATTTAAAATAGAAATATTTGAAAACAGAAATATTTGAAATGAAGAATATTTTGAAATAGAAATATTTTAGAATAGCGAATATTTTAAAATAATATTCCGGAAGGATTAAAATTAGAATTTGATGTCCGATGTTGGATGGACACGAAATATTGAAATATATTAAGCCGTGTTGATTAGATTGCGCCATTTTGACGCGAACGATATTTATATTGATTTTATTCATTTTTAAATTGAATATCGAAAAGGAAATTATTTCAAAATCAAATATTTTGAAAATAATATCATTTATAGTTTACTGATGTGGAATATTCAATGTTGGCTTAAAATTGAAAAAGAAGTTGGAATTGATTTTAAAACGAATTTATAAAATACGTTTGAACGATATATATATATATAATGGCCTGAATAGAACGCGCTGCGCTGCGGTAGTTCACGAATTTCGACCATTGACTTCGCATTGACATTACGGAAGACCCGACCGTCGGATTCTCCTAAAACCAGAACCGTTGGGTTTGTGTCGGAATGAGATTTCCAACGAATATAAGAGATTTGAAATCTAACGGTTGGATTTGGAATTATGTCCAAATCAAATTTGGAAAAGGTCGCTATGGATGCAGTTCGATGGCCGTTAGTGCAAATCGACTGTACGGGCCTTAATAAATTTATTAAAAATATCGATAATTTGTGTAAAATCAAAATAAGTGATTTGGAAGAAATTGGAATGAAAAATTCCACGTTTGTAAAGATAAAAATATATGTTTATCGAAATGAACTAGCATTATCTAGAATTAAAATCTATTTATTTTTAAATAAGTATATTAGGTTTGAAATGGTTTTAAAAATAAGCAGGATTTCCAATATGTGAATTGGAAGGGATTTGAATCGAAATCATCTTCGGAATGTTTCGATGTTGGCTTTCGTGATTATACAGATATTGTTATGGAAATTTGAAAGATATTTATATGGTTATTTCCAATATGATATTTGTTGGTTTAAGAATTTGATATTGAATATAAGCTGATATATTTTCTATTTAGAGCCTTGTATTTAATATCAAATGGGATTTCGTGTTTGTCGTGAACCGTGTCTTCAGTAACACTGTTCTTAAACCCAGTGGATAAGAGATTAAATCTTTTTATTTAGATTTAATGAAGTATACAAATTAATTAATATTTAATTGAAATTGAATTGAAATTGATTTTTGGGTTTATCGTGAATTGTGTTTTAAATAACACTTGTTCTTTAACCCGATTAACAATGGAATGAGATTTTGGGTTTGTCGTGAATGGTATCTTTAATAATACTGTTCTTAAACCCAATGGAGTTAAAAAAAATTAAAAACCTACTGGAGATTAGCTAAGTTGAATGGTTTTCTGGGTATTGATCTGATCATGGTTTCGGCCTTCGGGGTTAATACTTAGATAATTGTTCACTTACTAATTTACGGTTAGAGACTGATGGAACGGAATGTGATTTTGGGTTTGTCTTGGACTGTGTTTGAAATGACATTAGTTCTTTAACCCAGTTAAAGATAAGATTAATTTATTAACTTTGAAAAATCATTAAGTAATGATTTTGGAGATTAAAACTGAATTAGAGTTTTAATGATTCTTTAATTAGATTGAAAGGTGAATTTGATAACTAAAATTATCAAATTCAAGAAATGATCGAGAATGGAGTACCACCTGTGTTACTCTAGGCGATAGTTAAATCTTTAATTAGATTTGAACATGTAATGATAATTAATTTTACCAATACACCGTGGTGTTAGATATGGAGTACTACCAATTTTACTCCATGGGATTAATAGGTTGGATTGGGAAATAAAACAAATGATATCTTTAGTTAGGTTCGCTAATCACGACTAGTTTGGAAAACCTTGATATGGTTTGCAATGTGAAAAGAATATTTGAATAAAAGAATATTCTGAATTGGAATGAGGCGTATGTTGTGTTTGTGTAACACTTGTTTATAAAATACGAGAGTTATTCAAAAAGACCGGGTTTAACCCAATCTGAATAACTGATTTGACGGTAAGTCGAAGGTGAAGACGGTGGTTAAAGACCGGAAGTCTTCACGTCGTTTGGATCATTCCTGATGTCTTGATTGGGCTGTACACCCAGGACGAAGGAATAATTGGTGATCGTCCAGACGTACTTGGAGATCGATGGATATGCTAGGTATAAGGTGCCTCCGGTTTTGTTCAAACCCAGAACGGACTTGTAAATGGATGTGTGTCTGACGTTAGATTGACAACGTGGCATGCAGAGATGCAAATGATCAAGGCTTCTGTTGAAAAGCAAAGTCTTGTGGTTGATGATCAAAGCATGGCCTGCGTGGCGTAGGTTTGTGTAGCGTTAATTCGCGAGCCTCACACCCCGGTTTGAACCAGAAACGGGGGAGGACTTCAGGGAGGGCATGTGTTTCCTTTTAGTTAGGAGTGGTGTCAGTGTTTTTACACGGCCTGACATTTTACTTATGTGGAAGATGGATTGCGAGGCGCCTCGGTTAGATCGGACGATCCAAGTCCGATGGTCTGGTCGGGATATGACCAGTTTTGCGTCCCATAGGGCGGGAAAACGCAGTGTTCAGGCATTATAATCCACATCGGGTGGACCGGCCCTGTCGCTCCAAGGGACGATGCGTTCTGTTCTTGAGACATGGGCTAGAGCGTCTCGAAGCGGTAAGTACGATCCCTTGCCTTGGTTCACAGACGGAAATCCAACTTCCAATACGCGACTTTTCGATTATATTTGTAGATCCTAGTGTGGCGACATGATATATGGTACCCATGCAATCTAGGATTGATACATTTATATTTGAAGTGATTTTGACATTATACACTTATAGTAATATCAAAATGATTTGTTTTAAGCGTACCAAGCATGCTTTGGCTATTATAAGGGAAAACCCTATCTTCTGGTTTGTGTTGCATTGTGTGATGGGACATGGGTCTTATAATAGCTTCATTGTTTATTTATCATTGCGCTGTTTGTTTTATGCACTGGTATTCTTGGGGTTAAACCTGTTTCGTGCTATACGGCATGGTCCCTTGATTTACCCAACTTTAAAATAAACATTAATAATTGTTTTAGTTCTCACACCAGTAACATAACTGACCTGGAGTTTATTGTTTTAACCTAAACTCTGGGTGCCCCTATTTTCCACATGGGCAGCTAGTGGTTTTGGTTTTGCAGATTTATATTCACAGGATCCTGGTTTACAGCTGGAATGATATTCAGAAAGCTTTATATCCATGTATCTCTTTCAGTTGAGTTATGTATTATTTTCCGCTGCAATGTAATTTTAATCTTTGATATTTTTCTGATGTGTATTATTTAATCATACTCTGTATATTATTGTACTCTGAGGAAATTGTTGTAATAAGCAATGAAATGTTCTTCTGTTTGTGTTCTGGTTCGTCTCGTTCTCAACACAATCCGAGCTTTCCTTTACCGGGAAGTTCTGGTCGTAACAATTTGGTATCAGAGCTTCGTTTGTTCTTCTTCTTCTATTCTTAGATTTTATCTTATCTACTCTCACCCTATAATTTCTTTCATGGACTATCAGGTGTTTTTCGATGCTTGAGTAGTCAACATTGAGTTTATGTCGATAACAAGGATCGCAAATTCCCCGGGCCATTACAGTGGTATCAGAGCTGAAGGTTAAGTAATTACCTTGGCTCTGTGGCGTGACTCAGTAGAGATGGGGTTAGTAATACCCTATATTGAGTTTTAGTGTATATATACGAGTGCGTATTTTGTTAATTGATATAAAAATGGTTTTATATTGTGGGGATTTATTGGTTGAGTTGTTTATGAGTTCTGGTCGATCAGTTTGATCCACTGTATCGGTAGGAGTTTCTAAACAATCAAATACGTTGGGTCGACACGGTATGTTTAGAAGGTAGGGTAAACGAAATAATTTTATCCAAATTATATTTTGATATAAAGAGAGTATTTATACTCGGATGATGTAACACCCCACACCCGCTACGGTCACTCACTAAGGGAATGCCATAACATCGGTGGAGTATTTTAAGTGAATATAGAACAGAAAAATTACAACAAGACAGATATAAGTAATACTTGAGAATTTGAAACATCATTTCATTCCAGCGGAAAGTAAAACATGTTTGGTTACACCAAAACCATAAATAAGAGTCAAGTACATAATACCCATCTTGATAAAAACAAAAGTACATAATCCCACTACATAACCTAATAGCCATAATAGAAAAGATAAACTGAGCTTTACATCCACGGTCCAAGCTCCAAATGATAGATAAAGCAGTCTGATCAAAGCCCACTAGTGCTAGGCCCACTCTGAAAACCGGAGGGTTGGGAAAAAGATAAAGAAACAACGGGGTCAGACATAAGTCTGAGTGAGTCCTATAACCCTAACAATACAATCATTAAAGTAATTAGGGTATGATATAAACAAGGTACGGTACCTCTGGGGATAATAACTACACTAAGTAGCCAACTAAACACAGGATATACTAAGATAACCAAAAAGACGCGCCTATCCACCCAAGGATAATTACAATATTGCACCACCCCAGATCTACCCACCCAAGGGTAATTCCTACACTGCACCACACCAGTTCTACCCACCCAAGGGTAATTCCTACTTAAAGGTTGATCCCACTAAGTGTACTTAGTAATTTTACCCAGTAGTTCCTTGTACCCCAAGCTGACTACATAGGTGCCGTCAGCCCCTATCTCCACTAGGTGTACCCACTACTCCAAAGCGATCGGCTCCCTACCGTAGATACCCGTGCTGGCCCCACAGTGGGGTGTATCACTCCCCAAAGTGGCAACCCGATAATCAATGGTGCACGGCTTATACCTACACGATGCAACAACGTCTTACCTACCAGCCCGGGTCCACACACACATATGAAACCCGTTGGACTCGCGTTGCCACCGCTACCCCGTTTTGGCCTCTTATAGTCAAGCCCAATATGCGTGTCCCGTCCTCGACTTGGGTCGAGCCCACAAAGATACGTTTGGTATATTAGTTGAAATGGGCCCCCACAAGCTACTTCTTAAGCTTGTCATTTTATCTAGTGCATCCCACTTAACCCCTTTTATAATCATGCCCACTTACATGTTAAGGTTTGGTTAAGTCATCTAATTATATTTCAATTGCGACTTAAGGCCCCCACAAGCTACTACTTAAGCTTGTCATTTAATTATATTTCAATTGCCACTTAAGGCCCCCACAAGCTACTAATTAAGCTTGTCATTTAATCATATTTCAATTGCCACTTAAGGCACCCACTAGATTTCCGCATGCCACCCAAGGCACTTACTTGATTCCCACATGCCACCCAAGGCACTTACTTAACCCTTTAATCATGTTTAATTACATGTTCCACTTTGGTTAAGTATTCTAATCGTATTTTCTATTGCCACCCAAGGCAACCCACTAGTTTCCTCATGCCACCCAAGGCACCCCCACTAGTTACTACATGCCACCCAAGGCACCCACTTAACCCCTCATGCCCCTCTACATGCTAATTTGGTTAAGTGTTTCTTAATTAATTAAGATCGTAACCTTTGTAAAGACCTCTCACATTAGACTGTCTTTTATGGTAGCTGGATATGCCGGTTGGTTCCAGGCAGCCTTACACCATAACAGAGTCTAACCTCGTGTCTTTACAGTTGTCACGTATTTAGTTTATGACTAAGACCTCTCACATTGGTCCAATCATTTGTAGCCGCTGGATTTACCGGTCGGTTCCGGGCAGTCTTATGCTACAAAAGGGTCCAACCTCGTGTCTTAGTAGATTAATTACACCTAATTAATCACCCCCATAATTTGTATTAATTATCCCTAATTAATTACAAATATTTAAGAATATGGGTAGACCTAACTCAATAGGTAAATTCCCAATTCCATAATATGGGTAGACCTAACTTAATAGGTAAATTCCCAATTATGTTCATCCACTTTACGGTATGTTTAATCATACCCAGTTCACACAATTTTACGTGTTCCTTAATATTTACCCCATCGTCCCCACATAAATACGTTAACATGACATACTTCAAAAGAGAAGATTCATCATACACACAATGGGTTCCACTTAGCATATCATTAGCATTATCATGGGTTTAAAAAGTGTCAACTTGTATATATGACCATAAACCCAACTTGCATAAATAACCAACCCAAACTTGCATGAATCACATATGTCATAAAGATGGTATCTTGCTTAAATGTTCATGTCATAGACCTATCATAAAGGTGTCAACTTGTATACATGTCATAGGTCTAAAAGGGATGAACTTGCACATGTACTTATGTCATACATAGAGGCAAACTTGCATATGAACTTGCATCATAACTTGCATATGAACTTGCATCATAACTGGCATATGAACTTGCATCACAACTTGCATATGAACTTGCATAACATGCCATACCTAGAGGCAAACTTGCATATATTATGCATATCATAAAAAGAGACAAACTTGCATATGAACTTGCATCATAACTTGCATATGAACTTGCATCATAACTTGCATACAAACTTGCATCATAACTTGCATATGAACTTGCATCACAACTTGCATAAAATCAAACACTTAGCATGCATAAAACCAAATACTTAGCATGCACAAAACCAAATACTTAGCATGCATAAAACCAAATACATAACTTGCATAACATGTTACATATAAACTTGCATATAATCTCACATATAGCTTGCATAACATGTTACATATGCATCAATGTTCAACATAGTGTTTTGCATAGTGAGCATCATAAAACATAGCATTAAACATGCATATAGCATAAGACTTGCAAAACACACAACATACACTATACTAAACTTGCATAAGCACATTTATCCACAAACATAGCCATATCTTATCATATCCTACCATAATCAATTTAACAATTGATTATTAAGGCTATAGAAACTCACCACTAACTCCAATAAGCAAACCCTTGCCAAAAATCACCCAAAAACTCTAGCCTTGAACATAAAGCTTGCAACTTGATGATGAATGCAAGCTAATGATCACTCATACAACTCAAAGATGCTTGTATGAACATGAAAGCCTTCATAGAAATAGTTTAGAAATAGGATGGAGGCTAGGGTTTTGAGTGGAGGCCATGATCATAGAAAATTTTGGCATAGTTTAGTTAGGAGATAGGATTATGATCATTTAGGGCTAGCTTAGGGTCATATTTATAGGATTAGGCAAGTGTTTTAGGCCATTAGATTAACCCTAAATTAGATTAGGGCCATCAGATCTCGGAAGCTTCCAGAAACCAGCCCCAAAACACAGCCCAAACAGTAAAATGGTGCACCAGGCCAAACTGGCCGAGCACCCCCTGTCGACACCCAAGTCGACAGGGCTGTCGACTTAGGTAGCTAGGCGGGAATTTTCCCCGCCTGCGCCCAATGGCCCCAATTTTGAAATTTGAACCTGAATTTTAAATCTGTTTTGAAGTTTGAATTTTCTGTAAACTTCATTGGGCCATAACCGGGCCATACGGACTCCGATTCTCGAAAACTCGGACTCTATTTCGCGTATTTTTCCGAGACGAACGTAATGACGCAGCCCGTTTCCCCCAATTCTCACATCTGATATTATTTATTCTGTAATTAGTGAATTTTAGCATTAACCGAAATTCGGGGTGTTACATTCTCCCCTCCTTAAAGGATTTCGTCCCCAAAATCTCTAAGCTAAGGAGAATGCATACCCTACCATCCAAACAACCATCTACTCAATCCATCAAACACGGGCATCCATTGTCCTTAAAACAATTTCTAATGATGTATGAGGATATGCAAAAAGTGTGTGTATATGTTCCCTATCTAATATATGAACATATGCAAACCATGATAGTGCCATGCATCCATTATGTATGCGAGAGAACCCTATCGACACATACAATATCTACATGAGTGCACAATCATTCACCAAAAATGCATCATCCATATGATAACACAATCATTATACATCCATAAATATAGCTACCTACACACAATTATATGCAATATGCAATATGAAGTGATTGAGCCGATCTAGTGCCTAGAGTTTGTATATATGCATCCACGAGCAACCACTAGCAACCACTTGCATCCACATGCATCAATCAAACATAACATGTCTCAAACACATGTTTCAACCATAGGTTTACCCTATCTAAAGGTCAAAGGTACTAATGAGAGGATATACTAAAGATAAGATAAGCACTAGACAAACGATAAAGGAGACGTTTAAAGGACATACCCTCAAAAAGGAATGGGTATAACGAACGCATCTTCGCTTCTGTCTCCCCAGTAGCATTGCTCTCACCTTCTCCCCTTTTCACTTTGACTAGTCGAACCTCTCTGTTTCTCAACTCCCTAATCTCTGACCCCAGGATGCAGGTAGGAGCTCGTCGAATAATCACATCACGCTCTACCTTTACTTTTCTAAGCAAGCTCGGCTCTACTGCCTCTACGGTCTCATGTAGGCACTTCCTCAAATGTGACACATGGAATACGTCATGTTCCCTATGCAACCGAACTATCTCTCGAATATAAACTGAAGCTAGACATGGAACAGTCCTCTTGCTCTTTACGGGTATGAAATGGGCGCTCTTAGTAAGTCGGTCTACCACAACCCAAATTCCCGTATTACCCTTCCTCGATCTCGGTAATCCATCGAGACACTATCCCACTTCCATTGCGGAATTTCCAGTGAGTGAAGCAACCCACCCGGTTTCTTTTGCTTCGCTTCCACCTGTTGGCACACCAAGCATCTAGCGACATACTCCGCCACATCTTTCTTCATACCGTCCCAAAAGAAAACTCGCTTCATGTCTTCGTACATCTTGTCCCCACCGGGATGAATGGTCATCTTCGACCGATGTGCATCATCAAGTATAGCCTTCCTCAAACCCTCGTCTTGCGGTACACAAAGTCTACCGTCTCTACGCCACCACCCCTTACCATCTAGGGTGTACCTACTCAAATGGCTGGACGACTCCCCCCTTATAAGCTTCTCTACTAACTCAACCAACTGTGGGTCGTCTCGCTGTGCCTCGCCAATCCGTCCCAAAAGAGTTGGCCTAACCTCCAAAGAGGCTAGCAAACCGGGTACAAAGTCAACGGAAGGTCTAAAGTCAAACATAGAAATAAACTCTAAGCTCCGTCGTTCAACGAACCATGAACTCGAGGACAACCTTTTTCTACTTAAGGCGTCCGCTACCACGTTACCCTTGCTATGGGGATACGCTATCTCAAACTCATAGGATGCTAAGAATCCTATCCACTTTTGTTGTCCTAAGACTATGCGCTTGAAGAGTCTCCAACACATCCCTAAGATGTAGGGCATGCTCTTCTCCTCTTTTAGAGGGAACTAGGATATTTCCCCATCCAAAATCCTCACAACTGTCCATCTCTCACGCAGACCACCCTAGTCGAACTCGACATCCCCCAAATTCAAGCCCCAAAGGCCTAAACCAATATCAGACAAACACCCGAGGGATACCTCCTTCGAATTCAGACGACCTACGTGAGATGTACTAGTAAAAACGGCTAAATAATTAAGCCCTTGTCCAACGCTGGATGTCCTCGCCAGTCTTTCTCCAAAACCACCGTTTATCCCATAACTGGCTTTGCTCAACCTATTGAGCATATACGAAAACTTATTTCGCTCCTAGAAAAGACCAAGATGTCAATTACAAAGACCATCACAAACTTATTTAGGTACTCCCTGAACACCCTTCTCATCAAATTAACAAAGTAAGCGGGGGCGTTCGTCAAAACCAAATGGCATCACCAGCCACTCATAAAAACCATCCGGAGTCCTAAAGGCAGTCTTCTCTATACTATCCTCAGCCACTCTCAACTGTCGAAACCCCATGGCTAAGTCCAACTGCGAAAATACTGAGGCGCCAACTAACTGATCAAAGAGATCATCAATCCTCGGCAATGGGTATCTATTCTTCCTTGTGAGTTTATTTAGTTCTCTTTAGCCTACACAAAGTCTGAGGGACCCATCCGCCTTCATGGCAAAAACTACTGGAGCACCCCACTCCAATATACTTCATCTTATGAACCCCTTCTCAAGCAAATCGCCTACTTGCTTATGGAGTTCCCTCCTCTCACGAGGAGCCATGTGGCACACTGACCAAGATACTGGTTTGACATTGTCTACCAGATATATTAGGAAATCAATCTCCCGCTCCGGAGGTAAGCCCTTCACCTCCTCAAACACATCCGAGTATTCCCGGACCACTCTAACAGATCGCAAACTCACGACCGACGTGTCAAGCGATTCTGGATAACTTAGCATAACAGATTACATGGGATTACAAGAGACCTCGAGAGTGTTACCTAAGCGGGTCATAAGCCTAACAACTCTCCCTTCAAAATCAAGAACGGCACCCCTACTGGATAACCAGTCCATGCCCAAAACAACCCATAGCCCGTGAAGCACAAAATGCATCACATCTAAACTCAACGCTAAGTATAGAAACTTTCAAACCCAAACACATCATGGAGCCCCAATTAGGTTTGAAACAACTAAGGGATCATCTACCAAACTGGTGTCTAAGTGCAGTGACTCAACTAACAATGATGAGGTAAACGAACTCGATGCGTCAGAATCAAATAAAGTTCGAACCGGATAATAAAGAAATCCAAATTCCAACCTAGACGGTCCTATCCCCATCTGGTACACTAGCCGTGAGGGAATACAACTACCCTCCAAAAGATTCCGTACCTTGCCCTTGCCTCTTTGGACAATCCTAATAAGGTGTCCTATTCCTCCAAAGGAATAACTACTCGCCTTCTTCTTCCCATTCTCCACTCGTAACCTCCCACCAATGGGGCTTCATCCTTCATTAACCAAACAACTATTTGAGCCTTCCTCCCATCGTCTATCAATAGGTACCTACCAGTCCTCCTCCTTCTTGAACCAACTTCTAATCCGACTAACGTCTAAGTCCCTTGAAGTGGTTTTCCATTCTTATCTATCTTAGAAAGATCATCTATACACGGAGGGGAAACTCAAAACGAGAGAGGAAGAGATTCAAAACGGAGAATTTGAAAGATATAGATATGGCTATTGGGGATTATGCTTTTCTTTCAAAAACTTTTCTCTTAAAAGACATGTTTTTGAAAATACTCCTTTCAAAAATATTCTTAGAAAATAGTTTTTCTAAATATTTTATCTGTTCTGGTAACCTTAAGCTCTGATACCACGTGTAACACCCCACGCCCGCTACGGTCACTCACTAAGGGAATGCCATAACATCGGTGGAGTATTTTAAGTGAATATAGAACAGAAAAATTACAACAAGACAGATATAAGTAATACTTGAGAATTTAAAACATCATTTCATTCCAGCGGAAAGTAAAACATGTTTGGTTACACCAAAACCATAAATAAGAGTCAAGTACATAATACCCATCCTGATAAAAACAAAAGTACATAATCCCACTACATAACCTAATAGCCATAATAGAAAAGATAAACTGAGCTTTACATCCACGGTCCAAGCTCCAAAAGATAGATAAAGCAGTCTGATCAAAGCCCACTAGTGCAAGGCCCACTCTGAAAACCTGAGGGTTGGAAAAAGATAAAGAAACAACGGGGTCAGACATAAGTCTGAGTGAGTCCTATAACCCTAACAATACAATCATTAAAGTAATTAGGGTATGATATAAACAAGGTACGGTACCTCTGGGGATAATGACTACACTAAGTAGCCAACTAAACATAGGATATACTAAGATAACCAAAAAGACGCGCCTATCCACCCAAGGATAATTACAATATTGCACCACCCCAGATCTACCCACCCAACGGTAATTCCAACACTGCACCACACCGGTTCTACCCACCCAAGGGTAATTCCTACTTAAAGGTTGATCCCACTAAGTGTACTTAGTAATTTTACCCAGTAGTTCCTTGTACCCCTTGCTGACTACATTGGTGCCGTCTGCCCCTATCTCCACTAGGTGTACCCACTACTCCCAAGCGATCGGCTCCCTACAGTAGATACCCGTGCTGGCCCCATAGTGGGGTGTATCACTCCCCAAAGTGGCAACCCGATAATCAATGGTGCACGGCTCATACCTACACGATGCAACAACGTCTTACCTACTAGCCCGGGTCCACACACGCATATGAAACCCGTTGGACTCGCGTTGCCACCGCTACCCCGTTTTGGCCTCTTATAGTCAAGCCCAATATGCGTGTCCCGTCCTCGACTTCGGTCGAGCCCACAAAGATACGTTTGGGATATTGGTTGAAATGGGCCCCCACAAGCTACTACTTAAGCTTGTCATTTTATCTAGTGCATCCCACTTAACCCCTTTTATAATCATGCCCACTTACATGTTAAGGTTTGGTTAAGTCATCTAATTATATTTCAATTGCCACTTAAGGCCCCCGCAAGCTACTACTTAAGCTTGTCATTTAATTATATTTCAATTGCCACTTAAGGCCCCCACAAGCTACTACTTAAGCTTGTCATTTAATCATATTTCAATTGCCACTTAAGGCACCCACTAGATTTCCGCATGCCACCCAAGGCACTTACTTGATTCCCACATGCCACCCAAGGCACTTACTTAACCCTTTAATCATGTTTAATTACATGTTCCACTTTGGTTAAGTATTCTAATCGTATTTTCTATTGCCACCCAAGGCAACCCACTAGTTTCCTCATGCCACCCAAGGCACCCCCACTAGTTACTACATGCCACCCAAGGCACCCACTTAACCCCTCATGCCCCTCTACATGCTAACTTGGTTAAGTGTTTCTTAATTAATTAAGATCGTAACCTTTGTAAAGACCTCTCACATTAGACTGTCTTTTATGGTAGCTGGATATGCCGGTTGGTTCCGGGCAGCCTTACACCATAACAGAGTCTAACCTCGTGTCTTTACACTTGTCACATATTTAGTTTATGACTAAGACCTCTCACATTGGGCCAATCATTTGTAGCCGCTGGATTTGCCGTTCGGTTCCGGGCAGTCTTATGCTACAAAAGGGTCCAACCTCGTGTCTTAGAAGATTAATTACACCTAATTAATCACCCCCATAATTTGTATTAATTATCACTAATTAATTACAAATATTTAAGAATATGGGTAGACCTAACTCAATAGGTAAATTCCCAATTCCATAATATGGGTAGACCTAACTTAATAGGTAAATTCCCAATTATGTCCATCCACTTTACGGTATGTTTAATCATACCCACTTCACACAATTTTACGTGTTCCTTAATTTTTACCCCATCGTCCCCACGTAAATACGTTAACATGACATACTTCAAAAGAGAAGATTCATCATACACACAATGGGTTCCACTTAGCATATCATTAGCATTATCATGGGTTTAAAAAGTGTCAACATGTATATATGACCATAAACCCAACTTGCATAAATAACCAACCCAAACTTGCATGAATCACATATGTCATAAAGATGGTAACTTGCTTAAATGTTCATGTCATAGACCTATCATAAAGGTGTCAACTTGTATACATGTCATAGGTCTAAAAGGGATGAACTTGCACATGTACTTATGTCATACATAGAGGCAAACTTGCATATGAACTTGCATCATAACTTGCATATGAACTTGCATCATAACTTGCATATGAACTTGCATCATAACTTGCATATGAACTTGCATCACAACTTGCATATGAACTTGAATAACATGCCATACTTAGAGGCAAACTTGCATATATTATGCATATCATAAAAAGAGACAAACTTGCATATGAACTTGCATCATAACTTGCATATGAACTTGCATCATAACTTGCATACGAACTTGCATCATAACTTGCATATGAACTTGCATCACAACTTGCATAAAACAAAACACTTAGCATGCATAAAACCAAATACTTAGCATGCACAAAACCAAATACTTAGCATGCATAAAACCAAATACATAACTTGCATAACATGTTACATATAAACTTGCATATAATCTCACATATAGCTTGCATAACATGTTACATATGCATCAATGTTCAACATAGTGTTTTGCATAGTGAGCATCATAAAACATAGAATTAAACATGCATATAGCATAAGACTTGCAAAACACACAACATATACTATACTAAACTTGCATAAGCACATTTATCCACAAACATAGCCATATCTTATCATATCCTACCATAATCAATTTAACAATTGATTATTAAGCAATAGAAACTCACCACTAACTCCAATAAGCAAACCCTTGCCAAAAATCACCCAAAAACTCTAGCCTTGAACATAAAGCTTGCATCTTGATGATGAATGCAAGCTAATGATCACTCATACAACTCAAAGATGCTTGTATGAACATGAAAGCCTTCATAGAAATAGTTTAGAAATAGGATGGAGGCTAGGGTTTTGAGTGGAGGCCATGATCATAGAAAATTTTGGCATAGTTTAGTTAGGAGATAGGATTATGATCATTTAGGGCTAGCTTAGTGTCTTATTTATAGGATTAGGCAAGTGTTTTAGGCCATTAGATTAACCCTAAATTAGATTAGGGCCATCAGATCTCGGAAGCTTCCAGAAACCAGCCCCAAAACACAGCCCAAACAGTAAAATGGTGCACCAGGCCAAACTGGCCGAGCACCCCCTGTCGACACCCAAGTCGACAGGGCTGTCGACTTGGTCCTAGCCAAGTCGACTGCCCAGTCGACAGGGGTGTCGACTTGGGTTGCTAGGCGGGAATTTTCCCCGCCTGCGCCCAATGGCACCAATTTTGAAATTTGAACCTGAATTTTAAATCTGTTTTGAAGTTTGAATTTTCTGTAAACTTCATTGGGCCATAACCGAGCCATACGGACTCCGATTCTCGAAAACTCGGACTCTATTTCGCGTATTTTTCCGAGACGAACGCAATGACGCGGCCCGTTTCCCCCAATTCTCACATCTGATATTATTTATTCTGTAATTAGTGAATTTTAGCATTAACCAAAATTCGGGGTGTTACAGATGATCATAGTATATTTGGTGTGTTGGTTATCATTATAATCGAATTAGATTATAGTTGAAATGGTTATATATATAACCAATCAGAATTCATATAAGTGAAATATATGGAGTCGAAACGAATTAAATCTGAATATTAATCGAAATTTGAAATTAAAACCCTGGAAATTGGAAAAGTGTTTGTAAATGAAATTGAATTAAGTATATGAGAATTTTAAAATCCTGGGAGATTTTAAATTGTTTACAAGCATTGAGAATGATATTTTGAATTGATTTCAAAATGGAGGAGTTTAAGAAATGAATTTTGAAAAGTGATATAGTATTGAACTCACTTCGATCGCTGGAAAATAGATTCCGATGATGACAGCTGCATCATCAGTGTTCATTTTCGAGTTCTAAGTAACGAATTACTACCAAAGAGACTGTTTTTGAAATTGTTTAGAAAAACAAGTTGTTTTGAATTTCAAAAGGGAATAATTGATTTTGAAAAGTGAGGCTATTTAGAACTCTCAAGAAAAGATTTTTGATTTGAAAACAAATTAAATTAGAATTTGTAAAAGCAATTTGGAATTGAAATAATGCCAGTTAAGTTGTAATTGGAATTGGATTGGTTTAGAATGGTATCGAACAAATTGGATTTATGAGATAGGAATTTGAAATGATATTGGGTTAATGAGTTAAGAACTTGGGAGTAAGGATAGAACGTGAGTTCAAAATGAAATTTGGTTTGGATATAAGCAAATAGCTGTGTTGAACATATATTAATTGGAAATTGGTTGAGATGATATTGATATATGTTGAATTGGTAACAAATGGAAAGGATACAATGATATGCCCGACAAAAAGTGTAACACCCCGAATTTTCTATTAACACTAAAGTTTCTAAAATATTAATAAGTGTGTAAGAGAGGGGATGTATCTAATATGAATATAAAAATATTAATAAGTGTGTAAGAGAGGGGATGTATCTAATATGAATATAAAAATATTAATAAGTGTGTAAGAGAGGGGATGTATCTAATATGTATATAAAAACAATAATAAGTGTGTAAAAGGAGGGGATGTATCTAATATGTACATTGTAGAAAATATATATATATATATATATATATGGGCAGTTAATGCAAACATGAATAGAATTAATTTGCTGATTGTTTGCTGAGTCACTTCTGACTCATTGCTGAGTCAACAAGATAAACCCCATCTTGTCTGAACGGCTGCGGTTATTTCTAGGTTAAATCTAATGGCCTAAATGAATTCTAAAATCTATAAATAAGTGGGTAGACCCTAGACCTAAATCACCTGTAAAATTAGAGAAGCTACCGTCATGCTGCCGCCATGGAGTTCAGCATAGCCGTCACAAACTAAGAAGAGGAAGCCTAATCATCTACAACTAAATCTACACAAATCAAATCAAAAGATCTCTCTTTCTCTAATTCTTTTCTTTTGTTGGTGAGTATGATGATTCTCACAAGACTATTACAAACTAATTTGACTCAGTTATGAATGGATCACAAGAAAGTGATGTGATTTGTAATTGTAAATTCTATATATTGTGGATCTCTTATTATGTTATTATGTTGTCGTATGATGTAAATTATATATGCTATGTCATGCTATGTTGTAAATTCTCTTATGCTATGTCGTGCTATGTTGAGAATCATGTCAAGCTATGTTATACTATCATACTATGCCATGTTATAAATCATGCTATATTATGTTGAAAAATCATGATGTTGTTGGATCATGCTTAAAGTTATGTTTTTTTTTCTTAATTTAAATGGATCTTGTTTATGGGAATTTGCCTATTAGGTTAGGTGTACCCATAAACTTGAAACTATAATTAAATAAAACTTGATTATGGGAATTTGCCTATTGAGTTAGGTGTACCCATATAAAACCATGTTGTTAAAAAAATTAGATGATGTTGATTCACACATGTTCATATGTAAGTTTATGAAAATTGATTGAGATCATATTAGGTGAATTTTGAACAAGTTGACACCTTTAGATCCATGACATGTATAATCTATGCAAGTTGGACATATGCAAGTTTCACCCCTTATTATGATTCATTTGGTCACATATACATGTTGTTATTATGATAATCTCTTTTATGCTATGAGTTAGGCTATTCGAGTCTAACATATATTTTGCGAATAAACGTTCAAACGTGGGGTAGGGGTAATATTAGGAATTAATAAATAGGGTGCAATTTTGTAAGATGTTGCATACCATGAATGAATGTCCATAATTGAGTCAATTATGGACATTGTTAAAAATTGGAAGTAATTAATAATTCAAGTAGGGAATTATTAAAATTGGGGGAAAGTGGATTATTATTAATAATCAATGCTTAGGACACGAGGTTGGACCCGTTTGTGATGTAAACCTGCCCGGACCCGCCCGGCAAATCCAGTAGTCACAAATGTCGGCCCAATGTGAGAGGTCCTAGGCCCAAACTAAAGCATAACAGTTGTAAAGACACGAGGTTAGACTCTTTTATGGTGTAAGACTGCCCGGACCCGCCCGGCAAATCCAGCTGCCATAAATGCCAGTCTAATGTGAGAGGTCTTTATGAGGTTATGGCCTTAATGAACTAAGAAATACTTAACCAGATAATCATGTAAGGTGGGACATGGCGGTTAAGTAGGTGCCTTGGGAGGCATGAGGAATCTGGTGGTTGCCTTTATAGGCAGTTGAAATACGATTAGACTTAACCAAACACACATGTAAATGAACATGACTAAGTGGGTTAAGTGGGATGGACTAATGGGGACAAGCTTAGGTGGAATGCTTGTGGTAAATAGTGGGGGCCCATTTCAACCAGTATCCCAAAACGTATCTTTGTGGGCTCGACCCAAGTCGAGGACGGGACACGCATACTGGGTTTGACTATAAGAAGCCAAAACAGGGAGCGGTGGCAACGCAAGTCCAACGGGTTTCATATGCGTGTGTGGACCCGGGCTGGTAGGTAAGACGTTGTTGCATCGTGTAGGTATAAGCCGTGCATGTCCGTTGTATCAGGTTGCCACTTTAGGGGAGTGATACACCCCACTGTGGGGCTAGCACGGGTATCTACGAGTTAGGGAGCCGATCGAATAATGGGAAGTAGGGTACACCTAGCGGAGATAGGGGCAGGCGACACCTATGTAGTCAGCTAGGGGTACGTAAAGCCATTGGGAAAGTTTCTAAGTGAAGCTAAGTGGGATGAATCCTTAGGGTGACTGGTGTGGTGCAGTATAGTGTTTATCCTTTAGTATTTAGGAGCGCCTATAACGTTGCCTTTAGCGATTGTCTATGTCCTTAATCTGCTCTTCATAGACATTTTCTTGTTTTCAAGCTTATGCCTTAGTCCAGTTATTTTGGTAATAGTATTGCAGAATTATCATATTCACCAGACTTTATATCTGACCCCCTCTTTTCCATCCTTTTTCTCCCTTCAGGTCCGCAGGTTGGGCCAAGTTCTAGTGGAGTCTAGTTGGATCGCTTATCTTCTGGAAAGCTTGGACTGCTGAAGTAAAGTCCAGCTTGTTATCTTTCTTTTTAATGGCTATTCATGTAATGGGATTATGTATTTGTTTTATCAAGATAGATATTGTACTTGACATTGAATATGGTGTTATGATGTAATCAAACATGTTTTGACTTCTGCTACAATGAAATAAAGTTTTTGAATTTCCAAGTACTATTTTATATCTGTCTTGTTGTAATTTTACTGTTCTATATTCACTTAAAACCTCCATGGAAGTTAATGCATTCCCTTTGTGAGTGACATTAATGGACGTGGGGTGTTACACGTGGTATCAGAGCATAAGGTTACCAGAACAGATAAAAAAAAATTTTTTTAGAAAAATATTTTTTTTCTAAAGTATTTTTGGAAGAAGTGCTTTCAAAAAAAAAAACATGTTATTTAAAGAGAGTTTTGATGAAAAACATAATCCCAAATAGCCACATCCTTATCTTTATCTTTCGAATTCTCCATTTTGAATCTTTCCTTTTTCGTTTCAGCATGGCTGAAGATCTTAATCTCCTAGAAGGTGTGACGATTCCAGGGTGGTTTAGGAGACACTTGGAGGCTAGGGCCACCACTGCAGGCCCAGCGGATACTCCTCCACCCCTAGTTGCACCCATTCCTCCTCCTCCTCCTCGTGTTGACACTTTTGCAAAGACGTGCAAGGAATTCAAGGCTATGGGAGGAAAAACTTTTCAAGGGACTGAGACGTTTGTGGAGGCCAGAGATTGGCTTAAGGAGACTGAGCAATTGTTGGATATCTTTGAAGTGGAAGATGGGAGGAAAGTCCGTTTAGCTGCTTGGTTAATGAAGGGAGAGGCCTCGGTTTGGTGGGAAGTCACTAACGGGGAACGTCCAGTTGATTCATGGGCGGATTTCAGACGAAGGTTTGAGGCAAAGTTTCTTTCAAGGGCAGAGGAGAACTTAAATATGGAAAAATTCCTGGCACTAAAGTAAGGGAGCTCATCATTAAAGGAATATGTCAATAAATTTAATCAGTTAGCAAGGTTTGGCTTGGAGTTGGTGAACACGCCAGAGAAGAAAGCTTTGAGGTTCGTTAGAGGCTTGAATGAACCGTTGCAAGGGTTGGCTATGACCCACATCCCTATGGGAGCCACCTTTGAAAAGCTAGTAGAAATGGCGCTTATGCATGAGGATAAGGCAGTTGAAAAGAAAGGGGATCAGAAAAAACCCCAACAGCAAAATAAGAAGGGTGGTAAAAACAATAATGGCAAAGGGAAGAAGAAATGCTTCAATTGTGGGACGCCTGGCCATCTCAGCAAAGATTGTAGAAAGAAAAAGAAGACTGGTTGTTTTCATTGTGGAGATGCGGGACATTTAGTGAAGGACTGTCCAAAGAAGGGGCAGAGGGCAGGGTCTACCTCGGGAGGACAGGTGCAGGCTCTTATGGCACCAGGGCAGGCAAGGGGGCAAGTTCAGGCTATTGCGGCCCCACCGCTGCAAGAAAGAGGTAGAACAATTTCTGTTGAAAGCTTAGTTTTTCTGTTTGATCATCCTGTCCGTACCTTATTCGATTCTGGCGCATCTCATTCGTTTATCTCTGCATCATTAGTTGAATCACTGCACTTGAACACCAGTTTAGTAGAGGATCCCTTGGTCGTTTCAAATCCAATTGGGGGTTCGGCTCATTTGACCATGATATGTTTGGATTCGAAAATCTCTGTACTTAGCATTGAATTTAGATGTGATGCTTATGTATTCGGCTTCACGGGCTATGGGCTAATTTTAGGAATGGATTGGTTGTCTAGAAATAGGGCCATTCTTGATTGTGAAAGGAGAGTAGTTAGGCTTGTGACTCGCCTTGGTAATGCTCTCGACATCTTTTGTAATCCCATAAATTCCGTTATGCTAAGTTATCTTGAATCCCTTGACGCGTCTGTAGAGAACCTGCGATCGGTAGAAGTGGTCCGGGAATATCCGGATGTGTTTGAGGAGGTGAAGGGCTTACCTCCAAAGCGGGAGATAGACTTTCGAATTTATCTTGTGGACAATGCTAAACCCGTATCTTTGCCAGTGCGCCACATGGCTCCTCGTGAAAGGAGGGAACTCAATAAGCAAGTAAAGGAGTTGTTTGAGAAGGGGTTCATAAGACGTAGTATATCGGAGTGGGGTGCTCCAGTAGTTTTTGCCACAAAGGCGGATGGGTCTCTTAGACTTTGTATGGACTATAGAGAACTAAACAAGCTTACTAAAAACAACCGACACCCACTGCCGAGGATTGACGATCTCTTTGATCAGTTAGTTGGCGCCTCAGTGTTTTCGCAGTTGGACTTAGCCACTGGCTTTCATCAACTGAGAGTGGCTAAGGATAGTATAGATAAGACTGCTTTTAGGACTCCTGACGGATTCTATGAATGGCTAGTGATGCCCTTTGGTTTGACAAACGCCCCTGCATATTTTGTTGATTTGATGAGTAGGGTGTTTAGGGAATACCTTAACAAATTCGTGGTAGTCTTTGTGGATGACATCTTAGTCTTTTCTAAGAATAAAGAAGAGCACTCCCTACATCTTAGGGAAGTGTTGGAAACCCTTCGAGCGCATAACCTTAAGGCAAAATTTTCTAAGTGTAAGTGTCACTTCTGGAGGAAGGAAGTACGGTTCTTAGGGCACGTGGTTTCCAATGAAGGGATAGCAGTGGATCCCGCAAAGGTGGCGGCCATCCAAGATTGGAAGGTCCCTAAAAATGCAACCGAAGTAAGAAGTTTCTTGGGGTTGGCTGGCTATTATAGGAAGTTTATCAAAGACTTCGCAAAAATATCAGCTCCATTAACACGGTTAACGAAGAAGAACCTGGTTTTTATGTGGGACAAAGATTGCGATGATGCATTCCAACGTTTAAAGAGAGCCTTAACTTCAGCCCCAGTCTTAGTGCCGCCAGACGGGAATAAACCGTTTACCATCTATACTGATGCTTGTGGGACGGGACTTGGCGCGGTCCTCATGCAAGAGGGAAGAGTAATAGCCTATGGTGGAAGGCAGTTGAGGGTTCATGAAAAGAATTACCCCACGCATGACTTAGAGCTAGCCGCAATTGTTTTCGCGCTTAAGTCTTGGCGTCACTATCTTCTTGGTGAGAAATTCGAACTGTTCACTGACCACAAATCATTAAAATACTTATTCTCTCAGAAGGATTTGAATTTAAGGCAGCAACGGTGGATGGAATTCTTAGCCTCCTACGATTTTGAATTAGCATATACCCCGGGCAAGGGTAACGTGGTGGCAGACGCCTTAAGTAGGAAAAGGTTGTCCTTGAGTCCGTTGTTTGTTGAACGACAAAGCTTAGAATTCATCTCTATGTTTGACTTTAGACCCTCCGTTGACTTAGTACCCGGTCTGTTAGCATCCTTGGAGGTTAGACCTACACTTATAGGACGGGTTGGTGAGGCACAGCGAGACGACCCACAGTTGGTTGAGATAGTAGAAAAGCTCAAAGGGGGGAATCGTCAAGCCATCTTCGTAGGTATACCCTAGACGATAAGGGTTGGTTACGAAGGGATAATAGACTTTGTGTACCACAAGACGAAGACTTAAGGAAGGCCATTCTTGATGATGCTCATCGCTCAAAAATGACCATTCATCCCGGCTGGGATAAGATGTACAAAGATATGAAGCGGGTTTTCTTTTGGGCCGGTATGAAAAAGGATGTGGCCGAGTACGTCGCTAGATGCTTGGTGTGCCAACAAGTTAAAGCAGAACAAAAGAAACCCGGTGGGTTGCTTCACCCATTAGAAGTTCCACTATGGAAATGGGAAAGAATCTCAATGGATTTTGTGGATGGATTACCAAGATCAAGGAAGGGTAACACGGGGATTTGGGTTATAGTAGATAGACTTACTAAAAGCGCCCATTTTATTCCCGTGAAAAGTAAGAGGACTGCTCCATGGTTGGCTTCTGTATACATTAAGGAGATAGCTCGTTTGCATGGTATTCCTTCTAGTATAGTAAGCGACCGTGACCCCATCTTTACTAGCGAATTTTGGAAGAGTTTACAAGAGGTGGTAGGGACTCAGCTATGTTTGAGCACCGCATATCATCCTCAGACAGACGGCCAGACCGAGAGGGTGAATCGCATTCTAGAAGATCTTTTAAGACTTTGTATCCTAGACTTTGGGGGTACATGGGAAGAGCACCTTCCGTTAGTAGAATTCGCATATAATAATAGCTTTCATTCTAGTATTGGCATGGCACCTTTCGAAGCTCTTTATGGAAGGCCTTGCCGTTCGCCTACATGTTGGTGGGAATCTACCGATAAAATCCTACTTGGGCCCGATATGGTTAGGGAAACCTCGGAGAAGATTGAGTTGATTCGAAGGAGGATGAAAGCCGCACAAGATAGGAAAAAATCGTATGCTGATAAGAGGAGGACTGATCTTGAGTTTGACATTGGGGACATGGTTTTTATCAAAGTATCTCCGTTACAGAATGTTGTTCGCTTTGGGTCCGTGGGGAAATTAGCACCAAGGTTTGTAGGGCCGTTTCCTGTAAAAAACAGGATTGGGAAGATGGCATATAGGGTGGAGTTGCCTGAGAAACTTAGTGGAGTACATGACGTATTCCACGTATCACATTTGAGGAAGTGTTTGCACAAGACCGCGGAGGTGGTAGAGCCGAGCTTGCTTAAAGAGGTGGAAATAGAGCGTGATGCAACAATCAGACGAGCTCCTACATGCATTCTTGGGTCGGAGATCAAAAAGTTGAGGAATCGAGAGGTCAGACAGGTTAAAGTGCAATGGGGAGATGATGAGAGCAACGCAACTTGGGAGACAGAAGAGAAGATGCGTTCGTTGTACCCTTTTCTTTTTGAGAGTATGTCTTTTAATTTCTCCTTTATCGCTTAGCTTATCTTATCTTATCTTTAGTATGTCCTCTCATTAGTATCTTTGACCTTTAGTTAGGATAATCCTATGGTTGAAACATGTGTTTGAGACATGTTATGTATGATGGATGCAAAATGGATGCAAGTGTTTGCTAGTGGTTGCTCGTGGATGCATATATACACACACTTTAGGCACTAGATCGGCACAGTCACTTCATATTGCATATTGCATATATATGGATGTATTTAGTATAATGGATGTATAATGGTTGTACCATCATATGGATGCTGCATTCGGTTGAATGGGTGTGCACGCATATAGAAGTAGTATGTAAGCAATTAGGATCTTTTGCATACATAATGGATTCATGACACTTACATAATTTGCATTAAGGAGGTCAACTGAATCAGTAGACCGCCTGATTTCGCATTAGGTAAGGACATGTACACACACTTGCATATGATCATAAAGCATTAGAAGTCTTTTAAGGACAATGGATGCCTGTGTATGATGGATGAGTAGATGGACGTTTGGATGGTAGGATATACATTCTTCCAGACTTGAAGATTTCGGGGACGAAATCCTAAAAGGAGGGGAGAATGTAACACCCCGAATTTTCTATTAACACTAAAGTTTCTAAAATATTAATAAGTGTGCAAGAGAGGGGATGTATCTAATATGAATATAAAAATATTAATAAGTGTGTAAGAGAGGGGATGTATCTAATATGAATATAAAAATATTAATAAGTGTGTAAGAGAGGGGATGTATCTAATATGTATATAAAAACAATAATAAGTGTGTAAAAGGGGGGGGGGATGTATCTAATATGTACATTGTAGAATATATATATATATATATATATATATATATATATATGGGCAGTTAATGCAAACATGAATAGAATTAATTTGCTGAGTGTTTGCTGAGTCACTTCTGACTCATTGCTGAATCAACAAGATAAACCCCATCTTGTCTGAACGACTGCGGTTATTTCTAGGTTAAATCTAATGGCCTAAATGAATTCTAAAATCTATAAATAAGTGGGTAGACCATATACCTAAATCACCTGTAAAATTAGAGAAGCTACCGTCATGTTGCTGCCATGGAGTTCAGCATAGCCGTCACAAACTAAGAAGAGGAAGCCTAATCATCTACAACTAAATCTACACAAATCAAATCAAAAGATCTCTCTTTCTCTAATTCTTTTCTTTTGTTGGTGAGTATGATGATTCTCACAAGACTATTACAAACTAATTTGACTCAGTTATGAATGGATCACAAGAAAGTGATGTGATTTGTAATTGTAAATTCTATATATTGTGGATCTCTTATTATGTTATTATGTTGTCGTATGATGTAAATTATATATGCTATGTCATGCTATGTTGTAAATTCTCTTATGCTATGTCGTGCTATGTTGAGAATCATGTCAAGCTATGTTATACTATCATACTATGCCATGTTATAAATCATGCTATATTATGTTGAAAAATCATGATGTTGTTGGATCATGCTTAAAGTTATGTTTTTTTTTCTTAATTTAAATGGATCTGTTTATGGGAATTTGCCTATTAGGTTAGGTGTACCCATAAACTTGAAACTATAATTAAATAAAACTTGATTATGGGAATTTGCCTATTGAGTTAGGTGTACCCATATAAAACCATGTTGTTAAAAAAATTAGATGATGTTGATTCACACATGTTCATATGTAAGTTTATGAAAATTGATTGAGATCATATTAGGTGAATTTTGAACAAGTTGACACCTTTAGATCCATGACATGTATAATCTATGCAAGTTGGACATATGCAAGTTTAACCCTTTATTATGATTCATTTGGTTACATATACATGTTGTTATTATGATAATCTCTTTTATGCTATGAGTTAGGCTATTCGAGTCTAACATATATTTTGCGAATAAACGTTCAAACGTGGGGTAGGGGTAATATTAGGAATTAATAAATAGGGTGCAATTTTGTAAGATGTTGCATACCATGAATGAATGTCCATAATTGAGTCAATTATGGACATTGTTAAAAATTGGAAGTAATTAATAATTCAAGTAGGGAATTATTAAAATTGGGGGAAAGTGGATTATTATTAATAATCAATGCTTAGGACACGAGGTTGGACCCGTTTGTGATGTAAACCTGCCCGGACCCGCCCGGCAAATCCAGTAGTCACAAATGTCGGCCCAATGTGAGAGGTCCTAGTCCCAAATTAAAGCATAACAGTTGTAAAGACACGAGGTTAGACTCTTTTATGGTGTAAGACTGCCCGGACCCGCCCGGCAAATCCAGCTGCCATAAATGCCAGTCTAATGTGAGAGGTCTTTATGAGGTTATGGCCTTAATGAACTAAGAAATACTTAACCAGATAATCATGTAAGGTGGGACATGGGGGTTAAGTAGGTGCCTTGGGTGGCATGAGGAATCTGGTGGTTGCCTTTAGAGGCATTTGAAATACGATTAGACTTAACCAAACACACATGTAAATGAACATGACTAAGTGGGTTAAGTGGGATGGACTAATGGGGACAAGCTTAGGTGGAATGCTTGTGGTAAATAGTGGGGGCCCATTTCAACCAGTATCCCAAAACGTATCTTTGTGGGCTCGACCCAAGTCGAGGACGGGACACACATACTGGGTTTGACTATAAGAGCCCAAAGCAGGGAGCGGTGGCAACGCAAGTCCAACGGGTTTCATATGCGTGTGTGGACCCGGGCTGGTAGGTAAGACGTTGCATCGTGTAGGTATAAGCCGTGCATGTCCGTTGTATCAGGTTGCCACTTTAGGTGAGTGATACACCCCACTGTGGGGCCAGCACGGGTATCTACGAGTTAGGGAGCCGATCGAATAATGGGAAGTAGGGTACACCTAGTGGAGATAGGGGCAGGCGGCACCTATGTAGTCAGCTAGGGGTACGTAAAGCCATTGGGAAAGTTTCTAAGTGAAGCTAAGTGGGATGAATCCTTAGGGTGACTGGTGTGGTGCAGTATAGTGTTTATCCTTTAGTATTTAGGAGCGCCTATAACGTTGCCTTTAGCGATTGTCTATGTCTTTAATCTGCTCTTCATAGACATTTTCTTGTTTTCCAGCTTATGCCTTAGTCCAGTTATTTTGGTAATAGTATTGTAGAATTATCATATTCACCGGACTTTATATCTGACCCCCTCTTTTCCATCCTTTTTCTCCCTTCAGGTCCGCAGGTTGGGCCAAGTTCTAGTGGAGTCTAGTTGGATCGCTTATCTTCTGGAAAGCTTGGACTGCTGAAGTAAAGTCCAGCTTGTTATCTTTCTTTTTAATGGCTATTCATGTAATGGGATTATGTACTTGTTTTATCAAGATAGATATTGTACTTGACATTGAATATGGTGTTATGATGTAATCAAACATGTTTTGACTTCTGCTACAATGAAATAAAGTTTTTGAATTTCCAAGTACTATTTTATATCTGTCTTGTTGTAATTTTACTGTTCTATATTCACTTAAAACCTCCATGGAAGTTAATGCATTCCCTTTGTGAGTGACATTAATGGACGTGGGGTGTTACAAAAAGGTACAAGTTTATATTTGTTATAAGCATGAGATTTATGAGACGATTTGGCAAGCCGATTAGCTGTTTGATTTTCTTTTCGGTTGGAGAAGGCCTAGAGAGGCGAGTTGTAGTTGTACGATTGAGCCGTACAAAGGAGGTGCTGGCGAATTTTTTTGAAAATTTAGGGTGTTAGAAAATTTTCAGAATTTCTGAAAATTGTAGTTAATGGATTAATATTTTAGTAGATATTAATTGGTTCAGTTGAAACTAAAGTTAAGAAGTAAAAAGATAATTTTTATCCCAGTTGATATGGTTTGTTTTCTATCTTAGCAATTTCGAGGACGAAATTATTTTAAGGGGGAAGAATGTAATGTCCCGTATTTTAATGGGTTAATAATTAATTTATTTAATTATTAAATATCGATCTAGCGATATCAATAACTTGAATTAAATAATATTTATATTAAATAAAAATAAATAATCAAATAATATATTTCTAAAATAATCGGAAATAACAGAATTCACAAAACTGTGTGAATTGGACAATTTAAAATATATAATTCAGTTTAGAGTTGAATTATATTAACGAATATATTAAATAAACGACAGTTGTACGTATAATTATATTTTAATTATAATCGAGCTCGAAAAGGCGCGGCTGTTCGAAATTTGGCGATTCAAACTTTAATCGAATATACAGAAGCCGTTTTAAATCGGATTTCTGTGAAACAAGAAACGTTCGGAGCTGGTGAAGTATTATTTTCTAGTGGAAGAGAATAATCAGGATTTCGTCATGTAGATTTTGATTTATGTCAAAATCAAATTTTAGAAAAGTCGCTATGGAATTCATATATAATTTATAACGATTAATAAAAGGATTTCTATTTTTAATTGAATATCGAATTGACCCTCATTTGAAATATCGAGTCATAACTCCATATATAATTATTTTGAAGCTGTATGATATTCTGTATGAATATATACGATAATGTATATATTTATTTATATTTAATTTAATTGTTTTTAAATATATTTATATATTTAAATGAGTTATTTAGAGCTTTAAAAATAGCCAGTTTTGCAAACGACCTCCATTTTCGTCGAAACTAATTTTGTTGGATCCGTAATATTGAATTATTGTTAGGTTTCAAGTTTCGTGATATTTGGAGTCAGTATGTGGCCGTGCGGGATTTTAATGCGAAAAACGTCAATTATTTGACTTTAAAAATACGCTGTGTGAGCAAACGAAGTCGGAATTCGACGAAACCAGTTTCGTTGGGTCTGTAATGTCAAACTGTAGTTGCATGTCCATTTTCGTGATTTGTGGGTATTTTATGTGATCGTAGGAATTTTTAATGACAATTTTAGATAGCGTTGGAATAAAATAAAAATAAACGAAGCTTCTTAGAGAAGCCAAATCCTTCCTATAAATATCTGAACATCCTCCTAAACCTAATTCTATTTTTCTTTGGTCAAGAAATAAAGCGTCGTCATGTTTTAAGTTGGAAACCTAAAATGGCAATCCTTGAAAATTCAAAATAAAATCCAAACAAATTCCATAAATCGATGAACATGTATCGATGAGATCTACATGATATACTATTCAATTCTATGCCCTCGAATCATCATTCGATCGAAGTTAGGGTTCGTTGGAAATATGCGATCGAAACTAGGGTTGGTTTTTTTTCTAAATGAAGAAGTGTTGCTCGAATTTGATATTGTTTTTGGTTTCAGCACCTTGTTTAGCATCTAGTCGCGGATTTTGGTGGGATTCGATCTCAATTTGTGTCGATAGTTTCTGCTGTGTTTGTAGAAATGTGCGATGGGTTTGGTCAGGGGTTGCGAGCTCCAATTTGTGGTGTGAGGATGAAGGAGAAGTTGAAGGATATTGTGATGGTGGTATGAGTTTAAAACTTCGTTGAAGAATAAAAGATGCGGCGGAGTTGGAAAATGCGGCAATGGCTATGAGGAGGATACGGGAATTCCTGGAGTGTGGTTTTGGGAGAGAAGGAAGAAAACGGGGTTGGGTCTTCTAAATAAAGGGTGGTGGGCCGATATGTTAACGGGGTAAAGGCCCACTAGAAAATATAATTCCAAGTTTTATTTAATTTTAATATTTATAAACTTGTAATCGTTATAACTTCGTCATGCGGTATCAAAATTGTGTGAAACAAGATCCGACAGGATCGTATGGATGACGACTACACAATGGAAATGATTGTGAGTGATTTGGAGCTCGTTACAATTTATAGCAAAATAAATTGTCCTTCTGAATCAAAAGATGGTTAATCGTTATTTTTCGATAACTGTCCAATGTGAGTAAAACTCACCAACTCTATCAGTTATATTTTTATAACGTATATTCAGAACTGATAAGATGATGACTGATTGCTAGGTGTTGACTGTTTGATTGAATTGCTGATTGATTGTTTGAAATTATAGATAACGATATATATATAAATCGTTAATCAAATATTGATTCTGTATATCAGAATATATCATATCGAAATGAAATTGATGTGAACTATATTGTGTAACATCTGTGGATGCAGGGAAACAAGTTGGAGGGGTCCAACTGGATTCCTCAAATATTGTTACTGTTTGTTTCATATATATTGTGATATATGACATGATATATAATCTGTTATTGATTTTGTGTGTTTGGATGAGATTGATCATGGTTATTGGGTATTTTAAATACCAAAAGAAATACTGGAATATGATAGGGGGATTTTCAAAGTGGATATTGAAAAGAAATTATTTATAAAATCAAAGGATTTTATAAAAGAAATTATTTATAAAATAAAAGGAGTTGATAGAAGGAAATATTTATTTAGGAAATAAATAAAGTTATAAAAGGAAATATTTGTTAAAACAAATGGAAAAGGAAATGTTTGTGAAAACAAATAGAAAAAGAAATATTTGTGAAAACAAATAGAAAAGGAAATATTTGTGAAAACAAATTGAAAAGGAAATATTTGTAAAAAATTTACAAATAGATTTGAAAAGGGAATAATTGTAAAACATTTATAAATTGATTATAAATGGAAATATTTATTTAGAAAATAAATAGATTATAAATGGAAATATTTATTTAGAAAATAAATAGATTACAAAAAGGAAAATATTTATTTGTTAAATAAATAGAATTGAAAAGGAAATATTTATTTGTTAAATAAATAGAAGTGAAAAGGAAATATTTTTTGAATAAATAGAAAGATAAAAGGAATATTTATTTAGAAAATAAATAGGATATCATAAAAGGAAATATTTGGAAAGTAAGAAGGATTATAAAAAGAAATAGAGTGATTCGATTAGAGTTAATCGAAGAGAGTTAATTAAGTAGAGTTGATCGAATTAGAGTTAATCGAATTAGAGTTAGTCGAATTAAAGTTATCGAATATTAGTTATTCGAATAGGGTTAAAAGAAGTTATCGAATAGAGTTAAAAGAATTTATCGAATATTAGTTATTCGAATAGAGTTAAAAGGAACTAATCGAATAGCTTATTCGAAAAGGAATTAATCGAATATAGTTTATTCGAAAGGAATTAATCGAATATAGTTTATTCGAAAGGAATTAATCGAATATAGTTTATTCAAAAGGAGTTACCGAATATAGTTTATTCGAAAGGAGTTATTGATACGACCCGAAATCCCCCTTACGGGAAATCACGGATTGAGTTGAGAACAAGCCACATCGGAACACAAACAGAAGAACATTTCATTGTTATTACAACAATTCCATCAGATACAAGAATATACAGAGTATAAATGAATAATATACATTCAACAAATATCAGAGATTACTATACATAACAATAGCGGAAAATAATACAAAACACAACGGAAGGAGATATACGGATACAAAGCCTTCTGTATATCGCTCCAGCTGTAGCAGGTCCCTGTGAATATAAACTTGCAAAACCAAAACTACTAGCTGCCCGTGTCGAAAATAAGGGCACCCAGAGTTTAGGTTAAAACAATAAACTTCAGGTCAGTCATGTGACTGGTGTGAGAACTAAAACAGTTATTAATCTTTATTTTAAAGTTAGGTAAATCAAGGGACCATGCCGTATAGCACGGAACGGGTTTCCTCCCAAGAATACCAATGCATAAAACAACATCGCAATGCTAAATTAAAAAAAAATAAGCTATTATAAGACCCAGGTCCCATCACACAATGCAACACAAACCAAAGAATAGGGTTTTACCTTATAATAGCCAAAGAATGCTTGATACGCTAAATTTCATCTTTTATTATTATAAGTGAAGAAATCAATTTCAATCATAAGTATCAATCATAGGCGGCATGGGTACCATATATCATGTCGCCGTATATAAGTTTACAATCAAAACAACAAAATGTCGTATTTGGAAGTTCGATTTCCGTCTGTGAACCGAGGCAAGGGATCGTCCTCACCGCTTCGAGACAATCAAGCCTACCATGTCTCAGGCAAGCGCGCAGACAAGCCTTGGATCGTCAGGGCCGGTCCACCGATGTGGATTATTATGCCTGAACACTGCGTTTCCCCACCCTATGGGGTGTAAATGAGCCAAATGACTCCATCGGACCCGGATCGTTCGATTTAACCGAGGCGCCTCGCAACAGCAACAACCACACAGGTGAAAAGTATATAAATGTTAGCCAGTTTAAGCACTGACACCACCCTAGCTAGAAAGAAACACATGCCCTCCCTGATGTCCTCTCCCGTTTTTGGTTTACAACCGGGGTGTGAGGCTCGCGAATTAACGCTACACAAAGCTACGCCAAAAAGGACGTGCTTTGATCATCAACCACAAGACTTTTCTTTTCAACAGAAGCCTTGATCATTTGCATCTCAGCATGCCACATAGGAAATTCACGCTATGCAACCGATATCAATCACACAGAATGAAATCTGATGTCAGACACACATCCATTTACAAGTCTGTTCTGGTCTGAACGAAACTGGAGGAACCTTATTCCTCGCATATCTATCGATCTCCAAGTACGTCTAGACAATCACCAACTGATTCCCTCCTCTTTGGTGTACAACCCAAACAAGATCATCAGTAATTATCGAAACGATGTGAAGTCCCCTGGTCTTCGACCACCGTCATCATCCTCGACACATCGTCGAATAAGTTATTCAGAATGGGATAAACCCTGTCTTTCTGAATAACTCGCGTATATAATAAATAAGTTTTACTAAAACACAACATACGCCTCATTCCAATTCATCTGCCACTAACCGTAAATTAGTAAGAGAACAATTCCCCAAATATTAACCCCGAAGGCCGAGACCAACATCAGATCAATACCTAGGAAACCATTCATCTTAACTAATCTTCAGTTACTTGCTAAATTTCACATTCTTAGGGAAAGGTTCCCATTAATTTTATCAAAGATAAATTATTTAAATTTATTCTTTAATCTTCTTTTGAATATCTATTCAAACCAAATTATGGTTTGTCCATACTAGTCGGGATTAACGAAACTTACCGAAGTAATCAATTGTTAAATTTCCCAACCCCAACCTATTCATCCCATGATGTAAAACTGGTAATACTTCATATCTAACACCACGGTGTTATCGGTAAATTCAATTACCATTTCACGTTTAAATCTAATTAATGATTTAACTATCGTCTGGAGTAAAACTAGTGACACTCCATTCTCGATCATTTCAATCTAATTAAAGATTCATTAAAACTCCACTTGGTTTTAATCTTCCCAAAAATCAATATCAATGATTGTTTAACTTGGGAAACCATATCCTGTCTTCAACTGGGTTAATGAACCAATTTCATTTAAAACATGGTTCACGATAAACCCAAAATCACATTCCATTTACTATGGAATCTTCATGGAAAACAAATCGATATATATATAATCGATATAAACTTCCGTATCCAACTAATAATATAAATGGAAAAACGGCAAAGCCTTTTAAATTCCAGATATATTAGTTGTCTTCCTCCATAGAAATTCACTTCGATTATTACCAAATCGAATTCCATTCCATTCCAATTTATTTTATTAAATTAGAAAACTTTACTTTGGAAAATCTCTTTTAAATCTTAACAAAAGATTTATAAATTCCAAATCCATTTCAATGTAAATTGGGTTAAAGAACGAATGTCGTTAGAACACAGTTCACGATAAACCCAATTCACATTCCGTTAATTATCGGGTTAAAGAATAGTGTTAATGAAGACACCATTCACGACAAACCCAATTCCCATTAGATATTAAATACAAGGCTCTGAATAGAAAATATATCGGCTTATATACAATATCAAATCCTATAACCAACAAATATCGTATTGGAAATAACGATATATATATATCTTTCAAATTCCCATAACATTATTTGTATAATCACGAAATCTCACATCGAAATATTTCGAAGACAATTTTGATTCAAATCCATTTCCAATCTATATATTGGAAACTCTGGTTATTTTTAAAACCATTTCAAATCCAATTTATTTATTTTAAAAATAAATGAATTATAATTCTAGTTCAAAACTAGTTCATTTCGATAAAAATCTATTTTAATCTTTTCAAATATGGAGTTTTTCATCCCAATTCTTTCCAAGTAATTTCTTATGGTTTTACACTAATTATTGATATTTTTAATAATTTTATCAAGGCCCGTACAATCGATTTCCATCAACGGCCATCGAACTGCACTTACGGCGACCTTTTCCAAATTTGATTTGGATATAATTCCAAATCCAGCCGTTAGATTTCTAATTTCTTGTATTAGTTAGAAAGCACTTTTCGATACGAACCCAATGGTTCCAGTTCTAGGAGAATCCGACGGTGGGATCTCCCGTAATATCCGTTCGAAGTCAATGGTCGAAATTCACGAACTGCCGCAGCGCGGCGCGTTCTATTCAGGCCATTATATATTATATATATATATATATAATATATAATATATATTTCATCGATTTCCATTTAAAACGTATTTTATAAATCGTTTTAAATTCGTTTTCAAAACGATTTCAACTTCCATTTCAAATTCAAATCAAAATTGAATTTTTCAATATAAATTCGTTTTAAATTCATTTCAAATCGATTTCAATTCAATTTTAATTTAATTCGAATTTCAATTCATTTCAAAATACCAGATTTTGAAATCACTTTCGATATTCATTGTAAAATGAATAAAATCGACAAAATTCTCGTTCGTGTTAAAATGGCGTTTAACAACTTAACACGGCTTCATGTTTCAATATTCACTGAATATTATTTTAAAATATTCGATAATTCTGAACTGGAATCAAACACAATCAATTACCCTATAATGTGATTATACGGATTTCACACAACAAATGTGTATCACAACAATGAAAACAACAATCCATCATCCAGTGTGCATCCTACACTGTATAAGCATTAAATATAAATATCCAACGCTTACACAGCCTGTCAATCAATCTATCGAAATACAACTAATTATTGGGATTAATATATATCATATTTCATCCCAATACCCGTGTGGGGTTTCAATCAATCAAACACAGGTTTTATTTGTGCAGTTGGGTGATGTGTAAAATTTATCGTCCCAATCAATATCAGTCAAATGAGTGTATATAAACAAATTGTTCGGTTTGTTTATAAATCTTTATTTTATGTACACGTTAAAAATTATATTTTTAACTATAAAATATTTTCAACTATAAAATATTTTATTTCATCCCACATCACACAATCAACTACATATCAAAATCAATCAAACAAACAAGCCGCCCATGGTCTGTGGACGACGGGTGTCGGGTGCTACTAAACACCGTCTGCATCCTAGTATATATTTCAAACTAGAAATAAATTAAAGGTGAGGAGTTCTCACCGTGGGTTCCACTCTGTCGTGCTTTGCTTTTGAACTGCTGAACCGTCTGGATCTATTTGAAATTCCAATGCAGTTCTTTTCACACTGTTCAAATAAAAATTATATTTTTATTGCTTCATTCAATAAATAAAAATCATATTTTTAAACTGATATTTCATGTATAAAAATCCTATTTTTATCGAAGTAAAAATCATATTTTTATTTCTACTTCATATATATTTACCACGCTTCTTTCTATATAAAAATTATATTTTTATACTGCTTCTTCTAATATAAATATCGAATTTTTATTTCATCGTTATAAAAACCACATTTTTACTTCACTATATATATAATAAAAATCAGATTTTTATTCCACTACATATATAAAGATCAAATTTTTACTAGTTATATAATATAAAAATTGTATCTTTATTATCTCTATAATATAAAAATCGTATTTTTAATATTTCTATAAACTAAAAATCTCGTCTTTCTATAATTAAAAATCTCGTCTTTAACATTATAAAGATTCATCCTTTAACATTATAAAAATTTAATCTTTCTTCGAATAAAAATCGAATCTTTCTACCTCAAAATTCGACCTTTCATACCTTAAAAATCTAACCTTTTATCTATTAAAAATAAGACTTTTTTCAATTAAAAATACGACCTTTTTTCTATCTCTATTTTAAAAATAACTTCTTTTTATATTTTTAAAACAATACTTTCCCTCTTATAAAAACTGATTATTAAAAACTACTTAAAATAAATAGATTAAAGGACTTATAGTGTTGCAGGGGAGGGAATGGGCTGCCACTGGGTTCGTCGGAGGTAGGGGAACCAAAGGGGAGGCGCGTTGGAGGTTTCAGAGGTGGCTAGGGCATGGGGGTTGGGTGGTGCGTGGCTGTCGTAAGGGTTTGAGGGGGCTAGGACTGATGAAAATCGAAGGGGAGAGGGGCAGAGGGACGGGGGAAGGAGGCGACTACTGGGGGGTGTCATCGAGGTGGAGCGGCGGCGGCGATAAACGTCGACGGGGGGGCTCCGTTTTTTTTAAAGAAAATCGATATGAAAGGTAGAGAGAGAAGAGGGGTGAGGGTATAGGAAAATATATATTTTATTTAATTTCAAAAATGTGCCTTTTTATTTTGACCTCGAAATCGAACCCACCGACCGTTGTCCATAGCTAATTATCCCCATTCCGAACACAATGGGATATGTATCGTAAGCTGATTAGATCATTTCAATCAGTTTCCGTCAAAATCAAAATATAACTCTATATATTGAATTTGAATGCATATGTCAATTCACCGGGGCCACATACGGACTCTAAATATTCCCGAAAAATATTTTCTAGCTTCGTATTGACGATACGGTCCTAACAAAACTAATTTCGTCAAATTCTAGGACCATTTGAAAAATGGCCATTTTCCAGTCGATTAAAATCAACTAAAACTGGTTAAACGCGTTTTCCTTTGCCACACTCACATATTGATTCGAAAAATTACGAATTTTGAAACCTAGCAATTACTTGACATCCTGGATCCAACAAAAGTAGTTTCGTCGAAAACCGAGGTCGTTTGCAAAATTTCCATTTTTAAGGGCCAGAATTCCATAGCGACTATTCTGAATTTTCAACTGGGCATAACTTTTGATTCCCGCTATGAAATTTTGATTTTTCGGATTCGTTGGAAAGATATTTTCAAATAGATTCTATTATTTTTGGTTTTTCTAAAATCCGGTTTATTTTTAATCCTATACATTCATTTGAACTTTGAAGTCGAATTATCGAACTACCGCGCCATTTGCAATTCCTTTTATATTTAATATAAAATATTTATATTCTAACAATGATCTATATAAATATATACGTTCGAATTCTATTCAAAATAAATTTATCGTCATTTTTAATTAAAATAACTCATTTTAAATATTCAAAATTCACCAAAATTGCCATTTTTTTTTTTTAAATTGGCTCAGAATTTCCGGGTTGTTACAGTTATCGAATATAATTTATTCGAAAGGAGTTAATCGAATACAGTTTATTTGAAAGGAGTTAATCGAATATAGTTTATTCGAATAGAATAAAAGGAGTTAATCAAAAGGAGTTAATCAAAAGGATTTAATTGAAAGGAGTTAATCGAAATGAGTTAATCGAATATTAATTAGTCGAATAGAGTTATTCGAATAAGAGTTAATCGAGTTAGAGTTAGTCGAGTGTTAGTTAATCGAGTTAGAGTTAGTCGAGTGTTAGTTAATCGAATAGAGTTATTCAAAAGAGAATTAATCGAATAAGAGTTATTCGAAGTAGAGTTATCAAATATAGTTTATTCGAAAGGAATTATCTAATATTAGTTATTCGGAAAGAGTTATCGAATATTATTTATTCGAAAGGAGTAATCAAATATAGTTATTTGAAAAGAGTTATCGAATATTAGTTATTCGAAAGGAGTTATCAAATATAGTTATTTGAAAGGAGTTATTGTAACAACCCAGAAAATCTGAGCCAATTTAAAATTTTAATTTTAGCAATTTTAATGGATTTTGATTATTTAAAATGATTTATTTTAAATAATAACGACGGAAAATTAATTTTAATCGAAGTTAAAACGAATAAATTTATTTTAATTATATAACGAGCCTGAAATGGCGTGATAGTTCGAAAATTCGATTTCAAATGAATATACAGAATTCAATATAAGTTGGAATTGGACGAAACAAGAAATATTTGAATCTAAGTAATGTTATCTTTCCAACGAATGTAAGAAACTGAGATTTCGTTTAAAAAGTTGAAAGATATGTTCAGTTTAAAATTTGGAAAAGTCGCTATGAAATTTTATATATATTTTAATAATATAAAGCCCTTAAAAATAGCCATTTGGCAAACGACCTCCGTTTTTGATGGAACCACTTGTGTTGGATTCGGGACGTCAAGTTATGGCTAGATTCCAATATTCATCATTTTTGAAATCAATATGTGAGCGTAGTAAAAGAAAATGTGTTTTAATAGTTTTAGTCAATTTCGATCGACCAGAAAATGATCATTTTTCAAACGGTCTCAGAATTTGACGTGATTAGTCTTGTTAGGACCGTATCGTCAATGCGAAGCTAGAAATAATTTTTCTAGAATTTTTAGAATCAATATGTGGCCCCGGTAAATTAAAATGTGCGTTCAAATTGAATATATACAGATTTATATTTTAATTTAAACGGAAACTGATCGAAATAGTCGAATCAGCTTACCTGGCGTATCCCATTGTTTTCGAAATGGGGGTAACTAGCTAGGGACGACAGTCGTTGGGTCTCGGTTTGTAACAGCCCACACCTCCGTTCACGCAAGACATTGTCCCCAACTTAGCCACCGTATAGGTGTGGGGTTTTGTTCCTCAAAAGGCCTTGGCTAAATTTCGAGATTTTCCAACACATGACGTTGCGACATAGGCTGAGCCAACTCTCTACTAACACCATATTGTCCCTACTTTGCCACCTCTCTGATGTAGGGTTTTCCATTCATTAGGCCTCGACGTTAGTAAGAGATGTGCTCTACTATATAAGTACCCTTTACACATGCTTCCACGATGTGGGACTTAGGGGTGTTACATTCTCCCCTCCTATAGAGCCCAACGTCCTCGCTGGCTCATAAACACCTCACCCAGGCGCTGTGGTCCACACAGGAGCCACAATTCCAGCTGGGTATTGGCTCTGATACCACTATAACAGCATGCACCTCCGTTCACGCAAGATATTGTCCCCAACTTAGCCACCGTATAGGTGTGGGGTTTTGTTCCTTAAAAGGCCTCGGCTAAATTTCCAGATTTTCCAACACATGACGTTGCCACATAGGCTAAGCCAACTCTCTACTAACACCGATATTGTCCCTACTTTGCCACCTCTCTAGTGTTGGGTTTTCCATTCACTAGGCCTCTACGTTAGTAAGAGATGGGCTCTACTATATAAGTACCCACTTCACACATGCTTCCACGGTGTGGGACTTAGTGGTGTTACACGGTTAGAGTTCGGAAGAGAAACATGTGTTTTTGAAAATTAAATAAAATATTAATATAAAAATTCCTCTTTCCCTTAACACCCCCCTCGTTTCTTTCTTCCACAAACACAGATTTTCCCCCGATCGAAAAAGAACCGCCCTCGTTGACTTCCCTCCACCGTCGATCCCCAAAGTGGCCGCCGGAGGCGCCTCTCGCAGTCGATCCCGTTCCTCCCTCCACTTCCCATCGCCTCTTCTCTCTCCACCCCAAATCAAATCATGCCCAACCCTAGTCGCCCTGAAAACTGTCGTTCCCTGGCCCCTGAGACCGCAGCTACTCCCGTTCAACCCCCAGAAAGTCTGTCTCCACCATCAAGCCCCCTCCTCCTCAGTTGCTGATGTTGTTCCCCCCTTCCTTCATTGAAACCATGCCCCCAAACCCCTCTAAAGACTAGAAACTATCGCTGGCTAGAACCCCCGCCACCTCCTTGATCTCCGACTGCCGCCGCCTCCAATCAACGTACAGATGAGGATGACAGTAAGTTTTAGTTAGTATTTTTTATATTAAACGTTAGCTTTAATCAGTTTTTTTATATTAAGCGTTGTTTTAAAGATCAGTTTTTATTTAACATGAAAAAGTTGAGACTTTTAACATGAAGAAGTTGATATTTTTAATATGAAAAAGTTTATATTTTTAAAAAAGAAAAGTTTATATTTTTAATTAAGGAAAGTTTATAATTTTAATTAAGGAAAGTTTATATTTTTAATAACGAAAAGGTGGGGTTTTTATTCGTATGAAGTCATGATTTTTATCCTTATAAAGAAAGGATTTTTGTTGTATAAACATCGTTATAGAGTATGATTTTTATTTGATGAACATCGAAATTAAAAATGTGATTTTTATTTATAGAATAGCGAAATAAAAGATTCTATTTTTAAAATATAAGGTAGCGAGAAAAAAAAATTATTTTTAAAGAAGGAAAAATATAATCTTTTCTATATATATAGTGTTGTAAAAATATAATCTTTTTTATATATATAGCGTTGTAAAAATATAATCTTTTTTATATATATAGCGTTGTAAAAATATAATCTTTTCTATATATATAGCGTTGTAAAAATATAATCTTTTCTATATATATAGCGTTGTAAAAATATAATCTTTTCTATACAAATAGCGTTGTAAAAATATAATCTTTTCTATGTAAATAGCGTTGTAAAAATATAATCTTTCTATGTAAATAGCGTTGTAAAAATATAATCCTTTCTATGTATATAGCTTTGTAAAAATATAATCTTTTCTACGTATATAGCATTGTAAAAATATAATCTTTTCTACGTATATAGCGTTGTAAAAATATAATCTTTTCTATATAAATAGCGTTGTAAAAATATAATCTTTTCTATATATATATAGCGTTGTAAAAATATTATCTTTTCTATGTGTATAACGTTGTAAAAATATAATCTTTTCAATATAAATAGCGTTGTAAAAATATAATCTTTTCTATACATGTAGCGATGTTAAAAATTTGATTTTTAACATATACCGCGTGAAACAAATCTCGTTCAAAATGCGGCGGAGATTTTCTACATAAGAAGAGTCACGGCATTTGGTTTAGCTTATAGGTGAGAACTCCTCACTCTGATTTATTTTCTAGTTAAAATATATACTAAGATGCAGATGGTGCTTAGTAGCACCCAACATATTTGTTTGAAACCATGGATGTTTGGTTGTTTGTTTGAATCTAGTTTGAAATGGAAATTGAATTGATATGATTTGGTTTGGGTATGACGTGCGTTGTTATAAGGCAAGGGATAAGGCTAGACCTTATCCCATTTCTGGTATCGTGCCGTTATGCTGCCGAAATTTTCTAAAAAGTGTTAGAAAAATTTAGTTAGTTAAAAAAGTTATCCATATACAAACCAGACGGTTTGTTTTATGTACACCTATTTGACTGATATTGATTGGGACGATATATTTTACACATCGCCCAACTGCACAAATAAATGTGTTTATTGATTGAAACCCCACACGGGTGTTGGGATGAAAATTGACGTACACTAATCCCAATTGTTTAGTTGTACGTCAATCGATTGGTTGACAAGCTGTTGTAAGCATTAATTATTTTTAATGCTTATGCAGTTGTGTAGTGCACTTTGGATGATGGTTGATTATATATATGTGTTGTATGGAATCCATGTAAATAAAATTATATGGTAACTGATCGGGCTTCATTCCAAATTGGAAAATAGTAATATTTGAAATAGAAATATTTGAAATAGAATATTTGAAATAAAATATTTGAAATAGAAATATTTGAAATATATTAAGCCGTGTTGATTAGATATGCGCCATTTTGACGCGAACGATATTTATATCGATTTTATTCATTTTTAAAACGAATATCGATAAGGAAAAGATTTCAAAATCAAATATTTTGAAAATATTATCATCTATAGTATGATGATGTAGAATATTCAATTTTGGTTTAAAATTGAAAAAGAAGTTGGAATCGATTTTAAAACGAGTTTATAAAATACGTTTTGAACGGAATATATATAATATTATATATATATATATATATATATATATATATATATATTTAATGGCCTGAATAGAACGCGCCGCGGTAGTTCGCGAATTTCGATCTTTGACTTCGCATTGACATTACGGGAGATCCGACCGTCGGATTCTCCTAAAACCGGAACTATTGGGTTCGTGTCGGAAATAGTTTTCCAACGAATATAAGATATTTGAAATCTAATGGTTCGATTTGGAATTATGTCCAAATCAAATTTGGAAAAGGTCGCTATGGATGCAGTTCGATGGCCGTTAGTGGAAATCGACTGTACGGGCCTTGATAAATTTATTAAAAATATCGCTAATTTGTGTAAAATCATAATAAATGATTCGGAAGAAATTAGGGTGAAAAATTCCTTATTTGAAAAGATAAAAATATATTTTTATCGAAATGAACTAGTATTAACTAGAATTAAAATCTATTTATTTTTAAATAAATAAATCGGATTTGAAATGGTTTTAAAAATGACCAGAATTTCCAATATGTGAATTGGAAGGGAATTGGATGGAAATTATCTTCTGAATATTTCGATATTGGATTCCGTGATGATACAGATATTGTGGAGGAATTCGGAAGATATATATATCGTTATTCCAATACAATATTTGTTGGTTTCAGAATTTGATATTGATTATAAGCTGATATATTTTCTATTTAGAACCTTGTATTTAATATCAAATGGAATTTCAGGTTTATCGCGAAATGTGTTTTAAATGACATTAGTTCTTTAACCCAGTTAAAAGAATAAACGAATAAAAGAATATTCTGAATTGGAATGAGGCATATTTTGTGTTTGCATAGCACTTGTTTAACATATACGCGAGTTATTCAGAAAGACCGGGTTTATCCCATTCTGAATAACTGATTCGATGATAAGTTGAAGGTGAAGATGGTGGTTGAAGACCGGAGGTCTTCACGTTGTTTGGATGATTCCTGATGTCTTGATTGGGCTGCACACCTATGACGAAGTAATAATTGGTGATCGTCCAGTTTCGTTCAGAACCAGAACGAACTTGCAAATGGATGTGTGTCTGACGTTGGATTGACAATGTGGCATGCTGAGATGCAAATGATCAAGGCTGTTGTTGAAAAGCAGAGTATTGTGGTTGATGATCAAAGCATGGCCAGCGTGGCGTAGCTTTGTGTATAGCGTTAATTCGCGAGCCTCGCAACCTGGTGTGAACCAGAAATGGGAGAGGACATCAGGGAGGGCATGCGTTTCCTTCTAGCTAGGAGTGGTGTCAGTGTTTTGACACAGCTTGACATTTTACTTATGTGGATGATGGATTGCGAGGCGCCTCGGTTAGATCGGACGATCCGGGTCCGATGGTTTGGTCGGGATATGACCAGCTTATGCCCCATAGGGCCGGGAAACGCATGTTCAGGCATTTTACTTCACCCTTTGCACTTCGAGTAGACTGATCTTGATGATCCAAGGGGCCACTTGAGTCTGGGTCCTGAGGGGCGGGCTAGAGCATCTCGAAGCGGTAAGGACGATCCTTTGCCTTGGTTCACGGATGAAATCCAACTTCGAATACGACAATTTACGATTTTAGTTGTATACTATTGGCGACATAGTGGCATGGGACGCTAATGCCGTCTAGGATTGATACATTTATATTTGAAGTTTTTTGACACTATACACTTATAGTAATATCAAATAATTTGTTTTAAACGTATCAAGCATGCTTTGGCTATTATAAGGTAAAACTCTATCCTTCGGTTTGTGTTGCATTGTGTGATAGGACATGAGTCTTATAATAGCCTCATTTTTCTTTATGTAGCATTGCGCTGTTTGTTTTATGCACTTGTATTCTTGGAGTTAAACCTGTTCCGTGTTATTCGGCGTGGTCCCTTGATTTACCTAACTTTAAAATAAAGATTAATAACTGTTTTAGTTCTCACACCAGTCACATGACTGACCTGGAGTTTATTGTTTTAACCTAAACTCTGGGTGACCCTATTTTCCGCACGGGCAGCTAGTAGTTTTGGTTTTGCAGATTTATATTCACAGGATCCTGGTTTACTACTAGAACTATACTCGGAAAGCTCTGTATCCGTGTATTTCTTTCAGTTGTGTTTTGTAATATTTTCCGCTGCATTGTAGTTTGTAAATCTCTGATATTTATCAAATGTATATTATTTGATCATGCACTATATATTCTTGTACTCTGATGTAATTGTTGTAATAAGCAATGAAATGTTCTTCTGTTTGTGTTCCGATTTGTGTTATTCTCAAAGCAATCCGCCTTCTTGACCGGTTTAGGCCGGCCGGGAAGTTCGGGTTCTTTACATTTGGTATCAGAGCTTTGGTTTATGAAGCTCGATAACAAGACACATTAGAACCAAACAAAATAATTCATCAGACGTTAGATTAGTAATATCCAATGGGAATGACTCGTTAGAGATGGGATCAGTAGTATCCTAGAACGAGTGTAAAGAGTGTTATTTTTAAAATCAAAGTGAAAACAAAATTTGTTTTGAAAATTTAAACTTTATTCTACGTATTTGAATATTTATTTTAAATTGATTTGGACAATCAAGTATATAAAGGTGTTGCATATACGTCTGATCCACGTGTATACGAAGTCTTAATAACTGGGTAGATATAGAATCACACTCTAGTCGCCTGGAGATGATTCTGATGATTGATATATCATCATCAGAGTTTATGTTCGAGTTTCGAAAGTGGGTTATTTATATATTTCCAATTGGATGGTGTGAGAACCAAAATTAGATAGGGTTATTGTTGCGAATTGGCATCAAAAACATGATTTTCTGTATATATATATATCAAAAGTATGTGTTTGCAACTTTAATCAACTAATTGATTGCTGATTGTGTTGTGTGATTGGTTATTTGAACTAATATGTGCATGTAAGGTAAATTTTGCCAAATTGTATCAAATATTGAACTAACTTGAAAATTTCTTGAAATTAGATATATGTACATACTGGTATACATTGAACAGGTCATAGCAGGGAAGCTAAGCAGAGGAATAAAATTGTTATGCCCGAAAAATAGGTACATGTTTATTGTATTTTCTTGGGGTTTTGGTGATTTTATGAGCCGATTGGCTAGCCACTTGGCTGTTTCTTTTTCTTTTTGAGATCAGAGGGCCTGTATGGCTGTTTGGGAATTTTCCCAATGCTCCACGTGTAGGGGAGGTTATGGCGAAATTTTTCAAAAATTTAGAGTGTTAGCCAAATTTTTGAAAATTTTGAAAAGTTTTTAGAAACTGAAAAGTTGAAAAACTTAAGCCATAATGAAAAGAATGAAAGTTGAGTTGGTTAGTTAAACAAGTTTCAGCTTCGTTCCTTTTCGAGGATGAAAAGATTTTAAGTGGGGGAGATTGTAACAACCCGGAAAATCTGAGCCAATTTAATTTTTTTATTTTTGCAATTTTAATGGATTTTGATTATTTAAAATGATTTATTTTAAATAATAACAACGGAAAATTTATTTTAATCAAAGTTAAAATGAATAAATTTATTTTAATTATATAACGAGCCTGAAATGGCGCGGTAGTTCGAAAATTCGATTTCGAATTTCAAATGAATATACAGAATTCAATATAAGTCGGAATTGGACGAAACTAGAAATATTTGCATCTGAGTAACTATATCTTTCTAAAAAATGTAAGAAACTGAGATTTCTTTTAAAAATTTGAAAGATATGTCCAGTTTAAAATTCAGAAAAGTCGATATAAAATTTTATATATAGTTTAATAATATAAAGCCCTTAAAAATAGCCATTTTGCAAACGACCTCCGTTTTCGATGAAACCACTTTTGTTTGATCCGGGATGTCAAGTTATGGCTAGATTCCAATATTTAAAATTTTTGAAATCAATATGTGAGCATGGCAAAAGAAAATGTGTTTTAATAGTTTTAGTCAATTTCGATCGACCAGAAAATGACCATTTTTCAAACGGTCTCAGAATTTGACAAGATTAGTTTTGTTAAGACCGTATCGTTAATACGAAGCTAGAAATATTTTTTCTGGAATTTTTAGAATCAGTATGTGGCCCTGATAAATTAAAATGTGCGTTCAAATTGAATATATACTGATTTATATTTTAATTTAAGCGAAAACTGATCGAAATAGTCGAATCAACTTATCGGGCATATCCTATTGTTTTTGGAATGGGGGTAATTAGCTGGGGACAATAGTCGTTGGGTCTCAGTTAGAGTTCGGAAGAGAAACATGTGTTTTTGAAAATTGAATAAAATATTAATATAAAAATCCATCTTTCCCTTAACACCCCCCTCGTTTCTTTCTTCCACAAATACAAATTTTCCCCCGATCAAAAAAAAAACCGCCCTTGTTGACTTCCCTTCACCGCCGATCCCCAACGTGGCCGCCGGATGCGCCTCTCGCCGTCGACCCCGTTCCTCCCTCCTCTTCCCATCGCCTCTTCACTCTCCACCCCAAATTAAATCGAGCCCAACCCTAGTTGCCCTAAAAACTGTCGTGCCCTGGTCCCTGAGACCGCCGGTACCCCCGTTCAACCCTCAGGAAGTCTGTCGCCGCCATCAAGCCCCCTCCTCCTCAGTTGCTAACGCCGTTCCCCCTTTCCTCCGTTGAAACCACGCCCCCAAACTCCTCCAAACCCTAGAAACTGTTGCCGGCTAGAACCCCCGCCACCTCCTTGATCTACGACTGCCGTCGCCTCCAGTCAACATACAGATGAGGATGACTATTAGTTTTAGTCAGATTTTTTTATATTAAACATTAGCTTTAATCTATTTTTTATATATTAAGCATCGTTTTAAAGATCAGTTTTTATTTAACGTGAAAAAGTTGAGATTTTTAACATGAAGAAGTTGAGATTTTTAATATGAAAAAGTTTATATTTTTAACTAAGGAAAGTTTATATTTTTAATTTAGGAAAGTTTATATTTTTAATTAAGGAAAGTTTATATTTTAAATAATGAAAAGGTGGGGTTTTTATTCGTATGAAGTCACGATTTTTATCCTTATAAAGATAGAATTTTAGTTGTATAAACATCGTTATAGAATACGATTTTTTTTTTCATGAACATCGAAATTAAAAATGTGATTTTTATTCATAGAATAGCGAAATAAAAGTGTAACACCCCGTAATTTTATAACATTAAAATTCACAAATTAAAGTATACTTAATTTTTAGAAAAGAATTAAGTGAAATGGGTTGCGCTATTATGTTCATTTCAAAATTTTGGGTCAAGATAGACATTTGGTTTGCACAAAACGAATACCTTATGAAGATGTTATTAAGCCTTGAAGTTTGTATGCATATGAGAGAAATATATATATATATATATATATATATATATATATATATATAGACATATATATAAAAAAATATGCAAAAAAAGTTCAAAACAGCGAATTGGTAGGGGGAATAACCGAACCGGCCCATTTTTGAGGTCGACCCAAGCCCCGCTGGGTCGACTAAGGGTTGATTCAGGGTGTTTGGCTGTCAACCCGTGGGCAGATTCGCTCAAAGGCAGATGTGGCATCTGATTGGTTCTCATGGTTCAGAGTTAATCTAATGGTCCTAAATAACTTCCTACACCTATATATACACCCTAGGACCTAACCCTAATTCATAAAAATTATCTATGACACCATTATGTTGTCCAACTCTCTCTTAAACCCTAGCCACCGCCTCTAAATCAAATCTCAAGTATTCAACTTCAACTCAAATTAAAGATTAGAGCTTCTACAACAATTCAAGAAGATAAATCAGCAACACCGCAACGTTTCTACACCAATTTCAGTACATAATTCTGTTCTTTTAACATGAATGGTGAGTACGGTGATCTTCACAATATAATCGGATTAAAAGTAACATGATGAAGTTGTAAAGAGGATTCATATGTATGTATGTAATTTAAATCTCATCCAAGTCTTCACCTTTTTGATTCATGTCATCATATGCCTATGTTTCTATGTAAAGTTCATACCATTATCAGTTTATTCATGTTGAATCTGTTATTATGCCTTTATGCCAGTTTATATGCCCCTTTATTTCATGATGTTGTGCTAATTCCAATTTTCTGTGATTTGATTATCTCTTTTTGTCCCAATTACTTTTATTTTTGGATCTAGGCTACCTTCGAGCCTATGTTAAAAATATGCGCGAATGCGAATACATGGGAACGAGTGGAATATGTGAAATATGGAAAATTGGATATTATTGGACATTTTAGATAATATGTGAAATTGGCATATTTGGGTATGAATTACATGGAATTGTTGAAATTGCCTAGAATTATGAATTTGTAATTGAGGCTTATTAATATGTAATTAGTGACAATTGGGAATAGACAATATTATAAACATGATTACATGTTTAATTGGATATACATGACATGAAAATTGGGTATGGGTGAAATATGATTATTAATAAACCTTTGACACGAGGTTAGGCGCAATTGTGGCGTAAGACTACCCGAAACCGCCCGGCAAATCCAGCTGCCACAATTGGACGTCTAATGTGAGAGGTCAAAGAAATGAATTGTAGGCGCAACGGTTAATGACACGAGGTTAGACCCGGTTTGTGGCGTAAGACTGCCCAGAACGGCCCGACAAATCCAGCGGCCACATAGCGTTCGGTCTAATGTGGTAGGTCATGCACCGTTCGTCATAAGGAATGAATTAAGGAATACCAACCATAATAAGACATGGGTATGGTTAGAGAGTTAAGTGGGGTGACATGTAAATTATGACATGTAAATATGGACTTAACCGGAATAAGATAAGGCATGTAAATTATCACATGTAAGTATGGGCTTAACCGTAGTATGTGTAAGACATGAACATTTAAATTAAAATGGTTAAGTGGGAGGAAAACCTAGTGGGGACCAAGCATAGGTGGGAGGCTTGTGTCGGATGGAGACCCGTTTCAACTAGTAACCCATTTGAGTATCTAATTGGGCCCGGTACTAGGTCAGGGTTGGGGCACGCTTACTGGACTTGAATGCAAGAGGTCAAAACGTGAATAGCGGTGCTAATGCAAGTCCTATGGGTTCATGTGCGTGCATGGGTCCGGGCTGGTAGGTAAGACGTTGTTGCATCGTGTAGGTATGGTCGTGCATTTTATGTTGGTATCGAAGTTGCCACTTTGGGGAGTGACACCCTATATGGGGCCAGCACGGGTGCCTACAAGGTTTAGGGAGCCGATCGAATGGGTAGAGTAAGGGTACCTTAGCTGTGGTAGGAGCAAGCCGGCACCTACGATAGCAGCTAGGTACAAGTAACTAGCAAGTTTGTCATGCGGGTACTGTTAGTGGGAAGGGATCAACATTTAGTAAATAGAGACTAGTAGATGTGCAGTGCAATTACATAATGTAGTGTAACTTAGCAAAAGTGCGGTGTAACGAAATACATGTTGGTTGAGTTGGATAGTCCTTTGGGTGCTAGTCTGATGTTAACTTCGGTCTTCGGGGTTAGTACTTGGAGGGTTATTCGCTTAGCCAAGGTGTAGGATTGTCTTAGTACTTAGGAACGGAATCATCTTGACCATCCTTTTTATCTACCTTATCTATGTTACAGCTATACCATGATGCCTATTTATGTCTTGATCGTTTACCTTACCTATTTTTTGTTAAAATTACTGGACTCGCCAGACTTTATGTCTGTCCCGTTTTGTTTCCACCTCTTTTCTTTCCTTTTCCCCCCTTCAAGTTTGCAAGGAGGGAATACTACAGCTTAGTGCCGATTACTTTCAGTTGCTTGAAAAGAGTAGATGTATCGCTTTGGACTCTCCCATCTTTATGGATTAGCTTATGCTCAGTGGGTATTTATGCATTTATGTTATTTAAGTATTTGCTTCTTTATGTACTTTGAAGTTTTTAGAAAAGACAATTGATCCTGTTGTAATGGTTTTGGAGACTACTTATGTAAGCTTTTTTTGAAGTTATGATGCTATGAAATAAGTTTTATCTTATGCTATGTTTTATTTATTTACTCTTGTAATTTATCTGTTCTATACTACTATAACGCTTCATGAAATTAATGCATTCCCTGTGTGAGTGACATTAATGGCCATGGGGTGTTACACGTGGTATCAGAGCTAAGGTTGCAAGAACAAATAAAAAGTTTTGAAAAGTGTTTTCAAAAGTATTATTTTCCCAGAAAGTATTTTCAAAAACATGTTTTAAAGAAGCTATTTTCAAAGAAAGTTTACTTTAAGGAGCATAATCCCCGCAAGCCATACATCTCTCTTTTTCTTCCTTTGTTTTGAAACTCTTTCTTTTTCTTTTCAGCATGTCTGGAGCATCTGAGATACCAGAGGGTGTTCATGTACCCAGTTGGTTTCGTCAATATCTCGAGACTAGGGCCGCTGCCGCGGGTCCGGCCGACGTTCCTCCTCCTCCTCCCCCAGCTCCAGTCATTCCTCCGCGTGGAGATGCTTTCTCCAAGATATGTAAAGGCTTTCGTTCGATGTGTGGAAAACCTTTTAGTGGGTCTGAAATGTTCGTTGAAGCTAGAAACTGGTTGAAAGAACTGGAGGATCTGTTTGGCATTTTCGATTTGGACGATTGTAGGAAGGTCCAATTGGCTGCTTGGTTGATGAAGGACGAAGCTTCGTTTTGGTGGGAGGTTACTAATGGAGAGCGTGCTGTAGAGACGTGGGAAGATTTTAGGGAAAGGTTTGAGTTGAAATTCCTTTCTCAAGCTGAGGAGAGTATGTACGTGGAGAGGTTCTTGAGATCGACGCAGAAAAACTTGACCGTGAAGGAGTATGTGACCGAATTTAATAAGTTGGCGAAATTTGGACTAGATTTGGTGAATACGCCTCACAAGAAGGCCTTGAGGTTTGCAAAGGGCCTAAATGAACTGCTTCACAGTTGGGCTATGTCCCACATTTAAATGGTGGCTACGTATGAAAAGCTTGTTGATATGGCATACATGCATGAAGAAGAGAAGGGTGTAAGTAATTTTAGGCTACAAGATAAGAAGGAGGATGCAAAGAAAGCCCAACTACAAAAGAAAGGTGGTAAATAAAAGAGGAAGTGTCACAACTGTGGGATACCCGGCCATTTGAAGAAAGACTACAGGAAGAAGAAGAAGTTCGCTTGTTATCATTGTGGTGATCCAGGTCATGCTGTCAAGGACTGTCCTAAGAAGAAAGGGCAGAGGGCAGGTCCTACTTCGGGAGGGCAGGTTCACGCTCTCATGGCTCCGGGACAGGAAGAAGGTAGAAAAATTTCTGTCGAAAGTTTGATTTTCTTGTTTGATCATCCTATCCATACTTTATTCGATTCTGGCGCATCACATTCGTTTATCTCTACATCATTAGTTGAAACACTGCACTTAAATACTAGTCTCGTTGTGGATCCCATTGTAGTCTCAAATCCTATTGGTGGGTCGGCTCATTTATCCATGGTTTGTAGGGATTTGAGATTGTCTATCTTAGGCGTTGGTTTTGAATCTATCGCTTTTGTGCTTGGTTTCATGGGCTATGGGTTGATTCTAGGGATGCTTAGTTTCATGGGCTATGGGTTTCATGGGCTATGGGTTGATGGGCTATGGGTTTCATGGGCTATGGGTTGATTCTAGGCGTTGGTTTTGAATCTATCGCTTTCGTGAACGAAGAGTATTAAAATTGTTGACTCATAGTGGAAAGACCCTTGATATTTCTTGTGACCCTAGAGGGTCGGTGATGCTTAGTTATCTTGAGTCACTTGACGCATCCAATGATGATTTACATTCTACTCGTATAGTCCGTGAATATGTTGATGTCTTCGATGAGGTGAAGGGTCTACCCCCAAAACGTGAGTTAGGCTTTCATATTTATCTTGTAGACAATGCAAAACCCGTATCTCTGCCAATAAGCCACATGGCCCCTTGTGAGAGGAGGGAGCTCAATAAGAAAGTAGGTGAGTTGCTTGAGAAGGGGTTCATAAGACGTAGTATATCGGAGTGGGGTGCTCCAGTAATATTTGCCACGAAGGCGGGTGGGTCCCTTAGGCTTTGTGTGGACTATAGCGAACTTAATAAGCTTACTAAGAAGAATAGGCACCCACTGCCGAGGATTGACGATCTCTTCGATCAGTTAGTTGGCGCCTCAGTGTTTTCGTAGTTGGACTTGGCCATTGGTTTCCATCAGTTGAGAGTGGCTGAGGATAGCATAGACAAGACTGGCTTTAGGACTACGGATGGTTTCTATGAGTGGCTTGTGATGCCCTTCAGTTTGACAAACGCCCCCGCATACTTTGTTGACTTAATGAGTAGGGTGTTTAGGGAATACCTTAATAAATTCGTGGTGGTCTTTGTGGATGACATCTTGATCTTTTCTAAGAGAGAGGAAGAGCATGCCCAACATCTTAGGGAAGTGTTGGAGATCCTCCGAGTGCATAACCTTTAAGCTAAATTTTTTAAATGTCACTTTTGGAGGAAGGAAGTGCGATTCTTAGGGCACGTGGTTTCCAAAGAAGGGATAGTTGTGGATCTCGCGAAGGTGGTGGCCATCCAAGATTGGAAGGTCCCTAAAAATGCTATTGAGGTGAGAAGTTTCTTAGGGTTGGCTGGCTGCTATATAGGAAGTTTATTAAGGACTTCACAAAGATATCAGCCCCACTGACACGCTTGACGAAGAAGAACCTAGTTTTCACGTGGGACGTAGATTGTGATGATGTTTTCCAATGTTTAAAGAGAGCTTTGACCACATCCCCAGTTTTAGTGTTGCCAGATGGGAATAAGCCATTTACCGTTTATACCGATGCTTGTGTGACAGGACTAGGCGCAGTCTTAATGCAAGAGGGGAGTGTAGCAACCCATATTTTGAATAACAAGTTATAACATAAATCAAGGCAGAATTAAATGATAAAATCCGAATCAAGGGAAACAGGCTGTGCCATTGCGTTCGTCTCGGAAAAATAAGCGAAATAGAGTCCGAGTTTTCGAAAATCGGAGTCTGTATGACCAAGTTATGGCCCGTCAAAGTTTTCAGAAAATTTCAAGTTCAAAAACAAGTTCAAATTTGAATTCAGAATTCAAATTCAGCCAAGCAGAAGAGGTGGGGAAAATTCCCACCACCCCCAAGTCGACTGGGGAGTCGACTTGGGAGTCAACACACCCCACGTAGTGTCGACTGCCCAGTCGACACCCATGTCGACTTGGGTGGTCGGCCAGTTTGGCCTGGGTGCACCTGACTTGTTTCTCAAGACATGTTTGGAGGCTAGTGACGTGAATTGATGGCCCAGATCTGAATTAGGGTTAATCCTATGGCCTAAACTAACCTAATCATCTATAAAAAGACCCTAAGACCTAGCCTAAACCCTCATTAATATTCCTACAACTAAACTATGCCAAAATGTTTCTTGATCATGGCCTCCATCTTCATATCATGGCCTCCATCCTCTTCATGAAAGTTTGAGTGTTCTAAGCTAGTAAAAGAGCCATCTTTCTTCATCAAAACAAGGATCTTTCTTCATACAAATCAAAGGAGCTTATTGTTTCTCAAAACAACTTGGAGCTTATATGCCATTGGGGTTTTTTAGAGTTGCTAGTGGCTTCGTCTCAATCTTATTTTATTTCATAGGTCTTCATAGCATTGTAAGCCCTATTCTACTCTTAGATTCTAACTATGAAGTTAAATATGACATGTTGCAAGTTTGAGTTTGGGCCTAAGTATGATTTGTGCATAGAAAACTATGAGCTTTGATCCTATCATGTTATGCATAGATTTATTCTATGCATGATTGTAAAGCTATCACCTTGACTTTGTGCATAGAAAACTATGAGCTTTGATCCTATCATGTTGTGCATAGATTTATTCTATGCATGTTTGTAAAGCTATCACCTTGACTTTGTGCATAGAAAGCTATGAACTTTGATTTGAAATGTTGCATAAAGCAACATAGAAACTCTCATAAACCTTATGTTAACTTGCATATGATGTTGTATGCGAATCACTTGCTATCATCCCATGGTATTTATGGCCATGTTTCACCTATTTTGCTAAAGTTGATATCATGCATGTTTTGAGGCTTATAATGTAATATGCAAGTTTATGAACACATTTGCCTCATATGCCACCATGTTTAACTTGTGGCAAAACCTTAACCCCTCATGTTCCTTAATATGCTTGTGGCCAAATCACCCTTATGCTATTATGCATGCTTGTGGCCAAATCACCCTTATTCTATTTGATATGTTTGAGGCCAAGTCACCTTTTATGCTATCATACATGTTGAGGCCATATGCTAGTATGTTGAACCCCTTTTGGCCTCAAATATCACCATGTTTAATTTGTGATAGACTTTGCCATCTTATGCCCACCTTGTCATATTGTTATGTTCCCTCTTTGATCTATTTGAGTTAATGCGAATTTACGTGCGATGGGAATACGTTATGGGTAGTTGGGCAAACTTAAATAACATGAGAACATGACTTGAAAATATGACATGAAAGTTTGACATGTGTTTATGCTTGAAAACATGGACTTGGACATGACTTCTAGAAAACATGAGAATGGCCAACTCGAGGTTGGGTTGAGTTTGTAGCATAAATCTACCCGGAACCGACCGGCTTAACTAGTGGCTACAAGCAATAGGACCCAATGTGAGTAGTTGGTCATGTCGCACTTGAAACCCGAGGTTAGACTAAGTTGTGGTGTAAAGCTACCCGGACCCGCCCGGCTTAACTAGTAAACACAATGAGGTCTAATGTGAGAGGTTGGGTGCATTAAGTTAATTAATGCCACATGGTAGGGTTAAGTCATGGACTACTTGAATATCCTTAACCAATTAAACACGATGGATTGGTAGGGTTAAGTCATGGACTACTTGAATATACTTAACCAATTAAACACGATGGATTGGTAGGGTTAAGACATGGATTACTTGAATACTTAACCAATTAAACCCGATGTATTAATAGGGTTAAGTCATGAACTGCTTGAATACACTTGACCAACTCAATACATGGTTAGGATAGGGTTAACCACACTTAACCCGCTTGAAATCCTAGATACTTGGTCCTTTTCAGCAGTAAACCACTTGGAAGTATCATGGGTTCCCTGGACAAGGCTAGGGTGGGGCACGATTACTGGACTGATTGTAAGAGACCAAAAGAGACGGCTGAAGGGTGCAGCTGTTGTTCAGGCGGATCATGGTCGGGCACATTAAGTCCGGAGTTGAACAAGGGCACCGGTAGGTTTAGATTGTGCGTGCTTGAATTGTGTCTGTGGTTTACACCATAGGGCTGGATACACCCTGTGTGGACCTTGCACAGTTAACTACATTCCACGATTAAGCCGTATGACACCGATACACGACGAGTTAGGCTTATAGGGAGCCGATCGACTAGACCGAGTAGTTGGACCTTGAATTAGGTCATCTCATGATATTGGGCCAGCCTTGGGCCAAGGGATCATTTTTTGTTTATACTTGACACGGATTGGAATACTAGTACACACCTGGTGCAACTTAACCTTGTATATGTGATGCCACACTTGATCTATCTTATTAACTTTTCACCATGCCAGTTGTCATCCTATGTTTCATCTCTGCTTTACATGTCCAGTTAACTTTATTAGATTTTATACTAATAGTAGATAGGACTTACCAGTCTTTTTACTGACCCGTTTTCTTTCACCTCTTTTCTTCCGTTCCCCCCCCCCCCCGGTTTACAGGGTGGGAACACTGGTACCTAGCTTGGATCTTTAGCTGCTTTTCTGGATAGCTCATGTACGGTTTGGACTTGAGCATGCTATGGCTTTATTCTACTTTGGGGATAGTTACTTTATGTTATTTCCAGTTTTCAGTTTATGTTTTCTAGACTTGTAGTAGTTGGAAAATAATGACTCAGTACTTTGATGTAACTTGACTATGGTTTTGAAATAGTAGTTTTATCCGCTGCTTTATTTAATCTGTTTTACTTATATGTTTTGTCTTGTGATATCTGCATGCATGTTTACCTCGTTCAACGCCCCTCCAATGCTAGTGCGCTTGCAAGAGTGGCACTGGCGGAGGTGGGGTGTTACATTTGTTATCAGAGCATAAGGTTTACAAGATTTGAGCAAAAAGGTTTTTAAAACTTACCTTTTGAAAAACTATTTTGAAAACCAATTAAGTATTTTCCAAGAAAAGTCTAGTTTATTTTAAAAGGATATTCCCCAAAAGCCATTAGCACTATCCTTTGTTTCCTCGTTCTCAATCTATCTTTTTCTTCGTTTCAGTATGGGCAATAATTTTGCAATTCTGGAGGGCGTACTAGTACCTACTTGGTTTAGAAGGTACATGGAGGCAAGGGCGAATGAAGCCGGCCCCGCGGAGATTCCTCCTCCTTCCCTGCATCCACAAGTGGATTTCGCGAAGATTTACAAGGACTTTAAGGCGATGGGTGGCAAGAATTTTATTGGGACGGAGACTTTTGTTGAGGTAAGAAACTGGTTAAAGGAAACTTAAGGCCTCTTTGTTATCTTTGATATAGAAGACCGTAGGAAAGTTCTGTTAGCAGTATGGTTATTGAAAGAGGAAGCTGCATATTGGTGGGTAGTCACCACCACTACTAGACCAATTCAGACTTGGGATGACTTTAGGAAAAGGTTCAGATTGAGGTTTCTATCATCGACAGAAGAGAACCTTCGGATGGAGAGGTTCCTATCTCTAAAGCAAGGGGACATGACAGTTAGGGAATACGTGGATACATTTAATCAGCTTGCTCGGTTTGGTCTAGACTTGGTTAACACAGCTCAGAAAAAGGCCCTACGCTTTGGTCTAGGATCGAATGAGCCATTGCGCGGTTTGGCCATGTCTCATATACCCATGGGGGCGACCTTCGAGAGTTTGGTGAATATGGCACTTCTTCAAGAGGAAGATAAGGGTGGCAAGAAGGAGGTCAAGGCAAATGAGTCTCAAGGCGAGAAGGTAGATTCCGGAAAAGGAGTCAAGAACAACAACAGCAAGGATAACAAGTCAAGAGAAAGGAGGAAGTGCAACTTCTGTGGGATCACCGGGCACAAAGCCAAAGACTGTAAGAAGAAGAAAAGGAAGTTGGGAGAATGCTTTCATTGTGGAAAGTCTGCACACTTCAGTAAGGATTGCCCAAGGAAGCAAGGACAAGAGCAAAGGCAAACTCAGCGAGCAGGACCCTCTGGAGGGCAGTTGCAGGCTCTCCTCGCTCTTCCAGCTTTTGATCGAGGTAGTGTTTCTATAGATAGTCATGTTTACATTTCTGATTTCCCTGTTCGTACCTTACTTGATTCTGGCGCATCGCATAGTTTTATTTCTGATCTAGTTGAAAGTTTGCATCTAAGTACTAGTCTAGTTGAGGTCCCGTTAGTGTTTCAAATCCAATTGGGGGTTCCGCCCATCTACCTGTGATTTGTATGGATTTGAAAATCTCTATCTTGAGCGTAGAATTCATGTGTGATGCTTATGTTCTCGGGTTTATGGGATACGGGTTGATTTTGGGCATGGGTTGGTTGTCCAGTTATGGAGCCATTCTTGACTTCGAACATAGGATTGCGAGGCTCATGACTCGCCTCGGTAATACCCTCAAAATCTCGTGTAACCTTTAGGGTTCCGTCATGATTAGTTATCTAGAATCCCTTGGCACTTTTATCGGAAATTTGTAATCCAATCGAGTAGTGTTCGCCACTAAGGCGGATGGTCCATTTCGCTTAAGCATGAGGTATAGAAATCACCCTAGTGAGAACATTTGGCAATGTTGAGTGGCATTTGTTTTCAAGGGATAGTTCTTCTGCGTGGAATACCGTATGGTATGTAAACGAGATCCAGGATTCACTAATGAATTTTGGAAAGCTTGCAGGAAAACCATGAGCACGCAGTTGTAGCCAAGTATTTTTAGGAAAAGAATAAGTGGAAGTGGAATGAGAGGCAATGGTGAAATGAGTTCTAACTCAAATTTTGGAAATAAGAATTAAGAGCTACGGAATTGTGAAGTTAAAAGACGATCAAGGCATGATAGGATTAAGCTCAAGAAAATGCGACCTTGAAGATTGAAGACTAGATACGCGCATTATATCTCTTTCTAAGAGTATATCCTTGATCCCTATTATTCTGTAGAGCTTACTCGCATGCTATCTTTTAAGTATATGCTCTCGGTCCTATTCTCAATCTTAGTTCTGTTGCAAACCCCATAAGGAGTATGACTCGCCTGTTTGTGATTTATAGTTGGGGTGAAGATATCCATTAAGATGACCAAACTATTTGGGCTTTACGGGATATGGGTCATAGTTGATAGACTTACGAAGAGCACCCATTTCATTCCAGTAAAGAACAAGAGGACTGTATCAGGTTTAGCAACTGTTTATCTTCGAGAGATAGTGCGATTGCATGGAGTTCCTTCCAGCATAGTTTGCGGTCGTGACCCAATCTTCACCATCCAGATCTAGAATAGTTTGCAAGAAGCGATGGGTACGCGATTGAATCTGAGTACAGCCTATCACCCCCAGACGGATGGCCAAACCGAAAGGGTGAATATGGTGCTAGAAGATCTTTTGAGACTTTGTGTTCTTGACTTTGGTGGTACTTGGGAAGACCACCTCCCTCTTGTAGAGTTTGCTTATAATAATAGCTATCAAGCTAGCATAGGGATGGCACCATTCGAAGCTTTGTATGGGAGGCCGTGCAGGCCACCAACATGTTGGTGGGAGACGACTGATAAGCTTATAATTGGGCCCGATAAGATACGGGACACATCCGAGAAAGTTGAATTGGTGAGAAGACGGATGAAAGCGGCCCAAGACAGACAGAAATCCTATGCTGACAAGCGAAGGACAGATTTGGAATTCGAAATTGGAGATATGGTTTTCGTGAAGGTTTCTCCTTTGTGTAATGTGGTACGTTTTGGAGCAGTTGGGAAGCTGGCACCAAGGTTCGTAGGACCCTTCCCTATCATAGAGAGAATTGGAAAGATGGCTTATAAGGTGGAATTGCCCGAGAAGCTAGCCGGAGTGCATAATGTCTTTCATGTCTCGCATCTCCGAAAGTGCTACATGAGTCCGCTGAGGTGGTTGAACCAAGCATTCTTGAAGACGTGGAGGTAGAGAAAGAGGCAACCTTGAGGAGAGCTCTGATTCGTATCTTGGGAACGGAGATCAAGAAGCTAAGAAATCTAGAAGTCAAATTGGTGAAAGTTCATCGGAGTGAAGCCGAAGATGATGCAACTTGGGAAACCGAGGAGAAGATGCGTGGGCTTTATCCATTTCTTTTTGAGGGTACATTCTCGATCTCTTTTCCTTTTTAGCATATCATCCTTTTTGCTATCCATATTTATCCTGTTTATCTTGTTATCTCGTTAACCTTGTCATGAGAACCTTAGGTAGAAACCCTTTGGATGAAACATGTATTTGAAACATGTTATGCTTGATGTTTGCAAGTGGTTGCAAGTGTTTGCAAGTGGATACTCGTGGACGCATGATACACATTAGGCACTAAGATCGGCTCACACACTTTCATATTGCATATGCATGAGTGCTTATACTTATTCATGGATGAAACTTGTTATGCTATCACGTGGATGTTGCATATGGATGAATGTTATGTGCACTCATGTAGAGATTATAAATTATGTTAGGATTTTGCATACATATGGCCTCATTTCTCTAACATACTTTGCATTAAGGGGGTTTACTGAATCAGTAACCGCCTGATTTTCGCATTAGATAAGTACATATACACACACATTTGCATATAATCATACAGCATTTAGAATTTGTTAAGGACATTGACTGCACGTGGATGATGTTTTGAATAGATGGATGATGGATGGTAGGATACGTTCTTCCTAACTTAGAGATTTCGGGGACGAAATCCTTTAAGGTGGGGAGGATGTAACAACCCATATTTTGAATAACAAGTTATAACATAAATCAAGGCAGAATTAAATGATAAAATATGAATCAAAGGAAACGGGCTGTGCCATTGCGTTCGACTCGGAAAAATACGCGAAATAGAATCCGAGTTTTCAAAAATCGGAGTCCGTATGACCAAGTTATGGCCCGTCAAAGTTTTCAGAAAATTTCAGGTTCAAAAACAAGTTCAAATTTGAATTCAGAATTCAAATTCAGCCAAGCAGAATAGGCGGGAAAAATTCCCGCCACCCCCAAGTCGACTAGGGAGTCGACTTGGGAGTCGACACACCCCAGGTGGTGTCGACTGGCTAGTTGACACCCCTGTCGACTTGGGTGGTCAGCCAGTTTGGCCTGGGTGCACCTGACTTGTTTCTCAAGACATGTTTGGAGGCTAGTGACGTGAATTGATGGCCCAGATCTGAATTAGGGTTAATTCTATGGCCTAAACTAACCTAATCATCTATAAAAAGACCCTAAGACCTAGCCTAAACCCTCATTAATCATTCCTACAACTAAACTATGCCAAAATGTTTCTTGATCATGGCCTCCATCTTCATATCATGGCCTCCATCCTCTTCATGAAAGTTTGAGTGTTCTAAGCTAGTAAAAGAGCCATCTTTCTTCATCAAAACAAGGATCTTTCTTCATACAAATCAAAGGAGTTTATTGTTTCTCAAAACAACTTGGAGCTTATAAGCGATGGTTTTTTTAGAGATGCTAGTGGCATCGTCTCAATCTTATTTTATTTCATAGGTCTTCATAGCATTGTAAGCCCTATTCTACTCTTAGATTCTAACTATGAAGTTAAATATGACATGTTGCAAGTTTGAGTTTGGGCCTAAGTATGATTTGTGCATAGAAAACTATGAGCTTTGATCCTATCATGTTATGCATAGATTTATTTTATGCATGTTTGTAAAGCTATCACCTTGACTTTGTGCATAGAAAACTATGAGCTTTGATCCTATCATGTTGTGCATAGATTTATTCTATGCATGTTTGTAAAGCTATCACCTTGACTTTGTGCATAGAAAGCTATGAACTTTGATTTGAAATGTTGCATAAAGCCACATAGAAACTCTCATAAACCTTATGTTAACTTGCATATGATGTTGTATGCGAATCACTTGCTATCATCCCATGGTATTTATGGCCATGTTTCACCTATTTTGCTAAAGTTGATATCATGCATGTTTTGAGGCTTATAATGTAATATGCAAGTTTATGAACACATTTGCCTCATATGCCACCATGTTTAACTTGTGGCAAAACCTTAACCCCTCATGTTCCTTAATATGCTTGTGGCCAAATCACCCTTATGCTATTATGCATGCTTGTGGCCAAATCACCCTTATTCTATTTGATATGTTTGAGGCCAAGTCACCTTTTATGCTATCATACATGATGAGGCCATATGCTAGTATGTTGAACCCCTTTTGGCCTCAAATATCACCATGTTTAATTTGTGATAGACTTTTCCATCTTATGCCCACCTTGTCATATAGTTATATTCCCTCTTTGATCTATTTGCGTTAATGCGAATTTACTTGCAATGGGAATACGTTATGGGTAGTTGGGCAAACTTAAATAACATGAGAACATGACTTGAAAATATGACATGAAAGTTTGACATGTGTTTATGCTTGAAAACATGGACTTGGACATGACTTCTAGAAAACATGAGAATGGCCAACTCGAGGTTGGGTTGAGTTTGTAGCATAAATCTACCTGGAACCGACCGGCTTAACTAGTGGCTACAAGCAATAGAACCCAATGTGAGTAGTTGGTCATGTCGCACTTGAAACCCGAGGTTAGACTAAGTTGTGGTGTAAAGCTACCCGGACCCGCCCGGCTTAACTAGTAACCACAACGAGGTCTAATGTGAGAGGTTGGGTGCATTAAGTTAATTAATGCCACATGGTAGGGTTAAGTCATGGAATACTTGAATATCCTTAACCAATTAAACACGATGGATTGGTAGGGTTAAGTCATGGACTACTTGAATATACTTAACCAATTAAACACGATGGATTGGTAGGGTTAAGACATGGATTACTTGAATACTTAACCAATTAAACCCGATGTATTGATAGGGTTAAGTCATGAACTGCTTGAATACACTTGACCAACTCAATACATGGTTAGGATAGGGTTAACCACACTTACCCCGCTTGAAATCCTAGTTACGTGGTCCTTTTCAGCTGTAAACCACTTGGAAGTATCATGGGTACCCTGGACTAGGCTAGGGTGGGGCACGATTACTGGACTGATTGTAAGAGACGGCTGAAGGGTGCACCGGTTGTTCAGGCAGACCATGGTCGTGCACATTAAGTCCGGAGTTGAACATGGGCACCGGTAGGTTTAGACTGTGCGTGCTTGAATTGTGTCTGTGGTTTACACCTTAGGGCTGGATACACCCTGGGGTGGACCTTGCACAGTTGACTACATTCCACGATTAAGCCGTATGACACTGATACACGACGAGTTAGGCTTATAGGGAGCCGATCGACTAGACCGAGTAGTTGGACCTTGATTTAGGTCACCTCAAGATATTGGGCCAGCCTTGGGCCAAGGGATCATTTCTTGTTTATACTTGACACGGATTGGAATACTAGTACACACCTGGCTCAACTTAACCTTGTATATGTGATGCCACACTTAATCTATCTTATTAACTTTTCACCATGCCAGTTATCATCCTATGTTTCATCTCTGCTTTACATGTCCAGTTAACTTTATTAGTTTTTATACTAATAGTAGATAGGACTTACCAGTCTTTTGACTGACCTGTTTTCTTTCGCCTCTTTTCTTCCGTTCCCCCCCTAGGTTTACTGGGTGGGAACATTGGTACCTAGCTTGGGTCTTTAGCTGCTTTTCTGGATAGCTCATGTACGGTTTGGACTTGAGCATGCTATGGCTTTATTCTACTTTGGGGATTGTCACTTTATGTTATTTCTAGTTTTCAGTTTATGTTTCCTAAACTTGTAGTATTTGGAAAATAATGACTCGGTACTTTGATGTAACTTGACTATGGTTTTGAAATAGTAGTTTTATCCGCTGCTTTATTTACTCTGTTTTACTTATATGTTCTGTCTTGTGATATCTGCATGCATGTTTACCTCGTTTAACGCCCCTCCAATGCTAGTGCGCTTGCAAGAGTGGCACTGGCGGAGGTGGGGTGTTACAGGGAGGGTAATAGCCTATGGAGGAAGGCAGTTGAGAGTGCATGAGAAAAATTACCCTACACATGACCTAGAGTTTTCCGCTACTGTTTTCGCGCTTAAGTCTTGGCGCCATTATCTTCTTGGCGAGAAATTATAATTGTTCACAGACCACAAATCGCTAAAATACTTGTTCTCTCAAAAGGACTTGAACTTAAGGCAGCAAAGGTGGATGGAATTCTTAGCGTCCTACGATTTCAAGATAGCATATACCCATGGCAAGGGTAACATGGTGGCAGACGCTTTAAGTAGGAAAAGGTTGTCCTTGATTCCGTTGATTGTTGAGCGACGAAGCTTAGAGTTCATCTCTACGTTTGACTTTAGACCTTTCATTGACTTTGTACCCGGTATGCTAGCATCCTTAGAGGTCCGACCGACTCTTTTGGGACGAATCGGTGAGGCACAGCGAGATGACCCATAGTTGGATGATTTAGTAGAGAAGCTCAAAAGGGGGAGTCATCGAGCCATCTCAGTAGGTATACCCTAGATGATAAGGGTTGGTTACGTACGGACGGTAGACTTTGTGTACCACGAGACGAGAACTTGAGGAAGACCATTCTTGATGATGCACATCGTTCGAAGATTACCATTCATCCCGACGGGGACAAGATGTACACAGACATGAGACGAGTTTACTTTTGGGCCGGTATGAAGAGGGATGTGTCCGAGTTTGTCGCTCGATGCTTGGTGTGCCAACAAGTAAAAGCAGAGCAAAAGAAGCCCGGCGGGTTGTTTCACCAATTGGAGGTCCCACAATGGAAGTGGGAGAGTGTCTCGATGGACTTTGTTGATGGGTTACCGAGATCGAGGAAGGGTAATATGGGAATTTGGGTCGAGGTAGACAGACTTACTAAGAGCGCACATTTCAATCCCGTGAAGAGTAAGAGGACTGCTCCATGGTTAGCCTCCGTATACGTTCGAGAGATAGTTCGTTTGCATGGGGTTCCTTCTAGCATAGTGAGCGATCGCGATCCTATCTTTACTAGCGAGTTTTGGAAGAGCTTGCAAGGGGCGGTAGGGACTCAGTTATGTCTGAGCAGCACATATCATCCTCAGATGGACGGCCAGACCGAGCCGGTGAATCGTATTCTAGAGGACCTTTTGAGGCTATGTGTTTTGGACTTCGGAGGTACATGGGAGGAGCATCTTCCTTTGGTGGAGTTCGCATATAATAACAACTTTCAGTCTAGCATTGGCATGGCACCTTTTGAGGCTCTTTATGGATGGCCGTGTCGTTCACCTACATGTTGGTGGGAATCTACGGATAAGATCTTGCTTGGGCCCGATATGATTAGAGAGACTTCGGAAAAGATCGATTTGATTCGAAGGAGGATGAAGATGGTGCAAGATAGGCAGAAATCTTATGCAGACAAGAGGAGGACAGATCTTGAGTTTGATACTGCGGACATGGTCATTATCAAGGTGTCTCCATTACGAAATTTTGTTCGCTTTGGGTCCGTTGGGAAGTTAGCACCAAGGTTCGTAGGGCCGTTTCCTATTAACTAGAGGATTGGACAAATGGCGTATAGAGTGGAGTTGCCCGAGAGACTTAGTGGTGTACATGACGTGTTCCATGTAACACATTTGAGGAAGTGCTTGCATGAGACCGCGGAAGTGGTAGAGCCGAGCTTGCTTAGAGAGGTGGAGATAGAGCGCGATGCGACGATTCGACAAGCTCCTACATGCATTCTTGGGTTGGAGATTAAGAAGTTGAGGAATCGAGAGGTCAAGCTAGTCAAAGTGCAATGGGGAGATGATGAGAGCGATGCTACTTGGGAGACGGAAGAGAAGATGCGTTCGTTGTACCTTTTTCTTTTCGAGGGTATGTCTTTTAATTTCTCCTTTATCGCTTAGCTTATACTTGTTCTACCTTTGATATGTCCTCTCACTAGTATTTTTGACCTTTAGATAGGGTAGTCCTATGGTTGAAACATGTGTTTGAGACATGTTATGTATGGTGGATGCAAGTGTTTGCTAGTGGTTGCTCATTGATGCATATACACACACTTTAGGCACAAGATCAGCTCAGTCACTTTCATATTGCATATTGCATATAAATGGATGTATTTAGTACTATGAATGTACATTGAATTTGTGTATCATATGGATGTTGCATTTAAATGAATGGTTGTGCACACATGTATTAATGATATGTATAGGGTTCATTGCATACATGATGGATACATGGCACTATCATTATTTTGCATTAAGGAGGTCGACTGAATCAGTGGACCGCCTGATTTTGCATTAGTATACGGACATATACACACACTATGCATATGTACATGAAAAGCAATAGAAATCTTTTAAGGACAATGGATGCTTGTGGATGATGGTTAAGTAGATGGATGATTGGATAGTAGGATACATTCTTCTTAACTTGGAGATTTCGGGGATGAAATCCTTTAAGCAGGGGAGAATGTAACACCCTGTAATTTTATAACATTAAAATTCACAAATTAAAGTATACTTAATTTTTAGAAAAGAATTAAGTGAAATGGGTGGCGCTTTTATGTTCGTTACAAAATTTTGGGTCAAGATAGACATTTGGTTTGCACAAAACGGATACCTTATGAAGATGTTATTAAGCCTTGAAGTTTGTATGCATATGAGATATATATATATATATATATAAATTAAATAAATAAATATTCAAAAAAAGTTCAAAACAACGAATTGGGAGGGGGAATAACCGAACCGGCCCATTTTTGAGGTCGACCCTAGCCCTGCTGGGTCGACTACGGGTTGATTCAGGGTGTTTGGCTGTCAACCCGTAGGTCGATTCGCTCAAAGGCAGATGTGGAATCTGATTGGTTCTTATGGTTCGAGGTTAGTCTAATGGTCCTAAATAACTTCCTACACCTATATATACACCCTAAGACCTAACCCTAATTCATAAATATTATCTATGACACTATTATGTTGTCAAACTCTCTCTTAAACCCTAGCCGCCGCCTCTAAATCAAATCTCAAGTATTCAACTTCAACTCAAATTAAAGATTAGAGCATCTACAACAATTCAAGAAGATAAATCAGCAACACCGTAACGTTTCTACACCAAGTTCAGTGCATAATTCTATTCTTTAACCACGAAAGGTGAGAACGGTGATTTTCACAATATAATGGGATTAAAAGTAACATGATGAAGTTGTAAAGAGGATTCATATGTATGTATGTAATTTAAATCTCATCCAAGTCTTCACCTTTTTTATTCGTGTCATCATATGCCTATGTTTCTATGTAAAGTTCATACCTTTATCGGTTTATTCATGTTGAATCTGTCATTATGCCTCTATGCCAGTTTATATGCCCCTTTATTTCATGATGTTATGTTAATTCCAATTTTCTGTGATTTGATTCTCTCTTCTTATCCCTATTCCTTTTATTTTTGGATCTAGGCTACCTTCGAGCCTATGTTAAAAATACGCGGGAATGCGAATACGTGGGAATGAGGGGAATATGTGAAATATGGAAAATTGGATATTATTGGACATTTTGGATAATTGGATAATATGTGAAATTGGCATATTTGGGTATGAATTACGTGGAATGGATGAAATTGCCTATAATTGTGAATTTGTAATTGAGGCTAATTAATATGTAATTAGTGACAATTTGGAATAGGCAATATTATAAACATGATTACATGTTTAATTGGATATACATGACATGAAAATTAGGTATGGGTGAAATACGATTATTAATAAACCTTTGACACGAGTTTAGGCGCAATTGTGGCGTAAGACTGCCCGGAACCGCCCGACAAATCCAGCTGCCACAATAGGACGTCTAATGTGAGAGGTCAAAGGAATGAATTGTAGGCGTAACGGTTAATGACACGAGGTTAGACCCGGTTTGTGGCGTAAGACTGCCCGGAACCGCCCGGTAAATTCAGCGGCCACAAAGTGTTCGGTCTAACGTGGGAGGTCATGCACCGTTCGTCATAAGGAATGAATTAAGGAATACTAACCATAATAAGACATGGGTATGGTTAGAGGGTTAAGTGGGGTGACATGTAAATTATGACAAGTAAATATGGACTTAACCGGAATTAGATAAGACATGTAAATTATGACATGTAAGTATGGACTTAACCGTAGCATGTGTAGGACATGGACATTTAAATTAAAATGGTTAAGTGGGAGAAAAACCTAGTGGGGACCAACCATAGGTGGGAGGCTTGTGTCGGATGGAGACCCGTTTCAACCAGTAACCTGTTTGAGTATCTAATTGGGCCCGGTACTAGGCAGGGGTTGGGGCACGCTTACTGGACTTGAATGTAAGAGGTCAAAACATGAATAGCGATGGCAACGCAAGTCCAAAGGGTTCATGTGCATGCATGGGTCTGGGCTGGTAGGTAAGACGTTGTTGCATCGTCCAGGTATGGTCGTGCATTTTATGTGGGTACCGGAGTTGCCTCTTTGGGGAGTGATACATTCCACTATGGGGCCAGCACGGGTGCCTACGAGGTTTGGGGAGCCGATCGAATTGGTAGGGTAAGGGTACCTTAGTGGTGGTAGGAGCAAGCCGGCACCTACGATAGCAGCTAGGTACAAGTAACTACCAAGTTTGTCATGTGGGTACAGTTAGTGGGAAGGGATCGACCTTTAGTAAATAGAGACTAGTAGATGTGCGGTGTAATTAAGTAATATGGTGTAACTTAGCAAAAGTGCGGTGTAATGAAATACATGTTGGTTGAGTTGGATAGTCCTTTAGGTGCTAGTCTGATGTTGACTTCGGTCTTCGTGGTTAGTACTTGGAGGGTTGTTCGCTTAGCCAAGGTGTAGGATTGTCTTAGTACTTAGGAATGGAATCATCTTGTCCATCCTTTTTATCTACCTTATCTATGCTATAGCCATATCATGATGTCTATTTATGTCTTGATCATTTACCTTACCTATTATTTCTTAAAATTACTGGACTCTCCAGACTTTATGTCTAACCCGTTTTGTTTCCACCTCTTTTCTTTCCTTCCCTCCCCCCCTCAGGTTTGCACGGAGGCAATACTACAGCTTAGTGCTGATTTCTTTCAGTTTCTTGAAGAGAGTAGATGTATCGCTTTGGACTCTCTCATCTTTATGGCTTTACTTATGCTCAGTGGGGATTTATGGATTTATGTTATTTAAGTATTTTCTTCTTTATGTACTTTGAAGTTTTTAGAAAAGACTATTGATCCTGTTGTAATGGTTTTGAAAACTACTTATGTAAGCTTGTTTAGAGTTATGAAGCTATGAAATAAGTTTTATCTTCCGCTATGTTGTTTTATTTTTGTAATTTATCTGTTCTATAAAAAAATAACACTTCATGGACATTGATGCATTCCCTTTGTGAGTGACATTAATGGACATGGGGTGTTACATGCATTGTTGCTATTCTACATTTTAAAGCATCTGTAACACTCATCATTTTCAAATTACCATTTGGACCCTGGATCCGCGCCAATAAGATCAAGAAAGTTTCAAAATATAAGTGAAACTTTGATGTTTGCATCGAAAAAGTAGGTTTCTTGGTGCTCAAGTAATCAGGTAAAACACTGCCGCAAGTTTGAAACTCTACCATTTCAAATACATATAATACTCATCATTAAATAATAGTGTTTTAAAAAACACTTTTCGACTTCGGGAGTAGAATTTGTGTGAATAAGACGAAAAAGTTTTCAAATATTCGTAGAATATTCATATTTTCATATTGACTGAGAAGGTTGCTTAGTGACAAAGTAATCAGGTAAAACACTGCCGCATGTTTTCTATTCTACTTTTTAAAGCATCTATAACACTCATCATTTGTATATTACCGTTTGGACCCTGAATCAGCGCTAATAAGATCAAGAATGTTTCAAAATATAACTGAAACTTTGATGTTTGCATCGAATAAGTAGGTTTCTTGGTCCTTAAGTAATCAGGTAAAACAATGCCGCATGTTTGAAACTCTACCATCTCAAATACATATAATACTCATCATTAAATAATAGTGTTTTTAAAAACACTTTTCGACTTTAGGAGTAGAATTTGTGTGAATAAGACGAAAAAGTTTTCAAATATTAGTAGAATATTCATATTTTCATATTGTCTGAGCATGTTGCTTAATGACTTAGTAATCAGGTAAAACACTGTCGCATGTTTGCTATTCTGCATTTTAAAGCATCTATAACACTAATCACTTACATATTACCATTTGGACACTGAATCCGTGCCAATAAGATCAAGAAAGTTTCAAAATATAAGTGAAACTTTGATGTTTGCATCGAATAAGTAGGTTTCTTGGTGCTCAAGTAATCAGGTAAAACACTGTCGTATGTTTGAAACTCTACCATTTCAAATACATGTAATACTCATCATTAAATAATAGTGTTTTTAAAAACACGTTTCGACTTTGGCAGTAGAATTTGTGTGAATAAAATGAAAAAGTTTTCAAATATTAGTAGAATATTCATATTTTCATATTGTGTAACAACCCGTATTTTAATAACATGTTATAACCATAAATCAAGGCAGAATTAATTTTTGAGATAAGAATCAAGGGAACGGGTTACGCCATTACGTTCGTCTCGAAATTCTGCTTGGAAACGAGTCCAAGTTTTCGAAAATCGTAGTCCGTATGACCAAGTTATGGCTCTCCAAAGTTTCAGAAATTTTCAGAGTTCATAACAGCTCGAATTCAAATTAAAAATTCGAATTTCAAACCCAGAACAGACTGGGCGGGAAATTTTCCGCCCAGAATCAGGTCGACTGGGGGGTCGACTCTAGAGTCAACCTACCCAGGACAAGGTCAACCATAGAGTCGACCTGGGTGTCGACCTGGTTGGCCGAGCCCATTTCTAAAGCCTGATTCACTCTGATGTTCCCGGTCCTTTTTCTGTCTAGATTCTTTGGCCAGACCCTATATAAACAACCCCTCTAGCCCCTTCTCTCTACACATTTCTCTCTGGCCTTATGCTGCTGTAATTCTGACTAGAAGGATAAAGAAAAAGGAGGCTATTCAAGACTTCGTTAGAGCTACGTTGATTTGGGAATTTGCTAGAGATTCTTCTTCTACTCTTTGGCTTTCTTATTCTCTAGACCACGATCTGTAAGCCCCCGTCACTATTAGATCTAAACTGTAAATTTAACCTGAACACGATGTAAACTGAAATTATGCCTAAACATGATTACTAGGTTGGATCTACCATTGTATATCTTTGATCTATGACTATCCCTTTTAGATCTATTTCTTTGGATCCAATTCTGTGCACCCTAGATCTGTTCATGTAAAACTTTGACTTGTGGGAATATTGTATAAACTTGATTTGGGGCATATTCATGTTTAAACCTAAAAACCCCTCATGACCTTTAGCTTGACATGACTGTGATGTTGAAACCATTATTGTTCACATATTGGGGTTATTATCTTATGTCACCCATTGCCATGTCTATCACCATATTTTGCCTAGTTTGTTATGTGAGACCCTATTTTATATGCCTGAAATGTTATAATCATCATGCTTAACTTATGAATACCTTTGCCATCCTATGACTATCCTTTTTATGTTATTCCCTATTTTGACACGTTGTATTGATGCGAATTCACGTACGTTGGGGATACGAATTTGGGTAGAATAGGCAAACTTGAAATTAGCAATGAAATTGACATGGTATGACATGAAAATATGACATGAAAACTTGACATGAGAATAAGCTTGAAAAATTGAATTTGGGACATGACTATTAGATAACTTGAAAGTGGCCAACTCGAGGTTGGGTTGAATTTGCAACGTAAATCTACCCGGAACCGCCCGGCGAATCCAGTAGTTGCAAATAATAGGACCCAATGTGAGTAGTTGGTCATATGGCATTTAGGACCCGAGGTTAGACTATATTGTAGTGTAAATCTGCCCGGAACCGCCCGGCGAATCCAGTTACCACAACGACTAGTCTAATGTGATAGGTTGGGGGTGCATTAAGTAAATTAATGCCACATGGTGGGGTTAAGTCATGAACCACTTGAATATGCTTAACCAATTTGACACGATGACTTGATAGGGTTAAGTCATGAACCACTTGAATATACTTGACCAATTTGACATGATGACTTGATAGGGTTAAGTCATGAACCACTTGAATATACTTAACCAACTTGATTAATGATTGGACAGGGTTAACTCATGAACCGCTTGAATATACTTAACCAACTTGGTAAATGATTGGATGGGGATAAGTCACGATTTTAATGACACCACTTAACCCATTAGAAACCCTTGTTATGCGGTCCTTTTCAGCAGTAACCCACTTAGACGTATCACGATACACTGGGACTAGGCGGGGTGGGGCACGATTACTGGGCTGATTGTAAGCGACCAGAACGACGACTGAGTAGGTGCGCCATTGTAGGTTCAGGCGGACTATGGTCGTGCACATAGTATGGAGTTGAAAAAGCAGGCTTTGGGCACCCATAGGTTTATACTGTGCGTGCTTGATTCGTGTCGGTGGTTGGCACCCTAGGGCTTGATACACCATATGGTGGACCTAGCACAGATGACTACATTCATGATAGGGCCGTAATGACACAGACACACGACGGGCTAGAACTTGTAGGGAGCCGATCGATCAGTAGATCGTCCTGTAGGACACCAAAAATTGGATCACTTCATGATATTTGGTCAAGGGATCATTTCATGGTTAATACTTGACATGGGTTAGAATACTAGTACAGTCGGGGTAGCGAAATCTTGAACATACGATGCTAGTCTTGACTTGTCTTGTTTCAGTTATCATACCTATCCTGTTACTATCCTTATGTTTAATTCCAGTTTCTCATGTCCAGTTAACTTTATTAATTTTTATGCTGATAGTCACTAGGGCTTACCAGTCTTTTTGACTGACCCGTTTTCTTCCACCTCTTTTCTTTCGTTCCCCCCCAGGTTCTCAGGAGGAAACTCTAGCTCTTAGTTTGGACTTAGCTTGCTTTCTGACAGCTCATGTACGGTTTGGTCTTGAGCTATGCTATGGCTGCACTCATGCTCTTTTTGGGTAATAATGTTTTACTTATGTTATTTCATGTACTTTTCTTATTTAGAACTTGATGTAATGAAATAATGACTTGGTATTTTGATGTAAGAGGTTTTGACTCTATATTCCACGTAATGAGATTTGTTTTTTTTTAATTTATATCCGCTGCTTTATATACTCTGTTTTATTTATGTTCTGTCTTGTGTTATCTCTGTGCCTGTTTACTAGATAATACCCCTCCAAAACTAGTGCATTCTCTTTGAGAGTGACCCTAGCGGAGGTGGGGTGTTACATTTGGTATCAGAGCAGAAGGTTACCAGACTGGGAAAAAGCTTTAGAAACCTTCTGAAATTGATTTCAAAACCATTTATAAAGAAGCATTTTTCAAGAAAAGTTTTATTTTAAGAAAGGCTATTCCCCAAAAGCCATTAGCACTTTCCTTTATTTCCTCGTTTGAATCTTTTTCTTTTCGCTTTTCAGCATAGCCGATCTTAACCTTCCTGAAGGAGTACCCATACCCGATGGTTCCAAAGGTACTTGGAAGCTAGGGCCAATGGCGCGGGCCCGGCAGATATCCCTCCTCCTCCTTCACCAGTGGTTGAGGTTCCTCCTCCTCCTGGTACCGCCTTAGCCAAAATATGCAAAGACTTTAAAGTAATGGGCGGCAAGAACTTCGTTGGAACTGAAACCTTCGTTGAGGCACGAAACTGGCTAAAGGAGACTGAAAACTTGTTCGTTATTTTCGATGTGGAGGATCATAGGAAAGTTCAGTTGGCTACATGGTTGATGAAAGAAGAGGCTGCATTTTGGTGGGAAGTCACCAACGCTACCAGGCCAGTTAAGACTTGCGCAGACTTTAGAGAGAGGTTTGGACGTAAATTCTTATCATCAGCAGAAGCGAACCTTCAGATGGAGAGGTTCCTGGCACTCAAGCAAGGGGACATGTCTGTTAGGGAGTACATGAATAAGTTTAATCAGCTTGCTCGGTTTGGTTTAGACTTGGTCAACACGGCTGAGAAGAAGGCTCTACGCTTTGCTCGAGGATTGAGCGAGCCACTCCACGGTATAGCCATGACTCATGTACCCATTGGGGTGACCTTTGAGAGCTTGGTGAATGTGGCCCTACTTCCTGAGGAAGACAAGAGTGGCAAAAAGGAGGTTAAGCCTAATGAGACTCAGAACAAGAAGGTTGACTTCAAGAAGGGAGGCAACAAGAATAACAAGAATAACAAGAACAACAACAATGCTAACAAACCACGTGAGACAAGGAAGTGCAACTTTTGTGGTATCACGGGACATCTGGCTAAAGACTGTAGAAGGAAGAAAAGAAAGTTGGGTGAACGCTTTCATTGCGGGGATACTGGACACATCAGCAAGGATTTCCCTAAGAAGCAAGGGTAGTGGCAAGGGCAGACCCAACGAGCAGGATCTTCTGGAGGGCAGATGCATGCTCTCAACACCACTCCAGCACTTGATCGAGGTAGTAATATTTCCGTAGAAAGCCTTGTTTACATTTCTGAATTTCCTGTTCGAACCTTATTTGACTCTGGCGCATCGCATACTTTTATCTCTTCTGATATTGTTGAAAATCTGCACCTAAGTACTAGTCTAGTTGATGATCCCGTCAGTGTTTCAAATCCTATTGGGGGCTCCGCCCATTTATCTATGATTTGTGTTGATTTGAGGATTTGTATCTTAAGTGTAGAATTCACGTGTAATGCTTATGTTCTTGGATTCATGGGATATGGTTTAATTCTGGGCATGGATTGGCTGTCCAATTATGGAGCCATTCTTGATTGTGAACGAGGGGTAGTGAGGCTCATGACACGCCTTGGTAATACCCTTGAACTTTCATGTAACCCGATGGATCCAGTCATGTTATGTTATCTTGAATCTCTTGACTCGTCCGTCGACAATCTGCTCTCCATAAGAGTAGTCCAAGAATATCCAGATATCTTTGATGAGGTGAAGGGGTTACCCCCTAAACACGAGATAGACTTCCGAATTTATCTTATTGATAATGCCAAGCCTGTTTCATTGCCCGTTAGGCATATGGCCCCGCGAGAAAGAAGAGAGCTCAGTAAACAAGTCAAGGAGTTGCTTGAGAAAAATTTCATAAGAGGAAGCATTTCTGAATGGGGTGCTCCGGTGGTATTCGCTACTAAGGCGGATGGTTCGCTTCGTCTGCGCGTAGATTATCGTGAGTTAAACATGCTGACAAAGAAAAATAGGCACCTACTACCAAGAATCGACGATCTTTTTGACCAGCTTGTAGCAGCGTCTGTTTTCTCTCAACTCGATCCAGCCACAGGTTTCCATCAGCTCAGAGTGGCTGAGGATAGCATTGACAAAACTGCGTTTAGAACTCCAGATGGGTTCTTCGAATGGCTGGTTAAGCCGTTTGGGTTAACGAATGCACCCGCGTACTTTGTGGATCTGATGAGTAGGGTGTTTCGGGAGTTCCTTAACAAGATCATGGTGGTTTTCGTGGACGATATCTTAATCTTCTCAAAGGATGAAGAAGAGCATGCTAGACACCTCAAGGAAATCATGGATACGCTTAGGGAACACCAGTTAAAGGCTAAGTTCTCCAAATGCCATTTTTGGAGGGAGGAAGTTCGGTTTCTTGGGCACGTAGTTTCTAAGCAAGGTTTAGCCGTGGACCCCGCAAAGGTAGTTGGGGTGCAAGACTGGAAAATTCCTAAGAATGCAACAGAGGTGAGAAGCTTTCTTGGTTTGTCGGGCTTTTATAGGAAGTTCATTAAGGACTTCGCTAAGATTTCAGCCCCTCTTACTAAGTTAACAAAGAAAAACATAGCGTTTGCATGGGACATAGAATGTGAGATTGCTTTTCAAAGACTCAAGAGAGTCCTCACCACAGCTCCAGTTTTAGCATTATCCGACGGAGGTAAGATGTTTACGATGTACACAGATGTGTGCGGCGCGGGATTAGGCGCTGTCCTAATGCAAGATGGAAGAGTGATATGCTATGGGGGTAGACAACTTAAAGTTCATGAGAAGAACTATCCCACACATGACTTGGAGTTGGTGGCAATTGTTTTTGCACATAAAGCTTGGTGCCATTATCCCCTAGGAGAGAGGTTTGAGCTGTATACCGACCACAAATCGCTTAAATACCTCTTTTCGCAAAAAGATTTGAATCTGAGACAACAGCGGTGGATGGAATTCTTGGCATCATATGACTTCGATATAACTTATACACCTTGCGAGGGTAACGTGGTGGCGGATGCGCTTATTAGAAAAAGGTTGACTTTGAGCCCCTTATTTGTTGAAAGAAAAAGTCTAGAGTTTATAGCGACCTTTGATTTTACACCTGCTGTAGAGTCGTTAACTGCTACGCTAGCATCCCTTGAATTAAGTCCTACACTTCTAGATCAAGTAGGGACTTCACAGAAGGAAGACCCACAGATAATTGAAATCGTGGGCAAGTTGATTAGTGGTGAGACATCAAGTCACCTCAGTAGATATGCCATAGATGACAGGGGATGGTTAAGGCGCGATGGAAGGCTATGTGTCACACTAGTGGGAGACTTAGTAAGGAAAGTCCTCGAGGAGGCGCATCACTCAAAGATGACCATACATCCCGGAGGGGATAAGATGTACAGGGATATGAAACGCATTTTCTTTTGGGCTGGAATGAAAAAGGACGTGGCAGAGTTCATCTCGAAGTGCATGGTGTGCCAACAAGTAAAGGCAGAGTCGAAGAAGCCCGGTGGGCTATTACATCCTTTGGAGGTGCCGCAATGGAAATGGGATAGTATCTCAATGGATTTCGTGGATGGACTACCTAGGTCTAGGAAGGGAAATACTAGCATATGGGTCATAGTTGATAGACTCACGAAAAGCGGTCACTTCATTCCGGTGAAAAGCAAGAGGACCGCATCATGACTGGCGTCTATTTACCTTCGAGAGATAGTACGGTTGCACGGAGTTCCTTCTAGTATAGTTAGTGATCGTGACCCGGTTTTTACTAGCCAGTTTTGGAATAGTCTGCAAGAAGCAATGGGTACACGACTGAGTTTAAGTACGGCCTATCACCCACAGACGGACGGTCAAACCGAAAGGGTAAATAGGGTACTAGAGGATCTTCTGAGGTTATGTATTCTTGACTTTGGTGGTACTTGGGAAGACCATCTTCCTCTCGTGGAGTTTGTTTATAATAATAGCTACCAAGCCAGCATAGGAATGACACCGTTCGAAGCCCTGTATGGAATACCGTGCAAGTCACTAACTTGTTGGTGGGAGACGACTGACAGACTTATACTTGGGCCCGACATGATACGGGACACTTCTGAGAAGGTTGAGTTGATACGTAGACGGATGAAAGCGGCCCAAGATAGACAGAAATCTTATGCGGACAAAAGAAGGACAGACCTAGAGTTCGAAGTCGGAGATATGGTCTTTATAAAAGTCTCCCCTTTGTGCAATGTGGTTCGTTTTGGAGCGGTTGGAAAGCTAGCATCGAGGTTCGTAGGACCGTTCCCTATCACTGAGAGGATTGGGCAGATGGCCTATAAGGTAGAATTACCCAAGAGGCCGGCCGAAATACAGAATGTCTTTCACGTCTCACATCTCCGAAAGTGTTTACATGAATCAGCCAATGTGGTTGAGCCGAGCATCCTTGAAGACATAGAAGTGGAGAAAGAAGCAACTTTGAGGCGAGTTTCGATTCGTATCTTAGGAACAGAGATCAAGAGGCTAAGGAATCGAGAAGTCAAGCTAGTCAAAGTACAGTGGAGTGAAGCCCAAGAAGACGCAACTTGGGAAACCGAAGAGAAGATACGCGCGCTTTACCCATTTCTTTTTGAGGGTACATTCTCGATCTTTTTCCAATAAGTTTGAAAATCTTTTGTATCATGCTATGTTTGTCTTGTTATCTTCTCGACCTTATCTTGAGAAACTTAGGTAGAACCATATGGATGTAAACATAGGATTGAAACATGTTATGGTTGATGTTTGCAAATGGTTGCAAGTGTTTGCAAGTGATTGCTAGTGGATTCCTGACACACATTAGGCACTAGATCGGCTCAGTCACATTTTCATATTGCATATGCATGAGTGCTTATACTTGTACATGGATGGAACTTGTTATGCTATCACTTGGATGTTGCATATGAATGAATGTTATGTGCACTCATGTAGAAATTATAAATTATGTTAGAAATTTGCATACATGTTGGACTCAATACACTAACATATTTTGCATTAAGGAGGTTTACTGAATCTGTAACTGCTTGATCTTTTGCATTAGATAAGTACATATACACACACCTACTGCATATGTTCATACAGTATTAGAAATCTTTTAAGGACAATGGTTGCCCGTGGGTGATGTTTTGAGTAGATGGATGATTGGATGATAGGACATACTTCCTAACTTAGAGATTTCGTGGACGAAATCCTTTAAGGAGGGGAGAATGTAACAACCCGTATTTTAATAACATGTTATAACCATAAATCAAGGCAGAATTAATTTTTAAGATAAGAATCAAGGGCAACGGGTAATGCCATTATGTTCGTCTCGAAATTCTGCTTGGAAGCGAGTCCAAATTTTCGAAAATCGGAGTCCGTATGACCAAGTTATGGCTCTCCAAAGTTTCAGAAATTTTTAGAGTTCAAAACAGCTCGAATTCGAATTCAAAATTCGAATTTCAAACCCAGAACAGACTGGGTGGGAAATTTCCCGCCCAGGACCAGGTCGACTCTAGAGTCGACCTACCCAGGACCAGGTCGACCATAGAGTCGACCTGGGTGACGACCTGGTTGGCCGAGCCCATTTCTGAAGCCTGGTTCACTCTAATGTTTCCGGTCCTTTTTCTGTCTAGATTCGTTAGCCAGACCCTATATAAACAACCCCTCTAGCCCCTTCTCTCTACACATTTCTCTCTGGCCTTATGCTGCTGTAATTCTAACTGGAAGGATAAAGAAAAAGGAGGCTATTCAAGACTTCGTAAGAGCTACGTTGATTTGGAAATTTGCTAGATATTCTTCTTCTACTCTTTGGCTTTCTTATTCTCTAGACCACGATCTGTAAGCCCCCATCACTATTAGATCTAAACTGTAAATTTAACCTAAACACGATGTAAACTGAAATTATGCCTAAATATGATGACTAGGTTGGATCTACCATTGTATATCTCTGATCTATGACTATCCCTTTTAGATCTATTTCTTTGGATCCAATTCTGTGCACCCTAGATCTGTTCATGTAAAACTTTGACTTGTGGGAATATTGTATAAACTTGATTTGGGGCATATTCATGTTTTAACCTAAAAACCCCTCATCACCTTTAGCTTGACATGACTGTGATGTTGAAACCATTATTTTTCACATATTGGGGTTATTATCTTATGTCACCCATTGCCATGTCTATCACCTTATTTTGCCAAGTTTGTTATGTGAGACCCTATTTTATATGCCTGAAATGTTATAATCATCATGCTTAACTTATGAATACCTTTGCCATCCTATGACTATCCTTTTGATGTTATTCCCTATTTTGACATGTGGTATTGATGCGAATTCACGTACGTTGGGGATACGAATTTGGGTAGAATAGGCAAACTTGAAATTGGCTATGAAATTGACATGGTATGACATGAAAATATGACATGAAAACTTGACATGAGAATAAGCTTGAAAACATGAATTTGGGACATGACTATTAGATAACTTGTAAGTGGCTAACTTGAGGTTGGGTTGAATTTGCAACGTAAATCTGCCCGGAACCGCCCGGTGAATCCAGTAGTTGCAAATAATAGGACCCTATGTGAGTAGTTGGTCATATGGCACTTAGGACCTGAGGTTAGACTATATTGTGGTGTAAATCTGCCCGGAACTGCCCGGCGAATCAAGTTACCACAACGACTAGTCTAATGTGAGAGGTTGGGGGTGCATTAAGTAAATTAATGCCACATGGTAGGGTTAAGTCATGAACCACTTGAATACTTAACCAATTTGACACGATGACTTGATAGGGTTAAGTCATGAACCACTTGAATATACTTAACTAATTTGACACGATGACTTGATAGGGTTAAGTCATGAACCGCTTGAATATACTTAACCAACTTGGTAAATGATTGGATGGGGATAAGTCATGATTTTAATGACACCACTTAACCCATTAGAAACCCTAGTTACGCGGTCCTTTTCAGCAGTAACCCACTTAGACGTATCACGATACCCTGGGACTAGGCAGGGTGGGGCACGATTACTGGGCTGATTGTAAGCGACCAGAATGACGGCTGAGTAGGTGCGCCATTGTAAGTTCAGGCGGACTGTGGTCATGCACATAGTCCGGAGTTGAAAAAGCAGGCTTTGGGCACCCGTAGGTTTATACTGTGCGTGCTTGATTCATGTCGGTGGTTGGCACCCTAGGGCTTGATACACCCTATGGTGGACCTTCCACAGATGACTACATTCATGATAGGGCCGTAATGACATAGACACACGACGACCTAGAACTTATAGGGAGCCGATTGATTAGTAGATCGTTCTGTAGGTCCCCAAAAATTGGGTCACTTCATGATATTTGGCCAAGGGATCATTTCATGGTTAATACTTGACATGGGTGAGAATACTAGTACAGTCGGTGCAGCAAAATCTTGAACATACGATGCTAGTCTTGACTTGTCTTGTTTCAGTTATCATACCTATCCTGTTACTATCCTTATGTTTAATTCCAGTTTCTCATGTCCAGTTAACTTTATTAGTTTTTATGCTAATAGTCACTTGGGCTTACCAGTCTTTTTGACTGACCCGTTTTCTTCCACCTCTTTTCTTTTGTCCCCTCCCCCCAAGTTCTCAGGGAGGAAACTCTAGCTCTTAGCTTGGACTTAGCTTGCTTTCTGACGGCTCATGTACGGTTTGGTCTTGAGCTATGCTATGGCTGCACTCATGCTCTTTTTGGGGAATAATGTTTTACTTATCTTATTTCGAGTACTTTGCTTCTTTAGAACTTGATGTAATGAAATAATGTTGGTATTTTGATGTAAGAGGTTTTGACTCTATTTTCCACGTAATGAGATTTGGTTTTTTTTAATTTGTATCCGCTGCTTTATATACTCTGTTTTATTTATGTTCTGTCTTGTGTTATCTCTATGCCTGTTTACTAGATAATACCCCAACAAAACTAGTGCATTCCCTTTGAGAGTGACCCTAGCGGAGGTGGGATGTTACATATTGACTGAGCATGTTGCTTAGTGACTAAGTAATCAGGTAAAACACTGCCGCATGTTTGCTATTCTACATTTTAAAGCATCTATAGCACTCATCATTTGCATATTACTGTTTGGAACCAGGATCCGCGCCAACAAAATCAAGAAAGTTTCAAAATATATGTGAAACTTTGATGTTTGCATCGAATAAGTAGGTTTCTTGGTGCTCAAGTAATCAGGTAAAACACTGCCGCATGTTTGAAACTCTACCATTTCAAATACATATAATACTCATCATTAAATAATAGTGTTTTTAAAAACACGTTTCGACTTTGGGAGTAGAATTTGTGTGAATAACACGAAAAAGTTTTCAAATATTAGTAGAATATTCATATTTTCATATCGACTGAGCAGGTTGCTTAGTGACTAAGTAATCAGGTAAAACACTGCTGTAACACCCCGTAATTTTATAACGTTAGAATTGAAAAATTAAAGTATACTTAATTTTTAGAAGAAGAATTAAGTAAAATGGGTTGCGCCATTGCGTTCATCATGGAATTATGTTTGAGATAGAGTCCGAGTTTGCGTAAATCGGACTCCGTATGAAGAAGTTATGGAGGTTAGAAGATTTTATTTTAAATCAGAAATTAAGTTAATAATTAAAAAACAAGTTCAAATTTCGAAATTCAGTCAAAGCGGGCTGGGCGGGAAATTTCCCACCTATGGGTGTCGACCCCTTTGCGGGGGTGTCGACATTGGTGTCGACCCCCCTATAGGGGTGTCGATATAAGTGTCGACCCCCCTATAAGGGTGAAAACACAGGTGTCAACCACATATATAGGGTGTCGACCCCTTTCGGCAGTTCTGGGCAGTGCGAATTTTGAAGAATTAGGGCTACGTGGCAACTTCTGGTTGGCTGAGTGAGGTGTATTTCGGATTTTGAGGGTTTAGATGGAACCTAACCAAATCCTAAGGCCCTAATTAACTCACTACACCTATATAAACACCCCTAAATCTAAACTGTAATTCATTAACAAAGAGGAATGGCGCCTCCATGCTGCTATAACCTAAAGTGACCTAGCCTCTACCCTAATCAATCAATTCAAGCGAGAAGATAAAGATAACAAACTAATGCCTACATCAACGGAATGCTGATCAACTCCAGAAATCAGATCCTAGAATCGTTCTTCTCGTTCTTAAACCACGATTTATGAGTTCATGTTACTTTCAGAAATAAATTTAATTGTAATCCTGACCTGTTAATAAAAATGAATTTGAGACCATGCCTGTTTCGGTTCATAAAGTCCGTTCCTATATGTACTTCTACCATTACATGCTTGATTTGTTATTATGCCTGTTTGATTCTCTTCTCTCCGTCTTTCTTCCTTTTTATTTTTATATAGCAAGGCTACCTTCGAGCCTAGGCCTATCGCTGAAAGATGCGAACGCGCGACATTGGGAATCGATGGGAAGATAAATTTGGGGGCATAATACATGTTGTAATTTAAGATCTAAAATTTGGGGCATAACCTAGGTTTGGCAAATTTGTAGGCATACTTTATATGATGACTTGTGACTTGGAAGAAAAGGATTATTGTGTATAGCGATATATGACTTAGGCATGAAAACCTATATTGAAATAGGCAGAATTGTTAATTATGAACACGCCTAAATTGGGATTTTGGGGTAATTGGCATACACTTTAATCTAGTCCGGTAATTTGGCATAACTTATATTATGAAATATGACTAGGGTTTTGGGGGCATAACCTGTACTATGCAATTTGACTAAAACTTAGGCAATGTTATATTATGAATTATGACTGTAATCTGGGCATACAAATTTGTAGGCTTAATTTATGATTAAGCGAAGTATGTTAGTGGAACAATAAAAGAGTCTGTGTAGTTTGTTTAATCTGTTGAAACTGAATATTGTAGTTGGGAAGTCTACGATGTACATGAATAAATTGGCTAAGATAAGCATGCTGAGACACGAGGTTAAACTAATGTTTGCGGTAGAAGCCTGCCCGGAACCAACCGGCCTAACCAGCAACCGAAACAGTCAGTCTAATGTGAGAGGTCGTAGGCATAATAAAAAGATGCTTGGACACGAGGTTAACTATGGCTTGTGGTGGAAGTCTGCCCGGAACCTCCCGACTCATCCAGCAGCCACAAGCTATCAACTTAATGTGAGAGGTCTGTGCATTAATAACTAATTAATGCTGATTATGATACCTAAAATATGTTAGGTGGGTGGGGTTAAGTTAACTGTTTTAATATGACAACTTAACCAATATTACATGAACAAGTGGATAGGGTTAAAGCAAGTTAACCAATAATACATAGCGATTCGATAAGTGGATGGGGTCAAGTAAATTGGGCTTATGAATCTGATAAACCCGTTTCGTAATTCTGTAGGCTTAACGCAAGTTTAAGTGAAATATATTAATCCGTAAGTCTGTTAGTCCATACATCTGATATGTTAATCTATAAACCTGTTAATCTGTACGTCTGTTAGTCCGAAATCATGTTAATCTGAAACCTGTACATCTGAAATCTGTTAAACTGGTGACACAAGGTTAGGAGGGGAAAATTACTTGTGTCAACTGTTGTGTGGGACCTATATTAGTCAGTAACCCTTTCTGGTATCAAACTATGACCCAACACTAGGTAGGGGCCCGGGCATGCTTACTGAACTAATTATAAGAGGTTCATTCTGATAATGGCGAGGGGTGTTGATGGCGCGTTCCAACCGGGTCATTTGCATGCATGGACCCGGTCTGCTTTGGGGAAGTTAAGACGCCGTGACATCTATAAATAGGTCTGTGCCTTTCTGTAGGTTGCCACTTTAGGGAGTGATACACCCTTCTACGGGGCCGGCACAGGGTATTTATGTATTAGGGAGCCAATAGCTTAGGATAGAATTTAGGGTACAAATAGTTATGTCTGTTTCTGTGGGGTACCGTCTGTTCCTGTTGGGTGGTAACACCTGTCTGTCTCTGTGTGGTACCGTTTGTTGGGGTGGTAAAGGGCCGTCACTAGTGTATACCTAACTCTAATATTCTGTTTCCATAGGGATTATTTTGTCTCTGATTCCATTTCTGGTTCTGTTTTTGTACCGTCTGTCTCTGTTCGGGTAGTAAAGGCCCATTATAGCATCCTGTTTCTGAAGAGATTGTTCTGTTTCTGTTCCTGTTTGGACATTAGGACAACACCTAATTCCGTTATACTAGTATTAGTGCAGAGAAATAATAAGTAAGAAACATAGCTTGGTCCATAACAATCTGTTTAACCTTTGTATACCTGCTACTACTATTACTATTATCTGTCATCCAGTTTTACTTGCATGTCATGTTACCATTATCTGTTATATTTGGAAGTCACTGTACTCGTCAGACTTTATGTCTGACCTCATTTTGTTTTCGCCTCTTTTCTTTCCTTTCCCCCTCAGGTCCTCAGGGTGGGAATTAGTGGAGCTTTGCTTGAATATCTTTTCTGGAGTGCTTGGAGTGCTGAGAGTAAAGCTCGGCTTCATCTTTTATTTTCCTTTATGGGTATTTTTAGTAGTGGGATTATGCTTTTATTTTATGAACTCTGATTTTGTCAAGATGGATATTATGTATTTGACTCTAGTATTTGGTTTTTGAGGATGTAAGTAAACTTGTTTTGTTTTCCGCTGTAATGAATGAAGTTTTCAATTCTTAAGTACTGTTTTATATATGTCTTGTAAAGTTTTTTGTTCTATATACACTCATAATGCTCCAAGAAAGTTAATGCATTCCCTTAGTGAGTGACATTAATGGACGTGGGGTGTTACAACTGCCGCATGTTTGCTCTTCTACATTTTAAAGCATCTATAACACTCATCATTTGCATATTACCGTTTGGACCCTGGATCCCCACCAATAAGATCAAGAAAGTTTCAAAATATAAGTGAATCTTCGAAGTTTGCATCGAATAAGTAGGTTTCTTGGTGCTCAAGTAATCAGGTAAAACACTGCCACATGGTTGAAACTCTACCATTTCAAATACATATAATACTCATCATTAAATAATAGTGTTTTTAAAAACACGTTTAGACTTTGGGAGTAGAATTTGTGTGAATAAAACGAAAAAGTTTTCAAATATTAGTAGAATATTCATATTTTCATATTGATTGAGCAGGATGCTTAGTGACTAAGTAATCAGGTAAAACATTGTCGCATGTTTGCTATTCTACATTTTAAAGCATCTATAACACTCATCATTTGCATACTACCATTTGGATCCTAGATCCATGCCAATAAGATCAAGAAAGTTTTAGAATATAAGTGAAACTTTGATGTTTGCTTGTGATAAGTAGGTTTCTTGGTGTCAAGTAATCAGGTAAAACACTGCCGCATGTTTGAAACTCTATGTAAAGGCCCGTAAATCCGTACCAATTTGAGCCGATTAATTCCAACCCAAATTGCACAAAATTACGAATCTTTAATAGAAATAAATAAGAGGATGAGATAGAAAAGATAGAACTAATAGAATAGAAGAGTAAGAAGAAAATCACATCAGAATCTCACAGCGGAATTTCACAAAATACATAATATATTACATAACTGTGTTTGTTACATCATAGTCCATTATCATCATAATACATCATCATACATGATTACTAGTTTAGTACAAACTAGATACTTAGAGATAGATATAGCTACTAGACGGATTCTTGGTTTGTACTCAATAATACTTCAAAGGATTCCATTAGTCACCTGGATCACTTGTCTAACCATAACAAGTGTTATGAGTACCCAAGAGTTTAGGAAAACACAGTAAATAAACTCTGGGTCAGTGGGGGGACTGGTGTGAGTAAACAATTTAAAACACAGCTTGATTAGCACAATATATCTCATAAGACCACGCCGTAAAAATGGAACGGGTTTTTCCCTCATGAGATACAAAACAATTGGTTTAACTTTTCAAAACGTTTTGAAAGAAAAGATAATAATAAGACCAGCCCACACATAAACATGGACGGTTATTACCTTACAATAGCCCAAAATATCTTTGATATCAAAATCATCTGATATTATAATAGTTCGTATCAAATAAATAACCATCTAGCGGAATGCTTGCATCTCACGCTCCATATATAATATAAACTCGAAAACCGTGGGCTCTTATTGGAGATTGGATTCCAACAGACAAGGTATGGGACAACCTGATGATCAGTGTAATCTAGAGGCATTACATTGGGGTTCAACAAGAATGTCTTGCAACCAGGCTACACATGACCGACCACTCATTTTACTTGAGTGTATCGAATATATTGTCACCCTACAACTTTTATTGCACGCCTGCTGTAATTCCCTGGAGATACAGAATCGAAAAGAAGAACAAATAAGGATTTTCTCTAGATTGGTGACAATACACCCTGCTTGGGTATGACCCACCTAGCCATGCTGCCTTCCCGATTTCTGTCATTTCCTGGTTGTGAGGCTTGAGGTTATTTCCGTTCTTCTGACAGATCACTTTTTCAATCACTTTGGATGTCACAACGTCATATCTGTCAGAACACACAATTTATTTTCCCAAATACATTATAGGCATAAAGCTAAAAGAAATGAATTCCTCCGCCACCAACATAATATACTTCTGAAAGTCGATGTGTAAGATCTGGTTGATATACGTTGTCAGGAAACCAACCATACAAGTTGTCCTGGGACTGGACAAACCGAAGGAACTATTTAAAATAGCCCTTGCATATCTCCGTCTTCAATATTTCTGACACGCGGCGTATAATTTAAATCGAAGTGGAATGTAATTCCGACCTCTTCGAAACCATTTACGTAATGTCTTTTCTTAAGAACTACGTTCAATATTTACTTGATCTTAACATTTCTTTTAAGAGTAGTTATCAGCTTAAACGAACTGGATTAAATATAATTCAGTTTATATACTCTTTATTTTACGAGCTTCAACCAAACTGTAACAACCCGGAAAATCAAGACCAATTTAAAATTTTTATTTTGGCAATTTTAATGAATTTTGAGTATTTGAAATGATTTATTTCAAATAAAAACGACTAGAAATGATTTTTTTTAGAGCTTGCTACCATTTTTGGCAACACAAAAAGCAAAGTGAGAACTCCTTCTCACTTTGATTATTTACAATCAAATATATACTAGGATGCAGACGGTGCTTAGCAACACCCGACACCTTTGATTGAAACCATGGTTGTTTGTTTGGACTATTGTTAGATCAAAATTTGGCTCTAACACCCAAATTGTTCTGATTTGAAGTGAATTATAACTGAAAATGAGGAAAAAGTAGAGAACACACACGGTTTATAGTGGTTCGGCGTTAACGAGCCTACGTCCACTATATATGTTGTTGATTATACTTGGAATGATAGTACAACCAATGATTTCTCTCAAACTCACTCTTACAATTATGATTTCTCTCAGTAACCTCGAAGTAAAATTGATAAGAAATTGTGGTATGACAGCAATGGTGAAATCAATCCTCAAACTGCCAAAAGATCCTGAAAAAAGCCAAGCTCTGGGCTATTTATAGCTGATTTTGTTAGTCGGATCGCGGTCACACGTGGCACAGATCCCGAGAATATCAGATCGTATCGTAGCTTGAGGAAGAATTGGACAATATGACAGTTGGTGACAGGTGTCGCAAGATCCGCACATCTCGGATCGTGGTTGAATAGGCCAGGAGCTTCGCTGCGTCTTCGGTGATGGGATCGGATCGAGACGGCCTAGGCGGATCGGATCGCAGGGTCTCGTAGCGATCCGATGGGGGGCATTGCGATCCGACGGCTGAAGAGCGACTGTGATTGAGTTTTCATGGTTTGGGAAGAATGAAACTTCATATTTTCTTCTTGTGTGTGAACCTTGATGGCTTGGTCAAAAAGCTAGCCAACATTTTGCCCCCTCGAAGTATGTTTTATCGAGGATGGAACATGCTTTGAAACTGCAGAGATGTGTTTTCATAGGGAGATGCAAATTAACGGTTGCATCCGACTGAAATGTCATGATACTTCAAAGAGTCGTATCCTTTGACCAGTACAAATATCTAATTAATTCTGCAGTCATCTCCTGGTTCATTGGGTAATTCTTATTCCCGGAATCTTTAGAGACTTTTCTATCAAATTGCCAAGTAACTTTCTGAATTGTTTGCAAATACTTCTGAGTTTTCACTTCGGTATGCGATTTGTTGGTTCGGATCGCTCCAGCTCACGACGATCCGTGGGGTGTAGCGTTGGACTCGGCCAAATATGGGTATTCTGGCCTTGGATCGTTGTTATGTGGTGCGGATCGGGGGAAGGAGGCTCGTCGCGATTCATCATACAAATGGGTCTTCAGTGAAACAGGCCGCGACCCTTTCTCCGATGGTCTTGGACTCGTGGCCCACCAGGCCCCCACGGTTCGAATGAGAAAAAAGGGGAGACTAACGGTCACGAATCAGTCTATATAAACCCGACCTCTCTTCTTTCTTTTCTCCTTCTTTCTTCGCTCCGCCGCCTGAAGCTTTCACCGAACCCATATCTTCTCTGATTTCAAAAGAGAAAAAACCCATTTTTCTTCACTTTTAAAAAAGGTAATGACATAAAAACATGGTCTAACGTTTGTATCTCCATTTTACTTGAGTTTCCATCGATTCGAGAGAAGGAATGGAAGGATTTGGTGCAAATTATGGCTTTTGGAAACTGTCGAGACGCCATGGCTGATGGTTTTCAATCGCTTGAGGGAAGGAGGAGGAAGGAGAAGAAGGAAGGGAATGAGGAATAGAGGTTTGGTTCGTGAGTGAGGCTAAGGAATGCGTTAATACGGCCAGCGGATCGGATCGTGGGTATTGAGGTAAGAGGAGGAAGAGGAAGGAGATAAACGAGGCAGCGGATCAGATCAATAGCAGGGAAGCGGTCCGTGGCGAGAGGAAAGGGAATGGGTAAGAACTGGGCCGGATCGTATCGTGGTAGCAAGTCACGGATCGCCAGGAGTCGTAGAGATCCGATGTTATTCCTTCAGTATCTATCGCAAATCCATTCCCTTGTGACAATCCGAAGATTGCCATGATCTGAACCTCTCTGTGCGAACCGAACCCTCCTACGCGATCCGAGAGTGTACTACGATCCGAATGTTGAACGATCCGACGACTTCATATAACAAATAATGCAACTTAACTCTAATACATCAATAGACAGTTAGGTTAGAGCCTTTGAGACGAGCTTTCTGGACTGAATAAAAATGCATAATTTGACTGCATATGACGACTAATCCTTGTTAACTTTTATGCTTTTCTTTACTGTACGCACAGGCACACACTCGCACATGCACACACGGGGATAGGGTAGTTATGTTCTAATTTGTTATACTTGCCAAAACAGCAATGTCGAGTAGACGATCTTCTAAAGAGTCTGAAGTAGAGATGGACCCGGAGATACCAGAACAGTTTAACCCTGAGCTCCCTTCTACTAATCCGGAGGGTCAGAAATCTGGATCCGAATATGAAGCAGAAACAGAATCCGATTCGTCAGAGAGCACTTTAACTGAGGAATCTGCTGTAGACGAACGAGCTCCTGATGAGATTTCTGATGCTGAGGAAATCGACAAATTCACTGATTCTAAGGCATCCAAACTAGATGACGCAAAACTCCAGAAAATATGCTTAAGACATGGGATACCCTGGGAGGACGTTAGAACTCCGGGCAAGGATGATCTTCCCCACCTTGCCCCTCCTGGATATATGGCCATTAGCAGATTAATGTGTAGCGTCGGCGCTATTCCTGCGTTCCCACCAATCATCATAGAAACTTTGAAACGGTTGCACATCTCCCTAATGCAGCTTCACCCTAAGGCCTACGCGGCCCTGTACACCCTCTATGTTGCGTATGCAGAAATCTTGGATATAGAGCTCACCTTTAAGGACTTAAAGTTCTATTACCTTTTCAAACATCGTTCCACTATGACTCCAAATTTATCCTTCTTCGAATCAGTGGCCAATAGGAAGGTCTTATCGGACAGTCACAACAATATAGGAGATCCTAAAGCCGACTGGTTCTATATAAGACTGCAAGCTGGGTGCGCGAGGAGGTGGCTTAAATCAAGTAGATTCCAAGTTTTCAAGCACGTAGCTTCATTACATAAGCGGAACACTAAAGCGTTTCCTTTTCTTTTTCCATAGATCATAAGTTCCTAAGGACAGAGGGCAAGACATACAAGGACCGACTATCTCGCCTACTTAAAAGTAAATCGGACTTCTTGAGAATCAAGAAATGTATCTCTGATGAGAACCTTCACAGACACCGTCTACTGGATATTAGGTTCGGACTTGGAGTAGGTGGTAAGCCTTATAAGTACGTGCCCCCAACTAGAGATGAGGAAACCTCCCGGGCCACTAAGATAATTGAACTTCCCAAGAGTCCTCCACCGCATATTGATAAAGACGATGAAAATCTGAATAAATATAAGGGAGATGAGGTCCGGGCTGACGAACCTAAAGGAATTCCGGTCTCTAAAGATCATTCTCCTCGGGAGCTTCACCATTGGTCGATCCCGTCGTTCATGATGATTTCACGGAGGAAAAGATAATGGGGGAACTAAGAAAGATCCCTTTGCCAAATACCATTTATTCTCATGAAGACTTTGATGAGGAACCATTCTTTCTTTCCTCTGAGGAAGCGAACGTCCCTGTTGGAGAAAAGGATACTACCCAGACGAGCCTAGCTCCGGCCCCTGGTCTGTTAGTGGTTTATATGGGATACACAGATCACATGCACCGCTCACCACGGCACTTTCTACACTATTGTTGTTCGTAGTCCTAACATATGTTTGTTTCATTTGCAGGAAGGAAGACTCGCAGACATTCTTATTCTTATCGCTCCCTTCGTGCGGGCACCCCAAGTCTACGCTCAGATCCTAAGCACGCTCGCAGCAGCAGCCGAGGGGGAGACAACCATCGGCCCCGGGATTCTTACAAGCCTCATTCCTCACCGTCCAGATCCCCGTCAAGACAAACCACTGTAAAGCCCCATAGTCATCAAGTGGCACCTACAGGTGGAAAACAACTTCCCAAAGACTTAACTCCTCCGAAGAGCACTCCGTCTTATAGCAAGTCATCCAAAAAGCACCGCGAGCCTAAGGGTAAAAACAAAGATCCAAACAGGGATTCTGAGAAGGAGGAAACTGACATCGTCCCCTCTAGTCAACAAAGTTTGAGTGCCCCCGGGGCACGAGACTACATCCACGGTCCTAAGACTCAGGCTAGGCTGGAGAGATTACGAGAACAATTCCCCGGTATCTTCTTCAAGAGGATGATGTTCGTTCCAACTCTGGAACCAGTTCCTGGGAATTGGGACACTGAAGTCATCGGACACGTTCGCCACGTTGCCAAGCAATATGAGGCGATGAAGAAACACGCTATCAATCTTTCAGACGCTATCTGGAAATTAGAAACGAAAGCGCACAGGTCCAAAGTAAGGATAGAAAACAGTGACAGGGCCAGGATAAAAATAGAAAAAGACTTGGAGGATGCACAATCTCTGCTTGCCTTGGCTCAAAGAGATGCTCAAATGTACAAAACAGAGCTGGAGGAGGCCAGGCAACGCTTTCATAATGAGCTTGATTCCAACAGCAAAGAGCGTGTGTCCTTGAAGAAGGAGGTGGAAGATCTCAAGGTAGCCAAAACCGAATAGAAAGCAGCACAAGATCATTTTGAAGTTGAAAAAGCTGCTTGGGAGAAAGAAAAGGCATGCTTGAAAGATAGTTTAGTTTTGCCAAAAAGGAGAAGGCGCTTCTGAATGATCAACTCGCGAATGCAGAGAAGCGCGCAATTCTTGCTGAAAACAATGTGGAAAGTGCCATTGAAATGGCTACTGCTTCTAATGAAAAGCTTCTCAGGAGGGAGAAAGATATTGAAGGGCTTGAAGAAATGCTATTTAACTTTTTTGGCCAGGTCCTCAAGACCCGTAACATCTCCTGGATCCCGGACAACCATGTCGCTTTGGCCAACCTGAAGACTTAGAGAAAGGCAGACACCTACTCCAAGAAGAGATTGACAAAGAGAAAACTCAGGCCAAGGGCAAAAACAAGATTGAAGAAGGATCAAGCTCAGCTGCAGAGCTCAAAGTGTCCGAGCTTGAGGAATACAATCCCGATGATCCATTAATTCCTATGGTTCCGACTCCTCCAACCGTCGGAGGTTCCGCTGCTAACTTGGATGAAGGATCAGCAGAAGGTATCCCTATATTTTCTCCGCAATTTGTCAAAGCAACTATTATTTATCGCCGTCTTGTCGGACGATCAACTGAGCAAACTGCATTCTCTTCTAAAATAACGTTTGCTTCTCATGATACAGGTGGCGGGCCAATTGATAAGGATGCTAAGAAGAAGACAGAGGCATAGAAGGTTGACATCTCGCCAAGTGTTAGTGCTGATGTTCCAAAGCCGTCCGAAGGTGTGGGAACGGAGAAAGTCATTCTTGCACCTAGTGCTGATGTTCCCCTAGATGTTGAGCACATCGAGGCTTTGAGAGATATGGACGGGCGCCATGAAGATGACAAAGAGGAAGTCATCATTACCAAAGAAATCAAAGGCGATGATGAAGGAACCTTGGATGAAAGGGAGGCTAGGCAAGAAGAACAGCTGGCCTTGAAAAAAGAGGAGGAAGAGCCTTTGAGTGTGGCGCCGATCTCAGAGTTTAATCCCAAAACTGGGTTGGTAGTAAAACTCTAGCCCAAATCAATTACCCAACAGCTGGCTTCCCAGTTTTCTGATGATTCCTTAGCTCCTCTTATTGAAAAAGAAAAAGAAAAAGAAAGAAGAGAGATCAATTTGATGTTGACAAAGCGGAGAGCAGCAGAAGGTGGAGAAACAGTCCAAGCCGTCTTCCAAGCAGAAGTAGGGCGTAGCTGTTTATCTGTATTTTGTTTTTAGGCTTCCCACCGGCCATGAAATGTAATTGTGAGTATGGCCCTCACTTTTGTTTAGGTTCCTTTTTATCTTCTACGCTTGCAGTTTATGAATGGAAGTTTATTTCTTTCGCATCATCGTGTACCTGCATTCAATAAACTCTTCACACTTAGTCACAAATCATTTGACCATAATCAGGCTGGAATTATACTACAAATCATTTAAGCGACAGAAAGAATTCAAAAATCTCTATGCATGTTGCCCCTATCTTTGAATACGGGGGACTTGGAATTTTTAGTAGGATTATGGTCCTTGAGGCGCCAAGTCTCTGGTACCTCTATACTTTCCCGATCCATCAGAGGGTTTGAATTCGAATTCGTATCATGGTCTGCTTACCGATCCTTCAGCGGGACAGAAATTCTGGGGGTGTTGATTCTCCAGCATCCTTCTCAGCGCTTTATCATTGATGCTTTTATACTCTCCTGGCAGTCGCCAAGGTTAGAGTTCGAACTCAGCTGTTCAGTCGCTCGCCAATCCTTCAGCGGGGTAAGAGCTCTTTCTCAGCGCTTAATCATAGACGCTTTTATACTCTCCTGGCAGTCGTCAAGGTTAGAGTTCGAACTCAGCTGTTCAGTCGCTCCCCGATCCTTCAGCGGGGTAAGAGCTCTTTCTCAGTGCTTAATCATAGACGCTTTTATACTCTCCTGACAGTCACCAAGGTTAGAGTTCAAACTCAGCTGTTCAGTCGCTCCCCGATCCTTCAGCGGGGTAAGGGCTCTTTCTCAGCGCTTAATCAAAGATGCTTTTATACTCTCCTGGCAGTCGCCAAGGTTAGAGTTTGAACTCAGCTGTTCAGTCGCTCCCCGATCCTTCAGCGGGGTAAGAGCTCTTTCTCAGCGCTTAATCATAGACGCTTTTATACTCTCCTGGCAATCGCCTAGGTTAGAGTTTGGTCAAGGCAGTTCCTATCATGGTGCATTGCCTTGCCATGTGGATGTTATTTTCGCGTCCTCTACGTTTTCTCTCGGCTCTAGAGAGTTAGAGTGCAGTCAATGGTGTGATTTACTTTATTGCACCTTCATCGTTTTGACTACTGGTTACTCCCCATTCTGATGGAAGGCACCTAAAATAACACGTTTCTGTGATTGCTGTGTGATTTCACAGCAAGCTTTATAAAGATAGAAGAGCAGATAAATAATAGTGCAAATAAAGGTCACAATATTTTTATAGTGGTTTGGTCAAATCGTGACCTACGTCCACTTTATAATCCTTTGCTCAAGAAATTGGACTTTTCTAGGCAAGTCATGCCTTTTACATGGTCCTATGAAACAAAAGGATAAATCTGCTGACTTTACGTCAAATAAGGCCGCAAATGTTGGGCATTCCACACTCTGGGGATTTCTTCTCCATCTACGGTTGCTAGCTTGAAGGTTACATTATCAAGCCTTTGTAGAACGGAGTATGGTCCTTCCCACTTCGCACCCATATGAGTTGGGGGTAGAAAGACACGCTTCAGAACCAAGTCTCTGGTTCAAAGGTTCGGGCTCGAACTCTTTTGTTGTAGTATCTAGCAACCTGTAGCTTATGTCTTAAGGCATGCAGGTCTGCTTCATCCCTCTTCTCTTCTATTGTATCTAGGGATTCAAGGAGCAACTCGTTATTAGTCATCGGATCGTAATAGGTGACTTGGTGACATGGTACTTTTAGCTCAACTGGGATGACCGCCTCTGCTCCAAAAGCAAGAGAGAAAGGGGTATGGCCTATCACCGATTTATATGTTGTCCTGTAGTCCCATAATGTCAAGGGTAATTCATCGACCCACATGGCTTTGGCTCGCTTCAATCTTCTTTTGATAATGGATTTAATCACTTTATTTGCTGCTTCGACCTGCCCATTCGATTGCGGATGTGCTACAGAAGTGTACCGTTTCTCGATGTGGTACTTCTAGCAGAAGTCCCTGAACTCATTGTTATCAAACTAGGTTCCATTGTCAGTTATGACGATCTTCGGGATCCCAAACCAGCAAATAATATTCCTAACAATGAAGTTAATTACTCGCTTGGTCGTAATTGTAGTTAACGGCTCAGCCTCGACCCATTTGGTGAAGTAGTCTACAGCTACAATAGCGAACTTCGCTCCGCCCTTCGCCTTAGGGAGGCTTCCGATGATATCGATTCTCCACATAGCGAAAGGCCATGGACTCGTCATCGTCTTTAACAGGCCAGGAGGTGCCCTGGGAATCTTTGAAAATCTTTGGCATGCATCACAACGTCGCGCGTACTTTGCCGCATCCATGTTTATGGTAGGCCAGAAGTAACCATATCGCAACACCTTTTTTGCCAATGTTTGTCCTCCAGTATGATCACCACATTCTCCCTCATGTACCTCTTGTAGTACATGCTTGATGTCATCACGGGCTATACACCAGAGAAGAGGCATCGAAAATCCTTGTCTGTACAGGACTCCGCTTTGCAGAACGTATCGGGAAGCTTTACGGATTATCTTTCGCCTCTCGCTTTTCTTGGTCGGAAGCGTTCCACTTACCAAGAAATTCTTTAAAGGGGTCATCCATGACTCTCTTTCTGGCTTAGTCTCTAGTACCAGATCAATTTCCATCTGATCTATGCTAGGGAACTGAAGTACTTCAACTGGGGATAGCCCGGCTTCTTCAGGATCATCGAAACTAGCCATCTTTGCTAACTTATCCTCCCGTTGGTTCTCTGACCATGGAATATGAGATATACGGTGGTGATTAAAGCCAGTTAGCAACTCCTTCACTTTCTCCAAATAAGAAATCAATCATGGGCTCTTAGCTCGGAACTTTCCAGTGACCTGATTTACAACCAACTTAGAATCGCAGAATATGTCCAGCTTAGCAATCTCTAATTCCTTTCCGATCTTCAGTCCGGCTATCAGGGCTTCATATTCGGAGTCGTTGTTGGTAGCATGTAATTCCAACCGGATAGCATAGGATATTAGTCGTTTTTCAGGGGTTTCAAGCACCACTCTGGCACTGGATCGTTTATCATTCCTAGCACCATCAGTATACAATTTCCATGCACTAGGATCGAGAAGTAGTTTTGGTGGGTCAGCCTCTTCATTCTCCATGTTGTCCTCCGGGACAGTAAATTCTGCTATGAAGTCTGCCAGAACTTGCCCCCGTATCGATCGTCAGGGCTGAAAATTCAGATCAAACTGACTCAATTCAATATTCCATTCGAGCAGTCTTCCAGAAGCCTCTGGTTTCTGTAGAACTTGCTTGAGCGGATGATCAGTGTACACGGTTATTAGATGAGCTTGGAAATAATGTCGAAGCTTTCTAGATGCAATCAATAAACTGTACGCCAGCTTTTCTATCCTCGGATAATTGCGCTCAGCTGCCGCCAGTTTCTTACTCACGTAGTATACTGGCCTTTGAACCTTATCTTCCTCTCTCACTAATGCTGAGCTGATCGCGTGGGACGACACTGCTAAATACACGAATAAATCCTCGTGGTCCACTGGCTTAGACAATATCGGAGGTCTCTCCAGATGATTCAGCAAGTTCTGAAACGCTTCAATGCAATCAGGAGTCCATTTAAAATTGCGTTTTCCTCGCTTTATCAATTCAAAGAATGGAATGCATTTGTCTGTCGCTCTAGAGATGAATCTGCTTAATGCTGCTACCTTCCCTGCAAGGCTTTGCACATCCTTGATTTGCCTAGGCTCCTGAATGCCTCTGATTGCGGCAATCTGGTCCGGATTAATCTCAATCCCGCGCGAACTGACAATGAATCCAAAGAATTTCCCGGAGGCAACCCCAAATGAGCATTTCGTTAGGTTGAGTTTCATCCCAAACTTTCGTATGATACCAAACATCTCTGCTAAGTCTGTAGTGTGATTGGGTGATTGTCTGAACTTAACCAACATGTCGTCAACGTATACCTCCATTGTTTTCCCAATCTTGTTATAGAACATTCTGTTCACTAACCGCTGATATGTAGCACCTGCGTTCTTTAAACCAAAATGCATTACCACGTAGCAATATAGTCCCAGATCCGTAATGAAACTAGTGTGTTCTTGATCTGGAACATGCATAGGGATCTGGTTATATTCTGAATAAGCATCCATGAAAGAGAGAAGCTTGTGACAAGCCGTTGAATCTACCAACTGATCAATTCTGGGTAACGGAAAGCTATCTTTTGGGCAGGCTTTATTCAAATCCGAAAAATAAATACACGTACATGTAACACCCCATGTCCGTTAGTGTCACTCACAAAGGGAATGCACTAAGTTCTGTGGAGCATTTTAAGGTAAAAGATGCAGATAAATTACAAGACAAACAAAAATTAAACAGCGGAAAATAAAACTTTTCTTTATTGATAAAATAGTTTGTACAATGATTTCTTTACAATATCAGAGTATTATCTGTCTTACAAAATAAAGAAGCATGAAAATACATTTATATTCCCCAAGTTTAGAAAGAGCCAGCCATAGCATCTGAAAAGAGAATCCAAGCAACCTTCGACAAATCTTCAAGCTGGGAAAGAATGGCAGTCCAACTTAACCTGAGCTAAACTATTCCCTCCTTTACTACCTTGGGGGGGGAACGGAAGAAAAAAAAGACAAAAGAAAAACAGAGTCAGACATAAAGCCTGAGTTAGTTCAGTAACTTCTAGCATGTGAATAAGGAAAACAAAACGACATGAACTAACTGAATACAAGATTACACCATGACGATAGGGTCAACAAGATTAGACAAGGTAGTCACAAGATATGCTAAGATAAACTGGATACGCTCTAATACTTTCGCTGCTTCGCTATTTCCTTGTTATATTGGTTTCTATATCTCTGCAGCACCTATCTAGTGTCCCAACTAGTAACGATAACGTGATCCCAATCCCTTTATTTTCCATTTCCTTCCGGCATACATTTATTATTTATTACCTGGATCAAATCTAGGGTTTTCTATCAAGTGCTTCCTAGATTTAACTAGAGTTTATGCTATCTGATGAACGCTTCTCGAGTTCAGGGTTTTTGCCACCTAGTTCAACTAGGGATTACGCTACCTGTCGAACGATGCCCCCAAGTCTAGGACACACTACCAAGAGTGGTATATGTTCCTATACTTCCCCACGCATGTATCGCGAATCGTTATCGCTTGTCTAGATGCACATGTCCTGTAATGTGCGGTCCGAGTCCTATGACAGGGCAAATCAAGGAATACAGAACTCGATCATGAGCTTTCAGATATCTGCTGATGCAGATGCTAAGGTCTGTTTTTATTCCAGTGGCTATGGTCCCACTTGACCCCTCCCTCAACTAATGAAAGGCACACCTTGTAAAATGAGAACTATACGCCGGCCCCTGGTGCCCTACAATCCTATGGCCATCCGCAACCATAACTAGATAGCAAGTATATGGTCTTTTGGAGTTCTCCGCCTTTCCGCTTCATGCATCACGATTGACTCAAGACGGATGGTAGACGACGAGATGCTATCATAGGGCTACCGTTTGCTCGCCGAATCACGCCGGTCCATCCTACTCTTTAGGTTGCCATGTATTGCAACCAAGGCATACCCCTGGTTCGTCTACGCAGACCTTAACCTCTGTGGGCCCAGGCGGATCATCTGCAGCCTCACAGAGGGATACCATGGGTACCCTCACGTCCCCTCACGTCCCCTCGAAGCCTCGGGCTTCGCAACCCAATTCGTTGGAGCCTTCTCTCCATTCAGACGGATATTCGCTCCGTCCCGTGTTATACTAAGAATTACTACTTAGTTTTACTAACTAAGATTTACCACTTAGTTTCCAGAATCGTTGTTTTCTATGGTTTACTACTTAGTTCCCTTTCCCGTCAATTTGGATTGGTTAAGTGTCATTAGTCAATTCAAGCCAACTTAACCCTCTTCATTCATCCTGTTATACTGGTTAAGTGTTATCGGTAATTCATGTTGACTTAACCCCACCACAAACCGAGTTATATTGGTTAAGTATTTCTTATTACTTAACCCTACCCATTCACCCTATATTGGTTAAGTGTTCCTTTTTATCTTAACCTTGCACGTCTGTCTAACATGTTATTAATGGTTAAGTATTATCCCTTCATGTTTAGACTTGCGCCTATTCTTTTATCACCATCTGATGGTTAAGTGTTCGAGTTTACTTAACCCTACGGTCTAGCCCGGCTAACATATCAAATTGGTTAAGTGCATTAAATCTTACTTAACCCCAATCTCTAGTCTAGTTAACATGTTAATTTGGCTAAGTGTATTAACTTTACTTAACCCCACTTTCTAGACTAGTTAAAATGTTAATTTGGCTAAGTGTTTTCTTAGTTACTTAACCTCTACAAATCTCGTCTTGTTACCATGAGTTTGGTTAAGTGTCCCTGTGGACTTAGCCCTCCGTTCTAGCTTAACTGAGCTTAAGTTGGTTAAGTGTTCCTATGGACTTAACCCTCCCATTCTAGCTTAACTGTATGAAGCTAACCCCATCTACCAGTCCTGTTATCATGTTGAGTTGGTTAAGTGTCTTAGTTAACTTAACCCTAGCATTCTTGTTCTAGCTTTAACTAAATAAATTAAAGCCACGACCACTCACATTAGACAGGTATTGTTGCGATTACTGGATGTGTCGGTTGGTTCCGGGCAGGTTTACATCGCAACTCAGTCTAACCTCGGGTTAGGCCTATTCGTGTTTTCTAGTTCAAACGGTTTTGATTAATTTTCAAATCAGGTTTTGAAAGTAACCATCCCGTCCGTCAGATCAGTTAGGGATAGCCAGGGAGAGCAGGAAACTTGTATTTTCCAAACTCAAGCCTAAACACTATCCTCTCTGTCACCCTAGAACTTTCTGGTTTATTATTAAAAGAGATGTCGTTAACAAACCTTTAATTTGTCTAAATTAACATTTTCTCTTTTAGGACAAATTTTATAAGTAAATTAATCCTAATTTACTTATTTCCCAATTACTCTTTTAATGTAAGTTGTCAACATTTATTCTTACGGCCCATTTTCCCCTCTATATCATGTTTATGTTTTTTGGTATGTAAACCATACCAAATGAATTGTCACTAACCATGATTTTGCTAATCCTGACAATTACTCCCAATTATGGCCAATTTTATGCCAATATACTTATCGAGCCAAATTAGCTAATCCAATTCTGATTTAACATTCTAATTCATGTCAAACTAGACTTATTATCTAGTTCACAATTCATGTAAATGCTAGATTTACACGTCAATACAAGATTCAAATCACACATCTTATAATTTATGTCAAATTTATCCAATTTGCATTTCTATGAACATGCCATAATACATGTTCCCAATTTATGCCAATTTCCAAGTTGAACTATGTTTTAGTAAATTTCATATTTTATCCCAAATCGCATTCCCACCGCTCGTATAATCGTGATTCAATCTAAATTATAGATAAATATAGATTCACAGAAGATAGGGAATGAACCAAAGATTGCTATGAAAAGGATAGATATAACAACTGGCATAAAATGATTTTGAATAACGACGTAGGTTCAAGAACATGGGTAGACCTAACTTAATAGGTAAATTCCCAAGGTCTAAAACCAAGAATAGACAGAGCAGGTTCAAGAACATGAGTAGACCTAACTTAATAGGTAAATTCCCATAGTCTAAAACCAAAGAAAACCAAGGACAAGCAGAATAAATAATCGGGTTTAGCCCCAAATCTCAAAATCACAGAACTTAAGCACCACTTTCCTAGTCAGGAATCATGGAGGTTTAATCACAGATGTCCTTGTTATGTCACAGGCAATAGTTTATGTTAATCAAAGGCATAGGTTTTGTCAAGGAAGTAGTCCTCATAGTCATATTCACAATCATAGGCAATGTTCATAGTTATAGGCGGTGTCCATAGTCATAGGCAATGTCCATAGTCATAGGAAATTGTTCGTAGTCATAGGCATATGGTTTTTAGGTCCATAGTTTCATAGTCACGGTCTTATTTGTCTTTCAATCGTGACAGTTCTTAATTAGGTCCAAAGAGATAGGCACAGATTCGAATAGAAAGAAAGAGAATTGGCATATTCTTTTATTCCTTTAATTTCATGTCATGAACAAAGAAAAACGTTCAAATCTAGAAATAACTGACTTATCGAGATTTAGATTAGAAAAGAAAGATGGCGTTGCTACGATTCGTAGAAAATCATTCGTTGAATCGTTTGAACCTCCTTTTGAATCCTAGCTTGAATCTCTTCTTCTTGAAAGTCTTTTGAGCAGCATCTCCTCGTCTTGCTTTATTTTATTTATATTATTTATTTATTTATATATTTTAGAGGAGGAGAAGAAGCCATGTCTAACTAGAATCTTCGCAGCATAAGGGTAGAGAAGAATTGTGAATAGAGAAGAAGACCAGGGCTTTTTATATAGTTGCTCAAGACCTTATCGTACACGCAGCGCTGAGTCAGCATTGAACCTAGTTAAGAAAATAGTCCAGGTTCGCAGATGAATCTAGCCAAATCTTATCGTACATACAGTGTTAAGTCAGCATTAGGTCCCACAAGCTGTTTTGGCGCAGAAATTTGAATTTCGAACTTTTGAATTTCTGGAATTTATTTAACTATTTTATTCACATGAAATATTCTTATATGTATACAATTCCTTTAACGACCATTTTACGCGTATATATATACGCACAACTTTCATTTTATTTTCAAAATTCAAACGATGTTGCACCGCTATTTAATTCTTGCCATATTTCATTTACTATAGCCTTATCTTAAATTTTATCTTTCGTATGCATATATTTCTGCATATATATATATATATATATATATATATTCTCATGTATATACGTATATTTTCTTTATTTCCTTATATGTACGTTCTTATCCTTTCAAATTTTGAATTTGTATATGTACATATATTTGCATGTTCAGTTTGCCCTCTTTAAAACAGAGATAAAAATTATGCTGCCGCCGGGGTTCGAACCCCCGACCTCCATGTTACAAATCTAATGCCTTAACCAACTGAGCTACAAAGTCTTTTGTTAATAAGTCTTAGAACAATGATAATTATTGTTCTTTCCTTACTTCTCTTTTTCATGTTAGTTACAATACTTAAATTAAACCAATGCATGAATCTTTTTCTTTTAATTTTAATGCATTATGTTTGCAAATCAGTGCATGCAACATATTTACATCGCATGCAACCAATCTTTTTTTTTCATATATTAATTAATTTTCATTATACATCACCATATTAATCCTATATGTGGATATATATATACATTTTTAATTACATTAAAAATACGGGGTGTTACATTCTCCCCCACTTAAAAGGATTTCGTCCCCGAAATCTTCTAGTTAGGAAGAATGTGTCCTACCATCCAATCACCCATCTACTCAACCATCCAATCACATGCATCCATTGTCCTTAAAAGATTTCTAATGCTTTCATGTTCATATGCATAGTGTGTGTATATGTCTTTATCTAATGTAAAATCAGGCGGTCTACTGATTCAGCCGACCTCCTTAATGCGAATCATGTCGGTGCCATGCGTCCAATCATGTATGCAAGCATCCCTAGTTACGTAAATACTACATGCGTGCACGGACATTCATCCATATGCAACATCCATATGACAACATATCAGGCTCAACTTAAATACATATCTGTAAATGCAATATGAAAACATCTGAACTGATCTAGTTTCTAATACGTACGCATATGCATTCACAAGCAACCACTTGCAACCATCAACCATAAAATGTTTCAAATACATGTTTACATCCATTGGCTTCTACCTAAGGATCGAAGATACGACCTAGGTGATATACTTTGGAAAGAGAGAAACAATTATGCGCAAAGCTCCTAAACAAAGAAATCAAGGATACACCCTTAAGAAAAAGGGTATGACGCTAGTATCTTGCCTTCTTGAGCTTTACTCCACTGTATCTTAACTAATTTAACTTCACGATTGTGAAGTTTCCGACCTCCAATTCCAAAATAAACAGATGTCAATCACGGTACCAAGTATATGTACTAAGATGATTAGAGGTTTCCCTCTTATCCGTCATGCCATAACTATAAGAGTCGAAAGGTCACTACGTGCTCTTTGGAGTGCTTACCACAACTATTCATCTCTCCCGCAAACCATCCAAACCGAACTCGACATTCCTCAAGTACAAGCCCCAAAGGCCTAAACCAATATCATACAAGCACCCAAGGAATATCTCCCCCGAATTTAGACGATCTACGTGAGATGATATAAGCAAACTCGATAGCTTTTCTCAAATCCCTACTAACAAAAAAAAAAAAACTGGTCGGACCACCAATTGGATTTGAGACTCTAGTGGGATCTTTCTACTATACAAGTACTATGGTGCAGAGACCCAACTATGGAAGTGGATATGAACAAATGAGAAGCGCTAGAACCTAAGGAAATAGCACGAACAGAAAACTAGACTCTTCCAATCGGACTACCTTTCTCCTAGGTACGCTTGGTGGCGAAAGCATGTACTTGTCCTTCGTAAAATCTCGTCCTCGTTCTTGCCCTTGTCCTTAAGTATATGCCCTATCATACCCTAGTAAAGATACTTCCTCTTGTCTTAGGTTTTATAATTTCTTCCTCCTTCGTGTGCTAAGTCTACATCCATGAATTCCTCATCCTAGAGTTATGCTCCTTTGCCAAACTCCTCATCCCCTTCCGTGTGTAGTCATGTTGACAAATCTCTGGAAAACTGCCTCCATTGTCCGGAAAACCTTATAAGCTTTGAAAGAAAACTGCCCGTAGATGAAACAACTACGGCTATGGATGGAAGCCGGGCACTACTTTGCCCTTCGATGAGGTTACCTCCCAGAAAGCCAGGAGCCCCAAGACTCAAGAAAGAAGGAGACAAGAATTTAAATAGAGGAAGAGAAGATAGTGCGTATGGCTTTAGGGAATATGTCTTTAAAACAAATCTTTTCTCTTGAAAATGCTTCTTTAAAAACCGTTTTGAAAATAATTTTTCAAATCCTTTATCTGATCTGGTAACCTTCAGCTCTGATACCACGTGTAACACCCCATGTCCGTTAGTGTCATTCACAAAGGGAATGCACTAAGTTCTGTGGAGCATTTTAAGGTAAAAGATGCAGATAAATTACAAGACAGACAAAAATTAAACAGCGGAAAATAAAACTTTTCTTTATTGATAAAATAGTTTGTACAATGATTTATTTACAATATCAGAGTATTATCTGTCTTACAAAATAAAGAAGCATGAAAATACATTTATAATCCCCAAGTTTAGAAAGAGCCAGCCATAGCATCTGAAAAGAGAATCCAAGCAACCTTCGACAAATCTTCAAGCTGGGAAAGAATGGCAGTCCAACTTAACCTGAGCTAAACTATTCCCTCCTTTACTACCTGGGGGGGGGGGAACAGAAGAAAAGAAGACAAAAGAAAAACAGAGTCAGACATAAAGCCTGAGTAAGTTCAGTAACTTCTAGCATGTGAACATGGAAAACAAAACGACATGAACTAATTGAATACAAGATTACACCATGACGATAGGGTCAACAAGATTAGACAAGGTAGTCATAAGATATGCTAAGATAAACTGGATACGCTCTAATACTTTCGCTGCTTCGCTATTTCCTTGTTATACTGGTTTCTATATATCTGTACCACCTATCTAGTGTCCCAACTAGTAACGATAACGTGATCCCAATCCCTGTATTTTCCATTTCCTTCCGGCATACATTTATTATTTATTACCTGGATCAAATCTAGGGTTTTCTATCAAGTGCTTCCTAGATTTAACTAGAGTTTATGCTATCTGCTGAACGCTTCTCGAGTTCAGGGTTTTTGCCACCTAGTTCAACTAGGGATTACGCTACCTGTCGAACGATGCCCCCAAGTCTAGGACACACTACCTAGAGTGGTATATGTTCCTATACATCCCCACGCATGTATCGCGAATCGTTATCGCTTGTCTAGATGCACATGTCCTGTAATATGCGGTCCGAGTCCTGTGACAGGGCAAATCAAGGAATACAGAACTCGGTCGGGAGCTTTCAGATATCTGCCGATGCAGATGCTACGGTATGTTTTTATTCCAGTGGTTATGGTCCCTCTTGACCCCTCCCTCAACTAATGAAAGGCATACCTTGTAAAATGAGAACTATACGCCGGCCCCTGGTGCCTCACTATCCTATGGCCATCCGCAACCATAACTAGATAGCAAGTATATGGTCTTTAGGAGTTCTCCGCCTTTCCGCTTCACGCATCACGATTGACTCAAGATGGATGGTAGACGACGAGTTGCTATCACAGGGCTACCGTTTGCTCGCCGAATCACGCCGGTCCATCCTAGTCTTTAGGTTGCCATGTATTGCAACCAGGGCATTCACCTGGTTCTTCTACGCAGACCTTAACCTCTGTGGGCCTAGGCGGATCATCTGCAGCCTCACAGAGGGATACCAAGGGTACCCTCACGTCCCCTCGAAGCCTCGGGCTTCGTAACCCAATTCGTTGGAGCCTTCTCTCTATTCAGAAGGATATTCGCTCCTTCCCGTGTTATACTAAGAATTACTACATAGTTTTACTAACTAAGATTTACCACTTAGTTTCCAGAATCGTTGTTTTCTAAGGTTTACTACTTAGTTCCCTTTCCCGTCAATTTGGATTGGTTAAGTGTCATTAGTCAATTCAAGCCAACTTAACCCTCTTCATTCATCCTGTTATATTGGTTAAGTGTTATCGGTAATTCATGTTGACTTAACCCCACCACAAACCAAGTTATATTGGTTAAGTATTTCTTATTACTTAACCCTACCCATTCACCCTATATTGGTTAAGTGTTCCTTTTTATCTTAACCATGCCCATCTGTCTAACATGTTATTAATGGTTAAGTATTATCCCTTTATGTTTAGACTTACCCCTAGTCTTTTATCACCATCTGATGGTTAAGTGTTTGAGTTTACTTAACCCTACGGTCTATCCCGGCTAACATATCAAATTGGCTAAGTGCATTAAATCTTACTTAACCCCAACCTCTAGTCTAGTTAACATGTTAATTTGGCTAAGTGTATTAACTTTACTTAACCCCACTTTCTAGACTAGTTAACATGTTAATTTGGCTAAGTGTTTTCTTAGTTACTTAACCTCTACAAATCTCATCTTGTTACCATGAGTTTGGTTAAGTGCCCCTGTGGACTTAGCCCTCCGTTCTAGCTTAACTGAGCTTAAGTTGGTTAAGTGTTCCTATGGACTTAACCCTCCCATTCTAGCTTAACTGTATGAACCTAACCCCATCTACCAGTCCTGTTATCATGTTGAGTTGGTTAAGTGTCTTAGTTAACTTAACCCTAGCATTCTTGTTCTAGCTTTAACTAAATAAATTAAAGCCATGACCACTCACATTAGACAGATATTGTTGCGATTACTGGATGTGCCAGTTGGTTCCGGGCAGGTTTACATCGCAACTCAGTCTAACCTCGGGTTAGGCCTATTCGTGTTTTCTAGTTCAAAGGGTTTTGATTAATTTTCAAATCAGGTTTTGAAAGTAACCATCCCGTCCGTCGGATCAGTTAGGGATAGCCAGGGAGAGCAGGAAACTTGTATTTTCCAAACTCAAGCCTAGACACTATCCTCTCTGTCACCCTAGAACTTTCTGGTTTATTATTAAAAGAGATGTCGTTAACAAACCTTTAATTTGTCTAAATTAACATTTCCTCTTTTAGGACAAATTTTATAAGTAAATTAATCCTAATTTACTTATTTCCCAATTACTCTTTTAATGTAAGTTGTCAACATTTATTCTTACGGCCCATTTTCCCCTCTATATCATGTTTATGTTTTTTGGTATGTAAACCATACCAAATGAAGTGTCACTAACCATAATTTTGCTAATCCTGACAATTACTCCCAATTATGGCCAATTTTATGCCAATATACTTATCGAGCCAAATTAGCTAATCCAATTCTTATTTAACACTCTAATTCATGTCAAACTAGACTTATTATCTAGTTCGCAATTCATGTAAATGCTAGATTTACATGTCAATACAAGATTCAAATTACACATCTTATAATTTATGTCAAATTTATCCAATTTGCATTTCTATGAACATGCCATAATACATGTTCCCAATTTATGCCAATTTCCAAGTTGAACTACGTTTTAGTAAATTTCATATTTTGTCCCAAATCGCATTCCCACCGCTCGTATTATCGTGATTCAATCTAAATTATAGATAAATCTAGATTCGCAGAAGATAGGGAATGAACCAAAGATTGTTATGAAAAGGATAGATATAACAACTGGCATAAAATGGTTTTGAATAACGACGTAGGTTCAAGAACATGGGTAGACCTAACTTAATAGGTAAACACCCAAGGTCTAAAACCAAGAATAGACAGAGCAGGTTCAGGAACATGAGTAGACCTAACTTAATAGGTAAATTCCCATAGTCTAAAACCAAAGAAAACCAAGGACAAGCAGAATAAATAATCGGGTTTAGCCCCAAATCTCAAAATCACAGAACTTAAGCAACACTTTCCTAGTCAGGAATCATGGAGGTTTAATCACAGATGTCCTTGTTATGTCACAGGCAATAGTTTATGTTAATCGAAGGCATAGGTTTTGTCAAGGAAGTGATCCTCATAGTCATAGTCACAATCATAGGCAATGTTCATAGTTATAGGCGGTGTCCATAGTCATAGGCAATGTCCATAGTCATAGGAAAATGTTCATAGTCATAGGCATATGGTTGTTAGGTCCATAGTTTCATAGTCACGGTCTTATTTGTCTTTGAATCATGACAGTTCTTAATTAGGTCCAAAGAGATAGGCATAGATTCGAATATAAAGAAAGAGAATTGGCATATTCTTTTATTCCTTTAATTTCATGTCATGAACAAAGAAAAACATTCAAATCTAGAAATAACTGACTTACAGTGATTTAGATTAGAAAAGAAAGATGGTGTTGCTACGATTCGTAGAAAATCATTCGTTGAAGTCGTTTGAACCTCCTTTTGAATCCTAGCTTGAATCTCTTCTTCTTGAAAGTCTTTTGAGCAGCAACTCCTCGTCTCGCTTTATTTTATATATATTATTTATTTATTTATATATTTTAGAGGAGGAGAAGAAGCCATGTCTAACTAGAATCTTCGCAGCATAAGGGTAGAGAAGAATTGTGAATAGAGAAGAAGACCAGGGCTGTTTATATAGTTGCTCAAGACCTTATCGTACACGCAGCGCTGAGTCAGCATTGAACCTAGTTAAGAAAATAGTCCAGGTTCGCAGCTGAATCTAGCCAAATCTTATCGTACATGCAGTGTTAAGTCAGCATTGGGTCCCATAAGCTGTTTTGGCGCAGAAATTTGAATTTCGAACTTTTGAATTTCTGGAATTTATTTAACTATTTTATTCACATGAAATATTCTTATATGTATACAATTCCTTTAACGACCATTTTACGCGTATATATATACGCACAACTTTCATTTTATTTTCAAAATTCAAACGATGTTGCACCGTTATTTAATTCTTGCCGTATTTCATTTACTATAGCCTTATCTTAAATTTTATCTTTCGTATGCATATATTTCTGCATATATATATATTCTCATGTATATACATATATTTTCTTTATTTCCTTATATGTACGTTCTTACCCTTTCAAATTTTGAATTTGTATATGTACATATATTTGCATGTTCAATTGGACCTCTTTAAAACAGAGATAAAAATTATGCTGCCGCCGGGGTTCGAACCCCCGACCTCCATGTTACAAATCCAATGCCTTAACCAACTGAGCTACAAAGTCTTTTGTTAATAAGTCTTAGAACAATGATAATTATTGTTCTTTCCTTACTTCTCTTTTTCATGTTAGTTACAATACTTAAATTAAACCAATGCATGAATCTTTTTCTTTTAATGTTAATGCATTATGTTTGCAAATCAGTGCATGCAACATATTTACATCGCATGCTACCAATCTTTTTTTTCATATATTAATTAATTTTCATTATACATCACCATATTAATCCTATCTGTGGATATATATACATTTTTAATAACATTAAAAATACGGGGTGTTACATTCTCCCCCACTTAAAAGGATTTCGTCCCCGAAATCTTCTAGTTCGGAAGAATGTGTCCTACTATCCAATCACCCATCTACTCAAACATCCAATCACAGACATCCATTGTACTTAAAAGATTTCTAATGCTTTCATGTTCATATGCATAGTGTGTGTATATGTCTTTATCTACTGTAAAATCAGGCGGTCTACTGATTCAGTCGACCTCCTTAATGCGAATCATGTCGGTGCCATGCGTCCAATCATGTATGCAAGCATCCATAGTTACGTAAATACTACATGCGTGCACGGACATTCATCCATATGCAACATCCATATGATAACATATCAGGCTCAACTTAAATACATATCTGTAAATGCAATATGAAAACATCTGAACTGATCTAGTGTCTAATACGTATGCATATGCATTCACAAGCAACCATTAGCAACCACTTGCAACCATCAACCATAACATGTTTCAAATACATGTTTACATCCATTGGCTTCTACCTAAGGATCGAAGATACGACCTAGGTGATATACTTTGGAAAGAGAGAAACAATTATGCGCAAAGCTCCTAAACAAAGAAATCAAGGATACACCCTTAAGAAAAAGAGTATGACGCTAGCATCTTGCCTTCTTGAGCTTTACTCCACTGTATCTTAACTAATTTAACTTCACGATTGTGAAGTTTCCGACCTCCAGTTCCAAAATAAACAGATGTCAATCACGGTACCAAGTATATGTACTAAGATGATTAGAGGTTTCCCTCTTATCCGTCATGCCATAACTATAAGAGTCGAAAGGTCACTACGTGTTCTTTGGAGTGCCTACCACAACTATTCATCTCTCCCGCAAACCATCCAAACCGAACTCGACATTCCTCAAGTTCAAGCCCCAAAGGCCTAAACCAATATCATACAAGCACCCAAGGAATATCTCCCCCGAATTTAGACGATCTACATGAGATGATATAAGCAAACTTGATAGCTATTCTCAAATCCCTACTAAAAAAAAATTAAACTGGTCGGACCACCAATTGGATTTGAGACTCTAGTGGGATCTTTCTACTATACAAGTACTATGGTGCAGAGACCCAACTATGAAAGTGGATATGAACAAATGAGAAGCGCTAGAACCTAAGGAAATAGCACGAATAGAAAACTAGACTCTTCCAACCGGAATACCTTTCTCCTAGGTACGCTTGGTGGCGAAAGCATGTACTTGTCCTTCTGAAAATCTCGTCCTCGTTCTTGCCCTTGTCCTTAAGTATATGCCCTATCATACCCTAGTAAAGATACTTCCTCTTGTCTTAGGTTTTATAATTTCTTCCTCCTTCGTCTGCTAAGTCTACATCCATGAATTCCTCATCCTACCGTTATGCTCCTTAGCCAAACTCCTCATCCCCTTCCGTGTGTAGTCATGTTAACAAATCTCTCGAAAACTGCCTCCATCGTCCGGAAAACCTTATAAGCTTTGAAAGAAAACTGCCCGTAGATGAAACAACTACGGCTATGGATGGAAGCCGGGCACTACTTTTCCCTTCGATGAGGTTACCTCCCAGAAAGCCAGGAGCCCCAGAGACTCAAGAAAGAAGGAGACAAGAATTTAAACAGAGGAAGAGAAGATAGTGCGTATGGCTTTGGGGAATATGTCTTTAAAACAAATCTTTTCTCTTGAAAATGCTTCTTTAAAAACCATTTTGAAAATAATTTTTCAATTCCTTTATCTGATCTGGTAACCTTCAGCTCTGATACCACATGTAACACCCCATGTCCGTTAGTGTCACTCACAAAGGGAATGCGCTAAGTTCTGTGGAGCATTTTATGGTAAAAGATGCAGATAAATTACAAGACAGACAAAAATTAAACAGCGGAAAATAAAACTTTTCTTTATTGATAAAATAGTTTGTACAATGATTTATTTACAATATCAGAGTATTATCTGTCTTACAAAATAAAGAAGCATGAAAATACATTTATATTCCCTAAGTTTAGAAAGAGCCAGCCATAGCATCTGAAAAGAGAATCCAAGCAAGCTTCGACAAATCTTCAAGCTGGGAAAGAATGGCAGTTCAACTTAACCTGAGCTAAACTATTCCCTCCTTTACTACCTTGGGGCGGGGGAACAGAAGAAAAGAAGACAAAAGAAAAACATAGTCAGACATAAAGCCTGAGTAAGTTCCGTAACTTCTAGCATGTGAACATGGAAAACAAAACGACATGAACTAACTAAATACAAGACTACACCATGACGATAGGGTCAACAAGATTAGAGAAGGTAGTCACAAGATATGTTAAGATAAACTGGATACGCTCTAATACTTTCACTGCTTCGCTATTTCCTTGTTATACTGGTTTCTATATCTCTGCACCACCTATCAAGTGTCCCAACTAGTAACGATAACGTGATCCCAATCCCTGTATTTTCCATTTCCTTCCGGCATACATTTATTATTTATTACCTGCATCAAATCTAGGGTTTTCTATCAAGTGCTTCCTAGATTTAACTAGATTTTATGCTATCTGCTGAACGCTTCTCGAGTTCAGGGTTTTTGCCACCTAGTTCAACTAGGGATTACGCTACCTGTCGAACGATGCCCCCAAGTCTAGGACACACTACCTAGAGTGCTATATGTTCCTATACATCCCCACGCATGTATCGCGAATCGTTATCTCTTGTCTAGATGCACATGTCCTGTAATGTGCGGTCTGAGTCCTGTGACAGGGCAAATCAAGGAATACAAAAATCGGTCGGGAGCTTTCAGATATCTGCCGATGCAGATGCTAAGGTCTGTTTTTATTCCAGTGGCTATGGTCCCTCTTGACCCCTCCCTCAACTAATGAAAGGCACACCTTGTAAAATGAGAACTATAAGCCGGCCCCTGGTGCCCCACTATCCTATGGCCATCCACAACCATAACTAGATAGCAAGTATATGGTCTTTTGGAGTTCTCCGCCTTTCCGCTTCACGCATCATGATTGACTCAAATGGATGGTAGACGACGAGTTGCTATCATAGGGCTACCGTTTGCTCGCCGAATCACGCTGGTCCATCCTAGTCTTTAGGTTGCCATGTATTGCAACCAAGGCATACCCCTGGTTCTTCTACGCAGACCTTAACCTCTGTGGGCCCAGGCGGATCATCTGCAGCCTCACAGATGGATACCAAGGGTACCCTCACGTCCCCTCGAAGCCTCGGGCTTCGTAACCCAATTCGTTGGAGCCTTCTCTCTATTCAGACGGATATTCGCTCCTTCCTGTGTTATACTAAGAATTACTACTTAGTTTTACTAACTAAGATTTACCACTTAGTTTCCAGAATCGTTGTTTTCTAAGGTTTACTACTTAGTTCCCTTTCCAGTCAATTTGGATTGGTTAAGTGTCATTAGTCAATTCAAGCCAACATAACCCTCTTCATTCATCCTGTTATACTGGTTAAGTGTTATCGGTAATTCATGTTGACTTAACCCCACCAAAAACCAAGTTATATTGGTTAAGTATTTCTTATTACTTAACCCTACCCATTCACCCTATATTGGTTAAGTGTTCCTTTTTATCTTAACCTTGCCTGTCTGTCTAACATGTTATTAATGGTTAAGTATTATCCCTTCATGTTTAGACTTACCCCTATTCTTTTATCACCATCTGATGGTTAAGTGTTCGAGTTTACTTAACCCTACGTTCTAGCCCGGCTAACATATCAAATTGGCTAAGTGCATTAAATCTTACTTAACCCCAACCTCTAGTCTAGTTAACATGTTAATTTGGCTTAGTGTATTAACTTTACTTAACCCCACTTTCTAGACTAGTTAACATGTTAATTTGGCTAAGTGTTTTCTTAGTTACTTAACCTCTACAAATCTCGTCTTCTTACCATGAGTTTGGTTAAGTGTCCCTATAGACTTAGCCCTCCGTTCTAGCTTAACTGAGCTTAAGTTGGTTAAGTGTTCCTATGGACTTAACCCTCCCATTCTAGCTTAACTGTATGAACCTAACCCTATCTACCAGTCCTGTTATCATGTTGAGTTGGTTAAGTGTCTTAGTTAACTTAACCTTAGCATTCTTGTTCTAGCTTTAACTAAATAAATTAAAGCCACGACCACTCACATTAGACAAATATTGTTGAGATTACTGGATGTGCCGGTTGGTTCCGGGCAGGTTTACATCGCAACTCAGACTAACCTCGGGTTAGGCCTATTCGTGTTTTCTAGTTCAAAGGGTTTTGATTAATTTTCAAATCAGGTTTTGAAAGTAACCATCCCGTCCGTCGGATCAGTTAGGGATAGCCAGGGAGAGCAGGAAACTTGTATTTTCCAAACTCAAGCCTAGACACTATCCTCTCTGTCACCCTAGAACTTTCTGGTTTATTATTAAAAGAGATGTCGTTAACAAACCTTTAATTTGTCTAAATTAACATTTCCTCTTTTAGGACAAATTTTATAAGTAAATTAATCCTAATTTACTTATTTCCCAATTACTCTTTTAATGTTAGTTGTCAACATTTATTCTTACGGCCCATTTTCCTCTCTATATCATGTTTATGTTTTTTTTTATGTAAACCATACCAAATGAAGTGTCACTAACCATGATTTTGCTAATCCTGACAATTACTCCCAATTATGGCCAATTTTATGCTAATATACTTATCGAGCCAAATTAGCTAATCCAATTCTGATTTAACATTCTAATTCATGTCAAACTAGACTTATTATCTAGTTCACAATTCATGTAAATGCTAGACTTTCACGTCAATACAAGATTCAAATTACACATCTTATAATTTATGTCAAATTTATCCAATTTGCATTTCTATGAACATGCCATAATACATGTTCCCAATTTATGCCAATTTCCAAGTTGAACTACGTTTTAGTAAATTTCATATTTTGTCCCAAATCGCATTCCCACCGCTCGTATAATCGCGATTCAATCTAAATTATAGATAAATCTAGATTCGCAGAAGATAGGGAATGAACCAAAGATTGCTATGAAAAGGATAGATATAACAACTGGCATAAAATGGTTTTGAATAACGACGTAGGTTCAAGAACATGGGTAGACCTAACTTAATAGGTAAATTCCCAAGGTCTAAAACCAAGAATAGACAGAGCAGGTTCAAGAACATGAGTAGACCTAACTTAATAGGCAAATTCCCATAGTCTAAAACCAAAGAAAACCAAGGACAAGCAGAATAAATAATCGGGTTTAGCCCCAAATCTCAAAATCACAGAACTTAAGCAACACTTTCCTAGTCAGGAATCATGGAGGTTTAATCACAGATGTCCTTGTAATGTCACAGGCAATAGTTTATGTAAATCAAAGGCATAGGTTTTGTCAAGGAAGTAATCCTCATAGTCATATTCACAATCATAGGCAATGTTCATAGTTATAGGCGGTGTCCATAGTCATAGGCAATGTCCATAGTCATAGGAAAATGTTCATAGTCATAGGCATATGGTTTTTAGGTCCATAGTTTCATAGTCACGGTCTTATTTGTCTTTGAATCATGACAGTTCTTAATTAGGTCCAAAGAGATAGGCACAGATTCGAATAGAAAGAAAGAGAATTGGCATATTCTTTTATTCCTTTAAATTCATGTCATGAACGAAGAAAAACGTTCAAATCTAGAAATAACTGACTTACAGAGATTTAGATTAGAAAAGAAAGATGGCGTTGCTACGATTCGTAGAAAATCATTCGTTGAAGTCGTTTGAACCTCCTTTTAAATCCTAGCTTGAATCTCTTCTTCTTGAAAGTCTTTTGAGCAGCATCTCCTCGTCTTGCTTAATTTTATATATATTATTTATTTATTTATATATTTTATAGGAGGAGAAGAAGCCATGTCTAACTAGAATCTTCGCAGCATAAGGGTAGAGAAGAATTGTGAATAGAGAAGAAGACCAGGGCTGTTTATATAGTTGCTCAAGACCTTATCGTACACGCAGCGCTGAGTCAGCATTGAACCTAGTTAAGAAAATAGTCCAGGTTCGCAGATGAATCTAGCCAAATCTTATCGTACATGCAGTGCTAAGTCAGCATTGGGTCACACAAGCTGTTTTGGCGCAGAAATTTGAATTTCGAACTTTTGAATTTCTGGAATTTATTTAACAGTTTTATTCACATGAAATATTCTTATATGTATACAATTCCTTTCACGACCATTTTACGCATATATATATAAGCACAACTTTCATTTCATTTTCAAAATTCAAACGATGTTGCACCGTTATTTAATTCTTGCCATATTTCATTTACTATAGCCTTATCTTAAATTTTATCTTTCGTATGCATATATTTCTGCATATATATATATATATATATTCTCATGTATATACATATATTTTCTTTATTTCCTTATATGTACATTCTTATCCTTTCAAATTTTGAATTTGTATATGTACATATATTTGCATGTTCAGTTGGCCCTCTTTAAAATTGAGATAAAAATTATGCTGCCGCCGGGGTTCGAACCCCTGACCTCCATGTTACAAATCTAATGCCTTAACCAACTGAGCTACAAAGTCTTTTGTTAATAAGTCTTAGAACAATGATAATTATTGTTCTTTCCTTACTTCTCTTTTTCATGTTAGTTACAATACTTAAATTAAACCAATGCATGAATCTTTTTCTTTTAATGTTAATGCATTATGTTTGCAAATCAGTGCATGCAACATATTTACATCCCATGCAACCAATCTTTTTTTTCATATATTAATTAATTTTCATTATACATCACCATATTAATCCTATCTGTGGATAAATATACATTTTTAATTACATTAAAAATACGGGGTGTTACAGTACGCCACTTCCATTGGCCTTCTTTACCAAAACCGGATTCGAAATCCAATCTGGGTAGGTTGAGTCTCTGATGAATCCGCTACTTCTTAACTTTTCAACTTCTTCTTTCAAGGCTGCGGACCTCTCTGGACCTAGCATTCACCTTTTTTGCTTTACAGGGGGATGCTTTGGGTTAATGCTTAATGAGTGACTCATGATTGATGGAGATATCCCACACACGTCCGTGTGGGTCCAAGCAAATACGTCCAGGTTATCTTTCAGGAAGTCAATCAGTTCTTTAGGTCTAACCGGATCCAACTGGGATCCCATTTTCAGGACCTTCTCTGGGTCACTATCATTGATTGGTACATCCACAGTCGTTTCATTGGGTGCCGCCATTCTGTCCTCCGTTTCTTCATCCTCTCTGGGATCTATATCCTCGGGCAGCTCTCTGGGCGACTCACCCATAGTCACTCTCTTTAATTACTATGACGCCTCCTCCCGTGTGGGGGAAGAAGCATCTTTAGTTTCTATATCTCTACCTTTATGGAGTAGTTTTAGCTCTGCGATGTAACAATCTCGTTCGGCAACCTGATCTCCTCTGACTATACCCACACCAGCTTCAGTAGGACATTTTAATAACAAGCACCAGGGGGCTATACAAGCTCTAAACTTTGCTAGGGCCCGTCTGCCCAAAAAGGCATTATAAGGCGATTCAATACCCAAAACCACGAAGGGATGAATTCTCACTCTCTGGCGTTCTCCTTCCCCAAGTGTTAACAGAAGTTCTACATATCCCATTGGAGCAGTTGAAGCTCCGTTAAATCCACGGATCCATCCTTCACATGGCTTTAAATCTTTCAATTCAAGGTTCATTTGATCGAACGTCTTTTTGAATAGAATGTTGACTGAACTTCCATTATCCACTAAAACTTTATGGACAGTGGCCAGGCCAATAGGAACTGTGATGACAAATGGATCTTTGGTCAGAGCGTGGACCCAAATACTCTCTCGATCATTGAAAATGACGTCATCTGGCATCATCTTTTGCTGTTTTACCGGGACATTGCCTTCAGGGTTGCTACACTCTCCTACTTCAAGATGTTGCTTTGCTGCGTTCACGTACTGATCCATCGCCCTGAAACTATGCCCGGCTAGGTGAAGCCCTCCAATTATGGTATTGATAACAAGATCCTTTCCTTTTTGTTGGGCAGTTGGTCTGGTAGCAGGTTGATTCTGGTTTTGGTTTGGGGTTTGAATAGCTCGCCCCCTATCTCTGGGAGCCACCCTATACTAATCCAACTTCCCTTCTCGAAGCAGCCTCTCAACTACGTCTCTCAGGTGACGGCATTCATTTGTAGAGTGGCCGTGACTCTGGTGGAAGATACAAAAATTCCCCGTCTGACGCTCTTTTTCCGTCAAATCTCTTGGAGGAGGCCTTTTATGCTGGAGAACGTTGTATGAGTCCACGAAGATATTCTCCAAAGTATCATTTATTGGCGTATAATTTTCGAAAGACCTGGGACGGGTCCTTCTCCGGGAGTCGTTCCCCCGATTTCCCTTTCGATTATTGCCATCACTGTTATTACCATTGTCTCCTGACTGGCGGCCGCCGCCCTGGTTTCGGTTTCCCACATTGACTTCAACCTTCCTCTAGCTATCTCCGGTTTGCTTGATGGCCACATTACTTTGGATCTCCTCCTTATTTGCCATTTTCATCTTCCGATTAGCATATACTTCCTCTTGACGTAAGCGTACGTTAGCATTCTCGTAGAATAATTCTCTAGTATGAGGTGGCTTGCCAGCTAGGTATCTCCCAAATTCGGTATCTTTATCTACCCCATCGATCAGGGCTTCCACTACAGTTGGCTCATGGCGATCCTTGACTTCAGTGGCTGCTAGGTTGAAACGATCCAGATACACCATCAAACTCTCGCCTGGTTGTTGTTTGACAAGGAACAAATCAATCACACTCTTTGTCCTCTGTGCATAAATGCGGAACTGTTCCATGAACTTTTCACTCAACTCCCTGAAACTGGAAATTGATCTTGCTAGTAAGCGAGTGAACCATAATAACGCTACATCTTCCAGGAATATAGGGAATGCTTTGCACTTCACAGCGTCAGAGGCTGCAGCGGCAGTCATTGACCAAGAATATCTCATTAGATGTTGGATTGGATCAGATCTTCCCGCGTAACGATTCATCTGCGGCATGTTGAAGCGTCTCGGGAATGTTACATCTAGAATGTCATCAGTAAAAGGGGTGTGACTACGGTCAATCCCCTAATCTTCATTCCTTTGTCCACGGCTATTTGCCAGGATTTGATGGACCATAGCTGCAACATTTGCACTGGTCATCGGAGGCTCGGGATCAACGCTTCTCGCACGGTGAAATTCTCCAATCTCTCTTCTAGGAACAGCCACGAAATCCGGAGCTCGGACTGGGCTTCGTTTCCCCCCTTACCATGAGTATTTGTACGGCGAAGTGGCTGAGGTGGTCTATTCTCAATAGGATTGTCCACAATTCGAGCTCTAGGAGTTGCGGCATGATTATTCAAGTTGCGGTTCGAGGGTCCTACACCTAGTGTCTCTTCCTCTTGCGATGGCAGGGTTCCAAATCAGAGCTGCTCTATGTTTTCAGCCCTCTCATACGGTCGCCGAGGAGGCCTTGGTGATTCCTTTGACGAAGAAGAGTACTCAGGGGTGAGCGGATGAATTGAGGATGTTCTTTGTCTCGCGAGATCATCGAGCCTTCTATCCATTGCAGTCAAGTTCTGTCGCAACACAGAGTTTTCTTGCCTTTGAGCAGCTAATTCATCAAATAGCCTATCCCACATTTCAGAGAAGCGAGAGAGATCTCCTTCAGTGACCGGGGCAGAGGGGTCATATTGATCATCAACATTTTCTCTTATGCATAGAGAACTTGAGCCAGGCCGAATAGAGGTATCGGGACGAGAAGAGTGAGCCATAACCTCCTTTCCAGGTCGTGTTGTAGTCTGGTCATCACTTCGGATCGCGATGGACCTGTGCCTATGGCTCGTAGCACCCCCTTTGGGTCGAGTCGCGGTAGCTTTACATGGAGAGTTCGCGGCATAGTCTCGGGATCGGGTGACGACTCCTTCTGCGGGTCGGATCGTGTCGCCCTCGAGGTTTCGGATCGTGGCGCCTTCTTCTGACCGGCACGTGACACCACGTTCGGGCTGGATCGTGTCCACGTCTCCGCGATCCGCGAGGCCTTTCTCAACCTGCTCATGCACACTTTCTTCAACTACTTCATTTGCCTGCGAAGCTCGTAATTCCTTAGACTTCTTTCCAGCCATGATAGCAGACGTCGCTGGAGTCTTCAGAAATCTGAACAGTGAAGTTTCGGGACTGTTTCCTTCGGACTTGAATATCCAAACAACGGAGCAACAATCCAATATGATGAGAATTCAATTCTCAGTGAAAGCACCAAAATGTTAGATCAAAATTTGGCTCCATTGCCCAAATTGTTCCGATTTGTAGAGAATTATAACTGAAAATGAGGAAAAAGTAGAAAACACACACGGTTTATAGTGGTTCGGCGTTAACTAGCCTACGTCCACTTCATATGTTGTTGATTATACTTGGAATGATAGTACAACCAATGATTTCTCTCAAACTCACTCTTACAATTATGATTTCTCTCAGTAACCACGAAGTAAAATTGATAATAAATAGTGGTATGACAGCAATGGTGAAATCAATCCTCAAATTGCCAAAAGATCCTGAAAAATGCCAAGCTCTGGGCTATTTATAGTTGATTTTGTTAGTCGGATCGCGGTCACACGTGGCACAGATCCCGAGAACATCGTATCGTATCGTAGCTTGAGGAAGAATTGGTCAATATGACAGTTGGTGACAGGTGTCGCAAGATCCGCACATCTCGAATCGTGGTTGAACGGGCCAGGAGCTTCGCTGCGTCTTCGGTGATGGGATCGGATCGAGATGGCCTAGGCGGATCGGATCGCAGGGTCTCGTAGCGATCCGATGGGGGGCGTTGCGATCCGACGGCTGACGAGCGACTGCGATTGAGTTTTCAGGGGTCGGGAAGAATGAAGCTTCATATTTTCTTCTTGTGTGTGAACCTTGATGGCTTGGTCAAAAAGCTAGCCAACAACTGTATAGTGTTATGATGTGAAATGAACTGAATAAAATATTCATTAACAAACCGGACGGTTTGTTTATGTACACTTATTTATCTGATATTGATTGGGACGATAAATTTTACACATCGCCCAACTGCACAAATAATAAACAGTATTTGTTGTTTGAAAACCCCACACGGGTATTGGGATAATATTTGACATACACTAATCCCAATAATTAGTGGTATATCAATCGTTGGGTTGACAGATGATATAAGCGTTATTTATTTATTTTAATGCTTATGCAGCTGTAGAATGCACTCTGGATGTTGTATGAATTTTTAATGATTATTTATCATTATTATTGTATACATGTGATGTTGAAATCCATATAAATAAAATTATATGGTAATTGATTGAGTCTGATTCCAGTTCACAATTAACGAAATTTTTAAAATAATATTCAGAAAATATTGGACTGTGAAGCCGTGTTAAGTAGTTAAACGCCATTTTAACACGAACAGGAATTTTGTCGATTTTATTCATTTTATAATGAATATCGAAAAGTGAATTCAAAATTTGATATTTTGAAAATATTATCATTTTAATATTATAATGATAAGGAATATTCAAATTTGATTTAAATTTGGAAATGAAATGGAAATCGATTTGAAATGAATTTATAATGAAATTATATAGAATATTCAAATTTGATTTGAATTTGAAATGAAATGGATATCGTTTTAAAAATGAATTTGAAACAAATTTAAAAAGGAAAATTCAATTTGATTTGAAGTGCAAATGGAAGTGGAATTCATTTTAAATAGAAATTGATGAAATATAATATATATATACGTAAATATATTTTATTAAAATGGCCTGAATAGAACGTGCTGCGCAGCGACCATTCGCGAATTTCGACCATTGACTTCGAATGGATATTACAGGAGATTCGACCGTTGGATTCTCCTAAAACCAGAACCGTTGGGTTCGTATCGAAAAGAGCTTTCCAACGAATATAAGAAATTTGAAATCCAACGGTTGGATTTGGAATTATGTCCAAATCAAATATGGAAAAGGTCGCTACGCATGCAGTTTGATGGCCGTTAGTTGAAATTGACTGTACGGGCCTTGATAAAATTATTAAAAATATCAATAATTTGTGTAAAATCGTTATAAGTGATTTGGAAAGAATTGGGATGAAAAAGTCCATATTTGAAAAGATAAAAAAAATATTTTTTCCAAAATGAACTAGTTATTAACTAGAATTCGAATCCAATTATTTTTAAAACAAAATAAATTGGATTTGTGAATGGTTTTGATATAACTGGAATTTCCAATATATGGATTGGAATGGATTTGAATCGAAATTATCTTCGTAATGTTTCGATGTTGGATTTCGTGATTATACAGATATGGTTATGGAAATTTGAAAGATATTTATATCGTTATTTCCAATACAATATTTGTTGGTTTCAGAATTTGATATTGAATAAGTCGATATCTTTTCTATTTAGAGCCTTGTATTTAATATCAAATGGGATTTCGGGTTTGCCGTGAACCGTGTTTTAATTAACACTTGTTCTTTAACCCGATTAACAACGGAATGAGATTTTGGTTTTGTCGTGAATGGCATCTTTAATAATACTGTTCTTGAACCCAATGGAGTTAAGAGAATTTGAAACTAACCGGAGATTAGTTAAGTTTGAATGGTTTTCTGGGTATTGGTCTGATGTTGTTTTCGGCCTTCGGGGTCAATACTTAGGGAATTGTTCTCTTACAAATTTACGGTTACGGACTGATGAAATGGAATGAGATTTTGGGTTTATCGTGAACTGTGTTTTAAATGACATTAGTTCTTTAACCCAGTTAAAGATAAGATTAATTTCTTAACTTTGAAAATCATTAAGTAATGATTTTTGGAGATTAAAGCAGGAATAGAGTTTTAATGAATCATTAAATATATTGAAAGGTGATTTTGTTAACTAAAATTATCAAATTCAAGAAATGATCGGGAATGGAGTACCACCAGCTTTACTCCAGACGATAGTTAAATCTTTAATCAGATTTGAACGTGAAATGGTAATTAATTTTACCGATAACACCGGGGGTGTTAGATATGGAGTACTACCAGTTTTGCTCCATAGGATGAATAGGTTGGGATTGGGAAATAAAACAAATGATTACTTCGGTAAGGTTCGCTAATCCCAATTAGTTTGGAAAACCTTAATTAGGTTTAAAATGGTGAAAAGAACATTTGAATAAAAGAATATTATGAATTGGAATGAGGCGTATGTTGTATTGGTGTAACACTAGTTATAAAATACGCGAGTTATTCGGAAAGACCGGGTTTATCCCATTCTGAATAACGGATTCGACGATAAGTCGAAGGTGAAGACGGTGGTTGAAGACCGGAGGTCTTTACATCGTTTGGATGATTTCAAATGTCTTGATTGGGCTGTACACCTAGGACGAATGAATAATTGGTGATCATCCAGACGTACATGGAGATCGATGGATATGCGAGGTATAAAGTGCTTTCGGTTTCATTTAGGCCCAGAACGAACTTGTAAATGGACTGTGTGTCTGGCATTGGATTTTATTATGTTTTGATTGATCTCTATTAAATATACATCCATATGGTGAAGGGGAATTTATTACCTTACTTCACCCTTCTCTGAGACATACGGGATCAGAGGTTGTATATCGATAGACATCAGTCGCATGGAGTGGATTGCCTATGTGGCATGCTGAGATGCAAATGATCAAGGCTTATGTTGAAAAGCAGAGTCTTGGGGTTGATGATCAAAGCGCAGCTTTAATATAGCACAGCTTTGTGAAGCTTTAATTTGCAAGCCCCACACACCGGTATGGTGGTAAACTGATGGTTTGATCAGTATACTTTGGATATGATGATGGGCACCTTAGTGGTGTCGTGGATTCGATCGACCGAGGATATACTGTGTGTGGTCGCGCCACAGCAGTAGAGGGATAGAGCACACCCCCCGATTCCCAGATGGATAGAGTTAGCGATGTTTTCACATGCCTGCGACGTAAACCGCGGTAACTTGTTTCCTGGATAGTCCGGATGTGCATTTCGGTGTTTTCGCATGCCTGCGACGTAAACCGTGGTGAATTGCACTATGCGATCGATCTTTCGAATCAGGAACCACCATGATGGAAATCCAACTTCCAAATACGATATTTTTTGGTTTTGATTGTAGAGCCTAGTATGGAGACATAGTGGGATGGGGCACTCATTCTGTCTATGATTGATACATTTATATTTGAAGTTGATTTCTTCACTTATAGTAATAATAAAAGATCAAATTTAGCGTACCAAGCATATTTGGCTATTATAAGGTAAAACTCTATCCTCAGGTTTGTGTTGCACTATGTGATAGGACCTGAGTCTTATAATAGCTTCATTGTTCTTTATTTAGCATTGCGTTGTTTGTTTTATGCACTGGTATTCTTGGGAGGAAACCAGTTACGTGTTATACGACGTGGTCCCTTGATTTACTTAACTGTAAAATCAATTTAACAACTGTTTTTAGTTATCACACCAGTCACATGACTGACCTGGAGTTTATTGTTTTAACCTAAACTCTGGGTGCCCAATTTTCCACACGGGCAGTGTGATGAAAAGGAATTTTGCTCGATCCGAATCAGTCGCTAAACCAATCTAGACCGTTCGAAACGCCTGATTGTTTTGAGAACACGACAAAATAGAACGTAGACGGAAGAACATTTCATTTTATATTACAACAATTCATCAGAATACAGGAATATACAGAGTATAAACAAATAATATACATTCGATAAACATCAGAGATTACAATACATTACATAGCAGCGGAAAATAATACAAAATACAACTGAAGGAGATATACGGCTACAAAGCTTTCCGGATATCGTTCCAGCTGTAAACCAGGATCCTGTGAATATAAATCTGCAAAACCAAAACTACTAGCTTCTCGTGTCAAAATAAGGGCACCCAGAGTTTAGGTTAAAACAATAAACTCCAGGTCAGTCATGGGACTGGTGTGAGAACTAAAACAGTTATTCAAAACTTTACTTTAAATCAGATATATCAAGGGACCACGCCGTATAACACGGAACGGGTTTCTCCCAAGAATACCAGTGCATATAACAAAACAACGCAATGCTTTTTGGAAAAATGAAGCTATTATAAGACCCAGGTCCTATTATATAATGCAACGCAAGCCGGGGGATAGGGTTTTCCCTTATAATAGCCAAGAATGCTTGATACGTTTAAAACAAATCATTTGATACTATTATAAGTGTAGTGTCAAAAACAATTTCAAATCATAAGTATCAATCATAGGCGGCACGGGTACCATATATCATGTAGCCATATATATATATATATACAATCAAAACCGCACGATGTTGTATTTGGAAATTGGATTTCCGTCATGAACCAAGGCAAAAGACAGTCCTTACCGAATTCGAGACGCCCTAGTCCGTGTCTCAGGATCAGAACGCATCAACCCTTTAGATCGTCAGGGCCGGTCCACCGAGGTGGATTATTATGCCTGAACAATACGTTTCCCCGCCCTTTGGCGCGTCAATGAGCCAACGAATGACTCCATCGGACCCGGATCGTCCGATCTAACCGAGGCGCCTCGCAACAGCAACAACCACATATGTCAAACTCGTCAGGGCGTGTAAAACCACTGACGCCACTTCTAACTAGAAAGAAACGCATGCCCTCCCTGTGGTCCTTCTCCCCTTTCTGGTTCATACCGGGGTGTGAGGCTCACGATTTCACGTTGTACACAAAGCTACGCCACACAGGCGGTGCTTTGATCATCACTACAAGACTTTTCTTTTCAATAGAAGCCCTGATCACTGCATCTTAGCATGCCACACAGGCAATTCACACCGTGCAACCGGTGGTTATCAATCACACAGAATAAATCCCAATGTCAGACACACTGTCCATTTGCAAGTCTGTTCTGGGTCTGAACGAAACCGGAGGCACTAAATACCTCGCAAACCCATCGATCACCTCATACGTCTGGACGATCACCACTCATTATCCATATTTCGGGATGCCTCCCAATTAGGACCTCGGTTACCATCCAAACGAGGTGAAGATCTCCAGTCTTCGACCATCGTCTTCATCTTCGATTTCTTATCGTCGATTCAGTTATTCAAAATGGGATAAACCCGGTCTTTCTAAGCAACTCGCGTATATAATAAACAAGTGTTACACAAACACAACATATGCCTCATTCCAATTCATCAGTCACTAACCGTAAATTAACAAGAGAATAATTCCCCAAATATTAACCCCGAAGGCCGAAACCAACATAAGATCAATATCCAGAAAACCATTCTTCTTAGCTAACCGACAGTTAGTTTCTAAATTTCACATTCATAGGGAAAGGTCCCCATTAATTTTATCAAAGATAAATTCCTTGAATTTATTTTTTAATCTTCTTTTGAATTTTGATTCAACTAGTCGGGATTAACGAACCTTACCGAAGTAATCATTTGTTTTAATTTCCCAATCCCAACCTATTCATCCAATGAAGTAAAACTGGTAATACTTCATATCTGACACCACGGAGTTATCGGTAAATTCAATTACCATTTCACGTTCAAATCTAATTAAAGATTTAACTATCGCCTGGAGCAAAACTGGTGATACTCCATTCTCGAACTTTTCAATCTAATTAAAAATTCATTAAAACTCCACTTAGTTTTAATCTTTAACTGGGTTAAAGAATCAGTGTCATTTAAAAACACAGTTCACGATAAACCCAAAATCACATTCCATTTCAATCAGACCCTAACCATAAATTAGCAAGTGAGCCATTCCCTAAGTATTAACCCGGAAGGCCGAAACCAACATCAGATCAATAACTCAGAAACCATTCAACTTAACTAATCTCCAGTTAGTTTCTGATTTTCTTAACTCCTTTGGGTCTAAGAACAGCATTATTGAAGATACCGTTCACGACAACCCAAAATCACATTTCATTAATTATCAAGTTAAAGAACAAGTGTTATTTAAAACACCGTTCACGATAAACCCAAGAATCAATTCGAATTCAAATCCAATTAAATATTATTTAACTGGTAACCTTCATTAAATCTAAATAAAAGATTTAATCTTTTTCTCAACTGGGCTTAAGAACAGTGTTAATGAAGACACCAATCACGACAAACCCAAATCACATTTGATATTAAATACAAGGCTCTGAATAGAAAATATATCGGCTTATATTCAATATCAAATTTTACGACCAACAAATATCGTATTGGAAATAACGATATAAATATATCTTTCAAATTCCCATAACAATATCTGTATCATCATGAAATCCAACATCGAAATATTCCGAAGACAATTTCGATTCAAATCCATTCCAATATAATTATTGGAAATTCTGGTTATTTTCAAAACCATTTCAAATCCAATTTATTTATTTAGGAATAAATAGAATTATAATTCTAGTTCAAAACTAGTTCATTTCGACAAAAATCTATTTTTATCTTTTCAAATATGGAGTTTTTCATCCCAAATCTTCACAAATCATTTCTTATGATTTTACACAAATTATTACTATTTTTAATAATTTTATCAAGGCCCGTACAGTCGATTTCCATCAATGGTCATCGAAGTGCACTTATAGCGACCTTTTCCAAATTTGATTTGGACATAATTCCAAATCCAACCATTAGATTTCAAATTTCTAATATTCATTAGAAAGCACTTTTCAATACGAACCCAACGGTTCCGGTTTTAGGAGAATCCGACGGTCGGATCTCCCGTAATATCCGTTCGAAGTCAATGGTCGAAATTCGCGAACTGCCGCGGCGCGTTCTATTCAGGCCATTATATTATATATATATTATATATAATATATACTTCATCGATTTCCTTTTTAAAACGTATTTTATAAATCGTTTTGAATTCGTTTTCAAAACGATTTCAACTTCATTTCAAATTCAAATCAAAGTTGAATTTTTCCTTATAAATTCGATTTAAATACATTTCAAATTGATTTCGATTCAAATTGATTTCTAATTCAATTTCAGTTCGTTTTCAATTCAATTCAATTTCAATTCGAATTCTTTTCTATTCGATTTTAATTCGAATTCATTTATATTCAATTCCAATTCGAATTCATTTATATTCAATTTCAATTATTTTCAAAATATCAGATTTTGAAATCACTTTCGATATTCATTATAAAATGAATCAAATCGATATAAATATCGTTCATGTCAAAATGGCGTCAATCTAATCAACACGGCTTCATATATTTCTATTTTCAAATATTCTATTTCAAATATTTCTATTTCAAATATTTCTTTTCAAATATTTCTATTTCAAATATTCTATTTCAAATATTTCTATTTCAAATATTTCTTTTCAAATATTTCTATTTTCAAATATTGTATTTCAAAGATTTCTATTTCAAATATTTCTATTTCAAATATTTCTTTTTCAAATATTCTATTTCAAATATTTCTATTTTCAAATATTTCTATTTCAAATAATTCTATTTCAAATATTTCTATTTCAAATATTTCTATTTCAAATATTTCTATTTCAAATATTCTATTTCAAATATTTCTATTTCAAATATTTCTATTTCAAAACTTTCTTTTTTCAAAACTGGAATGAGTCCCAATCAATTACCATATAATGTTAATTATATGGATTTTCTACAACACATGTATACAATAACAATGATGAATAATCAACCATCATCCAAAGTGAATTCTACACTGTATAAGCATCGAATATAGATATTTAACGCTTATAACAGTCTGTCAATCAATCGATCGACATACAACTAAACAATCGGGATTAGTGTACGTCAAATATCATCCCAATACCCGTGTGGGGTTTCAAACAATCAAACACAGATTTTATTTGTGCAGTTGGGCGATGTGTAAAATTTATCATCCCAATCAATATCAGTCAAATGTGTGTATATAAACAAATCGTCCGATTTGTTTATTTTTATTTCATTTTATATACACGTTAAAAATTCTATTTTTAGCTATAAAATATTTTCCACTATATAAATATTTTATTTCATTTCATATCACATCACACAATCAACTACACATCAACATCAAACAAACAAGCGTACAAGCCGTCCATGGTCTGTGGACGACGGGTGTCGGGTGCTACTAAACACCGTCTGCATCCTAGTATATATATATAACTAGAAAATTAAATTAAAGGTGAGGAGTTCTCACAGAAAGCTAAATCCAATGCCACGACTCTTCTTATGCAGAAATCTTCGTCGTTCTTGCCTCTTGTCACTTTCTTTGCCCGTATTCTCTACATATGTAAAAATCACATTTTTACTTCGCTATTCAATATATAAAAATCAAATTTTTATTTTGCTATTCCATATATAAAAATCGAATTTTTACTTCGCTATTCAATATATAAAAATCGAATTTTTACTTTGCTATTCAAAATATAAAAATCGAATTTTTACTTTGCTATTCAATATATAAAAATCGAATTTTTACTTTGCTATTCAATATATAAAAATCAAATTTTTACTTTGCTATTCAATATATAAAAAATGAATTTTTACTACGCTATTCAATATATAAAAATCGTATCTTGATATTTGAAAAGCCAAATCTTTTCTATAAACAAATCATAACTTTGTTTTAAAATAAAAATTAAACCCTTTCGGTAATTAAAAATCTAATTTTTATCAATTGTGTTTCTTCATAAAAATATAATTTTTACATTCATAAAAATGTAATATTTATATCGCTAAAAATATAATAAAACAGAAATTGAAATTAAACAATAAAACTCACCAAGTTATTCAGAGATGGAGGGGATGTCGAGCGCTGGGCATCGTTGGTAGACCTGGGGCGGCGGGCGTCGGATTTGAGGTGGGTTTTGAGGCGGGCGTTGAAATAAGGGGGGGGGGCGATACTGGAGGAGGGAGAGAAGCGAAGGAACGGGGTCCTGGGAGAGGTGGAGGCGCGGCTGGGGTGGGTGGCGGCGAGGTTCGGCGACGGGGGAAGGCTTCGATGGGCGGCGCGGGTTCAAACGATGTCGAGGTTTTTTTTTCTTTTTTTTCTCTGAAGTGAATCTGAATGGGGGGGCTGATAAAAGGAGAGAGGGGTTTTTATTTTAATTATTTAATTATTTAATTTTCCACCAAAAAGCAACTTTTATTTTCGACCTCAAAACGGGGCCCACCGCGTGTCGTCTCTAGCTAATTACCCCCATTTCGAACACAATGGGATATGTATCGTAAGCTGATTCGACCGTTTCGATCAGTTTCCGTTAAAATCAACATATAACTCTATATATTGAATTTGAACGCGCATTTCAATTTACTGGGGGTCACATACTAACTCTATAAATCCCAGAAAAATATTTTCTAGCTTCGCATTGACGATAAGGTCCTAACTAAACTAGTTTCGACGAATTCTGAGACCGTTGGAAAAATGGCCATTTTCCAGTCGATTAAAATCAACTGAAACTGGTCAAACGCGTTTTCCTTTGCCATGCTCACATATTGATTCGAAAAATTACGAAATTTGAAACCTAGCAGTAACTTGACATCACGGACCCAACAAAAGTGGTTTCGTCGAAATCCGAGGTCGTTTGCAAAAATTCCATTTTTAAGGGCTTGAATTCCATAGCGACTATTCAGAATCTTCAACTGGACATATCTTTTGTTTCCCGCTATGAAATTTTGGTTTTTCAGATTCGTTGGAAAGATATTCTCAAATAGATCCTATTGTTTTTGGTTTCACTAAAATCCGGATTGTTTTGCACCCGGTACATTCAATTGAAGTTTGAAATCGAATTATCGAACTACCGCGCCATTTTCAATTCCTTTTATAATTATATATAAATATTATTATATTCTATCATTGATTCAAACGAATATATACGTTTGAATTATATTCAAAATAAATTTCTCGTCGTTATTATTTAAAATAATTCATTTTAAATAATCAAAATTCGCTAAAATTGCCAAAATAAAAATTTTAAACTGGCCCAGATTTTCGGGTTGTTACAATCTCCCCCACTTAAAACTTTTCGTCCCCGAAAAGGAACAAAGTCGAAAGTGGTTTGATTAATCAACTCTACGTTCGATCCGGCTTCCATTCTCCAACTTTTCAGTTTCTGAGAATTTTCAAATTCGTCAAAAATTTGGCTAACACCCTAAATTTTCTAAAAATTTCGCCATAACCTTCCCTGCACCGGGAGCCACGGGAAAATCCCAAAATTGCCATATAGACCTTCTGATCTCAAAAAGAAAAAGAAAAAGCCAAGCGGCTAGCCAATCGGCTCATAAAATCATCATCACCCAAACAAAACAGTAAATTATAGAAAACATGTACCTATTTGTCGGGCAAACAAATTTTATTCTCTGCTCTAGCCTCCTTGCTATGACCTGTTCAATGTAAGTACATGTATATGCAAGCAAATGCGACCAAATTTCAATACAATTCATTATTTGATACAATTAGGCGTAATGGTTCAAAATTTCAAACAAATAACCAAACAACACAAACATCAATCAATTAGTTGGTTATCAATTCAAATGCATAACTTTGATACATAGTCAAAGATCAGATTTTTTGATGACAAATCACAACAATAAGCCCTATCTAGTTTCGGTTCTCACACCAGTCAATTGGAAATATATAGAAATCTCACTTTCGTACTCGAAAATAAATACTGGCGATGGTGGCCCGTCACCAGAATTATCCCCGGGCACTAGAGTGCGATTCTATATCTATCCAATACATTAAAACTTCGAATACACGTTTGCAAGACATATATGAAAAATCTTTATATATTGGATTGTCCAAATCAATTTAAATAACTATTCAAATACGTATATGGTTTAAAATTTCAAAACAAAGTTGTTTTCATTTTAAAAATATACTCTTCACACTCGTTCTAGGATACTACTGATCCCATCTCTAACGAGTCATTCTCAATGGATATTGCTAATCCAATTATATGAAGAATTCATTCGTATGGTTCTAATGTGTCTTGTTCTCTGCTTTGTAAACCAAATCTCTGATACCAACTGTGACAAAAAGGAATTTCGCTCGATCCGAATCAGTCGCTAAACCAATCTAGACCGTTCGAAACGCTTGATTGTTTTGAGAACACGACAAAATAGAATGCAGACGGAAGAACATTTCATTGTATATTACAAAAATTCATAAGAATACATGAATATACAGAGTATAAACAAATAATATACATTCGATAAACATCAGAGATTACAATACATTACATAGCAGCGGAAAATAATACAAAATACAACTGAAGGAGATATACGGATACAAAGCTTTCCGGATATCGTTCCAGCTGTAAACCAGGATCCTGTGAATATAAATCTGCAAAACCAAAACTACTAGCTGCCCATGTCAAAATAAGGGCACCCAGAGTTTAGGTTAAAACAATAAACTCTAGAGGACTGGTGTGAGAACTAAAACAGTTATTTAAAACTTTACTTTAAATCAGATATATCAAGGGACCACGCCGTATAACACGGAACGGGTTTCCTCCCAAGAATACCAGTACATATAACAAAACAGCGCAACGCTTTTTGGAAAAATGAAGCTATTATAAGACCCAGGTCCTATCACATAATGCAACGCAAGCCGGGGGATAGGGTTTTCCCTTATAATAGCCAAGAATGCTTGATACGTTTAAAACAAATCATTTGATACTATTATAAGTGTAGTGTCAAAAACAATTTCAAATCATAAGTATCAATCATAGGCGGCATGGGTACCATATATCATGTCGCCATATATATATATATACAATCAAAACCGCACGATGTCGTATTTGGAAATTGGATTTCCGTCGTGAACCAAGGCAAAAGATAGTCCTTACCGAATTCGAGACGCTCTAGTCCGTATCTCAGGATCAGAACGCATCAACCCTTTAGATCGTCAGGGCCGGTCCACCGAGGTGGATTATTATGCCTGAACAATACGTTTCCCCGCCCTTTGGGGCGTCAATGAGCCAACGAATGACTCCATCGGACCCGGAACGTCCGATATAACAGAGGCGCCTCGCAACAGCAACAACCACATAAGTCAAACTCGTCAGGGCGTGTAAAACCACTGACGCCACTTCTAACTAGAAAGAAATGCATGCCCTCCCTGAGGTCCTTCTCCCGTTTCTGGTTCATACCGGGGTGTGAGGCTCGCGATTTCACGTTGTACACAAAGCTACGCCACACAGGCGGTACTTTGATCATCACTACAAGACTTTGCTTTTCAACAGAAGCCCTGATCACTACATCTTAGCATGCCACACAGGCAATTCACACCGTGCAACTGATGGTTATCAATCACACAGAATAAATCCCAATGTCATACACACTATCCATTTGCAAGTCCGTTCTGGGTCTGAACGAAGCCGGAGGCACTAAATACCTCGCAAACCCATCGATCACCACATACGTCTGGACGATCACCACTCATTATCCATATTTCGGGATGCCTCCCAATCAGGACCACGGTTACCATCCAAACGAGGTGAAGATCTCCGGTCTTCGACCATCATCTTCATCTTCGATTTCTTATCGTCGATTCAGTTATTCAGAATGGGATAAACCCGGTCTATTTGAGCAACTCGCGTATAATAAACAAGTGTTACACAAACACAACATATGCCTCATTCCAATTCATCAGTCACTAACCGTAAATTAACAAGAGAATAATTCCCCAAATATTAACCCCGAAGGCCGAAACCAACATCAGATCAATGTCCCGAAAACCATTCTGCTTAGCTAACCGACAGTTAGTTTCTAAATTTCACATTCATAGGGAAAGGTCCCCATTAATTTTATCAAAGATAAATTCCTTGAATTTATTCTTTAATCTTCTTTTGAATTTCGATTCAACTAGTCGGGATTAACGAACCTTACCGATGTAATCATTTGTTTTAATTTCCCAATCCCAACCTATTCATCCCATGAAGTAAAACTGGTAATACTTCATATCTGACACCACGGTGTTATCGGTAAATTCTATTACCATTTCACGTACAAATCTAATTAAAGATTTAACTATCGCCTAGAGCAAAACTGGTGATACTCCATTCTCGAACTTTTCAATCTAATTAAAGATTCATTAAAACTCCACTTAGTTTTAATCTTTAACTGGGTTAAAGAATCAGAGTCATTTAAAAACACGGTTCACGATAAACCCAAAATCACATTCCATTTCAATCAGACCCTAACCATAAATTAGCAAGTGAGCCATTCCCTAAGTATTAACCCCGAAGGCCGAAACCAACATCAGATCAATACCTCAGAAACCATTCAACTTAACTAATCTCCAGTTAGTTTCTGATTTTCTTAACTCCATTGGGTCTAAGAATAGTATTATTGAAGATACCGTTCACGACAACCCAAAATCACATTTCATTAATTATCGGGTTAAAGAACAAGTGTTATTTAAAACACCGTTCACGATAAACCTAAGAATCAATTCGAATTCAATTCCAATTAAATATTATTTAACTTGTACCCTTCTTTAAATCTAAATAAAAGATTTAATCTTTTTCTCAACTGGGCTTAAGAACAGTGTTAATGAAGACACCATTCACGACAAACCCAAATCTCATTTGATATTATATACAAGGCTCTGAATAGAAAATATATCGGCTTATATTCAATATCAAATTCTACGACCAACAAATATCGTATTCGAAATAACGATATAAATATATCTTTCAAATTCCCATAACAATATCTGTATCATCACGAAATCCAACATCGAAATATTCCGAAGACAATTTCGATTCAAATCCATTCCAATATAATTATTGGAAATTCTGGTTATTTTCAAAACCATTTCAAATCCAATTTATTTATTTAGAAATAAATAGAATTATAATTCTAGTTCAAAACTAGTTCATTTCGATAAAAATATATTTTTATCTTTTCAAATATGGAGTTTTTCATCCCAAATCTTCACAAATCATTTCTTATGATTTTACACAAATTATTACTAATTTTATTAATTTTATCAAGGCCCGTACAGTCGATTTCCATCAATGGTCATTGAACTGCACTTACAACGACCTTTTCCAAATTCGATTTGGACATAATTCCAAATCCAACTGTTAGATTTCGAATTTCTAATATTCGTTAGAAAGCCCTTTTTGATACGAACCCAACGGTTTCGGTTTTAGGAGTATCCGACGGTCGGATCTCCCGTAATATCCGTTCGAAGTCAATGTTCGAAATTCGCGAACTGCCGCCGCGCGGTGCGTTCTATTCAGGCAATTATATTATATATATATAATATATATAATATATACTTCGTCGATTTCCTTTTTAAAACGTATTTTATAAATCGTTTTGAATTCGTTTTCAAAACGATTTTAACTTCATTTCAAATTCAAATCAAAGTTGAATTTTTCCTTATAAATTCGATTTAAATTCATTTCAAATTGATTTCGATTCAAATTGATATCTAATTCAATTTCAGTTCGTTTGCAATTCAATTCAATTTCAATTCGAAATCATTTCTATTCGATTTCAATTCGAATTCATTTATATTCAATTCCAATTCGAATTCATTTATATTCAATTTCAATTCGAATTTCAATTCTTTTCAAAATATCAGATTTTGAAATCACTTTCGATATTCATTATAAAATGAATCAAATCGATATTAATATCGTTCACGTCAAAATGGCGTCAATCTAATCAACACGGCTTCATATATTTCTATTTTCAAATATTCCATTCAAATATTTCTATTTCAAATATTTATTTTCAAATATTTCTATTTCAAATATTCTATTTCAAATATTTCTATTTCAAATACTTCTATTTCAAATATTTCTATTTTCAAATATTCTATTTCAAATATTTTTGTTTCAAATATTTCTATTTCAAATATTCTATTTCAAATATTTCTATTTCAAATATTTCTATTTCAAGTGTTTCTATTTCAAGTATTTGTATTTCAAATATTTCTATTTCAAATATTTCTATTTCAAATAGTTCTATTTCAAAACTTTCTTTTTTCAAAACTGGAATGAGGCCCAATCAATACCATATAATGTTAATTATATGGATTTTCTACAACACATGTATACAATAACAACGATGAATAATCAACCATCATCCAAAATGCATTCTACACTGTATAAGAATCGAATATAGATATTTAACGCTTATAACAGTCTGTCAATCAATCGATCGACATAAAACTAAACAATCGGGATTAGTGTACGTCAAATATCATCCCAATACCCGTGTGGGGTTTCAAACAATCAAACACAGATTTTATTTGTGAAGTTGGGCGATGTGTAAAATTTATCGTCCCAATCTATATCAGTCAAATGCGTGTTTATTTTTATTTCATTTTATATACACGTTAAAAATTCTATTTTTAACTATAAAATATTTTCCACTATATAAATATTTTAGTTCATTTCATATCACATCACACAATCAACTACACATCAACATCAAACAAACAAGCATACAAGTCGTCCATGGTATGTGGACAACGGGTGTCGGGTGCTACTAAACACCGTCTGCATCCTACTATATATATATAACTAGAAAATTAAATTAAAGGTGAGGAGTTCTCATAGAAAGCTAAATCCAACGCCACGACTCTTCTTATGCAGAAATCTTCGTCGTTCTTGCCTCTTGTCACTTTCTTTGCCCGTATTCTCTACATTTGTAAAAATCACATTTTTACTTCGCTATTCGATATATAAAAATCGAATTTTTATTTTGCTATTCCATATATAAAAATCGAATTTTTACTTTGCTATTCAATATATAAAAATCGAATTTTTACTTTGCTATTCAATATATAAAAATCGAATTTTTACTTTGCTATTCAATATATAAAAATCGAATTTTTACTTTGCTATTCAATATATAAAAATTGAATTTTTACTACGCTATTCAATATATAAAAATCGTATCTTGTTATTTGAAAAGCCAAATCTTTTCTATAAACAAATCAAACCTTTGTTTTAAAATAAAAATTAAACCCTTTCGGTAATTAAAAATCTAATTTTTATCAATTGTCTTTCTTCATAAAAATATAATTTTTACATTCATAAAAATGTAATATTTATATCGCTAAAAATATAATAAAACTGAAATTGAAATTAAACAATAAAACTCACCAAGTTATTCAGAGATGGGGAGGGGGGGGATGTCGAGCGTTGGGCGTCATTGGTGGACCTGGGGCGGTGGGCGTCGGATTTGAGGTGGGTTTTGAGGCGGGCGTTGAAATAGGGGGGGGGGGAGGGTGCGCGATACTGGAGGAGGGAGAGAAGCGTAGGAAGGGGGTACTGGGAGAGGTGGAGGCGCGACTGGGGTGGGTGGCGGCGAGGTCCGGCGACAGGGGAAGGCTTCGATGGGCGGCGCAGGTTCAAACGATATCAAGGGTTTTTTTATTCTTTTTTTTCTCTGAAGTGAATCTGAATGGGGGGGGCTGATAAAAAAAGAGAGGGGTTTTAATTTTAATTATTTAATTATTTAATTTTCCACCAAAAAGCAACTTTTATTTTCGACCTCAAAACGGGGCCCACCGCCTGTCGTCCCTAGCTAATTACCCTCATTCCGAACACAATGGGATATGTATCGTAAGCTGATTCGATCGTTTCGATCAGTTTCCGTTAAAATCAACATATAACTTTATATATTGAATTTGAACGCGTATTTCAATTTACTGGGGTCACATACTAACTCTATAAATCCCAGAAAAATATTTTCTAGCTTCGCATTGACGATACGGTCCTAACAAAACTAGTTTCGTCGAATTCCGAGACCGTTGGAAAAATGGCCATTTTCCAGTCGATTAAAATCAACTGAAACTGGTCAAACGCGTTTTCCTTTGCCACGCTCACATATTGATTCGAAAAATTACGAAATTTGAAACCCAACAATAACTTGACATCACGGACCCAACAAAAGTGGTTTGGTCGAAATCCGAGGTCGTTTGCAAAAATTCCATTTTTAAGGGCTTGAATTCCATAGCGACTATTCAGAATCTTCAACTGGACATATCTTTTGATTCCCGCTATGAAATTTTGATTTTTTGGATTCGTTGGAAAGATTTTCCCAAATAGATCCTATTGTTTTTGGTTTCACTAAAATCCGGATTGTTTTGCACCCGGTACATTCAATTGAAGTTTGAAATCGAATTATCGAACTAACGCGCCATTTTCAATTCCTTTTATAATTATATATAAATATTATTATATTCTATCATCGATTCAAACGAATATATACGTTCGAATTATATTCAAAATAAATTTCTCGTCGTTATTATTTAAAATAATTCATTTTAAATAATCAAAATTTGCTAAAATTGTCAAAATAAAAATTTTAAACTGGCCCAAATTTTCGGGTTGTTACAGGCAGCTAGTAGTTTTGGTTTTGTAGACTTATATTCACAGGATCCTGGTTTAGAGCTGGAACTATACCCGGAAAGCTCTGTATCCGTGTATTTCTTTCAGTTGTGTTTTGTATTATATTTCTGCTGCCATGTATTTAAGTGTAATTTTAATCTCTGATATTTACTGAGTGTATAATATTTATTCATACTTATATTCTTGTACTCTGGTGCAAATTGTTGTAATGGCAATGAAATGTTCTTCTGTTTGTGTTCTGATCTGTCGTGTTCTCAATTCAATCCTGGCTTTCCTTCACGGGGAGGTTTCGGGTCGTCTCAGCTGGTATCAGAGCTTTGGTTTACAGAGCTCGAGAACAAGACACAATAGAACCGAATGTAAGAATTCATCAAAGATTGGATTAGCAATATCCAATAAGAATAGCTCGTTAGAGATAGGATCAGAAGTATCCTAGAACGAGTGTAAAGGGTGAAAATTTTAAAATCAACTTTAGTTTTAAAATTTTATTATAATTATTCGTATTTGGGTATGTTATTTTATATTGAATTTGGACAATCGAGTATATAAAGATTTTTCATATACGCCTTGCAAAAGTATATTCGAAGTTTTAATATGCTGGATAGACATAGAATCACACTCTTGTCGCTCGGAGATGATTCTGGTGGTGATCACGTGCATCATCAGAATTTATGTTCGAATTTCGAAAGTAGGATATCTATATAATTCCATTTGACTGGTGTGAGAACAAAAACTAGATAGGGTTATTTATTTGTGATTTGGCATCAAAAATGGATTTTTGTATATTAAAATTATATGAGTTTGAAACGTTATTCAACAAATTGATTGCTGGCTGTGATGTTTGATTATAGATTCAACTAATAAAAATATTGGAATGATAAATAAAGTATAAATCAATGTATTTGTTAAAAAAGAAAAAAAATATAGAAGGAAAATAAAATAAAATGATGCAGACTCTCTTGATAAGATCCTAAGAATATTATGTAGGATATGGACGGCTACGACTTGTCCGAAACTGAATTCTTGATGACTCTGAAACAAGCAAGGAGAGCTCACCAGAAAGAAGAAAAAGAAAGAGAGTTGAACTTAGGAACACACAAGGTTGTTTACTGTCGTAAATGCAGAAAAGAAAGGCATTATGCAATCCTGTGTCCTGTGAAAAAGAAGAAAAAAAAGAAACAAATAAGAGTGGACATAGTTTGTTTCAAGTGCAAAGAGACGGGACATTTTGTGGATAAGTGTCCAAACGTAAAGAAAAAATCCAGAAAACTAGGAAAAGAAGAGAAATGCTTTCGATGCAAAGAAGTGGGGCATCTAGCCCGAGATTGCCCATTAAAGAAGGGTGATAAGAAATCCAAAGGAAAGGAGCTATCTACTTTGGAAATTATGCAAGGAGGCACGACCTCCTAGAAAGTTTGGTTTTAATGAAATAAACTAGAATTTTGGATATATATGTATGTATATGTATGACGCTTGTAGGAAAGTATGTATGCTTTTTGTTTTAAAAATGTATCGGTATTGTATAATATAACTAATGTAAGAAAAATGTTGAACTAAGTCGAATTTAGCACCAAACATTGAACTGAATGGAAAATTTCTTGAAATTGTATATATGTACATGTGTATATCTATTGAACAAGTCATAGCAAGGAAGCTAAGAAGAGGAATACAATTGTATGCGCGACAAATAGGTACATGTTTACTATATTTCTTGGGTTTGGATGATTTTATGAGGCGATTGGCTGGCCGCTTGGCTTTTTCTTTTCCTTTTTGATTGGAGAGGCCTGTGTGGCGGTTTGGGGATTTTCCCAATGCTCCCCGTACAAAGGACGTTATGGCAAAAAAATTCAAAAATTTAGGGTGTTAGCCAAATTTTTGCCCTAAATTTTTAAAGAATTGGAAAATTCTTAGAAAATGAAAAGTTGAAGAGTGAACGCCAGAATTAAAGTTGAGTTGGTTAGTTAAAAAAATTCCAGCTCCGTTCCTTTTCGAGGACGAAAAGATTTTAAGTGGGGGAGATCGTAACAACCCGGAAAATCAGGACCAATTTAAAAATTTTATTTTGGTAATTTTAACAAATTTTGACTATTTAAAATGATTTATTTTAAATAAAAACGACTAGAAATTTATTTTGAGTAGAATTAGAATGTATAAATTTATTTTAAATCGAAATTAGAATATAAATATATATTTTAATTATATAACGAGCCTGAAATGGCGCGGTAGTTTTAAATTTTGATTTCTAACTTTGACTGAATGTGCAGAATGCAGAAAATAATGGATTTTAGTGAAACTAAAATTATTTAAATCTTTTTAGAAATATCTTTCCAACGAATCTGAAAAATCCAAATTTCATAGCGGAAATCAAAAGTTATGGCCAAATGAAGAGTCAAGGTAGAATTCAAAATAAACATAGCACGGACATTGAACTTTCACTGAATGCACATAGTGCAAAATATAACGGATTTTGGTGAAATCAAAAATATCTAAATCTGTTTAGAAATATCTTTATAATGAATCTGAAAGATTGAAATTTCATAGTGGAAATCAAAAGTTATGGCCAGTCGAAAAGTCAGTGTAGGATATAGAATAAATATAGTACGAACACTGAACTTTGACTGAACGCACAGGACGCAAAATATAGAGGATTTTGGCGAAACCGAACGTATTTGAATCTATTTGAGTATATCTTTCCAACGAATCTGAAAAATTGAAATTTCATTGTGGAAATCAAAAGATATGACCAGTTGAATATTATGAACAGTCAATATAGAATAAATACGGCCCTTAAAAAGAGAAATTTTGCAAACGACCTCCATTTTCGACGAAACCACTTTTGTTGGATCCAGGATGTCAAATTATTGCTAGGTTTCAAATTCCATAATTTTATGAACTAATAGTGAGCGTGGCAAACGAAAACGCGTTTGGTAATTTCAATTTGAATTGGATCGACCAAAGCAAGTCCATTTTTCAAACGGTCTCCTAATTCGACGAAATCAGTTTTGTTAGGACCGTATCAACAAAACAAAGACAAAAATATTTTTTGTGATTTTTAGAATCAGTATGTGGCCCCGGCAACATAAAATGTACGTTCAAATCAAAATTTGAATATTTTATATTTTAATTTGAAGAAAAACTGACTGAAACTATCGAATGGGCTTATGAAACATATTCCATTGTGTTCGGAATGGGGCTATTTAGCTAGGAACGACAGTCGTTGGGTTTGAATTGGAGTTCGTATGGAAAAGGGGTATTTTCAGATTTAAAAGAAATTAAAAATTAAATATAAATTAACCGGCCAATCACATTCTTTCTCTCACTTTCTCGGTTCCAGGAAAAACCCCATTCCTCTATAGTTCGACGATGGAAAGAGGACCGAAACTTCTCTCTTCGATTTTTGAAAATCCACTCAATGAAATCACGAAATTCTTGAATCATTTTGTAGATATAATCCTCCTCTACAAATCCATCTAAATCTCGCCACCTATCGTTCACCGAATCTCGAGTTTCGACGCTCCAAAGGCCGCCGTTTGCAACCGCCGCAGAGGCCAGCATAGGCCATCGATCTGGGCCCCACGCCAGGAAGTCTGCTCCACCCTCTACAATGCTGCACAAGCCGATCGTTCTATCGCTTCACCATTTGCACGAAAATTCAAAACCTAGTTTTGAACAATGGTAGAAGGTATACAGCTTAGAAATTTTGAACTGGTTTTAACACTCTAAAGCGTTGCAAACTCATAAAAATCATATCTTTTTAGTTTTGGTCGAAATCTAGTGAAACAAGAGACATTGGGACCGGGGCATCGTCCTATAAATTTTAGAAGAGACTGGAGATTTTTTAGAGCTTGCTACCATTTTTGGCAATGCGAAAAGCAAAGTGAGAATTCCTTCTCACTCTGGTTATTTACAATCAAGTATATACTAGGATCCTGGCTTAGCAGCACCCGACACCTTTGGTTGAAACTATGGTTGTTTATTTGGACTGTATAGTGTTGTGATGTGAAATGAACTGAATAAAATATTCATTTACAAACCAGACGGTTTGTTTAAGTACACTTATTTATCTGATATGGATTGGGATGATAAAATTTACACATCGCCCAACTGCACAAATAATAAATAGTATTTGTTGTTTGAAAACCCCACACGGGTATTGGGATAATATTTGACATACACTGATCCCAATAATTAATGGTATGTCAATCGATGGGTTGACAGACGGTATAAGCGTTATTTATTTATTTTAATGCTATATGGAGGTGTAGAATGCACTCTGGATGTTGTATGAATTTTTAATAATTATTTATCGTTATTATTGCATACATGTGACATTGAAATCCATATAAATAAAATTATATGGTAATTGATTGAGTCTTATTCCAGTTCACAATTAACGAAAATTTTAAAATAATATTTAGAAAATATTGGAGTGTGAAGCCGTGTTAAGTAGTTAAACGCCATTTAAACACGAACGAGAATTTTGTCGATTTTATTCTTTTTATAATGAATATCGAAAAGTGAATTCAAAATCTGATATTTTGAAAATATTATCATTTTAATATTATAATGATAAGGAATATTCAAATTTGATTTAAATTTGGAAATGAAATGGAAATCGATTTGAAATGAATTTAAAACGAAATTATATAGAATATTCAAATTTGATTTGAATTTGAAATGAAATGGAAATCGTTTTAAAAATGAATTTGAAACGAATTTAAAAAGGAAAATTCAATTTGATTTGAAGTGGAAATGTAAGTGGAATTCGTTTTAAATTGAAATCGACGAAATATAATATATATATATATATATTATATTATAATGGCCTGAATAGAACGCACCGCGACCGTTCGCGAATTTCGACCATTGACTTCGAATGGATATTACGGGAGATCCGATTGTCGGATTCTCCTAAAACTGAACCGTTGGGTTCGTATGGAAAAGGGCTTCCTAAAGAATATAAGAAATTTGAAATCTAACAGTTGGATTTGGAATTATGTCCAAATCAAATTTGGAAAAGGTCGCCATGGATGCAGTTCGATGGCCGTTAGTGGAAATCGACTTTACGGGCCTTGATAAAATTATTAAAAATATCAATAATTTTTGTAAAATCATTATAAGTGATTTGGAAAGAATTGGGATGAAAAATTCCGTATTTGAAAAGATAAAAAAAATATTTTTATCAAAATGAACTAGTTATTAACTAGAATTAGAATCCAATTATTTTTAAAATAAAATAAATTGGATTTGTGAATGGTTTTGATATAAGCGGAATTTCCAATATATGGATTGGAATGGATTTAAACTGAAATCATCTTCAGAATGTTTCGATGTTGGATTTCATGTTTGTATAGATATTGTTATGGAAATTTGAAAGATATTTATATCGTTATTTCAAATACGATATTTGTTGGTTTCAGAATTTGATATTGAATATAAGCCGATATATTTTCTATTTAGAGCCTTGTATTTAATATCAAATGGGATTTTGGGTTTATCGTGAGCAGTGTTTTAAATAACACTTATTCTTTAACCCGACTAACAATGGAATGAAATTTTGGGTTTGTCGTGAATGGTATCTTTAATAATACTGTTCTTGAACCCAATGGAGTTAAGAGAATTAGAAATTAACTGAAGATTAGTTAAGTTTGAATGGTTTTCTGGGTATTGGTCTGATGTTGGTTTCGGCCTTCGGGGTTAATACTTAGGGAATTGTTCTCTTACAAATTTACGGTTAAGGGTTGGTAGAATGGAATGAGATTTTGGGTTTATCGTGAACTGTGTTTTAAATGGCATTAGTTCCTTAACCCAGTTAAAGATAAGATTAATTTCTTAACTTTGAAAAATCATTAAGTAATGATTTTTAGAGATTAAAACTGGAATAGAGTTTTAATTAATCTTTAAATAGATTGAAAGGTGAATTTAATAACTAAAATTATCAAATTCAAGAAATGATCGGGAGTGGAATACCACCTGTTTTACTCCAGGAGATAGTTAAATCTTTAATCAGATTTGAACGTGAAATGGTACTTAATTTTACCGATAACACCGGTGGTGTTAGATATGGAGTACTACCAGTTTTGATCCATGGGATGAATTGATTGGGATTGGGAAATAAAACAAATGATTACTTCGGTAAGGTTCTCTAATCCCTACTAGTTTGGAAAACCTTAATTAGGTTTAAAAATGGTGAAAAGAACATTTGAATAAAAGAATATTCTTAATTGGAATGAGGCGTATGTTGTATTGGTGTAACACTTGTTACAAAATACGCGAGTTATTCGGAAAGACCGGGTTTATCCCATTCTGAATAGCTGATTCGACGATAAATCAAAGGTGAAGACGGTGGTTGAAGACCGGAGGTCTTCACATCGTTTGGATGATTTCCGATGTCTTCATTGGGCTGTACATCCAGGATAAAGGAATAATTGGTGATCGTCCAGACGTACTTGGTGATTGATGGATATGCGAGGTATAAAGTGCCTCCGGTTTCGTTCAAACCCAGAACGAACTTGTAAATGGACTGTGTGTCTGACATTGGATTTTATTCTGTGTTGATTGATCTCCATTAAATATACATCCATATGGTGAATGGGAATTTATTCCCTTACTTCACCCTTCTCTGAGACGTAGGGGATCAGAGGTTGTATATTGATAGACATCAGTCGCATGGAGTCGATTGCCTATGTGGCATACTGAGATGCAAATGATCAAGGCTTCTGTTGAAAACCAGAGTCTTGTGGTTGATAATCAAAGCGCAACTTTAATATAGCACAGCTTTGTGTAGCATTATTTCGCGAGCCTCACACACTGGTATGGTGGTAAACTGATGGTTTGATCAATATACTTTGGATATGAGGATGGGCACCTTAGTGGTGTCGTGGATTCGATCGACCGAGGATATACTGTGTGCGGTCACCCCACAGCAGTAGAGGGATAGGGCACACCCCTCGATTCCCTTATGGATAGAGTTAGCGGGGTTTTCGCATGCCTTCGACATAAAACGCGGAAATTTGTTTCCTGGATAGTGCGGATGTGCATTACGGTGTTTTCGCATGCCTGCGACGTAAACCGTGGAGAATTGCACTACGTGATCGGTCTTTCGAACTAGGAACCACCATGATCGAAATCCAACTTCCAAATACGATATTTTTTCTGTTTTGATTATAGAGCCTAGTATGGCGACATAGTGGGATAGGACACTCATGCCGTCTATGATTGATACATTTATATTTGATGTTGATTTCTTCACTTATAGTAATAATAAAAGATCAAATTTAGCCTACCAAGCACATTTGGCTATTATAAGGTAAAACTCTATCCTCTGGTTTGTGTTGCATTGTGTGATAGGACCTGAGTCTTATAATAGCTTCATTGTTCTTTATTTAGCATTGCACTGTTTGTTTTATGCATTGGTATTCTTGGGAGGAAACCCGTTCCGTATTATACGGCATGGTCCCTTGATTTACTTAACTGTAAAATCAATTTAACAACTGTTTTTAGTTATCACACCAGTCACATGACTGACCTGGAGTTTATTGTTTTAACCTAAACTCTGGGTGCCCCTATTTTCCACATGGGCGGATAATAGTTTTGGTTTTGCAGATTTATATTCATAGGATCCCGGTTTACAGCTGGAACTATACCCGGAAAGCTCTGTATCCGTGTATTTCTTTCAGTTGTGTTTTGTATTATTTTTCCGCTGCTATGTATTTAAATGTAATTTAAATCTCTGGTATTTATCGAGTGTATAATATTTATTCATACTCTATTATATTCTTGTACTCTGATGTAAATTGTTGTAATGACAATGAAATGTTCTTCTGTTTGTGTTCTGATTTGTCGTGTTCCCAATTCAATCCGGGCTTTCCTTCATGGGGAGGTTTCGGGTCGTCTCACAAACAGAATGGTGTATGTCTGTATTGTTTATAGCCGACAGTTTTGACTGCCTTGTATAAATGAACAATTTAAGCGTGTGCGTCGCACACGATAATTTATTCATTTTTGACTATCATTTCTAAATAAACCATAAAAGCGTGTGCGTCGCACACAGTATTTTACTTCGTTTATCAGCTTAGTTTAGACGATAATTTTTACCTTTGTCATCCTTTGTAAATTATCTTCTTATTTATAAATAATCATAATAAACTTAATTTGTATTATTTGCCATTTTATATTTATTATTTCCTTTTAATTCTACGCTTGTCGAATCTTCTTTAAACCAAGCTACTACGTTTGCTTCCCTTGCTAATGTCTTTCCTTCCACCTGCCAAGATATCTGGGTTTCTTTGATCTTAAATAAAAATCTCCTTCTTTTATTCTTATTTGATTTCCTATTTTTACTTCTATAAGCTTGATTTAATTAAAAACCCATCCAAAATCCTTTTTACCAAGTACCGCTTTTCGCAAAGTGCCAAAGTACCACTTTCGCAAAGTGCCAAAGTGCCAGAGTACCACTTTCGTTTGGCGCGTGATCATCATTAAAAACCATCACCCGATCCCTTACTGTTGCGCCTCTAATCCTCTTCTTAATGTGTCATGCAGTCATGGCACAAATTCCAAAGATGAGTGAAAATGGTTGTAGATGGTTTACAAATATGTGTCATCATTTTTTACACTTAATTATTACAAGAGATTTTTGCAGGCTTGCTCTTCCATTTTTTGCTGTTACCAACTTCTTTTATCTTGTACACAGCTGTACACTGAACAGCCTGTGCACTTGCACGGCCATTTCCAACACCACCACAAGTTTCAGATCACTACTAATAGTCGTGTTACCTCACCTGAACTCCTCTCCACCAAATTTGCACCTAACGTCTATACTGCTCCCTAAATCTAGACAACCCGCAACCGTCTATTTCAAACACAGTACCAGATCACCTCCACATGTTTTATTTAAGCTACTGGCCTCAATTTTACCATTAACAGGCCCTACCCGTATTAGTTGCGCACACATTAAAGTTTTTAAGATCATTTCCATGTATAAGATACTAATATATATAACCTTCTCTTACTGTTTTCTTGTTCAACATTTTTTTTCTTTTTTTTCTTTTTATATAGAGGACCGAAGCCCATGGCCCAATATCACTAAAGTTTGCAACTAATACCGCTCACTCCCTCTCTTGCTTCTTCTCTTTCATTCTAGACTTCTGTTGTTTCTTCTATCTCTTTTATTTCTTCTCATCTTTGATTTAAACAATTTCAAGGCTATACTAGCCAAAACAACAGAACCTTAAAACACACATCATTTCCAGATTGTTGCCATTGTCTCTGCTTTCCCCTCTTTCCGGTTACTTATTGGAACACCCACCGTGTACACATAGTGCACATGTGCACTTGCATGAACACCACACCAAACACCCTGTCGGTCCTATCACTTGTGCACACCCCAAGCATGCATTGATTCCATTTCCAAGCCCAGATTTGCCATCAACCTCCTCTAACACGATTCAACCTTTCAACTCCACCTTCATGTCCCCTGTTTCTTTCCTATGTTTCCCTTCTATTTACCTAACATATCTTCCTTCACGTTAAACTTAAGTGTTTAACTTACAGGCTCACGCAACCATCACTCACACTGCTGCTCCCAAGCAAGAGGCAAAGGTATTTTGTTCACCAATATATGCACAGCTATAGTGCTATCAAATGTGCCCTCCTCTCTACTCCCTTCTTGTTCCGCTCCTACCCTCAATATCTACTAGTGCTTGCGTTTCCTTCACTCAAACAAGGGTCATGCACTCTCTCTTTTAAATCTTAATTTCTCTGTTTTTGATAAACAGGGATTGTAACGACCCGTATTTTTCGGTAATATAATTAATCTATTTAATTATATAAATTGTAATTCAGAGAATTAAATGGTCGTTGAATTAAATTATATAGATTATTTAATTAATTTAAATAATAGAATAATATATTTAATTCAGAAATAATCAAAAATAGTGAAATTCAAAATATAGTGTGAATTTGATTATTTAAAATATATAATTCAGTTTAGAGTTGAATTATATTGACGAATATATTTAAATAACGACAGTTTGAACGTAGAAATATAATATAATTATAATCGAACTCGAAATGGCGCGACAGTTCGCTATTTGGCGATTCGAACTTCAACTGAATATACAGAAGGCGTTTTAAATCGGATTTCTGTGAAATAAGAAACGTTAGGAGCTGGTGAAATATATTTTTCTGGTGAAAGAGAAAAATCAGGATTTCATTGTGTATATTTTGATTTATGTCCAAATCAAATTTTTGAAAAGTCGCTATGGAATTCCTTTATAATTTATAACGATATATATATAAGGAATTTCAATATAAATTTGAATATCGATTCAACCGGGATTTGAATATCGAGTTGTAAATCCCAGTGGAGCTGTATGATATTCTAGTGTGGATATATATGATTATATTCATTTTTAAATATTATATTTAATTATTTTTAAATATATTTATATATTTAAATGGGTTATTTAGAGCTTTAAAAATAGCCAGCTTTGCAAACGACCTCAGAATTCGACGAAACTAATTTTGTTGGATTCGCAATATTAAATTATTGCTAGATTTCAATTTCCGTGATGTTTAAAGTCAGTATGTGGCCGTACCGATTTTTAATGTGAAAAATAGTCAGTATTTTGATATCTAAAAATACGTTGTGTGAGCAAACAAAGTCGGAATTCGACGAAACAAGTTTCGTTGGGACCAAAATGTCAAACTATAGCTGCATATCAATTTCCATGATTTTTGGGTATTGTGTGTGATCACACGAATTTTCAGAAGGAAAGTACATTATAAAGTAATGAGAAAATCAATAAAATAATTAAATTAAAAATATCCTAATTAGTTTCTCTGGTCAAAAGGGAGTCCATGCTGCCTTCTTTTCTAACTGCATAGTCAAGGTTAAAACGCGAGAACACTATTCTCGTTCACCAAAACAAAACGCAAGAAAGAAAATTAAAATCAAAACAAAGAAAACTTCTAAAATCGTAAAATCAGATGCATTGAGATTTGTTAGAGTTGCTCTTCACTTCTGTTTAGGAATTAGGATATGCGATTCATCTTTGGGGAGCTCGATTTTTTGAACAGTAGCCTAGGGCTTACTATCGCCTACGGTATGGTGGTTTTGGGGCAAGGCGAGACCCGTAGGGTATTCACAACAGCGAGGCGCAGGCTTGGACAAAGTTTCGGGGAGTTTGGTTGAACAAACTGTCGCAGGTTTCTGGCAGTGAAAGGGAAGCTCGGTTTTTGAGGAGGGCGTGCGAGTTGGGTGTTGATAGGAGGATATGATGGGGATTCTTACGTGGAGTCCGCTAGTGGTTTTAGTTCGTTGAATGATGGAGAAATGGAGGTGCGGTTTGAGGAGGAAGATGCGGCCATGTCTGGATTTTTCCTTGAGCGTGTTTCTTTGATTCAGAAAGAAAAGGATGAGAAGGCCATTAGGTGATGATGATGTGGATCAAGGGATTGGTTGAGGTTAATTAACCATTAATTATTTACTTAACGAGGTTTAAATAGTGTGTTTACTTTAAATAGTCGTAACTTTATCATACGATGTCAGAATCTCACGAAACAAGATCCGTTGGGACCGTATGGAGAAGGGGTACACAATGGAACTAACTGGGAGCGAATCGAAGCTCGTTACAATTAATAGCAAAATAAATTGTCCGTCTGAATCAAATCGAGCGATGGTTATCGTTATTAACGATGATCGTCCAATGTGAGTAAAACTCACAAACTCTGAACAGTTATATTTTTATAACGTATTCATAGAAATGATAATTTTCTATTGATTGATGTGTGTTAACTATTTGTTTGAATTTCTTATGTATTGGTTGAAATAATAGATAACGATATAGATATAAATCGTTAATCAAATATTGATTCTGTTTAGAAGAATATTACATATTGTAATGAAACCAATGTTAATTATATTGTTTAACATCTGTGATGCAGGGAAACAGGTCGGAGGAATCCAACTGGATTCCTCAAAATTTATTTTACTATTTTTCATATATATTGTGATATATGATGTGATATACAATCTGTTGTTGATTGTCTGTGTTTGGGTGATACTGAGCAGTGATATATGGTATTTGAAACACCATAAGAAATACTGGAACGTACAAAGGGATTTGTCAAAGTGTATATTGAAAATAAAATGTATTTATAAAACAAATATAATTGAATTGGAAATTTTTGTGAAAACAAATATAAAGGAATATATTTGCAAAACAAATATAAAAGAAAATATTTGTAAAACAAAGATAAAGGAAATATTTATTTGTTCAATAAATAGAAAAGATAAAGGAAATATTTATTTGTTAAATAAATAGAAAAGATAAAGGAAATATTTATTTGGTAAATAAATAGGAAAGATAAAAGAAATATTTATTTGTTAAATAAATAGAATTTGAAAAGGGAATAGTTATTTGTTAAGTAAACAAATAGAAAAGGAGTAATTCAAAGGAGATAATTCAAAGGAATAATTCAAAGGAATAATTCAAGGGAATAATTCAAAGAAATAATTCAAAGGAATAAATCAAAGGAGATAATTCAAAAGAGTTAATCGAAATGAGTTAATCGAGTATTAGTTATTCAGTTAGAGTTAATCAAATAGAGTTAATCAGTTAGAATTAATCAGTTAGAATTAATCAGTTAGAATTAACCAGTTAGAATTAGTCAGTTAGAATTAATCAGTTATAGTTAACCGGTCAGAATTAATTAGTTAAAATTAATCATTTAGAATTAACCAGTTAGAGTTAGAGTTAACCAGTTAGAGTTAACCAGTTAGAGTTATTCAAATGGAATAAATCGAGTAGAGTTATCAAATATGGCTTATTCGAAGTAGAGTTATCGAATATCACTTATTCGAAGTAGAGTTATCGAATATAGTGTATTCGAAAGAAGAGTTAACGAATATAATTTTTTCGAAGAAAAGTTATTGAATATAGTTTATTCGAGAAGAGTAATTGAATATAGTTTATTCGAGAAGAGTAATCAAATGTAGTTTATTCGAGAAGAGTAATCGAATATAGTTTATTCGAGAAGAGTAATCGAATATAGTTTATTCGAGAAGTGTAATCGAATATAGTTTATTCGAGAAGAGTAATCGAATATAATTTATTCGAAAAGAGTTATCGAATATAATTTATTTGAAGAGGAGTTATCGAATCTAGTTATTCGAAAGGAGATTTCGAATCTAGTTATTCGAAGAGGAGTTATCGAATCTAGTTATTCGGAAGGAGTTATCGAATCTAGTTATTCGAAAGGAGTTATCGAATCTAGTTATAGTTTATTCAAATAGAATTAAAGGAGTAAATCGAATATCGTTTATTCGAAAAGAGTTAATCAAAAAGGAGTTAATCGAATATAGTTTATTCGAAAAGAGTTAATCAAATAGAGTTAATCGATTAGAGTTAAATCAAAAAAGTTAATCCAACAGAGTTAATTGATAAGAGTTAATCAAATGGAGTTAATCGATTAGAGTTTAATCAAAAAGAGTTATTCCAATAGAGTTAATTGATAAGAGTTAATTGAATAGAGTTTTTTGAATAAAGTTTATTCGAAGAAAGGTTTTCGAATCTAGTTATTCGTAAGAGAGATTATCGAATATAGTTATTCGGAGGGAGGAGTTATAGAATAGAGATTATTCGGAAGTGAGTTACGTAAGGAAGTTTGTTTAAGGTTTAAAAGATAAACTTTGTCTATTCCAAAGTTAAAACGTTGTTCAGTTAAGGTCTGAGAGGTAATTATACCCCAACTTGATTGACTTCCTTCTTAACTAAGGAAAGGGCTAAGGTTTGATAGTAAAGGACGGTTAAGTAAATTTAGTTAATAAGTGTAATGGTTTGAGTTGGCATAGCGATGGTTTGTTTAAACACCTGTCTAAGTCCAATGTAAGAGTTTTGGAAATGTTTTCCAAATAAGAATCAGAAATGTTTTCTAATATAGAAAACAAGAAATGGAAATGTTTTCCAGTGTTAATAACATATATTTTCTAAATTTAGAAAATAAAAAAGGTTGAATATATGGAAATAGGAAATTACAAATGAAATAAATTAATGATAAATTAATTTAAAGGATAAAAGTTGATTTGTGATTGAACGATGTAATTTCCGTTTGGAAATAATATTGTTGTTTGCACACATGTTTTTCTTTGATAGTTAACTCATCGACTATCGAAGTTTTCGACCATTTTAACGTTGTTAATATGGAGAGACCGGTTTGATTATTATCCGAAGAACCACTCCGTATTGGCATAAGCATTGCGAATCATATATGCCAAAATAATTGAAGACGGAGTAAAGTGCAAGGGCTGTTGTATAAATCTTAGGTAAAGATTGCCTAAGATGGTAGTACTGAATAGTGTCTTCGGTTTGTCCAGTCCCAGGACAACTTGTATGGATGAATGTCTGATAGGGTATATCTATAGGATCGCCTAAGTTGATCTCTTCAAACATAGTTACGTTTGGTGGTGGAGGAATTCGTTTCCCTTAGCTGTAAACCTATGGTATTTTTAGGTGAATCAATTTGTGATTTGGCGGGTATGACGATGTGGTATTCCAAGTAAATGAAGATATGATATGTAAAAAGATAAGCGTAGCTTCTAGCCTCACAACCGGGAAATGACAAAAATCGGACAGGCAGCATGGCTATGTAGATCGCACCTATTAGGGTGTATAATAAGCTGATCTAGAGTTTCATTTACTTCTAAAATCTATTGTCGATGCTGTGACATTCGGGAAACGGTTGCTGATCCCAACCGTTGGTGATATACATTCGATACACTCAAGCGAAATGAGTGGTCGGTCATGTGTGGTCGGGTTGCAAGATGTTCTTGTTGAACCCAGTGTATTCCTCTCTAGAGTTACACTAGCGAAAGGTGGTTCCACACCTTGTCATAGTTGGAAATCCATTACCCAATACGTGCTTGCGGTTTTGATTGTATACTATATATGTAGAACATGAGATGAAAGCGTTTCTGCTAGATGATTATTATATTGTGGTTGATAGACACTATTATAATATCAATGAATTTTGATATAAAGTTTATTTTGGATTCTCTTAATGGAAAAACCCGTTCCGTTATACGACGTGGTCTTATGAGATATCGTTTAATGGCTCAACTATTTTAAATTGTTTTACTCATACTAGTCCCATGACTGACCCGGAGTTTATTTTGTTTTGTTTACCCCAAACTCTTGGGTGCCCAATTTTATATGGGCAGCCAAGTAGTCGGGATTTACAGATACTCGAAGAGCTGAAGCAGGAGGCTTCAAGATCATATAGCTATTGTTTATTTCCGCTGTGTTGTAAGTGTTGTACTTTGGAAATGACATGTATATTCAAGTACAGATTTATATTTCAATGTTATGATATATATTATATGTTATTCATTCCGTTGTGAGGTTCGTGTTACTCTGATGTTGTGTTCTTCTTCTTCTTCTATTCTAAGTTTCTATTATATCTATTCTCACCCTCTAATTTATTTCATGGACTATCCGATGTTTTCGATGTTTGAATACTCGACATGGTGTTGTATGTCGAATTTTCTCAGTCGAAAATTTTCGGTACGTTACTATGGTATCGGAGCTTAAGTTAAGTATTTACCTTGGCTCTATGGCGTGACTCAGTAGAGATGGGGTTAGTAATAACCTAGATTGAGTTGAGTGTATATATACGAGTGAACGTATTTGTTATTTGATATAAAATGGTTTTATATTGTGTAGATTTATTGGACGAGGTTTTTATGGGTTCTGATCGATCAGTTTGACCCACTGCATCGGTAGGAGTTTCTAAACACTCGAATACGATTGGTCGACACGATATGTTTTGAGAAGAAGGTAAATGTAAATAATTTTACCTTAAGTATATTTCGATATAAAGAAAAAATATATATTGGAATGATTATAATATATTGGATATATTGGTTGTTATTATAATCGAGTAAGATCATAAATTAAATGGTTATGTATATAACCAATTAGAATTCGTATAAGTGTTACGAAATGAATTAAATCTGAATTTAAATCAGAATTGAAATTAAAATTCCTGAAATATAGAAATAGTTTTTGTAAATGGATTTGAATTGAATATACGAGAATTTAAAATCCTGGGAGATTTTAAATTGTTTTACAAGCATTGGGAATAGTATTTTCAAAATGGATTTCAAAATAGAAGTGTTTAGACATGGTTTTGAAAAGTGATATAGTATTGAACTCACTTCGGTCGCTGGAAAATAATTCTGATGATGACTGCGCAACATCATCAGTGTTCATTTTCGAGTTTGTAAGTGACGGATTACTACCAAAGATATTGATTTCGAATTGTTTTGGGAAAATGAGTTGTTTTGAATCCTGAAAGGGAAGTTTGATTTTGATATGGTAAACTGTTTAAAACTCCCAAGAAAAGACTGTTTGAATTAAAAGCAAATTGAATTGAAATTTGTGAAAGCAAATTGGAATTAAAATAAAGCCAGTTAAGTGGTAATTGAAATTGAATTACAATGATATCGAGACAAATTGGATTTGTGAGATAAGGAGTTGAAATAAAATTGGTTTAGTAAATTAAGAATTGGAATCGAGAATGAAACTTTGATTTGAAATTGAATTCGACTTAGGTATAAGCGAATGGTTGGATTTGTGGATAAAAACATATTGGAGTTTGATTGGATTGACATTGGTATATGCTGAACTGACAGCAGATGAAAGGAGATAATGATATACCCGACAAAAGGGTACAAGTTTATATTATATATGGGTTTGAGATTTTGATGAGCCGAGTTGCCAAGCCGCTAGGCTGTCTGATTTTCTTTTGGGTTGGAGAAGGCCCAAAGAGGCGAGTTGGAGTTTGACCTATTGACCAGTACAAAGGAGGTGCTGGCGAAATTTTTCGAAAAGTTAAGGTGTTAGAAAATTTTTAGGATTTTTGAAAATTTTCAATGATAAGAATAATTAATAATTTAATTGAAATTAAATTGGTTCAGTTGAAACTGAAATTAAGTAGTGAACAAATAAGTTCTAAGCAGTCAATAGGGTTTGTTTTCCACCTTAGCAATTTCGAGGACGAAATTATTTTAAGTGGGGAAGAATGTAACGACCCATATTTTTCGGTAATATAATTAATCTATTTAATTGTATAAATAGTAATTCAGAGAATTAAATGGTCGTTGAATTAAATTATATAGATTATTTAATTAATTTAAGTAATAATAATATATTTAATTCAGAAATAATAAAAAATAGTGAAATTCACAATATAGTGTGAATTGGATTATTTAAAATATATAATTCAGTTTAGAGTTGAATTATATTGATGAATATATTTAAATAACGACAATTTGAACGTAGAATTATAATATAATTATAATCGAGCTCGAAATGGCGCGGCAGTTCGCTATTTGGCGATTTGAACTTCAACTGAATATACAGAAGCCATTTTAAATCGGAATTATGTGAAACAAGAAACGTTAGGAGCTGGTTAAGTATATTTTTCTGATGGAAGAGAGAAATCGGGATTTCATTGTGTAGATTTTGATTTATGTCCAAATCAAATTTTAGAAAAGTCGCTATGGAATTCCTTTATAATTTATAATGATATATATATATAAGGAATTTCAATATAAATTTGAATATCGATTCAACCAGGATTTGAATATCGAGTTGTAAATCCCAGTGGAGCTGTATGATATTCTAGTGTGGATATATACGATAATATTTATTTTTAAATATTAATTTAATTATTTTTAAATATATTTATATAATTAAATGGGTTGTTTAGAGCTTTAAAAATAGCCAGTTTTGGAAACGACCTCAGAATTCGACGAAACTAATTTTGTTGGATCCGCAATATTAAATTATTGTTAGATTTCAATTTCCTTGATTTTTGAAGTCAGTATGTGGACGTACCGATTTTTAATGTGAAAAACAGTCAGTATTTTGATAGTTAAAAATACGCTGTGTGAGCAAACAAAGTCGGAATTCGACGAAACAAGTTTCGTTGGGACCGTAATGTCAAACTACAGCTGCATATCAATTTCCATAATTTTTGGGTATCGTGTGTGATCACATGAATTTTTAGAAGGCAAATACATTATTAAGTAATGAAAAAATCAATAAAATAATTAAATTAAAAATATCCTAATTAGTTTCTCTGGTCAAAAGGGAGTCCACGCTGCCTTCTTTCCTAACCGCACAGTCAAGGTTAAAATGCGAGAACACCATTCTCATTCACCAAAACAAAACGCAAGAAAGAAAATCAAAATCAAAACAAAAAAAACTTCTAAAATCCTAAAATCAGATGCGTTGAGATTTTTAGAGTTGCTCTTTACTCTGGTATAGGAATTAGGAGATGCGATTCATCTTTGGAGAGCTCGATTTTGTGAACAGTATCCTAGGACTTACTGTCGCCTGCGGTATGGTGGTTCTAGGGGAAGGGCGAGACCGGTAGGGTATTCACAACAGCGAGGCGCAGGCGTGGACAAAGTTTCGGGGAGTTTAGTGGTACAAACTGTCACAGGTTTCTGGCAGTGAAAGGGAAGCTCGGTTTTTGAGGAGGGCGTGCGAGTTGGGTGTTGATAGGAGGAGATGATGGGGATTCTTACGAGGAGTTTGCTGGTGGTTTTACTTCGTTGAACGATGGAGAAATGGAGGTGCGATTTGAGGTCAAAGATGCGGCCATGTCTGGATTTTGCCTGGAGCGTGTTTCTTTGATTCGGGAAGAAAAGGATGAGTAGGCCGTTAGGAGATGATGACATGGCTCAAGGGATTGGTTGAGGTTAATTAACCATTAATTATTTACTTAGCGAGGTTTAAATAGTGTGTTAACTTTAAATAGTCGTAACTTTATCATACGATGTCAGAATCTCACGAAACAAGATCCGTTGGGATTGTATGGAGAAGGGATATATAATGGAACTAACTGGGAACGAATCGAAGCTTGTTACAATTTATCGCAAAATAAATAGTCCGTCTGAATCAAATCGAGCGATGGTTATCGTTATTAATGATGATCGTCCAATGTGAGTAAAACTCACCAACTCTGAACAGTTATATTTTTATGACGTATTCTTAGAACTGATTATTTTCTGTTGATTGATGTGTGTTAACTGTTTGGTTGAATTGCTTATGTATTGGTTGAAATTATAGTTAACGATATAGATATAAATCGTTAATTAAATATTGATTATGTTTAGCAGAATATTTCATATTGTAATGAAATCGATGTTAATTATATTGTTTAACATCTGTGATGCAGGGAAATAGGTCAGAGGAATCCAACTGGATTCCTCAACATTTATTTTACTGTTTTTCATATATATTGTGATATACAGTGATATATGGTATTTGAAACACCATAAGAAATACTGGAATATACAAAGGGATTTGTCAAAGTGTATATTGAAAATAAATTATATTTGTAAAAAAAAATATAATTGAATTGGAAATATTTGTGAAAACAAATATAAAGGAATATATTTGTAAAACAAATATAAAAGAAAATATTTGTAAAACAATGATAAAGGAAATATTTATTTGTTAAATTAATAGAAAAGATATAGGAAATATTTATTTGTTAAATAAATAGAAAAGATAAAGGAAATATTATTTGTTAAATAAATCGAAAAGATAAAGGAAATATTTATTTGTTGAATAAATAGGAAAGATAAAAGAAATATTTATTTGTTAAATAAATAGAATTTGAAAAGGGAATAGTTATTTGTGAAGTAAACAAATAGAAAAGGAATAATTTAAAGGAGATAATTCAAAGGAATAATTCAAAGGAATAATTCAAGGGAATCATTCAAAGAAATGATTCAAAGGTATAAATCAAAGGAGTTAATTCAAAAGAGTTAATCAAAATGAGTTAATCGAATATTAGTTATTCGGTTAGAGTTAATCAAATAGAGTAAATTAGATTGAGTTAATCAGTTAGAATTAATCAGTTAGAATTAATCAGTTAGAACTAATCAGTTAGAGTTAACCAGTCAGAATTAATCAGTTAGAATTAATCAGTTAGAGTTAACCAGTTAGAGTTAGAGTTAACCAGTTAGAGTTAGAGTTAACTAGTTAGAGTTAACCAGTTAGAGTTAACCAGTTAGAGTTATTCAAATGGAGTAAATCGAGTTGAGTTATCGAATATCGCTTATTCAAAGTAGAGTTATCGAATATCACTTATTCGAAGTAGAGTTATTGAATATATTCTATTCGAAAGAAGAGTTATCGAATATATTTTATTCGAAGAAGAGTTATCGAATATGGTTTATTCGAAAAGAGTAATCAAATATCGTTTATTCTAGAAGAGTAATCGAATATAGTTTATTCGAGAAGAGTAATCGAATATAGTTTATTCGAGAAGAGTAATCGAATAAAGTTTATTCGAGAAGAGTTATCGAATATAATTTATTCGAAGAGGAGTTATCGAATCTAGTTATTCGAAAGGAGTTATCGAATCTAGTTATTCGAAAGGAGTTATCGAATCTAGTTATTCGAAAGGAGTAAATCGAATATAGTTTATTCGAATAGAATTAAAGCAGTTAATCGAATATAGTTTATTCGAAAATAGTTAATCGAAAAGGAGTTAATCGAATATAGTCTATTCGAAAAGAGTTAATCAAATAGAGTTAATCGATTAGAGTTAAATCAAAAAGAGTTAATCCAATAGAGTTAATTAATAAGAGTTAATCAAATAGAGTTAATCGATTAGAGTTTAATCAAAAAGAGTTAATCCAATAGAGTTAATTTATAAGAGTTAATTGAATAGAGTTAATCAAATATAGTTTATTCGAAGAAAGGTTTTCGAATCTAGTTATTCGTAAGAGAGATTATTGAATATAGTTATTCGAAGGGAGGAGTTATCGAATAGAGATTATTCGGAAGAGAGTTACTTAAGGAAGTTTGTCAAAGGTTTAAAAGATAAACTTTGTCTATTCCGAAGTTAAAACGTTGTTCAGTTAAGGTCTAAGAGGTAATTATACCCCAACTTGATCAACTTCCTTCTTAACTAAGGAAAGGGCTAAGGTTTGATAGTAAAGGATGGTTAAGTAAATTTAGTTAATAAGTGTAATGGTTTGAGTTGGCACAGCGATGGTTTGTTTAAACATCTGTCTAAGTCCAATGTAAGAGTTTTGGAAATATTTTCCGAATAAGAATCAGAAATGTTTTCTAATACAGAAAACAAGAAATGGAAATGTTTCCACTGTTAATAACATATATTTTCTAAATTTAGAATATAAGAAATGTTGAATATATGGAAATAGTAAATGAAAAATGAAATAAATTAATGATAAATTAATTTAAAGGATAAAAGTTGATTGGTGATTGATCGATGTAATTTCCATTTGGAAATAAGATCGTTGTTTGCACAGGTGTTTTCTTTTATAGTTAACTCATCAACTATCGAAGTTCTCGACCATTTTAACGTTGTTAATATGGAGAGACCGGTTGGATTATTATCCAAAGAACCACTCCGTATTGGCATAAGCGTTGCGAATCATATATGCCAAGATAATTGAAGACGAAGTAAAGTGCAAGGGTTGTTGTATAAATCTTAGGTAAAGATTGCCTAAGATGGTCGTACTGAATAGTGCCTTCAGTTTGTCGAGTCCCAGGACAACTTGTATTGACGAATGTCTGATAGAATATATCTAAAGGATCGCGTAAGTTGATCTCTTCAAACGTAGTCACGTTTGGTAGCGGAGGAATTCGTTTCTCTTAGATATATACCCATGGTATTTTTGGGGAAATCAATTTGTGATTTGGCAGGTATAACGATGTGGTATTCCAAATAAATGAAGATATGATATGTAAAAAGATAAGCGTTGCTTCTAGCCTCATAACCGGGAAATGACAAAAATCGGACAGGCATCATGGCTATGTAGGTCGCACTTATTAGGGTGTATAATCACATGATTTAGAGTTTCATTTACTTCTAAAAATCTATTGTCGATGCTGTCCCATTCAGGAAACGGTTGCTGATCCCAACCGTTGGTGATATACATTCGATACACTCAAGCGAAATGAGTGGTCGGTCATGTGTGGTTGGGTTGCAAGATGTTCTTCTTGAACCCAATGTATTCCTCTCTAGAGGTACACTTGCAAAATGTGGTTCCATACCTTGTCATAGTTGGAAATCCATTACCCAATAGGTGCTTGCGGTTTGATTGTAGACTATATATGTACAACGTGAGATGAAAGTGTTTCTGCTAGATGATTATTATATTGTGGTTGATAGACACTATTATAATATCAATGAGTTTTGATATAATGTTTATTTTGGATTCTCATAAGCGAAAAACCCATTCCTTTATACGGCATTGTCTAATGAGATATCATTTAATGGCTCAACTGTTTTAAACTGTTTTACTCATACCAGTCCCATGACTGACCCGGAGTTTATTTTGTTTTGTTTTCCATAAACTCTTGGGTTCCCAATTTATATAGGCAGTCAAGTAGTCGGGATTTACAGATACTCGAAGAGCTGGAGCAGGAGGCTTCATGATCATATAGCTATTGTTTATTTCCGCTGTGTTGTAAGTGCTGTTCTTTGGAAATGGCATGTATATTCAAGTACAGATTTATATTTCAAAGTTATGATATATATATTATATGTTATTCGTTCCGCTATGAGGTTCGTGTTACTCTAATGTTGTGTTCTTCTTCTTCTTCTTCTATTCTAAGTTTCTATCATATTTATTCTCACCCTCTAATTTCTTTTATGGACTATCCGACGTTTTCGATGTTTGAATACTCGACATGGTGTTGTATGTCAAATTTTCTAAGTTGAAAATTTTCGGTACGTTACAGGGATGGTAAACATTTGACGCAAGAACGTATCTACAGTCCAATGATGGACATTACTTCTTGCGTGTTCTGGGATGAGTTTAGCTAATACATCAGGTGCAGCTTCCTTAAACTCAGAGGCCATATCTCACCCTAGAACTAAACAAACTCAGAAGGATCATTCACGCTCTAATATGCCTATCTGCATATATTGTTTACTTCAGATTCAATACAATACATTCGAGAGTATTTACACTTATACTTTGACAGTTTAGACCATCATACATACAATCAGCAATCAACAAATGAAGGGGGAAAAGGAAGTTTACTTCCTTTAAAGGTCTTTGTTCTTATGTCCATTTTTACAGTTTTAACATGAAGTTTTTCCATGATCTAAATACACATGTTTAGAAAAATATATATGCACCTGTACATGTTTATATCATAATCAACAAATAAAATGACTTTATATTCATAGTTGGTTCTCAGTTTAGTTATGATACAAATCCAAGATCGTACATACATATATATAAGTGTAGTCAAAATTTATTTCTATGTAAACATCAAAATTTTACTTAAAGAATCAAAGTTTACTCATTATTTTCAGTCTCAAGTGTTTAAATATTATATATATATATATATATATATATATGACATAGCCAAAACATGCATAACAAGTATATAAATCATGGCATATATTTAAAGTGGAAATTATAGTGTTTACTCACAGATCTTGCTTTCCTTTCCTGCTCTGTTTTTAAGGTTTCCTGCTATCTTGCTTTCTTGCTTTCAAAAGTTGGCGTGAGAAAAGATATGGCTTCCAGGTGGTATATATATAAGCAAGTTTAATATTAAACAATTCCATTTTCTTTATACAATGTTTATGATGTTACAGTATATGCTAGTTCCTTAGGCCTTACTTTTTCTAACGCTATACAATTTTCTTATGGATGAAGAAAAACATTGTTTATTTAGATATTTAGGCTTAGCCTCTTATTATAGCTTCGGTGAATCATTTTCCAGAAAAATTATGTATGAAAAAAGAGTTGTTTAACTTAGATATTTTCCACTCTCTTGTCTTTATCCTACCTTCAAGGAGTATGACATACTCATAGCCATATCTTCATTTAATGTTTGTCATACATCTTTAAGATTTGGTTTGCAATAATAAATGGTTTACTTGCTTGATATTTTGCTAAAAATGTATTTTATAATTGCAAGTTGCATGAGGCTTCTTAGGTGATGTCTTTCACCTATATTTTAGCCATGCTATTACTTGTTAAATCATATTAATGATATTGACTTTGGCTTCTCTCCTTTGTTTTGTTGTCACATGAATTCTCTTGATATTTTTATTGATGTGTCATTTTGTAGAACAAGTTGTGTGCGTGTTCTTTTTATGTGTTATGTACATATGAATGGCCGAACTGTTTCCCTGAACATGTTTTACTCTTTGCTATCCATATTTGTTTCAAGTCCTTATATTTTTAAAGTGACAAAAAAAACGCTTTCATATGTAATTTGTATTATCATTTTTATGTGAACACTTAATGTTTTAGTTGCTATATTTCAATATGTATTCATTGTTACCATTTATGTTTTAATGTTGCATTCTCATCATGTTTTCAAGTTTAAAACAAAACCATTTATATGTATTATTAGTGTACACATATACTTTATATCCTTACACATATATTTATACTTATTTTTAGTTAAGTAACCATATTTTTATGATTTAATTTCCTCATTAAATCAATATTTATCATTAACAATGACTAGCTAAAAACCGGGAGATTACACTCTACCATTTCAAATACATATAATACTTATCATTAAATAATAATGTTTTTAAAAACACGTTTCGACTTTGGGAGTAGAATTTGTGTGAATAAGACGAAAATGTTTTCAAATATCAGTAGAATATTCATATTTTCATATTGACTGAGCAGGTTGCTTAGTGACTAAGTAATCGGGTAAAACACTGCCGCATGTTTGCTATTCTACGTTTTAATGCATCTATAACACTCATCATTTGCATATTACCGTTTGGACCATGGATCCGCGCCAATAAGATCAAGAAAGTTTCGAAATATAATTGAAACTTTGATGTTTGCATCGAATAAGTAGTTTTCTTGGTGCACAAATAATCAGGTAAAACATTGTCGCATGTTTGATACTCTACCATTTCAAATACATATAATACTCATCATCAAATAATAATGTTTTTAAAAACACGTTTCGACTTGGGAGTAGAATTTGTGTTAATAAGACGAAAACTTTTCATATATTAGTAGAATATTCGTATTTTCATATTGACTGAGCAGGTTGCTTAGTGACTAACTAATCAGGTAAAACACTGCCGCATGTTTGCTATTCTACATTTTAAACATCTATAACACTCATCATTTGCATATTACCATTTGGACCCCGGACCCACGCCAATAAGATCAAGAAAGTCTCAAAATATAAGTGAAACTTTGATGTTTGCATCGAATAAGTAGGTTTCTTGGTGCTCAAGTAATCAGGTAAAACACTGCCGCATGTTTGAAACACTACCATTTCAAATACATATAATACTCATCATTAAATAAATGTGTTTTTTAAAACACGTTTCGACTTTGGGAGTAGAATTTGTGTGAATAAGACGAAAAAGTTTTCAAATATTAGTAGGATATTCATATTTTCATATTGACTGAGCAGGTTGCTTAGTGACTAAATAATTAGGTAAAATACTGCCGTATGTTTGCTATTCTACATTTTAAAGCATCTATAACACTCATCATTTGCATATTACCCTTTGGACCCTATATCCGCGCCAATAAGATCAAGAAAGTTTCAAAATATAAGTGAAACTATGATGTTTGCATCGAATAAGTAGGTTTCTTGGTGCTCAAGTAATCAGGTAAAACACTGCCGCATGTTTGAAACTATACCATTTTAAATACATATAATACTCATCATTAAATAATAGTGTTTTTAAAAACATGTTTCGACTTTGGGAGTAGAATTTATGTGAATAAGACGAAAAAGTTTTCAAATATTAGAAGAATATTCATATTTTCATATTGATTGAGCAGGTTGCTTAGTGACTAAATAATCAGGTAAAACACTACCGCATGTTTGCTATTCTACATTTTAAAGCATCTACAACACTCATCATTTGCATATTACCGTTTGGACCCTGGATCCGCGCCAATAAGATCAAGCAAGTTTTGAAATATAAGTGAAACTTTGATGTTTGCATCGAATATGTAAAAACCCGGAAATTCTGAGCCAATTTAATTTTTATTTCTTTGGCTATTTTAATGAATTTTGAATATTTAAAATAATAATGATGAGAAATTTATTTTGAATAGAATTAGAACGCATATATTTATTTGAATCGTCGTTAGAATATAAATATTTTATTTCAAATATAAAAGGAATTGAAAATGGCACGGTAGTTCGAAAATTCGATTTCAAATTTCAAATGAATATACAAGATTCAAACTAAACCGGATTTTAGCGAAACCAAAAATATTAGAATCTATTTGAAAATATATTTCCGGCCAATCCAAAAAATCAAAATTTCATAGCAGGAATCAAAAGTTTTATCCAAATGAAAATTCAGAATAGTCGCTGTGGAATTCTGGCCCTTTAAAATGGCCATTTTTCAAACAGTCTCCGAATTCATTGAAATTAGTCTTGTTAGGACCGTATCGTCAATACGAACCTAGATAAATTTTTTTGGGAATTTTTAGAATTAATATGTGGAACCGGTAAAGTGAAATGTGCGTTCAAATTCAATATACTGATTTATATTTTGAATTTGACGAAAACTGATCGAAACGATCGAATCAGCCTACAATACATATCCTATTGTGTTCGGAATGAGGGTAATTAGCTATGGATGACATGCGGTGGGTCCTGTTTTGAGATCGAAATTTAAAGTTACTTTCTGGAGGATAAAATAATAATAATAATAATAATAATAATAATAAGGGTCCGTTTGGTACAGGTCCCTATTAAGTTTCAAAATTAAGCTTACATCCGATCATAAACTTATTGTAAATTTAGTCCCTGTTTTCCTATTTAGAAAAATCGCATACATTTCTACAACAAATCATGAGCATTAGTTCAACTTTATTTGCATACACGTATGCAAAAATATAGAATATTTGCATACATACATGCAAAAATTTATCAGAATAGTTGCATACAAGTATACAAATATTCGTTCAAAATATTTGCATACATGTATGCAAAAATTCATCAGAATAGTTGCATACATGTATGAAAAAATTCAAATTATTTGCATACATGTATGCAAATATTCATTCAGAATATTAGCATACATGTATGCAAATATTATGAATAACACATAAATATGAAAACAGGAACCAAATTTACAATAAGTTTATGACCGGATGTGAGCCTAATTTTGAAACATAATAGGGATGTGACACTAGTTTTCACTAATAAAAAAATCCATGCCCCTTCATCTCTTCTTACATAGTCAGACCCCCCCTCCCGTTCATTTTAACGAAAACGAGAAAAAGAAAGAAAAAAAAGAAAAAAATGCCGCTCTTCCCTGTCATCGCTTCCCCCTATCGTTCTCCTCCTCCATGGCTCCTCCGCCTACATCGCACCTGTAACGACCCAACTTTCGAACACATCGGAAGTCGTGCCATTAATTAGAATAAGAATAGATAGAAGATACAATCACAGAAACATCAGAATCTCAAAGCAGATTTTTTACAATAAATGATACTTTATATTATTACACAGCGGAACATATAACATCAGAGCATCATATCTCTAGTGATACAAGCCATTCATAGTATATCTTTAATTATACATATCATTGATAACTAACTTGTAGACTTAATTATATAGTAGATAAGATAAGTAGACCAGCACATAGAAAGTCTCCATCCAGCTTCACAAGATTTTATCCAATCTTGATTCACTTTTCTATTCATAACAAGTGTTATGAATACCCAAGAGTTTAAGGGAAACACAGAAAAATAAACTCCGGGTCAGTCAGTGGACTGGTATGAGCAAACAGTTTTAAAACCAGTAAAGAAATAAAATATCTCATAAGACCACGCCGTAAGAACGGAACGAGTTTTTACCTTATGATTATAAAACAATTCGTATACTTGAAATCAGAATATTACCATAGTGTCTATAAATTTTCACAAATAATTTAGAATCTAGAAGAATGTTTGCATCTCACATTCTCCTATATAGTATGCAAACAAAAATCTCTTGGCGCTTATGGAAATTGGGTTTCCAACTATGACAAGGTATGGGACCACCTTCCGATGATGTATCTCTAGAGGCGAATACACATGGGTTCAACAAGAACGTCTTGCAACCCGGCCCACACATGACCGACGACTCATTTCGCTTGAGTGTATCGAATGTATATCACCAACGGTTGGGCTCAAACCACCGTTTCCCGAATGGGCAGAATCGATAGAGTAAGAAACAAATGGAATTTCTCTAGATAGATGATTATACACCCTAATGGGAGCGACCCACATAGCCATGCTACCTGCCCAATTTTTGTCATTTCCTGGGTGTGAGGCTTGAGGCTAGACATAACTTTTTATCATCACTGTTTATTTACTTTGAATGCCACACTGTCAAATCCATCGGAAATCACTAATTGTTTTCCACAAATATACTCTGGTTGTCAGGCTAAAGAAGTTTCCCTTCTATGCCAGCAACTGGTATGTTTGAAGAAAACAACGTACGTGATTCTTTTGGAAATACTCTGTCAGACATTCGTCCATACGAGTTGTCCTGGGACTGGACAAACCGAAGGCACTATTTAAGAATAGCCCTTGTATGTCGCCGTCTTTAATTAAAAAAAATCTCTAACGCACGCCGTATAATCAAATCAAAGTGAAATGTTTATTTCGGTCTCCTTGAAATGATTAACGAACATTTTTCCTTTTAAATTATTAATATAATATTATTATAATCTAATTTACATATATAATGACAATCAGACTACACAGTATATGATCATCTTGCTTATATTATGTGTTTTGACCATGTCTTAAAAACGTACAATTTTAGTGTGTGCGCCGCACACGGTTTTTCTTCCCATTTTGTTCGTCACTTTAAAAATAAATATTCACATTTATTCTTTAGAAAATTTTATTTTCCATAATTACTCCTTAATCTGATTATTCAAAAATTCCTTAAATATATGATTTAGAATTCCTTTTACAGCTTTTACACTTTTATAAGTTTTCATCAAATTTCCCTTTGATCTCTTATTCTTGATCTAGTTCTTCTTCCTTCATACTAATAAAAATTTATCTTTTTAATATCAATCAGAACAGTATTAAAATATTTTTTACAGTTCTTATTTTATAAAGTACAGAACTGTAATTGCCAAGTTAATCGTATCAGAGAATTCAGACCACAGTTTGAACTGACAAATCTAGCGTATGTGTTGCATACAGTTTCTCATTTCTTTGTTTGTTAAAAAACTAAATATTTCATTAGAGAATAAATTCTAAATTTAAATTGTAAACTGAATTTATAATTTAACAAAATTACAACTTCCGTGTGAATTGCTTGACTTCTGTCAAAATCATATCCGACCTTCTACAGTTGATCGACTTCTTTTTGTTGACATTACAATTTGAATATTTTATTAGAAAATCATTTTTAATTCTAAATATAAATTAAATTTATAAATTTTATTTAAATTACAACTTCTGTATTTAAATTTCAATTCTTGACAAAAACTGTATCTTTATCCTGATTCACTTATTTCTTTTCTTGTTTAAATAAAAATTCTATTTTTATTTAAATATTTATTTTCTCTTTTTATTCAAACCATTATTTAATTTAAAAACTAATTTAAATTTAAAATATATTCAAAATCCTTGTTTAAAACTGAAAATGGCAAAGTACCATGTTTGGTTAAAGTACCGGGTCAAAAACCCCGTTGTGCGCTTAGGAAATCAGCCCCGGCTCTCACTATTTTCCAAAGTACCACATTTCCTACCAAATTACCAAAGTGGCTAAAGTACCACCCCCTTTTACACGTGAATTTTGGCCTGATCACTTCCAAAATCACTGCATCCCTTCTCCCTCTTCTTCTTCCTCCTTCTTCCATACCTATGCACGTGCACACTCACCCAGGTCCACGTCCATCACCTCCGACCATCCACACCAGTCGCTCTCCACCCATTGATCATGATTCCATGTCCTAATCACCATCACCATGTCGTCAGTGCATTTCCACCATAGACCTCCAACACTACCCAATGGGTTCACCGAAGAAAAGCTTTGATCTCTCCTTGCCCCGGCTGTAACACCCTGTATTTTGATAATACTAATATTCACAAATTTAAGAATAACTAATCTCAAATGTGATAAATAAGGGAAATGGGTTGCGCCATTGTGTTCGTCTCGGTATTTTGGTTGAAACAGAGTCCGAGTTCGCGTGAATTGGACTTCGTATGAAGAAGTTATGGAGATCGGAAGTTTCAGAAAATGCAAAACAGATTTCAAATTTCAAATTTCGGAATCAGACAGGCTAGGCGGGAATTTTCCCGCCAGGGCCAGATTGACCATAGGGTCGACCTGCCCTAACCAGGTCGACCATAGGGTCGACCTAGGGGTTGACCAAGGGGTCGACCTGCCCTCCCCCCCCCCCCCCCCCCCGGGGCAGAATTGATTTATGACCTGTAGATGACTGTGTGCTGACTCATTAGGGTTTCTGATATGCTCTGATTGGCTGGGATTAATTCTGAGTTGATCGGACAGCTTAAACTAATCCTAAACTCTATAGAAACACCTATAGACTCAAACCCTAAAATCAAAACAAATTGGATTCGTGGCATCCATGTCGTCACCTAGCAACTCAGCATAGCCGCCGCTAATTAGAGAGGAAGAAAGCTAGTCTAAATCAATCCTTTTCAACTCTAACAGCGAATCTTCTTCAAAGGAGCGCTAATTCAACTCCAGAAATCAGAATCCAGAACTTAAGACCGCGTTTGAGTTGTGAGTTCGATAGTTTTAACAAAATAATTAATAAATGAATTGGATTGAGTTATAATGCGGATAATTTTGATGTGATATGAGTTGTTGATTGCACGTTGTAATTATGTTGTTGAATTGTGTTGTAATTTCTATGAGATTATGTTATGATGCTATCATCTACGATGCAAAGTTATGATGCTATCACCCATGTTATAATCCTATGATTGGCTTATGTCTAGTTGGATCATCATGTTTCTTATGCTAGTTTGTTACATTGACTTATATGATAAATCATATGTATACAAGTTTAGATTTTGATTCAAACATGAATCATATACAAGTTGAGTAGAATTTTATGTGAACTTACACGGTTATGACACCTAGTTTATGTGAGAATTTAATTGAAAGTTAGGCTATGACATATGCAAAATTCTACATGATACTTTACATGTTAGATACTAGTTTACACCAATGTTGCGATGTAAAAATCACATCTATGAGTTTATGAGTTGGATATGAATCATGTTATGTTATTACCTATGCAAGTTTACCCCTGTAGATATAGATCTTTGACATATATTGTTTATTCAAGTTAGTGGCCATTATCTCATCAAGTTCACACCTTTAGATTTGGATCCATAATATATGATTGTTTATGCAAGTTTGTGGCCATTATCTCATCAAGTTCACACCTTTAGATTTGGATCCATGAGATATATTGTTTATGAAAGTTGCAACTTTGGCCAATACAAGTTTTAGATGTAGAACATCATTCACATATGCAAGTTCACCCCTATGTTAGATCTATGTTTTAATTATGTGTATATTGTGATGTTTTCATTTGTTTCTTGAGTTAGACTATTCGAGTCTAACGTATATTTTTACGTTAAACGAACAAACGTACTACGTGGGATAAAGGGGATAATATTAAAAAGATTTAATTGGCATAAATGCCTTAAATGGCATAAAATATAATTGTGGTGAAAATTGGTATGATTTTACATACCATAAATGGATGGACATAATTAAGTCAATTATGGACATCGTTAAACTTGGAATTGATTGATAATTTGAATAGGGAAAGTAATTCAAATTGGGGAATGATTAATTAGGAGTAATTAATCGTCTAAGACACGAGGTTAGACTCTTTTGTGGTGTAAGACTGCTCGGACCCACCCGGCAAATCCAGCTGCCACAAATGTCGGTCTAATGTGAGAGTTCTTAAGCATAAACAAAATACATAACAGTTGTAAAGTCACGAGGTTTGGCTCTTTTGTGGTTTTAGACTGCCCGGACCCGCCCGGCAAATCCAGCTGCAACAAATGTCAGTCTAATGTGAGAGGTCTTTATGAGGTTACGGTCTTAATGAATTAAGAAACACTTAACTAGATAAGCATGTAGAAGGACATAAGGGGGTTAAGTGGGTGCCTTGGGTGGCATGTGGAATCTAGTGGGTGCCTTCGGTGGCATTTGGAAATACGATTAGAAACACTTAACCAAAGTATGAAACATGTAATTGAAACATGAATAAGAAGTGGGTTAAGTGGGATGTACTAGAGGGGACCAAGCTTAGGTGGATAGCTTGTGTCAAGTAATGGGGGCCCGTTTCAACCAGTACCTATACCTATCTTTGTGGGCTCGACCCAAGTCGAGGACAGGACACGCATACTGGGCTTGACTGTAAGAGGCCAAACCGGGTTAGCGGTGGCAACGCAAGTCCAATGGGTCCATATGCGTGTGTGGACCCGGGCTGGTAGGTAAGACGTTGTTGCATCGTGTAGGTATAAGCCGTGCATTGTTGTTTGTATCGGGTTGCCACTTTGGGTAGTGATACAACCCACTGTGGGGCCAGCACGGGTATCTACGAGTAAGGGAGCCGATCGCTTGGGGGTAGTGGGTACACGTAGTGGAGATAGGGGCAGACGACACCTATGAAGGCAACTAGGGGTGCACGAAACTACCAATATCATTATTAAGTCTGTAGACAGGATCAACCTTAGGGTGACTAGTGGTGGTGCAGTATGCTTGTGGCGGTGCAGTATAGCAATTATCCTATAGTGTTGGTGTAGTTTAGTGAATTTATCTTAGTGGGTTAGGTGCGCTTTTACGATATCGTTGTTCATCTTGTTTCCTTGTTTACTCTGTCATACTCAATGGTTCATGATCATTTCCTTATTCTCCAACTTATGCCTTAGCCTAGTTACTTTGTTAATTGTATTGCTAGAATTATCGCACTCGCCAGACATTATGTCTGACCCCCCCTTTTTTCCATCTCATTCCTTCCCCCCTCCCCCAGGTGCTCAGGTTGGAACTAGCACCAGTGGAGCTTGATTTTGGACTGCTTTTAGAAGATTGCTTGGATCGCTGAAGTAAATTTCAGCTTCTCTTTATTTATGGCTATTTTAATGTTGGGGATTATGTCTTTCAGTTTATGTACTTTGTTTTATCAAGATGGATATGATGTACTTGACTTTGGTCTATGGTTTTGATGATGTAATCAAACATATGTGTTTTCCGCTGCAATGAAATAAAGTTCTAAATTATCAAGTACTACTTTATATCTGTCTTGTTATGATTTTCTGTTCTATATTCACTTAAAATGCTCCATAGAAATTAATGCACTCCCTTTGTGAGTGACATTAATGGACGTGGGGTGTTACACGTGGTATCAGAGCTGAAGGTTACTAGAACATATACGAATTTTTGAAAAACCTATTTTTCAAAGAAATTTTTATAAAGAAGTACTTTAAAAAGTATGTTTTAAGGAAAGTATTTTCAAGAGAAAAGTATATTTTAGAAAGCATAACCCCAAGAGCCATATATCTATCCTTCAGTCCTTTTTGTATTGAATCTTTCCTCTTTCGTGTTAGCATGTCTGAAGCATCTGAGATACCAAAGGGTGTTCATGTACCCGGTTGGTTTCGTCAATATCTTGAGGCTAGGGCCGCCGCCGCAGGTCTAGCAAATGATCCTCCTCCTCCTCCTCGTGTCGATAATTTCACAAAGATATGTAAGGACTTTAGAGCAATGGGTGGAAAACCTTTTCACGGGATGGAGACATTTGTTGAAGCTCGTAACTGGCTAAAGGAGGTGGAAGAATTGTTTAGTATCTTTGAAGTGAATGTTGAATGAAAGGTCCAGCTAGCTGCGTGGCTAATAAAGGATGAGGCCTCGTTTTGGTGGGAGGTCACTAATGGAGGACGTCCATTTGACACATGGCCAGATTTTAGGCAAAGGTTTGAGGCGATGTTTCTCTCACGGGCTGAAGAGAATCTATACATGGAAAGGTTTTTGTCACTGAAGCAAGGGAATCTATCGGTGAAAGAGTACGTCAACAAGTTCAACCAGTTGGCGAGATTTGGCATGGACTTGGTGAATACACCAGAAAAGAAGGCACTAAGATTTGTTAAGGGTTTGAACGAGCCGCTTCATGGGTTAGCTATGACCCACGTCCCTATGGGGGCCACCTTTGAGAGGCTAGTTGACATGGCACTCATGCATGAAGAGGAGAAGGGCGCCAATGCTAATAAGGCACCCGAGAAGAAAGGGGATCAAAAGAAGTCGCAATAGCTACAACAACAAGAGAGGTGGCAAAGGCAACAATGGAAAATGAAAGAAGAAGTGCTTTAATTGTGCGACACCCGGCCATCAAAGCAAAGATTGTAGGAAGAAAAAGAAGACTGGTTGTTTCCACTGTGGCGAGGCGGGACATCTTGTTAAGGACTGCCCAAAGAAAGGGCAGAGATTAGGGTCTACCTCGGGAGGACAGGTGCAAGCTCTTATGGCACCAGGGAAGGCACGGGGACAAGTTCAGGCTCTCGTGGTCCCACCGCTGCAAGAACGAGGTAGAGAAATTTCCGTTGAAAGTTTAGTTTTTCTGTTTGATCATTCTGTCCGTACTTTATTCGATTCTGGCACATCACAATTGTTTATTTCTACATCATTAGTTGAAACACTGTACCTTGATACTAGTCTAGTTACTGATCCCTTAGTAGTCTCAAATCCTATTGGTGGTTCGGCTCATCTTTCTATGATTTGTCGGGATTTGAGAGTGTTTATCTTGGGCGTTGAGTTTGAATGCAACTCCTTTGTTCTTGGCTTCATGGGCTACGGCTTGATTCGAGGTATGGATTGGCTCACTAGATATGGGGCCATCCAAGATTGTGAAAGAAGGGTAGTTAGATTGTTGACTCGTTCGGGAAAGACCCTTGATATTTCTTGTGACCCTAGAGGTCCAGTAATGCTTAGTTACCTAGAATCCCTTTACGCATCCGATGATGATTTGCATTTTGTTCCCATAGTCCGTAAATATGCTGATGTCTTCGATGAGGTGAGGGGTCTACCCCTAAAACATGAGACAGACTTACGAATATATCTAGTGGACAATGCAAAGCCAGTTGCATTGCCAGTGCGCCACATGGCTTTAAGAGAGAGAAGGGAACTCAGTAAGCAAGTAAAAGAATTGCTTGAGAAGGGGTTCATCAGACGTAGTATATCGGAGTGGGGTGCTCCAGTAGTGTTTGCCACGAAGGGGGATGGGTCCCTTAGACTTTGTGTGGACTATAGAGAACTTAATAAGCTTACTAAGAAGAATAGACACCCATTGCCGAGGATTGACGATCTCTTCGATCAATTAGTTGGCGCCTCAGTGTTTTCACAGTTGGACATAGCCACGGGTTTCCATCAATTGAGAGTGGCTGAGGATAGCATAGACAAGACTGCCTTTAGGACTCCAGACGGCTTCTACGAATGGCTTGTGATGCCCTTCGGTTTGACAAACGCCCCCGCATACTTTGTTGATTTGATGAGTAGGGTGTTTAGGGAGTACCTTAATAAATTCGTGGTAGTCTTTGTAGATGACATCTTGGTCTTTTCTAAAAGTGAAGAAGAGCATGCCCTATATCTTATGGAAGTGTTTGAGACTCTTCGAGCGCATAGCCTTAAAGCTAAATTTTCTAAATGTCACTTTTGGAGGAAAGAAGTGCGATTCTTAGGGCACGTGGTTTCCAAAGAAGGGATAGCCGTGGATCCCGTGAAGGTAGTGGCCACCCAAGAGTGGAAGGTTCCTAAAAATGCGACAGAGGTGAGGAGTTTCTTAGGGTTGGCTGGCTACTATAGGAAGTTCATCAAAGACTTCACAAAAATATCAGCTCCATTAACACGTTTGACGAAGAAGAACTTAGTTTTCACGTGGGACGTAGATTGTGATGATGTGTTCCAACGTTTAAAGAGAGCTTTGACCACAGCCCCAGTCTTAGTGTTGCCAGATGGGAGTAAGCCATTTACCGTTTATATCGACGCTTGTGGGACAGGACTAGGCGTAGTCTTAATGCAAGAGGGAAGGGTAACAGCCTATGGCGGAAGGCAGCTGAGAGTGCATGAAAGAAATTAGCCTACACATGACCTTGAGTTAGCCGCTATTGTCTCCGCGCTTAAGTCTTGGTGTCCTTATCTTCTTGGCGAAAGATTTGAATTATTCACTGACCACAAATCGCTAAAATACTTATTCTCTCAGAAGGACTTGAACTTAAGGCAGCAAAGGTGGATGGAGTTCATAGCATCCTATGACTTTGAGATATCATATACCCCTGGTAAGGGTAATGTGGTGGTAGACGTCTTAACTAGAAAAAGGTTATCCTTGGGTCTGTTGTTTGTGGAGCGGCGAAGCTTAGAGTTCATCTCTACGTTTGACTTTAGACCTTCCATTGACTTCGTACCCGGTTTGCTAGCATCCTTAGAGGTCAGACCTACGCTTTTGGGACGGATTGGTGAGGCATAGCGAGACGACCCACAGATGGCTGAGTTAGTAGAAAAGCTCAAAAGAGGAGAGTCATCGAGCCATCTCCGTAGGTACACCCTAGATGATAAGGGTTGGTTACTTAGGGACGGTAGACTTTGTGTACCAAAAGACGATGACCTAAGGAAGACCATTCTTAATGATGCACATCGTTCGAAGATGACCATCCATCCCGGCAGGGACAAGAAGTACATGGATATGAGACAAGTTTATTTTTGGGCCGGCATGAAGAAAGATGTGGCTGAGTATGTCACTAGATGCTTGGTGCACCAACAAGTAAAAGCAGAGCAAAAGAAGCCCGGTGGATTACTTCACCCAATGGAGGTCCCACAATGGAGGTGGGAAAGCATCTCGATGGATTTTATTGACGGATTACCAAGATCTAGGAAGGGTAATACGCGGATTTGGGTCGTGGTAGACAGACTTACTAAGAGCGCGCATTTCATTCCCGTGAAGAGTAAGAGGACTGCTCCATGGTTAGCCTCCGTATGCGGCAGTGTTTTACCTGATTACTTGAGCACTAAGAAACCTACGTATTCGATGCAAACATCAAAGTTTCACTTATATTTTGAAACTTTCTTGGTCTTATTGGCACGGATCCATGGTCCAAACGGTAATCTGCAAATGATGAGTGTAATTGATGCTTTAAAACGTAGAATAGCAAACATGCGGTAGTGTTTTACCTGATTACTAAGCCACTAAGCAACTTGCTCAGTCAATATGAAAATATGAATATTTTACTAATATTTGAAAACTTTTTCTTCTTATTCACACAAATTCTACTCCCAAAGTCGACACGTGTTTTTAAAAATACTATTATTTAATGATGAGTATTATATGTATTTGAAATGGTAGAGTTTCAAACATGCGGCAGTGTTTTACCTGATTACTTGAGCACCAAGAAACCTACTTATTCAATGCAAACATCAACGTTTCACTTATATTTTGAAACTTTCTTGATCTTATTCGCGCGGATCTAGGGTCCAAACGGTAATATGCAAATGATGAGTGTTATATATGCTTTAAAATGTAGAATAGAAAACATGCGGCAGTGTTTTACCTTATTACTTAGTCACTAAGCAACCTGCTCAGTCAATATGAAAATATGAATGTTCTACTAATATTTGAAAACTTTTTTGTCTTATTCACACAAATTCTACTCCCTAAGTCGAAACGTTTTTTTTTAAAAACACTATTATTTATTGATGAGTATTATATGTATTTGAAATGGTTGAGTTTCAAACATGCGGCAGTGTTTTACCTGATTACTTGAGCACCAAGAAACCTACTTATTCGATGCAAACATCAAAATTTCACTTATATTTTGAAACATTCTTGATCTTATTGGCGCGGATCCAGGGTTCAAATGGTAATATGCAAATGATGATAGTTATAGATGCTTTAAAACGTAGAATAACAAACATGTAGTAGTGTTTTACCTGATTACTTTGTCACTAAGCAACCTGCTCAGTCAATATGAAAATATGAATGTTCTACAAATATTTGAAAGCTTTTTCTTCTAATTCACACAAATTCTACCCCCAAAGTCAAAATGTGTTTTTAAAAACACTATTATTTAATTATAAGTATTATATGTATTTGAAATGGTAGAGTTTCAAACATGCGGCAGTGTTTTACCTGATTACTTGAGCACCAACAAACCTACTTATTCGATGCAAACATCAAAGTTTCACTTATATTTTGAAACTTTCTTGATCTTATTGGCGCGGATCCAAGGTCCAAATGGTAATATGCAAATGACGAGTGTTATAGATGCTTTAAAACGTAGAATAGCAAACATGCGGCAGTGTTTCACCTGATTACTTAGTCACTAAGCAACCTGCTCAGTCATTATGTAAATATGAATATTCTACTAATATTTGAAAACTTTTTCGTCTTATTCACACAAATTCTACTCCCAAAGTCGAAATGTATTTTTAAAAACACTATTATTTAATGATGAGTATTATATGTATTTGAAATGGTAGAGTTTCAAACATGCGGCAGTGTTTTACCTGATTACTTGAGCACTAAGAAATCTACTTATTCGATGCAAACATCAAAATTTCACTTATATTTTGAAACTTTCTTGATCTTATTGGCGCGGATCCAGGATCCAAATGGTAATATGCAAATGATCAGAGTTATAGATGCTTTAAAATGTAGAATAACAAACATGCGGCAGTGTTTTACCTGATTACTTAGTCACTAAGCAACCTGCTCAGTCAATATGAAAATATAAATGTTTTACTAAGATTTGAAAACATTTTCGTCTTATTCACACAAATTCTACTCCCAAAGTCAAAACGTTTTTTTAAAAAAAACTATTATTTAATGATGAGTAATATATGTATTTGAAATGGTAGAGTTTCAAACATGCGGCAGTGTTTTACCTGATTACTTGAGCACCAAGAAACCTACTTTTTCGTTGCAAACATCAAAGTTTCACTTATATTTTGAAACTTTCTTGGTCTTATTGGCACGGATCCAAGGTCCAAACGGTAATATGCAAATGATGTATGTTATAGATGCTTTAAAACATAGAATAGCAAACATGCGGTAGTGTTTTACCTGATTACTAAGCCACTTAGCAACTTGCTCAGTCAATATGAAAATATGAATATTTTGCTAATATTTGAAAACTTTTTCGTCTTATTCACACAAATTCTACTCCCAAAGTTGAAACGTGTTTTTCAAAATACTATTATTTAATGATGAGTATTATATGTATTTGAAATGGTATAGTTTCAAACATGCGGCAGTGTTTTACCTGATTACTTGAGCACCAACAAACCTACTTAATTGATGCAAACATCAAAGTTTCACTTATATTTTGAAACTTTCTTGATCTTATTGGCGCAGATCCAGGCCTAACCGGTAATATGCAAATGATTAGTGTTATAGATTATTTAAAATGTAGAATAAAAAACATGGGACAGTGTTTTACCGGATTACTTAATCACCAAGCAACCTGCTCAATCAATATGAAAATATGAATATTCTACTAATATTTGAAAACTTTTTCGTCTTATTCAAACAAATTCTACTCCTAAAGACGAAACGTGTTTTTAAATACACTATTATTTAAAGATGAGTACAATATGTATTTGAAATGGTAGAGTTTCAAACATGCGGCAGTGTTTTACCTGATTACTTGAGCACTAAAAAACCTACTTATTCGATTCAAACATCAAAGTTTCACTTATATTTTGAAACTTTCTTGATCTTAGTGGCACGAATCCTGGGTCCAAAGGGTAATATGCAAATGATGAGTGTTATAGATGCTTTAAAATGTAGAATAGAAAACATGCGGCAGTGTTTTGCCTGATTACTTGGTCACTAAGCAACATGCTCAACCAATATAAAAATATGAATATTCTACTAATATTTGAAAACTTTTTCGTCTTATTCACATAAATTTTACTCCCAAAGTCGAAAGTGTTTTTAAAAACACTATTATTTAATGATGAGTGTTATATGTATTTGAAATGGTAGAGTTTCAAACATGCGGCAGTGTTTTACCTGGTTACTTGAGCACCAAGAAACCTACTTAATTGATGCAAACATCAAAGTTTCACTTATATTTTGAAACTTTCTTGATCTTATTTGCGCGGATCCAGGCCCCAACCGGTAATATGCAAATGATTAGTGTTATAGATTCTTTAAAATGTAGAATAGCAAACATGCGGCGGTGTTTTACCGGATTACTTAATCACTAAGCAACCTGCTCAATCAATATGAAAATATGAATATTCTACTAATATTTGAAAACTTTTTCGTCTTATTCAAACAATTTCTACTCCTAAAGAAGAAACGTGTTATTAAATACACTATTATTCAGTGATGAGTATAATATGTATTTGAAATGGTAGAGTTTCAAACATGCGGCAGTGTTTTACCTGATTACTTGAGCACTAAGAAACCTACTTATTCGATGCAAACATCAAATTTTCACTTATATTTTGAAACTTTCTTTATCTTATTGGCACGAATCCTAGGTCCAAAGGGTAATATCCAAATGATGAGTTTTATAGATGCTTTAAATGTAGAATAGAAAACATGCGGCAGTGTTTTACCTGATTACTTAGTCACTAAGCAACCTGCTCAGTCAATATGAAAATATGAATATTCTACTAATATTTGAAAACTTTTCGTCTTATTCACACAAATTCTACTCCCAAAGTCAAAACATGTTTTTAAAAACACTATTATTTAATGATGAGTATTATATGTATTTGAAATGGTAGAGTTTCAAACATGCGGCAGTCTTTTACCTGATTACTTGAGCACCAAGAGACCTACTTATTCGATGCAAACCTCAAAGTTTCACTTATATATTGAAACTTTCTTAATCTTATGGGCGTGGATATAGGGTCCAAAAGGTAATATGCAAATGATGAGTGTAATAGATGCTTTAAAATGTAGAATAGGAAACATGCGGCAGTATTTTACTTGATTACTAAGTCTCTAAGCAACCTGCTCAATCAATATGAAGATATGAATGTTCTACTAATATTCGAAAACTTTTTCGTCTTATTCACACAATTTCTACTCCCTAAGTCGAAATGTGTTTTTAAAAACACTATTACTTAATGATGAGCATTATATGTATTTGAAATGGTAGAGTTCCAAACGTGCGGAAGTGTTTTACCTGATTACTTGAGCACCAAGAAACCTACTTATTCGATGCAAACATCAAAGTTTCACTTATATTTTTAAACTTTCTTGATCTTATTGGCGCGGATCCAGGGTCCAAACGGTAATATGCAAATGATGAGTGTTATAGATGCTTTAAAACGTAGAATAGCAAACATGCGGCAGGGTTTTACCTGATTACTTAGTCACTAAGCAACCTGCTCAGTCAATATGAAAATATGAATATTCTACTAATATTTGAAAATTTTTGTCTTATTCACACAAATTCTACTCCCAAAGTCGAAACGTGTTTTTACAAAAACTATTATTTAACGATGAGTATTATATGTATTTGAAATGGTAGAGTTTCAAACATGCGGCGGTGTTTTACCTGATTACTTGAGCACCAAGAAACCTGCTTATTCGATGCAAACATCAATATTTCACTTATATTTTGAAACTTTCTCGATCTTATTGGCGCGGATCCAGGGTCCAAACGGTAATATGCGAATGATGAGTGTTATAGATGCTTTAAAATGTAGAATAGCAAACATGCGGCACTGTTTTACCTGATTACTTTGTCACTAAGCAACATGCTCAGTCAATATGAAAATATGAATATTCTACTAATATTTGAAAGCTTATTCGTCTTATTCACACAAATTCTACTCCCAAAGTCGAAATGTGTTTTTAAAAACACTATTAATTAATGATGAGTGTTATATGTATTTGAAATGGCAGAGTTTCAAACATACGGCAGTGTTTTACCTGGTTACTTGAGCACTGTAATGTCCCGCATTTTTACCGGTCCGAAATTGAATATTTAAATCAGTTTAAATATTGAATTCTTAATATAAGTTGATTTATATATTAATTAAAACGAAGTTAAACGTATAGAAATATATATTAATTATAATCGAGGCCGTAATATCGCGGCAGTTCGTAATTTAACGTTCTAAACTTCAACTGAGTATACTGGACCCGTTACAAGTCGGATTTCTGCGAAACAAGAAAGGTTGGAATCTGTTGAACTGTATCTTTCTGACAGAAGTGAAATATTGAGATTTCGTCGTATAGATTGCAAGATATGTCAAAATCAAATATTCAGAGAGTCGCTATGAAATCGTAATATCGACCGTAACGGTTTATTCGATATAACTAGATATCGGTTTCGAATTTAGACAAGGTTCTTTTGAGACGTAGTGATAATTTAATTTTTAGAATTTTTCTGTAATTTTTAATTAATTAAATACGCAACTTTTTATTTGAAGTATTTGGCACCCTATATCAATATTTTGGGGTTTCAAAATATGAGTTAAACTACCGATATTATTATATTTTTGGAATCATGGCACACTGCTCGTCATAACAGTTTTTTTATTTCTGTCCATGGTCTTTCACAGATGAACATAATTTTATGTAACGGACACACTACAATACTAACTATAACGAAACAAATATGGACCAACCCTTAAAATGACTGCAATATCAATTCTCATTTACTACACTATGCCATCCTCGTTTTAAGCCATGCTTCGGCCATTTCCTTTAAAATTTAAAAACCATTTTTTTCGGGTCTGTCAGCTTCTTGAACATTTTCTTTGTATAAAATAACTACATCTTTTCCAATTCTTGCATGTGTGTCAATGGTGCATTTCCTGATCGTATCCATTAGTTCAAGGTTGATCTATAACAAATATCTCATAACAATTCTTTAAGTACTTGGAACTTGGGATTCTTGCAACGCATTGAAAACGGGAAGGAAAACGGTATCCCATCTGATAAACACGTTCAAAAATTCAAAGTGGCATGTTTCATGCTATCAACGCCAGTCTCTTGTAGGTAAAGCCACCCTGTGTTTTCAAATCAATGTACCGCACCTGTACTAAATTAATCAACCTTGCCGACAAAGTAATCTGGAAAAGAAAACCTACCTCCCTACGCTATAACACTACTCCGTGCGTGCCAAGGATCATTGTCCTATATAAACAGCAGACGGACTTCATTATTACAGAAGCAAACAACAACTAAAAAAAAAAAAGATTAAAATAAAGTTAAATCCTTCTATAAAGCATATAATAAAATTTTCCATGAACCCCGTATCTCGCTCACACTTTGATCACTCTCGACCCGATGGAAAAATCTCGCAGCAAGTATGAAACGTAAAGAGTAATAGAAGTGGAGTAGCAGCAAACGAAAACTGGAGCTCGCTTGGAGGAGGCGCACTCGGAGAGGCCGATGGCAGAAGGGCCGGAAGGAAGTGCATTGCGCTGCATGAGGGGTATGTATATATATATTTGGTGTACTGTGTGGGTGATAAGAGGAGTGTAGGGGCGTGATGTGTATTTCGTTGGAAAGAAACAGTTGTGGCCATTTCGGTTTGAGTGAAGTGATGGGGTTTGTTTTGTATATGGTGGTGTTCTTTCGAACTGGAGGAAGCTGAGGGGGTGTTATGTTTTCAGAAAACAGATGAGGTGAATGTGACAAAGTGGAAGCATATGAGTAGCTACTACTTACTAGCCTAGACGGGTAGAAGAAGGAACACGTGGAGGGGGTTGCAACGTTATGGGCTTGGGGACGTGACTGTTTAAGGAGGAGTTCACGTTGAAAAGGAATGGAGGCTGGGGCGTGATGCGTTGGGAGGTTCAGAGTTTTGCATGGCGTTTTTCTTCAGGATGGAATTCGCATTTCCTTTACAGAGGAGGAACATGAAGGGAACAAGTGGTCTGGTAGTTTTAAACAGGGGATAGTGTATGGCGTTGAATGGCTTTGCTCTGGTGTTGAGTCTGCACGAGTTTGGCTTGGCAAGATCGGCCGACGGAATTAAAAGGAATTGCGAGCGGCCTGATTAGTTGGAACCATGCGAAGACAAGCTACGTTCCGAAACTGATTCAGAGCCGTTTGGAGCTCGTCTGAATATAGGCAAAAGAAACCGCTCAACAAAATCAGCCGACGCAAATTGTTATTTAACGGTTAACGCGCCAAGGTGAGTAAATTCACTAACTTTGTTTTATTTAAAATATTTTATTTATATTTTAAATAATGGTTGAATGCTGTGTGATGGTTGTTTAGGCAGATTATGGTTAAATTGGTTGAAATATTATATATCGTTGCATATGTACCCATCACCGGTTGGATATTGATTCCATCAGTATGGAATCAGTGATAATTGTTTGACTAACATTTGTGGATGCGGAAACCGGTAGGAGGAATTCAACCGGATTCTTCAATAATTATATGTACTGTTTATGCACTGTTTGAACTGTGTTGAATGGAAATTCAACGTTATGTTGATTTAGTAAATAAACGATATTGATTTAGAAAGTGGCAACAGTCGACCATAAACACATCGTTTTGTTAAGAAATTGGTTGACTGTCAAGCAAACCAACGAAGTTCAATTATAAAAATTATATCTTTATAATTGAAGCAAAATTATAAATTATAATAGAAGTTCTATTATAAACTGGTATTTTTAATACCGTGAGTTAGATATAAATTGATTCGAGTTTAAATAGGAAGAATCGATTATTTATTATTTCTAAATAACAGAAATTGAATCTTGATTAAACAAGGAGGCGATGACTTGTTTCAAGTATATCAAAAACAAGTAGTCGATTTTAAAGATGCTTATGAAATAAAGTATAATTCTATGTTTGGAGTATGATCGTATTTGAAATAAGGGTAGTAAAACGAGTCTAGATTCCTATTGCGAAATGATATTTTAATAAAAGTGAATAGTGATCAGAAAGTAAACATTTTGTAAGTAGATATTTCTATTTGTGTTAAACTAAATTGATCTGATTAACGAGAAGTTTAGAAATGGAGTTTTGAAATGTTTTTCCAACATTAATAATGTGTATTCTCTAAAAGTACAGAAAATAAGAAAGGTAAGGAAGATGGGAATGTTCCAGATATTAAATAAATGTATATCTTCTAGAATGTGGGTGAACAAGTGCTATAATATTTGGAAATGGGTTTTTCAAAGAAGTATGAGGTTAAAAAGTTTTGGAAATATCTAGAAAAATATGAATAATGAAATATTAGAAAGTGCCGAGATTGTGAAATGGTTTGATGGATGTTTATTTTCAAAACACCGACTATCAAAGATTTTTGTAACGAAAAGAGACATCAAGATTTTTGTAACGAAAAGAGATATCAAGATTTTTGTAATAAAAAGAGATGTCAAGAATTTGTAACGGAAAGAGGTGTTGAGATTAATTATAAAGTGGAATATAGTAGCATATTGCAAGTTTCAGAACTATAGCAGTAAAGTAACGCTGTTGACTAGGCTTAAGCGTGACTGTTATGTCAAGATTAGTTATAAAGGGATATAGCAGCGTATAGCAAGTTTGAACTGTAACGATAAATGAAACGCTGTTAACCAAACTTAAGCGTGATGTTTATATACAGTAGCAATTCCTAGGCAAGGAAAACAGCTTGTTTTGAAATTCACTTATTCAAAAGTAATAAGTAATGACGTTGTCCAAAGGAATATAAGAACGAATGTTAAATAAAAAGTGCCTGTGATTTGTGTGATATTGGTTGTACATTGAATGGATGTTGTTTTTACTTCGATAGTTAAACAACCGACTATCGAAGTGTTTTTGACCATCGTTGTCTATACGGGGAGACCGGTTGGATATACTATCTGAAACCACTCCGTATAGGCATAAGCGCTGCAAATTATGCTGAAGAAAATTGAAGACGGAGTGAAGTGCAAGGGTCGTCCTGTTCAGAATGGTGCTTTCTGTTTGTCCAGACCCAGGACAACTTGTATGGATGAATGCCTGACAGCGTATTCTTAGAAGATCACCTAAGACGTTCTTTTCAAGATATTACGTCTGGTGGCGGAGAAATTCGTTTCTCTTGGCTTTTATACCCGTAATATTTTGGGAAGACCAACTAGTGATTTGACGGGTTTGACGATGTGGCATTCAAAGTGTATGTTGGCCAGATGTTCTAAAAGGTAGACGTAGCCTCAAGCTTCACAACCGGGAAATGACAAAAATCGGGCAGGCAGCATGGCTATGTGGGTCGCTCCCATTAGGGTGTATAATCACCTATCTAGAGAAATTCCTTTTGTTTCTAAATCTATCGATTCTGCCCATTCGGGAACGGTGGTTTGAGTCCAACCGTTGGTGATATACATTCGATACACTCAAGCGAAATGAGTGGTCGGTCATGTGTGGGCCGGGTTGCAAGACGTTCTTGTTGAACCCATGTGTATTCGCCTCTAAAGATACATCATCGGAAGGTGGTCCCATACCTTGTCATAGTTGGAATCCAATCTCCAATAAGCGCCCTGCGGGTTTTGATTTTATACTATGCATGTAGAGCGTGAGATGCAAGCGTTCTACTATTTGGTTATTTATTTGATTAGACATTATTATAATATCACTGGATTTTGATATCAAAAATATTTTGGGTTATAGTAAGGTAAAAGCCGTCCATGTTTATGTGTGGATTGGTCTTACTATTATCCTTTTTGTTTCAAAAAGGTTTTCAAAGTTAAACCGTATAGTTGGAATTTACTCACACCAGTCCCATGACTGACCCAGAGTTTATTTTGTTGTTTTCCCTAAACTCTTGGGTGTCCAAATTTGTACGGGCAGTCAAGTGTTTCAGGCTTTTACAGATACGCTTGAAGGAGCTAAAAGCAGAAGACTTCACCGTTAGTATTTAGAGACTATTTCCGCTGTGATATGATATATTGTACTCTGATAATGGTATGTATATACAATACAGTTTTGTATTTCAAAGTTATGTTATATAATATATTTTATTCGTTCCGCTGTGAGATTCGTGTTTACTCTGATTATGTTCAGCTGTGTTCTTCTTCTTCTCCTATTCTATTAGTTCTATCTTTTCTATCTCATCCTCTAACTTCTTTCTATTAATGGTCCGGTATTTTCGATGTCTGAACAGTCGACGCTGGGTTTTGTGTCGATTTCGGAGTAAAAAAACCCCGGGTCGTTACAGTGGTATCAGAGCATAAGGTTAAGTGATTACCTTGGCTCTGTGGCGTGACTCAATAGAGATGGAGTTAGTAATACTCTAGATTGAGTTTGAGTGTATACATATGAGCGCGTATTTGTAAATTGATTTAAAAACTGTTTTATATTGTGTTGATTGATCTGTTGAGTGGTATATGAATTCCAGATCGACGCGTTTAGCTAACGAGGTCGACAGGGATTTATAAACGCTTGGATAGAGAATTTCGACATAGTATTGTTTTGAAAGAGAGTAAATGAGATAATTTTACTCGAAATATATTTTGATATAAAAAAACATATATATTGGAATTATCTAGTATATATTGAATGTGTTGGGTGAACTTATGATCGAATAAGATTTATAATTGAATTGGTTATATAAATAACCAATTGAAATAATTTATAAATATAATATGTAAAATCAGATGAACTGAATCTGAAATTTAAACCAGAATTGGAATAAAAATTATGAAACATGAAAATGTTTGTAAATGAAATTTGAATTAAATATATGGAATTTTAAGATCCTGGGAAATTTTGAAATATTATCCAAGTTTCGAAAAGATATTTTTGAAGTAATTTCAAATAAAGGTATTTGAATATGAGTTTTGAAAGTGATATAGTATTGAACTCACTTTGATCGCTGGAAATAAATTCTGATGATGAAGTCGACCATTATCGGTGTTCATTTTCGAGTTTCTAAGTGACGGATTACTACCAAAGATTTTGTTTTGAAATAAGTTGTTCAGAAATTCAAATGTTTTGAATTGCTATGGATATATATGATTTCAAACTGATTTGAAATGAAAACTCTAGGGACTAGAATTCTGAAATTTAAAATTTACTTATGAAGTAAATAAACAGCGAATTTAAATAAGTCAAATAAAATTTGAGTTAAATGGAAGCCAAGTAAGTGGAAATCGTACTGGAATAAGGATTTGACTTAACCAAGTAGTTGAGTTGTGAATTGGGATTGGGAATGGAACTAAACTTGGTTGGGAAATTTGATTATTTGGAATTGGAATTGAACTGGAGTTTGAAAAAGAAATTTGAGTTGGGATGTAAGAGAATTATTGATTGAGAATAAACTGACTGGAGATCAGTTGGAGATGCATTCGGGTATGCTGAATGGATTGGAAATGGAAGCGAGAAAGTTGGAAGCCCAATAAATGGAGAAGGCCAGAGTGGCGTGTGGTAATAGTACCAAATGAACCGTGCAACAGAGAGGCTGACGAAATTCTCCGAAAATTAAAGGGTTAGAAAATTTTCAGAATTTTGAAAATTTTCGTTACAAAAGAAGGGAATTAAGATTTTGATCAGTTCAGTTGAAAACTGAAATTATGAAGTAAACCAAAAAGATTTTTAACCTGTTTGCAACAGAGATTGTAGCATTTTCCCCATCTTAGCAATTTCGAGGAAGAAATTATTTTAAGGGGGAAGGAATGTAATGTCCCGCATTTTTACCGGTCCGAAATTGAATATTTAAATCAGTTTAAATATTGAATTCTTAATATAAGTTGATTTATATATTAATTAAAACGAAGTTAAACGTATAGAAATATATATTAATTATAATCGAGGCCGTAATATCGCGGCAGTTCGTAATTTAACGTTCTAAACTTCAACTGAGTATACTGGACCCGTTACAAGTCGGATTTCTGCGAAACAAGAAAGGTTGGAATCTGTTGAACTGTATCTTTCTGACAGAAGTGAAATATTGAGATTTCGTCGTATAGATTGCAAGATATGTCAAAATCAAATATTCAGAGAGTCGCTATGAAATCGTAATATCGACCGTAACGGTTTATTCGATATAACTAGATATCGGTTTCGAATTTAGACAAGGCTCTTTTGAGACGTTGTGATAATTTAATTTTTAGAATTTTTCTGTAATTTTTAATTAATTAAATACTCAACTTTTTATTTGAAGTATTTGGCACCCTATATCAATATTTTTGGGTTTCAAAATATGAGTTAAACTACCGATATTATTATATTTTTGGAATCATGGCACACTGCTCGTCATAACAGTATTTTTATTTCTGTCCATGGTCTTTCACAGATGAACATAATTTTATGTAACGGACACACTACAATACTAACTATAACGAAACAAATATGGACCAACCCTTAAAATGACTGCAATATCAATTCTCATTTACAACACTATGCCATCCTCGTTTTAAGCCATGCTTCGGCCATTTCCTTTAAAATTTAAAAACCATTTTTTTCGGGTCTGTCAGCTTCTTGAACATTTTCTTTGTATAAAATAACTACATCTTTTCCAATTCTTGCATGTGTGTCAATGGTGCATTTCCTGATCGTATCCATTAGTTCAAGGTTGATCTATAACAAATATCTCATAACAATTCTTTAAGTACTTGAAACTTGGGATTCTTGCAACGCATTGAAAACGGGAAGGAAAACGGTATCCCATCTGATAAACACGTTCAAAAATTCAAAGTGGCATGTTTCATGCTATCAACGCCAGTCCCTTGTAGGTAAAGCCACCCTGTGTTTTCAAATCAATGTACCGCACCTGTACTAAATTAATCAACCTTACCGACAAAGTAATCTGGAAAAGAAAACCTACCTCCCTACGCTATAACACTACTCCGTGCGTGCCAAGGATCATTGTCCTATATAAACAGCAGACGGACTTCATTATTACAGAAGCAAACAACAACTAAAAAAAAAAAAGATTAAAATAAAGTTAAATCCTTCTATAAAGCATATAATAAAATTTTCCATGAACCCCGTATCTCGCTCACACTCTGATCAATCTCGACCCGATGGAAAAATCTCGCAGCAAGTATGAAACGTAAAGAGTAATGGAAGTGGAGTAGCAGCAAACGAAAACTGGAGCTCGCTTGGAGGAGGCGCACTCGGAGAGGCCGATGGCAGAAGGGCCGGAAGGAAGTGCATTGCGCTGCATGAGGGGTATGTATATATATATTTGGTGTACTGTGTGGGTGATAAGAGGAGTGTAGGGGCGTGATGTGTATTTCGTTGGAAAGAAACAGTTGTGGCCATTTCGGTTTGAGTGAAGTGATGGGGTTTGTTTTGTATATGGTGGAGTTCTTTCGAACTGGAGGAAGCTGAGGGGGTGTTATGTTTTCAGAAAACAGATGAGGTGAATGTGACAAAGTGGAAGCATATGAGTAGCTACTACTTACTAGCCTAGACGGGTAGAAGAAGGAACACGTGGAGGGGGTTGCAACGTTATGGGCTTGGGGACGTGACTGTTTAAGGAGGAGTTCACGTTGAAAAGGAATGGAGGCTGGGGCGTGATGCGTTGGGAGGTTCAGAGTTTTGCATGGCGTTTTTCTTCAGGATGGAATTCGCATTTCCTTTACAGAGGAGGAACATGAAGGGAACAAGTGGTCTGGTAGTTTTAAACAGGGGATAGTGTATGGCGTTGAAAGGCTTTGCTCTGGTGTTGAGTCTGCACGAGTTTGGCTTGGCAAGATCGGCCGACGGAATTAAAAGGAATTGCGAGCGGCCTGATTAGTTGGAACCATGCGAAGACAAGCTACATTCCGAAACTGATTCAGAGCCGTTTGGAGCTCGTCTGAATATAGGCAAAAGAAACCGCTCAACAAAATCAGCCGACGCAAATTGTTATTTAACGGTTAACGCGCCAAGGTGAGTAAATTCACTAACTTTGTTTTATTTAAAATATTTTATTTATATTTTAAATAATGGTTGAATGCTGTGTGATGGTTGTTTAGGCAGATTATGGTTAAATTGGTTGAAATATTATATATCGTTGCATATGTACTCATCACCGGTTGGATATTGATTCCATCAGTATGGAATCAGTGATAATTGTTTGACTAACATTTGTGGATGCGGAAACCGGTAGGAGGAATTCAACCGGATTCTTCAATAATTATATGTACTGTTTATGCACTGTTTGAACTGTGTTGAATGGAAATTCAACGTTATGTTGATTTAGTAAATAAACGATATTGATTTAGAAAGTGGCAACAGTCGACCATAAACACATCGTTTTGTTAAGAAATTGGTTGACTGTCAAGCAAACCAACGAAGTTCAATTATAAAAATTATATCTTTATAATTGAAGCAAAATTATAAATTATAATAGAAGTTCTATTATAAACTGGTATTTTTAATACCGTGAGTTAGATATAAATTAATTCGAGTTTAAATAGGAAGAATCGATTATTTATTATTTCTAAATAACAGAAATTGAATCTTGATTAAACAAGGAGGCGATGACTTGTTTCAAGTATATCAAAAACAAGTAGTCGATTTTAAAGATGCTTATGAAATAAAGTATAATTCTATGTTTGGAGTATGATCGTATTTGAAATAAGGGTAGTAAAACGAGTCTAGATTCCTATTGCGAAATGATATTTTAATAAAAGTGAATAGTGATCAGAAAGTAAACATTTTGTAAGTAGATATTTCTATTTGTGTTAAACTAAATTGATCTGATTAACGAGAAGTTTAGAAATGGAGTTTTGAAATGTTTTTCCAACATTAATAATGTGTATTCTCTAAAAGTACAGAAAATAAGAAAGGTAAGGAAGATGGGAATGTTCCAGATATTAAATAAATGTATATCTTCTAGAATGTGGGTGAACAAGTGCTATAATATTTGGAAATGGGTTTTTCAAAGAAGTATGAGGTTAAAAAGTTTTGGAAATATCTAGAAAAATATGAATAATGAAATATTAGAAAGTGCCGAGATTGTGAAATGGTTTGATGGATGTTTATTTTCAAAACACCGACTATCAAAGATTTTTGTAACGAAAAGAGATATCAAGATTTTTGTAACGAAAAGAGATATCAAGATTTTTGTAATAAAAAGAGATGTCAAGAATTTGTAACGGAAAGAGGTGTTGAGATTAATTATAAAGTGGAATATAGTAGCATATTGCAAGTTTCAGAACTATAGCAGTAAAGTAACGCTGTTGACTAGGCTTAAGCGTGACTGTTATGTCAAGATTAGTTATAAAGGGATATAGCAGTGTATAGCAAGTTTGAACTGTAACGATAAATGAAACGCTGTTAACCAAACTTAAGCGTGATGTTTATATACAGTAGCACTTCCTAGGCAAGGAAAACAGCTTGTTTTGAAATTCACTTATTCAAAAGTAATAAGTAATGACGTTGTCCAAAGGAATATAAGAACGAATGTTAAATAAAAAGTGCCTGTGATTTGTGTGATATTGGTTGTACATTGAATGGATGTTGTTTTTACTTCGATAGTTAAACAACCGACTATCGAAGTGTTTTTGACCATCGTTGTCTATACGGGGAGACCGGTTGGATATACTATCTGAAACCACTCCGTATAGGCATAAGCGCTGCAAATTATGCTGAAGAAAATTGAAGACGGAGTGAAGTGCAAGGGTCGTCCTGTTCAGAATGGTGCTTTCTGTTTGTCCAGACCCAGGACAACTTGTATGGATGAATGCCTGACAGCGTATTCTTAGAAGATCACCTAAGACGTTCTTTTCAAGATATTACGTCTGGTGGCGGAGAAATTCGTTTCTCTTGGCTTTTATACCCGTAATATTTTGGGAAGACCAACTAGTGATTTGACGGGTTTGACGATGTGGCATTCAAAGTGTATGGTGGCCAGATGTTCTAAAAGGTGGACGTAGCCTCAAGCTTCACAACCGGGAAATGACAAAAATCGGGCAGGCAGCATGGCTATGTGGGTCGCTCCCATTAGGGTGTATAATCACCTATCTAGAGAAATTCCTTTTGTTTCTAAATCTATCGATTCTGCCCATTCAGGAACGGTGGTTTGAGTCCAACCGTTGGTGATATACATTCGATACACTCAAGCGAAATGAGTGGTCGGTCATGTGTGGGCCGGGTTGCAAGACGTTCTTGTTGAACCCAGGTGTATTCGCCTCTAGAGATACATCATCGGAAGGTGGTCCCATACCTTGTCATAGTTGTAATCCAATCTCCAATAAGCGCCCTGCGGGTTTTGATTTTATACTATGCATGTAGAGCGTGAGATGCAAGCGTTCTACTATTTGGTTATTTATTTGATTAGACATTATTATAATATCACTGGATTTTGATATCAAAAATATTTTGGGTTATAGTAAGGTAAAAGCCGTCCATGTTTATGTGTGGATTGGTCTTACTATTATCCTTTTTGTTTCAAAAAGGATTTTCAAAGTTAAACCGTATAGTTGGAATTCACTCACACCGGTCCCATGACTGACCCAGAGTTTATTTTGTTGTTTTCCCTAAACTCTTGGGTGTCCAAATTTGTACGGGCAGTCAAGTGTTTCAGGCTTTTACAGATATGCTTGAAGGAGCTAAAAGCAGAAGATTTCACCGTTAGTATTTAGAGACTATTTCCGCTGTGATATGATGTATTGTACTCTGATAATGGTATGTATATACAATACAGTTTTGTATTTCAAAGTTATGTTATATAATATATTTTATTCGTTCCGCTGTGAGATTCGTGTTTACTCTGATTATGTTCAGCTGTGTTCTTCTTCTTCTCCTATTCTATTAGTTCTATCTTTTCTATCTCATCCTCTAACTTCTTTCTATTAATGGTCCGGTATTTTCGATGTCTGAACAGTCGACGCTGGGTTTTGTGTCGATTTCGGAGTCAAAAAACCCCGGGTCGTTACAAGCACCAAAAAACCTACTTAATCGATGCAAACATCAAAGTTTCACTCATATTTTGAAACTTTCTTGATCTTATTGGCGCTGATCCAGGCCCCAACCGGTAATATGCAAATGATTAGTGTTATAGAACTTTTAAAATGTAGAGTAGCAAACATGCGGCAGTGTTTTGCCGGATTACTTAATCACTAAGCAAGCTTCTCATTCAATATGAAAATATGAATATTCTACTAATATTTGAAAACTTTTTCGTCTTATTCACACAAATTCTACTCCCAAAGACGAAACATGTTTTTAAAAACACAATTATTTAATGATGAGTACTATATGTATTTGAAATGGTAGAGTTTCAAACATGCGGCAGTGTTTTACCTGATTACTTGAGCACTAAGAAACCTACTTATTCGATGCAAACATCAAAGTTTCACTTATATTTTGAAACTTTCTTGATCTTATTGGCATGGATCCTGGGTACAAACGGTAATATGCAAATGATGAGAGTTATAGATGCTTTAAAATGTAGAATAGAAAACATGGGGCAGTGTTTTACCTGATTACTTAGTCACTAAGCAACCTGCTCATTCAATATGAAAATATGAATATTCTACTAATATTTGAAAACTTTTTCGTCTTATTCACACAAATTCTACTCCCAAAGTCAAAACATGTTTTTAAAAACACTATTATTTAATGATGAGTATTATATGTATTTGAAATGGTAGAGTTTCAAACATGCGACAGTGTTTTACCTGATTACTTGAGTACCAAGAGACCTACTTATTCGATGCAAACCTCAAAGTTTCACTTATATATTGAAACTTTCTTAATCTTATGGGCGCGGATCTAGGGTCCAAAAGGTAATATGCAAATGATGAGTGTAATAGATTCTTTAAAATGTAGAATAGGAAACATGCGGCAGTATTTTACTTGATTACTAAGTCTCTAAGCAACCTGCTCAATCAATATGAAAATATGAATGTTCTAATAATATTCGAAACTTTTTCGTCTTATTCACACAAATTCTACTCCCTAAGTCGAAATGTGTTTTTAAAAACACTATTACTTAATGATGAGCATTATATGTATTTGAAATGGTAGAGTTCCAAACATGCGGAAGTGTTTTACCTGATTACTTGAGCACCAAGAAACCTACTTATTCGATGCAAACATCAAAGTTTCACTTATATTTTGAAACTTTCTTGATCTTATTGGCGCGGATCCAAGGTCCAAACGGTCATATGCAAATGATGAGTGTTATAGATGCTTTAAAATGTAGAATAGCAAACATGCGGTAGTGTTTTACCTGATTACTAAGCCACTAAGCAACTTGCTCAGTCAATATGAAAATATGAATATTTTACTAATATTTGAAAACTTTTTCGTCTTATTCAACCAAATTCTACTCGCAAAGTAGAAACGTGTTTTTAAAAATACTAATATTTAATGATGAGTATTATATGTATTTGAAATGGTAGAGTTTCAAACATGCGGCAGTGTTTTACCTGATTACTTGAGCACCAAGAAACCTACTTATTCGATGCAAACATCAACGTTTCACTTATATTTTGAAACTTTCTTGATCTTATTCGCGCGGATCTAGGGTCCAAACGGTAATATGCAAATGATGAGTGTTATAGATGCTTTAAAATGTAGAATAGAAAACATGCGGCAGTGTTTTACCTGATTACTTAGTCACGAAGCAACCTTCTTAATCAATATGAAAATATGAATATTCTACTAATATTCAAAAACTTTTTTGTCTTATTCACACAAATTTTACTCCCAAAGTCGAAACATATTTTTAAAAACACTATTATTTATTGATGAGTATTATATGTATTTGAAATGGTAGAGTTTCAAACATGCGGCAGTGTTTTACCTGATTACTTGAGCACCAAGAAACCTACTTATTCGATGCAAACATCAAAGTTTCACTTATATTTTGAAACTTTCACGATATTATTGGCGCAGATCCAGGGTCCAGAAGGTAATATGCAAATGATGAGTGTTATAAATGCTTTAGAATGTAGAATAGCAAACATGTGGCAGTGTTTTACCTGATTACTTAGTCACTAAGCAACCTGCTCAGTCAATATGAAAATATGAATATTCTACTAATATTTGAAAATTTTCGTCTTATTCACACAAATTCTACTCCAAAGTCGAAACGTGTTTTTACAAAAACTATTATTTAACGATGAGTATTATATGTATTTGAAATGGTAGAGTTTCAAACATGCGGCGGTGTTTTACCTGATTACTTGAGCACCAAGAAACCTGCTTATTCGATGCAAACATCAATGTTTCACTTATATTTTGAAACTTTCTCGATCTTATTGGCGCGGATCCAGGGTCCAAACGGTAATATGCAAATGATGAGTGTTATAGATGCTTTAAAATGTAGAATAGCAAACATGCGGCACTGGTTTACCTGATTACTTTGTCACTAAGCAACATGCTCAGTCAATATGAAAATATGAATATTCTACTAATATTTGAAAGCTTATTCGTCTTATTCACAAAAATTCTACTCCCAAAGTCGAAATGTGTTTTTAAAAACACTATTAATTAATGATGAGTGTTATATGTATTTGAAATGGCAGAGTTTCAAACATACGACTGTGTTTTACCTGGTTACTTGAGCACCAAAAAACCAACTTAATCGATGCAAACATCAAAGTTTCACTCATATTTTGAAACTTTCTTGATCTTATTGGCGCTGATCCAGGCCCCAACCGGTAATATGCAAATGATTAGTGTTATAGAACTTTTAAAATGTAGAGTAGCAAACATGCGGCAGTGTTTTACCGGATTACTTAATCACTAAGCAACCTTCTCATTCAATATGAAAATATGAATATTCTACTAATATTTGAAAACTTTTTCGTCTTATTCACACAAATTCTACTCCCAAAGACGAAACATGTTTTTAAAAACACAATTATTTAATGATGAGTACTATATGTATTTGAAATGGTACAGTTTCAAACATACGGCAGTGTTTTACCTGATTACTTGAGCACTAAGAAACCTACTTATTCGATGCAAACATCAAAGTTTCACTTATATTTTGAAACTTTCTTGATCTTATTGGCATGGATCCTGGGTACAAACGGTAATATGCAAATGATGAGAGTTATAGATGCTTTAAAATGTAGAATAGAAAACATGGGGCAGTGTTTTACCTGATTACTTAGTCACTAAGCAACCTGCTCAGTCAATATGAAAATATGAATATTCTACTAATATTTGAAAACTTTTTCGTCTTATTCACACAAATTCTACTCCCAAAGTCAAAACATGTTTTTAAAAACACTATTATTTAATGATGAGTATTATATGTATTTGAAATGGTAGAGTTTCAAACATGCGGCAGTGTTTTACCTGATTACTTGAGTACCAAGAGACCTACTTATTCGATGCAAACCTCAAAGTTTCACTTATATATTGAAACTTTCTTAATCTTATGGGCGCGGATCTAGGGTGCAAAAGGTAATATGCAAATGATGAGTGTAATAGATTCTTTAAAATGTAGAATAGGAAACATGAGGCAGTATTTTAATTGATTACTAAGTCTCTAAGCAACCTGCTCAATCAATATGAAAATATGAATGTTCTAATAATATTCGAAACTTTTTCGTCTTATTCACACAAATTCAACTCCCTAAGTCGAAATATGTTTTTAAAAACACTATTAATTAATGATGAGCATTATATGTATTTGAAATGGTAGAGTTCCAAACATGCGGAAGTGTTTTACCTGATTACTTGAGCACCAAGAAACCTACTTATTCGATGCAAACATCAAAGTTTCACTTATATTTTGAAACTTTCTTGATCTTATTGGCGCGGATCCAAGGTCCAAACGGTCATATGCAAATGATGAGTGTTATAGATGCTTTAAAATGTAGAATAGCAAACATGCAGTAGTGTTTTACCTGATTACTAAGCCACTAAGCAACTTGCTCAGTCAATATGAAAATATGAATATTTTACTAATATTTGAAAACTTTTTCGTCTTATTCAACCAAATTCTACTCCCAAAGTAGAAACGTGTTTTTAAAAATACTAATATTTAATGATGAGTATTATATGTATTTGAAATGGTAGAGTTTCAAACATGCGGCAGTGTTTTACCTGATTACTTGAGCACCAAGAAACCTACTTATTCGATGCAAACATCAACGTTTCACTTATATTTTGAAACTTTCTTGATCTTATTCGCGCGGATCTAGGGTCCAAATGGTAATATGCAAATGATGAGTGTTATAGATGCTTTAAAATGTAGAATAGAAAACATGCGGCAGTGTTTTACCTGATTACTTAGTCACGAAGCAACCTTCTTAATCAATATGAAAATATGAATATTCTACTAATATTCAAAAACTTTTTTGTCTTATTCACACAAATTTTACTCCCAAATTCGAAACATATTTTTAAAAACACTATTATTTATTGATGAGTATTATATGTATTTGAAATGGTAGAGTTTCAAACATGCGGCAGTATTTTACCTGATTACTTGAGCACCAAGAAACCTACTTATTCGATGCAAACATCAAAGTTTCACTTATATTTTGAAACTTTCACGATATTATTGGCGCAGATCCAGGGTCCAGAAGGTAATATGCTAATGATGAGTGTTATAGATGCTTTAGAATGTAGAATAGCAAACATGTGGCAGTGTTTTACCTGATTACTTAGTCACTAAGCAACCTGCTCAATCAATATGAAAATATGAATATTCAACTAATATTTGAAAAAGTTTTCGTCTTATTCACACAAATTCTACTTCCAAAGTCAAAACGTGTTTTTGAAAACACTATTATTTAATGATGAGTATTACATTTATTTGAAATGGTAGAGTTTCAAACATGCGGCAGTGTTTTACCTGATAACTTCAGCACCAAGAAACCTACTTATTCGATGCAAACATCAAAGTTTCACTTATATTTTGAAACTTTCTTGATCTTATTGGCGCGGATCCAGGGCCCAAACAGTGTATGAAAATGATGAGTGTTATAGATGCTTTAAAATGTAGAATAGTAAACATGCGGCAGTGTTTTACCTGATTACTTAGTCACTAAGCAACCTGCTCAGTCAATATGAAAATATGAATATTCTACTAATATTTGAAATTTATTTCGTCCTATTGACACAAGTTCTACTCCCAAAGTCGAAACGTGTTTTTAAAAACATTATTATTTAATGATGAGTATTATATGTATTTGAAATGGTAGAGTTTCAAATATGCGGCAGTGTTTTACCTGATTACTTAAGCACCAAGAAACCTACTTATTCGATGCAAACATCAAAGTTTCACTTATATTTTGAAACTTTCTTAATCTTATTGGTGCGGATCTAGGGTCCAAACGGTAATATGCAAATGATGAGTTTTATAGATGCTTTAAAATATAGAATAGCAAACATGCGGCAGTGTTTTACCTGATTACTTAGTCTCTAAGCAATCTGCTCAGTCAATATGATAATATGAATATTCTACTAATGTTCGAAAACTTTTTCGTCTTATTCACACAAATTCTACACCCAAAGTCGAAATGTGTTTTTAAAAACACTATTATTTAATGATGAGTATTATATGTATTTGAAATGGTAGAGTTCCAAACATGCGGTAGTGTTTTACCTGATTACTTGAGCACCAAGAAACCTACTTATTCGATGCAAACATAAAAGTTTCACTTATATTTTGAATCTTTCTTGATCTTATTGGCGCGGATCCAGGGTCCAAACCGTAATATGCAAATGATGACTGTTATAGATGCTTTAAAACGTAGAATAGTAGACACGCGGCAGTGTTTGACCTGATTACTTAGTCACTAAGAAACCTGCTCAGTCAATATGAAAATATGAATATTCTACTAACACTACAAGAAAAACAGCAAATAGCAGTGGCAGAAAACGCTGCTAATCCGTCGCTAAACAGGCATTAGCGACGGAATTCCTACATAAAGGTATGGTCAGCAAAAACCATGTCGGTATTTGTGTCAAATTTTGCGATGGAATTTAGCATGAAGTTTCCGACAATTTACCGTCATTTTACTAATTTAGAACAAAAATAAATATTATTTGTTAACTTACTTTTATTTTAGTTTTTATTTATATACCGATGATTTACCGACGGATAATTAATTTATAATAATTTATCATTTATAAAAAACATTGGTAAAGACTTGCTAATTAGTAAGGGATTAGCGACAAAATATTTTTCAGATCAAACATTTTCAATAGGTAATCCGTCGCTATTCCCTTTCTGTTCTGCCAATAAACATTCATCCATGTTTCCTTCTTTCAGCTTTAACAACTACTATCATTCAACTATCATAGTTAAATAAATAGCATAACCAAAAAAAATAAAAATAAACAATGCAGTTATGAGTACAATACACAATTTTTTTACTATTTAACATAAAATAGTACAATACAATATAATATACACGTTTTTTGGAATTTGATGACATTATACACAACCAAACATGCTTCTGTTTACAGCCTAGATTGCTAGAATAAGCATGTAACTTATTCTCAGCTCAAAATACAATATATGAATTACAAATTCTCTATCTAGCATTGCTGCAAACGTACTCTTTCCAGTCTGAGATATGCTCTTTTCCATTTGCCACCTGTAATGTTAGAAAAAAATCAACATAAAAGGAAGCTTCAAACAGTTAGATTTATTAATTAATCTATAAATAGATAATCTTACAAACTAATCTCTATTAATGTTAAGAAAGTTTTCAGCATCAGCCATAGTTTTCTTCTGTTGCTGATGGGTTCTTTTCTAACTTCAAGAAATTGCAGTTGGTTTTCAAGTTCTTTAACATAATCAAAGGCTCGTCCTACTATTGAGGCTGTTCACCCCTGTAACAATTAATGAGCCAATACTTGTTAAAGGAAGTAATAAAAAAATTACGCTTTCTTTCTTTTTTTGTACATGCATCTTAACAAAGGAACGGGTGTCAGACTCAAAATCAGATGATTCAATTCTTTGATAAAATATCATACAGCGAACCTTAATAGTGTTCTCGTCATTTAAGCGACAGAACTTAAAAGAGGAAAACGGAAAGCTAAGCCATGCACATGATGGTGACTTTACTTAGCACTAATCCTGTTTATGTTAAGTCCATATCAAGGAAAATATAGACAATGCATATGACAATCTTTAACGAGCATTAAATATTAAGCTAAGTACCAGGACAATATTACTAGTACAGAAAATGGTATATAAAAAGAACTCACTATCTGAATGAATGATTCAGGCGTAAGAGACATCAAAAAAGCAAGGTGTTCATTCATCAATCTGCGTTTATTTCCATCAAGTAATCTTAGAAATTCCTTCTAGTAATCAATCTGCACAGAATTACACATAGGAATTGAGAAATAACAATTTCCATGGTGGAAAATATTAAAACAACTTACTAAAGATGATCAATATGCTAAAATAACATTTCTACCACTGCTTTGTTAACTCTCATTGAAGTTCTATTCTAATCACCAGTAGCTGATAAACATGTAGCAATTGATTTCATGGACAAACTTTAACGCCAAGAAAATTTCCATTCGAACAAAGCAAATTTTGCGGCTGGACAATATAAATAAAGTCTAAGAAATCCTGTTATAATCTTTATCTAAATCACTACAAAATCTAAAACATAATCTCATCTAATCTTTGCTTATCGTTTCACAGTCTGTATAAAATCTAAACTAAATATTTTCAAAAATCTGGGCACATGTTCTTGGTTATACATTTCGGCACCTTGAAAAAAAAAACACAGCATATAAAATTTTATCCAATCTTGAGAAGTATTGTTCCAAATCTTGATCTAATCCCCGCAGAATCCAATCAAATCTTTGGAAATGTCTGAACATATCTTCGATAGATATGTTTATATTTGGTAAAAAATCCTAATAGAGAAAGGAATAAATAATTATCCACGTTCAGTAACAAGTATAAATTAAACTAAAGCCTCACCATTACCCTTCGTTCCAAACGAGACAATAAAAGCAAACTATTTTCTAATTCGATCCTTCGGAAAATAATATAAAATCAAATACTTTTGGGAAATCTGAGCGATTCAAAGCCACCGGGAGTCCAACCAATATTGCTATGGCAGACATCATTCCTCTTTCTATCTCCAGTTCAAGTCCGCGTACCATCCCCTGAGCACTTTCGAGTTCGATTGCGAGTTCTCTTTTCGATTTCGAGTTTGATTTTAAGGAACTGACTATCGAATTGGATCGTAGGATTATTTGGTTGGTTCGGGTATGAAGTTAGGGATTTTGCTTTGAAGAGGGTTGCAACGAAAATTTAGATTAAATTGTATATGTTGGGGCCAGCAAAGATTTAAGTGTTGGAGCCAAAATTTTATCGTTTAGAACCAAAAAAAAATCTTTTGGAGCCAAAACCTGTTTAGTAGGCATGACTTAAGATTTTTGAGTTTTGACCGACTATCAAATGATTCAAAAACCAATGGTAAGCGGAGTCGAACTGAACGCTTTTTCAAAAAAAATACCGTGTATGAATATTTATTCAAATACTAAGGAGATGTACCATTATTAAACATTTTAAACTATCCTATTTTTTTATTGTACTCCTTAATTATTAATATTAAATTATTAATTATGTTTATTGTTTATTGAATTTAATTAATTTAGAAAGTACAAAAGGAAAACGCGGATATAATTTGATAATTACTTATGTTTATTAAATTATTAATTAGTAAAACCGATTTGGGAATAGCAGTAAAACCAATTTGGGAAGTACAGAAGGAAAACGCAGATTTGATTTGGGATCTAAGTCTAAATGGAAAATTAAAGGGGAAAGCGGCTAAAGTGAAATTAGAGTGGGCTTCCAAAAATTTAGAAGGCACCTTTTTTTCTTGTAAAACTGTAATAGGCACATCTAACGGTTTAGGTAAGTTGGTTCACTAATTTGTAAAATGTCGATTGCAATTTATTGAATAATGATTAGAAATTTGCACTTATTAATAAATAATATAAGATCTGAATGAAACCCAAATGATGGAGCTAAAAGTTTCACGCGTCGGAGCCAAAATTTCACCTGTGGAGCCAACATTTAAAAAAAATTGTATTTAATCTTAATCAAAATTTATAGAAAATTTTAAAATTAGAAAATGAAGTATTATACAATTTAAATTAAACTATTAAATGAACTTTTTCAACAATTTATATTTTAGAAATTTGGTTATTTTAAGTCAAACAATAATTGATTTTATAAAATCTATGATTTATTTCAAATTTATTCAAGATGAATTCAGAATTTTAAAAATATAAAATATAATTATCAACTATAATTATAAAATATAAGTATCAACTATAATTATCAACTGTAAGTATTAAATACAATTATTTAAAATTAATTATTGAATACTAGATATCATTTCATAAGTATTAAATTTTATTATTAAATATTAAATAATTATTATAATAAACTGATATTCTCCTCTCTTGCAAATCTGTTGGAATTCTGCTGCAAAATAGTTTCGATAAATAGTCGTTGTTATTCTGCCTGAATTTACAGCGGAAACTAGCGGTAGAAATTTTCTGTCGGTAATTTAACGCAATTTGCAACGACTTAGTGAGGGATGACAGAAGACGACGGTAATAAATAAAAGAAAAAAAGTTGAAAAAACAAAAAAAAAATCCCTTGCAAATCACATGGAAATCGGTCGCAAATTAGCGACGGAAATTTCCGCTTCTAAATATTTGACGCTAAACCAGTGTTTTCTTGTAGTGCAATATTTGAAAACTTTTTCGTCTTATTCACACAAATTCTACTCCCAAAGTCAAAACGTGTTTTTAAAAACACTATTATTTAATGATGAGTATTATATGTATTTGAAATGGTAGAGATTCAAATATGCGGCAGTGTTTTACCTGATTACTTGAGCACCAAGAAACCTACTTATTCGATGCAAACATCAAAATTTCACTTATATTTTGAAACATTCTTGATCTTATTGGTGCGGATCCATGGTCCAAATGGTAATATGCAAATGATGATAGTTATAGATGCTTTAAAACGTAGAATAACAAACATGCAGCAGTGTTTTACCTGATTACTTTGTCACTAAGCAACCTGCTCAGTCAATATGAAAATCTGAATGTTCTACTAATATTTGAAAGCTTTTTCTTCTAATTCACACAAATTCTACCCCCAAAGTCAAAACATGTTTTTAAAAACACTATTATTTAATTATAAGTATTATATGTATTTGAAATGGTAGAGTTTCAAACATGCGGCAGTGTTTTACCTGATTACTTGAGCACCAACAAACCTACTTATTCGATGCAAACATCAAAGTTTCACTTATATTTTGAAACTTTCTTGATCTTATTGGCGCGGATCCAAGGTCCAAATGGTAATATGCAAATGACGAGTGTTATAGATGCTTTAAAACGTAGAATAGCAAACATGCGGCAGTGTTTCACCTGATTACTTAGTCACTAAGCAACCTGCTCAGTCAATATGAAAATGTGAATATTCTACTAATATTTGAAAACTTTTTCGTCTTATTCACACAAATTCTACTCCGAAAGTCAAAATGTATTTTTAAAAACACTATTATTTAATGATGAGTATTATATGTATTTGAAATGGTAGAGTTTCAAACATGCGACAGTGTTTTACCTGATTACTTGAGCACTAAGAAATCTACTTATTCGATGCAAACATCAAAATTTTACTTATATTTTGAAACTTTCTTGATCTTATTGGCGCGGATCCAGGATCCAAATGGTAATATGCAAATGATCAGAGTTATAGATGCTTTAAAATGTAGAATAACAAACATGCGGCAGTGTTTTACCTGATTACTTAGTCACTAAGCAACCTGCTCAGTCAATATGAAAATATGAATGTTTTACTAATATTTGAAAACTTTTTCGTCTTATTCACACAAATTCTACTCCCAAAGTCAAAACGTTTTTTTTAAATAAACTATTATTTAATGATGAGTAATATATGTATTTGAAATGGTAGAGTTTCAAACATGCGGCAGTGTTTTACCTGAATACTTGAACACCAAGAAACCTACTTTTTCGTTGCAAACATCAAAGTTTCACTTATATTTTGAAACTTTCTTGGTCTTTTTGGCACGGATCCAGGGTCCAAATGGTAATATGCAAATGATGTGTGTTATAGATGCTTTAAAACGTAGAATAGCAATCATGCGGTAGTGTTTTACCTGATTACTAAGCCAATAAGCAACTTGCTCAGTCAATATGAAAATATGAATATTTTACTAATATTTGAAAACTTTTTCGTCTTATTCACACAAATTCTACTCCCAAAGTTGAAACGTGTTTTTCAAAGTACTATTATTTAATGATGACTATTATATGTATTTGAAATGGTAGAGTTTCAAACATGCGGCAGTGTTTTACCTGATTACTTGAGCACCAACAAACCTACTTAATTGATGCAAACATCAAAGTTTCACTTATATTTTGAAACTTTCTTGATCTTATTGGCGCGGATCCAGGCCTAACCGGTAATATGCAAATGATTAGTGTTATAGATTCTTTAAAATGTAGAATAACTAACATGCGGCAGTGTTTTACCAGATTACTTAGTCACTAAGCAACCTGCTCAGTCAATATGAAAATATGAATATTCTACTAATATTTGAAAACTTTATCGTCTTATTCAAACAAATTCTACTCCTAAAGACGAAACGTGTTTTTAAATACACTATTATATAATGATGAGTATTATATGTATTTGAAATGGTAGAGTTTCAAACATGCGGCAGTGTTTTACCTGATTACATGAGCACTAAAAAACCTACTTATTCGATGCAAACATCAAAGTTTCACTTATATTTTGTAACTTTCTTGATCTTAGTGGCACGAATCCTGGGTCCAAAGGGTAATATGCAAATGATGAGTGTTATAGATGCTTTATAATGTAGAATAGAAAACATGCGGCATTGTTTTACCTGATTACTTAGTCACTAAGCAACATGCTCAGCCAATATGAAAATATGAATATTCTACTAATATTTGAAAACTTTTTCGTCTTATTCACATAAATTTTACTCCCAAAGTCGAAACGTGTTTTTAAAAACACTATTATTTAATGATGAGTGTTATATGTATTTGAAATGGTAGAGTTTCAAACATGCGGCAGTGTTTTACCTGGTTACTTGAGCACCAAGAAACCTACTTAATTGATGCAAACATCAAAGTTTCACTTATATTTTGAAACTTTCTTGATCTTATTGGCGCGGATCCAGGCCCCAACCGGTAATATGCAAATGATTAGTTTTATAGACTCTTTAAAATGTAGAATAGCAAACATGCGGCGGTGTTTTACCGGATTACTTAATCACTAAGCAACCTGCTCAATCAATATGAAAATATGAATATTCTACTAATATTTGAAAACTTTTTCGTCTTATTCAAACAAATTCTACTCCTAAAGACGAAACGTGTTTTGAAATAAACTATTATTCAATGATGAGTATTATATGTATTTGAAATGGTAGAGTTTCAAACATGCGGCAGTGTTTTACCTGATTACTTGAGCACTAAGAAACCTACTTATTCGATGCAAACATCAAAGTTTCACTTATATTTTGAAACTTTCTTGATCTTATTGGCACGAATCCTCGGTCCAAAGGGTAATATCCAAATGATGAGTGTTATAGATGCTTTAAATGTAGAATAGAAAACATGCGGCAGTGTTTTACCTGATTACTTAGTCACTAAGCAACCTGCTCAGTCAATATGAAAATATGAATATTCTACTAATATTTGAAAACTTTTTCGTCTTATTCACACAAATTCTACTCCCAAAGTCAAAACATGTTTTTAAAAACACTATTATTTAATGATGAGTATTATATGTATTTGAAATGGTAGAGTTTCAAACGTGCGGCAGTGTTTTACCTGATTACTTGAGTACCAAGAGACCTACTTATTCGATGCAAACCTCAAAGTTTCACTTATATATTGAAACTTTCTTAATCTTATGGGCGCGGATCTAGGGTCCAAAAGGTAATATGCAAATGATGAGTGTAATAGATTCTTTAAAATGTAGAATAGGAAACATGCGGCAGTATTTTACTTGATTACTAAGTCTCTAAGCAACCTGCTCAATCAATATGAAAATATGAATCTTATACTAATATTCGAAAACTTTTTCGTCTTATTCACACAAATTCTACTCCCTAATTCGAAATGTGTTTTTAAAAACACTATTACTTAATGATGAGCATTATATGTATTTGAAATGGTAGAGTTCTAAACATGCGGAAGTGTTTTACCTGATTACTTGAGCACCAAGAAACCTACTTATTCGATGCAAACATCAAAGTTTCACTTAAATTTTGAAACTTTCTTGATCTTATTGGCGCGGATCCAAGGTCCAAACGGTCATATGCAAATGATGAGTGTTATAGATGCTTTAAAATGTAGAATAGCAAACATGCGGCAGTGTTTTACCTGATTACTTAGTCACTAAGCAACCGGCTCATTCAATATGAAAATATGAATATTCTACTAATATTTGAAAACTTTTTCCTCTTATTCACACAAATTCTACTCCCAAAGTCGAAACGTGTTTTTAAAAACACTATTATTTAATGACGAGTATTATATATTTGAAATGGTCGAGTTTCGAACATGCGACAATGTTTTTACCTGATTACTTGAACACCAAGAAGCCTACTTATTCGATGCAAACATCAATGTTTCATTTATATTTTGAAACTTTCTTGATCTTGTTGGCGCGGATCCAGGGTCCAAACGGTAATATGCAAATGATGAGTGTTATAGATGCTTTAAAATGTAGAATAGCAAACATGTGGCAGTGTTTCACCTGATTACTTCGTCACGAAGCAACCTACTTAATCAATATGAAAATATGAATATTTTACTAATATTCGAAAACTTTTTTGTCTTATTCACACAAATTTTACTCCCAAAGTCGAAACGTATTTTTAAAAACACTATTATTTATTGATGAGTATTATATGTATTTGAAATGGTAGAGTTTCAAACATGCGGCTGTAACACCCCACGTCCATTAATGTCACTCACAAAGGGAATGCATTAACTTCCATGGAGGTTTTAAGTGAATATAGAACAGTAAAATTACAACAAGACAGATATAAAATAGTACTTGGAAATTCAAAAACTTTATTTCATTGTAGCAGAAGTAAAAACATGTTTGATTACATCATAACACCATATTCAATGTCAAGTACAATATCTATCTTGATAAAACAAGTACATAATCCCATTACATGAATAGCCATTAAAAAGAAAGATAACAAGCTGGACTTTACTTCAGCAGTCCAAGCTTTCCAGAAGATAAGCGATCCAACTAGACTCCACTAGAACTTGGCCCAACCTGCGGACCTGAAGGGAGAAAAAGGATGGAAAAGAGGGGGTCAGACATAAAGTCTGGTGAATATGATAATTCTACAATACTATTACCAAAATAACTGGACTAAGACATAAGCTGGAAAACAAGAAAATGTCTATGAAGAGCAGATTAAGGACATAGACAATCGCTAAAGGCAACGTTATAGGCGCTCCTAAATACTAAAGGATAAACACTATACTGCACCACACCAGTCACCCTAAAGATTCATCCCACTTAGCTTCACTTAGAAACTTTCCCAATGGCTTTACGTACCCCTAGCTGACTACATAGGTGCCGCCTGCCCCTATCTCCACTACGTGTACCCTACTTCCCATTATTCGATCGGCTCCCTAACTCGTAGATACCCATGCTGGCCCCACAGTGGGGTGTATCACTCCCCTAAAGTGGCAACCTGATACAACGGACATGCACGGCTTATACCTACACGATGCAACAACGTCTTACCTACCAGCCCGGGTCCACACACGCATATGAAACCCGTTGGACTTGCGTTGCCACCGCTCCCTATTTTGGCCTCTTATAGTCAAACCCAGTATGCGTGTCCCGTCCTCGACTTGGGTCGAGCCCACAAAGATACGTTTTGGGATACTGGTTGAAATGGGCCCCCACTATTTACCACAAGCATTCCACCTAAGCTTGTCCCCATTAGTCCATCCCACTTAACCCACTTAGTCATGTTCATTTACATGTGTGTTTGGTTAAGTCTAATCGTATTTCAAATGCCTCTAAAGGAAACCACCAGATTCCTCATGCCACCCAAGGCACCTACTTAACCCCCATGTCCCACCTTACATGATTATCTGGTGAAGTATTTCTTAGTTCATTAAGGCCATAACCTCATAAAGACCTCTCACATTAGACTGGCATTTATGGCAGCTGGATTTGCCGGGCGGGTCCGGGCAGTCTTACACCATAAAAGAGTCTAACCTCGTGTCTTTACAACTGTTATGCTTTAGTTTGGGCCTAGGACCTCTCAAATTGGGCCGACATTTGTGACTATTGGATTTGCCGGGCGGGTCCGGGCAGGTTTACATCACAAACGGGTCCAACCTCGTGTCCTAAGCATTGATTATTAATAATAATCCACTTTCCCCCAATTTTAATAATTCCCTACTTGAATTATTAATTACTTCCAATTTTTAACAATGTCCATAATTGACTCAATTATGGACATCCATTCATGGTATGCAAAATCTTACAAAATTTCACCCAATTTATTAATTCCTAATATTACCCCTACCCCACGTTTGAACGTTTATTCGCAAAATATATGTTAGACTCGAATAGCCTAACTCATATCATAAAAGAGATTATCATAATAACAACATGTATATGTGACCAAATGAATCATAATAAGGGGTGAAACTTGCATATGTCCAACTTGCATAGATTATACATGTCATGGACCTAAAGGTGTCAACTTGTTCAAAATTCACCTAATATAATCTCAATCAATTTTCATAAACTTACATATGAACATGTGTGAATCAACTTCATCTAATTTTTTAACAACATGGTTTTATATGGGTACACCTAACTCAATAGGCAAATTCCCATAATCAAGTTTTATTTAATTATAGTTTCAAGTTTATGGGTACACCTAACCTAATAGGCAAATTCCCATAAACAAGATCCATTTAAATTAAAAAAACATTACTTTAAGCATGTTCCAACAACATCATGATTTTACAACATAATATAGCATGATTTATAACATGGTATAGTATGATAGTATAACATAGCATGACATGATTCTCAACATAGCACGACATAGCATAAGAGAATTTACAACATAGCATGACATAGCATATATAATTTACATCATACGACAACATAATAACATAATAAGAGATCCACCATATATAGAATTTACAATTACAAATCACATCACTTTCTTGTGATCCATTCATAACTGAGTCAAATTAGTTTGTAATAGTCTTGTGAGAATCATCATACTCACCAAAAAAAGAAAAGAATTAGAGAAAGAGAGATCTTTTGATTTGATTTGTGTAGATTTAGTTGTAGATGATTAGGCTTCCTCTTCTTAGTTTGTGACGGCTATGCTGAACTCCATGGCAGCAGCATGACGGTAGCTTCTCTAATTTTACAAGTGATTTAGGTCTAGGGTCTACCCACTTATTTATAGATTTTAGAATTCATTTAGGCCATTAGATTTAACCTAGAAATAACCGCAGCCGTTCAGACAAGATGGGGTTTATCTTGTTGACTCAGCAATGAGTCAGAAGTGACTCAGCAAACACTCAACATATTAATAAACTTCTATTCATGTCATAAATATATATATATATTCTACAATGTACATATTAGATACATCCCCCTTTACTTATTATTGTTTTTATATACATATTAGATACATCCCCTCTCTCACACACTTATTAATATTTTTATATTCATATTAGATACATCCCCTGTCTTACACACTTATTAATATTTTTATATTCATATTAGATACATCCCCTCTCTTACACACTTATTAATATTTTTATATTCATATTAGATACATCCCCTCTCTTACACACTTATTAATATTTTTATATTCATATTAGATACATCCCCTCTCTTACACACTTATTAATATTTTAGCAACTTTAGTGTTAATAGAAAATTCGGGGTGTTACAGCGGCAGTGTTTTACCTGATTACTTGAGCACCAAAAACCTACTTATTCGATGCAAACATCAAAGTTTCACTTATATTTTGAAACTTTCACGATCTTATTGGCGCAGATCCAGGGTCCAGAAGGTAATATGCAAATGATGAGTGTTATAGATGCTTTAAAATGTAGAATAGCAAACATGTGGCAGTGTTTTACCTGATTACTTAGTCACTAAGCCACCTGCTCAATCAATATGAAAATATGAATATTCAACTAATATTTGAAAACTTTTTCGTCTTATTCACACAAATTCTACTTCCAAAGTCAAAACGTGTTTTTGAAAACACTATTATTTAATGATGAGTATTACATTTATTTGAAATGGTAGAGTTTCAAACATGCGGCAGTGTTTTACCTGATAACTTGAGCACCAAGAAACCTACTTATTCGATGCAAACATCAAAGTTTCACTTATATTTTGAAACTTTCTTGATCTTATTGGCGCGGATCCAGGGCCCAAACAGTAATATGAAAATGATGAGTGTTATAGATGCTTTAAAATGTAGAATAACAAACATGCGGCAGTGTTTTACCTGATTACTTAGTCACTAAGCAACCTGCTCAGTCAATATGAAAATATGAATATTCTACAAATATTTGAAAACTTTTTCGTCTTATTGACACAAGTTCTACTCCCAAAGTCGAAACGTGTTTTTAAAAACATTATTATTTAATGATGAGTATTATATGTATTTGAAATGGTAGAGTTTCAAACATGCGGCAGTGTTTTACCTGATTACTTGAGCACCAAGAAACCTACTTATTCGATGCAAACATCAAAGTTTCACTTATATTTTTAAACTTTCTTAATCTTATTGGTGCGGATCTAGGGTCCAAACGGTAATATGCAAATGATGAGTGTTATAGATGCTTTAAAATGTAGAATAGCAAACAAGCGGCACTGTTTTACCTGATTACTTAGTCTCTAAGCAACCTGCTCAGTCAATATGATAATATGAATATTCTACTAATGTTCGAAAACTTTTTCGTCTTATTCACACAAATTCTACACCCAAAGTCGAAATGTGTTTTTAAAAACACTATTATTTAAAGATGAGTATTATATGTATTTGAAATGGTAGAGTTCCAAACATGCGGTAGTGTTTTACCTGATTACTTGAGCCCCAAGAAACCTACTTATTCGATGCAAACATAAAAGTTTCACTTATATTTTGAAACTTTCTTGATCTTATTGGCGCGGATCCAGGGTCCAAACGGTAATATGCAAATGATGACTGTTATAGATGCTTTAAAACGTAGAATAGTAGACACGCCGCAGTGTTTTACCTGATTACTTAGTCACTAAGAAACCTGCTCAGTCAATATGAAAATATGAATATTCTACTAACACTACAAGAAAAACAGCAAATAGCAGCGGCAGAAAACGCTGCTAATCCGTCGCTAAACAGGCATTAGCGACGGATTTCCTACATAAAGGTATGGTCGGCAAAAACCATGTCGGTATTTGTGTCAAATTTTACGACAGAATTTAGCATGAAGTTTCCGACAATTTACCGTCATTTTACTAATTTAGAACAAAAATAAATATTATTTGTTAATTTACTTTTATTTTAGTTTTTATTTATATACCGACGATTTACCGACGGATAATTAATTTATAATAATTTATCATTTATAAAAAACATTGGTAAAGACTTGCTAATTAGTAAGGGATTAGCGACAAAATATTTTTCAGATCAAACATTTTCAATAGGTAATCCGTCGCTATTCCTTTTCTGTTCTGCCAATAAACATTCATCCATGTTTCCTGCTTTCAACTTTAACAACTACCATCATTCAACTATCATAGTTTAATAAATAGCATAACCAAAAAAAAATAAAAATAAACAATGCAGTTATGAGTACAAAACACAAATTTTTTACTATTTAACATAAAATAGTACAATACAATATAATATGCACGTTTTTTGGAATTCGATGACATTATACACAACCAAACATGCTTCTGTTTACAGCCTAGATTGCTAGAATAAGCATGTAACTTATTCTCAGCTCAAAATACAATATATGAATTACAAATTCTCTATCTAGCATTGCTGCAAACGTACTCTTTCCAGTCTGAGATATGCTCTTTTCCATTTGCCAACTGTAATGTTAGAAAAAAATCAACAAAAAAGGAAGCTTCAAACAGTTAGATTTATTACTAACTCTATAAATAGATAACTGTACAAACAAATCTCTATTAATGTTCAGAAAGTTTTCAGCATCGGCCATAATTTTCTTCTATTGCTGATGGGTTCTTTTCTAACTTCAAGAAATTGCAGTTGGTTTTCAAGTTCTTTAACATAATCAAAGGCTCGTCCTACTATTGAGGCTGTTCACCCCTGTAATAATTAATGAGCCAATACTTGTTAAAGGAAGTAATAAAAAAATTACGCTTTCTTTCTTTTTTTGTACATGCATCTTAACAAAGGAACGGGTGTCAGACTCAAAATCAGATGATTCAATTCTTTGATAAAATATCATAGCAGCGAACCTTAATAGTGTTCTCGTCATTTAAGCGACAGAACTTAAAAGAGGAAAACGGAAAGCTAAGCCATGCACATGATGGTGACTTGACTTAGCACTAATCCTGTTTATGTTAAGTCCATATCAAGGAAAATATAGACAATGCATATGACAATCTTTAACGAGCATTAAATATTAAGCTAAGTACCAGGCCAATATTACTAGAACAGAAAATGGTATATAAAAAGAACTCACTATCTGAATGAATGATTCAGGCGTAAGAGACATCAAAAAAGCAAGGTGTTCATTCATCAATCTGCATTTATTTCCATCAAGTAATCTTAGAAATTCCTTCTAGTAATCAATCTGCACAGAATTACACATAGGAATTGAGAAATAACAATTTCCATGGTGGAAAATATTAAAACAACTTACTAAAGATGATCAATATGCTAAAATAACATTTCTACCACTGCTTTGTTAACTCTCATTGAAGTTCTATTCTAATCACCAGTAGCTGATAAACACGTAGCAATTCGAACAAAGCAAATTTTGCAGCTGGACAATATGAATAAAGTCTAAGAAATCCTGTTATAATCTTTATCTAAATCACTACAAAATCTTAAACATAATCTCATCTAATCTTTGCTTATCGTTTCACAGTCTGTATAAAATCTAAACTAAATATTTTCAAAAATCTTGGCACATGTTCTTGGTTAAACATTTCGGCACCTTGAAATAAAAAAAACACAGCATATAAAATCTTATCCAATCTTTAGAAGTATTGTTCCAAATCTTGATCTAATCCCCGCATAATCCAATCAAATCTTTGGAAATGTCTGAACATATCTTCGATAGATATGTTTATATTTGGTCAAAAATCCCAATTGAGAAAGGAATAAATAATTATCCACGTTCAGTAACAAGTATAAATTGAACTAAAGCCTCACCATTACCTTTCGTTCCAAACGAGACAATAAAAGCAAACTATTTTCTAATTCGATCCTTCGGAAAATAATATAAAATCAAATACTTTTGGGAAACCTGAGCGATTCGAAGCCACCGGGAGTCCAACCAATATTGCTATGGCAAACATCATTCCTCTTTCTATCTCCAGTTCAAGTCCGCGTACCATCCCCTGAGCTCTTTCGAGTTCGATTGTGAGTTCTCTTTTCGATTTCGAGTTTGATTTTAAGGAACTGACTGTCGAATTGGATTGTGGGATTATTTGGTGGTTTCGGGTATGAAGTTAGGGATTTTGCTTTGAAGAGGGTTGCAACGAAAATTTAGATTAAATTGTATATGTTGGGGCCAGCAAAGATTTAAGTGTTGGAGCCAAAATTTTATCGTTTAGAGCCAAAATTTTATCTTTTGGAGCCAAAACCTGTTCAGTAGGCATGACTTAAGATTTTTGAGTTTTGACTGACTATCAAATGAATGAAAAACCAATGGTAAGCTGAGTCGAACTAAACGTTTTTTCAAAAAAAATACCGTGTATGAATATTTATTCAAATACTAAGGAGATGTACCATTATTAAACATTTTGAACTATCCTATTTTTTTATTGTACTCCTTAATTATTAATATTAAATTATTAATTATGTATATTGTTTATTGAATTTAACTAATTTGGAAAGTACAAAAGGAAAACGCGGATATAATTTGAGAATTACTTATGTTTATTAAATTATTAATTAGTAAAACCGATTTGGGAATAGCAGTAAAACCAATTTGGGAAGTACAGAAGGAAAATGCAGATTTGATTTGGGATCTAAGTCTAAATGGAAAATTAAAGGGGAAGGCGGCTAAAGTGAAATTAGAGTGGGCTTCCAAAATTTTAGAAGGCACCTTTTTTTCTTGTAAAACTGTAACAGGCACATCTAACGGTTTAGGTAAGTTTGATGGTTCGCTAATTTGTAAAATGTCGATTGAAATTTATTGAATAATGATTAGAAATTTGCACTTATTAATAAATAATATAAGATCTGAATGAAACCCAAATGATGGAGCTAAAAGTTTCACGCGTCGGAGCCAAAATTTCACCTGTGGAGCCAACATTTAAAAAAAATTGTATTTAATCTTAATCAAAATTTATAGAAAATTTTAAAATTAGAAAATGAAGTATATACAATTTAAATTAAACTATTAAATGAACTTTTTCAACAATTTATAGTTTATAAATTTGGTTATTTCAAGTCAAACAATAATTGATTTTATAAAATCTATGATTTATTTCAAATTTATTCAGTATGATTTCAGAATTTTAAAATTTTAAAAATATAAAATATAATTATCAACTATAATTACAAAATATAAGTATCATCTATAATTATCAACTGTAAGTATTAAATACAATTATTTAAAATTAATTATTGAATACTAGATATCATTTCATAAGTATTTAATTTTATTATTAAATATTAAGTAATTATCATAATAAACTGATATTCTCATCTCTTGCCAATCTGTTGGAATTCTGCTGCAAAATAGTTTCGATAAATAGTCGTCGGTATTCTGCCTGAATTTGCAGCGGAAACTAGCGGTAGAAATTTTCTGTCGGTAATTTAACGCAATTTGCAACGACTTAGTGAGGGATGGCAGAAGACGACGGTAATAAATAAAAGAAAAAAAGTTGAAAAAACAAAAAAAAAATCCCTTGCAAATCACATGGAAATCGGTCGCAAATTAGCGACGAAAATTTTCGCTTCTAAATATTTGACGCTAAACCAGTGTTTTCTTGTAGTGTAATATTTGAAAACTTTTTCGTCTTATTCACACAAATTCTACTCCCAAAGTCAAAACGTGTTTTTAAAAACACTATTATTTAATGATGAGTATTATATGTATTTGAAATGGTAGAGTTTCAAATATGCGGCACTGTTTTACCTGATTACTTGAGCACCAAGAAACCTACTTATTCGATGCAAACATCAAAGTTTCACTTATATTTTGAAACTTTCTTGATCTTATTGGCACGGATCCAGGCCCCTACCGGTAATATGCAAATGATGAGTGTTATAGATGCTTTAAAATGTAGAATAGCAAACATGCGGCAGTGTTTTACCTGATTACTTAGTCACTAAGCAACCTGCTCAATCAATATGAAAATTAATATTCTACTAAATTTTGAAAACTTTTTCGTCTTATTCACACAAATTCTACTCCCAAAGACGAAACCTGTTTTTAAAAACACTATTATTTGATGATGAGTATTATATGTATTTGAAATGGTAGAGTTTCAAACATGCGGCTGTGTTTTACCCGATTACTTGAGCACCAAGAAACCTACTTATTCGATGCAAACATCAAAGCTTCACTTATATTTTGAAACTTTCTTGATCTTATTGGCACAGATCCAGGGTCCAAACGGTAATATGCAAATGATGAGTGTTATAGATGCTTTAAAATATAGAATAGGAAACATGCGGCAGTGTTTTACCTGATTACTTAGTCACTAAGCAACCTGCTCAGTCAATATGAAAATATGAATATTCTACTAATATTTGAAAACTTTTTCGTCTTATTTACACAAATTCTACACCCAAAGTCGAAATGTGTTTTTAAAGACACTATTATTTAATGATGAGTATTATATGTATTTGAAATGGTTGATTTCCAAACATGCGGCAGTGTTTTACCTGATTACTTGTGCACCAAGAAACCTACTTATTCGATGCAAACATCAAAGTTTCACTATATTTTGAAACTTTCTTGATCTTATTGGCGCGGATCCAGGGCCCAAACGGTAAAATGTAAATGATGAGTGTTATAGATGCTTTAAAATGTAGAATAGTAGACACGCGGCAGTGTTTTACCTGATTACTTAGTCACTAAGCAACCTGCTCAGTCAATATGAGAATATGAATATTCTACTAATATTTGAAAACTTTTTCGTCTTATTAACACAAATTCTACTCCCAAAGTCAAAACGTGTTTTTAAAAACACTATTATTCAATGATGAGTATTATATGTATTTGAAATGGTAGAGTTTCAAACATGCGGCTGTGTTTTACCTGATTACTTGAGCACCAAGAAAACTACTTATTCGATGCAAACATGAAAGTTGCACTTATATTTTGAAACTTTCTTGATCTTATTGGCGCAGATTCAGGGTCCAAATGGTAATATGCAAATGATGAGTGTTAAAGATGCTTTAAAATGTAGAATATAATACATGCGGCAGTGTTTTACATGATTACTTACTGACTGAGAATCCTGCTCAGTAAATATGAAAATATGAATATTCTACTAACATTTAAAAAAAATTTCGTCTTATTCACGCAAATTCTACTCCCAAAGTCGAAACGTGTTTTTAAAAACACTATTATTTAATGATGAGTATTATATGTATTTGAAATGGTAGAGTTTCAAATATGCGGCAGTGTTTTACCTGATTACTTGAGCACCAAAAAGCCTACTTATTCGATGCAAAATCAAAGTTTCACTTATATTTTGAAACTTTCTTAATCTTATTGGCGCGGATCAAGGGTCCCAACGGTAATATGCAAATGATAAGTGTTATAGATGCTTTAAAATGTATAATGGAAAACATGCATCAGTGTTTTACATGATTACATAGTCACTAAGCAACCTGCTAAGTGAATATGAAAATATGAATATTCTACTAATATTTGAAAACTTTTTCGTCTTATTCACACAAATTCTACTCCCAAAGTCGAAATGTATTTTTAAAAAAACTATTATTTAATGATGAGTATTATATGTATTTGAAATGGTAGAGTTTCAAACATGCGGCAGTATTTACCTGATTACTTGAGCACTAAGAAATCTACTTATTCGATGCAAACATCAAAATTTCACTTATATTTTGAAACTTTCTTGATCTTATTGGCGTGGATCCAGGATCCAAATGGTAATATGCTAATGATCAGAGTTATAGATGCTTCAAAATGTAGAGTAACAAACATGCGGCAGTGTTTTACCTAATTACTTAGTCACTAAGCAACCTGCTCAGTCAATATGAAAATATGAATGTTTTACTAAAATTTGAAAACTTTTTCTTCTTATTCACACAAATTCTACCCCCAAAGTCAAAACGTTTTTTTTAAACTATTATTTAATGATGAGTAATGTATGTATTTGAAATGGTAGAGTTTCAAACATGCGGCAGTGTTTTACCTGATTACTTGAGCACCAAGAAACCTACTTATTCGATGCGAACATCAAAGTTTCACTTATATTTTGAAACTTTCTTGGTCTTATTGGCACGGATCCAGGGTCCAAATGGTAATCTGCAAATGATGAGTGTTATAGATGCTTTAAAACGTAGAATAGCAAACATGCGGCAGTGTTTTACCGGATTACTAAGCCACTAAGCAACTTGCTCAGTCAATATGAAAATATGAATATTTTATTAATATTTGAAAACTTTTTCGTCTTATTCACACAAATTCTACTCCCAAAGTCGAAACGTGTTTTTAAAAATACTATTATCTAATGATAAGTATTATATATATTTGAAATGGTAGAGTTTCAAACATGCGGCAGTGTTTTACCTGATTACGTGAGCACCAAGAAACCTACTTATTCGATGCAAACATCAATGTTTCACTTATATTTTGAAACTTTCTTGATCTTATTCGCGTGGATCTAGGGTCAAACGGTAATATGCAAATGATGAGTGTTATAGATGCTTTAAAATGTAGAATAGAAAACATGCGGCAGTGTTTTACCTGATTACTTAGTCACTAAGCAACCTGCTCAGTCAATATGAAAATATGAATGTTCTACTAATATTTGAAAACTTTTTCGTCTTATTCACACAAATTCTACTCCCAAAGTCGAAACCTTTTTTTAAAAACACTAATATTTAATGATGAGTATTAAATGTATTTGAAATGGTAGAGTTTCAAACATGCGACAGTGTTTTACCTGTTTACTTGAGCACCAAGAAACATACTTATTCGATGCAAACATCAAAATTTCGCTTCTATTTTGAAACTTTCTTGATCTTATTGGCGCGGATCCAGTGTCCAAATGGTGATATGCAAATGATGATAGTTATAGATGCTTTAAAATGTAGAATAACAAACATGCAGCAGTGTTTTACCTGATTACTTAGTCACTAAGAAACCTTCTCAGTCAACATGAAAATATGAATGTTCTACTAATATTTGAAATCTTTTTCTTCTTATTCACACAAATTCTACCCCCAAAGTCAAAACGTGTTTTTAAAAACACTATTATTTTATGATGAGTATTATATGTATTTGAAATGGTAGAGTTTCAAACATGCGGCAGTGTTTTACCTGATTAATTGAGCACCAACAAACCTACTTATTCGATGCAAACATCAAAGTTTCACTTATATTTTAAAACTTTCTTGATGTTATTGGCACGGATCCAGGGTCCAAAATGGTAATATGCAAATGATGAATGTTATAGATGCTTTAAAACGTAGAATAGCAAACATGCGGCAGTGTTTCACCTGATTACTTAGTCACTAAGCAACATGCTCAGTCAATATGAAAATATGAATATTCTACTAATAATTGAAAACTTTTTCGTCTTATTCACACAAATTCTACTCCCAAAGTATAAACGTGTTTTTACAAACACTATTATTTAATGATGAGTATTATATGTATTTGAAATGGCAGAGTTTCAAACATGCGGCAGTGTTTTACCTGATTACTTGAGCTCCAAGAAACCTACTTATTCGATGCAAACATCAACGTTTCACTTATATTTTGAAGCATTCTTGATCTTATTAGCGCGGATCCTAGGTCCAAACGGTAATATGCAAATGATGAGTGTTATAGATGCTCTAAAATGTAGAATAGCAAAATGCAGCAGTGTTTTACCTAATTACTTAGTCACTAAGCAACCTGCTCAGTCAATATGAAAATATGAATATTCTACTAATATTTGAAAACTTTTTCGTCTTATTCACACAAATTCTACTCCCAAATTTGAAATGTATTTTTAAAAACACTATTATTTAATGATGAGTATTATATGTATTTGAAATGGTAGAGTTTCAAACATGCGGCAGTGTTTTACCTGATTACTTGGGCACTAAGAAATCTACTTATTCGATGCAAACATCAAAATTTCACATATATTTTGAAACTTTCTTGATCTTATTGGCGCGGATCCAGAATCCAAATGGTAATATGCAAATGATCAGAGCTATAGATGCTTTAAAATGTAGAATAACAAACATGCGGCAGTGTTTTACCTGATTACTTAGTCACTAAGCAACCTGCACAGTCAATATGAAAATATGAATGTTTTACTAATATTTGAAAACTTTTTCGTCTTATTCACACAAATTCTACTCCCAAAGTCAAAACGTTTTTTTAAAAAAACTATTATTTAATGATGAGTAATATATGTATTTGAAATGGTAGAGTTTCAAACATGCGGCAGTGTTTTACCTGATTACTTGAGCACTAAGAAACCTACTTATTCGTTGCAAACATCAAAGTTTCACTTATATTTTGAAACTTTCTTGGTCTTATTGGAACAAATCCAGGGTACAAACGGTAATATGCAAATGATGTGTGTTATAGATGCTTTAAAACGTAGAATAGCAAACATGCGGTAGTGTTTTACCTGATTACTAATCCACTAAGCAACTTGCTCAGTCAATATGAAAATATGAATATTTTACTAATATTTGAAAACTTTTACGTCTTATTCACACAAATTCTACTCCCAAAGTCGAAACGTGTTTTTAAAAATACTATTATTTAATGATGAGTATTATATGTATTTGAAATGGTAGAGTTTCAAACATGCGGCAGTGTTTTACCTGATTACTTGAGCACCAACAAACCTACTTAACTGATGCAAACATCAAAGTTTCACTTATATTTTGAAACTTTCTTAATCTTATTGGCGCGGATCCAGGCCCTAACAGGTAATATGCAAATGATTAGTGTTATAGATTCTTTAAAATGTAGAATAACAAACATGCGGCAGTGTTTTACCGGATTACTTAATCACTAAGCAACATGCTCAATCAATATGAAAATATGAATATTCTACTAATATTTGAAAGCTTTATCGTCCTATTCAAACAAATTCTACTCCTAAAGACGAAACGTGTTTTTAAATACACTATTATTTAATGATGAGTATTATATGTATTTGAAATGGTAGAGTTTCAAACATGAAGCAGTATTTTACTTGATTACTTGAGCACTAAGAAACCTACTTATTCGATGCAAACATCAAAGTTTTACTTATATTTTGAAACTTTCTTGATCTTATTGGCACGAATCCTGGGTCCAAAGGGTAATATGCAAATGATGAGTATTATAGATGCTTTAAAATGTAGAATAGAAAACATGCGGCAGTGTTTTACCTGATTACTTAGTCACTAAGCAGCATGCTCAGTCAATATAAAAATATGAATATTCTATTAATATTTGAAAACTTTTTCATCTTTTTCACACAAATTCTACTCCCAAAGTCGAAATGTATTTTTAAAAACACTATTATTTAATTATGAGTATTATATGTATTTGAAATGGTAGAGTTTCAAACAGGCGGCAGTGTTTACCTGATTACTTAAGCACTAAGAAATCTACTTATTCGATGCAAACATCAAAATTTCACTTATATTTTGAAACTTTCTTGATCTTATTGGCTCGGATCCAGGATCCAAATTGTAATATGCAAATGATCAGAGTTATAGATGCTTTAAAATGTAGAATAACAAACATGCGACGGTGTTTTACCTGATTACTTAGTCACTAAGCAACCTGCTCAGTCAATATGAAAATATGAATGTTTTACTAATATTTGAAAACTTTTTCGTCTTATTCACACAAATTCCACTCCTATAGTCAAAACGTTTTTTTTTAAACTATTATTTAATGATGAGTAATATATGTATTTGAAATGGTAGAGTTTCAAACATGCGGCAGTGTTTTACCTGATTACTTGAGCACCAAGAAACCTACTTATTAGATGCAAACAACAAAGTTTCACTTATATTTTGAAACTTTCTTGGTCTCATTGGCACGGATCCAGGGTGCAAATGGTAATCTGCAAATGATGAGTGTTATAGATGCTTTAAAACGTAGAATAGCAAACATGCGGTAGTGTTTTACCTGATTACTAAGCCACTAAGCAACTTGCTCAGTCAATATGAAAATATGAATATTTTACTAATATTTGAAAACTTTTTCGTCTTATTCAACCAATTTCTACTCCCAAAGTAGAAACGTGTTTTTAAAAATACTAATATTTAATGATGAGTATTATATGTATTTGAAATGGTAGAGTTTCAAACATGCGGCAGTGTTTTACCTGATTACTTGAGCACCAAGAAACCAACTTATTCGATGCAAACATCAATGTTTCACTTATATTTTGAAACTTTCTTGATCTTATTCGCGCGGTTCTAGGGTCCAAACGGTAATATGCAAAAGATGAGTGTTATAGATGCTTTAAAATGTAGAATAGAAAACATGCGGCAGTGTTTTACCTGATTACTTAGTCACTAAGCAACCTGCTCAGTCAATATGAAAATATGAATGTTCTACTAATATTTGAAAACTTTTTCCTCTTATTCACACAAATTCTACTCCCAAATTCGAAACGTTTTTTTAAAAACACTATTATTTAATGATGAGTATTATATGTATTTGAAATGGAAGAGTTTCAAACATGCGGCAGTGTTTTACCTGATTACTTGAGCACCAAGAAACCTACTTATTCGATGCAAACATCAAAATTTCACTTATATTTTAAAAATTTCTTGATCTTATTGGCGCGGATCCAGGGTCCAAATGGTAATATGCAAATGATGATAGTTATAGATGCTTTAAAATGTAGAATAACAAACATGCAGCAGTGTTTTACCCGATTACTTTGTCACCAAGCAACCTGCTCAGTCAATATGAAAATATGAATGTTCTACTAATATTTGAAATCTTTTTCTTCTTATTCACACAAATTCTACCACCAAAGTCAAAACGTGTTTTTAAAAACACTATTATTTAATGATGAGTATTATATGTATTTGAAATGGTAGAGTTTCAAACATGCGGCAGTGTTTTACCTGATTACTTGAGCACCAACAAACCTACTTATTCGATGCAAACATCAAAGTTTCACTTATATTTTGAAACTTTCTTGATCTTATTGGCGCGGCTCCAGGGTCCAAATGGTAATATGCAAATGATGAGTGTTATAGATGCTTTAAAACGTAGAATAGCAAACATGCGGGAGTGTTTCACCTGATTACTTAGTCACTAAGCAACATGCTCAGTCAATATGAAAATATGAATATTCTACTAATAATTGAAAACTTTTTCGTCTTATTCACACAAATTCTACTCCCAAAGTCTAAACGTGTTTTTACAAACACTATTATTTAATGATGAGTATTATATGTATTTGAAATGGTAGAGTTTCAAACATGCGGCATTGTTTTACCTGATTACTTGAGCACTAAGAAATCTACTTATTCGATGCAAACATCAAAATTTCACTTATATTTTGAAACTTTCTTGATCTTATTGGCGCGGATCCAGGATCCAAATTGTAATATGCAAATGATCAGAGTTATAGATGCTTTAAAATGTACAATAACAAACATGCGGTATTGTTTTACCTGATTACTTAGTCACTAAGCAACCTGCTCAGTCAATATTAAAATATGAATGTTTTACTAATATTTAAAAACTTTTTCGTCTTATTCACACAAATTCTACTCCCAAAGTCAAAACGTATTTTTTTAAAAAATTATTATTTAATGATGAGTAATATATGTATTTGAAATGGTAGAGTTTCAAACATGCGGCAGTGTTTTACCTGATTACTTGAGCACCAAGAAACCTACTTATTCGATGTAAACATCAAAGTTTCACTTATATTTTGAAACTTTCTTGGTCTTATTGGCACAGATCAAGGGTCCAAACGGTAATCTGCAAATGATGAGTGTTATAGATGCTTTAAAACGTAGAATAGCAAACATGCGGTAGTGTTTTACCTGATTACTAAGCCACTAAGCAACTTGCTCAGTCAATATGAAAATATGAATATTTTACTAATATTTGAAAACTTTTTCGTCTTATTCACACAAATTCTACTCCCAAAGTCGAAACGTGTTTTTAAAAATACTATTATTTAATGATGAGTATTATATGTATTTGAAATGGTAGAGTTTCAAACATGCGGCAGTGTTTTACCTGATTACTATGAACTATCGCGTGTTCACTTAGGATTTATGTCACCTAGGACCACTAGGGATTATGCTACCTAATGAACGTTTCCGTGTCTCGGTTTGGATTCAGCCACCTAGGGCCACTAGGGAATATGCCACCCGTCAACCGCGCCCTTTATCCCGCGTATGTATCGTGAATCGTTTTCCATGTCTAGACACACATGTTCCTCAATGTGCCATCCGAGTTCCGTGCCAGGGCAAATCAAGAAATACAGAACTCGGTCGGGAGCTTTAAGTCGTCTGCTGATGCAGATATCAAGGTCTGTTTTTGTACCCATGGCTATGGTCCCACGTGACCCCTCCCTCAACTACTGAAAGGCAATCCAAGAAAAATCATTTATGAGAACTACATCCCGGCCCCACTATAGCCCCACTTTCCTATGGGCCAACCTCACCCATGACTCGATAGCAAGAACCTGGTCTGTTGGGAGTTCTCTACCTTTCCATTCGTACACGATTGACTAAAGATGGTAGGTAGTCGGTGACGTGCTATCCAGGGCAAAATCAAGTATCGCCGACTCCACGCTAATCCATCCCAGTCTTTAGGTTGCTCGCATAGCAACCAAGGCATACTGTTGGCTCTTCTACCGCAGACCTTAACCTCTGTGAGGCCGGGTTTCATGGACCATCTGCCACCTCACAGACGGATACCAAGAGTACCCTCACGTCCCTTGAAGCTACCGCTTCGTCACCCAGTTCGTTGGAGCCTTTATCTAAGTCAAATAATTTGCTCCTCCTCGTGTTTTAAGCGATGACCTACCGTACCGGGTTACTCATCTATTCATGAACTAGTCCCATGTCCTTGGTTAAGAATTATTACTTAGTTATACTTAACTAAGGTTTACCACTTAGCTTCATTTCCCCGTTACTCTTGATTAACTACGATTTTCTACCTAGTTCCTCTAACTAGGGTTTTTCCTATTGGGTTAAGTGTTGTTATTCAAGTTCATGGCTTAGCCCGCCTATGAATCATGTCAAGATTGGCTAAGTATTCAAGTCCAAGACCTAGCCTTACAAGTTGGTTAAGTTTACCAAGAAGCTCATGACTTAACCCTATTCAATCATCAAGTCAATTTGGTTAAGTATTTGTTTATCTTAACCTATCAGGTTATCGTGTTAGATTGGTTAAGCACAGATTATCTTAACCTCATCGGATTATCGAGTCGGATTGGTTAAGAATAGGTTAACTTAACCCCATCCACTAATCGTATTATAATGGTTAAGTATATTTAAAAGGTCTTATGACTTGACCCTATCAGGTCCGCATATTAGATTGGTTAAGTATAGGTTACTTAACCTCATCAGAACATCCTGCATAATTGGTTAAGTATAAGTTACTTAACCCCATTAAATTATCTTGTTAAGTTGGTTAAGTATTGGCTACTTAACCTCATTGAATTACCAAGTTTAGATTGGTTAAGTGTTTAATTTAACCCCATCGAAGTACCGTGTTTAGCTTAGTTAAGTGTAGGTTACTTAACCCCATCTAATTACCGTGTTTAGATTAGTTAAGTCTAAATTACTTAACCCCATCTAATTACCGTGTTTAGATTAGTTAAGTCTAAATTACTTAACCCCATCTAATTACCAGGTCGGATTAGTTAAGCGTGAATTACTTAACCCCATCCCCTAATTGCCTTGTATGGTTAAGTGTCATTATGAAATCAAGCCCGTTCCCACTTAACCTACCCATTCGTGTCATATCGGTTAAGTGTCATTAGTCAAATTTACTTAACCTTATCATGTAGCATTAATTTAATTAATGCACTCTCAACCTCTCACATTAGACCTTGTTGTGGTTACTAGTTAAGTCGGGCGGGTCCGGGTAGTTTTACACCACAACCTAGTCTAACCTCGGGTCTTAAGCGTGACATGACCAACTTCTCACATTGGATCCTATTGTTTGTAGCCACTAGTTAAGCCGGGCGGGTCCGGGTAGATTTATGCAACAAACTCAACCCAACCTCGAGTTGGCCACTTTCATGTTTGGTCTAGTGTCATATTACACTTACATCCCACACGTGTCTAGTTCAAGTTCCATGTTTTCCCATGTGTCATGACCATATTTAAATGTATCATGAATGTCATGTTCTCATGTAAACCCCATGTCAAGTTTTTCATGTCACATTCAAGTCAAGTTTTCGCGTCACGTTCACGTTTGTCTAACTACCCCAAAATCGTGTTTTCACTTGAGTGAAAGCGAGTCAACATAGTATAAGTACTATGGTACACATTGACCCCAAAACATGCACGATGCCACGATGGGGTTGGCTTCAAACATGCATGGTATCATCAAGGGATTGGCCTTGTACATGCATACTATCATATAGGGGTTGGCCACAAGCATGCATAGTGTCATAAGAGAATTTGGCCGCAAACATGCATAGTGTCATAAGGGAACTTGGCCACAAATATGCATAGTATCATAAGTGAATTTGGCCACAAACATGCATAGCATTCTAAGGTAATTTGGCCACAAACATGCATAACATTCTAAGGTAATTTGGCCACAAACATGCATAAGCCCCAAAGTCAAATTTTTGCCCATGTTTCACAAGTCAAGTGGTTCCCAAAGGTTCATGCTAACATTTCATAGATAAAGATTCAAACTTGCAAGATATATTAGGTTAAACATAACATGAATGGCATGATTAAGTCGCTACAACTTAGCCCAAGGTCATAGATCATAGAAAAGGGGCAAACTTAGGTTCACATAAGCTAGCACACTTATGTTTCATCGCATTTTATCCCATGTCACATTAGAACCACCGTTAGAATCTACAAGTAGCTAGAACTTACATAGCGAGGCTTAGAGGGTACGCATGAATCGTCTTGACGATGAAAGGTGACTCCTTTGATGAAGAACCGCCATGAAATTGCCGTAGCAACGTTGATCGAGCCTTGATTTGGTGTAGCAAGCTTGCACCTTTCGATTCGAATCCGATTTGCATGCATAGTCTCTTGGAGTTGGAGATGGAGGCCATGATCACTTGGCATTTGGGCAGCACTTCGTGGCATGAGAGAGTTATGAGGGTTTAGGCTAGGTCTAGGGGTCTTTTTATAGAGATTAGGGGTAGTTTAGGCCGTAGGATAAACCCTAGGATAGATCTGAACCCTCAAAAATCGTCACAAGCCTCCAAAACCGAGCCAAAACTAGAAGCAGGTGCACAAGGTCGGGGTTCTACATGGGGGGGTCGACCCAGGGGTCGACACCCATGTCGACCCCCTGGGGAGGGGTCGACCCAGGGGTCGACACCCATGTCGACCCTGGGTGTCTGGCGGGAATTTTCCCGCCTCTCTTTTTGGGCTGAATTTCAAATCTGTTTTCGGATTTGAATTTCCTTGAAACTTCGTTGGGCCTTAACTGGGTCATACGGACTCCGATTTACGAAATTTCGGACTCTATTTCGCGTATTTTTCCGAGATGAACGCAATGGCTCAACCCGTTTATCTTGATTCAGAATTTATAATTTAATTCTGCCTTGATTCTTGTCTTAACACGTTGTTTAAAATTGGGGTTGTTACATTCTCCCCTCCTTTAAGGATTTCGTCCCCGAAATCTCCAAGTTAGGAAGAACGTATCCTACCATCTATCATCCATCTACTCAAAACATCATCCACAAGCAACCATGGTCCTTAAAAGGCTTCTAATGCTTTATGAACACATGCAAGAAAGTGTGTGTATATGTTCCTTAGCTAATGCTAATGATCAGGCCTGAATGATCTTCTAATACAAAATATGTTTAGTGCCATGAATCCAACATGTATGCAAATAGTCCTAGCCATATAAATGCTATATGTGTGCACAACCATTCATTCCTCTGCAACATCCGCATGATAACACATTCAATTTTATCCATAAACAGGTATAAATACTCGTGCATATGCAATATGAAATGTGAGTGCGTCGATCTAGTATCTAATGTGTATTCGCGCATCCACGAGCAACCACTTGCAACCATTTGCAACCATATCAATCATAACATGTTTCAAACACATGTTTACATCCATGGGTTTCTACCTAAGGTTCTCACGATAGGATCGAGGGGATAAACAAGGTAAACTCCCTACGGGGTTTGCAACAGAAACAGGACCGAGAAGATATTCACCAAAAGATAACATGCGAGCAAGCTCTACAGGAAAAACCAGGGATCAAGGATACACTCTTTAAAAAGAGGTACGATGTGCGTGTCTAACCTTATGTCTTCTAAATCGCGTTTCCTTGAGCTTAATTCCTCGGTGCCTTGACCATCTTTTTAACTCCATGATTTCGTAGCTCCTTGATTCCTATTTCCAAGATATGAGTTAGAACTCATTTCATTGTCGCCTCTTATTCCACTTCCACTTATCCTTTCCCTAGTATACTAGGCTCAAACGTATCCACTCATGCAAGCTCTCCAAAATTCACTAGGGAATTCTGGATCTCGTTTGCCGATGCCAATCCATGTTGCCAAGAGTACTTACTATTGTGATTCCCATAACTCATGCATAAGCGAAACGAACCATCCGCCTTAGTGGTGAATTCTATTTGAACGGATTACCAACAACTGCATCCTGAGATTCTAGGTAACTAACCATGATAGAACCCAAAAGGTTACACGAGACTTCGAGGGTATCACCAAGGTGAGTCGAGAGTCTAACTACCCTCTTTCAAAAACCGAGAATGGCACCCCTTATTGGGTGACCACTTTATCCCTGGAATCCATCCGTAGCCGAGACATGTCATTCTCAAATCTAAACAAGTCATGAAGAAATGGACCAACTCTCCAACCAGATTTTTGGGACAAAAACTGGGATCCTCTACCATGCTAGTACTAAGGTGCAGAGACTCAACTATCCAAGCAGACTTAAATGATACGATGATCAAGAAAAAGTCTAGACGGGATGATAGAAAAGAACGACTAAACCTTTACCAGAAACGGTACCATCTCTTTTAGGTACACTAGAAATGGGAGCGTACAATTGCCCTCTCCGATGATCTTGTCCTTGTCCTCCTTGATGGACTGAGCCATACCAACAAGTTGCTTATCCTTAAGCTCGCGTCCTTTATCCTTGCTCTTATTATCCCTTCTTATAACTTCGGTAACAGGTCTCTCGAGAACTTTCTCCATCGCACGGGGAAAACACTCACGTAGCTAGACAAGGATTAGTCGCAGTTGAAACTACTGTGACTACAGATGGAGGAAAGAAAGGAAAGGAGATTCAATCAAGGAAACAAAGGATAGTGCTAATGGCTTTTGGGGAATAGCCTTTAAAAACTTTTCTTGAAAAATGCTTCTTTGTAAACGGTTTTCCAAATAGTTTTCAGAAGGTTTTAAAAACTTTTGCCCGGTCTGGTAACCTTCTGCTCCGATACCAAATGTAACACCCCACCTCCGCTAGGGTCACTCACAAAGGGAATGCACTAGGTTTGGTGAAGCATTATCGAGGTAAACATACATAGAAATATTACAAGACAGAACATATATAAAACAGTGGAAGTAAAACAAATTTCATTTACCTTATAAAACAAGGTCTAAAACCTTTTACATCAGAATACATCAAAACTGTAACACCCCGTGTATTCTATAACAGTGAAATTCACAAATTAAAGTATAATTAATTTCAAATCAAAGAATTAAGGGAAACGGGATACGCCATTGTGTTCGTCTCGGAAAAATACGCGAAATAGAGTCCGAGTTTTCAAAAAACGGAGTTCGTATGAAGAAGATATGGCCTCCGGAAGTTTCAGAATTCAGTTTAAAATTCAAACAGACGAAAACAGCTCAGAAAAACAAGTTTAAAATTCAAAATCGGGCCGAATTGGCCAGGGTGGGAAAATTCCCGCCTAAGGCACCCAGGTCGACTTGGCAGTCGACCTGGGCTAGAGGTCGACAGGGGTGTCGACACCGGTGTCGACTGCCAAGTCGACACGGTGTCAACTGGGCTGTCGACCTGGCCCCAGAGCCAGGTCGAACCCAGCCCACCCTGGCTGGCCTGGTCTATGTTTAGTCGATTTTCTGAGCCGTGCCTTGTCACTAGGGCTAGGTGTCAGCTCCGGATTGGCCTCTCCTTCAAACGAGCGGCTGTTATTGAATCAAGCTCCATCGACGGTCTAAAACAACTCACAAACATTATAAAAAGGACCTAAGACCTAGCCTAAATCATACTATTTCATTTTAGCCTCCGTTAGGGTCACTCTCAAAAGTAAATGCCCTAATTTTGGTGGAGGTTTATAAGTATAATTAATTCAAGTTTTGCCTATTCTACCCAATCGTATCGCCAACGTATATAAACGTACTTCGTTCTCAAGCATAAACAATTTAAGAGATAGAGGGGAATAACACCAAACATGTGATAGACATATGTAACAATTCCAACATCACTTGCATAATAAATAGACTATAACATATCACATGGTTTCAATGCTAGCATGATGATAACTTGGCATAGTAATGATTCCAACTTAGTTTAACATGATGATTTTAACTTTACATCATAGGCTTAATAATCATTGCGGGCATAATAATAATTTTATTACAAACATGAAACATTAAGGGCATAGTAATCCTAATAGGCATAGTGGATTCAATTTAGCATTTTTAACATAATAATTCTCATAAACATAATGATTCCAATTTATCATAATGATTCTCATCTAACATTATAAACATAATGGTTCCAACTTAGCCTTGTTAACTTAATGATTCTCAACTAACATTATAGACATAATGATTCCAATTTAGCGTTTTTTAACATAATGATTCTCAATTAACATTATAAACATAATGGTTCCAATTTAGCATTTTCAACATAATGATTCTCAACTAACATTATAGACATAATGATTCCAATTTAGCGTTTTTGACATAATGATTCTCAATTAACATTATAGACATAATGATTCCAATTTAGCATTTTTAACATATCTAACATTATAAACATTATGATTCCAACTTTCATCATAACCTAGCAAATTCCCAATTTTTCATTAATCATGATGGGTATATTAACATCACACGCATAATTCCATCAATAGTCATAGCCATGGTTTAATTAGTACCATAGGCATGGTTTAATCAACATAAAGATTTCAATAAACATAGCAATTCCATGGACATGTATTAGTCCAACTTGCCAAACAATTAAGCCCAAGTGATTCATAACAACATCAAAATCATGACAAGTTTAACTTGCAACGTTGCCATAGCAATATCCCCAAATTATAATTCAAAGATAAACAATATAAACAATGGATTAACAATAGTTCCTAAATCCGATTTCAATTCATGGCATGTCCATATTGTTTTAGCGTTTTTGCCTAAAAAGTAACATAGAGCTTACAATATGAAGCAAATAACCCAAATAAAAATCCCAAATCAAATAGTCCCAAATTCGTTGTCTAAAGCGTCGTAGTTGTTGTAGCTTCTAGTTGTAGCCTTCAAGAATCGTCCTCTATCTTCTATAATTTTATTCTTTGTATTTTTAATTCAGAGCTCTAGGTTTAATGGCGGCGGCCTGAGGCTAAAATGAAATAGTATGATTTAGGCTAGGTCTTAGGTCCTTTTTATAATGTTTGTGAGTTGTTTTAGACCGTCGATGGAGCTTGATTCAATAATAGCCGCTCGTTTGAAGGAGAGGCCAATCCGAAGCTGACACCTAGCCCTAGTGACAAGGCACGGCTCAGAAAATCGAATAAACATAGACCAGGCCAGCCAGGGTGGGCTGGGTTCGACCTGGCTCTGGGGCCAGGTCGACAGCCCAGTCGACACCGTGTCGACTTGGCAGTCGACACGGGTGTCGACAGCCCTGTCGACCACTAGCCCAGGTCGACTGCCAAGTCGACCTGGGTGCCTTAGGCGGGAATTTTCCCGCCCTGGCCAATTGGGCCCGATTTTGAATTTTAAACATGTTTTTCTGAGCTGTTTTTGTCTGTTTGAATTTTAAACTGAATTCTGAAACTTCCGGAGGCCATATCTTCTTCATACGGACTCTGTTTTTCGAAAACTCGGACTCTATTTCGCGTATTTTTCTGAGACGAACACAATGGCGTATCCCGTTTCCCTTAATTCTTTGATTTGAAATTAATTATACTTTAATTTGTGAATATCACTGTTATAGAATACACGGGGTGTTACATTCTCCCCCACTTAAAAGTATTTCGTCCCCGAAATCTTCAAGTTTATGAAAAATATATATCCTATCACCCAAACATCCATCTACTCATCCATCAAACACGAGTATCCATTGTCCTTAAAAGACTTCTAATGCTTTATGATCATATGCGAAGTGTGTGTATATGTTCCTTAGCTAATGCTAATGATCAGGCCTGATTGATCTTCTAAATGCAAAATATGTTTAGTGAAATGAATCCAATATGTATGCAAATTTTTCCTATTATAATTCATAATTTCTACATGAGTGCTCGAACATTCAATCATATGCAACAACCAAATGATGGCACAACCAAGTTTCCAAAATAAACACTCATGCATATGCAACATGAAAATGTGTCTGAGCCGATCTAGTGCCTAATGTGTATTCATGCATCCACTAGCAACCACTTGCGACCACTTGCAACCATTTCGCAATCGTAACATGTTTCAATTACATGTTTACATCCAAAAAGATTCTAACTATGGTTCTCAAGATAGGATCGAGGAGAGAAATAAGATAAAACAAAGCATCTAGAATAGGTTAACGATGTACCGCCAGAATGTCCGGTCTGCTTCTCAGGGCAGTCTTTGCTGATGTGTCCAGTCTTCCCACAATGAAAACATTCACCTTGCTTTCTCTTCCTCTTTCTACAATCCTTGGCTATGTGCCCTTCCGTACCACAGTAATTGCATTTCCTTTTATCGCGTGAGTTGTTGTTCTTGCCTCCCTTCTCGGAGTCTACCTTCTTATTCTTAGAATCGTTAGGCTTGACCTCTTTCTTCCCTTGAGAGTTTTCTGCCTCTGTCTCCTTCTTGCCCTTATCTTCCTCGCTTAGCAGTGCCATCTGCACCAACCTTTCGTACGTAGCTCCCATGGGTATATGGGTCATGGCCAAACTGTGTAATGGTTCATTCAACCCTTTGACAAAGCGGAGAGCCTTTTTGTGCGGGGTGTTGACTAGGTCTAGTCCGAACCTAGCCAGCTCGTCGAACTGATTAACGTACTCTTTGACTTTCATATTTCCTTGATTAAGAAATAAAAATTTCTCCAACTGCAAACTCCTTTCGGCTTCTGAGAGAAATTTAGCCTCAAACCTTGCCCTAAAGTCCTCCCATGTTTCCACGGGTCTTTCTGCATTAGTGACTTCCCACCAGTAGGAAGCCTCACCTTTTAGTAGCCACACTGCCAGTTGTACCTTCTGCCTATCTTCTACATCAAAGATGACGAATAAGTCCTCAGTTTCCTTTAACCAATTCCTAGCTGCCACGAAGGACTCAGTTCCATGAAAGTCCTTTCCTCCCATAGCCTTAAAATCTTTACATATCTTAGCAAAAGTGTTTCCCCGTGGAGGAGGTGGAGGAAGAGGTGCTGCTGCAGCTGGATGATTTCCTGCAGCTGGGGGAGGAGGAACGGTAGGACCTGGCAGGGTGGCCCTTGCTTCTAAGAATCGTCTAAACCAACCAGGTATTGGTACACCCTCTGGCAAGTTAAGTTCTTCGGACATGCTGAAACAAGAAGGATAGATTCAAAACGAAGGATAAGAGATAGTAACTATGGCTTTGGGGGACTTTGCCTTTTTAAAATAAAATTATATTTTATCTTTTAAAAATGCTTCTTTAAATTTTCTTTTGAAAATAAATTTTCAAAACTTTTTATCTTATCTGGTAAACCTATGCTCTGATACCAAGTGAAACACCCCACCTCCGTTATGGTCACTCTCAAAGGGAATGCCCTAATTTTGGTGCAGTTTATTTATGTTTTCTTCATGCTTCTTTAAAAAATGTAATCAAGACAGTTATGATTTTGGGATGTATTATGGCATGGTTTGTGTAACACGTATTTTGAAGAAATAAAAGTTGTTGTTTTCCGCTGTTCAAAAATATGTGTTATTATATCTGTCTTGTATATCTGTGACTTATACTTATAAACCTCCACCAAAATTAGGGCATTCCCTTTGAGAGTGACCCTAACGGAGGTGGGGTGTTTCAAAAACCTTTTCCATAGTTTCTATATATAGATAGAAATGTGATTTTTATATTTAAAACACGAACACCATTCAACACATGAATTTCAATTCAACGAATGAATGTCGATTCAACACATGAAGGTTTTCTATTCAACTAATAAATATAGTTTCAGCAAATGAAAATAATTCAAACACATGAATATTATTCAAAATTTCGGCAGCATAACGGCAGGGTAGTTAAAACCGGGACCGTCCCTAGTACGGCTCCTCGCTCTACCTTAAAACCTCGCGGTTTTTGACAATGGGGATCATGCATCTAGTTCGCACGCAGGCGGCATCTATATATTTATTTCATTTCCACAAACTAATCCTATGTGGTTTCAACAAAATATTTCTCAACCACAAATGGGTATTTTTCAACCACAATCAACCAATATCAACCACAAATAATTTCAATCAACCATTCGCTATCAATCAATTTTCACACCAATCACAACCAATAAATATCGTCCATGGTTTGTGGACGAGGGGCGTGTGTATATATATATATATATATATATATATATATATATATATATATATATATATATATATATATAGCAATTCACTTCTATTTCAACACCTATATAATTTTTACAACGCATATTGTGACGGCCCGCCCCGCACCAACGGACACTTCCTCCAAGTGTGCGCTGTACACATGTCCAACTGGCACGGAACGGTCGTCATAAGAAAAGAAAGAAGGTGAAGAACTAACACATAACCTGTAGAATGTCTCACAGCGCATGGAATAAAATATAATAGCAAGATACTTGACATAAAACAGGTGAGACAGTGCATAAACTGAAACCAAAACTAAACAACATCAGAGTAGCGGAAATCCAAAATACAGCTTATTACAACTTTTAAAACTGTCTCTAAAGCAAAAGAAAGCAACAGTAGAAGATGCAATGCTAATGCCCAAGCAGTGATCTTCAACAACACAGGGAGAATATCTATATCATATGTGGAAGCCTCCTATTCGTCTCCGGATCAGCTACTCGTGCATACCTCCTAACCTGTCTCTAGTCTGCTCGTGTGAGCACCCAGAGTAATAAGAAGAGACATAAAACTCTGGGTCAGACAAAAAGTCTGGTATGAGCGATAAGCAGCTAAACAAAACAATAACAGGTATACTGAACCATACCTGAACCTGGACCTGCAACCAAAGAGTTAGCACTACATAATGTACAATACTCTAAGGTTCCATCAACATATGGTGTAAAGAAATACGGGGGGGGGGGGGGGGTGTTGTGCATGTCATAGTGATAGCAAACAATTCAATCATGGCAACCATCCTCACATCTCTCACTCAGTGCGTAAAGCATACGATATCTACCACTTTGGAACACTAGACAAATTGAGGTAACGACGAATCCCGACTTGTAGAAACCCTGCTATGACCAAGCTAAACACATGGAGTCATGACCAACATTTCAATGACCCACCACATTGGTCGTAGCCCTTGGTCCTACCAAGGCCATAATGGCCCTGAATCCGCCTTCGTCCTTCCTACCATAGTGGTCCAAGGCTATAGACATCGAAAACCCCTTAACACGCGTCCCGCAGCAAAGCCCAATCATGAAGCGAACTCGTTGATTCCCATCTGGATCTTGAGCTCTAGCTTCTCATTTGGACTTCCTTTGCATCTTGAGTTATGGTCTTCTTCGGTTCGGTTCGGGTCTCTTCCTCCTATTGGGTTCGGTTCGGGTGTCTCCTCCTATCCGGCTCGGTTCGGATCTCCTCCTTCTATTCGGTTCGGTTCGGGTGTCTCTTCCTATCCGGTTGGGTTCGGATCTCCTCCTTCTATTCGGTTCGGTTCGGATCTCCTCCTATCCGGTTCGGATCGGATGTTCTTCCTACTCAATTCGGTTCGGATCTCGTCCTTCTATCCGGTTCGGATCGGATCTCCTCCTCCTATCCGGTTCGGATCGGATGTTCTTCCTACTCAATTCGGTTCGGACCTCCTCCTCCTATCCGGTTAGGATCGGATGTTCTTCCTACTCAATTCGGTTCGGATCTCCTCCTTCTATCCGGTTCGGATCGGATCTCCTCCTCCTATCCGGTTCGTATCGGGTGTTCTTCCTAACCGGTTCTGAAAATCTGCAACTTTTTCCAGCAAGCAATTTTCGCCGAACGACGGCGTTTTCAACCATCCTAAACTTCCTATGACATTACAAAACATTCCAAACAGCAGTAACAACATATAGAATCAATCAGAAACATTAAAACATCATTTACATGAAATAGTTTAGATCAAACATACCCAAAAACCCACGTTTTCCCCTTAATCCTTCTTAACCATGATTAAGCATACAATTAGCAAAACTTATCCAAATTAGCCCAAATTTTTATCAGAGCCATAAAACATCATTATAGAATTTTAGGAATTTTTCCAGAATTTATTAATGTATAAATTCGCTAATCTTCACTAATTACCCATAATTAACCGTAATTAGTGTAAAAGCAAGCTAATCACTCACCTTTGCGACAACTAAAACCCCAAAACTGAAATATCCTCTGATTTGGTGCTGTTCCCAATCTTACCCAGCAGCTCTACCTTGGTTCTCGTGCTAATACTCCTTGATTTGATGTTTGCTAAGCCTAATCTTCAATTAGAAAGTGATTAAGAGATGTTTTGAAGAAATTTAGAGAGTGGAGGCCATGGCTAGGTCAAGAGGAATGAATAGTGACGGCTGAAAAATGAGAAAAAGGTATTCTCCAAACCCTAACAGCCCTTTTAAACTCCTAATCCCGAAATTCCCCTTTGGGCCTAGCTGCTAACCACCCGGTTAAGACCAATTAAGCTGTTTTTCACCATCTGAAACTTGTTTCAGCCATATCTCCCAAACGGTGAGTCCGTTTGGCTGATGTGACCACTTTACGGAAAGAGAAACCATCATCCGAAGCCAATGGAAGTGGTTTCGGGTCAAAATTCCTTTCTAGTCAAAAGTTATGGCCAAAACAGTGCCAACTAGGGGTAAAATGGTCATTTAAAAATCGGGAAAAATCATGAACATGGGAAATGACCCCAATAGTCGTCTCCCAAAGTTACATGACCATACGACTTCGTATGTGAAAGAAATAAATATCCTACGATCGTATGATGCGTAGAATACGGGTCGTTACATTCTCCCCCCCTTAAGAAATTTCGCCCTCGAAATTCCTTAACAAAGAAACAAACAATGAATCCTGCATGCCTAACAATCATTCACAGCAATCAAACATGCAAAACAAGCAAAACAAACATAACATAGCATGCGGAAAACTAAATCGCTAATAAAATCTTACCAGGCAAAGAGTTCTGGATACTTCTTCCTTATGTCCTCCTCTGTTTCCCAAATACAGTCTTTCTCAACCTCACCCCACTGGACTTTGACTTGTTTCACCGCCTTCCTTCGAATTTGCTTCGTATCGTTTCCAACGATACGCATAGGCCTACGGTTCCCAACCGCCTCAGGTTCAACCTCGATATCGTCCAACTGATCAGGTGAAATAGCCACATTAGGGTCGTGCACAAACTTCCTTAACTGGGAAACATGAAATACGTTGTGAACTCCCGCCATCTTGTCCGGTAATTCAACTTTATATGCCAAACTTCCAACTAGTTCGAGAACTGGGAATGGGCCAACAAACCTTGGTGCCAACTTGCCTCCCCTGCCAAATCGTATTACGCTCTTCAACGGAGAAATCTTGACAAACACCAAGTCACCAACGGAGAATTTTAAGTCTCTTCTCCTCTTATCAGCATAACTCTTCTGCCTATCTTGGGCAACCTTCATTCGTTGTTGAATGGTCTTGATTTTATCTGAAGATTCCCTCACCACATCGGGTCCAAGCATAAACTTCTCGCCAGTCTCTATCCAACATGATGGTGAGTTGCATGGTCTTCCGTACAAAGTTTCAAACGGAGCCATACCGATACTGGATTGGTAGCTATTATTATATGCAAACTCTACTAGATGCAAATGGTCATCCCATGATCCACCAAAATCCAATATACATGCTCTCAAGAGATCTTCCAAAATACGATTCACCCTCTCCGTCTGACCGTCGGTCTGAGGATGATATGCGGTACTGAGATGTAACTCTAACCCTAGAGCCTCTTGTAAGCTCTTCCAAAACCCACTAGTGAACAACGGGTCTCGGTCACTCACAATGCTTTTGGGTATTCCATGAAATCTCACTACCTACTTCATATACAATTCTGCTAACTTAGCTGCCATTCTGGTCGATTTGACTGGTATAAATCTTGCACTTTTAGTCAGTCGATCCACAACTACCCAAATGCTATCATGTCCCGATCTAGTCCTTGGTAAACCATCAATGAAATCCATCGAGACTTGCTCCCATTTCCATTCGGGAATTTCTAAGGGCTGTAACAACCCACTAGGCTTCTTTTGCTCGGCTTTAACTAGCTGGCAATTCATGCACTTGGATATAAACTTCCCAACGTCTCTTTTCATCCCTTCCCAGTAATAAGTCTGCTTCATATCTCGATACATCTTGTTACCACCGGGTTGTATAGACAGCTTTGAGTGATGACACTGTCTAAGCACTTCATCTCTCAATCCATTGACATTGGGTACAACAAGCTTTCCATTCTTTCTAAGTCGCCCATCTCGATCAAGCACATACTTGTTCATCTCCTCATCGATACCCATCTCTAACTTGGAGATGATTTCCAATAGGTTAGGATCGTCCCTCTGACTAGAGCCGATCCGCTCAATTAAAGTGGGTCTGATCATCAAACTTGCTAACATTTCTGGATCCAATTTGCACTTTGGTATGAAATCAAACGCCACGATATACTCCAGTTGCTTCCATTCAAGGAACATAGCCCCTAAGCTGGCATGTCTTCTACTCAATGCATCAGCCACCGCATTGCCCTTTCCCGGTGTATATGCGATGTCAAAATCATAGGAAGCCAAGAACTCTAACCACCTTTGTTGCCGGAGATTTAGATCCTTCTGGGAGAAGAGATACTTCAACGACTTATGATCTGTAAATAGTTCAAATCTTTCTCCCAAGAGATAGTGTCTCCACATCTTTAACGCGAACACGATCGCTGCCAATTCCAAGTCATGGGTAGGGTACTTCCTCTCATGCGGTTTCAATTGCCGACTTGCATAAGCTACAACCCTACCGCCTTGCATCAATACAGCACCCAGTCCGGTACCACAGGCATCCGTGTATACTGTCATCTCTTCATCCCCCTTAGGAATGACTAACACTGGTGCGCTTGTCAACTTGTCCTTTATACTCTTGAATGCATTCTCGCAACTTTCATCCCAGACAAAAGCTTGATTCTTCTTGGTCAACTGGGTCAATGGTGCTGCTATCTTGGAGAAACCTTGGATAAACTTACGATAATATCCAGCTAACCCCAAGAAACTTCTTACATCTGTTGCATTCTTGGGCGTAGGCCAATCTTGTACCGTAGCCACCTTCGCCGGGTCCACGGCAATACCATTCTCTGATACAACATGGCCCAAGAACCTCACTTCCCTCTTCCAGAAGTGACACTTAGAAAACTTTGCTTTCAATTGGTGTTTTCTCAACACCTCCATCACTACTCTTAAATGTTCCTTGTGTTCTTCCTCTGTCCTTGAATAGACCAAAATATCATCAACGAACACAAGGACAAACTTATTCAACTGATCTCTAAATACCCTATTCATAAGATCCACAAAATATGCTGGGGCATTGGTCTGCCCGAATGGCATGACCAACCATTCATAAAATCCAGACGGCGTTCGAAATGTCGTTTTAGCTATACTCTCAGCTTCCACTCTCAGCTGATGAAAACCTGTCGCGAGATCCAACTGAGAAAATACTCTCGTGCCACTCAATTGATCGAACATCTATCCGCGGTAGAGGATACTTGTTCTTCCTCGTCACTTTATTCAACCCGCGGTAGTCTACACACAAACGAAGGGAACCATCTGCCTTGGTAGCAAACACAACTGGTGCTCCCCATTCAGAAACACTCCTTCTGATAAATCCCTTCTTCAAAAGATCGCTGACTTGCATCTCGAGCTCTCGCTGCTCTCTTGGTGCCATACGACGAAGTGGCATCACTATAGGCCTGGCATCCTTTACCAAATCAATACGAAACTCAATCTCTCGGTGTGGTGGAAGTCCGGTCACTTCTTCGAAAACATCCAGATACTGGCCAACCACGGGCAAACCTGACAACTCACTATGCGGAATGTCGAGGGAGTTTAGAAAACGAGCCAATACCTACTTACTGGGTAGACCACCAAACACTAACCTCCGCCCATCATCCGCTCTACCTGTCACTAAAAAGCCCTCACAGTCTACCACCACCCCGTATCTTTGGAGCCAATCTACTCCCAAAATAATGCCAAACCTAGTAAAGCCCAAAACAAAGCAATCACAAACAAACATGCATCCATGACTCGATAGGACCACATTACGACAAATCATGCTAAGGCTAGTCGAACCACCAATTGGGTTCGTCACTACTAAAGGTCTATCGAAAATTTCGGGCTCCAAACCCAACCTATCTACCAGGTCACTAGATATGAAAGAACTGGAAGCTCCGGTATCAAACAAAACTCTAACAGGAACATCATAAACAGAAAGCATACCTTGAATGACGACATTCTTTCCCTTCTCCGCCCCAGTTGGGGCATTCGACGAAGAAGGAATAGCATTGACAGCATATGCTTTCACCATTTGCCTTTCTTTAGGGGGTTGTGGACACTTGTCCTTGTGATGTCCCATTTGGCCACAGTTGAAGCACTTCCTATCCGCTGGCTTGGCCCAACAATTACTAGCATAATTGCCCTTCTTACCACAGCTGAAGCACTCAACATCTTGCTTATTCTTTTCTTCTGGCCATCCTTAGTCTGACTCTGCTTTCTTTTATTCTGGGAACCACCCTTGCCTCCACCACTTGCTTGTGGCTTTGGCTCATCTACGGATGCAACCTCAGTCTTCGGCTTAGGGTAGAGACTTTCTGATCTTAATGCTTTCCCCACAATCGATTCAAACGTCTCATCGATGTGGTTAATAAGTCTTTCCCCCAAGTACTGATCCAAACCAGTTATGAATTTCTCATTCTTTTTCTCGGCAGTATCAATAAGAGATAACCCATATTTTGACAAAGTGTCAAATTCAGCAATGTACTCCGAGACAGCTCTGCCATTCTGCTTGAGCTCCAAGAATTTCTTAAACAGCACTGACTTCTGAGCAGCTGGAATGAACTTCTCGCTAAAGCGAGCCTTAAACTGCTCCCAAGTAATCTGATCTTCGGGAGTAGCTGCCTTTATAGCATTCCACCAATTAATTGCCCGCCCTTGCAGCTGACGGGACGCTAGCTTTCTCTTCATCGCATCCTTGATACCCAAATCCTTGAAGATACGTTCGCAACTATACAACTAATCCTGAACATCCGTGGCCGACTCCGTTCCGTGAAATGGCTTCCCACCAAGGCTAGTATAATCCTTATTCAGCTTGGCGAAGTCGACTCTCGGCGCCTGCACTATTGGACCACCACCATTTCCACCATTGGGAGCTTCCCTCTGTACATCTCTAAGCATCTCTCTCATGAGGTCAGTAAACATCGTCCTTATGTCAGCAGCATTCCCATTATTGGCCCCTCTACCGGTGCCTCTAACATATCGGCTCATCATCAATCTGAAAAAGGAAACGATTAACGACCCCATAGTGGTGCTAGTGCAGCACGACTTCATCCTAGTATACTAATAGTATATATATAGCTTTTAAAAACCAAAGTAATCACAAATACGCTCTCTCGTATACGTATATTATCTCTCCCTGATAACTTCCCTAGGTTAACTATGCAACCTAGAGCTCTGATACTAAGTGTGACGGCCCGCCCCGCACCAACCGACACTTCCTCCAAGTGTGCGCTGTACACATGTCCAACTGGCATGGAACGGTCGTCATAAGAAAAGAAAGAAGGTGAAGAACTAACACATAACCTGTAGAATGTCTCACAGCACATGGAATAAAATATAATAGCAAGATACTTGACATAAAACAGGCGAGACAGTGCATAAACTGAAACCAAAACTAAACAACATCAGAGTAGCGGAAATCCAAAATACAGCTTATTACAACTTTTAAAACTGTCTCTAAAGCAAAAGAAAGCAACAGTAGAAGATGCACTGCTAATGCCCAAGTAGTGATCTTCAACAACACAGTGAGAATATCTATATCATACGTGGAAGCCTCCTGCTCGTCTCTGGATCAGCTACACGTGCATACCTCCTAACCTGTCTCTAGTCTGCTCGTGTGAGCACCCAGAGTAATAAGAAGAGACATAAAACTTTGGGTCAGACAAAAAGTCTGGTATGAGCGATAAGCAGCTAAACAGAACAATAACAGGTATACTGAACCATACCTGAACCTGGACCTGCAACCAAAGATTTAGCACTACATACTGTACAATACTCTAAGGTTCCATCAACATATGGTGTAAAGAAATACGGGGGTGGGGGTGTGCATGTCATAGTGATAGCAAACAATTCAATCATGGCAACCATCCTCACATCTCTCACTCAATGCGTAAAGCATACGATATCTACCACTTTGGAACACTAGACAAATTGAGGTAACGACGAATCCCGACTTGTAGAAACCCTGCTATGACCAAGCTAAACACATGGAGTCATGACCAACATTTCAATGACCCACCACATTGGTCGTAGCCCTTGGTCCTACCAATGCCATAATGGCCTTGAATCCGCCTTCGTCCTTCCTACCATAGTGGTCCAAGGCTATAGACATCGATAACCCCTTAACACGCGTCCCGCAGCAAAGCCCAATCATGAAGCGAACTCGTTGATTCCCATCTGGATCTTGAGCTCTAGCTTCTCATTTGGACTTCCTTTGCATCTCGGGTTATGGTCTTCTTCGGTTCGGTTCGGGTCTCTTCCTCCTATTCGGTTCGGTTCGGGTGTCTCCTCCTATCCGGTTCGGTTCGGATCTCCTCCTTCTATTCGGTTCGGTTCGGGTGTCTCTTCCTATCCGGTTGGGTTCGGATCTCCTCCTTCTATTCGGTTCGGTTCGGATCTCCTCCTATCCGGTTCGGATCGGATGTTCTTCCTACTCAATTCGGTTCGGATCTCCTCCTTCTATCTGGTTTGGATCGGATCTCCTCCTCCTATCCGGTTCGGATCGGATATTCTTCCTACTCAATTCGGTTCGGATCTCCTCCTCCTATCCGGTTCGGATCGGATGTTCTTCCTACTCAATTCGGTTCGGATCTCCTCCTTCTATCCGGTTCGGATCGGATCTCCTCCTCCTATCCGGTTCGGATCGGGTGTTCTTCCTAACCGGTTCTGAAAATATGCAACTTTTTCCAACAAGCTATTTTCGCCGAACGACGGCGTTTTCAACCATCCTAAACTTTCTATGACATTATAAAACATTCCAAACAGCAGTAACAACATATAGAATCAATCAAAAACATTAAAACATCATTTACATGAAATACTTTAGATCAAACATACCCAAAAACCCATGTTTTCCCCTTAATCCTTCTTAACCATGATTAAGCATACAATTAGCAAAACTTATCCAAATTAGCCCAAATTTTTATCAGAGCCATAAAACATCATTATAGAATTTTAGGAATTTTTCCAGAATTTATTAATGTATAAATTCGCTAATCTTCACTAATTACCCATAATTAACCGTAATTAGTGTAAAAGCAAGCTAATCACTCACCTTTGCCACAACTAAAACCACAAAACTGAAATATCCTCTGATTTGGTGCTATTCCCAATCTTACATAGCAGCACTACCTTGGTTCTCGTGCTAATACTCCTTGATTTGATGTTTGCTAAGCCTAATCTTCAATTAGAAAGTGATTAAGAGATGTTTTGAAGAAATTTAGAGAGTGGAGGCCATGACTAGGTCAAGAGGAATGAATAGTGACGGCTGAAAAATGAGAAAAAGGTATTCTCCAAACCCTAACAGCCCTTTTAAACTCCTAATCCCGAAATTCCCCTTTGGGCCTAGCTGCTAACCACCCGGTTAAGCCCAATTAAGCTGTTTTTCACCATCTGAAAATTGTTTCAGCCATATCTCCCAAACGGTGAGTCCGTTTGGCTAATGTGACCACTTTACGGAAAGAGAAACCATCATCCGAAGCCAATGGAAGTGGGTTCGGGTCAAAATTCCTTTCCAGTCAAAAGTTATGGCCAAAACAGTGCCAACTAGGGGTAAAATGGTCATTTAAAAATCGGGAAAAATCATGAACATGGGAAATGACCCCAATAGTCGTCTCCCAAAGTTACATGACCGTACGACTTCGTATGTGAAAGAAATAAATATCCTACCATCCTATGATGCGTAGAATACGGGTCGTTACACATATATAACTTATACATCGAACGTACAACTTATACAACGCTTATACATGAGGTGTACAACGCTTATATAACCCATACATCGACTATATAATTTATACATCGTCGTTTTCCATACCGTTTATAAATTAGAAATATCACATTGGGTTCCACTCCACCAAAAATAGCAGAAGGCTCAGAAAAATATGCGGTCTCTTCTAAAATGTAGAAGACATCCACACGGACACGATGTTTCATGTTTCATCGAATTTCGTTAACGAACGAAAAAATTATGATTTTTCAAAGTTTGCAACGGTTTAAAGGTGTTAAAACAGCTGAAAATAAATTAAAGCCGTTACCTTCAATAAATGTTCAAAACTAGGTTTGATTCTTGCTCTCAATCCGTTGCACGATACGAAGATCGGGTTGTACAACGTCGAAGAGCTTGGAGTCGCGCACCAGGGGGTGCCCTTCCTGATGAACTCGCGCACGCCTAGGTGGTGGTAGAGGGCATCGAACGGTGCCTCTTTCGAAGGGAATAACTCGAGGTAGGAGCGATGGTGGTGGGTGCTCCAGGTACGGATTTGAAGAGCTCGGAGGGATCTACAAAAAGTTCAACTGGGCCATGGCATTTCGGTGATCGGAGCGGCCAGAAAAGAGGAGAGAAGGTGGCGAAGGGGTTCCGCCTGTTAACGGATGTCGGGGTGAGAGAAAATTAAAGGATTTTTTTTATAAAAATTTTGATTGGCCGATGGGTTTTAAAGGGGTTTTAAAGGGGTTTTCAATTGTCGATTCAAACTCACTTTTCATTGCCATTATTTAAAATATTTATTTAAAATATTTAAAATTCATTATTTTAGCCAATTTAAAATTTTTAAATTTGTTCAGATTTTCTGGGTCGTTACAGTTAAAGATTCTTTAAAATGTAGAATAGCAAACATGCAGCAGTGTTTTACCTGATTACTTAGTCACTAAGCAACCTGTTAGGTCAATATGAAAATATGAACATTCTACCAATATTTGAAAAAAATTCGTCTTATTCACACAAATTCTACTTCCAAATTCGAAATGTGTTTTTGAAAACACTATTATTTAATGATGAGTACTATATGTATTTGAAATGGTAGAGTTTCAAACATGCGGCAGTGTTTTATCTGATTACTAGAGCACTGTAACACCTCACCTCCGTTAAGGTCACTCACAAAGGGAATGCCTTAACTTTGGTGGAGCGCTTTAGGTAAAAGATGCAGATAAATGACAAGACAGACAAATTTAAACAGCGGAAAATAAACTTTACTTCATTGATAAAACAGTTTGTACAACAATTGTTTCCCAATACCAGAGTATCTGTCTTACATAAAAAATAAAGAAGCATAAAATAACATTTATATTCCCCAATGTAGCATGAGCCAGCCATAGCAATGGAAAAAGAGAATCCAAGCAAAACTTCGACTAATCTTCAGGCTTGGAAGGAGATGTGGTCCAAACTAAGCTGAGCTATTCCCTCTCTGACTACCTGGGCGGGGGGGGGGGGGGGAAGAAAAGAGGCGAAAGCAAACTAGGTCAGACATAAGTCTGGTAATCTCAGTGATTCTTAGCATTTAAACGGGGAAAAGGGTCGTGACGTGAATAAACTAAATATAAGACTAAACCATAGTAACAAGATGTAACACCCCATAATTCTGTAACGCTAAGATTCACAAATCAAGGCAGAATTGAAAGTTAAAATCAAAATGAACGGAAAAGGGTTGCGCCATTGCATTCATATCGGAATTCTGCATGAAAACGAGTCCGAGTTTGCGTAAATCGGAGTCCGTATGAGGGAGATATGGCCTCCAGAAGATTCAGCGAAGTTCAAAATTCAAAACAGGTCTAGTTCAAAATTCAAATCGGACCCAGGTTGGGCTGGGCGGGAATTTTCCTGCCCAAGGCACCCAGGTCGACTGGGTAGTCGACCTGGGCACCCAGGTCGACTGGGTAGTCGACCTGGGGGTCGACCCCCCTGCATTTTCCTGTTTTCCGCACCTAGTTCGTTCTTCTGTATCTAGACGCCATTCTGACCAGATTTGCCTGGGCTAACACTATATAAACAGCCCTAGTCTCCTTCTCTATTCAAAATTCTTTTCTACCCTTGTGCTGCAAAGATTCTTAGTGAACATGGCTTCTTCTCCTCCTCTTAATTAAACAATAAAGAGAATAATATATAAAAAATAAATCAAGACGAGGAGATGCTGCTCAAAGAATTTCAAGAAGAAGAGATTTAAGCTAGGATTCAAGAGGAGGTTCAAACGACTGCAACAACTATTTTTCTACGAATCTTAGCAACGCCATCTTTCTGTTCTGATCTAATCTCGGTAAGTCAGTTGTTTCTAGATTTGAATGTTTTTCTCTGTTCGTGACATGAAATTAAAGGAATAAAAGAATATGCCAAATCTTTCTATTCGAATCTATGCCTATATCTTTGAACCTAATTAAGAACTATTATGACTTGAGGACAAATAAGACCGTGACTATGAAACTATGGACCTTAAAACCATATGCCTATGACTATGAACATTTGCCTATGACTATGGGCATTGCCTATGACTATGAACATTGCCTATGACTGTGACTACGACTACGAGGATTATTTCCTTGACTAAACCTATGCCTTTGATTAGAAAACATAAACTATTGCTTATGACATAACAAGGACATTTGTGATTAAACACCTTTGATTCATGACTAGGAAAGTGTTGCTTAAGTTCTGTGATTATGAGATTGGGTCTAAACCCGATTATTTATTCTGCCTGTCTTTGGTTTTCTTTGGTTTTAGACCTTGGGAATTTACCTACTAAGTTAGGTCTACCCATGTTCTTGAACCTATGTCTCTATTCTGTCTATCCTTGGTTTTAGACCTTGGGAATTTACCTATTAAGTTAGGTCTACCTGTGTTCTCGAACCGACGTCGTTATTCAACCCTCTTTATGCCAGTTAATATGTCTATCTTTTGCATAGCATCTTTGGTTCATTCCCTATTTTCTACGAACCTAGCTTTATAATTTAAACTGAATCACGATTATACGAACGTTGGGAATGCGGTTTGGGCAAAATATGAAATTTACTAAAAACGTAGTTTAACTTGGAAATTGGATTAAATTGGGAACATGTATTGTGGTATGTTCATAGAAATGCAAATTGGATAAATTTGACATGAATTATAAGATGTGTAATTTGAATCTAATATTGACGTGTAAATCTAGCATTTACATGAATAGTGAACTAGAGTAATAAGTCTAGAATTAGAATGTTGAATCGGAATTGGATTGGCTAATTTGGCACGGTAAGTATATGGGCATAAATGTGAAATAGGCCATAATTGGGAGTAATTGGCAGGTTTAGCAAAATCATGGTTAGGGACACTTAATTTGGTATAGTCCACATACCAAAAAGCATAAATATGATTTAGAAGGGAAATGGGCCATAAGAATGAATGTAGACAATTTACATTAAAATAGTAACTAGGAAATAAGTAAATTAGAAATAATTTACTTATAGAATTTGGCCTGAATGAGGAAATATAAATTTAGACAAATTAAAGGTTTATTAACGACATCTCTTTTAATGACACACCAAAAAGTTCTAGGGTGACAGAGAGGATAGTGTCTAGGCTTGGGTTTGGAAAATACAAGTTTCCTGCTCTCCCTGGCTATCCCTAACTGATCCGACGAACGGGATGGTTACTTTCAAAACCTGATTTGAAAATGAATTGAAACCCTTTGAACTTAGAAAACACGAATATGCCTAACCCGAGGTTAGACTGAGTTGCGATGTAAACCTGCCCGGAACCAACCGGCACATCCAATATTCGCAACAATATCTGTCTAATGCGAGTGGTCGCGGCTTTAATCTATTTAATTAAAGCTAGAACAAGAATGGTAGGGTTAAGTTAACTAAGACACTTAACCAGTTCAACATGATAACTAGACTGATGGGTGCGGTTAGGTTCAGACGGACACTTAACATAGTTAAGCTAGAATGGGAGGGTTAAGTCCATAGGAACACTTAACCAACTTAACACAGTTAAGCTAGAATGAGTGGGCTAAGTCCATAGAGGCACTAAACCAAACTCAAGGTAGCAAAACGAGACTTGTAGGGGTTAAGTAAAGTTAATACACTTAGCCAAATTAGTATGTTAACTAGACTAGAGGTTGGGGTTAAGTAAAATCTAATACACTAAGCCAATTTTGATTTGTTAGCTGGGATAGACTGTAGGGTTAAGTAAACCTGAACACTTAACCATCAATTTGTGATAAAGGATTGAGGTTAAGTCTAAAACATGAAGGGATAATACTTAACCATTAATAACATGTTAGTTAAAACAGACGGGCAAGGTTAAGTAATAAGAAATATTTAACCAATATAACTTGGTTTGTGGTAGGGTTAAGTCAACGTGAATTGCTGATGACACTTAACCAGCTTAACAGGATAAATGAAGAGGGTTAAGTTAGCTTGGATTGATTAATGACACTTAACCAATCCAAATTGACGGGAAAGAGAACTAAGTAGTAAACCTTAGTTAAAAGGAGCTAAGTAGTATACCTTAGTTAAGAAAACAACGATTCTGGAAACTAAGTGGTAAACCTTAGTTGACAAAACTAAGTAGTAATTCTTAGTATAAAACGAGGAGGAGCGAACGTCCGTCTGATTAAAAAGAAGGCTCCAACGAAATGGGTTACCAAGCCCGAGGCTTCGAGGGGACGTAAGGGTACTCTTGGTATCCCTCTGTGAGGCTGCAGAGGATCCGCCTGGGCCCACAGAGGTTAAGGACTGCGTAGAAGAACCAGGGGTATGCCTTGGTTGTAATACATGGAAACCTAAAGACTAGGATGGACCGGCGTGATTCGGCGAGCAAACGGTAGCCCTGTGATAGCGACTCGTCGTCTACCATCCATCTTGAGTCAATCGAGATACGTGAAGCGGAAAGGCGGAGAACTCCAAAAGACCATATACTTGCTATCTAGTTATGGGTGAGGATGGCTATAGGATAGTGGGGCACCGGGGGCCGGCGTATAGTTCTCATTTTACAAGGTGTGCCTTTCATTAGTTGAGGGAGGGGTCAAGTGGGACCACAACCACTGGAATAAAAGCAGACCTTAGCATCTGCATCTGCATCAGCAGATATCTGAAAGCTCCCGACCGAGTTCTGTATTCCTTGATTTGCCCTGTCACAGGACTCAGACCGCACATTACAGGACATGTGCATCTAGACAAGCGATAACGATTCGCGATACATGCGTGGGGAAGTATAGGAACATATACCACTCTAGGTAGTGTGTCCTAGACTTGGGGGCATCGTTCGTCAGGTAGCATAATCCCTAGTTGGACTAGGTGGCATAAATCCTGAATTCGAGAAGCGTTCAGCAGTTAGCATAAACTCTAATTTAGAAAGCATTTGATAGAAAACCCTAGATTAAGATCTAGGTAATAAATAATAAATGGATGCCCGAAGGCAATGAAAGATACAGGGATTGGGATCACGTTATCGTTACTAGTTGGGACACTAGTTAGGCGGTGCAGAGATATAGAAACCAGTACAACAAGGAAATAGCGAAGCGGCATATTAGAGCATATCCAATTTATCTTAGCTTAGCATATCTTATGATTATCTTGTCTAATCTTGCTGACCCTATCATCATGGTGTTATCTTGTATTCAGTTAATTCATGTCATTTTGTTTTTCATGTTCACATGCTAGAAGTTACTGAACTTACTCAGGCTTTATGTCTGACTCTGTTTTCCTTTCGTCTTCTTTTCTTCCGCCCCCCCCCCAAGATAGTAAAGGAGGGAATAGTATAGCTCAGGCTAGGTCGGACCATCACTCTTTCCCAGCTTGAAGATTTGTCGAAGTTTTGCTTGGATTATCTCTCCAGATGCTATGGCTGGCTCTTGCTACATTGGGGAATATAAATCTATTTTTATGCTTCTTTATTTTGTAAGACAGATTATACTCTGATATTGTAAAGAAATATTTGTACAAACTATTTTATCAATAAAGCAAAGTTTTATTTTCCGCTGTTTAATTTCTGTCTGTCTTGTAATTTATATGCATCTTTTACCCTAAATGCCCCCACAGAACTTAGTGCATTCCCTTTGTGAGTGACACTAACGGACTTGGGGTGTTACACGTGGTGTCAGAGTTGAAGGTTACCAGATCAGATAAAGGATATGAAAAATTATTTTCAAAACGGTTTTTAAAGAAGCATTTTCAAGAGAAAAGATTTGATTTAAAGACATATTCCCCAAAGCCATACGCACTATCTTCTCTTCCTCTGTTTTAAATTCTTGTCTCCTTCTTTCTTGAGTCTCTGGGGCTCCTGGCTTTCTGGGAGGTAACCTCATCGAAGGGAAAAGTAGTACCCGACTTCCATCTAGGGCTGTGGTTGTTTCACTTACGGCCAGTTTTCTTTCAAGCTTATAGGGTTTTCTGTACGATGGAAGCAGCTTTCGAGAGATTTGTCAACATGACTACACACGGAAGGGGATGAGGAGTTTGGCTAGGGAGCACAACCCTAGGATGAGGAATTTATGGATGTAGATTTAGCTCATGAAGGAGGAAGAAATTATAAAACCTAAGACAAGAGGAAGTATCTTTACTAGGGAATGATAGGGCATATAATCAAGGACAAGAACGAGGAACAAGATTTTTCAGAAGGGCAAGTACATACTTTCGCCACCAAGCGTACCTAGGAGAAAGGTAGTAAAGTTCTGTTGGAAGAGTCTAGTTTTGCTGTTCGTACTCTTTCCTTTGGTTTTAGCTCTTCGCATTTGTTCATATCCACTTCCATAGTTGAGTCTCTGCACCATAGTACTTGTATAGTAGAAAGATCCCACAAGAATCTCAAATCCAATTGGTGGTCCGACCAGTTTATTTTTGTTAGTAGGGATTTGAGAATAGCTATTGAGTTTGCTTATATCATCTCACGTAGATTGTCCAAATTCGGAGGAGATATTCCTTGGGTGTTTGTCTGATATTGGTTTAGGCCTTTGGGGCTTGTACTTGAGGAATGTCGTGTTCGACTCGGATGGTTTGCGTGAGAGATGAATAGTTGTGGCAGGCACTCTAAAAAGTGCATAGTGATCTTTTGACCCTTATAGTTATGGCATGATGGATAAGCTACGAGGAGAGACCTCAAACCATCTTAGTACATACACTTGATACCGTAATTGACATCTGTTTATTTTGGAAATGGAGGTCAGGAACTTCACAATCGTGAAGTTAGATTAGTTAAGATATAGTGGAGTAAAGCTCAAGAAGGCTGGATACTAGCATCATACCCTTTTCCTTAAGGGTACATCCTTGGTTTCTTTGTTTAGGAGCTTTGCGCATAATTGTTTCTCTCTTTCCAAAGTATATCCTCTAGGTCGTATCTTCGATCCTTAGGTAGAAGCCAAAGGATGTAAACATGTATTTGAAACATGTTATGATTGGTGGTTGCTAATGGTTGCTCGTGGATGCATATGCATACGTATTAGGCACTAGATCAAGTTCGGACGCTTTCAAATTGAATTTACAGATATGTAATTGTTTGTAAGTTGAACTTGATATGTTATCATATGGATGTTGCATATGGATGAATGGCTGTGCAAGCATGTAGTATTTACATAACTAGGGATGCTTGCATACATGATTGGACGCGTGGCACCGACATGATTTGCATTAAGGAGGTCAACTGAATCAGTAGACCGCCTGATTTTGCATTAGATAAAGACATATACACACACTATGCATATGAACATGAAAGCATTAGAAATCTTTTAAGGACAATGAATGCTTGTGATTTAATGGTTGAGTAGATGGGTGATTGGATGGTAGGAGACATTCTTCCTAACTTGAAGATTTCGGGGACGAAATCCTTTTAAGTGGGGGAGAATGTAACACCCCGTAATTCTGTAACGCTAAGATTCACAAATCAAGGCAGAATTGAAAGTTAAAATCAAAATCAAGGGAAACGGGCTCCGCCATTGCGTTCATCTTGGAATTCTGCATGAAAACGAGTCCGAGTTTGCATAAATCGGAGTCCGTATGAGGGAGATATGGCCTCCGGAAGATTCAGCGAAGTTCAAAATTCAAAACAGGTCAAGTTCAAAATTCAAATCGGACCCAGGTTGGGCTGGGCGGGAATTTTCCCGCCCAAGGCACCCAGGTCGACTGGGTAGTCGACCTGGGTCACCCAGGTCGAGTAGGTAGTCGACCTGGGGGTCGACCCCCCTGCTTTTTCCTGTTTTCTGCACCTAGTTCGTTCTTCTGTATCTAGACGCCATTCTGACCAGATTCGCCTGGGCTAACACTATATAAAGAGCCCTAGTCTCCTTCTCTATTCACAATTCTTTTCTTCCCTTATGATGCAAAGATTCTTAGTGAACATGGCTTCTTCTCCTCCTCTTAATTAAATAATAAAGAGAATAATATATATAAAATAACTCAAGACGAGGAGATGCTGCTCAAAGACTTTCAAGAAGAAGAGATTCAAGCTAGGATTCAAGAGGAGGTTCAAACGACTGCAACAACTGTTTTTCTACGAATCTTAGCAACGCCATCTTTCTGTTCTGATCTAATCTCGGTAAGTCAATTATTTCTAGATTTGAATGTTTTTCTCTGTTCGTGACATGAAATTAAAGGAATAAAAGAATATGCCAAATCTTTCTATTCGAATCTATGCCTATATCTTTGAACCTAATTAAGAACTGTTATGACTCGAGGACAAATAAGACCGTGACTATGAAACTATGGACCTTAAAACCATATGCCTATGACTATGAACATTTTCCTATGACTATGGACATTCCCTATGACTATGAACATTGCCTGTGATTATGACTATGGCCACGAGGATTATTTCCTTGACAAACCAATGCCTTTGATTAGAAAACATAAACTATTGCCTATGACATAACAAGGACATCTGTGATTAAACACCTATGATTCATGACTAGGAAAGTGTTGCTTACGTTCTGTGATTATGAGATTGGGTCTAAACCCGATTATTTATTCGGCCTGTCTTTAGACCTTGGGAATTTACCTATTAAGTTAGGTCTACCCATGTTCTTGAACCTATGTCTCTATTCTGTCTATCCTTGGTTTTAGACCTTGGGAATTTACCTATTAATTTAGGTCTACCCGTGTTCTCGAACCGACGTCGTTATTCAACCCTCTTTATGCCAGTTAGTATGTCTATCTTTTGCATAGCATCTTTGGTTCAATCCCTTTTTTCTACGAACCTAGCTTTATAATCTAGACTGAATCACGATTATACGAACGGTGGGAATGCGGTTTGGGCAAAATATGAAATTTACTAATAACGTAGTTTAACTTGGAAATTGGCATAAATTGGGAACATGTATTGTGGCATGTTCATAGAAATGCAAATTGGATAAATTTGACATGAATTATAAGATGTGTAATTTGAATCTAATATTGACGTGTAAATATAGCATTTACATGAATAGTGAACTAGAGTAATAAGTCTAGAATTAGAATGTTAAATCGAAATTGGATTGGCTAATTTGGCACGGTAAGTATATTGGCATAAATGTGAAATTGGCCATAATTGGGAGTAATTGGCAGGTTTAGCAAAATCATGGTTAGTGACACTTAATTTGGTATAGTCCACATACCAAAAAGCATAAATATGATTTAGAAGGGAAATGGGCCATAAGAATGAATGTAGACAATTTACATTAAAAGAGTAATTAGGAAATAAGTAAATTAAAAATATTTTACTCATAGAATTTGGCCTGAACGAGGAAATATAAATTTAGACAAATTAAAGGTTTATTAATGACACCTCTTTTAATGACACACCAGAAAGTTCTAGGGTGACAGAGAGGATAGTGTCTAGGCTTGGGTTTGGAAAATACAAGTTTCCTGCTCTCCCTGGCTATCCCTAACTGATCCGATGAACGGGATGGTTACTTTCAAAACCTGATTTGAAAATAAATTGAAACCCTTTGAACTTAGAAAACACGAATATGCCTAACCCGAGGTTAAACTAAGTTGCGATGTAAACCTGCCCGGAACCAACCGGCACATCCAGTATTCGCAACAATATCTGTCTAATGTGAGTGGTCGCGGCTTTAATCTATTTAATTAAAGCTAGAACAAGAATGGTAGGGTTAAGTTAACTAAGACACTTAACCAGTTCAACATGATAACTAGACTGATGGGTGGGGTTAGGTTCAGACTGACACTTAACACAGTTAAGCTAGAATTGGAGGGTTAAGTCCATAGGAATACTTAACCAACTTAACACAGTTAAGCTAGAATGGGTGGGCTAAGTCCATAGAGATACTTAACCAAAATCAAGGTAGCAAAACGAGACTTGTAGGGGTTAAGTAAAGTTAATACACGTAGCCAAATTAATATGTTAACTAGACTAGAGGTTTGGGTTAAGTAAAATCTAATACACTTAGCCAATTTTGATTTGTTAGCTGGGCTAGACTGTAGGGTTAAGTAAACCTGAACACTTAACCATCTGGTTGTGATAAAGGATTGAGGTTAAGTCTAAAACATGAAGGGATAATACTTAACCATTAATAACGTGTTAGTTAAAACAGACGGGCAAGGTTAAGTAATAAGAAATATTTAACCAATATAACTTGGTTTGTGGTAGGGTTAAGTCAACGTGAATTGCTGATGACACTTAACCAGCTTAACAGGATAAATGAAGAGGGTTAAGTTAGCTTGGATTGACTAATGACACTTAACCAATCCAAATTGACGGGAAAGAGAACTAAGTAGTAAACCTTAGTCAAAAGGAGCTAAGTAGTAAACCTTAGTTAAGAAAACAATGATTCTGGAAACTATGTGGTAAACCTTAGTTGACAAAACTAAGTAGTAATTCTTAGAATAACACGAGGAGGAGCGAATGTCCGTTTGATTAAAAAGAAGGCTCCAACGAATTGGGTTACGAAGCCCGAGGCTTCGAGGGGACCTGAGGTTACTCTTGGTATCCCTCTGTGAGGCTGCAGATGATCCGCCTGGGCCCACAGAGGTTAAGGTATGCGTAGGAGAACCAGGGGTATGCCTTGGTTGCAATACATGGCAACCTAAATACTAGGATGGACCGTCGTGATTCAGCGAGCAAACGGTAGCCATGTCATAACGACTCGTCGTCTACCATCCATATTGAGTCAATCGAGATACGTGAAGCGGAAAGGCGGAGAACTCCAAAAGACTATATAGTTGCTATCTAGTTATGGGTGAGGATGGCCATAGGATAGCGGGGCACCGGGGGCCGGCGTATAGTTCTCATTTTACAAGGTGTGCCTTTCATTAGTTGAGGGAGGGGTCAAGTGGGACCATAGCCACTGGAATAAAAACAGACCTTAGCATCTGCATCGGCAGATATCTGAAAAATCCCGACTGAGTTCTGTATTCCTTGATTTGCCCTGTCACAGGACTCGGACGGCACACTACAGGACATGTGCATCTAGACAAGCGATAACGATTCGCGATACATGTGTGGGGAAGTACAGGAACATATACCACTCTAGGTAGTGTGTCCTAGACTTGGGGGCATCGTTTGTCAGGTAGCATAATCCCTAGTTGGACTAGGTGGCATAAATCCTGAATCCGAGAAGCGTTCAGCAGACACTACAACAAAAAACACTTTTCGCAACAGGCGATATCTGTTGCAGTAGGCCTATTGCAACAGGCCTACGTCTGTTGGTATAGCCGAAGTTGCAAAAAGTGCGCAACATTTTCTGCCTCTTGCAATAAGATGTTGCGAGATACTTTTCTGCAATAGGTTTTTGCTGTTGCAACAGACTCTTTCGCAACAGTATATGCCCGTTGCAAAAGATTCATAAACTTGTAAAAAAGAAAATTACAGCTTATATATATTACATATTAAATGTATTCGTTTAAGTAATAGTGTATATCATAGAATGAAATAAACAAATAAAATTTTTGTTTTAACCAAGTTTTAATAGTATAAACAATTACAATAAAAATGTTTCCTGATAATTAAGAATACAAAAAATGTTTTAATAGTACAAACAATTAGGCTAAATTCTTAAATCAGGTCCTATAATTCATCCTCAATAACATCCCCATGGTTGCATTATTTTCATGTTTACAATGCATTTCAACGGTCAAAATTTCAAATACTATACTACATGATGCAACCGTGCACATAATTCATGTTTATGCACCTGCATCCTTCCAGCTATGTCAACAAGAACAACATTTGAATAGTTGTGGCCAGCTTTCTGAATTGCTTCCTTCGCGACAATTGCCGGATCTTTTTCATAACCTTTCTCAAATATAGGAATCTGAAAAGAAAATATAATATCAATTCGTTTTACTTGTGTACTTCCAAACAAAGCAAAATGCATAAAAAATGACCAACACCACAGGTTTTTAACTTGTACATAGTTTTCTGTCATCCATTTTTCATGCAAAGATTCACTGGATATAATTCATTTGTGAAGCTAAAATGGTTTTTTTTATGGATTTTGGCATCAAAGCAACTATAAATGGCTGAACTTGTTTTTTCACCTAGTGAATATCTAGCATATGCATTGTATGAGTAAACTTATGGAACTTTTTAATATATGGATTGAATATGCATTGTAGACTATAATTGGCACACCACAATTTTTATGCATTGTAGACAGCTGTAGCCATAGTTCATGTACTGTCAAATCACCTACAATCCGTTCACAAAACAGCCAATCATCATCAAACACCGTTCAACAACCAGGCTTCCCACCTCCATCCTCATCAAATAATCATCTTCACGCAACACTAAGTTTACATCAAACCGAAACTGTCCTCACCTTCACAACCAAGCAATATCTTCTGCATACCCTATCTGCATCGACAACCATACGCATCTCCATCAACATCTCACAGTTCACGTACTACCAAACCAAGTCATCATCTAACACCCTATCTACTCCTGCAATTCCATCACCATACCAAGCATACTTACTTCATTGTAATCCCCCTCAACAAACTCATGCAACTCATCCCATAATCCCTACTTTTCTACACCCACAAGCAATCCAGTTCAACCCCACCACTGATAAAGTCTCCAGTCCTTCACATCAAATACCAATTCCAAAATAGCGAGCAAAGGAAACCCGATTCCAGTACCCTAATCGCAACTTCATGATCCACACCACAATCCACACAAACAGTTACATCCACCTACAGTCAACGCCACACCACAAAAATCCCTCACTTACATCCCAATCCGCTACACCAGACCACATACCAAACTCCACGCAAATCATCAACCCCAAACTCATATCCGCAACAACCGATAATTAAATGGCCCTCACGAAAAACTTCATCAAAACCACTGAATTATCCTAACCCAAAGAATTGAACATCATGCTCGCACCGATTTGAACCCATGAGATCCAAAAAGCCTCTAATCGAAGCCAGAATCATACATAAATCACGACCTTCGATCATTCAAAAATTGTGGTGTGTCGATTTATAGTCTACAATGCATACATAAACTTAAGTCTAAGAATGCTTTGAAGTTGCAGGATGTCAAATCAAAATTTCAGTGACATTACACATTTAATCATGCATGAATGTAAGAAAAGCAATGCAGACTGATTTCTTAATGGTATAATTAATATATTGAATTAAATTTCATACCTGCAGTCTGCGAGCATGTGTCCTTAGCTGCTCCACAGCACCAGACCTAAAGGTATCACATGCTACCATCATTACATTATATTTTTGTTGCTGGAGCCAATATGCAACCTGTAATACATAGAGATGCCTACATGGACATACATTAAGACGTAAAATAAGCATCCAAAACATCTAAAAGTTAGGCGAGAGAAAGAAACCTTTACAGGATTAGTAGATTTCCCTACTCCATTTACACCAACAAAAACAATGACATATGGTTTCCCTTGCTCCTTGGCAGCTTCTACATCTCTGCAGTGACATCTCCAGCTTATGACTGGGGTGGGCGGCTGCCCTCTACCCAAGAAAATCAAAACATATAAAGTATAAACCTGGGGCAAAAATCGATCTACTTAAGAAAATAAAAACCTAGCATGACTTTGCTATTAATTCCTATTTACAGTCAGCATGATGTATCCAGCTTATTGTTTAATTTTTTGATTTGCTAACAGTGAACAAATAATCTGTTCCCAAAATAAATCTTTATCCTCGCCGCTAATTGGTAATTAAAATATATCATATGGTCAACATCGGTAATTATAAATCTAATAATGCTAAATGACATGCAAGTTGTTATTAAGGGAACTATTAAAGTGAATATCTACACCTTCATCAATAAAAAAATTGAGCGGGGGTTATACAACATATTAATATTGGCAAAAAATAATGGCCACTAATCCATAGCCTACATACCACATTCTTAGTCATCAACCTATCTTTAAGAGCTTTTAGTGCTGGTTTCAAGTCCGACTTCTCCAAAACTGGTTTTCCTGATATAATGTAATGGTAACAAAAAGTTCTCATCAGTAAACAGATCAGTTATAATGTAACATCCAAATAAAAAGTAAAACTTTAGACTGAATAATGACATCAAATCTGTAGTTTCTGTTGTTCCAAAGTACATATAATCTATTTCATTCAACGGCAACAAAACAAAACAAAAAATTGGCACAAAATTATGTCAAAACACAACCCATGCTTTACAGTAGATAAATATACTAAATATCATATAAAGAAGCCAATGGACTCGGTAATCTATCTCAAAAATGATAAATTAAACATACTTAAATTAAAAAGATGGTTTGAAAAGAACACTATTTCAAAACTGACCTATAACGAAAACACAAAGTAGTTTCATTTGATAAATAGTATATTCTGGATCAACTGGAGCATAAACAACCATTGTTATAGTTCCTAGCTTTCAGCCACCTGATTCGACTGATCAAAAAAGAAAGTAAAAATCATAAATAATTAGAGTTAAAAAGTTCAAATACTAGAATCTAAATCTGTTTAAACCCTCTTTTAGGTAGTCTCCTTCTAAGCGGAGTCTGCTGGCCTTCAAACCAGAACTTCATTGTCCCTCTCGCCATCTAAGGGGAGGGGGGGGGGGATTTGCTTGCTGGAGAGGCAGGAGGAGCAACAAGTCGGAGCTCAGAAGGAGGCACTCAAACGACTACAAATAGAAACTAAGCAGGTTCAATCAGAATTCCATGCTATGGATTTGTTGGATCGAAAGGGGGGAATAGGAAGCATGGAGAGAATAACAAGGAGAAGGTCTAGAAAAAAAACTGAGATATGATAGGAGAGAGATGGAACAGATGATGAAAAAGGGGTGGAAGGCTTAGAAGCAGGGAGGCGAAAAGAAGATCTAGAGAGGAAGAGGATGGCTGCAGCTCAAAACCTAGCCTCAATTGAAAAGACTCAAAACGATAATTAGATATTGAAATGGCGGGTTAGCGTGAAATTTTAGCGGACGCCAGTGAATATTAACTATCGAGAAACAATCACACGGGGTAATTGGATACAAAACTAATATATAATAAGTATTAGCAGTAATTATGATAAATCCAGTATCAATTATTAATTGTTAAAATTTAATATTAACTATCAAATACAATTATTTAATATTTGTCTTAGTTATTAATTATTACTTTTAATTACTTAATAAACATTATTAATTATTATATAATCGATATTAACTATATAACAATTAGTTACATGTTTAATTATGTACATATTAATTATTATTATTTAATTATCAGTTATAAATATCACTTTATAATACTTAATTTTATCCTTAGTTAATTATTATGAAATATTAATCTTAATCATTATATAATTACTATTATCTTATTATTTAAAAGTAACTATTTAAAATTAATTATTAAAAGTTAATCATTAAAAGATGATACTTATTTTTATTATGTTTTTTGCAACTGGTTGTATTAGTTGTAAAAAAGTATATTTATTGCAAGTGGCGAAAACAGTTGCTAAAGATATTTATTCGCAACTGGCTTGGAAGCGTAGTTGCAAATAATATGTTTGTTGCAACTGTTATGGAAGCACCGTTGCTAAAAGTATGTTTTTGCAACAGGAAGAGAAGCGCAATTGCTAAAAATATGCTTTTCGCAATAGAAAAAAATGGCCGGTTGCTAAAACTTATCTATTGCAACTAATATAATAGGTCTGTTGCTAAATATCATTTACTACAACTGTCATTTATCGCCTGTTGCAAATAGCTAGTTGCAATAGAGTATTTTTCTTGTAGTGAGATAGCGTAAACTCTAATTTAGAAAGTATTTGATAGAAAACCCTAGAATAAGATCTAGGTAATAAATAATAAATGGATGCCCGAAGGCAGTGAAAGATACAGGGATTGGGATCACGTTATCGTTACTAGTTGGGACACTAGTTAGGCGGTGCAGAGATATAGAAAAGTATAACAAGGAAATAGCGAAGCGGCATATTAGAGCATATCCAGTTTATCTTAGCTTATCATATCTTGTGATTATCTTGTCTAATCTTGCTGACCCTATCATCATGGTGTTATCTTGTATTCAGTTAATTCATGTCGTTTTGTTTTTCCATGTTCACATGCTAGAAGTTACAAAACTTACTCAGGCTTTATGTCTGACTCTGTTTTCCTTTCGTCTTCTTTTCTTCCGTTTCCCCCCCAAGTAGTAAAGGAGGGAATAGTATAGCTCAGGATAGGTCGGACCGTCACTCTTTCCCAGCTTGAAGATTTGTCGAAGTTTTGCTTGGATTCTCTCTCCAGATGCTATGGCTGGCTCTTGCTACATTGGGGAATATAAATGTATTTTTATGCTTCTTTATTTTGTAAGACAGATGATACTCTGATACTGTAAAGAAATCTTTGTACAAACTATTTTATCAATAAAGCAAAGTTTTATTTTCCACTGTTTAATTTTTGTCTGTCTTGTAATTTATCTGCATCTTTTACCCTAAATGCCCCACAGAACTTAGTGCATTCCCTTTGTGAGTGACACTAACGGACGTGGGGTGTTACACAAGATAACATGGGATAAGTATGAGATATGACAAGACAAGATAAACTGATAAACTGAATGCGCTTCTACTCCTTCTCTGCTTCGCGACTACCCTGTTATACTGATTTCTATATCTTTGCACCACCTAACTAGTGTCCCAACTAGTAATCCATATAAAACGATCATATGATAATGTGATCCCAATCCCCGTAATTGTGGTTGCCTTCAGGTGTACATCTATTTTGGGGATTCCATTTATTACCTAGATCTTATCTAGGGTTTTCTATCGAATGCTTCCAATATTCAACCAGGGTTTATGTTGCCGAAGGCCACTGGGTTTTATGCTACCTATTGAACGCTTCTCGGATTCAGGGTTTACGTGACCTAGGTCCAACTAGGGATTATGCTACCTATCGAGTGATGCCCCCTAGGCTAGGACACACTACCTAGAGCGGTATATGTTCCTAAAATTGCCCACGTATGTTTCGTGAATCGTTATCGATGTCTAGATGCACATGTCCTCTATATGTGTGACCCGAGTCTTGTGGCAGGGCTAGTCAAGAAACACGGAACTCGGTCGGGATCTTTCAGATATCTGCCGATTGCAGATGCTAAGGTCTTGCTTTTACAGTGGCTATGGTCCCACTAGACCCCTCCCTCAACTAACAAATGAAAGGCACCCAAGAAAATCAAGAATGAGAACTGTACGCAGGCCCCTCTATGCCCCACAAACCTATGGGCTAACCTCACCCATAACTAGATAGCAAGTATATGGTCTGTTGGAGTTCTCCGCCTTTCCGTTTCACGTATCTAGACTGACTCAAGATGGTAGGTAGACGAAGAGTTGCTATCACAGGGAAAAAACGGGTCTCGCCAAATCACGCTGGTCCATCCTAGTCTTTAGGTTGCCTTATTATTGCAACCAAGGCATACCCTTGGCTCTTCTAACGCAGACCTTAACCTCTGTGAGCCTAGGAGGATCATCTGCAGCCTTACAGAGGGATACCAAGAGTACCCTCATGTCCCCTCGAAGCCGCGTGCTTCATAACCCAATTCGTTGGAGCCTTCTTCATGATCAGACGGACGTTCGCTCCTTCTCGTGTTCTACGTGGCTTTCTTGACTAAGGCTTACTACTTAGTTCTCTTAGCTATAGTTTACTACTTAGTTCCCTTTCTCGTAATGTTGGATTGGTTAAGTGTCATCAGTCAATTCTAGTTAACTTAACCCACTCACTTGTCATGCTAAATTGTATAAGTGTTATCCAGTAGTTCTCGTTGACTTAACTTACCCGTATATCATGTCAAATTGGTTAAGTGTTCCTTGACCTTACTCGTTTATCAGGTTATACTAGTTAATTGTCTCTCATTTACTTAACCCTGTTTATTCATCATGCTATAATGGCTAAGTGTTCTAAGTTTACTTAACCCCACCATCTAGTCTAGTTAGCAAGTTAAACATTTACTTAACCTTACCCACTTGTCTAGTTAACATGTTATAATGGTTAAGTGTTTCCTGAGTTACTTAAACCCCACAAATCTTGCCTTGTTAACAGGTTAAGTTGGTTAAGTGTCCAAATTAACTTAACCCCTATCAATCTTGTCTGGTTAACATATTGAATTGGCTAAGTGTTTTTTCAATTACTTAACCCCACCCTTCTTGTCTTGTTATCATGTTAAGTTGGTTAAGTGTTTCATTAATTACTCAACCTCACCATTTCTAGCCTGATTGTTCATGAGCTTTAATTAATTAATTAAATCACCAACCATTCACATTAGACAGGTATTGTTGTGGTTACTGGATATGTCGGTCGGTTCTGGGCAGTTTTACACCACAACTCAGTCTAACCTCGGGTCTTTCTGGGCTTAATGCACTAACCTCACACATTAGACAGGTATTGTTGTGGCTACTGGATGTTCCAGGCGGTTGCGGGCAGTTTTACACCACAACTCATTCTAACCTCGGGTTAGGCATTTTCGTCTTCTCTAATTTACATATTTACTATTTATGCAAATTTTCCATAAATCAATTTAGCCTCGATCATATTCATTTGTCATGCTAATTAACATACTTATATTCTATGCCCAAAACTTGATTTACCTATCAATTTACCCTACTTGCTATTTATACCAATTTAGATTTAATATTCCGCTTTTACAGTTCATGCCCAATCTAGATTAATATCCAAATTTACAGTTCATGTCAAAACTAGATTTAATATCCTAATTTAACTTTTATGCCCAAAACTTGGTTTACATGCCATTTACATACTTTGCGGCCAATTGAAATTTATCAATTTATGCCCAAGTCTAGTATGCATGTAAATTATTCACTATTATAGCCAATACAGATTATGCCAATATATTTATTATGCCAAATTAACTTAATTAAGCTACGCCCAATCCCCGCATCATAATCGTACATATAACATGATTTCACAAGTTTTCTAAGTACTCATGAAATGGCACTAACAAAAGGAATAGGGGATAAGCACAAGAATTGATATAAAAGAATAGGCATGCAAAATAATGGCTCCAACAGGTTCGATGTACATATTAGTGAATAGGAATAAACTAGCCAAGTTACACACTAAATATGGGATCCAACATAATTAAGGGAATAGGCATAAGTGATTAGGTCCAACATAATGCCAGTGCAAGGTATAACATGATTGGTTAATTGTAACAATGGGAATAGGCATAAGCAACTAACTACAATAGTTATAGGCAATTAACCACAATAGCCATGGGTGAATAATCACAATAATTTCTTAATCGATGTTATAGGCAATAGTCTCATAGTCATGAATCTTGGTAATAGTCTCATAGTCATGAATCATATGCAATAGTCTCAAAATTATGAATCATTGTCATAGTCATACGCAACAGTCTTATAGTCCTAGTCATATGTAATAGTCTCTTTGTCATGAATCATAGTCATAGGCGATAGTTTCATGGCCAACAGTTTCATAGTCATAGTCTTAGGCAAAAGTCCTATAATCATAGTCATTGGCAATTAGCCACAATAAGTTCTAGGCCACAATCGAGAATCAGATCCAAAGGCATAGATAATGTTAGATTTGACTTACACATGAATCAAAGATAATTAACTTGAAAATAGGCACAGTTTTATATCTTAATTTATTACATTCACGAGTCCAATTACACGTTCAAATCTAAAGAATAACCGAACTTACGGTGATCGGCTTAGAAAAAGGATAATAAGATAGTGTTGCAGCGATTTGCTACGATTCGAGTGACTTTGCTTGAAGCGGAATTCCCACGGTCCAACTTGAAACTTTAACTTGATTTGAATCTCCAATTTGAAGAAGAACTATAACTTGTTTTAATGGGGAATAAGATTTATTTTAATGGTGGAGGCTAGAATAGAGAGAAACAACATGAAGACGCCTCAAAGAATTTGTGTGGAGAAACCTTAGGTTTAGGCATTATTTTATAGGTGTAGAGAGAGTTTTGGAGCCATTAGATCGCCCTAGAAGCCATTCGGTCCGTCTAGAATAGGTTTAAATCGCTGCAGTCCAGATCTTGCAAAACAGGCCCAGGTCGACCCTAAGGTCGACCTATAGGGAGGGAGGTCTCGACCCCCTAGTCGACCTGGGTACTGGGTGGGAAATTTCCCGCCCAGCCCACTTTTGGGTTCTGTTTTGAATTTTTAATTTAATTTCGAGCAGTTTTATATATTCTGAAATTTCTGACGGCCATAACTTATTCATACGGAGTCCGATTTACCCAAACTCGGACTCTATTTCAAGAAAAATTCCGAGACGAACGAAATGGCGTAACCCGTTTCCCTTATAAAAAAAACTTATGACAGGATTCACACCTTTAAGTCAAGTGATTATTTATATACTTTTATTTGTTACTTTCATGTCCACCGAAAATACGGGGTGTTACATTCTCCACTCCTTAAAAGATTTCATCCCCGAAATCTTTAAGTCAAGAATGTGTCCTAACATCCAATCACCCATCTACTCAACCATCATCCACCAGCATTCACTGTCCTAAAAAGGTTTCTGATGCAAAATGAACATATGCAAAAGTGTGTGTATATGTCCAATACTAATGCAAAAGATCAGGCGGTCCACTGATTCAGTTGACCTCCTAAATGCAAATCATGAGAGTGCTATGCGTCAAATATGTATGCAAGCATCCCTAGTCATGTAAATACTATATTTGTGCATTCATTCATCCATATGCAACATCCATTTGATAACACATCAAATTTCAATCCGTATACAAACTACGCACTTGGATCCATATGCAATATGAAAAGGTGACTGAGCCAATCTAGTGCCTAGTGTGTGTAAATGCATCCACGAGCAACCACTTGCAACCACTAATCATAACATGTTTCAAATACATGTTTACATACATTGGCTTTTACCTAAGGATCGAAGATATGACCTAGAAAGATAGAAACAAGAATGCATAACATTCCTAGAAAAAGAGATCAAGGATATACCCTCAAAAGGGTATGATGCGCGTATCTAGTCTTCAGTCTTCGAAGTCGCATCTTCTCGAGTTTTACAATACTGTACCTTATCTAATTTAGCATCACGATTGCGAAATTCTTGACCTTCATTTCCATAACTCACTAGTAAAGATAGGACCTTGGTCACTTACTATGCTAGAGGGTATCCAATGTAGTCGAACTACCCTTCCAAGATAAACAGATGTTAACCATGATACCAAGTGTATATCCTAAGATGGTTAGAGGTCTCTCCTCTACTTAGCTTATCCATCATGTTGCAAATCTGAGGGTTTAAGCTAATGGTTACTATGTGCTTTTTACCTCTCTTAAGGTTAGTCTAACTTAGGGTGCCAGCCCCAACCATTTAATCCTCATGCAAACCATCCTAGTCGAACTTGACATCCCTCAAGTACAAGCCCCAAAGGCCTAAACCAATATCAGACAAGCACCCAAGGGATACCTCCTCCAAATTTGGACGATCTATGTGAGATGATACTAACAAAACAAACAAACAGTTGAGAACTTTACCGTTTCTGGCTATCTTCGCCAATCTTGCTTCAGAATTATCGTTGATCGCATAACTGGCTTTACAGTGTCATCTAGATACATGCGAAAGTCTATCTCGAGTTTTAGGGGGGAAACCCCTACCCTAATCAAAACATCTTGCGCACTCGTGGGCTACTCCAACTGTTCGAAAATCGTCGATAGATAAATAAAGTGATTTTAGGTAGCTAAGACAAACTGATCCCTTAGGATCGCACGAAATCTCGAGGGTATCCCCGAGGCAAGTCGAAAGTCTAACTACCCTCGTTTCACAATTACTAGCTAACCAATCTATGCCTAGAATGAACCCATAGCCCATGAAACCAAATACATAAGCATTAATATAGCTATTCTCAAATCCTCACAAGTCAATGATAAATGAGCCGAACCAGCAATTTGATTTGAGACTATAATGGGATCCTCTACTACACAATATTTAGGGTGCAGAGACTCAACTATGGAAATAGATATATACGAATGTGAACCGCTAAAATTGGAAGGAGTACTAACAGGATGGTCAAAGGGGAAAAACTCTATCAACAGAAATCTTATTGCCTCTCTCTTAGGTACGCCGGCGGTGAGAGCATGCACTTGCCTTCCGGAAAATCCTGTCCTTTGTTCTTGCCCCTGCCCTTAATTATACGACTCGTTATACCAAATTAAAGATACTTCCTCTTATTTTAGGTTTTACTATTCTTTCCTCCCCTCCTTTGTGAAACAAGTCCATATCCATGGGTTCTTCATCCTTGTGTTCTACCCCTTAGCCAAACCCCCTCATTCTCAACTTTGCCATTCTTGTGTAACTTGTTGACATGTCTCTCGAAAGCTGCCTCCATCGCATGGAGAATCCTACAAATCGAAAGAAAATTTCGGCTACAGATGCAAGTTAGGCGCTTATTTTCCCTTTGACAAGTGTCATAGTATCATCAAGCCTACGGAACCATGTCGCGATAAGGTTACCTTCCAGAAAGCCAGGAGCCCAGAGACATAGGAAAGAAGGAAACAAGGATTCAAACAGAGGATCAAAAGATAGTGCATATGGCTTTGGGAAATACGCCTTTAAAACAAAACTTTCCTTTTGAAAATGCTTCTTTTAAAACCGTTGAAAATAATTTTTCAAATCTTTTTATCTAATCTCGTAACCTTCGGCTCTGATACCACGTGTAACATCTCACCTCCGTTAAGGTCACTCACAAAGGGAATGCCTTAACTTTGGTGGAGCGCTTTAGGTAAAAGATGCAGATAAATTACAAGACAGAAAAATTTAAACAGCGGAAAATAAAACTTTACTTCATTGATAAAACAGTTTGTACAACAATTTATTCCCAATACCAGAGTATTTGTCTTACATAACAAAATAAAGAAGCATAAATAACATTTATATTCCCCAATGTAGCATGAGCCAGCCATAGCAATGGAAAAATAGAATCCAAGCAAAACTTCGACTAATCTTCAAGCTTGGAAGGAGATGTGGTCCAAACTAAGCTGAGCTATTCCCTCCCCGACTACCTAGGGGGGAGGGGGGAAACGAAAGAAAAGAGGCGAAAGTAAACTAGGTCAGACATAAGTCTGGTAAGCTCAGTGATTCTTAGCGTTTAAATGGGGAAAAGGTTCGTGACATGAATAAACTAAATATAAGACTAAACCATAGTAACAAGATAACATGGGATAAATATGAGATATGACAAGACAAGATAAACTAAATGTATAGATAAACTGAATGCGCTTCTACTCCTTCTCTGCTTCGTGACTACCCTGTTATACTTATATCTATATCTCTGCACCACCTAACTAGTGTCCCAACTAGTAATCTATGTAAAACGGTCATATGATAACATGATCCCAATCCCTGTAATTGTGGTTGCCTTCAGGTGTACATCTATTTTGGGGATTCCATTTATTACCTAGATCTAATCTAGGGTTTTCTTTCGAATGCTTCCTAGATTCAACCGGGGTTTACACTGCCCAGGGCCATTGGGGTTTATGCTACCTATTAAAGGCTTATCGGATTCAGGGTTTACACGACCTAGGTCCAACTAGGCATTATGCTACCTATCGAGCGATGCCCCCTAGGCTAGGACACACTACCCGGAGCGGTATATGCTCATAGACTTTCCCCACGTATGTGTCGTGAATCGTTATCGATGTCTAGATGCACATGTCCTCTATATGTGCGACCCGAGTACCATGGCAGGTGTAACGACCCAGATTTTTGGTCAGTTTATTTTAAATATTTTATATCTTTTTAAATATCGAGTTGATAATATAAATGAATTTTTATATTAAGTTATCGATTTAAAAATCAATTTCGACTTAATATCGAATATATTAAATTATCGTAATATGAAATCAAAATATAATTGAATTTGAAGTTAAACACTGAATCGAAACGGCGATCAATATAAATTATATATTGAATTACAACTCGATAAATGTAGTTGTTGGAAGTCGACTTATATGTTAAATCGAATTTAATTTAATTATTAATTTAAGTTTTTATCACATCTACATAGTCAAACTAAATTCCAGAATTTGTTCCGTGGAGTTCAGAATAGTAGTATAATTTAGAAATGTCAGTCGTTAAGTAAAAATAACAGTTCGGGATTGTGAATTAGGGACCAAAGGATATTCTATATAATTAGTTAAATATAAAATCAAAATAATAATAATATAAATATTACATCATCTCAGCTACTTATATCGGTCGACCTACTCTTGTTTTATTTTCCCTACCTCGAGCAGTGAAAATTGTCTCTCTGTTCAAAATCTAGGAAACAAGCTTTTAATGGCTGGTAAGTTTTGCTTCCTCGTTGCGTCTATAAAATGAGCCATATACCCTTCGTTATTTCCATTTTCACAAGCCAACTAAAAGCATTTCATCCCTTCTTCCTCTATCTCATTTTCCAGTCATTCTTGAAATCGAAATCGAAGGTGGAAGCTTGTCTCGATCTGGCGCTCGCAAATCAGTGCGACTAGGTGGCTCGCGCTCGAGTTTGGGGAAGGGACGGAGTGCGATGTTTGTATTGGATTCTAATTTTGGTCTCGAGCGTGACTGATGGTGGTTGTTCTACAGTAAGCCAAAGAGGGTTGTCGCGACTAATTTGAGGAAGTAGTGGGGAGTTCGGTCTGTGGATTTGAGGGATGATGGGGATCAAATTGGAAGTCGCGATGGCCACTAGGAAATCGATGATGTGGTAGAACGTGCTCACGTTAGTGGTGTGTGAGTATTTCAGGAACTGTCGCTACCAGTAATGGGAAAATTAAAGTCGTGATAGTCTAGTATGGGGTCATCGATGTGGAGCTACTGTGCGAGTGGATGTTGAAGTGCTCGAACAAGAAGAACTAGGGTTCAGAATTGATAAATTGGGGAGGTGTTGTTTGTTATGAGTTTTGAGGAGGAGTCGGCTGTGTTTAAAGGAGCGTGAGTTTCAAAATCTACGGCAAAGGGAGGAGTGTAGTAACAGGCGAGTACTGTAAGGGGGACTGGTTATAGAAGTTGTGGTGATGGAGAGTAGTAGTGAGTCAGTGTACATGATGCAGCAGTTGTAGAATAAATGGTACTGATGATAGAAAAGGGAAGGAGGATCGACCGTAAGTTGTTCGACGAAATATCGATGTAGGATTGATTTTAGTTTTGGGACTATCTAGAGATTGGTTCATCAATTGGTTGAGTAAAGCGCGGTAATAGTAAGGTATATTTCTTTTACAAATTTAAATATATGTAGAGTAATTTATTTAATTATGCAAATGGTTAATTTAAACGGATAGTCATTTAATCGTTAAGTAAAATCAAATTATTATAGCATCAAATAGATTCGGCTGAAGACAATTCAAGTTGATTCGTTAGCCGCGTGATGCTAAATTTAATTGGATATTCGACAAACAGAAATTCAGGTGAGTAAATCTCACTCACTGTTTTATATTTAAATTTATTTTTATCGTTAAAAATAAATTTTTTTGGTTGTTTGGGTGCATGAATGAATTGTTGAATTTTTGTGGTTATTGGATTTTTCCTGCAACACTATTAGAGGATGCCCGCAGTATCATTAGCGGATGACCCTACGCCCACATATATAAGTGGATCCCTTTTTATACCGCGATATCATGACACGAAGCAGGATGGATATTATTTCTGTTAACTAACGTCTGTGGATGCCGGAAAACAGGTTGAACGAATCCAACTGGATTCCTCAAAAATATATTATCTGTTTGTTTGTTTACTTGATTTCATATATATTAATATATGACGTGTTAAAAATCAAATGATTGAAAATTGGGTGATTTGATAGTTTTAAATATCACCAGGCCAAGTGTTAATTTATTAAAATATCATGAGAAGGATATTTGAAGTTTAAAAAGGAAATTCTATTTTTCTCAAATAGAATTTGAAATTCAAGTAGAATTTAAAAATATAGAATTTCAAAAATGGAATTTTGAAATAGAATTTCAAAATGGAATTTTTAAATGAAATTTCAAAATAGAACTTGAAATAGAATTTTTAAGTAAAAATTCAAATAGAATTTAAATATTAGAAAGCAGTTGGAATATTTGAAATACAAAAGAAATTTCAAATAGGATTGGAAATGGAATTTTTAAATATATAATTCAAATAAAATTTGAGTATAACATTTGAATATAGAATTTGAATAAAGAAATTTCAAAATAGAAATTGAATATAGAAATTCAAATAGAGTTTGAATAAAGGAAATTCAAAAGGGGATTTAAATAATTGAATTAAAAAGGAGTTTAAATATTTGAAATTTCAAATAGAATTAAATCGGAGTTTGAATATTTGAAATTCAAATAGAATAAATATGGAATGTAGAATTCAAAAAGAATTCAAATGGAATTTAAACTAAAGAATTTGAATATAGCATTCAAATGGAATTTTAAACTATGGAATTTAAATATATAATTCAAATGGAATTTAAAATATGAAATTTGAATATATAGAAGTGAAATTGGAATTTGAATATAGAATTCAAATAAAAGTGAAAATGGAGTTTGAATCAAGAAAATTCAAATAGAGTTAAAATGGAGTTTGAATATTAGAATTCGAATATAGTTAAAATGGAATTGAATTCATTTTAACGATGTTTAAACATTATATTTATAAATATAATTAAAAATGAACTCGCCGCAGCGCTGCAGTTCGTAAATTGGAGTTTCGAACTTCAATTGAGTATACAGAACTCGATTGAAGTCGGAATTCTTTGAAACAAGAAACGTCAGGACTGATTTGATAATAATTTTCTAATGAAAGAGAAAAATCTGGAGTTCATCGAATAGATTTTGAGTTATGTCAGAATCAAATTTTCAGAAAAGCAGTGCCATAACCATTTATAACCATAACGGTTTATTTAATTTTATAAAAGGATTTTAAGCGAATAAAATCCGAATTTCTATTTAGAAAATGTCAGATTTGAGTTGTAGATTATATGTGAACTCAGGTGGAGTGATAAATTGATTTTTGAAATAAAAAAAATCAGATTTTGATTATTGAATAGAATTAACTGATTTGAATAGAAATTAGCTAATGAGATTTTAAACTAATATTGGGCTTTGAATAAGTAAATTCGATTTGAAAATTTATATTCGAAATCGAAAAGAAAACTAGAATTGAAATTGAAACTGAATTTAGTTATGAGCAAGTTATTTTGTTTAAACATGTTATGTTCAAACAAAGAAGTGGAATAGGCAAAATAGCTAATTAAAGAATAAATGAGCGAAACTGAATTCAAACGAATGGATTGAGTTGGATTGAATTGGAAACAGGTGAACATGTGTTAAACAGATATGGGATGAAGTAAATAAAGATTTTAATCCATGTGCCCAACAAAAAGGTACACGTTTAAATTCATATATGAGATTTTATGCATCGTATCGGCAAGCCGCTTGGCTTTTTTTTTTCTTTTGACTTGGTGAGGGGCATGGGAGGGTATTTGAAATATCCCGATGCTCCCGATACAAAGGAGGTTATGGCGAAATTTTCTGGGAATTTAAGGAGTTAGAATATTTTTAAGATAGTTTGATAGTTAGAAATCAGTATATCGATATATATAGAATTCGATAAGGAAGCGAAATCAAAAATAGAATATTGTAAAACAAAAGAGAAATCTATAAATTAAAAATAAAAAGCGAACTATATATATGTTTTAAAAATGAATAATTGGGCTTTATAGTGTGTTTATTCGAGGTTAGTGGTTTTGCCGTTTTGAAGTTGATGATGTTTTCAGTCAAGGTCTAAGAGGTAGTTATACCCCAACTTGATTGATTTCATTTTTAATTGATAAATAGCAAGATCCAGTCTCGAAGAGAAGTGTTTGAATAATAGTTTGGTTGAATAAAATATTTTGGGTTGTTGGTAATGATGTTGTATACAACATTCGTTTTAACTCAAGTGATGAAATTTTGGAAATATAAAAGTAAATATTTCCTGAGTATAATTAAAATAGTCGGGATAGAGATAAGTGATTGAAATTGTTTTCAATTTCAAATAGAGATATTTTCTAACATATAGAAAATAAAAGAAGTTGATATTTGGAAATGTTTTCCAAATGGCATAAGAGGCCAAGATGATTATTGAAAATATTTGGTTAACAAATATTGATAGGGAAATGAAGAAGAGATTTAATTAATGAAATATTAATTAAAGAGCCCAGTGATTTGTTTGATATGTTGGATTAACACTTGTTTTTCTTCGATAGTTAAACCATAGACTATCGAAGTTTTTGACCATCGTTGTTAATATGGAGAGACCGGTTGGATTATTATCCGTGAACCACTTTGTATTGCAGTAGCGTTGCGAATCAGATTATATGAAGATAATCGAAGACGGAGTAGAATGCAAGGGCTTTTTCTATTAATAGAAATTGTGCCTTCGGTTTCGTTCAATCCCAGAACGAAACGTATATGGACGAATGTCTGACAAAGTATTTCCAATGATCAAATTGGTTGGTCTGTATAAATATATATGTGAAGACCCGTAACTTCGCCGTAAAGGAAAGCGACGGATAGTTCGAGAACAAGCCACAACAGAACGCATATAAAAGAACATTTCACTGTATATTACAACAGTGCATCAGATTACAAGAATATACAGAGTATAAATGAATATTACACAGAAATATCAGAGATTTAAATTACATTTAAATACATAGCAGCGGAAAATAATACAATACACAACTAGAAGGAGATATACGGATACAAAGCTTTCCGGATATCGTTCCAGCTGTAAACCAGGATCCTGTGAATATAAATCTGCAAAACCAAAACTACTAGCTGCCCGTGTCAAAATAAGGGCACCCAGAGTTTAGGTTAAAACAATAAACTCCAGGTCAGTCATGTGACTGGTGTGAGAACTAAAACAGTTAATCTTTATTTTAAAACATTAGGTAAATCAAGGGACCACGCCGCTAACGCGGAACGGGTTTCCTCCCAAGAATACCAGTGCATAAAACAAACAGCGCAATGCTAAATAAGGAAAAATGAAGCTGTTATAAGACCCAGGTCCTATCACACAATGCAACGCAAGCCGGGGGATAGGGTTTTCCCTTATAACAGCCAAAGAATGCTTGATACGTTTAAAACAAATCATTTGATACTATTATAAGTGCATAGTGTATAAAACAACTTCAAATCATAAGTATCAATCATAGGCGACATGAGCGTCCCATGCCACTATGTCACCATATATAGGTTTACAAATAAAACCGCAAAGTCACGTATTTGGAAATTGGATTTCCATCTATGAACCGAGGCTAGGGGCAGGATCCTCTACCGATTCGAGACGCTCTAGCCCGCCCCTCAGGCACAGCCGCAACCGTACCTTGGATCGTCAGGGCCGGTCCACACGAAGTGGATTATAATGCCTGGACAATGCGTTTCTCCGCCCTTTGGGGCGTAAATGAGCCAACTAAATGACTCCATCGGTTCGAGAACGACCGATCAATCCGAGGCGCCTCGCAACAGCAACAACCACATAAGTCAAACTCGTCAGGGCGTGTAAAACCACTGACGCCACTTCTAGCTAGAAAGAAAACGCATGTCCCCCCTGAGGTCCGTCTCCCGTTTTTGATTCATACCGGGTGTGAAACTCGCGAATCAAACGTTACACAAAGCTACGCCACAAAGGCCTTGCTTTGATCATCACCACAAGACTTTGCTTTTCAACAGAAGCCTTGATCATTTGCATCTTAGCATGCCACACAGGCAAACCATCCTATGCAACCGATATCAGTCACACAGAATGAAATCCGATGTCAGACACACAGTCCATTTACAAGTCCGTCCTGGGTCTGAACGAAACCGGAGGCACCTAGTACCCCGCCTATCCATCGATCTCCAAGTACGTCTGGACGATCACTAACGGTTTCCATCTTCTTGGGTGTACAGCCCAATCAAGATCATCAGTAATTACCCAAACGACGTGAAGACCTCCGGTCTTCGACCGTCGTCTTCATCTTCGACTTATCGTCGTATCAGTTATTCAGAATGGGATAAACCCGGTCTTTCCGAATAACTCGCGTATATATTATAAAAGTGTTACACAAACACAACATACGCCTCATTCCAATTCATCAGTCACTAACCGTAAATTAATCGAGAGAATAATTTCCCAAATATTGACCCCGAAGGCCGAAACCAACATCAGATCAATATCCAGAAAACCATTCTGCTTGGCCAACCGACAGTTAGTTTCTAAATCTCACGTTCAAATCTAATTAAAGATTTAACTATCGCCTGGAGCAAAACTGGTGATACTCCATTCTCGATCTTTTCAATCTAATTAAAGATTCATTAAAACTCCACTTAGTTTTAATCTGTGACTGGGTTAAAGAATCAGTGTCATTTAAAACACGGTTCACGATAAACCCAAAGTCACATCCCATTAATTATCGGGTTAAAGAACAAGTGTTATTTAAAACACTGTTCACGATAAACCCAAAAATCAATATCCATTCAATTCCAATTAAATATTATTTAATTGGTACACTTCATTAAATCTAAATAAAAAGATTTAATCTTTTCTCAGCTGGGTTCAAGAACAGTGTTAGTGAAGACACCATTCACGACAAACCCAAATCACATTCATTAATTATCGGGTTAAAGAACAAGTGTTATTTAAAACACTGTTCACGATAAACCCAAAAATCAATATCAATTCAATTCCAATTAAATATTATTTAATTGGTACACTTCATTAAATCTAAATAAAAAGATTTAATCTTTTCTCAGCTGGGTTCAAGAACAGTGTTAGTGAAGACACCATTCACGACAAACCCAAATCACATTCATTAATTATCGGGTTAAAGAACAAGTGTTATTTAAAACACTGTTCACGATAAACCCAAAAATCAATATCAATTCAATTCCAATTAAATATTATTTAATTGGTACACTTCATTAAATCTAAATAAAAAGATTTAATCTTTTCTCAACTGGGTTCAAGAACAGTGTTAGTGAAGACACCATTCACGACAAACCCAAATCACATTCGATATTCAATACAAGGCTCTGAATAGAAAATATATCGGCTTATATTCAATATCGAATTCTACGACTAACAAATGTCGTATTGGAAATAACGATACAAATATATATCTTTCAAATTTCCATAACAACACCTGTAATATCACGAATTCCAACATCGAAATATTCCGAAGACAATTTCGATTCAAATCCACTCCAATGCAATCATTGGAAATTTTGGTTATTTTTAAAACCATTTCAAATTCAATTTATTTATTTAAAAATAAATAGAATTATAATTCTAGTTCAAACTAGTTCATTTCGATAAAAATCTATTTTTATCTTTTCAAATATGGAGTTTTTCATCCCAAATCTTCACAAATCATTTCTTATGATTTTACATAAATTATTACTATTTTTAATAATTTTATCAAGGCCCATACAGTCGATTTCCACCAATGGCCATCGAACTGCACGTATAGCGACATTTTTCCAATTTGACTTGGACATAATTCCAAATCCAACCGTTAGATTTCAAATTCCTAACATTCGCTAGAAAGCTCTTTTTGATACGAACCCAACGGTTCCGGTTTTAGGAGAATCCGACGGTCGGATCTCCCGTAACGTCCATTTGAAATCAATGGTCGAAATTCGCGAACTGCCGCGGCGCGGCGCGTTCTATTCAGGCCATTATATTATATATATAATATATATAATATATATGTCGTCGATTTCTATTTAAAACGAATTATATAAATAGTTTTGAATTCGTTTCAAAAATCTATTTCAACTTCCATTTCAATTCAAAACAAAATTGAATTCTTCTTTATAGATTCGTTTCAAAATTCATTTCTATTCAATTCAAATTTCAATTCAATTTGAATTCATTTCAATTCACTTTCAATTCAATTCAATTCGAAATCACTTTCAATTCAATTCACTTTGAATTCGTTTTCAATTCAATTCATTTCGAAATCACTTTCAATTCAATTCGAAATCACTTTCAATTCAATTCATTTCGAAATCACTTAAAATTGATATAAATATCGTTCACGTCAAAATGGCGTCAATCTAATCAACACGGCTTCATAAATTTCTATTTTCAAATATTCTATTTCAAATATTTCTTTTTCAAAACTGGAATGAGGCCCAATCAATTACCATATAAAATTAATTATATGGATTTTCATACAACACATGTATATAATAGCATTGAAAATAATCAACCATCAACCAAAGTGCACTACACTGTATAAGCATCAAATATAGATATTCAACGCTTATAACAGCCTGTCAATCAATCGATCGACATATTTAATCAATCAGGATGAGTGAACTTCAAATTTCATCCTAACACCCGTGTGGGGTTTCAAACAATCAAACACATATTTTATTTGTGCAGTTAGGCGATGTGTAAAATTTATCGACCCAATCAACGTCATTCAAATAGGTGTACATAAACAAACCGTCTGGTTTGTAAATGAATATTTATTTATTCACATTCACGTTAAAAATTTTATTTTTAACGATAACACATTTTATTTTTCTAACTTATTTTAGAAAATTTCGGCGGCATAACGGCACGATACTAGAAACGGGACAAGGCCTAGCCTTATCCCCGGTCTAGTGAAGGCCCACGCCATTCACTCATCAATCAAATCAATTTCATTATGCAAACCACAAAATTTGGAGTAAGGGTCTAACCTAGCCTTACTCCTACGCCTTATAACGGCGCACGTCTAATCCTAACCAATTTATCGATTCGATTTTTCACACCACAAATCACATTCAAACCAATATCGCAATCAATCACCACACAGTCAAACAAGCAAGTCCATGGTCTGTGGACGATTGTGTCGGGTGCTACTAAGCACCGTCTGCATCCTAGTATATATATATAACTAGAAAAGAAATAGAAAGGTGAGAAATTCTCACATATAGCTATCCTAGCTCCACGGCACTTCATTGATAGAAATCTTCATCGTTATTGCTTCTTCGTCATCTTCGTTGCTCGTAGCCACTACATATATAAAAATCATATTTTTACATCGATATTCTATATATATAAAAATCGAATTTTTAGTTCGTTATTCAATATATAAAAATCGAATTTTTAGTTCAAAGTTCAATATATAAAAATCGAATTTTTATTTAAAAGTTCAATACATAAAAATCGAATTTTTATTTATATAGATTCCGCCTTTTCCATTTCAAAGATCTAATCTTTTCTTTTACTTTTCAAAGTTTAAATCTTTTACCTTTTAAAAATTCAAATCTTTTAAAACCTTTTTAAAATTCAAATCTTTTAAAACCTTTTTAAAATAGAGAATCAGTTTTAAATATTTAGAAAAAAAAACTGTTTTAACCTTTTAATAAAAATCAGTTCAGTTTTCTTTCTTTTCTAAAAATTTCAGTTTTTATTTCTTTTTTTTTAAAAATCAGGTTTTAACTTTCTAAAAATCATTTCAGTTTTTATTTCTTTTTATAACTATGCTATTTTTATTTTCAAAAATAATGCTATTTATATTTTCAAAAATATTGTTATTTCTATTTGAAAACAAATGATATACATATATATATATATATATATATTTTCTCAATGTCTCTTCATATTTACAAATCAATGATAATTTATATTTTCAAACAAAGTATTGTATATCTTCCAATCAAAGGAAATTTATATTTCAAATCAAAGGAAATTTATATTTTAAATCTGAAAATGATTCAATGTTATTTATAAATTTTAAAACAATGCAGTTCATTTTCAAAAACGTTCCTATTTATATTTTCAAATAAATTCCAACTTTAATAAATTAAAAATCCTAACTTTAATAAATTAAAAATCCTAACTTTAATAAATTAAAAATCCTAACTTTAATAAATTAAAAATCCTAACTTTAATAAATTAAAAATCCTAACTTTAATAAATTAAAAACCTTAACTTTAATAAATTAAAAAACACAAAAAAAAAGAAGGGGAAAATCACTTACAGGTTTTAGCACGGGGGGGTTTTCGTTTTCCGTTCAGGCGAAGGATCGGTGGAAGAAAAGGGGGGGTGCGGATGTGGTCGTGGGAGGAGGAGGGATTGAAGAGGGGGGCGCGACAACATCAGGGGGAGGCGGCGGTGCTGGAGTTCGACGAGGGGGGGGTTTCAGGGCTTGGGTCGCGGTGGTCTTCGTTGGGCTGTGCGTCGAGCGGAAGGAGGAGAGAGAAAAGATCGGAGCATGGAGGGGGGGGTGCACGCCAGAGGGCGGCGGCGCCAGGGCACAGGCGGCGGCTTCCTCCTGGAGCGACGGGATTCGGTTATTTTTTTTTCTTTTCTTTTCTGGAGTGAAAATGAGAGGGGGGGGGTTTATATATATTTTTATTTATTATTTTATTATTTTATAAAAGTTGACTTTTACATACGTCATCAAAACGAGGCCCACCACCTGCCGTCCATAGCGTTTAACCCCCATTCCGAACTCAATGGGATATGTATCGCAAGCTGATTTGATCGTTACAATCAGTTTCCGTTGAATTTACATCTAAATCTCTATATTGAATTTTAAACGTACATTTCAAATTACCGGGGTCGCATACGAACTCGAAAAATTCCAGAAAAATATTTTCTAGCTTCGTATTGACGATACGGTCCTAACAAAACTAGTTTCGTCGAATTCTGAGACCGTTAGAAAAATGGCCAATTTCCAGTCGATTAAAATCAACTGAAATCGGTCAAACGCGTTTTCCTTTGCCACGCTCGCATATTGATTCGAAAAATTATGAAATTTGGAATCTAACAATAATTTGACACTGCGGACCCAACAAAACTGGTTTCGTCGAAATCCGAGGTCATTTGCAAAATGTCCATTTTTAAGGGCCTGAATTCCATAGCGACTATTCAGAATTTTCAACTGGACATATCTTATCATTTCTAAAATGAAATCTCAGTTTGTTAACTTCGTTACAAAGATATAGTTATACAGATTCAAATATTTCTTGTTTCGTTCAATTCTGACTTATATTGAATTCTGTATATTCATTTGAAATTAGAAATCGAATTTTCAAACTACCGCGCCATTTTCAATTCCTTTTATAATTATATATAATTATATATTCTAACGACGACGTATATAATATATACGTTCGATTTTCAATTCAAAATAAATTTTTCGTCGATATTATTTAAAATAATTCATTTTAAATAATCAAAATTCGCTATAATTGCCAAAATAAAAATTTTAAACTGGCCCAGATTTTCCGGGTTGTTACAATCTCCCCCACTTAAAACTTTTCGTCCCCGAAAAGGAACAAAGTCGAAAGTGGTTTGATTATTCAGCTCTACGCTCGATCTGGCTTCCATTCTCCAACTCTTTAGTTTCTGAGAATTTTCAAAATTTCAAAAATTTGGCTAACACCCTAAATTTTTGAAAAATTTCGCCATAACCTCCCCTGCATCGGGAGCATCGGGGAATTTCAAATAGCTTCCCCGGTCCTTCAGATCTCAAAAAGAAAAAGAAAAAGCCAAGCGGCTAGCCAATAGGCTCACAAAATCATCATCACCCAAACAAAACAGTAAATTATGTAGTAAACATGTACCTATTTGTCGGGCAAACAAATTTTATTCTCTGGCTCTAGCCTCCTTGCTATGACCTGTTCAATGATATATATGTATATGCTAGCAAATGCGACCAATTTTCAATATAATTCAATATTCGGTTCAATTAGGCTAAATGGCTAAAAATTAGCTACCAAATAAACAAACAACACAAACATCAATCAATTAGTGAATTAGAGTTTCAAATTCATAATTTTGATACATATACAAAAATCAAATTTTTGATGCCAATTCACAACAAAGTGTTCTAGCTATATAAGATTTGGTTCTCACACCAGTCTAATGGAAATATATAGATATCACACCTTCGAAACACGAATATAAATACTGATGATGTGGCCACATCATCAGAATTATCCCCGAGTGTCTAGAATGTGACTCTATATCTATCCAGTATATTAAAATTTCAAATACACGCTGATCAGACGTATACGCAAAATCTTTATATACTGGACTGTCCATATCAATATAAATAAATAATCAAATACGAATAATTGATTTAAATTTTCAAAACAAAAATTGTTTTCATTTTCAAAAATATACTCTTCACACTCGTTCTAGGATACTACTGATCCTATCTCTAACGAGTCATCCCATTGGATATTACTAATCCAATTATCTGATGAATTCTTTCGTATGGTTCTAATGTGTCTTGTTCTCTGAGCTTTGTAAACCAAAGCTCTGATACCAACTGTGAAGACCCGTAACTTCCCCGTAAAGGAAAGCGACGGATAGTTCGAGAACAAGCCACAACAGAACGCATATAAAAGAACATTTCACTGTATATTACAACAGTGCATCAGATTACAAGAATATACAGAGTATAAATGAATATTACACAGAAATATCAGAGATTTAAATTACATTTAAATACATAGCAGCGGAAAATAATACAATACACAACTAGAAGGAGATATACGGATACAAAGCTTTCCGGATATCGTTCCAGCTGTAAACCAGGATCCTGTGAATATAAATCTGCAAAACCAAAACTACTAGCTGCCCGTGTCAAAATAAGGGCACCCAGAGTTTAGGTTAAAACAATAAACTCCAGGTCAGTCATGTGACTGGTGTGAGAACTAAAACAGTTAATCTTTATTTTAAAACATTAGGTAAATCAAGGGACCACGCCGCTAACGCGGAACGGGTTTCCTCCCAAGAATACCAGTGCATAAAACAAACAGCGCAATGCTAAATAAGGAAAAATGAAGCTCTTATAAGACCCAGGTCCTATCACACAATGCAACGCAAGCCGGGGGATAGGGTTTTCCCTTATAACAGCCAAAGAATGCTTGATACGTTTAAAACAAATCATTTGATACTATTATAAGTGCATAGTGTATAAAACAACTTCAAATCATAAGTATCAATCATAGGCGACATGAGCGTCCCATGCCACTATGTCACCATATATAGGTTTACAAATAAAACCGCAAAGTCACGTATTTGGAAATTGGATTTCCATCTATGAACCGAGGCTAGGGGCAAGATCCTCAACCGATTCGAGACGCTCTAGCCCGCCCCTCAGGCACAGCCGCAACCGTACCTTGGATCGTCAGGGCCGGTCCACACGAAGTGGATTATAATGCCTGGACAATGCGTTTCTCCGCCCTTTGGGGCGTAAATGAGCCAACTAAATGACTCCATCGGTTCGAGAACGACCGATCAATCCGAGGCGCCTCGCAACAGCAACAACCACATAAGTCAAACTCGTCAGGGCGTGTAAAACCACTGACGCCACTTCTAGCTAGAAAGAAAACGCATGTCCCCCCTGAGGTCCGTCTCCCGTTTTTGATTCATACCGGGTGTGAAACTCGCGAATCAAACGTTACACAAAGCTACGCCACAAAGGCCTTGTTTTGATCATCACCACAAGACTTTGCTTTTCAACAGAAGCCTTGATCATTTGCATCTTAGCATGCCACACAGGCAAACCATCCTATGCAACCGATATCAGTCGCACAGAATGAAATCCGATGTCAGACACACAGTCCATTTACAAGTCCGTCCTGGGTCTGAACGAAACCGGAGGCACCTAGTACCCCGCCTATCCATCGATCTCCAAGTACGTCTGGACGATCACTAACGGTTTCCATCTTCTTGGGTGTACAGCCCAATCAAGATCATCAGTAATTACCCAAACGACGTGAAGACCTCCGGTCTTCGACCGTCGTCTTCATCTTCGACTTATCGTCGTATCAGTTATTCAGAATGGGATAAACCCGGTCTTTCCGAATAACTCGCGTATATATTATAAAAGTGTTACACAAACACAACATACGCCTCATTCCAATTCATCAGTCACTAACCGTAAATTAATCGAGAGAATAATTTCCCAAATATTAACCCCGAAGGCCGAAACCAACATCAGATCAATATCCAGAAAACCATTCTGCTTGGCCAACCGACAGTTAGTTTCTAAATCTCACGTTCAAATCTAATTAAAGATTTAACTATCGCCTGGAGCAAAACTGGTGATACTCCATTCTCGATCTTTTCAATCTAATTAAAGATTCATTAAAACTCCACTTAGTTTTAATCTGTGACTGGGTTAAAGAATCAGTGTCATTTAAAACACGGTTCACGATAAACCCAAAGTCACATCCCATTAATTATCGGGTTAAAGAACAAGTGTTATTTAAAACACTGTTCACGATAAACCCAAAAATCAATATCCATTCAATTCCAATTAAATATTATTTAATTGGTACACTTCATTAAATCTAAATAAAAAGATTTAATCTTTTCTCAGCTGGGTTCAAGAACAGTGTTAGTGAAGACACCATTCACGACAAACCCAAATCACATTCATTAATTATCGGGTTAAAGAACAAGTGTTATTTAAAACACTGTTCACGATAAACCCAAAAATCAATATCAATTCAATTCCAATTAAATATTATTTAATTGGTACACTTCATTAAATCTAAATAAAAAGATTTAATCTTTTCTCAGCTGGGTTCAAGAACAGTGTTAGTGAAGACACCATTCACGACAAACCCAAATCACATTCATTAATTATCGGGTTAAAGAACAAGTGTTATTTAAAACACTGTTCACGATAAACCCAAAAATCAATATCAATTCAATTCCAATTAAATATTATTTAATTGGTACACTTCATTAAATCTAAATAAAAAGATTTAATCTTTTCTCAACTGGGTTCAAGAACAGTGTTAGTGAAGACACCATTCACGACAAACCCAAATCACATTCGATATTCAATACAAGGCTCTGAATAGAAAATATATCGGCTTATATTCAATATCGAATTCTACGACTAACAAATGTCGTATTGGAAATAACGATACAAATATATATCTTTCAAATTTCCATAACAACACCTGTAATATCACGAATTCCAACATCGAAATATTCCGAAGACAATTTCGATTCAAATCCACTCCAATGCAATCATTGGAAATTTTGGTTATTTTTAAAACCATTTCAAATTCAATTTATTTATTTAAAAATAAATAGAATTATAATTCTAGTTCAAACTAGTTCATTTCGATAAAAATCTATTTTTATCTTTTCAAATATGGAGTTTTTCATCCCAAATCTTCACAAATCATTTCTTATGATTTTACATAAATTATTACTATTTTTAATAATTTTATCAAGGCCCATACAGTCGATTTCCACCAATGGCCATCGAACTGCACGTATAGCGACCTTTTTCCAATTTGACTTGGACATAATTCCAAATCCAACCGTTAGATTTCAAATTTCTAACATTCGCTAGAAAGCTCTTTTTGATACGAACCCAACGGTTCCGGTTTTAGGAGAATCCGACAGTCGGATCTCCCGTAACGTCCATTTGAAATCAATGGTCGAAATTCGCGAACTGCCGCGGCGCGGCGCGTTCTATTCAGGCCATTATATTATATATATAATATATATAATATATATGTCGTCGATTTCTATTTAAAACGAATTATATAAATAGTTTTGAATTCGTTTCAAAAATCTATTTCAACTTCCATTTCAATTCAAAACAAAATTGAATTCTTCTTTATAGATTCGTTTCAAAATTCATTTCTATTCAATTCAAATTTCAATTCAATTTGAATTCATTTCAATTCACTTTCAATTCAATTCAATTCGAAATCACTTTCAATTCAATTCACTTTGAATTCGTTTTCAATTCAATTCATTTCGAAATCACTTTCAATTCAATTCGAAATCACTTTCAATTCAATTCATTTCGAAATCACTTAAAATTGATATAAATATCGTTCACGTCAAAATGGCGTCAATCTAATCAACACGGCTTCATAAATTTCTATTTTCAAATATTCTATTTCAAATATTTCTTTTTCAAAACTGGAATGAGGCCCAATCAATTACCATATAAAATTAATTATATGGATTTTCATACAACACATGTATATAATAGCATTGAAAATAATCAACCATCAACCAAAGTGCACTACACTGTATAAGCATCAAATATAGATATTCAACGCTTATAACAGCCTGTCAATCAATCGATCGACATATTTAATCAATCAGGATGAGTGAACTTCAAATTTCATCCTAACACCCGTGTGGGGTTTCAAACAATCAAACACATATTTTATTTGTGCAGTTAGGCGATGTGTAAAATTTATCGACCCAATCAACGTCATTCAAATAGGTGTACATAAACAAACCGTCTGGTTTGTAAATGAATATTTATTTATTCACATTCACGTTAAAAATTTTATTTTTAACGATAACACATTTTATTTTTCTAACTTATTTTAGAAAATTTCGGCGGCATAACGGCACGATACTAGAAACGGGACAAGGCCTAGCCTTATCCCCGGTCTAGTGAAGGACCACGCCATTCACTCATCAATCAAATCAATTTCATTATGCAAACCAAAAAATTTGGAGTAAGGGTCTAACCTAGCCTTACTCCTACGCCTTATAACGGCGCACGTCTAATCCTAACCAATTTATCGATTCGATTTTTCACACCACAAATCACATTCAAACCAATATCGCAATCAATCACCACACAGTCAAACAAGCAAGTCCATGGTCTGTGGACGATTGTGTCGGGTGCTACTAAGCACCGTCTGCATCCTAGTATATATATATAACTAGAAAAGAAATAGAAAGGTGAGAAATTCTCACATATAGCTATCCTAGCTCCACGGCACTTCATTGATAGAAATCTTCATCGTTATTGCTTCTTCGTCATCTTCGTTGCTCGTAGCCACTACATATATAAAAATCATATTTTTACATCGATATTCTATATATATAAAAATCGAATTTTTAGTTCGTTATTCAATATATAAAAATCGAATTTTTAGTTCAAAGTTCAATATATAAAAATCGAATTTTTATTTCAAAGTTCAATACATAAAAATCGAATTTTTATTTATATAGATTCCGCCTTTTCCATTTCAAAGATCTAATCTTTTCTTTTACTTTTCAAAGTTTAAATCTTTTACCTTTTAAAAATTCAAATCTTTTAAAACCTTTTTAAAATTCAAATCTTTTAAAACCTTTTTAAAATAGAGAATCAGTTTTAAATATTTAGAAAAAAAACTGTTTTAACCTTTTAATTAAAATCAGTTCAGTTTTCTTTCTTTTCTAAAAATTTCAGTTTTTATTTCTTTTTTTTAAAAATCAGGTTTTAACTTTCTAAAAATCATTTCAGTTTTTATTTCTTTTTATAACTATGCTATTTTTATTTTCAAAAATAATGCTATTTATATTTTCAAAAATATTGTTATTTCTATTTGAAAACAAATGATATACATATATATATATATATATATTTTCTCAATGTCTCTTCATATTTACAAATCAATGATAATTTATATTTTCAAACAAAGTATTGTATATCTTCCAATCAAAGGAAATTTATATTTCAAATCAAAGGAAATTTATATTTTAAATCTGAAAATGATTCAATGTTATTTATAAATTTTAAAACAATGCAGTTCATTTTCAAAAACGTTCCTATTTATATTTTCAAATAAATTCCAACTTTAATAAATTAAAAATCCTAACTTTAATAAATTAAAAATCCTAACTTTAATAAATTAAAAATCCTAACTTTAATAAATTAAAAATCCTAACTTTAATAAATTAAAAATCCTAACTTTAATAAATTAAAAATCCTAACTTTAATAAATTAAAAACCTTAACTTTAATAAATTAAAAACCTTAACTTTAATAAATTAAAAAACACAAAAAAAAAGAAGGGGAAAATCACTTACAGGTTTTAGCACAGGGGGGGTTTTCGTTTTCCGTTCAGGCGAAGGATCGGTGGAAGAAAAGGGGGGGTGCGGATGTGGTCGTGGGAGGAGGAGGGATTGAAGAGGGGGGCGCGACAACATCAGGGGGAGGCGGCGGTGCTGGAGTTCGACGAGGGGGGGTTTCAGGGCTTGGGTCGCGGTGGTCTTCGTTGGGCTGTGCGTCGAGCGGAAGGAGGAGAGAGAAAAGATCGGAGCATGGAGGGGGGGGGTGCACGCCAGAGGGCGGCGGCGCCAGGGCACAGGCGGCGGCTTCCTCCTGGAGCGACGGGATTCGGTTATTTTTTTTTCTTTTCTTTTCTGGAGTGAAAATGAGAGGGGGGGGGTTTATATATATTTTTATTTATTATTTTATTATTTTATTATTTTATAAAAGTTGACTTTTACATACGTCATCAAAACGAGGCCCACCACCTGCCGTCCATAGCGTTTAACCCCCATTCCGAACTCAATGGGATATGTATCGCAAGCTGATTTGATCGTCACAATCAGTTTCCGTTGAATTTACATCTAAATCTCTATATTGAATTTTAAACGTACATTTCAAATTACCGGGGTCGCATACGAACTCGAAAAATTCCAGAAAAATATTTTCTAGCTTCGTATTGACGATACGGTCCTAACAAAACTAGTTTCGTCGAATTCTGAGACCGTTAGAAAAATGGCCAATTTCCAGTCGATTAGAATCAACTGAAATCGGTCAAACGCGTTTTCCTTTGCCACGCTCGCATATTGATTCGAAAAATTATGAAATTTGGAATCTAACAATAATTTGACACTGCGGACCCAACAAAACTGGTTTCGTCGAAATCCGAGGTCATTTGCAAAATGTCCATTTTTAAGGGCCTGAATTCCATAGCGACTATTCAGAATTTTCAACTGGACATATCTTATCATTTCTAAAATGAAATCTCAGTTTGTTAACTTCGTTACAAAGATATAGTTATACAGATTCAAATATTTCTTGTTTCGTTCAATTCTGACTTATATTGAATTCTGTATATTCATTTGAAATTAGAAATCGAATTTTCAAACTACCGCGCCATTTTCAATTCCTTTTATAATTATATATAATTATATATTCTAACGACGACGTATATAATATATACGTTCGATTTTCAATTCAAAATAAATTTTTCGTCGATATTATTTAAAATAATTCATTTTAAATAATCAAAATTCGCTATAATTGCCAAAATAAAAATTTTAAACTGGCCCAGATTTTCCGGGTTGTTACAATATATGGTTGCAACGGATTTATTCCCTTAGCATAACATCCAAAATATTTGTGCAAATCAATTAGTGATTAACGGATCTGACAATGTGGCATTCAAAGTGATGGTGCTATCAATGAATGGCAAGTAATCGTAGCCTCAGGCCTCAACAACCGGGAAATGACAAAATCGGGCAGGCAGCATGGCTATGTGGGTCGCTCCCATTAGGATGTATAATCACCTATCTAGAGGTTCATTTAATTTCATATTCTATTTGATGATGTCCCAGCGGGGAAACGGTTGTTGATCCCAACCGTTGGTGATATACATTCGATACACTCAAGCGAAATGAGTGGTCGGTCATGTGTGGGCCGGGTTGCAAGATGTTCTTGTTGAACCCAGTGTATTCCTCTCTAGAGATACACTATCGGAAGGTGGTTTCATACATTGTCATGTTGGAAATCCAATCTCCAATTAGCGCCATGCGGTTTTTGATTTTATATTATGAAGCGTGAGATGCAAGCGTTCCGCTAGATTGTTATTTATTTGATGTAGACATTATTATAATATCACTGGATTTTTGTATCAATGTGTTTTGGGTTATAGTAAGGTAAAAACCATCCGTGTTTATGTATGGGCTGGTCTTACTATTATCTTTCCTTTCGAAAGGGTTTTGAAAGTTAAACAAATGGTTGGAGTTTACTCACACCAGTCCCATGACTGACCCAGAGTTTATTTTATTTGTTTTCCCTAAACTCTTGGGTGCCCAAATTTGTACGAGCAGTCAAGTAGTCAGGATTTTTCAGATTCATTTGGAGGAGCGAGAAGCAGGAGGCTTCACCAGTTAGCTATAGACTATCATATATTTCCGCTGTGTACTATGTGATATCTGGAAACAGGCGTTTATAACCGTTCCATGAATAACTGTTGTGCTCTGATGATGGTGTGTATATAAAGTTACTAATTTGTATTTCAAAAGTTATGTTATATAATATATTTTATTCGTTCTGATGTGAGTTTGTGATCTTTGTTTTCTTCTATTCTAATATTTCTTTCTTTCTATTTCTCATCCTCTAACTTCTTTCTAATAATGAGTCGTATTTCTATGCAATTTGGGTTGGACATGTGGTATTATTAGTCGACTCAGATAGTACGGATTTGCGGGTCGTTATAGCAGGTCTAGTCAAGAAACACGGAACTCGGTCGGGAGCTTTCAGATATCTGCCGATTGCAGATGCTAAGATCTGCTTTTACAGTGGCTATTGTACCACTAGACCCCTCCCTCAACTAACAAATGAAAGGCACCCAAGAAAATCAAGAATGAGAACTGTATGCAGGCCCCTCTATTCCCCACAAACCTATGGGCCAACCTCACCCATAACAAGATAACAAGTATATGGTCTGTTGGAGTTCTCCGCCTTTCCGCTTCACATATCGCGACTGACTCAAGACGGTAGGTAGATTGCGAGTTGCTATCACAAGGCAAAAAAGGGTCTTGCTGAATCACGCTGGTCCATCCTAGTCTTTAGGTTGCCTTATTATTGCAACCAAGGCATACCCTTGGCTCTTCTAACGCAGACCTTAACCTCTGTGATCCCAAGAGGACCATCTACAGCCTCACAGAGGGATACCAAGAGTACCCTCACGTCTCCTCGAAGCCGCGTGGTTCGTAACCCAGTTCGTTGGAGCCTTCTTCATGATCAGACGGACGTTCGCTCCTTCTCGTGTTCTACATGGCTTTATTGACTAAGGTTTACTACTTAGTTCTCTTAACTAAGGTTTACTGCTTAGTTCTCATTCTCGTCATGTTGAATTGGTTAAGTGTCACCAGTCAATTCAAGTTAACTTAACCCATTCACTTATCATGATAAATTGGTTAAGTGTTATCCAGTAGTTCTTGTTGACTTAACCTAACCATATATCATGTCAAATTGGTTAAGTGTTCCTTAACCTTACTCATTTATCAGGTTATACTTATTAAGTGTCTCTCATTTACTTAACCCTGTTTATTCATCATGTTATAATGGCTAAGTGTTCTAAGTTTACTTAACCCCACCATCTAGTCTAGTCAGCATGTTAAACATTTACTTAACCTTACCCACTTTTCAAGTTAACATGTTATAATGGTTAAGTGTTTCCTTAGTTACTTAACCCCCACAAATCTTGCCTTGTTAACATGTTAAGTTGGTTAAGTGTCCAAATTAACTTAACCCCTATCAATCTTGTCTAGTTAACATGTTGAATTGGCTAAGTGTTTTCTCAATTACTTAACCCCACCCTTCTTGTCTTGTTATCATGTTAAGTTGGTTAAGTGTTTCCTTAATACTCAACCTCACCATTTCTAGCCTTATTGTTCACGAGCTTTAATTAATTAATTAAAGCACCAACCACTCACATTAGACAGGTATTGTTGTGGTTACTGGATATGCCGGTCGGTTCCGGGAATTTTTACACCACAACTCAGTCTAACCTCAGGTCTTTCTGGGCTTGATGCACTAACCTCTCACATTAGACAGTTATTGTTGTGGCTACTGGATGTGCCGGGCGGTTCCGGGCAGTTTCACACCACAACTCAATCTAACCCCGGGTTAGGCATTTTCCTCTTCTCTAATTTACATATTTACTATTTATGCAAATTTTCCATAAATCAATTTAGCCTAGATCATATTCATTTGTCATGCTAATTAACATACTTATATTCGATGTCCAAACTTTGATTTACCTATCAATTAACCAAACTTGCAGTTTATACCAATTTAGATTTAATATTCCCCTTTTACGGTTCATGCCCAGTCTAGATTAATATCCCAATTTACAGTTCATGTCAAAACTAGATTTAATATACTAGCTTACCGTTTATGCCCAAAACTTGGTTTACATGCCAATTACATACTTTGCGGCCAATTGAAATTTATCAATTTATGCCCAAGTCTAATATGCATGTAAATTATTCACTATTATAGCCAATTCAGATTATGCCAATATATTTATTATTCCAAATTAACTTAATTAAGCAACGCCCAATCCCCGCATCATAATCGTACGTATAAGATGATTTCACAAGTTTTCTAAGTACGCATGAAATGGCAAGAATTGATATAAAAGAATAGGCATGCAAAATAATGGTTCCAACAGGTTCGATGTACATAATAGTGAATAGGAATAAACTAGCCAAGTTACACACTAAATATGAGATCCAACATAATTAAGGGAAAAGACATAAGTGATTTGGGCCAACATAATGCCAGTTCAAGGTACAACATGATTGGCTAATTGTAACAATGGGAATAGGCATAAGCAACTAACTACAATAGTTATAGGCAATTAACCACAATAGTCATGGGTGACTAATCATAATAATTTCTTAATCAATGTTATAGGCAATAGTCTCATAGTCATGAATCTGGGTAATAGAATCATAGTCATGAATCATATGCAATAGTCTCAAAATTATGAATCATAGTCATAGTCATAGGCAACAGTCTTATAGTCATAGTCATATGTAACAGTCTCTTTGTCATGAATCATAGTCATAGGTGATAATTTCATGGTCAACAGTTTCATAGTCATAGTCTTAGGCAAAAGTCCCATAATCATAGTCTTTGGCAATTAGCCACAATAAGTTCTATGCCACAATCGAGAATCAGATCAAAAGGCATAGATAACGTTAGATTTGACATACGCATGAATCAAAGATAATTAACTTGCAAATAGGCATAGTTCTATATCTTAATTTATTACATTCACGAGTCCAATTGCACGTTAAAATCTAAAGAATAACCGAACTTACAGTGATCAGTTTAGAAAAAGGATAATAAGATAGTGTTGCGGTGATTTGCTATGATTCGAGTGACGTTGCTTGAAGCGGAATGCCCACGGTCCAACTTGAAGCTTTAACTTGATTTGAATCTCCAATTTGAAGAAGAACTATAATTTGTTTTAATGGGGAATAAGATTTATTGTAATGGTGGAGGCTAGAATAGAGAGAAACAGAATGTAGACGCCTCAAAGAATTTGTGTGGAAAAACCTTAGGTCTAGGCATTCTTTTATAGGTGTAGAGAGTGTTTTAGAGACATTAGATAGCCCTAGAAGCCATCTGGTCCGTCCAGAATAGGTTAAAATCACTGCAGTCCTGGTCTGGGAAAACAGGCCCAGGTTGACCCCCAGGTCGACCCTAAGTTCGACCTATAGGGAGGGAGGTCGACACTAAGGTCGACCCCTTGGTCGACCTGGGTACTGGGCGGGAAATTTCCCACCCAGTATGCTTCTGGGTTCTGTTTTGAATTTTGAATTTAGTTTCGAGCTGTTTTATATATCCTGAAACTTCTGAAGGCCATAACTTCTTCATATAGAGTCCGATTTACGCAAACTCGGACTCTATTTCAAGCAGAATTCCGAGATGAACGCAATGGCGCAACCCATTGTCCTTAATTCTTCTTTTAGAAATTAATTATACTTTGATTTGTTACTTTAATTTCCACCAAAAATACGGGATGTTACAAGCACCAAGAAACCTACTTATTTGATGCAAACATCAAAGTTTCATTTATGTTTTGAAACTTTCTTGATCTTATTGGCGCTGATCCAAGGTACAAACGGTAATATGCAAATGATGAGTATTATAGATGCTTTAAAATGTAGAATAGCAAACTTGCGGTAGTGTTTTACCTGATTACTTAGTCACTTAGCAACCTGCTCAATCAATATGAAAATATGAATATTCTACTAATATTTGAAAACTTTTTCGTATTATTCACACAAATTCTACTCCTAAAGACGAAACATGTTTTTAAAAACACTATTATTTAATGATGAGTATTATATGTATTTGAAATGGTAGAGTTTCAAACATTCGGCAGTGTTTTACCTGATTACTTGAGCACCAAGAAACCTACTTATTCGATGCAAACATCAAAGTTTCACTTATATTTTGAAACTTTCATGATCTTATTGGCGCAGATCCAGGGTCCAGAAGGTAATATGCAAATGATGAGTGTTATAGATGCTTTAAAGTGTAGAATAGCAAACATGCGGCAGTGTTTTACCTGATTACTTAATCACTATGCAACGTGCTCAGTCAATATGAAAATATGAATATTCTATTAATATTTGAAAACTTTTTCGTCTTATTCACACAATTTCTACTCCCAAAGTCGAAATGTGTTTTTAAAAACAATATTATTTAATTATGAGTATTATATGTATCTGAAATGGTAGAGTTTCAAACATGCGGCAATGTTTTACCTGATTACGTGAGCAGCAAGAAACCTACTAATTCGATGCAACCATCAAAGTTTCACGTATATTTTGAAACTTTCTTGATCTTATTGGCACTGATCCAGGGTCCAAACGGTAATATGAAAATGATGATTGTTATAGATGCTTTAAAATGTAGAATAGCAAACATGCGGCAGTGTTTTACTTGATTACTTAGTCACTAAGCAACCTGCTCAATCAATATGAATATACGAATATTCTACTTATATTTGAAAACTTTTTCGTCTTATTCACACAAATTCTACTCCCAAAGACGAAACGTGTTTTTAAAAACACTATTATTTAATGATGAGTATTATATGTATTTGAAATGGTAGCGTTTCAAACATTCGGCTATAACAACCCGGAAATTGAGGATAAATTTAATAAAACTTATTTCATGAATTTTGTTAGAAAATACATGAGAATATTTTTATTTTATTTAAATTAAAAAAACTGTAAAACTAGAGAAATAGAAATCAAACGTTTATTTACTTTTATATTGCTAGAAATACGTAGCTGCCCATCGTCATTATCTTCCTCTTTTACGCTTACTTTAAATTCATTTCAAATCTCATATGACATGTTTAATTGACTAAGTTATGGTAAGAATAGTCTAATGAAATAAATGGTTTGACTTGATTAGGATACCATTAATCCTAAAATTATTTCCCTTTATTTTGTCATAATAAAATGTCATGTACATAAAATACATTCTTATTTTGCATTGACGATAGGTAGTAAATGTATGCAAATAAATCTTTTTATTTGACACTAGAATATAGAACATGCATGTAACTAAATATAACGTTAAAAAAGACGTTTGAAATCTTGTGTAAATATACTTAATAAAAAATTTTACGCACGTATTAATTGCGCGTTCGGATTTGGAATTTAAACGCATGTCAAAATAGGAAAAAAATGTAATAATAATATGGAAACATATAAATCGTATGTTGTGAATAATTATACGGGTTAATTGCACACAAATTAACATGTTTTGCAAAATTCTTGGTGTGTGTGTGTGTGTGTGTGTATATATATATACATATATATATATATATATAAATTAGAAGCCTTTCGTAAATGTCTAATGAGTCAAATTATTAAATGCATAATTTGAACATTATTTGTTATTTTGTCAAAACACATATAGTCAATGCATGAGTAAGTTATATATATATATATAGTAAGATTTATTCTTGCAATTAATCAAGGTGATTTTGAATTGCCTTAAGAATGTGTACATACATAGAAGTCTTTACGTTCACATACCTTGGAGAGTTAATGATACACGTTAAGGAATTAATTGGGCATTGATTGAATCATAAGTCAATCAATATGGTTTAATAAATAATTATTTCCTAAAATGAATATTGACGCTGAATTTTTTTTTTTTTACTAGACTTGACACATCTTCGGTCTATATTAATACCTATGCTGACGTGGCTTGATCGATATAGATTAAAAAGCCTAAAATCTAAAGGACTAGATTACTTTATCTCCCCTATAAACAAACCTTATATCTAACCCTAATTCTCAGAACTCCATTCTCCATTCCCTGCCTCCACTATGTAAAACTTCTTCCTCTAAATAAAAATGGAGTTATAAGGCTTAGACTTTTTATAAGCACAAATTAGAGGATATTTATATTGATTTAGAGATTCCTACCAGGGTCATTTGGATAAGCATGTTTAGGTGAGAATTCTGAATTTTAATTAAATAATATTTTAATTATTTTCTCACTTTATAAATTAGTGTATGTGTATGTACGTAATAATCTAGTCCTACGATGCGATGAATTTTATTCCTTACTTCAGATCTAACATTCTAGATCTATGTATGCGATGAAATTTTATTCTTTATTTCAGATCTAATATTCTAGATCGGTGTTTGCGATATAATTTTCTTATTTTTTTACTCGAGCATTCAAAATCTCATCTTTTGAGATTCATGTTATTTATTTAGGCGACTGATATAAAAATCTCATCTTTATTGAGATTTACAATGCGACAAAGAAATTACATCTTTGTAATGATGGATTAATTGCAGTAAAAAGAAATATCTTCTTAATTTTATTTTGATTGAAATAAAAGAACGCCTTTTTAATGCTATTTTGTTTGAATTAAAAGATCGCCTTTTTAATGTTATTTTGCTTGAAATAAAAAGAACATCTCTTTAATGTCATGTTGGTTGTATAAAAAGGAACATTTTTTTATATGCAAATATAAAAATGGATTTAAAAAGTTACATTTCATTTTATTTATTAATAAAATGTTAGAATGAAATTTATTATTATACAATATACAGAATGAATGACAAATTGGATTTTGTAATAAAAAGATTTTCTTTCTATTTCAATTGAGAACATGTAAATGACAAATTGGATTTCGTAATAAAAAGATTTCCTTTTTATTTAAATTTGAGAACTTTTATCTCACTCAAATTTCTGAATAGTTATGAATTTTATAATTAAATATTAATTAATTATCTATGTTGGAATTATTGTTTGTTGGATTAATGTTGATTTGGATGACTGTTGTGAATTGTTTGAAATTTGAAATTTGAAATGTGTAACATGTTGATTATGATTGTTATGATATTTTAAACATGTTTACACTGCCATTTACAAGTTGCCTGACTTGTTTATGTTGATTAGACGATAATTTTTCACACATCGTCCAAGTTCATAAATAATAATATATTATTTGAATTTATGATGGTTGAAACCCCACACGGGTCTTGCGTTGATATTCTGAATACACATCGCCCTTGTGATTAGTTTAAAATGCACTTTGGCTGTCATTGAATGTTTTATCATTAATGCGATGTTTGAAATCCATATAATTAAAATTATATGGTAATGGATTGGGTCTCATTCCAACTTTGAATTAAAGGAATATTTTAATTTAATATTCAGTTAATGGAATTAATTGACGTATGAATTAGAAAGATAATATTTTTGTTGTTTAAAAGTTATAATAAAAGGATTTAATTAAAAAGATTACATCTTTACGGTTAGTATGTTAAGAAAAGAAGGTATGATTTCAAAATTTGAACATTTTGAAAAGATTATTATTATAATATAATAATATAGAGAGTTCAATTTTTCATTAAAAATTGAAATGTCAGTTAGGATATTCGGAAACAAAGGATTTTATAAAATTAGTAACAATTTAATGTAAAGATCATATCTTTATTTTAAGAGAATATTTTGAAATAATATTTTCAGTGAATTAATTTTAATTATTAATTATAATTGTACTTGGACACGAGGTTAGGTTACATTTGTGGTATAAGTCTGCCTGGACCCGCCCGGCATATCAAGTAGTCACAAATGTTGAACCTAATGTGAGATGTCCAAGTGCGCAAATACGAATTGAGCCATGACACGAGGTTAAGCCCAACTTGTTGGATAAGTCTGCCCGGAACCAACCGACATATCCAGCATTCGCAAGTTGTAGGCTTAATGTGAGAGGTCTGGCCCATAATAAAAATATAAATGGATATGATAATGAATTGAGCTTTTAGTCCAGTAACGCCATATTAACTCGAACGTATTTATCGATTTACGTTATCCATTTAATTGCGAATATTAAAAGAGAACTTTCAAAATTAATATTTTGGAAAATAATATTATTCAAAAAGGATAATATATAGAATATTCAACTCATTTATTTTAATTTAAATAAAAGTTGGAATCGTTTTATAAACAAATTTATAAACATTTTAGAATATGTTTAGAAAGGAGATCGACGAAATATATATATATATATAAATACATATACATATACATATATATATATATATTATACATTTATAATGGGTTGAATAGAACGTTTCGCGCAGCGACCGTTCACAAATTTCGACCATTAACTTTAAATTGGCGTAACGGGAGATCCGACCGTCGGATTCTCTTAAAACTGGAACCGTTGGGTTAGTATCGAAAAGAGCTTTCGAATGAATATAAGAGATTTGAAATCTAACGGTTATATTTGGAGATATGTCCAAATCAATTTCAGAAAAGGTCGTTGTAAGTGCAGTTCTGTGGCCGTTATTGGAAACCAACGGTACAAGCAATAATAGAATTATCAAAAATATGGAAATTATGTAAAATCATAATAAATGTTTTAAAGGGGTTTTTGATGAAAAATTCCAAGTTTATAAAGATGAAAGATATCTTTATCAGAATTAGTGATTTATTTATTTTAATAAATTAATTAAAATAAATAAAAGGATTTAAATGGTTTTAATAAAACCAAGATTTTCCAATACATATATTGGAATCGATTTGAATGGAAATTGTAACACCCCACGTCCATTAATGTCACTCACAAAGGGAATGCATTAACTTCCATTGAGGTTTTAAGTGAATATAGAACAGTAAAATTACAACAAGACATATATAAAATAGTACATGGAAATTCAAAAACTTTATTTCATTGTAGCAGAAGTCAAAACATGTAATCACCACATTCAATGTCAAGTACAATATCTATCTTGATAAAACAAGTACATAATCCCATTACATGAATAGCCATTAAACAGAAAGATAACAAGCTGGACTTTACTTCAGCAGTCCAAGCTTTCCAGAAGATAAGCGATCCAACTAGACTCCACTAGAACTTGGCCCAACCTGCGGACCTGAAGGGAGAAAAAGGATGGAAAAGAGGGGGTCAGACATAAAGTCTGGTGAATATGATAATTCTACAATACTATTACCAAAATAACTGGACTAAGGCATAAGCTGGAAAACAAGAAAATGTCTATGAAGAGCAGATTAAGGACATAGACAATCGCTAAAGGCAACGTTATAGGCGCTCCTAAATACTAAAGGATAAACACTATACTGCACCACACCAGTCACCCTAAAGATTCATCCCACTTAGCTTCACTTAGAAACTTTCCCAATGGCTTTACGTACCCCTAGCTAACTACATAGGTGACGCCTGCCCCTATCTCCACTATGTGTACCCTACTTCCCATTATTCGATCGGCTCCCTAACTCGTAGATACCCGTGCTGGCCCCACAGTGGGGTGTATCACTCCCCTAAAGTGGCAACCTGATACAACGGACATGCACGGCTTATACCTACACGATGCAACAACGTCTTACCTACCGGCCCGGGTCCACACACGCATATGAAACCCGTTGGACTTGCGTTGCCACCGCTCCCTGTTTTGGCTTCTTATAGTCAAACCCAGTATGCGTGTCCCGTCCTCGACTTGGGTCGAGCCCACAAAGATACGTTTTGGGATACTGGTTGAAATGGGCCCCCACTATTTACCACAAAGCATTCCACCTAAGCTTGTCCCCATTAGTCCATCCCACTTAACCCACTTTGTCATGTTCATTTACATGTGTGTTTGGTTAAGTCTAATCATATTTCAAATGCCTCTAAAGGCAACCACCAGATTCCTCATGCCACCCAAGGCACCTACTTAACCCCCATGTCCCACTTTACATGATTATCTAGTTAATTATTTCTTAGTTCATTAAGGCCATAACCTCATAAAGACCTCTCACATTAGACTGGCATTTATGGCAGCTGGATTTGCCGGGCGGGTCTGGGCAGTCTTACACCATAAAAGAGTCTAACCTCGTGTCTTTACAACTGTTATGCTTTAGTTTGGGCCTAGGACCTCTCACATTGGGCCGACATTTGTGACTACTGGATTTGCCGGGCGGGTCTGGGCAGGTTTACATCACAAACGGGTCCAACCTCGTGTCCTAAGCATTGATTATTAATAATAATCCACTTTCCCCCAATTTTAATAATTCCCTACTTGAATTATTAATTACTTCCAATTTTTAACAATGTCCATAATTGACTCAATTATGGACATTCATTCATGGTATGCAACATCTTACAAAATTGCACCCAATTTATTAATTCCTAATATTACCCCTACCCCACGTTTGAACGTTTATTCGCAAAATATATGTTAGACTCGAATAGCCTAACTCATAGCATAAAAGAGATTATCATAATAACAACATGTATATGTGACCAAATGAATCATAATAAGAGGTGAAACTTGCATATGTCCAACTTGCATAGATTATACATGTCATGGATCTAAAGGTGTCAACTTGTTCAAAATTCACCTAATATGATCTCAATCAATTTTCAAAAACTTACATATGAACATGTGTGAATCAACATCATCTAATTTTTTAACAACATGGTTTTATATGGGTACACCTAACTCAATAGGCAAATTCCCATAATCAAGTTTTATTTAATTATAGTTTCAAGTTTATGGGTACACCTAACCTAATAGGCAAATTCCCATAAACAAGATCCATTTAAATTAAGAAAAAAAAACATAACTTTAAGCATGATCCAACAACATCATGATTTTTCAACATAATATAGCATGATTTATAACATGGCATAGTATGATAGTATAACATAGCTTGACATGATTCTCAACATAGCACGACATAGCATAAGAGAATTTACAACATAGCATGACATAGCATATATAATTTACATCATACGACAACATAATAACATAATAAGAGATCCACAATATATAGAATTTACAATTACAAATCACATCACTTTCTTGTGATCCATTCATAACTGAGTCAAATTAGTTTGTAATAGTCTTATGAGAATCATCATACTCACCAACAAAAGAAAAGAATTAGAGAAAGAGAGATCTTTTGATTTGATTTGTGTAGATTTAGTTGTAGATGATTAGGCTTCCTCTTCTAAGTTTGAGACGGCTATGCTGAACTCCATGGCAGCAGCATGACGGTAGCTTCTCTAATTTTACAAGTGATTTAGGTCTAGGGTCTACCCACTTATTTATAGATTTTAGAATTCATTTAGGCCATTAGATTTAACCTAGAAATAACCGCAGCCGTTCAGACAAGATGGGGTTTATCTTGTTGACTCAGCAATGAGTCAGAAGTGACTCAGCAAACACTCAGCATATTAATAAACTTCTATTCATGTCATAAAGATATATATATTTTCTACAATGTACATATTAGATACATCCCCCTTTACTTATTATTGTTTTTATATACATATTAGATACATCCCCTCTCTTACACACTTATTAATATTTTTATATTCATATTTAGATACATCCCCTCTCTTACACACTTATTAATATTTTTATATTCATATTAGATACATCCCCTCTCTTACACACTTATTAATATTTTTATATTCATATTAGATACATCCCCTCTCTTACACACTTATTAATATTTTAGCAACTTTAGTGTTAATAGAAAATTCGGGGTTTTACATTCTCCCCTCCTTTTAGGATTTCGTCCCCGAAATCTTCTAGTCTGGAAGAATGTATACCCTACCATCCAAACGTCCATCTACTCATCCATCATACACAGGCATCCATTGTCCTTAAAAGACTTCTAATGCTTTATGATCATATGCAAGTGTGTGTACATGTCCTTACCTAATGCGAAATCAGGCGGTCTACTGATTCAGTTGACCTCCTTAATGCAAATTATGTAAGTGTCATGAATCCATTATGTATGCAAAAGATCCTAATTGCTTACATACTACTTCTATATGCGTGCACACCCATTCAACCGAATGCAGCATCCATATGATGGTACAACCATTATACATCCATTATACTAAATACATCCATATATATGCAATATGCAATATGAAGTGACTGAGCCGATCTAGTGCCTAAAGTGTGTGTATATATGCATCCACGAGCAACCACTAGCAAACACTTGCATCCATTTTGCATCCATCATACATAACATGTCTCAAACACATGTTTCAACCATAGGATTATCCTAACTAAAGGTCAAAGATACTAATGAGAGGACATACTAAAGATAAGATAAGCTAAGCGATAAAGGAGAAATTAAAAGACATACCCTCAAAAAGAAAAGGGTACAACGAACGCATCTTCTCTTCTGTCTCCCAAGTTGCGTTGCTCTCATCATCTCCCCATTGCACTTTAACCAGTCTGACCTCTCGATTCCTCAACTTTTTGATCTCCGACCCAAGAATGCATGTAGGAGCTCGTCTAATTGTTGCATCACGCTCTATTTCCACCTCTTTAAGCAAGCTCGGCTCTACCACCTCCGCGGTCTTGTGCAAACACTTCCTCAAATGTGATACATGGAATACTTCGTGTACTCCACTAAGTTTCTTAGGCAACTCCACCCTATATGCCATCTTCCCAATCCCGTTTTTTACAGGAAACGGCCCTACAAACCTTGGTGCTAATTTCCCCACGGACCCAAAGCGAACAACATTCTGTAACGGAGATACTTTGATAAAAACCATGTCCCCAATGTCAAACTCAAGATCTGTCCTCCTCTTATCAGCATACGATTTTTGCCTATCTTGTGCTGCTTTCATCCTCCTTCGAATCAAATCAATCTTCTCCGAGGTTTCCCTAACCATATCGGGCCCAAGTAGGATTTTATCGGTAGATTCCCACCAACATGTAGGCGAACGGCAAGGCCTTCCATAAAGAGCTTCGAAAGGTGCCATGCCAATACTAGACTGAAAGCTATTATTAGATGCGAATTCTACTAACGGAAGGTACCCTTCCCATGTACCCCCAAAGTCTAGGATACAAAGCCTTAAAAGATCCTCTAGAATGCGATTCACCCTCTCGGTCTGGCCGTCTGTCTGAGGATGATATGCGGTGCTCAAACATAGCTGAGTCCCTACCACCTCTTGTAAACTCTTCCAAAATTCGCTAGTAAAGATGGGGTCACGGTCGCTTACTATACTAGAAGGAATACCGTGCAAACGAACTATCTCCTTAATGTATACAGAAGCCAACCACGGAGCAGTCCTCTTACTTTTCACGGGAATAAAATGGGCGCTTTTAGTAAGTCTATCTACTATAACCCAAATCCCCGTGTTACCCTTCCTTGATCTTGGTAATCCATCCACAAAATCCATTGAGATGCTTTCCAATTTCCATAGTGGAACTTCTAATGGGTGAAGCAACCCACCGGGTTTCTTTTGTTCTGCTTTAACTCGTTGGCACACTAAGCATCTAGCGACGTACTCGGCCACATCCTTTTTCATACCGGCCCAAAAGAAAACCCGCTTCATATCTTTGTACATCTTATCCCCGCCGGGATGAATGGTCATTTTTGAGCGATGAGCATCATCAAGAATGGCCTTCCTTAAGTCTTCGTCTTGTGGTACACAAAGTCTATTATCCCTTCGTAACCAACCCTTGTCGTCTAGGGTATACCTACGAAGATGGCTTGACGACTCCCCCCCTTTGAGCTTTTCTACTATCTCAACCAACTGTGGGTCGTCTCGCTGTGCCTCACCAACCCGTCCTAGAAGTGTAGGTCTAACCTCCAAGGATGCTAACAGACCGGGTACTAAGTCAACGGAGGGTCTAAAGTCAAACATAGAGATGAATTCTAAGCTTTGTCGTTCAACAAACAACGGACTCAAGGACAACCTTTTCCTACTTAAGGCGTCTGCCACCACGTTACCCTTGCCCGGGGTATATGCTATTTCAAAATCGTAGGAGACTAAGAATTCCATCCACCGTTGCTGCCTTAAATTCAAATCCTTCTAAGAGAATAAGTATTTTAATGATTTGTGGTCAGTGAACAGTTCGAATTTCTCACCAAGAAGATAGTGACGCCAAGACTTAAGCGCGAAAACAATTGCGGCTAGCTCTAAGTCATGCGTGGGGTAATTCTTTTCATGAACCCTCAACTGCCTTCCACCATAGGCTATTACTCTTCCCTCTTGCATGAGGACCGCGCCAAGTCCCGTCCCACAAGCATCAGTATAGATGGTAAACGGTTTATTCCCGTCTGGCAGCACTAAAACTGGGGCTGAAGTTAAGGCTCTCTTTAAACGTTGGAACGCATCATCGCAATCTTTGTCCCACGTAAAAACCAGGTTCTTCTTCGTTAACCGTGTTAATTGAGCTGATATTTTTGCGAAGTCTTTGATAAACTTCCTATAATAGCCAGCCAACCCCAAGAAACTTCTTACTTCGGTTGCATTTTTAGGGACCTTCCAATCTTGGATGGCCACCACCTTTGCGGGATCCACTGCTATCCCTTCTTTGGAAACCACGTGCCCTAAGAACCGTACTTCCTTCCTCCAGAAGTGACACTTAGAAAATTTTGCCTTAAGGTTATGCGCTCGAAGGGTTTCCAACACTTCACTAAGATGTAGGGAGTGCTCTTCTTTATTCTTAGAAAAGACTAAGATGTCATCCACAAAGACTACCACGAATTTGTTAAGGTATTCCCTAAACACCCTACTCATCAAATCAACAAAATATGCAGGGGCGTTTGTCAAACCAAAGGGCATCACTAGCCATTCATAGAATCCGTCAGGAGTCCTAAAAGCAGTCTTATCTATACTATCCTCAGCCACTCTCAGTTGATGAAAGCCAGTGGCTAAGTCCAACTGCGAAAACACTGAGGCGCCAACTAACTGATCAAAGAGATCGTCAATCCTCGGCAGTGGGTGTCGGTTCTTTTTAGTAAGCTTGTTTAGTTCTCTATAGTCCATACAAAGTCTAAGAGACCCATCCGCCTTTGTGGCAAAAACTACTGGAGCACCCCACTCCGATATACTACGTCTTATTAACCCCTTCTCAAGCAACTCCTTTACTTGCTTATTGAGTTCCCTCCTTTCACGAGGAGCCATGTGGCGCACTGGCAAAGATATGTGTTTAGCATTATCCACAAGATAAATTCGAAAGTCTATCTCCCGCTTTGGAGGTAAGCCCTTCACCTCCTCAAACACATCCGGATATTCCCGGACCACTTCTACCGATTGCAGGTTCTCTACAGACGCGTCAAGCGATTCAAGATAACTTAGCATAACGGAATTTATGGGATTACAAAAGATGTCGAGAGCATTACCAAGGCGAGTCACAAGCCTAACTACTCTCCTTTCACAATCAAGAATGGCCCTATTTCTAGACAACCAATCCATTCCTAAAATTAGCCCATAGCCCGTGAAGCCCAATACATAAGCATCACATCTAAATTCAACGCTAAGTATAGAGATTTTCAAATCCAAACATATCATGGTCAAATGAGCCGAACCCCCAATTGGATTTGAAACGACCAAGGGATCCTCTACTAAACTGGTGTTCAAGTGCAGTGATTCAACTAATGATGCAGAGATAAATGAATGAGATGCGCCAGAATCGAATAAGGTACGGACAGGATGATCAAACAGAAAAACTAAGCTTTCAACAGAAATTGTTCTACCTCTTTCTTGCAGCGGTGGGGCCGCAATAGCTTGAACTTGCCCCCTTGCCTGCCCTGGTGCCATAAGAGCCTGCACCTGTCCTCCCGAGGTAGACCCTGCCCTCTGCCCCTTCTTTGGACAGTCCTTCACTAAATGTCCCGCATCTCCACAATGAAAACAACCAGTCTTCTTTTTCTTTCTACAATCTTTGCAGAGATGGCCAGGCGTCCCACAATTGAAGCATTTCTTCTTCCCTTTGCCATTATTGTTTTTACCACCCTTCTTATTTTGCTATTGGGGTTTCTTCTGATCCCCTTTCTTTTCAACTGCCTTATCCTCATGCATAAGTGCCATTTCTACTAGCTTTTTAAAGGTGGCTACATAGGGATGTGGGTCATAGCCAACCCTTGCAACGGTTCATTCAAGCCTCTAACGAACCTCAAAGCTTTCTTCTCTGGCGTGTTCACCAACTCCAAGCCAAACCTTGCTAACTGATTAAATTTATTGACATGTTCCTTTACTGATGAGCTCCCTTGCTTTAGTGCCAGGAATTTTTCCATATTTAAGTTCTCCTCTGCCCTTGAAAGAAACTTTGCCTCAAACCTTCGTCTGAAATCCGCCCCTGAATCAACTGGACGTTCCCCGTTAGTGACCTCCCACCAAAACGAGGCCTCTCCCTTCATTAACCAAGCAGCTAAACGGACTTTCCTCCCATCTTCCACTTCAAAGATATCCAACAATTCCTCAGTCTCCTTAAGCCAATCTCTAGCCTCCACAAACGTCTCAGTCCCTTGAAAAGTTTTTCCTCCCATAGCCTTGAATTCCTTGCACGTCTTTGCAAAAGTGTCAACACGAGGAGGAGGAGGAGGAGGAATGGGTGCAACTAGGGGTGGAGGAGTATCCGCTGGGCCTGCAGTGGTGGCCCTAGCCTCCAAGTATCTCCTAAACCACCCTGGAATCGTCACACCTTCTGGGAGATTAAGATCTTCAGCCATGCTGAAACGAAAAAGGAAAGATTCAAAATGGAGAATTCGAAAGATAAAGATAAGGATGTGGCTATTTGGGATTATGTTTTTCATAAAAACTCTCTTTAAATAACATGTTTTTTTTTTTTTTTTGAAAGCACTTCTTCCAAAAATACTTTAGAAAAAAAAAATCTAAAAAAAATCTGTTCTGGTAACCTTATGCTCTGATACCACGTGTAACACCCCACGTCCATTAATGTCACTCACAAAGGGAATGCATTAACTTCCATGGAGGTTTTAAGTGAATATAGAACAGTAAAATTACAACAAGACAGATATAAAATAGTACTTGGAAATTCAAAAACTTTATTTCATTGTAGCAGAAGTCAAAACATGTAATCACCACATTCAATGTCAAGTACAATATCTATCTTGATAAAACAAGTACATAATCCCATTACATGAATAGCCATTAAAAAGAAAGATAACAAGCTGGACTTTACTTCAACAGTCCAAGCTTTCCAGAAGATAAGCGATCCAACTAGACTCCACTAGAACTTGGCCCAACCTACGGACCTGAAGGGAGAAAAAGGATGGAAAAGAGGGGGTCAGACATAAAGTCTGGTGAATATGATAATTCTACAATACTATTACCAAAATAACTGGACTAAGGCATAAGCTGGAAAACAAGAAAATGTCTATGAAGAGCAGATTAAGGACATAGACAATCGCTAAAGGCAACGTTATAGGCGCTCCTAAATACTAAAGGATAAACACTATACTGCACCACACCAGTCACCCTAAAGATTCATCCCACTTAGCTTCACTTAGAAACTTTCCCAATGGCTTTACATACCCCTAGCAGACTACATAGGTGCCGCCTGCCCCTATCTCCACTAGGTGTACCCTACTTCCCATTATTCGATCTGCTCCCCAACTCGTAGATACCCGTGCTGGCCCCACAGTGGGGTGTATCACTCCCCTAATGTGGCAACCTGATACAACGGACATGCACGACTTATACCTACACGATGCAACAACGTCTTACCTACCAGCCCGGGTCCACACACGCATATGAAACCCGTTGGACTTGCGTTGCCACTGCTCCCTGTTTTGGCCTCTTATAGTCATACCCAGTATGCGTGTCCCGTCCTCGACTTGGGTCGAGCCCACAAAGATACGTTTTGGGATACTGGTTGAAATGGGCCCCCACTATTTACCACAAACATTCCACCTAAGCTTGTCCCCATTAGTCCATCCCACTTAACCCACTTAGTCATGTTCATTTACATGTGTGTTTAGTTAAGTCTAATCGTATTTCAAATGCCTCTAAAGGCAACCACCAGATTCCTCATGCCACCCAAGGCACCTACTTAACCCCCATGTCCCACCTTACATGATTATCTGGTTAAGTATTTCTTAGTTCACTAAGGCCATAACCTCATAAAGACCTCTCACATTAGACTGGCATTTATGGCAGCTGGATTTGCCGGGCGGGTCCGGGCAGTCTTACACCATAAAAGAGTCTAACCTCGTGTCTTTACAACTGTTATGCTTTAGTTTGGGCCTAGGACCTCTCACATTGGGCCGACATTTGTGACTACTGGATTTGCCGGGCGGGTCCGGGCAGGTTTACATCACAAACGGGTCCAACCTCGTGTCCTAAGCATTGATTATTAATAATAATCTACTTTCCCCCAATTTTAATAATTCCCTACTTGAATTATTAATTACTTCCAATTTTTAACAATGTCCATAATTGACTCAATTATGGACATTCATTCATGGTATGCAACATCTTACAAAATTGCACCCAATTTATAAATTCCTAATATTACCCCTACCCCACGTTTGAACGTTTATTCGCAAAATATATGTTAGACTCGAATAGCCTAACTCATAGCATAAAAGAGATTATCATAATAACAACATGTATATGTGACCAAATGAATCATAATAAGGGGTGAAACTTGCATATGTCCAACTTGCATAGATTATACATGTCATGGATCTAAAGGTGTCAACTTGTTCAAAATTCACCTAATATGATCTCAATCAATTTTCAAAAACTTACATATGAACATTTGTGAATCAACATCATCTAATTTTTTAACAACATGGTTTTATATGGGTACACCTAACTCAATAGGCAAATTCCCATAATCAAGTTTTATTTAATTATAGTTTCAAGTTTATGGGTACACCTAACCTAATAGGCAAATTCCCATAAACAAGATCCATTTAAATTAAGAAAAAAAAAACATAACTTTAAGCATGATCCAACAACATCATGATTTTTCAACATAATATAGCATGATTTATAACATGGCATAGTATGATAGTATAACATAGCTTGACATGATTCTCAACATAGCACGACATAGCATAAGAGAATTTACAACATAGCATGACATAGCATATATAATTTACATCATACGACAACATAATAACATAATAAGAGATCCACAATATATAGAATTTACAATTACAAATCACATCACTTTCTTGTGATCCATTCATAACTGAGTCAAATTAGTTTGTAATAGTCTTGTGAGAATCATCATACTCACCAACAAAAGAAAAGAATTAGAGAAAGAGAGATCTTTTGATTTGATTTGTGTAGATTTAGTTGTAGATGATTAGGCTTCCTCTTCTTAGTTTGAGACGGCTATGCTGAACTCCATGGTAGCAGCATGACGGTAGCTTCTCTAATTTTACAAGTGATTTAGGTCTAGGGTCTACCCACTTATTTATAGATTTTAGAATTCATTTAGGCCATTAGATTTAACCTAGAAATAACCGTAGCCGTTCAGACAAGATGGGGTTTATCTTGTTGACTCAGCAATGAGTCAGAAGCGACTCAGCAAACACTCAGCATATTAATAAACTTCTATTCATGTCATAAATATATATATTTTTTCTACAATGTACATATTAGATACATCCCCCTTTACTTATTATTGTTTTTATATACATATTAGATACATCCCCTCTCTTACACACTTATTAATATTTTTATATTCATATTAGATACATCCCCTCTCTTACACACTTATTAATATTTTTATATTCATATTAGATACATCCCCTCTCTTACACACTTATTAATATTTTAGCAACTTTAGTGTTAATAGAAAATTCGGGGTGTTACAGAAATAATCTTCGGATTATTTCAGTATTGGATTCTGTGATTATACGGATATTATTGTGGGAATTTAGGAGATACTAATATCGTTATTCCCTATTTGGTATACGTCAGTTTTCAGAATTTGATATTGAACATAAATCGATATAATTTCTATTCAAAGCACTATATTTAATATCTGATTAGAATTTGGGTTTGTCGTGAATAGTGTCTTAAATAACACTGTTCTTAAACCCATTTGAGAAAGAATAAATGTTTTAATTAAGATTTCCAATTATTAAACATAATTGAAAATTAAGTAATTAAGTAAAAAAGTTTTAGCTTAGTTCCTTTTCGAGAACGAAAAGATTTTAAGTGGAGGAGATTGTAACAACCCGGAAATTGAGGATAAATTTAAAAAATTTATTTCATGAAATTTTGTTAGAAAATACGTGAGAATAAAAAAATTCTTTTTTTATTTAAATTAAAAAAAGGTAAAACTAGAGAAATATAAATCAAACGTTTATTTACTTTTATATTGCTAGAAACATGTAGCTGCCCATCGTCATTATCTTCCTCTTTTACGCTTACTTTAAATTCATTTCAAATCTTATATGACACGTTTAATTGACTAAGTTATGGTAAGAATAGTTTAATGAAATAAATGGTTTGACTTGATTAGGATACCATTAATCCTAAAATTATTTCCCTTTATTTTGTCATAATAAAATGTCATGGACATAAAATACATTCTTATTTGGCATTAATGATAGGTAGTAAATGTGAGACAAGCCGAACTTCCCCGTGAAGGAAAGCACGGATAGAATTGAGGACAAGACAAAATAGAACGCATACAGAAGAACATTTCATTGTTATTACAAAAATTCCATCAGATACAAGAATATACAGAGTATAAATGAATAAATTACATTCGACAAATATCAGAGATTTAAATTACATTTAAATACATCACAGCGGAATATAATACAAAAGCACAACTAGAAGTAATGCACAGATACAGAGCTTTCCGAGCATCGTTCCAGCTGTATACCAGAATCCTGTGAATATAAATCAGCAAAACCAAAACTACAAGCTGCCCGTGTGGAAAATAGGGGCACCCAAAGTTTAGGTTAAAACAATAAACTCCAGGTCAGTCATGGGAATGGTGTGAGAACTAAAACAGTTATTTAAAACTTTACTTTCAAGATAGTAATTCAAGGGACCACGCCGTATAACACGGAACGGGTTTCCTCCCAAGAACACTAGTGCACAGAGTAAACAACACAATGCTTTTTTCGAAAAATGAAGCTATTATAAGACCCAGGTCCCATCACACAATGCAACGCAAGCCGGAGGCTAGGGTTTTCCCTTATAATAGCCAAACATGCTTGGTACGTTTAAAAACAAATCATTTGATACTATAATTGGTTTATAGTGTCAAAACAATTTCAATCAAAAATATCAATCATAGACGGCATGGGTACCATATATCATGTCGCCATACTAGTTCTACAATTAAAACCGCAATATCACGTATTGGAAATTGGATTTCCATCATGAGCCGAGGCAAGGGGCAAGCTCCTCTCCGCGTTCGAGACACTCTAGCAAATGTCTCAGGACCCCACTATGATCCTTTGGAACCTCCAAGGCCGGTCCTCTCTTACATTTGAGGATTGTCAATTCCTGAACACACGTTTCCCGGTCCTTACAGACCTATATCCGAGGCGCCTCGTATCCAACAACCACACAGGTGAAAAGTATATAATTGTCAGGTCTGGTAGGTCACTGACACCAACCTAGCTAGAAAGAAACGTCGTGCACTCCTTGGGTCCGTATCCCGTTTTTGACTCATACCGAGGTGTGAGGCTCGCGAATTCACGTTATACACAAAGCTACGCCACACAGGCCGTGCTTTAATCATCAACCACAAGACTTTGCTTTTCAACAGAAGCCTTGATCAATTGCCACTTACGCGTGCCACATTGGCAACTCACTCCATGCGACTGATGTCCATCGATATACAACCTCTGAGCTCGTACGTCACAGAGAAGGGCGTTAAGCAAGAGAATAAATTCTCTGCCGCCAAACAGATGTATATTTAATAGAGATCAATCAACACAGAATAAAATCCAATGTCAGACACACAATCCATTTACAAGTTCGTTCTGGGTCTGAACGAAACCGGAGGCACTTTCCTCGCATATCCATCCATCTCCAGGTACGTCTGGACGATCACCAACTAATTCCCTCATCGTGGGTGTACAGCCCAATCTAGATCATCAGTAATCACCCAAACGATGTTAAGACTTCCGGTCTTCGACCACCGTCTTCATCTTCGACATCTCGTCGAATCGGTTATTCAGAATGGGTATAAACCCGGCCTTTCTGAATAACCCACGTATATAATAAACAAATGTTACACAAACACAACGAACGCCTCATTCCAATTCAGAATATTCTTTTATTCACAAAATCACATTCTTAGGGAAAGGTTCCCATTAATTTTATCCAAGATAAATTCTTCTAAATTTATTCTTTAATCCTCCTTTGGATATCATTTCAAACTAGTCGGGATTAACGAAACACACCGAAGTAATTATTCATTTTATTTCCCAATCCCAACCTATATATCCCATGGAGCAAAACTGGTGATACTCCATTCCTAACACCACGGTGTTATCGGTAAAATTAATTACCATTTCACGTTCAAATCTAATTAAAGATTTAACTATCGCATTGGAGCAAAACTGGTGGTACTCCATTCTCGATCACCTTTCAAATTTGATAATTTAAATTATCAATTCACAATTTAATCTAATTGAAGATTCATTAAAACTCCACTTAGTTTTAATCTTTTCAAAAATCGATATCTTGCCTTTAACTGGGTTAAAGAACCAATGTCACCTAAAACACGATTCACGATAAACCCAAATCACATTTGATATTAAATACAAGGCTCTGAATAGGAAATATACCGGCTTATATCCAATATCAAATTCTGAAACCAACAAATATCGTATTGGAAATAACGATATAAAATATATCTTTCAAATTCCCATAACAATATCTGTATAGTCACGAAATCCAACATCGAAATATTCCGAAGATAATTTCGATTCAACTCCCGTCCCATCCACGTATTGGGAATATTGATTATTTTCAAAATCACGTTCAAATTCAATTTATTTACTTCAAAAATAAATTGATTTTAATTCTAGTTCAAAACTAGTTCATTTCGATAAAAATCTATTTTTATCTTTAATAATATGGAATTTCTCATCCCAGTTCTTTCCAATTCATATATTATGATTTTACACAAATTATAGATATTTTTAATAATTATATCAAGGCCCGTACAGTCGATTTCCATCAACGGCTATCGAACTGCACTTACAGCGACCTTTTTCAAATTTGATTTGGACATAATTCCAAAGCCTACCGTTAGATTTCAAATTTCTAATATTCATTGGAAAGCTCTTTTCGATACGAACCCAACGGTTCCGGTTTTAGGAGAATCCGACGGTCGGATCTCCCGTAACGTCAATTCGAAGTCAATGGTCGAAATTCACGAACTGCCGTGGCGCGGCGCATTCTATTCAGGCCATTTTATATATAATATATGTATATATATATTATATATATTTCGTCGATTTCCTTTTTAAAACGTATTTTATAAATCGTTTTAAATTCGTTTCAAAAACAATTTCGACTTCATCTTCAATTTCAAATCGATTTGATTACAATTCAATTCGAATTCATTTCAATTTGATTCAATAAAATTTCAATTTCCATTTTTATCTAATTCAATTTGAATTTCATTTCAAAATATCAGATTTTGAAATCACTTTTCAACATTCATTGCAAAACGAATAAAATCGATATAAATATCGTTCACGTCAAAATAGTGCAACTCTAATCAACACGGCTTTATATATTTCAATAAATTCGTTATTCTATTCAACAAATGAATATATATTATATTCAACACATGAATCTATATTTCTTCCAAAACACGACTATTTTTGTTATGTAAAATATTTTATAAAACTATGGTATCTATCGTTTGATTTTAATTAGACTCCACCGTGAAGTAGTTCTAATTTTAAATATGATAAAGATGTAATTTTATTATTAAATTATTTTACTCAACACATAAATATTTTCAACACATGAACATCGTCGACACATGAACTTTTTTTTATATTCAACACATGAATTTTCTTTTAAAATATTTATTATTGTCCCGATTGGAATGAGGCCCAATCCATCACCATACAATGTTAATTATATGGATTCCATACAACACATGTATATAATAGCATTGAAAAATAATCAACCATCAACCAAAGTGCACTACACTGTATAAGCATCCAATATAGATATCTAACGCTTATAACAGCCTGTCAATCAATCGATCGACATATTTAATCAATCAGGATGAGTGAACTTCAAATTTCATCCCAACACCCGTGTGGGGTTTCAAACAATCAAACACAGATTTTAGTTGTGCAGTTGGGCGATGTGTAAAATTTATCGTCCCAAGCAATGTCCTTCAAGTAGGTGTACATAAACAAACCGTCCGATTTGTAAATGAATATTTTATTTTATTCACTTCCACGTTAAAAATTATATTTTTAACGATAATATATTTTATTTTAACACATGAATTTCTATTCCTTTCATTTACACCATAAAAATGATACTTTTATTTTTCTAACATATTTTAGAAAATTTCGGCGGCATAACGGCACGATACTAGAAACGGGACAAGGCCTAGCCTTATCCCCGATCTAGTTAAGGCCCACGCCATTCACACATCAATCAAATCCATTCCATTTCACCAAACAATTAAATTCAAACCAAATAGACTAACCAACTACTCAACCAAACAATTTAACAAACAAGCCATCCATGGTATGTGGATGACTGGTGTCGGGTGTTACTAAGCACCGTCTACATCCTAGTATATATTTATATATAACTAGAAAAGAAATTGAAGAGTGAGAAATTCTCACCGAAAGCTATCCAATCATCTTGACTCTTCCTTTGCAGAAGTCTTCATCGTTTTCGCCTTTTTGTCAACTTCGTTGCCTGTGGCCACTATATATATAAAAATCACATTTTTACTTCGCTATTCAATATATAAAAATCGAATTTTTACTTCGTTATTCAATATATAAAAATCGAATTTTTACTATGCTATTATATAGATAAAAATTCTATTTTTACATTGCTGCTATACAAAAAGATTTCGCCTTTTAAAAATATAGATTTGCCTTTCTATAATATAAAATTTATATTTTCTCGAAGTAAAAATCATATTTTTACTTCACTACTCATCTCAAAATATCGTCTTTTCAAATCTAAAAATGCCGTCTTTTCATTTTCAAAAATATCGTCTTTTCACTTTTAAAAAAAAACAAATCTTTCTCTATACTTTATTTTCAGATTTTATAAATGCTAATTCATGTATATAAAAACTGATTTTATAAGTAAAAATATAATTAAAAACTTACATTTTTCTTCCTTTAACTTGGAAGAGGGGTGCTGGGCTATTGGAGGTTCGTCGGAGGTCGGCTGAGGGCCAAGGGGGGGTGTGGGTTCGGGTCTGGGGGGTGCGGCGCGTCCTTGGTGGCGACGGAGGGCTGGGACGAGGGGGCGGTGGAGTTTCTGGCATCGGAGAAGGAAGGAGGTAGGGAGGAGGGGGAAGAGGTGCGGAGGACCCCTGGGGGTCGGCGCTAGGGCGCGGCGGCCCTGGTGGCAGCGGCGGCGGCGGTCTTGCCCCCCCCCCCCTCGTCGTTCGCCCTTTTTTTCTCTTAAAATCGATTTTGAAGAAGAGAGGGGCCAACGGGTTTAAAGGGGGTGAGGAGAGAGAGAAGTTTTTAATTTATTATTTAATCATTTTATTTTGCAAAAAGTTGACTTTTACATACGACCTCTAAACGAGGTCCACCGCCTGTCGTCCATAGCGTATTGCCCCCATTCCGAACACAATGGGATATGTATCGCAAGCTGATTTGATCGTTCCGATCAGTTTTCTTCAAAATCAACGTCTAACTCTTTATATTGAATTTGAACGCGCATTTCAATTTACTGGGTCACATACTAACTCGAAAAATTCCAGAAAAATATTTTCTAGCTTCGTATTGACGATACGGTCCTAACAAAACTAGTTTCATCGAATTCCGAGACCGTTGGAAAAATGGCCATTTTCCAGTCGATTAAAATCAACTGAAACTGGTCAAACGCGTTTTCCTTTGCCACGCTCACATATTGATTCGAAAAATTATGAAATTTGGAATCTAGCAATAATTTGACATCACGGATCCAACAAAAGTGGTTTCGTCGAAATCCGAGGTCGTTTGCAAAATTTCCATTTTTAAGGGCCTGAATTCTATAGCGACTATTCAGAATTTTCAACTGGACTTATCTTTTGATTCCCGTTATGAAATTTCGATATTTCGGATTCGTTGGGAAGATATCATCAATTAGATTCCAATGTTTTTGGTTTCACTAAAATCCGGATTGTTTTGCACCTGGTACATTCAATTGAAGTTTGAAATCGAATTATCGAACTACCGCGCGATTTTCAATTCTATTTATAATTATATATAATTATTATATTCTAACGACGACGTATATAAATATATACATTCTATTCTATTCAAAATAAATTTCTCGTCGATATTATTTAAAATAATTCATTTTAAATGTTCAAAATTCGCTAAAATTACCAAAATAAAAATTTTAAACTGGCTCAGATTTTTCGGGTTATTACAATCTCCCCCGCTTAAAACTTTTCGTTCCCGAAAAGGAACAAAGTCGAAAGTGGTTTGATTAATCAACTCTACGTTCGATCTGGCTTGCATTCTCCAACTTTCCAGTTTCTGAGAATTTTCAAATATTTCAAAAATTTGGCTAAAACCCTAAATTTTCGAAAATTTTTGCCATAACCTCCCCTGCACCGGGAGCCACGGGAAAATTCCGAAATTGCCATATAGGCCTTCTGATCTCAAAAAGAAAAAGAAAAAGCCAAGCGGTTAGCCAATAGGCTCATAAAATCATCATCACCCAAACAAAACAGTAAATTATAATAAACATGTACCTATTTGTCAGGCAAACAAATTTTATTCTTCGGCTCTAGCCTCCTTGCTATGACCTGTTCAATGTAAGTATATGTATATGCAAGCAAATGCGACCAATTTTCAATACAGTTCAATATTCGGTTCAATTAGGCTAAATGGTTCAAAATTATCAAACAAATAAACAAACAACACAAACATCAATCAATTAGTGAATTAGAGTTTCAAATTCATAATTTTGATACATATATACACAGAAAATCATGTTTTTGATGCCAATTCACAACAATGTATTCTAGCTATATTAGTTTTGGTTCTCACACCAGTCTAATGGAAATATATAGAAATCACACCTTCGAAATTCGAATATGAATACTGATGATGATGCACCATCATCAGAATCATCCCCGGATATCTAGAACATGATTCTATATCTACCCAGTATATTAAAACATCGAATATACGTTCATGACGCGTATATACAAAACTTTTATATACTGGATTGCCCATATCAATATAAATAAATATTCAAATACGTATAAAGCAATTTAAATTTTCAAAACAAAATTGTTTTCATTTGAAAAATATACTCTTCACACTCGTTCTAGGATACTACTGATCCTATCTCTAACGAGTCATTCTAATTGGATATTTCTAATCCAATATCTGATGAATTATTTCGTATGGTTCTAATGTGTCTTGTTCTCGAGCTCTATAAACCAAAGCTCTGATACCAAACTGAGATGACCCGAACTTCCCCATGAAGGAAAGCACGGATAGAATTGAGGACAAGACAAAATAGAACGCATACAGAAGAACATTTCATTGTTATTACAATAATTCCATCAGATACAAGAATATACAGAGTATAAATGAATAAATTACATTCGATAAATATCAGAGATTTAAATTACATTTAAATACATCACAGCGGAAAATAATACAAAAGCACAACTAGAAGTAATGCACGAATACAGAGCTTTCCGAGCATCGTTTCAGCTGTATACCAGGATCCTGTGAATATAAATCTGCAAAACCAAAACTACAAGCTGCCCATGTGGAAAATAGGGGCACCCAGAGTTTAGGTTAAAACAATAAACTCCAGGTCAGTCATGGGACTGCTGTGAGAACTAAAACAGTTATTTAAAACTTTACTTTCAAGATAGTAATTCAAGGGACCACGCCGTATAACACGGAACGGGTTTCCTCCCAAGAACACTAGTGCATAGAATAAACAACGCAATGCTTTTTCGAAAAATGAAGCTATTATAAGACCCAGGTCCCATCACACAATGCAACGCAAGCCAGAGGATAGGGTTTTCCCTTATAATAGCCAAACATGCTTGGTACGTTTAAAAACAAATCATTTGATACTATAATAGGTGTATAGTGTCAAAACAATTTCAATCATAAATATCAATCATAGACGGCATGGGTACCGTATATCATGTCGCCATACTAGTTCTACAATTAAAACCGCAATATCACGTATTGGAAATTGGATTTCCGTCATGAGCCGAGGCAAGGGGAAAGCTCCTCTCCGCGTTCGAGACACTCTAGCAAATGTCTCAAGACCCCACTATGATCCTTTGGAACCTCCAAGGCCGGTCCTCTCTTACTTTTGAGGATCGGCAATTCCTGAACACACGTTTCCCGGTCCTTACAGACCTATATCCGAGGCGCATCGTATCCAACAACCACACAGGTGAAAAGTATATAAATGTCAGGGCTGGTAGGTCACTGACACCACCCTAGCTAGAAGGAAACGTCGTGCACTCCTTGGGTCCGTATCCCGTTTTTGACTCATACCGAGGTGTGAGGCTCGCGAATTCACGTTATACACAAAGTTACGCCACACAGGCCGTGCTTTGATCATCAACCACAAGACTTTGCTTTTCAACAGAAGCCCTGATCAATTGCCACTTACGCGTGCCACATTGGCAATTCACTCCATGCGACTGATGTCCATCGATATACAACCTCTGAGCTCGTACGTCTCAAAGAAGGGCGTTAAGCAAGAGAATAAATTCTCTGCCGCCAAACAGATGTATATTTAATAGAGATCAATCAACACAAAATAAAATCCAATGTCAGACACACAATCCATTTACAAGTTCGTTCTGGGTCTGAACGAAACCGGAGGCACTTTTGAGACGACCCGAACTTCCCCATGGAGGAAAGCACGGGTAGAATTGAGGACACGACAAAATAGAACGCAGACGGAAGAACATTTCATTGTTATTACAACAATTCCATTAGATACATGAATATACAGAGTATAAATGAATAAATTACATTCAATAAATATCAGAGATTACAATAAATTACATAGCAGCGGAAAAATATACAAAACACAAATAGAAGTAATGCACGGATAGAGAGCTTTCCGAGCATCGTTCCAGCTGTAAATCAGGATCCTGTGAATATAAATCTGCAAAACCAAAACTACTAGCTGCCCGTGTCGAAAATAAGGGCACCCAGAGTTTAGGTTAAAACAATAAACTCCAGGTCAGTCATGTGACTGGTGTGAGAACTAAAACAGTTATTAATATTGGTTTTAAAGTTTGGTAAATCAAGGGACCACGCTGTATAACACGGAACGGGTTTCCTCCCAAGAATACCAGTGCATAGAACAAATAGCGCAATGCTAAATAAAGAAAAATGAAGCTGTTATAAGACCCAGGTCACATCACACAATGCAACGCAAGCCGGAGGATAGGGTTTTCCCTTATAACAGCCAAAGCATGCTTGATACGTTTAAAACAAATCATTTGATACTATAATAGGTGTATAGTGTCAAAACAATTTCAATCATAAATATCAATCATAGACGGCATGGGTACCATATATCATGTTGCCATACTAGTTCTACAATTAAAACCGCAATATACGTAGTGGAAATTGGATTCCATCATGAGTCGAGGCAAGGGGCAAGCTCCTCTCCGCGTTCGAGACACTCTAGCAATGCCTCAGGACCCCACTCTGATCCTTTGGAACCTCCAAGGTCGGTCCTCTCTTACTTTTGAGGATTAGTTATTCCTGAACACACGTTTCCCGGTCCTTACAGACCTATATCCGCGGCGCCTCGTATCCAACAACCACACAGGTGAAAATTATATAAATGTCAGGGCTGGTAGGTCACTGACACCACCCTAGCTAGAAAGAAACGTCGTGCACTCCTTGGGTCCGTATCCCGTTTTTGACTCATACCGAGGTGTGAGGCTCGCGAATTCACGTTATACACAAAGCTATGCCACACAGGCCGTGCTTTGATCATCAAACACAAGACTTTGCTTTTCAACAGAAGCCTTGATCAATTGCCACTTACGCGTGCCAAATTGGCAATTCACTCCATGCGACTGATGTCCATCGATATACAACCTCTGAGCTCGTACGTCTCAGAGAAGGGCGTTAAGCAAAAGAATAAATTCTCTGCCGCCAAACAGATGTATATTTAATAGAGATCAATCAACACAGAATAAAATCCAATGTCAGACACACAATCCATTTACAAGTTCGCTCTGGGTCTGAACGAAACCGGAGGCACTTTCCTCGCATATCCATCCATCTCCAAGTACATCTGGACGATCACCAACTGTTTCCCACATCCTGGGTGTACAGCCCAATCAAGATCATCAGTAATCACCCAAACAATGTGAAGACTTCCGGTCTTCAACCACCGTCTTCATCTTCGACATCTCGTCGAATCGGTTATTCAGAATGGGTATAACCCGGCCTTTCAGAATAACCCATGTATATAATAAACAAATGTTACACAAACACAACGAACGCCTCATTCCAATTCAGAATATTCTTTTATTCACAAAATCACATTCTTAGGGAATGGTTCCCATTAATTTTATCCAAGATAAATTCTTCTAAATTTATTCTTTAATCCTCCTTTGGATATCATTTCAAACTAGTCGGGATTAACGAACCACACCGAAGTAATTATTTATTTTATTTCCCAATCCCAACCTATATATCCCATGGAGAAAACTGGTAATACTCCACATCTAACACCACGGGGTTATCGGTAAAATTAATTACCATTTCACGTTCAAATCTAATTAAAGATTTAACTATCGCATTGGAGCAAAACTGGTGGTACTCCATTCTCGATCACCTTTCAGATTTGATAATTTAAATTATCAATTCACCTTTTAATCTAATTAAAGATTCATTAAATCTCCACTTAGTTTCAATCTCTTCAAAAATCAATATCCTGCCTTGAACTGGGTTAAAGAACCAATGTCATCTAAAACAAGATTCACGATAAACCATAATCACATTTGATATTAAATACAAGGCTCTGAATAGAAAATATACCGGCTTATATTTAATATCAAATTCTGAAACCAACAAATATCGTATTGGAAATAACGATATAAAATATATCTTTCAAATTCCCATAACAATATCTGTATAGTCACGAAATCCAACATCGAAATATTCCGAAGATAATTTCGATTCAACTCCTGTCCAATCCACGTATTGGGAATATTGATTATTTTTAAAATCACTTTCAAATTCAATTCATTTATTTCAAAAGTAAATTGATTTTAATTCTAGTTCAAAACTATTTCATTTCGATAAAAATCTATTTTTATCTTTTCAAATATGGAATTTTTCAGCCTAAATTTTCCCAAATCATTTCTTATGATTCTACACAAATTATAGATATTTTTAATAATTTTATCAAGGCCCGTACAGTCGATTTCCAACAACGGCCATCGAACTGAACTTACAGCGACCTTTTTCAATTTTGATTTGGACATAATTCCAAATCCAACCGTTAGATTTCAAATTTCTAATATTCATTGGAAAGCTCTTTTCGATACGAACCCACCGGTTCCGGTTTTAGGAGAATCTGACGGTCGGATCTCCCGCGACGTCAATTTGAAGTCAATGGTCGAAATTCACGAACTACTGCGGCGCGGCGCGTTATATTCAGGCCATTATATATATAATATATATATTATATATATTTCGTCGATTTCCTTTTAAAACTTATTTTATAAATCGTTTTAAATTCGTTTTCAAAACCATTTCAACACTATATTCAATTTCAAATCGATTTGATTTCAATTCAATTCGAATTCATTTCAATTTTATTTAACTTGAATTCAAATTCGTTTCAATTCAATTCTAATTCTAATTCGTTTCAATTCAATTCAATTTAATTCAAATTCGTTTCAATTCAATTTAATTCAAATTCGAATTCATTTCTATTTTATTCGAATTCAGATTCACTTTCTATTCAATTCAAATTCTAATTTGTTTTCTATTCAATTCGAATCGAATTCATTTTCTATTCGATTCGAATTCATTTCAAATTGATTGAATAAAATTTCCATTTGAATTTTTATCCAATTCAATTTGAATTTCATTTCAAAATATTAGATTTTGAAATCACTTTTCAATATTCATTGTAAAACGAATAAAATCGATATAAATATCGTTCACGTCAAAATAGCGCATCTCTAATCCACACGGCTTTATATTTTTCAAAAACTTCTTTATTCTATTCAACAAATGAATATTTATTCTATTCAACACATGAATCTATATTTCTTTCAACACACGACTATTTTTGTTATGTAAAATATTTTATAAAATTATGGTATCTATCGTTTGATTTTAATTAGACTCCACCGTAAAGTAGTTCTAATTTTAAATATGATAAAGATGTAAATTTTATTGTATAAAATATTTTACTCAACACACGAATATTTTTGTTATGTAAAATATTTTATAAAACTATGGTATCTATCGTTTGATTTTAATTAGACTCCACCGTAAAGTAGTTCTAATTTTAAATATGATAAAGATGTAAATTTTATTGTATAAAATATTTTACTCAACACACGAATATTTTCAGCACATGAATATTTTCAACACATGAATATTTTTATATTCAACACATGAATTTTCTTTTATAATATTCATTATTTTCCCGATTGGAATGAGGCCCAATCAATTACCATATAACGTTAATTATATGGATTCCATACAACACATGTATTTAATAGCATTGATAAATAATCAACCATCATCCAAGGTGCACCACACAACTACATAAGCATCAAATATTAATAATCGACGCTTACACAGTCTGTCGACCTATCGTTCAACAATAATTAAATAATTGGGATTAGTGTACGCCAAATATCATGCCAACACCCGTGTGGGGTTTCAAATCAACAAACACACATTTTTGTTTGTGCAGTTGGGCGATGTGTAAAATTTATCGACCCAATCAATATCAGTCAAATCAGTGTATATAAACAAATCAGCCGATTTGTTTATAAATATTTATTTATTCGCTTTCACGTTAAAAATTATATTTTTAACGATAATATATTTTATTTCAACACATGAATTCCTATTCAGTTCATTTACACGATAAAAATGATATTTTTATTTTTCTAACATATTTTAGAAAATTTCGGCGGCATAACGGCACGATAATAGAAACGGGACGAGGCCTAGCCTTATCCCCGGTCTAGTGAAGGCCCACGCCATTCACACATCAATCAAATCCATTCCATTCCACCAAACAATTTAATTCAAACCAATTAATCTAACCAACTACACAACCAAACAATTTAACAAACAAGCCATCCATGCTCTGTGGATGACGGGTGTCGGGTGCTACTAAACACCGTCTGCGTCCTAGTATATATATATAACTAGAAAAAGAGAATTTAGAGTGAGAAGTTCTCACAAATAGCTATCCAACTCCACGACACTTCATTTATAAAAATCTTCATCGTTCTCGCCTTTTTATCACGTTCGCCCGTAGTCACTACATATATAAAAATCACATTTTTATATAGCTATTCAATATATAAAAATTGAATTTTTACTTTGCTATTCAATATTTAAAAATCCTATTTTTACTTTGCTATTCAATATATAAAAATCCTATTTTTACTATGCTATTCAATATATAAAAATCCTATTTTTACTATGCTATTCAATATATTAAAATCCTATTTTTACTACGCTGCTATATAAAAAGATTTCGCCTTTATATAATATAAAAATTATATTTTTCTCGAAGTAAAAATCATATTTTTACTTCAATACACATCTCAAAATATCGTCTTTACATATTCAATCTTTATTTTGCTACACATATAAAGATGTTATTTTTAATATTCCTATCATGTAAAAATTATATCTTTACTTCTCTACATAAACAAAAATCATATTTTTACATCTTTATATAGTAAAGATTATATTTTTAATACTTTAAAAATATAAAAATCATATTTTTATTTCTTTAAAATAAATTAAAAACTGAAATAAAACTCACATTGGTTGAAAGGGGCTCGCTAAAGCGTCGGAGAGGCACGGGGACTAAATAGCAAGCTTGGAACTCGATAAAAATTGGGTCTTTGGCCAAGAGAGGGGGTCCACGTGTTCGGAGGAGGTGGTGGCCGGCGTCAAGGCGGCGCAGCAGGCGAAGGTGGGGCCAGGGGGGTCGCGGCGTCGGTGTAGGCGGTCGGAGGCATGGGTTTCAGAAGAGGAGGGAGAGGAGAACGAGGGGAGGAGGTCTCGAGGTGGAGGAGAAGGGGGAAGAGGGGCGGAGGACCCCTGGGGGTCGGCGCCAGGGCGCGGCGGCCCTGGTGGCAGCGGCGGTCTTGGGCCCCCCGTCGTTCGCCCTTTTTCTTTTTTTTCTTTTTTCTTTTTTTTCTGTTTGGTATGAATAGAGGAGAGAGAGAAAGAGGGGTGAGGTGTTATTATATTTAATTATTTTTAATTCTCCTTTAAGTTGACTTTTATTTCGACCTCGAAACGAGGCCCACTGCCTGTCTTCCATAGCGTTTTACCCCCATTCCGATCACAATGGGATATGTATCGTAGGCTGATTCGATCGTTTAAATCTGTTTTCATCAAAATCAACATATAACTCCTTATATTGATTTTGAGCGCGCATTTCAATTTACCGGGGTCACATACGAACTTTATAAATTCCCGAGAAATATTTTCTAGCTTCGTATTGACGATACGGTCCTAACAAAACTAGCTTCGTCGAATTCTGAGACCGTAAAAAAAATGGCCAATTTCCAGTCGATTAAAATCAACTAAAACTGGTCAAACACGTTTTCCTTTGCCACGCTCACATATTGATTCGAAAAATTACGAAATTTGGAATCTAGCAATAACTTTACATCACGGACCCAACAAAAGTGGTTTCGTCGAAATCCGAAGTCGTTTGCAAAATTCTCATTTTTAAGGGCCTGAATTCCATAGCGACTATTCAGAATTTTCAACTGGAAATATCTTTTGATTCCCGCTATGAAATTTTGATTTTTCGGATTCGTTGGAAAGATATCATCAATTAGATTCTAATGTTTTTGGTTTCACTAAAATCCGGATTGTTTTGCATCCGGTACGTTCAATTGAAGTTTGAAATCGAATTATCGAACTACCGCGCCATTTTCAATTCCTTTTATAATTATAACTAAATATTTATATTCTAACGACGATGTATAAAATATATACGTTCTAATTCTATTTAAAATAAATTTCTCGTCGTCATTATTTAAAATAATCCATTTTAAATGTTCGAAATTCGCTAAAATTGCCAAAATAAAAATTTTAAACTGGCCCAGATTTTCCGGGTTATTACAATCTCCCCCACTTAAAACTTTTCTTCCCCGAAAAGGAACAAATTCGAAAGTGGTTTGATTAATCAACTCTACGTTCGATCTGGCTTCCATTCTCCAACTTTTCAGTTTCTGAGAATTTTCAAATTTTCCAAAAATTTGGCTAACACCCTAAATTTTCGAAAAATTTCACCATAACCTCCCCTGCACCGGCAGCCACGGGAAAATCCCAAAATTGCCATATAGGTCTTCTGATCTCAAAAAGAAAAAGAAAAAGCCAAGCGGCTAGCCAATAGGCTCATAAAATCATCATCACCCAAACAAAACAGTAAATTATGTAGTAAACATGTACCTATTTGTCGGGCAAACAAATTTTATTCTTCGGCTCTAGCCTCCTTGCTATGACCTGTTCAATGTAAGTACATGTATATGCAAGCAAATGCGACCAATTTCAATACAATTCAATATTTGGTTCAATATTATCAAACAACTAAACAAACAACACAAACATCAATCAATTAGTGGATTAGAGTTGCAAATTCATAATTTTGATACATATACAGAAAATCATGTTTTTGATGCCAATTCACAACAATGTATTCTAGCTATATTAGTTTTGGTTCTCACACCAATCTAATGGAAATATATAGAAATCACACCTTCGAAATTCGAATATGAATACTGATGATGATGCACCATCATCAGAATCATCCCCGGATATCTAGAATGTGATTCTATATCTACCCAGTATATTAAAACTTCAACTATACGTTCATGACGCGTATACGCGAAATCTTTATATATTGGATTGTCCAAATTCAAAATAAATAAATATTCAAATACATATAAAACGATTTAAATTTCAAAACAAAATTGTTTTCATTTGAAGAATATACTCTTCGCACTCGTTCTAGGATACTACTGATCCTATCTCTAACGAGTCATTCTAATTGGATTTTACTAATCCAATATCTGATGAATTCTTTCGTATGGTTCTAATGTGTCTTGTTCTCGAGCTCTGTAAACCAAAGCTCTGATACCAAACTGAGACGACCCGAACTTCCCCGTGGAGGAAAGCACGGGTAGAATTGAGGACACGACAAAATAGAACGCAGACGGAAGAACATTTCATTATTATTACAACAATTCCATCAGATACATGAATATACAGAGTATAAATGAATAAATTACATTCAATAAATATCAGAGATTACAATAAATTACATAGCAGCGGAAAAATATACAAAACACAACTAGAAGTAATGCACGGATACAGAGCTTTCCGAGCATCGTTCCAGCTGTAAATTAGGATCCTGTGAATATAAATCTGCAAAACCAAAACTACTAGCTGCCCGTGTCGAAAATAAGGGCACCCAGAGTTTAGGTTAAAACAATAAACTCCAGGTCAGTCATGTGACTGGTGTGAGAACTAAAACAGTTATTAATATTGGTTTTAAAGTTTGGTAAATCAAGGGACCACGCCGTATAACACGGAACGGGTTTCCTCCCAAGAATACCAGTGCATAGAACAAACAGCGCAATGCTAAATAAAGAAAAATGAAGCTGTTATAAGACCCAGGTCCCATCACACAATGCAACGCAAGCCGGAGGACAGGGTTTTCCCTTATAACAGCCAAAGCATGCTTGATACGTTTAAAACAAATCATTTGATACTATAAAAGGTGTATAGTGTCAAAACAATTTCAATCATAAATATCAATCATAGACGGCATGGGTACCATATATCATGTCGCCATACTAGTTCTACAATTAAAACCGCAATATCACGTATTGGAAATTGGATTCCATTATGAGTCGAGGCAAGGGGCAAGCTCCTCTCCACGTTCGAGACACTCTAGCAATGCCTCAGGACCCCACTCTGATCCTTTGGAACCTCCAAGGCCGGTCCTCTCTTATTTTGAGGATTAGTTATTCCTGAACACACGTTTCCCAGTCCTTACAGACCTATATCCGAGGCGCCTCGTATCCAACAACCACACAGGTGAAAAGTATATAAATGTCAGGGCTGGTAGGTCACTGACACCACCCTAGCTAGAAAGAAACGTCGTGCACTCCTTGGGTCCGTATCCCGTTTTTGACTCATACCAAGGTGTGAGGCTCGCGAATTCACGTTATACACAAAGCTATGCCACACAACCCGTGCTTTGATCATCAACCACAAGACTTTTCTTTTCAACAGAAGCCTTGATCAATTGCCACTTACGCGTGCCACATTGGCAATTCACTCCATGCGACTGATGTCCATCGATATACAACCTCTGAGCTCGTACGTCTCAGAGAAGGGCGTTATGCAAAAGAATAAATTCTCTGCCGCCAAACAGATGTATATTTAATAGAGATCGATCAACACAGAATAAAATCCAATGTCAGACACACAATCCATTTACAAGTTCGCTCTGGATCTGAACGAAACCGGAGGCCCTTTCCTCGCATATCCATCCATCTCCAAATACGTCTGGACGATCACCAACTGTTTCCCTCATCCTGGGTGTACAGCCCAATCAAGATCATCAGTAATCACCCAAACGATGTGAAGACTTCCGGTCTTCAACCACCGTCTTCATCTTCGACATCTCGTTGAATCGGTTATTCAGAATGGGTATAACCCGGCCTTTCAGAATAACCCACGTATATAATAAACAAATGTTACACAAACACAACGAACGCCTCATTCCAATTCAGAATATTCTTTTATTCACAAAATCACATTCTTAGGGAAAGGTTCCCATTGATTTTATCCAAGATAAATTCCTCTAAATTTATTCTTTAATCCTCCTTTGGATATCATTTCAAACTAGTCGGGATTAACGAACCACACCGAAGTAATTATTTATTTTATTTCCCAATCCCAACCTATATATCCCATGGAGAAAACTGGTAATACTCCACATCTAACACCACGGGGTTATCGGTAAAATTAATTACCATTTCACGTTTAAATCTAATTAAAGATTTAACTATCGCATTGGAGCAAAACTGGTGGTACTCCATTCTCGATCACCTTTCAGATTTGATAATTTAAATTATCAATTCACCTTTTAATCTAATTAAAGACTCATTAAATCTCCACTTAGTTTCAATCTCTTCAAAAATCAATATCCTGCCTTTAACTGGGTTAAAGAACCGATGTCATCTAAAACACGATTCACGATAAACCCAAATCACATTTGGTATTAAATACAAGGCTCTGAATAGAAAATATACCGGCTTATATTCAATATCAAATTCTGAAACTAACAAATATCGTATTGGAAATAACGATATAAAATATATCTTTCAAATTCCCATAACAATATCTGTATAGTCACGAAATCCAACATCGAAATATTCCGAAGATAATTTCGATTCAACTCCCGTCCAATCCACGTATTGGGAATATTGATTATTTTTAAAATCACTTTCAAATTCAATTTATTTATTTCAAAAATAAATTGATTTTAATTCTAGTTTAAAACTAGTTCATTTCTATAAAAATCTATTTTTATTTTTTCAAATATGGAATTTTTCAGCCTAAATTTACCCAAATCATTTCTTATGATTCTACACAAATTATAGATATTTTTAATAATTTTATCAAGGCCCGTACAGTCGATTTCCAACAACGGCCATCAAACTGAACTTACAGCGACCTTTTTCAAATTTGATTTGGACATAATTCCAAATCCAACTGTTAGATTTCAAATTTCTAATATTCATTGGAAAGCTCTTTTCGATACGAACCCACCGGTTCCGGTTTTAGGAGAATCCGACGGTCGGATCTCCCGCGACGTCAATTTGAAGTCAATGGTCGAAATTCACGAACTACCGCGGCGCGGCGCGTTCTATTCAGGCCATTATATATATAATATATATTATATATACTTCGTCGATTTCCTTTTAAAACGTATTCTATAAATCGTTTTAAATTCGTTTTCAAAACCATTTCAACACTATATTCAATTTCAAATTGATTTGATTTCAATTCAATTCGAATTCATTTCAATTTTATTTAACTTGAATTCAAATTCGTTTCAATTCAATTCAAATTCTAATTCGTTTCAATTCAATTCAATTTAATTCAAATTCGTTTCAATTCAATTTAATTCAAATTCGAATTCATTTCTATTTTATTCGAATTCAGATTCACTTTCTATTCAATTCAAATTCTAATTCGTTTTCTATTCAATTCGAATCGAATTCATTTTCTATTCGATTCGAATTCATTTCAAATTGATTCAATAAAATTTCCATTTGAATTTTTATCCAATTCAATTTGAATTTCATTTCAAAATATCAGATTTTGAAATCACTTTTCAATATTCATTGTAAAACGAATAAAATCGATATAAATATCGTTCACGTCAAAATAGCACATCTCTAGTCCATACGGCTTTATATTTTTCAAAAACTTCTTTATTCTGTTCAACAAATGAATATTTATTCTATTCAACACATGAATCTATATTTCTTTCAACACACGACTATTTTTGTTATGTAAAATATTTTATAAAACTATGGTATCTATCATTTGATTTTAATTAGACTCCACCGTAAAGTAGATCTAATTTTAAATATGATAAAGATGTAAATTTTATTGTATAAAATATTTTACTCAACACATGAATATTTTTGTTATGTAAAATATTTTATAAAACTATGGTATCTATCGTTTGATTTTAATTAGACTCCACCGTAAAGTAGTTCTAATTTTAAATATGATAAAGATGTAAATTTTATTGTATAAAATATTTTACTCAACACACGAATATTTTCAGCACATGAATATTTTCAACACATGAATATTTTTATATTCAACACATGAATTTTCTTTTATAATATTCATTATTTTCCCGATTGGAATGAGGCCCAATCAATTACCATATAACGTTAATTATATGGATTCCATACAACACATGTATTTAATAGCATTGATAAACAATCAACCATCATCCAAGGTGCACCACACAACTACATAAGCATCAAATATTAATAATCGACCCTTACACAGTCTGTCGACCTATCGTTCGACGATAATTAAATAATTGGGATTAGTGTACGCCAAATATCATCCCAACACCTGTGTGGGGTTTCAAATCAACAAACACACATTTTTGTTTGTGTAGTTGGGCGATGTGTAAAATTTATCGACCCAATCAATATCAGTCAAATCAGTGTATATAAACAAATCGGCCGATTTGTTTATAAATATATATTTATTCACTTTCACGTTAAAAATTATATTTTTAACGATAATATATTTTATTTCAACACATGAATTCTTATTCAGTTCATTTACACAATAAAAATGATATTTTTATTTTTCTAACATATTTTAGAAAATTTCGGCGGCATAACGGCACGATACTAGAAACTGGACGAGGCCTGGCCTTATCCCCTATCTAGTGAAGGCCCACGCCATTCACACATCAATCAAATCCATTCCATTTCACCAAACAATTTAATTCAAACCAATTAATCTAACCAACTACACAACCAAACAATTTAACAAACAAGCCATCCATGGTCAGTGGATGACGGGTGTCTGGTGCTACTAAACACCGTCTGCATCCTAGTATATATATATAACTAGAAAAAGAGAATTTAGAGTGAGAAGTTCTCACCAATAGCTATCCAACTCCACGGCACTTCATTTATAAAAATCTTCATCGTTCTCGCCTTTTTATCACCTTCGCCCGCAGTCACTACATATATAAAAATCACATTTTTATATAGCTATTCAATATATAAAAATCGAATTTTTACTTTGCTATTCAATATATAAAAATCCTATTTTTTACTTTGCTATTCAATATATAAAAATCCTATTTTTACTATGCTATTCAATATATAAAAATCCTATTTTTACTATGCTATTCAATATATAAAAATCCTATTTTTACTATGCTATTCAATATATAAAAATCCTATTTTTACTACGCTGCTATATAAAAAGATTTCGCCTTTATATAATATAAAAATTATATTTTTCTCGAAGTAAAAATCATATTTTTACTTCACTACACATCTCAAAATATCGCCTTTACATATTCAATCTTTATTTTGCTACACATATAAAGATGCTATTTTTAATATTCCTATCATGTAAAAATTATATTTTTACTTATCTACATAAACAAAAATCATATTTTTACATCTTTATATAGTAAAGATTATATTTTTAATAATTTAAAAATATAAAAATCATATTTTTATTTCTTTAAAATAAATTAAAAACTGAAATAAAACTCACATTGGTTGAAAGGGGCTCGCTAAAGCGTCGGAGAGGCACGGGGACTAAATAGCAAGCTTGGAACTCGATAAAAATTGGGTCTTTGGCCAAGAGAGGGGGTCCACGTGGTCGGAGGAGGTGGTGGCCGGCGTCAAGGCGGCGCAGCAGGCGAAGGTGGGGCCAGGGGGGTCGCGGCGTCTGTGTAGGCGGTCGGAGGCATGGGTTTCAGAAGAGGAGGGAGAGGAGAACGAGGGGAGGAGGTCTCGAAGTGGAGGAGAAGGGGGAAGAGGGGCGGAGGACCCCTGGGGGTCGGCGCCAGGGCGCGGCGACCCTGGTGGCAGCTGCGGTCTTGGGCCCCTCGTCGTTCGCCCTTTTTCTTTTTTTCTTTTTTCTTTTTTTTTTTCTGTTCGGTATGAATAGAGGAGAGAGAGAAAGAGGGGTGATGTGTTATTATATTTAATTATTTTTAATTCTCCTTTAAGTTGACTTTTATTTCGACCTCGAAACGAGGCCCACTGCCTGTCGTCCATAGCGTTTTACCCCCATTCCGAACACAATGGGATATGTATCGTAGGCTGATTCGATCGTTTAAATCTGTTTTCGTCAAAATCAACATATAACTCCTTATATTGATTTTGAACGCGCATTTCAATTTACCGGGGTCACATACGAACTTTATAAATTCCCGAAAAATATTTTCTAGCTTCGTATTGATGATACGGTCCTAACAAAACTAGTTTCGTCGAATTCTGAGACCGTAAAAAAAATGGCCAATTTCCAGTCGATTAAAATCAACTGAAACTGGTCAAACACGTTTTCCTTTGCCACACTCACATATTGATTCGAAAATTACGAAATTTGGAATCTAGCAATAACTTTACATCACGGACCCAACAAAATTGGTTTCGTCGAAATCCGAAGTCTTTTGCAAAATTCTCATTTTTAAGGGCCTGAATTCCATAGCGACTATTCAGAATTTTCAACTGGACATATCTTTTGATTCCCGCTATGAAATTTTGATTTTTCAGATTCGTTGGAAAGATATCATCAATTAGATTCTAATGTTTTTGGTTTCACTAAAATCCGGACTGTTTTGCATCCGGTACGTTCAATTGAAGTTTGAAATCGAACTATCGAACTACCGCGCCATTTTCAATTCCTTTTATAATTATAAATAAAAATTTATATTCTAACGACGACGTATATAATATATACGTTCTAATTCTATTCAAAATAAATTTCTCGTCGTCATTATTTAAAATAATCCATTTTAAATGTTCGAAATTCGCTAAAATTGCCAAAATAAAAATTTTAAACTGGCCCAGATTTTCCGGGTTATTACAACTTTCCTCGCATATCCATCCATCTCCAGTTGCGTTTGGACGATCACCAACTGATTCCCTCATCCTGGGTGTACAGCCCAATAAAGATCATCAGTAATCACCCAAACGATGTGAAGACTTCCGGTCTTCAACCACCGTCTTCATCTTCGACATCTCGTCGAATCGGTTATTCATAATGGGTATAAACCCGGCCTTTCTAAATAACCCATGTATATAATAAACAAATGTTATACAAACACAACGAACGCCTCATTCCAATTCAGAATATTCTTTTATTCACAAAATCACATTCTTAGGGAAAGGTTCCCATTAATTTTATCCAAGATAAATTCTTCTAAATTTATTCTTTAATCCTCCTTTGGATATCATTTCAAACTAGTCGGGATTAACGAAACACACTGAAGTAATTATTCATTTTATTTCCCAATCCCAACCTATATATCCCATGGAGCAAAACTGGTGATACTCCATTCCTAACACCACGGTGTTATCGGTAAAATTAATTACCATTTCACGTTCAAATCTAATTAAAGATTTAACTATCGCATTGGAGAAAAACTGGTGGTACTCCATTCTCGATCACCTTTCAAATTTGATAATTTAAATAATCAATTCACAATTTAATCTAATTGAAGATTCATTAAAACTCCACTTAGTTTTAATCTTTTCAAAAATCGATATCTTGCCTTTAACTGGGTTAAAGAACCAATGTCACCTAAAACACGATTCACGATAAACCCAAATCACATTTGATATTAAATACAAGGCTCTAAATAGGAAATATATCGGCTTATATCCAATATCAAATTCTGAAACCAACAAATATCATATTGGAAATAACGATATAAAATATATCTTTCAAATTCCTATAACAATATCTGTATAGTCATGAAATCCAACATCGAAATATTCCGAAGATAATTTCGATTAAACTCCCGTCCCATCCACGTATTGGGAATATTGATTATTTTCAAAATCGCCTTCAAATTCAATTTGTTTACTTCAAAAATAAATTGATTTTAATTCTAGTTCAAAACTAGTTCATTTCGATAAAAATCTATTTTTATCTTTTCAAATGTGAAATTTCTCATCCCAGTTCTTTCCAATTCATATATTATGATTTTACACAAATTATAGATATTTTTAATAATTATATCAAGGCCCGTACAGTCGATTTCCATCAAAGGCTATCGAATTGCACTTACGGCGACCATTTTCAAATTTGATTTGGACATAATTCCAAATCATACCGTTAGATTTCAAATTTCTAATATTCATTGGAAAGCTCTTTATGATACGAACCCAACGGTTCCGGTTTTAGGAGAATCCGACGGTCGGATGTCCCGCAACGTCAATTCGAAGTCAATGGTCGAAATTCACGAACTGTCGCGGCGCGGCGCATTCTATTCAGGCCATTTTATATATAATATATATATATATATATTATATATATTTCGTCGATTTCCTTTTTAAAACGTATTTTATAAATCGTTTTAAATTCGTTTCAAAAACAATTTCGACTTCATCTTCAATTTCAAATCGATTTGATTACAATTCAATTCGAATTCATTTCAATTTGATTCAATAAAATTTCAATTTCCATTTTTATCTAAATCAATTTGAATTTCATTTCAAAATATTAGATTTTGAAATCACTTTTCAACATTCATTGCAAAATGAATAAAATCGATATAAATATCGTTCACGTCAAAATAGCGCAACTCTAATCAACACGGCTTTATATATTTCAATAAATTCGTTATTTTATTCAACAAATGAATATATATCACATGAATCTATATTTCTTCCAACACACGACTATTTTTGTTATGTAAAATATTTTGTAAAACTATGGTATCTATCGTTTGATTATAATTAGACTCCACCGTGAAGTAATTCTAATTTTAAATATGACAAAGATGTAATTTTACTATTAAAATATTTTACTCAACACATAAATATTTTCAACACATGAACCTCGTCGACACATGACCTTTTTTTTATATTCAACACATGAATTTTCTTTTAAAATATTTATTATTGTCCCGATTGGAATGAGGCCCAATCCATCACCATATAATGTTAATTATATGGATTCCATACAACACATGTATATAATAGCAATGGAAAATAATCAACCATCAACCAAAGTGCACTACACTGTATAAGCATCCAATATAGATATCTAACGCTTATAACAGCCTGTCAATCAATCGATCGACATATTTAATCAATCAGGATGAGTGAACTTCAAATTTCATCCCAACACCCGTGTGGGGTTTCAAACAATCAAACACAGATTTTAGTTGTGTAGTTGGGCGATGTGTAAAATTTATCGTCCCAATCAATGTCCTTCAAATAGGTGTACATAAACAAACCGTCCGGTTTGTAAATGAATATTTTATTTTATTCACTTCCACGTTAAAAATTATATTTTTAACGATAATATATTTTATTTTAACACATGAATCTCTATTCCTTTCATTTACACCATAAAAATGATACTTTTATTTTTCTAACATATTTTAGAAAATTTCGGCGGCATAACGGCACGATACTAGAGACGGGACAAGGCCTAGCCTTATCCCCGGTCTAGTGAAGGCCCACGCCATTCACACATCAATCAAATCCATTCCATTTCACTAAACAATTCAATTCAAACCAAATAGACTAACTAACTACTCAACCAAACAATTTAACAAACAAGCCATCCATGGTCTGTGGATGACGGGTGTCGGGTGCTACTAAGCACCGTCTGCATCCTAGTACATATATATAACTAGAAAAGAAATTGAAGAGTGAGAAATTCTCACCGAAAGCTATCCAATCATCTTGACTCTTCCTTTGCAGAAGTCTTCATCGTTTTCGCCTTTTTCTCAACTTCGTTGCCCGTGGCCACTATATATATAAAAATCACATTTTTACTTCGCTATTCAATATATAAAAATCGAATTTTTACTTCGTTATTCAATATATAAAAATCGAATTTTTACTATGCTATTATATAGATAAAAATTCTATTTTTACATCGCTGCTATATAAAAAGATTTCGCCTTTTCAAAAATATAGATTTGCCTTTCTATAATATAAAAATTATATTTTCTCGAAGTAAAAATCATATTTTTACTTCACTACTCATCTCAAAATATCGTCTTTTCAAATCTAAAAATATCGTCTTTTCATTTTCAAAAATATCGTCTTTTCACTTTTAAAAAAAAACAAATCTTTCTCTATACTTTATTTTCAGATTTTATAAATGCTAATTCATGTATATAAAAACTGATTTTATAAGTAAAAATATAATTAAAAACTTACATTTTTCTGCCTTTAACTTGGAAGAGGGGTGCTGGGCTATTGGAGGTTCGTCGGAGGTCGGCTGAGGGCCAAGGGGGGGTGCGGGTTCGGGTCTGGGGGGTGCGGCGCGTCCTTGGTGGCGACGGAGGGCTGGGACGAGGGGGCGGTGGAGTTTCTGTCATCGGAGAAGGAAGGAGGTAGGGAGGAGGGGGAAGAGGGGCGGAGGACCCCTCGGGGTCGGCGCCAGGGCACGGCGGTCTTGCCACCCCCCCCCCCCCCCCCCCCGTCGTTCGCCTTTTTTTTATTTTTTATTTTCTGTTAAAATCGGTTTTGAAGAAGAGAGGGGCCAACGGGTTTAAAGGGGGTGAGGAGAGAGAGAAGTTTTTAATTTGTTATTTAATTATTTTATTTTGCAAAAAGTTGACTTTTACATACGACCTCTAAACGAGGTCCCCCGCCTGTCGTCCATAGCGTATTACCCCCATTCCGAACACAATGGGATATGTATCGCAAGCTGATTTGATCGTTCCGATCAGTTTTCTTCAAAATCAACGTATAACTCTTTATATTGAATTTGAACGCGCATTTCAATTTACTGGGTCACATACTAACTCGAAAAATTCCAGAAAAATATTTTCTAGCTTCGTATTGACGATACGGTCCTAACAAAACTAGTTTCATCGAATTCCGAGACCGTTGGAAAAATGGCCATTTTCCAGTCGATTAAAATCAACTGAAACTGGTCAAACGCGTTTTCTTTTGCCACGCTCACATATTGATTCGAAAAATTATGAAATTTAGAATCTAGAAATAATTTGACATCACGGATCCAACAAAAGTGCTTTCGTCGAAATCCGAGGTCGTTTGCAAAATTTCCATTTTTAAGGGCCTGAATTCTAAAGCGACTATTCAGAATTTTCAACTGGACATATCTTTTGATTCCCGTTATGAAATTTCGATTTTTCGGATTCGTTGGGAAGATATCATCAATTAGATTCCAATTTTTTTGGTTTCACTAAAATCCGGATTGTTTTGCACCCGGTACATTCAATTGAAGTTTGAAATCGAATTATCGAACTACCGCGCCATTTTCAATTCTATTTATAATTATATATAATTATTATATTCTAACGACGACGTATATAAATATATACATTCTATTCTATTCAAAATAAATTTCTCGTCGATATTATTTAAAATAATTCATTTTAAATGTTCAAAATTCGCTAAAATTACCAAAGTAAAAATTTTAAACTGGCTCAGATATTCCGGGTTATTACAAAATGTATGCAAATAAATCTTTTTATTTGACACTAGAATATAGAACATGCATGTAAATAAATATAACGTTAAAAAAGACATTTGAAATCTTGTGTAAATATACTTAATAAAAAAATTTATGCACGTATTAATTGCGCGTTCGAATTTGGAATTTAAACGCATGTCAAAATAGGGAAAAAATGTAATAATAATATGGAAACATATAAATCGTATGTTGTGAATTAATTATGCAGGTTAATTGCATGCAAATTAACATGTTTTGCAAAATTCTTGGTATATATATATATATATATGTATATATATATATATATATATATATTAGAAACCTTTCATAAATGTCTAATGAGTCAAATTATTAAATGCATAATTTGAACATTATTTGTTATTTTGTCACAACACATATAGTCAATGCATGAGTAAGATATGTATATGTGTGTGTGTATATATATATAAATATAGAGTAAGATTTATTCTTGCAATTAATCAAGGTGAATTTGAATTGCCTTAAGAATGTGTATATACATAGAAGTCTTTACGTTCACATACCTTGGAGAGTTAATAAAACACGTTAAGAAATTAATTGGGCATTGATTGACTCATAAGTCAATCAATATGGTTTAATAAAGAATTATTTGCGGAATTGAATATTAACGCTGATTTTAATTTTTTTTTACTGGACTTGACACATCTTCGGTCTATATTAATACCTATGCTAACGTGGCTTGATCGATGTAGGTTAAAAAGTCTAAAATCTAAAGGCCTAGATTACTTTATCTCCCTTATAAACGAACCTTATATCTAACCCTAATTCTCACAACTTCACATCTCCATTCCCTGCCTCCACTATTCAAAACTTCTTCCTCTAAATAAAAATGGAGTTATGAGGAGGATATTTATATTGATTTAGAGATTCCTACCAGGGTCATTTGGATAAGCATATTTAGGTGAGAATTCTGAATTTTAATTAAATAAAATTTTAATTATTTTCTCACTTTAAAAATTAGTGTATGTGTATGTATGTAATAATCTAGTTCTACGATGCGATGAATTTTATTCCTTACTTCAGATCTAACATTCTAGATCTATGTATGCGATGAAATTTTATTCTTTATTTCAGATCTAATATACTAGATCGGTGTTTGCGATATAATTTTCTTACTTGTTTACTCGAGCATTCAAAATCTCATCTTTTGAGATTCATGTTATTTATTTATGCGAGTGATAAATAAATCTCATCTTTGTTGAGATTTACAATGCGTGTGACGACCAAAGCCCCGTAACACAAAGGCAAGGGTAATCTTTGTAATATTACACATAAAAAGATAACAGCAAAACAGAAATAATTAAAGACACCAGATAATGTACAATAAAATATACTGGATAAATATAAACATCATAGTTACACAGTATACAGGATCATACTTAGTACAAAATATAGTTCAGCTATACATAAATATCTATAGCGGAAACAAAACATAGATGTATAATAGGAGATGAACAGCATAAAAAGAGATAAATGATAGAATCCATCTTCAGCTCTGGCTATCCCTAAAGAGCCTGCTAAAACCTGAATACAAGGGTGCCCGTGTAGAAAAAAGGGCACCCGAGTTTGCAAGTGAAACAAACTACGAGTCAGTCATGGGACTGGTATGAGAAATCTACTAAACAAATTTTACAATATGGCCAATCACAGGACCATGCTACTTTCGCGGAATGGGATTACTCCAGTGATTGTCAGTGCTTTAAAAACAAGTAAATCTTTTTAACATCGCAATGGTTTTTATCAAAATGAAGCCATTATAAGACTCAGGTCCCATCACACAATGCAACACAAACCGGAGGACAGAGTTTTACCTTATAATGGCCAAAATATGCTTGATACGAGCAAAACAAATCATTTGATATTATTGCTAGTGTTTATATGTTTCAAAAACAATTTGAATCATAACTATCAATCATAGACGGCATGGGTACCATATATCATGTCGCCATATATATATATATATATATATATATATATATATATATATATATATATATATATACAATCAAAACCCCAAGATGTCGTATTTGGAAATTTGATTTCCGTCATGAGCCAAGGCCGGGGATCGTCCTCACCGCTTCGAGACAATCTAGACTACCATGCCTCAGGAACTGCCGCAACTGCACCTTGGATCGTTAGGGTCGGTGCACTCGATAAGGATTAAACTTAAACCCTGAAAATTGCGTTTCCCCACCCTATGGGTCGTAAACTGGTCATATCCCGACCAGACCATCGGCTCCAAAGAGACCGAACTAACCGAGGCGCCTCGCAATCCATCATACACATAGGTAAAATGTCAGGCCATGTAAAATATGGCACCACTCCTAGCAAGAAAGAAACGTAGGTCCTCCCTGAAGTCCTCTCCCGTTTCTGGCTCATACCTCGGTGTGAGGCTCACGAAACAACACTAGACACAAAGCTAGCTATTTAAAGCCCTGCTTTGATCATCAACCACAAAGCTCTTCTTTTCAACAAAAGCTTTGATCACTGCATCTCAGCATGCCACACAGGCAATTCACGCCACGCAACTGACGTCTATCAATCACACAGAATGAAATCCCATGTCAGACACACAGTCAATTTACAAGTCCGTTCTGGGTCTGAACGAAACCGGAGGATCTTTATTCCTCGCACATCCGTACAACTAACATGTACGTCCGGACGGCTACTACTTCAGCCCGTTCAAGGTAGCTACTCCCTTCATGAGCATCAGTAGAACCCCTCCTTTCGACGAGAAGATCATCGGTCTTGCACCGTCTTCATATCTTCGACATTTAATCGTCGATCAATTATTTGAAATGAGATTTAACTCGGCCTTTTCAAATAATTCACATATATTTAGAATTTCAAATCAATTCATTTCAATGGTTAAATTATTCGACAACAATAATTCTGTTCTTTAATATAATTTTCAAGCCAAACACATTCAACCATCAAATATCCAATAAACCGAGCAAATTCAGTTTATTTTCATTCCATATCGTTTATAATATTTTATCACGATTTATTGCTATTTTTGTTTATTTAAAAATAGCCAATTCATTCAAACGATACTTCAGGCCAAAACGCGGCCGTGACGCTGTTTTTCTTCAGATTTGATTTACACATATCTAAAAATCTAACCGTTGGATCTTCACAAATTTTATATCATAAGAAAGATCTTTTCTAAACGAATCCAATGGTTTCAGTTTTGGGAAAATCCGATGGTTGGATCACCCGGTACAATCGTTTGAAGTTTCGATTTCAAATTTCGAACTACAGCGTCGTTATTCGATTTATTTTAATTATATTTATGTATGTATATATAAATATAATCGATTCTGGCGCTGTTTTTCTTCAGATTTGAATTAAACATTCCAGACAATGCAACCGTTGGATTTTTACAAAGTTGGTGCCGTTGGAAAGGTATTTCCAAGGCAAACCCAACGGTTGTGGTTTCGGGAAAATTCGATAGTCGGATCTCCCGCAATAATCGTTTGAAATCACGGTTTCAAAATACGAACTGCAGCTTCGTTATTTGATTTATTTTAATTATATTCATATATATATATATATATATAATTGATTCTTCGATTTCAAAACCATATTCATTTCATACATTTGATAAAAATGATATTTTTATCCAACAGATATTTATTTAACCACATCACTATTTTTAACAATTCATGTATATAATAAAAATATGATTTTTATTGTAAAACAATTTATTTCAAAACACGACTATTTTATATAGTTCATATAGATGATAAAATTGTGATTTTTATTATAAAACAATTTATTTCAAAACACGAATGTCACTCAACACATGAATTTCTATTCAACACATGAATATAGTTACAACATATGAAAATAAATCAAACACCGAATGATTTCAGAAAATTTCGGCAGCATAACGGCAGGGTAGTTAAAACCGGGACCGTATCGATGTACGGCTCCTCGCTCTACCTTAAAACCTTGCGGTTTTTTACAATGGAGATTTCATGCATCTAATTCGCACGCAGGCGAGCATGTTTTTCTTTCATTTCCACAACCTATTCTAATATATTTTTTTCAACCACAAGTGGGTATTTTTCAACCACAATCAATCATTCTCAACCACAAACAATTCTATCAACCATTCCCATTATTCACCAAATTTCATATCAACCAATATTCAAACAATATCACAACAAATAAATATCGTCCATGGTCTGTGGACGAGGGGATTATATATATATATATATATATATATATATATATATATTCGTATATAAATATATTTCAATTCACTTCAATTTATTTCATCGCATATATAATTTTTACAATGCATATATAACTTATACATCGAACATACAACTTATACAACGCTTATACATGAGGTGTACAACGCTTATATAACTCATACATCGACTATATAATTTATACATCGTCGTTTCCATATCGTTTATAATTCAGAAATCTCACTTTGGTTTCCACTCCTCCAAAAATTGCTGAAGGCTAATAAAAATATGCGGTCTCTTCTAAAATGTAGAAGACGTCCACACGGTCCCGGCGTCTCTTGTTTCACTGAATTTCGACCACAAACAAAAAAGATATGATTTTTATAGTGAAATCAAAATATGTAGCGCTTAGAAGTGCTATAATCAGTTTAAAATAAAATAGGCTGTTACCTTTCTGTTTTCTTCAAAAATAGGTTTTGGATTTGCGCGAGATTGGTTAAGCTTGGTGACGATCGAGCGTTGCCACGTCGAAGAGGGAGGAGCGGGCATCCCAACGCTGGTGGTGGCGTTTTGATCGACGGCCGTATGGGGGTGCGGCGGCGCTTTAAATCGAGCGACTTTGAGGGCTCCGATCTCCACCAATTCGAGATGAGACGGGATGAGACATGTATGGATTTGAAGGTGAGGAGGAGCACTATAAAAAGTTGAACCGGGGCAATGGTTATCGGCGCGTGTGGAGGGAGATATGGAGGAGAGAAGGAAGGAACGACAGTCGCCGTTTATCGCGAGGGAGAAAGAGAAATTATGGGGAGAGAGAAAAAATGAGGGCCAATCAGATTTTTTTCTTTTATTTATATATTTTAAAAATCCAAAAATACCACCTATATCATACGAACTCCAATCCAAACCCAAGGACTGTCGTCCCCAGCTAATTACCCCCATTCCAAACACAATGGGATATATTTTGAAGGCCCATTTGACTGTTTCAGTCAGTTTTTCTTCAATTTAAAATATAAAACATTCAATATTTAATTTAAACGTACATTTCAATTTGTCGGGGCCACATACTGATCCCAAAAATTCCCAAAAAATAAATCTAGATATGTTTTGACGATACGGTCCCAACAAAACTAGTTTTGTCGAATTCTGAGACCGTTTGAAAAATGGCCATTTTCTGGTCGATCCAATTTAACTATAATTGACCAAACACATTTTTCTTCGCCACACTCACATATAACTTCAAAAATTATGGAATTTGAAACATAGCAATAATTTCACCTCCCGGATCCAACAAAAGTGGTTTCGTCGAATTCTGAGGTCGTTTGCAAAATGTCTATTTTCAAGGGCTATGTATTCTCTATAGCGACCTTTCTGAAAATTCATTTGGCCATAACTTTTGATTTCCGCTATCAAACTTCGATTTTTCAGATTCGTTACAAAGATATTCACTAACAAATTTAAATATTTTTGGTTTCACTAAAATCCGTTTTATTTTGCACCCGGTACAGTCAGTCAAATTTTGAATTCAAATTTTGAAACTGCCGCGCCATTTCAGGCCTTGTTTATAATTTAAAATTAAATATATTTATTTTCAATCATTGATTCAAACATACTTTTCTTCATTATTATTTAAAATATTTATTCTAAATATTGAAAATCCACTATTTTAGCCAATTTAAAAATTTTAAACTGGTTCAGATTTTCCGGGTTGTTAAATTGCGGCAAAGAAATTACATCTTTGTAATGATGGATTTATTGCAGTAAAAAGAAATATCTTTTTAATGTTATTTTGTGTGACGGCAAGGAATTTCGCACGGTCCGAACTAGTCGATAAACCGACCCAGACCATTCGAAACGCCCTATCGTTTGAGAACACGACAAAGTAGAACGCATATAGAAGAACATTTCATTGTATATTACAACAATGCATCAGAATACAAGAATATACAGAGTATAAATGAATAAATATATATTACACAGAAATATCAGAGATTTAAATTACATTTAAATACATAGCAGCGGAAAATAATACAATACACAACTAGAAGTAGATATACGGATACAAAGCTTTCCGGATATCGTTCCAGCTGTAAATCAGGATCCTGTGAATATAAATCTGCAAAACCAAAACTACTAGCTGCCCGTGTCAAAATAAGGGCACCCAGAGTTTAGGTTAAAACAATAATCTCCAGGTCAGTCGTGGGACTGGTGTGAGAACTAAAACAGTTATTAATCTTTATTTCTAAAGTTCGGTAAATCAAGGGACCACGCCGTATAACACGGAACGGGTTTCCTCCCAAGAATTCCCGTGCATTTAAGTAAAGAGCGCAATGCTTTTCTAAAAATGAAGCTATTATAAGACCCAGGTCCCATCACACAATGCAACGCAGCCGAGGATAGGGTTTTCCCTTATAATAGCCAAACATGCTTAGTAAGTTTAAAACAAATCATTTGATACTACTATAAGTGTATAGTGTATAAAACAACTTCAAATCATAAGTATCAATCATAGGCGACATGAGCGTCCCATGCCACTATGTCGCCATATATAGGTTTACAAATAAAACCGCAAAGTCACGTATTTGGAAATTGGATTTCCATCTATGAACCGAGGCAAAAGATAGTCCTCAACCGATTCGAGACGCTCTAGCCCGTGTCTCAGGAACAGCCGCAACTGCCCCTTGGATCCTCAGGGCCGGTCCACCGATGTGGATTATTATGCCTGAACACTACGTCTCCCCACCCTATGGGGTGTAAGTCTGGTCCGTCAGCCGACCAGAATGCATCGGCCGAATCCGATATAACCGAGGCGCCTCGCAACAGCAACAACCACATAAGTCAAACTCGTCAGGGCGTGTAAAACCACTGACGCCACTTCTAGCTAGAAAGAAACGCATGCCCTCCCTGACGTCCTCTCCCGTTTTTGGTTCATACCGGGTGTGAAGCTCACGAATCAACGTTACACAAAGCTATGCCACAAAGGCCGTGCTTTGATCATCACCACAAAACTTTGCTTTTCAACAGAAGCCTCGATCAATTGCCACTTAGGCATGCCACACAGGCAATTCACTCCATGCGTTTGATATCCATCAATATATAACCCCTGAGCTCGTACGTCTCAGAGAAGTGCGTTAAGCAAGAGAATAAATTCTCCGCCGCCAAACAGATATATATTTAATAGAGATCAATCACACGGACTAAAATCCAATGTCAGACACACAGTCCATTTACAAGTCCGTTCTGGGTCTGAACGAAACCGGAGGCACCTAGTACCCCGCATATCCATCGATCTCCAAGTACGTCTGCACGATCACCAACTGTTTCCATCTTCTTTGGTGTACAGCCGAATCAAGATCATCAGTTATCACCCAAACGACGTGAAGACCTCCGATCTTCGACCATCGTCTTCATCTTCGACACCACGTCGAATCAGTTATTCAGAATGGGATAAACCCGGTCTTTCTGAATAACTCGCGTATATATTATAAAAGTGTTACACAAACACAACATACGCCTCATTCCAATTCAGAGTATTCTTTTATTCAAATATTCCTATACTTTGGGAAAAGTTCCCATTAATTTTATCCAAGATAAATTCTTTAAATTTATTCTTTAATCTCCTTTGAATATCAATTCAAACTAGTCGGGATTAGCGAACCACACCGAAGTAATCATTTATTTTATTTCCCAATCCCAACATATTCATCCCATGAAGTAAAACTGGTTATACTTCATATCTAACACCACGGTGTTATCGGTAAATTCAATTACCACTTCACGTTCAAATCTAATTAAAGATTTAACTATCGCCTGGAGTAAAACTGGTGATACTCCATTCTCGATCTTTTCAATCTAATTAAAGATTCATTAAAACTCCACTTAGTTTTAATCGTTAACTGGGTTAAAGAATCAGTGTCATTTGAAACACGGTTCACGATAAACCCAAAGTCACATTCCATTAATTATCAGGTTAAAGAACGAGTGTTATTTAAAACACTATCCACGATAAACCCAAAAATCAATATCAATTCAATTCCAATTAAATATTATTTAATTGGTACACTTCATTAAATCTAAATAAAAAGATTTAATCTTTTCTCAAATGGGTTCAAGAACAGTGTTAATCAAGACACCATTCACGACAAACCCAAATCACATTTGATATTAAATACAAGGTTCTGAATAGAAAATATATCGACTTATATTCAATATCAGATTCTACGACCAACATATATCGTATTTGAAATAACGATATATATATCTATATCTTTCAAATTTCCATAACGACATCTGTATAATCACGAAATCAAAAATCGAAATATTCCGAAGACAATTTCGATTCAAATCCATTCCAATGCAATTATTGGAAGTTCTGATTATTTTCAAAACCATTTCAAATCCAATTTATTTATTTAAAATAAAAATTACTATTCTAGTTCAAAACTAGTTCATTTCGACAAAAATCTATTTTTATCTTTTCAAATATGGAGTTTTTCATCCCAATTTTTCCCAAATCATTTCTTATGATTTTACACAATTTATTATTATTTTTAATAATTTTATCAAGGCCCGTACAGTCGATTTCCATCAATGGCCATCGAACTGCACTTACAGCGACCTTTTTCAAATTTGATTTGGACGTATCTCCAAATCCAACCGTTAGATTTCAAATTTCTAACATTCGTTAGAAAGCTCTTTTCGATACGAACCCGACGGTTCCGGTTTTAGGAGAATCCGACGGTCGGATCTCCCGTAATGTCCGTTTGAAATAAATGGTCGAAATTCGCGAACTGCCGCGGTGCGGCACGTTCTATTCAGGCCATTATATTATATATATAATATATATAATATATATTTCATCGATTTCTATTTAAAACGAATTATATAAATAGTTTTAAATTCGTTTCAAAAACAATTTCAACTTATATTTCAATTCAAATCAAAATTGAATTCTTCTTTATAAATTCGTTTCAAATTCATTTCTATTCAATTCAAATTTCAATTCAATTCGAATTCATTTCAATTCGTTTTAAATTCACTTCGAATTCAAAGTCGTTTCAATTCATTTCCTTTCGAAATCGTTTTCAATTCATTTTATTTCGAAATCGTTTTCAATTCAATTCCTTTCGAAATCGTTTTCAATTCAATTCATTTCGAAATCGTTTTCAATTCAATTCATTTCGAAATCGTTTCCAATTCAATTCATTTCGAAATCGTTTCCAATTCAATTCATTTCGAAATCGTTTCCAATTCAATTCATTTCGAAATCATTTCCAATTCAATTCATTTCGAAATCGTTTTCAATTCAATTCATTTCGAAATCGTTTTCAATTCAATTCACTTCGAAATCGTTTTCAATTCAATTCATTTCGAAATCGTTTTCAATTCAATTCATTTCGAAATCGTTTTCAATTCAATTCATTTCGAAATCGTTTTCAATTCAATTCATTTCAATATGAATAAAATCGATATAAATATCGTTCACGTCAAAATGGCGTCAATCTAATCAACACGGCTTCATAAATTTCTATTTTCAAATATTCTATTTCAAATATTTCTTTTTCAAAATAGTTGTTATTATCAAAATATTTCGTTCAACACATGACCAATCTCAATGGATGAGTACTGTCAACACATGAACCTTTATTTTATATTATTCTTTATTTTTTTTTCAAATTGGAATGAGGCCTAATCAATTACCATATAAAGTTAATTATATGGATTCCATACAACACATGTATATAATAGCATTGAAAAATAATCAACCATCAACCAAAGTGCACCACACTGTATAAGCATAAGATATAAATATCTAACGCTTATAACAGCATGTCAATCAATCGATCGACATATTTAATCAATCAGGATGAGTAAACTTCAAATTTCATCCCAACACCCGTGTGGGGTTTCAATCAATCAAACACATATTTTATTTGTGCTGTTGGGCGATGTGTAAAATTTATCGTCCCAATCAATGTCATTCAAATAGGTGTACATGAACAAACCGTCCGGTTTATAAATGAATATTTTATTTTATTCACTTCACGTTAAAAATTATATTTTTAATGATAAAACATTTTATTTCAACCTATGAATTTCTATTCGGTTCATTTATTCAATAAAATGATATTTTTATTTTTCTAACATATTTTAGAAAATTTAGGCGGCATAACGGCACGATACTAGAAACGGGACGAGGCCTAGCCTTATCCCCGGTCTAGTGAAGGCCCACGCCATTCACACATCAATCAAATTCACCAAACAACCAAATTCAAATCAAATCATCTAACTGATTTATGCAACCAAACAAACAAGTCCATGGTCTGTGGACGATTGTGTCGGGTGCTACTAAGCACCGTCTGCATCCTAGTATATATATATAAATAGAAAGAGAAATTTTGAGTGAGAAGTTCTCACCAAAGCTATCCAAGCTCCACGGCACTTCATTTATAGAAATCTTCGTCGTCATCTTCGTTGCCCGTAGCCACTACATATGTAAAAATCGAATTTTTATTTCGCTATTCCCTATATAAAAATCGAATTTTTACTTCGAAGTTCAATATATAAAAATCATATTTTTATTTCGAAGTTCAATATATAGAAATCATATTTTTATTTCGAAGTTCAATATATAAAAATCATATTTTTATTTCGAAGTTCAATATATAAAAATCATATTTTTATTTCGAAGTTCAATATATAAAAATCATATTTTTATTTTTTTGAAATCAATGTTATTTACAAAAACAAAATCTTATATTTTTCAAAAACAATGTATGTTTTGCTACTTAAAAAAAACAAAGTATATTTTCCTACTTTAAAACAAAGTAAATTTTTCTAAAACAACTCTAGTTTAACTTTTCCTAATCAGTTCCATTTTTATTTCTAAAAACCCTGCCATTTCCTATTTTAAAAATAAGGATATATTTTATTTCGAAACCATGGAAAAATTATATTTTAAATAATGCTTTTAATATGAAAATCAGAAAATAAAATCAATGCTTTTCATATAAGAATTTCTATTAGCAAAGTCGGCTTTTAACCCTAAATAAAAATAAAAAGAAAAAGGGAAGGGAGGACTTACATCGTTTAGGGGAGGGGGTTTGTTGTTCGCTGGTGGAAGCAGGGGGCGGGTCTTCGAATGGAGGAGGGCGCAGCAGGGTAGGGGGGCTCGAGGTCGTCTCGCTGCTGGGGGGGTCTTCGCGCCAGGCGCCAGTCGAAGGGGGAAAGGAGGATGGGAATTGGAGGTGGAGGAAGGAGATGCGGCGACGCCAGAGGAGGGGAGGGCTGCGATGTGGTGGCGGCGAGGTCAGGACGGGGCGACGATAGTCTTAGGTTTTTTTTTTATTTCCTTATTGATTTGAAGTCAACAGGTAGGGGGGGGGGGTTAAGAGGGAAAATGGATTTTTATATTTTATTATTTATTTATTTTATATTATATTAACCTAAAAGAAACTTTTTATTTTGAACTCGAAATTAAGCCCACCATTTGTCGTCCATAGCGTTTCACCCCCATTTCGAACACAATGGGTGTAACAACCCGTAAAATGCGAGCCAGTTTGAAATTTTTATTTTGGCGATTTTAACGAATTTTGAATATTTAAAATAGATTATTTTAAAAATAATATCGACGAGAAATTTATTTTGAATATAATTTGAACGTATATATTATATACGTCGTCGTTAGAATATAAATATTTATATATAATTATAAATAGAATTGAAAATGGCGCGGTAGTTCGATAATTCGATTTCAAACTTCAATTGAACATACCGGGTGCAAAACAATCCTGATTTTAGTGAAACCAAAAACATTAGGATCTAATTGATAATATCTTTCCAACGAATCCGGGAGATCGAAATTTCATAGCGGGAATCAAAAGTTATGTCCAGTTGAAAATTCTGAATAGTCGCTATGGAATTCAGGCCCTTAAAAATGGACATTTTGCAAACGACCTCGGATTTCGACGAAACCAGTTTTGTTGGGTCCGTGGTGTCAAATTATTGCTAGGTTTTAAATTTCATGATTTTTCAAATCAATATGTGAGCATGGCAAAAGAAAACGTGTTTGACTAGTTTCAGTTGATTTTAATCGACTGGAAAATGGCCATTTTCCCAACGGTCTCAGAATTCAACGAAACTAATTTTGTTAGGACCGTATCGTCAACACGAAGCTAGAAAATATTTTTCTGGAATTTTTCGGGTCCGTATGTGGCCCCGGTAAATTGAAATGTGCGTTCAAATTGAATATATAAAGAATTATATTTTAAATTTGACGGAAACTGATAGTAACGATCGAATTGGCCTGCGATACATATCCCATTGTGTTCGGAATGTGGGTTATTAGCTAGGGACGACAGTCGGTGGGTTGGATTCTGAATTCGTACAAGAAGTCAACCCTTTGAAGAGATAAATTGAAATAAAAATATATATATAAACCTTTTCACAAAACCCCCTACCACTTTATTCATTCAGCCGCCCCTCAAATATCCCGATCGAAATCAGAAATGGCGACCGCGCCATCGCGCCCCCCCAGGGTTTCGCCACCGCCACAGGCGGAGCTGCCGCCGATCTTCCCCTCAGGTGCCTCCTCCCTCCAGCCTCGCTCCACTCTCACCTTCCCTCCTCTGATAACCGCACCTCCCCCCCCTTTTCTGGCCACCGTCGCCCTCCCCAAGGCGGCGCCGACCACCACCAAACCCCCCCCACCTTCCTGCGCCACCTCCCTTCCTCATCTCCGACTTCCTCCTCACCTCCTAAAACCCGACGAACTCAGCCCCTTCGACGAAGCGCGCCACCACCTGTTGATGCTCCTCTGCCCCTACAGCGCACTGGGCCCCTTCAGCTCCTCCCACCCCCTCGTCGCCGCCATATTCCCCCTCCAAACCCACCGGTAAGCTTTAATTAATTTATCTAATTTTGTTATTTGCTGAATTTTTTTTTATATAAAACAAAATCAGTTTTTAGATTTATAAGTTTAAGAATCAGTTTTATTTATTTTGAATATGAAACCAAATTTTACTAATAATAAAGTTTCAATTTTTACATGTGATACTAGCGATGAAAATATGGATGCAAGATAAGGAAAAATGTGATTTTTATTTGCTTGAAGGTTCGATTTTTATTAAACGAAGAAAGGTTAGATTTTTATTATATTGAAAAGTTAAAAATATGATTTTCATATAAGTATGATAATAAAAATTCAATCTTTATTTTTGAAAAGGTTGAATCTTTATGAATGAAAGGCAAAAACTTTATATTGGAAAAGGTTGAATCATTATAGTGGAAAAGGCGAAAACTTTATATTTAAAAGGGCGAGATCTTTATATTCGAAAGGAAGGATTTTTGTTTATATAAATGACATAAAAATTTGATTTTTATCTGTATGAATGAACATGTAAAAGACAGGATTTTTATACTAGAAAAGATCGAATTTTTAGAAGTATAAAGGATCGACTTTTGGATTAGATAAAAATGTGATTTTTTATTCTATGTATAAAATATTTTCAGTTGATAAAAATATGATTTTTATTGGAGTAATAAAGTCGTGATTTTGGTTATATAAAAGAAGCGATTTTTATATATATGAAAGTGAAATAAGAATTTGATTTTTTTTATATATGTAGCGTATGCGGACGATGAAAGTGACGAGAGGAGAATGATGAAGATTTCCTACATAGGTAGTGGCTACGGGCATTGTAACAAGCCGTAAAATGCGAGCCAGTTTGAAATTTTTATTTTGGCAATTTTAACGAATTTTGAATATTTAAAATGGATTATTTTAAATAATATCGACGTGAAATTTATTTTGAATAGAATTCGAACGTATATATTATACGCGTCGTCGTTAGAATATAAATATTTATATATAATTATAAATAGAATTGAAAATGGCGCGGTAGTTCGATAATTCGATTTCAAACTTCAATTGAATGTACCGGTTGCAAAACAATCCAGATTTTAGTGAAACCAAAAACATTAGGATCTATTTGATAACATCTTTCCAACGAATGCGGGAAATCAAAATTTCATAGCGGGAATCGAAAGATATGTCCAGTTGAAAATTCTGAATAGTCGCTATGGAATTCAGGCCCTTAAAAATGGACATTTTGCAAATGACCTCGGATTTCGACGAAACCAGTTTTGTTGGGTCCGGGATGTCAAATTATTGCTAGATTCCAAATTTTATAATTTTTCGAATCAATATGTGAGCGTGGCAAAGGAAAACGCGTTCGACCAGTTTCAGTTGAATTTAATCGACTGGAAATTGGCCATTTTTCAAATGGTCTCAGAATTCGACGAAACAAGTTTTGTTAGGACCGTATCGTCAATACAAAGCTAGAAAATATTTTTCTGGAATTTTTAAAGTTAGCATGTGAACCCAGTAATTTGAAATGTACGTTTAAAATTCAATATAGAGATTTAAATGTAAATTTAACGGAAACTGATCGTAACGTCCGAATCAACCTACGATACATATCCCATTGTGTTCGGAATGGGGGTGAAACGCTATGGACGACAGGCGGTGGGCCTCGTTTCGAGGTCGTATGTAAAAGTCAACTTTTAAAAATTAAATAATATAAAATAAAATAAAATAAAAAAAGAAAACCCCCCTTTTCTCTTCTACACCCTCTCTAGCCCCCCCCTTTATAATTTCAGAATGAAATCGAAATGAAAAAAAAAAGAGATGGCGAACGACAGCGGGGGGAAGGAACCGCCGCCGCCGCATCTGGCGCAGCTCCGCAGACCTCGCGATGCCCACCCCCTCCCTGTAGCCGGCCTCTCCTCTTCTTCCTCCAGCCTCCCTTCCTATCGCGATCTCCCCCTTCCCCTCACCAAAACCTCCGCCCTAGACCGGAGACCCACCGCTTCCCGCAGACGCCGACCCCCCCCCCCATCTGCTCCGACGTGAAATGCCATCTCCACCCCATTATCCACTGTAAGCTTCTTCTTTATTTCATTTATTTTATTTAATTATAATACACTTTTATTTTCTGATTTATATTTATATAATTTACTTGTATAAAGATAGCGATTTCTATATATAATACATCTGTTTTAATTTAACAAAGATATGAAATTTTAATAGTAAAGACGTGATTTTTAAAATAGTAAAGACGTGATTTTTGAAATAGTAAAGACGTGATTTTTGAAATAGTAAAGACGTGATTTTTAAAATAGTAAAGACGTGATTTTTAAAATAGTAAAGACGTGATTTTTAAAATAGTAAAGACGTGATTTTTAAAATAGTAAAGACGTGATTTTTAAAATAGTAAAGACGTGATTTTTAAAATAGCAAAGACGTGATTTTTAAAATAGTAAAGACGTGATTTTTAAAATATGAAAAGACAATATTTTGAGATGAATAGCGAACTAAAAATATGATTTTTATATATTGAATAGCGAACTAAAAATTCGATTTTTATATATTGAATAGCGAACTAAAAATTCGATTTTTATATATTGAATAGCGAACTAAAAATTCGATTTTTATATATTGAATAGCGAAGTAAAAACTCGATTTTTACATATGTAGTGAAAGCGGACAACGAAAGTGACAAAAAGGCGAAACGACGAAGACTTCTGCAAAGGAAGAGCCGTGGAGCTAGGATAGCTATGTGTGAGAATTTCTCACCTTTCAATTTCTTTTTTTCTAGTTATATATATATACTAGGATGCAGACGGTGCTTAGTAGCACCCGACACAATCGTCCACAGACCATGGACTTGTTTGTTTGGCTGTTTGGTGATTGATTGCGATATTGGTTTGAATGTGGTTTGTGGTGTGAAAAATCGAATCGATAAATTGGTTAGGATTAGACGTGCGCCGTTATAAGGCGAAGGAGTAAGGCTAGGTTAGACTCTTACTCCAAATTTTGTGGTTTGCATAACGAAGGTGATTTGATTGCTATAGGTATGGCGGTGGCCATTATTAGACCGGGGACAAGGCTAGGCCTCGTCCCGTTTCTAGTATCGTGCCGTTATGCCGCCGAAATTTTCTAAAATATGTTAGAAAAATAAAAGTATCATTTTATTGAATAAATGAACTGAATAGAAATTCATATGTTGAAATAAAATGTTTTATCATTAAAAATATAATTTTTAACGTGAATGTGAATAAAGAAATGTTCATTTACAAACCGAACGGTTTGTTTATGTACACCTATTTGAAGGACATTGATTGGGTCGATAAATTTTACACATCGCCCAACTGCACAACTAAAATCTGTGTTTGATTGTTTGAAACCCCACACGGGCGTTAGGATGAAATTTGAAGTTCACTCATCCTGATTGATTAAATATGTCGATCGATCGATTGACAGGCTGTTATAAGCGTTAGATATCTATATTTGATGCTTATACAGTGTAGTGCACTTTGGTTGATGGTTGATTATCTTCAATGCTATTATAAGTGTGTAATGTATGAAAATCCATATAATTAACATTATATGGTAATCGATTGGGCCTCATTCCAATTTGAAAAATAAAGAAGAATATAAAATAAAGGTTCATGTGTTGAGAGTACTCATCCATTGAGATTGGTCATGTGTTGAACGAAATATTTTAGTAATAAAATTTACATCTTTATCAATATAAAATAAAGGTTCATGTGTTGACAGTACTCATCCATTGAGATTGGTCATGTGTTGAACGAAATATTTTAGTAATAAAATTTACATCTTTATCAATATAAAATAAAGGTTCATGTGTTGACAGTACTCATCCATTGAGATTGGTCATGTGTTGAACGAAATATTTTAGTAATAAAATTTACATCTGTATCAATATAAAATAAAGGTTCATGTGTTGACAGTACTCATCCATTGAGATTGGTCATGTGTTGAACGAAATATTTTAGTAATAAAATTTACATCTGTATCAATATAAAATAAAGGTTCATGTGTTGACAGTACTCATCCATTGAGATTGGTCATGTGTTGAACGAAATATTTTGATGATAACAACTATTTTGAAAAAAAATATTTGAAATAGAATATTTGAAAATAGAAATTTATGAAGCCGTGTTGATTAGATTGACGCCATTTTGACGTGAACGATATTTATATCGATTCTAAACGATTTCGAAATAAATTGAATTGAAAACGATTTCGAAATGAATTGAATTGAAAACGATTTCGAAATGAATTGAATTGAAAACGATTTCGAAATGAATTGAATTGAAAACGATTTCGAAATGAATTGAATTGAAAACGATTTCGAAATGAATTGAATTGAAAACGATTTCGAAATGAATTGAATTGAGAACGAATTCAAATTGAATTGAAAGCGAATTGAAATGAATTCAAATTGAATTGAAATTTGAATTGAATAGAAATGAATTTTAAAACGAATTTATAACGAAGAATTCAATTTTGATTTGAATTGAAAAGGAAGTTGAAATTGCTTTTGAAACGGATTTAAAACCATTTATATAATTCGTTTTAAATAGAAATCGACGAAATATATATTATATATATATATATATATATAATATAATGGCCTGAATAGAACGCGCCGCGCCGCGGCAGTTCGTGAATTTCGACCATTTATTTCAAACGGACATTACGGGAGATCCGACCGTCGGATTCTCCTAAAACCGAAACCGTTGGGTTCGTATCGAAAAGAGCTTTCTAACGAATATTAGTAATTTGAAATCTAACGGTTGGATTTGGAGTTACGTCCAAATCAAATTTGAAAAAGGTCGTTGTAAGTGCAGTTCGATGGCCATTGATGGAAATCGACTGTACGGGCCTTGATAAAATTATTAAAAATAGTAATAATTTGTGTAAAATCATAAGAAATGATTTAGAAAGAATTGGGATGAAAAACTCCATATTTGAAAAGATAAATATAGATTTTTATCGAAATGAACTAGTTTTGAACTAGAAACATAATTCTATTTATTTTTAAATAAGTAAATTGAATTTAAAAAGGGTTTTGAAAATAACCAGAATTTCCAATGATTGCATTGGAGTGGATTTGAATCGAAATTGTCTTCGGAATATTTCGATGTTGGAATTCGTGATTATACAGATGTTGTTATGGAAATTTGAAAGATATATATTTATATCGTTATTTCCAATATGACATTTGTTAATCGTAGAATTTGATATTGAATATAAGCCGATATATTTTCTATTCAGAGCCTTATATTGAATATCAAATGTGATTTGGGTTTGTCGTGAATGGTGTCTTCATTAACGCTGTTCTTGAACGCAGTTGAGAAAAGATTAAATCTTTTTATTTAGATTTAATGTAGTGTACCAATTAAATAATATTCAATTGAATTGATATTGATTTTTGGGTTTATCGTGGACAGTGTTTTAAATAACACTCGTTCTTTAACCCGATAATTAATGAATGTGATTTTGGGTTTATCGTGAACCATGTTTTAAATGACACTGATTCTTTAACCCAGTCGACGATTAAAACTAAGTGGAGTTTTAATGAATCTTTAATTAGATTGAAATGATCGAGAATGGAGTATCACCAGTTTTGCTCCAGGCGATAGTTAAATCTTTAATTAGATTTGAACATGAAATGGTAATTGAATTTACCGATAACACCGTGGTGTTAGATATGAAGTATAACCAGTTTTACTTCATGGGATGAATAGGTTGGGATGGGGAAATTAAAACAAATTATTACTTCGGTAAGGTTCGTTAATCCCGACTAGTTGAATCGAAATTCAAAAGTTGATTAATGAATAAATTCAAGAAATTTATCTTGGATAAAATTAATGGGAACCTTTCCCTATGAATGTGAAATCAGAAACTAACTGTCGGTTAGCTAAGCAGAATGGTTTTCTGGATATTGATCTGATGTTGGTTTCGGCCTTCGGGGTTAATATGTGGGGAATTATTCTCTTGATTAATTTACGGTTAGTGACTGATGAATTGGAATGAGGCGTATGTTGTGTTTGTGTAACACTTATTTAAAATATACGCGAGTTATTCGGAAAGACCGGGTTTATCCCATTCTGAATAACTGATGCGACGATAAGTCGAAGATGAAGACGATGGTCGAAGACCGGAGGTCTTCACGTCGTTTGGGTAATTACTGATGATCTTGATTGGGTTGTACACCCAAGAAGATGGAAACAGTTAGTGATCGTCCAGACGTACTTGGAGATCGATGGATATGCGGGGTACTAGGTGCCTCCGGCTTCGTTCAGACCCAGAACGGACTTGTAAATGGACTGTGTGTCTGACATTGGATTTTAGTCCGTGTGATTGATCTCTATTAAATATATATCTGTTTGGCGGCGGAGAATTTATTCTCTTGCTTAACGCCCTTCTCTGAGACGTACAAGCTCAGGGGTTATATATTGATGGATATCAAACGCATGGAAGGAATTGCCTGTGTGGCATGCCTAAGTGGCAATTGATCAAGGCTTCTGTTGAAAAGCAAAGTCTTGTGGTGATGATCAAAGCACGGCCATAGTGGCGTAGCTTTGTGTAACGTTTACTTCGCGAGTTTCACACCCGGTATGAACCAAAAACGGGAGAGGACCTCAGGGAGGGCATGCGTTTCTTTCTAGCTAGAAGTGGCGTCAGTTGTTTTACACGCCCTGACGAGTTTGACTTAATTGGTTGTTGCTGTTGCGAGGCGCCTCGGATCGATCGGTCGTTCTCGAACTGATGGGGTCATTTAGTTGGCTCATTTACGCCCCATAGGGCGGGGGAACGCATGTTCAGGGTTTAATGTGACGGCCCGCCTCGCACCAGCCTGCATTTCCTCCAAAAGTGCGCTGTACACATGCCCGACTAGCACAAGACGGTCGTCAGAAGAAAGGAAAGAAGGGAATGAACTAATCAAAGAACCTGTAGAATGTCTCACAACGCATGGAATAAAATATAATAATAACATACTTGACATAAAACAGGCGAGACAGTGCATAAGCTGATAACTAAAACCAACATCAATCTCAAAGCAGCGGAAATCCAAATACAGCTTATTACAATTTTTCCAAATTTACTGTCTCTAAACAAAAGAAAGCTAAAGTAGAAGATACACCAACAATGCCCAAGCAGTGATCTTCAACAACACAGGGAGAATATTATGTATATAGTACGTGGAAGCCTCCTGCTCGTCTCCGGATCATCTACCCGTGCATCACCAGCTAACTTGTCTCTAGTCTGCTCGTGTGAGCACCCAGAGTAATAAGAAGAGACATAAAACTCTGGGTCAGACATAAAGCCTGGTATGAGCGATAAGCATCTAAACAGAGTAATAACAGGTATACTAAACCATACCTGAACCTGGACCTGCAACCAAAGAGTTAGTACCACATACCGTACAATACTCCAAGGTGCCATAGTAAAAAGTGTAAGAATACGGGAGTGGGGTGTGCATGTCACAATGATAGCAAACAAATCATCCATAGCAACCATCCTCACATCTCTCACTCAGTGCGTAAAGCATACGATATCTACCACTTTGGAACACTAGACAAACTGAGGCAACGACGAATCCCGACTTGTAGAAACCCTGCTATGACCAAGCCAAACACTTGGAGTCATGACCAAACATTTCAATGACCCACTTCATTGGTCGTAGCCCTTGGTTCTACCGATGCCATAATGGCCCTGAATCCGCCTTCGTACCTCCTACCATAGTGGTCCAAAGCTATAGACGTCGATAACTCCTTGGCACACGTCCCGCAGCAAAGCCCAACCATGAAGCGAACTCGTTGATTCCCATCTGAATCCTGAGCTCTAACTTCTCATTTGGACTTCCTTTGCATCTCGGGTTTGGTCGAATTGGAGTTGGTCTTCAGAAGAGTCATCACGAAGTAGTAAAAGTACACGTCCAGTTCCCCATGCTCAGTTCGGGTCGGATACGTTCCCCCAGTTCGGTTCGGAGTGCCACCATCCTCTGGGTTCGGGTCCTTCTCCCTCATGCGGTTCGGTTCGGTGATTCTGAAGCGGTTCGGTTCTGTGATTCTGAAGCGGTTCGGTTCGGATACCCCATGGCTTGAATGTCTCGATCTCCGTCTCGCCAGCATCAGTTCGGTTCGGGTATTGCTCTCGGTTCGGAATATGGTATCCATGTTCCTCTTTCTTCCACTTCAGTCCTCCTTGTTCCTTCCGATCCCACTCTACGCCCCTCCGATCCGATCAGGCCTTCCTTGTTGCCTCTTCACGTCATGCTCCAGGAAGTACCACGCCCCGGTCCGGTTCGGATATGTCCGATCCAATCCCCTACCTGATCCGATCCGGTTAGATACCCTGCAGTTTTCTGCAACTTTCCAGCAACTGTTTATACGCCTCTCGACGGCGTTTTCGACCAATCTAACTATTGGAATCACTCACAAAGCATACCAAAGAGTCATAGCAACATATAACAGCAACCACAAGCAACAATTAACAATTTAAATGAATCAAAATGGATCAAAAGTGGCTAAAACCTCACATTTTCTTATAATCCCTCTTAATCATGTTTAAGCATACGATTAGCAAAACACATCGAAATTAACCCAAATTTCTAACAGAGCCTTAAAACATTATTTTAGAATTTTAAGAATTTTTCCAGAATTTATTTACGCATAAATTCGCTAATCTTCACTAATTACCCTTAATCACCGTAATTAGTGCAAAAACTATGCAAATCACTCACCTTTGCCACAACTAGAACCCCAAAACCGAAATATTCTCTGATTTGGCGCTGTTCCCAATCTTATACAGCAGCTCCAACCTTGCTTTGGTGCTTTTTCTTCTTAATTTAATGTTTGCTAAGCCTAATCTTCAATTAGAAGGTGATTTTTGGGTGTTTTAGAGAGATTTAGAGAGTGGAGGCCATGGCTAGGTTAAGAGGAATGAAAGTGGCGGCTGGAAAATGTCTAAAGAAATGTTTCCTAACCCTAATCAGCACCTATATCCCCCTAAACCCGAAATTCCCCTTGGGCCTAGCTGCTAATCACCCGCTTAAGCCCAATTAAGCTGTTTTTCACCATCTGAAACTTGTTTCAGCCATATCTCCCAAACGGTGAGTCCGTTTGGCTAATGTGACCACTCTACGGAAAGAGAAACCATCATCCAGAGCCAATGGAAGTGGTTTTAGGTCAAAATTCCTTTCCATTCAAAAGTTATGGCCAAAACAGTGCCAACTAGGGGTAAAATGGTCATTTAAAAATCGGGAAAAATCATGAACATGGGAAATGACCCCAATAGTCGTCTCCTAAAGTTACATGACCATACGACTTCGTATGTGAAAGAAATAAATATCCTACGATCCTATGATGCGTAGAATGCGGGTCGTTACACTCTCCCCCCCTTAAGAAATTTCGTCCCCGAAATTCCTTAATCCCAAAACATACAAGGGATCCCGCATGCCTAACAACCATATACAACAATCAAATATGCAAAACAAGCAAACAAGCCTATCCTAGCATGCGGAAAATCTAAATCAAAGTCAAAATCTTACCAAACAAAGAGTTCTGGATACTTCTTCCTTATGTCCTCCTCTGTTTCCCAAGTACAATCACTCTCGTCCTCGCTCCACTGTACCTTGACTAGCTTCACCGCCTTCCTTCGAAGTTGCTTCGTGTCGTACTCAACAATACGGGCCGGCTTGCGGTTCCCAACCGCCTCGGGTTCTACTTCGAAGTCCTCTAACTGATCAGGTGAAATAGTCATATCTGAGTCGTGAACGAACTTCCTTAGTTGGAAAACATGGAATACGTTGTGAACTCCCGTCATCTTCTCTGGTAAGTCAATTCTGTATGCCAAATTCCCGACTAGCTCGAGAACAGGGAATGGGCCAACAAATCTTGGTGCCAACTTGCCTCTCCTTCCAAATCGTATTACGCTCTTCAACGGAGAAATCTTGACAAACACTAAGTCGCCAACGGAGAATTTCAAGTCTTTTCTCCTCTTATCAGCTTAGCTCTTCTGCCTATCTTGGGCAGCCTTCATCCGTTGTTGAATGGTCTTGATTTTATCTGAAGTTTCCCTCACCACATCTGGTCCAAGCATAAACTTCTCGCCAGTCTCTATCCAACATGATGGTGAGTTGCATGGCCTTCCGTACAAAGCTTCAAACGGAGCCATACCGATACTGGATTGGTAGCTATTATTATATGCAAACTCTACTAGATGCAAATGGTTGTCCCATGATCCACCAAAATCCAATATACATGCTCTCAAGAGATCTTCCAAAATACGGTTCACCCTCTCCGTCTGACCGTCGGTCTGAGGATGATATGCGGTACTGAGATGTAACTCTGACCCTAGAGCCTCTTGTAAGCTCTTCCAAAACCCACTAGTGAACAACGGGTCTCGGTCGCTCACAATGCTTTTAGGTACTCCATGAAATCTCACTACCCACTTCATATACAATTCTGCTAACTTAGCTGCCGTTCTGGTCGATTTGACTGGTATAAACCTTGCACTTTTAGTCAGTCGATCTACAATTACCCAAATGCTGTCATATCCCGATCTAGTCCTTGGTAAACCATCGATGAAATCCATCGAGACTTGCTCCCATTTCCATTCGGGAATTTCTAAGGGCTGTAACAACCCACTAGGCTTCTTTTGCTCGGCTTTAACTAGCTGGCAACTCATGCACTTGGATATAAACTTCCCAACGTCTCTTTTCATCCCTTCCCAGTAGTAAGTCTGCTTCATATCCCGATACATCTTGTTACCACCGGGGTGTATAGTCAGCTTTGAGTGATGACATTCTCTAAGCACTTCATCTCTCAATTCATTGATATTGGGTACAACAAGCTTTCCATTCTTTCTAAGCCATCCATCTCGATTAAGCCTATACTTATTCATCTCCTCATCGATACCCATCTCTAACTTGGAGATGATTTCCAATAGGTTAGGATCGTCCCTCTGACTAGAGCCGATCCGCTCAATCAAAGTGGGTCTGATCGTCAAACTTGCTAACATTTCTGGATCCAATTCGCACTTTGGTCTGAAATCAAACCCCGCGATAAACTCCAGTTGCTTCCATTCAAGGAACATAGCCCCTAAGCTGGCATGTCTTCTACTCAATGCATCAGCCACCGCATTGCCCTTTCCTGGTGTGTATGCGATGTCAAAATCATAGGAAGCTAAGAACTCTAACCATCTCTGCTGACGGAGATTTAGATCTTTCTGAGAGAAGAGATACTTTAACGACTTATGATCTGTAAACAGCTCAAATCTTTCTCCCAAGAGATAGTGTCTCCACATCTTTAACGCGAACACGATTGCTGCCAACTCTAAATCATGGGTAGGGTATCTTCTCTCGTGCGGTTTCAATTGCCGACTTGCATAAGCTACAACCCTACCGCCTTGCATCAATACAGCACCCAGTCCGGTACCACAGGCATCCGTGTATACCGTCATCTCTTCATCCCCCTTAGGAATGACTAACACCAGTGCGCTTGTCAACTTGTCCTTTAAACTTTTGAATGCATTCTCGCACCTTTAATCCCAGACAAAAGCTTGATTCTTCTTGGTCAACTGGGTCAATGGTGCTGCTATCTTGGAGAAACTTTGGATAAACTTACGATAATACCCCGCTAATCCCAAGAAACTTCTTACATCTGTTGCATTCTTGGGCGTAGGCCAATCCTGTACCGTAGCCACCTTCGCCGGGTCCACGGCAATCCCATTTTCTGATACAACATGGCCCAAGAACCTCACTTCCCTCTTCCAGAAGTGACACTTAGAAAACTTTGCTTTCAATTGGTGTTTTCTCAACACCTCCATCACTACTCTTAAATGTTCCTTGTGTTCTTCCTCTGTCCTCGAATAGACCAAAATATCATCCACGAACACAAGAACAAACTTATTCAACTGATCTCTGAATACCCTATTCATAAGATCCACAAAATATGCTGGGGCATTGGTCAGCCCGAATGGCATGACCAACCACTCATAAAACCCAGATGGCGTCCGAAATGCCGTTTTAGCTATACTCTCAGCTTCCACTCTAAGCTGATGAAAACCTGTCGCGAGATCCAACTGAGAAAATACTTTCGCGCCACTCAACTGATCAAACAAATCATCTATCCGCGGTAGAGGATACTTGTTCTTCCTCGTCACTTTATTCAACTCGCGGTAGTCTACACACAAACGAAGGGAACCATCCGCCTTGGTAGCAAACACAACTGGTGCTCCCCATTCAGAAACACTCCTTCTGATAAATCCCTTCTTCAAAAGATCGCTGACTTGCACCTCGAGCTCTCGCTGCTCTCTTGGTGCCATACGACGAAGTGGCATCACTATAGGCCTGGCATCTTTTACCAAATCAATACGAAACTCAATCTCTCGGTGTGGTGGAAGTCCGGTCACTTCTTCGAAAACATCCGGATACTGGCCAACCACCGGCAAACCTGACAACTCACTATGCGGAATGTCGAGGGAGTTTAGAAAACTAGCCAATACCCCCTTACTGGGTAGACCACCAAACACTATCCTCCGCCCATCATCCGCTCTAGCTGTCACCAACAAGCCCTCACAGTCTACCACCACCCCGTATCTTTGGAGCCAATCTACTCCCAAAATAATGCCAAACCCAGTAAAGCCCAAAACAAAGCAATCACAAACAAACATGCATCCATGACTCGATAAGACCACATTACGACAAATCATGCTAAGGCTAGTCGAACCACCAATCGGGTTCGTCACTACTAAAGGTCTATCGACAATCTCGGGCTCCAATCCCAACCTATCTACCAGGTCACTAGATATGAAAGAACTGGAAGCTCCGGTATCAAACAAAACTCTAACAGGAACATCGTAAACAGAAAGCATACCTTGAATGACGACATTCTTTCCCTTCTCCGCCGCAGTTGGGGCATTCGACGAAGAAGGAATAGCATTAAGGGCATATGCTTTCACCATTTGCTTTTCTTTAGGGGGCTGTGGACACTTGTCCTTGTGATGTCCCATCTGGCCACAGTTGAAGCACTTCCTATCCGCTGGCTTGGCCCGACAATTACTAGCATAATGGCCCTTCTTACCACAGCTGAAGCACTCCACATCTTGCTTATTCTTTTTCTTCTGGCCATCCTTAGCCTGATTCTGCTTTCTCTTATTCTGAGAACCACCTTTGCCTCCACCACTTGCTTGTGGTTTTGGCTCTTCTCCAGATGCAACCTCAGTTTTCGGCTTAGGGTAGAGACTTTCTGACCTTAACGCTTTCCCCACAATCGATTCAAACGTCTCATCGATGTGGTTAATAAGTTTTTCCCCCAAGTACTGATCCAAACCAGTTATGAATTTCTCATTCTTTTTCTCGGCAGTATCAATAAGAGATAACCCGTACTTCGACAAAGTGTCAAATTCAGCAATATACTCCGAGACAGCTCTGCCATTCTGCTTGAGCTCCAAGAACTTCTTAAACAGCACTGACTTCTGGGCAGCTGGAATGAACTTCTCGCTAAAGCGAGCCTTAAACTGCTCCCAAGTAATCTGGTCTTCGGGAGTAGCTGCCTTTATAGCATTCCACCAATTCATTGCCCGCCCTTGCAGCTGACGGGACGCTAGCTTCCTCTTCATTGCATCCTCGATACCCAAATCCTCGAAGATACGTTCGCAACTATCCACCCAATCTTGAACATCCGTAGCCGACTCCGTTCCGTGGAACGGCTTCCCACCAAGACTAGTATAATCCTTATTCAGCTTGGCGAAGTCGACTCTTGGCGCCTGCACTATTGGACCACCACCATTTCCACCATTGGGAGCTGCCCTCTGTACATCTCTAAGAATCTCTCTCATGAGGTCAGTAAACATCGTCCTCATGTCAGCAGCATTCCCATAATTGGCTCCCCTACCAGCACCTCTAGTATCTCGGCTCATCGTCAATCTGAAAAAGGAAACGATTAACGATTCCATAGTGGTGCTAGTGCAGTACGACTTCATCCATATACTACTAATAGTATATATATATATAGCTTTTAAAAACCAAAGTAATCACAAATACGCTCCCTCGTATACGCATATTATCTCTCCCTGATAACTTCCCTAAGTTAACTACGCAACCTAGAGCTCTGATACCAAGTGTGACGGCCCGCCTCGCACCAGCCTGCATTTCCTCCAAAAGTGCGCTGTACACATGCCCGACTAGCACAAGACGGTCGTCAGAAGAAAGGAAAGAAGGGAATGAACTAATCAAAGAACCTGTAGAATGTCTCACAACGCATGGAATAAAATATAATAATAACATACTTGACATAAAACAGGCGAGAGAGTGCATAAGCTGATAACTAAAACCAACATCAATCTCAAAGCAGCGGAAATCCAAATACAGCTTATTACAATTTTTCCAAATTTACTGTCTCTAAACAAAAGAAAGCTAAAGTAGAAGATACACCAACAATGCCCAAGCAGTGATCTTCAACAACACAGGGAGAATATTATGTATATAGTACGTGGAAGCCTCCTGCTCGTCTCCAGATCATCTACCCGTGCATCACCAGCTAACCTGTCTCTAGTCTGCTCGTGTGAGCACCCAGAGTAATAAGAAGAGACATAAAACTCTGGGTCAGACATAAAGCCTGGTATGAGCGATAAGCATCTAAACAGAGTAATAACAGGTATACTAAACCATACCTGAACCTGGACCTGCAACCAAAGAGTTAGTACCACATACCGTACAATACTCCAAGGTGCCATAGTAAAAAGTGTAAGAATACGGGAGTGGGGTGTGCATGTCACAATGATAGCAAACAAATCATCCATAGCAACCATACTCACATCTCTCACTCAGTGCGTAAAGCATACGATATCTACCACTTTGGAACACTAGACAAACTGAGGCAACGACGAATCCCGACTTGTAGAAACCCTGCTATGACCAAGCCAAACACTTGGAGTCATGACCAAACATTTCAATGACCCACTTCATTGGTCGTAGCCCTTGGTTCTACCGATGCCATAATGGCCCTGAATCCGCCTTCGTACCTCCTACCATAGTGGTCCAAAGCTATAGACGTCGATAACTCCTTGGCACACGTCCCGCAGCAAAGCCCAACCATGAAGCGAACTCGTTGATTCCCATCTGAATCCTGAGCTCTAACTTCTCATTTGGACTTCCTTTGCATCTCGGGTTTGGTCGAATTGGAGTTGGTCTTCAGAAGAGTCATCACGAAGTAGTAAAAGTACACGTCCAGTTCCCCATGCTCAGTTCGGGTCGGATACGTTCCCCCAGTTCGGTTCGGAGTGCCACCATCCTCTGGGTTCGGGTCCTTCTCCCTCATGCGGTTCGGTTCGGTGATTCTGAAGCGGTTCGGTTCTGTGATTCTGAAGCGGTTCGGTTCGGATACCCCATGGCTTGAATGTCTCGATCTCCGTCTCGCCAGCATCAGTTCGGTTCGGGTATTGCTCTCGGTTCGGAATATGGTATCCATGTTCCTCTTTCTTCCACTTCAGTCCTCCTTGTTCCTTCCGATCCCACTCTACGCCCCTCCGATCCGATCAGGCCTTCCTTGTTGCCTCTTCACGTCATGCTCCAGGAAGTACCACGCCCCGGTCCGGTTCGGATATGTCCGATCCAATCCCCTACCCGATCCGATCCGGTTAGATACCCTGAAGTTTTCTGCAACTTTCCAGCAACTGTTTATACGCCTCTCGATGGCGTTTTCGACCAATCTAACTATTGGAATCACTCACAAAGCATACCAAAGAGTCATAGCAACATATAACAGCAACCACAAGCAACAATTAACAATTTAAATGAATCAAAATGGATCAAAAGTGGCTAAAACCTCACATTTTCTTATAATCTCTCTTAATCATGTTTAAGCATACGATTAGCAAAACACATCGAAATTAACCCAAATTTCTAACAGAGCCTTAAAACATTATTTTAGAATTTTAAGAATTTTTCCAGAATTTATTTACGCATAAATTCGCTAATCTTCACTAATTACCCTTAATCACCGTAATTAGTGCAAAAACTATGCAAATCACTCACCTTTGCCACAACTAGAACCCCAAAACCGAAATATTCTCTGATTTGGCGTTGTTCCCAATCTTATACAGCAGCTCCAACCTTGCTTTGGTGCTTTTTCTTCTTAATTTAATGTTTGCTAAGCCTAATCTTCAATTAGAAGGTGATTTTTGGGTGTTTTAGAGAGATTTAGAGAGTGGAGGCCATGGCTAGGTTAAGAGGAATGAATGTGGCGGCTGGAAAATGTCTAAAGAAATGTTTCCTAACCCTAATCAGCACCTATATCCCCCTAAACCCGAAATTCCCCTTGGGCCTAGCTGCTAATCACCCGCTTAAGCCCAATTAAGCTGTTTTTCACCATCTGAAACTTGTTTCAGCCATATCTCCCAAACGGTGAGTCCGTTTGGCTAATGTGACCACTCTACGGAAAGAGAAACCATCATCCGGAGCCAATGGAAGTGGTTTCAGGTCAAAATTCCTTTCCATTCAAAAGTTATGGCCAAAACAGTGCCAACTAGGGGTAAAATGGTCATTTAAAAATCGGGAAAAATCATGAACATGGGAAATGACCCCAATAGTCGTCTCCCAAAGTTACATGACCATACGACTTCGTATGTGAAAGAAATAAATATCCTACGATCCTATGATGCGTAGAATGCGGGTCGTTACACTCTCCCCCCCTTAAGAAATTTCGTCCCCGAAATTCCTTAATCCCAAAACATACAAGGGATCCCGCATGCCTAACAACCATATACAACAATCAAATATGCAAAACAAGCAAACAAGCCTATCCTAGCATGCGGAAAATCTAAATCAAAGTCAAAATCTTACCAAACAAAGAGTTCTGGATACTTCTTCCTTATGTCCTCCTCTGTTTCCCAAGTACAATCACTCTCGTCCTCGCTCCACTGTACCTTGACTAGCTTCACCGCCTTCCTTCGAAGTTGCTTCGTGTCGTACTCAACAATACGGGCCGGCTTGCGGTTCCCAACCGCCTCGGGTTCTACTTCGAAGTCCTCTAACTGATCAGGTGAAATAGTCATATCTGAGTCGTGAACGAACTTCCTTAGTTGGGAAACATGGAATACGTTGTGAACTCCCGTCATCTTCTCTGGTAAGTCAATTCTGTATGCCAAATTCCCGACTAGCTCGAGAACAGGGAATGGGCCAACAAATCTTGGTGCCAACTTGCCTCTCCTTCCAAATCGTATTACGCTCTTCAACGGAGAAATCTTGACTAACACTAAGTCGCCAACGGAGAATTTCAAGTCTTTTCTCCTCTTATCAGCATAGCTCTTCTGCCTATCTTGGGCAGCCGTCATCCGTTGTTGAATGGTCTTGATTTTATCTGAAGTTTCCCTCACCACATCTGGTCCAAGCATAAACTTCTCGCCAGTCTCTATCCAACATGATGGTGAGTTGCATGGCCTTCCGTACAAAGCTTCAAACGGAGCCATACCGATACTGGATTGGTAGCTATTATTATATGCAAACTCTACTAGATGCAAATGGTTGTCCCATGATCCACCAAAATCCAATATACATGCTCTCAAGAGATCTTCCAAAATACGGTTCACCCTCTCCGTCTGACCGTCGGTCTGAGGATGATATGCGGTACTGAGATGTAACTCTGACCCTAGAGCCTCTTGTAAGCTCTTCCAAAACCCACTAGTGAACAACGGGTCTCGGTCGCTCACAATGCTTTTAGGTACTCCATGAAATCTCACTACCCACTTCATATACAATTCTGCTAACTTAGCTGCCGTTCTGGTCGATTTGACTGGTATAAACCTTGCACTTTTAGTCAGTCGATCTACAATTACCCAAATGCTGTCATATCCCGATCTAGTCCTTGGTAAACCATCGATGAAATCCATCGAGACTTGCTCCCATTTCCATTCGGGAATTTCTAAGGGCTGTAACAACCCACTAGGCTTCTTTTGCTCGGCTTTAACTAGCTGGCAACTCATGCACTTGGATATAAACTTCCCAACGTCTCTTTTCATCCCTTCCCAGTAGTAAGTCTGCTTCATATCCCGATACATCTTGTTACCACCGGGGTGTATAGTCAGCTTTGAGTGATGACATTCTCTAAGCACTTCATCTCTCAATTCATTGATATTGGGTACAACAAGCTTTCCATTCTTTCTAAGCCATCCATCTCGATTAAGCCTATACTTATTCATCTCCTCATCGATACCCATCTCTAACTTGGAGATGATTTCCAATAGGTTAGGATCGTCCCTCTGACTAGAGCCGATCCGCTCAATCAAAGTGGGTCTGATCGTCAAACTTGCTAACATTTCTGGATCCAATTCGCACTTTGGTCTGAAATCAAACCCCGCGATAAACTCCAGTTGCTTCCATTCAAGGAACATAGCCCCTAAGCTGGCATGTCTTCTACTCAATGCATCAGCCACCGCATTGCCCTTTCCTGGTGTGTATGCGATGTCAAAATCATAGGAAGCTAAGAACTCTAACCATCTCTGCTGACGGAGATTTAGATCTTTCTGAGAGAAGAGATACTTTAACGACTTATGATCTGTAAACAGCTCAAATCTTTCTCCCAAGAGATAGTGTCTCCACATCTTTAACGCGAACACGATTGCTGCCAACTCTAAATCATGGGTAGGGTATCTTCTCTCATGCGGTTTCAATTGCCGACTTGCATAAGCTACAACCCTACCGCCTTGCATCAATACAGCACCCAGTCCGGTACCACAGGCATTCGTGTATACCGTCATCTCTTCATCCCCCTTAGGAATGACTAACACCGGTGCGCTTGTCAACTTGTCCTTTAAACTTTTGAATGCATTCTCGCACCTTTCTTCCCAGACAAAAGCTTGATTCTTCTTGGTCAACTGGGTCAATGGTGCTGCTATCTTGGAGAAACTTTGGATAAACTTACGATAATACCCCGCTAATCCCAAGAAACTTCTTACATCTGTTGCATTCTTGGGCGTAGGCCAATCCTGTACCGTAGCCACCTTCGCCGGGTCCACGGCAATCCCATTTTCTGATACAACATGGCCCAAGAACCTCACTTCCCTCTTCCAGAAGTGACACTTAGAAAACTTTGCTTTCAATTGGTGTTTTCTCAACACCTCCATCACTACTCTTAAATGTTCCTTGTGTTCTTCCTCTGTCCTCGAATAGACCAAAATATCATCCACGAACACAAGAACAAACTTATTCAACTGATCTCTGAATACCCTATTCATAAGATCCACAAAATATGCTGGGGCATTGGTCAGCCCGAATGGCATGACCAACCACTCATAAAACCCAGATGGCGTCCGAAATGCCGTTTTAGCTATACTCTCAGCTTCCACTCTAAGCTGATGAAAACCTGTCGCGAGATCCAACTGAGAAAATACTTTCGCGCCACTCAACTGATCAAACAAATCATCTATCCGCGGTAGAGGATACTTGTTCTTCCTCGTCACTTTATTCAACTCGCGGTAGTCTACACACAAACGAAGGGAACCATCCGCCTTGGTAGCAAACACAACTGGTGCTCCCCATTCAGAAACACTCCTTCTGATAAATCCCTTCTTCAAAAGATCGCTGACTTGCACCTCGAGCTCTCGCTGCTCTCTTGGTGCCATACGACGAAGTGGCATCACTATAGGCCTGGCATCTTTTACCAAATCAATACGAAACTCAATCTCTCGGTGTGGTGGAAGTCCGGTCACTTCTTCGAAAACATCCGGATACTGGCCAACCACGGGCAAACCTGACAACTCACTATGCGGAATGTCGAGGGAGTTTAGAAAACTAGCCAATACCCCCTTACTGGGTAGACCACCAAACACTATCCTCCGCCCATCATCCGCTCTAGCTGTCACCAACAAGCCCTCACAGTCTACCACCACCCCGTATCTTTGGAGCCAATCTACTCCCAAAATAATGCCAAACCCAGTAAAGCCCAAAACAAAGCAATCACAAACAAACATGCATCCATGACTCGATAAGACCACATTACGACAAATCATGCTAAGGCTAGTCGAACCACCAATCGGGTTCGTCACTACTAAAGGTCTATCGACAATCTCGGGCTCCAATCCCAACCTATCTACCAGGTCACTAGATATGAAAGAACTGGAAGCTCCGGTATCAAACAAAACTCTAACAGGAACATCGTAAACAGAAAGCATACCTTGAATGACGACATTCTTTCCCTTCTCCGTCGCAGTTGGGGCATTCGACGAAGAAGGAATAGCATTAAGGGCATATGCTTTCACCATTTGCTTTTCTTTAGGGGGCTGTGGACACTTGTCCTTGTGATGTCCCATCTGGCCACAGTTGAAGCACTTCCTATCCGCTGGCTTGGCCCGACAATTACTAGCATAATGGCCCTTCTTACCACAGCTGAAGCACTCCACATCTTGCTTATTCTTTTTCTTCTGGCCATCCTTAGCCTGATTCTGCTTTCTCTTATTCTGAGAACCACCTTTGCCTCCACCACTTGCTTGTGGTTTTGGCTCTTCTCCAGATGCAACCTCAGTTTTCGGCTCAGGGTAGAGACTTTCTGACCTTAACGCTTTCCCCACAATCGATTCAAACGTCTCATCGATGTGGTTAATAAGTTTTTCCCCCTAGTACTGATCCAAACCAGTTATGAATTTCTCATTCTTTTTCTCGGCAGTATCAATAAGAGATACCCCGTACTTCGACAAAGTGTCAAATTCAGCAATATACTCCGAGACAGCTCTGCCATTCTGCTTGAGCTCCAAGAACTTCTTAAACAGCACTGACTTCTGGGCAGCTGGAATGAACTTCTCGCTAAAGCGAGCCTTAAACTGCTCCCAAGTAATCTGGTCTTCGGGAGTAGCTGCCTTTATAGCATTCCACCAATTCATTGCCCGCCCTTGCAGCTGACGGGACGCTAGCTTCCTCTTCATTGCATCCTCGATACCCAAATCCTCGAAGATACGTTCGCAACTATCCACCCAATCTTGAACATCCGTTGCCGACTCCGTTCCGTGGAACGGCTTCCCACCAAGACTAGTATAATCCTTATTCAGCTTGGCGAAGTCGACTCTTGGCGCCTGCACTATTGGACCACCACCATTTCCACCATTGGGAGCTGCCCTCTGTACATCTCTAAGCATCTCTCTCATGAGGTCAGTAAACATAGTCCTCATGTCAGCAGCATTCCCATAATTGGCTCCCCTACCAGCACCTCTAGTATCTCGGCTCATCGTCAATCTGAAAAAGGAAACGATTAACGATTCCATAGTGGTGCTAGTGCAGTACGACTTCATCCTTATACTACTAATAGTATATATATATATATAGCTTTTAAAAACCAAAGTAATCACAAATACGCTCCCTCGTATACGCATATTATCTCTCCCTGATAACTTCCCTTAGTTAACTACGCAACCTAGAGCTCTGATACCAAGTGTGACGGCCCGCCTCGCACCAGCCTGCATTTCCTCCAAAAGTGCGCTGTACACATGCCCGACTAGCACAAGACGGTCGTCAGAAGAAAGGAAAGAAGGGAATGAACTAATCAAAGAACCTGTAGAATGTCTCACAACGCATGGAATAAAATATAATAATAACATACTTGACATAAAACAGGCGAGACAGTGCATAAGCTGATAACTAAAACCAACATCAATCTCAAAGCAGCGGAAATCCAAATACAGCTTATTACAATTTTTCCAAATTTACTGTCTCTAAACAAAAGAAAGCTAAAGTAGAAGATACACCAACAATGCCCAAGCAGTGATCTTCAACAACACAGGGAGAATATTATGTATATAGTACGTGGAAGCCTCCTGCTCGTCTCCGGATCATCTACCCGTGCATCACCAGCTAACCTGTCTCTAGTCTGCTCGTGTGAGCACCCAGAGTAATAAGAAGAGACATAAAACTCTGGGTCAGACATAAAGCCTGGTATGAGCGATAAGCATCTAAACAGAGTAATAACAGGTATACTAAACCATACCTGAACCTGGACCTGCAACCAAAGAGTTAGTACCACATACCGTACAATACTCCAAGGTGCCATAGTAAAAAGTGTAAGAATACGGGAGTGGGGTGTGCATGTCACAATGATAGCAAACAAATCATCCATAGCAACCATCCTCACATAACTCACTCAGTGCGTAAAGCATACGATATCTACCACTTTGGAACACTAGACAAACTGAGGCAACGACGAATCCCGACTTGTAGAAACCCTGCTATGACCAAGCCAAACACTTGGAGTCATGACCAAACATTTCAATGACCCACTTCATTGGTCGTAGCCCTTGGTTCTACCGATGCCATAATGGCCCTGAATCCGCCTTCGTACCTCCTACCATAGTGGTCCAAAGCTATAGACGTCGATAACTCCTTGGCACACGTCCCGCAGCAAAGCCCAACCAAGAAGCGAACTCGTTGATTCCCATCTGAATCCTGAGCTCTAACTTCTCATTTGGACTTCCTTTGCATCTCGGGTTTGGTCGAATTGGAGTTGGTCTTCAGAAGAGTCATCACGAAGTAGTAAAAGTACACGTCCAGTTCCCCATGCTCGGTTCGGGTCGGATACGTTCCCCCAGTTCGGTTCGGAGTGCCACCATCCTCTGGGTTCGGGTCCTTCTCCCTCATGCGGTTCGGTTCGGTGATTCTGAAGCGGTTCGGTTCTGTGATTCTGAAGCGGTTCGGTTCGGATACCCCATGGCTTGAATGTCTCGATCTCCGTCTCGCCAGCATCAGTTCGGTTCGGGTATTGCTCTCGGTTCGGAATATGGTATCCATGTTCCTCTTTCTTCCACTTCAGTCCTCCTTGTTCCTTCCGATCCCACTCTACGCCCCTCCGATCCGATCAGGCCTTCCTTGTTGCCTCTTCACGTCATGCTCCAGGAAGTACCACGCCCCGGTCCGGTTCGGATATGTCCGATCCAATCCCCTACCCGATCCGATCCGGTTAGATACCCTGCAGTTTTCTGCAACTTTCCAGCAACTGTTTATATGCCTCTCGACGGCGTTTTCGACCAATCTAACTATTGGAACCACTCACAAAGCATACCAAAGAGTCATAGCAACATATAACAGCAACCACAAGCAACAATTAACAATTTAAATGAATCAAAATGGATCAAAAGTGGCTAAAACCTCACATTTTCTTATAATCCCTCTTAATCATGTTTAAGCATACGATTAGCAAAACACATCGAAATTAACCCAAATTTCTAACAGAGCCTTAAAACATTATTTTAGAATTTTAAGAATTTTTCCAGAATTTATTTACGCATAAATTCGCTAATCTTCACTAATTACCCTTAATCACCGTAATTAGTGCAAAAACTATGCAAATCACTCACCTTTGCCACAACTAGAACCCCAAAACCGAAATATTCTCTGATTTGGCGCTGTTCCCAATCTTATACAGCAGCTCCAACCTTGCTTTGGTGCTTTTTCTTCTTAATTTAATGTTTGCTAAGCCTAATCTTCAATTAGAAGGTGATTTTTGGGTGTTTTAGAGAGATTTAGAGAGTGGAGGCCATGGCTAGGTTAAGAGGAATGAAAGTGGCGGCTGGAAAATGTCTAAAGAAATGTTTCCTAACCCTAATCAGCACCTATTTCCCCTAAACCCGAAATTCCCCTTGGGCCTAGCTGCTAATCACCCGCTTAAGCCCAATTAAGCTGTTTTTCACCATCTGAAACTTGTTTCAGCCATATCTCCCAAACGGTGAGTCCGTTTGGCTAATGTGACCACTCTACGGAAAGAGAAACCATCTTCCGGAGCCAATGGAAGTGGTTTCAGGTCAAAATTCCTTTCCATTCAAAAGTTATGGCCAAAACAGTGCCAACTAGGGGTAAAATGGTCATTTAAAAATCGGGAAAAATCATGAACATGGGAAATGACCCCAATAGTCGTCTCCCAAAGTTACATGACCATACGACTTCGTATGTGAAAGAAATAAATATCCTACGATCCTATGATGCGTAGAATGCGGGTCGTTACAGTTTAAGTTTAATCCACATCGGTGGACCGGCCCTGTCGCTCCAAGGGCCCACCTGAGTCTGGGTCCTGAGGCTCGGGCTAGACAGTCTCAAATCGGTTGAGGACTATCTTTTGCCTCGGTTCATGGACGGAAATCCAATTTCCAAATACGTGACATTTGCGGTTTTATTTGTAAACCTATATATGGCGACATGATATATGGTACCCATGCCACCTATGATTGATACTTATGATTTGAAGTTGTTTATACACTATGCACTTATAATAGTATCAAATGATTTGTTGTAAACGTATCAAGCATTCTTTGGCTGTTATAAGGGAAAACCCTATCCCCCGGCTTGCGTTGCATTGTGTGATAGGACCTGGGTCTTATAACAGCTTCATTTTCCTTTATTTAGCATTGCGCTATTTGTTTTATGCACTGGTATTCTTGGGAGGAAACCCGTTCCGTGTTATACGGCGTGGTCCCTTGATTTACCTAGCTTTAAAAATAAAGATTAACTGTTTTAGTTCTAACACCAGTCACATGACTGACCTAGAGTTTATTGTTTTAACCTAAACTCTGGGTGCCCCTATTTTCGACACGGGCAGCTAGTAGTTTTGGTTTTGCAGATTTATATTCACAGGATCCTGGTTTACAGCTGGAACGATATCCGGAAAGCTTTGTATCCGTATATCCCCTTCTAGTTGTGTATTGTATTATTTTCCGCTGCGATGTATTTAAATGTAATTTAAATCTCTGATATTTCTGTGTAATATTTATTTATGCTCTGTATATATTCTTGTATTCTGATGCGTTGTTGTAATATACAATGAAGTGTTCTTCTGTATGCATTCTGTTTTGTCCTGTTCTCAAACGATAGGGCGTTTCGAACGGCCTGGATCGGTTTAGCGACGGGTTCGGACCGAGCGAAATTCCTTGCCGTCACAGTTGGTATCAGAGCTTTGGTTTACAAAGATCGGAGAACAAGGCACATTAGAACCATACGAAAGAATTCATCAGATATTGGATTAGCAATATCCAATGGGAATGACTCGTTAGAGATAGGATCAGTAGTATCCTAGAACGAGTGAGAAGAGTATATTTTTCAAATGAAAACAAAATTTGTTTTGAAAATTTAAAATCAATTATTCGTATTTGATTATTTATTTATATTGATGTGGACAATCCAGTATATATAGATTTTGCGTATACGTCTGATCCACGTGTATTTGAAATTTTAATATACTGGATAGATATAGGATTACACTCTTGACACCCGGAGATGGTTCCGATGATTGATCGATCATCATCAGAACTTATGTTCGTGTTTCGATGGTGGGATTTCTATATATTTCCTGTTGACTGGTGTGAGAACCAAAATTAGATAGGGCCTATTTTTGTGATTTGGCATCAAAAATATGATTTTTGACTATGTATCAAAGTTATGCATTTGAAAAGCTAATCAACTAATTGATTGATGTTTGTGTTGTTTGTTTATTTGGTTGATAATTTTGAACCATTTAGCCTAATTGAATCAAATATTGAATTGTATTGAAAATTGGTTGCATCTGCTTGCATATACATGTATATCATTGAACAGGTCATAGCAAGGAGGCTAGAGCAGAGAATAAAATTTGTTTGCCCGACAAATAGGTACATGTTTACTACATAATTTACTGTTTTGTTTGGGTGATGATGATTTTATGAGCCTATTGGCTAGCCGCTTGGCTTTTTATTTTTCTTTTGAGATCTGAAGGACCGGGGAAGCTATTTGAAATTCCCCGATGCTCCCGGTGCAGGGGAGGTTATGGCGAAATTTTTCGAAAATTTAGGGTGTTAGCCAAATTTTCGAAATTTTGAAAATTCTCAGAAACTGAAAAGTTGGAGAATGGAAGCCAGATCGAGCGTGGAGCTGAATAATCAAACCACTTTCGACTTTGTTCCTTTTCGGGGACGAAAAGTTTTAAGTGGGGGAGATTGTAACAACCCGTAAAATGCGAGCCAGTTTGAAATTTTTATTTTGGCAATTTTAACGAATTTTGAATATTTAAAATGGATTATTTTAAATAATATCGACGTGAAATTTATTTTGAATAGAATTCGAACGTATATATTATACGCGTCGTCGTTAGAATATAAATATTTATATATAATTATAAATAGAATTGAAAATGGCGCGGTAGTTCGATAATTCGATTTCAAACTTCAATTGAATGTACCGGGTGCAAAACAATCCAGATTTTAGTGAAACCAAAAACATTAGGATCTATTTGATAACATCTTTCCAACGAATGCGGGAAATCAAAATTTCATAGCGGGAATCGAAAGATATGTCCAGTTGAAAATTCTGAACAGTCGCTATGGAATTCAGGCCCTTAAAAATGGACATTTTGCAAATGACCTCGGATTTCGACGAAACCAGTTTTGTTGGGTCCGTGATGTCAAATTATTGCTAGATTCCAAATTTCATAATTTTTCGAATCAATATGTGAGCGTGGCAAAGGAAAACGCGTTCGACCAGTTTTAGTTGAATTTAATCGACTGGAAATTGGCCATTTTTCAAATGGTCTCAGAATTCGACGAAACTAGTTTTGTTAGGACCGTATCGTTAATACAAAGCTAGAAAATATTTTTCTGGAATTTTTAAAGTTAGCATGTGACCCCAGTAATTTGAAATGTACGTTTAAAATTCAGTATAGAGAATTAAATGTAAATTTAATGGAAACTGATCGTAACGTCCGAATCAACCTACGATACATATCCCATTGTGTTCGGAATGGGGGTGAAACGCTATGGACGACAGGCGGTGGGTCTCGTTTCGAGGTCGTATGTAAAAGTCAACTTTTAGAAATTAAATAATATAAAATAAAATAAAAAAAGAAAACCCCCCTTTTCTCTTCTACACCCTCTCTGCCCCCCCCCCCTTTATAATTTCAGAATGAAATCGAAATGAAAAAAAAAAGAAAAAAAAAAAGAAAAGAGATGGCGAACGACAGCGGGGGGAAGGATCCGCCGCCGCCGCATCTGGCGGAGCGCCGCCGACCTCGCGATGCCCACCCCCTCCCTGTAGCCGCCCTCTCCTCTTCTTCCTCCAGCCTCCCTTCCTATCACGGTCTCCCCCTTCCCCTCACCAAAACCGCCGCCCTAGACCGGAGACCCACCGCTTCCCGCAGACGCCGACCCCCCCCCCCATCTGCTCCGACGTGAAATGCCATCTCCACCCCATTATCCACTGTAAGCTTCTTCTTTATTTCATTTATTTTATTTAATTATAATACACTTTTTTTTCTGATTTATATTTATATAATTTACTTGTATAAAGATAGCGATTTCTATATATAATACATCTGTTTTAATTTAACAAAGATATGAAATTTTAATAGTAAAGACGTGATTTTTAAAATAGTAAAGACGTGATTTTTGAAATAGTAAAGACGTGATTTTTGAAATAGTAAAGACGTGATTTTTCAAATAGTAAAGACGTGATTTTTAAAATAGTAAAGACGTGATTTTTAAAATAGGAAAGACGTGATTTTTAAAATAGCAAAGACGTGATTTTTAAAATAGTAAAGACGTGATTTTTAAAATATGAAAAGACAATATTTTGAGATGAATAGCGAACTAAAAATATGATTTTTATATATTGAATAGCGAACTAAAAATTTGATTTTTATATATTGAATAGCGAACTAAAAATTCGATTTTTATATATTGAATAGCGAAGTAAAAACTCGATTTTTACATATGTAGTGAAAGCGGACAACGAAAGTGACAAAAAGGCGAAACGACGAAGACTTCTGCAAAGGAAGAGCCGTGGAGCTCGGATAGTGTAACAACCCGTAAAATGCGAGCCAGTTTGAAATTTTTATTTTGGCAATTTTAGCGAATTTTGATTATTTAAAATGAATTATTTTAAATAATATCGACGGAAAATTTATTTTGAATATAATTCGAACGTATATATTATATACGTCGTAGTTAGAATATTAATAATTATATATAATTATAAATAGAATTGAAAATGGCGCGGTAGTTCGATAATTCGATTTCAAACTTCAATTGAATGTACCGGGTGCAAAACAATCCGGATTTTAGTGAAACCAAAAACATTAGGATCTAATTGATAATATCTTTCTATCGAATCCGAATGATCAAAATTTCATAGTGGGAATCAAAAGATATGTCCAGTTGAAAATTCTGAATAGTCGCTATGGAATTCAGGCCCTTAAAAATGGACATTTTGCAAACGACCTCGGATTTCGACGAAACCAGTTTTGTTGGGTCCGTGATGTAAAGTTATTGCTAGGTTTCAAATTTCATAATTTTTCGAATCAATATGTGAGCGTGGCAAAAGAAAACGCGTTTGACCAGTTTCAGTTAATTTTAATCGACTGGAAACTGGCCATTTTTCCAACGGTCTCAGAATTCGACGAAACTAGTTTTGTTAGGACCGTATCGTCAATACGAAGCTAGAAAATATTTTTCTGGAATTTTTCTAGTTAGTATGTGACCCCGGTAATTTGAAATGTACGTTTAAAATTCAATATATAGATTTAAATGTAAGTTCAATGGAAACTGATTGTAACTATCGAATCAACTTGCGATACATATCCCATTGTGTTCGGAATGGGGGTAAAACGCTAGGGACGACAGGCGGTGGGCCTCGTTTTGAAGTCGGAAATGAAAGTTGCTTTTTGTGGAAAATTAAATTAAAAAAAAAACCTTCTCCTTCTATAACTTCTGGCCCCCCCTTCTCATTTTCACTTCGATTCAGGGAAAAAAAAAGAAAAAAATTCGAACCCGCCGCCGCCTAGGGCGCCGCGCCACCCACCTCGGAGCCGTCGTCCTCCGTTCCGCTTCCCCCCCCTCCCTTCTCCCTCCACCCACCGAACTCGAGCAAAACCCGAACCCCAACTCGCCGCAGACCCTACCACTCCACGACAAACACAAGCAGGCTCCACTGCGCCACCCACTTCCAGCGCCGCCACCGTTGAAGCCCGCCGCCCATGTCTGGCGCCACCGTTCCTTCACTGCGAAGCCCCCCCCCTTCTCTGTAAGTTTTTTTTTCGTTTTGCTATTTGAATTTTAAATGATTTTTAAACTGAATTTTAAAATGATTTTTAAACTGGATTTTAAATAGATTTTAAAACTGGATTTTAAAAGAGTAAAAACCTGATTTTAAAAGAAGTTAAAAACTGATTTTATATAAAGTAAAAACTGTTTTTTTTATATAGGTTTTAAAAACTGATTTTTTATAAAAAGAAAAAGATTTAGATTTTAAAAAGAAAAAGATTTAGATTTTAAAAAGGAAAGGATTTAGATTTTAAAAGTGAAAAGATTTAAACTTTAAAAAGGGAAGGATTTAGATTTTAAAAGTGAAAAGATTTAAACTTTAAAAAGGAAAGGATTTAGATTTTAAAAGTTAAAAGATTTAAACTTTAAAAAGGAAAAGATTTAGATTTTAAAGTGAAAAGATTTAAACTTTAAAAAGGAAAAAATTTAGATTTTAAAAAGGGAAAGGATTTGAACTTTTAGAACTAAAAATCAGATTTTTATATATTGGATAGCGAACTAAAAATTCGATTTTTATATATTGAATACCGAACTAAAAATTCGATTTTTATATATTGAATAGCGAACTAAAAATTCGATTTTTATATATTGAATAGCGAACTAAAAATTCGATTTTTATATATTGAATAACGAAGTCAAAATTCGATTTTTACATAGGTAGTGAAAGCGGACGACGAAGATGACGAAGATGCGATAGCGATGATGATTCCTATCAATGAAGTACCGTGGAGCTAGGATAGCTATATGTGAGAATTTCTCACCTTTCTATTTCTTTTCTAGTTATATATATATACTAGGATGCAGACGGTGCTTAGTAGCACCCGACACAATCGTCCACAGACCATGGACTTGTTTGTTTGGCTGTGTTGTTAGTTAGATTGTTTGGGTTGATTTGAATAGTTTGGTGAAATGAAATTGATATGATTGATGTGTGAATGGCGTGGGCCTTCAGTAGACCGGGGATAAGGCAAGGCCTTGTCCCGTTTCTAGTATCGTGCCGTTATGCCGCCGAAATTTTCTAAAATATGTTAGAAAAATAAAAACATCATTTTATTTAAGGAATGAACTGAATAAAATTCATATGTTGGAATAAAATGTTTTGTCGTTAAAAATATAATTTTTAACGTGAATGTGAATAAATAAATATTCATTTACAAACCAGACGGTTTGTTTATGTACACCTTTTTGAAGGACATTGATTGGGTCTATAAATTTTACACATCGCCCAACTGCACAATAAAATCTGTGTTTGATTGTTTGAGAACCCCACACGGGTGTTGGGATGAAATTTGAAGTTCACTCATCCTGATTGATTAAATATGTCGATCGATTGATTGACATGCTGTTATAAGCGTTAGATATCTATATTTGATGCTTATACAGCGTAGTGCACTTTGGTTGATGGTTGATTATTCTTCAATGCTATTACATGTGTGTAATGTATGAAAATCCATATAATTAACTTTATATGGTAATTGATTGGGCCTCATTCCAATTTGAAAAATAAAGAATATTATAAAATAAAAGTTCATGTGTTGACAGTACTCATCCATTGAGATTGGTCATGTGTTGAACGAAATATTTTAGTAATAAAATTTACATCTTTATCGATATAAAATAAAAGTTCATGTGTTGACAGTACTCATCCATTGAGATTGGTCATGTGTTGAACGAAATATTTTAGTAATAAAATTTACATCTTTATCGATATAAAATAAAAGTTCATGTGTTGACAGTACTCATCCATTGAGATTGGTCATGTGTTGAACGAAATATTTTAGTAATAAAGTTTACATCTTTATAATATAAAATAAAAGTTCATGTGTTAACAGTACTCATCCATTGAGATTGGTCATTTGTTGAACAAAATATTTTAGTAATAAAATTTACATCTTTATCGATATAAAATAAAAGTTCATGTGTTGACAGTACTCATCCATTGAGATTGTTCATGTGTTGAACGAAATATTTTGATAATAACAACTATTTTGAAAAAGAAATATTTGAAATAGAATATTTGAAAATAGAAATTTATGAAGCCGTGTTGATTAGTTTGACGCCATTTTGACGTGAACGATATTTATATCGATTTTATTCATTTCGAAATGAATTGAATATATAACGATTTCGAAATGAATTGAATTGAAAACGATTTCGAAATGAATTGAATTGAAAACGATTTCGAAATGAATTGAATTGAAAACGATTTCGAAATGAAATGAATTGAAAACGATTTCGAAATGAATTGAATTGAAAACGATTTCGAAATGAATTGTATTGAAAACGATTTCGAAATGAATTGAATTGAAAACGATTTCGAAATGAATTGAATTGAAAACGATTTCGAAATGAATTGAATTGAAAACGAATTCAAATTGAATTGAAAGCGAAGTGAAATGAATTCAAATTGAATTGAAATTTGAATTGAATAGAAATGGATTTTAAAACGAATTTATAAAGAAGGAATCAATTTTGATTTGAATTGAAATGGAAGTTGAAAAATGTTTTTGAAACGAATTCAAAACTATTTATATAATTCGTTTTAAATAGAAATCGACGAAATATATATTATATATATTATATATATAATATAATGGCCTGAATAGAACGCGCCGCGCCGCGGCAGTTCGTGAATTTCGACCATTTATTTCAAACGGACATTACGGGAGATCCGACCGTCGGATTCTCCTAAAACTGGAACCGTTGGGTTCGTATCGAAAAGAGCTTTCTAATGGATATTAGAAATTAGAAATCTAACGGTTGGATTTGGAATTATGTCCAAATCAAATTTGAAAAAGGTCGCTATAAGTGCAGTTCGATGGCCATTGATGGAAATCGACTGTACGGGCCTTGATAAAATTATTAAAAATGGTAATAATTTGTGTAAAATCATAAGAAATGATTTAGAAAGAATTGGGATGAAAACCTCCATATTTGAAAAGATAAAAATAGATTTTTATCGAAATGAACTAGTTTTGAACTAGAAATATAATTCTATTTATTTTTAAATAAATAAACTGAATTTGAAAAGGGTTTTAAAAGTAACCAGAATTTCAAATGATTGCATTGGAGTGGATTTGAATCGAAATTGTCTTCGGAATATTTCGATGTTGGAACTCGTGATTATACAGGTGTTGTTTTGGAAATTTGAAAGATATATTTATATCGTTATTTCCAATACGACATTTGTTAGTCGTAGAATTTGATATTGAATATAAGCCGATATATTTTCTATTCAGAGCCTTGTATTGAATATCAAATGTGATTTGGGTTTGTCGTGAATGGTGTCTTCACTAACACTGTTCTTGAACCCAGTTGTGAAAAGATTAAATCTTTTTATTTAGATTTAATGAAGTGTACCAATTGAATAATATTTAATTGGAATTGAAGTGATATTGATTTTTGGGTTTATCCTGAACAGTGTTTTAAATAACACTTGTTCTTTAACCCGATAATTAATGGAATGTGATTTTGGGTTTATCGTGAACCGTGTTTTAAATGACACTGATTCTTTAACCCAGTTAAAGATTAAAACTAAGTGGAGTTTTAATGAATCTTTAATTAGATTGAAATAATCGAAATGGAGTATCACCAGTTTTGCTCCAGGCGATAGTTGAATCTTTAATTAGATTTGAACGTGAAATGGTAATTGAATTTACCGATAACACCGTGGTGTTAGATATGAAGTATAACCAGTTTTACTTCATGGGATGAATAGGTTGGGATTGGGAAATTAAAACAAATGATTACTTCGGTAAGTTTCGTTAATCCCGACTAATTTGAATCGAAATTCAAAGGAAGATTAGAGAATAAATTCAAGAAATTTATCTTGGATAAAATTAATGGGAACCTTTCCCTGTGAATGTGAAATTTAGAAACTAACTGTCGGTTAGCTAAGCAGAATGACTTTCTGGATATTGATCTGATGTTGGTTTCGGCCTTCGGGGTTAATATTTGGGAAATTATTCTCTTGATTAATTTACGGTTAGTGACTGATGAATTGGAATGAGGCGTATGTTGTGTTTGTGTAACACTTATTTAAAATATACGCAAGTTATTCGGAAAGACCGGGTTTATCCCATTCTGAATAACTGATACGACGATACGTCGAAGATGAAGACGATGGTCGAAGACCGGAGGTCTTCACGTCGTTTGGGTGATAACTGATGATCTTGATTGGGCTGTACACCCAAGAAGATGGAAACAGTTAGTGATCGTCCAGACGTACTTGGAGATCGATGGATATGCGGGGTACTAGGTGCCTCCGGTTTCGTTCATACCCAGAACGGACTTGTAAATGGACTGTGTGTCTGACATTGGATTTCATTCTGTGTGACTGATATCGGTTGCATAGAGTGGTTTGCCTGTGTGGCATGTTAAGATGCAAATGATCAAGGCTTCTGTTGAAAAGCAAAGTCTTGTGGTGATGATCAAAGCACGGCCTTTGTGGCATAGCTTTGTGTAACGTTTACTTCGCGAGTTTCACACCCGGTATGAACCAAAAACGGGAGACGGACCTCAGGGAGGGCCTGCGTTTCCTCCTAGCTAGAAGTGGCGTCAGTGGTTTTACACGCCCTGACGAGTTTGACTTATGTGGTTGTTACTGTTGCGAGGCGCCTCGGTTAGATCGGACGATCCGGGTCCGATGGAGTCATTCGTTGGCTCGCTTACGCCCCAAAGGGCGGCGAAACGCAGTGTCCAGGGTTTAAGTTTAATCCACATCGGTGGACCGGCCCTGACGATCCAAGGGTCGATGCGTTCTGATCCTGAGACTCGGGCTAGGCAGTCTCGAATCGGTAGAGGTCTATCTTTTGCCTCGGTTCATAGAAGGAAATCCAATTTCCAAATACGTGACATTTGCGGTGTTGATTGTAAACTTATATATGGCGACATAGTGGTATGGGTCATTCATGCCGCCTATGATTGATACTTATGATTTGAAGTTGTTTTATACACTATGCACTTATAATAGTATCAAACGATTTGTTTTAAACGTATCAAGCATTCTTTGGCTGTTATAAGGGAAAACCCTATCCCCCGGCTTGCGTTGCATTGTGTGATAGGACCTGGGTCTTATAACAGCTTCATTTTTCTTTATTTAGCATTGCGCTGTTTGTTTTATGCACTGGTATTCTTGGGAGGAAACCCGTTCCGTGTTATACGGCGTGGTCCCTTGATTTACCGAACTTTAAAATAAAGAATTATAACTGTTTTAGTTCTCACACCAGTCCCATGACTGACCTGGAGTTTATTGTTTTAACCTAAACTCTGGGTGCCCCTATTTTGACACGGGCAGCTAGTAGTTTTGGTTTTGCAGATTTATATTCACAGGATCCTGGTTTACAGCTGGAATGATATCCGGAAAGCTTTGTATCCGTATATCTCTTCTAGTTGTGTATTGTATTATTTTCCGCTGCGATGTATTTAAATGTAATTTAAATCTCTGATATTTCTGTGTAATATTCTTTTATACTCTGTATATTCTTGTAATCTGATGCATTGTTGTAATATACAGTGAAATGTCCTTCAGTATGCGTTCTGTTTTGTCGTGTTCTCAAACGATAGGGCGTTTCGAACGGCCTGGATCGGTTTAGCGACTGGTTCGGACCGAGAGAAATTCCTTGCCGTCACAGATAGCTATGTGTGAGAATTTCACACCTTTCAATTTCTTTTTTTCTAGTTATATATATATACTAGGATGCAAACGGTGCTTAGTAGCACCCGACACAATCGTCCACAGACCATGGACTTGTTTGTTTGGCTGTTTGGTGATTGATTGCGATATTGGTTTGAATGTGGTTTGTGGTGTGAAAAATCGAATCGATAAATTGGTTAGGATTAGACGTGCGCCGTTATAAGGCGAAGGAGTAAGGCTAGGTTAGACTCTTACTCCAAATTTTGTGGTTTGCATAACGAAGGTGATTTGATTGCTATAGGTATGGCGGTGGCCATTATTAGACCGGGGACAAGGCTAGGCCTCGTCCCGTTTCTAGTATCGTGCCGTTATGCCGCCGAAATTTTCTAAAATATGTTAGAAAAATAAAAGTATCATTTTATTGAATAAATGAACTGAATACAAATTCATATGTTGAAATAAAATGTTTTATCGTTAAAAATATAATTTTTAACGTGAATGTGAATAAAGAAATGTTCATTTACAAACCGAACGGTTTGTTTATGTACACCTATTTGAAGGACATTGATTGGGTCGATAAATTTTACACATCACCCAACTGCACAACTAAAATCTGTGTTTGATTGTTTGAAATCCCACACGGGTGTTAGGATGAAATTTGAAGTTCACTCATCCTGATTGATTAAATATGTCGATCGATCGATTGACAGGCTGTTATAAGCGTTAGATATCTATATTTGATGCTTATACAGTGTAGTGCACTTTGGTTGATGGTTGATTATCTTCAATGCTATTATAAGTGTGTAATGTATGAAAATCCATATAATTAACATTATATGGTAATTGATTGGGCCTCATTCCAATTTGAAAAATAAAGAAGAATATAAAATAAAGGTTCATGTGTTGACAGTACTCATCCATTGAGATTGGTCATGTGTTGAACGAAATATTTTAGTAATAAAATTTACATCTTTATCAATATAAAATAAAGGTTCATGTGTTGACAGTACTCATCCATTGAGATTGGTCATGTGTTGAACGAAATATTTTAGTAATAAAATTTACATCTTTATCAATATAAAATAAAGGTTCATGTGTTGACAGTACTCATCCATTGAGATTGGTCATGTGTTGAACGAAATATTTTAGTAATAAAATTTACATCTGTATCAATATAAAATAAAGGTTCATGTGTTGACAGTACTCATCCATTGAGATTGGTCATGTGTTGAACGAAATATTTTAGTAATAAAATTTACATCTGTATCAATATAAAATAAAGGTTCATGTGTTGACAGTACTCATCCATTGAGATTGGTCATGTGTTGAACGAAATATTTTGATAATAACAACTATTTTGAAAAAGAAATATTTGAAATAGAATATTTGAAAATAGAAATTTATGAAGCCGTGTTGATTAGATTGACGCCATTTTGACGTGAACGATATTTATATCGATTCTAAACGATTTCGAAATGAATTGAATTGAAAACGATTTCGAAATGAATTGAATTGAAAACGATTTCGAAATGAATTGAATTGAAAACGATTTCGAAATGAATTGAAAAGGATTTCGAAATGAATTGAATTGAAAACGATTTCGAAATGAATTGAATTGAAAACGATTTCGAAATGAATTGAATTGAAAACGATTTCGAAATGAATTGAATTGAAAACGATTTCGAAATGAATTGAATTGAAAACGAATTCAAATTGAATTGAAAGCGAATTGAAATGAATTCAAATTGAATTGAAATTTGAATTGAATAGAAATGAATTTTAAAACGAATTTATAATGAAGAATTCAATTTTGATTTGAATTGAAAAGGAAGTTGAAATTGCTTTTGAAACGGATTTAAAACCATTTATATAATTCTTTTTAAATAGAAATCGACGAAATATATATTATATATATTATATATATAATATAATGGCCTGAATAGAACGCGCCGCGCCGCGGCAGTTCGTGAATTTCGACCATTTATTTCAAACGGACATTACGGGAGATCCGACCGTCGGATTCACCTAAAACCGGAACCGTTGGGTTCGTATCGAAAAGAGCTTTCTAACGAATATTAGAAATTTGAAATCTAACGGTTGGATTTGGAGTTACGTCCAAATCAAATTTGAAAAAGGTCGCTGTAAGTGCAGTTCGATGGCCATTGATGGAAATCGACTGTACGGGCCTTGATAAAATTATTAAAAATAGTAATAATTTGTGTAAAATCATAAGAAATGATTTAGAAAGAATTGGGATGAAAAACTCCATATTTGAAAAGATAAAAATAGATTTTTATCGAAATGAACTAGTTTTGAACTAGAAACATAATTCTATTTATTTTTAAATAAGTAAATTGAATTTAAAAAGTGTTTTGAAAATAACCAGAATTTCCAATGATTGCATTGGAGTGGATTTGAATCGAAATTGTCTTCGGAATATTTCGATGTTGGAATTCGTGATTATACAGATGTTGTTATGGAAATTTGAAAGATATATATTTATATCGTTATTTCCAATATGACATTTGTTAATCGTAGAATTTGATATTGAATATAAGCCGATATATTTTCTATTCAGAGCCTTATATTGAATATCAAATGTGATTTGGGTTTGTCGTGAATAGTGTCTTCATTAACGCTATTCTTGAACCCAGTTGAGAAAAGATTAAATCTTTTTATTTAGATTTAATGTAGTGTACCAATTAAATAATATTCAATTGAATTGATATTGATTTTTGGGTTTATCGTGGACAGTGTTTTACATAACACTCGTTCTTTAACCCGATAATTAATGAATGTGATTTTGGGTTTATCGTGAACCGTGTTTAAATGACACTGATTCTTTAACCCAGTCGACGATTAAAACTAAGTGGAGTTTTAATGAATCTTTAATTAGATTGAAATGATCGACAATGGAGTATCACCAGTTTTGCTCCAGGCGATAGTTAAATCTTTAATTAGATTTGAACGTGAAATGGTAATTGAATTTACCGATAACACCGTGGTGTTAGATATGAAGTATAACCAGTTTTACTTCATGGGATGAATAGGTTGGGATGGGGAAATTAAAACAAATGATTACTTCGGTAAGGTTCGTTAATCCCGACTAGTTGAATCGAAATTCAAAAGTTGATTAAAGAATAAATTCAAGAAATTTATCTTGGATAAAATTAATGGGAACCTTTCCCTATGAATGTGAAATCAGAAACTAACTGTCGGTTAGTTAAGCAGAATGGTTTTCTGGATATTGATCTGATGTTGGTTTCGGCCTTCGGGGTTAATATGTGGGGAATTATTCTCTTGATTAATTTACGGTTAGTGACTGATGAATTGGAATGAGGCGTATGTTGTGTTTGTGTAACACTTATTTAAAATATACGCGAGTTATTCGGAAAGACCGGGTTTATCCCATTCTGAATAACTGATGCGACGAAAAGTCAAAGATGAAGACGATGGTCGAAGACCGGAGGTCTTCACGTCGTTTGGGTAATTACTGATGATCTTGATTGGGCTGTACACCCAAGAAGATGGAAACAGTTAGTGATCGTCCAGACGTACTTGGAGATCGATGGATATGCGGGGTACTAGGTGCCTCCGGCTTCGTTCAGACCCAGAACGGACTTGTAAATGGACTGTGTGTCTGACATTGGATTTTAGTCCGTGTGATTGATCTCTATTAAATATATATCTGTTTGGCGGCGGAGAATTTATTCTCTTGCTTAACGCCGTTCTCTGAGACATACGAGCACAGGGGTTATATATTGATGGATATCAAACGCATGGAGTGAATTGCCTGTGTGGCATGCCTAAGTGGCAATTGATCAAGGCTTCTGTTGAAAAGCAAAGTCTTGTGGTGATGATCAAAACACGGCCTTAGTGGCGTAGCTTTGTGTAACGTTTACTTCGCGAGTTTCACACCCGGTATGAACCAAAAACGGGAGAGGACCTCAGGGAGGGCATGCGTTTCTTTCTAGCTAGAAGTGGCGTCAGTGGTTTTACACGCCCTGACGAGTTTGACTTAAGTGGTTGTTGCTGTTGCGAGGCGCCTCGGATCGATCGGTCGTTCTCGAACCGATGGGGTCATTTAGTTGGATCATTTACGCCCCATAGGGCGGGGGAACGCATGTTCAGGGTTTAAGTTTAATCCACATTGGTGGACCGGCCCTGTCGCTCCAAGGGCCCACCTGAGTCTGGGTCCTGAGGCTCGGGCTAGACAGTCTCGAATCGGTTATGGACTATCTTTTGCCTCGGTTCATGGACGGAAATCCAATTTCCAAATACGTGACATTTGCGGTTTTATTTGTAAACCTATATATGGCGACATGATGTATGGTACCCATGCCGCCTATGATCGATACTTATGATTTGAAGTTGTTTATACACTATGCACTTATAATAGTATCAAATGATTTGTTGTAAACGTATCAAGCATTCTTTGGCTGTTATAAGGGAAAACCCTATCCCCCGGCTTGCGTTGCATTGTGTGATAGGACCTGGGTCTTATAACAGCTTCATTTTCCTTTATTTAGCGTTGCGCTGTTTGTTTTATGCATTGGTATTCTTGGGAGGAAACCCGTTCCGTGTTATACGGCGTGGTCCCTTGATTTACCTAGCTTTAAAAATAAAGATTAACTGTTTTAGTTCTCACACCAGTCACATGACTGACCTGGAGTTTATTGTTTTAACCTAAACTCTGGGTGCCCCTATTTTCGACACGGGCAGCTAGTAGTTTTGGTTTTGCAGATTTATATTCGCAGGATCTTGGTTTACAGCTGGAACGATATCCGGAAAGCTTTGTATCTGTATATCCCCTTCTAGTTGTGTATTGTATTATTTTCCGCTGCGATGTATTTAAATGTAATTTAAATCTCTGATATTTCTGTGTAATATTTATTTATGCTCTGTATATATTCTTGTATTCTGATGCGTTGTTGTAATATACAATGAAGTGTTCTTCTGTATGCGTTCTGTTTTGTCCTGTTCTCAAACGATATGGCGTTTCGAACGGCCTGGATCGGTTTAGCGACTGGTTCGGACCGAGCGAAATTCCTTGCCGTCGCAGGCAACGAAGCTGACGAAGATGCGATAGCGATGAAGATTTCTATCAATGAAGTGCCGTGGAGCTAGGATAGCTATATGTGAGAATTTCTCACCATTCAATTTCTTTTTCTAGTTATATATATATACTAGGATGCAGACGGTGCTTAGTAGCACCCGACACAATCGTCCACAGACCATGGACTTGTTTGTTTGGTTGCATAAATTAGTTAGATGATTTGATTTGAATTTGGTTGATTGGTGAATTTGATTGATGTGTGAATGGCGTGGGCCTTCACTAGACCGGGGATAAGGCTAGGCCTCGTCCCGTTTCTAGTATCGTGCCGTTATGCCGCCGAAATTTTCTAAAATAAGTTAGAAAAATAAAAATACCATTTTATTTAAAGAATGAACTGAATAGAAATTCATATGTTAAAATAAAATGTCTTATCGTTAAAAATATAATTTTTAACGTGAAGTGAATAAAATAAAATATTCATTTACAAACCGGACGGTTTGTCTATGTACACCTATTTGAATGACATTGATTGGGACGATAAATTTTACACATCGCCCAACTGCACAAATAAAATCTGTGTTTGATTGTTTGAAACCCCACACGGGTGTTGGGATGAAATTGGAAGTTCACTCATCCTGATTGATTAAATATGTCGATCGATTGATTGACAGGCTGTTATAAGCGTTAGATATCTATATTTGATGCTTATACAGTGTAGTGCACTTTGGTTGATGGTTGATTATTTTCAATGCTATTATATACATGTGTTGTATGAAAATCCCCATAATTAATTTTATATGGTAATTGATTGGGCCTCATTCCAATTTAGAAAATAAAGAATGATATAAAATAAAGGTTCATGTGTTGACAGTACTCATCCATTGAGATTGGTCATGTGTTGAACGAAATATTTTGATAATAACAACTATTTTGAAAAAGAAATATTTGAAATAGAATATTTGAAAATAGGAATTTATGAAGCCGTGTTGATTAGATTGACGCCATTTTGACGTGAACGATATTTATATCGATTTTATTCATTTTGAAATGAATTGAATTGAAAACGATTTCGAAATGAATTGAATTGAAAACGATTTCGAAATGAATTGAATTGAAAACGATTTCGAAATGAATTGAATTGAAAACGATTTCGAAATGAATTGAATTGAAAACGATTTCGTAATGAATTGGATTGAAAACGATTTCGAAATGAATTGAATTGAAAACGAATTGAAATGAATTCAAATTGAATTGAAATTTGAATTGAATAGAAATGAATTTTGAAACGAATTTATAAAGAAGAATTCAATTTTGATTTGAATTGAAAAGAAAGTTGAAATAGCTTTTGAAACGATTTTAAAACTATTTATATAATTCGTTTTAAATAGAAATCGACGAAGTATATATTATATATATTATATATATAATATAATGGCATGAATAGAACGCGCCGCGCCGCGGCAGTTCGTGAATTTCGACCATTTATTTCGAACGGACATTGCGGGAGATCCGACCGTCGGATTCTCCTAAAACCGGAACCGTTGGGTTCGTATCGAAAAGAGCTTTCTAACGAATATTAGAAATTTGAAATCTAACGGTTGGATTTGGAATTATGTCCAAATCAAATTTGAAAAAGGTCGCTGTAAGTGCAGTTCGATGGCCATTGTTGGAAATCGACTGTACGGGCCTTGATAAGATTATTAAAAATAGTAATAATTTGTGTAAAATCATAAGAAATGATTTGGGAAAATTTGGGATGAAAAACTCCATATTTGAAAAGATAAAAATAGATTTTTATCGAAATGAACTAGTTTTGAACTAGAATTATAATTCTATTTATTTTTAAATAAATGAATTGAGTTTAAAAAGGGTTTTGAAAATAACCAGAATATCCAATGATTGCATTGGAGGGGATTTGAATCGAAATTGTCTTCGGAATATTTCGAGGTTGGAATTCGTGATTATACAGGTGTTATTATGTAAATTTGAAAGATATATATTTATATCGTTATTTCCAATACGACATTTGTTAGTCGTAGAATTTGATATTGAATATAAGCCGATATATTTTCTATTCAGAGCCTTGTATTGAATATCGAATGTGATTTGGGTTTGTCGTGAATGGTGTCTTCACTAACACTGTTCTTGAACCTAGTTGAGAAAAGATTAAATCTGTTTATTTAGATTTAATGAAGTGTACCAATTAAATAATATTTAATTGGAATTGAATTGATATTGATTTTTGGGTTTATCGTGAACAGTGTTTTGAATAACACTCGTTCTTTAACCCGATAATTAATGGAATGTGACTTTGGGTTTATCGTGAACCGTGTTTTAAATGATACGGATTCTTTAACCCAGTTAACGATTAAAACTAAGTGGAGTTTTAATGAATCTTTAATTAGATTGAAAGGATCGAGAATGGAGTATCACCAGTTTTGCTCCAGGCGATAGTTAAATCTTTAATTAGATTTGAACGTGAAGTGGTAATTGAATTTACCGATAACACCGTGGTGTTAGATATGAAGTATTACCAGTTTTACTTCATGGGATAAATAGGTTGGGATTGGGAAATTAAAACAAATAATTACTTCGGTAAGGTTCGTTAATCCTGACTAGTTGAATCGAAATCCAAAAGAATATTCTGAATTGGAATGAGGCGTATGTTGTGTTTGTGTAACACTTTTATAATATATACGCGGGTTATTCAGAAAGACCGGGTTTATCCCATTCTAAATAACTGATTCGACGTGGTGTCGAAGATGAAGACGGTGGTCGAAGACCGGAGGTCTTCACGTCGTTTGGGTAATTACTGATGATCTTGATTGGGCTGTACACCCAAGAAGATGGAAATAGTTGGTGATCGTCCAGACGTGCTTGGAGATCGATGGATATGCGGGGTACTAGGTGCCTCCGGTTTCGTTCAGACCCAGAACGGACTTGTAAATGGACTGTGTGTCTGACATTGGATTTTAGTCCGTGTGATTGATCTCTATTAAATATATATCTGTTTGGCGGTGGAGAATTTATTCTCTTGCTTAACGCCCTTCTCTGAGACGTACGAGCTCAGGGTTTATATATTGATGGATATCAAACGCATGGAGTGAATGGCCTGTGTGGCATGCCTAAGTGGCAATTGATCGAGGCTTCTGTTGAAAAGCAAAGTCTTGTGGTGATGATCAAAGCATGGCCTTTGTGGCGTAGCTTTGTGTAACGTTTACTTCGCGTGTTTCACACCCGGTATGAACCAAAAACGGGAGACGGACCTCAGGGAGGGCATGCGTTTCTTTCTAGTTAGAAGTGGCGTCAGTGGTTTTACACGCCCTGACGAGTTTGACTTATGTGGTTGTTGCTGTTGCGAAGCGCCTCCGATTGATCGGTCGTTCTCGAACCGATGGAGTCATTTAGTTGGCTCATTTACGCCCCAAAGGGCGGGGAAACGTAGTGTTCAGGGTTTAAGTTTAATCCACATCGGTGGACCGGCCCTGTCGCTCCAAGGCTTGACTGAGTACTTGCCTGTGGCTCGGGCTAGAGAGTCACGAATCGGTAGAGGACTATCTTTTGCCTCGGTTCATAGACGGAAATCCAATTTCCAAATACGTGACATTTGCGGTTTTATTTGTAGAGCCTAGTATGGCGACATAGTGGGATGGGGCGCTCATGCCGCCTATGATTGATACTTATGATTTGAAGTTGTTTTATACACTATGCACTTATAATAGTATCAAATGATTTGTTTTAAACGTATCAAGCATTCTTTGGCTGTTATAAGGGAAAACCCTATCCCCCGGCTTGCGTTGCATTGTGTGATAGGACCTGGGTCTTATAACAGCTTCATTTTTCTTTATTTAGCATTGCGCTGTTTGTTTTATGCACTGGTATTCTTGGGAGGAAACCGTTCCGTGTTATACGGCGTGGTCCCTTGATTTACCTAGCTTTAAAAATAAAGATTAACTGTTTTAGTTCTCACACCAGTCACATGACTGACCTGGAATTTTTTGTTTTAACCTAAACTCTGGGTGCCCTTATTTTGACACGGGCAGCTAGTAGTTTTGGTTTTGCAGATTTATATTCACAGGATCCTGGTTTACAGCTGGAACGATATCCGGAAAGCTTTGTATCCGTATATCTCTTCTAGTTGTGTATTGTATTATTTTCCGCTGCTATGTATTCAAATGTAATTTAAATCTCTGATATTTTTGTGTAATATTCATTTATACTCTGTATATTCTTGTAATCTGATGCATTGTTGTAATATACAATGAAATGTTCTTTTATATGCGTTCTGTTGTGGTTTGTTCTCGAACTATCCGACGCTTTCCTTTACGGGGAAGTTAAGGGTTTTCACAGTTGGTATCAGAGCATTGGTTTACAAAGCAGAGAACAAGGCACATTAGAACCTTACGAAAGAATTCATCAGATATTGGATTAGTAATATCCAATTAGAATGACTCGTTAGAGATTGGATCAGTAGTATCCTAGAACGAGTGTGAAGAGTATATTTTTCAAGTGAAAACAAATTTTGTTTTGAAAATTTAAATCAATTATTCGTATTTGGTTATTTATTTATATTGATGTGGACAATCCAGTATATATAGATTTTGCGTATACGTCTGATCCGCGTGTATTCGAAGTTTTAATATATTGGATAGATATAGCATAACACTCTAGTCGCCCGAAGATGATATTGATGATAGCGATCGCATCATCAACGTGTATGTTTGAGTTTCGAAGGTGTGATTTTCTATATATTCCCATAAGACTTGTGTGAGAACCAAAACCTATATATATAGCTAGGACACATTGTTGTGAATTGGCATCAAAAACATGATTTTTGTATATGTATCAAATTATGAATTTGAAACTCTAATTCACTAATTGATTGATGTTTGTGTTGTTTGTTTAGTTGTTTGCTAATTTTTAACCATTAAGCCTAATTGAAACAAATATTGAATTATATTGAAAATTGGTTGCGTTTGCTTGCATATACTTGTACTTACATTGAACAGGTCATAGCAAGAAGGCTAGAGCAGAGAATAAAATTTGTTTGCCCGACAAATAGGTACATGTTTACTACATAATTTACTGTTTTGTTTGGGTGATGATGATTTTATGAGCCTATTGGCTAGCCGCTTGGCTTTTTCTTTTTCTTTTTGAGATCTGAAGGACCAGGGAAGCTATTTGAAATTCCCCGATGCTCCCATTGCAGTGGAGGTTATGGCGAAATTTTTCGAAAATTTAGGGTGTTAGCCAAATTTTTTAAATTTTTGAAAATTCTCAGAAACTATAGAGTTGGAGAATGGAAGCCAGATCAAGCGTAGAGTTGATTAATCAAACCACTTTCGACTTTGTTCCTTTTCGGGGATGAAAAGTTTTAAGTGGGGGAGATTGTAACAACCCGTAAAATGCGAGCCAGTTTGAAATTTTTATTTTGGCGATTTTAGCGAATTTTGAATATTTAAAATAGATTATTTTAAAAATAATATCGACGAGAAATTTATTTTGAATATAATTTGAACGTATATATTATATACGTCGTCGTTAGAATATAAATATTTATATATAATTATAAATAGAATTGAAAATGGCGCGGTAGTTCGATAATTCGATTTCAAACTTCAATTGAACATACCGGGTGCAAAACAATCCGGATTTTAGTGAAACCAAAAACATTAGGATCTAATTGATAATATCTTTCCAACGAATCCGAGAGATCGAAATTTCATAGCGGGAATCAAAAGTTATGTCCAGTTGAAAATTCTGAATAGTCGCTATGGAATTCAGGCCCTTAAAAATGGACATTTTGCAAACGACCTCGGATTTCGACGAAACCAGTTTTGTTGGGTCCGTGGTGTCAAATTATTGCTAGGTTTTAAATTTCATAATTTTTCAAATCAATATGTGAGCATGGCAAAAGAAAACGTGTTTGACCAGTTTCAGTTGATTTTAATCGACTGGAAAATGGCCATTTTCCCAACGGTCTCAGAATTCAACGAAACTAATTTTGTTAGGACCGTATCGTCAATACGAAGCTAGAAAATATTTTTCTGGAATTTTGCGGGTCCGTATGTGGCCCCGGTAAATTGAAATGTGCGTTCAAATTGAATATATAAAGAATTATATTTTAAATTTGACGGAAACTGATAGTAACGATCGAATTGGCCTGCGATACATATCCCATTATGTTCGGAATGGGGGTTATTAGCTAGGGACGACAGTCGGTGGGTTGGATTCTGAATTCGTACAAGAAGTCAACCCTTTGAAGAGATAAATTGAAATAAAAAAATATATATATAAACCTTTTCACAAAACCCCCTACCACTTTATTCATTCAGCCGCCCCTCAAATATCCCGATCGAAATCAGAAATGGCGACCGCGCCATCGCGCCCCCCCCCCCCCAGGGTTTCGCCGCCGCCACAGGCGGAGCTGCCGCCGATCTTCCCCTCAGGTGCCTCCTCCCTCCAGCCTCGCTCCTCTCTCACCTTCCCTCCTCTTATAACCGCACCTCCCCCCCCCCCTTTTCTGGCCACCGTCGCCCTCCCCAAGGCGGCGCCGACCACCACCAAACCCCCCCCCCACCTTTTTGCGCCACCTCCCTTCCACATCTCCGACCTCCTCCTCACCTCCTAAAACCCGACGAACTCAGCCCCTTCGACGAAGCGCGCCACCACCTACTGATGCTCCTCCGCCCCTACAGCGCGCTGGGCCCATTCAGCTCCTCCCACCCCCTCGTCGCCGCCATATTCCCCCTCCAAACCCGCCGGTAAGCTTTAATTAATTTATCTAATTTTGTTATTTGCTGAAATTATTATTATTTTTTATATAAAACAAAATCAGTTTTTAGATTTATAAGTTTAAGTATCAGTTTTATTTATTTTGAATATGAAACCAAATTTTACTGATAATAAAGTTTCAATTTTTACATGTGATACTAGCGATGAAAATATGGATGCAAGATAAGGAAAAATGTGATTTTTATTTGCTTGAAGGTTCGATTTTTATTAAACGAAGAAAGGTTAGATTTTTATTATATTGAAAAGTTAAAAATATGATTTTCATATAAGTATGATAATAAAAATTCAATCTTTATTTTTGAAAAGGTTGAATCTTTATGAATGAAAGGCAAAAACTTTATATTGGAAAAGGTTGAATCATTATAGTGGAAAAGGCGAAAACTTTATATTTAAAAGGGCGAGATCTTTATATTCGAAAGGAAGGATTTTTGTTTATATAAATGACATAAAAATTTGATTTTTATCTGTATGAATGAACATGTAAAAGACAGGATTTTTATACTAGAAAAGATCGAATTTTTAGAAGTATAAAGGATCAACTTTTGGATTAGATAAAAATGTGATTTTTTATTCTATGTATAAAATATTTTCAGTTGATAAAAATATGATTTTTATTGGAGTAATAAAGTCGTGATTTTGGTTATATAAAAGAAGCGATTTTTATATATATGAAAGTGAAATAAGAATTTGATTTTTTATATATATGTAGCGTATGCGGACGATGAAAGTGACGAGAGGAGAATGATGAAGATTTCCTACATAGGTAGTGGCTACGGGCAACGTAGCTGACGAAGATGCGATAGCGATGAAGATTTCTATCAGTGAAGTGTCGTGGAGCTAGGATAGCTATATGTGAGAATTTCTCACCTTTCAATTTCTTTTTCTAGTTATATATATACTAGGATGCAGACGGTGCTTAGTAGCACCCGACACAATCGTCCACAGACCATGGACTTGTTTGTTTGGTTGCATAAATTAGTTAGATGATTTGATTTGAATTTGGTTGATTGGTGAATTTGATTGATGTGTGAATGGCGTGGGCCTTCACTAGACCGGGGATAAGGCTAGGCCTCGTCCCGTTTCTAGTATCGTGCCGTTATGCCACAGAAATTTTCTAAAATAAGTTAGAAAAATAAAAATACCATTTTATTTAAAGAATGAACTGAATAGAAATTCATATCTTAAAATAAAATGTCTTATCGTTAAAAATATAATTTTTAACGTGAAGTGAATAAAATAAAATATTCATTTACAAACCAGACGGCTTGTCTATGTACACCTATTTGAATGACATTGATTTTGACGATAAATTTTACACATCGCCCAACTGCACAAATAAAATCTGTGTTTGATTGTTTGAAACCCCACACGGGTGTTGGGATGAAATTGGAAGTTCACTCATCCTGATTGATTAAATATGTCGATCGATTGATTGACAGGCTGTTATAAGCGTTAGATATCTATATTTGATGCTTATACAGTGTAGTGCACTTTGGTTGATGGTTGATTATTTTCAATACTATTATATACATGTGTTGTATGAAAATCCCCATAATTAATTTTATATGGTAATTGATTGGGCCTCATTCCAATTTAGAAAATAAAGAATGATATAAAATAAAGGTTCATGTGTTGACAGTACTCATCCATTGAGATTGGTCATGTGTTGAACGAAATATTTTGATAATAACAACTATTTTGAAAAAGAAATATTTGAAATAGAATATTTGAAAATAGAAATTTATGAAGCCGTGTTGATTAGATTGACGCCATTTTGACGTGAACGATATTTATATCGATTTTATTCATTTTGAAATGAATTGAATTAAAAACGATTTCGAAATGAATTGAATTGAAAACGATTTCGAAATGAATTGAATTGAAAACGATTTCGAAATGAATTGAATTGAAAACGATTTCAAAATGAATTGAATTGAAAACGATTTCGAAATGAATTGAATTGAAAACAAATTGAAATGAATTCAAATTGAATTGAAATTTGAATTGAATAGAAATGAATTTTGAAACGAATTTATAAAGAAGAATTCAATTTTGATTTGAATTGAAAAGAAAGTTGAAATAGCTTTTGAAACGATTTTAAAACTATTTATATAATTCGTTTTAAATAGAAATCGACGAAGTATATATTATATATATTATATATATAATATAATGGCCTGAATAGAACGCGCCGCGCCGCGGCAGTTCGTGAATTTCGACCATTTATTTCAAACGGACATTGCGGGAGATCCGACCGTCGGATTCTCCTAAAACCGGAACCGTTGGGTTCGTATCGAAAAGAGCTTTCTAACGAATATTAGAAATTTGAAATCTAACGGTTGGATTTGGAATTATGTCCAAATCAAATTTGAAAAAGGTCGCTGTAAGTGCAGTTCGATGGCCATTGTTGGAAATCGACTGTACGGGCCTTGATAAAATTATTAAAAATAGTAATAATTTGTGTAAAATCATAAGAAATGATTTGGGAAAATTTGGGATGAAAAACTCCATATTTGAAAAGATAAAAATAGATTTTTATCGAAATGAACTAGTTTTGAACTAGAATTATAATTCTATTTATTTTTAAATAAATGAATTGAATTTAAAAAGGGTTTTGAAAATAACCAGAATATCCAATGATTGCATTGGAGGGGATTTGAATCGAAATTGTCTTCGGAATATTTCGAGGTTGGAATTCGTGATTATACAGGTGTTATTATGGAAATTTGAAAGATATATATTTATATCGTTATTTCCAATACGACATTTGTTAGTCGTAGAATTTGATATTGAATATAAGCCGATATATTTTCTATTCAGAGCCTTGTATTGAATATCGAATGTGATTTGGGTTTGTCGTGAATGGTGTCTTCACTAACACTGTTCTTGAACCTAGTTGAGAAAAGATTAAATCTGTTTATTTAGATTTAATGAAGTGTACCAATTAAATAATATTTAATTGGAATTGAATTGATATTGATTTTTGGGTTTATCGTGAACAGTGTTTTGAATAACACTCGTTCTTTAACCCGATAATTAATGGAATGTGACTTTGGGTTTATCGTGAACCGTGTTTTAAATGACACAGATTCTTTAACCCAGTTAATGATTAAAACTAAGTGGAGTTTTAATGAATCTTTAATTAGATTGAAAGGATCGAGAATGGAGTATCACCAGTTTTGCTCCAGGCGATAGTTAAATCTTTAATTAGATTTGAACGTGAAATGGTAATTGAATTTACCGATAACACCGTGGTGTTAGATATGAAGTATTACCAGTTTTACTTCATGGGATAAATAGGTTGGGATTGGGAAATTAAAACAAATAATTACTTCGGTAAGGTTCGTTAATCCCGACTAGTTGAATCGAAATCCAAAAGAATATTCTGAATTGGAATGAGGCGTATGTTGTGTTTGTGTAACACTTTTATAATATATACGCGAGTTATTCAGAAAGACCGGGTTTATCCCATTTTGAATAACTGATTCGACGTGGTGTCGAAGATGAAGACGGTGGTCGAAGACCGGAGGTCTTCACGTCGTTTGGGTAATTACTGATGATCTTGATTGGGCTGTACACCCAAGAAGATGGAAATAGTTGGTGATCGTCCAGACGTGCTTGGAGATCGATGGATATGCGGGGTACTAGGTGCCTCCGGTTTTGTTCAGACCCAGAACGGACTTGTAAATGGACTGTGTGTCTGACATTGGATTTTAGTCCGTGTGATTGATCTCTATTAAATATATATCTGTTTGGCGGCGGAGAATTTATTCTCTTGCTTAACGCCCTTCTCTGAGACGTACGAGCTCAGGGGTTATATATTGATGCATATCAAACGCATGGAGTGAATGGCCTGTGTGGCATGCCTAATTGGCAATTGATCGAGGCTTCTGTTGAAAAGCAAAGTCTTGTGGTGATGATCAAAGCACGGCCTTTGTGGCGTAGCTTTGTGTAACATTTACTTCGCGTGTTTCACACCCGGTATGAACCAAAAACGGGAGACGGACCTCAGGGAGGGCATGCGTTTCTTTCTAGTTAGAAGTGGCGTCAGTGGTTTTACACGCCCTGACGAGTTTGACTTATGTGGTTGTTGCTGTTGCGAGGCGCCTCGGATTGATCGGTCGTTCTCGAACCGATGGAGTCATTTAGTTGGCTCATTTACGCCCCAAAGGGCGGGGAAACGTAGTGTTCAGGGTTTAAGTTTAATCCACATCGGTGGACCGGCCCTGTCGCTCCAAGGCTTGACTGAGTACTTGCCTGTGGCTCGAGCTAGAGAGTCACGAATCGGTAGAGGACTATCTTTTGCCTCGGTTCATAGACGGAAATCCAATTTCCAAATACGTGACATTTGCGGTTTTATTTGTAGAGCCTAGTATGGCGACATAGTGGGATGGGGCGCTCATGCCGCCTATGATTGATACTTATGATTTGAAGTTGTTTTATACACTATGCACTTATAATAGTATCAAATGATTTGTTTTAAACGTATCAACCATTCTTTGGCTGTTATAAGGGAAAACCCTATCCCCCGGCTTGCGTTGCATTGTGTGATAGGACCTGGGTCTTATAACAGCTTCATTTTCCTTTATTTAGCATTGCGCTGTTTGTTTTATGCACTTGTATTCTTGGGAGGAAACCCGTTCCGTGTTATACGGCGTGGTCCCTTGATTTACCTAGCTTTAAAAATAAAGATTAACTGTTTTAGTTCTCACACCAGTCACATGACTGACCTGGAGTTTATTGTTTTAACATAAACTCTGGGTGCCCTTATTTTGACACGGGCAGCTAGTAGTTTTGGTTTTGCAGATTTATATTCACAGGATCCTGGTTTACAGCTGGAACGATATCTGTAACGACCCGCATTCTACGCATCATAGGATCGTAGAATATTTATTTCTTTTACATACGAAGTCGTATGGTCATGTAACTTTGGGAGACGACTATTGGGGTCATTTCCCATGTTCATGATTTTTCTCGATTTTTAAATGACCATTTTACCCCTAGTTGGCACTGTTTTGGCCATAACTTTTGACTGGAGATGAATTTTGACCTGAAACCACTTCCATTGGCTTAGGATGATGGTTTCTCTTTCCGTAGAGTGGTCACATTAGCCAAACGGACTTACCGTTTGGGAGATGTGGCTGAAACAAGTTTCAGATGGAGAAAAACAGCTTAATTGGGCTTAACCGGGTGATTAACAGCTAGGCCCAAGGGGAATTTCGGGTTTAGAGGTATAGGAGGTCTGATTAGGGTTAGGTTATCACTTTCATTTCAGTTTTGAGCAGCCACAAACCTCCTTGAGACCTTAGTAATGGCTTCCTACATCTAAAACACCCCAAATCACTCTCTAATTGAAGATTAGGCTTAGCAACACCAAATTAAGGAGAAAAAGCACCAAAGCAAGGTTGGAACTGCTGTTAGACATCAGTATTCGCCCCAAATCAGAGGAGTTTCAGTTCTGAGAATTTCATTTGTGGCCAAGGTGAGTGATTTGCATAGTTTTTGCACTAATTACAGTGATTAAGGGTAATTAGTGAAGATTAGCGAATTTATACGTAAATAAATTCTGGAAAAATTCTTAAAATTCTAAGATAATGTTTTAAGGCTCTGTTAGAAATTTGGGTTAATTTCGATGTGTTTTGCTAATCGTATGCTTAAACATGATTAAGAAGGATTATAGGAAAATGTGAGGTTTTAGCCACTTTTGATCCATTTTGATTCAATTGGATTGTTGTTTGTTGTTTGTAGTTGCTATTACATGTTACTATGACTCTATGGTATGTTTCATGATTGATTAGAATAGTTAAATTGCTCGAAAACGTCGTCGAATGGCGTAGAAAGCTTGCTGGAAAGTTGCAGAAGTGTGCAGGCTCCGAACCGGTTCGGATCGGAGAAAGGGGTCGGATCGGACTAGGGAACTGACCAAGGGAATCCGAACTGGATGAGGACTTGCCACTGGAAGAAGTTTGGCAGGAAGGAAGGCCATTGCTTAGAGTTGGAGTTAGACAGGAGATCGGATCGGAGCGGTGGAGCGGATCGGATCGGAGTAAGCTAGGGAACGGAGCGGATCGGATCGGAAGAGAGATTGGAGGCCAGATCGGATCGACTTGGAAATGCAGGGCTCGGATCGGAAGCAAAGAAGAAATAAGCTAGGGATTGGAGCGCTGGAGAGAAGGACACCCGACCCGACCTGGAGGAGGACCCCGACCCGACCCGGAGCGAAGTGCCCGACCCGAAGAGACAAGGAGAAGGACTCGAACCGAGCATGGGTGACCGAACCGAACCGAGCATGGGTGACCGAACCGAACCGAGCATGGATGACTGAACCGAACCGAATTGTAGAGCTGCTACTGCATGACAACTTTTCTGAAGACCCACTCCAATTCGACCAAACCCGAGATGCAAAGGGAGTCCAAATGAGAAGTTAGAGCTTAAGATTCAGATGGGAATCAACGAGTTCACTTCATGATTGGGCTTTGCTGCGGGACGCGTGCTAAGGAGTTATCGACACCTATAGCTTTGGACCACTATGGTAGGAGGTACGAAGGCGGATTCAGGGCCATTATGGCATTGGTAGAACCAAGGGCTATGACCAATGAAGTGGGTCATTGAAATGTTTGGTCATGACTCCAAGTGTTGTCTTGGTCACAGCAGGGTTTCTACAAGTCGGGATTCGTCGTTACCTCAGTTGTCTAGTGTTCCAAAGTGGTAGAGGTCGTACGCTTTACGCACCGAGTGAGAGATGTGAGGATGGTTGCTATGGATGATTTGTTGCTATCATTTTGACATGCACACCCCACCCCCGTATTCTTACATTATTTATTATGGCACCTTGGAGTATTGTACGGTATGTGGTACTAACTCTTTGGTTGCAGGTCCAGGTTCAGGTATGGTTTAGTATACCTGTTATCATTCTGTTTAGATGTTTATCGCTCATACCAGACTTTATGTCTGACCCAGAGTTTTATGTCTCTTCTTATTACTCTGGGTGCTCACACGAGCAGACTAGAGACAGGTTAGCTGGTGATGCACGGGTAGATGATCCGGAGACGAGCAGGAGGCTTCCACATACTATATACATAATATTCTCCCTGTGTTGTTGAAGATCACTGCTTGGGCATTGTTGGTGTATCTTCTATTTTAGCTTTCTTTTGTTTAGAGACAGTAAATTTGGAAAGTTGTAATAAGCTGTATTTGGATTTCCGCTGCTTTGAGATTGATGTTGGTTTTAGTTATCAGCTTATGCACTGTCTCGCCTGTTTTGTGTCAAGTATATTATTATTATATTTTATTCCATGCGCTGTGAGACATTCTACAGGTTTCTGGATTAGTTCATTCCCTTCTTTTCTTTCTTATGACGACCGTCTTGTGCTAGTCGGGCATGTGTACAGCGCACTTTTGGAGGAAATGCAGGCTGGTACGAGGCGGGCTGTCACACTTGGTATCAGAGCTCTAGGTTGCGTAGTTAACCTAGGGAAGTTATCAGGGAGAGATAATATACGTATACGAGAGAGCGTATTTGTGATTACTTTGGTTTTTTTTAAAAGCTATATATATACTATTAGTAGTATAAGGATGAAGTTGTACTGCACTAGCACCACTATGGAGTCGTTAATCGTTTCCTTTTTCAGATTGACGATGAGCCGAGATACTAGAGGTGTTGGTAGGGGAGCCAATAGTGGGATTGCTGCCGACATGAGGACGATGTTTACTGACCTCATGAGAGAGATGCTTAGAGATGCGCAGAGGGCAGCTCCCAATGGTGGAAATGGTGGTGGTCCAATAGTGCAGGCGCCAAGAGTCGACTTCGCCAAGCTGAATAAGGATTATACTAGTCTTGGTGGGAAGTCATTCCATGGAACGGAGTCGGCTACGGACGTTCAGGATTGGTTGGATAGTTGCGAGCGTATCTTCGAGGATTTGGGTATTGAGGATGCGATGAAGAGAAAGCTAGTGTCCCGTCAGCTGCAAGGGCGGGCAATGAATTGGTGGAATGCTATAAAGGCAGCTACTCCCGAAGACTAGATTACTTGGGAGCAGTTTAAGGCTCGCTTTAGTGAGAAGTTCATTCCAGCTGCTCAGAAGTCAATGTTGTTTAAGAAATTCTTGGAGCTCAAGCAGAATGGCAGGGCTGTCTCGGAGTATATTGCTGAATTTGATACTTTGTCAAAATATGGGCTATCTCTTATAGATACTGCCGAGAAAAAGAATGAGAAATTCATAACTGGATTGGATCAGTACTTGGGGGAAAAACTTATTAACCACATCGATGAGACGTTTGAATCGATTGTGGGGAAAGCGTTAAGGTCAGAAAGTCTCTACCCTAAGCCGAAGACTGAAGTCGCATCCGCAGATGAGCCAAAGCCACAAGCTGGTGGTGGAGGCAAAGGTGGTTCTCAGAATAAGAGAAAGCAGAATCAGGCTAAGGATGGCCAGAAGAAAAAGAATAAGCAAGATGTGGAGTGCTTCAGCTGTGGTAAGAAGGGCCATTATGCTAGTAATTGTCGGGCCAAGCCAGCGGATAGGAAGTGCTTCAATTGTGGCCAGTTGGGACATCACAAGGACAAGTGTCCACAGCCCCCTAAGGAAAAGCAAATGGTGAAAGCATATGCTCTTAATGCTATTCCTTCTTCGTCGAATGCCCCAACTGCGGCGGAGAAGGGAAAGAATGTCGTCATTCAAGGTATGCTTTCTGTTTATGATGTTCCTGTTAGAGTTTTGTTTGATACCGGAGCTTCCAGTTCTTTCATATCTAGTGACCTGGTAGATAGGTTGGGATTGGAGCCCGAGATTGTCGATAGACCTTTAGTAGTGACGAACCCGATTGGTGGTTCGACTAGTCTTAGCATGATTTGTCGTAATGTGGTTCTATCGAGTCATGGATGCGTGTTTGTTTGTGATTGCTTTGTTTTGGGCTTTACTGGGTTTGGCATTATTTTGGGAGTAGATTGGCTCCAAAGATACGGGGTGGTGGTAGACTGTGAGGGCTTGTTGGTGTCAGCTAGAGCGGATGATGGGCGGAGGATAGTGTTTGGTGGTCTACCCAGTAAGGGGGTATTGGCTAGTTTTCTAAACTCCCTCGACATTCCGCATAGTGAGTTGTCAGGTTTGCCCGTGGTTGGCCAGTATCCGGATGTTTTCGAAGAAGTGACCGGACTCCCACCACACCGAGAGATTGAGTTTCGTATTGATTTGGTAAAAGATGCCAGACCTATAGTGATGCCACTTCGTCGTATGGCACCAAGGGAGCAGCGAGAGCTCGAGGTGCAAGTCAGCGATCTTTTGAAAAAGGGATTTATCAGAAGGAGTGTTTCTGAATGGGGAGCACCAGTTGTGTTTGCTACCAAGGCGGATGGTTCCCTTCGTTTGTGTGTAGACTACCGCGAGTTGAATAAAGTGACGAGGAAGAACAAGTATCCTCTACCGCGGATAGATGATTTGTTTGATCAGTTGAGTGGCGCGAGAGTATTTTCTCAGTTGGATCTCGCGACAGGTTTTCATCAGCTTAGAGTGGAAGCTGAGAGTATAGCAAAAACGGCATTTCGAACGCCGTCTGGATTTTATGAATGGTTGGTTATGCCATTTGGGCTGACTAATGCCCCGGCATATTTTGTGGACCTTATGAATAGGGTATTCAGGGATCAGCTGAATAAGTTTGTTCTTGTGTTCGTTGATGATATTTTGGTCTATTCGAGGACAGAGGAAGAACACAAGGAACATTTAAGGGTAGCGATGGAGGTGTTGAGAAAACACAAATTGAAAGCAAAGTTTTCTAAGTGTCACTTCTGGAAGAGGGAAGTGAGGTTCTTGGGCCATGTTGTATCAGAGAGTGGTATTGCCGTGGACCCAGCAAAGGTGGCTACGGTACAGGATTGGCCTACGCCCAAGAGTGCAACAGATGTAAGGAGTTTCTTGGGATTAGCGGGATATTATCGTAAGTTTATCCAAGGCTTCTCCAAGATAGCAGCACCGTTGACTCAGTTGACAAAGAAGAATCAAACTTTTGTCTGGGATGAAAGGTGCGAGAATGCATTCAGAAGTCTAAAGGACAAGTTGACAAGCGCACCAGTGTTAGTCATTCCTAAGGGGGATGAAGAGATGACGGTATACACGGATGCCTGTGGTACCGGACTGGGTGCTGTGTTGATGCAAGGCGGTAGGGTTGTAGCTTATGCAAGTCGGCAATTGAAACCGCACGAGAGGAAATACCCTACCCATGATTTAGAATTGGCAGCGATCGTGTTCGCGTTAAAGATGTGGAGACACTATCTCTTGGGAGAAAGATTTGAGCTATTTACAGATCATAAGTCGTTAAAGTATCTATTCTCCCAGAAGGATTTAAATCTCCGTCAGCAGAGATGGTTAGAGTTCTTAGCTTCCTATGATTTTGACATCGCATACACACCAGGAAAGGGCAATGCGGTGGCTGATGCATTAAGTAGAAGACATGCCAGCTTAGGGGCTATGTTCCTTGAATGGAAGCAACTGGAGTTTATTGCGGGGTTTGATTTCAGACCAAAGTGCGAATTGGATCCAGAAATGTTAGCAAGTTTGACGATCAGACCCACTTTGATTGAGCGGATCGGCTCTAATCAGAGGGACGATCCTAACCTATTGGAAATCATCTCCAAGTTAGAGATGGGTATCGATGAGGAGGTGAACAAGTATGGGCTTGATCGAGATGGATGGCTTAGGAAGAATGGAAAGCTTGTTGTACCCAATGTCAATGGATTGAGAGATGAAGTGCTTAGAGAATGTCATCACTCAAAGCTGACTATACACCCCGGTGGTAACAAGATGTATCGAAATATGAAGCAGACTTACTACTGGGAAGGGATGAAAAGAAACGTTGGGAAGTTTATATCCAAGTGCATGAATTGCCAGCTAGTTAAAGCCGAGCAAAAGAAGCCTAGTGGGTTGTTACAGCCCTTAGAAATTCCCGAATGGAAATGGGAGCAAGTCTCGATGGATTTTATCGATGGGTTACCAAGGACTAGATCGGGATATGACAGCATTTGGGTAATTGTAGATCGACTGACTAAAAGTGCAAGGTTTATACCAGTCAAATCGACCAGAACGGCAGCTAAGTTAGCAGAGTTGTATATGAAGTGGGTAGTGAGATTTCATGGAGTACCTAAAAGCATTGTGAGCGACCGAGACCCGTTGTTTACTAGTGGGTTTTGGAAGAGCTTACAAGAGGCTCTAGGGTCAGAGTTACATCTCAGTACCGCATATCATCCTCAGACCGACGGTCAGACAGAGAGGGTGAACCGTATTTTGGAAGATCTCTTGAGAGCATGTATATTGGATTTTGGAGGATCATGGGATGACCATTTGCATCTAGTAGAGTTTGCATATAACAATAGCTACCAATCCAGTATCGGTATGGCTCCGTTTGAAGCTTTGTACGGAAGGCCGTGTAACTCACCATCATGTTGGATAGAGACTGGCGAGAAGTTTATGCTTGGACCAGATGTGGTGAGGGAAACTTCAGATAAAATCAAGACCATTCAACAACAAATGAAGGTTGCCCAAGATAGACAGAAGAGTTATGCTGATAAGAGAAGAAGAGACTTAAAATTCTCAGTTGGTGACTTGGTATTTGTCAAGATTTCTCCGTTGAAGAGCGTAATACGATTTGGCAGGAGAGGCAAATTAACACCAAGGTTTGTTGGTCCATTCCCTGTTCTTGAACTAGTCGGGAATTTGGCATATAGAGTTGACTTACCAGAGAAGATGGCGGGAGTTCATAATGTATTTCATGTTTCCCAACTAAGGAAGTTCGTTCACGACTCAGATATGACTATTTCACCTGATCAGTTAGAGGACTTCGAAGTAGAACCCGAGGCGGTTGGGAACCGCAAGCAGGCCCATATTGTCAAGCACGACATGAAGCAACTTCGAAGGAAGGCGGTGAAGCTAGTCAAGGTTCAGTGGAGCAAGGACGAGAATGATTGTACTTGGGAAACAGAAGAGGACATAAGGAAGAAGTATCCAGAACTCTTTGTCTGGTAAGATTTTGACTTCGATTTAGTTTTCCGCATGCTAGGATAGGCTTGTTTGCTTGTTTTGCATGTTTGATTGTTATATGTGGTTGTTAGGCATGCGGGATCCTTTGTATGTTTTGGGTTAAGGAATTTCGGGGACGAAATTTCTTAAGGGGGGGAGAGTGTAACGACCCGCATTCTACGCATCATAGGATCGTAGAATATTTATTTCTTTTACATACGAAGTCGTATGGTCATGTAACTTTGGGAGACGACTATTGGGGTCATTTCCCATGTTCATGATTTTTCTCGATTTTTAAATGACCATTTTACCCCTAGTTGGCACTGTTTTGGCCATAACTTTTGACTGGAGATGAATTTTGACCTGAAACCACTTCCATTGGCTTAGGATGATGGTTTCTCTTTCCGTAGAGTGGTCACATTAGCCAAACGGACTTACCGTTTGGGAGATGTGGCTGAAATAAGTTTCAGATGGAGAAAAACAGCTTAATTGGGCTTAACCGGGTGATTAGCAGCTAGGCCCAAGGGGAATTTCGGGTTTAGAGGTATAGGAGGTCTGATTAGGGTTAGGTTATCACTTTCATTTCAGTTTTGAGCAGCCACAAACCTCCTTGAGACCTTAGTAATGGCTTCCTACATCTAAAACACCCCAAATCACTCTCTAATTGAAGATTAGGCTTAGCAACACCAAATTAAGGAGAAAAAGCACCAAAGCAAGGTTGGAACTGCTGTTAGACATCAGTATTCGCCCCAAATCAGAGGAGTTTCAGTTCTGAGAATTTCATTTGTGGCCAAGGTGAGTGATTTGCATAGTTTTTGCACTAATTACAGTGATTAAGGGTAATTAGTGAAGATTAGCGAATTTATACGTAAATAAATTCTGGAAAAATTCTTAAAATTCTAAGATAATGTTTTAAGGCTCTGTTAGAAATTTGGGTTAATTTCGATGTGTTTTGCTAATCGTATGCTTAAACATGATTAAGAAGGATTATAGGAAAATGTGAGGTTTTAGCCACTTTTGATCCATTTTGATTCAATTGGATTGTTGTTTGTTGTTTGTAGTTGCTATTACATGTTACTATGACTCTATGGTATGTTTCATGATTGATTAGAATAGTTAAATTGCTCGAAAACGTCGTCGAATGGCGTAGAAAGCTTGCTGGAAAGTTGCAGAAGTGTGCAGGCTCCGAACCGGTTCGGATCGGAGAAAGGGGTCGGATCGGACTAGGGAACTGACCAAGGGAATCCGAACTGGATGAGGACTTGCCACTGGAAGAAGTTTGGCAGGAAGGAAGGCCATTGCTTAGAGTTGGAGTTAGACAGGAGATCGGATCGGAGCGGTGGAGCGGATCGGATCGGAGTAAGCTAGGGAACGGAGCGGATCGGATCGGAAGAGAGATTGGAGGCCAGATCGGATCGACTTGGAAATGCAGGGCTCGGATCGGAAGCAAAGAAGAAATAAGCTAGGGATTGGAGCGCTGGAGAGAAGGACACCCGACCCGACCTGGAGGAGGACCCCGACCCGACCCGGAGCGAAGTGCCCGACCCGAAGAGACAAGGAGAAGGACTCGAACCGAGCATGGGTGACCGAACCGAACCGAGCATGGGTGACCGAACCGAACCGAGCATGGATGACTGAACCGAACCGAATTTTAGAGCTGCTACTGCACGACAACTTTTCTGAAGACCCACTCCAATTCGACCAAACCCGAGATGCAAAGGGAGTCCAAATGAGAAGTTAGAGCTTAAGATTCAGATGGGAATCAACGAGTTCACTTCATGATTGGGCTTTGCTGCGGGACGCGTGCTAAGGAGTTATCGACACCTATAGCTTTGGACCACTATGGTAGGAGGTACGAAGGCGGATTCAGGGCCATTATGGCATTGGTAGAACCAAGGGCTATGACCAATGAAGTGGGTCATTGAAATGTTTGGTCATGACTCCAAGTGTTGTCTTGGTCACAGCAGGGTTTCTACAAGTCGGGATTCGTCGTTACCTCAGTTGTCTAGTGTTCCAAAGTGGTAGAGGTCGTACGCTTTACGCACCGAGTGAGAGATGTGAGGATGGTTGCTATGGATGATTTGTTGCTATCATTTTGACATGCACACCCCACCCCCGTATTCTTACATTATTTATTATGGCACCTTGGAGTATTGTACGGTATGTGGTACTAACTCTTTGGTTGCAGGTCCAGGTTCAGGTATGGTTTAGTATACCTGTTATCATTCTGTTTAGATGTTTATCGCTCATACCAGACTTTATGTCTGACCCAGAGTTTTATGTCTCTTCTTATTACTCTGGGTGCTCACACGAGCAGACTAGAGACAGGTTAGCTGGTGATGCACGGGTAGATGATCCGGAGACGAGCAGGAGGCTTCCACATACTATATACATAATATTCTCCCTGTGTTGTTGAAGATCACTGCTTGGGCATTGTTGGTGTATCTTCTATTTTAGCTTTCTTTTGTTTAGAGACAGTAAATTTGGAAAGTTGTAATAAGCTGTATTTGGATTTCCGCTGCTTTGAGATTGATGTTGGTTTTAGTTATCAGCTTATGCACTGTCTCGCCTGTTTTGTGTCAAGTATATTATTATTATATTTTATTCCATGCGCTGTGAGACATTCTACAGGTTTCTGGATTAGTTCATTCCCTTCTTTTCTTTCTTATGACGACCGTCTTGTGCTAGTCGGGCATGTGTACAGCGCACTTTTGGAGGAAATGCAGGCTGGTACGAGGCGGGCTGTCACAATATCCGGAAAGCTTTGTATCCGTATATCTCTTCTAGTTGTGTATTGTATTATTTTCCGCTGCTATGTATTCAAATGTAATTTAAATCTCTGATATTTCTGCGTAATATTCATTTATGCTCTGTATATTCTTGTAATCTGATGCGTTGTTGTAATATACAGTGAAGTGTTCTTCTGTATGCGTTCTGTTGTGGTTTGTTCTCGAACTATCCGACGCTTTCCTTTACGGGGAAGTTAAGGGTTTTCACAATGGGATATGCATCGTAGGCTGATTCGACTGTTTGAATCAGTTTCCGTTAAATTTACATTTAAATCACTATATTGAATTAAACGTACATTTCAAATTACCGGGGTCACATACTGACTAGAAAAATTCCAGAAAAATATTTTCTAGCTTCGTATTGACGATACAGTCCTAACAAAACTAGTTTCGTCGAATTTTGAGACCGTTAGAAAAATGGCCAATTTCCAATCGATTAAAATCAACTGAAAATGGTCAAACGCGTTTTCCTTCGCCACGCTCACATATTGATTCGAAAAATTACGAAATTTGAAACCTAGCAATAAATTGACATCACGGATCCAACAAAAGTGGTTTCGTCGAAATCCGAGGTCGTTTGCAAAATGTCTATTTTTAAGGGCCTGAATTCCATAGCGACTATTCAGAATTTTCAACTGGACATATCCTTTGATTCCCGCTATGAAATTTCAATTTTTCGGATTCGTTGTAAAGATATCATCAATTAGATCCTAATGTTTTTGGTTTCACTAAAATCCGGATTGTTTTGCACCCGGTACATTCAATTGAAGTTTGAAATCAAATTATCGAACTACCGCGCCATTTTCAATTCTATTTATAATTATATATAATTATTTATATTCTCACGATGACGCATATAATATATGCGTTCTAAATATATTCAAAATAAATTTTCGTCGATATTATTTAAAATAATTCATTTTAAATAAACAAAATTCGCTAAAATTGCCAAAATAAAAATTTTAAACTGGCCCAGATTTTCGGGTTGTTACAATTTGATTGAAATAAAAGAACGCCTTTTTAATGCTATTTTGTTTGAAATTAAAAGATTGCCTTTTTAATGTTATTTTGCTTGAAATAAAAAGAACATCTCTTTAATGTCATGTTGGTTTTATAAAAAGGAACATTTTTTTTAAGTGCAAATATAAAGAATGGATTTAAAAAGTTACATTTCATTTTATTTATTAATAAAATGTTAGAATGAAATTAGTTATTATACAATATACAGAATGAATGACAAATTGGATTTTGTAATAAAAAGATTTTCTTTCTATTTCAGTTGACAACATATAAATGACAAATTGGATTTCGTAATAAATGATTTCCTTTTTATTTAAATTGAGAACGTTTATCTCACTCAAATTTCTAAATAGATATGAATTTTATAATTAAATATTAATTAATTATCTGTGTTGGAATTATTGTTTGTTGGATTAATGTTGATTTGGATGACTGTTGTGAATTGTTTGAAATTTGAAATATGTAACATGTTGATTATGATTGTTATGATATTTAAAACACGTTTACACTGCCATTTACAAGTTGCTTGGCTTGTTTATGTTGATTGGACGATAATTTTTCACACATCGTCCAAGTGCACAAATAATGATATATTATTTGAATTTGTGTTGGTTGAAACTCCACACGGGTCTTGGGTTGATATTCTGACTACACATCGCCCTTGTGATTAGTTTAAAATGCACTTTGGCTGTCATTGAATGTTTTATCATTAATGCGATGTTTGAAATCCATATAATTAAAATTATATGGTAATGGATTGGGTCTCATTCCAACTTTGAATTAAAGGAATATTTTAATTTAATATTCGGTTAATGGAATTAATTGACGTATGAATTAGAAAAATTATATTTTTGTTGTTTAAAAGTTATAATAAAAGGACTCAATTAAAAAGATTACATCTTTACGGTCAGTATGTTAAGATAAGAAGGTTTGATTTCAAAATTTGAACATTTTGAAAAGATTATTATTATAATATAATAATATAGAGAGTTCAATTTTTCATTAAAAATTGAAATGTCAGTTAAGATATTCAGAAACAAAGGGTTTTATAAAATTAGTAACAATTTAATGTAAAGATCGTACCTTTATTTTAAGTGAATATTTTTGAATAATATTTTCAGTGAATTAATTATAATTATTAATTATAATTGTACTTGGACATGAGGTAATGTTACATTTGTGGTATAAGTCTGCCCGGACCCGCCCGACATATCCAGCAGCAACAAATATTGAACCTATTGTGAGATGTCCAAGTGCGCAAATACGAACTAAGTCATGACATGAGGTTAAGCCCAACTTGTGGGATTAGTCTGCCTGGAACCAACCAGCATATCCAGCATTCGCAAGTTGTTGGCTTATGTGAGAGGTCTGGCGCATAATAAAAATATAAATGGATATGATAATGAATTGAGCTTTTAGTCCACTAACGCCATTTTAACTCGAACGTATGTATCGATTTACGTTATCAATTTTATTATGAATATTAAAAGAGAAATTTCAAAATTAATATTTTGGAAAATAATATTATTCAAAAAGGATAATATATAGAATATTCAACTCATTTATTTTAATTTAAATAAAAGTTGGAATCGTTTTATAAACAAATTTATAAACATTTTAGAATATGTTTAGAAAGGAAAGCGACAAAATATATATATATATATATTATACATTTATAATGGGTTGAATAGAACGTTTCGCCCAGCGACCGTTCGCGAATTTCGACCATTAACTTTAAATTGGCGTAACGGGAGATCCGACCTTTGGATTCTCCTAAAACCAGAATTGTTGGGTTCGTATCGAAAAGAGATTTCGAATGAGTATAAGAGATTTGAAATCTAATGGTTAGATTTGGAGATATGTCCAAATCAATTTCAGAAAAGGTCGCTGTAAGTGCAGTTCGGTGGCCGTTATTGGAAACCGACTGTACGAGCAATAATAACATTATCATAAATATGGAAATTATGTAAAATCATCATAAATGTTTTAAAGGGTTTTTTGATGAAAAATTCCAAGTTTGTAAAGATGAAAGATATCTTTATTAGAATTAGTGGTTTATTTATTTTAATAAAATAATTAAAATAAATAAAAGGATTTAAATGGTTTTAATAAAACCAAGATTTTCCAATACATATATTGGAATGGATTTGAATGGAAATAATTTTCAGATTATTTCAATATTGGATTCTGTGATTATACGGATATTATTGCGGAAATTTGGAAGATATTAATTTCGTTATTCCCCGATTTGGTATACGTTAATTTTCAGAATTTGATATTGAACATAAATCGATATAATTTCTATTCAAAGCACGATATTTAATATCTGATTAGAATTTGGGTTTGTCGTGAATAGTGTCTTAAATAACACTGTTCTTAAACCCATTTGAGAAAGAATAAATCTTTTAATTAAGATTTAAATAAGATTTCCATTTATTAGACATAATTGAATATTAAGTGAAACTAACTTTTGGTTTGATTGTGAATAATGTTTTTAAATGACATTAGTTCTTAAAACCCGATTGACAGTGAAATTTTGATTGGTAATTCATAAATCTTTTAATTAAGATTTAACAAAATATTCTAAAGAGAAGTTTTCAATTTAATATATTAAATTGGAATATGATTTTGGGTTTATTATGAACGATGTTTTTTAGCGACATTTGTTCTTTAACCTAGTTAAAGGCAAGATTATCTCTTGAAAGTTAAATAATCATTAAATAATGATTCTTAAAGATTAAAACTAAATACAGTTTTAATAAATCTTTAATTAGATTGAAATGGGAATTTAGCAATTGAATTTACTAAGGAACCCGAGAATGGAATATCACCAATTTTATTCCATGCATTAGTTAAATCTTTTATTAGATTTAAACGATAAAACGGTAATTAAATTTACCGAAATACATTGGGTGTTAGATATGGAGTACCACCAGTTTTACTCCATGGGATATATAGGTTGGGACAGGGATAATATAATAAATGATTACTTAGGTAAGGCGTTAATCCCGACTAGTTGATTGAACCTTAATTTGGTTTAAGCTAAATCAAAGAATATTCTTGATTGGAATGAGGTGCTGGTTGTGTTTTCATAGCACATGATTTTAAAATGCGCGAAGTATTCAGAATGACCGGGTTTAACCCATTCTGAATAATTCATACGACGATTAAAGATCGGCGATGAAGACGGCGGTTGAAGACCAGGGGATTTTCATATTCGTATGGATGATTTCCAATACCTTGATTGTATCGTACACCCAAGATGAGGGAATATCGGTGATCATCCAGACGTATTTGGAGATCTACCGGATATTGTTTCGTTCAGACCCAGAACGGACTTACAAATGGATTGTGTGTCTGACATTGTATTCCTTTATATTGTATTCGTTGATCTCTATTTAATATGTAGCAGTTTGGTGGCGGAGAATTTATTCTCTTGCTTAACACCCTGTTATATATCGATAGATGATCAATGATATGGTATGGTATGATAATGTGGCATGCTAAGATGCATATGATCAAGGCTTTTTTGCAGAGCCTTGTTGATGAAGACCAAAGCATAGCTTTTATATAGCGCCTCTTTGGATACAACGTGACTTCGCGGGCCTCACACACAACGGTATGATGGTGAACGATTTGTTTGATAATGTTCGGTTTGACCAATATACTTTATACGGATTTAGGGTCGGCCGATGGGGCTAGGGTGGTCGCTCAACTCTAGAAGTGGGATTGGTCATTTATCTAATGAGGATAGTTCAGATTGCTGCACATCCAAAGTGCGTAGTATATATATTACGGTGTTTTCTCTTGCCGAGACGTAAGCCGTGGAGATACATGACGCGATTGATCTTTTGAATCAGCAGCCATCATGCTGGAAATCCAATTTTTCAATACGAGCTTACGGTTTTAGTTGTATACTTGTATGGTGATGTAATAACCCGGAAATCTGGGCTAGTTTAAAATTTTTATTTTGGCAATTTTAATGAATTTCGAATATTTAAAATAGATTATTTTAAATAATAATGGAGAAAAATTTATTTTGAATATAATTCGAACGAATATATTTATATAGTTCGTCGTTAGAATATAAATATTTATTTTAAATTATAAATGCTATTGAAAATGGCACGGTAGTTCGATAATTCGATTTCAAACTTCAAATGAATGTACAGGATTCAAAATAAACCGGAATTTAGAGAAACCAAAAATAATACAATCTAATTGAGAATATCTTTCCAATGAATCCGAAAAATCAAAATTTCATGGCGGGAATCAAAAGACATGTCCAAATGAATTTTCAGAATAGTCGCTATGGAATTCTGGCCCTTAAAAATAGCCATTTTGCAAACGACGTCGGATTACGACGAAACCACTTTTGTTGGATCCGTGATGTCAAGTTATTGCTAGATTCCAATTTTCGTAATTGTTCGAATCAATATGTGAGTGTGGCAAAGGAAAACGCGTCTGACCAGTTTCAGTTGATTTTAATCGACTGGAAATGGTCATTTTTCAAACAGTCTCGGAATTCGATGAAACTAGTTTTGTTTGGACCGTATCGTCAATACGAAGCCAAAAAATATATATTTTGGAATTTTTGAGTTAATATGTGACCTCGGTAATTAGAAATGCACGTTTAAAATTCAATATAATGATATAAATGTAAATTTAACGAAAACAGATCGAAACGATCGAAGCAGCTTACGATACATAACCCATTGTGTTCGGAATGGGGGTAATTAGCTATGGACGACAGGCGGTGGGCCTTGTTTAGAGGTCGAATGAAAAAGTCAACTTTTTGAAATAAAATAATTAAATATATACTATATTATATAACCCCCCTCACCATTTTCTCAGATCCAAATCGTTTGAAATAAAAAAAACGAGAGGAAGATCGACTTCGACGGAGCCGCGCCTAGAGGTCGCCGCCCACCTCGCCCCTCCACCAAAGAGCACGCCGCCTCCATCTTCTTCCCTTCCCTCCTTCATGCGAGAAGACCAAACCCTCTCCTTCAGAACCTGATGCCGACTCCCCTCTTCTGCTCCCTTCTTTCCGTTCGACGCCCCCACGAACTCACCATCGACCTCTGACGAGCCTCCCAAACCTCCGGCGCTGACAGCCCCGCATTCCGCCTCCTCCTTGTTCACGTTCCCCTTCCCCCCCCCCCCCAATCAAACGCAACCACCTGAGACTGCCTGAAACCCTACGGCGCCTGCAAGTGCAGCACCCCGAGCCCCCTTGCCTCTATCGAACGCAGTAAACTTCTTTCTTTCTTTTTATTTACTGTATTTTTATTTTTGTTTTTATTTCTTCTTATTTATTTATATATAAAGCAATTTCAAAGTTATAGAAAGAGAATTTTTATACTTTGAATGTATGAAGAAAATAACTGATTTTTATATAAAGAAAAATTTGATTTTTATATGAAGGAAAATTAGATTTGTATTTGGAATAAAAAATTCGATTTTTCTTTATAGGAATAGAATATAAACCATAGATTTTTATCAATCCAAAGATTTGACCTTTCATAAAAAATGTAGAGAGATTAAAAATATGATTTTTATATAGTAGCGAATATAAAGATTTGATTTTTATATTATAGAGATATTAAAAATGTGATTTTTATATTAATAAAGTATTAAAAATATAATTTTTATAATATAGAAAGGTTAAAAATATAATTTCAACAATATAGAAAGGTTAAAAATATAAATTTTACATTATATAAAGAATAAAAATACGATTTTTATATGATGTAGATAGTAGAAATATGATCTTTATGTTGGCTAGCTTTTTGGCCAAGCCATCCAGGTTCATTCATAAGAAGAAAGTATGAAACTGCGTTCCCTAAGAGCATGAAGGATCGGATCGCCCCTCATTGGATCGCACAATCGGATCGCCCCTCATTGGATCGCACCATCGGATCGCCCCCACTTCATCAGCGAAACGACACCTCTGTGCGATTCGATCCGTACATGTATTTATTGCCCAGAATAGACCGATCCGATCCCCTGATGCATGGCGGAGCCTCTGACCCGTTCAAACACGAGCTAATCTTCAGCGGTCCGAGACGTACGGATCTAGCGACACGTGTCCCAAACCGTCGTTTTGACCGATTCTCCCCATCTGCACGATCCGATTTTCAAGGGGATCGCGACACCTGTCTACAACGGCTAATTTGACTATTTCTTCAATGGTGGCGATGCAATCCGATGTTCTCGGGATTCGTGCCACGTGTTACCACGACCCGCTTGACAAGATCAACTATAAATAGCCCAGAGCTTGGCACTTTTTGGGATCTTTTTGGCAATATTGAGGACTGATTCTACCATTATTGTCATACTACCGTTTCTTATCAGTTTTATTACTAGATTACTGAGAGAAATCACAATTGTAAAAGTGAGCTAGAGAGAAACCATTGATTGTACCAGCATTCGAAGGATAATCAATAACATATAAAGTGGACGTAGGCTCGTTAACGCGGAACCACTATAAATTCTGCGTATTATTTTCTTTTTCTTCATTCTTCAGTTAAAACTCTATAAGATTCAGAACAATTTGGGTGTTAGGTCCAAATTTTGATCTAACATTTTGGTGCTTTCATTGAGAGAACAGTCCTAAAGTTTCACTATTCAGTTCTTTGAAGATCCCAGCGATTCGGATATCATGGCTGGAAAGAGATCTAAGGAAGTACGAGCTTCACGAACTAATGAAACTGCGAATGAAGCAATCGAGGAAAGTGTGCACGAGCTAGGCAATGAGGAAACTCTGGATCGCGGAGCACAGGGGGCGAACCGATCCGATGAAGATGCCACGCTCCGAGTCGACGAGAACGAGGCGATCCGGACTGTTGAAGGAGTTGTTACTCGATCCCGAGATAACGCCACGAACCCTCCACGTACCGTGACCACGAACCGATCCCAGGGGGGCCCAGCGAGCCACCATCCTCGAACCATAGCGATTCGAGTTGATGATCGCACTATAACTCGACCTGGAAAGGAGCCTATGGTTCGCTCCTACCGTCCTGGCCCCTCCGCTCGACCTGGCTCAAGCTCGTTGCGCATAAGAGAAAGTGATGATGACCAATATGACCCCGCCGCTCCCGTTACGGAGGGGGATCTCTCTCGCTTTTCCGAAATGTGGGAGAGATTGTTTGATGAATTGGCTGCCCAAAGGCAGGAAAGCTCTGTCCTGCGACAAAATTTGACTCCTATGGATAGGAGGCTTGATGAACTCGCAAGGCAAAGGACGTCACCAGCTCGTCTGCTCACTCCAGGATATTCTTCTTCGTCAGAAGATTCGCCGAGACCTCCGCGGCGACCATATGAAAGAGCCGAAAACATAGAGCAGCTTCGGTTCGGAACCTTGCCATCACGGGAAGAAGAAGCACTGGAGGCGGGGCCTTCAAACCGTAATGTGAACGATCATGCCGCAACTCCCAGAGATCGAGGTGTGGACAGTCCTGTACAGAACAGACTGCCTCAGCCCCGTCGCCGCGCACATGCTCATGGTAACAGGGGGCAACGAAGCCCTATCCGAGCCTTGGATTTTGTGACTGCTCCCGGAAGAGAGACTAGAGAACCCCGCCGAGCCAGAAGCACTAACCCTGAACCTCCGCTGACCAGTGCAAATGTTGCAGCCATGATTCATCAAATTCTGGCAGATAGCCGGGGACAACGGAATGAAGATTGGGGAATTGACCACAATCACACCCCTTTCACTGATGATATTTTGGATGCGACTTTCCCAAGGCGTTTCAACATGCCATAGATGAACCGATACGCGGGTAGGTCTGATCCCGTCCAGCATCTGATGAGATATTCTTGGTCAATGACCGCTGCCGCAGCTTCTGATGCTGTCAAGTGCAAAGTATTTCCCATATTCTTGGAGGATGTAGCATTGTTATGGTTTACTCGCTTGCCAGCAAGATCGATTTCTAGCTTCAGGGAGTTGAGTGAGAAGTTCGTAGAACAATTCCGTATCTATGCACAAAAAACAAAGAGTGTGATTGACTTGTTCCTTGTAAAGCAGCGACCAGGCGAGAGTTTGAGGGCGTACCTAGACCGTTTCAACTTGGCCGCCACTAAAGTTAAAGATCCCCATGAACCAACCGTTGTCGCAGCACTGATTGACGGAGTAGATAAAGATACTGAATTCGGGAGATACTTGGCAGGCAAGCCACCCCATACTAGAGAATTATTCTACGAGAAGGCTAACGTACACTTACGCCGGGAAGAAGTATATGCTAACCGAAAGGCAAAAACAGCCGATAAGGAGGAAATCCAGAGCAATGTCGCCATTAAGAAGACTGGAGACAACTCGGGGAAAGTCGAAGTTAATGTAGGAAATCGGAATCAGGGTGGCCGTCAATCAGGAAACAATGATAATAATAGTAATGGAAACAACCGGAAGAGGAACCGAGGGAATGACTCCCAGAGAAGGACTCGTCCCAGGGCCTTTGAGAGTTATACGCCACTAAATGATACTCTGGAAAACATCTTCATGGATTCTTACAACGTCCTCGAGAATAAGAGGCCACCTCCTAGAGAATCAACAGAAAAAGAACGTGAAACGGGGAAGTTTTGTCTCTTTCATCAGATTCATGGCCATTCGACAACTGAATGCCGTCACCTAAGAGACGTAGTCGAGAGGCTTCTTCGAGAAGGAAAATTAGATGAATACAGAGTAACGCCTAGAGATAGGGGGCAAGCAGTACAGGCTCCAAATCATAACCAGAATCAACTTGCTGCCAGGCCAACTGCCCAGCGAAAGGGAAAGAATATCGTTATCAATACCGTAATCGGAGGAATTTATCCCGCCGGGCATAGTTCCAAGGCATTGGATCAATATGTCAATGCAGCCAAGCAACACCTCGAGGTAGGGGAGTGTAGCAACCCCGAGGACAATATCCCGGTGAAGCAACAAAAGATGATGACCGACGATGTTGTTTTCCGAGAACGAGAAAGCATTGGAGTCCATGCTCCGACTGAAGATCCATTTGTAATTACAGTACCTATCGGACCAGCCACTGTTCATAAGGTTTTAGTGGACAACGGGAGTTCCGTCAACATTCTTTTCAAAAGGACATTTGACCAGATGAACCTCAAAATAAAAGACTTGAAGACCTGTCAAGGATGGATCCGTGGGTTTAACGGAGCATCCACCGCTCCAATGGGTTATGTAGAGTTACCAGTTACGCTTGGGGAAGGAGAACGCCAGAGAGTGAGAATCCTTCCCTTCGTGGTTTTGGACGTTGTATCGCCTTAAAATGCCTTCTTGGGCCGACCGGCCCTCGCAAAGTTTAGAGCCTGTATAGCCCCCTGGTGCTTGTTATTGAAATTCCCCACAGAAGCTGGTATTGGTATCGTCAGGGGAGATCAGGTTGCTGCGCGAGCATGTTATGTTGCCGAGCTAAAGTTACTTCGCAATGGAGGGGACATAGAAACCAAAGGCACTCCTCCCCCTACAGGGGCGGAGACCTTATAGCAACGAAAGAGGATAGCCATTGGAGAGTCGCCCAGAGAGGTGCTCGAGGATATAGATCCCAGAGAGGATCAAGAACCTGGGGGCAGAATGGCGACTCCCAACGAGACAACTGTGGATGTACCGATCGATGATAGTGACCTGGAGAAGGTCCTTAAGATTGGATCCCAGTTAAATCCAAATCTCGCTAAATAATTGACAGATTTCTTAAAAAACAACTTGGATGTATTTGCTTGGACCCACGCAGACATGTGCGGGATATCCCCATCAATCATGAGCCATTCATTAAGCGTTAACCCTAAACATCCTCCGGTAAAGCAAAAAAGGCGAATGTTGGGCCCAGAGAGGTCCGCTGCCTTGAAAGAAGAGGTTGGAAAGCTAAAGAGTAATGGATTTATTAGAGACTCGACCTACCCAGACTGGATTTCAAATCCAGTCCTGGTAAAGAAGGCCAACGGGAAGTGGCGAACGTGTATCGACTTCTCGGATTTGAACAAAGCCTGCCCAAAAGATAGTTTCCCGTTGCCCCGGATTGACCAGTTGGTGGAATCGACGGGGGGTCATGAACTTCTCTCATTCATGGATGCTTACTCAGGATATAGCCAGATTCCGATGCATGTTCCAGATCAAGAACACACTAGTTTTATCACGGATCTGGGATTATATTGTTATGTAGTGATGCCCTTTGGCTTGAAGAATGCGGGCGCTACATATCAACGTTTAGTTAACAGAATGTTTTATAACCAGATCGGGAAAACAATGGAAGTATACGTCGACGATATGTTGGTTAAGTCCAAGCAATCCTCCCGTCACACTACGGACTTGGCGGAGATGTTCGGCATCCTTCGAAAGTATAGAATGAAACTCAACCCAACAAAATGTTCATTCGGTGTTGCCTCCGGAAAATTCTTGGGGTTCATCGTCAGTTCCCGTGGGATTGAGATTAATCCAGACCAGATCGCGGCAATCAGAGACATTCAGGAACCCAGGCAAATTAAGGACGTGCAAAGCCTTGCAGGAAAAGTAGCCGCACTAAGCAGATTTATCTCCAGGGCTATTGATAAGTGCATCCCATTCTTTGAATTAATAAAGCGGGGAAAACGCCACTTCAAATGGACGCCCGACTGCATAGAAGCGTTTCAGAACTTACTAAGGCACCTGGAGAAATCTCCGATATTATCTAAGCCAATAGATCACGAGGACTTATTCGTGTATCTGGCAGTGTCATCCCATGCGATCAGCTCAGCGTTGGTAAGAGAAGAAGATAAGGTCCAAAGACATGTGTATTATTTGAGCAAAAAATTGACGGCAGCAGAGCGTAATTATCCAAGGATAGAAAAGTTGGCGTATAGTTTACTGATTGCCTCTAGAAAACTTCGACATTATTTTCAGGCGCATCCTATTACCGTATACACCGATCATCCGCTCAAGCAAGTCCTACAGAGACCAGAGGCATCTGGAAGATTAGTCAAATGGAATATTGAGTTAAGTCAATTTGATTTGAACTTTCAGCACAGATGGTCAATTCAGGGGCAAGTGATAGCCGACTTCATAGCAGAGTTCACCGTCCGTGAGGAAGATATAGTGAACGAAGAAGTTGATCCTTTAAAGTTACTTCTCGATCCCAATGCCTGGGGATTGTATACTGATGGCGCTAGGAATGATGAAAGATCCGGCGCTGGAATAGTGCTTGAAACTCTAGAGAAAGATTGATATCCTATGCTATCCGGATGGAGTTTCACGCCGCTAACAACGATTCCGAATATGAAGCCGTGATAGCCAGATTAAGGATCGCAAAGGAATTAGAGGTCACAAAGCTGAACATCTTCTGCGACTCCAAGTTAGTTATGAACCAAGTTACTGGAAAATTCCAAGCTAAAAGTGCAAGATTGATTTTATACTTAAAGAAAGTGAAAAAGTTGCTGAACGATTTTGATCACTACAGCATATCTCATATTCCGCGGTCAGAGAATCAACAGGCGGATAAGTTGGCAAAGATGGCTAGTTCCGACGATCCTGAAGTGACCGGGCTAGCCCCCGTTGAAGTAATTCGGTCCCCTAGCATAGATCAAATGGAAATCGACCTAATATTAGAGACGAAACCAGAAAGGGAGTCCTGGATGACCCCTCTAAAGAATTTCCTGATGAATGGAGCGCTTCCGACCAAGAAAAGCGAGAGGCGTAAAGTAATTCGTAAAGCCGCCCGATACGTTCTGCAAGGCGGAGTTCTTTACAAACAAGGGTTTTCGATGCCTCTCCTCCGGTGTATAACCCACGATGACATCAAGCGTGTGCTACAAGAGGTTCACGAAGGCGAATGCGGAGACCACACTGGAGGGCAAACTTTGGCAAAAAAGGTGTTGCAGCATGGTTATTTCTGGCCTACCATAAACAAGGATGCGACAAGATACGCACGACGGTGTGATGCGTGCCAGAGATTTTCAAAAATACCTAGAGCACCTCCTAATCAGTTAAAAACAATGATGAGCCCATGGCCTTTCGCTATGTGGGGAATTGATATCATTGGAAGTCTCCCCATAGCAAGGGGCGGAGCAAAGTTCGCTATTGTGGCCGTGGATTATTTCACTAAGTGGGTCGAGGCTGAACCACTAACTACAATCACAACCAAACGAGTGATCAACTTTATCGTGAGAAACATCATCTGTCGATTTGGGATTCCAAAGATTGTGATAACGGATAACGGAACTCAGTTCGATAGCGCTGAATTTAGAAATTTCTGCCAAAAATACCACATTGAAAATCGGTATACCTCTGTGGCGCTCCCGCAATCGAACGGACAAGTCGAAGCGGCGAATAAAGTGATTAAGTCCATTCTGAAAAGAAGACTGAAGCGAGCCAGAGCCATGTGGGCTGATGATTTGCCCTTGGCACTATGGGCCTATAGGGCAACATATAAATATGCAACAGGACATACCACCTTCTCCCTTGCTTTTGGAACGGAAGCGGTTATCCCGGTTGAGATAAAGGTACCTTCTCACCGGGTGACTTATTATGATCCGATGACCAATAATGAATTGCTCCTTGAGTCCCTGGATATGATCAAAGAAAAGAGGGATGAAGCAGACCTGCGTGCCTTGAGATGCAAACAACAGATCGCTCGATATTACAACAAAAAGGTTCGAGCCCGAACCTGGGAACCCAGAGACTTGGTTCTGAAACGTGTCTTTCCACCCCCAACTCGTATGGGAGCGAAGTGGGAAGGACCGTACTCCATTCTGAGCAAGCTTGATAATGGAACCTTCAAGCTGGCAACCGTAGATGGAAAGGAAATCCCCAGAGTGTGGAATGCCCAACATTTACGGCCATACTTAACATAAAAGTTTCAAATCTATTTTTTTGCTGAAAACCATGTATAAGGCACGACTTGCCTAGAATAGTTTGATTCCTTGATGCAAAAATTATAAAGTGGACGTAGGTCATGGTTCGACCGAACCACTATAAAAATATTGTGTGTCTTTTACCTTTATTGCATCTTTTTTTATCTGCCTGTTTATTTTTATGGAAATCGGTGTGAATAATGCAGGTACCTGAAGTCTGGTGCCAACCATTCCTCCCGTAGACTGTTCGGAGGAACTCAAAGCCTTGGCAAATGCTCGAACTGCTTGTTCGACTAGATTTAACCCCCGAAGCTTGGATTAAAATGTAAACCTAGGACGAGTTTGATGAGCGTCCATGATTTGGCGCTGAGAAAGGACTCTTACCCCGCTGAAGGATCGGGGAGCGATGGAACGGCTGAGTCCCAACTCTAACTCTCCAGAGAGAGAGAGTATAAAAGCGTCTTCGATTGAGCGCTAAGAAAGAGCTCCTTCCCCGCTGAAGGATCGGGGAGCGAATGAATTGCTGAGCTCGAGCTCTAACTCTCCGGAGAGAGAGAGAGTATAAAAGCGTCTCCGATTAAGCAATGAGAAACGTGCCAGAAATTCGGTACCACAAAAACAGTTATCCTATGAAACCTTTTAAGTCCCCCATATTCAGAAATAGGGGGCAACTTGCCGACGGTACTAACCAATCCTTTGTAAACCACAGTCAGGCGCTATGATAACAACTGATTGGGGGCACATATACTCATATACATATACTAAACTTTAATACAGCAATGCAGCACAAAAGTTTTCTTTCTGTTGTTTGACTGATTTGTAGTTATAATTAAATGATCTATGACTAAACATGGAAAGTTTATTTGAATACAGGTACACAATGATGCAAAAAGAGATAAACTTCCTTTATATACTGAAAGCCTACAAAGTGAAAAATAACCTAGAAAAAAAAAGTGAGGGCCAGTCTCACAATTACACTTCCTAGCCAGTGGAAACCCTAAAGAAAAGATATAAACCAGCAACAATATCCTATTTACGCTTCGACTTCTTCTCCTGCTTCTGTCTCTCCAGCTTCGCCTTGTCGACATCGGATTGATCCCCTTTCTTCCTCTTCCTTTTGTCTATGAGAGGAAAATTCGGCTCTTCAGAAGATTCCTCTTCCACCTCCTTTCTCTTCCTTTTATCGGAAAGGGAAGCCGGGAAATCGTTAGGATTCGCAAAATGAAGCTGTCTGCTGATGGATTTGGGCCGGAATTTCAAAATCATCCCAGTTTTAGGATCAAATTCTGCAATAGGGACTACGTCCAAAGGCTCTTCTCTCACCTTCGTCAAGTCTATCTCTTTTTGCTGCCTAGCTTTTCTGCTGGCCAAAGTTTCATCCTCATCGTCGTCGGTCTCTTTGGGGCCGATAATATCTTCCTCTTCCTCTACATGGCGCCCATCCATGTCTTTCAAGGCCTCGATGGTCTCCGCATCCTTGGGAACGTCAGTACTAGGCGCCGGGATACTTTTCTCTGCTGTTATGACCTCAGCCTGCTTTGATATATCAATACCGGCACCTGACGAGACAGCTTCCTTCTCCGCTTTTTTTCTTTTTCAGCACCCTCGTCGACGGGCTCGCCACCTGTATTATGAGGAACACACGTTACTAATTCAATTGGTTGTTCTACCTGACGACGAAAATTCACAATTGCTTTGACGAATTGTGGAGAAAAAAGGGGAATACCTTCTGCAGATCCTCCTTCTTGGGTAGCTGTAGGAGCCCCAATAACTATAGGAGTTAGGCCCAAAGGGATTAGTGGATTATCAGGATGGTACTCCTCAACTCCGGAGGTTTTGGGCTCCACGGCTGAACTTGAACCTTCATTAGCTTTGCTTTTACCCTTAGCCAGGGTCCTCTCCTTTTCCATCTCCGCTTGAATCAGACGACGACCCTCCGCCAGGTCCTCGGGCTCGTTGTCCCTCAAGATGCTCTTCATCAACTCATCCTCATCAATTTCTTCGACTCCCAACCTCTGCTTTTCACCCTCAACAATCGCATCCCATAAATTGGCTAAAGTAACATGGTAATCCGGGATCCACGAAATGTTGCGGGTTTTGAGGACTTGGCCAAGGAAGTCAAAAATCATCTCTTCAAACCCCTCGATATCCTTCTCTCTCTCGAGGAGCTTGTTGTTTGAGGCAGTAGCCATCTCGATGGCACAATCAACATTCTGTTCGGCAAGAGCTACCCGTCTCTCCGCATCTGCGACTTAATCATTCAAAGTCAGCGTTTCCGCTTTAGCCAAAGCCAAACTTTCTTTCAAACTTGCTCTTTCCGCTTCCCAAGCAGCTCTCTCAGCTTCGAAATTTCCTTGTGCTGTTTTCAACTCAATGTTGGCCATTTTGAGATCTTCAACCTCCTTCTTTAAGGCCATTTTCTCATGGCTATTGGAGTCAAGTTCCGAATGAAAGCGTTTTTTAGCATTCTCCAATTCGGTTTTATAATTCTCAACGTCTCTCCGCGCTAAAGCAAGCTGCGATTGAGCATCTTCCAGGTCCTTCTCCATCTTTGTCCTGGCCCTTTCATTGTTTTCAAGTTTCGCCTTAGATCTATGTGCTTCTATTTCAAGCGATCGGATGACTTCTGAAAGGTTAACTGCATGTTTTTTTATCATCTCATACTGCCTGGCAACGCGACGGATGTGCCCAACGACTTCATAATCCCAGTTCTTAGGGACCGGTTCCAAGGCTGGAACAAACGTCATCCTGTCAAAGAATATGTCTGGGAATTGTTCCCTCAGCTTTTCCAGCCTACCTTGAATCTCGGGGCCATGGATGTAGTCCCGTGACCCAGGGGCGACCAACTCTGGCTGGCTGGAAGGGACGACGTCACTCCTCTCCTTTTCAGATTCTTTGATTGGATCTTTGCTTCTATCTTTAGATTCGTGATGCCTTTTTGACGACCTGCTATGGGAAGGTGCACTCTTTGGAGGAGTTAAGTCTTTAGGAAGTTTCTTCCCCCCTGCAGGAACTACCAGATAACTGGAAGGCTTGGCAGAGGTCGATTTTGGTGGAGACCGGGGTTGCGAGGAAGTCGGCTTGTGAGAAGGGCCGCGAGAACGCTCAGTACCCGGATGAAGACTGAGTGTGCCCTCACGCAGGGAACGATAAGAATAGGATCGCCTGTGGGACATCTTTCCTGCAAAAAAGAAAAGAACATATTATAACCTTGAATACTGACGATATTAGAGTGCGGGATCAGATAGTGTGTGTGATTTGTGCATCCCATATAATTCCCCCTAACAGACCCAGGCCTGAAGAAAGGCTCATCTGACTAGTTTCTTGTTCTCTAGTTGGAGCGATGGCCTCCTCAGAACCAGGGAAGAATGGCTCCCCTTCAAAGTCCCTCTCTGTATATACATCGTCGGGAAGAGGAATTTTGCTCAGCTCTTTGAATAGCTGTTCGTCTGTCAAGTCATCGGGAGCAGTGGATTCGACTGGAGTAGAAACTGGAATTTCCTTGGACTTGTCACCACGGGCCTCATCCCCTTTTATATATTCAGATCCAAATCGTCTTGGATGACTATCGGGGAAGGACTCTTGCAGAACTTAGTTGTTTCTATCGCTTGCGATGTTCCCTCTCCCTCCGTTGGGGGCACGTACTTATAGGGTTTGCCGCCAGCGCCAAGTCCAAATCTTACATCCAGAAGATGATGCTTATGAAGATTCTCATCAGTAATGCATTTTTTGATCCTTAGAAAGTCAGACCTTCTTTGAAGAAGAATAGACAATCGATTGTTGTATAACGGACCCTCCGTTTTCGGGAAGACGTGATCTGTTTAAGACAAAGAAAAAGGAGGAAGAATGTTAATACTTCGACTTCTTGAACAAGATATTCAGTTAAAAGCTTGACGTTTACTTGATTTAAGCCATCTTCTTGAGCATCCGGCCTGTTTCTTTATATAGAACCAATCAGACTTAGGATCCCCTATATTGCTATATCCATCATACAGAACTTTCCTATTCGCCACCGATTCAAAGAAAGAGAAGTTTGGGGTTGCCGAGGAACCATGCTTGAAGAGAAAGAAGAATGTCAAATCTCTGAATGTGAGTCCGGGGTGTAGGATCTCTGCATATGCAATATATAAGGTTTATAGAGATGCGTAGGCATTAGGATGAAGTTGCATCGGAGCGATACCCAGTCGTTTTAAAGTTTCGATGACGATGGAAGGAAACGGAGGAATAGGTCCTACCAAGCACATGGTCCGACTGATTGCCATATACCCTTCCGGAGCTAAGTGGGGTCTGTCTTCGCTACCGGGTGTCATGACATCATCCCAAGGGATCCCGTGTCTCAGGAAGATTCTTTTAAGATTTATATCTTCGAGTTTAGATGCTAAAGAATCAGAAAATTTATCTATTCCGAGCGCGCCAGGAATCTCGTCGGGAGCTCGCCTGTCTATCTCAGATTCTTCACTAGATGAAGTACTTTCAGACGGATTTGATTCCGTTGCCTCGTATTCTGAGCCAGAATCTTCACCTCCTGGGTTAATTGGAGGGACCTTAGGGTTGTATTGCTCAGGAACCTCGGACTCCGTTTCTGTAGCGGATCTTGAAGAAGACTGATTATCCGACATTACTACTAGGTGAAAAAACATGAAAAATGAGATTAAAACTACCCGTCCCCCGTGTGTGCAAGTGCCGGTGTGTGTGCTTGTGCATGCATTAAAGATAAAGCGTAAAAGCTATCATGATCATCAAAATATTAGCCATCATATGCAGTTAAATTATGTGGTCATTTAGTCCAGAAAGTCCAAATCAAGGCCCTAGCCTAACTGTTCAGAATTTTATGGTGACAAGGCATCGTCTAAGGTTCAAAGTTTGTTTGGATCGTGAACTACGAGTTGGATCGCGATGTGTGTGACAGTTCGCCCTCCTTCGGATCGCAAGGTAGAGGGATCACCCTTCTTCAGATCGCAGGTCAGAGGGATCGCCTCCCCTCTCGGATCGTGAGACATCGGGGTCTTTGCCGAAGCATTTCAGCCCCCCACGATATGCGCCTCTGCCGTCACCACGACCCTCCGTCTCGCCACTCACCTTCATCTTCTTCCTCTCCTCTCCTTGCCCACGATCCGAACCGGCCTTCTTTCTTCTCCTTCCTCCTCCGTTTTCCTCCTCTCTCTCCTTCTCATTTCCGAACTCCAACCTCTGAATCTATCAAGCCATGGCGCCTCGCTGGTTCCCCCAAAAATCACAACATTCCGTCGTTTCTTCCCTCAAACCAGTTAAAGAATTTACAAAAACGAGAGCGATATCGAATAAGGGTGCTTTTGGTAGATTTACCTTTCTAAAAGTTGGGAAAACAATAGGATTTTTGGAGGTTTGAAAAACTAGGGTTTTTCCTCAGTGATGCAGGCGATACGATATGAAAGAAGGAAGAAGGGAGAAAGTGAAGAAGGGGGTCGGCTTATATAGGCAGAAAGGCGACCGTTTGTCTCCCCTTTTTTGTCTTTTTCGATCCGCGAAGATAGACGGGCCGCGAACCGAAAGCCCACCACGTCTCGGAGAGAAGCCCATTTCGTTCTGTGAAGAAGCCCAAGTGCTCACCAAAGAACGAGACGAATGGCTTGCTAACGGACCACGACTCAACTATGCGATACGAATCGATAAATGACCGACAGGTCCAGTGGTGAAATGAGACGACCCGATTTCCCGTTCCCATGGAAACAAGGATTATCTTTGGAATATAACACAGAAACAGATAATAGCAGAACAAAATTAAATAAATACACCAGATAATGAACAACAAAATATACTGGATAAAAGTAATCATCAGATTTACACAGTATACAGGATCTTACTTAGAACAAAAATACAGTTCAGCTATACATAAATGTCTACAGTGGAAATAAACAAAATATGTACAATAGGAGCTGAACAGCATAAAAAGAAATAAATGATAGAATCCATCTTCAGCTCCAGCTATCCAGAAAGAACCAGCTAAACCTGAATACAAGGCTGCCCGTGTGGAAAAAGGGGAACCCAAGTTTGAGAGTGAAACAAACTCCGAGTCAGTCATGGGACTGGTATGAGAAATCCATTCAACACATATATAATTGGCTAATCACAGGACCACGCCACTTTCGTGGAACGGGTTTACTCCATTGGATTGCCAGTGCTTTAAAACCAATCTTTCTTTTAAACATCGCTATGCTTTTTATAAAAATGAAGCCGTTAAAAGACTCAGTTCCCATCACACAATGCAACGCAAACTGGAGGATAGAGTTTTTACCTTATAACGGCCAAATTATGCTTGATACGAATAAAACAAAGGCATTTGATATTATTGCTAGTGTTTATATGTTTGAAAACAATTTCAAATCATAACTATCAATCATAGACGACATTAATGCCCCATACCACTATGTCGCCATATATAGGTATACAATTAAAACCGCACGATGTCGTATTTGGAAATTGGATTTCCGTCATGAACCAAGGCAAAAGATAGTCCTTACCGAATTCGAGACAATCTAGCCCATGTCTCAGGATCAGAGCTCGAGTGACCCTTGGATCGTCAGGGCCGGTCCACCGATGTGGATTAAGATGCCTGAACAATACGTTTCCCCGCACTTTGGGGCGTAAACGAGCCAACGAATGACTCCATCGGACCCGGATCGTCCGGTCAAACCGAGGCGCCTCGCAACAGCAACAACCACATAGGTGAAAAGTATATAAATGTCAGGGCTGGTAGGTCACTGACACCACCCTAGCTAGAAGGAAACGCATGCCCTCCCTGAGGTCCTTCACCCGTTTCTAGTTCATACCGGGGTGTGAGGCTCGCGAATTCACGTTATACACAAAGCTACGCCACACAGGCGGTGCTTTGATCATCACCACAAGACTTTGCTTTTCAACAGAAGCCCTGATCTCTGCATCTTAGTATGCCACACAGGCAATTCATGCCATGCGACTGATGTCCATCGATATACAACCTCTGAGCTCGTGCGTCTCAGAGAAGGGCGTTAAGCAAAAGAATAAATACTCCACCGCCAAACAGATGTATATTTAATAGAGATCAATCAACACAGAATAAAATCCAATGTCAGACACATAGTCCATTTACAAGTCCGTTCTCGGTCTGAACGAAACCAGAGGCACTAAATACCTCGCAAACCCATCGATCACCACGTACGTCTGGACGACCACCACTCATTATCCATATTTCGGGATGCCTCCCAATCAGGACCTCGGTTACCACCCAAACGAGGTGAGGATCTCTTGTCTTCGACCGTCGTCTTCATCTTTGAATTTCAATCGTCGGTCAATTATTCGAAATGAGAATTAACTCGGCCTTTTCATATAATCCACGTATATTTAGAATTTCAAATCAATTTATTTCAATGGTTAAATTATTCGACAACACCAATTGTGTTCTTTAATGTAATTTTCACACCAAACACATTCAACCATCAAAAGCCACATAAATCAAGCAAATTCAGTTTATTTCCCTTCCATATCGCTTATGATATTTTATAACTATTTATCGCTATTTTTATTTATTTTAAAATAGCTATTTTATTCAAAACGACGCTTCGGGCCATAAGGCGGTCGTGGCGCTGTTTTTCTTCAGATTTGATTTACACATATCTGAAAATCTAACCGTTGGATCTTCGCAAAATTTACATCATTAGAAAGGTCTTTTCAAAACGAATCCAACGGTTCCAGTTTCGGGAAATTCCGACGGTCGGATCTCCCGGTACAATCGTTTGAAGTTTCGATTTCAAAATACGAACTGCAGCGTCGTTATTCGATTAAATATATAATTATATTTATATATTTATATAAATATAATCGCTTCTGGCGCTTTTTTTCTTCAGATTTGAATTAAACATTCCAGGCAATCCAACCGTTGGATTTTTACAAGGTTGGTGCCGTTGGAAAGATTATTCCAAGGCGAACCCGACGGTTGAGGTTTCGGGAAAATCCAATGGTCGGATTTCTCGCATTAGTTGTTTGAAATCACGGTTTCAAAATACGAACTGCACGGCTTCGTTTCGTTTTAATTTTATTTATATTTATATATTTATATAAATATAGTTTATTCAATGATTTCCATATCGTTTTCACTTCAAATATTTTTCTAACACCTTAAAATTTTGGAAATTTTCGCCATAACCTCCACTGCACCGGGAGCATCGGGAAATCGCAAATAGCTTTCCCGGTTCTTCTAATCTCAAAAAGAAAAAGAAAAAGCCAAGCGGCTAGCCAACAGGCTCATAAAATCATCACCCAAACAAAACAGTAAATGTGTACCTTTTTGTCGGGCACAAAATTTTATTCCTCTTCTCTAGCCCCTTTGCTATAACCTGTTCAATGAATATGTATGTACATATATACATAGTTCTTATCATTTATCATTTTCTATTCGACTTCATATTTGATTTCTATTTGGTTTAAAAAAAACACCATTCATTCTAATGTTACATAAATAGGCGCAAATCATTTCATTAGCTAATTAATGAATATTTCAACTCATATATGTTTATTTTGAACAACTGGCTATTTTTGACACTTCACATTTCAACGACTTGTGCATACAATAAAAATGTGATTTTTATTGTAAAACAATTTATTTCAAAACACTATTTTTCTATTTAGTTCATGTTGGTGATAAAAATGGGATTTTTATCATAAAACAATTTCTTTTAAAACGAGATTATTTTACACAGTTCATATAGTCGATAAAAGGTGATTTTTATTATCAAACAATTTATTTCAAAATAAGAATACCATTCAACACATGAATTTCTAATCAACGAATGAATATCAATTCAACACATGAATGTTTTCTATAGTTTCTATATATAGATAAAAATGTGATTTTTATTATCAAACAATTTATTTCAAAATATGAATACCATTCAACACATGAATTTCTAATCAACGAATGAATATCAATTCAACACATGAATGTTTTCTATAGTTTCTACATATAGATAGAAATGTGATTTTTATTATCAAACAATTTATTTCAAAATATGAATACCATTCAACACATGAATTTCTAATCAACGAATGAATATCAATTCAACACATGAATGTTTTCTATAGTTTCTATATATAGATAAAAATGTGATTTTTATTATCAAACAATTTATTTCAAAATATGAATACCATTCAACACATGAATTTCTAATCAACGAATGAATATCAATTCAACACATGAATGTTTTCTATAGTTTCTATATATAGATAAAAATGTGATTTTTATTATCAAACAATTTATTTCAAAATATGAATACCATTCAACACATGAATTTCTAATCAACGAATGAATATCAATTCAACACATGAATGTTTTCTATTCAATGAATAAACATAGTTTAAGCATATGAAAATAATTCAAACACACGAATATTATTCAAAATTTCGGCAGCATAATGGCAGGGTAGTTAAAACCGGGACCGTCCCTAGTACGGCTCCTCGCTCTACCTTAAAACCTCGTGTTTTTGACAATGGGGATCATCCATCTAGTTCGCACGCAGACGGCATGTATATATTTATTTCATTTCCACAAACTAATCCTATGTGGTTTCAACCAAATATTTCTCAACCACAAATGGGTATTTTTCAACCACAATCAACCAATATCAATCACAAACAATCCCAAACAATCATTCGCTATCAATCAATTTTCACAACAATTTCAACCAATAAATATCGTCCATGGTTTGTGGACGAGAGGCGTATATATATATAGATATATATTTATATATAGCAATTGACTTTCATTTCACACATATATAATATTTTTAAATCAGAAATCTCACCAATAGCTATCCAACTACTACGACTCTTCCTTAGAGAAATCTTCGCCTATCTCGCCTTTTGTCGCTTTCGTTGCCCGTATTCTCTACATATGTAAAAATCGAATTTTTACTATGCTATTCAATATATAAAAATCGAATTTTTACTTCGCTATCCAAAATAGAAAAATCTGATTTTTTCTTCGACTTTCAATATAGAAAAACCTGATTTTTTTACTTCGACTTTCAATATAGAAAAATTTGATTTTTACTTCGACTTTCAATATAGAAAAATCTGATTTTTACTTCGACTTTCAATATAGAAAAATCTGATTTTTATAGTCGCTTCATATATAAGAAAGTTTATATTTTCCTATTTTAAAAATCTTGTCTTTTCTATTTTAATTTCTAAACTTTTTCTTTTAAAAGTTCAAATCTTTTTCCTTTTAAAGTTTAAACCTTTTTCTATTTAAAGTTCTAATCTTTTTCTTTTTAAAGTTCTAATCTTTTTCTTTTTAAAGTTTAAATTAAAAATCAGTTTTTAAATCTGTAAAAAAAAAATCAGTTTTTAACTTCTTTAAAATCAGTTTTAAAATCATAATTAAAATCAGTTTTAAATCCTAATTAAAATCAGAAATTTTCAGAATTAAAAATAAAAATAAAATAAAATGCTTACATTGGTCTGCGAGGGGGGGGGGGAAGGAAGAAGACGTCGGCGGCAGGGCGGAGCTGGCTTCCGGGGGGGCGGCGGCTTCAGCGTCTCGAACTGGGGGGCTCTCGAATCGCTCGCGATGGCTTCGAGGGGGACGGGGTCTTCGGGGGTTGCGCCACTGGGAGGAGGATGGAGGATGGACGGAGGGGGCGGTGGCGTTCGCTTTAGGGGAGGGGCGGCTGTCGATAGGTTTAGGTTTTTTTTTTCTTGTTTTCTGTTTAATGAATCGGGGGGGCCAGAAAGGGAGATAAAGGGAGGGAATTAAAATTTATTTTATTATTTAATTTTTCAAAAAAGTTGACTTTTACATAAGACCTCAAAACGAGGCCCACCGCCTGTCACCCATAGCGTTTTACCCCCATTCCGAACACAATGGGATATGTATCGTAAGCTGATTCGATTGTTTCGAATAGTTCCCGTTGAATTTACATTTAAATCCTTATGTTGAATTTTAAACGTACATTTCAAATTACCGGGGTCACATACTAACTAGAAAAATTCCAGAAAAATATTTTCTAGTTTCGTATTGACGATACGGTCCTAACAAAACTAGTTTCGTCGAATTCTGAGACCGTTTGAAAAATGGCCAATTTCCAGTCGATTAAATTCAACAGAAACTGGTCAAACGCGTTTTCTTTTGCCACGCTCACATATTGATTCGAAAAATTATGAAATTTGAAACCTAACAATAACTTGACCCTGCGGATCCAACAAAAGTGGTTTCGTCGAAATCCGAGGTCATCTGCAAAATGTCCATTTTAAGGACCTGAATTCCATAGCGACTATTCAGAATTTTCAACTGGACATATCTTTTGATTCCCGCTATCAAATTTCGATTGGTCAGATTCGTTGGAAAGATATCATCAATTAGATCCTAATGTTTTTGGTTTCACTAAAATACGGATTGTTTTGCACCCGGTACAGTCCGACAAAGTTTGAATTTAATTTTCGAAACTACAGCGCCATTTCAGGCCTTGTTTATAATTATAATTAATTATATTCGTTTTCAATTGTCAATTCAAACTCAGTTTTCATCGCCACTATTTGAAATGTTTATTTTAAATATTTAAAATCCATTATTTTAGCCAATTTAAAATTTTTAAATTGGTTCAGATTTTCTGGGTCGTTACAATCTCCCCCACTTAAAACTTTTCGTCCCCGAAAAGGAATAAAGTCGAAAGTGGTTTGATATATCTACAATCACACAACACAACAACCAATCCAATTGTTTTTAACCTTTAAAAATATACTAATCAACTCCTATATTCTTTTATAAATCATTAAAAGTATAGAATAAATAGTGCACATCCATAGGAAGAAAATTGCAATATAATAGAGAATTAAATGGTAATGCAAAGTAGGGTAAATGTACCTTGCACCAGAGTCAATCAGAGATATCTACTCGGCATCTAGGATAAGCTTTCTGAATGCTCTCCTCAGTTTCCCAAGTACAATCTCATGGATCTCCACTCCATTGCACTTTGACTAAGCGAACCTTCTTGTTCCTCAGCTCTTTGGTTTCTTTGCCGATAATCTTTAGCGGCTCACGCCTCACAGCTAATTCTGGAGTAATTTCAATGTCCTGCTGAGCTGCTTCTTCCACGATCAAGTCTGGATCATGAACGTGCTTTCGAAGTTGAGATATATGAAATACATCATTGTGAAGACCCGTAACTTCCCCGTAAAGTAAAGCGTCGGATAGTTCGAGAACAAACCACAGCAGAACGCATACAGAAGAACATTTCATTGTATATTACAACAATGCATCAGATCACAAGAATATACAGAGTATAAATGAATAAATATTACACAGAAATATCAGAGATTTAAATTACATTTAAATTCATAGCAGCGGAAAATAATACAATACACAACTAGAAGGAGATATACGGATACAAAGCTTTCCGGATATCGTTCCAGCTGTAAACCAGGATCCTGTGAATATAAATCTGCAAAACCAAAACTACTAGCTGCCCGTGTCAAAATAGGGGCACCCAGAGTTTAGGTCAAAACAATAAACTCCAGGTCAGTCATGTGACTGGTGTGAGAACTAAAATAGTTATTTATCTTTATTTTCAAAGTTAGGTGAATCAAGGGACCACGCCGTATAACACGGAACGGGTTTCCTCCCAAGAATACCAGTGCATAAAACGAACAACGCAATGCTAAATAGAGAAAAATGAAGCTGTTATAAGACCCAGGTCCTATCACACAATGCAACACAAGCCGGGGGATAGGGTTTTCCCTTATAACAGCCAAAGAATGCTTGATACGTTTAAAACAAATCGTTTGATACTATTATAAGTGCATAGTGTATAAAACAACTTCAAATCATAAGTATCAATCATAGGCGGCATAAGCACCCCATCCCACTATGTCGCCATATATAGGATTACAACTAAAACCGCAAATGTCACGTATTTGGAAATTGGGTTTCCATCTATGAACCGAGGCAAAAGATAGTCCTCAACCGATTCGAGACAATCTAGCCTACCATGTCTCAGGATCAGAGCTCGAGTGACCCTTGGATCGTCAGGGCCGGTCCACCGATGTGGATTAAAATGCCTGAACACTACGTTTCCCCGCCCTTTGGGGCGCAAACGAGCCATCAAATGACTCCATCGGTTCGAGAACGACCGATCAATCCGAGGCGCCTCGCAACAGCAACAACCACATAAGTCAAACTCGTCAGGGCGTGTAAAACCACTGACGCCACTTTTAGCTAGAAAGAAACGCAAGTCCTCCCTGAGGTCCGTCTCCCGTTTGTGGTTCATACCGGGTGTGAAACTCGCGAAGTAAACGTTACACAAAGCTACGCCACAAGGCCTTGCTTTGATCATCACCACAAGACTTTGCTTTTCAACAGAAGCCTCGATCAATTGCCACTTAGGCATGCCACACTGGCAATTCACTCCATGCGTTTGATATCCATCAATATATAACCCCTGAGCTCGTACATCTCAGAGAATGGCGTTAAGCAAGAGAATAAATTCTCCGCCGCCAAACAGATATATATTTAATAGAGATCAATCACACAGACTAAAATCCAATGTCAGACACACAGTCCATTTACAAGTCCGTTCTGGGTCTGAACGAAACCGGAGGCACCTAGTACCCCGCATATCCATCGATCTCCAAGTACGTCTGGACGATCACTAACTATGTCCATCTTCTTGGGTGTACAGCCCAATCAAGATCATTAGTTATCACCCAAACGACGTGAAGACCTCCGGTCTTCGACCATCGTCTTCATCTTCGACTTATCGTCGTATCAGTTATTCAGAATGGGATAAACCCGGTCTTTCCGAATAACTCGCGTATATTTTAAATAAGTGTTACACAAACACAACATACACCTCATTCCAATTCATTAGTCACTAACCGTAAATTAATCAAGAGAATAATTCCCGAAATATTAACCCCGAAGGCCAAAACCAACATCAGATCAATATCCAGGAAACCATTCTGCTTAGCTAACCGACAGTTAGTTTCTAAATTTCACATTCATAGGGAAAGGTTCCCATTAATTTTATCAAAGATAAATTCTTGAATTTATTCTTTAATCTACTTTTGAATATCAATTCAACTAGCCGGGATTAACGAAACTTACCGAAGTAATCATTTGCTTTAATTTCCCAATCCCAACCTATTTATCCCATGAAGTAAAACTGGTAATACTTCATTTCTAACACCACAGTGTTATCGGTAAATTCAATTACCATTTCACGTTCAAATCTAATTAAAGATTTAACTATCGCCTGGAGCAAAACTGGTGATACTCCATTTTCGATCTTTTCAATCTAATTAAAGATTCATTAAAACTCCACTTAGTTTTAATCTTCGACTGGGTTAAAGAATCAGTGTCATTTAAAACACGGTTCACGATAAACCCAAAATCACCTTCCATTAATTATCGGGTTAAAGAACAAGTGTTATTTAAAATACTGTTCACGATAAACCCAAAAATCAATATCAATTCTATTCGAATTAAATATTATTTAATTGGTAAACTTCATTAAATCTAAATAAAAAGATTTAATCTTTTCTCAACTGGGTTCAAGAACAGTGTTAGTGAAGACACCATTCACGACAAACCCAAATCACATTCGATATTCAATACAAGGCTCTGAATAGAAAATATATCGGCTTATATTCAATATCGAATTCTACGACTAACAAATGTCATATTGGAAATAACGATATACATATGTATCTTTCAAATTTCCATAACAACACCTGTATAATCACGAATTCCAACATCGAAATATTCCGAAGACAATTTCGATTCAAATCCACTCCAATGCAATCATTGGAAATTTTGGTTATTTTTAAAACCCTTTTCGAATTCAATTTATTTATTTAAAAATAAATAGAATTATAATTCTAGTTCAAAACTAGTTCATTTCGATAAAAATCTATTTTTATCTTTTCAAATATGGAGTTTTTCATCCCAATTCTTCTCAAATCATTTCTTATGATTTTACACAAATTATTACTATTTTTAATAATTTTATCAAGGCCCGTACAGTCGATTTCCATCAACGGCTATCGTACTGCACTTACAGCGACCTTTTTCAAATTTGATTTGGATGTATCTCCAAATCCAACCGTTAGATTTCAAATTTCTAACATTCGTTAGAAAGCTCTTTTCGATACGAACCCAACGGTTCCGGTTTTAGGAGAATCCGACGGTCGGATCTCCCGTAATGTCCGTTTGAAATAAATAGTCGAAATTCGCGAACTGCCGCGGCGCGGCGCGTTCTATTCAGGCCATTATATTATATATATAATATATATAATATATACTTCGTCGATTTCTATTTAAAACGAATTATATAAATAGTTTTAAATTCGTTTCAAAAGCAATTTCAACTTCCTTTTCAATTCAAATCAAAATTGAATTCTTCTTTATAAATTCGTTTTAAAATTCATTTCCATTCAATTCAAATTTCAATTCAATTTGAATTCATTTCAATTCGCTTTCAATTCAATTTGAATTCGTTTTCAATTCAATTCATTTCGAAATCGTTTTCAATTCAATTCATTTCAAAATCGTTTTCAATTCAATTCATTTCAAAAATCGTTTTCAATTCAATTCATTTCGAAATCGTTTTCAATTCAATTCATTTCGAAATCGTTTTCAATTCAATTCATTTCGAAATCATTTTCAATTCAATTCATTTCAAAAATCGTTTTCAATTCAATTCATTTCAAAAATCGTTTTCAATTCAATTCATTTCGAAATCGTTTTCAATTCAATTCATTTCGAAATCGTTTAAAATCGATATAAATATCGTTCACGTCAAAATGGCGTCAAACTAATCAACACGGCTTCATATATTTCTATTTTCAAATATTCTATTTCATATATTTCTTTTTCAAAATAGTTGTAAATACTAAAATATTTCGTTCAACACATGACCAATCTCAATGGATGAGTACTGTCAACACATGAACTTTTATTTTATATCGATAAAGGTGTAAATTTTATTACTAAAATATTTCGTTCAACACATGACCAATCTCAATGGATGAGTACTGTCAACACATGAACTTTTATTTTATATTGATAAAGATGTAGATTTTATTACTAAAATATTTCATTCAACACATGACCAATCTCAATGGATGAGTACTGTCAACGCATGAACCTTTATTTTATAGTATTCTTTATTTTTCAAATTGGAATGAGGCCCAATCAATTACCATATAATGTTAATTATATGGATTTTCATACAACACATGTATATAATAGCATTGAAAAATAATCAACCATCAACCAAAGTGCACTACACCGTATAAGCATCAAATATAGATATCTAATGCTTATAACAGCCTGTCAATCAATCGATCGACATATTCAATCAATCAGGATGAGTGAACTTCAAATTTCATCCCAACACCCGTGTGGGGTTTCAAACAATCAAACACAGATTTTATTTGTGCAGTTGGGCGATGTGTAAAATTTATCGACCCAATAAATGTCCTTCAAATAGGTGTACATAAACAAACCGTCTGGTTTGTAAATGAATATTTTATTTATTCACATTCACGTTAAAAATTATATTTTTAACGATAAAACATTTTATTCCAACATATGAATTTCTATTCAGTTCATTTATTCAATAAAATGATATTTTTATTTTTCTAACATATTTTAGAAAATTTCGGCGGCATAACGGCACGATACTAGAAATGGGACGAGGCCTCGCCTTATCCCCGGTCTAGTGAAGGCCCACTCCATTCACACATCAATCAAATCAATTTCATCTCACCAAACAATTCAAACAAATAATCCAACTAATCTATGCAACCAAACAAACAAGTCCATGGTCTGTGGACGATTGTGTCGGGTGCTACTAAGCACCGTCTGCATCCTAGTATATATATATATAACTAGAAAAAGAATTTTGAGTGAGAATTTCTCACCGATAGCTATCCAAACATCTTGACTCTTCTTCGATATAAATCTTCTTCGTTCTCGCCTTTTTGTTACCTTCGTTGCCCGCTTTCACTACCTATGTAAAAATCGAATTTTTACTTCGCTATTCAATATATAAAAATCGAATTTTTACTTTGCTATTCAATATATAAAAATCATATTTTTACTTTGCTATTCAATATATAAAAATCATACTTTTACTTTGCTATACCTTACATAAAGATTCCGCCTTTTCAAATATGAAGTTTTCGCCTTTTCAAATTTAAAGATTTCATCTTTATAAAAATCTCATTTTTATTTTTCTACACATATAAAGATGATATTTTTAATATTCCTATCATGTAAAAATTATATTTTTATTGCTTTAAAAATACAAAAATCATGTCTCGCTCCTTCTACATAATAAAAAATCCCGTCTTTTCTCTTTTTAAAAATATGATCTTTATTTTCGCGAGTTCAAATCTTTTTCTATTAAAAGATTAAACCTTTTTTCTATTTCAAAGTTTAAACCCCCTTTTTTTCTATTTTAAACCTTAAGATAAAATCAGTTTTCATTTCCCTAAAAAAATCAGTTTTTAATGTCTTTAAAAATCAGTTTTTAATGTCTTTAAAAATCAGTTTTTAATGTCTTTAAAAATCAGTTTTTATGTCTATAAAAATCAGTTCTTAATGTCTTTAAAAATCAGTTTTAATTTCTAAAAAAAAAATCCAGAAATTAGCAAAACAAAAATAAAATAAAAATAAACTAAATTAAATTCTCACTTGCGAAGTGGAGGGAAGAAGAAGGCGGCGTCGGCGGCAGGCTCCAGGGGGCGTCGCGATGTGGTGTTCGAGGTGGAGGCGGTAGGGTTCAGGGTGAGGGCGGGGTGCTTCTTCGTGGGCTTCGTCGGCTTCGAGGTATTGTTCGGTGGGAGGAGGAGGCTGGACGGAGGGGTGGGGCGGCGATAGGTTCGTCGGCGTCAGTCTTGAGGGGGGCGGCGGCTCCGTTCGATTTAGGTTAGGTTTTCTTTTTTTTTTCTCTCGTTTCTGAATTGTGAATCGGGGGGGGGGGGGGGGCAATGAAGAAAAAGGGGGGAAACGAAAATTAAAATAATATATTTTTTTCATTAATTAATTATTTAATTTTGGTAAAAAGGTTGACTTTTACGTATGTCCTCGAAACGAGGCCTACCGCCTGTCGTCCATAGCGTTTTACCCCCATTCCGAACACAATGGGATATGTATCGTAAGCTGATTTGATCGTTACAATCAGTTTCCATTGAATTTACATTTAAATCCTTATATTGAATTTTAAACGTACTTTTCAAATTACCGGGGTCACATACTAACTAGAAAAATTCCAGAAAAATATTTTCTAGCTTCGTATTGACGATACGGTCCTAACAAAACTAATTTCGTTGAATTCTGAGACCGTTAGAAAAATGGCCAATTTCCAGTCGATTAAAATCAACTGAAACAGGTCAAACGCGTTTTCCTTTGCCACGCTCACATATTGATTCGAAAAATTATGAAATTTAAAACCTAGCAATAACTTTACATCACGGACCCAACAAAAGTGGTTTCGTCGAAATCCGAGGTCGTTTGCAAAATGTCCATTTTTAAGGGCCTGAATTCCATAGCGACTATTCAGAATTTTCAACTGGACATATCTTTTGATCCCCGCTATGAAATTTCAATTATTCGGATTCGTTGGAAAGATATTCACAATTAGATCCTATTATTTTTGGTTTCACTAAAATCCGGATTGTTTTACACCCGGTACATTCAATTGAAGTTTGAAATCGAATTATCGAACTACCACGCCATTTTCAATTCTATTTATAATTATATATAAATATTTATATTCTAACGACGACGCGTATAAATATATACGTTCGAATTATATTCAAAATAAATTCCTCGTCGATATTCTTTAAAATAATCTATTTTGAATAATCAAAATTCGCAAAAATTGCCAAAATAAAAATTTTAAACTGGCCCAGAATTTCCGGGTTGTTACAATCTCCCCCACTTAAAACTTTTCGTCCCCGAAAAGGAACAAAGTCGAAAGTGGTTTGATTATCCAGCTCTACGTTCGATCTGGCTTCCATTCTCCAACTCTTTAGTTTCTGAGAATTTTCAAAATTTCAAAAATTTGGCTAACACCCTAAATTTTCGAAAAATTTCGCCATAACCTCCCCTGCACCTGGAGCATCGGGGAATTTCAAATAGCTTCCCCGGTCCTTCAGATCTCAAAAAGAAAAAGAAAAAGCCAAGCGGCTAGCCAATAGGCTCACAAAATCATCATCACCCAATCGAAACAGGAAATTATGTAGTAAACATGTACCTATTTGTCGGGCAAACAAATTTTATTCTCTGGCTCTAGCCTCCTTGCTATGACCTGTTCAAGGTGAGTATATGTATATGCAAGCAAATGTGACCCATTTTCAATACAGTTCAATATGTGATTCAATTAGGCATAATGGTTCACAATTATCAACCAAATAAACAAGCAACACAAACATCAATCAATTAGTGAATTATCATTTGAAATTCATAACTTTGATATATAGTCAAAAATCTCATTTTTGATGCCAAATCACAACAATAGGCCCTATCTAATTTTGGTTCTCACACCAGTCAATAGGAAATATATAGAAAATCACACATTCGAAACTCGAACATAAATGTTGATGATGCGATCGCTATCATCAATATCATCTTCGGGCGACTAGAGTGTGATGCTATATCTATCCAATATATTAAAACTTTGAATACACGCGGATCAGACGTATACGCAAAATCTTTATATACTGGACTGTCCAACTCAATATAAATAGATAATTAGATACGAATAATTGATTTAAATTTTCAAAACAAAAATTGTTTTCATTTGAAAAATATACTCTTCACACTCGTTCTAGGATACTACTGATCCCATCTCTAACGAGTCATTCTCGTTAGATATTACTAATCCAATATCTGATGAATCCTTTCGTATGGTTCTAATGTGCCCTGTTCTCTGAGCTTTGTAAACCAAAGCTCTGATACCAACTGTGAAGACCCGTAACTTCCCCGTAAAGGAAAGCGTCGGATAGTTCGAGAACAAACCACAGCAGAACGCATACAGAAAAACATTTCATTGTATATTACAACAATGCATCAGATTACAAGAATATACAGAGTATAAATGAATAAATATTACACAGAAATATCAGAGATTTAAATTACATTTAAATTCATAGCAGCCGAAAATAATACAATACACAACTAGAAGGAGATATACGGATACAAAGCTTTCCGGATATCGTTCCAGCTGTAAACCAGGATCCTGTGAATATAAATCTGCAAAACCAAAACTACTAGCTGCCCGTGTCAAAATAGGGGCACCCAGAGTTTAGGTCAAAACAATAAACTCCAGGTCAGTCATGTGACTGGTGTGAGAACTAAAACAGTTATTTATCTTTATTTTCAAAGTTAGGTGAATCAAGGGACCACGCCGTATAACACGGAACGGGTTTCCTCTCAAGAATACCAGTGCATAAAACGAACAACGCAATGCTAAATAGAGAAAAATGAAGCTGTTATAAGACCCAGGTCCTATCACACAATGCAACGCAAGCCGGGGGATAGGGTTTTCCCTTATAACAGCCAAAGAATGCTTGATACATTTAAAACAAATCGTTTGATACTATTATAAGTGCATAGTGTATAAAACAACTTCAAATCATAAGTATCAATCATAGGCGGCATAAGCGCCCCATCCCACTATGTCGCCATATATAGGATTACAACTAAAACCGCAAATGTCACGTATTTGGAAATTGGGTTTCCATCTATGAACCGAGGCAAAAGATAGTCCTCAACCGATTCGAGACAATCTAGCCTACCATGTCTCAGGATCAGAGCTCGAGTGACCCTTGGATCGTCAGGGCCGGTCCACCGATGTGGATTAAAATGCCTGAACACTACGTTTCCCCGCCCTTTGGGGTGCAAACGAGCCATCAAATGACTCCATCGGTTCGAGAACGACCGATCAATCCGAGGCGCCTCGCAACAGCAACAACCACATAAGTCAAACTCGTCAGGGCGTGTATAACCATTGACGCCACTTTTAGCTAGAAAGAAACGCAAGTCCTCCATGAGGTCCGTCTCCCGTTTGTGGTTCATACCGGGTGTGAAACTGCGAAGTAAACGTTACACAAAGCTACGCCGCAAGGCCTTGCTTTGATCATCACCACAAGACTTTGCTTTTCAACAGAAGCCTCGATCAATTGCCACTTAGGCATGCCACACAGGCAATTCACTCCATGCGTTTGATATCCATCAATATATAACCCCTGAGCTCGTACGTCTCAGAGAAGGGCGTTAAGCAAGAGAATAAATTCTCTGCCGCCAAACAGATATATATTTAATAGAGATCAATCACACGGACTAAAATCCAATGTCAGACACACAGTCCATTTACAAGTCCGTTCTGGGTCTGAACGAAACCGGAGGCACCTAGTACCCCGCATATCCATCGATCTCCAAGTACGTCTGGATGATCACTAACGGTTTCCATCTTCTTGGGTGTACAGCCCAATCAAGATCATCAGTTATCACCCAAACGACGTGAAGACCTCCGGTCTTCGACCATCGTCTTCGTCTTCGACTTATCGTCTTATCAGTTATTCAGAATGGGATAAACCCGGTCTTTCCGAATAACTCGCGTATATTTTAAATAAGTGTTACACAAACACAACATATGCCTCATTCCAATTCATTAGTCACTAACCGTAAATTAATCAAGAGAATAATTCCCTAAATATTAACCCCGAAGGCCGAAACCAACATCAGATCAATATCCAGAAAACCATTCGGCTTAGCTAACCAACAGTTAGTTTCTAAATTTCACATTCATAGGGAAAGGTTCCCATTAATTTTATCAAAGATAAATTCTTGAATTTATTCTTTAATCTACTTTTGAATATCAATTCAACTAGCCGGGATTAACGAAACTTACCGAAGCAATCATTTGCTTTAATTTCCCAATCCCAACCTATTTATCCCATGAAGTAAAACTGGTAATACTTCATTTCTAACACCACAGTGTTATCGGTAAATTCAATTACCATTTCACGTTCAAATATAATTAAAGATTTAACTATCGCCTGGAGCAAAACAGGTGATACTCCATTTTCGATCTTTTCAATCTAATTAAAGATTCATTAAAACTCCACTTAGTTTTAATCTTCGACTGGGTTAAAGAATCAGTGTCATTTAAAACACGGTTCACGATAAACCCAAAATCACCTTCCATTAATTATCGGGTTAAAGAACAAGTGTTATTTAAAATACTGTTCACGATAAACCCAAAAATCAATATCAATTCTATTCCAATTAAATATTATTTAATTGGTAAACTTCATTAAATCTAAATAAAAAGATTTAATCTTTTCTCAACTGGGTTCAAGAACAGTGTTAGTGAAGACACCATTCACGACAAACCCAAATCACATTCGATATTCAATACAAGGCTCTGAATAGAAAATATATCGGCTTATATTCAATATCGAATTCTACGACTAACAAATGTCGTATTGGAAATAACGATATACATATGTATCTTTCAAATTTCCATAACAACACCTGTATAATCACGAATTCCAACATCGAAATATTCCGAAGACAATTTCGATTCAAATCCACTCCAATGCAATCATTGGAAATTTTGGTTATTTTTAAAACCCTTTTCGAATTCAATTTATTTATTTAAAAATAAATAGAATTATAATTCTAGTTCAAAACTAGTTCATTTCGATAAAAATCTATTTTTATCTTTTCAAATATAGAGTTTTTCATCCTAATTCTTCTCAAATCATTTCTTATGATTTTACACAAATTATTACTATTTTTAATAATTTTATCAAGGCCCGTACAGTCGATTTCCATCAACGGCTATCGAACTGCACTTACAGCGACCTTTTTCAAATTTGATTTGGACGTATCTCCAAATCCAACCGTTAGATTTCAAATTTCTAACATTCGTTAGAAAGCTCTTTTCGATACGAACCCAACGGTTCCGGTTTTAGGAGAATCTGACGGTCGGATCTCCCGTAATGTCCGTTTGAAATAAATGGTCGAAATTCGCGAACTGCCGCGGCGCGGCGCGTTCTATTCAGGCCATTATATTATATATATATATATATATAATATATATAATATATACTTCGTCGATTTCTATTTAAAACGAATTATATAAATAGTTTTAAATTCGTTTCAAAAGCAATTTCAACTTCCTTTTCAATTCAAATCAAAATTGAATTCTTCTTTATAAATTCGTTTTAAAATTCATTTCGATTCAATTCAAATTTCAATTCAATTTGAATTCATTTCAATTCGCTTTCAATTCAATTTGAATTCATTTTCAATTCAATTCATTTCGAAGTCGTTTTCAATTCAATTCATTTCGAAATCGTTTTCAATTCAATTCATTTCAAAAATCGTTTTCAATTCAATTCATTTCGAAATCGTTTTCAATTCAATTCATTTCGAAATCGTTTTCAATTCAATTCATTTCGAAATCGTTTTCAATTCAATTCATTTCAAAAATCGTTTTCAATTCAATTCATTTCGAAATCGTTTTCAATTCAATTCATTTCGAAATCGTTTAAAATCGATATAAATATCGATCACCTCAAAATGGCGTCAAACTAATCAACACGGCTTCATATATTTCTATTTTCAAATATTCTATTTCAAATATTTCTTTTTCAAAATAGTTGTCAATACTAAAATATTTCGTTCAACACATGACCAATCTCAATGGATGAGTACTGTCAACACATGAACTTTTATTTTATATCGATAAAGGTGTAAATTTTATTACTAAAATATTTCGTTCAACACATGACCAATCTCAATGGATGAGTACTGTCAACACATGAACTTTTATTTTATATTGATAAAGATGAAGATTTTATTACTAAAATATTTCGTTCAACACATGACCAATCTCAATGGATGAGTACTGTCAACGCATGAACCTTTATTTTATAATATTCTTTATTTTTCAAATTGGAATGAGGCCCAATCAATTACCATATAATGTTAATTATATGGATTTTCATACAACACATGTATATAATAGCATTGAAAAATAATCAACCATCAACCAAAGTGCACTACACCGTATAAGCATCAAATATAGATATCTAACGCTTATAACAGCCTGTCAATCAATCGATTGACATATTCAATCAATCAGGATGAGTGAACTTCAAATTTCATCCCAACACCCGTGTGGGGTTTCAAACAATCAAACACAGATTTTATTTGTGCAGTTGGGCGATGTGTAAAATTTATCGACCCAATAAATGTCCTTCAAATAGGTGTACATAAACAAACCGTCTGGTTTGTAAATGAATAATTTATTTATTCACATTCGCGTTAAAAATTATATTTTTAACGATAAAACATTTTATTCCAACATATGAATTTCTATTCAGTTCATTTATTCAATAAAATGATATTTTTATTTTTCTAACATATTTTAGAAAATTTCGGCGGCATAACGGCACGATACTAGAAACGGGACGAGGCCTCGCCTTATCCCCGGTCTAGTGAAGGCCCACTCCATTCACACATCAATCAAATCAATTTCATCTCACCAAACAATTCAAACAAATAATCCAACTAATCTATGCAACCAAACAAACAAGTCCATGGTCTGTGGACGATTGTGTCGGGTGCTACTAAGCACCGTCTGCATCCTAGTATATATATATATATAACTAGAAAAAGAATTTTGAGTGAGAATTTCTCACCGATAGCTATCCAAACATCTTGACTCTTCTTCGATATAAATCTTCTTCGTTCTCGCCTTTTTGTTACCTTCGTTGCCCGCTTTCACTACCTATGTAAAAATCGAATTTTTACTTCGCTATTCAATATATAAAAATCGAATTTTTACTTTGCTATTCAATATATAAAAATCATATTTTTACTTTGCTATTCAATATATAAAAATCATATTTTTACTGTGCTATACCTTACATAAAGATTCCGCCTTTTCAAATATGAAGTTTTCGCCTTTTCAAATTTAAAGATTTCATCTTTATAAAAATCTCATTTTTATTTTTCTACACATATAAAGATGATATTTTTAATATTCCTATCATGTAAAAATTATATTTTTATTGCTTTAAAAATACAAAAATCATGTCTCGCTCCTTCTACATAATAAAAAATCCCGTCTTTTCTCTTTTTAAAAATATGATCTTTATTTTCGCGAGTTCAAATCTTTTTCTATTAAAAGATTAAACCTTTTTTTCTATTTCAAAGTTTAAACCCCCTTTTTTTTCTATTTTAAACCTTAAGATAAAATCAGTTTTCATTTCCCTAAAAAAATCAGTTTTTAATGTCTTTAAAAATCAGTTTTTAATGTCTTTAAAAATCAGTTTTTAATGTCTTTAAAAATCAGTTTTTATGTCTATAAAAATCAGTTCTTAATGTCTTTAAAAATTAGTTTTAATTTCTAAAAAAAAATCCAGAAATTAGCAAAACAAAAATAAAATAAAAATAAACTAAATTAAATTCTCACTTGCGAAGTGGAGGGAAGAAGAAGGCGGCGGCGGCGGCAGGCTCCATGGGGCGTCGCGATGTGGTGTTCGAGGTGGAGGCGGTAGGGTTCAGGGTGAGGGCGGGGTGCTGCTTCGTGGGCTTCGTCGGCTTCGAGGTATTGTTCGGTGGGAGGAGGAGGCTGGACGGAGGGGTGGGGCGGCGATAGGTTCGTCGGCGTCAGTCTTGAGGGGGGCGGCGGCTCCGTTCGATTTAGGTTAGGTTTTTATTTTTTTTCTCTCGTTTCTGAATTATGAATCGGGGGGGGGGGGGGGGGGGGGGCAATGAAGAAAAAGGGGGGAAACGAAAATTAAAATAATATATTTTTTTTTCATTAATTAATTATTTAATTTTGGTAAAAAGGTTGACTTTTACATATTTCCTCGAAACGAGGCCTACCGCCTGTCGTCCATAGCGTTTTACCCCCATTCCGAACACAATGGGATATGTATCGTAAGCTGATTTGATCGTTACAATCAATTTCCGTTGAATTTACATTTAAATCCTTATATTGAATTTTAAACGTACTTTTCAAATTACCGGGGTCACATACTAACTAGAAAAATTCCAGAAAAATATTTTCTAGCTTCGTATTGACGATACGGTCCTAACAAAACTAATTTCGTTGAATTCTGAGACCGTTAGAAAAATGGCCAATTTCCAGTCGATTAAAATCAACTAAAACCGGTCAAACGCGTTTTCCTTTGCCACGCTCACATATTGATTCGAAAAATTATGAAATTTAAAACCTAGCAATAACTTTACATCACGGACCCAAAAAAATTGGTTTCGTCGAAATCCGAGGTCGTTTGCAAAATGTCCATTTTTATGGGCCTGAATTCCATAGCGACTATTCAGAATTTTCAACTGGACATATCTTTTGATCCCCGCTATGAAATTTCAATTATTCGGATTCGTTGGAAAGATATTCACAATTAGATACTATTATTTTTGGTTTCACTAAAATCCGGATTGTTTTACACCCGGTACATTCAATTGAAGTTTGAAATCGAATTATCGAACTACCGCGCCATTTTCAATTCTATTTATCATTATATATAAATATTTATATTCTAACGACGACGCGTATAAATATATACGTTCGAATTATATTCAAAATAAATTCCTCGTCGATATTCTTTAAAATAATCTATTTTAAATAATCAAAATTCGCAAAAATTGCCAAAATAAAAATTTTAAACTGGCCCAGAATTTCCGGGTTGTTACAATCATGCACTCCAGGCAACCAGTCAGGCAGTTTGACCCTATAAGCGAGAGTCCCAATCCGTTACAGAATAGGAAACGGACCAATGAATTTGGGCGCTAACTTTCCTGTTTTACCGAACCGGATAACCCCTCTCATCGGCGATACTTTCAAATATACATAGTCGCCAACTTCAAAGAATATATCTCTTCTTCTTCTATCGGCATAGCTCTTTTGTCGGCTTTGAGCGGCGAGTAATCGCTTCTTAATAAAATCGACTTTGTCGGCAGCTTCTCGAATCATATCAGGACCCAACACAAGTCTATTTCCAGGCTCGACCCAACAAGCAGGAGATCGGCACGGTCTACCATACAATGCTTCGAATGGCGACATTGTCAGACTCGCCTGGTAGCTGTTGTTATAAGAGAATTCAGCCAAATGCAGATGGTCTTCCCATGATCCACCGAAATCTAGAACACAAGCCCGCAATAGATCTTCTAAAATGCGATTTACCCTCTCAGTCTGACCGTCTGTCTGAGGATGATAAGCGGTGCTCAAGTTCAACTTCGTTCCTAGCTCGACTTGAAATGCTTCCCAGAATTTGCTAGTGAATATTGTATCTCTATCACTTACTATACTGAGCGGCACTCCATGCAGTCTAACTATTTCCCTGAAGTAAATCTGCGCCAGACTCTGAGCGGTTCTATTTGATTTGACAGGTATAAAATGGGCGGTCTTCGTGAAGCGATCTACGATCACCCAAATACTGTCATTTCCCTTTCTGGTTCTGGGCAAACCATCAATGAAATCCATAGAAATATGTTCCCACTTCCAGCCAGGAACTTCTTGCGGTTGTAATAATCCAGCCAATTTCTGCTGGTCGCTTTTGACTAGCTGGCAAGTAGGGCATCGGCTAACGTATATTGAAACGTCTCTTTTCATAGCCTTCCACCAGAATGTTCTTTTGAGGTCGTTATACATTTTGACCACGCCAGGATGGATACTCAGCTTGGACTTGTGACACTCGTCTAACACTTCCCTTTTTAACTCTGGGATGTCGGGAACACAAATCCTTCCTTTCAACCTCAAGGTCTCGTCGTTATCTATTTGAAAACAAGAGGGTTCGCCTTTCTGAATCCTTTTGATCATATCTTTAATAAAGTTATCCTCCTTCTGAAGAATAGATATTTTGTCAATCCAGGATGTTGTGATAATAAAGCTGGCGATCATTACATTCTTTCTGCTTAACGCATCGGCCACGACATTGGCTTTCCCGGGAGTATATATAATTTCAAAGTCATATGCTGCAAGAAACTCCAGCCAACGCTGTTGCCTCAGATTCAGGTCTTTCTGAGTGAACAGATACTTTAATGACTGATGATCTGTAAACAGTTCAAATCTCTCGCTCAGAAGATAGTGTCTCCAGATTTTCAAAGAGAATATGATAGCCAATAACTCAAGATCATGAGTTACATAGTTTTTCTCGTGCGGTTTCAGTTGACGGCTAGCATAAGCAATCACTTGGCCCCTTTGCATCAACACTGCACCAAGGCCTTCTCTAGAAGCATCGGTCCAGACTTTTAAATCTTGGTTGCCATCGATGATGGTTAACACTGGAGCTGTTGTTAATCTCAACTTTAGCTCTTCGAAAGACTCCTCACTCTCTTGAGTCCATTTGAATTTAGAATGCTTCTTTGTAGCTTCGTTAAGTGGCCAGATATCTTAGAAAAGCCTTTAACGAACTTCCGGTAATAGCTAGCCAATCTGAGAAAACTGCGGACCTCAGTGGGTGTACTGGGCTGCTTCCAATTCTGAATGGCTGTGATTTTACTTGGATCCACAGCGATTCCTTCTTTCGATACGACGTGGCCCAGAAATTTCACTTCATCTTGCCAGAATATACATTTGGAAAACTTGGCTTTCAATACATTCCTTCTGAGGAAACCTGTTCCAGATGTTTTTCATGTTCGGCCTTTGATTTAGAGAAGATTGGAATATCGTCAATAAAAACCAGAACAAATTTATTCAAAACTCCTCTGAACACTCTATTCATCAGATCGACGAAGTAAGCTGGAGCGTTACATAAGCCGAACGGCATTACTAACCACTCGTAGAATAAGTCGGGGCCTCTGAACGCTGTCATTGGAACACACTCTTCGGCAATTCGAAGTTGATGGAAACCTGTAGCTAGGTCCATTCTTGAAAATACTTGTGCGCCATTTAATCGATCCAACAAATCATCAATCCGCGGCAATGGATACTTGTTCTTTATTGTCTGTTTGTTCAGATCACGATAGTTCACGCATAGCCGTAGAGTACCGTCAGATTTTGGGACAAACACCACTGCTGCTCCCCTATCAGAGAAACTAGGCCTGATCAGACCCTTCCATACTAGCTGTCGTGTTTGATTGTCCAATTTCTCCTTCTCTTTCAAGGACATTCTTCGAATAGCGTGAACCACCGGCCTTGCATTCGGAATCAAAGCAATCTTGAAATCTATTTCTCTCTGCGGAGGTAAGCGAACAACTTCCTCAAACACATCCGCATAATTCTTGACGACAGGAATGTCTTTGATGAGGTCAGGTATATTCTCTGCAACTTCAGGGACATTTTCTATTTGGGCTGGAGAAACATTCAAAGCTGCCCAGAAGTCCTTTCTATTAGCATTCTGACCTTCACAGGGAATGGTTATATAATCACCTGATTTAATCCTCGCCTTTACGACTCTGTCGGCACATTTAACTTCAGCTTCATATTTGGTCAACCAGTCTAACCCCAAGATAAGATCAAACTCTTTAAAATTCATGAAGGCTGCGATGGTAGGGAACCAATAACGAGAGAAAGAAACCGGCACACCACAAACCCAACTTAGATCAGTGGAACCCCCAACCGGATTCTGGACAGTCATTGGTTCCTTGAGCTTTTTCAAATTCAATTCCAGTTTCTTAGCTGCATCTTTGGCAATGAAACTTTGCGACGCGCCTGTGTCAAACAGTACTTTGACTGGAATGTTTTTGACAGTAAGCGTGCCTTCTAAAACATCGGGCCTTTCCTGATTAGCTGAGGGCTCAGAAGTTTCTGCTATTTCATTTATAAGTACTGCCTCAGGTTTTCTGAATAGCGGGCAGGCTTTTAAAAGATGACCCGACTGATGACATCCACCACATTTTCTATTCTCTTGAAATCTCTCCTTGGATTTAAATCCACTCTTTGTTCGCTTTTTCGAGGGTTTGCAATTCCCCTGAAAATGGCCTGGCTTATGGCAATTATTGCATATGGCAGTCGTGGCAGGTTCCTTTTCAGGTCTAGCCCTTTTTCGATTTACTTTAGGCTCTTTACTGACCTCTGACCTCGTACTGGCTTCAGGAATATCAGTTTCCGACTCTTCTTTGTCACTACAACGAACTTCTTCTTCGTCGCGCAACATTCCTTTCTTATGGAGTTCTTCATACTGATAAGCCATATATATCATTTCAGAGAAAGGAAGCTTCACATGCCCCAATACTTTATTCTGGTATTTCCTTTGAAGCCCATGAATAAATCTCAGATTTTTCCTCTTTGTATTCTGAATCAGATGGGGAGCAAAGTGAGCAAGTTCATTGAATTTTTTGTGATATTCTGGGATGGTCATATCGCCTTGAATTAGATAAGAAGATTCATCACACAATCTCTCGGTTGCTTCGGGAGGAGTAAATCTTTCTAGGAAAATCACTTTGAATGTGTCCCAGGTGATATCACCTTCAGGATTATCTTTGATGATTGTTTCCCACCAAATTAAAGCTTCTTCTTTGAGCGCCCAAGATGCTACTAACCGTTTCTGGTCATCCCTCAGTTGGATACGCTCAAATATTCTTTCGACAGAACTCACCCAAGCTTGGGTTTGAATTATAGATTCATTGCCAGAGAACTGTGCCCCGTTCAGATTTCGATATCTCTTTAATAGAGCCTCTAGATCGGGTTCTGTATTCCTTCTGTTTCAGGCACTCATTTTCCTAGTACTTCTGCAATTAGCAGATCAAGTGTCAGGTCACAGAAAAGATAGTTTAAAATATAGAAACACATACTTTAATGTAAATGTGTCTATCGAGGTGTAATTTCATTCTGCTTTACTCATACTAGGATATTGCTGATCCTATCTGTATAGAGTTACCCGTCCTAGAACACTACTGGTTCTATTTCTGACGAGTTCGTTCAAATGTTATATTCCAGAACTAAGCTTAACCAAAGCTCTGATACCACGTTGAGATGACCCGATTTCCCGTTCTCACGGAAACAAGGGTTATCTTTGGAATATAACACAGAAACAGATAATAGCAGAACAAAATTAAATAAATACACCAGATAATGAACAACAAAATATACTGGATAAAAGTAATCATCAGAGTTACACAGTATACAGGATCTTACTTAGAACAAATACAGTTCAGCTATACATAAATGTCTACAGCGGAAATAAACAAAATATGTACAATAGGAGCTGAACAGCATAAAAAGAAATAAATGATAGAATCCATCTTCAGCTCCAGCTATCCAGAAAGAATCAGCTAAACCTGAATACAAGGCTGCCCGTGTGGAAAAAGGGGCACCCGAGTTTGAGAGTGAAACAAACTACGAGTCAGTCATGGGACTGGTATGAGAAATCCATTCAACACATATATAATTGGCTAATCACAGGACCACGCCACTTTCGTGGAACGGGTTTACTCCATTGGATTGCCAGTGCTTTAAAACCAATCTTTCTTTTAAACATCGCTATGCTTTTTATAAAAATGAAGCCGTTATAAGACTCAGTTCCCATCACACAATGCAACGCAAACCGGAGGATAGAGTTTTTACCTTATAACGGCCAAAATATGCTTGATACGAATAAAACAAAGGCATTTGATATTATTGCTAGTGTTTGTATGTTTGAAAACAATTTCAAATCATAACTATCAATCATAGACGGCATTAATGCCCCATACCATTATGTCGCCATATATAGGTATACAATCAAAACTGCACGATGTCGTATTTGGAAATTGGATTTCCGTCATGAACCAAGGCAAAAGATAGTCCTTACCGAATTCGAGACAATCTAGCCCATGTCTCAGGATCAGAGCTCGAGTGACCCTTGGATCGTCAGGGCCGGTCCACCGATGTGGATTAAGATGCCTGAACAATACGTTTCCCCGCCCTTTGGTGCGTAAACGAGCCAACGAATGACTCCATCGGACCCGGATCGTCCGATCAAACCGAGGCGCCTCGCAACAGCAACAACCACATAGGTGAAAAGTATATAAATGTCAGGGCTGGTAGGTCACTGACCCCACCCTAGCTAGAAGGAAACGCATGCCCTCCCTGAGGTCCTTCTCCCGTTTCTGGTTCATACCGGGGTGTGAGGCTCGCGAATTCACGTTATACACAAAGCTACGCCACACAGGCGGTGCTTTGATCATCACCACAAGACTTTGCTTTTCAACAGAAGCCCTGATCTCTGCATCTTAGTATGCCACACAGGCAATTCATGCCATGCGACTGATGTCCATCGATATACAACCTCTGAGCTCGTGCGTCTAAGAGAAGGGCGTTAAGCAAAAGAATAAATTCTCCACCGCCAAACAGATGTATATTTAATAGAGATCAATCAACACAGAATAAAATCCAATGTCAGACACACAGTCCATTTACAAGTCCGTTCTGGGTCTGAACGAAACCGGGGGCACTAAATACCTCGCACACCCATCGATCACCACGTACGTCTGGACGACCACCACTCATTATTCATATTTCGGGATGCCTCCCAATCAGGACCTCGGTTACCATCCAAACGAGGTGAAGATCTCCGGTCTTCGACCGTCGTCTTCATCTTCGAATTTCAATCGTCGGTCAATTATTCGAAATGAGAATTAACTCGGCCTTTTCAAATAATCCACGTATATTTAGAATTTCAAATCAATTTATTTCAATGGTTAAATTATTCGACAAAACCAATTGTGTTCTTTAATGTAATTTTCACACCAAACACATTCAACCATCAAAAGCCACATAAATCAAGCAAATTCAGTTTATTTCCCTTCCATATCGCTTATGATATTTTATAACTATTTATCGCTATTTTTATTTATTTTAAAATAGCTATTTTATTCAAAACGACACTTCGGGCCATAAGGCGGCCGTGGCGCTGTTTTTCTTCAGATTTGATTTACACATATCTGAAAATCTAACTGTTGGATCTTCGCAAAATTTACATCATTAGAAATGTCTTTTCAAAACGAATCCAATGGTTCCAGTTTCAGGAAATTCCGACGGTCGGATCTCCCGGTACAATCGTTTGAAGTTTCCATTTCAAAATACGAACTGCAGCGTCGTTATTCGATTAAATATATAATTATATTTATATATATATAAATATAATCGCTTCTGGCGCTTTTTTTCTTCAGATTTGAATTAAACATTCCAGACAATCCAACCGTTGGATTTTTACAAGGTTGGTGCCGTTGGAAAGATTATTCCAAGGCGAACCCGACGGTTGAGGTTTCGGGAAAATCTAATGGTCGGATTTCCCGCATTAGTTGTTTGAAATCACAGTTTCAAAATACGAACTGCACGGCTTCGTTTCGTTTTAATTTTATTTATATTTATATATTTATATAAATATAGTTCATTCAATGATTTCCATATCGTTTTCACTTCAAATATTTTTCTAACACCTTAAAATTTTGGAAAATTTCGCCATAACCTCCCCTACACCGGGAGCATCGGGAAATCGCAAATAGCTTTCCCGGTTCTTCTAATCTCAAAAAGAAAAAGAAAAAGCCAAGCGGCTAGCCAACAGGCTCATAAAATCATCACCCAAACAAAACAGTAAATGTGTACCTTTTTGTCGGGCACAAAATTTTATTCCTCTTCTCTAGCCCCTTTGCTATAACCTGTTCAATGAATATGTATGTACATATATACATAGTTCTTATCATTTATCATTTTCTATTCGACTTCATATTTGATTTCTATTTGGTTTAAAAAAAACACCATTCATTCTAATGTTACATAAATAGGCGCAAATCATTTCATTAGCTAATTAATGAATATTTCAACTCATATATGTTTATTTTGAACAAGTGGCTATTTTTAACACTTCACATTTCAACGACTTGTGCATACAATAAAAATGTGATTTTTATTGTAAAACAATTTATTTCAAAACACTATTTTTCTATATAGTTTATGTTGGTGATAAAAATGGGATTTTTATCATAAAACAATTTCTTTTAAAACGAGATTATTTTACACAGTTCATATAGTCGATAAAAGGTGATTTTTATTATCAAACAATTTATTTCAAAATATGAATACCATTCAACACATGAATTTCTAATCAACGAATGAATATCAATTCAACACATGAATGTTTTCTATAGTTTCTATATATAGATAAAAATGTGATTTTTATCATCAAACAATTTATTTCAATATATGAATAACATTCAACACATGAATTTCTAATCAACGAATGAATATCAATTCAACACATGAATGTTTTCTATAGTTTCTATATATAGATAAAAATGTGATTTTTATTATCAAACAATTTATTTCAAAATTTGAATACCATTCAACACATGAATTTCTAATCAACGAATGAATATCAATTCAACACATGAATGTTTTCTATAGTTTCTATATATAGATAAAAATGTGAATTTTATTATCAAACAATTTATTTCAAAATATGAATACCATTCAACACATGAATTTCTAATCAACGAATGAATATCAATTCAACACATGAATGTTTTCTATAATTTCTATATATAGATAAAAATGTGATTTTTATTATCAAACAATTTATTTCAAAATATGAATACCATTCAACACATGAATTTCTAATCAACGAATGAATATCAATTCAACACATGAATGTTTTCTATTCAATGAATAAATATAGTTTAAGCATATGAAAATAATTCAAACACACGAATATTATTCAAAATTTCGGCAGCATAATGGCAGGGTAGTTAAAACCGGGACCGTCCCTAGTACGGCTCCTCGCTCTACCTTAAAACCTCGCGGTTTTTGACAATGGGGATCATGCATCCAGTTCGCATGCAGGCGACATGTATATATTTATTTCATTTCCACAAACTAATCCTATGTGGTTTCAACCAAATATTTCTCAACCAAAAATGGGTATTTTTCAACCACAATCAACCAATATCAATCACAAACAATCCCAAACAATCATTCGCTATCAATCAATTTTCACAACAATTTCAACCAATAAATATCGTCCATGGTTTGTGGACGAGGGGCGTATATATATATATATATATATATATATAGATATATATATATATATATTTATATATAGCAATTCACTTTCATTTCACACATATATAATATTTTTAAATCAAAAATCTCACCAATAGCTATCCAACTACTAGGACTCTTCCTTAGAGAAATCTTCGCCTATCTCGCCTTTTGTCGCTTTCGTTGCCCGTATTCTCTACATATGTAAAAATCGAATTTTTACTATGCTATTCAATATATAAAAATCGAATTTTTACTTCGCTATCCAAAATAGAAAAATCTAATTTTTTTCTTCGACTTTCAATATAGAAAAACCTGATTTTTTTACTTCGACTTTCAATATAGAAAAATCTGATTTTTACTTCGACTTTCAATATAGAAAAATCTGATTTTTACTTCGACTTTCAATATAGAAAAATCTGATTTTTATAGTCGCTTCATATATAAGAAAGTTTATATTTTCCAATTTTAAAAATCTTGTCTTTTCTATTTTAATTTCTAAACTTTTTCTTTTAAAAGTTCAAATCTTTTTCCTTTTAAAGTTTAAACCTTTTTCTATTTAAAGTTCTAATCTTTTTCTTTTTAAAGTTCTAATCTTTTTCTTTTTAAAGTTTAAATTAAAAATCAGTTTTTAAATCTGTAAAAAACAAAATCAGTTTTTAACTTCTTTAAAATCAGTTTTAAAATCATAATTAAAATCAGTTTTAAATCCTAATTAAAATCAGAAATTTTCAGAATTAAAAATAAAAATAAAATAAAATGCTTACATTGGTCTGCGAGGGGAGGGGGGAAAGGAAGAAGACGTCGGCGGCAGGGCGGAGCTGGCTTCCAGGGGGGCGGCGGCTTTAGCGTCTCGAACTGGGGGGCTCTCGAATAGCTCGCGATGGCTTCGAGGGGGACGGGGTCTTCGGGGGTTGTGCCACTGGGAGGAGGAGGGAGGCTGGACGGAGGGGGCGGTGGCGTTCGCTTTAGGGGGGGCTGTTGATAGGTTTAGGTTTTTTTTGTTTCTTGTTTTCTGTTTAATGAATCGGGGGGGCCAGAAAGGGAGATAAAGGGAGGGAATTAAAATTTATTTTATTATTTTATTATTTAATTTTTCAAAAAAGTTGACTTTTACATACGACCTCGAAACGAGGCCCACCGCCTGTCGCCCATAGCGTTTTACCCCCATTCCGAACACAATGGGATATGTATCGTAAGCTGATTCGATTGTTTCGAATAGTTCCCGTTGAATTTACATTTAAATCCTTATGTTGAATTTTAAACGTACATTTCAAATTAACGGGGTCACATACTAACTAGAAAAATTCCAGAAAAATATTTTCTAGTTTCGTATTGACGATACGGTCCTAACAAAACAAGTTTCGTCGAATTCTGAGACTGTTTGAAAAATGGCCAATTTCTAGTCGATTAAATTCAACAGAAACTGGTCAAACACGTTTTCTTTTGCCACGCTCACATATTGATTCGAAAAATTATGAAATTTGAAACCTAACAATAACTTGACCCTGCGGATCCAACAAAAGTGGTTTCGTCGAAATCCGAGGTCATCTGCAAAATGTCCATTTTTAAGGGCCTGAATTCCATAGCGACTATTCAGAATTTTCAACTGGACATATCTTTTGATTCCCGCTACCAAATTTCGATTGGTCAGATTCGTTGGAAAGATATCATCAATTAGATCCTAATGTTTTTGGTTTCACTAAAATACAGATTGTTTTGCACCCGGTACAGTCCGACAAAGTTTGAATTTAATTTTTGAAACTACAGCGCCATTTCAAGCCTTGTTTATAATTATAATTAATTATATTCGTTTTCAATTGTCAATTCAAACTCCGTTTTCATAACCACTATTTAAAATATTTATTTTAAATATTTAAAATCCATTATTTTAGCCAATTTAAAAATTTTAAATTGGTTCAGATTTTCTGGGTCGTTACATGAAAACTCTGAAAAGTCCCAGAAAAGGAATCGTTCAGTGATTTGCGACTCGTTGTGAAAAGATGATTCTATAGCTTCGAAGCATGTTCCATCATCGATAAAACATACTTCGAGGGGCCAAGATGTTGGCTAGCTTTTTGGCCAAGCCATCCAGGTTCATTCATAAGAAGAAAGTATGAAATTGCGTTCCCTAAGAGCATGAAGGATCGGATCGCCCCTCATTGGATTGCACAATCGGATCGCCCCTCATTGGATCGCACCATCGGATCGCCCCCACTTCATCAGCGAAACGACACCTCTATGCAATTCGATCCGTACATGTATTTATTGCCCAGAATAGACCGATCCGATCCCCTGATGCATGGCGGAGCCTCTGACCAGTTCAAACACGAGCTAATCTTCAGCGATCCGAGACGTACGGATCCAGCGACACGTGTCCCAAACCGTCGTTTTGACCGATTCTCCCCATCTGCATGATCCTATTTTCAAGGGGATCGCGACACATGTCCACAACGGCTAATTTGACTATTTCTTCAACGGTGGCGATGCGATCCGATGTTCTCGGGATTCGTGCCACATGTTACCACGACCCGCCTGACAAGAACAGCTATAAATAGCCCAGAGCTTGGCACTTTTTGGGATCTTTTTGGCAATATTAAGGACGGATTCCTCCATTATTGTCATACTACCCTTTCTTATAAGTTTTATTACTAGATTACTGAGAGAAATCACAATTGTAAAAGTGAGCTAGAGAGAAACCATTGATTGTACCAGCATTCGAAGGATAGTCTATAACATATAAAGTGGACGTAGGCTCGTTAACGTCGAACCACTATAAATTCTGCGTGTTATTTTCTTTTTCTTCATTCTTCAGTTAAAACTCTATAAGATTCAGAACAATTTGGGTGTTAGGTCCAAATTTTGATCTAACACTTTGTATAAGTAGCGAAATAAAAATCTGATCTTTCTTATATGTATGCTGAAATAAAATTGTGATTTTTATAGCGATGATATATAAATAAAAATTCAATCTTTATGTAAGAAGTAGAAATATGCAAATATAATTTTTTTTATTGAAATAAGCGTTTTAAGAATATATGAAGTAGAAATAAAAATATGAATTTTATTTATTAGAATGAAGTAATAAAAATATAATTTTTATTTGAACGGCATGAAAAGAACAGCATTGGTATTTCAAGCAAATCCAGATGTTCAACAGTTCAAAAGCAAAGCACGGCGGAGTGGAACCCTTTGTGAGAACTTCTCACCTTTAATTTTATTTTCTAGTTTTGAAATATATACTAGGATGCATACTAGGTTTAGTAGCACCCGACACCCGTCGTCCACAGACCATGGACGGCTTGTTTGTTTGATTGCATGTTGTTGTGAAAACTGATTGTGTGATGTGAAATAAAATATTTACATAGTTAAAAATATTTTATAGTTAAAAATATAATTTTTAACGTGTATATAAAATGAAATGAATATTTATAAACAAATCGGATGATTTGTTTATATACACACATTTGACTGATATTGATTGGGATGATAAATTTTACACATCGCCCAACTACACAAATAAAATCTGTGTTTGATTAATTGAAACCTCACACGGGTATTGGGATGATATTTGGCGTACACTAATCCCAATTATTTTGTTGTATGTCGATCGATTGGTTGACAGACTGTGTAAGCATTAATTATTTATATTTAATGCTTATACTGTTGTGCACTTTGGATGATGGTTGATTATTTATTGTTGCTATTATACACATGTGTTGTGTGGAATCCATATAATTAACATTATATGGTAATTGATTGGGCTTCATTCCAATTAAGAAAATAAATAATATTATAACAAAAATAGTCACGTGTTGACAGTAATCATTTGTTGAGATTAGTCAAGTGTTGAAAGAAATATAGATTCATGTGTTGAATAGAATGAATATTCATTTGTTGAATAGAATAAAGAAGTCTTTGAAAAATATAAAGTCGTGTTAATTAGAGATGTGTTATTTTGACGCGAACGATATTTTTATTGATTTTATTCGTTTTATAATGAATATTGAAAAGTGATTTCATAATCGAATATTTTGAATTGAACAGGATTGAAATCAATTTAAAATGAATTCAAATTGAATTGAATAGAATGCAAATTAAAGTGAATTAAAATTCAAATTGAAATTTAATTGAATCAATTTGAAATGAATTCAAATTGAAATTGAATTAATATGAATTCGAATTGAAATTGAATTAAAATGAATTCGAATTGAAATTTAATTAAAATGAATTCAAATTGAAATGAATTCGAATTGAATGGAAACGAATTTATAGTGGAATATTCAATTTTGATTTGAAATTGAATATGAAGTGGAAATCATTTTGAAAACGAATTTAGAACTATTAATAAAATTCGTTTTAAAAGAAATCGACGAAATATATATTATATATATAATATAATGGCCTGAATAGAACGCGCCGCGCTGCGGTAGTTCGTGAATTTCGACCATTGACTTCGAATGGACATTACGGGAGATCCGACCGTCGGATTCTCCTAAAACCGGAACCGTTGGGTTCCTATCAAAAAGAGCTTTCTAACGAATATTAGAAATTAGAAATCTAACGGTTGGATTTGGAATTATGTCCAAATAAAATTTGAAAAAGGTCGCTGTAAGTGCAGTTCGATGGCCGTTGATGGAAATTGACTGTACGGGCCTTGATAAAATTATTAAAAATATCAATAATTTGTGTTAAATCATAAGAAATGATTTGTGAAGAATTGGGATGAAAGATTCCTTATTTGAAAGGATAAAAATAGATTTTTATCGAAATGAACTAATTTTGAATTAGAATAATAATTTATTTATTTCTAAATAAATAAATTGGATTTGAAAAGGGTTTTAAAAGTAACCAGAATTTCCAATAATTGAATTGGACTGGATTTGAATTGAAATTGTCTTTGGAATGTTTCGATGTTGGATTTCGTGATTATACAGATGTTGTTATGGAAATTTGAAAGATATATATTTATATCGCTATTTCCAATGCGATATTTGTGGGTCGTAGAATTTGATATTGAATATAAGCCGATATATTTTCTATTTAGAGCCTTGTATTTAATATCAAATGTGATTTGGGTTTGTCGTGAATGGTGTCTTCATTGACACTGTTCTTAAACCCAGTTGAAAAAAGATTAAATCTTTTTATTTAGATTTACTGAAGTTTGCCAATTAAATAATATTTAATTGGAATTAAATTGGAATTGATTTTTGGGTTTATCGTGAACGGTGTTTTAAATAATATTTGTTTTTTAACCCGACAATCAATGGAATGTGATTTTGGGTTGTCGTGAACGGTATCTTTAATAATACTGTTCTTAGACCCAATGGAGTTAAGAAAATCAGAAATTAACTAAAGATTAGTTAAGTTGAATGGTTTCTTGGGTATTGATCTGATGTTGGTTTCGGCCTTCGGGGTCATTACTTAGGGAATTGTTCGCTTGCTAATCTACGGTTAAGGGCTGATGAAATAGAATGTGATTATGGGTTTATCGTGAACCGTGTTTTAAATGACTTTGGTTCTTTAACCCAGTTAAAGATTAAAACTAAGTGGAGTTTAAATGAATCTTTAAATAGATTGAAAAATGAATTTGATAATTAAAATTATCAAATTCAAGAAATGATCGAGAATGGAGTACCACCAGTTTTACTCCAGACGATAGTTAAATCTTTAATTAAATTTAAACACGAAATGGTAATTGAATTTACCGATAACACCGTGGTGTTAGATATGGAGTATGACCAGTTTTACTTCATGGGATGAATAGGTTGGGATTGGGAAATAAAATAAATAATTACTTCGGTGTGGTTCGCTAATTCCGACTAGTTTGAATTGATATTCAAAAGAAGATTAAAGAATAAATTTAAAGAATTTATCTTTGATAAAATTAATGGGAACCTTTCCCAAAGAATAAGAATATATGAATAAAAGAATATTCTGAATTGGAATGGGTGTAAGTTGTGTTTGTGTAACACTTGTTTATTATATACGCGAGTTATTCGGAAAGACCGGGTTTAACCCATTCTGAATAACTTAATCGATGATAAGTCGAAGACGAAGACGGTGGTCGAAGACCGGAAGTCTTCACATCGTTTGGGTGATTACTGATGATCTTGATTGGGCTGTACACCCAAGATGAGGGAATCAGTTGGTGATCGTCCAGACGTACTTGGAGATCGATGGATATGCGAGGAAAGTGCCTCCGGTTTCGTTCAGACCTAGAACGGACTTGTAAATGGACTGTGTGTCTGACATAGGGTTTCATTCTTTGTGACTGATATCAGTTGCATAGAGTGGTTTGCCTGTGTGGCATACTGAGATGCAAATGATCAAGGCTTCTATTGAAAGGCTGAGTCTTGTGGTTGATGATCAAAGCATGGCCTTTGTGGCGTAGCATTGTGTAGCGTTAATTCGCGATCCTCACACCCCGATGTGAACCAGAAACGGGAAAAGGACATCAGGTAGGGCATGCGTTTCTTTCTAGTTAGAAGTGGTGTCAGTGCTTGAACTGGCTGACATGGCTTATGTGGATGATGGATTTTGAGGTGCCTCGGTTAGATCGGACGATCTGGGTCCGATGGAGTCATTCGTTGGCTCACTTACGCCCCATAAGGCGGGGCAACGAAGTGTTCAGGAATAATAATCCACATCGGTGGACCTGCCCTGATGATCCAAGGCTTGCCTGCGCGCTTGCCTGAGGCTCGGGATAGAGAGTCTCTGTAAAAACCCGTAACTTCCCCGTAAAGGAAAGCGACGGATAGTTCGAGAACAAGCCACAACATAACTCATACAAAAGAACATTTCACTGTATATTACAACAATGCACCAGATTACTAGAATATACAGAGTATAAATGAATATTACACAGAAATATCAGAGATTTAAATTACATTTAAATACATCGCAGCGGAAAATAAAACAATACACAACTAGAAGGAATATACGGATACAAAGCTTTCCGGATATCGTTCCAGCTGTAAACCAGGATCCTGTGAATATAAATCTGCAAAACCAAAACTACTAGCTGCCCGTGTCAAAATAAGGGCACCCAGAGTTTAGGTTAAAACAATAAACTCCAGGTCAGTCATGTGACTGGTGTGAGAACTAAAACAGTTAATCTTTATTTTAAATCATTAGGTAAATCAAGGGACCACGCCGTATAACACGGAACGGGTTTCCTCCCAAGAATACCAGTGCATAAAACAAACAGCGCAATGCTAAATAAAGAAAAATGAAGCTGTTATAAGACCCAGGTCCTATCACACAATGCAACGCAGCCGAGGATAGGGTTTTCCCTTATAACAGCCAAAGAATGCTTGATACGGTTAAAACAAATCGTTTGATACTATTATAAGTGCATAGTGTATAAAACAACTTCAAATCATAAGTATCAATTATAGGCGACATGAGCGTCCCATGCCACTATGTCACCATATATAGGTTTACAAATAAAACCGCAAAGTCACGTATTTGAAAATTGGATTTCCGTCTATGAACCGAGGCAAAAGATAGTCCTCAACCGATTCGAGACAATCTAGCCCATGTCTCCGGAACAGCCGCAACTGCCCCCATGGAGCGACAGGGCCGGTCCACCGATGTGGATTATTATGCCTGAACACTACGTCTCCCCACCCTATGGGGTGTAAGTCTGGTCCGTCAGCCGACCAGAATGCATCGGCCGAAACCGATATAACCGAGGCGCCTCGCAACCGCAACAACCACATAAGTCAAACTCGTCAGGGCGTGTAAAACCACTGACGCCACTTCTAGCTAGAAAGAAACGCAAGTCCTCCCTGAGGTCCGTCTCCCGTTTTTGGTTCATACCGGGTGTGAAACACGCGAGGTAAACGTTACACAAAGCTACGCCACAAAGGCCTTGCTTTGATCATCACCACAGGACTTTGCTTTTCAACAGAAGCCTCGATCAATTGCCACTTAGGCATGCCACACAGGCAATTCACTCCATGCGTTTGATATCCATCGATATATAACCCCTGAGCTCGTACGTCTCAGAGAAGGGCGTTAAGCAAGAGAATAAATTCTCCGCCGCCAAACAGATATATATTTAATAGAGATCAATCACACAGACTAAAATCCAATGTCAGACACACAGTCCATTTACAAGTCCGTTCTGGGTCTGAACGAAACCGGAGGCACCTAGTACCCCGCATATCCATCGATCTCCAAGTACGTCTGGACGATCACTAACTGTTTCCATCTTCTTGGGTGTACAGCCCAATCAAGATCATCAGTTATCCCCCAAACGACGTGAAGACCTCCGGTCTTCGACCATCGTCTTCATCTTCGACTTATCGTCGCATCAGTTATTCAGAATGGGATAAACCCGGTCTTTCCGAATAACTCGCGTATATTTTAAATAAGTGTTACACAAACACAACATACGCCTCATTCCAATTCATTAGTCACTAACCGTAAATTAATCAAGAGAATAATTCCCCAAATATTAACCCCGAAGGCCGAAACCAACATCAGATCAATACCCAGAAAACCATTCTGCTTGGCCAACCGACAGTTAGTTTCTAAATTTCACATTCATAGGGAAAGGTTCCCATTAATTTTATCCAAGATAAATTCCTTGAATTTATGTTTGAATCTCAATTCCAACTTGTCGGGATTAGCGAACCTTACCGAAGTAATCATTTGTTTTAATTTCCCAATCCCAACCTATTCATCCCATGAAGTAAAACTGGTTATACTTCATATCTAACACCACAGTGTTATCGGTAAATTCAATTACCATTTCACGTTCAAATCTAATTAAAGATTTAACTATCGCCTGGAGCAAAACTGGTGATACTCCATTTTCGATCATTTCAATCTAATTAAAGATTCATTAAAACTCCACTTAGTTTTAATCTTTGACTGGGTTAAAGAATCAGTGTCATTTAAAACATAGTTCACGATAAACCCAAAATCTCATTCCATTAATTATCGGGTTAAAGAACGAGTGTTATTTAAAACACTGTTCACGATAAACCCAAAAATCAATACCAATTCAATTCCAATTAAATATCATTTAATTGGTACACTTCATTAAATCTAAATAAAAAGATTTAATCTTTTCTCAACTGGGTTCAAGAACAGTGTTAGTGAAGACACCATTCACGACAAACCCAAATCACATTCGATATTCAATACAAGGCTCTGAATAGAAAATATATCGGCTTATATTCAATATCGAATTCTACGACTAACAAATGTCGTATTGGAAATAACGATACAAATATATATCTTTCAAATTTCCATAACAACACCTGTAATATCACGAATTCCAACATCGAAATATTCCGAAGACAATTTCGATTCAAATCCACTCCAATGCAATCATTGGAAATTTTGGTTATTTTCAAAACCATTTCAAATTCAATTTATTTATTTAAAAATAAATAGAATTATAATTCTAGTTCAAAACTAGTTCATTTCGATAAAAATCTATTTTTATCTTTTCAAATATGGAGTTTTTCATCCCAAACTTTCACAAATCATTTCTTATGATTTTACACAAATTATTACTATTTTTAATAATTTTATCAAGGCCCGTACAGTCGATTTCCATTAACGGCCATCGAACTGCACTTACAGCGACCTTTTTCGAATTTGATTTGGACGTAATTCCAAATCCAACCGTTAGATTTCAAATTTCTAACATTCATTAGAAAGCTCTTTTCGATACGAACCCAACGGTTCCGGTTTTAGGAGAATCCGACGGTCGGATCTCCCGTAATGTCCGTTTGAAATCAATGGTCGAAATTCGCGAACTGCCGCAGCGCGGCGCGTTCTATTCAGGCCATTATATTATATATATAATATATATAATATATATTTCGTCGATTTCTATTTAAAACGAATTATATAAATAGTTTTGAATTCGTTTCAAAAACATTTTTCAACTTCCATTTCAATTCAAATCAAAATTGAATTCTTCTTTATAAATTCGTTTTAAAATTCATTTCTATTCAATTCAAATTTCAATTCAATTTGAATTCATTTCAATTCGCTTTCAATTCAATTTGAATTCGTTTTCAATTCCTTTCGAAATCGTTTTCAATTCCTTTCGAAATTGTTTTCAATTCTATTTATTTCGAAATCGTTTTCAATTCAATTCATTTCGAAATCGTTTTCAATTCAATTCATTTCGAAATCGTTTTCAATTCAATTCATTTCGAAATCGTTTTCAATTCAATTCATTTCAAATATTCGATTTCGAGATCACTTTTCAATATTCATTTCAAAATGAATAAAATCGATATAAATATCGTTCACGTCAAAATAGCGTCAATCTAATCAACACGGCTTCATAAATTTCTATTTTCAAATATTCTATTTCAAATATTTCTTTTTCAAAATAGTTGTTATTATCAAAATATTTCGTTCAACACATGACCAATCTCAATGAATGAGTACTGTCAACACATGAACTTTTATTTTATAATATTCTTTATTTTTCAAATTGGAATGAGGCCCAATCAATCACCATATAAAGTTAATCATATGGATTTTCCTACAACTCATGTATAATAGCATTGAAAAATAATCAACCATCAACCAAAGTGCACTACACTGTATAAGGATCAAATATAGATATCTAACGCTTATAACAGCCTGTCAATCAATCGATCGACATTTTTAATCAATCAGGATGAGTGAACTACAAATTTCATCCTAACACCCGTGTGGGGTTTCAAACAATCAAACACATATTTTATTTGTGTAGTCGGGCGATGTGTGAAATTTATCGACCCAATCAATATCAGTCAAATCAGTGTATATACAAACAAATCGGCCGATTTGTTTATAACTATTCATTTATTCACATTCACGTTAAAAATTATATTTTTAACGATAAAACCTTTTATTTCAACCTATGAATTTCTATTCAATTCATTTATTCAATAAAATGATATCTTTATTTTTCTAACTTATTTTAGAAAATTTCGACGGCATAACGGCACGATACTAGAAACGGGACGAGGCCTAGCCTTATCCCCGGTCTAGTGAAGGCCCACGCCATTCAAACATCAATCAAAATCACCAAACAACCAAATTCAAATCAAATCATATAACTAATCTATGCAACCAAACAAACAAGTCCATGGTCTGTGGACGATTGTGTCGGGTGCTACTAAGCACCGTCTGCATCCTAGTATATATATATAACTAGAAAATAAATTGCAAGGTGAGAAATTCTCACATATAGCTATCCTAGCTCCACGGCTCTTCATTTGCAGAAGTCTTCGTCGTTTCGCCTTTTTGTCACCTTCGTTGCTGCTTTCACTACATACGTAAAAATCACATTTTTACTTCGCTATTCAATATATAAAAATCGAATTTTTACTTCGATGTTTAATATATAAAAATTCTATTTTTCTATCGAAGTTCAATATATAAAAATTCTATTTTTCTATTGAAGTTCAATATATAAAAATTCGATTTTGACTTCGCTTTCAATATATAAAAATATGATTTTTCTTTTTAAAGAAATCAGTTTTCAAAACTCTTTTATAAAAATGCAGTTTTTACCTTATTTAAAAATGCAGTTTTATTTTCTAGAAAAATGCAGTTTTTAAATTCTAACAAATCAGTTTTTTTTTTCTTCTTTTTAAAACAGTTTTTATAATCCTTTTAAAAATTCTGTTTTAAAAAGCTAAAACAAAAATCAGTTTTTGTTCTTTTATAATTTCAGTTTATAAAACTAAAAAGAAACAGTTTTCAAATCATATAAAAAAAAACAGTTTTTAAGGTAGATAAAAATCAGTTTTTAAAACAAAATAAAATCAGTTTTTAAAAATCACTAAAAATCAGTTTTAAAAATCACTAAAAATCAGCATTAGTTTTTAATCTCTAAAATAAAAATAAAATAAAAGTAAAAATGCTTACTGAATGCGAAGGGGGGGGGCGTCGGATTCGTCGAGGGTTCGGAGGAGGGAGGGGGTCGGCTTCGTCGAGGGTTCGGAGGAGGGAGGGGGTCGGCTTCGTCGAGGGTTCGGAGGAGGGAGGGGGTCGGCTTCGTCGAGGGTTCGGAGGAAGGAGGAGGAGGGGGACCTGCGGGTGGGTGTGGGTTTCGGCGGCGGTGCGGTGCCAAGGGAAGAGGTCGGAGGGAGATCGACGGTGGCTGCTGCGTTTTCTTTTTCTTTTTCTTTTTTTTTTGTTATGAACGGCTGAATTGGGGGGGGGGGGGGCAGAAAGATAAAGGGAGAGGGATATTATTTATTTTTTTTATTAATTAATTTATTTATTTTATCCTAAAGAGTTGACTTTCACATACGACCTCTAAACGAGGCCCACCGCCTGTCGTCCATAGCGTTTTACCCCCATTCCGAACACAATGGGATATGTATCGCAAGCTGATTTGATTGTTACAATCAGTTTCCGTTAAATTTACATTTAAATCACTATATTGAATTTTAAACGTACATTTCAAATTACCGGGGTCACATACTAACTCTATAAATCTCAGAAAAATATTTTCTAGCTTCGTATTGACGATACGGTCCTAACAAAACTAGTTTCGTCGAATTCTGAGACCGTTTGAAAAATGGCCAATTTCCAGTCGATTAAATTCAATAGAAACTGGTCAAACGCGTTTTCCTTTGCCACGCTACCATATTGAATCGAAAAATTATGAAATTTGAAACCTAGCAATAACTTCACATCCCGGACCCAACAAAACTGGTTTCGTCGAAATCCGAGGTCGTTTGCAAAATTGCTATTTTTAAGGGCCTTATATATATAAAAATATATATAAATTCCACAGCGACTATTTCTAATTTTAAACTGGACATATCTTATCATTCCTAAGATGAAATCTCAGTTTGCTAATTTCGTTACAAAGATATAGTTATACAGATTCAAATATTTCTTGTTTCGTTCAATTTTGACTTAAATTGAATTCTGTATATTCATTTGAAATTAGAAATCGAATTTTCGAACTACCGCGCCATTTTCAATTCTATTTATAATTATATATAAATATTTATATTCCTACGACGACGCGTATAAATATATTCGTTCGAATTATATTCAAAATAAATTTCTCGTCGTTTTTATTTAAAATAATTCATTTTAAATAATCAAAATTCGCTAAAATTGCCAAAATAAAATTTTCAAACTGGCTCGCATTTTACGGGTTGTTACAATCTCCCCTACTTAAAACTTTTCGTCCCCGAAAAGGAACAAAGTCGAAAGTGGTTTGATTAATCAACTCTACGATCGATCGGGCTTCCATTCTCCAACTCTTTAGTTTCTGAGAATTTTCAAAATTTCAAAAATTTGGCTAACACCCTAAATTTTCGAAAAATTTCGCCATAACCTCCCCTGCAATGGGAGCATCGGGGAATTTCAAATAGCTTCCCCGGTCCTTCAGATCTCAAAAAGAAAAAGAAAAAGCCAAGCGGCTAGCCAATAGGCTCACAAAATCATCATCACCCAAACAAAACAGGAAATTATGTAGTAAACATGTACCTATTTGTCGGGCAAACAAATTTTATTCTCTGCTCTAGCCTCCTTGCTATGACCTGTTCAATGATATATATGTATATGCAAGCAAACGCAACCGAATTTCGATACAATTCAATATTTGGTTCAATTAGGCATAATGGTTCAAAATTATCAAACAATTAAACAAACAACACAAACATCAATCAATTAGTGAATTAGAGTTTGAAATTCATAACTTTGATATTTAGTCAAAAATCAGATTTTTGATGCCAATCACAACAATAAGCCCTACCTAGTTTTGGTTCTCACACCAGTCAATAGGAAGTATATAAATATCACACCTTCGACTCTCGAATATTAATTCTGATGATGTAGCTACAATCATCAGAATCACCTTCGGGCGACTAGAGTGTGAATCTATATCTATCCAATATATTAAAACTTCGAATACACGCGGATCAGACGTATACGCAAAATCTTTATATACTGGACTGTCCAACTCAATATAAATAGATAATCAGATACGAATAATTGATTTAAATTTTCAAACCAAAAATTGTTTTCATTTGAAAAATATACTCTTCACACCCGTTCTAGGATACTACTGATCCCATCTCTAACGAGTCATTATCGTTGGATATTACTAATCCAATATCTGATGAATTCTTTCGTATGGTTCTAATGTGCCTTGTTCTCTGAGCTTTGTAAACCAAAGCTCTGATACCAAATGTAAAAACCCGTAACTTCCCCGTAAAGGAAAGCGACGAATAGTTCGAGAACAAGCCACAACATAACTCATACAAAAGAACATTTCACTGTATATTACAACAATGCACCAGATTACTAGAATATACAGAGTATAAATGAATATTACACAGAAATATCAGAGATTTAAATTACATTTAAATACATCGCAACGGAAAATAAAACAATACACAACTAGAAGGAATATACGGATACAAAGCTTTCCGGATATCGTTCCAGCTGTAAACCAGGATCCTGTGAATATAAATCTGCAAAACCAAAACTACTAGCTGCCCGTGTCAAAATAAGGGCACCCAGAGTTTAGGTTAAAACAATAAACTCCAGGTCAGTCATGTGACTGGTGTGAGAACTAAAACAGTTAATCTTTATTTTAAATCATTAGGTAAATCAAGGGACCACGCCGTATAACACGGAACGGGTTTCCTCCCAAGAATACCAGTGCATAAAACAAACAGCGCAATGCTAAATAAAGAAAAATGAAGCTGTTATAAGACCCAGGTCCTATCACACAATGCAACGCAGCCGAGGATAGGGTTTTCCCTTATAACAGCCAAAGAATGCTTGATACGGTTAAAACAAATCGTTTGATACTATTATAAGTGCATAGTGTATAAAACAACTTCAAATCATAAGTATCAATCATAGGCGACATGAGCGTCCCATGCCACTATGTCACCATATATAGGTTTACAAATAAAACCGCAAAGTCACGTATTTGAAAATTGGATTTCCGTCTATGAACCGAGGCAAAAGATAGTCCTCAACCGATTCGAGACAATCTAGCCCATGTCTCCGGAACAGCCGCAACTGCCCCATGGAGCGACAGGGCCGGTCCACCGATGTGGATTATTATGCCTGAACACTACGTCTCCCCACCCTATGGGGTGTAAGTCTGGTCCGTCAGCCGACCAGAATGCATCGGCCGAAACCGATATAACCGAGGCGCCTCGCAACCGCAACAACCACATAAGTCAAACTCTCTCGAGTCTCGCGCCTATTGGCGAACCAACGCCCTCCCCGGCGCCATGTAGGGGTAAGAGTCTCCCGTTCGCCACCAAACCGCGAAGCGAGAACCCCCTATCATGTGTACCCGGCCTACTCAGGGCCAGCAACAAGAACTGGTGATACTCCATTTTCGATCATTTCAATCTAATTAAAGATTCATTAAAACTCCACTTAGTTTTAATCTTTGACTGGGTTAAAGAATCAGTGTCATTTAAAACACAGTTCACGATAAACCCAAAATCTCATTCCATTAATTATCGGGTTAAAGAACGAGTGTTATTTAAAACACTGTTCACGATAAACCCAAAAATCAATACACTTCATTAAATCTAAATAAAAAGATTTAATCTTTTCTCAACTGGGTTCAAGAACAGTGTTAGTGAAGACTCCATTCACGACAAACCCAAATCACATTCGATATTCAATACAAGGCTCTGAATAGAAAATATATCGGCTTATATTCAATATCGAATTCTACGACTAACAAATGTCGTATTGGAAATAACGATACAAATATGTATCTTTCAAATTTCCATAACAACACCTGTAATATCACGAATTCCAACATCGAAATATTCCGAAGACAATTTCGATTCAAATCCACTCCAATGCAATCATTGGAAATTTTGGTTATTTTCAAAACCATTTCAAATTCAATTTATTTATTTAAAAATAAATAGAATTATAATTCTAGTTCAAAACTAGTTCATTTCGATAAAAATCTATTTTTATCTTTTCAAATATGGAGTTTTTCATCCCAAACTTTCACAAATCATTTCTTATGATTTTACACAAATTATTACTATTTTTAATAATTTTATCAAGGCCCGTACAGTCGATTTCCATTAACGGCCATCGAACTGCACTTACAGCGACCTTTTTCGAATTTGATTTGGACGTAATTCCAAATCCAAAAGTTAGATTTCAAATTTCTAACATTCATTAGAAAGCTCTTTTCGATACGAACCCAACGGTTCCGGTTTTAGGAGAATCCGACGGTCGGATCTCCCGTAATGTCCGTTTGAAATCAATGGTCGAAATTCGCGAACTGCCGCAGCGCGGCGCGTTCTATTCAGGCCATTATATTATATATATAATATATATAATATATATTTCGTCGATTTCTATTTAAAACGAATTATATAAATAGTTTTGAATTCGTTTCAAAAACATTTTTCAACTTCCATTTCAATTCAAATCAAAATTGAATTCTGTATATTCATTTGAAATTAGAAATCGAATTTTCGAACTACCGCGCCATTTTCAATTCTATTTATAATTATATATAAATATTTATATTCCTACGACGACGCGTATAAATATATTCGTTCGAATTATATTCAAAATAAATTTCTCGTCGTTTTTATTTAAAATAATTCATTTTAAATAATCAAAATTCGCTAAAATTGCCAAAATAAAATTTTCAAACTGGCTCGCATTTTACGGGTTGTTACAGTCTCGAATCGGTAGAGGACGATCCCTTGCCTCGGTTCATATCATAGATGATAATCCAACTTCCAATACGTGACAAGTGCGGTTTTGATTGTAAACCTATATATGGCCACATGATATATGGTACCCATGTCGTCTAGGATTGATACTTATGACTGAAATTGTTTTAAACACTATACACTTATTATAGTATCAAATGATTTGTTTTAAGCGTATCAAGCATTTTTTTGGCTATTATAAGGTAAAACCCTATCCTCCGGCTTGTGTTGCATTGTGTGATGGGACATGGGTCTTATAACAACTTCATTTTTTTTATTTAGTATTGCGTTGTTGTTTCATGCACTGGTATTCTTGGGAGGAAACCCGTTTTGTGTTATACGGTGTGGTCCCTTGATTTACCTAACTTTAAAATAAAGATTAATAACTGTTTTAGTTATCACACCAGTCACATGACTGACCTGGAGTTTATTGTTTTAACCTAAACTCTGGGTGCCCTTATTTTCGACACGGGCAGCTAGTAGTTTTGGTTTTGCAGATTTATATTCACAGGATCCTGATTTACAGCTGGAACAATGCTCGAAAGCTCTGTATCCGTGTATTATTTTCAGTTGTGTTTTGTATTGTTTTTCCGCTGCTATGTAAATTTTTGTAATCTCTGATATTTATTGAATGTATTATATTTATTCATACTCTGTATATTCTTGTATTCTGATGAGTTGTTGTAATAAGCAATGAAATGTTCTTCCGTTTGTGTTATGATGTGGCTTGTTCTCAACTCAATCCGTGATTTCCCGCAAGGGGGATTTCAGGTCGTGTCAGCTTGGTATCAGAGCTTTGGTTTACAAAGCTCAAGAACAAGACACGTTAGAACTGTACGAAAGAATTCATCTGAGATTGGATTAGTAATATCCAATGGGAATAACTTGTTAGAGATGGGATCGGTAATATCCTAGAACGAGTGAGAAGAGTATGTTTTTAAATTGAAAACAATTTCTGTTTTGAAAATTTAAATCAATTATACGTATTTGATTATTTATTTATATTGATTTGGACAATCCAATATATAAAGATTTTGCATATACGCCTTGCAAACGTATATTCCAAGTTTTAATATACTGGATAGATATAGAATCACGCTCTAGTCGCTCGGAGATGGTTTTGATGATGGAGCTCCATCACCAAAATTGATGTTCGATTTTCAAAGGTGTGATATTTATATATGTCCATTAGACTTGTGTGAGAACCAAAATATAGCTAGAATAAATTGTTGTGAATTGGCATCAAAATGTGATTTTTGACTATATATCAAAATTAGGAATTTGAAATGATAATTCACTAACTGATTGATGGTTGTGTTGTTTGATTATTGTTTGAATAATTAAATGTTGAACCTTTAACCAAATTGGTCAAATATTGAACTGGATTGAAAATTATTTGCAAATGCATGCATGTACATATATATGTGTGAACAGGTCATAGCAAGAAGGCTAGAGAAGAGGAATAAAATTGTTTGCCGGACAAATAGGTGCATGTTTATTGTATTTCTTGAGTTTTGGGTGATTTTATGAGCCGATTGGCTAGCCGCTTGGCTTTTTCTTTTTCATTTGGATTGAAGAAGGCCATGGGAGGCTATATAAAATATCCCGAAGTCCCCGGTGCAGGGGAGGTTATGGCCAAAAATTTCGAAAATTTAGGGTGTTAGCCAAATTTTTGAAAAATTTGAAAAGTTCTTAGAAACTGAAAAGTTGAAGAACTTAAGCCGTAATGAAAATAATGAAAGTTGAGTTGATTTGGAAAACAACTTTCGGCTTCGTTCCATTACGGGGACGAAAAGTTTTAAGTGGGGGAGATTGTAATAACCCGGAAATCTAGGCCAGTTTAAATTTTTTATTTTGGCAATTTTAATGAATTTCGAATATTTAAAATAGATTATTTTAAATAATAATGGCGAAAAATTTATTTTGAATATAATTCGAATGAATATATTTATATAGTTCGTCGTTAGAATATAAATATTTATTTTAAATTATAAAAGGAATTGAAAATGGCGCGGTAGTTCGATAATTCGATTTCAAACTTCAAATGAATGTACAGGATTCAAAATAAACCAGAATTTAGCGAAACCAAAAATAATAGAATCTAATTGAGAATATCTTTCCAATGAATCCGAAAAATCAAAATTTCATAGCGGGAGTCAAAAGATATGTCTAAATGAATTTTCAGAATAGTCGCTATGGAATTCTGGCCCTTAAAAATAGCCATTTTGCAAACGACCTCGGATTTCGACGAAACCACTTTTGTTGGATCTTTGATGTCATGTTATTGCTAGATTCCAATTTTCATAATTTTTCGAATCAGTATGTGAGTGTGGCAAAGGAAAACGCGTTTGGCTAGTTTTAGTTGATTTTAATCGACTGAAAAATGGTCATTTTTCGAACGGTCTCGGAACTCGACGAAACTAGTTTTGTTAGGACCATATAGTCAATACGAAGCCAAAAAATATTTTTCTGGAATCTTTTGAGTTAATATGTGACCCCGATAATTAGAAATGCACGTTTAAATTCAATATAATGATATAAATGTAAATTTAACGAAAACAGATCAAAACGATCGAATCAGCTTACGATACATAACCCATTTTGTTCGGAATGGGGGTAATTAGCTATGGACAACAGGCGGTGGGCCTCGTTTAGAGGTCGAATGAAAAAGTCAACTTTTTGAAATAAAATAATTAAATATATACTATATTATATAACCCCCGCTCACCATTTTCTCAGATCCAAATCGTTTGAAAATAAACGAGAGGAAGATCGACTTCGACGGAGCCGCGCCTGGAGGTCGCCGCCCACCTCGCCCCTCCATCGAAGAGCGCGCCGCCTCCATCTTCTTCCCTTCCCTCCTTCATGCGAGAAGACCAAACCCTCTCCTTCAGAACCCGATGCCGACTCCCCCATTCTGCTCCCTCCTTTCCGTTCGACGCCCCCATGAACTCGCCATCGACCTCCGACGAGCCTCCCAAACCTCCGACGTTGACAGCCCCTCCTTCCGCCTCCTCCTTGTTCACGTTCCCCCCCCCCCACCCCAAATCAAACGCAACCCCCTGAGACCGCCTGAAACCCTATGGCGCCGGCAAGTGCAGCACCCCGAGCCCCTTTGCCTCTATCGAACGCAGTAAACTTCTTTCTTTCTTTTTATTTGCTGTATTTTTATTTTTGTTTTTATTTCTTCTTATTTGTTTACATATAAAGCAATTTCAAAGTTATAGAAATAGAATTTTTATATTTTGAATGTGTAAAGAAAATAACTGATTTTTATATAAAGAAAAATTTGATTTTTATATGAAGGAAAATTAGATTTGTATTTGGAAGAAAAAATTCTATTTTTCTTTATAGGAATAGCATATAAACCATAGATTTTTATCAATCCAAAGATTTGACCTTTCATAAATAATGTAGAGAGATTAAAAATAAGATTTTTATATAGTAGCGAATATAAAGATTTGATTTTTATATTATAGCGATATTAAAAATGTGATTTTTATATTAATAAAATATTAAAAATATAATTTTTATAATATAGAAAAGATAAAAATATAATTTCTATAATATATAAAGGTTAAAAATATAATTTTTATATTATAGAAAGAATAAAAATACGATTTTTATATGATGTAGATAGTAAAAATATTATCTTTATATAAGTAGCGAAATAAAAATCTGATCTTTCTTATATGTATGCTGAAATAAAAATGTGATTTTTATAGCGATGATATATAAATAAAAATTCAATCTTTATGTAAGAAGTAGAAATGTAGAAATATAATTTTTATATTGAAATAAGCGTTGTAAGAATATATGAAGTAGAAATGAAAATATGAATTTTATTTATTAGAATGAAGTAATAAAAATATAATTTTTATTCGAACAGCATGAAAAGAACTGCATTGGTATTTCAAGCAAATCCAAATATTCAACAGTTCAAAAGCAAAGCACGGCGGAGTGGAACCCTCTATGAGAACTTCTCACCTTTAATTTTATTTTCTAGTTTTAAAATATATACTAGAATGCAGATGGTGTTTAGTAGCACCCGACACCCGTCGTCCACAGACCATGGACGGCTTGTTTGTTTGATTGCATGTTGTTGTGAAAATTGATTGTGTGATGTGATATAAAATATTTACATAGTTAAAAATATAATTTTTAACGTGTATATAAAATGAAATGAATATTTATAAACAAATTGGATGATTTGTTTATATACACACATTTGACTGATATTGATTGGGACGATAAATTTTACACATCGCCCAACTACACAAATAAAATCTGTGTTTGATTAATTGAAACACCACACGGGTATTGGGATGATATTTGGCGTACACTAATCCCAATTATTTTGTTGTATGTCGATCGATTGGTCGATAGACTGTGTAAGCATTAATTATTTATATTTAATGCTTATACAGTTGTGTTGTGCACTTTGGATGATGGTTGATTATTTATTGTTGCTATTATATGCATGTGTTGTGTGGAATCCATATAATTAACATTATATGGTAATTTATTGGGCCTCATTCCAATTGAGAAAATAAATAATATTATAACAAAAATAGTCACGTGTTGACAGTACTCATTTGTTGAGATTAGTCAAGTGTTGAAAGAAATATAGATTCATGTGTTGAATAGAATGAATATTCATTTGTTGAATAGAATAGAGAAGTCTTTGAAAAATATAAAGCCGTGTTAATTAGAGATGCGTTATTTTGATGCAAACAATATTTTTATCGATTTTATTCGTTTTACAATGAATATTGAAAAGTGATTTCATAATTGAATATTTTGAATTGAACAAGATTGAAATCAATTTGAAATGAATTCAAATTGAATAGAATAGAATGCAAATTAAATTGAATTAAAATTCAAATTGAAATTTAATTGAATTAATTTGAAATGAATTCAAATTGAAATTGAATTAAAATGAATTCGAATTGAAATTGAATTAAAATGAATTCAAATTGAAATTGAATTAAATTGAATTCAAATTGAAATGAATTCGAATTGAATGGAAACGAATTTATAGTGGAATATTCAATTTTGATTTGTAATTGAATATGAAGTTGAAATCGTTTTGAAAACGAATTTAAAACTATTTATAAAATTCATTTTAAAAGGAAATCGACGAAATATATATTATATATATAATATAATGGCCTGAATTGAACGCGCCGCGCTGCGGCAGTTCGTGAATTTCAATCATTGACTTTGAATGGACATTACGGGAGATCCGACCGTCGGATTCTGCTAAAACCAGAACCGTTGGGTTCGTATCAAAAAGAGCTTTCTAACGAATATTAGAAATTATAAATCTAACGGTTGGATTTGGAATTATTTCCAAATCAAATTTGGAAAAGGTCGCTGTAAGGGCAGTTCGATGGCCGTTGATGGAAATCGACTGTACGGGCCTTGATAAAATTATTAAAAATATCAATAATTTGTGTTAAAACATAAGAAATGATTTGTGAAGAATTGGGATGAAAGATTCCATATTTGAAAGGATAAAAATAGATTTTTATCGAAATGAACTAATTTTGAATTAGAATAATAATTTATTTATTTCTAAATAAATAAATTGGATTTGAAAAGGGTTTTAAAAGTAACCAGAATTACCAATAATTGAATTGGAATGGATTAGAATCGAAATTGTCTTTGGAATGTTTCGATGTTGGATTTCGTGATTATACAGATGTTGGTATGGAAATTTGAAAGATATATATTTATATCGTTATTTCCAATACGATATTTATGGGTCGTAGAATTTGATATTGAATATAAGCCGATATATTTTCTATTCAGAGCCTTGTATTTAATATCAAATGTGATTTGGGTTTGTCGTGAATTGTGTCTTCATTAACACTGTTCTTAAACCCAGTTGAGAAAAAGTTTAAATCTTTTTATTTAGATTTAATGAAGTGTGCCAATTAAATAATATTTAATTGGAATTAAATTGGAATTGATTTTTGGTTTATCATGAACGGTGTTTTAAATAACATTTGTTCTTTAACCCGACAATCAATGGAATGTGATTTTGGGTTGTCGTGAACGGTATCTTTAATAATACTGTTCTTAGACCCAATAGAGTTAAGAAAATCAGAAATTAACTAAAGATTAGTTAAGTTGAATGGTTTCTTGGGTATTGATCTGATGTTGGTTTCGGCCTTCGGGGTCATTGCTTAGGGAATTGTTCGCTTGCTAATCTACGGTTAAGGGATGATGAAATAGAATGTGATTATGGGTTTATCATGAACCGTGTTTTAAATGGCATTGGTTCTTTAACCCAGTTAAAGATTAAAACTAAGTGGAGTTTTAATGAATCTTTAAATAGATTGAAAAATGAATTTGATAATTAAAATTATCAAATTCAAGAAATGATCGAGAATGGAGTACCACCAGTTTTACTCCAGACGAAAGTTGAATCTTTAATTAGATTTAAACAAGAAATGGTAATTGAATTTACCGATAACACCGTGGTGTTAGATATGGAGTATGACCAGTTTTACTTCATCGGATGAATAGGTTGGGATTGGGAAATAAAATAAATAATTACTTCGGTGTGGTTCGCTAATTCCGACTAGTTTGAATTGATATTCAAAAGAAGATTAAAGAATAAATTTAAAGAATTTATCTTTGATAAAATTAATGGGAACCTTTCCCAAAGAATAAGAATATATGAATAAAAGAATATTCTGAATTGGAATGGGTGTAAGTTGTGTTTGTGTAACACTTGTTTATTATATACGCGAGTTATTCGGAAAGACCGGGTTTAACCCATTCTGAATAACTTAATCGATGATAAGTCGAAGACGAAGACGGTGGTCGAAGACCGGAAGTCTTCACATCGTTTGGGTGATTACTGATGATCTTGATTGGGCTATACACCCGAGATGAGGGAATCCGTTGGTGTTCGTCCAGACGTACTTGGAGATCGATAGATATGCGAGGAAAGTGCCTCCGGTTTCGTTCAGACCCAGAACGGACTTGTAAATGGACTGTGTGTCTGACATTGGATTTCATTCTGTGTCAATGATATCGGTTGCATATAGTGGTTTGCCTGTGTGGCATACTGAGATGCAAATGATCAAGGCTTCTGTTGAAAGGCAGAGTCTTGTTGTTGTTGATCAAAGCACGGCCTTTGTGGCGTAGCTTTGTGTAGCGTTAATTCGCGAGCCTCACACCCCGATGTGAACTAGAAACGGGAGAAGGACATCAGGGAGGGCATGCATTTCTTTCTAGTTAGAAGTGGTGTCAGTGCTTGAACTGGCTGACATTGCTAATGTAGATGATGGATTTTGAGGCGCCTCGGTTAGATCGGACGATCCGGGTCCGATGGAGTCATTCGTTGGCTCACATACGCCCCATAGGGAGGGGAAACGCAGTGTTCAGGAATAAAAATCCACATCGGTGGACCGGCCCTGACGATCCAAGGCATGCCTGCGCGCTTGCCTGAGGCTCGGGCTAGAGAGTTTCGAATCGGTAGAGGACGTTCCCTTGCCTCGGTTCATATCATAGATGATAATCCAACTTCCAATACCTGACAAGTGCGGTTTTGATTGTAAACCTATATATGGCGACATGATATATGGTACCTATGCCGTCTAGGATTGATACTTATAATTGAAATTGTTTTAAACACTATACACTTATTATAGTATCAAATGATTTGTTTTAAGCGTATCAAGCATTTTTTGGCTATTATAAGGTAAAACCCTATCCTCCGGCTTGTGTTGCATTGTGTGATGGGACATGGGTCTTATAATAGCTTCATTTTTTTATTTAGCATTGCGTTGTTGTTTCATGCACTGGTATTCTTGGGAAGAAACCCATTTCGTGTTATACGGCGTGGTCCCTTGATTTACCTAACTTTAAAATAAAGATTAATACCTGTTTTAGTTCTCACACCAGTCACATGACTGACCTAGAGTTTATTGTTTTAACCTAATGTAACAACCCGTAAAATGCGAGCCAGTTTGAAATTTTTATTTTGGCGATTTTAGCGAATTTTGAATATTTAAAATAGATTATTTTAAATAATATCGACGAGAAATTTATTTTGAATATAATTTGAACGTATATATTATATACGTCGTCGTTAGAATATATAATAATTATATATAATTATAAAAGGAATTGAAAATGGCGCGGTAGTTCGAAAATTCGATTTCTAATTTCAAATGAATATACAGAATTCAATATAAGTCAGAATTGAATGAAACAAGAAATATTTGAATCTGTATAACTATATCTTTGTAACGAAGTTAACAAACTGGGATTTCATCTTAGAAATGATAAGGTATGTCCAGTTGAAAATTCTGAATAGTCGCTATGGAATTCAGGCCCTCAAAAATGGACATTTTGCAAATGACCTCGGAATTCGACGAAACCACTTTTGTTGGATCCGCAGTGTCAAGTTATTGCTAGGTTTCAAATTTCATAATTTTTCAAATCAATATGTGAGCGTGGCAAAGGAAAACGCGTTTGACCATTTCAGTTGATTTTAAATCGACTGGAAATTGGCCATTTTTCAAACGGTCTCAGAATTCGACGAAACTAGTTTTGTTAGGACCGTATCGTCAATACGAAGCTAGAAAATATTTTTCAGGAATTTTTAGAATTAGTATATGGCCCTGGTAATTTGAAATGTACGTTTAAAATTCAATATAGAGATTTAAATGTAACTTTAACGGAAACTGATTCAAACGATCAAATCAGCTTGCGATACATGTCCCATTGTGTTCGGAATGGGGGTAAAACGCTAGGGGCGACAGTCGTTGGCCTCGATAGGGGTTCGAATTAAAAATCAACATTTAGGGTTTTGAAAAATAAAATAAAAAAATATATAATTAAACCTATACCTACCTTTCTCCCTCTCTCTCCTTCATTTACCAGTCAACGCCCCTTTTTTTTTAAAAAAAAAAAATAAGAAAGAGAACGAATCGCGCCCTTCCAGGCTACGACCGCCGCCGCCACGGGTGGCCAACGCCACCGCACCTCCACCTTCGTTCGCCAGTGCCCCCTCTCTTCCCTCCTTCTCCCCGTCCGCTCCTAAACCCGCAACCCCAATTCGATTTGAAAACCTAACCGCCACCACCGTCCGCCTAAGCCTCACCGCCCCTCTCGCCTCCAGCACCTCCTCCTCGATCCGCACCTCCCCCGAGCGCCACCACCAGCACAGTCCCCCCCCCCTCTGTAAGTCGTTTCTTTTTCTTATTTATTTTATTTTTATTTTATATAATTTTAAGAAAACTGATTTTATGATAATTTTAAAACTGATTTGAAAAAGGTTAAAACTTTAAATAGAAAATACAAATTTGAGATGATTTTTAAATATAAAAATTAGCATTGTTGAAAATATGTATATATCAGAATGTTTTAAAAAAATATGATTTTTTATTTATTGAAAGTCGAAATAAAAATATGATTTTTATATATTGAACTTCGATAGAAAAATAGAATTTTTATATATTGAACTTCGATAGAAAAATAGGATTTTTATATATTGAACTTCGATAGAAAAATAGAATTTTTATATATTGAACTTCGATAGAAAAATAGAATTTTTATATATTGAACTTCGATAGAAAAATAGAATTTTTATATATTGAACTTCGAAAGAAAAATAGAATTTTTATATATTGAACTTCGAAAGAAAAATAGAATTTTTATATATTGAACTTCGATAGAAAAATAGGATTTTTTATATATTGAATAGCGAAGTAAAAATCCGATTTCTACATATGTAGAGAATGCGGGCAACGAAGGTGGCGAAGATGCGATAGCAATGAAGATTCCTATCAATGAAGTGCCGTGGAGCTAGGATAGCTATAAGTGAGAACTTCTCACCTTTCAATTTAATTTTTCTAGTTATATATATATACTAGGATGTAGACGGTGTTTAGTAGCACCCGACACCCGTCCACAGACCATGGACTTGTTTGTTTGGTTGTGTAGTTGGTTAGATTACTTGATTTGAATTTGGTTGTTTGGTGAAATTGAATTGTTTGGTGAAATGAATGGATTGATTGATGTGTGAATGGCGTGGGCCTTCACTAGACCGGGGATAAGGCTAGGCCTTGTCCCGTTTCTAGTATCGTGCCGTTATGCCGCCGAAATTTTCTAAAATATGTTAGAAAATAAAAATATCATTTTATTGTGTAGATGAATTGAATAAAAATTCATAGGTTGAAATAAAATGTTTTATCGTTAAAAATATAATTTTTAACGTGAATGTGAATAAATGAATAGTTATAAACAAATCGGCCGATTTGTTTGTATATACACTGATTTGACTGATATTGATTGGGTCGATAAATTTCACACATCGCCCAACTGCACAAATAAAATCTGTGTTTGATTGTTTGAAACCCCACACGGGTGTTAGGATGAAATTTGAAGTTCACTCATCCTGATTGATTAAATATGTCGATCGATTGATTGACATGCTGTTATAAGCGTTAGATATCTTTATTGGATGCTTATACAGTGTAGTGCACTTTGGTTGATGGTTGATTATTTTTCAATGCTATTATATACATGTGTTGTATGGAAATCCATATAATTAATTTTATATGGTAATTGATTGGGCCTCATTCCAATTTGAAAAATAAAGAAAATTTGAAAATAGAAATTTATGAAGCCGTGTTGATTAGATTGACGCCATTTTGACGTGAACGATATTTATATCGATTTTATTCATTTTAAAATGAATATTGAAAAGTGATTTCGAAATCGACGATTTCGAAATGAATTGAATTGAAAACGATTTCGAAATGAATTGAATTGAAAACGATTTCGAAATGAATTGAATTGAAAACGATTTCGAAATGAATTGAATTGAAAACGATTTCGAAATGAATTGAATTGAAAACGATTTCGAAATGAATTGAATTGAAAACGATTTCGAAATGAATTGAATTGAAAACGATTTCGAAATGAATTGAATTGAAAACGATTTCGAAATGAATTGAATTGAAAACGATTTCGAAATGAATTGAATTGAAAACGATTTCGAAATGAATTGAATTGAAAACGATTTCGAAATGAATTGAATTGAAAACGATTTCGAAATGAAATGAATTGAAAACGATTTCGAGATTTCGAAATGAAATGAATTGAAAACGAGTTCAAACTGAATTGAAAGCGAATTTAAATGAATTCAAATTGAATTGAAATTTGAATTGAATAGAAATGAATTTTAAAACGAATTTATAGAGAAGAATTCAATTTTGATTTGAATTGAAACGGAAGTTGAAATTGCTTTTGAAACGAATTTAAAACTATTTATATAATTCGTTTTAAATAGAAATCGACGAAATATATATTATATATATTATATAATGGCCTGAATTGAATTGAAAACGATTTCGAAATGAATTGAATTGAAAACGATTTCGAAATGAATTGAATTGAAAACGATTTCGAAATGAATTGAATTGAAAACGATTTCGAAATGAATTGAATTGAAAACGATTTCGAAATGAATTGAATTGAAAACGATTTCGAAATGAATTGAATTGAAAACGATTTCGAAATGAATTGAATTGAAAACGATTTCGAAATGAATTGAATTGAAAACGATTTCGAAATGAAATGAATTGAAAACGATTTCGAAATGAAATGAATTGAAAACGATTTCGAAATGAAATGAATTGAAAACGAGTTCAAATTGAACTGAAAGCGAATTTAAATGAATTCAAATTGAATTGAAATTTGAATTGAATAGAAATGAATTTTAAAACGAATTTATAGAGAAGAATTCAATTTTGATTTGAATTGAAACGGAAGTTGAAATTGCTTTTGAAACGAATTTAAAACTATTTATATAATTCGTTTTAAATAGAAATCGACGAAATATATATTATATATATTATTTATATAATGGCCTGAATAGAACGCGTCGCGCCGCGGCAGTTCGTGAATTTCGACCATTTATTTCAAACGGACATTACGGGAGATCCAACCGTCGGATTCTCCTAAAACCGGAACCGTTGGGTTCATATCGAAAAGAGCTTTCTAATGAATATTAGAAATTAGAAATCTAACGGTTGGATTTGGAATTATGTCCAAATCAAATTCGAAAAAGGTCGCTGTAAGTGCAGTTCGATGGCCATTGATGGAAATCGACTGTACGGGCCTTGATAAAATTATTAAAAATAGTAATAATTTGTGTAAAATCATAAGAAATGATTTAGAAAGTATTGGGATGAAAAACTCCATATTTGAAAGGATAAAAATAGATTTTTATCGAAATGAACTAGGTTTGAACTAGAAATATAATTCTATTTATTTTTAAATAAATAAATTGAATTTGAAAAGGGTTTTAAAAATAACCAGAATTTCCAATGATTGCATTGGAGTGGATTTGAATCGAAATTGTCTTCGGAATATTTCGATGTTGGAATTCGTGATTATGCGGATGTTGTTACGGAAATTTGAAAGATATATATCTATATCGTTATTTCCAATACGATATTTGTTAGTCGTGGAATTTGATATTGAATATAAGCCGATATATTTTCTATTCAGAGCCTTGTATTGAATATCAAATGTGATTTGGGTTTGTCGTGAGTGGTGTCTTCACTAACACTGTTCTTGAACCCAGTTGAGAAAAGATTAAATCTTTTTATTTAGATTTAATGAAGTGTACCAATTAAATGATATTTAATTGGAATTAAATCGATATTGATTTTTGGGTTTATCGTGAACAGTGTTTTAAATAACACTTGTTCTTTAACCCGATAATTAATGGAATGTGATTTTGGGTTTATCGTGAACCGTGTTTTAAATGACACTGATTCTTTAACCCAGTTAACGATTAAAACTAAGTGGAGTTTTAATGAATCTTTAATTAGATTGAAATAATCGAAATGGAGTATCACCAGTTTTGCTCCAGGCGATAGTTAAATCTTTAATTAGATTTGAACGTGAAATGGTAATTGAATTTACCAATAACACCGTGGTGTTAGATATGAAGTATAACCAGTTTTACTTCATGGGATGAATAGGTTGGGATTGGGAAATTAAAACAAATGATTACTTCGGTAAGGTTCGCTAATCCCGACTAGTTTGAATTGATATTCAAAAGTAGATTAAAGCATAAATTCAAGAATTTATCTTTGATAAAATTAATGGGAACCTTTCCCTATGAATGTGAAATTTAGAAACTAACTTTCGGTTAGCCAAGCAGAATGGTTTTCTGGATATTGATCTGATGTTGGTTTCTGCCTTCGGGGTTAATGTTTGGGGAATTATTCTCTTGATTAATTTACGGTTAGTGACTGATGAATTGGAATGAGGCGTATGTTGTGTTTGTGTAACACTTATTTAAATATACGCCAGTTATTCGGAAAGGCCGGGTTTATCCCATTCTGAATAACTGATACGACGATAAGTCGAAGACGAAGACGATGGTCGAAGACCGGAGGTCTTCACGTCGTTTGGGTAATTACTAATGATCTTGATTGGGCTGTACACCCAAGAAGATGGAAACAGTTAGTGATCGTCCAGACGTACTTGGAGATCGATGGATATGCGGGGTACTAGGTGCCTCCGGTTTCGTTTAGACCCAGAACGGACTTGTAAATGGACTGTGTGTCTGACATTGGATTTTAGTCCGTGTGATTGATCTCTATTAAATATATATCTGCTTGGCGGCGGAGAATTTATTCTCTTGCCTAACGCCCTTCTCTAAGACGTACGAGCTCAGGGGTTATATATTGATGGATATCAAACGCATGGAGTGAATTTCCTGTGTGGCATGCCTAAGTGGCAATTGATCGAGGCTTCTGTTGAAAAGCAAAGTCTTGTGGTGATGATCAAAGCACGGCCTTTGTGGCGTAGCTTTGTGTAACGTTTACCTCGCGTGCTTCACACCCGGTATGAACCAAAAACGGGAGAGGACGTCAGGGAGGGCATGCGTTTCTTCCTAGCTAGAAGTGGCGTCAGTGGTTTTACATGCCCTGACGAGTTTGACTTATGTGGTTGTTGCTGTTGCGAGGCGCCTCGGATTGATCGATCGTTCTCGAACCGATGGAGCCATTTAGTTGGCTCGTTTACGCCCCATAGGGCGGGGAAACGCATGTTCAGGGTTTAAGTTTAATCCACATCGGTGGACTGGCCCTGAGGATCCAAGGGTCACTCGAGCTCTGATCCTGAGGCTCGGGCTAGGCAGTCTCGAATCGGTTGAGGACTATCTTTTGCCTCGGTTCATAGACGGAAATCCAATTTCCAAATACGTGACATTTGCGGTTTTATTTGTAGAGCCTAGTATGGCGACATAGTGGGATGGGGCGCTCATGCCGCCTATGATTGATACTTATGATTTGAAGTTGTTTTATACACTATGCACTTATTATAGTATCAAATGATTTGTTTTAAACGTATCAAGCATTCTTTGGCTGTTATAAGGGAAAACCCTATCCCCCGGCTTGCGTTGCATTGTGTGATAGGACCTGGGTCTTATAACAGCTTCATTTTTCTTTATTTAGCATTGTGCTGTTTGTTTTATGCACTGGTATTCTTGGGAGGAAACCCGTTCCGTGTTATACGGCGTGGTCCCTTGATTTACCTAACTTTGAAAATAAAGATTAATAACTGTTTTAGTTCTCACACCAGTCACATGACTGACCTGGAGTTTATTGTTTTAAACTAAACTCTGGGTGCCCCTATTTTGACACGGGCAGCTAGTAGTTTTGGTTTTTGCAGATTTATATTCACAGGATCCTGGTTTGCAGCTGGAACGATATCCGGAAAGCTTTGTATCCATATATCTCCTTCTAGTTGTGTATTGTATTATTTTCCGCTGTGATGTATTTAAATGTAATTTAAATCTCTGATATTTCTGTGTAATATTCATTTATACTCTGTATATTCTTGTAGTCTGATGCATTGTTGTAATATACAATGAAACGTTCTTCTGTATGCGTTCTGATTTGTCGTGTTCTCAAACGATAGGGCGTTTCGAACGGCCTGAATCGGTTTAGCGACTGGTTCGGACCGAGCGAAATTCCTTGCCGTCACAGTTGGTATCAGAGCTTTGGTTTACAAAGCTCAGAGAACAAGACACATTAGAACCATATGAAAGAATTCATCAGAAATTGGATTAGTAATATCCAATGGGAATGACTCGTTAGAGATGGGATCAGTAGTATCCTAGAACGAGTGTGAAGAGTAGTGCTTTTGATAAATAAAAGTGAAAGCAAATTTTTGTTTTGAAGATTTAAATCAATTATTCGTATTTGATTATTTATATTGATGTGGACAATCCAGTATATATAGATTTTGCGTATACGTCTGATCCGCGTGTATTCGAAGTTTTAATATATTGGATAGATATAGAATCACACTCTAGTCGCCCGAAGATGATTCTGATGATTGTAGCTACATCATCAGAATTAGTGTTCGAGAGTTGGAGGTGTGATTTTCTATATATTTCCATTAGGCTGGTGTGAGAACCAAAACTTATATATAGTTAGAACACATTGTTGTGAATTGGCATCAAAAACATGATTTTTTGTATATGTATCAAAATTATGAATTTGAAACTCTAATTCACTAATTGATTGATGTTTGTGTAGTTTGTTTATTTGTTTGATAATTTTGAACCATTTAGCCTAATTGAACCAAATATTGAATTATATTGAAAATTGGTTGCATTTGCTTGCATATACATATATATCATTGAACATGTCATAGCAAGGAGGCTAGAGCAGAGAATAAAATTTGTTTGCCCGACAAATAGGTACATGTTTATTACATAATTTACTATTTTGTTTGGGTGATGATGATTTTGTGAGCCTATTGGCTAGCCGCTTGGCTTTTTCTTTTTCTTTTTGAGATCTGAAGGACCGGGGAAGCTATTTGAAATTCCCCGATGCTCCCGGTGCAGGGGAGGTTATGGCGAAATTTTTCGAAAATTTAGGGTGTTAGCCAAATTTTTGAAATTTTGAAAATTCTCAGAAACTAAAAAGTTGGAGAATAGAAGCCAGATCGAACGTAGAGTTGAATAATCAAACCGCTTTCGACTTTGTTCCTTTTCGGGGATGAAAAGTTTTAAGTGGGGGAGATTGTAACAACCCGTAAAATGCGAGCCAGTTTGAAATTTTTATTTTGGCGATTTTAGCGAATTTTGAATATTTAAAATAGATTATTTTAAATAATATCGACGAGAAATTTATTTTGAATATAATTTGAACGTATATATTATATACGTCGTCGTTAGAATATATAATAATTATATATAATTATAAAAGGAATTGAAAATGGCGCGGTAGTTCGAAAATTCGATTTCTAATTTCAAATGAATATACAGAATTCAATATAAGTCAGAATTGAACGAAACAAGAAATATTTGAATCTGTATAACTATATCTTTGTAACGAAGTTAACAAACTGGGATTTCATCTTAGAAATGATAAGATATGTCCAGTTGAAAATTCTGAATAGTCGCTATCGAATTCAGGCCCTTAAAAATGGACATTTTGCAAATGACCTCGGAATTCGACGAAACCACTTTTGTTGGATCCGCAGTGTCAAGTTATTGCTAGGTTTCAAATTTCATAATTTTTCGAATCAATATGTGAGCGTGGCAAAGGAAAACGCGTTTGACCATTTCAGTTGATTTTAAATCGACTGGAAATTGGCCATTTTTCAAACGGTCTCAGAATTCGACGAAACTAGTTTTTTTAGGACCGTATCGTCAATACGAAGTTAGAAAATATTTTTCAGGAGTTTTTAGAATTAGTATATGGCCCTGGTAATTTGAAATGTACGTTTAAAATTCAATATAGAGATTTAAATGTAACTTTAACGGAAACTGATTCAAACGATCAAATCAGCTTGCGATACATGTCCCATTGTGTTCGGAATGGGGGTAAAACGCTAGGGGCGACAGTCGTTGGGCCTCGATAGGGGTTCGAATTAAAAATCAACATTTAGGGTTTTGAAAAATAAAATAAAAAATATATAATTAAACCTATACCTACCTTTCTCCCTCTCTCTCCTTCATTTACCAGTCAACGCCCCTTTTTTTTTAAAAAAGAAAAAAGAAAGAAAGAGAACGAATCGCGCCCTTCCAGGCTGCGACCGCCGCCGCCACGGGTGGCCAACGCCACCGCACCTCCACCTTCGTTCGCCAGTGCCCCCTCTCTTCCCTCCTTCTCCCCGTCCGCTCCTAAACCCGCAACCCCAATTCGATTTGAAAACCTAACCGCCACCACCGTCCGCCTAAGCCTCACCGCCCCTCTCGCCTCCAGCACCTCCTCCTCGATCCGCACCTCCCCCGAGCGCCGCCACCAGCACAGTCCCCCCCCTCTGTAAGTCGTTTCTTTTTCTTATTTATTTTATTTTTATTTTATATAATTTTAAGAAAACTGATTTTATGATAATTTTAAAACTGATTTGAAAAAGGTTAAAACTTTAAATAGAAAATACAAATTTGAGATGATTTTTAAATATAAAAATTAGCATTGTTGAAAATATGTATATATCAGAATGTTTTAAAAAAATATGATTTTTTATTTATTGAAAGTCGAAATAAAAATATGATTTTTATATATTGAACTTCGATAGAAAAATAGAATTTTTATATATTGAACTTCGATAGAAAAATAGGATTTTTATATATTGAACTTCGATAGAAAAATAGAATTTTTATATATTGAACTTCGATAGAAAAATAGAATTTTTATATATTGAACTTCGATAGAAAAATAGAATTTTTATATATTGAACTTCGAAAGAAAAATAGAATTTTTATATATTGAACTTCGAAAGAAAAATAGAATTTTTATATATTGAACTTCGATAGAAAAATAGGATTTTTTATATATTGAATAGCGAAGTAAAAATCCGATTTCTACATATGTAGAGAATGCGGGCAACGAAGGTGGCGAAGATGCGATAGCAATGAAGATTCCTATCAATGAAGTGCCGTGGAGCTAGGATAGCTATAAGTGAGAACTTCTCACCTTTCAATTTAATTTTTCTAGTTATATATATATATACTAGGATGTAGACGGTGTTTAGTAGCACCCGACACCCGTCCACAGACCATGGACTTGTTTGTTTGGTTGTGTAGTTGGTTAGATTACTTGATTTGAATTTGGTTGTTTGGTGAAATTGAATTGTTTGGTGAAATGAATGGATTGATTGATGTGTGAATGGCGTGGGCCTTCACTAGACCGGGGATAAGGCTAGGCCTTGTCCCGTTTCTAGTATCGTGCCGTTATGCCGCCGAAATTTTCTAAAATATGTTAGAAAATAAAAATATCATTTTATTGTGTAGATGAATTGAATAAAAATTCATAGGTTGAAATAAAATGTTTTATCGTTAAAAATATAATTTTTAACGTGAATGTGAATAAATGAATAGTTATAAACAAATCGGCCGATTTGTTTGTATATACACTGATTTGACTGATATTGATTGGGTCGATAAATTTCACACATCGCCCAACTGGACAAATAAAATCTGTGTTTGATTGTTTGAAACCCCACACGGGTGTTAGGATGAAATTTGAAGTTCACTCATCCTGATTGATTAAATATGTCGATCGATTGATTGACATGCTGTTATAAGCGTTAGATATCTTTATTGGATGCTTATACAGTGTAGTGCACTTTGGTTGATGGTTGATTATTTTTCAATGCTATTATATACATGTGTTGTATGGAAATCCATATAATTAATTTTATATGGTAATTGATTGGGCCTCATTCCAATTTGAAAAATAAAGAAAATTTGAAAATAGAAAATTATGAAGCCGTGTTGATTAGATTGACGCCATTTTGACGTGAACGATATTTATATCGATTTTATTCATTTTAAAATGAATATTGAAAAGTGATTTCGAAATCGACGATTTCGAAACGAATTGAATTGAAAACGATTTCGAAATGAATTGAATTGAAAACGATTTCGAAATGAATTGAATTGAAAACGAAATTGAATTGAAAACGATTTCGAAATGAATTTAATTGAAAACGATTTCGAAATGAATTGAATTGAAAACGATTTCGAAATGAATTGAATTGAAAACGATTTCGACATGAATTGAATTGAAAACGATTTCGAAATGAATTGAATTGAAAACGATTTCGAAATTAATTGAATTGAAAACGATTTCGAAATGAATTGAATTGAAAACGATTTCGAAATGAATTGAATTGAAAACGATTTCGAAATGAATTGAATTGAAAAGATTTCGAAATGAATTGAATTGAAAACGATTTCGAAATGAATTGAATTGAAAACGATTTCGAAATGAATTGAATTGAAAACGATTTCGAAATGAAATGAATTGAAAACGATTTCGAAATGAACTGAATTGAAAACGATTTCGAAATGAATTGAATTGAAAACGATTTCGAAATGAATTGAATTGAAAACGATTTCGAAATGAAATGAATTGAAAACGATTTCGAAATGAAATGAATTGAAAACGATTTCGAAATGAAATGAATTGAAAACGAGTTCAAATTGAATTGAAAGCGAATTTAAATGAATTCAAATTGAATTGAAATCTGAATTGAATAGAAATGAATTTTAAAACGAATTTATAGAGAAGAATTCAATTTTGATTTGAATTGAAACGGAAGTTGAAATTGCTTTTGAAACGAATTTAAAACTATTTATATAATTCGTTTTAAATAGAAATCGACGAAATATATATTATATATATTATATATATAGTATAATGGCCTGAATAGAAAGCGCCGCGCCGCGGCAGTTCGTGAATTTCGACCATTTATTTCAAACGGACATTACGGGAGATCCGACCGTCGGATTCTCCTAAAACCGGAACCGTTGGGTTCGTATCGAAAAGAGCTTTCTAATGAATATTAGAAATTAGAAATCTAACGATTGGATTTGGAATTATGACCAAATCAAATTCGAAAAAGGTCGATGTAAGTGCAGTTCGATGGCCATTGATGGAAATCGACTGTACGGGCCTTGATAAAATTATTAAAAATAGTAATAATTTGTGTAAAATCATAAGAAATGATTTAGAAAGTATTGGGATGAAAAACTCCATATTTGAAAGGATAAAAATAGATTTTTATCGAAATGAACTAGTTTTGAACTAGAAATATAATTCTATTTATTTTTAAATAAATAAATTGAATTTGAAAAGGGTTTTAAAAATAACCAGAATTTCCAATGATTGCATTGGAGTGGATTTGAATCGAAATTGTCTTCGGAATATTTCGATGTTGGAATTCGTGATTATGCGGATGTTGTTACGGAAATTTGAAAGATATATATCTATATCGTTATTTCCAATGCGATATTTGTTAGTCGTGGAATTTGATATTGAATATAAGCCGATATATTTTCTATTCAGAGCCTTGTATTGAATATCAAATGTGATTTGGGTTTGTCGTGAATGGTGTCTTCACTAACACTGTTCTTGAACCCAGTTGAGAAAAGATTAAATCTTTTTATTTAGATTTAATGAAGTGTACCAATTAAATGATATTTAATTGGAATTAAATCGATATTGATTTTTGGGTTTATCGTGAACAGTGTTTTAAATAACACTTGTTCTTTAACTCGATAATTAATGGAATGTGATTTTGGGTTTATCGTGAACCGTGTTTTAAATGACACTGATTCTTTAACCCAGTTAACGATTAAAACTAAGTGGAGTTTTAATGAATCTTTAATTAGATTGAAATAATCGAAATGGAGTATCACCAGTTTTGCTCCAGGCGATAGTTAAATCTTTAATTAGATTTGAACGTGAAATGGTAATTGAATTTACCAATAACACCGTGGTGTTAGATATGAAGTATAACCAGTTTTACTTCATGGGATGAATAGGTTGGGATTGGGAAATTAAAACAAATGATTACTTCGGTAAGGTTCGCTAATCCCGACTAGTTTGAATTGATATTCAAAAGTAGATTAAAGCATAAATTCAAGAATTTATCTTTGATAAAATTAATGGGAACCTTTCCCTATGAATGTGAAATTTAGAAACTAACTGTCGGTTAGCCAAGCAGAATGGTTTTCTGGATATTGATCTGATGTTGGTTTCGGCCTTCGGGGTTAATGTTTGGGGAATTATTCTCTTGATTAATTTACGGTTAGTGACTGATGAATTGGAATGAGGCGTATGTTGTGTTTGTGTAACACTTATTTAAATATACGCGAGTTATTCGGAAAGGCCGGGTTTATCCCATTCTGAATAACTGATACGACGATAAGTCGAAGACGATGGTCGAAGACCGGAGGTCTTCACGTCGTTTGGGTAATTACTGATGATCTTGATTGGGCTGTACACCCAAGAAGATGGAAACAGTTAGTGATCGTCCAGACGTACTTGGAGATCGATGGATATGCGGGGTACTTGGTGCCTCCGGTTTCGTTCAGACCCAGAACGGACTTGTAAATGGACTGTGTGTCTGACATTGGATTTTAGTCCGTGTGATTGATCTCTATTAAATATATATCTGCTTGGCGGCGGAGAATTTATTCTCTTGCCTAACGCCCTTCTCTGAGACGTACGAGCTCAGGGGTTATATATTGATGGATATCAAACGCATGGAGTGAATTGCCTGTGTGGCATGCCTAAGTGGCAATTGATCGAGGCTTCTGTTGAAAAGCAAAGTCTTGTGGTGATGATCAAAGCACGGCCTTTGTGGCGTAGCTTTGTGTAACGTTTACCTCGCGTGCTTCACACCCGGTATGAACCAAAAACGGGAGAGGACGTCAGGGAGGGCATGCGTTTCTTCCTAGCTAGAAGTGGCGTCAGTGGTTTTACACGCCCTGACGAGTTTGACTTATGTGGTTGTTGCTGTTGCGAGGCGCCTCGGATTGATCGGTCGTTCTCGAACCGATGGAGTCATTTAGTTGGCTCGTTTACGCCCCATAGGGCGGGGAAATGCATGTTCAGGGTTTAAGTTTAATCCACATCGGTGGACTGGCCCTGAGGATCCAAGGGTCACTCGAGCTCTGATCCTGAGGCTCGGGCTAGGCAGTCTCGAATCGGTTGAGGACTATCTTTTGCCTCGGTTCATAAACGGAAATCCAATTTCCAAATACGTGACATTTTCGGTTTTATTTGTAGAGCCTAGTATGGCGACATAGTGGGATGGGGCGCTCATGCCGCCTATGATTGATACTTATGATTTGAAGTTGTTTTATACACTATGCACTTATTATAGTATCAAATGATTTGCTTTAAACGTATCAAGCATTCTTTGGCTGTTATAAGGGAAAACCCTATCCCCCGGCTTGCGTTGCATTGTGTGATAGGACCTGGGTCTTATAACAGCTTCATTTTTCTTTATTTAGCATTGCGCTGTTTGTTTTATGCACTGGTATTCTTGGGAGGAAACCCGTTCCGTGTTATACGGCGTGGTCCCTTGATTTACCTAACTTTGAAAATAAAGATTAATAACTGTTTTAGTTCTCACACCAGTCACATGACTGACCTAGAGTTTATTGTTTTAACCTAAACTCTGGGTGCCCCTATTTTGACACGGGCAGCTAGTAGTTTTGGTTTTTGCAGATTTATATTCACAGGATCCTGGTTTACAGCTGGAACGATATCCGGAAAGCTTTGTATCCGTATATCTCCTTCTAGTTGTGTATTGTATTATTTTCCGCTGTGATGTATTTAAATGTAATTTAAATCTCTGATATTTCTGTGTAATATTCATTTATACTCTGTATATTCTTGTAGTCTGATGCATTGTTGTAATATACAATGAAACGTTCTTCTGTATGCGTTCTGATTTGTCGTGTTCTCAAACGATAGGGCGTTTCGAACGGCCTGAATCGGTTTAGCGACTGGTTCGGACCGAGCGAAATTCCTTGCCGTCACACCTAAACTCTGGGTGCCCTTATTTTCGACACGGGCAACTAGTAGTTTTGGTTTTGCAGATTTATATTCACAGGATCCTGATTTACAGCTGGAACGATGCTTGGAAAGTTCTGTATCCGTGTATTATTTTCAGTTGTGTTTTGTATTGTTTTTCGGCTGCAATGTAAATTATTGTAATCTCTAATATTTATTGAATGTATTATTCTTATTCATACTCTGTATATTCTTGTATTCTGATGAATTGTTGTAATAAGTAATGAAATGTTCTTCCGTCTGTGTTCTTTTCTGTGTTGTTCTCAAAGTATCCGCTCTTTCCTTCCTGGGGAAGTTACGGGTCCTTATATGTGATATAATATATTATGCCGCTTACATAATATATTATGCCACTTAAAATTGATACATTTATATTCTTAATTTATTTCTACATTGTGCACTTATAATAATAAAAGACAAATTTCGCGTATTAAGCATTTTTGACCATTATAAGGAAAAACTCTATCCTTCGGCGTACGTGCAAGGGATTGAGTCTTATAACGGTTTCATTTTCCAAAAAAGCATTTCGTTGTTTTATGCACTGGTATTCTTGGGAGGAAACCCGTTCCGCGAAAGCAGCGTGGTCCCTTGATTTACCCAACTTTAAAATTTAAAGTTAAAATTTTTTGAGTTCTCACACCAGTCCCATGACTGACCTGGAGTTTATTGTTCTTAACCTAAACTCTGGGTGCCCTTATTTTCCACACGGGCAGCTTGTAGTTTTGGTTCTTTGCAGATTCTTTTTAGCAGGAATCTGGGTTGAAGCTTAAAGCTATGTCCAAAGCATTGATAGTCTTCTGCTACGCTATGTATTTATAAAGATGTATTTTTTTCCGTTTCCTTGTAAAACTCTGATATTTTCTGATGTATAATACTTATGTATACTCTTATTCTTGTACTCTGATGTAATTGTTGTAAAAGCAATAAAATGTTCTTCTGTTTTGTGTTCTGCTGTGTATTGTTCTCAAAGCAATCCGCGCTTTCCTTTACTGGGAAGTTTGGGTCGTTTCATCAGCAGTGTTTTATCTGATTACTTGAGCACCGAGAAACCTACTTAATCGATGCAAACATCAAAGTTTCACTTTTATTTTGAAACTTTCTTGACCTTATTGGCGCGGATCCAGGGTCCAAATGGTAATATGCAAATGATGAGTGTTATAGATGCTTTAAAATGAAGAATAGAAAACATGCGGCAGTGTTTTACCTGATTACTTAGTCACTGAGCAACCTGCTCAGTCAATATGAAAATATTAATATTCTACTAATATTTGAAAACTTTTTCGTCTTATTCACACAAATTCTACTCCCAAAGTAGAAACATGTTTTTAAAAACACTATTATTTAATGATGAGTATTATATGTATTTGAAATGGTAGAGTTTCAAACATGTGGCAGTGTTTTACCTGATTACTTGAGCACCAAGAAACCTACTTATTCGATGCAAACATCAAAGTTTCACTTATATTTTGAAACTTTTTTAATCTTATTGGCACGGATCCAGGGTCCAAACGATAATATGCAAATGATGAGCGTTATAGATGCTTTAAAATGTAGAATAGCAAACAAACGGCAGTGTTTTACCTGATTACTTTGTCACTAAGCAACCTGCTCAGTCAATATGAAAATATGAATATTCTACTAATATTTGAAAACTTTGTCGTCTTATTCACACAAATTCTACTCCCAACTTCAAACATGTTTTTAAAAACACTATTATTTAATGATGAGTATTATATGTATTTGAAATGGTAGAGTTTCAAACATGCGGTAGTGTTTTACCTGATTACTTGAGTAGTAAGAAACCAATTTATTCGATGCAAACATCAAAATTTCACTTATATTGTGAAACATTCTTGATCTTATGGGCCCGGATCCAGGGTCCAAACGGTTATGTGCAAATGATGAGTGTTATAGATCCTTTAAAATGTAGAATAGCAAACATGCAACAGTGTTTTACCTGGTTACTTAATCACTAAGCAACCAGCTCAGTCAATATGAAAATATGAATATTCTACTAATATTTGAAAACTTTTTCGTCTTATTCACACAAATTCTACTCCCAAAATCGAAACGTGTTTTTTAAAACACTATTATTTAATGATGAGTATTATATGTATTTGAAATGGTGGAGTTTGAAACATGCAGCAGTATTTTACCTGATTACTTGAGCACCAAGAAACCTACTTATTCGATGGAAACATCAAAGTTTAAACTATATTTTGAAACTTTCTCGATCTTATTGGCGCGGATCCAGGGTCCAAATTGTAATATGCAAATGATGAGTGTTATAGATGCTTTAAAATGTAGAATAGCAAACATGCGACAGTGTTTTACCTGATTACTTAGTCACCAAGCAACCTGCTCAGTCAATATGAAAATATGAATATTTTACTAATATTTGAAAACTTTTTCATCTTATTCACACAAATTCTACTCCCAAAGTCGAAACGTATTTTTGAAAACTCTATTATTTAATGATGAGTATTATTTGTATTTGAAATGGTAGAGTTTCAAACATGCGACAGTGTTTTACCTGATTTCTTGAGCACTAAGAAACCTACTTATTCGATGCAAACATCAAAGTTTCACTTATATTTAGAAACTTTCTTGGTCTTATTGGCGCGGATCCAAGGTCCAAATGGTAATATGCAAATGATGAGTGTTATAGATGCTTTAAAATGTAGAATAGCAAACATGCGACAGTGTTTTACCTGATCACTTAGTCACTAAGAAACCTACTCAGTCAATATGAATATTCTAATAATATTTGAAAACTTTTTAATCCTATTCACACAAATTCTACTCCCAAAGTCGAAACGTGTTTTTAATAATAGTATTATTTAATGATGAGTATTATATGTATTTGAAATGGTAGAGTTTCAAACATGTGGCAGTGTTTTACCTGATTAATTGAGCACCAAGAAACCTACTTATTCGATGATAACATCAAAGTTTCACTAATATTTTGAAACTTTCTTGGTCTTATTGGCACGGATCCAGGGGTCCAAACGGTAATATGCAAATGATGAGTGTTATAGATGCTTTAAAATGTAGAATAGCAAACAAGCGGCAGTGTTTAACCTGATTACTTTGTCACTAGGCAACCTGCTCAGTCAATATGAAAATATGAATATTCTACTAATATTTGACAAAATTTTCGTCTTATTCACACAAATTCTACTCCCAAAGTCGAAATATGTTTTTAAAAACACTATTATTTAATGATCAGTATTATATGTATTTGAAATGGTAGAGTTTCAAACATGCGGCAGTGTTTTTCTTGATTACTTGAGCACCAAGAAACCTACTTATTCGATGCAAACATCAAAACTTCACTTATATTTTGAAACTTTCTCTATCTTAATGGCGCGGATCCTGCATCCAAAAGGTAATATGCAAATGATGAGTGTTATAGATGCTTTAAAACGTAGTATAGCAAACATGCGGCAGTGTTTTACCTGATTACTTAGTCACTAAGCAACCTACTCAGTCAATATGAATATTCTAATAATATTTGAAAACTTTTTCATCTTATTCACACAAATTCTACTCCCAAAGTCGAAATGTGTTTTTAAAAAAACTATTATTTGAAGATGAGTATTATATGTATTTGAAATGGTAGAGTTTCAAACATGCGGCAGTGTTTTACCTGATTACTTGAGCACCAAGAAACCTACTTATTCGATGCAAACATCAAAGTTTCACTTATGTTTTGAAACATTCTTGGTCATATTGCGGCGGATCCAGGGTCCAAACGGTAATATGCAAATGATGAGTGTTATAGATGCTTTAAAAAGGAGAATAACAAACAAGCTGCAGTGTTTTACCTGATTACTTTGTCACTAAGCAACATGCTCAGTCAATATGAAAATATGAATATTCTACTAATATTTGGCAAAATTTTCGTCTTATTCACACAAATTCTACTCCCAAAGTCGAAATGTTTTTTAAAAACAATATTATTTAATGATGAGTATTATATGTATTATAAATGGTAGAGTTTCAAACATGCGGCAGTGTTTTACCTGATTACTTGAGCACCAAGAAACCTACTTATTCGATGCAAACATCAAAGTTTCACTTATATTTTGAAACTTTCTTGGTCTTATTGGCGCGGATCCGAGGTCCAAACTGTAATATTTAAATGATGAGTGTTATAGATGCTTTAAAATGTAAATAGCAAACATGCGGCAGTGTTTTACCTGATTACTTGGTCACTAAACAACCTGCTCAGTCAATATGAAAATATGAATATTCTACTAATATTTGAAAACTTTTTCGAATTATTCACACAAATTCTACTCCCAAAGTCGAAACGTGTTTTTAAAAACACTATTATTAACAATGACTATTATATGTATTTGAAATGGTAGAGTTTCAAACATGCGGCAGTGTTTTACCTGATTACTTGAGCACCAAGAAACCAACTTATTCGATGCAAACATCAAAGTTTCACTTATATTTTGAAACTTTCTTGGCCTTATTGGCGCGGATCCAGGGTCCAAACGGTAATATGCAAATGATGAGTGTTATAGATGCTTTAAAATGTAAAATAGCAAACAAGCTGCAGTGTTTTACCTGATTACTTTGTCACTAAGCAACCTGCTATGTCAATATGAAAATATGAATATTCTACTAATATTTGACAAAATTTTCATCTTATTCACACAAATTCTACTCCCAAAGTCGAAATGTTTTTTTAAAACACTATTATTTGATGATGAGTATTATATGTATTTGAAATGGTAGAGTTTCAAACATGCGGCAGTGTTTTACCTGATTACTTGAGCACCAAGAAACCTACTTATTCGATGCAAACATCAAAATTTCACTTATATTTTGAAACTTTCTCGATCTTATTGGCGCGGATCCAGGGTCCAAACGGTAATATGCAAATGATGAGTGTTACAGATGCTTTAAAATGTAGAATTGCAAACATGCGGCAGTGTTTTACCTAATTATTTAGTCACTAAGCAACCTGCTCAGTCAATATGAAAATATTAATATTCTACTAATATTTGAAAACTTTTTCGTCTTATTCACACAAATTCTACTCCCAAAGTCGAAACTTGTTTTTAAAAACACTTTTATTTAATGATGAGTATTATATGTATTTGAAATGGTAGAGTTTAAAACATGCGGCAGTGTTTTACCTAATTACTTGAGCACCAAGAAACCTACTTATTCTGTTACACCCAGTAATTTTTTTTTTAATGTAATTAAAATGAAATAAAATATATGAAAATATGCTTATGATAGGTAAATAATGATGATGCATAAGGAGAATTAATTAACACATGGATGAGAAGAAAAATTAGTTCGATAACGGCATATGTAATGGAAAAGATAGTAAAATAAGGATAACTAATTCAAGAATCAGAAATTAGGTAAAATGGACATCACCATTGCGTTTGTCTCGGAAAAATGCGCGAAATAGAGTCCGAGTTTTCGAAAATCGGATACCGTATGAAGAAGATATGGACGAACGAAGTTAGGCAGAAAAACCGAAAACAGTCCAGAATACACTAGCGCACTTGTGAAGTGCGCCAGTACAAAAATACATTGGCGCACCTGCAAAGTGCGCCCATACAAATCCAACAACGAATTCTGGAGTGTTCTGAGGTGACATGTCTTCTTTTGAGTGGTTAGATGATGTGTATTCGAGCTGTGCGATTCTGATGACTTCTACTGATCTGAAGGCACTAAATCACCCTATTCACCTATAAAATAACACCTAGACCTAGCCTAACTCACACCAATTCATATGACACCAAAATGCTGCTAAAATCTCTCTTGAGCCATGGCCGCCGTCTCCAAATTAAAGCTTAAGCGTACAAACTCAAATCAAATATCAATGCTTCTACAGCAAATTCAAGGGGATAGATCAATGACACTGCAACTTTCTAAGACAAATTCACTTCTTAATTCATTAGCCGTTCTCTGTAAGTTCTAGTTATTTTCAGGTTTAAATATTTAATTATAATGTGGCCATGAAATAAAGTGGATTTGGATTTAAGTATGTGTATCGATTCAGATCTATTTTTGTTTCTTCTTGAATCTTGATCTTTGGACTTTTCTATCTTTACTCTCATGCTAAGTTCATGATCTATTCAGCCTGTTGTAAATCAAATTTTTTGATTCATGTTGATATTATTATCCAGTTGTAATCTTAATATGCCTGTGATGATGTTTTTCTCTCCGATCTTGTTTTGATGCAAAATTCTACCTTTCCCCTATTTATTTTCTTTTGATGAACCTAGGTCAATTTCGGACCTAGGCCTAAACTGCGATTTGCGTGCGATTGAATACGGGGGAAATATTGGAATATTGCCTTGTTGGATATATGTGTTTGGTAGAATCGAAGGCATAATATGAAAACTGGATACTTGGGTATTATTGCCATTAACACAAAATTTGAATTTGGGTATTATCGTTATAATTAAAGTTTTGCTAGCTTGGGTAAATTGGGGTAAACATGGAATACATGTAGTTTGGTATGAAACTTGACCTATGAAAAATATGGCAAGAATATTGATTTGTATAACTTGGCTAAAATTTGACCTATGTAAATTGGGCATAGCTTTGTAAACATGTAAACTATGAATCTTGACATATGTAAAAAGGCATGAAACTTGGTATATATGTAAATTGTCTAGGATTAGGCATATATAAATTGGCATATGAAATTTGGCATGGATCTTGATATATGTGTAATTTGGCTAGAACTTTATATGTGTAAATTGGCATAAACTTGGGATACATGTTAACAGGAAAGAATTAGACATATGTAAACCAACTAGAATTGGGTACGTATATTAATGGGCATGTAATTTGGAATGTGGGCGTATGTTAATTAACATGTAATTGTCGTGTTTAGCATAATCATGGTTAGTGACATTTAATTTGGTATGATTTACATACCAAAAATTATAAACATGATTTAAAGGGAAGGTGGGCCATAATAGTAAATGTTGATTAATGTAAATTATGGACATAAAGATAATTGGTAATTTTTAGGAAACTTGCCATAAATTAGTCATTAATCACATAAATGATTTATGGCATAAAATGGTATTAATTATATACCTAAATTAATGAGATTGATTGGAAACAAATTGGGCAGTAATTTGAATTTGAATAATTTACATAATTAATGTAAATTAGAAAATACGAATATGCTTAGCACGAGGTTGGATTGAGTTGTGATGTAAACCTGCCCGGACCCGCCCGACTGTCCAGTAATCACAACAATACCTATCCAATGTGGGAGGCTAAGCATTGGGCCCAATAAAGACCCGAGGTTAGACCGAGTTGTGGCGTAAGACTGCCCGGACCCGACCGGCACACCGGCAGCCACAACAATATCTATCTAATGTGATAGGTTGGTGCCCTAATAAGACAACTAGAGCTGAGCTAGGGTTGGTAAGGTTAAGTTAACTAGAACACTTAACCAATTTCAACATGTTAACTAAATTGGCGGGTAGGGTTAGGATAATTTGGACACTTAACCAATTTAATATGTTGATTACGGGAGTAGGTAAGGTTAAGCAAATGTTTAACTATTATAACATGATTAAACTGGACTAGAGAGTGAGGTTAAGTTAACGAGAACACTTAACTAATATAATGGGTTAATTAGACAAGTGGTTGCGGTTAATTAGTAACACTTAACCAACATAACAGGACAAGCGGGTGGGTTAAGTTAACTTGAATAAGTTGATAATACATAACCATTATAATATGACTAGTGGATGGGGTTAAGTTAACATGCACTTAACCAATCTGATGTGATGCGTCATAGGGTTAAGTAACACATGGGGTTAAGTTAACAAGAAAATTCTTAACCAATGTAACCAGATAGACGAACGGGGTTAAGTTAATAAACCATACTTAACCAATCAAACATAATAAGCGAGAAAGGTTAAGCGAACTAAGGTAAACACTTAACCATGGTAACATAACGAGTAGAAGGGTTAAGTACACATCAGGGTTGGTGGGTAATATTAGTAAATATAGGCCCACATACACTTAACCATTAAATACACATGCTTGAACCAGTAGAGGGGTTAAGTACACATCAGGATTGGTGGGTAATATCAGAGAATATAGGCCCACAGACTTAACCATTAGAAAAACCTAGTCATGGGGACCCATTTCAGCAGTAACCCACATTAGGTATCAACGGAACCCTGAGCTAGGCAGGGTGGGGCACGATTACTGGGCTGATTATAAGAGGTCAAATTAGCGGTGGTTGGTGCAGCAGTGCATGTTCTAACGGAGTGCGGGCGTGCACACACTTCGACGCAGAAAATTTAGCAACTGGGCATCAGTAGGTATAAAGCTGTGCATCTTGATTGTGTCAGGGTTGCCGCCATGGGACTTGATACACCCCATGGTGGGACCAGCACAGGTATCTACAAGTAGGGGGCCGCGTGACACAAACGAGAACTAGGTCAAGTAGGGAGCCGATCGATAAGGTAGTAAGGGTGCATCGAATATATAGATGGCCATTGGAGTGATCAAGGTGGAAGCCTCATAATCGATGTACACCTGAAGGCTACCATATCTGCGGGGATTGGGATCACGTTGTAGTTATTATATAACACAGGACACTAGTTGGGACACTAGTAGGAATACATATCATTCAACGTAAGACACTTATGAGGATGCTAGTTAGGTGGTGCAGAGTAAATAGATATCATTTTAATGGTGAAGCTTAGAAACCTTGCGATGTTATTCTTGATAGAAACCATGCGGTGGGATACTTGATAGGAATTTTGGGATGTTATACTTGTTTCATCGTGCCCGAAGTTTATCTTGTTACCTTAGTTTATCTTGTTATCATAGTTTATCTTGATATCTTAGTTTATCTTGCCTACCTTGTTATCATGCTTATGTTTACTTTCAGTTTATTCATGCCATGTTATCTTTACCTATTTTTATGCTGAAAGTCACTAGGACTTACTCAGTCTTTATGACTGACCCGTTTTGGTTCGACTCTTTTTCTTCCGTTCCCCCCCCCCCCAGGTTTACAGGGTGGGAATACAGCTTAGTTCGGATCTTAACAAGCTTCCAGGGCTCTTCCATGTATGGCTTGGATTTCTCTTGGCTATGGCTTGCTTTGCTTTATTGGGGAATACTGCAGTTTGTTTTTATGCTTCTTTGATTTTGAGAAAGGCAGATATTTTAACTATGAAATTGGGTATTGGAAGTTGATGGGCTTTTCTTGTAAACATTTATATTTAATAAATGATTTGAAGTACCTCCACTTTATTTTTCGTCGTTTTATATATGTCTGTCTTGTAATATTTCTGTTCCAGTACCCATAATACTCCATTGAAGTTAAGGCATTCCCTTTGTGAGTGACCTTAACAGATGTGGGGTGTTACATTTGGTATCAGAGCAGAAGGTTACCAGACTGGGCAAAAGTTTTCAAAAACCTTTTGAAAATATTTTTCAAAACGTTTTCAAAGAAGCAAATTTTCAAGATTTTTTTTTTTTTGATTAAAAGGCATATTCCCCAAAGCCATATGCACTATCTTTTGATTGTCTCTTGAAATCTCTTCTCTCTCTTTTCGCCATAGTTACATAGGCATCCGACACAGGTCGGAGGGCAAAGGAGTGCCTAACCTCCATCTGTAGCCGCAGTAGTTCCAACTACGTCTAATCTTATTTCAAAATTGGGTAGAGTTGTCGTGCGTTGGAGGTAGCTTCGAGAGACTTGTCAACAAACTATACAAGGACAGTAAGAACAAGGAACTAGTTGTTATAGCTCAATCCACGAAGGAGGAAAAAGGTGAAAGGAAAGAGGCCTAAGTGAAATAATAGAAAAACCCATGACAAGAGAGAGTATCTTTCGTGAGAAGGGACATGCAGTTAAGTATTATAGGACAAGGTCAAGGGGCAAGATCGTCGAGAGGGCAATTGAATGCCCTCACTACTAGCGTACCTAAGAGAGTGGTAACGTTTCTGTTAAAAGTTTAGCTTTTCCTTTCTATCATCCCACTAGAACTTTGTTTTTGTACATCGCATCCTTTTAATTCTGCTTCGATAGTTGAGTCTCTGCACCTTAGTACTAGCGTAGTAGAGGATCCCATTTTTTCTCAAATCCTGTTGGGGACTCAGCTCATTTATTCATGACTTGTTTGGATTTGAGAATGTCTATGCTAAGTGAAAGTGGAATGAGAGGCAACAGTGAAATGGGTTCAAACTCATATTTTGGGAAACAAGAATTAAGAAGCTATGAAATTGTGAAGTTAAAGACGGTCAAAGCACAATGGAGTTAAGCTCACGGAAATGCGACTTAGAAGATTGAAGACTAGATTCGCGCATCATATCTCTTTTTAAGAATATATCCATGATCTCTCTTTTCCTATAGAGCTTACTCACATGCTATCTTTTGTGTATATCCTCTCGGTCCTATCCTCAATCTAATTTCTGTTGCAAACCCTATAGGGAGTATGACTCATCTGTTAGTAACACATGTTGGGGCTTGAGTGTGTTCGTTGGTTTGACTAAACTTTTTGGGTTTTATAGGGTACGGGTTGGTCTTAGGAAGGGATTCCCTTGTGACCTAAAGGAGTCCATCATGCTTAATTTCCTAGAATCATATATAGTGGTTGGGTTGAGTAATTCTTTGGTTGTCAGTCTGATGTTGATTTCGGTCTTCGGGGTTGATGCTTAGAGAGTTCTTCTCCTAATCAATATATATGTGGCATAGATTTCCAGTTTTGACATTGCGTAATGGGCACAAAGTTTTTTACTTGCTTTTATCGTTCGACTATACCTTTAGATAGGAACAATTGGGTGTAAACATGTGTTTGAGACATGTTATGATTGATGGTTGCAAGTGGCTGCAAGTGGTTGCTAGTGGTTGCTCGTGGATGCATTTACACACATTAGGCACTAGATCGGCTCAATCACCTTTCATATTGCATATGCACGAGTGTTTACACTTGTTTGTGGATGAAATTGAATGTGTTATCATGTGGATGTTGCATATGTGTAACGACCCGAATTTTCGGCGACTTTGGTTATCGACGTAAGCACGACGTCGATAACCAAACCATCGAAAAATCCCGGTAATTAATGAAAGAAATTAGAAGGTGAGAATAGATAAGATAGAAACTTAGAATACAAGAAGAAGAAGAACACAACATCAGAGAAACATGAACCTCACAGCGGAACGAATAACATATAACAGATAACATAACTTTGAAATATAACAGTTATGTATACAATAGCACTTATCAGAGTACATCACATACAACACAGCGGAAATAACTATAGCTATATGATCTTGAAGCCTCCTGCTCCACGCTCTTCCAGTATATCTGTAAATTCCTGACTACTTGACTGCCCGTACAAAATTAGGCACCCAAGAGTTTAGGGAAAACAAAACAAATAAACTCCGGGTCAGTCATGGGACTGGTATAAGTAAAACAGTTTAAACAGGTATATGAACAAGTAAACGATATCTCATAAGACCACGCCGCAGAACGGAACGGGTTTTTCCCTTACGAGAATCCAAAATATCTTTATATCAAAAACCTTTTGATATTATAATAATGTCTATGTACAAATAGATATCTACTAGCAGAAACGCTTTCATCTCACGTTCTACATATATAGTATACAATCAAAATCGCAAGCACGTATTGGATAATGGATTTCCAACTATGACAAGGTATGGAACCACCTTCCGATCAGTGTACTCTAGGAACGATACACTGGAGTTCAACAAGAACATCTTGTAACTCAGCCACACATGACCGACCACTCGTTTCGCTTGAGTGTATCGAATGTACATCACCAACAGTTGGGATCAGCAACCGTTCCCGTATATATATGGGACAGCATTGATAGATTTAAGAAACAAATGAATATTCACTAGATAGGTGATTATACACCCTACTTCGGTGCGACCGACTTAGCCATGCTGCCTGCTCGATTTCTGTCATTTACCGGTTGATGAGGCTAGAAGCTACGCTTTATCATTACATCAGATTCACTTCGAATGCCACATTGTCAGATCCATCGAAAATCACTAATTGACGTCTACAACAATACATTACGTGTCAGCTAAAAGAAGTTTCCTTCTCCGCTTCCACTCTTGGTACGGTTGAAGAAATCAATGTACGTGACCTTTCTGGAAATAATATGTCAGACATCCATCTTCATTCACTTAGAAATGTCACATCGTCATACCCGCCAAATCACAAATTGACTTATCCAAAAATAACACGGGTATACAGCTAAAAGAAACGAATTCCTCCGCAACCAAACGTGAATACGTTTGAACAGATCAACTTACGCGATCCATTGGGTATACTCTGTCAGACCTTCGTCCATACAAGTTGTCCTGGGATTGGACAAACCGAAGGCACTATTCTGTAAACAGGATAGCCCTTGCAGTTTACTCCGTCTTCAATTATCTTTGGCATATATGATTCGCAACGCTTATGCCAATACAGAGTGGTTCTACGGATAATAATCCAACCGGTCTCTCCATATTAACAACGTTAAAATGGTCAAAACTTCGATAGTCGGTGAGTTAACTATCAAAGAAAAACAAGTGTGCAAACAACGATATTATTTCCAAATGGAAATTATATCGAACAAACATCATTTAACATAATCTCTTTAGTTCATTTATCTACTTATCTCCTGTTTCCCTATATTCTAAATTCTTATTTTCTTTTATCAGAAAACATTTCTGATTCTCGTTTGGAAAACATTTCCAAAACTACTTTACGATCAAACCTTTCCATTTCTTAGTCAAGAAGGAAGTCACTCAAGTTGGGGTATAATTACGTCTCAGACCTTGACTGAACAACGTTATAACTTCGAAATGTTCAAAGTTTATCTTTTAAATCTTTAACAACTTCTTTACGCCTTTCTCGGATTCAATTTTACTAATCCATTTCTATATTTAAAACATTGGTTATAACGATAACGTTATAATCCTTACTTTCGAATTATCTAACTTTAATTATAACTTCTATTCTTATTAGTGAATAATTAACCTAACACTTATTTATTTATAAATAAATAAATCTCTATTTAGACACTGGAAAGTATAAGTACTTTCCCGAATTCGATATAATCGAATTTGCCGATTAACTCTCTTCGAGAAATCTCTATTTGATTAACTCTTCTTCGAATAACCTATATTCGATTAACTTCTTCCTTTTCAAATATCTCATATATGAAAATCTTACTTTCGAATAAACTACATTCGAAAATCTCTTTCCGAATAACTCTTGTTCGATGAATCTCACTTCGATCAACTAATATTCGATAACTTTTCCTTTTCAAATATCTCATCTTTGAAAAACCTCGCTTCGATTAAACTATAATCGATAACTCCCTTCGATGAAACTAACATCGATAACTCCTTTCGATGAAACTAACATCGATAACTCCTTTTGATGAAACTAACATCGATAACTCCTTTCGATGAAACTAACATCGATAACTCCTTTCGATGAAACTAACATCGATAACTCCTTTCGATGAATCTAAGATCGATAACTCCTTTCGATGAAACTAACATCGATTTATTTAACTCGACGAACTTAACTCGACTAACTTAACTCGACTAACTTAACTTACTTGGTTCGACCAATTCGATTCAATTAACTAGGCTCGACTAACTTGGTTTATTTAACTCAACTTGATTTACTCCTATCGAATAACTAATATTCGATTTAACTTTATTCGAATAACTACTATTCGATTAACTCTATTCAACTCTATTCGAATAAACTATATTCGACTAACTCTATTTAACTCCATTCGAACAACTACTATTCGACAACTCTATTTAACTCCATTCGCTTGACTCTAGATCGCAGCGATCACAATGGTTATGCCTGATTCCCTCAGGAAACATCCGACCGCCTTAGGCTATTTGCAGCCCTGCGAATTACGCTAGCAGTCGTGCTAAATGGCATATTATTTGGATTTACTCTAACTGATTAACTCTATTGGTTTAACTCTAACTGATTACTCTAATTGGTTAACTCTAGCTGATTACTCTAATTGGTTAACTCTAACTGATTACTCTAACCAATTAATTCTAACTGATTAACTCTAACTGGTTAACTCTAACTGATTACTCTAACTGGTTAACTCTAACTGATTAACTCTAACTGGTTAACTCAAATCGATTAATTCTAACTGATTAACTCTATTTGACTAACTCGACTCGACTAACCCCTTTCGAATAACATATTCGATTAACTAACTTCGAATACCATATTCGATTTCTCCTTTCGATTGTCTATATTCGATTAACTAACTTCGAATACCATATTCGATTAACTAACTTCGAATACCATATTCGATTAACTTCTTCGAATACCATATTCGATTTACTTTATTCACTTTATAAAGATTTCCTTTTTAACAACGTTTTATTCATTGGAAAAGATTTACTTTTAAATAACGGTTCTACCCTCTAAAAATGATTTCCCTTTTTATAATGTTTCCTTTCCAATTCTATTTGTAAATGGTTTACAAATATTTCCTTTTCAAATTTATTCTTGAAATATTCTAACTCCTTAAATTCCCGGGAAAATTTGCCATAACCTCCTTCGTATCGGTAGCATCGGGAAAATCCCCAAACTCGCCACACAGGCCTTTCCATTCAAAAAGAAAATGTTTTGAATTTATTTCCTTTTTTTAAAATATCTCCTATTTATAAATATCCCAATTTATAAATATTCCTTATTTATAAATATTCCACTTTATAAATATCCTATTTTTCAATATCACTTTGAAAAATCTCCTTTATCTACATTCCGGTATGTCATGGTATTTTAACATATCAAATTACGATGTCTAATCTCGTCCATACACACACAATCAACAACAGGTTATAATTCACATCATATATTAAAATATATGAAAACAATAAAATAACTATTGATGAATCTAGTCGGATTCCTCCAACCTGTTCTCCTGCACCCACAGATGTTACACAATAAAATTTACATCACTTGCAGTTCCATATGATATATTCTGATAAATAGAATCAATATAGAAATTCAACTAACTGACTAGCAGTTCAATCAAACAATCAACACACAATCAATCAGACAATTTCTAATAGTTCTAAAGATATAACATGAAAATATAAACTATTCAGAGTTAGTGAGATTTACTCACATTGGACGATCATCGTCAAGGACGATAACCATCACTTGATTCAGACAATTTATTTTGCTATAAATTGTGATGGACTCCAATTGACTCGCGGTCAGTTCCATTGTGGAGTGCTCATCCATACGATCCTAGCGCAACTTACGGTTCATCAATCTGACTTCGTATGTAGGAGATATGATGATTACAAGTTATACACTTGTTTAATTAAACTTGAATTTAATTGTATATAAAACAAGTGGGCTTACCCTTTACTATTTGGGCCCAATACCATCAAATTAAAACCCACGGCCTCTACCTTTCTTTTCCAAAGAACACTGCCGTGACCTGCTTGAACTCCAACACCATTCCCACCCATTCGATCTTCAACTGCTCCTCGGTCTCTCCATGGATTTACACACAGAAATCACCAAAGTCCATCTCCTCCAACTCTCTTTCTCTACACGCTAAAAGCAGGTAACTCGCACCCACTTTTCAGGCCTTGACTTGGAGGGCTTCACGATGAAAACCAGACAACCACCGAACAATATTTCACCGAATACCACAAAAATATCACAATAAACTTCATTTTCCATCCTGAATCCCTATGTATGATCGAATCGAGCCAAAACTCTTTGTATCGAGCGAAATCACCAACCCCAGCTTTGCGGTACCCAAAACCACTCACCAGAAATCGCGTCGCACTGTATGAAAACCACACAGGAATGAAGCTCTCTCATCATTGAATCCATATATATTGCTATTGTAATTTATACGAATTTATTGTATTTGATCTTGGATTTCTTTTGGGATTTTCTTGCGTTTTTTGGAAGAGAAGGACCGGCGGCTCTCTTCTGTGTTTATAAAGGGAATGGATTGTTTTTGTATGGCTTAAACGAGGTGTATGTGGCTTGTTGTTGATCATACAATTACTTAGGTTATTTTATTTACCTCATTTTATATTTATTTTGCTTTCTAAAAATTGGTGTGATCACACACGATACCTAAAAATCACCAAACTGGACGTGTAGCTAGAGTTCGACATTACGGTCCCAACGAAACTGGTTTCGTCGAATTCCGACTCCGTATGCTCACACAGCGTATTTTTAACTATCGAAATACTGGCTAATTTCACTCTAAAAATCCGTACGGCCACACAGTGACTCTAAAAATCACGAAACTGGAAATCTAACAACTATTTGATATTGCGGATCCAACAAAACTGGTTTCGTCGAATTCCGACTTCGTTTGCAAAAGTGGATATTTTTAACGTCCTAAATAGCCTATTTAAATATATAAATATATTTAAATATTATTAAATAAATTATTTAAAATTAATTATTATCGTCTATATTCACCGTGGGATACCATACAGCTCCAGAATATCCCTGTATATATTTACAACTCGATATGACCTCGTTAGAGTTATATCGATGTTCGATTTCTATTTAAATCCTTATTTAAAATATAATTAAATCGTTATGGTCAGGGCGCTGCATTTCTGATAATTTGTTTTGGACGTAACTCAAAATCTACATGACGAAATCCCGATTTTTCTCTTCCACTAGAAAGATATACTCCACAAGCTCCACACGTTTCTTGTTTCACAGAAATCCGGCTTAAAATGAATCCTGTATATTCGGTTGAAGTTTGAATCGCCAATTTACGAACTGCAGCGCCATTTCGAGCTCGATTTCAATTATATTATAATTATACGTTCAAACCGTCGTCGATTGAATATATTCGTTATTATATTTCGAATCGAAACTCCACCAAATCTCGTATGCTATTCAATTCACATGATATTGTGAATTCTGCTATTTCCGACTATTTCGACATTATAATATATTATTATATTATAATTATTTATTAAATATTCAATATTATTTAATTAAACGATCATTAACTTCTCTAAATCGCCAATTATATAATTAAATAAATTAATTATATATCTCTAAAAATGCGGGTCATTACATTCTTCCCCACTTAAAATAATTTCGTCCTCGAAATTGCTAAGGTAATGGACGACCCTATCTATTGGAATTCCTAAGATTTGTTTACCCCTTCTTTCTGATTTTAACTGAACCAATTAATATTGATTAAAATATTTATTCATTCCGACTAACTAAAATTTTCAAAAATTCTGAAAATTTTCTAACACTTTAAATTTTCGGAAAATTTCGCCAGCACCTCCTTTGTACTGGTCAATAGCTCAAATTCCAACTCGCCTCTCTTGGCCTTCTTCAACCCAAAAGAAAATCAAACAGCCAAGCGGCTTGCCAAATCGGCTCATAAATTCCAAACTCGTATAGAATATAAACTTGTACCTTTTTGTAGGGCATATCGCTGTATCCCTGCTATTCGTTACCACTTCTGCATATAACAATGCATTACCAACTTGATCTCCAATTAGTTCATTCTCAAAACCAAATCATTAGCTTATACCTAAGTCGGATTCTATTTCAACTCGAGTTCCATTCTCGATTTCAACTCTTAACTCATCAATTCAATTCTATCCTAGATTATTCTATAATCAAATCATGTTTTATTTAACTTGGTTCAAGTTAAATTCCAATTTATTTATTCAATTTTTACCATCTCAATCTCATTAACTTCATAAGTTAAATTCTAATTCCATAACTTAAATCCCTGGGTTTCTTTCAAATCAATTTGAAATCATAATACCAATTCAAAACATTTGAATTTTCTAAACCATTTGTTTTCTCAAAACAATTTCAAAAACAAAATCTTCGGTAGTAATCCGTCACTAAGAACTCGAAAATGAACACCGATGATGTCATGATCATCATCGGAATCTACTTTCCAGCTGTCAGAGTGAGTTCAATACTATATCACTTTCAGTTTGAAAAACGTTTTCAAAATCTCCCAGGAACTTAAAATTTCCTTATTTTAATTCCAAATCTGATTTAAATCCAGATTTAATTCATCCTCTTTCATATACTTTACTTATGTGAATTCTGATTAGTTATTTATAACTATTTCACTTTTATAATCTTACTCGATTATAATACAACCAATATATCTAATATATGATAATATATTACATATCCATACTGTGTCGGTCCATCGTATTCAAGTATTTATTTACTCCTACCGATACAGTGGATCAAACTGATCGACCAGAACTCATAAACAACTCAGCCAATGAATCCCCATAATATAAAACCATTTTTATATCAAATACAAATACGCACTCGTATATATACACTCAAACTCAATCTAGGGTATTACTAACCCTATCTCTACCGAGTCATGCCACAGAGCCAAGGTAATTCTTAACTTAAGCTTTGATACCAACTGTAACGACCCGGATTTTCGGCGACTTTGGTTATCGACGTCGTGCTTACGTCGATAACCAAAGTCGCCGAAAATCCAGGTCGTTACAATATGGATGGATGTTTGTGGACACATATAGTCTTTATGTGACTAGGACTATTTGCATACATGTTGGACTCATGGCACTAAACATATTTTGCATCTAGAAGATCAATCAGGCCTGATCATTTGCATTAGACAAGGAACATATACATACACTTCTTGCATATGTTCATACAACATTAGAAATCTCTTAAGGACAATGAATGTCTGTGATTGATGATTGAGTAGATGGATGATGAATGGTAGGACACATTCTTCTTAACTTGAAGATTTCGGGGACGAAATCCTTTAAGGAGGGGAGAATGTAACGCCCTGTATTTTTTTTAATATAATTAAAATGAAATAAAATATATGAAAATATGCTTATGATAGGTAAATAATGATGATGCATAAGGAGAATTAATTAACACATGGAAGAGAAGAAAAATTAGTTCGATAACGGCGTATGTAACGGAAAAGATAGTAAAATAAGGATAACTAATTCCAGAATTAGGAATTAGGTAAAATGGACATCACCATTGCGTTTGTCTTGGAAAAATACGCGAAATAGAGTCTGATTTTTCGAAAATCGGATACCGTATGAAGAAGATATGGACGAACGAAGTTAGGCAGAAAAACCGAAGCCAGTCCAGAATACACTGGCGCACCTGCCAAGTGCGCCCATACAAATCCAGCACTGAATTCTGGAGTGTTATGAGGTGACATGTCTTCTTTTGAGTGGCTAGATGATGTGTATTCGAGCTGTGCGATTCTGATGACTTATGGACTGATCTGAAGGCTCTAAATCACCCTATTCACCTATAAAATAACACCTAGACCTAGCCTAACTCACACAAATTCATATGACACCAAAATGCTGCTAAAATCTCTCTTGAGCCATGGCCGCCGTCTCCAAATTAAAGCTTAAGCATCCAAACTCAAATCAAAGATCAATGCTTCTACAGCAAATTCAAGGGGATAGATCAATGACACTGCAACTTTCTAAGACAAATTCACTTCTTAATTCATTAGCCGTTCTCTGTAAGTTCTAGTTATTTTCCGGTTTAAATATTTAATTATAATGTGGCCATGAAATAAAGTGGATTTGGATTTAAGTATGTGTATCGATTCAGATCTATTTCTGTTTCTTCTTGAATCTTGGACTTTGGACTTTTCTTTCTTTACTCTCATGCAAAGTTCATGATATATTCAGCCGGTTGTAAATCAAATTTTTTGATTCATGTTGATATTATTATCCAGTTGTAATCTTAATATGTCTGTGATGATGTTTTTCTCTCCGATCTTGTTTTGATGCAAAATTCTACCTTTCCCCTATTTATTTTCTTTTGATGAACCTAGGTCAATTTCGGACCTAGGCCTAAACTGCGATTTGCGTGCGATTGAATACGGGGGAAATATTAGGATATTGCCTTGTTGGATATATGTGTTTGGTAGAATCGAAGGCATAATATGAAAACTGGATACTTGGGTATTATTGCCATTAACACGAAATTTGAATTTGGGTATTATCGTTATAATTAAAGTTTTGCTAGGTTGGGTAAATTGGGGTAAACATGGAATACATGTAGTTTGGTATGAAACTTGACGTATGAAAAATATGGCAAGAATATTGATATGTATAACTTGGCTAAAATTTGACCTATGTAAATTGGGCATAGCTTTGTAAACATGTAAACTCTGAATCTTGACATATGTAAAAAGGCATGAAACTTGGTATATATGTAAATTGTCTAGGATTAGGCATATATAAATTGGCATATGAAATTTGGCATGGATCTTGATATATGGGTAATTTGGCTAGAACTTGATATGTGTAAATTGGCATAAACTTGGCATACATGTAAACAGAAAAGAATTAGACATATGTAAACCAACTAGAATTGGGTACGTATATTAATGGGCATGTAATTTGGAATGTGGGCGTATGTTAATTAACATGTAATTGTCGTGTTTAGCATAATCAAGGTTAGTGACATTTAATTTGGTATGATTTACATACCAAAAATTATAAACATGATTAAAAGGGAAGGTGGGCCATAATAGTAAATGTTGATTAATGTAAATTATGGACATAAAGATAATTGGTAATTTTTAGGAAACTTGCCATAAATTAGTCATTAATCACATAAATGATTTATGGCATAAAATGGTATTAATTATATACCTAAATTAATGAGATTGATTGGAAACAAATTGGGCAGTAATTTGAATTTGAATAATTTACATAATTAATGTAAATTAGAAAATACGATTATGCTTAGCACGAGGTTGGATTGAGTTGTGATGTAAACCTGCCCGGACCCGCCCGGCTGTCCAGTAATCACAACAATACCTATCCAATGTGGGAGGCTAAGCATTGGGCCCAATAAAGACCCGAGGTTAGACTGAGTTGTGGAGTAAGACTGCCCGGACCCGACCTGCACACCGGCAGCCACAACAATATCTGTCTAATGTGAGAGGTTGGTGCCGTAATAAGACAACTAGAGCCGAGCTAGGGTTGGTAGGGTTAAGTTAACTAGAACACTTAACCAATTTCAACATGTTAACTAAATTGGCGGGTAGGGTTAGGATAATCTGGACACTTAACCAATTTAATATGTTGACTACGGGAGTAGGTAAGGTTAAGCAAATGTTTAACTATTATAACGTGATTAAACTAGACTAGAGAGTGAGGTTAAGTTAACGAGAACACTTAACTAATACAATGGGTTAATTAGACAATTGGTTGCGGTTAATTAGTAACACTTAACCAACATAACAGGACAAGCGGGTGGGTTAAGTTAACTTGAATAAGTTGATAACACTTAACCATTATAATATGACTAGTGGATGGGGTTAAGTTAACATGCACTTAACCAATCTGATGTGATGCGTGATAGGGTTAAGTAACACATGGGGTTAAGTTAACAAGAAAATTCTTAACCAATGTAACCAGATAGACGAACGGGGTTAAGTTAATAAACCACACTTAACCAATCAAACATAATAAGCGAGAAAGGTTAAGTGAACTAAGGTAAACACTTAACCATGGTAACATAACGAGTAGAAGGGTTAAGTACACATCAGGGTTGGTGGGTAATATTAGTAAATATAGGACCACATACACTTAACCATTAAATACACATGCTTGAACCAGTAGCGGGGTTAAGTACACATCAGGGTTGGTGGGTAATATCAGAGAATATAGGCCCACAGACTTAACCATTAGAAAAACCTAGTCATGGGGACCCATTTCAGCAGTAACCCACATTAGGTTTCAACGGAACCCTGAGCTAGGCAGGGTGGGGCACGATTACTGGGCTGATTATAAGAGGTCAAATTAGCGGTGGTTGGTGCAGCAGTGCAGGTTCTAACGGAGTGCGGGCATGCACACACTTCGGCGCAGAAAATTTAGCCACTGGGCATCAGTAGGTATAAAGCTGTGCATCTTGATTGTGTCAGGATTGCCACCATGGGACTTGATACACCCCATGGTGGGACCAGCACAGGTATCAACAAGTAGGGGGCCGCGTGACACAAACAAGAACTAGGTCATGTAGGGAGCCGATCGATAAGGTAGTAAGGGTGCATCGAATATATACATGGCCATTGGGGTGATCAAGGTGGAATCCTCATAATCGATGTACACCTGAAGGCTACCATAATTGCGGGGATTGGGATCACGTTGTAGTTATTATATAACACAGGACACTAGTTGGGACACTAGTAGGAATACGGATCATTCAATGTAAGACACTTATGAGGATGCTAGTTAGGTGGTGCAGAGCAAATAGATATCATTTTAATGGTGAATCTTAGCAACCTTGCGATGTTATTCTTGATAGAAACCATGCGGTGGGATACTTGATAGGAATTTTGGGATGTTATACTTGTTTCATCGTGCCCGAAGTTTATCTTGTTACCTTAGTTTATCTTGTTATCATAGTTTATCTTGATATCTTAGTTTATCTTGCCTACCTTGTTATCATGCTTATGTTTACTTTCAGTTTATTCATGCCATGTTATCTTTACCTATTTTTATGCTGAAAGTCACTAGGACTTACTCAGTCTTTATGACTGAACCGTTTTGTTTCGCCTCTTTTTCTTCCGTTTCACCCCCCCCCAGGGTTTAAAGGGTGGGAATACAGCTTAGTTCGGATCTTACCAAGCTCCCAGGGCTCTTTCATGTATGGCTTGGATTTCTCTTGGCTATGGCTTGCTTTGCTTTATTGGGGAATACTGCAGTTTGTTTTTATGCTTCTTTGTTTTTGAGCAAGACAGATATTTGAACTATGAAATTGTGTATTGGAAGTTGATGGGCATTTCTTGTAAACATTTATATTTAATAAATGATTTGAAGTACCTCCACTTTATTTTCCACTGTTTTATATATGTCTGTCTTGTAATATTTCTGTTCCAGTACCCATAATACTCCATTGAAGTTAAGGCATTCCCTTTGTGAGTGACCTTAACAGATGTGGGGTGTTACATATTCGATGCAAACATCAAAGTTTCACTTATATTTTGAAATTTTCTTGATCTTATTGGCGTGGATCTAGGGTCCAAATGGTAATAAGCAAATGATGAGTTTTATAGATGCTTTAAAATGTAGAATAGCAAACATGCGGCAGTGTTTTACTTGATTACTTAGTCATTAAGCAACCTGCTCAGTTAACATGAAACTATGAATATTCTACTAATATTTTAAAACTTTTTCATCTTATTCACACAAATTCTACTCCCAAAGTCGAAATGTGTTTTAAAAACACTCATTTAATGATGAGTATTATATGTATTTGAAATGGTAGAGTTTCAAACATGCGGCAGTGTTTTACCTAATTACTTGAGCACCAAGAAACCTACTTATTCGATGCAAACATCAAAGTTTCACTTATATTTTGAAACTTTCTTGATCTTATTGGCGCGGATCCAGGTCCAAACGGTAATATGCAAATGATGAGTGTTATAGATTCTTTAAAATGTAGAATAGCAGACATGCGGCAGTGTTTTACCTGATTACTTAGTCGCTAAGCAACCTGCTCAGTCAATATGAACATTCTACTAATATTTGAAAACTTTTTCGTCTAATTCACACAAATTCTACTGCCAAAGTCGAAACGTGTTTTTAAAAACACTATTATTTAATGATGAGTATTGTAACACCCCACCTCCGCTAGGGTCACTCTCAGAGGGAATGCACTAGTTTTGGAGGGGTATTATCTAGTAAACAGGCACAAAGATAACACAAGACAGAACATAAATAAAACAGAGTATTTAAAGCAGCGGACATAAATTTAAAAAAAACCAAATCTCATTAAGTGGAATATAGAGTCAAAACCTCTTACATCAAAATACCAAGTCATTATTTCATTACATCAAGTTCTAAAGAAGCAAAGTACACGAAATAACATAAGTAAAACATTATTCCCCAAAAAGAGCATGAGTGCAGCCATAGCATAGCTTAAGACCAAACCGTACATGAGCCGTCAGAAAGCAAGCTAAGTCTAAGCTAAGAGCTTGAGTTTCCTCCCTGAGAACCTGGGGGGAACGAAAGAAAAGAGGTGGAAGAAAATAGGTCAGTCAAAAAGACTGGTAAGCCCTAGTGACTATCAACATAAAAACTAATAAAGTTAACTGGACATGAGAAACTAGAATTAAACATAAGGATAGTAACAGGATAGGTATGATAACTGAAATGAGACAAGTCAAGACTAGCATCGTATGTTCAAGATTTTGCTGCACCGACTGTACTAGTATTCTAACCCACATCAAGTATTAACCATGAAATGATCCCTTGGCCAAATATCATGAAGTGACCCAATTTGTGGACCTGCAGAACGATCTACTAATCGATCGGCTCCCTACAAGTTCTAGCTCGTCGTGTCTCTGTGTCATTACGGGCCTATCATGAATGTAGTCATCTGTGCTAGGTCCACCATAGGGTGTATCAAGCCCTAGGATGCCAACCACCGACACGAATCAAGCACGCACAGTATAAACCTATGGGTGCCCAAAGCCTGCTTTTTCAACTTCGGACTATGTGCACGACCATAGTCCGCCTGAACCTACAATGGCGCACCTACTCAGCCGTCGTTCTGGTCACTTACAATAAGCCCAGTAATTGTGCCCCACCCTGCCTAGTCCCAGGGTATCGTGATACGTCTAAGTGGGTTACTGCTGAAAAGGACCGCGTAACTAGGGTTTCTAATGGGTTAATCGTTGTCATTTAAAATCGTGACTTATCCCCATCTAATCATTTATCAAGTTGGTTAAGTATATTCAAGCGGTTCATGACTTAACCCTATCCAATCATTTATCAAGTTGGTTAAATATATTCAAGCGGTTCATGACTTAACCCTATCAAGTCATCATGTCAAATTGGTTAAGTATATTCAAGTGGTTCATGACTTAACCCTATCAAGTCATCATGTCAAATTGGTTAAGTATATTCAAATGGTTCATGACTTAACCCTACCATGTCATTGTGTCAGATTGGGTAAGTATATTCAAGTGGTTCATGACTTAACCCTACCATGTGGCATTAATTTACTTAATGCACCCCCAACCTCTCAATTTAGACTAGTCGTTGTGGTAACTAGATTCGCCGGGCGGTTCTGGGCTGATTTACACTATAATATAGTTTAACCTCGGGTCCTACGTGCCATAAGACCAACTACTCACATTGGGTCCTATTATTTGCAACTACTGGATTCGTCGGGCGGTTCCGGGCAGATTTACGTTGCAAATTCAACCCAACCTCGAGTTGGCAACTTTCAAGTTATCTAATAGTCATGTCCCAAATTCATGTTTTCAATCTTATTCTCATGTCAAGTTTTCATGTCATATTTTCATGTCATACCATGTCAATTTCATAGCCAATTTCAAGTTTGCCTATTCTACCCAAATTCGTATCCCCAACGTACGTGAATTCGCATCAATACAACATTTCAAAATAGGGAATAACATAAAAAGGATAGTCCTAGGATGGCAAAGGTATTCATAAGTTAAGCATGATGATTATAACATTTCAGGCATATAAAATAGGGTCTCACATAACAAACTTGCCAAAATAAGGTGACAGACATGGCAATGGGTGACATAAGATAATAACCCCAATATGTGAACAATAATGGTTTCAACATCACAGTCATGTCAAGCTAAAGGTCATGAGGGGTTTTTAGGTTTAAACATGAATATGCCCCAAATCAAGTTTATACAATATTCCCACAAGTCAAAGTTTTACATGAACAGATCTAGGGTGCACAGAATTGGATCCAAAGAAATAGATCTAAAAGGGATAGTCATAGATCAAAGATATACAATGGTAGATCCAACCTAGTTATCATGTTTAGTTTACGTCGTGTTCAGGTTAAATTTACAGTTTAGATCTAATAGTGACGGGGGCTTACAGATCGCGGACTAGAGAATAAGAAAGCCAAAGAGTAGAAGCAGAATCTCTAGCAAATCCCCAAATTAACGTAGCTCTAACGAAGTCTTGAATAGCCTCCTTTTTCTCTATCCTTCCAGTCAGAATTACAGCAGCATAAGGCCAGAGAGAAATGTGTAGAGAGAAAGGGCTAGGGGGGTTGTTTATATAGGGTCTGGCCAACGAATCTAGACAGAAAAAGGACCGGAAACATCAGAGTGAACTACGCTTCAGAAATGGGCTCATCCAACCAGGTCGACTCTATGGTCGACCTGGTCCTGGGCAGGTCAACTCTAGGGTCGACCCCCCAGTCGACCTAGTCCTGGGCGGGAAATTTCCCGCCCAGTCTGTTCTGGGTTTAAATTCGAATTTTGAATTTCAATTTGAGCAGTTTTTGAACTCTGAAAATTCTGAAAACTTCAAGGGGTCATTACTTAGTCATACGAACTCCGATTCTTGAAAACTTGGACTCGTTTCCAAGCAGAATTTCGAGACGAACGAAATGTCGTTACCCATTACCTTGATTCTAATCTTAAAAATTAATTCTGCCTTGATTTATGGTTATAACATGTTATTAAAATACGAGTTGTTACATTCTCCCCTCCTTAAATGATTTCGTCCCTGAAATCTCTAAGTTAGGAAGTATGTCCTATCATCCAATCATCCATCTACTCAAAAAACCATCAATAGGCAACCATTGTCCTTAAAAAGATTTCTAATGTTGTATGAACATATGCAGTATGTGTGTGTATATGTACATATCTAATGCAAAATATCAGGTGGTTACTGATTCAGTAAACCTCCTTAATGCAAAATATGTTAGTGTAATGAGTCCAACATGTATGCAAATTCCTAACATAATTTATAATCTTTACATGAGTGCACAAAACATTTATTCATATGCAACATCCAAGTGATAACATAACAAGTTCCATCCATGTACAAGTATAAGCACTCATGCATATGCAATATGAAAATGTGACTGGGCCGATCTAGTGCCTAATGTGTGTCATGCATCCACTAACAGTCACTTGCAAACACTTGCAACCATTTACAAACATCAACCATAACATGTTTCAATCCCATGTTTACATCCATATGGTTCTACCTAAGTTTCTCAAGATAAGGTCGAGAAGATAACAAGACAAACATAGCATGATACAAAAGATTTTCAAACTTATTGGAAAAAGATCGAGAATGTACCCTCAAAAAGAAATCGGTAAAGCGCGTGTATCTTCTCTTCGGTTTCCCAAGTTGCGTCTTCTTGGGCTTCACTCCACTGTACTTTGACTAACTTGACTTCTCGATTCCTCAGCCTCTTGATCTCTGTTCCTAAGATACGAATCGGAACTCACCTCAAAGTTGCTTCTTTCTCCACTTCTACGTCTTCAAGGATGCTCGGCTCAACCACCTCGGCTGATTCATGTAAACACTTTTGGAGATGTGAGACGTGAAAGACATTGTGTACTCTGGCCAGCCTCTCGGGTAATTCTACCTTATAGGCCATCTGCCCAATCCTCTCAATGATAGGGAACCGTCCTACGAATCTCGGTGCTAGCTTTCCAACAACTCCAAAACGAAACACATTGCACAAAGGAGAGACTTTTATAAAGACCATATCTCCGACTTCGAACTCTAGGTCTGTCCTTCTCTTATCCGCATAAGATTTCTGTCTATCTTGGGCCGCTTTCATCCGTCTTTGTATCAACTCCACCTTCTCAGAAGTGTCCCATATCATGTCGGGCCCAAGTATAAGTCTGTCAGTCGTCTCCCAACAACAAGTTGGTGACTTGCACGGTCTTCCATACAGGGCTTCGAACGGTGCCATTCCTATGCTAGCTTGGTAGCTATTATTATAAGCAAACTCCACGAGAGGAAGATGGTCTTCCCAAGTACCACCAAAGTCAAGAATACATAACCTCAGAAGATCCTCTAGTATCCTATTTACCCTTTCGATTTGACCGTTCGTCTGTGGGTGATAGGCCGTACTTAAACTCAGTCGTGTACCCATTGCTTCTTGCAGACTATTCCAAAACTAGCTAGTAAAAATCGGGTCACGATCACTAACTATACTAGAACGAACTCCGTGCAACTGTACAATCTCTCGAAGGTAAATAGATGCCAGCCATGATGCGGTCCTCTTGCTTTTCACCGGAATGAAGTGAGCGCTTTTCGTGAGTCTATCAACTATGACCCATATGCTAGTATTTCCCTTCCTAGACCTAGGTAGTCCATCCACGAAATCCATCGAGATACTCTCCCATTTCCATTGCGGCACCTCCAAAGGATGTAATAGCCCACCGGGCTTCTTCGACTCTGCCTTTACTTGTTGGCACACCATGCACTTCGAGATGAACTCTGCCACGTCCTTTTTCATTCCAGCCCAAAAGAAAATGCGTTTCATATCCCTGTACATCTTATCCCCTCCGGGATGTATGGTCATCTTTGAGTGATGCGCCTCCTCGAGGACTTTCCTTACTAAGTCTCCCACTTGTGGGATACATAGCCTTCCATCATGCCTTAACCATCCCCTGCCATCTATGGCATATCTGCTGAGGTGACTTGACGTCTCACCACTAATCAACTTGCCCACGATTTCGATTATCTGTGGGTATTCCTTCTGTGAAGTCCCTACTTGATCTAGAAGTGTAGGCCTTAATTCAAGCGATGCTAGCGTAGCAGTCAACGACTCAACAGCAGGTGTAAAATCAAAGGTTGCTATAAACTCTAGAATTTTTCTTTCCACAAATAAGGGGCTCAAAATCAACCTTTTTCTACTAAGCGCATCCTCCACCACGTTACCATTGCTAGGGGTATAAGTTATATCGAAGTCATATGATGCCAAGAATTCCATCCACCGCTGTTGTCTCAGATTCAAATCTTTTTGCAAAAAGAGGTATTTAAGCGATTTGTGGTCGGTATACAGCTCGAATCTCTCCCCTAGGAGATAATGATGCCAAGCTTTAAGTGCAAAAACAATCGCCGCCAACTCCAAGTCATGTGTGGGACAGTTCTTCTCATGAACTTTTAGTTGTCTACCCCCATAACATATCACTCTTCCATCTTGCATTAGGACAATGCCTAATCCCGTGCCGCACGCATCTGTGTACACCGTAAACATCTTACCTCCGTCGGGTAATGCTAAAACTGGAGCTGTGGTGAGGGCTCTCTTGAGTCTCTGAAAAGCAATCTCACATTCTATGTCCTATGCAAATGCTAGGTTTTTCTTTGTGTAAGAGGGGCTGAAATCTTAGCGAAGTCCTTAATGAACTTCCTATAAAAGCCCGCCAAACCAAGAAAGCTTCTAACATCTGTTGCATTCTTAGGAATTTTCCAGTCTTGCACCACAAATACCTTTGCGGGGTCCACGACTAAACCTTGCTTAGAAACTACGTGCCCAAGAAACCGAACTTCCTCCCTCCAAAAATGGCATTTGGAGAACTTAGCCTTTAACTTGTGTGCTCTAAGTGTATCCATAACTTCCTTGAGGTGTCTAGCATGCTCTTCTTCATCCTTTGATAAGATTAAGATATCGTCCATGAAAACCGCCACGAACTTGTTAAGGAACTCCCGAAACACCCTACTCATCAGATCCACAAAGTACGCGGGTGCATTCGTTAACCCAAACGGCATAACGAGCCATTCGAAGAACCCATCTGGAGTCCTAAACGCAGTTTTGGCAATGTTATCCTCAGCCACTCTGAGCTGATGGAAACCTGTGGCTAGATCGAGTTGTGAGAAAACGGACGCTCCCACAAGCTGGTCAAAAAGATCGTCGATTCTTGGTAGTGGGTGCCTATTTTTCTTTGTCAGCTTGTTTAACTCACTATAATCTACACACAGACGAAGCGAACCATCCGCCTTAGTAGCAAATACCACCGGAGCACCACATTCAGGAATGCTTCGTCCTGTGAAATTTTTCTCAAGCAACTCCATGACTTGTTTACTGAGCTCTCTTCTTTCTCACGGCGCCATATGCCTAACAGGAAATGAAACAGGCTTGGCATTATCAATAAGATAAATTCGGAAGTCTATCTCGCGTTTAGCGGGTACCCTTCACCTCATCAAAGATATCTGGATATTCTCGGACTACTCTCATGGAGTGCAGCCTGTATTTTGATCCGTATATCCTAATATATATGGTATTGCCAAGTTTTAAAATTTAAAAGGAAAATCAAAATACCCCCTTTAAATCTAGATCTTGACCATAAAATAGGAACCAACCAAATACCGATTCAATCTTCAAATAAAATATCAACAAATTGATGTTTTATTTGTCTAGAAAATTGTTTCTCCTTCGTAACGTTCAATTGTGTGACCCTATAGGTTATTACAACGTTGGAAATGATTTTAAATCATATTTAAAATCATAAACAGTGAGCGGTATCTAGCAACACATCGCTGTTACCCAAGTTATAATAAGATCAACGATTCGATACAACCTTTCCGTGACCAGTGTATCAATGCAATATAATCCTTTTAACCGATATATCTAGGATTAAACTAGAGGCATGGATCGTATCATCCTCATTATAATTTAATCCGGTTTTCTTGATCGATGAGTAGACTGTTTAAAACAAATCAATATTTGAGCACGGCCATGCATTTCACAGTCTCACTCAATCAAGAGGCCCATGGATATCACTACGAATATATCGTAGGGTTAAACTCCATCTTGATCATTCATAATTTTCATTCGATTCGAGATGTATCCAATAATCACCGTTATCATTACTCTGTTACGAAATAACTTTAGATGATATCAAAACACAAATATCTTCGAATAAAATTATAATGATTTCAGGTCTGAGGACCATTACATCACTGTCACTATGAGAATAACTTATGATACTGTTAATTATATTCCATGGAGTTATCTCATAGTGGGTCAGCCCAATACGATATTCTCCAATACGTATTTATATCTTGACTTTAATATCACGTATATTAATGATCAATGAGATGTGATCATCAGTCAATCAATATACTAGTCTCAACGCTTTATTGTTGTCCTTTATAAACAATAAAACTCGACTAGGGACTTTTAAGAATTATAATACTTATCACATTATATAATCTCAAGTTCTGTCTTACTCGAACTATATAATTCCGTATTATTATTCTAAGGACTTCTATTATATAAATATTTATATTACGCAGTAAATATAATAAAAAAGAATAATATTTTATTCCAAATAAAATGATAACATCAACAGGGTTATCAATCTCATCAAATGAATTGCCTCTAGGGCATAAACTCTAACAAATTCTACACTTAAGATAGAAATCCTCAAATCAACAAAAATCATAGATAAATGGGCAGAACCCCCAATAGGATTTGAAACACTGACGGGATCATCAACTAGACTAGTACTTAGGTGCATATTTTCAACAATATCCGAAGAGATAAAAGTATGCGATGCACCAGAGTCAAATAAGGTTCGAACAGGAAATTCAGAAATGTAAACAAGGCTTTCTACGGAAATATTACTACCTCGATCAAGTGCTGGAGTGGTGTTGAGAGCATGCATCTGCCCTCTAAAAGGTCCTGCTCGTTGGGTCTGCCCTTGCCCCTACACTTGCTTCTTAGGGAAATCCTTGCTGATGTGTCCAGTATCCCCGCAATGAAAGCATTCACCCAACTTTCTTTTCTTCCTTCTACAGTCTTTAGCCAGATGTCCCTTGATACCACAAAAGTTGCACTTCCTCGTCTCATGTGGTTTGTAAGCATTGTTGTTGTTGTTCTTGTTATTCTTGTTGCCTCCCTTCTTGAAGTCAACCTTCTTGTTCTGAGTCTCATTAGGCTTAACCTCCTTTTTGCCACTCTTGTCTTCCTCATGAAGTAGGGCCATATTCACCAAGCTCTCAAAGGTCGCCCCCATGGGTACATGAGTCATGGCCATACCGTGGAGTGGCTCTCTTAATCCTTGAGCAAAGCGTAGAGTCTTCTTCTCAGCCGTGTTGACCAAGTCTAAACCAAACCGAGCAAGCTGATTAAACTTATTCACGTACTCCCTAACAGACATGTCCCCTTGCTTGAGTGCCAGGAACCTCTCCATCTGAAGGTTCGCTTCGACTGATGATAAGAATTTACGTCCAAACCTCTCTCTAAAGTCTGCCCAAGTCTCAACTGGCCTGGTAGCGTTGGTGACTTCCCACCAAAATGCAGCCTCTTCTTTCAACAACCATGCAGCCAACTGAACTTTCCTATGATCCTCCACATCGAAAATAACGAACAAGTCTTCAGTCTCCTTTAGCCAGTTTCGTGCCTCAGCGAATGTTTCAGTTCCAACGAAGTTCTTGCCGCCCATTGCTTTAAAGTCTTTGCATATTTTGGCAAAGGCGGTACCAGGAGGAGGAGGAACCTCAACCACTGGGGGAGGAGGAGGAGGGATATCTGCCGGGCCCACGCCGTTGGCCCTAGCTTCCAAGTACCTTCGGAACCATCCGGGTATGGGTACTCCTTCAGGAAGATTAAGATCGGCCATGCTGAAAAGAGAAAAGAAAAAATTCAAACGAGGGAACAAAGGAAAGTTCTAATGGCTTTTGGGGAATAGCCTTTCTTAAAATAAAACTTTTCTTGAGAAATGCTTCTTTATAAATGGTTTTTGAAAATAATTTTCAGAAGGTTTCTAAAACTTTTGCCCAGTCTGGTAACCTTCTGCTCTAATACCAAATGTAACACCCCACCTCCGCTAGGGTCACTCTCAAAGGGAATGCACTAGTTTTGGAGGTGTATTATCTAGTAAACAGGCATAGAGATAACACAAGACATAACATAAATAAAACAAAGTATATAAAGTAGTGGATATAAATTAAAAAAAAAAACAAATCTCATTACGTGGAATATAGAGTCAAAACCTCTTACATCAAAATACCAAGTCATTATTTCATTACATCAAGTTCTAAAGAAGCAAAGTACACGAAATAACATAAGTAAAACATTATTCCCTAAAAAGAGCATGAGTGCAGCCATAGCATAGCTCAAGACCAAACCGTACATGAGCCGTCAGAAAGCAAGCTAAGTCCAAGCTAAGAGCTAGAGTTTCCTCCCTGAGAACCTGGAGAGGGGGGGGAACGAAAGAAAAGAGGTGGAAGAAAATGGTTCAGTCAAAAAGACTGGTAAGCCCTAGTGACTATCAGCATAAAAACTAATAAAGTTAACTGGACATGAGAAACTAGAATTAAACATAAGGATAGTAACAGGATAGGTATGATAACTGAAACGAGACAAGTCAAGACTAGCATCGTATGTTCAAGATTTTGCTGCACCGACTGTACTAGTATTCTAACCTATGTCAAGTATTAAACATGAAATGATCCCTTGGCCAAATATCATGAAGTGACCCAATTTGTGGTCCTACAGAACGATCTACTAATCGATCGGCTCCCTACAAGTTATAGCTCATCGTGTGTCTGTGTCATTACGGCCCTATCATGAATTTAGTCATCTGTGCTAGGTCCACCATAGGGTGTATCAAGCCCTAGGGTGCCAACCACCGACACGAATCAAGAACGCACAGTATAAACCTACGGGTGCCCAAAGCCTGCTTTTTCAACTCCGGACTATGTGCACGACCATAGTCCGCCTGAACCTACAATGGCGCACCTACTCAGCCGTCGTTCTGGTCGCTTACAATCAGCCCAGTAATCATGCCCCACCCTGCCTAGTCCCAATGTATCGTGATACGTCTAAGTGGGTTACTGCTCAAAAGGACCACGTAACTAGGGTTTCTAATGGGTTAAGTGGTGTCATTTAAAATCGTGACTTATCCCCAACTAATCATTTATCAAGTTGGTTAAGTATATTCAAGCGGTTCATGACTTAACCCTATCCAATCATTTATCAAGTTGGTTAAGTATATTCAAGCGGTTCATGACTTAACCTTATCAAGTCATCGTATCAAATCGGTTAAGTATATTCAAGTGGTTCATGACTTAACCCTATCAAGTCATCGTGTCAAATTGGTTATGTATATTCAAGTGATTCATGACTTAACCCTACCATGTCATCGTGTCAAATTGGTTAAGTATATTCAAGTGGTTCATGACTTTACCCTACCATGTGGCATTAATTTACTTAATGCACCCCCAACCTCTCACATTAGACTAGTCTTTGGGGTAACTGGATTCGCCGGGCGGTTCCGGGCAGATTTACACCACAATATAGTCTAACCTCGGGTCCTAAGTGCCATATGACCAAGTACGCACATTGGGTCCTATTATTTGCAACTACTGGATTCGTCGGGCGGCTCCAGGAAGATTTACGTTGCAAATTCAACCCAACCTCGAGTTGGCCACTTTCAAGTTATCTAATAGTCATGTCCCAAATTCATGTTTTCAAGCTTATTCTTTGTTAGCCCACTTTGTGAACTGGGCAACACAAAGTCAAGATGTAAAATGTTGAAGAACTTGAAAAACTTGGGAAGTACTGAAGCAGGTCGGATCAGAGCAGCGCATCGGTTCGGATCGGATAAAGTTTTCTGTTCGGATCGGTGAACTATTGCTGTGGAAATCAGAAAGGCACAGCTGTTCGGATCAGAATGCAATATAATCCCAATTGGATCGGAAAGCCACTTGATTGCTACGGAGATAGATCGGAGCGGAGCGGAGCAGAATAAAGAGAAGAGAGAATTGTTTCCAAGTCAATCCGGGTCGGATCGGATACCCCGATCCGGACCCCTTGTACATATCCCTCCGACCCGAGCTCGTCTTCCACGTCACTCTCCTGCATGAGCGCCTGGTAATTCGGATCGGCAGTGACTAGTTCCTACCCTCAATGTCCACCACTCTTATGCGTTGTCAACATAGTAATTCATCCGAACCCGAGGCTGATGGGATGGATGACACATGTCTCCGATCCGGATCGGATTCTGAGCAAATTCTCACCTATAAATACCCCGTCAGGAGACAAAGAAAAGGATCTTTTTCTGGCACTTGGAGAGTTCAACCACCATCATAACCCGAAATCCAGCACTCCTGGAAAATCCAAATCTTCTTTCATTATTTGTTTTTAGACAATTGAGTGGTTGTAAGTGAGTTGTGAGAGAAATCAAGTGAATATTTTATTGTACTTGCAATTAAATCAGTGAAGATAGTGAAAGACAAGTGGACGTAGGCATTTCTTCGCCGAACCACTATAAATCCTGTGTGTTCATTTTTATTTTTGATCTTATTTCATTCTGCTTGTAATCAATTTGGGTGTTAGAACCACTTTTTGGTCTAACATTTTGGTGCTTTCACTGAGAACTCATCTGAATTCTTTGTTTTTCGGGATTATCGTTCTACTTTTTGGACCGTTGAGTTCAAAGAAGTTAATCCTCAAGTTTCAACGCCCTTGGATATTTGTTGAAGTGATTGTCGAAGAATCATGGCCAAAGGAAAAGGCAAAGAAGTTCAATCTGGTCGAGGAAATGGAGCTGGCGAAGATCAGCAAAATGCGGTTGTAACAAGGTCTCGTGGGCAGAGCTCAGCGGCAGGACGAACCAATGCAGGAAATCCGAACTGTCTTTAGGGGGAGAGCTCCGATCCGATCCGGGTAGGAGACTCTGAAGTAGTGCATTCCCCCAATCTGAACCGACCCGAGCAGCTTGCCATGTACCGACCCGACCAGACTCCCCAGCTCCGAACCGACCCGTCCTCCCATCTCCGATCCGATCCGACTCTTGGTGATGTTGGAACCTCTACTCGAGTCCCTACAAATGCTCCGATTCCAGCCGCCAGGGTCAGTGATCAGGTCAATCCGTCTGCGCCCATTACTCAAGGAGATTTCTCGCGCCTACTTGATATGCTTGAAAGTACTAGGGAGGCTATGAAAGTCCACGAGTGCACCAACCTCATGATGCAAGAAAATATGAGGCTCATGAGTAGGGAGATCAGCGAGCTCCGTCGACCGAGAACCCCATCACCGGTTCGTCACACACCAGTGGATCAGTCTTCATCTTCCGAGGAAGAGCGGCCCCGTGAACGAAGGCCGCTCGAACGACCTCAGAATGTGGAGCAGTTGACATTCGGATCTTTGGGGTCTCGTGAGGATATTGCACGAGCACTAGGAAACAATGATCCCACTCGGGGGCAAAGGCTCCAGTCCCCTCCTCCCGAGACCGACCTGGAGCGTAGGGAAAGGAATAGAGCAGAAGCAGCTCGAAGAAGAAGGGCATCTCCTGAACAAGAGCCCAGAAGGAACCCGGATACTAGGGCTAGGGAACCTGAGCGGCCCCTAACTAATGCTGATGTACAGGCAATGGTGCGCCAGATCATGTCCGAGAGCCGGAACTATACAAATGAAGATTATGGCATTGAGCGAAGCCATACTCCTTTCACTGATGATATCCTCGACTTCCAGTTTCCCCGGCGTTTTAACCTGCCACAGATGGACATGTACAACGGGAGAACTGATCCGGGACAGCATTTGATGCGATACTCGTGGCTCATGAATGCTGCTGCTGCCCCTGATGAAGTGAAGTGTAAAGCATTCCCAATCTATTTAGAAGATGTGGCACTGTTCTGGTTTACCCGACTTCCCCCTCGTTCGATTTCGAATTACAGGGAACTGAGCGAACGTTTTATGAATCAGTTCCGACTCCATGCCCGAAAGTCCAAAAGTGTTATTGAATTGTCAAGAATTAAGCATGCACCAGGAGAGTCTTTGAGGTCATATCTTGACCGTTTTAACTTAGCTGTGACTGATGTTAGTGACCCGCATGAGCCTACCATTCTGATGGCATTAAAGGAAGGAGTCGATCCTGAATCTGAGTTCGGGGATTACCTTTTTGGGAAGTCACCCTCCACAAGAGAGATATTCTATGAAAAAGCCGATATTTATTTAAGGCGAGAGGAGGCCAGGGCAAACCGAAAGAGAAAGTCTGAAGCGGATTCAAAAGAAAATGTGCAGAGTAACGTCGTCGTGAAGCAGTCTGGGGAAAGTTCCGGCAAGGTTGAAGTAAATGTGGGAAACAAGGGTGGAAACCACAATGCTGGAAACGGGGGTAACAACAATAACCGTAATACGAACAGTAACAGAAGAAATAGAAATAGGGGAAGTGATCCTAACAAAAGACCCCGATTCCAGACCTACGAGAATTATACACCATTGAACGACACCCTGGAGAATATTTACCTGGATACGTACAACGTTTTGCAGTATAAAAGACCACCACCTAGTGAGTCGACCGAGAAAGAAATGGCAACTGGGAAGTTTTGTTTGTTCCATGGAACTCATGGACATTCAACCAATGAATGTCGGCATTTGAGAGATGTGATTGAGAAGCTGTTGCGCGAAGGGAAACTAGATGAATACAATGTTGCCCCGAGGGAGAGGGGGCAAGGAGAGCAAGCTCCAAAACAGATTCTACCTGCTCCTAAGCCTACAACGCAGCAGAAAGGCAAGGGAATTATTATCAACTCCATAGTGGGCGGACCTCACCCAGCAATCCGTAGCTTTAGAGCAGTGGATCAATATGTAAATGCTGCCAAGCATATAGATGTGAATGAAGGTGATGATCTTGAAGATATCACCCCCATAAAACAACAGAAGACCATGTTTGACGACGTGGTGTTCCGCAGCAGAGATAATACTGGGATTCAATCACCCACTGATGATCCGTTGGTTATTACTACCACCATTGGGCCGGCCTTGGTTCATAAGGTATTAGTAGACAATGTAAGTTCCGTCAATATTTTGTTTAAAAAGTCATTTTATCAGATGAAGCTGGAATCTGAAGATTTGAAGCCATGTGAAGGATGGATCAGAGGCTTCAACGGGGCGTCAACAGCTCCCATGGGATACATAGAATTGCCCGTGACCTTGGGGCAAGGAGAACGCAGAAGAGTGTGGATGCTTCAGTTCGTAGTATTGGACGTAGATTCGCCTTATAATGCATTTTTGGGGAGGCCTGCCCTTGCTGAATTCAGAGTTTGTATCGCCCCCTGGTGTTTATTGCTTAAGTTCCCAACCGAAGCCGGAACTGGAGTAATGAGAGGGGATCAAGTTTCCGGACGGGCCTTCTATGTGGCCGAACTAAAGATGTTGATGAAAGGACTTAACATCGAGAGTAAAGATGCCTCGCCTCCCCCAAAGGGGGGCTCGGCGTAGCAATAAGAGAAATCGGCGCCGAAGGAGTTGCTTAAAGGAACGCCTGAAGACCTGGATCCCAGAAAAGACGAGGAACCAGAGACTAAAAATGCAACTCCTAATGAAGCTACAGTGGAAATTCCCATTGATGACGCTGATCTGACAAGAGTCTTGAAGATTGGGTCTCAATTGTATCCACGTCGGGCCAAAGAACTAACGGACTTTTTGAAGGCGAACTTGGACATGTTTGCCTGGACCCACGCTGACATGTGTGGGATATCGCCATCCATTATAAGTCACAAATTAAATGTAAACCCGAAGCATCCGCCTGTGAAGCAAAAGAGATGTATGCTGGGCCCAGAGAGGTCGGCTGCTCTCAAAGAAGAAGTGGAGAAGCTGAAGCAGAACGGATTTATTCGAGATTCGACATAGCCCGACTGGATATCGAATCCCGTCTTGGTAAAGAAGCCGAATGGAAAGTGGCGGACTTGCATTGATTTTTCAGATTTGAACAAAGCCTGCCCAAAAGATAGTTTCCCACTTCCCAGAATTGACCAGCTTGTAGATTCAACAGCAGGTCATGAACTTCTCTCTTTCATGGATGCATATTCTGGGTAAAACCAAATTCCTATGCATGTGCCAGACCAAGAACATACGAGCATCATTACAAATTTGGGATTGTATTGTTATGTTGTAATGCCATTCGGATTGAAAAACGCTGGAGCCACTTATCAGCGCTTGGTAAACAGAATGTTTTATAATCAAATAGGGAAGACTATGGAAGTTTACGTGGATGATATGCTTGTCAAATAGAAGCAGTCCTCCAGCCACACACAAGACTTGGCGGAAATGTTTGGTATCCTGCGAAAGTATCGGATGAAGTCGAATCCTCTGAAATGCTCATTTGGAGTGGCGTCGGGAAAATTCCTAGGCTTCATTGTGAGCTCCCAAGGAATTGAAATCAATCCTAGCCAAATAGCAGCGATTAGAAACATTGAAGAGCCAAGAAGAATTAAAGATGTCCAAAGTCTTGCAGGGAAAATAGCCGCGTTGAGTAGATTCATCTCCAAGGCTACAGACAAGTGCGTTCCATTTTTTGATTTAATTAAAAGGGGAAAGAAAAACTTTGAGTGGACTCCGGACTGTGTTGAGGCCTTTCAAAATTTATTGGAACTGCTAGAGAAACCGCCGATTTTGTCAAAGCCAGTGGATCACGAAGAATTGTTTGTTTACTTGGCAGTCTCGGCTCACGCCGTTAGCACAGCCCTGGTTCGAGAAGAAGACAAAGTACAAAGGCCAGTATATTATGTAAGCAAGAAATTAGCAGCGGCAGAGCGCAACTACCCAAAGATTGAGAAGCTCGCTTACAGCCTCCTAATCGCATCCCGAAAGCTTCGTCACTATTTCCGAGCTCATCCAATAACCATATACACCGACCAGCCCTTGAGGCAGGTGTTACAGAGGCCCGAAGCATCGGGGAGGTTGATCAAATGGAATATAGAATTAAGCCAATTTGATTTAAATTTTCAACCACGAAAGTCGATCAGGGGCAAGCTCTGGCAGACTTTATTGCGGAGTTCACCATCCCAGAGGAGGAAATAATCAATGACAGAATGGTCAAGTCCGAGAATGAGTTGAAGATAGATCCATGGAAGCTATACACCGACGGAGCTAAGAACGTTCAAAGGTCCGGAGCTGGAATCGTCTTAGTCACTCCCGAAGGACGGTCGTTATATTACGCTCTACGATTAGAGTTCTCGGCGACTAACAACGACTCTGAATACGAAGCCCTGATTGCCGGGCTAAAGCTTGCTAAAGACCTCAGAATAAAAATGTTGGACATATTCTGTGACTCTAAAATCGTTGTTTGCCAAGTACGAGAGGAATTTGTGGCTCGGGGACCTCGACTTATCGCCTACCTCAGGAAAGTGAGAGAGCTATTGAGTAGCTTGGAGCGGTACGATATAACACACATCCCAAGAGTCGTAAACCAGAAGGCGGATAGGCTGGCAAAGCTGGCTAGTTCCGACAATCCAGAAGAGACTGAAATAATTCCAATTGAAACGTTGGAATAACCAAGCTTTGAGTCGATGGAAGTTGAGTTCGCTTTCGAAGCGGAACCGGAGAAGGAGTCGTGGATGACTCCAATTAAGAACTTCCTTAAGAATGGGACACTCCCATCAAAGAAGAGTGAGAAAAGGGCTGTAGTTCGCAAGGCTACCAGATATGTCATGCAAGATGATACTCTTTATAGGCAAGGATTTTCTATGCCCCTGTTACGATGTATAGCACACGACGACATCAAGCGTGTACTAAGAGAAGTACACGAAGGTGAGTGTGGAGATCATACAGGAGGTCAGACTTTAGCAAAAAAGATATTGCGATATGGATACTTCTGGCCTACAATTAATAAAGATGCAGCTGATTATTCACGACGCTGCGATAAGTGCCAGAGATTCGCCAAAATCCCCAGAGCACCGTCAACCCAACTTAAATCAATGGTGAGTCCTTGGCCATTTGCCACATGGGGAATTGATATCATCGGAGTTCTACCGATTGCTAAAGGAGGAGCGAAATATGCAATAGTGGCCGTGGACTATTTTACGAAGTGGGTGGAAGCTGAGCCCTTGACCAAGATCACGGCAAGAAAGGTGATAAGTTTCGTGGTCAGAAATATTATATGCCGATTCGGGATCCCAAGGACGATTATAACTGACAACGGAACCCGGTTTGATAGTACTGAATTCAGAAATTTCTGCCAAAAGTATAAGATTGACAAGCGATATACTGCAGTTGCCTATCCGCAGTCGAACGGGCAAGTAGAGGAAATAAACAAAGTAATAAAATCCATCCTCAAGAAACGGTTAGAGCGCGCAAAGGCAAAATGGGTTGACGAGTTGCCCCTAGCTTTGTGGGCATATCGAATAACATTTAAGACAGCCACCGGTCACACCCCTTTCTCTCTCTCCTTTGGCTCAGAAGCAGTAATTCCAGTTGAACTGGAAGTTCCTTCCCACAGGGTAACACATTACGACCCGATGACGAATCGGGCACTCTTACTTGAGTCTCTTGATGAAGTCGAAGAAAAAAGGGACGAAGCAGATTTGCGTGCGGCAAGACATCGACGTCATATGGCACGCTATTATGACAAAAAAGTTCGCCTTAGGACTTTTGAACCAGGAGATTTGGTGCTAAAGAGAGTCTTTCCATCCCTTCCTCACCTCGGTCCAAAGTGGGAAGGACGCTTTGCCATCCAACGGAAACTTGAAAAAGGAACCTTCAAGTTAACGACCGTAGATGGCGAAGAAGTCCCTAGAGCATGGAATGCCCAACACTTAATGCCATATTTGGATTAGAAATGATGTACTCTTTGTTATTTTTCTTATGAACTCTGTAATAAGGCACGACTTGCCTTGGGAAAATCTGACGATATGAATAAAGGACTATAAAATGGATGTATGCTACGACTTAGCCGAACCACTATAAAAATATTGTGTGTTATTTACTTGTATGCATTATATATATATATACATTCATCAATTATTCTGTTGTGATTATGGAATACAGGATGATTCAAAACCTGAAAAGGTTGAAGACTGTTTAAACATAAGAAAAAGCGCAACGACTATTTGTGCGATGAGACATAAAAGAATGAGAAAACGACATTCTTAACTCTAACTCTCCAGAGAGAGAGAGAGTATAAAAGCGTCTCCGACTGAGCGCTGAAAAAGAAATCCTTCCCCTAACTCTAACTCTCCAGAGAGAGAGAGTATAAAAGCGTCTCCGACTTAGCGCTGAGAAAGAAATCCTTCCCCGCTAAAAGACCGGGGAATGAATAGATTGCTGAGCTCGAACTCTAACTCTCAAGAGAGAGAGAGAGTATAAAAGAAATGCCAGAAAAAACGAAAGGTACCGACGACACAGGAAGTGCCATCCCGTCAGAAAATCGGGAGCATTCAGATTGCTTGATTAAGCATTAACTAATTTGTGAGAATTGACTGGGGGCATATATGTATACGCACATTTCCTCCCTCCGTAACTTCATTTCATAATTATAGTAAGACATGCATTTTAACATAAGTGCAGAACTACTGACAAATAGACATTGCAGAAAATGAATTATTTTTTATTTACAAATGAATGAATTTGTACAGGAAAATAGCTAAAAAAGAAGGTGTAGGAGCCACTCTTGTAGCAGCAATTGTTGGTTCACTAAATGCTAAAACGATACAAGGCAATCCACTATTCAGGTTTCGAGTGAGCCTTGGACTTCTTGGCGGCTTTCTCCGCATCCTTTGCTTCTTTCTCAGCCTCTGTCAAGATTCGTTTAGATTTCTTCTTTCCTGAAGATGCGGTGCTGGAACCGGTTGACTTCTTCCCAGAGGGCGGAGCGCTGGAATCAAGAGAAGATTTTTTAGCGAGTTCCTCTGTAATAGATCTAGTTGAGAGCTTAACAACTAACCTTGATCCCGCATCCACAACTGCGAGGGGCTTGTGGGCTTCAGGGTCTAGTTCTTCGGCTTTTAATTGCAAGCGTTTGTCTTGATCAGCTTTCATTGCAGCCAAGGTAACATCATCAACATTTTTTGACTCCCCGACTATTGCAACTTCTGGTTCCTCTTCATGACCCCCGTCACCGCCATCATCCTTTAAAGCTGCTATCATTTCTTCATCATGGGGAGTGACGACCTTAGTCGGCTCACTTCCTTCTCCCAAGTCTATAGGAGCAGCCTTGTCCTCCCCTCTTTTGGCCTTTTCTGCGGGCTCTTCCCCGGTGGTGGCTCCCTGAGTCACATCTGTCTTTTAGGATGGCTCAATACCTACAGAATGAGAAGCAACAGTTATCAACTCAGGCGAAAACAATGGGTTTTTCATCGATTGCTCAATCACGTGGCGAAAGGTAGAAATAGCCTTGACAAATTGAGGAGAAAAGGTAGGGATACCTTCCGTAGACTTCTCGGCAGGGGTGACTACTACCTCTGATGCTGTTTCAGGAATAGGGGATAGCAGAGTTGTTCGGGGGATTCCCGGATTTTCAGGATCATACCCCTCTACTTCAGAAGTCGCAGGGACAGAAGAAGAGGAACCGGCTTCGAGAACATTCTTCTGTTTAGACTTACATCTCTCTTCTTCCATGGCCTCAGCAATGAGGCGGCGCCCTTCAGCTAGGCGCTCCGGCTCATCATCCCTCAAGTATTTCTCCATTAGCTTATCTTCATCGATGGAATCGACCTTAAGTTCCTCTTTTTCCCACTCGACGATCTGATTCCATACTTAAACTAGAGTGGATGGATAATCCTCGATCCAAGAAATGTTTCGGCGGCGGATGATATGTGTGAAGAATTCAATCATTAATTTGCCGAAACCATGAATATCAGCCTCCGCCTCTGACAGTTGTTTGCGGGCTTCCTCAGCAGATTTGATAGCACACTCCACATTGCCCTCAGCCAGGGCAGCTCTGTTCTCTGCCTCCAATAGCCTTGAAGCCAAGTCAGCATTCTTCTTTTCTAGTTCAGCACTCCTCTTAGCTAACTTGGCATTTTTCCGTTCGAGGTCAGTATAAGCAAGGCATGTCTTAGCAGCTTCTGACTTAGCCTCATTAGGTTGCTTTTTTAACTCAGAACGCTCTTGTGTGTGAGATTCAAGCAAGTCATGATAACGTTTTTGTATGTACTCAAATTGTTGTTTGAAGTTGGTAGCGTCCCTCTGAGCATTAGCAAGCTGGGCCTGTGTGTCCTCCAAGTCTTTACCAAGGTTCTTTAAGGTCTTAGCATCTTCTTCCGCGGTTTTTTGCATTGAATCAGCATTCGTGATTAGAGTACGGATAATTCTGGAAAGATTGCGTGAATATTTAAACATCTCAGAATACTACTTTTCAACCGCGTCTATCTTCGCTTTGGCCTCATCTTCCCACGTAGAAGAAACATGTTCAAGGGCCGGTAAAAAAGTCAGAGTCTCGAAGTAGTGTTCGCGAAACTGCTCCTCCAAATACGCTCGCTTTATTGCAGTGTCCGCATCTAGTGGGGGAGGAGCGGGGATCGTCAATTCAGTGTCCCTGTGTATGGAGGATTCAGTAGTTTCTTTGTCTGTCCTAGGTCGTTTAGTAGCAGGAACCTTGTGCTTACTTCGTGGCCCAGTTTCTTTTGGTGGACTTTTCTCTCTACTGCGCTTTTCATGGGAAGAAGTGGAGTCTTTAGATTGTGGCTTGTCCTCTTCCCTACGGCTTTGATAACCTTTGTACCTCTCTTGATCCGACCGAACGGGAGAGCGAGAACGTGAGGGTCAAGAACGATAGGGATCATAAGGCCTTCTCTCCTCCCTACCGCGATCATCACGGCGATCATACTCGATATCCTGAGGTGGATTAGACATGCTGCGGCGAAGCTTCCTGATATCATAGTAGGATCGAGACATCGTACCTGCACAATAAGACAAACGAAATTTAGAATCAATGGATTCACAGAGAAAGAGGTGCAATGAATGCTAATATTGTTGTATAAAGTGTGTCCTAAGTGGTGTGTTTCCCCCCAAGCAACCCGAGTCTGAAGCTAGACTAGTACGGGCAGGCTCTTTGGCCTTAGCAGGAGTGGTCTCTTCAGAAGAGGTGAAGACTAAAGGATCCTTCCTAAAATCCTCTGAAGTGTATATAGTTTCAGGTAAGGGGAGATCCCCCAAACCCTGAAATATTGGATCATCGGTACTAGGGACATCTCCCTAGGAAGCATTAAGTGGCGACCCTTGGGAGGACGTTGACATTTCCTGAGAAGTAGCCTCCTCGGGGGCAATATATCCTTCACGATGCTTTTCGGCCAGGTTAGCCAATTCGTCATCCTGAGTAGAAGATGGAGAAGGTGAAGTTTGAAGAGGCACTGTAGGAACTCCTGAGTCTTCTCCTGTCTCTGGGACTACCTCCACTGGAGGAATATATGCGTATGGAGCCGTCCCATGACCAATACTGCGAAATACGGATAACAGCCCATGAAAGTGAAGATATTCGTCTTTAAGGACTTCATCGATAGTCAAGAATTTCTGATCGCCATTAAGAAGTTGGTGCATCCGGTCAAAGAACACCTGATCTGATATTTGTTTGGGATTGTCGACTGCAAATAAAAAGGAAAACAAGTTAAGGTGATGATTCAGGTGTATAGAGCTCGGATTTATAAAATCAGTGCTTTACTTGATTTTGTCCATCTCCTGGCACATCCAGGCTGTCGCTTCACGTAGAACCATTCCAGTCTGGAATCTCCAGCTTTACTGCTGAATGGTGCCGAGATTATCTTCCTTTTTGGAACTGACTCAAAATAGCAGAAGGATGGAGTCTCTCGAGTCCGATGCTTGAAGTTATAGAAGAAATGAACGTCATCGAACGTGAGCTCTATTCCTAAGATCTCACGGTATGCTATGTACAAAGTATGCAAGTAGGCATAAGAATTGGGATGCAGCTGCATGGGGGCAATCCGCATTTGTCTTAGAAAGTCAACAATGAAGGGAGAAAATGGAGGGATAGCGCTGACCATACACATCAACCGAGTGACCGCCATATATCCTTCTGGAGGGTTGTGGGGACGGTCAGAGCTTGATGGCACTAGAGTGTCTCTTTTCATTATCCCTTATTTCAAGCAAATTCGGGTAAGTCGGTCGTTATCAATTGTTGATTCAACAGAATCTTGGGGCGATTCCAATATGATAGCCGATTCAAACTCATCAGGAGCCCGGTCGTCGCCAACCCCTCCTTCTTCTTCAAACCCTAAAGAAACTTCATTCTCTGAAGACGCTTCGTCACTTTTACGATTTCCGACGTCGTAGTCCGAACCCTCGTTATCCCATTCTGGATCTGACGGAGAAGATATGTCCTCGAGAGTAATCTTGTTAGAGGTTTCCGGGGCTTCTTTCCTCTTGGCTAATCTGGAAGAGCGTCTGGGTCTCATGGTCATAAAACTATTGAAGAAGCAATAGCACACATTAGAGAAAATTAGCCCGTATCTCCCCGTGCGTGTGTGCAAACTAAAGTGTAAACAATGTATACTAAAAGTGCAATGTAAATGTTTAAAAGTGCGATGAAAAAGTTTGGCAAGATATAAAGAGTTAAAGTAATTCTTGATGTCCGGTTACGTTCACAAGGCACTATCCTAACTGTTCATTAAACTGAAGACCATGCCAAAAGTTGATCGGGCCAGTTAGACGAGTTTTTATGTGTTAAGGTAGACTGGGCTTCGGTTCGGTTCGGATGCATTCATTGGGATCTAATGGGGGCGTGACCTTAGGCTTGGAAATCTTATTGAAGCTCAGAAATCAAAATCGGATCGGATCGGAGGCAAAGTCCCCTAACGGTTCGGATCGGATCACGTAACTATGTTTCTCCTCCATCATCTTACGATCCGACCCGATCCGATTAGGAAGGCTCCTTCCCTCCTATCTTAAGTGCTTGCTCCGACCCGATCTGATCTCCTGAATTTCTTTTCTTTTTTCTTTCTTTGCTCGCCCCGACCCGATCCGATCTCCTGAATTTCCTTCCTTCTTCCTTTGTTTTTTCACCTTCCATATCCCTCCGAACTGAACCGATTCTCCATCATCTTCTTCTTCTCCTTTACCCTCTTTCTTCCCTATCCAATTCCGAGGTCAATTTCGTGCCATTCACCCAAATCGAAGCCAAGCAATTTTACGATGGTGCACTAAACAACGGATTATAATCTCCTCCATTCCAATCTCGAGACGACGACGAGTTTATTGGTGATGGTGACGAGGGAGGGTCATGGCGGCAAGTTCATCAGAATTTCATGTTAAAATCATGTTAATCGTCTACGAATTCGAGTCGGGAATAATTAAAAAAGGGATTGTTCACAGTTTCATAACCTACCAACGAAATTACGTTGAGAATTAAAAGAAATTTTGATGCTTCAGGAGTTAGATTTTTCTTTCTCGCTTTGTAGAACTCGGAAGTAAAACAGTAAGAATGAGAGAGGGATGAATAATCAGCTTATATAGAGGAGTAGGGTGTCCATTCGTCTCCCCGTTCGGATCGGCAGCCCAATAGAAGAACCCCCGTTCGGATCGGATGGACAGCCCAGAAGCGAACCTTGGCCCAATAGTCCAGTGGAAAAAAGAGAGGAAAAGAGGTCTGTTCGGATCGGAATCCGAACCGAATCGAGTCCTTTAGCTCAGCAACGAACTGAATTGAAATTTGAAGAAAAATAGGAAAACACAAGGGAAATCAAAAGAGAAATTACCTCGAACAGCGCTATGCATTGATAGTCAAAGCATTCTCCGTCTCCAACAGAAGCATCCTTTGAGGGGGCAAAATGTTAGCCCAATTTGTGAACTGGGCAACACAAAGTTAAGATGTAAAATGTTGAAGAACTTGAAAAACTTGGGAAGTACTGAAGCAGGTCGGATCAGAGCAGCGCATCGGTTCGGATCGGATAAAGTTTTCTGTTCGGATCGGTGAACTATTGCTGTGGAAATCAGAAAGGCACAGCTGTTCGGATCGGAGGGCAATATAATCCCAATTGGATCGGAAAGCCACTTGATTGCTACGGAGATAGATCGGAGCAGAGCAGAGCAGAATAAAGAGAATAGAGAATTGTTTCCAAGTCTATCCGGGTCGGATCGGATACCCCGATCCGGACCCCTTGTACATATCCCTCCGACCCGATCTCGTCTTCCACGTCACTCTCCTGCATGAGCGCCTGGTAATTCGGATCGGCAGTGACCAGTTCCTACCCTCAACGTCCACCACTCCGATGCGTTGTCAACATTGTAATTCATCCGAACACGAGGCTGATGGGATGGATGACACGTGTCTCCGATCCGCATCGGATTCTGAGCAAATTCTCACCTATAAATACCTCGTCTGGAGACAAAGAAAAGGATCTTTTTCTGGCACTTGGAGAGTTCAACCACCTTCATAACCCGAATTCCAGCACTCCCGGAAAATCCAAATCTTCTTTCATTATTTGTTTTTAGACAATTGAGTGGTTGTAATTGAGTTGTGAGAGAAATCAAGTGAATATTTTATTGTACTTGCAATTAAATCAGTGAAGATAGTGAAAGACAAGTGGACGTAGGCATTTCTTCGCCGAACCACTATAAATCCTGTGTGTTCATTTTTATTTTTGATCTTATTTCATTCTGCTTGTAATCAATTTGAGTGTTAGAACTACTTTTTGGTCTAACATTCTCATGTCAAGTTTTCATGTCATATATTCATGTCATACCATGTCAATTTTATAGCTAAGTTCAAGTTTGCCTATTCTACACAAATTCGTATCCCCAACGTATGTGAATTCGCATCAATACAACATGTCAAAATAGGGAATAACATAAAAAGGATAGTCATAGGTTGGCAAAGGTATTCATAAGTTAAGCATGATGATTATAACATTTCAGGCATATAAATTAGGGTCTCACATAACAAACTTGGCAAAATAAGGTGATAGACATGGCAATGGGTGACATAAGATAATAACCCCAATATGTGAACAATAATGGTTTCAACATCACACTAATGTCAAGCTTAAGGTCATGAGGAGTTTTTAGGTTTAAACATGAATATGCCCTAAATCAAGTTTATACAATATTCCCACAAGTCAAAGTTTTACATGAACAGATCTAGGGTGCACATAATTGTATCCAAAGAAATAGATCTAAAAGGGATAGTCATAGATCAAAGATATACAATGGTAGATCCAACCTAGTTATCATGTTTAGGCATAATTTCAGTTTACATCGTGTTCAGGTTAAATTTACAGCTTAGATCTAATAGTGACGGGGGCTTACAGATCGCGGTCTAGAGAATAAGAAAGCCAAAGAGTAGAAGCAGAATCTCTAGCAAATCCTCAAATTAACGTAGCTCTAACGAAGTCTTGAATAGCCTCCTTTTTCTCTGTCCTTGCAGTCAGAATTACAGCGCCATAAGGCCAGAGGGAAATGTGTAGAGAGAAAGGGCTAGGGGGGTTGTTTATATAGGGTCTGGCCAACGAATCTAGACAGAAAAAGGACCGGAAACATCAGAGTGAACCAGGCTTCAGAAATGGGCTCAGCCAACCAGGTCGACTCTATGGTCGACCTGGTCCTGGGCAGGTCGACTCTTGGGTCGACCCCCTAGTCGACCTAGTCCTAGGCGGGAAATTTCCCGCCCAGTCTGTTCCGGATTTAAATTCGAATTTTGAATTCGAATTTGAGCAGTTTTTGAACTCTGAAAATTCTGAAAACTTCGAGGGGTCATAATTAGTCATACGGACTCCGATTCTTGAAAACTTGGACTCGTTTCCAAGCAGAATTTCGAGACGAACGAAATGGCCTAACCCATTGCCCTTGATTCTTATCTTAAAAATTTATTCTGCCTTGATTTATGGTTATAACATGTTATTAAAATACGAGTTGTTACAAGTATTATATGTATTTGAAATGTTAGAGTTTCAAACATGCGGCAGTGTTTTACCTAATTACTTAAGCACCAAGAAACATACTTATTCGATGCAAACATCAAAGTTTCAGTTATATTTTGAAACTTTCTTGATCTTATTGGCGCGGATCCAAGGTCCAAACGGTAATATGCAAATGATGAGTGTTATAGATGATTTAAAATGTATAATAGCAAACATGCGACGGTGTTTTACCTGATTACTTAGTCACTAAGCAACCTGCTCAGTCAATATGAAAATAATAATATTCTACTAATATTTGAAAACTTTTTTGTCTTATTCACACAAATTCTGCTCCTTAAGTCGAAATGTGTTCTTAAAAACACTATTATTTAACGGTAGTGTTTTACCTGATTATTTGAGCACCAAGAAACCTACTTATTCGATGCAAACATCAAAGTTTTACTTATATTTTGAAACTTTTTTGATCTTATTGGCACGGATCTAGGGTCCAAATGGTAACATGCAAATAATTAGTGTTACATATGCTTTAAAATGTAGAATAGCAAACATGCGGCAGTGTTTTACCTGATTACTTAGTCATTAAGCTACCTGCTCAGTCAATATGAAAATATGAAGATTCTACTAATATTTGAAAACTTTTTCGTCTTGTTTGCACAACTTCTACTCCCAAAGTCAAAATGTGTTTTTAAAAACACTATTATTTAATGATGACTATTATATGTATTTAAAATGGTAGAGTTTCAAACATGCGGCAGTGTTTTACCTGATTACTTGAGCATCAAGAAACCTACTTATTCGATGCAAACATCAAGGTTTCACTTATATTTTGAAACTTTCTTGATTTTATTGGCGCGGATCCTAGGTCCAAACGGTATTATGCAAATGATGAGTGTTATACATGCTTTAAAATGTAGAATAGCAAACATGCGATAGTGTTTTACCTGATTACTTAGTCACTAAGCAACCATCTCAGTCGATATGAATATTCTACTAATATTTGAAAACTTTTTTTTCTTATTTACACAAATTCTACTCCCAAAGTAGAAAAGTATTTTTAAAAACACTATTATTTAATTACGAGTATTATATGTATTTGAAATGGTAGAGTTTCAAACATGCGGCAGTGTTTTACTTGATTGCTTGAGCACAAGAAACCTACTTATTCGATGCAAGCATCAAAGTTTCACTAATATTTTGAAACTTTCTTGATCTTATTGGCACGGATCCAGGGTCCAAACGGTAATATGCAAATGATGAGTATTATAGATGCTTTAAAATGTAGAATAGCAAACATGCAGCAGTGTTTTACCTGATTACTTAGTAACTAAGCAACCTGCTCAGTCAATATGAAAATATGAATATTCTACTAATATTTGAAGACTTTTTCGTCTTATTCACATAAATTCTACTCCCAAAGTCGAAACATGTTTTTAAAAACACTATTATTTAATGATGAGTATTATGTGTATTTGAAATGGTAGAGTTTCAAAAACGTGGCAGTGTTTTACCTGATTACTTGAGCACCAAGAAACCTACTTATTCGATGAAAACATCAAAGTTTCACTTATATTTTGAAACTTTCTTGATATTATTGGCGTGGATCCAGGATCCAAATGATAATATGCAAATGATGAGTGTTATAGATGCTTTAAAATGTAGAATAGCAAACATGCGGCAGTGTTTTTGTAGTGTCCCGAAATTCCGGTAGTATTTGAGCTGACCAAATAATACATGTCCAACCCAAATTGCACTAGAAACCAGAAAACTAATTGAAAGAAAACAAAGGGTGTGAATATATAAGATAGAAACTTAGAATAGAAGAAGAAAAAGAACATAGAAACTTAGAATAGAAGAAGAAGAGCATACAACATCAGAGTAACACGAATCTCATAGCGGAACGAACAACATATAATAGATAACATATCTTTGAAATAAAACTAGTATATGTATGCAATAACATTATCAAAGCACAACACTTACAACACAGTGGAAATAACAATAGCTATATAATCCTGAAGCTTCCTGCTCCAAGCTCTCTAGGTATATCTGTAAAATCCTGACTACTTGACTGCCGGTACAAAATTGGGCACCCAAGAGTTTAGGGAAAACAAAACAAAACAAACACTGGATCAGTCATGGGACTGGTGTGAGTAAAACAGTTTGAGCAATTAAACGATATCTCATAAGACCACGCCGTAAAACGGAACGGGGTTTTCCCTTATAACAATCCAAAATAATCTTTATATCAAAATTCTTTTGATATTATAACAGTGTCTATCAACCACAATATAATAATCAACTATCAGAAACGCTTTCATCTCACGTTATACATACATAGTATACAATCAAAATCGCGAGCACTTATTGGATAATGGATATCAAACTATGACAAGGTATGGAACCACCTTCCGATAGTATACCTCTAGAGAGGAATACACTGGGTTCAACAAGAACATCTTGCAACATGGCCACACTTGACCGACCACTCATTTCGCTTGAGTGTATCGAATGTATGTCACCAACGGTTGGGATCAACAACCATTTCCCGAATGGGACAGCATCGAATAGATTAAAGAATGAAATGAATATCTCTAGACAGGTGATAATACACCCTAATGGAAGCGACCCACATAGCCCTGCTGCCTGCCCAATTTTTGTCATTTCCCGGTTGTGAGGCTAGAGGCCACGCTTATCTCTGACATATCACACGTTTATTCACTTTGAATGTCAAATCGTCATACCCGCCAAATCACAAATTGATTTCTCCAAACATACCACGGGTATACAGCTAAGAGAAATGAATTCCTTTGCCACCAAACATAAATACGTTTGAAGAGATCAACTTACGTGATCTATTAAATATACCATGCTAGACATTCTTCCATACAGGTCGTCCTGGGACTGGACAAACCAAAGGTACTATTCTGTAAATCCATCTTAAGCAATTTCTACCTAGGATTTTGACAGAACGATACTTTCATATACTCCGACTTCAATTATCTTCATCATAATTGATCTCAACGCTAACATCCATACAGAGTGGTTTTCAGATAATGAATCTGAAACCAGTCTCTCCGTATTGACGACGGAAAAATGGTCAAAAAGTTCGATAGTTGGTGATTTAACTATCAAAGAAAAACATGTGTACAAACAATGATATTATTTCCAGATGGAAATTCTATCGATCATTCATTAATCATCATTTATCTCTTAAATTAATTTATTCATTTACCCATTTCCTATTTCCATATATGTAACAACCCGAAAATCTGGGCCAGTTTAAAATTTTTATTTTGGCAATTTTAGCGAATTTTGATTATTTAAAATGAATTATTTTAAATAATATCGACGAGAAATTTATTTTTAATGGGATTAGAATGTATATATTATATACGTCGTCATTAGAATATAAATAATTATAAAAGGAATTGAAAATGGCGTGGTAGTTCGATAATTCGATTTCAAACTTTAATTGAATATACCGGGTGCAAAACAATCCGGATTTTAGTGAAACCAAAAACATTAGGATCTAATTGATAATATCTTTCCAACGAATCCGAAAAATCTAAATTTCATAGCGGGAATCAAAAGATATGTCCAGATGAAAATTCTGAATAGTCGCTATGGAATTCAGGCCCTTAAAAATGGACATTTTGCAAACGACCTCGGATTTCGACGAAACCCCTTTTGTTGGGTCCGTGATGTTAAGTTATTGCTAGATTCCAAATTTCATAATTCTTCGAATCAATATGTGAGCATGGCAAAGGAAAACGCGTTTGACTAGTTTCAGTTGATTTTAATCGACTGGAAAATGGCCATTTTTCTAACGACCTCAGAATTCGACGAAACTAGTTTTGTTAGGACCATATCGTCAATACGAAGCTAGAAGATATTTTTCAGGAATTTTTAGAGTTAGTATGTGACCTCGGTAAATTGAAATGTGCGTTCAAATTCAATATATAGAGTTATATGTTGATTTTAACTGAAACTGATCGAAACAGTCGAGTCGGCTTGCAGTACATATCCCATTGTGTTCGGAATGGGGGTAAAACGCTATGGATGACAGGCGGTGGGCCTCGTTTAGAGGTCGTTTGAAAAAGTCAACTTTTTAAATTAAATAATTAAAAAAAATATATATCTTCTCCTATACCTTGCCCCCCCCCCCTCTCTTTTCTTTCAGAACAGAAAGAGAAATAAAAAAAAACTAAAATCGCCGCTTCGATGCCAGGGCCGCCACCGCGGCAGGCGCCGCTGCCTCCACTTCAGCACCCCGAGCTCCTCCCTCCTCTTTCCTCACGCGCTTCCCCTTCCTTCGATCGAAGAACCCAAACCCCCCCCCCCAACAGAAAACCCGTCGCCACCCCCCTGGCCACTGCAGGCTCCAACGCCGAGACCCCTCCGCCTCCTCCGGCCTCGTGCAACCACTTCGACTCCACCCCTTCGCTGAATAAAAAAAAAACTGTAAGTTCTAATATTTGAATTTATTTATTTAATTATTTTTGTTTACTTTCTATGTAGTTAGTTTTATAAGTCTAGAGAAAAATCTGTTTTTCTTTATATATAAAATTCTGATTTTCCTGTATGTTCTTTGAAATGAATTTCTATGTTTGCTTTGAAGTGATTTTTAAGTTATAAAAAAAGGGATAATTTCTTACATAAGAAAAATAGGATTTTTAGATAGGAAAAAAAATATAATTTCTTACATAAGAAGAATTGGATTTTTCTACATATGATGGCAAGATAAAAATACGATCTCTGCTTACAAAAAAAAGTGAAATTTTTCATTACAAGAAAAGATATAGTTTTCATTTTTATTTGATAGGAAAGTATAAAGATATAATTTTTATATAAGGAGGATAATAAAAATATGATTTTTATATTTTTAAAGTAATAAAAATATGATTTTTATATTTTTAAAGTATTAAAAATATAATCTTTACTATATAGAAGATGTAAAAATATGATTTTTGGTTAGGTAGAGAATTAAAAATATAATTTTTTCATGATAGGAATATTAAAAATATCATCTTTATATGTGTAGAAAAATAAAAACGAGATTTTTATAAAGATGAAATCTTTAAATTTGAAAGGGCGAAGTCTATGTTTTTATAAAGGCGAAATCTTTATATGGAAAATAGCGTGATAAAAATATAATTTTTATCTATATAACATAGTAGTAAAAATTCTATTTTTATATATTGAATAACGAAGTAAAAATTCGATTTTTACATATGTAGTGGCTACGGGCAACGAAGATGACGAAGAGGCGATAACGATGAAGATTTCTATCAAAGAAGAGTCAAGATGATTGGATAGCTATCTGTGAGAATTTCTCACCTTTCAATTTCATTTCTATTCATATATATACACTAGGATGCAGACGGTGCTTAGTAGCACCCGACACAATCGTCCACAGACCATGGACTTGTTTGTTTGGTTGCATAAATTAGTTTGATGATTTGATTTGAATTTGATTTATTGGTGAATTTGATTGATATGTGAATGGCGTGGGCCTTCACTAGACCGGGGATAAGGCTAGGCCTCGTCCCGTTTCTAGTATCGTGCCGTTATGCCGCCGAAATTTTCTAAAATAAGTTAGAAAAATAAAGATAACATTTTATTTAATAAATGAACCGAATAGTATATTCATAGGTTGAATAAAATAGTTTGATCGTTAAAAATATAATTTTTAACGTGAATGTGAATAAATAAATATTCATTTACAAACCAGACGGTTTGTTTATGTACACCTATTTGAAGGACATTGATTGGGTCGATAAATTTTACACATCGCCCAACTGCACAACTAAAATCTGTGTTGGATTGTTTGAAACCCCACACGGGTGTTGGGATGAAATCTGAAGTTCACTCATCCTGATTGATTAAATATGTCGATCGATTGATTGACAGGCTGTTATAAGCGTTAGAAATCTATATTTGATGCTTATACTGTGTAGTGCACTTTGGTTGATGGTTGATTATTTTGCAATGCTATTATATACGTGTGATATATGAAAATCCATATAATTAACATTATATGGTGATTGATTGGGCCTCATTCCAATTTAGAAAATAAAGAATAATATAAAATAAAGGTTCATGTGTTGACAGTACTCATCCATTGAGATTGGTCATGTGTTGAACGAAATATTTTGATAATAACAACTATTTTGAAAAAGAAATATTTGAAATAGAATATTTGAAAATAGAAATTTATGAAGCCGTGTTGATTAGATTGACGCCATTTTGACGTGAACGATATTTATATCGATTTTAAACGATTTCGAAATGAGTTGATTTGAAAACGATTTCGAAATGAGTTGATTTGAAAACGATTTCGAAATGAATTGAATTGAAAACGATTTCGAAATGAGTTGAATTGAAAACGATTTCGAAATGAATTGAATTGAAAACGATTTCGAAATGAATTGAAAACGAATTCAAATTGAATTGAAAGCAAATTGAAACGAATTCAAATTGAATTGAAATTTGCATTGAATAGAAATGAATTTTAAAACGAATTTATAAAGAAGAATTCAATTTTGATTTGAATTAAAATGGAAGTTGAAGTTGCTTTTGAAACGAATTTTAAAACTATTTATATATTTCGTTTTAAATAGAAATTGACGAAATATATATTATATATATTATATATATAATATAATGGCCTGAATAGAACGCGCCGCCACCGCGGCAGTTCGTGAATTTCGACCATTTATTTCAAACGGACATTATGGGAGATCCGACCGTCGGATTCTCCTAAAACCGGAACTGTTGGGTTTGAATCGAAAAGAGCTTTCTAAAGAATATTAGAAATTAGAAATCTAACGGTTGGATTTGGAGTTACGTCCAAATCAAATTTGAAAAAGGTCGTTGTAAGTGCAGTTCGATGGCCATTGATGGAAATCGACTGTACGGGCCTTGATAAAATTATTAAAAATAGTAATAATTTGTGTAAAATCATAAGAAATGATTTAGAAAGAATTGAGATGAAAAACTCCATACTTGAAAAGATAAAAATAGATTTTTATCGAAATAAACTAGTTTTGAACTAGAATTATAATTCTATTTATTTTTAAGTAAATAAATTGAATTCGAAAAGGGTTTTAAAAATAACTAAAATTTCCAATGATTGCATTGGAGTGGATTTGAATCGAAATTGTCTTCGGAATATTTCGATGTTAGAATTCGTGATTATACAGGTGTTGTTATGGAAATTTGAAAGATATATATTTATATCGTTATTTCCAATACGACATTTGTTAATCGTAGAATTTGATATTGAATATAAGCCGATATATTTTCTATTCAGAGCCTTATATTGAATATCAAATGTGATTTGGGTTTGTCGTGAATGGTGTCTTCACTAACACTGTTCTTGAACCCAGTTGAGAAAAGATTAAATCTTTTTATTTAGATTTAATGAAGTGTACCAATTAAATAATATTTAATTGGAATTGAATTGATATTGATTTTTGGGTTTATCGTGAACAGTGTTTTAAATAACACTCGTTCTTTAACCCGATAATTAATGGAATGTGACTTTGGGTTTATCGTGAACCGTGTTTTAAATGACACAGATTATTTAACCCAGTTAACGATTAAAACTAAGTGGAGTTTTAATGAATCTTTAATTAGATTGAAATGATCGAGAAGGGAGTATCACCAGCTCCAGGTGATAGTTAAATCTTTAATTAGATTTGAACGTGAAATGGTAATTGAATTTACCGATAACACCGTGGTGTTAGATATGAAGTACTACCAGTTTTACTTCATGGGATGAATAAGTTGGGATTGGGAAATTAAAACAAATGATTACTTCGGTAAGGTTCGTTAATCCCGACTAGTTGAATCGAAATTCAAAAGTTGATTAAAGAATAAATTCAAGGAATTTTCCTTGGATAAAATTAATGGGAACCTTTCCCTATGAATGTGGAATTTAGAAACTAACTGTCGGTTAGCTAAGCAGAATGGATTTCGGGATATTGATCTGATGTTGGTTTTGGCCTTCGGGGTTAATGTTTAGGAAATTATTCTCTTGATTAATTTACGGTTAGTGACTGATGAATTGGAATGAGGCTTATGTTGTGTTTGTGTAACACTTATTTAAAATATACGCGAGTTATTCGGAAAGACCGGATTTATCCCATTCTGAATAACTGATACGACGATAAGTCGAAGATGAAGACGATGGTCGAAGGCCGGAGGTCTTCAATTCGTTTGGGTATTTACTGATGATCTTGATTGGGCTGTACACCCAAGAAGATGGAAACAGTTAGTGATCGTCCAGACGTACTTGGAGATCGATGGATATGCGAGGTACAAGGTGCCTCCGGTTTCGTTCAGCCCCAGAACGGACTTGTAAATAGACTGTGTGTCTGACATTGGATTTTAGTCCGTGTGATTGATCTCTATTAAATATATATCTGTTTGGCGGCGGAGAATTTATTCTCTTGCTTAACGCCCTTCTCTGAGACGTACGAGCTCAGGGGTTATATACTGATGGATATCAAACGCATAGAGTGGATTGCCTGTGTGGCATGCCTAAGATGCAATTGATCGAGGCTTCTGTTGAAAAAGCAAAGTCTTGTGGTGATGATCAAAGCACAACCTGTGTGGCACAGCTTTGTGTAACGTGAATTCGCGAGCCTCACACCCCGGTTGTGAACCAAAAACGGGAGAGGACGTCAGGGAGGGCATGCGTTTCTTTCTAGCTAGGGTGGTGTCAGTGACCTACCAGCCCTGACATTTATATACTTTTCACCTGTGTGGTTGTTGCTGTTGCGAGGCGCCTCGGTTTGATCGGACGATCCGGGTCCGATGGAGTCATTCGTTGGCTCATTTACGCCCCAAAGGGCAGGGAAATGCATGTTCAGGCATTTTAATCCACATCGGTGGACCGGCCTTGAGGATCCAAGGGCCCACCTGTATCTGGGTCCTGAGACACGGGCTAGAGGGTCTCGAATCGGTTGAGGACTATCTTTTGCCTCGGTTCATAGATGGAAATCCAATTTCCAAATACGTGACATTTGCGGTTTTATTTGTTGAGCCTAGTATGGCGACATGATATATGGTACCCATGCCGCCTATGATTGATACTTATGATTTGAAGTTGTTTTATACACTATGCACTTATAATAGTATCAAATAATCTGTTTTTAAACGTATCAAGCATGCTTTGGCTGTTATAAGGGAAAACCCTATCCCCCGGCTTGCGTTGCATTGTGTGATAGGACTTGGGTCTTATAACAGCTTCATTTTTCCTTATTTAGCATTGCGCTGTTGTTTTATGCACTGGTATTCTTGGGAGGAAACCCGTTCCGTGTTATACGGCGTGGTCCCTTGATTTACCTAACTTTAAATAAAGATTAATAACTGTTTTAGTTCTTACACCAGTCCCATGACTGACCTGGAGTTTATTGTTTTAACCTAAACTCTGGGTGCCCTTATTTTGACACGGGCAGCTAGTAGTTTTGGTTTTGCAGATTTATATTCACAGGATCCTGGTTTACAGCTGGAACGATATCCGGAAAGCTTTGTATCCGTATATCTCCTTCTAGTTGTGTATTGTATTATTTTTCGCTGCGATGTATTCAAATGTAATTTAAATCTCTGATATTTCTGTGTAATATTGATTCATTTATACTCTGTATATTCTTGTAATCTGATGCATTGTTGTAATATACAATGAAACGTTCTTTTGTATGTATTCTGTTGTGGCTTGTTCTCGAACTATCCGCCACTTTCCTTTTACGGGGAAGTTACGGGTTTTCACAATATATTCGTAAATTTTTATTTTCTAAATTTGGAAATATACGTTCTTAATCATTGGAAAACATTTCTTATTCTTATTTGGAAAATATTGCCAAAACTCCTTCATTGGATTTAAAAAGATGTTTAAATAAAACATCGCTATGCCAACTCAAACCATTACACTCATTAACTATATTCACTTAACTGAACTTCACAATCGAACCTTAACCATTCCTTAGTTAAAAATGGAGTCAATCAAGTTGGTGTACAACTACCTCTCAGACCTTAACTGGACAACATTTTCAACCTTGAAACATACAAAGTTCACCTTTTAATTCTTTAACAACTTCCTTACGTAACTCTCAGATTCTACTTATGAATCCACTTCCTTATTTAAAACATGGATTATAACTATAGCGTTATGATCCCTACTTCTGAAATATCTAACTTCAAAATATGAGTTTTATTTCTTAATTCAAATAAATAACTAAATAGATAATTTATAACTACATAAATAAATCTTGATTAAAAACGGAAAGTGAATAGTACTTTCCCGAATTTGATATAATCGAATTTGAATGTATAACTCTCTTTCGAATAATCTCTAGTCAATAACGCCTTTCGAATAAACTAATATTTGATTAACTTCTTTCGAATAAACTAATATTCGTTAACTCCTTTCGAATAACTAATATTCGATAACTCCTTGTGAATAAACTAATATTCGATAACTCCTTCTGAATAAACTAATATTCGATAGCTCATTTCGAATAAACTAATATTCGATAACTCATTTCGAATAAACGAATATTCGATAACTCCTTTGAATAACTTATATTCGATAACTCCTTCTCAATTAACTCTAACTCTAATCGATGAACTCTAACTCTAAACGATTAACTCTAACTCTAATCGATTAACTCTATTCGATTAACTCTAACTGATTAACTCTAATTGATTAACTCTAATCGGTTAGCTAACACGACCCGAAATCCCCCTTGCAGGAAATCACGGAATGAGTTGAGAACAAACCACAATAGAACACAGACAGAAGAACATTTCATTGTTTATTACAACAATACCATCAGATTAAAAGAATATATAGAGTATTAACAAATAAAATACATTCGATAAATATCAGAGATTACAATAAGTTACATAGCAGCGGAAAATAATACAAAACACAACTGAAGGAGATATACAGATACAAAGCTTTCCGGATATCGTTCCAGCTGTAAACTAGGATCCTGTGAATATGAATCTGCAAAACCAAAACTACTAGTTGCCCATGTCGAAAATAAGGGCACCCAGAGTTTAGGTTAAAACAATAAACTCCAGGTTAGTCATGTGATTGGTGTGAGAACTAAAACAGTTATTAGTCTTTATTTTAAAGTTAGGTAAATCAACGGACCACGCCTTATAACACAGAAAGGGTTTCCTCCCAAGAATACCAATGCATAAAACAACAGCGCAATGCTAAAATAAAGAACAATGAGGCTATTATAAGACCCAAGTCCCATCACACAATGCAACACAAAGCAGAGGATAGGATTTTACCTTATTATAGCCAAAAATGCTTGATATGTTTAAAACAAATCATTTGATACTATAATAAGTGTATAGTTTTTAAAACAATTTCAAATCGTAAGTATCAATCATAGACGGCATGGGTACCTTATATCATGTCGCCATACTAGTTCTACAATTAAAACCGCAAAATCACGTATTTGGAAGTTGGATTTCCATCTACGAACCGAGGCAAAAGATAGTCCTCTACCGATTCGAGACTGTCTAGCCCGAGTCTCAGGAACAGCCGCAGCTGCCCCATGGATCGTCAGGGCCGGTCCACCGATGTGGATTAAAATTCCTGAACACTGCGTTTCCCCGCCCTTTGGGGCATAAGTGAGCCAACAAATGGCTCCATCAGACCCGGATCGTCCGATATAACCGAGGCGCCTCGCAACAGCAACAACCACACAGGTGAAAAGTATATAAATGTCAGGGCTGGTAGGTCACTGACACCACCCTAGCTAGAAGGAAACGCATTCCCTCCCTGAGGTCCTCTCCCGTTTCTGGTTCACAACCGGGGTGTGAGGCTCGCGAATTCACGTTACACAAAGCTATGCCACACAGGCCGTGCTTTGATCATCAACCACAAGACTCTGCTTTTCAATAGAAGCCTTGATCATTTGTACCTTAGCATTCCACACAAGCAAACCACTCTATGATGTTGGAGTTTATGCCCTAGAGGCAATTCATTTGATGAGATTGATAACATTGGTGATGTTATTATTTTATTTAGATTGAAATAATATTCTATTATATTATATTTACTGCGTAATATAAATAAAAATATAATAGAAGTCCTTAGAATTATAATACGGAATTATATAGTTCGAGTAAGACTTGAATTTGAGATTATATAATATGATAAGTATTATAATTCTTAAATGTCCCTAGTCGAGTTTTATTGTTTATATAGGACAACAATAAAGCGTTGAGATTAGTATATTGATTGACTGATGATCACATCTCATTGATCATTAATATACGTGATATTAAAGTCAAGATATAAATACGTATTGAAGAATAGCGTATTGGGCTGACCCATCATGAGATAACTCCATGGAATATAATTGTAACACCCCACCTCCACCAGGGTGGCTCTTGCAAGCACTCTGACTTTGGAGGGGCGTTTGAATCAGGTAAACATGCATAATGATATATCAAGGCAGAACAAGAACATATGTATATATGTAAACAGAGTAAATAACATAGATAAAACAGCAGAAGATTTCAAAACATTTCAAAACAAGTCTGGTACAACATAGCTTTCCAAATAAACAAGTCTAGATAAAACAACATCAACTGAAAAACTGAAATAAATAAGTGCTATCCCCAATTAAGTGGTAACCATAGCTAGCTTCATGTCGAAACCGTACATGAGCTGAAATCCCACAAGCAAGCAATCCGAAATCCAAGCTAAGCTCCAGTATTCCCTCCCTGAGAACCTGGGGGGGGGGGGGGGGGGGAACCGAAGAAAAGAGGCAAAAGAAAACAGGTCAGTCAAAAAGACTGAGTAAGCCCTACTACAATCAATGTAAACTGATAAAGTTAACTGGCATGAGCAGCTAGGATGAACATAAGGATAACAATATACTAGCATGATGATTAACTAACAAGGTAAATAAAGGTGTCATCGCATAATCAGGATTAAGGTTTTGCACCACAGGTGTACTAGCAAACTAACATGATTTGAATAAACAAGTATTGATCCCTTGGCCCAAGCTTTGGCCCAATAACATGAAATGACCCTAATACAAGGTCCAACCAAACGGTCTAGTCGATCGGCACCCTAAGCCTAACTCGTCACGTGTTGGTGTCAATACGGCCCAATCATAATTGTAGTCGAACTGTGCCGGGTCCACCCTTCGGGTGTGTAACACCCCGTATTTTGGTTAATACTAAAATTCACTAATTACAGAATAAATAATCTCAGATGTGAGAATTGGGGGAAACGGGCTGCGTCATTGTGTTCGTCTCGGAAAAATACGCAATATAGAGTCCGAGTTTTCGAAAATCGGAGTCCGTATGGCCCAGTTATGGCCGATGAAGTTTGCAGGAAATTTGAAACTAAAAACAGATTTAAAATTCAAATTTCAGATTATAAAATGGAGCAGGCGGGGCCAGGCGGGAAAATTCCCGCCCTACCCATGTCGACAGGGCTGTCGACAGGCCTGTCGACAGGGGTGTCGACTTGCCTGTCGACTTGCCTGTCGACAGGGTCGCGGCGTCCAGTGAACCTGGGTGCACCAGGTTGCACCAGGTTGGGTTCTAGGCTGGCTTGGAGGGCTGGTTCTAGAGATTTCCTAAATCTAAGGGTCCTAATCTAATCTAGGGTTAATCTAAGGGCCTAAAACACTCACCTAATCCTATAAATAAGACCCTAACCCTACCCTAATTCATTCATAATTAAATCTAGTAACTAAACTATGGCAAATTGAAACTTGAGAGAGAGCCTCCATCAAAATTAGTGAAGGGATAGCATTCCAAATCAACTTCTAGCCTCTTAATCTTCTTCATTAGTTTGCTAATTTTGTTTTGGTGAGCTTCTATCCCCTTAATAATCAATTGTTAAATTGATTAAGATAGGATATGATGATGTATGGTTATGTTTGTGGATCAATGTGTTTATGCAAGCTTAATATTGTATATGTTATGTGTTTTGCAAGTTATATGCTCTATGTCATGCAAGTTTAGTGTATGTGGTCATGACATTTTTATGCAAGTTAATGTTATATCTTTATGCAAGTTTGGTGCTATGTTTCATGATGATTATGATGCAAAACACTAAGTTGGACATTGATCTATTATGTAACATGTTATGCATGCTTATGAAGTTATGTGTATGCTCAAATGCAAGATTAACATGTTATGCATGCTTATGAAGTTATGTGTATGCTCAAATGCAAGATTAACATGTTATGCATGCTTATGAAGTTATGTGAATGAATATGCAAGTTATGTGTATGCTCAAATGCAAGATTAACATGTTATGCATGCTTATGAAGTTATGTGAATGAATATGCAAGTTATGTGTATGCTTAAATGCAAGATTAACATGTTATGCATGCTTATGAAGTTATGTGAATAATTATGCAAGTTATGTGTATGCTTAAATGCAAGTTGGGTTAATATATGCTCATATATGCAAGTTGACATCCTCTTAACCCATGACAAAGTATATGCTAATATTTGGTTTAACCCATGATATTTGTGATGGGTCTTCCCTTTATGAGAAAGATTTACGTGGGGAACGATGGGGTTAATAAATATGTTAATTAAAAGTATGGTTGGGTATGATTAAGCATACCGTAAAAAAATAAATTAACATAAGTGGGAATTTACCTATTGAGTTAGGTCTACCCCATGGGAATTTACCTATTGAGTTAGGTCTACACATGTTATGAAAAACTTGATATTAATTAGGGATAATTAATATGGGGTGATTAATTAGGTGTAATTAATCGACTAAGACACGAGGTTGGACTCATTTGTAGCGTAAAACTGCCCGGACCCAACCGGCTTAACCAGTTGCTACAAATGTTAGCCCAATGTGAGAGGTCTTAGGCACAAACTAAATACGTGATTAATATAAAGACACGAGGTTAGACTCGGTTATGACATAAGGCTGCCCGGACCCAACCGGCTTAACCAGCGGTCATAAAAGATAGTCTAATGTGAGAGGTCTTTATGGGAATCACGGTCTTAATTAATTAAGAAACACTTAACCAGATAAGCATGTAGTAGAGCATGAGGGGTTAAGTGGGTGCCTTGGGTGGCATGTGGAAATCTAGTGGGTTGCCTTAGGTGGCAATAGAAAATACGATTAGAATACTTAACCAAGTGGAAACATGTAATTAAACATGATTAAAGGGTTAAGTGGGATACACTAGATAAGTAACAAGCTTAGGTGGGTAGCTTGTGGGGGCCCATTTCAACCAATATCCCAAACGTATCTTTATGGGCTCGACTCTAGTCGGGTGACGGGACACGCATATTGGGCTTGACTATAAGAGGCCAAAACGGGTTAGCGGTGGCAACGCGAGTCCAACGGGTTTCATATGCGTGTGTGGACCCGGGCTGGTAGATAAGTCGTTGTTGCATCGTGTAGGTATAAGCCGTGCACCGTGGATAATATTGGGTTGCCACTTTAGGGGGAGTGATACACCCCACTGTGGGTCCAGCACGGGTATCTACGTTAGGAAGCCGATCGCTTGGGGTAGTGGGGTACACCTAGTGGAGATAGGGGCAGACGGCACCTATGTGGTCAGCTAGGGGTACATGAAACTACTAGTTATATCTTTCTTTTAAGTCCTTGGGTGGGATCAACCTTTGAGTAGGAATGACTGGTGTGGTGCAGTTAGTAATTATCCTTGGGTGGGTAGATGCGTCTTTACGGTTATCTTAGTTCATCCTATGTTGTTGGCTACTTAGTGTAGTCATTATCCCCAAAGGTACCGTACCGAGTTCATGTCATACCCTAATTACTTTAATAATTGTATTGTTAAGGTTATAGGGCTCACTCAGGCTTATGTCTGACCCCGTTGTTTTTATCTTTTTCCCCTCAGGTCCTCAGGTTGGGCCTAGTGCTAGCGGGCCTTGATCAATTTGCTTTATCTACTCTTGAAGTTTGGACCATAGATGTAGAGCTCAGCTTTCCTTTTCTTTTATGGCTATCAGTTCATGTATTGGGATTATGTATTTTTATTTAGCAAGAATGGATATTTGTACTTAACTCTTATTATGGTTTTGTAATGTAACCAGACATGTTTATTTCCGCTGTTATGAGATGATGTTTTAAATTTCAAGTATTACTTATATTTATCTTGCCGTAATTTCTCTGTTCTATATTCACTAAAATACTCCGCCGATGTTATGGCATTCCCATAGAGAGTGACCATAGCGGGTGTGGGGTGTTACACGTGGTATCAGAGCAAAGGTTACCGGAACAGATAAAATTTTTAGAAAACTATTTTTCTAAAAACATTTTTGGAAGAGATATTTTCAAAAACATGTCTTTAAAGAGAAAAGTTTTTGAAAGAAAAGCATAATCCCAATAGCCATATCTTTGTCTTTCGAATTCTCCGTTTTGAATCTTTCCTTTTTCGTTTCAGCATGGCTGAGGATCTTAACTTTCCGGAGGGTGTGACGGTACCAGTATGGTATAGGAGATTGATGGAGGCTAGGGCCACCACTGCGGGTCCAGCAAATGTTCCTCCACCAACCGTAGCACCCGATCTTCCTCCTCCCCCTCCTCCTCGCACGGATACTTTTGCTAAGACTTGTAAGGAATTCAAAGCTATGGGAGGGAAACCTTTTCAAGGATCTGAAACTTTTGTGGAGGCTAGAGATTGGCTTAAGGAGGTGGAAGAGTTGATAGATATCTTTGAGATGGAAGAAGGAAAGAAAGTCAAGTTGGCTACTTGGTTAATGAAGGGAGAGGCCTCATTCTGGTGGGAGGTCACTAATGGAGAACGCCCCGTTGACTCTTGGGCGGATTTTAGGCAAAGATTTGTGGCAAAGTTTCTCTCAAGGGCGGAGGAAAACTTGTATATGGAAAGATTCTTGACTCTAAAGCAAGGAAATCTCTCGGTGAAGGAATATGTCAACAAGTTTAATCAATTGGCAAGGTTTGGCCTAGATATGGTGAATACACCGGAGAAGAAGGCTTTGAGGTTCGTGAAAGGCTTGAATGAACCAATGCATGGGTTGGCTATGACTCATATCCCGATGGGGGCCACCTTTGAGAAGTTAGTTGACATGGCACTCATGCATGAAGAAGAGAAGGGTCCCAATGCTAATAAGGCACCCGAGAAGAAGGGAGATCAAAAGAGACCTCAGCAACAACAACAAAACAAAGGTGGGAAAGGCAACGGTGGCAAGGACAAGAAGAAGAAGTGTTTCAATTGTGGGACACCTAGCCACCTAAGCAAGGATTGTCGCAAGAAGAAGAAGACTGGCTGCTTCCACTGTGGCGAAGCAGGGCATCTAATAAAAGATTGTCCTAAGAAGGGGCAAAGGACGGGATCTTCCTCAGGAGGTCAGGTGCAAGTTTTAATGGCACCAGCTCAGGCTGGGGGGCAAGTTCAGGCTCTCTCAGTTCCACCGGTTCAGCAGAGAGGTAGAACTATTTCCGTTGAAAGTCTGGTTTTTCTATTTGATCATCCTGTCCGTACATTGTTTGATTCAGGCGCATCGCATTCGTTTATCTCATCATCATTAGTTGAGTCACTGCACTTAGACACCAGTCTTGTAGATGATCCCTTGGTTGTTTCAAACCCAATTGGGGGCTCCACTTATTTGTCCATGATATGTTTGGGTTTGAAGATTTCTATACTTAGCATTGAGTTTAGATGTGATGCTTTTGTGTTGGGCTTCACGGGCTATGGGTTGATTTTGGGCATGGACTGGTTATCCAGTAATGGTGCCGTTCTTGATTGTGAAAGGAGAGTTGTTAGGCTTCTGACCCGTTTGGGTAACACTCTCGAGATCTCTTGTAATCCCATGGAATCTGTTTTGCTAAGTTATCTTGAATCGCTCGATGCTTCAGTCGAGAGTTTGCATTCTGTTAGAGTGTTCCGGGAATATCCGGATGTGTTTGAGGAGGTGAAGGGCTTACCTCCGAAGCGGGAGATTGACTTCCGAATATATCTGGTGGATAATGCTAAACCTGTATCTTTACCAGTGCGCCACATGGCTCCTCGTGAGAGGAGGGAACTCCATAAGCAAGTAGGGGAGTTGCTTGAGAAGGTGTTCATAAGACGAAGTATATCGGAGTGGGGTGCTCCAGTAGTATTTGCTACGAAGGCGGATGGGTCCCTCAGACTTTGTGTAGACTATAGAGAACTCAACAAGCTCACAAAGAAGAATAGACACCCATTGCCTAGGATTGATGATCTTTTCGATCAGTTGGTTGGCGCTTCAGTATTTTCTCAGTTGGACTTAGCCACGGGGTTTCATCAGTTGAGGGTGGCTGAGGATAGCATAGACAAGACTGCCTTTAGAACTCCGGATGGTTTCTATGAGTGGTTGGTGATGCCATTTGGGTTGACGAACGCCCCTGCATATTTCGTTGATTTGATGAGTAGGGTGTTCAGGGAGTTCCTTAATAAATTCGTGGTGGTCTTTGTGGATGATATCTTAGTATTTTCTAAGAGTGAAGAAGAGCATGCCCTACATCTTGGGGAGGTGTTGAAGACTCTTCGAGCACATAACCTTAAGGCTAAATTCTCTAAATGTCACTTCTGGAGGAGGGAAGTGCGATTCTTGGGGCACGTGGTCTCCAAGGAGGGGATAGCTGTGGATCCCGCAAAGGTAGTATCAATCCAGGATTGGAAGGTTCCGAAGAATGCTACCGAAGTAAGAAGTTTCTTGGGGTTGGCGGGTTACTATAGGAAGTTTATCAAAGACTTCGCGAAGATATCAGCCCCATTAACCCGCTTAACGAAGAAGAATCTTGTTTTTGCATGGGACGTAGATTGTGATGATGCATTCCGACGGTTAAAGAGAGCTTTAACCACTGCTCCAGTTTTAGTGTTGCCAGATGGGAGCAAGCCATTTGTTGTCTATACCGATGCTTGTGGGACAGGACTAGGCACAGTCTTAATGCAAGAGGGAAGGGTGATAGCCTATGGTGGAAGGCAATTGAGAGTGCATGAGAAAAATTACCCTACCCATGATCTAGAGTTGGCCGCTATTGTTTTTGCTCTTAAAATTTGGCGCCATTATCTTCTTGGTGAGAGATTCGAATTGTTCACTGACCACATATCATTGAAGTACTTGTTTTCTCAGAAAGATTTGAACTTGAGACAGCAAAGATGGATGGAGTTCTTAGCATCCTATGATTTCGAGATAGCGTATACCCCTGGCAAGGGTAACGTGGTAGCGGACGCCTTGAGCAGAAAAAGGTTGTCCTTGAGTCCATTGTTTGTGGAACAGCGAAGCTTGGAATTTATCTCGATGTTTGATTTCAGACCTTCCATTGATTATGTACCCGGTTTGCTAGCTTCCTTGGAAGTTAGACCTACTCTTTTGGGGCGGATTGGAGAAGCACAGAGGGACGACCCACAGTTGGTTGAGTTGGTGGGGAAGCTCATTAGGGGGGAGTCGTCCAGCCATTTGAGTAGGTACACCCTAGACGATAGGGGGTGCTTGCGTAGAGACGGTAGACTTTGTGTACCGAAAGACGAGGGTTTGAGGAAGGTTATTCTTGATGATGCACACCGTTCTAGGATGACCATTCATCCCGGTGGGGACAAGATGTACCAAGACATGAAGAGGGTTTTCTTCTTGGCCGGTATGAAGAAAGATGTGGCCGAGTATGTCGCTCGATGCTTGGTGTGCCAACAAGTGAAGGCGGAACAAAAGAAACCAGGTGGGTTGCTTCACCCATTGGAAGTTCCGCAATGGAAGTGGGATAGCGTCTCGATGGATTTTATTGACGGGTTACCCAGATCAAGAAAGGGTAATACGGGAATTTGGGTGGTGGTAGACAGACTTACTAAGAGCGCCCATTTCATACCTGTGAAGAGCAAGAGGACCGCTCCCTGGTTAGCTTCTGTATATCTTCGAGAGATAGTTCGTTTGCATGGGGTACCCTCTAGCATAGTGAGTGATCGAGATCCTATCTTCACTAGCGAGTTCTGGAGAAGTTTGCAAGAAGCAGTGGGGACTCAATTGTGTCTGAGCACCGCATATCATCCTCAGACGGATGGCTAGACCGAGAGGGTGAATCGTGTTCTAGAAGACCTTTTGAGGCTTTGTATCTTAGATTTTGGAGGTACATGGGAAGAGCATCTTCCATTGGTGGAGTTCGCATATAATAACAGCTTTCAGTCCAGTATTGGTATGGCTCCTTTCGAAGCTCTCTATGGAAGGCCTTGTCGATCTCCTAAGTGTTGGTGGGAGTCTACGGATAAGATCTTGCTTGGGCCTGATATGATTAGGGAGACTTCTGAGAAGATTTACTTGATTCGAAGAAGGATTAAAGCAGCTCAGGATAGGCAAAAATCTTATGCGGACAAAAGAAGGACGGATCTTGAGTTTGAGGTTGGGGATATGGTTTTTGTCAAGGTATCTCCGTTAAGAAATGTTGTTCGCTTTGGATCCGTTGGGAAGTTAGCACCGAGGTTTGTTGGGCCGTTTCCTATTAAGGAAAGGATCGGACGGATGGCTTATAGAGTAGAGTTGCCCGATAGACTTAGTGGTGTTCATGATGTATTCCATGTATCACATCTGAGGAAATGCTTACATGAGACTGCAGAGGTGGTAGAGCCGACCTTGCTTAAAGAATTGGAAGTAGAGCGTGATATGACTATTCGACGAGCCCCTACCTGCATCCTTGGGTCAGAGACTAGGAAGTTGAGAAACAGAGAGGTTCAACTAGTCAAAGTGCAATGGGGAGAAGATGAAAGCAACGCAACTTGGGAAACGGAAGCGAAGATGCGTTCATTATACCCATTTCTTTTTGAGGGTATGTCTTTACTTTCTCCTCTATCGTTATCTTTAGTATGTCCTCTCATTTGTATCTTTGACCTTTAGATAGGGTAAACCTATGGTTGAAACATGTGTTTGAGACATGTTATGGTTGATGGATGCAAGTGGATGCAAGTGTTTGCTAGTGGTTGCTCGTGGATGCATATACACACACTTTAGGCACTAGATCGGCTCAGTCACTTCATATTGCATATTGCATAAAATTGTGTGTAGGAGGCTATATTAATGGATGTATAATGATTGTGTTATCATATGATGATGCATTTTGGTGAATGATTGTGCACTCATGTAGATATTGTATGTGTCGATAGGGTTCTCTCGCATACATAATGGATGCATGGCACTATCATGGTTTGCATATGTTCATACGTTAGATAGGGAACATATACACACACTTTTTTTTGCATATGCTCATACATCATTAGAAAATGTTTAAGGACAATGGATGCCCGTGGTTGATGGTTTGAGTAGATGGTTGTTTGGATGGTAGGATATGCATTCTCCTTAGCTTAGAGATTTCGGGGACGAAATCCTTTAAGGAGGGGAGAATGTAACACCCCGTATTTTGGTTAATACTAAAATTCACTAATTACAGAATAAATAATCTCAGATGTGAGAATTGGGGGAAACGGGCTGCGTCATTGTGTTCGTCTCGGAAAAATACGCAATATAGAGTCCGAGTTTTCGAAAATCGGAGTCCGTATGGCCCAGTTATGGCCGATGAAGTTTGCAGGAAATTTGAAACTAAAAACAGATTTAAAATTCAAATTTCAGATTATAAAATGGAGCAGGCGGGGCCAGGCGGGAAAATTCCCGCCCTACCCATGTCGACAGGGCTGTCGACAGGCCTGTCGACAGGGGTGTCGACTTGCCTGTCGACTTGCCTGTCGACAGGGTCGCGGCGTCCAGTGAACCTGGGTGCACCAGGTTGCACCAGGTTGGGTTCTAGGCTGGCTTGGAGGGCTGGTTCTAGAGATTTCCTAAATCTAAGGGTCCTAATCTAATCTAGGGTTAATCTAAGGGCCTAAAACACTCACCTAATCCTATAAATAAGACCCTAACCCTACCCTAATTCATTCATAATTAAATCTAGTAACTAAACTATGGCAAATTGAAACTTGAGAGAGAGCCTCCATCAAAATTAGTCAAGGGATAGCATTCCAAATCAACTTCTAGCCTCTTAATCTTCTTCATTAGTTTGCTAATTTTGTTTTGGTGAGCTTCTATCCCCTTAATAATCAATTGTTAAATTGATTAAGATAGGATATGATGATGTATGGTTATGTTTGTGGATCAATGTGTTTATGCAAGCTTAATATTGTATATGTTATGTGTTTTGCAAGTTATATGCTCTATGTCATGCAAGTTTAGTGTATGTAGTCATGACATTTTTATGCAAGTTAATGTTATATCTTTATGCAAGTTTGGTGCTATGTTTCATGATGATTATGATGCAAAACACTAAGTTGGACATTGATCTATTATGTAACATGTTATGCATGCTTATGAAGTTATGTGTATGCTCAAATGCAAGATTAACATGTTATGCATGCTTATGAAGTTATGTGTATGCTCAAATGCAAGATTAACATGTTATGCATGCTTATGAAGTTATGTGAATGAATATGCAAGTTATGTGTATGCTCAAATGCAAGATTAACATGTTATGCATGCTTATGAAGTTATGTGAATGAATATGCAAGTTATGTGTATGCTTAAATGCAAGATTAACATGTTATGCATGCTTATGAAGTTATGTGAATAATTATGCAAGTTATGTGTATGCTTAAATGCAAGTTGGGTTAATATATGCTCATATATGCAAGTTGACATCCTCTTAACCCATGACAAAGTATATGCTAATATTTGGTTTAACCCATGATATTTGTGATGGGTCTTCCCTTTATGAGAAAGATTTACGTGGGGAACGATGGGGTTAATAAATATGTTAATTAAAAGTATGGTTGGGTATGATTAAGCATACCGTAAAAAAATAAATTAACATAAGTGGGAATTTACCTATTGAGTTAGGTCTACCCCATGGGAATTTACCTATTGAGTTAGGTCTACCCATGTTATGAAAAACTTGATATTAATTAGGGATAATTAATATGGGGTGATTAATTAGGTGTAATTAATCGACTAAGACACGAGGTTGGACTCATTTGTAGCGTAAAACTGCCCGGACCCAACCGGCTTAACCAGTTGCTACAAATGTTAGCCCAATGTGAGAGGTCATAGGCACAAACTAAATACGTGATTAATATAAAGACACGAGGTTAGACTCGGTTATGACATAAGGCTGCCCGGACCCAACCGGCTTAACCAGCGGTCATAAAAGATAGTCTAATGTGAGAGGTCTTTATGGGAATCACGGTCTTAATTAATTAAGAAACACTTAACCAGATAAGCATGTAGTAGAGCATGAGGGGTTAAGTGGGTGCCTTGGGTGGCATGTGGAAATCTAGTGGGTTGCCTTGGGTGGCAATGGAAAATACGATTAGAATACTTAACCAAGTGGAAACATGTAATTAAACATGATTAAAGGGTTAAGTGGGATACACTAGATAAGTAACAAGCTTAGGTGGGTAGCTTGTGGGGGCCCATTTCAACCAATATCCCAAACGTATCTTTGTGGGCTCGACTCTAGTCGGGTGACGGGACACGCATATTGGGCTTGACTATAAGAGGCCAAAACGGGTTAGCGGTGGCAACGCGAGTCCAACGGGTTTCATATGCGTGTGTGGACCCGGGCTGGTAGATAAGTCGTTGTTGCATCGTGTAGGTATAAGCCGTGCACCGTGGATAATATTGGGTTGCCACTTTAGGGGGAGTGATACACCCCACTGTGGGTCCAGCACGGGTATCTACGTTAGGAAGCCGATCGCTTGGGGTAGTGGGGTACACCTAGTGGAGATAGGGGCAGACGGCACCTATGTGGTCAGCTAGGGGTACATGAAACTACTAGTTATATCTTTCTTTTAAGTCCTTGGGTGGGATCAACCTTTGAGTAGGAATGACTGGTGTGGTGCAGTTAGTAATTATCCTTGGGTGGGTAGATGCGTCTTTACGGTTATCTTAGTTCATCCTATGTTGTTGGCTACTTAGTGTAGTCATTATCCCCAAAGGTACCGTACCGAGTTCATGTCATACCCTAATTACTTTAATAATTGTATTGTTAAGGTTATAGGGCTCACTCAGGCTTATGTCTGACCCCGTTGTTTTTATCTTTTTCCCCTCAGGTCCTCAGGTTGGGCCTAGTGCTAGCGGGCCTTGATCAATTTGCTTTATCTACTCTTGAAGTTTGGACCATAGATGTAGAGCTCAACTTTCCTTTTCTTTTATGGCTATCAGTTCATGTATTGGGATTATGTATTTTTATTTAGCAAGAATGGATATTTGTACTTAACTCTTATTATGGTTTTGTAATGTAACCAGACATGTTTATTTCCGCTGTTATGAGATGATGTTTTAAATTTCAAGTATTACTTATATCTGTCTTGCCGTAATTTCTCTGTTCTATATTCACTAAAATACTCCGCCGATGTTATGGCATTCCCATAGAGAGTGACCATAGCGGGTGTGGGGTGTTATAGGGTGTATCAAGCCCTAGGGTGTCAACCCCTGGACACCATGAACATGAGTGCATAGTCCCGATCTACTGGTACCCGTGCATGTTTTCTCCGGCTATGGACTATGTGCACGACCAGAGTCCGCCCGGAACTACACCGGCGTACCCTCTGCCGCCGCTTTTGGTCACTTACCTCCAGTCCAGTAATCGTGCCCCCACCTTAGCCTAGTCCCTAGGGTCATGATGATACTAACTTGGGATTACTGCTGGAGTGGGCCCCCATTGCTAGGATTTTTCTAGTGGGTTAAGTACGGTTTAAACCTCTTGCTAATCCTGGATTAACTTGGTTAAGTGTAACGATGAGTTCACGACTTAACCCCGATTAATCTACCAAGCCCAAATTGGTTAATTATTAAGTGGACCATGACTTAACCCTAATCACGAGGCATTAATTAATTTAATGCGCCTTAACGTCTCACATTAGACCTTGTTGTGGTTACTAGTTAAGCCGGGCGGGTCCGGGTAGCTTTACACCACAACTTGGTCTAACCTCGGGTTCAAGGTACAACATGACCAACTTCTCACATTGGGTCCTATTGTTTGTAGCGACTAGTTAAGCCGGTTGGTTCCGGGTAGGTTTACGCTACAAACTCAACCCAACCTCGAGTTGGACACACTTATCTTTTCTAAGTGTCATGTCCATCATGTTTCCAAAACATGTTACAAGTTTTCAAGCAATTGGGTAGACCTAACTTAATAGGTAAATTCCCAATGGGTAGACCTAACTTAATAGGTAAATTCCCATGCTTATGTTTTATGTCTTTTAAGTTTACCCAACCCCAAACGCAATCTCATCGCTTACATATCGCAATAACGCATAAAGGATAGAAAGAGGGAACTTGGCATAATCATGACATAAAGGTATTGAAGCCACAAGCTTAACATGGTGGCATATGAAATGTTCATATGTTCATACACTTGCATATTACATTTTTAGGCCTCAAAAGCATGCATAAAACCAAACTTAGCATATTGGTGATACATGGTGCTAAATGACATGTAGAGATGGCCATAAATTCGCATTTAGCCTCACATGCAAGTTATCATAAGAGATATGATAACTTACATGTTGCTAAAATGCAACCTTTGGCATAAAGCTTAAAGCTTTATGTTCATAAACCCAAAATAAGCTTGCATAACATGATAGCATGAACAAAATGTTCAACCCAAACTTGCATAACATAACTTGGCATACTTGCATATAAACTTGCATATCACAACATGATAAACTTGCATATAAACTTGCATATCACAACATGATAAACTTGCATATAAACTTGCATATCATACGTTTAACTTTAGAGTTTAAGTATGAAAGTAGAATAGGGCTTACAATGCTTAAGAAGTCACAAAAATATGACAAAGCCCTTATGAAATCAATTAAACCCAAAATGCAAGTAAAACCCTTGAGCCAAAATGATCAAGACTCTTTCTTTATGATGCAAATATATAAACTTGACTTGAATGCAAGCTAATGATGCTCATACAAGTTTGAAAACACTTGTATGCATGGAAAATCACTTAGGAATTTATTTAGGAATTTTATGAAGAGAGTGGAGGCCATGAGAGGATTGATTTTGCCATAGTTTAGTTGTATGAATGAATAATGATGATTTAGGGTAGGTTAGGGTCTTATTTATAGATTAGGCAAGTGTTTTAGGCCATAGGATTAAACCTAGATTCAATCCAAGCCATCAAAGCATGTCTTGGTGAAGAAGTCAAGTGTAGGAACCATCTAGGGCCTTTAGATTAAAGATGAACCATGAGAACCATTCAAATGCAAAATCTGCATTTGAGCGAATCGGCCCACGGGTTGACAGCCAAACACCATGGATTAACCCCTAGTCGACCCAGCGGGCTCGGGTCGACCTCAAAAATCGGCCGGTTTGGTTATTCCCCTCTCCCAATTCGCTGTTTTGAATATTTTTGCATATTTATTTATTTAATTTTCAATTATATATATATATCAATATATATATATATTTCTCTGCGCAACCCATTTCACTTAATTAAGTATACTTTAATTTGGGAATTTTTCGTGAAACTTCGCGAGGCCATATCTTGGTCATACGGACTCCGATTTTCGAAAACTCGGACTCTATTTCGCGTATTTTTCCGAGACGAACGCAATAGCATAGCCCGTTTTCCTTGATTCAGATTTTACAGTTTAATTCTGCCTCCATTTATGTTATAACATGTTATTCAAAAATACGGGTTGTTACATTCTTCCTTCCTTAAAGGATTTCGTCCCCGAAATCTCCAAGTTAGGAAGAACGTATCCTACCATCCATCATCCATCTACTCAAAACATCATCCACGAGCAATCATTGTCCTTAAACGGTTCTAAATGCTGTATGATCATATGCAAAGGTGTGTGTATATGTACTTATCTAATGCGAAAATCAGGAGGTTACTGATTCAGTAAACCCCCTTAATGCAAAATATGTTAGTGAAATGAGTCCATATGTATGCAAATTCCTAACATAATTTATAATCTCTACATGAGTGCACATAACATTCATCCATATGCAACATCCACGTGATAGCATAACAAGTTTTCATCCATGAATAAGCATAAACACTCATGCATATGCGGTATGAAAGTGTGTGAGCCGATCTTAGTGCCTAACGTGTATTATGCATCCACGAGTATCCACTTGCAAACACTTGCAACCACTTGCAACCATCAAGCATAACATGTTTCAAACACATGTTTCATCCAAAGGGTTTCTACCTAAGGTTCTCATGACAAGATTAACACGATAAACTAGATAAACATGGATAGCAAAGAGAAAGATATGCTAACAAAGAAAAGAGATTGAGAGTGTACCCTCAAAAAGGAATGGATAAAGCCCACGCATCTTCTCCTCGGTTTCCCAAGTTGCGTTTTCTTCGGCTTCACCCCATTGAACCTTCACCAATTTGACCTCTCGATTCCTTAGCTTCTTGGTCTCCGTCCCCAAGATACGAATCGGAGCTCTCCTCAAGGTAGCCTCTTTCTCCACTTCTACATCTTTTAGAACACTTGGCTCAACAACCTCTGCTGATTCATGTAAACACTTCCGGAGATGCGAGACATGAAAAACATCGTGTACTCCAGCAAGCTTCTCGGGAAACTTCACTCTATAAGCCATCTGCCCGATCCTCTCTATAATAGGGAATGGTCCAACAAACCTCGGTGCCAACTTCCCAACAGCTCCAAATCGGACCACATTCCGCAAAGGAGAAACCTTCACGAAAACCATATCCCCAACATCAAACTCCAAATCCGTTCTTCGCTTATCAGCATATGATTTCTGTCGGTCTTGGGCCGCTTTCATCCGTCTCCGAATCAACTCGATCTTCTCGGATGTATCTCTGATCATATCAGGCCCAAGTATAAGCTCATCTGTAGTCTCCCACCAACATGTAGGCGACTTGCACGGCCTCCCATATAAAGCTTCAAATGGTGCCATCCCTATGCTTGCCTGATAACTGTTATTATATGCAAACTCAACAAGAGGAAGATTGTCTTCCCAAGTACCACCAAAATCCAGAATACAAAGCCTCAACAGATCCTCGAGTACCCTATTCACCCTTTCGGTTTGACCGTCCGTCTGTGGGTGATAAGCCGTACTTAGATTCAACCTTGTGCCCACAGCTTCTTACAAGCTATTCCAGAATTGACTTGTAAAGATTGGGTCACGGTCACTGACTATACTAGAAGGGACTCCATGTAGTCTCACAATCTCACGAAGATATACTGACGCTAGCCAAGATGCGGTCCTCTTGCTCTTCACCGGAATGAAATGAGCACTCTTCGTAAGTCTATCCACAATAACCCAAATGCTCATATTCCCTTTACTTGACCTTGGTAGCCCATCAATAAAATCCATGGAAATACTCTCCCACTTCCATAGTGGAACGTCTAGAGGATGCAATAGCCCACCGCGCTTCTTCGACTCGGCCTTAACTTGCTGGCAAATGATACATCTAGAGACAAATTCTGCCACATCCTTCTTCATCCCAGGCCAAAAGAAAATGCGCTTCATATCTTTATACATCTTATCTCCGCCCGGATGTATAGTCAACTTAGAGCGATGCGCTTCCTCAAGAACTCTTCTTACTAGATCTTCTACCACTGGAACACATAACCTTCCGTCTCTCCTCAGCCAACCCTTGTCATCAATAGAATATCGAGCGAGATGACTAGACGTATCTCCTTGAATTAGCTTATCCATAATCTCAACTATCTGAGGGTCTTCTCTCTGCGAAGCCCCAACTTGATCAAGAAGGGTAGGTCTGAGTTCCAGAGATGCTAAAGAACCGGTCATCGACTCAATCGCCAAAGAGAAATCAAAGGTTGCCACATACTCTAAATTCTTCATCTCAACGAATAGAGGACTTAGGGTCAACCTTCTTCTACTCAATGCATCTGCTACCACATTCCCCTTGCCAGGGGTATAAGCTATCTCAAAATCGTAGGACGCCAAGAATTCCATCCATCTTTGTTGCCTCAGATTTAGATCCTTCTGAGAAAAGAGATACTTCAATGACTTGTGATCGGTATAAAGCTCAAATCTTTATCCCAAAAGATAATGGCGCCAAGCCTTGAGTGCATATACTATTGCTGCCAACTCTAAGTCATGAGTGGGATAATTCTTCTCATGCACTTTGAGTTGTCTACCGCCAAAGCATATCACTCTTCCTTCTTGCATAAGAACCGCTCCTAACCCCGTGCCACATGCATCGGTGTATACGGTAAATAACTTCCCTCTATCGGGCAAAGCTAGAACAGGTGCTGATGTGAGGGCTCTCTTGAGCTTCTGAAAAGCAAGCTCGCATTCTATGCTCCAAGCAAAAACTAAATTCTTCTTCGTCAATTTAGTGAGAGGAGCGGATATCTTTGCGAAGTCCTTGATGAACTTCCGGTAGAAACCCGCAAGACCTAGAAAACTTCTCACTTCGGTTGCATTCCTTGGAGTCTTCCAATCCTGAACTGCCACTACCTTAGCGGGATCCACCGCTAAGCCTTGCTTAGATACTATATGCCCAAGGAATCTTACTTCCCTTCTACAAAAGTGAAACTTGGAGAACTTGGCCTTCAACTGATGCGCTCTAAGCGTATCCATCACCTCCATGAGATGCCTTGCGTGCTCTTCCTCATCCTTAGAGAAGATCAGAATATCATCTACGAAGACCACGACAAACTTGTTCAAGAACTCCCTGAACACCCTACTCATCAAGTCCACGAAATATGCGGGTGCATTAGTCAAGCCGAACGGCATGACAAGCCATTCGAAGAATCCATCTGGAGTTCTGAATGCAGTCTTGTCTATACTATCTTCAGCTACCCTGAGCTGATGGAACCCCGTAGCAAGATCAAGCTGAGAGAAAATAGAAGCACCGACAAGCTGGTCAAAGAGATCATCAATCCTCGGTAACGGGTGTCTGTTCTTCTTAGTCAGCTTATTCAACTCTCGATAGTCAACGCAAAGTCGGAGAGAACCATCCGCCTTGGTAGCAAATACCACAGACGCTCCCCATTCAGATATACTTCATCTAATGAAGTTCTTCTCAAGCAACTCTTTCACTTGCTTACTTAGCTCCTGCCTTTCACGCAGAGCCATGTGCCGAACGGGCAAAGAAACAGGCTTTGCATTATCCACCAGATAAATGCTGAAATCAATCTCTCGCTTAGGGGGCAACCCCCTAACTTCATCGAAAACATCCAGATACTCTCGAACCACTCTCACAGACTGAAGAGTTTCCATTGACGAGTCGAGTGATTCCAGATAGCACAACATGACGGGACCTCTCGGATCACAAGAAATCTCTAGGGTGTTTCCGAGGCGAGTCACGAGCCTCACAACCCTATGCTCACAATCAAGAATGGCTCCATATCTGGACAGCCAATCCATGCCCAATATCAATCCGTATCCCCTAAAACCAAGAACATAAGCACTGCACAAGTACTCTACACTCAGTATAGAGATCCTCAAATCCCCACATATCATAGACAAATGGGCGGAACACCCAATAGGATTTGAGACACAGACGGGATCATCTACCAAGCTAGTACTAAGGTGCAAACTATCAACAAGATCAGATGAGAGAAAGCTATGCGATGCACCAGAATCAAACAAGGTACGAACTGGAAAATCAGAAATATATACAAGGCTCTCAACAGAAATACTACCTCGATCGGGAACTGGAGCGACATTGAGAGCATGAACTTGCCCTCCTGAAGGTCCAGCACGCTGAGTCTGACCCTGGCCTTGCCCTTGCTTCCTCGGGCAATCCTTACTGAAATGTCCAGTCTCACCGCAGAAAAAGCATTCACCATTCTTCCTTTTCCTCTTCTTACAATCCTTAATAAGATGCCCAACTGAACCGCAATAATGGCAATTCCCCTTGTTGTTCTTGCCCTTGTTGTTATTGCCCTTGTTGTTGTTCCCCTTGTTGCCTTGACTCTTGTTCTTATTCTGATTGCCTTGACTGCTCTGACCACTTGGATTACCCTGATTTCCTTTTCCCTGGGAATCGGTCTTCTTGGCTTGAGTATCATTCATCTTGGTTTCTTTATTGACATCTCCCTGAAGTAACGCCATATCAACCAAACTCTCAAACGTGGCCACATGGGGAATATGTGACATAGCCAATCCCTGCAACGGCTCATTCAATCCTCTAGCAAAACGAAGAGCCTTCTTCTGAGGAGTATTCACCATATCCAAGCCAAAACGAGCTAACTGATTGAACTTGTTCACATATTCTTTGACAGACATATCTCCTTGTTTCAAAGTTATGAACCTCTCCATTTGCAGATTCTCCTCAGCAGAAGATAGAAACTTAAGCATGAACCTTGCCCTGAAATCGGCCCAAGTCTCAACAGGCCTAGTACCATTGGTGACTTCCCACCAATAAGCGGCTTCTTCCTTCATAAGCCAAACTGCCAACAAGAGCTTCCTCTGATCGTCTAACCCAAAGATAGCAAACAAATCCTCGGTCTCTTTCAACCAATTTCTGGCCTCTACAAAAGTCTCAGTGCCTTGAAAGTTCTTGCCACCCATTGCTTTGAAATCTTTGCAAGTCTTTGCGAAGTCCACTTGAGGATGCTGAGGTGGAGGAGGAAGAGGAACCTCAGCGACAGGAGGAGGAGGAACATTAACCACCGGAGGAGGAGGAGGAGGAACATTAACTACCGGAGGAGGAGGAGGAACATCAGCGGGGCCGGCTTCGGTCGCCCTAGCCTCCAAAAGTCTCCTATACCAAACAGGTACGTGTACTCCCTCTGGAATAGCAAAGTTATCGGCCATACTGAAACGAAGAAAAAGACAGATTCAGAATGGAGAAAAACGAAGGAATTTTGCTAATGGCTTTTTGGGGAATAGCCTTTAAAATAAACTAGACTTTTCTTTGGAAAATACTTTATACTTGGTTTTGAAAATAGTTTTCCAAAAGTTTTCTAAAAGCCTTTTTGTTCCTTCTCGTACCATATGCTCTGATACCAAATGTAACACCCCACCTCCACCAGGGTGGCTCTTGCAAGCACTCTGACTTTGGAGGGCGTTTGAATCAGGTAAACATGCATAATGATATATCAAGGCAGAACAAGAACATATGTATATATGTAAATAGAGTAAATAACATAGATAAAACAGCGGAAGATTTCAAAACATTTCAAAACAAGTCTGGTACAACATAGCTTTCCAAATAAACAAGTCAAGATAAAACAACATCAACTGAAAAACTGAAATAAATAAGTGCTATCCCCAATTAAGTGGTAACCATAGCTAGCTTCATGTCGAAACCGTACATGAGCTGAAATCCCACAAGCAAGCAATCCGAAATCCAAGCTAAGCTCCAGTATTCCCTCCCTGAGAACCTGGGGGAAAACGGAAGAAAAGAGGCGAAAGAAAACAAGTCAGTCAAAAAGACTGAGTAAGCCCTACTACAATCAATGTAAACTGATAAAGTTAACTGGCATGAGCAGCAGGGATGAACATAAGGATAACAATATACTAGCATGATGATTAACTAACAAGGTAGATAAAGGTGTCATCGCATAATCAGGATTAAGGTTTTGCACCACAGGTGTACTAGCAAACTAACATGACTTGAATAAACAAGTACTGATACCTTGGCCCAAGCTTTGGCCCAATAACATGAAATGACCCTAATACAAGGTCCAACCAAACGGTCTAGTCGATCAGCTCCCTAAGCCTAACTCGTCACGTGTTGGTGTCAATACGGCCCAATCATAATTGTAGTCGAACTGTGCCGGGTCCACCCTTCGGGTGTATCAAGCCCTAGGGTGTCAACCCCTGGACACCATGAACATGAGTGCACAGTCCCGATCTACTGGTACCCGTGCATGTTTTCTCCGGCTACGGACTATGTGCACGACCAGAGTCCGCCCGGAACTACACCGGCGTACCCTCTGCCGTCGCTTTTGGTCACTTACCTCCAGTCCAGTAATCGTGCCCCCACCCTAGCCTAGTCCCTAGGGTCTTGATGATACTAACTTGGGATTACTGCTGGAGTGGGCCCCCATTGCTAGGATTTTTCTAGTGGGTTAAGTACGGTTTAACCCTCTTGCTAATCCTGGATTAACTTGGTTAAGTGTAACGATGAGTTCACGACTTAACCCCGATTAATCTACCAAGCCCAAATTGGTTAAGTATTAAGTGGACCATGACTTAACCCTAATCATGAGGCATTAATTAATTTAATGTGCCTTAACCTCTCACATTAGACCTTGTTGTGGTTACTAGTTAAGCCGGGCGGGTCCGGGTAGCTTTTCACCACAACTTGGTCTAACCTCGGCTTCAAGGTACAACATGACCGACTTCTCACATTGGGTCCTATTGTTTGTAGCAACTAGTTAAGCCGGTCGGTTCCGGGTAGGTTTACGCTACAAACTCAACCCAACCTCGAGTTGGCCACACTTATCTTTTCTAACTGTCATGTCCATCATGTTTCCAAAACATGTTACAAGTTTTCAAGCAATTGGGTAGACCTAACTTAATAGGTAAATTCCCAATGGGTAGACCTAACTTAATAGGTAAATTCCCAAGCTTATGTTTTATGTCTTTTAAGTTTACCCAACCCCAAACGCAATCCCATCGCTTACATATCGCAATAGCACATAAAGGATAGAAAGAGGGAACTTGGCATAATCATGACATAAAGGTATTGAAGCCACAAGCTTAACATGGTGGCATATGAAATGTTCATATGTTCATACACTTGCATATTATATTTTTAGGCCTCAAAAGCATGCATAAAACCAAACTTAGCATATTGGTGATACATGGTGCTAAATGACATGTAGAGATGGCCATAAGTTCGCATTTAGCCTCACATGAAAGTTATCATAAGAGATATGATAACTTACATGTTGCTAAAATGCAACCTTTGGCATAAAGCTTAAAGCTTTATGTTCATAAACCCAAAATAAGCTTGCATAACATGATAGCATGAATAAATGTTCAACCCAAACTTGCATAACATAACTTGGCATACTTGCATATAAACTTGCATATCACAACATGATAAACTTGCATATCACAACATGATAAACTTGCATATAAACTTGCATATCACAACATGATAAACTTGCATATCATACATTTAACTTTAGAGTTTAAGTATGAAAGTAGAATAAGGCTTACAATGCTTAAGAAGTCACAAAAATATGACAAAGCCCTTATGAAATCAATTAAACCCAAAATGCAAGTAAAGTCCTTGAGCCAAAATGATCAAGACTCTTTCTTTATGATGCAAATATATAAACTTGACTTGAATGCAAGCTAATGATGCTCATACAAGTTTGAAAACACTTGTATGCATGAAAAATCACTTAGGAATTTATTTAGGAATTTTATGAAGAGAGTGGAGGCCATGAGAGGATTGATTTTGCCATAGTTTAGTTGTATGAATGAATAATGATGATTTAGGGTAGGTTAGTGTCTTATTTATAGATTAGGCAAGTATTTTAGGCCATAGGATTAAACCTAGATTCAATCCAAGCCATCAAAGCATGTCTTGGTGAAGAAGTCAAGTGTAGGAACCATCTAGGGCCTTTAGATTAAATATGAACCATGAGAACCATTCAAATGCAAAATCTGCATTTGAGCGAATCGGCCCACGGGTTGACAGCCAAACACCCTGGATTAACCCCTAGTCGACCCAGCGGGCTTGGGTCGACCTCAAAAATCGGCCGGTTCGGTTATTCCCCTCTCCCAATTCGCTGTTTTGAACATTTTTGCATATTTATTTATTTAATTTTCAATTATATATATATATATATATCAATATATATATATTTCTCTGCGCAACCCATTTCACTTAATTAAGTATACTTTAATTTGGGAATTTTTCGTGAAACTTCGCGAGGCCATATCTTGGTCATACGGACTCCGATTTTCGAAAACTCGGACTCTATTTCGCGTATTTTTCCGAGATGAACGCAATGGCATAGCCCGTTTCCCTTGATTCAGATTTTACAGTTTAATTCTGCCTCCATTTATGTTATAACATGTTATTCAAAAATACGGGTTGTTACAATAATTAACAGTATCATGAGTTGTTCTCATAGTGATAGTGATATAATGGTCCTCAGACCTGAAATCATTATAATTTTATTCGAAGATATTTATGTTTTGATATCATCTAAAGTTATTTCGTAACAGAGTAATGATAACGGTGATTATTGGATATATCTAGAATCGAATACAAATTATGAATGATCTAGATGGAATTTAACCCTACGATATATTCGTAGTGATATCCATGGGCCTCTTGATTGAGTGAGACTGTGAAATGCATGGCCGTGCTCAAATATTGATTTGCTTTGAACAATCTACTCATCGATCAAGAAAACAGATTAATTTAAAAGAGGATGATACGATCCATGCCTTCAGTTTAATCTAGGATATAACGGTTAAAAGGATTAAATTATATTGACACACTATTCACAGCAGGTTTTATTGAATCATCACTATTATAGCTTGGGTAACAATGATGTGTTACTAGACGCCGCTCATTGTTTACAGTTTGAATTTGTTTAAACTGTTGCCAACGCAGTCATAGCCTATAGGGTCACACTTACATGCATTGCTAAAGATAAGGATATTTAAAATGAGGGGTTTTGACCAATTCCATTTTAGATAAGGGTTAATTGGGTCATAAGGTTTGGAGATTATGTCGGTTCTATTATTATAAAGGTCGGACCTTATCATCAATGAATAGACACAACCGAAATCCAAAAACCCTAGATCACAACTTAATCCCAAATTCAGCTAGCACTGACCTATCTTCCTCGATTTGATTCGAGAGTAACGATTGTGGACTCCGATAGAGGTGCTCGACTTCAAGCACTAATTCAATCTGATCTGGAATTGGATTTTGGAATCAACAGCTCAAGATCCCCTTTTGATTCGAATCGAAGAACCGAAAAGGTACGAAATTTAATTTCTATCATGGTTTCCGATTACAAATTAGGTTTAAATTTGTTGTCTTCCGCTATGTAAATCGATCTATTTTTCACTTCAATGGTATCAGAGCTAGGTTATATCGATTCAAATATAGTTTAGGCCTTTAAATGTAACAATTACATGTTAATTGATGTTATGAACATCAAAATGATGAGATCCGGATTTTGTGAACATTCAATTATGAACTAAAATCGTTTTGTGATAAACAAAATTAAGTCTTGTTCATCTGAATGAATTTGAATTAATATATGATATTAATTCAATTGCGAATGTCTGAAATTCCATCTCTTATATTAGTATATATGGTTAAACCTATATTTTGAATCTGGTTTTAAAAAGAAAAGAGTTATTATTTCGTTCTGTAATTGTTACAGAAGATTTAAATAAGTATAATAGATAGATTTTGAATCACATCTATTAATGTACTTAGTTTGGGATCTGTTGTGATTCCATTAATGAGATTTAAAAATAAATAAAAAATGACACATAGTTTAAAATCAGTATGTGTTTGGATCTGTATACCTTATTTATAAAAACAGAATATGACTCTGTTATATATATATGCTTGATTTAGATCGAAAACAAAAATTTATTATTGTATAATATTAGCTTCTCATTGATCAGATTCTTGATCAGATCAAAATGAGAATTTTAATATTTATAATCGTGTATTAATCTGTATGTTTTTATATCATAGGAGAACATAAAGTTTTATGTTGATTAAGTTTTGTACCGAGCTTGACAAACCATGATAAATGTTTACACAAGTTTAGCACTTCTTATTCACAATCACTCCTTAATTAAGATTGTTGAGCCATACCCTGTTTGGTTTAATGTCCTGGAATGATTGAATAATCCTATGAACATGGAACGCTTTTATATCTAAACTGTATAATCTGACAGAATGAAATTCTGACATAAAATCCTGTTTTGATATGTCAATGATGTCGAATAATTTTGATCAAGTTTTGTAGAATATTATAAATCTGTCAATCTATATACATACTATTTTGATTAGATCTGAAATAGTTGTGTGTTCACAGATTAAGCTGATTAAATCTATAAAATTACATAAAGCATGATATGTTGCAAAACTTTATTTCTAATGTCATTTATGAAATGCCAAAAACCTGTTACTATTTTATCAATTTTGTTTGACATCTGTTATACATATACAGATATATATATATATATATATATATATATATACATATATATATATAAAGCTGTTGGATATAAAACTGTTTTGAAACTGTTTTGGACTAGAACATATGAATTTGTTTGTGTAGTCATTATGAGTATAAAGATATTTAAATGATTTGATTATACAAATATGAATCTGATATGATCAGATTATTTGGATATGGAAGAATCAGATTAACATTCTTTCAATTTAAGTACATTTATATGATCTGTTTACTTAAAATTACTAGACTTTTAATAACAGTACATATTTATATATTGCAATGAATATATAAATATATATAAGTGTGTATATATTGTGAATATTGTTTGCAATACAAACCCCATATCACACACACTGTAATGTGTCAAATAGCAAGTTCTATATCATATAAAAACTTAGCCAGATTATGTCTCTTGTTGTAATAATGACCAAAACAGGAATAAAATAAATGTTATTTTATTCTTAACAAACAAACTATTTGATAGTTATACATTCATTGTATATAAATATTATTTATTGTTTGTTTATACATGTATTAACAAGTACCGACAGACCTTAGTTTTAAGAACTAAGTTAAAAACAGTTTTATTTTGAAGTCTATATTATTGACTAGATATTTTAAGGTATATTTTGTCATATGAGTTGATCATATCTTGGTCAATAACTATTTCAAATTCAGTAAGTCCTTTTTACACTTTGTTTCATTAAGTCATATATATATATATATATATATTCATTTGTTTATGAATTGCATACCGATTTGCATTATATTATAAAGCTGCTGCTTGAATATAATGGATATTCATAAGTAGTAGTTAATATGTAAATGTTTGTTCAATTCTAAACAACCACTGTACAAGTTTACGACCTTGTAGAATACATATTAGAAATCTAATTACCGCTGTAATACACCTGTTTAATTACAACCTGTAGGGATTCAAATTGATTGCATATGCTGTTAAAATATAAGTATGCAAAATTTTTTTTTTCTGACAACTGTAAATACTGCAATTGAAACATGTTTAAATCACTATCAGTAGTAGCACATAATAACATATGTATACATCAAACTAGTGTGACTTGTTTGTATGCATGTGTATCAAAATTATGCAATTTTAAGTTTTATAAAACTGATCTATATCTTGATATGAGACGCATGAGTTTTGAATTATATTTGTACAGTGTATAATGGTTAATACAAAGTTATATCTATGTATCTGTTAGCGTACAGGTATATATATATATGTATATAAGTATATATATATATATATACATATGTATAAATATATTATAATAGATAGATTTACTGGTTCCAAGCTGCAGTTCATTATTTTATTGAATCTAGGAACCTGTAATGTGCATGTATGTTGAAATACTTGAATTATAGTTATCAAGTTGAATGGGAATGAGATTCCTGCACAATTTTGAACATTATCTAAAATATACATAAATATTGCGTGTCAGAATACTAGCTTGGTTTGATACTATAATTTAAATATGTATATGATCCAATATGTTGTTTCACATTGAAGCATGTTGGTATTCATTTTTCAGTGATATTCAAATGTTTCAGACATTGCAAATATTGTTGAAAAGGGGAATGTTGATTCCTGCAAACATCTAGAATACAAATTATTTTGTATTGTTCATTTTTTTGTATAAATGTTTGAATTTAAACAATGATATATATATATAGCATAATAATGATACTGAAATAGTTTTAGTTCATTTTTTTATTATAATAAAGATATTTACCCTGGTAACATGCACAAAGATACTGAATTGGGTCTATACAGTTTATTATATATGAAAGGGTATTGATTCCTGGATATATGATGAATGAATTTATACGCAAGTATACAACATCTGCTTATAATGTTCACCTGTATATTATGATATATGTGTGGATGAATTTGACAGTGATTATATACATATGCATATTATGATATATATATTTATATGTATATAAATGCATACATGATTCACTGTTAATTTTAAATGGATGTCGATCCGAAATTAAACATATGTGAATATATTTTGCAGAGTTTAGCCTATAGATGGATCAGTTTGACTGAACCAGTATGCTCATTATGGGTGGCGAAGATGATGCAGTACCTTTGGTTATCAATGTAGCAAGCAGCTAGTGTAATTTTAATAATTTTGCAGTTTGACTGCCTTATGTATTGTTTAACACAGCGCATAGATGTATATGTAAAAGGTTGTAATGTGAATTATAGCCTAAGCATTTGTTTGTTAATGTAATTGTTTGGTAACGACCAAATGATGTAAAACTGTATATATAGATATGTTTGGATTGTATTCATTCTAGTTAGACTAATCTTACTAAAAATATGGGCAGATTAAATATTATACATGTGTTGATGTAATTATGTTTTACTGTACTGTTATTATATGGTATTGATTTCACATGATCTTAAATCTGTTATGTTGTATTGAAATGTAAATTTTTACTGTTTGGGCCTTAAAGTGGTTAGGAACTGAACATTGTATATATTTAGAAGTGAATGATTTGTGATAAATCATGCTAGATTCTTGAGTATACTTTGATACTAAATAAGCCTACTTTGGCTTATCCATTATATTGAATCATTCAGGAATATATATAGTATAATGATATGAAATTTAAAATGTTTATTCATATATAAACATTGTATGTATATTAATAATAAAAAAATGCTGTAACGACCCGGATTTTCGGCGTCTTTGGTTATCGACATAAGCACGACGTCGATAACCAAACCGTCGAGAAATCCTGGTAATTAATGAAAGAAATTAGAGGGTGAGGAAAGATAAGATAGAAACTTAGAATAGAAGAAGAAGAAGAACACAACATCAGAGTAACACGAATCTCACAGCGGAACGAATAAATATATTTCATAACATAACTTTGAAATACAAGTCAGTACTTGAATATACATATCATTATCAAAGTACAGCACTTACAACACAGCGGAAATAACTATAGCTATAACATCTTGAAGCCTCCTGCTCCAGCTCTTCAAGTGTATCTGTAAAATCCCGACTACTTGACTGCCCGTACAAATTTAGGCACCCAAGAGTTTAGGGAAAACAACAAAGTAAACTCCGGGTCAGTCATGGGACTGGTATGAGTAAACAGTTTAAAAACAGTTGAACAAGTAAATGATATCTCATAAGACCACGCCGCATAACGGAACGGGTTTTTCCCTTATGAAAATCCAAAATATCTTTATATCAAAAATCCTTTTGATATTATAATAATGTCTATCAACCACAGTATATATATAATCATCTAGCAGAAACGCTTTCATCTCACGTTCTACATATATAGTATACAATCAAAACCGCAAGCACGTATTGGGTAATGGATTTCCATCTATGACAAGGTATGGATCCACCTTTCGCTCGTGTACCTCTAGAGAGGAATACACTGGGTTCAACAAGAACATCTTGCAACCCGGCCACACATGACCGACCACTCATTTCGCTTGAGTGTATCGAATGTATATCACCAACAGTTGGGATCAGCAACCGTTTCCCGAATGGGACAGCATCAACAATAGATTTTTAGAAGTAAATGAAACTCTAGATCAGGCGATTATACACCCTACTTCGGTGCGACCGACTTAGCCATGCTGCCTGCCCGATTTCTGTCATTTACCGATTTGATGAGGCTAGAAGCTACGCTTTAACATCACATCAGATTCACTTTGAATGCCACATCGTCAAAACCATCAAATCACCGGTTGACGTCTACAACAATACATTATGTGTTAGCTAAAAGAAGTTTCCTCCTCCGCTTCCACTCTTGGTACGGTTGAAGAAATCAATATACGTGATCATCTAGAATTACTCTGTCAAACATCCGTCCATACAAGTCATCCAGGAACAGGATGAACCGAAGGCACTATTCTGTAACAGGATAGCCCTTGCATAACTCCGTCTTCAATTTCCTTTGGCATATATGATTCGCAACGCTTATGCCAATACAGAGTGGTTCTTTGGATAATAATCCAACCGGTCTCTCCATATTAACAACGTTAAAATGGTCAAAACTTCGATAGTCTGTGATTTAACTATCGAATAAAAACAGGTGTGCAAACAACGATATCATTTCCAAATGGAAATTTATATCGATCAAACATCATTCAACATTTATCTCTTTATTCATAAATCTACTTATCTCCTGTTTCCCTATATTCAATATTTCTTATTTTCTAAATTTAGAAAATATACGTTATTAACAATGGAAAACATTTCCATTTCTTGTCTTCTTTATTAGAAAACATTTCTGGTTTCTTATTTGGAAAACATTTCCAAAGCTTCTTCATTGGACTTAGACAGATGTTTAAACAAACCATCGCGATGCCAACTCAAACCATTTCCTTTACAGCCGAACCGTAACTATTCCTTAGTTAAAAATGAAGCCAATCAAGTTGGGGTAGAACTACCTCTCAGACCTTAACTGAACAACATTTCTAACTTTGAAATAGACAAAGTTTACTTTATATTCCTTTTACTGACTTCCTTACTTAACCCTCCTTCGAATCTTTTCTATTTGATAATCTTTTCCTTCGATAAGGTATATTCGATAACTCTACTCAATTTATCCTATTCACTTAACTCTTTTTATTTAACTCTAACTCTATTCGCTTAACTCCTATCGAATAAACTATATTCGATTAATTCCTTTAATTCTATTTGAATAAACTATATTCAATTAACTCCTTTATTCTATTTGAATAAACTATATTCGATTAACCCTTTTTTTTCTATTTGAATAAACTATATTCGATAACTCCTTTTAACTATTTCTCTAATCGATTAACTAACATCGATTAACTTCTTTTAACTTTATCACTAATCGATTAACTAACCTCGATTAGCTCCTTTTACTTTAACACTAATCGATTAAACTAACATCGATTATCTTCTTTTACTTTAACACTAATCGATTAAACCAACATCGATTATCTTCTTTTAATAAACTGCGTTTTCCGTTACAACTATTTCTTTTTTTATAACGTTTACTTACCGTTACAAATATATCCTATTTATAACTTCTATTTACCGTTACAAATATTTCCTATTTATAACGTTTACTTACCGTTACAAATATATCCTATTTATAACTTCTATTTACCGTTACAAATATTTCCTATTTATAACGTTTACTTACCGTTACAAATATATCCTATTTATAACTTCTATTTACCGTTACAAATGTTTCCTATTTATAACTTCTATTTACCGTTACAAATATTTCCTATTTATAACTTCTATTTACCGTTACAAATATTTCCTATTTATAACTTCTATTTATCGTTACAAATATTTCCTATTTATAACGTTTACTTACCGTTACAAATATATCCTATTTATAACTTCTATTTACCGTTACAAATGTTTCCTGTAACAACCCGTATTTTCAATAACCTGTAATAACATAAATCGAGGCAGAATTTAATTCTAAAATGGGAATCAAGGGAAACGGGCTATGCCATTGCGTTCGTCTCGGAAAAATACGCGAAATAGAGTCCGAGTTTTCGAAAATCGGAGTCCGTATGACCAAGATATGGCCTCGCGAAGTTTCACGAAAAATTCCCAAATTAAAGTATACTTAATTAAGTGAAATGGGTTGTGTAGATATATATATATATATATATATTGATATATATATATATATATATAATTGAAAATTTAATAAATAAATATGCAAAAATGCTCAAAACAGCGAATTGGGAGAGGGGAATAACCGAACCGGCCGATTTTTGAAGTCGACCCGAGCTCGCTGGGTCGACTAGGGGTTAATCCAGGGTGTTTGGCTGTCAACCCGTGGGCCGATTCGCTCAAGTGCAGATTTTGCATTTGAATGGTTCTCATGGTCCATCTTTAATCTAAAGGCCCTAGATGGTTCCTACACTTGACTTCTTCCCCAAGACATGCTTTGATGGCTTGGATTGAATCTAGGGTTAATCCTATGGCCTAAAACACTTGCCTAATCTATAAATAAGACCCTAACCTACCCTAATTCATTCATAATTAAACCTAGTGACTAAACTATGGCAAAATGCTAGCTCTCATGGCCTCCACTAATTTTATGAAGAGGGTTGCATACTAATCACTCTCTAATCAACTTCTAATCCCTTCTTAGCATCTTAATCTTCTTCATTTGGTGTTCAAAGTTGCTAGTTGTGAGTTTCTATCACTTTGATGATCTTTTGGTAAACTAATTAGATGAGATGTGATGAGATTTATGGTTTTGTATGTGGGTTAATGAGCTTTGAATCATATGATATGATGTTAGCATTAATCTTATGTTTATGCATGTTGAGTATGTAAGCTTATGCAAGTTTAATATGATGTATGTTATGTTTGCATGATGCTAAATATGCAAGTTGTGGGCTATGTAATCATATGCATGTTATGCAAGTTCATGGTAATATGCTATGCAAGTTACATGTATGTAAATATGCAAGTTACATGTTTGTTAATATGCAAGTTACATGTATGTAAATATGCAAGTTACATGTTTGTTAATATGCAAGTTACATGTTTGTTAATATGCAAGTTACATGTATGTAAATATGCAAGTTACATGTTTCTTTATATGCAAGTTACATGTTTGTTAATATGCAAGTTACATGTATGTAAATATGCAAGTTACATGTTTATTAATATGCAAGTTCATGATGACACATTATGCAAGTCTATAAGCTAATATGCAAGTTTGTTATGCAAAATGAATATGTAAGTTATGTGACATATTATATGCAAGTTATGTGACATGTTATGCAAGTTCATATGCAAGTTATGTGTTTGTTAATATGCAAGATGGCACCTTTGAAACATGTTCATTCATATGCAAGTTGACACCTTTTATATGTGTTATATCATGAACGAAATTACGTGGGAACGATGGGGTAATTAAATGCATAAGTTAATAAGATTGTGTGAAATTAATATAATTATGCATAACACAAAATAAATAAACATAGTATGGGAATTTGCCTATTTGGTTAGGTGTACCCATACTATGTGTTGGGAATTTACCTATTGAGTTAGGTCTACCCCATGGGAATTTACCTATTAAGTTAGGTCTACCCATGTTAAGAAAACTTGATTAATTAGGGATAATTAATATAAAATTATGAGGGTGATTAATTAGGTGTAATTAATTGACTAAGACACGAGGTTGGACTCAGTTGTAGCGTAAAACTGCCCGGACCCAACCGGCTTAACCAGTTGCTACAAATGTTAGCCCAATGTGAGAGGTCTTAGGCACAAACTAAATACGTAATTAATGTAAAGACACGAGGTTAGACTCTGTTATGACATAAGGCTGCCCGGACCCAACCGGCTTAACCAGCGGTCATAAAAGACAGTCTAATGTGAGAGGTCTTTACAAAGGTTACGTTCTTAATTAATTAATTAAGAAACACTTAACCACATTAGCATGTAGAGGGACATGAGGGGTTAAGTGGGTGCCTCGGGTGGCATGAGAAAATCTAGTGGTTGCCTTGGGTGGCAATAGAAAATACGATTAGAATACTTAACCAAAATGGAACATGTAATTAAAACATGATTAAAGGGTTAAGTGGGATATACTAGAAAAAGGGACAAGCTTAGGTGGGTAGCTTGTGGAGGCCCATTTCAACCAGTAACCCATACGTATCTTTGTGGGCTCGACCCATGTCGAGGACGGGACACGCATACTGGGCTTGACTGTAAGAGGCAAACGGGTTAGCGGTGGCAACGCAAGTCCAACGGGCTTCATATGCGTGAGTGGGCCCGGGCTGGTAGGTAAGCCGTTGTTGCATCGAGTAGATATAAGCCGTGCACCTTTAGTTTCATCAGGTTGCCACATTGGGGAATGATACATCCCACGGTGGGGCCAGCACGGGTATCTACGTTAGGGAGCCGATCGAATGGGAAGTAGTGTGTACACCTAGTGGATTGTAGGGCCCCGTGGCGCCTACTTGGTCACCTAGGGGTACGCAAGTACTAATTAGTAAATTTTATAAGTCCTTGGGTGGGATCAACCTTTAAGTTAGGAACGACTGGTGTGGTGCAGTTTAGTAATTTACCTTAGGGAGGGTAGATGCGTCTTTATCCTTTATCTTCGTTTAGTTGACTGCTTAGGGTAGCCATTCATCCCTATATGTTACCGTATATCAGTTTATGTCTTCTCTGGTTACTTTAACGATTGTATTGTTAAAGTTATAGGACTCGCTCAGACTTATGTCTGACCCCGTTGTTTTTATCTTTTTCCCAACCCTCAGGTCCTACGGTGGATCCTAGCAGTAGTGGAGCTTGATCGGATTGCTGTTCCAGTCTTTAGGAGCTTGGATAGATGTAAAGCTCCAGTTATCCAGTTATCTTTTCTTTTGTTTGGCTATTGTATGAGAGTGGGATTATGTACTTCTTTATTTTGATGGATATTGTACTTGACCTTTATTGTGGTTTTATGATGTAACCAGACATGTTTTACTTCCGCTGTTATGAGATGATGTTTTAAAATTTCAAGTACTATTTATATCTGTCTTGTTGTAATTTTTCTGTTCTATATTCACTAAAATACTCCACCGATGCTATGGCATTCCCTTAGTGAGTGATCATAGCGGGAGTGGGGTGTTACACGTGGTATCAGAGCTTAAGGTTACCAGAACAGATAAATTTTTTGAGAAAAACTACTTTCTAAGAGTATTTTCGAAGAAAGTATTTTTAAAAGCATGTCTTCTAAGAGAAAAAGTTTTTGAAAAAGAAAAGCATAATCCCCAATAGCCATATCTTTATCTTTCGGAATCTCCTTTTTGAATCTTTCCTCTTTCATTTCAGCATGGCTGAAGATCTTAACATCCCGGAGGGTTTAGTTATACCACTATGGTATAGGAGGTTGCAAGAGGCTAGGGCCGCGGCTGCGGGTCCGGCCAATGCTACTACACCAGAGACAACCGCTCCTCCTCCTCAGCCTAGAGTGGATAATTTTGCTAAGGTTTGCAAGGAGTTCAAGGCTATAGGAGGAAAACCTTTTCTTGGTTCAGAGACTTTCGTAGAGGCTAGAGATTGGCTTAAGGAAGTGGAAGAGTTGCTAGATATCTTTGAAGTGGAAGAGGGAAAGAAAGTCAAGTTGGCGGCTTGGTTAATGAAGGGAGAGGCCTCATTCTGGTGGGAGGTCACTAATGGAGAACGCCCTGTTGACTCTTGGGCAGATTTTAAGCAAAGGTTTGGGGCTAAGTTTCTCTCAAGGGCGGAAGAGAATCTGTTTATGGAGAAGTTCTTGAATTTGAAGCAAGGGAATCTCACGGTGAAAGAATATGTTAACAAATTCAATCAATTAGCAAGGTTTGGCATAGAGTTGGTGAATACACCGGAGAAGAAGGCTTTGAGGTTCGTTAGAGGCTTGAACGAACCATTGCAAGGAATAGCTATGACTCACATTCCTATGGGGGCCACTTTTGAGAAGCTTGTCTACATGGCACTTATGCATGAGGATGATAAGAATTCTAAGGCACCAGAGAAAAAGGGGGATCAGAAGAAACCGCAACAACAACAACAAGGCAAGGGCGGAAAAGGCAATGGTGACAAAAAGAAGACGAAGAAGAAGTGCTTCAATTGTGGAACACCAGGACACCTCAGTAAGGATTGTCGCAAAAAGAAGAAGACCGGTTGCTTTCATTGTGGTGAAGCAGGGCATCTTGTGAAAAACTGCCCAAAGAAGGGGCAGAAGACGGGGTCTACCTCAGGAGGCCAGGTGCAAGCTCTTATAGCACCACCTCAGTCAGGGGGGCAAGTTCAGGTTCTCTCAGTTCCACCGATTCAGCAGAGAGGTAGAACTATTTCCGTTGAAAGTCTGGTTTTTCTGTTTGATCATCCAGTTCGTACTTTGTTTGACTCTGGCGCATCGCATTCTTTTATCTCATCATCGTTAGTTGAGTCACTGCACTTAGACACCAGTCTAGTTGATGATCCCTTGGTTGTCTCAAACCCAATTGGGGGCTCCATATATCTGTCTATGATATGTTTGGGTTTGAAGATTTCTATACTTAGCGTTGAGTTTAGATGTGATGCTTTTGTATTGGGCTTCACGGGCTATGGGTTGATCTTGGGCATGGACTGGTTATCCAGTAATGGTGCCGTTCTTGATTGCGAAAGGAGAGTTGTCAGGCTCATGACCCGCTTGGGTAACACTCTCGAGATCTCTTGCAATCCCATGGAATCTGTTTTGCTAAGTTATCTTGAATCGCTCGATGCTTCGGTCGAGAGTTTGCATTCTGTCAGAGTAGTCCGGGAATATCCGGATGTGTTTGAAGAAGTAAAGGGTTTGCCTCCGAAGCGGGAGATAGATTTCCGAATTTATTTGGTGGATAATGCCAAACCAGTGTCTTTGCCAGTGCGCCACATGGCTCCTCGGGAGAGAAGGGAACTTCATAAGCAAGTAGGGGAGTTGCTTGAGAAGGGGTTTATAAGGCGAAGTATATCGGAGTGGGGAGCTCCAGTAGTGTTTGCCACGAAGGCGGATGGGTCCCTCAGACTTTGTGTGGATTATAGGGAACTTAATAAGCTCACAAAGAAGAATAGACACCCATTACCGAGGATAGATGATCTCTTTGATCAGTTGGTTGGCGCCTCAGTGTTTTCGCAAATGGATTTAGCTACAGGGTTTCATCAGTTGAGAGTGGCGGAGGACAGTATAGAGAAGACTGCTTTCCGGACTCCGGATGGTTTTTATGAGTGGCTAGTGATGCCATTTGGGTTGACAAACGCCCCTGCATACTTTGTGGATCTCATGAGTAGAGTGTTCAGAGAGTATCTGAATAAGTTTGTAGTAGTTTTTGTGGATGACATCTTGGTCTTTTCCAAGAGTGAAGAAGAGCATGCCTTACATCTCAGAGAAGTGTTGGAGACTCTTCGAGCACATGGTCTTAAAGCTAAATTCTCTAAATGTCATTTTTGGAGAAGAGAAGTGCGATTCTTAGGGCATGTGGTCTCTAAGGAAGGGATAGCTGTGGATCCCGCAAAGATAGTATCTATCCAGGATTGGAAAGTTCCTAAAAATGCTACCGAAGTAAGAAGTTTCTTGGGGTTGGCAGGATATTATAGAAAGTTCATCAAAGACTTCGCGAAGATATCAGCCCCATTAACCCGCTTGACGAAGAAGAATCTGGTTTTCTCATGGGATGTAGATTGTGATGATGCTTTCCGACGATTAAAGAGAGCTTTGACCACCGCTCCAGTTTTAGTGCTTCCAGATGGGAGTAAGCCGTTTGTTGTTTATACCGATGCTTGTGGAACAGGATTAGGCGCAGTCTTGATGCAGGAGGGAAGGGTAATAGCCTATGGAGGGAGACAATTGAGAGTGCATGAGAAGAATTACCCTACCCATGATCTAGAGTTGGCCGCGATTGTTTTCGCACTTAAGTCTTGGCGCCATTATCTTCTTGGTGAGAGATTCGAGTTGTTCACTGACCATAAATCATTGAAGTACTTATTCTCTCAGAAAGATTTAAACTTAAGACAGCAAAGGTGGATGGAGTTCTTAGCATCCTATGATTTCGAGATAGCATATACCCCTGGCAAGGGTAACGTGGTGGCTGACGCCTTGAGTAGAAAAAGGCTATCTTTAAGTCCATTGTTCGTAGAACGGCGAAGCTTGGAGTTTCTTTCTTTGTTCGACTTCAGACCTTCTGTTGATTTTGTACCTGGTTTGTTGGCATCCTTGGAGGTTAGACCTACTCTTTTGAGACGGATTGGCGAGGCTCAGCGAGACGACCCACAGTTGGTTGTGTTGGTAGAGAAGCTTATAAGAGGGGAGTCGTCCAGCCATTTGGGTAGATACACCATAGATGATAAGGGATGGTTGCATAGAGACGGTAGACTTTGTGTACCGCAAGATGAGGGTTTGAAGAAGGCTATTTTGGATGATGCACATCGTTCAAGAATGACTATTCATCCCGGTGGAGACAAAATGTACCAAGACATGAAGAGAGTTTTCTTCTGGGCCGGTATGAAGAAAGATGTAGCCGAGTATGTGGCTAGATGTTTAGTGTGCCAACAAGTTAAAGCGGAGCAAAGGAAACCCGGTGGGTTGCTACACCCATTGGAAGTTCCGCAGTGGAAGTGGGATAGTGTCTCGATGGATTTCATCGATGGGTTACCGAGATCGAGGAAGGGCAATACGGGAATTTGGGTTGTGGTGGACAGACTTACCAAGAGTGCCCATTTTATACCCGTGAAGAGTAAGAGGACCGCTCCATGGCTTGCTTCGGTCTATGTTAGGGAGATTGTTAGATTGCATGGCGTGCCATCCAGCATTGTGAGTGATCGAGATCCTATCTTTACTAGTGAGTTTTGGAGAAGTTTGCAAGAGGCGGTAGGGACTCAGTTGTGTTTGAGCACCGCATATCATCCTCAGACGGACGGTCAGACCGAGAGGGTGAACCGTATCTTAGAAGATCTCTTGAGGCTTTGTATCTTGGATTTTGGAGGTACATGGGAAGAACATCTTCCTTTGGTGGAGTTCGCATATAATAACAGCTTTCAGTCCAGTATTGGTATGGCTCCTTTCGAAGCTCTTTATGGAAGGCCTTGTCGATCTCCTACATGTTGGTGGGAATCTACGAATAAGATCTTGCTTGGGCCGGATATGGTTAGAGAGACTTCAGAGAAGATTGATTTAATTCGAAGAAGGATGAAAGCAGCGCAAGATAGACAGAAATCTTATGCGGATCGGAGAAGGACGGATCTTGAGTTTGAGGTTGGGGACATGGTTTTTGTCAAAGTATCTCCATTGAGAAATGTTGTTCGCTTTGGGTCCGTAGGGAAGTTAGCACCGAGATTTGTTGGGCCGTTTCCTATTAAGGAAAGGATTGGACGGATGGCATATAGGGTGGAGTTGCCCGACAGACTTAGTGGTGTTCATGATGTATTCCATGTATCACATTTGAGGAAGTGCTTACATGAGACCGCGGAGGTGGTAGAGCCGAGCTTGCTTAGAGATGTAGAGGTAGAGCGTGATGCGACGATTCGACGAGCTCCTACTCGCATCCTTGGGTCAGAAACTAGGAAGTTGAGGAACAGAGAAGTCCAGCTAGTTAAAGTGCAATGGGGAGATGACGAAAGCAATGCTACTTGGGAGACGGAAGCGAAGATGCGTTCTTTGTATCCATTTCTTTTTGAGAGTATGTCTTTTAACTTCTCCTTTATTGCTTGTCTAGTACTTATCTTATCTTTAGTATATCCTCTCGCTAATACCTATGACCTTTAGATAGGGTAAAACCTATGGTTGAAACATGTGTTTGAAACATGTTATGGTTGATGGATGCATATGGATGCAATTGTTTGCTAGTGGTTGCTCGTGGATGCATATACACACACATTAGGCACTAGATCGGCTCAGTCACTTCATGTTGCATATTGCATAAATGGATGTGGTAGTTAGATTGATGGATGTATCATGGCTGTGTTATCATATGGATGATGCATTTTTGTGTATGGTTGTGCACGCATGTAGAAATTTGTATGTGTCAATAGGGTTTCGCATACATATTGGATGCATGGCACTATCATGGTTTGCATTAAGGAGGTTTACTGTATCAGTAACCGCCTGATTTTCGCATTAGGTAAGTACATATACACACACTTTTGCATATATCCATCCAGCATTTAGAATCTTGTAAGGACAATGATTGCTCGTGGATGATGCTTTGAGTAGATGGATGATTGGATGGTAGGATACGTTCTTCCTAACTTGAAGATTTCGGGGACGAAATCCTTTAAGGAGGGGAGAATGTAACAACCCGTATTTTCAATAACCTGTAATAACATAAATCGAGGCAGAATTTAATTCTAAAATGGGAATCAAGGGAAACGGGCTATGCCATTGCGTTCGTCTCGGAAAAATACGCGAAATAGAGTCCGAGTTTTCGAAAATCGGAGTCCGTATGACCAAGATATGGCCTCGCGAAGTTTCACGAAAAATTCCCAAATTAAAGTATACTTAATTAAGTGAAATGGGTTGTGTAGATATATATATATATATATATTGATATATATATATATATATATATAATTGAAAATTTAATAAATAAATATGCAAAAATGCTCAAAACAGCGAATTGGGAGAGGGGAATAACCGAACCGGCCGATTTTTGAAGTCGACCCGAGCTCGCTGGGTCGACTAGGGGTTAATCCAGGGTGTTTGGCTGTCAACCCGTGGGCCGATTCGCTCAAGTGCAGATTTTGCATTTGAATGGTTCTCATGGTCCATCTTTAATCTAAAGGCCCTAGATGGTTCCTACACTTGACTTCTTCCCCAAGACATGCTTTGATGGCTTGGATTGAATCTAGGGTTAATCCTATGGCCTAAAACACTTGCCTAATCTATAAATAAGACCCTAACCTACCCTAATTCATTCATAATTAAACCTAGTGACTAAACTATGGCAAAATGCTAGCTCTCATGGCCTCCACTAATTTTATGAAGAGGGTTGCATACTAATCACTCTCTAATCAACTTCTAATCCCTTCTTAGCATCTTAATCTTCTTCATTTGGTGTTCAAAGTTGCTAGTTGTGAGTTTCTATCACTTTGATGATCTTTTGGTAAACTAATTAGATGAGATGTGATGAGATTTATGGTTTTGTATGTGGGTTAATGAGCTTTGAATCATATGATATGATGTTAGCATTAATCTTATGTTTATGCATGTTGAGTATGTAAGCTTATGCAAGTTTAATATGATGTATGTTATGTTTGCATGATGCTAAATATGCAAGTTGTGGGCTATGTAATCATATGCATGTTATGCAAGTTCATGGTAATATGCTATGCAAGTTACATGTATGTAAATATGCAAGTTACATGTTTGTTAATATGCAAGTTACATGTATGTAAATATGCAAGTTACATGTTTGTTAATATGCAAGTTACATGTTTGTTAATATGCAAGTTACATGTATGTAAATATGCAAGTTACATGTTTCTTTATATGCAAGTTACATGTTTGTTAATATGCAAGTTACATGTATGTAAATATGCAAGTTACATGTTTATTAATATGCAAGTTCATGATGACACATTATGCAAGTCTATAAGCTAATATGCAAGTTTGTTATGCAAAATGAATATGTAAGTTATGTGACATATTATATGCAAGTTATGTGACATGTTATGCAAGTTCATATGCAAGTTATGTGTTTGTTAATATGCAAGATGGCACCTTTGAAACATGTTCATTCATATGCAAGTTGACACCTTTTATATGTGTTATATCATGAACGAAATTACGTGGGAACGATGGGGTAATTAAATGCATAAGTTAATAAGATTGTGTGAAATTAATATAATTATGCATAACACAAAATAAATAAACATAGTATGGGAATTTGCCTATTTGGTTAGGTGTACCCATACTATGTGTTGGGAATTTACCTACTGAGTTAGGTCTACCCCATGGGAATTTACCTATTAAGTTAGGTCTACCCATGTTAAGAAAACTTGATTAATTAGGGATAATTAATATAAAATTATGAGGGTGATTAATTAGGTGTAATTAATTGACTAAGACACGAGGTTGGACTCAGTTGTAGCGTAAAACTGCCCGGACCCAACCGGCTTAACCAGTTGCTACAAATGTTAGCCCAATGTGAGAGGTCTTAGGCACAAACTAAATACGTAATTAATGTAAAGACACGAGGTTAGACTCTGTTATGACATAAGGCTGCCCGGACCCAACCGGCTTAACCAGCGGTCATAAAAGACAGTCTAATGTGAGAGGTCTTTACAAAGGTTACGTTCTTAATTAATTAATTAAGAAACACTTAACCACATTAGCATGTAGAGGGACATGAGGGGTTAAGTGGGTGCCTCGGGTGGCATGAGAAAATCTAGTGGTTGCCTTGGGTGGCAATAGAAAATACGATTAGAATACTTAACCAAAATGGAACATGTAATTAAAACATGATTAAAGGGTTAAGTGGGATATACTAGAAAAAGGGACAAGCTTAGGTGGGTAGCTTGTGGAGGCCCATTTCAACCAGTAACCCATACGTATCTTTGTGGGCTCGACCCATGTCGAGGACGGGACACGCATACTGGGCTTGACTGTAAGAGGCAAACGGGTTAGCGGTGGCAACGCAAGTCCAACGGGCTTCATATGCGTGAGTGGGCCCGGGCTGGTAGGTAAGCCGTTGTTGCATCGAGTAGATATAAGCCGTGCACCTTTAGTTTCATCAGGTTGCCACATTGGGGAATGATACATCCCACGGTGGGGCCAGCACGGGTATCTACGTTAGGTAGCCGATCGAATGGGAAGTAGTGTGTACACCTAGTGGATTGTAGGGCCCCGTGGCGCCTACTTGGTCACCTAGGGGTACGCAAGTACTAATTAGTAAATTTTATAAGTCCTTGGGTGGGATCAACCTTTAAGTTAGGAACGACTGGTGTGGTGCAGTTTAGTAATTTACCTTAGGGAGGGTAGATGCGTCTTTATCCTTTATCTTCGTTTAGTTGACTGCTTAGGGTAGCCATTCATCCCTATATGTTACCGTATATCAGTTTATGTCTTCTCTGGTTACTTTAACGATTGTATTGTTAAAGTTATAGGACTCGCTCAGACTTATGTCTGACCCCGTTGTTTTTATCTTTTTCCCAACCCTCAGGTCCTACGGTGGATCCTAGCAGTAGTGGAGCTTGATCGGATTGCTGTTCCAGTCTTTAGGAGCTTGGATAGATGTAAAGCTCCAGTTATCCAGTTATCTTTTCTTTTGTTTGGCTATTGTATGAGAGTGGGATTATGTACTTCTTTATTTTGATGGATATTGTACTTGACCTTTATTGTGGTTTTATGATGTAACCAGACATGTTTTACTTCCGCTGTTATGAGATGATGTTTTAAAATTTCAAGTACTATTTATATCTGTCTTGTTGTAATTTTTCTGTTCTATATTCACTAAAATACTCCACCGATGCTATGGCATTCCCTTAGTGAGTGATCATAGCGGGAGTGGGGTGTTACATTTCCTATTTATAACTTCTATTTACCGTTACAAATATTTCCTATTTATAACTTCTATTTATCGTTACAAATATTTCCTATTTATAACTTCTATTTATTTTCTAAATAAATATCCCTTTTATAAAACCGTGTTCGTTTTATAAATAATTCCTTTTATAAAATCCTGTGACTTTATAAAATTCCTTTTATTTCAATATACATTGAAATACTTCCTTTTTACATCCCAGGGTCTTTTATGATATTTACAATATCGAATAACAATGATCAATATCATTCCAACACCCATAATCCATACCAGATTATATAACACATCATATATCACAATATATGAAAACAGTAAAATAAATGTTGAGGAATCCAGTTGGATTCCTCCAACCTGTTTCCCTGCATCACAGATGTTAAACAATATAGATAACATCACTTTTCAGTTATATATGATATATTCTGTTAAACAGAATCAATATAGAAAATTTAATTAACTGACTAGCAGTTCAATCAAACAGTCAACATACAGTCAATCAGCCAATATCTAACAGTTCTAAAAATACAACATGAATTTATAAACTGTTCAGAGTTAGTGAGATTTACTCACTTTTGCGCGTTAACCGTTAAATAACGGTTTGCGTTATTTGATTTCGACGGACAATTTATTTCGCCATAAATTGTAACGAGCCCCAATCCACTTCCAGTTAGTTCCAGTGTGTAGCCCTCGTCCATACGATTCCATAGTGATGAAAGGTTCGTAAAACTGATCAAATGTGGTTAAGATATCGCGTTAACAAGTTCAGACATTAAATTAATTTAATTAATTCTATATTAAATGATCAACTAGGCCTTACCAATGTTTTAAGCCCAACATCCATTCAATACCCACTTTAATACTTCAGCCCACCAGTTTCCCTTTTATATTTATATATATAAAGAACGACCTCACTCTTTATCAACATATACCGGCCCATCTTCATGTTTGCCAAAACCAGACCCGCTTAATCCCTTTAGCCCGCACCCGCTTTCCCTTTTATCATCCATCTTCCCCGATTCGATATTCCGCATTCCAGAAATATTAACACAGCAAACATCCGATCTTTTACCTCCATCCAACCCCATCGTCTCTTCATTCCAACTAAATCCGAGAACACCATTGCTTTGCACTTCCTGCTCTCCACCATATCATCACCATAATACTCAACTTCACTTCTCTCTTCTATCCCTTTTTTTTATTTTTCTGTTCTTGCTGCCTGTTTACAAACGGAACCCATCCTTCTGTGCAAATACTCCCTCCCCATCCTTCACGCATGTACCACGGTGACAGGAACTACGTCCCACTCCATACACTACTACACACCTTCACCTCTCATGATTTCATGCACATGCGGTTTCACCTTTTGTTACAACTCAGCACCAGCAAGCTTTTGAGCGCCGTGTACACCCCTTCGATCTCTATTTCCTTCACGTTATCCCACGCCTGAACCCATTTCTGAAGCACAAAACCCTCCATTTCCGCAAGCTACTCTATTTTACTGCGTTTGCTTTTAGTTTCCCTTATTTCATTTCTCAAAGAACAAAGGAACCGTGAGGGGATGTGGAGCAGACACGCAACAAGAGAGTGATGGATACAAAGGAATTTTTGTTGTGTGAAACCGAATACACTTGTCTGGCGTGGTATATATACTACATGGGTTTCTTACGGCCTAAGGAAACAACACGGTACATGGTGTATTGGTTTCTAAAGAGAGGCTAGAAAGGAGACCACGTGTTTATTTGTAAGCAAGAGAAACTAGTGTTAAGAAGTGATACACGTATTTAAATGAAAAGGGTACAGGCGCATTTAAGTTCACCAAAGTCTTGTTACTTCACCAAAGCCTTGTCTCTACGCCATCCGAATTGCTTACTTGCCAAGTAAAACTATCCTATAATAATATGTAAATATATGAATATTTATAAGTTGTTGAGGCATGGATATGCATTATTTCGAAGTGAAGTTTTTATTTATACTAACTGCTATAGACAGAAATAAACATACCGTTGTAATCAGCGATGTGCTAGGATTCCAAAAATATAATAATACCGGTAGTTTAACTCATATTGTGAAACCTCAAAATGTTGACTACAGGGTGCAAAATACTCCAAATAAAAAGTTGCTTATTTAATTAATTAAAAATTACAGTAAAATTCTAAAAATTAAATTATCGTTATGTCCCAAAAGAACCTTGTCTAAATTCAAACCCGATATTTCGTTATATCGAATAAACCGTTACGGTCGATAAACGATTCTATAGCGACTACTTTAAAATTTGATTTGGACATATCTCAAAATCTACACGATGAAATCCCAATTTTTCTCTTCCACTAGAAAGATATACTCCACCAGCTCCACACGTTTCTTGTTTCACAGAAATCCGGCTTCAAACGAATCCTGTACATTCAGTTGAAGTTCAAATCGCCAAATAGCGAACTACAGCGCCATTTCGAGTTCGATTATAATTATAATATAATTATATGTTCAAACTGTCGTTATTTAAATATATTCGTTATTCGAATTAAATTCCAAGCTGAATTAAATATCACAGATGATCCGGTTCACACCATATCGTCATTTCGACAAATTCTGATTATTCAAAATTAAATATATTATTTTAATTAAATGTTCATCATTATTTAATTCCACGGCCATTAAATTCACTAACCCACCATTTATACAATTAAATAAATTAATCATAATACCTCTGCCAATGCGGGTCATTACAAATGCACATATATTTTGATACGTGTGTATAAACTTAATATTGTTTCGCCACTACGAAGTATAAAATCCCTTTACAGTAGATTATTCTGTTATATTAAGTCATGGTGATGTCTTCTAATAATATACTCATCACTGTCCAAAATCACTGGATGTAACTAACGCCAAAGCGTTGTGCACCTTTTATTTAGGTTATATGCAATGGAGTAAAATGTGGTGCTCCAACCTATTATTGGGTCTGACTTAACTAAGCTGCATAATAAGATTATGGCTTAGAGACAAAAGCATGAATTATTCTATATTTTGAGAAAATGAATAATACCGAATAAAACGTTCAACATGCAATCCAAGAGTTATATATGTGATATAATTGATATAAGATATCTACCTAAAAGGTTGTGTTTTGGGTTCAGCCAAAGCAGGGTTAAGGCACGACTAGATATGGATCTTGGAACACCATTATATATATATATGCTGATATATGTATATATACAGAGGGATGTTAATTCGAGTGGGAGCATATTTTAGTTTAAATTTTACATTAGTATAAATATAAAGTTTGATTGTCAAAATTTTGTATTTATATATAATAGAATCAGTTAATATTTATTATCTACTGTAGATATTAAATAAAAGATAACTCCGTTAATTTAAATTATTCCTTAAGAAGGATAAGTTGAATTAAATCAAATTTCTTGACTAACATTGAAATTTAGGATTGTCCTTAAACAAATTGAAACATAAATTGTTCTAACAAATAGGGAGGATCTAAAAGTTAAAGTGTGACTTCAACTGAATAACATATAAATGTTATAATAATCTACTTATACATTTCTAGTACTAGATACTAGATATAAAATCATATAAATATATGTTGATATATAAAATAGCGGTATAAGTAGAAATCTGATAAAAGGACAAGTGGACTTACAATTGGAAATGAAGCAAGTGTTGTTAGATTATCCATAGGAAGTTGATTCTTGTTGATTAGACTAGCTTAATTAAATAAATAAAATAATTGTTATATTGAAACTCCACTTAAGATAAATGTTATAATAGATCTTGTTTAGACAAGTTTGAATTTTATTTGTAATGAAATGAACAATTGTTATTCATTTTATTTAAATAAAATATCGTTTGGAGTTTCACAAATAGTTAATGATTCTATAAATCCTTAACTATAATTAACATTAAGTGGATTAAAATTAATAATTTAAATCCATTGTATCTTTAGCATTACCAGTTAGCCGAGTAAAACAAGAAAGTATATCAAAACTCCATAATGATGGAATTTTGAGACCACTTGATTTTGAATCATATGAAGAATACAAATCTTGTTTATTAGGGAAAATAATCGAATCTCCTTTCACTTGACACAGTGAATGAGTGATAAGTATTGGGTCTCATATATAATGATGTAAATGGAGCAATGAATACATAAGCTAGAGATAGGTTTTGTTACTTCATTATATTTACTGATGATATCAGTAGATACAGATATGCGTATCTTATGAAACACATATCAGAATCCTTTGAAAAGTTCAAAGAATTCAAAGTGGAGATAGAAACCGATTTTAATAATAAATAAATACCTTTCGAACAGATCGAAAAGGAATATTTAAGCCAACTATTTAATGACTATCCAGATAAGTTTGAAATTGTTTCACGACTCACTCCACTTAGAACACCATATTAAGATGGTGTATCTGAAAGGAGTAATCACAGCTTATAAGATATGGTACGACCAAGATAAGTCATATAGATCTTCCTATAAATTAAATTTAGAACAATTGCATTTAATCCTACTAAAATTGACTTAAAAATACCATATAAGATATGGACTAGGAAATGTCCTAGTGTGTCTAATGCACAGATTTGGATGCAAGGCGTTTATTAAACGTCCTTCCAATGATAAGATCAGACCCGAATAAAATAACTATTTTGTGTAATATCCATAAGATATAAATGGATATTATTTCTATAAATTCTTGGAGAATAAAATGTTTATTGCTAAAATTGGTATCCTTATAAAGAAGAGCTAGTCTCTGCGATACCGATAGGAATGAAACAGAAGTCGAAATGTCTCGAAACCACAAAATGTTATTGAATCTTGTATAGACAAGAAATTGAGTGGGAGTGTGACAATAATTCTAATGTCATTTGATAACACATTAATTATTGTAAATTATGTTAGTTTTAACACAGAATAAATACTGATTCTGAGAAAGAAAATGTTTGGATTAAGAAGTTCATATTTCAACTTAATTCATTGTTGATCCAATGATTTGCATTGCGATAACAATGTGGTTGTTGCTCAGGCCTAATACCTTAAACTCATTATCGATTCAAACATATATTTAAGAAATATAACGCTTATGTGAAAGTGTTCACATAAGGAAATGAACATATATGCAAAGTTATAAACGTTATAATGTTGCAGACCTACTGAATTAAACTCTGTCGCAGCAGAAGTTTAACAGTCACACTAGTTTCATGAGTATACGATACGTGAATGATTGACTCTAGTGCAAGTGGGAGATTGTTGGAGTTTATGCCCTAGAGGCAATTCATTTGATGAGATTGATAACAATGGTGATGTTATTATTTTATTTGGAATGAAATAATATTCTATTATATTATATTTACTGCGTAATATAAATAATAATATAATAGAAGTCCTTAGAATTATAATACGGAATTATATAGTTCGACTAAGACTTGAATTTGAGATTATATAATATGATAAGTATTATAATTCTTAAATGTCCCTAGTCGAGTTTTATTGTTTATATAGGACAACAATAAAGCGTTGAGATTAGTATATTGATTGACTGATGATCACATCTCATTGATCATTAATATACGTGATATTAAAGTCAAGATATAAATACGTATTGAAGAATAGCTTATTGGGCTGACCCATCATGAGATAACTCCATGGAATATAATTAACAGTATCATGAGTTTTTCTCATAGTGATAGTGATATAATGGTCCTCAGACCTGAAATCATTATAATTTTATTCGAAGATATTTATGTTTTGATATCATCTAAAGTTATTTCGTAACAGAGTAATGATAACGGTGATTATTGGATATATCTAGAATCGAATACAAATTATGAATGATCTAGATGGAATTTAACCCTACGATATATTCGTAGTGATATCCATGGGCCTCTTGATTGAGTGAGACTGTGAAATGCATGGCCGTGCTCAAATGTTGATTTGCTTTGAACAGTCTACTCATCGATCAAGAAAACAGATTAAATTAAAAGAGGATGATACGATCCATGCCTTCAGTTTAATCTAGGATATAACGGTTAAAAGGATTAAATTATATTGACACACTATTCACAGCAGGTTGTATTGAATCATCACTATTATAGCTTTGGTAACAATGATGTGTTACTAGATGCCGCTCATTGTTTACAGTTTGAATTTGTTTAAACTGTTGCCAACGCTGTCATAGCCTACAGGGTCACACTTACATGCATTGCTAAAGATAAGGATATTTAAAATGAGTGGTTTTGACCAATTCCATTTTAGATAAGGGTTAATTGGGTCATAAGGTTTGGAGATTATGTCGGTTCTATTATTATAAAGGTCGGACCTTATCATCAATGAATAGACACAGCCGAAATCCAAAAACCCTAGATCATAACTTAATCCCAAATTCAGCTAGTACTGACCTATCTTCCTCGATTTGATTCGAGAGTAACGATTGTGGACTCCGATAGAGGTGCTCGACTTCAAGCACTAATTCAATCTGATCTGGAACTGGATTTTGGATTCAAGAGCTCAAGATCCGCTTTTGATTCGAATCGAAGAACTGAAAAGGTACGAAATTTAATTTCTATCATGGTTTCCGATTACAAATTAGGTTTAAATTTTTTGTCTTCCGCTGTGTAAATCGATCTATTTTTCACTTTATATGCAACTGATATCAGTCAAATAGAATGAAATCCAATATCGGACACACAGTCCATTTACAAGTCCGTTCTGGGTCTTAACGAAACTGGAGGCACTTTCCTCGCGTATCCATCGATCTCCAAGTACATATGGACGACCACCAACTATTTCCCTCCTCTTGGGTGTACAGCCCAATCAGGATCGTCAGTAATTATCCAAACGATGTGAAGAATTCTGGTCTTCGACCGCCGTCTTTATCTTCGACTTATCGTCGTATCAGTTATTCAGAATGGGATAAACCCGGTCTTTCTGAATAGCTCGCGCATATAATAAACAAGTGTTACACAAACACAACATATGCATTATTCCAATTCAGAATATTCTTTAATTCAAATATTCTTATTCTTTGGGGAAAGGTTCCCCTTAATTTTATCAAAGATAAATTCTTTAAATTTATTCTTTAATCTTCTTTTGAATATCAATTCAAACTAGTCGGGATTAGTGAACCACACCGAAGTAATCATTTATTTTATTTTCCAATCCCAACCTATTCATCCCATGAAGTAAAACTTGTAATACTTCATATCTGACACCATGGTGTTATCGGTAAATTCAATTACCTTTCACGTTTAAATCTAATTGAAGATTTAACTATCGTCTGGAGTAAAACTGGTGGTACTCCATTCTCGATTATTCCTTGAATTTGATAATTTTAATTATCAAATTCAATTTTCAATCTATTTAAAGATTCATTAAAACTCCACTTAGTTTTAATATTTAATTGGGTTAAAGAACTGTAACAACCCGAAAATCTGGGCCAGTTTAAAATTTTTAAATTGGCAATTTTAGCGAGTTTTGATTATTTAAAATGAATTATTTTAAATAATATCGACGAGAAATTTATTTTGAATATAATTCGAACGTATATATTATACGCGTCGTCGTTAGAATAAAAATAATTATATATAATTATAAAAGGAATTGAAAATGGCGCGGTAGTTCGATAATTCGATTTCAAACTTCAATTGAATGTACCGGATGCAAAACAATCCGGATTTTAGTGAAACCAAAAATAATGGAATCTAATAGTGAATATCTTTCCAACGAAGTTGAGAAACTGAGATTTCACTTTATAAATGATGAGATATGTTCAGTTGAAATTTAGAAATAGTCGCTGTGGAATTTATATATATTTTAATATAATATAAGGCCCTTAAAAATAGGAATTTTGCAAACGACCTCGGATTTCGACGAAACCACTTTTGTTGGATCCGCAGTGTTAAGTTATTGCTAGATTCCAAATTTCATAATTTTTCGAATCGATATGTGAGCGTGGCAAAGGAAAACGCGTTTGACCAGTTTCAGTTGATTTTAATCGACTGGAAATTGGCCATTTTTCCAACGGTCTCAGAATTCGACGAAACTAGTTTTGTTAGGACCGTATCGTCAATACGAAGATAGAAAATATTTTTCGAGAATTTTTAGAGTTAGTATGTGACCCCGGTAATTTGAAATGTACGTTTAAAATTCAATATAGTGATTTAAATGTAAATTTAACGGAAACTGATTGTAACAGCCGAATCAGCTGACGATACATATCCCATTGTGTTCGGAATGGGGGTTAAACGCTATGGACGACAGGAGGTGGGCCTCGTTTCGAGGTCGTATGTAAAAGTCAACCCTTGTGCAAAAATTAAATAATTAAATATATATATAAAAAAAAAGTATCTTCTCCCCTTTATACTCCAGGCCCCCCCCCCCCGATAGAAATCCGTTCAGATCTAAAACAAAAAAAAAAAAAAAGAAGAAGAAAATCGCGCGCTCCTCCTCGTCAGCCTCCCACCGCCGGCGATGACCCCCTCCAGTTCGCCAGTCCCCTCCGCCCTCTCCTTCTGTCTCGCCTTCAAATCGAGCCCCCCGTTCAAGAACATCGCAGACCGCTCCCCCCTCGACGCAACCGCCAGACCCCCCCCCCCCCCCCAGGCCCACATGCGCACCTCCGACGTCGAGCACCTCGCCTGGCGAACCCCCCCTGCTCCAAGACCGCCTGCGACACCCCCCCCCCCCCTCTGTAAGTAAAACTGACCTTTTTATTTATTTATTTATTTACTTTAAACTGATTTTTAAATGATTTTTAAACTGAATTTTAATTAGATTAGAAAACTGATTTTTAAATGATTTTTAAACTGAATTTTTAAATAAGGCAAAAACTGTATTTTTATTTTGAGTTATAAAAACTGCATTTTTAAGAAGAAAACAAAAACTGCATTTTTAAAAAGATTTTAAAAACTGCATTTTGAAAAAGAAGAAAAAAACTGCATTTTGAAAAGATATAAAAACTGATTTTTAAAAGATATAAAAACTGCATTTTTAAAGATATAAAAAAACTGATTTATAAAAGAAGTTTAAAACTGATTTATTTATTTGTTTTTATTTTACTTTGAGTTTTTATGTTTTGAACTTCGAAAGAAAATAGTATTTTTATATATTGAACTTCGATAGAAAAATAGTATTTTTATATATTGAACTTCGATAGAAAAATAGAATTTTTGTATATTGAACTTTGAAATAAAAATTCGTTTTTTATATATTGAACTTTGAAATAAAAATTCGATTTTTATATATTGAACTTTGAGATAAAAATTCGTTTTTATATATTGAACTTTGAAATAAAAATTCGTTTTTTTTATATATTGAACTTTGAAATAAAAATTCGATTTTTATATATTGAATAGCGAACTAAAAATTCGATTTTTATATATTGAATAACGAAGTAAAAACTCGATTTTTACATATGTAGTGAAAGCGGACAACGAAGGTGACAAAAAGGCGAAACGACGAAGACTTCTGCAAAGGAAGAGCCGTGGAGCTAGGATAGCTATATGTGAGAATTTCTCACCTTTCTATTATTTTTCTAGTTATATATATATATACTAGGATGCAGACGGTGCTTAGTAGCACCCGACACAATCGTCCACAGACCATGGACTTGTTTGTTTGGTTGCATAGGTTAGTTGAATTATTTGTTTGAAATGAATTGAATTGTTTAGTGAGATGAAATTGATTTGATTGATGTGTGAATGACGTGGGCCTTCACTAGACCGGGGATAAGGCTAGGCCTTGTCCCGTTTCTAGTATCGTGCCGTTATGCCGCCGAAATTTTCTAAAATATGTTAGAAAATAAAAATATCATTTTATTGTGTAAATGAATTGAATAGAAATTCATAGGTTGAAATAAAATGTTTTATCGTTAAAAATATAATTTTTAACGTGAATGTGAATAAATGAATAGTTATAAACAAATCGGTCGATTTGTTTGTATATACACTGATTTGACTGATATTGATTGGGTCGATAAATTTCACACATCGCCCAACTGCACAAATAAAATCTGTGTTTGATTGTTTGAAACCCCACACGGGTGTTGGGATGAAATTTGAAGTTCACTCATCCTGATTGATTAAATATGTCGATCGATTGATTGACAGGCTGTTATAAGCGTTAGATATCTATATTTGATGCTTATACAGTGTAGTGCACTTTGGTTGATGGTTGATTATTTTTCAATGCTATTATACATGTGTTGTATGAAAATCCATATAATAACTTTATATGGTAATTGATTGGGCCTCATTCCAGTTTTAAAATAGAAATATTTAAAATAGAAATATTTGAAATAGAAATATTCGAAATGGAATATTTGGAAATATCAATATATGAAGCCGTGTTGATTAGGTTGGCGCCATTTTGACGTGAACGATATTTATATCGATTTTATTCATTTTAAAATAAATATTGAAAGCGATTTCGAAATGAATTGAATTGAAAGTGATTTCGAAATGAATTGAATTGAAAACGATTTCGAAATGAATTGAATTGAAAACGATTTCGAAATGAATTGAATTGAAAGTTATTTCGAAATGAATTGAATTGAAAACGATTTCGAAATGAATTGAATTGAAAACGATTTCGAAATGAATTGAATTGAAAACGATTTCGAAATGAATTGAATTGAAAACGAATTCAAAATGAATTGAAAACGATTTCGAAATGAATTGAATTGAAAACGATTTCGAAATGAATTGAATTGAAAACGATTTCGAAATGAATTGAATTGAAAACGAATTCAAAATGAATTGAAAACGATTTCGAAATGAATTGAATTGAAAGTGATTTCGAAATGAATTGAATTGAAAACGATTTCGAAATGAATTGAATTGAAAACGATTTCGAAATGAATTGAATTGAAAGTGATTTCGAAATGAATTGAATTGAAAACGATTTCGAAATGAATTGAATTGAAAACAAATTCAAATGGAATTGAAAGCGAATTGAAATGAATTCAAATTGAATTGAAATTCGAATTGAATAGAAATGAATTTTGAAACGAATTTATAAAGAAGAATTCAATTTTAATTTGAATTGAAAAGGAAGTTGAAATTGCTTTTGAAACGAATTTAAAACTATTTATATAATTCGTTTTAAATAGAAATCGACGAAATATATATTATATATATTATATATATAATATAATGGCCTGAATAGAACGCGCCGCGCCGCGGCAGTTCGCGAATTTCGACCATTTATTTCAAACGGACATTACGGGAGATCCGACCGTCGGATTCTCCTAAAACCGGAACCGTTGGGTTCGTATCGAAAAGAGCTTTCTAACGAATATTAGAAATTTGAAATCTAACGGTTGGATTTGGAGATACGTCCAAATCAAATTCGAAAAAGGTCGCTGTAAGTGCAGTTCGATGGCCATTGTTGGAAATCGACTGTACGGGCCTTGATAAAATTATTAAAAATAGTAATAATTTGTGTAAAATCATAAGAAATGATTTAGAAAGAATTGGGATGAAAAACTCCCTATTTGAAAAGATAAAAATAGATTTTTATCGAAATGAACTAGTTTTGAACTAGAATTATAATTCTATTTATTTTTAAATAAATAAATTGAATTTGAAAAGGGTTTTGAAAATAACCAAAATTTCCAATGATTGCATTGGAGTGGATTTGAATCGAAATTGTCTTCGGAATATTTCGATGTTGGAATTTGTGATTATACGGATGTTGTTACGGAAATTTGAAAGATATATATTTATATCGTTATTTCCAATACGACATTTGTTAATCATAGAATTTGATATTGAATATAAGCCGATATATTTTCTATTCAGAGCCTTATATTGAATATCAAATGTGATTTGGGTTTGTCGTGAATGGTGTCTTCACTAACACTGTTCTTGAACCCAGTTGAGAAAAGATTAAATCTTTTTATTTAGATTTAATGAAGTGTACCAATTAAATAATATTTAATTGGAATTGAATGGATATTGATTTTTGGGTTTATCGTGAACAGTGTTTTAAATAACACTTGTTCTTTAACCCGATAATTAATGGAATGTGATTTTGGGTTTATCGTGAACCGTGTTTTTAAATGACACTGATTCTTTAACCCAGTTAACGATTAAAACTAAGTGGAGTTTTAATGAATCTTTAATTAGATTGAAAAGGTCGAAAATGGAGTATCACCAGTTTTGCTCCAGGCGATAGTTAAATCTTTAATTAGATTTGAACGTGAAATGGTAATTGAATTTACCGATAACACTTTGGCGTTAGATATGAAGTATTACCAGTTTTACTTCATAGGATGAATAGGTTGGGATTGGGAAATTAAAACAAATGATTACTTCGGTAAGGTTCGCTAATCCCGACTAGTTTGAATTGATATTCAAAAGTTGATTAAAGAATAAATTCAAGAATTTATCTTTGATAAAATTAATGGGAACCTTTCCCTATGAATGTGAAATTAGAAACTAACTGTCGGTTAGCTAAGTAGAATGGTTTTCTGGATATTGATCTGATGTTGGTTTCGGCCTTCGGGGTTAATATTTGGGGAATTATTCTCTTGATTAATTTACGGTTAGTGACTGATGGATTGGAATGAGGCGTATGTTGTGTTTGTGTAACACTTTTATAAAATATACGCGAGTTATTCGGGAAGACCGGGTTTATCCCATTCTGAATAACTGATACGACGATAAGTCGAAGATGAAGACGATGGTCGAAGACCGGAAGTCTTCACGTCGTTTGGGTGATAACTGATGATCTTGATTGGGCTGTACACCCAAGAAGATGGAAACAGTTAGTGATCGTCCAGACGTACTTGGAGATCGATGGATATGCGGGGTACTAGGTGCCTCCGGTTTCGTTCAGACCCAGGACGGACTTGTAAATGGACTGTGTGTCTGACATCGGATTTCATTCTGTGTGACTGATATCGGTTGCATAGGATGGTTTGCCTGTGTGGCATGCTAAGATGCAAATGATCAAGGCTTCTGTTGAAAAGCAAAGTCTTGTGGTGATGATCAAAGCACGGGCTTTGTGGCGTAGCTTTGTGTAACGTTTACCTCGCGTGTTTCACACCCGGTATGAACCAAAAACGGGAGACGGACCTCAGGGAGGGCCTGCGTTTCCTCCTAGCTAGAAGTGGCGTCAGTGGTTTTACACGCCCTGACGAGTTTGACTTATGTGGTTGTTGCTGTTGCGAGGCGCCTCGGATTGATCGGTCGTTCTCGAACCGATGGAGTCATTTAGTTGGCTCGTTTACGCCCCAAAGGGCGGGGAAACGTAGTGTTCAGGCATTTTAATCCACATCGGTGGACCGGCCCTGACGATCCAAGGGTCGATGCGCTCTGACCCTGTGGCTCGGGCTAGGCAGTCACGAAAACGGTTGAGGACTATCTTTTGCCTCGGTTCACAGACGGAAATCCAATTTCCAAATACGTGACATTTGCGGTTTTAGTTGTAATCCTATATATGGCGACATAGTGGGATGGGGCGCTCATGCCGCCTATGATTGATACTTATGATTTGAAGTTGTTTTATACACTATGCACTTATAATAGTATCAAACGATTTGTTTTTAAACGTATCAAACATTCTTTGGCTGTTATAAGGGAAAACCCTATCCCCCGGCTTGCGTTGCATTGTGTGATAGGACCTGGGTCTTATAACAGCTTCATTTTTCTTTATTTAGCATTGCGCTGTTGTTTTATGCGCTGGTATTCTTGGGAGGAAACCCGTTCCGTGTTATACGGCGTGGTCCCTTGATTTACCTAGCTTTAAAAATAAAGATTAACTGTTTTAGTTCTCACACCAGTCACATGACTGACCTGGAGTTTATTGTTTTAACCTAAACTCTGGGTGCCCTTATTTTGACACGGGCAGCTAGTAGTTTTGGTTTTGCAGATTTATATTCACAGGATCCTGGTTTACAGCTGGAACGATATCCGGAAAGCTTAGTATCCGTATATCTCATTCTAGTTGTGTATTGTATTATTTTCCGCTGCTATGTATTTAAATGTAATTTAAATCTCTGATATTTCTGTGTAATATTCATTTATTCTCTGTATATTCTTGTAACCTGATGCACTGTTGTAATATATATAGTGAATGTTCTGCTGTATGCGTTCTGTTTTGTCGTGTTCTCAACGATAGGGCGTTTCGAACGGTCTAGATCGGTTTAACGACTGGTTCGGACCGAGCGAAATTCCTTGTCGTCACAGTTGGTATCAGAGCTTTGGTTTACAAAGCTCAGAGAACAAGGCACCTTAGAACCATACGAAAGAATTCATCAGATATTGGATTAGTAATATCCAATTAGAATGACTCGTTAGAGATAGGATCAGTAGTATCCTAGAACGGGTGTGAAGAGTATATTTTTCAAATGAAAACAAATTTTGTTTTGAAAATTTAAAATCAATTATTCGTATTTGATTATTTATTTATATTGACGTGGACAATCCAGTATATATAGATTTTGCGTATACGTCTGATCCACGTGTATTTGGAATTTTAATATACTGGATAGATATAGAATTACACTCTAGACGCCCGGAGATGGTTCTGATGATTGATCGATCATCATCCGAACTTATGTTCGTGTTTCGAAGGTGTGATTTTCTATATACTTCCATTAGACTGGTGTGAGAACCAAAACATATATAGTTAGAACATATTGTTGTGAATTGGCATCAAAAATATGATTTTTGTATATGTATCAAAATTATGAATTTGAAACTCTAATTCACTAATTGAATGATGTTTGTGTTGTTTGTTTATTTGTTTGCTAATTTTTAACCATTTATGCCTAATTGGATCGAATATTGAACTATATTGAAAATTGGTAGCATATGCATGCATATATATACTTACATTGAACAGGTCATAGCAAGGAGGCTAGAGCCAGAGAATAAAATTTGTTTGCCCGACAAATAGGTACATGTTTACTACATAATTTCCTGTTTTGTTTGGGTGATGATGATTTTGTGAGCCTATTGGCTAGCCGCTTGGCTTTTTCTTTTTCTTTTTGAGATCTGAAGGACCGAGGAAGCTATTTGAAATTCCCCGATGCTCCCGGTGCAGGGGAGGTTATGGCGAAATTTTTCGAAAATTTAGGGAGTTAGCCAAATTTTTGAAATTTTGAAAATTCTCAGAAACTAAAAAGTTGGAGAATGGAAGCCAGATCGAGCGTAGGGCTGATTATTCAAACCACTTTCGACTTTGTTCCTTTTCGGGGACGAAAAGTTTTAAGTGGGGGAGATTGTAACAACCCGAAAATCTGGGCTAGTTTAAAATTTTTAAATTGGCAATTTTAGCGAGTTTTGATTATTTAAAATGAATTATTTTAAATAATATCGACGAGAAATTTATTTTGAATATAATTCGAACGTATATATTATACGCGTCGTCGTTAGAATAAAAATAATTATATATAATTATAAAAGGAATTGAAAATGGCGCGGTAGTTCGATAATTCGATTTCAAACTTCAATTGAATGTACCGGATGCAAAACAATCCGGATTTTAGTGAAACCAAAAATAATGGAATCTAATAGTGAATATCTTTCCAACGAAGTTGAGAAACTGAGATTTCACTTTATAAATGATGAGATATGTTCAGTTGAAATTTAGAAATAGTCGCTGTGGAATTTATATATATTTTAATATAATATAAGGCCCTTAAAAATAGCAATTTTGCAAACGACCTCGGATTTCGACGAAACCACTTTTGTTGGATCCGCAGTGTTAAGTTATTGCTAGATTCCAAATTTCATAATTTTTCGAATCGATATGTGAGCGTGGCAAAGGAAAACGCGTTTGACCAGTTTCAGTTGATTTTAATCGACTGGAAATTGGCCATTTTTCCAACGGTCTCAGAATTCGACGAAACTAGTTTTGTTAGGACCGTATCGTCAATACGAAGCTAGAAAATATTTTTCGAGAATTTTTAGAGTTAGTATGTGACCCCGGTAATTTGAAATGTACGTTTAAAATTCAATATAGTGATTTAAATGTAAATTTAACGGAAACTGATTGTAACAGCCGAATCAGCTGACGATACATATCCCATTGTGTTCGGAATGGGGGTTAAACGCTATGGACGACAGGAGGTGGGCCTCGTTTCGAGGTCGTATGTAAAAGTCAACCCTTGTGCAAAAATTAAATAATTAAATATATATATAAAAAAAAAAGTATCTTCTCCCCTTTATACTCCAGGCCCCCCCCCCGATAGAAATCCGTTCAGATCTAAAACAAAAAAAAAAAAAAAAAAGAAGAAAATCGCGCGCTCCTCCTCGTCAGCCTCCCACCGCCGGCGATGACCCCCTCCAGTTCGCCAGTCCCCTCCGCCCTCTCCTTCTGTCTCGCCTTCAAATCGAGCCCCCCGTTCAAGAACATCGCAGACCGCTCCCCCCCTCGACGCAACCGCCAGACCCCCCCCCCCCCCAGGCCCACATGCGCACCTCCGACGTCGAGCACCTCGCCTGGCGAACCCCCCCTGCTCCAAGACCGCCTGCGACACCCCCCCCCCCTCTGTAAGTAAAACTGACCTTTTTATTTATTTATTTATTTACTTTAAACTGATTTTTAAATGATTTTTAAACTGAATTTTAATTAGATTAGAAAACTGATTTTTAAATGATTTTTAAACTGAATTTTTAAATAAGGCAAAAACTGTATTTTTATTTTAAGTTATAAAAACTGCATTTTTAAGAAGAAAACAAAAACTGCATTTTTAAAAAGATTTTAAAAATTGCATTTTGAAAAAGAAGAAAAAAACTGCATTTTGAAAAGATATAAAAACTGATTTTTAAAAGATATAAAAACTGCATTTTTAAAGATATAAAAAAACTGATTTATAAAAGAAGTTTAAAACTGATTTATTTATTTGTTTTTATTTTACTTTGAGTTTTTATGTTTTGAACTTCGAAAGAAAATAGTATTTTTATATATTGAACTTCGATAGAAAAATAGTATTTTTATATATTGAACTTCGATAGAAAAATAGAATTTTTGTATATTGAACTTTGAAATAAAAATTCGTTTTTTATATATTGAACTTTGAAATAAAAATTCGATTTTTATATATTGAACTTTGAGATAAAAATTCGTTTTTATATATTGAACTTTGAAATAAAAATTCGTTTTTTTTATATATTGAACTTTGAAATAAAAATTCGATTTTTATGTATTGAATAGCGAACTAAAAATTCGATTTTTATATATTGAATAACGAAGTAAAAACTCGATTTTTACATATGTAGTGAAAGCGGACAACGAAGGTGACAAAAAGGCGAAACGACGAAGACTTCTGGAAAGGAAGAGCCGTGGAGCTAGGATAGCTATATGTGAGAATTTCTCACCTTTCTATTATTTTTCTAGTTATATATATATATACTAGGATGCAGACGGTGCTTAGTAGCACCCGACACAATCGTCCACAGACCATGGACTTGTTTGTTTGGTTGCATAGGTTAGTTGAATTATTTGTTTGAAATGAATTGAATTGTTTAGTGAGATGAAATTGATTTGATTGATGTGTGAATGGCGTGGGCCTTCACTAGACCGGGGATAAGGCTAGGCCTTGTCCCGTTTCTAGTATCGTGCCGTTATGCCGCCGAAATTTTCTAAAATATGTTAGAAAATAAAAATATCATTTTATTGTGTAAATGAATTGAATAGAAATTCATAGGTTGAAATAAAATGTTTTATCGTTAAAAATATAATTTTTAACGTGAATGTGAATAAATGAATAGTTATAAACAAATCGGTCGATTTGTTTGTATATACACTGATTTGACTGATATTGATTGGGTCGATAAATTTCACACATCGCCCAACTGCACAAATAAAATCTGTGTTTGATTGTTTGAAACCCCACACGGGTGTTGGGATGAAATTTGAAGTTCACTCATCCTGATTGATTAAATATGTCGATCGATTGATTGACAGGCTGTTATAAGCGTTAGATATCTATATTTGATGCTTATACAGTGTAGTGCACTTTGGTTGATGGTTGATTATTTTTCAATGCTATTATACATGTGTTGTATGAAAATCCATATAATAACTTTATATGGTAATTGATTGGGCCTCATTCCAGTTTTAAAATAGAAATATTTAAAATAGAAATATTTGAAATAGAAATATTCGAAATGGAATATTTGGAAATATCAATATATGAAGCCGTGTTGATTAGGTTGGCGCCATTTTGACGTGAACGATATTTATATCGATTTTATTCATTTTAAAATAAATATTGAAAGCGATTTCGAAATGAATTGAATTGAAAGTGATTTCGAAATGAATTGAATTGAAAACGATTTCGAAATGAATTGAATTGAAAACGATTTCGAAATGAATTGAATTGAAAGTGATTTCGAAATGAATTGTATTGAAAACGATTTCGAAATGAATTGAATTGAAAACGATTTCGAAATGAATTGAATTGAAAACGATTTCGAAATGAATTGAATTGAAAACGAATTCAAAATGAATTGAAAACGATTTCGAAATGAATTGAATTGAAAACGATTTCGAAATGAATTGAATTGAAAACGATTTCGAAATGAATTGAATTGAAAACGAATTCAAAATGAATTGAAAACGATTTCGAAATGAATTGAATTGAAAGTGATTTCGAAATGAATTGAATTGAAAACGATTTCGAAATGAATTGAATTGAAAACGATTTCGAAATGAATTGAATTGAAAGTGATTTCGAAATGAATTGAATTGAAAACGATTTCGAAATGAATTGAATTGAAAACGAATTCAAATGGAATTGAAAGCGAATTGAAATGAATTCAAATTGAATTGAAATTCGAATTGAATAGAAATGAATTTTGAAACGAATTTATAAAGAAGAATTCAATTTTAATTTGAATTGAAAAGGAAGTTGAAATTGCTTTTGAAACGAATTTAAAACTATTTATATAATTCGTTTTAAATAGAAATCGACGAAATATATATTATATATATTATATATATAATATAATGGCCTGAATAGAACGCGCCGCGCCGCGGCAGTTCGCGAATTTCGACCATTTATTTCAAACGGACATTACGGGAGATCCGACCGTCGGATTCTCCTAAAACCGGAACCGTTGGGTTCGTATCGAAAAAAGCTTTCTAACGAATATTAGAAATTTGAAATCTAACGGTTGGATTTGGAGATACGTCCAAATCAAATTCGAAAAAGGTCGCTGTAAGTGCAGTTCGATGGCCATTGTTGGAAATCGACTGTACGGGCCTTGATAAAATTATTAAAAATAGTAATAATTTGTGTAAAATCATAAGAAATGATTTAGAAAGAATTGGGATGAAAAACTCCCTATTTGAAAAGATAAAAATAGATTTTTATCGAAATGAACTAGTTTTGAACTAGAATTATAATTCTATTTATTTTTAAATAAATAAATTGAATTTGAAAAGGGTTTTGAAAATAACCAAAATTTCCAATGATTGCATTGGAGTGGATTTGAATCGAAATTGTCTTCGGAATATTTCGATGTTGGAATTTGTGATTATACGGATGTTGTTACGGAAATTTGAAAGATATATATTTATATCGTTATTTCCAATACGACATTTGTTAATCATAGAATTTGATATTGAATATAAGCCGATATATTTTCTATTCAGAGCCTTATATTGAATATCAAATGTGATTTGGGTTTGTCGTGAATGGTGTCTTCACTAACACTGTTCTTGAACCCAGTTGAGAAAAGATTAAATCTTTTTATTTAGATTTAATGAAGTGTACCAATTAAATAATATTTAATTGGAATTGAATGGATATTGATTTTTGGGTTTATCGTGAACAGTGTTTTAAATAACACTTGTTCTTTAACCCGATAATTAATGGAATGTGATTTTGGGTTTATCGTGAACCGTGTTTTTAAATGACACTGATTCTTTAACCCAGTTAACGATTAAAACTAAGTGGAGTTTTAATGAATCTTTAATTAGATTGAAAAGGTCGAAAATGGAGTATCACCAGTTTTGCTCCAGGCGATAGTTAAATCTTTAATTAGATTTGAACGTGAAATGGTAATTGAATTTACCGATAACACTTTGGCGTTAGATATGAAGTATTACCAGTTTTACTTCATAGGATGAATAGGTTGGGATTGGGAAATTAAAACAAATGATTACTTCGGTAAGGTTCGCTAATCCCGACTAGTTTGAATTGATATTCAAAAGTTGATTAAAGAATAAATTCAAGAATTTATCTTTGATAAAATTAATGGGAACCTTTCCCTATGAATGTGAAATTAGAAACTAACTGTCGGTTAGCTAAGTAGAATGGTTTTCTGGATATTGATCTGATGTTGGTTTCGGCCTTCGGGGTTAATATTTGGGGAATTATTCTCTTGATTAATTTACGGTTAGTGACTGATGGATTTGAATGAGGCGTATGTTGTGTTTGTGTAACACTTTTATAAAATATACGCGAGTTATTCGGGAAGACCGGGTTTATCCCATTCTGAATAACTGATACGACGATAAGTCGAAGATGAAGACGATGGTCGAAGACCGGAAGTCTTCACGTCGTTTGGGTGATAACTGATGATCTTGATTGGGCTGTACACCCAAGAAGATGGAAACAGTTAGTGATCGTCCAGACGTACTTGGAGATCGATGGATATGCGGGGTACTAGGTGCCTCCGGTTTCGTTCAGACCCAGGACGGACTTGTAAATGGACTGTGTGTCTGACATCGGATTTCATTCTGTGTGACTGGTATCAGTTGCATAGGATGGTTTGCCTGTGTGGCATGCGAAGATGCAAATGATCAAGGCTTCTGTTGAAAAGCAAAGTCTTGTGGTGATGATCAAAGCATGGCCTTTGTGGCGTAGCTTTATGTAACGTTTACCTCGCGTGTTTCACACCCGGTATGAACCAAAAACGGGAGACGGACCTCAGGGAGGGCCTGCGTTTCCTCCTAGCTAGAAGTGGCGTCAGTGGTTTTACACGCCCTGACGAGTTTGACTTATGTGGTTGTTGCTGTTGCGAGGCGCCTCGGATTGATCGGTCGTTCTCGAACCGATGGAGTCATTTAGTTGGCTCGTTTACGCCCCAAAGGGCGGGGAAACGTAGTGTTCAGGCATTTTAATCCACATCGGTGGACCGGCCCTGACGATCCAAGGGTCGATGCGCTCTGACCCTGTGGCTCGGGCTAGGCAGTCATGAAAACGGTTGAGGACTATCTTTTGCCTCGGTTCATAGACGGAAATCCAATTTCCAAATACGTGACATTTGCGGTTTTAGTTGTAATCCTATATATGGCGACATAGTGGGATGGGGCGCTCATGCCGCCTATGATTGATACTTATGATTTGAAGTTGTTTTATACATTATGCACTTATAATAGTATCAAACGATTTGTTTTTAAACGTATCAAACATTCTTTGGCTGTTATAAGGGAAAACCCTATCCCCCGGCTTGCGTTGCATTGTGTGATAGGACCTGGGTCTTATAACAGCTTCATTTTTCTTTATTTAGCATTGCGCTGTTGTTTTATGCACTGGTATTCTTGGGAGGAAACCCGTTCCGTGTTATACGGCGTGGTCCCTTGATTTACCTAGCTTTAAAAATAAAGATTAACTGTTTTAGTTCTCACACCAGTCACATGACTGACCTGGAGTTTATTGTTTTAACCTAAACTCTGGGTGCCCTTATTTTGACACGGGCAGCTAGTAGTTTTGGTTTTGCAGATTTATATTCACAGGATCCTGGTTTACAGCTGGAACGATATCCGGAAAGCTTAGTATCCGTATATCTCATTCTAGTTGTGTATTGTATTATTTTCCGCTGCTATGTATTTAAATGTAATTTAAATCTCTGATATTTCTGTGTAATATTCATTTATTCTCTGTATATTCTTGTAACCTGATGCACTGTTGTAATATATATAGTGAATGTTCTGCTGTATGCGTTCTGTTTTGTCGTGTTCTCAACGATAGGGCGTTTCGAACGGTCTAGATCGGTTTAACGACTGGTTCGGACCGAGCGAAATTCCTTGTCGTCACAAGAACCGATGTCATTTAAAACACGGCACACGATAAACCCAAAATCACATCTTATTCCATCAGCCATTAACCGTAAATTAGCAAGCGAACAATTCCTTAAGTAATAACCCCGAAGGCCGAAACCAACATCAGATCAATACCCAAGAAACCATTCAACTTAACTAATCTTTAGTTAATTTCTGATTTTCTTAACTCCATTGGGTCTACGAACAGTATTATTAAAGATACCGTTCACGACAACCCAAAATCACATTCCATTAATTATTGGGTTAAAGAACAAGTGTTATTTAAAACACCGTTCACGATAAACCCAAAAATCAATTCTAATTCAATTCCAATTAAATATTATTTAATTGGTACACTTCATTAAATCTAAATAAAAAGATTTAATCTTTTTCTCAACTGGGTTTAAGAACAGTGTTAATGAAGACACCATTCACGACAAACACAAAAATCAATTCCAATTCAATTCCAATTAAATATTATTTAATTGGAACACTTCATTAAATCTAAATAAAAAGATTTAATCTTTTTCTCAACTGGGTTTAAGAACAGTGTTGTAACAACCCGTATTCTACGCATCATAGGATCGTAGAATATTTATTTCTTTCACATACGAAGTCGTATGGTCATGTAACTTTGGGAGACGACTATTGTGGTCATTTCCCATGTTCATGATTTTTCCCGATTTTTAAACGACCATCTTACCCCTAGTCGGTACTATTTTGGCCATAACTTTTGACTAAAAAGGAATTTTGACCTGAAACCACTACCATTGGCTCCGGATGGTGGTTTACATTTCCGTAGAGTGGTCACATTAGCCAAACAGACTCACCGTTTAGGAGATAAGGCTGAAACAAGTTTCAGATGGTGAAAAACCGCTTAATTGGGCTTAACCGGGTGATTAGCAACTAGGCCAAGAGGGGAATTTCGGGTTTAGAGGCATAGGAGGGCTGATTATGGTTAGGAAATCACTCTCATTTCAGTTGAGCCGCCACAAACCTTCTTGAGACCTTAGTAATGGCTTCCATCCTCTAAAACCACTCCAAAACACATTTTTAGTGAAGATTAAGCCTAAACTACATCAAAACAAGGCCAAATAGCATCAGAGCAAGGTTGGAGCTGCTGCTATACATAGGGATTCGACCCAAACAGGGAGTATTTCAGATTTGGTGTTTTATTTTGTGGCAAAGGTGAGTGATAGCATCGTTTTGACACTAATTACAGTTAATTAAGGGTGATTAGTTAAGATTAGCGAATTGATACACTAATAAATTCTGGAAAAATGTTTAGAAATTCTTAAATAATATTTCATGCCTCTGTTAGAAAATTTGGACTACTTAATTAAGTTTTACTAAGTATGTGCTTAAACATGATTAAGTGGGATTATGGGAAAATGTGGGGTTTTGGCCACTTTTGATCCAATTTGATTCATTTGAATTGTTGTTTAGCTATTTGTAGTTGCTATTACATGTTGCTATGACTCTATGGTGTGTTTTATGATTGATTAGAAGTGTTAGATTTGTCAAAAACGTCGTCGAATGGCGTAAACAAGTTGCTGGAAAAGTTGCTGAAAGTTGTGCAGGGTTTCGGATCGGATCAGATATGGGCTCAGATCGGATCGGAGATCTGGGTAAGGAACCCGACCCGAACTGGAACCTGGCGCAAAGTAAACTTGGCAAAAAGGAAGGCCATGTTGGTTAAGCTGGGGATCGGACTAACTTAAAGACGAAGGGCTCGGATCGGATCGACTTAAGGATGAAAGGCCAGGACTGACGTAAGGCGGAGGGATCGGATCGGCTAAAGGAGTAGGATCGGATCGGCTAAAGGAGGAGGATCGGATCGGATCAAGTGAAGAACGAGGGAGCTGATCAGAGAAGGAGCATGAACTGGGGAGAAGATAGCAACCCGACCCGACCCGGAGGAGGACACCCGACCCGAACCAAAGTGGGATGCACGACCCGAACCGACGCGATGGAGTGGACCCGAACTGAACCACTATTAGATGAAGACCATGCACCAACGCAACACTGTGGACTCGACCCGAACCGATGGTTGAAAGGAACCCGACCCGAACCAGTATTGACCAATAACCCGAGATGCAAAGGTAGTCCAATATGGGAAGTTAGAGCTCAGGATCCAGTTGGGAACCGATGAGTTCACTTCATGATTGGGCTTTGCTGCAGGACGTGTGCCAAGAGGCAGTCGATGTCTATGACTTTGGATCACCATGTATGGGAAGTACGTGAATGGGTTCTGGGCCACAGTGGCCTAGTTACGACTAAAGGGCTATAAACCAATGAAGTGGGGTCATTTGTAAAGATTTGGTCATGACTCCATGTGGTAAGCTTGGTAGTAGCAGTAGTTGTACAAGTCGAACTCCGTCACTACTTCAATGGGTCTAGTGATTGACAGTGGTGGACATCGTATACTTTACGCACTGAGTGAGAGATTTGAGGATGGTTGCTATGGTTGATTTGGTTGCTATCATTATGACATGCACACCCCACCCCCGTATTCTTACACTATTTATTATGGCACCTTAGAGTATTGTACGGTATGTGGTACTAACTCTTTGGTTGCAGGTCCAGGTTCAGGTATGGTTTAGTATACCTGTTATTATTCTGTTTAGATGCTTATCGCTCATACCAGGCTTTATGTCTGACCCAGAGTTTTATGTCTCCTCTTATTACTCTGGGTGCTCACGCGAGCAGACTAGAGACAGGTTAGCTGGTGATGCACGGGTAGATGATCCGGAGACGAGTAGGAGGCTTCCACGTAATATATATATATATAGTATTCTCCCTGTGTTGTTGAAGATCACTGCTTGGGCAATGTTGCTGGATCTTCTACTTTAGCTTTCTTTTGTTTAGAGACAGTAAATTTGAAAAGTTGTAATAAGTTGTATTTGGATTTCCGCTGCTCTGATGTTGGTGTTGGTTCTAGTTCTCAGCTTATACACTGTCTCACCTGTTTTATGTCAAGTATTTTATTATTATATTTTACTCCATGCGCTGTGAGACATTCTACAGATTCCTGTTTAGTTAATTCCCTTCTTTCCTTTCTTCCGACGACCGTCCTATGCTAGTCGGGCATGTGTACAACGCACTTTCGGAGGAAATGCAGGCTGGTGCGGGGCGGGCCGTCACACTTGGTATCAGAGCTCTAGGTTGCTTAGTTAACCTAGGGAAGTAATCAGGGAGAGATAATATATGTATACGAGAGAGCGTATTTGTGATTACTTTGGTTTTTAAAAGCTATATATATACTATTACTAGCATAAGGATGAATTCGTACTGCACTAGCACCACTATGGAGTCGTTAATCGTTTCCTTTTTCAGATTGACGATGAGCCGATATACTAGAGGTGCTGGTAGGGGAGCCAATAATGGGAATGCTGCTGATATAAGGACGATGTTTACTGACCTCATGAGAGAGATGCTTAGAGATGTACAGAGGGCAGCTCCCAATTGTGGAAATGGTGGTGGTCCAATAGTGCAGGTGCCAAGAGTCGACTTCGCCAGGTTGAATAAGGATTATACTAGCCTTGGTGGGAAGCCGTTCCACGGGACGGAGTCGGCCACGGATGTTCAGGATTGGTTGGATAGTTGCGAACGTATCTTCGAGGATTTGGGTATCGAGGATGCGATGAAGAGAAAGCCAGCGTCCCGTCATCTGCAAGGGCGGGCAATGAATTGGTGGAATGCTATAAAGGCAGCTACTCCCGAAGACCAGATTACTTGGGAGCAGTTTAAGGCTCGCTTAAGCGAGAAGTTCATTCCAGCGGCTCAGAAGTCAGTGCTGTTTAAGAAATTCTTGGAGCTCAAACAGAATGGCAGGGTTGTCTCGGAGTATATTGCTGAATTCGACACTTTGTCAAAATATGGGTTATCTCTTATTGACACTGCCGGGAAGAAGAATGAGAAATTCATAACTGGTTTGGATCAGTACTTGGGGGAAAGGCTTATTAACCACATTGATGAGACGTTTGAATTGATTGTGGGGAAAGCATTAAGATCAGAAAGTCTCTACCCTAAGCCGAAGACCGAGGTTGCATCCGATGATGAGCCAAAGCCACAAGCAAGTGGTGGAGGCAAGGGTGGTTCCCAGAATAAGAGAAAGCAGAGTCAAACTAAGGATGGCCAGAAGAAAAAGAATAAGCAAGATGTTGAGTGCTTCAGCTGTGGTAAGAAGGGCCATTATGCTAGTAATTGTCGGGCCAAGCCAGCGGATAGGAAGTGCTTCAACTGTGGCCAAATGGGACATCACAAGGACAAGTGTCCGCAACCCCCCAAAGAAAAGCAAATGGTGAAAGCATATGCTCTCAATGCTATTCTTTCTTCGCCGAATGCCCCAACTGCGGCGGAGAAGGGAAAGAATGTCGTCATTCAAGATATGCTTTCTGTTTATGATATTCCTGTTAGAGTTTTGTTTGATACCGGAGCTTCCAGTTCTTTCATATCTAGTGACCTGGTAGATAGGTTGGGATTGGAGCCCGAGATTGTCGATAGACCTTTAGTAGTAACGAACCCGATTGGTGGTTCGACTAGCCTTAGCATGATTTGTCGTAATGTGGTCTTATCGAGTCATGGATGCATGTTTGTTTGTGATTGCTTTGTTTTGGGCTTTACTGGGTTTGGAATTATTTTGGGAGTAGATTGGCTCCAAAGATACGGGGTGGTGGTAGACTGTGAGGGCTTTTTGGTGACAGCTAAAGCGGATGATGGACGGAGGATAGTGTTTGGTGGTCTACCCAGTAAGGGGGTATTGGCTAGTTTTCTAAACTCCCTCGACATTCCGCATAGTGAGTTGTCAGGTTTGCCCGTGGTTGGCCAGTATCCGGATGTTTTCGAGGAACTGACCGGGCTTCCACCACACCGAGAGATTGAGTTCCGTATTCATTTGGTAAAAGATGCCAGACCTATAGTGATGCCACTTCGTCGTATGGCGCCAAGGGAGTAGCGAGAGCTTGAGGTGCAAGTCAGCGATCTTTTGAAAAAGAGATTTATCAGAAGGAGTGTTTCTGAATGGGGAGCACCAGTTGTGTTTGCTACCAAGGCGGATGGTTCCCTCCGTTTGTGTGTAGACTACCGCGAGTTGAATAAAGTAACGAGGAAGAACAAGTATCCTCTACCACGGGTAGATGATTTGTTCAATCAGTTGAGTGGCGCGAGAGTATTTTCTTAGTTGGATCTCGCGACAGGTTTTCATCAGCTTAGGGTGGAAGTTGAGAGTATAGCTAAGATGGCATTTCGGACGCCGTCTGGATTTTATGTGTGGTTGGTCATGCCATTCGGGCTGACCAATGCCCCAGCATATTTTGTGGATCTTATGAATAGGGTATTCAGAGATCAGTTGAATAAGTTTGTCCTTGTGTTCGTTGATGATATTTTGGTCTATTCAAGGATAGAGGAAGAACACAAGGAACATTTAAAAGTAGTGATGGAGGTGTTGAGAAAACACCAATTGAAAACGAAGTTTTCTAAGTGTCACTTCTGGAAGAGGGAAGTGAGGTTCTTAGGCCATGTTGTATCAGAGAATGGTATTGCCTTAGACCCGGCGAAGGTGGCTACGGTACAGGATTGGCCTACGCCCAAGAATGCAACAGATGTAAGAAGTTTCTTGGGGTTAGCTAGATATTATCGTAAGTTTATCCAAGGTTTCTCCAAGATAGCAGCACCATTGACCCAGTTGACCAAGAAGAATCAAGCTTTTGTCTGGGATGAAAGGTGCGGGAATGCATTCAAGAGTCTAAAGGACAAGTTGACATGCGCACCAGTGTTAGTCATTCCTAAGGGGAATGAAGAGATGACGGTATACACGGATGCCTGTGGTACCGGACTGGGTACAGTATTGATGCAAGGCGGTAGGGTTGTAGCCTATGCAAGTCGGCAATTGAAACCGCACGAGAGAAGATTCCCTACCCATGATTTAGAATCGGCAGCGATCGTGTTCGCATTAAAGATGTGGAGACACTATCTCTTGGGAGAAAGATTTGAGCTGTTTACAGATCATAGGTCGTTGAAGTATCTCTTCTCTCAGAAAGATCTAAATCTCCGTCAGCAGAGATGGTTAGAATTCTTGGCTTCCTATGATTTTGATATCGCATATACATCGGGAAAAGGCAATGCGGTAGCCGATGCGTTGAGTAGAAGGCATGCCAGTTTAGGGGCTATGTTTCTAGAATGGAAACAACTAGAGTATATCGCGGGGTTTGATTTCAGACCAAAGTGCGAATTGGATCCAGAAATGTTAGCAAGTTTGACGATCAGACCCACTTTAATTGAGCGGATCGTCTCTAGTCAGAGGGACGATCCTAACCTATTGGAAATCATCTCCAAGTTAGAGATGGGTATCGATGAGGAGATGAACAAGTATGAGCTTGATCGAGATGGATGGCTTAGAAAGAATGGAAAGCTTGTTGTACCCAATGTCAATGGATTGAGAGATGAAGTGCTTAGAGAATGTCATCACTCAAAACTGACTATACACGCCGGTGGTAACAAGATATATCGAGATATGAAGCAGACTTACTACTGGGAAGGGATGAAAAGAGACGTTGGGAAGTTTATATCCAAGTGCATGAATTGCCAGCTAGTTAAAAACGAGCAAAAGAAGCCTAGTGGGTTATTGCAACCATTAGAAATTCCAGAATGGAAATGGGAGCAAGTCTCGATGGATTTCATTGATGGTTTACCGAGGACTAGATCGGGACATGATAGCATTTGGGTAATCGTGGATCGATTGACTAAGAGTGCAAGATTCATACCAGTCAAATCGACCAGAACGGCAGCTAAGTTAGCAGAATTGTATATGAAGTAGGTAGTGAGATTTCATGGAGTACCTAAAAGCATTGTGAGCGACCGAGACCCGTTGTTCACTAGTGGGTTTTGGAAAAGCTTACAAGAGGCTCTAGGGTCAGAGTTACATCTCAGTACCGCATATCATCCTCAGACCGATGGTCAGACGGAGAGGGTGAATCGTATTTTGGAAGACCTCTTGAGGGCATGTATATTGGATTTTGGTGGATCATGTGATGACCATTTGCATCTAGTAGAGTTTGCATATAATAATAGCTGCCAATCCAGTATAGGTATGGCTCCGTTTGAAGCTTTGTACGGAAGACCGTGCAACTCACCATCATGTTGGATAGAGACTGGAGAGAAGTTTATCTTGGACCAGATGTGGTGAGGGAAACTTCAGATAAGATTAAGATCATTCAACAACGAATGAAGGCTGCCCAAGATAGGCAGAAGAGTTATGCTGATAAGAGGAGAAGAGATTTAAAATTCTCCGTTGGTGACTTGGTGTTTGTCAAGATTTCTCCGTTGAAGAGTGTAATACGATTTGGTAGGAGAGGTAAGTTGGCACCAAGATTTGTTGGCCCATTCCCTGTTCATGAACTAGTCGGGAATTTGGCGTATAGAATTGACTTACCAGAGAAGATGGTGGGAGTTCACAATGTATTTCATGTTTCCCAACTAAGGAAGTTCGTTCATGACTCAGATATGTCTATTTCACCTGATCAGTTGGAGGACTTCGAAGTAGAACCCGAGGCGGATGGGAACCGCAAGCCGGCCCGTATTGTCGAGCACGACATGAAGCAACTTCGAAGGAAGGCGGTGAAGCTAGTCAAGGTTCAGTGGGGCGAGGACGAGAATGATTGTACTTGGGAGACAGAGGAGAACATTAGGAAGACACACCCAGAACTCTTTGCCTTGTAAGATTTTGACTTCGATTTAGTTTTCCGCATGCTAGGATAGGTTTGTTTGCTTGTTTTGCATGTTTGATTGTTGTATGTGGTTGTTAGGCATGCGGGATCCTTTGTATGTTTTGGGTTAAGGAATTTCGGGGACGAAATTTCTTAAAGGGGGGAGAGTGTAACTACCCGTATTCAACGCATCATAGGATCGTAGAATATTTATTTCTTTCACATACGAAGTCGTATGGTCATGTAACTTTTGGAGACGACTATTGTGGTCATTTCCCATGTTCGTGATTTTTCCCGATTTTTAAATGACCATCTTACCCCTAGTCAGTACTGTTTTGGCCATAACTTTTGACTGAAAAGGAATTTTGACCTGAAACCACTTCCATTGGCTCCGGATAGTGGTTTACAATTCCGTAGAGTGGTCACATTAGCCAAACGGACACAACGTTTGGGAGATATGGCTGAAACAAGTTTCAGATGGTGAAAAACAGCTTAATTGGGCTTAACCGGGTGATTAGCAACTAGGCCCACAGGGGAATTTCGGGTTTAGAGGCATAGGAGGGCTGACTAGGGTTAGGAAATCACTCTCATTTCAGTTTTGAGCCGCCACAAACCTTCTTGAGACCTTAGTAATGGCTTCCATCCTCTAAAACCACTCCAAAACACATTTTTAGTGAAGATTAAGCCTAAACTACATCAAAACAAGGCCAAATAGCATCAGAGCAAGATTGGAGCTGCTGCTATACATAGGGATTCGACCCAAACAGAGAGTATTTCAGATTTGGTGTTTTATTTTGTGGCAAAGGTGAGTGATAGCATCGTTTTGACACTAATTACAGTTAATTAAGGGTGATTAGTTAAGATTAGCGAATTGATACACTAATAAATTCTAGAAAAATATTTAGAAATTCTTAAATAATATTTCATGCCTCTGTTAGAAAATTTGGACGACTTAATTAAGTTTTACTAAGTATGTGCTTAAACATGATTAAGTGGGATTATGGGAAAATGTGGGGTTTTGGCCACTTTTGATCCAATTTGATTCATTTGAATTGTTGTTTAGCTGTTTGTGGTTGCTATTACATGTTGCTATGACTCTATGGTGTGTTTTATGATTGATTAGAAGTGTTAGATTTGTCAAAAACGTCGTCGAATGGCGTAAACAAGTTGCTGGAAAAAGTTGCTGAAAGTTGTGCAGGGTTTCGGATCGGATCGGATATGGGCTCGGATCGGATCGGAGATCTGGGTAAGGAACCCGACCCGAACTGGAACCTGGCGCAAAGGAAACTTGGCAAAAAGGAAGGCCATGTTGGTTAAGCTGGGGATCGGACTAACTTAAAGATGAAGGATTCAGATCGCCGACTTAAGGATGAAAGGCCAGGACTGAAGTAAGGCGGAGGGATCGGATCGGCTAAAGGAGTAGGATCGGATCGGCTAAAGGAGGAGGATCGGATCGGATCGGGGCACGTGAAGAACGAGGGAGCTGATCGGAGAAGGAGCATGAACTGGGGAGAAGATAGCAACCCGACCCGACCCGGAGGAGGACACCCGACCCGAACCAAAGTGGGACGCACGACCCGAACCGACGCGATGGAGTGGACCCGAACTGAACCGCTATCAGATGAAGACCATGCACCAACGCAACGCTGTGGACTCGACCCGAACCGATGGCATGAAAGGAACCCGACCCGACCCAGTATTGACCAATAACCCGAGATGCAAAGGTAGTCCAATATGGGAAGTTAGAGCTCAGGTTCCAGTTGGGAACCGATGAGTTCACTTCATGATTGGGCTTTGCTGCGGGACGTGTGCCAAGAGGCAGTCGATGTCTATGACTTTGGATCACCATGTATGGGAAGTACGTGAACGGGTTCAGGGCCACAGTGGTCTAGGTACGACTAAAGGGCTATGGACCAATGAAGTGGGGTCATTTGTAAAGATTTGGTCATGACTCCATGTGGTAAGCTTGGTAGTAGCAGTAGTTGTACAAGTCGAACTCCGTCACTACTTCAATGGGTCTAGTGATTTACAGTGGTGGACATCGTATGCTTTACGCACTGAGTGAGAGATGTGAGGATGGTTGCTATGGTTGATTTGCTTGCTATCATTATGACATGCACACCCCACCCCCGTATTCTTACACTATTTATTATGGCACCTTAGAGTATTGTACGGTATGTGGTACTAACTCTTTGGTTGCAGGTCCAGGTTCAGGTATGGTTTAGTATACCTGTTATTATTCTGTTTAGATGCTTATCGCTCATACCAGGCTTTATGTCTGACCCTGAGTTTTATGTCTCCTCTTATTACTCTGGGTGCTCACACGAGCAGACTAGAGACAGGTTAGCTGGTGATGCACGGGCAGATGATCCGGAGATGAGCAGGAGGCTTCCACGTAATATATATATATATAGTATTCTCCCTGTGTTGTTGAATATCACTGCTTGGGCATTGGTGGTGCATCTTCTACTTTAGCTTTCTTTTGTTTAGAGACAGTAAATTTGAAAAGTTGTAATAAGCTGTATTTGGATTTCCGCTGCTCTGATGTTGGTGTTGGTTCTAGTTATCAGCTTATACACTGTCTCACCTGTTTTATGTCAAGTATAATATTATTATATTTTACTCCATGCGCTGTGAGACATTCTACAGGTTCCTCGTTTAGTTAATTCCCTTCTTTCCTTTCTTCCGACGACCGTCCTGTGCTAGTCGGGCATGTGTACAGCGCACTTTCAGAGGAAATGCAGGCTGGTGCGGGGCGGGCCGTCCCAAGTGTTAATGAAGACACGATTCATGACAAACCCAAATCCCATTTGATATTAAATACAAGGCTCTGAATATAAAATATATCGGCTTATATTCAATATCAAATTCTACGACCAACAAATATCGTATTGGAAATAACGATATAAATATTTCTTTCAAATTTCCATAACAATATCTATATAATCACAAAATCCCACATCGAAATTTTCCGAAGACAATTTCGATTCAAATCCATTTCCAATCTATATATTGTAATTCCTGTTTATTTTTAAAAACATTTCAAATTCAATTTATTTATTTTAAAAATAAATGGATTTTAATTCTAGTTCAAAACTAGTTCATTTTGATAAGAATCTATTTTTATCCTTTCAAATATGGAGTTTTTCATCCCAATTCTTTTTGAATAATTTCTTATGATTTTACATTAATTATTGATATTTTTAATAATTTTATCAAGGCCTGTACAGTCGATTTCCATCAACGGCCATCGAACTGCACTTACAACGACCTTTTCCAAATTTGATTTGGACATAATTCCAAATCCAACCGTTAGATTTCTAATTTCTAATATTCCTTAGAAAGCTCTTTTCGATACGAACCCAACGGTTCCTGTTTTAGGAGAATCCGACGGTCGGATCTCCCGTAATATCTATTTGAAGTCAATGGTCGAAATTCACGAATTGTAGCAGCGAGGCGCGTTCTATTCAGGCCAATATATTATATATATATAATATATATTTCGTTGATTTTCCATTTAAAACGTATTTTATAAATCATTTTAAATTCGTTTTCAAAACGATTTCAACTTCATATTCAATTTCTAATCAAAATTGAATATTCCACTATAAATTCGTTTTAAATTCATTTCAAATCGATTTCAGTTCAATTTCAATTCGTTTTAAATTCAATTTAAAACGATTTCAATTCTATCTCAATTTAATTCGAATTTCAATTCAATTCTATTTAATTCGAATTTCAATTTAATTCGAATTTCAATTCAATTCTATTTAATTCGAATTTCAATTCAATTTTATTTAATTCGAATTTCAATTCAATTCTATTTAATTCGAATTTCAATTCAATTCAATTCAATTCGAATTTCAATTCAATTCTATTTAATTCGAATTTCAATTCAATTCTATTCAATTCTATTTCAATTCAATTCTATTCAATTCGAATTTCTTTTTTATTTAATTTTGATTCGAATTCAATTCTATTTAATTTCGATTTGAATTCAATTCATTTTAATTTCAATTCGAATTCAATTCATTTTAATTCAATTCGAATTCAATTCATTTTAATTTCAATTCGAATTCAATTCATTTTAATTTCAATTCGAATTCAATTTATTTCAAAATATCTGATTTTGAATTCACTTTCGATATTCATTGTAAAATGAATAAAATCGACAAAATTCCCGTTCGTGTTAAAATGGCGTTTAACTACTTAACACGGCTTCACATTTCAATATTCACTAAATATTATTTTAAAATATTTATTAATTCTGAACTGGAATCAGACACAGTCAAGTAACATACAATGTGGATTATATGGATTTCATCCCATTCAAATACACAACAATGACGATAAACAATCAACCATCATCCAATGTGCGCTCTACACTGCATAAGCATCGAATATAAATATTCAACGCTCATAACAGCTTGTCAATCAATTGATCGACATACAACTAATTATTGGGACTATTGTATGTCATATATCATCCCAATACCCGTGTGGGGTTTCAAACAATCAAACACAGATTTTATTTGTGCAGTTGGGCGATGTGTAAAATTTATCGACCCAATCAATATAAGTCAAATGTGTGTATATAAACAAATCATCCGATTTGTTTATAATTATTTATTTTATTTTATATACACGTTAAAAATTCTATTTTTAACTATAAAATATTTTCTATATAAATATTTTATTTCATTTCACATCACATCACACAATCAACTACACATCAAGATCAATCAAACAAACTAGCATACAAGTCGTCCATGGTCTGTGGACGACGGGTGTCGGGTGCTACTAAACACCGTCTGCATCCTAATATATAATTTAAACTAGAAATAAAATTAAAGGTGAGGAGTTCTCATAGAGGGTTCCACTCCGCCGTGCTTTGCTTCTGAACTGCTGAATCATCTGGATCTGCTTGCAGTTCTTTTCACGCTGTTCAAAATAAAAATTATATTTTTATCACTTCATTCAAAAAAATAAAATTCATATTTTTATTTCATATATTTTACAACGCTTCTTTCTATATAATTTTATATATATATATTTCTACTTCATATATAAAGATCGAACTTTTATTATCTATATAATATAAAAATCATATTTTTATATATCTAAAAACCACTTCTTTGCAATTCTAAAAATCAAATCTTTATTATGTTATCATTCATATGAAAATCTAAATCATTTACATATGAAAAATCGAATCTTTTTTGTTATTAAAAATCTCACCTTTATACGATTAAAAATCATATTTCTGTTCAAATAATATTCATATAAAAATCAAATCTTTTGATTACATAAAATAAATAAAACAAAAATAAAAGCTCACCTACTAAATCGGAGGTGGTAGATGGCAGTGCCGGAGTCGTGTGTGGCTGGACAATTGATGGCAGGGCCCACATTGGCCGGAGCATCGGTTTCAAAGGGGGTTTGGGCTGTTTTGGGGAGGATTGGGGTTTAGAGTGAGGTCGGGGGGGGGGGGGGGTTGATGGGGCCGAAGAGGTGTCGCTGGTGGTAGCAGGTGGCGGGGGTTAGCTTACATAGTGGCGGCGTGGGCATGGATGGCCGGAGGAACGATTTTTCCGTCTTGGGGGCCTTGGGTTTCGGATTTAGCGAGGTGAGAGAAGGGAGAGGGAGGAGGAGGGATACGGCGGCTCCATTTGTGTGGCGGCGCGATGTGCGGTGGGGCGGCGCTCTGCCACCCCCCCTTTTCTTTTCTTTTTTTATTTTTTCATTCGGGAAAACCGACGGGGGGGGGGGGGGGGGGGGGTTGACTTAGTGATAGGAGAGAGTGGGTTTTTTATTTTAATTATTTAATTTTAAAAAGCAACTTTTATTTTCGAACCCGAAATCGAACCCACCACCTGTCGTCCCTAGCGTTTTAACCCCATTCCGAACACAATGGGATATGTATCGTAGGCTGATTCGACCATTTCGATCAGTTGCCGTCAAATTCAAAATATAACTCTATATATTGAATTTGAATGCTCATTTCAATTTACCGGGGCCACATACTAACTCTAAAAATTACCGAAAAATATTTTCTAGCTTCGTATTAACGATATGGTCCTAACAAAACTAATTTCGTCAAATTCTGAGACCATTTGTAAAATGGCCATTTTCCAGTCGATTAAAATCAACTAAAACTGGTCAAACGCTTTTTCCTTTGCCACGCTCTCATATTGAATCGAAAAATTACGAATTTTGGAATCTAGCAATAACTTGACATCTCGGATCCAACAAAAGTGGTTTCGTCGAAATCCGAGGTCGTTTGCAAAACTTCCATTTTTAAGGGCCAGAATTCCATAGCGACTATTCTGAAAATTCATTTGGGCATATCTTTTGATTCCCGCTATGAAATTTTGATTTTTCGGATTCGTTGGAAAGATATTCTCAATTAGATTCTATTATTTTTTGTTTCGCTAAATTCTGGTTTATTTTGAATCCTGTACATTCATTTGAAGTTTGAAATCGAATTATCGAACTACCGCGCCATTTTCAATCCCTTTTATAATTTAAAATAATTATTTATATTCTAATGACGATCTATATAAATATATTCGTTCGAATTCTATTAAAAATAAATTTTTCGTCGTTATTATTTAAAATAATCTATTTTAAATATTCAAAATTCACTAAAATTGCCAAAATAAAAATTTTAAACTTGCCCAGATTTTCCGGGTTGTTACATTAACTCAATATGATAACTCTAATCAATACTCTAATTGATTTAATCGATTAACTCTAATCGACTAACTCAATTTGATTAACTCTAATCAATTACTCTATTCGAATAACTAATATTCGATTAACTCCATTTAACTCTATTCGAATAACTAATATTCGATTACTCTAATTGATTAACTCTATAGGATTAATTCAAATCGATAACTCTATCCAATTAACTCTATCTAATAACTCTAATTGATTAACTCTATTCGATTAACTCTATTCAATTAACTCTTTTATATCTCGTCAATTCCCTTTTATAATTCTATTTATTTTCAAAATAAATGTTCCTTTTACAATTTTATTTATTTAACAAATAAACATTTCCTTTTCAACTCTATTTATTTAACAAATAAATATTTCCTTTTCAATTCTATTTGTAAATGTTTTACAAATATTTCCTTTTTAATTCTACTTGTAAACGGTTTACAAATATTTCCGTTTCAATTCTATTTGTAAATGTTTTTCAAATATTTCCTTTTCAATTCTTTTATTTTATAATTATTTTATTTTATAAAATTCTTTTCCTTTTATATATAAAATCCATTGATTTTATATAAATAATTTGTTTTCGAAATACACTTTGAAAATCCCCTTTTCTACATCCCAGTATTTCTTACGGTATTTAAAATACCAATTCACAATGATCCATATCATTCAAACACACATAATCAACAACATATTATATATCACATCATATATTACAATATATGAAAAACAGTAAAATAAATGTTGAGGAATCCAATTGGATTCCTCCGACCTGTCTCCCTGCATCCACAGATGTTACAGAATATAATTGACATCAAATTTCATTTCAATTTAAAATATTCTGATAAACATAATCAATATTTGATTAATGATATATATATAACTATATCGATATTTTCAACCAATCAATTAGCAGTTCAACCAAACAATCAACACACAACAATCAATCATCATTTATCAGTTCTAAAAATACGTTATAAAAATATGAACTGGTAGAGTTGGTGAGTTTTACTCACATTGGACTGTAATCGTCAAATAACGAACATCGGTTGATTTGAATCCGATCAGGACAATTTATTTCACTATAAATGGTAATGAGCTCCAATTCACTCTCAGTCAGTTCCATTGTGTAGCCTTCTTCCATATGATCCCAGTAGACCTTGTTTTGTCAGATTCTAATAACGTATGGGTAAGATGTTAATTTTACAAGTTATAACTCATTTTAACTTTATAAATGTTAAATACTTGATTAATTGTAAAAAGGATAATCATGTCTTATACTTTAATCTTCCCTTACTGTTAATATCCTTCTTTACCCTGATTTGGTATTAGCAGACCCTACCTGTTTACAATTCAACATCCACCACCGTGTCTAAACCCAATAGACCCTCCGTGTTACCTCACCGTTTGCTTGATTTAATTCCAACATTTACCACATAGCTTAACTATGATTTTAATACACTTCTTCCCAGATTTACACGCTATAGTGAATTCCCATTGTCACATACTTATGCTCCCTTTTATCTCCTTTTCTACTTAATGGAATTCAACATAAAACCCATCATGTTCTTTATGAACCTAGATACACAACTCGCATCATTTTAAACAATTCAAAATTGTAACAACTCGAAAATCTGGGCCAATTTAAAATTTTTATTTTGGAAATTTTAGCGAATTTTGATTATTTAAAATGAATTATTTTAAATAAAATCGACGAGAAATTTATTTGGAATATAATTCGAACATAGGTATTCGTTTGAATTGACGGTAGAATATAAATATTTATTTATATTTATAAAAGGAATTGAAAATGGCGCGGTAGTTCCATAATTCGATTTCAAACTTCAAATGAATGTACCGGGTGCAAAATAAACCGGATTTTAGTGAAACAAAAAATAATAGGGTCTATTTGATAATATCTTTCCAACGAATCCGAAAAATCAAAATTTCATAGCGGGGATAAAAAGATATGTCCAGTTGAAAATTCTGAATAGTCGCTATGAAATTCAGGCCCTTAAAAATGGAAATTTTGCAAACGAGCTCGGATTTCGACGTAACCACTTTTGTTGGATCCGTGATATAAAGTTATTGCTAGATTCCAAATTTCATAATTTTTCGAATCAATATGTGAGCGTGGCAAAGGAAAACGCGTTTGACCAGTTTCAATTGATTTTAATCGGCTGGAAAATGACCATTTTTCAAGCGGTCTCAAAATTCGATGAAAATAGTTTTATTAGGACTGTATCGTCAATACGAAGCTAGGAAATATTTTTTTGGAATTTTTCGAGTTAGTATGTGGCCCCGGTAAATTGAAATGCGCGTTCAAATTCGATATATTGAGCTATATGTTGATTTTGATGAAAACTAATCGAAACGATTGAATCAGCTTGCGATACGTATCCCATTGTGTTCGGAATGGGGGTAATTAGCTACGGCCGACAGTCGGTGGGCCGTATTTTGAGTTTGAAATAGAAAGTTACTTTTTGAAGTGAAATAAATAATTAAATAATTAAAATAAAATCCACCCCCCTTTTCTCCTTACCTCCAGACCCCCCCCCCCCCCGATTCAATTTTTAAATCAGAAATGAAAAAAAAACCTAATCCAACCGACCGTCGCACCCCCTCGTCGACGGCCGCCCCTCTTCTTCCCCCCTCCACCTCTGATCGGCCGACCGCCCCCCCCCCCCCTTCTTCATCCCTACCTCGCGATACCCCCCTCCTCCGCCTCGCGCCGACACCCCCCCTCATCTGACGTGCGCGCAAGTCCTCCCCCCTCTTCTGCTAATTGTAAGTATTTTATTTTTTCAATTTAAAGCATTGTTTTTTTATTTGATAAATTCAGTTTTAATAACGAATGAAATCAGTTTATTACTTATAAAAGCTAAGATTTTATTTACAAAAGAATTATAATTTTTAAAGCGAAAAGGTTATATTTTTCAAGTGAAAAGATTATATTTTTCATTAATAAAAAGATATGATTTTTGTTCGCTTAAAAATATATGGTTTGTCATATGAAGTTGCGTTGTACAAATCAAATTTTTATAGTGTAGATTTGAAAAGGAAGTAAGTATAACTTTGCAGAAAAAGTTTTGATTTTTAGAAGAAAGGTCGGATTTTTATTTTTAACAAAGGCGAGATTAAGGAAAAGATCATATATGAAAGGTGAAATTTTTATAAAGTAAAAATTCGATTTTTATATATTGAATAGCGAAGTAAAAATTCTATTTTTATATATTTAATAGCATAATAAAAATTCGATTTTTATATATTAAATAGCGAAGTAAAAATTCGATTTTTATATATGGAATAGCGAAGTAAAAATTCGATTTTTATATATTGAATAACGAAGTAAAAATTCGATTTTTATATATTGAATAGCATAGTAAAAATTTGATTTTTATATATTGAATAACGAAGTAAAAATTCGATTTTTATATATTGAATAGCGAATTAAAAATGTGATTTTTTATATATGTAGAGAATACGGGCTAAGAAAGTGACAAGAGGAAAGAACGGCGGAGACTTCTACCAAAGAAGAGTCGTGGGATTGGATTAGCTATTCTGTGAGAACTCCTCACATTTTATTTTATTTTCTAGTTAAATATATACTAGGATGCAGACAGTGTTTAGTAGCACCCGACACCCGTCGTCCACAGACCATGGACGGCTTGTATGCTTGTTTGTTTTATGTTGATGTGTAGTTGATTGTGTGATATGATATGTAATGAAATAAAATATTTATATAGTTTTAAATATTTTATAGTTAAAAACAGAATTTTTAACGTGTATATAAAATGAAATAAAAATAAACAAATCGGACGATTCGTTTATATACACACGTTTGACTGATATTGATTGGGACGATAAATTTTACACATCGCCCAACTGCACAAATAAAATATGTGTTTGATTGTTTGAAACCCCACACGGGTATTGGGATGACAGATGACATACACTAATCCCAATAGTTAGTTGAATGTCGATCGATTGATTGACAAACAGTTATAAGCGTTAATTATCTATATTCGATGCTTATACAGTGTAGAGTGTACATTGGATGATGGTTGATTATTCATCGTTGTTATTGTATACATGTGTTGTAGAAAATCCATATAATTAACATTATATGGTAATTGATTAGGCCTCATTCCAGTTTTGAAAAAGAAAGTTTTGAAAAAGAAATACTTGAATAGAAATATTTGAAAAAGAAATATTTGAATAGAAATATTTGAAAAAGAAATATTTGAAATAGAATAGTTGAAAATCGAAATATATGAAGCCGTGTTGATTAGATTGACGCCATTTTGACGTGAATGATATTTATATCGATTTCATTCATTTTATAATGAATATCGAAAATGATTTCAAAATCTGATATTTTGAAAAGAATTGAAATTCGAATTGAAATTGAATAGAAACGAATTCGAATTGAATTGAATATAAAACGAATTCGAATTGAATTGAATACAAAACGAATTTGAATTGAATTGAATATAAAACGAATTCGAATTGAATTGAATTTAAAACGGATTCGAATTGAATTGAATTGAAAAGAAAATGAACTCAAATTGAATTAAAATCGAAATTTAATTGAAATCAATTTGAAATGAATTTAAAACGAATTTATATTAGAATATTCAATTTTGATTTGAAATTGAATATGAAGTTGAAACCGTTTTAAAAATGAATTTAAAACGATTTATAAAGCACGTTTTGAATTGAAATCGATGAAGTATATATTATATATATTATACATATAATATAATGGCCTGAATAGAACGCGCCGCGCCGCGGCAGTTCACGAATTTCGACCATTGACTTCGAACGGATATTGCGGGAGATCCGACCGTCGGATTCTCTTGAAACCGGAACCATTGGGTTCGTATCGAAAAGAGCTTTCTAACGAATATTGGAAATTAGAAATCTAACGGTTGGATTTGGAATTATGTTCAAATCAAATTTGAAAAAGGTCGTTGTAAGTGCAGTTCGATGGCCGTTCATGGAAATCGACTGTACAGGCCTTGATAAAATTATTAAAAATAGTAATAATTTGTGTAAAATGATAAGAAATGATTTGTGAAGATTTGCGATGAAAAACTCCCTATTTGAAAAGATAAAAATAGATTTTTATCGAAATGAACTAGTTTTGGACTAGAATTATAATTCCATTTATTTTTAAAATAAATAAATCGGATTTGAAAATGTTTTGAAAATAACCAGAATTTCCAATAAATATATTGGAATGGATTTGAATCGAAATTATCTTCGGAATATTTCGATGTTAGGTTTCGTGATTATACAGGTGTTGTTATGGAAATTTGAAAGATATAGATATATATATCGTTATTTCCAATACGATATCCGTTGGTCGTAGAATTTGATATTGAATATAAGCCGATATATTTTCTATTCATAGCCTTGTATTTAATATCAAATATGATTTGGGTTTGTCGTGAATGGTGTCTTGGCTAACACTGTTCTTGAACCCAGTTGAGAAAAGATTAAATCTTTTTATTTAGATTTAATGAAGTGTACAAATTAAATAATATTTAATTGGAATTGAATTGATATTGATTTTTGGGTTTATCGTGGACAGTGTTTTAAAATAACACTCGTTCTTTAACCCGATAATTAATGGAATGTGATTTTGGGTTTATCGTGAACCATGTTTTAAATGACAATGATTCTTTAACCCAGTTAACAATTAAAACTAAGTGGAGTTTTAATGAATCTTTAATTAGATTGAAATGGTCGAGGATGGAGTATCACCAGTTTTGCTCCAGGCGTTAGTTAAATCTTTAATTAGATTTGAACGTGAAATGGTAATTGAATTTACCAATAACACCGTGGTGTTAGAGATGAAGTATTACCAGTTTTACTTTATGGGATGAATAGGTTGGGATTGGGAAATTAAAACAAATGATTACTTCGGTAAGGTTCGTTAATCCCGACTAGTCGAATCAAAATTCAAAAGAAGATTAAAGAATAAATTCAAAGAATTTATCTTTGATAAAATTAATGGGAACCTTTCCCTATGAATGTGAAATTTAGAAACTAACTGTCGGTTAGCTAAGCAGAATAGTTTTCTAGATATTGATCTGATGTTGGTTTCGGCCTTAGGGGTTAATATTTGGGGAATTATTCTCTGGTTAATTTACGGTTAGTGACTGATGAATTGGAATGAGGCGTATGTTGTGTTTGTGTAACACTTGTTTATAATATACGCGAGTTATTCGGAAAGACCGGGTTTATCCCATTCTGAATAGCTGATACGACGATAAGTCGAAGATGAAGATGGTGGTCGAAGACCAGAGGTCTTCACGTCGTTTGGGTGGTTACTGATGATCTTGATTGGCTATACACCCAAGAAGATAGAAACAGTTGGTGATCGTCCAGACGTACTTGGAGATCGATGGATATGCAGGGTAATAGGTGCCTCCGGTTCCATTCAAACCCAGAGCGAACTTGTAAATGGACTGTGTGTCTGACATTGGATTTTAGTCCGTGTGATTGATCACCATTGAATATATATCTGTTTGGCGACGGAGAATTTATTCTCTTGCTTAACGCCCTTCTCTGAGACGTACGAGCTCAGGGGTTATATATTGATGGATATCAAACGCATGGAGTGAATTGCCTGTGTGGCATGCCTAAGTGGCAATTGATCGAGGCTTCTGTTGAAAAGCAAAGTCTTGTGGTGATGATCAGAGCACAGCCTGTGTGGCACAGCTTTGTGTAACGTGAATTCGCGAGCCTTGCACCCCGGTTGTGAACCAAAAACGGGAGAGGACCTCAGGGAGGGCATGCGTTTCTTTTTAGCTAGGGTGGTGTCAGTGACCTACCAGCCCTGACATTTATATACTTTTCACCTGTGTCGTTGTTGCTGTTGCGAGGCGCCTCGGTTTGATCGGACGATCCGGGTCCGATGGAGTCATTCGTTGGCTCATTTACGCCCCAAAGGGCGGGGAAACATAGTGTTCAGGCATAATAATCCACATCGATGGACCGGCCCTGTCGCTCCATGGGGCAGTTGCGGCTGTTCCTGAGGCTCGGGCTAGACAGTCTCGAATCGGTAGAGGACGATCCCTGGCCTCGGTCCATAGATGGAAATCCAATTTCCAAATACATGATATTTGCGGTTTTAATTGTAGAGCCTAGTATGGCGACATGATACATGGTACCCATGCCGCCTATGATTGATACTTACGATTTGAAGTTGTTTTTGTTGGATCTAGAATAACCCTAGAGGGGGGGTGAATAGGGTTTTTCACAGTTTTTAACTGAATTAAAAACTTAACGAGATATATAATAATAAACTGATCACAGAAAATAGCAGAAACTGAAATGCAGAAAATAAATCACACACAGATATACCCAGCTTCGGCAAAACCCTGCCTACTGCTGCATTTCTAAGGTTTCTACTAGGTGATAGAACAGTTCCCGCATACAAGACCATGTACACTCGCAAACCCCTGCTCCTATTCTAACCCTACGCTCAAAACCGTAGACTGATCTAATCCCCTAGATCAGATTTCCCGAATTACAAACCCTGTAACTCGTAACTCAGATTTACAGACTCTGACAGTCAACACCTTGACTAAATCCCACTAGATTTTACAGACCTAGAACTGTTCAGAAATGATTTTACAACAAAATTTAAAAGACAACAGAATGAAAAAAAATGTAAAACCTAATTCTTAAAAAAATAAAAAAAAGAGTTTATATTAAAGGGGTCATCCCCTTTAAACAAAACCAAAACCCATTTTTATCTTGGCCGGCCCAATTGTTTATTTGCCCGATCACTTTTGTTTTTGCTCTGGAGAAAAAAATGGCGGCGGAGATTCTAGGGTTTTTCTTCTGACCCAAATCGAAGTCGATGTTGTTAATTTTTGGCTCTGGAAATGATTTCTGTTGCTCGTATCTCCGATTCCTTCTCTGTCTTGCTCGATTGTTGTGTGGCTATGTGATTCTTCACTTCGTCTTTCACTGACTTGGGATTATTCTCTGGCGATCGAAAACTGTAAGTCTTTCTGAAAAATTCGTGCTTTGAAAATGGTTGAATTGATTTTTTTTTGTGGGTTTCCGATCATGAAATTGCCTGTGATGATGTGGTGACTAAATAGGATTAGAAAATCCTATTATTCCTCTGATTTCAATTGATGTCTTGGCCTGATTTTGTGTTGCCCCTTTTGCTAAATCGGCTTGAATGCTTGCGTGAATATTGGCTATGAATTTGTGAATTTCTTCTTTTGCTTGCGAGATTAGATCGATGAATCCAGTCCTGGCCCTTGCGTGAATGATTCCTGTGGCCTCTTAAATTCGATTTGCTATGTTTCCTGAAACTCTTGCCTAATTTTGTGGTTTCCTATTTTGAAAAGCTTGATTGAATTAATCCCTGAATACTTGCCGTGTTTTATTCTGCATTTGATTCTCTGGAAATGTATTTGCTCCTCTTTCCACATATGCTCCTGATTGAATTTGGGTTTCAGTAAATAAGAATTCCTTGCCAAAAATTTGATCATCTGTTTGCATGATAGAAACCCATTTATGATTTATGCTCAGAACTTCACTGCATCTTTCTGGACATTCTGTTTACAGCAACTTGAAAATGCTGATACATTCATTGTTGTGCTCACTTGAACACCATCCTCACTTGACTGTGATCATTCATGCCTGCAATTGCATCACCATGTTATTTTGTCATACTTGTGTATCATGCTGGCTTTTTCTTGAGTTCTGGTTTGTGCACTTCAGCTAGATGCACCATGCATTAGTGCACATGTGATCCACTAACATATCTGAAACCTGAACACTTTGCTAACTGTAGTAAACTGCTGCACTTTTGAGCTCGACCAATTCCTTTACTTGTGCATTCAGACCAAATGAACCTGTTGATTCACCAATAATTGTGCAGTCCAGACTTGTATTCGAGCACTGGTTTGTGAACTTGATCACCACTGTTTTGACCCTTTGAATTATGAACTGTATACATGCTCCATTTGCTGTGTATTTGCCTTTCATACATGTTATTTGAGCAAATCAGATTGCATATGTTCTCGACCATTTGTGTTGAACATGTTTTTCATTGCTGTTTGGCCATTTCTGACTTGAATCATTTGCACCATGTTTTGTGTGGTTGCCTATGCACTGCTATGCCTTGTTTGTTGTTGGCACACATTATGTAGCTGTGTCATTTCTGAGTTATACACTTGCTTGCTTACTGTCTTGTGCTCTACTGACCATTTTGTTGCCATAACGAACTCGAGACACTTCAAATTTCTGCTGTATCATGTTATTTATATGCTGAATCACTTGCTTTCATTTAAAATCCTGTAACATGCTTTACCGTAACTATGTATTGCTTGCATTCACTCCTTGCTCGACCACAACCACCATGTTGCCTTGCTGTTTGTATATGCTCCAATACTTGATTGTATGCCAATTATCCCACTGTCTTGAGTTGTTGAAAACTTGTTAGCTTGTGAGCAGTCATATTTGTTTACTTGCACTTTAAAAATGAACCTGCCTCGAAAGTAGGCAATGATCATTTGAGAAACTTGACCATTTGAACCAATGAGTTGTCGACCATTTTTACTCTTTGTTGGCTTTGACATTTGCTGGTTGACATTTGTTTTGTTGCTTTTACTGTTGTGCTTGATCATGTTTGTTTGTGTTGACTTTGTTGCTTTTCAAATATGCACTGAGTTGAGAAGGTCCACGTGGCTACTCCTCAGTTGCACGCTGAATTGGCGAGGCAGTGCACACGTGTATACACGTGTGTACATGCAGCCATCAGACGAGTTGTCCATGTCCCTGCATTGAAATATATATGTTGTCTGCCTTGTGGTATTTACAGTGTATCACTGTGAATATCACAAGATGTCTAGACACAGATTGATGGTTTTATAATTCAGATCAAGTCATGAAAAATGATGAGAAACACACCAGAAATCTGAGGCAAATAAAATTTTAAAAATAAAATTTAAATTTGCATATATTCTGTTTTATTTCTATTGCAGTGTACTGTGTGTGTGTGTTTCATGTGTGACAGGTAAGCTGGGATGACTGGACTGACTGTGATGACAGGACTGACAAGCTGAAGATAAGAAGACAGTGTGTGGTGTCAATGAATGTATGAGTCTGTATATACAAGTGAAAATGGATATATATGAAATGTAAACTGAATGAATGTATGAGTGTTGCAGTGAGGAGCTGTGTATATATGAAATGTACTGATGTCTGTAATAAACAAGTTTGATTGAAATAAAATATCATTTTATTGTTGTCAAACAAACTTGTCTATTTTATTCTGTTTATACAAGTACAAATATTCTGTGAATGTATAAATAGTGGAGTTACAAATAGTTGTACTGTTTGAATATTGAAATAAAATATTCTATTTAAATAAAATACTGTGTTAATATTTGAATTTCTGTACAGTCGTATTTTATTTAAATATAAATATTATATTCATTGCTGTGATATATATGTATAACAGTACAGTACCAAACACATTTATAATAAAATTATATTTGGTTGTTATCATCAAACAAAAATCATATAATTGTGTATACAACTGCGTTATATACAACAATCTCCCCCTTTTGATGATGACAAACAAATAAAAGATTTTGAATATAATAAATGTGTTTGTTCATGGATATTTGAACTCCCCCTATTTAAATGCTCCCCCTACAACAAAAAACTCCCCCTATAACTATGCATGAGTGAAATGTATGAATAATTTAATTTTCAAAATTAAAAATATTTATAAAATATTCACTCATAAATCAAAATCTAATCCATTCTCCCCCTTTTGTTATCATCAAAAGGATACAGATTTTTAAAATATTGATGAAAAATGACTAACAAATACTATATCAGCTTAAGAGGAAGAACAGTCATCATAAATCTCAATCAGTCAAACAAAAATCATAATATTCTAAGAACAGGTGGCATATTTCACATTGTAGAAAATGACGGATATACGATGAATTTTATAAAAATGAGGAGAGTTATAAAAAAAATGAATATTGCCCAATTATTTTCAAAAGAATTTTATAAAATTAAAGCACCAAGAAAAAAAACAGTGATGGATTTGGGACTATAATTATTAATTCAATTAAAGTGACAAAATTGAATAATCTCAAATTCCAATACCTATTAATCACACAAATCATAATACGTCATAAAATTTCAACACATTTCACAGATTAGAAAGTGGATAGATAGGCTGGTTTTTATACACAAAGGAGAATTTCATATTAATTTCAATTTAGCATATTATTTCCTTTTCCCTTTTATTTTATTTAAGAGCACACTGACCACGCATAACCAGATCTTGGATTTTTAAATGAGGTCAGTCGCAGCTTAAATTATAAGACGTCTCATAACCATGCATAACCAGAGCTTGGATTTTTAAATGAGGTTAGAGACACGCTTATGAATTAATTATATATATAATTATTTTCAGCTTTAAATAATAAAAAAAAAACTCCCCAGTATATACAACCAATATGAATGATAGAAATGTGATAGGTACAGAAATGGACTGTGAAATAAATTTCTAAATTAATTATATTATGATGAAATATGACCAACTGTACCGGGATTATTGAAAATTTTCAATTGACACTAATTCTGAAAAATAACATAACCACAATTCCATCGCAAATATTTTCATTGTTTATTCAAGACGATTTTTTTTTTTTTTTAAAAAAAATATTAAACTCTCCACATTTATAAAAAAAATTATCATGGATGATAGAATGATGATAGATAATGAGGATGGTCGAAAAATAATTGCCAGTTCAAAGATATTATAATAAATATTCAACCATCATGAAAATCCAAATAAAATTTCCTCTTGTTGTGAAATATATTGCAGTCACAATTCATCACAATTTCAAAATCTGATAATAATTTTGATGAATTCTAAATGCAGTTCAATTTGGATATTGATTTCAATTTCTGAATGAATAATCAATAAATAATTTTAAAACTGAAAATCAATTACAAGAGTAATATGCTGATCTATGCATGACAAGAGGGAAAAATACATATATACAGCAAAAAATATGCAGCACTTTTAAACTGATACCACATGGTGTCTCTACAAAGTGAAAAATCAGAACAGATGGATGTGACAAATATAAGGCGCTTCTGATACCAAATGTTCTCGCTTTCTCAAGGATTTTAATGACACCCCGGTGGCAAACAATGGTACCTCAGTCAACAGAAAAGACTTAATTACAAAGCAAGCAACCCAAGCACACAAATTTCATTTATCAGAACACGATAAATCTTTGATACCAAAGCAAGCAGTCCAAAAAAATATATTTACAAAACAATTTCTTATAATCAGAGCAGCATGATTCCAAAAACAAACATTTTTCAAAAAACAGTATCAGAGCAGCACAGAGAAATCAGTATCACAACAGACTTGTCAAGATGTTGGTCACATAAGGTGGTTCATGATCCAAGATTTGCAAATATACTTTATTTTAAATCATTTGAAGAAATGTAAAAGTATTAGGATTTAATGAATCAATCACACCAGGTTATATTTCAGATTCAAGATATGTGTGAGATCCAATAAATCAATAATTTCAAATAATTTTAAACAAACATATATTCAAATCAAATAATCATGAAATAACAATGATTTTCAAAGACCATTTAAAAAAAAATTCAAGAATTTCTCAACACTATTTCCGACAAGCCCAAGAGAAATTTCAGGTCATTTACATCAAATTTGAAAATATTGATGATCGGGATAATTTATTTGAAAACACATGAATCAATGTAAAGTTTTGGGATATAATGAATCAGTCACACGAGATTGACAATTAAAAAAAAATGTGTGATATTCAAAATATCTAGAATTTCAGATGATTTCAAACAAACATATTTCAATATAATGATCATGAATAAAGATGAATTCCAAGATGTATCACTGATACAAGCCAATCTGAAAATCAATGAAATTATCACAACTGATAAATAACAGAGTGTTGTAATGAGTATAATATTTTGAGCTTTTCTAAAATGAATTAGAATAAACTCAGAACAGAAAAGATGTGTGACATTTCATTAGATATTCAGATCTTCAAAAATTTAGAATTCAAACTAACAGTGTTCAAGATATGACAAGAATACATCAACACTGTTATGAATTCAGAAATAAAAAAAATCTCAAAAACAATTGCAGATATTTACAAGATTAAATTCAGGAGATGGAAATGATTAACACACGAAGATTTTATACAAATAAAGTATATTTCCAAAAAGATCATGAATTCTGCAACTGGAAGTTTAAGAAGTACAGACAAAGAAGAATATGGCAGTGTCAAATCAAAAACAAAAAAAAGAAGGAGATAGAGGATGGAATAAAAACAGATAATAAAAACAAAGAGAATATACAAAGGTGAATTTAGAGATCATACCAGAATCCAATGTAAAGCAGAATCTCTACCTCAACAAATGTTGGCCTAAGGAACTGTAAATGACACAGAATTATAGACAATCTTGATTTCAAATTTCTTCTCAGCACAGCAGTTCCTCAGCCTTCACTGGTACCTAGCAGTTGAGTGAATTAAGTGGTCTAACAAAATTTGTAAAACCACTCTGAAATACGTTTACCACTTTTGGTACCCAAACCTGTTTGTATAACAAACCATCAGAATTAACCTTTGTACCCTTAGGAACCCAAATCTGTTTAAATTTAGTCAAAGTCGTTTTATTTTTATTCGGGATCCAAGATTGTTTAAATGGTTTGTTATAAAACGATTTCTCATCACAATTTTGATTCAAAAAACCTTTGAAATTTTCAGAGTTCAAATTTTCAACGTAGTTCTTTCCAAAGCAATTTGAGGGATTTTTCAAATCATTTGAATTTTGTTTTCCAAAAACATTATTCTTCCCAAAACCAAGACCACGTTTATTTCCAACAGAAAGTTGGTTTTTCAACAACATATCCAAAGATCTTTCACCGTTTGAAAATTTAGATAGAATTGTTTCAAGTTGTTGAATTTCAGTTTTAAGATCATCGTTTTCTTTTATTAAATCTGAACAGCGACTTTTAGTGATCTTACATCTTTCAAACTCAGATTTCAAAACCAAATTTTCATCATTAAGCAATTTGATTTTGGTTTGGGACTTAGCCATTTCAGAATCAAAATATTTTTGACTTTCAGATTCAAGTTTCTTCCAATTTTCAATTTCGATTTCAAGCTCTTTCAAAATTAGATCTGTTTTCAACAAACTATCATTTTCAGCGTTTTCATGTTTGGAATTTTTGATAGCCTTGAAATTTATAAATTCCTTTTGTAAACAATTGTTTGCATCTTTTAGCTCAATCTCGTTATCTTTTAAAATTAAAATTTCTTCTTCAAGCCTTCGAATATTATTATTGAAATGAATGAGATCAGTTTTTAATTTCAAACAATTTTCACAATTAGAATTTTCAAATTTCACGACATTTGACAATTTCGATTCCAAACAATTCATCTTGTTGGTCAACTCAGAATTTATAGATTTCAGAGATTTATTTTTCGATTGGAGTTTGTCAACAGATTTGGTTAAATCAACACAAAAATAAACCAGATCTTCATATGAAAAATTTCTTATCTCATCATCTGTTGAGTCTTCATCAGCTGATTCATCTGTTGAACAAAGATCTGAATCTGAGTTGACAGTTGAGGGTTTTGAGAAGTTGCTGTCGTTTCCATATCTTGTAGTTAGAGCTGTCCAAATTTCCTGCGCAGTTAAACAATGAGAAATCAGACTGTATTGATTATCATCTAGGTGAGAATACAGAATATGTGTAGCACGAGAATTAGAAGCTTTATCTAAAATGTCAAACCCATTGATAACAACATCCCAACTTTAATATCAACAGATTTTAAATAAAATTCCATTTCGGATTTCCAATTTAAAAAATCTGTTTCAGTGAAAATAGTTGGAGATGAACTGGACTGACTCTCTGTGGACTGACAGCAAGGGTTACCCATGACTCTAGAGTTAATGAAATTACCAGGCTCTGATACCAATTGTTGGATCTAGAATAACCCTAGAGGGGGGGGGGGGGGGTGAATAGGGTTTTTCACAGTTTTTAACTGAATTAAAAACTTAACGAGATATATAATAATAAACTGATCACAGAAAATAGCAGAAACTGAAATGCAGAAAATAAATCACACACAGATATACCCAGCTTCGGCAAAACCCTGCCTACTGCTGCATTTCTAAGGTTTCTACTAGGTGATAGAACAGTTCCCGCATACAAGACCATGTACACTCGCAAACCCCTGCTCCTATTCTAACCCTACGCTCAAAACCGTAGACTGATCTAATCCCCTAGATCAGATTTCCCGAATTACAAACCCTGTAACTCGTAACTCAGATTTACAGACTCTGACAGTCAACACCTTGACTAAATCCCCCTAGATTTTACAGACCTAGAACTGTTCAGAAATGATTTTACAACACAATTTAAAAGACAACAGAATGGAAAAAAAAAATGTAAAACCTAATTCTTAAAAAAATAAAAAAAAAGAGTTTATATTAAAGGGGTCATCCCCTTTAAACAAAACCCAAACCCCTTTTTATCTTGGCCGGCCCAATTGTTTATTTGCCCGATCACTTTTGTTTTTGCTCTGGAGAAAAAAATGGCGGCGGAGTTTCTAGGGTTTTTCTTCTGACCCAAATCGAAGTCGATGTTGTTAATTTTTGGCTCTGGAAATGATTTCTGGTGCTCGTATCTCCGATTCCTTCTCTGTCTTGCTCGATTGTTGTGTGGCTATGTGATTCTTCACTTCGTCTTTCACTGACTTGGGATTATTCTCTGGCGATCGAAAACTGTAAGTCTTTCTGAAAAATTCGTGCTTTGAAAATGGTTGAATTGATTTTTTTTGTGGGTTTTCGATCATGAAATTGCCTGTGATGATGTGGTGACTAAATAGGATTAGAAAATCCTATTATTCCTCTGATTTCAATTGATGTCTTGGCCTGATTTTGTGTTGCCCCTTTTGCTAAATCGGCTTGAATGCTTGCGTGAATATTGGCTATGAATTTGTGAATTTCTTCTTTTGCTTGCGAGATTAGATCGATGAATCCAGTCCTGGCCCTTGCGTGAATGATTCATGTGGCCTCTTAAATTCGATTTGCTATGTTTCCTGAAACTCTTGCCTAATTTTGTGGTTTCCTGTTTTGAAAAGCTTGATTGAATTAATCCCTGAATACTTGCCGTGTTTTATTCTGCATTTGATTCTCTGGAAATATATTTGCTCCTCTTTCCACATATGCTCCTGATTGAATTTGGGTTTCAGTAAATAAGAATTCCTTGCCAAAAATTTGATCATCTGTTTGCATGATAGAAACCCATTTATGATTTATGCTCAGAACTTCACTGCATCTTTCTGGACATTCTGTTTACAGCAACTTGAAAATGCTGATACATTCATTGTTGTGCTCACTTGAACACCATCCTCACTTGACTGTGATCATTCATGCCTGCAATTGCATCACCATCTTATTTTGTCATACTTGTGTATCATGCTGGCTTTTTCTTGAGTTCTGGTTTGTGCACTTCAGCTAGATGCACCATGCATTAGTGCACATGTGATCCACTAACATATCTGAAACCTGAACACTTTGCTAACTGTAGTAAACTGCTGCACTTTTGAGCTCGACCACTTCCTTTACTTGTGCATTCAGACCAAATGAACCTGTTGATTCACCAATAATTGTGCAGTCCAGACTTGTATTCGAGCACTGGTTTGTGAACTTGATCACCACTGTTTTGACCCTTTGAATTATGAACTGTATACATGCTCCATTTGCTGTGTATTTGCCTTTCATACATGTTATTTGTGCAAATCAGATTGCATATGTTCTCGGCCATTTGTGTTGAACATGTTTTTCATTGCTGTTTGGCCATTTCTGACTTGAATCATTTGCACCATGTTTTGTGTGATTGCCTATGCACTGCTATGCCTTGTTTGTTGTTGGCACACATTATGTAGCTGTGTCATTTCTGAGTTATACACTTGCTTGCTTACTGTCTTGTGCTCTACTGACCATTTTGTTGCCATAACGAACTCGAGACACTTCAAATTTCTGCTGTATCATGTTATTTATATGCTGAATCACTTGCTTTCATTTAAAATCCTGTAACATGCTTTACCGTAACTATGTATTGCTTGCATTCACTCCTTGCTCGACCACAACCACCATGTTGCCTTGCTGTTTGTATATGCTCCAATACTTGATTGTATGCCAATTATCCCACTGTCTTGAGTTGTTGAAAACTTGTTAGCTTGTGAGCAGTCGTATTTGTTTACTTGCACTTTAAAAATGAACCTGCCTCGAAAGTAGGCAATGATCATTTGAGAAACTTGACCATTTGAACCAATGAGCTGTCGACCATTTTTACTCTTTGTTGGCTTTGACATTTGCTGGTTGACATTTGTTTTGTTGCTTTTACTGTTGTGCTTGATCATGTTTGTTTGTGTTGACTTTGTTGCTTTTCAAATATGCACTGAGTTGTGAAGGTCCACGTGGCTACTCCTCAGTTGCACGCTGAATTGGCGAGGCAGTGCACACGTGTATACACGTGTGTACATGCAGCCATCAGACGAGTTGTCCCTGTCCCTGCATTGAAATATATATGTTGTCTGCCTTGTGGTATTTACAGTGTATCACTGTGAATATCACAAGCTGTCTAGACACAGATTGATGGTTTTATAATTCAGATCAAGTCATGAAAAATGATGAGAAACACACCAGAAATCTGAGGCAAATAAAATTTTAAAAATAAAATTTAAATTTGCATATATTCTGTTTTATTTCTATTGCAGTGTACTGTGTGTGTGTGTTTCATGTGTGACAGGTAAGCTGGGATGACTGGACTGACTGTGATGATAGGACTGACAAGCTGAAGATAAGAAGACAGTGTGTGGTGTCAATGAATGTATGAGTCTGTATATACAAGTGAAAATGGATATATATGAAATGTAAACTGAATGAATGTATGAGTGTTGCAGTGAGGAGCTGTGAATATATGAAATGTACTGATGTCTGTAATAAACAAGTTTGATTGAAATAAAATATCATTTTATTGTTGTCAAACAAACTTGTCTATTTTATTCTGTTTATACAAGTACAAATATTCTGTGAATGTATAAATAGTGGAGTTACAAATAGTTGTACTGTTTGAATATTGAAATAAAATATTCTATTTAAATAAAATACTGTGTTAATATTTGAATTTCTGTACAGTCGTATTTTATTTAAATATAAATATTATATTCATTGCTGTGATATATATGAATAACAGTACAGTACCAAACACATTTATAATAAAATTATATTTGGTTGTTATCATCAAACAAAAATCATATAATTGTGTATACAACTGCGTTATATACAACAGTTTTATACACTATGCACTTATCATAGTATCAAATGATTTGTTTTAAACGTATCAAGCATTCTTTGGCTGTTATAAGGGAAAACCCTATCCCCCCGTTTGCGTTGCATTGTATGATAGGACCTAGGTCTTATAACAGCTTCATTTTTCTTTATTTAGCATTGCGCTGTTTGTTTTATGCACTGGTATTCTTGGGAGGAAACCCGTTCCGTGTTATACGGCTTGGTCCCTTGATTTACCTAACTTTAAAAAGAAAGATTACTGTTTTTAGTTCTCACACCAGTCCCATAACTGACCTGGAGTTTATTGTTTTAACATAAACTCTGGGTGCCCTTATTTTCGACATGGGCAGCTAGTAGTTTTGGTTTTTTTGTAGATTTATATTCATAGGATCCTGGTTTACAGCTGGAACGATATCTGGAAAGCTTTGTATCCGTATATCTCTTCTAGTTATGTATTGTATTATTTTCCGCTGTGATGTATTTAAATGTAATTTAAATCTCTGATATTTCTATGTAATAATTTATTTATATTCTGTATATTCTTGTAATCTGATGCATTGTTGTAATATACAATGAAATGTTCTTCCGTCTGCGTTCTGTTGTGGCTTCTTCTCAAAACAATTCGACCTTTCTCTTCTCTTCGGAGACCGGGGAAGTTCGGGTCGTTTCAGCGTGGTATCAGATCTTTGGATTACAAAGCTCAGAGAACAAGGCACATTAGAACCATACGGAAGAATTCATCAGATATTGGATTAGCAATATCCAATGAGAATGGCTCGTTAGAGATGGGATCAGTAGTATCCTAAAACGAGTGTGAAAGTATATTTTTCAAATGAGAACAATTCTGTTTTGAAATTTAAATCATTTTACACGTATTTGAATAATTTATTTATATTGATTTTGGACAATTCAGTATATAAAAAATTTGCATATATGCCTTGCAAACGTATATTCAAAGTTTTAATATATTGGATAGATATAGCATCACACTCTAGTCGCCCGGAGATGATATTGATGATAGCGATCGCATCATCAACATTTATGTTCGAGTTTCGAAGGTGGGATTTCTATATATTTCCATTAGACTGGTGTGAGAACCAAAACTAGATAGTGCTTATTGTTGTGATTTGGCATCAAAAATCTGATTTTTGACTATGTATCAAAGTTATGAATTTGAAAAGCTAATCAACTAATGGATTGATGTTTGTGTTGTTTGTTTGATAATTTTGAACCATTACGCCTAATTGTATCAAATAGTGAATTGTATTGAAATTTGGTCGCATTTTCTTGCATATACATGTACTTACATTGAACAGGTCATAGCAAGAAGGCTAGAGCAGAGAATAAAATTTGTTTGCCCGACAAATAGGTACATGTTTAACATAATTTACTGTTTTGTTTGGGTGATGATGATTTTATGAGCCGATTGGGTAGCTGCTTGGCTTTTTTTTCTTTTTGAGATCAGAAGGCCTTTATGGCAATTTCAGGATTTTCCCGTGGCTCCTGGTGCAGGGGAAGTTATGGCGAAATTTTTCGAAAATTTAGGGTGTTAGCCAAATTTTTGAAAATTCTGAAAAGTTCTTAGAAACTGAAAAGTTGAAGAACTTAAGCCGTAATGAAAATAATGAAAGTTGAGTTGATTTGTGAAACAACTTTCGGCTTCGTTCCTTTTCGGGGATGAAAAGTTTTAAGTGGGGGAGATTGTAACAACCCGAAAATCTGGGCCAATTTAAAAATTTTATTTTGGCCATTTTAGCGAATTTTGATTATTTAAAATGAATTATTTTAAATAAAATCGACGAGAAATTTATTTTGAATATAATTCGAACGTAGGTATTCGTTTGAATTGACGATAGAATATAAATATTTATTTATATTTATAAAAGGAAATGAAAATGGTGCGGTAGTTCGATAATTCGATTTCAAACTTCAAATGAATGTACCGGGTGCAAAATAGACCGGATTTTAGTGAAACCAAAAATAATAGGATCTATTTGATAATATCTTTCTAACGAATCCGAAAACTCAAAATTTCATAGCGGGGATAAAAAGATTTGTCCAGTTGAAAATTCTGAATAGTCGCTATGAAATTTAGGCCCTTAAAAATGGAAATTTTGCAAACAAGCTCGGATTTCGACGAAACCACTTTTGTTGGATCCGTGATGTAAAGTTATTGCTAGATTCCAAATTTCATAATTTTTCGAATCAATATGTGAGCGTGGCAAAGGAAAACGCGTCTGACCATTTTCAGTTGATTTTAATTGGCTGGAAAATGACCATTTTTCAAGCGGTCTCAAAATTCGATGAAATTAGTTTTGTTAGGAACGTATCGTCAATACGAAGCTAGGAAATATTTTTCTGGAATTTTTCGAGTTAGTATGTGGCCCCGGTAAATTGAAATGCGCGTTCAAATTCGATATATAGAGCTATATGTTGATTTTGACGAAAACTAATCGAAACGATCGAATCAGCTTGCAATACATATCGCATTGTGTTCGGAATGGGGGTAATTAGCTATGGGCGACAGTCGGTGGGCCTCGTTTCGAGTTCGGTATAGAAAGTTACTTTTTGAAGTGAAATAAATAATTAAAATAAACTCCCCCCTTTTCTACATACCCCCAGACCCCCCCCCCCCCGATTCAATTTTTAAATCAGAAATGAAAAAAAAAACTAATCCAACGGACCGTCGCCCCCCCTCGTCGACGGCCGCCCCTCTTCTTCCCCCCTCCACCTCAGATCGGCGGACCCCCCCCCCCCCCCCCGCCTCGCGATACCCCCCCTGCCTCGCGATACCCCCCGGCCTCGCGATACCCCCCTGCCTCGCGATACCCCCTACCTCACGATACCCCCCCTCCCCCCCGCCTCGCGATACCCCCCTCCTATGCCTCGCGCCGACACCCTCCCCCTCATCTGACGTGCGCGCAAGTCCTCCCCCCCTCTTCTGCTAACTGTAAGTATTTTATTTTTTCAATTTAAAGCATTGTTTTTTTTTATTTGATAAATTCAGATTTAATAACGAATGAAATCAGTTTATTACTTATAAAAGCAAGGATTTTATTTACAAAAGAATTATAATTTTTAAAGCGAAAAGATTATATTTTTCAAGTGAAAAGATTATATTTTTCATTCATAAAAAGATATGATTTTTGTTCGCTTAAAAATATATAGTTTTTCATATGAAGTTGCGTTGTACAAATCAAATTTTTATAGTGTAGATTTGAAAAGGAAGTAAGTATAACTTTGCAGAAAAAGTTTTGATTTTTAGATGAAAGGTCGGATTTTTATTTTTAACAAAGGCGAGATTAAGGAAAAGATCATATATGAAAGGTGAAATTTTTATAAAGTAAAAATTCGATTTTTATATAATGAATAGCGAAGTAAAAATTCGATTTTTACATATTGAATAGCATAGTAAAAATTCGATTTTTATATATGGAATAGCGAAGTAAAAATTCGATTTTTATATATGGAATAGCGAAGTAAAAATTCGATTTTTATATATTGAATAGCGAAGTAAAAATTCGATTTTAAGATATTGAATAGCGAAGTAAAAATTCGATTTTTATATAATGAATAGCGAAGTAAAAATGTGATTTTTATATATGTAGAGAATACGGGCAAAGAAAGTGAAAAGAGGCAAGAACGACGAAGACTTCTACCCAAGAAGAGTCGTGGGATTGGATTAGCTATTCTGTGAGAACTCCTCACCTTTTATTTTATTTTCTAGTTAAATGTATACTAGGATGCAGACGATGTTTAGTAGCACCCGACACCCGTCGTCCACAGACCATGGACGACTTGTATGCTTGTTTGTTTGATATTGATGTGTAGTTGATTGTGTGATGTGATATGAAATGAAATAAAATATTTATATAGTTTTAAATATTTTATAGTTAAAAATAAAAAATTTATCGTGTATATAAAATGAAATAAAAATAAACAAATCGGACAATTCGTTTATATACACACATTTGACTGATATTGATTGGGACGATAAATTTTACACAGCGCCCAACTGCACAAATAAAATCTGTGTTTGATTGTTTGAAACCCCACACGGATATTGGGATGATAGATGACATACACTAATCCCAATAGTTAGTTGTATGTCGATCGATTGATTGACAGACTGTTATAAGCGTTAAATATCTATATTCGATGCTTATACAGTGTAGAGTGCACTTTGGATGATGGTTGATTATTCATCATTGTTATTGTATACATGTGTTGTAGAAAATCCATATAATTAACATTATATGGTAATTGATTGGGCCTCATTCCAGTTTTGAAAAAGAAAGTTTTGAAAAAGAAATATTTGAATAGAAATATTTGAAAAAGAAATATTTGAAACAGAATATTTGAAAATAGATATATATGAAGCCGTGTTGATTAGATTGACGCCATTTTTACGTGAACGATATTTATATCGATTTCATTCATTTTATAATGAATATCGAAAATGATTTCAAAATCTGATATTTTGAAAAGAATTGAAATTCGAATTGAAATTGGATAGAAATGAATTCGAATTGAATTGAATGTAAAACGAATTCGGATTGAATTGAATATAAAACGAATTCGAATTGAATTGAATATAAAACGAATTCGAATTGAATTAAATTTAAAACGGATTCGAATTGAATTGAATTGAAAAGAAAATGAATTCAAATCAAATTAAAATCGAAATTTAATTGAAATGAATTTAAAACGAATTTATATTAGAATATTCAATTTTGATTTGAAATTGAATATGAAGTTGAAACCGTTTTGAAAATGAATTTAAAACGACTTATAACGCACGTTTTGAATTGAAATCGACGAAGTATATATTATATATATTATATATGTAATATAATGGCCTGAATAGAACGCGTCGCGCCGCGGCAGTTCGCGAATTTCGACCATTGACTACGAATAGATATTGCGGGAGATCCGACCGTCGGATTCTCCTGAAACCGGAGCCGTTGGGTTCGTATCGAAAAGAGCTTTCTAAAGAATATTGGAAATTAGAAATCTAATGGTTGGATTTGGAATTATGTCCAAATCAAATTTGAAAAAGGTCGGTGTAAGTGCAGTTCGATGGCCGTTGATGGAAATCGACTGTACAGGTCTTGATAAAATTATTAAAAATAGTAATAATTTGTGTAAAATCATAAGAAATGATTTGTGAAGATTTGGGATGAAAAACTCCCTATTTGAAAAGATAAAAATAGATTTTTATCGAAATGAACTAATTTAAACTAGAATTATAATTCTATTTATTTTTAAAATAAATAATTTGGATTTGAAAAGGTTTTGAAAATGACCAGAATTTCCAATAAATATATTGGAATGGATTTGAATCGAAATTATCTTCGGAATATTGCGATGTTGGATTTCGTGATTGTACAGGTGTTGTTATGGAAATTTGAAAGATATTGATATATATATCGTTATTTCCAATACGATATCCGTTGGTCGTAGAATTTGATATTGAATATAAGCCGATATATTTTCTATTCAGAGCCTTGTATTTAATATCAAATATGATTTGGGTTTGTCGTGAATGGTGTCTTGGCTAACACTGTTCTTGAACGCAGTTGAGAAAAGATTAAATCTTTTTATTTAGATTTAATGAAGTGTACCAATTAAATAATATTCAATTGGAATTGAATTGATATTGATTTTTGGGTTTATCGTGGACGGTGTTTTAAATAACACTCTTTCTTTAACCCGATAATTAATGGAATGTGATTTTGGGTTTATCGTGAATCATGTTTTAAATGACACTGATTCTTTAACCCAGTTAACGATTAAAACTAAGTGGAGTTTTAATGAATCTTTAATCAGATTGAAATGGTCGAGGATGGAGTATCACCAGTTTTGCTCCAGGCGTTAGTTAAATCTTTAATTAGATTTGAACGTGAAGTGGTAATTGAATTTACCGATAACACCGTGGTGTTAGAGATGAAGTATTACCAGTTTTACTTCATGGGATGAATAGGTTGGGATTGGGAAATTAAAACAAATGATTACTTCGGTAAGGTTCGTTAATCCCGACTAGTCGAATCGAAATTCAAAAGAAGATTAAAGAATAAATTCAAAGAATTTGATAAAATTAATGGGAACCTTTCCCTATGAATGTGAAATTTAGAAACTAACTGTCGGTTAGCTAAGCAGAATGGTTTTCTGGATATTGATCTGATGTTGGTTTCGGCCTTCGGGGTTAATGTTTGGGGAATTATTCTCTGGTTAATTTACGGTTAGTGACTGTTGAATTGGAATGAGGCGTATGTTGTGTTTGTGTAACACTTGTTTATAATATATGCGAGTTATTCGGAAAGGCCGGGTTTATCCCATTCTGAATAGCTGATACGACGATAAGTCGAAGATGAAGACGGTGGTCGAAGACCGGAGGTCTTCACGTCGTTTGGGTGATTACTGATGATCTTGATTGGGCTGTACACCCGAGAAGATAGAAACAGTTGGTGATCGTCCAGACGTACTTGGAGATCGATGGATATGCGGGGTACTAGGTGCCTCCGGTTTCGTTCAGACCCAGAGCGAACTTGTAAATGGACTGTGTGTCTGACATTGGATTTTAGTCCGTGTGATTGATCTCTATTAAATATATATCTGTTTGGCGGCGGAGAATTTATTCTCTTGCTTAACGCCCTTCTCTGAGACGTACGAGCTCAGGGGTTATATATTGATGGATATCAAACGCATGGAGTGAATTGCTTGTATGGCATGCCTAAGTGGAAATTGATCGAGGATTCTGTTGAAAAGAAAAGTCTTGTGGTGATGATCAGAGCACAGCCTGTATGACATAGCTTTGTGTCACGTGAATTCGCGAGCCTCGCACCCCGGTTGTGAACCAAAAACGGGAGTGGACCTCAGGGAGGGCATGCGTTTCTTTCTAGCTAGGGTGGTGTCAGTGACCTACCAGCCCTGACATTTATATACTTTTCACCTGTGTGGTTGTTGCTGTTGCAAGGCACCTCGGTTTGATCGGACGATCCGGGTCCGATGGACTCATTCGTTGGCTCATTTACGCCCTAAAGGGTGGGGAAACGCAGTGTTCAGGCATAATAATCCACATCGGTGGACCGGCCATGTCGCTCCATGGGGCAGTTGCGGCTGTTCCTGAGGCTCGGGCTAGATAGTCTCGAATCGGTAGAGGACGATCCCTGGCCTCGGTCCATAGATGGAAATCCAATTTCCAAATACGTGACATTTGCGGTTTTAATTGTAGAGCCTAGTACGACGACATGATATATGGTACCCATGCTGCCTATGATTGATACTTATGATTTGAAGTTGTTTTATACACTATGCACTTATGATAGTATCAAATGATTTCTTTTAAACGTATCAAGCATTCTTTGGCTGTTATAAGGGAAAACCCTATCCCCCCGCTTGCGTTGCATTGTGTGATAGGACCTGGGTCTTATAATAGCTTCATTTTTATTTATTTAGCATTGCGCTGTTTGTTTTATGCACTGGTATTCTTGGGAGGAAACCCGTTCCGTGTTATACGGCGTGGTCCCTTGATTTACCTAACTTTAAAAAGAAATATTATTGTTTTTAGTTCTCACACCAGTCCCATGACTGACCTGGAGTTTATTGTTTTAACCTAAACTCTGGGTGCCCTTATTTTCGACACGGGCAGCTAGTAGTTTTGGATTTTTTGCAGATTTATATTCACAGGATCCTGGTTTATAGCTGGAACGATATCCGGAAAGCTTTGTATCCGTATATCTCTTCTAGTTGTGTATTGTATTATTTTCCGCTGCGATGTATTTAAATGTAATTTAAATCTTTGATATTTCTGTGTAATAATTTATTTATATTCTGTATATTCTTGTAATCTGATGCATTGTTGTAATATACAATGAAATTTCTTCCGTCTGCGTTCTGTTGTGGCTTGTTCTCAAAACAATTCGACCTTTCTCTTCTCTTCGGAGACCGGGGAAGTTCGGGTCGTTTCAAGAACTCAGCTCACAAGTTTTTTTCTTCAGATTCCAGTAAAAAAATTGAACCTTTCTATTTTGTAAAATCCCCAAACCCGCTGCTAAATGATATCCTCTCCGGGTAATAACTTACGGTTTTGAAACCGAGACCACCAACCATGCTCATCCATCCTCCGACACCCCCAACATCACCAAACAACTTGAGAGCCTCACTTTCACCTGGCCATCCCCTTAAACCCCACTTCGATACCCTTACTCTCACATCATCCCATCGTTTAACCAACCATTTCTGCATCCCAAACATCACCGCTCACCTCTCAGCATCAATAAACAACTTGCGATGTCGTAATCTAACGGAGCTTCACGCCGGCGACTGGGAGCTCATAAGTGACCACTACGAGAAGCGCCTCACCTTCCTTACCTGTCGCCGGTAGTTACCAACAATCCGACTTCGCTAATCAACCAATATTTGCAACCCTAGGTTACCTGGAAGGACGCCGCGAGCCCGTAGGTTGATCGAGCTCAACGCAGTACTCATTAGATTGAAGAATTTGAGCAGAGGAATCCAAATAAATAAGTCGAATAATTTATAGAATTTAATCTAATTTGTTTTTGAATTTAAAACTCATGATTTGCTAAAGAATAAGAAAGAAACTGACGGCGCAATGTAATTGACCAATGGAGAGAATAGAATTAGGTTTTTAGGTTTAAGGTTATATTTATGGGAATTTTTAATATTTTAATATTCGAATTTTATATTAATTTTAACCAATCGCTATGTTTATTTAATGTTTCAAAATTCGTACGACCACATAAAATACCCAATTTTGATGAAAATGGTCATGCAGCTATATGTTGACATTCACATAGCGTATTTTAAAAGTCAAATAATTGACTGTTTTTCAAATTAAAATTCCGTACAGCCACACAGTGACCGCAAAAATCATAAAACTTGGAATTTAACTAAAATTTAATATTACGGATCCAAAAAAATTGGTTTCCTCGAAAACCGAGTTCGTTTGCAAAACTAGCTATTTTTAAAGCTTTAAATAAACCCTTCTAAATATTAATTATATTTAAGTATAATTAAATTAAATATTTATAAATAAATATTATTGTGTATATTCACAATAGAATACCATACAGCTCCAAAATAAATAAATATGGATTGACAACTCGATATTTCATCATCAGGTTATATCGATATTCGATTTATATTTAAATCCTTTTATAAACGGTAATAATTATAAAGGAATTCGATAGCGACTTTTCAAAAATTTGATTTGGACATAAATCAAAATCTACACGACAAAATCCCGATTTTTCTCCTCCATTAGAAAAATATACTTTTCACCAGCTCTGAACGTTTCTTTTTTCACAGAAACGACTTAAAACGAACCCTTTATATTCAGTTGAAGTTCAAATCGCAAAATAGCGAACTGGCGCGCCATTTCGAGCTCGAGTATATTTATATTATAATTTATATGTTCTAACTTCTTTAATTAAATATATTCAATATCGTAATTCAATTTTAAACTGAATTATATATTTTAAATTGTCCAATTCCCACAATATCGTTAATTCGCAATTTCCGACTATTTCAAAAATTAAATATATTATTCTATTATATAATTTAATTAAATATTCACTATTATTTAATTAAATAGCTATTTAAATCTCTATATCACTATTTAAATAATTAAATAAATTAATTATAGTACCATAAAAATACGGGTCGTTACAGTTTAACCTGATTACTTAGTCACTAAGCAACCTGCTCAGTCAATATGAAAATATGATTATTCTACTAATATTTGAAAACTTTTTCGTCTTATTCACACAAATTCTACTCCCAAAGTCGAAACGTGTTTTTAAAAACAATATTATTTAATGATGAGTATTATATGTATTTGAAATGGTAGAGTTTCAAACATGCGGCAGTGTTTTACCTGATTACTTGAGCACCAAGAAACCTATTTATTCGATGCAAACATCAAAGTTTCACTTATATTTTGAAACTTTCTTGATCTTATTGGCGTGGATCCAGGGTCCAAACGGTAATATGCAAATGATGAGTGTTATAGATGCTTTAAAATGTAGAATAGCAAACATGTAGCAGTGTTTTACCTGATTACTTAGTCACTAAGCAACTTGCTCAGTCAAAATGAAAATATGAATATTCTACTAATACTTGAAAACTTTTTCGTCTTATTCACACAAATTCTACTCCCAAAGTTGAAACGTGTTTTTAAAATCACAATTATTTGATGATGAGTATTATATGTATTAGAAATGGTAGAGTTTCAAACATGCGGCAGTGTTTTACCTGATTACTTGAGCACCAAAAAACCTACTTATTCGATGCAAACATCAAAGTTTCACTTATATTTTGAAACTTTCTTGATCTTATTGGCGTGGATCCAGGTTCCAAACGGTAATATGAAAATGATGAGTGTTATGGATGCTTTAAAATGTAGAATAGCCAAAATGCGGCAGTGTTTTACCTGATTACTTAGTAACTAAGCAACCTGCTCAGTCAATATGAAAATATGAATATTCTACTAATATTTGAAAAAAAAAATCGTCTTATTCAAACAAATTCTAGTCCCAAAGTCGAAACGTATTTTTAAAAACACTATTATTTAATGATGAGTGTTATATGTATTTGAAATGGTAGAGTTTCAAACATGCGGCAGTGTTTTACCTCATTACTTGAGCACTATGAAACCTACTTATTCATTGCAAACATCAAAGTTTAACTTATATTTTGAAACTTTCTTGATCTTATTGGTGCGGATCCAGGGTCCAAACGGTAATATGCAAATGATGAGTTTTATAGATGTTTTAAAATGTAGAATAACAAACATGGCAGTGTTTACCTGATTACTTGAGCACCAAGAAACCTACTTATTCGATGCAAACATTAATGTTTCACTTATATTTTTAAACTTTCTTGATCTTATTTGCGCGGATCCAGGGTCCAAACGGTAATATGCAAATCGTGAATGATATAGATGCTTTTAATTGTAGAATAACAAACATGCGATAGTCTTTTACCTGATTACTTGGTCACTAAGCAACCTGCTCAGTCAATATGAAAATATGAATATTCGACTAATATTTGAAAACCTTTTTGTCTTATTCACACAAATTCTACTCCCAAAGTCGAAACGTGTTTTTAAAAACACTATTATTTAAATATGAGTATTATTTGTATTTGAAATGGTAGAGTTTCAAACATGCGGCAGTGTTTTACGGGATTACTTGAGCACCAAGAAACAAACTTATTCAATGCAAACATCAAATTTCACTTATATTTTGAAACTTTCTTGATCTTATTGGCGTGGATCCAGGGTCCAAACGGTAATATGCAAATGATGAGTGTTGTAGATGCTTTAAAATGTAGAATAGCAAACATGCGGCAGTGTTTTACCTGATTACTAAGTCACTAAACAACCTGCTCAATCAATATGAAAATATGAATATTCTACTAATATTTGAAAACTTTTTCGTCTTTTTCACACAAATTTTACTCCCAAAGTCGAAACGTGTTTTTAAAAACAATATTATTTAATGATGAGTATTTTATGTATTTGAAATGGTAGAGTTTCAAACATGCGGCAGTGTTTTACCTGATTACTTGAGCACCAAGAAACCTACTTATTCGATGCAAACATTAAAGTTTCACTTATATTTTGAATCTTTCTTGATCTTATTGGCGCCGATCCATGGTCCAAACGGTAATATGCAAATGATGAGTGTTATAGATGATTTAAAATGTAGAATAGCAAACATGCGGCAGTGTTTTACCTGATTACTCAGTCACTAAGCAACCTGCACAGTCAATATGAAAATATGAATATTCTACTAATATTTGAAAACTTTTTCTTCTTATTCACACAAATTCTACTCCCAATGTCGAAACGTGTTTTTAAAAACACTAATATTTAATGATGAGCATAATATGTATTTGAAATGGAAGAGTTTCAAACATGCGGCAATGTTATACCTGATTACTTAAGCACCAACAAACCTACTTGTTCGATGCAAACATCAAAGTTTCACTTATATTTTGAAACTTCCTTGATTTATTTGCGCGGATCCAGGGTTCAAACGGTAATATGCGAATGATGAGCATTATAGATGCTTTAAAATGTAGAATAGTAAACATGCGACAGTGTTTTACCAGATTACTTAGTCACTAAGCAACTTGCTCAGTCAATATGAAAATATGAATATTCTGCTAATATTGGAAAACTTTTTCGTCTTATTCACACAAATTCTACTCCCAAATTCGAAACGTGTTTTTAAAAACACTATTTTTTTAATGATAAGTGTTATATGTATTTGAAATGGTAGAGTTTCAACATGCGGTAGTGTTTTACCTGATTACTTAAGCACCAAGAAACCTACTTATTCGATGCAAACATCAAAGTTTCACTTATATTTTTAAATTTTCTTGATCTTATTGGCGCGGATCTAGGGTCCAAACGGTAATATGCAAACGATGAGTATTATAGATGTTTTTAAATGTGGAATAGCAAAAATGTGGCAGTGTTTTACCTGATCACTTATCACTAAGCAACCTGCTCAGTCAATATGAAAATATGAATATTCTACTAATATTTGAAAAAAAAAATCGCCTTATTCAAACAAATTCTAGTCCCAAAGTCGAAAAGTATTTTTAAAAACACTATTATTTAATGATGAGTGTTATATGTATTTGAAATGGTAGAGTTTCAAACATGCGGCAGTGTTTTACCTGATTACTTGAGCACCATGAAACCTACTTATTCGTTACAAACATCAAAGTTTCACTTATATTTTGAAACTTTCTTGATCTTATTGGTGCGGATCCAGGGTCCAAACGGTAATACGCAAATGATGAGTTTTATAGATGTTTTATAATGTAGAATAGCAAACATGGCAGTGTTTACCTGATTACTTGAGCACCAAGAAACCTACTTATTCGATGTAAACATCAATGTTTCACTTATATTTTGAAACTTTCTTGATCTTATTGGCGCGGATCCCGGGTCCAAACGGTAATATGCAAATCGTGAATGTTATAGATGCTTTTAAATGTAGAATAACATACATGCGATAGTCTTTTACCTGATTACTTGGTCACTAAGCAACCTGCTCGGTCAATATGAAAATATGAATATTCTACTAATATTTGAAAACCTTTTCGTCTTATTCACACAAATTCTACTCCCAAAGTCGAAACGTGTTTTTAAAAACACTATTATTTAAATATGAGTATTATATGTATTTGAAATGGTAGAGTTTCAAACATACGGCAGTGTTTTACCGGATTACTTGAGCACCAAGAAACAAACTTATTCAATACAAACATCAAAGTTTCACTTATATTTTGAAACTTTCTTGATATTATTGGCATGGATCTAGGGTCCAAACAGTAATATGCAAATGATGAGTGTTATAGATGCTTTAAAATGTAGAATAGCAAACATGCGGCAGTGTTTTACCTGGTTACTTTGTCATTAAGCAACCTACTCAGTCAATATGAAAATATGAATATTCTACTAATATTTGAAAACTTTTTCGTCTTATTCACACAAATTCTACTCCCAAAGTCGAAACTTGTTTTTAAAAACACTATTATTTAATGATGAGTATTATATGTATTTGAAATGGTAGAGTTTCAAACATGCGGCAGTGTTTTACCTGATTACTTGAGCACCAAAAAACCTACTTATCCGATGCAAACATTACAGTTTCACTTATATTTTGAATCTTTCTTGATCTTATTGGCGCCGATCCAGGGTCCAAACGGTAATATGCAAATGATGAGTGTTGTAGATGCTTTAAAATGTAGAAAAGCAAACATGCAGCATTGTTTTACCTGATTACTTAGTCACTAAGCAACCTGCACAGTCAATACGAAAATATGAATATTCTACTAATATTTGAAAACTTTTTCGTCTTATTCACACAAATTCTACTCCCAATGTCGAAACGTGTTTTTAAAAACACTATTATTTAATGATGAGCATAATATGTATTTGAAATGGTAGAGTTTCAAACATGCGGCAGTGTTATACCTGATTACTTAAGCACCAAGAAACCTACTTATTCGATGCAAACATCAAAGTTTCACTTATATTTTTAAACTTCCTTGATCCTATTTGCGCGGATCCAGGGTCCAAACGGTAATATGCGAATGATGAGCATTATAGATGCTTTAAAATGTAGAATAGTAAACATGCGACAGTGTTTTACCTGATTACTAAGTCACTAAGCAACTTGCTCAGTCAATATGAAAATATGAATATTCTACTAATATTGGAAAACTTTTTCATCTTATTCACACAAATTATACTCCCAAATTCGAAACGTGTTTTTAAAAACACTATTTTTTAATGATAAGTGTTATATGTATTTGAAATGGTAGAGTTTCAACATGCGGTAGTGTTTTACCTGATTACTTAAGCACCAAGAAACCTACTTATTCGATGCAAACATAAAAGTTTCACTTATATTTTGAAACTTTCTTGATCTTATTGGCGCGGATCTAGGGTCCAAACGGTAATATGCAAATGATGAGTGTTATAGATATTTTTAAATGTGGAATAGCAAAAATGCGGCAGTGTTTTACCTAATTACTTAGTCACAAAGCAACCTGCTCAGTCAATATGAAAATATGAATATTCTACTAATATTAGAAAACATTTTCGTCCTATTCACACAAATTCTACTCCCAAAGTCGAAACGTGTTTCTAAAAACACTATTATTTAAATATGAGTATTATATGTATTTGAAATGGTAGAGTTTCAAACATGTGGCAGTGTTTTACCTGATTAATTGAGCACCAAGAAACCTACTTATTGGATGCAAACATCAAAGTTTCACTTATATTTTGAAACTTTCTTGATCTTATTTGCGCGGATCCAGGGTCCAAACGGTAATATGCAAATGATGAGTGTTATAGAGGCTTTAAAATATAGAATAGCAAACATGAGGCAGTGTTTTACCTGATTACTTAGTCACTAAGAAACCTGCTCAGTCAATACGAAAATATGAATATTCTACAAATATTTGAAAACTTTTTCATCTTATTCACACAAATTCTACTCCCAAAGTCGAAACGTGTTTTTAAAAACAATATTATTTAATGATGAGTATTATATGTATTTGAAATGGTAGAGTTTCAAACATGCGGCAGTGTTTTACCTGATTACTTGAGCACCAAGAAACCTACTTTTTCGATGCAAACATCAAAACTTCACATATATTTTGAATCTTTCTTGATCTTATTTGCGCGGATCCAGGGTCCAAACGGTAATATGCAAATGATGAGTTTTATAGATGCTTTAAAATGTAGAATAGCAAACATGCGGCAATGTTTTACCTGATTACTTAGTGTAATAACCCGAAAATCTGGGCCAGTTTAAAATTTTTATTTTGGCAATTTTAGCGAATTTTGATTATTTAAAATGAATTATTTTAAATAATATCGACGAAAATTTATTTTGAATATAATTCGAACGTATATATTATATACGTCGTCGTTAGAATATAAATAATTATATATAATTATAAATGGAATTGAAAATGGCGCGGTAGTTCGATAATTCGATTTCAAACTTCAATTGAATGTACCGGGTGCAAAACAATCCGGATTTTAGTGAAACCAAAAACATTAGAATCTAATTGATAATATCTTTCCAACGAATCTGAAAAATCGAAATTTCATACCGGGAATCAAAAGATATGTTCAGTTGAAAATTCTGAATAGTCGCTATGGAATTCAGGCCCTTAAAAATGGCCATTTTTCCAACGGTCTCAGAATTCGACGAAACTAGTTTTGTTAGGACCGTATCGTCAATACGAAGCTAGAAAATATTTTTCTGGAATTTTTCTAGTTAGTATGTGACCCCGATAATTTGAAATGTACGTTTAAAATTCAATATAATGATTTAAATGTAAATTCAACGAAAACTGATCGTAACAGTCGAATCAGCCTGCGTTATATATTCCATTGTGTTCAGAATGGGGGTAATTAGCTATGGGCGACAGGCGGTGGGCCTCGTTTAGAGGTCGTATGTAAAAGTCAACTTTGAGAAATTAATTAATTAAATATATAATTATTTATAAAGCCCCCACTCTCCCTTTCATTCTGATCAGAAGAAAATAAATAAATAAAAAAAATTCTAAAACCCGCTGAGGCCTAGATCCCGATTTCTGCCGCCCCTCCCATCGTCGGAGCGCCACCGCCGATCGCCCAACCCTCCTCCCCTAGCCCTCCTCTCTCCACCGCTACATCCATCTCCCCTCTCGATGCTCTCGCCTCCCTCCACAGACCAGAAACCGCGCCCTTTCCCACCCCCCCTTTCAAATCGCGCCGCCGCACTTACTGCCATCACCCCACACCGCCTCCACCGCCGACGAACTGAAGGCCATCGACGCTGAGGAGGCGCCACCGCTTGTCGCGACCTCTGGCACAGCACCTCCGCTCCAGCGCCACCCGCAACAGCCGCCAAGCCCCTCCGTCGATCGAAAATTAGTGAGTTTGGTATGTATTGATTTCTAATTTCAATTTTTAATTTAGTTCTTCTTTATATAAAGTTGATCTTTAGTTTACATAAAAATATAATTTTTTTGATGTGAAGTAGAAGTCATAAAAATATGATTTTTGAAAATTATAATACCATCGATTTTGAAAATGGATATTGTTTCGAAAAATAAATAGAATAATACGGGTTTTTGTTAAATATAAACATCAAATAAAAATTCGATTTTTAGTTAGGTAAAGAATTCGGTTTTTACATATATGTTGATGGTATAAAATATATGACTTTAAGCGAAGTAAAAATATGATTTTTACTTAGATAAGGAAGTGATTTTTAAAGATAAAGAAGTGATTTTTAAACTTAAAGATTAGATTTTTATTCGCTTAAAGATTAGATTTTTATATATTGAATAGCATAGTAAAAATTTGATTTTTATGTATTGAATAACATAATAAAAATTTGATTTTTATATATTGAATAACATAATAAAAATTCGATTTTTATATATTGAATAACGAAGTAAAATTCGATTTTTACATATATAGTGGCTACATCAACGAAGATGACAAAAATGCGAAAACGACGAAGACTTCTGCAAAAGAAGAGTCAAGATGTTTGGATAGCTATCTGTGAGAATTTCTCACCTTTCAATTTCCTTTTCTAGTTATATATATACTAGGATGCAGACGGTGTTTAGTAGCACCCGACACCCGTCATCCACAGACCATGGATGGCTTGTTTGTTAAATTGTTTGGTTGTGTAGTTGATTAGATAATTTGATTTGAAATTGAATTGTTTGGTGAAATAAATTGATTTGATTGATGTGTGAATGGCGTGGGCCTTCACTAGACCGGGGATAAGGCTAGGCCTTGTCCCGTTTCTAGTATCGTGCCGTTATGCCGCCGAAATTTTCTAAAATATGTTAGAAAAATAAAAATATCATTTTTATTGTGTAAATGAACTGAATAGAAATTCATATGTTGAAATAAAATGTTTTATCGTTAAAAATATAATTTTTAACGTGAATATGAATATAGTGAATGTGAATAAATAAATATTCATTTACAAACTGGACGGTTTGTTTATGTACACCTATTTGAAGGACATTGATTGGGACGATAAATTTTACACATCGCCCAACTGCACAAATAAAATCTGTGTTTGATTGTTTGAAACCCCACACGGGTGTTGGGATGAAATTTGAAGTTCACTCATCCTGTTTGATTAAATATGTCGATCGAATGATTGACAGGCTGTTATAAGCGTTATATATCTATATTTGATGCTTATACAGTGTAGTGCACTTTGGTTGATGGTTGATTATTTTTCAATGCAATTATGTACGTGTGATGTGTGAAAATCCATATGATTAACTCTATATGGTAATTGATTGGGCCTCATTCCAATTTAGAAAATAAAGAATATTATAAAATAAAGGTTCATGTGTTGACAGTACTCATCCATTGAGATTGGTCATGTGTTGAACGAAATATTTTAGTTATAAAATTCACGTCTTTATCAATATAAAATAAAGGTTCATGTGTTGACAGTACTCATCCATTGAGATTGGTCATGTGTTGAACGAAATATTTTAGTAATAAAATTTACATCTTTATCAATATAAAATAAAAGTTCATGTGTTGACAGTACTCATCCATTGAGATTGGTCATGTGTTGAACGAAATATTTTGATAATAAAAACTATTTTGAAAAAGAAATATTTGAAATAGAATATTTGAAAATAGAAATTTATGAAGCCGTGTTGATTAGATTGACGCCATTTTGAGGTTAACGATATTTATATCGATTTTATTCATTTTGAAATGAATTGAATTGAAAACGAATTCAAATTGAATTGAAAGCGAATTGAAATGAATTCAAATTAAATTGAAATTTGAATTGAATAGAAATGAATTTTAAAACGAATTTATAAAGAAGAATTCAATTTTGATTTGAATTGAAAAGGAAGTTGAAACCATTTTGAAAACGAATTTAAAACGATTTATAAATTTCGTTTTAAAAGGAAATCGACGAAAAATATATTATATATATTATATATATAATATAATGGCCTGAATAGAACGCGCCGCGCCGCGGCAGTTCGCGAATTTCGACCATTGACTTCAAACAGATATTACGGGAGATCCGACCGTCGGATTCTCCTAAAACCGGAACCGTTGGGTTCGTGTCGAAAAAAGCTTTCTAATGAATATTAGAAATTTGAAATCTAACGGTTGGATTTGGAATTATGTCCAAATCAAATTTGAAAAAGGTCGTTGTAAGTGCAGTTTGATAGCCGTTGATGGAAATCGACTGTACGGGCCTTGATAAAATTATTAAAAATAGTAATAATTTGTGTAAAACCATAAGAAATGATTTAGAAAGAATTGGGATGAAAAACTCCATATTTGAAAAGATAAAAATAGATTTTTATTGAAATGAACTAGTTTTGAACTAGAATTATAATTCTATTTATTTTTAAATAAATAAACTGAATTTGAAATGGTTTTGAAAATAACCAAAATTTCCAATGATTGCATTGGAATGGATTTGAATCGAAATTGTCTTCGGAATATTTCGATGTTGGATTTCGTGATTATACAGATGTTGTTATGGAAATTTGAAAGATATATATATATATATATATATATATATATATATATATCGTTATCTCCAATACGATATCTGTTGGTCGTAGAATTTGATACTGAATATAAGCCGGTATATTTTCTATTCAGAGCCTTGTATTTAATATCAAGTGTGATTTGGGTTTGTCGTGAATGGTGTCTTCACTAACACTGTTCTTGAACCCAGCTGAGAAAAGATTAAATCTTTTTATTTAGATTTAATGAAGTATGCCAATTAAATGATATTTAATTGGAATTGAATTGATATTGATTTTTGGGTTTATCGTGGACAGTGTTTTAAATAACACTCGTTCTTTAACCCGATAATTAATGAATGTGATTTTGGGTTTATCGTGAACCGTGTTTTAAATGACACTGATTCTTTAACCCAGTTAACGATTAAAACTAAGTGGAGTTTTAATGAATCTTTAATTAGATTGAAAAGATCGAAAATGGAGTACCACCAGTTTTGCTCCAGGCGATAGTTAAATCTTTAATTAGATTTGAACGTGAAATGGTAATTGGATTTACCGATAACACCGTGGTGTTAGATATGAAGTATAACCAGTTTTACTTCATGGGATGAATAGGTTGGGATTGGGAAATTAAAACAAATGATTACATCGGTAAGGTTCGCTAATCCCGACTAGTTTGAATTGATATTCAAAAATAGATTAAAGAATAAATTCAAGAAATTTATCTTGGATAAAATTAATGGGAACCTTTCCCTATGAATGTGAAATTTAGAAACTAACTGTCGGTTAGCTAAGCAGAATGGTTTTCTGGATATTGATCTGATGTTGGTTTCGGCCTTCGGGGTTAATATTTGGGAAATTATTCTCTTGATTAATTTATGGTTAGTGACTGATGAATTGGAATGAGGCGTATGTTGTGTTTGTGTAACATTTATTTTTAATATACGCGGGTTGTTCGGAAAGGCCGGGTTTATACCCATTCTGAATAATCAATTCGACGATATGTCGAAGATGAAGACGGTGGTTGAAGACCGGAAGTCTTCACATCGTTGGGATAATTACTAACGATCCTGATTGGGCTGTACACCCAAGAGGATGGAAATAGTTGGTGGTCGTCCAGACGTACTTGGAGATGGATGGATATGCGAGGAAGTGCCTCCGATTTCGTTCAGACCCAGAACGGACTTGTAAATGGATAGTTTGTCTGACGTTGTATTCCTTTATACTGTATTTGGTGATCTCTGCTAAATATATATGTGTTTGGTGGCAGAGAATTTATTCTCTTGCTATACACCCTTCTCTGAGACGAACGAGCCTAGAGGTTATGTATTGGCAGAAATCAGTGGTACAGTATGGACTGACAATGTGGCATGCTGAGTTGCATGGATCAAGGGTTTTGTTGAAATGCAAAGTCTTGTGGTTGATGATCAAAGCACGGCCTTGTGTGGCGTAGCTTTGTGTAACGTTGATTCGCGAGTATCACACCCGGTATGAACCAAAAACGGGAGACGGACATCAGGGAGGACATGCGTTTCTTTCTAGTTAGGAGTGGCGTTAGTGCTTGAACTGGCTGACGAGTTTGACTCATGTGGATGTTGCTTATTATTACTTGTTGAAAAGCGAGGCGCCTCGTGATATCGGTTTCGGCCGATGCTTCTGGTCGGCTGACGGGCCAGGCTTACGCCCCAAAGGGCGGGGAAACGCAGTGTTCAGGCATAATAATCCACATAGGTGGACCGGCCCTGACGATCCAAGGGGCAGTTGCGGTTGTTCCTGAGACACGGGCTAGAGCGTCTCGAATCGGTTGAGGATCTTTCCCCTAGCCTCGGTTCATACCATAAATGATAACCCAACTTCCAATACGACATTTGCGGTTTTAATTGTAGAACTAGTATGGCGACATGATATATGGTACCCATGCCGCCTATGATTAATACTTATGATTTGAAGTTGTTTTATACATTATGCACTTATAATAGTATCAAACGATTCGTTTTTAACGTATCAAGCATTCTTTGGCTATTACAAGGGAAAACCCTATCCCCCGGCTTGCGTTGCATTGTGTGATAGGACCTGGGTCTTATAACAGCTTGATTTTTCTTTATTTAGCATTGCGCTGTTGTTTATGCACTGGTATTCTTGGGAGGAAACCAGTTCCGTGTTATACGGCGTGGTCCCTTGATTTACCTAACTTTAAATTAAAGATAGATAATTGTTTTAGTTCTCACACCAGTCCCATGACTGACCTGGAGTTTATTGTTTTAACCTAAACTCTGGGTGCCCTTATTTCGACACGGGCAGCTAGTAGTTTTGTTTTTGCAGATTTATATTCATAGGATCCTGGTTTACAACTGGAACGATATCCGGAATGCTTTGTATCCGTATATCTCCTTCTAGTTGTTTATTGTTTTATTTTTCCGCTGCGATGTATTTAAATGTAATTTAAATCTCTGATATTTCTGTGTAATATTCATTTATACTCTGTATATTCTTGTATTCTGATGGAATTGTTGTAATATACAGTGAAATGTTCTTCCGTACGCGTTCTATTTTGTGGCTTGTTCTCGAACTATCCGCTCTTTCCTTTACGGGGAAGTTACGGGTCTTCACAGTTGGTATCGGAGCTTTGGTTTACAGAGCTCAGAGAACAAGACACATAGGACCATACGAAAGAATTCATCAGATATTGGATTAGTAATATCCAATTAGAATGACTCGTTAGAGATAGGATCAGTAGTATCCTAGAACGAGTGTGAAGAGTATATTTTTAAAATGAAAACCAATTTTGTTTTGAAAATCTAAATCACTTATTCATATTTGATTATTTATTTATATTGATTAGGACAGTCCAGTATATAAAGATTTTGCATATACGCCTTGCAAACGTGTATTTGAAGTTTTAATATACTGGATAGATATAGAATCACACTATAGTCGCCCGAAGATGATTCTGATGATAGTTCGAACATCATCAGAATTGGTATTCGTGTTTCGAAGGTGTGATATCTATATATTTCCTATTGACTGGTGTGAGAACCAAAATTAGACAGGGCCTATTGTTGTGATTTGGCATCATAAATTATATTTTTGTATATGTATCAAAATTATGAATTTGAAACTCTAATTCACTAATTGATTGATGTTTGTTTAATTGTTTGATAATTTTGAACCGTTAAGCCTAATTGAACCAAATATTGAATTATATTGAAATTTGGTCGCATTTGCTTGCATATACATGAACTTACATTGAACAGGTCATAGCAAGGAGGCTAGAGCAGAGAATAAAATTTGTTTGCCCGACAAATAGATACATGTTTACTACATAATTTACGGTTTTGTTTGGGTGATGATGATTTTATGAGCCTATTGGCTAGCCGCTTGGTTTTTTCTTTTTCTTTTTGAGATCTGAAGGACCGGGGAAGCTATTTAAGATTTCCCGATGCTCCCGGTGCAGGGGAGGTTATGGCGAAATTTTTCAAAAATTTAGGGTGTTAGCCAAATTTTTGAAATTTTTGGAAATTCTCAGAAACTGAAAAGTTGGAGAATGGAAGCCAGATCGAACGTAGAGTTGATTAATCAAACCACTTTCGACTTTATTCCTTTTCGGGGACGAAAAGTTTTTAGTGGGGGAGATTGTAATAACCCGAAAATCTGGGCCAGTTTAAAATTTTTATTTTGGCAATTTTAGCGAATTTTGATTATTTAAAATGAATTATTTTAAATAATATCGACGAAAATTTATTTTGAATATAATTCGAACGTATATATTATATACGTCGTCGTTAGAATATAAATAATTATATATAATTATAAATGGAATTGAAAATGGCGCGGTAGTTCGATAATTCGATTTCAAACTTCAATTGAATGTACCGGGTGCAAAACAATCCGGATTTTAGTGAAACCAAAAACATTAGAATCTAATTGATAATATCTTTCCAACGAATCTGAAAAATCGAAATTTCATAGCGGGAATCAAAAGATATGTCCAGTTGAAAATTCTGAATAGTCGCTATGGAATTCAGGCCCATAAAAATGGCCATTTTTCCAACGGTCTCAGAATTCGACGAAACTAGTTTTGTTAGGACCATATCGTCAATACGAAGCTAGAAAATATTTTTCTGGAATTTTTCTAGTTAGTATGTGACCCCGGTAATTTGAAATGTACGTTTAAAATTCAATATAATGATTTAAATGTAAATTCAACGAAAACTTATCGTAACAGTCGAATCAGCCTGCGATATATATTCCATTGTGTTCGGAATGGGGGTATTTAGCTATGGGCGACAGGCGGTAGGCCTTGTTTAGAGGTCGTATGTAAAAGTCAACTTTGAGAAATTAATTAATTAAATATATAATTATTTATAAAGCCCCCACTCTCTCTTTCATTCTGATCAGAAGAAAATAAAAAAAAAATTCTAAAACCCGCTCAGGCGCAGATCCCGATTTCTGCCGCCCCTCCCATCGTCGGAGCGCCACCTCCGATCGCCCAACCCTCCTCCCCTAGCCCTCCTCTCTCCACCGCTCCATCTATCTCCCCACTCGATGCTCTCGCCTCCCTCCACTGACCAGAAACCGCGCCCTTCCCCCCCCCTTTCAAGTCGCGCCGCCGCACTTACTGCCATCACCCCACACCGCCTCCACCGCCGACGAACTGAAGGCCATCGACGCTGAGGAGGCACCACCGCTTGTCGCGACCTCTGGCACAGCACCTCCGCTCCAGCACCACCCGCAACAGCCGCCAAGCCCCTCCGTCGATCGAAAATTATTGAGTTTGGTATGTATTGATTTCTAATTTCAATTTTTAATTTAGTTCTTCTTTATATAAAGTTGATCTTTAGTTTACATAAAAATATAATTTTTGGATGTGAAGTAGAAGTTATAAAAATATGATTTTTGAAAATTATAATACCATCGATTTTGAAAATGGATATTGTTTCGAAAAATAAATAGAATAATACGGGTTTTTGTTAAATATAAACATCAAATAAAAATTCTATTTTTAGTTAGGTAAAGAATTCAACTTTTACATATATGTTGATGGTATAAAATATATGACTTTAAGCGAAGTAAAAATATGATTTTTACTTAGATAAGGAAGTGATTTTTAAAGATAAAGAAGTGATTTTTAAACTTAAAGATTAGATTTTTATTCGCTTAAAGATTAGATTTTTATATATTGAATAACATAGTAAAAATTTGATTTTTATATATTGAATAACATAATAAAAATTTGATTTTTATATATTGAATAACATAATAAAAATTCGATTTTTATATATTGAATAACGAAGTAAAATTCGATTTTTACATATATAGTGGCTACAGCAACGAAGATGACAAAAATGCGAAAACGACGAAGACTTCTGCAAAAGAAGAGTCAAGATGTTTGGATAGCTATCTGTGAGAATTTCTCACCTTTCAATTTCTTTTTCTAGTTATATATATACTAGGATGCAGACGGTGTTTAGTAGCACCCGACACCCGTCATCCACAGACCATGGATGACTTGTTTGTTAAATTGTTTGGTTGTGTAGTTGATTAGATGATTTGATTTGAAATTGAATTGTTTGGTGAAATAAATTGATTTGATTGATGTGTGAATGGCGTGGTCCTTCACTAGACCGGGGATAAGGCTAGGCCTTGTCCCGTTTCTAGTATCGTGCCGTTATGCCGCCGAAATTTTCTAAAATATGTTAGAAAAATAAAAATATCATTTTTATTGTGTAAATGAACTGAATAGAAATTCATATGTTGAAATAAAATGTTTTATCGTTAAAAATATAATTTTTAACGTGAATATGAATATAGTGAATGTGAATAAATAAATATTCATTTACAAACCGGACGGTATGTTTATGTACACCTATTTGAAGGACATTGATTGGGAAGATAAATTTTACACATCACCCAACTGCACAAATAAAATCTGTGTTTGATTGTTTGAAACCCCACACGGGTGTTGGGATGAAATTTGAAGTTCACTCATCCTGATTGATTAAATATGTCGATCGAATGATTGACAGGCTGTTATAAGCGTTATATATCTATATTTGATGCTTATACAATGTAGTGCACTTTGGTTGATGGTTGACTATTTTTCAATGCAATTATGTACGTGTGATGTGTGAAAATCCATATGATTAACTTTATATGGTAATTGATTGGGCCTCATTCCAATTTAGAAAATAAAGAATATTATAAAATAAAGGTTCATGTGTTGACAGTACTCATCCATTGAGATTGGTCATGTGTTGAACGAAATATTTTAGTAATAAAATTTACATCTTTATCAATATAAAATAAAGGTTCATGTGTTGACAGTACTCATCCATTGAGATTGGTCATGTGTTGAACGAAATATTTTAGTAATAAAATTTACATATTTATCAATATAAAATAAAAGTTCATGTGTTGACAGTACTCATCCATTGAGATTGGTCATGTGTTGAACGAAATATTTTGATAATAAAAACTATTTTGAACAAGAAATATTTGAAATAGAATATTTGAAAATAGAAATTTATGAAGTCGTGTTGATTAGATTGAAGCCATTTTGACGTGAACGATATTTATATCGATTTTATTCATTTTGAAATGAATTGAATTGAAAATGATTTCGAAATGAATTGAAAACGAATTCAAATTGAATTGAAAGAGAATTGAAATGAATTCAAATTGAATTGAAATTTGAATTGAATAGAAATGAATTTTAAAATGAATTTATAAAGAAGAATTCAATTTTGATTTGAATTGAAAAGGAAGTTGAAAACGTTTTGAAAACGAATTTAAAACGATTTATAAATTTCGTTTTAAAAGGAAATAGACGAAATATATGTTATATATATTATATACATAATATAATGGCCAGAATAGAATGCGCCGCGCCGCGGCAGTTCGCGAATTTCGACCATTGACTTCAAACAGATATTACGGGAGATCCGACCGTCGGATTCTCCTAAAACCGGAACCGTTGGGTTCGTGTCGAAAAAAGCTTTCTAATGAATATTAGAAATTTGAAATCTAACGGTTGGATTTGGAATTATGTCCAAATCAAATTTGAAAAAGGTCGCTGTAAGTGCAGTTCGATAGCCGTTGATGGAAATCGACTGTACGGGCCTTGATAAAATTATTAAAAATAGTAATAATTTGTGTAAAACCATAAGAAATGATTTAGAAAGAATTGGGATGAAAAACTCCATATTTTAAAAGATAAAAATAGATTTTTATCGAAATGAACTAGTTTTTAACTAGAATTATAATTCTATTTATTTTTATATAAATAAATTGAATTTGAAATGGTTTTGAAAATAACCAAAATTTCCAATGATTGCATTGGAATGGATTTGAATCGAAATTGTCTTCGGAATATTTCGATGTTGGATTTCGTGATTATACAGATGTTGTTATGGAAATTTGAAAGATATATATATATATATATATCATTATTTCCAATACGATATCTGTTGGTCGTAGAATTTGATACTGAATATAAGCCGATATATTTTCTATTCAGAGATTTGTATTTAATATCAAGTGTGATTTGGGTTTGTCGTGAATGGTGTCTTCACTAACACTGTTCTTGAACCCAGCTGAGAAAAGATTAAATCTTTTTATTTAGATTTAATGAAGTATGCCAATTAAATGATATTTAATTGGAATCGAATTGATATTGATTTTTGGGTTTATCGTGGACAGTGTTTTAAATAACACTCGTTCTTTAACCCGATAATTAATGAATGTGATTTTGGGTTTATCGTGAATCGTGTTTTAAATGACACTGATTCTTTAACCCAGTTAACGATTAAAACTAAGTGGAGATTTAATGAATCTTTAATTAGATTGAAAAGATCGAAAATGGAGTACCACTAGTTTTGCTCCAGGCGATAGTTAAATCTTTAATTAGATTTGAACGTGAAATGGTAATTGGATTTACCGATAACACCGTGGTGTTAGATATGAAGTATAACCAGTTTTACTTCATGGGATGAATAGGTTGGGATTGGGAAATTAAAACAAATGATTACATCGGTAAGGTTCGCTAATCCCGACTAGTTTGAATTGATATTCAAAAATAGATTAAAGAATAAATTCAAGAAATTTATCTTGGATAAAATTAATGGGAACCTTTCCCTATGAATGTGAAATTTAGAAACTAACTGTCGGTTAGCTAAGCAGAATGGTTTTCTGGATATTGATCTGATGTTGGTTTCGGCCTTCGGTGTTAATATTTGGGAAATTATTCTCTTGATTAACTTACGGTTAGTGACTAATGAATTGGAATGAGGCGTATGTTGTGTTTGTGTAACATTTATTTCTAATATACGCGGGTTGTTCGGAAAGGCCGGGTTTATACCCATTCTGAATAATCAATTCGACGATATGTCAAAGATGAAGACGGTGGTTGAAGACCGGAAATCTTCACATCGTTGGGATAATTACTGACGATCCTGATTGGGCTGTACACCCAAGAGGAAGGAAATAGTTGGCGGCCGTCCAGACGTACTTGGAGATGGATGGATATGCGAGGAAAGTGCCTCCGGTTTCGTTCAGACCCAGAACGGACTTGTAAATGGATAGTGTGTCTGACGTTGTATTCCTTTATACTGTATTTGGTGATCTCTGCTAAATATATATGTGTTTGGTGGCAGAGAATTTATTCTCTTGCTATACACACTTCTCTGAGACGTACGAGCCTAGAGGTTATATATTGGCAGAAATCTGTGGTACAGTATGGACTGACAATGTGTCATGCTGAGTTGCATGGATCAAGGGTTTTGTTGAAAAGCAAAGTCTTGTGGTTGATGATCAAAGCACGGCCTTGTGTGGCGTAGCTTTGTGTAACGTTGATTCGCGAGTATCACACCCTGTATGAACCAAAAACGGGAGACGGACATCAGGGAGGACATGCGTTTCTTTCTAGTTAGGAGTGGCGTCAGTGCTTGAACTGGCTGACGAGTTTGACTCATGTGGATGTTGCTTATTATTACTTGCTGAAAAGCGAGGCGCCTCGTGATATCGGTTTCGGCCGATGCTTCTGGTCGGCTGACGGGCCAGGCTTACGCCCCAAAGGGCGGGGAAACGCAGTGTTCAGGCATAATAATCCACATCGGTGGACCGGCCCTGACGATCCAAGCAGAAGTTGCGGCTGTTCCTGAGACACAGGCTAGAGCGTCTCGAATCGGTTGAGGATCTTGCCCCTAGCCTCGGTTCATACCATAAATGATAACCTAAGTTCCAATACGACATTTGCGGTTTTAATTGTAGAACTAGTATGGCGACATGATATATGGTACCCATGCCGCCTATGATTAATACTTATGATTTGAAGTTGTTTTATACACTATGCACTTATAATAGTATCAAACGATTTGTTTTAAACGTATCAAGCATTCTTTGGCTGTTATAAGGGAAAACCCTATCCCCCGGCTTGCGTTGCATTGTGTGATAGGACCTGGGTCTTATAACAGCTTCATTTTTCTTTATTTAGCATTGCGCTGTTGTTTATGCACTGGTATTCTTGGGAGGAAACCCGTTCCGTGTTATACGGCGTGGTCCCTTGATTTACCTAACTTTAAATTAAAGATAGATAACTGTTTTAGTTCTCACACCAGTCCCATGACTGACCTGGAGTTTATTGTTTTAACCTAAACTCTGGGTGCCCTTATTTCGACACGGACAGCTAGTAGTTTTGGTTTTGCAGATTTATATTCACAGGATCCTGGTTTACAGCTGGAACGATATCCGGAAAGCTTTGTATCCGTATATCTCCTTCTAGTTGTGTATTGTTTTATTTTTCCGCTGCGATGTATTTAAATGTAATTTAAATCTTTGATATTTCTGTGTAATATTCATTTATACTCTGTATATTCTTGTATTCTGATGGAATTGTTGTAATATACAGTGAAATGTTCTTCCGTATGCGTTCTATTTTGTGGCTTGTTCTCGAACTATCCGCTCTTTCCTTTACGGGGAAGTTACGGGTCTTCACACTTAGTCACTAAGTCGCCCTGCTCAATCAATATGAAAATATGAATATTCTACTAATATTTGAAAACTTTTTCGTCTTACTCACACGGATTCAACTTCCAAAGTCGAAACTTATTTTTAAAAATACTATTATTTAATGATGAGTATTATATGTATTTGAAATGGTAGAGTTTCAAACATGTAGGAGTGTTTTACCTGATTACTTGAGCACCAAGAAACCTTCTTATTCGTTGCAAACTTCAAGGTTTCACTTATATTTTGAAACTTTCTTGATCTTATTGGCGCGGATCCAGGGTCCAAATGGTAATATGCAAACGTTGAGTGTTATAGATGCTGTTAAATGCAGAATAGCAAACATGCAGCAGTGATTTACCTGATTACTTTGTCACTAAGCAACCTGCTCAGCCAATATGAAAATATGAATATTCTACTAATATACGAAAACCTTTTCGTCTTATTCACAAAATTTTTACTCCCAATGTCGAAACTGTTTTTAATAACACTATTATTTAATGATGAGTATTATATGTATTTTAAAAGGTAGAGTTTCAAACATGCGGCAGTGTTTTACCCGATTACTTGAACACCAAGAAACCTACTTATTCGATGCAAACATCAAAGTTTTACTTATATTTTGAAACTTTCTTGATCTTATTGGCGTGGATACAGGGTCCAAACGGTAATATGCAAATGATGAGTGTTATAGATGCTTTAAAATGTAAAATAGCGAACATGCGACAGTGTTTTACCTGATTACTTAGTCACTAAGCAACCCACTCAGTCAATATTGAAATATGAATATTCTACTAGTATTTGAAAACTTTTTCGTCTTATTCACACAAATTCTACTACCAAAGTCGAAACGTGTTTTTAAAAACACTATTATTTAATGATGAGTATTATATGTATTTGAAATGCTAGAGTTTCAAACATGCGGCAGTGTTTTACCTGATTACTTGAGCACCAAGAAACCTACTTATTCGAAGCAAACATCAAAGTTTCACATATATTTTGAAACTTTCTTGATCTTATTTGCGCGGATCCAGGGTCCAAACGATAATATGCAAATGATGAGTTTTATAGATGCTTTAAAATGTAGAATAGCAAACATGCGGTAGTGTTTTATCTGATTACTTAGCCACTAAGCAACCTGCTCAGTCAACATGAAAATATGGATATTCTACTAATATTTGAAAACTTTTTCGTCTTCTTCACACAAATTCTACTCCCAAAGTCGAAACATGTTTTTAAAAACACTATTATTTAATGATGAGTATTATATGTATTTGAAATGGAAGAGTTTCAAACATGCGGCAGTATTTTACCTGATTACTTGAGCACTAAGAAACATACTTATTCAATGCAAACATCAAAGTTTCACTTATATTTTGAAACTTTCTTGACCTAATGGCGTGGATCCAGGGTCCAAATGGAAATATGCAAGTGATGAGTGTTTTAGATGCTTTAAAATGTTGAATAGCAAACATGCAGCAGTGTTTTACCTGATTACTTTGTCACTAAGCAACCTGCTCAGTCAATATGAAAATACGAATATTCTAATAATATTTGAAAATTATTAGGTCTTATTCATACAAATTATACTCCCAAAGTAGAAACATGTTTTTAAAAACACTATTACTTAATGATGAGCATTATATGTATTTGAAATTTTAGAGTTTCAAACATGCGGCAGTGTTTTACCTGATTACTTGAGCACCAAGAAACCTACTTGTTCAATGCAAACATCAAAGTTTCACTTATATTTTGAATCTTTCCTTATCTTATTGGCGCGGATCCAGGGTCCAAAATGTAATATGCAAATGATGAGTGTTATAGATGCTTTAAAATGTAGAATAGCAAATATGCAGCAGTGTTTTACTTAATTACTTAGTCACTAAGCAACCTGCTCAGTCAATATGAAAATATGAATATTCTACTAATATTTGAAAACCTTTTCGTCTTATTCACACAAATTCTACTCCCAATGTCGAAACGTGTTTTTAAAAACACTATTATTCAATGATGAGCATTATATGTATTTGAAATGGCAGAGTTTCAAACATGCGACAGTGTTTTACCTGATTACTTGAGCACCAAGAAACCTACTTATTCGATGCAAACATCAAAGTTTCACTTATATTTTGAAACTTCCTTGATCTTATTTTCGCGGATCCAGGGTCCAAACGGTAATATGCAAATGATGAGTGTTATAGATGCTTTAAAATGTAGAATAGCAAACATGCGGCAGTTTTTTACCTGATTACTTAGTCACTAAGCAACTTGCTCAGTCAATATGAAAATATGAATATTCTACTAATATTGGAAAACTTTTTCGTCTTATTCACAAAAATTCTACTCCCAAAGTCGAAACATGTTTTTGAAAGGACTATTATTTAATGATAAGTATTATATGTGTTTGAAATGGTAGAGTTTCAACATGCCGTCGTGTTTTACCTGATTACTTGAGCACCAAGAAATCTACTTATTCGATGCAAACATCAAAGTTTCACTTATATTTTGAAACTTTCTTGATCTTATTGGCGCGGATCCAGGGTCCAAACAGTAATATGCAAATGATGAGCGTTATAGATGCTTTTAAATGTGGAATAGCAAACATGCGGCAGTGTTTTACCTGATTACTTAGTCACTAAGCAACCTGCTCAGTCAATATGAAAATATGAATATTCTACTAATATTTGAAAATATTTTCGTCCTATTCACACAAATTCTACTTCCAAAGTCGAAACGTGTTTTTAAAAACACTATTATTTAAATATGAGTATTATATGTATTTGAAATGGTAGAGTTTTAAACATGCGGCAGTGTTTTACCTGATTACTTGAGCACCAATAAACCTACTTATTGGATGCAAACATCAAAGTTTCACTTATATTGTGAAAATTTCTTGATCTTATTGGCACAGATCCAGGGTCCAAACGGTAATGTGCAAATGATGAGTGTTATAGAGGCTCTAAAATGTAGAATAGCAAACATGAGGCAGTGTTTTACCTGGTTACTTTGTCATTAAGCAACCTACTCAGTCAATATGAAAATATGAATATTCTACTAATATTTGAAAACTTTTTCGTCTTATTCACACAAATTCTACTCCCAAAGTCGAAACTTGTTTTTAAAAACACTATTATTTAATGATGAGTATTATATTTATTTGAAATGGTAGAATTTCAAACATGCGGCAGTGTTTTACCTGATTACTTGAGCACCAAGAAACCTACTTATTCGAAGCAAACATCAAAGTTTCACATGTATTTTGAAACTTTCTTGATCTTATTTGCGCAGATCCAGGGTCCAAACGATAATATGCAAATGATGAGTTTTATAGATGCTTTAAAATGTAGAATAGCAAACATGCGGCAGTGTTTTATCTGATTACTTAGCCACTAAGCAACCTGCTCAGTCAACATGAAAATATGGATATTCTACTAATATCTGAAAACTTTTTCGTCTTCTTCACACAAATTCTACTCCCAAAGTCGAAATGTGTTTTTAAAAACACTATTATTTAATGATGAGTATTATATGTATTTGAAATGGAAGAGTTTCAAACATGCGGCAGTATTTTACCTGATTACTTGAGCACCAAGAAACCTACTTATTCAATGCAAACATCAAAGTTTCACTTATATTTTGAAACTTTCTTGACCTTATTGGCGTGGATCCAGGGTCCAAATGGAAATATGCAAGTGATGAGTGTTTTAGATGCTTTAAAATGTAGAATAGCAAACATGCAGCAGTGTTTTACCTGATTACTTTGTCACTAAGCAACCTGCTCAGTCAATATGAAAATACGAATATTCTACTAATATTTGAAAATTATTAGGTCTTATTCATACAAATTATACTCCCAAAGTCGAAACGTGTTTTTAAAAACACTATTACTTAATGATGAGCATTATATGTATTTGAAATTTTAGAGTTTCAAACATGCGGTAGTGTTTTACCTGATTACTTGAGCACCAAGAAACCTACTTGTTCGATGCAAACATCAAAGTTTCACTTATATTTTGAATCTTTCCTTATCTTATTGGCGCGGATCCAGGGTCCAAAATGTAATATGCAAATGTTGAGTGTTATAGATGCTTTAAAATGTAGAATAGCAAACATGCGGCAGTGTTTTACTTAATTACTTAGTCACTAAGCAACCTGCTCAGTCAATACGAAAATATGAATATTCTACTAATAGTTGAAAACTTTTTCGTCTTATTCACACAAATTCTACTCCCAATGTCGAAACGTGTTTTTAAAAACACTATTATTTAATGATGAGCATTATATGTATTTGAAATGGTAGAGTTTCAAACATGCGACAGTGTTTTACCTGATTACTTGAGCACCAAGAAACCTACTTATTCGATGCAAACATCAAAGTTTCACTTATATTTTGAAACTTCCTTGATCTTATTTTCGCGGATCCAAGGTCCAAACGGTAATATGCAAACGATGAGTGTTATAGATGCTTTAAAATGTAGAATAGCAAACATGCGGCAGTTTTTTACCTCATTACTTAGTCACTATGCAACTTGCTCAGTCAATATGAAAATATGAATATTCTACTAATATTGGAAAACTTTTTCGTCTTATTCACAAAAATTCTACTCCCAAATTCGAAACATGTTTTTGAAAAGACTATTATTTAATGATAAGTATTATATGTGTTTGAAATGGTAGAGTTTCAACATGCCGTCGTGTTTTACCTGATTACTTGAGCACCAAGAAATCTACTTATTCGATGCAAACATCAAAGTTTCACTTATATTTTGAAACTTTCTTGATCTTATTGGCGCGGATCCAGGGTCCAAACAGTAATATGCAAATGATGAGCGTTATAGATGCTTTTAAATGTGGAATAGTGTGAAAACCCGTAACTTCCCCGTAAAGGAAAGCCGCGGATAGTTCGAGAACAAACCACAACATAACGCATACACAAGAACTTTTCATTGTATATTACAACAATGCATCAGATTACAAGAATATACAGAGTATAAATGAATATTACACAGAAATATCAGAGATTTAAATTACATTTAAATACATAGCAGCAGAAAATAATACAATACACAACTAGAAGAGATATACGGATACAAAGCTTTCCGGATATCGTTCCAGCTGTAAACCAGGATCCTGTGAATATAAATCTGCAAAACCAAAACTACTAGCTGCCCGTGCCAAAATAAGGGCACCCAGAGTTTAGGTTAAAACAATAAACTCCAGGTCAGTCATGTGACTGTTGTGAGAACTAAAACAATTATTTATCTTTATTTTCAAAGTTAGGTAAATCAAGGGACCACGCCGTATAACACCGAACGGGTTTCCTCCCAAGAATACCAGTGCATAAAACAACAGCGCCATGCTAAATAAAGAAAAATGAAGCTGTTATAAGACCCAGGTCCCATCACACAATGCAACGCAGCCGAGGATAGGGTTTTCCCTTATAACAGCCAAAGAATGCTTGATACGTTTAAAACAAATCATTTGATACTATTATAAGTGCATAGTGTATAAAACAACTTCAAATCATAAGTATCGATCATAGGCGGCATGAATGCCCCATCCCACTATGTCGCCATACTAGGCTCTACAAATAAAACCGCAAATGTCACGTATTGGGAAATTGGATTTCCGTCTATGAACCGAGGCAAAAGATAGTCCTCAACCGATTCGAGACGCTCTAGCCCGTGTCTCAGGCACAGCCGCAACCGCACCTGGGATCGTCAGGGTCGGTCCACCGATGTGGATTATAATGCCTGAACAATGCGTTTCTCTGCCCTTTGGGGCGTAGGTGAGCCAACTAAATGACTCCATCGGTTCGAGAACGACCGATCAATCCGAGGCGCCTCGCAACAGCAACAACCACATAAGTCAAACTCGTCAGGGCGTGTAAAACCACTGACGCCACTTCTAGCTAGAAAGAAAACGCATGTCCCCCCTGAGGTCCGTCTCCCGTTTTTGGTTAATACCGGGTGTGAAACTCGCGAAGTAAACGTTACACAAAGCTACGCCACAAAGGCCATGCTTTGATCATCATCACAAGACTTTGCTTTTCAACAGAAGCCTCGATCAATTGCCACATAGGCATGCCACACAGGCAATTCACTCCATGCGTTTGATATCCATCAATATATAACCCCTGAGCTCGTACGTCTCAGAGAAGGGCGTTAAGCAAGAGAATAAATTCTCCGCCGCCAAACAGATATATATTTAATAGAGATCAATCACAAGGACTAAAATCCAATGTCAGGCACACAGTCCATTTACAAGTCCGTTCTGGGTCTGAACGAAACCGGAGGCACCTAGTACCCCGCATATCCATCGATCTCCAAGTACGTCTGGACGATCACCAACTGTTTCCATCTTCTTGGGTGTACAGCCCAATCAAGATCATCAGTTATCACCCAAACGACGTGAAGACTTCCGGTCTTCGACCACCGTCTTCATCTTCGACACCACGTCGAATCAGTTATTCAGAATGGGATAAACCCGGTCTTTCCGAATAACTCGCGTATATTTTAAGTAAGTGTTACACAAACACAACATACGCCTCATTCCAATTCATCAGTCACTAACCGTAAATTAATCAAGAGAATAATTCCCCAAATATTAACCCCGAAGGCCGAAACCAACATCAGATCAATATTCAGAAAACCATTCTGCTTGGCTAACCGACAGTTAGTTCCTAAATTTCACATTCATAGGGAAAGGTTCCCATTAATTTTATCCAAGATAAATTCCTTCAATTTATTCTTTATTCTATTCTTTTGAATTTCGATTCAACTAGCCGGGATTAACGAGACTTACCGAAGTAATCATTTGTTTTTATTTCCCAATCCCAACCTATTTATCCCATGAAGTAAAACTGGTAATACTTCATATCTAACACCACAGTGTTATCGGTAAATTCAATTACCATTTCAAGTTCAAATCTAATTAAAGATTTAACTATCGCCTGGAGCAAAACTGGTGATACTCCATTCTCGATTATTTCAATCTAATTAAAGATTCATTAAAACTCCACTTAGTTTTAATCGTTAACTGGGTTAAAGAATCAGTGTCATTTAAAACACGGTTCACGATAAACCCAAAATCCCATTCATTAATTATCGGGTTAAAGAACATGTGTTATTTAAAACACTGTTCACGATACACCCGAAAATCAATACCAATTCAATTCCAATTAAATATTATTGAATTGGTACACTTCATTAAATCTAAATAAAAAGATTTAATCTTTTCTCAACTGGGTTCAAGAGCAGTGTTAGTGAAGACACCATTCACGACAAACCCAAATCACATTTGATATTCAATATAAGGCTCTGAATAGAAAATATATCGGCTTATATTCAATATCAAATTCTACGATTAACAAATGTCGTATTGGAAATAACGATATATATACATATCTTTCAAATTTCCATAACAACATCCGTATAATCCCGAATTCCAACATCGAAATATTCCGAAGACAATTTCGATTCAAATCCCCTCCAATGCAATCATTGGAAATTTTGGTTATTTTTAAAACCCTTTTCACTTTCAATTTATTTATTTAAAAATAAATAGAATTATATTTCTAGTTCAAAACTAGTTCATTTCGATAAAAATCTATTTTTATCTTTTCAAATATGGAGTTTTTCATCCCAATTCTTCCCAAATCATTTCTTATGATTTTGCACAAATTATTACTATTTTTAATTATTTTATCAAGGCCTGTACAATCGATTTCCATCAACGGCCATCGAACTGCACTTACAGCGACCTTTTTCAAATTTGATTTGGACATAATTCCAAATCCAACCGTTAGATTTCAAATTACTAATATTCATTAGAAAGCTCTTTTCGATACGAACCCAACGGTTCCGGTTTTAGGAGAATCCGAAGGTCGGGTCTCCCGTTATGTCCGTTTGAAATAAATGGTCGAAATTCACGAACTGCCGCGGCGCGGCGTGTTCTATTCAGGCCATTATATTATATATATAATATATATTTCGTCGATTTCCATTTAAAACGAATTATATAAATAGTTTTAAAATTCGTTTCAAAAGCAATTTCAACTTCCATTTCAATTCAAATCAAAATTGAATTCTTCTTTATAAATTCGTTTTAAAATTCATTTCTATTCAATTCAAATTTCAATTCAATTTGAATTCATTTCAATTCGCTTTCAATTCCATTTGAATTCATTTTATATTCAATTCATTTCGAAATCGTTTTCAATTCATTTCATTTCGAAATCGTTTTCAATTCATTTCATTTCGAAATCGTTTTCAATTCAATTCATTTCGAAATCGTTTTCAATTCATTTCATTTCGTAATCGTTTTCAATTCATTTCATTTCGAAATCAATAAAATCGATATAAATATCGTTCATGTCAAAATGGCGTCAATCTAATCAACACGGCTTCATAAATTTCTATTTTCAAATATTCTATTTCAAATATTTCTTTTTCAAAATAGTTGTTATTATCAAAATATTTCGTTCAACACATGACCAATCTCAATGGATGAGTACTGTCAACACATGAACTTTTATTTTATATCGATAAAGATGTAAATTTTATTACTAAAATATTTCGTTCAACACATGACCAATCTCAATGGATGAGTACTGTCAACACATGAACTTTTATTTTATATCGATAAAGATGGTAAATTTTATTACTAAAATATTTCGTTCAACACATGACCAATCTCAATGGATGAGTACTGTCAACACATGAACTTTTATTTTATAATATTCTTTATTTTTCAAATTGGAATGAGGCCCAATCAATTACCATATAAAGTCAATTATATGGATTTTAATACAACACATGTATATAATAGCATTGAAAAATAATCAACCATCAACCAAAGTGCACTGCACTGTATAAGCATCAAATATAGATATCTAACGCTTATAACAGCATGTCAATCAATCGATCGACATATTTAATCAATCAGGATGAGTGAACTTCAAATTTCATCCCAACACCCGTGTGGGGTTTCAAACAATCAAATAAATATTTTATTTGTGCAGTTGGGCGATGTGTAAAATTTATCGACCCAATCAATGTCCTTCAAATAGGTGTACATAAAACAACCGTCGGGTTTGTAAATGAATATTTTATTTTTTTCACTTCACGTTAAAAGTTATATTTTTAACGACAAAACATTTTATTTTAACTTATGAATTTCTATTCAGTTCATTCTTTAAATAAAATGATATTTTTATTTTTCTAACATATTTTAGAAAATTTCGGCTGCATAACGGCACGATACTAGAAACGGGACAAGGCCTAGCCTTATCCCCGGTCTAGTGAAGGCCCACGCCATTCACACATCAATCAAATTCATTCAATTCACCCAAACAACTCAATTTCAATTCAAATATCCAACTAATCTATGCAACCAAACAAACAAGTCCATGGTCTGTGGACGATTGTGTCGGGTGCTACTAAACACCGTCTGCATCCTAGTATATATATATATAACTAGAAAAATAAATTGAAAGGTGAGAAATTCTCACCGATAGCTATCCTAACTCCACGGCACTTCTAATGCAGGAAATCTTCACTGTTCTCGCCTCTTATTACTTTCCTCGCCCGCAGCCACTACATATGTAAAAATCGAATTTTCACTACGCTATTCAATATATTAAAATCGAATTTTTAATTCGAAGTTCAATATACAAAAAACCACATTTTTAATTCGAAGTTCAATATATAAAAATCATATTTTTATTTCGAAGTTCAATATATAAAAATCATATTTTTATTTCGAAGTTCAATATATAAAAATCATATTTTTATTTCGAAGTTCAATATATAAAAATCATATTTTTATTTCGAAGTTCAGTATATAAAAATCATATTTTTATTTTCATAAAAATATTTCAATTCCAAGAAAATCTAATCTTTCATTTCAAAGAAAATCTCTTTTTCAATTCTAGGGAAAATCCATTTTCCACTTCAAAGAAAATCTATATTCGAAATCAAAGAAAATCTATATTCGAAATCAAAGAAAATCTATATTCGAAATCAAAAAAAATCTATATTCGAAATCAAAGAAAATCTATTCTTAAAGCGAAGAAAAATCTAATCTTCTTATGATAGAAATTCAATCTTTTTCTTTATACAAATTGAATCTTTTTCTTTATAAAAATTCAATCTTTTTCTTTATTTAAAAATTCAATCTTTTTCTTTATTTTCCTAAAACATTAATTTCAGTTTTAAAATGAAAATAAGTTTTCAGTTTTTAAAAATAAAAGCAGTTTTATTTTAGAAAAGAAAATAAAAAATCTGTTTTAAAATCACTGAAAAATCAAATAAAAGGAAAACTCACGGCTGTCGTTTCTCGTCGGCGGAAGGAGAGCTCGCAGCGCTGGAGGAGGAGGAGGAGAGGGTTGGCTACGGCTCAGGAGGCGCTGGCGAAGGGGCCTAGGGTTTGGACGCGGGTGGCGGGGTGAACGATGAAGATGCGGTGGACTTCGAGGTGCTCCACGCGATGAGGTTGACTGCGATTGAATGGAGAAGAGAGGGGCGCCATAGTTGATCGGAGGGAAGGTCGGAGTGGGGGCGTCAGGGCGGCGCGATGCCGTCGGTGGCGGAGGCTGACGGGGGAGATCGATTTCGGCTTTGGGTTTTTTTTTCTCTTTTTGTTTCTGAGCGGTTCGAAGAAATAAGGGGGGGGGGGCAGAGCGGTTTTAAGGGGAGAGGTATATATATATATTTTTTTATTAATTATTTAATTTACAAAAAGTTGACTTTTACATACGACCTCGAAACGAGGCCCACCGCCTGTCGCCCATAGCGTTTCACCCCCATTCCGAACACAATGGGATATGTATCGTGGGCTGATTCTACTGTTTGAATCAGTTTCCATTTAATTTACATTTAAATCACTTTATTGAATTTCAAACGTACATTTCAAATTACCGGGGTCACATACGAACTCTAAAAATTCTCGAAAAATATTTTCTAGCTTCGCATTGACGATACGGTCTTAACAAAACTAGTTTCGTCGAATTCTGAGACCGTTTGAAAAATGGCCAATTTCCAGTCGATTAAAATCAACTGAAACTGGTCAAACGCGTTTTCCTTCGCCACGCTCACATATTGATTCGAAAAATTATGAAATTTGGAATCTAGCAATAATTTGACACTGCGGATCCAACAAAATTGATTTCGTCGAAATCCGTGGTCATTTGCAAAATGTCCATTTTTAAGGGCCTGAATTCCATAGCGACTATTCAGAATTTTCAACTGGACATATCTTTTGATTCCCGATATGAAATCTTGATTTTTCGGATTCGTTGGAAATATATTCACAATTAGATCCCATTATTTTTGGATTCACTAAAATCCGGATTGTTTTGCACCCGGTACATTCAATTGAAGTTTGAAATCGAATTATCGAACTACCGCGCCATTTTCAATTCTATTTATAATTATATATAAATATTTATATTCTAACGACGACGCGTATAATATATACGTTCGATTCTATTAAAAATAAATTTCTCGTCGATATTATTTAAAATAATTCATTTTAAATAATAAAAATTCGCTAAAATTGCCAAAATAAAAATTTTAAACTGGCCCAGATTTTCGGGTTATTACAATTCCATTCTTTGGCTGTTATAAGGGAAAACCCTATCCTCGGCTGCGTTGCATTGTGTGATGGGACCTAGGTCTTATAACAGCTTCATTTTTCTTTATTTAGCATGGCGCTATTGTTTTATGCACTGGTATTCTTGGGAGGAAACCCGTTTCGTGTTATACGGCGTGGTCCCTTGATTTACCTAACTTTGAAAATAAAGATAAATAACTGTTTTAGTTCTCACACCAGTCACATGACTGACCTGGAGTTTATTGTTTTAACCTAAACTCTGGGTGCCCTTATTTTGGCACGGGCAGCTAGTAGTTTTGGTTTTGCAGATTTATATTCACAGGATCCTGGTTTACAGCTGGAACGATATCCGGAAAGCTTTGTATCCGTATATCTCTTCTAGTTGTGTATTGTATTATTTTCCGCTGCTATGTATTTAAATGTAATTTAAATCTCTGATATTTCTGTGTAATATTCATTTATACTCTGTATATTCTTGTAATCTGATGCATTGTTGTAATATACAATGAAAAGTTCTTGTGTATGCGTTATGTTGTGGTTTGTTCTCGAACTATCCGCGGCTTTCCTTTACGGGGAAGTTACGGGTTTTCACAGTTGGTTTCAGAGCTTTGGTTTACAAAGCAGAGAACAAGGCACGTTAGAGCCATACGAAAGAATTCATCAGATATTGGATTAGTAATATCCAATGGGAATGACTCGTTAGAGATAGGATCAGTAGTATCCTAGAACGAGTGTGAAGAGTATATTTTTCAAATGAAAACAATTTTGGTTTGAAAATTTAAATCAATTATTCGTATCTGATTATCTATTTATATTGAGTTGGACAGTCCAGTATATAAAGATTTTGCGTATACGTCTGATCCGCGTGTATTCGAAGTTTTAATATATTGGATAGATATAGATTCACACTCTAGTCGCCCGAAGGTGATTCTGATGATTGTAGCTACATCATCAGAATTAATATTCGAGAGTCGAAGGTGTGATATTTATATACTTCCTATTGACTGGTGTGAGAACCAAAATTAGATAGGGCCTATTGTTGTGATTTGGCATCAAGAACATGATTTTTGTATATGTATTAAAATTATGAATTTGAAACTCTAATTCAATAATTGATTGATGTTTGTGTTGTTTGTTTATTTGTTTGCTAATTTTGAACTATTATGCCTAATTGAATCAAATAGTAAACTGTATTGAAAATTGGTTGCATTTGCTTGCATATGCATATATATCATTGAACAGGTCATAGCAAGGAGGCTAGAGCAGAGAATAAAATTTGTTTGCCCGACAAATAGTTACATGTTTACTACATAATTTACTGTTTTGTTTGGGTGATGATGATTTTATGAGCCTATTGGCTAGCCGCTTGGCCTTTTCTTTTTCTTTTTGAGATCTGAAGGACCGGGGAAGCTATTTTAAATTCCCCGATGCTCCCGGTGCAGGGGAGGTTATGGCGAAATTTTTCGAAAAATTAGGGTGTTAGCCAAATTTTTGAAATTTTGAAAATTCTCAGAAACTAAAGAGTTGGAGAATGGAAGCCGGATCGAACGTAGAGCTGAATAATCAAACCACTTTCAACTTTGTTCCTTTTCGGGGACGAAAAGTTTTAAGTGGGGAAGATTGTAATAACCCGAAAATCTGGGCCAGTTTAAAATTTTTATTTTGGCAATTTTAGCGAATTTTGATTATTTAAAATGAATTATTTTAAATAATATTGACGAGAAATTTATTTTGAATAGAATCGAACGTGTATATTATGCGCGTCGTCGTTAGAATATAAATATTTATATATAATTATAAATAGAATTGAAAATGGCGCGGTAGTTCGATAATTCGATTTCAAACTTCAATTGAATGTACCGGGTGCAAAACAATCCGGATTTTAGTGAAACCAAAAATAATGGGATCTAATTGTGAATATCTTTCCAACGAATCCGAAAAATCAAGATTTCATATCGGGAATCAAAAGATATGTCCAGTTGAAAATTCTGAATAGTCGCTATGGAATTCAGGCCCTTAAAAATGGACATTTTGCAAATGACCACGGATTTCGACGAAATCAGTTTTGTTGGATCCGCAGTGTCAAATTATTGCTAGATTCCAAATTTCATAATTTTTCGAATCAATATCTGAGCGTGGCGAAGGAAAACGCGTTTGACCAGTTTCAGTTGATTTTAATCGACTGGAAATTGGCCATTTTTCAAACGGTCTCAGAATTCGACGAAACTAGTTTTGTTAGGACCGTATCATCAATACGAAGCTAGAAAATATTTTTCGAGAATTTTTAGAGTTCGTATGTGACCCCGGTAATTTGAAATGTACGTTTGAAATTCAATAAAGTGATTTAAATGTAAGTTGAACGGAAACTGATTCAAACAGTAGAATCAGCCCACGATACATATCCCATTGTGTTCGAAATAGGGGTGAAACGCTATGGGCGACAGGCGGTGGGCCTCGTTTCGAGGTCGTATGTAAAAGTCAACTTTTTGTAAATTAAATAATTAATAAAAATATATATATATATATATACCTCTCCCCTTAAAACCGCTCTGCCCCCCCCCCCTTATTTCTTCGAACCGCTCAGAAACAAAAAGAGAAAAAAAAAAACCAAAGCCGAAATCGATCTCCCCCGTCAGCCTCCGCCACCGACGGCATCGCGCCGCCCTGACGCCCCCACTCCGACCTTCCCTCCGATCAACTATGGCGCCCCTCTCTTCTCCATTCAATCGCAGTCAACCTCATCGCGTGGAGCACCTCGAAGTCCACCGCATCTTCATCGTTCACCCCGCCACCCGCGTCCAAACCCTAGGCCCCTTCGCCAGCGCCTCCTGAGCCGTAGCCAACCCTCTCCGACTCCTCCTCCAGCGCTGCGAGCTCTCCTTCCGCCGACGAGAAACGACAGCCGTGAGTTTTCCTTTTATTTGATTTTTCAGTGATTTTAAAACAGATTTTTTATTTTCTTTTCTAAAATAAAACTGATTTTATTTTTAAAAACTGAAAACTTATTTTCATTTTGAAACTGAAATTAATGTTTTAGGAAAATAAAGAAAAAGATTGAATTTTTAAATAAAGAAAAAGATTGAATTTTTATAAAGAAAAAGATCCAATTTTTATAAAGAAAAAGATTGAATTTCTATCATAAGAAGATTAGATTTTTCTTCGCTTTAAGAATAGATTTTCTTTGATTTCGAATATAGATTTTCTTTGATTTCGAATATAGATTTTCTTTGATTTCGAATATAGATTTTCTTTGATTTCGAATATAGATTTTCTTTGATTTCGAATATAGATTTTCTTTGAAGTGGAAAATGGATTTTCCCTAGAATTGAAAAAGAGATTTTCTTTGAAATGAAAGATTAGATTTTCTTGGAATTGAAATATTTTTATGAAAATAAAAATATGATTTTTATATACTGAACTTCGAAATAAAAATATGATTTTTATATATTGAACTTCGAAATAAAAATATGATTTTTATATATTGAACTTCGAAATAAAAATATGATTTTTATATATTGAACTTCGAAATAAAAATATGATTTTTATATATTGAACTTCGAATTAAAAATGTGATTTTTTATATATTGAACTTCGAATTAAAAATTCGATTTTAATATGTTGAATAGCGTAGTGAAAATTCGATTTTTACATATGTAGTGGCTGCGGGCGAGGAAAGTGATAAGAGGCGAGAACAGTGAAGATTTCCTGCATTAGAAGTGCCGTGGACTTAGGATAGCTATCGGTGAGAATTTCTCACCTTTCAATTTATTTTTCTAGTTATATATATATACTAGGATGCAGACGGTGTTTAGTAGCACCCGACACAATCGTCCACAGACCATAGACTTGTTTGTTTGGTTGCATAGATTAGTTGGATATTTGAATTGAAATTGAGTTGTTTGGGTGAATTGAATGAATTTGATTGATGTGTGAATGGCGTGGGCCTTCACTAGACCGGGGATAAGGCTAGGCCTTGTCCCGTTTCTCGTATCGTGCCGTTATGCCGCCGAAATTTTCTAAAATATGTTAGAAAAATAAAAATATAATTTTATTTAAAGAATGAACTGAATAGAAATTCATAAGTTAAAATAAAATGTTTTGTCGTTAAAAATATAACTTTTAACGTGAAGTGAATAAAATAAAATATTCATTTACAAACCCTACGGTTTGTTTATGTACACCTATTTGAAGGACATTGATTGGGTCGATAAATTTTACACATCGCCCAACTGCACAAATAAAATATTTGTTTGATTGTTTGAAACCCCACACGGGTGTTGGGATGAAATTTGAAGTTCACTCATCCTGATTGATTAAATATGTCGATCGATTGATTGACATGCTGTTATAAGCGTTAGATATCTATATTTGATGCTTATACAGTGTAGTGCACTTTGGTTGATGGATGATTATTATTCAATGCTATTATATACATGTGTTGTATGAAAATCCATATAATTGACTTTATATGGTAATTGATTGGGCCTCATTCCAATTTGAAAAATAAAGAATATTATAAAATAAAAGTTCATGTGTTGACAGTACTCATCCATTGAGATTGGTCATGTGCTGAACGAAATATTTTAGTAATAAAATTTACCATCTTTATCGATATAAAATAAAAGTTCATGTGTTGACAGTACTCATCCATTGAGATTGGTCATGTGTTGAACGAAATATTTTAGTAATAAAATTTACATCTTTATCGATATAAAATAAAAGTTCATGTGTTGACAGTACTCATCCATTGAGATTGGTCATGTGTTGAACGAAATATTTTGATAATAACAACTATTTTGAAAAAGAAATATTTGAAATAGAATATTTGAAAATAGAAATTTATGAAGCCGCGTTGATTAGATTGACGCCATTTTGACGTGAACGATATTTATATCGATTTTATTGATTTCGAAATGAAATGAATTGAAAACGATTACGAAATGAAATGAATTGAAAACGATTTCGAAATGAATTGAATTGAAAACGATTTCGAAATGAAATGAATTGAAAACGATTTCGAAATGAAATGAATTGAAAACGATTTCGAAATGAATTGAATATAAAACGAATTCAAATGGAATTGAAAGCGAATTGAAATGAATTCAAATTGAATTGAAATTTGAATTTAATAGAAATGAATTTTAAAACGAATTTATAAAGAAGAATTCAATTTTGATTTGAATTGAAATGGAAGTTGAAATTGCTTTTGAAACGAATTTTAAAACTATTTATATAATTCATTTTAAATGGAAATCGACGAAATATATATTACATATATTATATATATAATATAATGGCCTGAATAGAACGCGCCGCGCCGCGGCAGTTCGTGAATTTCAACCATTTATTTCAAACGGACATAACGGGAGACCCGACCGTCGGATTCTCCTAAAACCGGAACCGTTGGGTTCGTATCGAAAAGAGCTTTCTAATGAATATTAGAAATTTGAAATCTAACGGTTGGATTTGGAATTATGTCCAAATCAAATTTGAAAAAGGTCGCTGTAAGTGCAGTTCGATGGCCGTTGATGGAAATCGATTGTACAGGCCTTGATAAAATTATTAAAAATAGTAATAATTTGTGCAAAATCATAAGAAATGATTTGGGAAGAATTGGGATGAAAAACTCCATATTTGAAAAGATAAAAATAGATTTTTATCGAAATGAACTAGTTTTGAACTAGAAATATAATTCTATTTATTTTTAAATAAATAAATTGAAAGTGAAAAGGGTTTTAAAAATAACCAAAATTTCCAATGATTGCATTGGAGGGGATTTGAATCGAAATTGTCTTCGGAATATTTCGATGTTGGAATTCGGGATTATACGGAGGTTGTTATGGAAATTTGAAAGATATGTATATATATCGTTATTTCCAATACGACATTTGTTAATCGTAGAATTTGATATTGAATATAAGCCGATATATTTTCTATTCAGAGCCTTATATTGAATATCAAATGTGATTTGGGTTTGTCGTGAATGGTGTCTTCACTAACACTGCTCTTGAACCCAGTTGAGAAAAGATTAAATCTTTTTATTTAGATTTAATGAAGTGTACCAATTCAATAATATTTAATTGGAATTGAATTGGTATTGATTTTTGGGTTTATCGTGAACAGTGTTTTAAATAACACCTGTTCTTTAACCCGATAATTAATGAATGGGATTTTGGGTTTATCGTGAACCGTGTTTTAAATGACACTGATTCTTTAACTCAGTTAACGATTAAAACTAAGTGGAGTTTTAATGAATCTTTAATTAGATTGAAATAATCGAGAATGGAGTATCACCAGTTTTGCTCCAGGCGATAGTTAAATCTTTAATTAGATTTGAACGTGAAATGGTAATTGAATTTACCGATAACACTGTGGTGTTAGATATGAAGTATTACCAGTTTTACTTCATGGGATAAATAGGTTGGGATTGGGAAATTAAAACAAATGATTACTTCGGTAAGTCTCGTTAATCCCGGCTAGTTGAATCGAAATTCAAAAGAATAGAATAAAGAATAAATTCAAGGAATTTATCTTGGATAAAATTAATGGGAACCTTTCCCTATGAATGTGAAATTTAGGAACTAACTGTCGGTTAGCCAAGCAGAATGGTTTTCTGAATATTGATCTGATGTTGGTTTCAGCCTTCGGGGTTAATATTTGGGGAATTATTCTCTTGATTAATTTACGGTTAGTGACCGATGAATTGGAATGAGGCGTATGTTGTGTTTGTGTAACACTTACTTAAAATATATGCGGGTTATTCGGAAAGACCGGGTTTATCCCATTCTGAATAACTGATTCGACGTGGTGTCGAAGATGAAGACGGTGGTCGAAGACCGGAAGTCTTCACGTCGTTTGGGTGATAACTGATGATCTTGATTGGGCTGTACACCCAAGAAGATGGAAACAGTTGGTGATCGTCCAGACGTACTTGGAGATCGATGGATATGCGGGGTACTAGGTGCCTCCGATTTCGTTCAAACCCAGAACGGACTTGTAAATGGACTGTGTGTCTGACATTGGATTTTAGTCCTTGTGATTGATCTCTATTAAATATATATTTGTTTGGCGGCAGAGAATTTATTCTCTTTCTTAACGCCCTTCTCTGAGACGTACGAGCTCAGGGGTTATATATTGATGGATATCAAACGCATGGAGTGAATTGCCTATGTGGCATGCCTAAGTGGCAATTGATCGAGGCTTCTGTTGAAAAGCAAAGTCTTGTGATGATGATCAAAGCATGGCCTTTGTGGCGTAGCTTTGTGTAACGTTTACTTCGCGAGTTTCACACCCGGTATGAACCAAAAACGGGAGACGGACCTCAGGGGGGACATGCGTTTTCTTTCTAGCTAGAAGTGGTGTCAGTGGTTTTACACGCCCTGACGAGTTTGACTTATGTGGTTGTTGCTGTTGCGAGGCGCCTCGGATTGATCGGTCGTTCTCGAACCGATGGAGTCATTTAGTTGGCTCACCTACGCCCCAAAGGGCGGAGAAACGCATTGTTCAGGCATTATAATCCACATCGGTGGACCGGCCCTGACGATCCAAGGTACGGTTACGGCTGTGCCTGAGACACGGGCTAGAGCGTCTCGAATCGGTTGAGGACTATCTTTTGCCTCGGTTCATAGATGGAAATCCAATTTCCCAATACGTGACATTTGCGGTTTTATTTGTAGAGCCTAGTATGGCGACATAGTGGGATGGGGCATTCATGCTGCCTATGATCGATACTTATGATTTGAAGTTGTTTTATACACTATGCACTTATAATAGTATCAAATGATTTGTTTTAAACGTATCAAGCATTCTTTGGCTGTTATAAGGGAAAACCCTATCCTCGGCTGCGTTGCATTGTGTGATGGGACCTGGGTCTTATAACACCTTCATTTTTCTTTATTTAGCATGGCGCTGTTGTTTTATGCACTGGTATTCTTGGGAGGAAACCCGTTCCGTGTTATACGGCGTGGTCCCTTGATTTACCTAACTTTGAAAATAAAGATAAATAACTGTTTTAGTTCTCACACCAGTCACATGACTGACCTGGAGTTTATTGTTTTAACCTAAACTCTGGGTGCCCTTATTTTGGCACGGGCAGCTAGTAGTTTTGGTTTTGCAGATTTATATTCACAGGATCCTGGTTTACAGCTGGAACGATATCCGGAAAGCTTTGTATCCGTATATCTCTTCTAGTTGTGTATTGTATTATTTTCCGCTGCTATGTATTTAAATGTAATTTAAATCTCTGATATTTCTGTGTAATATTCATTTATACTCTGCATATTCTTGTAATCTGATGCATTGTTGTAATATACAATGAAAAGTTCTTGTGTATGCGTTATGTTGTGGTTTGTTCTCGAACTATCCGCGGCTTTCCTTTACGGGGAAGTTACGGGTTTTTACAAATAGCAAACATGCGGCAGTGTTTTACCTGATTAATTAGTCACTAAGCAACCTGCTCAGTCAATATGAAAATATGAATATTCTACTAATATTTGAAAACATTTTCGTCCTATTCACACAAATCCTACTTCCAAAGTCGAAACGTGTTTTTAAAAACACTATTATTTAAATATGAGTATTATATGTATTTGAAATGGTAGAGTTTTAAACATGCGGCAGTGTTTTACCTGATTACATGAGCACCAATAAACCTACTTATTGGATGCAAACATCAAAGTTTCACTTATATTTTGAAAATTTCTTGATCTTATTGGCACAGATCCAGGGTCCAAACGGTAATGTGCAAATGATGAGTGTTATAGAGGCTCTAAAATGTAGAATAGCAAACATGAGGCAGTGTTTTACCTGGTTACTTTGTCATTAAGCAACCTACTCAGTCAATATGAAAATATGAATATTCTACTAATATTTGAAAACTTTTTCGTCTTATTCACACAAATTCTACTCCCAAACTCGAAACGTGTTTTTAAAAACACTATTATTTAATGATGAGTATTATATTTATTTGAAATGGTAGAGTTTCAAACATGCGGCAGTGTTTTATCTGATTACTTGAGCACCAAGAAACCTACTTATTCGAAGCAAACATCAAAGTTTCACATATATTTTGAAACTTTCTTGATCTTATTTGCGCGGATCCGGGGTCCAAATGGTAATATGCAAATGATGAGTTTTATAGATGCTTTAAAATGTAGAATAGCAAACATGCGGCAGTGTTTTACCTGAATACTTAGTCACTAAGGAACCTGCTCATTTAATATGAAAATATGAATATTCAACTAATATTTGAATACTTTTTCGTCTTATTCACACAAATTCTACTTCCAAAGTCGAAACGTGTTTTTAAAAACACTATTATTTAATGATGAGTATTATATGTATTTGAAATGGTAGAGTTTCAAACATGCAGCAGTGTTTTACCTGATTAATTGAGCACCAAGAAACCTACTTATTCGATGCAAACATCAAAGTTTCACTTATATTTTGAAACTTTCTTGATCTTATTGGCACGGATCCAGGGTCCAAATAGTAATATGCAAATGATGAGTGTTATAGATGCTTTTAAATGTAGAATAGCAAACATGCGGCAGTGTTTTACCTGATTACTTTGTCACTAAGCAACCTGCTCAGTCAATATGAAAATATGAATATTCTACAAATACACGAAAACTTTTTCGTCTTATTCACTAAATTCTACTCTCAATGTCGAAACGTGTTTTTAAAAACACTATTATTTAATGATGAATATTATATGTATTTTGAATGGTAGAATTCCAAACATGCGGCAGTGTTTTACCCGATTACTTGAAAACCAAGAAACCTACTTATTCGAGGCAAACATCAAAGTTTTACTTATATTTTGAAACATTCTTGATCTTATTGGCTCGGATCCAAGGTCCAAACGGTAATATGCAAATGGTGAGTGTTATAGATGCTTTAAAATGTAGAATAGCGAACATGTGACAGTGTTTTACCTGATTACTCAGTCACTAAGCAACCTGCTCAGTCAATATGGAAATATTAATATTTTACTAATATTTGAAAACTTTTTCGTCCTACTCACACAAATTCTACTCCCAAAGTCGAAACGTGTTTTTAAAAACACTATTATTTGATGTTGAGTATTATATTTGTTTGAAATGCTGGAGTTTCAGACAGGCGACACTGTTTTATCTGATTACTTGAGCACCAAGAAACCGACTTATTCGATGCAAACATCAAAGTTTCACTTATATTTTGAAACTTCTTGATCTTATTTGCGCGGATCCAGGGTTCAAACGATAATATGCAAATGATGAGTGTTATAGATGCTTCAAAATGTAGAATAGCAAACATGCGGTAGTGTTTTACCTGATTACTTAGTCACTAAGGAACCTGCTCAGTCAATATGAAAATATGAATATTCTACTAATATTTGAAAAAAAATTCGTCTTATTCACACAAATTCTACTTCCAAAGTCGAAATGTGTTTTTTAAAAACACTATTATTTAATGATGAGTATTATATGTATTTGAAATTGTAGAGTTTCAAACATGCGGCCGTGTTTTACATGATTACTTGAGCACCAAGAAACCTACTTATTCGATGCAAAAATCAAAGTTTCACTTATATTTTGAAACTTTCTTGATCTTACACGTGCGGATTCAGGGTCCAAACGGTAATATGAAAATGACGAGCGTTATAAATGCTTTAAAATGTAGAATAGCAAACATGCGACAGTAATTTACCTGATTACTTAGTCACTAAGCAACCTGCTCAGTCAATATGAAAATATGAATATTCTACTAATATTTGAAAACTTTTGCGTCTTATTCACACAAATTGTAATAACCCGCAAAATCTGGGCCGGTTTAAAATTTTTATTTTGGCAATTTTAGGGAATTTTGGATATTTAAAATGAATTATTTTAAATAATATCGACGAGAAGAATTCCACATTTGAAAAGGTAAAAATAGATTTTTATCGAAATGAACTAGTTTTGAACTAGAATTAAAATCAATTTATTTTTAAATAAATAAATTGAATTTGAAAGTGATTTTTAAAAATAATCTATATTCCCAATACGTGGATGGGACTGGAGTTTAATCGAAATTATCTTCGGAATATTTCGATGTTGGATTTCGTGACTATACAAATATTGTTATGGGGATTTGAAAGATATATTTTATATCGTTATTTCCAATACGATATTTGTTGGTTTCAGAATTTGATATTGAATATAAGCCGGTATATTTTCTATTCAGAGCCTTGTATTTAATATCAAATGTGATTTGGGTTTATCGTGAGTCGTGTTTTAGATGACATTGGTTCTTTAACCCAGTTAAAGGCAAGATATCGATTTCTGAAAAGATTAAAACTAAGTGGAGTTTTAATGAATCTTTAATTAGATTAAAAAGTGAATTGATAATTTAAATTATCAAATCTGAAAAGTGATCGAGAGTGGAGTATCACCCGTTTTGCTCCAAAGCGATAGTTAAATATTTAATTAGATTTGAACGTGAAATGGTAATTAATTTTACCGATAACACCGTGGTGTTAGATGTGGAGTATTGCCAGTTTTCTCCATGGGATACATAGGTTGGGATTGGGAAATAAAATAAATAATTACTTCGGTGTGGTTCGCTAATTCCGACTAGTTAGAAATGATATCCAAAGGAAGATTAAAGAATAAATTTAGTAGAATTTATCTTGGATAAAATTAATGGGAACTTTTCCCTAAGAATGTGATTTTGGTGAATAAAAGAATATTCTGAATTGGAATGAGGCATTTGTTGTGTTTGTGTAACATTCGTTTATTACATACGTGGGTTATTCAGAAAGGCCGGGTTTATACCCATTCTGAATAACCGATTCGACGAGATGTCGAAGATGAAGACGGTGGTTGAAGACCGGAAATCTTCACATCGTTCGGGTGATTACTGATGATCTTGATTGGGCTGTACACCCAAGATGAGGGAAACAGTTGGTGATCCTCCAGACGTACTTGGAGATCGATGGATATGCGAGGAAAGTGCCTCCGGTTTCGTTCAGACCCAGAACGAACTTGTAAATGGATTGTGTGTCTGACATTGGATTTTATTCTGTGTTGATTGATCTCTATTAAATATACATCTGTTTGGCGGCAGAGAATTTATTCTCTTGCTTAACGCCCTTCTCTGAGACGTACGAGCTCAGAGGTTGTATATCGATGGACATCAGTCGCATGGAGTGAATTGCTAGTGTGGCACGCGTAAGTGGCAATTGATCAAGGCTTCTGTTGAAAAGCAAAGTCTTGTGGTTGGTGATCAAAGCACGGCCTGTGTGGCGTAGCTTTGTGTATAGCGTGAATTCGCGAGCCTCACACCTCGGTATGAGTCAAAAACGGGATACGGACCCAAGGAGTGCACGACGTTTCTTTCTAGCTATGGTGGTGTCAGTGACCTACCAGCCCTGACATTTATATACTTTTCACCTGTGTGGTTGTTGGATGCGAGGCGCCTCAGATATAGGTCTGTAAGGACCGGGAAACGTGTGTTCAGGAATAACTAATCCTCAAAAGTAAGAGAGGACCGGCCCTGAAGATCCAAGGATCATAGTGGGGTCCTGGGACATTTGCTAGAGTGTCTCGAATCGGAGAGGAGCTTGCCCCTTGCCTCGGCTCATGACGGAAATCCAATTTCCAATACGTGATAGTGCGGTTTTATTTGTAGGACCTAGTATGGCGACATAGTGGTATGGGTCATTCATGCCGCCTATGATTGATATTTATGATTGAAATTGTTTTGACACTGTACACCTATAATAGTATCAAATAATGTGTTTTAAACGTATCAAGCATGCTTTGGCTGTTATAAGGTAAAAACCCTATCCTCTGGCTTGCGTTGCATTGTGTGATGGGACCTGGGTCTTATAACAGCTTCATTTTTCCTTATTTAGCATTGCGCTGTTTGTTTTATGCACTGGTATTCTTGGGAGGAAACCCGTTCCGTGTTATACGGCGTGGTCCCTTGATTTACCTAACTTTAAAAATAAAGATTAATAACTGCTTTAGTTCTCACACCAGTCACATGACTGACCTGGAGTTTATTGTTTTAACCTAAACTCTGGGTGCCCCTATTTTCCACACGGGCAGCTAGTAGTTTTGGTTTTGCAGATTTATATTCACCGGGTCCTGATTTACAGCTGGAACGATGCTCGGAAAGCTCTGTATCCGTGCATTACTTCTAGTTGTATTTTGTATTATTTCCCGCTGCTATGTAATTTATTGTAATCTCTGATATTTATCGAACGTAATTTATTCATTTATATTCTGTATATTCTTGTATCTGATGGAATTGTTGTAATAACAATGAAATGTTCTTCTATATGCGTTCTATTTTGTCTTGTCCTCAATTCTATCCGTGCTTTCCTTTACGGGGAAGTTCGGGTCATCTCAGTTTGGTATCAAATTCTGCTCCCAAAGTCGAAACGTGTTTCTAAAAACACTATTATTTAATGATGAGTATTATATGTATTTGAAATGCTGGAGTTTCAAACATGCGGCAGAGTTTTACCTGATTACTTGAGCACCAAGAAACCTACTTATTCGATGCAAACATCAAAGTTTCACTTATATTTTGAAACTTTCTTGATCTTATTTGAGCGGATCGAAGGTCCAAACGATAATATGCAAATGGTGAGTGTTATAGATGCATTAAAACGTAGAATAGCAAACATGCGGCAGTGTTTTATCTGATTACTTAGTCATTAAGCAACCAGCTCAGTCAACATGAAAATATGAATATTCTACTTGTATTTGAACACTTTTTCTTCTTCTTCACGCAATTTCTACTCCCAAGGTCGAAACGTGTTTTTAAAAACACTATTATTTAATGATGAGTATTATATGTATTTGAAATGGTAGAATTTCAAACATGCGGCAGTATTTTACCTGATTACTTGAGCACCAAGAAACCTACTTATTCGATGCAAACATCAAAGTTCCACTAATATTTTGAAACTTTCTTGATCTTATTGGCGCGGATCCAGGGTCCAAAAGGTAGTACGCAAATGATGAGTGTTATAGATGCTTTAAAACGTAGAATAGCAAACATGCGGCAGTGTCTTACCTGAATACTTAGTCACTAAGCAACTTGCTCAGTCAGTATGAAAATATGAATACTAATATTTGAAAACTTTTTCGTTTTATTCACACAAATTCTACCCCAAAGTCGAAACATGTTTTAAAAACACTATTATTTAATGATGAGTATTAGATATATTTGAAATGGTAGAGTTTGAAACATGCAGCAGTGTTGTACCTGATTATTTGAGCACCAAGAAACCTACTTATTGGATGCAAACATCAAAGTTTAACTCATATTTTGAAACTTTCTTGATCTTATTGGCGCAGATCCAGGGTCCAAATGGTAATATGCAAATGATGAGTGATATACAAGCTTTAAAATGTAGAATAACAAACTTGAGGCAGTGTTTTACCTGATTACTTTGTCACCAAGCAACCTGCTCAGTCAATATGAAAACATGAATATTCTACTAATATTTGAAAACTTTTTCGTCTTATTCACACAAATTCTACTCCCAAAGTCGAAACGTGTTTTTAAAAACACTATTATTTAATGATGAGTATTAAATGTATTTGAAATGGTAGAGTTTCAAAAATGCGGCAGTGTTTTACCTGATTACTTGAGCACCAAGAATCCTACTTATTCGAAGCAAACATCAAAATTTCACTTATATTTTGAAACTTTCTTGATCTTATTTGCGCGAACCCAGGGTCTAAACGAAAATATGCAAATGATGAGTGTTATAGATGCTTTAAAATGTAGAATAGCAAACATGCGGCAGTGTTTTATCTGATTACTTAGTCACTAAGCAACCTGCTCAGTCAACATGAAAATATGGATATTCTACTAATATTTGAAAACTTTTTCGTCTTCTTCACACAAATTCTACTCCCAAAGTCGAAACGTGTTTTTAAAAACACTATTATTTAATGATGAGTATTATATGTATTTGAAATGGAAGAGTTTCAAACATGCGACAGTATTTTACCTGATTACTTGAGCACCAAGAAACCTACTTATTCAATGCAAACATCAAAGTTTCACTTATATTTTGAAACTTTCTTGATCTTATTGGCATGGATCCAGGGTTCAAACGGTAATATGCAAGCGATGAGTGTTATAGATGCTTTAAAATATAGAAAAGCAAACATGCAGTAGTGTTTTACCTGATTACTTATTCACTAAGCAACCTGCTCAGTCAATATGAAAATACGAATATTCTACTAATATTTGAAAACTTTTTGGTCTTATTCATACAAATTATACTCCCAAAGTCGAAACGTGTTTTTAAAAACACTATTACTTAATGATGAGTATTATATGTATTTGAAATGGTAGAGTATCAAACATGCGGCAGTGTTTTACCTGATTACTTGAGCACCAAGAAACCTACTTGTTCGATGCAAATATCAAAGTTTCACTTATATTTTGAATCTTTCCTTTTCTTATTGGCGTGGATCCAGGGTCCAAAATGTAATATGCAAATGATGAGTGTAATAGATGCTTTAAAATGTAGAATAGCAAACATGCGGCGGTATTTTACCTAATTACTTAGTCACTAAGCAACCTGCTCAGTCAATATGAAAATATGAATATTCTAATAATATTTGAAAACTTTTTCATCTTATTCACACAAATTCTACTCTCAATGTCGAAACGTGTTTTTAAAAACACTATTATTTAATGATGAGCGTTATATGTATTTGAAATGGTAGAGTTTCAAAAATGCGACAGTGTTTTACCTGATTACTTGAGCACCAAGAAACCTACTTATTCGATGCAAACATCAAAGTTTCACTTATATTTTGAAACTTTCTTTATCTTATTTGCACGGATCCAGGGTCCAAATGGTAATATGCAAATGATGAGTGTTATAGATGCTTTAAAATGTAGAATAGCAAACATGCGGCAGTGTTTTAGCTGATTACTTAGTCACTAAGCAACTTGCTCAGTCAATATGAAAATATGAATATTCTACTAATATTGGAAAACTTTTTCGTCTTATTCACACAAATTCTACTCCCAAAGTCGAAACGTGTTTTTGAAAAGACTATTATTTAATGATAAGTATTATATGTGTTTGAAATGGTAGAGTTTCAACATGCGGTCGTGTTTTACCTGATTACTTGAGCACCAAGAAACCTACTTATTCGATGCAAACATCAAAGTTACACTTATATTTTGAAACTTTCTTGTTGGCGCGGATCCAGGGTCCAAACGGTAATATGCAAATGATGAGTGTATAAATGCTTTTAAATGTGGAATAGCAAACATACTTATATCCAAACGGTAATACTACTTAGTCACTAAGCAAACTGCTCAGTCAATATGAAAATATGAATATTCTACTAATATTAGAAAACATTTTCGTCCTATTCACACAAATTCTTCTTCCAAAGTCGAAACGTGTTTTTAAAAACACTATTATTTAAATATGAGTATTACATGTATTTGAAATGGTAGAGTTTTAAATAGGCGGCAGTGTTTTACCTGATTACTTGAGCACCAAGAAACCTACTTATTGGATGCAAACATCAAAGTTTCACTTATATTTTGAAAATTTCTTGATCTTATTTGCGCGGATCCAGGGTTCGAACGGTAATATGCAAATAATGAGTGTTATAGAGGCTTTAAAATGTAGAATAGTAAACATGAGGCAGTGTTTTACCTGATTACTTTGTCATTAAGCAACCTGCTCAGTCAATATGAAAATATGAATATTCTACTAATATTTGAAAACTTTTTCGTCTTATTCACCCAAATTCTATTCCCAAAGTCGAAACGTGTTTTTAAAAACACTATTATTTAATGATGAGTATTATATGTATTTGAAATGGTAGAGTTTCAAACATGCGGCAGTGTTTTACCTGATTACTTGAGCACCAAGAAACCTACTTATCCGAAGCAAACATCAAAGTTTCACATATATTTTGAAACTTTCTTTATCTTATTTGCGCGGATCCAGGGTCCAAACGGTAATATGCAAATGATGAGTTCTATAGATGCTTTAAAATGTCGAATAACAAACATGCAGCAGTGTTTTACCTGAATACTTAGTCACTAAGGAACCTGCTCATTTAATATGAAAATATGAATATTCTACTAATATTTGAAAACTTTCATCTTATTCACACAGATTCTACTTCCAAAGTCGAAACGTGTTTTTAAAAACACTATTATTTAATGATGAGTATTATATGTATTTGAAATGGTAGAGTTTCAAACATGCAGCAGTGTTTTACCTGATTAATTGAGCACCAAGAAACCTACTTATTCCATGCAAACATCAAAGTTTCACTTGTATTTTGAAACTTTCTTGATCTTATTGGCGCGGATCCAGGGTCCAAATGGTAATATGAAAATGATGAGTGTTATGGATGCTTTTAAATGTAGAATAGCAAACATGCGGCAGTGTTTTACCTGATTATTTTGTCACTAAGCAACCTGCTCAGTCAATATGAAAATATGAATATTCTACTAATATATGAAAACCTTTTCGTCTTATTCACCAAATTCTACTCCCAATGTCGAAACGTGTTTTTAAAAACACTATTATTTAATGATGAGTATTATATATATTTTGAATGGTAGAGTTTCAAACATGCGGCAGTGTTTTACCCGATTACTTGAATACCAAGAAACCTACTTATTCGAGGCAAACATCAAAGTTTTACTTATATTTTGAAACTTTCTTGATCTTATTGGCGTGGATCCAAGGTCCAAACGGTAATTGTAACACCCCGAATTTTTTATTAACACTAAAGTTGCTAAAATAATAATAAGTGTGTAGAAGAGGGGATGTATCTAATATGAATATAAAAATATTAATAAGTATGTAAGAGAGGGGATGTAACACCCCACCTCCGCCAGGGTCACTCGCAAAGGAATGCACTAGCTTTGGAGGGGGCATTATTGGTAAACATGCATAATGATATAGCAAGGCAGGACATGACATACATATATATGTAAATAAACAGAGTAAGTAAATAAAACAGCGGAAGATTTTTAAACCATTTCAAAAACAAGTCTGGTACATCAAAATGTCAATTTCCCCAAATAAACAAGTCTAGTACATGAAGTAACATCATCTGAAACTGAAAAAGGAAAACATAAAAGTAGCTATCCCCAAAGTGGAAGAAACCATAGCAAGCCCAAGTCCAAAGCATACATGAGCTATCCAAGAAAGCAGCCAAGATCCAAGCTAGGCTCCTGTATTCCCTCCCTGAGAACCTGGGGGGGGGGGGAAACGGAAGAAAAGAGGCGAAACAAAACGGGTCAGTCAAAAAGACTGAGTAAGCCCTGCTACGATCAGTCTATAAACTAATAAAGTTAACATCATGATGGGAACTGTGATGATCATAGATAACAACATACTGGCATGGTAAATTAACTACAAGATAGATAGAGGTGTCATCGCATAAAACATGGCTAAGTTTTGCACCACGGTGTACTAGCAACCCAACATAACCGGTATTGATCCCTTGGCCCAATAACATGAGGTGGCCTTAATACAAGGTCCAACCCAACGGTCTAGTCGATCGGCTCCCTATAAACCTAACACGTCAAGTGTTGGTGTCCATACGGCCCACATATGGATGTAGGTAGTCTGTGCTGGGCCCTCCTTTGGGTGTATCAAGCCCTCGGTTGTCGACCCCGGACACTTAAGCAATAATGCACAGCCCTAACCTACTGGTACCCGTGCCTCGAGTTTGTCCAACATCGGACTACGTGCACGTCCGTAGCCCGCCGAACCCGCACCGCTGTACCACTCAGCCGTCGCTTTGGTCGCTTACATCAGTCCAGTAATCGTGCCCCGCCCTAGCCTAGCCTCTAGGGTTGTGAATGATACCAAACTGGGATTACTGCTGGAACAGACCACGTTGCTAGGGTTTCTAATAGGGTTAAGTGTGATTTAACCCTTCACTAATCCTGGATTAAACTGGTTAAGTGTGGCTTAACCCCATTCTAATCCCTTGAACTCCCAAATTGATTAAATTGGTTAAGTGTAACTTAACCCCATTTTCATCCCTTGAATCCCCAAATTGGTTAAGTATTAGTGGACCCTGACTTAACCCTAATTATGAGGCATTAATTAACTTAATGCACCTCAACCTCTCACATTAGACCTTGTTGTGGTTACTAGTTAGGCCGGGCGGGTCCGGGTAGCTTTACACCACAACTTGGTCTAACCTCGGGTCTTGGCACCCCATGACCAACTTCTCACATTGGGTCCTATTGTTTGTAGCCACTAGTTAAGCCGGTCGGTTCCGGGTAGAATTACGCTACAAACTCAACCCAACCTCGAGTTGGCCACACTTATGTTTTCTAAGTGTCATGTCCACTTTATTTCAAAACATAATCACAAGTCAAACAATTACTTGGGTAGACCTAACTTAATAGGTAAATTCCCAAGGGGTAGACCTAACTTAATAGGTAAATTCCCAATCTTATATTTTTATGTATTTTAAGTTTACCCCAAAAACCCCAACGTCATTCTATCGCTTACATATTCGTAGTAACGCATAAAGGATAGGAAGAGGGAACTTGGCAAAACATAAACTTGCACAACAGTCATGCATAACATGTTAGACTTGCACAACTTAGCGTAGTGAACTTGCATATTACCATAAAACATGCATAACATGTTAAACTTGCATAACTTAGCATAATAAACTTGCATATTACCATAATCATGCATAACTTGTCAAACATGCACAACTTGTCATTTTAAACTTGCATAAACATGCACAACTTGTCAAAACATGCACAACTTGTCAAAACATGCACAACTTGTCATTTTAAACTTGCATAAACATGCACAACTTGCCAAAACATGCACAACTTGTCAAAACATGCACAACTTGTCATTTTAAACTTGCATAAACATGCACAACTTGCCAAAACATTCACAACTTGTCAAAACATGCACAACTTGTCAAAACATGCACAACTTGTCATTTTAAACTTGCATAAATATGCATAACTCAATAAGCGTACAAATCATGGCTTAGCAAACTTGCATAAACATGCATAACTTAATAAACATACAAATCATGGCTTAGCAAACTTGCATAAACATGCATAACTTAATAAACATACAAACCATGGCTTAACAAACTTGCATAAACATGCATAACTTATAAATCTTGCAAATCATGGCTTAGTATACATGCATAACTTAATAGATTTGCAAATCATGGCTTAGTACCCTTGCATAACATGCACAACTCAATAAGCATACATAAACCCCAACTTCGATCACACATTAACTTTATAGTTTCTAAAATGAGGGTAAGAGGGCTTACAATGCTTATGCGGACTCAAATGAGTACAACAAATGCAAGAAACCCCTTATGCAACTAATTAAAGCCCCCAAATGCAAGCAAACTTGATCAAGACTCCTCCTTTATGATGCCAATTGAAAAACAAGCCTTTAATGCAAGCTAAGGAGGATCATACAAGCCTAAATACCCTTGTATGCATGGAAATCTCTTAGGGATTTGTTTAGGAATTGTATGAAGAGGGTGGAGGCCATGAGAGTTTTGATTTTGGCATAGTTTAGTTACTAGGATGAATAATGAATGATTTAGGGTAGGTTAGGGTCTTATTTATAGATTAGGTTAGTGATTTGAACCATAGGATTAACCATAGATTCAATTAGGGCCCTCAGATCCCGGAACTCTCTAGAAACAAGCCACAAGACCCAACCCTAATCAGAAATGGTGCACCAGGCTAAGCAGCCCGTGCACCCCCTGTCGATAGGGCTGTCGACAGGGCAGTCGACATGCCAAGACCCCTGTCGACAGGCCTGTCGACATGGGGTCTTGGCGGGATTTTTCCCGCCTTGGCACAGCTGGCCCAATTCTTTAAATTTGAATCTGATTTTTAAAACTTGAATTTTCTGAAAACTTCGACGGGCCATATCTGGGTCATACGGACTCCGATTTTCGAAAACTCGGACTCTATTTCGCGTATTTTCCCGAGACGAACGCAATGGCATAGCCCGTTTCCCCTGATTCCCATTTTATAATTTAATTCTGCCTCGATTTTCATTATTACAGGTTGTTGAAAATACGGGTTGTTACATTCTCCCCTCCTTAAAGGATTTCGTCCCCGAAATCTTCAAGTTAGGAGGAACGTATCCTACCATCCAATCATCCATCTACTCAAAGCATCATCCACGAGCAATCATTGTCCTTACAAGATTCTAAATGCTGGATGAACATATGCAAAAGTGTGTGTATATGTACTTACCTAATGCAAAAATCAGGCGGTTACTGATACAGTAAACCTCCTTAATGCATATGTATGTAAATCAGGCGGTTACTGGTACAGTAAACCTCCTTAATGCATATGTATGTCAGTGAAATGAATCCATATGTATGCAAATTCCTACCATAATTCATAGTATCTATATGAGTGCACATAACATTCATCCATATGCAACATCCATGTGGTAGCACACAAGTTTCAACCATGAATAAGCATAAACACTCATGCATATGCAACATGAAGAGTGTGCGAGCCGATCTAGTGCCTAATGTGTATAATGCATCCACGAGTAACCACTTGCAAACACTTGCAACCACTTGCAACCATCAAGCATAACATGTTTCAAACACATGTTTCAACCAAAGGGTTTCTACCAAAGGTTCTCATGACGAGATAGACATGATAAACTAGATAAACTAGACAAACTCCTTTTTGGATTACAAGAAATCCATTCAAACTTTGACATATAGTACTAACCGATGAGTCTTAACCCCCTTATGGAGTTTACAACAGAAATAAGGTCGAGAATGGGACCGAGAGGATATATACGAAAGATAACTTGCAAGCAAGCTCCACAGGAAAACTAGGATCAAGGATGCACTCTTAAAAAGAGATATGATGCGCGTATCTAGTCTTCACTCTTCTTAGTCACGTTTCCTTGAGCTTAACTCCACTGTGCTTTGACTATCTTCCACTTCATGATTCCTTGGCTTCTTAACTCCTATTTCCCAAATTCGAGTTGGAACTCATTTCATTATTGCCTCTCGTCTTTCTTTCCCACTTGTTCTTTTTTTTCTGTATACTTGGCTTAAACATACTATAACCTCATGATTTCATGCAAGCTCTCCAAAATTCACTAGTGAGTCCTGGATCTCGTCTTCTTACCATAAGGTATTCCATGCAGCAGAACTTTTCTTGGAAATACCACTCCACGTTGCCAATTGCCCTTATAAACGTGATTTCCTATAACTCAGGCTTAATCGACATGAACCATCCGCCTATAGGCCGTACCTAGATTCCGTTGCCTACCCATGGTTTTCTGTAGGCTATTTCAGAACTGGCCAACTTCTTGAGGGTAAACCGTTGCTGACCATGATGCAGTCCTCTCGCTCTTCACTGGACTGAAATGAGCACTCTTCATGAATCTACCTATTATGACCCTCATACCCGTATTCCCTTTCTTTGATCTAGGTAGTCCATCCACATAATCTATCGAATTTTTTTCATGCTTCCCTTGCGAAACCCCCAATAGAGGTAATGGCCCACTGGGCTTCTATGACTTGGCCTTAACTTGGTGGCACAACATGCCTCCTGAGACCAACTCGGCCACCTTCTCGAGTGATGCGCATCTTCAAGAACCTTCTTTACCAAGTCCTCCACTCGAGAAACACATAATCTCTCATCGCGCCTTAGTCATCCCTTGTCATCTATAATATAACTAACGAGGTGACTTAACATCTCGCCTCGAATCAACCGGTCCATGTACTTGACTAACTGCGGGTCTTCTTCCTGCGAAACCCCCTTCTTGATCCAGAAGAGTAAGTCTAAGCTCTGGGAATGCTAACTAACTAGCCAAACGGAGGAGGCTTCTTACTTCAATTGCCCTTCTCAGAGTTTTCCGGTCTTAACCCGCAACCACTTTAGCTGAACCCACCGCTAAGTCTTACTTAAGAACTATGTGCCTAAGAAATCCAACTTCTTTCCTCCAAAGTGACATTTGGAGGACTTGACCTTCCACTGGTGGCTCTAAGCGTATCCATCTCCTCCTTGAGATGTATAGCATGTTCTTCCTCGTTCTTTTGAGGAGATCAAAATATCGTCCATGACGACCATGACAAACTTGTTCAAGGACCCCCTAAACACCCTACCCATCGAGTTCGCGTAATATGCGGGTGCCTTAGTCAAACCAAATAGCATGACTAGCAATTCTAAAAATCCATCTAGAGTCCTAAACGCAGTCTTGTCAATTCCATCCTCAGCCATCCTAAGCTGATGGAATCCGGTAGCTAGGTCAAAAGAAAACGGATGCTCCTACCAGCTGATCAAACAAATCATCGATCCCTGGTAACGGTTGTCTATTCTTTTCAACATGTAAGCGAAGCAAATTATCCATATTAGTAACGAATACTACTGGAGCACCCTACTCGGAAATGCCTCGTCTCAGGAAGTTCTTCCCAAGCAACTCCTTGACTTGCTTTCTTACTCTCACCTCGTGAGTTCACGTGCCTAACCGGTCACGAAACTGGCTTGGTATTACCAACCAGATAATACGGAAATCTATCCCACGTCTAAGGGTAACCCCTTCACTTTCCCCAAGATATCAGGATATTCTCGGACCACCCTCAAAGATTTCAAACTATCGATAGACGAGTTGAGGGATTCAAAATAACATAACATGACGGGACCCATAGGGTTGCTAGAAATTTCTAGGGTATTACCGAGGCGAGTCATGAGCCCCACACCCTATATACAAAAACCCAGAATGGCTCCAAAATAGGACGACCATTCCATGCCCAAAACCAACCCATATCCCCCGAAACCGAGAATATAAACATCCCACGAGAATTCTATACTCAAGATAGAAATTTTCAAATCCACTCAGACCACAGACAGGCGGGCAGAACCCCCAATTGGATTTGAAACACATACGGGATCATCAATTACACTAGTACTTAGGTGCAAAACTTTCAACTGGATCAGATGAAATAAAACTATGCGATGTGCCAGAATCAAACAAAGTTTGAACAGGGAAAATCAGAAAATGTAAACAAGATTTTCAACAGAAACACTACCTCTATCATGAGCTGGAAGAACGGGGTGGAGGGGATGAATTCGCCCTCCAGATAGTCCTGCACACTGAGTCTGACCTTGCCCTTGCTTCCTTGGGCAATCCTTGCTGAAATGTCCAAACTCACCACAATCAAAGCATTCGCCCCGCTTTCTCTTCTCCTTTTTCCTACATTCCCTGGCTATATGTCCAACTTTACCACAGAAGTTGCATTTCATATTCCCTCTTGGCTTGTCCTTGCGGTTGTTGTTATCCTTGCCCTGTTTCCCGGAATTTACTCTCTTGCCTTGAGACTCATTCGCCTTGACCTCTTTCTTGTCATTGTTATCTTCTTCTTGAAGTAGGGCCAAATTCACCAAATTCTCGAAAGTCGCCCCCAAGGGTATGTGAGACATGGCCAAGCCGTGTAATGGCTCGTTTAATCCTAGAGCAAAGTGTAGGGCCTTCTTCTGAGCTGTATTAACCAAGTCTAAATTGACACGAGCCAGTTGATTAAACTTATCTATGTATTCCCTAATAGTCATGTCCCCTTGCTTCAGTGATAAGAATCTCAGTCCAAACCTTCCTCTAAAATCATCCCAAGTCTCAATTGGCCTAGTAGCGGTGGTGACTACCCACCAACGTGCAGCTTCTTCCTTTAGCAACCATACTGCTAATAAAACCTTCATGCGGTCACCTATATCAAAAGTGGCTAAAAGATCTTCGGTCTCTTTCAACCAATTCCCTGCTTCTACAAAAGTCTCTGTTCCATTAAAATTCTTGCCTCCCATCCTCTTAAAGTTCTTGTAAGTTTCCGCGAAATCCGCTTGTGGAGGCTGAGGGGGAAGAGGAACATCAGCTACGGGAGGAGAGGGAGGAACAGCGGCCTCGACTGGGGAGACAACATTAGGGACACCCGGGACCGGTGCCGTGACTTCCAAGTACCGACAAAACCAATCGGGTATCGTTACCCCTTCGGGAAAGATGAGATTATCAGACATGCTGGAAACGAAAAGGAAAGAGTTTAAACGAGGAGTCAAAGGATAGTGCCAATGGCTTTTGGGGAATAGCCTTTTAAAACAACTAGACTTTTCTTTGGAAAATACTTTATACTTGGTTTTGAAAATAGTTTTTCAAAAGTTTTTTAAAACCGTTTTATCCCTTCTCGTAAACCATATGCTCTGATACCAAATGTAACACCCCACCTCCGCCAGGGTCACTCGCAAAGGAATGCACTAGCTTTGGAGTGGGCATTATTGGTAAACATGCATAATGATATAGCAAGGCAGGACATGACATATATATATATGTAAATAAACAGAGTAAGTAAATAAAACAGCGGAAGATTTTTAAACCATTTCAAAAACAAGTCTGGTACATCAAAATGTCAATTTCCCCAAATAAACAAGTCTAGTACATGAAGTAACATCATCTGAAACTGAAAAAGGAAAACATAAAAGTAGTTATCCCCAAAGTGGAAGAAACCATAGCAAGCCCAAGTCCAAAGCATACATGAGCTATCCAAGAAAGCAGCCAAGATCCAAGCTAGGCTCCTGTATTCCCTCCCTGAGAACCTGAGGGGGGGGGGAAACGGAAGAAAAGAGGCGAAACAAAACGGGTCAGTCAAAAAGACTGAGTAAGCCCTGCTACGATCAGTCTATAAACTAATAAAGTTAACATCATGATGGGAACTGAGATGATCATAGATAACAACATACTGGCATGGTAAATTAACTACAAGATAGATAGAGGTGTCATCGCATAAAACATGGCTAAGTTTTGCACCACGGTGTACTAGCAACCCAACATAACCGGTATTGATCCCTTGGCCCATGCTTTGGCCCAATAACATGAGGTGGCCTTAATACAAGGTCCAACCCAACGGTCTAGTCGATCGGCTCCCTATAAACCTAACACGTCAAGTGTTGGTGTCCATACGGCCCACATATGGATGTAGGTAGTCTGTGCTGGGCCCTCCTTTGGGTGTATCAAGCCCTCGGTTGTCGACCCCGGACACTTAAGCAATAATGCACAGCCCTAACCTACTGGTACCCGTGCCTCGAGTTTGTCCAACATCGGACTACGTGCACGTCCGTAGCCCGCCGGACCCGCACCGCTGTACCACTCAGCCGTCGCTTTGGTCGCTTACATCAGTCCAGTAATCGTGCCCCGCCCTAGCCTAGCCTCTAGGGTTGTGAATGATACCAAACTGGGATTACTGCTGGAACAGACCACGTTGCTAGGGTTTCTAATAGGGTTAAGTGTGATTTAACCCTTCACTAATCCTGGATTAAACTGGTTAAGTGTGGCTTAACCCCATTCTAATCCCTTGAACTCCCAAATTGATTAAATTGGTTAAGTGTAACTTAACCCCATTTTCATCCCTTGAATCCCCAAATTGGTTAAGTATTAGTGGACCCTGACTTAACCCTAATTATGAGGCATTAATTAACTTAATGCACCTCAACCTCTCACATTAGACCTTGTTGTGGTTACTAGTTAGGCCGGGCGGGTCCGGGTAGCTTTACACCACAACTTGGTCTAACCTCGGGTCTTGGCACCCCATGACCAACTTCTCACATTGGGTCCTATTGTTTGTAGCCACTAATTAAGCCGGTCGGTTCCGGGTAGAATTACGCTACAAACTCAACCCAACCTCGAGTTGGCCACACTTATGTTTTCTAAGTGTCATGTCCACTTTATTTCAAAACATAATCACAAGTCAAACAATTACTTGGGTAGACCTAACTTAATAGGTAAATTCCCAAGGGGTAGACCTAACTTAATAGGTAAATTCCCAATCTTATATTTTTATGTATTTTAAGTTTACCCCAAAACCCCCAACGTCATTCTATCGCTTACATATTCGTAGTAACGCATAAAGGATAGGAAGAGGGAACTTGGCACAACATAAACTTGCACAACAGTCATGCATAACATGTTAGACTTGCACAACTTAGCGTAGTGAACTTGCATATTACCATAAAACATGCATAACATGTTAAACTTGCATAACTTAGCATAATGAACTTGCATATTACCATAATCATGCATAACTTGTCAAACATGCACAACTTGTCATTTTAAACTTGCATAAACATGCACAACTTGCCAAAACATGCACAACTTGTCAAAACATGCACAACTTGTCATTTTAAACTTGCATAAACATGCACAACTTGCCAAAACATTCACAACTTGTCAAAACATGCACAACTTGTCATTTTAAACTTGCATAAATATGCATAACTCAATAAGCGTACAAATCATGGCTTAGCAAACTTGCATAAACATGCATAACTTAATAAACATACAAATCATGGCTTAGCAAACTTGCATAAACATGCATAACTTAATAAACATACAAACCATGGCTTAACAAACTTGCATAAACATGCATAACTTATAAATCTTGCAAATCATGGCTTAGTATACATGCATAACTTAATAGATTTGCAAATCATGGCTTAGTACCCTTGCATAACATGCACAACTCAATAAGCATACATAAACCCCAACTTCGATCACACATTAACTTTATAGTTTCTAAAATGAGGGTAAGAGGGCTTACAATGCTTATGCGGACTCAAATGAGTACAACAAATGCAAGAAACCCCTTATGCAACTAATTAAAGCCCCCAAATGCAAGCAAACTTGATCAAGACTCCTCCTTTATGATGCCAATTGAAAAACAAGCCTTTAATGCAAGCTAAGGAGGATCATACAAGCCTAAATACCCTTGTATGCATGGAAATCTCTTAGGGATTTGTTTAGGAATTGTATGAAGAGGGTGGAGGCCATGAGAGTTTTGATTTTGGCATAGTTTAGTTACTAGGATGAATAATGAATGATTTAGGGTAGGTTAGGGTCTTATTTATAGATTAGGTTAGTGATTTGAACCATAGGATTAACCCTAGATTCAATTAGGGCCCTCAGATCCCGGAACACTCTAGAAACAAGCCACAAGACCCAACCCTAATCAGAAATGGTGCACCAGGCTAAGCAGCCCGTGCACCCCCTGTCGACAGGGCTGTCGACAGGGCAGTCGACATGCCAAGACCCCTGTCGACAGGCCTGTCGACATGGGGTCCTGGCGGGATTTTTCCCGCCTTGGCACAGCTGGCCCAATTCTTTAAATTTGAATCTGATTTTTAAAACTTGAATTTTCTGAAAACTTCGACGGGCCATATCTGGGTCATACGGACTCCGATTTTCGAAAACTCGGACTCTATTTCGCGTATTTTCCCGAGACGAACGCAATGGCATAGCCCGTTTCCCCTGATTCCCATTTTATAATTTAATTCTGCCTCGATTTTCATTATTACAGGTTGTTGAAAATACGGGTTGTTACAGGGGATGTATCTAATATGAATATAAAAATATTAATAAGTATGTAAGAGAGGGGATGTATCTAATATGAATATAAAAATATTAATAAGTGTGTAAGAGAGGGGATGTATCTAATATGTATATAAAAAACAATAATAAGTGTGTAAAAGGGGGGGATGTATCTAATGTGTACATTGTAGAATATATATATATATATATATATATATATATATATATATATGAGTGTTTGCTGAGTCACTTCTGACTCATTGCCGAGTCAACAAGATAAACCCCATCTTGTCTGAACAGCTGCGGTTATTTCTAGGTTAAATCTAATGGCCTAAATGCATTCTAAAATCTATAAATAAGTGGGTAGACCCTAAACCTAAATCACTTGTAAAATTAGAGAAGCTACCGTCATGCTGCTGCCATGGAGTTCAGCGTAGCCGTCACAAACTAAGAAGAGGAAGCCTAATCTACTACAACTAAATTCTACTCAACAAAACAAATCAAACCAAAGAACTCTCTCTCTAATTCTCTTCTTTTGTTGGTGAGTATGATGATTCTCACAAGACTATTACAAACTAATTTGACTCAGTTATGAATGGATCACAAGAAAGTGATGTGATTTGTAATTGTAAATTCTATATATTGTGGATCTCTTATTATGTTATTATGTTGTCGTATGATGTAAATTATATATGCTATGTCATGCTATGTGGTAAATTCTCTTATGCTATGTCGTGCTATGTTGAGAATCATGTCAAGCTATGTTATACTATCATACTATGCCATGTTATAAATCATGCTATATTATGTTGAAAAATTAGATGATGTTGATTCACACATGTTCATATGTAAGTTTATGAAAATTGATTGAGATTATATTAGGTGAATTTTGAACAAGTTGACACCTTTAGGTCCATGACATGTATAATCTATGCAAGTTGGACATATGCAAGTTTCACTCCTTATTATGATTCATTTGGTCACATATACATGTTGTTATTATGATAATCTCTTTTATGCTATGAGTTAGGCTATTCGAGTCTAACATATATTTTGCGAATAAACGTTCAAACGTGGGGTAGGGTTATTATTAGGAATTAATAAATTGGGTGCAATTTTGTAAGATTTTGTATACCATGAATGGATGTCCATAATTGAGTCAATTATGGACATTGTTAAAAATTGGAAGTAATTAATAATTCAAGTAGGGAATTATTAAAATTGGGGGAAAGTGGATTATTATTAATAATCAATGCTTAGGACACGAGGTTGGACCCGTTTGTGATGTAAACCTGCCCGGACCCGCCCGGCAAATCCAGTAGTCACAAATGTCGGCCCAATGTGAGAGGTCCTAGGCCCAAACTAAAGCATAACAGTTGTAAAGACACGAGGTTAGACTCTTTTATGGTGTAAGACTGCCCGGACCTGCCCGGCAAATCCAGCTGCCATAAATGCCAGTCTAATGTGAGAGGTCTTTATGAGGTTATGGCCTTAATGAACTAAGAAATACTTAACCAGATAATCATGTAAGGTGGGACATGGGGGTTAAGTATGTGCCTTGGGTGGCATGAGGAATCTGGTGGTTGCCTTTAGAGGCATTTGGAATACGATTAGACTTAACCAAACACACATGTAAATGAACATGACTAAGTGGGTTAAGTGGGATGGACTAATGGGGACAAGCTTAGGTGGAATGCTTGTGGTAAATAGCGGGGGCCCATTTCAACCAGTATCCCAAAACGTATCTTTGTGGGCTCGACCCAAGTCGAGGATGGGACACACATACTGGGTTTGACTATAAGAGGCCAAAACAGGGAGCGGTGGCAACGCAAGTCCAACGGGTTTCATATGCGTGTGTGGACCCGGGCTGGTAGGTAAGACGTTGTTGCATCGTGTAGGTATAAGCCGTGCATGTCCGTTGTATCAGGTTGCCACTTTAGGGGAGTGATACACCCCACTGTGGGGCCAGCACGGGTATCTACGAGTTAGGGAGCCGATCGAATAATGGGAAGTAGGGTACACCTAGTGGAGATAGGGGCAGGCGGCACCTATGTAGTCAGCTAGGGGTACGTAAAGCCATTGGGAAAGTTTCTAAGTGATGCTAAGTGGGATGAATCTTTAGGGTGACTGGTGTGGTGCAGTATAGTGTTTATCCTTTAGTATTTAAGAGCGCCTATAACGTTGCCTTTAGCGATTGTCTATGTCCTTAATCTGCTCTTCATAGACATTTTCTTGTTTTCCAGCTTATGCCTTAGTCCAGTTATTTTGGTAATAGTATTGTAGAATTATCATATTCACCAGACTTTATGTCTGACCCCCTCTTTTCCATCCTTTTTCTCCCTTCAGGTCCGCAGGTTGGGCCAAGTTCTAGTGGAGTCTAGTTGGATCACTTATCTTCTGGAAAGCTTGGACTGCTGAAGTAAAGTCCAGCTTGTTATCTTTCTTTTTAATGGCTATTCATGTAATGGGATTATGTACTTGTTTTATCAAGATAGATATTGTACTTGACATTGAATATGGTGTTATGATGTAATCAAACATGTTTTGACTTCTGCTACAATGAAATAAAGTTTTTGAATTTCCAAGTACTATTTTATATCTGTCTTGTTGTAATTTTACTGTTTTATATTCACTTAAAACCTCCATGGAAGTTAATGCATTCCCTTTGTGAGTGACATTAATGGACGTGGGGTGTTACAGTAATATGCAAATGTTGAGTGTTATAGATGCTTTAAAATGTAGAATAGCGAACATGTGACAGTGTTTTACCTGATTACTTAGTCACTAAGCAAACTACTCAGTCAATATGGAAATATGAATATTCAACTAATATTTGAAAACTTTTTCGTCTTACTCACACAAATTCTACTCCCAAAGTCGAAACGTGCTTTTAAAAACACTATTATTTAATGATGAGTATTATATTTATTTGAAATGCTAGAGTTTCAGACACGCGACAGTGTTTTACTTGATTACTTGAGCACCAAGAAACCGACTTATTCGATGCAAACATCAAAGTTTCACTTATATTTTGAAACTTTCTTTATCTTATTTGCGCGGATCCAGGGTTCAAACGATAATATGCGAATGACGAGTGTTATATATGCTTTAAAATGTAGAATAGCAAACATGCGGTAGTGTTTTACCTGATTACTTAGTCACTAAGGAACCTGCTCAGTCAATATGAAAATATGAATATTCTACTAATATTTGAAAACTTTTTCGTCTTATTCGCACAAATTCTACTTCCAAAGTCGAAATGTGTTTTTTAAAAACACTATTATTTAATAATGAGTATTATATGTATTTGAAATTGTAGAGTTTCAAACATGCGGCCGTGTTTTACATGATTACTTGAGCACCAAGAAACCTAGTTATTCGATGCAAACATCAAAGTTTCACTTATATTTTGAAACTTTCTTGATCTTACACGTGCGGATCCAGGGTCCAAACGGTAATATGAAAATGACGAGTGTTATAAATGCTTTAAAATGTAGAATAGCAAACATGCGACAGTGTTTTACCTGATTACTTAGACACTAAGCAACCTGCTCAGTCAATATGAAAATATTAATATTCTACTAATATTTGAAAACTTTTTCGTCTCATTCACACAAATTCTGCTCCCAAAGTCGAAACGTGTTTCTAAAAACACTATTATTTAATGATGAGTATTATATGTATTTGAAATGATAGAGTTTCAAACATGCGGCTGAGTTTTGCCTGATTACTTGAGCACCAAGAAACCTACTTATTCGATGCAAACATCAAAGTTTCACTTATATTTTGAATCTTTCTTGATCTTATTTGCGCGGAACCAAGGTCCAAACGATAATATGCAAATTGTGAGTGTTATAGATGCTTTAAAATGTAGAATAGCAAACATGCGGCAGTGTTTTATCTGATTACTTAGTCATTAAGCAACCTGCTCAGTCAACATGAAAATATGAATATTCTACTTATATTTGAAAACTTTTTCGTCTTCTTCACGCAATTTCTACTCCCAAAGTCGAAACGTGTTTTTAAAAACACTATTATTTAATGATGAGTATTATATGTATTTGAAATGTTAGAATTTCAAACATGCGGCAGTATTTTACCTGATTACTTGAGCACCAAGAAACCTACTTATTCGATGCAAACATCAAAGTTTCACCAATATTTTGAAACTTTCTTGATCTTATTGGCGCGTATCCAGGGTCCAAAAGGTAGTACGCAAATGACGAGTGTTATATATGCTTTAAAACGTAGAATAGCAAACATGCGGCAGTGTTTTACCTGAATACTTAGTCACTAAGCAACTTGCTCAGTCAGTATGAAAATATGAATATTCTACTAATATTTGAAAACTTTTTCGTTTTATTCACACAAATTCTACCCCAAAGTCGAAACATGTTTTAAAAACACTATTATTTAATGATGAGTATTATATATATTTGAAATGGTAGAGTTTGAAACATGCAGCAGTGTTGTACCTGATTACTTGAGCACCAAGAAACCTACTTATTGGATGCAAACATCAAAGTTTAACTTATATTTTGAAACTTTCTTGATCTTATTGGCGCGGATCCAGGGTCCAAACGGTAATATGCAAATGATGAGTGATATAGAGGCTTTAAAATTTAGAATAGCAAACATGAGGCAGTGTTTTACCTGATTACTTTGTCACTAAGCAACCTGCTCAGTCAATATGAAAATATGAATATTCTACTAATATTTGAAAACTTTTTCGTATTATTCTCACAAATTCTACTCCCAAAGTCGAAACGTGTTTTTAAAAACACTATTATTTAATGGTGAGTAATAAATTTATTTGAAATGGTAGAGTTTCAAAAATGCAGCAGTGTTTTACCTGATTAGTTGAGCACTAAGAATCCTATTTATTCGAAGCAAACATCAAAGTTTCACTTATATTTTGAAACTTTCTTGATCTTATTTGCGCGGATCCAGGGTTTAACGGTGATATGCAAATGATGAGTTTTATAGATGTTTTAAAATGTAAAATAGCAAACATGCGGCAATGTTTTACCTGAATACTTAGTCACTAAGGAACCTGCTCATTCAATATGAATATATGAATATTCTACTAATATTTGAAAACTTTTTCGTCTTATTCACACAGATTCTACTTTCAAAGTCGAAACGTGTTTTTAAAAACACTATTATTTAATGATGAGCATTATATGTATTTGAAATGGTAGAGTTTCAAACATGCAGCATTGTTTTACCTGATTACTTGAGCACCAAGAAACCTACTTATTCGATGCAAACATCAAAGTTTCACTAATATTTTGAAACTTTCTTGATCTTATTGGCGCGTATCCAGGGTCCAAAAGGTAGTACGCAAATGACGAGTGTTATATATGCTTTAAAACGTAGAATAGCAAACATGCGGCGGTGTTTTACCTGAATACTTAGTCACTAAGCAACTTGCTCAGTCAGTATGAAAATATGAATATTCTACTAATATTTGAAAACTTTTTCGTCTTATTCACACAAATTCTACCCCAAAGTCGAAACATGTTTTAAAAACACTATTATTTAATGATGAGTATTATATATATTTGAAATGGTAGAGTTTGAAACATGCAGCAGTGTTGTACCTGATTACTTGAGCACCAAGAAACCTACTTATTGGATGCAAACATCAAAGTTTAAATTATATTTTGAAACTTTCTTGATCTTATTGGCGCGGATCCAGGGTCCAAACGGTAATATGCAAATGATGAGTGATATAGAGGCTTTAAAATTTCGAATAGCAAACATGAGGCAGTGTTTTACCTGATTACTTTGTCACTAAGCAACCTGCTCAGTCAATATGAAAATATGAATATTCTACTAATATTTGAAAACTTTTTCGTCTTATTCTCACAAATTCTACTCCCAAAGTCGAAACGTGTTTTTAAAAACACTATTATTTAATGGTGAGTAATAAATTTATTTGAAATGGTAGAGTTTCAAAAATGCAGCAGTGTTTTACCTGATTAGTTGAGCACTAAGAATCCTATTTATTCGAAGCAAACATCAAAGTTTCACTTATATTTTGAAACTTTCTTGATCTTATTTGCGCGGATCCAGGGTCCAAATGGTGATATGCAAATGATGAGTTTTATAGATGCTTTAAAATGTAGAATAGCAAACATGCTGCAGTGTTTTACCTGAATACTTAGTCACTAAGGAACCTGCTCATTCAATATGAATATATGAATATTCTACTAATATTTGAAAACTTTTTCGTCTTATTCACACAGATTCTACTTTCAAAGTCGAAACGTGTTTTTAAAAACACTATTATTTAATGATGAGCATTATATGTATTTGAAATGGTAGAGTTTCAAACATGCAGCATTGTTTTACCTGATTACTTGAGCACCAAGAAACCTACTTATTCGATGCAAACATCAAAGTTTCACTTATATTTTGAAACTTTCTTGATCTTATTGGCGCGGATCCAGGGTCCAAATGGTAATATGCAAATGATGAGTGTTATAGATGCTTTTAAATGTAGAATAGCAAACATGCGGCAGTGTTTTACTTGATTACTTTGTCACTAAGCAACCTGCTCAGTCAATATGAAAATATGAATATTCTACTAATATTTGAAAACTTTTTCATCTTATTCATACAAATTCTAATCCCAAAGTTGAAATGTGTTTTTAAAACACTATTATTTAATGATGAGTATTATATGTATTTGAAATGCTAGAGTTTCAAACACGCGGCAGTGTTTTACCTGATTACTTGAGCACCAAGAAACCTACTTATTCGATGCAAACATCAAAGTTTCACTTATATTTTGAAACTTTCTTGATATTATTTGCGTGGATCCAGGGTTCAAACGATAATATGCAAATGATGAGTGTTATAGATGCTTTAAAATGTAGAATAGCAAACATGCGGTAGTGTTTTGCTTGATTACTTAGTCACTAAGAAACCTGCTCAGTCAATATGAAAATATGAATATTCTACTAATATTTGAAAACTTTTTCGTCTTATTCACACAAATTCTACTTCCAAAGTAGAAATGTGTTTTTTAAAACAACTATTATTTAATGATGAGTATTATATGTATTTGAAATGGTAGAGTTTCAAACATGCGGCCGTATTTTACATGATTACTTGAGCACCAAGAAACCTACTTATTCGAAGCAAACCTCAAAGTTTCACTTATATTTTGGATCTTTCTTGATCTTACACGTGCGGATCCAGGGTCCAAATGGTAATATGAAAATGACGAGTGTTATAGATGCTTTAAAATGTAGAATAACAAACATGCGACAGTGTTTTACCTGATTACTTAGTCACTAAGCAGCCTGCTCAGTCAATATGAAAATATGAATATTCAACTAATATTTGAAAACTTTTTCATCTTATTCGCACAAATTCTACTCCCAAAGTCGAAACGTGTTTTTAAAAACACTATTATTTAATGATGAGTATTATATGTATTTGAAATATTAGAGTTTTGTAACAACCCGAATTTTTAAAACATGTTAAAACAAGAAATCAAGGCAGAATTAAATTTTAAAATAAGAATCAGGGGAAATGGGTTGCGTCGTTGCGTTCATCTCGAAATTCTACATGAAATCGAGTCCGAGTTTTCAAAAATCGGAGTCCGTATGACCAAGATATGGCCCTCCCAATTTTCAGAAATTTTCAGATTTCAAAATAGCTCGAATTTGAATTCAAATTTCAAATTCAAAACCCAGAACAGAATGGGCGGGAAATTTCCTGCCAAGGACCAGGTCGACTAGATGGTCGACCCTAGAGTCGACCTGCCCAGGACCCGGTCGACCATAGAGTCGACCTGGGTGTCGACCTGGTACCCCGAACCCATTTTTGGGCCAGAATTCATTCTAATGTTTCTGGTTCAATTTCTGTCCGGATTCATTGCCCTGACCCTATATAAACAACCTCTAACCCTAGTCTCGCTACACAAACTCTCTCTGGCCTTATGCTGCTAGAATTCTGGTTGAAAAGATAGAGAAAAGGGGGCTATTTCTTCTTCGTCAAGACTACGTGTAGAGCTTTGCTAATTGGGGGTTTTCAACTAGAATAAGACTAAACAAATAGAGATTCAACAACTGCAACAACCGTTTCTAGAATCAAATCTCTTCACTCTAATTCTCGATCCGCGCTCTATAAGTTCTGGTTACTTTGAGATTGAAACTTGTTAAATTTGATATGGATATGGAATAGAAATGAAATTGGACCTAAGCTTGATTATCTATTTGGATCTGTTCTTGTCTCTTCTTGAATCTATGATTTTGCGTTATTTCTTATCGACTGAATCATGCCCATTCATGTTGTTGGACCTAGATTATTATTCAAATGCTAGATTGTAACATAAATTCTTGGATCTCAACTTGTGGGAATATTTATATTTGGGGCCTATTCATGTTGTAAATCAAATTCTTTCATGTCTATAACCTTAATTTGCCTATGACTGTGGACATAAGGTTTTTCCTATGCCTATGACTATGACGATGAACATAAGAATATGCCTATGCCTATGACTGTGAACATAAGACTATGCCTATGACTATTTGCCTAGAACTATTTTTGATAATTATCCATGATTATTGTGATGAGTCGCTTATGATTCATAACTATGAGAATTCTACCTATGACTATTGGGGTTAATTGCCTAAGACTATTATAGTTGATTGTTCATGCCCATAACACTATAGTTGAAAACCATGTTGTACACCGAATTGGCATTTTGTTGGATCGTATACCTAGGGTGTGACTTGCTTAGTTTATTCGCTATTATGTACACCAAAACCATTGGATCCATTATTTGGCTTTCTTTTTCATGCCTATTCTTTTATGTCAGCGTTTGCCATGACTATCGCCTTATCTTGCTAGATTTGAAATCCTTTATGCCAGTGACGTTGTAACCAATTATCTCAAGTTATGTCATGCTAGTCTTGTAACCCATTTTATCGCTTTATGCTCGTCCCTCTTGCCTATCATAGTTTTGACGTTATTCTGAGATTTGGATTTATTTGTAGTATGGATTGATCACGGTTATATGCGATGGGAACATGATTTGGGTAGGATAGGCAAAACATGAATGGGTTATGAACATGAATTATAAACTTGATAAAAAGCAAAATTTGAAACATGAACGCTGTTATAACCTGAACCTGGATATGGACATGAAAATCGCCATGAAACTAGACACAAACTTGAACATGGATATGACATTAGAATGAACTTGAAAATGGCCAACTCGAGGTTGGGTTGAGTTTGTAGTGTAAATCTGCCCGGAACCGCCCGGCGAATCCAGTGACTGCAAACAATAGGATCCAATGTGGGTAGTTGGTCATATCGCGCTTAAGACCCGAGATTAGACTAGATTGTGGTGTAAATCTGCCCGGAACCGGCCGGCGAATCCAGTGACCACAACAACTAGTCTAATGTGAGAGGTTGGGTTGCATTAATGAATTAATGCCACATGATAGGGTTAAGTCATGAACCGCTTGAATATACTTAACCATTTTGACACGATGACTTGATAGGGTTAAGTCATGAACCGCTTGAATATACTTAACCAATTTGACATGATGACTTGATAGGGTTAAGTCATGAACCGCTTGAATATACTTAACCAATTTGACACCATGACGTGATAGGGTTAAGTCCTGAACCGCTTGAATATACTTAACCAACTTGACACGATGACTTGATAAGGTTAAGTCATGAACCGCTTGAATATACTTAACCAATTTGATACAATGACTTGATAGGGTTAAGTCATGAACCGCTTGAATATACTTAAACAATTTGACACGATGACTTGATAGGGTTAAGTCATGAACCGCTTGAATATACTTAACCAATTTGACACGATGACTTGATAGGGTTAAGTCATGAACCGCTTGAATATAATTAACCAATTTGACACGATGACTTGATAGGGTTAAGTCATGAACCGCTTGAACATACCTAACCAATTTGACACGATGATTTGGTAGAGTTAAGTCATGAACCGCTTGAACATACTTAACCAACTTGACACATGATTCGTAGGGCTAAGTCATGAACTTGAACGACAACACCTAGCCAATTTGACATGACACGTAGACGGGTTAAGTCACGAATTTGAATGACCACACTTAGCCAACTTGACATGTTAGACTGATGGGGTTAAGTCTCGAATTTAAATGACAACACATAACCTGCTGGACGAAAACCCTAGTTACGCGGTCCTTTTCAGCAGTAACCCACTAGATGTATCATGGTACCCTGGAACTAGGCAGGGTGGGGCACGATTACTGGGCTGATTGTAAGCGACCAGAACGACGGCTGAATTGGTGCGCCATTGTAGGTTCAGGCAGACTATGGTCGTGCATGTAGTTCGAAGTTGAAAAAGCAGGCATTGGGCACCAGTAGGTTTACACTGTGCGTGCTTGATTCGTGTTGGTGGTTGGCACCCTAGGGCTTGATACACCCTATGGTGGAGCTAGCACAAGTGACTACATTCGTGATAGGGCCGTATGACACAGACACATGAACGAGATAGGACATGTAAGGAGCCGATCGATTAATAGATCGTTTCGTGGGACCAAGTAATGGGTCATTTCATGACATTGGGCAAGGGATCATTTTATAGTCAACACGTGACACGGGTTGGGATAATAGTACGGGTGGTGCAGAGAAAATAGATATCATAGGAATATTTTAAATGGTGAAGCAGAGAAATCTTGCGATGTTTGACAGAAATCTTGCGAAATTATACTTGGTTCATCTTGAATGGGAACCTTGCAATGTTATACATGACAAAAATCATAAGATGTCATTCTTAGTTATCGTGCCTGCAGCTCATCTTGTCATCATGCTTATGTTTATTTTCATTTTATTCATGCCATGTTATCTTACCTGTTTTTAAGCTGAAAGTCACTAGGACTTACTCAGTCTTTATGACTGACCCGGTTTGTTTCGCCTCTTTTTCTTCCGTCCCCCCCCCCCCAGGTTCACAGGGTGGGAATACAGCTTAGTTCGGATCTTACCAAGCTCCAAGGCTCTTTTATGTACGGCTTGGATTTCTCTTGGCTATGGCTTGCTTTGCTTTATTGGGGAATATCACAATTTATTTTTATGCTTCTTTGTTTTTGAGCAAGACAGATATTTTAGCTATGTAATTGGGCATTGGAAGTTGATGGGCTTTTATTGTAAACGATTACATTTAATAAGATTTGAAGTACTTCTACTTTGCTTTCCGTTGTTTTTATATATGTCTGTCTTGAAATATTTCTGTTCCAGTACCCATAATGCACCATTGAAGTTAAGGCATTTCCTTTGTGAGTGACCTTAACGGATGTGGGGTGTTACAAGTTTCAAACATGCGGCAGAGTTTTACCTGATTACTTGAACACCAAGAAACCCAATTATTCGATGCAAACATCAAAGTTTCACTTATATTTTGAAACTTTCTTGATCTTATTTGCGCGGATCCAAGGTTCAAACGATAATATGCAAATGGAGAGTGTTATAGATGCTTTAAAATGTAGAATAGCAAACATGCGGTAGTGTTTTATCTGATTACTTAGTCACTAAGCAACCTGCTCAGTCAACATGAAAATGTGAATATTCTACTTATATTTGAAAACTTTTTCGTCTTCTTCACACAAATTCTACTCCCAAAGTCGAAACGTGTTTTTGAAAACACTAATATTTAATGATGAGTATTATATGTATTTGAAATGGTAGAATTTCAAACATGCGGCAGTATTTTACCTGATTACTTGAGCACCAAGAAACCTACTTATTCGATGCAAACATCAAAGTTTCACTAATATTTTGAAACTTTCTTGATCTTTTTGCCGCGGATCCAGGGTCCAAAAGGTAGTACGCAAATGATGAGTGTTATAGATGCTTTAAAACGTAGAATAGCAAACATGCGGCAGTGTTTTACCTGAATACTTAGTCACTAAGCAACTTGCTCAATCAGTATGAAAATATGAATATTCTACTAATATTTGAAAACTTGTTCGTCTTATTCACACAAATTCTACCCCAAAGTCGAAACATGTTTTTAAAAACACTATTATTTAATGATGAGTATTATATATATTTGAAATGGTAGAGTTTGAAACATGCGGCAGTGTTTTACCTGATTACTTGAGCACCAAGAAACCTACTTATTCGATGCAAACATCAAAGTTTCACTTATATTTTGAAACTTTCTTGATCTTATTGGCGTGGATCCAGGGTCCAAACGGTAATATGCAAGTGATGAGTGTTATAGATGCTTTAAAATGTAGAATAACAAACATGCCGTAGTGTTTTACCTAGTTACTTATTCACTAAGCAACCTGCTCAATCAATATGAAAATACGAATATTCTACTAATATTTGAAAACTTTTGTAACAACCCAGAAAATCTGAACCAGTTTAAAAAATTTAAATTGGCTATTTTAGCGGATTTTAAATATTTAAAATAAATATGTTAAATAATAACGATGAAAAGTATGTTTGAATCGATGTTTGAAAATAAATATTATTAATTTTAATTATAAACAAGGCCTGAAATGGCGCTGTAGTTTCAAAAATTAAATTCAAACTTTAACTGACTGTACCGGGTGCAAAATAAAACGGAATTTAACGAAACCAAAAATATTTAAATCTGTTAGTGAATATCTTTCTAACGAATCAGAAAAATCAAAGTTTCATAGCAGGAATCAAAAGTTATGGCCAAATGAATTTTCACAAAGGTCGTTATAGAGAATATATAGCCCTTGAAAATAGACATTTTGCATACGACATTAGAATTCGACGAAACGACTTTTGTTAGATCCGGGATGCCAAATTATTGCTAGATTTCAAATTTCATAATTTTTGAAGTTTATATGTGAGTGTGGCAGAGGAAAATGTGTTTTGGTCAATTATAGTTAAATTGGATCGACCCGAAAAGGGCCATTTTTCAAACGGTCTCAGAATTCGACGAAACTAGTTTTGTTGGGACCGTATCGTCAAAACATAGCTAGATTTATTTTTCGGGAATTTTTAGAATTGTTATGTGGCCCCGGCAAATTGAAATGTACGTTCCAATCAAATATTGAATGTTTTATATTTTAATTTGAAGAAAAACTGACTGAAACAGTCGAATGGGCCTTCAAAACATATCTCATTGTGTTCGGAATGAGGGTATTTAGAAAGGGACGACAGTCGTTGGGTTTGGATTGGAGTTCGTAGGAGATAAGGGGTATTTTAGAATTTAAAAATATATAAATAAATAAAAAATATCATTGGTCTGTAACAACCCGGAAAATCTGACCAGTTTAAAATTTTTATTTTGGCAATTTTAATGAATTTTGAATATTTAAAATGAATTATTTTAAATAATAATGACGAGAAAATTTATTTTGAATATAATTCGAACGTATATATTTATATAGATCATCGTTAGAATATTAATATTTATTTTAAATTATAAAAGAAATTGAAAATGGCGCGGTAGTTCGATAATTCGATTTCAAACTTCAAATGAATGTACTGGATTCAAAATAAACCGGAATTTAGTGAAACCAAAAATATTAGAATCTATTTGAGAATATCTTTCCAACGAATCCGAAAAATCAAAATTTCATAGCGGGAATCAAAAGATATGCCCGGTTGAAAATTCAGCATAGTCGCTATGGGAATTATACATGGCTCAAAAAGTCATATTTTGCATACGAATGAATTTGGACTCGAAACCACTTCCATTGAGTTCAAAATGCCGTTTAGAACTCCTAAAAGTATATGCTTCGATATATTCCGAGATCCATAATAGTGGCAATTGGCAGGAGCTTTTCGGTTAGCAAAACATAGCCCTTAAAACGTGAAATTTTGCATATGAACTCAGAATTCGACGAGATAAATTTTTCTGGATTCATAATGACAAATCATTGTTGAGTTCCAAAGGGTGCGTCGAACGGAGTTAGTATGTGGCCGTACGAGCTAAAACAGTTCAGAGTAAAACTGGCAGTCATTTTACAAAGGAACATTATTGATAGGATCTCAGAATTCGATTTCGTTTTTTTTTCTGGATTCGTATCGTCTAATAATGGTTAAATCCAAAAGGGCATGATTTTTGAAGTTAGCATGTGAGCGTGCAAGAAGAAATGGTGCGCCAAAATCACATTTTTGAGCGATATCTGAGCATATTCGTGAATTTTAACGAACGATCAAACAAACTCGGAATTCAACGAAACTTGTTTTGTTGGACTCGTCTTCACGTCTACTATGTCGTGTCCGAAATCCGCGGCAGTTGGAGATCGTCGGCGTTCGGACGGTAGTCGAGAAACTAGCATGTAATCACTTTTCCTTCTTTTCTAATTCATTATTTCCCCCTTCCTCTTTTCTTCATTTTCCTTTTTAATGGCCACCGCCTCCTCCCTGCCGCTGCCGCCCCTCCTCCCGCTGCCACCACCCACCGCGGCCGCTCTTCCTCCCCTCCGGCCACCCTCCTCCTCCTCTTCTCTCTTCTCTTCTCTTTCTCTCTCTCCCTTCACAAACCTAAACCCTTGGAGCCGCCGCCACCACCACGGGCCCCACAGCCGCCGCCGCTGCCCCTTAGCCACCTCCCCACCTCCAATCAGGTCCGGCGCCCCCCTATGGCCACCCAACTCCTGCCGTGGGCCCCTCCTCCTCAAAAATCACATTTTTCACAAAATCCTGTTTTTGAAAATAACACCCTGAGCTTCCACAGCCCATAACTCCCAAATGGTGCGATTCTAGCCAAAGTTCCTCAAGACCAAAGTCGAAGAGCACGATTTTATCTTCGATTTGGTATATGATAGTCCTATTTTGCATTGCGGAGTTGCAGGAAAACGCGTCCAAAGTCTGCTGTCCAAACACTATCAAAATGTTGTCTTTTCGCGATTTCCAGCGAAATGGAACATTTTCGAAAGGAAGACCACTATGCGAAAGTTGTCCGGAACGGCGCGTTTAAGCTAGAAAAAAGATGGCATGAAGATTGGAGCTCGTTTGCAAATTCTGGAACCAGAACAGCGAATCCGGACGTTAGAAAAAATGTGAGTTTTCTCCGCTTTAAAGCTTATATGGTTATTGACGAATGAAGTGTATAAAAATATGATTTTTATATTATAGAAATAATAAAAAATATGACTTTTATAATATATAGATAATAAAAATTTGATCTTTATATAGGTAGTAGAGATATAAAAGTACGATTTTTACATATAAAGTGACGATATAAAAATATGATTTTTATATAGTTAATCAAATAAGAAAGGTCGGATTTTTTATATGTGATATTAGCAAAGGAAGGTTGGATTTTCAGTGAAGTAAAGATTTGATTTTTAGCGATGTAAAAATATAATTTTTAGCGTCATAAAAACATGATTTTTATATTAGTAGAAGATTAAAAATAGGATTTTTACATTATAGAAGTACAAAAGATTTGATCTTTATTATGTAGAAGGAGCAAAGATGTAATTTTTATATAAGTGGCGATACAAAAATATAATCTTTATTATATGAACACCGTTGTGAAAATAGAATTTTTATCCATATAGCGTAGTTATAAAAATATGATTTTTATATAACAGAGAATATAAAAATGTGATTTTTATATATGTAGTGAACACGGAAGGCGAAAGTGACAAAAGGCGAGCACGGCGAGGCATTCTACATATGAAGAGTCGCGGCGTTTGGTTCAGCTAATCGGTGAGAACTTCACACTTTAAATTTTTTTTTTTTTGAAAGTTAAAGCATCTATATTTCTAACAAAATTATACAGAGTATCGTACTTACAAGAGAAAAAATTACAAAATCAAATAACCAATAAAGCAACTATACAAGAACAAACTAATATTTACAAGCTAAAATCCATTTTCTTCATCACCTTCTTGACTATAATGTTGAAAAGCTCACTAGATTTAAACTCACCACCTCCAAAAGCTCTTATGTTCCGTTCAGACCAAAGTTCATAACAAAAAATCTTTAAAACCTTCAACAAAATCATAGCATTTCCTCTCTTCCCTCGTGTAGCCTTGTATATGTTGAACCATTTAATTCGACTGATTTTTGAAGGCCGATGCAATCCACCAAAAGCTAACAGCCTTGCCCATATCAAATAGGAAAAACTGCATTCAAAAAACAAATGCACATTTGATTCTTCAGCAGATTTGCATAATAAACATAAGCTATCAGGTACAATGCCCATCTTGAACAATTTATCTTTTGTGTTAATGCCATTCGCCATAATCTTCCATAGATGCAAATTTACTTTAGCCGAGCTACCCACATTCCATATTCTTTTTGACCATGGAAAAATCTGTTTCTCACCCTGTAGCAATTTATATACATGCTTGATCGAATGCTCTCTACCTCCCCAGATAATACTGTTATCACCATGAATATAAAAATTTGTTTCAATCTCTGACCATAATTTCCTCAAAATGGCCGAACTGGTATATGGAAGGATTAGCTTTCCTTCATGAATAAAGTCTTGAACAAGAGCATTTTAAGGAATTCCTGAGCACCTTCTCAGATTAAACTCCACTACATTACTTAGGATTAAACCAGGCTTAGCCCAAGGAGTGAACCAGAAGGATAAATTCCTTATATATTTGAAATTGCATTGAACAAAAGGCAGAAAAGAAGCTCTCAATTTCAAAATGTTCCTCCAGCTCCAGCTTGAATTAAGGGGTACATCCATAGTCCATAATTGTTTATTACCAATTAAGTTTTTTATTACCCATTCTGACCACAAACTTCCATTAGAAGAGAACAGCTTATCAATATACCCAGAAATTACTGCTTTATTTTAAAGAGCAATATTTGTGATACCTAAACCTCCAGTTAATTTTGAATCAAACAGCTTGGAAAAAGCAATAGGAATTAAACCTTTAGCAAATGGACTGCCAAGCCATAAAAACCTATTAAGTGCTGACTCAATCATATGAATCAATTTTAGAGGTAGAATATAATGACGAGTCCAATAAGTAGTGAATGCAAGAACCACAGATTGAATTATCACTAATCTACCTGCTTGCGATAATTTACATGCTGGCCAACTATGAAGCTTAGCAGTGATTTTTTCAAATAATGGCATGCAATTTGCTTTTGTAATTCTAGAACTTAAGAGAGGCATTCCAAGATAAGTAGAATTTAAAGGTAAATCAATCAAACCTGACCTCCCAATTATGTCTCTCTTCATGTCAGGTGATAAACCTTCAACCAAAATATGGGACTTTACCACATTCAGCTGAAGGCCAGTGATAGAATGGAAGAGCTTTAAAGTGTCCAGAATACTTTGAATATTCTGAAATGTAGGCTTTGTGAAAATTACCAAATCATCTGCAAATAAAAGATGGGTAATCAAAGGCTTCTTGCATTTAGGATGGAGCTCTAACTTCTTTTGGAGAACGTGGTCCTTTAGCAAAGCATTAAGCAACTCCATAACAATGATGAAAAGATATGGTGATAGTGGATCACCTTGTCTGACTCCTTGAGTGCCTTTGAAATAACCATGTAAACTACCTGTCCTCTTAATTGAGTAATGTGGAGAAGAAATTAAGGAATGAATCCAGGCAATGAAAGGGATAGGGAAATTCATTCTAGCTAAAATAGCTAAAATAGCATTCCAGGCTACTGAATCAAAAGCTTTCCTAATATCTAACTTTAACATACATCTAGGAGAGATGTTTATTCTGTTGTATCCATAAAGTAGCTCTTGCATAAGTAAAATGTTGTCAGAAATTGATCTTCCTTTAACAAAGGCTGACTGATTTGGAGCAATGATTGTAGGTAAAAAGTCTTGAATTCTGTTGACAAGGATTTTGGAAATGATCTTATAAACTACATTACAACAAGAGATAGGACGAAAATATGACACAGATGTTGGATTATCACTCTTTGGAATTAAGGAGATAGCAGTGGCAGAGAGGCTAGGAGGTAAAGAGTTATGAAGAAAAAAGAACAAAACTGCCTTAGTTACATCATCCCAAATTACACTCCAGCATTTTTGAATGAAAAAGGAATTAAATCCATCAGGACCACCGCAACTATTAATGTCTAAGCTAAAAGCAACATTTTTAACCTCATCAGTAGAAATAAGATGAATAAGATTAGCTGACTGTTCTTGTGTAATGGTAGGCAGATTAATGGAGAAAAGTGGAAATATATCAACAGAGGAGTGGGGATTAGCAAGTATAGAAGAAAAATATTGGATAAAAGAGTTGTTGATCTTACTTTCATCAGATTGCAGATTTCCCTCCATGTCTTGAATTAAGAAAATAGAATCTCTGGCTTTCTGCATTTTGATGGAATTATGAAATTTTTTGGAGTTTCTGTCTCCTTCCAATTATCTTCTAACAAAAGCATTTTGATGAAGACCTTTCATTTCTACATCCAAAGCTTCTTTCAGCTTTACTTTAAGACCAGATTCTTTGTGCATGAATTCCAAGTCAAAGGGATTCTTTTGTAATTCATATTGAACATACTCCAACTCTGCTTTAATGGCGCTTGATTTCCGACAACCTGAACCAAAATTCTTTGAAGACCAAGACTTTAATTGCACCCTTAGAGATTTTAATTTGTGAAGCAAATTTGACATAGGATTATGTAAGTTCTGAGAGCTCCAGACCTGTTGAGGAATAGAAGAAAACTCTGGATGATTAACCCAAAAATTAAAAAATTTGAAAGAACACTTACTCTTGTTAATGGAGTCATCAATCCCCCAGTAAAACAACAAAGGATTATGATATGAAAGAACGGGTGGATGAGTTATGTAAAAGGATTTTGGCTATAGGTTGAGGAAAGCATAATTGAAAAACAAGTGATCTAGCTTGCAAAGAGTAGGCGGACCATTCCATGAACAATTTGTCCAGGAAAAAGAATAACCAAATTCTTTAACAGGGAAGAGGTTATCAATGATCAACATATTATTAAGAGGAGCAAGGTCTTTTAAAGACAAAGAGCAACCACCACTTTTGTGACTGCTACTAAACATACAGTTGAAATCACCACCTATAAGCCAAGGCTCATTTAATGGATTTAGCTGATGGATTTGATCAAAGAAAACATATCTAAGGGAAACAGAATTGTAACACCCCGCAAATTCTATAACTGTGAAATTAACAAATTAAAGTATAATTAATCTGAAATCAAATAACTAAGGGAAACGGGATACGCCATTGCGTTCGTCTCGGAAAAATACGTGAAATAGAGTCCGAGTTTTCGAAAAACGGAGTCTGTATGAAGAAGATATGGCCTTCGGAAGTTTGAGAATTAAGTTTAAAATTCAAACAGAATAAAATAAAGTTTAAATTCGAAAATGGGGCCCATTGGGCCAGGGCGGATAAACACCCGCCTGACATACCCAGGTCGACTGGGCTGTCGACCTGGTCTAACCAGGTCGACAAGGCTGTCGACAGGCATGTCGACCTGGTCCAGACCCAGGTCGAGCCCAGTCTAACCCGGCTGGCCTATTCTCTATGTGGTCGATTTTTTGTGGTCTGCTATGTCATTAGGGCTAGGTGGCAAGTTTTAATTGGTCTCTCTTCCTAATGAATGGCTACGATCAATCCAGGCAACATCAATGGTCCTAATTAGTTCCTAACCTCTATAAAAACAACCCTAGACTAAACCCTAATCTATTCATTCAAAAATAAGAACATAGCCGCCATGTTGCTGAGGAACGACTAGGAGTAGCCACCAAATTGGAGAGAGGATTAGGAGGAAAATTCTAAGGCCTAAAGCAACTCAATCAAATCAAACCGCGTCTTCAATCCCTAAATTAGAGAATTCATCACACCATAGTAAGTAGAGTATTACTTTGGTATGAACAAATAACTGTGTTGATTTGTATGCTTGAATTGTGGCAATAAAGTAATTTGTATTTGTGCGTTCTTATCAATTTGAAATATTATATGCGTTTGGATATTCTTGAATTATGTTATTCAATTATAAAGAACTATATGCGGTAGTTCTATGCAAGTATGCGTTTGGAATATTTCTCAAATTATGTAATCCACATTGAAGCTACATGTATGTAGTTGTTTTAAATTCATGCAAGTTTGGGGCTTTGCTACTATGCCATCATAATGGCTATTTTTATATAAACATCATTTTGTAAGTAGTTGGAACAAGTTTGGTTATTATCCATATGAAAGTATGTTGAGAATTTGGCATCATGTATTAAGCCATGCTTTTGTACTAGAAAACCTATTTGCAAACTGATGAATATGATTAGGCTATGAATGATATTTGGCATAATTGAAAACCGTGATTAAGTTTATCTTGTTTACAAGAATTATATGATGACATATGTGGTACATAGTTAGGATTAGATCGAAAATCCCTTTTTGCAAGTTTACATGACTAAAGTAAGAATCATGATTTCATGTTAGAAATATTTATACCATGCTTATGTTTGACATTATGCCATGCTTATGTTTGAAATATTATGCCATGTTTATGTTTGACATTATGCCATGCTTATGTTAGAAATATTTATGCCATGCTTATGTTCGACATTATGCCTAAATAAAAGTATAGGTCCATGTTGTAGTTATGACTATGTGTCAATAATGATACCCAATTTAGATTCTTACCTCGACTACAAGTTCACATGTTTTGATTCATGTCACCTATGCTTTATGACCAAAGTATATGTTATCACTATGCAAGTACACCAGTTTCTATTTTGTATTTCCAACGTCATATTGCAAGTTCATGCGCTCACATTCCCCTCTTTGTGTATCATGCTTTAAGCCTCCCCTTTTCGCATGGCTAATTTGGGCTTTAAAAGGCTAAGCCCAAAATATATAAACGGACGTGTTAAACGGGGGAAAATAACGTTGGGTTAAAATTACTAATGAATGAAAATATAAAATAGAAGGGCCCAAGTTCAAGTATGGGTTGGGCCCTTGATTGGTGTAACCTTTACACCATTAACTTAATAATGGGCCGCAAATATTTACATATAAGAAATAAAGAAGAAAGACAAAATATGTAAATGTAGAACATACGATGTGTTTAACCTGAGGTTGGATTGAGTTGTGATGTAAACCTGCCCGGAACCGCCCGGCTGTCCAGTAGTCACAACAATACCTATCCAATGTGGGAGGTTAAACATGGAGCCCAATAAGGACCCGAGGTTAGACTGAGTTGTGGCATAAGACTGCCCGGAACCAACCGGCAACAGGCAGCCACAACAATACCTGTCTAATGTGAGAGGTCAGGGCCTTAATAAGACAATTAAGGCTGAGTCAGGATTGTTAGGATTAAGTGAACTAAAGACTTTATCAAAATGGAACATGCTAAACTAAACGGACTGGTGGGGGGTTAGGTTAGAAAACACTTAACCAACTTAGCACGTTGGCTAGAGATAGAAAACCTAGTAACGGGGGACCCTTTTCAGCAGTAACCCTAGAAGGTGTATCAAGATACCCTGAAACTAGGCAGGGTGGGGCACGATTACTGGGCTGATTGTAAGAGGTCAAAGCGACGGCGGTGGTGTAGCAGTGTAGGTTCTAACGGGGTGCGGGCGTGCACACACTCCGGCGCAGAAAAATAAGGCACTGGACACCAGTAGCATACCTGTGCATTCTAAGGTTGTGTCGGTCCGCCACTATGGGACTTGATACACCCCATGGTGGGACCAGCATAGGTAACTACAACATCGGCGGCCGTAAGACACATGTAACTATGCGAGTAGGAGCCGATCATCATAGAAGGGATCACATCACCCTGATTATGGGGTGCCAGTTGGGAACTAGTTTATATGGGTTCAGAGATTAACATGGGGTACGATAGTATATTCGACCCTAGACAACTTAACCAAGTTTATAGTACTTGCCCACTTCTTGTTTATACTTATCATACCCAGTTCTTTATTCATAGACAAAATAGTACTAGACTTACTCAGGATTTATGTCTGACTCTACTTTGCTTTCGTCTTCTTTTCTTCCGTTCCCCCCCCAGGTCCACAGGGTGGGAACACAGCAGCTTGACCAACCTTAACATCCAGCTTGAAGAAGAGAAATGTATTGCTTGGACTTTCCTGTTTTGAACTATGGCTTTGGACAACCACTATGGGGGCTTTTGCTGTTTATCTATGTTTTATTTATGCTTCTTTAAATAATGTACTCAAGACAGATTATGAAAGTGTTATGTTATGTTTTTGGAAAAAGATGTAAGACAATCATGGTGATGTTTTGTAACACGTATTTGCTTTTATGAAATAAAGTTTGTTGTTCTTCCGCTGTTTACAAATATGTGTTCCTATATCTGTCTTGTATATCTGTGACTTATACTTATAAACCTCCACCAAAATTAGGGCATTCCCTTTGAGAGTGACCCTAACGGAAGTGGGGTGTTTCAAGAATTATTGGCATAGACAGAAGTGAGAAATTTTATTGAGTTTGTGGGTAAGAATAACAACAATAGTGGATTAACTGATCAGATTCAAAGATTTTGGATAAAGAGAAAAAAGAAGGATTCCATAGGGTTAATAACCTGCCAAAAGGAGCTTTGACAAGGTTATGATCAAAATTCCATGATGGAGCAATATAATTTGCTGCATTAGGGGTAGAAGTTGCGTCCAGTTTTGTTCCAGAAATACATATAAGCTGATTGGATTTGTCTTTAATCAGAGATTTAATAACACATTGCTTAGAGGAAAGATTTGCTCCTCTAATGTTCCAAAATCCAATAGATTGCTTCATTCAAATTGAAGTGGATCCACCAGACCAAGTGGATTACTCCTTGTGTGTCTACATGATTTAATTGAATTTCCATTAGAAAGTTCAACATCCTCCTAATTAAATTCTTTACCATCATTGAGGTCTTCAATATCACCCTCTTTTGAATTCTTGCTTTTCTTTTTACGGCCCCTCTTTTTCTTTTTACTACCAAAATGAACCCTATCTGCACTTGAAATAGAGTTTTTGGCAGGAGGAGGAAGAATAATATGAGATGGAGTAGAAAGATGTGAATAAGGAGAAGCACTATGAACACAAGAAGGAGGAGTAGTTTTTGAAGTTGAAGGATCAGGGACTGAAGTATTACCAGGAATAGGGATAGAAGTTTCATGATCAGAAAGGATATCAAAAGGATTTTGAGTGTGAAATTCATTTGCCACTGCTTCATGTAACCTCTCAGTAAAAACATCATTTCCATTGTCAATAATAATGTCTTTTCCTTTCTCTTTAGAAGAAATTTTCCTTTGAATAAAACATTTGCCCAAAGAATCAACTATGACAATGTTTTGATTATCTCTCCCTAAACTTTCATTATTGATATTCATAGATTCTTCATTGCTCGTCTCTCCAACATTATCCAAATGATTACTACCATCTACTTGAATAACCTCTTCCAATGAATTATCAACCACGTCTGCAGTATTAGCAATTGAACTCTTCTCTTTTATTTTCCACATCAATTTCTTTTTGTTGACTACCTTATTCCATCCTTGATTCTTCCTGTCATTTAAACCCGACTTCATACCCTGATTCCAATTCAATTTCCTTACAGGAGGATTATCATAATTCTCAAACCTACTTTTTCCAATTCCTGAATCCTTCTCCTTTGAGAGATTACCAGTAACATTATGATAATCCTCATCATTCCTATTCTTGTCACACTCAATTGTAGCATGACCAAAGAGCTTGCAATGAGTACAAATGAGTGGTTTCCAATCATACGAGACTCTTGCAGGAGGACACTTTTCATCAATAACACCCATGTCTATAAACTCTGGAAGCTCATAATCAGGAAAAATTTATGCTAATGCTTTAGCATAACTAAATCTTTGAAGCCTCTCAGTACTAGCGTCAAAATAAATCAGTTTTCCAACATGGCAAGATAGCCAATTAATACCTACTAAGGTCCACAATATAAGGGGAATTCTGTGAATATGAATCCATATTGGTACTTTCCTGATTTGTGACTGAGAATCACCAATAGATGGATCCCATTCAGTGATAATGAACATTCGACCTTTGATAAAAATAGGATCAGATCTGAGTACCCTTTCCCTTTCAATGTCATTTGCAAATTTGAAGAAAAACTTAACCCCATCTAATTTGATATCAACATCCCCTTGAAGCTTCCAATAACTAGTCAGAAAATTCACTACAGTGAGATAGGAAAGAGTGCCATCAAGAAAGAAACCAACCAGATAATCTTTCCAGTGATTCACACCTTCAATTTTAACTATTTCAGGGAGCTTATTTTCTGTACCATCTCGATTGATATTGAACTGAATCGGCTTATAAACTCCTGCATTGCGCGGAAGCTTAGTGAACAAAGAACGATAATCAGATTTGAAAGGAGGCAGATTGGATGAGGAAGTGTTTGATGATTTGATAGAAGGAGGAACAGTTGGATTTTGGTTAAGAAGAATCTGATTATCATTTGAAGAAGTATCATGACAAGAATTACCTAAAGCATCAGACCCAGATCTGAGTGAAATTTGAGGATCCAAGGTGTTTGACGAATTAACAACATCAGAAGAATAAGATCCATTTGAGATATCAACAGGATTAGGAGCCTTATTAGAACGAACAAGATCTTGAAAAACCTGATTAGCATTAGCGAAAGATTTTAATGGATCCAAAGTTTCAGGGAGCGGATCAGGAGAGACAAGATGGGAAGGAGGATGAGGCGGGATAGAAGGAGGAGGCGAAGGAGGAGGGTGAGGAGGGATAGGAGGAGGAGGTGGAGGAGGAGGGAGAGGAGGAGGAGGAGGAGGTGGAGGAGGAAGGGAAGAAGAAGGATTTGAGATACCAGGTGTGGACGATGACGCCATTAACAAGGATTTCACAATATACTTAGCTTAGTTGGAAAGTGTACATCGACATGGTGTAAATTCAAAATTTTCTATTCTAGTTATAAATATATATATACTAGGATGTAGACGGTGTTTAGTAGCACCTGACACCACTGTCCACAGATCATGGACTTGTTTGTTTGGTTGTATAGTTGGTTAGATTATTTGATTTGAATTTGATTGTATGGTGAAATGGAATTGAAATGATTGATATGTGTATGGCATGGGCCATCACTAGACCGGGGATAAGGCTAGGCCTTGTCCTGTTTCTAGTATCGTGCCGTTATGCCGCCGAAATTTTCAAAATTAAGTTAGAAAAATAAAAATATCATTTTTATTTTGTAAATGAGCTGAATAGAAATTCATGTGTTAAAATAAAATATTTTATCATTAAAAATATAATTTTTAACGTGTGTGTGAATAAAATAAAATATTCATTTACAAACCAGACGGTTTGTTTATGTACACTGATTTGACTGATATTGATTGGGACGATAAATTTTACACATCGCCCAACTGCACAAATAATATTCAGTGTTTGTTGATGTGAAACCCCACACGGGTATTGGGATGATATTTAACGTACACTAGTCCCGATTGTATAGTTGTTTGTTGATCGATAGGTTGACAAACAAGTGGTGTTGTGCACTTTGGGTGATGGTTGATTATTTATTGTTGCTATTATGTATGTGTGTTGTATGGAATCCATATAATTAACAATATATGGTAATTGATTGGGCCTCATTCCAATTGAGAACATAAAGAATATTATAAAATAAGATTCATGTGTTGACAGTACTAATTTGTTGAGATTAGTCAAGTGTTGAAAGAAATATAGATTCATGTGTTGAATAGAATAAATATTCATTTGTTGAATAGATTAAAGAAGTTTTTGAAGAATATAAAGCCGTGTTGATTAAAAATGCGTTATTTTGACGCGAACGATATTTTTATCGATTTATAATGAATATTGAAAAGTGATTTCATAATCGAATATTTTGAATTGAACAGGATTGAAATTGAATTGAAATCAATTTGAAATGAATTCGAATTTAATTGAATAGAAGGTAAATTCAAATTGAATTGAATATAAAATGAAATTGAATTAAAATGGATTGAAATAGAATTCAAATTAAAATTGAATTGAAACGAATTTGAATTCGAATTAAATAAAATCGAAATGAATTCGAATTGAATTTAAATCAAATTGAAAACGAATTGAAATTGATTTGAAATTGAAGATGAAGTTGAAATTGTTTTTGAAATCGAATTTAAAACTATTTATAAAATTCGTTTTAAATAGAAATCGACAAAATATATATTATATATATAATATAATGGCCTGAATAGAACGCGCCGCGCTGCGGCAGTTCGAAAATTTTGACCATTGACTTCGAACGGACATTACGGGAGATCTGACCGTCGGATTCTCCTCAAACTAGAACCGTTGGGTTCGTATCGAAAAGATCTTTTCAATGAATATTTGAAATTAGAAATCTAACGGTTGGATTTGGAGATACGTCCAAATCAATTTCACAAAAGGGCGTTGTAAGTGCAGTTCGATGGCCATTGTAGGAATTCGATTGTACGTGCCTTGAGAAAATTATTAAAAATATCAATAATTTGTGTAAAATCAAAATAAATGATTTGGAAAGGACCGGGATGAAAAATCCCATATTTGAAAAGATAAAAATGTATTTTTATCAAAATGAATTAATTTTGAACTAGAATAATAATTTATATATTTTTAAAATGAATAAATTGGATTTGAAATGATTTTAAAAATAACCATAATTTCCAATATATGAATTGGAATGGATTTGAATCGAAATTATCTTTGGAATATTTCGATGATTGGATTCAGGTTTATACAAATATTGTTAAGGAGATTTGAAAGATATATTTTATATCGTTATTTCCAATACGGTATTTGTTGATTTCAGAATTTGATATTGAATATAAGCCGATATATTTTCTATTCAGAGTCTTGTATTTAATATCAAATGAGATTTGGGTTTGTCGTGAATGGTGTCTTCATCAACACTGTTCTTGAACCCAGTAGGAGAAAAGATTAAATCTTTTTATTTAGATTTAATGGAGTATACCAATTAATTATTATATTTAATTGGAATGGAATTAGAATTAATTTGTGGGTTTATCGTGAACGGTGTTTTAAATAACACTTGTTCTTTAACCCGATAATGAATAGAATGTGATTTAGTTTTATCGTGAATTGTGTTTTAAATGGCATTAGTTCTTTAACCCAGTAAAAGGAGTTTTAATGAATTTTAATTAGATTGAAATGTGAATTGATAATTTAAATTATCAAATATAGGAAATGATCGAGAATGGAGTATCGCCAGTTTTGCTCCGAGCGATAGTAAATCTTTAATTAGATTTAACGTGAAATGGTAATTAAATTTACCGATAACACCGTGGTGTTAGTTATGGAGTAATAACAGTTTTGCTCCATGGGATGAATAGGTTGGGATTGGGAAATAAAATAAATAATTACTTCGGTGTGGTTCGCTAATCCCGACTAGTTTGGAAAACCATAATATGGTTTGAAATGACATCCAAAGGAAGATTAAAGAATAAATTTTAAAGAATTTATCTTTGATAAAATTAATGGGAACTTTTCCCTAGGAATATTCTGAATTGGAAAGAGGCGTATGTTGTGTTTGCGTAACAATTGTTTATTATATACGTGGGTTATTCAGAAAGGCCGGGTTTACACCCATTCCGAATAACCGATTCAACGATATGTCAAAGATGAAGACGGTGGTTGAAGACCGGAAGTCTTCACATCGTTTGGGTGATTACTGACAATCTTGATTGGGCTGTACACCCAAGATGAGGGAACCAGTTGGTGATCGTCCATACGTACTTGGAGATCGATGGATATGCAAGGAAAGTGCCTTCGGTTTCATTCAGACCCAGAACGAACTTGTAAATGGACTATGTGTCTGACATTGGATTTTATTCTGTGTTGATTGATCTATATTAAATATACATCTTCTTGCCGGCGGAGAATTAATTCTCTTGCTTAACGCCCTTCTCTAAGACGTATGAGATCAGAGGTTGTATATCGATGGACGTCAGTCGCATGGAGTGAATTGCCTGTGTGGCATGCCTGAGTGGCAGATGATCAAGGCTTCTGTTGAAAAGCAAAGTCTTGTGGTTGATGATCAAAGTACGGCCTGTGTGGCGCAGTTTTGTGTATAGCGTGGATTCGCGAGCCTCACACCTCGGTATGAGTCAAAAATGCGATACGGACCGTTGGGAGAACACGACATTTCTTTCTAGCTATGGGTGGTGTTAGTGCTTAAACTGGCTAACATTTATATATTTTTCACCTTTGTGTTTATTGGATGAGGCGTCTCGATATTAGGTCTGTTAGGACCGGGAAACATGTGTTCAGGAATTGCCAAATGTAGCGACCCGAACTTCCCAGGTCTCCGAAGAGATGAGAACGAACGAATTACTGTGAGAACATGACAAATCAGAACGCAGACGGAAGAACCTTTCATTGCTATTACAACAATTCCATCAGAATACAAGAATATACAGAGTATAAATGAATAAATTACATTCGATAAATATCAGAGATTACAATAAATTACATAGCAGCGGAAAAATATACAAAGCACAACTGAAGGTGATATACGGATACTGAGCTTTCCGGATATCATTCCAGCTGTAAACCAGGATCCTGTGAATATAAATCTGCAAAACCAAAACTACTAGCTGCCCATGCGGAAAATACGGCACCCAGAGTTTAGGTTAAAACAATAAACTCTAGGTCAGTCATGTGACTGGTGTGAGAACTAAAACAGTTATTTAAAGCTTTACTTTAAAAGAGAGTAATTCAAGGGACCACGCCGTATAACACAGAACAGGTTTCCTCCCAAGAATACCAGTGCATAGAATAAACAGCGCAATGCTTTTTCGAAAAATGAAGCTATTATAAGACCCAGGTCCCATCACACAATGCAACGCAAGCCGGAGGATAGGGTTTTCCGTTATAATAGCCAAACATGCTTGGTACGTTTAACACAAATCATTTGATACTATAATAAGTGTATAGTGTCAAAACAATTTCAATCATAAATATAAATCATAGACGGCATGGGTACCATATATCATGTCGCCATACTAGTTCTACAATTAAAACCGTAATACACGTATTGGAAATTGGATTTCCGTCATGAGTCGAGGTAAGGGGCAAGATCCTCTCCGCTTCGAGACACTCTAGCAAATGCCTCGGGACTACACACTCTGGGCAACCCCGGATTCGGCTGGGCCGGTCCTCTCTTACGTTTGAGGATTAGTTATTCCTGAACACACGTTTCCCGGTCCTTACAGACCTATAATCGAGGTGCCTCATTCCAACAACCACAAAGGTGAAAAGTATATAAATGTCAGGGCTGGTAAGTCACTGACACCACCAAAGCTAGAAAGAAACGTCGTGTTCTCCCAGCGGTCCGTATCCCGTTTTTAACTCATACCGAGGTGTGAGGCTCGCGAATTCACGTTATACATAAAGCTGCCACGTAGGCCGTGCTTTGATCATCAACCACAAGACTTTGATTTTCAACAGAAGCCTTGATCCATGTAGCTCAGCATCCCACACAGGCAATTCATGCCATGCGATTGATATCTATCGATATATAACCTCTAAGCTCGTACATCTCAGAGAAGGGCGTCAAGCAAGAGAATAAATTCTCCTCCGCCAAACAGATGTATATTTAATAGAAATCAATCAACACAGAATAAAATCCAATGTCAGACACACAATCCATTTACAAGTTCATTCTGGGTCTGAAAGAAACCGGAGGCACTTTCCTCGCATATCCATCCATCTCCAGGTACGTCTGGACGATCACCAACTGTTTCCCTCATCTTGGGTTTACAGCCTAATCAGGATCATCAGTAATCATCCAAACGATGTGAAGACTTCCGGTCTTCGACCACCGTCTTCATCTTCGACATATTGTCGAATCAGTTATTCAGAATGGGTATAAACCCGGACTTTCCGAACAACCCACGTATATTAAAAACAATGTTACACAAACACAACATACGCCTCATTCCAATTCCACATCCTTAGGGAGAGGTTCCCATTAATTTTATCCAAGAAAAATTCTTTAAAATTTATCCTTTAGTCTTCCTTTGGATGGCATTTCAAACCAAATTATGGTTTTCTAAACTAGTCGAGATTAGCGAACCACACCGAAGTAATTATTTATTTTATTTCCCAATCCCAACCTATTCATCCCATGAAGCAAAACTGGTAATACTCCACATCTAACACCACAGTGTTATCGGTTAAATTAATTACCATTTCACGTTCAAATCTAATTAAAGATTTAACTATCGCTTTGGAGCAAAACTGGTGATACTCCTTTCTCGCTTATTTTCCAAATTTGATAATTTAAATTATCAATTCACATTTTAATCTAATTGCAGATTCATTAAAACTCCTTTTACTGGGTTAAAGAACTAGTGTCATTTAAAACACATTTCACGACAAACCCAAATCACATTCTAATTATTATCGGGTTAAAGAACTAGTGTTATTTAAAACACTGTTCACGATAAACCCACAAATCAATTCTATTTAAAACCCATTTCAAATCCAATTTATTTATTTAAAAATAAATGGATTTTAATTCTAGTTCAAAAAATAGTTCATTTCGATAAAAATATATTTTTATCTTTTCAAATATGGAGTTTTTCATCCCAATTTTCCCCTAATCATTTCTTATGATTTTACACAAATTATTGATATTTTTAATAATTTGTCAAGGCCCGTACAGTCGATTTCCATCAACGGCCATCGAACTGCACTTACAGCGACCTTTTTCAAATTTGATTTGGATGTGTCTCCAATTCCAACCATTAGATTTCAACTTTCTAATATTCGTTATAAATCTCTTTTCGATACGAATCCAACGGTTCCAGTCTTAGGAGAATCCGATGGTCGGATCTCCCGTAATGTCCGTTTGAAATAAACGGTCGAAATTCGCGAACTGCCGCAGCGCGGCGCGTTCTATTTAGGCCATTATATTATATATATAATATATATAATATATATTTCGTCGATTCTATTTTAAACGAATTTTATAAATAGTTTTGAATTCATTTCAAAAACAAATTCAACTTCCAATTCAAATTCAAATCAAAATTGAATCTTTCCTTATAAATTCGTTTAAAAATTCATTTCAATTCAATTCAAATTTAACTTAAATTTGAATTCATTTCAAATTGATTTTTACTTCTATTTCAATTTGTTTTCCATTCAATTTAATTAGAATTCGTTTTCTATTCAATTTAATTCGAATTCGTTTTCTATTCAATTCAATTTAAATTGGTTTTTCTATTCGATTCAATTCAAATTGGTTTTCTATTCGATTCAATCCAAATTGGTTTTCTATTCGATTCAATTCAAATTGGCTTTCTATTCGATTCAATTCAAATTGGTTTTCTATTCGATTCAACTCAAATTGGTTTTCTATTCAAATCCAATTCATTATATATTCAACTGAAATCAAATTCGTTATATATTCAATTGAAATCAAATTCGTTTTCTATTCAAATCAAATTCATTATATATTCAATTGAAATCAAATTCGTTATATATTCAATTGAAATCAAATTCGTTATATATTCAATTGAAATCAAATTCGTTATATATTCAATTGAAATTAAATTCGTTATATATTCATATCAAATTCATTATATATTCAATTGAAATCAAATTCGTTATATATTCAATTGAAATCAAATTCGTTATATATTCAATTGAAATCAAATTCGTTATATATTCAAATCAAATTCATTATATATTCAATTTAATTCAAAATTCATTTCAAAATATTCGATTTCGAAATCACTTTTAAATATTTATTTTAAAATGAATAAAATCGTTACAAATCTCGTTCACGTCAAAATGGCGTCGATCTAATCAACACGGCTTCATATATTTCTATTTTCAAATATTCTATTTCAAATATTTCTATTTCAAATATTTCGATTTCAAATATTTCGTTCAACACATGACTAATCTCAACGGATGAGTACAGTCAACACATGGACCTTTATTTTATATTGATAAAGATGTAAATTTTATTATTAAAATATTTCGTTCAACACATGACTAATCTCAACGGATGAGTACAGTCAACACATGAACCTTTATTTTATAATATTCTTTATTTTCTAAATGGGAATGAGGCCCAATCAATTACCATATAATGTTAATTATGTGGATTTTCATACATCACACGTATATAATAGCATTGAAAAATAATCAACCATCAACCAAAGTGCACTACACTGTATAAGCATCAAATATAGATATCTAATGCTTATAACAGCCTGTCAATCAATCGATCGACAGATTTAATCAATCAGGATGAGTGAACTTCAAATTTCATCCCAACACCCGTGTGGGGTTTCAAACAATCAAACGCAGATTTTATTTGTGCAGTTGGGCGATGTGTAAAATTTATCGACTCAATCAATGTCCTTTAAATAGGTGTACATAAACAAATCGTCCGGTTTGTACATGAATATTTTATTTTATCCACTTCCACATTAAAAATTATATTTTTAACGATAAAATATTTTATTTCAACACATGGATTTCTATTCAGTTCATTTACACAATAAAAATGATATTTTTATTTTTCTAACATATTTTAGGAAATTTCGGTGGCATAACGGCACGATACTAGAAACGGGACGAGGCCTAGCCTTATCTCCGGTCTAGTGAAGGCACACGCCATTCACACATCAATCAAATCCATTCCATTTTACCAAACAATTCATTTCAAACCAAATAAACTAACCAACTACACAACCAAACAATTTAACAAATAAGCCATCCATGGTCTGTGGATGACGGGTGTCGGGTGCTACTAAACACCGTCTGCATCCTAGTATATATATATATATATATATATAACTAGAAAAAGAAATTGAAAGGTGAGAAATTCTCACCGATAGCTATCCAATACCACGACTCTTCATTCATAGAAATCTTCATCGTTATCGCATCTTTGTCACCTTCGTTGCCCGTGTTCTCTACATATAAAAATCAAATTTTTTTACTTTGCTATTCAATATATAAAAATCGCATTTTTACTATGCTATTCAATATATAAAAATCGAATTTTTACTATGTTATTCAATATATAAAAATCGAATTTTTACTATGCTATTCAATATATAAAAATCGAATTTTTACTATGCTATTCAATATATAAAAATCGAATTTTTACTATGCTACACATATAAAGATGATATTTCTAATATTCCTATCATGTAAAAATTATATTTTCAATCCTCTACATAAACAAAAATCATATTTTTACATCTTCTATATAGTAAAGATTATATTTTTAATACTTTAAAAATATAAAAAAATCATATCTTTAATATTTAAAAAATATAAAAATCATATTTTTAATACTTAAAAAAAATATAAAAATCATATTTTTATAATCACTTCATATATTTAAAAATCGAATTTTTTTACTGTTAAAAATCTAAACTATATACCATATAAAAATAAAAATCTAATTTCAGTTTTAAAATAACTAATTACCTAAATAGGTGAAGACAAGCAAATCGAAATAAAAGAAAAGAAAGGGCTCACAGTTGAAATCTGGAGGAGGGGGGTCTTCCTTGCTGACTCGGATTGGTAGAGGGGGGGGGTGCGCTCGCTGAGGTGGCGCCGGAGTTTGGCGTTCGTCGGTCGGTTCAGGTGGCGATTGCGGCGGGTTAGGGCTTGGTGCGGTCTTCGTTCAAGGAGGAGACAGAGGACAGGGAAGGGGGAGGGACCAGCGACCATCGATGGAGGCGGCGCCCCTCCGTTGGTGGCGCAATGGTCTGCGAGGGGGGGCGACCAGATTCGAGGTCGTGTGTTTTTTTTTCCTCTATTCGAAATGAAAACGAGAAGGGGAGGGGGGCCAGAAAGAATATAGAGAGGGAAAGGGTATTTTTTATTTATTTAATTATTTTATTTCAAAAAGTTAACTTTTATTTTCGACCTCGAAACGAGGCCCACCGCCTGTCGTCCATAGTGTTTTACCCCCATTCCGAACACAATGGGATATGTATCGTAGGCTGATTCGATCGTTATAATTAGTTTCCATTAAAATCAACATATAACTCTATATATTGAATTTGAACGCGCATTTCAATTTACCGGGGTCACATACTAACTCTAAAAATTCCCGAAAAATATTTTCTAGCTTCATATTGCCGATACGGTCCTAACAAAACTAGTTTCATAGAATTCTGAGACCGTTTGAAAAATGGCCATTTTCCAGTCGATTAAAATCAACTGAAACTGGTCAAACGCGTTTTCCTTTGCCACGCTCACATATTGATTCGAAAAATTATGAAATTTGGAATCTAGCAATAATTTGACATCACGGACCCAACAAAAGTAGTTTCGTCGAAATCCGAGGTCGTTTGCAAAATGTCTATTTTTAAGGGCCTGAATTCCATAGCGACTATTCAGAATTTTCAACTGGACATATCTTTTTATTCCCAGTATGAAATCTTGATTTTTCGGATTCGTTGGAAAGATATCATCAATTAGGTCCAAATGTTTTTGGTTTCACTAAAATCCGGATTGTTTTGCACCCGATACATTCATTTGAAGTTTGAAATCGAATTATCGAAGTACCGCGCCATTTTAAATTGTATTTTATAATTATATATAATTATTTATATTCTAACGACGACGCGTATAAATATATACGTTCGAATTATATTCAAAATAAATTTCTCGTCGATATCATTTAAAATAATTCATTTTAAATATTCTAAATTCGCTAAAATTGCCAAAATAAAAATTTTAAACTGACTCAGAATTTCCGGGTTATTACAATCTCCCCCACTTAAAACTTTTCATCCCCGAAAAGGAACAGAGTCTAAAGTGGTTTGATCAATCACTTCTACGTTCGCTCTGGCTTCCATTCTACAAATTTTCAGTTTCTGAGAATTTTCAAATTTTCAAAAATTTGGCTAACACCCTAAATTTTTGAAAAATTTCTCCATAACCTCCCCTGCACCGGGAGCCACGGGAAATTCCCGAAATTTCCATATAGGCCTTCTGATCTAAAAAAGAAAAAGAAAAAGCCAAGAGGCTAGCCAATAGGCTCATAAAATCATCATCACCCAAACAAAACAGTAAATTATAGTAAACATGTACCTATTTGTCGGGCAAACAAATTTTATTCTTCGGCTCTAGCCTCCTTGCTATGACCTGTTCAATGTAAGTACATGTATATGCAAGCAAATGCGACCAATTTTCAATACAATTCAATATTTGATTCAATTAGGCATAATGGTTCAAAATTCAATTAGGCAAACAAATAAACAATCAACACAAACATCAATCAATTAGTGGATTAACGTTTCAAATTCATAAATATGATATATAGTCGAAAATCATGTTTTTGATGCCAATTCACAACAATAAATCTATCTATATAAGTTTTGGTTCTCACACCAGTCTAATGGAAATATATAGATATCACACCTTCGAAACACGAACACAAATTTTGGTGATGGAGCTCCATCATCAAAATCATCTCCGAGCGACTAGAGTGTAATCCTATATCTATCCAGTATATTAAAACTTCGAATATACGTTCATGACGCGCATATACAAAACATTTATATACTAGATTGTCCAAATTCAAAATAAATAAATAATCAAATACGTTTAAAATGGTTTAAATTTCAAAACAGAATTTGTTTTCATTTGAAAAATATACTCCTCACACTCGTTCTAGGATACTACTGATCCTATCTCTAACAAGTCATTCTAATAGGATATTACTAATCCAATATCTGAAGAATTCTTTCGTATGGTTCCAATATGTCTTATTCTCGAGCTCTGTAAACCAAAGCTCTGATACCAAATGTAGCGACCCGAACTTCCCCGGTCTCCGAAGAGATGAGAAAGAACGAATTACTGTGAGAACAGGACAAATCAGAACGCAGACGGAAGAACATTTCATTGCTATTACAACAATTCCATCAGAATACAAGAATATACAGAGTATAAATGAATAAATTACATTCGATAAATATCAGAGATTACATTAAATTACATAGCAGCGGAAAAATATACAAAGCACAACTGAAGGTGATATACGGATACAGAGCTTTCCGGATATCATTCCAGCTGTAAACTAGGATCCTGTGAATATAAATTTGCAAAACCAAAACTACTAGCTGCCCGTGCGGAAAATAGGGCACCCAGAGCTTAGGTTAAAACAATAAACTCCAGGTCAGTCATGTGAGTGGTGTGAGAACTAAAACAGTTATTTAAAGCTTTACTTTAAAAGAGAGTAATTCAAGGGACCACGCCGTATAACACGGAACGGGTTTCCTCCCAAGAATACCAGTGCATTGAATAAACAGCGCAATGCTTTTTCGAAAAATGAAGCTATTATAAGACCCAGGTCCCATCACATAATGCAACGCAAGCCGGAGGATAGGGTTTTCCCTTATAATAGCCAAACATGCTTGGTACGTTTAACACAATCATTTGATACTATAATAAGTGTATAGTGTCAAAACAATTTCAATCATAAATATAAATCATAGACGGCATGGGTACCATATATCATGTCGCCATACTTGTTCTACAATTAAAACCGCAATACACGTATTGGAAATTGGATTTCCATCATGAGTCAAGGCAAGGGGCAAGATCCTCTCCGCTTCGAGACACTCTAGCAAATGCCTCGGGACTACACACTCTGGGCAACCCCGGATTCGGCTGGGCCGGTCCTCTCTTACGTTTGAGGATTAGTTATTCCTGAACACATGTTTCCCGGTCCTTACAGACCTATAATCGAGGCGCCTCATTCCAACAACCACAAAGGTGAAAAGTATATAAATGTCAGGGCTGGTAAGTCACTGACACCACCAAAGCTAGAAAGAAAGGTCGTGTTCTCCCAGCGGTCCGTATCCCGTTTTTAACTCATATCGAGGTGTGAGGCTCGCGAATTCACTTTATACATAAAGCTGCCACGTATGCCGTGCTTTGATCATCAACCACAAGACTTTGCTTTTCAACAGAAGCCTTGATCCATGCAGCTCAGCATGCCACACAGGCAATTCATGCCATGCGATTGATATCTATCGATATATAACCTCTAAGCTCGTACGTCTCAGAGAAGGGCGTTAAGAAAGAGAATAAATTCTCCGTCGCCAAACAGATGTATATTTAATAGAAATCAATCAACACAGAATAAAATCCAATGTCAGTCACACAATCCATTTACAAATTCGCTCTGGGTCTGAACGAAACTGGAGGCACTTTCCTCGCATATCCATCCATCTCCAGGTACGTCTGGACGATCACCAACTGTTTCCCTCATCTTGGGTGTACGGCCCAATCAGGATCATCAGTAATCATCCAAACGATGTGAAGACTTTCGGTCTTCGACCACCGTCTTCATCTTCGACATATCGTCGAATCGTTATTCAGAATGGGTATAAACCCGGCCTTTCCGAACAACCCGCGTATATTAAAAACAAATGTTACACAAACACAACATACGCCTCATTCCAATTCCACATCCTTAGGGAGAGGTTCCCATTAATTTTATCCAAGATAAATTCTTTAAAATTTATCCTTTAGTCTTCCTTTGGATGACATTTCAAACTAAATTATGGTTTTCTAAACTAGTCGAGATTAGCGAACCACACCGAGGTAATTATTTATTTTATTTCCCAATCCCAACCTATTCATCCCATGAAGCAATACTGGTAATACCCCACATCTAATACCACAGTGTTATCGGTTAAATTAATTACCATTTCACGTTCAAATCTAATTAAAGATTTAACTATCGCTTTGGAGCAAAACTGGTGATACTCCTTTCTTGCTTATTTTCCAAATTTGATAATTTAAATTATCAATTCACATTTTAATCTAATTGCAGATTCATTAAAACTCCTTTTACTGGGTTAAAGAACTAGTGTCATTTAAAACACAGTTCACGACAAACCCAAATCACATTCTAATTATTATCGGGTTAAAGCACTAGTGTTATTTAAAACACTGTTCACGATAAACCCACAAATCAATTCTATTTAAAACCCATTTCAAATCCAATTTATTTATTTGAAAATAAATGGATTTTAATTCTAGTTCAAAAAATAGTTCATTTCGATAAAAATCTATTTTTATCTTTTCAAATATGGAGTTTTTCATCCCAATTTTCCCCAAAACATTTCTTATGATTTTACACAAATTATTGATATTTTTAATAATTTTGTCAAGGCCCGTAATAATTTTATCAAGGCCATCGAACTGCACTTACAGCGACCTTTTTCAAATTTGATTTGGACGTGTCTCCAAATCCAACAATTAGATTTCAACTTTCTAATATTCGTTATAAAGCTCTTTTCGATACGAACCCAACGGTTCCGGTCTTAGGAGAATCCGACGGTCGGATCTCCCGTAATGTCCATTTGAAATAAACGGTCGAAATTCGCGAATTGCCGCAGCGCGGCGCATTCTATTCAGGCCATTATATTATATATATAATATATATTTCGTCGATTCTATTTTAAACGAATTTTATAAATAGTTTTGAATTCGTTTCAAAAACAAATTCAACTTCCAATTCAAATTCAAATCAAAATTGAATCTTTCCTTATAAATTCGTTTAAAAATTCATTTCAATTCAATTCAAATTTATCTTCAATTTGAATTCATTTCAAATTGATTTTTACTTCTATTTCAATTCGTTTTCCATTCAGTTTAATTCGAATTCGTTTTCTATTCAATTTAATTCGAATTCGTTTTCTATTCAATTCAATTTAAATTGGTTTTTCTATTCGATTCAATTCAAATTGGTTTTCTATTCGATTCAATTCAAATTGGTTTTCTATTCGATTAAATTCAAATTGGTTTTCTATTCGATTCAATTCAAATTGGCTTTCTATTCGATTCAATTCAAATTGGTTTTCTATTCGATTCAATTCAAATTGGTTTTCTATTCAAATCTAATTCATTATATATTCAACTGAAATCAAATTCATTATATATTCAATTGAAATCAAATTCGTTATATATTCAATTGAAATCAAATTCGTTATATATTCAATTGAAATCAATTTCGTTATATATTCAATTGAAATCAAATTCGTTATATATTCAAATCAAATTCTGAAACACCCCACCTCCGTTAGGGTCACTCTCAAAGGGAATGCCCTAATTTTGGTGGAGGTTTATAAGTACAAGTCACAGATATACAAGACAGATATAAGAACACATATTTGTAAACAGCGGAAGAACAACAAACTTTATTTCAAAAAAGTCAAGTACGTGTTACAACAACATCCTTTCCAAAAACATAACATAACACTTTCATAATCTGTCTTGAGTACATTATTTAAAGAAGCATAAATAAAACGTAGATAAACTGCAAAAGCCCCATAGTGGATTGTCCAAAGCCATAGTTCAAAACAGGAAAGTCCAAGCAATACATTTCTCTTCTTCAAGCTGGATGTTGAGGTTGGTCAAGCTGCTGTGTTCCCTCCCTGAGGACCTGGGGGGGGAAACGGAAGAAGGAAGACGAAAGAAAAATAGAGTCAGACATAAAGCCTGAGTAAGTCTAGTACTATTTTGTCTATGAATAAAGAACTGGGTATGATAAGTAAAACAAGAAGTGGGCAAGCACAATAAACATGGTTAAGTTGTCTAGGGTCGAATATACTATCATACCCCATGTTAATCTCTGAACCCATATAAACTAGTTTCCAGTTTGCACCCCATAATCAGGGTGATGTGATCCATTCTATGATGATCGGCTCCTACTCGCAAAGTTACATTGTGTCTTACGGCCCCCGATGTCTGTAGTTACCTATGCTGGTCCCACCATGGGGTGTATCAAGTCCCATAGTGGAAACCCCGACACAACCTTAGAGTGCACAGGTATGCTACTGGTGTCCAGTGCCTTGTTTTTCTGCGCCGGAGTGTGTGCATGCCCGCACTCCGTTAGAACCTACACTGCTACACCACCGCCGTCACTTTGACCTCTTACAATCAGCCCAGTAATCGTGCCCCACCCTGCCTAGTTTCAGGGTATCCTGATACACCTTTTAGGGTTACTGCTGAAAAGGGTCCCCCGTTACTAGGTTTTCTATATCTAGCCAACATGCTAAGTTGGTTAAGTGTTTCTAACCTAACCCCCACCAGTCCGTTTAGTTTAGCATGTTCCATTTTGATTAAGTCTTTAGTCCACTTAATCCTAACAATCCTGACTCAGCCTTAATTGTCTTATTAAGGCCCTGACCTCTCACATTAGACAGGTATTGTTGTGGCTGCCTGTTGCCGGTTGGTTCTGGGCAGTCTTACGCCACAACTCAGTCTAACCTCGGGTCCTTGCTGGGCTCCATGTTTAACCTCCCACATTGGATAGGTATTGTTGTGACTACTGGACAGCCGGGCGGTTCCGGGCAGGTTTACATCACAACTCAATCCAACCTCGGGTTAAACACATCGTATTTTCTACATTTACATATCTTGTCATTCTTCTTTATTTATATGTAAACATTTGCAGCCCATTATTAAGTAAATGGTGTAAAGGTTACACCAATCATGGGCCCAACCCATACCTGAATTTGGGCCCTTCTATTTTATATTTTCATTCATTAATTAATTTTAACCCAACGTTATTTTCCCCCGTTTTACACGTCCGTTCATATATATTGGGCTTAGCCTTTTAAAGCCCAATTTAGCCATGCGAAAGGGGAGGCTTATGGCGTATACACAAAGAGGGGAAGGTGAGCGCATGAACTTGCAATACGACGTTGGAAATACAAAAATAGAAATTGGTGTACTTGCATAGTGGTAACATAGGTGACATGAATAAAAGCATGTGAACTTGCATAGGTTTTACTACAACATGAACCTATATTTTTATTTAGGCATAATGTCAAACATAAGCATGGCATAAATATTTCTAGCATAAGCATGGCATAATATCAAACATAAGCATGGCATAAGTATTTCTAGCATAAGCATAAAAAAGTCATGTTCATAAGGTTTCTACATGTTTACAAAGGGGATACTTTGTTACTAACACAAAAGCATAGTTCAACTTAATCATGGTTTAAGTCTAATCACATAACGATGGTATAAACATACTTATGCATAAATATTCCTAAACATGGTGTTTGCTTTAAACTTGCAAAAAGGGATTTTTGAGTCTAACCTAGCCATGTCTCACATATGTCATCATATAATTCTTTTAAACAAGATAGACTTAATCATAGATTTCAATTATGCCAAATATCATTCATAGCCTAGCCATATTCATAAGCTTTGCAAAAGCATGACTTAATACATGGATTATGGTGTCAAAATTCCAACATAGTTTCATATGAACTATAACAACCAAACTTGCTTCAATTACTTGCAAAATGATTTATGCATAAAATATACATCATGATGGCATAATAACAAAGCCCAAACTTGCATAAATTTCACTCAACTATATACATGTAGCTTCAACATAGACTACATAATTTGCGCAATATTCCAAACGTATATTTGCATAGAACTACCGCATGTAGTTCTTTATAATGAATAATATAATTCAAGAATATCCAAACGTATATAAATTGATAAGAACGCACAAATATGAATTACTTCCATTGCCACAATTCAAGCATACACATCAACACAGTTGTTTATTATACCAAAGTAATACTCTACTTACAATGGTTGCGGCGAATTCTCTAATTAAGAGATATGATTCCTTTGTTGAATTGATTGGCTTTAAGTTGCTTGAATTGCTTTAGGCTTTAGAACTTTCTTCCTAATTCCCTCTCTAGTTGGCGGCTACTCTTTGTCGTTCCTCAGCAACATGGCGGCTATGTTCTTAATTTGAATGAATAGATTAGGGTTTAGTCTAGGGTTGTTTATATAGAGGTTAGGAATTGATTAGGACCATTGATGTTGCTAGGTTAGATCGTAGCCATTCATTAGATAGAGAGACCAATCAAAACTTGCCACCTAGCCCTAGTGACAAAGCAGACCACAGAAATTCGACCACACACCGACCTGGCCAGCCAGGTTGACTGGGCTCGACCAGGTCGATACCCCTGTCGACAGGGCTGTCGTCAGCCCTGTCGACATGGGTAGCCCAGGTCGACAGCCCAGTCGACCTGGGTGGCCCAGGCGGGTGTTCCTGGCCCAATGGGCCCCACTTCGGAATATTTAATTATTTAATTCTGTTTGAATTTTAAATTTAATATAAAAACTTCCGAAGGCCATATCTTCTTCATACGGACTCCGTTTTTCGAAAACTCGGACTCTATTTCGCGTATTTTTCCGAGGCGAACGCAATGGCGTATCCCGTTTCCTTAGTTCTTTGATTTGAATTTAATTATACTTTAATTCATGAATTTCACAGTTATAGAATCTTCGGGGTGTTACATTCTCCCCCACTTAAAAGGATTTCGTCCCCGAAATCTTCAAGTTAGGAGGAATGTATATCCTAACATCCAATCATCCATCTACTCATCCATCAAACACGAGCATCGATTGTCCTTAAAAGACTTCTAATGCTTCATGATCATATGCGAAGTGTGTGTGTGTACATGTACTTATCTAATGCCAAATCAGGCGGTCTACTGATTCAGTTGACCTCCTTAATGCGAATTATGTAAGTGCCATGAATCCATTATGTATGCAAATTTCCCTATTCTTGATTCTACATGAGTGCACAATTATTCAATACAAATGCAACATCCATATGACAACACATTAAAGTTCAACCACATATGAAAGCAAACATATATGCATATGCAATATGAAGTGACTGAGCTGATCTAAAACCTAGATTGTGTGTGTATATGCAACCACGAGCAACCACTAGCAATCACTTGCAACCACTTGCAACCATCATCCATAACATGTTTCAACTACATGTTTCCATCCAAAGGGTTTCTACCTAAAAGATACGGTCGAGGAAATATACCTAAAAAGATAGATAAAAGCGTAACTTAAGGAAAATGAAAGATCAAGGATGTACCCTCGAACAGAAAAGGGTAGGCTGTACGGATTCTAGCTTCAGTTTCCCAAGTCGCGTCTCCCTCGGCGTCGCTCCACTGAACTTTGACGAGCTTGACTTCGCGGTTGCGTAGCTTCTTCACTTCCGTTCCTAATATGCGGGTTGGAACTTTTCTTATGGTTGCTTCGCGTTCCACTTCGGCCTCTTTGAGGATATTTGGCTCTACCACTTCAGCTGACTCATGAAGACATTTTCGGAGATGTGAAACGTGAAAAACGTTGTGGACTCCAGCCAACTTCTCGGGTAGCTCTAATCTATAGGCCATTTTCCCAATCTTCTCGATGATAGGGAATGGACCTACGAACCTTGGTGCTAGCTTTCCTGTGGTTCCAAAGCGAACAACGTTTCTTAGCGGTGATACCTTGAGAAAAACTCTGTCTCCAACTTCGAATTCAAGGTCGGTCCTTCTCTTGTCGGCATAGGACTTTTGTCTGTCTTGGGCCGTCTTCATCCTTCTTCGTATTAAGTCTACTTTCTCTGAGGTCTCTCGGATCATATCTGGTCCAAGTATGAGCTTATCAGTAGACTCCCACCAACAAGTGGGCGATCGGCACGGTCTTCCATATAAAGCTTCGAAGGGCGCCATACCGATGGTTGCTTGATAGCTGTTGTTGTAGGCAAATTCCACCAAAGGAAGGTGGTCTTCCCATGTCCCTCCGAAGTCAAGGACGCATAGCCTTAAAAGGTCTTCCAAAACTCTGTTCACTCTTTCTGTTTGGCCTTCGGTTTGGGGATGATAGGCTGTACTCAAGCATAACTGCGTTCCTACTGCTTCTTGCAGACTCCGCCAAAACTCGCTGGTGAAGATAGGGTCTCGGTCACTAACAATGCTAGATGGTATTCCATGGAGTCGAACGATTTCCTTAAGGTAAAGTGATGCTAGGGATGAGGCAGTTCTTTTACTTTTGACAGGTAAAAAGTGGGCGCTTTTAGTAAGCCTATCCACTATTACCCAAATACTAGTGTTGCCTCTCCTAGACCTAGGCAGCCCATCGATGAAGTCCATTGAGATGCTATCCCACTTCCACTGCGGGACCTCCAGAGGATGTAGCAGTCCGCCAGGCTTTTTCTGTTCCGCCTTAACCTGTTGGCACACCATACACTTAGAAACGAACTCTGCCACGTCCTTTTTCATGCCGTTCCAAAAGAAAGTCCTTTTTATGTCTTTGTACATTTTATCCCCGCCTGGGTGTATCGTCATCTTGGAGTGATGTGCTTCCTCGAGAACCTTCTTTACTAAATCTTTAATCTGTGGGACGCATAGTCTTCCGTCTCGCCTTAGCAAACCCCTATCGTCGATGGAGTATCGGTTGAGGTGACTTGAAGTCTCACCCCTAATTAGCTTATCAATTATTTCCACGAGCTGAGGGTCTTCGCGTTGTGCTGCCCCTACTGAATCTACTAAAGTTGGGCGCACTTCGAGAGATGCTAGCAAGCCTGGTACGAAATCGGAGGAAGGCCTAAAGTCGAAGCTGGCTATAAACTCTAGGCTTTGTCTTTCAACAAACAACGGGCTTAGGGTTAATTTCATTCGGCTCAACGCGTCTGCCACTACGTTGCCTTTGCCCGGAGTATAGGAGATTTCGAAATCGTACGAGGCAAGAAACTCCATCCATCTTTGTTGCCTCAAGTTAAGATCTTTCTGCGAGAAAAGATATTTCAACGATTTATGGTCAGTGTAAAGTTCGAACTTCTCACCTAAGAGATAGTGTCGCCAAGACTTGAGTGCAAAGACGATGGCGGCTAACTCAAGATCGTGCGTTGGGTAGTTCCTTTCGTGTACCTTCAACTGCCTCCCGCCATAAGCTACTACCCTTCCTTCTTGCATTAAGACGGCGCCTAGCCCTGTCCCACATGCATCCGTATAAACAGTGAACATCTTGCTCCCATCTGGCAGCGTCAAAACTGGGGCTGTTGTGAGAGCCCTTTTCAGTCGTTGGAAAGCAAACTCGCAATCCAAATCCCAATTGAACACTAGATTCTTCTTAGTCAATTTCGTGAGCGGAGCTGAGATTTTCGCAAAATCCCTTATAAACTTTCGATAGAAACCTGCTAGTCCTAAGAAGCTTCGGACCTCAGTTGCATTCCTTGGTGTCTTCCAATCCTGTACCGCCACTACCTTCGCAGGGTCCACCGCTAACCCTTGTTTGGATACTATGTGCCCAAGGAACCTCACCTCTTCTCTCCAAAAGTGGAATTTGGAGAATTTGGCTTTAAGTTGGTGGACTCGCAAAGTTTCCATGATTGCCCTTAAGTGTTGAGCATGTTCCTCTTCACTCTTTGAGAAGATAAGGATATCATCTACGAAGACCACTACGAATTTGTTGAGGAAATCTCTAAATACCCTACTCATTAGGTCCACGAAGTACGCAGGTGCATTTGTCAAGCCGAAAGGCATGACAAGCCATTCAATGAAACCGTCTGGGGTTCTGAAAGCCGTTTTATCGATGCTATCTTCAGCCACCCTTAGCTGATGAAAACCGGTTGCTAAATCGAGTTGGGAGAAAACAGACGCTCCTACAAGCTGGTCAAACAAATCGTCAATTCTAGGGAGAGGGTGCCTATTCTTTTTCGTTAGCTTGTTGAGCTCCCTATAGTCAACACATAGACGGAGTGAACCATCCGCCTTTGTAGCGAACACCACTGGAGCGTCCCATTCTGAAATGCTCCTCCTAATGAACCCCTTTTCTAGAAGCTCTTTAATCTGTTCACTGAGCTCTTTCCTTTCTCGTGGAGCCATATGTCTAACGGGAAACGCAACGGGCTTTGCATTATCTACAAGATATACGCGGAAGTCTATTTCCCGCTTCGGAGGCAAGCCCTTCACCTCTTCAAAGACATCCGGATATTCCCGGACCACTCTAACTGATTGCAAGTTTTCAACAGAGGCATCTAGCGATTCAAGATAACTAAGCATAACCGCATACGAGGGATTACAAGAAATTTCCAAAGTATTACCGAGCTGGGTTAGGAGCCTAACAACCCTTTTCTCACAATCAAGGATGGCCCCATTGCTGGATAGCCAATCCATACCCAAAATCAAACCATAACCCGAAAAGCCCAAAACAAAGGCACTACATTGAAATTCAACACTTAGGATAGAAATTTTCAAATCCAGACAGATCATAGACAAATGAGCTGGGCCCCCAATTGGGTTTGAAACAATTAAGGGGTCCTCTACCATACTAGTTTTTAGGTGCAGAGATTCTACTAAAGCAGACGAGATAAAGGAGTGTGATGCGCCAGAATCAAATAAAGTGCGAACGGGGTGATCATAAAGATAAACTACACTTTCTACAGAAGTATTTATACCTCTTTGTTGCAGAGGTGGCGCTTCTAGCACATGAACCTGTGCCCCTGGGGTGGATCCAGTCCTCTGCCCCTGTCCTCGTTTCTTTAGGCAGTCCTTCGCCCTATGGCCCGTCTCACCGCAAGAAAAGCACCCACCATTTTCCTTGGCCTTCTTTTTCCGGCAGTCCTTTACTAAGTGCCCCACTTTGACACAGAAATTACACTTCCTCTTCTCTTTGTTGCCTTTCCCACCCTTCTTAAAGTCTGTCTTCTTGGGCTGCAAACCCTCTTTCTTCTTGCCTTTATCCTCTTCATTAAGCAATGCCATTTGCACCAATCTTTCATACGTAGCTCCCATGGGTATGTGGGTCATGGCCAAACTGTGTAATGGCTCATTCAACCCTTTGACGAAACGGAGAGCCTTCTTGTGCGGGGTGTTGACTAGGTCAAGCCCAAACCTAGCCAGCTCATCGAACTGATTCACATATTCTCTGACTGTCTTGTCCCCTTGCTTAAGAAATAAGAATTTTTCCAACTGCAAACTTCTTTCCGCATCTGAGAGAAATTTGGTCTCAAACCTTGCCCTAAAGTCCTCCCATGTCTCCACTGGTCTTTCAGCATTAGTGACTTCCCACCAGTAGGAAGCCTCGCCCTTCAATAGCCACACTGCCAACTGTACTTTTTGTCTATCTTCTACCTCAAAGATGATGAATAGGTCCTCCGTTTCTTTCAGCCAATTTCTAGCTGCCACGAAGGACTCAGTTCCATGGAAATCTCTTCCTCCCATAGCTTTAAAATCTTTACATATCTTAGCAAACGTGTTACCCCGAGGAGGAGGTGGAGGAAAAGGTGCCGCTGCAGCTGGATGATTTCCTTCCGCTGGGGGAGGAGGAATGGTAGGACCTGGCTGAGTGGCTCTTGCTTCTAAGAATCGTCTAAACCAACCAGGTATTGGCACCCCTTCCGGCAAGTTAAGTTCTTGGGACATGCTGAAACAAAAAGGATAGATTCAAAACGGAGGATAAGAGATAGTTCCTATGGCTTTGGGGGGGTGGACTTTGCCTTTTTAAAATAAAATAATATTTTTCTTTTAAAAATGCTTCTTTAAATTTCCTTTTTGAAAATAATTTTTCAAAACTTTTTATCTTATCTGGTAAAACCTATGCTCTGATACCAAGTGAAACACCCCACCTCCGTTAGGGTCACTCTCAAAGGGAATGCCCTAATTTTGGTGGAGGTTTATAAGTACAAGTCACAGATATACAAGACAGATATAAGAACACATATTTGTAAACAGCGGAAGAACAACAAACTTTATTTTAAAAAAGCCAAGTACGTGTTACAACAACATCCTTTCCAAAAACATAACATAACACTTTCATAATCTGTCTTGAGTACATTATTTAAAGAAGCATAAATAAAACGTAGATAAACTGCAAAAGCCCCATAGTGGATTGTCCAAAGCCATAGTTCAAAACAGGAAAGTCCAAGCAATACATTTCTCTTCTTCAAGCTGGATGTTGAGGTTGGCCAAGCTGCTGTGTTCCCTCCCTGAGGACCTGGGGGGGGGGAACGGAAGAAGGAAGACGAAAGAAAAATAGAGTCAGACATAAAGCCTGAGTAAGTCTAGTACTATTTTGTCTATGAATAAAGAACTGGGTATGATAAGTAAAACAAGAAGTGGGCAAGCACAATAAACTTGGTTAAGTTGTCTAGGGTCGAATATACTATCGTACCCCATGTTAATCTCTGAACCCATATAAACTAGTTTCCAGTTTGCACCCCATAATCAGGGTGATGTGATCCATTCTATGATGATCGGCTCCTACTCGCAAAGTTACATTGTGTCTTACGGCCCCCGATGTCTATAGTTACCTATGCTGGTCCCACCATGGGGTGTATCAAGTCCCATAGTGGCAACCCCGACACAACCTTAGAGTGCACAGGTATGCTACTGGTGTCCAGTGCCTTGTTTTTCTGCGCCGGAGTGTGTGCACGCCCGCACTCCGTTAGAACCTACACTGCTACACCACCGCCGTCACTTTGACCTCTTACAATCAGCCCAGTAATCGTGCCCCACCCTGCCTAGTTTCAGGGTATCCTGATACACCTTTTAGGGTTACTGCTGAAAAGGGTCCCCCGTTACTAGGTTTTCTATCTCTAGCCAACATGCTAAGTTGGTTAAGTGTTTCTAACCTAACCCCCACCAGTCCGTTTAGTTTAGCATGTTCCATTTTGATTAAGTCTTTAGTCCACTTAATCCTAACAATCCTGACTCAGCCTTAATTGTCTTATTAAGTCCCTGACCTCTCACATTAGACAGGTATTGTTGTGGCTGCCTGTTGTCGGTTGGTTCCGGGCAGTCTTACGCCATAACTCAGTCTAACCTCGGGTCCTTGCTGGGCTCCATGTTTAACCTCCCACATTGGATAGGTATTGTTGTGACTACTGGACAGCCGGGCGGTTCCGGGCAGGTTTACATCACAACTCAATCCAACCTCGGGTTAAACACATCGTATTTTCTACATTTACATATCTTGTCATTCTTCTTTATTTATATGTAAACATTTGCGGCCCATTATTAAGTAAATGGTGTAAAGGTTACACCAATCATGGGCCCAACCCATACCTGAATTTGGGCCCTTCAATTTTATATTTTCATTCATTAATTAATTTTAACCCAACGTTATTTTCCCCCGTTTTACACGTCCGTTCATATATATTGGGCTTAGCCTTTTAAAGCCCAATTTAGCCATGCGAAAGGGGAGGCTTATGGCGTATACACAAAGAGGGGAAGGTGAGCGCATGAACTTGCAATACGACGTTGGAAATACAAAAATAGAAATTGGTGTACTTGCATAGTGGTAACATAGGTTACATGAATAAAAGCATGTGAACTTGCATAGGTTTTACTACAACATGAACCTATATTTTTATTTAGGCATAATGTCAAACATAAGCATGGCATAAATATTTCTAGCATAAGCATGGCATAATATCAAACATAAGCATGGCATAAGTATTTCTAGCATAAGCATAAACAAGTCATGTTCATAAGGTTTCTACATGTTTACAAAGGGGATACTTTGTTACTAACACAAAAGCATAGTTCAACTTAATCATGGTTTAAGTCTAATCACATAACGATGGTATAAACATACTTATGCATAAATATTCCTAAACATGGTGTTTGCTTTAAACTTGCAAAAAGGGATTTTTGAGTCTAACCTAGCCATGTCTCACATATGTCATCATATAATTCTTTTAAACAAGATAGACTTAATCATAGATTTCAATTATGCCAAATATCATTCATAGCCTAGCCATATTCATAAGCTTTGCAAAAGCATGACTTAATACATGGATTATGGTGTCAAAATTCCAACATAGTTTCATATGAACTATAACAACCAAACTTGCTTCAATTACTTGCAAAATGATTTATGCATAAAATATACATCATGATGGCATAATAACAAAGCCCAAACTTGCATAAATTTCACTCAACTATATACATGTAGCTTCAACATAGACTACATAATTTGCGCAATATTCCAAACGTATATTTGCATAGAACTACCGCATGTAGTTCTTTATAATGAATAATATAATTCAAGAATATCCAAACGTATATAAATTGATAAGAACGCACAAATATGAATTACTTCCATTGCCACAATTCAAGCATACACATCAACACAGTTGTTTATTATACCAAAGTAATACTCTACTTACAATGGTTGCGGCGAATTCTCTAATTAAGAGATATGATTCCTTTGTTGAATTGATTGGCTTTAAGTTGCTTGAATTGCTTTAGGCTTTAGAACTTTCTTCCTAATTCCCTCTCTAGTTGGCGGCTACTCTTTGTCGTTCCTCAGCAACATGGCGGCTATGTTCTTAATTTGAATGAACAGATTAGGGTTTAGTCTAGGGTTGTTTATATAGAGGTTAGGAATTGATTAGGACCATTGATGTTGCTAGGTTAGATCGTAGCCATTCATTAGATAGAGAGACCAATCAAAACTTGCCACCTAGCCCTAGTGACAAAGCAGACCACAGAAATTCGACCACACACCGACCTGGCCAGCCAGGTTGACTGGGCTCGACCAGGTCGATACCCCTGTCGACAGGGCTGTCGACAGCCCTGTCGACATGGGTAGCCCAGGTCGACAGCCCAGTCGACCTGGGTGGCCCAGGCGGGTGTTCCTGGCCCAATGGGCCCCACTTCGGAATATTTAATTATTTAATTCTGTTTGAATTTTAAATTTAATATAAAAACTTCCGAAGGCCATATCTTCTTCATACGGACTCCGTTTTTCGAAAACTCGGACTCTATTTCGCGTATTTTTCCGAGGCGAACGCAATGGCGTATCCCGTTTCCCTTAGTTCTTTGATTTGAATTTGATTATACTTTAATTCATGAATTTCACAGTTATAGAATCTTCGGGGTGTTACAAATTCATTATATATTCAATTGAAATCAAATTCGTTATATATTCAATTGAAATCAAATTTGTTATATATTCAATTGAAATCAAATTCGTTATATATTCAAATCAAATTCATTATATATTCAATTTAATTCAAAATTCATTTCAAAATATTCGATTTCGAAATCACTTTTCAATATTCACTTTATAATGAATAAAATCGATATAAATATCGTTCACGTCAAAATGGCGTCAATCTAATCAACACGACTTCATATATTTCTATTTTCAAATATTCTATTTCAAATATTTCTATTTCAAATATTTCGATTTCAAATATTTCGTTCAACACATGACTAATCTCAACGGATGAGTACAGTCAACACATGAACCTTTATTTTATATTGATAAAGATGTAAATTTTATTATTAAAATATTTCGTTCAACACATGACTAATCTCAACGGATGAGTACAGTCAACACATGAACCTTTATTTTATAATATTCTTTATTTTCTAAATGGGAATGAGGCCCAATCAATTACCATATAATGTTAATTATATGGATTTTCATACATCACACGTATATAATAGCATTGAAAAATAATCAACCATCAACCAAAGTGCACTACACTGTATAAGCATCAAATATAGATATCTAACGCTTATAACAGCATGTCAATCAATCGATCGACATATTTAATCAATCAGGATGAGTGAACTTCAAATTTTATCCCAACACTCGTGTGGGGTTTCAAATAATCAAACACAGATTTTATTTGTGCAGTTGGGCGATGTGTAAAATTTATCGACCCAATCAATGTCCTTTAAATAGGTGTACATAAACAAACCGTCCTGTTTGTACATGAATATTTTAATTTATTCACTTCCACGTTAAAAATTATATTTTTAACGATAATATATTTTATTTCAACACATGGATTTCTATTCAGTTCATTTACACAATAAAAATGATATTTTTATTTTTCTAACATATTTTAGGAAATTTCGGCGGCATAACGGCACGATACTAGAAACGAGACGAGGCCTAGCCTTATCCCCAGTCTAGTGAAGGCCCACGCCATTCACACATCAATCAAATCCATTCCATTTTACCAAACAATTCATTTCAAACCAAATAAACTAACCAACTACACAACCAAACAATTTAACAAACAAGCCATCCATGGTCTGTGGATGATGGGTGTCGGGTGCTACTAAACACCGTCTGCATCCTAGTATATATATATATATATATAACTAGAAAAAGAAATTGAAATGTGAGAAATTCTCACCGATAGCTATCCAATACCACGACTCTTCATTCATAGAAATCTTCATCGTTATCGCATCTTTGTCACCTTCGTTGCCCGTATTCTCTACATATAAAAATCGAATTTTTTTACTTCGCTACTCAATATATAAAAATCGAATTTTTACTAAGCTATTCAATATATAAAAATCGAATTTTTACTATGCTATTCAATATATAAAAATCGAATTTTTACTATGCTATTCAATATATAAAAATCAAATTTTTACTATGCTACACATATAAAGATGATATTTCTAATATTCCTATCATGTAAAAATTATATTTTTAATCCTCTGCATAAACAAAAATCATATTTTTACATCTTCTATACAGTAAAGATTATATTTTTAATACTTTAAAAATATAAAAAATCATATCTTTAATACTTAAAAAATATAAAAATCATATTTTAATACTTAAAAAAATATAAAAATCATATTTTTATAATCACTTCATATATTTAAAAATTAAATTTTTTTACTGTTAAAAATCTAAACTATATACCATATAAAAATAAAAATCTAATGTCAGTTTTAAAATAACTAATTACCTAAATAGGTGAAGACAAGAAATTCTAAATAAAAGAAAAGAAAGGGCTCACAGTTGAAATCTGGAGGAGGGGGAGTCTTCCTTGCTGACGTCGGATTGGTAGAGGGGGGTGCGCTCGCTGAGGTGGCGCCGGAGTTTGGCGTTCGTCGGTCGGTTCAGGTGGATATTGCGGCGGGTTAGGGCTTGGTGCGGTCTTCGTTCAAGGAGGAGAGAGAGGCAGGGAAGGGGGAGGGACCAGCGACCATCGATGGAGGCGGCGCCCCTCCGCTGGTTGCGCGATGGACTGCGAGGGGGGGCGATGGGATTCGAGGTCGTGTGTTTTTTTTCTTCTTTTTTTTCTCTGTTCGAAATGAAAACGAGAAGGGGAGGGGGCCAGAAAGAATATAGAGAGGGAAAGGGTATTTTTTTTAATTTATTTAATTATTTTATTTCAAAAAGTTAACTTTTATTTTCGACCTCGAAACGAGGCCCACCGCCTGTCGTCCATAGCGGTTTACCCCCATTCCGAACACAATGGGATATGTATCCTAGGCTGATTCGATCGTTATAATCAGTTTCCGTTAAAATCAACATATAACTCTATATATTGAATTTGAACGCGCATTTCAATTTACCGGGGTCACATACTAACTCTAAAAATTCCCGAAAAATATTTTCTGGCTTCGTATTGACGATACGGTCCACACAAAACTAGTTTCATCGAATTCTGAGACCGTTTGAAAAATGGCCATTTTCCAGTCGATTAAAATCATATGAAACTGGTCAAACGCGTTTTCCTTTGCCACGCTCACATATTGATTCGAAAAATTATGAAATTTGGAATCTAGCAATAATTTGACATCACAGACCCAACAAAAGTAGTTTCGTCGAAATCCGAGGTCGTTTGCAAAATGTCTATTTTTAAGGGCCTGAATTCCATATCGACTATTCAGAATTTTCAACTGGACATATCTTTTGATTCCCGTTATGAAATCTTGATTTTTCGGATTCGTTGGAAAGATATCATCAATTAGATCCTAATGTTTTTGGTTTCACTAAAATCCGGATTGTTTTGCACCCGGTTCATTCATTTGAAGTTTGAAATCGAATTATCGAACTACCGCGCCATTTTAAATTCTATTTTATAATTATATATAATTATTTATATTCTAACGACGACGCGTATAAATATATACGTTCGAATTATATTCAAAATAAATTTCTCGTCGATATCATTTAAAATAATTCATTTTAAATATTCTAAATTCGCTAAAATTGACAAAATAAAAATTTTAATCTGACTCATAATTTCCGGGTTATTACACCAATCCTCGAAAGTAAGAGAGGACCGGCCCAACCGATTCCAAGGATCATAGTGGGGTCCTGAGACATTTTCTAGAGTGTCTCGAAACGGAGAGGAGCTTGCCCCTTGCCTCGACTCATGACGGAAATCCAATTTCCAATACGTGTATTTCGGTTTTATTTGTAGAGCATAGTATGGCGACATGATAGATGGTACCCATGCCGCCTAGGATTGATATTTATGATTGAAAATTGTTTTGACACTATACACTTATAATAGTATCAAATGATTTGTTTTAAACGTATGAAGCATGTTTGGCTATTATAAGGGAAAACCCTATCCTCCGGCTTGCGTTGCATTGTGTGATGGGACCTGGGTCTTATAATAGCTTCATTTTTCGAAAAAGCATTGCGCTGTTTATTTATATGCACTGGTATTCTTGGGAGGAACCCGTTCCGTGTTATACGGCATGGTCCCTTGAATTACTCTCTTTTAAAATTGAATTAATAACTGTTTTAGTTCTCACACCAGTCACATGACTGACCTGGAGTTTATTGTTTTAACCTAAACTCTAGGTGCCCTTATTTTCCACATGGGCAGCTAGTAGTTGGGTTTTGCAGATTTATATTCACAGGACCTGGTTTATAGCTGAAGTGATATTCAGAAAGCTCTGTATCCGTGTATTTCTTCCCGTTATATTTTGTATTATTTTCCGCTGCAGTATTGTATTTAAATTCTCTAATATTATTTGTTGTATAATTTTTATTTATACTTGTATATTCTTGTATTCTGATGGAATTGTTGTAATAAAAATGAAATGTTCTTCTGTTTGTGTTCTGATTTGTCCTATTCTCATACGATCAGGGGTTTCGAACGGTCTTGGTCGGTTTAACGACCGATTTGGATCGAGTGAAATTCCTTGTCGACACATTTGGTATCAGAGCTCTGGTTTACAGAGCTTGAGAACAAGACACATTAAAACCATATGAAAGAATTCATCAAAAATGGGATTTGCAATATCCAATAAGAATGACTCGTTAGAGATGGGATCAGTAGTATTCTAGAACAAGTGTGGAGAGTATATTGTTAAAATGAAAAAGAAAATTGTTTTGAAATTTAAATCTTTTTATACGTATTTGAATATTTATTTGTATTGAATTTGGACAATCGAGTATATAAAGATTTCGCGTATACGCGCCATGAACGTATATTCGAAGTTTTAATATGCTAGATAGATATAGGATCACACTCTAGTCGCTCGAACATGATTCTGATGATTGACACATCATCATCAGCATTTATTTTCGTGTTTCAAAGGTGTGATATTTATATATTTCCATTAGCCTGGTGTGAGAACCAAAATATAGGTAGAATACATTGTTGTGATTTGGCATCAAAAACATGATTTTCTGTATATATATCAAAATTATGAATTTGAAACGTTAATTCACTAATTGATTGATGGTTGTGTTGTAGGATTATTTATTTAAACCATTATGTGAATCAACGGTGAATTTAGGACAAATTGAAACAAATATTGAACTGTATTGTAAATTGATTACAAATGCATGCATGTACATATATATATGTGTGAACAGGTCATAGCAAGGAGGCTAGAGAAGAGGAATTAAATTGTTTGTCCGACAAATAAGTACATATTTATTGTATTTCTTGAGTTTTGGGTGATTTTATGAGCCGATTGGCTTTTTCATTTTCTTTTGGATTGAAGAAGGCCATGGGAGGCTATATGAAATATCCCGAAGTCCTCGGTGCAGGTGAGATTATGGCGAAATTTTAGGGTGTTAGCCAAATTTTTGAAAAAAATTGAAAAGTTCTTAGAAACTGAAAAGTTGAAGAACTTAAGCCGTAATGAAAATTTTGAAAGTTGAGTTGGTTTTTAAAACAACTTTCGACTTCGTTCCTTTTTGGGGATGAAAAGTTTTAAGTGGGGGAGATTGTAACAACCCGGAAAATCTGAGCCAGTTTAAGATTTTTTATTTTGGCAATTTTGATGAATTTTGATTATTTAAAATGAATTATTTTAAATAATAATGACGAGAAAATTTGTTTTGAACATAATTCGAACGTATATGTTTATATAGATCGTCGTTAGAATATAAATATTTATTTTAAATTATAAAAGGAATTAAAAATGGCGCGGTTGTTCGATAATTCGATTTCAAACTTCAAATGAATGTACAGGATTCAAAATAAACCGGAATTTAGTAAAACCAAAAATATTAGAATCTATTTGAGAATATCTTTCCAATGAATCCGAAAAATCAAAATTTCATAGCAGGAGTCAAAAGATATGCCCAGTTGAAAATTCAGAATAGTCGCTATGGGAATTAAACATGGCCCAAAAAGTCATATTTTGCATACGAATGAATTTGGACTCGAAACCACTTCCATTGAGTTCAAAATGCCGTTTAGAACTCCGAAAAGTATATGCTTCGATATATTCTGAGATCCGTAATAATGGCAATTGGCAGGAGCTTTTCGGTTAGCAAAACATGGCCCTTAAAAAGTGAAATTTTGCATATGAGCTCAGAATTCGACGAGATAAATTTTTCTGGATTCATAATGAAAAATCATTGTTGAGTTACAAAGGGTGCGTCGAACAAAGTTAGTATGTGGCCGTGCGAGTTAAAACAGTTCAGAGTAAAACTGAAAGTCATTTTACAAAGGAACATTATTGATACGATCTCAGAATTCGATTTCGTTTTTTTTTTGGATTCGTATCATCTAATAATGGTTAAATCCAAAAGGGCATGATTTTTGAAGTTAGCATGTGAGCGTGCAAGAAGAAATGGTGCGCCAAAATCGCATTTTTGAGCAATATCTGAGCATATTCGTGAATTTTAACGAACTATCAAACGAACTCGGAATTCGACGAAACTTGTTTCGTTGGACTCGTCTTCACGTCTACTATGTCGTGTCCGAAATCCGCGGCAGTTGGAGATCGTCGGCGTTCGGACGATAGTCGAGAAACTAGCATATAATCACTTTTCCTCCTTTTCTAATTCATTATTTCCCCCTTCCTCTTTTTTTCATTTTCCTTTTTAATGGCCATCGCCTCCTCCCTGCCGCTGCCACCCCTCCTCCCCTGCCACCACCCACCGCCGCCGCTCCTCCTCCCCTCCGGCCACCCTCCTCCTCCTCTTCTCTCTCCTCTTCTCTTTTTCTCTCTCTCCCTTCACAAACAAAAACCCTAGGAGCCACCACCGCCACCACCACCACCACGGGCCCCACCGCCACCGCCGCTGCCCCTTAGCGACCTCCCCACCTCCAATCAGGTCCGGCGCCCCCCTATGGCCACCCAACTCCGGCCGTGGGTCCCTCCTCCTCAAAAATCACATTTTTGACAAAATCTCGTTTTTTCAAATAACACTCTGAGCTTCCACAGCCTATAACTCCCAAACGGTGCGATTTTCGCCAAAGTTCCTCAAGTCCAAAGTCAAAGAGCACGATTTTATCTTCGATTTGGTATATGATAGTCCTATTTTACATTGCGGAGTTGTCGGGAAAACGCGTCCAAAGTCTATTGTCCAAACACTGTCAAAATGCTGTCTTTTCGCGATTTCCGGTGAAATGACACATTTTCGGAAGGAAGACCACTAGGCGAAAGTTGTCCGAAATGGCGCGTTTAAGCTAGTAAAAAGATGGCATGAAGATTGGAGCTCATTTTCAAATTCTGGAACCAGAACAGCGAATCTGGACGTTAGAAAAAAGGTGAGTTTTCTCCGCTTTAAAGCTTATATGGTTTTTGACGAATGAAGTGTATAAAAATATGATTTTCATATTATAGGAATAATAAAAATATGATTTTTAAAATATATAGATAATAAATTTTGATCTTTATATAGGTAGCAGAGATATAAAAGTATGATTTTTACATATAAAGTGACGATATAAAAATATGATTTTTATATAGTTAATCAAATAAGAAATGTCGGATTTTTTATATGTGATATTAGCAAAGGAATGTTGGATTTTCAGTGAAGTGAAGATTTGATTTTTAGCGATGTAAAAATATAATTTTTAGCGTCATAAAAACATGATTTTTATATTAGTAGAAGATTAAAAATATGATTTTTACATTATAGAAGTACTAAAGATTTGATCTTTATTATGTAGAAGGAGCAAAGATGTAATTTTTATATAAGTGGCGATACAAAAATATAATCTTTATTATATGAACACCGTTGTAAAAATAGAATTTTTATCCATATAGCGTAGTTATAAAAATATGATTTTTATATAATAGAGAATATAAAAATGTGATTTTTATATATGTAGTGAACACGGAAGGCGAAAGTGACAAAAGGCGAGCACGGCGAGACATTCTACATATGAAGAGTCGCGGCGTTTGGTTTAGCTAATCGGTGAGAACTTCTCACTTTATATTTTCTTTTCTAGTTATAAATATATATACACTAGGATGCAGACGGTGTTTAGTAGCACCTGACACCACTGTCCACAGACCATGGACTTGTTTGTTTGGTTGTATAGTTGGTTAGATTATTTGATTTGAATTTGATTGTTTGGTGAAATGGAATTGAAATGATTGATATGTGTATGGCGTGGGCCATCACTAGACCGGGGATATGGCTAGGACTTGTCCCGTTTCTAGTATCGTGCCGTTATGCCGCCGAAATTTCCAAAAATAAGTTAGAAAAGTAAAAATATCATTTTTATTTTGTAAATGAACTGAATAGAAATTCATGTGTTAAAATAAAATATTTTATCGTTAAAAATATAATTTTTAACGTGTGTGAAAATAAAATATTCATTTACAAACCAGACGGTTTGTTTATGTACACTGATTTGACTGGTATTGATTGGGACGATAAATTTTACACATCGCTCAACTGCACAAATAATATTCAGTGTTTGTTGATGTGAAACCCCACACGGGTATTGGGATGATATTTAACGTACACTATTCCCAATTGTATAGTTGTTTGTTGATCGATAGGTTGACAAACAAGTGGTGTTGTGCACTTTGGGTGATGGTTGATTATTTATTGTTGTTATTATATACGTGTTTTGTATGGAATCCATATAATTAACACTATATGGTAATTGATTGGGCCTCATTCCAATTGAGAAAATAAAGAATATTATAAAATAAGATTCATGTGTTGACAGTACTCATTTGTTGAGATTAGTCAAGTGTTGAAAGAAATATAGATTCATGTGTTGAATAGAATAAATATTCATTTGTTGAATAGATTAAAGAAATTTTTGAAAAATATAAAGCCGTGTTGATTAGAGATGCGTTATTTTGACGAGAACAATATTTTTATCGAATTTATTCGTTTTATAATGAATATTGAAAAGTGATTTCATAATCGAATATTTTGAATTAAACTGGATTGAAATTGAATTGAAATCAATTTGAAATGAATTCGAATTTAATTGAATAGAAGGTAAATTCAAATTGAATTGAATATAAAATGAAATTGAATTAAAATGGATTGAAATAGAATTCAAATTGAAATTGAATTGAAACGAATTAGAATTTGATTTGAATTGAAACTAATTTGAATTCGAATTAAATAAAATTGAAATGAATTCGAATTGAATTGAAATCAAATTGAAAACGAATTGAAATTGATTTGAAATTGAAGATGAAGTTTAAATTGTTTTTGAAACCGAATTTAAAACTATTTATAAAATTCGTTTTAAATAGAAATCGACGAAATATATATTATATATATATAATATAATGGCCTGAATAGAACGCGCCGCGCTGCGGCAGTTCGAAAATTTCGACCATTGACTTCGAACGGACATTACGGGAGATTCGACCGTCGGATTCTCCTCAAACAGGAACCGTTGGGTTCGTATAGAAAAGATCTTTTCAATGAATATTTGAAATTAGAAATCTAACGGTTGGATTTGGAGATAAGCCCAAATCAATTTCAGAAAAGGTCGCTGTAAGTGCAGTTCGATGGCCATTGTAGGAAATCGACTGTACGGGCCTTGAGAAAATTATTAAAAATATCAATAATTTGTGTAAATTCAAAATAAATGATTTTGAAAGGACTGGAATGAAAAATCCCATATTTAAAAAGATAAAAATGTATTTTTAACAAAATTAACTAATTTTGAACTAGAATAATAATTTATATATTTTTAAAATAAATAAATTGGATTTGAAATGATTTTAAAAATAACCATAATTTCCAATGTATGAATTGGAATGGATTTGAATCGAAATTATCTTTGGAATATTTCGATGATTGGATTTGGGGTAATACGAATATTGTTAAGGAGATTTGAAAGATATATTTTATATCGTTATTTCCAATACGGTATTTATTGATTTTAGAATTTGATATTGAATATAAGCTGATATATTTTCTATTCAGAGTCTTGTATTCAATATCAAATGAGATCTGGGTTTGTCGTGAATGGTGTCTTCATCAACACTGTTCTTGAACCCAGTAGGAGAAAAAATTAAATCTTTTTATTTAGATTTAATGAAGTGTACCAATTAATTATTATATTTAATTGGAATGGAATTAGAATTGATTTGTAGGTTTATCGTGAACGGTGTTTTAAATAACATTTGTTCTTTAACCCGATAATGAATAGAATGTGATTTGGGTTTATCGTGAATTGTGTTTTAAATGGCATTAGTTCTTTAATCCAGTAAAAGGAGTTTTAATGAATCTTAATTAGATTGAAATGTGAATTGATAATTTAAATTATCAAATATAGGAAATGATCGAGAATGGAGTATTGCCAGTTTTGCTCCGAGCGATAGTAAATCTTTAATTAGATTTAACGTTAAATGGTAATTAAATTTACCGATAACACCGTGGTGTTAGTTATGGAGTAATAACAGTTTTTCTCCATGGGATGAATAGGTTCGGATTGGGAAATAAAATAAATAATTACTTCGGTGTGGTTCGCTAATCCCGACTAGTTTGGAAAACCATAATATGGTTTGAAATGACATCCAAAGGAAGATTAAAGAATAAATTTTAAAGTATTTATCTTTGATAAAATTAGTGGGAACCTTTCCCTAGGAATATTCTGAATTGGAAAGAGGCGTATGTTGTGTTTGTGTAACATTTGTATATTATATACGTGGGTTATTCAGAAAGGCCGGGTATATACCCATTCCGAATAACCGATTTGACGATATGTCAAGGATGAAGACGGTGGTTGAAGACCGGAAGTCTTCACATCGTTTGGGTGATTGCTGACGATCTTGATTGGGCAGTACACCCATGATGAGGGAATCAGTTGGTGATCGTCCAGACGTACTTAGAGATCGATGGATATGCGAGAAAAGTGCCTCCGGTTCGTTCAGACCCAAAACGAACTTGTAAATGGACTGTGTGTCTAACATTGGATTTTATTCTGTGTTGATTGATCTCTATTAAATATACATCTGCTTGGCGGCGGAGAATTTATTCTCTTGCTTAACGCCCTTCTCTGAGACGTACGAGCTCAGAAGTTGTATATCGATGGACATCAATCGCATGGAGTGAATTGCCCTTGTGACATGCCTGAGTGGCAGATGATCAAGGCTTCTGTTGAAAAGCAAAGTCTTGTGGTTGACGATCAAAGTATGGCCTGTGTGGCGCAGCTTTCTGTATAGCGTGGATTCGCGAGCCTCACACCTCGGTATGAGTCAAAAACGGGATATGGACCGTTGGGAGAACACGACGTTTCTTTCTAGCTATGGGTGGTGTCAGTGCTTAAATTGGCTGACATTTATATACTTTTCACCTTTGTGGTTGTTGGATGAGGCGCCTCGATATTAGGTCTGTTAGGACCGGGAAACGTGTATTCAGGAATTGCCAATCCTCAAAAGTAAGAGAGGACCGGCCCAATCGATTCCAAGGATCATAGTGGGGTCCTGAGACATTTGCTAGAGTGTCTCGAAACGGAGAGGAGCTTGCCCCTTGCCTCGACTCATGACGGAAATCCAATTTCCAATACGTGTATTTCGGTTTTATTTGTAAAGCCTAGTATGGCGATATGATAGATGGTACCCATGCCGCCTAGGATTGATATTTATGATTGAAAATTGTTTTGACACTATACACTTATAATAGCATCAAATGATTTGTTTTAAACGAATCAAGCATGTTTGGCTATTATAAGGGAAAACCCTATCCTCCGGCTTGCGTTGCATTGTGTGATGGGACCTGGGTCTCATAATAGCTTAATTTTTCGAAAAAGCATCGCGCTATTTATTTATATGCACTGGTATTCTTGGGAGGAAACTCGTTCCGTGTTATACGGCGTGGTCCCTTGAATTACTCTCTTTTAAAATTGAATTAATAACTGTTTTAGTTCTCACACCGGTCACATGACTGACCTGGAGTTTATTGTTTTAACCTAAACTCTGGGTGCCCTTATTTTCCACACGGGCAGCTAGTAGTTGGGTTTTGTAGATTTATATTCACAGGACCTAGTTTATAGCTGAAGTGATATTCGGAAAGCTCTATTTCCGTGTATTTCTTCCAGTTATATTTTGTATTATTTTCCGCTGTAGTATTGTATTTAAAATCTCTGATATTATCTGTTGTATAATTTTTATTTATACTTGTATATTCTTGTATTCTGATGGAATTGTTGTAATAACAATGAAATGTTCTTCTGTCTGTGTTCTGATTTGTCCTATTCTCTTACGATCAGGGGTTTCGAATGGTCTTGGTTGGTTTAACGACCGATTCGGATCGAGCGAAATTCCTTGTCGTCACATGGTCAGTCAACTTTCTCTCTCCCCACTTTCTCTCTCTCCCTCCCCCGATCGACGACGATAACAACTCAAAACTTCCTGGCCATTTTCTGATCAAACAACGCATCGATAGCCTTCGACCCAGTTTAGCTTTTTGAAGAGCTCCCCTCAAGCTTCAAATCTGTACTTGCCACGCCCCCTGCCATCGCTCCATCGGCGAGAACCATCGCCATGAAGTTCGCCGTTTCAAACCGCCGCCGCCGCCGCTACAGTGCATCGCACCTGATCGCTTCACCACCCGGAGACGCGCCTCTCCTTGCTCTTCCTCATGGTGGAGGCTGATCGAAGTATCATTGCATGGATTTCACGAAAAACTAAAACCTAGTTTTGAAGATTTTTTGGAGGTAATGGCCTGTATTTTTTTTTATATAGTTTATAGCACTTTAAAGTGCTACGGTATATGATTTCACTGTAAAAATCATATCTTTTTGCTACATGGTCGAAATTCAGTGAAATAAGAGACTTCGGGACCGTGAGGACGTCTTCTACATTTTAGAAGAGACCGCATATTTTTCTGAGCCTTCTGCTATTTTTGGTGGAGTGGAACCCAAGGTGAGATTTCAATATTATAAACAATATGGAAACGACGATGTATAAATTATATAGTCGATGTATGAGTTATATAAGCATTGTACGCCTCATGTATAAGCGTTGTATAAGTTGTATGTTCGATGTATAAGTTATATATGCATTGTAAAAATTATATATGCGATGAAATGACATTGAAATGAATTGAAATATATTTATATATGAATATATATATATATATACATATATATATATATACATACTCCCCTCATCCACAGACCATGGATGATATTTATTGGTTGTGATATTGTTTGGATTGTTTGGTTGATGAGAAATTTGGTGAATAATGCGAATGGTTGATAGAATTGTTTGTGGTTGAGAATGATTGATTGTTGTTGAAAAATACCCATTTGTGGTTGAAAAAAAAAATAGAATAGGTTGTGGAAATGAAAGAAAAACATGCTCGCCTGCGTGTGAATTAGATGCATGAAATCCCCATTGTCAAAAACCGCAAGGTTTTAAGGTAGAGCGAGGAGCCGTACACCGATACGGTCCCGGTTTTAACTACCCTACCGTTATGCTGTCGAAATTTTCTGAAATAATTCTGTGTTTGATTTATTTTCATATGTTGAAACTATATTCATGTGTTGAATAGAAATTCATGTGTCGAGTGACATTCATGTGTGAAATAAATTGTTTTATAATAAAAATCACATTTTTATCATCTATATGAACTATATAAAATAGTAGTGTTTTGAAATAAATTGTTTTATAATAAAAATCACATTTTTATCATCTATATGAACTATATAAAATAGTCGTGTTTTGAAATAATTTGTTTTATAATAAAAATCACATTTTTATCATCTATATGAACTATATAAAATAGTCTTGTTTTGAAATAATTTGTTTTATAATAAAAATCACATTTTTATCATCTATATGAACTATATAAAATAGTCGGGTTTTGAAATAAATTGTTTTACAATAAAAATCACATTTTTATTAAATACATGAATTGTTAAAATAGTGATATTTTGTGTAACAACCCGAATTTTAATAACACGTTAAAACAAGAAATCAAAGCAGAATTAAATTTTAAAATAAGAATCAGGGAAAACGGGCTGCGCCATTGCGTTCGTCTCGGAATTCTACATGAAATAGAGTCCAAGTTTTCGAAAATTGGAGTCCGTATGACCAAGATATGGTCAAAACAAGATTCAGCAGACTTTTAGGCAGACTGACCCCAGGACGACTGTAGTGTCGACTGCATAGTCGACCAGCCCCCCCCCCCCCCAGGTCGACTGTAGTGTCGACCTCCCCCCTGTATAGGTCGACCTGGTCGTCCTGGTGTGGCCCAGAACCCATTTTTGTGGCCCGGGATGAGATTTGATGGTCCGGATTGATTCTAGGGTTAATCCTATGGCCTAAACTAGTTGCTACAACTATAAAAGCACCCTAAGACCTAGCCTAACTCACAGAAATCATTCTTACACTGTTATGGTGCTAAGTCTCCTCTTGAACCATGGTCGCCGCCTCCAACTTGAAGCTTAAACATTCAAACTAGATCTAAATCAAAGACCAACGTTCCTACATCAATTCAAGTGAATAGATCAACGTCTCTACAACAATCCTACGACGATCTCTGTTCTTAATTCTCAAAACCACGATCTGTAAGCCCCAGTTACTCTTAGACCTAAACTTAATATGGACATGTGTAAATTGAATTTGAACATAAACATGATAACTACTTGAGACCTATTCTTGTATATCTTTGATCTATGACTATTCTTTTTGATCTATTATTTTAGATCTACTCTTCTTCACCCTAGATCTATTCACCTTGAACCTAGTACCGTTCATATTGAACCTTGATTGTGGAATACTGATAAGAATTTGATTTAGGGGCCTGTTCATGTCATAACCTAAACCCTATCATGTCCATTATTTTAACATGCTTGTGATGTTGAAACTATTGCTAGTCACAAGTTTAGGATTATCATCTTATGTCATCTATTGCTATGTTTATCACCCTATTTCATATGCCAGTGATGTTATGATCATATCTCAAGTTACACCATGCTTGCCTTGAAATCACCTTTGCCACTTTATACCCATCCTTGTTATGTTATTCCCTAGTTACATCTATTGCCTTGATTTGAATTCACGAGCGTTGGGGATGCGATTTGTGTGGTTTAAGAAAACCTGAATTTAGTATGAACTTGAAAACATGAATATTGTTATAACTTGAGCTTGGATATGAAAAATTGTACTTGAAAATATGAATTTGGGACATGGCACTTAGATAACTTGAACGTGGCCAACTCGATGTTGGGTTGAGTTTGCAGTATAAATCTGCCCGGAACCGCCCGGCGAATCCAGTAACTGCAAACAATAGGACCCAATGTGAGTAGTTGGTCATATCGCACCCGAAACCCGAGGTTAGACTAGGTTATGATGTAAAGCTGCACGGACCCGCCCGGCACATCCAGTAACCATAACCAAGTCTAATGTGAGAGGTTAGGGGTGCATTAAGTAAATTAATGCCACAGGATAGGGTTAACTCATGGACCACTTGAATATACTTAACCAATTTGATATGTTGATTTGATAGGGTTAAGTCATGAACCGCTTGAACACACTTAACCAACTTGACACATGATTCGTTGGACTAAGTCTCGAACTAGAACGACACACTTAGTAAATCTGACATGACACGTAGATGGGGTTAAGTCTCGATTTTAAATGAAAACTTAACCTGCTGGACGAAACCCTAGTTACGCGGTCCTTTTCGGCAGTAACCCACTAGATGTATCACGGTACCTGGGGACTAGGCAGGGTGGGGCACGATTGTAAGCGACCAGAACGACGGCTGAGTTGGTGCACCATTGTAGGTTCAGGCATACTATTGTCATGCATGTAGTCCGGAGTTGAAAAAGCAGGCATTGGGCACCAGTAGGTTTACACTGTGCGTGCTTGATTCGTGTCGGTGGTTGGCACCCTAGTGCTTGATACACCCTATGGTGGTCCTAGCACAGGTGACTACATTCGAGATAGGGCTGTATGACACAGACACATGAACGAGATAGGACTTGTAGGGAGCCGATCGACTAATAGATCATTTCGTGGGACCAAGTAATGGGTTATTTCATGACGTTGGGCAAGGGATCATTTTATTGTCAACATATGACACGGGTTGGGATACTAGTACGGGTGGTGCAGAGCATATAGATATCATAGAAATATTGTAATGATGATGCAGAGAAGTCTGGCGATGCTTGATAAAAACCTTGCGAACTTATACTTAGTTCATCTTGAATGGAAATCTTGCAAATGTTATCCTTGACAAAAATCATAAGATGTTATTCTTAGTTATCTTACCTGTTGTTTACCTTGTCATCATGCTTATGTTTACTTTCAGTTTATTCATGCCATGTTATCTTTACCTGTTTATCTGTTGAAAGTCACTAGGACTTACTCATTCTTTATGACTGACCCATTTTGTTTCGCCTCTTTTTCTTCCATTCCCCCCCCCCCCAGGTTCGTAGGGTGGGAATACATCTTAGTTCGGATGTTACCAAGCTCCAAGGCGCTTTCATGTACGACTTGGATTTCTCTTGGCTATGGCTTGCTTTACTGTTTTATTTGGGAATGATTTATAACTATGGTTTTATGCTTCTTTACTATTGCAAGACAGATTTCGATGTAATTGATTCAATAGCATTTTGATGTAAAAGGCTTTAGACCTTACTAGATTTTAAAGCAATGAAATTTGGGTTTTCCTTCCGCTGTTTTATTTATGTTCTATCTTGTAATATTTCTGTTTATGTTTACCTAGATAATACTCCACTAAAGCTAGTGGATTCCCTTTGTGAGTGACCCTAGCGGAAGTGGGGTGTTACATTTAATATTTTACTTATGTGGTTTGCTTCTTTAGAACTTGATGTAATGAAATAATGACTTGGCATTTTGATGTAAGAGGTTTTAACTCTATTTTTCAGTAATGAGATTTGGTTTTAAAGTTTATATCTGTTGCTTTATATACTCTATTTTATCTATGTTCTGTCTTGTGTTATCTCTGTGCCTGTTTACTAGATAATACCCCTCCAAAACTAGGGCATTCCCTTTGTGAGTGACCCTAGCGGAGGTGGGGTGTTACATTTTGGAAATAAATATCTGTTGGATAAAAGTTTTATTTCTGTCAAATGTATGAAATGAATATGGTTTTGAAATCTAAGAATCGATTATATATATATATAAATATAATTAAAATAAATCGAATAACGAAGCTGCAGTTCGTATTTTGAAGCCGTGATTTCAAACGATTAGTGCGGGAGATCCGACCATCGGATTTTCCCGAAACCACAACCGTTGGGTTTGCCTTGGAAATACCTTTCCAACAGCACCAACTTTGTAAAAATCCGACGGTTGGATTTTTGGAATGTTTGATTCAAATTTGAAGAAAAACAGCGCCAGAATCAGTTATATATATATATATATATGTATGTATGTATATATACGTAATTAAAATCGTTGGATTCGTTTTGAAAAGATCTTTCTAATGATATAAAATGTGTGAAGTTCCAACGGTTAGATTTTCATATATGTGTAAATCAAATCTGAAGAAAAACAGCGCCACGGCCGCGTTATGGCCTGAAGCGTTGTTTGAATGAATATTGCTATTTTTAAATAAATAAAATAGCGATAAACCGTGATAAAATATTATAATCGATATGGAATGAAAATAAACTGAATTTGCTCGGTTTATTGGATATTTGATGGTTGGATGTGTTGGACGTGGAAATTACATTAAAGAACAAAATGATTGATGTCGAATAATTTAACTATTGAAATGAATTGATTTGAAATATTAAATATACGAGAATTGTTTGAAAAGGCCGAGTTAATTCTCATTTCAAATAATTGATTGACGATTAAAAGACGAAGATATGAAGGCAGTGCCAGAGCGATGATCTTCACGTCGAATGGAGGGGTGCTACTGATGTTCATGATAGGAGTTGCTACCTTGAAGGGGCTGATGTAGTAGCCGTCCGGACGTACATGTTGATTGTACGGATGAGCGAGGAATAAAGATCCTCCGGTTTCATTCAGACCCAGGACGGACTTGTAAATGGACGTGTGTCTAACGTTGTATATTGACAACGTGGCATACAGAGATGCTGTGATCAAAGCCTTTGTTGAAAAGCAGAGTTTTGTGGTTGATGATCAAAGCACCGCCTGTGTGGCATAGCTTTGTGTTTATTGTTATTTCGCGAGCCTCACACCCAGGTATGGGCCAGAAACGGGAGAGGACTTCAGGGAGGACACGAGTCACCTTCTGTCTAGGAGTGGTGTCAGTGTTTTACACGGCCTGATATTTTACTTATGTGGATGATGGAAAGCAAGGCCTCAGTTAGTTCGGTTTCTTCGGAGCCGATGATTTGGTCGGATATTACCAGTTTACGCCCCATAGGGTAGGGAAACAAAGTGTTCAGGCATTTTATTCCACATCGGTGGACCGGCCCGGACGATCCAAGGCTTGACTGAGTACTTGCCTGAGACATGGCCTAGATTTTCTCGAAGCGGTGAGGATGATACCTGGCCTCGGTTCATGATAGAAATCCAATTTCGAAATACGACATCGTGCGATTTTGATTGTATACCTATATATGGCAACATAGAGGTATGGGGCTTTAATGCCGTCTATGATTTATAGTTATGATTCTAATTGTTTATGAAACATATAAACACTAACAATAATATCAATTTATTTGTTTTGCTCGTATCAAGCATATTTTGGCCATTATAAGGTAAAACTCTATCCTCTGGTTTGTGTTGCATTATGTGATGGGAACTGAGTCTTATAATGGCTTCATTTTTATGAAAAGCATTGCGATGTTCAAAAGATTTTTTTTTAAAGCACTGGCAATCACTAGAATAAACTGTTCCGCGAAAGTGGCGTGGTCCCGTGATTTGCCATATTTTAAAAGATGTTAAGTAGATTTCTCATACCAGTCACATGATTGACTCGTAGTTTGTTTCATTTGCAAACTCGGGTGCCCCTATTTCTACACGGCCAGCCTTGTACTCAGGTTTTAGCAGGCTCTTTCTGGATAGCTGGAGCTGAAGATGGATTCTATCATTTATCTCTTTTTATGTTGTTCAGCTCCTATTGTATATTTATGTTGGTTTCCGCTGTTGACATTCATGTATAGCTGAACTGTATTTTGTACTAAGTATGATCCTGTATACCGTGTAACTCTGATGTTTATATTTATCCAGTATATTCTGTTGTACATTATCTGGTGTATTTATTTATTTCTGTTATGTTGTTATATGTCTATGTGTTATATTCAAAAGATTACCCTTGACTTCGTGTTACGGGGTTTGGGTCATCACAAACGTGGTATCAGAGCTTTGGTTAAGCTTACAACTGGAATATAACATACTAACGAGCTCGTCAGAAATAGAACCAGTAGTGTTCTAGGACGAGTAACTCATTACAGATAGGATCAGTAATATCCTAGTATGTGATAGCAGAATGAAATACACCTCGATAAACGCATTTACATTCAAGTATATGTTTCTATGCTTTATAATATCTTTTTTGTTGACCTGACACTTGCTCTGCTATTTGCAGAAGTTCTAGAAAATGAGTGTCAGAAACAGAAGAAATAATACGGACCCAGATATTGAAGCTCTATTCAAGAAATATAAAAATCTGGGTGGAGCACTATTCTTGGGCGTAGAATCTATTATTAGAACACAAGGTTGGATTCGTTCTGCTGAGAAAATCTTTGAAGGTTTAAAGCTGAGGGATGACCAGAAAAGATTACTGACATCTTGGGCGCTCAAAGATGAAGCTCTGTTCTGGTGGGATTCGATTGTTAAAGATAATCCCGAAGGTGATATCACCTGGGATAGATTCAAAGAGATTTTCAGTGAAAGATTTACTCCTCTAGAAGCAACTGAACGGTTATGTGATGAATTCTACTCTTTGATACAAGGTGATATGAATATCCCAGAATATCATAAGAGATTCAATGAACTTTCTCGTTTTGCCCCGCATCTAATCCAAAATCCGAAGAGGAAGAATCTGAGGTTTATTAACGGGCTCCACAGAAAGTACCAAAGCAGTATGATGGGGCACGTGAAGCTTCCTTTTGCTGAAATGATATACATGGCTTATCAATATGAAGATCTAGATAAGCGAGGCCTTTTGGTCGACGAAGAGGAAGTCAGTTCGAGCAACAAATGGAAATCTAAAACTGATAACCCAGAGACAAGTTTACAGCCAGAGTCAAGTACGACATCTAGGGCCAGAAAGAAACCTAGAGTCGATGAGAAAAGGGTTAAGTCTAAAGAAGGACCAGTAACGACTGCAATATTCAATAATTGCAAAAAGCCAGGGCATTTCCAGGGGAATTGCAAATCCTCGAAGAAAGAAAGGAATGTCGGATCTAAACCCAATAAGGGGCAACGAAATCTCATGGTACAAGGAAGTGCTATAAGTGCCATCGCACAGGTCATCTCGCTAGAAATTGTCTACTATCAGGGAGATCTGAAATAGTGCATGTGAATGAAGTAGCTGAAACTTTTACACCCTCATCTAGTCAGGAAAGGTATGATGTTTTAGAAGGCACGCTTGCTGCCAAGGATATCCCAGTTAAAGTACTGTTTGATACAGGCGCGTCGCGAAGCTTTATTGCAAATAATGCGGTTAAGAAGCTGGATTTGAATTTGAAAAAGCTCAAAGAACCAATTACAGTTCATAATCCGGTTGGGGGTTCCCTCGATCTTAGTTGGGTTTGTGGAGTTCCTGTTTCTTTTTCTCGTTATCGGTTCCCTACCATGGCGATCGTCATGAATTTTACCGAGTTCGATCTCATTCTGGGATTGGACTGGTTAACCAAATATGAATCAGAGGTTAAATGTGCCGAAAGAATTGTTAAGGCAAAGACAAAGTTCGGGGAATATAGAACCATTCCATGCGAAGGACCGAATTCTAATAGAAAAGACTTCTGGGTAGCTTTAGATGTTTCTCCTACTCAAATAGAACCTGTGCCTGTCGTCCCAGAGAATATTCTGGTCGATATTGAAAATATACCTGTTGTCAAGAACTATGCGGATGTGTTCGAAGAAGTTGTTAGCTTACCTCCACAGAGAGAAATTGATTTCAAAATCTCTTTGGTTCCAAATGCAAGGCCAGTAGTTCACGCTATTCGAAGAATGACCTTGAAGGAGAAAGATGAGTTAGATAATCAAACTCGACAGCTTGTATGGAAGGGTCTGATCAGGCCTAGTTTCTCTGATTGGGGAGCAGCAGTGGTATTTGTCCCGAAGTCAGACGGTACTCTCAGACTATGTGTAGATTATTGAGACTTGAACAGACATACATTGAAAAATAAATATCCATTGCCGCGAATTTATGATTTGTTGGATCGATTGAATGGAGCGCAAGTGTTTTCCCGAATGGACCTAGCTACAGGTTTCCATCAGCTTCGTACTGCCGAAGAGTGTGTTCCTTTGACAGTATTCAGAGGTCCAGACTTATTCTACGAGTGGTTAGTAATGCTGTTCGGCTTATGTAACGCTCCAGCTTATTTTGTCGATCTGATAAACAGAGTATTCAGAGGAGTTTTGAATAAATTTGTTCTGGTTTTCATTGATGATATCCTTTTCTTTTCAAAGTCAGAAAGCGAGCACGAAAAACATTTGGAACAAGTGTTAGAAATTTTGCGAAGGAATGTTTTAAAAGCAAAGTTTTCCAAATGTATATTCTGGCAAGAAGAAGTCAAGTTTCTTGGCCACTTTGTGTCAAAACAAGGAATTTCAGTGAATCCCAGTAAAATCACTGCTATTCAGAATTGGAAACAGCCTCGTACACCCATTGAAATCCGAAGTTTTCTCAGATTGGCCAGTTATTATTGGAAATTCATTAAGGATTTTGCGAAGATATCTAGCTTCTTAACGAAGCTTACTAAAAAACATTCGAGATTCAATTGGACTCCCGAATGTGAGGAGGCATTCCAGAAGCTGAAGTTAAAACTGACGACTGCTCCAGTGTTAACGATAATTGATGGCAATCAAGACTTGAAAGTCTGGACTGATGCTTCTAAAGAAGGTCTTGGTGCAGTACTAATGCAAAGAGGCCAAGTAGTCGCTTATGCCAACCGTCAATTGAAGCCACATGAAAAGAATTATGTAGTTCATGATCTTGAATTATTAGGCATCGTGTTTGCAATGAAAATCTGGAGGCATTATCTATTGGGTGAGAAGTTCGAATTATACACCGCCCATCAATCTTTGACGTACTTATTCACCCAGAAGGATCTGAATATGAGGCAGCAGCGTTGGCTAGAATTTCTCGCAGCTTATGATCTAGATATTTTATATACTCCGAGGAAAGCGAACGTTTTAGTTGATGTGCTCGGCAGGAAGAATGTGATCATCGCCAGTATTATCATTACACCATCGTTGATTGATAAAATAGCTATTCTTCAGAAAGATGATAGTTTTATTAAGGAGATAATTAGCAGAATTCAAAGGGGCGAAGTCTCCAGTTTCCAAGTGGATAGCGCAGGAGTTATGAGATTAAAAGGTAGAATTTGTGTTCTCGATAGTCTTGAGCTCAAAAGAGAAGTAATGGACGAGAGCCACAATTCCAAACTGAGTATCCACCTAGGGGTTAGTAAAATGTATAATGACCTCAAGCGAACTTTCTGGTGGAAGGCGATGAAAAGAGATATCTCTATATATTTAAGCCGTTGTTCCACCTGTCAACAAGTAAAAAGCGATCAGCAGAAACTCGCTGGATTGTTGCAACCTTTAGAAGTTCCAGGGAGAAAGTGGGAACAAATTTCTATGGATTTCATAGATGGTTTGCCCAGAACTAGGAAAGGAAATGACAGTCTTTGGGTGATCGTAGATCGTTTCATGAAGACCGCCCATTTCATACCTGTCAGGTCGAACAGAACTGCTCAGAGTCTGGCGCAGATATATTTCAAAGAAATTGTTAGACTGCACAGAGTTCCCATGAGCATCGTTAGTGATCATGACCCGATTTTTTCTAGTAAATTCTGGGAAGCGTTCCAAGCCGAATTGGGAACGAAACTGAACTTAAGCACCGCATATCATCCTCAATCTGATTGTCAAACTGAGAGGGTGAATCGTATTTTAGAAGATCTATTGCGGGCTTGTATTATTGATTTTGGCGGATCATGGGATGACCATTTACATTTGGCCGAATTCTCATACAACAACAGCTACCAGGCGAGCTTGAAAATGTCTCCATTCGAAGTATTGTATGGTAGGCCGTGCAGATCCCCTGCTTGTTGGGTAGAATCTGGTAACGGACTTGTATTAGTGCCTGATATGATTCGCGATGCTGCGGACAAAGTCGATTTCGTTAAGAAACGATTGCTAGCCGCTCAAAGCCGACAAAAGGGCTATGTAGATTAGAGAAGAAGAGATATATCATTTGCTGTGGGCGACTATGTATATTTGAAAGTATCTCCGATGAGAGGAGTCATCCGGTTCGGTAAAACAGGGAAATTGGCGCCTAAATTCATTGGTCCGTTTCCTATTCTTGAACGGATTGGAACTCTCGCTTATAGGGTTCAATTACCATATTAGTTGCCTGGAGTACATGATGTATTTCACGTATCTCAGCTTCGAAAGTGTAACGACCCGCATTCTACGCATCATAGGATCGTAGAATATTTATTTCTGTCACATACGAAGTCGTATGGTCATGTAACTTTGGGGGACGACTATTGGGGTCATTTCCCATGTTCATGATTTTTCCCGATTTTTAAATGACTATTTTACCCCTAGTTGGCACTGTTTTTGCCATAACTTTTGATTGGTAAGGAATTTTGACCTGAAACCACTTCCATTGGCTTCGGATGATGGTTTCTCTTTCCGTAGAGTGGTCACATTAGCCAAACGGACTCAACGTTTGGGAGATATGGATGAAACAAGTTTCAGATGGTGAAAAACAGCTTAATTGGGCTTAACCGGGTGATTAGCAGCTAGGCCCAGAGGGGAATTTCGGGTTTAGGGGTATATAGGGGCTGATTAGGGTTAGAAAACATTTCTTTAGACATTTTCCAGCCGCCACTTTCATTCCCCTTAACCTAGCCTTGGCCTCCACTCTCTAAATCTCTCTAAAACACCCAAAATCACTCCCTAATCAAGGATTAAGTCTTAGAGGCATCAAATCAAGGAGGATTAGCACAAGGACCGAGGTAGAGCTGCTGTTATATATCGGAATTCGTGCAAATCAGAGGTTCACTTCAGATTTGGAAGTTTTATTGTGGCAAAGGTGAGTGATTTGCATAGTTTTTGCACTAATTACGGTAATTAAGGGGTAATTAGTGAAGATTAGCAAATTTATACACTAATAAATTCTGGAAAAATGTTCAGAAATTCTTAAATAATGTTTTATGCCTCTGGTTGAAGTTTGGTACGATTTGATTAAGTTTTGTTAACCCTATGATCGGTTTTACTTAAACATGCTTAAGGGAAAATAAGGAGTTTTGGCCACTTTTGATTCATTTGAATGGTTGTTTGCTGTTGTAGTTGCTATTACATGTTGCTATGACTCTATGGTGTGTTTTATGATTGATTAGAAGTGTTAGATTTGTCAAAAACGCCGTCGAATGGCGTAAACTGCTCGCTGGAAGAACTTCAGGAAATCATCCGAACCGGATCGGTGGGAGTGAGGGCGATCCGATCCGATGGCGCGACCCGATCCGATGGCGCGACCCGATCCGCCGATGGCTGAAGAGCCCGATCCGATGGTGCGATCCGATCCGATCCGTCGATGCTTGAAGACTCCGATCTGACCTGCTCTTGTGGGAGACTCTGATACGACGGCGCGATACGATCCGATCCGATCAAGACTTCGCGAGGCGATCCGTGTTGCTTCACGAAGAGGAGCCCGAACCGATCCAGTGAGGTGACCACGATCCGAACCGCTCGTGAGAAGAAGGTGCGACCCGAACCGGTGTGCTTGGGGGAGGCCGATCCAAACCGCTACCAGATGGACGCCACGAGCCGCGCCGCATTGATGATGAGGAGCTAAAGGTCGAACCGAACCGATGGCAATGAGGGGACCCGAACCGAACCGATAGCAATGAGGGGACCCGAACCGATCCGGTGATGACTGAAACCCGAGATGCAAAGGAAGCCCAAATGAGAAGTTAGAGCTCAAGATTCAGATGGGAATCAACGAGTTCGCTTCATGGTTGGGTTTTACTGCGGGACGCGTGCCAAGGGGTTATCGACGTCTATAGCTTTGGATCACTATGGTAGGAGGTACGAAGGCGGATTCAGGGCCATTATGGCATCGGTAGAACCAAGGGCTACAACCAATGAAGTGGGTCATTGAAATGTTTGGTCATGACTCTATATGTTTAGCTCGGTCATAGCAGGGTTTCTACAAGTCGGGATTTGTCGTTACCTCAATTTTGTCTAGTGTTCCAAAGTGGTAGATGTCGTATGCTTTACGCACTGAGTGAGAGATGTGAGGATGGTTTCTATGGATGGTTTGTTTGCTATCTTTATGACATACACACCCCACCCCCATATTCTTTACACTATTCATTATGGCACCTTGGTGTATTGTACGGTATGTGGTACTAACTCTTTGGTTGCAGGTTCAGGTATGGTTTAGTATACCTGTTATCATTCTGTTTAGATGCTTATCGCTCACACCAGGCTTTATGTCTGACCCAGAGTTTTATGTCTCTTCTTATTACTCTGGGTGCTCACACGAGCAGACTAGAGACAGGTTAGCTGGTGATGCACGGGTAGATGATCCGGAGACGAGCAGGAGGCTTCCACGTAATATATATAGTATTCTCCCTGTGTTGTTGAAGATCACTGCTTGGGCATTGGTGGTGCATCTTCTACTTTAGTTTTCTTTTGTTAGAGACAGTAAATTTGGAAAGTTGTAATAAGCTGTATTTGGATTTCCGCTGCTCTGATGTTGACATTGATTATTAGTTATCAGCTTATGCACTGTCTCGCCTGTTTTATGTCATGTATGTTATTATTATATTTTATCCCATGCGCTGTGAGACATTCTATAGGTTCCTCGTTTAGTTCATTCCCTTCTTCCTTTTCCTTCTAACGACCCGTTCCGTGCTAACTGGACATGTGTACAGCGCACTTTTGGAGTAAATGTCGGTTGGTGCGGGGCGGGCCGTCACAGAAAGCATCTTCATGATCCCGATTTGATTGTGGAAGAAGCAGCTCAATGGGATATAGAAATTACTCCAGAATTGTCTGTGAGGAGAGAGCCGATCAAGATTATTGGCAAAGAAACCAAAGAGCTGAGGAACAAGAAGGTTCACTTGGTCAAAGTGCAATGGAGTGGAGATCCGCATGATTGTACTTGGGAAACAGAGGAAAGCATTAAGAAAGCCTATCCTAAGTGCAGAGTGGATATCTCTGATTGACTCTGGTGCAAGGTACATTTACCATATTTTGTAATTTCCATTGTGTTCTCTATTTTGTTGTTGTTTTCTTTTCATGGATGTAGAATTTTAATTATATAGGCTGAATGATTTAAAAGAGTATATGAATTAATTAGTATATTTGTGAAAAGTTAAAAATAAAATTGATTGATGTTTGTGTTGTGTGATCATGGGTTTGATTAATTAAATTATTAGAATGATAGTTAATTAAATTAATAAGAGAATGAATGGTAGAATTTATTCGAGTAAATCACACATTGAACTGATTAGAGAATTAAGTAGAAATATATACATGTGCATTATATATGTTTGAACAGTTGAATGGATTAGCTATTGAGTAAAGATTTTATTTGCGTGCCCGACAAATAGGTAAACCTTAATGAGTTACATGCGCAATTTTATTATTATATCAACTCCTGTGAATGCCATTGGATGCGGGGTGCTAGTTATTCTGTGTGTAATTAATAAATGTCGCCATAGGATAGTAACAATTAATTTTGAACTACACTACATGGCATACTTCTTAAAGATAGGCATACTTCATCATATACCACATAAGCATCTGGAGCTTGTGTGACGAGGTTGAAGATTTACCATACGAGCGAGAGGCTTGTATGGCGATCACTATATTTTATAGGTTGAACTGATGACTGATATGGACCATATAAAATTATAACGATAAATTGCCAGATTAATAAAAAAAACCACACGGGTCTAGAGATGATAATAAACACGTCTCTCTAGTCTTGTAAGGCACAAAAACCATTGGTAGGGTGACGAGAATTTATTCTCTGGAGTTATTATCTATACACGCTCCCCTATGGACACTAGAATATATCACTATAAATATGTGTATGCTTATTAGGATTTATTGGGTACCTAATACGGCCCAATAAATTTCCAAACCCCTCCCCGTACAAAGGAGGTTATGGCAAAAAAATTCAAAAATTTAGGGTTTCAGCCAAATTTTTGAAGAATTTGAAAATTCTTAAAAACTGAAAAGTTTAAGAATGGAAGCCAGATGGAAAGTAGAGTTGGTTAATCAAACCACTTTTGACTTTGTTCCTTTTCGGGGACGAAAAGTTTTATGTGTGGGAGATTGTAACAACCCGGAAAATCTGAACCAGTTTAAAAATTTTAAATTGGCTATTTTAGTGGATTTTAAATATTTAAAATAAATATTTTAAATAATAACGATGAAAAGTATGTTTGAATCGATGTTTGAAAATAAATATAATTAATTTTAATTATAAACAAGGCCTGAAATGGCGCTGCATTTCCAAAAATTGAATTCAAACTTTAATTGACTGTACCGGGTGCAAAATAAAACGGAATTTAGCAAAACAAAAATATTTAAATCTGTTAGTGAATATCTTTCTAACGAATCTGAAAAATCGAAGTTTCATAGCGGGAATCAAAATTTATGGCGAAATGAATTTTCAGATAGGTCGCTGTAGAGAATATATAGCCCTTGAAAATAGACATTTTACATACGACCTCAGAATTCGACGAAACCAGTTTTTGGATCCAGGACGCCAAATTATTGCTAGGTTTCAAATTTCATAATTTTTGAAGTTAATATGTGAGTATGGCGAAGGAAAATGTGTTTTGGTCAATTAAAGTTAAATTGGATCGACTCGAAAAGGGCCATTTTTCAAACGGTCTCAGAATTCGACGAAACTAGTTTTGTTGGGACCGTATCGTCAAAACATAGCTAGATTTATTTTCGGGAATTTTTAGAATCGGTATGTGGCCCCGCAAATTGAAATGTAAATTCAAATCAAATACTGAATGTTTTATATTTTAATTTGAAGAAAAACTAACTGAAACAGTCGAATGGGCCTTCGAAACATATCCCATTGTGTTCGAAATGAGGGTATTTAGCTAGGGACAACAGTCGTTGGGTTTGGATTGGATTTCGTAGGAGATAAGGGGTATTTTAGAAATTTAAAAAAATATATATATATAAATAAATAAATATCATTGGTCAGTCAACTTTCTCTCTCCCCACTTTCTCTCTCTCCCTCCACCGATCGACGATGATAACAACTCAAAACTTCCCGGCCATTTTCTGATCAAACCACGCATCGATAGCCTTCGACCCAGTTGAGCTTTTTGAAGAGCTCCCCTCGAGCTTCAAATCCGTACCTGCCACGCCCCCGCCATCGCTCCATCGCCGAGAACCATCGCCGTGAAGTTCGCCGTTACAAACCGCCGCCGCCGCCGCTACAGTGCATCGCACCTGATCGCTCCACCACCCGGAGATGCACCTCACCTTGCTCTTCCTCGTGGTGAAGCCCGATCGACGTATCGTTGCACGGATTTCACGAAAAACTAAAACCTAGTTTTGAAGATTTTGTGGAGGTAACGGCCTGTATTTTTTTATATAGTTTATAGCACTTTAAAGCGCTACGGTTTATGATTTCACTGTAAAAATCATATCTTTTTGCTACGTGGTCGAAATTCAGTGAAACAAGAGACGTCGGGACCGTGAGGACGCCTTCTACATTTTAGAAGAGACCACATATTTTCCTGAGCCTTCTGCTATTTTTGGTGGAGTGGAACCCAAGCTGAGATTTCAATATTATAAACGATATGGAAACGACGATGTATAAATTATATAGTCGATGTATGAGTTATATAAGCTTTGTATAAGTTGTATGTTCGATGTATAAGTTATATATGCGTTGTAAAAATTATATATGCGATGAAATGACATTAAAATGAATTGAAGTGAATTGAAATATATTTATATACGAATATATATATATATATATATATATATATATATATATATATATATATATTCCCCTCTTCCATAGACCATGGACGATATTTATTGGTTGTGATATTGTTTGGATTGTTTGGTTGATGTGAAATTTGGTGAATAATGCGAATGGTTGATAGAATTGTTTGTTGTTGAGAATGATTGATTATGGTTGAAAAATACCCATTTGTGGTTGAAAACAAAAATAGAATAGGTTGTGGAAATGAAAGAAAAACAAACTCGCCTGCGTGCGAATTAGATGCATTTAATTCCCATTGTCAAAAACCGCAAGGTTTTCAGGTAGAGCAAGGAGCCGTACACCGATATGGTCCCGGTTTTAACTACCCTGCCGTTATGCTGTCGAAATTTTCTGAAATAATTATGTGTTTGATTTATTTTCATATGTCGAAACTATATTCATGTGTTGAATAGAAATTCATGTGTTGAGTGACATTCATGTGTGAAATAAATTGTTTTATAATAAAAATCACATTTTTTATCATCTATATGAACTATATAAAATTGTCGTGTTTTGAAATAAATTGTTTTATAATAAAAATCGCATTTTTATCATCTATACGAACTATATAAAATAGTCGGGTTTTGAAATAAATTGTTTTACAATAAAAATCACATTTTTATTAAATACATGAATTGTTAAAAATAGTGATATTTTTGAAATAAATATCTGTTGGATAAAAGTATTATTTTTATCGAATGTATGAAATGAATATGGTTTTGAAATCGAAGAATCAATTATATATATAAATATATAAATATAATTAAAATAAATCGAATAACGAAGCTGCAGTTCGTATTTTGAAACCGTGATTTCAAACTATTAGTGCGGGAAATCCGACCATCGTATTTTCCCGAAACCACAACCATTGGGTTCGCCTTGGAAATACCTTTCCAACAGCACCAACTTTGTAAAAATCCGACGGTTGGATTGTCTGGAATGTTTTATTCAAATCTGAAGCAAAACAGCGCCAGAATCGATTATATTTATGTATATATATATAAATATAATTAAAATAAATCGAATAATGACGATGTAGTTCGATATTTGAAATCGAAACTTCAAACGATTGTACCGGGAGATCCGACCGTCGGATTTTCCTAAAAGTGAAACGGTTGGATTCGTTTTGAAAAGATATTTCTAATGATATAAAATGTGTGAAGATCCAATAGTTAGATTTTCAGATATGTGTAAATCAAATCTAAAGAAAAACAGCGCCACGGCCGCGTTATGGCCTAAAGCGTCGTTTGAATGAATATGGCTATTTTTAAATAAATAAAAATAGCGACATGGAATGAAAATAAACTGAATTTGCTCGGTTTATTGGATATTTGATGGTTGGATGTGTTGGACTTTGAAATTACATTAAAGAACAAAATGATTGATGTCGAATAATTTAACCATTGAAATGAATTGATTTGAAATATTAAATACACGAGAATTATTTTAAAAGGCCGAGTTAATTCTCATTTCAAATAATTGATCGACGATTAAAAGTCGAAGATATGAAGACGGTGCAAGACCGATGATCTTCACATCGAATGGAGGGGTGCTACTGATGTTCATGATAGGAGTTGCTACCTTGAAGGGGCTGATGTAATAGCCGTCCGGACGTACATGTTGATTGTACGGATGAGCGAGGAATAAAGATCCTCCAGTTTCGTTCAGACCCAGGACGGACTTGTAAATGGACGTATGTCTGACGTTGTATATGGACAACGTGGCATACGGAGATGCTGTGATCAAAGCCTTTGTTGAAAAGCAGAGCTTTGTGGTTGATGATCAAAGCACCGCCTGTGTGGCATAGCTTTGTGTTTATCGTTGTTTCGCAAGCCTCACACCCCGGTATGGGCCAGAAATGGGAGAGGACTTCAGGGAGGACATGCGTTTCCTTCTAGCTAGGAGTGGTGTCAGTGTTTTACACGGCCTGACATTTTAATTATGTGGATAATGGAAAGCGAGGCCTCGGTTAGTTCGGTTTCTTCGGAGCCGATGATTTGGTCAGATATGACCAGTTTACGCCCCATAGGGCCGGGAAACTGTAACACCCCGCGAATTCTATAACTGTGAAATTAACAAATTAAAGTATAATTAAATTGAAATCAAAGAACTAAGGGAAACGGGATACACCATTGCGTTCGTCTCGGAAAAATACACGAAATAGAGTCCGAGTTTTCGGAAAACGGAGTCCGTATGAAGAAGATATAGCCTCCGGAAGTTTCTGAATTAAGTTTAAAATTCAAACAGAATAAAATAAGGTCAGAAAAATAAGTTTAAATTTGAAAATGGGGCCCAATTGGCCAGGGCGGAAAAAGGCCCGCCTGATGCAACCAAGTCGACTGGGCTGTCGACCTGGTCTAACCAGGTCGACAGGGCTGTCGACAGGCATGTCGACCTGGTCCAGAGCCAGGTCGAACCCAGTCCAACCTGGCTGGCCTATTCTATGTTGGTCGATTTTCTGTAGTCTGCTTTGTCATTAGGGCTAGGTGGCAGGCTCTAATTGGTCTCTCCTTAGGATGAATGGCTACGATCAATCCAAGCAACATCAATGGTCCTAATCAGTTCATAACCCCTATAAAAATGACCCTAGACTCAACCCTAATCTATTCATTCAAAAATAAGAACAAAGCCGCCATGTTGCTGAGGAACGACTTAGGGTAGCCACCAATTGGAGAGAGGATTAGGAGGCAAATTCTAAGGCATAAAGCAACTCAATCAAATCAAACCGCATCTTCAAATCCCTAAATTTGAGAATTCGCCTCACCATTGTAAGTAGAGTATTATTTTGGTATCAACAAATAATTGTGTTGGTTTGTATACTTGAATTGTGGCGACAAAGTAATTCATAATTGTGCGTTATTATGATTCATATCGATTTGGAACACTGTATACATTTGGATATTCTCAAATTATGTTATTCATTATGAAAAACTACATGCGGTAGTTTTATGCAAGTATACGTTTGGAATATTCGCAAATTATGTAATCCATGTGTGTGGTTGATTAATTGAAATTCATGCAAGTTTGGGGTTTTTGCTACTATGCCATCATAATGTGTATTTTTATACAAACATCATTTTTGTGAAGTAATTGGAATAAGTTTGGGTTATCATAGTCCATATGAAATTATGTTGAAAATTTGGCATCATGATCTATGTATTAAGTCATGTTTTTGTACTAGAAAACCTATTTGCAAACTTATGAATATGACTAGGCTATGATTGATATTTGGCATAATTGAAATCCATGTTAAGTCTATATTATATGATGACATATGTGGTACATAGCTAGGTTAGATTCAAAATCCCTTTTTGCAAGTTTGCATGACTAAAGTAAAAATCATGATTTCATGTTAGAAATATTTATGCCATGGTTATGTGAACAAATTTAACTATACTTTTGTATTAGTCACAAAAGTAGGCACCTTTGTAAACATGTATTAGTCTTATGAACATGATTTGCTTATGTTTGACATTAGGCCTGAATAAAAGTATAGGTTTATGTTGTAGTTAAGCCTATGTGTCGATAGTGATATTCTTAATTTAACTACAAGTTTACATGCTTTGATTCATGTCACTTATGCTTTATGACCAAAGTATATGTCACCACTATGCAAGTACACCAGTTTCTATTTTGTATTTCCAACGTCATATTGCAAGTTCATGCGCTCACATTCCCCTTTTTGTGTATGTAATCACGCTTTAAGCCTCCCCTTTTTGCATGGCTGAGTTGGGCTTTAAAGGCTAAGCCCAACATATATATAATAAACGGACGTGTTAAACGGGGGAAAATAACGTTGGGTTAAAATTACTAATGAATGAAAATATAAAATAGAAAGGCCCAAATTCAAGTATGGGTTGGGCCCATGATTGTTGTAACCTTTACACCATTAACTTAATAATGGGCCGCAAATATTTACATATAAGAAAGTAAAGAAGAAAGACAAAATATGTAAATGTAGAACATACGATTTGTTTAACCCGAGGTTGGATTGAGTTGTGATGTAAACCTGCCCGGAACCGCCCGGCTGTCCAGTAGTCACAACAATACCTATCCAATGTGGGAGGTTAAACATGGAGCCCAATAAGGACCCGAGGTTAGACTGAGTTGTGGCGTAAGACTGCCCGGAACCAACCGGCAACAGGCAGCCACAACAATACCTGTCTAATGTGAGAGGTCAGGGCCTTAATAAGACAATTAAGGATGAGTCAGGATTGTTAGGATTAAGTGAACTAAAGACTTAATCAAAATGGAACATGCTAAGCTAAACGGACTGGTGGGGGTTAGGTTAGAAAACACTTAACCAACTTAGCATGTTGGCTAGAGATAGAAAACCTAGTAACGGGGGACCCTTTTCAGCAATAACCCTAGAAGGTGTATCAGGATACCCTGAAACTAGGCAGGGTGGGGCACGATTACTGGGCTGATTGTAAGAGGTCAAATCGACGGCGGTGGTGTAGCAGTGTAGGTTCTAACGGGGTGCGGGCGTGCACACACTCCGGCGCAGAAAAATAAGGCACTGGACACCAGTAGCATACCTGTGCATTCTAGGATTTGTGTCGGGCCGCCACCATGGGACTTGATACACCCCATGGTGGGACCAGCATTGGTAACTACAACATCGGGGGCCGTAAGACACATGTAACTATGCTAGTAGGAGCCGATCATCATAGAATGGATCACATCACCCTGATTATGGGGTGCCAGTTGGAAACTAGTTTATATGGGTTCAGAGATTACCATGGGGTACGATAGTATATTCGACCCTGGACAACTTAACAAAGTTTATAGTGCTTTCCCACTTCTTGTTTATACTTATCATACCCAGTTCTTTATTCATAGGCAGAATAGTACTAGACTTACTCAGGCTTTATGTCTGACTCTACTTTTCTTTCGTCTTCTTTTCTTCCGTTCCCCCCCCCCCAGGTCCACAGGGAGGGAACACAGCAGCTTGACTAGCCTTAACATCCAGCTTGAAGAGGAGAAATGTATTGATTGGACCTTTTCATTTTGAACTATGGCTTGGGACAACCACTATGGGGCTTTTGCAGTTTATCTATGTTTTATTTATGCTTCTTTAAATAATGTAATCAAGACAGATTATGAAAGTATTATGTTATGTTTTTGGAAAGGATGTAAGACAATGATGGTGATGTTGTTGTAACACGTATTTGCTTTTATGAAATAAAAGTTGTTGTTCTTCCGCTGTTTACAAATATGTGTTCTTATATCTGTCTTGTATATCTGTGACTTATACTTATAAACCTCCACCAAAATTAGGGCATTCCCTTTGAGAGTGATCCTAACGGAGGTGGGGTGTTTCACTTGGTATCAGAGCATAGGTTTACCAGATAAGATAAAAAGTTTTCAAAAATTATTTTCAAAAAGGAAATTTAAAGAAGCATTTTTAAAAGAAAAATATTATTTTATTTTAAAAAGGCAAAGTCCACTCCCCAAAGCCATAGGTACTATCTCTTATCCTTCGTTTTGAATCTATCCTTTTTGTTTCAGCATGTCCCAAGAACTTAACTTGCCGGAAGGGGTGCCAATACCTGGTTGGTTTAGACGGTTCTTAGAAGCAAGGGCCACTCAGCCAGGTCCTACCATTCCTCCTCCCCCAGCTGAAGGAAATCATCCAGCCGCAGCGGCACCTTTTCCTCCACCTCCTCCACGGGGAAACACATTTGCTAAGATATGTAAAGATTTTAAAGCTATGGGAGGAAAGGATTTCCATGGAACTGAGTCCTTCGTGGCAGCTAGGAATTGGCTGAAAGAAACTGAGGACCTATTCATCATCTTTGAGGTAGAGGATAGACAAAAAGTACAATTGGCAGTGTGGCTATTGAAGGGCGAGGCTTCCTACTGGTGGGAAGTCACTAATGCTGAAAGACCAGTGGAGACATGGGAGGACTTTAGGGCAAGGTTTGAGACTAAATTTCTCTCAGATGCGGAAAGAAGTTTGCAGTTGGAAAAATTCTTATTTCTTAAGCAAGGGGACAAGACAGTTAGAGAGTATGTGAATCAGTTCGATGAGCTGGCTAGGTTTGGGCTTGACCTAGTCAACACCCCGCACAAGAAGGCTCTCCGTTTCGTCAAAGGGTTGAATGAGCCATTACACAGTTTGGCCATGACCCATATACCCATGGGAGCCACGTATGAAAGATTGGTGCAAATGGCATTGCTGAATGAAGAGGATAAGGGCAAGAAGGAGACAAAGGCAGAAAGCTCTCAAGGGAAGAAAGAGGGTTTGCTGCCTAAGAAGACAGACTTTAAGAAAGGCGGGAAAGGCAACAAAGAAAAGAGGAAGTGCAATTTCTGTGGCAAAGTGGGGCACTTAGTAAAGGACTGCCGGAAAAAGAAGGCCAAGGAGAATGGTGGGTGCTTTTCTTGCGGTGAGACAGGCCACAGGGCTAAGGACTGCCCAAAGAAACGAGGACAGGGGCAGAGGGCTGGATCCACCCCAGGGGCGCAGGTTCATGTGCTAGAAGCGCCACCTCTGCAACAGCGAGGTATAAATACTTCTGTAGAAAGTGTAGTTTATCTTTATGATCACCCCGTTCGCACTTTATTTGATTCTGGCGCATCACACTCCTTTATCTCGTCTGCTTTAGTAGAATCTCTGCACCTAAAAACTAGTATGGTAGAGGACCCCTTAATTGTTTCAAACCCAATTAGGGGCCCAGCTCATTTGTCTATGATCTGTTTGGGATTGAAAATTTCTATTCTAAGTGTAGAATTTCAATGTAGTGCCTTTGTTTTGGGCTTTTCGGGTTATGGTTTGATTTTGGGTATGGATTGGCTATCCAGTAATGGGGCCATCCTTGATTGTGAGAAAAGGGTTGTTAGGCTCCTAACCCAGCTCAGTAATACTTTGGAAATTTCTTGTAATCCCTCGTATGCGGTTATGCTTAGTTATCTTGAATCGCTAGATGCCTCTGTTGAAAATTTGCAATCAGTTAAAGTGGTCGGGGAATATCCGGATGTCTTCGAAGAGGTGAAGGGCTTGCCTCCGAAGCGGGAAATAGACTTCCGCATATATCTTGTAGATAATGCAAAGCCCGTTGCGTTGCCCGTTAGACACATGGCTCCACGAGAAAGGAAAGAGCTCAGTAAACAGATTAAAGAGCTTCTAGAAAAGGGGTTCATTAGGAGGAGCATTTCAGAATGGGGCGCTCCAGTGGTGTTCGCTACAAAGGCGGATGATTCACTCCGTCTATGTGTTGACTATAGGGAGCTCAACAGGCTAACGAAAAAGAATAGGCACCCTCTCCCTAGAATTGACGATTTGTTTGACCAGCTTGTAGGAGCGTCTGTCTTCTCCCAACTCGATTTAGCAACCGGTTTTCATCAGCTAAGGGTGGCTGAAGATAGAATCGATAAAACGGCGTTCAGAACCCTAGACGGCTTCTTTGAATGGCTTGTCATGCCTTTCGGCTTGACAAATGCACCTGCTTACTTCGTGGACCTGATGAGTAGGGTATTTAGAGATTTCCTCAACAAATTCGTAGTGCTCTTCGTAGATGATATCCTTATCTTCTCAAAGAGTGAAGAGGAACATGCTCAACACTTAAGGGCAATCATGGAAACTTTGCGAGTCCATCAACTAAAAGCCAAATTCTCCAAATGCCACTTTTGGAGAGAAGAGGTGAGGTTCCTTGGGCACATAGTATCCAAACAAGGGTTAGCAGTGGACCCTGCTAAGGTAGTGGCGGTGCAGGATTGGAAGACACTAAGGAATGCAACTGAGGTCCGAAGCTTTCTAGGACTAGCAGGTTTCTATCGAAAGTTCATAAGGGATTTTGCGAAAATCTTAGCTCCGCTCACGAAATTGACTAAGAAGAATCTAGTGTTCAATTGGGACTTGGATTGCGAGTTTGCTTTCCAACGACTGAAAAGGGCTCTCACAACAGCCCCAGTTTTGACGCTGCCAGATGGGAGCAAGATGTTCACTGTTTATACGGATGCATGTGGGACAGGGCTAGGCGCCGTCTTAATGCAAGAAGGAAGGGTAGTAGCTTATGGCGGGAGGCAGTTGAAAGTGCGCGAAAAGAACTACCCAACCCACGATCTTGAGTTAGCCGCCATCGTCTTTGCACTCAAGTCTTGGCGACACTATCTCCTAGGTGAGAAGTTCGAACTTTACACTGACCATAAATCGTTGAAATATCTTTTCTCGCAGAAGGATCTTAACTTGAGGCAACAAAGATGGATGGAGTTTCTTGCCTCGTACGATTTCGAAATCTCCTACACTCTGGGCAAAGGCAACGTAGTGGCAGACGCGTTGAGCTGAAAGAAATTGACCCTAAGCCCGTTGTTTGTTGAAAGACAAAGCCTAGAGTTTATAGCCAGTTTCGACTTTAGGCCCTCCTCCGATTTCGTACCAGGCTTGCTAGCATCTCTCGAAGTGCGCCCAACTTTAGTGGATTCGGTAGGGACAGCACAACGCGAAGACCCTCAGCTTGTGGAAACAATTGATAGGCTAATTAGGGGTGAGGCTTCAAGTCACCTCAACAGATACTCCATCGACGATAAGGGTTTGCTAAGGCGAGACGGAAGACTATGCGTCCCACAGACAAAAGATTAAATAAAGAAGGTTCTCGAGGAAGCACATCACTCCAAGATGACGATACACCCAGGTGGAGATAAAATGTACAAAGACATAAAAAGGACTTTCTTCTGGAACGGCATGAAAAAGGACGTGGCAGAATTCGTTTCTAAGTGCATGGTGTGCCAACAGGTTAAGGCGGAACAGAAAAAGCCTGGCGGACTGCTACATCCTCTGGAGGTCCCGCAGTGGTAGTGGGATAGCATCTCAATGGACTTCATCGATGGGCTGCCTAGGTCTAGGAGAGGCAACACTAGCATTTGGGTAATAGTGGATAGGCTTACTAAAAGCGCCCACTTTTTACCTGTCAAAAGTAAAAGAAATGCCTCATCCCTAGCATCACTTTACCTCAAGGAAATCGTCCGACTCCATGGAATACCATCTAGCATTGTTAGTGACCGAGACCCCATCTTCACCAGTGAGTTTTGGCGGAGTCTGCAAGAAGCAGTAGGAACGCAGTTATGCTTGAGCACAGCTTATCATCCCCAAACCGACGGCCAAACAGAGAGAGTAAACAGAGTTTTGGAAGACCTTTTAAGGCTATGCGTCCTCGACTTCGGAGGGACATGGGAAGACCACCTTCCTTTGGTGGAATTTGCCTACAACAACAGCTATCAAGCAACCATCGGAATGGCGCCCTTCGAAGCTTTATATGGAAGACCGTGCCGATCGCCCACTTGTTGGTGGGAGTCTACTGATAAGCTCATACTTGGACCAGATATGATCCGAGAGACTTCAGAGAAAGTAGACTTAATACGAAGAAGGATGAAGACGGCCCAAGACAGACAAAAGTCCTATGCCGACAAGAGAAGGACCGACCTTGAATTTGAGGTTGGAGACAGAGTTTTTCTCAAGGTATCACCGCTAAGGAACGTTGTTCGTTTTGGAACCACAGGAAAACTGGCACCAAGATTCGTAGGGCCATTCCCTATCATCGAGAAAATTGGGAAAATGGCCTATAGATTAGAGCTACCCGAGATGTTGGCTGGAGTCCACAACGTTTTTCACGTTTCACATCTCCGAAAATGTCTACATGAGTCTGCTGAGGTGGTAGAGCCAAATATCCTCGAAGAGGCCGAAGTGGAACGCGAAGCAACCATAAGAAGAGTTCCAACCCGCATATTAGGAACAGAAGTGAAGAAGCTACGCAACCGCGAAGTCAAGCTCGTCAAAGTTCAGTGGAGCGACGCCGAGGGAGACGCGACTTGGGAAACTGAAGCTAGAATACGCACTGCCTACCCTTTTCTATTCGAGGGTACATCCTTGATCTTTCCTTTTCCTTAAGTTGCGCTTTTATCTATCTTTTTAGGTATATTTCCCCGACCTTATCTTTTAGGTAGAAACCCTTTGGATGGAAACATGTAATTGAAACATGTTATGGATGATGGTTGCAAGTGGTTGCAAGTGATTGCTAGTGGTTGCTCGTGGTTACATATATACACACACAATCTAGGTTTTAGATCGGCTCAGTCACTTCATATTTGCATACGCATATATGTTTGCATTCGTATATGGTTGAACTTTAATGTGTTGTCATGTGGATGTTGCATTTGTATTGAATGATTGTGCACTCATATAGAATCATGAATAGGGAAATTTGCATACATAATGGATTCACGGCACTTACATAATTCGCATTAAGGAGGTCAACTGAATCAGTAGACCGCCTGATTTTGCATTAGATAAGTACATATACACACACACTTCGCATATGATCATGAAGCATTAGAAGTCTCTTAAGGACAATGGATACTTGTGTTTGATGGATGAGTAGATGGATGATTGGATGTTAGGATATACATTCCTCCTAACTTGAAGATTTCGGGGACGAAATCCTTTTACGTGGGGGAGAATGTAACACCCCGCGAATTCTATAACTGTGAAATTAACAAATTAAAGTATAATTAAATTGATATCAAAGAACTAAGGGAAACGGGATACGCCATTGCGTTCGTCTCGGAAAAATACGCGAAATAGAGTCCTAGTTTTCGGAAAACGGAGTCCGTATGAAGAAGATATAGCCTCCGGAAGTTTCTGAATTAAGTTTAAAATTCAAACAGAATAAAATAAGGTCAGAAAAATAAGTTTAAATTTGAAAATGGGGCCCAATTGGCCAGGGCGGAAAAAGGCCCGCCTGATGCAACCAAGTCGACTGGGCTGTCGACCTGGTCTAACCAGGTCGACAGGGCTGTCGACAGGGCTGTCGACAGGCATGTCGACCTGGTCCAGAGCCAGGTCGAACCCAGTCCAACCTGGCTGGCCTATTCTATGTTGGTCGATTTTCTGTAGTCTGCTTTGTCATTAGGGCTAGGTGGCAGGCTCTAATTGGTCTCTCCTTAGGATGAATGGCTACGATCATTCCAAGCAACATCAATGGTCCTAATCAGTTCATAACCCCTTTAAAAATGACCCTAGACTCAACCCTAATCTATTCATTCAAAAATAAGAACAAAGCCGCCATGTTGCTGAGGAACGACTTAGGGTAGCCACCAATTGGAGAGAGGATTAGGAGGCAAATTCTAAGGCATAAAGCAACTCAATCAAATCAAACCGCATCTTCAAATCCCTAAATTTGAGAATTTGCCCCACCATTGTAAGTAGAGTATTATTTTGGTATCAACAAATAATTGTGTTGGTTTGTATACTTGAATTGTGGCGACAAAGTAATTCATAATTGTGCGTTATTATGATTCATATCGATTTGGAACATTGTATACGTTTGGATATTCTCAAATTATGTTATTCATTATGAAAAACTACATGCGGTAGTTTTATGCAAGTATATGTTTGGAATATTCGCAAATTATGTAATCCATGTGTGTGGTTGATTAATTGAAATTCATGCAAGTTTGGGGTTTTTGCTACTATGCCATCATAATGTGTATTTTTATACAAACATCATTTTTGTGAAGTAATTGGAATAAGTTTGGGTTATCATAGTCCATATGAAATTATGTTGAAAATTTGGCATCATGATCTATGTATTAAGTCATGTTTTTGTACTAGAAAACCTATTTGCAAACTTATGAATATGACTAGGCTATGATTGATATTTGGCATAATTGAAATCCATGTTAAGTCTATATTATATGATGACATATGTGGTACATAGCTAGGTTAGATTCAAAATCCCTTTTTGCAAGTTTGCATGACTAAAGTAAAAATCATGATTTCATGTTAGAAATATTTATGCCATGGTTATGTGAACAAATTTAACTATACTTTTGTATTAGTCACAAAAGTAGGCACCTTTGTAAACATGTATTAGTCTTATGAACATGATTTGCTTATGTTTGACATTAGGCCTGAATAAAAGTATAGGTTTATGTTGTAGTTAAGCCTATGTGTCGATAGTGATATTCTTAATTTAACTACAAGTTTACATGCTTTGATTCATGTCACTTATGCTTTATGACCAAAGTATATGTCACCACTATGCAAGTACACCAGTTTCTATTTTGTATTTCCAACGTCATATTGCAAGTTCATGCGCTCACATTCCCCTTTTTGTGTATGTAATCACGCTTTAAGCCTCCCTTTTTCGCATGGCTGAGTTGGGCTTTAAAAGGCTAAGCCCAACATATATATAATAAACGGACGTGTTAAACGGGGGAAAATAACTTTGGGTTAAAATTACTAATGAATGAAAATATAAAATAGAAGGGCCCAAATTCAAGTATGGGTTAGGCCCATGATTGGTGTAACCTTTACACCATTAACTTAATAATGGGCCGCAAATATTTACATATAAGAAAGTAAAGAAGAAAGACAAAATATGTAAATGTAGAACATACGATGTGTTTAACCCGAGGTTGGATTGAGTTGTGATGTAAACCTGCCCGGAACCGCCCGGCTGTCCAGTAGTCACAACAATACCTATCCAATGTGCGAGGTTAAACATGGAGCCCAATAAGGACCCGAGGTTAGACTGAGTTGTGGCGTAAGACTGCCCGGAACCAACCGGCAACAGGCAGCCACAACAATAACTGTCTAATGTGAGAGGTCAGGGCCTTAATAAGACAATTAAGGCTGAGTCAGGATTGTTAGGATTAAGTGAACTAAAGACTTAATCAAAATGGAACATGCTAAACTAAACGGACTGGTGGGGGTTAGGTTATAAAACACTTAACCAACTTAGCATGTTGGCTAGAGATAGAAAACCTAGTAACGGGGGACCCTTTTCAGCAGTAACCCTAGAAGGTGTATCAGGATACCCTGAAACTAGGCAGGGTGGGGCACGATTACTGGGCTGATTGTAAGAGGTCAAATCGATGGCGGTGGTGTAGCAGTGTAGGTTCTAACAGGGTGCGGGCGTGCACACACTCCGGCGCAGAAAAATAAGGCACTGGACACCAGTAGCATACCTGTGCATTCTAGGATTTGTGTCGGGCCGCCACCATGGGACTTGATACACCCCATGGTGGGACCAGCATAGGTAACTACAACATCGGGGGCCGTAAGACACATGTAACTATGCTAGTAGGAGCCGATCATCATAGAATGGATCACATCACCCTGATTATGGGGTGCCAGTTGGAAACTAGTTTATATGGGTTCAGAGATTACCATGGGGTACGATAGTATATTCGACCCTAGACAACTTAACCAAGTTTATAGTGCTTTCCCACTTCTTGTTTATACTTATCACACCCAGTTCTTTATTCATAGGCAGAATAGTACTAGACTTACTCAGGCTTTATGTCTGACTCTACTTTTCTTTCGTCTTCTTTTCTTCCGTTCCCCCCCTCCCCCCCCCCCCCCAGGTCCATAGGGAGGGAACACAACAGCTTGACTAGCCTTAACATCCAGCTTGAAGAGGAGAAATGTATTGATTGGACCTTTTCATTTTGAACTATGGCTTGGGACAACCACTATGGGGCTTTTGCAGTTTATCTATGTTTTATTTATGCTTCTTTAAATAATGTAATCAAGACAGATTATGAAAGTATCATGTTATGTTTTTGGAAAGGGTGCAAGACAATGATGGTGATGTTGTTGTAACACGTATTTGCTTTTATGAAGAAAAAGTTGTTGTTCTTCCGCTGTTTACAAATATGTGTTCTTATATCTGTCTTGTATATCTGTGACTTATACTTATAAACCTCCAACAAAATTAGGGCATTCCCTTTGAGAGTGACCCTAACGGAGGTGGGGTGTTTCAGAAACGCAGTGTTCAGGCATTTTAATCCACATCGGTGGACCGGCCTTGATGATCCAAGGCTTGATTGAGTACTTGCCCGAGACAAGGGCTAGATTGTCTTGAAGCGGTGAGGACGATCCCTGGCCTCGGTTCATGACAGAAATCCAATTTCCAAATACGACATCGTGCGATTTTGATTGTATACCTATATATGGCGACATAATGGTATGGGGCATTAATGCCATCTATGATTTATAGTTATGATTCAAATTGTTTTTGAAACATATAAACACTAGAAATAATATCAATTGATTTCTTTTGCTCGTATCAAGCATATTTTGGCCATTATAAGGTAAAACTCTATCCTCTGGTTTGTGTTGCATTGTGTGATGTGAACTGAGTCTTATAATGGCTTCATTTTTATGAAAAGCATTGTGATGTTCAAAAGATTTATTTGTTTTAAAGGACTGGCAATCATTGGAGTAAACACGTTCCGCGAAAGTGGCGTGGTCCCGTCACTTTCCATATTGTAAAAGATGTTAAGAAGATTTCTCATACCAGTCCCATGACTGACTCGTTGTTTGATTCACTTGCAAACTCGGGTGCCCTTATTTCTACATGGGCAGCCTTGTATTCAGGTTTTAGCAGGCTATTTCTGGATAACTGGAGTTGAAGATGGATTCTATCATTTATCTATTTTTATGATGTTCATCTCCTATTGTACATTTATTTTTGTTTCCGCTGTGGACATTCATGTATAGCTGAACTGTATTTTGTACTAATTATGATCCTGTATACTATGTAACTCCGATGTTTATATTTATCCAGTATATTCTGTTGTACATTATCTGGTGTATTTATTTATTTCAGTTATGCTGTTATCTGTCTATGTGTTATATTCCAAAGATTGCCCTTGCCTTCGTGTTACGGGGTTTGGGTCGTCATAACTTTTTGTTCTTATTCATACAAATTATACTCCCAAAGTCAAAACGTGTTTTTAAAAACACTATTATTTAATGATGAATATAATATGTATTTGAAATGGTAGAGTTTCAAACATGTGGCAGTGTTTTACCTGATTATTTGAGCACCAAGAAACCTACTTATTCAATGCAAACATCAAAGTTTCACTTATATTTTGAAACTTTCTTGATCTTATTTGCGCGGATCCAGGGTCCAAACTGTAATATGCAAATGATGAGTTTTATAGATGCTTTAAAATGTAGAATAGCAAACATGCGGCAGTGTTTTACCTGATTACTTAGTCACTAAGCAACCTGCTCAGTCAATACGACAATACGAATATTCTACTAATATTTGAAAACTTTTTTTTACTTATTCACACAAATTTTACTCCCAAAGTCGAAATGTGTTTTTAAAAAAACTACTATTTAATGATGATTATTTTATGTATTTGAAAGGGGAGAGTTTCAAACATGCGGCAGTGTTTTACCTGATTACTTGGGCACCAAGAAACCTACTTATTCGATGCAAACATCAAAGTTTCACTTATATTTGGAAACTTTCTTGATCTTATTGGCGTGGATCCAGGGTCCAAACGGTAATATGCGAATGATGAGTGTTTTGATGCTTTAAAATGTAGAATAGTTGTAACAACACGTATTTTCAATAACTTGTTATAACATAAATGGAGGCAGAATTAAACTGTAAAATCTGAATCAAGGGAAACGGGCTATGACATTGCGTTCGTCTCGGAAAAATACGCGAAATAGAGTCCGAGTTTTCGAAAATCGGAGTCCGTATGACCAAGATATGGCCTCGCGAAGTTTCACGAAAAATTCCCAAATTAAAGTATACTTAATTAAGTGAAATGGGTTGCGCAGAGAAATATATATATATTGATATATATATATATATAATTGAAAATTAAATAAATAAATATGCAAAAAGGTTCAAAACAGCGAATTGGGAGAGGGGAATAACCGAACCGGCCGATTTTTGAGGTCGACCCGAGCTCGCTGGGTCGACTAGGGGTTAATCCAGGGTGTTTGGCTGTCAACCCGTGGGCCGATTCGCTCAAATGCAGATTTTGCATTTGGATGGTTCTCATGGTTCATCTTTAATCTAAAGGCCCTAGATGGTTCCTACACTTGACTTCTTCCCCAAGACATGCTTTGATGGCTTGGATTGAATCTAGGTTTAATCCTATGGCCTAAAACACTTGCCTAATCTATAAATAAGACCCTAACCTATCCTAAACCCTCATTATTCATTCATGCAACTAAACTATGGCAAAATTTTACCTCTCATGGCCTCCACTCTCTTCATAAAATTTCTAAATGGTTTCTATGAGAGATTTTCCATGCATACAAGTGTTTTCAAGCTTGTATGAGTGTCATTAGCTTGCATTCAAGTCAAGTTTCTATCTTTTCATCATAAAGCAAGGGTTTTGATCATTTTGGCTCAAGGGTTTTTATGTTAGAGCTTGCATTTTGGGTCTATTTGATTGCATAAGGGCTTTGTCATATCTTTTGTGCCTTCATAGCAAGGTAAGCCCTTTCCCTACTCTTAGATATTAACTATGAAGTTAAATGTTCATGTTGCAAGTTTGGGTTTGATCATTGAGTATGATACATGCTATCATGTCATGCAAGTTTATGAAGTCATTATCTTGATCTTGTGAGCTAAAAGCTACAACCTTTATGTTGAAATGTTGCATTAGGCAACATGAGAACCCTCATAACCTTTATGTCAACTTGCATATGAAGTCATAACCCTTATATGATGATATATGCGAGTTACTAGTCATCATTCCATATCTTTTGTCACCATGATTCGCTTATGTGCCAAGTTTGGGTTTATGCATGTTTTGAGGCTTAAGAATGTAACATGCAAGTTAATGAACACATTTGTGCCTCATTTGCCACCATGATTAACTTGTGGCATAATATCCATTTTTGTCATGCCTTTGCCAAGTCTCTTCTTTTAATCCATTACGTTGTCGCGAACGTATATGCGAGTTTAAAAGCGTTGGGTTATGTTATGGGTAATTTCTAATGACATGAAAATACAACTTGAAAACATGACTTGAAATATAACATGGAAGTTGACATGTAAGTATGCATAAAAACATAAGCTTGGGAATTTACCTATTAAGTTAGGTCTACCCTTTGGGAATTTACCAATTAAGTTAGGTCTACCCAAATGCTTGAAAACTTGTAACATGTTTTGGGAAACATGATGGACATGACACTTAGATAATATCAGTGTGGCCAACTCGAGGTTGGGTTGAGTTTGCAACGTAAAACTACCCGGAACCGACCGGCCTAACTAGTAGTTGCAAACAATAGGACCCAATGTGAGAAGTTGGTCATGTTGTGCTTGAACCCGAGGTTAGACCAAGTTGTGGTGTAAAGCTACCCGGAACCGACCGGCTTAACTAGTAACCACAACAAAGTCTAATGTGAGAGGTGAAGGTGCATTAAGTAATTAATGCCACGTGATAGGGTTAAGTTAATTTGATTAATGACTCTTAACCAAATATGACATGGACAAATGGGTTAAGTAATTTGATTAGGCTAATGATACTTAACAAAACATGACAAGGTTGGGTAGGTTAAGTAACTTGATTTGCCTAATGACACTTAACCATTTTTATATGACTTGTAACACCTCGTATATTCTATAAACGTGAAAGTCATAAATTAAAATATAATTAATTTGAAATCAAGGAACTAAGGGAAACGGGATACGCCATTGCGTTCGTCTCGGAAAAATACGCGAAATAGAGTCCGAGTTTTCGAAAAACGGAGTCCGTATGAAGAAGATATAGCCTCTGGAAGTTTCTGAATTAAGTTTAAAAATTCGAACAGCTCAGAATAAAACAGTTTAAAATTAAAACCGGACCCAATTGGCCAGGGCGGGAAAAATCCCGCCAGATGTACCCAGGTCGACTGGGTTGTCGACCTGGTCTAACCAGGTCGACAGGGCTGTCGACAGGGCTGTCGACCTGGTCCCGACCCAGGTCGAACCCTGTCCACCCTGGCTGGCCTATTCTATGTTGGTCGATTTTCTGTGGTCTGCTTTGTCATTAGGGCTAGGTGGCAGGCTCTAATTGGTCCCTCTTGCGAATGAATGGCTACGATCAATCCAAGCAACATCAATGGTCCTAATCAGTTCCTAACCTCTATAAAAAGGACCCTAGACTCTACCTAGGTTTCTTGCACAATTCTCTAGCCTCCATTGCTCTCTTCTTCTAATAAAAAAATAAAAATGGCGTCTCTGCTCTGCTGGAATTAAAACTAGAAGATAATCAACATCAGCCTAATCAACTCAATTCAAACTAGAGGTTAAAGTTCTGCAAGAATTCTACAACAAGTTAAAGTTCTTTCTTTAATCTGATCAAGGCAAGTACAATTATTCTCCGCTATAAACGTTAATTATAATTTTGATATGCATTTAAATCTGAGTTTGAGGTTGTATTATCTTCTGTTAGATCTGTTTTCTGTGACTGTTCTATATTCCTTTCTTATTTTCTGTTTCTATAGCCAGGCTATCACGAGCCTGTGCCTAATCTCATAAGAGATGAACGTATGAACGCAAGTTTTGGGATGAATGATGAGGAATTTGACAAAACCAAATTGAATGTATGACTTTAGGTCTGAGGCATAAAATATATTGGACATATGACTTGGGATTGGATGCATAAATTTGACTATGAACATATAATTTATGCATATTGTATGCATAGTTATGTTGTAATTTAGACCTATGCATATTTTGTGATAAAAGAAGAAGAGGAACCCCTGTAAAGATTACATATGATTTGAGACTTTGGATAAAATGCATATAAAAAGGCAAGATCTGATTTTAGAAGATATGGTTTAAAGATTTATATTATTAGGGATAGTTTGCATAATAATTCATGACATGAAAAGAAGGAAGATATGGAAACTTAAGATTTACATTAATTAGGATATCTATTATTGTAATTACTCCTAAATAGGGATTTTTGGATATATGACATGCATTGAAATTAATGGTTATATTTGGTATAATCTATATTGGAACATATGTTATATGGCAAATTATGTCCATATTCTGCGCTTAAGCAAACATGGAATATATGTTGTGAATCATGAAAAAATTATGTAGGCATATGAATTTAGGCCTAATTTATGACTAGGCAAGGCATGTAAATAGAACCTTTAGAATTATTAGATTTGCTAAATCTGCTAATTTGCTAAGTTGCCTAAACTGCTAGTTTTGTTATATTGCCTAGACTGCTAATTAGATTGAAATGCCAAAATCTGCTAAGTGCTAAATCGGTTAAATCTGTTAAGTCACCCAATCTGCTAAAATCTGTTATCTGCTATATCAGTTGAGTTGATGTGATCATTCTGTTATTGATATAATCTGAATTGGCATATATATTGGGTGTGCGCATAAACGGTAAATAATTAATTAATTGGCCGCAAAGATGAATATGGCTAACTCGAGGTTAGAATGAGTTTGCGACGTAAATCTGCCCGGAACCGCCCGGCACATCCAGTGGCCGTAAACAATAGGTTCTAATGTGAGAAGTTAGTCATAACATGCGTAAGACACGAGGTTAGGTCTGGCTTGTGGCAGAAGTCTGCCCGGAACCGCCCGGCATATCCAGCGGCCACAAGCTACCGACCTAATGTGAGAGGTCTGTGCATTAATAATTAATTAATGCAAAATCTAAGATAAGAATGACGTCTAAAACGTATTGGAGAAAATAGGGTTAAACCAAAGGGATTAATAGATGTAGTAAAACCCGTCCATGAATCTGTAGGCCCAATACAAAGTTAGACAAATCTGAAAAATCTGTACATCTGACCTGTTAGTCTGAAAACTTGTTAACTTAATTTGTGAATTAGTAAACCTGAATTCTGTATGTCTGAACTTGTAAACAAGTTAATCTGAAATCTGTTAGTCTGGGGACACAAGGTTAGGAAGGGAATTACTTGTGTCATCTGTTGTTTGGGACCCATATTAGTCAGTAACCCTTTCTGGTATCAAAACTTTGACCCAACAGTAGGTAGGGTCCGGGCACGCTTACTGAACTAATTATAAGTGGTTCATTCTAATAATGGCGAGAGGTGTTGATGGTGCGTTCCAACCGGGTCATGTGCGTGCATGGATCCCGGTCTGGCTCTGAGGATGTAAGACGCCGTGACATCTGTAAATAGGTCTGTGCCAATTGGTTGTCACTTTAGGGAGTGATACACCCTACTGTGGGGCCGACACAGGATATTTATGTATTAGGGAGCCGATCGCTTGGGGTAGGGTTTTAGGGTACGCTTAGTTCTGTCTGTTTCTGTTGGTACCGTCTGTTTCTGTTGGGTGGTAACACCTGTCTGTTTCTGTGTGGTACCGTCTGTTCGGGTGGTAAAGGCTCATTACTAGTGTACACCTAATTCCACATTCTGTCTCCATAGGGATAAATCTGTTTCTTCTTCTGTCTGTTTTCTGATCGGGTAGTAAAGGCCCATTATTAGCATTCTGTGTCTGTTAAAGTATTCTGTACCCGTTCCTACTTCAATTTAGACATTAGGGTGACACCTAATTCTGCTATACTAGTGTTAGTGCAGAGAAGTGTAAAACAATAGTTTATATCATTCTGTTTTTCTGTTATATTTGCTACACCTGTTATAGTTATCTCACATCCAGTTTTATGTTCATATCATATTATTATTATCTGTTCATATGCTGAAAGTCACTGGACTTGCCATACTTTTTGTCTGACCCTTGTTGTTTTCGCCTCCTTTCTTCCGTTTCCCCCCCCCCCCCCCAGGTTATCCAAGGAGGGAAATACTTTAGCTTGATCCGGAATTATCTTTGCTTGAAGTGCTTAAAGTATGGCTTGGCTCTGTATAGCTTCCGTTCCATGGGGATTATGATTTTAAACTATGCATTTTGAAAGCTTTTGTACAAGACTGATATTTTGTACTTGAATTCTGAATTTGAAAGAATGTAACCATATAAATTTCTGTTTCCGCTGTAATAAAGTTAAAAATTTTCAAGTACTGTTTTATCTGTCTTGTAAGTTTCTGTTCTGTTTACTAAAATGCTCCACCAAAGTTAAGGCATTCCCTTTGTGAGTGACCTTAACGGAGGTGGGGTGTTACACTTGGTATCAGAGCTGAAGGTTACCAGATTGGGTAAAGTTTTTGAAAACTATTTTCAAAAAGGTTTTTGAAGGAAGTATTTTCAAAAATAAGGCTTATTTTGAAAAACATGATCCCCAAGAGCCATATATCTTTCTTTCAGTCCTTTTTGTGTTGAACCTTTCCTTTTTCGTTCCAGCATGTCTGAAGCATCTGAGATACCAGAGGGTGTTCATGTACCCGGTTGGTTTCGTCAATATCTTTAGGCTAGGACCGCCGCTGCAGGTCCAGCAAATGATCCCCCTCCTCCACTCCCTCCTCGTGCTATTGCTTTCTCAAAAATCTGTAGAGATTTTAGGGCCATGGGTGGGAAGGATTTCAAAGGAACTGAATCATTCGTAGAAGTAAGGAATTGGCTCAAAGAAACTGAGGAGCTGTTCGTTATCTTCGAGGTGGACGATAGGCAGAAGGTACAGTTGGCAGTATGGCTGCTCAAAGACGAAGCTTCCTACTGGTGGGAAGTCACTAACGCCGAGAGGCCGGTTGAGACATGGATGGATTTCAGAACAAGGTTTGAGACAAAATTCCTCTCGCAAGCTGAGAGAAGTTTACAATTGGAAAAGTTCTTGTCTCTTAAGCAAGGAAGTATGACGGTCAAGGAATACGTCAACCAGTTCAACCAACTAGCAAGATTCGTATTGGATTTAGTCAACACTCAGCATAAAAAGGCTCTCCGCTTTGTTAAAGGATTGAATGAGCCACTGCACAGCCTAGCCATGACCCATGTACCCATGGGAGCAACTTACGAGAAATTGGTGGATATGGCACTACTGCACGAGGAAGACAAGGGCTCGAAAGAGACAGAGAAGGAAGAACCACAGAATAAGAAAGCGGGGCCCAGAAAGGAAACACAAAAGAAGGATGAGAAGTCTGAAGATAAGAAGGGGAAAAAGTGCTTTACTTGTGGGAGCTCAACTCATCTGAACAAGGATTGCAGAAAAAGGAAGGGCGCTTGCTTCAACTGTGGGGAGATGGGACACTTCACTAGGGACTGCTCGAAGAGACGAGGACAAGGAGGGCAGGCGAACACTCTTGAAGCTAATGGCTAGGATAGGAATAGGGAAAAATTTCTATAGTAGGTTTAATTTCTTTATCTGATTATGGAGTTAAGACTTTTTCTGATTCTGGTATTTTGGTTTTATAATCGGTACTCTGCACTTTAATACTAGTATTATTTCTGAATTCCGCTATAGACTCAGACCCATAGGGGTTATGGATCATCTGTTTGAGATTGGGGTTGGAGGGATATCTGTGTTAGGAGTCAAGTATGACGCATACATTCTGAGTTTTCGTGGGGTATGATTTTATCATGCTTAGCTTCCTAAGAATCATTAGGGAACCTGATCTATACCAGTAGTCTGTAAATATCTAAATACTTTTGATAGGATTTCCAGTTTTGACATTGTCTAAAGAAGGTAATCCTCTAGGTGTCAATTTGATGTTGGTTTAGGTCTTTGGGGCCGATACTTAGGACCCATGTCTAATGGGAACCAAATTTTCGTTCTATCTGTACTCACTTCCATCATTCGACTGTATCCTATCGATCGAATATTTGAACTTTAGGTAGAAACTAATGGGTGTAAACATGTGTTTGAGACATGTTATGTTTGATGGTTGCAAGTGGATGCAAGCGGTTGCTAGTGGTTGCTCGTGGATGCATATACACACACTAGGCACTTGATCGGCTCGAAAGCACTCTCATACTGCATATGGATGTGTGAGCATTTTTAAATTTTTATGGATGCAAAATGGTTGAATCAGCATATGGATGTTGCATATGAATGAGCAGTTGTGCACTCATATAGAGATGATATGTCTCAAGTAGGAAAATTTGCATACATATTGGACTCATGGCACTAACATGATTTGCATTAAGGAGGTCGACTGAATCAGTGGGCCGCCTGATTTTGCATTAGATACGGACATGAACACACACTGTGCATTTAAACATGAAAGCATTAGAAGTCTATAAGGACAATGGATGCCTGTAGTTGATGATTGAGTAGATGGATGATTGGATGGTAGGACACATTCTTCTTAACTTGAAGATTTCGGGGACGAAATCCTTTTAAGTGGGGGAGAATGTAACACCCCGTATATTCTATAACTGTGAAAGTCATAAATTAAAGTATAATTAATTTGAAATCAAGGAACTAAGGGAAACGGGATACGCCATTGCGTTCGTCTCGGAAAAATACGCGAAATAGAGTCCGAGTTTTCGAAAAACGGAGTCCGTATGAAGAAGATATAGCCTCTGGAAGTTTCTGAATTAAGTTTAAAAATTGGAACAGCTCAGAATAAAACAGTTTAAAATTAAAACCGGGCCCAATTGGCCAGGGCGGGAAAAATCCCGCCAGATGTACATAGGTCGACTGGGCTGTCGACCGGGTCTAACCAGGTCGACAGGGCTGTCGACAGGGCTGTCGACCTGGTCCAGACCCAGGTCGAACCCAGTCCACCCTGGCTGGCCTATTCTATGTTGGTCGATTTTCTGTGGTCTGCTTTGTCATTAGGGCTAGGTGGCAGGCTCTAATTGGTCCCTCTTGCGAATGAATGGCTACGATCAATCCAAGCAACATCAATGGTCCTAATCAGTTCCTAACCTCTATAAAAAGGACCCTAGACTCTACCTAGGTTTCTTGCACAATTCTCTAGCCTCCATTGCTCTCTTCTTCTAATAAAAAAATAAAAATGGCGTCTCTGCTCTGCTGGAATTAAAACTTGAAGATAATCAACATCAGCCTAAGCAACTCAATTCAAACTAGAGGTTAAAGTTCTGCAAGAATTCTACAACAAGTTAAAGTTCTTTCTTTAATCCGATCAAGGCAAGTACAGATATTCTCCGCTATAAACGTTAATTATAATTTTGATATGCATTTAAATCTGAGTTTGAGGTTGTATTCTCTTCTGTTAGATCTGTTTTCTGTGACTGTTCTATATTCCTTTCTTCTTTTCTGTTTCTATAGCCAGGCTATCACGAGCCTGTCCTAATCTCATAAGAGATGAATGTATGAACGCAAGTTTTGGGATGAATGATGAAGAATTTGACAAAACCAAATTGAATGTATGACTTTAGGTCTGAGGCATAAAATATATTGGACATATGACTTGGGATTGGATGCATAAATTTGACTATGAACATATAATTTATGCATGTTGTATGCATAGTTATGTTGTAATTTAGACCTATGCATATTTTGTGATAAAAGAAGAAGAGGAACCCCTGTAAAGATTACATATGATTTGAGACTTTGGATAAAATGCATGTAAAAAGGCAAGATCTGATTTTAGAAGATATGGTTTAAAGATTTATATTATTAGGGATAGTTTGCATAATAATTCATGACATGAAAAGAAGGAAGATATGGAAACTTAAGATTTACATTAATTAGGATATCTATTATTGTAATTACTCATAAATAGGGATTTTTGGATATATGACATGCATTGAAATTAATGGTTATATTTGGTATAATCTATATTGGAACATATGTTATATGGCAAATTATGTCCATATTCTGCGCTTAAGCAAGCATGGAATATATGTTGTGAATCATGAAAAAATTATGTAGGCATATGAATTTAGGCCTAATTTATGACTAGGCAAGGCATGTAAATAGAACCTTTAGAATTATTAGATTTGCTAAATCTGCTAATTTGCTAAGTTGCCTAAACTGCTAGTTTTGTTATATTGCCTAGACTGCTAATTAGATTGAAATGCCAAAATCTGCTAAGTGCTAAATCGGTTAAATCTGTTAAGTCACCCAATCTGCTAAAATCTGTTATCTGCTATATCAGTTGAGTAGATGTGATCATTCTGTTATTGATATAATCTGAATTGGCATATATATTGGGTGTGCGCATAAACGGTAAATAATTAATTAATTGGCCGCAAAAATGAATATGGCTAACTCGAGGTTAGAATGAGTTTGCGACGTAAATCTGCCCGGAACCGCCCGGCACATCCAGTGGACGCAAACAATAGGTTCTAATGTAAGAAGTTAGTCATAACATGCGTAAGACACGAGGTTAGGTCTGGCTTGTGGCAGAAGTCTGCCCGGAACCGCCCGGCATATCCAGCGGCCACAAGCTACCGACCTAATGTGAGAGGTCTGTGCATTAATAATTAATTAATGCAAAATCTAAGATAAGAATGACGTCTAAAACGTATTGGGGAAAATAGGGTTAAACCAAAGGGATTAATAGATGTAGTAACCCCCTTCCATGAATCTGTAGGCCCAATACAAAGTTAGACAAATATGAAAAATCTGTACATCTGACCTGTTAGTCTGAAAACTTGTTAACTTAATTTGTGAATTAGTAAACCTGAATTCTGTATGTCTGAAGTTGTAAACAAGTTAATCTGAAATCTGTTAGTCTGGGGACACAAGGTTAGGAAGGGAATTACTTGTGTCATCTGTTGTTTGGGACCCATATTAGTCAGTAACCCTTTCTGGTATCAAAACTTTGACCCAACAGTAGGTAGGGTCCGGGCACGCTTACTGAACTAATTATAAGTGGTTCATTCTGATAATGGCGAGAGGTGTTGATGGTGCGTTCCAACCGGGTCATGTGCGTGCATGGATCCCGGTCTGCCTCTGAGGATGTAAGACGCCGTGACATCTGTAAATAGGTCTGTGCCAATTGGTTGTCACTTTAGGGAGTGATACACCCTACTGTGGGGCCGACACAGGATATTTATGTATTAGGGAGCCGATCGCTTGGGGTAGGGTTTTAGGGTACGCTTAGTTCTGTCTGTTTCTGTTGGTACCGTCTGTTTCTGTTGGGTGGTAACACCTGTCTGTTTCTGTGTGGTACCGTCTGTTCGGGTGGTAAAGGCCCATTACTAGTGTACACCTAATTCCACATTCTGTCTCCATAGGGATAAATATGTTTCTTCTTCTGTCTGTTTTCTGATCGGGTAGTAAAGGCCCATTATTAGCATTCTGTGTCTGTTAAAGTATTCTGTACCCGTTCCTGCTTCAATTTAGACATTAGGGTGACACCTAATTCTGCTATACTAGTGTTAGTGCAGAGAAGTGTAAAACAATAGTTTATATCATTCTGTTTTTCTGTTATATCTGCTACACCTGTTATAGTTATCTCACATCCAGTTTTATGTTCATATCATATTATTATTATCTGTTCATATGCTGAAAGTCACTGGACTTGCCAGACTTTTTGTCTGACCCTTGTTGTTTTCGCCTCCTTTCTTCCGTTTCCCCCCCCCCAGGTTATCCAAGGAGGGAAATACTTTAGCTTGATCCGGAATTCTCTTTGCTTGAAGTGCTTAAAGTATGGCTTGGCTCTGTATAGCTTCCGTTCCATGGGGATTATGATTTTAAACTATGCATTTTGAAAGCTTTTGTACAAGACTGATATTTTGTACTTGAATTCTGAATTTGAAAGAATGTAACCATATAAATTTCTGTTTCCGCTGTAATAAAGTTAAAAATTTTCAAGTACTGTTTTATCTGTCTTGTAAGTTTCTGTTCTGTTTACTAAAATGCTCCGCCAAAGTTAAGGCATTCCCTTTGTGAGTGACCTTAACGGAGGTGGGGTGTTACACTTGGTATCAGAGATGAAGGTTACCAGATTGGGTAAAGTTTTTGAAAACTATTTTCAAAAAGGTTTTTGAAGGAAGTATTTTCAAAAATAAGGCTTATTTTGAAAAACATGATCCCCAAGAGCCATATATCTTTCTTTCAGTCCTTTTTGTGTTGAACCTTTCCTTTTTCGTTCCAGCATGTCTGAAGCATCTGAGATACCAGAGGGTGTTCATGTACCCGGTTGGTTTCGTCAATATCTTGAGGCTAGGACCGCCGCTGCAGGTCCAGCAAATGATCCCCCTCCTCCACCCCCTCCTCGTGCTATTGCTTTCTCAAAAATCTGTAGAGATTTTAGGGCCATGGGTGGGAAGGATTTCAAAGGAACTGAATCATTCGTAGAAGCAAGGAATTGGCTCAAAGAAACTGAGGATCTGTTCGTTATCTTCGAGGTGGACGATAGGCAGAAGGTACAGTTGGCAGTATGGCTGCTCAAAGATGAAGCTTCCTACTGGTGGGAAGTCACTAACGCCGAGAGGCCGGTTGAGACATGGATGGATTTCAGAACAAGGTTTGAGACAAAATTCCTCTCGCAAGCTGAGCGAAGTTTACAATTGGAAAAGTTCTTGTCTCTTAAGCAAGGAAGTATGACGGTCAAGGAATACGTCAACCAGTTCAACCAACTAGCAAGATTCGGATTGGATTTAGTCAACACTCAGCATAAAAAGGCTCTCCGCTTTGTTAAAGGATTGAATGAGCCACTGCACAGCCTGGCCATGACCCATGTACCCATGGGAGCAACTTACGAGAAATTGGTGGATATGGCACTACTGCACGAGGAAGACAAGGGCCCGAAAGAGACAGAGAAGGAAGAACCACAGAATAAGAAAGCGGGGCCCAAAAAGGAAACACAAAAGAAGGATGAGAAGTCTGAAGATAAGAAGGGGAAAAAGTGCTTTACTTGTGGGAGCTCAACTCATCTGAACAAGGATTGCAGAAAAAGGAAGGGCGCTTGCTTCAACTGTGGGGAGATGGGACACTTCACTAGGGACTGCCCGAAGAGACGAGGACAAGGAGGGCAGGCGAACACTCTTGAAGCTAGTCGCTAGGATAGGAATAGGGAAAAATTTCTATAGTAGGTTTAATTTCTTTATCTGATTATGGAGTTAAGACTTTTTCTGATTCTGGTATTTTGGTTTTGTAATCGGTACTCTGCACTTTAATACTAGTATTATTTCTGAATTCCGCTATAGACTCAGACCCATAGGGGTTATGGATCATCTGTTTGAGATTGGGGTTGGAGGGATATCTGTGTTAGGAGTCAAGTATGACGCATACATTCTGAGTTTTCGTAGGGTATGATTTTATCATGCTTAGCTTCCTAAGAATCATTAGGGAACCTGATCTGTACCAGTAGTCTGTAAATATCTAAATACTTTTGATAGGATTTCCAGTTTTGACATTGTCTAAAGAAGGTAATCCTCTTGGTGTCAATTTGATGTTGGTTTCGGTCTTTGGGGCCGATACTTAGGACCCATGTCTAATGGGAACCAAATTTTCGTTCTATCTGTACTCACTTCCATCATTCGACTGTATCCTATCGATCGAATATTTGAACTTTAGGTAGAAACTAATGGGTGTAAACATGTGTTTGAGACATGTTATGTTTGATGGTTGCAAGTGGATGCAAGTGGTTGCTAGTGGTTGCTCGTGGATGCATATACACACACTAGGCACTAGATCGGCTCCAAAGCACTCTCATACTGCATATGGATGTGTTAGCATTTTTAAATTTTTATGGATGCAAAATGGTTGAATCAGCATATGGATGTTGCATATGAATGAGCAGTTGTGCACTCATATAGAGATGATATGTCTCAAGTAGGAAAATTTGCATACATATTGGACTCATGGCACTAACATGATTTGCAATAAGGAGGTCGACTGAATCAGTGGGCCGCCTGATTTTGCATTAGATACAGACATGAACACACACTGTGCATTTAAACATGAAAGCATTAGAAGTCTATAAGGAAAATGGATGCCTGTAGTTGATGATTGAGTAGATGGATGATTGGATGGTAGGACACATTCTTCTTAACTTGAAGATTCGGGGACGAAATCCTTTTAAGTGGGGGAGAATGTAACACCCCGTATATTCTATAACCGTGAAAGTCATAAATTAAAGTATAATTAATTTGAAATCAAGGAACTAAGGGAAACGGGATACGCCATTGCGTTCGTCTCGGAAAAATACGCGAAATAGAGTCCGAGTTTTCGAAAAACGGAGTCCGTATGAAGAAGATATAGCCTCTGGAAGCTTTGAATTAAGTTTAAAAATTCGAACAGCTCAGAATAAAACAGTTTAAAATTAAAACCGGGCCCAATTGGCCAGGGCGGGAAAAATCCCGCCAGATGTACCCAGGTCGACTGGGCTGTCGACCTGGTCTAACCAGGTCGACAGGGCCGTCGACAGGGCTGTCGACCTGGTCCAGACCCAGGTCGAACCCAGTCCACCCTGGCTGGCCTATTCTATGTTGGTCGATTTTCTGTGGTCTGCTTTGTCATTAGGGCTAGGTGGCAGGCTCTAATTGGTCCCTCTTGCGAATGAATGGTTACGATCAATCCAAGCAACATCAATGGTCCTAATCAGTTCCTAACCTCTATAAAAAGGACCCTAGACTCTACCTAGGTTTCTTGCACAATTCTCTAGCCTCCATTGCTCTCTTCTTCTAATAAAAAAATAAAAATGGCGTCTCTGCTCTGTTGGAATTAAAACTAGAAGATAATCAACATCAGCCTAAGCAACTCAATTCAAACTAGAGGTTAAAGTTCTGCAAGAATTCTACAACAAGTTAAAGTTCTTTCTTTAATCCGATCAAGGCAAGTACAGTTATTCTCCACTATAAACGTTAATTATAATTTTGATATGCATTTAAATCTGAGTTTGAGGTTGTATTCTCTTCTGTTAGAACTGTTTTCTGTGACTGTTCTATATTCCTTTCTTCTTTTCTGTTTCTATAGCCAGGCTATCACGAGCCTGTGCCTAATCTCATAAGAGATGAACGTATGAACGCAAGTTTTGGGATGAATGATGAGGAATTTGACAAAACCAAATTGAATGTATGACTTTAGGTCTGAGGCATAAAATATATTGGACATATGACTTGGGATTGGATGCATAAATTTGACTATGAACATATAATTTATGCATGTTGTATGCATAGTTATGTTGTAATTTAGACCTATGCATATTTTGTGATAAAAGAAGAAGAGGAACCCCTGTAAAGATTACATATGATTTGAGACTTTGGATAAAATGCATATAAAAAGGCAAGATCTGATTTTTGAAGATATGGTTTAAAGATTTATATTATTAGGGATAGTTTGCATAATAATTCATGACATGAAAAGAAGGAAGATATGGAAACTTAAGATTTACATTAATTAGGATATCTATTATTGTAATTACTCCTAAATAGGGATTTTTGGATATATGACATGCATTGAAATTAATGGTTATATTTGGAATAATCTATATTGGAACATATGTTATATGGCAAATTATGTCCATATTCTGCGCTTAAGCAAACATGGAATATATTTTGTGAATCATGAAAAAATTATGTAGGCATATGAATTTAGGCCTAATTTATGACTAGGCAAGGCATGTAAATAGAACCTTTAGAATTATTAGATTTGCTAAATCTGCTAATTTGCTAAGTTGCCTAAACTGCTAGTTTTGTTATATTGCCTAGACTGCTAATTAGATTGAAATGCCAAAATCTGCTAAGTGCTAAATCGGTTAAATCTGTTAAGTCACCCAATCTGCTAAAATCTGTTATCTGCTATATCAGTTGAGTTGATGTGATCATTCTGTTATTGATATAATCTGAATTGGCATATATATTGGGTGTGCGCATAAACGGTAAATAATTAATTAATTGGCCGCAAAGATGAATATGGCTAACTCGAGGTTAGAATGAGTTTGCGACGTAAATCTGCCCGGAACCGCCCGGCACATCCAGTGGCCGCAAACAATAGGTTCTAATGTGAGAAGTTAGTCATAACATGCGTAAGACACGAGGTTTGGTCTGGCTTGTGGGAGAAGTCTGCCCGGAACCGCCCGGCATATCCAGCGGCCACAAGCTACCGACCTAATGTGAGAGGTCTGTGCATTAATAATTAATTAATGCAAAATCTAAGATAAGAATGACGTCTAAAACGTATTGGGGAAAATAGGGTTAAACCAAAGGGATTAATAGATGTAGTAAAACCCGTCCATGAATCTGTAGGCCCAATACAAAGTTAGACAAATCTGAAAAATCTGTACATCTGACCTGTTAGTCTGAAAACTTGTTAACTTAATTTGTGAATTAGTAAACCTGAATTCTATATGTTTGAACTTGTAAACAAGTTAATCTGAAATCTGTTAGTCTGGGGACACAAGGTTAGGAAGGGAATTAATTGTGTCATCTGTTGTTTGGGACCCATATTAGTCAGTAACCCTTTCTGGTATCAAAACTTTGACCCAACAGTAGGTAGGGTCCGGGCACGCTTACTGAACTAATTATAAGTGGTTCATTCTGATAATGGCGAGAGGTGTTGATGGTGCATTCCAACCGGGTCATGTGCGTGCATGGATCCCGGTCTGCCTCTGAGGATGTAAGACGTCGTGACATCTGTAAATAGGTCTGTGCCAATTGGTTGTCACTTTAGGGAGTGATACACCCTACTGTGGGGCCGACACAGGATATTTATGTATTAGGGAGCCGATCGCTTGGGGTAGGGTTTTAGGGTACGCTTAGTTCTGTCTGTTTCTGTTGGTACCGTCTGTTTCTGTTGGGTGGTAACACCTGTCTGTTTCTGTGTGGTACCGTCTGTTCGGGTGGTAAAGGCCCATTACTAGTGTACACCTAATTCCACATTCTGTCTCCATAGGGATAAATCTGTTTCTTCTTCTGTCTGTTTTCTGATCGGGTAGTAAAGGCTCATTATTAGCATTCTGTGTCTGTTGAAGTATTCCGTACCCGTTCCTGCTTCAATTTAGACATTAGGGTGACACCTAATTCTGCTATACTAGTGTTAGTGCAGAGAAGTGTAAAACAATAGTTTATATCATTCTGTTTTTCTGTTATATCTGCTACACCTGTTATAGTTATCTCACATCCAGTTTTATGTTCATATCATATTATTATCTGTTCATATGCTGAAAGTCACTGGACTTGCCAGACTTTTTGTCTGACCCTTGTTGTTTTCGCCTCCTTTCTTCCGTTCCCCCCCCCCCCCAGGTTATCCAAGGAGGGAAATACTTTAGCTTGATCCGGAATTCTCTTTGCTTGAAGTGCTTAAAGTATGGCTTGGCTCTGTATTGCTTCCGTTCCATGGGGATTATGATTTTAAACTATGCATTTTGAAAGCTTTTGTACAAGACTGATATTTTGTACTTGAATTCTGAATTTGAAAGAATGTAACCATATAAATTTCTGTTTCCGCTGTAATAAAGTTAAAAATTTTCAAGTACTGTTTTATCTGTCTTGTAAGTTTCTGTTCTGTTTACTAAAATGCTCCACCAAAGTTAAGGCATTCCCTTTGTGAGTGACCTTAACGGAGGTGGGGTGTTACATGACTAGTGGATGGGGTTAAGTTAACCAACACTTAATCAATCCAACGCGGTAACTTGGTAAGGTTAAGTAAGTTTTCTTAATGACGCTTAACCGAAAAATACGGTTAACGAATGGGGTTAAGATTAGACTCAACTAGTCTAAACATGGAAATCGAATGGGGTTAAGTTAGCCTAGACTTAATTAATCCCACTTGGTAGTTTAATGGGGTTGAGTTAAACACTTAACTAATCTAAACATGATGAATTGATGTGGTTAAGTGACCTATACTTATCCAATCTAACTCGTTAATTTATTGTGGTTAAGTTAACCAATACTTAACCAATATAACGTGAAAACATGACAAGGCTAAGTCACGAATCGCTTGAATACACTTGACCGATTTGACTAAGTAAATTAATAGGGTCAAGTTAATATATACTTAACCAATCTAGAATGATAATTGGACGAGGTTAAGTCGTGAATTGCTTAATATACTTAACCAACTTGAGCATGGTTTGTAGGGTTAAGCCTTGAACTTGGATACTTAGCCAATTTTGACAGGATTTGTAGACGGGTTAAGTCATGAATTTAAGTGACACTTAATCCATTATGTAAACCCTAGTTCTGAGGATCAGGTGGATAACCGTAGTTAACAAGGATAACGGGAACAATGCTAATTGGTAAACCTTAGTTGAAGAATAACTAAGTAATGATTCTTAGTCAAGGAAATTTAGACCAGTTCATAGATAGATGAGTAACCTGATACGGTAGGTCATCGTTTAAGTATACGAGTAGGAGCAAGTATCTGATTTAGATAAAGGCTCCAGCGAACTGGGTAAGGAAGCAGCGGCTTCGGGGAATGTGAGGATATTCTTGGTATCCCTCTATGAGCTGCCAGGTGATTATACTGGGCTCATGAGAGGTTAAGGTCTGCGTTAGAAGAACCAAGAGTATGCCTTGGTTGCTATACGAGCGACCTAAAGACGGGGATGGATAGGGGATAGTCGACGATACACGGTCGTACCCTAGATAGCATTTCGTCAGGCTACCTACCATCTTTGGTCAAGCGTGTACGTACGGAAAGGCAGAGAACACCCAAAAGACCATAATTGCTATCTAATTATGGTTGCGGTAAGGCTTGGATGTGGGGTGGCCAGTGTTGTGTTCTCATACAGGATTTATCATGTCTTGTCTTTCACTAGTTGAGGGAGTGGTCTCGTGGGACCATAGCCACGTATAAGAAAAACAGACCTTAGCATCTGCATCGGCAGATAAATCGAAAGCTCTCGACCGAGTCCTGTATTTCTTGATTTGCCCTGTGATAGGACTCGGATGGCACGATGTGATACATGTGCATACAGTCATGGAAAAGCGACTCACGATGAATGCGTGGGAAAAAGGGCGCGGTTGGCGGTTAGCGTAATCCCTAGTGGCCCTAGGTGGCTGAACCCAAACCGAGATACGAAAACGTGCAATAGGTAAGCATAATCCCTAGCAGCCCTAGGTAGCATAAGTCCTAGTTGTACAAACAATAATTCATGTTGGAAGACCCTAGCTAGGTTTAGGGTAACATTCCATACCGATCTTAAGGATCATGGAACTATGTTAAAGTAATATAGAATCTCATGGGAAAGCCCGTATGGTCTACGGCAAGGGACTGAACATTTACATGGAATAAAACATACAAGTTGAGTAACCTATATATGCGATATATTAGGTTGACATGGACCATTACACGACTTTTGAGTGAGGGTCATTCTTGGTTAGCACATGACACGGTGGGGATACTAGTACGGTAGGTGCAGAGCTAAAATACAGGATAGATATCACGGGGCGTTATATGTGACAGATATCTTGGGGATATTATACTTGATAGAAACCTGACGATGTGATACCTTGTTTTATCTTGACATCGTAATTTATCATGACACCTTAGTTTATCTGAGTTCAGTAGTTCATCCTGTTATTTTGATTTAGCTTATCTATCTTGTTATCATGCTTATGTTCATCTCAGTTTCTCATGTCAGTTAACTTTACTAGTTTTTATGCTAATAGTAGATAGGGCTTACTCAGTCTTTTTGACTGACCCATTTTGTTTCGCCTCTTTTCTTCCGTTTCCCCCCCAGGTTATAGGGAGGAAATACTGTTGTTTAGTTCGGACTTCTTCTGCTTGAAGGTCATCATGGATGGCTTGGACTTTTCTTGGCTAATGGCTACTTTACTGTTTTTACTTGGGGAATAATTTATGAAAATGTCTTTATGCTTCTTTACTATTGCAAGACAGGTTTTGATGTACTCTGATGTAAAAGGCTTTAGACCTTATTTATTCATGTTATGAAAGTTCGATTTTACTTCCGCTATTTTATATGTTCTGTCTTGTGATATTTCTGTGCATGTTTACCAATAATGCCCCTCTAAAGCTAGTGCATTCCTTTGCGAGTGACCCTAGCGGAGGCGGGGTGTTACAATAGTAAATATGCGACAGTGTTTTACCTGATTACTTAGTCACTAAGCAACCTGCTCAATCAATATGAAAATATGATTATTCTACTTATATTTGAAAACTTTTTCATCTTATTCACACAAATTCTACTCCCAAAGTCGGAACGTGTTTATAAAAACACTATTATTTAACGATGAGAATTATATGTATTTGAAATGGTAGAGTTTCAAACATGCGACAGTGTTTTACCTAATTTCTTAAGCACCAAGAAACCTACTTATTCGATGCTGTGCAGTTAAAGCGCTTGGCGGTTCTATAGCTGTAGAGGTGTAAAAAGCTGTAGCGGGGATAAAGCCGGGAAATAGCGGAGCCATAGCGGATATGCAAAAATGTTAATTATATGTAAAACAACATAATTAAAATTAATTAATTATCATTCTTACATCATTTATGTTGAAGAAATGAATATTAATTAATATTATATAACAAAATCTAAGAATATTGTGACGGCCGGGAATTTCGCTCGATCTGAATCAGTCGTTAAACCGATCTAGACCATTCGAAACCCCTGATCGTTTGAGAACAGGACAAAACAGAACGCAGACGGAAAAACATTTCATTGTTATTACAACAATTCCATCAGATACAAGAATATACAAAGTATAAATGAATAAATTACATTCGATAAATATCAGAGATTACAATAATTTACATAGCAACGGAAAATAATACAAAGCACAACTGAAGGTGTTATACGGATACAGAGCTTTCCGGATGTCATTCCAGCTGTAAACCAGGATCCTATGAATATAAATCTGCAAAACCAAAAATACTAGCTGCCCGTGCGGAAAATGAAGGCACCCAGAGTTTAGGTTAAAACAATAAACTCCAGGTCAGTCATGTGACAGGTGTGAGAACTAAAACAGTTATTTAAACTTTACTTTAAAAGAGAGTAATTCAAGGGACCACGCCGTATAACACGGAACGAGTTTCCTCCCAAGAATACCAGTGCATAGAATAAACAACGCAATGCTTTTTCGAAAAATGAAGCTATTATAAGACCCAGGTCCCATCACACAATGCAACGCAAGCCGGAGGATAGGGTTTTCCCTTATAATAGCCAAACATGCTTGGTACGTTTAAAACAAATCATTTGATACTATAATTAGTGTATAGTGTCAAAAAAATTTCAATCATAAATATAAATCATAGACGGCATGGGTACCATATATCATGTCGCCATACTAGTTCTACAATTAATACCGCAATATCACGTATTAGAAATTGGATTTCCATCATGAGTCGAGGCAAGGGGCAAGCTCCTCTACGCGTTCGAGACACTCTAGCAAATGCCTCAGGACTACACACTCTGGGCAATCCTGGATGCTTCAGGGCCGGTCCTCACTTACGTTAGAGGATTGGCAATTCCTAAACACACGTTTCCCGGTCCTTACAGACCTAAAATTGAGGCGCCTCATCCAACAACCACATAGGTGAAAAGTATATAAATGTCAGGGCTGGTAAGTCACTGACACCACCAAAGCTAGAAAGAAACGTCGTGCTCTCCCTGCAGTCTGTATCCCGTATTTAACTCATACCGAGGTGTGAGGCTCGCGAATTCACGTTATACACAAAGCTGCCATGTAGGCCATGCTTTGATCATCCACCACAAGACTTTGCTTTTCAACAGAAGCCTTGATCCATGCAACTCAGCATGCCACACAGGAAATTCATGCCATGCGATGGATATCTATCGATATATAACCTCTAAGCTCGTACGTCTCTGAGAAGGGCGTTAAGCAAGAGAATAAATTCTCCGCCGCCAAACAGATATATATTTAACAGAAATCAATCAACACAGAATAAAATCCAATGTCAGACACACAATCCATTTACAAGTCCGTTCTGGGTCCGAACGAAACCGGAGGCACTTTCCTCGCATATCCTTCCATCCCCAAGTACGTCTGGACGACCACCAACTATTTCCGTCCTCTTGGGTGTACAGCCCAATCAGGATCATTAGTAATTATCCAAACGATGTGAAGACTTCCAGTCTTCAACCACTGTCTTCATCTTCGACTTATCGTCGAATCGGTTATTCAGAATGGGTATAAACCCGACCTTTCCGAACAATCCACGTATATTAAAATGAATGTTACACAAACACAACATACGCCTCATTCCAATTCATATTCTCAGGGAAAGGTTCCCACTAATTTTATCCAAGATAAATTCTTTAAAATTTATTCTTTAATCTTCCTTTGGATGTCGTTTCAAACCCGATTATGGTTTTTCCAAACTAGTCGAGATTAGCGAACCACACCGAAGTAATTATGTATTTTATTTCAACCTATTCATCCCATGAAGCAAAACTGGTAATACTCCATATCTAACACCGTGGTGTTATCGGTAAAATTAATTACCATTTCACGTTCAAATCTAATTAAAGATTTAACTATCGCTTTGGAGAAAACTGGTGATACTCCATTCTCGCTTATTTTTCGAATTTGATAATTTAGATTATCATTTCACAATTCAATCTAATTGCAGATTCATTAAAACTCCTTTTACTGGGTTAAAGAACTAATGTTATTTAAAACACAGTTCACGACAAACCCAAATCACGTTCTATTTACTATCGGGTTAAAGAACAAATGTTATTTAAAACACTGTTCACTCTAAACCCATAAATCAATTTTATTTAAAACCCAATTCAAATCCAATTTATTTATTTAAAAATAAATGGGTTTTAATATCAGTTCAAAACTAGTTCATTTCGATAAGAATCTATTTTTATCTTTTCAAATATGGATTTTTTCATCCCAAATTTTCCCAAATCATTTCTTATGATTTTACACAAATTATTACTATTTTTAATAATTTTATCCAGGCCTGTACAGTCGATTTCCATCAACGGCCATCGAACTACACTTACAGCGACCTTTTTTGAATTTGATTTGGACGTATCTCCAAATCCAACCGTTAGATTTCAAATTCCTAATATTCATTAGAAAGCTCTTTTCGATACGAACCCAACGGTTCCAGTTTTAGGAGAATCCGACGGTCGGATCTCCCGTAATGTCCTTTTGAAATAAATGGTCGAAATTCATGAACTGCCGCGGCGCGGCACGTTCTATTCAGGCCATTATATTATATATATACTTTATATTATATATACTTCGTCGATTTCTATTTAAATCGAATTATATAAATAGTTTTGAATTCATTTCAGAAACATTTTCAACTTCCATTTCAATTCAAATCAAAATTTAATTTTTCCTTATAAATTCGTTTTAAAATTCATTTCTATTCAATTTCAATTCAAATCGATTTTAATTCGATTCGAATTCATTTCGTTTTCTATTCAATTTAAATTCAATTCGTTTTCTATTCAATTTTAATTCAATTCGTTTTCTATTCAATTCGAACTCAAATTGGTTTTCTATTTAACTTAAATTCAATACGTTTTCTATTCAATTCGAATTCAATTCGTTTTTTATTCAATTCGAACTCAAATTGGTTTTCTATTCAATTCAAATTCATTTCGTTTTCTATTCAATTCGAATTCATTTCGTTTTCTATTCATTTCGAATTCATTTCGTTTCTATTCAATTCGAATTCATTTCGTTTTCTATTCAATTCAAATCAAATTCGTTACATATTCAATTGAAATCAAATTCGTTTTCTATCAATTGAAATCAAATTCGTTTTCTATTCAATTCGAATCAAATTCGTTACATATTCAATTGAAATCAAATTCGTTTTCTATTCAATTCGAATCAAATTCGTTATATATTCAATTGAAATCAATTTATAAAAACGAATATAATCGATATAAATATCGTTCGCGTCAAAATAGCGCAACTCTAATCAACACGGCTTTATCTATTTTCAAATATTCTATTCAACAAATGAATATTTATTTTTGTCAACACACGACTAATCTCAACGAATGAGTACTGTCCACGTGTGACTATTTTTGTTATTTAGTATATTTTATAAAGATTAGGGTATCTATCGTTTGATATCAAATCAGACTCCAACCATAAATTAGTAAGAGAACGATTCCCTAAATATTAACCCCGAAGGCCGAAACTAACATCAGATCGATATACAGGAGACCACTCATCTTATCTATCTTCCAATTAATTTCTGATTTCGTATATGATAAAGATGTAAATTTTATTGTTAAAATATTTCGTTCAACACATGACTAATCTCAACGGATGAGTACTGTCAACACATGAACCTTTATTTTATATTGATAAAGATGTAAATTTTATTATTAAAATATTTCGTTCAACACATGACTAATCTCAACGGATGAGTTCTGTCAACACATGAACCTTTATTGTATAATATTCTTTATTTTTCAAATTGGAATGAGGCCCAATCAATTACCATATAGCGTTAACTATATGGATTCCATACCACATATGTATATAATAGCATTGAAAAATAATCAACCATCAACCAAAGTGCACTACACTGTATAAGCATCAAATATAGATGTCTAACGCTTATAACAGCCTGTCAATCAATCGATCGACATATTTAATCAATCAGGATGAGTGAACTTAAAATTTCATCCCAACACCCGTGTGGGGTTTCAAACAATCAAACACAGATTTTAGTTGTGCATTTGGGCGATGTGTAAAATTTATCGACCCAATCAATGTCCTTCAAATAGGTGCACATAAACAAACCATCCGGTTTGTAAATGAATATTTTATTTTATTCACTTCCACGTTAAAAATTATATTTTAACGATAAAATATATTATTTCAACACATGAATTTCTATTCAGTTCATTTACATAATAAAAATGATATTTTTATTTTTCTAACGTATTTTAGGAAATTTCGGCGACATAACGGCACGATACTAGAAACGGGACGAGGCCTAGCCTTATCCCCGGTCTAGTGAAGGCCCACGCCATTCACACATCAATCAAATCAATTCCATCTCACCAAACAATCAAGTTTCAATCAAATAATCTAACTAATTTTTGCAATCAAACAAATCCATGGTCTGTGGACGATTGTTTCGGGTGCTACTAAACACTGTCTGCATCCTAGTATATATATAACTAGAAAAGAAATTGAAAGGTGAGAAATTCTCACCGATAGCTATCCAATACCACGACTCTTCATTTATAGAAATCTTCGTCGTCATCGCATCTTTGTCATCTTCGTTGCCCGTATTCTCTACATATGTAAAAATCGAATTTTTACTATGCTATTCAATATATAAAAATCGAATTTTTACTTTGCTATTCAATATATAAAAATCGAATTTTTACTTTGCTATTCAATATATAAAAATCGAATTTTTACTTTCCTATTCAATATATAAAAATCGAATTTTTACTTTGTTATTCAATATATAAAAATCGAATTTTTACTTTGCTATTCAATATATAAAAATCGAATTTTTACTTTGCTATTCAATATATAAATATCGAATTTTTACTTTGCTATTCAATATATAAAAATCGAATTTTTATAATCACCCCATATGGATAAAAATTCTATTTTTACAACGACGTTATATAGATAAAATTCTATCTGTACAACGATGTTTTATAGATAAAAATTCTATTTTTACATCGTTATTCTATATATAAAAATCGTTTCTTTTAAACTATACTAACAATATAATCCCTTTGTTATTAAAAATATAAACTTTCATGTTATAAAAATATAACTCTTCATCGTATAAAAATATCGCCTTTTCAATACTAAAAATATCGCCTTTTCAATATTAAAAATATCGCCTTTTCAAATTTAAAGATTTCGCCTTTTCAAATTTAAAGATTTCGTGTAACACCCCGTGTATTCTATAACAGTGAAATTCACAAATTAAAGTATAATTAATCTCAAATCAAAAAATTAAGGGAAACGGGATACGCCATTGGGTTCGTCTCGGAAAAATACGCGAAATAGAGTCCGAGTTTTCGAAAAACGGAGTACGTATGAAGAAGATATGGCCTCCGGAAGTTTCAGAATTCAGTTTAAAATTCAAAATCGGGCCCAATTGGCCAGGGCGGGAAAATTCCCGCCTAAGGCACCCAGGTCGACTTGGCAGTCGACCTGGGCTTGCCAGGTCGACAGGGCTGTCGACTGCCCTGTCGACACAGTGTCGACTGGGCTGTCGACCTGGCCCTAGAGCCAGGTCGAACCCAGCCCACCCTGGCTGGCCTAGTCTATGTTTGGTCGATTTTCTGAGCCTTGCCTTGTCACTAGGGCTAGGTGTCAGCTGCTGGTTGGTCTATCCTTCAATCGAACGGCTATCATTGAACCAAGCTTCATCGACTGTCTAAATCAACTCACAAACTCTATAAAAAGGACCTAAGTCTAACCCTAATTCACACAAACTAAAATGAAGATGAGACCGTCATGTTGCTGAGGAGAGACTAAAGATAGCCGTCAGAATTTGAGAGGCAATTAGGAATAAATCAAAAGCTTAAAGCAACGTCAAATCAATCAAAGCAACGCCTACAACAAAGGATAGCATCTCCAAATTCAGAATTTAGATTTCTGAATTAAAGATTCGCCATACGCTGTAAGTAGAGTGCTATTCCGATATGAATTAAATAATTGTGTTGATTTGTGTAATGTATGAAATGGAATTGTGGCGATAATAATAATATTTTTTGTATGTTTCTTTAATGCAAAACGATTTGGGAATATTATGGTATACGATTGGATATTCGCTAGTACGCGATTTGCGTTGGAAACGAAATGGAATTGTGGCGATAATGACTTATATTTGTATGTTATTTTGATTCTAAACGATTTGACAATGCTATGGTTTGATTCTTACAAATATATGGTTTATGTGCACAACCACATGTTGTGGAATTTTGATTGGGACTCATGCAAACATATGATTCATATTGAAAACTACATGTTTGTAGTAGTTATTTACAACGCCCATTTGATAATTGCAAGCATATGATTCATGTTGAAAGTAACAACTATATGTTGTAACAATTTATTTAAGATTCATGCAAGTATATGATTCATGTTAACAACTATATGTTGTAATAATTTATTTAAGATTCATGCAAGTATATGATTCATGTTAACAACTATATGTTATGATACTTTAATTGGAATTCATGCAAGTCCATGATCTATTGTTATGACAACATGATGTAAAATTCTATGGTCATCTTTAGTGTAATTTGATTCACCTAAGTATTATGATTCATATGAAGTTATGTTGAAATTGGCATCATAGTTCAAGTACAAAAATCATATTTTTGTGATAGTGACAAAAGCACGCATCTTTGTAAATTTGTATTAATTTTATGAACATGACTAAACTATGTTCGTTATTATGTCCAATTGGAAAACATGTTTTTAGGCTCATGACGTTAGCATAAGTTACATTAGAATTACATTCCTCTTGCAAGTTTACATAGATAAAATAAAAACCATGATTCATATAAGAATTAGGTTGGAATAATTCTAGTAAAACCATACTTTTGTATTAGAAACAAAATTAAGCCTCTTTGTGAACTTATGTTGATTTTATAAACATGATTTGCTTATGTTTGACATTATGTCTAAGTAAAAATATAGGTTTATGTTGTGGTTAAGACTATGTGTCAATAATGATATCTAATTTAGTTAGATTCTTAACTTAACTACAAGTTTACATGGTTTGATTCATGTCACTTATGCTTTATGACCAAAGTATATGTTACTACAATGCAAGTACACCAGTTTCTATTTTGTAGTTCCAATGTTATGTTGCAAGTTCATACGTTCACATTCCCCTTTTTGTGTATATAATCACGTTTTAAGCCTCCCCTTTTTCACGTGGCTAGGTTGGGCTTAAAAGGCTAAGCCCAACATATATTATAATAAACGAACGTATTAAACTGGGGAAATAGCGTTGGGCCAAATTAATTAATAAATGAAAATATAAAAGTAGATGGGCCCAAATTCAAGAATGGGTTGGGAACATGATTGGTGTAAACCTTTACACCATTAGCTTAAATTGATTTTGAATAATGGGCCGCAAATATTTACATATAAAAAGAAGAAAGAAAAAATAGGTAAATGTAGAAAATACGATGTGTTTAACCCGAGGTTGGATTGAGTTGTGATGTAAACCTGCCCGGAACCGCCAGGCTATCCAGTAGTCACAACAATACCTATCCAATGTGGGTGGTTAAACATGGAGCCCAATAAGGACCCAAGGTTAGACTGAGTTGTGGCGTAAGACTGCCCGGACCCAACCGGCAATAGGCAGCCACAACAATACCTGTCTAATGTGAGAGGTCAAGGCTTTAATAAGACAATTAAGGCTGAGTCAGGATTGATAGGATTAAGTAAATTATATTAATACTTAATCAAGATGGAACATGCTAAACTAAAAAGACTGATTGGGGGTTAGGTTTATAAAACACTTAACCAACTTAGCATGTTGGCTAGAAATAGAAAAACCTAGTAGCGGGGGACCCTTTTCATCAGTAACCCTATAAGGTATCATGATACCCTGAAACTAGGCAGGGTGGGGCACGATTACTGGGCTGACTGTAAGAGGTCAAATCGACGGCGGTGGTGCAGCAGTGTAGGTTCTAACGGGGTGCGGGCGTGCACACACTCCGGCGCAGAAAAATAAGGCACTGGCACCAGTAGCATACCTGTGCATTCTAGGGTTGTGTCGGGCCGCCACCATGGGACTTGATACACCCCATGGTGGGACCAGCACAGGTAACTACAACATCGGGGGTCGTAAGACACACGTAACTATGCGAGTAGGAGCCGATCATCATAAAATGGATCACTTCACCCTGATTATGGGGTGTCTGTTGGGAACTAGCTTATATGGGTTCAGAGATTGATATGGGGTACGATAGTATATTCGACCCTAGACAACTTAACTAAGTTTATAGTGCTTTCCCATTTCTAGTTTATACATATCATACCCAGTTCTTTATTCATAGACTGAATAGTCCTAGACTTACTCAGGCTTTATGTCTGACTCTACTTTTCTTTCGTCTTCTTTTCTTCCATTTCCCCCCACCCCCAGGTCCACAGGGAGGGAATACCGTAGCTTGACCAGCCTTCATATCCAGCTTGAAGAGAAAGAATGTATTGCTTGGATCTTTTCGTTTTGGACTATGGCTTTGGACAGCAACTTTGGGACTTTTGCAGTTTGTTTATGTTTCCTTTATGCTTCTTTAAATAATGTAATCAAGACAGTTATAAAGATGTTATGTTTTTGGAAGTATTGTAAGACAATTATGGCATGGTTGTTGTAACACGTATTTTTAAATGAAATAAAAGTTGTTGTTTTTCCGTTGTTCAAAAATATGTGTTCTTATATCTGTCTTGTATATCTGTGACTTATACTTATAAACCTCCACCAAAATTAGGGCATTCCCTTTGAGAGTGACCCTAACGGAGGTGGGGTGTTTCACTTGGTATCAGAGCATAGGTTTACCAGATAAGATAAAAAGTTTTGAAAAATTATTTTCAAAAAGGAAATTTAAAGAAGCATTTTTTTTAAGATAAAATATTATTTTATTTTAAAAGGCAAAGTCCCCCCCAAAGCCATAGGTACTATCTCTTATCCTTCATTTTGAATCTATCCTTTCTGTTTCAGCATGTCTGGAGACCTTACTCCCCAGCTGCTGACGCTTTCACTCCTCCTCCTCCACGTGAACCAGCAAGCGAAAGAGCCCCAGAGTAGGGAGACGTATATTAGTCAAACAAGAAAGGATCGTTGTGAAAACCCGTAACTTCCCCGTAAAGGAAAGCGTCGGATAGTTCGAGAACAAGCCACAACAAAACACATACAGAAGAACATTTCATTGTATATTACAGCAATGCATCAGATTACAAGAATATACAGAGTATTAATGAATAAATATTACACAGAAATATCAGAGATTTAAATTACATTTAGATACATCGCAGCGGAAAATAATACAATACACAACTAGAAGAAGATATACGGATACAAAGCTTTCTGGATATCGTTCCAGCTGTAAACCAGGATCCTGTGGATATAAATCTGCTAAACCAAAACTACTAGCTGCCCGTGTCAAAATAAGGGCACCCAGAGTTTAGGCTAAAACAATAAACTCCAGGTCAGTCATGTGACTGGTGTGAGAACTAAAAACAGTTAATCTTTATTTTCAAAGGTAAATCAAGGGACCACGCCGTATAACACGGAACGGGTTTCCTCCCAAGAATACCAGTGCATAAAACAAACAACGCAATGCTAAATAGAGAAAAATGAAGCTGTTATAAGACCCAGCTCCTATCACACAATGCAACGCAAGCCGGGGGATAGGGTTTTCCCTTATAACCGCCAAAGAATGCTTGATACGTTTTAAAACAAATCATTTGATACTATTATAAGTGCGTAGTGTATAAAACAACTTCAAATCATAAGTATCAATCATAGGCGGCATGGGTACCATATATCATGTCGCCATATATAGGTTTACAAATAAAACCGCAAATGTCACGTATTTGGAAATTGGATTTCCATCTATGAACCGAGGCAAAAGATAGTCCTCAACCGATTCGAGACGCTCTAGCCCGCCCCTCAGGCAAGTACTCAGTCAAGCCTTGGATCCTCAGGGCCAGTCCACCGATGTGGATTAAACTTAATCCCTGAACATGCGTTTCCCCGCCCTATGGGGCATAGGTGAGCCAACTAAATGACTCCATCGGTTCGAGAACGACCGATCAATCCGAGGCGCCTCGCAACAGCAACAACCACATAAGTCAAACTCGTCAGGGCGTGTAAAACCACTGACGCCACTTCTAGCTAGAAAGAAACGCATGCCCTCCCCGACGTCCTCTCCCGTTTTTGGTTCATACCGGGTGTGAAACACGCGAAGTAAACGTTACACAAAGCTACGCCACAAAGGCCTTGCTTTGATCATCACCACAAGACTTTGCTTTTCAACAGAAGCCTCGATCAATTGCCACTTAGGCATGCCACACAGGCAATTCACTCCATGCGTTTGATATCCATTAATATATAACCCCTGAGCTCGTACGTCTCAGAGAAGGGCGTTAAGCAAGAGAATAAATTCTCCGCCGCCAAACAGATATATATTTAATAGAAATCAAACACACAGACAAAATCCAATGTCAGACACACAGTCCATTTACAAGTCCGTTCTGGGTCTGAACGAAACCGGAGGCACCTAGTACACCGCATATCCATCGATCTCCTAGTACGTCTGGACGATCACTAACTGTTTCCATCTTCTTGGGTGTACAGCCCAATCAAGATCATCAGTAATTACCCAAACGACGTGAAGACCTCTGGTCTTCGACCATCGTCTTCATCTTCGACTTATCGCCGTATCAGTTATTCAGAATGGGATAAACCCGGTCTTTCCGAATAACTCACGTATATTTTAAATAAGTGTTACACAAACACAACATACGCCTCATTCCAATTCATCAGTCACTAACCGTAAATTAATCAAGAGAATAATTCCCCAAATATTAACCCCGAAGGCCGAAACCAACATCAGATCAATATCCAAAAAACCATTCTGCTTGGCTAACCGACAGTTAGTTTCTAAATTTCACATTCATAGGGAAAGGTTCCCATTAATTTTATCAAAGATAAATTCTTTATATTTATTCTTTAATCTATCTTTGAATATCAATTCAAAACTAGTCGGGATTAGCGAACCTTACCGATGTAATCATTTATTTTAATTTCCCCATCCCAACCTATTCATCCCATGAAGTAAAGCTGGTAATACTTCATATCTAACACCACAGTGTTATCGGTAAATTCAATTACCATTTCACGCTCAAATCTAAATAAAGATTTAACTATTGCCTGGAGCAAAACTGGTGATACTCCATTTTCGATCATTTCAATCTAATTAAAGATTCATTAAAACTCCCCTTAGTTTTAATCTTCGACTGGGTTAAAGAATCAGTGTCATTTAAAACACGGTTCACGATAAACCCAAAATCACATTCCATTAATTATCGGGTTAAAGAACAAGTGTTATTTAAAACACTGTTCACGATAAACCCAAAAATCAATACCAATTCAATTCCAATTAAATATCATTTAATTGGTACACTTCATTAAATCCAAATAAAAAGATTTAATCTTTCTCAACTGGGTTCAAGAACAGTGTTTGTGAAGACACCATTCACGACAAACCCAAATCACATTCGATATTCAATACAAGGCTCTGAATAGAAAATATATCGGCTTATATCCAATATCAAATTCTACGACTAACAAATGTCGTATTGGAAATAACGATATAAATATATATCTTTCAAATTTCCATAACAACACCTGTATAATCACGAATTCCAACATCGAAATATTCCGAAGACAATTTCGATTCAAATCCACTCCAATGCAATCATTGGATATTCTGGTTATTTTCAAAACCCTTTTTAAATTCAATTTATTTATTTAAAAATAAATAGAATTATAATTCTAGTTCAAAACTAGTTCATTACGATAAAAATTTATTTTTATCTTTTCAAATATGGAGTTTTTCACCCCAATCCTTTCTAAATCATTTCTTATGATTTTACACAAATTATTACTATTTTTAATAATTTTATCGAGGCCTATACAGTCGATTTCCACCAACGGTCATCGAACTGCACTTACGGCGACCTTTTTCAAATTTGATTTGGACATAATTCCAAATCCAACCGTTAGATTTCAAATTTCTAATATTCGTTAGAAAGCTCTTTTCGGTATGAACCCAACGGTTCCGGTTTTAGGAGAATCCGACGGTCGGATCTCCCGTAATGTCCGTTTGAAATAAATGGTTGAAATTCACGAACTGCCGCGGCGCGGCGCGTTCTATTCAGGCCATTATATTATATATATAATATATATAATATATATTTCGTCGATTTCTATTTAAAACGAATTATATGAATAGTTTTAAAATTTGTTTCAAAATCTGTTTCAACTTCCATTTCAATTCAAAGCAAAATTGAATTCTTCTTTATAAATTCGTTTTAAAATTCATTTCTACTCAATTCGAATTTCAATTCAATTTGAATTCATTCCAATTCGCTTTTAATTCAATTTGAATTCGTTTTCAATTCATTTCGAAATCGTTTTCAATTCAATTCATTTCGAAATCGTTTTCAATTCAATTCATTTCGAAATCGTTTTCAATTCAATTCATTTCGAAATCGTTCTCAATTCAATTCATTTCGAAATCGTTTTCAATTCAATTCATTTCGAAATCATTTTCAATTCAATTCATTTCGAAATCGTTTTCAATTCAATTCATTTCGAAATCGTTTTCAATTCAATTCATTTCGAAATCGTTTTCAAAATCGATATAAATATCGTTCACGTCAAAATGGCGTCAATCTAATCAACACGGCTTTATAAATTTCTATTTTCAAATATTCTATTTCAAATATTTCTTTTTCAAAATAGTTGTTATTATCAAAATATTTCGTTCAACACATGACCAATCTCAATGGATGAGTACTGTCAACACATGAACCTTTATTTTATATTGATAAAGATGTAAATTTTATTACTAAAATATTTCGTTCAACACATGACCAATCTCAATGGATGAGTACCGTCAACACATGAACCTTTATTTTATATTATTCTTTATTTTCTAAATTGGAATGAGGCCCAACCAACCACCATATAAAATTAATTATATGGATTTTCATACAACACATGTATATAATAGCATTGAAAATAATCAACCATCAACCAAAGTGCACTACACTGTATAAGCATCAAATATAGATATTCAACGCTTATAACAGCCTGTCAATCAATCGATCGACATATTTAATCAATCAGGATGAGTGAACTTCAAATTTCATCCCAACACCCGTGTGGGGTTTCAAACAATCAAACACAGATTTTATTTGTGCAGTTGGGCGATGTGTAAAATTTATCGTCCCAATCAATGTCCTTCAAATAGGTGTACATAAACAAACCGTCCGGTTTGTAAATGAATATTTATTTATTCACATTCACGTTAAAAATTATATTTTTAACGATAAAACATTTTATTTTAACATATGAACTTCTATTCAGTTCATTCTTTAAATAAAATGATATTTTTATTTTTCTAACTTATTTTAGAAAATTTTGGCGCCATAACGACACGATACTAGAAACGGGACGAGGCCTAGCCTTATCCCCGGTCTAGTGAAGGCCCACGCCATTCACACATCAATCAAATTCATTCAATTCACCCAAACAACTCAATTTCAATCAAATAATCTAACTTATTTTTGCAATCAAACAAACAAGTCCATGGTTTGTGGACGATTGTGTCGGGTGCTACTAAGCACCGTCTGCATCCTAGTATATATATATAACTAGAAAATGAAATTGAAAGGTGAGAAATTCTCACCGATAACTATCCAATCATCTTGACTCTTCTTTGATATAAATCTTCTTCGATCCCGCCTTTTTGTTACCTTCGTTGTCCGCTTTCACTACCTATGTAAAAATCGAATTTTTACTTTACAACACATATAAAAATTATATTTTTAATCTGTCACTTCTATTTTGTCTTCTCTATTTCAAATACAATGCTTTTTCCTATTTTTAAAAACAATGTTTTTTTTTATTTGAAAAGCGATGACAATTTTATTTTAAAAACAAGGATTATTTTCTTTTACAAACAATGCAAATCTTATTTTACTAACGAAGTTCTTAAATTTAAGTATTACATTTTTAATTCAAACAAAACTAATGCCATTTTTATTTCCAAAAAGAATGCCATGTTTATTTTCAAAACAAGGGTATTTATATTTTCAAAACATTTGATATATATATTTTTAAAACCAAAGATCAAAACAAAGTTACTAGTAAAAGAAAATCATATATATTTATAAATAAGGAAATATATAACCATTTTTAAAACAAGGCAATATATATTTTATTTTAAATAACGCTAATTATATTTTTTTTATTTTAAATCAGATTTAACTTCACTGTTATATAAAAAAAAACAATTCCTTCTTAAATAAAATTTAATTAAACTAATTAAATACCTTTTCCCTGATTACCAATTTAGGTTGTCGTTCTTCTTCTGTTGGGTTTCACGAAATAGGTCAGCCGCTAGGGCTTCAGCTCGGCATCGCTCCAATCACCGTGGAGAGGATCGGACACCACCACGCGACGCAGCCTCGAGACCGCCACCCCCCCATGAACGACGTCACCTTCGGTGCTCCATGGAGGCGCCAAATCGGGTTCAAACAATGACTGTTTGGAGCGAAGGCTCTCGCTGGATACACGACGATGAGTGGTCAAACTTGCCTGGATCTGGAGCTCACACAAATCCCTTCGATTTCCCTTTGCAGTCTTTGATTTTTATTGAATGGGTTTAAAGAAAAGGGAGGGGAAAGGATTGAGATAGTTTCGCTGTGTACTGAGTGGAAGGAGGCGGGATTTTGACCAAGGAAGGGGTTTGACCGCGTGTAATGAGAAGGTAGGGTTAGACCAGGGATTATATATAAATTTTATAATTTTATTTAATTCGAAAATTAGTTGTTTAACATCACGAACTTCAAATCAAACCCAACGACTGCCGACCCTAGCTAAATACCCCCATTCCGAACACAACGGGACACGCTTCGTAAACCAATTCGATCGTTACGATCAGGTTTCCGTTGAATTTAAAATATAAATCTTTATATATTCAATTTTAAACGTACATTTCAAATTACCGGGGTCACATACTAACTAGAAAAATTCCAGAAAAATATTTTCTAGCTTCGTATTGACGATACGGTCCTAACAAAACTAGTTTCGTCGAATTCTGAGACCGTTAGAAAAATTGCCATTTTCCAGTCGATTAAAATCTACTGAAACTGGTCAAACGCGTTTTCTTTTGCCACGCTCACATATTAATTCGAATAATTATGAAATTTGAAACCTAGCAATAATTTGACGTCACGGACCCAACAAAACTGGTTTCGTCGAAATCCGAGGTCATTTGCAAAATGTCCATTTTTAAGGGCCTGAATTCCATAGCGACTATTCAGAATTTTCAACTGGACATATCCTTTGATCCCCGCTATGAAAATTTGATTATTCGGATTCGTTGGAAAGATATCATCAAATCGATCCCATTATTTTTGGTTTCTCTAAAATCCGGATTGTTTTGCACCCGGTACATTCAATTGAAGTTTGAAATCGAATTATCGAACTACCGTGCCATTTTCAATTCTATTTATAATTATATATAATTATTTATATTCTAACGACGACGCGTATAATATATACGTCGAATTCTATTCAAAATAAATTTCTCGTCCTTTTTATTTAAAATAATTCATTTTAAATAATCAAAATTCTCTAAAATTGCCAAAATAAAAATTTTAAACTGGCCTAGATTTTCGGGTTATTACAATCTCCCCCACTTAAAACTTTTCGTCCCCGAAAAGGAACAGAGTCGAAAGTGGTTTGATTAATCAACTCTACGCTTGATCTGGCTTCCATTCCATTCTCCAACTCTCTAGTTTCTGAGAATTTTCAAAATTTCAAAAATTTGGCTAACACCCTAAATTTTCGAAAAATTTCGCCATAACCTCCCCTACAATGGGAGCATCGGGGAATTTCAAATAGCTTCCCCGGTCCTTCAGATCTCAAAAAGAAAAAGAAAAAGCCAAGCGGCTAGCCAATAGGCTCATAAAATCATCATCACCCAAACAAAACAATAAATTATGTAGTAAACATGTACCTATTTGTCGGGCAAACAAATTTTATCCTCTGCTCTAGCCTCCTTGCTATGACCTGTTTAATGATATATATGTATATGCAAGCAAATGCGACCAATTTTCAATATAACTCAATATTTGATACAATTAGGCGTAATGGTTGAAAATTAGCAAACAACTAAACAAACAACACAAACATCAATCAATTAGTGGATTAACGTTTCAAATTCATAATTTTGATACTTAGTCAAAAAATCAGATTTTTGGTGCCAAATCACAACAATAGGCCCTATCTAATTTTTGGTTCTCACACCAGTCTAATGGAAATATATAGAAATCTCACCTTCGAAACTCGAACATAAATGTTGATGATGCGATCGCTATCATCAATATCATCTCCGGGCAACTAGAGTGTGATGCTATATCTATCCAATATATTAAAATTTCGAATACACGCGGATCAGACGTATATGCAAAATCTATATATACTGGATTGTCCACATCAATATAAATAAATAACCAAATACGAATAATTGATTTATATTTCAAAACAAGTTTTGTTTTCATTTTCAAAAATATACTCTTCACACTCGTTCTAGGATACTACTGATCCCATCTCTAACGAGTCATTCCCATTGGATATTACAAATCCAATATCTGATGAATTCTTTCGTACGGTTCTAATGTGCCTTGTTCTCTGCTTTGTAAACCAAAGCTCTGATACCAACTGTGAAAACCTGTAACTTCCCCGTAAAGGAAAGCGTCGGATAGTTCGAGAACAAGCCACAACAAAACACATACAGAAGAACATTTCATTGTATATTACAGCAATGCATCAGATACAAGAATATACAGAGTATTAATGAATAAATATTACATAGAAATATCAGAGATTTAAATTACATTTAGATACATCGCAGCGGAAAATAATACAATACACAACTAGAAGAAGATATACGGATACAAAGCTTTCCGGATATCGTTCCAGCTGTAATCCAGGATCCTGTGGATATAAATCTGCAAAACCAAAACTACTAGCTGCCCGTGTCAAAATAAGGGCACCCAGAGTTTAGGCTAAAACAATAAACTCCAGGTCAGTCATGTGACTGGTGTGAGAACTAAAAACAGTTAATCTTTATTTTCAAAGGTAAATCAAGGGACCACGCCGTATAACACAGAACGGGTTTCCTCCCAAGAATACCAGTGCATAAAACAAACAACGCAATGCTAAATAGAGAAAAATGAAGCTGTTATAAGACCCAGGTCCTATCACACAATGCAACGCAAGCCGGGGGATAGGGTTTTCCCTTATAACAGCCAAAGAATGCTTGATACGTTTTAAAACAAATCATTTGATACTATTATAAGTGCATAGTGTATAAAACAACTTCAAATCATAAGTATCAATCATAGGCGGCATGGGTACCATATATCATGTCGCCATATATAGGTTTACAAATAAAACCACAAATGTCACGTATTTGGAAATTGGATTTCCATCTATGAACCGAGGCAAAAGATAGTCCTCAACCGATTCGAGACGCTCTAGCCCGCCCCTCAGGCAAGTACTCAGTCAAGCCTTGGATCCTCAGGGCCAGTCCACCGATGTGGATTAAACTTAAACCCTGAACATGCGTTTCCCCGCCCTACGGGGCGTAGGTGAGCCAACTAAATGACTCCATCGGTTCGAGAACGACCGATCAATCCGAGGCGCCTCGCAACAGGAACAACCACATAAGTCAAACTCGTCAGGGCGTGTAAAACCACTGACGCCACTTCTAGCTAGAAAGAAACGCATGCCCTCCCTGACGTCCTCTCCCGTTTTTGGTTCATACCGGGTGTGAAACACGCGAAGTAAACGTTACACAAAGCTACGCCACAAAGGCCTTGCTTTGATCATCACCACAAGACTTTTCTTTTCAACAGAAGCCTCGATCAATTGCCACTTAGGCATGCCACACAGGCAATTCACTCCATGCGTTTGATATCCATCAATATATAACCCCTGAGCTCGTACGTCTCAGAGAAGGGCGTTAAGCAAGAGAATAAATTCTCCGCCGCCAAACAGATATATATTTAATAGAAATCAAACACACAGACAAAATCCAATGTCAGACACACAGTCCATTTACAAGTCCGTTCTGGGTCTGAACGAAATCGGAGGCACCTAGTACCCCGCATATCCATCGATCTCCAAGTACGTCTGGACGATCACTAACTGTTTCCATCTTCTTGGGTGTACAGCCCAATCAAGATCATCAGTAATTACCCAAACGACGTGAAGACCTCTGGTCTTCGACCATCGTCTTCATCTTCGACTTATCGCCATATCAGTTATTCAGAATGGGATAAACCCGGTCTTTCCGAATAACTCACGTATATTTTAAATAAGTGTTACACAAACACAACATACGCCTCATTCCAATTCATCAGTCACTAACCGTAAATTAATCAAGAGAATAATTCCCCAAATATTAACCCCGAAGGCCGAAACCAACATCAGATCAATATCCAGAAAACCATTCTGCTTGGCTAACCGACAGTTAGTTTCTAAATTTCACATTCATAGGGAAAGGTTCCCATTAATTTTATCAAAGATAAATTCTTTATATTTATTCTTTAATCTATCTTTGAATATCAATTCAAAACTAGTCGGGATTAGCGAACCTTACCGATGTAATCATTTATTTTAATTTCCCCATCCCAACCTATTCATCCCATGAAGTAAAGCTGGTAATACTTCATATCTAACACCACAGTGTTATCGGTAAATTCAATTACCATTTCACGCTCAAATCTAAATAAAGATTTAACTATTGCCAGGAGCAAAACTGGTGATACTCCATTTTCGATCATTTCAATCTAATTAAAGATTCATTAAAACTCCCCTTAGTTTTAATCTTCGACTGGGTTAAAGAATCAGTGTCATTTAAAACACGGTTCACGATAAACCCAAAATCACATTCCTTTAATTATCGGGTTAAAGAACAAGTGTTATTTAAAACACTGTTCACGATAAACCCAAAAATCAATACCAATTCAATTCCAATTAAATATCATTTAATCGGTACACTATATTAAATCCAAATAAAAAGATTTAATCTTTCTCAACTGGGTTCAAGAACAGTGTTAGTGAAGACACCATTCACGACAAACCCAAATCACATTCGATATTCAATACAAGGCTCTGAATAGAAAATATATCGGCTTATATCCAATATCAAATTCTACGACTAACAAATGTCGTATTGGAAATAACGATATAAATATATATCTTTCAAATTTCCATAACAACACCTGTATAATCACGAATTCCAACATCGAAATATTCCGAAGACAATTTCGATTCAAATCCACTCCAATGCAATCATTGGATATTCTGGTTATTTTCAAAACCCTTTTTAAATTCAATTTATTTATTTAAAAATAAATAGAATTATAATTCTAGTTCAAAACTAGTTCATTACGATAAAAATTTATTTTTATCTTTTCAAATATGGAGTTTTTCACCCCAATCCTTTCTAAATCATTTCTTATGATTTTACACAAATTATTACTATTTTTAATAATTTTATCGAGGCCTATACAGTCGATTTCCATCAACGGTCATCGAACTGCACTTACGGCGACCTTTTTCAAATTTGATTTGGACATAATTCCAAATCCAACCGTTAGATTTCAAATTTCTAATATTCGTTAGAAATCTCTTTTCGGTACGAACCCAACGGTTTCGGTTTTAGGAGAATCCGACGGTCGGATCTCCCGTAATGTCCGTTTGAAATAAATGGTCGAAATTCATGAACTGCCGCGGCGCGGCGCGTTCTATTCAGGCCATTATATTATATATATAATATATATAATATATATTTCATCGATTTCTATTTAAAACGAATTATATGAATAGTTTTAAAATTCGTTTCAAAATCTATTTCAACTTCCATTTCAATTCAAAGCAAAATTGAATTCTTCTTTATAAATTCGTTTTAAAATTCATTTCTATTCAATTCGAATTTCAATTCAATTTGAATTCATTCCAATTCGCTTTTAATTCAATTTGAATTCGTTTTCAATTCATTTCGAAATCGTTTTCAATTCAATTCATTTCGAAATCGTTTTCAATTCAATTCATTTCGAAATCGTTTTCAATTCAATTCATTTCGAAATCGTTCTCAATTCAATTCATTTCGAAATCATTTTCAATTCAATTCATTTCGAAATCGTTTTCAATTAAATTCATTTCGAAATCATTTTCAATTCAATTAATTTCGAAATCGTTTTCAAAATCGATATAAATATCGTTCACGTCAAAATGGCGTCAATCTAATCAACACGGCTTTATAAATTTCTATTTTCAAATATTCTATTTCAAATATTTCTTTTTCAAAATAGTTGTTATTATCAAAATATTTCGTTCAACACATGACCAATCTCAATGGATGAGTACCGTCAACACATGAACCTTTATTTTATATTGATAAAGATGTAAATTTTATTCTAAAATATTTCGTTCAACACATGACCAATCTCAATGGATGAGTACTGTCAACACATGAACCTTTATTTTATATTGATAAAGATGTAAATTTTATTACTAAAATATTTCGTTCAACACATGACCAATCTCAATGGATGAGTACCGTCAACACATGAACCTTTATTTTATATTATTCTTTATTTTCTAAATTGGAATGAGGCCCAACCAACCACCATATAAAATTAATTATATGGATTTTCATACAACACATGTATATAATAGCATTGAAAATAATCAACCATCAACCAAAGTGCACTACACTGTATAAGCATCAAATATAGATATTCAACGCTTATAACAGCCTGTCAATCAATCGATCGACATATTTAATCAATCAGGATGAGTGAACTTCAAATTTCATCCCAACACCCGTGTGGGGTTTCAAACAATCAAACACAGATTTTATTTGTGCAGTTGGGCGATGTGTAAAATTTATCGTCCCAATCAATGTCCTTCAAATAGGTGTACATAAACAAACCGTCCGGTTTGTAAATGAATATTTATTTATTCACATTCACGTTAAAAATTATATTTTTAACGATAAAACATTTTATTTTAACATATGAACTTCTATTCAGTTCATTCTTTAAATAAAATGATATTTTTATTTTTCTAACTTATTTTAGAAAATTTTGGCGCCATAACGACACGATACTAGAAACGGGACGAGGCCTAGCCTTATCCCTGGTCTAGTGAAGGCCCACGCCATTCACACATCAATCAAATTCATTCAATTCACCCAAACAACTCAATTTCAATCAAATAATCTAACTTATTTTTGCAATCAAACAAACAAGTCCATGGTTTGTGGACGATTGTGTCGGGTGCTACTAAGCACCGTCTGCATCCTAGTATATATATATAACTAGAAAATGAAATTGAAAGGTGAGAAATTCTCACCGATAACTATCCAATCATCTTGACTCTTCTTTGATATAAATCTTCTTCGATCCCGCCTTTTGTTACCTTCGTTGTCCGCTTTCACTACCTATGTAAAAATCGAATTTTTACTTTACAACACATATAAAAATTATATTTTTAATCTGTCACTTCTATTTTGTCTTTTCTATTTCAAATACAATGCTTTTTCCTATTTTTAAAAACAATGTTTTTTTTATTTGAAAAGCGATGACAATTTTATTTTAAAAACTAGGATTATTTTCTTTTACAAACAATGCAAATCTTATTTTACTAACGAAGTTCTTAAATTTAAGTATTACATTTTTAATTCAAACAAAACTAATGCCATTTTTATTTCCAAAAAGAATGCCATGTTTATTTTCAAAACAAGGGTATTTATATTTTCAAAACATTTGATATATATATTTTTAAAACCAAAGATCAAAACAAAGTTACTAGTAAAAGAAAATCATATATATTTATAAATAAGGAAATATATAACCATTTTTAAAACAAGGCAATATATATTTTATTTTAAATAACGCTAATTATATTTTTTTATTTTAAATCAGATTTAACTTCACTGTTATATAAAAAAAAACAATTCCTTCTTAAATAAAATTTAATTAAACTAATTAAATACCTTTTCCCTGATTACCAATTTAGGTTGTCGTTCTTCTTCTGTTGGGTTTCACGAAATAGGTCAGCCGCTAGGGCTTCAGCTCGGCATCGCTCCAATCACCGTGGAGAGGATCGGACACGACCACGCGACGCAGCCTCGAGACCGCCACCCCCCATGAATGACGTCACCTTCGGTGCTCCATGGAGGCGCCAAATCGGGTTCGAACAATGACTGTTTGGAGCGAAGGCTCTCGCTGGATACATGTGACGGCAAGGTACTTCGCTCGGTCCGAACCAGTCGCTAAACCGACCCAGACCGTTCGAAACGCCCTATCGTTTGAGAACACGACAAAACAGAACGCATACAGAAGAACATTTCATTGTATATTACAACAATGCATCAGATTACATGAATATACAGAGTATAAATGAATATTACACAGAAATATCAGAGATTTAAATTACATTTAAATACATAGCAGCGGAAAATAATACAATAGACAACTAGAAGTAGATATACGGATACAAAGCTTTCCGGATATCGTTCCAGCTGTAAACCAGGATCCTGTGAATATAAATCTGCAAAAACCAAAACTACTAGCTGCCCGTGTCAAAATAAGGGCACCCAGAGTTTAGGTTAAAACAATAAACTCCAGGTCAGTCATGTGACTGGTGTGAGAACTAAAACAGTTATTAATCTTTATTTTAAAGTTCGGCAAATCAAGGGACCACGCCGTATAACACGGAACGGGTTTCCTCCCAAGAATACCAGTGCATAAAACAAACAGCGCAATGCTAAATAAAGAAAAATGAAGCTGTTATAAGACCCAGGTCCTATCACACAATGCAACGCAAACCGGGGGATAGGGTTTTTACCTTATAACGGCCAAAGAATGCTTGATACGTTTAAAACAAATCATTTGATACTATAATAAGTGCATAGTGTACAAAACAACTTCAAATCATAAGTATCAATCATAGGCGGCATGAGTGCCCCATACCACTATGTCGCCATATATAGGTTATACAATCAAAATCGCAAAGTCACGTATTTGGAAATTGGATTTCCATCTATGAACCGAGGCTAGGGGCAAGATCCTCTACCGATTCGAGACTGCCTAGCCCGAGTCTCAGGCAAGCGCGCAGGCAAGCCTTGGAGCGACAGGGCCGGTCCACCGACGTGGATTATTATACCTGAGCACTACGTTTCGCCGCCCTTTGGGGCGTAAGTCTGGTCCGTCAGCCGACCAGAATGCATCGGCCGAAACCGATATAACCGAGGCGCCTCGCAACAGCAACAACCACATAAGTCAAACTCGTCAGGGCGTGTAAAACCACTGACGCCACTTCTAGCTAGGAGGAAACGCAGGCCCTCCCTGAGGTCCGTCTCCCGTTTTTGGTTCATACCGGGTGTGAAACACGCGAGGTAAACGTTACACAAAGCTACGCCACAAAGGCCGTGCTTTGATCATCACCACAAGACTTTGCTTTTCAACAGAAGCCTTGATCATTTGCATCTTAGCATGCCACACAGGCAAACCATCTTATGCAACCGATATCAGTCACACAGAATGAAATCCGATGTCAGACACACAGTCCATTTACAAGTCCGTTCTGGGTCTGAACGAAACCGGAGGCACCTAGTACCCCGCATATCCATCGATCTCCAAGTACGTCTGGACGATCACTAACTGTTTCCATCTTCTTGGGTGTACAGCCCAATCAAGATCATCAGTTATCACCCAAACGACGTGAAGACCTCCGGTCTTCGACCATCGTCTTCATCTTCGACTTATCGTCGCATCAGTTATTCAGAATGGGATAAACCCGGTCTTTCCGAATAACTCGCGTATATTTTAAATAAGTGTTACACAAACACAACATACGCCTCATTCCAATTCATTAGTCACTAACCGTAAATTAATCAAGAGAATAATTCCCCAAATATTAACCCCGAAGGCCGAAACCAACATCAGATCAATATCCAGAAAACCATTCTGCTTGGCTAACCGACAGTTAGTTTCTAAATTTCACGTTCAAATCTAATTAAAGATTTAACTATCGCCTGGAGCAAAACTGGTGATACTCCATTCTCGATCTTTTCAATCTAATTAAAGATTCATTAAAACTCCACTTAGTTTTAATCATTATCTGGGTTAAAGAATCAGTGTCATTTAAAACACGATTCACGATAAACCCAAAATCACATTCCATTAATTATCGGGTTAAAGAACAAGTGTTATTTAAAACACTGTTCACGATAAACCCAAAAATCAATACCAATTCAATTCCAATTAAATATCATTTAATTGGTACACTTCATTAAATCTAAATAAAAAGATTTAATCTTTTCTCAACTGGGTTCAAGAACAGTGTTAGTGAAGACACCATTCACGACAAACCCAAATCACATTCGATATTTAATACAAGGCCCTGAATAGAAAATATCCCGGTTTATATTCAATATCAAATTCTACGACTAACAAATGTCGTATTGGAAATAACGATACAAATATATATCTTTCAAATTTCCATAACAACACCTGTAATATCACGAATTCCAACATCGAAATATTCCGAAGACAATTTCGATTCAAATCCACTCCAATGCAATCATTGGAAATTTTGGTTATTTTCAAAACCATTTCAAATTCAATTTATTTATTTAAAAAAAAATAGAATTATAATTCTAGTTCAAAACTAGTTCATTTCGATAAAAATCTATTTTTATCTTTTCAAATATGGAGTTTTTCATCCCAAACTTTCACAAATCATTTCTTATGATTTTACACAAATTATTACTATTTTTAATAATTTTATCAAGGCCCGTACAGTCGATTTCCATCAATGGCCATCGAACTGCACTTACAGCGACCTTTTTCGAATTTGATTTGGACGTATCTCCAAATCCAACCGTTAGATTTCTAATTTCTAATATTCGTTAGAAAGCTCTTTTCGATACGAACCCAACGGTTCCGGTTTCAGGAGAATCCGACGGTCGGATCTCCCGTAATGTCCGTTTGAAATAAATGGTCGAAATTCACGAACTGCCGCGGCGCGGCGCGTTCTATTCAGGCCATTATATTATATATATATAATATATATAATATATACTTCGTCGATTTCTATTTAAAACGAATTATATAAATAGTTTTAAAATCGTTTCAAAACCTATTTCAAATTCAATTCATTTCATTTCGAAATCGTTTTCAATTCAATTCATTTCGAAATCGTTTTCAATTCATTTCATTTCGAAATCGTTTTCAATTCATTTCGAAATCGTTTTCAATTCATTTCATTTCGAAATCGTTTTCAATTCAATTCATTTCGAAATCGTTTTCAATTCATTTCGAAATCGTTTTCAATTCAATTCATTTCGAAATCGTTTTCAATTCAATTCATTTCGAAATCGTTTTCAATTCATTTCATTTCGAAATCGTTTTCAATTCATTTCGAAATCGTTTTCAATTCATTTCGAAATCGTTTTCAATTCAATTCATTTCGAAATCGTTTTCAATTCAATTCATTTCGAAATCGTTTTCAATTCAATTCATTTCGAAATCGTTTTCAATTCAATTCATTTCGAAATCGTTTTCAATTCATTTCATTTCGAAATCGTTTTCAATTCAATTCATTTCGAAATCGTTTTCAAAATCGATATAAATATCGTTCACGTCAAAATGGCGTCAATCTAATCAACACGGCTTCATATATTCCTTTATTTTTAAATATTCTATTTCAAATATTTCTTTTTCAAATATTTCTTTTTCAAAACTGGAATGAGGCCCAATCAATTACCATATAAAATTAATTATATGGATTTTCATACAACACATGTATATAATAGCATTGAAAATAATCAACCATCAACCAAAGTGCACTACACTGTATAAGCATCAAATATAGATATCTAACGCTTATAACAGCCTGCCAATCAATCGATCGACATATTCAATCAATCAGGATGAGTGAACTTCAAATTTCATCCCAACACCCGTGTGGGGTTTCAAACAATCAAACGCACGTTTTATTTGTGCAATTGGGCGATGTGTAAAAGTTATCGTCCCAATCAATGTCATTCAAATAAGTGTACATAAACAAACCGTCCGGTTTGTAAATGAATATTTTATTTATTCACATTCACGTTAAAAATTATATTTTTAACGATAAAACATTTTATTTCAACCTATGAATTTCTATTCAATTCATTTACACAATAAAATGATAGTTTTATTTTTCTAACATATTTTAGAAAATTTCGGCGGCATAACGGCACGATACTAGAAACGGGACAAGGCCTAGCCTTATCCCCGGTCCAGTGAAGGCCCACGCCATTCACACATCAATCAAATCATTCAATTTCACTCAATCAATTCAATTCAATCACATAATCAAACTAATCTATGCAACCAAACAAACAAGTCCATGGTTTGTGGACGATTGTGTCGGGTGCTACTAAGCACCGTCTGCATCCTAGTATATATATATATAACTAGAAAATAAATTGAAGAGTGAGAAATTCTCACATATAGCTATCCTAGCTTCACGGCACTTCCTTGATAGAAATCTTCATCGCTATCCCATCCTCGTCGTCTTCGTTGCCCATAGCCACTACATATGTAAAAATCGAATTTTTACTTCGTTATTCAATTTATAAAAACCGAATTTTTATTTCAAAGTTCAATATATAAAAATCGAATTTTTATTCGTTATTCAATATATAAAAATTCCATTTTTCTATCGTTATTCAATATATAAAAATCTCGCCTTTTTAACTATAAAGATTTTACCTTTTTCAAAAATAAAGATTTGATTTTTATAGTTCCTACTAGGCAAAGATTATATTTTGACATCATCTATATAGTAAAGACTATATTTTTAATATTTTAAAAATATAAAGATCATATTTTTAATTCTTTAAAAATATAAAAATCATATTTTTATTACTTCATATATTTAAAAATCGAATTTTTATCTCTATATCACTTCATATGAAAAGTTCAATCTTCTCTGTCGCTTCATATATAAAATAAAAATCTAATCTTTTTATTCTCTACATATAAAAATCATAGCTTTTTAAATTAAAATAAACAAGTTTTATGTTTAAAATAAATATGTTTTCAGTTTTTTTTAATCTAATTAAAATTCAGTTTAATAATCTTTTTCAAATCAGTTTTATAATCTAATTAAAATTCAGTTTAATAATCTAAAAAGAAATCAGTTTTATAATCTTTAAAAATTCAGTTTATAATTTCTAAAAAAAAAAATCAGTTTTCATATAAAATAAAATAAAACAGTTTTCATATAAAATAAAAAACAGTTTTCATATCCTTTATAAAAATTAACGGATAAATGAAAATAAATAAATAAAAAAAAAACAAAACTTACAGTGTTCGTAAAAAAAGAAGAAGAAGGGATGTTCGCCTGAGCCGCGTCGAAGGTGCCAGGTGGGGCTGAGCAGTCGGAGGTCACTCCAGGGGCGCGCAGGTGGGTCGGATGGGGGAGGGGGGGGTCGCCGACTGATTGGTGGTGGGAGGGTGGTCTCGACGTCGGTTTAGGGGAAATGGGCTAGGGCGTCGCGGTTTTGTGGGGGTCTGAGAAGAGAGAGAGAGAGAGGAGTTGGAGGAGAGGTGGCGGTTGACTAGCGGTGGGCGCGAGGGGGTCGATGTTGGCGGTGGCGGCTGGGGAGAATCGGCGATGTCTTCTGGGTTTTTTTTTTTTTTTTTTTTTTTTTATTTTGAAATGAAATAGAAACGGGGGGGGGGGCCAGAAATATAAAGGAGGAAGAGATTTTTTTTTTTTTATTTATTTATTTAATTATTAAAAGTTGACTTTCACATACGACCTCTAAACGAGGCCCACCGCCTGACGTCTATAGCGTTTTACCCCCATTCCGAACACAATGGGATATGTACCGCAAGCTGATTCGATCGTCTCGATAAGTTTCCTTTGAATTTACATTTAAATCACTATATTGAATTTTAAACGTACATTTCTAATTACCTGGGCCACATACTGACTCGAAAAATTCCAGAAAAAATATTTTCTAGCTTCGTATTGACGATACGGTCCTAACAAAACTAGTTTCGTCGAATTCTGAGACCGTTAGAAAAATGACCAATTTCCAGTTGATTAAAATCAACTGAAATGGTCAAAACACGTTTTCCTTTGCCACGCTCACATATTGATTCGAAAAATTATGAAATTTGAAACCTAGCAATAACTTTACATCCCGGACCCAACAAAACTGGTTTCGTCGGAATCCGAGGTCGTTTGCAAAATGTCCATTTTTAAGGGCCTGAATTCCATAGCGACTATTCAGAATTTTCAACTGGACATATCTTTTGATTCCCGCTACGAACTTTGGATTTTTCGGATTCGTTGGAAAGATATTCACTATTAGATTCCATTATTTTTGGTTTCACTAAAATCCGGATTGTTTTGCACCCGGTACATTCAATTGAAGTTTGAAATCGAATTATCGAACTACCGCGCCATTTTCAATTCCTTTTATATTTATATATAATTATTTATATTCTAACGACGACGCGTATAATATATACGTTCGATTTATATTCAAAATAAATTTATTGTCGATATTATTTAAAATAATTCATTTTAAATAATCAAAACTCGCTAAAATTGCCAAAATAAAAATTTTAAACTGGCCCAGATTTTCCGGGTTGTTACAATCTCCCCCACTTAAAACTTTTCGTCCCCGAAAAGGAACAAAGTCGAAAGTGGTTTGATTATCAACTCTACGATCGGTCAGGCTTCCGTTCTCCAACTTTTCAGTTTCTGAGCATTTTCAAAATTTCAAAAATTTGGCTAACTCCCTAAATTTTCGAAAAATTTCGCCATAACCTCCCCTGCAATGGGAGCATCGGGGAATTTCAAATAGCTTCCCCGGTCCTTCAGATCTCAAAAAGAAAAAGAAAAAGCCAAGCGGCTAGCCAATAGGCTCACAAAATCATCATCACCCAAACAAAACAGGAAATTATGTAGTAAACATGTACCTATTTGTCGGGCAAACAAATTTTATTCTCTGGCTCTAGCCTCCTTGCTATGACCTGTTCAATATAAGTATATGTATATGCAAGAAAATGCAACCAAATTCCAATACAATTCAATATTTGGTTATATTAGGCATAATGGTTCAAAATTTGCAAACAAATAAACAAACAACACAAACATCAATCAATTAGTGAATTTAACGTTTCAAATTCATAATTTTGATATATATACTGAAAATCTTGTTTTTGATGCCAATTCACAACAAAGTGTTCTAGCTATATAAGATTTGGTTCTCACACCAGTCTAATGGAAATATATAGATATCACACTTTCGTTACTCGAAAATAATTGCTGGTGATGGTATACTTCATCATCAGGACCATGTCCGGGCGACTAGAGTGCGACTCTATATCTATCCAATATATTAAAACTTCGAATACACGCGGATCAGACGTATACGCAAAATCTATATATACTGGATTGTCCACATCAATATAAATAAATAATCAAATACGAATAATTGATTTTAATTTTCAAAACAAAAATGTTTTCATTTGAAAAATATACTCTTCACACTCGTTCTAGGATACTACTGATCCTATCTCTAACGAGTCATTCTAATTGGATATTACTAATCCAATATCTGATGAATTCTTTCGTATGGTTCTAACGTGTCTTGTTCTCTAGCTTTGTAAACCAAAGCTCTGATACCAAATGTGACGGCAAGGTACTTCGCTCGGTCCGAACCAGTCGCTAAACCGACCCAGACCGTTCGAAACGCCCTATCGTTTGAGAACACGACAAAACAGAACGCATACAGAAGAACATTTCATTGTATATTACAACAATGCATCAGATTACATGAATATACAGAGTATAAATGAATATTACACAGAAATATCAGAGATTTAAATTACATTTAAATACATAGCAGCGGAAAATAATACAATAGACAACTAGAAGTAGATATACGGATACAAAGCTTTCCGGATATCGTTCCAGCTGTAAACCAGGATCCTGTGAATATAAATCTGCAAAAACCAAAACTACTAGCTGCCCGTGTCAAAATAAGGGCACCCAGAGTTTAGGTTAAAACAATAAACTCCAGGTCAGTCATGTGACTGGTGTGAGAACTAAAACAGTTATTAATCTTTATTTTAAAGTTCGGCAAATCAAGGGACCACGCCGTATAACACGGAACGGGTTTCCTCCCAAGAATACCAGTGCATAAAACAAACAGCGCAATGCTAAATAAAGAAAAATGAAGCTGTTATAAGACCCAGGTCCTATCACACAATGCAACGCAAACCGGGGGATAGGGTTTTTACCTTATAACGGCCAAAGAATGCTTGATACGTTTAAAACAAATCATTTGATACTATAATAAGTGCATAGTGTACAAAACAACTTCAAATCATAAGTATCAATCATAGGCGGCATGAGTGCCCCATACCACTATGTCGCCATATATAGGTTATACAATCAAAATCGCAAAGTCACGTATTTGGAAATTGGATTTCCATCTATGAACCGAGGCTAGGGGCAAGATCCTCTACCGATTCGAGACTGCCTAGCCCGAGTCTCAGGCAAGCGCGCAGGCAAGCCTTGGAGCGACAGGGCCGGTCCACCGACGTGGATTATTATACCTGAGCACTACGTTTCGCCGCCCTTTGGGGCGTAAGTCTGGTCCGTCAGCCGACCAGAATGCATCGGCCGAAACCGATATAACCGAGGCGCCTCGCAACAGCAACAACCACATAAGTCAAACTCGTCAGGGCGTGTAAAACCACTGACGCCACTTCTAGCTAGGAGGAAACGCAGGCCCTCCCTGAGGTCCGTCTCCCGTTTTTGGTTCATACCGGGTGTGAAACACGCGAGGTAAACGTTACACAAAGCTACGCCACAAAGGCCGTGCTTTGATCATCACCACAAGACTTTGCTTTTCAACAGAAGCCTTGATCATTTGCATCTTAGCATGCCACACAGGCAAACCATCTTATGCAACCGATATCAGTCACACAGAATGAAATCCGATGTCAGACACACAGTCCATTTACAAGTCCGTTCTGGGTCTGAACGAAACCGGAGGCACCTAGTACCCCGCATATCCATCGATCTCCAAGTACGTCTGGACGATCACTAACTGTTTCCATCTTCTTGGGTGTACAGCCCAATCAAGATCATCAGTTATCACCCAAACGACGTGAAGACCTCCGGTCTTCGACCATCGTCTTCATCTTCGACTTATCGTCGCATCAGTTATTCAGAATGGGATAAACCCGGTCTTTCCGAATAACTCGCGTATATTTTAAATAAGTGTTACACAAACACAACATACGCCTCATTCCAATTCATTAGTCACTAACCGTAAATTAATCAAGAGAATAATTCCCCAAATATTAACCCCGAAGGCCGAAACCAACATCAGATCAATATCCAGAAAACCATTCTGCTTGGCTAACCGACAGTTAGTTTCTAAATTTCACGTTCAAATCTAATTAAAGATTTAACTATCGCCTGGAGCAAAACTGGTGATACTCCATTCTCGATCTTTTCAATCTAATTAAAGATTCATTAAAACTCCACTTAGTTTTAATCATTATCTGGGTTAAAGAATCAGTGTCATTTAAAACACGATTCACGATAAACCCAAAATCACATTCCATTAATTATCGGGTTAAAGAACAAGTGTTATTTAAAACACTGTTCACGATAAACCCAAAAATCAATACCAATTCAATTCCAATTAAATATCATTTAATTGGTACACTTCATTAAATCTAAATAAAAAGATTTAATCTTTTCTCAACTGGGTTCAAGAACAGTGTTAGTGAAGACACCATTCACGACAAACCCAAATCACATTCGATATTTAATACAAGGCCCTGAATAGAAAATATCCCGGTTTATATTCAATATCAAATTCTACGACTAACAAATGTCGTATTGGAAATAACGATACAAATATATATCTTTCAAATTTCCATAACAACACCTGTAATATCACGAATTCCAACATCGAAATATTCCGAAGACAATTTCGATTCAAATCCACTCCAATGCAATCATTGGAAATTTTGGTTATTTTCAAAACCATTTCAAATTCAATTTATTTATTTAAAAAAAAATAGAATTATAATTCTAGTTCAAAACTAGTTCATTTCGATAAAAATCTATTTTTATCTTTTCAAATATGGAGTTTTTCATCCCAAACTTTCACAAATCATTTCTTATGATTTTACACAAATTATTACTATTTTTAATAATTTTATCAAGGCCCGTACAGTCGATTTCCATCAATGGCCATCGAACTGCACTTACAGCGACCTTTTTCGAATTTGATTTGGACGTATCTCCAAATCCAACCGTTAGATTTCTAATTTCTAATATTCGTTAGAAAGCTCTTTTCGATACGAACCCAACGGTTCCGGTTTCAGGAGAATCCGACGGTCGGATCTCCCGTAATGTCCGTTTGAAATAAATGGTCGAAATTCACGAACTGCCGCGGCGCGGCGCGTTCTATTCAGGCCATTATATTATATATATATAATATATATAATATATACTTCGTCGATTTCTATTTAAAACGAATTATATAAATAGTTTTAAAATCGTTTCAAAACCTATTTCAAATTCAATTCATTTCATTTCGAAATCGTTTTCAATTCAATTCATTTCGAAATCGTTTTCAATTCATTTCATTTCGAAATCGTTTTCAATTCATTTCGAAATCGTTTTCAATTCATTTCATTTCGAAATCGTTTTCAATTCAATTCATTTCGAAATCGTTTTCAATTCATTTCGAAATCGTTTTCAATTCAATTCATTTCGAAATCGTTTTCAATTCAATTCATTTCGAAATCGTTTTCAATTCATTTCATTTCGAAATCGTTTTCAATTCATTTCGAAATCGTTTTCAATTCATTTCGAAATCGTTTTCAATTCAATTCATTTCGAAATCGTTTTCAATTCAATTCATTTCGAAATCGTTTTCAATTCAATTCATTTCGAAATCGTTTTCAATTCAATTCATTTCGAAATCGTTTTCAATTCATTTCATTTCGAAATCGTTTTCAATTCAATTCATTTCGAAATCGTTTTCAAAATCGATATAAATATCGTTCACGTCAAAATGGCGTCAATCTAATCAACACGGCTTCATATATTCCTTTATTTTTAAATATTCTATTTCAAATATTTCTTTTTCAAATATTTCTTTTTCAAAACTGGAATGAGGCCCAATCAATTACCATATAAAATTAATTATATGGATTTTCATACAACACATGTATATAATAGCATTGAAAATAATCAACCATCAACCAAAGTGCACTACACTGTATAAGCATCAAATATAGATATCTAACGCTTATAACAGCCTGCCAATCAATCGATCGACATATTCAATCAATCAGGATGAGTGAACTTCAAATTTCATCCCAACACCCGTGTGGGGTTTCAAACAATCAAACGCACGTTTTATTTGTGCAATTGGGCGATGTGTAAAAGTTATCGTCCCAATCAATGTCATTCAAATAAGTGTACATAAACAAACCGTCCGGTTTGTAAATGAATATTTTATTTATTCACATTCACGTTAAAAATTATATTTTTAACGATAAAACATTTTATTTCAACCTATGAATTTCTATTCAATTCATTTACACAATAAAATGATAGTTTTATTTTTCTAACATATTTTAGAAAATTTCGGCGGCATAACGGCACGATACTAGAAACGGGACAAGGCCTAGCCTTATCCCCGGTCCAGTGAAGGCCCACGCCATTCACACATCAATCAAATCATTCAATTTCACTCAATCAATTCAATTCAATCACATAATCAAACTAATCTATGCAACCAAACAAACAAGTCCATGGTTTGTGGACGATTGTGTCGGGTGCTACTAAGCACCGTCTGCATCCTAGTATATATATATATAACTAGAAAATAAATTGAAGAGTGAGAAATTCTCACATATAGCTATCCTAGCTTCACGGCACTTCCTTGATAGAAATCTTCATCGCTATCCCATCCTCGTCGTCTTCGTTGCCCATAGCCACTACATATGTAAAAATCGAATTTTTACTTCGTTATTCAATTTATAAAAACCGAATTTTTATTTCAAAGTTCAATATATAAAAATCGAATTTTTATTCGTTATTCAATATATAAAAATTCCATTTTTCTATCGTTATTCAATATATAAAAATCTCGCCTTTTTAACTATAAAGATTTTACCTTTTTCAAAAATAAAGATTTGATTTTTATAGTTCCTACTAGGCAAAGATTATATTTTGACATCATCTATATAGTAAAGACTATATTTTTAATATTTTAAAAATATAAAGATCATATTTTTAATTCTTTAAAAATATAAAAATCATATTTTTATTACTTCATATATTTAAAAATCGAATTTTTATCTCTATATCACTTCATATGAAAAGTTCAATCTTCTCTGTCGCTTCATATATAAAATAAAAATCTAATCTTTTTATTCTCTACATATAAAAATCATAGCTTTTTAAATTAAAATAAACAAGTTTTATGTTTAAAATAAATATGTTTTCAGTTTTTTTTTAATCTAATTAAAATTCAGTTTAATAATCTTTTTCAAATCAGTTTTATAATCTAATTAAAATTCAGTTTAATAATCTAAAAAGAAATCAGTTTTATAATCTTTAAAAATTCAGTTTATAATTTCTAAAAAAAAAAATCAGTTTTCATATAAAATAAAATAAAACAGTTTTCATATAAAATAAAAAACAGTTTTCATATCCTTTATAAAAATTAACGGATAAATGAAAATAAATAAATAAAAAAAAAACAAAACTTACAGTGTTCGTAAAAAAAGAAGAAGAAGGGATGTTCGCCTGAGCCGCGTCGAAGGTGCCAGGTGGGGCTGAGCAGTCGGAGGTCACTCCAGGGGCGCGCAGGTGGGTCGGATGGGGGAGGGGGGGGTCGCCGACTGATTGGTGGTGGGAGGGTGGTCTCGACGTCGGTTTAGGGGAAATGGGCTAGGGCGTCGCGGTTTTGTGGGGGTCTGAGAAGAGAGAGAGAGAGAGGAGTTGGAGGAGAGGTGGCGGTTGACTAGCGGTGGGCGCGAGGGGGTCGATGTTGGCGGTGGCGGCTGGGGAGAATCGGCGATGTCTTCTGGGTTTTTTTTTTTTTTTTTTTTTTTTTATTTTGAAATGAAATAGAAACGGGGGGGGGGGCCAGAAATATAAAGGAGGAAGAGATTTTTTTTTTTTTATTTATTTATTTAATTATTAAAAGTTGACTTTCACATACGACCTCTAAACGAGGCCCACCGCCTGACGTCTATAGCGTTTTACCCCCATTCCGAACACAATGGGATATGTACCGCAAGCTGATTCGATCGTCTCGATAAGTTTCCTTTGAATTTACATTTAAATCACTATATTGAATTTTAAACGTACATTTCTAATTACCTGGGCCACATACTGACTCGAAAAATTCCAGAAAAAATATTTTCTAGCTTCGTATTGACGATACGGTCCTAACAAAACTAGTTTCGTCGAATTCTGAGACCGTTAGAAAAATGACCAATTTCCAGTTGATTAAAATCAACTGAAATGGTCAAAACACGTTTTCCTTTGCCACGCTCACATATTGATTCGAAAAATTATGAAATTTGAAACCTAGCAATAACTTTACATCCCGGACCCAACAAAACTGGTTTCGTCGGAATCCGAGGTCGTTTGCAAAATGTCCATTTTTAAGGGCCTGAATTCCATAGCGACTATTCAGAATTTTCAACTGGACATATCTTTTGATTCCCGCTACGAACTTTGGATTTTTCGGATTCGTTGGAAAGATATTCACTATTAGATTCCATTATTTTTGGTTTCACTAAAATCCGGATTGTTTTGCACCCGGTACATTCAATTGAAGTTTGAAATCGAATTATCGAACTACCGCGCCATTTTCAATTCCTTTTATATTTATATATAATTATTTATATTCTAACGACGACGCGTATAATATATACGTTCGATTTATATTCAAAATAAATTTATTGTCGATATTATTTAAAATAATTCATTTTAAATAATCAAAACTCGCTAAAATTGCCAAAATAAAAATTTTAAACTGGCCCAGATTTTCCGGGTTGTTACAATACACGACGATGAGTGGTCAAACTTGCCTGGATCTGGAGCTCACACAAATCCCTTCGATTTCCCTTTGCAGTCTTTGATTTTTATTGAATGGGTTTAAAGAAAAGGGAGGGGAAAGGATCGAGATAGTTTCGCTGTGTACTGAGTGGAAGGAGGCGGGATTTTGACCAAGGAAGGGGTTTGACCGCGTGTAATGAGAAGGTAGGGTTAGACCAGGGATTATATATAAATTTTATAATTTTATTTAATTCGAAAATTAGTTGTTTAACATCACGAACTTCAAATCAAACCCAACGACTGCCGACCCTAGCTAAATACCCCCATTCCGAACACAACGGGACTCGCTTCGTAAACCAATTCGATCGTTACGATCAGGTTTCCGTTGAATTTAAAATATAAATCTTTATATATTCAATTTTAAACGTACATTTCAAATTACCGGGGTCACATACTAACTAGAAAAATTCCAGAAAAATATTTTCTAGCTTCGTATTGACGATACGGTCCTAACAAAACTAGTTTCGTCGAATTCTGAGACCGTTAGAAAAATTGCCATTTTCCAGTCGATTAAAATCTACTGAAACTGGTCAAACGCGTTTTCTTTTGCCTCGCTCACATATTAATTCGAATAATTATGAAATTTGAAACCTAGCAATAATTTGACGTCACGGACCCAACAAAACTGGTTTCGTCGAAATCCGAGGTCATTTGCAAAATGTCCATTTTTAAGGGCCTGAATTCAATAGCGACTATTCAGAATTTTCAACTGGACATATCCTTTGATCCCCGCTATGAAAATTTGATTATTCGGATTCGTTGGAAAGATATCATCAAATCGATCCCATTATTTTTGGTTTCTCTAAAATCCGGATTGTTTTGCACCCGGTACATTCAATTGAAGTTTGAAATCGAATTATCGAACTACCGTGCCATTTTCAATTCTATTTATAATTATATATAATTATTTATATTCTAACGACGACGCGTATAATATATACGTCGAATTCTATTCAAAATAAATTTCTCGTCCTTTTTATTTAAAATAATTCATTTTAAATAATCAAAATTCTCTAAAATTGCCAAAATAAAAATTTTAAACTGGCCCAGATTTTCGGGTTATTACAATCTCCCCCACTTAAAACTTTTCGTCCCCGAAAAGGAACAGAGTCGAAAGTGGTTTGATTAATCAACTCTACGCTCGATCTGGATTCCATTCCATTCTCCAACTCTTTAGTTTCTGAGAATTTTCAAAATTTCAAAAATTTGGCTAACACCCTAAATTTTCGAAAAATTTCGCCATAACCTCCCCTACAATGGGAGCATCGGGGAATTTCAAATAGCTTCCCCGGTCCTTCAGATCTCAAAAAGAAAAAGAAAAAGCCAAGCGGCTAGCCAATAGGCTCATAAAATCATCATCACCCAAACAAAACAGTAAATTATGTAGTAAACATGTACCTATTTGTCGGGCAAACAAATTTTATCCTCTGCTCTAGCCTCCTTGCTATGACCTGTTCAATGATATATATGTATATGCAAGCAAATGCGACCAATTTTCAATATAACTCAATATTTGATACAATTAGGCGTAATGGTTCAAAATTAGCAAACAACTAAACAAACAACACAAACATCAATCAATTAGTGGATTAACGTTTCAAATTCATAATTTTGATACTTAGTCAAAAAATCAGATTTTTGGTGCCAAATCACAACAATAGGCCCTATCTAATTTTTGGTTCTCACACCAGTCTAATGGAAATATATAGAAATCTCACCTTCGAAACTCGAACATAAATGTTGATGATGCGATCGCTATCATCAATATCATCTCCGGGCAACTAGAGTGTGATGCTATATCTATCCAATATATTAAAATTTCGAATACACGCAGATCAGACGTATATGCAAAATCTATATATACTGGATTGTCCACATCAATATAAATAAATAACCAAATACGAATAATTGATTTATATTTCAAAACAAGTTTTGTTTTCATTTTCAAAAATATACTCTTCACACTCGTTCTAGGATACTACTGATCCCATCTCTAACGAGTCATTCCCATTGGATATTACAAATCCAATATCTGATGAATTCTTTCGTACGGTTCTAATGTGCCTTGTTCTCTGCTTTGTAAACCAAAGCTCTGATACCAACTATGAAAACCCGTAACTTCCCCGTAAAGGAAAGCGTCGGATAGTTCGAGAACAAGCCACAACAAAACACATACAGAAGAACATTTCATTGTATATTACAGCAATGCATCAGATACAAGAATATACAGAGTATTAATGAATAAATATTACATAGAAATATCAGAGATTTAAATTACATTTAGATACATCGCAGCGGAAAATAATACAATACACAACTAGAAGAAGATATACGGATACAAAGCTTTCAGGATATCGTTCCAGCTGTAATCCAGGATCCTGTGGATATAAATCTGCAAAACCAAAACTACTAGCTGCCCGTGTCAAAATAAGGGCACCCAGAGTTTAGGCTAAAACAATAAACTCCAGGTCAGTCATGTGACTGGTGTGAGAACTAAAAACAGTTAATCTTTATTTTCAAAGGTAAATCAAGGGACCACGCCGTATAACACGGAACGGGTTTCCTCCCAAGAATACCAGTGCATAAAACAAACAACGCAATGCTAAATAGAGAAAAATGAAGCTGTTATAAGACCCAGGTCCTATCACACAATGCAACGCAAGCCGGGGGATAGGGTTTTCCCTTATAACAGCCAAAGAATGCTTGATACGTTTTAAAACAAATCATTTGATACTATTATAAGTGCGTAGTGTATAAAACAACTTCAAATCATAAGTATCAATCTTAGGCGGCATGGGTACCATATATCATGTCGCCATATATAGGTTTACAAATAAAACCGCAAATGTCACGTATTTGGAAATTGGATTTCCATCTATGAACCGAGGCAAAAGATAGTCCTCAACCGATTCGAGACGCTCTAGCCCGCCCCTCAGGCAAGTACTCAGTCAAGCCTTGGATCCTCAGGGCCAGTCCACCGATGTGGATTAAACTTAAACCCTGAACATGCGTTTCCCCGCCCTACGGGGCGTAGGTGAGCCAACTAAATGACTCCATCGGTTCGAGAACGACCGATCAATCCGAGGCGCCTCGCAACAGGAACAACCACATAAGTCAAACTCGTCAGGGCGTGTAAAACCACTGACGCCACTTCTAGCTAGAAAGAAACGCATGCCCTCCCTGACGTCCTCTCCCGTTTTTGGTTCATACCGGGTGTGAAACACGCGAAGTAAACGTTACACAAAGCTACGCCACAAAGGCCTTGCTTTGATCATCACCACAAGACTTTGCTTTTCAACAGAAGCCTCGATCAATTGCCACTTAGGCATGCCACACAGGCAATTCACTCCATGCGTTTGATATCCATCAATATATAACCCCTGAGCTCGTACGCCTCAGAGAAGGGCGTTAAGCAAGAGAATAAATTCTCCGCCGCCAAACAGATATATATTTAATAGAAATCAAACACACAGACAAAATCCAATGTCAGACACACAGTCCATTTACAAGTCCGTTCTGGGTCTGAACGAAACCGGAGGCACCTAGTAGCCCGCATATCCATCGATCTCCAAGTACGTCTGGACGATCACTAACTGTTTCCATCTTCTTGGGTGTACAGCCCAATCAAGATCATCAGTAATTACCCAAACGACGTGAAGACCTCTGGTCTTCGACCATCGTCTTCATCTTCGACTTATCGCCGTATCAGTTATTCAGAATGGGATAAACCCGGTCTTTCCGAATAACTCACGTATATTTTAAATAAGTGTTACACAAACACAACATACGCCTCATTCCAATTCATCAGTCACTAACCGTAAATTAATCAAGAGAATAATTCCCCAAATATTAACCCCGAAGGCCGAAACCAACATCAGATCAATATCCAGAAAACCATTCTGCTTGGCTAACCGACAGTTAGTTTCTAAATTTCACATTCATAGGGAAAGGTTCCCATTAATTTTATCAAAGATAAATTCTTTATATTTATTCTTTAATCTATCTTTGAATATCAATTCAAAACTAGTCGGGATTAGCGAACCTTACCGATGTAATCATTTATTTTAATTTCCCCATCCCAACCTATTCATCCCATGAAGTAAAGCTGGTAATACTTCATATCTAACACCACAGTGTTATCGGTAAATTCAATTACCATTTCACGCTCAAATCTAAATAAAGATTTAACTATTGCCTGGAGCAAAACTGGTGATACTCCATTTTCGATCATTTCAATCTAATTAAAGATTCATTAAAACTCCCCTTAGTTTTAATCTTCGACTGGGTTAAAGAATCAGTGTCATTTAAAACAGGGTTCACGATAAACCCAAAATCACATTCCATGAATTATCGGGTTAAAGGACAAGTGTTATTTAAAACACTGTTCACGATAAACCCAAAAATCAATACCAATTCAATTCCAATTAAATATCATTTAATCGGTACACTTCATTAAATCCAAATAAAAAGATTTAATCTTTCTCAACTGGGTTCAAGAACAGTGTTAGTGAAGACACCATTCACGACAAACCCAAATCACATTCGATATTCAATACAAGGCTCTGAATAGAAAATATATCGGCTTATATCCAATATCAAATTCTACGACTAACAAATGTCGTATTGGAAATAACGATATAAATATATATCTTTCAAATTTCCATAACAACACCTGTATAATCACGAATTTCAACATCGAAATATTCCGAAGACAATTTCGATTCAAATCCACTCCAATGCAATCATTGGATATTCTGGTTATTTTCAAAACCCTTTTTAAATTCAATTTATTTATTTAAAAATAAATAGAATTATAATTCTAGTTCAAAACTAGTTCATTACGATAAAAATTTATTTTTATCTTTTCAAATATGGAGTTTTTCACCCCAATCCTTTCTAAATCATTTCTTATGATTTTACACAAATTATTACTATTTTTAATAATTTTATCGAGGCCTATACAGTCGATTTCCATCAACGGTCATCGAACTGCACTTACGGCGACCTTTTTCAAATTTGATTTGGACATAATTCCAAATCCAACCGTTAGATTTCAAATTTCTAATATTCGTTAGAAAGCTCTTTTCGGTACGAACCCAACGGTTTCGGTTTTAGGAGAATCCGACGGTCGGATCTCCCGTAATGTCCGTTTGAAATAAATGGTCGAAATTCACGAACAGCCGCGGCGCGGCGCGTTCTATTCAGGCCATTATATTATATATATAATATATATAATATATATTTCATCGATTTCTATTTAAAACGAATTATATGAATAGTTTTAAAATTCGTTTCAAAATCTATTTCAACTTCCATTTCAATTCAAAGCAAAATTGAATTCTTCTTTATAAATTCGTTTTAAAATTCATTTCTATTCAATTCGAATTTCAATTCAATTTGAATTCATTCCAATTCGCTTTTAATTCAATTTGAATTCGTTTTCAATTCATTTCGAAATCGTTTTCAATTCAATTCATTTCGAAATCGTTTTCAATTCAATTCATTTCGAAATCGTTTTCAATTCAATTCATTTCGAAATCGTTCTCAATTCAATTCATTTCGAAATCATTTTCAATTCAATTCATTTCGAAATCGTTTTCAATTCAATTCATTTCGAAATCGTTTTCAATTCAATTCATTTCGAAATCGTTTTCAAAATCGATATAAATATCGTTCACATCAAAATGGCGTCAATCTAATCAACACGGCTTTATAAATTTCTATTTTCAAATATTCTATTTCAAATATTTCTTTTTCAAAATAGTTGTTATTATCAAAATATTTCGTTCAACACATGACCAATCTCAATGGATGAGTACCGTCAACACATGAACCTTTATTTCATATTGATAAAGATGTAAATTTTATTCTAAAATATTTCGTTCAACACATGACCAATCTCAATGGATGAGTACTGTCAACACATGAACCTTTATTTTATATTGATAAAGATGTAAATTTTATTACTAAAATATTTCGTTCAACACATGACCAATCTCAATGGATGAGTACCGTCAACACATGAACCTTTATTTTATATTATTCTTTATTTTCTAAATTGGAATGAGGCCCAACCAACCACCATATAAAATTAATTATATGGATTTTCATACAACACATGTATATAATAGCATTGAAAATAATCAACCATCAACCAAAGTGCACTACACTGTATAAGCATTAAATATAGATATTCAACGCTTATAACAGCCTGTCAATCAATCGATCGACATATTTAATCAATCAGGATGAGTGAACTTCAAATTTCATCCCAACACCCGTGTGGGGTTTCAAACAATCAAACACAGATTTTATTTGTGAAGTTGGGCGATGTGTAAAATTTATCGTCCCAATCAATGTCCTTCAAATAGGTGTACATAAACAAACCGTCCGGTTTGTAAATGAATATTTATTTATTCACATTCACGTTAAAAATTATATTTTTAACGATAAAACATTTTATTTTAACATATGAACTTCTATTCAGTTCATTCTTTAAATAAAATGATATTTTTATTTTTCTAACTTATTTTAGAAAATTTTGGCGGCATAACGACACGATACTAGAAACGGGACGAGGCATAGCCTTATCCCCGGTCTAGTGAAGGCCCACGCCATTCACACATCAATCAAATTCATTCAATTCACCCAAACAACTCAATTTCAATCAAATAATCTAACTTATTTTTGCAATCAAACAAACAAGTCCATGGTTTGTGGACGATTGTGTCGGGTGCTACTAAGCACCGTCTGCATCCTAGTATATATATATAACTAGAAAATGAAATTGAAAGGTGAGAAATTCTCACCGATAACTATCCAATCATCTTGACTCTTCTTTGATATAAATCTTCTTCGATCCCGCCTTTTTGCTACCTTCGTTGTCCGCTTTCACTACCTATGTAAAAATCGAATTTTTACTTTACAACATATATAAAAATTATATTTTTAATCTGTCACTTCTATTTTGTCTTTTCTATTTCAAATACAATGCTTTTTCCTATTTTTAAAAACAATGTTTTTTTTTTATTTGAAAAGCGATGACAATTTTATTTTAAAAACAAGGATTATTTTCTTTTACAAACAATGCAAATCTTATTTTACTAACGAAGTTCTTAAATTTAAGTATTACATTTTTAATTCAAACAAAACTAATGCCATTTTTATTTCCAAAAAGAATGCCATGTTTATTTTCAAAACAAGGGTATTTATATTTTCAAAACATTTGATATATATATTTTTAAAACCAAAGATCAAAACAAAGTTACTAGTAAAAGAAAATCATATATATTTATAAATAAGGAAATATATAACCATTTTTAAAACAAGGCAATATATATTTTATTTTAAATAACGCTAATTATATTTTTTTTATTTTAAATCAGATTTAACTTCACTGTTATATAAAAAAAACAATTCCTTCTTAAATAAAATTTAATTAAACTAAATAAATACCTTTTCCCTGATTACCAATTTAGGTTGTCGTTCTTCTTCTGTTGGGTTTCACGAAATAGGTCAGCCGCTAGGGCTTCAGCTCGGCATCGCTCCAATCACCGTGGAGAGGATCGGACACCACCACGCGACGCAGCCTCGAGACCGCCACCCCCCCATGAACGACGTCACCTTCGGTGCTCCATGGAGGCGCCAAATCGGGTTCGAACAATGACTGTTTGGGGCAAAGGCTCTCGCTGGATACACGACGATGAGTGGTCAAACTTGCCTGGATCTGGAGCTCACACAAATCCCTTCGATTTCCCTTTGCAGTCTTTGATTTTTATTTAATGGGTTTAAAGAAAAGGGAGGGGAAAGGATCGAGATAGTTTCGCTGTGTACTGAGTGGAAGGAGGCGGGATTTTGACCAAGGAAGGGGTTTGACCGCGTGTAATGAGAAGGTAGGGTTAGACCAGGGATTATATATAAATTTTATAATTTTATTTAATTCGAAAATTAGTTGTTTAACATCACGAACTTCAAATCAAACCCAACGACTGCCGACCCTAGCTAAATACCCCCATTCCGAACACAACGGGACACGCTTCGTAAACCAATTCGATCGTTACGATCAGGTTTCCGTTGAATTTAAAATATAAATCTTTATATATTCAATTTTAAACGTACATTTCAAATTACCGGGGTCACATACTAACTAGAAAAATTCCAGAAAAATATTTTCTAGCTTCGTATTGACGATACGGTCCTAACAAAACTAGTTTCGTCGAATTCTGAGACCGTTAGAAAAATGGCCATTTTCCAGTCGATTAAAATCTACTAAAACTGGTCAAACTCGTTTTCTTTTGCCACGCTCACATATTAATTCGAAAAATTATGAAATTTGAAACCTAGCAATAATTTGACGTCACGGACCCAACAAAACTGGTTTCGTCGAAATCCGAGGTCATTTGCAAAATGTCCATTTTTAAGGGCCTGAATTCCATAGCAACTATTCAGAATTTTCAACTGGACATATCCTTTGATCCCCGCTATGAAAATTTGATTATTCGGATTCGTTGGAAAGATATCATCAAATCGATCCCATTATTTTTGGTTTCACTAAAATCCGGATTGTTTTGCACCCGGTACATTCAATTGAAGTTTGAAATCGAATTATCGAACTACCGCGCCATTTTCAATTCTATTTATAATTATATATAATTATTTATACTCTAACGACGACGCGTATAATATATACGTCGAATTCTATTCAAAATAAATTTCTCGTCCTTTTTATTTAAAATAATTCATTTTAAATAATCAAAATTCGCTAAAATTGCCAAAATAAAAATTTTAAACTGGCCCAGATTTTCGGGTTATTACAATCGTAATAGTAATAATAAGAAACGAGAAAAAAGGAAATGCCATTTTTGTGGTACGGAGGGGCACATAGCCAAGGATTGTAGAAAGAGGAAAAGAAAGCAAGGAGAACGTTTTCATTGTGGGGAGACTGGACACATCAGCAAAGACTGCCCTGAGAAGACAGACTTTGAGAAGGGCGGGAAAGACAACAAGTCCCGAGAGAAGAGGGAGTGTAAATTCTGTGGCAAAGCGGGGCACTTAGTGAAAGATTGCCGGAAAAAAAAGGCCAAGATGAATGGTGGGTGCTTTTCTTGCGGTGAGACAGGCCACATGGCTAAGGACTGCCCAAAGAAACGAGGACAGGGGCAGAGGGCTGGATCCACCTCAGGGGCACAAGTTCATGTGCTAGAAGCGCCACCACTGCAACAGCGAGGTATAAATACTTCTGTAGAAAGTGTAGCTTATCTTTATGATCACCCCGTTCGCACTTTATTTGATTCTGGCGCATCACACTCCTTTATCTCGTCTGCTTTAGTTAGAATCTCTGCACCTAGAAACTAGTATGGTAGAGGACCCCTTAATTGTTTCAAACCCAATTGGGGGCCCAGCACATTTGTCTATGATCTGTGTGGGATTGAAAACTTCTATTCTAAGCATAGGGTTTAAATGTAGTGCCTTTGTTTTGGGCTTTTCGGGATATGGTTTGATTTTGGGCATGGATTGGCTATCCAGTAATGGGGCCATCCTTGATTGTGAGAAAAGGGTTGTTAGGCTCCTAACCCATCTCGGTAATACTTTGGAAATTACTTGTAATCCCTCGTATGCGGTTATGCTTAGTTATCTTGAATCGGTAGATTCCTCTGTTGAAAATTTGCAATCGATTAGAGTAGTCCAGAAATATCCGGATGTCTTCGAAGAGGTGAAGGGCTTGCCTCTGAAGTGGGAGATAGACTTCCGTATATATCTTGTAGATAATGCAAAGCCCGTTGCGTTGCCCGTTAGACACATGACTCCACGGGAAAGGAAAGAGCTTAGTAAACAGATTAAAGAGCTTCTAGAAAAGGGGTTCATTAGAAGGAGCATTTCAGAATGGGGCACTCCAGTAGTGTTCACCACTAAGGCAGAAGGTTCGTTTCGCTTATGCATGAGTTGTTGAGAATCACCTTAGTAAGTACATTTGGCAGCATGGCTGGCATTTATTTCCAAGGGATGGTTCTGCTACATGGAATACCTGATAGTAGGAGGACGAGGTCTAGAATTCACTAGTGAATTTTGGAGAGTTTGCATGAAACCATGAGTACGCCGTCATGCTTGAGCCGAGTATACTAGATGTAGAGTAAGTGAAAGAGGAACGAGAGGCAACAGTGAAATAGGTTCCAACTCATATTTTGGAAACAAGAATTAAGAAGCTACGAAATTGTGAAGTTAAAGACGAACAAAGCATAATGGAGTTAAGCTCAAGGAAATGCGACCTAGAAGATTGAAGACTAGATTCGTGCATCATATCTCTTCTTAAGAGTATATCCTTGATCCCTCTCTTCCTGTAGAGCTTACTTGCATGCTATCTTTTGTGTATATCCTCTCGGTCCCATTCTCAATCCAATTTCCGTTGCAAACCCCATAGGGACTATGACTCATCTGTTAGTAACACATGTTGGGGCTCTAGGGTAATCGTTGGTTTGACTAAACTTTTTGGGTTTTATAGGATACGGATTGGTCTTAGGAAGGGACTCCCTTGTGACCTAAAAGGAGTCCATCATGCTTAGTTTCCTAGAATCATATATGGTGGTTGGGTTGAGTAATTCTTTGGGTGTCAGTCTGATGTTGATTTCGGTCTTCGGGGCTGATGCTTAGAGAGTTCTTCTCCTAATCAATATATAAGTGGCATAGATTTCCAGTTTTGACATTGCCTAATGGGCACAAAGTTTTTACTTGCTTCTATCATTCGACTATACCTTTAGGTAGGACCATTTCCTATCATTGAGAAAATTGGGAAAATGGCCTATAGATTAGAGCTACCCGAAAAATTGGCCGGAGTTCACAACGTTTATCATGTTTCACATCTCCGAAAATGTCTACATGAGTATGCTGAAGTGGTAGAGCCAAATATCCAAGAAGAAGCTGAAGTGGAGCGCGAAGCAACCGTGAGGAAAGTTCCAACCCGCATATTAGGAACGGAAGTGAAGAAGCTACGCAACCGCGAAGTCAAGCTCGTCAAAGTTCAGTGGAGCGACGCCGAGGGAGACGCGACTTGGGAAACTGAAGCTGGAATACGCACTACTTACCCTTTTCTTTTCGAGGGTACATCCTTGATCTTCTTTTTCCTTAAGTTGCGCTTTTATCTATCATTTTAGGTATATTTCCTCGACCTTATCATTTAGGTAGAAACCCTTTGGATGATAACATGTAATTGAAACATGTTATGGATGATGGTTGCAAGTGGTTACAAGTGATTGCTAGTGGTTGCTCGTGGTTGCATATACACACACAATTTAGGTTTTAGATCGGCTCAGTCACTTCATATTGCATATGCATATATGTTTGCATTCGTATATGGTTGAACTTTAATGTGTTGTCATATGGATGTTGCATTTGTATGAATGATTGTGCACTCATGTAGAATCATGAATAGGAATATTTGCATACGTAATGGATTCATGGCACTTACATAGTTCGCATTAAGGAGGTCAACTGAATCAGTAGACCGCCTGATTTTGCATTAGATAAGTACATGTACACACACACTTCGCATATGATCATGAAGCATTAGAAGTCTTTTAAGGACAATGGATACTCGTGTTTGATGGATGAGTAGATGGATGTTTGGATGTTAGGATATATATATTTTTCCTAAACTTGAAGATTTCGGGGATGAAATCCTTTTAAGTGGGGGAGAATGTAACACCCCGTGTATTCTATAATAGTGAAATTCACAAATTAAAGTATAATTAATCTCAAATCAAAAAATTAAGGGAAACGGGATACGCCATTGGGTTCGTTACGGAAAAATACGCGAAATAGAGTCCGAGTTTTCGAAAAACGGAGTCCGTATGAAGAAGATATGGCCTCCGGAAGTTTCAGAATTCAGTTTAAAATTCAAAATCGGGCCCAATTGGCCAGGGCGGGAAAATTCCCGCCTATGGCACCCAGGTCGACTTTGCAGTCGACCTGGGCTTGCCAGGTCGACAGGGCTGTCGACTGCCCTGTCGACACGGTGTCGACTGGGCTGTCGACCTGGCCCTAGAGCCAGGTCGAACCCAGCCCACCCTGGCTTGCCTAGTCTATGTTTGGTCGATTTTCTGAGCCTTGCCTTGTCACTAGGGCCAGGTGTCAGCTCCTGGTTGGTCTCTCCTTCAAACGAACGGCTATCATTGAACCAAGCTTCATCGACGGTCTAAATCAACTCACAAACTCTATAAAAAGGACCTAAGTCTAACCCTAATTCACACAAACTAAAATGAAGATGAGACCGTCATGTTGCTGAGGATTGCCGTCAGAAATTGAGAGGCAATTAGGAATAAATCAAAAGCTTAAAGCAGCGTCAAATCAATCAAAGCAACGCCTACAACAAAGGATAGCATCTCCAAATTCAGAATTTAGATTTCTGAATTAAAGATTCGCCATACGCTGTAAGTAGAGTGCTATTCCGATATGAATTAAATAATTGTGTTGATTTGTGTAATGTAAGAAATGGAATTGTGGCGATAATAATAATATTTTTTGTATGTTGCTTTGATGCAAAACGATTTGGGAATATTATGGTATACGATTGGATATTCGCAAGTACGCGATTTGCGTTGGAAACGAAATGGAATTGTGGCGATAATGACTTATATTTGTATGTTATTTTGATTCTAAACGATTTGGCAATGCTATGGTTTGATTCATACAAATATATGGTTTATGTTGACAACCACATGTTGTGGAATTTTGATTGGGACTCATGAAAACATATGATTCATATTGAAAAATACATGTTTGTGGTAGTTATTTACAACGCCCATTTGATAATTGCAAGCATATGATTCATGTAGAAAGTAACAACTATATGTTGTAACAATTTATTTAAGATTCATGCAAGTATATGATTCATGTTAACAACTATATGTTGTAATAATTTATTTAAGATTCATGCAAGTATATGATTCATGTTAACAACTATATGTTATGATACTTTAATTGGAATTCATGCAAGTCCATGATCTATTGTTATGACAACATGATGTAAAATTCTATGGTCATCTTTAGTGTAATTTGATTCACCTAAGTATTATGATTCATATGAAGTTATGTTGAAATTGGCATCATAGTTCAAGTATAAAAATCATATTTTTGTGATAGTGAAAAAATCACGCATCTTTGTAAATTTGTATTAATTTTATGAATATGACTAAACTATGTTCGTTATTATGTCCAATTGGAAAACATGTTTGTAGGCTCATGACGTTAGCATAAGTTACATTAGAATTACATTCCTCTTGCAAGTTTACATAGATAAAATAAAAACCATGATTCATATAAGAATTAGGTTGGAATAATTCTAGTAAAACCATACTTTTGTATTAGAAACAAAATTAAGCCTCTTTGTGAACTTATGTTGATTTTATAAACATGATTTGCTTATGTTTGACATTATGTCTAAGTAAAAATAAAGGTTTATGTTGTGGTTAAGACTATGTGTCAATAATGATATCTAATTTAGTTAGATTCTTAACTTAACTACAAGTTTACATGGTTTGATTCATGTCACTTATGCTTTATGACCAAAGTATATGTTACTACAATGCAAGTACACCAGTTTCTATTTTGTAGTTCCAACGTTATGTTGCAAGTTCATACGTTCACATTCCCCTTTTGGTGTATATAATCACGTTTTAAGCCTCCCCTTTTTCACGTGGCTAGGTTGGGCTTAAAAGGCTAAGCCCAACATATATTATAATAAACGAACGTATTAAACTGGGGAAATAGCATTGGGCCAAATTAATTAATAAATGAAAATATAAAAGTAGATGGGCCCAAATTCAAGAATGGGTTGGGCCCATGATTGGTGTAAACCTTTACACCATTAGCTTAAATTGATTTTGAATAATGGGCCGCAAATATTTACATATAAAAAGAAGAAAGACAAAATATGTAAATGTAGAAAATATGATGTGTTTAACCCGAGGTTGGATTGAGTTGTGATGTAAACCTGCCCGGAACCGCCCGGCTGTCCAGTAGTCACAACAATACCTATCCAATGTGGGTGGTCAAACATGGAGCCCAATAAGGACCCGAGGTTAGACTGGGTTGTGGCGTAAGACTGCCCGGACCCAACCGGCAACAGGCAGCCACAACAATACCTGTCTAATGTGAGAGGTCAGGGCTTTAATAAGAAAATTAAGGCTGAGTCAGGATTGATAGGATTAAGTAAATTATATTAATACTTATTCAAGATGGAACATGCTAAACTAAACAGACTGATTAGGGGTTAGGTTTATAAAACACTTAACCAACTTAGCATGTTGGCTAGAAATAGAAAAACCTAGTAGCGGGGGACCCTTTTCAGCAGTAACCCTATAAGGTATCATTGTAACACCCCGAATTTTCTATTAACACTAAAGTTGCTAAAATATTAATAAGTGTGTAAGAGAGGGGATGTATCTAATATGAATATAAAAATATTAATAAGTGTGTAAGAGAGGGGATGTATCTAATATGAATATAAAAATATTAATAAGTGTGTAAGAGAGGGGATGTATCTAATATGAATATAAAAATATTAATAAGTGTGTAAGAGAGGGGATGTATCTAATATGAATATAAAAATATTAATAAGTGTGTGAGAGAGGGGATGTATCTAATATGTATATAAAAACAATAATAAGTAAAGGGGGATGTATCTAATATGTACATTGTAGAAAATATATATATATTTATGACATGAATAGAAGTTTATTAATATGCTGAGTGTTTGCTGAGTCACTTCTGACTCATTGCTGAGTCAACAAGTTAAACCCCATCTTGTCTGGACGGCTGCGGTTATTTCTAGGTTAAATCTAATGGCCTAAACGCATTCTAAAATCTATAAATAAGTGGGTAGACCCTAGATCTAAATCACTTGTAAAATTAGCGAAGCTACCGTCATGCTGCTGCCATGGAGTTCAGCATAGCCGTCACAAACTAAGAAGAGGAAGCCTAATCATCTACAACTAAATCTACACAAATCAAATCAAAAGATCTCTCTTTCTCTAATTCTTTTCTTTTGTTGGTGAGTATGATGATTCTCACAAGACTATTACAAACTAATTTGACTCAGTTATGAATGGATCACAAGAAAGTGACGTGATTTGTAATTGTAAATTCTATATATTGTGGATCTCTTATTAAGTTATTATGTTGTCGTATGATGTAAATTATATATGCTATGTCATGCTATGTTGTAAATTCTCTTATGCTATGTCGTGCTATGTCGAGAATCATGTCAAGCTATGTTATACTATCATACTATGCCATGTTATAAATCATGCTATATTATGTTGAAAAATCATGATGTTGTTGGATCATGCTTAAAGTTATGTTTTTTTTTCTTAATTTAAATGGATCTTGTTTATGGGAATTTGCCTATTAGGTTAGGTGTACCCATAAACTTGAAACTATAATTAAATAAAACTTGATTATGGGAATTTGCCTATTGAGCTAGGTGTACCCATATAAAACCATGTTGTTAAAAAATTAGATGATGTTGATTCACACAGGTTCATATGTAAGTTTATGAAAATTGATTGAGATCATATTAGGTGAATTTTGAACAAGTTGACACCTTTAGATCCATGACATGTATAATCTATGCAAGTTGGACATATGCAAGTTTCACCCCTTATTATGATTCATTTGGTCACATATACATGTTGTTATTATGATAATCTCTTTTATGCTATGAGTTAGGCTATTCGAGTCTAACATATATTTTGCGAATAAACGTTCAAACGTGGGGTAGGGGTAATATTAGGAATTAAGAAATTGGGTGCAATTTTGTAAGATGTTGCATACCATGAATGAATGTCCATAATTGAGTCAATTATGGACATTGTTAAAAATTGGAAGTAATTAATAATTCAAGTAGGGAATTATTAAAATTGGGGGAAAGTGGATTATTATTAATAATCAATGCTTAGGACACGAGGTTGGACCCGTTTGTGATGTAAACCTGCCCGGACCCGCCCGACAAATGCAGTAGTCACAAATGTCGGCCCAATGTGAGAGGTCCTAGGCCCAAACTAAAGCATAACAGTTGTAAAGACACGAGGTTAGACTCTTTTATGGTGTAAGATTGCCCGGACCCGCCCGGCAAATCCAGCTGCCATAAATGCCAGTCTAATGTGAGAGGTCTTTATGAGGTTATGGCCTTAATGAACTAAGAAATACTTAACCAGATAATCATGTAAGGTGGGACATGGGGGTTAAGTAGGTGCCTTGGGTGGCATGAGGAATCTGGTGGTTGCCTTTAGAGGCATTTGAAATACGATTAGACTTAACCAAACACACATGTAAATGAACATGACTAAGTGGGTTAAGTGGGATGGACTAATGGGGACAAGCTTAGGTGGAATGCTTGTGGTAAATAGTGGGGGCCCATTTCAACCAGTATCCCAAAACGTATCTTTGTGGGCTCGACCCAAGTCGAAGACGGGACACGCATACTGGGTTTGACTATAAGAGGCCAAAACAGGGAGCGGTGGCAACGCAAGTCCAACGGGTTTCATATGCGTGTGTGGACCCGGGCTGGTAGGTAAGACGTTGTTGCATCGTGTAGGTATAAGCCGTGCATGTCCGTTGTATCAGGTTGCCACTTTAGGGGAGTGATACACCCCACTGTGGGGCCAGCACGGGTATCTACGAGTTAGGGAGCCGATCGAATAATGGGAAGTAGGGTACACCTAGTGGAGATAGGGGCAGGCGGCACCTATGTAGTCAGCTAGGGGTACGTAAAGCCATTGGGAAAGTTTCTAAGTGAAGCTAAGTGGGATGAATCTTTAGGGTGACTGGTGTGGTGCAGTATAGTGTTTATCCTTTAGTATTTAGGAGCGCCTATAACGTTGCCTTTAGCGATTGTCTATGTCCTTAATCTGCTCTTCATAGACATTTTCTTGTTTTCCAGCTTATGCCTTAGTCCAGTTATTTTGGTAATAGTATTGTAGAATTATCATATTCACCAGACTTTATGTCTGACCCCCTCTTTTCCATCCTTTTTCTCCCTTCAGGTCCGCAGGTTGGGCCAAGTTCTAGTGGAGTCTAGTTGGATCGCTTATCTTCTGGAAAGCTTGGACTGCTGAAGTAAAGTCCAGCTTGTTATCTTTCTTTTTAATGGCTATTCATGTAATGGGATTATGTACTTGTTTTATCAAGATAGATATTGTACTTGACATTGAATATGGTGTTATGATGTAATCAAACATGTTTTGACTTCTGCTACAATGAAATAAAGTTTTTGAATTTCCAAGTACTATTTTATATCTGTCTTGTTGTAGTTTTACTGTTCTATATTCACTTAAAACCTCCATGGAAGTTAATGCATTCCCTTTGTGAGTGACATTAATGGACGTGGGGTGTTACACGTGGTATCAGAGCATAAGGTTAGCAGAACAGATAAAAAAAAATTTAGAAAAATATTTTTTTTTTCTAAAGTATTTTTGGAAGAAGTGCTTTCAAAAAAAAAACATGTTATTTAAAGAGAATTTTTATGAAAAACATAATCCCAAATAGCCACATCCTTATCTTTATCTTTCGAATTCTCCATTTTGAATATTTCCTTTTACGTTTCAGCATGGCTGAAGAACTTAATCTCCCAGAAGGTGTGACGATTCCAGGGTGGTTTAGGAGATACTTGGAGGCTAGGGCCACCACTGCAGGCCCAGCGGATACTCCTCCACCCCTAGTTGCACCCATTCCTCCTCCTCCTCCTCCTCGTGTTGACATTTTTGCAAAGACGTGCAAGGAATTCAAGGCTATGGGAGGAAAAACTTTTCAAGGGACTGAGACGTTTGTGGAGGCCAGAGATTGGCTTAAGGAGACTGAGGAATTGTTGGATATCTTTGAAGTGGAAGATGGGAGGAAAGTCCGTTTAGCTGCTTGGTTAATGAAGGGAGAGGCCTCGTTTTGGTGGGAGGTCACTAACGGGGAACGTCCAGTTGATTCATGGGCGGATTTCAGACGAAGGTTTGAGGCAAAGTTTCTTTCAAGGGCAGAGGATAACTTAAATATCGAAAAATTCCTGGCACAAAAGCAAGGGAGCTCATCAGTAAAGGAATATGTCAATAAATTTAATCAGTTAGCAAGGTTTTGCTTGGAGTTGGTGAACACGCCAGAGAAGAAAGCTTTGAGATTCGTTAGAGGCTTGAATGAACCGTTGCAAGGGTTGGCTATGACCCAGATCCCTATGGGAGCCACCTTTGAAAAGCTAGTAGAAATGGCACTTATGCATGAGGATAAGGCAGTTGAAAAGAAAGGGGATCAGAAGAAACCCCAACAGCAAAATTAGAAGGGTGGTAAAAACAATAATGGCAAAGGGAAGAAGAAATGCTTCAATTGTGGGACGCCTGGCCATCTCAGCAAAGATTGTAGAAAGAAAAAGAAGACTGGTTGTTTTCATTGTGGAGATGCGGGACATTTAGTGAAGGACTGTCCAAAGAAGGGGCAGAGGGCAGGGTCTACCTCGGGAGGACAGGTGCAGGCTCTTATGGCACCAGGGCAGGCAAGGGGGCAAGTTCAGGCTATTGCGGCCCCACCGCTGCAAGAAAGAGGTAGAACAATTTCTGTTGAAAGCTTAGTTTTTCTGTTTGATCATCCTGTCCGTACCTTATTCGATTCTGGCGCATCTCATTCATTTATCTCTGCATCATTAGTTGAATCACTGCACTTGAACACCAGTTTAGTAGAGGATCCCTTGGTCGTTTCAAATCCAATTGGGGGTTCGGCTCATTTGACCATGATATGTTTGGATTTGAAAATCTCTATACTTAGCGTTGAATTTAGATGTGATGCTTATGTATTGGGCTTCACGGGCTATGGGCTAATTTTAGGAATGGATTGGTTGTCTAGAAATAGGGCCATTCTTGATTGTGAAAGGAGAGTAGTTAGGCTTGTGACTCGCCTTGGTAATGCTCTCGACATCTTTTGTAATCCCATAAATTCCGTTATGCTAAGTTATCTTGAATCGCTTGACGCGTCTGTAGAGAACCTGCGATCGGTAGAAGTGGTCCGGGAATATCCGGATGTGTTTGAGGAGGTGAAGGGCTTACCTCCAAAGCGGGAGATAGACTTTCGAATTTATCTTGTGGATAATGCTAAACCCGTATCTTTGCCAGTGCGCCACATGGCTCCTCGTGAAAGGAGGGAACTCAATAAGCAAGTAAAGGAGTTGCTTGAGAAGGGGTTCATAAGACGTAGTATATCGGAGTGGGGTGCTCCAGTAGTTTTTGCCACAAAGGCGGATGGGTCTCTTAGACTTTGTATGGACTATAGAGAACTAAACAAGCTTACTAAAAAGAACCGACACCCACTGCCGAGGATTGACGATCTCTTTGATCAGTTAGTTGGCGCCTCAGTGTTTTCGCAGTTGGACTTAGCCACTGGCTTTCATCAACTGAGAGTGGCTGAGGATAGTATAGATAAGACTGCTTTTAGGACTCCTGACGGATTCTATGAATGGCTAGTGATGCCCTTTGGTTTGACAAACGCCCCTGCATATTTTGTTGATTTGATGAGTAGGGTGTTTAGGGAATACCTTAACAAATTCGTGGTAGTCTTTGTGGATGACATCTTAGTCTTTTCTAAGAAAAAAGAAGAGCACTCCCTACATCTTAGGGAAGTGTTGGAAACCCTTCGAGCGCATAACCTTAAGGCAAAATTTTCTAAGTGTCACTTCTGGAGGAAGGAAGTACGGTTCTTAGGGCACGTGGTTTCCAAAGAAGGGATAGCAGTGGATCCCGCAAAGGTGGTGGCCATCCAAGATTGGAAGGTCCCTAAAAATGCAACCGAAGTAAGAAGTTTCTTGGGGTTGGCTGGCTATTATAGGAAGTTTATCAAAGACTTCGCAAAAATATCAGCTCCATTAACACGGTTAACGAAGAAGAACCTGGTTTTTACGTGGGACAAAGATTGTGATGATGCGTTCCAACGTTTAAAGAGAGCCTTAACTTCAGCCCCAGTCTTAGTGCTGCCAGACGGGAATAAACCGTTTACCATCTATACTGATGCTTGTGGGACGGGACTTGGCGCGGTCCTCATGCAAGAGGGAAGAATAATAGCCTATGGTGGAAGGCAGTTGAGGGTTCATGAAAAGAATTACCCCACGCATGACTTAGAGCTAGCCGCAATTGTTTTCGCGCTTAAGTCTTGGCGTCACTATCTTCTTTGTGAAAAATTCGAACTGTTCACTGACCACAAATCATTAAAATACTTATTCTCTCAGAAGGATTTGAATTTAAGGCAGCAACGGTGGATGGAATTCATAGCCTCCTACGATTTTGAAATAGCATATACCCCGAGCAAGGGTAACGTGGTGGCAGACGCCTTAAGTAGGAAAAGGTTGTCCTTGAGTCCGTTGTTTGTTGAACGACAAAGCTTAGAATTCATCTCTATGTTTGACTTTAGACCCTCCGTTGACTTAGTACCCGGTCTGTTAGCATCCTTGGAGGTTAGACCTACACTTCTAGGACGGGTTGATGAGGCACAGCGAGACGACCCACAGTTGGTTGAGATAGTAGAAAAACTCAAAGGGGGGGAGTCGTCAAGCCATCTTCGTAGGTATACCCTAGACGATAAGGGTTGGTTACGAAGGGATAATAGACTTTGTGTACCACAAGACGAAGACTTAAGGAAGGCCATTCTTGATGATGCTCATCGCTCAAAAATGACCATTCATCCCGGCGGGGATAAGATGTACAAAGATATGAAGCGGGTTTTCTTTTGGGCCGGTATGAAAAAGGATGTGGCCGAGTACGTCGCTAGATGCTTGGTGTGCCAACGAGTTAAAGCAGAACAAAAGAAACCCAGTGGGTTGCTTCACCCATTAGAAGTTCCACTATGGAAATGGGAAAGCATCTCAATGGATTTTGTGGATGGATTACCAAGATCAAGGACGGGTAACACGGGGATTTGGGTTATAGTAGATAGACTTACTAAAAGCGCCCATTTTATTCCCGTGAAAAGTAAGAGGACTGCTCCGTGGTTGGCTACTGTATACATTAAGGAGATAGTTCGTTTGCACGGTATTCCTTCTAGTATAGTAAGCGACCGTGACCCCATCTTTACTAGCGAATTTTGGAAGAGTTTACAAGAGGCGGTAGGGACTCAGCTATGTTTGAGCACCGCATATCATCCTCAGACAGACGGCCAGACCGAGAGGGTGAATCGCATTCTAGAGGATCTTTTAAGGCTTTGTATCCTAGACTTTGGGGGTACATGGGAAGAGCACCTTCCGTTAGTAGAATTCGCATATAATAATAGCTTTCAGTCTAGTATTGGCATGGCACCTTTCGAAGCTCTTTATGGAAGGCCTTGCCGTTCGCCTACATGTTGGTGGGAATCTACCGATAAAATCCTACTTGGGCCCGATATGGTTAGGGAAACCTCGGAGAAGACTGAGTTGATTCGAAGGAGGATGAAAGCAGCACAAGATAGGCAGAAATCGTATGCTGATAAGAGGAGGACATATCTTGAGTTTGACATTGGGGACATGGTTTTTATCAAAGTATCTCCGTTACAGAATGTTGTTCGCTTTGGGTCCGTGGGGAAATTAGCACTAAGGTTTGTAGGGCCGTTTCCTGTAAAAGACAGGATTGGGAAGATGGCATATAGGGTGGAGTTGCCTGAGAAACTTAGTGGAGTACACGACGTATTCCATGTATCACATTTGAGGAAGTGTTTGCGCAAGACCGCGGAGGTGGTAGAGCCGAGCTTGCTTAAAGAGGTGGAAATAGAGCGTGATGCAACAATTAGACGAGCTCCTACATGCATTCTTGGGTCGGAGATCAAAAAGTTGAGGAATCGAGAGGTCAGACTGGTTAAAGTGCAATGGGGAGATGATGAGAGCAACGCAACTTGGGAGACAGAAGAGAAGATGCGTTCGTTGTACCCTTTTCTTTTTGAGGGTATGTCTTTTAATTTCTCCTTTATCGCTTAGCTTATCTTATCTTATCTTTAGTATGTCCTCTCATTAGTATCTTTGACCTTTAGTTAGGATAATCCTATGGTTGAAACATGTGTTTGAGACATGTTATGTATGATGGATGCAAAATGGATGCAAGTGTTTGCTAGTGGTTGCTCGTGGATGCATATATACACACACTTTAGGCACTAGATCGGCTCAGTCACTTCATATTGCATATTGCATATATATGGATGTATTTAGTATAATGGATGTATAATGGTTGTACCATCATATGGATGCTGCATTCGGTTGAATGGGTGTGCACGCATATAGAAGTAGTATGTAAGCAATTAGGATCTTTTGCATACATAATGGATTCATGACACTTACATAATTTGCATTAAGGAGGTCAACTGAATCAGTAGACCGCCTGATTTCACATTAGGTAAGGACATGTACACACACTTGCATATGATCATAAAGCATTAGAAGTCTTTTAAGGACAATGGATGCCTGTGTATGATGGATGAGTAGATGGACGTTTGGATGGTTGGATATACATTCTTCCAGACTTGAAGATTTCGGGGACGAAATCCTAAAAGGAGGGGAGAATGTAACACCCCGAATTTTCTATTAACACTAAAGTTGCTAAAATATTAATAAGTGTGTAAGAGAGGGGATGTATCTAATATGAATATAAAAATATTAATAAGTGTGTAAGAGAGGGGATGTATCTAATATGAATATAAAAATATTAATAAGTGTGTAAGAGAGGGGATGTATCTAATATGAATATAAAAATATTAATAAGTGTGTAAGAGAGGGGATGTATCTAATATGAATATAAAAATATTAATAAGTGTGTGAGAGAGGGGATGTATCTAATATGTATATAAAAACAATAATAAGTAAAGGGGGATGTATCTAATATGTACATTGTAGAAAATATATACATATTTATGACATGATTAGAAGTTTATTAATATGCTGAGTGTTTGCTGAGTCACTTCTGACTCATTGCTGAGTCAACAAGATAAACCCCATCTTGTCTGGACGGCTGCGGTTATTTCTAGGTTAAAACTAATGGCCTAAACGCATTCTAAAATCTATAAATAAGTGGGTAGACCCTAGACCTAAATCACTTGTAAAATTAGAGAAGCTACCGTCATGCAGCTGCCATGGAGTTCAGCATAGCCGTCACAAACTAAGAAGAGGAAGCCTAATCATCTACAACTAAATCTACACAAATCAAATCAAAAGATCTCTCTTTCTCTAATTCTTTTCTTTTGTTGGTGAGTATGATGATTCTCACAAGACTATTACAAACTAATTTGACTCAGTTATGAATGGATCACAAGAAAGTGACGTGATTTGTAATTGTAAATTCTATATATTGTGGATCTCTTATTATGTTATTATGTTGTCGTATGATGTAAATTATATATGTTATGTCATGCTATGTTGTAAATTCTCTTATGCTATGTCGTGCTATATTGAGAATCATGTCAAGCTATGTTATACTATCATACTATGCCATGTTATAAATCATGCTATATTATTTTGAAAAATCATGATGTTGTTGGATCATGCTTAAAGTTATGTTTTTTTTTCTTAATTTAAATGGATCTTGTTTATGGGAATTTGCCTATTAGGTTAGGTGTACCCATAAACTTGAAACTATAATTAAATAAAACTTGATTATGGGAATTTGCCTATTGAGTTAGGTGTACCCATATAAAACCATGTTGTTAAAAAATTAGATGATGTTGATTCACACATGTTCATATGTAAGTTTATGAAAATTGATTGAGATCATATTAGGTGAATTTTGAACAAGTTGACACCTTTAGATCCATGACATGTATAAACTATGCAAGTTGGACATATGCAAGTTTCACCCCTTATTATGATTCATTTGGTCACATATACATGTTGTTATTATGATAATCTCTTTTATGCTATGAGTTAGGCTATTCGAGTCTAACATATATTTTGCGAATAAACGTTCAAACGTGGGGTAGGGGTAATATTAGGAATTAATAAATTGGGTGCAATTTTGTAAGATGTTGCATACCATGAATGAATGTCCATAATTGAGTCAATTATGGACATTGTTAAAAATTGGAAGTAATTAATAATTCAAGTAGGGAATTATTAAAATTGGGGGAAAGTGGATTATTATTAATAATCAATGCTTAGGACACGAGGTTGGACCCGTTTGTGATGTAAACCTGCCCGGACCCTCCCGGCAAATCCAGTAGTCACAAATGTCGGCCCAATGGGAGAGGTCCTAGGCCCAAACTAAAGCATAACAGTTGTAAAGACACGAGGTTAGACTCTTTTATGGTGTAAGACTGCCCGGACCCGCCCGGCAAATCCAGCTGCCATAAATGCCAGTCTAATGTGAGAGGTCTTTATGAGGTTATGGCCTTAATGAACTAAGAAATACTTAACCAGATAATCATGTAAGGTGGGACATGGGGGTTAAGTAGGTGCCTTGGGTGGCATGAGGAATCTGGTGGTTGCCTTTAGAGGCATTTGAAATACGATTAGACTTAACCAAACAAACATGTAAATGAACATGACTAAGTGGGTTAAGTGGGATGGACTACTGGGGACAAGCTTAGGTGGAATGCTTGTGGTAAATAATGGGGGCCCATTTCAACCAGTATCCCAAAACGTATCTTTGTGGGCTCGACCCAAGTCGAGGACGGGACACGCATACTGGGTTTGACTATAAGAGGCCAAAACAGGGAGCGGTGGCAACGCAAGTCCAACGGGTTTCATATGCGTGTGTGGACCCGGGCTGGTAGGTAAGACGTTGTTGCATCGTGTAGGTATAAGCCGTGCATGTCCGTTGTATCAGGTTGCCACTTTAGGGGAGTGATACACCCCACTGTGGGGCCAGCACGGGTATCTACGAGTTAGGGAGCCGATCGAAAAATGGGAAGTAGGGTACACCTGGTGGAGATAGGGGCAGGCGGCACCTATGTAGTCAGCTAGGGGTACGTAAAGCCATTGGGAAAGTTTCTAAGTGAAGCTAAGTGGGATGAATCTTTAGGGTGACTGGTGTGGTGCAGTATAGTGTTTATCCTTTAGTATTTAGGAGCGCCTATAACGTTGCCTTTAGCGATTGTCTATGTCCTTAATCTGCTCTTCATAGACATTTTCTTGTTTTCCAGCTTATGCCTTAGTCCAGTTATTTTGGTAATAGTATTGTAGAATTATCATATTCACCAGACTTTATGTCTGACCCCCTCTTTTCCATCCTTTTTCTCCCTTCAGGTCCGCAGGTTGGGCCAAGTTCTAGTGGAGTCTAGTTGGATCGCTTATCTTCTGGAAAGCTTGGACTGCTGAAGTAAAGTCCAGCTTGTTATCTTTCTTTTTAATGGCTATTCATGTAATGGGATTATGTACTTGTTTTATCAAGATAGATATTGTACTTGACATTGAATATGGTGTTATGATGTAATCAAACATGTTTTGACTTCTGCTACAATGAAATAAAGTTTTTGAATTTCCAAGTACTATTTTATATCTGTCTTGTTGTAGTTTTACTGTTCTATATTCACTTAAAACCTCCATGGAAGTTAATGCATTCCCTTTGTGAGTGACATTAATGGACGTGGGGTGTTACAATCATGATACCCTGAAACTAGGCAGGGTGGGGCACGATTACTGGGCTGACTGTAAGAGGTAAAATCGACGGCGGTGGTGCAGCGGTGTAGGTTCTAACGGGGTGCAGGCGTGCACACACTCCGGCGCAGAAAAATAAGGCACTGGGCACCAGTAGCATACCTGTGCATTCTAGGGTTGTGTCGGGCCGCCGGCATGGGACTTGATACACCCCATGGTGGGACCAGCACAGGTAACTACAACATCGGGGGCCTTAAGACACAGGTAACTATGCGAGTAGGAGCCGATCATCATAAAATGGATCACTTCACCCTGATTATGGGGTGCCTGTTGGGAACTAGCTTATATGGGTTCAGAGATTGATATGGGGTACGATAGTATATTCGACCCTAGACAACATAACTAAGTTTATAGTGCTTTCCCATTTCTAGTTTATACTTATCATACCCAGTTCTTTATTCATAGACTGAATAGTCCTAGACTTACTCAGGCTTTATGTCCAACTCTACTTTTCTTTCGTCTTCTTTTCTTCCATTCCCCCCCCCAGGTCCACAGGGAGGGAATACCGCAGCTTGACCAGCCTTCATATCTAGCTTGAAGAGAAAGAATGTATTGCTTGGATCTTTTCGTTTTGGACTATGGCTTTGGACAGCAACATTGGGACTTTTGCAGTTTATTTGTGTTTCCTTTATACTTCTTTAAATAATGTAATCAAGACAGTTATGAAGATGTTATGTTTTTTGAAGTATTGTAAGACAATTATGGCATGGTTGTTGTAACACGTATTTTTAAATGAAATAAAAGTTGTTGTTTTTCCGCTGTTCAAAAATATGTGTTCTTATATCTGTCTTGTATATCTGTGACTTATACTTATAAACCTCCACCAAAATTAGGGGATTCCCTTTGAGAGTGACCCTAACGGAGGTGGGGTGTTTCATTTAGCCTTTTCAAATTCAAAGATTTCGCCTTTTCAAATTTAAAGATTTCACGTTTTCGAATTTAAAGATTTCATTTTTTTTATACCTCCTATATGCTAAAAATCATATTTTTATTCCTTTTTATAATATAAAAATCCTATCTTTAACTGAATAAAAATCCTTTCTACCTTTTCCTCATATCAAAATCATATTTTTATAAATAAAAATATAATCTTTTCAATTCAAAAATCACTAAACATAAAACTGAATTTCTGTTTTTATATATACATATATATATATATTTAAAACTAATTTCTTTACACAAAAATAGAAATAAAGTAAATGCTCACCGGTTTCAGCGAAAGGAGGTGTCGGAGATGGGGGTGCTGGTCGGAGCAGTTAGCGGAAGGGGCGGTGGTGGGGCTGGGGGTCTCTACGGTGGCGTGCTCGATGTTAGGGGGCCTGCGGTAGGGTTTAGGGGAGGTGAGGGGTTTGGGTGCTTCGGGGGTCGCGTCGCGAGGGCAGGGGGGTGGGGTATCGACGCGATCGAAGAGGAGGGGCTCTGGTGGCGGGCGCACCACCTGGGGGCGCGATACGGTGGCGGCGGCGGCGGTTAATCCCCCCGTCGCCCCTTTCGTCAATTTTTTTTCTTTTACTTCTGATTTCAACGGGGGGGGGGGGGGGGGGGGGGCTGGTTAAGGAGAAAAGGAAGGGGGGAGTATTTTCTTTTTATTTATTTCCATTATTTTATTTACTAAAAGTTAACTTTTATTTCGACCTCGAAACGAGTCCCACCGCCTGTCGTCCATAGCGTTTTACCCCCATTCCGAACACAATGGGATATGTATCGTTCGCTGATTCGACTGTTTCGATGAATTTTCTTCAAAATCAACATATAACACTATATATTGAATTTAAACGAGCATTTCTATTTACCGGGGTCACATACGAACTCTATAAATTGTAGGAAAATATTTTCTAGCTTCGTATTGACGATACGGTCCTAACAAAACTAGTTTCGTCGAATTCTGAGACCGTTGGAAAAATGGCCAATTTCCAGTCGATTAAAATCAACTAAAACTGGTCAAACGCATTTTCCTTTGCCACGCTCACATATTGATTCGAAAAATTATGAAATTTGAAACCTAGTAATAAATTGACCTTGCGAATCCAACAAAAGTGGTTTCGTCGATATCCGAGGTCGTTTGCAAAATGTCTATTTTTAAGGGCCTGAATTCCATAGCGGCTATTCAGAATTTTCAACTGGACATATCTTTTGATCCCCGCTATGAAATTTCAATTTTTCGGATTCGTTGGAAAGATATCATCAATTAGATCCTAATGTTTTTGGTTTCGCTAAAATCCGGTTTGTTTTGCACCCGGTATATTCAATTGAAGTTTGAAATCGAATTATCGAACTACCACGCCATTTTTAATTCCTTTTATAATTATAAATAAATATTTATATTCTAACGACAGCGTATATAATATATACGTTCGAATTATATTCAAAATAAATTTCTTGTCGATAATATTTAAATTAATCTATTTTAAATATTCAAAATTCGCTAAAATTGCCAAAATAAAAATTTTAAACTGGCTCAGATTTTCGGGTTGTTACAGTCTCCCCCACTTAAAACTCTTCGTCCCCGAAAAGGAACAAAGTCGAAAGTGGTTTGATTAATCTACTCTACGTTCGATCTGGCTTCCTTTCTCCAACTTTTCAGTTTCTGAGAATTTTCAAATTTTCCAAAAATTTGGCTAACACCCTAAATTTTCGAAAAAATTCGCCATAACCTCCCCTGCACCGGGAGCCACGGAAAAATCCCGAAATTGCCATACAGGCCTTCTGATCTCAAAAAGAAAAAGAAAAAGCCAAGCGGCTAGCCAATAGGCTCATAAAATCATCATCACCCAAACAAAACAGTAAATTATAGTAAACATGTACCTATTTGTTGGGCAAAAAAATTTTATTCTCTGCTCTAGCCTCCTTGCTATGACCTGTTCAATGTAAGTATATGTATATGCAAGCAAATGCGACCAATTTTCAATACAATTCAATATTTGATACAATTAGGCTAAATGGTTCAAAATTAGCAAACAAAATAGACAAACAACACAAACATCAATCAATTAGTGGATTAACGTTTCAAATTCATAAATTTGATATATATACTGAAAAAGTCATGTTTTTGATGCCAATTCACAACAATAAATCTATCTATATAAGTTTTGGTTCTCACACCAGTCTAATGGAAATATATAGAAATCACACCTTCGTAACACGAACACAAGTATTGACAATGCGGCCGCATTACCAGTGTTATCTCCGAGCGACTAGAATGTGACTCTATATCTATCCAGTATATTAAAACTTTGAATATACGTTCATGACGCGTATACGCGAAATCTATATACACTCGATTGTCCAAATTCAAAATAAATAAATATTCGAATACGTATAAAATGGTTTAAATTTTCAAAACAAAATTGTTTTCATTTGAAAAATATACTCTTCACACTCGTTCTAGGATACTACTGATCCCATCTCTAACGAGTCATTCTAATTGGATATTGCTAATCCAATATCTGATGAATTCTTTCGTATGGTTCTAATGTGTCTTGTTCTCGAGCTCTGTAAACCAAAGCTCTGATACCAAATGTGACGGCCGGGAATTTCGCTCGATCCGAATCAGTCGTTAAACCGGTCTAGACCGTTCGAAACCCCTGATCATTTGAGAACAGGACAAAACAGAACGCAGACGGAAGAACATTTCATTGTTATTACAACAATTCCATCAGATACAAGAATATACAGAGTATAAATGAATAAATTACATTCGATAAATATCAGAGATTACAATAAATTACATAGCAGCGGAAAATAATACAAAGCACAACTGAAGGTGATATACGGATACAGAGCTTTCCGGATATCATTCCAGCTGTAAACCAGGATCCTGTGAATATAAATCTGCAAAACCAAAACTACAAGTTGCCCGTGCGGAAAATGAGGGCACCCAGAGTTTAGGTTAAAACAATAAACTCTAGGTCAGTCATGTGACTGGTGTGAGAACTAAAACAGTTATTTAAACTTTACTTTAAAAGAGAGTAATTCAAGGGACCACGCCGTATAACACGGAACGGGTTTCCTCCCAAGAATACCAGTTCTTAGAATAAACAACACAATGCTTTTTCGAAAAATGAAGCTATTATAAGACCCAGGTCCCATCACACAATGCAACGCAAGCCCGAGGATAGGGTTTTCCCTTATAATTGCCAAACATGCTTGGTACGTTTAAAACAAATCATTTGATACTATAATTAGTGTATAGTGTCAAAACAATTTCAATCATAAATATAAATCATAGACGGCATGGGTACCATATATCATGTCGCCATACTAGTTCTACAATTAAAACCGCAATATCACGTATTGGAAATTGGATTTCCATCATGAGTCGAGGCAAGGGGCAAGCTCCTCTCCGCGTTCGATACACTCTAGCAAATGCCTCAGGACTACACATTCTGGGCAATCCTAGATGCTTCAGGGCCGGTCCTCACTTACGTTAGAGGATTGGCAATTCCTGAACACACGTTTCCCGGTCCTTACAGACCTAAAATCGAGGCGCCTCATCCAACAACCACATAGGTGAAAAGTATATAAATGTCAGGGTCGGTAAGTCACTAACACCACCAAAGCTAGAAAGAAACATCGTGCTCTCTCTGCAGTCCGTATCCCGTTTTAACTCATACCGAGGTGTGAGGCTCGCGAATTCACGTTATACACAAAGCTGCCACATAGGCCGTGCTTTGATCATCCACCACAAGACTTTGCTTTTCAACAGAAGCCTTGATCCATGCAACTCAGCATGCCACACAGGCAATTCATGCCATGTGATTGATATCTATCGATATATAACCTCTAAGCTCGTACGTCTCAGAGAAGGGCGCTAAGCAAGAGAAAAAATTCTCCGCCGCCAAATAGATATATATTTAAAAGAAATCAATCAACACAGAATAAAATCCAATGTCAGACACACATTCCATTTACAAGTCCGTTCTGGGTCTGAACGAAACCGGAGGCACTTTCCTCGCATATCCATCCATCTCCAAGTACGTCTGGACGACCACCAACTATTTCCATCCTCTTGGTTGTACAGCCCAATCAGGATCGTCAGTAATTATCCAAACGATGTGAAGACTTCCGATCTTCAACCACCATCTTCATCTTCGACTTATCGTTGAATCGGTTATTCAGAATGGGTATAAACCCGGCCTTTCCGAACAATCCGCGTATATTAAAACGAATGTTACACAAACACAACATACGCCTCATTCCAATTCATATTCTCAGGGAAAGGTTCCCATTAATTTTATCCAAGATAAATTCTTTAAAATTTATTCTTTAATCTTCCTTTGGATGTCGTTTCAAACCCGATTATGGTTTTTACAAACTAGTCGAGATTAGCGAACCACACCGAAGTAATTATTTATTTTATTTCCCAATCCCAACCTATTCATCCCATGAAGCAAAACTGGTAATACTCCATATCTAACACCGTGGTGTTATCGGTAAAATTAATTACCATTTCACGTTCAAATCTAATTAAAGATTTAACTATCGCTTTGGAGAAAACTGGTGATACTCCATTCTCGCTTATTTTTAAAATTTGATAATTTAGATTATCAATTCACAATTCAATCTAATTGCAGATTCATTAAAACTCCTTTTACTGGGTTAAAGAACTAATGTTATTTAAAACACAGTTCACGACAAACCCAAATCACATTCTATTTACTATGGGGTTAAAGAACAAATGTTATTTAAAACACTGTTCACTATAAACCCATAAATCAATTTTATTTAAAACCCAATTCAAATCCAATTTATTTATTTAAAAATAAATGGGTTTTAATTTCAGTTCAAAACTAGTTCATTTTGATAAGAATCTATTTTTATCTTTTCAAATATGGAGTTTTTCATCCCAAATTTTCCCAAATCATTTCTTATGATTTTACACAAATTATTACTATTTTTAATAATTTTATCCAGGCCTGTACAGTCGATTTCCATCAACGGCCATCGAACTGCACTTACAACGACCTTTTTCAAATTTGATTTGGACGTATCTCCAAATCCAACCGTTAGATTTCAAATTCCTAATATTCGTTAGAAAGCTCTTTTCGATACGAACCCAACGGTTCTGGTTTTAGGAGAATCCGACGGTCGGATCTCCCGTAATGTCCGTTTGAAATAAATGGTCGAAATTCACGAACTGCCGCGGCGCGGCGCGTTCTATTCAGGCCATTATATTAAATATATAATTTATATTATATATACTTCATCGATTTCTATTTAAATCGAATTATATAAATAGTTTTGAATTCGTTTCAAAAACATTTTCAACTTCCATTTCAATTCAAATCAAAATTGAATTTTTCCTTATAAATTCGTTTTAAAATTCATTTCTATTCAATTTCAATTCAAATCGATTTTAATTCGATTCGAATTCATTTCGTTTTCTATTCAATTTAAATTCAATTCGTTTTCTATTTAATTTGAATTCAATTCGTTTTCTATTCAATTCGAACTCAAATTGGTTTTCTATTCAATTTAAATTCAATTCGTTTTCTATTCAATTTGAATTCAATTCGTTTTCTATTCAATTCGAACTCAAATTGGTTTCTATTCAATTCAAATTCATTTCGTTTTCTATTCAATTCGAATTCATTTCGTTTTCTATTCAATTCGAATTCATTTCGTTTTCTATTCAATTCGAATTCATTTCGTTTTCTGTTCAATTCGAATTCATTTCGTTTTCAATTCAAATCAAATTCGTTACATATTCAATTGAAATCAAATTCGTTTTCTATTCAATTCGAATCAAATTCGTTATATATTCAATTGAAATCAAATTCGTTTTCTATTCAATTCAAATCAAATTCGATATATATTCAATTGAAATCAAATTCGTTTTCTATTCAATTCAAATCAAATTCGTTACATATTCAATTGAAATCAAATTCGTTTTCTATTCAATTCGAAACAAATTCGTTATATATTCAATTGAAATCAAATTCGTTTTCTATTCAATTCGAATCAAATTCGTTATATATTCAATTGAAATCAATTTATATAAACGAATATAATCGATATAAATATCGTTCGCGTCAAAATAGCGCAACTCTAATCAACACTGCTTTATCTATTTTCAAATATTCTATTCAACAAATGAATATTTATTTTTGTCAACACACGACTAATCTCAACGAATGAGTACTGTCCACGTGTGACTATTTTTGTTATTTAGTATATTTTATAAAAATTAGGGTATCTATCGTTTGATATCAAATCAGACTCCAACTGTAAATTAGTAAGAGAACGATTCCCTAAATATTAACCCCGAAGGCCGAAACCAACATCAGATCAATATCCAGGAAACCACTCATCTTATCTATCCTCCAGTTAATTTCTGATTTCATATATGATAAAGATGTAAATTTTATTGTTAAAATATTTCGTTCAACACATGACTAATCTCAACGGATGAGTACTGTCAACACATGAACCTTTATTTTATATTGATAAAGATGTAAATTTTATTATTAAAATATTTCGTTCAACACATGACTAATCTCAACGGATGAGTACTGTCAACACATGAACCTTTATTTTATAATATTCTTTATTTTTCAAATTGGAATGAGGCCCAATCAATTACCATATAGCGTTAACTATATGGATTCCATACCACACATGTATATAATAGCATTGAAAAATAATCAACCATCAACCAAAGTGCACAACACTGTATAAGCATCAAATATAGATATCTAACGCTTATAACAGCCTGTCAATCAATCGATCGACATATTTAATCAATCAGGATGAGTGAACTTCAAATTTTATCCCAACACCCGTGCGGGGTTTCAAACAATCAAACACAGATTTTAGTTGTGCAGTTGGGTGATGTGTAAAATTTATCGACCCAATCAATGTCCTTCAAATAGGTGTACATAAACAAACCGTCCGGTTTGTAAATGAATATTTTATTTTATTCACTTCCATGTTGAAAATTATACTTTAACGATAAAATATTTTATTTCAACACATGAATTTCTATTCAGTTCATTTACACAATAAAAATGATATTTTTATTTTTCTAACATATTTTAGGAAATTTCGGCGACATAACGGCACGATACTAGAAACGGGACGAGGCCTAGCCATATCCCCGGTCTAGTGAAGGCCCACGCCATTCACACATCAATCAAATCAATTCCATCTCACCAAACAATCAAGTTTCAATCAAATAATCTAACTAATTTTTGCAATCAAACAAACAAGTCCATGGTCTGGGACGATTGTGTCGGGTGCTACTAAACACCGTCTGCATTCTAGTATATATATATAACTAGAAAAGAAACTAAAGGTGAGAAATTCTCACCGATAGTTATCCAATACCACAACTCTTCATTTATAGAAATCTTCGTCGTCATCGCATCTTTGTCATCTTCATTGCCGTATTCTCTACATATGTAAAAATCGAATTTTTACTATGCTATTCTATGTATAAAAATCGAATTTTTACTTTGCTATTCAATATATAAAAATCGAATTTTTACTTTTCTATTCAATTTATAAAAATCGAATTTTTACTTTGCTATTCAATATATAAAAATCGAATTTTTACTTTGCTATTCAATATATAAAAATCTAATTTTTACTTTGCTATTCAATATATAAAAATCGAATTTTTACTTTGCTATTCAATATATAAAAATCGAATTTTTATAATCACTCCATATGGATAAAAATTCTATTTTTACAACGATGTTAAATAGATAAAATTTTATTTGTACAACGATGTTTTATAGATAAAAATTCTATTTTTACATCGTTATTCTATATCTAAAAATTGTTTCTTTTATACTATACTAACAATATAATCCCTTTGCTATTAAAAATATAAACTTTCATGTTATGAAAATATAACTCTTCATCGTATAAAAATATCGCCTTTTCAATATTAAAAATATCGCCTTTTCAATATTAAAAGTATCGCCTTTTCAATATAAAGATTTCGCCTTTTCAAATTTAAAGATTTCGCCTTTTCAAATTTAAAGATTTCGCCTTTTCGAATTTAAAGATTTCGCCTTTTCAAATTTAAAGATTTCGCCTTTTCGAATTTAAAGATTTCATTTTTTTGTACCTCCTATATGCTAAAAATCATATTTTTATTCCTTTTTATAATATAAAAATCCTATCTTTAACTGAATAAAAATCCTTTCTACCTTTTCCTCATATAAAAATCATATTTTTATAAATAAAAATATAATCTTTTCAATTCAAAAATCACTAAACATAAAACTGAATTTCTGTTTTTATATATACATATATATATATATATATATATATATATTTAAAACTAATTTCTTTACACAAAAATAGAAATAAAGTAAATGCTCACCGGTTTTTGCGAAAGGAGGTGCCGGAGATGGGGGTGTTGGTCGGAGCAGTTAGTGGAAGGGGCGGTGGTGGGGTTGGGGGTCTCTACGGTGGCGCGCTCAAGGTTAGGTGTGACGATCCCAAAATCCGAGGGGAGGTATTAAGGATAATAATTGGAAAATAACACATTAATCATCATAGCAGAGAACAGATAATAGAAAAAACAATAAATAGAATAAATTTACATAGATATGACAGCGGAATCACAACATGTAATAATATCAGAATAGCATAGCGTGGGATATAACTTAGTAAATTAAAATGAAAGTGATCTGTCATCATCGCCACAGGAGGAATACATACATGTAGTGATACATAATAAGGGTATCAGTCTACATCGCCGAAGGCGGAATACATATACATATAATGAGAAATACGGAAAGTAAATCAGTCTGCATCGCCAGTGGTGGGATCATAATATAAGTACAGTAATGGAGGAAAATGTCAAAGTCGTCTCTGTGAAGTCAGCCTCGCCATGAGCCAAAATGCACTCCATGCAACAATGTAGAGCCAAAAACAACCTGTCACTTGTGTACTAGGCTGCCCGTGTGAAAATAAGGGCACCCGCGTTTGCAAAGTGAAACAAACAACGAGTCAGTCATGGGGACTGGTATGAGCAATCCATTTAACAGTTAAACAATAGTAATAGCAAATCATAGGACCACGCCACTTTCGCGGAACGGGTTTACTCCAGTGATTGCTAGTGCATTTAAAACAAAGTAAATACTTTTAAAACAACGCAATGCTTTTAGAAAGAATGAAGCCATTATAAGACTCAAGTCCCATCATACAATGCAACGCAAGCCAGAGGATAGAGTTTTACCTTATAATAGCCAAATATGCTTGATACGTACAAAGCAAAATCATTTGATATTATTACTAGTGCATATATGTTTCAAAGGCGAATAGCATCATAAATATCAATCATAGGCGACATGAGCGTCCCATGCCACTATGTCGCCATATATAAGTTACAATCGAATCCGTTATCTCGTATTGGAAATTGGATTTCCGTCATGAGTCGTGGCAAGGGGCAAGCTCCTCTCCGCTTTGAGAGACTCTAGCAAATGCCTCAGGACTACGCACTCTGGGTAACCCCTGGATGCTTCAGGGCCGGTCCTCATTTACGTTAGAGGATTAATTATGCCTGAACACACGTTTCCCGGTCCTTACAGACCTATAATCGAGGCGCCTCGCATTCCAACAACCACAAAGGTGAAAAGTAGATATATATGTCAGGGCTGGTAAGTCACTGACACCACCATAGTTAGAAAGAAACGTCGTGCTCTCCCTGCAGTCCGTATCCCGTTTTTAACTCATACCGAGGTGTGAGGCTCGCGAATCTACGAAATACACAAAGCTAGGCCACGTAGACCGGGCTTTGATCGTCATCCACAAGACTTTGTTTTGCAACAGAAGCCTTGATCACAGCATCTTGGCATGCCACATAGGCAGTCCACTCCATACGATTGATTTCCATCGATATATAACACCTGAGCTCGTATGTCTCAGAGAAGGGCGTTTAGCAAAAGAATAAATTCTCCACCGCCAAACAGATATATATTCAACAGAGATCAATCAGTATAGAACAAAATCCAATGTCAGACACATAGTCCATTTACAAGTCCGTTCTGGGTCTAAACGAAACCGGAGGCGTCAAATTCCTCGTATATCCGTCCAATCAACACATACGTTCAGACGGCTACTACTTTCGTCCCTTTCCGGTAGCTACTCCGGTCAGGCACCTCAGTAGCGCCCATCCAACCGATACGAAGATCGTCGGTCTTGAATCGCCTTTGCATTTTCCAATTCGAATCGCTCGATAAATTATTTGAAATGAGGATTAGCTCGGCCTTTTCAAATAATTCACGTCATTAGAATTTAAATCGATTCTTTATATGGTTATATTATTCGACATCCATCTTTCAGTTATTTAGTGTTATTTTCGTGTCAAACACATACAACCATCAAATATCAAACAATTCCAGCCCAATTGGTTTATTTGCAATCTATATTGCTTATAATATTTTATAACGATTTTTCGCCATTTTTATTTATTAAAAATGGCCATATTTAATTAAACGACGTTTCAGGCCGTGTCGTGGAGCTGGCGCTGTTTTTCCCTTAATTTGTTTTACACATATCGGAAAATCTAACCGTTGGATTTCTACAAAGTCTATATCAGTGGGAAGATATTCCCAAAGCGAACCCAACGGTTCCAGTTTCGTGAGAATCCGACGGTCGGATCTTCCACACTAGTCGTTTGAAGTTACGGTTTCAAAATTCGAACTGCAGCGTCGTTATTCGATTTAATTTAATTATATTTATATATACATATAAATGATTCTGGCGCTGTTTTTCTTCAGATTTGAATTAAACATTCCGGACCATCCAACCGTTGGATTTTGAAAAGGTTGGTGCCGTTGGGAAGATATTTCCAAGGCAAACCCAGCGGTTGCGGTTTCGGGAAAATCCGATGGTCGGATTTCTCGCACTAATCGTTTCAAATTACGATTCCGAAACATGAACTGCACGGCCTCTATTCCTTTTAATTATATTTATTTTTATATATATAAATATAGTTCATTCTATAATTTCAACTATAGTTCATTCTATATTTTCAACTTCGTTTTCACTTCAAATATTTCACTAACACCTTAATATTTCGAAAAATTTCGCCATAACCTCCTTTGTACGGGGAGGGGTTTGGAAATTTATTGGGCCGTATTAGGTACCCAATAAATCCTAAAAAGCATTCACATATTTATAGTGATATATTCTGGTGTTTACGGGGGAGCATGTACTGATAATCACTCCAGAGAATAAATTCCCGTCACCCCGTTTCCGTGTGGAAATAAATAGTCCATGTGCCGTATCTAATAACTAGAGCGACGTGATTATTGTCAACTCCAGACCCGTGTGGGGTTTTTATTAATCTGGCAATTTATCGTTATAATTTATATAGTCCATATCAGTCATCAGTTCAACCTGTAGTACATAGTCATCGCCATACAAGCCTCTTGCTTGTATGGTAAATCTTCCACCTCGTCACACAAGCTCCAATTGCTTATGTGGAATATGATGAAGTATGCCTATCGTCAAGAAGTATGCCATGTAGTGTAGTTCAAAATTAATTGTTACTATCCTATGGCGTTATTTATTATTTCACACAGAATAACCAGCACTCCGCATCCAATGGCATTCACAAAAGTTGATATAGAAATAAAATTGCGCAGCCAACTCATCAAGGTTTACCTATTTGTCGGGCACGCAAATAATTTCTTTACTCTACAACTAATCCATTTTTCCTGTTCAACACATGTATATATATGCAGAACAAAGCTAATAATAATATTTCTAGCAAACAATTATTTATTTCAACACGTGTGTATTTTTATCTAAGTGTATACATGATAAAAGAAATATTTTTATCATCAAAAATATTTATTCGACACGTGTGTATTTTTATCTAAGCGTATACATGATAAAAGAAATATTTTTATCGTCAAAAATATTTATTCGACACGTGTGTATTTTTAACACTTCATGTTCACAACAAAGGTGTAGTTTTTATTGTCGATTCATTTTATTTTTAAAAGATGATAACATTCAACACATGAATTTCAACTCGACGAACGAATTGCAACTCAACACATGAATATTCGATATAGTTTGTATATATATAAAAATGTGATTTTTATCGCTAAAGCCATTTGTTTAAATTCAAATAATATTCAACACATGAATTTCAACCCAACGAATGAATTGCAACTCAACACATGAATATTCTATATAGTTTGTATATATATAAAAATGTGATTTTTATCGCTAAAGCCATTTGTTTAAATTCAAATAATATTCAACACATGAATTTCAACCCAACTAATGAATTGCAACTCAACACATGAATATTCTATATAGTTTGTATATATATAAAAATGTGATTTTTATCGCTAAAGCCATTTGTTTAAATTCAAATAATATTCAACACATGAATTTCAACCCAACGAATGAATTGCAACTCAACACATGAATATTCTATATAGTTTGTATATTTATAAAAATGTGATTTTTATCGCTAAAGCCATTTGTTTAAATTCAAATAATATTCAACACATGAATTTCAACCCAACGAATGAATTGCAACTCAACACATGAATATTCTATATAGTTTGTATATATATAAAAATGTGATTTTTATCGCTAAAGCCATTTGTTTAAATTCAAATAATATTCAACACATGAATTTCAACTCAACGAATGAATTGCAACTCAACACATGAATATTCAATATAGTTTGTAATTTATTCCAACGAATGAAAATTATTCTAACACATAAATATTTCAGAAAATTTCGGCAGCATAACGGCAGGGTAGTTAAAACCGGGACCGTCCCTAGTACGGCTCCTCGCTCTACCTTAAAACCTCGCGGTTTTTGACAATGGGGATCATGCATCTAGTTCGCACGTAGGCAGCATGCTTTATTTTCAATTCCACAATCCTGTTCTAATTTGTTTCAACCACAAGAGGGTATTTTTCAACCACAAATATATTTTTCAACCCCAAAGGTATTTTTCAACCACAATATCAACCACAAACAATTATTTCCAACCATTCGTCATACCATATAATATCACGTCAATCACAAGCAATAAATATCGTCCATGGTCTGTGGACGAGGGGAGTATATATATATATATAATATATATAATAATTCACTTGCATTTTATCACAACTCAAAGCATATATGTTTCAAACAACGCTTGTATAATTTATACATCGCTAATATAATTTATACAACACATGTACATGAGGTATACAATGCGTATATAATTTACACTTCGCTTATATAATTTATACAACACGATTTCATTCACACAAATAGTTTAGATTCCTCACATTGGTTATTGCAGTGCTAAAAATCGTAGGAAGGTCAGAAAAATCCGCGGCTTCTTCTAAAATGTAGAGAGCCTCCTTGCGGTCACGGTGTCTCCTGTTTCATCAAATTTCGTTAAAGAACGAAAAAGATATTATTTTTCAAAGTTTTGCAACACTTAAAAGTGTTATTTTCATTTCAGAAATTCACATCAGAAAAGTTTTTAAAACTTCAAAACTAGGTCTCGATTTTTAAGCCAAACCGTACCTCGTTGCTTCGATCAGACCACACTGCGTCAGAGATCTACGAATCACCTTCAGATCGGCGGTGGTTGCGATGGGTTCGGTGGATCTGTTGGTTGCGGCGGCGTTCTAAAAGGCGCGACTTCCTGGTCGAATTCCGACGTCTACGATTGATGGATGGAGGCGTGGCTTGGTCGGATTGATAGAGGAGGCGAAGGCGGTCAGAAGCTTCAACAGGCGGAGGCGGCGAAATCGATTGAGGCGGCGGAAAAATCGACGAGAAGTTTCGAGCTCCCTACGTCGTCCAGATCGCTGGCGGCTAGGGTTTCTTCGTATATTTTTTTTTAAAGAAAAAATCCTATTGGCCACAGCTTTATAGGAATTTTTAAATAGTGTTTTCGCAAACGGACTCCTTTTTAAACCCAACGACTGTCGCCCCTAGCTAAATACCCCCATTCCGGACACAATGGGATATGTTTCGTTGGCCATTTCGACTGTTACAGTCAGTTATTTTTCAATTTAAAATATAAAACATTCGATATTTAATTTAAACGTACATTTCAATTTGCCAGGGCTACAAACTGAATCGAAAAATTCCAGAAAAATAAATCCAGCTTTGTTTTGACGATACGGTCCTAACAAAACCAGTTTCGTCGAATTCTAAGCTCGTTTGAAAAATGGCCATTTTTAGGTCGACCCATTTTAACAGAATTTGACCAATGACATTATCTTTTGCCCCGCTCACATACTAGCTTCAAAAATTATGAAATTTGAAACTTAGCAATAATTTGACATCCCGGACCCAACAAAAGTGGTTTCGTCGAATTCCGAGGTCGTACGCAAAATATCAATTTTCAAGGGCTATATATGCTATATAGCGACCTTTCTGAAAATTCATTTGGCCATAACTTTTGATTTCCGTTATGAAATTTCGATTTTTCAGATTCGTTAGAAAGGTATTGATAAATAGATTTAAATAGTTTCAGTTTCGTCAAAATCCGTTATATTTTCCACCCGGTACAGTCAGACAAAGTTTATATTCAAAATTTCAAACTGCAATACCATACCCAATTTTATATTTTATTGAAATATACTATTTCAACAATTCAAATTCTTTGGTAATAACCTAATTTAAAAATTTTAAACTGGTTCACATTTTCCATGTTATTACAATCTCCCCCACTTAAAACTTTTCGTCCTCGAAAAGGAAATAACAGCTAAGTAGGAAATAAAATGTAAATGCAAAGTATTGTAAAGGTACCTTGCACCGGAGTTAGTCAGAGATGTCCACTCTGCATTTGGGATAGGCTTGTTTAATGCTTTCCTCAGTCTCCCAAGTACAGTCTCTAGGATCACTACTCCACTGCACTTTGACTAGATGAATCTTTTTCCTCCTTAGCTCTCTAGTTTCTTTGCCAACTATCTTTAATGGCTCTCTTCTGAGTGCTAATTCTGGAGTTATGTCAATATCATGTTGCGCTGCTTCTTCCACAACAAGATCTGGATCATGAACGTGTTTTCTGAGTTGAGACACGTGGAACACATCATGTACACCAGGCAACCAATTAGGTAATGAAACCCTATACGCAAGAGTTCCAATCCGTTCAAGTATAGGAAAGGGACCAATAAATCTCGGTGCCAACTTCCTAGTCTTGCCAAATCTGATTACTCCCCGCATTGGAGAAACTCTTAAATAAACATAATCGCCAACGGCAAACGATATATCCCTTCTTCTCGCATCAGCATAACTTTTCTGTCGGCTCTGTGCGGTTTTCACTCGCTTCTTAATGAAATTGACTTTATCCGATGCTTCTCGAATCATATCGGGCCCCAACACAAGTCTTTTGCCAGGTTCTACCCAACATGCGGGAGATCTGCACGGTCTACCGTATAATGCTTCAAATGGAGACATTCCCAAACTTGCTTGATAGCTATTGTTGTAAAAGAATTCGGCTAAATGTAAGTGATCTTCCCATGAGCCTCCAAAATCAATAACGCAAGCCCGTAGTAGATCTTCTAGAATTCTATTCACCCGCTCAGTTTGGCCATCTGTCTGTGGGTGATAAGCGGTGCTTAGATTCAATTTGGTTCCCAATTCTTCCTGGAATGCTTCCCAGAATTTGCTAGTAAATAGGGGATCTCTATCGCTGACTATATTGAGCGACACTCCATGTAGTTTAACTATTTCTTTGAAGTAAATCTGTGCTAGACTTTGAGCCGTTCTGTTGGATCGGACAGGTATGAAATGGGCGGTCTTCGTTTCAATTTTAATTTGTGAACATTGTTACCAGAAATGAAGCTACGTGATGCACCAGTATCAAAAAGTACAGAAACAGGAATATTTTTAATGGTAAGGGTACCTCCCAAGACGTCGGGTTTACCTGATCCATCGGTGGTAGCTGGCGGGGTCTTCCCGTCATACACATGAGCCACTTGTGCATTCTGCTTCAGAGGACAGTTCCTGCTATAGTATCCCTTCTTATGGCAGTTGTAGCATTCGGCTGAGTCATTTGCCTTTGGCTTCCTCGGGGCTTTGCATACATTAGAAAAATGACCTGGCTTCCCGCAGTTGTAGCAATTTCCTTTCGGGATCTTTCCAGGTTTATGAGTAGCGGCCGCAGTAATGCTAGACTCGGGTTGATCTGTTGAGGCATTGCGCTTGTTTCCAGCTTGACTTTTGACGCGGTCTTGGCTAGCGTGCCTTTCATCCATATCTTCATAATTGCAAGCCATTTCTACCAATTCTGAGAAGGAGAGTTTGATGTTGCTCATAGCTCTGTCATGGTACTTGCGCTTTAGCCCAAATATGAATCTCTTGTTCTTTGCTTTGTTGGTCAAAATCAGCTCTGGAGCATAGCGCGACAACTGGGTGAACTTATTTAGGTAATCCTGAATAGAGAGATGTCCTTGCTGGAGATTAGCAAACTGCTTTCGCATCCTCTCTAGAGCCTGCTCAGGTACAAACTTCTCATTGAACATAGTTTTGAATTGCTCCCAAGTTCTGACAGTACTAGCTGCATCCTCTGAGGTAATGGCATCGCACCACAGCACTGCTTCCTCCTGAAGGAGCCAAATACCAAGTTGTGCTTTGTTGTTGGTTCCCATACCCATGCCTTCAAAGATTTTCTCACAGGTCTTCAACCAAGCTATAGCCTCGGTCACTGTACCAGTGCCAGTAAAAGGTTTTCCCCTAAGGTTCCTATACCTCTTTGCTACTTTGTCTAGCTCAAAGTCTACGGGAGCTGGTGGCTGAACAATAGGGCCTTCCACCACTACGGGGATATTCCCCCGTCCTCCTGCTGCCCCTCCTTGGCCTCCACGGCCTCCTCTAGCTGTTGCTGCTCGTGTATCCATCTAAGAGTACTGTATAAGCAAGAAAAGAGTCAAGCTCACAGATTTGATAATTTTCATAAATGATAAAGCAAGGGAATACAAGGAAAGATAATGATGATGTACTGATCAAATTGTTTTGCTAATCTTCTTAGCTCATTCTATGACATTGCTAATCCTATCTCTAACGAGCTACTCGCATTAGAACACTACTGATTCTATTCTGACGAGGTGTTTAATGTGTTAGATCCCGGAGCTAAGGTTAACCAAAGCTCTGATACCAACTGTGACGATCCCAAAATCCGAGGGGCGGTATTAAGGATAATCATTGGAAAATAACACATTAATCATCATAGCAGAGAACAGATAATAGCAAAAACAATAAATAGAATAAATTTACATAGATATGACAGCAGAATCACAACATGTAATAATATCAGAATAGCATAGCATGGGATATAACTTAGTAAATAAAAAGGAAAGTGATCAGTCATCATCGCCAGAGGCGGAATACATACATGCAGTGAGACATAATAAGGGTATCAGTCTACATCGCCGAAGGCGGAATACATATAATGAGAAATACGGAAAGTAAATCAGTCTGCATCGCCAGTGGCGGGATCATAATATAAGTACAGTAATGGCGGAAAATGTCAAAGTCGTCTCTGTGAAGTCAGCCTCGCCATGAGCCAAAATGCACTCCATGCAACAGTGCAGAGCCAAAAACAACCTATCACCTGTGCACTAGGCTGCCCGTGTGAAAATAAGGGCACCCGCGTTTGCAAAGTGAAACAAACAACGAGTCAGTCATGGGGACTGGTATGAGGAATCCATTTAACAGTTAAACAACAGTAATAGCAAATCATAGGACCACACCACTTTCGCGGAACGGGTTTACTCCAGTGATTGCTAGTGCATTTAAAACAAAGTAAATACTTTTAAAACAACGCAATGCTTTTAGAAAGAATGAAGCCATTATAAGACTCAAGTCCCATCATACAATGCAACACAAGTCGGAGGATAGAGTTTTACCTTATAATAGCCAAATAAGCTTGATACGTATAAAGCAAAATCATTTGATATTATTACTAGTGCATATATGTTTCAAAGGCGAATAGCATCATAAATATCAATCATAGGCGACATGAGCGTCCCATGCCACTATGTCGCCGTATATAAGTTACAATCGAAGCCGTTATCTCGTATTGGAAATTGGATTTCCGTCATGAGTCGAGGGAAGGGGCAAGCTCCTCTCCGCTTCGGGACACTCTAGCAAATGCCTCAGGACTACGCACTCTGGGTAACCCCTGGATGCTTCAGGGCCGGTCCTCACTTACGTTAGAGGATTAATTATGCCTGAACGCACGTTTCCCGGTCCTTATAGACCTATAATCGAGGCGCCTCGCATTCCAATAACCACAAAGGTGAAAAGTAGATATATATGTCAGGGCTGGTAAGTCACTGACACCACCATAGCTAGAAAGAAACGTCGTGCTCTCCCTGCAGTCCGTATCCCGTTTTTAACTCATACCGAGGTGTGAGGCTCGCGAATCTACGAAATACACAAAGCTAGGCCACATTGACCGGGCTTTGATCGTCATCCACAAGAATTTGCTTTGCAACAGAAGCCTTGATCACAACATCTTGGCATGCCACATAGGCAGTCCACTCCATACGATTGATTTCCATCGATATATAACCCCTGAGCTCGTATGTCTCAGAGAAGGGCGTTTAGCAAAAGAATAAATTCTCCGCCGCCAAACAGATACATATTCCACAGAGACCAATCAGTATAGAACAAAATCCAATGTCAGACACACAGTCCATTTACAAGTCCGTTCTGGGTTTGAACGAAACCGGAGGCGTCAAATTCCTCGTATATCCGTCCAATCAACACATACGTTCAGACGGCTACTACTTCCGTCCCTTTCCGGTAGCTACTCCGGTCAGGCACCTCAGTAGCGCCCATCCAACCGATACGAAGATCGTCGGTCTTGAATCGCCTTTGCATTTTCCAATTCGAATCGCTCGATAAATTATTTGAAATGAGGATTAGCTCGGCCTTTTCAAATAATTCACGTCATTAGAATTTAAATCGACTCTTTATATGGTTATATTATTCGACATCCATCTTTCAGTTATTTAGTGTTATTTTCGTGTCAAACACATACAACCATCAAATATCAAACAATTCAAGCCCAATTGGTTTATTTGCAATCTATGTTGCTTATATTATTTTATAACGATTTTTCGCCATTTTTATTTATTTAAAAATGGCCATATTTAATTAAACCACGTTTCAGGTCGTGTCGTGGTGCTGGCGCTGTTTTTCCCTTAATTTGTTTTACACATATCGGAAAATCTAACCGTTGGATTTCTACAAAGTCTATATCAGTGGGAAGATATTCCCAAAGCGAACCCAACGGTTCCAGTTTCGTGAGAATCCGACGGTCGGATCTTCCACACTAGTCGTTTGAAGTTACGGTTTCAAAATTCGAACTGCAGCGTCGTTATTCGATTTAATTTAATTATATTTATATTTATATATCAATATAAACGATTCTGGCGCTGTTTTTCTTCAGATTTGAATTAAACATTCCGGACCATCCAACCGTTGGATTTTGACAAGGTTGGTGCCGTTGGGAAGATATTTCCAAGGTAAACCCAGCGGTTGCGGTTTCGGGAAAATCCGATGGTCGGATTTCTCGCACTATTCGTTTCAAATTACGATTCCAAAACACGAACTACACGTCCTCTATTCCTTTTAATTATATTTATTTATATATATATAAATATAGTTCATTCTATAATTTCAACTATAGTTCATTCTATATTTTCAACTTCGTTTTCACTTCAAATATTTCACTAACGCCTTAATATTTCGAAAAATTTCGCCATAACCTCCTTTGTACGGGGAGGGGTTTGGAAATTTATTGGGCCGTATTAGGTACCCAATAAATCCTAAAAAGCATTCACATATTTATAGTGATATATTATGGTGTTTACGGGGGAGCATGTATTGATAATCACTCCAGAGAATAAATTCCCGTCACCCCGTTTCCGTGTGGAAATAAATAGTCCATGTGCCGTATCTAATAACTAGAGCGACGTGATTATTGTCAACTCCAGACCCGTGTGGGGTTTTAATTAATCTGGCAATTTATCGTTATAATTTATATAGTCCATATCAGTCATCAGTTCAACCTGTAGTACATAGTCATCGCCATACAAGCCTCTTGCTTGTATGGTAAATCTTCCACCTCGTCACACAAGCTCCAATTGCTTATGTGGAATATGATGAAGTATGCCTATCGTCAAGAAGTATGCCATGTAGTGTAGTTCAAAATTAATTGTTACTATCCTATGGCATTATTTATTATTTCACACAGAATAACCAGCACTCCGCATCCAATGGCATTCACAGGAGTTGATATATAAATAAAATTGCGCAGCCAACTCATCAAGGTTTACCTATTTGTCGGGCACGCAAATAATTTCTTTACTCTACAGCTAATCCATTTTTCCTGTTCAACACATGTATATATATGCAGAACAAAGCTAATAATAATATTTCTAGCAAACTATTATTTATTTCAACACGTGTGTATTTTTATCTAAGCGTATACATGATAAAAGAAATATTTTTATCATCAAAAATATTTATTCGACACGTGTGTATTTTTATCTAAGCGTATACATGATAAAAGAAATAATTTTATCGTCAAAAATATGTATTCGACACGTGTGTATTTTTAACTCATGAATTTTTAAAAGATGATAACATTCAACACATGAATTTCAACTCGACGAACGAATTGTAACTCAACACATGAATATTCGATATAGTTTGTATATATATAAAAATGTGATTTTTATCTCTAAAGCCATTTGTTTAAATTCAAATAATATTCAACACATGAATTTCAACCCAACGAATGAATTACAACTCAACACATGAATATTCTATATAGTTTGTATATATATAAAAATGTGATTTTTATCGCTAAAGCCATTTGTTTAATTCAAATAATATTCAACACATGAATTTCAACCCAACGAATGAATTGCAACTCAACACATGAATATTCTATATAGTTTGTATATATATAAAAATGTGATTTTTGTCGCTAAAGCCATTTGTTTAAATTCAAATAATATTCAACACATGAATTTCAACCCAACGAATGAATTGCAACTCAACACATGAATATTCTATATAGTTTGTATATATATAAAAATGTGATTTTTATCGCTAAAGCCATTTGTTTAAATTCAAATAATATTCAACACATGAATTTCAATCCAACGAATGAATTGCAACTCAACACATGAATATTCTATATAGTTTGTATATATATAAAAATGTGATTTTTATCGCTAAAGCCATTTGTTTAAATTCAAATAATATTCAACACATGAATTTCAACTTAACGAATGAATTGCAACTCAACACATGAATATTCGATATAGTTTGTAATTTATTCCAACGAATGAAAATTATTCTAACACATAAATATTTCAGAAAATTTCGGCAGCATAACGGCAGGGTAGTTAAAACCGGGACCGTCCCTAGTACGGCTCCTCGCTCTACCTTAAAACCTCGCGGTTTTTGACAATGGGGATCATGCATCTAGTTCGCACGCAGGCGGAATGTTTTATTTTCAATTCCACAATCCTATTCTAATTTGTTTCAACCACAAGAGGCTATTTTTCAACCACAAATGTATTTTTCAACCCCAAAGGTATTTTTCAACCACAATATCAACCACAAACAATTATTTCCAACCATTCGTCATACCATATAATATCACATCAATCACAAGCAATAAATATCGTCCATGGTCTGTGGACGAGGGGAGTATATATATATATATATATGTAATATAATAATTCACTTGCATTTTATCAAAACTCAAAGCATATATGTTTCAAACAACGCTTGTATAATTTATACATCGCTAATATAACTTATACAACACATGTACATGAGGTATACAATGCGTATATAATTTACACTTCGCTTATATAATTTATACAACACGATTTCGTTCACACAAATAGTTTAGATTCCTCACATTGGTTATTGCAGTGCTAAAAATCGTAGGAAGGTCAGAAAAATCCGCGGCTTCTTCTAGAATGTAGAGAGCCTCCTTGCGGTCACGGTGTCTCCTGTATCATCAAATTTCGTTAAAGAACGAAAAAGATATTATTTTTCAAAGTTTTGCAACACTTAAAAGTGTTATTTTCATTTCAGAAATTCACATCAGAAAAGTTTTTAAAACTTCAAAACTAGGTCTCGATTTTTAAGCCAAACCGTACCTCGTTGCTTCGATCAGACCACACTGCGTCAGAGAGCTACGAATCACCTTCAGATCGGCGGTGGTTGCGATGGGTTCGGTGGATCCTGTTGGTCGCGGCGGCGCTCTAAAAGGCGAGACTTCCTGGTCGAAGTCCGACGTCTACGGTTGATGGATGGAGGCGTGGCTTGGTCGGATTGATAGAGGAGGCGAAGGCGGTCAGAAGCTTCAACAGGCGGAGGCGGCGAAATCGACTGACGCGACGGAAAAATCGACGAGAAGTTTCGAGCTCCCTACGTCGTCCAGATCGCTGGCGGCTAGGGTTTCTTCATATATTTTTTTTTAAAGAAAAAATCCTATTGGCCACAGCTTTATAGGAATTTTTAAATAGTGTTTTCGCAAACGGACTCCTTTTTAAACCCAACGACTGTCGCCCCTAGCTAAATATCCCCATTCCGGACACAATGGGATATGTTTCGTTGGCCATTTCGACTGTTACAGTCAGTTATTTTTCAATTTAAAATATAAAACATTCGATATTTAATTTAAACGTACATTTCAATTTGTCAGGCCCACAAACTGAATCGAAAAATTCCAGAAAAATAAATCCAGCTTTGTTTTGACGATACGGTCCTAACAAAACCAGTTTCGTCGAATTCTGAGCTCGTTTGAAAAATGGCCATTTTTAGGTCGACCCATTTTAACAGAATTTGACCAATGACATTATCTTTTGCCCCGCTCTCATACTAGCTTCAAAAATTATGAAATTTGAAACTTAGCAATAATTTGACAACTCGGACCCAACAAAAGTGGTTTCGTCGAATTTCGAGGTCGTACGCAAAATATCAATTTTCAAGGGCTATATATGCTATATAGCGACCTTTCTGAAAATTCATTTGGCCATAACTTTTGATTTCCGTTATGAAATTTCGATTTTTCAGATTCGTTAGAAAGGTATTGATAAACAGATTTAAATATTTTCAGTTTCGTCAAAATCCGTTATATTTTCCACCTGGTACAGTCAGACAAAGTTTATATTCAAAATTTCAAACTGCAATACCATACCCAATTCTATATTTTATTGAAATATACTATTTCAACAATTCAAATTCTTTGGTAATAACCTAATTTAAAAATTTTAAACTGGTCCACATTTTCCGGGTTATTACATTAGGGGGACTGCGGTGGGCTGCAGTAGGGTTTAGGGGAGGTTAGGGGTTTGGGTGCTTCGGGGGTCGCGTCGCGAGGGCGGGGGGTGGGGTATCGACGCGATCAAAGAGGAGGGGCTCTGGTGGCGGGCGCGCCACCTGGGGGCGCGATACGGTGGCGGCGGCGGCGGTTAATCCCACCGTCGCCCCTTTCGTCATTTTTTTCTTTTACTTCTAAAATGATTTCAATGGGGGGGGGGGGGGCTGGTTAAGGAGAAAAGGAAGGGGGAGTATTTTCTTTTTATTTATTTCATTATTTTATTTACTAAAAGTTGACTTTTATTTCGACCTCGAAACGAGGCCCACCGCCTGTCGTCCATAGCGTTTTACCCCCATTCCGAACACAATGGGATATGTATCGTTCGCTGATTCGACTGTTTCGATCAGTTTTCGTCAAAATCAACATATAACTCTATATATTGAATTTAAATGAGCATTTCTATTTACCGGGGTCACATACGAACTCTATAAATTGTAGAAAAATATTTTCTATCTTCGTATTGACGATACGGTCCTAACAAAACTAGTTTCGTCGAATTCTGAGACCGTTGGAAAAATGGCCAATTTCCAGTCGATTAAAATCAACTGAAACTGGTCAAACACGTTTTCCTTTGCCACACTCACATATTGATTCGAAAAATTATGAAATTTGAAACCTAGCAATAATTTGACCCTGCGGATCCAACAAAAGTGGTTTCGTCGAAATCCGAGGTCGTTTGCAAAATGTCTATTTTTAAGGGCCTGAATTCTATAGCGACTATTCAGAATTTTTAACTGGACATATCTTTTGATCCCCGCTATGAAATTTCAAATTTTCGGATTCGTTGGAAAGATATCTTCAATTAGATCCTAATGTTTTTGGTTTCGCTAAAATCCGGTTTGTTTTGCACCCGGTATATTCAATTGAAGTTTGAAATCGAATTATCGAACTACCGCGCCATTTTTAATTCCTTTTATAATTATAAATAAATATTTATATTCTAACGACGGCGTATATAATATATACGTTCGAATTATATTCAAAATAAATTTCTCGTCGATAATATTTAAAATAATCTATCTTAAATATTCAAAATTCGCTAAAATTGCCAAAATAAAAATTTTAAACTGGCTCAGATTTTCGAATTGTTACAAATATAAAGGTTATGCACACTAGATTCAAGGATTACTATAGATTTTTGTCTTATATAAGTCATTTACGACTTAAACTTAGCACCTTACATTAACTTTTATTATTTATTTTAAAAGAGAACTGGTCAAATCATCCTCTATATATTAATATTGTTAAATCGGATGCTAAATAGCGTTGATTTAGCAGATGTAGCAGAAAATAGCGGGGCTTAAAGCGGAGGTAATGTTCATCGGCGCTAAATTGAAATAGCGTAGCGGTCGTAGAATGCTATGGGCAATAGCGGGGATTTCGCGGGGCTTTAGCGGGGCTTTAACTGCATAGATTCGATGCAAACATCAAAGTTTCACTTATATTTTGAAACTTTCTTGATCTTATTGGCGCGGATCCAGGGTCCAAATGGTAATATGCGAATGATGAGTGTTATAGATGCTTTAAAATGTAGAATAGAAAACATGCGGCAGTGTTTTACCTGATTACTTAGTCGCTAAGCAACCTGCTTAGTCAACATGAAAATATGAATGTTCTACTAATATTTGAAAACTTTTTCGTCTTCTTCACACAAATTCTACTCGCAAAGTCTAAACGTGTTTTTAAAAATACTATTATTTAATGATGAGTATTATATGTATTTGAAATGGTAGAGTTTCAAACATGCAGCAGTATTTTACCTGATTACTTGAGCACCAAGAAACTACTTATTCGATGCAAACATCAAAGTTTCACTAATATTTCGAAACTTTCTTGACCCTATTGGCGCGGATCCAGGGTCCAAACGGTAGTACGCAAATGATGAGTGTTGTAGATGCTTTAAAACATAGAATAGCAAACATGCGGCGGTGTTTTACCTAATTAATTAGTCACTAAGCAACTTGCTCAGTCAGTATGAAAATATGAATATTCTACTAATATTTGAAAACTTTTTCGTCTTATTCACACAAATTCTACCCCTAAAGTCGAAACGTGTTTTTAAAAACACTATTATTTAATGATGAGTATTATATGCATTTGAAATGGTAGAGTTTGAAACATGCGGCAGTGTTTTACCTAATTACTTGAGCACCGAGAAACCTATTTATTCGATGCAAACATTAAAGTTTCACTTATATTTTGAAACTTTCTTCATCTTATTGGTGTGGATCCAGGGTCCAAACGGTAATATGCAAGTGATGAGTGTTATAGCTGCTTTAAAATGTGGAATAGGAAACATGCGGCAGTGTTTTATATGATTACTTATTCACTAAGCAACCTGCTCAGTCAATATGAAAATACGAATATTCTGCTAATATTTGAAAGCTTTTAGGTCTTATTCATACAACTTATACTCCCAAAGTCAAAACGTGTTTTTAAAAACACTATTATTTAATGATGAGTTTTATATATAATTGAAATGGTAGAGTTTCAAACATGCGATAGTGTTTTACCTGATTACTTGAGCACTAAGAAACCTACTAATTCGAAGCAAATGTAACAACCCGCATTCTACGCATCGGAGGATCATAGAATATATATTTCTTTTACATATGAAGTCGTATGGTCATGTGGCTTTGGGGAACGACTATTGGGGTAATTTACCATGTTCATGATTTTTGCCGATTTTTAAATGACCATTTTGCCCCTAGCTGATCTTGTTTCGGCCATAACTTTTGGTTGGAAAGGAGTTTTGACCTGAAACCACTTCCATTGGCTTCGGATGATGGTTTATCTTTCCGTAGAGTGGTCACACGTGTAAAACGGACTTACTGTTTGGGAGATATGGCTGAAATAAAGTTTGAAAGGTGAAAAACTGCTTAACCGGGACAAATAGGGTGATTCGTGAATGGGCCCAAAACCCATTTCGGGATTAGGGTTATGTGGGGGCTGAAATGAGTTAGGTTTTCATTTCATTTCAGTTTTCTAGCCTCCACTTACCTCTAAGAAACCCTAAAAATGGCCTCCAACCTCTAAATCACCTCCAAATCACTTTCTACTTGAAGATTGGGCTTAGAAACATCAAATCAAGGCAAATCAACACAAATCAAGATTAGAGCTGCTGTTTACCATTGGGATTCGCACAAAATCAGAGATTTATTTCATATCTAAGGTTTATTTGTGGCTAAGGTGAGTGATTTGCATAGTTTCTCACTAATTATGGTTGATTAAGGGTAATTAGTGAAGATTAGCGAATTTATACATTAATAAATTCTGGAAAATATTTATAAATTCTTAAATAATGTTTTAGACCTCTGATATGAATTTGGGTTAGTTTGGTTAAGTTTTGCTAATCCATTCATTAATTATGCGTGAACATGCTTAAGGGAAAATATGGGGTTTTGTCTATGTTTGATCCATTTTAACCTATCATATTGATGTTTTGGTGTTTGAGGTCACTTCTACTTGTTGCTATGACTTTGTGGTATGTTTGTGATTGATTAGAATAGATAGAATGATCGAAAACGTCGTCGAATGGCGTAAAATGCTCGCTGGATAAGTTGCAGGAAAACAGTGCAGGCTTTCGGATCAGATCAGATGGATGGGCTCGGATCGGGCAAAGGATCACCGAACCGAACCGTAGCTTAGCACAAGAGAAGGTATGGCAAAAAGGAAGGCCAAAATGGTTGAACTGGGATCGGATCGAGCTAAGGAAGGGGGATCGGATCGGAGCTGATGGGAATAGGAATAGGGATCGGATCGTAGCAGATGGGAATAAGGTAGAGGATCGGATCGGACCAGAACGCAAAGCCAAGAGCTAAGAGAGAAGGACGGACCAGATGGTGACAGGGGACCCGAACCGAACCGATGGGGCAATCAAGCCCGAACCGAACCGGTTGCTGAGGCGTCACACTGAACGAGATGCATACACCCAAACCGAACCGAGATGCATATCTATGACCGAACCGAACCAATGGTAAGAAGGAATCAGAACCGATCCAGTATTGACCAAAAACCCGAGATGCAAAGGTAGTCCAAGTTGGAATTTAGAGCTCAGGATCCAGTTGGGAACCGGTGAGTTCACTTCGTGATTGGGCTTTGCTGCAAGACGTGTGCAAAGGAGTTGTCGACGTTCATAACTTCGATTCACCATGAATGATAGGACTATGTTATCAGTGCTGTAGAGTCATTATGACTCGAGGGGCAAAGTGATCGTAGTAGGACTACGAGCCAGCGTAGATGGGGTGTACAACTCCATGGGGCAAGTGGACATAGTAAAGGATTAGTAGGACTATGAGCCGGCGCAGATGGGGTGTACCACTCCATGGGGCAAGTGGACATAGTCAAGGATTAGTAAGGCTATGAGCCAGCGCAGATGGGGTGAATAACTCCATGGAGCAAGTGGACATAGCGAAGGATTAGTGGCTATGGATCAGTGCAGATGAAGCCATTATGACTTCATGGGGCAAGGTGATCGTAGCAAAGTATTGGGTGATCAGAATGGTGAATATCGTATGCTTTACACTCTGAGTGAGAGATGTGAGGATGGTTGCTATGCTTGATTGTTTGCCATCACTATGACATGCACACCCCCACCCCCGTATGCTTATACACCATATGTGAGTGGCACCTTAGAGTGTTGTACAGTATGTAGTGCTAACTCTTTGGTTGCAGGTCCAGGTTCAGGTATGGTTTAGTATACCTGTTATTGTTCTGTTTAGCTGCTTATCGCTCATACCAGACTTTTGTCTGATCCAGAGTTTTATGTCTCTTCTTATTACTCTGGGTGCTCACACGATGTAACACCCCACCTCCGCCAATGCCACTCTTGCAAGGACATTAGCTTTGGAGGGGCGTTCAACGAGGTAAACATGCATGCAGATATCACAAGACAAAAGATATAAGTATAACAGAGTAGTAAAGCAGCGGAATAAACTAGTATTTCAAAACCATAGTTAAGTTACATCAAAGTACTTGTTCATTATTTTCCCATAAAAACAAAGTCTAGAAAATAAACTGAAAACTGAATAAGAAACATAAAGTAACTATCCCCAAAGTAGCATAAGGCCATAGTATGCTCAAACCACACGTGAGCTATCCAGAAAAGAAGCAAAAGATCCAGCTAAGTAACAGTGTTCCCACCCTGCAAACCTGGGGGGGGGGGGGGGAACGGAAGAAAAGAGGCGAAAGAAAATGGGTCAGTCAAAAAGACTGGTAAGTCCTATCTACTATTAGTATAAAAACTAATAAAGTTAACTGAACATGTAAACAGGGATGAGATGTGGGGTGATAACTGGCATGGTGAAAAGTTAACAAGATAGATCAAGTGTGGCATCGCATATACAAGGTTAAGTTGCGCCAGGTGTGTACTAGTATTCCTATCCATGTCAATTATAAACTAGAAATGATCCCTTGGACCAAAGCTGGCCCACATCATGAGATGACCTAAATCGAGGTCCAACTACTCGGTCTAGTCGATCGGCTCCCTAAAAGCCTAACTCGTCGTGTATCGGTGTCATACGGCTTAATCATGGAATGTAGTTAACTATACTAGGTCCAACCCAGGGTGTATCCAGCCCTAAGGTGTAAACCACAGACACAATTCAAGCACGCACAGTCTAAACCTACCAGTGCCCGTGTTCAACTCCGGACATAATGTGCACGACCATGGTCCGCCTGAACAACCGGTGCACCATTCAGCCGTCTCTTTTGGTCTCTTACAATCAGTCCAGTAATCGTGCCCCACCCTAGCCTAGTCCAGGGTCCCCATGATACTTCCAAGTAGGTTACTGCTGAAAAGGACAACGTAACTAGGGTTTCAAGCGGGTTAAGTGTGGTTAACCCTATCCTAACCATGTATTGAGTCGGTCAAGTGTGTCCAAGCAGTTCATGACTTAACCCTATCAATACATCGTGTTTAATTGGTTAAGTATATTCAAGTAGTCCATGACTTAACCCTACCAATCCATCGTGTTTAATTGGTTAAGTATATTCACTTAGTCCATGACTTAACCCTACCATGTGGCATTAATTAACTTAATGCACCCCAACCTCTCACATTAGACTTTGTTGTGGTTACTAGTTAAGCCGGGCGGGTCCGGGTAGCTTTACACCACAACCTAGTCTAACCTCGGGTTTTAAGTGCGATATGACCAACTACTCACATTAGGTCCTATTGTTTGTAGCCACTAGTTAAGCTGGTCGGTTCCGGGTAGATTTATGCTACAAACTCAACCCAACCTCGAGTTGGCCATTCTCATGTTTTCTAGAAGTCATGTCCAAGTCCATGTTTCAAGCATAAACACATGTCAAACTTTCATGTCATATTTTCAAGTCATGTTCTTATGTTATTTAAGTTTGCCCAAGTACCCATACGTATTCCCATCGCACGTAAATTCGCATCACGCAAATAGATCAAAGAGGGAACATAACAACATGACAAGGTGGGTATAAGATGGCAAAGTCTATCACAAGTTACACATGGTGATATTTGAGGAAAAAGGGGTTCAACATACTAGCATATGGCCTCAACATGTATGATAGCATATAAGGTGACTTGGCCTCATACATATCAAATAGCACAAGGGTGATTTGGCCACAAGCATGCATAATAGCATAAGGGTGCTTTGGCCACAAGTTAAACATGGTGGCATATGAGGCATAAATAGGTTCATAAGCTTGCATATTACATCATAGGCCTCAAAACATGCATAATATCAACTTAAGCAAATAGGTTCAACATGATTATGAAGGACATAGGATGATGGCTAAAAGTTCGCATATAGCATTATTAGGCTTCAAAAGTATGCATAAAACCAAACTTAGCATATAAGTGATACATGGTGATAAATGACATGTAGAAGTTGCTAGAAGTTCGCATTTAGCCTCACATGCAAGTTATCATAAGGTATATGATAACTTACATGTTGCCAAAATGCAACCTTTAATATAAAGCTTGAAGCTTTTAGCCCACAAGGTCAAGGTGATAGGTTTTCAAATATGCATAGAATATATTCATGCATAACATGATAAGATCAAAGCATATATCATACTTAGGCCCAAACTCAACATGCAACATATCACATTTAACTTCATAGTTAGAATCTAAGAGTAGTATAGGGCTTACAATGCTATGAAGACTAGAGTAAATATAAAATAAGATTGAGACGAAGCCACTAGCAACTCTAAAAACCTCAATTGAATACAAGCTCCAAGTTGACTTGAGAAACAATAAGCTCCTTTGATTTGTATGAATAAATATCCTTGTTTTGATGAATAATGGTGGCTCTTTTACTAGCTTAGGACACTCAAACTTTCATGAAGAGGATGGAGGCTATGATATGAAGATGGAGGCCATGATTAAGAAACATTTGGGCAACATTTAGTTGTAGGAATGATTAATGAGGGTTTAGGCTAGGTCTAGGGGTCTTTTTATAGGTGATTAGGTTAATTTAGACCTTAGGATTAACCTTAAAACACATCAGGTCCGTCAATCCCGTCAGAAACTTCTGGAACAAGACTCAGCATGACACAATTGGTGCACCAGGAAAACTGGTCCGACAGGGGGGGTCGACCCCTGGGTCGACATGGGTGTCAACCCCTGGGTCGACCGGGGGGTCGACCCATTGGGGGTGGTCGACAGGGGTGTCGACCCCTGTGTCGACCCTGCCTTGGGCGGGAGCATTCCCGCCTATCTTGTTTTGGCTGAAAAACTGTTTTTGGGCTTGGCATTTTCTGAAAACTTCATTGGGCCATAACTTGGTCATACGGACTCCGTTTTTCGAAAACTCGGACTCTATTTCGCGTATTTTTCCGAGACGAACGCAATGGCACAGCCCGTTTCCCTTGAATCAGATTTTAACATTTAATTCTGCCTTGATTTATGTTATTACATGTTATTCAAAAATACGAGTTGTTACATTCTCCCCACCTTAAAGGATTTCGTCCCCGAAATCTCCAAGTTAGGAAGAACGTATCCTACCATCCATCATCCATATACTCAAAACATCATCCACAAGTAACCATTATCCTTAAAAAGATTCTAAATGCTGTATGAACATATGCAAAAGGTGTGTGTAGATGTACTTATCTAATGCGAAAATCAGGCGATTACTGATTCAGTAAACCTCCTTAATGCAAAACTTGTTAGTGAAATGAGTCCATATGTATGCAAATTCCTAACATAATTTATAATCTCTACATGAGTGCACAAACATTCATTCATAAGCAACATCCACGTGATAGCACAACAAGTTTCATCCATGAATAAGCATAAACACTCATGCATATGCGGTATGAAAGTGTGTGAGCCGATCTTAGTGCCTAATGTGTATCATGCATCCACGAGTATCCACTTGCAAACACTTGCAACCACTTGCAAACATCAAGCATAACATGTTTCAAATACATGTTTCATCCAAAGGGTTTCTACCTAAGGTTCTCATGACAAGATTTACGAAACAAGATAAACTAGATAAACATGGATAGCAAAGGAAAGATATACCAACTAGGAAAAGAGATTGAAAATGTATCCTCAAAAAGGAATGGATACAGCCCACGCATCTTCTCCTTGGTTTTCCAAGTTGCATCTTCATCGGCTTTACTCCACTGAACTTTCACCAATTTGACTTCTCAATTCCTTAGCTTCTTGATCTCTGTTCCCAAGATACGAATCAGAGCTCTTCTCAAGGTTGCCTCTTTCTCTACCTCCACGTCTTCAATAATGCTTGGTTCAACCACCTCAGCTGACTCATGTAGGCACTTTCGGAGATGTGAGATATGAAAGACATTATGCACTCCGGCTAGCTTCTCGGGCAATTCCACCTTATAGGCCATCTTTCCAATTCTCTCTATGATAGGGAAGGGTCCTACGAACCTTGGTGCCTGCTTCCCAACTGCTCCAAAACGTATCACATTACGCAAAGGAGAAACCTTCACGAAAACCATGTCTCCCATTTTGAATTCCAAATCTGCCCTTCGCTTGTCAGCATAAGATTTCTGTCTATCTTGGGCCGCTTTCATCCGTCTTCTCACCAATTCAACTTTCTCGGATGTATCCCGTATCATATCGGGCCCAAGTATAAGCCTATCTGTTGTCTCCCACCAACATGTTAGTGACTTGCTCGGTCTCCCATATGAAGCTTCGAATGGTGCTATCCCTATGTTGGCTTGATAGCTATTATTATAAGCAAACTCTACAAGAGGAAGGTGGTCTTCCCAAGTACCACCAAAGTCAAAAATGCATAGCCTCAACAGATCTTCTAGTACTCTATTCGCCCTTACGGTTTGGCCATCCGTTTGGGGGTGATAGGCTGTACTCAGACTCAATCGCGTACCCATCACTTCTTGCAAACTATTCCAGAAAAAAATTGGGTCACGATCGCTAACTATGCTAGAAGGAACTCCATGCAACCGCACTATCTCTCGAAGATAACCAGATGCTAGCCATGATACGGTCCTTTTGTTTTTCACCGGAATTAAATGGGCTCTGTTTGTAAGTCTATCAATTATTACACATATCCCATAAAGCCCCAAATGGTTTGGTGACGAACATCTTCACCTCAACCATATATCACAAACAGGCGAGTCATACTCCTTATGGGGTTTGCAACAGAACTAAGATTGAGGATAGGACCGAGAGGATATACTTAAAAGATAGCATGCGAGTAAGCTCTACGGAATAATAGGGGTCAAGGATATACTCTTAGAAAGAGATTTAATGCGCATATCTAGTCTTCAATCTTCTAAGCCGCATTTTCTTGTGCTTAATCCCATCGTGCCCTGACCTTCTTTTAACTTCACAACTCCGTAGTTCTTAATTCTTATTTCCAAAATATGAGTTAGAACTCATTTCACCGTTGCCTCTCGTTCCACTTCCACTTATCCTTTGACTAAAATTCTTGGCTTAAACATAACTGCGTACTCATGGTTTCATGCAAGCTTTCCAAAATTCGTTAGCAAATCTTGGATCTCGTTTACATACTATACGGTATCCCACGCAGAAAACTATCTCTTGAAAACAAGTGCCAATCCATGTTGCCATATGTACTTACTAGGGTGATTTCTCTAACCCATGCTTAAGTGAAATGGACTATCCGCCTTAGTAGCGAATACCACCGGAGCATCCCCTTCTGAAATGCTTCACCTAATGAAATTTTTCAAGCAACTCCTTGATTTGCTTGCCAAGCTCTCTTCTTTCTCGCGGGGCCATGTGCCTAACGGGCAATGATACTGGCTTGGTATTATCGACTAGATAAATGCGGAAATCTATCTCTCGTTTAGGGGGTAACCCTTTTACTTATTCAAAGACATCAGGATAGTCTCGGACCACCCTTACAGATTGCAGATCATCGATGGACGAGTCAAGAGATTCAAGATAACATAACATGACGGGACCCATAGGGTTACTAGAAATTCCTAGGGGATTACCGAGGCGAGTCATGAGCCTCACTGCCGTATGCTCACAGTCAAGAATGGCTACATAACTGGACAACCAATCCACGCCCAAAATCAACGCGTATCCCATAAACCGAGAACCTAAGCATTACACATGAATTTTATGCTCAAGATAGAGGTTTTCAAATCCATACAAATCACAGGTAGATGGGCGGAACCCCCAATTCGACTTGAAACACAAACGGGATCCTCAACTAGACTAGTACTAAGGTGCAAACTTTCAACAAGATCAGAAGAAATAAAACTATGCGATGCACTAGAATCGAATAAAGCGCGAACAAGAAAATCAGAAATGTAAACAAGGCTTTCTACAGAAACACTACCTCGATTAAGAGATGGAAGAGTGAGGAGAGCCTGCAACTGCCATCCAGAGGGTCCTGCTCGCTGAGTTTGTCCTTGCCCATGTCCTTGCTTCTTCGGGCAATCCTTGCTAAAATGTCCAGATTCTCCGCAATGAAAACACTTGCCTAACTTCCTCTTCTTCTTCCTGCAATCCTTGGCTAGATGCCCCTTGATCCCACAAAAGTTGCATTTCCTCTTCTTACTTGACGTGTTGTCGTTCTTTCCTCCTTTCCCGGAGTATATCTTCTTGCCTTGAGACTTATTTGCCATGACCTTCTTCTTGTCACTCTTATCTTCCTCTTGAAGCAGGGCCATATTTACCAAATTTTCGAAGGTCGCCCCCATGGGTATATGAGACATGGCCAAATCGCACAATGGCTCATTCAATCCTAGAGCAAAGCGTAGGGCCTTTTTCTGAGCTGTGTTAACCAAGTCTAAACCGAACCGAGCAAGTTGATTAAACTTATCCACATATTCCCTAACGGTCATGTCCCCTTGCTTTAGTGATAGGAACCTCTCCAGCTGAAGGTTCTCTTTTGCTGATGATAAAAACCTTAGTCCAAACCTTCTCCTAAACTCATCCCAAGTCTCAATTGGTCTAGTAGTGGTGGTGACTACCCACCAATGAGCAGCTTCCCCTTTCAATAGCCATACCGCCAACAGAACTTTCCTACGGTCCTCTATATCAAAGATAGCAAAGAGGTCTTCAGTTTCCTTTAACCAGTTTCTTGCCTCCACAGAAGTCTCCGTTCCGACAAAATTCTTGCAACCCATCACCTTAAAGTCTTTGCAAAGCTCCGCGAAATTCACCAGTGTATGCTGAGGGGGAGGAGGAATATCCGCGGGGCCGGCTTCATTCGCCCTTGCCTCCATGTACCTTCTAAACCAAATAGGTACTGGTACACCCTCCGGGATGGCAAAATTATTGGCCATACCGAGACGAAGAAAAAGATAGATAGATTCAGAACGAGGAAACGAAGGATAGTGCTAATGGCTTTTGGGGAATAGCCTTTTAAAATAACTAGACTTTTCTTGGAAAATACTTAATTGGTTTTGAAAATAGTTTTTCAAAAGGTAAGTTTTTTTTAAACCTTTTGCTCCAATCTTGTAAACCTTATGCTCCGATACCAAATGTAACACCCCACCGCCGCCATTGCCACTCTTGCAAGGACATTAGCTTTGGAGGGGTGTTAAACGAGGTAAACATGCATGCAGATATCACAAGACAGAACATATAAGTAAAACAGAGTAGTAAAGCAACGGAATAAACTAGTATTTCAAAATCATAGTTAAGTTACATCAAAGTACTTGTTCATTATTTTCCCATAAAAACAAAGTCTAGAACATAAACTGAAAACTGAAAAAGAAACATAAAGTAACTATCCCCAAAGTAGCATAAGGCCATAGTATGCTCAAACCATACGTGAGCTATCCAGAAAAGCAGCAAAAGATCCAGCTAAGTAACAGTGTTCCCACCTTGCAAACCTAGGGGGGGGGGGAAACGGAAGAAAAGAGGTGAAAGAAAATGGGTCAGTCAAAAAGACTGGTAAGTCCTATCCACTATTAGTATAAAAACTAATAAAGTTAACTGAACATGTAAACAGGGATGAGATGTGGGGTGATAACTGGCATGGTGAAAAGTTAACAAGATAGATCAAGTGTGGCATCGCATATACAAGGTTAAGTTGCACCAGTTGTGTACTAGTATTCCTATCCATGTCAAGTATAAACTAGAAATGATCCCTTGGCCCAAAGCTGGCCCACATCATGAGATGACCTAAATCGAGGTCCAACTACTCGGTCTAGTCGATCGGCTCCCTAAAAGCCTAACTCGTCGTGTATCGGTGTCATACGGCTTAATCATGGAATGTAGTTAACTGTACTAGGTCCACCCCAGGGTGTATCCAGCCCTAAGGTGTAAACCACAGACACAATTCAAGCACGCACAGTTTAAACCTACCGGTGCCCATGTTCAACTCCGGACTTAATGTGCACGACAATGGTCCGCCTGGACAACCGGTGCACCATTCAGCCGTCTCTTTTGGTCTCTTACAATCAGTCTAGTAATCGTGCCCCACCCTAGCCTAGTCCAGGGTCCCCATGATACTTCCAAGTTGGTTACTGCTGAAAAGGACCACGTAACTAGGGTTTCAAGCGGGTTATGTGTGGTTAACCCTATCCTAACCATGTATTGAGTCGGTCAAGTGTGTCCAAGCAGTCATGACTTAACCCTATCAATACAACGTGTTTAATTGGTTAAGTATATTCAAGTAGTCCATGACATAACCCTACCAATCCATCGTGTTTAATTGGTTAAGTATATTCAAGTAGCCCATGACTTAACCTTACCATGTGGCATTAATTAACTTAATGCACCCCAACCACTCACATTAGACTTTGTTGTGGTTACTAGTTAAGCCGGGCGGGTCCGGGTAGCTTTACACCACAACCTAGTCTAACCTTGGGTTTTAAGTGTGATATGACCAACTACTCACATTAGGTCCTATTGTTTGTCGCCACTAGTAAAGCCGGTCGGTTCCGGGTAGATTTATGCTACAAACTCAACCCAACCTCTAGTTGGCCATTCTCATGTTTTCTAGAAGTCATGTCCAAGTCCATGTTTCAAGCATAAACACATGTCAAACTTTCATGTCATATTTTCAAGTCATGTTCTTATGTTATTTAAGTTTGCCCAACTACCCATACGTATTCCCATCGCACGTAAATTCGCATCACGCAAATAGATCAAAGAGGGAACATAACCACATGACAAGGTGGGTATAAGATGGCAAAGTCTATCACAAGTTACACATGGTGATATTTGAGGAAAAAGGGGTTCAACATACTAGCATATGGCCTCAACATGTATGATAGCATATAAGGTGACTTGGCCTCTTACATATCAAATAGCACAAGGGTGGTTTGGCCACAAGCATGCATAATAGCATAAAGGTGCTTTGGCCACAAGTTAAACATGGTGGCATATGAGGCATAAATAGGTTCATAAGCTTGCATATTACATCATAGGCCTCAAAACATGCATAATATCAACTTAAGCAAATAGGTTCAACATGATTATGAAGGACATAGGATGATGGCTAAAAGTTCGCATATAGCATTATTAGGCTTCAAAAGTATGCATAAAACCAAACTTGGCATATAAGTGATACATGGTAATAAATGAAATGTAGAAGTTGCTAGAAGTTCGCATTTAACCTCACATGCAAGTTATCATAAGGTATATGATAACTTCCATGTTGCCAAAATGCAACCTTTAATATAAAGCTTGACGCTTTTAGCCCACAAGGTCAAGGTGATAGGTTTTCAAATATGCATAGAATATATTCACGCATAACATGATAAGATCAAAGCATATATCATACTTAGGCCCAAACTCAACTTGCAACATATCACATTTAACTTCATAGTTAAAATCTAAGAGTAGTATATGGCTTACAATGCTATGAAGACTAGAGTAAATATAAAATAAGATTGAGACGAAGCCACTAGCAACTCTAAAAACCCCAATTGAATACAAGCTCCAAGTTGACTTGAGAAACAATAAGCTCCTTTGATTTGTATGAAGAAATATCCTTGTTTTGATGAAGAAAGGTGGCTCTTTTACTAGCTTAGGACACTCAAACTTTCAGGAAGAGGATGGAGTCCATGATATGAAGATGGAGGCCATGATCAAGAATCATTTGGGCAGCATTTAGTTGTAGGAATGATTAATGAGGGTTTAGGCTAGGTCTAGGGGTCTTTTTATAGGTGATTAGGTTAATTTAGACCATAGGATTAACCCTAAAACACATCAGGTCCGTCAATCCCGTCAGAAACTTCTGGAACAAGACTCAGCATGACACAATTGGTGCACCAGGAAAACTGGTCCGACAGGGGGGGTCGACCCCTTGGTCGACGTGGGTGTCGACCCCTGGGTCGACAGGGGGGTCGACCCATTGGGGGGTCGACAGGGGTGTCGACCCTTGTGTCGACCCTGCCTGGGGCGGGAGAATTCCCACCTATCTTGTTTTTGCTGAAAAACTGTTTTTGGGCTTGGCATTTTCTGAAAACTTTATTGGGCCATAACTTGGTCATACGGACTCCGTTTTTCGAAAACTCAGACTCTATTTCGCGTATTTTTCCGAGATGAACGCAATGGCACAGCCCGTTTCCCTTGATTCAGATTTTAACATTTAATTCTGCCTTGATTTATGTTATAACATGTTATTCAAAAATACGGGTTGTTACACACGAGCAGACTAGCGACAGGTTAGATGGTGATGCACGAGTAGTTGATTCGGAGACGAGAAGGAGGATCCTACGTATGATATCTACATATATTCTCCCTGTGTCGTTGGTGGTAACAACTTTGGCATTAGTAGTGTACCTTCTTTATCTTTCTTTTGCTATAGAGATAGTATTTTGAAATTGTAATAAGCTGTATTTTGGATTTCCGTTGCTATGATGCTTAGTTTGTCTTCAGCTTATGCACTGTCTCACCTGTTTTATGTCAAGTATATTGTTATTATATTTTGTTCTATGCGCTGTGAGACATTCTACAGGTTCTTTGTTGATTCTTCGTCTTCTTTCTTTTCTTCTGACGACCGTCCCGTTCTAACTAGACATGTGTACAGCGCACTTTTGGAGTAAATGTCGGTTGGCGCGGGACGGGCCATCACATTTGGTATCAGAGCTCTAGGTTGTGTAGTTAACCTAGGGAAAGACACTAGGGAGAGATAGTACGTATATGAGAGCGCGTATTTGTGATTACTTTGGTTTTCAAAAGCTATATATATATACTATTAGTATAGCTAAGGATGAAGTCGTACTGCACTGGCACCACTATGAAGATGGTTAATCGTTTTCTCTTTACAGATTTGACGATGAGCCGAGACACGAGGGGTGCTAGTAGAGGGGCCGATAATGGGAATGCTCCTGACATAAGGACGATGTTCACTGACTTCATGAGTGAGATGCTTAGGGATGTTCAAGGAGCTGTTCCCAATTCCGATAATGGTGGTGGTCCAGTAGTGCAGGCGCCTAGGGTCGATTTCGTCAAGCTGTGCAAGGATTACACTAACCTTGGTGGTAAGCCGTTTCACGGAACGGAGTCGGCCACGGATGTTTAGGATTGGTTGGATGGTTGTGATCGTATCTTCGAAGACTTGGGTATCGAGGATGCGATGAAGAGAAGGCTAGCGTCTCGTCAACTATAAGGGCGAGCGATGAATTGGTGGAATGCTGTTAAGACAACCACTCCCGAGGATCAAGTTACTTGGAATCAGTTTAAGGCTCGCTATAGCGACAAGTTTATCCCAGCTGCTCAAAAGTCAGAATTGTTTAGGAAGTTCTTGGAACTCAAGCAGAATGGTAGGGCTGTCTCGGACTATATTGCTGAGTTTGACACTTTGTCGAAGTATGGATTATCTCTTATCGATACTCCTGAGAAGAAGAATGAGAAGTTCATTACTGGTTTGGATGGATACTTGGGGGAAAGGCTTGTTAACCACATCGATGAGACTTTTGAATCGATTGTTGGGAAAGCTTTGAGGTCAGAGAGTCTGTACCCTAAGCCAAATACTGAGGTTGCATCTGCGGAAGGGCCAAAGCCGCAAGCAAGCGGTGGAGGAAAGAATAACTCTTAGAACAAGAGGAGGCAGAATCAGACCAAGGATGGCCAGAAAAAGAGTAAGAGGGACGTGGAGTGCTTCAGCTGTAGTAAGAAGGGCCATTATGCTAAGGATTGTCGGGCCAGGTCAGCGGATAAGAAGTGCTTCAATCGTGGCCAAGTGGGACATTTCAAGGATAAATGTCCACAACCTCTTAAGGAGAAGCAGATTGTGAAAGCATATGCTATCAATGCTATTCCTTCTTCGTCGAATGCCCCAACTGCGGCGGAGAAAGGAAAGAATGTCGTCATTCAAGGTATGCTTTCTATTTATGATGTACCTGTTCGAGTATTGTTTGATACTGGGGCTTCCCGTTCCTTCATATCTAGTAACCTGGTAGATAGGTTGGGACTGGAACCCGAGATATCGATAGACCTTTGGTTGTGACGAACCCGATTGGTGGTTCGACTAACCTTAGTATGATTTGCAGAAATTTGGTCTTATCGAGTCGTGGATGTATGTTTGTTTGTGATTGCTTTGTTTTGGGCTTTACTGGGTATGGCATTATAGTGGGAGTCGATTGGCTCTAAAGATACGGGGTGGTGGTAGACTGTGAGGGATTTTTGGTGACAGTTAGAGCGGATGATGGGCGGAGGGTAGTGTTTGGTAGTCTACCTAGTGATGGGGTATTGGCTAGTTTTATAAATTCCCTCGACATCCCGCATGATGAGTTGTCAGATGTGCCCGTGGTTAGCCAGTATCCGGACTTCTTCGAGGAAGTGACCGGGCTTCCACCACACCGAGAGATTGATTTCCGTATTGATCTAGTGAAAGATGCTAGACCAATAGTGATGCCACTTCGTCGTATGGCGCCAAGGGAGCAACGAAAGCTCGGGGTGCAAGTAAGCGATCTTTTGAGGAAAGGATTTATTAGAAGAAGTGTCTCCAAGTGGGGAGCACCAGTTGTGTTTGCCACTAAGACAGATGGTTCCCTTCGTTTGTGAGTGGACTATCGCGAGTTGAATAAGGTGATGAAGAAGAATAAGTATCCTCTACCGCGGATAGATGATTTGTTCGATCAACTGGAAGGAGAAAAAGTGTTCTCCCAGTTGGACCTCGCGATAGGATTTCATCAGCTTCGAGTAGCAACTGAGAGTGTTCCGGAAACGGCATTTAGGACGCCGTCTGGATTCTATAAGTGGTTGGTCATGCCATTTGGGTTGACCAATGCACCAGCATACTTCGTGGATCTTAGGAATAGGGTATTCAGAGATCAATTGAATAAGTTTGTTCTTGTGTTCGTGGACGACATCCTTGTTTACTCGAGGACAGAGGAAGAACACAAGGGACATTTGAGGATAGTAATGGAGGTGTTGAGAAAGCACCAATTGAAAGCAAAGTTTTCTAAGTGTCACTTCTGGAGAAGGGAAGTGAGATTCTTGGGCCATGTTGTTTCATAGAATGGTATTGTCGTGGACCCTACAAAGGTGGCTACGGAACAGGATTGGTCTACGCCCAAGAATGCAACTGACGTAAGAAGTTTCTTGGGGTTAGCTGGATATTATCGTAAGTTTTCCAAGACTTCTCCAAGATAGCAGCACCGTTGAATCAATTGACTAAGAAGAATCAAGCCTTCGTTTGGGACGGAGTGTGTGAGAATGCATTCAAGAGTCTAAAGGAAAAGTTGACGCATGCGCCAGTGTTAGTCATTCCTAAAGGGAATGAAGAGATGACGGTATACACGGATGCTTGTGGTACCAGACAAGGTGCTGTGTTGATGAAAGGAGGTAGGGTTGTAGCTTATGCTAGTCGGCAACTAAAGACGCACGAGAAGAGGTATCCTACCCATGATTTGGAATTAGCAGCGTTCGTGTTTGCATTAAAGATGTGGAGACATTATCTCTTGGGAGAAAGATTCGAGTTGTTTACCGATCATAAATCGTTAAAGTATATTTTCTCTCAGAAGGATCTAAATCTCCGTCAGCAGAGATGGTTAGAGTTCTGGGCTTTGTATGATTTTGATATCGCATATACACCTGGGAAGGGCAATGCGGTAGCCGATGCCTTGAGTAGGAGACATGCCAGTTTAGGGGCTATGTTTCTTGAATGGAAGCAACTGCAGTATATCGCAGGGTATGACTTCAGACCAAAATGCGAATTAGATCCAGAGATGTTGGCTAGTTTGATGATCAGACCCACTTTGATTAAGCGGATTGGTTCCAGTCAGAGGGATGATCCTAACCTATTGGAAATCATCTCTAAGTTAGAGACGGGAATCGATGAGGAGATGAACAAGTATGGGCTTGATCGAGAAGGATGGCTTCGAAAGGATGGAAGATTAGTTGTACCCAATGTCAATGGCTTGAGAGATGAAGTGCTTAGAGAATATCATCACTCAAAACTGACCATACACCCCGGTGGTAACAGGATGTATCGAGACATGAAGCAGACTTACTACTGGGAAGGGATGAAAAGAGACGTTGGGAAGTTTATATCCAAATGCATGAATTGCTAGCTAGTTAAAGCTGAGCAAAAGAAGCCCAGTGGATTGTTGCAACCATTAGAGATTCCCGAATGGAAGTGGGAGCAAGTCTCGATGGATTTCATTGATGGTTTACCAAGAACTAGATAGGGACATGATAGCATTTGGGTAATTGTGGATCGATTGACTAAGAGTGCAAGATTTGTACCAGTCAAATCGACTAGAACGGCAGCTAAGTTAGCCGAACTGTATATGAAGTGGGTAGTGAGATTTCATGGAGTACCTAAAGGCATTATGAGTGACCGAGATCCATTGTTTACTAGTGGATTTTGTAAGAGCTAACAAGAGGCTTTAGGGTCAGAATTACATCTCAGTATCGCGTATCATACTCAAACTGACAGTCAGACAGAGAGGGTGAATCGTATATTGGAAGATCTCTTAAGAGCTTGTATATTGGATTTTGGTGGATCATGGGATGACTATTTGCATCTAGTAGAGTCGGCATATAATAATAGTTACCAATCTAGTATCGGTATGGCTCCATATGAAGCTCTGTACGGAAGACCGTGCAACTCACCATCATGTTGGATAGAGACCGGTGAGAAGTTTGTACTTGGACCAGATGTGGTAAGAGAAACTTCAGACAAGATTAAGATCATTCAACAACGAATGAAGGCTGCCCAAGATAGGCAGAAGAGTTATGCTGATAAGAGGAGAAAAAACTTAAAATTCTTCGTTGGTGACTTGGTGTTTGTCAAGATCTCTCGATTGAAGAGCGTGATTCGATTTGGTAGGAGAGGAAAGTTGGCACCAAGATTCGTTGGTCCATTCCCAGTTCTCAAGCAAGTTGGGAATTTGGCGTATAGAGTTGACTTACCAGAGAAGATGGCGAGAGTTCACAACGTATTTCATGTTTCCCAGCTAAGGAAGTTCGTGCACAACCCAGATATGACTATTTCACCTGACCAGTTAGAGGACTTCGAAGTTGAACCCGAGGCGGTTGGGAACCACAAGCCGATTCGTATTGTCGAGCACGATACGAAGTAACTTGGAAGGAAGGCGGTGAAGCTAGTCAAGGTTCAGTGGGGCAAGAACGAGAATGACTGTACTTGGGAGAAAGAGGAGAGCATTAGGAAGACGTACCCAGAACTCTTTGTCTGGTAATATTTTACTTTGCAATTTAGTTATTCCGCATGCTAGGATAGACTTGTGTTGCTTGTTTGATTGTTGTTTTATGGCTGATAGGCATGCGGGACTCTTTGTGTGTTTTGGTTAGGGAATTTCGGGGGTGAAATTTCTTAAGGGGGGAGAATGTAACAACCTGCATTCTACGCATCGGAGGATCGTAGAATATTTATTTCTTTTACATATGAAGTCGTATGGTCATGTGGCTTTGGGGAACGACTATTGGGGTAATTTACCATGTTCATGATTTTTGCTGAATTTTAAATGACCTTTTTGCCCCTAGCTGATCTTGTTTCGGCCATAACTTTTGATTGGAAAGGAGTTTTGACCTGAAAACACTTCCATTGCTTCGGATGATGGTTTACCTTTCCGTAGAGTGGTCACACGTTTAAAACGGACTTACCGTTTGGGAGATATGGCTGAAATAAGGTTCGAAAGGTGAAAAACTGCTTAACCGAGCCAAATAGGGTGATTAGTGAATGGGCCCCAAACCCATTTCGGGATTAGGTTTATGTGGGGGCTGAAATGAGTTAGGTTTTCATTTCATTTCAGTTTTCTAGCCTCCAGTTACCTCTAAGAAAACCTAAAAATGACCTCCAACCTCTAAATCACCTCCGAATCACTTTCTACTTGAAGATTGGGCTTAGGAACATCAAATCAAGGCAAATCAACACCAAATCAAGATTAGAGCTACTATTTAGCATTGGGATTCGCACAAAATCAGAGATTTATTTCAGATCTAAGGTTTATTTGTGGCTAAGGTGAGTGATTTGCATAGTTCCTCACTAATTATGGTTGATTAAGGGTAATTAGTGAAGATTAGCGAATTTATACATTAATAAATTCTGGAAAATATTTATAAATTCTTAAATAATGTTTTAGACCTTTGGTATGAATTTGGGTTAATTTGGTCAAGTTTTACTAATCCTATCATTAATTATGCTTGAACATGCTTAAGGGAAAATATGGAGTTTTGGCTATGTTTGATCCATTTTAACCTACCATATTGATGTTTTGGTGTTTGAGGTCACTTCTACTTGTTGCTATGACTTTGTGGTATGCTTTGTGATTGATTAGAATAGATAGAATGATCCAAAACGTCGTCGAATGGCGTAAAATGCTCCCTGGAAAAGTTGCAGAAAAACAGTGCAGGCTTACGGATCGGATCAGATGGATGGGCTCGGATCAGGCAAAGGATCATTGAACCGAACCGTAGCTTAGCACAAGAGAAGGTATGGAAAAAAGGAAGGCCAAAATGGTTGAACCGGGATCGGATCGGGCTAAGGAAGGGGATCGGATCGGAGCTAATGGGAATAGGAATAGGGATCGGATCGGAGCGGATGGGAATAAGGAAGGGGATCGGATCGGACCAGAGGGCCAAGCCAGGAGCTAAGAGAGAAGGACGGACCAGATGGTGACAGGGGACCCGAACCGAACCGATGGGGCAATCAAGCCCGAACCGAACTGGTTGCTGAAGCGTCACACTGAACGAGATGCATACACCCGAACCGAACCGAGATGCATATCTATGATCGAACCGAACCGATGGCAAGAAGGAATCCGAACCGATCCAGTATTGACCAAAAACCTGAGATGCAAAGGTAGTCTAAGTTGGAAGTTAGATCTCAAGATCTAGTTGGGAACCGGTGAGTTCACTTCGTGATTGGGCTATGCTGCGGGATGTGTGCTAAGGAGTTGTCGACGTTCATAACTTCGATTCACCATAAATGATAGGACTACATTATCAGTGTAGTAGAGTCACTATGACTCGAGGGGCAAAGTGATCATAGTAGGACTATGAGCCAGATGGGGTGTACAACTCCATGGAGCAAGTGTACATAGTAAAGGATTGGTAGGACTATGAGCTAGCGCAGATGGGGTGTACCACTCCATGGGGCAACTGGACATAGTCAAGGAATAGTATGGCTATAAGCCAGCGCAGATGGGGTGAATAACTCCATGGGGCAAGTGGACATAGCGAAGGATTAGTGGCTATGGATCAGTGCAGATGAAGGCATTATGACTTGATGGGGCAAGGTGATCGTAGTAAAGTATTGGGTGATCGAAGTGGTGAATATCGTATGCATTACGCACTGAGTGAGAGATGTGAGGATGGTTGCTATGCTTGATTGTTTTCCATCACTATGACATGCACACCCCCACCCCTGTATGCTTATACACCATATGATAGTTGCATCTTAGAGTGTTGTACAGTATGTAGTGCTAACTCTTTGGTTGCAGTTCCAGGTTCAGGTATGGTTTAGTATACCTGTTATTGTTCTGTTTAGCTGCTTATCGCTCATACCAGACTTTTGTCTGACTCAGAGTTTTATGTCTCTTCTTATTACTCTGGGTGCTCACACGAGCAGACTAGAGACAGGTTAGCTGGTGATGCACGAGTAGCCGATTCGGAGACGAGCATGAGGCTCCTATGTATGATATCTACATATATTCTCCCTGTCTCATTGGTGGTCACTACTTGGGCATTACTAGTGTACCTTCCTTATCTTGCTTTTGCTATAGAAACAGTATTTTGAAATTGTAATAAGCTGTATTTTGGATTTCCACTGCTATGATGCTTAGTTTGTCTTCAGCTTATGCACTGTCTCACCTGTTTTATGTCAAGTATATTTTTATTATATTTTGTTCTATGCATTGTGAGACATTCTACAGGTTCTTTGTTGATTCTTTGTCTTCTTTCTTTTCTTCTAACGACCGTCCCGTGCTAACTGAACACGTGTACAGCGCACTTTTGGAGTAAATGTCGGTTGGTGCGGGGCGGGCCGTCACAACAAACATCAAAGTTTCACTTATATTTTGAAACTTTCTTGATCTTATTGGCGCGGATCCAGGGTCCAAACGGTAATATACAAATGATGAGTGCTAAAGATGAATTAAAATGTAGAATAGCAAACATACGGCAGTGTTTTACCAGATTACTTAGTCACTAAGCAACCTGCTCAGTCAATATGAAAATATGAATATTCTACTAATATTATAAAACTTTTTCGTCTTATTCACACAAATTCTACGCCCAAAGTCGAAAGGTGTTTTTAAAAACACTATTATTTAATGATGAGTATTATATGTATTTGGAATGGTAGAGTTTCAAACATGCGGCGGTGTTTTACCATATTAGTTGAGCACCAAGAAACATACTTATTCGATGCAAACATCAAAGTTTCAATTATATTTTGAAACTTTCTTGATCTTATTGGCGCAGATCCAAGGTCCAAACGGTAATATGCAAATAATGACTGTTATAGATGCTTTAAAATGTAGAATAGCAAACATGCGGCAGTGTTTTACCTGATAACTTAGTCACTAAGCAACCTGCTCAGTCAATATGAAAATATGAATATTCTACTAATATTTGAAAACCTTTTCTTCTTATTCACACAAATTTTACTCCCAAAGTCAAATCATGTTTTTAAAAACACTATTATTTAATGATGAGTATTATATGTATTTGAAATGGTAGAGTTTGAAACATGCGGCAGTGTTTTACCTGACAACTCGAGCACCAAGAAACCAACTTATTCGATGCAAACATCAAAGTTTCACTAATATTTTGAAATATTCTTGATCTTATTGGCGCGGATCCAGGGTCCAAATGGTAGTACGCAAATGATGAGTGTTGTAGATGCTTTAAAACGTAGAATAGTAAACATGCGGCAGTGTTTTACCCGATTACTTTGTCACTAAGCAACCTGCTCAGTCAATATGAAAATATGAATATTCTACTAATACTTGAAAACTTTTTCGTCTTATTCACACAAATTCTACTTCCAAAGTCGAAACGTGTTTTTAAAAACACTATTATTTAATATTGAGTATTATATGTATTTGAAATGGTAGAGTTTCAAACATGCGGCAGTGTTTTACCTGATTACTTAAGCACCAAGAAACCTACTTATTCGAAGCAAACATCAAAGTTTCACTTACATTTTGAAACTTTCTTGATCTTATTTGCGCAGATCCAGGGTCCAAATGGTAATATGCCAATGATGAGTTTTATAGATGCTTTAAAATGTAGAATAGCAAACATGCGGCAGTGTTTTACCAGATTACTTAGTCACTAAGGAACCTGCTCAGTCAATATGAAAATATGAATATTCTACTAATATTTAATAACTTTTTCGTTTTATTCACACAGATACTACTTTCAAAGTTGAAACGTGTTTTTAAAAACACTATTATTTAATGAAGAGTATTATATGTATTTGAAATGGTAGAGTTTCAACATGCGGTTGTGTTTTACCTGATTACTTGAGCACCAAGAAACCTACTTATTTGATGCAAACATCAAAGTTTCACTTATATTTTGAAACTTTTTTGATCTTATTGGCGTGGATCCAGGGTCTAAATGGTAATATGCAAATGATGAGTGTTATAGATGCTTTTAAATGTAGAATAACAAACATGTGGCAGTGTTTTACCTGATTACTTTGTCACTAAGAAACCTGCTCAGTCAATATAAAAATATGAATATTCAACTAATATATGAAAACTTTTTCGTCTTATTCACACAAATTCTACTCCCAATATCGAAACGTGTTTTTTAAAACACTATTATTTAATGATGAGTATTATATGTATTTTAAATGGTAGAGTTTCAAACATGCGGCAGTGTTTTACCCGATTACTTGAACAACAAGAAACCTACTTATTCGATGCAAACATCAAAGTTTTACTAATATTTTGAAACATTCTTGATCTTATTGGCACGGATCCAAGGTCCAAATGGTAATATGCAAATGTTGAGTGTTATAGATGCTTTAAAATGTAGAATAGCGAACATGCGGCAGTGTTTTACCGGATTACTTAGTCACTAAGCAACCTGCTCAGTCAATATGAAAATATGAATATTCTACTAATATTTGAAAACTTTTTCGTCTTATTCACACAAATTCTACTCCAAAATTCGAAACGTGTTTTTAAAAACACTATTATTTAATGATGAGTATTATATGTATTTGAAATGCTAGAGTTTCAAACACGTGGCAATGTTTTACCTGATTACTTGAGCACCAAGAAACCTACTTATTCAATGAAAACATCAAAGTTTCACTTATATTTTGAAACTTTCTGTAACACCCCGTGTATTCTATAACCGTGAAAGTCATAAATTAAAGTATAATTAATTTGAAATCAAAGAACTAAGGGAAACGGAGTCCGTATGAAGAAGATATAGCCTCTGGAAGTTTCTGAATTAAGTTTAAAATTCGAACAGCTCAGAAAAGAAGTTTAAAATTAAAAATCAGGCCCAATTGGCCAGGGCGGGAAAATTCCCGCCTAAGACACCCAGGTCGACTGGGCTGTCGACCTGGTCTAGCCAGGTCGACAGGGCTGTCGACAGGGCTGTCGACAGGCATGTCGACCTGGTCCAGACCCAGGTCGAACCCAGTCCAACCTGGCTGGCCTATTCTATGTTGGTCGATTTTCTGTGGGCTGCTTTGTCATTAGGGCTAGGTGGCAGGCTCTAATTGGTCTCTCCTCCGAATGAATGGCTACGATCAATCCAAGCAACATCAAGTGTCCTAATCAGTTCCTAACCTCTATAAAAATGACCCTAGACTCTACCTAGGTTTCTTACACAATTCTCTAGCCTCCATTGCTCTCTTCTTCTAATAAAAAAATAAAAATGGCGTCTCTGCTCTGCTGGAATTAAAACTAGAAGATAATCAACATCAGCCTAAGCAACTCAATTCAAACTAGAGATTAAAGTTTCTGCAAAGATTCTACAACAAGTTAAAGTTCTTTCTTTAATCCAATCAAGGCAAGTACAGTTATTCTCCGCTATAAAGGTTAATTATAATTTTGATATGCATTTAAATCTGGGTTTGAGGTTGTATTCTCTTCTGTTAGATCTGTTTTCTGTGACTGTTCTATATTCCTTTCTTCTTTTCTGTTTCTATAGCCAGGCTACCACGAGCCTATGCCTAATCTCATAAGAGATGAACGTATGAACGCAAATTTTGGGATGAATGATGCGAAATTTGACAAGACTAAATTGAATGTATGACTTTAGGTCTGAGGCATAAAATATATTGGACATATGCATAAATTTGACTATGAACATATAATTTATGCATGTTGTATGCATAGTTATGTTGTAATTTAGATCTGTAATTAATGAGCATATGTTGTAAACTAGATTTGGATCTATGCATATTCTATGATAGAAGAAAAGAGGAACCATTGTATGATTACATATGATTTGAGACTTTGGACAAAATGCATATAAAAGTCAAGATCGGATTTTTAGAAGATATGATTTAAAGATTGTTGGGTATAGTTTGCATAATGATTCATGACTTAAAAATAAGAAGATATGGAAACTTAGGTGTAAAGATTTACATTAATTAGGATATCTATTATTGTGATTACACCTAAATAGGGATTTTTGGATATATGGCATGCATTGAAATTAATAGTTATATTTGGTATAATTTATATGTGAATCTGCTGTAAAATGCTAGTTTAACAAAAATTGGAACATATGTTATATGGCAAATTATGTCCATATTCTGCGCTTATGCAAACATGGAGTATATGTTGTGAATCATGACAATTATGTAGGCATATGAATTTAGGCTAGTTTATGACTAGGCAAGGCATGTAAATAGAACCTTTGGAAATATTAAATTTGCTAAATCTGCTAATTTGCCAAGTTGCCTAAACTGCTAGTTTTGTTATATTGCCTAGACTGCTAATTAGATTGAAATGCCTAATCTGTTAAATTTGTCGGTTGAAATGCCTAACCTGTTATATGCCAAAATCTGCTAAGTTGCGAAATCTGTAAAATCCGTTAATTCATATAAAATCTGTTATCTGCTATGTTGATATAATCATCCTGTTATTGATATAATCTGAATTGGCATATATATTGGGCGTGCGCATAAACGGTAAATTATTAATTAATTGGCCGCAAAGATAAACATGGCTAACTCGAGGTTAGAATGAGTTTGCAGCGTAAATCTGCCCGGAACCGCCCGGCACATCCAGTGGCCGCAAACAATAGGTTCTAATGTGAGAAGTTAGTCATAACATGCGTAAGACACGAGGTTAGGTCTGGCTTGTGGCAGAAGTCTGCCCAGAACCGCCCGGCATATCCAGCGGCCACAAGCTACCGACCTAATGTGAGAGGTCTGTGCATTAATAATTAATTAATGCAAATCTAAGATAAGAATGACGTCTAAAACGTATTGGGGAAAATAGGGTTAAACCAATGGGATTAATAGATGTAGTAAAACCCGTCCATGAATCTGTAGGCCCAATACAAAGTTAGACAAATCTGAAAAATCTGTACATCTGACCCGTTAGTCTGAAAACTTGTTAACTTAATTTGTGAATTAGTAAATCTGAATTCTGCATGTCTGAACTTGTAAACAAGTTAATCTGAAATCTGTTAGTCTGGGGACACAAGGTTAGGAGGGGAATTACTTGTGTCGTCTGTGTTTGGGACCCATATTAGTCAGTAACCCTTTCTGGTATCAAAACTTTGACCCAACAGTAAGTAGGGTCCGGGCACGCTTACTGAACTAATTATAAGTGGTTCATTCTGATAATGGCGAGGGGTGTTGATGGTGCGTTCCAACCGGGTCATGTGCGTGCATGGATCCCGGTCTGCCTCTGAGCATGTAAGACGCCGTGACATCTGTAAATAGGTCTGTGCCAATTGGTTGTCACTTTAGGGAGTGATACACCCTACTGTGGGGCCGACACAGGATATTTATGTATTAGGGAGCCGATCGCTTGGGGTAGGGTTTTAGGGTACACTTAGTTCTGTCTGTTTCTGTTGGTACCGTCTGTTTCTGTTGGGTGGTAACACCTGTCTGTTTCTGTGTGGTACCGTCCGTTCGGGTGGTAAAGGCCCATTACTAGTGTACACCTAATTCTACATTCTGTTTCCGTAGGGATAAATCTGTTTCTGCTTCTGTCTGTTTCTGATCGGGTAGTAAAGGCCCATTATTAGCATTCTGTTTCTGTTAAAGTATTTTGTACCCGTTCCTGCTTCAATTTAGACATTAGGGTGACCCCTAATTCTGTTATACTAGTATTAGTGCAGAGAAGTGTAAAACAATAGTTTATATCATTCTGTTTTTCTTTATATCTGCTACACCTGTTATAGTTATCTCACATCCAGTTTTATGTTCATATCATATTATTATTATCTGTTCATATGCTGAAAGTCACTGGACTTGCCAGACTTTTTGTCTGACCCTTGTTGTTTCGCCTTCTTTCTTCCGTTTCCCCCCCAGGTTATCCAAGGAGGGAAATAATTTAGCTTGATCCGGATTTCTCTTTGCTTGAAGTGCTTAAAGTATGGCTTGGCTCTGTATAGCTTCCGTTCCATGGGGATTATGATTTTAAACTATGCATTTTGAAGGCTTTTGTACAAGACTGATATTTTGTACTTGAATTCTGAAATTGAAAGGATGTAACCATACTAATTTCTGTTTCCGCTGTAATAAAGTTAAAAATTTTCAAGTACTGTTTTATCTGTCTTGTAAGTTTCTGTTCTGTTTACTAAAATGCTCCACCAAAGTTAAGGCATTCCCTTTGTGAGTGACCTTAACGGAGGTGGGGTGTTACACTTGGTATCAGAGCTGAAGGTTACCGGATTTGATAAAGAATTTTTGAAAAACATAGTCCCCTAAGCCATATATCTATCTTTTGATCCTCTGCTTGAATCCTTGTTTCCTTCTTTCTTGAGTCTCTGGGGCTCTCGGTTTTCTGGGAGGTAACCTCATCAAAGGGCAAGGTAGTGCCCGACTTCCATCGATAGCTGTAGTAGTTTCACCTGCGGCTAGTTTTCTTTAGAGCTTTGAAGGATTTTTCCGGGCGATGGAGGCAGCTTTCGAGGGATTGGTCAACATGTTACACAAGGATAGTAAAGATGAGAATGATGAGGTTTGGCTAAGGAGCACAACCCAAAAGGTGAGAAACTCGTATAGACTTAGTTCACAATGGAAGGCAAAAGGGAAACACAAAAGAAGGAAGGAAAGATTGAAGATAAGGAGGAGGAAAGTGTTTTACTTATGGAAGCTCGACTCATCTGAATAAGGATTACCGAAAGAGGAAGGGGAGGGTGCTTGCTTCAACTGTGGGGAGATGGGACACTTCACTAGGGACTGCCCGAAGAGACGAGGACAAGGAGGGCAGGCGAACACTCTTGAAGCTAGTGGCTAGGATAGGAATAGGGAAAAAATTTCTATAGTAGGTTTAATTTCTTTATCTGATTATGGAGTTAAGACTTTTTCTGATTCTGGTATTTTGGTTTTGTAATCGGTACTCTGCACTTTAATACTAGTATTATTTCTGAATTCCGCTATAGACTCAGACCCATAAGGGTTATGGATCATCTGTTTGAGATTGGGGTTTGAGGGATATCTGTTTTAGGAGTCAAGTATGACGCATACATTCTGAGTTTTCGTGGGGTATGATTTTATCATGCTTAGATTCTTAAGAATCATTAGGGAACCTGATCTGTACCAGTAGTCTGTAAATATCTAAATACTTTTGATAGGATTTCCAGTTTTGACATTGTCTAAAGAAGGTAATCCTCTAGGTGTCAATTTGATGTTGGTTTCGGTCTTTGGGGCCGATACTTAGGACCCATGTCTAATGGGAACCAAATTTTCGTTCTATCTGTACTCACTTCCATCATTCGACTGTATCCTATCGATCGAATATTTGAACTTTAGGTAGAAACTAATGGGTGTAAACATGTGTTTGAGACATGTTATGTTTGATGGTTGCAAGTGGATGCAAGTGGTTGCTAGTGGTTGCTCGTGGATGCATATACACACACTAGGCACTAGATCGGCTCGAAAGCACTCTCATACTGCATATGGATGTGTGAGCATTTTTAAATTTTTATGGATGCAAAATGGTTGAATCAGCATATGGATGTTGCATATGAATGAGCAGTTGTGCACTCATATAGAAATGATATGTCTCAAATAGGAAAATTTGCATACATATTGGACTCATGGCACTAACATGATTTGCATTAAGGAGGTCGACTGAATCAGTGGGCCTTCTGATTTTGCATTAGATACGGACATGAACACACACTGTGCATTTAAACATGAAAGCATTAGAAGTCTATAAGGACAATGGATGCCTGTGGTTGATGATTGAGTAGATGGATGATTGGATGGTAGGACACATTCTTCTTAACTTGAAGATTTCGGGGACGAAATCCTTTTATGTGGGGGAGAATGTAACACCCCGTGTATTCTATAACCGTGAAAGTCATAAATTAAAGTATAATTAATTTGAAATCAAAGAACTAAGGGAAACGGAGTCCGTATGAAGAAGATATAGCCTCTGGAAGTTTCTGAATTAAGTTTAAAATTCGAACAGCTCAGAAAAGAAGTTTAAAAATAAAAATCAGGCCCAATTGGCCAGGGCGGGAAAATTCCCGCCTAAGACACCCAGGTCGACTGGGCTGTCGACCTGGTCTAGCCAGGTCGACAGGGCTGTCGATAGGGCTGTCGACAGGCATGTCGACCTGGTCCAGACCTAGGTCGTACCCAGTCCAACCTGGCTGGCCTATTCTATGTTGGTCGATTTTCTGTGGGCTGCTTTGTCATTAGGGCTAGGTGGCAGGCTCTAATTGGTCTATCCTCCGAATGAATGGCTACGATCAATCCAAGCAACATCAAGGGTCCTAATCAGTTCCTAACCTCTATAAAAATGACCCTAGACTCTACCTAGGTTTCTTACACAATTCTCTAGCCTCCATTGCTCTCTTCTTCTAATAAAAAAATAAAAATGGCGTCTCTGCTCTGCTGGAATTAAAACTAGAAGATAATCAACATCAGCCTAAGCAACTCAATTCAAACTAGAGATTAAAGTTTCTGCAAAGATTCTACAACAAGTTAAAGTTCTTTCTTTAATCCAATCAAGGCAAGTACAGTTATTCTCCGCTATAAAGGTTAATTATAATTTTGATATGCATTTAAATCTGGGTTTGAGGTTGCATTCTCTTCTGTTAGATCTGTTTTCTGTGACTGTTCTATATTCCTTTCTTCTTTTCTGTTTCTATAGCCAGGCTACCACGAGCCTGTGCCTAATCTCATAAGAGATGAACGTATGAGCGCAAATTTTGGGATGAATGATGCGAAATTTGACAAAACTAAATTGAATGTATGACTTTAGGTCTGAGGCATAAAATATATTGGACATATGCATAAATTTGACTATGAACATATAATTTATGCATGTTGTATGCATAGTTATGTTGTAATTTAGATTTGTAATTAATGAGCATATGTTGTAAACTAGATTTGGATCTATGCATATTCTATGATAGAAGAAAAGAGGAACCATTGTATGATTACATATGATTTGAGACTTTGGACAAAATGCATATAAAAGTTAAGATCGGATTTTTAGAAGATACGATTTAAAGATTGTTGGGTATAGTTTGCATAATGATTCATGACTTAAAAATAAGAAGATATGGAAACTTAGGTGTAAAGATTTACATTAATTAGGATATCTATTATTGTGATTACACCTAAATAGGGATTTTTGGATATATGGCATGCATTGAAATTAATAGTTATATTTGGTATAATTTATATGTGAATCTGCTATAAAATGCTAGTTTAACAAAAATTGGAACATATGTTATATGGCAAATTATGTCCATATTCTGCGCTTATGCAAACATGGAGTATATGTTGAGAATCATGACAATTATGTAGGCATATGAATTTAGGCTAATTTATGACTAGGCAAGGCATGTAAATAGAACCTTTGGAAATATTAAATTTGCTAAATCTGCTAATTTGCCAAGTTGCCTAAACTGCTAGTTTTGTTATATTGCCTAGACTGCTAATTAGATTGAAATGCCTAATCTGTTAAATTTGTCGGTTGAAATGCCTAACCTGTTATATACCAAAATCTGCTAAGTTGCGAAATCTGTAAAATCCGTTAATTCATATAAAATCTATTATCTGCTATGTTGATATAATCATCCTGTTATTGATATAATTTGAATTGGCATATATATTGGGCGTGCGCATAAACGGTAAATTATTAATTAATTGGCCGCAAAGATAAACATGGCTAACTCGAGGTTAGAATGAGTTTGCAGCGTAAATCTGCCCGGAACCGCCCGGCACATCCAGTGGCCGCAAACAATAGGTTCTAATGTGAGAAGTTAGTCATAACATGCGTAAGACACGAGGTTAGGTCTGGCTTGTGGCAGAAGTCTGCCCGGAACCGCCCGGCATATCCAGCGGCCACAAGCTACCGACCTAATGTGAGAGGTCTGTGCATTAATAATTAATTAATGCAAATCTAAGATAAGAATGACGTCTAAAATGTATTGGGGAAAATAGGGTTAAACCAATGGGATTAATAGATGTAGTAAAACCCGTTCATGAATCTGTAGGCCCAATACAAAGTTAGACAAATCTGAAAAATCTGTACATCTGACCCGTTAGTCTGAAAACTTGTTAACTTAATTTGTGAATTAGTAAATCTGAATTCTGCATGTCTGAATTTGTAAACAAGTTAATCTGAAATCTGTTAGTCTGGGGACACAAGGTTAGGAGGGGAATTACTTGTGTCGTCTGTGTTTGGGACCCATATTAGTCAGTAACCCTTTCTGGTATCAAAACTTTGACCCAACAGTAAGTAGGGTCCGGGCACGCTTACTGAACTAATTATAAGTGGTTCATTCTGATAATGGCGAGGGGTGTTGATGGTGCGTTCCAACCGGGTCATGTGCGTGCATGGATCCCGGTCTGCCTCTGAGGATGTAAGACGCCGTGACATCTGTAAATAGGTCTGTGCCACTTGGTTGTCACTTTAGGGAGTGATACACCCTACTGTGGGGCCGACACAGGATATTTATGTATTATGGAGCCGATCGCTTGGGGTAGGGTTTTAGGGTACACTTAGTTCTGTCTGTTTCTGTTGGTACCGTCTGTTTCTGTTGGGTGGTAACACCTGTCTGTTTCTGTGTGGTACCGTCCGTTCGGGTGGTAAAGGCCCATTACTAGTGTACACCTAATTCTACATTCTGTTTCCGTAGGGATAAATCTGTTTCTACTTCTGTCTGTTTCTGATCGGGTAATAAAGGCCCATTATTAGCATTCTGTTTCTGTTAAAGTATTTTGTACCCGTTCCTGCTTCAATTTAGACATTAGGGTGACCCCTAATTCTGTTATACTAGTATTAGTGCAGAGAAGTGTAAAACAATAGTTTATATCATTCTGTTTTTCTGTTATATCTGCTACACCTGTTATAGTTATCTCACATCCAGTTTTATGTTCATATCATATTATTATTATCTGTTCATATGCTGAAAGTCACTAGACTTGCCAGACTTTTTGTCTGACCCTTGTTGTTTCGCCTTCTTTCTTCCGTTTCCCCCCCCAGGTTATCCAAGGAGGGAAATACTTTAGCTTGATCCGGATTTCTCTTTGCTTGAAGTGCTTAAAGTATGGCTTGGCTCTGTATAGCTTCCGTTCCATGGGGATTATGATTTTAAACTATGCATTTTGAAGGCTTTTGTACAAGACTGATATTTTGTACTTGAATTCTGAAATTGAAAGGATGTAACAATACTAATTTCTGTTTCCGCTGTAATAAAGTTAAAAATTTTCAAGTACTGTTTTATCTGTCTAGTAAGTTTCTGTTCTGTTTACTAAAATGCTCCACCAAAGTTAAGGCATTCCCTTTGTGAGTGACCTTAACGGAGGTGGGGTGTTACACTTTCTTGATCTTATTTGCGCGGATCCAGGGTCTAAACGATAATATGCAAATGATGAGTGTTATATATTCTTTAAAATGTAGAATAGCAAACATGTGGTAGTGTTTTACCTGATTACGTATTCACTAAGGAACCTGCTCAGTCAATATGGAAATATGAATATTCTACTAATATTTGAAAACTTTTTCGTCTTATTCACACAAATTCTACTTCCATAGTCGAAATGTGTTTTTTAAAAACACTGCTATTTAATGATGAGTACTATATTTATTTGAAATGGTAGAGTTTCAATCATGCGGCAGTGTTTTACATGATTACTTGAGCACCAAGAAACCTACTTATTCGATGCAAACATCAAAGTTTCACTTATATTTTGAAACTTTCTTGATCTTATACATGCGGATCCGGGGTCCAAACGGTAATATGAAAATGATGAGTGTCATAGATGCTTTAAAATGTAGAATAACAAACATGCGGCAGTGTTTTACCTGATTACTTAGTCGCTAAGCAACCTGCTCAGTCAATATGAAAATATGAATATTCTACTAATATTGGAAAACTTTTTCGTTTTATTCACACAAATTCTACTCCCAAAGTCGAAACGTTTTTTTAAAAATACTATTATTTAATGATGAGTATTATATGTATTTGAAATGCTAGAGTTTCGAACATGCGGCAGTGTTTTACCTGATTAATTGAGCACCAAGAAACCTCCTTATTCGATGCAAACATCAAAGTTTCACTTATATTTTGAAACTTTCTTGATCTTATTTGCATGGATCCAAGGTCCAAACGATAATATGCAAATGATGCGTGTTATAGATGCTTTAAAATGTAGAATAGCAAACATGTGGCAGTGTTTTATCTGATTACTTAGTCACTAAGCAACCTGCTCAATCAACATGAAAATATGATTATTCTACTAATATTTGAAAACTTTTTCGTCTTCTTCACACAAATTCTACTCCCAAAGTCAAAACGTGTTTTTAAAAAACACTACTATTTAATGATGAGTATTATATGTATTTGAAATGGTAGACATTCAAACATGCGGCAGTATTTTACCTGATTACTTGAGCACCAAGAAACCTACTTATTCGATGCAAACATCAAAGTTTCAGTAATATTTTGAAACTTTCTTGATCTTATTGGCACGGATCTAGGGTCCAAAAGGTAGTATGCAAATGATGAGTGTTATAGATGCTTTAAAACGTAGAATAGAAAACATGCGACAATGTTTTACCTGATTACTTAGTCACTAAGCAACTTGCTCAGTCAGTATGAAAATATGAATATTCTACTAATATTTAAAAACTTTTTCGTCTTATTCAGACAAATTCTACCCCAAAGTTGAAACATGTTTTTAAAAACACTATTATTTAATGATGAGTATTATATGTATTTGAAATGGTAGAGTTTGAAACATGCGGCAGTGTTTTACCTAATTACTTGAGCACCGACAAACCTACTTATTTGATGCAAACATTAAAGTTTCACTTATATTTTTAAGGATTAATTGACACAAATAATCTAAAGTTTAACATGTCCGCCCATATTAATCCTAAGTTTGCGTTATTCAAAAATAATCCCAAGTTTAGGGGGTGTCTTCCCAAATTGACCCGGCCAACCTGTTAACTTGTTGTAGCCGGTTTTGACCTTTAACGTCTCCAGATTCCTCCGCGTGACCATTTTTATTATGCTCGTTCCTTCTATCCTTCATCCCCTCATGCCCTTCATCAACCTCTAAATAATACTTTGCCAGAAGCTTAAACCCTTCCATCCCACAGTACCCCAAATTGATCTTCCGATCCATCCTACGCGGCCTCAGCATTGCCGGATCCAACTTTTCCAGATGGTTCACCGTCAATTGATCCTTTCTACCCGAATTCGCCTCCAATTCTGGATTGCCGTTTATACCAGGATTAGTGCCAGCGTTGCGGTCGGAGAGGTCATGTGAGCAGTCGACCACAATGTCCAATTTGGTCTGAATGTTGAGCATGGAAATGGATTGAATGGAAGAGGGGGTACTCAGATATTTTGATTTGGGGTTGAGGGATAGGCAGGACGGGAAGTTGATGATGGGTAGAAAAGGGTAATTTGATAATTTCTGATGGCTAGTTTATTATTGTTCGATTGCTTGGAAGAGATGGCCAGGATGTGGAAATGGTTTGTAGAAAATGAAACTCCTAGAGTCTAGCATCACAGGATGAAGAAGCTCACGAAGTATAGTGGATCGACTTAGATAAAAAATGAGGTGCAGGTTGTTTTATCATTGCAGTGAATAGAAGTAACATGCACAACAGTGCTAGAATTCGTTATGATAAAATCATAAAGACCTTGCGTGCTAGAAGATTTGATACCCATGTTCTCATGACAAATTGCACTACCACCTAACCCATTAACATTGTTACCAGAATGATACTTGACAAACTCAGGGTCAAGAGGACTGAAGGAAAAGTCGCACTCATTTTGCATAGTGGTTTCATTCCCAGCGTGCCAACCAAGGGTCTAGTAGAGTCAGAGTTTCAACTAACAGGTTATTTTTGGATTTCAACTATAGCGATGCAGGTAGAAAGTTAGTTGCTGACATATTCATTCAAAGAAGGCAGAATCGTTGAAGCTTCTCATATGAATTAAATTGCTTGCCACGTAGATTTCTAATGGAGATTGTTTCTCCTTGAGGCAGAGTTTATTTTGGTTACTAGGTTTGAGTTTTGATTTTCAGACAAATGGTTTCAGATGTATGGTGATGCAGTTGTGTGATTTGCTTTTCAAAGCGGTACAAAATCAATTTGGCTTTGGCGCATTTCATGTAACATGCTTATATGGTCCTGGAATATGGGTGTCTGATCCTTATGGACTAACTGGAAAAGTACAATCTGTAAGTCCAGCATGGGGCGCGGAAGGTTTTGATCCTTTTGTTCCCGGCGGAATCGCCTCTCATCATATTGCAGCAGGTACACTGGGCATATTGGCAGGCCTATTCCATCTTAGTGTTTTTTTCTTTGAGAAAGTTAAAAAAAGGTTACTAGCTATAACAGGTTAATGGGTCAGTTGGATCAATTTGGGAAGACACCTCCTAAACTTGGGATTATTTTTAAATAATGCAAACCTGGGATTAATATAGGCGGATACGTTATTTTGGGATTATTCGTATCAATTAATCGTATTTTTTAACTTTCTTGATCTTATTGGCATGGATCCAGGTTCCAAACGGTAATATGCAAGTGAAGAGTGTTATAGATGCTTTAAAATGTAGAATAGCAAACATGCGGCAGTGTTTTACCTGATTACTTATTCACTAAGCAACCTGCTCAGTCAATACGAAAATATGAATATTCTACTAATATTTGAAAACTTTTTCGTCTTATTCACACAAATTCTACTTCCAAAGTCGAAATGTGTTTTTTAAAAACACTATTATTTAATTATGAGTATTATATGTATTTGAAATGGTAGAGTTTCAAATATGCGGCGGTGTTTTACCATATTACTTGTGCACCAAGAAACTTACTTATTCGATGCAAACATCAAAGTTTCAATTATATTTTGAAACTTTCCTGATCTTATTGGCGCGGATCCAAGGTCCAAAGGGTAATATGAAAATGTTGAGTGTTATAGATGCTTTAAAATGTAGAATAGCAAACATGCGGCAGTGTTTTACATGATAACTTAGTCACTAAGCAACCTGCTCAGTCAATATGAAAATACGAATATTCTACTAATATTTGAAAACTTTTCCTTCTTATTCACACAAATTTTACTCCCAAAGTCAAAACGTGTTTTTAAAAACACTATTATTTAATGATGAGTATTATATGTATTTGAAATGGTAGAGTTTCAAACATGCGGCAGTATTTTTCCTGATTACTTGAGCACTAAGAAACCTACTTATTCGATGCAAACATCAAAGTTTCACTTATATTTTGAAACTTTCTTGATCTTATTGGCGCCGATCAAGGTACCAAACGGTAATATGCAAATGATGAGTGTTATAAATGCTTTAAAATGTAGAATAGTAAACATGCGGCAGTGTTTTACCTGATTACTTAGTCACTAAGCAACCTGCTCAGTCAATATGAAAATATGAATATTCTACTAATATTTGATAACTTTTTCGTCTTATTCCCACAAATTCTACTCCCAAAGTCGAAACGTGTTTTTAAAAACACTATTATTTAATGATGAGTATTATATGTATTTGAAATGGTAGAGTTTTTAACATGCGGCAGTGTTTTACTTGATTGCTTGAGCACCAAGAAACCTACTTATTCGAAGCAAACATCAAAGTTTCACTTATATTTTGAAACTTTCTTGATCCTATTTGCGCGGATCTACGGTCCAAACCGTAATATACAAATGATGAGTATTATAGATGCTTTAAAATGTAGAATAGCAAACATGCGGCAGTGTTTTACCTGAGTACTTAGTCACTAAGGAACCTGCTCAATCAGTATGAAAATATGAATATTCTACTAATATTTGAAAACTTTTTCCTCTTATTCACACAGATCTACTTCCAAATTCGAAACGTGTTTTTAAAAACGCTATTGTTTAATGATGAGTATTATATGTATTTGAAATGGTAAAGTTTCAAACATGCGGCAGTGTTTTACCTGATTACTTAGGCACCAAGAAACCTACTTACTTGATGCAAACATCAAAGTTTCACTTATATTTTGAAACTTTCTTAATCTTATTGGCGCGGATCTAGGGTCCAAATGGTATAATGCAAATGATGAGTGTTATAGACGCTTTTAGATTAAGAATAGCAAACATGCGGCAGTGTTTTTCTTGATTACTTTGTCACTAAGAAACCTGCTCAGTCAATATGAAAATATGAATATTCTAGTAATATATGAAAACTTTTTCGTCTTATTCACAAAAATTCTACACCCAATGTCGAAACGTGTTTTTAAAAACACTATTATTTAATGATGAGTATTACATGTATGTTAAATGGTAGAGTTTCAAACATACGGCAGTGTTTTACCCGATTACTTGAACACCAAGAAACCTACTTATTCGATGCAATCATCAAAGTTTTACTAATATTTTGAAACTTTCTTGTTCTTATTGGCGCGGATCCATCGTCCAAACGGTAATATTCAAATGATGAGTGTTATAGATGCTTTAAAATGTAGAATAGCGAACATGCGGCAGTGTTTTACCTGATTACTTAGTCACTAAGCAACTTGCTCAGTCAATATGAAAATATGAATATTATACTAATATTTGAAAACTTTTTCGTCTTATTCACACAAATTCTACTCACAAAGTCGAAACGTGTTTTAAAAACACTATTATTTAATGATGAGTGTTATATGTATTTGAAATGCTAGAGTTTCAAACATGCGGCAGTGTTTTACCTGATTACTTGAGCACCAAGAAACCTACTTATTCGATGCAAACATCAAAGTTTCACTTATATTTTGAAACTTTCTTGATCTTATTTGCGCAGATCCAGGGTCCAAATGATAATATGCAAATGATGAGTGTTATAGAAGCTTTAAAATGTAGAATAACAAACATGCGGTAGTGTTTTACCTGATTACTTAGTCACTAAGGAACCTGCTCAGTCAATATGAAAATATGAATATTCTACTAATATTTGAAAACTTTTTCGTCTTATTCACTCAAATTCTACTTCCAAAGTCGAAATGTGTTTTTTAAAAACACTATTATTTAATGATGAGTATAATATGTATTTGAAGTGGTAGAGTTTCAAACATGCGGCAGTGTTTTACATGATTATTTAAGCACCACAAAACCTACTTATTCGATGCAAACATCAAAGTTTCACTTATATTTTGAAACTTTCAAGAACTTATACGTGCGGATCCATGGTCCAAACGGTAATATGAAAATGACGAGTGATATAGATGCTTTAAAATGTAGAACATCAAACATGCGGCAGGGTTTTACCTGATTACTTAGTCACTAAGCAACCTGCTTAGTCAATATGAAAATCTGAATATTCTACTAATATTTGAAAACTTTTCATCTTATTCACACAAATTATACTCCCAAAGTCGAAACGCGTTTTTTAAAACACTATTATTTAATGATCAGTATTATATGTATTTGAAATGCTAGAGTTTCAAACATGTGGCAGTGCTTTACCGGATTACTTGAGCACCAAGAAACCTCATTATTCGATGCAAACATCAAAGTTTCACTTATATTTTGAAACATTCTTGATCTTATTTACGCGGATCCAAGGTCCAAACGATAATATGCAAATGATGAGTGTTATAGATGCTTTAAAATGTAGAATAGCAAACATGCGGCAGTGTTTTATCTGATTACTTAGTCATTAAGCAACCTGCTCAGTCAACATGAAAATATGAATATTCTACTAATATTTGAAAACGATTTAGTCTTCTTAACACAAATTCTACTCCCAAAGTCGAAACGTGTTTTTAATAAAACTATTATTTAATGAGGAGTAATATGTATTTGAAATGGTAGATTTTCAAACATGCGGCAATATTTTACCTGATTACTTGAGCATCAAGAAACCTACTTATTCGATGCAAACATCAAAGTTTCACTAATATTTTGAAAATTTCTTGATCTTATTGGAGCGGATCCAGGGTCCAAAAGGTAGTATGCAAATGATGAGTGTTATAGATGCTTTAAAACGTAGAATAGCAAACATGCGGTAGTGTTTTACCTGATTACTTAGTCACTAAGCAACTTGCTCAGTTAGTATGAAAATATGAATATTCTACTAATATTTGAAAACTTTTCCGTCTTATTCACAAAAATTATACCCCAAAGTCGAAACGTGTTTTTAAAATCACTATTATTTAATGATGAGTATTATATGTATTAGAAATGGTAGAGTCATTCGGCAGTGTTTTACCTGATTACTTGAGCACCGAGAAACCTACTTATTCGATGCAAACATCAAAGTTTCACTTATATTTTGAAACTTTCTTGAGCATATTGGCGTGGATCCTCACTTATATTTTGAAACTTTCTTGACCATATTGGCGTGGATCCAGGGTCCAAACGGTAATATGCAAGTGATGAGTGTTATAGATGCTTTAAAATGTAGAATAGCAAACATGCGGCAGTGTTTTACCTGATTACTTATTCACTAAGCAACCTGCTCATTCAATATGAAAATAAGAATATTCTACTAATATTCGAAAACTTTTTGGTCTTATTCATACAAATTATACTCCCAAAGTCGAAACATGTTTTTAAAAACACTATTATTTAATGATGAGTATAATATGTATTTGAAATGGTAGAATTTCAAACATGCGGCAGTGTTTTACCTAATTACTTGAGCACCAAGAAACCTACTTATTCGATGAAAACATCAATGTTTCACTTATATTTTGAAACATTCTTGATCTTATTTACTCGGATCCAGGGTCCAAACGGTAATATGCAAATGATGAGTTTTATAGATGCTTTAAAATGTAGAATAGCAAAAATACGGCAGTGTTTTACCAGATTACTTAGTCACTAAGCAACCTGCTCAGTCGATATGAAAATACGAATATTCTACTAATATTTGAAAACTTTTTCTTCCTATTCACACAAATTTTACTCCCAAAGTCGAAACGTGTTTTTTAATAAAACTATTATTTAATGATGAGTATTATATGTATTTGAAATGGTAGAGTTTCAAATATGCGGCAATGTTTTATCTGATTACTTGAGCACCAAGAAACCTACTTATCCGAGGCAAACATCAAAGTTTCACTTATATTTTGAAACTTTCTTGATCTTATTGGTGCGGATCCAGGGCCCAATCGGTAATATGCAAATGATAAGTGTTATAGATGCTTCAAAATGTAGAATAGTAAACATGCGGCAGTGTTTTACCTGATTACTTAGTCACTAAGCAACCTGCTCAATCAATATGAAAATATGAATATTCTACTTATATTTGAAAACTTTTTCATCTTATTCACACTAATTCTACTCCCAAAGTTGGAACGTGTTTTTAAAAATACTGTTATTTAATGATGAGAATTATATGTTTTTGAAATGGTAGAGTTTTAAACATGCGACAGTGTTTTACCTGATTACTTGAGCACCAAGAAACCTACTTATTCGTTGCAAACATCAATGTTTCACTTATATTCTGAAACTTTATTGATCTTATTGGCGCGGATCTAGGGTCCAAACGGTAATATGCAAATGTTGAGTGTTATAGATGCTTTAAAATGTAGAATAGCAAACATGCGGCAGTGTTTTACCTGATTACTTAGTCACTAAGAAACCTTCTTAGTCAACATGAAAATATGAATGTTCTACTAATATTTGAAAACTTTTTTGTCTTCTTCACACAAATTCTACTCCCAAAGTCGAAACATGTTTTTAAAATAACTATTATTTAATGATGAGTATTATATGTATTTGAAATGGTAGAGTTTCAAACATGCGGCAGTATTTTACCTGATTACTTAAGCACCGAGAAACCAATTTATTCGATGCAAACATCAAAGTTTCACTAATATTTTGAAATATTCTTGATCTTATTGGTGCGGATCTAGGGTCCAAACGGTAGTACGCAAATGATGAGTGTTGTAGATGCTTTAAAACGTAGAATAGCAAACATGCGGCAGTGTTTTACCCGATTACTTAGTCACTAAGCAACTTGCTCAGTCATTATGAAAATATGAATATTCTACTAATATTTGAAAACTTTGTCGTCTTATTCACACAAATTCTACCCCCAAAGTCGAAATGTGTTTTAAGAAATACTATTATTTAATAATGAGTGTTGTATGTTTTTGAAATGGTAGAGTTTGAAACCTACTGCAGTGTTTTACCTGATTACTTGAGCACCGAGAAACCTACTTATTCGATGCAAACATCAAAGTTTCACTTATATTTTGAAACTTTCTTGATCTTATTGGCGTGGATCCAGGGTCCAAACGGTAATATGCAAGTGATGAGTGTTATAGATGCTTTAAAATGTAGAATAGCAAACATTCGGCAGTGTTTTACCTGATTACCTATTCACTAAGCAACCGGCTCAGTCAATATGAAAATACGAATATTCTACTAATATTTTAAAACTTTTTGGTCTTATTCATACAAATTAAACTCCCAAAGTCGAAACGTGTTTTTAAAAACACTATTATTTAATGATGAGTATAATATGTATTTGAAATGGCAGAGTTTCAAACATGCGGCAGTGTTTTAACTGATTACTTGAGCACCAAGAAACCTACTTATTCGATGAAAACATCAAAGTTTCACTTATATTTTGAAACTTTCTTGATCTTATTTGCGCGGATCCAGGGTCCAAACGGTAATATGCAAATGATGAGTTTTATAGATGCTTTAAAATGCAGAATAGCAAACATGCGACAGTGTTTTACCTGATTACTTAGTCACTAAGCAACCTGCTCAGTCATCATGAAAATACGAATATAATATTTGAAAACTTTTTCTTCTTATTCACACAAATTTTACACCCAAAGTCGAAACGTGTTTTTAAAAAAAACTATTATTTAATGATGAGTATTATATGTATTTGAAATGGCAGAGTTTCAAACATGCGGCAGTGTTTTACCTGATTACTTGAGCACGAAGAAACCTACTTATTCGATGCAAACATCAAAGTTTCAATTATATTTTGAAAATTTCTTGATCTTATTGGCGCGGATCCAGGGCCCATACGGTAATATGAAAATGATGAGTGTTATAGATGCTTTAAAATGTAGAATAGTAAACATGCGGCAGTGTTTACCAGATTACTTAGTTACTAAGCAACCTGCTCAATCAATATGAAAATATGAATATTCTACTTATATTTGAAAACTTTTTCGCCTTATTCACACAAATTCTACTACCAAAGTCGGAACGTGTTTTAAAAAACACTGTTATTTAATGATGAGAATTATATGTATTTGAAATGGTAGAGTTTCAAACATTCGACAGTGTTTTACCTGATTACTTGAGCACCAAGAAACCTACTTATTCATAGCAAACATCAATGTTTCACTTATATTCTGAAACTTTATTGATCTTATTAGCGCGGATCCAGGGTCCAAACGATAATACGCAAATGATGTGTGTTATAGATGCTTTAAAATGTAGAATAGCAAACATGCGGCAGTGTTTTACCTGATTACTTAGTCACTAATCGACCTGCTTAGTCAACATGAAAATATGAATGTTTTACTAATATTTGAAAACTTTTTCGTCTTATTCACACAAATTCTACTCCCAAAGTCGAAACGTGTTTTAAAATAACTATTATTTAATGATGAGTATTATATGTATTTGAAATGGTAGAGTTTCAAGCATGCGGCAGTATTTTACCTGATTACTTGAGCACCAAGAAACCAATTTATTCGATGCAAACATCAAAGTTTCACTAATATTTTGAAACATTCTTGAACATATTGGCGCGGATCCCGAGTGTAATGACCCAGATTTCCGTAACATCAGAGTTGACTATATACATCATACGTCCAACCCAAATATCACGAAAATACGGAACATTTTTTTTTAGAAGAAAGAGATAGAAGAAGAACATAAATAACAACACAGAATCTCACATCGCAGCGGAATAAAATATAATATATCAAATCTTTGAAATACAAAATCTTCACTGTATAACATACACTTATCAGAGTACAACGCTTACAACACAACGGAACAACTATAACTGGATAACGCTGAAGCCTCCTGCTCCAAGCTCCTTTAGATATATCTGAAAAATCCTGAACTACTTGACTGCCCATACAAATTTAGGCACCCAAGAGTTTAGGTAGAACAAAACAAAATAAACTCCGGGTCAGTCATGGGACTGGTGTGAGTAAACAGTTTAAAACAGTTTCAGAAACTAAATGATACCTCATAAGACCACGCCGTATAACACGGAACGGGTTTTTCCCTTATGAGAATCCAAACACTTGACTTATATTTATATCAAAACTCTTTTGATATTATAATAATGTCTAAATCAAGTAAATAACAATCTAGTGGAACGTTTGCATCTCACGTTCCATATATATAATATACAATCAAAACCGCAAGCACGTATTGGGTAATGGATTTTCAACTATCACAAGGTATGGAACCACCTTCCGCTGGTATATCTCTAGAGGAGAATACACCGAGTTCAACAAGAACATCTTGCAACTCAGCCACACATGGCCGACAACTCATTACGCTTGAGTGTATCGAATGTATATCACCAACGATTCGGATCAGCAACCGTTTCCCGAATGGGACAGCATCGACTATAAATTTTTAGAAGTAAATGAAACTCTAGATCAGGTGATTATACACCCTAATAGGTGCGACCTACATAGCCATGTTGCTTGCCCGATTTGTGTCATTTACCGGTTGATGAGGCTAGAAGCTACGCTTTATCATCACACCAGATTCACTTCGAATGCCACATCGTCAAATCCATCAAATCACCAATTGACGTCCTCAACAGTACATTACGTGTTAGCTAAAAGAAGTTTCCTTCTCCGCTTCCACTCTTGGTACGGTTGAAGAAATCAATGTACGTGACCTTTCTGAAAATACTCTGTCAGACATTCATCCGTATAAGTCACCCAGGAACATGATGAATCGAAGGCACAATTTCTATTAATAGAAAAAGTCCTTGCACTCTACTCCGTCTTCGATTATCTTTATATAATCTAATTCGCATGCTACTGCCAATATGGAGTGGTTCTTCGGATAATAATCCAACCGGTCTCTCTATATTGACAACGATGTTCAAAACTCCGATAATCTGTGATTTAACTATCGAATAAAAACAAGTGTTTCGATAGTCGATTATTTAACTATCGAATAAAACAAGTGTTCATCCAAACATCCAACAATCAGTGAGCCTTTAATTAATATTTCATTAATTAAATCACTTCTCTATTTCTTTATCAATATTTGTTAACCAAATATTTTCAATAACCATATTGCCCTTTTACGTTATTTGGAAAACATTTCCGAATATCGCCTTCCTTTATTTTCTAGCTTTAGAAATATTTATTATTCTATTTCCAAGCTTACATTTATTTGGGTTAAAACGGATGTTGTGTAAAACATCGTTACGACAACCCAAATACTATATTCAACTAACTCTTATTCAACATTGATCTTCGAGCCTGAAATCTTACTGTTTATTTGTTAATAATGAAATCAAATCAAGTTGGGGTATAACTACCTCTGAGACCTTGACTGAATAACATTTATAACGTCAAAACAGATATGACTACTTACTCGAAAAATCTATTCTTTCGAGATTTGATTTCTAGTCTTCCTTTTTGATTATACTATTCTATTTTTAAGTTCGCTTCCTTATCGACTTCTATATATATTGATACGTTGATTTCTAACTATCAAATTATCTTAAAAATATTCTATCTCCTTAAATTCCCGGAAAAATTCGCCATAACCTCCTTTGTACCGGGAGCTTCGGGAAAATCCCCAAACTGCCACACAGGCCTTCTCCAATCAAAAAGAAAAAGAAAAGCCAAGCGGCTAGCCGATACGGCGCATAAAATCTCATATATGAATTAAATACAAACCTTTTTGTCGGGCACTCTATTTATTTCACTTCTATACTTTATTCCAAACCTGTCTCCTGTATGTCTATACCTGTCCAATCTATTTTAACTATACCAATCGTTTTAACTCAATTTGTTAATTAATTTGTTAATTAACTCTTCAGTCTATTTCACCTTCATATTTGATCATGACATGTTCAAATATAATTTAACTTGCATAATAACAAATTCTAATTATACTCATACTCTCGTTTCCTTATCGACTTCTTTATTCAAATTCCAATTCAATTCTATTTGAATTCTCATTATTTAAACTTCATTTGAATTCTATTTTCAAATTCTATAGTTTAAAGTCCATTTGAATTCTATATTCAAATTCTATAGTTTATAGTCCATTTGAATTCTATATTCAAATTCTATTTGAATTCTCTGCATTATTTATAAACAACGTTTATAACTTCACTTAAAATCCCACATTTATATATTTATAAACAAAGTTTATAAATTCAGTTCAAATCCCACATTTTTCATTTATAAACAAAGTTTATAAATTCAATTCAAATCCCATCTTTTCATTTATAAACAAAGTTTATAAATTCAATTCAAATCCCATCTTTCATTTATAAACAGAGTTTATAAATTGAATTCAACTCCCATCTTTCATTTATAAACAGAGTTTATAAATTCAATTACTTGTTTTATATACCTTCAAAACAAGTTAATATTTTCTATAGTTTTATTTAAAATTCAAATTCTATCTTTTCATTTATAAACAGAGTTTATAAATTCAATTCAAATCCCATCTTTCATTTATAAACAGAGTTTATAAATTCAATTCAACTCCCATCTTTCATTTATAAACAGAGTTTATAAATTCAATTACTTGTTTTATATACCTTCAAAACAAGTTAATATTTTATATAGTTTTATTTAAAATTCAAATTCTATCTTTTCATTTATAAACAGAGTTTATAAATTCAATTCAAATCCCATCTTTCATTTATAAACAGAGTTTATAAATTCAATTCAACTCCCATCTTTCATTTATAAATAGAGTTTATAAATTCAATTCAACGCCCATCTTTCATTTATAAACAGAGTTTATAAATTCAATTACTTGTTTTGTATACCTTCAAAACAAGTTAATATTTTCTATAGTTTTATTAAAAATTCAAATTCTATTTATAAAAATAGAATTCCCTTTTTAAATCTCAAATACCCTTTTTCAATATTTTTATAAATCAATATTCCAAGCCCCAGTGATATTTAAACAATCAAATCAACCAATTTTCAATCATTTGATTTTTAACACATCATATATGAATATATATGAAATCAAACAAACAACAACAGATAATATATTTTTGAGGAATCCAGTTGGATTCCTCCAACCTGTTTTTCCTGCATCCACAGACGTTAGTCAACATAGTAATACCCATCCTACTTCGAGGCAGGATATCGCGGTATAGAAAGTCATCCACTAATCATAGCGTGGGGCGTATAGGGTAATCATCCGCTATGAAACCGCGGGCATTCGCTAATGAAACTGCGGGAATCCAACCAATCTTCAAGCCAATATATATATATATATATATATATATATATATATATAAATCCTAAATAACTAATATATATTTTAAAACAATCAGACAGCATTCAAAAAAGCACAAACAGTTATTTTTAACTATATAAAAATAATTCTAAATAAAAGGTGAGATTTACTCACCGGAGTTGCAGCTGTCGAATATCCTGTTTATTTCCCTATTTTCGACTATGGATCTTCTTGAATGAATTCGCACCTACGATAATTTTATTTAAATTTACGAATTAAACATTTATTTAATTAAATTGACTACCGCCAAATAAATTAACTAACCTTGATCGATAGACTAGTTAAATCCTAACCATTCCCTGATTATTTAACTTATACTTCATATAATGATTTGCTAAATAATTTCTTTCAGTTTCTAAAGTCAATTTAGCAAAAAATGGTATTCCCTGTCCAACATAGTATGGATGTTTTTAAATGACACATAGATCAAGCTAAAACAGAAATTACCTTAATTGTTTTAAATTCTCTTTTCTCATATAAAATCCTTCAGTGATTTGGACGAGATACCATAGTGTTCAGTCTTCACGATTTCAATCATTAGAGCATTAAATCCTTCTTCATTAACTTGTCAGAGTTGTCGCCCCTTTGCCAAGCTCGAGATTACCTGACTCCCTCTTCACCTCAGCTTGCTCTCAGACCATCGAGATGTCACCCCGACTTTGGTTCTTTCTAGTTCGTCGCTATTCCCATCACAATGCTCTGTAGCGTCCTTTCAGAGTCTCCCCTCCAGTTTGCGTCGAGCAGCCCCATTCGACCATCACCAGTCAAGTCGCGACACCAAAACCAACCAAACCCCATCTACACGCTCGCTTCCTCCTCCTGTTTGCTACGCCATATCCTTTTCTGCCCCGACATTATCGAGTTGTTATTGAACCACAACAAATCGAAATCGAGTTCGACCCTAGATCCACATTGTCGGAGTTGATTTCGAGAGACAGGGGATACTCGCGATTTATCAGAAACGATTTCCTCTCTCTGTTCGATTTTGTTAAGAGGAAAAAGGATTCGGGCTTTCTTTGATTTTTCCAAAAGAAAATAAAAATGGCCGGCGTATTTGTAAATGAGGTGAGAGGAGAGATTTCATACACGATGAATACGTAACCACCAAAGGAAATTGTCTGCGTGATTTGAGATCCACGGTGTTGTTTTGATTTGTGGAGTTAAAGAGGCCACGACTTTGTTTTCATTTGTGGTCACAAGGGAGACACAGTTTTGTTTTGATTCGGTTTTATTTAATTTAAATTATCTGTTGATTTCAACTCCAATTTGAGCCCAACAACAGGCCATCCTAGTGTTATACCACCATTCTGAACTCACTGGGATAGGTCACGAAGTCAAATTCGATCATCTGTAGAAGATATTAATTTAAATTGATATAATTTAAATTTCAAATTATTTATTCTACTCGATAATAAATAAATATTATTACCGTTAAAATTTCATATTAACTATTTGAACTGTTTTTAATTCAAATTAAAATTTGAATTCAACTAAATCCATTTTCGTATTCTGTTAACTTAATATTTTCAATATTAAATTGAAATTGATTTTTAAATCGAAAACTCCCCATAAAAATCGATTTATTTACTTAACTAAATATTTAAATCCATATTAAATAGTTAAAATTAACCCATAAGAAATCCGGGTTATTACAATCTTCCCCACTTAAAATAATTTCGTCCTCGAAATTCCTAAGGTAGAAAAAGTGCTACAAACCCATTTATCTTTTCAAAACTTATTTATGTTGAAACTCAACATTTCCAACTTCCTTACGTCTCTCTTTCGAATAAATCCTTATTCGATAACTCTTCCCTTCGAATAACTATATTCGATAATCTCTCTATCGAATAACTAGATTCGAAATCCTTTCTTTGAATAAACTATATTCGATTTTCTCTATTCAATTTACTCTTATCAATTAACTCTATTTGATTAGCTCTTTTCACTTAACTCCTTCCGAATAAGCTATATTCGATAAATTCTAATTGAATAACTAATATTCGATTTAACTCCATTCGCTTGACTCTAGATCGCAGCGATCACAATGGTTACGCCTGATTCCCCCAGGAAACATCCGACCGCCCTAGGCTATCTGCAGCCCTGCGAATTACGCTAGCAGTCGTATGAAATGGCAACTTATCCCGAGTAACTATGGTTGACTAACTCTATCTTAATAACTATATTCGATCAACTTTAATTGAATAACTAACATTCAATCAAATCCTAATTCGATTAACTATGTTCAATTAACTCTATCTGGTTAACTTTTAATTTAAATAACAAATATTCGATAAATTCTAATTGAATAACTATGACGGCAAAGAATTTCGCTCGGTCCGAACCAGTCGCTAAACCAACCCAGACCGTTCGAAATGCCCTATCGTTTGAGAACATGACAAAATAGAACGCATACGGAAGAACACTTCATCGTATATTACAACAATGCATCAGATTACAAGAATATACAGAGTATAAATGAATATTACACAGAAATATCAGAGATTTAAATTACATTTAAATACATAGCAGCGGAAAATAATACAATACACAACTAGAAGAGATATACGGATACAAAGCTTTCCGGATATCATTCCAGCTGTAAACCAGGATCCTGTGAATATAAATCTACAAAACCAAAACTACTAGCTGCCCGTGTTGAAATAAGGGCACCCAGAGTTTAGGTTAAAACAATAAACTCCAGGTCAGTCATGTGACTGGTGTGAGAACTAAAACAGTTATTAATTCTTTATTTTAAAGTTCGGTAAATCAAGGGACCACGCCGTATAACACAATGCTAAATAAAGAAAAATGAAGCTGTTATAAGACCCAGGTCCCATCACACAATGCAACGCAGCCGAGGATAGGGTTTTCCCTTATAACAGCCAAAGAATGCTTGATACGTTTAAAACAAATCGTTTGATACTATTATAAGTGCATAGTGTATAAAACAACTTCAAATCATATATATCAATCATAGGCGGCATGAGCGTCCCATGCCACTATGTCGCCATATATAGGTTTACAAATAAAACCGCAATGTCACGTATTTGGAAATTGGATTTCCGTCTATGAACCGAGGCAAAAGATAGTCCTCAACCGATTCGTGACTCTCTAGCCCGAGCCACCGGAACAGCCGCAACTGCCCCTTGGATCGTCAGGGCCGGTCCACCGATGTGGATTATAGTGCCTGAACAATACGTTTCCCCGCCCTTTGGGGCGTAAATGAGCCAACGAATGACTCCATCGGACCCTGATCGTCCGATCTAACCGAGGCGCCTCGCAACAGCAACAACCACACAGGTGAAAAGTATATAAATGTCAGGGCTGGTAGGTCACTTACACCACCCTAGCTAGAAAGAAACGCATGCCCTCCCTGAGGTCCTCTCCCGTTTTTGGTTCACAACCGGGGTGCGAGGCTCACGAATTCACGTTACACAAAGCTGTGCCACACAGGCTGTGCTTTGATCATCACCACAAGACTTTGCTTTTCAACAGAAGCCTCGATCAATTGCCACTTAGGCATGCCACACAGGCAATTCACTCCATGCGTTTGATATCCATCAATATATAACCCCTGAGCTCGTACATCTCAGAGAAGGGCATTAAGCAAGAGAATAAATTCTCCACCACCAAACAGATATATATTTAATAGAGATCAATCACACGGACTAAAATCCAATGTCAGACACACAGTCCATTTACAAGTCCGTTCTGGGTCTGAACGAAACCGAAGGCACCTAGTACCCCGCATATCCATCGATCTCCAAGTACGTCTGGACGATCACCAACTGTTTCCATCTTCTTGGGTGTACAGCCCAATCAAGATTATCAGTAATCACCCAAACGACGTGAAGACTTCCGGTCTTCGACCATCGTCTTCATCTTCGACACCACGTCGAATCAGTTATTCAGAATGGGATAAACCCGGTCTTTCTGAATAACTCGCGTATATATTATAAAAGTGTTACACAAACACAACATACGCCTCATTCCAATTCAGAATATTCTTTTATTCAAATATTCCTATACTTTGGGAAAAGTTCCCATTAATTTTATCCAAGATAAATTCTTTGAATTTATTCTTTAATCTCCTTTGAATATCAATTCAAACTAGTCAGGATTAGCGAACCACACCGAAGTAATCATTTATTTTATTTCCCAATCCCAACCTATTCATCCCATGAAGTAAAACTGGTTATACTTCATATCTAACACCACGGTGTTATCGGTAAATTCAATTACCATTTCACGTTCAAATCTAATTAAAGATTTAACTATCGCTTGGAGTAAAACTGGTGATACTCCATTTTCGATCTTTTCAATCTAATTAAAGATTCATTAAAACTCCACTTAGTTTTAATATTTCTCTAGGTTAAAGAATCAGTGTCATTTAAAACACAGTTCACGATAAACCCAAAATCACATTCATTAATTATCGGGTTAAAGAACGAATGATATTTAAAACACTGTTCACGATAAACCCAGAAATCAATATCAATTCAATTCCAATTAAATCTCATTTAATTGGTACACTTCATTAAATCCAAATAAAAAGATTTAATCTTTTCTCAACTGGGTTCAAGAACAGTGTTAATGAAGACACCATTCACGACAAACCCAAATCACATTTGATATTCAATACAAGGCTCTGCATAGAAAATATATCGACTTATATTCAATATCAAATTCTACGATTAACAAATGTCATATTGGAAATAACGATATAAATATGTATCTTTCAAATTTCAATAACACATCTGTATAATCACGAATTCCAACATCGAAATATTCCGAAGACAATTTCGATTCAAATCCACTCCAATGCAATCATTGGAAATTCTGGTTATTTTTAAAACCCCTCTTCAAATTCAATTTATTTATTTAAAAAAATAAATAGAACTATATTTCTAGTTCAAAACTAGTTCATTTCGATAAAAATCTATTTTTATCTTTTCAAACATGAAGTTTTTCATCCCAAATCTTCACAAATCATTTCTTATGATTTTACACAAATTACTACTATTTTTAGTAATTTTATCAAGGCCCGTACAGTCGATTTCCATCAATGGCCATCGAACTGCACTTACAGCGACCTTTTTCAAATTTGATTTGGACATAATTCCAAATCCAACCATTAGATTTCAAATTTCTAATATTCGTTAGAAAGCTCTTTCCGATACGAACCCAACGGTTCTGGTTTTAGGAGAATCCGACGGTCGGATCTCCCGTAATGTCCGTTTGAAATAAATGGTCGAAATTCACGAACTGCCGCGGCGCGGCGCGTTCTATTCAGGCCATTATATTATATATATAATATATATAATATATACTTCGTCGATTTCTATTTAAAACGAATTATATGAATAGTTTTAAAATTCGCTTCAAAAGCAATTTCAACTTCCATTTCAATTCAAATCAAAATTGAATTCTTCTTTATAAATTCGTTTTAAAATTCATTTCTATTCAATTCAAATTTCAATTCAATTTGAATTCATTTCACTTCGCTTTCAATTCAATTTGAATTCGTTTTCAATTCAATTCATTTCGAAATCGTTTTCAATTCAATTCATTTCGAAATCGTTTTCAATTCAATTCATTTCGAAATCGTTTTCAATTCAATTCATTTCGAAATCGTTTTCAATTCAATTCCAATTCGAATTCATTTTCAATTCAATTCCAATTCGAATTCATTTATATTCAATTTCAATTCGAATTCATTTCTATTCAATTTCAATTCGAATTCATTTCTATTCAATTTCAATTCGAATTCATTTCTATTCAAAATTTCAATTCGAATTCATTTCTATTCAATTTCAAATTTTGAAATCACTTTCGATATTCATTATAAAATGAATAAAATCGATATATATATCGTTCACGTCAAAATGGCGTCAATCTAATCAACACGGCTTCATATATTCCTATTTTCAAATATTCTATTTCAAATATTTCTTTTTCAAATATTTCCTTTTCAAAACTGGAATGAGGCCCAATCAATTACCATATAATGTTAATTATATGGATTTTCTACAACACATGTATATAATAGCATTGAAAAATAATCAACCATCAACCAAAGTGCACTACACTGTATAAGCATCAAATATAAATATCTAACGCTTATAACAGCCTGTCAATCAATCGATCGACATATTTAATCAATCAGGATGAGTGAACTTCAAATTTCATCCTAACACCCGTGTGGGGTTTCAGACAATCAAACACAGATTTTATTTGTGCAGTTGGGCGATGTGTAAAATTTATCGTCCCAATCAATGTCATTCAAATAGGTGTACATAAACAAACCGTCCGGTTTGTAAATGAATAATTTATTTTATTCACTTTCACTATATTCATATTCACGTTAAAAATTATATTTTTAACGATAAAACATTTTATTTCAACATATGAATTTCTATTATTCATTTACACAATAAAATGATAATTTTATTTTCTAACATATTTTAGAAAATTTCGGCGGCATAACGGCACGATACTAGAAACGGGACAAGGCCTAGCCTTATCCCCGGTCTAGTGAAGGCCCACGCCATTCACACATCAATAAAATCAATTTCATCTCACCAAACAATTCAATTCAAACAAATAATTCAACTAATCTATGCAACCAAACAAACAAGTCCATGGTCTGTGGACGATTGTGTCGGGTGCTACTAAGCACCGTCTGCATCCTAGTATATATATATAACTAGAAAAGTAATTGAAAGGTGAGAAATTCTCACAGATAGCTATCCTAGCTCCACGGCACTTCATTGATAGAAAACTTCATTGCTATCGCATCTTCGTCATCTTCGTTGCCCGTAGCCACTACCTATGTAAAAATCGAATTTTTACTTCGCTATTCAATATATAAAAATCATATTTTTTATTTCACTAACTTCGTAATCAAAATCGAATCTTTACACTTTATACTTCATAATCAATATTGAAACTTTATATTTTTTTCTTCGCTATATTATATATGAGAATCATATATTTTCTTCTAACTCAAAATTATATTTTTAAACAACGCTCTTTATAAATGAAATTCACATTTTTATTTATGCTATTCCATTTTTCTATTTTCAATAAACAATGTTATTTTGCTAAAGTATAAAAATTATATTTTTATCTAGTTAAAGATCGTATTTTTATTTCAATTCTATTTACATAAAAGTCACATTTTTTTATCGTTACTTCTATAATGTAAAAATAGAATTTTTTTTATCGTTACTTCTATAATGTAAAAATAGAATTTTTACTTCATGAATCTATATTTCTATTTCTAAACCATACGTGTAAAATTCGTATTTTTACGATGCTATCATATACATAAAGATCATATCTTTTCCAATATAAAAATCAAATCTTTTCTCGCCTCTTCTTACATATAAATATAATTATTCCTTCTTTTGGAAAATATAATATTTCATAAATTAAAAATATAGTCTTCTCATCATAAAAAGATCACATTTTTACATATACATTTATATATAAAAACTGAAATTAAAAATAAAAATCACCTTTTCCTTGTTGAAAATCGGATCTTGTTGAAGTCGGGGATGCTGAGGGGTGGTGGGGGAGCGTTGGAGCAGCGCAGGGGGGGTTGCGGATTTGATGGGGTGGTGCTGCGTTGGTCTTCGCCGGAGCAGAGGGTCTCGATTCAGGGTGCTGCTGGGTGCTGGTGGCTGGCTCGTCGGAGGTGGGTCATGCTCTGGCCGAAGGCGTCAGGTGTGGCGGATCTCGATTCGGGAATTAGGGAGAAAGGGGCTTCGGTCTTTGGTTGGACGAGGAGGGAGCGCGAGAATGGAGAGGAGAGAGAAGAGAGGAGGGAAGGGGGTGGGTCCCAGGGGATAGCGGCGCGGCGTCGGATGGAGGCGCCAGCGACGGTTGTCGTCTGGAGAGGGCGACGGTTTTCCAGGAGGGGGGGCGGGTTTTTTTTTATTTCTGAATTTAGGTTAGATGTGAAAAAGGGGAGGATAAAATATAATATAATATAATATATATATATATATATATATATTAATTTAATTTTCCAACTAGGTTGACTTTTATTTCGAACCCCGATTCAAACCCAACGACTGTCATCGCTAGCTAATTACCCCTATTCCGAACACAATGGGATATGTTTCGTAAGCTGATTCGACTGTTTCGATCAGTTTTCGTTGAATTTACATTTAAATCATTATATTGAATTTTTAAACGTACATTTCAAATTACCGGGGTCACATACTAACTAGAAAAATTCCAGAAAAATATTTTCTAGCTTCGTATTGACGATACGGTCCTAACAAAACCAGTTTCGTCAAATTCTGAGACCGTTTGAAAAATGGCCAATTTCCAGTCGATTAAAATCAACTGAAACTGGTCAAACGCGTTTTCCTTTGCCGCGCTCACATATTGATTCGAAAAATTATGAAATTTGAAACCTAGCAATAACTTTACATCACGGACCAAACAAAACTGGTTTCGTCGAAATCCGAGGTCGTTTGCAAAATTCCCATTTTTACGGGCCTGAATTCCATAGCGACTATTCAGAATTTTCAACTGGACATATCTTTTGATTCCTGCTATGAAATTTTGATTATTCGGATTCGCTGGAAAGATATTCACAATTAGATCCTAATGTTTTTGGTTTCACTAAAATCCGGATTATTTTGCACCCGGTACATTCAATTGAAGTTTGAAATCGAATTATCGAACTACCGCGCCATTTTCAATTCTATTTATAATTCTATATAAATATTTATATTCTAACGACGACGCGTATAATATATACGTTCTAATTATATTCAAAATAAATTTCTCGTTGATATTATTTAAAATAATCTGTTTTAAATATCCAAAACTCGCTAAAATTGCCAAAATAAAAATTTTAAACTGGCCCAGATTTTCCGGGTTATTACAATAACTAATATTCAATTAACTCTACGGATTAACCCTAACTGATTAACTTTAAATGGTTAATTCTTACTCTAATCAATTTATTCTAACTCTAATCGATTATTTCTAACTCTAATCGACTTCTCCTATTCGAATAACTCCTATTGGATAACGTTTATTCATTTATAAAGATTTACTTTTAGTAACGGTTCTTCACTTTATAAATGTTCTCTTTAATAACATTACTTCGCTTATACAAGTGTTGTGTACCTCTTCTATTTAAAACTATCGGTGTTAAAAACCAATATCTCTTCTCTATATAAGTTTAGACTTATATATTCCATTTATCGAATGATAAATTTTTAATTTAATTTATAAACTGTTATTTATAAATTAATCTTTTCTATTTATCTGTTAAAAACAGATTTCCATTTTCTATTCATCTTCTATATATTCCTTTGATTAAATTCTATTTATTTAACAAATAAATATTCATCTACAACATTCTATTTATTTTCTATAAATAAATATTTCCATTTAATCTATTTGTAAATGTTTTACGAATATTTCCTTTTAAATTCCACTTGTAAATGTTTTTACAAATATTTCTCCTTCTATTCGTTTGCACATAACTTCCTTTGTATTTGTGTTACAAATATATTTCCTTTATATTTGTTATACAAATATAATTTCTTTTTAACTCTTTTGGTTTTTCCTTTATTCACATCCAATTCATATTTCATTCACATTGATTTTACTCAATTTATTCATTTCGATCCATTTAACTTACTTAAGTTAAATTTAATTTCAATCATTCAAATTCCCATTAACTAGTTGTTAATTAACCGTTTTGCCTATTTCACCCTTTTTATTTGAATATAACTTGTTCAAATATATGTCAACTTAATTATAACTAATCTAATTATATTTTCAACTCGGTTAATATATTCGATTTCGAATATAAATTATCAATCTCTTTCACTTATCCAAAATCCCAATTTCGATTCAAATTTCCTTTAACTAATTATTTTCCAATTTAGTTAATTCTATTTAACCATTTAAAATATGATTTTTGTCTTAAAAATCATTTCACTTACTTCACTGGAGTTCATATTCATTTTATATCTCCAATCTGGATTTTTCTAATGCCAAATCGGATTTTATTTCCTAAAAATCCTTTTATTTATTTAATTAAACCGTTATGGTTTTATAATGGTTCTGGCGCTGCTTTTATAAAAATTTGATTTTGATATAACTCAAAATCTATACGAAGAAATCCAGATTTTTCTCTTTCATTAGAAAACTATTGTTCAACCTGTCCCGACGATTCTTGTTTCAAAGAATTCCGATTTCAATCGACTTCTGTATACTAAATTGAAGTTCGAATCGCCAATTTTCGAACTGCCGCGCTACGGCTAGCTCGTTTTAATTATATTTATAAATATAAACATTTTAACTTTGTTTATAATAAATTCAATCTCCATTCTGATATATTTTTAATATGTATCAAATCCATTTCATAATATTCCCGATCTATTTCACTTCAAATATTCAAATCCTATATATTTACCATATTCAAATTCCATTTGAATTTCTTTATTCAAACTCTATATTATTTCCTTCTATTCAATTTCTATTTGAATTTCTTCTATTCAAATTCTATTTCAATTCCTTATCTTCAAATTCTATTTCAATTTCTTTATTTAAATTCTATTTTAATTCCTTTGAATTCAAATTCTATTGGAAATCCTTTGTATTTAAATTCTATTTTAACTCCTTTGAATTAAAATTCTATTTCAAACTTTAAATTTTCTTTGAATTCTAATATTCAACCTCCACTTCATATTCTCTTTGAAATTCTATTTAACCAAATTCCGTTTGAATTCTAATATTCAAATCTCTATTTGACTTTTCTTTATTCAAATCCATTTGAATTCCTTTGAATTCAAATTCCATTTCAATTTTTCTTATACAATTTCTATTTGAATTTTCTTTATTCAAACCCATTTGAATTCTTTTAAATTTAAATTCTATTTCACTTCTATTTGAAATCTATATTCCAATTCCCATTTCAAAATTCCTTTGAAGTAATATAAATATATACATATATTTATATCTATCTCAAATTCAAAAACATTTGAATTTTCAAACAACTTGTTTCTTTTCAAACAAATTCCATCAAAAACTTTTCTAATGCAGCAATTCATCACTTAGAAACTCGAAAATGAACACTGATGATGTTGCGACCATCATCAGAATTATTTCCCAGCTACTGAATGAGTTCAATACTATATTTCTTTCAAAATCCATTTAGAAAAATATTTTCCAAACTCCCAGGATTTTAAATTCTGAATTCTGGTTGGAATTCAATTTCAATTTATCACATTTGTATATTTGATTTCATATACAAATTTCATTGGTTATATATAACTATTTCATTTCTTATAATCTTATTTGATTATAATCCTAACCATCAACTCAACCATTTAAAACAATATCGTGTCCAATCTTCTGTTCAAGTGTTTATAAACTCCTATCGACATCGTGGCGTCCCACGATTCGATCAAAATTCATAATCCACTCAACAGACTAGTCAACACAATATAAAACAGTTTTTATATCAAATAACAAATTCGCTCTCTCGTATATATATACACTCAACTCATTCTAGGATACTACTGATCCTATCTCTAATGAGAACAATCCAACAAGCCTAGGTATTCGCTCAACCTAAGCTCTGATACCAAGTCTAATGACCCAGATTTTCGTAACATCAGAGTTGACTATATACATCATACGTCCAACCCAAATATCACGAAAATACGGAACTTTTTTTTTAGAAGAAAGAGATAGAAGAAGAACATAAATAACAACACAGAATCTCACATCGCAGCGGAACAAAATATAATATATCATATCTTTGAAATACAAAATCTTCACTGTATAACATACATTTATCAGAGTACAACACTTACAACACAACGGAACAACTATAACTGGATAACGCTGAAACCTCCTGCTCCAAGCTCCTTTAGATATATCCGAAAAATCCTAAACTACTTGACTGCCCGTACAAATTTAGGAACCCAAGAGTTTAGGTAGAACAAAACAAAATAAACTCCGGGTCAGTCATGGGACTGGTGTGAGTAAACAGTTCAAAACAGTTTCACAAACTAAATGATACCTCATAAGACCACGCCGTATAACACGGAACGGGTTTTTCCCTTATGAGAATCCAAACACTTGACTTACCTTTATATCAAAACTCTTTTGATATTATAATAATGTCTAAATCAAGTAAATAACAATCTAGTGGAACGTTTGCATCTCATGTTCCACATATATAATATACAATCAAAACCGCAAGCACGTATTGGGTAATGGATTTTCAACTATGACAAGGTATGGAACCACCTTCCGCTGGTATATCTCTAGAGGAGAATACACCGAGTTCAACAAGAACATCTTGCAACTCAGCCACACATGGCCGACCACTCATTTCGCTTGAGTGTATCGAATGTATATCACCAACGATTGGGATCAGCAACCGTTTCCCGAATGGGACAGCATCGACAATAGATTTTTATAAGTAAATGAAACTCTAGATCATGTGATTATACACCCTAATAGGTGCGACCTACATAGCCATGTTGCTTGCCCGATTTCTGTCATTTACCGGTTGATGAGGCTAGAAGCTACGCTTTATCATCACACCAGATTCACTTCGAATGCCACATCATCAAATCCATCAAATCACCGATTGACGTCCTCAACCGTACATTACGTGTTAGCTAAAAGAAGTTTCCTTCTCTGCTTCCACTCTTGGTACAGTTGAAGAAATCAATGTATGTGACCTTTCTGAAAATACTCTATCAGACATTCATCCGTACAAGTCACCCAGGAACAGGATGAATCGAAGGCACAATTTCTATTAATAGAAAAAGTCCTTGCACTCTACTCCGTCTTCGATTATCTTTATATAATCTAATTCGCACGCTACTTCCAATATGGAGTGGTTCTTCGGATAATAATCCAACCGGTCTCTCCATATTGACAACGATGGTCAAAACTCCGATAGTCTGTGATTTAATTATCGAATAAAAACAAGTGTTTCCATAGTCGATGATTTAACTATCGAATAAAACAAGTGTACATCCAAACATCCAACAATCAGTGAGCCTTTAATTAATATTTCATTAATTAAATAACTTCTCTATTTCTTTATCAATATTTGTTAACCAAATATTTTCAATAACCATATTGCCCTTTTACGTTATTTGGAAAACATTTCCGAATATCGCCTTCCTTTATTTTCTAGCTTTAGAAATATTTATTATTCTATTTCCCAGCTTACATTTATTTGGGTTAAAACGGATGTTGTGTAAAACATCGTTACGACAACCCAAATACTATACTCAACTAACTCTTATTCAACATTGATCTTCGAGCCTGAAATCTTACTGTTTATTTGTTAATAATGAAATCAAATCAAGTTGGGGTATAACTACCTCTCAGACCTTGACTGAATAACATTTATAACGTCAAAACAGATATGACTACTTACTCGAAAAATCAATACCATACAACTACTTCTTTATCTTTTAAACACATATATGCTTTCTCTTTCTATTCTTTTGAGATTTTATTTCTAGTCTTCCTTTTTGATTATACTATTCTATTTTTAAGTTCGCTTCCTTATCGACTTCTATATATATTGATACGTTGATTTCTAACTATCAAATTATCTTAAAAATATTCTATCTCCTTAAATTTTCGGAAAAATTCTCCATAACCTCCTTTGTACCAGGAGCATCGGGAAAATCCCCAAACTGCCACACATGCCTTCTCCAATCAAAAAGAAAAAGAAAAGCCAAGCGGCTAGCCGATACGACGCATAAAATCTCATATATGAATTAAATACATACCTTTTTGTCGGGCACTCTATTTATTTCACTTCTATACTTTATTCCAAACCTGTCTCCTGTATGTCTATACCTGTCCAATCTATTTTAACTATACCAATCGTTTTAACTCAATTTGTTAATTAATTTGTTAATTAACTCTTCAGTCTATTTCACCTTCATATTTGAACATGACATGTTCAAATATAATTTAACTTGCATAATAACAAATTCTAATTATACTCATACTCTTGTTTCCTTATCGACTTCTTTATTCAAATTCCAATTCAATTCTATTTGAATTCTCTTTATTTAAACTTCATTTGAATTCTATTTTCAAATTATATAGTTTAAAGTCCATTTGAATTCTATATTCAAATTCTATAGTTTAAAGTCCATTTGAATTCTATATTCAAATTCTATTTGAATTCTCTGCATTATTTATAAACAACGTTTATAACTTCACTTAAAATCCCACATTTATATATTTATAAACAAAGTTTATAAATTCAGTTCAAATCCCACATTTTTCATTTATAAACAAAGTTTATAAATTCAATTCAAATCCCATCTTTTCATTTATAAACAAAGTTTATAAACTCAATTCAAATCCCATCTTTTCATTTATAAACAAAGTTTATAAATTCAATTCAATTCCCATCTTTCATTTATAAACAGAGTTTATAAATTCAATTCAACTCCCATCTTTCATTTATAAACAGAGTTTATAAATTCAATTACTTGTTTTATATACCTTCAAAACAAGTTAATGTTTTCTATAGTTTTATTTAAAATTCAAATTCTGTCTTTTCATTTATAAACAGAGTTTATAAATTCAATTCAAATCCCATCTTTCATTTATAAACAGAGTTTATAAATTCAATTCAACTCCCATCTTTCATTTATAAATAGAGTTTATAAATTCAATTCAACTCCCATCTTTCATTTATAAAAAGAGTTTATAAATTCAATTACTTGTTTTATATACCTACAAAACAAGTTAATATTTTCTATAGTTTTATTAATAATTCAAATTCTATTTATAAAAATAGAATTCCCTTTTTAAATCTCAAATACCCTTTTTCCATATTTTTATAAATCAATATTCCAAGCCCCAATGATATTTAAACAATCAAATCAACCAATTTTCAATCATTTGATTTTTAACACATCATATATGAATATATATGAAATCAAAAAAACAACAACAGATAATATATTTTTGAGGAATCCAATTGGATTCCTCCAACCTGATTTTCCTGCATCCACAGACGTTAGTCAACATAGTAATACCCATCCTGCTTCGAGGCAGGATATCGCGGTATAGAAGGTCATCCACTAATCATAGCGTGGGGCGTATAGGGTAATCATCCGCTATGAAACCGCGGCCATCCGCTAATGAAACTACGGGAATCCAACCAATCATCAAGCCAATATATATATATATAAATCCTAAATAACTAATATATATTTTAAAACAATCAGACAACATTCAAACAAGCACAGACAATTATTTTGAACTATATAAAAATAATTCTAAATAAAAGGTGAGATTTACTCAACGGAGTTGCAGCTGTCGAATATCCTGTTTATTTCCCAATTATCGACTATGGATCTTCTTGAATGAATTCGCACCTACGATAATTTTATTTAAATTTACCAATTAAACATTTATTTAATTAAATTAACTACCGCCAAATAAATTAACTAACCTTAATCGATAGACTAGTTAAGTCCTAACCATTCCCTGATTATTTAATTTCTACCTCATATAATGATTTGCTAAATAATTTCTTTCAGTTTCTAAAGTCAATTAAGCAAAAAATGGTATTCCCTGTCCAACACAGTATGGATGTTTTTAAATGACACATAGATCAAGCTAAAACAGAAATTACCTTAATTGTTTTAAATTCTCTTTTCTCATATAAAATCCTTCAGTGATTTGGACGAGATACCACAGTGTTCAGTCTTCAGGATTTCCATCATTAGAGTATTAAATCCTTCTTCATTAACTTGTCAGAGTTGTCGCCCCTTTGCCAAGCTCGAGATTACCTGACTCCCTCTTCACCTCAGCTTGCTATCAAACCATCGAGATGTCACCCTGACTTTGGTTCTTTCTGGTTCATCGCTATTCCCATCACAATGCTCTGTCGCGTCCTTTTAGAGTCTCCCCTCCAGTTTGCGTCGAGCAGCCCCATTTGACCATCGCCAGTCAAGTCGCGACACCAAAACCAACCAAACCCCGTCTACATGCTCGCTTCCTCCTCCTGTTTGCTACGCCATATCCTTTTCTGCTCCGACATTATCGAGTTGTTATTGAACCACAGCAAATCGAAATCTTTCGACCCTAGATCCACGTTGTTGGAGTTGATTTCGAGAGATCGGGGATACTCACGATTTATCAGAAACGATTTCCTCTCTTTGTTCGATTTTGTTAAGAGGAAAAAGGATTCGGGCTTTCCTTGATTTTGCCAAAAGAAAATAAAAATGGCCGGCGTATTTGTAAACGAGGTGAGAGGAGAGATTTCATACACGATGAATACTTAACCACCAAAGGAAATTGTCTGCGTGATTTGAGATCCATGGTGTTGTTTTGATTTGTGGAGTTAAAGAGGCCACGACTTTGTTTTCATTTGTGGTCACAAGGGAGACAGTTTTATTTTGATTCGGTTTTATTTAATTTAAATTATCCGTTGATTTCAACTCCTATTTGAGCCCAACAACAGGCCATCCTAGTGTTATACCACCATTCGGAACTCACTGGGATAGGTCACGAAGTCAAATTCGATCATCTGTAGAAGATATTAATTTAAATTGATATAATTTAAATTTCAAATTATTTATTCTACTCGATAATAAATAAATATTATTACCGTTAAAATTTCATATTAATTATTTGAACTGTTTTTAATTCAAATTAAAATTTGAATTCAACTAAATCCATTTTCGTATTCTGATAACTTAATATTTTCAATATTAAATTGAAATTGATTTTTAAATCAATAACTCCCCATAAAAATTGATTTATTTACTTAACTAAATATTTAAATCCATATTAAATAGTTAAAATTAACCCAGAAGAAATCCGGGTCACTACACAGAGTCTAAACGGTAGTACGCAAATGATGAGTGTTGTAGATGCTTTAAAACGTAGAATAGCAAATAGGTGGCAGTGTTTTACCTGATTACTTAGTCACTAAGCAACTTGCTCAGTCAGTATGAAAATATGAATATTCTACTAATATTTGAAAACTTTGTCGTCTTGCTCACACAAATTCTGCCCCCAAAGTCGAAACGTATTTTTGGAAACACTATTATTTAATGATGAGTAATATATGTATTTGAAATGGTAGAGTTTGAAACATGCGGCAGTGTTTTACCTGATTACTTGAGCACCGAGAAACCTACTTATTCGATGCAGACATCAAAGTTTCACTTATACTTTGAAACTTTCTTGATCTTATTGGCTTGGATCCAGGGTCCAAATGGTAATATGCAAGTGATGAGTGTTATAGATGCTTTAAAATGTAGAATAGCAAACATGCGGCAGTGTTTTACCAGATTACTTATTCACTAAGCAACCTGCTCAGTCAATATGAAAATACGAATATTCTACTAATATTTGAAAACTTTTTGATCCTATTCATACAAATTATACTCCCCAAGTCGAAACGTGTTTTTAAAAACACTACTATTTAATGATGAGTATAATATGTATTTGAAATGGTAGAGTTTCAAACAGGCGGCAGTGTTTTACCTGATTACTTGAGCACCAAGAAACCTACTTATTCGATGAAAACATCAAAGTTTCACTTATATTTTGAAACTTTCTTGATCTTATTTGCGCGGATCCAGGGTCCAAACGGTAATATGCAAATGTGAGTTTTATTGATGCTTTAAAATGTAGAATAGCAAACATGCGGCAGTGTTTTACCTGATAACTTAGTCACTAAGCAACCTGCTCAGCCAATATGAAAATATGAATATTCTACTAATATTTGAAAACTTTTTCTTCTTATTCACACAAATTTTACTCCCAAAGTCAAAACGTGTTTTTAAAAACACTATTATTTAATGATGAGTATTATATGTATTTGAAATGGTAGAGTTTCAAACATGCGGCAGTGTTTTTCCTGATTACTTGAGCACTAAGAGACCTACTTATTCGATGCAAACATCAAAGTTTCACTTATATTTTGAAACTTTCTTGATCTTATTGGCGCCGATCCAGGTACCAAACAGTAATATGCAAATGATGAGTGTTATAGATGCTTTAAAATGTAGAATAGTAAACATGCGGCAGTGTTTTACCTGATTACTTAGTCACTAAGCAACCTGCTCAGTCAATATGAAAATATGAATATTCTACTAATATTTGATAACTTTTTCATCTTATTCCCACAAAATCTACTCCCAAAGTGGAAACATGTTTTTTAAAACACTATTATTTAATGATAAGTATTATATGTATTTGAAATGGTAGAGTTTCAAACATGCGGCAGTGTTTTACTTGATTGCTTGAGCCCCAAGAAACCTACTTATTCGAAGCAAACATCAAAGTTTCACTTATATTTTGAAACTTTCTTGATCCTATTTGCGCGGATCTAGGGTCCAAACCGTAATATACAAATGATGAGTATTATAGATGCTTTAAAATGTAGAATAGCAAACATGCGGTAGTGTTTTACCTGAGTACTTAGTCACTAAGGAACCTGCTCAATCAGTATGAAAATATGAATATTCTACTAATATTTGAAAACTTTTTCCTCTCATTCACACAGATCTACTTCCAAATTCGAAACGTGTTTTTAAAAACGCAATTGTTTAATGATGAGTATTATATGTATTCGAAATGGAAAAGTTTCAAACATGCGGCAGTGTTTTACCTGATTACTTAGGCACCAAGAAACCTACTTATTCGATGCAAACATCAAAGTTTCACATATATTTTGAAACTTTCTTGATCTTATTGGCGCGGATCCAGGGTCCAAATTGTATAATGCAAATGATGAGTGTTTTAGATTCTTTTAAATGTAGAATAGCAAACATGTGGCAGTGTTTTTCCTGATTACTTTGTCACTAAGAAACCTGCTCAGTCAATATGAAAATATGAATATTCTACTAATATATGAAAACTTTTTCGTCTTATACACAATAATTCTACTCTCAATGTCGAAACGTGTTTCTAAAAACACTATTATTTAATGATGAGTATTACATGTATTTAAAATGGTAGAGTTTCAAACATATGGCAGTGTTTTACCCGATTACTTGAAAACCAAGAAACCTACTTATTCGATGCAAACATCAAAATTTTACTAATATTTTGAAATTTCTTGATCTTATTGGCGCGGATCCATCGTCCAAACGGTAATATGCAAATGATGAGTGTTATAGATGCTTTAAAATGTAGAATAGCGAACATGCGGCAGTGTTTTACCTGATTACTTAGTCACTAAGCAACCTGCTCAGTCAATATGAAAATATGAATATTATACTAATATTTGAAAACATTTTCGTCTTATTCACACAAATTCTACTCCCAAAGTCGGAACGTGTTTTAAAAACACTATTATTTAATGATGAGTATTATATGTATTTGAAATGCTAGAGTTTCAAACATGCGGCAGTGTTTTACCTGATTACTTGAGCACCAAGAAACCTACTTATTCGATGCAAACATCAAAGTTTCACTTATATTTTGAAACTTTCTTGATCTTATTTGCGCGGGTCCAGGGCCAAACGATAATATGTAAATGATGAGTGTTATAGAAGCTTTAAAATGTAGAATAACAAACATGCGGTAGTGTTTTACCTGATTACTTAGTCACTAAGGAACCTGCTCAGTCAATATGAGAATACGAATATTCTACTAATATTTGATAACTTTTTCGTCTTATTCACACAAATTCTACTTCCAAAGTCGAAATGTGTTTTTTAAAAACACTATTATTTAATGATGAGTATTATATGTATTTGAAGTGGTAGAGTTTCAAACATGCGGCAGTGTTTTACATGATTACTTGAGCACCACGAAACCTACTTATTCGATGCAAACATCAAAGTTTCACTTATATTTTGAAACTTTCATGATCTTATACGTGCGGATCCAAGGTCCAAACGGTAATATGAAAATGACGAGTGTTATAGATGCTTTAAAATGTAGAACATCAAACATGCGGCAGAGTTTTACCTGATTACTTAGTCACTAAGCAACCTGCTCAGTCAATATGAAAATATGAATATTCTACTAATATTTGAAAACTTTTAGTCTTATTCACACAAATTTTACTCCCAAAGTCGAAATGCATTTTTAAAAACACTATTATTTAATGATGAGTATTATATGTATTTGAAATGCTAGAGTTTCAAACATGTGGCGGTGCTTTACCTGATTACTTGAGCACCAAGAAACCTCATTATTCGATGCAAACATCAAAGTTTCACTTATATTTTGAAACATTCTTGTTCTTATTTACGCGGATCCAAGGTCCAAATGATAATATGCAAATGATGAGTGTTATAGATGCTTTAAAATGTAGAATAACGAACATGCGGCAGTGTTTTATCTGATTACTTAGTCATTAAGCAACCTGCTTAGTCAACATGAAAATATGAATATTCTACTAATAGTTGAAAACGATTTCGTCTTCTTAACACAAATTCTACTCCCAAAGTTGAAACGTGTTTTTAAAAACACTATTATTTAATGATGAGTATTATATGTATTTGAAATGGTAGATTTTCAAACATGCGGCAGTATTTTACCTGATTACTTGAGCATCAAGAAACCTACTTATTCGATGCAAACATCAATGTTTCACTAATATTTTGAAACTTTCTTGATCTTATTGGCGCGGATCCAGGGTCCAAAAGGTAATACGCAAATGATGAGTGTTATAGATGCTTTAAAACGTGGAATAGCAAACATGCGGTAGTGTTTTACCTGATTACTTAGTCACTAAGCAACTTGCTCAGTCAGTATGAAAATATGAATATTCTACTAATATTTGAAAACTTTTTTGTCTTATTCACACAAATTCTAACCCAAAGTCGAAACGTGTTTTTAAAATCACTATTATTTAATGATGAGTATTATATGTATTTGAAATGGTAGAGTTTGAAACATGCGGCAGTGTTTTACCTGATTACTTAAGCACCGAGAAACCAATTTATTCGATGCAAACATCAAAGTTTCACTAATATTTTGAAATATTCTTGATCTTATTGGCGCGGATCCAGGGTCCAAACGGTAGTACGCAAATGATGAGTGTTGTAGATGCTTTAAAACGTAGAATAGCAAACATGCGGCAGTGTTTTACCTGATTACTTAGTCACTAAGCAACTTGCTTAGTCAGTGTGAAAATATGAATATTCTACTAATATTTGAAAACTTTGTCGTCTTGTTCACAAAAATTCTACCCCCAAAGTCGAAATGTGTTTTTAGAAACACTATTATTTAATGATGAGTATTATATGTATTTGAAATGGTAGAGTTTGAAACATGCGGTTGTGTTTTACCTGATTACTTGAGCACCGAGAAACCTACTTATTCGATGCAAAAATCAAAGTTTCACTTATATTTTGAAACTTTCTTGATCTTATTGGCATGGATCCAGGGTTCAAACGGTAATATGCAAGTGATGAGTGTTATAGATGCTTTAAAATGTAGAATAGCAAACATGTGGCAGAATTTTACCTGATTACTTATTCACTAAGCAACCTGCTCGGTCAATATGAAAATACGAATATTCTACTAATATTCGAAAACTTTTTGGTCTTATTCATACAAATTATACTCCCAAAGTCGAAACATTTTTTAAAAAACACTATTATTTAATGATGAGTATAATATGTATTTGGAATGGTAGAATTTCAAACAACCGGCAGTGTTTTACCTGATTACTTGAGCAACAAGAAACCTACTTACTCGATGAAAACATCAAAGTTTCACTTATATTTTGAAACTTTCTTGATCTTATTTGCTTGGATCCAAGGTCCAAACGGTTATATGCAAATGATGAGTTTTATAGATGCTTTAAAATGTAGAATAGCAAAAATGCGGCAGTGTTTTACCTGATTACTTAGTCACTAAGCAACCTGCTCAGTCAATATGAAAATATGACTATTCTACTAATATTTGAAAACTTTTTCTTCTTATTCACACAAATTTTACTTCCAAAGTCGAAACATGTTTTTAATAAAACTATTATTTAATGATGAGTATAATATGTATTTGAAATGGTAGAGTTTCAAACATGCGGCAATGTTTTACCTGATTACTTGAGCACCAAGAAACCTACTTATCCGATGCAAAAATCAAAGTTTCACTTATATTTTGAAACTTTCTTGATCTTATTGGCGCGGATCCAGGGCCCAAACGGTAATATGCAAATGATGAGTGTTATAGATGCTTTAAAATGTAGAATAGTAAACATGCGGTAGTGTTTTACATGATTACTTAGTCACTAAGCAACCTGCTCAATCAATATGAAATATGAATATTCTACTTACATTTGAAAACTTTTTCGTCTTATTCACACAAATTCTACTCCCAAAGTCGGAACGTGTTTTTAAAAACACTGTTATTTAATGATGAGAATTATATGTATTTGAAATGGTAGAGTTTCAAACATGCGACGGTGTTTTACCTGATTACTTGAGCACCAAGAAACCTACATATTCTCTGCAAACATCAATGTTTCACTTATATTCTGAAACTTTATTGATCTTATTGGCGCGGATACAGGGTCCAAATGGTAATATGCAAATGTTGAGTGTTATTGATGCTTTAAAATGTAGAATAGCAAACATGCGGCAGTGTTTTACCTGATTACTTAGTCACTAAGCAACCTGCTTAGTCAACATGAAAATATGAATGTTCTACTAATATTTGAAAACTTATTTTGTCTTCTTCACACAAATTCAACTCCTAAAGTCGAAATGTGTTTTTAAAATAACCATTATTTAATGATGAGTATTATATGTATTTGAAATGGTAGAGTTTCAAACATGCGGCAGTATTTTACCTGATTACTTAAGCACCGAGAAACCAATTTATTCGATGCAAACATCAAAGTTTCACTAATATTTTGAAATATTCTTGATCTTAATGGCGCGGATCCAGGGTCCAAACGGTAGTACGCAAATGATGAGTGTTGTAGATGCTTTAAAACGTAGAATAGCAAACATGCGGCAGTGTTTTACCTGATTACTTAGTCACTAAGCAACTTGCTTAGTCAGTGTGAAAATATGAATATTCTACTAATATTTGAAAACTTTGTCGTCTTGCTCACACAAATTCTACCCCCAAAGTCGAAATGTGTTTTTAGAAACACTATTATTTAATGATGAGTATTATATGTATTTGAAATGGTAGAGTTTGAAACATGCGGTAGTGTTTTACCTGATTACTTGAGCACCGAGAAACCTACTTATTCGATGCAAAAATCAAAGTTTCACTTATATTTTGAAACATTCTTGATCTTATTGGCGTGGATCCAGGGTCCAAACGGTAATATGCAAGTGATGAGTGTTACATATGCTTTTAAATGTAGAATATCAAACATGCGGCAGTGCTTTGCCTAATTACTTATTCACTAAGCAACCTGCTCAGTCAATATGAAAATACGAATATTCTACTAATATTTGAAAACTTTTTGGTCATATTCATACAAATTAAGCTCCCAAAGTCGAAACGTGTTTTTAAAAACACTATTATTTAATGATGAGTATAATATGTATTTGAAATGGTAGAGTTTCAAACATGCGGCAGTGTTTTACCCGATTACTTGAGCACCAAGAAACCTACTTTTCGATGAAAACATCAAAGTTTCACTTATATTTTGAAACTTTCTTGATCTTATTTGCGCGGATCCAGGGTCCAAACGGTATTATGCAAATGACGAGTTTTATAGATGCTTTAAAATGTAGAATAGCAAACATGCGACAGTGTTTTACCTGATTACTTAGTCACTAAGCAACGTGCTTAGTCAATATGAAAATACGAATATTCTACTAAAATTTGAAAACTTTTTCTTCTTATTCACACAAATTTTACTCCCAAAGTCGAAACGTGTTTTTAAAAAAACTATTATTTAATGATGAGTATTATATGTATTTGAAATGGCAGAGTTTCAAACACGCGGCAGTGTTTTACCTGATTACTTGAGCACTAAGAAACCTACATATTCGATGCAAACATCAAAGTTTCACTTATATTTTGAAACTTTCTTGATCTTATTGGCGCGGATCCAGGGCCCAAACGGTAATATGCAAATGATGAGTGTTATATATGCTTTAAAATGTAGAATAGTAAACATGCGGCAGTGTTTTACCAGATTACTTAGTCACTAAGCAACCTACTCAATCAATATGAAAATATGAATATTCTACTTATATTTGAAAACTTTTTCGCCTTATTCACAAAAAATCTACTGCCAAAGTCGGAACGAGTTTTTAAAAACACTGTTATTCAATGATGAGAAATATATGTATTTGAAATGGTAGAGTTTCAAACATGCGACAATGTTTTACCTGATTACTTGAGCACCAAGAAACCTACTTATTCGTTGCAAACATCAATGTTTTACTTATATTCTGAAACTTTATTGATCTTATTGGCGCGGATCCAGGGTCCAAACGGTAATATGCAAATGATGAGTGTTATAGAAGCTTTAAAATGTAGAATTGCAAACATGCGGCAGTGTTTTACCTGATTACTTAGTCACTAAGAAACCTGCTTAGTCAACATGAAAATATGAATGTTCTACTAATATTTGAAAACTTTTTCGTCTTCTTCACTCAAATTCTCCTCCCAAAGTCGAAATGTGTTTTTAAAATAACTATTATTTAATGATGAGTATTATATGTATTTGAAATGGTAGAGTTTCAAACATGCGGCGGTATTTTACCTGATTACTTGAGCACCAAGAAACCAATTTATTCGATGCAAACATCAAAGTTTCCCTAATATTTTGAAACATTCTTGATCTTATTGGCGCTGATCCAGAGTCCAAACGGTAGTACGCAAATGATGAGTGTTGTAGATGCTTTAAAACGTAGAATAGCAAACATGCGGCAGTGTTTTACCTGATTAATTAGTCACTAAGCAACTTGCTGTAACAACCCGAAAATCTGGGCCAGTTTAAAATTTTTATTTTGACAATTTTAATGAATTTTAATTATTTAAAATGAATTATTTTAAATAAAAATGACGAGAAATTTATTTTGAATGGAATTCAAACGTATATTTATATAGATCGTCGTTAGAATATAAATATTTATTTATATTTTTAAAAGGAATTGAAAATGGCGCGGTAGTTCGATAATTCGATTTCAAACTTCAATTGAGCATACCGGGTGCAAACCAAACCGGATTTTAGTGAAACCAAAAATATTTGAATCTAATTAAAAATATCTTTCCAACGAATCTGAAAAATTGAAATTTCATAGCAAGAATCAAAAGATACCTCCAGTTGAAAATTCTGAATAGTCGCTATAGAATTCAGGCCCTTAAAAATGGGAATTTTGCAAACGACCTCGGATTTCGACAAAACCACTTTTGTTGGATCCGGGATGTAAAGTTATTGCTAGGTTTCAAATTTCATAATTTTTCGAATCAATATGTGAGCGTGGCAAAGGAAAACGCGTTTTGACCATTTCAATTGAATTTAATCGACTGGAAAATGGCCATTTTTCTAGCGGTCTCAGAATTTGATGAAATTAGTTTTGTTAGGACTATATCGTCAATACGAAGATAGAAAATATTTTTCTGGAATTTTTCTAGTTAGTATGTGGCCCCGGTAAATTGAAATGTGCGTTTAAATTTAATATATAGAGTTATATGTTGATTTTGATGAAAACTGATTGAAACGATCGAACCAGCTTGAGATACATATCCCATTGAGTTCGGAATGGGGGTAATACGCTAGGGACGACAGTCGGCGGGTTCGATTTCGAGTTCGAATGAAAATGGTACCTTAGGCAATTAAAAATCCAAATTAAATTAAATAATTATATAACCTCCTTACCTACCCTTGGCCTCCCTTTCTCCCTTATACCACCCTGCTCTTTGAATCGGTCAACAGAAATTAGAAAGAATAAATAAATAAAAATCCCTGCTCCTCGAGGTCGCCCACCACCCGTCGCTTCTCCCCCCGCCACCGTCGGCGCCTCACGCCGCCCACCCTCACCTGCTCTTCCTCCTCTACTCCTAACCGACGCTCACCCAAACCCCTACGCGCTCACACCCAGACCCGAACCCGCACCCAGCACCGACGCCCATCTCCGGCGAGCCCCACCAGAACCGCGATGGCCCCTCCTCCTTCTCGCCCTGACGCAGCTCCTCCCCCGAAGATCCAGCGCGACCCATTTCCCCCAAAACTCCAACCGCGCCTAACCCTAGCCCTGCGCCTCTACTCGGCCAATCCGACACCCCTTGCTCCGGTGAAGACCAACGCAAATACCACTTCCTCTCCTTGCGCTGCAATACTCCTTTCCCCTTTTTTTGAAAGTCTATTAGTTCTCTTCTCATCTAATTTTGCTTATTTAATGTTTTAAACATTTTTATTTTATTATAGTAGAAAAAATTTGGAAATGTGATTTTTATTTGCATAAAGGTACGCTTTTTATAATAAAGAAAGTTGGAATTTTTATTTAAGGATTATATATATATATATATATATATATATATATATTAATGAAAAGGTTGTATTTTTCTAGATAAAAAGATTTGATTTTTGGTAAGAGAAAGATTCGATTTTGATTAGAAGAAAAATATGAACTTTCTTATGTACGAAGCGATAAAGTAAAAAATATAATTTTATCATATATAGAAGAATATTAAAGTATGATCTTTATGGTGAAGTGAACAATATAAAAATATGATTTTTAATGCGATAAAAATTCGATTTTTATATATTGAATAGTATAGTAAAAATTCGATTTTTATATATTGAATAGCATAGTAAAAATTTGATTTTTATATATTGAATAGCATAGTAAAAATTCGATTTTTATATATTGAATAGCATAGTAAAAATTCAATTTTTATATATTGAATAGCATAGTAATAATTCGATTTTTATATATTGAATAGCATAGAAAAAAATTCGATTTTTATATGTTGAATAGCATAGTAAAAATTTGATTTTTGTATATTGAATAGCGAAGTAAAAATGTAATTTTTATACATGTAGAGAATACGGGCAGTGAAAAGTGACAAGAGGTAAGAACGACGAAGATTCCTACCTAAGAAGAGTCGTGGCGTTGTATTAGCAATTCTGTGAGAATTTCTCACTCTTTAATTTAATTTTCTAGTTATAAATATATACTAGGATGCAGACGGTGTTTAGTAGCACCCGACACCCGTCGTCCACAGACCATGGACGGCTTGTATGCTTGGTTGTTTGATTTTGATGTGTAGTTGATTGTGTGATGTGATGTGAAGTGAAATAAAATATTTATATAAGTTAAAAATATTTTATAGTTGAAAATAGAATTTTTAATGTGTATATGAAATGAAATAAAAATAAACAGATCGGATGATTTGTTTATATACACACATTTGACTGATATTGATTGGGACGATAAATTTTACACATCGCCCAACTGCAAAAATAAAATCTGTGTTTGATTGTTTGAAACCCCACACGGGTATTGGGACGATATATGGCATACACCAGTCCCAATAATTAGCTGAATGTCGATCGATTGATTGACAGACTATTATAAGCGTTAAATATTTATATTCGATGCTTATACAATGTAGAATGTACTTTGGATGATGGTTGATTATTCATTGTTGTTATTGTATACATGTGTTGTATAAAATCCATATAATTAACATTACATGGTAATTGGTTGGTGTAACACCCCGTATGTTGAATAACTTGCTATAATATAAAACAGGGTAGAATTATATTTTAAAATCTGAATCAGGGGAAACGGGCTATGCCATTGCGTTCGTCTCAGAAAAATACGCGAAATTGAGTCCGAGTTTTCAAAAATCGGAGTCCGTATGACCTAGATAAGGCCAAAAGAAGTTTCAGAAAATTTAAAACAGATTTTAAATAAGAAAATTTCACATTTCAGAAGTGGCGGGAAAATTCCCGCCAGACCCAGGGGGTCGACCTGGGGGTCGACTGGGGAGTCAACCTGCCCACCAGGTCAACTGGGGAGTCGACCTTAGTGTCGACCTGGGGGTCGACCTCCCTGGTCGAGCCCAGGTGACCTGGGTGCACCAGTTTGGCTTTTGGGCTGTGTCTGGTGGCTTGTGACGAGATCTGACGGCTCTAACCTAATCTCGGGTTAATCTAAGGGCCTAAACTACATCCTAATTCTATAAATACACCCTAAGACTACCCTAATTCATACTAAAATTGGAGACAACGTCGTTATGCCGTCAAAATGCAACTAGGAGGAGCCACCAACAAATTAAAGAGGAGGAAAGCTTCTCAAATCAACTTCTAATCAACTCTAGCAACTTAATCTTCTTCATTGTAGTGCTAATCAACAAGTTGTGAGTTTTCTATAGCCTTAATGACCAATTATTGAAATGATTATGATAGGATATAATGAGGTTATGGCTATGAATATGGATCAATGCAAATTATGCAAGTTATATGCTATGTGTTAATGATGTTATGCATGTTATGCAAGTTATATGCTATGTGTTTGTGATTTTATGCAAGTTATGAAAGTCATACGCTACATGTTCATGATGTTATACAAGTTATGCAAGTCATATGCTACATGTTCATGATGTTATGCAAGTTATGCAAGTTATATGCTACATGATCATGATGTTATGCAAGTTATGCAAGTGTTAGGCTATGTGATTCATGATGCTAGTTATGCAAATAGCTATGATAAACATTGATCCATTATGACACCATGTTTTGCAAGTTTGGTGTATGATTATACGCAAGTTCATATGTATGCAAGTTTGGTGTATGATTATATGCAAGTTCATATGTATGCAAGTTTGGTGTATGATTATATGCAAGTTCACATATGACATGTTATGCAAGCTTGGTGTATGATTATATGCAAGTTCATATGTATGCAAGTTTGGTGTATGATTATATGCAAGTTCATATATGACATGTTATGCAAGTTTGGTGTTTGATTATATGCAAGTAACATGTGCAAGTTTACACCTTTGGATGATATGCATACATATGCAAGTTAACCCCTTTATATGTCATACATACATATGCAAGTTTACCCCTTTGTATGACATAAGAAACTTATGCAAGTTAACCTCTTTATGACATATGTGATTCATGCAAGTTTGGGTTGATTATTTATGCTAGTTGGGTTTGATGCTATATGCATGTTGTCACCTTTAAACCCATGTTGATGCTAATGTATTATGCAAGTTGAACCCATTGTATTTGTGATGAATCTTCTCTTTTATGTCATGTTAGTGAATTACGTGGGGAACGATGGGGTTAATATACATGTTCATGAAATTGTGTGAAGTTGGTATGATTATGCATACCATAAAGTGGATGGACATAATTGAGTCAATTATGTACATCTTTAACATTGGAAATAATTAGGGAAAATTAATTCGAAATACGGGGGTGATTAATTAGGTGTAATTAATCGACTAAGACACGAGGTTGGACCCTTTTGTAGCGTAAGACTGCCCGGAACCGACCGACAAATCCAGCGGCTACAAATGATAGGCTCAATGTGAGAGGTATTAGGCACAAACTAAATACGTGACAAGTGTATAGACACGAGGTTAGACTCGGTTATGGCGTAAGGCTGCCCGGACCCAACCGGCAAATCCAGCTTCCATAAGAGATAGTCTACTGTGAGAGGTCTTTACAACGGTTACGTTCTTAATCAATTAAGAAACACTTAACCATATTAACATGTAGAGGACATGAGGGGTTAAGTGGGTGCCTTGGGTGGCATGGGGAAAAATCTAGTGGTTGCCTTGGGTGGCAATAGAAAATACGATTAGAATACTTAACCGAAGTGGAACATGTAATTAAACATGATTAAAGGGTTAAGTAAGTGCCTTGGGTGGCATGGGAAAAATCTAGTGGTTGCCTTGGGTGGCAATGGAAGATAAGATTAAAATACTTAACCAAAGTGGAACATGTAATTAAACATGATTAAAGGGTTAAGTAAGTGCCTTGGGTGGCATGTGGAAATCAAGTAAGTGCCTTAGGTGGCATGGGGAAATCTAGTGGGTGCCTTGAGTGGCAATTGATATATGATTAGATGACTTAACCAAACTTTAAACATGTAAGTGGACATGATTATTAAAAAGGGTTAAGTGGGATGCACTAGAACCAAATGACAAGCTTAGGTGGTAGCTTGTGGGGGCCCATTTCAACCAGTAACCCATATGTATCTTATTGGGCTCGACCCATGTCGAGGACGGGACACGCGTACTGGGCTTGACTATAAGAGGCCAAAACGGGTTAGCGGTGGAACGCAAGTCCAACGGGTTTCATATGCGTGTGTGGACCCGGGCTGGTAGGTAAGACGTTGTTGCATCGTGTAGGTATAAGCCGTGCACCATTGATTATCGGGTTGCCACTTTGGGGAGTGATACACCCCACTATGGGGCCAGCACGGGTATCTACGTTAGGGAGCCGATCGAATGGGAGTAGTGGGTACACCTAGTGGAGATAGGGGCAGACGGCACCTATGTAGTCAGCTAGGGGTACACGAAACTACTTTTAAAATTACTAGGTACACCTAGTGGAGATAGGGGCATACGGTACCTATGTAGTCAGCTAGGGGTACACGAAACTACTATTAAAAATTACTAAGTACACTTAGTGTGAACAACCTTTAAGTAGGAATTACCCTTGGGTGGGTAGATCTGGTGTGGTGCAGTGTAGGAATTACCCTTGGGTGGGTAGATCTAGTGTGGTGCAGTGTAGTATTTATCCTTGGGTGGATAGCCTCGTCTTTACCGTTATCTTAGTTTATCCTAAGTCTAGTTGGCTACTTAGTGTAGTCATTTATCCCCAGTCGTACCGTACCAGGTTTATATCATACCCTAATTACTTTAATGATTGTATTGTTAAGGTTATAGGGCTCACTCAGACTTATGTCTGACCCCGTTGTTTTTATCTTTTTCCCCAACCCTCAGGTTCTCAGAGTGGGCCTAGCACTAGTGGGCTTTGATCAGATTGCTTTATTTATCTTTTGGAGCTTGGACTCTTGAAGAAAAGCTCGGTTATCTTTTCTATTATGGCTATTAGTATGTAGTGGGATTATGTACTTATGTTTTAACGAGATGGATATTTTGTACTTGACTCTTGTTGGTTTTTGAGATGTAACCAAACATGTTCACCTTCTGCTGCAATGAAATGATGTTTTAAATTTCAAGTATTTCTTATATCTGTCTTGTTGTAATTTTTCAGTTCTATATTCACTTAAATACTCCACCGAAGCTAAGGCATTCCCTTTGTGAGTGACCTTAGCGGGTGTGGGGTGTTACACGTGGTATCAGAGCTTAAGGTTACTAGAACAGATAAAACTTTTAGAAAATTGTTTTTCTAAAAACATTTTTGGAAGAAGTATTTTTAAAAACATGTTTTTGAGAGAAAAAAAAGAACATAATCCCCAAGAGCCATATGTCCTTCCTTCGATTCTCCATTTTGAATCTCTTCCTCTTTCTCTTTTTGAATTTCCCTCCACGTATAGATGTTTTTTTTAAATAATTAAGGACTTCCGTATGAAGGACGGAAGAACCACTTCAAGGGACTAAGACGTTTGCCAGGCTATGAAGTTAGTCCAAGGAGGTGGAGGGCTTGTAGGTACCTTTAAGATGGACGAGAGAGGGAGGTTCAAATAGTTGTTAGGTAAATAAAGGACGAAACCTTATCTTGGTAAGAAGGCCACGAAAGTAGAATGTGAAGGGGAAGGCTAGTTGTTTTGGAGAAATAGGACACCTTATTAGGATTGTCCAAAGAGGTAAGGACGAAGTACAGGATCTTCTGGAGGGTAGATGTATTCCCTCACGACGGGTATACCTGATGGGGGTAGGACCGTCTAAGTTGAAATTTGGTTCTCTCGATCATCCTGTTCGAACTTTATTCGACTCTAGCGCATCACATTCGTTTATCTCATCATCATTAGTTGAGTCACTGCACCTAGACACCAGTTTAGTAGATGATCCCGTGGTTGTTTCAAACCCAATTGGGGGCTCCACTTATTCGTCCATGATATGTTTGGGTTTGAAGATCCTCATACTTAGCGTTGAGTTTAGGTGTGATGCCTTTGTTTGGGCTTCACGGGCTATTGGTTGATTTTGGGCATGGACTGGTTATCCAGTAATGGTGCCGTTCTTGATTGCGAAAAGAGAGTTGTTGGGCTCATAACCCGCTTGGGTAACACCCTCGAGATCTCTTGTAATCCCATAGATTATGTTATGCTAAGTTATCTTGAATCGCCTGACGCTTCGGTCGAGAGTTTGCGATCTGTTAGAGTAATCCGGGGATACTCGGATGTGTTTGAGGAGGTGAAGGGCTTACCTCCGAAGCGGGAGATAGACCTCCGAATATATCTGGTAGATGATGCTAAACCAGTGTCTTTGTCAATGCGCTGCATGGCTCCTCGTGAGAGGAGGGAATTCCATAAGCAAGTAGGGGAGTTTCTTGAGAAGGGGTTCATAAGACGAAGTGGATCGGAGTGGGGTGCTCCAGTAGTTTTTGCCACAAAGGCGGATGGGTCCCTCAGATTTTGTGTAGGCTATAGAGGACTCAACAAGCTCACAAAGAAGAATATATACCCATTGCCGAGGATTGAGGATCTCTTTGATCAGTTGGTTGGCGCCTCAGTGTTTTCGCAGTGGGACTTGGCCATGGAGTTTCATCAGTTGGGAGTGACTGAGGATAGTATAGAGAAGACCGCCTTTAGGACCCCGGATGGTTTCTATGAGTGGCTGGTGATGCCATTTGGTTTGGCAAACGCCCCTGCATACTTTGTTGATTTGATGAGGAGGGTGTTCAGATAGTTCCTTAATAAGTTCGTGATGGTCTTTGTGGATGACATCTTAGTATTTTCTAAGAGTGAAGAAGAGTGAAATAAGTTTTCATATGTGCTTAATAGGTTAAGCAAAGCCAGTTATTTGATCAACGGTGGTTTCGAAGCGAGACTGGCAAGGACATCCAGAGTTGGACAAGTGCTTAATCATTTTACCATTTTACTAGTATCATCTCAAGTAGGTCGTCTGAATTCGAAGGAGGTATCCCTTGGGTGTTTGTATGATATTGGTTTAGGCCTCTGGGGCTTGAACTTGGGGGATGTCGAGTTCGACTAGGATGGTCTGCGTTAGAGATGGATAGTTGTGACGATTTTGTATGGGAGAATATCCTGGTTTTCTCCAGAAGTGGAGAAAAGCATACCCTGCATCTTAGGGACGTGTTGGAGACTCTTCGAGCGCATAGTCTTGAGACAGCAAAGGTGGATGGAGTTCTTAGCATCCTATGATTTCGAGATAGCGTACACCCCAGTAAGGGTAACGTGGTGGCGGACGCCTTGAGCAGAAAAAGGTTGTCCTTGAGTCCATTGTTCGTGGAACAATGAAGCTTGGAATTTATCTCGATGTTTGGTTTCAGACCTTCCGTTGACTATATATACCCGGTTTGCTAGCATCCTTGGAGGTCAGACCTACTCTTTTGAGACGGATTGGCGAGGCACAGCGGGACGACCCACAGTTGGTTGAGTTGGTAGAGAGGCTCATAAGGGGGGAGTCGTCCAGCCATTTGAGTAAGTACACCCTAGACGATATGGGGTGCTTGCGTAGAGACGGTAGACTTTGTGTACCGCAAGACGAGGATTTGAGGAAGGCTATTCTTGATGATGCGCATCGTTCTAGGATGACCATTCATCCCGGTGGGGACAAGATGTACCAAGACATGAAGCGAGTTTTCTTTTGGGCCGGTATGAAGAAAGATGTGGCCGAGTATGTCGCTAGATGCTTGGTGTGCCAACAGGTGAAAGCGGAGCAAAAGAAACCAGGTGGGTTGCTTCACCCATTGGAAGTTCCGCAATGGAAGTGGGATAGTGTCTCGATGGATTATGTTGATGGGTTACCTAGGTCGAGGAAGGGTAATACCGGAATTTGGGTTGTAGTAGACAGGCTTACTAAGAGTGCCCATTTCATACCCGTGAAGAGCAAGAGAACTGCTCCATGGCTAGCTTCAGTTTATCTTCGAGAGATAATTCGGTTGCATAGGGAATATGACGTATTCCATGTGTCACATTTGAGGAAGTGCCTACATGACACCGCAGAGGTGGTAGAGCCGAGCCTGCTTAGGGAAGTAGAGGTAGAGCGGGATGCGACTATTCGACGAGCTCCTACCCGCATCCTTGGGTCAAAGATTAGGAAGTTGAGAAGCAGAGAGGTTCGACTAGTCAAAGTGAAAAGGGGAGAAGATGAGAGTAATGCTACTTGGGAGAAAGAAGCGAAGATTTGTTCATTGTACCCATTCCTTTTTGAGGGTATATCTTTTAACCTCTCCTTTATCGTTTGTCTAGTACTTATCTTATCTTCAGTATGTCCTCTCATTAGTACCTTTGACCTTTAGATAGGGTAAACCTATGGTTGAATCATGTGTTTGAGACATGTTATGTTTGATGGATGTGTGTGGATGCAAGTGGTTGCTAGTGGTTGCTCGTGGATGCATATACACACACTCTAGGCACTAGATCGGCTCAGTCACTTCATATTGCATATTGCATATAATTGTGTGTAGGTAGCTATATTAATGGATGTATAATGGTTGCATTATTATATGGATGATGCATTTTGATGTATGGTTGTGCACACATGTAGAAATAGTATGTGTAGATAGGGCTCTTTCGCATACATATTGGATGCATGGCACTACCATGATTTGCATTAAGGAGGTCAACTAAATCAGTGGACCGCCTGATTTTGCATTAGACAGGGAACATATACACACACTTTTTGCATATGTTCATACAGCATTAGAAACTTTAAGGACAATGGATGCCAGTGTTTGATGGTTTGAGTAGATGGTTGTTTGGTTGGTAGGATACGTTCTTCTTGACTTAGAGATTTCGGGGACGAAATCCTTTAAGTAGGGGAGAATGTAACACCCCGTATGTTGAATAACTTGCTATAATATAAAACAGGGCAGAATTAAATTTTTAAATCTGAATCAGGGGAAACGGGCTATGCCATTGCGTTCGTCTCGGAAAAATACGCGAAATAGAATCCGATTTTTTGAAAATCGGAGTTCGTATGACCCAGATAAGGCCCAAAGAAGTTTCAGAAAAATTAAAACAGATTTTAAATACGAAAATTTCACATTTCAGATGTGGTGGGAAAATTCCAGCCAGACCCAGGGGGTCGAGCTGGGCGTCGACTGGGGAGTCGACCTGCTCACCAGGTCGACTGGGGAGTCGACCCTAGTGTCAACCTGGGGGTCGACCTACCTGGTCGAGCCCAGGTGACCTGGGTGCACCAGTTTGGCTTTTGGGCTGTGTCTGGTGGCTTGTGACGAGATCTGACGGCTCTAACCTAATCTAGGGTTAATCTAAGGGCCTAAACTACATCCTAATTCTATAAATGCACCCTAAGACTACCCTAATTCATACTAAAATTGGAGACAACGTCATTATGCCATCAAAATGCAACTAAGAGGAGCCACCAAAAAATTAAAGAGGAGGAAAGCTTCTCAAATCAACTTCTAATCAACTCTAGCAACTTAATCTTCTTCATTGAAGTGCTAATCAACAAGTTGTGAGTTTCCTATAGCCTTAATGGCCAATTATTGAAATGATTATGATAGGATATAATGAGGTTATGGCTATGAATGTGGATCAATGCAAGTTATGCAAGTTATATGCTATGTGTTAATGATGTTATGCATGTTATGCAAGTTATATGCTATGTGTTTGTGATGTTATGCAAGTTATGCAAGTCATATGCTACATGTTCATGATGTTATGCAAGTTATGCAAGTCATATGCTACATGTTCATGATGTTATGCAAGTTATATGCTACATGATCATGATGTTATGCAAGTTATGCAAGTGTTAGGCTATGTGATTCATGATGCTAGTTATGCAAATTGCTATGATAAACATTGATCCATTATGACACCATGTTATGCAAGTTTGGTGTATGATTATATGCAAGTTCATATGTATGCAAGTTTGGTGTATGATTATATGCAAGTTCATATGTATGCAAGTTTAGTGTATGATTATATGCAAGTTCATATGTATGCGAGTTTGGTGTATGATTATATGCAAGTTCAAATATGACATGTTATGCAAGCTTGGTGTATGATTATATGCAAGTTCATATGTATGCAAGTTTGGTGTATGATTATATGCAAGTTCACATATGACATGTTATGCAAGTTTGGTGTTTGATTATATGCAAGTAACATGTGCAAGTTTACACCTTTGGATGATATGCATACATATGCAAGTTAACCCCTTTATATGTCATACATACATATGCAAGTTTACCCCTTTGTATGACATAAGAAACTTATGCAAGTTAACCTCTTTATGACATATGTGATTCATGCAAGTTTGGGTTGATTATTTATGCTAGTTGGGTTTGATGCTATATGCATGTTGACACCTTTAAACCCATGTTGATGCTAATGTATTATGCAAGTTGAACCCATTGTATTTGTGATGAATCTTCCCTTTTATGTCATGTTAGCGAATTACGTGGGGAACGATGGGGTTAATATGCATGTTAATGAAATTGTGTGAAGTTGGTATGATTATGCATACCATAAAGTGGATGGACATAATTGAGTCAATTATGTACATCGCTAACGTTGGAATTAATTAGGGAAAATTAATTCGAAATATGGGGGTGATTAATTAGGTGTAATTAATCGACTAAGACACGAGGTTGGACCCTTTTGTAGCGTAAGACTGCCCGGAACCGACCGGCAAATCCAGCGGCTACAAATGATTGGCCCAATGTGAGAGGTCTTAGGCACAAACTAAATACGTGACAAGTGTATAGACACGAGGTTAGACTCGGTTATGGCGTAAGGCTGCCCGGACCCGACCGGCAAATCCAGCTGCCATAAGAGATAGTCTAATGTGAGATGTCTTTACAACGGTTACGTTCTTAATCAATTAAGAAACACTTAACCATATTAGCATGTATAGGACATGAGGGGTTAAGTGGGTGCCTTGGGTGGCATGGGGAAAAATCTAGTGGTTGCCTTGGGTGGCAATAGAAAATACGATTAGAATACTTAACTGAAGTGGAACATGTAATTAAACATGATTAAAGGGTTAAGTAAGTGCCTTGGGTGGCATGGGAAAAATCTAGTGGTTGCCTTGGGTGGAAATGGAAGATAAGATTAAAATACTTAACCAAAGTGGAACATGTAATTAAACATGATTAAAGGGTTAAATAAGTGCCTTGGGTGGCATGGGGAATATCTAGTGGTTTCCTTGGATGGCAATGGAAGATAAGATTAAAATACTTAACCAAAGTGGAACATGTAATTAAACATGATTAAAGGGTTAAGTAAGTGCCTTGGGTGGCATGTGGAAATCAAGTAAGTGCCTTGGGTGGCATGGGGAAATTTAGTGGGTGCCTTGAGTGGCAATTGATATATGATTAGATGACTTAACCAAACTTTAAACATGTAAGTGGACATGATTATTAAAAAGGGGTAAGTGGGATGCACTAGAAACAAATGACAAGCTTAGGTGGTAGCTTGTGGGGGCCCATTTCAACCAGTAACCCATATGTATCTTATTGGGCTCGACCCATGTCGAGGACGGGACACGCGTACTGGGCTTGACTATAAGAGGTCAAAACGAGTTAGCGGTGGCAACGCAAGTCCAACGGGTTTCATATGCGTGTGTGGACCCGGGCTGGTAGGTAAGACGTTGTTGCATCGTGTAGGTATAAGCCGTGCACCATTGATTATCGGGTTGCCACTTTGGGGAGTGATACACCCCACTGTGGGGCCAGCACGGGTATCTACGTTAGGGAGCCGATCTAATGGGAGTAGTGGGTACACCTAGTGGAGATAGGGGCAGACGGCACCTATGTAGTCAGCTAGGGGTACACGAAACTACTATTAAAATTACTAGGTACACCTAGTGGAGATAGGGGCAGACGGCACCTATGTAGTCAGCTAGGGGTACACGAAACTACTATTAAAAATTACTAAGTACACTTAGTGGGATCAACCTTTAAGTAGGAATTACCTTTGGGTGGGTAGATCTGGTATGGTGCAGTGTAGGAATTACCCTTGGGTGGGTAGATCTAGTGTGGTGCAGTGTAGTATTTATCCTTGGGTGGATAGGCGCGTCTTTACCGTTATCTTAGTTTATCCTAAGTCTAGTTGGCTACTTAGTGTAGTCATTTATCCCCAGTCGTACCGTACCAGGTTTATATCATACCCTAACTACTTTAATGATTGTATTGTTAAGGTTATAGGGCTCACTCAGACTTATGTCTGACCCCGTTGTTTTTTTCTTTTTCCCCAACCCTCAGGTTCTCAGAGTGGGCCTAGCACTAGTGGGCTTTGATCAGATTGCTTTATCTATCCTTTGGAGCTTGGACTCTTGAAGAAAAGCTCGGTTATCTTTTCAATTATGGCTATTAGTATGTAGTGGGATTATGTACTTATGTTTTAACGAGATGGATATTTTGTACTTGACTCTTGTTGGTTTTTGAGATGTAACCAAACATGTTTACCTTCTGCTGCAATGAAATGATGTTTTAAATTTCAAGTATTACTTATATCTGTCTAGTTGTAATTTTTCAGTTCTATATTCACTTAAATACTCCACCGAAGCTAAGGCATTCCCTTTGTGAGTGACCTTAGCGAGTGTGGGATGTTACAGTTGGGCCTCATTCCAGTTTTGGAAAAGAAAATTTTGAAATAGAATTGAAATAGAATTGGAATCGTTTTGAAATGAATTCGAATTAAAATTGAATAGAAATGAACTTGAATTGAAATTGAGTTAATTTGAAATTCAAACTAAATTGAAAACGAATTGAAATTGAATTAGAAACCGTTTTTAAAATGAATCTAAAAACGATTTATAAAGCACGTTTTAAATTGAAATCGACGAAGTATATATTATATATATAATATAATGGCCTGAATAGAACGCGTCGCGCCGCGGCAGTTCACGAATTTCGACCATTGACTTCGAACGGATATTGCGGGAGATCCGACTGTCGGATTCTCCTAAAACCGGAACCGTTGGGTTCGTATCGAAAAGAGCTTTCTAACGAATATTAGAAATTTGAAATCTAACGGTTGGATTTGGAATTATGTCCAAATCAAATTTGGAAAAGGTCGTTGTAAGTGCAGTTCGATGGCCGTTGATGGAAATCGACTGTACGGGCCTTGATAAAATTATTAAAAATAGTAATAATTTGTGTAAAATCATAAGAAATGATTTAGAAAGAATTGGGATGAAAAACTCCATATTTGAAACAATAAAAATAGATTTTTATCGAAATGAACTAGTTTTGAACTAGGATTAAAATTCTATTTATTTTTTATAAATAAATTGGATTTGAAATGGTTTTGAAAATAACCAGAATTTCCAATAATTATATTGGAATGGATTTGAATCGAAATTGTCTTCGGAATATTTCGATGTTGGATTTCGTGATGATACAGATATTGTTATGGGAATTTGAAAGATATATATATATATATCGTTATTTCCAATACGACATTTGTTCGTTGTAGAATTTGATATTGAATATAAGCCGATATATTTTCTATTCAGAGCCTTGTATTTAATATCAAATGTGATTTGGGTTTGCCGTGAATGGTGTCGTCATTAACACTGTTCTTAAGCCCAGTTGAGAAAAGATTAAATCTTTTTATTCAGATTTAATGAAGTGTACCAATTAAATAATATTTAATTGGAATTGAATTGGTATTGATTTTTGGGTTTATCTTGAACAGTGTTTTAAATAACACTTGTTTTTTAACCCGATAATTAATGGAATGTGATTTTGGGTTGTTGTGAACGGTATCTTCAATAATACTGTTCTTAGACCCAAAGGAGTTAAGAAAATCAGAAATTAACTGGAGATTAGTTAAGCTGAATGGTTTCAGGGGCATTGATCTGATGTTGGTTTCGGCCTTCGGGGTTAATACTTAGGGAAATGCTCACTTGCTAATTTACGGTTAGGGACTGATTGAAATGCGATATGATTTTGGGGTTTATCGTGAACCGTATTTTTAAATGACACTGATTCTTTAACCCCATTAAAGATTAAAACTAAGTGGAGTTTTAATGAATCTTTAATTAGACTGAAAGGATAGAGGATGGAGTATCACCAGTTTCGCTCCAGGCGTTAGTTAAATCTTTAATTAGATTTGAACGTGAAATGGTAATTGAATTTACCGAAAACACCATGGTGTTAGATATGAAGTATAACCAGTTTTACTTCATGGGATGAATAGGTTGGGATTGGGAAATTAAAACAAATGATTACTTCGGTAAGGTTCGTTAATCCCGACTAGTTGAATCGAAATTCAAAAGAAGATTAAAGAATAAATTCAAGGAATTTATCTTTGATAAAATTAATGGGAACCTTTCCCTATGAATGTGAAATTTAGAAATTAACTGTCGGTTAGCTAAGCAGAATGGTTTTCTGGATATTGATCTGATGTTGGTTTCGGCCTTCGGGGTTAATATTTGGGGAATTATTCGCTTGATTAATTTACGGTTAGTGACTGATGAATTGGAATGAGGCGTATGTTGTGTTTGTGCAACACTTATTTATTATATACGCGAGTTATGTGATGGCCTGGAATTTCGCTCGATCGGATTCAGTCGGTTAACCGATCTAGACCGTTCGAAGCCCCTGATCGTTTGAGAACAGGACAAATCATAACGCACACGGAAGAAGATTTCATTGTCATTACAACAATTCCATCAGATACAAGAATATACAGAGTATAAATGAATAAATTACATTCGATAAATATCAAAGATTACAATAAATTACATAGCAGCGGAAAATAATACAAAGCACAACTGAAGGTGATATACGGATACAGAGCTTTCCGGATATCATTCCAGCTATAAACCAGGATCCTGTGAATATAACTCTGCAAAACCAAAACTACTAGCTGCCCGTGTCGAAAATAGGGGCACCCAGAGTTTAGGTTAAAACAATAAACTCCAGGTCAGTCATGTGACTGGTGTGATAACTAAAACAGTTATTTAAAGCTTTACTTTAAAAGAGAGTAATTCAAGGGACCACGCCGTATAACACGGAACGGGTTTCCTCCCAAGAATACTAGTGCATAGAATAAACAACGCAATGCTTTTTCGAAAAATGAAGCTATTATAAGACCCAGGTCCCATCACACAAGGCAACGCAAGCCGGAGGATAGGGTTTTACCTTATAACAGCCAAACATGCTTGATACGTTTAAAACAAATCATTTGATACTATAATAAGCGTATAGTGTCAAAACATTTCAATCATAAATATCAATCATAGGCGGCATAGCTACCATCTACTATGTCGCAATACTAGTTCTACAATTAAAGACGAATTACACGTATTGGAAATTGGATTCCGTCATGAGTCGAGGCAAGTGGCAAGCTCCTCTCCGCGTTCGAGACACTCTAGCAAATGTCTCAGGGTTACGCACTCTTGGCAACCTCGGATGCGGCTGGGCCGGTCCTCACTTACGTTAGAGGATTAATTATGCCTGAACACACGTTTCCCGGTCCTTACAGACCTATAATCGAGGCGCCTCATTCCAACAACCACAAAGGTGAAAAGTATATAAATGTCAGGGCTGGTAAGTCACTGACACCACCAAAGCTAGAAAGAAACGTCGTGCTCTCCCAGCGGTCCGTATCCCGTTTTTGACTCATACCGAGGTGTGAGGCTCGCGAATTCACGTTATACACAAAGCTGCCACGTAGGCGTGCTTTGATCATCAACAACAAGACTTTGCTTTTCAACAGAAGCCTTGATCATTGCATCTTAGCATGCCACACAGGCAATTCATGCCATGCGACTGATGTCCATCGATATACAACCTCTGAGCTCGTACGTCTCAGAGAAGGGCGTTAAGCAAAAGAATAAATTCTTCGCCGCCAAACAGATGTATATTTAATAGAAATCAATCAACACAGTATAAAATCCAATGTTAGACACACAATCCATTTACAAGTCCGTTCTGGGTCTGAACGAAACCGGAGGCACTTTCCTCGCATATCCATCCATCTCCAAGTACGTCTGGACGACCACCAACTATTTCCATCCTCTTGGGTGTACATCCCAATCAGGATCGTCAGTAATTATCCAAACGATGTGAAGACTTCCGGTCTTCGACCACCGTCTTCATCTTCGACATATCGTCGAATCGGTTATTCAGAATGGGTGTAAACCCGACCTTTCCGAACAATCCGCGTATATTAAAAACAAATGTTACACAAACACAACATACGCCTCATTCCAATTCATTAGTCACTAACCGTAAATCAACAAGAGAACAATTTCCCAAATATTAACCCCGAAGGCCGAAACCAACATCAGATCAATACCCAGGAAACTATTCTTCTTAGCTAACCTACAACTAGTTTCTAAATTCCACATTCTTAGGGAAAGGTTCCCATTAATTTTATACAAGATAAATTCTTTAAAATTTATCCTTTAATCTTCCTTTGTATGTCGTTTCAAACCAAATTATGGTTTTCTGAACTAGTCGAGATTAGCGAACCACACCGAAGTAATTATTTATTTTATTTCCCAATCCCAAACTATTTATCCCATGAAGCAAAACTGGTGATACTCCATATCTAACACCGTGGTATTATCGGTAAAATTAATTACCATTTCACGTTCAAATCTAATTAAAGATTTAACAATCGCCAGGAGCAAAACTGGTGGTACTCCATTTTCGATCTTTTCAATCTAATTAAAGATTCATTAAAACTCCACTTAGTTTTAATCTTTAACTGGGTTAAAGAATCAGTGTCATTTAAAACACAGTTCACGATAAACCAAAAATCACACTCATTAATTATCGGGTTAAAGAACGAGTGTTATTTAAAACACTGTCCAAGATAAACCCAAAAACCAATATCAATTCAATTCCAATTAAATATTATTTAATTGGTACACTTCATTAAATCTAAATAAAAAGATTTAATCTTTTCTCAACTGGGTTCAAGAACAGTGTTAGCGAAGACACCATTCACGACAAACCCAAATCACATTTGATATTCAATACAAGGCTCTGAATAGAAAATATATCGGCTTATATTCAATATCAAATTCTATGACTAACAAATGTCGTATTGGAAATAACGATATAGATATATATCTTTCAAATTTCCATAACAACATCTGTATAATCACGAATTCCAACATCGAGATATTCCGAAGACAATTTCGATTTAAATCCACTCTAATGCAATCATTGGAAATTCTGGTTATTTTTAAAACCCTTTTTAAATTCAATTTATTTATTTAAAGATAAATAGAATTATAATTCTAGTTCAAAACTAGTTTACTTCGATAAAAATCTATTTTTCTCTTTTCAAATATGGAGTTTTTCATCCCAATTCTTCTCAAATCATTTCTTATGATTTTACACAAATTATTACTATTTTTAATAATTTTATCAAGGCCCGTACAGTCGATTTCCATCAATGGCCATCGAACTGCACTTACAGCGACCTTTTTCGAATTTGATTTGGACGTATCTCCAAATCCAACCGTTAGATTTCAAATTTCTAATATTCGTTAGAAAGTTCTTTTCGATACGAAACCAACGGTTCCGGTTTTAAGAGAATCCGACGGTCGGATCTCCCGTAATGTCCGTTTGAAATAAATGGTCGAAATTCACGAACTACCGCGGCGCGGCGCGTTCTATTCAGGCCATTATATTATATATATATATAATATATAATATATATTTCGTCGATTTCTATTTAAAATGAATTATATAAATAGTTTTGAATTCATTTCAAAAACAATTTCAACCTCCATTTCAATTCAAATTTCAATTCAATTTGAATTCATTTCAATTCGCTTTCAATTCCATTTGAATTCGTTTTCAATTCAATTCAATTTCAAAGTCGTTTTCTATTCGATTCAATTCAAATTGGTTTTCTTTTCAATTTAAATCAAATTCGTTTTCTATTCCATTTGAATTCAATTTGTTGTCTATTCGACTTAAATCGAATTCGTTTTCTATTCAATTTAAATAAAATTAGTTTTCTATTCAATTTAAATCAAATACGGTTTCTATTCAATTTAAATCAAATTCGTTTTCTATTCAATCTAAATCAAATTCGTTTTCTATTCAATTTAAATAAAATTCGTTTTCTATTCAATTTAAATAAAATTCGTTTTCTATTCAATTTAAATAAAATTCGTTTTCTATTCAATTTAAATCAAATTCGTTTTCTATTTAATTTGATTCAAATTTCATTTCAAAATATGCGATTTCGAAATCAATTTTCAATATTCATTTTAAAATGAATATAATCGATATAAATATCGTTCACGTCAAAATGGCGTCAATCTAATCAACACGGCTTCATATATTCCTATTTTCCAACTATTCTATTTCAAATATTTCATTTTCAAATATTTCGTTCAACACATGACTAATCTTACGGAGTAGTACAGTCAACACATGAACTTTTATATTATATTGATAAAGATGTAAATTCTATTATAAAAATATTTCGTTCAACACATGACTAATCTCAACGGATGAGTACAGTCAACACATGAACCTTTATTTTATATTGATAAAGATGTAAATTCTATTATAAAAATATTTCGTTCAACACATGACTAATCTCAACAGATGAGTACAGTCAAAAAATGAACCTTTATTTTATATTGATAAAGATGTAAATTCTATTATAAAAATATTTCGTTCAACACATGACTAATCTCAACAGATGAGTACAGTCAATACATGAGCCTTTATTTTATATTGATAAAGATGTAAATTTTATTATAAAAATATTTCGTTCAACACATGACTAATCTCAACGGATGAGTACAGTCAACACATGAACCTTTATTTTATATTATTCTTTATTTTCTAAATTGGAACGAGGCTCAATCAATCACCATATAAAATTAATTATATGGATTTTCATACAACACATGTATATAATAGCATTGAAAAATAATCAACCATCAACCAAAGTGCACTACACTGTATAAGCATCAAATACAGATATCTAACGCTTATAACAGCCTGTCAATCAATCGATCGACATATTTAATCAATCAGGATGAGTGAACTTCAAATTTCATCCCAACACCCGTGTGGGGTTTCAAACAATCAAACACAGATTCTATTTGTGTAGTGTAAAATTTATCGACCCAATCAATGTCAGTCAAAACAGTGTATATAAACAAATCGGCCGATTTGTTTATAAATCTATTTATTCACTTTCACGTTAAAAATTATATTTTTAACGATAAAACATTTTATTTTAACATATGAATTTCTATTCAATTCATTCTTTAAATAAAATGATTTTTTTTATTTTTTTCTAACATATTTTAGAAAATTTCGGCGGCATAACGGCACGATACTAGAAATGGGACAAGGCCTAGCCTTATCCTCGGTCTAGTGAAGGCCCACGCCATTCACACATCAATCAAATCAATTCATTTCACCACACAATTCAATTTCAATCAAATAATCTAACTAATTTCATGCAACCAAACAAACAAGTCCATGGTCTGTGGACGGTTGTGTCGGGTGCTTCTAAGCACTGTCTGCATCCTAGTATATATATAACTAGAAAAGAAATTGAAAGGTGAGAAATTCTCACCTAAAGCTATCCTAACTCCATGGCACTTCATTGATAGAAATCTTCGCCATTCTCGCCTTTTGCCGCTTTCGTTGTCCGCTTTCACTACATATGTAAAAATCACATTTTTATATACTGATGTCCTTAAAATAAAAATCACATCTTTATTTATTCACTTTCAATTTAAAAATCATATTTTTATAATCGCTTCATACATTTAAAAATCGAATTTTTTCGTTGCTATTCAATATATATAAATCGAATTTTTGTTACACTATTCAATATATAAAAATCAAATTTTTATTATACTGCTATATAAAAAGATTTCGCCTTTTCAAAAATATAGATTTCGCCTTTTCAAAAATATATTATTATAAAAATCACATTTTTATTTCGCTACATATACAAAGATGTTATTTCTAATATTCCTACAATGCAAAGATCATATTTTTATCTTTCTTCAATATAAAAGATTATATTTTTACTACTTTAAAAATATAAAAATCATACTTTTAATACTTTAAAAATATAAAAATCATATCTTTAAACCCAGGCTATTTTTATTTTAAAAATCCTTACTTTTATATTTTTAAAGCTCCTTGCTTTTATATTTTTAAAGCTCCTTGCTTTTATATTTTGAAAAACAAATCCTATTTCTATTTTTAAAACAATTCTTATTTTTTTTAAAACAAAGGGGTATATTGAAATTTGAAACATATTTAAATAATAAAAAAAACAATGATATATAGATATAAAATATACAATTCAGATTTTACCTAATTAATGAACTAATATACTAGTTAAAAGAGAAATTTACACTGCATCCCTCTCTCTGGAAGCCGCTGAACTGCGCTCGCCCCCTATGGCATGGATTTGTCGCCGCCACAGTTGATCGGAGAGCTATCAGGGGTCGCCGCCAAAACTGCTGGAACGCCTGCTGCCATCACCTGGGAGGACGACGAACTCGAGCGTGCCTGGTGGCCGGAGGACCGCCGCGAACGTGCTGTCTTCAGCGGAGAGGGAAGGTGGAATCGAGAGGGGCGAGGTAAGGGGACGGAGGCGCCGACGTTGGGGGAGCGCTGGACGGAGGTCGGCGGTGGGGTGATAGACGCACGTCGATCGATTAGGGCTTCGATTTTTTTTATATTATTATTTCTAAAACCAACGGCTGTAGGAATGAGGAGAGAAGGTAGAAGGAGGGGGTTTTATATATTTATTTATTTATTTTCAAAAAGTATACTTTATTTTACGAACTCAAAACTAGACCCACCGCCTGTCGTCTATAGCGTATTACCCCCATTCCGAACACAATGGGATATATACCGTGGGCTGATTCGATCGTTTCGATTAGTTTCTGTTGAATTTACATTTAAATCACTATATTGAATTTTAAACGTACATTTCAAATTACCGGGGTCGCATACGAACTTTAAAAATTCTAGAAAAATATTTTCTAGCTTCGTATTGACGATACGTTCCTAACAAAACTAGTTTCGTCGAATTCTGAGACCGTTAGAAAAATGGCCATTCTCCAGTTGATTAAAATCAACTGAAACTGGTCAAACACGTTTTCCTTTGCCACGCCCACATATTGATTTAGAAAATTATGAAATTTGGAACCTAGCAGTAACTTCACACTGCGGATCCAACAAAAGTGGTTTCGTCGAAATCCGAGGTCATTTGCAAAATGTCTATTTTTAAGGGCCTGAATTCCATAGCGACTATTCAGAATTTTCAACTGGGCATATCTTTTGATTCCCACAATGAAATCTTGATTTTTCGGATTCTTTGGTAAGATATTATCAATTAGATCCTATGATTTTGGTTCCACTAAAATCCGGATTGTTTTGCACCCGCTACATTCAATTGAAGTTTGAAATCGAATTATCGAACTACCGCGCCATTTTCAATTCTATTTATAATTATATATAAATATTTATATTCTAACGACGGCGTATATAATACATACGTTCTAATTATATTCAAAATAAATCTCTCGTCGATATTATTTAAAATAATTCATTTTAAATATTCAAAATTCGCTAAAATTGCCAAAATAAAAATTTTAAACAGGTTCAGAATTTCCGGGTTATTACAATCTCCCCCACTTAAAACTTTTCGTCCCCGAAAAGGAACAAAGTCGAAAGTGGTTTGATTAATCAACTCTACGTTCGATCTGGCTTCCGTTCTCCAACTTTTCAGTTTCTGAGAATTTTCAAAATTTCAAAAATTTGGCTAGCACCCTAAATTTTTGAAAAATTTCGCCATAACCTCCCCTGCACCGGGAGCATCGGGGAATTTCAAATAGCTTCCCCGGTCCTTCTAATCTCAAAAAGAAAAAGAAAAAGCCAAGCGGCTAGCCAATAGGCTCATAAAATCATCATCACCCAAACAAAACAGTAAATTATAGTAAACATGTACCTATTTGTCGAGAAAACAAATTTTATTCTTTGGCTCTAGGCTCCTTGCTATGACTTGTTCAATGCAAGTATATGGATATGCAAGCAAATGCGACCAATTTTCAATACAATTCAATATTTGATTCAATTAGGCATAATGGTTCAAAAATTATCCAACAAATAAACAAACAACACAAACATCAATCAATTAGTGGATTAACGTTTCAAATTCATAATTTTGATACATATACAGAAAATCATGTTTTTGATGCCAATTCACAACAATGTGTTCTAACTATATTAGTTTTGGTTCTCACACCAGTCTAATGGAAATATATAGAAAATCACACCTTCGAAACTCGAACACACACTACTGATGCTATATAGTCATCAGTAGAATCATCTCCAGGCGTCTAGAATATGATTCTATATCTATCCAGTATATTAAAACTTCGAATATACGTTCATGACGCGTATATGCAAAATTTATATATACTCGATTGTCCATATTCAAAATAAATAAATATTCGAATACGTATAAAGCGATTTAATTTTTTCAAAACAAAATTGTTTTCATTTGGAAAAATATACTCTTCACACTCGTTCTAGTATACTACTGATCCTATCTCTAACGAGTCATTCTAATTGGATATTACTAATCCAATATCTGATGAATTCTTTCATATGGTTCTAATGTGTCTTGTTCTCGAGCTCTGTAAACCAAAGCTCTGATACCAAATGTGACGGCCTGGAATTTCGCTCGATCGGAATCAGTCGTTAAACCGATCTAGACCGTTCGAAACCCCTGATCGTTTGAGAACAGGACAAATCAGAACGCACACGGAAGAACATTTCATTGTTATTACAACAATTCCATCAGATACAAGAATATACAGAGTATAAATGAATAAATTACATTCGATAAATATCAGAGATTACAATAAATTACATAGCAGCGGAAAATAATACAAAGCACAACTGAAGTTGATATACGGATATAGAGCTTTCCGGATATCATTCCAGCTATAAACCAGGATCCCGTGAATATAACTCTGCAAAACCAAAACTACTAGCTGCCCGTGTCGAAAATAGGGGCACCCAGAGTTTAGGTTAAAACAATAAACTCCAGGTCAGTCATGTGACTGGTGTGAGAACTAAAACAGTTATTTAAAGATTTACTTTAAAAGAGAGTAGTACAAGGGACCACGCCGTATAACACGGAACGGGTTTCCTCCCAAGAATACTAGTGCATTGAATAAACAACGCAATGCTTTTTCGAAAAATGAAGCTATTATAAGACCCAGGTCCCATCACACAATGCAACGCAAGCCGGAGGATAGGGTTTTACCTTATAACAGCCAAACATGCTTGATACGTTTAAAACAAATCATTTGATACTATAATAAGTGTATAGTGTCAAAACATTTCAATCATAAATATCAATCATAGGCGGCATAGCTACCATCTACTATGTCGCCATACTTGTAACACCCCGTATGTTAAATAACTTGTTATAACATAAATCAGAGCAGAATTAAATTTAATATTCTGAATCAGGGGAAACGGGCTGTGCCATTGCGTTCGTCTCGGAAAAATACGCGAAATAGAGTCCGAGTTTTCGTAAATCGGAGTCCGTATGACCAAGTTATGGCCCGTCAAAGTTTCACGAAAAATCAAAAACAAAAACTGCTCATGTTTTGAGGCCCGGGATGAGTTTTGGGCTGTTTTTTTGGGTCCTAAATGGTTCCTACACTTGACTTCTTCCCCAAGACATGCTTTAAAGGCTAGGATTGGTTCTAGGGTATATCCTATGGTCCTAAAACATCTAACTAATCTATATATACACCCTAATACCCCCCTTATCCTTACCAAAAAATAGATCTAAGGCCATTATGCCACCACTTAGAAAATTGGAGAGCCTCCACTAAAAATCCTAAGAGGATTTGCAAGCTAATCTACATCTTCTTCTACTTAATCATTGGGATTTGCTACATTTAACTTGCTAATCTTGTTTTGGTGAGTTTCTATGGCTTTAATAATCAATTGTTAAATTGATTATGGTAGGATGTGATAAGACATGGCTATGTTTGTGGATGAATGTATTTATGCAAGTTTGTATGATATGTGATTTGCAAGTTTTATGTTAAATGCAAGTTAAGGCCATGTTTTATGATGCAAAACACCATGTTAAACATTTATGCATATGTGACATGTTATGCAAACTATATGTGAGAATATATGCAAGTTATATGTAACATGATATGCAAGTTATGCATGTGATTTTGTGCATACTAAGTAGTTGGTGTTATGCATGTTAAGTATTTGATGTTATTCATGCTAAAGTATTTGACGTTATGCATGATAAGTATTTGATTGTATGCATACTAAGTATGGGGTTTTATGCATGTTAAGTGTTTGGGTTTATGCAAGTTAAGTGGTAGGTTTATGCATAATAAGTATTTGATTTTATGTATAATAAGTATTTGATTTTATGCATAATAAGTATTTGGTTTTATGCATAATAAGTATTTGATTTTATGCATAATAAGTATTTGATTTTATGCATAATAAGTATTTGGTTTTATGCATAATAAGTATTTGGTTTTATGCATAATAAGTATTTGATTTTATGCATAATAAGTATTTGATTCTATGCATGATAAGTAAGTGGTTTTATGCATGCTAAGTGTTTGGTATTATGCATAAATCATGATATGCAAGTTTACCCTTTTAAATATGGTATATACATATGCAAGATGGCACTCTTATATGCTATGCATGTTTACCCTCCTTTAAGATGCAAGTCATATATGTAAGTTCGACATATTATGCAAGTTATGCTTACATGCAAGCTCAACATGTTATGTAAGTTATGTGCATATGCAAGTTATGTGTATGAGGGTATGCAAGTTGTGTGCATAGTGTTATGCAAGTTAAGTTTATGAGATTATGCAAGTTATGAGCATGATGTTATACAAGTTATGTATATGCTTAAATGCGAGCTTAATGTGATATGCAAGTATGTGAATGCTTATGCAAGTATATGAATGCCCATGCAAGTATGTGAATGCTTATGCAAGTTATGTGTATGCTTAAATGCATGTTTAACATGTTATGCAAGTTATGAGGATGCTTATATGCAAGTTTAACATGTTATGCAAGATATGTGTATGATAATATGCAAACTCATATGTCATATGTTATGCAAATCATGGGTATGATAATATGCAAGTTTGGGTTATATGTAGTTGGGTTAATATATGTTCATATATGCAAGTTGACATCCTCTTAACCCATGACAAAGTTATATGCTAAACCCATGATATTTGTGATGGATCTTTCCCTTTATTATGTCGTGAAATGAGAACGATTTACGTGGGGAACGATGGGGTAATAAATATGTTAATAAAAGTATGATTGGGTATGATTAAGCATACCATAAAAATAAATTACCATAAGTGGGAATTTAACTATTGAGCTAGGTCTACCCCATGGGAATTTACCTATTGAGTTAGGTCTACCCATGTTATGGAAAATTTGATATTAATTAGGGATAATTAATATGGGGGTGATTAATTAGGTTTAATTAATCAACTAAGACACGAGGTTGGACCCTTTTGTAGCGGAAGTCTGCCCGGAACCGACCGGCCATCCAGCAGCTACAAATGATTGGCCCAATGTGAGAGGTCTTAGTCATAAATTAAATACATGATTAAAGTAAAGACACGAGGTTAGGCCCTTTTTATGACAGAAGTCTGCCCGGAACCAACCGGCATATCCAGCAGTCATAAAAGACGGTCTAATGTGGGAGGTCTTTATGAGGTCATGATCTTAATTAATGAATTAAGAAACACTTAACCATATTAGCATGTAGTGGGACATGAGGGGTTAAGTGGGTGCCTTGGGGTGGCATGATGAGACTAGTGGGTTGCCTTGGGTGGCAATAGAAAAATACGATTAGAATACTTAACCAAGGTGGAACATGTAATTAAACATGATAAAAGGGTTAAGTAAGTGCCATGGGTGGCATGTGAGAATACGATTAGAATACTTAACCAAGGTGGAACATGTAATTAAACATGATTAAGGGGTTAAGTAAGTGCCATGGGTGGCATGTGGGAATCTAGTGGGTGCCCTAAGTGGCAATTGAAATATGATTAAAGGACTTAACCAAGATTTATAACATGTAAGGGGACATGGTTAAAGGGTTAAGTGGGATGCACTAGATTAAACGACAAGCTTAAGTAGTAGCTTGTGGGGGCCCATTTCAACCAATATCCCAAACGTATCTTTGTAGGCTCGACTCTAGTCGGGTGACGGGACACGCATATTGGGCTTGACTGTAAGAGGCCAAAACGGGTTAGCGGTGGCAACGCGGGATCAACGGGTTTCATATGCGTGTGTGGACCCGGGCTGGTTGGTAAGTCGTTGTTGCATCGTGTAGATATAAAGCCGTGCACAGTGATATTATATGGTAGCCACTTTGGGGAATGATACACCCCCTTTTGTGGGACCAGCACGGGTATCTACGGTAGGGAGCCGATCGCTTGGGGGTAGTGGGTACACCTAGTAAAAATAGGGGCAGACGGCACCTGCGTAGGGGTACAAGAAACTACCGGGTAAAAATTACTAAGTACACTTAGTGGGATCAACCTTTAAGTAGGAATTACTCTTGGTGGGTAGAACTGGTGTGGTGAAGTGTAGGAATTACCCTTGGGTGAATAAGTCTGGGGTGGTGTAATCTAATAATTATCCTTGGGAGGATAAAAGCGTCTTCTCGGTTATCTTAGTACACCCTATGTTTTGTTGGCTACTTAGTGTGGTCATTATCCCCAGAGGTACCGTACCTTATTTATGTCATACCCTAATTACTTTAATGGTTGTATTGTTAGGGTTATAGGACTCACTCAGACTTATGTCTGACCCCGTTGTTTTTATCTTTTTCCCAACCCTCAGGTCCTACGGTGGATCCTAGCGGTAGTAGAGCTTGATCGGATTTCTGTTTCCAGTCTTGAGGAGCTTGGGTAGATGTAAAGCTCCAGTTATCCAGTTATCTTTTCTTTTCTTATGGCTATTGTATGAGAGAGTGGGATTATGTACTTCTTTATTTTGATGAATATTGTACTTGACTTTTATCGTGGTTTTTATGATGTAACCAGACATGTTTATTTCCGCTGTTATGAGATGATGTTTTAAAATTTCAAGTACTATTTATACCTGTCTTGTTGTAATTTTTCTGTTCTATATTCACTAAAATACTCCACCGATGCTATGGCATTCCCTTTGTGAGTGACCCTAGCGGGCGTGGGGTGTTACACGTGGTATCAGAGCAAAGGTTACCGGAACAGATAAAATTTTTAGAAAACTATTTTTCTAAAACATTTTTGGAAAGGAGTATTTTCAAAAACATGTCTTTTAAGAGAAAAGTTTTTGAAAGGAAAGCATAATCCCCAATAGCCATATCTATATCTTTCGAATTCTCCATTTTGAATCTCTTCCTTTCTCTCGTTTTGAGTTTCCCCTCCGCGTATAGATGATCTTTCTAAGATAGATAAGGATGGAAAACCACTTCAAGGGACTTAGACGTTAGTCGGATTAGAAGTTGGTTCAAGAAGGAGGAGAACTGGTAGGTATCTATTGGATAAACGATGGGAGGAAGGCTCAAATAGTTGTTTGGTTAATGAAAGATGAAACCTCATTGGTGGGAGGTTACGAGTGGAGAATAGGGAAGAAGAAGGCAAGTGGTTATCCTTTTAAGAGGAATAGGACACCTTATTAGGATTGTTCAAAGAAGCAAGGGCAAGGTATGGAATCTTCTGGAGGGTAGTTGTATTCCCTCACGACTAGGGTACCAGGTGGGGATAAGACCGTCTAGGTTGGAATTTGGATTTCTTTATTATCCAATTCAAACTTTATTTGATCCTGATATATCGAGTTCGTTTATCTCACCATTGATAGTTGAGTCACTGCACTTAGACACCAGTTTGGTAGATGATCCCTTAGTTGTTTCAAACCCAGTTGGGGCTCCATGATATGTTTGGGTTTGAAAGTTTCTATACTTAGCGTTGAGTTTAGATGTGATGCTTGTTGGGCTTCACGGGCTATGGGTTAATTTTGGGCATGAACTGGTTATCCAGTAGGAGTGCTGTTCTTCATTTTGAAGGGAGAGTTGTTAGGCTTATGGGCCGCCTAAGTAACACTCTCGAGATCTCTTGTAATCCCATAGAATCTGTTATGCTAAGGAATCTAGAATCGCCTGACACGTTGGTCTAGAGTCTGCGATCTGTTAGAGCGGTCCGGGAATACCCGGATGTGTTTGAGGAGGTGAAGGGCTTACCTCCGAAGCGGGAGATTGACTTCCGAATATATCTGGTGGATAAGGCCAAACCAGTATCTTGGCCAGTGTGCCACATGGCTCCTAGTGAGAGGAGGGAACTCCATAAGTAAGTAGGCGATTTGCTTGAGAAAGGGTTCATAACACGAAGTATATCGGAGTGGGGCGCTCCAGTAGTTTTTGTTATGAAGGCGGATGGGTCCCTCAGACTTTGTGTAGGCTAAAGAGAACTAAAGAAACTCACAAAGAAGAATAGACACCCATTGCCAAGGATTGATGATCTCTTTGATCAGTTGGTTGGCGCCTCAGTGTTTTAGTAGTGGACTCAGCCACGGAAGTTCATCAGTTGAGAGTGGCTGAGGATAGCATAGAAAAGACTACCTTTAGGACTCCGGATGTTTTTTTTTATGAGTGGCTGGTGATGCCATTTGGTTTGACATACGCCTCGCATATTTTGTTAATTTGATGAGAAGGGTGTACAAGGAGTACCTAAATAAGTTGTGATGGTCTTTATGGATGACATTTTGGTCTTTTCTAGGAACGAAATAAGTTTTCGTATGTGCTCAATAGGCTGAGCAGAGCCAGTATAGGATAAACGACGGTTTTGGAGCGAGACTGGCGAGAACATCCAGAATTGGTCAAGGGCTTAATTATTTAGCCATTTTTACTAGTATCGTCTCACGTAGGTCGTCTGAATTCGAAGGAGGTATCCCTTGGGTGTTTGTCTGATATTGGTTTAGGCCTTTGGGGCTTGCATTTGGGGGATGCCGAATTCGACTAGGGTGGTCTGCGTGGGAGACGGTTATGATGATCTTGGATGATATTCTGGTGGAGAAGAGCATGCCCTACATCTTAGGGAAGTGTTGGAGACTCTTCGAGCGCATAGTCTTAGGACAGCAAAAGTGGATGGGATCTTTAGCATCCTATGAGTAAGGGTAACATGGTAGCAGACACCTTAAGTAGAAAAAGGTTGTCCTTGAGTTCATTGTTCGTTGAACGACGGAGCTTAGAGTTTATTTCTAAGTTTGACTTTAGACCTTCCGTTGACTTTGTACCCGGTTTGCTAGCTTCTTTGGAAGTTAGACCTACTCTTTTGGGGCGGATTGGAGAAGCACAGAGGGGCGACCCACAGTTGGTTGAGTTAGTAGAGAAGCTCATAAGGGGGGAGTCGTCCAGCCATTTGAGTAGGTACACCTTAGAGATAGAGGGTGTTTGCGTAGAGACGGTAGACTTTGTGTACCGCAGGACGAGGGTTTGAGGAAGGCTATTCTTGATGACGCACACCGTTTTAGGATGACCATTCATCCCAGTGGGGGTAAGATGTACCAAGACATGAAGAGGGCTTTCTTCTGGGTCGGTATGAAGAAAGATGTGGCCGAGCATGTCGCTCGATGCTTGGTGTGCCAACGAGTGAAGACGGAGCGAAAGAAACCGGGTGGGTTGCTTCACCCATTGGAGGTTCCGCAATGAAAGTGGGACAGCGCCTCGTTGGATTTTATTGACAGGTTACCCAGATCGAGAAAGAGTAATACAGGAATTTGGGTGGTGGTAGACAGACTTACTAAGAACACCCATTTCATACCTGTGAAGAGTAAGTGGACTGCTCCATGGCTAGCTTTTGTATATCTTCGAGAGATAGTTCGATTGCATCGGGTACCCTCCAGTATAGTGAGTGATCGAGATCCTATCTTCACTAGAGAGTTTTGGAAGAGTTTGCAAAAGGCGGTAGGGACTCAGTTGCGTTTGAGTACCGCATATCATCCTCAGACGGACGGCCAGACCGAGAGGGTGAATCATATTTTAGAAGACCTTTTGAGGCTATGTATCTTGGATTTTGGAGGTACATGGGAGGAGCATCTTCCATTGGCGGAGTTGCCCGACAGACTTAGTGATGTATTCTATGGGAGGAAGTGCCTACATGAGACCGCAGAGGTGGTAGAGCCGAGTTTGCTTAGAGAAGTGGAAGCAGAGCGTGATGCGACGATTCGACGAGCTCCTACTTGCATCCTTGGGTCAGAGATTTGGAAGCTGAGAAACAGAGAGGTTCAACTAGTCAAAGTACAAAGGGGAGATGAAGAGAGTGACGCTACCTGGGAGACGGAAGCGAAGATGCGTTCGAGGTACCCTTTTTCTTTCGGAGGGTATATCCTTTTGCTTCACCTTCATCACATATCTTGTGCTTATCTTATCCTTAGTATGTCCTCTCGTTAGTACTTTTGACCTTTAGATAGGGTAAACCTATGGTTGAAACATGTGTTTGAGACATGTTATGTATGATGGATGCAAGTGGATGCAAGTGTTTGCTAGTGGTTGCTCGTGGATGCATATACACACACTCTAGGCACTAGATCGGCTCAATCACTTCATATTGCATATTGCATAAAATTGTGTGTAGGAAGCTATATTTATGGATGTATAATGATTGTGTTATCATATGGATGATGCATTTTGGTGAATGATTGTGCACTCATGTAGATATTGTATGTGTCGATAGGGTTCCCTCGCATACATAATGGATGCATGGCACTATCATGGTTTGCATATGTTCATACATTAGATAGGGAACATATACACACACTTTTTGCATATGCTCATACATCATTAGAAATTGTTTTAAGGACAATGGATGCCAGTGTTTGATGGTTGAGTAGATGGTTGTTTGGTTGGTAGGATACGTTCTTCTTGACTTAGAGATTTCGGGGACGAAATCCTTTAAGTAGGGGAGAATGTAACACCCCGTATGTTAAATAACTTGTTATAACATAAATCAGAGCAGAATTAAATTTAATATTCTGAATCAGGGGAAACGGGCTGTGCCATTGCGTTCGTCTCGGAAAAATACGCGAAATAGAGTCCGAGTTTTCGTAAATCGGAGTCCGTATGACCAAGTTATGGCCCGTCAAAGTTTCACGAAAAATCAAAAACAAAAACTGCTCATGTTTTGAGGCCCGGGATGAGTTTTGGGCTGTTTTTTTGGGCCCTAAATGGTTCCTACACTTGACTTCTTCCCCAAGACATGCTTTAAAGGCTAGGATTGGTTCTAGGGTATATCCTATGGTCCTAAAACATCTAACTAATCTATATATACACCCTAATACCCCCCTTATCCTTACCAAAAAATAGATCTAAGGCCATTATGCCACCACTTAGAAAATTGGAGAGCCTCCACTAAAAGTCCTAAGAGGATTTGCAAGCTAATCTACATCTTCTTCTACTTAATCATTGGAATTTGCTTCATTTAACTTGCTAATCTTGTTTTGGTGAGTTTCTATGGCTTTAATAATCAATTGTTAAATTGATTATGGTAGGATGTGACAAGACATGGCTATGTTTGTGGATGAATGTATTTATGCAAGTTTGTATGATATGTGATTTGCAAGTTTTATGTTAAATGCAAGTTAAGGCCATGTTTTATGATGCAAAACACCATGTTAAACATTTATGCATATGTGACATGTTATGCAAACTATATGTGAGAATATATGCAAGTTATATGTAACATGATATGCAAGTTATGCATGTGATTTTGTGCATACTAAGTAGTTGGTGTTATGCATGTTAAGTATTTGATGTTATTCATGCTAAAGTATTTGACGTTATGCATGATAAGTATTTGATTGTATGCATACTAAGTATGGGGTTTTATGCATGTTAAGTGTTTGGGTTTATGCAAGTTAAGTGGTAGGTTTATGCATAATAAGTATTTGATTTTATGCATAATAAGTATTTGATTTTATGCATAATAAGTATTTGGTTTTATGCATAATAAGTATTTGATTTTATGCATAATAAGTATTTGATTTTATGCATAATAAGTATTTGATTTTATGCATAATAAGTATTTGGTTTTATGCATAATAAGTATTTGATTTTATGCATAATAAGTATTTGATTCTATGGATGATAAGTAAGTGGTTTTATGCATGCTAAGTGTTTGGTATTATGCATAAATCATGATATGCAAGTTTACCCTTTTAAATATGGTATATACATATGCAAGATGGCACTCTTATATGCTATGCATGTTTACCCTCCTTTAAGATGCAAGTCATATATGTAAGTTCGACATATTATGCAAGTTATGCTTACATGCAAGCTCAACATGTTATGTAAGTTATGTGCATATGCAAGTTATGTGTATGAGGGTATGCAAGTTGTGTGCATAGTGTTATGCAAGTTAAGTTTATGAGATTATGCAAGTTATGAGCATGATGTTATACAAGTTATGTATATGCTTAAATGCGAGCTTAATGTGATATGCAAGTATGTGAATGCTTATGCAAGTATATGAATGCCCATGCAAGTATGTGAATGCTTATGCAAGTTATGTGTATGCTTAAATGCATGTTTAACATGTTATGCAAGTTATGAGGATGCTTATATGCAAGTTTAACATGTTATGCAAGATATGTGTATGATAATATGCAAACTCATATGTCATATGTTATGCAAATCATGGGTATGATAATATGCAAGTTTGGGTTATATGTAGTTGGGTTAATATATGTTCATATATGCAAGTTGACATCCTCTTAACCCATGACAAAGTTATATGCTAAACCCATGATATTTGTGATGGATCTTTCCCTTTATTATGTCGTGAAATGAGAACGATTTACGTGGGGAACGATGGGGTAATAAATATGTTAATAAAAGTATGATTGGGTATGATTAAGCATACCATAAAAATAAATTACCATAAGTGGGAATTTACCTATTGAGTTAGGTCTACCCCATGGGAATTTACCTATTGAGTTAGGTCTACCCATGTTATGGAAAATTTGATATTAATTAGGGATAATTAATATGGGGGTGATTAATTAGGTTTAATTAATCAACTAAGACACGAGGTTGGACCCTTTTGTAGCGGAAGTCTGCCCGGAACCGACCGGCCATCCAGCAGCTACAAATGATTGGCCCAATGTGAGAGGTCTTAGTCATAAATTAAATACATGATTAAAGTAAAGACACGAGGTTAGGCCCTTTTTATGACAGAAGTCTGCCCGGAACCAACCGGCATATCCAGCAGTCATAAAAGACGGTCTAATGTGGGAGGTCTTTATGAGGTCATGATCTTAATTAATGAATTAAGAAACACTTAACCATATTAGCATGTAGTGGGACATGAGGGGTTAAGTGGGTGCCTTGGGGTGGCATGATGAGACTAGTGGGTTGCCTTGGGTGGCAATAGAAAAATACGATTAGAATACTTAACCAAGGTGGAACATGTAATTAAACATGATAAAAGGGTTAAGTAAGTGCCATGGGTGGCATGTGAGAATACGATTAGAATACTTAACCAAGGTGGAACATGTAATTAAACATGATTAAGGGGTTAAGTAAGTGCCATGGGTGGCATGTGGGAATCTAGTGGGTGCCCTAAGTGGCAATTGAAATATGATTAAAGGACTTAACCAAGATTTATAACATGTAAGGGGACATGGTTAAAGGGTTAAGTGGGATGCACTAGATTAAACGACAAGCTTAAGTAGTAGCTTGTGGGGGCCCATTTCAACCAATATCCCAAACGTATCTTTGTAGGCTCGACTCTAGTCGGGTGACGGGACACGCATATTGGGCTTGACTGTAAGAGGCCAAAACGGGTTAGCGGTGGCAACGCGGGATCAACGGGTTTCATATGCGTGTGTGGACCCGGGCTGGTTGGTAAGTCGTTGTTGCATCGTGTAGATATAAAGCCGTGCACAGTGATATTATATGGTAGCCACTTTGGGGAATGATACACCCCCTTTTGTGGGACCAGCACGGGTATCTACGGTAGGGAGCCGATCGCTTGGGGGTAGTGGGTACACCTAGTAAAAATAGGGGCAGACGGCACCTGCGTAGGGGTACAAGAAACTAGCGGGTAAAAATTACTAAGTACACTTAGTGGGATCAACCTTTAAGTAGGAATTACTCTTGGTGGGTAGAACTGGTGTGGTGCAGTGTAGGAATTACCCTTGGGTGAATAAGTCTGGGGTGGTGTAATCTAATAATTATCCTTGGGAGGATAAAAGCGTCTTCTCGGTTATCTTAGTACACCCTATGTTTTGTTGGCTACTTAGTGTGGTCATTATCCCCAGAGGTACCGTACCTTATTTATGTCATACCCTAATTACTTTAATGGTTGTATTGTTAGGGTTATAGGACTCACTCAGACTTATGTCTGACCCCGTTGTTTTTATCTTTTTCCCAACCCTCAGGTCCTACGGTGGATCCTAGCGGTAGTAGAGCTTGATCGGATTTCTGTTTCCAGTCTTGAGGAGCTTGGGTAGATGTAAAGCTCCAGTTATCCAGTTATCTTTTCTTTTCTTATGGCTATTGTATGAGAGAGTGGGATTATGTACTTCTTTATTTTGATGAATATTGTACTTGACTTTTATCGTGGTTTTTATGATGTAACCAGACATGTTTATTTCCGCTGTTATGAGATGATGTTTTAAAATTTCAAGTACTATTTATACCTGTCTTGTTGTAATTTTTCTGTTCTATATTCACTAAAATACTCCACCGATGCTATGGCATTCCCTTTGTGAGTGACCCTAGCGGGCGTGGGGTGTTACAATACTAGTTCTACAATTAAAGACGAATTACACGTATTGGAAATTGGATTCCGTCATGAGTCGAGGCAAGGGTCAAGCTCCTCTCCGCGTTCGAGACACTCTAGCAAATGTTTCAGGGTTACGCACTCTGGGCAACCCCGGATGCGGCTGGGCCGGTCCTCACTTACGTTAGAGGATTAATTATGCCTGAACACACGTTTCCCGGTCCTTACAGACCTATAATCGAGGCGCCTCATTCCAACAACCACAAAGGTGAAAAGTATATAAATGTCAGGGATGGTAAGTCACTGACACCACCAAAGCTAGAAAGAAACGTCGTGCTCTCCCAGCGGTCCGTATCCCGTTTTTGACTCATACCGAGGTGTGAGGCTCGCGAATTCACGTTATACACAAAGCTGCCACGTAGGCGTGCTTTGATCATCAACCACAAGACTTTTCTTTTCAACAGAAGCCTTGATCATTGCATCTTAGCATGACACACAGGCAATTCATGCCATGCGACTGATGTCCATCGATATACAACCTCTGAGCTCATACGTCTCAGAGAAGGGCGTTAAGCAAAAGAATAAATTCTTCGCTGCCAAACAGATGTATATTTAATAGAAATCAATCAACACAGAATAAACTCCAATGTCAGACACACAATCCATTTACAAGTCCGTTCTGGGTCTGAACGAAACCGGAGGCACTTTCCTCGCATATCCATCCATCTTCAAGTACGTCTGGACGACCACCAACTATTTCCATCCTCTTGGGTGTACAGCCCAATCAGGATCGTCAGTAATTATCCAAACGATGTGAATACTTCCGGTCTTCGACCACCGTCTTCATCTTCGACAAATCGTCGAATCGGTTATTCAGAATGGGTGTAAACCCGGCCTTTCCGAACAACCCGCGTATATTAAAAACAAATGTTACACAAACACAACATACGCCTCATTCCAATTCATTAGTCACTAACCGTAAATCAACAAGAGAACAATTTCCCAAATATTAACCCCGAAGGCCGAAACCAACATCAGATCAATACCCAGGAAACAATTCTTCTTAGCTAACGTACAGCTAGTTTCTAAATTCCACATTCTTAGGGAAAGGTTCCCATTAGTTTTATCCAAGATAAATTCTTTAAAATTTATCCTTTAATCTTCCTTTGGATGTCGTTTCAAACCAAATTATGGTTTTCTGAACTAGTCGAGATTAGCGAACCACACCGAAGTAATTATTTATTTTATTTCCCAATCCCAACCTATTTATCCCATGAAATAAAACTGGTGATACTCCATATCTAACACCGTGGTGTTATCGGTAAAATTAATTACCATTTCACGTTCAAATCTAATTAAAAATTTAACTATCGCCTGGAGCAAAGCTGGTGGTACTCCATTTTCGATCTTTTCAATCTAATTAAAGATTCATTAAAACTCCACTTAGTTTTAATCATTAACTGGGTTAAAGAATCAGTGTCATTTAAAACACAGTTCACGATAAACCCAAAATCACACTCATTAATTATCGGGTTAAAGAACGAGTGTTATTTAAAACACTGTCCACGATAAACCCAAAAACCAATATCAATTCAATTCCAATTAAATATTATTTAATTGGTACACTTCATTAAATCTAAAAAAAAGATTTAATCTTTTCTCAACTAGGTTCAAGAACAGTGTTAGCGAAGACACCATTCACGACAAACCCAAATCACATTTGATATTCAATACAAGGCTCTGAATAGAAAATATATCGGCTTATATTCAATATCAAATTCTATGACTAACAAATGTCGTATTGGAAATAACGATTTAAATATATATCTTTCAAATTTCCATAACAACATCTGTATAATCACAAATTCCAACATCGAGATATTCCGAAGACAATTTCGATTTAAATCCACTCTAATGCAATCATTGGAAATTCTGGTTATTTTTAAAACCCTTTTTAAATTCAATTTATATATTTAAAAATAAATAGAATTATAGTTCTAGTTCAAAACTAGTTTACTTCGATAAAAATCTATTTCTCTCTTTTCAAATATGGAGTTTTTCATCCCAATTCTTCTCAAATCATTTCTTATGATTTTACACAAATTATTACTATTTTTAATAATTTTATCAAGGCCCGTACAGTCGGTTTCCATCAACGGCCATCGAAATGCACTTACAGCGACCTTTTTCGAATTTGATTTGGACGTATTTCCAAATACAATCGTTAGATTTCAAATTTCTAATATTCGTTAGAAATCTCTTTTCGATACGAACCCAACGGTTCCGGTTTTAGGAGAATCCGACGGTCGGATCTCCCGTAATGTTCGTTTGAAATAAATGGTCGAAATTCACGAACTGCCGCGGCGCGGCGCGTTCTATTCAGGCCATTATATTATATATGTAATATATATAATATATATTTCGTCGATTTCTTCTTAAAACGAATTATATAAATAGTTTTGAATTCATTTCAAAAACAATTTCAACCTCCATTTCAATTCAAATTTCAATTCATTTCAATTCGCTTTCAATTCCATTTGAATTCGTTTTCAATTCAATTCAATTTCAAAGTCGTTTTCTATTCGATTCAATTCAAATTGGTTTTCTATTCAATTTAAATCAAATTCGTTTTCTATTCGATTTGAATTCAATTTGTTTTCTATTCGACTTAAATCGAATTCGTTTTCTATTCAATTTAAATAAAATTCGTTTTCTATTCAATTTAAATCAAATTCGTTTTCTATTCAATTTAAATCAAATTCGTTTTCTATTCAATTTAAATAAAATTCGTTTTCTATTCAATTTAAATAAAATTCGTTTTCTATTCAATTTAAATCAAATTCGTTTTCTATTTAATTTGATTCAAATTTCATTTCAAAATATGCGATTTCGAAATCATTTTTCAATATTCATTTTAAAATGAATATAATTGATATAAATATCGTTCACGTCAAAATGGCATCAATCTAATCAACATGACTTCATATATTCCTATTTTCCAAATATTCTATTTCAAATATTTCATTTTCAAATATTTCGTTCAACACATGACTAATCTCAACGGATGAGTACAGTCAACACATGAACTTTTATATTATATTGATAAAGATGTAAATTCTATTATAAAAATATTTCGTTCAACACATGACTAATCTCAACGGATGAGTACAGTCAACACATGAACCTTTATTTTATATTGATAAAGATGTAAATTCTATTATAAAAATATTTCGTTCAACACATGACTAATCTCAACGGATGAGTACAGTCAACACATGAACCTTTATTTTATATTGATAAAGATGTAAATTCTATTATAAAAATATTTCGTTCAACACATGACTAATCTCAACGAATGAGTACAGTCAACACATGAACCTTTATTTTATATTGATAAAGATGTAATTTTTATTATAAAAATATTTCGTTCAACACATGACTAATCTCAACGGATGAGTACAGTCAACACATGAACCTTTATTTTATATTATTCTTTATTTTCTAAATTGGAACGAGGCTCAATCAATCACCATATAAAATTAATTATATGGATTTTCATACAACACATGTATATAATAGCATTGAAAAATAATCAACCATCAACCAAAGTGCACTACACTGTATAAGCATCAAATATAGATATTTAACGCTTATAACAGCCTGTCAATCAATCGATCGACATATTTAATCAATCAGGATGAGTGAACTTCAAATTTCATCCCAACACCCGTGTGGGGTTTCAAACAATCAAACACGGATTCTATTTGTGCAGTTGGGCGATGTGTAAAATTTATCGACCCAATCAATGTCAGTCAAAACAGTGTATATAAACAAATCGGCTGATTTGTTTATAAATCTATTTATTCACTTTCACGTTAAAAATTATATTTTTAACGATAAAACATTTTATTTTAACATATGAATTTCTATTCAATTCATTCTTTAAATAAAATGATATTTTTATTTTTTTTCTAACATATTTTAGAAATTTCGGCGGCATAACGGCACGATACTAGAAACGGGACAAGGCCTAGCCTTATCCCCGGTCTAGTGAAGGCCCACGCCATTCACACATCAATCAAATCAATTCATTTCACCATACAATTCAATTTCAATCAAATAATCTAACTAATTTCATGCAACCAAACAAACAAGTCCATGGTCTATGGACGGTTGTGTCGGGTGCTACTAAGCACCGTCTGCATCCTAGTATATATATATATAACTAGAAAAGAAATTGAAAGGTGAGAAATTCTCACCGAAAGCTATCCTAACTCCACGGCACTTCATTGATAGAAATCTTCGCCATTCTCGCCTTTTGCCGCTTTCGTTGTCCGCTTTCACTACATATGTAAAAATCACATTTTTATATACTGATGTCCTTAAAATAAAAATCACATCTTTATTTATTCACTTTCAATTTAAAAATCATATTTTTATAATCGCTTCATACATTTAAAAATCGAATTTTTTCGTTGCTATTCAATATATATAAATCGAATTTTTATTATACTATTCAATATATAAAAATCAAATTTTTATTATACTGCTATATAAAAAGATTTCGCCTTTTCAAAAATATAGATTTCGCCTTTTCAAAAATATATTATTATAAAAATCACATTTTTATTTCGCTACATATACAAAGATGTTATTTCTAATATTCCTACAATGCAAAGATCATATTTTTATCTTTCTTCGATATAAAAGATTATATTTTTACTACTTTAAAAATATAAAAATCATATTTTTAATACTTTAAAAATATAAAAATCATATCTTTAAACCCAGGCTATTTTTATTTTAAAAATCCTTACTTTTATATTTTTAAAGCTCCTAGCTTTTATATTTTTAAAGCTCCTTGCTTTTATATTTTTAAAGCTCCTTGCTTTTATATTTTTAAAAACAAATCCTATTTCTATTTTTAAAACAATTCTTATTTTTTTAAAAACAAAGGGGTATATTTAAATTTGAAACATATTTAAATAATAAAAAAAACAATGATATATAGATATAAAATATACAATTCAGATTTTACCTAATTAATGAACTAATATACTAGTTAAAAGAGAAATTTACACTGCATCCCTCTCTCTGGAAGCCGCTGAACTGCGCTCGCCCCCTAGGGCATGAATTTGCCGCCGCCACAGTTGATCGGAGAGCTATCAGGGGTCGCCGCTAGAACCGCTGGAACGCCTGCTGCCATCACCTGGGAGGACGACGAACTCGAGCGTCCCTGGTAGCCGGAGGACCGCCGCGAACGTGCTGTCTTCAGCGGAGAGGGAAGGTGGAATCGAGAGGGGCGAGGTACGGGGAGGGAGGCGCCGACGTTGGGGGAGCGCTGGACGGAGGTCGGCGGTGGGGTGATAGGCGCACGTCGATCGATTAGGGCTTCGATTTTTTTTATTTCTAAAACCAACGGCTGTAGGAATGAGGAGAGAAGGTAGAAGGAGGGGGGGTTTTATATATTTATTTATTTATTTATTTTCAAAAAGTAACCTTTATTTTACGAACTCAAAACGAGACCCACCGCCTGTCGTCTATAGCGTATTACCCCCATTCCGAACATAATGGGATATATACCGTGGGCTGATTCGATCGTTTCGATTAGTTTCCGTTGAATTTACATTTAAATCACTATATTGAATTTTAAACGTACATTTCAAATTACCGGGGTCGCATACGAACTTTAAAAATTCTAGAAAAATATTTTCTAGCTTCGTATTGATGATACGGTCCTAACAAAACTAGTTTCGTCGAATTCTGAGACCGTTAGAAAAATGGCCATTCTCAAGTTGATTAAAATCAACTGAAACTGGTCAAACGCGTTTTCCTTTGCCACGCCCACATATTGATTCAGAAAATTATGAAATTTGGAACCTAGCAATAACTTTACACTGCGGATCCAACAAAAGTGGTTTCGTCGAAATCCGAGGTCATTTGCAAAATGTCTATTTTCAAGGGCCTGAATTCCATAGCGACTATTCAGAATTTTCAACTGGGCATATCTTTTGATTCCCGCTATGAAATCTTGATTTTTCGGATTCGTTGGAAAGATATTATCAATTAGATCCTATGATTTTGGTTTCACTAAAATCCGGATTGTTTTGCACCCGCTACATTCAATTGAAGTTTGAAATCGAATTATCGAACTACCGCGCCATTTTCAATTCTATTTATAATTATATATAAATATTTATATTCTAACGACGGCGTATATAATATATACGTTCTAATTATATTCAAAATAAATCTCTCGTCGATATTATTTAAAATAATTCATTTTAAATATTCAAAATTCGCTAAAATTGCCAAAATAAAATTTTTAAACTGGTTCAAAATTTTTGGGTTATTACCATTTATTCAGAAAGACCGTGTTTATCCCATTCTGAATAACTGATACGACGATAAGTCGAAGATGAAGACGATGGTCGAAGACCGGAGGTCTTCACGTCGTTTGGATAATTACTGATGATCTTGATTGGGCTGTACACCCAAGAAGATGGAAAAGGTTGGTGATCGTCCAGACGTACTTGGAGATCGATGGATATGCGGGGTACTAGGTGCCTCCGGTTTCGTTCAGACCCAGAACGGACTTGTGAATGGACTGTGTGTCTGACATTGGATTTTAGTCTGTGTGATTGATTTCTATTACATATATATCTGTTTGGCGGCGGAGAATTTATTCTCTTGCTTAACGCCCTTCTCTGAGACGTACGAGCTCAGGGGTTATATACTGATGGATATCAAACGCATAGAGTGAATTGCCTGTGTGGCATGCCTAAGTGGGAATTGATCAAGGCTTCTGTTGAAAAGCAAAGTCTTGTGGTGATGATCAAAGCACGGCCTTTGTGGTGTAGCTTTGTGTAACGTTTACTTCGCGTGTTTCACACCCGATATGAACCAAAAATGGGAGACGGACATCAGGGAGAGCATGCGTTTCTTTTGTAGTTAGAAGTGGCGTCAGTGGTTTTACACGCCCTGACGAGTTTGACTTATGTGGTTGTTGCTGTTGCGAGGCGCCTCGGTTTGATCGGACGATCCGGGTCCGATGGAGTCATTTAGTTGGCTCACCTACGCCCCATAGGGCGAGGAAACGCATGTTCAGGCATTTTAATCCACATCGGTGGACCGGCACTGACGATCCAAGGGTCACTCGAGCTCTGATCCTGAGGGGCGGACTAGAGCGTCTCGAATTGGTTGAGGGCTATCTTTTGCCTCGGTTCATAGATGGAAATCCAATTTCCAAATACGTGACATTTGCGGTTTTATTTGTAGAGCCTAGTATGGCGACATAGTGGGATGGGGCGTTTATGCCGTCTATGATTGATACTTATGATTTGAAATTGTTTTATACACTATGCACTTATAATAGTATCAAATGATTTCTTTTAAACGTATCAAGCATTCTTGGCTATTATAAGGTAAAAACCCTATCCCCCAGCTTGCGTTGCATTGTGTGATGGGACTTGGGTCTTATAATAGCTTCATTCTTCTTTATTTAGCATTGCGCTGTTTGTTTTGTGCACTGGTATTCTTGGGAGGAAACCCGTTCCGCGTTAGCGGCGTGGTCCCTCGATTTACCTAACTTTAAAATAAAGATTTACAACTGTTTTAGTTCTCACACCAGTCCCATGACTGACCTGGGGTTTATTGTTTTAACCTAAACTCTGGGTGCCCTTATTTTCGACACGGGCAGCTAGTAGTTTTGGTGTAACGACCCGGATTTTCGGCGACTTTGGTTATCGACGTAAGCACGACGTCGATAACCAAACCGTCGAGAAATCCTGGTAATTAGTGAAAGAAATTAGAGGGTGAGAATAGATAAGATAGAAACTTAGAATAGAAGAAGAAGAAGAAGAACACAATATCAGAGTAACACGAATCTCACAGCGGAACGAATAAATATATTTCATAACATAACTTTGAAATACAAACTTGGTACTTGAATATACATATCATTATCAAAGTACAGCACTTACAACACAGCGGAAATAAACTATAGCTATATGATCCTGAAGCCTCCTGCTCCAAGCTCTTCCAGTGTATCTGTAAATCCCGACTACTTGACTGCCCGTACAAATTTAGGCACCCAAGAGTTTAGGGAAAACAACAAAGTAAACTCCGGGTCAGTCATGGGACTGGTGTGAGTAAAACAGTTAAAAACAGTTATACAGGTATATGATATCTCATAAGACCACGCCGCATAACGGAACGGGTTTTTCCCTTATGAGAATCCAAAATATCTTTATATCAAAAACCTTTTGATATTATAATAATGTCTATCAACCACAGCTATAATAATCATCTAGTAGAAACGCTTTCATCTCACGTTCTACATATATAGTATACAATCAAAACCGCAAGCACGTATTGGGTAATGGATTTCCAACTATGACAAGGTATGGAATCACCTTTCGCTCGTGTACCTCTAGAGAGGAATACACTGGGTTCAACAAGAACATCTTGCAACCCGGCCACACATGACCGACCACTCATTTCGCTTGAGTGTATCGAATGTATATCACCAACAGTTGGGATCAGCAACCGTTTCCCGAATGGGACAGCATCAACAATAGATTTTTAGAAATGAATGAAACTCTAGATCAGGTGATTATACACCCTACTTCGGTGCGACCGACTTAGCCATGCTGCCTGCCCGATTTCTGTCATTTACCGGATGTGAGGCTAGAAGCTACGCTTTATCATCACATCAGATTCACTTTGAATGCCACATCATCAAATCCATCCAATCACCCATTGATGTCCTCAACCATACATTATGTGTTAGCTAAGAGAAGTTTCCTTCTCCGCTTCCACTCTTGGTACAGTTGGAGGAATCAATATTCGTGATCGTCTGGACATATTCTGTCAGACATCCGTCCATACAAGTCACCCAGGAACAGGATGAACCGAAGGCACTATTCTGTAAACAGGATAGCCCTTGCATAACTCCGTCTTCAATTTCCTTCGGCATATATGATTCGCAACGGTTATGCCAATACAGAGTGGTTCTTTGGATAATAATCCAACCGGTCTCTCCATATTAACAACGTTAAAATGGTCAAAACTTCGATAGTCTGTGATTTAACTATCGAATAAAAATAGGTGTGCAAATAATGATATTATTTCCAAATGGAAATTATATCGATCAAACATCATTCAACATTCATCTCTTTAGTTCATTAATTTACTTATCTCATGTTTCCCTACGTTCAATATTCCTTATTTTCTAAATTGGGAAAATATACGTTATTAACAAATGGAAAACATTTCCATTTCTTTGTTTCTTTATTAGAAAACATTTCTGGTTTCTTATTTGGAAAACATTTCCAAAGCTTTTTCATTGGACTTAGATAGATGTTTAAACAAACCATCGCGATGCCAACTCAAACCATTTCCTTTACTGTCGAACCTTAATTATTCCTTAGTTAAAACGAAGCCAATCAAGTTGGGGTAGAACTACCTCTCAGACCTTAACTGAACAACATTTCTAACTTTGAAATAGGAAAAGTTCACTTTGTACTTCTTTAACTAACTTCCTTACTTAACTCTCGTTCGAATAAATCTCTATTCGATTTATTCTATTTGATTTACTCTATTCTCTTAACCCCTTTCGAATAACTATATTCGATTTACTAACTTTATTCGAATAAACTATATTCGATTAACTCGTTCTACTTTCTATTCGAATAACCATATTCGATTAACTCATTTGCTTCTTATCCGAATACTATATTCGATTAACTCATTTGCTTCTTATTCAAATACTATATTCGATTAACTCATTTGCTTCCATTCGAATAACTATATTCGATTAACTTATTTGCTTCTATTCGAATAACTATATTCGATTAACTCATTTTCTTTAACTCTAATCGATTAACTAACATCGATTATCTAACATCGATTATCTCCTTTTACTTTAACACAAATCAATTAAACTAACATCGATTTTCTCCTTTTACTTTAACACTAATCGATTAACTAACATCGATTATCTAACATCGATTATCTCCTTTTACTTTAACACTAATCGATTAACTAACATCGATTATCTAACATCGATTATCTCCTTTTACTTTAACACTAATCGATTAACTAACATCGATTATCTAACATCGATTATCTCCTTTTTAACTTTATTCTCTAATCGATTAACTAACATCGATTAACTTCTTTTACTTTAACACTAATCGATTAACTAACATCGATTATCTCCTTTTTAACTTTATTCTCTAATCGATTAACTAACATCGATTAACTTCTTTTACTTTAACACAAATCAATTAAACTAACATCGATTATCTCCTTTTTCTTTAACACTAATCAATTAAACTAACATCGATTATCTCCTTTTTCTTTAACACAAATCAATTAAACTAACATCGATTATCTCCTTTTACTTTAACACTAATCGATTAACTAACATCGATTATCTAACATCGATTATCTCCTTTTTAACTTTATTCTCTAATCGATTAACTAACATCGATTAACTTCTTTTTAACTTTATTCTCTAATCGATTAACTAACATCGATTAACTTCTTTTTAATAAACTACGTTTTCCGTTACAACTATTTCCTTTTTATAACGTTTACTTACCGTTACGAATATATCCTATTTATAACTTCTATTTACCGTTACAAATATTTCCTATTTATAACTTCTATTTATTTTCTAAATAAATATTCCTTTTCTATTTCTATTTATTTTCTAAATAAATATCCCTTTTATAAAACCGTGTTCGTTTTATAAATAATTCCTTTTATAAAATCCTGTGATTTTATAAAATTCCTTTATTTCAATATACATTGAAATACTTCTTTTTACATCCCAGGGTTTCTTATGATATTTAAAATATCGAATAACAATGATCAACATCATTCCAAACACCCATAATCCATAACAGATTATATAACCCATCATATATCACAATATATGAAAACAGTAAAATAAATGTTGAGGAATCCAGTTGGATTCCTCCAACCTGTCTCCCTGCATCCACAGATGTTAAACAATATAGATAACATCACTTTTCAGTTCTATATGATATATTCTGTTAAACAGAATCAATATAGAAAATTTAACTAACTGACTAGCAGTTCAATCAAACAATCAACACACAGTAAATCAGACAATATCTAACAGTTCTAAAAATACAACATGAAATTATAAACTGTTCAGAGTTAGTGAGATTTACTCACATTGGACGATCATCGTTAATAACGATAACCATCGCTCGGTTTGATTCAGACGGACAATTTATTTTGCAGTAAATTGTAACGAGCTTCGATTCACTCCCAGTCAGTATCATTGTGGAGTGCTCGTCTATACGATCCTAACGGATCCAACCGTTCAAAATTCTGATTAAGTATGACAAAGATACGATATAAACAAGTTTGTACACTTTAAATTAAAACTAACTTCATCTTTAATTAAATAACTGGGCCTCACCCAATTAATTTTCGACGGCCCAAATAGCCATTTGAAAGCCCGACGTCATGCCTTCTTCCTCCATCAGTTCACAGCGTATTGCTCCAAGCTGAACCCACCATTTTCAACTCCTTCTACCTTCCATAACTCACAAACCACCTTACTAAAAATCAAACTAAAATAACCACCAATCTTCTCTTCAGCTTCTCTTCAACATCAATGCACAAAAGTAGAACTCGACACCGTATACTGCAACGCGTCCCTCGGCTTCGAACAGCCAACTACAGTACAGGATCGACGGTTTTAAATTTGGAAAAATCCCACAAATTCAAACCAGGTTCTACTCGATGCCGTGATCATCATTAACACAACCAATCCGTGAATTGAAACCTCTACTTCCCAAAATCCTCAGCCCTAGCCTGCGCTTGAGAAAACCCAGTGCCTAAAACTGGTGTCGAACTCAGAAACAACCCTATAGGATTGAAGAGGAAGCCGATGTGAACTCATAAATATTAGTTAGAGGCTTTATAGATTTGGATTTCATTTTCTAAAGATTTTATTTTGCTGCGTTTCGTTCTTGTGAATGATAATTTATTTTTCTTTCTGTTATAACTTGCGGTGGTTGTTGAGAATTGTGGTTGAGAAAGAAGATGGGTGGCCTGTTTAGGTCCATACATAGTTAGGATATTTTATTATTATTATTTTATATTTTATTTTCATTATTTTATATTCGTTTCACTTTCTAAAAATCCATGTGATCACACGCGATACCTAAAAATCATGAAAATTGACATGTAGCTAGAGTTCGACATTACGGTCCCAACGAAACTGGTTTCGTCGAATTCCGACTCCGTATGCTCACACAGCGTATTTTTAACTGTCGAAAAACTGACTGTTTCTCACTCTAAAAATCCGTACGACCACACAGTGACTCTAAAAATCACGAAACTTGACATCTAACAAAAATTCAATGTTGCGGATCCAACAAAACTAGTTTCGTCGAATTCCGACTTTGTTTGCAAAACCGGCTATTTTTAAAGCTCTGGATGACCCATTTAAATATATAAATATATTTAAATATAATTAAATTAAATATTAATAAATTAATATTATCGTATATATTCACAACAGAATACCATACAGCTTCAGAACATTCCTATATTAATTCCTAACTCGATATTCACTTCCTGGGTCAATTCGATATTCGATTTATATTGAAATTCCTTTTTAAAATATAAAGGAATTCCACTGCGACTTTTCTAAAATTTGATTTGGACATAAATCAAAATCTACACGACGAAATCCCGATTTTTCTCTTCCACTAGAAAGATATACTCCACCAGCTCCACACGTTTCTTATTTCATAGAAATCCGGCTTAAAATGAATCCTGTATATTCAGTTGAAGTTCGAATCGTCAATTTACGAACTGCAGCGCCATTTCGAGCTCGTTTATAATTATATTATAAACAATACGTTCTAACTGTCGTATATAAAATATATTCATTATCTAATTCAAATTCTGAACTGAATTAGATATCACAGGTGATCCTGTTCACACCATATCGCCATTTCGACAAATTCTGATTATTCAGAATTAAATATATTATACTCCTCTTATTATTTTAATTAAATATTCACTATTATTTAATTTAACGACCATTAAATTCACTAACCCACCATTTATACAATTAAATAAACTAATCATAATACCCCTGCCAATGCGGGTCATTACAATCTTCCCCACTTAAAATAATTTCGTCCTCGAAATTGCTAAAAGGTAAAGGACGACCCTATCGACTGGTTAGAACATATTTGTTCACTTCTTAACTTCAGTTTCAACTGAACCAATTTAATTTCAATTAAAATATTAATTAATCCTTATCAACGAAAATTTTCAAAAATCCTGAAAATTTTCTAACGCCTTAACTCTTCGAAAAATTTCGCCAGCACCTCCTTTGTACTGGTCAATCGGTCAAACTCCAACTTTCCTCTCTGGGCCATCTCCAACCCAAAAGAAAATCAAACAGCCAAGCGGCTTTCCAATTCGGCTCATCAAAATCACCAAACTTATATATAATATAAACTGGTACCTTTTTGTCGGGCATTTTACTCTGTCACTTCCATATGCTATCAACTCAGCATATACAAGAGTTACCCCAATCAAATCCAATCTGCTTTTATCAATGACACAACCATTCGCTTATATCCAAGCCAAATCCCATTTCAACTCAAGTTCAATTCTTGATCTTCAATTCCTTAACTCCTCAATCCCATACCATTTTGGATTCTAATTTCACAAATCCAATCTTATTCGATTTCAATTCAACTTCAGTTACCACTTAACTGACTTTACTTTAATTCAAATCTTCTTTCACAAATTTCTGTTAAATTTGTTTTTAATTCAAACAGTCTTTCCCAGGGAGTTTTCAAACAGTTTACTCTTTTCAAAAATCAAATTTTTCCTTTTTGAAATTCAACTGAGCCCTTAATTAATATTCCATTAGTTAAATCACTTCTCTATTTCTTAATCAATATTTGTTAACCAAATATTTTTAATAACCATATTGGCCTTTTATGTTATTTAGAAAACATTTCCGAATATCGCCTTCCTTTATTTTCTAAATCAATAACCTTTATAATCCTATTTATAATTGGAAAATATTCCAATTTCTTATCTCTTTTCCGATCTCGTTTATTTCTATACTTAGGAAATATTCTTTATTCTATTTCCAAGCTTACACTTATTTGGGTTAAAACAGAAGTTGTGTAAAACATCGTTACGACAACCCAAATACTCTATTCAACTAACTCTTATTCAACATTGATCTTCGAGCCTGAAATCTTACTATTTATTTGTTAATAATGAATTCAATCAAGTTGGGGTATAACTACCTCTCAGACCTTGACTGAATAACACTTATAACTTCAAAACAGATATGACTACTTACTCGAATAATCAATACCATACAACTACTTATTCACTTTTAAATACATATACACTTCCTCTTTCTATTCTGACTAGATTTTACTCCTAGTCTTCCCTTTTGATTTTTCTGTTCTACTTCTAAGTTCGTTTCCTTATCGACTTCTATATATATCGATACGTTGATTTCTAATTATCAAATTATCTTAAAAATATTCTAACTCCTCAAATTCCCGGAAAAATTCGCCATAACCTCCTTTGTACTAGGAGCATCGGGAAAATCCCCAAACTGCCACACATGCCTTCTCCAATCAAAAAGAAAAAGAAAAGCCAAGCGGCTAGCCGATACGGCGCATAAAATCTCATATATGAATTAAATACATACCTTTCCGTCGAGCATTCTATTTATACACCTTCATACCTTATCCATACCTATCTCATGTATATCCATACATTTCTAATTTATATTCAACTTAGTCCAATCATTTTAACTTAGTTCGTTAAGTGATTTTCAAATTACTGGTTTGCCCATTTCACCTTCATATTTGAGTATAACATGTTCAAATATATTTTAACTTGTTTATCAACTAATTGAATTCCTTTTAAATTCTATTTGAATTTCCTACATTCAAATTCCATTTCGATTCTCTTATTCAAGTTCTATATCTGAATTTCATTTCAATTCACTTATTCAAATTCCATATACGAATTTCTATATTCGAATCTATTTGAATTCTCTTTATTTCATTTTAATTCCCTTTGAATCTTCTATATTCAAATTTCAAATTCAATTCTATTTGAATCTACTTTATTCAAATTTCCTTTTCAATTCTATTTGAATCCTCTGCATTCAAATTTCATTTCACTCTCGATATTCAAATCCTATATTTGAAATCTTTCATATTTTCTATACCCAAATGCCATTTGAATCTCTATATTCAAATTCTATTTCAAACTATTTGAATTCTATATTCAAATTTTATTATTCAAATCTTCTTTATTCAAATCTCATTTGAATTTCTATATTCAAATCCCCTTTGAATTTTCTATATTCAAATCCTCTTTGAATTTTTCTATATTCAAATCCTCTTTGAATTTTTTTTTTATTCAAATTCCATTAAATAAGTCTCAGTTTCAATTCCTTTTGAAATCGATATTTCTACCTTTGGAAAGTAGATTTCCCTTTCAATTTCGCACTTGTATTTTTATATTTCTGAATTATCCAATGATAATTCTTTTCACTTCATTTTATAAACTTCGTTTATAAAAGAACTATTTATAAACTTCGTTTATAAAGGAACTTATCGTTTTATTTCTTTTAAAAACAAGTTAATATTTCAAATCTATTTAAAAATTCCAATTTATATTTTAAATCCCATTTTGAAATTCAACACACTTGTCTTTCCCAAAACAATTTCAAAACAGTATCTCTGGTAGTAATTCATCACTTACAACTCGAAAATGAATACTGATGATGCAGCTGTCATCATCAGAATCTATTTCCCAGCGATCGAAGTGAGTTCAATACTATAAAACCATTTCTAAACATTTCCACTTTGAAATTCATTTCAAAAATATAATTCACACTGCTTGTAAAACAATTTAAAATCTCCCAGGATCTTAAATTTTTATTATTTTTAATCCCAATCCATTTACAAACACTTATCCAATTTTCCAGAGTTTTAACTTCAATTTCTGTTTTACATTTCAAATTCAACTCATCTGATTTCACGTATTTCACTTATATGAATTCTGATTGATTATTTACATAACCATTCAATTTATAATCTTACATGATTATAATCACAACCAATATATCCAATATATTCAAAATATATGTTGGGTAAACTATTTCGTTTACCCTCTTTCAAAACATACTATGATGGTTCATCGTATTCAAGTGTTTATTTACTCCTACCGATACAGTGGATCAAACTGATCGACCAGAACTCATAAACGACTCAACCAATGAATCTCCACAATATAAAACAATTTTTATATCAATAACAAATACGTTCACTCGTATATATACACTCAATCTCAGTCTAGGGTATTACTAACCCTATCTCTACCGAGTCACACCACAGAGCCAAGTAATTCTTAACTTAAGCTCTGATACCAACTGTAACGACCCGGATTTTCGGCGACTTTGGTTATCGACGTAAGCACGACGTCGATAACCAAACCGTCGAGAAATCCTGGTAATTAGTGAAAGAAATTAGAGGGTGAGAATAGATAAGATAGAAACTTAGAATAGAAGAAGAAGAAGAAGAACACAATATCAGAGTAACACGAATCTCACAGCGGAACGAATAAATATATTTCATAACATAACTTTGAAATACAAACTTGGTACTTGAATATACATATCATTATCAAAGTACAGCACTTACAACACAGCGGAAATAAACTATAGCTATATGATCCTGAAGCCTCCTGCTCCAAGCTCTTCCAGTGTATCTGTAAATCCCGACTACTTGACTGCCCGTACAAATTTAGGCACCCAAGAGTTTAGGGAAAACAACAAAGTAAACTCCGGGTCAGTCATGGGACTGGTGTGAGTAAAACAGTTAAAAATAGTTATACAGGTATATGATATCTCATAAGACCACGCCGCATAACGGAACGGGTTTTTCCCTTATGAGAATCCAAAATATCTTTATATCAAAAACCTTTTGATATTATAATAATGTCTATCAACCACAGCTATAATAATCATCTAGTAGAAACGCTTTCATCTCACGTTCTACATATATAGTATACAATCAAAACCGCAAGCACGTATTGGGTAATGGATTTCCAACTATGACAAGGTATGGAATCACCTTTCGCTCGTGTACCTCTAGAGAGGAATACACTGGGTTCAACAAGAACATCTTGCAACCCGGCCACACATGACCGACCACTCATTTCGCTTGAGTGTATCGAATGTATATCACCAACAGTTGGGATCAGCAACCGTTTCCCGAATGGGACAGCATCAACAATAGATTTTTAGAAATGAATGAAACTCTAGATCAGGTGATTATACACCCTACTTCGGTGCGACCGACTTAGCCATGCTGCCTGCCCGATTTCTGTCATTTACCGGATGTGAGGCTAGAAGCTACGCTTTATCATCACATCAGATTCACTTTGAATGCCACATCATCAAATCCATCCAATCACCCATTGATGTCCTCAACCATACATTATGTGTTAGCTAAGAGAAGTTTCCTTCTCCGCTTCCACTCTTGGTACAGTTGGAGGAATCAATATACGTGATCGTCTGGACATATTCTGTCAGACATCCGTCCATACAAGTCACCCAGGAACAGGATGAACCGAAGGCACTATTCTGTAAACAGGATAGCCCTTGCATAACTCCGTCTTCAATTTCCTTCGGCATATATGATTCGCAACGGTTATGCCAATACAGAGTGGTTCTTTGGATAATAATCCAACCGGTCTCTCCATATTAACAACGTTAAAATGGTCAAAACTTCGATAGTCTGTGATTTAACTATCGAATAAAAATAGGTGTGCAAATAATGATATTATTTCCAAATGGAAATTATATCGATCAAACATCATTCAACATTCATCTCTTTAGTTCATTAATTTACTTATCTCATGTTTCCCTACGTTCAATATTCCTTATTTTCTAAATTGGGAAAATATACGTTATTAACAAATGGAAAACATTTCCATTTCTTTGTTTCTTTATTAGAAAACATTTCTGGTTTCTTATTTGGAAAACATTTCCAAAGCTTCTTCATTGGACTTAGATAGATGTTTAAACAAACCATCGCGATGCCAACTCAAACCATTTCCTTTACTGTCGAACCTTAATTATTCCTTAGTTAAAACGAAGCCAATCAAGTTGGGGTAGAACTACCTCTCAGACCTTAACTGAACAACATTTCTAACTTTGAAATAGGAAAAGTTCACTTTGTACTTCTTTAACTAACTTCCTTACTTAACTCTCGTTCGAATAAATCTCTATTCGATTTATTCTATTTGATTTACTCTATTCTCTTAACCCCTTTCGAATAACTATATTCGATTTACTAACTTTATTCGAATAAACTATATTCGATTAACTCGTTCTACTTTCTATTCGAATAACCATATTCGATTAACTCATTTGCTTCTTATCCGAATACTATATTCGATTAACTCATTTGCTTCTTATTCGAATACTATATTCGATTAACTCATTTGCTTCCATTTGAATAACTATATTCGATTAACTTATTTGCTTCTATTCGAATAACTATATTCGATTAACTCATTTTCTTTAACTCTAATCGATTAACTAACATCGATTATCTAACATCGATTATCTCCTTTTACTTTAACACAAATCAATTAAACTAACATCGATTTTCTCCTTTTACTTTAACACTAATCGATTAACTAACATCGATTATCTAACATCGATTATCTCCTTTTACTTTAACACTAATCGATTAACTAACATCGATTATCTAACATCGATTATCTCCTTTTACTTTAACACTAATCGATTAACTAACATCGATTATCTAACATCGATTATCTCCTTTTTAACTTTATTCTCTAATCGATTAACTAACATCGATTAACTTCTTTTACTTTAACACTAATCGATTAACTAACATCGATTATCTCCTTTTTAACTTTATTCTCTAATCGATTAACTAACATCGATTAACTTCTTTTACTTTAACACAAATCAATTAAACTAACATCGATTATCTCCTTTTTCTTTAACACTAATCAATTAAACTAACATCGATTATCTCCTTTTTCTTTAACACAAATCAATTAAACTAACATCGATTATCTCCTTTTACTTTAACACTAATCGATTAACTAACATCGATTATCTAACATCGATTATCTCCTTTTTAACTTTATTCTCTAATCGATTAACTAACATCGATTAACTTCTTTTTAACTTTATTCTCTAATCGATTAACTAACATCGATTAACTTCTTTTTAATAAACTACGTTTTCCGTTACAACTATTTCCTTTTTATAACGTTTACTTACCGTTACGAATATATCCTATTTATAACTTCTATTTACCGTTACAAATATTTCCTATTTATAACTTCTATTTATTTTCTAAATAAATATTCCTTTTCTATTTCTATTTATTTTCTAAATAAATATCCCTTTTATAAAACCGTGTTCGTTTTATAATAATTCCTTTTATAAAATCCTGTGATTTTATAAAATTCCTTTATTTCAATATACGTTGAAATACTTCTTTTTACATCCCAGGGTTTCTTATGATATTTAAAATATCGAATAACAATGATCAACATCATTCCAAACACCCATAATCCATAACAGATTATATAACCCATCATATATCACAATATATGAAAACAGTAAAATAAATGTTGAGGAATCCAGTTGGATTCCTCCAACCTGTCTCCCTGCATCCACAGATGTTAAACAATATAGATAACATCACTTTTCAGTTCTATATGATATATTCTGTTAAACAGAATCAATATAGAAAATTTAACTAACTGACTAGCAGTTCAATCAAACAATCAACACACAGTAAATCAGACAATATCTAACAGTTCTAAAAATACAACATGAAATTATAAACTGTTCAGAGTTAGTGAGATTTACTCACATTGGACGATCATCGTTAATAACGATAACCATCGCTCGGTTTGATTCAGACGGACAATTTATTTTGCAGTAAATTGTAACGAGCTTCGATTCACTCCCAGTCAGTATCATTGTGGAGTGCTCGTCTATACGATCCTAACGGATCCAACCGTTCAAAATTCTGATTAAGTATGACAAAGATACGATATAAACAAGTTTGTACACTTTAAATTAAAACTAACTTCATCTTTAATTAAATAACTGGGCCTCACCCAATTAATTTTCGACGGCCCAAATAGCCATTTGAAAGCCCGACGTCATGCCTTCTTCCTCCATCAGTTCGCAGCGTATTGCTCCAAGCTGAACCCACCATTTTCAACTCCTTCTACCTTCCATAACTCACAAACCACCTTACTAAAAATCAAACTAAAATAACCACCAATCTTCTCTTCAGCTTCTCTTCAACATCAATGCACAAAAGTAGAACTCGACACCGTATACTGCAACGCGTCCCTCGGCTTCGAACAACCAACTACAGTACAGGATCGACGGTTTTAAATTTGGAAAAATCCCACAAATTCAAACCAGGTTCTACTCGATGCCGTGATCATCATTAACACAACCAATCCGTGAATTGAAACCTCTACTTCCCAAAATCCTCAGCCCTAGCCTGCGCTTGAGAAAACCCAGTGCCTAAAACTGGTGTCGAACTCAGAAACAACCCTATAGGATTGAAGAGGAAGCCGATGTGAACTCATAAATATTAGTTAGAGGCTTTATAGATTTGGATTTCATTTTCTAAAGATTTTATTTTGCTGCGTTTCGTTCTTGTGAATGATAATTTATTTTTCTTTCTGTTATAACTTGCGGTGGTTGTTGAGAATTGTGGTTGAGAAAGAAGATGGGTGGCCTGTTTAGGTCCATACATAGTTAGGATATTTTATTATTATTATTTTATATTTTATTTTCATTATTTTATATTCGTTTCACTTTCTAAAAATCCATGTGATCACACGCGATACCTAAAAATCATGAAAATTGACATGTAGCTAGAGTTCGACATTACGGTCCCAACGAAACTGGTTTCGTCGAATTCCGACTTCGTATGCTCACACAGCGTATTTTTAACTGTCGAAAAACTGACTGTTTCTCACTCTAAAAATCCGTACGACCACACAGTGACTCTAAAAATCACGAAACTTGACATCTAACAAAAATTCAATGTTGCGGATCCAACAAAACTAGTTTCGTCGAATTCCGACTTTGTTTGCAAAACCGGCTATTTTTAAAGCTCTGGATGACCCATTTAAATATATAAATATATTTAAATATAATTAAATTAAATATTAATAAATTAATATTATCGTATATATTCACAACAGAATACCATACAGCTTCAGAACATTCCTATATTAATTCCTAACTCGATATTCACTTCCTGGGTCAATTCGATATTCGATTTATATTGAAATTCCTTTTTAAAATATAAAGGAATTCCACTGCGACTTTTCTAAAATTTGATTTGGACATAAATCAAAATCTACACGACGAAATCCCGATTTTTCTCTTCCACTAGAAAGATATACTCCACCAGCTCCACACGTTTCTTATTTCATAGAAATCCGGCTTAAAATGAATCCTGTATATTCAGTTGAAGTTCGAATCGTCAATTTACGAACTGCAGCGCCATTTCGAGCTCGTTTATAATTATATTATAAACAATACGTTCTAACTGTCGTATATAAAATATATTCATTATCTAATTCAAATTCTGAACTGAATTAGATATCACAGATGATCCTGTTCACACCATATCGCCATTTCGACAAATTCTGATTATTCAGAATTAAATATATTATACTCCTCTTATTATTTTAATTAAATATTCACTATTATTTAATTTAACGACCATTAAATTCACTAACCCACCATTTATACAATTAAATAAACTAATCATAATACCCCTGCCAATGCGGGTCATTACATTTGGTATTGCAGATTTATATTCACAGGATCCTGGTTTACAGCTGGAACGATATCCGGAAAGCTTTGTATCCATATATCTCCTTCAGTTGTGTATTGTATTATTTTCCCCTGCTATGTAATTTATTGTAATCTCTGATATTTCTGTGTAATATTTATTCATTTATACTCTGTATATTCTTGTAATCTGATGCATTGTTGTGATATACAATGAAATGTTCTTTCGTCTGCGTTCTGTTGTGGCTTGTTCTCGAACTATCTGCGCTTTCCCAACCGGGGAAGTTACGGGTTATCACAGTTGGTATCAGAGCTTTGGTTTACAAAGCTCAGAGAACAAGGCACCTTAGAACCGTACGAAAGAGTTCATCGGATATTGGATTAGTAATATCCAACGAGAATGACTCGTTAGAGATAGGATCAGTAGTATCGTAGAACGAGTGTAAAGAGTATATTTTTAAAATGAAAATTTACATCGTTGTATACATATTTGAATATTTATTTTATATTGATTAGGACAGTCCAGTATATAAATATTTTGCGTATACGCCTTGCAAACGTGTATTTGAAGTTTTAATATACTGGATAGATATAGAATTACACTCTAGTCGCCCGGAGGTGATTCTGATGATTGATATATCATCATCAGAATTTATATTCGAGTAACGAACGTGTAATATCTATATATTTCCTATTGACTGGTGTGAGAACCAAAACTAGATAGGGCTTATCGTTGTGATTTGGCATCAAAAATCTGATTTTTGATTATATATCAAAGTTATGAATTTGAAAAGCTAATCAACTAATGGATTGATGGTTGTGTTGTTTGATTATTGTATGATTAATAAAATTTGTAACATTTAGTCAAATTGAACCAAAAAGTGAGTTGTATTGAAAATGTGTCGCATTTGCTTGCATATACTTGTACTTACATTGAACAGGTCATAGCAAAGAGGCTAGAGCAGAAAATAAAAATTGTTTGCCCGACAAATAGGTACATGTTTATCATAATTTACTGTTTTGTTTGGGTGATGATGATTTTATGAGCCTATTGGCTAGCCGCTTGGCCTTTTCTTTTTCTTTTTGAGATCAGAAGGCCTGTATGGCAATTTCGGGATTTTCCCGTGGCTCCCGGTGCAGGGGAGGTTATGGCGAAATTTTTCGAAAATTTAGGGTGTTAGCCAAATTTTTGAAGAATTTGAAAATTCCCAGAAACTGAAAAGTTGGAGAATGGAAGCCAGATCAAACATAGAGTTGATTGATCAAGCCACTTTCGACTTTATTCCTTTTCGGGGACGAAAAGTTTTAAGTGGGGGAGATTGTAACAACCCGAAAATCTGGGCCAGTTTAAAAATTTTATTTTGACAATTTTAATGAATTTTAATTATTTAAAATGAATTATTTTAAATAAAAACGACGAGAAATTTATTTTGAATGGAATTCAAACGTATATTTATATAAATCGTCGTTAGAATATAAATATTTATTTATATTTTTAAAAGGAATTGAAAATGGCGCGGTAGTTCGATAATTCGATTTCAAACTTCAATTGAGCATACCGGGTGCAAACCAAACCGGATTTTAGTGAAACCAAAAATATTTGAATCTAATTGAAAATATCTTTACACCGAATCTAAAAAATTGAAATTTCATAGCGGGAATGTCCAGTTGAAAATTCTGAATAGTCGCTGTAGAATACAGGCCCTTAAAAATGGGAATTTTGCAAACGACCTCGGATTTCGAAAAAACCACTTTTGTTGGATCCGGGATGTAAAGTTATTGCTAGGTTTCAAATTTCATAATTTTTCGAATCAATATGTGAGCGTGGCAAAGGAAAACGCGTTTTGACCATTTTAGTTGAATTTAATCGACTGGAAAATGGCCATTTTTCCAGCGGTCTCAAAATTAGACGAAATTAGTTTTGTTAGGATCGTATCGTCAATACGAAGCTAGAAAATATTTTTATGTAATTTTTCTAGTTAGTATGTGGCCCCGGTAAATTGAAATGTGCGTTCAAATTCAATATATAGAGTTATATGTTGATTTTGACGAAAACTTATCGAAACGATCGAACCAGCTTGAGATACATATCCCATTGAGTTCGGAATGGGGGTAAAACGCTAGGGACGACAGTCGGCGGGTTCGATTTCGAGTTCAAATGAAAATGGTACCATAGGGAATTCAAAATCCAAATTAAATTAAATAATTATATAATCTCCTTACCTACCCTTGGCCCCCCCTTTCTCCCTTATACCCCCCTGCTCTTTGAACAGGTCAACAGAAATTAGAAAGAATAAATAAATAAACAAATAAATAAACCCTGCTCCTCGAGGTCGCCCACCACCCGTCGCTTCTCCCCCCTGCCACCGCCGGCGCCTCACGCAACCCACCCTCACCTGCTCTTCCCCCTCTACTCCTAACCGACGCTCACCCAACCCCCTATGCGCTCGCATCCAGACCCGAACCCGCACCCAGCGCCGACGCCCAACTCCAGCGAGCCCCACAAAAACTGCGATGGCCCCTCCTGCTTCTCGCCCTGATGCAGCTCCTCCCCCGAAGATCCAGCGCGACCCATTTCCCCCAAAACTCCAACCGCGCCTAACCCTAGCCCTGCGCCTCTGCTCGGCCAATCCGACACCCCCTGCTCCGGTGAAGACCAACGCAAATACCACTTCCTCTCCTTGCGCTGCAATACTTCTTTCCCCTTTTTTTGAAAGTCTGTAAGTTCTCTTCTCATCTAATTTTGCTTATTTAATGTTTTAAACATTTTTATTTTATAACAGTAGAAAAAATCTGGAAATGTGATTTTTATTTGCATAAAGGTTCGCTTTTTATAATAAAGAAAGTTGGAATTTTTATTTAAGGATTATATATATATATATATTAATGAAAAGGTTGTATTTTTCTAGACAATAAGATTTGATTTTTGGTAAGAGAAAGATTCGATTTTGATTAGAATAAAAATATGAACTTTCTTATGTACGAAGCGATAGAGTAAAAAGTATAATTTTATCGTATATAGAAGAATATTAAAGTATGATCTTTATGGTGAAGTGAACAATATAAAAATATGATTTTTAATGCGATAAAAATTCGATTTTTATATATTGAATAGCATAGTAAAAATTCGATTTTTATATATTGAATAGCATAGTAAAAATTCGATTTTTATATATTGAATAGCATAGTAAAAATTCGATTTTTAAATATTGAATAGCATAGAAAAAATTCGATTTTTATATATTGAATAGCATAGTAAAAATTCGATTTTTATATATTGAATAGCGGAGTAAAAATGTGATTTTTATATATGTAGAGAATACGGGCCGTGAAAAGTGACAAGAGGCAAGAACGACGAAGATTCCTACCTAAGAAGAATCGTGGCGTTGGATTAGCAATTCTGTTAGAATTTCTCACTCTTTAATTTAATTTTCTAGTTATAAATATATACTAGGATGCAGACGGTGTTTAGTAGCATCCGACACCCGTCGTCCACAGACCATGGACGGCTTGTATGCTTGGTTGTTTGATTTTGATGTGTAGTTGATTGTGTGATGTGATTTGAAATAAAATATTTATATAAGTTAAAAATATTTTATAGTCGAAAATAGAATTTTTAATGTGTATATGAAAAGAAATAAAAATAAACAGATCGGACGATTTGTTTATATACACACATTTGACTGATATTGATATGGGACGATAAATTTTACACATCGCCCAACTACACAAATAAAATCTGTGTTTGATTGTTTGAAACCCCACACGGGTATTGGGACGATATATGACGTACACTAGTCCCAAAAATTAGCTGAATGTCGATCGATTGATTGACAGACTGTTATAAGCGTTAAATATTTATATTCGATGCTTATACAGTGTAGAATGCACTTTGGATGATGGTTGATTATTCATTCTTGTAATTGTATACATGTATTGTAGAAAATCCATATAATTAACATTATATGGTAATTGGTTGGGCCTCATTCCAGTTTTGAAAAAGAAAATTTTGAAATAGAATTGAAATAGAATTGGAATCGTTTTGAAATGAATTCGAATTAAAATTGAATAGAAATGAATTTGAATTGAAATTGAGTTAATTTGAAATTCAAATTAATTGAAAACGAATTGAAATTGAATTAGAAACCGTTTTGAAAATGAATTTAAAAACGATTTATAAAGCACGTTTTAAATTGAAATTGACGAAGTATATATTATATATATTATATATATAATATAATGGCCTGAATAGAACGCGTCGTGCCGCGGTAGTTCGCGAATTTCAACCATTGACTTCGAACGGATATTGCGGGAGATCCGACCGTCGGATTCTCCTAAAACCGGAACCATTGGGTTCGTAACGAAAAGAGCTTTCTAATGAATATTAGAAATTTGAAATCTAACTGTTGGATTTGGAATTATGTCCAAATCAAATTTGGAAAAGGTCGCTGTAAGTGCAGTTCGATGGCCGTTGATGGAAATCGATTGTAAGGGCCTTGATAAAATTATTAAAAATAGTAATAATTTGTGTAAAATCATAAGAAATGATTTAGAAAGAATTGGGATGAAAAAATCCATATTTGAAAAGATAAAAATAGATTTTTATCGAAATGAACTAGTTTTGAACTAGGATTAAAATTCTATTTATTTTTAAATATATAAATTGGATTTGAAATGGTTTTGAAAATAACCAGAATTTCCAATAATTATATTGGAAAGGGTTTGAATCGAAATTGTCTTTGGAATATTTCGATGTTGGATTTCGTGATGATACAGATATTGTTATGGGAATTTGAAAGATATATATTTATATATATATATATATATACACACACATATATATATATATCACTATTGCCAATACGACATTTGTTCATCGTAGAATTTGATATTGAATATAAGCCGATATATTTTTTATTCAGAGCCTTGTATTTAATATCAAATGTGATTCGGGTTTGTCGTGAATGGTGTCTTCATTAACACTGTTCTTAAGCCCAGTTGAGAAAAGATTAAATCTTTTTATTCAGATTTAATGAAGTGTACCAATTAAATAATATTTAATTGGAATTGAATTGGTATTGATTTTTGGGTTTATCGTGAACAGTGTTTTAAATAACACTTGTTCTTTAACCCGATAATTAATGGAATGTGATTTTGGGTTGTTGTGTACGGTATCTTCAATAATACTATTTTTAGACCCAAAGGAGTTAAGAAAATCAGAAACTAACTGGAGATTAGTTAAGCCGAATGGTTTCTGGGGCATTGATCTGATGTTGGTTTCGGCCTTCAGGGTTAATACTTAGGGAATTGCTCACGTGCTAATTTACGGTTAGGGACTGATTGAAATGTGATATGATTTTGGGGTTTATCGTGAACCGTGTTTTTAAATGACACCGATTCTTTAACCCCGTTAAAGATTAAAACTAAGTGGAGTTTTAATGAATCTTTAATTAGATTGAAAGGATAGAGGATGGAGTATCACCAGTTTCGCTCCAGGCGTTAGTTAAATCTTTAATTAGATTTGAACGTGAAATGGTAATTGAATTTACCGATAACACCAGGGTGTTAGATATGAAGTATAACCAGTTTTACTTCATGGGATGAATAGGTTGGGATTGGGAAATTTAAACAAATGATTACTTCGGTAAGGTTCGTTAATCCTGACTAGTTGAATCGAAATTCAAAACAAGATTAAAGAATAAATTCAAGGAATTTATCTTTGATAAAATTAATGGGAACCTTTCCCTATGAATGTGAAATTTAGAAACTAACTGTCGGTTAGCTAAGCAGAATGGTTTTCTGGATATTAATCTGATGTTGGTTTCGGCCTTCGGGGTTAATATTTGGGGAATTATTCGCTTGATTAATTTACGGTTAGTGACTGATGAATTGGAATGAGGCGTATGTTGTGTTTGTGCAACACTTATTTATTATATACGTGAGTTATTCAGAAAGACCAGGTTTATCCCATTCTGAATAACAGATACGACGATAAGTCGAAGATGAAGACTTTGGTCGAAGACCGGAGGTCTTCACGTCGTTTGGATAATTACTGATGATCTTGATCGGCCTGTACACCCAAGAAGATGGAAACGGTTGGTGATCGTCCAGACGTACTTGGAGATCGATGGATATGCGGGGTACTAGGTTCCTCCGGTTTCGTTTAGACCCAGAACGGACTTGTGAATGGACTGTGTGTCTGACATTGGATTTTAGTCTGTGTGATTGATTTCTATTACATATATATCTGTTTGGCGGCGGAGAATTTATTCTCTTGCTTAACGCCCTTCTCTGAGACGTACGAGCTCAGGGGTTATATACTGATGGATATCAAATGCATTGAGTGAATTGCCTGTGTGGCATGCCTAAGTGGGAATTGATCAAGGCTTCTGTTGAAAAGCAAAGTCTTGTGGTGATGATCAAAGCACGGCCTTTGTGGCGTAGCTTTGTGTAACGTTTACTTCGCGTGTTTCACACCCGGTATGAACCAAAAACGGGAGACGGACATCAGGGAGGGCATGCGTTTCTTTCTAGTTAGAAGTGGCGTCAGTGGTTTTACATGCCCTGACGAGTTTGACTTATGTGGTTGTTGCTGTTGCAAGGCGCCTCGGTTTGACCAGACGATCCGGGTCCGATGGAGTCATTTAGTTGGCTCACTTACGCCCCATAGGGCGGGGAAACGCATGTTCAGGCATTTTAATCCACATCGGTGGACCGGCCTTGACGATCCAAGGGTCACTCGAGCTTTGATCCTGAGGGGCGGACTAGAGAGTCTCGAATCGGTTGAGGACTATCTTTTGCCTCAGTTCATAGATGGAAATCCAATTTCCAAATACGTGACATTTGCAGTTTTATTTGTAGAGCCTAGTATGGCGACATAGTGGGATGGGGCGCTTATGCTGTCTATGATTGATACTTATGATTTGAAGTTGTTTTATACACTATGCACTTATAATAGTATCAAATGATTTGTTTTAAACGTATCAAGCATTCTTGGCTATTATAAGGTAAAAACCCTATCCTCCGGCTTGCGTTGCATTGTGTGATTGGACCTGGGTCTTATAATAGCTTCATTCTTCTTTATTTAGCATTGCGCTGTTTGTTTTATGCACTGGTATTCTTGGGAGTATACCGTTCCGCGTTAGCGTCGTGGTCCCTCGATTTACCTAACTTTAAAATAAAGATTTGCAACTGTTTTAGTTCTCACACCAGTCCCATGACTGACCTGGGGTTTATTGTTTTAACCTAAATTCTGGGTGCCCTTATTTTCGACACGGGCATCTAGTAGTTTTGGTTTTGCAGATTTATATTCACAGGATCCTGGTTTACATCTGGAACGATATCCGGAAAGCTTTGTATCCGTATATCTCCTTCAGTTGTGTATTGTATTATTTTCCGCTGCTATGTAAGTTATTGTAATCTCTGATATTTCTGTGTAATATTTATTCATTTATACTCTGTATATTCTTGTAATCTGATGCATTGTTGTGATATACAATGAAATGTTCTTCCATCCGCGTTCTGTTGTGGCTAGTTCTCGAACTATCCGCGCTTTCCCAACCGGGGAAGTTACGGGTTATCACACTTGCTCAATCAGTATGAAAATATGAATATTTTACTAATATTTGAAAACTTTTTCGTCTTACTCACACACAAATTCTACCCCCAAAGTCGAAACGTGTATTTAGAAACACTATTATTTAATGATGAGTATTATATGTATTTGAAATGATAGAGTTTGAAACATGCGGCAATGTTTTACCTGATTACTTGAGCACCGAGAAACCTACTTATTCGATGCAAACATCAAAGTTTCACTTATATTTTGAAACTTACTTGATCTTATAGGCGTGGATCCAGGGTCCAAACGGTAATATGCAAGTGATGAGCGTTATTGATGCTTTAAAATGTAGAATAGCAAACATGCGGCAGTGTTTTACCTGATTACTTATTCACTAAGCAACTTGCTCAGTCAATATGAAAATACGAATATTCTAATAATATTTGAAAACTTTTTCGTCTTATTCATACAAATTAAGCACCCGAAGTCAAAACGTGTTTTTAAAAACACTATTATTTAATGATGAGTATAATATGTATTTGAAATGCTAGAGTTTCAAACATGCGGCAGTGTTTTACCTGATTACTTGAGCACCAAGAAACCTACTTATTCTATGAAAACATCAAAGTTTCACTTATAATTTGAAACTTTCTTGATCTTATTTGCGCGGATCCAGGGTGCAAACGGTAATATTTAAATGACGAGTTTAATAGATGCTTTAAAATGTGGAATAGCAAACATGCGACAGTATTTTACCTGATTACTTAGTCACTAAGCAACGTGCTCAGTCAATATGAAAATACGAATATTCTACTAATATTTGAAAACTTTTTCTTCTTATTCACACAAATTTTACTCCCAAACACGTAACGTGTTTAAAAATATATATTATTTAATGATGAGTATTATATCTATTTGAAATGGCAGAGTTTCAAACATGCGGCAATGTTTTACCTGATTACTTGAGCACTAAGAAACCTACATATTCGATGCAAACATCAAAGTTTCACTTATATTTTGAAACTTTCTTGATCTTATTGGCATGGATCCAGGGCCCAAATGGTAATATGCAAATGATGAGTGTTATAGATGCTTTAAAATGTAGAATAGTAAACATGCGGCAGTGTTTTACCAGATTACTTAGTCACTAAGCAACCTGCTCAATCAATATGAAAATATGAATATTCTACTTATATTTGAAAACTTTTTTGCCTTATTCACACAAATTCTACTGCCAAATTCGGAACGTGTTTTTAAAAACACTGTTATTTAATGATGAGAAATATATGTATTTGAAATGGTAGAGTTTCAAACATGCGACAGTGTTTTACCTGATTACTTGAGCACCAAGAAACCTTCTTATTCGTTGCAAACATCAATGTTTTACTTATATTCTAAAACTTTATTGATCTTATTGGCGCGGATCCAGGGTCCAAACGGTAATAGGCGAATGATGAGCGTTATAGATGCTTTAAAATGTAGAATAGCAAACATGCGGCAGTGTTTTACCTGATTACTTAGTCACTAAGCAACCTGCTTCGTCAACATGAAAATATGAATGTTCTACTAATATTTGAAAACTTTTTCGTCTTCTTCACACAAATTCTACTCCCAAAGTTGAAACGTGTTTTTAAAATAACTATTATTTAATGATGAGTATTATATGTATTTGAAATGGTAGAGTTTCAAACATGCGGCAGTATTTTACCTGATTACTTGAGCACCAAGAAACCAATTTATTCGATGCAAACATCAAAGTTTCACTAATATTTTGAAACATTCTTGATCTTATTGGCGCTGATCAAGAGTCCAAACGGTAGTACGCAAATGATGAGTGTTGTAGATGCTTTAAAACGTAGAATAACAAACATGCGGCAGTGTTTTACCTGATTACTTAGTCACTAAGCAACTTGCTCAGTCAGTATGAAAATATGAATATTCTACTAATATTTGAAAACTTTTTCGTCTTACTCACACAAATTCTACCCCCAAATCGAAACGTGTTTTTAGAAACACTATTATTTAATGATGAGTATTATATGTATTTCAAATGGTAGAGTTTGAAACATGCGGCAATGTTTTACCTGATTACTTGAGCACCAAGAAACCTACTTATTCGTTGCAAACATCAATGTTTTACTTATATTCTGAAACTTTATTGATCTTATTAGCGTGGATCCAGGGTCCAAACGATAATATGCAAGTGATGAGCGTTATAGATGCTTTAAAATGTAGAATAGAAAACATGCGGCAGTGTTTTACCTGATTACTTATTCACTAAGCAACCTGCTCAGTCAATATGAAAATACGAATATTCTACTAATATTTGAAAACTTTTTGGTCTTATTCATAAAAATTATACTCCCAAAGTCGAAACGTGTTTTTAAAAACATTATTATTTAATGATGAGTATAATATGTATTTGAAATGGTAGAGTTTCAAACATGCGGCAATGTTTTACCTGATTACTTGAGCACCAAGAAACCTACTTATTCGATGAAAACATCAAAGTTTCACTTATATTTTGAAATTTTCTTGATCTTATTTGCGCGGATCCAGGGTCCAAACGGTAATATGCAAATGATGAGTTTTATAGATGCTTTAAAATGTAGAATAGCAAACATGCGGCAGTGTTTTACTTGATTACTTAGTCACTAAGCAACCTGCTCAGTCAATATGAAAATATGAATATTCTACTAATATTTGAAAACTTTTTCTTCTTATTCACATAAATTTTATTCCCAAAGTCGAAACATGTTTTAAAAAAAACTATTATTTAATGATGAGTATTATATGTATTTGAAATGGTAGAGTTTCAAACATGCGGAAGTGTTTTACCTGATTACTTGAGCACCAAGAAACCTACTTATTCGATGAAAACATCAAAGTTTCAGTTATATTTTGAAACTTTCTTGATCTTATTGGCGCGGATTCAGGGCCTAAACGGTAATATGCAAATGATGAGTGTTATAGATGCTTTAAAATGTAGAATAGTAAACATGCGGCAGTGTTTTACCTAATTACTTAGTCACTAAGCAACCTGCTCAATCAATATGAAAATATGTGTTAGCCTGCTTTGTGACCAGGCTACCCAAAGCCAGGGACTTGAGTATGAACTTACATTGATTGGCGATCACTTGGATGGAGTGATAGATAGATGGAAAATTTGAATTATACATGCAAATGTCACCGGATCGGATTCACCTATCGGATCGGATCGGATCCCTCCTTTTGAATCGGATCGGATCGGATCCTTCCATTCGGATCGGATCGGATCCCCTTCCCCGGATCGGATCGGAGTACCCTCTACCCGAACCGCCTGAAGTATTCTGTACAGAAGTGCGTGCAGGCATTCTGCTCGAACAACTGGTTCGGTTCGGGTCCGATCCGAACCGATTGGACCTGCTTCTACACATGGAGTTTGACCTCTTCTCTTGGCATAACCGACTCCTACAATTGCGGATCGGACTCCACTTGGCAAAGCACGACCTGGTAGCCACTTTTCCATGTTCTCCACTACTTCTGAAATCTCCTCCGATCATGCCACGTGGCCCATCCGAACCGGAACTGCCCAGAGCTTCTCTACAGCTATAAATACACCACAACATGGCCATTTGAAGGGACTTTTGGCATTTCATTCATACATGGTAGCCATGGCCGAATTCTCCCACCAATAACCACCTTCTTCTCCAATGAAAATCAATGAATTCGGAGAGAATTATTCATTATATTTGAATGATTGAGTGATTAAATTCCTTGTAATTGTAATCCATGAATGAAATGAGAAACTATGAAGTGGATGTAGGCTCATTAACGCCGAACCACTATAAATTTCGTGTGTTGATTGACTTTTCTTGTTTTTAGTTCATGATTTCTCAATATTCTCTGCAAAATATGATCAATTAGGTGTTAGGACCATTTTTTGGTCTAACATTTTGGTGCTTTCACTGAGAAGATTGAATCCTCAGCTTTCTGGATTATTATTCTATTGTTTGGATCACCAAATCCGAAGAGATAATCCACGTTTTCCATGCCTACAAGAAAAGATAAAAAGCGACGGGCTTCTCGCAGAAATGAATTGAGTACAGAACAAGATGACAAGAAGGTTGCAAGTTTCATTCCAGTCACTGGTTCAAGTGTGCCCGGGTCGGATCGGACCCGAACCGACCCGATGCTGACACCTCAATCTGACCCGATCCCCTATCACCTCGAAAGAGAGCCAAGTACTTCAAGTTCCTGGCAAGATTTATCCTCGGATCGGATGTGTACCCCCGACCCGAGCCATAAAGGAGTGGCACCACGAACCGACCCGGGGACAGTGCTCCGACCCGACTTGTTGAGTAAGACTCGAATCCAACTGCAGTTGATACCCCGACCCGACCCAATGATGCATCTCCGAACCGAACCGAAGAGGGTGCCATGACCCGAACCGCAGGAAAGTGGAGATGCAGGGTAGGGAAGACAGATCCGAACAGGAGGAGGAGATCCGAACCGGCTCTTTCATATATACCGAACCGACTAGCTAATGACGTCTCCGATCCGGCTCGGAGGAACTAGTCCAATCCGACCCGACCTGAAGACAATCTCCGAACCGCAAATTTGAAGGCATGATCCGATCCGACCCGAAACAGCTATTTTTGGAAAAAATACATTTTTAAGATCATTTCAGAAAAGGCTCCATCTTCCAAAATCAAAAAAATCGTGCGGGACTGCGGGGCCCCAAACCCCCGCCGGCGCTGCGCCCGGACCCGCTGACGGCCTCGCCTTCGGCTCGAATCACGTCTCGCCTTCGGCTCGACGTATATTTTGACCAACAGCAGTCATCAAAGTTTGTTAATGAAGATAAGGTGGATAGTCAAAGAATATGACAACCAAATGGCAACGACTAGGATTCCTCCAGAAGCCATAGCCTCTATTTGCCGATGCCATTCAATGGGAGGAGCTGTCAATCAGATTCAGCTTGCTAACAACGACAGTATACGAGATAATGATTGTCTAATAGTAGCCTCATCTTCTGGAACACCGATAGTGTAGATTTCAACAATGCAACTGATGTTGTTCCCTAATGAGTAGTGACCATCCCATTTATATGACTTAAACTTGTCCAATCGGCGGAGCATCGAATGACAGTTATATAGAACAGTTCAAACACTACTTCAAAGATGATTCATATGATCTTAGTGACCATGATTGTCAATAGTGGGATACCAGAAAGCAGCTAAAGATCCCAACATCCCAAAGCTACACTTCAATTGTATGATGTGATGAATAAAATGTCCTGCGTCTCACCTCCCGAAGAACATAGCTAACCTTTGCAATGGCTATTTGCTGTCAATCGCATAGAGGAAGACTGATTTCCATCGAATAAGGGTTAGGTCAACATACTTTGGTTCCCAACGATTGGTAACAGCTGAACCCCTGCAGGCCATGATTGGACATATAAATCTTTGCTCGGATGATAGCAACTTGACTGCTCACCAGTCACCATATGACCTTTGTCAAGAGATGAGAGTTCGAGATCAAAACAAATATGAATCGACAGTTAGCCCTTGACTTCATACATAAATTGTGATAGAAAACGTGAACATTACTTCAAGCCTTGGAAGCCATGCTATTGTAGTCAAGTTTATCTGACTAAGGTCTAAACTGACCAGCTCTAGCGGCGATTAGAGCTTACATTGCACCCTGGTATCTATTGCTAAAATTCCTAATGAAAGATGAAATGGGAATGGTCCATGGCGACCATGTTACTGGAAGAGCCTGCTATTTAGCTAATTAGGAGATGCTACTCGATAGAGGTGGCAAGTTAAAAGGTTTAGAGCACTTAAGCCTGGGTGCTGGTTGATTATCTGTGCATTAGATTTTATTCCCAACGTGGGACTAAAGGCATATCTGCGGATGGATGAGATATGACTATCCCCCTAGCAGCCATGACTCCCTTATACTCAATCCTTGCCCTTAGCATGGGGGCAAGAATGCGATTCAAATAAGATGCGACCTCGTCATTCGCTTATAGTATTTACCTAGTTGCCTTTGTCACTCCAAGTCCTTAATCAAGGTTTGTTCATTCTTAGGACCGCCACCCCACAACGGTTTGAAAAGACGTTCATCTCCAGTTAAAGATTTTGACAGCCATCCCCTAACAGAGATGTAGTGAGGAAAAATGGACCTGCAAAGAGCGTGCAATGCCATCTTCGCACAGAATGATATCCATTCCTTTAACAGGATTACTTTTTAACCATGACTCTTATATTTCCATGCTTTATGAGTTATTGATGTAACTAACTCAGATGAATTTATATATGGATGATGTAGGTACCCCGAATCTGGTACCGATCAAACTTTGAGCACCTACAGGAATAATTATGGAGCATTGCCGTAACGAGCCCGATTGAACTGCTCGTTTACAGAGCCACGTCCTTCACCTGAGAGAAGTTGTATAGCTTAGGATGGATCCGAGGTGACCATTCATTCATTGGCTCACACGTGGAAGACCTCAAGATAATTGTGCATTGACGTTCAACGTCGGAATCCGATTCCGGATGGATGCAGTTCGACCGTCTACATGGCTCGATCCGTTAAAGGAGGCAGCACTGCCCCTTGATATGCTTACTTTTCAATCATACAATTTACTTTTACATGCTGCCTGAGTTATGGACATGACTAACTCATGCGATATGAATGATGCAGGTACCCGAAGTTTGGTGCCAACTACTCCTTCCATGGTTTAGTCGGAGGAACGTAAAGCTTTGACGAACGTGATTCAACTATTCTCCCTCCTAATGCCAACAACCTGACATAAATGAAGTTCGACCATTCATTCACGGACCTTTTGCCCTTGAAGTAGGGGGCAAGCGAATATATGCACATGATTTCAACATATCTATGCATAGGCATACAAATGAGGCATCCTCAACATCTAGCCTTTAATTTGCCAGACACGACATAGAGATATACTCGGGTGTGACATAACCACTTAGCATTTCTATGACTCCATCCCCTGATCCAACGAGAAGAGTGAAAAAAATGGCAGGGGCACGATCACATGAACGAGATAACTTTTGCCCTCGATGTGGGGGCAAAAGGGAAATGTTAAGACGAGGATGAGTATGACTCGACCACTCTCCAACAACATCTTTAACTCTTTCCCATGCTTCCGACGGGAGGAGTATAAAATCAACAGGGACGTGAACCGACCATCCCTGATGGCGACCTTTGCCCTTGACATGGGAGCAAAGGGACAATGCCAAGGCAAATGTGACCCGACTGTTTGCCCGACTAACTCTAATCCTCAGAGCTTGGATATGAGTATAAACTTAGGACGAGTGTGACAGGCGCGCCAAGATTTAAGACCACTCGATCCACAACTCTAACCCAAACTGACTTTGGGAGAGTATAAAGGACGAACCGCGACGTCCATAACTCTAACTCTCACGACTTGGGAGAGAGTATAATGGACAATACTGCGACGTGCATGCAATCTTCATTGCCCTCCGACTGAGGACAGGATTATAAAAGACTTACGGATCGGACATCCGAATGACTTAATCCGGCTCCCATCAACGCTGGGGGCACGGACATAGATTTCTGAATTAACTTCAAACACGCTTCGGACGCGACCCGTGTTTCAAAGTTAAATGGAGGCTACAGACACTATACCTCCAAACTACGACACCTGACACTTTGACATTTAATAATTCTATGCTAGATAGATTAGCACTCAACATGTTTTCATTTCGAGCTACAATTGCTTGTGACTTAAAGATTGACTTAGTAGCTTGCAAGACTAAGCTGACTATTCTTTTTCGAATTGCAAGATTATGTACAGATACAAAGCAAAGACACAAGGGATACTCGCGTACAACAACAAAGGGGTCGTGTTTGAAGGAATGACGTCGACTTCTAATGCTAAGCTTCCCACACGACTCAATGCAATCACCGAAAGGAGGTCCTAAGAGTGATATATCAAATCAACATACACACCCATGTGTGACTGGCCATAGCCCAAGTGCAACGACGAGTGCTACCTCGCAAATATATTGAATAGAAAACGCGATAACTCGAGCACTTGGATAACTCAATCACATAAGCTTTGAAAACAATGTCTCCCTTCCGTGCATCCACGTCTAAATTTAAAAGGGATGTGATACAACTGCCAACCTTTATCCATTACCCCCGGACTGGGGCCGCACTGCTGAAAATATTCATAAATGTTATATGTCTGTGTCTAACTTATACCTCGATCTTGACAGGCTGCTTGAGGACCACGAAATGGATGCAGAGTGAACGTCCATTTGCTAGTCCGGACCGACATCCCGGTTGAAAGACCCCATGTAAAGGGAGATGCCATTGCTTTGTCTCCTAACTTGCGAGGAGGCGAATTGCCTGACACTCAGACTCAAAAGCTAAGAAGAAGGAAGATAGAAATTTCTTTCGTGCTGAGGATATAGGCGCAGAAGGCACTAGGATCGAAGGATGGTAGCAGATTTCTTCTTGTGATGATCCCTCAGCATGTCAAGCTAGATATGAAATGGATGGTACCCTTGCTGATTTGTGAACTCAGATGGCTCAGTGAGACAAACTTCTATGGAAACGACAGAAAATGATGGATAACTTTTTTACTTGGATAGATGGAAGGCCGAGTAACTACGGCTTACTCGCTGGAGCGAGCACCATGGAAATTCAAGCGACAATGAACTTGGCTCAAACACTCCTTGCTCCATGGTCCAGATCATATGGGACCCTAGGACGAGTTGCATTTGTAGCATGCAACTTCCGACTGTAACATTTTGGATGAAAACGATGGATATGTAAGAGCCACCGAAAAATTAAACGAAGCCCGACCAGCCTTTGCTCCAATTCGGAGGAATGTTTAAAACCCAGCTCAACCTCAACATGAGGCTCCTCATGAAGGGGGAAAGTAGAAGCATTCGAAGTGGCAATAATTTGACATATCGCAATTCGACTCCAATCCTCAGAGCTTGGATGGGAGATCCAAAACTAACATGAGTCAGACACGAACAAATCATTTTCTATCAAACTCTAACTCACAGCTCGATGAGGGAGTATGAATTCGGAGAATACGTGGATTTGATGACCACCGTTTAGTAAAATCCCCATGGATGGGGAGTACAAGATAAGAGCTTCGAACATCATCATCTGACTATCTGCCAGCTGTTGGCACATTTATGATTATCTGAGCTTCACAATAACCCAGACTATAAGCAGAAGAATGGCTCCCCCAAGAACAACCTGCATACATCCAAGTAGCAGATCACCATCCAGACTTAAAAAACAGAAGCCTGATTGACGGCTATTACATATGCGCAACCAAGAAGCCAGAAACTGGCTTCGACCCAATTTAAGACTTCATACTGGGGGCACTAGCGCTAAAATTAGGTAATTAGCGACAACTTCTCAAAGATGAGGGCCAAATTGGCAACATTAATTGATGCTTCAACAGAGATCAGGTGAGACCCTGCATGCATTCCTTGAAAGAATCACCGCCACAATGGCATCGGTAAATCGACCTGGACCATATATATCGTTGATTGCTGTAGTATCTGGTATTCTGGATATCTCAAACTTCAAAATCTCTTTGCATCGAGACCCACCAAGAGGACTTGGCAGATTCACCTCTGAAACAAACCTCGGTATCTCTTTACCATGAGATTCTCCTAGAAACGTTGGAAAATCCTATCCTGAGACAGACAGATTCGTGCAATAATAGTGTGCTAATGTTGAAATGGATGATCTCAATGTCTTCACGATAGAATGGAGCACCATCTGACTCTTGAAATAATAAAGGAAAAAGAAAAGCCCCAGGAAAGACTAACAGGATTTTACAATTCTGGAAATGACCAATGTCATTAATCGGGCCCGTGGTCTTGATTGTCAAGCTTAATGGAACCAAGCATGGGAGATAGACTCAACAAGACTATGATGGCTATTTCGGATTATGCCAAAGCGTGAACGAAGGAGCTCGAATAACTCACTAACGACGTTCGCTCGCTTGCAAGATTGACGAGCTTACTTAACTCTGCAGCTGATGCGAGGAGAGTATCTAAGTTTGCTGATATACTCAATAAGGCGATCACTGCTTTCTGGCTAAACAGATGGGTTGACCTCAACGCGAATGTGATTCGACTATTCGCATATACAACTCCAACCCTTGATGACTTGGGAATGTGCACATAACGACATAGGGTGACTAAGATTGCTGAACCTGCAGCTCCAACCCGATGTGAAGAAAGAAAGTTCAAAGGCTTACAGACTGGATGTCCGATTGACCTGGTCCAACCCCCACCGACGCTGAGGGCATGAGCATTGACTTCGCTTTTCCTCCACTGATATTGGGAGCACGAGCTTCAACTGACAAACTGACTTTGAACATGACCCTTACTCCATGCTTGATTCAGAACGTATACCTTATATCTCTGGAATATGACATGATTCATCTTGACCGTCTAAGCAAGCCAACTAATGGGTCAAGCATGACTTCAAAGAATTGATCTACAACTCTATCAACTAGAGAATGTGGAGAACTCCTTTACTGCCTTACGATTATGATGAACTTATTCGTGGATTTCTTTTAGTATGATCTGATTACTATCCTGATGTCCGGATAGTCCCAAGACGAGCGCAAATGAAAGACGCATGCACCAAGTATGATGTGGTCTATCCCAACAGTCTAAATACTAGCTCAAGGCCAGAAGATTCTTATACTACCACATGATTTGGATATCTAGTTCATACATTGACTTATGTGTAAAAGAAACCCTGAATCGATAATACACTTGACTCGTTTGGGGAACGAAGTCGTTTAGCAATGTCCCGTGTATGCACGATCTCACACAAGAGCCAACGACCCTATATGACTTATCATGAAGGAGATCAACATCTTGATTCGACGATGTTTAAAACGGTTACCCGATCATTTCGACTACTCCTTCCATAGAATTTGTACTAACTAGCACCCATGGAAGTAACGCAACAATCTAATAAAACCTCCTCAAGGGTGGATGACGTTCTAAAAAGATTTATCTTGACTTAATCAAAGCACATCTCATCTGCGATAAGATGTACTTTGGGGGGCAAAATGTTAGCCTGCTTTGTGACCAGGCTACCCAAAGCCAGGGACTTGAGTATGAACTTACATTGATTGGCGATCACTTGGATGGAGTGATAGAAAGATGGAAAATTTGAATTATACATGCAAATGTCACCGGATCGGATTCCCCTATCGGATCGGATCGGATCCCTCCTTTTGAATCGGATCGGATCGGATCCTTCCATTCGGATCGGATCGGATCCCCTTCCCCGGATCGGATCGGAGTACCCTCTACCCGAACCGCCTGAAGTATTCTGTACAGAAGTGCGTGCAGGCATTCTGCTCGAACAACTGGTTCGGTTCGGGTCCGATCCGAACCGATTGGACCTGCTTCTACACATGGAGTATGACCTCTTCTCTTGGCATAACCGACTCCTACAATTGCGGATCGGACTCCACTTGGCAAAGCACGACCTGGTAGCCACTTTTCCATGTTCTCCACTACTTCTGAAATCTCCTCCGGTCATGCCACGTGGCCCATCCAAACCGGAACTGCCCAGAGCTTCTCTACAGCAATAAATACACCACAACATGGCCATTTGAAGGGACTTTTGGCATTTCATTCATACATGGTAGCCATGGCCGAATTCTCCCACCAATAACCACCTTCTTCTCCAATGAAAATCAATGAATTCGGAGAGAATTATTCATTATATTTGAATGATTGAGTGATTAAATTCCTTGTAATTGTAATCCATGAATGAAATGAGAAACTATGAAGTGGATGTAGGCTCATTAACGCCGAACCACTATAAATTTCGTGTGTTGATTGACTTTTCTTGTTTTTAGTTCATGATTCCTCAATATTCTCTGCAAAATATGATCAATTGGGTGTTAGGACCATTTTTTGGTCTAACAATATGAAAATATGAATATTCTACTTATATTTGAAAACTTTTTCGACTTATTCACACAAATTCTACTCCCAAAGTCGGAACATGTTTTTAAAAACACTATTATTTAATGATGAGAATTATATGTGTTTGAAATGGTAGAGTTTCAAACTTGCGACAGTGTTTTACCTGATTACTTGAGCACCAAGAAACCGACTTATTCGTTGCAAACATCAATGTTTCACTTATATTCTGAAACTTTATTGATCTTATTGGCGCGGATCCAGGGTCCAAACGGTAATATGCAAATGATGAGTGTTATAGATGCTTTAAAATGTGGAATAGAAAACATACGGCAGTGTTTTACCTGATTACTTAGTTACTAAGCAACCTGCTTAGTCAACATGAAAATATGAATGTTCTACTAATATTTGAAAACTTTTTCCTCTTCTTCACACAAATTCTACTCCCAAAGTCGAAACATGTTTTTAAAATAACTATTATTTAATGATGAGTATTATATGTATTTGAAATGGTAGAGTTTCAAACATGCGGCAATATTTTACCTGATTACTTGAGCACCAAGAAACCAATTTATTTGATGCAAACATCAAAGTTTCACTAATATTTTGAAACATTCTTGATCTTATTGGCGCGGATCCAGGGTCCAAACGGTAGTACGCAAATGATGAGTGGTGTAGATTCTTTAAAACGTAGAATAGCAAACATGCGGCAGTGTTTTACCTGATTACTTAGTCACTAAGCAACTTGCTCAGTCAGTATGAAAATATGAATATTCTACTAATATTTGAAAACTTTGTCGTCTTATTCACACAAATTCTACCCCCAAAGTCGAAACGTGTTTTTAGAAACACTATTATTTAATGATGAGCATTATATGTATTTGAAATGGTAGAGTTTGAAACATGCGGCAGTGTTTTACCTGATTACTTGATCACCGAGAAACATACATATTCGATGCAAACATCAAAGTTTCACTTATATTTTGAAACTTTCTTGATCTTATTGGCGTGGATCCAGGGTCCAAACGGTAATATGCAAGTAATGAGTGTTATAGATGCTTTAAAATGTAGAATAGCAAACATGCGGCAGTGTTTTACCTGATTACTTATTCACTAAGCAACCTGCTCAATCAATATGAAAATACGAATATTCTACTAATATTTGAACTTTTTGGTCTTATTCATACAAATTATACTCCCAAAGTCGAAACGTGTTTTTAAAAACACAATTATTTAATGACGAGTATTATATGTAATTGAAATGGTAGAGTTTCAAACATGCAGTAGTGTTTTACCTGATTACTTGAGCACCAAGAAACCTGCTTATTCGATGCAAACATCAAAATTTCACTTATATTTTTAAACTTTCTTTATTTTATTGGCACGGATCCGGGGTCCAAACGGTAATATGCAAATGATGACTGTTATAGATGCTTTAAAATGTAGAATAACAAACTTGCGGTAGTGTTCTACCTGATTACTTAGTCACTAAGCAACCTGCTCAGTCAATATGAAAATATGAATATTCTACTAATATTTGAAAACTTTTTCGTCTTATTCACACAAATTCTACTCCCAATGTAACAACCCGGAAAATCTGTGCCAATTTAAAATTTTTATTTTACCAATTTTAATGAATTTTAAAGATTTAAAATGAATTATTTTAAATAATTACGACTAAAAATTTATTTTGAATAAAATTGGAACATATAAACTATTTAAATCGAAGTTAGAATATAAACAAATTTATTTTAATTATACAACGAGCCTGAAATGGCGCGGTAGTTTTAAATTCGAATTCAAACTTTGATTGAATGTACAGGATTCAAAATATATCGGATCTTGGCAAAACAAGAAATATTTAAATTTGTTGAATTATATCTTTCTAACGAATCAGAAAAATTGAAATTTCATAGCGGGAATAAAAAGTTATGGCCAGTTGAATATTCAGAATAGTCGTTATGGAATAAATATATGGCCCAAAAAGCCACATTTTGCATACATACGAATTTGAACTCGAAACCACTTCCATTGAGTTCAAAATGCCATTTGCGACTCTAAATAGTATAAGCTTCGATATATTCCAAGGTTCGAAATTGTGGCAATTGGCTGGGGTTTTCGGTTAGTAAATATAGCCCTTAAAAATAGAAATTTTGCAAATGACCTTCGTTTTTGATGAAACCACTTTTTTTGGATCCGGGATGTTAAATTATTGCTGGATTCCAAAATTAATAATTTTTGGAATTAATATGTGAGCGTGGCACAAGAAAATGTGTTTTGACCATTTAAGTTAAATTGGATCGACCAGAAATTGGCCATTTTTCAAACGGTCTCAGAATTTGACGAAATTAGTTTTGTTAGGACCGTATCATCACTACAAACTAAGGAATAATTTTTCTGGAATTTTTTGAGTCCGTATGTATCCCTGGTAAATTGAAATGTACATTTAAAATGCAATGTATTGATGTATATTTTAATTTCAGCGGAAACTGATCATGACGTTCGAATTGGCTTGAGAAATATATCCCATTGTGTTCGTAATGGGGGAATTACGCTAGGAGCGATAGTCATTGGGCTTAATTTGGGATTCGAATTAAAAGTCAACCTTTATGAAAATTAAATTAAATTAAAAATATATAAATATATAATATCCCAACCCAATCCTCCCATAACCCGTCGTTAATCAGCTGAAACGACCCGAACTTCCCCGTGAAGGAAAGCACGGATTGAGTTGAGGACAAGACATATCAGAACACAAACAGAAGAACTTTTCATTGCTTATTACAACAATTACATCAGAATACAAGAATATACAGAGTATAAATGAATATTACACAATCGATAAATATCAGAGATTACAGTAAATTACATAGCAGCGGAAAAACAATACAAAACACAACTGAAAGTAATACACGGATACAGAGCTTTCCGAGCATCTTTCCAGCTGAAAATTAGGATCCTATGAATATAAATCTGCAAAACCAAACTACTAGCCACCCGTGTCGAAAATAGGGGCACCCAGAGTTTAGGTTAAAACTATAAACTCCAGGTCAGTCATGTGACTGGTGTGAGAACTAAAACAGTTATTTAAAATTTTACTTTAAAAGAGAGTAATTCAAGGGACCACGCCGTATAACACAAAACGGGTTTCCTCCCAAGAGTACTAGTGTATATAACAAAACAGCGCAATGCTTTTTGGAAAATAGAAGCTATTATAAGACCCAGGTCCCATCACACAATGCAATGCAAGCCGGAGGATAGGGTTTTCCCTTATAATAGCCAAACATGCTTGGTACGTTTAAAACAAATAATTTTGATACTATTACTAGTGCATATGTGTTTCAAAACAATTTCAATCCTAAATATCAATCCTAGGCGACATGAATGACCCATACCACTATGTCGCCATACTAGGCTCTACAAATAAAACCAAAAATCACGTATTGGAAATTGGATTTCCGTCATGAGTCGAGGAAAGGGGCTAGCTCCTCTCCAATTCGAGACACTCTAGCAAATGTCTCAGGACCACACACAACGATCCTGGATCTTCAGGGCCGGTCCTCTCTTACTTTTGAGGATTAGTTATTCCTGAACACACGTTTCCTGGTCCTATAGGACCTATATAATGGTCTGTACGTCGGCTCACATAGTGCCAGTTATCGACCATATATTCGAGGCGCCTCGCATTCCAACAACCACACAGGTGAAAAATAATGTAAATGTCAGGGCTGGTAGGTCACTGACACCACCTATAGCTAGAAAGAAACGTCGTGCTCTCCCTGTAGTCACTATCCCGTTTTTGACTCATACCGAGGTGTGAGGCTCGCGAATAAACGTTATACACAAAGTTTTGCCACACAGGCCGTGCTTTGATCATCAACCACAAGACTTTCCTTTTCAACAGAAGCCTTGATCATTAGCCACTTAGGAATGCCACACAGACAATTCACTCCATGCGACTGATTTCAATCAATATTTAACCTCTGAGCTCGGACGTCTCAGGGAAAGGCGTTAAGCAAGAGAATAAATTCTCCACCGCCAAATAGATATATAATTAATAGAGATTAATCAGCATAGAACAAAATCCAATTTAGACACACCGTCCATTTTCGAGTTCGTTCTGGGTCTGAACGAAACTGGAGGCACTTTGCTCGCATATCCATCGATCTCCAAGTACGTTTGGACGATCACCAACTGATTCCCTCATCCTGGGTGTACAGCCCAATCAAGATCGTCAGGAATCATCCAGACGATGTAAAAACCTCTGGTCTTCAACCACCCTCTTCACCTTCGACTTATCGTCGAATCGGTTACCCAGAATGGGTAAACCCGGCCTTTCCAAATAACCCGCGTATATAATAAACAAATGTTACACAAACACAACATACGCCTCATTCCAATTCAGAATATTCTTTTATTCAAATATTCACATCATTAGGGAATAGGGTCCCATTAATTTTATCAAAGATAAATTCTTTTAAATTTATTCTTTAATCTTCCTTTGGATATCATTTCAAACCATATTATGGTTTTCCAAACTAGTCGGGATTAGCGATCCACACCGAAGTAATTATTTATTTTATTTCCCAATCCCAACCTATTCATCCCACAGAGCAAAACTGGTAATACTCCATATCTAACACCACAGTGTTATCGGTAAATATCAATTACCATTTCACGTTCAAATCTAATTAAAGATTTAACTATCGCTTTAGAGCAAAACTGGTGATACTCGATTCTCGATCATTTCAATCTAATTAAAGATTCATTAAAACTCCACTTAGTTTTAATCTTTAACTGGGTTAAAGAACCGATGCCATTTAAAACACGAATCACGATAAACCCAAAAACCAATTTAAATTCAATTCCGATTAAATATTAATTAAGTGGACAATTTCAATAATTCTAAATTAAAGATTTGTTCTTTTCTAAATTGGGTTCAAGAACAGTGTTATTTAAGACACCATTCACGACGAACCCAAAATCCCATTTGATATTAAATACAAGGCTCTGAATAGAAAATATATCGACTTATAGTCAATATCAAATTCTGAAACCAACAAATATCATATTGGAAATAACGATATAAATATATCTTTCAAATTTCCACAACCATATCTGTAAAATCACGAAATCCAACATCGAAATATTCCGAAGATAATTTCAATTCAAATCCATTCCAATACGTATATTTGAAATTCTAATTATTTTAAAACCACTTCAAATCCAATTTATTTAATTAAAAATATTGGATCATAATTCTAGTTCATAACTAGTTCATTTCGATAAAAATATATTTTTATCCTTTCAAATGTGGAATTTTTCATCGTAGTTCTTTCCAATTCCTATACCATGATTTTACACAAATTATAGATATTTTAAATAATTTTATCAAGGCCCGTACAGTCAACTTCCAATAACGATCGTCGAACTGCACTTACAGCGACCTTTTCCAAATTTGATTTGGATAAATCTCCAAATCCAATCGTCAGATTTTAAATTTCTAATATTTATTGGAAATCTCTTTTCGATACGAACCCAACGGTTCCGGTTTCAGGAGAATCCGATGGTCGGTTCTCCCGCAACGTCAATTCGAAGTTAATGGTCGAAATTCACGAACTGCCATGACGCGGCGCGTTCTATTCAGGCCATTATATTATATATGTAATATATATTTCTTTGAATTCCTTTCAAAATGTATTTTTTAATTCGTTGTACATTCGTTTTCAAAACAGTTTCAACTTTATATTCAATTTTAAATCAAAATTGAATATTCTGTATCATTAATATATAAATGATAATATTTACAAAACGTTAGATTTTGAAATCACTTCCTTTTCTATATTCATTATAAAAATGAGTATAATCGATATAAATATGTTCGCGTCAAAACGGCGCATCTCTAATCAGCACGGCTTTATATATTTCAATAATTTCGTTATTCTATTCAACAAATGAATATTTTCTTCAATACACGAATATATATTTATTTATTCAACACATGAATATTTATTAATTCTTACTTACAATAAAAATGTAAATTTTATTGTATAAAATATTTTGTTCAACATATGAATAATTTCAACACATGAATATTCTCAACACATGAGTATTGTCAACACATGACTATTTATTCTATTCAACACACGAATTTTCTTTTATAATATTCTTTATTTCCCAATTGGAATGAGGCCCAATCAATTACCATATAATGTTAATTATATGGATTCCATACAACACATGTATATAATAGCAACGATAAATAATCAACCAACATCAATAGTGCACTACACAACTGCATAAGCATTAAATATAAATATTTAACGCTTACAACAGCCTGTCAACCAATCGGTCGACATACAATGAAATAATTGGGATTAGTGTACGCCAAATATCATCCCAACACCCGTGTGGGGTTTCAATCCACAAACACTGAATATTATTTGTCCAGTTGGGCGATGTGTAAAATTTATTGTCCCAATCAATATCAGTCAAATCAGTGTACATAAACAAATCGTCTGATTTGTAAATGAATATTTATTTTATTCACATACTCGTTAAAAAATATATTTTTAATGACCAAAATATTTTATTCAACCTATGAATATTCTATTCAGTTCATTTATTCAATAAAATGATATTTTTTTTCTAACTTATTTTAGAAAATTTCGACGGCATAATGGCACGATACTAAAAACGGGATAAGGCCTAGCCTAATCCCCAGTCTAATAATGGCCTGTGCCATACACATACCAATCTAATCAATTCCATTTCACCCAAACAACCAAATTAAAGCCAATAATCCTATCAACTACACAACCAAACAAACAAGTCGCCCATGGTCTGTGGATGACAGGTGTCGGGTGCTACTAAACACCGTCTGCATCCTAGTGTATATGTTAACTAGAAAAGAAAATTTAAAGTGAGAAGTTCTCACAGAGGATTCCACTCCGCCGTGCTTTACTTTTGAACTGCTGAACCGTCTGGATCTGTTTGAAATTCCAATGCAGTCCTTTTCACGCTGTTCATCTATGAAAAATTATATTTTTATCACTTCCTTTCCATAAATAAAAATCATATTTTTATTTCGACTTCATATACATTTACAACGCTTCTTTCTATATTAAAATTATATTTTTATATTTCTACTTCTTTTTTAAAGATCGAATTTTTATATCATCGCTATAAAAATCACATTTTTATTTCAACATATATATAATAAAAATCAGATTCTCATTGAACTAAAAATATTTTCATATGTATGGTAAAAATCCTATTTTTATCTTTCTAAAAGTCATAGCATACATACAATAAAAATTATATTTTTCCTCACTAAAAATTATATAAAGATCACATTTTTATTTCAAAACCATGTGTATAAAAATCCAATTTTTATCCTTCTAAAAATAATTTCATGTCCTACACTAACTAAAAACGTATTTTTAACTTAGTAAAAATAACTTCATATCATGAACTAGTTAAAGATCATATTTTTAACTTGCTAACACGTTAAATCTAAGAATTAAATTCAGAAAACTCACTTTTTCCTAGGGTTTCGATCGAGCTAGAGCTCATGGTGGCATCGCCTTGGGTTCCCCGTCGATGGTGTTTCTCGGTGGCTCAGCAAGGGTTTAATTGCAAATGTATATAACATAAAAATCGGATTTTTATGGGTTGGGAGTCTCCACGGGTGGACTGACCTGACGGGTGGCGGCGCGTTGCTAAGAGGAGGGGGCTTGGGTATCGCGGTGGTGGGGAATGGAGGTGGGCGGCGCAGTTAACGAGAAATAGGGGGCGATAGAATTGCTGTGCGATTTTTTTGAGAGAGAGGGAGCGAGGGGAGAGAGGGTGTCGTAGAAGGGGGGTGGGCCTCGCCATAGGCGGCGACGGTGGTCGCCAGGTGGTGGGGTGGACGGACATCGATCGACAAGGAGGAGGGGCAGTTTTTCTTCATCCGATTTTTGAAGGAGAAAGGGGGTGAGGTGTTAAGTGAAAAGGGGTTTTATAATTTTATTTATATTGTATTTAATTCTACTTAAAGTTGACTTTCCGTTAGGACTCAGAATCAAATTCAACGACTGTCGCCCCAAGCTAAATACCCCCTTTCAGAACACAATGGGATAGGTATCGCAAGCTGATTCGATCGTTTCGACCAGTTTTCGTCAAATACAAAATATAAATCTATATATTGAATTTGAACGCGCATTTCAATTTACTGGGGTCACATACGGACTCTAAAAATTCCTAAAAAATATTTTCTAGCTTCGTATTGACGATATGGTCCTAACAAAACTAATTTCGTCGAATTATGAGACCGTTTGAAAAATGGCCATTTTCCAGTCGATTAAAATCAACTAAAACTGGTCAAACACGTTTCCTTTGCCACACTCACATATTGATTAAGAAAATTGCAAATTTTGAAACCTAGCAATAACATGACATCACGGATCCAACAAAAGTAGTTTCGTCGAAAACCGAGGTCGTTTGCAAAATTTCCATTTTTAAGGGCCAGAATTCTACAACGACTATTATGAAATTTCAACTAGACGTAACTTTTGATTCCCGCTATGAAATTTCAATTTTTCGGATTCGTTGGAAAGATATTATCAAATAGATTCTAATATTTTTGGTTTCGCTAAAATTCGGTTTATTTTGAATCCTGTACATTCATTTGAACTTTAAAATCGAATTTTCGAACTACCGCGCCATTTTCAATTCCTTTTATAATTAAAAATAAATATTTATATTCTAACGATGATTCAAATAAATATATACATTCTAATTCTATTCAAAAAAATTTCTCGTCATTATTATTTAAAATAATTCATTTTAAATATTCAAAATTCCTCAAAATTGCCAAAATAAAAATTTTAAATTAGCTCAGATTTCCGGGTCGTTACAATCTCCCCCACTTAATACATTTCGTCCCCGAAAAGGAATGAAGCTGAAAGTTGTTTAACTAATCAACTAAACTTTCATTATTTTCATTATGGCTTAAGTTCTTCAACTTCTCAGTTTCTAAGAACTTTTCAAATTTTTCAAAAATTTGGCTAACACCCTAAATTTTCGAAAAATTTCGCCATAATCTCCCCTACACCGGGGACTTCGGGATATTTCATATAGCCTCCCATGGACTTCTTCAATCCAAAAGAAAAAGAAAAAGCCAAGCGGCTAGCCAATCGGCTCATAAATCATCCAAAACCCAAGAAATACAATAAACATACAATAAACATGTACCTATTTGTCGGGCAAACAATTTTATTCCTCTGCTCTAGCCTCCTTGCAATGACCTGTTCACACAAATATATGTACATGCATGCATTTGCAAATAATTTTCAATACAGTTCCATATTTGGTTCAATTTGGCCTAAATTCACAGTTCATTCACATAATGGTTTAAAGAAATAATCATACAACACAACCATCAATCAATTTGTTGATTAGCTTTCAAATTCATAATTTTGATATATAGTCAAAAATCACATTTTTGATGCCAAATCACAACAATAGACCCTATCTAATTTTTGTTCTCACACAAGTCAATTGGAAATATATAGAAATCCCACCTACGTTACTCGAAAATAAATACTAGTAACGCTGCAGCATTATCAGAATCATCCCCGGACGACTAGAGTGTGATTCTATATCTATCCAGTATATTAAACTTCGAATATACGTTAGCAAGGCATATATGCAAAATCTTTATATATTGGATTGTCCAAATCAATTTAAATAATTATTCAAATACGTAAAAAATGATTTAAATTTCAAAACAAAATTTGTTTTCATTTTAAAAATATACTCTTCACACTCGTTCTAGGATACCGTTGATCCTATCTCTAACGAGTCATTCTTATTGGACAATGCTAATCCAATTTCTGATGAATTCTTTCATATGGTTCTAATGTGTCTTGTTATCGAGATCTATAAACCAAAGCTCTGATACCAGCTAAAGCGACCCGAACTTCCCCGTGAAGGAAAGCACGGATTGAGTTGAGGACAAGACATATCAGAACACAAAAAGAAGAACATTTCATTGCGTATTACAACAATTACATCAGAATACAAGAATATACAGAGTATAAATGAATATTACACATTCGATTAATATCAGAGATTACAATAAATTACATAGCAGCGGAAAAACAATACAAAACACAACTGAAAGTAATACACGGATACAGAGCTTTCCGAGCATCGTTCCAGCTGTAAATCAGGATCTTGTGAATATAAATCTGCAAAACCAAACTACTAGCTGCCCATGTTGAAAATAGGGGCACCCAGAGTTTAGGTTAAAACAATAAACTCCAGGTTAAACATGTGACTGGTTTGAGAACTAAAACAGTTATTTAAAACTTTACTTTAAAAGAGAGTAATTCAAGGGACCACGCCGTATAACACAGAACGGGTTACCTCCCAAGAATACTAGTGCATATAACAAAACAACGCAATGCTTTTTCGAAAAATGAAGCTATTATAAGACCCAGGTCCCATCAAACAATGCAACGCAAGCCGAAGGATAGGGTTTTCTCTTATAATAGCCAAACATGCTTGGTACGTTTAAAACAAATCAGTTTGATACTATTACTAGTGCATATGTGTTTCAAAACAATTTCAATCATAAATATCAATACTAGGCGGCATGAATGACCCATACCACTATATCGCCATACAAGGCTCTACAAATAATGCCGAAAATCATGTATTGGAAATTGGATTCCGTCATGAGTCGAGGCAAGGGGCAAGCTCCTCTCCGATTCAAGACACTCTAGCAAATGTCTTAGGACCACACACAGCGATCCTGGATCTTCAGGGCCGGTCCTCTCTTACTTTTGAGGATTAGTTATTCCTGAACACACGTTTCCCGGTCCTATAGGACCTATATAATGGTCTGTACGTCGGCTCACATAGTGCCAGTTATCGACCATATATTCGAGGCGCCTCGCATTCCAACAACCACACAGGTAAAAAATAATGTAAATGTCAGGGCTGGTAGGTCACTGACACCATCCATAGCTAGAAAGAAACATCGTGCTCTCCCTACAGTCACTATCCCGTTTTTGACTCATGCCGATGTGTGAGGCTCGCGAATTAACATTATACACAAAGCTGTGCCACACAGGCCATGCTTTGATCATCAACCACAAGACTTTGCTTTTCAACAGAAGCCTTGATCATTTGCCACTTAGGCATGCCACACAAACAATTCACTCCATGCGACAGATTTCTATCGATATTCAACCTCCGAGCTCGTACGTCTCAGAGAAGGGCGTTAAGCAAGAGAATAAATTCTCCACCGCCAAACAGATATATATTTAATAGAGATCAATCAGCACAGAACAAAATCCAATGTCGGACATACTGTCCATTTTCGAGTTCGGTCGGGGTCTGAACGAAACCATAGGCACTTTCCTCGCATATCCATCGATCTCCAAGTACGTCTGGATGATCACCAACGTATTCCCTCATCCTGGGTGTACAACCCAATCAAGATCGTCAGGAATCATCCAGACGATGTGAAGACCTTTGGTCTTCAACCACCGTCTTCACCTTCGACTTATCGTCGAATTGGTTATCCATAATGGGTATAAACCCGGCCTTTCCGAATAACCCGCATATATAATAAACAAATGTTACACAAACACAACATACGCCTCATTCCAATTCAGAATATTCTTTTATTCAAATATTCACATCAATAGGGAATATGTTACCAATAATTTTATCAAAGATAAATTCTTTTAAATTTATTCTTTAATCTTACTTTGGATATCATTTCAAACCATATTATGGTTTTCCAAAGTAGTCGGGATTAACGATCCACACCGAAGTAATTATTTATTTTATTTCCCAATCCCAACCTATTCATCCCATGGAGCAAAACTGGTAATACTCCATATCTAACACCACAGTGTTATCGGTAAATATCAATTACCACTTCACGTTCAAATCTAATTAAAGATTTAACTATCGCTTTGGAGCAAAACTAGTGATACTCCATTCTCGATCATTTCAATCCAATTAAAGATTCATTAAAACTCCACTTAGTTTTAATTTTTAACTGGGTTAAAGAACCGATGCCATTTAAAACACGGCTCACGATAAACCCCAAAACCAATTTAAATTCAATTCCAATTAAATATTAATTAGTTGGACAATTTCAATAAATCCAAATTAAAGATTTATTCTTTTCTAAACTGGGTTCAAGAAAAGTGTTATTTAAGACACCATTCATGACGAACCCAAAATCCCATTTGATATTAAATACAAGGCTCTGAATAGAAAATATATCGGCTTATATTCAATATCAAATTCTAAAACCAACAAATAATATTGGAAATAACGATATAAATATATCTTTCAAATTTCCACAACTGTAACACCCCGTAAACCAGTTAATACTAATATTCACAAATGAAAGAATAATTAATTTCAAATATAAGAATATTGGGAAACGGACTGCGCCATTGTGTTCGTCTCGGAAAAATACGCGAAATAGAGTCCGAAATTTTGTGAATCGGAGTTCGTATGACCGAGATATGGCCTCGAGAAGTTTCACGAAAAATTCAAATTTTAAAATAGATTTCAAAAACACAGAAATGGAGGCAGGCGGGAAAACTCCCGCCCAGACCAGCTCGACCTGGGGGTCGACTTGGGAGTCGACCTGGGGGGGTCCAGGTCGACTGGGGAGTCGACCTGGGTGTCGACCTCCCTGGTCGAGCCCAGGTGACCTGGGTGCATCTGGTTGGGTTTTCGGGCTGTGTTTTGAAGGCTGGACGAAATCTAATGGCTCTAATCTATTCTAGGGTAAATCTAATGGCCTAAATGCATCCTAACATCTATAAATAAGTGGGTTGACTCTAACCCTAAATCACTTGAAAAATTGGAGAGCTGCCGACATGGCGTTGCCATGGAGTTCAGCGTAGCCGTCACAAACTAAAGAAGAAGGAGAAAGCCTAGCCTACAACTAAATCTACTCAATAAACAAATTAAATCAAAGACTCTTTCTATTTCTCTTCTTTAAAATTGTGAGTATGCTGATTCTCACAATGTTATTATAAAATAATTCGATTAAGTTATGAATGGATCACAAGAAAGTGATGTGAATTGTAATTGTAAATTCTATATTGTGGATCTCTTGTTATGTTCTTATGTTATCATATATATGTTGTTATGTTGTAGTGATTATGTTGTAAATAATCTTATGCTATGTCATATGTGATTAATCATGCTATGCTATGTTATAAATCATGTCATGCTATGATGAAAATCATGCTATGCTATGTTATGCTATGCCATGCTATGATGAAAATCACCCTATGCTATGTTATGCTATCATGTTATGCTATGTGTAAATCGTGCTATGTTATGTCATAAATCTTATATATGTTGTAGATCTCATGTTAACACATATGTTGGAAATCTATAAGTTATATGATTATGATATCATGTTAAGTTGTGTTGAATCGTACAAGTTGTAAAATCATGACGTTGTTATTCATGCAAATTGGATCATGTTTTAAAGTTTATGTTTTTTTTCTAAAAATTAAATGGATCATGATTATGGGAATTTGCCTATTAAGTTAGGTGTACCCATATACATGAATCCACAATTTAAATTGGATCTTGAATATGGGAATTTGCCTATTAAGTTAGGTGTACCCATATGCATGAATCTATGACTAAATGAATTTTTATTATGGGAATTTGCCTATTGAGCTAGGTGTACCCATATAAACCCATATTGTTAGATTAGATGATGTTGATTCACACATGTTCCTATGCAAGTTTATGAAATTTGATTGAGATCGTATTATGTGAATTATGAACAAGTTGACATCTTTAGATCCATGACATGTATAATCCTATGCAAGTTGTACATATGCAAGTTTCACCCGTTATTATGATTCATTTAGTCATATATATACATGTTGTTATTGTGATAATCTCTTTTATGCTATGAGTTAGACTATTCGAGTCTAATATATATTTTGCGAATGAACGTTCAAACGTGGGGTAGCGGTTATATTAGGAATTAATAAATGAGGTGCAATTTTGTATGATTTTGCACGCCTTGAATGGATGTCCATAATTGAGTCAATTATGGACATTGTTGAATTTGTAATTAATTAATAATTCAAGTAGGGAATTATTAAAATTGGGGAAAATGGATTATTAATAATAATCAATGCTTAGGACACGAAGTTGGACCCGTTTGTGACGTAAACCTGCCCGGACCCGCCCGGCAAATCCAGTAGTCACAAATGTCGGCCCAATGTGAGAGGTCCTAGGCCCAAACTAAAGCATAACAGTTGTAAAGACACGAGGTTAGAATCTTTTATGGTATAAGACTGCCCGGACCCGCCAGGCAAATCCAACTGCCATAAACGCCAGTCTAATGTGAGAGGTCTTTATGAGATTATGGCCTTAATGAATTAAGAAATACTTAGCCAGATAATCATGTAAGGTGGGACATGGGGGTTAAGTAGGTTCCTTGGGTGGCATGAGGAATCTAGTGGTTGCCTTTAGAGGCATTTGAAACACGATTAGACTTAACCAAATACACATGTAAGTGAACATGACTAAGTGGGTTAAGTGGATGGACTAATGGGACAAGCTTAGGTGGAATGCTTGTGGGAAATAATGGGGGCCCATTTCAACCAGTATCCCAAAACGTATCTTTGTGGGCTCGACCCAAGTCGAGGACGGGACACGCATACTGGGTTTGACTATAAGAGGCCAAAACAGGGAGCGGTGGCAACGCAAGTCCAACGGGTTTCATATGCGTGTGTGGACCCGGGCTGGTAGGTAAGACGTTGTTGCATCGTGTAGGTATAAGCCGTTCATCTCCGTTATATCGGGTTGCCACTTTAGCGGAATGATACACCCCACTGTGGGGCCAGCACGGGTATCTACGAGTAGGGAGCCGATCGAAAAATGGAAAGTGGGGTACACCTAGTGGAGATAGGGGCAAGCGGCACCTATGTAGTCAGCTAGTAGTACGTAAAGCCATTAAGAAAGTTTCTAAGTGGAGCTAAGTGGGATCAATCTTTAGGGTGACTGGTGTGGTGCAGTATAGTGTTTATCCTTTAGTATTTAGGAGCGCCTATAACGTTTCCTTTAGCGATTGTCTATGTCCTTAATCTGCTCTTTCATAGACATTTCCTTGTTTTCCAGCTTATGCCTTAGTCCAGTTATTTTGATAGTAGTATTGTAGAATTATCATACTCGCCAGACTTTATGTCTGACCCCCTCTTTTCCATCTTTCTTTTCCTTCAGGTCCTCAGGTTGGGCCAAGTTCTAGTGGAGTCTAGTTGGATCGCTTATCTCTTGGGAAGCTTGGGCTGCAGAAGTAAAGTCCAGCTTGTTATCTTTCTTTTTAATGGCTATTTATTGTAATGGGATTATGTATTTTGTTTTTGAAGACGGATGTTGTACTTGGTTATAATCTATGGTTTTATGATGTAACAGACATATTTAATTTCCGCTGCAATAAAACAATGTTTTAGTTTTCCAAGTGCTATTTATTGTCTATCTTGTTGTAATTTTTCTGTTCTATATTCACTTATGACCTCCATGGAAGTTAATGCATTCCCTTTGTGAGTGACATTAATGGACGTGGGGTGTTACACGTGGTATCAGAGCATAAGGTTACCAGAACAGATAAAAATTTTAGGAAAATGTTTTTCTAAAGTATTTTTGGAAGAAGTGCTTTCAAAAACATGTTATTTAGAGAAAGTTTTTATGAAAAACATAATCCCAAATAGCCATATCCTTATCTTTATCTTTCGAATTCTCCATTTTGAATATTTCCTTTTTCGTTTCAGCATGGCTGAAGATCTTAATCACCCAGAAGGTGTGACGATTCCAGGGTGGTTTAGGAGATATTTGGAGGCTAGGGCCACCAATCCTGGCCCAACAGATGCTCCTCCACCCCCAGTTGCACCCATTCCTCCTCCTCCTCGTGTTGACACTTTTGCAAAGACGTGCAAGGAATTTAAGGCTATGGGAGGAAAAACTTTTCAAGGGACTGAGACGTTTGTGGAGGCCAGAGACTGGCTTAAGGAGACTGAGGAATTGTTGGATATCTTTGAAGTGGAAGATGGGAGGAAAGTCCGTTTAGCTGCTTGGTTAATGAAGGGAGAGGCCTCGTTTTGGTGGGAGGTCACTAAAGGGGAACGTCCAGTTGATTCATGGGCGGATTTCAGACTAAGGTTTGAGGCAAAGTTTCTTTCAAGGGCAGAGGAGAATTTAAATATGGAAAAATTCCTGACATTAAAGCAAGGGAGCTTATCAGTGAAGGAATATGTCAATAAATTTAATCAGTTAGCAAGGTTTGGCTTGGAGTTGGTGAACACTCCAGAGAAGAAAGCTTTGAGGTTCGTTAGAGGCTTGAATGAACCGTTGCAAGGGTTGGCTATGACCCACATCCCTATGGGAGCCACATTTGAAAGGCTAGTAGAAATGGCACTTATGCATGAGGATAAGGCAGTTGAGAAGAAAGGGGATCAGAAGAAACCCCAACAGCAAAATAAGAAGGGTGGTAAAAACAATAATGGCAAAGGGAAGAAGAGATGGTTCAATTGTGGGACGCCTGGCCATCTCAGCAAAGATTGTAGAAAGAAAAAGAAGACTGGTTGTTTTCATTGTGGAGATGCGGGACATTTGGTGAAAGACTGCCCAAAGAAGGGTCAGAGGGCAGGGTCTACCTCGGGAGGACTGGTGCAAGCTCTTATGGCACCAGGGCAGGCAAAGGGGGCAAGTTCAGGCTATTGCGGCCCCAGCTGCAAGAAAGAGGTAGAACAATTTCTGTTGAAAGCTTAGTTTTTCTGTTTGATCATCCTGTCCATACCATATTCGATTCTGGCGCATCTCATTCATTTATCTCTGCATCATTAGTTGAATTACTGCACTTGAACACCAGTTTAGTAGAGGATCCCTTGGTTGTTTCAAATCCAATTGGGGGTTCGGCTCATTTGACCATGATATGTTTGGATTTGAAAATCTCTATACTTAGCGTTTAATTTAGATGTGATGCTTATGTACTGGGCTTCACGGGCTACGGGCTAATTTTAGGAATGGATTGGTTATCTAGAAATGGGGCCATTCTTGATTGTGAAAGGAGAGTAGTTAGGCTTGTAACTCGCCTTGGTAACACTCTCGACATCTTTTGTAATCCCATAGATTCCGTTATGCTGAGTTATCTTGAATCGCTTGACGCGTCTGTAGAGAATCTGCGATCGGTAGGGGTGGTCCGGGAATATCCGGATTTGTTTGAGGAGGTGAAGGGCTTACCTCCAAAGCGGGAGATAGACTTTCGAATTTATCTTGTGGATAATGCTAAACCCGTATCTTTGCCAGTGCGCCAAATGGCTCCTCGTAAAAGGAGGGAACTCAATAAGCAAGTGAAGGAGTTGCTTGAGAAGGGGTTCATAAGACGTAGTATATCGGAGTGGGGTGCTCCAGTAGTATTTGCTACAAAGGCGGATGGGTCCCTTAGACTTTGTGTGGACTATAGAGAACTAAACAAGCTTACTAAAAAGAACCGACACCCACTGCCGAGGATTGACGATCTCTTTGATCAGTTAGTTGGCGCCTCAATGTTTTTGCAGTTGGACTTAGCCACTAGCTTTCATCAACTGAGAGTGGCTGAGGATAGTATAGATAAGACTGCTTTTAGGACTCCTGACGGATTTTATGAATGGCTAGTGATGCCCTTTGGTTTGACAAACGCCCCCGCATATTTTGTTGATTTGATGAGTAGGGTGTTTAGGGAGTACCTTAACAAATTCGTGGTAGTTTTTGTGGATGACATCTTAGTATTTTCTAAGAATGAAGGAGAGCATGCCCTACATCTTAGGGAAGTGTTGGAAACCCTTCGAGCGCATAACCTTAAGGAAAAATTTTCTAAGTGTCACTTCTGGAGGAAATAAGTACGGTTCTTAGGGCACGTGGTTTCCAAGGAAGGGATAGTAGTGGATCCCGCAAATGTGGTGGCCATCCAAGATTGGAAGGTCCCTAAAAATGTAACCGAAGTAAGAAGTTTCTTGGGGTTGGCTGGCTATTATAGGAAGTTTATCAAAGACTTCGCAAAAATATCAGCTCCATTAACACGGTTAACGAAGAAGAACCTGGTTTTTACATGGGACAAAGATTGTGATGATGCGTTCCAACGTTTAAAGAGAGCCTTAACTTCAGCCCCAGTCTTAGTGCTGCCAGACGGGAATAAACCGTTTACCATCTATACTGATGCTTGTGGGACGGGACTTGGCGCGGTCCTCATGCAAGAGGGAAGAGTAATAGCCTATGGTGGAAGGCAGTTGAGGGTTCATGAAAAGAATTACCCTACGCATGACCTTGAGTTAGCCGCAATTGTTTTCGCGCTTAAGTCTTGGCGTCACTATCTTCTTGGTGAGAAATTCGAACTGTTCACTGACCACAAATCATCAAAATACTTATTCTCTCAGAAGGATTTGAATTTAATGCAGCAACGGTGGATGGAATTCTTAGCCTCCTACGATTTTGAAATAGCGTATACCCCGGGCAAGGGTAACGTGGTAGCAGACGCCTTAAGTAGGAAAAGGTTGTCCTTGAGTCCGTTGTTTGTTGAACGACGAAGCTTAGAATTCATCTCCATGTTTGACTTTAGACCCTCCGTTGACCTAGTACCTGGTTTGTTAGCATCCTTGGAGGTTAGACCTACGCTTCTAGGACGAGTTGGTGAGACACAGCAAGACGACCCACAGTTGGTTGAGATAGTAGAAAAGCTCAAAGGAGGGGAGTCGTCTAGCCATCTTCGTAGGTATACCCTAGACGATAAGGGTTGGTTACGAAGGGATAATAGACTTTGTGTACCACAAGACGAAGACTTAAGGAAGGCCATTCTTGATGATGCTCATTGCTCAAAGATGACCATTCATCCCGGCGGAGACAAGATGTACAAAGATATGAAGCAGGTTTTCTTTTGGGCCGGTATGAAAAAGGATGTGGCCGAGTACGTCGCTAGATGCTTGGTGCGCCAACAAGTAAAAGCGGAACAAAAGAAACCCGGTCGGTTGCTTCACCCATTGGAAGTTCCACTATGGAAATGGGAAAGCGTCTCAATGGATTTTGTGGATGGATTACCAAGATCAAGGAAGGGTAATACGGGGATTTGGGTTATAGTAGATAGACTTACTAAGAGCGCCCATTTTATTCCCGTGAAAAGTAAGAGGACTGCTCCGTGGTTGGCTTCTGTATACATTAAAGAGATAGTTCGTTTGCACGATATTCCTTCTAGTATAGTAAGCGACCATGATCCCATCTTCACTAGCGAATTTTGGAAGAGTTTACAAGTGGCGGTAGGGACTCAGCTATGTTTGAGCGCCGCATATCATCCTCAGACGGACGGCCAGACCGAGAGGGTGAATCGTATTCTAGAGGATCTTTGTAACACCCCACCTCCGCCAGGGTGACTCCTGCAAGCACTCTGACTTTGGAGGGGCGTTTGAACCAGGTAAACATGCATAATGATATATCAAGGCAGAACAAGAACATATGTATATATGTTAACAGAGTAAATAACATAGATAAAACAACGGAAGATTTTCAAACCATTTCAAAACAAGTCTGGTACAACATAATGTTAACTTTCCAAATACACAAGTCTAGATAAAAACAACATTACTGAAAAACTGAAATACATAAGTACTATCCCCAAAATAAGTGATAACCATAGCTAGCTTCATGTCAAGACCGTACATGAGCTAAAATCCCACAAGCAAGCGATCAGAAATCCAGCTAAGCTCCAATATTCCCTCCCTGAGAACCTGGGGGGGGGGGGGGACGGAAGAAAAGAGGCGAAAGAAAATAGGTCAGTCAAAAAGACTGAGTAAGCCCTACTACAATCAATGTAAACTGATAAAGTTAACTGGCATGAGAAGCAGGTATGATCATAAGGATAACAACATACTAGCATGGTGATTAACTAACAAGGTAGATAAAGGTGTCATCGCATAATCAGGTTTAAGGTTTTGCACCACAGGTGTAGTAGCAAACTAACATGACTGGAATAAACAAGTATTGATCCCTTGGCCCAAGCTCTGGCCCAATAACATGAAATGACCCTAATACAAGGTCCAACCAAACGGTCTAGTCGATCGGCTCCCTAAGCCTAACTCGTCACGTGTTGGTGTCAATACGGCCCAAACATAATTGTAGTCGAACTGTGCCGGGTCCACCCTTCGGGTGTATCAAGCCCTAGGGTGCCAACCCCTGGACACCATAAACATGAGTGCACAGTCTCGATCTACTGGTACCCATGCTTGACTTCTCCAAATACGGACTACGTGCACGACCATAGTCCGTCCGGAACTACATCGGCGTACCACCCTGCCGTCATTTATTGGTCGCTTACCTCCAGTTCAGTAATTCGTGCCCCACACCCTAGCCTAGACCCTAGGGCCATGATGATACAAACTTGGGATTACTGCTGGAGTGGACCCCCATTGCTAGGATTTTCTAGTGGATTAAGTACGGTTTAACCCTCTTGCTAATCATGGATTAACTTGGTTAAGTGTAATAATGAGTTCACGACTTAACCCCGATTAATCTACCAAGCCCAAATTGGTTAAGTATTAAGTGGACCATGACTTAACCCTAATCATGAGGCATTAATTAATTAATGTGCCTTAACCTCTCACATTAGACTTTGTTGCGGTTACTAGTTAAGCCGGTCGGTTCCGAGTAGCTTTACACCACAACTTGGTCTAACCTCGGGTCCCAGGTACCACATGACCAACTTCTCACATTGGGTCCTATTGTTTGTAGCAACTAGTTAAGCCGGTCGGTTCCGGGTAGGTTTACGCTACAAACTCAACCCAACCTCGAGTTGGTCACACTTATATTTTCTAAGTGTCATGTCCATCGTGTTTCCAAAACACATTACAAGTTTTCAAGCAATTGGGTAGACCTAACTTAATAGGTAAATTCCCAATGGGTAGACCTAACTTAATAGGTAAATTCCCAAGCTTATGTTTTTATGTCTTTTAAGTTTACCCAACCCCAAACGCAATCCCATCACTTACATATCGCAATAGCGCATAAAGGATAGAAAGAGGGAACTTGGCATAATCATGACATAAAGGTATTGAAGCCACAAGTTTAACATGGTGGCATATGAAATGTTCATATGTTCATACACTTGCATATTACATTTTTAGGCCTCAAAAGCATGCATAAAACCAAACTTGGCATATTGGTGATACATGGTGCTAAATGACATGTAGAAATGGCCATAAGTTCGCATTTTGCCTCACATGCAAGTTATCATAAGGGATATGATAACTTACATGTTGCCAAAATGCAACCTTTAGCCTAAAGCTTGAAGCTTTATGTTCACATACTCAAGATAAGCTTGCATAACATGATAACATGAACAAAATGATCATCCCAAACTTGCATAACATACTTGCATATCATAACATGGCATACTTGCATAGCATAACATGGTAAACTTGCATAACATGACATGATGAACTTGCATATCATAACATGGCAAACTTGCATAACATGATAAACTTGCATATCATATCATAATGATCAAACACAACTTGCATCATTAACTTTAGAGTTTAAATATGAAAGTAGAATAGGGCTTACAATGCTTATGAAGGCACAAAAATATGACAAAGCCCTTATGAAATCAAATAGACCCAAAATGCAAGCTCTAATAGAAAAACCCTTGAGCCAAAATGATCAAAACTCTTTCTTTATGATGCAAATATAGAAACTTGACTTGAATGCAAGCTAATGATGCTCATACAAGCTTGAAAACACTTGTATGCATGGAAAATCTCTCATAGAAACAATTTAGAAATTTTATGAAGAGAGTGGAGGCCATGAGAGGTAAAATTTTGCCATAGTTTAGTTGTAGGATTGATTAATGATGATTTAGGGTTAGGTTAGGGCCTTATTTATAGAGATTAGGACTAATTTTAGCCTTAGGATTAAACCCTAGTTCCAATCTCAGCCCTTAAAACCGAATCTGGCCCCCAAACTCAACACAAACCCAAAATGGTGCACCAGGCAAAACTGCCCGGCTGGACCAAGTCGACAGCCAAGTCGACAGGGCTGTCGACTTGGGTCCAACCAAGTCGACTCCCAAGTCGACAGGGCTGTCGACTTGGGTGCTCTGGCGGGAATTTTCCCGCCTGGCCCAAACTGGCCCAAATTTCCAAATTCAAACTTGAATTTGAAATCTGTTTTTACTTTGAAGTTTTCTGAAAACTTCGTTGGGCCTTAATCGGGTCATACGGACTCCGATTTTCGAAAACTCGGACTCTATTTCGCGTATTTTTCCTAGACGAACGCAATGGCATAGCCCGTTTCCCTTGATTCAGATTTATAAATTAAATTCTGCCTCGATTTACGTTATAACAGGTTATTGAAAATACGGGTTGTTACATTCTCCCCTCCTTAAAGGATTTCGTCCCCGAAATCTTCAAGTTAGGAAGAACGTATCCTACCATCCAACATCCATCTACTCAAAACATCATCCACGAGCAATCATTGTCCTTACAAGATTCTAAATGTTGTATGAACATATGCAAAGGTGTGTGTATATGTACTTATCTAATGCAAATATCATCAATGCAAATTATGTTAGTGAAATGAATCCATATGTATGCAATTCCTAACATAATGTATAACATCTATATGTGTGCACATAACATACATCCATATGCAACATCCATGTGATAACACAAAAATTTCCATCCATGAATAAGCGTAAACACTCATGCATATGCAATATGAGGAGTGTGTGAGCCGATCTAGTGCCTAATGTGTATAATGCATCCACAAGTAACCACTTGCAAACACTTGCAACCACTTGCAACCATCAAGCATAACATGTTTCAAACACATGTTTCATCCAAAGGGTTTCTACCTGAGGTTCTCATGACAAGATTAACACAATAAACTAGATAATCAAGACAAACATGGATAGCAAAAGATATGCTACAAAGAGATCGGGAAGATAAGCAGGATATACTCCTCTTTCGGATTACAAGAAATCCCTTCCTAACCCAACCCATATTCTATAAAAGCCCAAAAGGTTTAGTCAACCTAACGGACCCCCTTCAAACCCTGACATGTATTACTAGCCAATAAGTCATACCTCCCAACAGAAATAGGACCGAAAATGGGACCGAGAGGATATACATAAAAAGATAACATGCGAGTAAGTTCCGCAGGAAAACAAGGATCAAGGATATACTCTTAGAAAGAGATATGATGCGTGTATCTAGCCTTCAATCTTCTAAGTCACGTTTCCTTGAGCTTAACTCCACTGTGCTTTGACCGTCTTTTACCTCATGATTTCTTAGCTTCTTAACTCTTATTTCCAAATATGAGTTGGAACCCATTTCATTGTCGCCTCTCGTCTTCCTCTTTCACTTACTCTACTATCATTCTTGGCTTAAACATAACCATGACCTCATGATTTCATGTAAGCTCTCCAAAATTCACTAGTGAATCCTGGATCTCGTTTACTTACCATAAAGTATTCCACGCAGCAGAACTTTTCTCGAAAATACCTGTCCACGTTGCCAATGAACCATCCGCCTGCGAATGATAGGCCGTGCTTAGATTCAGTTGCTTGCCCATGACTTCTCGTAGACTATCCCAAAACTGGCTAGTGAAGATTAAGTCATGGTTACTAACTATACCTTAGGGAACCTCGTGCAACTGCTTTATTTCTTGAAAGTAAACTGTCGCTAGCTATGATGCAGTCCTTTCGCTGTTTACCGGAGTGAAATGAGTGCTCTTCGTGAGTCTACCTACTATGACCCACATGCTCGTATTCTCTTTCCTTGACCTAGGTAGTCCATCCACGAAATGCTTCGTGATGCTTTCCCCTCTTCCATTGCGGGGACCTCCAACGGATATAATAGCCCACCGGGCTTTTATGACTTGGCCTTTAACCTGTTGGCACAACATGCACCTTGGAACAAACTCGGCCACCTCCTCGGGTGATGTGCATCTTCAAGAACCTTCTTTCTCTCGTCGCGTCTTAGCCATCCCTTGTCATTTATAGTGAGGTGACTTACCATCTCGCCTCGAATCAACTTGTCCATGATCTCGACTAGCTGCGGGCCTTCCCTCTGTGAAGTCCCTACTTGATCCAAAAGGGTAGGTCTAAGCTCAAGGGACGCTAACTAACTAATTAAACTGAGAGAACTTCTTACTTCAGTTGCATTCCTTGGAGTCTTCCAATCCTGAACTGCAACTACCTTAGCGGGATCCACCGCTAAGCCTTGCTTAGATACTATATTCCCAAGGAATCTAACTTCCCTTCTCCAAAAGTGACACTTGGAGAACTTGGCCTTCAACTGATGCGCTCTAAGCGTATCCATCACCTCCACGAGGTGCCTTGCGTGCTCTTCCTTATCCTTAGAGAAGATCAGAATATCATCTACGAAGACCACGACAAACTTGTTCAAGGACTCCCTGAACACCCTACTCATCAAGTCCACTAAGTAGGCGGGTGCATTAGTCAAACCGAATGGCATGACCAGCCATTCTAAGAATCCATCTGGAGTTCTGAACGCAGTCTTGTCTATACTATCTTCAGCTACCCTGAGCTGATGGAATCCAGTAGCAAGATCAAGAGAAAACAGATGTTCCTACAAGCTGATCGAACAAATCATCGATCCTTGGTAATGGTTGTCTTTTCTCTTTGTTTAACTCACGATAATCAACACAAAGTCGAAGAGAACCATCTGCCTTGGTAGTAAATACTACAGGCACTCCCCATTTAGATATACTTCGTCTACTGAAGTTCTTCTCAAGCAACTCCTTGACTTGCTTTCTTAACTCTCATCTTGCGGTGCCATGTGTCTAACCGGCCACAAAACTATCTTGGCATTATCAACCAGATAAATGCGGAAATCTATCTCTCGTTTAGGGGTAACCCCCTTCACTTCACCCAAGATATCAGGATATTCTCGGACCACCCTCACCGATTACAAACTATCGATAGACGAGTTGAGGGATTCAAGACAACACAACATGACGGGACTCATAGGGTTACTAGAAATTTTTAGGGTATTACCGAGGCGAGTCATAAGCCTCACAACCATATGCCCAAAAATCAAGGATGGCTCCACAACTGGACAACCCATCCATGCCCAAAATCACCCCATACCCCATGAAACCGAGAATATGAGCATCACGCGAGAATTCAAATCCACCTAGATAATAGAAAAATGGGCGGAACCCCCAATTGGATTTGAAACACACACGGGATCCCTAACTTGACTAGTACTTAGGTGCAAACTTTCAACTAGATCAGATGAAATAAACTATGCGATGCACCAAAATCAAACAAGGTACGAACAGGAAAATCAGAAATGTAAACAAGACTTTCAACAGAAATACTACCTCGATCGGGAACTGGAGCGGCATTGAGAGCATGAACTTGCCCTCCCGAAGGTCCAGCACGCTGAGTCTGACCCTGGCCTTTCCCTTGCTTCTTCGAGCAATCCCTAGTGAAATGTCCAGTCTCACCGCAGAAAAAGCATTCACCATTCTCCCTTTTCCTCTTCTTACAATCCTTAATAAAATGCCCAACTGAACCGCAATAATAGCACTTTCCCTTTTTGTTATTGCCCTTGTTGTTGTTCCCCTTGTTGCCTTGACTCTTGTTCTTGTTCTGATTGCCTTGACTGCTTTGACCACTTGGATTACCCAGATTTCCTTTTCCCTGGGAATCAGTCTTCTTGGCTTGAGTATCATTCATCTTAGTCTCTTTCTTGACATCTCCCTGAAGTAACGCCATATCAACCAAACTCCCAAACGTGGCCCCATGGGGAATATGTGACATAGCCAATCCCTGCAACGGCTCATTCAATCCTCTAGCAAAACGAAGAGCCTTCTTCTGAGGAGTATTCACCATATCCAGGCCAAAACGACCTAACTGATTGAACTTGTTCACATATTCTTTGACAGACATATCTCCTTGTTTCAAAGTTGTGAACCTTTCCATTTGCAGATTCTCCTCAGCAGAAGATAGAAACTTAAGCACAAACCTTGCCCTGAAATCGGCCCAAGTCTCAACAGGCCTAGTACCATTGGTGACTTCCCACCAATAAGCGGCTTCATCCTTCATAAGCCAAACCGCCAACAAGATCTTCCTCTGATCGTCTAACCCAAAGATAGCAAATAAATCCTCGGTCTCTTTCAACCAATTTCTGGCCTCTACAAAAGTCTCAGTGCCTTGAAAGTTCTTGCCACCCATTGCTTTGAAATCTTTGCAAGTCTTTGCGAAGTCAGCTTGAGGATGCTGAGGGGGAGGAAGAAGAGGAACCTCAGCGACAGGAGGAGGAGGAACATTAACTACTGGAGGAGGAGGAGGAGGAACATCTGCGGGGCTGGCTTCGGTCGCCCTAGCCTCCAAAAGTCTCCTATACCAAACAGGTATGTGTACTCCCTCCGGAATAGCAAAGTTATCGGCCATACTGAAAACGAAGAAAAAGACAGATTCAGAATGGAGAGAAAAAAACGAAGGAATTTTGCTAATGGCTTATTGGGGAATAGCCTTTAAAATAAACTAGACTTTTCTTTGGAAAATACTTTATACTTGGTTTTGAAAATAGTTTTCCAAAAGTTTTCTAAAAACCTTTTTGTTCCTTCTCGTAAACCATATGCTCTAATACCAAATGTAACACCCTACCTCCGCCAGGGTGACTCTTGCAAGCACTCTGACTTTGGAGGGGCGTTTGAACCAGGTAAACATGCATAATGATATATCAAGGCAGAACAAGAACATATGTATATATGTTAACAGAGTAAATAACATAGATAAAACAGCGGAAGATTTTCAAACCATTTCAAAACAAGTCTGGTACGACATAATGTTAACTTTCCAAATACACAAGTCTAGATAAAAACAACATTACTGAAAAACTGAAATACATAAGTACTATCCCCAAAATAAGTGATAACCATAGCTAGCTTCATGTCAAGACCGTACATGAGCTAAAATCCCACAAGCAAGCGATCAGAAATCCAGCTAAGCTCCAATATTCCCTCCCTGAGAACCTGGGGGGGGGGAACGGAAGAAAAGAGGCGAAAGAAAACAGGTCAGTCAAAAAGACTGAGTAAGCCCTACTACAATCAATGTAAACTGATAAAGTTAACTGGCATGAGAAGCAGGTATGATCATAAGGATAACAACATACTAGCATGGTGATTAACTAACAAGGTAGATAAAGGTGTCATCGCATAATCAGGTTTAAGGTTTTGCACCACAGGTGTACTAGCAAACTAACATGACTGGAATAAACAAGTATTGATCCCTTGGCCCAAGCTTTGGCCCAATAACATGAAATGACCCTAATACAAGGTCCAACCAAACGGTCTAGTCGATCGGCTCCCTAAGCCTAACTCGTCACGTGTTGGTGTCAATACGGCCCAAACATAATTGTAGTCGAACTGTGCCGGGTCCACCCTTCGGGTGTATCAAGCCCTAGGGTGCCAACCCCTGGACACCATAAACATGAGTGCACAGTCTCGATCTACTGGTACCCATGCTTGACTTCTCCAAATACGGACTACGTGCACGACCATAGTCCGTCCGGAACTACATCGGCGTACCACCCTGCCGTCATTTATTGGTCGCTTACCTCCAGTTCAGTAATTCGTGCCCCACACCCTAGCCTAGACCCTAGGGCCATGATGATACAAACTTGGGATTACTGCTGGAGTGGACCCCCATTGCTAGGATTTTCTAGTGGATTAAGTACGGTTTAACCCTCTTGCTAATCATGGATTAACTTGGTTAAGTGTAATAATGAGTTCACGACTTAACCCCGATTAATCTACCAAGCCCAAATTGGTTAAGTATTAAGTGGACCATGACTTAACCCTAATCATGAGGCATTAATTAATTAATGTGCCTTAACCTCTCACATTAGACTTTGTTGCGGTTACTAGTTAAGCCGGTCGGTTCCGGGTAGCTTTACACCACAACTTGGTCTAACCTCGGGTCCCAGGTACCACATGACCAACTTCTCACATTGGGTCCTATTGTTTGTAGCAACTAGTTAAGCCGGTCGGTTCTGGGTAGGTTTACGCTACAAACTCAACCCAACCTCGAGTTGGTCACACTTATATTTTCTAAGTGTCATGTCCATCGTGTTTCCAAAACACATTACAAGTTTTCAAGCAATTGGGTAGACCTAACTTAATAGGTAAATTCCCAATGGGTAGACCTAACTTAATAGGTAAATTCCCAAGCTTATGTTTTTATGTCTTTTAAGTTTACCCAACCCCAAACGCAATCCCATCGCTTACATATCGCAATAGCGCATAAAGGATAGAAAGAAGGAACTTGGCATAATCATGACATAAAGGTATTGAAGCCACAAGTTTAACATGGTGGCATATGAAATGTTCATATGTTCATACACTTGCATATTACATTTTTAGGCCTCAAAAGCATGCATAAAACCAAACTTGGCATATTGGTGATACATGGTGCTAAATGACATGTAGAAATGGCCATAAGTTCGCATTTTGCCTCACATGCAAGTTATCATAAGGGATATGATAACTTACATGTTGCCAAAATGCAACCTTTAGCCTAAAGCTTGAAGCTTTATGTTCACATACTCAAGATAAGCTTGCATAACATGATAACATGAACAAAATGATCATCCCAAACTTGCATAACATACTTGCATATCATAACATGGCATACTTGCATAGCATAACATGGTAAACTTGCATAACATGACATGATGAACTTGCATATCATAACATGGCAAACTTGCATAACATGATAAACTTGCATATCATATCATAATGATCAAACACAACTTGCATCATTAACTTTAGAGTTTAAATATGAAAGTAGAATAGGGCTTACAATGCTTATGAAGGCACAAAAATATGACAAAGCCCTTATGAAATCAAATAGACCCAAAATGCAAGCTCTAATAGAAAAACCCTTGAGCCAAAATGATCAAAACTCTTTCTTTATGATGCAAATATAGAAACTTGACTTGAATGCAAGCTAATGATGCTCATACAAGCTTGAAAACACTTGTATGCATGGAAAATCTCTCATAGAAACAATTTAGAAATTTTATGAAGAGAGTGGAGGCCATGAGAGGTAAAATTTTGCCATAGTTTAGTTGTAGGATTGATTAATGATGATTTAGGGTTAGGTTAGGGCCTTATTTATAGAGATTAGGACTAATTTTAGCCTTAGGATTAAACCCTAGTTCCAATCTCAGCCCTTAAAACCGAATCTGGCCCCCAAACTCAACACAAACCCAAAATGGTGCACCAGGCAAAACTGCCCGGCTGGACCAAGTCGACAGCCAAGTCGACAGGGCTGTCGACTTGGGTCCAACCAAGTCGACTCCCAAGTCGACAGGGCTGTCGACTTGGGTGCTCTGGCGGGAATTTTCCCGCCTGGCCCAAACTGGCCCAAATTTCCAAATTCAAACTTGAATTTGAAATCTGTTTTTACTTTGAAGTTTTCTGAAAACTTCGTTGGGCCTTAATCGGGTCATACGGACTCCGATTTTCGAAAACTCGGACTCTATTTCGCGTATTTTTCCTAGACGAACGCAATGGCATAGCCCGTTTCCCTTGATTCAGATTTATAAATTAAATTCTGCCTCGATTTACGTTATAACAGGTTATTGAAAATACGGGTTGTTACATTCTCCCCTCCTTAAAGGATTTCGTCCCCGAAATCTTCAAGTTAGGAAGAACGTATCCTACCATCCAACATCCATCTACTCAAAACATCATCCACGAGCAATCATTGTCCTTACAAGATTCTAAATGTTGTATGAACATATGCAAAGGTGTGTGTATATGTACTTATCTAATGCAAATATCATCAATGCAAATTATGTTAGTGAAATGAATCCATATGTATGCAATTCCTAACATAATGTATAACGTCTATATGTGTGCACATAACATACATCCATATGCAACATCCATGTGATAACACAAAAATTTCCATCCATGAATAAGCGTAAACACTCATGCATATGCAATATGAGGAGTGTGTGAGCCGATCTAGTGCCTAATGTGTATAATGCATCCACAAGTAACTACTTGCAAACACTTGCAACCACTTGCAACCATCAAGCATAACATGTTTCAAACACATGTTTCATCCAAAGGGTTTCTACCTGAGGTTCTCATGACAAGATTAACACAATAAACTAGATAATCAAGACAAACATGGATAGCAAAAGATATGCTACAAAGAGATCGGGAAGATAAGCAGGATATACTCCTCTTTCGGATTACAAGAAATCCCTTCCTAACCCAACCCATATTCTATAAAAGCCCAAAAGGTTTAGTCAACCTAACGGACCCCCTTCAAACCCTGACATGTATTACTAGCCAATAAGTCATACCTCCCGACAGAAATAGGACCGAAAATGGGACCGAGAGGATATACATAAAAAGATAACATGCGAGTAAGTTCCGCAGGAAAACAAGGATCAAGGATATACTCTTAGAAAGAGATATGATGCGTGTATCTAGCCTTCAATCTTCTAAGTCACGTTTCCTTGAGCTTAACTCCACTGTGCTTTGACCGTCTTTTACCTCATGATTTCTTAGCTTCTTAACTCTTATTTCCAAATATGAGTTGGAACCCATTTCATTGTCGCCTCTCGTCTTCCTCTTTCACTTACTCTACTATCATTCTTGGCTTAAACATAACCATGACCTCATGATTTCATGTAAGCTCTCCAAAATTCACTAGTGAATCCTGGATCTCGTTTACTTACCATAAAGTATTCCACGCAGCAGAACTTTTCTCGAAAATACCTGTCCACGTTGCCAATGAACCATCCGCCTGCGAATGATAGGCCGTGCTTAGATTCAGTTGCTTGCCCATGACTTCTCGTAGACTATCCCAAAACTGGCTAGTGAAGATTAAGTCATGGTTACTAACTATACCTTAGGGAACCTCGTGCAACTGCTTTATTTCTTGAAAGTAAACTGTCGCTAGCTATGATGCAGTCCTTTCGCTGTTTACCGGAGTGAAATGAGTGCTCTTCGTGAGTCTACCTACTATGACCCACATGCTCGTATTCTCTTTCCTTGACCTAGGTAGTCCATCCACGAAATGCTTCGTGATGCTTTCCCCTCTTCCATTGCGGGGACCTCCAACGGATATAATAGCCCACCGGGCTTTTATGACTTGGCCTTTAACCTGTTGGCACAACATGCACCTTCGAACAAACTCGGCCACCTCCTCGGGTGATGTGCATCTTCAAGAACCTTCTTTCTCTCGTCGCGTCTTAGCCATCCCTTGTCATTTATAGTGAGGTGACTTACCATCTCGCCTCGAATCAACTTGTCCATGATCTCGACTAGCTGCGGGCCTTCCCTCTGTGAAGTCCCTACTTGATCCAAAAGGGTAGGTCTAAGCTCGAGGGACGCTAACTAACTAATTAAACTGAGAGAACTTCTTACTTCAGTTGCATTCCTTGGAGTCTTCCAATCCTGAACTGCAACTACCTTAGCGGGATCCACCGCTAAGCCTTGCTTAGATACTATATTCCCAAGGAATCTAACTTCCCTTCTCCAAAAGTGACACTTGGAGAACTTGGCCTTCAACTGATGCGCTCTAAGCGTATCCATCGCCTCCACGAGGTGCCTTGCGTGCTCTTCCTTATCCTTAGAGAAGATCAGAATATCATCTACGAAGACCACGACAAACTTGTTCAAGGACTCCCTGAACACCCTACTCATCAAGTCCACTAAGTAGGCGGGTGCATTAGTCAAACCGAATGGCATGACCAGCCATTCTAAGAATCCATCTGGAGTTCTGAACGCAGTCTTGTCTATACTATCTTCAGCTACCCTGAGCTGATGGAATCCAGTAGCAAGATCAAGAGAAAACAGATGTTCCTACAAGCTGATCGAACAAATCATCGATCCTTGGTAATGGTTGTCTTTTCTCTTTGTTTAACTCACGATAATCAACACAAAGTCAAAGAGAACCATCTGCCTTGGTAGTAAATACTACAGGCACTCCCCATTTAGATATACTTCGTCTACTGAAGTTCTTCTCAAGCAACTCCTTGACTTGCTTTCTTAACTCTCATCTTGCGGTGCCATGTGTCTAACCGGCCACAAAACTATCTTGGCATTATCAACCAGATAAATGCGGAAATCTATCTCTCGTTTAGGGGTAACCCCCTTCACTTCACCCAAGATATCAGGATATTCTCGGACCACCCTCACCGATTACAAACTATCGATAGACGAGTTGAGGGATTCAAGACAACACAACATGACGGGACTCATAGGGTTACTAGAAATTTTTAGGGTATTACCGAGGCGAGTCATAAGCCTCACAACCATATGCCCAAAAATCAAGGATGGCTCCACAACTGGACAACCCATCCATGCCCAAAATCACCCCATACCCCATGAAACCGAGAATATGAGCATCACGCGAGAATTCAAATCCACCTAGATAATAGAAAAATGGGCGGAACCCCCAATTGGATTTGAAACACACACGGGATCCCTAACTTGACTAGTACTTAGGTGCAAACTTTCAACTAGATCAGATGAAATAAACTATGCGATGCACCAAAATCAAACAAGGTACGAACAGGAAAATCAGAAATGTAAACAAGACTTTCAACAGAAATACTACCTCGATCGGGAACTGGAGCGGCATTGAGAGCATGAACTTGCCCTCCCGAAGGTCCAGCACGCTGAGTCTGACCCTGGCCTTTCCCTTGCTTCTTCGAGCAATCCCTAGTGAAATGTCCAGTCTCACCGCAGAAAAAGCATTCACCATTCTCCCTTTTCCTCTTCTTACAATCCTTAATAAAATGCCCAACTGAACCGCAATAATAGCACTTTCCCTTTTTGTTATTGCCCTTGTTGTTGTTCCCCTTGTTGCCTTGACTCTTGTTCTTGTTCTGATTGCCTTGACTGCTTTGACCACTTGGATTACCCAGATTTCCTTTTCCCTGGGAATCAGTCTTCTTGGCTTGAGTATCATTCATCTTGGTCTCTTTCTTGACATCTCCCTGAAGTAACGCCATATCAACCAAACTCCCAAACGTGGCCCCATAGGGAATATGTGACATAGCCAATCCCTGCAACGGCTCATTCAATCCTCTAGCAAAACGAAGAGCCTTCTTCTGAGGAGTATTCACCATATCCAGGCCAAAACGACCTAACTGATTGAACTTGTTCACATATTCTTTGACAGACATATCTCCTTGTTTCAAAGTTGTGAACCTTTCCATTTGCAGATTCTCCTCAGCAGAAGATAGAAACTTAAGCACAAACCTTGCCCTAAAATCGGCCCAAGTCTCAACAGTCCTGGTACCATTGGTGACTTCCCACCAATAAGCGGCTTCATCCTTCATAAGCCAAACCGCCAACAAGATCTTCCTCTGATCGTCTAACCCAAAGATAGAAAATAAATCCTCGGTATCTTTCAACCAATTTCTGGCCTCTACAAAAGTCTCAGTGCCTTGAAAGTTCTTGCCACCCATTGCTTTGAAATCTTTGCAAGTCTTTGCGAAGTCAGCTTGAGGATGCTGAGGGGGAGGAAGAAGAGGAACCTCAGCGACAGGAGGAGGAGGAACATTAACTACTGGAGGAGGAGGAGGAGGAACATCTGCGGGGCTGGCTTCGGTCGCCCTAGCCTCCAAAAGTCTCCTATACCAAACAGGTATGTGTACTCCCTCCGGAATAGCAAAGTTATCGGCCATACTGAAAACGAAGAAAAAGACAGATTCAGAATGGAGAGAAAAAAACGAAGGAATTTTGCTAATGGCTTATTGGGGAATAGCCTTTAAAATAAACTAGACTTTTCTTTGGAAAATACTTTATACTTGGTTTTGAAAATAGTTTTCCAAAAGTTTTCTAAAAACCTTTTTGTTCCTTCTCGTAAACCATATGCTCTAATACCAAATGTAACACCCTACCTCCGCCAGGGTGACTCTTGCAAGCACTCTGACTTTGGAGGGGCGTTTGAACCAGGTAAACATGCATAATGATATATCAAGGCAGAACAAGAACATATGTATATATGTTAACAGAGTAAATAACATAGATAAAACAGCGGAATATTTTCAAACCATTTCAAAACAAGTCTGGTACAACATAATGTTAACTTTCCAAATACACAAGTCTAGATAAAAACAACATTACTGAAAAACTGAAATACATAAGTACTATCCCCAAAATAAGTGATAACCATAGCTAGCTTCATGTCAAGACCGTACATGAGCTAAAATCCCACAAGTAAGCGATCATAAATCCAGCTAAGCTCCAATATTCCCTCCCTGAGAACCTGGGGGGGGGACGGAAGAAAAGAGGCGAAAGAAAACAGGTCAGTCAAAAAAACTGAGTAAGCCCTACTACAATCAATGTAAACTGATAAAGTTAACTGGCATGAGAAGCAGGTATGATCATAAGGATAACAACATACTAGCATGGTGATTAACTAACAAGGTAGATAAAGGTGTCATCGCATAATCAGGTTTAAGGTTTTGCACCAAAGGTGTACTAGCAAACTAACATGACTGGAATAAACAAGTATTGATCCCTTGGCCCAAGCTTTGGCCCAATAACATGAAATGACCCTAATACAAGGTCCAACCAAACGGTCTAGTCGATTGGCTCCCTAAGCCTAACTCGTCACGTGTTGGTGTCAATACGACCCAAACATAATTGTAGTCGAACTGTGCCGGGTCCACCCTTCGGGTGTATCAAGCCCTACGGTGCCAACCCCTGGACACCATAAACATGAGTGCACAGTCTCGATCTACTGGTACCCATGCTTGACTTCTCCAAATTCGGACTACGTGCACGACCATAGTCCGTCCGGAACTACATCGGCGTACCACCCTACCGTCATTTATTGGTCGCTTACCTCCAGTTCAGTAATTCGTGCCCCACACCCTAGCCTAGACCCTAGGGCCATGATGATACAAACTTGGGATTACTACTGGAGTGGACCCCCATTGCTAGGATTTTCTAGTGGATTAAGTACAGTTTAACCGTCTTGCTAATCATGGATTAACTTGGGTAAGTGTAACAATGAGTTCACGACTTAACCCCGATTAATCTACCAAGCCCAAATTGGTTAAGTATTAAGTGGACCATGACTTAACCCTAATCATGAGGCATTAATTAATTAATGTGCCTTAACCTCTCACATTAGACTTTGTTGTGGTTTCTAGTTAAGCCGGTCGGTTCCGGGTAGCTTTACACCACAACTTGGTCTAACCTTGGGTCCCAGGTACCACATGACCAACTTCTCACATTGGGTCCTATTGTTTTTAGCAACTAGTTAAGCCGGTCGGTTCCGGGTAGGTTTACGCTACAAACTCAACCCAACCTCGAGTTGGTCACACTTATATTTTCTAAGTGTCATGTCCATCGTGTTTCCAAAACACATTACAAGTTTTCAAGCAATTGGGTAGACCTAACTTAATAGGTAAATTCCCAATGGGTAGACCTAACTTAATAGGTAAATTCCCAAGCTTATGTTTTTATGTCTTTTAAGTTTACCCAACCCAAACGCAATCCCATCGCTTACATATCGCAATAGCGCATAAATGATAGAAAGAGGGAACTTGGCATAATCATGACATAAAGGTATTGAAGCCACAAGTTTAACATGGTGGCATATGAAATGTTCATATGTTCATACACTTGCATATTACATTTTTAGGCCTCAAAAGCATGCATAAAACCAAACTTGGCATATTGGTGATACATGGTGCTAAATGACATGTAGAAATGGCCATAAGTTCGCATTTAGCCTCACATGCAAGTTATCATAAGGGATATGATAACTTACATGTTGCCAAAATGCAACCTTTAGCCTAAAGCTTGAAGCTTTATGTTCACATACTCAAGATAAGCTTGCATAACATGATAACATGAACAAAATAATCATCCCGAACTTGCATAACATACTTGCATATCATAACATGGCATACTTGCATAGCATAACATGGTAAACTTGCATAACATGACATGATGAACTTGCATATCATAACATGGCAAACTTGCATAACATGATAAACTTGCATATCATATCATAATGATCAAACACAACTTGCATCATTAACTTTAGAGTTTAAATATGAAAGTAGAATAGGGCTTACAATGCTTATGAAGGCACAAAAATATGACAAAGCCCTTATGAAATCAAATAGACCCAAAATGCAAGCTCTAATAGAAAAACCCTTGAGCCAAAATGATCAAAATTCTTTCTTTATGATGCAAATATCGAAACTTGACTTGAATGCAAGCTAATGATGCTCATACAAGCTTGAAAACACTTCTATGCATGGAAAATCTCTCATAGAAACAATTTAGAAATTTTATGAAGAGAGTGGAGGCCATGAGAGGTAAATTTTTGCCATAGTTTAGTTGTAGGATTGATTAATGATGATTTAGGGTTAGGTTATGGCCATATTTATAGAGATTAGGACTAATTTTAGCCTTAGGATTAAACCCTAGTTCCAATATCAGCCCTTAAAACCGAATCTGGCCCCCAAACTCAACACAAACCCAAAATGGTGCACCAGGCAAAACTGCCCGGCTGGACCAAGTCGACAGCCAAGTCGACAAGGCTGTCGACTTGGGTCCAACCAAGTCGACTCCCAAGTCGACAGGGCTGTCGACTTGGGTGCTCTGGCGGGAATTTTCCTGCCTGGCCCAAACTGGCCCAAATTTCCAAATTCAAACTTGAATTTGAAATCTGTTTTTACTTTGAAATTTTCTGAAAACTTCGTTGGCCCTTAATCGGGTCATACGGACTCCGATTTTCGAAAACTAGGACTCTATTTCGCGTATTTTTCCGAGACGAACGCAAAGGCATAGCCCGTTTCCCTTGATTCAGATTTATAAATTAAATTCTGCCTCGATTTATGTTATAATAGGTTATTGAAAATACGGGTTGTTACAATCTTTTAAGGCTTTGTATCCTAGACTTTGGGGGTACATGGGAAGAGCACCTTCCATTGGTAGAATTCGCATATAATAATAGCTTTCAGTCTATTATTGGCATGGCACCTTTTGAAGCTCTTTATGGAAGGCCTTGCCGTTCGCCTACATGTTGGTGGGAATCTACCGATAAAATCCTACTTGGGCCCGATATGGTTAGGGAAACCTCGGAGAAGATTGATTTGATTCGAAGGAGGATGAAAGCAGCATAAGATAGGAAGAAATCGTATGTTGATAAGAGGAGGACAGATCTTGAGTTTGACATTGGGGACATGGTTTTTATCAAAGTATCTCCGTTACGGAATGTTGTTCGCTTTGGGTCCATTGGGAAATTAGCGCCAAGGTTTGTAGGGTCGTTTCCTATAAAAGACAAGATTGGGAAAATGGCGTATAGGGTGGAGTTTCCTGAGAAACTTAGTGGAGTACACGACGTATTCCATGTATCACATTTGAGGAAGTGTTTGCACAAGACCGCGGAGGTGGTAGAGCCGAGCTTGCTTAAAGAGGTGGAAATAGAGCGTGACGCAACAATTAGACGAGCTCCTACATGGATTTTTGGGTCGGAGATCAAAAAGTTGAGGAATTGAGAGGTCGGACTAGTTAAAGTGCAATGGGGAGATGATGAGAGCAACGCTACTTGGGAGACAGAAGAGAAGATGCGTTCGTTGTACCCTTTTCTTTTTGAGGGTATGTCTTTTAATTTCTCCTTTATCGCTTAGCTTATCTTATCTTATCTTTAGTATGTCCTCTCATTATTATCTTTGACCTTTAGTTAGGATAATCCTATGGTTGAAACATGTGTTTGAGACATGTTATGCATGATGGATGTAAAATGGATGCAGGTGTTTGCTAGTGGTTGCTCGTGGATGCATTTATACACACACTTTAGGCACTAGAACGGCCCAGTCACTACATATTGCATATTGCATAAATGAATGTATTTAGTATAATGGATGTATAATGGTTGTACCATCATATAGATGCTGCATTCGGTTGAATGGATGTGCACGCATATAGAAGTAGTATGTAAGCAATTAGGATCTTTTGCATACATAATGGATGCATGGCACTATCATGAATTGCATCAAGGAGGTCAACTGAATCAGTGGACCGCCTGATTTTGCATTAGATACGGACATATACACACACTATGCATTTAAACATAAAAGCATTAGAAGTCTATAAGGACAGTGGATGCCAGTGTTTGATGATTGAGTAGATGGTTGATTGGATGTTAGGTTAAACATTCTTCTTGACTTGAAGATTTCGGGGTCGAAATCCTTTAAGGAGGGGAGAATGTAACACCCCGTAAATCAGTTAATACTAATATTCACAAATGAAAGAATAATTAATTCCAAATATAAGAATATTGGAAAACGGGCTGCGCCATTGTGTTCGTCTCGGAAAAATACGCGAAATAGAGTCTGAAATTTTGTGAATCGGAGTTCGTATGACCGATATATGGCCTCGAGAAGTTTCACGAAAAATTCAAATTTTAAAACAGATTTCAAAAACACTGAAATGGAGGCAGGCGGGAAAACTCCCGCCCAGACCAGGTCGACCTGGGGGTCGACTTGGGAGTCGACTTGGGGGGGGGCAGGTCGACTGGGGAGTCGACCTGGGTGTCGACCTCCCTGGTCGAGCCCAGGTGACCTGGGTGCATCTGGTTGGGTTTTCGGGCTGTGTTTTGAAGGCTGGACGAAATCTAATGGCTCTAGTATATTCTAGGGTAAATCTAATGGCCTAAATGCATCCTAACATCTATAAATAAGTGGGTAGACTCTAACCCTAAATCACTTGAAAAATTGGAGAGCTACCGACATGCCGTTGCCATGGAGTTCAGCGTAGCCGTCACAAACTAAAGAAGAAGGAGAAAGCCTAGCCTACAACTAAATCTACTCAACAAACAAATTAAATCAAAGACTCTTTCTATTTCTCTTCTTTAAAATTGTGAGTATGCTGATTCTCACAATGCTATTATAAAAAAATTGGATTAAGTTATGAATGGATCAAAAGAAAGTGATGTGAATTATAATTGTAAATTCTATATTGTGGATCTCTTGTTATGCTATTATGTTATCATATATATGTTGTTATGTTGTTGTGATTATGTTGTAAATAATCTTATTCTATGTCATATGTGATTAATCATGCTATGCTATGTTATAAATCATGTTATGCTATGATGAAAATCATGCTATGATATGTTATGCTATGCCATGCTATGATGAAAATCATGCTATGCTATGTTATGCTATCATGTTATGCTATGTGTAAATCGTGCTATGTTATGTCATAAATCTTATATATGTTGTAGATCTCATGTTAACACATATATTGGAAATCCATAAGTTATATGATTATGATATCATGTTAAGTTGTATTGAATCGTACAAATTGTAAAATCATGACGTTGTTATTCATGCAAATTGGATCATGTTTTAAAGTTTATGTTTTTTTTTCTAAAAATTAAATGGATCATGATTATGGGAATTTTCCTATTAAGATAGGTGTACCCATATACATGAATCCACAATTTAAATTGGATCTTGAATATGGGAATTTGCCTATTAAGTTAGGTGTACCCATATGCATGAATCTATGACTAAATGAATTTTTATTATGGGTATTTTACTATTGAGTTAGGTGTACACATATAAACCCATATTGTTAGATTAGATGATGTTGATTCACACATGTTCCTATGCAAGTTTATGAAATTTGATTGAGATCATATTATGTGAATTATGAACAAGTTGACATCTTTAGATCCATGACATGTATAATCCTATGCAAGTTGTACATATGCAAGTTTCACCCCTTATTATGATTCATTTAGTCATATATATACATGTTGTTATTGTGATAATCTCTTTTATGCTATGAGTTAGACTATTCGAGTCTAATATATATTTTGCGAATAAACGTTCAAACGTGGGGTAGGGGTGATATTAGGAATTAATAAATTGGGTGCAATTTTGTATGATTTTTCACGCCTTGAATGGATGTCTATAATTGAGTTAATTATGGACATTGTTGAATTTGGAATTAATTAATAATTCAAGTAGGGAATTATTAAAATTGGGGAAAATGGATTATTAATAATAATCAATGCTAAGGACACGAGGTTGGACCCGTTTGTGACGTAAACCTGCCCGGACCCGCCCGGCAAATCCAGTAGTCACAAATGTCGGCCCAATGTGAGAGGTCCTAGGCCCAAACTAAAGCATAACAGTTGTAAAGACACGAGGTTAGACTCTTTTATGGTATAAGACTGCCCGGACCCACGCGGCAAATCCAGCTGCCATAAACGCCAGTCTAATGTGAGAGGTCTTTATGAGGTTATGGCCTTAATGAATTAAGAAATGCTTAGCCAGATAATCATGTAAGGTGGGACATGGGGGTTAAGTAGGTGCCTTGGGTGGCATGAGGAATCTAGTGGTTGCCTTTAGAGGCATTTGAAATACGATTAGACTTAACCAAATACACATGTAAGTGAACATGACTAAGTGGGTTAAGTGGATGGACTAATGGGACAAGCTTAGGTGGAATGCTTGTGGGAAATAATGGGGGCCCATTTCAACCAGTATCCCAAAACGTATCTTTGTGGGTTCGACCCAAGTTGAGGACGGGACACGCATATTTGGTTTGACTAGAGCGGTGGCAACGCAAGTCCAACGGGTTTCATATGCGTGTGTGGAACCGGGCTGGTAGGTAAGACGTTGTTGCATCGTGTAGGTATAAGCCGTGCATCTCCGTTATATCGGGTTGCCACTTTTGGGGAATGATACACCCCACTGTGGGGCCATCACGGGTATCTACGAGTAGGGAGCCAATCGAAAAATGGAAAGTGGGGTACACCTAGTGGAGATAGGGGCAGGCGGCACCTATGTAGTCAGCTAGGAGTACGTAAAGCCATTAAGAAAGTTTCTAAGTGGAGCTAAGTGGGATCAATCTTTAGGGTGACTGGTGTGGTGCAGTATAGTTTTTATCCTTTAGTATTTAGGAGCGCCTATAACGTTTCCTTTAGCGATTGTCTATGTCCTTAATCTGCTCTTTCATAGACATTTCCTTGTTTTCCAGCTTATTCCTTAGTCCAGTTATTTTGATAGTAGTATTGTAGAATTATCATACTCGCCAGACTTTATGTCAGACCCCCTCTTTTCCATCTTTCTTTTCCTTCAGGTCCTCAGGTTGGCCCAAGTTCTAGTGGAGTCTAGTTGGATCGCTTGTCTCTTGGGAAGCTTGGGCTGCAGAAAAAAAGTCCAGCTTGTTATCCTTCTTTTTAATGGCTATTTATTGTAATGGGATTATGTATTTTGTTTTTGAAGACGGATGTTGTACTTGGTTATAATCTATGGTTTTATGATGTAACAGACATATTTAATTTCCGCTGCAATAAAACGAAGTTTTAGTTTTCCAAGTGCTATTTATTGTCTGTCTTGTTGTAATTTCTCTGTTCTATATTCACTTATGACCTCCATGGAAGTTAATGCATTCCCTTTGTGAGCGACATTAATGGACGTGGGGTGTTACAACAACCATATCTGTAAAATCACGAAATCCAACATCGAAATATTCCAAAGATAATTTCGATTCAAATCCAATCCAATAAGTATATTGAAAATTCTGATTATTTTAAAACCACTTCAAATCCAATTTATTTATTTGAAAATATTTGATCATAATTCAAGTTCATAACTAGTCATTTCAATAAAAATATATTTTTATCCTATCAAATGTGGAATTTTTCATCCCAGTTCTTTCCAATTCCTATATTATGATTTTACACAAATTATAGATATTTTTAATAATTTTATCAAGGCGCGTACAGTCGATTTCCAATAACGAGCGTCGAACTGCACTTACAACGACCTTTTCCAAATTTGATTTGGACGTATCTCTAAATCCAACCGTCAGATTTTAAATTTCTAATATTCGTTGGAAAGCTCTTTTCGATACGAACCCAATGGTTCTGGTTTTTGGAGAATCCGACGGTCGGATCTCCCGCAACGTCAATTCGAAGTCAATGGTCGAAATTCACAAACTGCCGTGGCGCGGCGCGGCGCGGCGCGTTCTATTCAGGCCATTACATTATATATATAATATATATTTCGTCGATTTCCTTTCAAAACGTATTTTATAATTCGTTTTCGAAACAGTTTCAACTTCATATTCAATATTAAATCAAAATTGAATATTCCATATCATTAATATATAAATGATAATATTTTCAAAATGTTAGATTTTGAAATCACTTCCTTTTCTATATTCATTATAAAAACGAATATAATCGATATAAATATCGTTCGCATCAAAATGGCGCATCTCTAATCAACACAGCTTTATATATTTCAATAATTTCGTTATTCTATTCAACAAATGAATATTTTCTTCAACACATGAATATATATTTCTTTATTCAACACATGAATATTTATTAATTCTTACTTACAGTAAAAATGTAAATTTTGTTGTATAAAATATTTCGTTCAACACATGAATAATTTCAACACATGAATATTCTCAACACATGAGTATTGTCAACACGTGACTATTTATTCTATTCAACACATGAATTTTCTTTTATAATATTCTTTATTTCCCAATTGGAATGAGGCCCAATCAATTACCATATAATGTTAATTATATGGATTCCATACAACACATGTATATAATAGCAACGATAAATAATCAACCAACATCCAGAGTGCACTACACAACTGCATAAGCATTAAATATAAATATTTAACGCTTGCAAGAGCCTATCAACCAATCGGTCGACATACAATGAAATAATTGGGATTAGTATATGCCAAATATCATCCCAACACCCGTGTGGGGTTTCAATCCACAAACACTGACTATTATTTGTGCAGTTGGGCGTTGTGTAAAATTTATCATCCCAATCAATATCAGTCAAATCAGTGTACATAAACAAATCGTCTGATTTGTAAATGAATGTTTTATTCACATACCCATTAAAAATTATATTTTTAACGACCAAAATATTTTATTCAACCTATAAATATTCTATTCAGTTCATTTATTCAATAAAATGATATTTTTATTTTTCTAACTTATTTTAGGAAATTTCGGCAGCATAACAGCACGATACTAGAAACGGGATAAGGCCTAGCCTAATCCTCAGTCTAATAATGGCTTGTGCCATACACATACCAATCTAATCAATTCCATTTCACCCAAATAACCAAATTCAAGCCAATAATCCTATCAACTACACAGCCAAACAAACAAATCGCCCATGGTCTTTGGACGACGGGTGTCGGGTGCTACTAAACACCGTCTGCATCCTAGTATATATTTTAACTAGAAAAGAAAATTTAAAGTGAGAATTTCTCATAGAGGATTCCACTCCGCCGTGCTTTACTTTTGAACTGCTGAACTGTCTGGATCTGTTTGAAATTCCAATGCAGTCCTTTTCACACGGTTCATCTATAAAAAATTATATTTTTATCACTTCCTTTCAATAAATTAAAATAATATTTTTATTTCTACTTCATATACATTTACAACGCTTCTTTCTATATAAAAATTATATTTTTATATTTCTACTTCTTTTATAAAGATCGAATTTTTATATCATCGCTATAAAAATCTCATTTTTATTTCAACATATATATAATAAAAATCAGATTCTCATTGAACTAAAAATAATTTCATATGTATGGTAAAAATCCTATTTTTATCTTTCTAAAAATCATATCATACATACGATAAAAATTATATTTTTCCTCGCTAAAAATTATATAAAGATCACATTTTTATTTCAAAACAATGTGTATAAAAATCCAATTTTTATCCTTCTAAAAATAATTTCATGTCCTACAATAACTAAAAACGTATTTTTAACTTGTTAAAAATATCTTCATATCATGAACTAGTTAAAGATCACATTTTTAACTTGCTAACACGTTAAATGTAAGAATTAAATTCAGAAAACTCACTTTTTCCTAGGGTTTCGATCGAGCTAGAGCTCGTGGTGGCATCGCCTTGGGTTCCCCAGCGCTGGTGCTTCTCGGTGGCTCAGCAAGGGTTTAATTGCAAATGTATATAACATAAAAATTGGTTTTTTATGGGTTGGGAGGCTCCACGGGTGGACTGACCTGACGGGTGGCGGCTCGTTGCTAAGAGTAGGGGGCTGGGGTATCACGGTGGTGGGGAATGGAGGTGGGCGGCGCGGTTAATGAGAAAAACGGGGGCGATGGAATTGCTGCGCGATTTTTTTAGAGAGAGAGGGAGCGAGGGGAGAGAGGGTGTAACATCAAATGTCCGTTAATGTCACTCACAAAGGGAATGCATTAAGTTTCGAGGAGCGTTTAAGTAAATAGAACAGAATATTACAAGACATATACATAAAATAGTATTTGAAAAACTTTATAACTTTATTGCGGCGGAAAACAGAAATAAGTTTGGTTACATCTTTCAAAATCACAGTACCAAAACTCAAGTACATAAATATCAGCCTTGTTCAAAAGCAATCAGAGCACAAAACTTTAAAATCATAATCCCCACAGAAGATGCCATAAAAAGGCAATCCATGCTTTAAGCACTTCAAGCAGAAGAAATCCGGATGAAGCTAGAGTATTCCCTCCTTGAAAACCTGGGGGGGGGAGGAACGGAAGTAAAGAGGCGAAACAACAAGGGTCAGACAAAAAGTCTGGCAAGTCCAGTGACTTTCAACTATGAACAGATAATAATGTCGTGGCATGCAAATAAAACTGGATGTGAAATAACAGTAACAGGTGTAGCAGATATACTTAGGTTAAACAGAAGAAACAGAATGTTATAAGCTATTACTATTCACTTCTCTGCACTAATACTAGTATAACATGATTAGGTGTTACCCTAATGTCTAAACAGAAACAGGAACAGAAACAGAATGCTAGTAATGGGCCTTTACTACCCCAACAGAGACAGAAGGTGCAGAAAACAGAATACTAATAATGGGCCTTTACCACCCCAACTAATGGGCCTTTACCACCCTAACAGACGGTACCACGAAGAAACAGACAGGTGTTACCACCCCAACGGAAACAGATAGTACCTCAACAGAAACAGACAGAACTAGGTGTACCCTAAATTCTACCCTAAGCGATCGACTTCCTAATACATAAATACCTTGTGCCAGCGCTATAGAAGGGTGTATCATTCCCTAAAGTAGCAACCTATAGACACAGACCTATTTACATATGTCATTGTGTCTTACATCCTCAGAGTAGACCTGATCCATGCACGCACATGACCCGGTTGGAATGCTCCATCAACACCCCTCGCCATTATCAGAATGAACCGCTTATAATTAGTTCAGTAGGCGTGCCCGGACCCTACCTACTGTTGGGTCATAGTTTTGATACCAGAAAGGGTTACTGACTAATATGGGTCCCATACAATAGATGAAACAAGTAATTACCCATCCTAACCTTGTGTCACCAAACTAACAGATTTCAGATTAACTTGCTTACAGATTTCAGATGTACAAAGTTCAGATTAACTAGTTCTCAGATCAGACATACAAGTTAACAAGTTTTCAGACTAGCGAATCAGATGTACGGATTAATAGTCTTACAGATTGTTTCACCTAACTTTGTATTGGGCCTACAGATTCACCAAACGGGTTTATTAGATTCATCAGTTCAGTTGATATAACCCTATCCACCCAATACGTTTTAAGCATCATATTTATCTTAGATTTTCATTAATTAATTATTAATGCACAGACCTCTCACATTAGGTCGGTAGCTTGTGGCCGCTGGATGTGCCGGGCGGTTCTGGGCAGACTTCTGCCACAAGCCAGACTTAACCTCATGTCTAGGCATCTTTTAGTTATGCCTACGACCTCTCACATTAGACTAACAGTTTGCGGCTACTGGTTAGGCCGGTTGGTTCCGGGCAGGTTTCCACCGCAAACTGAGTCTAACCTCGTGTCTCAGCATTCTTATTATAGCTAAAATATTCATTCACAGATAGTGCCAATAACATACTAATTATGCCAATATCAGACTAATTATACCAATGCAACAAATTAACTTCTTTACAAGTTACAGCAGATTATTCAAACATGTTTTGCTCAATTTTAGATCGAGCCTTCAGATGCATACTCAAATTACAGTATTCAGTTTCAACAAATTTTGCAAATTAGACAGTTAAAGCATCTCTCTAAAGTTCTATTAACATATCTTGCTTAATTATAAATTAAGCCTATAAATCTACATGCCCAAATTATGGTCATAATTCACAACATATATATGCCCCCATATTTTAGTTAAATTTGCATAGTACAGAATATTCCCCAAAAATCCCAAAATCATGGTGCACAACATAAACTATGCCAAATTATAGCCTTTTATTACCGCATATGTCAAATATCCAAAAATCCAAATTAGGCGTATTCACATTAATAGTTATCCCTATTTTAATATAGGTTTTTCAGGCCTAAGTCACAAATCCTTTTTCTTCCAAGTCATAAATTGTCATATAAAATATGCCTCAAATCTAGATCTTAAATTCAACATGTATTATGTCCTCAAAATCAGATCTTGAATTATAACATGCATTATGTCCCCAAATTACAAGTCATATGTTATCATATAATAATCTTCTTTCTTCCAAATCATGAACCATCATATATATAGTATGCCAAGATCTAGATCTTAAATTACAACATGTGTTGTGTCCTCAAATCAGTCACAAATCAGTTATGCCCAATTATGCATCTTTCAATATTTTCCCCAAATTTAGCGTTTATGTGTTCATCTCTTATGAGATTTGGCTCAGGCTTGTGGTAGCCTGGCTATAAAAACAGAAAGGAAGAAAAGAGGGAAAAGATACAGAACAATCATAATAAATAAGATAGATTCAAAGGAAAACAGATCAGATAAACAAAAATAGGCATCATCTTAGATTCAGATTCATTATCATGCTAGGATCATATTTAAATTTCATATTGGAAAATAACTGTACTTGCCTTGTTTGGATTCTAAAAGAAAAAGGTGTTGTAGCTGTTCTATTTTAATCCTAATCAGAATTGGATGAAGAAGAAGCACAAGTCCTAGCTTAGGTTTCAGTAGAGTAGAGACGCCATTGATTTATTTTTTAGAGAAGAAGAGAGCTATGGAGGCTAAAGAATTGTGTAAGAGATTTAGGTCTAGGTTAGGATTTAGGTTTAGGTTAGGGATGTATTTATAGATGTCTAGGATCGATTAGAGCTCTTAGATTAACCCAGAAACCATCAGGACCACTCAGATGCCATATCATCCCTTAGGGCGAATCGGGCCACGGGTTGACAGCCAAACACCCTGGATTGACCCCTAATCGACCGAGCGGGGCTCGGGTCGACTCCAAAAATGGTGCGGTTCGACTATTCCCCCTCCCGATTAATTGTTTTGAACTTTTTTGAATATTTATTTATTTAATTTTTTTTATATATCTATATAAATATTTCTCTCATATTCATACAAACTTCAAGGCTTAATAACTTCTTCATAATTAACCATTTTCAAACTAAACCACTTTTTGAACTGCGTTCACACTAAGTCACTTTTTAGCAATTCCCCTAAAACAAAAATATGGCGCTGGCGGGGATCGAACTATGTACCTCTTGTATGCAAGTCACATGTTTTAACCAAATGAGCTACTAAGTCTTTTACTTACAAACCTTAGAGCAATGCTAAACATCATTCTTTTCTCATTCCTCTTTTTCAAATAAATTATTCTTTAATTTGTTATTTTAATATTCTCAGAAAATATGGGGTGTTACATTCTCCCCTCCTTAAAGGATTTCGTCCCTGAAATCTCCAAGTTAAGGAGAATGTAAATCCTACCATCCAATCATCCATCTACTCAATCATCAAACACAGGCATCCATTGTCCTTAAAAGATTTCTAATGCCATAAGAACATATGCAAAAAGTGTGTGTATATCTTCCTTATCCCTTGCAAAATCAGGCGGTCTACTGATTCAATTGACCTCCTTAATGCGAATTATGATAGTGCCATGCATCCATTATGTATGCAAAAGAACGCTATTGATACATATCATTTCTATATGAGTGGGCAACCATACATTCAAATGCAACATCCATGTGTGGAGTCAATCATTCTGCATCCACAAAAATTGAAAATTGCACACACATCCATATGCAGTATGAGAGTGTTTTTGAGCCGATCTAGTGCCTAGTGTGTGTATATGCATCCACGAGCATCCACTAGCAACCACTTGCATCCACTTGCAACCATTAATCATAACATGTCTCAAACACATGTTTACATTCATTAGATTCTACCTAAAGTTCGATGACTCGATCGATAGGATACAACCGAGTGATAGAAGCAAGTACAATTAAAACAAAAGCTTTGTTCCTATTAGACATTAGTTAAGAGAATAACTCTCTAAGTATCAACCCCGAAGACCGAAATCAACATCAGATTGACACTCAGTGAATTACTCCCGTTAAACAATGTCAAAATTGAAAAACTACTTCACGCTTCAAATAAAACCCCTATCCTTTTCAGAAATATTCAGAAACTTACAGACTACTGGTACGGATCAGATTATCAAATGATTCTTAGGAAACTAAGCATGATAAAACCCCACCATATCCCACAAATGTATGCGTCATAGTCAACTTAATGCCCAACACAGATTCCCTCAAACCCCAACCTATCACGAGCAAATGAGTTGTAACCTTTATGGGGTTTTGAGACTATAGTGGGATCAGAAACAAGACTAGTATTAAAGTGCAGAGTCTCAATTACAGAAATATGCCAGAATCAAAAAGAGTTGTAACTCAAAAATCAGATAAGAAAATTAAACCTCCTACAGAAATTTTTCTATTTCTATCCTATCCATCAGCCACGAGAGCATTCGCCTAACCTCCAGAAGTAGGTCCTGTCTTCTGCCCTTGCCCTCGTTTCTTCGGGCAGTCCCTAGTTGTGACAACCCGAATCTTTATAACATGTTAAAACCATAAATCAAGGCAGAATTAAATTTTAAAGTAAGAATCAAGGGAAACGGGTTGCACCATTGCGTTCGTTTCTAAATTCTACATGAAATCGAGCCCAAGTTTTCGAAAATCGGTGTCCGGATGAAGAAGTTATGGCTTGTAGAAGATTCAGCAACTTTCGGGCAGCACAAGACCAGGCAGGTCGACCTCCGGGTCGACCTAGGGGCCAGGTCGACCATGTGGTCGACCTTAGGGTCAACCTACCCCCCAGGTCGACCATGCGGTCGACCTCCCCCCTACAGGTCGACCTGGTCGGCCTGTTTTGACCCAGAACCCATTTTTGAAGCCTGCGACGTGTTTTGATGGTCCGGAATGATTCTAGGGTTAATCTAAGGGCCTAAACAAGTTGCTACCCCTATAAATACATCCTAACACTTAGCGTAATTCATACAAATCATTCTTACATGGCTATGCTGCTAATTTACCTCTTGAACCATGGCCGCCACCTCTAAATTAAAGCTTAAGCATTAAAATTCGATTCAAATCAAAGATCAATGCTTCTACAACAATTCAAGAGAATAGATCAGCGACACCGCAATAATTCGACGACTAATTTCTAAACTTGACTTCTACATCATTCTTAGACCACGATCTGTAAGTTCCAGTTACTTTTAGATAAAAACTATAAACTTAATATGGGCATGTTATAAATTGGAATTGATGTATGTATGATTCGTATCCATTCTTGTTTTCTCCTTGGATCTTGACTATTGGGAATATTTCCTATGACGTTGGAACAATTTTTATGGCATGAGACTATGCCTATGACTATGAACATGAGACTATGCCTATGCCTATGACTATGAACATAAGACTATGCATATATCTATGACTATGAACATAAGACTATGCCTACGCCTATGACTGTGAACATAAGACTGTTTCCTATGACTATGACCAGGACAATTATGACTAATAGCCTATGATTCATGACCATGAGGTTATTGCCTAGGATTATGACCATGAAATTGGATCTAAGCTTGATTTCTTTATTTATCCTTGGATCTTGATTTTGGGGATTTTTCTATTTAAGTTAGATCTATCCATATTCTTGAAACTAGATTATTATTCAAACCTTTTCATGTTCATAATTTTATCAGATCTATATGCCTGCGATGTTTTAGTCAATTTAGTTATGTCATACCTTAGAATTAAATTAATAATAAAACGATGTCTATTATGTTATATGTACGATATTGATCCATGTCTGTGGTTTTATTTTATTATCATGTTGAATTGAGAATTAATGAATAAGTCTATTCATATGTATATGAACTTGGAATATAACCTGTTATGACAAGTTGTGTAGTTTATCATGTTATGCAAGTTTTAGGTGATAAAATCATATCACGTATGTGACCAAATGTTAGATCTTCATGTTTATGTGTATATGTTAAACCTACGTCATATTTCAAGTTCACACTTATTCAAATGTTCGTGATTGATTTGCAAGTTCATATATATGTAAGTTGATTTAGTCTATGTTGCAAATTCACATATATGTATGTTGAATTAGTCCACGTTGCAAGTTCGCGTCTATGATATCCATGTTGATTACTTTGCAAGTACACACCTATGGTGTTCATATTGTGTAACGACCCGGATTTTCAACGATTTTGGTTATCGACATAAGCTCGATGTTGATAACCAAAACATCGGAAAATCCTGGTAATTAGTGGAAGAAATTAGAGGGTGAGGGAAGATAAGATAGAAAATTAGAATAGAAGAAGAAGAAGAACACAACATCAGAGTAACACGAATCTCACAGCGGAACGAATAAATATATTTCATAACATAACTTTGAAATACAAATCTGTAAATGAATATACATACTATTATCAAAGTACAACACTTACAACACAGCGGAAATAACTATAGTTATATGATCCTGAACAAATTTAGGCACCCAAGAGTTTAGGGAAAACAACAAAATAAATTCCGGGTCAGTCATGGGACTGGTATGAGTAAATAGTTTAAAAACAGTTTCAGAAAACTAAATGATATCTCATAAGAACACGCCGTATAACACGGAACGGGTTTTTCCCTTATGAGAATCCAAACACTTGACTTATCTTTATATCAAAACTCTTTTGATATTATAATAATGTCTAAATCAAGTAAATAACAATCTAGTGGAACGTTTGCATCTCACGTTCCACATATATATACAAATCATAAACCGCAAGCACGTTTTGGGTAATGGGTTTCCAACTATGACAAGGTATGGAACCACCTTCCGCTGGTATATCTCTAGAGGAGAATACACTGAGTTCAACAAGAACATCTTGCAACTCAGCCACACATGACCGGCCACTCATTTCGCTTGAGTGTATCGAATGTATATAACCAACGATTGGGATCAGCAACCGTTTCCTGAATGGGACAGCATCGACAATAGATTTTTAGAAGTAAATGAAACTCTAGATCAGGTGATTATACACCCTAATAGGTGCGACCTACATAGCCATGCTGCCTGCCCGATTTCTGTCATTTACCGGTTGATGAGGCTAGAAGCTACGCTTTATCATCACACCAGATTCACTTCGAATTCCACATCGTCAAATCCATCAAATCACCGATTGACGTCCTCAACAGTACATTACGTGTTAGCTAAAAGAAGTTTCCTTCTCCGCTTCCACTCTTGGTACGGTTGAAGAAATCAATGTACGTGACATTTCTGGAAACACTCTGTTAGACATTCATCCATACAAGTCACCCAGGAACAGGATGAACTGAAGGTACTATTTCTATTAATAGAAAAAGTCCTTGCACTCTACTCCGTCTTCGATTATCTTTATATAATCTGATTCGTAACGCTACTGCCAATATGGAGTGGTTCTTCGGATAATAATCCAACCGGTCTCTCCATATCGACAACGATGGTCAAAACTTCGATAGTCTGTGATTTAACTATCGAATAAAAACAAGTGTTTCGATAGTCGATGATTTAACTATCGAATAAAACAAATGTTCATCCAAACATCCAACAAATCACTGAACCTTTAATTAATATTCCATTAATTAAATCTCTTCTCTATTTCTTATCAATATTTGTTAACCAAATATTTTCAATAACCATATTGGCCTTATACGTTAATTGGAAAACATTTCCGAATATCACCTTCCTTTATTTTCTAAACTTTAGAAAATATATGTTATTTATAATTGGAAAATATTCCAACTACTTATCTCTTTTCCAATATCGTTTATTCCTATACTTAGGAAATATTAATTATTCTATTTCCCAGCTTACACTTATTTGGGTTAAAACGGATGTTGTGTAAAACATCGTTACGACAACCCAAATACTGTATTTAACTAATTCTTATTCCACATTGATCTTCGAGCCTGAATCTTGCTACTTATCGGTATATCATGAAATCAACCAAGTTGGGGTATAATTACCTCTCAGACCTTGACTGAATAACATTTAACGTCAAAACAGACAAGACTACTTGCTCGAATAATCAATACCATACAACTGATTATTCACCTTTAAACACATATATACTTTCTCTATCTATTCTTTCGAGATTTTATTCTTATACTTCCCCTTATAATTATACTATTCTATTTCTAAGTTCGTTTTCTTATCGACTTCTATATATATCGATACGTTGATTTCTAATTATCAAATTATCTTAAAAATATTCTATCTCCTTAAATTCCCGGAAAAATTCGCCATAACCTCCTTTGTACCGGGAGCATTGGGAAATTTCAAATAGCTTTCCCGGTCCTTCTCATCTCAAAAAGAAAAAGAAAAAGCCAAGCGGCTAGCCGATACGGCCCATAAAATCTCATATGGAAATTAAATACGTACCTTTTTGTCGGGCATTCTATTTATTTCACTTCTATACTTTATTCCATACCTGTCTCCTGTATGTCTATACCTGTCCAATCTTATTTAAACTATACCAATCGTTTTAACTAAATTTGTTAATTAAATCTGTTACTTAACTTTTCAGTCTATTTCACCTTCATATTTGAACATGACATGTTCAAATATATTTTAACTACATATTAACAAATTCTAATTATACTCATACTCTCGTTCCCTTATCGACTTCTTATTCAAATTCCAATTCAATTCTATTTGAATTCTTTTTATTTAAACTCCAATTGAATTCTATTTTCAAATTCTATAGTTTAAAGTCCATTTGAATTCTCTATTCAAATTCTATAGTTCTAAAGTCCATTTGAATTCTCTATTCAAATTCTATAGTTCTAAAGTCCATTTGAATTCTCTGCATTATTTATAAACAACGTTTATAACTTCAATTCAAATCCCATCTTTCCATTTATAAACCAAAGTTTATAAATTCGATTCAAATCCCATCTTCCATTTATAAACAAAGTTTATAAATTCGATTCAAATCCCATCTTTCCATTTATAAACCAAAGTTTATAAATTCAATTACTTGTTTTATATACCTTCAAAACAAGTTAATATTTTCTATAGTTTTATTTAAAATTCAAATTCTATTTATAAAAATAGAATTTCCTTTTTAAATATCAAATACCCTTTCCGATATATTTTTTTTGAATCAATATTCAAGCCCCAGGAATATTTTAAACAATCAAATCAACCAATTTTCAATCATTTGATTTTTAACACATCATATAGGAATATATATGAAATCAAACAAACAAACAAACAAACAGAATATATATATTTTTGAGGAATCCAGTTGGATTCCTCCAACCTGTTTTCCTGCATCCACAGACGTTAGTCAACATAGTAATACCCATCCTTCTTCGAGGCAGGATATCGCGGTATAGAAGGTCATCCACTAATCATAGCGTGGGGCGTATAGGGTAATCATCCACTATGAAACCGCGGGCATCCGCTAATGAGACTGCGGGAATCCAACCAATCATCAACCCAATATATATATATATATATATATATATATATATATATATATATATAATAGTCAACCAATCCTAAATAACTATATATATATATTTCAAAACAATCAGACATCATTCAAACAAGCACAGACAATTATTTTTAACTATATAAAAATAAATTTCTAAATAAATGGTGAGTGAGGTTTACTCACCAGATTTTATTTTTCCGATCTATTCTGATTCCCATTTTAATTCCATTCAGAAGTACTTGACAATGCAAAGCCAATGCATCTCGTTTTCACCGAGATCTGTTATCGTGTAAATAAATTATATTCATTCACAAGATTCATATTAAAAACAATTTGTTTATTTTATTTTATTTAACCACTATAAATCACCTTAAGTTAAATAACTATTATATTCTTCTTCTTTTAAAATGGTCTAGGTAAGTTTAAATTAAATAAATTACTAGACTTATAAAATAATGAATTTAAGCATAAAAAGGGTATGAATGAATTACCTAATACCTTTTTCAATTCATGAAAACAGCAAATTTTGAACTTGAACATCTTCCGAAGACAACATCATTCGCCTCCTTATTGACCACCGAATACAGGCAACATCTACTATCACCAACCCCTCACTGCCTTTACATTCACCAGTTTACACTTCGGCCATCTCTATAAGAACTCCAGCCTCACCATTTCCATTGTTGAACAACTGGTTAACTCCAGTACCACTAAAATTCCTTCACTATTACATCCCCAGTTATTCTCAATCCTTATCAGTACATCGCACTCCGCATTGCCCTCTCCTAGTTAAAAAAAAACCCAATTCGATTACTGTAAAAACCGTGAGACCCTCCTGTACCTAAATCAAAGTTCGATCCTTGCATCTTCTTCCTGACGAACCCCATACTACGAACTCCGACCCCTTTTGCCTGCATCGCGATTTCCATCGCCGATTGGTTCGAGTCTCCCTTTCCTTCTATCGCACCAAAAATTACTCACTCTCCTCAACTTTGACTTCATCTACAGAGTGACAGACCATGTCGGAATCTTTCAGACATCACCGCGAACATCTCGACACCGCTGAGTCACGGTTCCAGGTCCCGTAGCATCCCAAGTTGCATCGCACCGTGTGATTCGGCTCCCCATCAAAGAGCTTGACCTCACAAATCGATTGATCCAAGTTTTAGGAATTTAGGGATTTTGTATGACTTACTTTGAATTTATTGAAAGTAAAAGGGGAAAGCGGTTTTCCGATTTCAGAAGAGTGAAAATGGGATTAAGAGAGGTGATGGTCGCGGTTTATAGATGAACACAGATGGAATAGAAGAGGCCACGATTTGTTTTCAATTTGTGTTGAGAAAAAGGGCCAACGAGCTGTTTCCATTAGTGGTGAGAAGAAGGGCCACCCAATTTTGATGTTTTATTTTAATTTATTTTTAATTAAAAATTCGTATCCTTAAAATTTAAAAACCCTTGACTCCGAACTCCTTTCTGAACCCAATAACTGGCATTTCTAGTGTTTACCCACCCTTCCGGACACACTGGGATATGTCACGAAGTCCAATTCGATCGTTTGTGGAAGATATTTATTTAAACTGATATAAATCAAATTTTAAAACAATAAATTCTGCGAAAATAAATTGATATTATTATTCGAATTCAAACAGAAGTCTGAACTGTATTTAATTCAGTTTTAATTCTCGAACTGAATTATATTTTCGCATTACAATGATTTAATATATTCGATATTAAATCGAAATTGATTATTAAATCGATAACTCAAATATAAAATTCCATTATATTATCAAATTAATATTTAAATTAAATATTAAATATTCAAAAATTAACCCATAAGGATCCGGGTCATTACAATCTTCCCCACTTAAAATAATTTCGTCCTCGAAATTGCTAAGGTAGGAAAAGTGCTACAAACCCATTTATTTCAAAACTTATTTATGTTGATCCTCAACATTTCATATTCCATTCAAAACTCTCTTTTGAATAAATCCCTATTCGATAACTCCTCCCTTCGAATAACTATATTCGATAATCTCTCTTTCGAATAACTAGATTCGAAAACCTTTCTTTGAATAAACTATATTCGATTTACTCTATTCAATTTATTCTATTAGATTTAACTCTTATCGATTAACTCCATCGAATAATTAAATTCGATAACTCCTTTCGAATAAACTATACTCGATAATCTCTCTTCTAACTTTATTCGAATAACTAATATTTGATTTCACTCCATTCACTTGACTCTAGATTGCAGTGATCACAATGGTTACGCCTGATTCCCCCAGGAAACATCCGACCGCCCTAGGCTATCTGCAGCCCTGCGAATTACGCTAGCAGTCGTATGAAATGGCAACTTATCCTGAGTAACTATGTTTGACTAAATCTATTTCAATAACTATATTCGATCAACTTTTAATTGAATAACTAACATTCAATTGAATCCTAATTCGATTAACTATGTTCAATTAACTCTATCTGGTTAACTCTAAATTTGAATAACAAATATTCGATAAATTCTAATTGAATAACTAATATTCAATTAACTCTACGGATTAACCCTAACTGATTAACTCTAACTGGTTAATTCTTACTCTAATCGATTTATTCTAACTCTAATCGATTATATCTAACTCTAATCGACTTATCCTATTCGAATAACTCCTATTGGATAACGTTTATTCATTTATAAAGATTTACCTTTAGTAACGGTTCTTCCCCTTATAAATGTTCTCTTTAATAACGTTACTTCACTTATACAAGTGTTGTGTACCCCTTTTATTTAAAACTATCGGTGTTAAAAACCAATATCTCTTCTCTATATAAGTTCAGACTTATATATTCCGTTTATCCAATGATAAATATTTGATTTAATTTATAAACTGTTATTTATAAATTAATCTTTTCTATTTATCTGTTAAAAACAGATTTCCATTTTCTATTCACCTTCTAAATGTTCCTTTGATTAAATTCTATTTATTCAACAAATAAATATCTCATTTATAACATTCTATTTGTAAATGTTTTTACATATATTTCTCCTTCTATTTGTTTGCACATAACTTCCTTTGTATTTGTGTTACAAATATTTTTACTTTTTAACTCTTTTGGTTTTTCCTTTACTCAAACCCAATTAATATTTCATTCACAGTGATTTTACTCAATTTATTCATTTCAATCCATTTAACTTACTTAAGTTAAATTTTCAATCATTCGAATTCCCATTAACTAGTTGCTAATTAACCGTTTTGCCTATTTCACCCTTCGTATTTGAATATAACTTGTTCAAATATATGTCAACTTAATTATAAACTAATCTAATTATAATTTCAACTCGAGTTATATATTCGATTTCGAATATAAATTCTCAATTTCTTTCAATTATCCAAAAACCCAATTTCGATTCAAATTTCCTTTAACTAATTATTTTCCAATTTAGTTAATTCTATTTAACCATTTAAAATATGATTTTTGTCTTAAAAATCATTTCACTTACTTCACTGGAGTTCATATTTATTTTATTTCTCCGGTCTGGATTTTTCTAATGCCAATTCGGATTTTTTTCCTAAAAATCCTTTTATTTATTTAATTAAACCGTTATGGTTTTATAATGGTTCTGGCGCTGCTTTTCTAAAATTTTGATTTTTACATAACTCAAAATCTATACGACGAAATCCAGATTTTTCTCTTTCATTAGAAAACTATCGTTCAACCGGTCCCGACGATTCTTGTTTCAAAGAATTCCGACTTCAATTGAGTTCTGTATACTAAATTGAAGTTCGAATCGCCAATTTACGAACTACCGCGCTACGGCGAGCTCGTTTTAATTATATTTATAAATATAAACGTTTTAACTTTGTTTATAATAAATTCAACTCCATTCTGATATATTTTTAATATATATCAAATCCATTTCACATAATATTCCCGATCTATTTCGCTTCTAATATTCAAATCCTATATCTTAATTTAAAATATTCAAATTCCATTTGAATCTCTTTATTCAAACTCTATATTTGAATTTCCTTCTATTCAATTTCTATTTGAATTTCTTCTATTCAAATTCTATTGAATTCCTTATCTTCAAATTCTATTTGAATTTCTTATCTTCAATTTCTATTTTAACTCCTTTAATTTAAATTCTATTTCAAACTCTATATTTTCTTGAATTCTAATATTCAACCTCCACTTTATATTCTCTTTGAAATTCTATTTAACCATTTTCCATTTGAATTCTAATATTCAAATCTCTATTTGACTTTTCTTTATTCAAATCCATTTGAATTCCTTTGAATTCAAATTCCATTTGAATTTTTCTTATACAATTTCTATTTGAATTTTCTTTATTCAAACTCATTTGAATTCCTTTGAATTCAAATTCTATTTCACTTCTATTTGAATTATATACATATTCAAATTCTTTTATTTTACTTCTATTTGAAATCTATATTCCAATTCCCATTTCAAAATTCCTTTGAAGTAATATAAATATATACATATATTTATATCTATCCTGTAACGGCCCGCCCTGTACTAGCCGACATTTCCTCCGAAAGTGCGTTGTACACATGTCTAACTAGTGCGGAACGGTCGGTCGGAAGGAAAGAAAGGAGGTGAAGAACTAACACAGAACCTGTAGAATGTCTCACAGCGCATGGAATAAAATATAATAATAACATAACTTTGACATAAAACAGGCGAGACAGTGCATAAGCTGAAAAACTAAATCATGTCTAACATGGCAGCGGAATCCAAAATACAGCTTATGATCCAACATCCTTATTACAACCTCAAAATACTGTCTCTAAGCAAAAGAAAGGAAAAGGTACACTACTAATGCCCAGGCAGTGACCATCGATAACACAGGGAGATAATACATAAATATCATACGTGGAAGCCTCCTGCTCGTCTCCAGTACAGCTACCCGTGCATCCACCTAACCTGTCTAGTCTGCTCGTGTGAGCACCTAGAGTAATAAGAAGAGACATAAAACTCTGGGTCAGACATAAAGCCTGGTATGAGCGATAAGCATCTAAACAGAATAATAACAGGTATAATCCAATCATACCTGAAACTGGACCTGCAACCAAAGAGTTAGCACTACATACTGTACAACACTCTAAGGTGCCCTTTCAAATGGTGTAAAGATAATGGGGGTGGGGGTGTGCATGTCATAGTGATGTCAAACAATCAAGCATAGCAATCATCCTCACATCCCTCACTCAGTGCGTAAAGCATACGATACCCGCTACCTTGGTCACCTAATACTTTGGGCCATGGCGGAATCCAATCCCGTGTAACTATCACAACAAGCCCACTATCCATCTCTCAGTGGTGAACCAAAGTTATGAATACCGACAACTCCTTAGCACACGTCCCGCAGCAAAGCCCAACCATGAAGTGAACTCATTGGTTCCCCACTGGATCCTAAGCTCTAACTTCCCATATTGGACTACCTCTGCATCTCGGGTTATTGGTCAATACTGGGTCGGGTCGGGTTCCTTCTCAATCCATCGGGTCGGGTGTCCTTCATCTGTTCAGGTCGGGTCTTCTCCTGGTGCGGTTCGGGTCGGGTCTTCTCCTGGTGCGGTTCGGGTCGGGTCTTCTCCTAGTGTGGTTCAGGTCGGTTGTCTTCCATCGGTTCGGTTCGGGTGCTTTACCTCAGGTCGGGTCGGGTGTCATCTCCCCTCCAGCTCGTGCCTCCGTTCCGATCTGTGCCCTCGTCCTTCACATGCTCCTATCCGATCCATCCTCGTGCCTTCACTCCGATCTGTCCTCCTCGATCCGATCCGTCCTCCTCGATCCGATCCGATCCCAGTTCAGCTAGCGTGACCTTCCTTTTTGCCATTTTTTCCCAAGTGTTGGCTTCCGATCAGATCGGATTCTTTGCTCAGTTCAACATATCCGATCCGAGCCCTATGTCCGATCTGATCCGAACCCTGCACTTTTTTCTGAGACTGTCCCAGCAAGTGTTTACGCCATTCGACGACGTTTTCGACCATTCTAACTATTGAAATCAATCACAAAGCATTTCATACAGTCATAGCAACATGCAAAATCAACCACAAACACCAAAACAACAATATGATAGGTTAAAACGGATCAAACATACCCAAAAATCCATATTTTTCCCTTAAGCATGTTTAAGAAAAACTAATGATAGGATTAGTAAAACTTAGCCAAATTAGCCAAATTTTCTAACAGAGGTCTAAAACAATATTTATGAATTTCTGAATAATTTTCCAGAATTTTATCACGCTTAATTTCGCTAATTAACACTAATCACCCCTTAATCCCCTAAATTCCGGGATTAACAAAATTAGTCCAAATTAACCCAAATTCATATCAGAGGCATAAAATGATGTTTTAGAATTTTAGGAATTTTTCTAGATTTTTCTGAGCCATAATTTCGCTAATCTTCGCTAATTACCCTAATTAGCCGTAATTAGTGAAAAAACTAAGCAAATCACTCACCTTTGGCACAATTAAACTTTCAGAACTGAAACTCCTCTGATATAGATCCAATCTCTATGTGTTCCAGCAACTCTCTCTCTGATTTGGTGTTAATCCCCTTTGGTTTGATGTAGTTTTGCTTAATCTTTGATTAGAAAGTGATTAGAGGTGATTTGGAGTGAAATTAGAAGGAGGAGGCCATGGCTATACTTGAAGGAATGTCTTAGGCGGCTAGAAAATGAAGTAAAAACCGAAATCATAACCCTAGCAGCCCCTAAGTACCACTAATCCCGAAATCCCCCTTTGGGCCTAGCTGCTAATTACCCGGTTAAGCCCAATTAGCTGAAAATAACCATTTAAACCTTAATTTAGTCATATCTCCCAAACGGTAAGTCCGTTTGGCTATTATGACCACTCTACGGAAAGAGAAACCATCATCCGGAGCTAATGGAAGTGGTTTCAGGCCAAAATTCCTTTCCAGTCAAAAGTTATGGACGAAACAAGATCAACTAGGGGCAAAACGGTCATTTAAAAATTGGCCAAAATCATGAACATGGGAAATGACCCCACTAGTCGTTTCCCAAAAGTACACGACCAAACGACTTACCTAGAAAAAGAAATAAATATTCTACGATCCTAGATGCGTAGAATGTGGGTTGTTACATTCTTCCCCCCTTAAGAAATTTCGCCCCCGAAATTCTTTAACTAAGAAACATCAATGGGTCCCGCGTGCCTATCAACCAATTTCAAACAATCAAACATACATGATAGTACAACAAGCATATCCTAACATGCGGTTTTCTAACAAAGGAAGAATCATCACCGCTAAGATCTTACCAGACAAAGAGCTTCAGATACGACCTTCTTATGTCATCCTCTACTTCCCAAGTACAGTCGTCCTCTCGCCATCGATTCCCATCTTTATCCTAGAGGCGATTTCCAATAGGTTAGGATCGTTCCTCTGACGGGAACTGTTCCACTCAATCCAGATCGATCTAATCGTCAAGCTTACTAGCGTTTCTGAATCCAATTCACACTTAGGTCTGAAGTCATGCCCCATGATATACTCTAGTAGCTTCCATTCCAGAAACATAGCCTCTAAACTGGCATGTCTCCTAACCAATGCATCAGCTACCGCACCTAGTCCGGTACTACGACATCCGTCCGTACTGTCATCTTCTTAGGTAATCCAACCATATACGTCAAATTACCAACTACATTCCAAATGTCCTTTCAAGTCTAACCCGAATCTTGCCTACATCCATACTGCACGTCCAACGTATATTCACCTCTTAGAGGCAAACTAGATCCATCCAATGACCCTAAGCACTACATCTATATCCGTACTGTACGTCTAACGTACATTCACCTTCTAAAGGTGAACTAGACTCATCTAATGAATCTAGGTACCTTACCCATATCTGTACTGCACGTCCAACGTACATTCACCTTCTAAAGGTGAATTAGACTCATCCAATGAATCTAGGTACCCTACCTATGAGTCCAAGTCCAACTTGAATCTCCTATATCCGCGGAATCTCCAAGATCAACGGACGCTCCACAATGCCCAAACATACTTCAAGTCTAACGTAAAGTATCATACACCCATCATCTCGCTATGATCAACAAACCTATCCTATTTCCATTTAACAGGATACTTACAGGTGATAGTCTAATCAAGAGAAGAAAGGTAGGAACAAACATAGCAACCATAGCATCCATCAAACAAATCCTATCTATCACCTGCTAAATCCTTGAATACATCAACACCTATATGTCTGGTCCAACCAACATCAATAACTAATGGAAGCCCAGCCTCCAAACGGACTACCGTACGTCCAACGCACGTTTATCCTCCAAGGATAACTAGATCACGTCCAACGGATCCAAGGTAACGGGCGTCCCCAGATACCCCTGCTTTTAGTCCGCCTGAAACACTCGAGTCCCACCCAAGCCTATCCATTATCCTGCTGCCCTCTCGAGTCTAACTTGAGCCAATCCAATTCCTCGCAGCCTCCTCGAGTCCAACTCGAGTCAATCTATTACCCATAACTCAGACCCAGTCTTGAGTATCCATTACCTACAAACTCTAGTCCAACGTGAGTCGTCTCCCTATTCGTTGCATCTCTAAGATCAATCGAACATTTATTTTATTTTACGAGTTCAAGTCCAACTTGAATCGTCCTAACCTTCGTTGCACCTTCCTGGACCAACAAACACATCCTATTCTTTCAAAAAGAACATTAACATATGGTCCTAAACGATTCATTACTTTGCATCTTTCTTGAGTCCCACTCGAGTCATCTCATAACCCTATCGAGTCTAACTCGGGGCAGTCCGTACCATCGAATAGTCTTATCCTGTCACAACTGCCCATCACTCTTCGAGTAAACCAAGATATCATCCAATGAAAATCGTAACAACTACCTATCTCTCATGCAGACCATCCTAGTCGACCTCGACATTCCCCGAGCACAAGTCCCAAAGGCCTAAACCAATTTCAGACAAGCACCCAAGGAACATCTCCTCCGAGTTCAGACGATCTACGTGAGATGACATGAGCAAAACATCCAAACACTCAAACATCCATAATTGACTTTGGCTATCCTTGCCAATCTTACTTGAAATTATCATCGATCGCATGACCAAGTCCTGACCAACTACTGTACATCCAATGTACATTTGCTTCTCTAACTCCCGTTATCATCTTCGTCATAAGGTAGGCGATCCAATACCACCCTTCGTCCATCATCCACTCTAACGGTCATCAAAGGCTCTTCACAATCTACTATCACTCTATACTTTTGGAGTCAGTTAGCTCCCAAAATCAAGCCAAACCTAGTAAAGCTCAAAATAAAGCAATCACAACAAACATACATCCATGACTCGATAAGACCAAATTACGACAAATCCTACAAAGGCTAGTCAAACCACCTATCGGGTTTGTCACTACTAAAGGTCTATCGACTATCTCGGGTTCCAATTCCAACCTATCTACCAGGTCACTAGGTACGAAGGAATGGGAAACCTTGTTATTAAAAAAAACTCGAACAGAAACATCTTAAATAGAAAGCATACCTCGAATAACGACACCTTTTTCCTTCTGCGCCGCAGTTGGGGCATTCGACGAAGAAGGAATAGCGTTGATAGCATATGCTTTCACGATGTGCTTCTCCCTAGGAGATTGTGGACATTCATTCTTGTGATGTCCCGCTTGGCCGTAATTAAAGCACTTCCTTTCCCCAGGCTTTTCTCGACAATCTCTGGCATAGTGGCCCTTCTTGCCACAGCTAAAGCACTCGCCATCTTTCTTATTCTTCTTACTTTGGCCATCCATGGTTTGGTCTTGTTTCCTCTTAGTCTGGGAATTATTCTTGCCTTCGCCGCCTGCTTGCGGCTTTGGCTCCTTTGCAGATGCAGTAGCGACCTCAGTCTTAGGCTTAGGGTAAAGACTTTCTGACCTTAATGCCTTTCCTACAATCGATTCAAACGTCTCATCGATGTGGTTTATAAGCCTTTCCCCCAAGTACCCATCTAAACCAGTTATGAACTTCTCGTTCTTCTTCTCGGCAGTGTCGATAAGAGATAACCCATATTTCGATAAAGTATCGAACTCAGCAACATACTCTGAAACTGCCCTTCCGTTCTGCTTAAGCTCCAGAAACTTTCTAAACAATTCTGACTTCTGAGCAGCTGGTATAAACTTATCGCAAAAACGAGCCTTAAACTGATCCCATGTAATCTGATCCTCTGGAGTTGCTGCCTTAATAGCATTCCAACAATTCATTGCTCGTCCTTGAAGCTAACGGGATGCTAGCTTCCTCTTCATGGCATCTTCAATACCCAATTCTTCGAAGATACACTCACAGCTATCCAACCAATCCTGAACAACCGTAGCCGACTCCGTTCCGTGGAACGGCTTCCCACCAAGACTAGTGTAATCCTTGTTAAGCTTGGCGAAATCGGCCCTAGGCGCCTGCACTACTGCACCACCACCGTTAGCAACATTAGGAGCTGCCCTCTGAACATCCCTAAGCATCTCTCTCATGAGGTCAGTAAACATCGTCCTCATCTCAGCAGCATTCCCATTATTGGCTCCTCTACCAGTACCCCTCACGTATCGGCTCATCATTCAATCTGTACAGAGAAAACGATTAACTATCTTCTTTGTGGTGTCAGTGCAGTGCGACTTCATCCTTAGATATACTTATAGTATATATATATCTATATAACTTTGAAAACCAGTTTTGAAAAATCAAAATAATCACAAATACGCGCTCTCATATACGTATAATTTCTCTCCCTGATGACTTTCCCCAGGTTAACTACGCAACCTAGAGCTCTGATACCAAATGTAACAGCCCGCCCTGTACTAGCCGACATTTCCTCCGAAAGTGCGCTGTACACATGTCTAACTAGTGCGGAACGGTCGGTCGGAAGGAAAGAAAGGAGGTGAAGAACTAACACAGAACCTGTAGAATGTCTCACAGCGCATGGAATAAAATATAATAATAACATAACTTTGACATAAAACAGGCGAGACAGTGCATAAGCTGAAAAACTAAATCATGTCTAACATGGCAGCGGAAATCCAAAATACAGCTTATGATCCAACATCCTTATTACAACCTCAAAATACTGTCTCTAAGCAAAAGAAAGGAAAAGGGACACTACTAATGCCCAGGCAGTGACCATCGATAACACAGGGAGATAATACATAAATATCATACGTGGAAGCCTCCTGCTCGTCTCCAGTACAGCTACCCGTGCATCCACCTAACCTGTCTCTAGTCTGCTCGTGTGAGCACCCAGAGTAATAAGAAGAGACATAAAACTCTGGGTCAGACATAAAGCCTGGTATGAGCGATAAGCATCTAAACAGAATAATAACAGGTATAATCCAATCATACCTGAACCTGGACCTGCAACCAAAGAGTTAGCACTACATACTGTACAACACTCTAAGGTGCCCTTTCAAATGGTGTAAAGATAACGGGGGTGGGGGTGTGCATGTCATAGTGATGTCAAACAATCAAGCATAGCAATCATCCTCTCATCCCTCACTCAGTGCGTAAAGCATACGATACCCACTACCTTGGTCACCTAATACTTTGGGCCATGGCGGAGTCCAATCCCATGTATCTATCACTACAAGCCCATTATCCATCTCTCAGTGGTGAACCAAAGTTATGAATACCGACAACTCCTTAGCACACGTCCCGCAGCAAAGCCCAACCATGAAGTGAACTCATTGGTTCCCAACTGGATCCTAAGCTCTAACTTCCCATATTGGACTACCTCTACATCTCGGGTTATTGGTCAATACTGGGTCGGGTCGTGTTCCTTCTCAAGCCATCGGGTCGGGTGTCCTTCATCTGTTCGGGTCGGGTCTTCTCCTGGTGCGGTTCGGGTCGGGTCTTCTCCTGGTGCGGTTCGGGTCGGGTCTTCTCCTAGTGTGGTTCAGGCCGGTTGTCCTCCATCGGTTCGGTTCGGGTGCTTTACCTCAGGTCGGATCGGGTGTCATCTCACCTCCAGCTCGTGCCTCCGTTCCGATCCGTGCCCTCGTCCTTCACATGCTCATATCCGATCCATCCTCGTGCCTTCACTCCGATCCGTCCTTCTCGATCCGATTCGTCCTTCTCGATCCGATCCGTCCTCCTCGATCCGATCTGATCCCAGTTCAGCTAGCGTGGCCTTCCTTTTTGCCATTTTTCCCTAAGTGTTGGCTTCCGATCCGATCGGATTCTTTGCTCAGTTCAACATATCCGATCCGAGCCCTATGTCCGATCCGATCCGAACCCTGCACTGTTTTCTGAGACTGTCCCAGCAATTGTTTACGCCATTCGATGACGTTTTCGACCATTCTAACTATTGAAATCAATCACAAAGCATTTCATACAGTCATAGCAACATGCATAATCAACCACAAACACCAAAACAACAATATGATAGGTTAAAACGGATCAAACATACCCAAAAATCCATATTTTCCCCTTAAGCATGTTTAAGAACAACTAACGATGGGATTAGTAAAACTTAACCAAATTAGCCAAATTTTCTAACAGAGGTCTAAAACAATATTTATGAATTTCTGAATATTTTTCCAGAATTTTATCACGCTTAATTTCGCTAATTAACACTAATCACCCCTTAATCCCCTAAATTCTGGGATTAACAAAATTAGTCCAAACTAACCCAAATTCATATCAGAGGCATAAAATGATGTTTTAGAATTTTAGGAATTTTTCTAGATTTTTCTGAGCCATAATTTCGCTAATCTTCGCTAATTACCCTAATTAGCCGTAATTAGTGAAAAAACTAAGCAAATCACTCACCTTTGGCACAATTAAACTTTCAGAACTGAAACTCCTCTGATATAGATCCAATCTCTATGTGTTCCATCAACTCTCTCTCTGATTTGGTGCTAATCCCCTTTGGTTTGATGTAGTTTTGCTTAATCTTTGATTAGAAAGTGATTAGAGGTGATTTGGAGTGAAATTAGAAGGTGGAGGCCATGGCTATACTTGAAGGAATGTCTTAGGCGGCTGGAAAATGAAGTAAAAACCGAAATCATAACCCTAGCAGCCCCTAAGTACCACTAATCCCGAAATCCCTCTTTGGGCCTAGTTGCTAATTACCCGGTTAAGCCCAATTAGCTGAAAATAAACCTTTAAACCTTAATTTAGTCATATCTCCCAAACGGTAAGTCCGTTTGGCTATTATGACCACTCTACGGAAAGAAAAACCATCATCCGGAGCTAATGGAAGTGGTTTCAGGTCAAAATTCCTTTCCAGTCAAAAGTTATGGACGAAACAAGATCAACTAGGGGCAAAACGGTCATTTAAAAATTGGCAAAAATCATGAACATGGGAAATGACCCCACTAGTCGTTTCCCAAAAGTACACGACCATAAGACTTACCTAGAAAAAGAAATAAATATTCTACGATCCTAGATGCGTAGAATGTGGATTGTTACATATCCCAAATTCAAAACATTTGAATTTTCAAACAGCTTGTTTCTTTCAAACAAATTTCCATCAAAACTTTTTTAAAGCAGCAATTCATCACTTAGAAACTCGGAAATGAACACTGATGATGTTGCGACCATCATCAGAATTATTTCCCAGCTATTGAATGAGTTCAGTGCTATATTTCTTTCAAAATCCATTCAAGTGATTTTTATTCAAAAATCCTTCCAAAATAAAGCTATATTATTTTAATATACTTTTTTTCAACTTCCCAGGATTTTAAATTCTAAATTCTGGTTGGAATTCAATTTTAATTTATCTCAGTTGTATTTGATTTCATACACAAATTTCATTGGTTATATATAACTATTTTTGTTTTATAATCTAATTTGATTATAATCCTAACAATCAACTTAACTATTTAAAAACAATATCGTATCCAATCTTCTGTTCAAGTGTTTATAAACTCCTATCGACATCGTGGCGTCCCACGATTCGACCAAAATTTATAATCCACTCAACAGACTAGTCAACACAATATAAAACGGTTTTTATATCAAATAACAAATACGCTCTCTCGTTTATATATACACTCAAACTCAATCTAGGGTATTACTAACCCTATCTCTACCGAGTCACGCCACAGAGCCAAGTAATTCTTAACCTGGCTCTGATACCAACTATAACGACCCGGATTTTCAACGATTTTGGTTATCGACATAAGCTCGATGTCGATAACCAAAACATCGGAAAATCCTGGTAATTAGTGGAAGAAATTAGAGGGTGAGGGAAGATAAGATAGAAAATTAGAATAGAAGAAGAAGAAGAACACAACATCAGAGTAACACGAATCTCCCAGCGGAACGAATAAATATATTTCATAACATCACTTTGAAATACAAATCTGTACTTGAATATACATACTATTATCAAAGTACAGCACTTACAACACAGCGGAAATAACTATAGTTATATGATCCTGAAGCCTCCTGCTTCAAACTCTTCAAGTGTATCTGTAAAATCCCGACTACTTGACGGCCCGTACAAATTTAGGCACCCAAGAGTTTAGGGAAAACAACAAAATAAACTCCGGGTCAGTCATGGGACTGGTATGAGTAAATATTTTAAAAACAGTTTCAGAAAACTAAATGATATCTCATAAGACCACGCCGTATAACACGGAACGGGTTTTTCCCTTATGAGAATCCAAACACTTGACTTATCTTTATATCAAAACTCTTTTGATATTATAATAATGTCTAAATCAAGTAAATAACAATCTAGTGGAACGTTTGCATCTCACGTTCCACATATATATACAAATCATAAACCGCAAGCACGTATTGGGTAATGGGTTTCCAACTATGACAAGGTATGGAACCACCTTCCGCTGGTATATCTCTAGAGGAGAATACACCGAGTTCAACAAGAACATCTTGCAACTCAGCCACACATGACCGACCACTCATTTCGCTTGAGTGTATCGAATGTATATCACCAACGATTGGGATCAGCAACCGTTTCCTGAATGGGACAGCATCGACAATAGATTTTTAGAAGTAAATGAAACTTTAGATCAGGTGATTATACACCCTAATAGGTGCGACCTACATAGCCATGCTGCCTGCCCGATTTCTGTCATTTACCGGTTGATGAGGCTAGAAGCTACGCTTTATCATCACACCAGATTCACTTCGAATGCCACATCGTCAAATCCATCAAATCACCGATTGACATCCTCAACAGTACATTACGTGTTAGCTAAAAGAAGTTTCTTTCTCCGCTTCCACTCTTGGTACGGTTGAAGAAATCAGTGTACGTGACATTTCTGGAAATACTCTGTCAGACATTCATCCATACAAGTCACCCAGGAACAGGATGAACTGAAGGTACTATTTCTATTAATAGAAAAAGTCCTTGCACTCTATTCCGTCTTCGATTATCTTTAAATAATCTGATTCGTAACGCTACTGCCAATATGGAGTGGTTCTTCGGATAATAATCCAACCGGTCTCTCCATATCGACAACGATGGTCAAAACTTCGATAGTCTGTGATTTAACTATCGAATAAAAACAAGTGTTTCGATAGTCGATGATTTAACTATCGAATAAAACAAGTGTTCATCCAAACATCCAACAAATCACTGAACCTTTAATTAATATTCCATTAATTAAATCTCTTCTCTATTTCTTATCAATATTTGTTAACCAAATATTTTCAATAACCATATTGGCCTTATACGTTAATTGGAAAACATTTCCGAATATCGCCTTCCTTTATTTTCTAAACTTTAGAAAATATATGTTATTTATAATTGGAAAATATTCCAACTACTTATCTCTTTTCCAATCTCGTTTATTCCTATACTTAGGAAATATTTATTATTCTATTTCCCAGCTTACACTTATTTGGGTTAAAACGGATGTTGTGTAAAACATCGTTACGACAACCCAAATACAGTATTTAACTAATTCTTATTCCACATTGATCTTCGAGCCTGAATCTTGCTACTTATCGGTATATCATGAAATCAACCAAGTTGGGGTATAATTACCTCTCAGACCTTGACTGAATAACATTTAACGTCAAAACAGACAAGACTACTTGCTCGAATAATCAATACCATACAACTGATTATTCACCTTTAAACACATATATACTTTCTCTTTCTATTCTTTCGAGATTTTATTCTTATACTTCCCTTTATAATTATACTATTCTATTTCTAAGTTCGTTTTCTTATCGACTTCTATATATATCGATACGTTGATTTCTAATTATCAAATTATCTTAAAAATATTCTATCTCCTTAAATTCCCAGAAAAAATCGCCATAACCTCCTTTGTGCTGGGAGCATCGGGAAATTTCAAATAGCTTTCCTGGTCCTTCTCATCTCAAAAAGAAAAAGAAAAAGCCAAGCGGCTAGCCGATACGGCGCATAAAATCTCATATGGAAATTAAATACGTACCTTTTTGTCGAGCATTCTATTTATTTCACTTCTATACTTTATTCCATACCTGTCTCCTGTATGTCTATACCTGTCCAATCTTATTTAAACTATACCAATCGTTTTAACTAAATTTGTTAATTAAATCTGTTACTTAACTTTTCAGTCTATTTCACCTTCATATTTGAACATGACATGTTCAAATATATTTTAACTGCATATAAACAAATTCTAATTATACTCATACTCTCGTTCCCTTATCGACTTCTTATTCAAATTCCAATTCAATTCTATTTGAATTCTTTTTATTTAAACTCCATTTGAATTCCAATTTCAAATTCTATAGTTTAAAGTCCATTTGAATTCTCTATTCAAATTCTATAGTTCTAAAGTCCATTTGAATTCTCTATTCCAATTCTATAGTTCTAAAGTCCATTTGAATTCGATTCATTATTTATAAACAACGTTTATAACTTCAATTCAAATCCCATCTTTCCATTTATAAACCAAAGTTTATAAATTCGATTCAAATCCCATCTTCCATTTATAAACAAAGTTTATAAATTCGATTCAAATCCCATCTTTCCATTTATAAACCAAAGTTTATAAATTCAATTACTTGTTTTATATACCTTCAAAACAAGTTAATATTTTCTATAGTTTTATTTAAAATTCAAATTCTATTTATAAAAATAGAATTTCCTTTTTAAATATCAAATACCCTTTCCGATATTTTTTTTTGAATCAATATTCAAGCCCCAGGGATATTTTAAACAATCAAATCAACCAATTTTCAATCATTTGATTTTTAACACATCATATAGGAATATATATGAAATCAAACAAACAAACAAACAGAATATATATATTTTTGAGGAATCCATTTGGATTCCTCCAACCTGTTTTCCTGCATCCACACACGTTATTCAACATAGTAATACCCATCCTGCTTCGAGGCAGGATATCGCGGTATAGAAGGTCATCCACTAATCATAGCGTGGGGCGTATAGGGTAATCATCCACTATGAAACCGCGGGCATCTGCTAACGAGACTGCGGGAATCCAACCAATCATCAACCCAATATATATATATATATATAATATCAACCAATCCTAAATAACTATATATATATATATATATATTTCAAAACAATCAGACAGCATTCAAACAAGCACAGACAATTATTTTTAACTATATAAAAATAAATTTCTAAATAAATGGTGAGTGAGGTTTACTCACCAGATTTTATTTTTCCGATCTATTCTGATTCCCATTTTAATTCCATTCAGAAGTACTTGACAATGCAAAGCCAATGCATCTCGTTTTCACCGAGATCTGTTATCGTGTAAATAAATTATATTCATTCACAAGATTCATATTAAAAACAATTTATTTATTTTATTTTATTTAACCACTATAAATCACCTTAAGTTAAATAACTATTATATTCTTCTTCTTTTAAAATGGTCTAGGTAAGTTTAAATTAAATAAATTACTAGACTTATAAAATAATGAATTTAAGCATAAAAAGGGTATGAATGAATTACCTAATACCTTTTTCAATGCATGAAAACAACAAATTTTGAACTTGAACATCTTCCGAAGACAACATCATTCGCCTCCTTATTGACCACCGAATACAAGCAACATCTACTATCACCAACCCCTCACTGCCTTTACATTCACCAGTTTACACTTCGGCCATCTCTATACGAACTCCAGCCTCACCATTTCCATTGTTGAACAACTGGTCAACTCCAGTACTACTAAAATTCCTTCACTATTACATCCCCAGTTATTCTCAATCCTTATCAGTACATCGCACTCCGCATTGCCCTCTCCTAGTTAAAAAAAAAACCCCAATTCGATTACTGTAAAAACCGTGAGACCCTCCTGTACCTAAATCAAAGTTCGATCCTTGCATCTTCTTCCTGACAAACCCCATAGAACGAACTCCGACCCCTTTTTCTTGCATCGCGATTTCCATCGACGATTGGTTCGAGTCTCCCTTTCCTTCTATCGCACCAAAAATTACTCACTCTCCTCAACTTTGACTTCATCTACAGAGTGACAGACCATGTTGGCATCTTTCAGACATCACCGCGAACATCTGGACACCGCTGAGTCACGGTTCCAGGTCCCGTAGCATCCCAAGTTGCATCGCACCGTGCAATTTGGCTCCCCATCAAAGAGCTTGACCTCACAAATCGATTGATCCAAGTTTTAGGAATTTAGGGATTTTGTATGACTTACTTTGAATTTATTGAAAGTAAAAGGGGAGAGCGGTTTTCAGATTTCAAAAGAGTGAAAATGGGATTAAGAGAGGTGATGGTTGCGGTTTACAGATGAACACAGATGGAATAGAAGAGGCCACGATTTGTTTTCAATTTGTGTTGAGAAAAAGGGCCAACGAGCTGTTTCCATTAGTGGTGAGAAGAAGGGCCACCCAATTTTGATGTTTTATTTTAATTTATTTTAAATTAAAAATTCGTATCCTTAAAATTTAAAAACCCTTGACTCCGAACTCCTTTCTGAACCCAACAACTGGCATTTCTAGTGTTTACCCACCCTTCCGGACACACTGGGATATGTCACGAAGTCCAATTCGATCGTCTGTGAGACGACCCAAAATCCCGTACAGACGGAAACAAGGGTTATCTTTTGGAATATAACACAGAAACACAATATAGCAGAACAGAATTAAATAAATACACCAGATATGAACAATAGAATATACTGGATAAAAGTAATCATCAGAGTTACACAGTATAAAGGATCTTACTTAGTACAAATACAGTTCAGCTATACATAAATGTCTACAGCGGAAATAAACAAAATATGTACAATAGGAGCTGAACAGCATAAAAAGAGATAAATGATAGAATCCATCTTCAGCTCCAGCTATCCAGAAAGAACCAGCTAAACCTGAATACAAGGCTGCCCGTGTAGAAAAAGAGGCACCCGAGTTTGAAAGTGAAACAAACTACGAGTCAGTCATGGGACTGGTATGAGAAATCTACTCAACACATATATAATTTGGCTAATCACAGGACCACGCCACTTTCGTGGAACGGGTTTACTCCATTGGATTGCCAGTGCTGTAAAACAAATCTTTCTTTTAAACATCGCTATGCTTTTTATAAAAATGAAGCCGTTATAAGACTTAGTTCGCATCACACAATGCAACGCAAACCGGAGGATAGAGTTTTACCTTATAACGGCCAAAATATGATTGATACAAATAAAACAAAGGCATTTGATATTATTACTAGTGTTTATATGTTTTGAAACCAATTTCAAAACATAACTATCAATCATAGACGACATGGGTACCATATATCATGTCGCCATATATATATACAATCAAAACCGCACGATGTCGTATTTGGAAATGGGATTTCCGTCATGAACCAAGGCGAAAGATAGTCCTTACCGAATTCGTGACTCTCTAGCCCGAGCCACCGGAACAGCCGCAACTGCCCCTTGGAGCGACAGGGCCGGTCTACCGATGTGGATTATAGTGCCTGAACAATAAGTTTACCCGCCCTTTGGGGCGTAAATGAGCCAACGAATGACTCCATCGGACCCGGATCGTCCGACCAAACCGAGGCGCCTCGCAACAACAACAACCACATAGGTGAAAAGTATATAAATGTCAGGGCTGGTAGGTCACTGACACCACCCTAGCTAGAAAGAAACGCATGCCCTCCCTGAGGTCCTTCTCCCGTTTTAGGTTCATACCGGGGTGTGAGGCTCGCGAATTCACGTTATACACAAAGCTACGCCACACAGGCGGTGCTTTGATCATCACCACAAGACTTTTCTTTTCAACAGAAGCCCTGGTCACTGCATCTTAGCATGCCACGCAGGCAATTCATGCCATGCGACTGATGTCCATCGATATACAACCTCTGAGCTCGCGCGTCTCAGAGAAGGGCGTTAAGCAAAAGAATAAATTCTCCGCCGCCAAACAGATGTATATTTAACAGAAATCAATCAACACAGAATAAATTCCAATGTCAGACACACAGTCCATTTACAAGTCCGTTCTGGGTCTGAACGAAACCGGAGGCACTAAATACCTCGCAAACCCTTCGATCACCACGTACGTCTGGACGATCACCACTCATTATCCATATTTCGGGATGCCTCCCAATCAGGACCTCGGTTACCATCCAAACGAGGTGAAGATCTCCGGTCTTCGACCGTCGTCTTCATCTTCGACTTTAAATCGTCGGTCAATTATTTGAAATGAGAATTAACTCGGCCTTTTCAAATAATTCACGTATATTTAGAATTTCAAATCAATTTATTTCATTGGTTAAATTTTTTGACAACACCAATATTGTTCTTTAATGTAATTTTCACACCAAACACATTCAACCATCAAATACAACATAAATCGAGCAAATTCTGTTTATTTCTATTCCATATCGCTTATGATATTTTATAACTATTTATCGCTATTTTTATTTATTTTAAAATAGCTAATTTTTTCAAAACGACGCTTCGGGCCATAAAGCGGCCGTGGCGCTGTTTTTCTTCTGATTTGATTTACACATATCTGAAAATCTAACCGTTGGATCTTCACAAAATTTACATCAGTAGAAAGGTCTTTTCAAAACGAATCCAACGGTTCCAGTTTCGGGAAAATCCGACGGTCGGATCTCCCGGTACAATCGTTTGAAGTTTCGATTTCAAAATACGAACTGCAGCGTCGTTATTCGATTAAATATAATTATATTTATATATATAAATAAATATAATCGTTTCTGGCGCTGTTTTTCTTTAGATTTGAATTAAACATTCCAGACAATCCAACCGTTGGATTTTTACAAGGTTGGTGCCGTTGGAAAGATTACTCCAAGGCGAACCCGACGGTTGAGGTTTTAGGAAAATCCAATGGTCGGATTTCCCGTACTAGTTGTTTGAAAACACGGTTTCAAAATACGAACTGCACGGCTTCGTTTCGTTTTAATTTTATTTATATTTATATATTTATATAAATATAGTTTATTCAATGATTTCCCTATCGTTTTCACTTCAAATATTTTTCTAACACCTTAAAATTTTGGAAAATTTCGCCATAACCTCCCCTGCGCCGGGAGCATCGGGAAATCGCAAATAGCTTTCCCGGTCCTTCTAATCTCAAAAAGAAAAAGAAAAAGCCAAGCGGCTAGCCAACAGTCTCATAAAATCATCACCCAAACAAAGCAGTAAATGTGTACCTATTTATCGGGCACAAAATTTTATTCCTCTTCTCTAGCCCCTTTGCTATAACCTGTTCAATGGATATGCATGTACATATAGATACAGTTCTTAACATTTATCGTTTTCTATTCAACTTCATATTTGATTTCTATTTGGTTTTAAAAACACCATTCAATCTAATGTTACATAAATAGGTGCAAATCATTTCATTAGCTAATTAATGAATATTTCAACTCATATATGTTTATTTTGAACAAGTGGCTATTTCTAACACTTCACATTTCAATGATTTATGCATACAATAAAAATGTGATTTTTATTGTAAAACAATTCATTTCAAAACACTATTCTTCTATATAGTTCAAGTTGGTGATAAAAATGGGATTTTTATCATAAAACAATTTCTTTTAAAACGAGTTTATTTTACACAGTTCATATAGTCGATAAAGAGATGATTTTTATTATCAAACAATTTATTTCAAAATATGAATACCATTCAACACATGAATTTCTAATCAACGAATGAATATCAATTCAACACATGAATGTTTTCTATAGTTTTTATATATAGATAAAAATGTGATTTTTATTATCGAACAATTTATTTCAAAATATGAATACCATTCAACACATGAATTTCTAATCAACGAATGAATATCAATTCAACACATGAATGTTTTCTATAGTTTTTATATATAGATAAAAATGTGATTTTTATTATCGAACAATTTATTTCAAAATATGAATACCATTCAACACATGAATTTCTAATCAACGAATGAATATCAATTCAACACATGAATGTTTTCTATTCAATGAATAAATATAGTTTAAGCATATGAAAATAATTCAAGCACACGAATATTATTCAAAATTTCGGCAGCATAACGGCAGGGTAGTTAAACCGGGACCGTCCCTAGTACGGCTCCTCGTCTACCTTAAAACCTCGCGGTTTTTGACAATTGGGATCATGCATCTAGTTCGCACGCAGGCGGCATGTATATATTTATTTCATTTCCACAAACTAATCCTATGTGGTTTCAACCAAATATTTCACAACCACAAATGGGTATTTTTTTCAACCACAGTCAACCAATATCAATCACAAACAATCCCAAACAACCATTCGCTATCAATCAATTTTCACAACAATTTCAACCAATAAATATCGTCCATGGTTTGTGGACGAGGGGCGTATATATATATATATATATATATATATATATATATATATATATATATATATTATATAGCAATTCACTTTTATTTCCACACATATATATCTATAGAAAAAGAAATTGAAGAGTGAGAAATTCTCACCTATAGCTATCCAATACCACGACTCTTCACTTTGAGAAATCTTCGCCAATCTCGCCTTTCGTCGCTTTCGTTGCCCGTATTCTCTACATATGTAAAAATCAAATTTTTTTACTATGTTATTCAATATATAAAACTGCATTTCAAAAATATATATTCCGCCTTTTCAAAAATAATGATTATATTTTTAATATTCCTATGATGAAAAAAATTATATTTTTATTGCTTTTAAAAATATAAATTTTCATACCTTACTTCTTTTACTTAATAAAAATTTCGTCTTTTCTATTTAAAAAAACATGATCTTTTCTTTTTTTTTAAAATCTGATCTTTTCTATTTTAAAGTTCAAACCTTTTCTATTTTAAAGCTCAAACCTTTTCTATTCTAAAGCTCAAACCTTTTCTATTCTAAAGTTCAAACCTTTTCTAAATCAGTTTTTAAACGTTTTTAAAAATCAGTTTTAATTGCTTTTAAAAACCAGTTTTTAAATGCTTTTGAAAATCAGTTTTATAATCTTTTTTAAAAATTCAGTTCTTCCTTTTAAAAATCAGTTTTACATCTTTTATTAAAAAACAGTTTTAATCCTTTATATAAAAAAAACAGTTTTAAATCTTATAAAAATCAGTTTTTACCTTTTTAAAAAAAAATCAGTTTTTAAACCTAATTAAAATCAGTTTTAAATCCTAATTAAAATAAATCGGTTTTTAAATCACCAAAAAAAAAACAGTTTTAACAGAATAAAAATAAAAATAAAATAAAATCAAATTCTCACCTCAATCTGCGAAGGGGGGGGGGGGTTGACAGCCAAGCTCGGCGGCGAGAGGAGGAGCAGGCGGCTTCAGTGTCTCGAACGGTGGGGCCTCGCGAATTGGGGCTTCGTCTTCGTCGGAGCTCGTGCGATCTGGGGGGGGGTGCTTCGGGGGTTGCGCCACTGGCGGTTCGACGTACGAGGGGAGGGGGGTGCGGTGATGGGCGGCGGCGGCGTTCGCTTCAGGGGGGGGGGGCGGCTGTCGATAGGTTTTTAGGTTTTTTTTTTCTTTTCGTTTGAAATTAAAATGAACGGGGGGGGGGGGGGGGGGCAGAAAGGAAGATAAAGGGGGGAATTAAAATTTATTTTTATTATTTTATTATTTAATTTTTCAAAAAAAATTGACTTTTACATACGACCTCGAAACGAGGCCCACTGCCTGTCGTCCATAGCGTTTTACCCCCATTCCGAACACAATGGGATATGTATCGCAAGCTGATTTGATCGTTACAATCAGTTCCCGTTGAATTTACATTTAAATCACTATATTTAATTTTAAACCTACATTTCAAATTACCGGGGCCACATACTAACTAGAAAAATTCCAGAAAAATATTTTCTAGCTTCGTATTGACGATACGGTCCTAACAAAACTAGTTTCGTCGAATTCTGAGACCGTTTGAAAAATGGCCAATTTCCATTCGATTAAATCAACGGAAACTGGTCAAACGCGTTTTCCTTTGCCACGCTCACATATTGATTCGAAAAATTATGAAATTTGAAACCTAACAATAACTTGACACTGCGGATCCAACAAAAGTGGTTTCGTCAAAATCAGAGGTCATTTGCAAAATGTCCAATTTTAAGGGCCTGAATTCCATAGCGACTATTCAGAATTTTCAACTGGACATATCTTTTGATTCCCGCTATCAAATTTCGATTTGTCAGATTCGTTGGAAAGATATTATCAATTAGATTTAAATATTTTTGGTTTCACTAAAATCCGGATTGTTTTGCACCCGGTACAATCCGACAAAGTTTGAATTCAATTTTTGAAACTGCCACGCCATTTCAGGCCTTGTTTATAATTATAATTAATTATATTCGTTTTCAATTGTCGATTCAAACTCAGTTTTCATCGCCATTATTTAAAATACTTATTTTAAATATTTAAAATCCATTATTTTAGCCAATTTAAAAATTTTAAATTGGTTCAGATTTTCTGGGTCGTTACAATCTCCCCCACCTAAAACATTTCGTCCCCGAAAAGGAATAAAGTCGAAAGTGGTTTGATAAATCTACAATCACACAACACAACAACCAATCCAATTGTTTTTAACCTTTCTAACTTTTCAAATATATATCTTTTATATATTCAAAAATTATATTTCTAAAACCAGACTATATATATAATCACAAATACGTTATTTAAAAACATATTACTCTCGACTCGTTCTGAGGCACTTCTGACCCCATCTCTAACGAGTTGTTCTGATTCTGCTATACTCATACTAGGATATTGCTGATCCTATCTGTATTGAGTTACCCGTCCTAGAACACTACTGGTTCTATTTCTGACGAGTTCGTTCAAATGTTATATTCCAGAACTAAGCTTAACCAAAGCTCTGATACCACGTTGAGACGACCCGAAATCCCGTACAGACGGAAACAAGGGTTATCTTTTGGAATATAACACAGAAACACAATATAGCAAAACAGAATTAAATAAATACACCAGATATGAACAATAGAATATACTGGATAAAAGTAATCATCTGAGTTACACAGTATACAGGATCTTACTTAGTACAAATACAGTTCAGCTATACATAAATGTCTACAGCGGAAATAAACAAAATATGTACAATAGGAGCTGAACAGCATAAAAAGAGATAAATGATAGAATCCATCTTCAGCTCCAGTTATCCAGAAAGAACCAGCTAAACCTGAATACAAGGCTGCCCATGTAGAAAAAGGGGCACCCGAGTTTGAAAGTGAAACAAACTACGAGTCAGTCATGGGACTGGTATGAGAAATCTACTCAACACATATATAATTTGGCTAATCACAGGACCACGCCACTTTCGTGGAACGGGTTTACTCCATTGGATTGCCAGTGCTCTAAAACAAATCTTTCTTTTAAACATCGCTATGCTTTTTATAAAAATGAAGCCGTTATAAGACTCAGTTCCCATCACACAATGCAACGCAAACCGGAGTATAGAGTTTTACCTTATAACGGCCAAAATATGATTGATACGAATAAAACAAAGGCATTTGATATTATTACTAGTGTTTATATGTTTTGAAACCAATTTCAAATCATAACTATCAATCATAGACGGCATGGGTACCATATATCATGTCGCCATATATATATACAATCAAAACCGCACGATGTCGTATTTGGAAATGGGATTTCCGTCATGAACCAAGGCAAAAGATAGTCCTTACCGAATTCGTGACTCTCTAGCCCGAGCCACCGGAACAGCCGCAACTGCCCCTTGGAGCGACAGGGCCAGTCCACCGATGTGGATTATAGTGCCTGAACAATACGTTTCCCCGCCCTTTGGGGCGTAAATGAGCCAACGAATGACTCCATCGGACCCGGATCGTCCGACCAAACCGAGGCGCCTCGCAACAGCAACAACTACATAGGTGAAAAGTATATAAATGTCAGGGCTGGTAGGTCATTGACACCACCCTAGCTAGAAAGAAACGCATGCCCTCCCTGAGGTCCTTCTCCCGTTTTAGGTTCATACCGGGGTGTGAGGCTCGCGAATTCACGTTATACACAAAGCTACGCCACACAGGCGGTGCTTTGATCATCACCACAAGACTTTGTTTTTCAACAGAAGCCCTGATCACTGCATCTTAGCATGCCACGCAGGCAATTCATGCCATGCGACTGATGTCCATCGATATACAACCTCTGAGCTCGCGCGTCTCAGAGAAGGGCGTTAAGCAAAAGAATAAATTCTCCGCCGCCAAACAGATGTATATTTAACAGAAATCAATCAACACAGAATAAATTCAAATGTCAGACACACAGTCCATTTACAAGTCCGTTCTGGGTCTGAACGAAACCGGAGGTACTAAATACCTCGCAAACCCTTCGATCACCACGTACGTCTGGACGATCACCACTCATTATCCATATTTCAGGATGCCTCCCAATCAGGACCTCGGTTACCATCCAAACGAGGTGAAGATCTCCGGTCTTCGACCGTCGTCTTCATCTTCGACTTTAAATCGTCGGTCAATTATTTGAAATGAGAATTAACTCGGCCTTTTCAAATAATTCACGTATATTTAGAATTTCAAATCAATTTATTTCAATGGTTAAATTTTTCGACAACACCAATATTGTTCTTTAATGTAATTTTCACACCAAACACATTCAACCATCAAATACAACATAAATCGAGCAAATTCTGTTTATTTCTATTCCATATCGCTTATGATATTTTATAACTATTTATCGCTATTTTTTTTATTTTAAAATAGCTAATTTATTCAAAACGACGCTTCGGGCCATAAAGCGGCCGTGGCGCTGTTTTTCTTCTGATTTGATTTACACATATCTGAAAATCTAACCGTTGGATCTTCACAAAATTTACATCATTAGAAAGGTCTTTTCAAAACGAATCCAATGGTTCCAGTTTCGGGAAAATCCGACGGTCGGATCTCCCGTTACAATCGTTTGAAGTTTCGATTTCAAAATACGAACTACAGCGTCGTTATTCGATTAAATATAATTATATTTATATATATAAATAAATATAATCGTTTCTGGCGCTGTTTTTCTTTAGATTTGAATTAAACATTCCAGACAATCCAACCGTTGGATTTTTACAAGGTTGGTGCCGTTGGAAAGATTATTCCAAGGCGAACCCGACGGTTGAGTTTTAGGAAAATCCAATGGTCGGATTTCCCGTACTAGTTGTTTGAAAACACGGTTTCAAAATACGAACTGCACGGCTTCGTTTCGTTTTAATTTTATTTATATTTATATATTTATATAAATATAGTTTATTCAATGATTTCCATATCGTTTTCACTTCAAATATTTTTCTAACACCTTAAAATTTTGGAAAATTTCGCCATAACCTCCCCTGCACCGGGAGCATCGGGAAATCGCAAATAGCTTTCCCGGTCCTTCTAATCTCAAAAAGAAAAAGAAAAAGCCAAGCGGCTAGCCAACAGGCTCATAAAATCATCACCCAAACAAAGCAATAAATGTGTACCTATTTGTCGGGCACAAAATTTTATTCCTCTTCTCTAGCCCCTTTGCTATAACCTGTTCAATGGATATGCATGTACATATAGATACAGTTCTTAACATTTATCGTTTTCTATTCAACTTCATATTTGATTTCTATTTGGTTTTAAAAACACCATTCATTCTAATGTTACATAAATAGGTGCAAATCATTTCATTAGCTAATTAATGAATATTTCAACTCATAAATGTTTATTTTGAACAAGTGGCTATTTCTAACACTTCACATTTTAATGATTTATGCATACAATAAAAATGTGATTTTTATTGTAAAACAATTCATTTCAAAACACTATTCTTCTATATAGTTCAAGTTGGTGATAAAAATGGGATTTTTATCATAAAACAATTTCTTTTAAAACGAGGTTATTTTACACAGTTCATATAGTCGATAAAGAGATGATTTTTATTATCAAACAATTTATTTCAAAATATGAATACCATTCAACACATGAATTTCTAATCAACGAATGAATATCAATTCAACACATGAATGTTTTCTATAGTTTTTATATATAGATAAAAATGTGATTTTTATTATCGAACAATTTATTTCAAAATATGAATACCATTCAACACATGAATTTCTAATCAACGAATGAATATCAATTCAACACATGAATGTTTTCTATAGTTTTTATATATAGATAAAAATGTGATTTTTATTATCGAACAATTTATTTCAAAATATGAATACCATTCAACACATGAATTTCTAATCAACGAATGAATATCAATTCAACACATGAATGTTTTCTATAGTTTTTATATATAGATAAAAATGTGATTTTTATTATCGAACAATTTATTTCAAAATATGAATACCATTCAACACATGAATTTCTAATCAACGAATGAATATCAATTCAACACATGAATGTTTTCTATAGTTTTTATATATAGATAAAAATGTGATTTTTATTATCGAACAATTTATTTCAAAATATGAATACCATTCAACACATGAATTTCTAATCAACGAATGAATATCAATTCAACACATGAATGTTTTCTATTCAATGAATAAATATAGTTTAAGCATATGAAAATAATTCAAGCACACGAATATTATTCAAAATTTCGGCAGCATAACGGCAGGGTAGTTAAACCGGGACCGTCCCTAGTACGGCTCCTCGCTCTACCTTAAAACCTCGCGGTTTTTGACAATGGGGATCATGCATCTAGTTCACACGCAGGCGGCATGTATATATTTATTTCATTTCCACAAACTAATCCTATGTGGTTTCAACCAAATATTTCACAACCACAAATGGGTATTTTTTTCAACCACAATCAACCAATATCAATCACAAACAATCCCAAACAACCATTCGCTATCAATCAATTTTCACAACAATTTCAACCAATAAATATCGTCCATGGTTTGTGGACGAGGGGCGTATATATATATATATTATATATAGCAATTCACTTTTATTTCCACACATATATATCTATAGAAAAAGAAATTGAAGAGTGAGAAATTCTCACCTTTAGCTACCAATACCACGGCTCTTCACTTTGAGAAATCTTCGCCAATCTCGCCTTTCGTCGCATTCGTTGCCCGTATTCTCTACATATGTAAAAATCAAATTTTTTTACTATGTTATTCAATATATAAAACTGCATTTCAAAAATATATATTCCGCCTTTTCAAAAATAAAGATTATATTTTTAATATTCCTATGATGAAAAAAATTATATTTTTATTGCTTTTAAAAATATAAATTTTCATACCTTACTTCTTTTACTTAATAAAAATTTCGTCTTTTCTATTTAAAAAAACATGATCTTTTCTTTTTTTTTAAAATCTGATCTTTTCTATTTTAAAGTTCAAACCTTTTCTATTTTAAAGCTCAAACCTTTTCTATTCTAAAGCTCAAACCTTTTCTATTCTAAAGTTCAAACCTTTTCTAAATCAGTTTTTAAACGTTTTTAAAAATCAGTTTTAATTGCTTTTAAAAACCAGTTTTTAAATGCTTTTGAAAATCAGTTTTATAATCTTTTTTTAAAATTCAGTTCTTCCTTTTAAAAATCAGTTTTACATCTTTTTCAAAAAAAAAGTTTTAATCCTTTATATAAAAAAAAACAGTTTTAAATCTTATAAAAATCAGTTTTTACCTTTTTAAAAAAAATCAGTTTTTAAACCTAATTAAAATCAGTTTTAAATCCTAATTAAAATAAATCGGTTTTTAAGTCACCAAAAAAAAAAAATCAGTTTTAACAGAATAAAAATAAAAATAAAATAAAATCAAATTCTCACCTCAATCTGCGAAGGGGGGGGGGTTTGACATCCAAGCTCGGCGGCGAGAGGAGGAGCAGGCGGCTTCAGTGTCTCGAACGGTGGGGGCCTCGCGAATTGGGGCGTCGTCTTCGTCGGAGCTCGTGCGATCTGGGGGGGGGCTTCGGGGGTTGCGCCACTGGCGGTTCGACGTACGAGGGGAGGGGGTGCGGTGATGGGCGGCGGCGGCGTTCGCTTCAGGGGGAGGGGGGGGCGGCTGTCGATAGGTTTTTAGTTTTTTTTCTTTTCGTTTGAAATTAAAATGAACGGGGGGGGGGGGGGGGCGCAGAAAGGAAGATAAAGGGGGGGAATTAAAATTTATTTTTATTATTTAATTTTTCAAAAAAAAATTGACTTTTGCGTACGACCTCGAAACGAGGCCCACCGCCTGTCGTCCATAGCGTTTTACCCCCATTCCGAACACAATGGGATATGTATCGCAAGCTGATTCGATCGTTACAATCAGTTCCCGTTGAATTTACATTTAAATCACTATATTGAATTTTAAACGTACATTTCAAATTACCGGGGCCACATACTAACTAGAAAAATTCCAGAAAAATATTTTCTGGCTTCGTATTGACGATACGGTCCTAACAAAACTAGTTTCGTCGAATTCTGAGACCGTTTGAAAAATGGCCAATTTCCAGTCGATTAAATCAACGGAAACTGGTCAAACGCGTTTTCCTTTGCCACGCTCACATATTGATTCGAAAAATTATGAAATTTGAAACCTAACAATAACTTGACACTGCGGATCCAACAAAAGCGGTTTCGTCAAAATCCGAGGTCATTTGCAAAATGTCCATTTTTAAGGGCCTGAATTCCATAGCGACTATTCAGAATTTTCAATTGGACATATCTTTTGATTCCCGCTATCAAATTTCGATTTGTCAGATTCGTTGGAAAGATATTATCAATTAGATTTAAATATTTTTGGATTCACTAAAATCCGGATTGTTTTGCACCCGGTACAATCCGACAAAGTTTGAATTCAATTTTTGAAACTGCCACGCCATTTCAGGCCTTGTTTATAATTATAATTAATTATATTCGTTTTCAATTGTCGATTCAAACTCAGTTTTCATCGCCATTATTTAAAATACTTATTTTAAATATTTAAAATCCATTATTTTAGCCAATTTAAAAATTTTAAATTGGTTCAGATTTTCTAGGTCGTTAAAGTCTGTGGAAGATATTTATTTAAACTGATATAAATCAAATTTTAAAATAATAAATTCTGCGAAAATAAATTGATATTATTATTCGAATTCAAACAGAAGTCTGAACTGTATTTAATTCAGTTTTAATTCTCCAACTGAATTATATTTTCGCATTACAATGATTTAATATATTCGATATTAAATCGAAATTGATTATTAAATCGATAACTCAAATATAAAATTCCATTATATTATCAAATTAATATTTAAATTAAATATTAAATATTCAAAAATTAACCCATAAGGATCCGGGTCATTACAATCTTCCCCACTTAAAATAATTTCGTCCTCGAAATTGCTAAGGTAGGAAAAGTGCTACAAACCCATTTATTTCAAAACTTATTTATGTTGATCCTCAACATTTCATATTCCATTCATAACTCTCTTTCGAATAAATCCCTATTCGATAACTCCTCCCTTCGAATAACTATTCGATAATCTCTCTTTCGAATAACTAGATTCAAAAACCTTTCTTTGATTAAACTATATTCGATTTACTCTATTCAATTTATTCTATTGGATTTAACTCTTATCGATTAACTCCATCGAATAACTAAATTCGATAACTCCTTTCGAATAAACTATACTCGATAATCTCTCTTTTAACTTTATTCGAATAACTAATATTTGATTTCACTCCATTCGCTTGACTCTAGATTGCAGCGATCACAATGGTTACGCCTGATTCCCCCAGGAAACATCCGACCGCCCTAGGCTATTTGCAGCCCTGCGAATTATGCTAGCAGTCGTACGAAATGGCAACTTATCCTGAGTAACTATGTTTGACTAACTCTATTTCAATAACTATATTCGATTAACTTTTAATTGAATAACTAACATTCAATTGAATCCTAATTCGATTAACTATGTTCAATTAACTCTATCTGGTTAACTCTAAATTTGAATAACAAATATTCGATAAATTCTAATTGAATAACTAATATTCAATTAACTCTACGGATTAACCCTAACTGATTAACTCTAACTGGTTAATTCTTACACTAATCGATTTATTCTGACTCTAATCGATTATATCTAACTCTAATCAACTTATCCTATTCGAATAACTCCTATTGGATAACGTTTATTCATTTATAAAGATTTACCTTTAGTAACGGTTCTTCACCTTATAAATGTTCTCTTTAATAACGTTACTTCACTTATACAAGTGTTGTGTACCCCTTTTATTTAAAACTATCGGTGTTAAAAACCAATATCTCTTCTCTATATAAGTTCAGACTTATATATTCCGTTTATCCAATGATAAATATTTAATTTAATTTATAAACTGTTATTTATAAATTAATCTTTTCTATTTATCTGTTAAAAACATATTTCCATTTTCTATTCACCTTCTAAATGTTCCTTTGATTAAATTCTATTTATTCAACAAATAAATATCTCATTTATAACATTCTATTTGTAAATGTTTTTACAAATATTTCTCCTTCTATTTGTTTGCACATAACTTCCTTTGTATTTGTGTTACAAATATTTTTCCTTTTTAACTCTTTTGGTTTTTCCTTTATTCAAACCCAATTCATATTTCATTCACATTGATTTTACTCAATTTATTCATTTCAATCCATTTAACTTACTTAAGTTAATTTTTCAATCATTCGAATTCCCATTAACTAGTTGCTAATTAACCGTTTTGCCTATTTCACCCTTCGTATTTGAATATTACTTGTTCAAATATATGTCAACTTAATTATAAACTAATCTAATTATAATTTCAACTCGAGTTATATATTCGATTTCGAATATAAATTCTCAATTTCTTTCAATTATCCAAAAACCCAATTTCGATTCAAATTTACTTTAACTAATTATTTCCAATTTAGTTAATTCTATTTAACCATTTAAAATATGATTTTTGTCTTAAAAATCATTTCACTTACTTCACTGGAGTTCATATTTATTTTGTTTCTCCAGTCTGGATTTTTCTAATGCCAATTCGGATTTTTTTTCCAAAAAATCCTTTTATTTATTTAATTAAACCGTTATGGTTTTATAATGGTTCTGGCGCTGCTTTTCAAAAATTTTGATTTTGACATAACTCAAAATCTATACGACGAAATCCAGATTTTTCTCTTTCATTAGAAAACTATCGTTCAACCGGTCCCGACGATTCTTGTTTCAAAGAATTCCGACTTCAATTGAGTTCTGTATACTAAATTGAAGTTCGAATCGCCAATTTACGAACTATCGCGCTACGGCGAGCTCGTTTTAATTATATTTATAAATATAAACGTTTTAACTTTGTTTATAATAAATTCAACTCCATTCTGATATATTTTTAATATATATCAAATCCATTTCACATAATATTCCCGATCTATTTCGCTTCTAATATTCAAATCCTATATCTTAATTTAAAATATTCAAATTCCATTTGAATCTCTTTATTCAAACTCTATATTTGAATTTCCTTCTATTCAATTTCTATTTGAATTTCTTCTATTCAAATTCTATTGAATTCCTTATCTTCAAATTCTATTTGAATTTCTTATCTTCAATTTCTATTTTAACTCCTTTGAATTTAAATTCTATTTCAAACTCTATATTTTCTTGAATTCTAATATTCAACCTCCACTTTATATTCTCTTTGAAATTCTATTTAACCATTTTCCTTTTGAATTCTAATATTCAAATCTCTATTTGACTTTTCTTTATTCAAATCCATTTGAATTCCTTTGAATTCAAATTCCATTTGAATTTTTCTTATACAATTTCTATTTGAATTTTCTTTATTCAAACTCATTTGAATTCCTTTAAATTCAAATTCTATTTCACTTCTATTTGAATTATATACATATTCAAATTCTTTTATTTTACTTCTATTTGAAATCTATATTCCAATTCCCATTTCAAAATTCCTTTGAAGTAATATAAATATATACATATATTTATATCTATCCCAAATTCAAAACATTTGAATTTTCAAACAGCTTGTTTCTTTCAAACAAATTTCCATCAAAACTTTTCTAAGGCAGCAATTCATCACTTAGAAACTCGGAAATGAACACTGATGATGTTGCGACCATCATCAGAATTATTTCCCAGCTACTGAATGAGTTCAGTGCTATATTTCTTTCAAAATCCATTCAAGTGATTTTTATTCAAAAATCATTCCAAAATAAAGCTATATTATTTTAATATACTTTATTCCAATTACCCAGGATTTTAAATTCTGAATTCTGGTTGGAATTCAATTTCAATTTATCTCAGTTGTATTTGATTTCATACACAAATTTCATTGGTTATATATAACTATTTTTGTTTTATAATCTAATTTGATTATAATCCTAACAATCAACTTAACTATTTAAAAACAATATCGTGTCCAATCTTCTGTTCAAGTGTTTATAAACTCCTATCGACATCGTGGCGTCCCACGATTCGACCAAAATTTATAATCCACTCAACAGACTAGTCAACACAATATAAAACAGTTTTTATATCAAATAACAAATACGCTCTCTCGTATTTATATACACTCAAACTCAATCTAGGGTATTACTAACCCTATCTCTACCGAGTCACGCCACAGAGCCAAGTAAATCTTAACCTGGCTCTGATACCAACTGTAACGACCCGGATTTTCAACGATTTTGGTTATCGACATAAGCTCGATGTCGATAAGCAAAACATTGGAAAATCCTAGTAATTAGTGGAAGAAATTAGAGGGTGAGGGAAGATAAGATAGAAAATTAGAATAGAAGAAGAAGAACACAACATCAGAGTAACACGAATCTCACAGCGGAACGAATAAATATATTTCATAACATAACTTTGAAATACAAATCTGTACTTGAACATACATACTATTATCAAAGTACAGCACTTACAACACAGCGGAAATAACTATAGTTATATGATCCTGAAGCCTCCTGGTCCAAGCTCTTCAAGTGTATCTGTAAAATCCCGACTACTTGACTGCTCATACAAATTTAGGCACCCAAGAGTTTAGGGAAAACAACAAAATAAACTCTGGGTCAGTCATGGGACTGGTATGAGTAAATAGTTTAAAAACAGTTTCAGAAAACTAAATGATATCTCATAAGACCACGCTGTATAACACAGAACGGGTTTTTCCCTTATGAGAATCCAAACACTTGACTTATCTTTATATCAAAACTCTTTTGATATTATAATAATGTCTAAATCAAGTAAATAACAATCTAGTGGAACGTTTGCATCTCACGTTCCACATATATATACAAATCATAAACCGCAAGCACATATTGGGTAATGGGTTTCCAACTATGACAAGGTATGGAACCACCTTCCGCTGGTATATCTCTAGAGGAGAATACACCGAGTTCAACAAGAACATCTTGCAACTCAGCCACACATGACCGACCACTCATTTCGCTTGAGTGTATCGAATGTATATCACCAACGATTGGGATCAGCAACCGTTTCCTGAATGGGACAGCATCGACAATAGATTTTTAGAAGTAAATAAAACTCTAGATCAGGTGATTATACACCCTAATAGGTACGACCTACATAGCCATGCTGCCTGCCCGATTTCTGTCATTTACCGGTTGATGAGGCTAGAAGCTACACTTTATCATCACACCAGATTCACTTCGAATGCCACATCGTCAAATCCATCAAATCACCGATTGACGTCCTCAACAGTACATTACGTGTTAGCTAAAAGAAGTTTCCTTCTCCGCTTCCACTCTTCGTACGGTTGAAGAAATCAGTGTACGTGACATTTCTGGAAATACTCTGTCAGACATTCATCCATACAAGTCACCCAGGAACAGGATGAACTGAAGGTACTATTTCTATTAATAGAAAAAGTCCTTGCACTCTATTCCGTCTTCGATTATCTTTATATAATCTGATTCGTAACTCTACTGCCAATATGGAGTGGTTCTTCGGATAATAATCCAACCGGTCTCTCCATATCGACAACGATGGTCAAAACTTCGATAGTCTGTGATTCAACTATCGAATAAAAACAAGTGTTTCGATAGTCGATGATTTAACTATCGAATAAAACAAGTGTTCATCCAAACATCCAACAAATCACTGAACCTTTAATTAATATTCCATTAATTAAATCTCTTCTCTATTTCTTATCAATATTTGTTAACCAAATATTTTCAATAACCATATTGGCCTTATACGTTAATTGGAAAACATTTCCGAATATCGCCTTCCTTTATTTTCTAAACTTCAGAAAATATATGTTATTTATAATTGGAAAATATTCCAACTACTTATCTTTTTTCCAATCTCGTTTATTCCTATACTTAGAAATATTTATTATTCTATTTCCCAGCTTACACTTATTTGGGTTAAAACGGATGTTGTGTAAAACATCGTTACGACAACCCAAATACAGTATTTAACTAATTCTTATTCCACATTGATCTTCAAGCCTGAATCTTTCTACTTATCGGTATATCATGAAATCAACCAAGTTGGGGTATAATTACCTCTCAGACCTTGACTGAATAACATTTAACGTCAAAACAGACAAGACTACTTGCTCGAATAATCAATAACATACAACTGATTATTCACCTTTAAACACATATATACTTTCTCTTTCTATTCTTTCGAGATTTTATTCTTATACTTCCCCTTATAATTATACTATTCTATTTCTAAGTTCGTTTTCTTATCGACTTCTATATATATCGATACGTTGATTTCTAATTATCAAATTATCTTAAAAATATTCTATCTCCTTAAATTCCCGGAAAAATTCGCCATAACCTCCTTGGTACCGGGAGCATCGGGAAATTTCAAATAGCTTTCCCGATCCTTCTCATCTCAAAAAGAAAAAGAAAAAGCCAAGCGGCTAGCCGATACGGCGCATAAAATCTCATATGGAAATTAAATGCGTACCTTTTTGTCGGGCATTCTATTTATTTTACTTCTATACTTTATTCCATACCTGTCTCCTGTATGTCTATACCTGTCCAATCTTATTTAAACTATACCAATTGTTTTAACTAAATTTGTTAATTAAATCTATTACTTAACTTTTCAGTCTATTTCACCTTCATATTTGAACATGACATGTTCAAATATATTTTAACTGCATATTAACAAATTCTAATTATACTCATACTCTCGTTCCCTTATCGACTTCTTATTCAAATTCCAATTCAATTCTATTTGAATTCTTTTTATTTAATCTCCATTTGAATTCTATTTTCAAATTCTATAGTTTAAAGTCCATTTGAATTCTCTATTCAAATTCTATAGTTCTAAAGTCCATTTGAATTCTCTATTCAAATTCTATAGTTCTAAAGTCCATTTGAATTCTCTGCATTATTTATAAACAACGTTTATAACTTCAATTCAAATCCCATCTTTCCATTTATGAACCAAAGTTTATAAATTCGATTCAAATCCCATCTTCCATTTATAAACAAAGTTTATAAATTCGATTCAAATCCCATCTTTCCATTTATAAACCAAAGTTTATAAATTCAATTACTTGTTTTATATACCTTCAAAACAAGTTAATATTTTCTATAGTTTTATTTAAAATTCAAATTCTATTTATAAAAATAGAATTTCCTTTTTAAATATCAAATACCCTTTCCGATATATTTTTTGAATCAATATTCAAGCCCCAGGGATATTTTAAACAATCAAATCAACCAATTTTCAATCATTTGATTTTTAACACATCATATAGGAATATATATGAAATCAAACAAACAAACAAACAAACAGAATATATATATTTTTGAGGAATCCAGTTGGATTCCTCCAACCTGTTTTCCTGCATCCACAGACGTTAGTCAACATAGTAATACCCATCCTGCTTCGAGGCAGGATAACGCGGTATAGAAGGTCATCCACTAACCATAGCGTGGGGCGTATAGGGTAATCATCCGCTATGAAACCGCTGGCATCCGCTAATGAGACTGCGGGAATCCAACCAATCATCAACCCAATATATATATATATATACATAATAGTCAACCAATCCTAAATAACTATATATATATTTCAAAACAATCAGACAGCATTCAAACAAGCACAAACAATTATTTTTAACTATATAAAAATAAATTTCTAAATAAATGGTGAGTGAGGTTTACTCACCAGATTTTATTTTTCCGATCCATTCTGATTCCCATTTTAATTCCATTCAGAAGTACTTGACAATGCAAAGCCAATGCATCTCGTTTTCACCGAGATCTGTTATCGTGTAAATAAATTATATTCATTCACAAGATTCATATTAAAAACAATTTATTTATTTTATTTTATTTAACCACTATAAATCACCTTAAGTTAAATAACTATTATATTCTTCTTCTTTTAAAATGGTCTAGGTAAGTTTAAATTAAATAAATTACTAGACTTATAAAATAATGAATTTAAGCATAAAAAGGGTATGAATGAATTACCTAATACCTTTTTCAATTCATGAAAACAGCAAATTTTGAACTTGAACATCTTCCGAAGACAACATCATTCGCCTCCTTATTGACCACCGAATACAAGCAACATCTACTATCACCAACCCCTCACTGCCTTTACATTCACCAGTTTACACTTCGGCCATCTCTATACGAACTACAGCCTCACCATTTCCATTGTTGAACAACTGGTCAACTCCAGTACCACTAAAATTCCTTCACTATTACATCCCCAGTTATTCTCAATCCTTATCAGTACATCGCACTCCGCATTGCCCTCTCCTTGTTAAAAAAAAATCCAATTCGATTACTGTAAAAACCGTGAGACCCTCCTGTACCTAAATCAAAGTTCGATCCTTGCATCTTCTTCATGACGAACCCCATAGTACGAACTCCGACCCCTTTTGCCTGCATCGCGATTTCCATCGCCGATTGGTTCGAGTCTCCCTTTCCTTCTATCGCACCAAAAATTACTCACTCTCCTCAACTTTGACTTCATCTACAGAGTGACAGACCATGTCGGCATCTTTCAGACATCACCGCGAACATCTCGACACCGCTGAGTCACGGTTCCAGGTCCTATAGCATCCCAAGTTGCATTGCACCGTGCGATTCGGCTCCCCATCAAAGAGCTTGACCGCACAAATCGATTGATCCAAGTTTTAGGAATTTAGGGATTTTGTATGACTTACTTTGAATTTATTGAAAGTAAAAGGGGAGAGCGGTTTTCAGATTTCAGAAGAGTGAAAATGGGATTAAGAGAGGTGATGGTCGCGGTTTATAGATGAACACAGATGGAATAGAAGAGGCCACGATTTGTTTTCAATTTGTGTTGAGAAAAAGGGCCAACGAGCTGTTTCCATTAGTGGTGAGAAGAAGGGCCACCCAATTTTGATGTTTTATTTTAATTTATTTTTAATTAAAAATTCGTATCCTTAAAATTTAAAAACCCTTGACTCCGAACTCCATTCTGAACCCAACAACTGGCATTTCTAGTGTTTACCCACCCTTCCGGACACACTGGGATATGTCACGAAGTCCAATTCGATCGTCTGTGGAAGATATTTATTTAAACTGATATAAATCAAATTTTAAAACAATAAATTCTGCGAAAATAAATAGATATTATTATTCGAATTCAAACAGAAGTCTGAACTGTATTTAATTCAGTTTTAATTCTCGAACTGAATTATATTTTCGCATTACAATGATTTAATATATTCGATATTAAATCGAAATTGATTATTAAATCGATAACTCAAATATAAAATTCCATTATATTATCAAATTAATATTTAAATTAAATATTATATATTCAAAAATTAACCCATAAGGATCCGGGTCATTACAATCTTCCCCACTTAAAATAATTTCGTCCTCGAAATTGCTAAGGTAGGAAAAGTTACTTTGAGGACAAGACGAATCAGAACACAAACAGAAGAACATTTCATTGTTAGTTACAACAATTCCATCAGATACATGAATATACAGAGTATGAATAAACAAAATATAATACATTCAATAAATATCAGAGATTTCAATAAATTACATAGCAGCGGAAAAACAATACAAAACATAAATGAAAGTAATACACGGATACAGAGCTTTGCGAGCATCGTTCCAGCTGTAAATCAGGTTCTTGTGAATATAAATCTGCAAAACCAAAACTACTAGCTGTCTGTGTCGAAAATAGGGGCACCCATAGTTTAGGTTAAACCAATAAACTCTAGGTCAGTCATGTGACTGGTGTGAAAACTAAAACAGTTATTTAAAATTTAAAAGGGAGTAATTCGAGGGACCACGCCGTATAACATGGAACGGTTTTCCTTCCAAGAATATCAGTGCACAGAATAAACAACGTAATGCTTTTTCGAAAAATGAGGCTATTATAAGACCCAGGTCCCATCACACAATGAAACGCAAGCTGGAGGATAGGGTTTTCCCTTATAATAGCCAAACATGCTTGGTATGTTTAAAAACAAATCATTTGATACTATAATAAATGTATAGTGTCAAAACAATTTCAATCATAAATATCAATCATAGACGACATAGTATCCCATGCTACTATGTCGCCATACTAGGCTCTACAAATAAAACCGAAATACACGTATTGGAAATTGGATTTCCGTTATGAGTCGAGGCAAGGGGCAAGCTCCTCTCCGATTCGAGACACTCTAGCAAATGTCTCAGGACCCCACAATGATCCTTGGATCTTCAGGGCCGGTCCTCTCTTACTTTTGGGGATTGGCAATTCCTAAACACACGTTTCTCGGTCCTAACAGACCTTATATCGAGGCGCCTCATCCAACAACCACAAAGGTGAAAAGTATATAAATGTCAGCCAGTTTAAGCACTGACACCACCCATAGCTAGAAAGAAACGTCATGCTCTCCCTGCAGTCCGTATCCTGTTTTTGACTCATACCGAGGTATGAGTCTCGCGAATCCACGCTATACACAAAGCTGCGCCACACAGGCCGTGCTTTGATCATCAACCACATGACTTTGCTTTTCAACAATAGCCTTGATAATTTGCCACTTAGGCGTGCCACACAGGCAATTCATGCCATGCGATTGATATCTATCGATATATAACCTCTGAGCTCGTACGTCTCAAAGAAGGGAGTTAAGCAAGAGAATAAATTTTCCGCCGCCAAACAGATCTATATTTAATAGAAATCAATCACACAGAATAAAATCCAATGTCAGGCACACAGTCCATTTACAAGTTCGTTCTGGGTCTGAACGAAACCGGAGGCACTTTCCTCACATATCCGTCGATCTCCAAGTACGTCTGGACGATCACCAACTAATTCCATCATCTTGGGTGTACAGCCCAATAAAGATCATCAGTAATCACCCAAACAATGTGATGACTTCCGGTCTTCAACCACCATCTTCATGTTCAACATATCGTCGAATCGGTTATTCAGAATGGGTATAAACCCGGCCTTTCCGAATAACCCGCGTATATAATAAACACGTGTTACACAAACACAACATACGCCTCATTCCAATTCAGAATATTCCTAGGGAAAGGTTCCCATTAATTTTATCAAAGATAAATTCTTTAAAATTTATTCTTTAATCTTCCCTGCGATGTCATTTCAAACTAGTCGGGATTAGCGAACCACACCAAAGTAATTATTTATTTTATTTCCCAGTCCCAACTTATTTATCCCATGGAGCAAAACTATTATTACCCCATAACTAACACCATGGTGTTATCGGTAAATTTAATTACCATTTCACGTTCAAATCCAATTAAAGATTTGACTATCGCTAGGAGAAAAACTGGCGATACTCCATTCTCGATCATTTCCTATATTTGATAATTTATATTATCAATTCCCGTTTCAATCTAATTAAAGATACATAAAAACTCCTTTTTCTGGGTTAAAGAACTAATGTTATTTAAAACACAGTTCACGATAAACCCAAATCACATTCTATTTATTATCGTATTAAAGAACAAATGTTATTTTAAAACACCGTTCACGATAAACCCACAAATCAATTCTAATTCCATTCCAATTAAATATAATAGTTAATTGGTATACTTCATTAAATCTAAATAAAAAGATTTAATCTTTTCTCATACTGGGTTCAAGAACAACGTTAATGAAGACACCATTCACGATAAACCCAAATCTCATTTGATATTGAATACAAAACTCTGAATAGAAAATATATCAGCTTATATTCAATATCAAATTCAGATTATTTTTAAAACCACTTCAAACCCAATTTATTTATTTAAAAATATTGGATTTTATTCTAGTTCAAAACTAGTTCATTTCGATAAAAATATATTTTTATCCTTTCAAATAGGGAATTTTTCATCCCAGTTCTTTCCAAATCGTATATTATAACTTTACACAAATTATAGATATTTTTAATAATTTTATCAAGGCCCGTACAGTCGATTTCCACCAATGGCCGTCGAACTGCACTTACAATGACCATTTCTAAAATTGATTTGGACGTATCTCCAAATCCAATTGTTAGATTTCTAATTTCTTATATACGTTTGAAATCCCTTTTCGATACGAACCCAACGGTTCTGGTTTGAGGAGAATCCGACGGTCGGATCTCCCGCAATGTCCATACGAAGTCAATGGTAGAAATTCGCGAACTGCCGCAGCGCGACGCGTTCTATTCAGGCCATTATATTATATATATATTATATATAATATATATTTCGTCGATTTTTATTTAAAATGAATTTTATATATAGTTTTAAATTCGGTTTCAAAACAATTTCAACTTCTTATTCAATTTCAAATCAAAAGTGAATTTTTCCTTTTAAATTCGTTTTAAATTCATTTCAAATTGATTTCAATTCAAATCGATTTCAATTCAATTTCAGTTCGTTTCAAATTCCATTCAAAACGATATCAATTTGTTTTTAATTCAATTTCAATTTAATTCAATTTGAATTCATTTCTATTCAATTTGAATTCAAATTCACTTTCTATTAAATTCGAATCGAATTCATTTTCTATTCGATTCAAATTCATTTCAATTTCACTTCAATTTGAATTCATTTCAAATTGATTCAATTAAATTTCAATTTGAATTTTAATTTAATTTATTTCGAGTTTCATTTCAAATATTCAATTTTAAAATCACTTTTCAAAATTCATTATAAAAACAAATATAATCGATATAAATCTCGATTCGCGTCAAAATAGCGCATCTCTAATCAACACGGCTTTATATTTTACAAAAACTTCGTTATTCTATTCAATAAATGAATATTTATACTATTCCACACATGAATCTATATTTCTTTCAACACATGACTAATCTCAACAAATGATTACTGTCAACACATGACTATTAGTTTATAATATTCTTTATTTTCTCAATTGGAATGAGGCCCAATAAATTACCATGTAATGTTAATTATATGGATTCCCATACAACACATGTATATCATAGCAACGATAAATAATCATCCATCATCCAAAGTGCACCACACAACTGCATAAGCATTAAATATAAATCATTAACGCTTACATAGTCTGTCAATCAATCGATAGACATAAAACTAATTATTGGGATTAGTGTATGTCATATATTATCCCAATACCCGTGTGGGGTATCAAATCAACAAACACAGATTTTTATTTGTGAAGTTGGGCGATGTGTAAAATTTATCGTCCCAATCAATATCAGTCAAATGTGTGTATATAAACAAATCGTCCGATTTGTTTATATTTATTTCTTTCATTTTAAATACACGTTAAAAATTCCATTTTTAACTATGTAAATATTTTATTTCACTTCACATCACACGATCAACTACACATCAAAATCAATCAAACAAACAAGCATACAATTCGTCCATGGTCTGTGGACGACGGGTGTCGGGTGCTACTAAACACCGTATGCATCCTAGTATATAATTTTAACTAGAAAAAGAAATTTAAAGTGAGAAGTTCTCACAGAGGGTTCCACTCCGCCGTGCTTTCCTGTTGAACTGCTGAATCGTCTGGATCGGTTTGAAATGCCCATTGCAGTCCTTTTCTCGCTGTTCATAATAAAAATTATATTTTTATTGCTTCATTCAATAAATAAAAATCATATTGTTATTTGTACTTCATATGCTTTTACAACGCTTCCTTTTATATAAAAATTATATTTTTACTTCTTCTACATAATAAAAATTATATTTTTAACCCTCCTACATAATAAAGATCGAATTTTTATTATCCATATAATATAAAAATCGTACTTTTATTCTTTCTATACTACAAAAATCATATCTTTAATCTCTACATATAATAAAAATCAAATTTTTACTAGTTATATAATATAAAAATTCTCGCCATGATTATATTTTTATAACTCTATCTAAATAAAAATCATATTTTTAATATGCCACTAGTATAAAAACTATATTTTTAACCTTTCTATATTATAAAAATTATATTTTTAACCTTTCTATATTATAAAAATTATATTTTAAACCTTTCTATATTATAAAAATTATATTTTTAATACTCTACTATAATAAAAATTATATTTTTATTCGCTTTTCAACCAAATACAAAATCCTATCTTTATATAGGAAAAACCCTCGCCTTCACCAAAATAAAAATCTCGTCTTTCGCTAATAAAAAATCTCATCTTTCTAACATGAAAAATCGTATTTTTCTATCATTAAAATCTATATGAAAAATCCAATTTTTATTCATATGAATATTATATCAAAAATAAATTTTTTATCCTGCTACAATTTATACAAAAATCGAATTTTTAAAATGCTACTTTTATTTTTAAAAACCACATTCTTACAACAAAGTTAGTTCATAAAAGAAAGTATAGAAAAATAAATCAAAATTAAAAAAGAAAACTCACAGTTAGAAGAAGGGGGGCTGTAGAGTTCGTCGGAGGGCCATCCGGCGGTGGCTGGACTGGAAGCTTCGCACGTGGTGGTGGGGGTTTGGTGCTAGGCGCGGTGGTCGTGGGAGGCTCGCGGTGAGGTGGTGGGGCGGATGTGGGCGGAGGTTGCGGTTTCGGGTAGAAAGGGGGCCACGTCGATGTCAGAAAGGGGAGGGAGAGAGAAGAGAGCGAGAAGACGAGGGGGGCATGGCCGAGGGTGGAGGCTCCGTCGCCAAAGGGGGCGCGACGTCCGATCGATGGTGGGGCGACGGGAAAAGGCGCGAAGGGGGGGGTCTTTTCTATTTAGGGTTTTAAAACTGATCGGGAGGAAATGAAAATGAAAAGGAAGGGAGGGGGTGTATATAAAATTGTATGAAAATATATATTATATTTTAATTTATTTCCTCAAAGGGTTGACTTTTTATTCGATCACCAAACGAGGCCCAACGACTGTCGTCTCTAGGCTAATACCCCTATTCCGAACATAATGGGATATGTTGCGCAAGACCATTCGATCGTTACGATTAGTTTTCGTCAAAATCAACATATAACTCTATATATTGAATTTGAACGCACATTTCAATTTACCGAGGTCACATACTAACTCGAAAAATTCCCGAAAAATTATTTCTAGCTTCGTATTGATGATACGGTCCTAACAAAATTAGTTTTGTCGAATTCTGAGACCGTTTGAAAAATGGTCATTTTCCAGTCGACTAAAATCAACTGAAATTGGTTAAACGCGTTTTCCTTTGCCACGCTCACATGTTGATTCGAAATATTATGAAAATTGGAATCTATGAATAACTTGACATCACGGATCCAACAAAAGTGGTTTCGTCGAAATCCGAGGTCATTTGCAAAATTCCCATTTTTAAGGGCTAGAATTCCATAGCGACTATTCTGAATATTCATTTGGGCATATCTTTTGATTCCCGCTATGAAATTTTGATTTTTCAGATTCGTTGGAAAGATATTCTCATATAGATCCTATTATTTTTGGATTCTCTAAATTCCGGTTTATTTTGAATCATGTACATTCATTTGAAGTTTGTAATCGAATTATCGAACTACCGCGTCATTTTCAATTCCTTTTATAATTTAAAATAAATATTTATATTCTAACGACGATCTATATAAATATATACGTTCGAATTATATTCAGAATAAATTTCTCGCCGTTTTTATTTAAAATAATTCATTTTAAATTTTCAAAATTCGCTAAAATTGCCAAAATAAAAATTTTAAACTTGCTCAGATTTTCGGGTTGTTACAATCACCCCCACTTAAAACTTTTCGTCCTCGAAAAGGAACGAAGCCCAAAGTTGTTTTAAAAACCAACTCAACTTTTGTTATTTTCATTACGGCTTAAGTTCTTCAACTTTTCAGTTTCTAAGAACTTTTCAAATTTTTCAAAAATTTGGCTAACACCTTAAATTTTCGAAAAAATTTGCCATAACCTCCCCTACACCGGGGACTTCGGGATATTTCATATAGCCTCCCATGGCATTCTTCAATCCAAAAGAAAAAGAAAAAGTCAAGCGACTAGCCAATCGGCTCACAAAATCACCCAAAACTCAAGAAATAGAGTAAACATGTATCTATTTGTCGGGCAAACAATTTTATTTCTCTGCTCTAGCCTCCTTGCTATGACCTGTTCAATGTATACACATGTGCGCGCATGCATTTGCAAATAATTTTCAATAAAGTTCAATATTTGGTTAAATTTGGCCTAAATTTACCTTTCATTCACATAATGGTTTAAATAAATAATCATACAACACAACCATCAATCAATTAGTGAATTAACGTTTCAAATTCATAATTTTAATATATATACAGAAAATCATGTTTTTGAAGCCAATCCACAACAATGTATTCTAGCTATATTTTGGTTCTCACACCAGTCATGGAAACATATAGAAATCCCACCTTCGGCACTCGAACGTTAACTCTGATGACGATGCATCAATCATTAGAATCATCTCCGGGCGACTAGAGTGTGATTCTATATCTACCCAGTATATTAAAACTTCGAATATACGTTCATGACGCGTATACGCGCAATCTTTATATACTCGATTGTCCAAAATCAATATAAATAAATTATTTAAATACGTATGCTTGAATTTAAATTTCAAAACAAAATTGTTTTCATTTTCATTTGGAAAATATACTTAGGATACTACTGATCCTATCTCTAATGAGTCATTCCTAATTGGATATTGCTAATCCAAATTCTGATGAATTCTTTCATATGGTTCTAATGTACCTTGTTCTCTGAGCTTTGTAAACCAAAGCTCTGATACCAAACTGTAGCGATGCGAACTTCCCCATCTCCAAAGAGAAGAGAAAGGAAGAATTACTTTGAGGACAAGACGAATCAGAACAAAACAGAAGAACATTTCATTGTTAATTTCAACAATTCCATTAGATACACGAATATATAGAGTACAAATAAACAAAATATAATACATTCAATAAATATCAGAGATTTCAATAAATTACATAGCATCGGAAAAATAATACAAAACACAACTGAAAGTAACACATGGATACAGAGCTTTCCAAGCATCGTTCTAGCTATAAATCAGGTTCCTATGAATATAAATCTGCAAAACCAAAACTACTAGATGCCCGTGTCGAAAATTGGGGCACCTAGAGTTTAGGTTAAAACAATAAACTCCAGGTCAGTCATGTGACTGGCGTGAGAACTAAAACATTTATTTAAACTTTAAAAGGGAGTAATTCGAGGGACCACGCCGTATAACACGGAACGGGTTTCCTCCCAAGAATATCAGTGCACAGAACAAACAACGCAATGCTTTTTCGAAAAATGAAGCTATTATAAGACCCAGGTCCCATCATACAATGCAACGTAAGCCGGAGGATAGGGTTTTCCCTTATAATAGCCAAACATGCTTGGTACATTTAAAAACAAATCATTTGATACTATAATAAGTTTATAGTGTCAAAACAATTTCAATCATAAATATCAATCATAGACGGCATAGTATCCCATGCTACCATGTCGCCATACTAGGCTCTACAAATAAAACCGAAATACACTTATTGGAAATTGGATTTTCGTCATGAGTCGAGGCAAGGGGCAAGCTACTCTCCGATTCGAGACACTCTAGCAAATGTCTCAGGACCCCACTATGATCCTTGTATCTTCAGGGCCGGTCCTCTCTTACTTTTGAAGAATGGAAATTCCTGAACACACGTTTCCCGGTCTAACAGACCTAAAATCGAGGCGCCTCATCCAACAACCACAAAGGTGAAAAGTATATAAATGTCAGCCAGTTTAAGCACTGAAACCACCCATAGCTAGAAAGAAACGTCATGCTCTCCCTACAGTCCGTATCCCGTTTTTGACTCATACCGAGGTGTGAGGCTCGCGAATCCACGCTATACACAAAGCTGCGCCACACAGGCCGTGCTTTGATCATCAACCAAAAGACTTTGCTTTTCAAAAAAAGCCTTGATCATTTGCCACTTAGGCGTGCCATACAGGCAATTCATGCCATGCGATTGATATCTATCGATATATAACCTCTGAGCTCGTACGTCTCATAGAAGGGCGTTAAGCAAGAGAATAAATTCTCCGCAGCCAAACAGATGTATATTTAATAGAAATCAATAACACAGAATTAAATCCAATGTCAAACACACAGTCCATTTACAAGTTCGTTCTGGGTTTGAACGAAACCGGAGGTGCTTTCCTCGCATATCTGTCGATCTCCAAGTACGTCTGGACAATCACCAACTGATTCCCTCATCTTGGGTGTACAGCCCAATCAAGATCATCAGCAATCAACCAAACGATGTGAAGATTTCCGGTCTTCAACCACCGTCTTCATCTTCAACATATCGTCGAATCAGTTATTCAAAATGGGTATAAACCCGGCCTTTCCGAATAACCCACGTATATAATAAACACGTGTTACACAAACACAACATACGCCTCATTCCAATTCCGAATATTCCTATGGAAAGGCTCCCATTAATTTTATCAAAGATAAATTCTTTAAAATTTATTCTTTAATCATCCCTGGGATGTCATTTCAAACTAGTCGGGATTAGCGAACCACACCGAAGTAATTATTTATTTTATTTCCCAATCCCAACCTATTTATCTCATGGAGCAAAACTTTTATTACCCCATAACTAACACCACGGTGTTATCGGTAAATTTAATTTCCATTTTACATTCAAATCTAATTAAAGATTTGACTATCGCTAGGAGCAAAACTAGCGATACTCCATTCTCGATCATTTCTGTAATGACCCGCATTGGCAGAGTTATTATAATTAATTTATTTAATTATTTATATAGTGATATAGTGAATTAAATGGTCGTGGAATTAAATAATGGTGAATATTTAATTAAATAATAAATTAAATAATATATTTAATTCTGAAATAATCAGAATTTGGCAGAAATGGCGATATGGTGTGAATTGGGAAATTCAAAATATATATTTCAGTTTAAAGTTGAATTATAATAAAGAATATATTATTTAAACGACAGTTTGAACGTAGAGTTATAATATAATTAAAATCGAGCTCGAAATGGCGTTGTAGTTCGTTAATTGATGATTTGAACTTCAACTGAATGACAGGGCTCGTTTTAAATCGGATTTCTATGAAACAAGAAACTTGTGGAGCTGGTGGAGTATATCTTTCTAGTGGAAGAGAAAAATCAGGATTTCGTCGTGTAGATTTTGAGATATGTCCAAATCAAATTTAAGAATAGTCGCTATAGAATCGTTTATCGACCGTATCGGTTTATTCAATATAACTTGAGATCGGGTTTGAATTTAAGGTTCTTTTGGGACATAGTGATAATTTAATTTTTAGAATTTTACTGTAATTTTTAATTAATTAAATAAGTGACTTTTTATTTGAAGTATTTCGCACCCTGAAATCAACATTTTGAAGTTTCAAAATATGAGTCAATCCACCGGTATTATTATATTTTTGGGATCATGGCACCGAGCTCGACACAATGGTATCTTTTTTTCCATCCGTACGTGAGTGGAACTTTACGTAACGGGGTACCCTTTTTCTAATGCATATGGGTTCTCTATTGACTTTCGGTTTCTTAGTATGGAAAAACAATTCGAGTTTATTAGATGTGGAGGCTTTCACGTCCATGAATAACATGGGATATCCATTTGTTTCGCATGACAGAACAAACGTGGAGCTACCGCTCATCACGTAGGCTTCTATAACCGGATGAGTGGAAAACACATACGCTAGTGCTTTAAGTACCAGAGAACGTGCCTACTATTATTAAAACCATCCCAACCTCTCCTATATAAAGTTCTCAACTAAAACCTAATTCCTTTCCTCAAATGATTTTCTTCCGTCGATACACTTCTTTCACCAAAGATTTAAAATCCGCCTCAAAACATACGAAATCGAAAGTCATATATTTACAAATCCTTAAAGGTGTTTTCTTACGGGATCATCATCTTGGGCGACGCAACATTTGGGTTGGCCGAATTCTTCTCAGCGAGTGACAAACTAAGGCGCGAAGAGGAGAGAAAGTAAGCAGGCTTTTATAGGGTGTGGTCACAAAAGTGTTCGATGTTAGGGGGCTGGCTATCGCGTTTTTCTAGATACCGCTTGATGTAGTGGGGGGTTGCGATGTGTCTTGTGATTCACAGTGGAAGAAGGGTGACTGCAGCAGTAAAACGTATGGGGTTGTGTATAGTTTGTTGTTGAAAACTGTTGCAAGTAAGAATGGAGGTGCTTGCGTGGAGTCTCGTGAAGCATGGGGTGAAGATGCGGGTTACATATAGGGGGTCGACACTAGCATGAGTGGTGTGATTGAGGTATAGAAAGCGATGAGGACTATGAGAGTATGGCTTGATACATACTGGAGGGTGTTTTGTGTATGAAGAAAGGAAGGGACTGAGTGGAAAAGGAGTTGGCGTGGTAAGGCAGTAGGAGTTTGGATTGTTCTGTTCAAGAGGGTAGGCTACGGTGGTATATAGAAGGCATACGGGTGTGGTGCAAATACTGGCGTGGATCTGTAGGAGGGACAAGTGCGTGTACTGGAATTTGCAGGATGACGTGGTTTATTGTGAAGGATGGAGGGAGGTGAGGACAGGAGTTAAAAAGGACAGTTAGTGAAGAGGGAGTACAAGGACGGGTTCAAACATTTTGTAGTTTGTACAGGGGTATGTTATGATGAATGAAGGCAGGCACGGGTTTAGTAAAAAAAGTGGGTGGGCCGGTTTATTTGTAAAAAGGTAAGGCCCAAAAATCAAAACAATTATTAAGTTTAAAAGTTAATTTAAAATTTGTATTCAAACTTGTATAATGCGTATCTATCTCATACGATGTCGGTTTTCAGTAAAACAAGATCCGGTAGGATCGTATGGACGAGAGCAACATAATGACACTGTCTGGGAGTGGATCAGAGCTCGTCACAATTTATAGTGAAATAAATTGTCCAATCTGAATCAACGACAATTATCGTTATTAAAGATGATAGTCCAAAGTGAGTAAATCTCACTAACTCTGAACAGTTTATAATTTCATGTTGTATTTTTAGAACTGTTAGAAATTGTCTGATTTACTGCGTGTTGACTGTTTGATTGAACTACTAGTCAGTTAGTTGAATTTCTATATTGATTCTATTTAACAGAATATATCATATGGAACTGAAAGTGATGTTATCTATATTGTTTAACATCTGTGATGCAGGGAAACAGGTTGGAGGAATCCAACTGGATTCCTCAACATTTATTTTACTGTGATTTATATATTATGATATATAATGTGATGTATAATCTGACGTTGATTATGTGTGTTTGGACGATAATTATCGTTGTTATATGGTGTGTTAAATACCATAAGAAATACCAGAATGTAGAAAAAGGATTTTCAAAGTTTATTTTGAAATAAATTTATTATATAAAATAAATGGATTTTATATATATAAATAAAAAGGATTTTTGTGAGAAAGGAAAATATTAGTAAAACAAATATAAAGGAAAAGTATTTGTCAAATAAATAGAAAGGAAATATTTGTAAGCCACTTACAAATAGAATAGAGATTTAAAAGGAGATATTTGTAAAACAGTTACAAATAGAAGAAAAAGGATTATGTATTCGTTAATAAATAGAAAAGAAAAAAAGAATATTTATTTGTTAATAAATAGAAAAGTAAAGAGGAAATATTTATTTGTTAAAATAAATAGAATGGATATAAAAGGAAATATTATTGGCTAAATAGAATAGAAGAGATAAAAGAAATATTTATTTGTTAAATAAATAGAATGGAAAAAGGGAGAAGTTATTTGTTAAGTAAACAAATAGATAAATGAATAAACGCTGTAGAAGGTAATCATTATAAATGAATAAACGCTGTAGAAGGTAATCATTATAAATGAATAAACGCTGCAGAAGATAATCATTATAAATGAATAAACGCTATAGAAGGTAATCACTATAACTGAATAAACGCTGTAGAAGGTAATCATTATAAGTAAATAAACGCTGTAGAAGGAAATCTTTATAAAGCATATAAAGTTAGTGAATAAGGGTAAATCGACAAGTAGAGTTAATTGAATATCAGTTATTCAATTAGAGTTATCGAATTAGTTAATCGATAGGAGTTAATTGAGATAGAGTTAGGCAAACTAAGTTAATCTAATATTTGTTTATTCGAATAGAATTAAAGGAGTTAATCAAATATAGTTTATTCGAATAGAATTAAAGGAGTTAATCAAATATAGTTTATTCGAAAGGAGGAGTTATCAAATAGAGATTATTCGAAAGAGAATTTCGTAAGGAAGTGTTAAAGTGTTAAAAGATGAACTTACCCTATTTCGAGATTTGAAATGTTGTTCAGTTAAGGTCTGAGAGGTAATTATACCCCAACTTAATTGACTTCGTTTTTAATTTAGAAATGGGTAAGGTTCGAGAGTGAAAGTGGTTAAGTGAATTTAGTAAATAAGTATAGTGGTTTGAGTTGTCGTCGCGATGTTGATTTAAACATCTGTTTAAATCCAAGTATAGAAGATTTGGAAATGTTTTCCAAATAGAATCAGAAACGTAATCAAATATTGAAACAAGGAAAATATGAATATATATCTATATGATTGATGATTGATTGATAGAATTTCCATTTGGAAATAATATTGTTGTTTGCACACGTGTTTTTCTTTGATAGTTAACTCACAAACTATCGAAGTTTTGACCATTTTAACATTGTTAATATGGAGAAACCGGTTGGATCATTATCCAAAGAACCAATCTGTATTGACATAAGCGGTGCGAATCATAAATGCCAAAGAAAATTGAATACGGAGTAAAGTGCAAGGGCTATTGTATAAGTCTTAGATAACACTACCTAAGATGGATGTACTGGATAGTGCCTTCGGTTCATCCTGTTCCTGGATGACTTGTATGGACGGATGTCTGACAGAGTATTTCCAGACGATCACGTATATTGATTTCTCCAACCGTACCAAGAGTGGAAGCGGAGAAGGAAACTTCTTTTAGCTAACACATAATGTATTGTTGAGGATGTCAATCGGTGATTGGATGGATTTGATGATGTGGCATTCAAAGTGAATCTGGGGTGATGATAAAGCGTAGCTTCTAGCCTCACATTCGGTAAATGACAGAAATCGGGCAGGCAGCATGGCTATGTAGGTCGCACATATTAGGGTGTATAATCACCTAATCTAGAGTTTCATTTATTTCAAAAAATCTATTGTCGATACTGTTCCATTCGGGAAATGGTTGCTGATCCCAACCGTTGGTGATATACATTCGATACACTCAAGCAAAATGAGTGGTCGGTCATGTGTGGCCAGGTTGCAAGATGTTCTTGTTGAACCAAGTGTATTCCTCTCTAGAGGTACACTAGCGAAAGGTTGTTCCATACCTTATCATAGTTGGAAATCCATTACCCAATACGTGCTTGCGGTTTTGACTGTATACTATATATGTAGGACGTGAGATGAAAGCGTTTCTGCTAGACGATTATATATATTGTGGTTTATAGACATTATTATAATATCAAAAGGGTTTTTGATATAAAGATATTTTGGATTCTCATAAGGGAAAAACCCGTTCCGTTATGCGGCGTGGTCTTATGAGATATCGTTTACTTGTTTGAACTGTTTTAAACTGTTTTACTCATACCAGTCCCATGACTGACCCGGAGTTTATTTTGTTGTTTTCCCTAAACTCTTGGGTGCCTATATTTGTACGGGTAGTCAAGTAGTCGGGATTTAAAGATATACCTGAAGAGCTGGCGCAGGAGGCTTCAGGATCCTATAGCTATAGTTTATTTCCGCTGTTTTGTAAGTGTTGTACTTTGATAATGATGTATATTCAAGTACAGATGTATATTTCAAGTTATGTTATATATGTATATATATATGTTATTCGTTCCGTTGTGAGGTTCGTGTTACTTTGATGTTGTGTTCTTCTTCTTCAATTCTAAGTTTCTATCTTATCTTTCCTCACCCTCTAATTTCTTCCACTAATTACCAGGATTTCGATGTTTGGTTATCGACATCGAGTTTATGTCGATAACCAAAGTCGCCAAAATCTGGGTCATTACAGTTGGTATCAGAGTAGAAGGTTTATTGATTAACTTGGCTCTGTGGCGTGACTCGGTAGAGATAGGGTTAGTAATACCCTAGTTTGAGTTTGAGTGTATATATATGAGTGAATATATTTGTTATTAAATATAAAATTGTTTTATATTGTGGAGATTCGCTGGTTGAGTTGTTTATGGGTTCTGGTCGATCAGTTTGATCCACTGTATCGGTAGGAGTTACTAAACACTTGAATACGATGAACCGACACGATATGTTTTGAAAAGAGGGTAAATTAAAATAAGTTTACCCAAGGTACATCTTGATATAAGAAGAAATAAATATATATAAAAATTATAATATAGTGGATATATTTGTTGTTTTTAAAATCGAGTAAGATTATAAATTAAATGGTTATGTAAATAACCAATCAGAATTCATATAAGTGAAATACGTGAAATCAGATGAGTTAAATCTGAAATTTAATTTAGAAATTGAATTAAAAATCTAGAAAATTGGATAAGTATTTGTAAATGGATTTGGATTAAAAATATGGAAAATTTAAGATCTTGGGAGATTTTAAATTGTTTTACAAACAGTGTGAATTATATTTTGAAATGAATTTCAAAGTGGAAATGTTTAGAAATGGTTTTATAGTATTGAACTCACTTCGATCGCTGGAAAATAGATTCTGATGATGATAGCTGCATCATCAGTATTCATTTTCGAGTTGTAAGTGATGAATTACTACCAGAGATAATGTTTTGAATTTGTTTTGGGAAAGACAAGTTGTGATGAATTTCAAAATGGGATTTATAATAAAGAATGAATAAAGAAAGTTTGAAATAGAAATTGAATATAGAAATTCAAATGGGGTTTGAATATAGAAATTCAAATGGAATTATAATATAGAATTTGAATATAGAAAATATAAAGGAATTAAAATATAGAATTTGAATATATGGAATTTGAATATAGAAATTCAAATGGGATTTATAATATAAAATTCGAATAGAAATTGAATAGAATTAACTAAGTCGAAGAGAAATTAGTTAATCGAGTTTTGAATTTGAAGTTGAACTTTGAAAGGTGAATTGGATTTGTAAATGGATTTTCGAAATCGAATATAGAACTTAAATTTGAAATTTGGATTCAAATTAGTTAATAAGCAAGTTAAATTATATTTGAACATGTCATGTTCAAATATAAAAGTGAAATAGACTAAAGGGTTAATTAACAAATTAATTAACGAATTGAGTTAAAACGATCAGGTATAGTTAAAATAGATTGGGCAGGTATAAATATATATGAGATAGGTATGGATAAGGTATGAAGGTATATAAATAGAATGCTCGACGAAAAGGTATGTATTTAATTCATATATGAGATTTTATGCACCGTATCAGCTAGCTGCTTGGCTTTTTCTTTATCTTTTGGATTGGTGAGGGCCATGGGAGGCTATTTGAAATATCCCGATGCTCCTAGTACAAAGGAGGTTATGGCGAATTTTTCCGGGAATTTAAGGAGTTAGAATATTTTTAAGATAATTTGATAGTTAGAAATCAACGTATTGAAATATATAGAAGTCGATAAGGAACGAATTTAGAAATAGAATAGTAAAATAAAAAAGGAAGTCTAGAATAAAATCTAGCTAGAATAGAAAGAGGAAGCGTATACATGTTTAAAAGTGAATAAGTAGTTGTATGGTATTGATTATTCGAGTAAGTAGTCATATCTGTTTTCACGTTATAAATGTTATTCAGTTAAGGTCTGAGAGGTAGTTATACCCCAACTTAATTGATTTCATTATTAACAAATAAGTAGTAAGATTCAGGATCGAAGATCAATGTTGGACAAGAGTTAGTTTAATATATTATTTGGGTTGTCGTAACAATGTTTTACACAACATCCGTTTTAACCCAAATAAGTGTAAGCTTGGAAATATAATAAAGAATATTTCCTAAGTATAGAATTAAACGAGATCGGAAAAGAGATAAGTAATTGGAATATTTTCCAATTATAAATAGCATATATTTTCTAAAGTTTAGAAAATAAAGGAAGGCGATAGTCGGAAATGTTTTCCCAATAACATAAAAGGCCAATATGGTTATTGGAAATATTTGGTTAACAAATATTGATAAAGAAATAGAGAAGTGATTTAACTAATGGAATATTGATTATGGGCTCAGTTGAATTTCAAAAAAAAATAGAAAATTTGATTTTTGAAAAGAGTCAACTGTTTAAAAACCCCCAGGGAAAGACTGTTTAAATTAAAAACAAATTTAACAGAAATTTGTGAAAGCAGATTTGAATTAAAGTAAAGTCAGTTAAGTGGTAATTGAAGTTGAATTGAAATCGAATAAGACTGGATATGTGAAATTAGAACCCGAAATGGTATTGGATTGAGGAGTTAAGGAATTGAAAATCAAGAATTGTACTTGAGTTGAAATGGGATTTGGCTTGGATATAAGCGAATGGTTGTGTTGGAGATAAAAACTGATTTGGAGTTTGATTGGCATGACATTGGTATATGCTGAATTGATAACGGGTGGAAAGGATATAATGATATGCCGACAAAAAGGTACAATTTTATATTTCTATTGGATATAAGATTTATGAGACGAATAGGCAAGCCGCTTGGCTGTTTGATTTTCTTTTGGGCTGGAGATGGCCCAGAGAGGCGAGTTGGAGTTTGGCGTATTGACCAGTACAAAGGAGGTGCTGGCGAAATTTTTCGAAAAGTTAATACATTATAAAATTTTCAGGATTTTTGAAAATTTTCGTTGATAAGAATTAATTAATAAATTAATTGAAATTAAATTGGTTCAGTTGAAACTGAAGTTAAGAAGTGAACAAATATGTTCTAACCAGTCGATAAGGTCGTTCTCTACCTTAGCAATTTCGAGGACGAAATTATTTTAAGTGGGGAAGATTGTAATGACCCGCATTGGCAGAGGTATTATAATTAATTTATTTAATTATTTATATAGTGATATAGTGAATTAAATGGTCGTGGAATTAAATAATGGTGAATATTTAATTAAATAATAAATTAAATAATATATTTAATTCTGAAATAATCAGAATTTGGTAGAAATGGCGATATGGTGTGAATTGGGAAATTCAAAATATATATTTCAGTTTAAAGTTGAATTATAACAACGAATATATTATTTAAATGACAGTTTGAACGTAGAGTTATAATATAATTAAAATCGAGCTCGAAATGGCGCTGCAGTTCGTTAATTGACGATTTGAACTTCAACTGAATGTACAGGGCTCGTTTTAAATATGATTTCTGTGAAACAAGAAACGTGTGGAGTTGGTGGAGTATATCTTTCTAATGGAAGAGAAAAATCAGGATTTCGTCGTGTAGATTTTGAGATATGTCCAAATCAAATTTAAGAATAGTCGCTATAGAATCGTTTATCGACGGTATCGGTTTATTCGATATAACTAGAGATCGGGTTTGAATTTATACAAGGTTCTTTTGGGACATAGTGATAATTTAATTTTTAAAATTTTACTGTAATTTTTAATTAATTAAATAAGTGACTTTTTATTTGAAGTATTTCGCACCCTGAAATCAACATTCTGAAGTTTCAAAATATGAGTCAATCCACCGGTATTATTATATTTTTGGGATCATGGCACCGCGCTCGACACAATGGTATCTTTATTTCTGTTTGTACGTGAGTGGAACTTTACGTAACGGGGTACCCTTTTTCTAATGTATATGGGTTCTCTATTGACTTTCGGTTTCTTAGTATGGAAAAACAATTCGAGTTTATTAGATGTGGATGCTTTCACGTCCACGAATAACAACGGATATGCATTTGTTTCGCATGACAGAACAAACGTGGAGCTACTGGTCATCACGTAGGCTTCTATAACCGGATGAGTGGAAAACACATACCAAACGCTAGTGCTTTAAGTACCAGAGAACGTGCCTACTATTATTAAAACCATCCCATCCTCTTCTATATAAAGTTCTCAGCTAAAAACTAATTCCTTTCATCAAATGATTTTTTGCCGTCGGTACACTTCTTTCAGCAAAGATTTAAAATCCACCTCAAAACATACAAAATCGAAAGTCATATATTTACAAATCCTTAAAGGTGTTTTCTTGCGGGATCTTCATCTTGGGCGATGCAACATTTGGGGTGGCCGAAGTCTTCTCAGCGAGTGACAAACTGACGCGCGAAGAGGAGAGCAAGTGAGCAGGCTTTTATAGGGTGTGGTCACAAAAGAGTTCAATGTTGGGGGCTGGCTATCGCGTTTTTCCAGATACAGCTTGATTTAGTGGTGGGTTGCGATGTGTCTGGTGATGCATAGTGGAAGAAGGGTGACTGCAGCAGTAAAACTTATGGGGTTGTGTATAGTTTGTTGTTGAAAACTGTTGCAAGTAAGAATGGAGGTGCTTGCGTGGAGTCTCGTGAAGCATGGGGTGAAGACACGGGTTACATATAGGGGGTCGACACTAGCGTGAGTAGTGTAATTAAGGTATAGAAAGTGATGAGGAGTATGAGAGTATGGCGTGATACATACTGGAGGGTGTTTTGTGTATGAAGAAAGGAAGGGACTGAGTGGAAAAGGAGTTGGTGTGGTAAGGCTGTAGGAGTTTGGATTGTGCTGTTCAAGAGGGCAGGCTACGGTGGTATACAAGAGGCATACGGGTGTGGTGCAAATACCGGCGTGGATCAGTAGGGGGGACAAGTGCATGTACTGGAATTTGCAGGATGACGTGGTTTATTGTGAAGGATGGAGGGAGGTGAGGACGGGAGTTTAAAAGGACAGTTAGTGAAGAGGGAGTACAAGGACGGGTGCAAACATTTTGTAATTTGTACAGGGGTATGTTATGATGAATGAAGGCAGGCACTGGTTTAGTAAAAAAAGTGGGTGGGCCGGTTTATTTGTAAAAAGGTAAGGCCCAAAAATCAAAACAATTATTAAGTTTAAAAGTTAATTTAAATTTTGTATTCAAACTTGTATAATACGTATCTATCTCATACAATGTCGGTTTTCAGTAAAACAAGATCCGACAGGATCGTATGGACGGGAGCAACATAATGACACTGTCCGGGAGTGGATCGGAGCTCGTCATAATTTATAGTGAAATAAATTGTCCAATCTGAATCAACGACAATTATCGTTATTAACGATGATAGTCCAAAGTGAGTAAATCTCACTAACTCTGAACAGTTTATAATTTCATGTTTTATTTTTAGAACTGTTAGAAATTGTCTGATTTACTGTGTGTTGACTGTTTGATTGATGCTAGTTAGTTAGTTGAATTTCTATATTGATTCTGTTTAACACAATATATCATATGGAACTGAAAGTGATGTTATCTATATTGTTTAATATCTGTGATGCAGGGAAACAGGTTGGAGGAATCCAACCGGATTCTTCAACATTTATTTTACTATGATTTATATATTATGATATATAATGTGATGTATAATCTGACGTTGATTATGTGTGTTTGTACGATAATTATCGTTGTTATATGGTGTGTTAAATACCATAAGAAATACCAGAATGTAGAAAAAGGATTTTCAAAGTTTATTTTGAAATAAATTTATTATATAAAATAAATGGATTTTATATATATAAATAAAAAGGATTTTTGTGAGAAAGGAAAATATTAGTAAAACAAATATAAAGGAAAAGTATTTGTCAAATAAATAGAAGGGAAATATTTGTAAGCCGCTTACAAATAGAATAGAGATTTAAAAGGAGATATTTGTTAAACAGTTACAAATAGAAGAAAAAGGATTATGTATTCGTTAATAAATATAAAAGAAAAAATGAATATTTATTTGTTAATAAATAGAAAAGAAAAGAGGAAATATTTATTTGTTAAAATAAATAGAATAGATATAAAAGGATATATTATTGGCTAAATAGAATAGAAGAGATAAAATAAATATTTATTTGTTAAATAAATAGAATGGAAAAAGGGAGAAGTTATTTGCTAAGTAAACAAATAGATAAATGAATAAACGCTGTAGAAGGTAATCATTATAAATGAATAAACGGTGTAGAAGGTAATCATTATAAATGAATAAATGCTGTAGAAGATAATCATTATAAATGAATAAACGCAATAGAAGGTAATGACTATAACTGAATAAACGCTGTAGAAGGTAATCATTATAAGTAAATAAACGCTGTAGAAGGAAATCTTTATAAAGCATATAAAGTTAGTGAATAAGGGTAAATCGACAAGTAGAGTTAATTGAATATCAGTTATTCAATTAGAGTTATCGAATTAGTTATTCGATAGGAGTTAATTGAGATAGAGTTAGGCAAACTAAGTTAATCGAATATTAATTTATTCGAATAATATTAAAGGAGTTAATCAAATATAGTTTATTAGAATTGAATTAAAGGAGTTAATGAAATATAGTTTATTCGAAAGGAGGAGTTATCGAATAGAGATTATTCGAAAGATAATTTCGTAAGGAAGTGTTAAAGAGTTAAAAGATGAACTTACCCTATTTCGAGATTTGAAATGTTGTTCAGCTAAGGTCTGAGAGGTAATTATACCCCAACTTAATTGACTTCGTTTTTAATTTAGAAATGGGTAAGGTTCGAGAGTGAAAGTGGTTAAGTGAATTTAGTAAATAAGTATAGTGGTTTGAGTTGTCGCCGCGATGTTAATTTAAACATCTTTTTAAATCCAAGTATAGAAGATTTGGAAATGTTTTCCAAATAGAATCAGAAACGTAATCAAATATTGAAACAAGGAAAATATGAATATATATCTATATATAGATATATATATGATTGATGATTGATTGATAGAATTTCCATTTGGAAATAATATCGTTGTTTGCACACGTGTTTTTCTAAGATAGTTAACTCAGAGACTATCGAAGTTTTGACCATTTTAACGTTGTTAATATGGAGAGACCGGTTGGATCATTATCCAAAGAACCACTCTGTATTGACATAAGCGTTGCGAATCATATATGCCAAAGAAAATTGAAGACGGAGTAAAGTGCAAGGGCTATTGTATAAGTCTTAGATCACACTACCTAAGATGGATATACTGGATAGTGCCTTCGGTTCATCCTTTTCCTGGATGACTTGTATGGACGGATGTCTGACAGAGTATTTCCAGATGATCACGTATATTGATTTCTCCAACCGTACCAAGAGTGGAAGCGGAGAAGGAAAATTCTTTTAGCTAACACATAATGTATTGTTGAGGACGTGAATCGGTGATTGGATGGATTTGATGATGTGGCATTCAAAGCGAATCTGGTGTGATGATAAAGCGTAGCTTCTAGCCTCACATTCGTTAAATGACAGAAATCAGGTAGGCAACATGGCTATGTAGGTCGCACCTATTAGGGTGTATAATCACCTGATCTAGAGTTTCATTTATTTCTAAAAATCTATTGTCGATACTGTCCCATTCGGGAAACGGTTGCTGATCCCAACCGTTGGTGATATACATTCGATACACTCAAGCAAAATGAGTGGTCGGTCATGTGTGGCCGGGTTGCAAGATGTTCTTGTTGAACCCAGTGTATTCCTCTCTTGAGGTACACTAGCGAAAGGTGGTTCCATACCTTGTCATAGTTGGAAATCCATTACCCAATACGTGCTTGTGGTTTTGACTGTATACTATATATGTAGACCGTGAGATGAAAGCGTTTCTGCTCGATGATTATATATACTGTGGTTGATAGACATTACTATAATATCAAAAGGGTTTTTGATATAAAGATATTTTGGATTCTCATAAGGGAAAAACCCGTTCTGTTATGCGGCATGGTCTTATGAGATATCGTTTACTTGTTTGAACTGTTTTAAACTGTTTTACTCATACCAGTCCCATGACTGACCCAGAGTTTATTTTGTTGTTTTCCCTAAACTCTTGGGTGCCTATATTTGTACAGGCAGTCAAGTAGTCGGGATTTACCGATATACCTGAAGAGCAGGCGCAGGAGGCTTTTGGATTATATAGCTATAGTTTATTTCCGCTGTGTTTTAAGTGTTGTACTTTGATAATGATGTATATTCAAGTACAGATGTATATTTCAAGTTATGTTATATATATATATATATATATATATATATATATATGTTATTCGTTCCGCTGTGAGGTTGGTGTTACTCTGATGTTGTGTTCTTCTTCTTCTTCTATTCTAAGTTTCTATCTTATCTTTCCTCACCCTCTAATTTCTTCCACTAATTACCAGGATTTTTCGATGTTTGGTTATCGACATCGAGTTTATGTCGATAACCAAAGTAGCTCAAAATCCGGGTCATTACAATTTCCTATATTTGATAATTTATATTATCAATTCCCATTTCAATCTAATTAAAGATTCATTAAAACTCCTTTTTCTGGGTTAAAGAACTAATGTTATTTAAAACACAGTTCACGATAAACCCAAATCACATTCTATTTATTATCGGATTAAATAACAAATGTTATTTTAAAACACCGTTCACGATAAAACCACAAATCAATTCTAATTCCATTCCAATTAAATAAAATAGTTAATTGGTATACTTCATTAAATCTAAATAAAAAGATTTAATCTTTTCTCATACTGGGTTCAAGAACAGCGTTAATGAAGACACCATTCACGACAAACCCAAATCTCATTTGATATTGAATACAATGCTCTGAATGGAAAATATATCGGCTTATATTCAATATCAAATTCTGATTATTTTTAAAACCACTTCAAACCCAATTTATTTATTTAAAAATATTGGATTTTAATTCTAGTTCAAAACTAGTTCATTTCGATAAAAATATATTTTTATCCTTTCAAATAGGGAATATTTCATCCCAGTTCTTTCCAAATCATATATTATAATTTTACACAAATTATAGATATTTTTAATAATTTTATCAAGGCACGTACAGTCGATTTCCACCAATGGCCATCGAACTGCACTTACAACGACCTTTTCTGAAATTGATTTGGACGTATCTCCAAATCCAACCATTAGATTTCTAATTTCTTAAATACGTTAGAAAGCTCTTTTCGATATGAACCCAACGGTTCTGGTTTGAGGAGAATCCAACGGTCGGATCTCCCGCAATGTCCGTACGAAGTCAATGGTCGAAATCCGCGAACTGCCGCAGCGCGGCGCGTTCTATTCAGGCCATTATATTATATATATATATATATATATATATATTTCGTCGATTTTTATTTAAAATGAATTTTATAAATAGTTTTAAATTCGGTTTCAAAACGATTTCAACTTCTTATTCAATTTCAAATCAAAATTGAATTTTTCCTTTTAAATTCGTTTTAAATTCATTTCAAATTCATTTCAAATTTATTTCAATTCAAATCCATTTCAATTCAAGTTCAGTTCGTTTTAAATTCCATTCAAAATGATTTCAATTCATTTTTAATTCAATTTCAATTTAATTCAATTTGAATTCATTTCTATTCAATTCGAATTCAAATTCACTTTCTATTAAATTCGAATCGAATTCATTTTCTATTCGATTCGAATTCATTTCAATTTCACTTCAATTTGAATTTATTTCAAATTGATTCAATTAAATTTCAATTTGAATTTTAATTTAATTTATTTCGAATTTCATTTTAAAATGTTCAATTTTGAAATCACTTTTCAATATTCATTATAAAAACAAATATAACCGATATAAATATTGGTTCGCGTCAAAATAGCGCATCTCTAATCAACACGGCTTTATATTTTTCAAAAACTTCGTTATTCTATTCAATAAATGAATATTTATACTATTCAACACATGAATCTTATTTCTTTCAACACATGACAAATCTCAATAAATGAGTACTGTCAACACATGACTATTATTTTATAATATTCTTTATTTTCTCAATTTGAATGAGGCCCAATCAATTACCATATAATGTTAATTATATGGATTCCCATACAACACATGTATATCATAGCAACGATAAATAATCAACCATCATCCAAATTGCACCACACAACTGCATAAGCATTAAATATAAATCATTAACGCTTACACAGTCTGTCAATCAATCGATCGACATACAACTAATTATTGGGATTAGTGTATGTCATATATTATCCCAATACCCGTGTGGGGTTTCAAATCAACAAACACAGAATTTTATTTGTGAAGTTGGGCGATGTGTTAAATTTATCGTCCCAATCAATATCAGTCAAATGTGTGTATATAAACAAATCGTCCGATTTGTTTATATTTATTTCTTTCATTTTAAATACACGTTAAAACTTTCATTTTTAACTATATAAATATTTTATTTCACTTCACATCACACGATCAACTACACATCAAAATCAATCAAACAAACAAGCATACAAGCGGTCCATGGTCTGTGGACGACGGGTGTCGGTTGCTACTAAACACCATCTGCATCCTAGTATATAATTTTAACTAGAAAAAGAAATTTAAAGTGAGAAGTTCTCACAGAGGGTTCCACTCCGCTGTGCTTTGCTGTTGAATTGCTGAATCGTCTGGATCGGTTTGAAATGCCCATTGTAGTCCTTTTCTCGCTGTTCATAATAAAAATTATATTTTTATTTCTTCATTCAATAAATAAAAATCATATTTTTATTTCTACTTCATATATTTTTACAACGCTTCCTTTTATATAAAAATTATATTTTTACTTCTTCTATATAATAAAAATTATAATTTTAACCCTCCTACATAATAAAAATCGAATTTTTATTATCCATATAATATAAAAATCGTACTTTTATTCTTTCTATACTATAAAAATCATATTTTTAATTTCTACATATAATAAAAATCAAATTTTTACTAGTTATATAATATAAAAATTCTCGTCCATGATTATATTTTTATAACTCTATCTAAATAAACATCATATTTTTAATATGCCACTAGTATAAAAACTATATTTTTAACCTTTCTATATTATAAAAATTATATTTTTAACCTTTCTATACTATAAAAATTATATTTTTAGCCTTTCTATATTATAAAAATTATATTTTTAATACTCTACTATAATAAAAATTATATTTTTATTCGCTTTTCCACCAAATACAAAATCCTATCTTTATATAGGAAAAACCCTCGCCTTCACCTAAATAAAAAACTCGTCTTTCGCTAATAAAAAATCTCATCTTTCTAACATGAAAAATCGTATTTTTCTATCATTAAAATCTATATGAAAAATCCAATTTTTATTCATATTAATATTCTATCAAAAATCAAATTTTTATCCCGCTACAATTTATACAAAAATCGAATTTTTAAAATGCTACTTTTATTTTTAAAAACCACATTCTTACAACAAAGTTAGTTCATAAAAGAAATTATACAAAAATAAATCAAAATTAAAAAAGAAAACTCACAGTTAGAAGGAGGTGGGGGCGCTGTTGAGTTCGTCGGAGGGCCATCAGGCGGAGGCTGCACTAGAAGCTTCGCACGTGATGGTGGGGGTTTAGCGCCAGGCGCGGTGGTCGTGGGAGGCTCGCGGTGAGGTGGTGGGGCGGATGTGGGCGGAGGTTGTGGTTTCGGGTAGAAAGGGGGCCACGTTGATGTTAGAAAGGGGAGGGAGAGAGAAGAGAGCGAGCAGACGAGGGGGCGTGGCCGAGGGTGGAGGCTCTGTCGCTAGAGGGGGCGCGACGTCCGATCGATGGTGGGGCGACGGGCAAAGGCGCGAGGGGGGGGGGGGGGTCTTTTCGATTTAGGTTTTTAAAAATGATCGGGGGGAAATGGAAATGAAAAGGAAGGGAGGGGGTGTATGTAAAAGTGTATGAAAATATATATTATATTTTAATTTATTTCCTCAAAGGGTTGACTTTTTATTCGATCACCAAACGAGGCACAATGACTGTCGTCCCTAGGGTAATACCCTTATTCCGAACACAATGGGATATGTTTCGCAAGCCCATTCGATAGTTACGATCAGTTTTCGTCAAAATCATCATATAACTCTATATATTGAATTTGAACGCACATTTCAATTTACCGAGGTCACATACTAACTCGAAAAATTCCCGAAAAATTATTTCTAGCTTCGTATTGACGATGCGGTCCTACCAAAACTAGTTTCGTCGAATTCTGAGACCGTTTGAAAAATAGCCATTTTCCAGGCGATTAAAATTAACTGAAACTGGTCAAACGCGTTTTCCTTTGCCATGCTCACATGTTGATTCGAAAAATTATGAAAATTGGAATCTAGCAATAACTTGACATCACGGATCCAACAAAAGTGGTTTCGTTGAAATCCGAGGTCGTTTGCAAAATTCCCATTTTTAAGGGCTAGAATTCCATAGCGACTATTCTGAATTTTCATTTGGGCATATCTTTTGGTTCCCGCTATGAAATTTTGATTTTTCAGATTCGTTGGAAAGATATTCTCAAATAGATCCTATTATTTTTGGTTTCCCTAAATTCCGGTTTACTTTGAATCCTGTACATTCATTTGAAGTTTGAAATCGATTTATCGAACTACCACGCCATTTTCAATTCCTTTTATAATTTAAAATAAATATTTATATTCTAACGATGATCTATATAAATATATACGTTTGAATTATATTCAAAATAAGTTTCTCGCCATTTTTATTTAAAATAATTCATTTTAAATATTCAAAATTCGCTAAAATTGCCAAAATAAAAATTTTAAACTGGAGATTTTCGGGTTGTTACACTTGGCATGAAACTTATCCTTGAAACTTGACACAAACTTGACATGAATCTTGAACATGGACATGACACTAGAATGAACTTGAAAATGGCCAACTCGAGGTTGGGTTGAGTTTGCAGTGAAATCCTGCCCGGAACCGCCCGGTAAATCCAGTTACTGCAAACAATAGGATCCAATGTGGGTAGTTGGTCATACCGCGCTTGAAACCCGAGGTCAGACTGAGTTGTGGGGTAATTCTGCCCAGAACCGCCCGGCATATCCAGTGACCACAACAACAGGTCAGATGTGAGAGGTTGGGGTGCATTAATGAAATAATGCCACATGATAGGGTTAAGTCATGAACATGAAAGACAACACTTAACCAACTTGAAACATGATTATTTGGGTTAGGTCATGAACTTGAACGACAACACCTAACCAACTTGACACGTGAATTGTAGGGCTAAGTCACGAACTTAAATGACATATGTTAGCCTACTTTGTGAAATAGGCTACACAAAGATAAAGGATCAAACATTGAGTAATAATCTACCAATGAACCAGACCGGATCGGAGTTCTTTAGAGAAGAACAAACCAATACAAAGCAATGAAAAGTTGAATGCATTTCGGTTCGGATCGGAAATGGCATAGCCGATCCGACCCCCTTTACAAGTCCATCCGATCCGAGCCCAGAACACTTAACCGTTTCAGCCCACGATCTCCTTGATATTCGGGGTAGTTACATCCACTTTCTACTCACGTTCACCACTAACCGAATGCGCTGTCATTACCATATTCCATTAGAACCCGAAAACACTGGAAAAGAGGACCCGTGGCTCCGATCCGATCCGGATCCAGGAAGAATTTTCGCCTATAAATACCCCACCAAGAGGCATTTGAAAGGATCTTTTGGCACTCTGAGAGTTTGAGTATCTTTGAGAACCGAATTCCAGCACTCCCAAACAATCCAAATCATCATTCAAAGTGTATTTTGAATATAACTGAGTGAAAGTATATTAAAGGTGAGTGAGGTTGAGTCAATATCTTGTTGTACTTTCATCTACATCATCAAACAAAGTGATATAAAGTGGAAGTAGGCTCTTTAATGCCGAACCACTATGAATCTTGTGTCTCTTTTCTGTTTTTAATCTTATTTCATTAGAATTTTAGTCAATTTGGGTGTTAGAACCACTTTTTGGTCTAACATTTTGGTGCTTTCACTGAGAATCATTTGAATTCTCTGTTTTTCTGGATTATCTTTCTACTTTTTGGACCGTTGAGTTCAAAGAAGTTAATCCCCAATTTTCGACGCTGTTAAGTACTTGTTAGTTGAATGTTGAATAATTATGGCCAAAGGAAAAGGCAAGGAAGTTCAAACCAGTCGAGGCAACGAAGGTTGTGAAGATCAGCAAAACGCAGTTGTTACGAGGTCTCGGGGGAAAAGCTTGGGAGCGGATCGGATCGGCTCAGGAAATCCGAACCGTCGCAGAGGGAAAGCTCCGATCCCAACCGAGTTGGAGATGTTGAAGAAGTGCGCTCCTCCAATTCGAACCGATCCGACCAGTTCACATTGCTCCGATCCGACCCGACTCTGGGTGATGTTAGAACCTCTACTCGAGCCCCCCCAAATGCTCCGACTCCAGCCACCAGGACCAATGACCAGATCAGTCAATCTGCGCCTGTCACGCAAGGAGATTTTTCGCGTCTTCTCGACATGCTTGAGAGCACTAGGGAGGCTATGAGAATCCATGAGCACACCAACCTTATGATGCTGGAGAATATGAGAACCATGAGTAGGGAGATTGGTGAGCTTCGCAGGCGAAGGACCACTTCCCCAGTTCATCACACTGCAGTGGATCAGTCTTCTTCTTCAGAGGAAGAGCGACCCCGTGAAAGAAGGCCGCTTGAACGACCTCAGAATTTGGAACAAATGACTTTCGGATCTCTGGTATCCCGCGAAGATATTGCTCGTGTTCTGCCTAGAGATCCTAACCTTAACAACCCCACCCAGGGACCGATGCTTCGGCCCCTTCCTCCCGAGATCGACCGGGAACGTAGGGAGCAAAGCAGAGCAGAAGCCGCTAGAAGAAGGAGGGTGTCCCCCGATCAGGAGCCCAGAGGAAACCCGGATATCAGGGCCAGGGAACCTGAACGGCCTTTGACCAATGCTGACGTATGGGCTATGGTGCGCCAAATTATGTCTGAGAGTCGAAATTACACCAATGAAGATTATGGTATTAAGCGAAGCCATACTCCCTTCACTGATGACATTCTTGACTTCCAGTTCACCCGACGATTTAATTTGCTGCAGATGGACAGATATAACGGGAGGACTGACCCGGGACAACATCTGATGCGATACGCATGGTTTATGAATGCTGCAGCTGCCCCTGATGCTGTGAAGTGTAAGGCTTTCCCAATTTTCTTGGAAGATGTAGAATTACTATGGTTCACCCGACTTCCTGCTCGATCGGTATCGAATTTCACAGAATTGAGTGCATGTTTTATGAATCAATTCCGACTTCACGCCCGAAAGTATAAGACCGTTATTGAATTATCGAGAATTAAGCAAGCGCCGGGTGAGTCCTTGAAGTCGTATCTAGACAGTTTCAATTTAGTTGTAACAGAAGTCAACGACCCTCATGAGCCTACCATTTTGATGGCCTTAATGGAGGGAGTTGATCCTGAATCAGAGTTTGGAGATTATCTTTCTGGAAAGCCGCCTCCCACAAGAGAGTTGTTTTATGAGAAGACCAATATTCAGTTAAGATGGGAGGAAGCATTGGCAAACAGAAAGAAGAAGTCTGGAGTGGCTTCTAAAGAAGACGTTCATAGTAATGTTGCTGTAAAATAGTCTGGAGAAAGTTCTGGGAAAGTCGAAGTGAATGTTGGAAACAAGAGTGGAAACAATAATGGTGGAAGCGGGGGCAACAACAACTGTAACGGGAATGGTAATAGGAGAAACAGGAACCAAGGGAGTAATTCTGATAAAAGAACCCAGTTTCAGACTTTCAAAAATTATTCGCCATTGAATGATACGTTGGAGAACATCTATTTGGACACGTATAATGTTTTGCAATACAAGAAGCCACCGCCACGAGATTCGATAGAGAAAGAAGTTGCTACCGGAAAGTTTTGTTTATTTCACGGAACCTACGGACATTCAACGAATGAATGTCGACACCTGAGAGATGTAGTTAAGAAGTTGTTGCGTGAAGGAAAGTTGGACGAGTATAAGGTTGCCCCAAGGGACAGGGGGCAAGGAGGGCAGGCCCCAAACAAGAATCATTTTGCTCCCAAGCATACAGTGCAACAAAAGGGAAAAGGGATTGTCATTAACACCATAATAGGTGGACTCCATCCAGCCATCCGCAGTTTTAGAGCGATGGACCAATACATTAATGAAGTTAAACACATAGATGTGGACGAGTGTAATGATTTGGAAGATATCACCCCTGTGAAACAGCAGAGGACAATGTATGATGATGTGGTGTTCCGTAGCAGAGACGATACTGGAATCCAGTCACCTATCGAAGATCCGTTGGTTATTACCACTACCAATCGGCCGGCATTGGTTCATAAGGTACTAGTAGACAATGGAAGCTCTGTCAACATTCTGTTTAAGAAGTCATTTGATCAGATGGGACTCGAGTCTGGAGATTTGAAGCCCTATGAAGGTTGGATCCGTGGCTTCAATGGGGGCATCGACAGCTCCAATGGGGTATAAAGAGCTACCCATGACTTTGGGACAAGGGAACCACCGAAGAGTACGAATGCTTCCGTTCGTAGTGCTAGATATCGATTCGCCCTACAACGCTTTCTTTGGAAGGCCTGCCCTTGCAGAGTTCAGAGCTTGTATCGCACCATGGTGCTTATTGCTAAAGTTCCCAACGGAAGCTGGAACATGAGTAATGAGAGGAGATCAAGTCTCCGGGCGAGCTTGTTATATCGCTGAATTAAAGATGCTGAGGAAGGGACTCAACATCGATACTAAAATTACTTCACCTCCTCCAAAGGAGGGTTCGGCGTAGCAATTAGAGGGATCAGCCCCGAAGGAGTTGCCCAAGGGAATGCCTGAGGACCTAGATCCCAGAGAAGATGAGGAACCTGAGGATAGGAAGGAAACTCCTAACGTAACGACAGTGGATATACCCATTGATGAAGCTGATCCAGCAAAAGTTTTGAAGATAGGATCCCAGTTGGATCCGCACCGAGCTAAAGAACTGGCTGACTTTCTAAAGGCAAACCTGGATGTGTTTGCCTGGACCCACGCTGACATGTGTGGGATATCACCATCCATCATGAGTCATCCGCTGAGTATAAACCCGAAACACCCGCATGTAAAGCAAAAGAGACGTATGTTGGGCCCAGAGAGGTCGGCAGCTCTGAAAGATGAAGTGGAGAAACTAAAAGAGAACGGACTCATTAGAGATTCGACGTATCCCGACTGGATATCGAATCCCATTTTGGTAAAAAAGTCAAATAGAAAGTGGCGGACGTGTATTGATTTTTCAGACTTGAACAAAGCATGTCCGAAAGATAGCTTCCCACTCCCCAGAATAGACTAGCTTGTGGATTCAACGGTGGGACAAGAACTTCTTTCTTTTATGGACGCATATTCCGGGTACAACCAGATTCCCATGCATGTGCCCGATCAAGAGCACACGAGCTTTATTACAAATTTGGGGTTGTACTGTTACGTGGTCATGCCTTTCGGATTGAAAAATGCTGGAGCTACCTACCGACGCTTGGTAAACATGATGTTTTATAACCAAATAGGGAAGACTATGGAGGTTTATGTGGATGATATGCTTGTCAAATCGAGACAGTCCTCTAGCCATACGCAGGACTTGGCAAAGATGTTCGATATCCTGCGAAAGTATCGAATGAAGCTATATCCTTTGAAGTGCTCGTTTGGGGTGGCATCTGGAAAATTTCTAGGTTTCATCGTGAGCTCTCGAGGAATTGAAATTAATCCCAGTCAAATAGCAGCGATAAGGAACATCGAGAACCACAAAGAATCAAAGATGTCCAAAGTCTTGCGGGCAAAGTGGCTGCATTGAGTAGATTTATCTCCAAAGCAACTGACAAATGCGTTCCGTTCTTTGACCTAATAAAGAGGGGAAAGAAAAATTTTGAATGGACTCCGGACTGTGTTGAGGCTTTTCGAAATCTATTGGACTTACTAGGGTGACCACCGATTTTGTCGAAGCCAGTGGATCATGAAGAGCTGTTTGTTTACTTAGCAGTATCAGCTCACGCCGTTAGCACCGCCTGTTTATGGGAAGAAGACAAGGTGCAAAGGCTAGTATATTACGTAAGTAAGAAACTGGCAACTGCGGAGCGTAACTACCCAAGGATTGAGAAGCTCGCTTACAGCCTTCCGATCGCCTCCCGAAAACTTCGCCATTATTTTCAAGCTCACCCAATAACCATATACACTGATCAGCCTCTGAGACAGGTGTTGCAAAGACCTGAAGCGCCAGGACGGTTGATCAAGTGGAATATTAAATTAAGTCAGTTTGATTTGAACTTTCAGCCGCGGAGATCGATCAGGGGGCAAGCTTTGGGTGACTTTATAGCAGAGTTCACAATTCCGGAAGAAGAGACGATCGATGATAAGGTGGTCAAATTGGAGGAAGAATTAGAGTTAGATCCATGGAAGTTATACACTGACGGAGCCAAGAACGACCGAAGGTCCGGAGCGGAAGTCGTCTTAGTTACTCCTGAAGGACGATCTTTATATTACGCTCTACTGCTAGAGTTTTCCGCAACCAATAATGACTCTGAATATGAAGCCCTGATTGCTGGGCTGAAACTTGCTAAGGAATTCGGAATAAAGGTATTAGATATATTCTGCAATTCCAAAATAGTCGTCTGCCAGGTACGAAAGTAGTTTGTGGCCCGGGGACCTCGACTTATTTCCTATCTTGGAAAGGTGGAGGAGCTATTGAGCAAATTGGAACGGTATAACATAACGCATATCCCAAGAGGTGAAAACCAGAAGGCAGACCGACTGGCGAAGTTGGCAAGTTCCGATAATCCAAAATAAACTGAAATGGTTCCAATTGAGAGATTGGGATCACCTAGTTTTGAGTTAATGGAAATAGAGCTGGCCTTGGAAGTAGAACTAGAAAGGGAGTCATGGATGACCCCGATTAAGAATTTCCTTCGCGATGAAGTGCTTCCGTTAAAGAAAAGTGAAAGGCGGGCCGTATTTCGCAAAGCTACCAGATACGTCCTCCAAGACAATATCCTTTATAGACAAGGATTATCTATGCCCCTATTACGGTGTATAGCGCACGACGACATCAGGCGAGTACTAAGGGAAGTACACGAAGGTGAGTGTGGAGACCATACGTAGTGTCAGACTTTAGCAAAGAAGGTGCTGTGGTATGGGTATTTCTGGCCCACTATTAATAAAGATGCAGTTGATTACTCACGATGCTGCGACAGATGCTAGAGGTTTGCTAAGATCCCCAGAGCCCCACCGACCCAGCTCAAGTCGATGGTGAGTCCGTGGCCGTTTACCATGTGGGGAATTGACATCATCGGAGTTCTACCGATTGCAAAAGGAGGAGCGAAGTATGCAATAGTTGCCATGGACAATTTTACGAAGTGGGTGGAAGCTGAGCCCTTAACAAAAATCGCAGCGAGAAAGGTGATAAGTTTCGTGGTTAGAAATATCATATGCCGATTTGGGATCCCAAGGACCATTATAACTGATAATGGAAACTAGTTCAGTGGCGCTGAATTCAGAAATTTCTGCCAGAAATACAACATTGACAAGCAGTACACTGCAGTTGCCCATCCACATTCGAATGGCAAGTAGAAGCAATAAATAATGTCATAAAATCCATCCTCAAGAAGCGGTTGGAGCGGGCAAAAGCAAAATGGGTGGATGAATTGCCCTTGGCTTTGTGGGCATATCGGACAGCGTTTAAGACAGCTACCGGCCATACTCCTTTTTCTCTCTCATTTGGTTCAGAAGCAGTAATCCCGGTAGAGCTTGAAGTTCCCTCACACAGGGTAACATATTATGACCCGATGACGAACCGGTCACTCCTACTCGAGTCCCTTGATGAAATCGAGGAGAAAAGGGACGAGGAAGACTTGCGTGCGTCATGACATCGACGTTAGATGGCACGCTATTATGAAAAGAAAGTTCGCTTTAGAACCATTGAGCCAGGGGATTTGGTACTAAAGCGTGTTTTTCCATCCCTTCCTCATCTCGGTCCAAAGTGGGAAGGACCATTCGCCGTCCAATGGAAACTTGAGACAGGAGCCTTCAAGTTAACGACCGTAGATAGTGAAGAAGTACCTAGGGCTTGGAATGCCCAGCACTTGATGTGATATTTGAATTAAAGATGTTGTATTATCTTTTGTTTTTTATGAACACTATAAAAAGGCATGACTTTCTTAGAAAAGTCCGTTTATATTAGAAAAAGAATATAAAGTGGACGTAGGCTACGACTTAGCTGAACCACTATAAAAATATCCTGTGTCATTTACTTACCTGCATTATTTTATGTGACTTGTCTGTCACAATTATGAAGTGCTGAATTTTGAAATGAAACTCGAATTTACATACAGGAACAAACGAAACGACCGTTTGAGTAATTTGACAAAAGGAATGAGAAGACGACATTCCTAACTCTAACTCTCGTGAAAAGAGAGAGAGTATAAAGGACGGGAAGACGACGTCCACTGAGGCGTGAAGGTGCACCCCGATAAGAGACCGCCTCAAAGATGACTCTAACCTGATAACAAGACAGGAGAGTATAAAGATGCTAAAATAAACGAGCATCAACGGCAAAAGAAAATTGTCCCCGCTAGGGAATCGGGGGCAATTAGATGATTATATTTAATCAACCGTGGATAAGCCTTGGTCGGTTATCCAAGATTGATTGGAGGCATATATGTGTATACACGTTGTTCCCCTTTAACAACGACTTTATTATATAACTGTAACACGATATAATGAACTTATAACTATCTGACATTGCAGGAAACATACTTTTTATTCACAAATGCATGAATTTGTATAGGGAATTCAAGTAAAAGATGCAAGGGCCACGCTCACTACAACAATAGCGGGCCAATGAAACGTCAAAATAAGAAAGCACATTATCACTTAGGATTTGGAGTGGACTTGGATTTTTTAGCACCCTTAAAAGCCTTTTTTGCTTCCTTCTCGGCATCAGACATAAGGTGCTTTGGCTTCTTCTTTTCTGTGATTGAAGCTCCAGAATCAGTAAACTTCTTCCCAGTAGTTTGAGCGTTGGAATCAAGAGAAGATTTTTTATCAAGCTCTTCGGTAATCGACCAAGCTGAATGCTTAACAACTAACCTCGACCCGGCATCCATCACGGCAAGAGTTTTAATGCTTTCAGAATCTACATCCTCGGCTTTTAGTTGCAAACACTTGTCGTGTTTGGCCTTCATTTCAGCCAGAGTCTCATCGTCAGGATTCTTTGAGTCCCCAATGATAGAAAAGTCAGGTTCTTCTTCATGCCCATTGTTACCATCATCGTCTTTCAGAGCATCTATTATCTCATCATCATGAGAAGTATCGACGTTAAGCGGAAGGGGAAACTTATCAGGAGTCTCTTCCTTTTTACCTTTAGCCCCTCCTCCTGATTCACTAACGGTAGCCTTATCCAGATCTCCTCGAGCTTTTTCCACGGATTCTTCCCCAATGGTGGTTCTATGATGTACATCAGTCTTCTCGGTTGGTTCAACACCTACAGAATGAGAAGAAACAGTTATCAAATGAGGGGAAAACAAAGAATCCTCGATGGACGGCCCAATGATACGACGAATGGTAGAAACTGCCCTGACAAACTGAGGCGAAAAGGTGGAAATACCTTCTGAGGATTTCTCAATTGGGGTAACTACTGCTTCATATGCTGATTCGGGTATTGGAGATAGAAGAGGCGCTCTCGGAATTCCCGAATGTTCAGGATCGTATCTCTCTACTTCAGCAGATTCAGCAGAGGAACCAACTTCAGGAACATTTTTTCCTTTGACTTGGTGTCTTTCTTCCTCCATGGCAGCAGCAATAAGGCGACGCCCCTCAGCTAGGCGTGCTGACTCATCGTCTTTCGAATACTTCTCCATGAGCTTATCTTCATCAACAAAATCTACCTTTAGTTCATCTTTTTCCCATTCAACGATCTGATTCTATACATGAACTAAGGTAGTTAGATAATCTTCGATCCAGGAAATGTTTCGGCGGTGAATTATATGTGCAAAAAATTCTATCATCAGTTTGCCAAAACCTTGCAATTCTTCTTAAGCTTCTGATAGTTGTTTATGGGCGTCTTCAGCGGACTTAATAGCGTTATCTAAATTCCCCTCAGCTAAGGCAGCTCTAGTCTCAGCCTCCAGTAATTTGGATTCCAACTCAGCGTTTTTTTCTCATCAACTCGGGTTTCTCTTGCACAAGAGTGCTATACGCTGATTGCATTCTGACACTTTCCGATTTAGCGTCCTCGGCCTGTTTCTTAAACTCTAAGCGCTCTTGACTATGAGATTCCAATAAGTCATGATAACGGTTTTGCAACTCTTCGACTTGTTTTTTGAAATTGTTGACATCTCGCTGAGCAATGGCAAGCTCGCATTGTGTATCATCCAGGTCTTTCTCAAGGTTTTTCAAGACCTCTTCATCAGAATCTGCAATATTCTTCATTGCATTAACGTCTGTGATCAAGTTCCGAATGATTCTGGAAAGATTACGTGAATACTTATACATCTCAGAGTACTGTTTCTCTACCGCATCATTCTTTGCCTTAGCTTCATCTGCCCATTTTGAAGAGATAGGCTCGAGTGCGGGTAAGAAAGTTAGATTTTCGAAGTAGTGCTCCGGGAACTGTTTCACCAGGTAAGCTAATTCTGTTTGGGAATCGGCATCTAGTGGTGGAGGTCTGCAATATGATAATTCAAAATTTTTTCGCTTAGTAGAGACGATGGATGTGCCTCCTTTCTCAGGTCGTTTCTCAGAAGTTTTATGCTTGTTCCGTGGATCAGTGCGCTTCTTTGGACTTTTTTCTTGATTATGCTTATCTTGAGGGGGAGTTGAGTCTTTTGGTTGTGATGTGTCTCCCCTACGGTGACTCTGGTGGCTCTTATATCTGTCAGAATCCGGTCGAACTGGAGAGCGAGAGCGTGAAACGTGGGGTCAATAGGAATCATGATGCCTTCTATCGTCTCTGCCCCGCCTCTCACGATGATCATGCTCATGGTCAGCAGGAGGTCTCGATATGCTACGACGAACCTTTCCAATATCGTAATAAGGACGTGACATGGTACCTATGTGACAAAACAAGGGAAGTTCAGAGTCGACATTAGCGTGGGGTATAAGTGCTGTGACGTGCAGTGTTAATGTGCAAAGTGCATCCTAAGTGGTATTTCCCCCAACAAACCCGAGCCTGAAGTCAGACTAGCACGTGTAGACTCCTTGGTCTTTACGGGAGTAGTCTCTTCTGAAGAGGTAAAGATAAGTGGGTTTGTCGGAAAATCTTCCAGAGTATAAAGAGTCTCATGCAAAGAAAGATCTCCCAAGCCCTGGAAGGTAGAATCGTCAGTAGCAGGAGCATCTCCTCTAGGGGCATCTAGGGGCAGTTCATTAGGGGATTTTAACTTTTCAGGAGAAATGGAAGCATCAGGAACGGTGTATCCCTCTCTGTGTTTCTCAGCTATGTTAGTTAGTTCATCGTCTTGAGTTGAAGATGGAGAGGGAGGAGTCCTGAGAGGTATTGTTGGACCTTTTGAACCTTCACCTGTATCGGGGATAATGTCAACCGGGGGAATATACACGTATGGAACTGACCCGTGACCTATACTACGAGTAATGGACAATAATCCATAATGATGAAGATACTCTTCCTTCAAAACTTCTTCGATTGTTAAAAACTTTTGGTCGCCATTGAGTAGCCTGTTCAACCGATCGGAGTACAGCTGACCAGATATTTGCTTTGGATTGTCAACTACGAATAGGAATAAAAAAGATGCTTAGTTCCAAGTTAGCGTAAGAATGTGAAGTCAGAATTTGAAAGTCGGTGTGTTACTTGATTTGGTCCACCTTCGGGCACAACCCGGTTGCTGTCTAATATAAAACCATTCAATTTTCGAATCGCCGGCCTTGCTGCTGAAAGGCACAAGAATAATTTTCCTTTTTGGAACTGACTCAAAGTATGAGAGGGAGGTAGTCTCTTGAGTCCGGTGTTTTGAAGTTGTAAAAGAAATGAATATCATCGAAAGTAGGCTCTTCTCCTAAAATATCTTTGTAAGCTATGTATAGAATATACAGGTAAGCATAAGAGTTAGGATGTAATTGCATGGGGGCAATACGCATTTGTCTTAGAAAATCGACGACAAAGGGCGGAAACGAAGGAATTGCTCCAACCATGCACATTAGTCGAGAGATGGACATAAACCCTTCTGGTGGACTATGAGGACGATCTGTGGATGATGGTGTTAAAGTATCATTCTTAAGTATCCCGTGCTTTAATCGTATTCGAAGGATTCTCTCGTCATCGATTGTAGGCTTAACCGAATCTTTAGGTTTCTCTAGAATCTCAACATCTTCAAGTTCGTCGGGTGCTCGGTTATCACCTATCCCTGCTTCTTCTTCCTCGCCGAGAGAAACACCACTTCCTGAAGAGACTTCACTACTGTGAGTTTCCATGTCATAGTCTGGACCTTCACTGTCCCAGCCTGAACATGAAGTAGATGATATATCTTCGACAGGTAAATCTTCGGACAGTTTAGCCGTGTTTTTCTTTTCAGCCAATCCGGACGAGCGTCTTTCGGCCATATCTGATAAGCTATCGAGAAAACGATAACAAGAATTAGAGTAATTTATCCCGTGTCCCCCTGTGCATGTGTATGAACTAAAGTGTGAATGGTGTGTGCGAAAGATGTAAAGCAAGCGCTTGGAAGCGTAATGCAAAGCTTTGAAGAAACGGTGAAGTTCAGAATAGTTCTTGGTTTTCGTTTATGTTCCCGAGGCACTATCCTAACTATCCATTAAGTTGAAGATTATGCCAAGAGTTGATTTGGCCAATTAAGCAAGTTTTTATGCATTAAGTTGGAATATTCTTCGGATCGGTTCAGAGGCGTTCATTGGGATCGGATCGGGGGCATGGCCCTGCCTTGGACTCGGACAAACATTGGAGCCACCTTCTCCCTTGTCATCTTCTCCATCTTCCATGCCTCCTCATCCGAACCGATCCCCCACGCTTTTCATCTTCTTCTTCCTCCTCAACCGTGGTCAAACCCGCCAATCTCCAAAACTCCAGTCAGGGATGAACCAGTGCCATCTCCCACCTCCCAACGCCTCGAGGTGATGGCAGACCCACCGACGACGACGACGAGGGAGGAGAAAACCACGGCATCGAAGCCAGGCAATAACCATGTTCAAATCATTCAAAATCGACCACAAAACGTAACTGAAACTAGTTATTATGAAGATGATTGAAATTTTAAAACCTACCGAGGTGTTTAATTTGAAGTTTAACGAGATAATTTCAGAATTTTTGAGTTCCTGAAGGTTAGGGTTTCGGGGTGGAATCGGTTGGGTGAGAACAATGAAAAAGAAAGAGGAAGAAAGAGACAAATGATGGACTTATATAGAATTATGGTGACTACTCGTATTCCCCCTCTTTTTCTCCGCTCGGATCGGGAGAAAAGCCCACAAACGCACTCTGGGCTGTTGGACCAGCGTTAAGCAATACAAAAGGAAATCCAGTTCAGTTTCGGTCCGAACCGAATGGAACTAAGCACAATGACTTGGCGTGCAAGTTGAATTCAAGGAAAAATAAAGAAAAAAAACTTACTTGGAAGAATCACTGGACATTAGAAGGAGCTCTTGAAGTTGTTTAAACATGAAGAAAGCAGTCCACATGCCTTGTGATGTATATATAGACAACAAGAGGCGCGACTTTCTGAAGTAGCATTCCTTTATACATCAATGGAAACGGCTTTTCGATGATTCAAACTTAAATTCAAAGACTAGTGAACAGACGACATCAAAGCATGCTCTGTCTTCAACAGAAGCATCCTTTGAGGGGGCAAAATGTTAGCCTACTTTGTGAAATAGGCTACACAAAGATATAGGATCAAACGTTGAAGAATAATCTACCAACGAACCAGACCGGATCAGAGTTCTTTAGAGTAGAACAAACCAATACAAAGCAATGAAAAGTTGAATGCATTCCGGTTCGGATCGGAAATGGCATAGCTGATCCGACCCCCTTTACAATTCCATCCGATCCGAGCCCAGAACACCCAACCGTTTCAGCCTACGATCTCCTTGATATTCGGGGTAGTTACATCCCCTTTCTACCCACGTTCACCACTAACCGAATGCGCTGTCATTACCATATTCTATTAGAACCCGAAAAGAGTGGGAAAGAGGACACGTGGCTCTGATCCGATCCGGATCCAAGAAGATTTTTTGCCTATAAATACCCCCACCAAGAGGCATTTGAAAGGATCTTTTGGCACTCTGAGAGTTTGAGTATCTTTGAGAACCGAATTCCAGCACTCCCAAACAATCCAAATCATCATTCAAAGTGTATTTTGAATATAATTGAGTGAAAGTATATGAAAGGTGAGTGAGGTTGAGTCAATATCTTGTTGTACTTTCATCTACATCATCAAACAAAGTGATATAAAGTGAAAGAAGGCTCTTTAGCGCCGAACCAGTATAAATCTTGGGTCTCTTTTCTGTTTTTAATCTTATTTCATTAGAATTTTAGTCAATTTGGGTGTTAGAACCACTTTTTGGTCTAACAACAACACTTAGCGAATTTGACTTGCTAGACTAATAAGGGGTTAAGTCTCGAATTTAAATGACAACACTTAACCTGCTGGACGGAAACCCTAGTTACGCGGTCCATTTCAGCAGTAACCCGCTAGATGTATCAAGGTACCCTGGAACTAGGCAGGGTGGGGCACGATTACTGGGCTAATTGTAAGCGACCAGAACGACGGCTGTGTTGGTGCGCCAGTGTAGGTTCAGGCGTGCTATGGTCGTGCACGTGGTCCAGAGTTGAAAAAGCAGGCATTGGGCATCAGTAGGATTATATGTGCATTCTTGATTCGTGTCGGTGGTTGGCACAATATGGCTTGATACACCCTATGGTGGACCTAACACAGGTGACTACATTCGTGATAGGGCCGTATGACACAAAAACACGACGAGCTAGAACTTGTAGGGAGCCGATCGACTAGTGGATCATTTTCGTTGGACCTAGAAATGGGTCATTTCATGATATTGGGCCAAGGGATCATTTAATGATTAACATAAGACATGGGTGCAGCGAACCTTGGACACGTGATGCTATACTTGATTTACACTTGAATTATCATGTTGTCTTAGTCTATCTTGCCAATCTTGACAACATCCTTATGTTTACTTTCAGTTTATACATGTCATGTTATCTTTACCTGTTTTTATGCTGAAAGTCACTTGGACTTACCAGTCTTTATGACTGACCCGTTTTCTTTCCCTCTTTTTCTTCCGTACCCCCCAGGTTCTTAGGGAGGAAACTCTAGCAATTAGCTTGGATTTCGCTTGCTTTCGGTTCAGCTCATGTATGGTTTGATCTTGAGCTATGCTATGGCTGCATTTCTGCTACCTTTGGGGAATTAAGCTATTTTTGTTGTTGTAAGTTTATGCTTCTTTGTTTATGCAAGACAGAATTTGTTGTAATGGAAAATAATGAATTGGGTATTTGGTACTTTGAATGTAAAAGGATTTGGCTATTTTGAAAGTAATGAAATTTATCTTTTTTCTTCTTCCGCTGTTTTATTTATGTTCTGTCTTGTAATATTTCTGTGTTTGTTTACCTCGATAACGCTCCTCCAAAACTAGTGCATTCCCTTTGTGAGTGACCCTAGCGGAGGTGGGGTGTTACATTTGGTATCAGACAGAAGGTTACCAGACTGGGCAAAAGCTTTTGAAAACCTTCTAAAACTATTTTCAAAACCATTTACAAAGAAGCATTTTTCAAGAAAATTCTTGTTTTATATAAACACTATTCCCCAAAAGCCATTAGCATTATCTTTTGTTTCCTCATTTTGAATCTCTTCTTTCTTTTCATTTCAGCATGTCTGGAAATCTTAACCTTCCAGAGGGGGTGCCAATACCTGGCTGGTTCAGGAGGTACTTAGAGGCTAGGGCCAACGGTACAGGCCCAGCAGATATTCCTCCCCCAGTGGCAGCGGTACCACCACCACCTCCTCCTCCTCCTCGTGGAAATGCTTTCGCAAAGACGTGTAGAGACTTTAAGGCTATGGGTGGAAAGGACTTCTATGGGACTGAATCCTTTGTGGAAGCGAGGAAAGAATGAAGGAGACCGAAGATTTGTTCGTCATCTTCAAGTTGATGACAGGCAAAAGATACAGCTAGCAGTGTGGTTGCACAAAGATGAAGCTTCTTATTGGTGGGAAGTCACTAACGCTGAAAGACCTATTGAAACATGGATGGATTTCATGATAAGGTTTGAGATGAAATTCGTCTCACAAGCTGAACAAAGTCTATAGCTGGAAAAATTCTTATCTCTTAAGCAAGGGAGTATGACGGTCAGGGATTACGTCAATCAATTCAATCAGCTGGCCCGATTTGGACTAGAATTAGTAAATACCCCTCATAAGAAGGCACTCCGTTTTGTCAAAGGATTGAATGAGCCACTTCACAGCCTGGCTATGACCCACATACCAATGGGGGTTACTTACGAAAAGTTAGTAGACATGGCGCTCTTAAATGAAGTAGGCGAGAAGGGCAAGAAGGAGGTCAAGGCGAATAAGTCTCAAAACAAGAAGGTAGACTCCGAGAAAGGAGGCAAGAACAACAACAACAATAATGATAACAAGATACGTGAGAAAAGAAAATGCCACTTCTGTGGTATTGAGAGGCATATAGTCCAGGATTGTAGAAAAAAAAGGACGAAGATGGGAGCATGCTTTTAGTGTGGTGATACTGGACATATCAGCAAGAACTGCCCTAAGAAGCAAGGGCAAGGCCTGCAAGCAGGACCTTTTGGGGATACATCTTTAAATTCTTTTCCTAAATCCTCTGTTTTATCTTGTATATCTTTTCGATCCTATCTTGAGAACCTTAGGTAGAACCCTATGGATGTAAACATGTAATTGAAACATGTTATGGTTGTTGTTTGCAAATGGTTGCAAGTGGTCGCAAGTGGTTGCATAACACACATTAGGCACTAGATCGGCTCAGACACATTTTCATATTGCATATGCATGAGAGTTTATACTTGTTTATGGATGAAATTGAATGTGTTATCATGTGGATATTGCATACGGATGGATGTTTATGCACACATATAGTGTTTATATGACTAGGACTATTTGCATACATGTTGGATTCATGACACTAAACATTTTTTGCATTAGGAAGATCAATCAGGCCTGATCATTTACATTAGATACGGAACATATACAAACACTTTCTACATATGTTCATATAACATTAGAAACCTTTTAAGGACAATGGTTGCTTGTGGATGATGGTTGAGTAGATGATTGATTGGATGATAGGATGCATTCTTCTTAACCTGAAGATTTCGGGGACGAAATCCTTTAAGGAGGGGAGAATGTAACAACCCGAATCTTTATAACATGTTAAAACCATAAATCAAGGCAGAATTAAATTTTAAATTAAGAATCAAGGGAAATGTGTTGCGCCATTGCGTTCGTCTCGAAATTCTACATGAAATCAAGCCCAAGTTTTCGAAAATCGGAGTTCGGATGAAGAAGTTATGGCCTGTAGAAGATTCAGCAAGTTTCGGGCAGCACAGGACCAGGCAGGTCGACCTAGGGGCCAGGTCGACCATGTGGTCGACCTTAGGGTTGACCTAACGCCCAGGTCGACCATGTGGTCGACCTCCCCCCCTACAGGTCGACCTGGTCGGCCTGTTTTGACCCAGAACCCATTTTTGAAGCCTGAGACGTGTTTTGATGGTCCGGATTGATTCTAGGGTTAATCTAAGGGCCTAAACTAGTTTTACCCCTATAAATACATCCTAAGACCTACCCTAATTCATACAAATCATTCTTACACTGCTATGCTGCTAATTTACCTCTTGAACCATGGCCTCCGCCTCCAAATTAAAGCTTAAGCATTCAAATTCGATTCAAATCAAAGATCAACGCTTCTACAACAATTCAAGAGAATATATCAGCGATACCGCAACAATTCGATGACTAATTTTTAGACTTGGCTTCTACATCTTTCTTCGACCACGATCTGTAAGTTCGAGTTACCTTTAGATAAAAACATTAAACTTAATATGGGCATGTTATAAATTGGAATTGATGTATGTACGATTCGTATCCATTCGTGTTTTCTCCTTGGATCTTGACTATTGGGAATATTTCCTATGACGTTGGATCAATTTTTATGGCATGAGACTATGCCTATGACTATGAACATGAGACTATGCCTATGCCTATGACTATGAACATAAGACTATGCATATGCTTATGACTATGAACATAAGACTATGCCTACGCCTATGACTGTGAACATAAGACTGTTGCCTATGACTATGACAAGGACAATTATGACTAATAGCCTATGATTCATGACCATGAGGTTATTGCCTAGGATTATGACCATGAAATTGGATCTAAGCTTGACTTTCTTTATTTATCCTTGGATCTTGATTTTGGGGATTTTTCTATTTAAGTTAGATCTATCCATATTCTTGAAACTAGATTATTATTCAAACCTTTTCATGTTCATAATATTATCATATCTATATGCCTGCAATGTTGTAGTCAATTTAGTTATGTCATACCTTGGAATTAAATTTATAATAGAACGATGTCTATTATGCTATATGTATGATATTGATCCATGTCTGTGGTTTTATTGTATTATCATGTTGAATTGAGAATTAATGAATAAGTCTATTCATATGTATATGAACTTGGAATACAACCTGTTATGACAAGTTGTGTAGTTTATCATGTTATGCAAGTTTTAGGTTATAAAATCATATCACATATGTGACCAAATGTTAGATCTACATGTTTATGTGTATATGTTAAACCTATGTCATATTTCAAGTTCACAATTATTAAAATGTTCGTGATTGATTTGCAAGTTCACATATATGTAAGTTGATTTAGTCTATGTTGCAAATTCACATATATGTATGTTGAATTAGTCCACGTTGCAAGTTCATGCCTATGATATACATGTTGATTACTTTGCAAGTACACACCTATGGTGTTCATATTGACTATGCCGAGAATGCCAAGTTTACACCCATGCCATGTTTATGTTAATGGATTTCTTTATGAAAATTTGGTGTACGTTAAATTAGGCTAAATTTGCCTAATATTATATGTCAAAAATCATGCGAACAGAAAATTAGGCTAAGATTGTTAGCCTAATATTTAGACGGGGTAATGTTGGGAAAAATTGGTAATTATAGGAGACTTGGCATGAAACTTATCCTTGAAACTTGACACGAACTTGACATGAATCTTGAACATGGACATGACACTAGAATGAACTTGAAAATGGTCAACTCGAGGTTGGGTTGAGTTTGCAGTGTAATCCTGCCCGGAACCGCCCGGCAAATCCAGTTACTGCAAACAATAGGATCCAATGTGGGTAGTTGATCATATCGCGCTTGAAACCTGAGGTCAGACTGAGTTGTGGTGTAATTCTGCCCGGAACCGCCTGGCATATCCAGTGACTACAACAACAGGTCTGATGTGAGAGGTTGGGGTGCATTAATGAATTAATGCCACATGATAGGGTTAAGTCATGAACATGAAAGACAACACTTAACCAACTTGAAACATGATTGGTAAGGTTAGGTCATGAACTTGAACGACAACACCTAACCAACTTGACACGTGAATTGTAGGGCTAAGTCACGAACTTAAATTACAACACTTAGCCGATTTGACATGCTAGACTGATAAGGGGTTAAGTCTCGAATTTAAATGACAACACTTAACCTGCTGGTTGGAAACCCTAGTTATGCAGTCCATTTCAGCAGTAACCCACTAGATTTATCACGATATCCTGGAACTAGACATGGGGGGCACAATTACTGGGCTGATTGTAAGTGACTAGAACGACGGCTGTGTTGGTGCACCAGTGTAGGTTCAGGCGGGCTATGGTCGTGTACGTTGTCCGAAGTTGAAAAAGCAGGCATTGTGCATCAGTAGGATTATCTGTGCATTCTTGATTCGTGTCGGTGGTTGGTACCATAGGGCTTGATGCACCCTATGGTGGACCTAGCATTGGTGACTACATTCGTGATAGGGCCGTATGACAAAGAAACACGACGAGCTAGAACTTGTAGGGAGCCGATCGACTAGTGGATCGTTTTCGTTGGACCTAGAAATGGGTCATTTCATGATATTGGGCCAAAGGATCATTTAATGATTAACATAAGACATGGGTGCAGCGAACCTTGGACACGTGATGCTATACTTGATTTACACTTGAATTATCATGCTATCTTAGTCTATCTTGCCAATCTTGACAGCATCCTTATGTTTACTTTCAGTTTATACATGTCATGTTATATTTACCTGTTTTTATGCTGAAAGTCACTTGGACTTACCAATCTTTATGACTGACCCGTTTTCTTTCCCTCTTTTTCTTCCATTCCCCCCCCCCCAGGTTCTTAGGGAGGAAACTCTAGCAATTAGCTTGGATTTCGCTTGCTTTCGGTTCAGCTCATGTACGGTTTGATCTTGAGCTATGCTATGGCTGCATTTCTGCTACCTTTGGGGAATTAAGCTATTTTTGTTGTTGTAAGTTTATGCTTCTTTGTTTATGCAAGACAGAATTTGTTGTAATGGAAAATAATGAATTGGGTATTTGGTACTTTGAATGTAAAAGGCTTTGGCTATTTTGAAAGTAATGAAATTTATCTTTTGATTCTTCCGCTGTTTTATTTATGTTCTGTCTTGTAATATTTCTGTGTTTGTTTACCTCGATTACGCTCCTCCAAAACTAGTGCATTCCCTTTGTGAGTGACTCTAGCGGAGGTGGGGTGTTACACTAGTGAAGTGTCCCATCTAACCATAGTTGAAGCAAGCGCCCTTCTTTGGATCCACTTTCTTACCGTGTGTCCTACCCATGTCTCCCATGTACGTTTCCCATTCCTGACCTTCCACCAAAATGAAGCTTCATCCTTCATTAACCAAGCAGCTGGTTGAACCTTTGTCCCATCGTCTATCTCAAAGGAACCAACAAGTCCTCAACTCCGTTGAGCAACCTTTAAGCCTCGACAACGTCTCAGTCCCATAAAGCGATTTTCCTCCCATCGCACGGAAGTCCTTACATATCTTAGAAAAAGCATCTATACGCGGAGGAAGAGATTCAAAAGGGAAAGAGGAAGGAACTCGAAACAAAGAATCGAAAGAAAGATATATGGCTTTTGGGTTTTTTTTTTCAAAATAAGCTTTACTTTTGAAAATACTTCCTTTTTAAAACCTTTTTGAAAATAGTTTTCAAAAACTTTTTATCAAATCTGGTAACCTTCAGCTCTGATACCAAGTGTAACACCCCACGTCCGTTAATGTCACTCACAAAGGGAATGCATTAAGTTTCGAGGAGCGTCTAAGTAAACAGAATAGAATATTACAAGACAGATACATAAAATAGTATTTGAAAAACTTTATAACTTTATTGCAGTGGAAAACAAAAATAAGTTTGGTTACATCTTTCAAAATCACAGTACCAAAACTCAAGTACATAAATATCAGCCTTGTTCAAAAGCCATCAGAGTACAAAACTTTAAAATCATAATCCCCATAGAAGATGCCATAAAAAGGCAAGCCATACTTTAAGCACTTCAAGCAGAAGAAATCCGGATCAAGCTACAGTATTCTCTCCTTGAAACCCTGGGGGGGCTGAATAAAAGAGGCGATACAACAAGGGTCAGACAAAAAGTCTAGCAAGTCCAGTGACTTTCAACTATGAATAGATAATAATGTCATGGCATGCAAATAAAACTGGATGTGAGATAACAGTAACAGGAGTAGCAGATATACTTAGGTTAAACAGAAGAAACAAAATGATATAAGCTATTACTTTTCACTTCTCTGCACTAATACTAGTATAACAAGATTAGGTGTTACCCAAATGTCTAAACAGAAACATGAACAGAAACAGAATGCTAATAATGGGCCTTTACCACCCCAACAGAGACAGAAGGTGCAGAAAACAGAATATTAATAATGGGCCTTTACCACCCCAACTAATGGGCCTTTACCACCCTTACAGACGGTACCACGAAGAAACAGATAGGTGTTACCACCCCAATAGATACAGACAGTACCTCAACAAAAACAGACAGAACTAGGTGTACCCTAAATTCTACCCCAAGCGATCGGCTCCCTAATACATAAATACCCTGTGCCGGCCCCATAGAAGGGTGTATCATTCCCTAAAAGTAGCAACCTATAGACACAAACCTATTTACAGATGTCACGGTGTCTTACATCCTCAAAGTAGACCGGATCCACGCACGCACATGACCTGGTTAGAATGCGCCATCATCACCCCTCGCCATTATCAGAATGAACCGCTTATAATTAGTTCAGTAAGCGTGCCCAGACCCTACCTACTGTTGGGTCACAGTTTTGATACCAGAAAGGGTTACTGACTAATATGGTCTCATACAACAGATGACACAAGTAATTACCCATCCTAACCTTGGGTCCCCAGACTAACAGGTTTCAGATTAACTTGCTTACAGATTTCAGATGTACAAAGTTCAGATTAACTTGTTCTCAGATCACACATACAGGTTAACAAGTTTTCAGACTAGCGAATCAGATGTATGGATTAACAGTCTTACAGATTGTTTCACCTAACTTTGTATTGGGCCTACAGATTCACGAAATGGGTTTATTAGATTCATCAGTCCAGTTAATTTAACCCTATCCACCCAACACGTTTTAGGCATCATATTCATCTTAGATTTGCATTAATTAATTATTAATGCACAGACGTCTCACATTAGGTCGGTAGCTTGTGGCTGTTGGATGTGTCGGGCTGTTCCGGGCAGACTGCTGCCACAAGCCAGACCTAACCTCATGTCTAGGCATATTTTAGTTATGCCTACGACCTCTCACATTAGAATGACAGTTTGCAGCTACTGGTTAGGCCAGTTGGTTCCGGGCAGGTTTCCACCGCAAACTGAGTCTAACCTCGTGTCCCAGCATTCTTATTATAGCTAAAATATTCATTCACAGATTATGCCAATAACAGACTAAATATTCCAATATCAGACTAATTATGCCAACTCAACAAATTAACTTCTTTACAAGTTACAGCAGATTATTCAAACATGTTTTGCTCAATTTTAGATCGAGCCTATAGATGCATACTCAAATTACAGTATTCAGTTTCAACAGATTTAGCAGATTAGGCAGTTAAAACATCTCTCTAAAGTTCTATTAACATATCTTGCTTAATTATAAATTAAGCCTATAAATCTACATGCCCAAATTATGGTCATAATTCACAACATACATATGCCTCCATAATTTAGTTAAATTTGCATAGTACAGAATATTCCCCAAAAACCCCAAAATCATGGTGCACAATATAAAATATGCCAAATTATAGCCTTTTATTACCGCATATGTCAAATATCCAAAAATCCAAATTAGGCATATTCACATTAATAGTTATCCCTATTTTAATATAGGTTTTTCAGGCCTAAGTCAAAAATCCTTTTTCTTCCAAGTCATAAATTGTCATATAAAATATGCCCCAAATCTAGATCTTAAATTCAACATGTATTATGTCCTCAAAATCAGATCTTGAATTATAACATGCATTATGTCCCCAAATTACAAGTCATATGTTATCATATAATAATCTTCTTTCTTCCAAATCATGAACCGTCATATATATATTATGCCCAGATCTAGATCTTAAATTACAACATGTGTCGTGTTCTCAAATCAGTTACAAATCAATTATGCCCAATTATGCATCTTTCAATATTTTACCCAAATTTAGCTTTTGTGTGGTCATCTCTTATGAGATTTGGCTCAGGCTCATGGTAGCTTGGCTATAAAAACAGAAAGGAACAAAAGAGGGAAAAGATACAAAACAGTCACAATAAATAAGATAGATTCACAGGAAAACAAATCAGATAAACAAAAATAGGCATCATCTCAGATTCAGATTCATTATCATGCTAGGATCATAATTAAATTTCATATCAGAAAATAACCGTACATGCCTTGGTTGGATTCTAAAAGAAAAAGGTGTTGTAGATGTTCTCTTTTAATCCTAATCAGAATTTGAGGAAGAAGAAGCACAAGTCCTAGCTTAGGTTTCAGCAGAGTAGAGACGCCATTGATTTATTTTTTAGAGAAGAAGAGAGCAATGGAGGCTAGAGAATTGTGTAAGAGATTTAGGTTTAGGTTAGGGATGTATTTATAGATGTCTAGGATCGATTAGTGCTCTTAGATTAACCCAAAAACCATTAGGACCACTCAGATGCAATATCAACCCTTAGGGCGAATCAGGCCACGGGTTGATAGCCAAACACCCTGGATTGACCCCTAATCGACCCTGCGGGGCTCAGGTCGACTCCAAAAATGGTGCGGTTCGGCTATTCCCCCTCCTGATTCATTGTTTTGATTTTTTTTGAATATTTACTTATTATATATATATATATATATATATATATATATATTTCTCATATGCATACAAACTTCAAGGCTTAATAACTTCTTCATAATTAACCATTTTCACACTAAACCACTTTTTGAACTGCGTTCACACTAAGCCAATTTTTAGCCATTGCCCTAAAACAAAAATATGGCGCTGGCGGGGATCGAACTCTGTTCCTCTTGTATGCAAAGTCACATGTTCTAACCAAATGAGCTACAAAGTCTTTTGCTTACAAACCTCAGAACAATGCTAAACATCATTCTTTTCTCATTCCTCTTTTTCAAATAAATTATTCTTTAATTTTTTATTTTAATATTCTTAGAAAATACGCGGTGTTACAGAGGGTGTCGGAGAAGGGGGGTGGGCCTCGCCATAGGCGGCCACGGTGATCGCTAGTTGGTGGGGTGGACGGACGTCGATCGATAGGGAGGAGGGGCGGTTTTTCTTCATCCGAATTTTGAAGGAGAAAGGGGGTTTGGGAAAAAATGAAATGGGGTGGGGTGTTAAGTGAAAAAGGGGTTTTATAATTTTATTTATATTATATTTAATTCTCCTTAAAGTTGACTTTCAGTTCGGACTCAGAATCAAACTCGAAGACTGTCGCCCACAGCTAAATACCCCCTTTCCGAACACAATGGGATAGGTATCGCAAGCTGATTCGATCGTTTCGACCAGTTTTCATCAAAATAAAAATATAAATCTATATATTGAATTTGAACGCACATTTCAATTTACTGGGGTCCCATACGGACTCAAAAAATTCCTGAAAAATATTTTCTAGCTTCGTATTGACGACACGGTGCTAACAAAACTAATTTCATCGAATTCTGAGACCATTTGAAAAATGGCCATTTTCCAGTTGATTAAAATCAACTAAAACTGGTCAAATGCGTTTTCCTTTGCCACACTCACATATTGATTCAGAAAATTGCAAATTTTGAAACCTAGCAATAACTTGACATCACGGATCCAACAAAAGTGGTTTCGTTGAAAACCGAGGTCGTTTGCAAAATTTCCATTTTTAAGGGCCAGAATTCCACAGCGACTATTCTGAAATTTCAACTGGACGTAACTTTTGATTCCCACTATGAAATTTCAATTTTTCGAATTCTTTGGAAAGATATTCTCGAATAGATTCTAATATTTTTGGTTTCACTAAAATCCGGTTTATTTTGAATCCTGTACATTCATTTGAACTTTGAAATTGAATTTTCGAACTACCGCGCCATTTTCAATTCCTTTTCTAATTAATAATAAATATTTATATTCTAACGACGATTCAAATAAATATACACATTCTAATTCTATTCAAAATAAATTTCTCGTCGTTATTATTTAAAATAATTCATTTTAAATATTCAAAATTCCTCAAAATTGCCAAAATAAAAATTTTAAATTGGCTCAGATTTCCGGGTTGTTACAATAGCCCAGCCCCAAAATCAAACCAGCTCCCCCAGTTTTTCGCCGCTGCAGCTCCGATCCCGGCCACCGCACCTCCGGCTCCCTCACCCACGACGGCCGCCACTCCCCAGTCCCCTCCTCCTCCTCCCCGACGCCTCCTTTTCATCCTCCTTACGATGTTGAACCCCAAGCCTCCAAAAACCCCTTGGAACCCGCTATCCCTCCACCACCAGGCCACCTCCGACTGGCCGCGCCCCCCTGCACCCTCCCCGACCCCTACGCCACCTCCCCTAACCGCCACTCTCCTCCCCTTCGACGAAAACACCAAGACCCCCTCTAAATCCATAGAAAAAAACCACCATCGTCACCTCCTTGGCCCATCAACACCCTTGCAGGCCCGCCATCGCCTAACCACGACTTCCCCGAGCCTCCTCCGATCGAGTGAGCGTTTATTTTCAATTTAACTTGTTTAGGTTATTAAAAATGCGATTTTTCATATAGGAAAATTTTGATTTTTCTTTATTTAAAGGTATGATTTTTATTATTTAAAGCGAAGTGATAAAGTTATGATTTTTATCTATGTAGAGTTAAAAATATAATCTTTTCTATATTTATAGCATCGTAAAAATATAATCTTTTCTATATTTATAGCGTTGTAAAAATATAATCTTTTATATATATAGCTTTGTAAAAATATAAAGCATTGTAAAAATATAATCTTTTCTATATTTATAGCATTGTAAAAAATAATCTTTCCAATATATATAGCGTTGTAAAAATATAATCTTTTCTATATATAGCGTTGTAAAAATATATAGCATTGTAAAAATATAATCTTTTCTATATTTATAGCATTGTAAAAATATAATCTTTTATATATATATAGCATTGTAAATATTTAATCTTTTCTATATATATAGCGTTGTAAAAATATGATCTTATCTATATATATAGCGTCGTAAAAATATAATCTTTTCTATATATATAGCATCGTAAAAATATAGTCTTTTCTATATATATAGCGTCGTAAAAATATAATTTTTTCTATATATATAGCGTTGTATGAATATATAGCATTGTAAAAATATAATCTTTTCTACACATGTAGCGACGTAAATATATATAGCGTTGTAAAAATATATAGCATTGTAAAAATATAATCATTTCTATACATGTAGTGATGTTAAAAATGTGATTTTTAACATATACCGTGTGAAACAGATCTTGTTGAAAACACAGCGAAGATTTTCTACATATGAAGAGTCGCGGTGTTTGGTTAAGCTAATAGGTGAGATATCCTCACTGTAAATAAATAGGAATTTCCAGTATAGATTTTTATTTGAATTACATGGAGTTCAACACTGGAATTCGCATAATCACATTTATTGAAAGCGATGTATGGTTCACACGGATTTCATACTCCGCGAATAGCCAATTATGGCGCCTTAAATGGCATTGGGGTTGAGTATTTATTTATTTGTATGTTTTGCGTGATTTGATAAATAAATCAATAGAATTGAAATTGGTTTGGATATGACGTATGCCTTTATGAGGCGAGGGATAAGGCTAGACCTTATCCCATTTTTAGTATCGCGCCGTTATGCTACCGAAATTTTCTAAAAAGTGTTAGAAAAATTTAGTTAGTTGAAAATAAATATCCATATACAAACCAGACGGTTTGTTTATGTGCACCTATTTGACTGACATTGATGGGGACGATATATTTTACACATCACCCAACTGCACAAATAAATGTGTGTTTTGTTGATTGAAACCCCACATGGGTGTTGAGATGGAAATTGACGTATACTAACCCCAATTGTTTAGTTTTATGTCAATCGATTGGTTGACAAGCTGTTGTAAGTGTTAACTATTTATATTTAATGCTTATGCAGTTGTGTAGTGCATTTTGGATGATGGTTGATTATATACATGTGTTTTATGGAATCCATTTAAATAAAATTATATGGTAACTGATTGGGCTTCATTCCAATTTGGAAAATAAAGAATATTTTGAAATAAAAATATTTTGAAAGAGAAATATTTGAGAAAGAAATATTTGAAATAGAATATTTGAAGAAAGAAAAATTTGAAATAGAATATTTGAAGAATCAAAATATTTGAAATAGAATATTTAAAATAGAAAATATTTGGGAATCAAAATATTTGAAAACAAAGAATATTTTGAAATAGAAATATTTTAAAATAACGAATATTTTAAAATAATATTCCGTAAGTGATTAAAACTGGAATTTGCTGTCCGATTTTGGATGGACACGAAATATTGAAAGTTATTAAGCCGTGTTGATTAGATTTGTGCCATTTGGACGCAAACAGTATTTATATCGATTTTATTCATTTTTACAATGAATATCGAAAAGGAAATGATTTCAAAATAATATATTTTGAAAATAATATCATTTATAGTATAATGATGTAGAATATTCAATTTTGGTTTAAAATTGAAAAAGAAGTTAGAATCAATTTTAAAACGAATTTATAAAATACGTTTTGAATGGAATATATATATAATATATATTATATATATATTTAATGGCCTGAATAGAACACGGCGCGCCGCGGCAGTTCGTGAATTTCGACCATTGACTTCGCATTGACATTACGGGAGATCTGACCGTCGATTCTCCTAAATCGGAACCGTTGGGTTCGTATCGAAAAATGCTTTACAACGAATATAAGAGATTTGAAATCTAATGGTTGGATTTGGAATTATGTCCAAATCAAATTTGGAAAAGGTCGCTATGGATGTAGTTCGATGGCCGTTGCTGGAAATCGACTGTACGGGCCTTGATAAAATTATTAAAAATAACAATAATTTTTGTAAAATCAAAATAAATGATTTGGAAGAAATTGGGATGAAAAATTCCATATTTGAAAAGATAAAAATATATTTTATCGAAATAAACTTGTATTAATTAGAATTAAAATCTATTTATTTTAAAATAAATAAATTGGATTTGAAATGGTTTTTAAAACAACCAAAATTTCCAATATGTGAATTGGAAGGAAATTGGATCGAAATTTTCTTCGGAATATTTCGATATTGGATTCCGTGATGATATGAATATTGTGAAGGAATTTGGAAGATACATATATCGTTGTTCCAATACGATATTCGTTGATTTCAGGATTTGATGTTGTATATAAGCCGATATATTTTCTATTCAGAGCATTGTATTAATATCAAATGGGATTTTGGGTTTGTCGTCAACGGTGTCGTCAGTAACACTATTCTTAAACCCAGTGGAGAAAAGGTTAAATCTTTTTATTTAGATTTAATGAAGTATACCAATTAATTAATATTTAATTGGAATTGAATTGAAATTGATTTTTGGGTTTATCATGAACGGTGTTTTAAATAACATTTGTTCTTTAACCCGATTAACAATGGAATGATATTTTGGGTTTGTTGTGAATGGTATCTTTAATAATACTATTCTTAAACCCAATGGAGTTAAGAGAATTATAAACTAACTGGAGATTAGCTAAGTGGAATGGTTTTCTGGGTATTGGTCTGATGTGGGTTTCGGCCTTCGGGGTCAATACTTAGGGAATTGTTCTCTTACTAATTTACGGTTAGGGACTGATGGAAATTTGATAACTAAAATTATCAAATTCAAGAAATGATCGAGAATGGAATACCACCAGTTTTACTCTAGGCGATAGTTAAATCTTTAATTAGATTTGAACGTGAAATGGTTATTAAATTTACCGATAACACCGTGGTGTTAGATATGGAGTATTGCCAGTTTTGCTCCATGGGATGAATAGGTTGGGATTGGGAAATAAAACAAATGATTACTTCGGTAAGGTTCGCTAATCCTGATTAGTTTGGAAACCATAATTTGGTTTAAATTGTGAAAAAAATATTTGAATAAAAGAATATTCTGAATTGGAATGAGGCGTATGTTGTGTTGGTGTAACACTTGTTTATAGAATACACGAGTTATTCGGAAAGACCGGGTTTATCCCATTATGAATAACTGATTCGACGATAAGTCGAAGGTGAAGACGGTGGTTGAAGACCGGAGGTCTTCACATCGTTTGGATGATTTCCGATGTCTTGATTGGGCTGTACACCCAGGACGAAGGAATAATTGGTGATCGTCCAGACGTACTTGGAGATCGATTGATATGCGAGGAATAAGGTTCCTCCGGTTTAGTTCAGACCCAGAACGGACTTGTAATTGGATGTGTGTCTGATGTTGGATTGACAACATGGCATGCTGAGATCCAAATGATCAAGGCTTTTGTTGAAAAGCAAAGTCTTGTGGTTGATGATCAAAGCACGGCCTGCGTAGCATAGCTTTGTGTATAGCGTTAATTCGCGAGCCTCACACCCCAGTGTGAACCAGAAACGGGAGAGGACCTCAGGGAGGGCATGCGTTTCCTTCTTGCTTGGAGTGGTGTCAGTGTTTTGACACGGCCTGACATTTTATTTATGTGGATGATGGATTGCGAGGCGCCTCTGTTAGATCGGACGATCCAAGTCCGATGATTTGGTCGGGATATGACCATTTTACACCCCATAGGGAGGGTAAACGCAGTGTTCAGGCATTTTAATCCACATCCAGTGGACCGGCCCTGACGATCCAAGGGTTACTCGAGCTCTGATCCTGAGACACGGGCTAGAGCGTCTCGAAGTGGTGAGGACGATCCCTTGCCTCGGTTCACAGACGGAAATCCAACTTCCAATACGTGACTTTTCGGTTTTATTTGTAGAGCCTAGTATGGCGACATAGTGGTATGGTGCTCTCATGCCGTCTAGGATTGATACATTTATACTTGAAGTTGATTTCTTCACTTATAGTAATAATAAAAGATAAATTTCGCGTACCAAGCACACTTTGGCTATTATAAGGTAAAACTCTATCCTCTTGTTTGTGTTGCATTGTGTGATAGGACCGGAGTCTTATAATAACCTCATTTTCTTTATTTAGCATTGCGTTGTATGGTTTATGCACTGGTATTCTTGGGGTTAAACCGTTCTGTGTTATACAGCGTTGTCCCTTGATTTACCCAACTTTAAAATAAAGATTAATAACTATTTTAGTTCTCACACCAGTCACATGACTGACCTGGAGTTTATTGTTTTAACCAAAACTCTGGGTGCCCTTATTTTCCGCACGGGCAGCTAGTAGTTTTGGTTTTGCAGATTTATATTCACAGGATCCTGGGTTACACTTGGAATGATATTCGGAAAGCTGTATCCGTGTATCTCTTTCAGTTGTGTTTTGTATTATTTTTCCGCTGCATTGTAACTTGTAAATCTATGATATTTATCAAATGTATATTATTTGTTCATACTCATGTAAACTGTTGTAATAGCAATGAAATGTTCTTCTGTTTGTGTTCCGATCTGTGTTGTTCTCGAACAATCCGTGCTTTCTCTTCTCTTCGGAGATCGGGGAAGTTACGGTTGCTTGCACCCAAAGTCAAAACGTGTTTATAAAAACACTATTATTTAATGATGAGTATTATATATATTTGAAATGGTAGAGTTTCAACATGGGGCCGTTTTTTACCTGATTACTTGAGCACCAAGAAACCTACTTATTCGATGCAAACATCAAAGTTTCACTTATATTTTGAAACTTTCTTAATCTTATTGGCAAGGATCCAGGGACCAAACGGTAATGTGAAAATGATGAGTGATATAGATGCTTTAAAATGTTGAATAGCAAACACGCGGCAGTGTTTTACCTGATTACTCAGTCACTAAGCAACCTGCTCATTCAATATGAAAATATGAATATTCTACTAATATTTGAAAACTTTTTCGTCTTATTCATACAAATTCTACTCCCAAAGCCGAAACGTGTTTATAAAAACACTATTACTTAATGATGAGTATTATATGTATTTGAAATGGTAGAGTTTCAAACATGCGGCAGTGTTTTACCTGATTACTTGAGCACCAAGAAACCTACTTATTCGATGCAAACATAAAAGTTTTACTTATATTTTGAAACTTTCTTGATCTTATTGGCGCGGGTCTAGGGTCCAAACGGTAATATGAAAATGATGAGTGTTATAGATTCTTTAAAATGTAGAATAGCAAACATGTGGAAGTGTTGTACCTGATTACTTAGTCACAAAGCAACCTGCTCAGTCTATATGAAAATATGAATATACTACTAATATTTGAAAACTTCTTCATTTTATTCACACAAATTCTACTTCCAAAGTCGAAACGTGTTGTTAAAAACACTATTATTTAATGATGAGTATTATATGCATTTGAAATGGTAGAGTTTCAAACATGCGGCAGTGTTTTACCTGATCACTTGAGCACCAAGAAACCTACTTGTTTTATGCAAACATCAAAGTTTTACTTTTATTTTGAAACTTTCTTGATCTTATTGGCGCGGATCCAGGAACGAAACGGTAATATGCAAATGATGAGTATTATAGATGCTTTAAAATGTAGAATAGCAAACATGCGGCAGTGTTTTACCTGATTACTTAGTCACTAAGCAACCTACTCAGTCAATATGAAAATATGAATACTCTACTAAAATTTGAAAACTTTTTCGTTTTATTCACACAAATTCTACTCCCAAAGTCGAAATGTGTTTTTAAAAACACTATTATTTAATGATGAGTATTATTTGCATTTGAAACTGTAGAGTTTCAAATATGCGGCAGTGTTTTACCTGATTTCTTGAGCACCAAGATACCTACTTATTCGATGCAAACATCAAAGTTTCACTTATATTTTGAAAGTTTATTGATCTTATTGGTGCGGATCCAGGGTCCAAATGGTAATATGCAAACGATGAGTGTTATATATGCTTTAAAATGTAGAATAGCAAACATGCGGTAGTGTTTTACAAGATTACTTAGTCACTTAGCAACCTGCAAAGTCAATATGAAAATACGAATATTCTACTAATATTTGAAAACTTTTCTTCTTATTCACACAAATTCTACTCCTAAAGTCGAAAAGTGTTTTAAAAACACTATTATTTAATGATGAGTATTATTTGTATTTGAAATGGTAGAGTTTCAACCATGCGGCAATGTTTTACCTGATTACTTGAGCACCAAGAAACCTACTTATTCGATGAAAACATCAAAGTTTCACTTTTATTTTGAAACTTTCTTGATCTTATTGGCGTGGATCCATGGTCCAAACAGTAATGTGCAAATGATGAGTGTTATAGATGCTTTAAAATGTAGAATAGCAAACATGCGGCATTGTGTTACCTGATTACTTAGTCACTAAGCAACCTTCTCAATCATTATGAAAATATGAATATTCTACTAATTTGAAAACTTTTTCGTCTTATTCACACAAATTTTACTCCTAATGTCGAAAGTTGTTTTTAAAAACACTAATTTTCAATGATGAGTATTATATGGATTTTAAATGGTAGAGTTTCATACATGCGGCAGTGTTTTACCTGATTACTTAAGCACCAAGAAACCTACTTATTCGATGCAAACATAAAAGTTTCACTTATATTTTGAAACTTTCTTAATCTTATTGGCGCGGATCCAGGATCCAAACGGTAATATGCAAATGATGAGTTTTATAGATGCTTTAAAATGTAGAATAACAAACATGCGGCAGTGTTTTACCTGATTACTTAGTCACTAAGCAACCTGCTCAGTCAATATAAAAATATGAATATTCTACTAATATTTGAAATTTTATCGTCTTATTCACAGAAATTCTACTCCCAAAGTCAAAACGTGTTTTTAAAAATACTATTATTTAGTGATGAGTATTATATGTATTTGAAATGGTATAGTTTCGAACATGCGGCAGTGTTTTACCTGATTACTTGAGCACCAAGAAACCTAATTATTCGATTCAAACATCCAAGTTTCACTTATATTTTGAAACTTTCTTGATCTTATTGACGCGGGTCCAGGGTCCGAACGGTAATATGCAAATGATGAGTGTTATAGATGCTTTAAAATGTAGAATAGCAAACATGCGACAATGTTTACCTGATTACTTGGTCACTAAAAAACCTGCTCAGTCAATATGAAAATATGAATATTCTACTAATATTTTAAAACTTTTTTGTCTTATTCACACAAGTTCTACTCACAAATTCGAAACGTGTTTTTAAAAACACTATTATTTATTGATGAGTATTATATGTATTTGAAATGGTAGAGTTTCAAACATGCGACAGTGTTTTACCTGATTACTTGAGCACCAAGAAACCTACTTATTCGATGCAAACATCAAAGTTTCACTTATATTTTGAAACTTTCTTGATCTTATTAGCGCGGATCCATGGTCCAAATGTTAATATGCAAATGATGAGTGTTATATATGCTTTAAAAAGTAGAATAGCAAGAATGCAGTAGTGTTTTACCTAATTACTTAGTCACTAAGCAACCTGCTCAGTCAATATGAAAATATGAATATTCTACTAATATTTGAAAACTTTTTCGTCTTATTCACACAAATTCTACTCCGAAAGTCAAAACGTGTTTTTAAAAACACAATTATTTAATGATGAGTGTTGGCTCGCTTTTTGACCAAGCCACCCAGGATCATTCATAAGAAGAAAGCATGGAACCACGTTCTCTAAGAATATGAAGGAATGGATCGCCTCATCGACTCGCCCGATGATAGATCGCACGCTATCGACTCGCCCACCATCGGATCGCGTCTCGACGGATCGCCCCTATTTCATCAGCGAAACGATACCTCTATGCGATCTGATCCATGCATATGTTGTTGCCCAGTATTGATCGATCTGATCCCCTGATGCGTGGCGAACCCTCTGACTTGTTCAAGGGTGAGCTAGTCTTCAGCGATCCGAGATGCACGGATCTACCGACACGTGTCCCTAACCGTCATTCTGACCGATTCTCCCCATCTGCACGATCCGATTTTCAAGGAGATCGCGACATCTGTCCACAACGGCTAATTTGACTATTTCCTCAACGGAGGCGATGTGATCCGATGTTCTCGGGATTCGTGCCACGTGTAACCACGACCCGCCTGACAAAATCAGCTATAAATAGCCCGGAGCTTGGCATTTTTTGGGATCCTTTTTGGCAATACTAAGTACTGCATCCGCCATTATTGTCAAACTACTTGATTACTGAGAGAAATAACAATTGTAAAAGTGAGCTTGAGAGAAATCCTTGATTGTACCGACATTCAAAGTATAATCAATAATTTATAAAGTGGACGTAGGCTCGTTAACGCCGAACCGCTATAAATTCTGTGTGTTATTTTCTTTTTCCTCATTCTTCAGTTGAAACTCTATAAGATTCGGAACAATTTGGGTGTTAGGTCCAAATTTTGATCTAACATTTTTGGTGCTTTCACTAAGAAGACAATCCTAAAGTTTCACTATTTAGTTCTTTGAAGGTTCCAGCGATTCGGATATCATGGCTGGAAAAAGATCTTAGGAAGCACGAGCTTCGTAAACCAACGAAACGATTGAAGAAAGTATGCACGAGCTAGGCAATGAGGAGACTCTGGATCGTGGAGCGCAGGGGGCGAACCGATCCGATGAAGACACCACGCTACAAGTCGACGAGAACGAGGCGATCCGGACTGCTGAAGGGGTTGTTACTCGATCCCGAGGCAACGTCTCGAATCCCCAACGCACCGCGACCGCGACTCGATCTTAGGGGGGCATTACGAGCCGCCATCCTCAAACCACAGCGATCCGAATTGATGATCAGACTACAACTCGACCCGGAAAGGAGCCTATGGCTCGCTCCTATCATCCTGGCCCCTCCGCCCGAGCTGGCTCAAGCTCTTTGCGTATAAGAGAAAGTGATGATGATCAATATGACCCTGCTGCTCCCGTTACTGAGGGGGATCTCTCTCGCTTTTCCGAAATGTGGGGGAGGCTGTTTGATGAATTGGCTGCCCAAAGGCAGGAAAGTTCCGTCCTACGACAAAATTTGACTCCTATGGATAGAAGACTTGATGAGCTTGCAAGGCAAAGGACACCGCCAGTTCGTCCACTCACTCCGGGATACTCTTCTTCGTCTGAGGAATCGCCGAGACCTCCGCGACGACCGTATGAGAGAGCCGAAAACATAAAGCAGCTTCGGTTCGGAACCCTTCCATCACAGGAAGAAGAAGCGCTGGGGGCGGGGCCCTCAAACCGTAATGTGAATGATCAAGCCACAGCTCCCAGGGCTCGAGATGTGGACAGTCCTGTGCATAACAGACTACCTCAGCCCCGTCGCCGCGCACATGCTCATGGTAACCGGGGGCAACGGAGCCCTATCCGAGCCCCGGATTTTGTGACTGCTCCTAGAAGAGAGATCAGAGAACCCCGCCGAACTAGAGGCACTGATCCTGAACCTCCGCTGACCAGTGCGAACGTTGCAGCCGTGATCCATCAAATTCTGGTAGACAGCCGTGGACAACGGAATGAAGATTGGGGAATCGACCGCAGTCACACCCCTTTCACTGATGATATTTTGGATGCGACTTTCCCAAGGCGTTTCAACATTCCACAGATGAACCGATACGCGGGCAGGTCTGATCCCGTCCAGCATTTAATGAGATATTCTTGGTCAATGACCGCTGCTGCAGCTTCCGACGCTGTCAAGTGTAAAGCGTTTCCCATATTTTTGGAGGATGTAGCATTGTTATGGTTTACTCGCTTACCAGCAAGATCGATTTCTATCTTCAGGGAGTTGAGTGAGAAGTTCGTAGAACAATTCCGTATCTATGCACAAAAAACAAAAAGTGTGATTGACTTGTTCCTTGTCAAGCAGCGACCAGGCGAGAGTTTGAGGGTGTACCTAGACCGTTTCAATTTGGCCGCTACTGAAGTTAAAGATCCCCATGAACCAACCGTTGTTGCTGCACTGATTGACGGAGTAGACAAAGACACTGAATTCGGGAGATATCTGGTAGGCAAGCCACCCCATACTCGAGAACTATTCTACGAAAAAGCCAACGTACACTTGCGCCGGGAAGAAGTATATGCTAACCGAAAGGCAAAAACGGCCGATAAGGAGGAAATCCAGAGCAATGTCGCCATTAAGCAGACAGGAGACAGCTCAGGGAAGGTCGAAGTTAATGTTGGAAATCGGAATCAGGGTGGTCGTCAGTCGGGGAACAACAATAATAATGGTAACGGCAACAACCGGAAGAGGAACCGAGGGAACGACTCCCAGAGAAGGACTCGTCCCAGGGCCTTTGAAAGTTATACACCAATAAATGATACTCTGGAAAATATCTTCATGGATGCGTATGAAGTCCTCCAGAATAAGAGGCCACCTCCCAGAGAGTCGACGGAGAGAGAACGTGAAACGGGGAAGTTTTGTCTCTTTCATCAGATTCATGGCCATTCGACAAATGAATGCCGTCACTTAAGCGATGTAATCGAAAGGCTGCTTCGAGAAGGAAAGTTAGATGAATACAGAGTAACGCCCAGAGACAGGGGGCAAGCAGTACAGGCCCCAAATCAAACCCAGAATCAACTTGCAGCTAGGCCAACTGCCCAGCAAAAGGGAAAGAACATCGTTATCAATACCGTAATCGGAGGACTTTATCTTGCTGGACATAGCTCCAAGGCATTAGATCAATATGTCAATGCAGCCAAGCAACACCTCGAGGTAGGGGAGTGTAGCAACCCTGAGGACAATATCCCGGTAAAGCAACAAAAGATGATGACCGACGATGTAGTTTTCCGAGAACGAGAAAGCATTGGAGTTCATGCTCCGACAGAAGATCCATTTGTAATTACGGTACCTATTGGACCAGCCACTGTTCATAAGGTTTTGGTGGACAACGGGAGTTCCGTCAACATTCTTTTCAAAAGGACATTTGATCAGATGAACCTCGAAATAAAAGACTTGAAGCCTTGTCAAGGATGGATACGTGGATTCAACGGAGCTTCTACCGCTCCAATGGGTTATGTAGAGTTACCGGTTACGCTTAGGGAAGGAGAACGCCAAAGAGTGAGAATCCTTCCCTTCGTGGTTTTGGACGTTGAATCGCCCTACAACGCCTTCTTGGGCTGACCGGCACTCGCAAAGTTTAGAGCCTGTATAGCCCCCGGGTGCTTGTTATTAAAATTCCCCACGGAAGCTGGCATTGGTATCGTCAGAGGAGATCAGGTTGCTGCGCTAGCAGGTTATGTTGCCGAACTAAAGCTACTCCGCAATGGAGGGGATATTGAAACTAAAGGCGCTTCTCCCCCTACGGGGGCGGAGACCTTATAGCAACTTAAGAGGATAGTCGTTGGAGAGTCGCCCAGAGAGATGCCCGAGGATATAGATCCCAGAGAGGATCAAGAACCCGGGGGCAGAATGGCGACTCCTAACGAGACGACTGTGGATGTACCGATCGATGACAGTGACCCGGAGAAGGTCCTTAAGATTGGATCCCAGTTAAATCCGAATCTCGCTAAAGAATTGACGGATTTCTTAAAATATAACTTGTATGTATTTGCTTGGACTCATGCAGACATGTGCGGGATATCCCCATCAATCATGAGCCATTCATTAAGCATTAACCCTAAACATCCTCCTCTGAAGCAAAAAAGGCGAATGTTGGGCCCGGAGAGGTCTGCTGCCTTGAAAGAAGAGGTCGGAAAGCTAAAGAGTAATGGATTTATCAGAGATTCAACCTACCCAGACTGGATTTCGAATCTAGTCCTAGTAAAGAAGGCCAACGGGAAGTGGCGAACGTGTATCGACTTCTCGGATTTGAACAAAGCCTGTCCAAAAGATAGTTTCCCGTTACCTCGGATTGACCAGTTGGTAGACTCGACGGCGGGTCATGAGCTTCTCTCACTTATGGATGCTTATTCAGGATATAACCAGATTCCGATGCATGTTCCAGATCAAGAACACACTAGTTTTATCACAGATCTGGGATTATATTGTTATGTGGTGATGCCCTTTGGCTTGAAGAATGCGGGCGCTACATATCAACGTTTGGTCAACATAATGTTTTATAACTAGATCGGGAAAACCATGGAAGTATACGTCGACGATATGTTGGTGAAGTCCAAGCAATCTTCCCAACACACTACTGAATTGGCAGAGATGTTCGGCATTCTTCGAAAGTACGGAATTAAACTCAACCCAACCAAATGTTCATTCGGTGTTGCCTCCGGAAAATTCTTGGGATTCATCGTCAGTTCCCGTGGAATTGAGATTAATCCAGACCAGATCGCGGCAATCAGAGACATTCAGGAACCTAGGAAAATTAGGGATGTGCAAAGCCTTGCAGGAAAAGTGGCCGCACTAAGCAGATTTATCTCCAGGGCTACGGATAAATGCATCCCATTCTTCGAATTAATAAAGCGGGGGAAACGCCATTTCCAATGGACGCCCGACTGCGTTGAAGCGTTTCAGAATTTACTCAGGCATCTGGAGAAACCCCCGATATTATCTAAGCCAATGGATCACGAGGACTTATTCGTGTATCTGGCAGTGTCATCCCATGCGATCAGCTCAGCGTTGGTAAGAGAAGAGGATAAGATCCAAAGACCTGTGTATTACGTGAGAAAAAAATTAACGGCAGCAGAGCGTAATTACCCAAGGATAGAAAAGTGGGCGTATAGTTTACCGATCTCCTCTAGAAAGCTTCGACATTATTTTTAGGCGTATCCTATCACTGTATACACCGATCACCCGCTCAAGCAAGTCCTACAGAGACCAGAGGCATCTTGAAGGTTACTCAAATGGAATATTGAGTTAAGTCAATTTGATTTGAACTTTCAGCCCAGACGGTCAATTCGGGGGCAAGTGATAGCCGACTTCATAGCAGAGTTCACTGTCCCTGAGGAAGACATAGCAAATGAAGAAGTTGATCCTTCAAAATTACTTTTCGATCCCAATACCTGGAGATTTTATACTGATGGCGCTAGGAATGATGAAAGATCCGGCGCTGGAATAGTGCTTGAAACTCCCGAGAAACGATTGATAACCTATGCAATCCGGATGGAGTTTCATGCCACTAACAACGATTCCGAATATGAAGCTCTGATAGCCGGATTAAAGATTGCAAAGGAATTAGAAGTCACAAAGCTGAACATCTTCTGCGACTCCAAGTTAGTTGTGAACCAAGTTACTGGAAAATTCCAAGCTAAAAGTGCAAGATTGATTTTATACTTAAAGGAAGTGAAAGAATTGTTGAACGATTTTGATCACTACAGCATATCTCATATTCCGCGGTCAGAGAATCAGCAGGCGGACAAGTTGGCAAAGATGACTAGTTCCAACGATCCTGAAGTGACTGGGCTAGCCCCCGTTGAAGTACTTCGGTCCCCTAGCATAGATCAAATGGAAATCGACCTAATACTAGAGACGGAACCAGAAAGGGAGTCCTGGATGACCCCTCTAAAGAATTTCCTGATGAATGGAACGCTTCCGACCAAGAAAAGCGAGAGGCGTAAGGCAATTCGTAAAGCCGCCCGATACGTTCTGCAAGGCGGAGTTCTTTACAGACAAGGGTTTTCAATGCCCCTCCTTCGGTGTATAGCCCACGATTACATCAAACGTGTGCTGCAAGAAGTCCACAAAGGCGAATGTGGCGACCACACAGGAGGGCAAACTTTGGCAAAAAAGGTGTTGTGGCATGGTTATTTCTGGCCTACCATAAACAAGGATGCAGCAAGATACGCACGACGGTGTGATGCGTGCCAGAGATTTTCAAAGATACCTAGAGCACCTCCTAATCAGTTAAAAATGATGATGAGCCCATGGCCTTTCGCTATGTGGGGAATTGATATCATTGGAAGTCTCCCCATAGCAAGGGGCGGGGCAAAGTTCGCTATTGTGGCCGTGGATTATTTCACTAAGTGGGTCGAGGCTGAACCACTAACTACAATTACAACCAAACGAGTGATCAACTTTATCGTAAGAAACATCATTTGCCGATTTGGGATTCCAAAGATTGTGATAACGGATAACGGAACTCAATTCGATAGCGCGTAATTCAGAAATTTCTGCCAAAAATACCACACTGAGAATCGATACACCTCTGTGGCACACCCGCAATCGAACGAACAAGTCGAAGCGGCAAATAAAGTAATTAAGTCCATTCTGAAGAGAAGAATGAAGTGAGCTAGAGCCATGTGGGCTGATGAATTGCCCTTGGCACTATGGGCCTACAGGACAACATATAAATTGGCAACAGGACATACCTCGTTCTCCCTTGCTTTTGGAACGGAAGCAGTCATCTCGGTTGAGATAAAGGTACCTTCTCACCGGGTGACTTATTATGATCCGATGACCAATAATGAGTTGCTCCTTGAGTCCCTGGATATGATCGAAGAAAAGAGGGATGAAGCAGACCTGCGTGCCCTAAGATGCAAACAACAGGTCGCCCAATATTACAATAAAAAGGTTAGAGCCCGAACCTGGGAACCCGGAGACTTGGTTCTGAAACGTGTCTTTCCACCCCCAACTTATATGGGAGCGAAGTGGGAAGGACCGTACTCCATTCTGGGCAAGCTTGATAATGGAACCTTCAAGCTGGCAACCGTAGATGGAAAGGAAATCCCCAGAGTGTGGAATGCCCAACATTTACGGCCATATTTAACATGAAAATTTCAAATTTATTCTTTTTCTTTGATAAGAACCATGTACAAGGCATGACTTGCCTAGAATAGTCTGATTCCTAAAAAGCAAAAGATTATAAAGTGGACGTAGGTCATGATTCGACCGAACCACTATAAAAATATTGTGTGTCGTTTACCTTTATTGTACCTTTATTTATCTGCCTGTTTATTTGTTATAAAAATCATTGTGAATAATCCAACAATCCCAGAAGCATATAATCATGAATGCCTTCCATAAGAATGGAATGTAATCACAAGTCAAAATTCTGAGGATACGACGAAATAAATTATATTGTTGATAGCGCCCTAACTCTCCAGAGCCGAGAGGGAACATAACAGACATGAAGTCGATGTCCATAAGTCATGGCGGTGTACCATGATCGGAGCCGTCTCGACGAACTCTAACTCTCCAGAGAGAGAGAGAGAGTATAAAAGCGTCTCCGATTGAGCGCTGAGAAAGAGCTCCTTCCCCACTGAAGGATCGGGGAGCGAATGAATCGCTGAGCTCGAACTCTAACTCTCCAGAGAGAGAGAGTATAAAAGCGTCTCCGATTGAGTGCTGAGAAAGAGCTCCTTCCCCGCTGAAGGATCGGGGAGCAGATGAATCGCTGAGCTCGAACTCTAACTCTCCAGAGAGAGAGAGAGAGAGAGTATAAAAGCGTCTCCGATTGAGCGCTGAGAAAGAGCTCCTTCCCCGCTGAAGGATCGGGGAGCGAATGAATCGCTGAGCTCGAACTCTAACCCTCCAGAGAGAGAGAGTATAAAAGCGTCTCCGATTGAGCGCTGAGAAAGAGCTCCTTCCCCGCTGAAGGATCGGGGAACGAATGAATCGCTGAGCTCGAAATCTAACTCTCCAGAGAGAGAGAGTATAAAAGCGTCTCCGATTGAGCGCTGAGAAAGAGCTCCTTCCCCGCTGAAGGATCACGAGCGAATGAATCGCTGGGCTCGAACTCTAACTCTCCAGAGTGAGAGAGAGTATAAAAGCGTCTCCGATTGAGCGCTGAGAAAGAACTTTTTTTTCCCTGCTAAAGGAGCGGGGACCGACTGAACTACTGAATTCAAACTCTAACCTTGGCCACTGTCAAGAGAGTATAAAGAAGTTTATGATTAAGCACTGGGAAAGGTGCCAGATATTCGGTACCACACGAACAGTCATCCTATGAAATCTTCTAAGTCCCCCATATTCAGAAATAGGGGGCAACCTGCTGACAAAACTAACCAATCCTTAGTAAACCCTAGTCAGGTGCTATGATAACAACTGGCTGGGGGCACATATACTCATACACATATACTGAACTTTAATACAGTAACGCAGTACGAAATTTTTTCTTTCTGTTGTTTGACTGATTTGTAATTAAATGGCTTATGACTAAACATGGAAAGTTTATTTGAATACAGGTACATAAGGATGCAAAAAGAGATAAACTTTCATTTATATACTGCGAACCAACAAAGTGAAAAATAACCTAGAAAGGAAAGTGAGGGCCAGTCTCACAATTACACTTCCTGGCCAGTGGAAAACCTAAAGACAAAATATCAACAAACAACAAACACCCCATTTACGCTTTGGCCTCTTCTCTTGCTTCTGCCTCTCCAGCCTCGCCTTATCGGCATCAGATGGATCCCCTTTCTTCCTCTTCCTTTTGTCTATGAGGGGAACATCCGACTCCTCTGAAGATTCCTCATCCACCTCTTTTCTCTTCCTTCTATCAGAAAGGGAAGCCGGGAAGTCATCGGGGTTTGCAAAGTGAAGCTGTCGGCTGATGGATTTGGGCTGGATTTTCACAATCATCCCAGTTTTGGGATCGAATTCTGCAAGAGGGACTACGTCCAAAGCCTCATCTCCCACCTTTTTCGAAGCCATCTCTGTTTCCTGCCTAGCCTTTCTGCTGGCCAATGTTTCGTCGTCATCGTCGTCGGCTTTTTTGGCGCCGGTAATGTCTTCTTCATCATCTATATGGCGCCCATCCATGTCTTTCAAGGCTTCGATGGTCTCTGCATCTTTGGGAACGTCAGTGCTAGTTGCCGGAATGCTTCTTTCTGCTGTTGTGACCTCGGCCTACTTTGATACATCAGTACCAGCACCTGACGAGACAGCCTCTTTCTCCACTTCTTTTTATTTTTCAGCACCCTTGTCGACGGGCTCGCCACCTGTATCAGGAGGAACACACGTTACTAATTCAATTGGTTGTTCTACCAGACGACGACAATTCACAATTGCTTTAACAAATTGTGGGGAAAAGATAGAGATACCTTCAGCAGATGCTCCCTCTTGAGTAGTTGCAAAGGCTCCGATGACCACGGGAGTTAGACCCAAAGGGATTAATGGGTCATCGGGATGGTATTCCTCGACCCCGGAGGTCTTGGGCTCCACAGCTGAACTCGAACCCTCGTCAACTTTGCCTTTGCCCTTTGCCAGGGCCCTCTCCTTTTCCATCTTCGCTAGAATCAGGCGACGACCCTCTGCTAGCTCCTCAGGCTCATTATCCCTTAAGATGCTCTTCATCAACTCATCCTCATCGATTTCTTCGACCCCCAATCTATGCTTTTCACCTTCAACAATGGCATCCCATAAATTGGCTAATGTAACGTGGTAATCCGGGATCCACGAGATATTGCGAGTTTTGAGAACTTGGCCAAGGAAGTCGAAAATCATCTCTTCAAACCCCTCGATATCCTTCTCTCTTTCGAGGAGCTTGTTGTTAGAAGCAGTGGCCAATTCGATGGCACTTTCAACATTCTTTTCAGTAAGGGCTGCCCGTCTCTCCGTGTCCGCGACCTAGTCATTCAAAATCACCTTTTCTGCTTTAGCCAAAGCCAAACTTTCTTTTAAACTCGCTTTTTCTGCCTCCCAAGCAGCCCTCTCAACTTCAAAATGGCCTTGTGCTGTTTTCAACTCGATGTTGGCCATTTTGAGATCTTCAACCTCCTTCTTTAAGGCCATTTTCTCTTGGCTATTGGAGTCCAGTTTCCGAATGAAAGCGCTGCTTAGCATTCTCTAATTCAATCTTATAATTTTTAGCGTCCCTCCGTGCTAAAGAAAGCTGGGACTGAGCATCTTCCAGGTCCTTCTCCATTTTTGTCTTGGCCCTTTCGTTGTTTTCAAGTTTCTCCTTAGATCTGTGTGCTTCTATTTCGAGTGTTCGGATGACTTCCGAAAGGTTAACTGCATGTTTTTTCATCATCTCATATTGCCTGGCTACGTGGCGGATGTGCCCGATAACTTCATTATCCCAGTTTTTAGGGACCGGTTCCAAGGCTGGAACAAACACCATCCTGTCGAAGAATATGTCTGGGAATTGTTTCCGCAGCTTTTCCAGCCTACCTTGGATCTCGGGACCATGCATGTAATCCCGTGACCCTGGAGTAGCCAACTCTGGCTGGCTGGAGGGGACGATGTCACTCCTCTCCTTTTCAGATTCTTTGGATGCATCCTTGCCCTTATCTTTAGATTCGTGATGCCTTTTGGACGACCGGCTGTGGGAAGGTGCACTCTTTGGAGGAGTTAACTCTTTAGGAAGTTTATTTCCCCCTGTAGGAACTTCCGGGTAGTTGGAAGGCTTGGTAGAGGTCGATTTTTTGGAGACCGAGGTTGCAAGGAAGTCGGCCTGTGAGAAGGACCACGAGAGCGCTCAGTATCCGGGCGAAGGCTGGGTGTGCCCTCACGAAGAGAACGATAAGAGTAAGATTTCCTGCGGGACATCGTTCCTGCAAAAAAGAGAAGAGCATATTAAAACTTTGAATACCCACAATATAAGGGTGCATGGTCATATAGTGTGTGTGATGTGTGCATCCCATATAATTCCCCCTAACAGACCGGGGCCTGAAGACAGGCTCATCTGACCAGTTTCTCGTCCTCTAGTTGGAGCGATGGTCTCTTCAGATTCAGGGAAGAAAGGCCCCTCTTCAAAGTCCTTCTCTGTATATACATCATCGGGTAGAGGGATTTTATTCAGCTCGTCAAATAACTGCTCTTCTGTCAAATCATCAGGAGCGGCGGTTTCAATTGGAGTAGAAATCGGGATTCCCTTGGACATGTCACCGGGGACCTCATCCCCTCTGTATATGTTCAGGTCTTCATCGTCTTGGATGACTATCAGAGAAGGACTCTTGCGAAATTTAGTTGTTTCTACCGCTTGCGAAGTTCCCTCTCCCTCTGTTGGGGGCACGTACTTATAAGGTTTGCCGCCAGTGCCAAGTCCAAATCTTCTATCCAGAAGACGATGCTTATGAAGATTGTCATCAGTAATGCATTTTTTTATCCTTAGAAAGTCGGATCTGCTTTGTAAAAGAATGGACAATCGATTGTTGTATAGTGGACCTTCTGTTTTCGGGAAGACATGATCTGTTTAAGACAAAGAAAAAGGGGGAAGAATGTTAACGCCTAGACTTCTTGAACAAGATATTCGATTAGAAGCTTAAAGTTTACTTGATTTGAGCCATCTTCGTGAGCATCTGGTCTGTCTCCTTATATAAAACCAATCAGATTTAGGGTCCCCTATATTGCTGTATCCATCGTACAGAACCTTCCTATTCGCCACCGATTCAAAGAAAGAGAAATTTGGAGTTGCCGAAGAACGGTGCTTAAAAAGAAAGAAGAATGTCAAATCTCTGAATTCAAGTTCGGTGTGTAGGATCTCCGCATATGCAACATATAGGGTGTATAAAGATGCGTAGGCGTTCAGATGAAGTTGCATCGGAGCGATACGCAGTCTTCTTAAAGTTTCGATGGCAATCGGAGGGAACGGAGGAATGGCTCCTACCAAGCACATAGTCCGGATGATTGCCATATATCCTTCCGGAGCTAGGTGGGGTCTATCTTCGCTTCCGGGTGTCAAGACGTCATCCCAAGGAATTCCGTGTCTCAAGCAGATTCTCTTAAGCTTTATATCATCGGGTTTAGATGCTAAAGAATCAGAGAATTTATCTATTCCGAGCGCGCCGGGAATCTCGTCGGGAGCTCGCCCGTCTATCTCAGACTCTTCGCTAGATGAAGTACTTTCGGACGGATCTGATTCCGTGGCCTCATATTCAGATCTAAAATCTTCACCTCTTGGATTAATTGGAGGAATCTCGGGGTTGTATTGCTCAGGAACCTCGGATTCCGCTTCTGTTGCGGATCTTGAAGAAGGTTGATTATTCGACATTACTGCTAGGACGAGAAAACATGAACATTGAGATTAATACTACCCGTCCCCCGTGTGTGCAAGTGCCGGTGTGTGTGCTTGTGTGTGCATTGAAAATAAAACGTGAAAGCTATCAAGATCATCGAAATAGTAGTCGTCATAGGCAGTCAAATTATGTGGTCTTTTAGTCCAGAAAGTCCAACATCAGGGCCCTAGCCTAACTATTCAGAATTTTATGGTGACAAGGCTTCGATTAAAGTTTGAAATTTCTTCGCATCGTCAACCATGAGTCGGATCGCAAGGCAGAGGGATCGCCCCCTTTCGGATCGCAAGGCAGACGGATCGCCCCCCGTCGAATCGCAGGGCAAAGGGATCGCTCCTTCACGAATCGTTGCGGCCTCCACGATACACGCCTTTGCTGTCACCACGATCTTCCGTCTCGCCACTTGCCTTCATCTTCTTCCATTCCTCTCCTTGCCCACGATCCGAACCGGCCTTCCCTCTTCTCCTTCCTCCTTCGTCTTCCTCCTCTCCTTCCCATCCTCGAACTCCGACCCCTACGCCCATCAGCCATGGCGTCTCCATGGATTCCCCAACAGATCGCAAATTTCCATCGTTTCTTCCTCGAATTATTTGAAAAAGTTCGTGAAACAACAGTGTTTACGAATAAGAACGCTTTCGGTGGAATTACCTTTCTAAAAATTGGGTAAGTGATCGGATTTTTGAAGGATTGAAATACTAGGGTTCGTTCTTCAATAGTACAGGCAAAACGATACGGCAGAAAAAAGAAGGAAGAAAGTGTAGGAGGGGGTCGGCTTATATAGGCAAAAACGGAGACCGTTTGTCTCCCCTTCTTTGTCCTATTCGATCCACGAAAGACCGGCGGGCCACGAACCAAAAGCCCACCACGACTTGGGGAGGAGCCCGTTTCGTTCCGAGGCCCAAGTGCACACCCAAGAACGGAACGAATGTCTCGCTAATAGACCGCGACCCGAGCCCGCGATCCGAATCGATAAATTCAGGACTGAGGATTCTGAAAATTCCCAAAAAGAGAATCGTTCTCTGATCCGCGACCCGTTGAGTAAAGACGATTCTATAGCTTCGAAGCATGTTCCATCATCGATAAAACATACTTCGAGGGGGTAAAATGTTGGCTCGCTTTTTGATCAAGCCACCCAGGATCATTCATAAGAAGAAAGCATGGAACCACGTTCTCTAAGAATATGAAGGAATAGATCGCCTCATCGACTCGCCCGACGACAGATCGCACGCTATCGACTCGCCCACCATCGGATCGCGTCTCGACGGATCGCCCCTATTTCATCAGCAAAACTACACCTCTATGCGATCTGATCCTTGCATATGTTGTTGCCCAGTATTGATCGATCCGATCCCCTGATGCATGGCGAACCCTCTGACTTGTTCAAGCGTGAGCTAGTCTTCAGCGATCCGAGACGCACGGATCTAGCGACACGTGTCCCTAACCGTCATTCTGACCGATTCTCCCCATCTGCACGATACGATTTTCAAGGAGATCGCGACATCTGTCCACAACGGCTAATTTGACTATTTCCTCAACGGAGGCGATGCGATCCGATGTTCTCGGGATTCGTGCCACGTGTAACCACGACCCGCCTGACAAAATCAGCTATAAATAGCCCGGAGCTTGGCATTTTTTGGGATCCTTTTTGGCAATACTGAGTACTGCATCCTCCATTATTGTCAAACTACTTCATTACTGAGAGAAATAACAATTGTAAAAGTGAGCTTGAGAGAAATCCTTGATTGTACCGACATTCAAAGTATAATCAATAATATATAAAGTGGACGTAGGCTCGTTAACGCCGAACCACTATAAATTCTGTGTGTTATCTTCTTTTTCCTCATTCTTCAGTTGAAACTCTATAAGACTCGGAACAATTTGGGTGTTAGGTCAAATTTTGATCTAACAATGAGTATTATATGTATTTGAAATCGTAGAGTTTCAAACATGCGGCAGTGTTTTACCTGATTACTTGGGCACCAAGAAACCTACTTATTCGATGCAAACATCAAAGTTTCACTTATATTTTGAAACTTTCTTGATCTTATTGGCATAGATCCATGGTCCAAACGGTAATATGCAAATGATGAGTGTTATAGACGCTTTAAAATGTAGAATAGCAAACATGCAGCACAGTTACCTGATTACTTAGTCACTAAGCAACCTGCTCAGACAATATGAAAATATGATTATTCTACTAATATTTGAAAACTTTTACGCCTTATTCACAAAAAATTTACTCTGAATGTCAACACGTGTTTTTAAAAACACTATTATATAATGATGAATATTATATGTAATTGAAATGGTAAGGTTTCAAACATGCGGCAGTGTTTTACCAGATTACTTGAACGTCAAGAAACTTACTTATTCGATGCAAACATCAAAGTTAACTTATATTTTGAAACTTTCTTGATTTTATTGGCGTGGATCCAGGTTCCAAATGGTAATATGCAAATGATGAGTGTTATAGATGCTTTAAAATGTAGAACAGCAAAAATGCGGCATTGTTTTACCTGATTACTTTGCCACTAAGCAATCTGCTCAGTAAATATAAAAATATGAATGTTCTACTAATATTTGAAAACTTTTTCGTCTTATTCACACAAATTCTACTTCGAAAGTCAAAACGTGTTTTTAAAAATTCTATTATTTAGTGATGAGTATTATATGTAATTGAAATGGTAGAGTTTCGAACATGCGGCAGTGTTTTACCTGATTACTTGAGCACGAAGAAACCTATTTATTCGATTCAAACATCAAGGTTTCACTTATATTTTGAAACTTTCTTGGTCTTATTGGCGCGGGTCCAGGGTCCAAACGGTAATATGCAAATGATGAGTGTTATAGATGTTTTAATATGTCGAATAGCAAACATGCGGCAGTGTTTTACCTGATTACTTAGTCACTAAGCAACCTGCTCAATCGATATGAAAATATGAATATTCAACCAATATTTGAAAATTTTTTGTCTTATTCACACAAATTATACTCCAAAAGTTGAAACGTGATTTTAAAAACACTATTATTTAATGATAAGTATTATATGTATTTGAAATGGTAGAGTTTCAAATATGCGGCAGTTTTTACCTGATTACTTGAGCACCAAGAAACCTACTTATTCGATGCAAACATCAAAGTTTCACTTATATTTTGAAACTTTCTTGATCTTATTGGCGCGGATCCAGGGTCCAAATGGTAATATGCAAATGATTAGTGTTATAGAAGCTTTAAAATGTAGAATAGCAAACATGCGGCAGTGTTTTACCTGATTACTTAGTCACTAAGCAACCTGCTCAGTCGTATAAAAATATAAATATTGTACTAATATTTGAAAACTTTTTCGTCTCATTCACACAAATTCTACTCCCAAAGTCGAAACGTGTTTTTAAAAAAACTATTATTTAATGTTGAGTATTATATGTATTTGAAATGGTAGAGTTTCGAACATGCGGCAGTGTTTTACCTAATTACCTGAGCACCAAGAAACCTACTAATTCGATGCAAACATCAAAGTTTCACTTACATTTTAAAACTTTCTTGATCTTATTGGCGCGGATTCAGGGTCCAAATTGTAATATGCAAATGATGAGTGTTATAGATGCTTTATAATATAGAACAGCAAACATGCGGTAATGTTTTATCTGATTACTTAGTCACTAAGCAACCTACTCAGTCAATATGAAAATATGAATATTCTACAAATATTTGAAAACTTTTTCATCTTATTCACACAAATTTTACTCCCAAAGTAAAAACGTGTTTTTAAAAACACTATTATTTAATGATGAGTATTATATGTATTTGAAATGGTAGAGTTTCAAACATGCGGCAGTGTTTTACCTGATTACTTGAGCACCAAGAAACCTACTTATTCGATGCAAACATCAAAGTTTCACTTATATTTTAAAACTTTCTTAATCTTATTGGCGCGGATCTAGGGTCCAAACGGTAATATGCAAATGATGAGTGTTATTGATGCTTTAAAATGTAGAACAGTAAACATGCGTTAGTGTTTTATCTTATTACTTAGTCACTAAGCAACCTAGTCAGTCAATAAGCAACCTACTCAGTCAATATGAAAATATGAATATTCCACTAATATTTGAAAACTTTTTCGTCTTATTTACACAAATTCTACTCCCAAAGTCGAAACGTGTTTTTAAAAACACTATTATTTAATGATCAGTATTATATGTATTTGAAATGTTAGAGCTTCAAACATACGGCAGTTTTTTACCTGATTACTTGAGCATTGAGAAACCTACTTATTCGATGCAAACATCAAAGTTTCACTTATATTTTGAAACTTTCTTGATCTTATTGGCGCGGATCCAGGGTCCAAACGGTAATATGCAAATGATGAGTTTTATAGATGCTTTAAAATGTAGAATAGCAAACATGAGGCGTTGTGTTACCTGATTACTTAGTCACTAAGCAACCTACTTTGCCAATATGAAAATATGAATATTCTACAAATATTTGAAAACATTTTCGTCTTATTCACACAAATTCTACTCCCAAAGTCGAAACTTATTTTAAAAATCACTATTATTTAATGATGATTATTATATGTATTTGAAATGGTATTGTTTCAAACATGCGACAGTGTTTTACATGATTACTTGAGCACCAAGAAACCTACTTATTCGATACAAACATCAAAGTTTCACTTATATTTTAAAACTTTCTCGATCTTATTGGCGCAGATCCTGGTCCAAACGGTAATATTCAAATGATGACTGTTACGAATGCTTTAAAATGTAGAATAACAAACATGCGATAGTGTTTTACCTGATTACTTAGTCACTAAGCAACCTGCTCAGTCAATATAAAAATATGAATGTTCTACTAATATTTGAAAACTTTTTCGTCTTATTCACACAAATTCTACTCCCAAAGTCAAAACGTGTTTTTAAAAACACTATTATTTAGTGATGAGCATTATATGTATTTGAAATGGTAAAGTTTCGAACATGCGGCAGTGTTTTACCTTATTACTTGAGCACCAAGAAACCTATTTATTCGATTCAAACATCAAAGTTTCACTTATATTTGAAACTTTCTTGGTCTTATTGGCGCGGGTCCAGGGTCCAAATGGTAATATGCAAATGATGAGTGTTATAGACGCTTTAAAATGTAGAATAACAAACATGCAGCAGTGTATTACCTGATTACTTAGTCACTAAGCAACCTGCTCAGTCGATATGAAAATATGAATATTCTACCAATATTTGAAAACTTTTTCGTCTTATTCACACAAATTCTACTCCCAAAGTCGAAACATGTTTTTAAAAACACTATTATTTAATGATAAGTATTATATGTATTTGAAATGGTAGAGTTTCAAATATGCGGCAGTTTTTACCTGATTACTTGAGCACCAAGAATCCTACTTATTCGATGCAAACATCAAAGTTTCACTTATATTTTGAAACTTTCTTGATCTTATTGGCGCGAATCTAGGGTCCAAATGGTAATATGCAAATGATGAATGTTATAGAAGCTTTAAAATGTAGAATAGCAAACATGCGGTAGTGTTTTACCAGATTACTTTGTCACTAAGCAACCTGCTCAGTCAATATAAAAATATGAATATTGTACTAATATTTGAAAACTTTTTCGTCTCATTCACACAAATTCTACTTCCAAAGTCGAAACGTGTTTTTAAAAACACTATTATTTAATGTTGAGTATTATATGTATTTGAAATGGTAGAGTTACGAACATGCGGCAGTGTTTTACCTGATTATTTGAGCACCAAGAAACCTACTTATTCGATGCAAACATCAAAGTTTCACTTATATTTTAAAACTTTCTTGATCTTATTGGCGCGGATCCAGGGTCCAAATGGTAATATGCAAATGATGAGTGTTATAGATGCTTTAAAATATAGAATAGCAAACATGCGGTAATGTTTTATCTGATTACTTAGTCACTAAGCAACCTACTCAGTCAATATGAAAATATGAATATTCTACTAATATTTGAAAACTTTTTCATCTTATTCACACAAATTCTACTCCTAAAGTCAAAACGTGTTTTTAAAAACACTATTATTTAATGATGAGTATTATATGTATTTGAAATGGTAGAGTTTCAAACATGCGGCAGTATTTTACCTAATTACTTGAGCAACAAGAAACCTACTTATTCGATGCAAACATCGAAGTTTCGTTATATCTTGAAACTTTCTTGATCTTATTGGTGTGGATCCAGGGTCCAAACGGTAATATGCAAATGATGATTGTTATAGATGCATTAAAATGTAGAATAGCAAACATGCGGTGGTGTTTTACCCGATTACTTAGTCACTAATCAACCTGCTCAGTCAATATAAAAAAATGAATATTCTTCAAATATTTGAAAACTTTTTTGTCTTATTCACACAAATTCTACTCCCAAAGTCAAAACGTGTTTTTAAAAACACTATTATTTAATGTTGAGTATTATATGTATTTGAAATGGTAGAGTTTCGAACATGCGGTAGTGTTTTACCTGATTACTTGAGCACCAAGAAACCTACTTATTCGATGCAAACATCGAAGTTTCACTCATATTTTAAAAATTTCTTAATCTTATCGGCGCGGATCTAGGGTCCAAATGGTAATATGCAAATGATGAGTGTTATAGATGCTTTGAAATGTAGAACAGCAAACATGCGGTAGTGTTTTATCTGATTACTTAGTCACTAAGCAAGCTACTCAGTCAATAAGCAACCTACTCAGTTAATATGAAAATATGAATATTCTACTTATATTTGAAAACTTTTTCGTCTTATTCACACAAATTCTACTCCCAAAGTCGAAACGTGTTTTTAAAAACACTATTATTTAATGATCAGTATTATATGTATTTGAAATGTTAGAGTTTCAAACATGCGGCAAGGTTTTACATGATTACTTGAGCACCAAGAAACCTACTTATTTGATGCAAACATCAAAGTTTCACTTATAATTTGAAGCTCTCATGATCTTATTGGCGTGGATACAGGGTCCAAACGGTAATATGCAAATGATGAGTGCTATAGATGCTTTAAAATGTAGAATAGCAAACATGCGGCATTGTGTTACCTGATTACTTAGTCACTAAGTGTTAGACCAAAAATTGGCACTAACACCCAAATGCTATGTAAAATCCTTACAGTCGCAAATCGCAGAGAATAAATGCAGAAAAATCAGTAAAATAATAGGAGACACATGAGATTTTTATAGTGGTTCAGCTCAATCCAAGCCTACGTCTACTTTATAGTTTCTTAAATCCTAAGAGAACTATTACAATTGTTGTATGTTTGTGGTTTATACACGAAATCCTCGTGTTTACAATGAAAAAGAGGAGATTATACATGAAATGTTCGTGTTAAAAGGATTTGAATCAGCCTTCCTATTGCTGTTGCAAAGTCCTTGCAATGGTGGAAAGAATGGCCGAGAGAGAGGAAGCCAAAAATTCTTCCGAAAGGATCCCTTCAAATGGCCACCTTCTGGTGTATTTATAGGCGTAGAGGAGCTGCTGGGAATCCTGAATCGGATCGGATCGGAGGGGCATATGGCATGTGGAGAGGCCATCTCGGAGATAGTGGAGAAGTGGTCTTCAGATTGTGCTAGGACAGGTGTAAGCCGATCCGGATTAATAGGAGGTAGTTACTCCTTGAGAACAGGTCAAAGTTGAGGTGTAACAGCAGGTCGAAGCGGTTCGGTTCGGGTCCTCTTTCTTCCGAACTGATCCGGAGCATTCCAACCGAAGGCGAGACGTGTTGCTATACATCTGAGCAGGTGCAGGTGGGTTGGTTCGGACGTCCGATCCGAACCGAGTTGGTGTCTTCAATCCGAAGACTTTGTGTTCTTGTGAGGATCCGATTCGAAGCGGGTCGGATTGTTCCATTCCATCCGATCCGAACCGAGTCAGAGCTCTGCCAAAACCATCCAATGCTATGCTTCTTCGAAGAGAGGAGTCGTAGCGGGTCCGATCCGATCCGGGAGGTCAAGCCAATTTCCAAATTCCAAGTTTCCGGTTCTGTATGCGTTCATGGAAACGGGCATAACTTTCAAACCGTAAGTCCGATTGAGCTGAACCAAAGCTCAAACTGAAGCTAATTCAGAGAGCTATAAGTGTTATAGAGCTCAGCTCTGTAATCGTTGTTTTCAGGCCCAGAAAAGGTCATCTTGTAGGAGTTCCGGGCCTTTCTTTGTTTGTGATGCGACTTCAACCAAATCGCTTGCTGTCTTCCGACGGTATTTTCAACACTTGAGCGTAATGTTGGGAAGAGATTCCATGTGTGACTGCTTTGGCTAAAAAGCGGGTCAACATTTTGCCCCCCAGAACATATCTTGCTGGTTGATGGAAGATGTGTTCTGGATAATCCAAGGCCACGCCGGGCCTGCCAGCTGCAAGTATAATCCATAGCTGCGAAGAAAAGAGAGCAGAAAGGTGTGTCAAATCCTAACAAAACTAATTACACTTTCGAGCATAAACCATGCTTAGGCGTTTGTTTGAGTATAAACCGTACTCAAGGGAAGTTCGAATCATCTTGCCAAAACCTAGCGAGGGACCTAACCTTCCGGGTATAAGCCATACCAGGAAGTTCAAACTGAGCATAAGCCATACTCGAGTTTTATTGAGTTCCTTTGCCCAATCCTGACAAGACAATAAGCCGTTCCAGAGTATAATCCATACTTAGAAATGTAGTGGAGTACAATCCATACTCAAACCGAGATGGAGCTATACTTGCCAAAGCCTGACAAGATAGTCCATCCCTAGGCACAATCCGTACCAAGGGTTTCGAGATAAGTATAAGCCATACTTTCGTTAAGATTGAGAATCCTGCCACAACCTGACAAGACAGAAAAATCTGCCAAACACAATCCATGCTCGGGAAGTCCTCCCTTATTCAATTCAAAGTACAAAACCAAAGCAAATCCTGATTGGTTGTCATCGAGTGCAGAGCAAGCTTTGGAGCTAAATCCTAACCCCGAACGTGTGTACTCCGATTTAGCCAATCGGAAAACCTAAAGAAAGCAAAGAGACATATCTTCAATCCTAAGAAATGCTGAAAACGCAGAGTGCTCCAATCCAGATCAGTTGATGATGAGCCGATGGGAGCTCGTTCCAGGGTCATTCCCTCTCCGGGGAGCAGGTGGTGGCAGCGTAGGTGCAGGCGCTGTAGGTTGATTCACATACTCGGGTAGCTCTCCACTTCTAACCCATTCCTCAATTAAGTCTCGCAAGTGCCTACAGTCATTAGTGTCATGGCCGTCCATATCATGAAATATGCAATGTCTTCCAGAGTCACGTTCTCTCTTGGATGGCTCCTGCCTGGGAGGCTTTTGGTAGGACACATCACCGTTTGTGTTCATGTAGATGTCGGTTAGCGACGAGTTGAGCTCAGTGTATTTTTCATATCGGGGCCCTCTCCGGGGCTGAATGTTGCGGTCATTCTTGATAGCGGCTTTTCCTTTTGCTTTCCCAGAATCAGACGGTTCTCCGTCTTTAAGCATGTTGACATCGAGAATTTTCTTCTCGGAGGTTGCATCTTCTTCCCGCAGAAATCTATCTGCTTCAAGGTAGAATTCGCTGAGATTCCGTGGTGGGTCTCGGTACAAGGATTTTTTGAACTCCGAGTTGTCCAGAACGTCGGATACTGCCGCCATCAATACCATAGATGGCTCAGGTCGATCAATTGATGCTGTTGCAACGTTGAACCTTCCCAAAAATGATCACAGAGTTTCTTTAGGCCTCTGCTTGATTGTAGTGAGGGACATTACATTCTTGGGTCGAGCGATGTGGACCCGAAATTGTTCAATAAAGCGAGCGACCAACATGTTCCAGCTGTTGATTGATTCAGATTCCAGCTGCCGAATCCACATAGCAGCAATATCAGTCAAGAAGAGAGGGAAGCATTTTGCCATGATGTTTTCCGACGTTGATTGAACTTCCATATGCCGTTTGTAGCGCATCAAGTGCATGGTAGGATCCGTCCTACAGTTGTAGGGCTCCAGCTGTAGGAGTTTGAAATCTGGGGGATTGCGAGAATTCCTGTAACACTCCGTATTTTTATTATAATTAAAAATAAAATAAAATATATGAAAATATGCTTATGATAGGTAAATAATGGTGATGCATAAGGAGAATTAATTAATACATGGGAGAGAAGAAAAATTAGTTTGATAACGATGTACGTAACAGAAAAGATAGTAAAATAAGGATAACTAATTTAAGAATAAGGAATTTGGTAAAATGGACATCACCACTGCGTTCCTCTCGGAAAAATACACGAAATAGAGTCCGAGTTTTTGAAAATCGGAGTCCGTATGACCAAGATATGGCCAAAACAAGATTTCAGCAGACTGACCCATATCGACCATAGTGTCCACACTATAGTCGACCTGCCCCCCACCCTCCCAGGTCGACTATAGTGTTGACCCCCGTCTGTACAGGTCGACCTGGTCGGCCTGGGGTGGCCCAGAACCCATTTTTGAGGCCCGGGATGAGTTTTGATGGTCCGGATTGACTCTAGGGTTGATCTAATGGCCTAAATGAGTTTCCTACACCTATAAAATAACACCTAGACCTAACCTAATTCATAACAAATCATTCTTACACCTAAATGCTGCTGGAATCTCTCTTGAGCCAAGGCCGCCATCTCCAACTTAAATCTTAAGCGTTCAAACCCAAATCAAATCAAAGATCAATGCTTCTACAACAAATTCAAGAGGATAGATCAATGACACTGCAACTTTCTACGACAAATTCACTCCCTAATTCATTAGCCATTCTCTGTAAGTTCTAGTTGCTTTCCGATTTAATTATTTAATTATAATGTGGCCATGAATTAAAGTGGAATTGGATCTAAGTATGTTTATCGATTCAGATCTATTCCTGTTGCTTTTTGAATCTTTAGCTTTGAGACTTGTCTACCTTTATTCTCATGACAAGTTTGTGATTTATTCAGCAATTTCCTTGATTCGTAATGATGTTATCATCAAGTTGTAATCTTTATGCCTATCACGATGTTGTTTTCTCTCTGATCTATTTATTATGCAAATTTCTACCTTCCCCTATTTATTTTCTTTTGATGAACCTTGGTCAACTTCGAACCTTGGCCTAAAATCGCGGTTCGCATACGAGATGTATACGGGGGATTAATGGGATTATTGCCTATAAGAATATGATTAATAATTAGCAACATGAAATTAGACGTTATCATTTTATTTGCAAGTTTGGGGTAGATCTGTAAATTTTGGTATAACCCTGTTATGATAAAATTTGCATAAATATTATATACATGGAATTCGACACCAATTGGATCTATATAATGTAACATGAAATTTGGTATATATAACATGTATGTAATTTGGCATGTAAAATAAAATTATGAGTTTTGGAGCCTATGTAAATTAAATCAAAAGATTGGGCTTATGTTAATTAGGCATGTGTAAACTTGGAAATTTGAGCATGAAAGCGATTGTAAACTTTATAATTGGCATAAACATGTATTATGAACTTGGGAAACTGGCATGTATTGAAATAAAAAGATTATAGTTTGGGATATCTACATCATGAATCATCGGATTTGGGTTTATTGGGTATAAAACTTGATACATGTAATTTTAGCTAGATCTTGACATATGTAAAAAGGCATGAAACTTGGTACATATGTAAACTGACTAGAATTGGGTACATATATTAGTTGGCATGTAATATCCTTAAAAGAGGGATAAATATAAATTGAGATAAGTTGCCTTTAATGGCCTAAGATAAATTGTGGTGAAATTGGTATGATTTTGCATACCATTAATTGATGGACATAATTGAGTCAATTATGGACATCGTTAAATTAGGAATAAAGTGATAATTTGAATAGGGGAAATAAATTCAAATTGGGGTAAAAGATTATAAGTAATAATCAATGCTTAGGACACGAGGTTGGACTCATTTGTGACGTAAACCTGCCCGAAACCGCCCGGCGAATCCAGTAGTCACAAATGTCAGCCCAATGTGAGAGGTTCTAGGCCCAAATTAAAAGCGTAACAGTTGTAAAGACACGAGGTTAGACTGTTTTATGGTGTAAGACTGCCCGGACCCGCCCGACAAATCTAGCTGCCATAAATGTCAGTCTAATGTGAGAGGTCTTTATAAGGTAACGGCCTTAATGAATTAAGAAATACTTAACCGGATAAACATGTGGTGGGACATGGGGGTTAAGTTGGTGACATGTGGAAATACGAATAGTAATACTTAACCAACGTAACATGGTAATTAGACCAGTGGGTAGGGTTAAGTAAATAAGAACACTTAACCAATATGATATAAATGGGTGGGTTAAGTAATATGATTAGGTTAATCTGGACACTTAACCAATTTAATATGTTGACTATGGGAGTGGGTAAGGTTAAGCAAATGTTTAACCATTATAACATGATTAAACTGGACTAGAGAGTGAGGTTAAGTTAACGAGAACGCTTAACTAATACGATGGGTTAATTAGATAAGTGGTTGCGGTTAAGTAGTAACACTTAACCAAAATAACAGGACAAGCGGGTGGGTTAAGTTAACTTGAATAAGTTGATAACACTTAACCATTATAATATGACTAGTGGATGGGGTTAAGTTAACATGCACTTAACCAATCTGATGTGAGGCGTGGTACAGTTAAGTTAACAAGAAAATTCTTAACCAATGTAACCAGATAGATGAATGGGGTTAAGTTAATAAACCACACTTATCCAATCAAACATAATAAGCGAGAAAGGTTAAGTTAACTAAGGTAAACACTTAACCATGGTAACATAACCAGTAGAAGGGTTAAGTACATATCGGGTTGGTGGGTAATATTATTAAATATAGGCCCACATACACTTAACCATTAAATACACATGCTTGAATCAGTAGCGGGGTTAAGTACACATCGGGGTTGGTGGGTAATATCAGAGAATATAGGCCAACAGACTTAACCATTAGAAAAACCTTGTAATAGGGACCCATTTCAGCAGTAACCCACATTAGGTATCAACAGAACCCTGAGCTAGGCAGGGTGGGGCACGATTACTGGACTGATTATAAGAGGTCAAATTAGCGGCGGTTGGTGCAACTGTGCAGGTTCTAACGGAGTGCGGGCGTGCACACACTTCGGCGCAGAAAATTTAGCCACTGGGCATCAGTAGGTATAATGTTGTGCATCTTGATTGTGTTAGGGTTGCCCCCATGGGACTTGATACACCCCATGGTGGGACCAGCACAGGTATCTACAAGTAGGGGGCCGCGTGACACAAACGAGAACTAGGACAAGTAGGGAGTCGATCGATAAGATAGTAAGGGTGCATCGAATATATACGTGGCCATTGGGGTGATCGAGGTGGAATCCTCATAATCGATGTACACCTGAAGGCTACCATAATTGCGGGGATTGGGATCATGTTGTAATTATTATATAACACGGGCTACTAGTTGGGACACTAGTAGGGGGTACGGATCCTTGTTACACAGGACACTAGTTGGGACACTAGTAGGAATACGGATCATTCCATGTAAGGCACTTATGAGGATGCTAGTTAGGTGGTGCAGAGTAAATAGATATTGTTTTTATGGTAAAGCTTAGAAACCTTGCGATGTTATTCTTGATAGAAACGATGCGGTGGGATACTTGATTGGAATTATAGGACGTTATACTTGTTTCATCGTGCCCGAAGTTTATCTTGTTACCTTAGTTTACCTTGTTATCATAGTTTATCTTGTTATCTTAGTTTATCTTGCCTACCTTGTCATCATGCTCATGTTTACTTTCAGTTTATTCAATCCGTGTTATCTTTATCTATTTTTATGCTGAAAGCCACTAGGACTTACTCATTCTTTATGACTAACCCGTTTTGTTTCGCTCTTTTTCTTTCGTTTCCCCCCCTCCAGGTTCACAGGGTGGGAATACAGCTTAGTTCGGATCTTACCAAGCTCCAAGGCTCTTTCATGTATGGCTTGGATTTCTCTAGGCTATGGCTTGCTTTGCTTTATTGGGGAATACAGCAGTTTGTTTTTATGCTTCTTTTTTTTTGAGCAAGACAGATATCTTAACTATGAAATTGAGTATTGGGAGTTGATGGGCTTTTCTTGTAATCATTTATATTTAATAAATGATTTGAAGTACTTCCACTTTATTTTTCGATGTTTTATATATGTTTGTCTTGTAATATTTCTGTTCTAGTACCCATAATACTCCATTGAAGTTAAGGCATTCCCTTTGTGAGTGACCTTAACAGATGTGGGGTGTTACAATTCCTGATTTCCTGTGTGAATGGATTGTGATTGACATCATACATGTCATTCTGATAAGAGCGACCTCTCGAGAGGCGTTCAATGTAACACCCCACCTCCACCAGGATGGCTCTTGCAAGCACTCTGACTTTGGAGGGGCTTTTGAATCAGGTAAACATGCATAATGATATATCAAGGCAGAACAAGAACATATGTATATATTTAAACAGAGTAAATAACATAGATAAAACAGCGGAAGATTTCAAAACATTTCAAAACAAGTCTGGTACAACATAGCTTTCCAAATAAACAAGTCTAGATAAAACAACATCAACTGAAAAACTGAAATAAATAAGTGCTATCCCCAATTAAGTGGTAACCATAGCTAACTTCATGTCGAAACCGTACATGAGCTGAAATCCCACAAGCAAGCAATCCGAAATCCAAGCTAAGCTCCAGTATTCCCTCCCTGAGAACCTGGGGAGGGGGGGGGGGGGAAACGGAAGAAAAGAGGCGAAAGAAAACAGGTCAGTCAAAAAGACTGAGTAAGCCCTACTACAATCAATGTAAACTGATAAAGTTAAGTGGCATGAGCAGCAGGGATGAACATAAGGATAACAATATACTAGCATGATGGTTAACTAACAAGGTAGATAAAGGTGTCATCGCATAATCAGGATTAAGGTTTTGCACCACAGGTGTACTAGCAAACTAACATGACTTGAATAAACAAGTATTGATCCCTTGGCCCAAGCTTTGGCCCAATAACATGAAATGACTCTAATACAAGGTCCAACCAAACGGTCTAGTCGATCGGCTCCCTAAGCCTAACTCGTCACGTGTTGGTGTCAATACGGCCCAATCATAATTGTAGTCGAACTGTGCCGGGTCCACCCTTCGGGTGTATCAAGCCCTAGGGTGTCAACCCCTGGACACCATGAACATGAGTGCACAGCCCCGATCTACTGGTACCCGTGCATGTTTTCTCCGGCTACGGACTACGTACACGACCAGAGTCCGCCCGGAACTACACCGGCGTACCCTCTGCCGTCGCTTTTGGTCACTTACCTCCAGTCCAGTAATCGTGCCACCACCCTAGCCAAGTCCCTAGGGTCATGATGATACTAACTTGGGATTACTGCTGGAGTGGGCCCCCATTGCTAGGATTTTTCTAGTGGGTTAAGTACGGTTTAACCCTCTTGCTAATCCTGGATTAACTTGGTTAAGTGTAACGATGAGTTCACGACTTAACCCCGATTAATCTACCATGCCCAAATTGGTTAAGTATTAAGTGGACCATGACTTAACCCTAATCACGAGGCATTAATTAATTTAATGCGCCTTAACCTCTCACATTAGACCTTGTTGTGGTTACTAGTTAAGCCGGGCGGGTCCGGGTAGCTTTACACCATAACTTGGTCTAACCTCGGGTTCAAGGTACAACATGACCAACTTCTCACATTGGGTCCTATTGTTTGTAGCAACTACTTAAGCCGGTCGGTTCCGGGTAGGTTTACGCTACAAACTCAACCAAACCTCGAGTTGGCCACACTTATCTTTTCTAAGTGTCATGTCCATCATGTTTCCAAAACATGTTACAAGTTTTCAAGCAATTGGGTAGACCTAACTTAATAGGTAAATTCCCAAAGGGTAGACCTAACTTAATAGGTAAATTCCCAAGCTTATGTTTTATGTCTTTTAAGTTTACCCAACCCCAAACGCAATCCCATCGCTTACATATCGCAATAGCGCATAAAGGATAGAAAGAGGGAACTTGGCATAATCATGACATAAAGGTATTGAAGCCACAAGCTTAACATAGTGGCATATGAAATGTTCATATGTTCATACACTTGCATATTACATTTTTAGGCCTCAAAAGCATGCATAAAACCAAACTTAGCATATTGGTGATACATGGTGCTAAATGACATGTAGAGATGGCCATAAGTTCGCATTTAGCCTCACCTGCAAGTTATCATAAGAGATATGATAACTTACATGTTGCTAAAATGCAACCTTTGGCATAAAGCTTAAAGCTTTATGTTCATAAACCCAAAATAAGCTTGCATAACATGATAGCATGAACAAAATGTTCAACCCAAACTTGCATAACATAACTTGGCATACTTGCATATAAACTTGCATATCACAACATGATAAACTTGCATATCACAACATGATAAACTTGCATATAAACTTGCATATCATACATTTAACTTTAGAGTTTAAGTATGAAAGTAGAATAGGGCTTACAATGCTTAAGAAGTCACAAAAATATGACAAAGCCCTTATGAAATCAATTAAACCCAAAATGCAAGCAAAACCCTTGAGCCAAAATGATCAAGACTCTTTCTTTATGATGCAAATATATAAACTTGACTTGAATGCAAGCTAATGATGCTCATACAAGTTTGAAAACACTTGTATGCATGGAAAATCACTTAGGAATTTATTTAGGAATTTTATGAAGGGAGTGGAGGCCATGAGAGGATTGATTTTGCCATAGTTTAGTTGTATGAATGAATAATGATGATTTAGGGTAGGTTAGGGTCTTATTTATAGATTAGGCAAGTGTTTTAGGCCATAGGATTAAACCTAGATTCAATCCAAGCCATCAAAGCATGTCTTGGGGAAGAAGTCAAGTGTAGGAACCATCTAGGGCCTTTAGATTAAAGATGAACCATGAGAACCATCCAAATGAAAAATCTGCATTTGAGCGAATCGGCCCACGGGTTGACAGCCAAACACCCTGGATTAACCCCTAGTCGACCCAGCGGGCTCAGGTCGACCTCAAAAATCGGCCGGTTCGGTTATTCCCCTCTCCCAATTCGCTGTTTTGAACATTTTTGCATATTTATTTATTTAATTTTCAATTATATATATATATCAATATATATATATTTCTCTGCGCAACCCATTTCACTTAATTAAGTATACTTTAATTTGGGAATTTTTCGTGAAACTTCGCGAGGCCATATCTTGGTCATACGGACTCCGATTTTCGAAAACTCGGACTCTATTTCGCGTATTTTTCCGAGACGAACGCAATGGCATAGCTCATTTCCCTTGATTCAGATATTACAGTTTAATTCTGCCTCCATTTATGTTATAAAATGTTATTCAAAAATACGGGTTGTTACATTCTTCCCTCCTTAAAGGATTTCGTCCCCGAAATCTCCAAGATAGGAAGAACGTATCCTACCATCCATCATCCATCTACTCAAAACATCATCCACGAGCAATCATTGTCCTTAAAAGGTTCTAAATGCTGTATGATCATATGCAAAGGTGTGTGTATATGTACTTATCTAATGCGAAAACCAGGAGGTTACTGATTCAGTAAACCCCCTTAATGCAAAATATGTTAGTGAAATGAGTCCATATGTATGCAAATTCCTAACATAATTTATAATCTCTACATGAGTGCACATAACATTCATCCATATGCAACATCCACGTGATAGCATAACAAGTTTTCATCCATGAATAAGCATAAACACTCATGCATAGGCGGTATGAAAGTGTGTGAGCCGATCTTAGTGCCTAACGTGTATTATGCATCCACGAGTATCCACTTGCAACCACTTGCAACCATCAAGCATAACATGTTTCAAACACATGTTTCATCCAAAGGGTTTCTACCTAAGGTTCTCATGACAAGATTAACACGATAAACTAGATAAACATGGATAGCAAAGAGAAAGATATGCTAACAAAGAAAAGAGATTGAGAGTGTACCCTCAAAAAGGAATGGATAAAGCCCACGCATCTTCTCCTCGGTTTCCCAAGTTGCGTTTTCTTCGGCTTCACCCCATTGAACCTTCACCAATTTGACCTCTCGATTCCTTAGCTTCTTGGTCTCCGTCCCCAAGATACGAATCGGAGCTCTCCTCAAGGTAGCCTCTTTCTCCACTTCTACATCTTTTAGAACACTTGGCTCAACAACCTCTGCTGATTCATGTAAACACTTCCGGAGATGCGAGACATGAAAAACATCGTGTACTCCAGCAAGCTTCTCGGGCAACTTCACTCTATAAGCCATCTTGCCGATCCTCTCTATAATAGGGAATGGTCCAACAAATCTCGGTGCCAACTTCCCAACAGCTCCAAATCGGACCACATTCCGCAAAGTAGAAACCTTCACGAAAACCATATCCCCAACATCAAACTCCAAATCCGTTCTTCGCTTATCAGCATAGGATTTCTGTCGGTCTTGGGCCGCTTTCATCCGTCTCCGAATCAACTCGATCTTCTCGGATGTATCTCTGATCATATCAGGCCCAAGTATAAGCTCATCTGTAGTCTCCCACCAACATGTAGGCGACTTGCACGGCCTCCCATATAAAGCTTCAAATGGTGCCATCCCTATGCTTGCTTGATAACTGTTATTATATGCAAACTCAACAAGAGGAAGATGGTCTTCCCAAGTACCACCAAAATCCAGAATACAAAGCCTCAACAGATCCTCGAGTACCCTATTCACCCTTTCGGTTTGACCGTCCGTCTGTGGGTGATAAGCCGTACTTAGATTCAACCTTGTGCCCACAGCTTCTTGCAAGCTATTCCAGAATTGACTTGTAATGATTGGGTCACGGTCACTGACTATAGTAGAAGGGACTCCATGTAGTCTCACAATCTCACGAAGATATACAGACGCTAGCCAAGATGCGGTCCTCTTGCTCTTCACCGGAATGAAATGAGCACTCTTCGTAAGTCTATCCACAATAACCCAAATGCTCGTATTCCCTTTCCTTGACCTTGGTAGCCCATCGATAAAATCCATGGAAATACTCTCCCACTTCCATAGTGGAACGTCTAGAGGATGCAATAGCCCACCGGGCTTCTTCGACTCGGCCTTAACTTACTGGCAAATGATACATCTAGAGACAAATTCTGCCACATCCTTCTTCATCCCAGGCCAAAAGAAAATGCGCTTCATATCTTTATACATCTTATCTCCGCCCGGATGTATAGTCAACTTAGAGCGATGCGCTTCCTCAAGAACTCTTCTTACTAGATCTTCTACCATTGGAACACATAACCTTCCGTCTCTCCTCAGCCAACCCTTGTCATCAATAGAATATCGAGCGAGATGACTAGACGTCTCTCCTCGAATTAGCTTATCCATAATCTCAACTATCTGAGGGTCTTCTCTCTGCGAAGCCCCAACTTGATCAAGAAGGGTAGGTCTGAGTTCCAGAGATGCTAAAGAACCGGTCATCGACTCAATCGCCAAAGAGAAATCAAAGGTTGCCACATACTCTAAATTCTTCATCTCAACGAATAGAGGACTTAGGGTCAACCTTCTTCTACTCAATGCATCTGCTACCACATTCCCCTTGCCAGGGGTATAAGCTATCTCAAAATCGTAGGACGCCAAGAATTCCATCCATCTTTGTTGCCTCAGATTTAGATCCTTCTGAGAAAAGAGATACTTCAATGACTTGTGATTGGTATAAAGCTCAAATCTTTCTCCCAGAAGATAATGGCGCCAAGCCTTGAGTGCATATACTATTGCTGCCAACTCTAAGTCATGAGTGGGATAATTCTTCTCATGCACTTTGAGTTGTCTACCGCCAAAGCATATCACTCTTCCTTCTTGCATAAGAACAGCTCCTAACCCCGTGCCACATGCATCGGTGTATACGGTAAATAACTTCCCTCCATTGGGCAAAGCTAGAACAGGTGCTAATGTGAGGGCTCTCTTGAGCTCTTGAAAAGCAAGCTCGCATTCTATGCTCCAAGCAAAAACTAAATTCTTCTTCGTCAATTTAGTGAGAGGAGCGGATATCTTTGTGAAGTCCTTGATGAACTTCCGGTAGAAACCCGGAAGACCTAGAAAACTTCTCACTTCGGTTGCATTCCTTGGAGTCTTCCAATCCTGAACTGCCACTACCTTAGCGGGATCCACCACTAAGCCTTGCTTAGATAATATATGCCCAAGGAATCTAACTTCCCTTCTCCAAAAGTGACACTTGGAGAACTTGGCCTTCAACTGATGCGCTCTAAGCGTATCCATCACCTCCATGAGATGCCTTGCGTGCTCTTCCTCATCCTTAGAGAAGATCGAAATATCATCTATGAAGACAACGACAAACTTGTTCAAGAACTCCCTGAACACCCTACTCATCAAGTCCACGAAATATGCGCGTGCATTAGTCAAGCCTAACGGCATGACAAGCCATTCGAAGAATCCATCTGGAGTTCTGAACGCAGTCTTGTCTATACTATCTTCAGCTACCCTGAGCTGATGGAACCCCGTAGCAAGATCAAGCTGAGAGAAAACAGAAGCACCGACAAGCTGGTAAAAGAGATCATCAATCCTCGGTAACGGGTGTCTGTTCTTCTTAGTCAGCTTATTCAACTCTCGATAGTCAACGCAAAGTCGGAGAGAACCATCCGCCTTGGTAGCAAATACCACAGGCGCTCCCCATTCAGATATACTTCGTCTAATGAAGTTCTTCTCAAGCAACTCTTTCACTTGCTTACTTAGCTCCCGCCTTTCACGCGGAGCCATGTGCCGAACGGGCAAAGAAACAGGCTTTGAATTATCCACCAGATAAATGCGGAAATCAATCTCTCGCTTAGGGGGCAACCCCCTAACTTCATCGAAAACATCCGGATACTCTCGAACCACTCTCACAGACTGAAGAGTTTCCATTGACGAGTCGAGTGATTCCAGATAGCACAACATGACGGGACCTCTCGGATCACAAGAAATCTCTAGGGTGTTTCCGAGGCGAGTCACGAGCCTCACAACCCTATGCTCACAATCAAGAATGGCTCCATATCTGGACAGCAAATCCATGCCCAATATCAATCCGTATCCCCTAAAACCAAGAACATAAGCACTGCACAAGAACTCTACACTCAGTATAGAGATCCTCAAATCCCCACATATCATAGACAAATGGGCGGAACCCCCAATAGGATTTGAGACACAGACGGGATCATCTACCAAGCTAGTACTAAGGTGCAAACTATCAACAAGATCAGATGAGATAAAGCTATGCGATGCACCAGAATTAAACAAGGTACGAACTGGAAAATCAGAAATATATACAAGGCTCTCAACAAAAATACTACCTCGATCGTGAACTGGAGCGACATTGAGAGCATGAACTTGCCCTCCTGAAGGTCCAGCACGCTGAGTCTGACCCTGGCCTTGCCCTTGCTTCCTCGGGCAATCCTTACTGAAATGTCCAGTCTCACCGCAGAAAAAGCATTCACCATTCTTCCTTTTCCTCTTCTTACAATCCTTAATAAGATGCCCAACTGAACCGCAATAATGGCACTTCCCCTTGTTGTTCTTGCCCTTGTTGTTATTGCCCTTGTTGTTGTTCCCCTTGTTGCCTTGACTCTTGTTCTTGTTCTGATTGCCTTGACTGCTCTGACCACTTGGATTACCCTGATTTCCTTTTCACTGGGAATCAGTCTTCTTGGCTTGAGTATCATTCATCTTGGTTTCTTTCTTGACATCTCCCTGAAGTAACGCCATATCAACCAAACTCTCAAACGTGGCCCCATGGGAAATATGTGACATAGCCAATCCCTGCAACGGCTCATTCAATCCTCTAGCAAAACGAAGAGCCTTCTTCTGAGGAGTATTCACCATATCCAAGCCAAAACGAGCTAACTGATTGAACTTGTTCACATATTCTTTGACAGACATATCTCCTTGTTTCAAAGTTATGAACCTCTCCATTTGCAGATTCTCCTCAGCAGAAGATAGAAACTTAAGCATGATCCTTGCCCTGAAATCGGCCCAACTCTCAACAGGCCTAGTACCATTGGTGACTTCCCACCAATAAGCGGCTTCATCCTTCATAAGCCAAACCGCCAACAAGAGCTTCCTCTGATCGGCTAACCCAAAGATAGCAAACAAATCCTCGGTCTCTTCCAACCAATTTCTGGCCTCTACAAAAGTCTCAGTGCCTTGAAAGTTCTTTCCACCCATTGCTTTGAAATCTTTGCAAGTCTTTGCGAAGTCCACTTGAGGATGCTGAGGGGGAGGAGGAAGAGGAACCTCAGCGACAGGAGGAGGAGGAACATTAACCACCGGAGGAGGAGGAGGAACATTAACTACCGGAGGAGGAGGAGGAGGAACATCTGCGGGGCCGGCTTCGGTCGCCCTAGCCTCCAAAAGTCTCCTATACCAAACATGTATGTGTACTCCCTCCGGAATAGCAAAGTTATCGGCCATACTGAAAACGAAGAAAAAGACAGATTCAGAATGGAGAAAAACGAAGGAATTTTGCTAATGGCTTTTTGGGGAATAGCCTTTAAAATAAACTAGACTTTTCTTTGGAAAATACTTTATACTTGGTTTTGAAAATAGTTTTCCAAAAGTTTTCTAAAAGCCTTTTTGTTCCTTCTCGTACCATATGCTCTGATACCAAATGTAACACCCCACCTCCACCAGGGTGGCTCTTGCAAGCACTCTGACTTTGGAGGGGCGTTTGAATCAGGTAAACATGCATAATGATATATCAAGGCAGAACAAGAACATATGTATATATGTAAACAGAGTAAATAACATAGATAAAACAGCGGAAGATTTCAAAACATTTCAAAACAAGTCTGGTACAACATAGCTTTCCAAATAAACAAGTCTAGACAAAACAACATCAACTGAAAAACTAAAATAAATAAGTGCTATCCCCAATTAAGTGGTAACCATAGCTAGCTTCATGTCGAAACCGTACATGAGCTGAAATCCCACAAGCAAGCAATCTGAAATCCAAGCTAAGCTCCAGTATTCCCTCCCTGAGAACCTGGGGGTGGGGGGGGGAACGGAAGAAAAGAGGCGAAAGAAAACAGGTCAGTCAAAAATACTGAGTAAGCCCTACTACAATCAATGTAAACTGATAAAGTTAACTAGCATGAGCAGCAGGGATGAACATAAGGATAACAATATACTAGCATGATGATTAACTAACAAGGTAGATAAAGGTGTCATCGCATAACCAGGATTAAGGTTTTGCACCACAGGTGTACTAGCAAACTAACATGACTTGAATAAACAAGTATTGATCCCTTGGCCCAAGCTTTGGCCCAATAACATGAAATGACTCTAATACAAGGTCCAACCAAACGGTCTAGTCGATCGGCTCCCTAAGCCTAACTCGTCACGTGTTGGTGTCAATACGGCCCAATCATAATTGTAGCCGAAATGTGCCGGGTCCACCCTTCGGGTGTATCAAGCCCTAGGGTGTCAACCCCTGGACACCATGAACATGAGTGCACAGTCCCGATCTACTGGTACCCGTGCATGTTTTCTCCGGCTACGGACTATGTGCACGACCAGAGTCTGCCCGGAATTACACCGGCGTACCCTCTGCCGTCGCTTTTGGTCACTTACCTCCAGTCCAGTAATTGTGCCCCCACCCTAGCCTAGTCCCTAGGGTCATGATGATACTAACTTGGGATTACTGCTGGAGTGGGCCCCTATTGCTAGGATTTTTCTAGTGGGTTAAGTACGGTTTAACCCTCTTGCTAATCCTAGATTAACTTGGTTAAGTGTAACGATGAGTTCACGACTTAACCCCGATTAATCTACCAAGCCCAAATTGGTTAAGTATTAAGTGGACCATGACTTAACCCTAATCACGAGGCATTAATTAATTTAAAGCACCTTAACCTCTCACATTAGACCTTGTTGTGGTTTCTAGTTAAGCCGGGCGGGTCCGGGTAGCTTTACACCACAACTTGGTCTAACCTCGGGTTCAAGGTACAACATGACCAACTTCTCACATTGTGTCCTATTGTTTGTAGCAACTAGTTAAGCCGGTCGGTTCCGGGTAGGTTTACGCTACAAACTCAACCCAACCTCGAGTTGGCCACACTTATCTTTTCTAAGTGTCATGTCCATCATGTTTCCAAAACATGTTACAAGTTTTCAAGCAATTGGGTAGACCTAACTTAATAGGTAAATTCCCAATGGGTAGACCTAACTTAATAGGTAAATTCCCAAGCTTATGTTTTATGTCTTTTAAGTTTACCCAACCCCAAACGCAATCCCATCACTTACATATCGCAATAGCGCATAAAATATAGAAAGAGGGAACTTGGCATAATCATGACATAAAGGTATTGAAGCCACAAGCTTAACATGGTGGCATATGAAATGTTCATATGTTCATACACTTGCATATTACATTTTTAGGCCTCAAAAGCATGCATAAAACCAAACTTAGCATATTGGTGATACATGGTGCTAAATGACATGTAGAGATGGCCATAAGTTCGCATTTAGCCTCACATGCAAGTTATCATAAGAGATATGATAACTTACATGTTGCTAAAATGCAACCTTTGGCATAAAGCTTAAAGCTTTATGTTCATAAACCCAAAATAAGCTTGCATAACATGATAGCATGAACAAAATGTTCAACCCAAACTTACATAACATAACTTGGCATACTTGCATATAAACTTGCATATCACAACATGATAAACTTGCATATAAACTTGCATATCACAACATGATAAACTTGCATATAAACTTGCATATCATACATTTAACTTTAGAGTTTAAGTATGAAAGTAGAATAGGGCTTACAATGCTTAAGAAGTCACAAAAATATGACAAAGCCCTTATGAAATCAACTAAACCCAAAATGCAAGCAAAACCCTTGAGCCAAAATGATCAAGACTCTTTCCTTATGATGCAAATATATAAACTTGACTTGAATGCAAGCTAATGATGCTCATACAAGTTTGAAAACACTTGTATGCATGGAAAATCACTTAGGAATTTATTTAGGAATTTTATGAAGAGAGTGGAGGCCATGAGAGGATTGATTTTGCCATAGTTTAGTTGTATGAATGAATAATGATGATTTAGGGTAGGTTAGGGTCTTATTTATAGAATAGGCAAGTGTTTTAGGCCATAGGATTAAACCTAGATTCAATCCAAGCCATCAAAGCATGTCTTGGGGAAGAAGTCAAGTGTAGGAACCATCTAGGGCCTTTAGATTAAAGATGAACCATGAGAACCATCCAAATGCAAAATCTGCATTTGAGCGAATCGGCCCATGGGTTGACAGCCAAACACCCTGGATTAACCCCTAGTCGACCCAGCAGGCTCGGGTCGACCTCAAAAATCGGCCGGTTCAGTTATTCCCCTCTCCCAATTCGCTGTTTTGAACATTTTTGCATATTTATTTATTTAATTTTCAATTATATATATATATATATCAATATATATATATTTCTCTGCGCAACCAATTTCACTTAATTAAGTATACTTTAATTTGGGAATTTTTCGTGAAACTTCGCGAGGCCATTTCTTGGTCACACGGACTCCGGTTTTCGAAAACTCGGACTCTATTTCGCGTATTTTTCCGAGACGAACGCAATGGCATAGCCCGTTTCCCTTGATTCAGATTTTACAGTTTAATTCTGCCTCCATTTATGTTATAACATGTTATTCAAAAATACGGGTTGTTACATTCAATGAGGTCGGCGAGCCGATCGCCTTCAAAGAGCTGTTGCAAGCTGCTAAGATCAGAAGGGGAACCCCCAGCGTTGAGTCTAGAAGAGTTCAGAAAAGTATGGGGATCTTGGAAGGTCATCCGGTTCGGATCGGGGGTGCCCCCGTGCTGTGGCTCGGAGAAGTGAGGAGGTTCAAGGAAATGTGCACGGTTCGGGTCAGATGTTCGGTTCGGTTCGGAGGTAACGAACCGACCCGGTTCGTCTTGCTCGACCTGAACGGATCTGTGGAGATTCTCCTGCCGCGTTCCACTTCGGAGCTGTGTCATTGTATTTCCTATCCGAACCGGAGCGGATATTGGGCGTGGTAGGCCTGTGCTTCTAGTGATGTTTCCATCCAAAACGTTAAGTGTTGAAGCTGCAAGTTGTTGAGGGGGATTGCCCCCGAGTTCTCTCGGAGCTTGCTCATCGGCTCGGATCAGGTCCGAACCGATCCGGTTCTCTGCTCCTGCTGGGGCTGATTCAATGTTATTTCCAGCGATTTGTGCATTGCCGCTCGGCCTTCCTTCCATCCGAGCGAAGAATTGGTCAATCATCTCCTGTTGTTTGCAGAGGAGATCATCTTGCCTTGCCATTTGAGTTCTCAATTCAGCGAGAACGCCATCCATTTCATCTCTGGTTAAGTATGCTGATGGATTTTCATGAGAGGAAGCCTCCTGGCTTGCCTCGTTCCTTGTGCCTTCAGTGCCAACATCCTCAGCACGAGAGAAGTTTCTGTCTTTCTTTCGCTTGACCATTGATCCAATAGCCAAATAATCCGCTTCTGTTCAAGCTAGTAGAAGAAGTTGTATCGTGTGCCCCCCTACCTGGCGCGCCAAAATGTTAGACCAAAAATTGGCTCTAACAACAAAATGCTATGAAAAATCCTTACAGTCGCAAATCGCAGTGAATAAATGCAGAAAAAGCAGTAAAATAATAGGAGATAGATTTTTATAGTGGTTCGTCTCAATCCAAGCCTACGTCCACTTTATAGTTTCTTAAATCCTAAAAGAACTATTACAATTGTTGTATGTTTGTGGTTTATACACGAAATCCTCGTGTTTACAATGAAAAAGAGGAGATTATACACGAAATGTTCATGTTAAAATGATTTGAATCGGCCTTCCTATTGCTGTTGCAAAGTCCTTGCAATGGTGGAAAGAATGGCCGAGAGAGAGGAAGCCAAAAAGTCTTCCGAAAGGATCCCTTCAAATGGCCACCTTGTGGTGTATTTATAGGCGTAGAGGAGCTGCTGGGAGTCCTGAATCGGATCGGATCGGAGGGGCACGTGGCATGTGGAGAGGCCATCTCGGAGATAGTGGAGAAGTGGTCTTCAGATCGTGCTAGGACAGATGTAAGCCGATCCGGATTAATAGGAGGTAGTTACTCCTTGAGAACAGGTCAAAGTTGAGGTGTAACAGCAGGTCGAAGCGGTTCGGTTCGGGTCCTCTTCCTTTCGAACCGATCCAAATCATTCCAACCGAAGGCGAGACATGTTGCTATACATCTGAGCAGGTGCAGGGGGTCGGTTCGGACGTCCGATCCGAACCGAGTTGGTGTCTTCAATCCGAAGACTTTGTGCTCTTGTGAGGATCCGATGCGAAGCGGGTCGGATTGCTCCATTCCATCCGATCCGAACTGAGTCAGAGCTCTGCCAAAACCATCCAATTCTATTCTTCTTCGAAGAGAGGAGTTGGAGCGGGTCCGATCCGATCCGGGAGGTCAAGCCAATTTCCAAATTTCAAGTTTCCGGTTCTGTATGCGTTCACAGAAACGGGCATAACTTTTAAACCGTAAGTCCGATTGTGCTGAACCAAAGCTCAAACTGAAGCTAATTAAGAGAGCTACAAGAGTTACAGAGCTTAGCTCCATAATCATTGTTTTCGGGCCCAGAAAAGGTCATCTTGTGGGAGTTTCGGGCCTTTCTTTGTTTGTGATGCGACTCCAACCAAATCGCTTGCTGTCTTCCGACGGTATTTTCAACATTTGAGCGTATTGTTGAGAAGAGATTCCATGTGTGACTGCTTTGACTAAAAAGCAGGTCAACACTAAGAAACCTACTCTGTCAATATGAAAATATGAATATTCTACAAATATTTGAAAACTTTTTCGTCTTATTCACACAAATTTTACTCCCAAAGTCGAAACTTGTTTTTAAAATCACTATTATTTAATGATGATTATTATATGTATTTGAAATGGTAGAGTTTCAAACATGCGGTCGTGTTTTACCTGAATACTTGAGCACCAAGAAACCTACTTATTCGATGCAAACATCAAAGTTTCACTTATATTTTAAAACTTTCTCGATCTTATTGGCGCGGATCCTGGTCCAAACGGTATTATTCAATTGATGACTGTTATGTATGCTTTAAAATATAGAATAACAAACATGCGACAGTGTTTTACCTGATTACTTAGTCACTAAGCAACCTGCTCAATCAATATAAAAATATGAATATTCTACTAATATTTGAAAACTTTTTCGTCTTATTCACACAAATTCTACTCCCAAAGTCGAAACATGTTTTTAAAAACACTATTATTTAGTGATGAGTATTATATGTATTTGAAATGGTAGAGTTTCGAACATGCGGCAGTGTCTTACCTGATTACTTGAGCACCAAGAAACCTATTTATTCAATTCAAACATCAAAGTTTCACTTATATTTTGAAACTTTCTTGGTCTTATTGGCGCGGGTCCAGGGTCCAAACGGTAATATGCAGATGATGAGTGTTATAGATGCTTTAAAATGTAGAATAGCAAACATGCGGCAGTGTTTTACCTGATTACTTAGTCACTAAACATCAAAGTTTCACTTATATTTTGAAACTTTCTTGATCTTATTGGCGCGGATACAGGGTCCAAACGTAATATGCAAATGATGAGTGTTATAGATGCTTTAAAATATAGAATAGCAAACATGCGGCAGTGTTTTACCTGATGACTTAGTCACTATGCAACCTACTCAGTCAATATGAAAATATAAATATTCTACTAATATTTGAAAACTTTTTCATCTTATTCACACAAATTCTACTCCCAAAGTTCAAACGTGTTTTTAAAAACACTATGTAATGACCCATGTTTTGAGAGACTTTTGTTACCCGATATACAACACATATCAACTAACCAAACATCGAAAAAACCAGTAGTTAATAAGAAAGAAGTTAGAGGGTGAGAATAGATAAGATAGAAACTTAGAATAGAAAAATACGAAGACCACAACAACATCAGAGTAACACGAACCTCACAACGGAACGAATAAAATATAACATAACTTTGAAATATAAATCTGTACTTGAATATACATATCATTATCAAGCACAACACTTACAACGCAGCGGAATAATAATAGCTATATAATCCTGAAGCCTCCTACTCCAGCTTTTCAAGTATCTATAAATCCCGACTACTTGACTGCTCGTACAAAATTGAGCACCCAAGAGTTTAGGGAAACAAAACAAAATAAACTCTGTGTCAATCATGAGACTGGTATGAGTAAAACAGTTTTAAATAGTTTGAGCCATTAATGATATCTCATAATACCACGCCACATAACGGAACGGGTTTTTCCCTTATGAGAATCCAACTTTAATCTTTATATCAAAACCATTGATATTATAATAATGTCTATCAATCACAATAATAATAACCATCTACCAGAAACGCTTTCGTCTCACGTTCTACATACATAGTATACAATCAAAACCGCTAGCACGTATTGGGTAATGGATTTCCAACTATGAAAAGGTATGGAACCACCTTATGCTAGTGCACCTTTAGAGAGGAATACACTGGGTTCAACAAGAACATCTCGCAACCCGACCACACATGACCGGCCACTCATTTCGCTTGAGTGTATCGAATGTACATCACCAACGGTTGGGATCAGCAACCGTTTCCCGAATGGGACAGCATCAACAATAGATTTTTAGAAATAAATGAAACTCTAGATCTGGTGATTATACACCCTAATAGTTGCGACCTACACAGCCATGCTGCCTGCCCGATTTCTATCATTTCCCAGTTGATGAGGCTGGAGGTCATAACGTATCTTTCAACAGATTACTCGTTCATTCACTTTGAATGTCACATCGTCATACCCGTCAAATCACAAATTGATTTCCCCAAAATACCACTGGTATAAGCTAAGAGAAACGAATTCCTCCACCACCAACGTAAATATGTTTGAAACGATCAACTTACGTGATCTACCAGATATACTCTATCAGACATTCGTCCATTCTAGTTGTCCTGGGACTGGACAAACCGAAGGCACTCTCCAGTACATCCATCTTAGGCACTGTTATCTAAGACTTATACAATAGCCCTTGCACTTTACGCCGTCTTCAATTATCTTTGGCATATATGATTCGCAATGCTTATGCCAGTACAGAGTGGTTCTTTGGATAATAATCCAACTAGTCTCTCCATATTAACAACGTCAAAATGGTCAAAACTTTGATAGTCTGTGATTGAACTATCAAAAGAAAACTCGTGTGCAAACAACGATATTATTTCCAGATGGAAATCATATTGATCAATCATCATTTAACACATATATATACATATATTCTCATTTTCTATGTTTAGAAAATATACGTTACTAAAACTGGAAAACATTTCCATGGCTTAATTACGTATCACTATTCTCCCACGTCTATCATACTCTAACTATAAACTAACAAGACAACTTCCTAAGTATAAACCCCGAAGGCCGAAACCAACATCAGATCGATGCTTAGAAAACCATTCAACTTATTAATCACTTGTTAGTTTCTAATTTTTTGTTTAACTCCTTTTTGATTAACTATGTTCAATTAACTCCTTTCGATTAACTTGATTCAATTAACTCGATTTGATTAACTCCTCTATTTATTTTTCTAATAAATAATCCTTTATTCTATTTATTTTATAAATAAATAATCATTTGTTCTATTTATTTTACTTTATTTCTTTAACTCTATTCATTTTTAAGTATTCCTTTATAACCTGTTTATCTTCTAAATGATATTCCTTTATAATCTATTTGTAAATGGTTTTACAAATATTCTCTTTAATAACTTATTTGTTTTCCTAAATCAATATCTCTTTCAATTCTATTTGTAAATAGTTTTATAAATATTTCCTTTTATATTTGGTTTACAAATATTTTCCTTTATATTTGGTTTGTACATATTTCCTTTATTATTTGTTTTACAAATAACCCCTTTATAAAACTCTATTTGTTTTACAAGCAAATATCTCATTTATAAATCTTTCGAGTTTATAAATATTTCCCTTTATAAATATTCCACTTTATAAAGATTACCTATTTATAAATATCCCATTTATACATAAATTCCTTTTATAAAATATCCTTTGATTTTATAAACATTTTCTCTTTTATAAAATCCTTTGATTTTATAAATAATTTATTTTCAAATATCACTTTGAAAATTCTCTTATCAACATTTCGATATTTTAATATTTACCATATCGAATCACGATGACCAATATCGTCCCAACACACATAATCGACAACAGATTATATATCACATCATATTTTACAATATAGAAACAGAACAGTATTATGAATATTGAGGAACCCAGTTGGGTCCCTCCAACCTGTTTCCCTGCATCACAGATGTTAAACAACACAAGTATAAAATATCTGTTAAGTAGAATCAATATTCGATTAACGATTTATATATATATATATATCATATCGATGATTTCAATAAATACACAAACAATTCAACCAAACAGTTAGCACATAGCAATCAGTCATCATTTAACAGTACTAAATATAAGTTATAAAAATAGAAATGTTCAGAGTTGGTGAGTTTTACTCACCTTACGCGTTAACTGTTATATAACGATTTGCATTAGTCGATTCTGATCAGACAATTTATTTTGCCATAAATTGTAACGAGCTCGAATCCACTCCTAGTCAGTTCCAGTCATAGCCACCGTCCATACGATCCTAACGCAACTTACGGTTCTCGATTCTGACCTCGTATGGATGAGATATCACATTTACAAGTTATACGAGTATTTTATATTAATTAAACTTAAATCCCCTTTATAATATTGGGCCTTACCAAGAATTTGAAGCCCATCCACCCATCATTTAACTGAACCCGCATCCCATTTCCACCGTGACCTACTACCCTTTCTTCCTTATTTAGAATGCGAGCTCCAGGTGATTTCACCTTGCCATTAACACTGCTTTCTTCAATCCTAACTCCACCATCCCAAAACCGAATCAAATGTTGCTACTACGGTTTCGATCCCCTCCTGATGCTCTTCCTTCTCATACCCACAAAGTTCAACTCGGTCCTCTCATTTGCCGTCTCGTTCTAGATCTCAACCATGAGCTACAGGAAAAACTCCACAGTTTTTATCACCGAATAAGCCAAGTTTTACACCAGATGCGACATTCCACCTAAAAATCCGAATACGAACTTAGAAACCCAATTCGATGCACCACAAAATCCAAAATTCGAAACCCTAGCCTTTGCTGAAGAACACGCCGCATAGAAAAGACGATCGAGCCCTACCATACGTACATGGAATGAAAGCCCATCACCCAAGGATTACAACGGATTAGAATATCAGATTTATAGAATTTTACATGATTTGTTTTGATTTTTCTATTCTCCTGATTTAGGTTTAAAGAAGAAAACTGACGGCCTAAAATTTGTTCTCATGTATTTAAACTTGTAAGTGTGGCTGAGCAAAGAGGAGATGTGGCCTCTTTAGGTTCACTAAAGTAGGATATTTTTTTTATATTTTTATATTTTATTTTGCCAATTTCTCATTGTATATGGCTTATAAAATCCCTATGATTTCATATGATACCTAAAAATCATGAAACTGGACATGTAGCTACAGTTCGACATTACGGTCCCAACGAAACTGGTTTCGTCGAATTCCGACTTCGTATGCTCACCCAACGTATTTTTAAAGGTCAATATACTGACTGTTTTTCACTCTAAAAATCTGTACGGCCACATACTGGCTTCAAAAATCACGGAAATTGAAATCTAACAATAATTTAATATTGCGGATCCAACAAAATTACTTTCGTCGAATTCGGAGGTCGTTTGCAAAACTGGCTATTTTTAAAGCTCTAAATAACCCTTTTAAATATTAAATATATTTAAAACCAATTAAATTTAATATTTAAAAATAAATATTATTGAATATATTCACAACAGAATATCATACCGCTCTAGAATATTCCTATGTGAATTCCTAGCTCGATATTTCAAATCCCGATTAATCGATATTCAATTTATAATGAAATTCCTTTTATAAATATAAATAAATTATAAAGGAAATTCCATAGCGACTTTTCTAAAATTTGATTTGGACATAAATCAAAATCTACACGACGAAATCTCGATTTTTCTCTTCCACTAGAAAAATATACTCCACCAGCTCCTAACGTTTCTTGTCTCACAGAAATCTGATTTAAACCAGCTTCTGTATACTCGTTTAAAGTTCGAATCGCCAAATCGCGAACTGCCGCTGTAACAACCCGAATTTAAGTAACATGTTAAAACAATAAATCAAGGTAGAATTAATTTTTTGGAGAAGAATTAAGGGAAATGGGTTGCGCCATGGCGTCCGTCTCGAAATTCTTCTTGAGATAGAGTTCGAATTTGCGTAAAACGGATATTGTGAGAAGAAGATATGGACGAACGAAGTTAGGCAGAAAAACCGAAAACAGGCCAGAATACTCTGGCGCACTTGTGAAGTGCGCCATTACAAAAATACACTGGCGCACCTGCCAAGTGCGCCCATACAAATCCAGCACCGAATTCTAGAGTGTTCTGAGGTGATGTGTCTTCTTTTGAGTGGCTAGATGATGCGTATTCGAGCTGTGCGATTTTGATGACTTCTGGACCGATCTGAAGGCTCTAAATCACCCTATTCATCTATAAATAAAACCTAGACCTAATGTAATTCATAACAAATCATTCTTACACCTAAATGCTACTGGAATCTCTCTTGAGCCATGGCCGCCGTCTCCAAATTAAAGCTTAAGCGTTCAAACCCAAATCAAATCAAAGATCAATGCTTCTACAACAAATTCAAGAGAATAGATCAATGACACTGCAACGTTCTACGACAAATTCACTTCTTAATTCGCTAGCCATGCTCTGTAAGTTCTAGTTATTTTCCGATTTAAATATTTGATTATAATATGGCATTGAATTAAAGTGAAATTGGATCTAAGTATGTTTATCGATCCAGATCTATTTCTATTGTTTCTTGAATTTTGAGTTTTTGACTTGTCTATCTTTATTCTCAAGACAAGTTCATAATCTATTCAGCCTGTTGTAATCTTAATATGCATGTGATGATGTTTTTCTCTTCGATCTTATTTTGATGCAAGATTCTACCTTTCCCCTATTTATTTTCTTTTGATGAACCTTGGTCAATTTCGGACCTTGGCCTAAAACCGCGATTTGCGTACGATACGTTTACGGGGGAATTATGGGATAATTGCCTACTTGAATATGATGGAATTATTGGCAACTTGAAATTGGATTGTATTTGCAAGTTCGGACTTGATATGTAAATTTTGGTATAATCTTGTTATGAGGAAGTTTACATAAATATTATACGCATGGAATTTGGCATAAATTTGGATCTATGTAATGTAACACTTAAATCAAATATTATCATACCTATGGCATTGAAACTATTGTTAATGGACAAGGACTATGACTGAGAACACAAGGACATGCCTATGACTATGACTGAGAACATTAGAACATGCCTATGACTATGACTAAGAACGTGCCTATGACTATGACAGAGGACATAAGACTATGCCTATGCCTATGACTGAGAACACAAGACTATTGCCTTTAAGTATGACAAGGACAATTGTGGTGGATATGAACATATAAACTTAGGGACTTTTATGAATAACATTATTATGGATCTTGGCCATTAACAATATTGTGAATTAGGGAATCATCTTGAGTTTACCGTATTAAAACTAAATCAAAATTATTAATTTAGATCTTAGTATGCTCACTATGACATCGCGGTTATGAATCTTTTGTTTGGGCTATAACATATTATGATGCAAATTTGGGTAGGTCTATTCTAGATCCAAAACTATGTTGACATTTAAATTGATAATCAAGTCTAAATTATCATTTATGCCTGTTATGCTAAGATTAGAATGTTTGGGACTATCACCTTTTTATGCTAGATTTGAGAAGTCTATTATTTTCTATATGCCAGTGATGTGGTAACCATTTACCTCAAGTTATATCATACTAGTCTTGTAATCCCTCTTATCACTTTATGCTCGTCCTTTTTGCCTATCATAGTTTGATATTATTCCCTTTACTTCTAGATTTAGATTTACTTGTGATATATATCGATTCACGTTTACATGCGATGGGAATACGATTGGGTAGACTAGGCAAAACATGAGTTGGTTATGAACATGAACCATGAACTTGATAATAGGCATAAAGTAAAACATGAATATTTCTATAACTTGAATCTGGATATGGATATAAAACTTGCCTAGAAACTTGACATGAAACTTGACACGAAAATTGAACGTGGACATGACACTAGAATAAACTTGAAAATTGCAAACTCGAGGTTGGGTTGAGTTTGCAGTGTAATCCTGCCCGGAACCACCCGGCGAATCCAGTGACTGCAAACAATAGGATCCAATGTGGGTAGTTGGTCATATCGCGCTTGAAACCCGAGGTTAGACTAGGTTGTGGTGTAAAACTGCCCGGAACCGCCCGGCGAATCCAGTGACCACAACCACAAGTCTAATGTGAGAGGTTGGGGTACATTAATGAATTAATGCCACATGATAGGGTTAAGTCATGAACATGAAAGACAATACTTAACCAATACAACAAGTTAATTAGGTAAGTGGGTTGGGTTAATTAAAGTGAGAAGACCTAACTTATACAATGGGTTAATTAGACAAGTGGTTGCGGTTAAGTAGCAACACTTAACCAACATAACAGGACAAGTGGGTGGGTTAAGTTAACTTGAATAAGTTGATAACACTTAACCATTATAATATGACTAGTGGATGGGGTTAAGTTAACATACACTTAACCAATCTAATGTGATGACATAACAAGTGAGAAAGGTTAAGTTAACTAAGGTAAACACTTAACCATGGTAACATAACGAGTAGAAGGGTTAAGTACATATCGTGTTGGTGGGTAATATTAGTAAATATAGGCCCACATACACTTAACCATTAATACATATGCGTGAATCCACGGGAAGGTTAAGTACGTATCGGGTTGGTGGGTAATATAAGAGAATATAGGCCCACAGACTTAACCATTAGAAAAACCTAGTAATGGGGACCCATTTCAGCAGTAACCCACATTAGGTATCAACGGAACTCTGAGCTAGGCAGGGTGGGGCACGATTACTAGGATGATTATAAGAGGTCAAATTAGCGGCGGTTGGTGTAGTAGTGCAGGTTCTAACGGAGTGCGGGCGTGCACACACTTCGGCACAGAAAATTTAGCCACTTGGCAATTAGTAGGTATAAAGCTGTGTATCTTGATCATGTCAGGGTTTCCACCATCGGACTTGATACACCCCATGGTGGGACCAGCACAGGTATCTACAAGTAGGGGGCCGTGTGACACAAACGAGAACTAGGTGAAGTAGGGAGCCAATCGATAGGGTAGTAAGGGTGCATCGAATATATTCATGGCCATTAGGGTGATCGAGGTGGAATCCTCATAATCGATGTACACATGAAGGCTACCATAATTGCGGGGATTGGGATCACGTTGTATTTATTGAATAACACGGGCTACTAGTTAGGACACTAGTAGGGGGTACAGATCCTTGTTACACAGGACACTAGTTGGGACACTAGTAGGAATACGGATCATTCCATGTAAGACACTTATGAGGATGCTAGTTAGGGGGGCAGAGCAAATAGATATCATTTTAATGGTGAAGCTTAGAAACCTTACGATGTTATTCTTGATAAAAACCATGCGATGTGATATTTGATAGGAATTATGGGATGTTATACTTGATTCATCGTGCCCGAAGTTTATCTTGTTACCATAGTTTATCTTGTTATTTTAGTTTATCTTGCCTACCTTGTCATCATGCTTATGTTTACTTTCAGGTTATTCATGCAATGTTATCTTTACCTATTTTTATGCTGAAAGTCATTAGGACTCACTCAGTCTTTATGACTGACCCGTTTTGTTTCGCCCCTTTTTCTTCAGTTTCCTCCCCCCCCCCCAGGTTCACAGGGTGGGAATACAGCTTAGTTCGGATCTTACCAAGCTCCAAGGCTCTTTCATGTATGGCTTGGATTTCTCTTGGCTATTGCTTGCTTTGCTTTATTGGGGAATACTACAGTTTGTTTTTATGCTTCTTTATTTTTGAGCAAGACAGATATTTTAGCTATGTATTTGGGTATTGGAAGTTGATGGGCTTTTATTGTAAACAATTATATTTAATAAATGATTTGAAGTACTTCTACTTTACCTTCCGCTGTTTTATATATGTCTGTCTTGTAATATTTCTGTTCAAGTACCCATAATGCTCCATTGTAGTTAAGGCATTCCCTTTATGAGTGACCTTAACGGATGTGGGGTGTTACATTTGGTATCAGAGCAGAAGGTTACCAGACTGGGCAAAAGCTTTTAAAAACCTTCTGAAATTATTTTCAGAACATTTACAAAGAAGCAAATTTTCAACAAAATTTTGTTTTGATTAAAAGGCATATTCCCCAAAGCCATATGCACTATCTTTTGATTCTCTCTTGAAATCTCTTCTCTCTCTTTTCACCATAGTTTCGTAGGCATCCGACATATGTTGGAGGGCAAAGAAGTGCCCAACCTCCTTCTGTAGCCGCAGTAGTCCCATCTGCGTCTAGTCTTATTTCAAGCTTTGCAGAGTTGCCATGCGATGCAGGTAGCTTCCGAGAAAACCTGTCAACAAGCTATACAAGGATAGTAAGAACGAGGATAAAGAACACAATACTAAGGATGAGAAACTTGTTGAAATGTCTTAACCCACGAAGGAGGAAAAAGGTGAAAGGAAAGAGGCCAAAGTGAAAGAATAGTAAAACCCATGACAAGAGAGAGTATCTTTAGTATGGTAAGAAGGGACATGCAGTTAAGTATTATAGGACAAGGACAAGGGCAAAGGACAAGATCGTCGAGAGGGCAATTGTATGCTCTCACTACTAGCGTACCTAAGAAAGGTGGTAACGTTTCTGTTAAAGGTTTAGCTTTTCTTTTCTATCATCCCACTAGAACTCTGTTTTTGTACGTTGAATCCTTTTAATTCTGCTTCAAAAGTTGAGTCTATGCACCTTAGTACTAGCATGGTATAGGATCCCATTTTTGTCTCAAATCCTGTTAGGGAATCGGCCCATTTATTTATGACTTGTTAGGATTTGAGAATGTCTATGCTAAGTGTTGAGTTTAGAAGTAATGCTTATGTTTTGGGCTATGGGTTGATTCTAGCGATGGAGTGGTTATCCAGTAAGGGTGACCTTCTCGGTTTTGAAAAGAGGGTAGTTAGACTCTTGACTTGCCTCGGTAATACCCTCGAAGTCGCATGTAACCTTTAGGGTTCTATCATGAATTGTTTCCTAGAATCTCATGACACGTCTATTGGTAATTTGTAATCCGATCGAGTAGTGTTCGCCACTAAGGAGGATGGGTCATTTCGCTTATGCATGAGTTGTAGAGAATCACCTTAGTAAGTACATTTGGCAACATGGTTGGCATTTATTTCCAAGAGATAGTTCTTCTGCGTGGAATACCTGATAGTAAGTGGACGAGATCCAAGATTCACTAGTGAATTTTGGAGAGCTTGCATGAAACCAGGAGTATGCAGTTATGTTTGAGCCGAGTGTACTAGAAAAATAATAAGTGAAGGTGGAATGAGAGGCGACAGTGAAATGAGTTCCAACTCATATTTTGGAAAGAGGAATTAAGAATCTACGAAATTGTGAAGTTAAGGACGGTCAAAACACAATGGGGTTAAGCTCAATGAAATGTGACTTAGAAGATTTAAGACTAGATATGCGCATCATATCTCTTTTTAAGAGTATATCCTTGATTCCTCTTTTCCTGTAGAGCTTACTCACATGATATCTTTTGTGTATATCCTCTCGGTCCTATCCTCAATCCAATTTCTATTGCAAACCCCATAGGGAGTATGACTCATCCGTTAGTAACACATGTTGGGGCTTGAGGGTGTTCGTTGGGTTGACTAAACTTTTTGGGTTTTGTAGGATATGGGTTAGTTTTAGGAAGGGATTTCTTGTGACCTAAAAGAAGTCTGTCATGCTTAGTTTCCTAGAAACATATATATATTGGTTGGGTTGAGTAATTCTTTGGGTGTCAGTCTGATGATGATTTCGGTCTTCAGGGATGATGCTTAGGGAGTTCTTCTCCTAATCAGGATATATGTGGCGTAGACTTCCAGTTTTGACATTGCCTAATGGGCACAAAATTTTTACTTGCTTCTGTCATTCGACTTTATCTTTAGGTAGGAACAATTGGGTGTAAACATGTGTTTGAGACATGTTATGATTGACGGTTGCTAGTGGTTGCTCCTGGATGCATTTAAACGCACATTAGGCACTAGATCGGCTCAGTCACCTTTCATATTGCATATGCATGAGTGTTTACACTTGTTCATGGATGAAATTGAATGTGTTATCATGTGAATGTTGCATATGGATGGATGTTTGTGCACACATATAGTGTTTATGTGACTAGGACTATTTGCATACATATTGGACTCATGACACTAAACATATTTTGCATCTAGAAGATCAATCAGGCCTGATCATTTGCATTAGACAAGGAACATATACACATACTTCTTGCATATGTTCATATAGCATTAGAAATCTCTTAAGGACAATTAATGCCTGTGAGTGATGATTCAGTAGATGGATGATTGGATGGTAGGACACATTCTTCTTAACTTGAAGATTTCGGGGACGAAATCCTTTAAGGAGGGGAGAATGTAACAACCCGAATTTTAATAACATGTTAAAACAATAAATCAAGGTATAATTAATTTTTAGGAGAAGAATTAAGGGAAATGGGTTGCGCTATTGCGTCCTTCTCGAAATTCTGCTTGAGATAGAGTCCGAGTTTGCGTAAAACGGATAACGTATGAAGAAGATATGGACGAACGAAGTTAGGCAGAAAAATCGAAAACAGGCCAGAATACACTGGCGCACTTGTGAAGTGCACCAGTACAAAAATACACTGGCGCACCTGCCAAGTGCGCCCATACAAATCCAGCACCGAATTCTGGAGTGTTCTAAGGTGACGTGTCTTCTTTTGAGTGGTTAGATGATGTGTATTCGAGCTGTGCGATTCTGATGACTTCTGGACTGATTTGAAGGCTCTAAATCACCCTATTCATCTATAAATAACACCTAGACCTAACCTAATTCATAACAAATCATTCTTACACCTAAATGCTGCTGGAATCTCTCTTGAGCCATGGCCGCTATCTCCAAATTAAAGCTTAAGCGTTCAAACCCAAATCAAATCAAAGATCAATGCTTCTACAACAAATTCAAGAGAATAGATCAATGATGCTGCAACGTTCTACGACAAATTCACTTCTTAATTCACTAGTCGTGCTCTGTAAGTTCTAGTTATTTTCCGATTTAAATATTTGATTATAATATGGCATTGAATTAAAGTGAAATAGGATCTAAGTATGTTTATCGATCCAGATCTATTTCTATTGTTTCTTGAATCTTGAGTTTTTGACTTGTCTATCTTTATTCTCATGACAAGTTCATAATCTATTCAGCCTGTTGTAATCTTAATATGCCTGTGATGATGTTTTTCTCTCCGATCTTATTTTGATGCAATATTCTACCTTTCCCCTATTTATTTTCTTTTGATGAACCTTGGTCAATTTCAGACCTTGGCCAAAAACCGCGATTTGCGTACGGTACGTATATGGTGGAATTAAGGGATAATTGCCTATTTGAATATGATGGATTTATTGGCAACATGAAATTGGATTGTATTTGCAAGTTTGGGCTTGATATGTAAATTTTGGTATAATCTTGTTATGAGGAAGTTTGCATAAATATTATATGCATGGAATTTGGCATAAATTTGGATCTATGTAATGTAACATGTAAATCAAATATTATCATACCTATGACATTGAAACTATTGTTAATGGCCAAGGACTATGACTGAGAACATAAGAACATGCCTATGACTATGACTGAGAACATTAGAACATGCCTATGACTATGGCTAAGAACGTGCCTATGACTATGACTGAGGACATAAGACTATGCCTATGCCTATGACTGAGAACGTAAGACTATTGCCTTTAAGTATGACAAGGACAATTGTGGTGGATATGAACATATAAACTTAGGGACTTTTATGAATAACAATATTATGGATCTTGGCCTTTAACAATATTGTGAATTAGGGAATCATCTTGAGTTTACAGTACTAAAACTAAATCTAAATTATTAATTTAGATCTTAGTATGCTCACTATGACATCGCGGTTATGAATCTTTTGTTTGGGCTATAACATATTATGATGCAAATTTGGGTAGGTCTATTCTAGATCCAAAACTTTGTTGACATTTAAATTGATAATCAAGTCTAAATTATCATTTATGCCTGTTATGCTAAAATTAGAATGTTTGGGACTATCACCTTTTTATGCTAGATTTGAAAAGTCTATTATTTTCTATATGCCAGTGATGTGGTAACCAATTACCTCAAGTTATATCATACTAGTCTTGTAATCCCTCTTATCACTTTATGCTCGTCCTTTCTGCCTATCATAGTTTGATGTCATTCCCTTTACTTCTAGATTTAGATTTACTTGTGATATGTATCGATTCACGTTTACATGCGATGGGAATACGATTGGGTAGACTAGGCAAAACATGAGTTGGTTATGAACATGAACCATGAACTTGATAATAGGCATAAAGTAAAACATTAATATTGCTATAACTTGAATCTGGATATGGATATAAAACTTTCCTAGAAACTTGACATGAAACTTGACACGAAAATTGAACGTGGACATGACACTAGAATAAACTTGAAAATGGCCAACTCGAGGTTGGGTTGAGTTTGTAGTGTAATCCTACCCGGAACCACCCGGCGAATCCAGTGACTGCAAACAATAGGATCCAATGTGGGTAGTTGGTCATATCGCGCTTGAAACCCGAGGTTAGACTAGGTTGTGGTGTAAAACTGCCCGACACCGCCCGGCGAATCCAGTGACCACAACCACAAGTCTAATGTGAGAGGTTGGGGTGCATTAATGAATTAATGCCACATGATAGAGTTAAGTCATGAACATGAAAGACAATACTTAACCAATACAACACGTTAATTAGACAAGTGGGTTGGGTTAAGTAAAGTGAGAACACCTAACTAATACAATGGGTTAATTAGACAAGTGGTTGCGGTTAAGTAGTAACACTTAACCAACATAACAGGACAAGCGGGTGGGTTAAGTTAACTTGAATAAGTTGATAACACTTAACCATTATAATATGACTAGTGGATGGGGTTAAGTTGACATACACTTAACCAATCTAATGTGATGACCTAAGTGAGAAAGGTTAAGTTAACTAAGGTAAACACTTAACCATGGTAACATAACGAGTAGAAGGGTTAAGTACATATCGTGTTGGTGGGTAATATTAGTAAATATAGACCCACATACACTTAACCATTAATACATATGTGTAGATCCGTGGGAAGGTTAAGTACATATCGGGTAGGTGGGTAATATCAGAGAATATAGGCCCACAGACTTAACCATTAGAAAAACCTAGTAACGGGGACCCATTTCAGCAGTAACCCACATTAGGTATCAACGGAACCCTGAGCTAGGCAGGGTGGGGCACATTACTGGGCTGATTATAAGAGGTCAAATTAGCGGCGGTTGGTGCAGCAGTGCAGGTTCTAACGGAGTGCGGGCGTGCACACACTTTGGCGCAGAAAATTTAGCCACTGGGCATCAGGAGGTATAAAGCTGTGCATGTTGATCGTGTCAGGGTTGCCACCATAGGACTTGATACACCCCATGGTGGGACCAGCACTGGTATCTACAAGTAGGGGGCCACGTGACACAAACGAGAACTAGGTCAAGTAGGGAGCCGATCGATAAGGTAGTAAGGGTGCATCGAATATATTCATGGCCATTGGGGTGATCGAGGTGGAATCCTCATAATCGATGTACACCTGAAGGCTACCATAATTGCGGGGATTGGGATCACGTTGTAATTATTATATATCACGGGCTACTAGTTAGGACACTAGTAGGGTGTACAGATCCTTGTTACACAGGACACTAGTAGGAGTACGGATCATTCCATGTAAGACACTTATGAGGATGCTAGTTAGGTGGGGCAGAGCAAATAGATATCATTTTAATGGTGAAGCTTAGAAACCTTACGATGTTATTCTTGATAGAAACCATGCGATGTGATACTTGATAGGAATTATGGGATGTTATACTTGATTCATCGTGCCCGAAGTTTATCTTGTTACCATAGTTTATCTTGTTATCTTAGTTTATCTTGCATACCTTGTCATCATGCTTATGTTTACTTTCAGTTTATTCATGCCATGTTATCTTTAACTATTTTTATGTTGAAAGTCACTAGGACTTACTCAGTCTTTATGACTGGCCCGTTTTGTTTCACCCGTTTTTCTTCCGTTCCCCCCCCCCAGGTTCGCAGGGTGGGAATACCGTTTAGTTCGGATCTTACCAAGCTCCAAGGCTCTTTCATGTATGGCTTGGATTTCTCTTGGCTATGGCTTGCTTTGCTTTATTGGGGAATACTACAGTTTGTTTTTATGCTTCTTTATTTTTGAGCAAGACAGATATTTTAGCTATGTATTTGGGTATTGGAAGTTGATGGGCTTTTATTGTAAACAATTATATTTAATAAATGATTTGAAGTACTTCTACTTTACCTTCCGCTATTTTATATATGTCTGTCTTGTAATATTTCTGTTCCAGTACCCATAATGCTCCATTGAAGTTAAGGCATTCCCTTTGTGAGTGACCTTAACGGATGTGGAGTGTTACACCCGCGCCATTTCGTGCTCGATTATAATTATATTATAATTTATACGTTCAACGATCGTTAATTAATTATATTCGTTATTAAAATTCAATTCTAAACTGAATTATATATTTTGAATTACCCAGTTCACACCATATCGCCATTTCAGCCAATTCTGGTTATTTCAGAATTAAATATATTATTTGATTATTATTTTAATTAAATATTCACCATTATTAATTCAACGACCATTAAATCCTTTTAATCACCGTTCAAATAATTAAATAAATTAAGTATTATATCTCTAAAAATGCGGGTCATTACATTCTTCCCCACTTAAAATAATTTCGTCCTCGAAATCGCTAAGGTAGAAAACAAACCCTATTGACTGGTTAGAACTTATTTGTTCACTTCTTAATTTCAGTTTCAACTGGACCAATTTAATTTCAATTAAATTATTAATTAATTCTTATCTACGAAAATTTTCAAAAATTCCTGAAAATTTTCTAACACCTTAATTTTCGAAAAATTTCGCCAGCACCTCCTTTGTACTGGTCAATAGGTCAAACTCCAACTCGCCTCTCTGGCCATCTCCAACCCAAAAGAAAATCAAACAGCCAAGCGGCTTGCCAATTCAGCTCATCAAAATCTCATACCATATGAAATATAAACTTGTACCTTTTTGTCGGGCATATCAACTCTATCACTTTCATATGCTATCAACTCAGCATATACCAAAGTTATCCCAATCAAATTCCGAAATCACTTACATCTCCAACACAACCATTCGCTTTTTACCAAGCCAAATTTTCATTTCGAACTCAAGTTTCGTTCTTGATCCCGAATCCTTAACACACCGACTCAATATCATTTCAAATCAATTTCTATTACCACTTAACTGGCTTTTCTTTAATTCCAATTTGCTTTTACAAATTCCTATTTAATTTGTCTTAAATTAAATAAATAAAATTCTAGGAGTTCTAAACAGCTTTGTTTTTCTCAAAACAATTCAAAAACAAATTCCTTTGGTAGTAATCCGTCACTCAGCAACTCGAAAATGAACACCGATGATGTCTAGCTCATCATCGGGGTTATTTCCCAGCTATCGAAGTGAGTTCAATGCTATATCATTTTCAAAATCATTCTTAAACACTTTTATTTTGAAATCAGTTCAAAATATCATTCACAATTTCTTGGAATACAATTTAAAATATCCCAGGATCTTAAAATTTACATATATTTAATCCAAGTCTATTTACAAACTCTGTTCCAAATTTCCAGGGTTTCAATTTCAATTCTGATTTAAATTTCAGATTTAATTCAATTCATTATACTTATCTGAATTCTGATTGGTTATTTACACAACCATTTCACATTTTTATATTCTTATTCGATTATAATATTTACCAATATAAATTCTTTATATCAAAATATAATTTGGGTAAAATTATTTCGCTTACCCTCTTTTCAAAACATATCGTGCCGACCCATCGTATTTGAGTGTTTATAAACTCCTACCGATACAGTGGATAAAACTGATCGACCAGAACCCATAAACAACTCAACCGATAAATCCCCACAATATAAAACAATTTTATATTGAATAACAAATACGCTCTCGTATATATACACTCAAACTCAATCTAGGGTATTGCTAACCCCATCTCTACCGAGTCACGCCACAAAGCCAAGGTAAATCACTTAACTTAAGCTCTGATACCAACTGTAACGACCCGGTTTTGAGAGACTTTGGTTACCCGATTTTCAACACATATCGACTAACCAAACATCGACAAAACCTGGTAATTAATAAGAAAGAAGTTAGAGGGTGAGAATAGATAAGATAGAAACTTAGAATAGAAGAAGAAGAAGACCACAACAACATCAGAGTAACATGAACCTCACAATGGAACGAATAAAATATAACATAACTTTGAAATATAAATCTGTACTTAAATATACATATCATTATCAAGTACAACACTTACAACATAGCGGAATAATAATAGCTTTATAATCCTGAAGCCTCCTGCTCCATCTTTTCAAGTATCTGTAAATCCCGACTACTTGACTGGTCGTACAAAATTGAGCACCCAAGAGTTTAGGGAAACAAAACAAAATAAACTCTGGGTCAGTCGTGGGACTGGTATGAGTAAAACAGTTTTAAACAGTTTGAGCCATTAACGATATCTCATAAGACCACGCCGCATAACAGAACGGGTTTTTCCCTTATGAGAATCCAAATTTAATCTTTATATCAAAACCAATGATATTATAATAATGTCTATCAATCACAATAGTAATAACCATCCAGCAGAAACGCTTTCATCTCACGTTCTACATACATAGTATACAATCAAAACCGCAAGCACGTATTGGGTAATGGATTTCCAACTATGACAAGGTATGGAACCACCTTATGCTAGTGTACCTCTAGAGAGGAATACACTGGGTTCAACAAGAACATCTTGCAACACGGCCACAATGACCGACCACTCATTTCGCTTGAGTGTATCGAATGTATATCACCAACGGTTGGGATCAACAACCGTTTCCCGAATGGGACAACATCAACAATAGATTTTTAGAAATAAATGAAACTCTAGATCAGGTGATTATACACCCTAATAGGTGCGACCTACATAGCCATGCTGCCTGCCCGATTTCTGTCATTTCCCAGTTGATGAGGCTGGAGGTCATAACGTATCTTTCAACAGATTACTCGTTCATTCACTTTGAATGTCACATCATCATACCCGTTAAATCACAAATTCATTTCCCCAAAAATACCACGGGTATAAGCAAAGAGAAACGAATTCCTCCGCCACCAATGTAAATACGTTTGAAACGATCAACTTACGTGATCTACCAGATATACTCTGTCAGACATTCGTCCATTCTAGTTGTCCTGGGACTGGACAAACCGAAGGCACTATCCAGTACATCCATCTTAGGCACTGTTATCTGAGACTTATACAATAACCCTTGCGCTTTACGCCGTCTTCAATTATCTTTGGCATATATGATTCACAACGCTAATGCCAATACATAGTGGTTCTTTAGATAATAATCCAACCGGTCTCTCCATATTAACAACGTTAAAATGGTCAAAACTTTGATAGTTTGTGATTTAACTATCAAAAGAAAACTCGTGTGCAAACAACGATATTATTTCCCGATGGAAATCATACAGATCAATCATCATTTAACATATATATATACATATATTCTCATTTTCTATGTTTAGAAAATATACGTTATTAACACTGGAAAACATTTCCATGGCTTAATTACGTATCACTATTCTCCCACATCTATCATGCTCTAACTACAAATAACAAGAGAACAACTTCCTAAGTATTAACCCCGAAGGCCGAAACCAACATCAGATCGATACTTAGAAAACCATTCAACTTATTAATCTCTAGTCAGTTTCTAATTTTTTGTTTAACTCCTTTTTGATTAACTATGTTCAATTAACTCCTTTCGATTAACTTGATTCGATTAACTCGATTTGATTAACTCCTCTATTTATTTTTCTAATAAATAATCCTTTATTCTATTTATTTTCTAAATAAATAATCCTTTATTCTATTTATTTTACTTTATTTCTTTAACTTTATTCATTTTCAGGTATTGCTTTATAACCTTTTTATCTTCTAAATGTTATTCCTTTATAATCTATTTGTAAATGGTTTTACAAATATTCTCTTTAATAACTTATTTGTTTTCCTAAATCAATATCTCTTTCAATTCTATTTGTAAATAATTTTACAAATATTTACTTTTATATTTGGTTTAAAAATATTTTCATTTATATTTGGTTAGTACATATTTCCTTTATTATTGTTTTACAAATAACCCCTTTATAAAACTCTATTTGTTTTACAAGCAAATATCTCATTTATAAATCTTTCGATTTTATAAATATTTCCATTTATAAATATTCTACTTTATAAAAATTTCCTATTTATAAATATCCCATTTATAAGTAAATTCCTTTTATAAAATCTCCTTTGATTTTATAAACATTTTCTCTTTTATAAAATCCTTTGATTTTATAAATAATTTATTTTCAAATATCACTCTGAAAATTCTCTAATCAATATTCCGGTATTTTAATATTTACCATATCGAATCACGATGACCAATATCGTCCCAACACACATAATCGACAATAGATTATATATCATATCATATATTACAATATAGAAACAGAACAGTATTATAAATATTGAGGAACCCAGTTGGGTCCCTCCAACCTGTTTCCCTGCATCACAGATGTAAAACAACACAAGTATAAAATATCTGTTAAGCAGAATCAATATTCGATTAACGATTTATATATATATCGTATCGATGATTTCAATCAGTAACCAAACAATTCAACCAAGCAGTTAACATACAGCAATCAGTCATCATTTAACAGTTCTAAATATACGTTATAAAAATAGAACTGTTCAGAGTTGGTGAGTTTTACTCACATTAAGCGTTAACCGTTATATAACGATTTGCGTTAGTCGATTTTGATCAGACAATTTATTTCTCCATAAATTGTAACGAGCTCGAATCCACTCCTAGTTAGTTCCAGTGCGTATCCACCATCCATACGATCCTAACGCAACTTACGGTTCTCGATTCTAACCTCGTATGGATGAGATATCACATTTACAAGTTATACGAGTATTTTATATTAATTAAACTTAAATCCCCTTTATCATATTGAGCCTTACCAAGAATTTGAAGCCCATCGACCCATCATTTAACTGAACCCGCATCCCATTTCCACCGTGACCAACTACCCTTTCTTCCTCATTTAGAATGCGAGCTACAGGTGATTTCACCTTGCCATTAACGCCGCTTTCTTCAATCCTAACTCCACCATCCCAAAACGGAATCAAATCTTGCCACTACGGTTTCGATCCCCTCCTGATGCTCTTCCTTCTCATACCCACAAAGTTCAACTCGGTCCTCTCAATTGCCGTCGCGTTCTAGATCCCAACCACGAGCTACAGGAAAAACTCCATAGCTTTTATCACCGAATAACCCAAGTTTTACACCAGATGCGACATTACACCCAAAAATCCGAATACAAACTTAGAAACCCAATTCGATGCACCACAAAATCCAAAATTCGAAACCCTAGCCTTCGCTGAAGAACACGCCGCACAGAAAAGACGATCGAGCCCTACCATACGTACATGGAATGAAAGCCCACCACCCAAGGATTACAAAGGATTCAAATATCAGATTTATAGAATTTTACATGATTTGTATTGATTTATCTATTCTCCTGATTTAGGTTTAAAGAAGAAAACTGACGGCCTAAAATTTGTTTTCATGTATTTAAACTTGTATGTGTGGCTGAGCAAAGAGGAGATGTGGCCTCTTTAGGTTCACTAAAGTAGGATATTTTTTTAATATTTTTATATTTTATTTTGCCAATTTCTCATTGTATTTGGGTTCGAAAATCCCTGTGATTACATATGATACCTAAAAATCACGAAACGGGACATGTAGCTACAGTTCGACATTACGGTCCCAACGAAACTGGTTTCGTCGAATTCCGACTTCGTATGCTCACACAGTGTATTTTTAAAGGTCAATATACTAACTGTTTTTCACTCTAAAAATCCGTACGGCCACATACTGGCTTCAAAAATCACGGAAATTGAAATCTAACAATAATTTAATATTGCGGATCCAACAAAATTAGTTTCGTTGAATTCTGAGGTCGTTTGCAAAACTGGCTATTTTTAAAGCACTAAATAACCCTTTTAAATATTAAATATATTTAAAAACAATTAAATTTATTATTTAAAAATAAATATTATTGAATATATTCACAACAGAATATCATACCGCTCTAGAATATCCTATGTGAATTCCTAGCTCGATATTTCAAATCCCGATTAATCGATATTTGATTTATAATGAAATTCCTTTTATAAATATAAATAAATTATAAAGGAAATTCCATAGCGACTTTTCTAAAATTTGATTTGGACATAAATCAAAATCTACACGACGAAATCTCGATTTTTCTCTTCCACTAGAAAAATATACTCGACCAGCTCTTAATGTTTCTTGTCTCACATAAATCTGATTTAAAACGGCTTCTGTATACTTGTTTAAAGTTCGAATCGCCAAATCGCGAACTGCCGCGCCATTTCGAGCTCGGTTATAATTATATTATAATTTATACGTTCAACGATCGTTAATTAAATATATTCGTTATTAAAATTCAATTCTAAACTGAATTATATATTTTGAATTGCCCAGTTCACACCATATCGCCATTTCAGCCAATTCTGATTATTTCAGAATTAAATATATTATTTGATTATTATTTTAATTAAATATTCACCATTATTAATTCAACGACCATTAAATCCTTTTAATCACCCTTCAAATAATTAAATAAATTAATGATTATATCTCTAAAAATGCGGGTCATTACACACTATTATTTAATGATGAGTATTATATGTATTTGAAATGGTAGAGTTTCAAACGTGCGGCAGTGTTTTACTTGATTACTTATGCACCAAGAAACCTACTCATTCGATGCAAACATCAAAGTTTCACTTATATTTTAAAAATTTCTTGATATTATTGGCGCGGATCCTGGATCCAAACGGTAATATGCAAATGATGAGTGTTATAGATGCTTTAAAATGTAGAATAGCAAACATGCGGCAGTGTTTTACCTGATTATTTAGTCACTAAGCAATCTACTCAGTCAATATGAAAATATGAATATTCTACTAATATTTGAAAACTTTTTCATCTTATTCACAAAAATTCTACTACCAAAGTCGAAACGTGTTTTTGAAAACACTATTATTTAATGATGAGTATTATATGTATTTGCGACGGTGTTTTACCTGATTACTTGAGAACTAAAAAACCTACTTATTCGATGCAAACATCAAAGTTTCACTTATATTTTGAAATTTTCTTGATCTTATTTGCGCCGATCCAGGTACCAAACGGTAATATGCAAATGATGAGTGTTATAGATGCTTTAAAATGTAGAATAGTAAACATTCGGCAGTGTTTTACCTAATTACTTAGTCACTAAGCAACCTGCTCGGTCAATATGAAAATATGAATATTCTACTAATATTTGATAACTTTTTCGTCTTATTTCCACAAATTCTACTCCCAAAGTCGAAACGTGTTTTCAAAAACACTATTATTTAATGATGAGTATTTTATGTATTTGAATTGGTAGAGTTTCAAACATGCGGCAGTGATTTACCTGATTACTTGAGCACCAAGAAACCTACTTATTCGATGCAAACATCAAAGTTTCACTTATATTTTGAAACTTTCTGGGTCTTATTGGCACGGATCCAGGGTCCAAACGGTAATATAAAAATGATGAGTTTTATAGATGCTTTAAAATGTAGAATAGCAAACATGCGGTAGTGTTTTACCTGATTACTTAGTCACTAAGAAACCTGCTCAGTCAATATGAAAATATGAATATTCTACTAATATTTAAAAACTTTTTCGTCTTATTCACACAAATTCTACTCCCAAACTCGAAACGTGTTTCTAAAAACACTATTATTTAATGATGAGTATTATATGTATTTGAAATGGTAGAGTTTCAAACATGCGACAGTGTTTTACCTGATTACTTGAGCGCCAAGAAACCTACTTATTCGATGCAAACATCAAAGTTTCACTTATATTTTGAAACTTTCTTGATCTTATTGGCGCGGATCCAGGGTCCAAATGGTAATATGCAAATGATGAGTGTTATAGATGCTTTAAAATATAGAATAGCAAACATGCTGCAGTATTTTACCTGATTACTTTGTCACTAAGCAACCTGCTTAATCAATATGAAAATATGAATATTGTACTAATATTTTAAAACTTTTTCGTCTTATTCACACAAATTCTATTCCCAAATTAGAAACGTGTTTTAAAAAACACAATTATATAATGATGAGTATTATATGCATTTGAAATGGTAGAGTTTCAAATATGCGGCAATGTTTTACCTGATTACTTGAGCATCAAGAAACCTACTTATTCGATGCAAACATCAAAGTTTCACTTATATTTTTTGAAATTTCTTGATATTATTGGCGCGGATACAGGGTCCAAACGGTAATATGCAAATGATTAGTGTTATAGATGCTTTAAAATGTAGAATAGCAAACATACAGCAGTGTTTTACCTGATTACTTAGTCACTAAGCAATCTGCTCAGTCAATATTAATATTCTACTAATATTTGAAAACTTTTTCGTCTTATTCAGACAAATTCTACACCCAGTGTCGAAACGTGTGTTTAAAAATACTCTTTTTTAATGATGAGTATTAAATGTATTTGAAATGGTAGAGTTTTAAATATGCGGCAGCGTTTTACCTGATTACTTGAGCACCAAGAAACCTACTTATTCGATGCAAACATCAAAGTTTCACTTATATTTTATAAATTTCTTGATCTTATTGGCACGGATCTAGGGTCCAAATGGTAATATGCGAATGATGAGTGTTATAGACACTTTAAAATGTAGAATAGCAAACATGCGGTAGTGTTTTACCCGATTATTTAGTCACTAAGCAACTTGCTCAGTCAATATGAAAATATGAATATTCTACTAATATTTGAAAACTTTTTCGTCTTATTCACTTAAATTCTAGTGCCAAATTCGAAACGTGTTTTTAAAAAACTATTGTTTAATGATGAGTATTATATGTATTTGAATTGGTAGAGTTTCAAACATGCGGCAGTGATTTACCTGATTACTTCAGCACTAAGAAACCTACTTATTCGATGCAAATATCAAAGTTTCACTTTCATTTTGAAACTTTCTGGATCTTATTGGCGCGGATCCAGGGTCCAGATGGGAATATGCAAATGATGAGTGTTATAGATGATTTAAATTGTTGAATAGCAAACATGCGGTAGTGTTTTACATGATTACTTAGTCACTAAGCAACCTACTCAGTCAATATTAATATTCTACTAATATTTGAAAACTTTTTCGTCTTATTCACACAAATTCTGCTCCCAAAATCAAAACATGTTTTTAAACCACTATTATTTAATGATGAGTATTATATGTATTTGAAATTGTAGAGTTTCAAACATGCGACAGTGTTTTACTTGATTACTTGAGCACCAAAAACCTACTTATTCGATGCAAACATCAAAGTTTCACTTATATTTTGAAACTTTCTTGATCTTATTGGAGCAGATCCAGGGTCCAAACGGTAATATACAAATGATGAGTGTTATAGATGCTTTAAAATGTAGAATAGCAAACATGCGGTAGTGTTTTACCTGTTTACTTAGTCACTAAGCAACCTGCTCTGTCAATATGAAAATATGAATATTCTACTAATATTTGAAAACTTTTTCGTCTTATTCACACAAATTCTACTCCCAAAGTTGAAACGTGTTTTTAAAAACACTACTATTTAATGATGAGTATTATATGTATTTGAAATGGCAGAGTTTCAAACATGCGGCAGTGTTTTACCTGATTACTTGAGCACCAAGAAACCTGCTAATTCGATGCAAACTTTAAAGTTTTACTTATGTTTTGAAACTTTCTTGATCTTATTGGCGCAGATTCAGGGTCCAAACGGTAATATGCAAATGATGTGTGTTGAAGATGCTTTAAAATGTAGAATAGCAAACATGCGGCAGTGTGTTATCTGATTACTTAGTCACTAAGCAACCTGCTCAGTCAATATGAAAATATGAATATTCTACTAGTATTTGAAAACTTTTTCATCTTATTCCCACAAATTCTACTCCCAAAGACGAAACGTGTTTTTAAAAACACTATTATTTAATGATGAGTATTATATGTATTTGAAATGGTAGAGTTTCAAACATGCGGCAGTGTTTTACCTGATTACTTGAGCACTAAGAAACCTACTTATTCGATGCAAACATCAAAGTTTCACTTATATTTTGAAAATTTCTTGAACTTATTTCCGTGGATCCAGGGTCCAACCGGTAATATGCAAATGATGAGTGTTATAGATGCTTTAAAATGTAGATTAGCAAACATGCGGCAGTGTTTTACCTGATACTTAGTCACTAAGAAACCTGCTCAGTCAATATGAAAATACGAATATTCTACTAGTATTTGAAAACTTTTTCGTCTTATGACACAAATTCTACTCCCAAAGTCGAAACGTGTTTTTAAAAACACTATTATTTAATGATGAGTATTATACGTATTTGAATTAGTAGAGTTTCAAAAATGCGGCAGTGATTTAACTGATTACTTGAGCACCAAGAAACCTACTTATTCGATGCAAACATCAAAGTTTCACTTATATTTTGAAACTTTTTGGATCTTATTAGCGCGGATCCAGGGTCCATATATCATGTTGCCATACTAGTTCTACAATTAAAACCGCAATGTCGCATATTGGAAATTGGATTTCCGTCATGAGTCGAGGCAAGGGGCAAGCTCCTCTCCGTTCGAGACACTCTAGCAAATGTCTTAGGACCACACACAGCGATCCTGGATCTTCAGGGCCGGTCTTCTCTTACTTTTGAAGATTAGTTATTCTTGAACACACGTTTCCCGGTGCTACCAGACCTATATCCGAGGAACCTCGCATTCCAACATCCACACAGGTGAAAAATAATGTAAATGTCAGGGCTGGTAGGTCGCTGACATCACCCACAGCTGGAAAGAAATGTCGTGCTCTCCCTACAGTCACTATCCCGTTTTCGACTCCTACGGATGTGTGAGGCTCGTGAATTAACGTCATACACAAAGCTATGCCACATAGGCCGTTCTTTGATCATCAACCACAAGACTTTGCTTTTCAACAGAAGCCTTGATCAATTGCCACTTAGGCATGCCACACAGGCAATTCATGCCATGCGATTAATATCAATCAATATATAACCTCTGAGCTCGTACGTCTCAGAGAAGGGCGTTAAGCAAGAGAATAAGTTCTCCGCCGCCAAATAGATATATATTTAATAGAAATCAATCACACCGATTAAAATCCAGTGTCAGACACATAGTCCACTTACAAGTTCGTTCTGGGTCTAAAAGAAACCGGAGGAACCTTATTCCTCGCATATCCATCGATCTCCAAGTACGTCTGGACGATCACCAACTGATTCCCTCCTCTTGGGTGTACAGCCCAATCAAGATCATCAGTAATCATCTAAACGATGTGAAGACCTCTGGTCTTCAACCACCGTCTTCATCGTCGACTTATCGTCGAATCAGTTATTCAGAATGGGTATAAACCCGGCCTTTCCGAATAACCCGTGTATATAATAAACAAATGTTACACAAACACAACATACGCCTCATTCCAATTCAGAGTATTCTTTTATTCAAATATTCACATTCTTAGGGAAAGGTTCCCATTAATTTTATCAAAGATAAATTCTTCTAAATTTATTCTTTAATCTTCCTTTGGATATCATTTCAAACCATGTTAAGATTTTCCAAACTAGTCAGGATTAGCGAACCACACCGAAGTAATTATTTATTTTATTTCCCAATCCCAACATATTCATCCCATGGAGCAAAACTGGTAATACTCCATACCACGGTGCTATCGGTAAAAATTAATTACCGTTTCATGTTCAAATCTAATTAAAGATTTAACTATCGCTTTGGAGCAAAACTGGTGATACTCCATTCTCGATTATTTCAATCTAATTAAAGATTCGTTAAAACTCACTTAGTTTTAATCTTCCCAAAAATCAATATTTATGGTTATTCAAAGCTAAGAAGTTAATCTTATCGTTAACTAGGTTAAAGAACCAATGTCATTTAAAAAAAGGTTCACGATAAACCCAAAATCATATTCCATTGTTAACCGGGTTAAAGAATAGGTCTCATTCAAAACACCGCTCAAAATAAACCCAAAAACCAATTTAAATTCAATTCCAACTAAATAATAATTAACTGGTCAATTTCACTAAATCTTAATTAAAAGATTTATTCTTTTCTAAACTGGGTCCAAGAACAATGTTATTTAAGACACCATTCACGACGAACACAAAATCCCATTTGATATTAAATACAAGGCTCTGAATAGAAAATATATCGGCTTATATTCAATATCAAATTCTGAAACCAACAAATATCATATTGGAAATAACGATATAAATATATTTTTCAAATTTCCACAACCACATATGTATAATCACGAAACCCAACATCAAAATATTCCGAAGATAATTTTGATTCAAAACCCTTCCAATTCGTATATTGGAAATTCTAATTATTTTTAAAGCCACTTCAAATCCAATTTATTTATTCAAAAATATTAGATTATAACTCTAGTTCATAACTAGTTCATTTCAATAAAAATATATTTTTATCTTTTTAAATATGGGATTTTCACCCTAATTCTTTCTAAATCATTTATTATCATTTTACACAAATTATTAATATTTTTAATAATTTTATCAAGGCCCGAACAGTCGATTTCCAATAACGGTCGTCGAACTGCACTTACAACGACCTTTTCCAAATTTGATTTGGACATAATTCCAAATCCAACCGTTAGATTTCAAAATTCTAGTATTCTTTAGAAAGCTCTTTTCGATACGAACCCAACGGTTACGGTTTCAGGAGAATCCGACGGTCGGATCTCCCGCAACGTCAATTCGAAGTCAATGGTCGAAATTCGCGAACTGCTGCGGCGCGGCGCGTTCTATTCAGGCCATTTAATATATATAATATATATATTGTATATACTTCGTTGATTCCAATTCAAAACGTATTTTATAATTCGTTTTAAATTCGTTTTCAAAACAATTTCAACTTCATATTCAAATTTAAATCAAAATTGAATATTCTATATCATTAATATATAAATGATAATATTTTCAAAACATTATATTTTGAAATCACTTCCTTTTCTATATTCATTATAAAAACGAATATAATCGATATAAATATCGTTCGCGTCAAAATGGCTCAAATCTAATCAACACGGCTTTATATATATATCAATAACTTCGTTATTCTATTCAACAAATGAATATTTTCAACACATGAGTATTCTCAACACATGACTATTTTGTTTATTCAACACATGAATATTTATTCTATTCAACACATGAATCTATATTTTATAATATTCTTTATTTTCCCAATTGGAATGAGGCCCAATCAATTACCATATAATGTTAATTATATGGATTCCATACAACACATGTATATAATAGGAATGATAAATAATCAACCATCATCCAAAGTGCACTACACAACTGTCATTCAACCTAACGATTGACACACAACTAAACAATCGGGATTTGTGTACGCCAAATATCATCCCAATACCCGTGTGGGGTTTCAGTCAACAAACACAGATTTTTATTTATGCAGTTGGGCGATGTGTAAAATTTATCGTCCCAATCAATATTAGTCAAATCAGTGTACATAAACAAATCGTCTGAATTGTAAATGAATATTTATTTATTCACATTCACGTTAAATTTATGTTTTTAACGATAAGTAATTTATTTCAACACATGAATATATTTCCATTCATTCTACATCACAATCAATTTTCACCACACAACAAATCAAACAAGTCGTCCATGGTCTGTGGACAATGGGTGTCGGGTGCTGCTAAGCACCGTCTGCATCCTAGTATATATTTTTAACTAGAAAACAAGAATTAAAGTGAGAAGTTCTCACCGAGGGTTCCATTCCTCCACGCTTTATTTCTGAACGGTTTGGATTTGTCTGCCATGTCAACGTAGTCTTCTCTACGCTGTTCATATAAAAAAATCACATTTTTATTTCAACGCTATAAAATTCACATTTTTACCATGCTTCTTTCTATATAAAAATTATATTTTTATATTGCTACTTATATAAAAATCGAATTTTTTATTTCAAATCTCTATACGTAAAGATCGTATTTTTATTTCGCCACTTATATAATGATGAACATATTTTTAACGCTACTTCGTATAGATAAAAATCATATCTATATGACGCTAAAAATTATATTTTTACATTGCTAAAAATAAAATCTTTACTTCATTAAAAATCCAACCCTTCTTCGCTAATATTATATTTAAAAATCCGACCTTTCTTTGCTAATATCACATTTAAAAATCTGATTTTTAATTATAAAAATAAATAAAAACTTACAGCATGATTGGAGGGGGAGTGGGTGGTTCAAAGGGGAGGCGTAGGGGCCAGAGATGGTCAGAGGTGGGCTACTCTCGCTGGCGGCGGCGGATCCATGGCTGGGTGGCGGCGGTTCCTCGCGATTTGGGGCTTCGGTCGTGGGTTTCAAACAGGACAAGGGGGCTGGGGATCATCAGGGCTGCGGCGCTTGAGCTGGAGGTGGGGGCGGCGCTAAGTTGGGGCGGTGGAGGTCGAGGTCGGTGGCGACTCTCAAATTGGGGTTAGGGCGTTGGAGTGGAAAAGGAAGGAGGGAAGAGAAAGAAGGGAGCGCTGGAGCAGGAGAGGGGGTTGCAATGTAGGCGGAGGAGCCATGGAGGAGGAGAACGATAGGGGGAAGAGCGACATTTTTTTCTTTCTTTTTCTCGTTTTCGTTAAAATGAACGGGGGATGGGGGGTCTTGACTAGGTAAGAAGAGATGAAGGGGCATGGATTTTTTTATTATTATTTTATCCTCCGAAAAGTAACTTTAAATTTGATCTCAAAACGGGACCCACCGCCTGTCGTCCATAGATAATTACCCCCATTCCGAACACAATGGGATATGTATTGTAGGCTGATTCGATCGTTTCGATCAGTTTTCGTCAAATTCAAAATATAAATCAGTATATTGAATTTGAACGCACATTTCACTTTACCGGCGCCACATATTAATTCTAAAAATTTCCGAAAAATTATTTCTATCTTCGTATTGACAATACGGTCCTAACAAAACTAGTTTCATCGAATTCTGAGACCGTTTGAAAAATGGCCATTTTGAAGGGCCAGAATTCCACAACGACTATTCTGAATTTTCAGTTGGACATAACTTTATATTCCCGCTATGAAATTTTGATTTTTCGGATTCGTTGGAAAGGTATTTTCAAATAGATTCTAATATTTTTGGTTTCGCTAAAATCCAGTTTATTTTGAATCCTGTACATTCATTTGAAATTTGAAATCGAATTTTCGAACTACCGCGCCATTTTCAATTCCTTTTATATTTAAAATAAAAATTTTATATTCTAACGACGATTCAAATAAATATATACGTTCTAATTCTATTCAAAATGAATTTCTCGTTGTTATTATTTAAAATAATTCATTTTAAATATTCAAAATTCATAAAAGTTGCCAAAATAAATTTTTTTAAATAGGCTCAGAATTTCCGGTTTGTTACAATCTCCCCCACTTAAAATCTTTTCGTCCTCGAAAAGGAATGAAGCTAATAGTTGTTTAACTAACCAACTCAACTTTCATTATCTTCATTACGGCTTAGGTTCTTCCACTTTTCAGTTTCTAAGAACTTTTTAAATTTTTAAAAAATTTGGCTAACACCCTTAATTTTCGAAAAAAATCGCCATAACCTCCCCTGCCGAGAGCTTTTGGATAGTTCTAATAGCCACCCATGGCCCTCACCAATCTAAAAGAAAAAGCCAAGCAGCTAGCCAATCGGCTCATAAAATCATCAAATCCCCAAGAAATACAATAAACATGTACCTATTTGGATTATTCGAAAATGACTAATGGCGTCCTCTTGGCCATTTCTTTTTGAAAATTCAAAACACGCTTTTTCTTCTCTGAATTTCTCCTCACAAATCTCTTCTTTACACGTTGACCATGCTGAAAATGCTAAGAACGTTTCTGTTAATCCATCTTTTAAGGATATTTTGCTCAGGCCAGCTGTAAAGCGAAACTCAGATCCGAATATTTTTAATTATAAAAATCCTTTGTCAAAACCGTCTCCTCGTATCCTTCACAGCTATAATGAAAATCTCAATAATATCAAATCAAAAAATGGCTGCTTCAGATGTGGATCGACAGATCACTGGGCGCGATCATGTCAAAATCCAGTTATTTGTTTTAAATGTCATAAAACAGGGCATAAGGGTTTCAATTGCAAATCCCATCGTTCTCCACCCCCAAAAATAGCAGAAAGCTCCTACAAAAAAATCTCTGCTAATCGCTATCAAAAATCTTTCGAATGGGCTAGATCGATGGTAATCATCTCCATTGTGAGTGGATCCTTTTCTATACGTCAGACCGAGGAGATTTTGAAGGCCAGGTATTGTCGTCGTGCCCCATCCTGGGACTGGAACGTTAAGAGAATGGGAGATGTTTTTGTTGTTCGCTTTCCATCTCATTTGCTACCAGTAAATTTCCAATATACTTACAATTTGACCATGGGAAAAATTAATTTGAGGAGGTGGAGCCCAAGATTTGGCAGTGTCTCAAGGGAGAAGGAAACTTTTTGGATCCTAGTGAAAAATGCCCCGCTGGTATGTCATAAACTGGATGTTCTTCAAGCAGCTCCGGATGATTATGGTGTAGTGGAGAGGGTCCAATATGGAGCAATTCACGACGCGGATTATTCATGATAGTGGCAATCCCAATTGAGGGGTTTTCTCATGTAGTCCATATTCAATGATGTGAGGAGGACTCACCGCCCAAAATCCATGTTCCTCTTTTCGAGAAAAGGGTGTTTGCAACTGATAGCGATAGGAAGCTTAAAGTTATGTGTAGCAAAGATGAGGAGCAAAAATGCATGTTGAAGATGTTAGTGACCCGGTGGATGATTCATCGGTTAATGCAGAAGGAGGTACTGTTGAAGCGAGGGGTAATAATGACAATTATGTGGTTCGCTATGATGATAAGGTGGCGGTGGAGGTTGATGTTGTTGGTAATATAGTGGGTGTTGGTGCGAATTCTGGAGATATCATTCCTGTCAATGAGAATAATGGTGTTGGCTTGCATGATTTTGAGGAGGGGGACAATGTGCATGGTGTCAGGGAGGTGTTGGATGAACATGTCATGGACAACGAATCACAAGATCTAACTCTGGCTGGAGGTTTGGCTATGGCTCCAACTAGCTCTGGAGATTGCTCGGCAACAAGGGACAAGGGCAAGCGTACCATGGACCAAGGAGTTGTCATGCTGAGACACAGTGCAAGGGGGATGGGCCACCCAATGGCAGGTATCATTTTTGTTCCTGCTATTCTTAATACTTTGACTAGTGATCAACTTCATGACATTGCAAGTAAATCTGGTTTTGTGTTGAATGATGATGTGATACATGATATTAAGAACAAAGAAAATTAGAGGGCTAATGTTTCACCATGATGGTTGTCATATGGAATGTTAGAGGCCTAGTAACTTTTGATAAGTGTCTTACGGTTAAGAATTATCTCAAATCTGTAAAACCTGATATCATCATGCTTCAAGAGACTAAAATCGAGAACCCTGAACCATTTATTTTTAAATGTTTGGGGTGGGGTGTTATTGATGAATAGGCTTTTATTCCTGCTGTGGGAAACTCTGGTGGCATTTTTACTAGTTGGAGTAGCAATTCTTGGGCGGTTAAGCAGGAAATTAAACAAACTTATTGTCTACATATGGCTCTTGAATGCAAGACTACAAATGTTCTTTATTTCTTTTCTAATGTTTATGGACCTAACACAATACGAGAAAGAATGACTTTGGGGGCAGAGGGTTTGGAATTTCATAATCTCATGTATGGTCCTTGTGTAATTGGCGGAGATTTTAACGTTACTAGATTAATGTTTGAACATAATGTTGTGAAAACTTCTGGTTTGGGTGATATGAATGATTTCAGTGACTTTGTTGGAAATTGTGGCCTTATTGACTTACCCATGAATAATAAAAAAATTATGTGGACTGACGGTAGAACCCCTCCTACTTTAGTTCGTCTTGATAGTTTCTTTATTAACTCTGCTTTTGAAGACATGTACCCCCTGACTCTTCAAAGAGGCCTTACGTCCCTTATTTCTGATCATTGCCCAGTAGTCCTAGACACTAACGCTGATTTTAGAAGGAAGTCTTTTTTTAAGTTTGAGAATATGTGGTGCATACAGCCAAATTTTGATGAGATGCTTCATCAGAAATGGATTGAGTTTCGCAGCATTGGTGATGCAGCTACCAATTTTTGAAGAAAAATGAGACTTTTGCGAATTTTTTTAGCCAAATGGAATAGAGAAGTTTTTGGGGACATCAGAATTAAGAAACAGAGACTTGAATCTGATAATATGGAGTTGAATGTGCTTAAGGAATCACGTAGTTTAGATGAAGCTGGGAGAGCCTTGTTAAAAACTAAAGAAAGGAGCTTCTTACTGTGATTAACCAAGAAGAGATTTTTTGGAAATAGAGATCGAGAACTCAGTGGCTAAAGCTTGGTGACAGTAACACGAGCTACTTTCACAAAGTGGCGAACGGTACACGGAGAACGAATACGATATGTAGTATTTGGAAGGATGGGGAAGAAATTTGTGATCAACAAAGGACAAGAGAAGTTTTTACTGAATTTTATAAGCGTAACTTTGGAGGAAGAAATGAGAATTGTGTGAACGTAGATTGGAGTGTGTTGTATCCTTCAACTGTTGATCTTAGTGGCATTGATTCTGAGTTCTCGGAGGAAGAAATTGTCGCGGCTTTAAACGAGATGCCTGGTGATAAAGCCCCTTGCCCTGATGGTTTTCTAAATTTCTTTTATAAGAAATATTGGTACTTGGTTAAACATGATGTTGTCAATATTTTCAAAGAATTTCATTCTGGTTTCATGAGATTGGATGTGTTGGGGTACGCTAACGTAGTCTTGATCCCTAAGAAAGAAGGAAATGTCTCTGCTGCGGTCTTTTGACCAATTAGCCACTTGAACAGTAGCTTCAAGTTGATCACTAAGGTCGTTGCAAACAGGTTGAAAGTGAAAATGGATGATCTTATCAATGTTTCGCAAACAACATTTATTAATGGAAGGTTTATTCTAGATGGAGCAGTACTTGTCCAGGAAGTCATCTCTCATAGTGACAGACATAATGTGCCTTGCACAATTTTGAAGTTGGATTTCGCTATGGCCTCTGATACTGTTGATTGGAGGTTCGTCATGGATTTGCTTAGCGCGAGAGGTTTTCCGGTTAGATGGCTAAACTGGATTCATTGCATTTTAACATCAAGCAGATCAAACATTTGTGTGAATGGCGTGGCTGGCAAGACAATTGTCTCCAAGCGTCGGTTGCGTCAGGGAGACCCACTTTCCCCACTTCTTTTCGACTTGGCTGCCGATGTCTTTTGTTGGATCCTTTAGGTGGCAAGTGCTAATGATATCATCCAGAGCTTCGCGAGAGATCACATCATTGGGGGTATTAATTCACTACAATATGCTGACGATACTATTATCTTTAGCAACCCAGATTGCAAGTACTTTGCCTCTTTAAAAATTTTGCTTTATGCTTTTGAAAGTTTATCTGGCTTAAAAATTAATTTTCATTAGAGTTGTGTTTACACTCTGGGTTGTAGTGTTGATGTGAACAGGAAATGTGCTGAAATGCTTAGTTGTAAGGCGGATTCTTTCCCTCTTAATTATCTCGGGGCTTGCATCCGTCCAAAAAGATTGATGAAGAGTGGTTGGAAGTATGTCATTGACAAAGTTGATAGGCATTTTGCGAGATGGAAGGGGAATTGTTTATCAAAAGATGGAAGGCTAGTGTTGGGGAATTCTGTTCTATCTACTATATCTTTGTATTGGCTTTCTTTCTATTCATGTCCTGGATGGGTGATTCTGAAGATTGATGTTGTTCATCGGAATTTTTTCTGGACTGGTACGAAGGATACACGTAAAGTTAGTTGTCTAGTGTCGTGGGATCAGGTATGCAAGTCCAAAGATCAAGGAGGTTTGGGAGTTATAAATTTGAAAAACATGAACTCTGCTTTGCTTTGCAAATGGCTATGGACTATGCTTAGTGATAAGAAATATCTCTGGAAGGAGTGGATCTTAAACACTTGTTACAGCGGAAGATTTCATTGGTACGCGGATGTTTCTCATTGCTCGGTATACTGGCGTGGTGTTATGGCTAACGTTCACTGGATGAAGATTGGTGCTGGGGTTGTAGTAAAAGAATGGACGCAATGCTTCTTTTTGGTCTGACTGCTGGCTGCTCCCCATCCCTTTGCGTGTTGAATTTGCTGACCTTTTTGATATTGCATGCAACAAAAAAGCTTCGGTCAGCGAAATGTACAATGTGAATTCAGCCAATTTTAAATGGAACCTGACTCTTTGTCATCTCTTGGCTGGTAATGCTTTGATTTAGCTATGTGGCCTAGTTCGTTTGTTAGAGGATGTACAACTTTACGATGAAGAGGATGATGAATTTGCATGGAAGATTGGAGGAAATAACTTTCGGGTTAGAGAACTTTATAAGATGATGAACTTTGCAGGAAGAAAATACGATGGATTCATACGAATGTGGAATTTTAAGACTGTACCCACTAAGTTCAAGATTCATATATGCACGATCATGCATAACAAGCTTAATACGGTGAGCAGATTACGTCAAAAAGGAGTTCAAGTCGCTGGGGAATGTGTTTTTTGCGCTGAAGATGATGAGAATTACCTGCATTTATTCGTTGATTGCGATTTCTCCTTTTATGTGTGGACGAAGTGTTTAGTTAGCCTTAATATTTGCTTAGATTGGTCTAGTTTCATCACCGATCAATTTCTTTTTTTGCACAGCACTATTACTTCACTACCTAATGCACATATGCGACATATGTTTGCAGTCTTGAACTTTGCTTATGTTTGGATCCTTTGGCATGAACGAAACTCACGAAAGTTTAAATGTAAAATGAAACAGCCCAACTCAGTTATTTTTTGCATTCTTAAATTTGTTTCTCAATGGTCAGGTAACGACGAGAACAAGTTTGTGGACACAATTGGCGCTAGAGTCATGGATAGAGCTCATGGCAGCCGAGCTTGATGCAGACTTTGCTTTAGACAGTTGGGTTTATTAGCTACTATGTAGTTGTTTTATGTATATTATAGGCACTATATTACCTTGCTTGCGTGCATGTATTTCTTTTTGGATTGTACATATTCTTGTATATATTAGTACCTAGTAGCTAGTAGCACGTCTTTGGTATGCTGAACTGAACACATTGTACTTGGTTTATGCTTAATGAATGAAGGCGTGAATCTAGCGATTCACTACCTTTTTGCATCAAAAAACATGTACCTATTTGTCGGGCAAACAATTTTATTCCTTTTCTCTAGCCTCCTTCCTATGACATGTTCAATGGATATACATGTACATGCATGCAATTGTAATCATTTTTCAATACAGTTCAATATTCGGTTCCATTAGGCTAAATGGTTCAAAATTTTAAACCAATAATCAAACAACACAACCATCAATCAATTAGTGGATTAACTTTTCAAATTCATAATTTTGATATATATATATATATATATATAATCAAGTTTTTGATGCCAAATTACAACAATAAACCTATTAGTTTTGGTTCTCACACCAGTCTGATCGAAATATACAGATATCTCACTTTTCGAAACTCGAACATAAATGCTGATGATGTTTCGAACCAACATCAGAACATCTCCGGGCTACTAGAGTGTGATTCTATATCTATCCAGTATATTAAAACTTCGAATATACGTTCATGACGCATATATGCAAAATCTTTATATATTGGATTGTCCAAATTCAATATAAAATAAAATATTCAAATATGTACAATTAGATATAAATTTTCAAAAAAAAAATTTGTTTTCAATTTTATTTTAAAAAATGTACTCTTCACACTCATTCTAGGATACTACTGATCCCATCTCTAACGAGTAATTCTTATTGGATATTTCTAAACCAACCTCTGATGAATTCTTCTGTTTGGTTCAAATGTGTCTTGTTCTTGAGCTCTATAAACCAAAGCTCTGATACCACTGTAAGAACCCGGTAATTCCCCGGTAAGGAAAGAACGGATTGCTTTGAGGACAAGACGAATCAGAACACAAACAGAGGAACATTTCATTGTGTATTACAACAATTCCATCAGAATACAAGAATATACAGAGTATGAATAAATATTACACATTTGATAAATATCAAATATTTATATACATTACTGCGGAAAAATAATACAAAACATAACTGAAAGAAAGACACGGATACATAGCTTTCCGAATATCACTTCAGCTATATACCAGTATCCTGTGAATATAAATCTGCAAAACCAAAACTACTAGCTGCCCGTGCGGAAAATAAGGGCACCTGGAGTTTAGGTTAAAACAATAAACTTCAGGTCAGTCATGTGACTGGTGTGAGAACTAAAACTGTTATTAATCTTTATTTTGAAAGTTAGGTAAATCAAGGGACCACGCCGTATAACATGGAATGGGTTTCCTCCCAAGAATACCAGTGCATAAGAAAAACAGCGCAATGCTAAATAAAGAACAATGAAGCTGTTATAAGACCCAGATCCCATCACACAATGCAACGCAAGCCGGAGGATAGAGTTTTACCTTATAACTGTCAAAGAATGCTTGATACGCTAAATTTCCTCTTTTATTATTACGATAAGTGAAGAAAACAACTTCAAATATAAATGTATCAATCATAGATGGCATTGGTATCATATATCATGTCGCCATACTAGTTCTACAATTAAAACTGCAATGTCGCGTATTGGAAATTGGATTTCCATCATGAGTCGAGGCAACGGGCAAGCTCCTCTCCGTTCGAGACACTCTAGCAAATGTCTCAGGACCACACACAGCTATCCTGGATCTTCAGGGCCGGTCCTCTCTTACTTTTGAGGATTAGTTATTCCTAAACACACATTTCCCGGTCCTATCTGTAAGAACCCGCTGCTTCCCCGGTGAGGGAAGAGCGGATAATTCGAGGAAAAACCACATCATAACGCAAACGGAAGAACATTTCATTGCTTATTACACAATTCCATCAGATTACAAGAATATACAGAGTATAAACAAATAAATAATACACATTATAAAATATCAGAGATTACAATACATTACAAAGCAGCGGAAAATAATACAAATCACAACTAGAAGGAGATATATGGATACAAAGATTTCCGGATATCGTTCCAGCTGTAAACCAGGATCCTGGGAAGATAAATCTGCAAAACCAAAACTACTAGCTGCCCGTGTCGAAAATAAGGGCACCCAGAGTTTAGGTTCAAACAATAAACTCCAGGTCAGTCATGTGACTGGTGTGAGAACTAAAACAGTTATTAATCTTTATTTTAAAGTTAGGTAAATCAAGGGACCACACCATATAACACGGAACGGGTTTCCTCCCAAGAATACCAGTGCATAAAACAACAGCGCAATGCTAAATAAAAAAAACGAAGCTATTATAAGACCCAGGTCCCATAACACAATGCAACACAAACCAGGGGATCTGGTTTTCCCTTATAATAGCCAAAGCATGCTTGATACGTTTAAAAATAACCATTTGATAATGTTATAAGTGTATAGTGTCAAAACAATTTCAATCATAAGTATCAGTCATAGACGGCATGGGTACCACATATCATGTCGCCATACTAGTTCTACAATTAAAACCGCAAATGTCGTATTTGGAAGTTGGATTTCCATCTAAGAACCGAGGCAAGGGATCGTCCTCTACCAATTCGAGACAATCTAGCCCATGTCTCAGGATCAGAACGCATCGACCCCTGGATCTTCAGGGCCGGTCGATGTGGATTAGACGAAATCCTGAACACTACGTTTCCCCGCCCTTTGGGGCATAAATGAGTCTTACGACTCCATCGGCTCCACATAGTCACCGATATATCCGAGGTGCCTCGCAACAGCAACAACCACACAGGTGAAAGTAATATAAATGTCAGGGCTGGTAGGTCAATGACACCACCCTAGCTAGAAGGAAACGCATGTTCTCCCTGCAGTCCCCTCCCGTTTCTGGTTCATACCGGGGTGTGAGGCTCGCGAATTCACACTACCCAAAGCTTTGCCACACAGGCCGTGCTTTGATCATCAACCACAAGACTTTTCTTTTCAACAAAAGCCTTGATCATTTGCATCATAGCATGCCACTCAGGCAATTCACGCTATGCAATCGATATCAATCACATAGAATGAAATCCGATGTCAGACACACAGTCCATACAAATCCGTTCTGGGTTTGAACGAAACCGGAGGCAATTACCTCGCATATCCATCGATCTCCAAGTACGTCTAGACGATCACCAATTGATTCCCTCATCTTGGGTGTATAGCCCAATCAAGATCATAAGTAATCACCCAAACGATGTGAAGACTTTCGGTCTTCAACCACCGTCTTCATCTTCGACACCACGTCGAAACAGCTATTCAGAATGGGATAAACCCAGTCTTTCTGAATAACTCGCGTATATATTATAAAAGTGTTACACAAACACAACATACGCCTCATTCCAATTCAGAATATTCTTTTATTCAAATATTCTTATTTTTGGGAAAGGTTCCCATTAATTTTATCAAAGATAAATTCTTTAAATTTATTCTTTAATCTTCTTTTGAATATCAATTCAAACTAGTCGGGATTAGCGAACCACATCGAAGTAATCATTTATTTTATTTCCCAATCCCAACCTATTCATCCCATGAAGTAAAACCGGTCATACTTCACATCTAACACCACGGTGTTATTGGTAAATTCAATTACCATTTCACGTTTAAATCTAATTAAAGATTTAACTATCGTTTGGAGTAAAACTGGTGATACTCCATTCTCGATCATTTCAATCTAATTAAAGAATCATTAAAACTCCACTTAGTTTTAATCTTCACAGAAATAAATATCCTGTCTTTAACTGGGTTAAAGAACCAATGTCATTTAAAACACGGCCCATAATAAACCCAAAATCACATTCATTAATTATCGGGTTAAAGAACGAGTGTTATTTAAGACACTGTTCACGATAAACCCAAAAAACAATACCAGTTCAATTCCAATTAAATAGTATTTAATTGGTACACTTCATTAAATCTAAATAAAAAGATTTAATCATTTTTCTCAACTGGGCTTAAGAACAGTGTTAATGAAGACACCATTCACGACAAACCCAAATCACATTTGATATTAAATACAAGGCTCTGAATAGAAAATATATCGGCTTATATTCAATATCAAATTCTACGACCAACAAATATCGTATTGGAAATAACGATATAAATATCTTTCAAATTTCCATAACAATATATGTATAATCACAAAATCCCACACCAAAATATTCCGAAGACAATTTCGATTCAAATCCATTCCAATTCAACTATTGGAAATTCTGGTTTCTTTTACAACCATTTCAAAACCAATTTATTTATTTCAAAAATAAATGAATTATAATTTCTAGTTCAAAACTAGTTCATTTTGATAAAAATCTATTTTTATCTTTTCAAATATGGAGTTTTTCAACCCAATTCTTCACAAATCATTTCTTATGATTTTACATTAATTATTAATATTTTTAATAATTTTATAAAGGCCCGTACAGTTGATTTCCATCAACGGCCATCGAACTGCACTTACAGCGACCTTTTCCCAATTTGATTTGGACATAATTCCAAATCCAACCGTTAGATTTCAAATCTCTAATATTCATTAGAAAGCTCTTTTCGATACGAACCCAACGGTTCCGGTTTTAGGAGAATCCGACGGTCGGATCTCCAGTAATATCCATACGAAGTCAATGGTCGAAATTCACGAACTGCCACAGCGCGGCGCGTTCTATTCAAGCCATTATATTATATATATAATATATATAATATATATTTCGTCGATTTCAATTCAAAACGATTTTAACTTCCATCTCAAATCAAAATTGAATTCTCTAATATAAATTTGTTTTAAATTCATTTCAAATGGATTTCAATTCTATTTCAATTTAATTCGAATTTCAATTCACTTCAATCTAATTCGAATTTCAATTCACTTCAATCTAATTTGAATTTCAATTCATTTCAAAATATCAGATTTTGAAATCACTTCCTTTTCTATATTCATTTTGAAAACGAATATAATCGATATAAATATCGTTCACATCAAAATTGCGTCAATCTAATCATCACGGCTTTTATTCAACACATGAATATATATTTCTATTCTTTATTTTCCAAATTAGAATGAGGCTCAATCAATTACCATATAATGTGAATTATATGGATTTTCTACAACACATATATATAATAGCAACGATAAATAATCAACCATCATCCAAAGTGCATTCTACACTGTATAAGCATTAAATATAAATATTCGACGCTTATACAGCCTGTCGATCAATCGATTGACATACAACTAAATAATCGGGATCATCAACCACAAGACTTTGCTTTGCAACAGAAGCCTTGATCATATGCCACTTAGGCGTGCCACACAGGCAATCCACTCCATGTGACTGATTTTTGTCAATGTATAACCTCTGAGCTCGTACGTCTCAGAGAAGGGCGTTAAGCAAGAGAATAAATTCTCCGCCGCCAAACAGATATATATTTAATAGAGATCAATCAACACAGAACAAAATCCAATGCCAGACACACAGTCCATTTACAAGTCCGTTCTGGGTCTGAACGAAACCGAAGGCACCAATTCCTCGCATATCCGTACAATCAACAGTATGTTTGGACGACTACTACTTCAATTCCTTCATGGTAGCTACTCCAATCACGAGCATCAGTAGCGCCCATCCGTCCAATGTGGAGATCGTCGGTCTTCAGCCGTCTTCGACTCTTCGACTTCTCAACGTCGATCGATTATTTGAAATGAGATAAACTCGGCCTTTTCAAATAACCCACGTATATTTAGTTTTTCAAAACAATTAATCACATGGTTGGACTATTCAACATTCACATTTCAGTTATTTAGTTATAATTTTCTTGTCAGATACATTCAACCATCACATATCAAGCAACCACAACAAAACTGGTTTATTTCCACTCTATATCGTCTATAGTATTTTATAAAGATATATCGCCATTTTTATTTAATTTAAAACGGCCATATTTAATTAAACGACGTTTCAGGTCGTGTCGATGCACTGGCGCTGCTTTTCACTAATTTTGTTTTACACATATTTGAAAATCTAACCGTTGGATCTTCACAAATTTTACATCATTAGGAAGGTCATTTCAAAACGAATCCAACGGTTTCAGTTTTGGGAAAATCCGACGGTCGGATCTTCCACACTAGCCATTCGAAGTTACGATTTCATTTTACGAACTGCAGCGTTGTTATTCGATTTAATTTAATTGTATTTATATATATATAAATATAATCGTTTCTGGCGCTGTTTTTCTTCAGTTCTGAATTAAACATTCCAGACAATCCAACCGTCGGATCTTCACAAAGTTGGTGCCGTTGGAAAGATATTTCCAAGGTGAACCCAACGGTTGCGGTTTCGGGAAAATCCAATGGTCGGATTTCCCGCACTAGTTGTTTGAAATCACGGTTTCAAAACACGAACTGCACGGCCATGTTTCATTTTAATTCTATTTATATTTATATATTTATATAAATATAGTTCATTCAAAAATTCCCATATCGTGTCCACTTCAATTATTTCACTAACGCCTTTAAATTTCGGAAAATTTCGCCATAACCTCCTTTGTACGGGAGGGTCTGGGAAAATTCCCAAATAGACACACGGGCGTCTTATATCAAAAAGAAAAAGAAAAAGCAAAGCGGCTAGCCAACAGGCTCATAAAATCATCACCCAAACAAAGCAGTAAATGTGTACCTATTTGTCGGGCACAAAATTTTATTTCTCTTCTCTAGCTCCTTTGCTTTAACCTGTTCAATAGATATGCATGTACATGTATACAATTTCTAACACTTATCATTTTCCATTCAATTTCATATTTGATTTGCTTTGGTTTAAGAACACCATTCATTCTAATGTTGCATGCATAGGCTAAAATCATATCATTAGCTAATTAATGTATATTTCAACTCATGCACGTTTATTCGAACAAGTGGCTATTTTTAACACTTCACATTTCAAAGAGGATAATTTTGGCGAACTAAAATATATTTCAACACATGACTATTTTATTTAGTTCCTATGCATGTTAAATATAATATTTCTATCATTTAAAGTATTTATTTCAACGTCCGCATATCTTTAGCATATCACACATATGATAAAAATGATATTTTTATCATTTAAAATATTGATTCGACAAATAGATGTTTCAACACTTCATAGTTTCAATAAAAATGTAATTTTTATTGTTCGAACTTTTTATTCAACACATGAACTTTTCCACTACACACACTTCTCAACAAATGAGTATTTCCACACGTGGACATTTTATTTATGTTGTTCATATTAGAGAGATGGAATTTTTGTTGTTGAAACTATTTATATAAGGAGAATATTTTTCATGCTTCATATATATATAAAAATGTGATTTTTATTGTTTAAACACTTCATTCATTCACAAATGAATTTAATTTTCACACAACACTTTTCAACACACAAACATTTCCACACATGGATATAGTTTCAGCCTATGGCTTTAATTTCAACGCACGAAAATTATTTCAACATATGAAAATAATTCTAACACGCAAAGATTATTCAAAATTTCGGCAGCATAACGGCAGGGTAGTTAAAACCGGCACCGTCCCTAGTACGGCTCCTCGCTCTACCTTAAAACCTCGCGGTTTTTGACAATGGGGATTCATGCATCTAATTCGCACGCAGGCGGCATGTTTATTTTTATTTCCACAAATATTTCCAATTCATTTCAATCACCAATGGGTAACTTTCAACCACAACCAAACAATATCAACCACAAACAATTATTCAACCTTTCGTATTTTTCATCCAATATTTCACACCAATTCACAACAATAAATATCGTCCATGGTTTGTGGACGAGGGGAGTGTGTGTGCGTATATATATATATATATATATATATATATATAATTGCTATATTTCACTTGCATTTCAATACATATATCAATTATTCTATGCATGTAAAATTCATACTTCACTTATATAGCTTACACTACGCATGTACATGAGATATACAACACGTATGCAATTTATATTTCGCTAATATAAATTATACACGACATTTTCCATTCAATTTCATGTTAATATAGATTTCTCAAATTGGTTTTCGGAGCGCTAAAAATCGATACGATGTTAGAAAAATCTGCGGCTTCTTCTATTGGGTAGAGAGCTTCCTTACAGTCCCGATGTTTCCTGTTTCATCGAATTTCGTCAACACACCAAAAAGATATGATTTTTTAAAGTGTAAAGATCAAAGAAAAACTCACTTTCACGAAGCTTCAAAACTAGGTTTACAGTTTTCGCGAGAATCGAGGCACGAGGGGATGATCGGCGAGTTGGACGTGGAAGAGGGAAGAGAGGGCTTCCAGTCGGTGGTGGTTTGGTGGCGTTCGGTGGTCCAGATCGGCGGCTGCGGCGGTGGAAAGGTCGAGACTTTGGGTCTTCGATTCGGGTGGCACAGGCGACGAGGGGTGGCGGTGGTCAGTCCGATTTGAAGAGGGGACGGAGGCGCGTCGAGGGGTGGCGGTGGCGAAGGCTGTAGGTGGCGGTAGCGGCGGCGATCGGGGCTGGAAGGTTGGGAGCTCGTGTCGCCGTTCGTTCGAGGGGGTTTTATTTTTTTTTAAAAAAAAAATTTATGAATGGAAAATTATGATTTGCCGAGGACTATATTAAATTTTTAAATAGTGTTTTCTCAAACGAACTCCTTTTTAAACCCAACGACTGTCACCCCTAGCTAAATACCCCCATTCCGGACATAATGGGATATGTTTCGCTGGCCAATTCGACTGTTACAGTCAGTTATTTTTCAAATTAAAGTATAAAACATTTAATTTTTACCTCTGAACGCACATTTCAATTTGCCAGGGCCACAAACTGATTCGAAAAATTCCAGAAAAATAAATCTAGCTATGTTTTGACACTGCGGTCCCAACAAAACTAGTTTCGTCGAATTCTGAGGTCGTTTGAAAAATGGCCATTTTCTGGTCGATCTAATTTAACAGAAATTGACCAATCACATTTTCTTTTGCCACGCTCGCATACTAGCTTCAAAAATTATGAAATTTGAAACCTAGCAATAGTTTGACATCCCGGACCCAACAAAAGTGGTTTCGTCGAATTCCGAGGTCGTATGCAAAATATCAATTTTCCAGGGCTATATATTCTATATACCGACCCTTCTGAAAATTCATTCGGCCATAACTTTGGTTCCCGTTATGAAACTTCGATTTTTCAGATTCGTTAGAAAGGTATTGACTAACAGATTAAAATATTTTTGGTTTCGCTAAAATCCGTTATATTTTCCACCCTGCACAGTCAGTCAAAGTTTGAATTCAAATTTTCAAACTGACTCACTATTCCTAATTCACTATTTAATTGAAATATTCTATTTCAATGGTTCAAATTCCTTTGAAATCACTAATTTAAAATTTTTAAATTGGCTCGTATTTTCCCGGTTATTACAGTTGATTACATTAGTCTTAACCCGCTCAGATATATCATTGAAGTAAATATAATTGGATCTTTAAACGAATGTTTAAAGATGATTATAATGATTTGTTTTGGGTTTGTTGTAAACATTGTTTTAACAACACTTGTTTTGAAACCCTTGGAGTGTAGTTAAATTAGAATATACGGTTTAATGATTTTGAATATACTTAGATCTTTAATAATTGATTTTAAAGATAGAAACAAGTATAGAAATCTTTTGGGATAAAGATATTGGATAAGATGTTTAACTTATAAAAGAAAAGTGGTTCTTTATTAAACCATGGTTTTAACCTCTTTGATTATATTTTAGGAAATCTTAGAAGTGAATTATGGATATACTTATACCGGAGGGATAAGTATATAAATACGTTTTGAAGTATTGAAGTTATAAAGGAAATCTTAGAAATTGAATTGTAGATATACTTATACCGAATGGATAAGTATATGTATACGTTTTGAAGTATTGAAGTTATAAAGGAAATCTTAGAAATTGAATTGTAGATATACTTATACCGGAGGGATAAGTATATGAATACGTTTTGAAGTATAGAAGCTAAGAAAGGAAATCTTGAAAATGAATTGTGATTATACTTATACCGAAGGGATAAGTATCTTAAAACCCTTTTTAAGTAGCAAGGCTATAAAAGGAATAGAGAATTAGTAGAGTATACATATACACCTTTATATGTATAAGTTGAATATATACACTAGTATATAAAGGAATATTAATCGAGTATGAGTTATTGATTAATAAAGGATGTTTTATTCATAAGGGATGTCTTATGAGATAAATGAAGTCTTATTTGACAAATAAAGTTTTATTAGCTAAAAGAAGTTTACTAATAAAGGAGTATTAATCAATGGAAGATTAATTAAATGGGAAAGGGACTAAAAGACGTTTATATGAGTTAATCGTGCTTTGACTGTTATCATGCTTTGTGACTTGCTAGTGATTTAACTGTTATCATGCTTTGTGACGTGATAATGATTTAACTGTTATCATGCTTTGTGACCTGATAGTTATGTGGCTGTTATCATGCTTCGTGACCTTGATACTGCCTTGGATGTTTAGCGTTTGTTATGGAAATTAAGCGAGGCTGTTTTCCATACACAATCGTCTATTGTGTTAATTGTAGTAGGTTAATGGACTATAAAACTTGACCTTAAATCCATCGACTGGTTTTGAGGAGACTGGGATTGGTAAGTGTTCTACTTATCAAAAACAACTTCAAAACTAGTATACGGGTTCAATGTTTTGGAAGCGGTTGTGAAGTGAAGGCTAGGTGGCGATTCGAGATCTGTTGAGATGCTCGAACACATATAGTGATTCTAAAATCTGTGAAGTGATCTCTATGTGTGATTCCAAAATCTATTGATGTATTGCAATCCATGTGTGATTCCGAGATCTGTGAAAGAATCTATGTCTGATTCCAAGAATGATCGTACTGTGGGATTCCAACTGGGAATTCGTGTTCTGTTCGAGTGATGAAGACTCGTGTGAAAGATGCCGAACAAAACCTCGACATCGGATATGGCTAAAAACAGAGTAGGTTGCGTGATCTGGGGTTTTTCTAACCCACGGCAGAATATATTGACTCCATATCTAGTGTATGCTTATTATCGAATCGTGCGGGAGCTCATCTAAGTTGCGCGCGGGAGTTGGGTATATTTGGTTCCACGTGGTGCACACCGGTGTTTTCGTGCGTGGGCCAGTAATGTTTACCTTATGGTATATTTTATCTAGAGATATACGACGCTCGGAAGGTGGTTTCTGATCCTTGTGCATGGAGTTCGGATCCGGCTTGATCCGGAGAGATCTCCGATGGAAAATCCAATATGTGAACGTGCCTTATCGGTTTTGTTTGTACACTTAATAGTTGTTAAATGTAACCAATGTAACCATTCCTTCTATGTGAATTTATTTATATGCTACACCCTAGACATTATTTATAATACAACTGTACTTCTCCTAATAAATGGTTGGTTTCTTTTGAGGGGAAAACCAGAGTGGTAATCTGCACGGTCCCCGCAATATTGTTACATGCAATCTTGAGTTTTCTCATACCAGACTGATGTCTGATGCTTGGTTTTTGTTTTCCCTAAAATCCTCACGTACTCCTTCGAGTAGGCTGAGTATGGAAGGTTTTACTTTGGAGCTTCTGGAAGAGAGTTGGAGTTCATCTTACCGTACTTTTTATATCCGCTGCATTCTATGTTGTACATCAACATTTATGAGGACGGGTTGTTATAACTGTCCAAGTTGATAATAGGATAGTCTTCTCTGATAGTTGTAATCATACAGTTTTATTTGGTAAAGATCATTTGAAACACCCCACCTTCGTTAGGGTCACTCACAAAGAGAATGCCCTAATTTTATTGGAGGTTTTTAAGTATAAGTCACAGATAAACACAAGACAGATATAAACACATATATTTTAAACAGCGGAAAACAACAGACTTTTATTTCACAAGATACGTGTTCATACAAAACATTTCCATAATTGTCTCATAATACTTCCAAGAAACATTACATTCTCAATACTGTCTTGATTATTAAAGAAGCATAAAACATAATTAAAGTAACAAAATCCCCATAGTGATAACAAAAGCCATGATCTAAGCAAAAGAGATCCAAACCATATATCTACGGTCTTGAAGCTTGCAAAGAGTCTGACTAAGCTGGGTTGTTTCCTCCCTGTGGACCTAGGGAGGAAACGAAAGAAAAGAAGACGAAGAGAAAACAGGGTCAGACACAAAGCGTGAGTAAATCTAGTGACTCTTCAGTATGTGAATAAGAAAAAGGGGCATGATAGATATAAAATGAAAACAGTAAAGTGTCATAAGCTGAGGGATTGTAGTCTAGAATCGAATATACTATCGCACCCACACTATATCTCTGCATCTACTAGAATTTATTCTAAATGGCACCCCATGCTGAGGGTGAAGTGGTCCTTTTTGGTTTTCTAAAAGACCGGCTCCTACACGCACATGTGTCTTACGGCTCCCCCAAAAAGTGTAGATACCTATGCTGGTCCCACCATGGGGTGTATCAAGACCCATGGTGGCGGCACCGGCACAATTTCTAGCTAGCATAGGTGATACTACTGGTGCCCCCAGTGCCCTGTATGTCTGCTCCGGAGTGTGTGCACTCCTGCCCCCCATTAGAACCCACACTGTGCACCAAACATTACTGTTATTGACTGCTTACAATCAGCCCAGTAATCGTGCCCCACCCTGCCTAGTTTCAGGGTACCACGATACCTAATTTGGGTTACTGCTGAAACGGGTCCCTCGTTACTAGGGTTTTCTAGTCAAACATGTTAAGTGGTTAAGTGTCTCTATTTACCTAACCTCATCCATCAATTCTTGTTAACATGTTGAATTTGGTTAAGTGTTTTCAGTTGACTTAACCCTACCTTCTGTCCTTAGCCTCTTAAAGCACCGACCACTCACATTAGACAGTTATTGCTACGGTTACCGGATGTGCCGGTTGGTTCCGGGCAGGTTTACACCGTAGCTCAGTCTAACCTTGGGTCCTTATTGGGCTAAGTGCTTAACCACCCACATTGGATAGGTATTGTTGTGACTACTAGATAGCCGGGCGGGTCCGAGCAGATTTATGTCACAACTCAATCCAACCTCGGATTAAGCATATCATATTTTCTAAATGTACATATTTTATCATTTCTCAATTTTATATGTAAATGTGATGTCCTTTATTCTTGGGTATAATAATTCATACCGCTTAAATGTCATAGTCGTTGGCATGAGCCAAACATGCCAACATATACATTTTCATGTTTTACACCCAACGCTATTACCCCCGTTTGTACGTTCGCAACGTTATAACAAATGTTGGGCTCGACACAATTCAGCCCAACTTTATAAACATGTGAAAAGGGGAAATCAAGAACATGTAATATTTCTCAATACAAAGAGGGTGTGTGGCGCATGAACTTGCAATTTAGCGATTCAACTAACATAAGAAATGGGTCGTGTGAACTTGCAATTTAGATAGGCATATAACTAAAGAGGTGTCATATAAAATGGTATAGTTTTGGTTTATACAAACTTGGGTTTAAACTTGTTCAACTTGGCATAATATCAATCACAAGACTAGCATGTTGTATATTCACCAAAATGTCCAATTTTAACATCTAAACATATACCCTATTTCAACATGAACTTGCATAGTCTATGCATCCCAAACTATACTTGACATAGGTCCAAATTGTACTTGCAATGATCATAAGATGAACACATAAGCTTTTAGGTTACATAAGCATAAAGGTCTCAATCTAGAACATGTTACATAAGTCTAAATTTTAGACTTAAAGGGTGTATACAGTCCGTACTATTGATGTAAACATAAAGGAATCAAATTCTAGTTCTTGCCACAAACTTGCAATTGCTATGTTTTTCATATACAAATGTCCAATAGCCTTGCATCAAATCAACTTATGCCACAAATATCAATAAATAAATCATGATAGAATCAATACAATACACAGAATTCACATCGTTATAACAATACAATTCTATTTTCATTTACATCGAATCACATCACAGTTTCTATTCATATTCTGAAAGATCACTATACTTACAACGAGTGATGAATTCTTGTTTTCTGATTTCTGTTATTCTGATTTGGAGATGCTCTCCTTTGGGTAGCAAAGTTGCATTGAATGATTTGATTAAGCTTTTAGTTTTCTTCTTAAATTAATTCGTCTCTAAGCTCCTCTCTCTTGACGGCTATGCTCAATTCCTCCCCGGCAGCATGACGACTCCTTTCTTATTTTTTTGTGTGAATTTCAGTTGAGACTTAGGGTGTATTTATAGAGTTTTGAATTGTTTTGAGCCGTCAGATGAAGACAGGAGGAACCCAGACCATACAAAGTTCAAAGCGCCAATCAAGATGTGACATGTCAGCCCTAATGACACACCAAGCCACAAAAATTCGAGCCAGAGCCAGACCCAGCTAGCCAGGTCGACTGGCAGGTCGACACCATGGTCGACCTGGGTTGACCAGGTCGACACCATGGCCGACCCTATGGTCGACCTGGTCACTGGGCGGGAATTTTCCCTCCCAGCCCAGTTTGAGTCTGTTTTCGAATTCGAAATTTTGAACTGAGCTGTTTTGAATTTTAAATTTAATACAGAAACTTCCGAAGGTCAAAACTCCTTCATACGGAGTCCGATTCACGCAAACTCGGACTCTATCTTAAGCAGAATTCCGAGATGAATGCAACGGCATAGCACGTTTCCCTTAATTCTTTCATTAGAATTAATTATACTTTAATTTATAGAATTTACGGGGTGTTACATTCTCCCCCTCTTAAAAGGATTTCGTCCCCGAAATCTTCAAGTTCGGAAGAATGTATATCCTATCATCCAATCGTCCATCTACTCAACCAACAAACACAGGTGTCCATTGTCCATAAAGATTTATAATGCTCCATGATTATATGTGCGGTGTGTGTACATGTCCTTATCTAATGCAGAAATCAGGAGGTCTACTGATTCAGTTGACCTCCTTAATGCGAATCATGTAAGTGTTATGAATCCATTATGTATGCAAATTTTTCCTACTCATAATTCTACATGAGTGCCCAACTATTCATACAAATGCGACAACCATATGACAACATATCAATTTTCAATCATGTACAAATGAGAATACATATATGCATATGCAAATATGAAGTGACTGAGCCAATCTAAGACCTAGGGTGTGTGTATATGCATCCACGAGCAACCACTAGCAATCACTTGCAACCACTTGCGGCCATCATCCATAACATGTTTTCAAATACATGTTTGCATCCATTTGTTTTCTACCTAAGGATTTAGGAAAAGGACCGAGGAGATATACCTAAAAAGATAGATAAAGCATAACTTAAGGAAAAAGTGAGATCAAAGATGTACCCCCAAAAAGAAAAGGGTAGGCAGTGCGTATTCTGTCCTTAGTTTCCCAAGTCGTGTCTTCCTCCGTGTCGCACCACTGAACTTTGACGAGCTTGACTTCGCGATTGCGTAGCTTTTTCACTTCAATTCCTAAGATGCGAGTTGGAACTCTTCTTATAGTTGCTTCACGTTCCACTTTGGCTTCTTCTAGAATGCTAGGCTCCACCACTTCCGCAGACTCATGTAAACACTTCCGAAGGTGAGAAACATGAAAGACGTTGTGAACTCCGGCCAGTCTCTCGGGTAGCTCTAATCTATAGGCCATCTTCCCAGTCTTCTCGATAATAGGAAACGGACCTACAAATCTGGGTGCTAGCTTCCCAGTGGATCCAAAGCGAACGACGTTCCTTAAAGGAGGTTCCTTAAGGAAAACCCTGTCCCCAACCTCGAACTCAAGGTCGGTCCTTCTTTTGTCTGCGTAAGATTTTTGTCTGTCTTGGGCTGTCTTTATCCTTCTCCGTATCAAGTCTACTTTCTCTGAAGTCTCTCGAATCATGTCTGGCCTGAATATAAGTTTATCAGTAGACTCCCACCAACAATTTGGCGATTTGCATGGTCTTCCATACAATGCTTCGAAGGGCGCCATACCGATGGTGGCTTGGTAGCTGTTGTTGTAGGCGAATTCTACCAGAGGAAGATGATCCTCCCACGTCCCTACAAAATCAAGAACACAAAGTCTCAAAAGATCCTCTAAAACTCTACTCACCCTTTCCGTCTGGCCATCGGTTTGGGGGTGATAGGATGTGCTCAAACATTACTGTGTGCCCACAGCATCTTGCAGACTCCGCCAAAACTCGCTTGTAAAGATAGGGTCTCGGTCACTAACAATTCTGGAAGGCATCCCATGGAGTCGAACTATTTCCTTGGGATAAAGAGATGCTAGATATGAGGCAGTCCTTCTACTTTTAATGGGTATAAAGTGGGCGCCTTTAGTAAGCCTATCCACTATTACCCAAATGCTAGTATTGCCTCTTCTTGATCTAGGAAGTCCATCAAAGAAGTCCATTGAAATGCTATCCCACTTCCACTATAGGACCTCTAGGGGTGAAGCAGTCCTCCAGGCTTTTTCTGTTCCGCCTTGACCTATTGGCATATTATATATTTAGAAACAAAATCTGCCACGTCCTTCTTCATGCCGCTCCAAAAGAAAACTCTCTTTATGTCCTTGTACATTTTATCTCCGCCTGGGTGTATTGTCATCTTGGAATGATGTGCCTCCTCAAGAACCTTCTTTACCAACTCCCTTGCTTGTGGGATGCATAGTCTCCCATCGCGTCTCAGCCAGCCTTTATCATCGATAAAGTACCTATTGAGGTGACTAGAAGTCTCACCCCTAATATGTTTATCAATCACATCAACAAGCTAAGGGTCTTTACGTTGTGCAGCCCCTATTGAGTCCACGAGAGTCGGGCGTACTTCGAGAGATGCTAGCAAACCCGGTACAAAATCGGAGGAGGGCCTAAAGTTAAAACTGGCTATATACTCCAAGCTTTGCCTTTCAACAAAGAGCAGGCTTAGGGTCAATTTCTTTCGGCTCAACGCATCTGCCACTACGTTGCCTTTGTCGGGAGTATAGGAAATTTCAAAATCATACGAGGCAAGAAACTCCATCCATATTTGCTACCTCAAGTTAAGATCCTTCTGCGAGAAGAGATATTTTAATGATTTATGGTCAGTGTATAATTCGAAATTCTCACCTAGGAGATAATGGCGCCAAGACTTAAGTGCAAAGACGATGGCGGCCAACTCAAGATCGTGGGTTGGGTAGTTCTTTTCATGAACTTTCAGTTGCCTTCCATCATAAGCTACTACCCTTCTTTCTTGCATTAGAACGGTGCCTAGTCCCGTTCCACATGCATCTGTGTATACTGTGAACAATTTGTTTCCGTCAGGCAGAGTTAGAACTGGGGATGTTGTAGGAGCCCTTTTTAGGCGTTAGAAAGCAATGTCGCAGTCCAAATCCCAAGCAAATGCTAGATTCTTTCTTGTTAGCCTTGTGAGTGGGGCTGAGATTCTCGCGAAATCCGTAATGAATTTTCGGTAGAAACCTGCTAGCCCAAGAAAGCTTCGGACTTCGGTTGCATTTATTGGTGTTTTCCAATCTTGCACTGCCATTACTTTCGTAGGGTCCACAGCCAACCCTTCTTTGGACACTATATGCCCAAGAAATCTTACTTCATTTCTCCAAAAGTGGCACTTGGCGAATTTGGCTTTTAGCTAATGAACTCGAAGAGTTTCCATGATTTCTTTCAGATGTTGAGCATGTTCTTCCTCATTCTTTGAGAAGATCAAGATGTCATCTACGAAGACCAACACGAATATATTGAGGAATTCTCTGAATACCCTGCTCATTAGGTCTACTAAATCAGCAGGTGCGTTTGTCAAACCGAAAGGCATGACAAGCCACTTGAAGAAACCGTCTGGGGTTCTAAACGCCGTTTTATCAATGCTATCTTCAACTACTCTTAGCTGATGAAACCCAGTTGCCAGATCAAGTTGGGAGAAAACCGACGCACATACAAATTGATCAAACAAATCATCGATTCGGGGAAGAGGGTGCCTATTTTTCTTGGTCAATTTATTTAACTCCCTATAGTCGACGCAGAGGCGAAGCGAACCGTCTGCTTTGGTTGCGAACACCACTGGAGCACCCCATTCCGAAATGCTCCGTCTAATGAACCCCTTTTCGAGAAGTTCTTTAACCTGTTTACTGAGCTCCTTTCTCTCCTTTGGAGCCATGTGTCTGACAGGTAAAGCTACAGGCTTTGTGTTATCCACAAGATATATGAGGAAGTCTATTTCCCGCCTCGGAGGTAAGCCTTTCACCTCCGCAAAGACATCCGGATATTCCCGGACTACTCTAACTGACTGTAAATTCTCATCAGAAGCATCAAGCGACTCTAGATAACTAAGCATAACAACATTCAAGGGATTACACGAAATTTCTAGAGTGTTACCAAGCCGAGTCAAGAGTCTAACTACTCTTTTCTCACAATCAAGAATTGCACCATTACTGGATAACCAGTCCATGCCTAAGATCAAACCATATCCCGAGAAGCCCAAAACAAAGGCATTACAACTAAACTCAACGCTGAGAATAGAGTTTTTCAAACCCAAACAAACCATTGACAAGTAAGTGGAGCCCCCAATTGGATTTGAAACTACTAAGGGATCCTCTACCATACTAGTGTCTAGATGCAGAGATTCTACTAAAGCAGATGAAATAAAGGAGTGTGATGCGCCCGAATCAAAAAGTGTGTGAACTGGATGATCATAAAGATAGACTACACTTTCTACAGAAATATTACTACCTCGTTCTTGTGGAGGTGCCACTAGTGCATGAACCTGACCCCCTGAAGTGGATCCAGCTTTCTGTCCCTGCCCTCTCTTCTTTGGGCAGTCCTTAGCTTGGTGCCCCATCTCCCCGTAATGGAAGAAACCACTCATCTTCGCCTTCTTCTTTCGGCAGTCTTTCTCTATGTGTCCAACTATGCCACAGAAATTGCACTTTCTCCTCTCACGGGACTTTTTGTTCTTTCCTCCTTTCTTGAAGTCTGTTTTCTTAGGCTGTAAACCCTCTTTCTTTTCTTCCACTTTAGTATCTTTCTTGTCGTTGTCTTCCTCGTGCAGCAACACCATGTCCACCAAGCTTTCATAAGCCGCTCCCGTGGATACATGGGTCATAGCAAGGCTGTGTAGAGGCTTATTCAAACCTTTGACGAAGCGAAGCCCCTTCTTGTGTTGGGTGTTTACTAAGTCTAGCCCAAATCTGGCCAGCTGATTAAATTGATTGACGTACTCCCTGATCGTCATGCTCCCATGTTTCAGAGTTAGGAACTTCTCCATTTGTAGGCTTCTTTCAACTTGAGAAAGGAATTTCATCTCAAATCTTGTCCTGAAATCTTCCCATGTTTCTACTGCCCTCTGAGCATTAGTGATCTCCCACCAATAGGAGGCTTCATCTTTAAGTAACCACACTGCTAGCTGTATCTTTTGCTTGTCATCAACTCCGAAGATGACAAACAGATCCTCGGTCTCCTTTAGCCAGTTTCTTGCTCCTACAAAGGATTCTGTCCCATGAAAGTCTTTTCCACCCATAGCCTTGAAGTCTCTACATGTTTTTGCGAAGGCATTTCCACGAAGAGGAGCAGGAGGAGGAGGAGGAACCGCTGCCACTGGGGGAGGAATGTCCGTCGGGCCCGCACCATTGGCCCTAGCTTCTAAGTACCTCCTAAACCAGCCGGGTATTGGTACTCCTTCAGGAAGGTTAATGTAACACCCCGAATTTTCTATTAACACTAAAGTTGCTAAAATAATAATAAGTGTGTAGAAGAGGGGATGTATCTAATATGAATATAAAAATATTAATAAGTATGTAAGAGAGGGGATGTATCTATTATGAATATAAAAATATTAATAAATGTGTAAGAGAGGGGATGTATCTAATATGAATATAAAAATATTAATAAGTGTGTGAGAGAGGGGATGTATCTAATATGTATATAAAAACAATAATAAGTAAAGGGGGATGTATCTAATATGTACATTGTAGAAAATATATATATATTTATGACATGAATAGAAGTTTATTAATATGCTGAGTGTTTGCTGAGTCACTTCTGACTCATTGCTGAGTCAACAAGATAAACCCCATCTTGTCTGAACGGCTGCGGTTATTTCTAGGTTAAATCTAATGGCCTAAATGAATTCTAAAATCTATAAATAAGTGGGTAGACCCTAGACCTAAATCACTTGTAAAATTAGAAAAGCTACCGTCATGCTGCTGCCATGGAGTTCAGCATAGCCGTCACAAACTAAGAAGAGGAAGCCTAATCATCTACAACTAAATCTACACAAATCAAATCAAAAGATCTCTCTTTCTCTAATTCTTTTCTTTTGTTGGTGAGTATGATGATTCTCACAAGACTATTACAAACTAATTTGACTCAGTTATGAATGGATCACAAGAAAGTGATGTGATTTGTAATTGTAAATTCTATATATTGTGGATCTCTTATTATGTTATTATGTTGTCGTATGATGTAAATTATATATGCTATGTCATGCTATGTTGTAAATTCTCTTATGCTATGTCGTGCTATGTTGAGAATCATGTCAAGCTGTGTTATACTATCATACTATGCCATGTTATAAATCATGCTATATTATGTTGTAAAATCATGATGTTGTTGGAACATGCTTAAAGTTATGTTTTTTTTTTATTTAAATGGATCTTGTTTACGGGAATTTGCCTATTGGGTTAGGTGTACCCATAAACTTGAAATTATAATTAATTAAAACTTGAATATGGGAATTTGCCTATTGAGTTAGGTGTACCCATATAAAACCATGTTGTTAAAAAATTAGATGATGTTGATTCACACATGTTCATATGTAAGTTTATGAAAATTGATTGAGATTATATTACGTGAATTTTGAACAAGTTGACACCTTTAGGTCCATGACATGTATAATCTATGCAAGTTGGACATATGCAAGTTTCACCCCTTATTATGATTCATTTGGTCACATATACATGTTGTTATTATGATAATCTCTTTTATGCTATGAGTTAGGCTATTCGAGTCTAACATATATTTTGCGAATAAATGTTCAAACGTGGGGTAGGGGTAATATTAGGAATTAATAAATTGGGTGCAATTTTGTAAGATTTTGCATACCATGAATGGATGTCCATAATTGAGTCAATTATGGACATTGTTAAAAATTGGAAGTAATTAATAATTCAAGTAGGGAATTATTAAAATTGGGGGAAAGTGGATTATTATTAATAATCAATGCTTAGGACATGAGGTTGGACCCGTTTGTGATGTAAACCTGCCCGGACCCGCCCGGCAAATCCAGTAGTCACAAATGTCGGCCCAATGTGAGAGGTCCTAGGCCTAAAGCATAACAGTTGTAAAGACACGAGGTTAGACTCTTTTATGGTGTAAGACTGCCCGGACCCGCCCGGCAAATCCAGCTGCCATAAATGCCAGTCTAATGTGAGAGGTCTTTATGAGGTTATAGCCTTAATGAACTAAGAAATACTTAACCAGATAATCATGTAAGGTGGGACATGGGGGTTAAGTAGGTGCCTTGGGTGGCATGAGGAATCTGGTGGTTGCCTTTAGAGGCATTTGAAATACGATTAGACTTAACCAAACACACATGTAAATGAACATGACTAAGTGGGTTAAGTGGGATGGACTAATGGGGACAAGCTTAGGTGGAATGCTTGTGGTAAATAGTGGGGGCCCATTTCAACCAGTATCCCAAAACGTATCTTTGTGGGCTCGACCCAAGTCGAGGACGGGACACGCATACTGGGTTTGACTATAAGAGGCCAAAACAGGGAGCGGTGGCAACGCAAGTCCAACGGGTTTCATATGCGTGTGTGGACCCGGGCTGGTAGGTAAGACGTTGTTGCATCGTGTAGGTATAAGCCGTGCATGTCCGTTGTATCAGGTTGCCACTTTAGGGGAGTGATACACCCCACTGTGGGGCCAGCACGGGTATCTACGAGTTAGGGAGCCGATCGAATAATGGGAAGTAGGGTACACCTAGTGGAGATAGGGGCAGGCGGCACCTATGTAGTCAGCTAGGGGTACGTAAAGCCATTGGGAAAGTTTCTAAGTGAAGCTAAGTGGGATGAATCTTTAGGGTGACTGGTGTGGTGCAGTATAGTGTTTATCCTTTAGTATTTAGGAGCGCCTATAACGTTGCCTTTAGCGATTGTCTATGTCCTTAATCTACTCTTCATAGACATTTTCTTGTTTTCCAGCTTATGCCTTAGTCCAGTTATTTTGGTAATAGTATTGTAGAATTATCATATTCACCAGACTTTATGTCTGACCCCCTCTTTTCCATCCTCTTTTTCCCTTCAGGTCCTCAGGTTGGGCCAAGTTCTAGTGGAGTCTAGTTGGATCGCTTATCTCTTGGGAAGCTTGGACTGCTGAAGTAAAGTCCAGCTTGTTATCTTTCTTTTTAATGGCTATTTTAATTGTAATGGGATTATGTACTTTGGTTTTATAAAGATGGATATTGTACTTGGTTATGATCTATGGTTTTGTGATGTAACAGACATGTTTAATTTCCGCTGCAATAAAATCAAGTTTTAATTTCCATGTATTATTTTATTATCTGTCTTGTTATAATTTTTCTGTTCTATATTCACTCATAACCTCCATGGAAGTTAATGCATTCCCTTTGTGAGTGACATTAATGGACGTGGGGTGTTACACGTGGTATCAGAGCATAAGGTTACCAGAACAGATAAATTTTTTTTTTTTAGAAAAATATTTTTTTCTAAAGTATTTTTGGAAGAAGTGCTTTCAAAAAAAACATGTTATTTAAAGAGAGTTTTTATGAAAAACATAATCCCAAATAGCCACATCCTTATCTTTATCTTTCGAATTCTCCATTTTGAATCTTTCCTTTTTCGTTTCAGCATGGCTGAAGATCTTAATCTCCCAGAAGGTGTGACGATTCCAGGGTGGTTTAGGAGATACTTGGAGGCTAGGGCCACCACTGCAGGCCCAGCGGATACTCCTCCACCCCTAGTTGCACCCATTCCTCCTCCTCCTCCTCCTCCTCCTCGTGTTGACACTTTTGCAAAGACGTGCAAGGAATTCAAGGCTATGGGAGGAAAAAAAATTCAAGGGACTGAGACGTTTGTGGAGGCCAGAGATTGGCTTAAGGAGACTGAGGAATTGTTGGATATCTTTGAAGTGGAAAATGGGAGGAAAGTCCGTTTAGCTGCTTGGTTAATGAAGGGAGAGGCCTCGTTTTGGTGGGAGGTCACTAACGGGGAACGTCCAGTTGATTCATGGGCGGATTTCAGACGAAGGTTTGAGGCAAAGTTTCTTTCAAGGGCAGAGGAGAACTTAAATATGGAAAAATTCCTGGCACTAAAGCAAGGGAGCTCATCAGTAAAGGAATATGTCAATAAATTTAATCAGTTAGCAAGGTTTGGCTTGGAGTTGGTGAACACGCCAGAGAAGAAAGCTTTGAGGTTCGTTAGAGGCTTGAATGAACCGTTGCAAGGGTTGGCTATGACCCACATCCCTATGGGAGCCACCTTTGAAAAGCTAGTAGAAATAGCACTTATGCATGAGGATAAGGCAGTTGAAAAGAAAGGGGATCAGAAGAAACCCCAACAGCAAAATAAGAAGGGTGGTAAAAACAATAATGGCAAAGGGAAGAAGAAATGCTTCAATTGTGGGACGCCTGGCCATCTCAGCAAAGATTGTAGAAAGAAAAAGAAGACTGGTTGTTTTCATTGTGGAGATGCGGGACATTTAGTGAAGGACTGTCCAAAGAAGGGGCAGAGGGCAGGGTCTACCTCGGGAGGACAGGTGCAGGCTCTTATGGCACCAGGGCAGGCAAGGGGGCAAGTTCAGGCTATTGCGGCCCCACCGCTGCAAGAAAGAGGTAGAACAATTTCTGTTGAAAGCTTAGTTTTTCTGTTTGATCATCCTGTCCGTACCTTATTCGATTCTGGCGCATCTCATTCGTTTATCTCTGCATCATTAGTTGAATCACTGCACTTGAACACCAGTTTAGTAGAGGATCCCTTGGCTGTTTCAAATCCAATTGGGGGTTCGGCTCATTTGACCATGATATGTTTGGATTTGAAAATCTCTATACTTAGCGTTGAATTTAGATGTGATGCTTATGTATTGGGCTTCACGGGCTATGGGCTAATTTTAGGAATGGATTGGTTGTCTGGAAATAGGGCCATTCTTGATTGTGAAATGTAACACCCCACTCCCGCTTCAGTCACTCATAAGGGAATGCCATAGCATCGGTGGAGTATTTTAGTGAATATAGAACAGAAAAATTACACCAAGACAGATATAAACAGTATTTGAAATTTAAAACATCATCACATAACAGCGGAAATAAACATGTCTGGTTACATCATAAAACCATGATAAAAGTCAAGTACAATATCTGTCAAAATAAAGAAGTACATAATCCCACTCTCTCATGCAATAGCCATAAGAAAAGAAAAGATAACTGGATAACTGGAGCTTTACATCTACCCAAGCTCCTCAAGACTGGAAACAGAAATCCGATCAAGCTCTACTACCGCTAGGATCCACCGCTGGACCTGAGGGTTGGAAAAAGATAAAAACAACGGAGTCAGACATAAGTCTGAGTGAGTCCTATAACTTTAACAATACAATCATTAAAGTAACCAGAGAAGACATAAACTTGACCTACGGTAATATATGGGGATGAATGGCTACACTAAGCAGCTTGGTAGACTTAGGATAAACTAAGATAATCGTCAGGACGCATCTACCCACCCAAGGATAATTACTAACTGCACCACTCCAGTCATTCCTACTTAAAGGTTGATCCCTTCCAAGGACATAGAAAATTTCCCCAGTAGTTTCATGTACCCCTAGCCCACTACATAGGTGCCGTCTGCCCCTATCTCCACTAGGTGTACCCAGTAATTCTCACCCAGTAGTTTCGTGTACCCCTACATAGGTGCCGTCTGCCCCTATTTCCACTAGGTGTACCCACTACTCCCCAAGCGATCGGCTCCCTACCGTAGATACCCGTGCTGGTCCCACAGTGGGGTGTATCACTCCCCTAAAGTGGCAACCCAATACTAATGGTGCACGGCTTTATATCTACACGATGCAACAACGGCTTATCTACCAGCCCGGGCCCACACACGCATATGAAGCCCGTTGGACTTGCGTTGCCACCGCTAACCCGTTTTGGCCTCTTATAATCAAGCCCAATATGCGTGTCCCGTCACTCGACATGGGTCGAGCCCACAAAGATACGTTTGGGATATTGGTTGAAATGGGCCCCCACAAGCTACCCACTTAAGCTTGTCAAATATCTAGTGTATCCCACTTAACCCTTAAATCATGTTTAATTACATGTTTCCACTTGGTTAAGTATTCTAATCGTATTTTCTATTGCCACCCAAGGCAACCCACTAGATTCCACATGCCACCCAAGGCAACCACCAAATTTCCTCATGCCACCCAAGGCACCCACTTAACCCCTCATGTCCCACTATATGCTATTATGGTTAAGTGTTTCTTAATTAATTAAGACCGTGATCTCCCGTAAAGACCTCCCACATTAGACTGGCTGTTATGACCGCCTGGTTAAGCCGGTAGAATCCGGGCAGTCTTACGTCATAACAGAGTCTAACCTCGTGTCTTTACCTTAATCACGTATTTAATTTATGGCTAAGACCTCTCACATTGGGCTGACATTTGTAGCAACTGGTTAAGCCGGTCGAGTCCGGGCAGTTTTACACTACAAATGAGTCCAACCTCGTGTCTTAGTCAATTAATTACACCTAATTAATCACCCCCATATTAATTATCCCTAATTAATATCAAGTTTTCCATAACATGGGTAGACCTAACTCAATAGGTAAATTCCCATGGGGTAGACCTAACTCAATAGGTAAATTCCCTCTTATGGTAAATTTTTTTTTTTATGGTATGCTTAATCATACCCAAACATTCATTTATTAACATATTTACCAACCCCATCGTTCCCCACGTAAATCGTTCTCGTTACATGACATAATAAGGGGAAGATCATCACAAATATCATGGGTTTAACATACAACTTTGTCATGGGTTAAGAGGATGTCAACTTGCATATATGAGCATATATTAACCCAACTACATATAACCCAAACTTGCATATTATCATACATATGATTTGCATAACATGTTGCATATGAGCTTGCATATTATCATACACATATCTTGCATAACATGTTAAACTTGCATATAGGCATTCTCAATCTTGCATAACATGTTAAACATGCATTTAAGCATACACATAACTTGCATAAGCATTCACATACTTGCATAGGCATTCACATACTTGCATAACTTGCATATCATGTCATTTAAGCATATACATATCTTGCATAAGTATTCATATACTCGCATAAGCATGCATAACTTGCATATCACATAAATCTTGCATTAAACATATATATGACTTGCATAAGCATCCATACACTTGCATAAGCATGCATAACTTGCATATCACTTTCAACTTGCATTTAAACATACACTTAACTTGCATATCACTTTCAACTTGCATTTAAACATACACTTAACTTGCATATCACTTTACTAAACATGAATAATTCCACTTATTAAATATGCATAAATCCACTTATTAAACATGCATATATCAACTTGTTAAACATGCATAAATCAACTTATTAAGCATGCATAAACCAACTCATCAAATATGCATAAACATAGAACAACATAGAGTAACATATCATTATACATGATTCATACTCACTAATCCGCATTTAAGACCATAGATCTCATTACACCCAATCTACTTACTTTAACAATTGATGTTAAAGTGATAGAAACTCACCAAACTCAAGATTAGCAACCTTATGAAGTAGAATTAGTTGCTAACTATGAAGATAATGATGATTAAGGATTGATTAGAGAGGAATTAGCTTGCAACTTTCTTTATGATCTAGTGGAGGCCATGCTCAAATTTCATTTTGCCATAGTTTAGTTACAAGACTTAATTATGAATGAATTAGGGTAGGGTTGGGGTCTTATTTATAGGATTAGGTGAGTGTTTTAGGCCCTTAGATTAACCCTAGATTAGATTAGGACCCTTAGATTTAGGAAATCTCTAGAACCAGCCCTCCTAGCCAGCCTGAAACCCAACCTGGTGCAACCTGGTACACCCAGGTTCACAGAACGGCGCCACCCTGTCGACAGGCAAGTCGACAGGCATGTCGACACCCCTGTCGACAGGCCTGTCGACAACCCTGTCGACATGGGTTGGGCGGGAAGCTTCCCGCCTGACCCCGCCTGGCCCATTCCAAATCTGAATTTTTAAATTTTTTAAATCTGTTTTAGTTTTGAATTTTCTGCAAACTTCATCGGGCCATAACTGGGCCATACGGACTCCGATTTTCGAAAACTCGGACTCTATTTCGCGTATTTTTCCGAGGCGAACGTAATGGCGCAGCCCGTTTCCCCCAATTCCCACATCTGAGATTATTTATCCTGTAATTAGTGAATTTTAGTATTATCCCAAAATTCGGGGTGTTACATTCTCCCCTCCTTAAAGGATTTCGTCCCCGAAATCTCTAGGCTAAGGAGAATGCATATCCTACCATCCAAACAACCATCTACTCAAATCATCGACCACGGGCATCCATTGTCCTTAAAACAATTTCTAATGATGTATGAGCATATGCAAAAAGTGTGTGTATATGTTCCCTATCTAATGTATGAACATATGCAAACCATGATAGTGCCATGCATCCATTATGTATGCGAGAAACCCTATCGACACATACAATATCTACATGAGTGCACAATCATTCACCAAAATGCATCATCCATGTGATAACACAACCATTATACATCCATAAATATATTTTCCTACACACAATTTTATGCAATATGCAATATGAAGTGACTGAGCCGATCTAGTTCCTAGAGTGTGTGTATATGCATCCACGAGCAACCACTAGCAAACACTTGCATCCACTTGCATCCATCAAACATAACATGTCTCAAACACATGTTTCAACCATAGGTTTACCCTATCTAAAGGTCAAAGGTACTAACGAGAGGACATACTAAAGATAAGATAAGTACTAGACAAGCGATAAAGGAGAAAGTAAAGGCATACCCTCAAAAAGAAATGGGTACAACGAACGCATCTTCGCTTCCATCTCCCAAGTTGCGTTGCTCTCATCTTCTCCCCATTGCACTTTGATTAGCTGAACCTCTCGATTCCTCAATTTCCTAGTCTCTGACCCAAGGATGCGAGTAGGAGCTCGTCGAATCGTCGCATCACGCTCAACCTCCATATCCCTAAGCAAGCTCGGCTCTACCACCTCTGCGGTCTCATGTAAGCATTTCCTCAAATGGGACACATGGAATACATCATGGACACCACTAAGTCTGTCAGGCAACTCCACTCTATATGCCATCCGTCCAATCCTTTCCTTGATAGGAAACGGCCCAACAAACCTTGGTGCTAACTTCCCAACGGATCCGAAGCGAACAACATTTCTCAACGGAGATACCTTGACAAAAACCATATCCCCAACCTCAAACTCAAGATCCGTCCTTCTCTTGTCCGCATAAGATTTTTGCCTATCCTGCGCTGCTTTCATCCTTCTTCGAATCAAGTCAATCTTCTCAGAAGTCTCCCTAACCATATCGGGCCCAAGCAAGATCTTATCCGTAGATTCCCACCAACATGTAGGTGATCGACAAGGCCTTCCATAGAGAGCTTCGAAAGGAGCCATACCAATACTGGACTGAAAGCTGTTATTATATGCGAACTCCACCAGTGGAAGATGCTCTTCCCATGTACCTCCAAAATCTAAGATACAAAGCCTCAAAAGGTCTTCTAGAACACGATTCACCCTCTCAGTCTGGCCATCTGTCTGAGGATGATATGCGGTGCTCAGACACAATTGAGTCCCCACTGCTTCTTGCAAACTTCTCCAGAACTCGCTAGTGAAGATAGGATCTCGATCACTAACTATGCTAGAGGGTACCCCATGTAATCGAACAATCTCTCGAAGATATACTGAAGCTAGCCATGGAGCAGTCCTCTTGTTCTTCACAGGTATGAAATGGGTGCTCTTAGTAAGTCTGTCTACCACCACCCAAATTCCTGTATTACCCTTCCTCGACCTGGGTAACCCGTCAATAAAATCCATCGAGACGCTATCCCACTTCCATTGCGGAACCTCCAATGGGTGAAGCAACCCACCTGGTTTCCTTTGCTCCGCCTTCACTTGCTGGCACACCAAACATCGAGCGACATAATTGGCCACATCTTTCTTCATACCGGCCCAGAAGAAAACCCTTTTCATGTCTTGGTACATCTTATCCCCACCGGGATGAATGGTCATCCTAGAACGGTGTGCATCATCAAGAATAACCTTCCTCAACCCTTCATCTTGCGGTACACAAAGTCTACCGTCTCTACGCAAGCACCCCCTATCGTCTAGGGTGTACCTACTCAAATGGCTGGACGACTCCCCCCTTATGAGTTTTTCTACTAACTCAACCAACTGTGGGTCGCCCCTCTGTGCTTCTCCAATCCGCCCCAAGAGAGTAGGTCTAACTTCCAAAGAAGCTAGCAAACCGGGTACATAGTCAACAGAAGGTCTGAAATCAAACATCGAGATAAATTCCAAGCTTCGTCGTTCTACGAACAATGGACTCAAGGACAACCTCTTCCTGCTCAAGGCGTCCGCCACTACGTTACCCTTGCCAGGGGTATACGATATCTCGAAGTCATAGGATGCTAAGAACTCCATCCACCTTTGCTGTCTTAAGTTTAAATCTTTCTGAGAGAATAAGTACTTCAATGATTTATGGTCTGTGAACAACTCGAATCTCTCACCAAGAAGATAATGGCGCCAAATCTTAAGCGCAAAAACAATAGCGGCCAGCTCTAGATCATGGGTAGGGTAATTTTTCTCATGCGCCCTCAACTGCCTTCCACCATAGGCTATTACCCTTCCCTCTTGCATTAAGACTGCGCCAAGTCCTGTCCCACAGGCATCGGTATAGACAACAAATGGCTTGCTCCCATCTGGCAACACTAAAACTGGAGCCGTGGTTAAAGCTCTCTTTAACCGTCGGAACGCATCATCACAATCTACGTCCCATGTGAAAACAAGATTCTTCTTTGTTAAGCGGGTTAATGGGGCTGATATCTTCGCGAAGTCTTTGATAAACTTCCTATAATAACCCGCCAACCCCAAGAAACTTCTTACTTCGGTAGCATTCTTCGGAACCTTCCAATCCTGAATTGATACTACCTTCGCGGGATCCACAGCTATCCCTTCCTTGGAGACCACGTGCCCCAAGAACCGCACTTCCCTCCTCCAGAAGTGACATTTAGAGAATTTAGCCTTAAGGCTATGTGCTCGAAGAGTCTTCAACACTTCCCCAAGATGTAGGGCATGCTCATCTTCACTCTTAGAAAATACTAAGATATCATCCACAAAGACCACCACAAATTTATTAAGGAACTCCCTGAACACCCTACTCATCAAATCAACAAAGTATGCCGGGGCGTTCGTCAATCCAAATGGCATCACCAGCCACTCATAGAAGCCATCCGGAGTTCTAAAGGCAGTCTTGTCTATGCTATCCTCAGCCACTCTCAACTGATGAAACCCCGTGGCTAAGTCCAACTGAGAAAATACTGAAGAGCCAACCAACTGATCGAAAAGATCATCAATCCTCGGCAATGGGTGTCTATTCTTCTTTGTGAGCTTGTTGAGTTCTCTATAGTCTACACAAAGTCTGAGGGACCCATCCGCCTTCGTAGCAAATACTACTGGAGCACCCCACTCCGATATGCTCCGTCTTATGAACCCCTTCTCAAGCAACTCCCCTACTTGCTTGTGGAGTTCCCTCCTCTCACGAGGAGCCATGTGGCGCACTGGTAAAGATACCGGTTTTGCATTATCCACCAAATATATTCGGAAGTCAATCTCCCGCTTCGAAGGTAAGCCCTTAACCTCCTCAAACACATCCGGATATTCCCGGACCACTCTCACAGATTGCAAACTCTCGACCGAAGCGTCAAGCGATTCAAGATAACTTAGCATAACAGAATCCATGGGATTACAAGAAATCTCGAGAGTGTTACCCAAACGGGTCATGAGCCTAACAACTCTCCTTTCGCAATCAAGAACGGCACCATTACTGGATAACCAGTCCATGCCCAAAATCAACCCATAGCCCGTGAAGCCCAATACAAAAGCATCACATCTAAACTCAATGCTAAGTATAGAAATCTTCAAACCCAAACATATCATGGACAAATAAGTGGAGCCCCCAATTGGGTTTGAAACAACCAAGGGATCATCTACCAGACTGGTGTCTAGGTGCAGTGACTCAACTAATGATGATGAAATAAACGAATGCGATGCGCCTGAATCAAACAATGTACGGACAGGATGGTCAAATAGAAAAACCAGACTTTCAACGGAAATAGTTCTACCTCTCTCCTGAATCGGTGGAACCGCGAGAGCCTGTACTTGCCCCCTAGCCTGACTCGGTGCCATAAGAGCTTGCACCTGTCCTCCTGAGGTAGGTCCCGTCCTTTGCCCTTTCTTAGGGAAATCCTTCACTAAGTGCCCTGCCTCGCCACAGTGGAAGCAGCCAGTCTTCTTCTTCTTGCGACAATCCTTGCTTAGGTGGCCAGGTGTCCCACAATTGAAACACTTCTTCTTCTTGCCCTTGCCACCGTTGCCTTTCCCACCTTTGCTTTGCTGTTGTTGAGGTCTCTTTTGATCTCCCTTCTTCTCGGGTGCCTTATTAGCATTAGGACCCTTCTCTTCCTCATACTTGAGTGCCATGTCAACTAGCTTCTCAAAGGTGGCCCCCATAGGGATGTGAGTCATAGCCAACCCATGCATAGGTTCATTCAAGCCTTTCACGAACCTCAAAGCCTTCTTCTCCGGTGTATTCACCATATCTAGGCTAAACCTTGCCAATTGATTAAACTTGTTAACATATTCCTTCACCGAAAGATTCCCTTGTTTTAGAGTCAAGAATCTTTCCATATACAAGTTTTCCTCTGCCCTTGAGAGAAACTTTGCCACAAATCTTTGCTTAAAATCAGCCCAAGAGTCAACGGGGCGTTCTCCATTAGTGACCTCCCACCAGAATGAGGCCTCTCCCTTCATTAACCAAGCAGCCAACTTGACTTTCTTCCCTTCTTCCATCTCAAAGATATCTATCAACTCTTCCACCTCCTTAAGCCAATCTCTAGCCTCCACAAAAGTTTCAGATCCTTGAAAAGGTTTCCCTCCCATAGCTTTAAATTCCTTGCAAGTCTTAGCAAAAGTATCCGTGCGAGGAGGAGGGGGAGGAGGAAGATCGGGTGCTACGGTTGGTGGAGGAATATTTGCTGGACCCGTAGTGGTGGCCCTAGCCTCCATCAATCTCCTATACCATACTGGTACCGCTACACCCTCCGGAAGATTAATATTCTCGGCCATGCTGAAATGAAAAGGAAAGATTCAAAACGGAGAATTCGAAGGATATAGATATGGCTATTGAGGATTATGCTTTTCTTTCAAAAACTTTTCTCTTAAAAGACATGTTTTTGAAAATATCTTTTTCCAAAAATGTTTTAGAAGAATAGTTTTCTAAAAAATTTATCTGTTCCGGTAACCTTTGCTCTGATACCACGTGTAACACCCCACTCCCGCTTCAGTCACTCATAAGGGAATGCCATAGCATCGGTGGAGTATTTTAGTGAATATAGAACAGAAAAATTACACCAAGACAGATATAAACAGTATTTGAAATTTAAAACATCATCACATAACAGCGGAAATAAACATGTCTGGTTACATCATAAAACCATGATAAAAGTCAAGTACAATATCTGTCAAAATAAAGAAATACATAATCCCACTCTCTCATGCAATAGCCATAAGAAAAGAAAAGATAACTGGATAACTGGAGCTTTACATCTACCCAAGCTCCTCAAGACTGGAAACAGAAATCCGATCAAGCTCTACTACCGCTAGGATCCACCGCTGGACCTGAGGGTTGGAAAAAGATAAAAACAACGGAGTCAGACATAAGTCTGAGTGAGTCCTATAACTTTAACAATACAATCATTAAAGTAACCAGAGAAGACATAAACTTGACCTACGGTAATATCTGGGGATGAATGGCTACACTAAGCAGCTTGGTAGACTTAGGATAAACTAAGATAATCGTCAGGACACATCTACCCACCCAAGGATAATTACTAACTGCACCACTCCAGTCATTCCTACTTAAAGGTTGATCCCTTCCAAGGACTTAGAAAATTTCCCCAGTAGTTTCATGTACCCCTAGCCCACTACATAGGTGCCGTCTGCCCCTATCTCCACTAGGTGTACCCAGTAATTCTCACCCAGTAGTTTCGTGTACCCCTACATAGGTGCCGTCTGCCCCTATTTCCACTAGGTGTACCCACTACTCCCCAAGCGATCGGCTCCCTACCGTAGATACCCATGCTGGTCCCACAGTGGGGTGTATCACTCCCCAAAAGTGGCAACCCAATACTAATGGTGCACGGCTTTATATCTACACGATGCAACAACGGCTTATCTACCAGCCCGGGCCCACACACGCATATGAAGCCCGTTGGACTTGCGTTGCCACCGCTAACCCGTTTTGGCCTCTTATAATCAAGCCCAATATGCGTGTCCCGTCACTCGACATGGGTCGAGCCCACAAAGATACGTTTGGGATATTGGTTGAAATGGGCCCCCACAAGCTACCCACTTAAGCTTGTCAAATATCTAGTGTATCCCACTTAACCCTTTAATCATGTTTAATTACATGTTTCCACTTGGTTAAGTATTCTAATCGTATTTTCTATTGCCACCCAAGGCAACCCACTAGATTCCACATGCCACCCAAGGCAACTACCAAATTTCCTCATGCCACCCAAGGCACCCACTTAACCCCTCATGTCCCACTACATGCTATTATGGTTAAGTGTTTCTTAATTAATTAAGACCGTGATCTCCCGTAAAGACCTCCCACATTAGACTGGCTGTTATGACCGCCTGGTTAAGCCGGTAGAATCCGTGCAGTCTTACGTCATAACAGAGTCTAACCTCGTGTCTTTACCTTAATCACGTATTTAATTTATGGCTAAGACCTCTCACATTGGGCTGACATTTGTAGCAACTGGTTAAGCCGGTCGGGTCCGGGCAGTTTTACACTACAAATGAGTCCAACCTCGTGTCTTAGTCGATTAATTACACCTAATTAATCACCCCCATATTAATTATCCCTAATTAATATCAAGTTTTCCATAACATGGGTAGACCTAACTCAATAGGTAAATTCCCATGGGGTAGACCTAACTCAATAGGTAAATTCCCTCTTATGGTAATTTTTTTTTTATGGTATGCTTAATCATACCCAAACATTCATTTATTAACATATTTACCAACCCCATCGTTCCCCACGTAAATCGTTCTCGTTACATGACATAATAAGGGGAAGATCATCACAAATATCATGGGTTTAACATACAACTTTGTCATGGGTTAAGAGGATGTCAACTTGCATATATGAGCATATATTAACCCAACTACATATAACCCAAACTTGCATATTATCATACATATGATTTGCATAACATGTTGCATATGAGCTTGCATATTATCATACACATATCTTGCATAACATGTTAAACTTGCATATAGGCATTCTCAATCTTGCATAACATGTTAAACATGCATTTAAGCATACACATAACTTGCATAAGCATTCACATACTTGCATAGGCATTCACATACTTGCATAACTTGCATATCATGTCATTTAAGCATATACATATCTTGCATAAGTATTCATATACTCGCATAAGCATGCATAACTTGCATATCACATAAATCTTGCATTAAACATATATATGACTTGCATAAGCATCCATACACTTGCATAAGCATGCATAACTTGCATATCACTTTCAACTTGCATTTAAACATACACTTAACATGCATATCACTTTCAACTTGCATTTAAACATACACTTAACTTGCATATCACTTTACTAAACATGCATAATTCCACTTATTAAATATGCATAAATCCACTTATTAAACATGCATATATCAACTTGTTAAACATGCATAAATCAACTTATTAAGCATGCATAAACCAACTCATCAAATATGCATAAACATAGAACAACATAGAGTAACATATCATTATACATGATTCATACTCACTAATCTGCATTTAAGACCATAGATCTCATTACACCCAATCTACTTACTTTAACAATTGATGTTAAAGTGATAGAAACTCACCAAACTCAAGATTAGCAACCTTATGAAGTAGAATTAGTTGCTAACTATGAAGATAATGATGATTAAGGATTGATTAGAGAGGAATTAGCTTGCAACTTTCTTTATGATCTAGTGGAGGCCATGCTCAAATTTCATTTTGCCATAGTTTAGTTACAAGACTTAATTATGAATGAATTAGGGTAGGGTTGGGGTCTTATTTATAGGATTAGGTGAGTGTTTTAGGCCCTTAGATTAACCCTAGATTAGATTAGGACCCTTAGATTTAGGAAATCTCTAGAACCAGCCCTCCTAGCCAGCCTGAAACCCAACCTGGTGCAACCTGGTGCACCCAGGTTCACAGAACGGCGCCACCCTGTCGACAGGCAAGTCGACAGGCATGTCGACACCCCTGTCGACAGGCCTGTCGACAGCCCTGTCGACATGGGTTGGGCGGGAAGCTTCCCGCCTGACCCCGCCTGGCCCATTCCAAATCTGAATTTTTAAATTTTTTAAATCTGTTTTAGTTTTGAATTTTCTGCAAACTTCATCGGGCCATAACTAGGCCATACGGACTCCGATTTTCGAAAACTCGGACTCTATTTCGCGTATTTTTCCGAGACGAACGTAATGGCGCAGCCCGTTTCCCCCAATTCCCACATCTGAGATTATTTATCCTGTAATTAGTGAATTTTAGTATTATCCCAAAATTCGGGGTGTTACATGAAAGGAGAGTAGTTAGGCTTGTGACTCGCCTTGGTAATGCTCTCGACATCTTTTGTAATCCAATAAATTCCGTTATGCTAAGTTATCTTGAATCGCTTGACGCGTCTGTAGAGAACCTGCGATCGGTAGAAGTGGTCCGGGAATATCCGGATGTGTTTGAGGAGGTGAAGGGCTTACCTCCAAGGCGGGAGATAGACTTTCGAATTTATCTTGTGGATAATGCTAAACCCGTATCTTTGCCAGTGCGCCACATGGCTCCTCGTGAAAGGAGGGAACTCAATAAGCAAGTAAAGGAGTTGCTTGAGAAGGGGTTCATAAGACGTAGTATATCGGAGTGGGGTGCTCCAGTAGTTTTTGCCACAAAGGCGGATGGGTCTCTTAGACTTTGTATGGACTATAGAGAACTAAACAAGCTTACTAAAAAGAACCGACACCCACTGCCGAGGATTGACGATCTCTTTGATCAGTTAGTTGGCGCCTCAGTGTTTTCGCAGTTGGACTTAGCCACTGGCTTTCATCAACTGAGAGTGGCTGAGGATAGTATAGATAAGACTGCTTTTAGGACTCCTGACGGATTCTATGAATGGCTAGTGATGCCCTTTGGTTTGACAAACGCCCCTGCATATTTTGTTGATTTGATGAGTAGGGTGTTTAGGGAATACCTTAACAAATTCGTGGTAGTCTTTGTGGATGACATCTTAGTCTTTTCTAAGAATAAAGAAGAGCACTCCCTACATCTTAGGGAAGTGTTGGAAACCCTTCGAGCGCATAACCTTAAGGCAAAATTTTCTACGTGTCACTTCTGGAGGAAGGAAGTACGGTTCTTAGGGCACGTGGTTTCCAAAGAAGGGATAGCAGTGGATCCCGCAAAGGTGGTGGCCATCCAAGATTGGAAGGTCCCTAAAAATGCAACCGAAGTAAGAAGTTTCTTGGGGTTGGCTGGCTATTATAGGAAGTTTATCAAAGACTTCGCAAAAATATCAGCTCCATTAACACGGTTAACGAAGAAGAACCTGGTTTTTACGTGGGACAAAGATTGCGATGATGCGTTCCAACGTTTAAAGAGAGCCTTAACTTCAGCCCCAGTCTTAGTGCTGCCAGACGGGAATAAACCGTTTACCATCTATACTGATGCTTGTGGGACGGGACTTGGCGCGGTCCTCATGCAAGAGGGAAGAGTAATAGCCTATGGTGGAAGGCAGTTGAGGGTTCATGAAAAGAATTACCCCACGCATGACTTAGAGCTAGCCGCAATTGTTTTCGCGCTTAAGTCTTGGCGTCACTATCTTCTTGGTGAGAAATTCGAACTGTTCACTGACCACAAATCATTAAAATACTTATTCTCTCAGAAGGATTTGAATTTAAGGCAGCAACGGTGGATGGAATTCTTAGCCTCCTACGATTTTGAAATAGCATATACCACGGGCAAGGGTAACGTGGTGGCAGACGCCTTAAGTAGGAAAAGGTTGTCCTTGAGTCCGTTGTTTGTTGAACGACAAAGCTTAGAATTCATCTCTATGTTTGACTTTAGACCCTCCGTTGACTTAGTACCCGGTCTGTTAGCATCCTTGGAGGTTAGACCTACACTTCTAGGACGGGTTGGTGGGCACAGCGAGACGACCCACAGTTGGTTGAGATAGTAGAAAAGCTCAAAGGGGGGGAGTCGTTAAGCCGTCTTCGTAGGTATACCCTAGACGATAAGGGTTGGTTACGAAGGGATAATAGACTTTGTGTACAACAAGACGAAGACTTAAGGAAGGCCATTCTTGATGATGCTCATCGCTCAAAAATGACCATTCATCCCGGCGGGGATAAGATGTACAAAGATATGAAGCGGGTTTTCTTTTGGGCCGGTATGAAAAAGGATGTGGCCGAGTACGTCGCTAGATGCTTGGTGTGCCAACGAGTTAAAGCAGAACAAAAGAAACCCGGTGGGTTGCTTCACCCATTAGAAGTTCCACTATGGAAATGGGAAAGCATCTCAATGGATTTTGTGGATGGATTACCAAGATCAAGGAAGGGTAACACGGGGATTTGGGTTATAGTAGATAGACTTACTAAAAGCGCCCATTTTATTCCCGTGAAAAGTAAGAGGACTGCTCCGTGGTTGGCTTCTGTATACATTAAGGAGATAGTTCGTTTGCACGGTATTCCTTCTAGTATAGTAAGCGACCGTGACCCCATCTTTACTAGCGAATTTTGGAAGAGTTTACAAGAGGCGGTAGGGACTCAGCTATGTTTGAGCACCGCATATCATCCTCAGACAGACGGCCAGACCGAGAGGGTGAATCGCATTCTAGAGGATCTTTTAAGGCTTTGTATCCTAGACTTTGGGGGTACATGGGAAGAGCACCTTCCGTTAGTAGAATTCGCATATAATAATAGCTTTCAGTCTAGTATTGGAATGGAACCTTTCGAAGCTCTTTATGGAAGGCCTTGTCGTTCGCCTACATGTTGGTGGGAATCTACCGATAAAATCCTACTTGGGCCCGATATGGTTAGGGAAACCTCGAAGAAGATTGAGTTGATTCGAAGGAGGATGAAAGCAGCACAAGATAGGCAAAAATCGTATGCTGATAAGAGGAGGACAGATCTTGAGTTTGACATTGGGGACATGGTTTTTATCAAAGTATCTCCGTTACAGAATGTTGTTCGCTTTGGGTCCGTGGGGAAATTAGCACCAAGGTTTGTAGGGCCGTTTCCTGTAAAAAACAGGATTGGGAAGATGGCATATAGGGTAGAGTTGCCTGAGAAACTTAGTGGAGTACACGACATATTCCATGTATCACATTTGAGGAAGTGTTTGCACAAGACCGCGGAGGTGGTAGAGCCGAGCTTGCTTAAAGAGGTGGAAATAGAGCGTGATGCAACAATTAGACGAGCTCCTACATGCATTCTTGGGTCGGAGATCAAAAAGTTGAGGAATCGAGAGGTCAGACTGGTTAAAGTGCAATGGGGAGATGATGAGATCAACGCAACTTGGGAGACAGAAGAGAAGATGCGTTCGTTGTGCCCTTTTCTTTTTGAGGGTATGTCTTTTAATTTCTCCTTTATCGCTTAGCTTATCTTATCTTATCTTTAGTATGTCCTCTCATTAGTATCTTTGACCTTTAGTTAGGATAATCCTATGGTTGAAACATGTGTTTGAGACATGTTATGTATGATGGATGCAAAATGGATGCAAGTGTTTGCTAGTGGTTGCTCGTGGATGCATATATACACACACTTTAGGCACTAGATCGGCTCAGTCACTACATATTGCATATTGCATATATATATGGATGTATTTAGTAAAATGGATGAACGATGGTTGTATTATCATGTGGATGCTGCATTCAGATGATGGTTGTGCACGCATATAGAAGTATTATGTAGCATTAAGAATCTTTTGCATACATAATGAATGCATGGCACGATCATAGTTGCATTAAGGAGGTCAACTGAATCAGTGGACCGCCTGATTTTGCATTAGATACGGACATATACACACACTGTGCATTTAAACATGAAAGCATTAGAAGTCTGTAAGGACAATGGATGCCTGTGTATGATGGATGAGTAGATGGACGTTTGGACGGTAGGATATACATTCTTCCAGACTTGAAGATTTCGGGGACGAAATCCTAAAAGGAGGGGAGAATGTAACACCCCGAATTTTCTATTAACACTAAAGTTGCTAAAATAATAATAAGTGTGTAGAAGAGGGGATGTATCTAATATGAATATAAAAATATTAATAAGTATGTAAGAGAGGGGATGTATCTATTATGAATATAAAAATATTAAAAAATGTGTAAGAGAGGGGATGTATCTAATATGAATATAAAAATATTAATAAGTGTGTGAGAGAGGGGATGTATCTAATATGTATATAAAAACAATAATAAGTAAAGGGGGATGTATCTAATATGTACATTGTAGAAAATATATATATATATTTATGACATGAATAGAAGTTTATTAATATGCTGAGTGTTTGCTGAGTCACTTCTGACTCATTGCTGAGTCAACAAGATAAACCCCATCTTGTCTGAACGGCTGCGGTTATTTCTAGGTTAAATCTAATGGCCTAAATGAATTCTAAAATCTATAAATAAGTGGGTAGACCCTAGACCTAAATCACTTGTAAAATTAGAGAAGCTACCGTCATGCTGCTGCCATGGAGTTCAGCATAGCCGTCACAAACTAAGAAGAGGAAGCCTAATCATCTACAACTAAATCTACACAAATCAAATCAAAAGATCTCTCTTTCTCTAATTCTTTTCTTTTGTTGGTGAGTATGATGATTCTAACAAGACTATTACAAACTAATTTGACTCAGTTATGAATGGATCACAAGAAAGTGATGTGATTTGTAATTGTAAATTCTATATATTGTGGATCTCTTATTATGTTATTATGTTGTCGTATGATGTAAATTATATATGCTATGTCATGCTATGTTGTAAATTCTCTTATGCTATGTCGTGCTATGTTGAGAATCATGTCAAGCTATGTTATACTATCATACTATGCCATGTTATAAATCATGCTATATTATGTTGTAAAATCATGATGTTGTTGGAACATGCTTAAAGTTATGTTTTTTTTATTTAAATGGATCTTGTTTATGGGAATTTGCCTATTAGGTTAGGTGTACCCATAAACTTGAAACTATAATTAAATAAAACTTGAATATGGGAATTTGCCTATTGAGTTAGGTGTACCCATATAAAACCATGTTGTTAAAAAATTAGATGATGTTGATTCACACATGTTCATATGTAAGTTTATGAAAATTGATTGAGATTATATTACGTGAATTTTAAACAAGTTGACACCTTTAGGTCCATGACATGTATAATCTATGCAAGTTGGACATATGCAAGTTTCACCCCTTATTATGATTCATTTGGTCACATATACATGTTGTTATTATGATAATCTCTTTTATGCTATGAGTTAGGCTATTCGAGTCTAACATATATTTTGCGAATAAATGTTCAAACGTGGGGTAGGGGTAATATTAGGAATTAATAAATTGGGTGCAATTTTGTAAGATTTTGCATACCATGAATGGATGTCCATAATTGAGTCAATTATGGACATTGTTAAAAATTGGAAGTAATTAATAATTCAAGTAGGGAATTATTAAAATTGGGGGAAAGTGGATTATTATTAATAATCAATGCTTAGGACATGAGGTTGGACCCGTTTGTGATGTAAACCTGCCCGGACCCGCCCGGCAAATCCAGTAGTCACAAATGTCGGCCCAATGTGAGAGGTCCTAGGCCTAAAGCATAACAGTTGTAAAGACACGAGGTTAGACTCTTTTATGGTGTAAGACTGCCCGGACCCGCCCGGCAAATCCAGCTGCCATAAATGCCAGTCTAATGTGAGAGGTCTTTATGAGGTTATAGCCTTAATGAACTAAGAAATACTTAACCAGATAATCATGTAAGGTGGGACATGGGGGTTAAGTAGGTGCCTTGGGTGGCATGAGGAATCTGGTGGTTGCCTTTAGAGGCATTTGAAATACGATTAGACTTAACCAAACACACATGTAAATGAACATGACTAAGTGGGTTAAGTGGGATGGACTAATGGGGACAAGCTTAGGTGGAATGCTTGTGGTAAATAGTGGGGGCCCATTTCAACCAGTATCCCAAAACGTATCTTTGTGGGCTCGACCCAAGTCGAGGACGGGACACGCATACTGGGTTTGACTATAAGAGGCCAAAACAGGGAGCGGTGGCAACGCAAGTCCAACGGGTTTCATATGCGTGTGTGGACCCGGGCTGGTAGGTAAGACGTTGTTGCATCGTGTAGGTATAAGCCGTGCATGTCTGTTGTATCAGGTTGCCACTTTAGGGGAGTGATACACCCCACTGTGGGGCCAGCACGGGTATCTACGAGTTAGGGAGCCGATCGAATAATGGGAAGTAGGGTACACCTAGTGGAGATAGGGGCAGGCGGCACCTATGTAGTCAGCTAGGGGTACGTAAAGCCATTGGGAAAGTTTCTAAGTGAAGCTAAGTGGGATGAATCTTTAGGGTGACTGGTGTGGTGCAGTATAGTGTTTATCCTTTAGTATTTAGGAGCGCCTATAACGTTGCCTTTAGCGATTGTCTATGTCCTTAATCTACTCTTCATAGACATTTTCTTGTTTTCCAGCTTATGCCTTAGTCCAGTTATTTTGGTAATAGTATTGTAGAATTATCATATTCACCAGACTTTATGTCTGACCCCCTCTTTTCCATCCTCTTTTTCCCTTCAGGTCCTCAGGTTGGGCCAAGTTCTAGTGGAGTCTAGTTGGATCGCTTATCTCTTGGGAAGCTTGGACTGCTGAAGTAAAGTCCAGCTTGTTATCTTTCTTTTTAATGGCTATTTTAATTGTAATGGGATTATGTACTTTGGTTTTATAAAGATGGATATTGTACTTGGTTATGATCTATGGTTTTGTGATGTAACAGACATGTTTAATTTCCGCTGCAATAAAATCAAGTTTTAATTTCCATGTATTATTTTATTATCTGTCTTGTTGTAATTTTTCTGTTCTATATTCACTCATAACCTCCATGGAAGTTAATGCATTCCCTTTGTGAGTGACATTAATGGACGTGGGGTGTTACAGTTAAGGTCTCCAGACATGGTGAAACAGAAAGGAAAGATACAAAACGAGGGATAGAGAGAGATAGTGTACATGGATTCGGGGGATTATGCCTTTTTAAAATATAACACTTTTTCTTAGAAAAATGCTTCTTTAGACTTTCTTTTGAAAATAATTTCAAATTTTTTTATCTCATCTGGTAAACCTATGCTCTGATACCAAGTGAAACACCCCACCTTCGTTAGGTCACTCACAAAGGGAATGCCCTAATTTCAGTGGAGGTTTTTAAGTATAAGTCACAAATAAACACAAGATAGATATAAACACATATTTTTTAAACAGCGGAAAACAACAAACTTTTATTTCACAAGATACGTGTTCATACAAAACATTTCCATAATTGTCTCATAATACTTCCAAGAAACATTACATTCTCAATACTGTCTTGATTATAAAAGAAGCATAAAACATAATTAAAGTAACAAAATCCCCATAGTGATAACCAAAGCCATGATCCAAGCAAAAGAGATCCAAACCATACATCTACGGCCTTGAAGCTTGCAAAGAGTCTGACTAAGCTGGGTTGTTTCCTCCCTGTGGACCTAAGGGGGAAACGAAAGAAAAGAAGACGAAGAGAAAATAGGGTCAGACATAAAGCCTGAGTAAATCTAGTGACTCTTCAGTATGTGAATAAGAAAAAGGGGAATGATAGATATAAACTGAAAACAGTAAAGTATCAAAACATAAGGGAGTGTAGTCTAGAATCGAATATACTATCGCACCCACACTATATCTCTGCATCTACTAAAATTTATTCTAACTGGCACCCCATGCTGAGGGTGAAGTGGTCCTTTTTGGTTTTCTAAAAGATCGGCGCCTACACGCACATGTGTATTAAGGCTCCCCCAAGAAGTGTAGATACCTATGCTGGTCCCACCATGGGGTGTATCAAGACCCATGGTGGCGGCCCTGACACAATTTCTAGCTGGCATAGGTGATACTACTGGTGCCCCCATTGCCCTGTTCGCCTTCTCCGGAGTGTGTGCACGCCCGCACCCCGTTAGAACCCACACTGTGCACCAAACATTGCCGTTATTGACCGCTCACAATCAGCCCAGTAATCATGCCCCACCCTGCCTAGTTTCAGGGTACCATGATACTTAATTTGGGTTACTGCTGATCCGGGTCCCTCGTTACTAGGGTTTTCTAGTCAAACATGTTAAGTGGTTAAGTGTCTATATTTACCTAACCTCATCCATCCATTCTTGTTAACATGTTGAATTTGGTTAAGTGTTTTCAGTTGACTTAACCCTACCATCTGTCCTTAGCCTCTTAAAGCACCGACCACTCACATTAGACAGTTATTGCTAAGGTTACTGGATGTGCCGGTTGGATCCAGGCAGGTTTACACCGTGGCTCAGTCTAACCTCGGGTCCTTATTGGGCTAAATGCTTAAACACCCACATTTGATAGGTATTGTTGTGACTACTGGACAGCCGGGCGGGTCCGGGCAGATTTATGTCACAACTCAATCCAACCTCGGATTAAGCATATCGTATTTTCTAAATGTACATATTTTATCATTTCTCAATTTTATATGTAAATGTCATGTCCTTTATTCTTGGGTATAATAATTCGTACCGCTTAAATGTCACAGTCATTGGCATGTGCCAAACATGCCAACATATACATTTTCATGTTTTACACCCAACGCTATTACCCCCGTTTGTACGTTCGCAACGTTATAACTAATGTTGGGCTCGACACAATTCAGCCAAACTTTATAAACATGTGAAAAGGGGAAATCAAGAACATGTAATATTTCTCAATACAAAGACGGTGTGTGGTGCATGAACTTGCAATTTAGCGATTCAACTAACATAAGAAATGGGTCGTATGAACTTGCAATTTAAATAGGCATATAACTAAAGAGGTGTCATATGAAATGGTATAGTTTTTGTTTATACAAACTTGGGTTTTAACTTGATCAACTTGGCATAATGTCAATCACAAAACTAGCATGTTGTATATTCACCAAAATGTCCAATTTTAACATCTAAACATATACCCTATTTCAACATGAACTTGCATAGTCTATGCATCCCAAACTATACTTGACATAGGTCCAAATTGTACTTGCAATGAACATAAGATGAACACATAAGCTTTTAGGTTACATAAGCATAAAGGTCTCAATCTAGAACATGTTACATAAGTCTAAATTTTAGACTTAAAGGGTGTATATAGTCCGTACTATCGATGTAAACATAAAGGAATCAAATTCTAGTTCTTGCCACAAACTTGCAATTGCTATGTTTTTCATATACAAACGTCCAATAGCCTTGCATCAAATCAACTTATGCCACAAATATCAATACATAAATCATGACAGAATCAATACAATACACAGAATTCACATCGTTATAACAATACAATTCTATTTTCATTTACATCGAATCACGTCATAGTTTCTATTCATATCCTGAAAGATCACTATACTTACAACGAGTGATGAATTCTTGTTTTCTAATTTCTATTATTCTGATTTGGAGATGCTCTCCTTTGGGTAGCAAAGTTGCATTGAATGATTTGATTAAGCTTTTAGGTTTCTTCTTAAATTGATTCGTCTCTAAGCTCCTCTCTCTTGACGGCTATGCACAATTCCTCCCCGGCAGCATGATGACTCCTTTCTTATTTTTTGTGTGAATTTCAGTTAAGACTTAAGGTGTATTTATAGAGTTTTAAATTGTTTTGAGCCGTCAGATGAAGACAGGAGGAATCCAGACCATACAAAGTCCAAAGAGCCAATCAAGAGGTGACATGTCAGCGCTAATGACACACCGAGCCACAGAAATTCGAGCCAGACCCAGCCAGCCAGGTCGACCAGGCAGGTCGACTGGCAGGTCGACACCCGGGTCGACACCATGGTCGACCTGGGTAGACCAGGTCGACACCATGGTCGACCCTATGGTCGACCTGGTCAATGGGAGGGAATTTTCCCGCCCAGCCCAGTTTGAGTATGTTTTCGAATTCGAATTTTTGAACTGAGCTGTTTTGAATTTTAAATTTAATACAGAAACTTCCGAAAGTCATAACTCCTTCATACGGAGTCCGATTCACACAAACTCGGACTCTATCTTAAGCAGAATTCCGAGACGAACACAACGGCGTAGCCCGTTTCCCTTAATTCTTTAATTAGAATTAATTATACTTTAATTTATAGAATTTACGGGGTGTTACATCATTCATTATATTATATGTTACCGTTCCGTTGTGAGATTTTGATATCGTGTCCTCTTCTTCCTCAGTCTATTTTCTTTTTATTTTATTTCACCCTAACTTTTCGTCTTTCCGGCACTTGGATGCTCGGCACGTGAATACCGTGGATGTATTAGTGTCGACATTTCAGGGTCGAAAAGTCGGGTCGTTACATTTGGTATCAGAGCACAAGGTTGAGCGAACACCTTGGCTTTGGTTGGGTATGACACATCAAGAGATAGGGTAATGGAATGCCCTAACATAAGTTGAGTGTATTATATATATATGAGAGCACGTATTTGTTAGTGCTATAAATATATTTTATGTTGTGTTAGTTAATCTGTTGAGTGGTTTATGAATTCTGGTTGATATGTGGGACGCCATAGTATCGATAGGGATTTCTAAATACTTAAACAAGGCAAATCGACACAATATTGGTTTTTAAATTGGTAAATGAAATAATTTAACCTAGGCTTATATTTTTGTACAAAAATATAAAACTTTCATAAATTTATATAGTCATTTATGATGTGTTTGGTTGTTAGGAATGATAATATTCAACTATTATCAGTTATTGAATATTAGTTATGCTTGATCAGTTTATGAGCATGTACTATTTCTTGTTGACTTATAACTAGTTTACCTTTTAAGAACATGGGTTGGGTAGATGGTAATAAGTGGGAACATAAGATATTAACACCTTATGAATTAGGTTTCACAATTTGCTATAAGGCGTTTAATGGCGACGTTAGGTTAAATTGAATTTTAACATGATTCGTCTATTATAATCCGAATAATGATAAGAATTTGTGAAATAAGTTAGATAAAGAAGTGCTTTATATAAATTATTGAATCTTGATTAAGTCATTTTACGGATCCATGTAGTCTATGCATTAAGAATGTATAAATGTGAATAATGCCATGATTTGTAGTTTGGTAGGTTTCATTTGTTAAAATGAAATGGGATTTTCAATGATTTTGGATAGTTGAGAACTTCCGAATTATTATAGAACTTGAAGTTAAGTGTTTGTGAAAATATAAAGTTGAGTTTATATAACACTTGAATTATTAAGATAGCAAGTTAGAACAAGTTCAAAATTCGATTAACATACTTAACAAATTTGATGTTTGGATATACTCGTATAATGTATTAGAGTATTATATGTGTACAAACTTAAGTTGTACAGTGTTTAATAACTTGAAGTAAAGTTTTATGAAATGATTCATAAGTGGTTTTAGTATTAATAAAGAAATACTAAGTGATAATTGAATGTCTAAAAAAAGAGGAAGGATATTAGAATAAAATCTCATATTGTACATATAGAAGAATTATTAAAGGATATTGGTAGTTAAGAAACCAATAGGATAAAATACGTGAGTTGTACGTAGATCGTTTTATTCACATAGTTGATCTTGGTACATATTCGAGTACAGGATTTTGAAGGTGATTTACACCGGTCCAAACTTGGGTTCTTCACTAGACTTTGATAGTGAATACTTGATATAGATTTTTTATATGATCCTGAAGTTTTCTATCATAGTGTATGGCTATGTAAGGAAGATGGAAGTTTCTGGTCAAGGAACTAGATCAGAGTACGCACTAGATATGTCAAGTGTGGTATACTAGTTCGGAAACGAAGTCTTGTGATCGGGAAAGTGATATGATCAAACAATGTGTACGGATGGTTTATTAACATCGTATGGGATTTAGTATGTTTGGTAGCTAGTGGAGGGTTTAGGAAACGACTCTTTGATTTGTTATGAGGTATTGTGAATTATCGACTAAGTAATCCCTAAGGCTGTTGAGCGTAAGGCATGCTTAGTTGGTTGTTTATCATCCTTGCATGATGAGAGTGTTTGAACTTGAGAAAACCACGGGATTTGTATGCTAGTAGTGTGATACTATTAAGTATCGATGTTTATAGTTTCTTTGGTTGCTCGTGTTGCAATTTCGGGGACGAAATATTTTAGGTGGGGGAGAATGTAAAGACCCGGAAAATTCGAACATTTAATCTTTGAATAACATAACAATTTGTAATATTGTCAAATGTTATAAATGTGATTATATAACCTTGTTAAACATCATTTAATTAATAATTTATGATACTAGACTCGTTTTGGAAAAATGTTTTCAAAAATATATTTTTGATAATATATTGATAAAATGGCCTCGATAAATGACTATTTTCTCGATAAAATTTGTTGAAAATTTTAGTGAATGTCTAATTAATCGTTAGGAAATTAATTAGCTAATAAAAGTATTTTTCATATTTATGGCTAACTATATTGATGATGTCATCGTTTTAAAAAATGAGCATTTAAGGAAAGTTTTTGTATTTTGGGTATTTAAATATTCAAATAAATGTTTTATAATTTGAATATGCTTGTTTTAATTGTTTAAATAAGTTAATGAATTTATTTCCAAGTTTTATTTACTTGAATAAATCATTTGATAAAAAACTAAAAATATGATCGAGGTTCAACTTCCAGATTCACATCCTATCGTTGAATAGAAGTTGTTTCATATCGTTGCAAAGTTGTTTGATATATTTGTATATATGCACATACACATATATATGTAATCGTAATTAGTCACATCAAGAGTTTAGAATATATCCTAAGTGTATGTATATAAGCTTCCTTATATGTATACAAATGGAAGCTTAACCCTTAAGCTTTGAAAAAGCAAACTTACCATCATCTTACACACCTTTCACTTCTTTCATGAGTGCATTTAGGGTTTTAAGGGCATTTTGGTCTTTTCCCATCCACCTTCTTTTTCCTATATAAGGAGGGGTATGCCTCCTTATTTCTTACACAAAATTCCTAAGTTTAATGAAGCTTTTTAATGGTTTCTCTTCATCTTCTTCCTCTTCCTTACTAACTTTCTCAAACCAACTCCAAATCAACTCAAACTTTGAGTGTAGCCTTCTTATGCCGTTACAAGACCTTCTAGAAAGTTTGAAGTTGAAAAATCCAAGCCCATCTCAATTTATATTTTGGCCGTGAGCTATAAGGAAGGAAGCAAAGAAAGGCAAGGAAAGGAAGGAGGTTGCAAGCTTGGATCTTTGTTCTTATTATTCTTGGATCTTTGTTCTTATTCTTGGATCTTATATTTGCTAAGGATTAAGATGAGTTTACTCACTAATTAGGACAGAAAATATAAACCCTTTTGCATGTTTTTAACTATGCTTAAAGTTGCTTGAATGTTGGTAACTTATGTTAAAAATGTTAACTTGATTCTTACTTTAAAAGTAAGCGACATATGTGATCCATGTTAATGGATTGGAATGGACTTGGAATTGGATTTGAATTGACTTGTATAACAAGTGGAATGGATTTGAAACAAAGCACATAAGAATTAGTATGGATTGACATATTATGGACTTGAACTTGAAACTGCACTTATAGCGATAGTCGCTATAGATGCAGTTTGAATTGTTGTGTTTTCAACACTCTGTATGAAACTTTGCAATGACATCCTTAGTGATTTCTTATCATATTAAAATGGTTGTTTTACTTGTATGTTAAATTGAAGTACGTTTGAAAGTGCTTGAAGCTAGAATAGTCATATAAGTACACTTCCTAATTACTTGTTTATTGAATATCATGATTACTGTGCTTAATTCTAATAAGCCGACGAGTAGGCTTTTCTATCTGTGAGTGTCAAGAATGGGGTGTCTAGGAAAGGGGTGATATGCAATCAGTGCTCTAACTTACCTGGCCTCACTCTTGAACGAGGGATAGTTAAGTTGATAATGTCGGAAACGAGTTAAGTGCATGAAATGTGATTTCTATAAGCATAAAATAGTTTTGGGTTTGTCGTGACAATGTGTTAATTACTTTAGTCTTTAACCCTCTCAGATATATCATCGAAGTAAATATAATTGAATCTTTAAACGAATGTTTAAAGATGATTATAATGATTTGTTTTGGGTTTGCTGTAAACATTGTTTTAACAACACTTGTTTTGAAACCCTTGGAATGTAGTTAAACCAGAATATACGGTTTAATGATTTTGAATATACTTAGATCTTTAATAATAGAATTTAAAGATAGAAACAAGTATAGAAATTTTTCGGGATAAAGATATTGAATAAGATGTTTAACTTATAAAAGAAAAGAGGTTCTTTATTAAACAATGGTTTTAACCTCGTTGATTATATTTTAGGAAATCTTAGAAGTGAATTATGGATATACTTATACCGGAGGGATAAGTATATAAATACGTTTTGAAGTATTGAAGTTATAAAGGAAATCTTAGAAATTGAATTGTAGATATACTTATACCGAAGGGATAAGTATATGAATAAGTTTTGAAGTATTGAAGTTATAAAGGAAATCTTAGAAATTGAATTGTAGAAATACTTATACCGGAGGGATAAGTATATGAATACGTTTTGAAGTATAGAAGCTAAGAAAGGAAATCTTGAAAATGAATTGTGATTATACTTATACCGAAGAGATAAGTATCTTAAAACCCTTTTTAAGTAGCAAGGCTATAAAAGGAATAGAGAATTAGTAGAGTATACATATACACCTTTATATATATTAGTTGAATATATACACTAGTATATAAAGGAATATTAATTGAGTATGAGTTATTGATTAATAAAGGATGTTTTATTCATAAGGGATATCTTATGAGATAAATGAAGTCTTATTTGACAAATAAAGTTTTATAAGCTAAAAGAAGTTTACTAATAAAGGAGTATTAATCAATGGAAGATTAATTAAATGGGAAAGGGACTAAAAGACGTTTATATGAGTTAATCGGGCTTTGACTGTTATCATGCTTTGTGACTTGCTAGTGATTTAACTGTTATCATGCTTTGTGACGTGATAATGATTTAACTATTATTATGCTTTGTGACCTGATAGTTATGTGGCTGTTATCATGCTTCGTGACCTTGGTACTGCCTTGGATGTTTAGCGTTTGTTATGGAAATTAAGCGAGGCACTTTTCCATACACAATCGTCTATTGTGTTAATTGTAGTAGGTTAATCGACTATAGAACTTTAACTTAAATCTATCGACTGGTTTTGAGGAGACCGGGATTGGTAAGTGTTCTACTTATCAACAACCACTTCAAAACTAGTATACAGGTTCTATGTTTGGAAGCGGTTATGAAGTGAAGGCTAGGCGGCGATTCGAGATCTGTTGAGATGCTCGAACACATATAGTGATTCTAAGATCTGTGAAGGAATCTATGTGTGATTCAAAGATCTGTTGATGTATTGGAATCCATGTGTGATTCCGAGATCTATGAAGGAATCTATGTCTTATTTCAAGATTGATCGTACTGTGGGATTCCAACTGGGAATTCGTGTTCTGTTCGAGTGATGAAGACTCGTGTGAAAGATGCCGAACGAAATCTCGACATTGGATATGGCTAAAGACAGAGTAGGCTGTGTGATCTGGGGTTTTTCTAACCCGTGGCAGGATATATTGACTCCATATCTAGTGTATTCTTATTATCGAATCGTGCAGGAGCTCATCGAAGTTGCGCGCGGGAGTTGGGTATATTTGGTTCCACGTGGTGCACACCGGTGTTTTCGTGTGTGGGCCAGTCATGTTTACCTTATGGTATATTTTATCCAGAGATATACGATGCTCGGAAGGTGGTTTCTGATCCTTGTGCATGGAGTTCGGATCCGGCTTGATCTGGAGAGATCTCCAATGGAAAATCCAGTATGCGAACGGGCCTTATCGGTTTTGTTTGTACACTTAATAGTTGTTGAATGTAACCATTCCTTCTATGTGAATTTAATTATATGCTACACCCTAGACATTATTTATAATACAACTATACTTCTCCTAATAAATGGTTGGTTTCTTTTGAGGGGAAAACCGGAGTGGTAATCTGCACGATCCCCTCAATATTGTTACGTGCAATCTTGAGTTTTCTCATACCAGACTGATGTCTTACGCTTGGTTTTTGTTTTCCCTAAATTCATCACGTACTCCTTCGAGTAGGCTGAGTATTGCAGGTTTTACTTTGGAGCTTCTGGAAGAGAGTTGGAGTTCATATTAGCGTACTTTTTATATCCGCTTCATTCTATGTTGTACATCAACATTTATGAGGATGGGTTGTTATAACTGTCCAAGTTGATGATTGGTTAGTCTTCTCTAATAGTTGTAATCATACAGTTTTATTTGGTAAAGATCATTCATTATATTATATGTTACCGTTCTGTTGTGAGATTCTGATATTGTGTCCTCTTCTTCCTCAGTCTATTTTCTTTTTATTTTATTTCACCCTAACTTTTCGTCTTTCCGGCACTTGGGTGCTCGGCACGTGAATACCGTGGATGTATTAGTGTCGACATTTGAGGGTCGAAAAGTCGGGTCGTTACACAAACGGACTCCAAAAATTCCAGAAAAGTAAATCTGGCTATGTTTTTATGATACGGTCCTAACAAAACTAATTTCGTTGAATTTGGAGACCATTTGAAAAATGGTCATTTTCTATTCGATCCAAATTGACTGAAACTGTCAAAACACGTTTTCTTTTGCCACGCTCACATATTGGATCCAAAAATTATGAAAATTGGAATCTAGCTCTAATTTGACATTCCAAATCCAACAAAAGAGGTTTCATCGAAAAAGGAGGTCGTTTGCAAAATGGCTATTTTTAAGGGCTGTATATTATATTAAAATATATATAAATTCCACAACGACTTTTCTGAAGTTTAAATTGGACATAACTTACAATTTATAAAGTGAAGTCTCAGTTTCTTACATCCGTTAGAAAGATATTATTAAACAAATTCTAATATTTCTTGTTTCGTCCAATTCTGACTTATATTGAATTCTATACATTCAATTGAAATTTAAAATCGAATTTCAAACTACCGCGCCATTTCAGGCTCATTTTATAACTAAAATAAATTTATTTGTTCTAACTTCGATTTAAATAAATTTTTAGTCGTTATTATTTAAAATAAATCATTTTAAATATTCAAAATCCATCAAAATTGCTAAAATAAAAATTTTAAATTGGTTTCGATTTTTCGGGTTGTTACATTCGTGTTATTATCTCCTTCCTTAATCCATTGAAAACGGGCCCTTTGCTTCCACATGATCTCTTCTTTTTCAAATATTTGCTTGAGATCACTCCTAAGGTTGCAAATCTATCCCTCTCATTGGAGTTAAGAATCCTGGACTCGCTAATCTTGTCTAAATCTAACATCTCACACATAATCTTGTCTTTCCTAATTTTAACACAACCAAAAATATACTTATTCCACCGCTTGAGAAAAAATCTTAACTTACCAAGCTTCGCAACAAAAATCTTTGCAGAACTACCCCTGTACATATAGTTAAAATAAAACAAGGAATTCCACTTAATCGAAACAAGATTAATAAAACTAGAATCCAATAACCACATCTTCTCGAATTTAAAATTGTTACTAATAGCAAAATTCGAATCACACGAAAGGATGATAGGACAATGATCGGAATATAAAAAAAGTAAACCCTTGACTCTACAAATAGAGAATTTGTCATCCACCTCGGTACTAATAAAAAAATCTATCTAATAAAGAAAAGAAGGACTATCTCTGACATTAGACCAAGTGAACGATCTATTAATTAGAGGAATCTCAATCAAATTATTATCTAAAATGAAATCATTGAATTCCTCCATATCAGAGAAATCACCCTCTCGATGTGCTCTCTCCCTCATAAATCTAGTGACATTGAAATCTCCCCTCACAATCCACTAATTGGGGACAAGATTTCTAAAATCAGAACATTCACCCTCACAAAAGTCTCCTCTCTAACTTAGCATGAGGACAATACACATTGGAGATGCCTAATAAAGAATTATCAATTAGAGAGGCTAAAATTATGTGCAACGAATATAATTTAGAAATCTCTTGAACAAGTCTATAATGGTTATCCTTCCAACCAATCATAAGTCCCCCAGCACTCCCAATAGCCGGAAGACAAGCCCAACTCATTTTAGATAAATTAGAGAGGCTTTGTTATTAATTTAAAATATAATTTTTAAATTCTGATGTATTTTTTTAAATTGGTTCTGATTTTCCGGGTTGTTACAGTGTGACTCTATATCGATCTAATACACATAGGATTTAACATATACGTTAAGCAGACATATACCCAAATCACTAAGTTTCCATATGCCAATTTTAAAGTCAGACAAAGACTCAAAACATTTTTCTATATTTAAACAATATATATACCAAATTTTCAATCATATTGTTAGCCTACTTTGTGAACTAGGCTACACAAAGTCAAAAGATTAGAAGATCACATAATCGAAGGACATTCTGGGGAGCAACCAGTTCGGATCGGAGTTCTGGAAGTAAGAGTAGAAGCAAAGAAAAAACAAGGCGATAAAAGAAGGAAAGCACTCGGATCAGATTGGAAGTAGCGGGGCCGATCCGATCCCCATATGACTGTTCATCCGAACCGGGCACAGGAACTCCGATTGCTTCACCCCACGTTCTCCATGATAATTGGAGCGGTTACACACATGTTCTACCCATGTCTGCCACTAACTAAGCGCGCTCTCATCACCATAACATCTCCGGACCCGAAAATGGTGGAATGAAGGCCACATGGACCCGATCCAATCCGGTTCCAGGAGGAATTTTCACCTATAAATACCCCACCAAGAGGCATTTAGAAGGGATCTTTTGGCACTTTGAGAATTTGAGTATCCGTGAGAACCGAATTTCAGTACTCCCAAACAATCCAAATCATCATTCAAAGTGTATTTTGAATATAATTGAGTGAATGCATATGAAAAGTGAGTGAGATTGAGTGAATATCTTGATGTACTTTCATTTACATCATCAAACAAAATGATATAAAGTGGACGTAGGCTCTTTAACGCCGAATCACTATAAATCTCGTGTCTCTTCTCTGTTTTTAATCTTATTTTATTACAATTTTAGTCAATTCGGGTGTTAGAACCACTTTTTGGTCTAACATTTCTGGTGCTTTCATTGAGAATCATTTGAATTCTCTGTTTTTCTGGATTATCGTTCTACTTTTTGGACCGTTGAGTTCAAAGAAGTTAATCCCCAATTTTCGACGCTGTTACATACTTGTTGGTTGATTGTTGAATAATTATGGCCAAAGGAAAAGTCAAGGAAGTTCAAACCAGTCGAGGGAACGAAGTTGGTGAAGATCAGCAAAATGCGGTTGTGACGAGGTCTCAGGGGCAAAGCTCCGGAGCGGATCGGATCAGTTCAGGAAATCTGAACCGGTCGCAGAGGGAGAGCTCCGATCCGAACCGAGTTGAAGATGTTGAAGAAGTGCGCTCCCCCAATCCGAACTGATCCGGTCAGGTCACATTTCTCTGATCCGATCCGACTCTAGGTGATGCTGGAACCTCTACTCGAGCCCCTCCAAATGCTCCGACTCCAGCTACCAGGACCAATGACCAGATCAATCAGTCTGCGCCTGTCACGCAAGGAGATTTTTCGCGCCTTCTCAACATGCTTGAGAGCACTACGGAGGCTATGAGAATCCACGAGTGCACCAACCTTATGATGCAAGAGAATATGAGAACCATGAGTAGGGAGATTGGTGAGCTTCGCACGCGGAGGAGCCCTTCCCCAGTTCATCACACTGCAGTGGATCAGTCTTCTTCTTCATAGGAAGAGCGACCTCGTGAAAGAAGGCCGCTTGAATGACCTCAGAATTTGGAACAAATGACTTTCGGATCTCTGGGATCCCGTGAAGATATTGCTCGTGTTCTGCCTGGAAACCCTAACCTTACCAACCACGTTCAGGGACCGATGCTTCGGCCCTTTCCTCCCGTGATCGACCGGGAACGTAGGGAGCAAAGCAGAGCAGAAGCCGCTAGAAGAAGGAGGGTGTCCCCGGATCAGGAGCCCAGAGGAATCAGGGCCAGGGAGCCTGAACGGCCTTTGACCAATGCTGACGTATGGGCTATGGTGCACCAAATTATGTCTGAGAGTCGAAATTACACCAATGAAGATTATGGGATTGAGCGAAGTCATACTCCCTTCACTGATGACATTCTTGACTTTTAGTTCCCCCGACGATTTAATTTGCCACAGATGGACAGATTTAACGGGAGGACTGACCCGGGACAACATCTGATGCGATATGCATGGTTTATGAATGCTGCAGCTGCCCCTGAGGTTGTGATGTGTAAGGCTTTCCCAATTTACTTGGAAGACGTAGCATTACTATGGTTCACCCGACTTCCTGCTCGATCGGTATCGAATTTCACAGAAATGAGTGAACGTTTTATGAATCAATTCCGACTTCACGCCCGAAAGTCTAAGACTGTTATCGAATTATCGAGAATTAAGCAAGCGCCGGGTGAGTCCTTGAAGTCGTATCTAGACCATTTCAATTTAGCTGTAACGGAAATCAACATCCCTCATGAGCCTACTATTTTGATGGCCTTAATGGAGGGAGTTGATCCTGAATCAGAGTTTGGAGATTATCTTTCTGGAAAGCCGCCTCCTACAAGAGAGTTGTTTTATGAGAAGGCCAATATTCAGTTAAGACGGGAGGAAGCACGGGCAAACAGAAAGAGGAAGTCCGGAGTGGCTTCAAAAGAAGCCGTTCAGGGTAATGTTGCTATAAAACAGTCTGGAGAAAGTTCTGGGAAAGTCGAAGTGAATGATGGAAACAAGAATGGAAACAATAATGGTGGAAGCAGGGGCAACAGCAACCGTAGTGGGAATGGTAATAAGAGAAACAGGAACTGAGGGAGTAATTCTGAAAAAACACCCTGGTTTCAGACTTTTGAAAATTATTCGCCATTGAATGATACGTTGGAGAACATCTATTTGGACACGTTTAATGTTTTGCAATACAAAAAGCCACCGCCATGAGATTCGACAGAGAAATAAGTTGCTACCGGAAAGTTTTGTTTATTTCACGGAACCCACGGACATTCAACGAACGAATGTCGACACTTGAGAGATGCAGTTAAGAAGTTGTTGTGTGAAGGAAAGTTGGACGAGTATAAGGTTGCCCCAAGGGACAGGGGGCAAGGAGGACAGGCCCCAAACCAGAATCAGTCTGCTCCAAAGCCTACAGTGCAACAAAAGGGCAAAGGGATTGTCATTAACACCATAGTAGGTGGACTCCATCCAGCCATCCATAGTTTTAGAGCAATGGACCAATACGTTAATGTAGTTAAGCACATAGATGTGGACGAATGTAGTGATTTGGAAGATATCACCCCTGTGAAACAGCAGACGACAATGTATGATGATGTGGTGTTCCGAAGCAGAGACGATACCGGAATCCAGTCACCTACCGAAGATCCGTTGGTTATTACCACTATAATTGGGCTGGCATTGGTTCATAAGGTACTCGTAGACAATGGAAGCTCTGTCAACATTCTGTTTAAGAAGTCATTTGATCAGATGGGACTCGAGTCTGGAGATTTGAAGCCCTGTGAAGGTTGGATCTGTGGCTTCAATGGGGCATCGACAACTCCAATGGGGTATATAGAGTTACCCGTGACCTTGGGACAAGGGGATTGCCGAAGAGTACGAATGCTTCCGTTTGTAGTGCTAGATATCGATTCGCCCTACAATGCTTTCTTAGGATGGCCTGCCCTTGTAGAGTTCAGAGCTTACATCGCACCATGGTGCTTATTGCTAAAGTTCCCAACTGAAGCCGGAACATGAGTAATGAGGGGAGTCCAAGTCTCCGGGCGAGCCTGTTATATTGCTGAATTAAAGATGCTGATGAAGGGACTTAACATCGATACTAAAAGTACTTCACCTCCTCCAAAGGATGGTTCGGCATAGCAATTATAGGAATCAGCCCCGAAGGAGTTGCCCAAGGGAATGCCCGAGGACCTAGATCCCAGAGAAGATGAGGAACCTGAGGATAGGAAGGCAACTCCTAACAAAACGACAGTGGATATACCCATTGATGAAGCTGATCCAGCAAAAGTTTTGAAGATAGGATCCCAGTTGGATCCGCACTGAGCCAAAGAACTGGCTGACTTTCTGAAGGAAAACCTGGATGTGTTTGCCTGGACCCACGCTGACATGTGTGGGTTATCACCATCCATCATGAGTCATTCGTTGAGTATAAACCCGAAACACCCGCGTGTAAAGCAAAAGAGACGTATGCTGGGCCCAGAGAGGTCGGCAGCTCTGAAAGAAGAAGTGGAGAAGCTAAAAAAGAATGGGTTTATTAGAGATTCAACATATCCTGACTAGATATCGAATCCCGTTTTGGTAAAGAAGTCTAATGGAAAGTGGCGAACATGTATTGATTTTTCAGATTTGGACAAAGCCTGTCCGAAAGATAGCTTCCCACTCCCTAGAATAGACCAGCTTGTGGATTCGACGGAGGGACATAAACACCTTTCTTTTATGGATGCATATTCCGGGTACAACCAGATTCCCATGCATATACCCGATCAAGAGCACACGAGCTTTATTACAAATTTGGGATTGTACTGCTACGTGGTCACGCCTTTCGGATTGAAAAATGTTGGAGCTACCTACCAACGCTTGGTAAACAGGATGTTTTATAACCAAATAGGGAAGACTATGGAGGTTTATGTGGATGATATGCTTGTCAAATCGAAATAGTTCTCTAGCCATACGCAAGACTTGGCAGAGATGTTCGGTATCCTGCGGAAGTATCGAATGAAGCTAAATCCTTTGAAGTGCTCGTTTGTGGTGGCATTTGGAAAGTTTCTAGGTTTCATCGTGAGCTCTCGAAGAATTGAACTTAATCCCAGTCAAATAGCAGGGATAAGGAACATCGAGGAACCATGAAGAATCAAAGATGTCCAAAGTCTTGCGGGCAAAGTGGTTGCGTTGAGTAGATTTATTTCCAAAGCAACAGACAAATGCATTCCGTTCTTTGACCTAATAAAGAGGGGAAAGAAAAATTTTGAATGGACTCCGGACTGTGTTGAGCCTTTTCGAAATCTATTGGACTTACTAGAGATACCACCGATTTTTTCGAAGCCAGTGAATCATGAAGAGCTGTTTGTTTACTTAGCAGTATCGGCTCACGCCGTTAGCACCGCCTTGGTCCGGGAAGAAGACAAGGTGCAAAGGCCAGTATATTACGTAACTAAGAAATTGGCAGCTGCAGAGCGTAACTACCCTTGGATTGAGAAGCTCGCTTACAGCCTTCTGATCGCCTCCTGAAAACTTCGCCATTATTTTCAAGCTCACCCAATAACCATATATGCTGATCAGCCTCTGAGACAGGTGTTGCAAAGACCTGAAGCGTCAGGACAGTTGATCAAGTGGAATATTGAATTAAGTCAGTTTGATTTGAACTTTCAGCCGTTGAGATCGATCAGGGGGCAAGCTTTGGCTGACTTTATAGCAGAGTTCACAATTCCGGAAGAAGAGACGATCGATGATAAGGTGGTCAAATTGGAGGAAGAATTAGATTTAGATCCATGGAAGTTATACACTGACGGAGCCAAGAACGACCGAAGGTCCGAAGCTGGAGTCGTCTTAGTTACTCCTAAGGGACGATCTTTATATTACGCTCTACGACTAGAGTTTTCAGCAACCAATAGTGACTCTGAATATGAAGCCCTGATTGTCGGGCTGAAACTTGCTAAGGAGTTCGGAATAAAGGTATTAGATATATTATGTGATTCAAAATAGTCGTCTGCCAGGTACGAAAGGAGTTTGTTGCCCGGGGACCTTGACTTATTTCCTATCTTGGAAAAGTGGAGGAACTATTGAGCAACTTGGAACGGTATAACATAACGCACATCCCAAGAGCTGAAAACCAGAAGTTAGACCGGCTGGAGAAGTTGGCAAGTTCAGACAATCCGGAGGAAACTGAAATGGTTCCAATTGAGATGTTGGGATCGCCTAGTTTTGAGTTGATCGAAATTGAGCTGGCCTTGGAAGTAGAACCAGAAAGGAAGTCATGGATGACCCCGATCAAGAATTTTCTTTGCGATGGAGTGCTTCTATTAAAGAAAAGTGAAAGGCGGGTTGTAGTTCGCAAAGCTACCAGATACGTCCTTCAAGACAATACCCTTTATCGACAAGGATTCTCTATGCCCCTGTTACGGTGTATAGCGCACGACGACATCAGGCGTTTACTAAGGGAAGTACACGAAGGTGAGTGTGGAGACCATACGGGGTGTCAGACTTTAGCAAAGAAGGTGCTGCGGTATGGGTATTTCTGGCCCACTATTAATAAAGATGCAGCTGATTACTCACGACGCTGCGACAGATGACAGAGGTTTTCTAAGATCCCCAGAGCACCACCGACCCAGCTCAAGTTGATGGTGAGTCCGTGGCTGTTTTCCATGTGGGGAATTGACATCATCAGAGTTCTACCGATTGCAAAAGGAGGAGCGAAGTATGCAATAGTCGCCGTGGACTATTTTACGAAGTGGGTTGAAGCTGAGTCCTTAACCAAAGTCACAACGAGAAAGGTGATAAGTTTCGTGGTTGGAAATATCATATACCGATTTGGGATTCCAAGGACCATTATAACTGATAATGGAACCCAGTTCGATGGCGCCGAATTCAGAAATTTCTGCCAGAAATACAAGATTAACAAGCGGTACACTGCAGTCGTCCATCCACAGTCGAATGGGCAAGTAGAAGCAATAAATAAAGTCATAAAATCCATCCTCAAGAAGCGGTTGGAGCGTGCAAAAGCAAAATGGGTGGATGAATTGCCCTTGGCTTTGTGGGCATATCGGACAACGTTTAAGACAGCTATCGGCCATACTCCTTTTTCTCTCTCATTTGGTTCAGAAGCGGTAATCCCGGTAGAGCTTGAAGTTCCCTCCCACAGGGTGACATATTATGACCCGATGATGAATCGGGCACTCCTCCTCGAGTCCCTTGATGAAGTCGAAGAGAAAACGGACGAGGCAGACTTGCGTGCATCAAGACATCGACGTCAGATGGCACGCGATTATGAGAAGACAGTTCGCTTTAGAACCTTTGAGTCAGGGGATTTGTTATTAAAGCGAGTTTTTCCATCCCTTCCTCATCTCGGTCCAAAGTGGGAAGGACCATTCGCCGTCCAACAGAAACTTGAGATAGGAGCCTTCAAGTTAACGACCGTAGATAGTGAAGAAGTGCCTAGGGCTTGGAATGCCCAGCACTTGAGGCGATATTTAAATTAAGGATGTTGTATTATCTTTTATTTTTTATGAACACTGTAAAAAGGCATGACTTGCCTAGAAAAGTCTGTTTATATTAACAAAAGATTATAAAGTGGACGTAGGCTACGACTTAGCTGAACCACTATAACAATATCCTGTGTCATTTACTTTCCTGCGTTATTTTATGTGACTTGTCTGTCACAATTATGAAGTGCTGAATTTTGAAACGAAACTTGAATTTACATGCAGGAACAAACGAAACGACCGTTTGAATAATTTGACATAAGGAATGAGAAGATGACATTCCTAACGCTAACTCTCGTGAAAAGAGAGAGAGTATAAAGGACGGGAAGACGATGTCCTCTAAGGCATGAAGGTGCACCCCGACAAGAGACCGCCTCAAAAATGACTCTGACCTGATAACAAGACAGGAGAGTATAAAGACGCTAAAAGAAACGAGCATCAATGACAAAAGAAAATTGTCCCCGCTAGGGAATTGGGGGCAATTAGATCATTAAATTTAATCAACCGTGGATAAGCCTTGGTCGGTTATCCAAGATTGATTGGGGGCATATATGTTTATACATGTTTTTCCCCTTTAAGAGCGACTTTATTATATAACTATAACACAATATAATGAACTTATAACTATCTGACATTGAAGGAAATGTACTTTTTATTTACAAATGCATGAATTTGTACAGGGAATTCAAGTAAAAGATGCAAGGGCCACGCTCAATACAACAATAGCGGGCCAATTGGATATCAAAATAACAAAGCACATTATCACTTAGGATTTGGAGTGGACTTGGATTTCTTGGCACTCTTAAGAGCCTTTTTAGCTTCCTTCTCAGCATCAGACAGGAGGCGCTTTGGCTTCTTCTTTTCTGTGATTGAGGCTCCAGAATCAGTAGACTTCTTCCTAGTAGTTTGAGCACTGGAATCAAGAGAAGATTTTTTAGCAAGCTCTTCGGTAATCGTCCTAGTAGAAAGCTTAACAACTAACCTCGACCCGGCATCCATCACGGCAAGAGGTTTGACGCTTTCGGGATCTACATCCTCGACTTTTAGCTGCATACGCTTGTCGTGCTCGGCCTTCGTTTCAGCCAAAGTCTCGTTATCAGGATTCTTTGAGTCCCCAATTATAGAAACTTCAGGTTCTTATTTATGCTCGTTGTTACCGTCATCGTCTTTCAGAGCATCTATTATCTCATCATCATGAGAAGTATCGACGGTAAGTGGCAGGAGAGTCTTATTGGCAGTCTCTTCCTTCTTACCTTCAGCCCCTCCTCCTAACTCAATAACGGTAGCCTTATCCAGATCTCTTCGAGTTTTTTCCACAGATTCTTCCCCAGTGGTGGTTCCTTGATGTACATCAGTCTTCTCGGTCGGTTCAACACCTACAGAATGAGAAGCAACAGTTATCAACTGAGGGGAAAACAAAGAATCCTCGATGGACTGCCAAATGATATGATGAAAGGTAGAAACTGCCTTGACAAACTGAGGCGAAAAGGTGGAAATACCTTCTGAGGATTTCTCAATTGTGGTAGCTACTGCTTAGAATGCTAATTCAGGTATTGGAGATAGAAGAGGCACTCTAGGAATTCCTGGATGTTCAGGATCGTATCTCTCTACTTCAGCAGCTTCAACAAAAACAGAAGAGGAACCAACTTCAGGAACATTTTTTCCTTTGACTCGGCGTCTTTCTTCCTCTATGGCAGCAGCAATAAGGCGACGCCCCTAAGCTAGGCGTGCTGGCTCATCGTCTTTCAAATACTTCTCCATGAGCTTAACTTCATCAACAAAATCTACCTTCAGTTCATCTTTTTCCCATTCGACGATCTGATTCCATACATGAACTAAGGTAGTTGGATAATCTTCGATCCAGGAAATGTTTCGGCGGCGGGTTATATGTGCAAAAAATTCTATCATCAGTTCGCCAAAACCTTGCAATTCTTCTTGAGCTTCTAATAGTTGTTTATGGGCATCTTCAGCGGACTTGATAGCGTTATCTAAATTCCCCTCAGCTAAGGCGGCTCTAGTCTCAGCCTCCAGTAATTTGGATTCCAACTCGGCATTTTTTCTCGCCAACTCGGCTTTCTCTTGCTCATGAGTGCTATACGCTGATTGCATTCTGACACTTTCCGATTTAGCGTCCTCAGCCTGTTTCTTCAACTCTAAGCGCTCTTGACTACGAGATTGCAATAAGTCATGATAACGCTTTTGCAACTCTTCGAATTGTTTTTTGAAATTTTTGGCATCCCGCTGAGCAATGGCAAATTTGCATTGTGTATCATCCAGGTCCTTCTCAAGGTTTTTCAAGACCTCTTCATCAGAATCTGCAATCTTCTTCATTGCATCAACATCTGTGATCAAGTTCTGAATGATTATGGAAAGATTACGTGAATACTTTTACATCTCAGAGTACTATTTCTCTACCGCATCAATCTTTGCCTTAGCTTCATCTGGCCATTTTGAAGAGATAGGCTCGAGTGCGGGTAAGAAAGTTAGATTTTCGAAGTAGTGCTCCGGGAACTGTTTCTCCAGGTAAGCTAATTTTGTTTGGGAATCGGCATCTAGTGGTGGAGGTCTGCAATATGATAATTCAAAATGTTTTCGATTAGTAGAGACGATGGATGCGCCTCCTTTCTCAGGTCGTTTCTCAGAAGTTTTTTGCTTGTCCCGCGGATCAGTGCGCTTCTTTGGACTTTTTTCTTGATTATGTTTATCTTGAGGAGGAGTTGAGTCTTTTGGTTGTGATGTGTCTCCCCCACGGCGACTCTGGTGGCTCTTATATCTATCAGAATCCGGTCGAACTAGAGAATGAGAGCGTGAAACGTGGGGTCGATAGGAATCATGATGCCTTCTGTCGTCTCTGCCCCGACTCTCACGACGATCATGCTCAGAGTCAGCAGGAAGTCTCGACATGCTACGACGAACCTTTCCAATATCGTAATAAGGACGTGACATGGTACCTACTCGACAATACAAGTGAAGTTCAGAGTCGACATTAGCGTGGGGTATAAGTGCTATGACATGCAGTGTTAATGTGCAAAGTGCATCCTAAGTGGTATTCCCCCCAACAAACCCGAGCCTGAAGTCAGACTAGCACGTGTAGACTCCTTGGTCTTTACGGGAGTAGTCTCTTCTGAAGAGGTAGAGATAAGGGGGTTTGTCGGAAATCTTCTGGAGTATAAAGAGTTTCAGGCAAAGAAAGATCTCCCAAGCCCTGAAAGGTGGAATCGTCACTAGGAGGAGCATCTCCTTGAGGGGCATCAAGGGGCAGTTCATTAGGGGATGTTAACTTTTCAGGAGAAATGGCAGCATCAGGAACGGTGTATCCCTCTCTGTATTTCTCAGCTATGTTAGCTAGTTCATCGTCTTGAGTTGAAGATGGAGAGGGAGGAGCCCTGAGAGGTATTGTTGGACCTTTTGAACCTTCACCTGTATCAGGGATAATGTCAACCGGGGGAATATACACGTATGGACCTGACCCGTGACCTATACTACGGGTGATAGATAGTAACCCGTGACGATGGAGATATTCATCCTTAAGAACACTGTCAATGGTCAAGAACTTTTGGTCACTGTTGAGTAACTGATGTAAGTGATCAGAGTACAATTGACCTGATATTTGCTTTGGGTTGTCAACTGCGAATAAAAATGAAAGAAATTCAGTATACCAACATGAACACTTCAAGCTATAATCTGGAAAATAGATGTTTTACTTGATTTGGTCCATCTCCTAGCGCACCCCGACTGTTGTCTAATATAAAACCATTCAGGTTTTGGGTCACCCGCCTTGCTACTAAATGGAATGGTGATGATCTTTCTTTTCGGGACTGATTCGAAGTTAGAGAAGGAGGGAATCTCTTGAGTCCGATGTTTGAAATTATAAAAGAAGTGGATATCATCGAAGGTAGGCTCTATGCCTAGTGTAACACCCCACGCCCGCTAGGGTCACTCACTAAGGGAATGCCATAGCATCGGTGGAGTATTTTAGTGAATATAGAACAGAAAAATTACAACAAGACAGATATAAATAGTACTTGAAATTTTAAAACATCATCTCATAACAGCGGAAATAAACATGTCTGGTTACATCATAAAACCACGATAAACGTCAAGTACAATATCCATCAAAATAAAGAAGTACATAATCCCACTCTCTCATACAATAGCCATAACAAAAGAAAAGATAACTGGATAACTGGAGATTTACGTCTACCCAAGCTCCTAAAGACTGGAACAGCAATCCGATCAAGCTCTACTACCGCTAGGATCCACCGTAGGACCTGAGGGTTGGGAAAAAGATAAAAACAACGGGGTCAGACATAAGTCTGAGTGAGTCCTATAACTTTAACAATACAATCATTAAAGTAAACAGAGAAGACATAAACTTGACCTACGGTAATATCTGGGGATGAATGGCTACACTAAGCAGCTTGGTAGACTTAGGATAAACTAAGATAACCGTCAGGACGCATCTACCCACCCAAGGATAATTACTAACTGCACCACACCAGTCATTCATACTTAAAGGTTGATCCCTTCCAAGGACTTAGAAAATTTCCCCAGTAGTTCCATGTACCCCTAGCCCACTACATAGGTGTCGTCTGCCCCTATCTCCACTAGGTGAACCCAGTAATTCTTACTCAGTAGTTTCGTGTACCCCTACATAGGTGTCGTCTGCCCCTATCTTCATTAGGTGTACCCACTACTCCCCAAGCGATCGGCTCCCTACCGTAGATACCCGTGCTGGTCCCACAGTGGGGTGTATCACTCCCCTAAAGTGGCTACCCAATACTAACGGTGCACGGCTTTATATCTACACGATGCAACAACGGCTTATCTACCAGCCCGGGCCCACACACGCATATGAAACCCGTTGGACTTGCGTTGCCACCGCTAACCCGTTTTGGCCTCTTATAATCAAGCCCAATATGCGTGTCCCGTCACTCGACTTGGGTCGAGCCCACAAAGATACGTTTGGGATATTGGTTGAAATGGGCCCCCACAAGCTACCCCCTTAAGCTTGTCCAATATCTAGTGTATCCCACTTAACCCTTTAATCATGTTTAATTACATGTTTCCACTTGGTTAAGTATTCTAATCGTATTTTCAATTGCCACCCAAGGCAACCCACTAGATTCCACATGCCACCCAAGGCAACCACCAAATTTCCTCATGCCACCCAAGGCACCCACTTAATCCCTCATGTCCCACTACATGCTATTATGGTTAAGTGTTTCTTAATTAATTAAGACCGTGATCTCCCGTAAAGACCTCCCACATTAGACTGGCTGTTATGACCGCCTGGTTAAGCCGGTAGAATCCGGGCAGTCTTACATCATAACAGAGTCTAACCTCGTGTCTTTACCTTAATCACGTATTTAATTTATGGCTAAGACCTCTCACATTGGGCTGACATTTGTAGCAACTGGTTAAGCCGGTCGGGTCCGGGCAGTTTTATACTACAAATGAGTCCAACCTCGTGTCTTAGTCGATTAATTACACCTAATTAATCACCCCCATATTAATTATCCCTAATTAATATCAAGTTTTCCATAACATGGGTAGACCTAACTCAATAGGTAAATTCCCATGGGGTAGACCTAACTCAATAGGTAAATTCCCACTTATGGTAATTTATTTTTATGGTATGCTTAATCATACCCAAACATTCATTTATTAACATATTTACCAACCCCATCGTTCCCCACGTAAATCGTTCTCGTTACATGACATAATAAGGGGAAGATCATCACAAATATCATGGGTTTAGCATACAACTTTGTCATGGGTTAAGAGGATGTCAACTTGCATATATGAGCATATATTAACCCAACTACATACAACCCAAACTTGCATATTATCATACACATGATTTGCATAACATGTTGCATATGAGCTTGCATATTATCATACACATATCTTGCATAACATGTTGAACTTGCATATAGGCATTCTCAATCTTGCATAACATGTTAAACATGCATTTAAGCATACACATAACTTGCATAAGCATTCTCATACTTGCATAGGCATCCACATACTTGCATAGGCATTCACATACTTGCATAACTTGCATATCATGTCATTTAAGCATGTACATATCTTGCATAAGTATTCATATACTCGTATAAGCATGCATAACTTGCATATCACATAAATCTTGCATTTAAACATATACATGACTTGCATAAGCTTCCATACACTTGCATAAGCATGCATAACTTGCATATCACTTTCAACTTGCATTTAAACATACACTTAACTTGCATATCTCACTTTGCTAAACATGCATAATTCCACTTATTAAATATGCATAAATCCACTTATTAAACATGCATATATCAACTTGTTAAACATGCATAAATCAACTTATTAAGCATGCATAAACCAACTTATCAAATATGCATAAACATAGAACAACATAGAGTAACATATCATTATACATGATTCATACTCACTAATCCGCATTTAAGACCATAAGTCTCATTACACCCAATCTACTTACTTTAACAATTGATGTTAAAGTGATAGAAACTCACCAAACTTAAGATTAGCAACCTTATGAAATAGAATTAGTTGCTAACTATGAAGATAATGATGATTAAGGATTGATTAGAGAGGAATTAGCTTGAAACTTCCTTCTTAGATTAATGGAGATTCCTTTTTAGGATTTGATTTGGCGGCATGAGGCCATTATTTCTATTTTTGGTGAGGATTAAGGTAGGTTTAGGGTGTATTTATAGATTAAGAGAGTGTTTTAGGCCCTTGGATTAACCCTAGATTAATTTAGGTCCATTAGATTTAGGAAACCTCTAGAACCAGACCCAGCCCTAGCCAGAAAACCAGATCTGGTGCACCCAAGCACCCTGGCTCGACACACCATGTCGACAGGCAAGTCGACAGGCATGTCGACACCCCTGTCGACAGGCCTGTCGACAGCCCTGTCGACATGCTTAGGCGGGAATCCTCCCGCCTGGCCCCGCTGGTTCTAAATTTAAATTTAAATTTAAATTCCTAATTCTGTTTTTAGCTCTAATTTTTCTGCAAACTTCTTTGGGCCATAACCGGGCCATACGGACTCCGATTTTCGAAAACTCGGACTCTATTTCGCGTATTTTTCCGAGACGAACGCAATAACGCAGCCCGTTACCCCCAATTCCCACATCTTAGATTATTTATCTGGTAATTAGTGAATTTTAGTATTAACTAAAATTCGGGGTGTTACATTCTCCCCTCCTTAAAGGATTTCATCCCCGAAATCTCTAAGCTAAGGAGAATGCATATCCTACCAACCAAACAACCATCTACTCAAATCATCAACCACGGGCATCCATTGTCCTTAAACAGTTTCTAATGATGTATGAGCATATGCAAAAAGTGTGTGTACATGTCCCCTATCTAATGTATGAACATATGCAAATCATGATAGTGCCATGCATCCATTATGTATGCGAGAAAACCCTATCGACACATACAATATCTACATGAGTGCACAATCATTCACCAAAATGCATCATCCATGTGATAACACAACCATTATACATCCATCAATATATTTTCCTACACACAATTTTATGCAATATGCAATATGAAGTGACTGAGCCGATCTAGTGCCTAGAGTGTGTGTATATGCATCCACGAGCAACCACTAGCAAACACTTGCATCCACTTGCATCCATCAACCATAACATGTCTCAAACACATGTTTCAACCATAGGTTTACCCTATCTAAAGGTCAAAGGTACTAACGAGAGGACATACCAAAGATAAGATAAGTACTAGACAAGCGATAAAGGAGAAAGTAAAGACATACCCTCAAAAAGAAATGGGTATAATGAACGCATCTTCGCTTCCGTCTCCCAAGTCGCGTTGCTCTCATCTTCTCCCCATTGCACTTTGACTAGCTGAACCTCTCTGTTTCTCAACTTCCTAGTCTCTGACCCAAGGATGCGAGTAGGAGCTCGTCGAATAGTCGCATCACGCTCTACCTCCATATCTCTAAGCAAGCTCGGCTCTACCACCTCTGCGGTCTCATGTAAGCACTTCCTCAAATGGGACACATGGAATACATCATGGACACCACTAAGTCTGTCAGGCAACTCCACTCTATATGCCATCCGTCCAATCCTTTCCTTAATAGGAAACGGCCCAACAAACCTTGGTGCTAACTTCCCAACAGATCCGAAGCGAACAACATTTCTCAACGGAGATACCTTAACAAAAACCATATCTCCAACCTCAAACTCAAGATCCGTCCTTCTCTTGTCCGCATAAGATTTTTGCCTATCCTGCGCTGCTTTCATCCTTCTTCGAATCAAGTCAATCTTCTCAGAAGTCTCCCTAATCATATCGGGCCCCAGCAAGATCTTATCCGTAGATTCCCACCAACATGTAGGTGATCGACAAGGCCTTCCATAGAGAGCTTCGAAAGGAGCCATACCAATACTGGACTGAAAGCTGTTATTATATGCGAACTCCACCAGTGGGAGATGCTCTTCCCATGTACCTCCAAAATTTAAGATACAAAGCCTCAAAAGGTCTTCTAGAACACAATTCACCCTCTCAGTCTGGCCGTCTGTCTGAGGATGATATGCGGTGCTCAGACACAATTGAGTCCCCACTGCCTCTTGCAAACTTCTCCAGAACTCACTAGTGAAGATAGGATCTCGATCACTAACTATGCTACAGGGTACCCCATGCAATCGAACTATCTCTCGAAGATATACAGAAGCTAGCCATGGAGCGGTCCTCTTGCTCTTCACAGGTATGAAATGGGCGCTCTTAGTAAGTCTATCTACCACCACCCAAATTCCTGTATTACCCTTCCTCGACCTGGGTAACCCGTCAATAAAATCCATCGAGACGCTATCCCACTTCCATTGCGGAACCTCCAATGGGTGAAGTAACCCACCTGGTTTCCTTTGCTCCGCCTTCACTTGCTGGCACACCAAACATCGAGCGACATATTCGGCCACGTCTTTCTTCATACCGGCCCAGAAGAAAACCCTTTTCATGTCTTGGTACATCTTATCCCCACCGGGATGAATGGTCATCCTAGAACGGTGTGCGTCATCAAGAATAGCCTTCCTCAAACCCTCGTCTTGCGGTACACAAAGTCTACCATCTCTACGCAAGTACCCCTTATCGTCTAGGGTGTACCTACTCAAATGGCTGGACGACTCCCCCCTTATGAGCTTCTCTACTAACTCAACCAACTGTGGGTCGCCCCTCTGTGCTTCTCCAATCCGCCCCAAAAGAGTAGGTCTAACTTCCAAAGAAGCTAGCAAACCGGGTACATAGTCAACGGAAGGTCTGAAATCAAACATCGAGATAAACTCCAAGTCTCGTCGTTCCACGAACAATGGACTCAAGGACAACCTCTTCCTACTCAAGGCGTCCGCCACCACGTTACCATTGCCAGGGGTATATGCTATCTCGAAATCATAGGATGCTAAAAACTCCATCCACCTTTGCTGTCTTAAGTTTAGATCTTTCTGAGAGAATAAGTGCTTCAAAGATTTATGGTCAGTGAACAACTCGAATCTCTCACCAAGAAGATAATGGCGCCAAATCTTAAGCGCAAAAACAATAGCGGCCAGCTCTAGATCATGGGTAGGGTAATTTTTCTCATGTGCCCTCAACTGCCTTCCACCATAGGCTATTACCCTCCCCTCTTGCATTAAGACTGCGCCAAGTCCTGTCCCACAAGCATCGGTATAGACAACAAATGGCTTGCTCCCATCTGGAAACACTAAAACTGGAGCGGTGGTTAAAGCTCTCTTTAACCGTCGGAACGCATCATCACAATCTACGTCCCACGTGAAAACAAGATTCTTCTTTGTTAAGCGGGTTAATGGGGCTGATATCTTCGCGAAGTCTTTAATAAACTTCCTATAATAACCCGCCAACCCCAAGAAACTTCTTACTTCGGTAGCATTCTTCGGAACCTTCCAATCCTGAATTGATACTACCTTCGCGGGATCCACAGCTATCCCTTCCTTGGAGACCACGTGCCCCAAGAACCGTACTTCCTTCCTCCAGAAGTGACATTTAGAGAATTTAGCCTTAAGGCTATGCGCTCGAAGAGTCTTCAACACTTCCCCAAGATGTAGGGCATGCTCTTCTTCACTCTTAGAAAATACTAAGATGTCATCCACAAAGACCACCACGAATTTATTAAGGAACTCCCTGAACACCCTACTCATCAAATCAACAAAGTATGCAGGGGCGTTCGTCAACCCAAATGGCATCACCAGCCACTCATAGAAACCATCCGGAGTCCTAAAGGCAGTCTTGTCTATGCTATCCTCAGCCACCCTCAACTGATGAAACCCCGTGGCTAAGTCCAACTGAGAAAATACTGAAGCGCCAACCAACTAATCGAAAAGATCATCTATCCTCGGCAATGGGTGTCTGTTCTTCTTTGTGAGCTTGTTGAGTTCTCTATAATCTACACAAAGTCTGAGGGACCCATCCGCCTTCGTGGCAAATACTACTGGAACACCCCACTCCGATATGCTCCGTCTTATGAACCCCTTCTCAAGCAATTCCCCTACTTGCTTATGGAGTTCCCTCCTCTCACGAGGAGCCATGTGGCGCACTGGTAAAGATACCGGTTTAGCATTATCCACCAAATATATTCAGAAGTCAATCTCCCGTTTCGGAGGTAAGCCCTTCACCTCCTCAAACACATCCGGATATTCACGGACCACTCTCATAGATTGCAAACTCTCGACCGAAGCGTCAAGCGATTCAAGATAACTTAGCATAACAGAGTCCATGGGATTACAAGAAATCTCGAGAGTGTTACCCAAACGGGTCATGAGCCTAACAACTCTCCTTTCACAATCAAGAACGGCACCATTACTGGATAACCAGTCCATGCCCAAAATCAACCCATAGCCCGTGAAGCCCAATACAAAAGCATCACATCTAAACTCAATGCTAAGTATAGAAATCTTCAAACCCAAACATATCATGGACAAATAAGTGGAGCCCCCAATTGGGTTTGAAACAATCAAGGGATCATCTACCAGACTGGTGTCTAAGTGCAGTAACTCAACTAATGATGATGAAATAAACGAATGCGATGCGCCTTAATCAAACAATGTACGGACAGGATGGTCAAATAGAAAAACCAGACTTTCAACGGAAATAGTTCTACCTCTCTCCTGAATTGGTGGAACCGCGAGAGCCTGTACTTGCCCCCTGGCCTGACTCGGTGCCATAAGAGCTTGCACCTGTCCTCCTGAGGTAGATCCCGTCTTTTGCCCCTTCTTAGGGCAATCCTTCACTAAGTGCCCTGTTTCGCCACAGTGGAAGCAACCGGTCTTCTTCTTCTTGCGACAATCCTTGCTTAGGTGGCCAGGTGTCCCACAATTGAAACACTTCTTCTTCTTGCCCTTGCCACCGTTGCCTTTCCCACCTTTGCTTTGCTGTTGTTGAGGTCTCTTTTGATCTCCCTTCTTCTCGGGTGCCTTATTAGCATTAGGACCCTTCTCTTCCTCATACATGAGTGCCATGTCAACTAGCTTCCCAAAGGTGGCCCCCATAGGGATCTGAGTCATAGCCAACCCATGCATAGGTTCATTCAAGCCTTTCACGAACCTCAAAGCCTTCTTCTCCGGTGTATTCACCATGTCTAGGCCAAACCTTGCCAATTGATTAAACTTGTTAACATATTCCTTCACCGAAAGATTTCCTTGCTTTAGAGTCAAGAATCTTTCCATATACAAGTTTTCCTCCGCTCTTGAGAGAAACTTTGCCACAAATCTTTGCCTAAAATCCGCCCAAGAGTCAACGGGGCATTCTCCATTAGTAACCTCCCACCAGAATGAGGCCTCTCCCTTCATTAACCAAGCAGCCAACTTGACTTTCTTCCCTTCTTCCATCTCAAAGATATCCATCAACTCTTCCACCTCTTTAAGCCAATCTCTAGCCTCCACAAAGGTTTCAGATCCTTGAAAAGGTTTCCCTCCCATTGCTTTAAATTCCTTGCAAGTCTTAGCAAAAGTATCCATGCGAGGAGGAGGGGGAGGAGGAAGATCGGGTGCTACGGTTGGTGGAGGAATATTTGCTGGACCCGCAGTGGTGGCCCTAGCCTCCATCAATCTCCTATACCATACTGGTACCGTCACACCCTCCGGAAGATTAAGATTCTCGGTCATGCTGAAACGAAAAAGGAAAGATTCAAAACGGAGAATTCGAAGGATATAGATATGGCTATTGGGGATTATGCTTTTCTTTAAAAAACTTTTCTCTTAAATGACATGTTTTTGAAAATATCTTTTCCAAAAATGTTTTAGAAAAATAGTTTTCTAAAAATTTTATCTGTTCCGGTAACCTTTGCACTGATACCACGTGTAACACCCCACGCCCGCTAGGTTCACTCACTAAGGGAATGCCATAGCATCGGTGGAGTATTTTAGTGAATATAGAACAGAAAAATTACAACAAGACAGATATAAATAGTACTTGAAATTTTAAAACATCATCTCATAACAGCGGAAATAAACATGTCTGGTTACATCATAAAACCACGATAAACGTCAAGTACAATATCCATCAAAATAAAGAAGTACATAATCCCACTCTCTCATACAATAGCCATAACAAAAGAAAAGATAACTGGATAACTGGAGCTTTACATCTACCCAAGCTCCTAAAGACTGGAACAGCAATCCGATCAAGCTCTACTACCGCTAGGATCCACCGTAGGACCTGAGGGTTGGGAAAAAGATAAAAACAACGGGGTCAGACATAAGTCTGAGTGAGTCCTATAACTTTAACAATACAATCATTAAAGTAACCAGAGAAGACATAAACTTGACCTACGGTAATATCTGGGGATGAATGGCTACACTAAGCAGCTTGGTAGACTTAGGATAAACTAAGATAACCGTCAGGACGCATCTACCCACCCAAGGATAATTACTAACTGCACCACACCAGTCATTCCTACTTAAAGGTTGATCCCTTCCAAGGACTTAGAAAATTTCCCCAGTAGTTCCATGTACCCCTAGCCCACTACATAGGTGTCGTCTGCCCCTATCTCCGCTAGGTGTACCCAGTAATTCTTACTCAGTAGTTTCGTGTACCCCTACATAGGTGTCGTCTGCCCCTATCTTCATTAGGTGTACCCACTACTCCCCAAGCGATCGGCTCCCTACCGTAGATACCCGTGCTGGTCCCACAGTGGGGTGTATCACTCCCCTAAAGTGGCTACCCAATACTAACGGTGCACGGCTTTATATCTACACGATGCAACAACGGCTTATCTACCAGCCCGAGCCCACACACGCATATGAAACCCGTTGGACTTGCGTTGCCACCGCTAACCCGTTTTGGCCTCTTATAATCAAGCCCAATATGCGTGTCCCGTCACTCGACTTGGGTCGAGCCCACAAAGATACGTTTGGGATATTGGTTGAAATGGGCCCCCACAAGCTACCCCCTTAAGCTTGTCCAATATCTAGTGTATCCCACTTAACCCTTTAATCATGTTTAATTACATGTTTCCACTTGGTTAAGTATTCTAATCGTATTTTCAATTGCCACCCAAGGCAACCCACTAGATTCCACATGCCACCCAAGGCAACCACCAAATTTCCTCATGCCACCCAAGGCACCCACTTAACCCCTCATGTCCCACTACATGCTATTATGGTTAAGTGTTTCTTAATTAATTAAGACCGTGATCTCCCGTAAAGACCTCCCACATTAGACTGGCTGTTATGACCGCCTGGTTAAGCCGGTAGAATCCGGGCAGTCTTACATCATAACAGAGTCTAACCTCGTGTCTTTACCTTAATCACATATTTAATTTATGGCTAAGACCTCTCACATTGGGCTGACATTTGTAGCAACTGGTTAAGCCGGTCGGGTCCGGGCAGTTTTATACTACAAATGAGTCCAACCTCGTGTCTTAGTCGATTAATTACACCTAATTAATCACCCCCATATTAATTATCCCTAATTAATATCAAGTTTTCCATAACATGGGTAGACCTAACTCAATAGGTAAATTCCCATGGGGTAGACCTAACTCAATAGGTAAATTCCCACTTATGGTAATTTATTTTTATGGTATGCTTAATCATACCCAAACATTCATTTATTAACATATTTACCAACCCCATCGTTCCCCACGTAAATCGTTCTCGTTACATGACATAATAAGGGGAAGATCATCACAAATATCATGGGTTTAGCATACAACTTTGTCATGGGTTAAGAGGATGTCAACTTGCATATATGAGCATATATTAACCCAACTACATACAACCCAAACTTGCATATTATCATACACATGATTTGCATAACATGTTGCATATGAGCTTGCATATTATCATACACATATCTTGCATAACATGTTGAACTTGCATATAGGCATTCTCAATCTTGCATAACATGTTAAACATGCATTTAAGCATACACATAACTTGCATAAGCATTCTCATACTTGCATAGGCATCCACATACTTGCATAGGCATTCACATACTTGCATAACTTGCATATCATGTCATTTAAGCATATACATATCTTGCATAAGTATTCATATACTCGTATAAGCATGCATAACTTGCATATCACATAAATCTTGCATTTAAACATATACATGACTTGCATAAGCTTCCATACACTTGCATAAGCATGCATAACTTGCATATCACTTTCAACTTGCATTTAAACATACACTTAACTTGCATATCTCACTTTGCTAAACATGCATAATTCCACTTATTAAATATGCATAAATCCACTTATTAAACATGCATATATCAACTTGTTAAACATGCATAAATCAACTTATTAAGCATGCATAAACCAACTTATCAAATATGCATAAACATAGAACAACATAGAGTAACATATCATTATACATGATTCATACTCACTAATCCGCATTTAAGACCATAAGTCTCATTACACCCAATCTACTTACTTTAACAATTGATGTTAAAGTGATAGAAACTCACCAAACTTAAGATTAGCAACCTTATGAAATAGAATTAGTTGCTAACTATGAAGATAATGATGATTAAGGATTGATTAGAGAGGAATTAGCTTGAAACTTCCTTCTTAGATTAATGGAGATTCCTTTTTAGGATTTGATTTGGCGGCATGAGGCCATTATTTCTATTTTTGGTGAGGATTAAGGTAGGTTTAGGGTGTATTTATAGATTAAGAGAGTGTTTTAGGCCCTTGGATTAACCCTAGATTAATTTAGGTCCATTAGATTTAGGAAACCTCTAGAACCAGACCCAGCCCTAGCCAGAAAACCAGATCTGGTGCACCCAAGCACCCTGGCTCGACACACCATGTCGACAGGCAAGTCGACAGGCATGTCGACACCCCTGTCGACAGGCCTGTCGACAGCCCTGTCGACATGCTTAGGCGGGAATCCTCCCGCCTGGCCCCGCTGGTTCTAAATTTAAATTTAAATTTAAATTCCTAATTCTGTTTTTAGCTCTAATTTTTCTGCAAACTTCTTTGGGCCATAACCGGGCCATACGGACTCCGATTTTCGAAAACTCGGACTCTATTTCGCGTATTTTTCCGAGACGAACACAATAACACAGCCCGTTACCCCCAATTCCCACATCTTAGATTATTTATCTGGTAATTAGTGAATTTTAGTATTAACTAAAATTCGGGGTGTTACACCTAGAATCTCTTTGTATGCTACGTACATGGTGTATAGATAAGCATAAGAGTTGGGATGCAGCTGCATGGGGGTAATTCGCATTTGTCTCAGAAAATCGACGACAAAAGGCGAAAATGGAGGTATTGCCCCAACTAGACACATCAATCGAGTGATGGCCATGAATCCTTCTGGTGGGTTGTGGGGGCGGTCCGTTTTCGAAGGCAACTTAGTATCTCTTCTTAGTATCCCATGCTTGAGACATATTCTGGCAAGTCTATCATTATCGATTGTTGACTCAATGGACTCTTTGTCTGGTTCCAGTACAGTAGCAGATATAAACTCATCGGGAGCACGATCGTCTCTAACACCTCCCTCCTCCTCCTCACCCAGAGAGACATCACTCCCAGAAGACACATCACTATTATGTGCTTCCATTTCGTAATCTGAGCCCTCGTCATCCCATTCTGGATCTGAGGAAGAAGATATGTCATCTATAGTAATTTTCTTAGATGTCTCTGGGACCTATTTCTTTTCTGCTAATCGAGGTGAACGTCTCTCGTCCATGGTCAATAAAATATCGAAGAAGCAATAACCGAAATTAGAGTAAATTAGCCCGTGTCCCCCTATGCATATGTGTGAACTAAAGTGTGTAAGGTGTGTGAAAAACATGTAAAGCAAACACTTGGAAGCGTAATGTAAAGTTTTGACGAAGCAATGATGTTCAGAACAGTCCTCGGCGTTTGCTTACGATTCGCAAGGCACTATCCTAACTGTCCATTAAGTTGAAAATCATGTCAGGAATTGAATGGGCTAGTTAAACAAGTTTTTAAGTGTTAAATTGGATTGCCTTCTTCGGTTCGGATACACATGTGGTAGTCGGTTCGGTGCGAGCACAATGGTCGGATCAGTTCGGGTGCTTTATTTAAACAAGTTCAGATTGAAGCAAGGAGAACAACGGGTTCGGATAGGAGGAGTATAAGCAAAGGCTGACCTAGTCGGATCAGTCGACCCCGACCCGAACCGTACCAGCATCACTTGACTAGTCCATTTATTTCAACCCCCTGTCTCATCTTTCTCCTCCGACCCGAACCAACCTTTCTCCATCCTCCCATCCTCCTAAAGCATCCAACCTGAACCGAATCCATCTCCTTCCTCTCTTCTCCTTCATCTTCTACCAGGCACCTTACTCAAAAATCGATGTAAAGTTAGGGCTTGTAAATTGGCAAGACCAACGACTTCTCCAGGCCTCCTCCGCAATAGCCTCGAGGTGGCGACGAGGTCACCGACGACGAGGAGGAGAAGCGGACGACATGGTGCCAACGCCAATAAATTTTCACATTAAAATCGCTTAAACCATTCATGGATTCAAGTCAGAACTAATTAAAGGAGGATTGAGTCGCTATTTGAAGCCCGACCTACGGATTTAATTCAGGAAATAGAAGAATTTACTTCGTGAATTCAAGAATTGGAATTAGGGTTTTTCCCTCTTCGAAATTGGGGCAAGTCGCTGAAAATGTAAATGTAAAAGAAAGAAATGAGGCGGATGGATTTATATACTTAGGTGATGAAGTCTCTTCATGTTCCTATTAATGCGGCACTCCTTTCCGCTCGGACCGGGATATAAGCCCACCAGTCGTTCCAGCCCATTGACCCAGTGCTAACCAAAAGAGAAAAAAAGGCTGTTCGGGTCGGAGCCTGAACCAACTAAGATTTTATACATGAATTTGGCATTTGAACTAAATTGAATTCAAGAAAAATAAATAAATGAGAGATTTACTGTAATAACCCGGAAAATGCGAGCCAGTTTAAAATTTTTATTTTGGCAATTTTAATGAATTTTGAATATTTAAAATGAATTATTTTAAATAAAATCGACGAGAAAATTTATTTTGAATATAATAGAACGTATATATTATATACGTCGTCGTTAGAATATAAATAATTTTATATAATTATAAATAGAATTGAAAATGGCGCGGTAGTTCGATAATTCGATTTCAAACTTCAATTGAATGTACCGGGTGCAAAACAATCCGGATTTTAGTGAAACCAAAAACATTAGGATCTATTTGATGATATCTTTCCAACGAATCCGAAAAATCAAAATTTCATAGCGGGAATCAAAAGATATGTCCAGTTGAAAAATCTGAATAGTCGCAATGGAATTCAGGCCCTTAAAAATGGAAATTTTGCAAATGACCTCGGATTTCGACGAAACCACTTTTGTTGGATCCGCAGTGTCAAATTTTTGCTAGATTCCAAATTTCATAATTTTTCGAATCAATATGTGAGCATGGCAAAGGAAAACGCGTTTGACCAGTTTTAGTTGATTTTAATCGACTGGAAATTGGCCATTTTTCCAACGGTCTCAGAATTCGACGAAACTAGTTTTGTTAGGACCGTATCGTCAATACGAAGCTAGAAAATATTTTTCTGGAATTTTTCTAGTTAGTATGTGACCCCGGTAATTTGAAATGTACGTTTAAAATTCAATATAAGGATTTAAATGTAAATTCAACGGAAACAGATCGAAAAAGTCGAATCAGCCTACGATATATATTCCATTGTGTTCGGAATGGGGGTGAAACGCTATGGACGACAGGCGGTGGGCCTCGTTTCGAGGTCGTATGTAAAAGTCAACTTTATGCAATTAAATTAATTAATAAAAAAAAATATCTCTCTCCCCTTTAATCCTCCTGCCCCCCCCCCCATTCAAAAATTAAATTCAGAAAAAAAAGAAAGGGAAGAGGAAGACGGGGGGAACTCGTCGCCGCCCCCCCCCCCCCCCCCGAAGATCGCCGTCGACGCCTCAAGGGAGGGCGCCACCTCCGAAGCCCTGCCCCCCCCCCCCTCGTCGGAGCAAGAGCCCCCCTTTTTCCTCCACCCCCCCCCCCCCCCCCCCCCCCCCCCCCGCGCCGCCTTCCCCTTACCTTCTCTACCCCCGCGCCTTCCCCCACCATCCTCCGGCGCCGCAGCAAGGACCCCCCCCTTTCTCAACAAATACAGTAAGTTTTCCTTTTCTTTTCTTTTATGATTTTTAGATTATATAAAATCTGATTTACATAATGGAGAGTTTGAATTTATAGCATAGGAAAAAAACTGATTTTTATAAACAAAAGAATTAGATTTTTACTTAGAAAAAGATTTGATTTTTTTAAAGGTAAAAAGAAATGATTTTTATCATAGAAAGAAACCATTTTTGATAAGTTGAAATTATTTTTAAAAGGCATAAAAATATGATTTTTATACTTATAGCTAATTAAAGATATGATATTTATATAGTAGATGATATAAAAATATTATTTTTATACAGGTAGAGTATCAAAAATAGGATTTTTATATTATAGGAAGGTTAAAAATATAATTTTTATATAAGCGAGAAGTTAAAAATATGATTTTTATATTTTTAAAGTATTAAAAATATAGTCTTTCTATAAAAATAAAAATATGAAAAGGCGATATTTTTAAATATGAAAAGACGATATTTTGATATGAGTAGTGAAGTAAAAATATGATTTTTACTTCGAGAAAAATATAAATCTTTATATTTGAGAAGGCGAAATCTATAGCATAATAAAAATTTGATTTTTATATATTGAATAGCACAGTAAAAATTCGATTTTTACATATGTAGTGGCTACGGGCGACGAAGATGACAAAGATGCGATAACGACGAAGGATTCTATAAAAGAAGTACCGTGGAGCTAGGATAGCTATTGGTGAGAATTTCTCACCTTTCAATTTATTTTTCTAGTTATATATATATACTAGGATTCAGACGGTGTTTAGTAGCACCCGACACAATCGTCCAAAGGCCATGGACTTGTTTGTTTGGTTGCATAAATTAGTTGGATGATTTGAATTTGATTGTTTGGTGAAGTTAAATTGATTTGATTGATGTGTGAATGGCGTGGGCCTTCACTAGACCGGGGATAAGGCTAGGCCTCATCCCGTTTCTAGTATCGTGCCGTTATGCCGCCGAAATTTTCTAAAATATGTTAGAAAAATAAAAAATATCATTTTTATTGTGTAAACGAGCTGAATAGAAATCCATGTGTTGAAATAAAATATTTTATCGTTAAAAATATAATTTTTAACGTGAAGTGGATAAATTAAAATATTCATTTACAAACCAGACGGTTTGTTTATGTACACCTATTTGAAGGCCATTGATTGGGTCAATAAATTTTACACATCGCCCAACTGCACAAATAAAATCTGTGTTTGATTGTTTGAAACCCCACACGGGTGTTGGGATGAAATTTGAAGTTCACTCATCCTGATTGATTAAATATGTCGATCGATTGATTGACTGGCTGTTATAAGCGTTAGATATCTATATTGGATGCTTATACAGTGTAGTGCACTTTGGTTGATGGTTGATTATTTTTCAATGCTATTATATACATGTGATGTATGAAAATCCATATAATTAATATTATATGGTGATTGATTGGGACTCATTCCAATTTGAAAAATAAAGAATATTATAAAATAAAGGTTCATGTGTTGACTTTACTCATCCGTTGAGATTAGTCATGTGTTGAACGAAATATTTTAATAATAAAATTTACTTCTTTATCAATATAAAATAAAGGTTCATGTGTTGACTGTACTCATCCGTTGAGATTAGTCATGTGTTGAACGAAATATTTTAATAATAAAATTTACTTCTTTATCAATATAAAATAAAGGTTCATGTGTTGACTGTACTCATCCGTTGAGATTAGTCATGTGTTGAACGAAATATTTTAATAATAAAATTTACTTCTTTATCAATATAAAATAAAGGTTCATGTGTTGACTGTACTCATCCGTTGAGATTAGTCATGTGTTGAACGAAATATTTTGATAATAACAAATATTTTGATAATAGGAAATATTTGAAATAGAATATTAGGAAATAGAAATACATTAAGCCGTGTTGATTAGATTGACGCCATTTTGACGTGAACGATATTTACATCGATTTTAAACGATTTCGAAATGAATTGAATTGAAAACGATTTCGAAATGAATTGAATATATAAGGAATTGAATTCGAATTGAATAGAAAACCAATTTGAATTGAATCGAATAGAAAACCAATTTGAATTGAATCGAATAGAAAACCAATTTGAATTGAACCGAATAGAAAACCAATTTGAATTGAATCGAATAGAAAACCAATTTGAATGAATTGAATAGAAAACCAATTTGAATTGAATCGAATAGAAAACGACTTTGAAATTGGATTTAATTGAAAACGAATTCAAATTGAATTGAAAGCGAATTGAAATGAATTCGAATTGAATTGAAATTTGAATTGGATAGAAATGAATTTTAAAACGAATTTATAAGAAGAAAAATAAATTTTGATCTGAATTGAAATAGCAGTTGAAATTGTTTTTGAAACAAATTTAAAAACTATTTATAAAATTCGTTTTAAATAGAAATCGACGAAATATATATTATATATATAATATAATGGCCTGATTAGAACGCGCCGCGCCGCGGTAGTTCGTAAATTTCGACCATTTATTTCAAACGGACATTACGGGAAATCCGACCGTCGGATTCTCCTAAAACCGGAACCGTTGGGTTCGTATCGAAAAGAGCTTTCTAACGAATATTAGAAATTCAAAATCTAACGGTTGGATTTGGAGATACGTCCAAATCAAATTTGAAAAAGGTAGCTATAAGTGCAGTTCGATGGCCATTGTTGGAAATCAACAGTACGGGCCTTGATAAAATAATTAAAAATAGTAATAATTTGTGTAAGATCACAAGAAATGATTTGGGAAAATTTGGAATGAAAAACTCCATATTTGAAAAGATAAAAATGGATTTTTATCGAAATGAACTAGATTGAACTAAATTTAAAACCCGGGTTTTTATTTTTAAATAAATAAATTAGATTTAAAAAGGGGTTTTAAATAATCGAAATTTCTAATATATTTGATTGGATTTGAAATGGGTTTATCGTGAACGGTGTTTTAAACAACACTAGTTCTTTAACCCGAGGATAAATAATGGGATTTGGGTTTATCGTGAACTGTGTTTTAAATAACACCTAGTTCTTTAACCCAGTAAAAGGAGTTTTAATGAATCTGAAATTAGATTGAAATGTGAATCTATAATCTAAATTATCAAATTTAGAAATGAACGAGAATGGAGTATTACCAGTTTTGCTCCAAAGCGATAGTTAAATCTTTAATTAGATTTGAACGTGAAATGGTAATTAATTTTACCGATAACACCGTGGTGTTAGATATGGAGTATTACCAGTTTTGCTTCATGGGATGAATAGGTTGGGATTGGGAAATAAAATAAATAATTACTTCGGTGTGGTCCGCTAATCTCGACTAGTTTGGAAAACCATAATTTGGTTTGAAATGACATCCAAAGGAAGATTCCAGGATAAATTTTAAAGAATTTATCTTGGATAAAATTAATGGGAACCTTTCCCTAAGAATGTGGAATTTAGAAACTAGCTGAAGGTTGGCTAAGAAGAATGGTTTTCTGGGTATTGATCTGATGTTGGTTTCGGCCTTCGGGGTTAATGTTTGGGAAATTGTTCTCTTGCTAATTTGCGGTTAGTGACTAATGAATTGGAATGAGGCGTATGTTGTGTTTGTGTAACATTTGTTTTTAATATACGCGGGTTGTTCGGAAAGGCCGGGTTTACACCCAATCTGAATAGCCGATTCGACGATATGTCGAAGATGAAGACGGTGGTTGAAGACCGGAAGTCTTCACATCGTTTGGATAATTACTGACGATCCTGATTGGGCTGTACACCCAAGACGATGGAAACAGTTGGTGGTCGTCCAGACGTACTTGGAGATGGATGGATATGCGAGGAAAGTGCCTCCGGTTTCGTTCAGACCCAGAACGGACTAGTAAATGGATTGTGTGTCTGACATTGGATTTTATTCTGTGTTGATTGATTTCTATTAAATATACATCTGTTTGGCGGCGGAGAATTTATTCTTTTGCTTAACGCCCTTCTCTGAGACGTACGAGCTCAGAGGTTGTATATCGATGGACATCAGTCGCATGGCATGAATTGCCTGTGTGGCATGCTAAGTTGCAATGATCAAGGCTTTTGTTGTAAAGCAAAGTCTTGTGGTTGATGATCAAAGCACGCTTACGTGGCAGCTTTGTGTATAACGTGAATTCGCGAGCCTCACACCTCGGTATGAGTCAAAAATGGGATAAGGACCCAAGGAGTGCATGAAGTTTCTTTCTAACTATGGTGGTGTCAGTGACTTACCAGCCCTGACATTTATATACTTTTCACCTTTGTGGTTTGGATGCGAGGCGCCTCGATTATAGGTCTGTAAGGATCGGGAAACGTGTGTTTAGGCATAATTAATCCTCTAACGTAAGTGAGGACCGGCCTTGGAGGATCCGGGGTTGCCCAGAGTGCGTAACCCGGAGGCATTTGCTAGAGTGTCTCGAACGCGGAGAGGAGATTGCCCCTTGCCTCGAATCATGACGGAAATCCAATTTCCAATACGTGTATTTCGGCTTTATTTGTAGAGCCTAGTATGGCGACATAGTGGGATGGGGCACTCATGCCGTCTATGATTTATATTTATGATTGAAATTGTTTTGACACTACACACTTATTATAGTATCAAATGATTTGTTTTAAACGTATCAAGCATGTTTGGCTGTTATAAGGTAAAACCCTATCCTCCGGCTTGCGTTGCATTGTGTGATGGGACCTGGGTCTTATAATAGCTTCATTTTTCGAAAAAGCATTGCGCTGTTTATTCTATGCACTGGTATTCTTGGGAGGAAACTCGTTCCGTGTTATACGGCGTGGTCCCTTGAATTACTCTCTTTTAAAGTAAAGTTTTAAATAACTGTTTTAGTTCTCACACCAGTCCCATGACTGACCTGGAGTTTATTGTTTTAACCTAAACTCTGGGTGCCCCTATTTTCCGCACGGGCAGCTAGTAGTTTTGGTTTTGCAGATTTATATTCACAGGATCCTGGTTTACAGCTGGAATGATATCCGGAAATCTCTGTATCCGTATATCACCTTCAGTTGTGCTTTGTATTATTTTCCGCTGCTTTGTAATTTATTGTAATCTCTGATATTTATCGAATGTAATTTATCCATTTACACTCCATATATTCTTGTATCTGATGGAATTGTTGTAATATACAATGAAATGTTCTTCTGTTTGTGTTCTGATTTGTCCTGTTTTCAACGTTCAGGGGTTCCGAACGGTCTAGATCGGTTTAACGACTGATTCGGATCGAGCGAAATTCCAGGATGTCACATTTGGTATCAGAGCTTTGGTTTACAGAGCTCGAGAACAAGACACATTAGAACCATACGAAAGAATTCATCAGATATTGGATTAGTAATATCCAATTAGAATGACTCGTTAGAGATAGGATCAGTAGTATCCTAGAACGAGTGTGAAGAGTATATTTTTCAAATGAAAACAATTTTGTTTTGAAAATTTAATCGTTTTATACGTATTTGATTATTTATTTATTTTGAATATGGACAATCCGCTATATATAAAGATTTTGCATATACGCGTCATGAACGTATATTCGAAGTTTTAATATACTAGATAGATATAGAGTCACACTCTAGTCGCCCGGACATGATTCTGATGATGGCGCACCATCACCAGTATTTAATTTCGAGTTTCGAAGGTGTGCTTTCTATATATTTCCATTAGACTGGTGTGAGAACCAAAACTAATATAGTTAGAACACATTGTTGTGACTGGCATCAAAAACAGGATTTTTGTATATATGTATCAAATTATGAATTTGAAACTCTAATCCAATAATGGATTGATGTTTGTGTTGTTTGTTTATTTGTTTGATAATTTCGAACCATTATGCCTAAATTCAACAAATATTGAATTGTATTGAAAATTGGTCACATTTGCTTGCATATACTTGTACTTACATGGAACAGGTCATAGCAAGGAGGCTAGAGCAGAGAATAAAATTTGTTTGCCCGACAAATAGGTACATGTTTACTATAATTTACCGTTTTGTTTGGGTGATGATGATTTTATGAGCCTATTGGCTAGCCGCTTGGCTTTTCCTTTTTCTTTTTGAGATTAGAAGGACCGGGGAAGCTATTTGAAATTCCACGATGCTCCCGGTGCAGGGGAGGTTATGGCGAAATTTTTCGAAAATTTAGGGTGTTAGCCAAATTTTTGAAAATTTGAGAATTCTCAGAAACTGAAAAGTTGGAGAATGGAAGCCAGATCGAACGTAGAGTTAAATAATCAAACCACTTTCGACTTTGTTCCTTTTCGGGGACGAAAAGTTTTAAGTGGGGGAGATTGTAATAACCCGGAAAATGCGAGCCAGTTTAAAAATTTTATTTTGGCAATTTTAATGAATTTTGAATATTTAAAATGAATTATTTTAAATAAAATCGACGAGAAAATTTATTTTGAATATAATAGAACGTATATATTATATACGTCGTCGTTAGAATATAAATAACTTTATATAATTATAAATAGAATTGAAAATGGTGCGGTACTTCGATAATTCGATTTCAAACTTCAATTGAATGTACCGGGTGCAAAACAATCTGGATTTTAGTGAAACCAAAAACGTTAGGATCTATTTGATGATATCTTTCCAACGAATCCGAAAAATCAAAATTTCATAGCGGGAATCAAAAGATATGTCCAGTTGAAAAATCTGAATAGTCGCTATGGAATTCAGGCCCTTAAAAATGGAAATTTTGCAAACGACCTCGGATTTCGACGAAACCACTTTTGTTGGATCCGCAGTGTCAAATTATTGCTAGATTCCAAATTACATAATTTTTCGAATCAATATGTGAGCATGGCAAAGGAAAACGCGTTTGACCAGTTTAAGTTGATTTTAATCGACTGGAAATTGGCCATTTTTCCAACAGTCTCAGAATTCGATGAAACTAGTTTCGTTAGGACCGTATCGTCAATACGAAGCTAAAAAATATTTTTCTGGAATTTTTCTAGTTAGTATGTGACCCCGGTAATTTGAAATGTACGTTTAAAATTCAATATAAGTATTTAAATGTAAATTCAACGGAAACAGATCGAAACAGTCGAATCAGCCTACGATACATATCCCATTGTGTTCGGAATGGGGGTGAAACGCTATGGACGACAGGCGGTGGGCCTCGTTTTGAGGTCGTATGTAAAAATCAACTTTATGCAATTAAATTAATTAATAAAAAAAAATTATCTCTCTCCCCTTTAATCCTCCTGCCCCCCCCCCCCCCCCCCGTTCAAAAATTAAATTCAGAAGAAAAAAAAGAATGGGAAGAGGAAGATGGGGGGAAACTCGTCGCCGCCCCCCCGAAGATCGCCGTCGACGCCTCAAGGGAGGGCGCCACCTCCGTAGCGCTGCCCCCCCCTCGTCGGAGCAAGAGCCCCCCCACCCCCCCCCCCCCCGAAGAGCCGCGCCACAGCAGCGAGAGACCCCCCCTTTTTTCCTCCACCGCCGCACCCCCCCCCCCCCCCCGTGCCGCCTTCCCCTTACCTCCTCTACCCCCGCGCCTTCCCCCACCATCCTCCGGCGCCGCAGCAAAGACCCCCCCCCCCCCCTTCTCAACAAATACAGTAAGTTTTTCTTTTCTTTTCTTTTATGATTTTTAGATTATATAAAATCTGATTTACATAATGGAGAGTTTGAATTTATAGCATAGGAAAAAAAACTGATTTTTATAAACAAAAGAATTAGATTTTTACTTAGAAAAAGATTTGATTTTTTTTAAAGGTAAAAAGAAATGATTTTTATCGAGGAAAGAAACCATTTTTGATAAGTTGAAATTATTTTTAAAAGGCATAAAAATATGATTTTTATACTTATAGCTAATTAAAGATATGATCTTTATATAGTAGATGATATAAAAATATTATTTTTATATAGGTAGAGTATCAAAAATAGGATTTTTATATTATAGGAAGGTTAAAAATATAATTTTTATATAAGCGAGAAGTTAAAAATATGATTTTTATATTTTTAAAGTATTAAAAATATAGTCTTTACTATATAGATGATAAAAATAAAAATATGAAAAGGCGATATTTTTAAATATGAAAAGATGATATTTTGATATGAGTAGTGAAGTAAAAATATGATTTTTACTTCGAGAAAAATATAAATCTTTATATTTGAAAAGGCGAAATCTATAGCATAATAAAATTTTGATTTTTATATATTGAATAGCATAGTAAAAATTCGATTTTTACATATGTAGTGGCTACGGGCGACGAAGATGACAAAGATGCGATAACGACGAAGGATTCTATAAAAGAAGTGCCGTGGAGCTAGGATAGCTATTGGTGAGAATTTCTCAGCTTTCAATTTATTTTTCTAGTTATATATATATACTAGGATGCAGACGGTGTTTAGTAGCACCCGACACAATCGTCCGTAGACCATGGACTTGTTTGTTTGGTTGCATAAATTAGTTGGATGATTTGATTTGAATTTGATTGTTTGGTGAAGTTAAATTGATTTGATTGATGTGTGAATGGCGTGGGCCTTCACTAGACCGGGGATAAGGCTAGGCCTCGTCCCGTTTCTAGTATCGTGCCGTTATGCCGCCGAAATTTTCTAAAATATGTTAGAAAAATAAAAATATCATTTTTATTGTGTAAACGAGCTGAATAGAAATCCATGTGTTGAAATAAAATATTTTATCGTTAAAAATATAATTTTTAACGTGAAGTGGATAAATTAAAATATTCATTTACAAACCAGACGGTTTGTTTATGTACACCTATTTGAAGGACATTGATTGGGTCAATAAATTTTACACATCGCCCAACTGCACAAATAAAATCTGTTTTTGATTGTTTGAAACCCCACACGGGTGTTGGGATGAAATTTGAAGTTCACTCATCTTGATTGATTAAATATGTCGATCGATTGATTGACTGGCTGTTATAAGCGTTAGATATCTATATTGGATGCTTATACAGTGTAGTGCACTTCGGTTGATGGTTGATTATTTTTCAATGCTATTATATACATGTGATGTATGAAAATCCATATAATTAATATTATATGGTGATTGATTGGGCCTCATTCCAATTTGAAAAGTAAAGAATATTATAAAATAAAGGTTCATGTGTTGACTGTACTCATCCGTTGAGATTAGTCATGTGTTGAACGAAATATTTTAATAATAAAATTTACTTCTTTATCAATATAAAATAAAGGTTCATGTGTTGACTGTACTCATCCGTTGAGATTAGTCATGTGTTGAACGAAATATTTTAATAATAAAATTTACTTCTTTATCAATATAAAATAAAGGTTCATGTGTTGACTATACTCATCCGTTGAGATTAGTCATGTGTTGAACGAAATATTTTAATAATAAAATTTACTTCTTTATCAATATAAAATAAAGGTTCATGTGTTGACTGTACTCATCCGTTGAGATTAGTCATGTGTTGAACGAAATATTTTGATAATAACAAATATTTTGATAATAGGAAATATTTGAAATAGAATATTTGGAAATAGAAATACATTAAGCCGTGTTGATTAGATTGACGCCATTTTGACGTGAACGATATTTACATCGATTTTAAACGATTTCGAAATGAATTGAATTGAAAACGATTTCGAAATGAATTGAATATATAAGGAATTGAATTCGAATTGAATAGAAAACCAATTTGAATTGAATCGAATAGAAAACCAATTTGAATTGAATCGAATAGAAAACCAATTTGAATTGAATCGAATAGAAAACCAATTTGAATGAATTGAATAGAAAACCAATTTGAATTGAATCGAATAGAAAACGACTTTGAAATTGGATTGAATTGAAAACGAATTCAAATTGAATTGAAAGCGAATTGAAATGAATTCGAATTGAATTGAAATTTGAATTGGATAGAAATGAATTTTAAAACGAATTTATAAGAAGAAAAATAAATTTTGATCTGAATTGAAATAGCAGTTGAAATTGTTTTTGAAACAAATTTAAAAACTATTTATAAAATTCGTTTTAAATAGAAATCGACGAAGTATATATTATATATATAATATAATGGCCTGATTAGAACGCGCCGCGCCGCGGCAGTTCGTGAATTTCGACCATTTATTTCAAACGGACATTACGGGAAATCCGACCGTCGGATTCTCCTAAAACCGGAACCGTTGGGTTCGTATCGTAAAGAGCTTTCTAATGAACATTAGAAATTCAAAATCTAACGGTTGGATTTCGAGATACGTCCAAATCAAATTTGAAAAAGGTCGCTATAAGTGCAATTCGATGGCCATTGTTGGAAATCGACTGTACGGGCCTTGATAAAATAACTAAAAATAGTAATAATTTGTGTAAGATCACAAGAAATGATTTGGGAAAATTTGGGATGAAAAACTCCATATTTGAAAAGATAAAAATGGATTTTTATCGAAATGAACTAGATTGAACTAAATTTAAAACCCGGGTTTTTATTTTTAAATAAATAAATTAGATTTAAAAAGGGGTTTTAAATAATCGGAATTTCTAATATATTTGATGGGATTTGAAATGGGTTTATCGTGAACGGTGTTTTAAACAACACTAGTTCTTTAACCCGAGGATAAATAATGGGATTTGGGTTTATCGTGAACTGTGTTTTAAATAACACCTAGTTCTTTAACCCAGTAAAAGGAGTTTTAATGAATCTGAAATTAGATTGAAATGTGAATCTATAATCTAAATTATCAAATTTAGAAATGAACGAGAATGGAGTATTACCAGTTTTGCTCCAAAGCGATAGTTAAATCTTTAATTAGATTTGAACGTGAAATGGTAATTAGTTTTACCGATAACACCGTGGTGTTAGATATGGAGTATTACCAGTTTTGCTTCATGGGATGAATAGGTTGGGATTGGGAAATAAAATAAATAATTACTTCGGTGTGGTCCGCTAATCTCGGCTAGTTTGGAAAACCATAATTTGGTTTGAAATGACATCCAAAGGAAGATTTCAGGATAAATTTTAAAGAATTTATCTTGGATAAAATTAATGGGAACCTTTCCCTAAGAATGTGGAATTTAGAAACTAGCTGAAGGTTGGCTAAGAAGAATGGTTTTCTGGGTATTGATCTGATGTTGGTTTCGGCCTTCGGGGTTAATGTTTGTGAAATTGTTCTCTTGCTAATTTGCGGTTAGTGACTAATGAATTGGAATGAGGCGTATGTTGTGTTTGTGTAACATTTGTTTTTAATATACGCGGGTTGTTCGGAAAGGCCGGGTTTACACCCATTCTGAATAGCCGATTCGACGATATGTCGAAGATGAAGACGGTGGTTGAAGACCGGAAGTCTTCACATCGTTTGGATAATTACTGACGATCCTGATTGGGCTGTACACCCAAGACGATGGAAACAGTTGGTGGTCGTCCAGACGTACTTGGAGATGGATGGATATGCGAGGAAAGTGCCTCCGGTTTCGTTCAGACCCAGAATGGACTAGTAAATGGATTGTGTGTCTGACATTGGATTTTATTCTGTGTTGATTGATTTCTATTAAATATACATCTGTTTGGCGGCAGAGAATTTATTCTTTTGCTTAACGCCCTTCTCTGAGACGTACGAGCTCAGAGGTTGTATATCGATGGACATCAGTCGCATGGCATGAATTGCCTGTGTGGCATGCTAAGTTGCAATGATCAAGGCTTTTTTTGAAAAGCAAAGTCTTGTGGTTGATGATCAAAGCACGCTTACGTGGCAGCTTTGTGTATAACGTGAATTCGCGAGCCTCACACCTCGGTATGAGTCAAAAACGGGATAAGGACCCAAGGAGTGCATGACGTTTCTTTCTAGCTATGGTGGTGTCAGTGACTTACCAGCCCTGACATTTATATACTTTTCACCTTTGTGGTTTGGATGCGATAGGTCTGTAAGGACCGGGAAACGTGTGTTCAGGCATAATTAATCCTCTAACGTAAGTGAGGACCGGCCTTGGAGGATCCGGGGTTGCCCAGAGTGCGTAACCCGGAGGCATTTGCTAGAGTGTCTCGAACGCGGAGAGGAGATTGCCCCTTGCCTCGACTCATGACGGAAATCCAATTTCCAATACGTGTATTTCGGCTTTATTTGTAGAGCCTAGTATGGCGACATAGTAGGATGGGGCACTCATGCCGTCTATGATTTATATTTATGATTGAAATTGTTTTGACACTATACACTTATTATAGTATCAAATGATTTGTTTTAAACGTATCAAGCATGTTTGGCTGTTATAAGGTAAAACCCTATCCTCCGGCTTGCGTTGCATTGTGTGATGGGACCTGGGTCTTATAATAGCTTCATTTTTCGAAAAAGCATTGCGCTGTTTATTCTATGCACTGGTATTCTTGGGAGGAAACCCGTTCCGTGTTATACGGCGTGGTCCCTTGAATTACTTTCTTTTAAAGTAAAGTTTTAAATAACTGTTTTAGTTCTCACACCAGTCCCATGACTGACCTGGAGTTTATGGTTTTAACCTAAACTCTGGGTGCCCCTATTTTTCGCACGGGCAGCTGGTAGTTTTGGTTTTGCAGATTTATATTCACAGGATCCTGGTTTACAGCTGGAATGATATCCGGAAAGCTCTGTATCCGTATATCACCTTCAGTTGTGCTTTGTATTATTTTCCGCTGCTTTGTAATTTATTGTAATCTCTGATATTTATCGAATGTAATTTATCCATTTATACTCCGTATATTCTTGTATCTGATGGAATTGTTGTAATATACAATGAAATGTTCTTCTGTTTGTGTTCTGATTTGTCCTGTTCTCAACGTTCAGGGGTTTCGAACGGTCTAGATCGGTTTAACGACTGATTCGGATCGAGCGAAATTCCAGGCCGTTACATTTACCTTGGAAATAGCTAGACACTAAAAAGAGCTCTCAAAATTGTCCGAAAATGAAGAGAGTAATCTACACCTTACTTAAGGTATATATAGACACCAATAGACACGGCATTTTTGAAGCAACATATCTCTAAACATCAATGGAAACAACTTCTTAACGATTCAGAATGAAGGAATCAATTAACAGATGATGTAAGGAACACTCCATCTTCGATAGAAGCGTCCCTTGAGGGGGCAAAATGTTAGCCTACTTTATGAACTAGGCTACACAAAGTCAAAAGATTAGAAGATCACATAATCGAAGGACATTCTGGTGAGCAACCAGTTCAGATCGGAGTTCTGGAAGTAAGAGTAGAAGCAAAGCAAAAACAAGGCGATAAAAGAAGGAAAGCACTCGGATCGGATCGGAAGTAGCGGGGCCGATCCGATCCCCATATGACTATTCATCCGAACCGGGCACAGGAACTCCGATTGCTTCACCCCACATTCTCCTTGATAATTAGAGCGGTTACACACATGTTCGGTTACACACATGTTCTACTGATGTCTGCCACTAACCAAGCGCGCTGTCATCACCATAACATCTCCGGACCCGAAAATGGTGGAATGAAGGCCACGTGGACCCGATCCGATCCGGTTCCAGGAGGAATTTTCACCTATAAGTACCCCATCAAGAGGCATTTAGAAGGGATCTTTTGGCACTTTGAGAATTTGAGTATCCTTGAGAACCGAATTTCAGTACTCCCAAACAATCCAAATCATCATTCAAAGTGTATTTTGAATATAATTGAGTGAATGCATATGAAAAGTGAGTGAGATTGAGTGAATATCTTGTTGTACTTTCATTTACATCATCAAAGAAAATGATATAAAGTAGATGTAGGCTCTTTAACGCCGAACCTGAAACGACCCGAACTTCCCGGGTAAGGAAAGGCCGGATTGAATTGAGAACAAACCACATCATAACCCAAACGGAAGAACATTTCATTGTTAATTACAACAATTCCATCAAAATACAAGAATATACAGAGTATAAATGAATATTAAACATTCGATAAATATCAGAGATTACAATACATTACATAGCAGTGGAAAAATAATACAAAGCACAACTGAAGGAGATATACGGATACAAAGCTTTCCGGATATCATTCCAGCTGTAAACCAGGTTCCTATGAATATAAATCTGCAAAACCAAAACTACTAGCTGCTCGTGCAAAATAGGGGCACCCAGAGTTTAGGTTAAAACAATAAACTCCAGGTCAGTCATGTGACTAGTGTGAGAACTAAAACAGTTATTAATCTTTATTTTAAAGTTAGGTAAATCAAGGGACCACGCCGTATAACACAGAACGGGTTTCCTCCCAAGGATACCAGTGCATAAAACAACAGCGCAATGCTAAATAAAGAACAATGAAGCTATTATAAGACCCAGGTCCCATCACACAATGCAACGCAAGCCGGAGGATAGGGTTTTACCTTATAGTAGCCAAAGAATGCTTGATACGCTTAAAACAAATCATTTGATACTATAATAAGTGTATAGTGTTTAAAACAACTTCAAATCATAAGTATCAATCATAGGCGGCATGAATACCCCATACCACTATGTCGCCATATATAGGTATACAATCAAAATCGCAAAGTCATGTATTGGAAGTTGGATTTCCATCTGCAAACCGAGGCAAAAGATAGCCCTCACCGTCTTCGAGACAATCTAGCCCATGTCTCAGGGTCAGAGCGCATCGACCCTTGGACATGGGCTAGATTGTCTTGAAGACGGTGAGGACTATCTTTTGCCTCGGTTCGCAGATGGAAATCCAACTTCTAATACGTGACTTTGTGATTTTGATTGTATACCTATATATGGCGACATAGTGGTATGGGGCATTCATGCCGCCTATGATTGATACTTATGATTTAAAGTTGTTTTAAACACTATACACTTATTATAGTATCAAATGATTTGTTTTAAGCGTATCAAACATTCTTTGGCTATTATAAGGTAAAACCCTATCCTCCGGCTTGCGTTGCATTGTGTGATGGGACCTAGGTCTTATAACAGCTTCATTGTTCTTTATTTAGCATTGCGCTGTTGTTTTATGCACTGGTATTCTTGGGAGGAAACCCGTTCCGTGTTATACGGCATGGTCCCTTGATTTACCTAACTTTAAAATAAAGATTAATAGCTGTTTTAGTTCTCACACCAGTCACATAACTGACCTGGAGTTTATTGTTTTAACCTAAACTCTGGGTGCCCCTATTTTGCACGGGCAGCTAGTAGTTTTGGTTTTGCTGATTTATATTCACAGGAACCTGGTTTACAGCTGGAATGATATCCAAAAAGCTTTGTATCTGTATATCTCCTTTAGTTGTGCTTTGTATTATTTTTCCGATGCTATGTAATGTATTGTAATCTCTGATATTTATCGAATGTATAATATTCATTTATATTCTGTATATTCTTGTATTCTGATGGAATTGCTGTAATTAACAATGAAATGTTCTTCCGTTTGGGTTATGATGTGGTTTGTTCTCAATTCAATCCGGCCTTTCCTTACTCGAGAAGTTCGGGTCGTTTCAGTTGGTATCAGAGCGGGTGGGCTGAGAAGTTAAAGGGAGAGGGTGAATTATTTTTATATTATTTTATTTCAAAAAAGTTGACTTTTTATTTCGACCTCGAAAAGAGGCCCACCGCCTATTGTCCATGGCTAATTACCCCCATTTCAAACACAATGGGATATGTATCGTAGGCTGATTTGATCGTTTCGATCAGTGTTCGTCAAAATCAACATATAACTCTATATATTGAATTTGAACGCGCATTTCATAAAAATATTTTCTAGCTTCGTATTGACGATACGGTCCTAACAAAACTAGTTTCGTCGAATTCTGAGACCATTTGAAAAATGGCCATTTTTAAGGGCTAGAATTCCATAGCGATTATTCTAAATTTTCATTTGGACATATCTTTTGATTCCCGCAATGAAATTTTGATTTTTCAGATTCGTTGGAAAGATATTCTCAGATTGATTCTATTATTTTTAGTTTCATTTAATTTCGGTTTATTTTGAATCCTGTACGTTCATTTGAAGTTTGAAATCGAATTATCAAACTACCACGCCATTTTCAATTTCTTTTATAATTTAAAATAAATATTTATATTCTAACGACGATCTATATAAATATATTCTTTCGAATTCTATTCAAAATAAATTTCTTGTTATTATTATTTAAAATAATCTATTTTAAATATTCAAAATTCGCCAAAATTTCGAAAATAAAAATTTTAAATTGGCTCGGATTTCCGGGTTATTACAGAACCACTGTAAATCTCGTGTCTCTTCTCTGTTTTTAATCTTATTTTATTACAATTTTAGTCAATTCGGGTGATAGTACCACTTTTTGGTCTAACATATATATTATAAACAATATATATCAAATCATAAGAATTAAAATTTTAAGTAGGGAAAATTTTATGTCTCCCCTACTCATTTATTAAAATTCAACCTTAGTCCATAATAAATATATAAACAATATTATTATTAAATCAAATACGTAATAATATTATCCTATGTTATACTTAAATGTTTCAAACCCATGTTATCTATATTTAAACTTATAAAGTAGTTTAATTCCATAAATTCAACAAATATATATATATATATCACAAATTAAAATCTTTATAATCTATTTAAATTTATAAATTCCGATATATGCACAACTTCATAAACTATATCAATATGGATTTCAACTAAGATAATATCATTTTCTTACAAAATCTACATTTTTACATCTTATTCTAAATATATAGTTTATAAAACAAGCCATAGCCAAGAGAAATCGAAGCCTTAGCCAAGAGAAATCCAAGCCGTACGAGAAAGAGCCTTGGAGCTTGGTAAGATCCGAGCTAAGGTGTATTCCCACCCTGCGAACCTGGGGGGAAACGGAAGAAAAAGAGGCAAAACAAAATGGGTCAGTCATAAAGACTGAGTAAGTCCTAGTGACTTTCAGCATAGAAACAAGTAAAGATAACATGACATGTATAAACTAAAAGTAAACATAAGGATGATGACAAGATAGGCAAGTTAAACTAAGATGACAAGATAAACCATACTAACCAGATAAACGTTGGTAACGAGATAGACTATACAAACCAGATAAACTACGTATAACATCGAATGTTTAACATTCTCTACACCAACTGTACTAGTACCCCAACCTGTATCATCCTTCCTATGTATATGTACAGTCCCTTGCCGTATATCGTACAGCTTTCATCATGTATTTCTATACTACTTCAACGTAGTGCCACCATTCTTGAAATCGCTTGGACTGCCACCCTTGTTCTGGCTAGGTTTCCTTATCATGAACTATCGCGTGTTCAACTAGGATTTATGCCACCTAGGACCACTAGCGATTATGCTACCTATTGAACGTTTTCTAGATTCGATTAGGGTTTATGCCACCTAGGACCACTAGGGATTATGCTACCTATCGAACAACGCCCTTTTTACACGTAACGATATATTAATCGATCGGCTCCCTACAAGTCCTAGCTCGTTTATGTGTCTGTGTCATACGGCCTAATCACGAAATGTAGTCACCTGTGCTAGGTCCACCATAGGGTGTATCAAGCCCTAGGGTGCCAACCATCGACACGAATCAAGCATGCACAGTGTAAACCTACCGGTGCCCAATGCCTACTTTTTCAACTCCGGACAACGTGCACGACCATAGTCCGCCTGAACCTACAATGGCGCACCAACTCAGCCGTCGTTCTGGTCGCTTACGATCAGCCCAGTAATCGTGCCCCACCCTGCCTAGTTCCAGGGTATCGTGATACATCTAGTGGGTTATTGCTGAAAAGGACCGCGTAACTAGGGTTTCCGTCCGATAGGTTAAGTGTTGTCATTTAAGTTCGAGACTTAACCCCATCAGTCTAACATGTCAAGTTGGTTAAGTGTTGTCATTCAAGTTCGTGACTTAACCCGCTTACGTGTCATGTCAAATTGACTAAGTGTTGTCGTTCATGTTCATGACTTAGCCCTACAAATCATGTGTCAAGTTAGTTAAGTATATTCAAGCGGTACATGACTTAACCCTATCAAATCTTCGTGTCAAATTGGTTAAGTATATTCAAGCGGTTCACGACTTAACCCTATCAAATCAATGTGTCAAATTGGTTAAGTTTATTCAAGAGGTTCATGACTTAACCCTATCGAATTATCGTGTCAAATTGGTTAAGTATATTCAAGAGGTTCATGACTTAACCCTATCAAATTATCGTGTCAAATTGGTTAAGTATATTCAAGAGGTTCATGACTTAACCCTATCGAATTATCGTGTCAAATTGGTTAAGTATATTCAAGAGGTTCATGACTTAACCCTATCGAATTATCGTGTAAAATTGGTTAAGTATATTCAAGCGGTCCATGACTTAACCCTATCATGTGGCATTAATTCATTAATGCACCCCAACCTCTCACATTAGACTAGTTGTTGTGTCACTGGATTCGCCGAGCGGTTCCGGGAAGATTTACACCACAACCTAGTCTAACCTCGGGTCTTAAGCGCGATATAACCAACTACCCACATTGGATCCTATTGTTTGCAGTACTGGATTTTCCGGGCGGTTCCGGGCAGATTTATACTGCAAACTCAACCCAACCTCGAGTTGGCCATTTTCAAGTTCATTCTAATGTCATGTCCATGTTCAAGTTTCATGTCAGGTTCGTGTCAAGTTTCTAAGCGAGTTTCATGTCCATATCCAGGTTCAGGTTATAACAACGTTCATGTTTCAAGTTTTGCCTTTTATCAAGTTCATAATTCATGTTCATAACCAATTCATGCTTTGCCTATTCTACCCAAATCGTATTGCCATCGCCCGTAAATGTGAATCGATCCATACTACAAATAAATCCAAACCTCAGAATAAAGGAAATAACATCAAAACTATGATAGGCAACAGGGATGAGCATACAGGGATAAAAGAGATTACAAGAATGGCATGATATAACTGAGATAATCGGTTACAACATCACTGGCATATAGAATTTAACAGGGTTTTCAAATCTAGCAAAACAAGGCGATAGTCGTGGTAAAAACTTGACATAAAAGAATAGGCATGCACAAGCAAGCCAAATACAAGGATAATGGGTCAATGGCTTTTGGTGTACATAATAATGAATAAACTAAGCAATTCATCACCTAGGTATGGGACCCAACTAAATGCCAATTCGGTGTTCAACATGGTTTTCAACTATAGTGTTATGAGCAATCAACTATAATAGTCAATTAACCACAATAGTTATACAATAGTCATGGATAATTATCCAGAAGAGTTCTAGGCAACTATCCTAATAGTCATAGGAAATTAACTGTAATAGTTTCAAAGTCATGGTCATAGACAATAGTCTTACGTTCACAATCATAGGCAATAATTCATAGTCATGAGTCATGGGTGATTAGCCACAATTTGTCCTTGTCATAGTCATAGGCAATGGTCTTATGTTTTCAGTCATATGCATAGGCGTAGTCTTATGTTCACGGTTATAGTACTTGGCCATAGTTTCAATGTCATAGGCATGATAATATTTGATTTACAACGCGAATAGTCCCAAACTGATTTCAAAGCAATATTCCAAATGTCAAGATCCAAGAAGAACAAGAATAGATATGAATCGATTACCATGCTTAAGTCAAATTTCACTTTATCTTATGTCCAAATTACAATTAACAAGTTTAGATCTCAATGTAACTAGAACTTACAGTGCGTAGATCGAGAATTAGAAAGCAAAATTTGATTGTTGAATCTCTATTTGATTAATCTTGATTTGATTTCTTCTTGCTGATCTTTAAGTTGTTTGTCTCTAGTTGTATGTCAAAGAAGAAGCAGCCATTCCCTCTTTAATTTAATTATTTCAGAAGCAGCATAAGGACAGAATGAAACGGTGTGGAGAGAATGAGGCTAGGGGTGAGTTTATATAGGATTAGACTCACGAATCTGGTCCAGAAATCGGTCTAGATACGCAGAAATGAACTCAGGCTGAAAACCAGTTTTTGGTACCAGGTCGACACCCAGGTCGACTCTATGGTCGACCTGGTCCTGGGCAGGTCGACTCTAGAGTCTACCCCCCAGTCGACCTGGTCCTGTGTGGGAAATTTCCCGCCTAGTCTGTTCTAGGTTTAAATTTTTGAATTTTGAATTCGAATTCGAGCTGTTTTGAACTCTGAAAATTTCTGAAACTTTGGAGGGCCATATCTTGGTCATACGGACTCCGATTTTCGAAAACTCGGACTCGATTTCATGTAGAATTCCGAGACAAACGCAATGGCACAACCAGTTTCCCACGATTCTCATTTTAAAATTTAATTCTTCCTTGATTTCTTGTTTTAACATGTTATAAAAATACGGGTTGTTACATTCTCCCCTCCTTAAAGGATTTCGTCCCCGAAATCTTCAAGTTAAGAAGAATGTGTCCTACCATCCAATCATCCATCTACTCAATCATCAATCACAAGCATCCATCGTCCTTAAGAGATTTCTGATGCTGTATAAAGATATGCAAAAGGTGTGTGTATATGTTCCTTGTCTAATGCAAATGATCAGGCCTGATTGATCGGCTTAATGCAAAATATGTTAAGAGTCATGAATCCAACATGTATGCAAATAGTCCTAGTCACATAAACACTATATGTGTGCACAAACATCCATCCATATGCATCATTCATATGATAACACATACAATTTCATCCATAAACAAGTATAAACACTCATGCATATGCAATATGGAAATGTGTCTGAGCCGATCTAGTGCCTAATGTGTAAATGCATCCACGAGCAACCACTAGCGGCCACTTGCAACCACTTGCAACCATCAATCATAACATGTCTCAAACACATGTTTACACCCAATTGTTCCTACCTAAAGGCATAGACGAACGATTGAAGCAAGTAAAAACCTTGTGCCCATTAGGCAATGTCAAAACTGGAAATCTATGTCACATATATACTGATTTGGAGAAGAACTCCCTAAGTACCAGCCTCGAAGACCGAAATCAACATCAGGCTGACACCCAAAGAATTACTAACAGACGAGTCATGCCCCCTATGGGGTTTCTAACAGAAATGGGATTTAGAATAGGACCGAGAGGATATACTTGAAAGATAGCATGTAAATAAGCTCTACAGGAAAAGAGGGATCAAGGATATACTCTTAAAAAGAGATATGATACGCGTATCTAGTCATCAATCTTCTGAGTCGCATTTCCTTGAGCTTAACTCCATTGTGTTTTCACCGTCTTTAACTTCACAATTTCGTAGCTTCTTAATTCTTGTTTCCAAAATATGGGTTGGAACTCATTCCACTGTTGCCTCTCGTTCCACTTTTACTTATTCTTCTTCTAGTATATTCGGCTTAAAACTAACTGCGTACTCATGGTTTCATGCAAGCTCTCCAAAATTCACTAGTGAATCATGGATCTCGTTTACTCACTATAAGGTATTCCACGCAGAAGAACTATCTCTTGAAAACAAACAAATGCCAACTATGTTGCTAGATGTACTTACCAAGGTGATTTTCTATAACTCATGCATAAGCGAAATGAACCATCCGCCTTAGTGGCGAACAGTACTCGAGCGGATCAATAAATGTGTCAAGAGATTCTAGGTGACTAAACATGGCAGAACCCTAAGGGTTACACTAGACTTCGAGGGCATTACCAAGGCAAGTCAAGAATCTAACTACCCTCTTTTCATACTCAAGAATGGCACCATTACTGGATAACCACTCCATCCCTAGAATAAAACCCTAGCCCCAAAAAAACATAAGTATTACTTCTAAACTCAACACTAAGCATAAATATTCCCAAATCCAAACAAGTCATGAATAAATGAGCCGATTCCCTAACAGGATTCGAGACAAAAAAATGGGACCCTCTACTACGCTAGTACTAAGGTGCAAAGACTCAACTATCGAAGCAGAAATAAAAAGGATGCGATGTACCAAAAACAAAGTTCCCACGGTATGATAGAAAAGAGAAGCTAAACTTTTAACAGAAACGTTACCACCTCTATAAGGTATGCTAGTAGTGAGAGCATACAATTGCCCTCTCGACGATCTTGTTCTTCGCCCTTGTCCTTGTGCTATGATACTTAACTACATGTCCCTTTTTACCATACCAACGATGTTCTTTCTTGTCATGGGTTTTATTATTCTTTTACTTTGACCTCTTTCTTTTCACCTTTTCCCTTGTGGATTAAGCCACATCAACAAATTTCTCCTCCTTAGGCTTGTGTTCTTTATCCTCATTCTTACTATCCTCGTACAACTTGTTAACAAATCTCTCAGAAGTTACTTCCATCGCACGGCAACCCTACAAAGCTTGATATAAGATTAGTCGCAAGTAAAACTACTGCGGCTACAGATGGAGGTTGGGCACTACTTCGCCCTCCGACATGTGTCGGATGCCTACGAAACTATGGTGAAAAGAGAGAGGAGGGATTTCAAGAGAGAATCAAAAGATAGTGCATATGGCTTTGGGGAATATACATTTTAATCAAAACAAAATTTTCTTGAAAATTTGCTTCTTTGTAAATGTTTTGAAAACTAGTTCAGAAGGTTTTTTGAAAACTTTTGCCCCATCATGTAACCTTCTGCTTTGATACCAAATGTAACACCCCACATCCGTTAAGGTCACTCACAAAGGGAATGCCTTAACTTCAATGGAGCATTATGGGTACTGGAACAGAAATATTACAAGACAGACATATATAAAACAGCGGAAAGTAAAGTGGAAGTACTTCAAATCATTTATTAAATATAATTGTTTACAATAAAAGCCCATCAACTTCCAATACCCAATTACATAGTTAAAATATCTGTCTTGCTCAAAAACAAAGAAGCATAAAATAAGTTGTAGTATTCCCCAATAAAGCAGTAAAGCAAGCCATAGCCAAGAGAAATCCAAGTCGTACGAGAAAGAGCCTTGGAGCTTGGTAAGATCCGAGCTAAGCTGTATTCCCACCCTGCGAACCTGGGGGGGAAACGGAAGAAAAAGAGGCGAAACAAAATGGGTCAGTCATAAAGACTGAGTAAGTCCTAGTGACTTTCAGCATAGAAACAAGTAAAGATAACATGACATGTATAAACTAAAAGTAAACATAAGGATGATGACAAGATAGGCAAGTTAAACTAAGATGACAAGATAAACCATACTAACCAGATAAACGATGGTAACGAGATAGAATATACAAACCAGATAAACTACGTATAACATCGCATGTTTAACATTCTCTACACCAACTGTACTAGTACCCCAACCTGTATCATCCTTCCTATGTATATGTACAGTCCCTTGTCGTATGTCGTACAGGTTTCATCATGTATTTCTATACTACTTCAACGTAGTGCCACCATTCTTGAAATCGCTTGGACTGCCACCCTAGTTCTGGCTAGGTTTCCTTATCATGAACTATCGCGTGTTCAACTAGGATTTATGCCACCTAGGACCACTAGCGATTATGCTACCTATTGAACATTTTCTAGATTTGATTAGGGTTTATGCCACCTAGGACCACTAGGGACTATGCTACCTATCGAACATTTTTCACACCGTGGCCATTTTAATAAAATCATATCTTCTAATAAATTGATTTAAGAAATTTCTTTAATTCAAACCAAACAGTTTATGAATCAATTACATATATAAAATTATTTCAATTCATATTCAGTTAATTTATAATTGAATTCATATATTCATATCAATTATAAATTCATATTCAAATCAATTATGCGATTCACGTTCTTTTCTTATAAAGTTCAATATTTATGTCAATTCAAAATCGCATTTAGTTGATTTAAAATCAAATTCATTGAATCAAGTATTGTTATATAAATTTAAATCTTTAAACCGCGAATTTAAATTGAAAAACAAAACTTATTCACCTATTGAGTTTATTATTAAAGTTTATAAAATATATATAAAATAAGCATTGAAGATATATTTATAAGTTATAAATTTTGTACAGAAAATGGCTTTATAAACATATATAGGTTTAAAATAATTTAGAAATAGGTTTTAAAAAGAATAATTTATTATAATATATTAATTTAAAGTTAAAAATACATATATGATTAAATTATACATTTTAAAATAAATAAATTATAAGTAAAATCTTAAATAAGCATTTAAATACATTTTTACTTATAAAATCATTTTAAAAAATTCTAAATTTAGGTATTAATCTTTAAAACATAAATATAAGATCTTAAATTAATATTATTACAATCAAATTTTCCAAATCATTTTAATTCGAAAACATGACCAACGGTGTCCGTATATAATTTTCAACCCTATGGTCAAGTGATACGGATATTTGTCATTTCAACCCGTAATTTTTAAAATTTCTACGGGTTTATCATTTCAACCCGCAATCCCAAATTCAGTAAAAATCGTTCAGGTCTACCATTTCAACCCATAACGATTTTTCTAATCTAATGTTCGTTCGGGTATGTATCATTTCAACCCTTAGTTATTTTTCCTAAACTAGGGGTATCTACAACATAACAAATCATCTCATATCATCAATCGCATCATAGTCATATATAAACAGTGTACATACATGTCATATGAATATCGTGTCACATATGAAAGTATATATTTTAAACAAACAATTTCTACTGGCAATCCTATACATTTCATTTAGTTTATCTAACATCTATGAAATAATGTGAGTCGGGTGTGAGATAAACTCACCTTTCGTAGCATTGAATAGAGACGGCAAACAAACAGATAAGCGATAGAATGACGACACCCAAGCACAACTTAATGTAGATGGAAACTCGATAACCACTCAAATTATTTTATTTTATAAGAGGAGAAAGGAGTTTCTCAGCAAAACAACATGGAAATTGGATTGGTGGAATAGTTTACGAAACTTTTTTCTTCATAGGTATAAAAGAAGAAACATAATTACACAAAAATTCCATTACCTTATATATATAATATATATAAAACATACACATCAAAATACTTAAAAAAAATTTAAAAAAAAATCAACTCAATATATCAACACATAACATCCAAACACCTATCAAACCTTTCACAAATATTTTCTTTTTTGTAAAAAGAAAAAAAAATACAAACTTAATCCAAACTCACGCACACAACGACTATATACATATTATATATAGGGAGCGGCTATATGAACACAAAATTTTGACACAAATCAAAAGGCATAAAATCTCAGGCACATGATTAATTTGTCTTTATGCGAGGGGTCCAAATCATAGGGTAATCCTATGGTTTAGATTTTGTGTCACTCAATATGTGTCAATTCTTTGTGTCAAAATAGACTTTCTCTTATATAATTGCACAAACACACACAAACGAAATAAAATTGCACACCCCAAACAAACAAACAAACAAACATACATACATACATATATATAATAAATTAAACATAACTTAACACACACAAAAATTAAGTAGGATAAACCCATAAAAAAATTAACTTGGCCCAATGGCAAAGGGAAATGCAAGAAGGATGGATCTTGATTTTTTTACCAAAATTTTACAAAACTGAACAAACTTTTAACCATTTTATAAGTGATTTTTGAACAAGTTAATTTCAAAATTTGGAAAAATCACAAACTGGAAAGTTGTTGCAAATTCTTTTCTCTTCAATTTAAAAAAAAAAACTGATTTCCGATAAAATTTGAAGAAAATATGATCAAAACAGCGATAGACAAATATTTGGATCTGAAATCGGAGTCCAAAAATGCATCTAAAAATTTGATAGTTTCGGCCTAGAAATATTCGAAATCTAGAAAAGTGTACAAAATAAAAGTTGTAGCTCTTTTAATTTTACCCAATTTGAAAAAAAAAGTCAATTTGGGTTCCGTATGAGGAAGTTATGGTCCCTATAATATAGATCAAAATCTGAAAAAAAAATAGAAAATAAAAGGAGAAAAAAGGAGAAGAGATTGATGGATTTTGGTGCTTTTACTTTTAAGTTTGAGAAATTTCCCCATTAGATTTAGATGTAGATCTGTTGTAGCCATGGTTGATCGCTGAGAATTTTGGAGAAGAAGAAGAAAGGGAATGGTTATATGAATGAATAAAATGATGATATACAGAAAGGAAACCACTAAATAATTAATCATGGGTTTCCAATTTTTAACGTCAATTAATTAGTGGATTGATGGGATGATATGTCAGTACATTTCCCAAGAAGCTAGGATTGGAAGATTTGCAGTTGCCTTTTTGAATTTTCTTTCATTTATTACAAAAAGCATTGGAAATGTACACTTTGGGATTGAGCGATGTTTTTGAGGAAACACATACTAACTTTATGATCTCATCAAAAAATAAATGTTTTAATTAAAATTTCAGAAAAACAATGAACACTGTTAAAAAGGAAACCAAAACAAATAAGAGTCAATACAAATGGAAATGAATGATTTCGCTAGAAAATCAAATATATTTTCTCCAAAATATGGGAACCGATGTAAAAGGAGATGAACGGTTAAATTTTGAAAATAATGAAAATGCAAGGAACGAAAGCATACTAATAAATAGACGTTAAATTTCAAAAGGTTAAATATTGATCGCAAATAAAAGAAAATATTAAATTTTAAATTCAAAGGACAAACGGTTGTTGGCAATATATAATTAACAAACAATTTTGTAAATCAAATAAATAACTTGATTAAAATTTAGCATAAATAATACCCAATATTTATTTGTATTATTAAATCATATTCATATCAAAACAAAATCATTTGTTTTTATAAAAATCCAAACAAATGTAGTTTTAAATAATCAAAAATAAAAATTGAAATCAAAATTTTTAATTAAATCATTAAATAAAATACACCTAAAACTGAGGTTGTTACAGTTGTCGCAATCGTGGTGCCAACCATACCTGAATTCAAATTCAGAACACTGGATTACACACACATAAAAAAACGCACATGTATGTATAAGTGTGTGTGTGTGCATGTATGTGCTGCGTACACACACATATACACTTTCACGAATGTACGTATGTATATAATGTATGTAACCCTATCAAAAAAAAGGAAAATAAAAGGTATATGAAGGATATAATTTCTCAGTTGCTTTGCTTTTGTATTCATGGTACATTTTCTTAACATTTATCTCTTCAATATTTACTTCACCACTAACTTGTGGCATATCATGTACCCTAAATGCATCATTACCAAGATTTCCTAGAGTGCCCTCAAGAGACTCTTCTACTTGCATTTGGTCTGGAATGTGAGACTCTTGGACAGAATCCGATGTATGAGTCATTTGCATAGTAGTATCATTTCTCTCTCCATGAAAGAACCACACATCATATGTCGGAAGCATACCAAAATATATCAAGTGTTTCTCAACTGTTTCTATTGAAGTTTTTTTTAGAGTTTTTACACTTCTTACAAGGGCACACACATAACTGAGTATCATGTGGTGAGTGTTGCTTGACGAAGCTGATAAAGTTCTAAACACCATGATTATATTCTTCCTCATTTCTATGTGGAATTCTAATCCACCTTCTTGATGTTTGTTCGATTATTACTATCAATCAAAAAGATTCAAAAAAATAATTAATACGACATCTAAGTTCTGTAAAATTGTTACCTTACCAATTAAAAAAAAGGATTATTTACTTTTTATTTATTTTCGTCTTAGTGTAAGAAATATTTCCTATGTATGAACTCTTTCTTCATTTTTCCATCTTATGTTTTAAAGTAGAATTTTATTTTATTTTATTTTCAAAGAAATCAGTTTTGTGCGGCAAACTGAGTTTGCAACTCAATTTTGCGCAAACTGAGTTGCACGCAAACTGAGTTTGCAACTCAATATGTCGTGCCCTTGAGTTGCAAACTCAGTTGCGCAGCGAACTGATTTTGCAACTCAGTTTTGTGTAAACTGAGTTGCAAACTCAGATGCGCAAACTGAGTTTGCAATTCGGTTCCAAAACACGTCTTTCAAATGTGATCAAGAGGAATAAGTCAAAACACGTTCAGTTTATATGGGTTTCTAGAGAAATTATTTATCATTTGAATTTGAATAAACACACAAATCAAGCCAAAAAAGCTATAATAGACCAAAATTAACAAAATTGGCGGTCCTAAGAAAAGAATGAAAAAATAAATACAAAAAAGGAAGTGAATCGATTTTACTCGTAATCAAAACGAAGAGGTTTATTTATTTATTTACTTTAGTTTCGTTTGGCATCACAAATTGACAGTATTCAGTGGATGGCATGTATTATTGCACAATAAATCTATTTTACTCATAATCAAAACGAAGAGATTTATTTATTTATTTATTTGCTTAATTTATTTATTTCTTTAATTTCATTTGGCAGTTTCACAGGTTTTTTAACACATCATATATGATAAAATATATGAAATCAAACAAATAATAAATTTTGAGGAATCCAGTTGGATCCCTCTTACCTGTTTTCTTGCATCCACATATGTTAGCCAACACTAATAGTACCTATCCTACTTCAAGGCAGAATATCGCTGTATAGAAGGCCATCCGCTATAATATATTGTTGGGCGTATAGGGTCATCCGTTAATGATACTGCGGGCATTCGATTATGGTACTGTGGGAAATATCCAACCACTAATATATATATATATATAATAGCCACAACCACCAAGCCTAAATATAAAAAATATATACGAACCTAAAACTGAAATATCCAACACACATACGCACCTAAAACTGAAATCCAGTGAAGGGAGCAGACACAATATGTAACGATACGGATTTCGCTCGGTCTAAATCAATCGCTAAACCGACCAAGACCGTTCGAAGCCCGGATTGCTTTGAGAACACGACGCATCAGACACAAACAGTAGAACATTTCATTGTTATTACAATAATTTACATCAGAGTACAAGAATATATCAGAGTGTGAATAAATATTATACAACGGTAAATATCAGAGGTTTAAAACATATAGCAGCGAAAATAAAATGTATTAATACTAGGCAAAGCGGAAAATATATCAATTAGCATAACTGAAAGAAATGCGCGAATACAAAGCTTTCTGAATATAGCTCCAGCAGTAATCTAGGATCTTGTGAAAATTAATATCTGCAAAACCAAAACTACTAGTTGCCCGTGCGAAAAATATGGGCACCCAGAGTTTAGGTTAAAACAATAAACTATGAGACAGTCATGGGATTGGTGTGAGAACTAAAACCGTTATTGACTTTATTTTAAAATTTGGTAATTCACGGGACCACGCCGTATTACACGGAATGGGTTTACTCCATGTGAATACCAAAGCTTGAAATAAAACGATTTAATAAACAACGCAATGCTTTTTGGAAAAATGAAGCTATTATAAGACTCAGGTCCCATCACACAATGCAACGCAAGCCAGAGGATAGAGTTTTCCCTTATAATAGCCAAACACGCTTGGTACGTTTTAAAACAAATCTCATTTAATACTATAAGTGCATAGTGTCAAAAACAACTTCAAATATAAATATATCAATCATAGACGGCATAAGTACCATATATTGTGTCGCCATACTAGTTTTACAACTAAAACCGAAAGGTGTCGTATTGGAAATTGTATTTCCGTCTATGAGTCGAGGCAAAGGATGGCTCCTCCTGATTCGAGATACTCTAGCAAATGCCTCAGGATCCCCCGCAGTGAACCCTTGGATCTTCAGGGCCGGTCCACACTTACTTTAGTGGATTAATTATTCCTGAACACACGTTTCCCGGTCCTATTGGACCTATCTCTGAGCCCCGAAGTGACTAAACATCTGAGCTTAGTCGCAATCCATCAACCAAATAAGCAAAAATGTCTGGGCTCCATACAATGACACCACTCCTAGCTAGAAAGAAACGGCGTGCACTCCCTGTAGTCACGATCCCATTTTTGACTCATACCGAGTTGTGAGGCTCGTGAATTAATGCTATACACAAAGCTAAGCTAATTAAAGTCGTGCTTTGATCATCGTCCACAAGACTCTGCTTTAAAACAAAAGCCTTGATCATTTGCATCTCAGCATGCCACATTGACAATTCACGCCATACAACTAATGTCTATCAATATACAACATCTAAGCTCATACATCTCAGAGAAGGATGTTAAGCAAGAGAATACATTCTCCGATACCAAACAGATAGATATTTAATAGCAATCAATCAATATAGAATGAAATCCAATGTCAGACACACATCCAAGTCCGTTCTAGGTCTGAACGAAACCGGAGGCACCTTATTCCTCATCCCATATGTCCAATACAGGAGAGAGATCCTCGCATATCCGGTCGATCTCCAAGTACGTCTGGACGATCACCACTTATTACCTCGTCTTGGGTGTACAGCCCAATCAAGACATCAGTAATCATTCATAAGATGTAAAGATCTCTAGTCTTCTACCATCGTTTCATCGCCGACTTTTAGTCGTCGTATCAGTTATTCAGAATGGGATAAACCCGGTCTTTCCGAATAACTCTCGTATCTTATAATCAATAATCAAGTGCTATAAAAACACATCATATGCCTCATTCCAATTAAAATATTCTTTTATTCAAACATTCACATTTTTAGGGAAAGGTTCCTATTAATTTTATCAAAGATAAATTCTTTTAAATTTATTCTTTAATATTCCTTTGGGTATCATTTCCAAAAGATTTATTATCTTTTCTCCATTTAAACCAAATTAAGATTTATAAAACTACTCGGGATTATCGAGCCATACCGAAGTAATCATTTCTTTTATTATCCCAAACCCAACCTATTCATCCCATGGAGCAAAACTGGCAGTACTCTATATCTAACACCCATGGTGCTATCGGTAAATTTAATTACCATTTCACATTCAAATCTAATTAAAGATTTAACTATCGCTTGGAGTAAAACTGGTGGTACTCTATTCTCGATCATTTCATAAATTCGATAAATTTAATTATCCCATTCTCATTTTAATCTACTTAAAGATTCATTAAAACTCTAGTTCAGTTTTAATCTTCCAAAAATCATTATTCAATGATTATTCAATTTTAGGAAATCAATCCTATCTTTAACTGGGTTAAAGAACCAATGTCAGTTAAAACACAGTTCACGATAAACCCAAATCATCTTCCATTAACTATGGAATCTTCATGGAAACTAGATCAATATATAATCGATATGAATTTCCGTATCAAATCAATACTATAAATGGAATAACGACAAATCCTTTTAAATTCCATACATAGTAACGATCTTCCTTTATTGGAGCTCATCTCGATTATTACCAAATCGAATTCCATTCAATTCCAATTTTATATATTAAATTAAAAAACTTTACTTTGGAAATTTTCCATTAAATCTTAATTACAAGATTTATAAATTCCAAATTATATCTTCATTGTTAATTGGTTTAAAGAACAAATGTCGTCTAAAACACTGTTCACGATAAACCCAAAAATCAACTTTCATTTTGTTCCAATTATATTTATTAATTGTAAATTTCTCTAAATATTAATTAAAATATTTATTCTTTTCTCAACTGGGTTTAAGAAAAGTGTTATTAAAGACATCATTCACGACAAACCCAAAATCCAATTTGATATTAAATATAAGACTCCGAATAGAAATTATATCGTCTTATATTCAATATCAAATTCTGAAACCAACAAATATCTCATTGGTAATAACGATATATATATCTTCCAAATTCCTCAATAATATCCATATAATCACAGAATTCAATATCGAAATATACCGAAGATTATTTCTATTCAAATCTATTCCAATTTGTTCGTTGGAAAGCTTTGGTTATTTTAAAACCATTTCAATTTCTTTCAGTTCTCTATTCTAGTTATTAACTAGTTCATTCTGATAAAAATATCATTTATCTTTACAAATATGGAATATTTCATCCAAACTCTTTCCAAATCATTTATTATGATTTTACATAATTTATTCATATTTTTAATGATTTTAATAAGGCACTTACAGTTGATTTCCATATACGGTCATCGAACTGCATTTACAGCGACCTTTTCCAAAATTGATTTGGACATATTTTAAAATCTAATGGTTAGATTTCAAATCTCTTATTATCATTTGAAATTTATTTTCGATACAAACCCAACGGTTCCGGTTTTAGGAGAATCCGAGGGTCGGATCTCCCGTTACGTCAATTTGAAGTCAATGGTCAAAATTCGAGAATGGTCGTTGCGCGGTGCGTTCTATTCAGGCCATTTAAATATATAACATATATATCGTCGATTTCCATTCAAAATGTATTTTATAGAACATTTATAAAAATGATTCCCACTTCCATTTCAATTTTAAATCAAAATTGATTATTCAATATCATTATATTATTAAAATGATAATATTTTCAAAATATCAAATATTGAAATCAAACCTTTTCGATATTCATTATAAAATGAATAAAATCGATATAAAAATCCATTCGAGTAAAAATGACGTATAACTACTTAACTCGGCTTCACATTTCAATGTTTTCGTGTCCATTCAAAATTGGACATCAAAATCATATTTTGATTATTCACTGAATATTATTTTAAAATATTCGTTATATTCTGAATCGAAATGCGACTCAATCAATTACCATATAATTTTAGCTATATGGATTTCATACATCTCATGTATTCGACCATAATGATAAATAATCATTTAACATTCAAACATCATCCAGAGTGCATTCTACACTGTATAAGCATTAAAATAAATAAGTAAATAACGCTCACAACTCTCTGTCAATCCATCAATTAACATACAACTAAATATTGGGATTAGTGTATGTCAATTATCATCCCAATACCCGTGTGGGGTTTTCAATCAACAACAGCTAATTTAAATAACTCATTCGTTAATAAATTTAACCAATTCTAATTCAATTTGAATTATTTTTCTACTCAACCAATTTTCACTGCTTAAATAATAAATGGATATATATATATATCACATTTCAACAATCACACAGTGTATCCACATTGTTTGAAATACGGGTGTCGTATATTCAAACAACGCTTCTTGCGCAGATGAGTCGTGAATAGTTCATGTGTTGAACTCAAGTAATATCACCAAAACACCCATATAAATAAATACTCAACAACCAAATGCCATTAATGGCGCTAGAAAGGTCCATCCGCGGAGTATGAAATGCGAGTGTCGCTAATATCCATACATCGCTTCTATTTCAAATGATTTTTGTGAATTCGTGTGTTGAACTCCAAAATAAATACTACATGGTAAAATATTGAGTGAGAAGGAGTTCTCACCTTGATTTCCAATCCGTCAGTCTTTAATTGGCGATTTTGGTACCGTTTGGGTTTGAATTTGCCCCAAATTTTAACTTGCTCCAAATTGGTCCCAGTTAGTTTTGTTGCGAAGCTCTAGACTCAACGATCGCAATGGATCTAGTTTCATGAAATTTGGAGTACGTGGCAAAAGGTTATTAACGTCCAAAGTTTAGAAAAATTATTAAATATTTAAATTATAAAATTACCCCCAAATTTCTGTTCCTCGTCGTTCACCACATCCATCACCTTCGCGCCGCCAACCTGGACCACCGGACCGTCACTGGACCCCACCGTTGTCTTCCCCTATGTGAGGTGCGCCTGCGCCTTGAACGGCGGACGCCATCACCTCGCCGTTGACCAGAATCGGCGGTTTCCCCCCTTTCCGTTTCGAAGCCAATTCCGGTGCCTCCACGCCACGTCAGCATCGCACGCCACACTAGAAATGACCATCGTGCCAAGCCGCTCCACTTCTCTTCAGACACCACCGACCAACTCCTCCCTCATCGCCGGTGGTGAGAGGAAATAGGTTTCCAGCATCTGAAATTTCGACGTCGACATTCATCTACAAAATTCGGCCACCACATGCACTTTCAGGCGAAACAATTTGAAGCAATGTTGTAGCCCTTCCTCTTGGCTACAACTTTCCCTCAGGTGCCATCACCCAACACCCCAGGGTTTGACTAGAAATCACCAAAAACCAAAAGTCCTTTTCTAAATTTGACCGTCGATTCCGACGAATCTGTGCAACGATAGGCTGTGGAATTTTTGTGGAAGGTAGATATCATCATGATCTACAACATTGCTTCAATGAGTTTTGGCTAATTGTTTACGGATTGGAAGATATAAATTATTTGAGATCCGGGGTCTTTTTTGCAAAATGTTTTTGGAGTGGAGAGGGTTGGCTCCCCAATTTTAATAGAATGGAAAAATGAGGGTTTGTGGATGAAAAGATACTATATAGTAGTATTGTATGATTTTATATTGGTCCTCTAATTCACGCTCTCTCCAATCGACAGTTATCGATGCCATGGCCACACACGAACTCCGTTGGCGATGAAAATTGACATGCTACTATGTTTTGACGATACGGTCCCAACAAAACTGGTTTCGTCGAATTCCGGGTCCGTTTGCTTAAAAAACTCTGTTTTGGCCTTAAATGACTGATTGATTCACAATTTATTGCTCACGACCACATACTAGCTCCAAAAATTATGAAAATTGGAAACTAGCAATAATTTGACATTCCGGATCCATCAAAAGTAGTTTCGTCGAAAACGGAGGTCGTTTGCAAAATGGCTACTTTTAAGGGCTATATATTATATTAAAATATATATAAATTCTATAGCGACTATTTTGAATTTTAAATTGGACATAACTTTAAATTTATAAAGTGAAATCTCAATTTCTTACATTCATTAGAAAGATATAGTTAAATAGATTCTAACATTTCTTGTTCCGTCCAATTCTGTTTTAAAATGAATTCTGTATGTTCAATTGAAATTAGAAACCGAATTTTCAAACTACCGCGCCATTTCAGGCTCGTTTTATAATTTAAATAAATTTATACGTTCTAACTTTGAAATAAATAAATTTCTAGTCGTTATTATTTAAAATAAATCATTTTAAATATTCAAAATCCATTAAAATAGCTAAAATAAAAAAAATTAATTGGTTCAGAAATCCCGGGTTGTTACAATCTCCCCCACTTAAAATCTTTTCATCCTCAAAAAATAATAGAGCTGAAAGTTGTTTAACTAACCAACTCAACTTTCATTCTGGCGTTCATTCATCAGCTTTTCAGTTTCTAAGAATTTTCTGATTTCTCAAAAATTTGGCTAACACCCCAAATTTTCGAAAAAAATTCCTTATAACCTCCTGCGTACAGGTTGACTTTTAAAAATTTTATTGGGTCGTGTTAGGCACCCAATAAATCAAGAAAAAGCATACACAATTTTTAGTGATCTATCTATGCCCAAGGGAGACATGTAAAATGACGAAATCTCAATACCTTGCCCTAGTGTTGGAAAATAAATAATCCATGTGCCTTATCTAAAATCAAGAGAGATGTGAATTATTGTCATTTCCAGACCTGTGTAGGGTTTTTATTAAATCCTACCATGAGCACCTTTGTATGTATTTCTTAATTAAGTCCATAATCAGTCTTCTGTTCAACCTGTAAAACAGTCATCGCCATACAAGCATCTCGCTCGTATGGTAAATCAAACCTCGTCATATTAGCGCCAAATGCTCATGTGGAATATGATATGATATGCTATCTTCTTGTAGTATGCCATGCGGTGTAGTTCATAATTTATTTGTTGCTATCCTATGGCATATAATCTCACACAAAACAACCATCACAACGCATCCAAAAACACTCACAGGAGTTTATATAATAAATGAAATTGTGCAATCAACTCATTAAGGTGCACTTGTTTGTCGAGCACGCAATTTATTTCTCTACTCAACAGCAAATCCATAACATGTTTAACATATATATATATATATATATATATATATATATATATATATATGTCTAACCCAAACAAAATATTCAATTCAATTCAACTTTAGATTTTATTTGGATTTATTCTCGTATTGGTTTATTATTCCAACATTTTTTTATATTTTCATTAGTTCCATTAATAATCAAACAACAGAACCAGTAATCAATTGGTTAGTTAGCTTTTCAAACATACAATTTTTATATACTCAAAAATCATATTTTTAGTGTATGTTGATGGGCAAAATTGTCGCACACCAACACCCAATGTGTATGTGTGAACAATTATCAGAATAAGCAGTAAATAATGTAAATGCGGGGAGACACAGCTTTTATAGTGGTTCGGCACTAACGCATACATCCACTTTATAATTCTCATTCACCGTATCTTTGGTCGATTACAAAGTCGTACAAGTTCGGACAATAGCTAAGTACAATGTGTTACAATAGAATAGCAAAATATATGCTCGGTCTATACTTTGACTAAATTGCCCTTCTTCTTCTTCGTTGAAAAGCGTTGACTTGGTCAATAGTATCCTAGTTTGGTGCTCATGTTTATGAAGTTCAAAAGTAGCATGAGAACCCTTGTTAATGTTCAAGTGTTGAAGTAAAACATGCATGCCATGTTTTAATTATCCATCTCATCTCCCATGGCCAAGGTGGAGGAGTTGGAAGCCATTAATGGGTCTTTGGAGCTCACAAGTATCCAAAAATTCCCAAGGAGAAGGATCAGAATGAAGGCCTAGGCTTGGGGTATTTATAGGAGAAGGTTAGGTAGGGGTTAGGTAGGAGTAGGTAGAGATGGGGACTATCTACAGAAAATTCGCACCTCAGGCCCTTGCACCCCGCTTTTTTGCACCTCCCCCAAGGGGTGCGAATTTCGCACCTCGGGGGGTGCGAAATTCGTACCTCCTGTGTGAGAAACCTGAACTTCCCCATGAAGGAAAGCCCAGATTGCTTTGAGGATAAGTCGAATCAGAACACAAACAGAAGAACATTTCATTGCTTATTACAACAATTCCATCAGAATACAAGAATATACAAAATAGGAACAAATAATATACATTTGATAAATATCAGAGGTTTAAATACGTTACTGCAGCGGAAAAATAATACAAAACATAACTGAAAGAAATACACGGATACAGAGCTTTCCGAATATCACTTCAGCTATAAACCAGGATCCTGTGAACATAATATCTGCAAAACACAACTACTAGTTGCCCATGTGGAAAATAAGGGCACCCAGAGTTTAGGTTAAAACAATAAACTCCAGGTCAGTCATGCGATTGGTGTGAGAACTAAAACAGTTATTAATATTGGTTTTAAAGTTTGGTAAATCGAGGGACCACGTCGTATAACACAGAACGAGTTTTAACACCAAGATTACTAGTGCGTATAAAAACAGCGTAATGTTAAATAAAGAAAATGAAGCTATTATAAGACCCAGATCCCATCACATAATGCAACGCAAGCCGTAGGATAGGGTTTTACCTTATAATAGCCAAATAATGCTTGATACGTGAAATTTAATCTTTTGATGTTATTACTATGAGTGAAGAAATCAACTTCAGATATAAATGTATCAATCATAGGTGGCATGGGTACCATCTATCTTGTCGCCATACTAGTTCTACAATTAAAACCGCAAAATGTCGTATTTGGAAGTTGGATTTCCATCTGTGAACCGAGGCAAAAGATAGTCCTCACCGCTTCGAGATAATCTAGCCTACCATGTCTCAGGAAAGTACTCAGTCAAGCCTTTGGATCGTCAGGGCCAGTCCACACGGAGTGGATTAAACTTAAACCCTAAACATGCGTCTCCTCGCCCTATGGGCGTAAACTGGTCATATACTGACCAAACCATTGGTCCGGGATCGACCGATATATCCTAGGTGCCTCGCATTCCAACAACCACATGAGTCAAACTTATCAGGGCTTGTAAAACCACTGACATCACTCCTAGTTAGAAAGAAACGCATGTCCTTCTGGAGGTCCTCTCCAGTTTTTGGTTCACACCGGGGTGTGAGGCTCGCAAATTAACGCTATATCACTACTACAAAAGTGGGCCTATTCGACACTAATTTGTGTGCGTTGCATGAAAAGTGTGGCGAAAGCTATGTTTTCTTTTATCTTCTGCAACAGTAGTCATATGTTGTTGCATTAGACGTGAATGCACTGTTGCGGTGGGAATTCTAGTGTTATGACGTGCAACACCAATTCAAAGCATAGCTTTACATAAATACAATACAGGTCAGCGATCCATGTTGTTAGAATAAATAAATAAGTGACCATAGATGCATGATTAATCCAACGGTTCAAACCAATCTCTGCTTTCTATTTAAAACATTAAGCCATCATCCAATCAGTGACAGCCACCACATTGCATTCTTTTGTTATCTGAAATTTTGGCGCGATGTTTCCCCCCTTCGCGAAATACTAATTGTTCTTTTTCTCTGACATCATCTCTTCACTTTCCCCCTTTATTGACAAAATTTAAACCTAAATTCACCAAAATTTAATCCTAAATTATGCTGCTTTTTAACTTTCCCAATTCGATTTCATCTCTTGTTCTTCTCTGACATCGTTCCCTCTTTTGCCTTCCCATCGGTTTTTTCTCCCTTTTCTTTCTAACTTTCGCCGTGCCTGAGTGACCTAAGTTTGAGCTTCGCACAATGCCACTGTTATCTCAGATCTGACCATCGATTTGTTCCTTTGCCCTATCAACTGCTGTTATGATCCTATAGGGGTTCTTCCTTGTGCAGTTCAAGGACCTTATCTATTTCTGATCTGAGTCGATCTTAGCCTCATACGATATCGATTTCTAGCTGATGAGATAATGTCTACTCACGCTTGGATCTAATTTACTGGTGAAGTATTTTGTTTTATGAGTTACAAAACCTACTGGTTTGCATCACTTTGAGATTAGGTATTTTGTGTTCAATTATTTGGCTGGATTTCCGTTTTCATTCGTTTGTAAAGGATTTTGGCGGTTATGGTCATGCTATATCGTGGTTGTAGTACCTACTTTCCTCACTTAAACAGTGATAGCTTTGTTATGGGTTCTTGCAGTACCTACTTTATATCTTTGCTGACCTGGCAGAAATTTTGAACTTAGTCACGTAGTTGGTAATTGGAAGATGAGTGGTAAACGTAACTTCATGAACAATTACATGGCCTGGAGGTTGAAAAGTGAGTTTAGTATTGGAGGTTGAAAAGTGAGTTTAGTACTGAAGTGTACATGGTGGATGTCCTTCAAAATAGGTGGACCTACTAGGAGATGAAGTGGATCTACTCTACAATCTTGTTGAAAAAATATACCATGTCTTGCATCATCATTACCCAATTCCGAAGCATCATAGCGAGGTATAACTTACTGTTATTTTTGGCTATAATCTGTATTTTCATTTCAACTATATGCATCATAGCTTGTTTAAGGACCTAAGAAGATGTTACTTTGGATGGAGGCAGGATTCTTTCTCCAGGTGATACCCAAATATGAATTCTAGCATACCTTTGTGATTTCAAAAGGTTATGGTACAATTTTGTTTCTGTTATAAATGTCTGAGTTGAGTAGTGGTTGTTCTACCTCTTTCAAAAATTGCTTCTCTTTGCTAACAAGTTATGAAATTTTTCTCGCAAATTATAAGATGACATGTGGAACCTGTACTTTATGTCGATTCTTTTACTTGCTAATTTTTAGCAAGCTTATCAAATTTCATATTGGTATTTGGTATAGTGGAGTTTATATGGGGAAGATTCACACAGATATAATTGTATTGTAACTCAGTTTAATTCATCCATTTCATTCCCTAAACCATCATTCTACATACTTTGCATTGTTGTGAAAAGTGGGGACTATTGAACTCTAAGTTAAATTCAAAGTCAGTTTGTTACCTAGCCCACAAATTAGCTATCATATGGTTGTACAATATGAACTGTGAAATGCAGAATTAATGTATGGAAGCGTGTAATTTAGAAATGAAGCATACATCATGTGCATATTAATATCATGCACAATACGTGCACCTCCATTTAGCTTTGCTTATGCCTTAATTCACAATGACTTCTTTGTTACTATTTGCTCAATCTCACATGTTTTGATCCACTGATATCAATTATACTTCTGCAACAATCTTTCTTTCTTTTCTTTTTGGTGGACTCCATCTGTTCCATTTCCAAAGCTTTACTTCTCTATATACCACTAGTGTTTTCTCTGCCAATATCATTTGGGACCTAAAAAAGGCTGCAGGAGTAGTTATTACAATGCTTAGGACTATAGTAGCCATAGCATTACAATGTAGGGTACTTCAATTTGTTTATATAGAAAAAGGGAACTAATTTTAGAAAATATGATATATATCCTTAAACATGTATAGAGTGAATGCTGAAGAGATAGTCCAAGCTGCCATCAAAGAGCATGGGATCTGGAGATTGGTTTAAAACAATCATTGGTAACAGAGCAATTGAAGCAACTAAATGCAAAAATACACTTAATTATTACATATTGCAATATACTAAAGGCTTCAAAATCATTCCTTCCAAATTCCTTCTCACTGAAATCCATGGCTTCCTTCCCCAAATCAACAAAAATGGCCACCGCTCTGATCCATTTGCCTCATCCTTTTCGCCACCGAAATTAAAATCAACTTCATTCCCTTTTAAATTGAAACTGCACATATAAACATACCTTCATACGTATATATGTGTAGAAAATGTCTTCATATGTATATACGTGTATATGTATATGTACATATATGTGAATGGCATGTATATATGTAGTTACTTACCAAATATTGTAAAATGACTTGTAGACTCTGGTTTACCTCATGATGATCATGGTCTGCTTCATTTGTATGACCTATAGCATCTTGAGTAAAATATGAATGACCTTGAACTGGTAGGAAACCTGAAACTGAAGATCAAATAACTTAAATATCATATAGAGTAACACCTGATATTAGTGGCCTACATGCACATGTTGAAATTAATGAACATCCCGTGTACATATACTGGTCTTCCCTTTTGCTGTGAGTTTGGCCTTGGACATCATCGGCTGTTAGTCATATTGTACATATTACTTTCGACCCTTGGTATTGTGTATTTATCTTGACCTGATCTTACTTAAGAATATTATGTTGTGGCTTAATGTTAGCTCGTAAGCTTCGCATAACACTGTTTTAGCCATATCCTTGTTGTCATATGATAAACCTGAAACATTTGATTAATATATCCCTGTCTAGGTTATTTTGTTGCCTTCTTTAATTTGTTGTAACCTATAACAGAAGATAAAATCCTTGGTTATCTTTGATATTTTATTGTTGTGTAGCTTGCATGAGCTGTTGAGTTTATGTTGTCCAGTTTGATCCTATTTGTTTTATGTAGCTGCACCCTTTAAACTTCAGCAAATCATGTATGTATGTGTATATATATATATATATATATATATATATATTAAAACAAATTGGTACTGGTGCTTTTCCCTGTTGTAAACCGAAAACATACAATGCCTTGAACCCCTGAGATACATGTTGCTGCTTGCGGTTGAGTACTTATTTTATTAGAGACAGTTGGCCTTTTGGAACATATTTTTGAATGATAGCACCGCATAACTATAGACCTATCTTATTTCAAACGAATGTAATATACTAAATGATTACATATTGCATATACTGCAGGTAATAACTAATCCTTGATCGGTTTCTTATGCCTTTTTTAAACATTTTTTTTGCAGGGCAGCACAAGTGAAACAACCAAAAACCTCTTAGACGGAACTCAGTCCAAAAGTGAAGTTCTAGTGCATTTAGAGGCAACCTAATTAACTTATGCTACAAATTGAAGGTAACTGCAACAGGACGTATTTAAACTGCTTTTTGATGTATCAAGAATGTCTGAATATGCTCTACTAGCTCCAGTTCATGAAGAAGTATGATTGATGTCATATTTAAATACTCATATGCTTCTATTATCATCAGCTTTCTTGTCATCTGCATATGAGAATTCTTTGTTGTTTTCTGATATTCAATTCATTTATATAACATGTTTGAGCAACTGAATTTTCCCTTCCTCAGAATTTATAGTTGGGCATTCTTGTTTTGCAGAAGTATTTTATTAAGATTTCTCCGCTTATCAAGCTAACACTCGGTTTTGGTTGTAACAAACACAACATAGGTATCAATTTTGGTTCCAACTAACAACATTAGCAGTGAAATTTGTCATTTTCGGTAATGTGCCATAAATGTAGAGAAAATGCAACTTTTGTTTAATTGCTTATTTACACAGGTATGGGCAAGTGATTCAACAGCATATCATAGTTGCGATGATCATTATGTTGTGGTTGATATGGCTGTTGATTTGGGTACACGTGGATCAATGCCTGCTCGAGAGAAGTATATCAGAAGAATCAGTTGCTGCATGTCATATCAGGTGCTGCATGCCACAATCATTAAGCAAATGGAAATTGTTGACTTTTTAGAAGGCATTGAGGACTCTAATCTTCAAGTAAGTGACGTTTTCATATCTACGTTGTTTGTCGCAAACGGCGCAATTGTTTTCATCGTTGATGTCTAGGACAAGCTCGGCCTACAAGTCACTCTATGTATGCATATGTATTGAAGGTGGTATGTAGTATATTTGAATTATACTTTTAAATTATGTATTTTGATCGTTTGTGCTGGAAATTGTGATATATTTGAAGAAGATATGATATGTAGAATATTTTGGATGGTTTGAATGTGATGATGAATGTATTGGATGGGGTTCTTCTATGTACAATTCTGATATTGGATTTTTTTTTTAAATAAAGCGTTGTATTTTCTTTCTTCTAATGTAGCATTTGAGTTCTTCTGCTGTTGCATTTGCTTTTTTCTGATGTTGCACTACATAATGCAGTTGTGTTGCATTAAATAAAGTATTATTAATTTCACATGGCACGTGGGCCTCATAGATGACATGGCGTATGACACGTGTGCAGCTGACATGGAGGGATGACGTGGCGTGTGACACGTGGGCATCTTACGTGGAAGCTGACATGGCCCTCACATCATGACCTGGAAGTCAGGCTCTGGTTTCTGCTTAAGGCAACGCTGTATGTTATTGCATTACATGCATATGCTGTTGCAATAGGGTTGTATAGGGTTATAATGCAACACTTTCTTTCCGTGGCCATAGATGGGCAAAAGCGTTGCCTTAGAGGCCTAATGCAACGGCCGCGAATGCCATGTCCCCCTGGTGTTGCCTATTTGAAAAAATGGCCTACGGCAACGCTTTTTTGATCTACGGCCACATTAAAATAGTGTGGAATATGCCCACTTTTGTAGTAGTGTATACACAAAGCTATGCCAAAAAGGCCGTGCTTTGATCATCAACCACAAGACTATACTTTTCAACAAAAGCCTTGATCATTTGCGTCTCAGCATGCCATACAGGCAATTCACGCTATGCAACTGATGTATATCAATCACACAGAATGAAATCCAATTCAGACACACAATCCATTTACAAGTTCGTTCTGGGTCTGAACGAAACCGGAGGCACCATATTCCGCCTCCCATATGTCCAATACATGAGTGAGGTCCTCGCATATCCATCGATCTCTGAGTATGTCTGGACGATCACCAATGTATTCCCTCCTCTTGGGTGTACAACCCAATCAAGATTATCAGGAATCGTCCCAACGATGTGAAGACCTCCGGTCTTCAATCTCCATCTTCATCTTCGACATATCGCCGTATCAGTTATTCAAAATGGGATAAACCCGGTCTTTCCGAATAACTCGCGTATATAATAAACAAGTGCTACACAAACACAACATACGCCTCATTCCAATTCAGAATATTCTTTTATTCAAATATTGTTTTCACAATTTTAAACCATGTTAAGGCTTTCCAAACTAGTCGGGATTAGCGAACCTTACCAGAGTAATCATTTATTAAGTTTCCCAATCCCAACCTATCCATCCAACGGAGGAAAACTGGTAATACTCCATATCTAGCACCACGTTGTTATCAGTAAAATTAATTACCATTTCACGTTCAAATCTAATTAAAGATTTAACTATCGCTTGGAGTAAAACTGTTGGTACTCCATTCTCGATCATTTTCTTGAATTGATAATTTTAGTTATCACATTCCATCAGTCTTTAACCGTAAATCAGTAAGAGAACATGTAACGACCCGGATTTTGAGCGTCTTTGGTTATCGACGTAAGCACGACGTCGATAACCAAACCGTCGAAAAATCCCGGTAGTTAATGAAAGAAATTAGAAGGTGAGAATAGATAAGATAGAAACTTAGAATAGAAGAAGAAGAAGAACACAACATCAGAGTAACACGAACCTCACAGCGGAACGAATAACATATAATAGATAACATAACTTTGAAATATAACAGTTATGTATACAATAGCACTTATCAGAGTACAGCACTTACAACACAGCGGAAATAACTATAGCTATAAGATCTTGAAGCCTCCTGCTCCACGCTCCTCCAGTATATCTGTAAATTCCTGACTACTTGACTGCCGTACAAAATTAGGCACCCAAGAGTTTAGGGAAAACAACAAATAAACTCCGGGTCAGTCATGGGACTGGTATGAGTAAAACAGTTTAAACAGGTATATGAACAAGTAAACGATATCTCATAAGACCACGCCGCAGAACGGAACGGGTTTTTCCCTTATGAGAATCCAAAATATCTTTATATCAAAAACCTTTTGATATTATAATAATGTCTATGTACAAATAGATATCAACTAGCAGAAACGCTTTCATCTCACGTTCTACATATATAGTATACAATCAAAACCGCAAGCACGTATTGGGTAATGGATTTCCAACTATGACAAGGTATGGAATCACCTTCCCATCAGTGTACTCTAGGAACGATACACTGGAGTTCAACAAGAACATCTTGCAACTCAGCCACACATGACCGACCACTCATTTCGCTTGAGTGTATCGAATGTACATCACCAACGGTTGGGATCAGCAACCGTTCCCGTATATATATGGGACATCATTGATAGATTTAAGAAACAAATGAATATTCTCTAGATAGGTGATTATACACCCTACTTCGGTGCGACCGACTTAGCCATGCTGCCTGCCCGATTTCTGTCATTTACCGGTTGATGAGGCTAGAAACTACGCTTTATCATCACATCAGATTCACTTCGAATGTCACATTGTCAGATCCATCAGAATCACTAATTGACGTCTACAACCATACATTACGTGTCAGCTAAAAGAAGTTTCCTTCTCCGCTTCCACTCTTGGTACGGTTGAAGAAATCAATGTGCGTGACCGTCTGGAAATACTATGTCAGACATCCATCTTCATTCACTTAGAAATGTCACAACGTCATACCCGCCAAGTCACAAATTGACTTATCCAAAAATAACACGGGTATACAGCTAAGAGAAACGAATTCCTCCGCCACCAAACGTGAATACGTTTGAACAGATCAACTTACGCGATCCATTGGATATACTCTGTCAGACCTTCGTCCATACAAGTTGTCCTGGGACTGGACAAACCGAAGGCACTATTCTGTAAACAGGATAGCCCTTGCATTTTACTCCGTCTTCAATTTTCTTTGGCATATATGATTCGCGACGCTTATGCCAATACAGAGTGGTTCTATGGATAATAATCCAACCGGTCTCTCCATATTAACAACGTTAAAATGGTCAAAACTTCGATAGTCGGTGAGTTAACTATCAAAGAAAAACAAGTGTTCAAACAACGATATTATTTCCAAATGGAAATTATATCGAACAAACATCATTTAACATAATCCCTTTTAGTTCATTTATTTACTTATCCCCCATTTCCCTATATTCTAAATTCTTATTTTTTTCTTTTATCAGAAAACATTTCTGATTCGCGTTTGGAAAACATTTCCAAAACTCCTTTACGATCAAACCTTACCATTTCTTAGTTAAGAAGGAAGTCACTCAAGTTGGGGTATAATTACCTCTCAGACCTTAACTGAACAACGTTATAACTTCGAAATGGTCAAAGTTTATCTTTTAATCTTTAACAACTTCTCTACGCTTTTCTCGGATTCAATTTTACTAATCCACTTCTATATTTAAAACATTGGTTATAATGATAACGTTATAATCCTTACTTTTGAATTATCTAACTCTAATTATAACTTCTATCCTTAATAGTGAATAATTTACCTAACACTTACTTATTTATAAATATATAAATCTCTATTTAAACGCTGGAAAGTATAAGTACTTTCCCGAATTCGATATAATCGAATTTGCCGATTAACTCTCTTCGAGAAATCTCTATTTGATTAACTCTTCTTCGAATAACCTATATTCGATTAACTTCTTCTCGAATAAACGATATTCGAAAATCTCTCTTCGAATAACTAATATTCGATGACTCTTCCTTTTCAAATATCTCGTATTTGAAAATCTCACTTCGATTAAACTATAATCGATAACTCCCTTCGATGCAACTAACATCGATAACTCCTTTCGATGAAACTAACATCGATAACTCCTTCCGATGGAACTAACATCGATAACTCCTTTCGATGAAACTAACATCGATAACTCCTTTCGATGAAACTAACATCGATTAATTTAACTCGACGAATTGAACTTATTTACTTAACTCGATCATCTTGACTTGATAACTTAACTTGCTAACTTAACTCGATTATCTTAACTTGATTATCTTAACTTGATTACTCATATCGAATAACTAATATTCGATTTAACTTCATTTAACTCTATTCGAATAAACTATGTTCGACTAACTCTATTTAACTCCATTCGAACAACTATTATTCGACAACTTCTTCTCGAATAACCAATATTCGATTATCTTACTTCGAATAACTTATATTCGATTATCTCACTTCGAATAACTTATATTCGATCTCTCTAACTTCGAATACCATATTCAATAAATCTACTTTGAATAAGTGATATTTGATAACTCCACTCGATTAACCCTACTTACTCAACCTTACTGGTTTACTTGACTTACCTAACTCAACTGGTTAACTTGACTTACCTAACTCAACTGGTTAACTTGACTTACCTAACTCAACTGGTTAACTTGACTTATTCAACCCTACTTACTCAACTGGATTAACTCCTATCGAATAACTAATATTCGATTTACTTCCATTCGCTTGACTCTAGATCGCAGCGATCACAATGGTTACGCCTGATTCCCTCAGGAAACATCCGACCGCCGTAAGCTATTTACAGCCCTGCGAATTACGCTAGCAGTCGTACAAGATGGCAACTTACCCTGAATACTATGTTTGACCAACTCTGTCTCAAATAACTATATTTGATTAACTCTAGTTCGTTTTAACTCTAATCGATTAACTCTAACTAATTAACTCCAACTGGTTAACTCTATTTGATTAACTCTAACTGGTTAACTCTAACTGGTTAACTCTAACTGGTTAACTCTATTTGACTAACCCCTTTCGAATAACATATTTGATTAACTATCTTTCGAATACCATATTCGATTAACTAACTTCGAATACCATATTCGATTAACTAACTTCGAATACCATATTCGATTAACTAACTTCGAATACCATATTCGATTAACTAACTTCGAATACCATATTCGATTTCTCTAACTTCGAATACCATATTCGATTAACTAACTTTCGAATAACTATATTCGATTAACTAACTTCGAATACCATATTCGATTTCTCTAACTTCGAATACCATATTCGATTAACTTCTTCGAATGTCTATATTCGATTAACTAACTTCGAATACCATATTCGATTTCTCTAACTTCTAAAAATCCCTGCGACTACATACGATCCCCAAAAATCACCAAACTGGACATGTAGCTAGAGTTCGACATTACGGTCCCAACGAAACTGGTTTCGTCGAATTCCGACTCCGTATGCTCTCACAGCGTATTTTTAACCGTCGAAATACTGATTATTTTCTACTCTAAAAATCCGTACGGCCACACAGTGACTCTAAAAATCACGAAACTTGACATCTAGCAACTATTTGATATTGCGGATCCAACAAAACTAGTTTCGTCGAATTCCGGCTTCGTTTGCAAAAGTGGCTATTTTTAACGCTTTGAATAGCCCATTTAAATATATAAATATATTCAAATATGATTAAATTAAATATTAAAAATTAAATATTATCGTATATCTTCACATATGATATCGTATAGCTCCAGAATATCATATCAGAATGTACAGCTTGATATTTCAGATTCAGATTATCTCGATATTCAGTTTATACTGAAAAATCCATTTATAACGTATATAAAGCGTCGCAAATTAAAAAGGAATTCTACAGCGACTTTTCTGAAATTTGATTTGGACATACATCAAAATCTACACAACGAAATCTCGATTTTTCTCTTCCACTAGAAAGATATACTCCACCAGCTCCACACGTTTCTTGTTTCATAGAAATCAGGCTTAAAATGAATCCTATACATTCAGTTGAAGTTCGAATCGCCAATTTACGAACTGCAGCGCCATTTCAAACTCTATTATAATTATATTATAATTATTTATTAAATATTCAACATTATTTAATTAAACGATCATTAACTTCTCTAAATCACCAATTATATAATTAAATAAACTAATTATATATCCCGGGAAATGCGGGTCATTACATTCTTCCCCACTTAAAATAATTTCGTCCTCGAAATTTCTAAGGTAGAGGACGACCCTATCTATTGGAATTCCTAAGATTTGTTTACCCTTTATTTCTGGTTTTAACTAAACCAATTAATATCGACTAAAATATTAATTTATTCCGACTAACTAAAATTTTCAAAAATTCTTAAAATTTTCTAACACTTTAAATTTTCGGAAAATTTCGCCAGCGTTTCCTTTGTACGGGGTTACCGGAAAAATTCAAACCTTGCCACACAGGCCCTCTCCAATCCCAAAGAAAATCAAATAGCCAAGCGGCTTGCCAAATCGGCTCATAAATTCCAAACTCATATAGAATATAAACTTGTACCTTTTTGTTGGGCATATCATTCTATCCCTGCCATTCATTACCACTTCTGCATATAACAATGCACTACCAACCTGATCTCCAATCAGTTCATTCTCAAAACCAAATCATTCGCTTATACCTAAGTCAAATTTAATTCAAACTCCAATTTCAAATTCAAACTGTTAACTCCCCAACTCAATTCCATTCCAGATTATCCTATCATCAAATCCGGTTTTATTTAACTTAGTCCAAGATAAAATTTAATTTATTTTTACCATTTCATTCCATTTAACTTCATAAGTTAAATTTAAATTTCAGAATTTAAATTCCTGGGCTCATTTCAAATTAATTTGAAATCACAATACCAATTCAAAACATTTGAATTTCTAAACACTTGTTTTCCCAAAACAATTCAAATCAAAATCACTGGTAGTAATCCACCACTTTGGAACTCGAAAATGAATACTGATGATGTGGCCACACTCATCAGAATCTATTTTCCAGTAATCGAAGTGAGTTCAATACTATTTCACTTTCAAAAATCATTTCTAAACACTTCTATTTTGAAAACAGTTCAAAATCTCCCAGGAACTTAAAATTTACTTATTTTAATTCCAATTCTGATTTAACTTCAGATTAAATTCGTCTTACTTCATATACTTTACTGATATGAATTCTGATTAGTTATTTATAACCATTTCATCTTTTTATAATCTCATTCGATTATACTAACAACCAACACAACTAATATATACTATATTAATTTCAAAACATATCATGTCGGTTCATCGTATTCAAGTGTTTATAAAACTCCTACCGATACAGTGGATCAAACTGATCGTCCAGAATTCATAAGCCACTCAATCAATAAATCTCCACAATATAAAACAATTTTATATTAAATAACAAATACGTTCACTCGTATATATACACTCAACTCAATCTAGGATATTACTAATCCCATCTCTACTGAGTTACGCCACAGAGTTATGTCCGATCACTAAAACATAAGCTCTGATACCAACTGTAACGACCCGGATTTTGAGCGTCTTTGGTTATCGACGTAAGCACGACGTCGATAACCAAACCGTCGAAAAATCCCGGTAGTTAATGAAAGAAATTAGAAGGTGAGAATAGATAAGATAGAAACTTAGAATAGAAGAAGAAGAAGAACACAACATCAGAGTAACACGAACCTCACAGCGGAACGAATAACATATAATAGATAACATAACTTTGAAATATAACAGTTATGTATACAATAGCACTTATCAGAGTACAGCACTTACAACACAGCGGAAATAACTATAGCTATAAGATCTTGAAGCCTCCTGCTCCACGCTCCTCCAGTATATCTGTAAATTCCTGACTACTTGACTGCCGTACAAAATTAGGCACCCAAGAGTTTAGGGAAAACAACAAATAAACTCCGGGTCAGTCATGGGACTGGTATGAGTAAAACAGTTTAAACAGGTATATGAACAAGTAAACGATATCTCATAAGACCACGCCGCAGAACGGAACGGGTTTTTCCCTTATGAGAATCCAAAATATCTTTATATCAAAAACCTTTTGATATTATAATAATGTCTATGTACAAATAGATATCAACTAGCAGAAACGCTTTCATCTCACGTTCTACATATATAGTATACAATCAAAACCGCAAGCACGTATTGGGTAATGGATTTCCAACTATGACAAGGTATGGAATCACCTTCCCATCAGTGTACTCTAGGAACGATACACTGGAGTTCAACAAGAACATCTTGCAACTCAGCCACACATGACCGACCACTCATTTCGCTTGAGTGTATCGAATGTACATCACCAACGGTTGGGATCAGCAACCGTTCCCGTATATATATGGGACAGCATTGATAGATTTAAGAAACAAATGAATATTCTCTAGATAGGTGATTATACACCCTACTTCGGTGCGACCGACTTAGCCATGCTGCCTGCCCGATTTCTGTCATTTACCGGTTGATGAGGCTAGAAACTACGCTTTATCATCACATCAGATTCACTTCGAATGTCACATTGTCAGATCCATCAGAATCACTAATTGACGTCTACAACCATACATTACGTGTCAGCTAAAAGAAGTTTCCTTCTCCGCTTCCACTCTTGGTACGGTTGAAGAAATCAATGTGCGTGACCGTCTGGAAATACTATGTCAGACATCCATCTTCATTCACTTAGAAATGTCACAACGTCATACCCGCCAAGTCACAAATTGACTTATCCAAAAATAACACGGGTATACAGCTAAGAGAAACGAATTCCTCCGCCACCAAACGTGAATACGTTTGAACAGATCAACTTACGCGATCCATTGGATATACTCTGTCAGACCTTCGTCCATACAAGTTGTCCTGGGACTGGACAAACCGAAGGCACTATTCTGTAAACAGGATAGCCCTTGCATTTTACTCCGTCTTCAATTTTCTTTGGCATATATGATTCGCGACGCTTATGCCAATACAGAGTGGTTCTATGGATAATAATCCAACCGGTCTCTCCATATTAACAACGTTAAAATGGTCAAAACTTCGATAGTCGGTGAGTTAACTATCAAAGAAAAACAAGTGTTCAAACAACGATATTATTTCCAAATGGAAATTATATCGAACAAACATCATTTAACATAATCCCTTTTAGTTCATTTATTTACTTATCCCCCATTTCCCTATATTCTAAATTCTTATTTTTTTCTTTTATCAGAAAACATTTCTGATTCGCGTTTGGAAAACATTTCCAAAACTCCTTTACGATCAAACCTTACCATTTCTTAGTTAAGAAGGAAGTCACTCAAGTTGGGGTATAATTACCTCTCAGACCTTAACTGAACAACGTTATAACTTCGAAATGGTCAAAGTTTATCTTTTAATCTTTAACAACTTCTCTACGCTTTTCTCGGATTCAATTTTACTAATCCACTTCTATATTTAAAACATTGGTTATAATGATAACGTTATAATCCTTACTTTTGAATTATCTAACTCTAATTATAACTTCTATCCTTAATAGTGAATAATTTACCTAACACTTACTTATTTATAAATATATAAATCTCTATTTAAACGCTGGAAAGTATAAGTACTTTCCCGAATTCGATATAATCGAATTTGCCGATTAACTCTCTTCGAGAAATCTCTATTTGATTAACTCTTCTTCGAATAACCTATATTCGATTAACTTCTTCTCGAATAAACGATATTCGAAAATCTCTCTTCGAATAACTAATATTCGATGACTCTTCCTTTTCAAATATCTCGTATTTGAAAATCTCACTTCGATTAAACTATAATCGATAACTCCCTTCGATGCAACTAACATCGATAACTCCTTTCGATGAAACTAACATCGATAACTCCTTCCGATGGAACTAACATCGATAACTCCTTTCGATGAAACTAACATCGATAACTCCTTTCGATGAAACTAACATCGATTAATTTAACTCGACGAACTGAACTTATTTACTTAACTCGATCATCTTGACTTGATAACTTAACTTGCTAACTTAACTCGATTATCTTAACTTGATTATCTTAACTTGATTACTCATATCGAATAACTAATATTCGATTTAACTTCATTTAACTCTATTCGAATAAACTATGTTCGACTAACTCTATTTAACTCCATTCGAACAACTATTATTCGACAACTTCTTCTCGAATAACCAATATTCGATTATCTTACTTCGAATAACTTATATTCGATTATCTCACTTCGAATAACTTATATTCGATCTCTCTAACTTCGAATACCATATTCAATAAATCTACTTTGAATAAGTGATATTTGATAACTCCACTCGATTAACCCTACTTACTCAACCTTACTGGTTTACTTGACTTACCTAACTCAACTGGTTAACTTGACTTACCTAACTCAACTGGTTAACTTGACTTACCTAACTCAACTGGTTAACTTGACTTATTCAACCCTACTTACTCAACTGGATTAACTCCTATCGAATAACTAATATTCGATTTACTTCCATTCGCTTGACTCTAGATCGCAGCGATCACAATGGTTACGCCTGATTCCCTCAGGAAACATCCGACCGCCGTAAGCTATTTACAGCCCTGCGAATTACGCTAGCAGTCGTACAAGATGGCAACTTACCCTGAATACTATGTTTGACCAACTCTGTCTCAAATAACTATATTTGATTAACTCTAGTTCGTTTTAACTCTAATCGATTAACTCTAACTAATTAACTCCAACTGGTTAACTCTATTTGATTAACTCTAACTGGTTAACTCTAACTGGTTAACTCTAACTGGTTAACTCTATTTGACTAACCCCTTTCGAATAACATATTTGATTAACTATCTTTCGAATACCATATTCGATTAACTAACTTCGAATACCATATTCGATTAACTAACTTCGAATACCATATTCGATTAACTAACTTCGAATACCATATTCGATTAACTAACTTCGAATACCATATTCGATTTCTCTAACTTCGAATACCATATTCGATTAACTAACTTTCGAATAACTATATTCGATTAACTAACTTCGAATACCATATTCGATTTCTCTAACTTCGAATACCATATTCGATTAACTTCTTCGAATGTCTATATTCGATTAACTAACTTCGAATACCATATTCGATTTCTCTAACTTCTAAAAATCCCTGCGACTACATACGATCCTCAAAAATCACCAAACTGGACATGTAGCTAGAGTTCGACATTACGGTCCCAACGAAACTGGTTTCGTCGAATTCCGACTCCGTATGCTCTCACAGCGTATTTTTAACCGTCGAAATACTGATTATTTTCTACTCTAAAAATCCGTACGGCCACACAGTGACTCTAAAAATCACGAAACTTGACATCTAGCAACTATTTGATATTGCGGATCCAACAAAACTAGTTTCGTCGAATTCCGGCTTCGTTTGCAAAAGTGGCTATTTTTAACGCTTTGAATAGCCCATTTAAATATATAAATATATTCAAATATGATTAAATTAAATATTAAAAATTAAATATTATCGTATATCTTCACATATGATATCGTATAGCTCCAGAATATCATATCAGAATGTACAGCTTGATATTTCAGATTCAGATTATCTCGATATTCAGTTTATACTGAAAAATCCATTTATAACGTATATAAAGCGTCGCAAATTAAAAAGGAATTCTACAGCGACTTTTCTGAAATTTGATTTGGACATACATCAAAATCTACACGACGAAATCTCGATTTTTCTCTTCCACTAGAAAGATATACTCCACCAGCTCCACACGTTTCTTGTTTCATAGAAATCAGGCTTAAAATGAATCCTATACATTCAGTTGAAGTTCGAATCGCCAATTTACGAACTGCAGCGCCATTTCAAACTCTATTATAATTATATTATAATTATTTATTAAATATTCAACATTATTTAATTAAACGATCATTAACTTCTCTAAATCACCAATTATATAATTAAATAAACTAATTATATATCCCGGGAAATGCGGGTCATTACAGAACAATTCCCTAAGTATTAACCCCAAAGGCCGAAACCAACATCAGAATAGTACCCAGGAAACCATCCAACTTAGCTAATCTCCAGTTATTTTATAATTTTCTTAACTCCATTGGGTTTAAGAACAGTATTATTAAAGATACCATTCACGACAAACCCAAAATCTTATTCCATTAATTATGGAATCTTCACGGAAAACAGATCAATATATATAATCGGTGTAAACTTCCGTATCCAACCAATAATATAAATGGAATAATAGCGAAGCCTTTTAAATTCCATATATAGTAACGATCTTCCTCCACAGAAGCTCACTTCGATTATTACCAAATTGAATTCCATTCCATTCCAATTTATATATTGGAAAACTTTACTTTGGAAAATTTCCATTAAATCTCAATAAAAAGATTTATAAATTCCAAACCACATTTCACTGTTAATCGGGTTAAAGAACGAATGTCATTTAAAACACAGTTCACGATAAACCCAATTCACATTCCATCAGTCTCTAACTGTAAATTAGTAAGAGAACAATTCCCTAAGTATTATTCTCGAAGGCAGAAACCAATATCAGTCAATACCCAGAAAACCATTCAACTTAACTAATCTCCAGTTAGTTTCTAATTTTCTTAACTCCATTGGGTTTAAGAACAGTATTATTAAAGATACCATTCACAACAAACCCTAAATCCAATTTGATATTAAATATAAGGCTCTGAATAGAAAATATATCGGCTTATATTCAATATCAAATTCTGAAATCAACAGATATCATATTTGGAATAACGATATATATATATATATATATATTCCAAATTTCTCCACAATATTCGTATAATCACGGAATCCAATATCGAAATATTCCGAAGATAATTTCAATTCAAATCCATTACAATCCTTCCTAAATTATTTATTATAATTTTTCACAAATTATTAATATTTTTAATAATTTTATCAAGGCCCGTACACTCGATTTCCATATAACGGTCATCGAACTGCACTTACAACGACCTTTTTCAAATTTGATTTGGACATAATTCCAAATCCAATAGTTGGATTTCCAATCTTTTATATTCGTTGGAAAGCTCTTTTCGATACGAACCCAACGGTTCCGGTTTTAGGAGAATCCAACGGTCAGATCTCCCGTAACGTCAATTCGAAGTCAATGGTTGAAATTCGCGAACGGTCGTTGTGCGGCGCGTTCTATTCAGGCCATTTAATATATATAATATATTTATTATATATATTTCGTCGATTTCCATTTAAAACGTATTTTATAAATCGTTTTAACTTCGTTTTGAAAATGATTTCAACTTCATATTCAATTTCAAATCAAAATTGAATATTCCATATCATTTATACATAAATGATAAAATTTTCAAAATATTATATTTTGAAGTCACTTCCTTTTCGATATTCATTATAAAAATGAATATAATCTTTATAAATATCGTTCACATCAAAATGACGCATATCTAATCAACACGGCTTTATATATTTCAATAATTCGTGTCCATCCAAAATCGGACATCAAAATCCGATTTTAATCCTTACAAGATATTATTTTAAAATATTCGTTCTGAATTCAGTTCTGAATTGGAATTGGAATAATTCAGTTCTGAATTGGAATTATGGTTCTGTTATTTTTCAGAATTAGTGACAATTGAAATTTTCAATGATCTCGGTACAAGTAGATCATATTTCATAATATAATTAATTTGGAAATTTATTTCACAGTCCATTTCTGTACCTACCACATTTCTATCTTTCATATTAGTTGCATATGCCGAGGAGTTTTTTCTATTTAAAGCTGAAAATGATAAATATATATTTAATACATAAGTGTGTCTCTAACCTCATTTAGAAATCCAAGCTCTGGTCATGCAAGGTTATGAGACAACTTATATTTTAAGTTGTGACTGACCTCATTTAAAAATCCAAGCTCTGGTTATGCGTGGTCAGTGTTCTCTTAAATAAAATAAAAAGGAAAAGGAAAAATGTGTTATAAATGTAAATTAATCTGAAATTCTCCTCAGATTATAAAAGCCAGCCTATCAATCCATGTTCTAATCTGTGAAATGTGTTAATATCTTATGAAGTATTATGATTTGTTGATTGATAGCTACTGGGATTTAAGACTATCTGATTTTTTCACTTAAGTTGAAATTTTAATTATAGTCCAAATCCATCACTGAATTTTGTTTTTTTTTTAAAAAAAAATCCTTTGGAAAATAATTGAAATATATGTTTTTGAAACTCTCTCCATAATATATAAAATTCACTGTAAATCCGTCATTTTCTACAATGTGAAATATGAAACCAGTTCTCAGTTTATTATGATTTTTGTTTGACTGATTGAGATTTATGGTGACCGTTCTTCCTCTTAAGTTGAAATTATATTTTTTTTTAGTCAATTTTCATCTATACTTTAAATTCTGTATCCTTTTGATGATAACAAAAGGGGGAGAATGGATTAGATTTTGATTTATGAGTGAATATTTTATAAATATTTTTACTTTTGAAAATTCATTATCATTCAGTTCAATTCACTCATGCACAGTTATAGGGGGAGTTTTATGTTGTAGGGGGAGCTAATAAATAGGGGGAGTTCAATTTTCACTGTAAAACACATTTGTTGGATTCAAAAACTTTTATTTGTTTGTCATCATCAAAAGGGGGAGATTGTTGTATATAACGGTGTTGTATACACAATTATATGATTTTTGTTTGATGATAACAACCAAATATATTTTATAAATGTGTTTGTTACTGTACTGTTCTATATTTACATCTGTACAGGAATTCAAATATTTACTGTATAAGTATCATATTTCTAACATTCAAATAGTACATCTATTTTAACTCCACTATTTAATCACTTCACATATTTGTACTTATAAATAAACAGAATAGAATAGACAAGTCTTTTTTACAACAATGAAATAATATTTTATTTCAAACAGATTTTGTTTATTTCAAATAATCAGTACAATCACTTTTTCATATACATTAGCTCCTCACTATATCACTCAACACTCAGTACTTTTTCACTTATACATACATTTTCACTTTCAAATACAGACACACACCAACACTGTTCTTGTCTTCATCTTCAATCTTCTGTCTTCGCAGCATCTTCACTGTCAGTCCAGTCACCAGTCTTCATACCTGTAATGAACAGAAACACACACACAGTAATCTTGAACAGAAATAATTTCATACTCTAGCAAATATTTTTTATTTTAAAATTTTTATTTGCCTCAGTTTTCTGGTGTGTTTCTCATCATTTTTCATGACTTGATCTGATATATTTCTGGTACCCACTGATCAGCCTCGACATAACCATACTGGTTTGCTGATCAGAACCAGCATTAAACTCAGCATGTTCTGACCAGCCCTAACACAGTACAGTCAGTCTGCTGATGTGTATCACAGTTGCACATATATACACAATTATCAAATTTGACACAAGACAGGTCAAAATCACAAATAGAGATGAAAATCAAAATGTGCATCAGCAAAGAAAAATTCAAACAGCAAAAATGATCAAGACTGATGCTTCAGCACACAAGTCAACATCATCGTATGAATGAAGTGCAAGCGATCAAGCCGTAACAGCAAAGTCAATAAAACATGAGTGGTCAAGTTCAATAAACAGCTCAAATAACATGGCCGAGGCATGTACACATAAGTGGTCAATAAGCATGGAACAAGTCGGCATGAACACAACATAGGAGTAGAGCAGCATTGACCAAGTGGTCAACACAACTCGACCAAATCTAACATGAATGGGAGCAAAGATCATTTCAGTTCAACATCATTCAAACATGGAAACAGTTTATACAGTGGTGCATGCTTTCAAAAGGTGAATGGTGAAGAAACAACAGTTATGCATGTGAAACTGGATGGAGCAAACATGGCAAGATCACTCGAAATCGAGTGTTTTAGCATGGCAAATCACTTTCTTTTTAAACAGCCCAATCATGTTTAGCAGTGCCAAAGTGTACAAGTGATCATACAGCAATACCAAAAAAAAAAACACAGCAACTTTAAAAACAGTTTTTACACAATTCAGTTCTAAGTGTATACAAGAAGCATGGATTCAGCATGAATGTCATTTCCAGTTTTACTGTTTTAAGTGATCAGCATTTACGTAGCCAAAGTGGTCGAGTTAACAATGTGAATTCATGAAATACAAATGGTCAAGCTTGTATGTACAAGCCATTGACCAATCAGCAAAGGCATGGGTCGCAACAGCTATAGCTCAATTAACAGACATTGGGGCAACTACAAACATGAAGAATTGGTTGAGCTAAACCATGGCACAAAACCAACATAACAAATGAAGTACATATTCAATGGTGCAACAAACTATCTCAGCAAATCAAGCAAGCTCTTTCAGATTGTCATGGTCAGGAAAGCATATATATATATATATATATGGTACAACTAATTTAAAACATTTCCAGAAATCATGCTTCGACTTGGGAAAGTATTTCTCCATAAATAACTAGTGATGTGGAATTAACTGTAAATAGTTTTAAGGCCAGATCAAACTAATTGAGGGAACATAAGGAAACAAATCTTTGAGGAATTACTACAACAAATCGTCTTTGGGAAGGCAAGCAGAATCAAGCAAGAGTTTTTTTTCAAGTTTGGAAAACATTTAAATTTTTCCAGTTCTTGATCATATTTGTGTTTTTGGCAAGGAACAAGTTTATGTGCCAAATGATTTATTTCCAGATATCGGTCTATTTTTAAGGCAATAATTCATTCATGAATCAAGTGACGCAAGGGATAATCACAAGGGGACACCAAAACATTTTTATTGTCTTCTGAATAATTCACAGCAAATTTGGAAAGTCAAATGGAATTGCAGATTTTACTCAACAATTTTGGGTAACTAATACATTCCAAGAATCATTAAATGGTCACGCAATTTTGCCATGAAATCAATCAAAGAATTCAAAGCCACACAAGTCTAGAATAAGTGGCAAGTATTTTCTCCAAGATTACAGTGGTTCAAAATCTCGTCCAGGTTCACAAATTAACTCACGAAATTCATTTTTGAACCAAGAAATTCAAAAGGGGGAATCACCTAATTTCAGACCAAGTCATTATCATGAAATCAGAGAAATCTATGGATTTGAAATCCTATTTCTAACACCACATCATCACAGGCAGTTTGGAGCATCGAAAATCAACAACAAAATCAAGAGCAATCAGAGAAATAAAAATGAATACTCACAATTTATTTTCGATCGCCATCCAATTCAATCGACGAAAGAGAGAAGCCCCAAATCATTGATCATAGAAAAACAACGTGAAGAATAGCATCAGAGATTACAACTTCGAATTATCCAGCAGCGATTTGATTTGGGAATTCACTGAAACCCTAGTTCAAGCACTGGCCGTCATTTTTGTTTCCCAGAGTAAAAGCGAAAGGGACAAGAACAAATGGGTGCAACACACATAAAGATGGCCGGCCATGCTAGTTAGAAATGACAAAAGGGGTTTTTATATTCCTTTTTAAAGCTAGGGTTTTGCTTTGCATTTTTTTTTTGTATTTGAAAAATCGTTAAAACAGTTTTCTAGTGTCTGTAAAATACTAGGATTTTCAGTCAGAGTGTTGACTGACAGTTCACAGAGTCTGTAAAATCTGGGTTACTAGTTACAGGGTCGTAAACAGGGAAATATGATCGAGTGGATATCGGTCAGTCTAGGGTTTTGAGCGTAGGGTTAGGACAGGAACAGGCGCTGCGAGTGTACATGGTTTTGTATGCAGGATCTGTTTATAACACCTAGTAGAAACCTTAAGAATGCAGCAGTAGGCAGGATTTTGCCGAAGCTGGGTATCACTGTGTGTTATTTCTTTTATGCTTTCTATTTCTACTGCAGTTTGTGATCTGTTTATTATTATATATCCCGTTAGATTTTTAATTCAGCTAAAAACTGTGATAAACCCTACTCACCCCCTCCCTCTAGGGTTAATCTAGATCCAACAATCAAAAACTCAGATTATCCAAAAAATGAATCTTTGTCGAGAGGGAAGGGGCTACGTGTCACGCCGGAGGTGCTGAAGCGGCGGGGGCCTGCTCTGGTGGCTGCGGCAGAGTCTAATTGGTGGTGGCGGCGCTGTTTTAGGGTTTACGGGTGGTGGGGTTTCGATTAGAGGACGGGGGAGCAAGTGGGGGCCGCTGGAGGAGGGGCTTGGCAGAGGGAGGCGGCGGATGGTCTGGGTTGAACCCATGGTGGCGGCGACGGCCTGAAATGGGGGGTCTGGGTTCGAATTCTCGCCTGAGAGGGAGGAGAGAGGAGAGAGAAGGGGGAAAGGGGATCGCCGGAGGTGGGGGAGGCGGGGGAAGGCCAGCGGCGGTGCTGGTTTGGGAGGCGGCGGACCAGAAAATGGGCGACAGGTTGGAAAGGGGGCTGAAGGTTTTGACGGGGAGGGATAATGAATTAGGTTTAGATTTTTAAACGATTATATATATATATTATTTTAATAATTTATTAATTCTGAAAAGAGATGACTTTCTATTTGAACTCCAATCGAGACCCAACGACTATCGCCCCTAGCTAATCACCCCCATTCCGAACACAATGGGATATGTTCCACAAACCAATCCGACCGTTTCGATCAGTTTTGCTTTAAATTGAAACATAAATCAATGTATATTTAATTTAAACGTACATTTCAATTTACTGGGGTCACATAGTGACTCTAAAAATTCTAGAAAAATTATTTCTTGCTTCGTATTGACAATACGGTCCTAACAAAACTAATTTCATCAAATCTGAAGACCGTTTGAAAAATGGTCATTTTCCTGTCGGTTAAATTCAACTGAAATTGGTCAAACACGTTTAAATACACCACGCTCACATATTGATTCAAAAAATTATGAATATTAGAATCTAGCAATAATTTGACATCCTGGATCCGACAAAAGTGGTTTCGTCAAAAACGGAGGCCGTTTGCAAAACGGCTATTTTTAAGGGCTTTATATATATTAATATACATATATAAATTCCACAGCGACTTTTCTAAATTTTAAATTGGACATAACTTACACTTTATAAAGTGAAATCTCAGTTTCTTAACTTCATTAGAAAGACATTCTTAATCAAATTCATATATTTCTTGTTTCGTCCAATTCTGACTTATATCGAATTCTGTATATTCATTTGAAATTAGAAATCGAATTCTCGAACTGCCGCGCCATTTCAGGCTCGTTTTATAATTAAATAAATTTATTCATTTTAACTTCGTCAAAAATAAATTTTTAGCCGTTATTATTTAAAATAAACTAATTTAAATAATCAAAATTCATTAAACTCGCTAAAATAAAAAAAATTATATTGGTTCTGATTTTCCGGATTGTTATAATCTCCCCCACTTAAAATCTTTTCATCCTCGAAAAGGAACGGAGCAGAAAGTTGTTTAACTAATCAACTCAACTTTTATTCTGGCGTTCATTCTTCAACTTTTTAGTTTCTAAGAATTTTCAAATTCTTCAAATATTTGGCTCACCCTAAATTTTCGAAAAATTTCGCCATAACCTCCTTTGTACGGGGCTACCGGGAAAATCCCCTAATCGCCACACCAGCCGTCTTATCTCAAAAAGAAAAAGAAAAAGCCAAGCGGCTAGCCAATCGGCTCATAAAATCATCCAAACCCAATGAATTAGTAAACATGTACCTATTTGTCGGGCATACAATTTTATTCCTCTTCTCTAGTCTCCTTGTTATGACCTGTTCAATGTATATGCATGCAAATTCAAGCAATTTTCAATTCAGCTAAATATTTGACACAATTTGGTTATATTCACCGTTCATTCACATAATGGTTTAAATGAATAATCACTCACAACACAATCAGCAATCAACAATCAATTAGTTGAATAACGTTTCAAACACATAATTTTAATATGTAGTCAAAAATCATGTTTTTGATGCCAAATCACAACAATAGGCCCTGTCTAGTTTTGGTTCTCATACTAGTCAATTGGAAATATATAGATATCCCACTTTCGAAACTCGAACATAAATTCTGATGATATACGTACTATAACGATCATCAGAACCATCTCTGGGCGACTAGAGCGTGATTCTATATCTATCCAGTATATTTGAGGCTTTGAATACACGCTAGCTAGGCGTATACGCAAAATCTCTATATACTCGATTGTCCAAATCAATCTAAAATAAATATTCAAATACGAATATTAAAGTATAAATTTTCAAAAATTTGTTTTCATTTCTATTTTAAAAATAACACTCTTCAGACCCGTTCTAGGATACTGCTGACCTATCTCTAACGAGTCATTCTCATTAGATATTACTAATCCAATCTCTGATGAATTCTTTCGTTTGGTTCTAATGTGTCTTGTTCTCGAGCTCTGCAAACCAAAGCTCTAATACGAACTGCGAGAAACCTGAACTTCCCCGTGAAGGAAAGCCCGGATTGCTTTGAGGAGAAGACGAATCAGAACACAAACAGAAGAACATTACATTGCTTATTACAACAATTCCGTCAGAATACAAGAATGTACAGAGTAGGAACAAATAATATACATTTGATAAATATCAGAGGTTTAAATACATTACTGCAGCGGAAAAATAATATAAAACAAAACTGAAAGAAATACACGGATACAGAGCTTTCCGAATATCACTTCAGCTATAAACCAGGATCCTATGAATATAATATAAGCAAAACCCAACTACTAGCTGCCCATGTGGAAAATAAGGGCACCCAGAGTTTAGGTTAAAACAATAAACTCTAGGTCAGTTATGTGACTGGTGTGAGAACTAAAACAGTTATTAATATTGGTTTTAAAGTTTGGTAAATCGAGGGACCATGCTGTATAACACGGAACGGGTTTTAGCCCCAAGAATACCAGTGCATATAAAAACAGCGCAATGCTAAATAAAGAAAATGAAGCTATTATAAGACCCAGGTCCCATCACATAATGCAATGCAAGCCGGAGGATAGGTTTTACGTTATAATAGCCAAATAATGCTTGATACGTGAAAATTAATCTTTTGATATTAATACTATAAGTGAAGAAATCAACTTCAAATATAAATGTATCAATCATAGGCGGCATGGGTACCATTTATCATGTTGCCATACTAGTTCTATAATTAAAACCGCAAAACATCGTATTTGGAAGTTAGATTTCCATCTGTGAACCGAGGCAAAAGATATTCCTCATCGCTTCGAGAAAATCTAGCCTACCATGTCTCAGGCAAGTACTCAGTCAAGCCTTTGGATCGTCAGGGTCGGTCCACACGAAGTGGATTAAACTTAAGCCCTGAACATACGTCTCCCCGCCCTATAAGGCTTAAACTGGTCATATACTGACCAAACCATCGGTCCCGGATCGACCGATATATCTGAGGTGCCTTGCATTCCAACAACCACATGAGTCAAACTTGTCAGGGCTTGTAAAACCACTGACAACGCTCCTAGCTAGAAAGGAATGCATGTCCTCCCATAGGTCCTCTCCAGTTTTTGATTCACACCGGGGTGTGAGGCTCGCGAATTAACGCTATATACAAAGCTATGCCACAAAGGACGTGCTTTGATCATCAACCACAAGACTCTGCATTTCAACAAAATCCTGATCATTTGCATCTCAGCATGCCACACAGGCAATTCACGCTATGCAACTGATGTATATCAATCACACAGAATGAAATCCAATGTCAGACACACAATCCATTTACAAGTTCGTTCTGGGTCTGAACGAAACCGGAGGCACCTTATTCCGCCTCCTATATGTCCAATACAAGAGTGAGGTCCTCGCATATCCTTCGATCTCCAAGTACGTCTGGACGATCACCAACGTATTACCTCCTCTTGGGTGTACAGCCCAATCAAGATTATCAGGAATCGTCCCAACAATGTGAAGACCTCCGGTCTTCAACCACCGTCTTCATCTTTGACATATCGTCGTATCAGTTATTCAGAATAGGATAAACCCGGTCTTTCCGAATAACTCGCGTATATAATAAACAAGTGCTACACAAACACAACATACGCCTCATTCCAATTCAAAATATTCTTTTATTCAAATATTCTTTTCACAATTTTAAACCATGTTAAGGTTTTCCAAACTGGTCGGGATTAGCAAACCTTACCGGAGTAATCATTTATTATGTTTCCCAATCCCAACCTATCCATCCCACGGAGTGAAGCTGGTAATACTCTATATCTAACACCACGGTGTTATCGGTAAAATTAATTACCATTTCATGTTCAAATCTAATTAAAGATTTAACTATCGCATGGAGTAAAACTGGTGGTACTCCATTCTCGATCATTTTCTTGAATTGATAATTTTAGTTATCACATTCCATCAGTCTCTAACCATAAATTAGTAAGAGAACAATTCCCTAAGTATTAACCCCAAAGGCCGAAACCAACATCAGATCAATACCCAGGAAACCATTCAACTTAGCTAATCTCCAATTAGTTTCTAATTTTCTTAACTCCATTGGGTTTAAGAACAGTGTTATTAAAGATACCATTCACGAAAAACCCAAAATATTATTCCATTAATTATGGAATCTTCATGGAAAACAAATCAATATATAATCGGTATAAACTTCCATATCCAACCAATAATATAAATGGAATAACGGCGAAGCCTTTTAAATTCCATATATCGTAACGGTCTTCCTCTACAGAAGCTCACTTTGATTATTGCCAAATCGAATTCCATTCCATTCCAATTTATATATTGAAAAACTTTACTTTGGAAAATTTCCTTTAAATCTCATTAAAAAGATTTATAAATTCCAAATCACATTTCATTGTTAATCGGGTTAAAGAACGAATGTCGTTTAAAACACAGTTCACGAGAAACCCAATTCACATTCCATCAGTCTCTAACTGTAAATTAGTAAGAGAACATTTCCCTAAGTATTAATCCCAAAGGCTGAAACCAACATCAGATCAATACCCAGAAAACCATTCAACTTAACTAATCTCCAGTTAGTTTCTAATTTTCTTAACTCCATTGAGTTTAAGAACAGTATTATTAAAGATACCATTCACGACAAACCCAAAATCCAATTTGACATTAAATACAAGGCTCTGAATAGAAAATATATCGGCTTATATTCAATATCAAATTCTGAAATCAACAGATATCGTATTTGGAATAACGATATATATATCTTCCAAATTCCTCCACAATATCCGTATAATCACGGAATCCAATATCAAAATATTCTGAAGATAATTTCAACTCAAATCCATTCCAATCCTTTATAAATTATTTATTATGATTTTTCACAAATTATTAATATTTTAATAATTTTATCAAGGCCCGTACAGTCGATTTACATATAACGGTCATCGAACTGCACTTATAGTGACCTTTTTCAAATTTGATTTGGACATAATTCCAAATCCAACCGTTAGATTTTAGAATCCGATGGTCGGATCTCCTGTAACGTCAATTCGAAGTCAATGGTCGAAATTCGCGAATGGTCGTTGTGCGGCGCATTCTATTCAGGTCGTTTAATATATATAATATATTTATTATATATATTTCGTCGATTTCCATCAAAACGTATTTTATAAATCGTTTTAACTTCTTTTTGAAAATGATTTCAACTTCATATTCAATTTCAAATCAAAATTGAATATTCCATATCATCAATACATAAATGATAAAATTTTCAAAACATTAGATTTTGAAGTCACTTCCTTTTCGATATTCATTATAAAAACGAATATAATCGATATAAATATCATTCGCGTCAAAATGGCACATATCTAATCAACACGGCTTTATATATTTCAATAATTCGTGTCCATCCAAAATCGGACATCAAAATCCGATTTTAATCCTATACAGGATATTATTTTAAAATATTCGTTATTTTAAAATATTCTTCAGTTCTGAATTGGAATCAGACACAGCCAATTATCATATAAAGTGATTTATATGGATTTCATACAACACATGTATATCATAACAATAATAAATAATCAACCATCATCCAGAGTGCACCACACAACTGCATAGGCATTAATTATAAATAATTAACGCTTACATCAGCTTGTCAACCAATCGATCGACATACAACTAAACAATTGGGACCAGTGTACGTCAAATGTCATCCCAACACCCGTGTGGGGTTTCAACCAACAAATACTGAATATTATTTGTGTAGTTGGGCGATGTGTAAAATTTATCGTCCCAATTCATATCAGTCAAATGGGTGTACATAAACAAATTGTCCGATTTGTAAATGAATATTTTATTTTATTCATTTATCTTAGAAAAATAAATTTTTTATTTTTCTAACATATTTCAGGAAATTTCGGTGGCATAACGGCGCGATACTAGAATCAGGATAAGGTCTAGCCTTATCCCTCGCCTCATAATAGCGCACGTCATACATAAACCAAATTATATCAATTCGTTTCATATCACAAACCAAATTCAACCAAATAATCCAATCAACCAAACAACCAAACATACAAGTCGTCCATGGTCTGTGGACGACGGGGAAGAGTTCATATATGTAGTAATAAAATAAATAACTGTATAAAAAATTTGAGTGAGGAGTTCTCACCTATAAGCTAAACCAAACGCCGCGACTCTTCATATGTAGAAAATCTTCGACGTGTTCGTCTTTTGTCACTTTCGTCGTCCGTATTTGCTACATATATAAAAATCATATTTTTATATCGTTGTTTATATTTTAAAGATCATGTTTTTAATTCTCTACTTCCTATATAAGAATCACAGTTTTAAAGAAAAGTTATCTAGTTAAAAATCATATTTTTATTTTCATACCATACATACAAAAATCACATTTTTATGCCTTCATTCTTAACATAAAAATCCAAATTTTACATTGTTACTTCCTACATAAAAATATAATCCTTTTACGTAAAAATAATAATACGATCTTTTCATTTCTAAAAATACAATCTTTACCTCTTTATAAAAATCATTTCTTTACCGCTTTTCATATATTAAAAATTAGATTTTTAAACATGGTTATATAGAGTAAAAATCTGATCTTTTTATATGCGCTATATATATTAAAACTGAAAAATAAATAAGGAAACGTAAATACATAATTAAAAACTCACATTTAGCCTAAAATTGAATCTTTGTCGAGAGGGGGGCTGCGTGTCACGCCGGAGGTGCTGAAGCGGCGGGGGCCCTCTCTAGTGGCTGCGGCGAGTCTAATTGGTGATGGTGGCGCTGTTTTAGGGTTTATGGGTGGTGGGGTTTTGATTAGAGGACGGGGGAGCGAGTGGGGGCCGCTGGAGGTGGGGCTTGGTGGAGGGAGGCGGCGGATGGTCTGGGTTGAACCCATGGTGGAGGCGAAGTGTAACGACCCGAACTTCCCCGGTAAGGAAAGGCCGGATTGAATTGAGAACAAACCACATAATAACACAAATGGAAGAACATTTCATTGTTATTACAGCAATTCCATCAGAATACAAGAATATACAGAGGATAAACAAATAATATACATTCGATAAATATCAGAGATTACAATAAATTATATAGTAGCGGAAAATAATACAAAATACAACTGAAGGAGATATACGGATACAAAGCTTTCCGAACATCATTCCAGCTGTAAACCAGGTTCCTGTGGATATAAATCTGCAAAACCAAAACTACTAGTTGCCCGTGTCGAAAATAAGGGCACCCAGAGTTTAGGTTAAAACAATAAACTCCAGGACAGTCATAGGACTGGTGTGAGAACTAAAATAGTTATTAATCTTTATTTTAAAGTTAGGTAATTCAAGGGACCACGCCGTATAACACGGAACGAGTTTCCTCCCAAGAACACCAGTGCATAAAACAACAGCGCAATGTTAAATAAAGAACAATGAAGCTATTATAAGACCCAGGTCCCATCACACAATGCAACGCAAGCCGGAGGATAGGGTTTTTACCTTATAATAGCCAAGAATGCTCGGTACGTGAAATTTCATGTTTTATTATTACTATAAGTGTATAGTGTCAAAACAATTTCAAATCATAAGTAAAAAATCATAGGCGGCATGAATTTCCCATACCACTATGTCGCCATACTAGGCTCTACAAATAAAACCGAAATACACGTATTGGAAGTTGGATTTCCATCTATGAACCGAGGTAAAAGATATTCCTCTACCGATTCGAGACTGTCTTGCCCGAGTCTCAGGATCAGAACGCATCAACCCTTTGGATCGTCAGGGTCGGTCCACCGATGTGGATTATTATGCCTGAACACTATGTTTCCCCGCCCTTTGGGGCGTAAATGAGTCCACTGACTCTATCAGACCCGGATCGTCCGATCTAACGGAGGCGCCTCGCAACAGCAACAACCACACAGGTGAAAAGTATATAAATGTCAGGGCTGGTAGGTCACTGACACCACCCTAGCTAGATGGAAATGCATGCCCTCCCTGATGTCCTCTTCCGTTTCTGGTTCACAACCGGGGTGTGAGGATCGCGAATTCACGTTATACAAAGCTACGCCACAAAGGCCGTGCTTTGAACATCTACCACAAGACTTTGCTTTTCAACAGAAGCCTTGATCATTTGCATCTTAGCATGCCACATAGGCAATTCACGCTATGCAACCGATATCAATCACACAGAATGAAATCCGATGTCAGACGCATAGTCCATACAAGTCCATTCTGGGTCTGAACGAAACCGGAGGCACCACGTACCTCGCATATCCATCGATCTTCAAATACGTCTGGACGACCACCAACTATTTCCCTCCTCTTGGATGTACAGCCCAATCAGGATCATCAGTAATTATCCAGACGATGTGAAGACCTCCGTTCTTCGACCACCATCTTCATCTTCGACTTATCGTCGTATCAGTTATTCAGAATGGGATAAACCCGGTCTTTCTGAATAACTCGCGTATATAATAACCAAGTGTTACACAAACATAACATATGCCTCATTCCAATTCAGAATATTCTTTTATTCAAATATTCTTATTCTTTGGGAAAAGTTCCCATTAATTTTATCAAAGATAAATTCTTTAAATTCATTCTTTAATCTTCTTTTGAATATCAATTCAAACTAGTCGTAATTAACGAACCACACCGAAGTAATCATTTGTTTTAAATCCCCCAATCCCAACCTATTCATCCCATGAAGTAAAACTGATAATACTTCATATCTAACACTATGGTGTTATCGGTAAATTCAATTACCATTTCACGTTTAAATCTAATTAAAGATTTAACTATCGCCTGGAGTAAAACTGGTGGTACTCCATTCTCGATCATTCCTTGAATTTGATAATTTTAATTATCAAATTCACTTTTCAATCTATTTAAAGATTCATTAAAACTCCACTTAGTTTTAATCTTTAACTGGGTTAAAGAACCAATGTCATTTAAAACACGGTTCACGATAAACCCATAATCACATTCTATTTCATCAGTCCTTAACCGTAGATTAGCAAGCGAACAATTATCTAAGTAATAACCCCGAAGGCCGAAACCAACATCAGATCAATACCCAAGAAACCATTCAACTTAAATAATCTTTAGTTAATTTCTGATTTTTCTTAACTCCATTGGGTCTAAGAACAGTATTATTAAAGATACCATTCACGACAACCCAAAATCACATTCTATTAATTATCGGGTTAAAGAATAAGTGTTATTTAAAACACCGTTCACGATAAACCCAAAAATCAATTCTAATTAAATATTATTTAATTGGTACACTTCATTAAATCTAAAATAAAAAGATTTAATATTTTTCTCAACTGGGTTTATGAACAGTGTTAATGATGACACCATTCACGACAAGCCCAAATCACATTTGATATAAAATACAAGACTATGAATAGAAAATATATCGGCTTATATTCAATATCAAATTCTACGACCAACAAATATCGTAATGGAAATAACGATATAAATATATCTTTCAAATTTCCATAACAATATCTGTATAATCACAAAATCCCACATCGAAATATTCCGAAGACCATTTCGATTCAAATCCATTTCCAATCTATATATCGGAAATTTTGGTTATTTTCACAACCATTTCAAATCCAATCTATTTATTTCAAAAATAAATGAATTTTAATTCTAGTTCAAAACTAGTTCATTTCGATAAAAATAGATTTTTATCCTTTCAAATATGGGATTTTTCATCCCGGTTCTTTCCAAATCATTTCTTATGATTTTACATTAATTATTAATATTTTTAATAATTTTATCAAGGCCCGTACAGTCGATTTCCATCAACGGCCATCGAACTGCTCATACAGCGACCTTTTCCAAACTTGATTTGGACGTATCTCCAAATCAAACCGTTAGATTTCAAATTTCAAATATTTGTTAAAAAGTTCTTTTCGATACGAACCCAACGGTTCCAGTTTTAGGAGGATCCGACGGTCGGATCTCCCGTAATATCTATTTGAAGTCAATGGTCGAAATTCATGAACTACCGCAGCGCGGCGCGTTCTATTCAGGCCATTATATTATATATATAATATATATTTCATCGATTTTCCATTTAAAACGTATTTTATAAATCATTTTAAATTCGTTTTCAAAATGATTTCAACTTCATATTCAATTTCTAATCAAAATTGAATATTCCATTATAAATTCGTTTTAAATTCATTTCAAATCGATTTCAATTCAAATCGATTTCAATTCAATTTCAATTCATTTTAAATTCATTTCAAATCGATTTCAATTCTGTTTCAGTTTAATTCGAATTTCAATTCAATTCTATTTAATTCTAATTTCAATTCAATTCTATTTAATTCGAATTTCAATTCAATTCTATTCAATTCGAATTTCTATTCAATTCGAATTTCTATTCAATTCTATTTAATTCGAATTTCTATTCAATTCTATTTAATTTCAATTTGAATTCAATTCTATTTCAAAATATCAGATTTTGAATTCACTTTTGATATTCATTGTAAAATGAATAAAATCGAAAAAATTCCCGTTCGTGTTAAAATGGCGTTTAACTACTTAACACGGCTTCACATTTCAATATTCACTAAATATTATTTAAAATATTTATTATTTCTGAACTGGAATCAGACACAGTCAAGTACCATATATTGTGGATTATATGGATTTCATCCAATTCAAATACACAACAATGACGATAAATAATCAACCATCGTCCAAAGTGCGCTCTACACTGCATAAGCATCGAATATAAATATTCAACGCTCATAATAGCTTGTCAATCAATCGATCGACATACAGCTAATTATTGGGACTAGTGTATGTCATATATCATCCCAATACCCGTGTGGGGTTTCAAACAATAAAACACAGATTTTATTTGTGCAGTCGGGCGATGTGTAAAATTTATCGTCCCAATCAATATCAATCAAATGTGTATATAAACAAATCATTCGATTTGTTTATAGATATTTATTTCAATTTAAATAAAAGTTAAAAATTTTATTTTTAACTATAAAATATTTTTAACTATATAAATATTTTATTTCACATCACACAATCAATTTTCACACAACATGCAATCAAACAAACAAGCCGTCCATGGTCTGTTGACGACGGGTGTCGGGGGCTACTAAACACCGTCTGCATCCTAGTATATATTATTAACTAGAAAAATAAATTAAAGGTGAGGAGTTCTCACAGAGGGTTCCACTCCGTCGTGCTTTGCTTTTGAACTGCTGAATCGTCTGAATCTGTTTGAAACTCTACGGCAGCTCTTTTCACGCTGTTCATAATAAAAATTATATTTTTATTACTTCTTTTCAATAAATAAAAATCGTATTTTTATTTCTACTTCATATATATTTTTACAACGCTTATTTATGTATAAAAATTATATTTTTATATTTCTACTTCTTATATAAAGATCCAAATTTTACTTTACTATATATAATGAAAATCAAATTTTTATTTCACTACCTATATAAAGATCAAATCTTTACTGTCTATATAATATAAAAATCGTATTTTTATTATTTCTATATTATAAAAATCATATTTTTATTGTGCTCTTCTTAAAAATAAATATCCAAATTTTAACGCTTTAAAGATTCTATTTTTAACAGTTTAAAAATCCTAACTTTAATGCTTTAAAAATTCTGTTTTTAACACTTTAAAAATCCTATCTTTAACGCTTTAAAAATTCTATTTTTAACACTTTAAAAATCCTATCTTTTCCATGTTAAAAATCAAGACTTTATCTTTATACTAGCTATTTATATGATAAAAAATACATTTTTAATACTAATCTATTTATATATTTATATATAAATTACCTTTTAAAACAATGATATCATATTAACATCTGATTTTAAATAACAAGGTTTAATCACTAAATTAACTACATAAAAAGGAAATAAAATAGTGATAACACTCACTGTTTATAAAAGAAGAGGGAGGAGGGAAGTTGCGTCGTTCGCTAGAGGTGGTCGGAGGCTGCGCGGTGCGTTCAGGTGGCGATGGGTGGTCGGTCAAGTGGCGCACGGGTTTCAACATCGATTTGGAGGTTTTCCGGTTTGTAGCAGCGGAGGGGAGGAGTGGTGGCGTGGTGGACGTTGGCGGCGGGGTGGCGATCGAGGAGAAGGGCGATGGGGAGGGGGAATCGCCGGGCACGGCGGCGGCGGTGGCGCGAGGTCCGGGTGGAGGAGCGATCGACGGGATGCTTTGTTTTTTGTTTTTTTGTTTTCTATATTTCTGAAATCGACCGAGAATGAAAGGGGGGGTTGACCAAGGAAATAGAGAGGGTGAATTATTTATTTGTTTAATTTCAAAAAGCAACTTTTATTTTCGACCTCGAAACGAGACCCACCGCCTGTCGTCCATAGCTAATTACCCCTATTCCGAACACAATGGGATATGTATCGTAAGCTGATTCGACCATTACGATCAGTTTCCGTCGAATTTACATTTAAATCATTATATTGAATTTTAAACGTACATTTCAATTTACTGGGGCCACATATTAACTCGAAAAATTCCAGAAATATATTATTTAGCTTCGTATTGACGATACGGTCCTAAGAAAACTATTTTCGTCAAATTCCGAGACCGTTTGAAAAATGGCCATTTTCCAGTCGATTAAAATCAACTAAAACTGGTCAAACGCGTTTTACTTCGCCACGCTCACATATTGATTTGGAAAATTACGAAAATTGGAATCTAGCAATAACTTGACATAACGGATCCAACAAAAGTGATTTCGTCGAATTCCGAGGTCGTTTGCAAAATTACCATTTTTAAGAGCCATAATTCTATAGCGACTATTCTGGAAATTCATTTGGACATATCTTTTGATTCCCGCTATGAAATTTTGATTTTTCGGATTCGTTGGAAAGATATTCTCAAATAGATTCTATTATTTCTGGTTCCGCTAAAATCCGGTTTATTTTGAATCCTGTACATCCATTTGACGTTCGAAATCGAATTATCGAACTACCGCGCCATTTCCAATTCCTTTTATAATTTAAAATAAATAATTATATTCTAACGACGATCTATATAAAATTCGTTTGAATTCTTTTCAAAATAAATTTCTCTTCGTTACTATTTAAAATAATCCATTTTAAATATTCAAAATTCATTAAATTTGCCAAAATAAAAATTTTAAACCGGCCCAGATTTCCTGGTTATTACACGAAGGCCTGGAATGGGGGGTATGGGTTCGAATTCTCGCCTGAGAGGAAGGAGAGAGGAGACAGAAGGGGGAAAGGGGATCGTCGGAGGTGGGGGAGGCAGGGGAAGGCCAGCGGCGGTGCTGGTTTGGGAGGCGGTGGATCAGAATATGGGGCGACGAGTTGGAAAGGGGGCTGAAGTTTTTGACGGGGAGGGATAATGAATTAGGTTCAGATTTTTAAACGATTATATATATATTATTTTAATAATTTATTAATTCTCAAAAGAGTTGACTTTCTATTTGAACTCTAATCGAGACCCAACGACTGTCGCCCCTAGCTAATTACCCTCATTTCGAACGCAATGGGATATGTTCCGCAAGCCAGTTCGACTGTTTCGATCAGTTTTGCTTTAAATTGAAATATAAATCAATGTATATTTAATTTAAACGTACATTTCAATTTACCGGGGTCACATACTAACTCTAAAAATTCTAGAAAAAAATATTTCTAACTTCGTATTGACGATACGGTCCTAACAAAAATAATTTCGTTAAATCTGAAGACCGTTTGAAAAACAGTCATTTTCCTGTCGACTAAATTCAACTGAAATTCGTCAAATGCGTTTAAACGCGCCACGCTCACATATTGATTCGAAAATTATGAAAATTGGAATCTAGAAAAAATTTGACATCCCGGATCAAACAAAAGTGGTTTCATCGAAAATGGAGGTCGTTTGCAAAACGGTTATTTTTAAGGGCTTTATATATATTAAAATATATATAAATTCCATAGAGACTTTTCTAAATTTTAAACTGGTTCATATATTTCTTGTTTCGTCCAATTCTGACTTATATAGAATTCTGTATATTCATTTGAAATTAGAAATCAAATTCTCGAACTACCGTGCCATTTCAGGCTCGTTTTATAATTAAAAAAATTTATTCCTTTTAACTACGTCGAAAATAAATTTTTAGTCGTTATTGTTTAAAATAAACTATTTTAAATTATCAAAATTCATTAAAATCGCTAAAATAAAAATTTTAAATTGGTTCTGATTTTTCGGTTCTGGGTTGTTGCATCCTGTTGGTGCGAAATTCGTACCCCATAGGGTACGAATTTCGCACCTCGAGGGTATGAAATTTCTCACCTCTCGGGGGTATGAAAATCCCGTTTGAGAGGCGCGAGGTCCGTCCGAGTAGCTTGGAGGCTCGAAATCCTGGTCGGTGCGTCCGGGAATGTCGAGGCCTAGGTTCTGGAATGTGCTGGAGGAGCGGCGAGGTTCGCTGAAGTTGTTGGCTGAATCTTGACTTTGAGCTGCTCTGGTAATTCTTGGCAACACACTTGTTGGCGAAAATTGGATGAATCGGGCGGTTCCCACAGTTTCGACCTAACCGGTTAGGTCGATCGCCGTCGGGACTGTGGGGCCCCGGACCCCCACCGGCGCTGCGCCCGGACCCGCTTGACGGCTCGCCTTCGGCTCGGAGCACGGCTTGCCTTCAGCTCGGATGACGATGAGGCTAAGTGTTTATTGGGCCCGGCAGAGGCCACCTGATAGAGGATCCGGGTCTCCTTGCGTTTGCGACGCGACTTCGACCCAAGTGCTTTGTGCTTTTTGACGCTTGAGCGCGTCGCTCACCAAATACCGGACGTGTGACTTCTTTGACAAAAAAGCATGTCAACAGTATCAAATCACAAACAATAAACCTAACTAAGTTTTGGTTCTCACATCAGTCAATTGGAAATATACAGATATTCCACTTTCGAAACTGGAACATAAATAGTGATGATGCTGCCGCATCACCAGAATTATCCCTGGGCGACTAGAGTGTGATTCTATATCTATCCAGTATATTTGAGGCTTCGTATATACGTTAATTACACGTATATTCAAAATCTTCGTATACCTGATAGTCTAGATTAAATATAAAATAAAATATTTAAATACGTATAATAAGATATAATTTTTAAAACTAAATTTATTTTTTATAAATAACACTCTTCTAACTCACACTACTACAAAACTAACCTGTTGCATCGCCTCTGTTGCGTCAGTTGTACAAACAACTGATGCAAATAATATTAGTTGAGTCGGTTCCCCGTCAACTTCTGAAGTAATTGACATAAAGGAAGCAACATAAGAGGTAAAATTGTAGCTAGCGTCGGTTGTGCACCAACTTTGAAGCAAATAATGAGAAGCAAATGTTTTTGCTTGCATCACCAATGTTGACAACTGATGCAAGTATGTTTATTTGCATCAGTTGCATAATTTTGAACCAAACAGGTTAAAGCAAATAGGTTGTCAAAGTTGGACCCGTATCCAAAGGCCCATTTGTAATAACCCGGAAATCCGAGCCAATTTAAAAATTTTATTTTGTCAATTTCGATGAATTTTGGATATTTAAAATGAATTATTTTAAATAATAACGATGAAAAATTTATTTAGAATACAATTCGAACGTATATATTTATATAGATCGCCGTTAGAATATAAATAATTATTTTAAATTATAAAAGGAATTGAAAATGGCGCGGTAGTTCGATAATTCGATTTCAAACTTCAAATGAATGTACAGGATTCAAAATAAACCGAAATTTAGCGAAACCAAAAATAATAGAATCTAATTGAGAATATCTTTCTAACGAATCCGAAAAATCGAAATTTCATAGCGGGAATCAAAAGTTATGTCCAAATGAATTTTCAGAATAGTCGCTATGGAATTCTGGCCCTTAAAAATGGGAATTTTGCAAACGACCTCGGATTTCGACGAAACCACTTTTGTTGGATCCACGATGTCAAGTTATTGCTAGATTCCAATTTTCATAATTTTTCGAATCAATATGTGAGCGTGGTAAAGGAAAACGCGTTTGACCAGTTTCAGTTGATTTTAATCGACTGGAAAATGGCTATTTTTCAAACGGCCTCAGAATTCGACAAAACTATTTGGTTAGAACCGTATTGTCAATACGAAGCTAGAAATATTTTTTTTGGAATTTTTCGAGTTAGTATGTAACCTCGGTAAATTGAAATGCGCCATCAAATTCAATATATAGAGTTATATGTTGATTTTAACGAAAACTGATCGAAACAGTCGAATCACCTTACGAAACATATCCCATTGTGTTCGGAATGAGGGTAATTAACTATGAACGATAGGCGGTGGGTCCCGTTTCGAGATCAAAATAAAAAGTCAACTTTAATTGAATAATAAAATAAATTATATATACTAATTCCCTTTCCCTCCCTCATATCTCTCAGATAAAAAAACGAAAAAAGAAAAAAAACCTAAATCGCCTGTCGTGATTGCCATCCGCCGCCGCTCCCTCGAAGGTCGCTGCCAGCGCCGAGTCCACCCCCTCCAGCACGCCGCCCCATCTTCCTCTCCTTCTCTGCGCGAGCCCCTCCTCCTACCGCGTCACCAGAAGCCGCCGCCACTCCTTCCTCCCCTCGTGCTCCTCCGCCTCTTCTTCCCTCCCTTCTTCTAAAACCGAACGCCAGCCAAACCCTAGCCCATCTCGAAGACCGCGAACCCTCCATCCCCGATCCGTCGCCCTCCCTTCTTCCCTACGCCCATCCCCTTCTGCTTCACCTCCTCCTCCTTCTCGATTTCGTCACTCGAGCACTCCGACCACCTGCGCAAGGCCTCCCCCCTTTCATCGATACAAACTGCGGTACCCCAAATCAAATGAAAAAATGTAAGTGTTTCTGATTATTTTTCTTTTCTTTAATTCCTAATTTCGTTAAGATTTTTAATAGGATAAAATTCTGATTTTTATTTGTAAGAAAGATAGGATTTTTATTTTTATGAAAAGTTATCATTTTTATATGAATGGCATAGGAATAAAAATAGGATTTTTATCGTATGAGCGGATCCATAAAGAAGGGATTTTAATAGTGAGTTCATGAAGATAAAGATATGATTTTTATATAATGAAAGGTCGTATTTTTATATAATGAAAGGTCGTAATTTTATATAATGAAAGGTCGTATTTTTATATATGGAGAAAGATGATATTTTTATAGAGAAAGGCGAAATTTTTATATAATATAGAAAGAATAAAAATATGATTTTTATATTATAGAAAGAATAAAAATTTGATTTTTAATTTATAGAAGATATAAAAATATGATTTTTAGTGAATTAAAAATACGATTTTTATATTATATAACTAGTAAAGATTCGATCTTTATATATGAAGTAGAAATATAAAAATATAATTTTTATATAGAAAGAAGCATTGTAAAGACATATGAAATAACAATACGATTTTTATTTATTGAAATGAAGCAATAAAAATATAATTTTTATATGAACAACGTGAAAAGGACTGCATTGGAATTTCAAAGGAATCCAGACGGTTCAACAGTTCAAAAGCAAAGCACGGCGGAGTGGAACCCTCTGTGAGAACTTCTCACCTTAAATTTTCTTTTTCTAGTGAAAATATATACTAGGATGCAGACGGTGTTTAGTAGCACCCGACACCCGTCGTCCACAGACCATGGACGGCTTGTATGCTTGTTTGTTTGATTTTGATGTATAGTTGATTGTGTGATGTGAAATGAAATAAAATATTTATATGGAAAATAAATATTGTATAGTTAAAAATAGAATTTTTAACATGTAAATGAAATAAATAAATATAAACAAATCGGACGATTTGTTTATATACACACATTTAACTGATATTGATTGGACGATAAATTTTACACATCGCCCAACTGTACAAATAAAAACTATGTTTGATTGGTTAAAACCCCACACGGGTATTGGCATGATATATGACATACACTAATCCCAATAATTAGCTGTATGTCGATCGATTGATAGAAAGACTGTTATAAGCGTTAAATGTTTATATTTGATGCTTATACAGTGTAGAACGCACTTTGGATGATGGTTGATTGTTTATCTTCATTGTTGTATACATGTATTGGATGAAATCCATATAATCAAATTAGATGGTAATTGACTGTGTCTGATTTCAGTTCAAAATTATCAAATATTTTAAAATAATATTCATTGAATATTGAAATGTGAAGCCGTGTTAAGTAGTTAAACGTCATTTCAACGCGAACGGGAATTTTGTCGATTTTATAATGAGTATCGAAACGAGATTTCAAAATCGAATATTTTGAAAATATAATTCAAATTGTTTATTGAAATTGAATTGAAATGAATTCGATTGAATTGAAATAGAAAATGAATTCGATTGAATTGAAATAGAAAATGAATTCAATTCGAATTGAATAGAAAGTGAATTTGAATTCGAATTGAATAGAAATGAAAATGAATTCCAATTGAATTGAATTGAAATTGAATTAAAAACGAATGGAAATCGTTTTGAATGGAATTTAAAACGAACTGAAATTGAATTGAAATCGATTTGAATTGAAATCAGTTTGAAATGAATTTAAAACGAATTTATAAGGAAAAATTCGCTTTTGATTTGAAATTGATAAGAAGTTGAAATCGTTTTGAAAACAAATTTAAAACGATTTATAAAATTCGTTTTAAATAGAAATCGACGAAATATATATTATATATATAATATAATGGCCTGAATGTAACGCGCCGCGCTGCGGTAGTTCGCGAATTTCGACCATTGACTTCGAACGGACATTGCGGGAGATCCGACCGTCGGATTCTCCTAAAACCAGAACCGTTGGGTTCATATCGAAAAGAGCTTTCTAACGAATATGAGAAATTAGAAATCTAACGGTTGGATTTGGAATAATGTCCAAAACAAATTTAGAAAAGGTCGCTGTAAGTGCAGTTCGATGGCCGTTGATGGAAATCGACTGTACGGGCCTTGATAAAATTATTAAAAATATCTATAATTAGTGTAAAATCATAAGAAATGATTTTAGAAAGAATTGGGATGAAAATCTCCATATTTGAAAAGATAAAAATAGATTTTTATTGAAATGAACTAGTTTTGAACCGGAATTATAATTCAATTATTTTGAAAAATAAATAAATTAGATTTGTAATGGTTTTGAAAATAACCAGAATTTCCAATATATAAATTGGAAATGGATTTGAATCAAAATTATCTTCGGAATATTTCGATGTTGAATTTCGTGATTATACAGATATTGTTATTGAAATTTGAAAGATATATTTATATCATTATTTCCAACGATATTTGTTGGTCATAGAATTTGATATTAAATATAAGCCGATATATTTTCTATTCAAAGCCTTGTATTTAATATCAAATGGGATTTGGGTTTGTCGTGAATGGTGTCTTCATTAACACTGTTCTTAAACCCAGTTGAGAAAAAGATTAAATCTTTTTATTTAGATTTAATGAAGTGTACCAATTAAATAATATTTAGATGGAATTGAATTGGAATTGATTTTTGGGTTTATCGTGAACGGTGTTTTAAATAACATTTGTTCTTTAACCCAACAATTAATGGAATGTGATTTTGGGTTGTCGTGAACGGTATCATTAATAATACTATTCTTAGACCCAATAGAGTTAAGAAAATCAGAAATTAACTAAAGATTAGTAAGATGAATGGTTTCCTGGGTATTGATCTGATGTTGGTTTCGGCCTGCGGGGTTAATATTTAGGGAATTGTTCACTCGCTAATTTACGGTTAAAGGCTGGTGGAAATGAAATGCTATTTTGGGTTTATCGGGAACCGTGTTTTAAATGACATTGGTTCTTTAACCCAGTTAAAGATTAAAACTAAGTGGAGTTTTGATGAATCTTTAAATGGATTGAAAAGTGAATTTGATAATTAAAATTATCAAATTCAAGAAATGATTGAGAATGGAGTACCACCAGTTTTACTCCAGACGATAGTTAAATCTTTAATTAGATTTAAAAACCTGAAATGGTAATTGAATTTACCGATAACATTGTGGTATTAGATATGAAGTATTACCAGTTTACTTCATGGGATGAATAGGTTGGGGTTGGGAAATTTAACAATTGATTACTTCGGTAAGGTTCGTTAATCCCGACCAGTTTGGATAAACCATAATTTTGTTTGAATTGATATTCAAAAGAAGATTAAAGAATAAATTTAAATAATTTATCTTTGATAAAATTAATGAGAACCTTACCCTAAGAATGTGAAATTTAGCAACTAACTGGGGATTAGTTAAGATGAATGGTCTCCTGGGTATTGATCTGATGTTGGTTTCGGCCTTCGGGGTAAATATTTGGGGAATTGTTCTCTTACTAATTTATGGTTAGTGACAGATGAATTGGAATGAGGCGTATGTTGTGTTTGTGTAACACTTGTTTGTTATATATGTGAGTTATTCGGAAAGACCGGGTTTATCCTATTCTGAATAACTGATACGACGATAAGTCGAAGATGAAGACGGTGGTCGAAGAACGGAGGTCTTCACATCGTTTGGATAATTACTGATGATCCTGATTGGGCTGTACACCCAAGAGGAGGGAAATAGTTGGTGGTCGTCCAGACGTATTTGGAGATCAATGGATATGCGAGGTATAAAGTGCCTCCGGTTTCGTTCAGACCCAGAACGAACTTGTATGGATTGTGTGTCTGACATCGGATTTCATTATGTGTGATTGATATCGGTTGCATAGCGTGAATTGCCTGTGTGGCATGCTGAGATGCAAATGATCAAGGCTTCTGTTGAAAAGCAAAGTCTTGTGGTTGATGATCAAAGCACGGCCTTTGTTTGTGTAACGTTGAAATCGCGAGTTTCACACCCGACGTGAACCAAAAACGGGAGAAGGACCTCAGGGGGGGCATGCGTTTCTTTCTAGTTAGAAGTGGTGTTAGTGCTTGAACTGGCTGACATTGCTTATGTGGATGATGGAATTTGAGGCGCCTCGGTTAGATCAGATGATCCGGGTCCGATAGAGTCATTCGTTGGCTCACTTACGCCCCATAGGGCGGGGAAACGCAGTGTTCAGGCATTTTAATCCACATCGGTGGACTGGCCCTGTCGCTCCAAGGGTCACTCGAGCTCTGATCCTGAGGCTCGGACTAGACAGTCTCGAATCGGTGAGAACGATCCCTAGCCTCGGTTCATATCATAGATGATAATCCAACTCCAATACGACATTTTGCGGTTTTGATTGTAGAGCCTAGTATGGCGACATGATATATGGTACCCATGTCGTCTATGATTGATACTTATGATTGAAATTGTTTTAAACACTATACACTTATTATAGTATCAAATGATTTGTTTTAAACGTATCAAGCATTCTTTGGCTGTTATAAGGTAAAACCCTATCCTCTGGCTTGCGTTGCATTGTGTGATGGGACCTGGGTCTTATAACAGCTTCATTTTTCATTATTTAGCATCACGTTGTTGTTTTATGCACTAGTATTCGTGGGAGGAAACCCGTTCCGTGTTATACGGCGTGGTCCCTTGTTTTACCTAACTTTAAAATAAAGATTAATAACTGTTTTTGTTCTCACACCAGTCACATGACTGACCTGGGGTTTATTGTTTTAACCTAAACTCTGGGTGTCCTTATTTTCGACACGGGCAGCTAGTAGTTTTGGTTTTGCAGATTTATATTCACAGAAACCTGGTTTACAGCTGGAACGATATCCGGAAAGCTTTGTATCCGTATATCTCCTTTAGTTGTGTTTTGTATTATTTTCCGCTGCTATGTAATATGTTGTAACCTCTGATATTTATTGAATGTATTTTATTTATTCATACTCTATATATTCTTGTATTCCAGTGAATTGTTGTAATAAACAATAAAATGTTCTTCTGTTTGTGTTCTGATGTGGCTCATCCATAATTCAATACGTGATTTCCCGTAAGGGGGATTTCGGGTCGTCTCATCGTGGTATCAGAGCTTTGGTTTACAAAGCTCGAGAACAAGACACATTAGAACCATACGAAAGAATTCATCACAAATTGGATTAGTAATATCCAATGAGAATGACTCGTTAGGGATAGGATCAGTAGTATCCTAGAACGAGTGTGAAGAGTATATTTTTAGATGAAAACAAGTTTTGTTTTTAAAATTTAAACCATTCTATACGTATTTGAATATTTATTTTAAATTGATTTGGACAATGCAATATATAAAGGTTTTGCATATACGTCTTGCAAACGTGTATTCGAAGTTTTAATATATTGGATAGTTATAGAATCATACTCTAGTTGCTCGGGGATAATCCTGGTAATGGGTCACCGTTGCCAGTATTTATTTTCGAATAATGAAAGTGAGATTTCTATATATTTCCATTAGACTGGTGTGAGAACCAAAATATAGCTAGAATACATTGTTGTGAATTGGCATCAAAAATGTGATTTTTGACTATATATCAAAATTATGAATTTGAAACGTTAATTCACTAATTGATTGATGGTTGTGTTGTATGATTATTTATTTAAACCATTATATGAATGAACGGTGAATTTAGGCCAAATTGAACCAAATATTGAACTGTATTGAAAATTGATTGCGATTGCATGCATGTACATGTGTATCTATTGAGCAGGTCATAGCAAGGAGGCTAGAGAAGAGGAATAAAATTGTTTGCCCGACAAATAGGTATATGTTTATTGTATTTCTTGAGTTTTGGGTTATTTTATGAACCGATTGGCTAGCCGCTTGGCTTTTTCTTTTTCTTTTGGATTGAAGAAGGCCATGGGAGGCTATATGAAATATCCCGAAGTCCCCGGTGTAGGGGAGGTTATGGCGAAATTTTTCGAAAATTTAGGGTGTTAGCCAAATTTTTGAAAAGTTCTTAGAAACTGAAAAGTTGAAGAACTTAAGCAGTAACGAAAATAGTGAAAGTTGAGTTGGTTTGTAAAACAACTTTCGGCTTCGTTCCTTTTCGGGGACGAAAAGTTTTAAGTGGGGGAGATTGTAATAACCCGGAAATCCAAGCCAATTTAAAATTTTTATTTTGGCAATTTCGATGAATTTTGGATATTTAAAATGGATTATTTTAAATAATAACAACGAAAAATTTATTTAGAATAGAATTCGAACGTATATATTTATATAGATCGTCGTTAGAATATAAATATTTATTTTAAATTATAAAAGGAATTGAAAATGGCGTGGTAGTTCGATAATTCGATTTCAAAATTCAAATGAATGTACAGGATTCAAAATAAACCGGAATTTAGCAATACAAAAAATAATAGAATCTAATTGAGAATATCTTTCCAACAAATCTGAAAAATCGAAATTTCATAGCGGGAATCAGAAGTTATGTCCAAATGAATTTTCAGAATAGTCACTATGGAATTCTGGCCCTTAAAAATGGGAATTTTGCAAACGACCTCGGATTTCGACGAAATCACTTTTGTTAGATCCATGATGTCAAGTTATTGCTAGATTCCAATTTTCATAATTTTTCGAATCAATATGTGAGCGTGGTAAAGGAAAACGGGTTTGACCAGTTTCAGTTGATTTTAATCGACTGGAAAATGGCCATTTTTCAAACGGCCTCAGAATTCGACGAAACTAGTTTTGTTAGGACCGTATCATCAATACGAAGTTAGAAATATTTTTCTAGAATTTTTCGAGTTAGTATGTAACCTCGGTAAATTGAAATGCGCGTTCAAATTCAATATATAGAGTTATATGTTGATTTTTACAAAAACTGATCGAAACAGTCGAATCAGCTTACGAAACATATCCCATTGTGTTCGGAATAGGGGTAATTAGCTATGGACGACAGGCGGTGGGTCTCGTTTCGAGATTAAAATAAAAAGTCAACTTTAATTGAATAATAAAATAAAATAAATTATATATATTAATTTCCTATCCCTCCCTTATATCTCTCAGATAAAAAAACGAAAAAATAAAAAACCTAAATCGCCTGTCGCGATTGCCATCCGCCGCCGCTCCCCTCGAAGGCCGCCGCCAGCGCCGAGTCCACTCCCTCTAGCACGCCGCCCCATCTTCCTCTCCTTCTCCACGCGAGCCCCTCCTCCTACTGCGTCACCAAAAGCCGCCGCCGCTCCTTCCTCCCCTCGTGCTCTCTGCCTCTTCTTCCCTCCCTTCTTCTAAAACCAAACGCCAACTAAACCCTAGCCCACCTCGAAGACCACGAACCCTCCATCCCCGATTCGTCGCCCTCCCTTCTTCCCTGCGCCCATCCCCTTCTGCTTCACCTCCTTCTCCTTCTCGATTTCGTCACCCGAGCACTCCGACCACCTACGGAAGGCCTCCCCCTTTCATCGATTCAAACCGCGGCACCCCAAATCAAATGAAAAAATGTAAGTGTTTCTGATTATTTTTCTTTTCTTTAATTCTTAATTTCGTTAAGATTTTTAATAGGATAAAATTCTGATTTTTATTTGTAAGAAAGATAGGATTTTTATTTTTATGAAAAGTTATCATTTTTATATGAATGACATAGGAATAAAAATAGGATTTTTATCGTATGAGCGGATCCATAAAGAAGGGATTTTAATAGTGAGTTCATGAAGATAAAGATATGATTTTTATATAATGAAAGGTCGTGTTTTTATATAATGAAAGGTCGTAATTTTATATAATGAAAGGTCGTATTTTTATATATGGAGAAAGATGATATTTTTATAGAGAAAGGTGAAATTTTTATATAATATAGAAAGAATAAAAATATGATTTTTATATTATAGAAAGAATAAAAATTCGATTTTTAATTTATAGAAGATATAAAAATATGATTTTTAGTGAAGTAAAAATACGATTTTTATATTATATAACTAGTAAAGATTCGATCTTTATATATGAAGTAGAAATATAAAAATATAATTTTTATATAGAAAGAAGCATTGTAAAGACATATGAAATAAAAATACGATTTTTATTTATTGAAATGAAGCAATAAAAATATAATTTTTATATGAACAGCGTGAAAAGGACTGCATTGGAATTTCAAAGGAATCCAGACGGTTCAGCAGTTCAAAAGCAAAGCACGGCGGAGTGGAACCCTCTGCGAGAACTTCTCACCTTAAATATTCTTATTCTACTGAAAATATATACTAGGATGCAGACGGTGTTTAGTAGCACCCGATACCCGTCGTCCACAGACCATGGACGGCTTGTATGCTTGTTTGTTTGATTTTGATGTGTAGTTGATTGTGTGATGTGAAATGAAATAAAATATTTATATGGAAAATAAATATTGTATAGTTAAAAATAGAATTTTTAACGTGTAAATGAAATAAATAAATACAAACAAATTGGACGATTTGTTTATATACACACATTTAACTAATATTGATTGGGACGATAAATTTTACACATCGCCCAACAGCACAAATAAAAACTGTGTTTGATTGGTTGAAACACCACACGGGTATTGGGATGATATATGACATACACTAATCCCAATAATTAGCTGTATGTCGATCGATTGATTGGCAGGCTGTTATAAGCGTTAAATATTTATATTTGATGCTTATACAGTGTAGAACGCACTTTGGATGATGGTTGATTGTTTATCTTCATTGTTGTATACATGTATTGGATGAAATCCATATAATCAAATTATATGGTAGTTGACTGTGTCTGATTCCAGTTCAAAATTATCAAATATTTTAAAATAATATTCATTGAATATTGAAATGTGAAGCCATGTTAAGTAGTTAAACGCCATTTCAATGCAAACGGGAATTTTGTCAATTTTATAATGAGTATCGAAAAGAGATTTCAAAATCGAATATTTTGAAAATATAATTCGAATTGAAATTTTATTGAAATTGAATTGAAATGAATTCGATTGAATTGAAATAGAAAATGAATTCGATTGAATTGAAATAGAAAATGAATTCAATTCGAATTGAATAGAAAGTGAATTTGAATTCGAATTGAATAGAAACGAAAATGAATTCGAATTGAATTGAAATTGAATTAAAAACGAATGGAAATCGTTTTGAATGGAATTTAAAATGAACTGAAATTGAATTGAAATCGATTTGAATTGAAATCAGTTTGAAATGAATTTGAAACGAATTTATAAGGAAAAATTCACTTTTGATTTGAAATTGAATAAGAAGTTGAAATCGTTTTGAAAACAAATTTAAAACGATTTATAAGATTCGTTTAAATAGAAATCGACGAAATATATATTATATATATATATATATAATATAATGGCTTGAATAGAACGCGTCGCGCTGCGGCAGTTCGCGAATTTCGACCATTGACTTCGAACGGACATTGCGGGAGATCCGACCGTCGGATTGCCCTAAAACCGGAATCGTTGGGTTCGTATCGAAAAGAGCTTTCTAACGAATATGAGAAATTAGAAATCTAACGGTTGGATTTGGAATAATGTCCAAATCAAATTTAGAAAAGGTCGTTGTAAGTGCAGTTCGATGGCCGTTGATGGAAATCGACTGTACGGGCCTCGATAAAATTAATAAAAATATCTATAATTAGTGTAAAATCATAAGAAATGATTTTAGAAAGAATGGGGATGAAAAACTCCATATTTGAAAAGATAAAAATAGATTTTTATCGAAATGAACTAGTTTTGAATTGGAATTATAATTCAATTATTTTGAAAAATAAATAAATTGGATTTGAAATGGTTTTAAAAATAACCAGAATTTCCAATATATAAATTGGAAATGGATTTGAATCGAAATTATCTTCGGAATATTTCGATGTTGAATTTCTTGATTATACAGATATTGTTATGGAAATTTGAAAGATATATTTATATCGTTATTTCCAATACCTTGGTCATAGAATTTGATATTGAATATAAGCCGATATATTTTCTATTCAGAGCCTTGTATTTAATATCAAATGGGATTTGGGTTTGTCGTGAATGGTGTCTTCGTTAACACTGTTCTTAAACCCAGTTGAGAAAAAGATTAAATCTTTTTATTTAGATTTAATGAAGTGTACCAATTAAATAATATTTAATTGGAATTGATTTGGAATTGATTTTTGGGTTTATCGTGAACGGTGTTTTAAATAACATTTGTTCTTTAACCCGACAATTAATGGAATGTGATTTTGGGTTGTCGTGAACGGTATCTTTAATAATACTGTTCTTAGATCCAATGGAGTTAAGAAAATCAGAAATTAACTAAAGATTAGTAAGATGAATGGTTTCCTGGGTATTGGTCTGATGTTGGTTTCGGCCTTCGGGGTTAATATTTAGGGAATTGTTCACTCGCTAATTTACGGTTAAAGGCTAGTGGAAATGAAATGCTATTTTGGGTTTATCGTGAACCGTGTTTTAAATGACATTAGTTCTTTAACCCAATTAAAGATTTAAACTAAGTGGAGTTTTGATGAATCTTTAAATAGATTGAAAAGTGAATTTGATAATTAAAATTATCAAATTCAAGAAATGATCGAGAATGGAGTACAACCAGTTTTACTCTAGACGATAGTTAAATCTTTAATTAGATTTAAAAACGTGAAATGGTAATTGAAATTACCGATAACACCGTGGTGTTAGATATGAAGTATTACCAGTTTTACTTCATGGGATGAATAGGTTGGGGTTGGGAAATTTAACAATTGATTACTTCGTTAAGGTTCGTTAATCCCGACCAGTTTGGATAAACCATAATTTTGTTTAAATTGATATTCAAAAGAAGATTAAAGAATAAATTTAAATAATTTATCTTTGATAAAATTAATGAGAACCTTACCCTAAGAATGTGAAATTTAGCAACTAACTGGAGACTAGTTAAGATGAATGGTTTCCTGGGTATTGATCTGATGTTGGTTTCGGCCTTCAGGGTTAATATTTGGGGAATTGTTCTCTTACTAATTTACGGTTAGTGACAGATGAATTGGAATGAGGCGTATGTTTTGTTTGTGTAACACTATTTTATTATATACATGAGTAATTCAGAAAGACCGGGTTTACCCCATTCTGAATAACTGATACGACGATAAGTCGAAGATGAAGACGGTGGTCGAAGACCGGAGGTCTTCACATCGTTTGGATAATTACTGATGATCCTGATTGGGCTCTACACCCAAGAGGAGGGAAATAGTTGGTGGTCGTCCAGACGTGTTTGGAGATCAATGGATATGCGAGGTATAAAGTGCCTCCGATTTCGTTTATACCCAGAACGAACTTGTATGGATTGTGTGTCTGACATCAGATTTCATTCTGTGTGATTGATATCGGTTGCATAGCGTGAATTGCCTGTGTGGCATGCTGAGATGCAAATGATCAAGGCTTCTGTTGAAAAGCAAAGTCTTGTGGTTGATGATCAAAGCACGGCCATTGTGGCGTTGCTTTGTGTAACGTTGAATTCGCGAGTTTCACACCCGACGTGAACCAAAAACAGGAGAAGGACCTCAGGGAGGGCATGCGTTTCTTTCTAGTTAGAAGTGGTGTCAGTGCTTGAACTAGTTGACATTGCTTATGTGGATGATGGAATTTGAGGCGCCTCGGTTAGATTGGACGATCCGGGTCCGATGGAGTCATTCGTTGGCTCACTTACGCCCCATAGGGCGGGGAAACGCAGTGTTCAGGCATTTTAATCCACATCGGCGGACCGGCCCTGTCGCCCCAAGGGTCACTCGAGCTCTGATCCTGAAGCTCGGACTAGACAGTCTCGAATCGGTAAGGACGATCCCTAGCCTCGGTTCATATCATAGATGATAATCCAACTTCCAATACGACATTTTGCGGTTTTGATTGTAGAGCCTAGTATGGCGACATGATATATGGTACCCATGCCGTCTATGATTGATACTTATGATTGAAATTGTTTTAAACACTATACACTTAATATAGTATCAAATGATTTGTTTTAAATGTATCAAGCATTCTTTGGCTATTATAAGGTTAAACCCTATCCTCCGGCTTGCGTTGCATTGTGTGATGGGACCTGGGTCTTATAACAGCTTCATTTTTCTTTATTTAGCATCGCGCTGTTATTTTATGCACTGGTATTCGTGGGAGGAAACCAGTTCCGTGTTATACGGTGTGATCCCTTGTTTTACCTAACTTTAAAATAAAGATTAATAACTGTTTTTGTTCTCACACCAGTCACATGACTGACCTGGGGTTTATTGTTTTAACCTAAACTCTGAGTGCCCTTATTTTCGATACGGGCAGCTAGTAGTTTTGGTTTTGCAGATTTATATTCATAGGAACCTGGTTTACAGCTGGAACGATATCCGGAAAGCTTTGTATCCGTATATCTCCTTCAGTTGTGTTTTGTATTATTTTCAGCTGCTATGTAATATATTGTAACCTCTGATATTTATTGAATGTATTTTATTTATTCATACTCTGTATATTCTTGTATTCTGGTGAATTGTTGTAATAAACAATAAAATGTTCTTCTGTTTGTGTTCTGATGTGGCTCGTCCTCAATTCAACCCGTGATTTCCCGTAAGGTGTATTTCGGGTTGTCTCACCATTTCCCTTAATTTCCCTCGTGTGTGCTGTAATTTCACGATTTCGCGCCAGTACGAAGAAAAAAATTACTATTTCCCTTCATTCCACACGCAAAAAAGACTATAGATTAAGAGTGGAAATCGACTCGATTTCGATTACCCAAAAAACACAACTATCATTCTTTCATGTATTATCTTTTGCCGATTCCGATTTTCCCTATTTTGATTAAAAAGCAAGTGAAGTGGAACTCGATTTCGAAACAAAGTCGATTGGCTTGAGGAATTTGGTCTCAGAGTTGGGTGGTTTCGAGGTCGGGTGAGTTTTATGTAGTCCCGATTGGATTAATACCGGAGTGGTGAATTGATGGTTTGTGGTTCTAGCGCTTGGTAATTTTTTGTATTTTCGGTCCGGTTACGTGATTTTAGGTTATTGGGTATTGGCGATGTTGAGACAATGATCAGATGTAGGAAGTTAGGTGAGGAGAGCGGGGGCTGCGGACCAAGCGAGAGGCGGATTTGGTTGTGGTGGATTTGGTTGCGGTTGTTGAAGGCAGGCTGAAGGTTATGCCATGTCTTACTTAATCTTGAAGATACTTTCTTGTCTGTAATTACAATTCTTATTTTCTGCAATTCATCCAGTTCCATATTTAGTTCATTGCATTTCCTCTTTCTATGATTCATCCAGTTCCCTATTTAGTTCATACTCATTGTTAATTATCAAATGGAAATTATTAACTAAAATGGTGTATATATTGTGGTTTATCTGGGTATCATGCTTCGATTTGTAAACATGTAGTTATATTGTCATCCCATGCACTTGATATTGTCAGGTATAAATCCTTTTACGTCTTTGGGTCCAAAAGTGTCCAATTTTTTTTTGGTTATTCTCTCTTTTTCTTCTTTTACTTCAGCTTAATACTTTCTGGTATTTATGGTATTCAAGGAGTTACTATTGAACTAAAAAAACAGATCAACTAAAAAGATACTCTTCTGATGTACTTTCTGAAGAGCAGTCATAATTGCGGTTTTCAACATGTGATTGTAATTGATCGTAAAATTCAGACTTTATTTTGAACATGTTTTAAATTATAAATTGTAAGTTCAAAGATTCATATTTTAAGGTTTGTACATATTTTAAAATTGATTTTGATGTTGAGCTTTTACAAACTAAAAGTCGTTTCCCTCTCTTGTTTCATTGTTATATTGTTTGGAAAACATTAGTAATAACAATAATTGTGGATCCAAGTATACTGAATGTAGAATTATGGATTAAATGTTCCTTTTTTTTCTTCAAGTTGTGGTTTTAGATGAGTTTATGAATCTGAATGTAAATTGAATTGAAGAAGGTAAGATTTGATTTGAAATGTACGATTTCTGCTAATGTGGTTGCCACTATCATGATATATACCAATGATAAAGAAAAAGGAAGACTTGAGAATATTAATTTTATACTTGTGATAGCATAGCTGCTAAGATTGATATAATACAAGTTTTTTTTCTCAGAGATGTGGTTATGACATTTTCATAAAATAGTAGTTCCTGTGTCTTGATTGCCAAATCAATATATATAGCTATAGATCTATCTATTCCACACATTATGGAAAGATGGATTAATACTGGACATCAACAATCTTTTCTACAAAGAACATTTTTTGAATTTATAGTATTTTCAGGAAGAAGACATGATATGTTTACTTGAATATTGGCATATTATTCAGCTGCACCTATTTGTATATAAACATGTGCAGGCTATCTGGTGCATTCCATAGCAAGTTATTAGCTATTAAATTAGTGCTAGTATTCCTGCCCTTGGATGTCTAAAATGATTAGCAACTAGAATTATAAATATATTATGTCTTTGCAAAAAAATTGTTTGTCTAGAAATATACGAATTTTGTGTTAGTTCAAAAAAATAATGGAGTTAAAGGGAAAGAGCATGGCACTGCAAATGTAGCTTGGGACTCTTCGTTTTTCACTTTGTGAGTTAAAATTATGTTTTATCTTTCCATGTGGATGCCTATCTATGCATATGAGCTTGCAAATATAATGATATGATGAATGTGCCTGTATACTGGTTTGTTCTATTCCATTATGGTCAACAAAGTCATAGAACAAGTATATCTAAAATTTTGACCGTTTTTTTCTTTAGAATCGTCTGAGGAGTCAATCCATGTCAGGTGGATACTCTCAACAAAGATACCAACAGCCGGCCCAGCCACCAATGTGGGGTACCCCTGGAGCATCTCAACAATTGCAGCAGCAGCCACCAATAGCTCCAGTTAACTACTATGCACAACAACCGTATCCTCAATATGCAGGTTACCCATCCTAACCTGATCAGTTAGGAAATCAAACTGATCAACCAAACAGATATGATTACTATAATACCTCTCAACAGCAAGTTAACCCATCAGCTGCACCTACACATACCAACAGTGCATACTGCATACTCTCAGTAGACTTACAATTACCAATCTCAAGATACTAGCGCCAATGCTGGTACTGCCGCTAAATGTTCTTCCACAGCACCACTAGCTCAGCCAGCACCACCTGGCACCCAACAGGGGTATAATGGTCAACAGAAAACAGCTGTTGTTGTTGTGGTGCAGCTAGTGGTGCATATGCTGCTTACTATGGCCATCCACCTTGTCAAGTTGGGTATGGTTATGGAGCTCCACCCACGCCTTCTGGTTATGCACCAGGACTTACGTTAATGCGCCTCCACAGAGTCAGACTAGCTATAATGCAAGTTATGGGCAGAACGTTGCTGCATATTCTACTGATAGCGCTCCTGTAGCAGTAGCTACACCACCTTCTAAGGAAACTAGCCAGAGATGAAGCTATGTTTATGGTCTTTATAATATTCTGGTAAGTGAGCTAAAACTTCGTTTTTATTTCGTTAAATTTTTTGTTCGACAGCTAGTGTTATTGGGTCATGGTGCTTGTTATGTTTGAAACACGGTATACTGCTTAATATGAGGTTTTGGAAGTTATAATTAGATTATTCGTATATTTTGATATGAACTTATTTGATTGCTTTGTTCATATTGGGTCGAGAGCTATATGTTTAGTTTTGGTAAGATATGGTTTTACAGCAATTGTTTTTCAGTTGATATTCATTTTGATAGTTGACATAATGTATTTTTTGTACAACAAATAGTTCAAACTACGTTTAGCACAATCAATTAGTTATCCATCATTAATTTATTTTAATGGGTCCCATATGTTAATAAATTTATGTTGATGAGTGTCTGTGATTAAATGGTACGCAAATGAACAGGGGATTTCAGGGATCCACCCATCAAAACTAATTCTCACGTTCTTACATGGATTTGGCAGCTTTAGTCTACCAGGTTAAGTGAAATTAGATGGACCCAGAAAAGGAACATGTTAGAACATAACAGCGTATTCTAACTGAAGATTTCGTTATTTGGATTGCAGGATGGCGTCACACAGAGCATAGGAGTATGCTTTTTTCGATTTCATTATTTGGAAGGTGCCTAGATTCTAAAATTTGAATGATAAAGAAAGATTGTAGTTGGTGCAATGTCAGCTCTGACCACCAGACTGCTGCTGCGCACCAGATGAGTTTATGCATGTGTTATTGTTTTGACATTAGCGTAATATGCACATGCAAACTGACTTTTCAACCCATATGCATCTACTCAGTATTGACAAGTATTCCATGGTTTTCTAACTGATGTATATATTACGGAGTTGCACTGCATGTTTTCAAAAAAAAGCTTCATGCAATTCTCATGAACAAGACTTGTCATTCTTCATCGGCTGGCAAGAGTATGAGAGAAATCCATATCATCCAACTCACAATCCTTTAGGAGTTATACAAACGGTACTTGCAGTGAATCAGGTTAGCCACAACCCATGATTTTACTCTCATAACAACGCATTTCAATTATTGAAATCGTATCGCAAAGTATTATCGTTGTGTAATTTGTGGTTGTCCTTCGATCTGATTGAATCTTGGATCGATCTCAACCCTGATGCTAATGCATTTGAATCCAACAGCGTTTCCATGTTTATAGAATTGGCTCTTTTTCAGGATTATCATGGCCTTCTAGCTTTCAGGAATGTAAGCTACCCATTCTGCTAATATTATAATTAGATTATGTAACTGGGTTATCATTTAAGCTGCCCCAAGTGATAACGTGGGCCTGTTCCGCATCCCCTCATTTTATATGACATAATGGTTACATGATCATTGGAAGCATATAATTCTGTAGTTTTTTAGAATATGTATTTTTATGCAGGCATTTACGGAATTCATGGGCGAGTTAAATAGCAACAGAGTGAAGTTTGACCCTGACCACTTGGTTCTCACTGTTGGATCAACATCTGCGAATGAAACTCTCATGTTCTAGCTTGCTGATCCTAGTGAGGTGTTTCTTGTTCCAACTCCATACTATGCAGGGTAATTATTATTACAAAATGTACTTGACTACATATAATATACCTGCATGTATGTTACTATGTAGTCTAGGTGCAAACAACCCATAAATAAAAGCAGTTGTGCTGCTTGTTCCAACATTGTCTGAGTAGGTAACTTGTTTTTGATATGATATATTTCAATTTAAATGGATTAAGTGCCAGTTCTAGTATTTACGCATATATAATTCAATTATGCGTTTCTAATGTAGTTTTATTACTCCAGCAATATCTCAAGCATTATCCATGGCACTTGAGCACCTTGCCAGATCTCTTTTAAAAATATGCACTTGACAAAAGAGAATTGTGACTAGAAGAGTTAAAGTCATTCTTATTTTGTTTGCAACTTATATATTTATGTGTGGATTATATATTACTAATATGTCTAATATTGTGACTTAGCAATGTAATATGCTTATTTCTGCTTTTATATGTAGCTTATCAGTTGATGGGGACCTGAAATGGAGAACTGGAGTGCAAATAGTTCCAATCAAATGCCCGAGTTACAACAAATTTCAGATCACCAAATCAGCCTTGGACAATGCATATAAACAGGTAGAGAATCTGAACCTACATGTAAAAGGAGTGCTCATAACCAACCCATCCGATCCGTTAGGCACGAGCATGTCCTGAATAGAGATCGAAACTTACTCTATGTATAGAAAGCGGGTTGTGTGCATGTAGAGGCCGCGTTGAAGCAGGCAGCTGAATGTTGATGAAGTTTGAGATCGGGTGGTCGGTTTTGCAGAGTTGTAAGTGTGATTCTTTATTCAGTCAATTTGAGATGGTTTGATATATTTGTATTGATAGTCAAAATTTAAATGCCTTTTCTTTTTAAATGTAAGTGAGATAGCAGTATAATGTTACATATACTTAGTATAATACACACAACTATTAATATTAAGGGTTTGCAATGCATTTATTTTTGTGTAGTAATATTTTATGCTCGTCTTCATGGAGATGTAGTCATACTTGGTACTCTTGTTCAGTTATTATTCTGCAAATGTACAATATTAAGCCGTTATTACTTTGTCGGTCCATCCAAATCGGTTATCAAAACTCTTCAGTTCAATCTAGTGCTGTAGTTGATAGATTTTCAAAATTAAGCGTCGAGGATGATGCAGTTGTAAATACATATGCACCTTCAACCATACCTGTTATTGAATGCAAATGTGGGATGCCTTTATGTATATGTGAGGCTCCAATTTCTGATCCTACACTAAAACAGGTTAGTAGATATATGCACATATGCATGCACACTTGACCTTTTGTCTTACTACGATCCTTTTCCAGTTATAAACTTGCATTAACTTTTTTGAAGACGCATTCTTTCTTCATGAGGAGTAGGACTAAAAATTAACTTAATTTGGGTTTCCCTGCCATATGAACTAAAACGAAGTGGGTTGTAGCTTCATGTAGTCTACTTTTATTTACATATACTAATAGCAATTTGCATTTTATCATAGCTTTATTTGTTGACGTTGACAGAGTAGCACTACTTCAATTGCCCAGCCCACTCCTAAACGAAAAAAATTAGACGCCATTCCGAAAAAGCAGCCTTCTTCTTCAAACAGCAAACCATGGTTATTCTGGTTATTAATTTTAATACTTCAGTCTAATTCTGTTATTATTCCTGTTCTTTTAAATCTTTTGAAGTCCCCTAACACCATGTTTGTTTACAGCCCCTTTTTATTATTAGTCAAGAAAATAATAACAGTTTGAACAAAGATCCAGTCAACTATGATTGAAGTCAGCGGAGAGGTTAATGTTAATCATTGATTGAATGCTAATAGTATAGCAATGCGCACTGTATCTGAAATTTTGTACTAATCAAGGCTCTTGTAATCTTTGTTGTTTATCATCAGGGATTAAGAGAAGCTATAAAAAGTGGCGATCTCAATGCAGTCAAAAAGATTTTGAGCAAGGTATTATGAGTTCATATTTCACTTTTAGCTAGTTTTGTTCGTTTGTTTTATGCCTAAAAAAATCCCTTAACATGAAAGGGTGTGGATGCCAACTACCATGATAAACAGGGATCCACTTTGTTACACTTACTTGGTAGGTTCCTTGGCCTTGTTGATTGTCTTTTGCAAATATGTTGAAGTTTTATACTAGTTGATAACGCCTAAGGACTGAGCTTTTTTGTTTTATTTTTGGCTGGAACTTCTCTCATTTAGAGTTAAGAATACGGTATTTACGTAGGATTTGTATATTAAAATATGGGTGTTTCATACTTATGTTTATCTGCTTTAAAATTATTATTTGTGCATATGATGTCACTGATCGTTAGGTTGATTGTTATGCCCATGCAGGACGCCCTGTTCAATCAGACCAATATTGTTATTATTCTAATGGATCATGGCGTCAAGGCATATTGCAAGAATGCTCAAGGTAATTTCATGTTGTTAATTCTTTCTTTGATTTTTAGTAGCTGCTAAATATGCTTGATGTCTTTGGGTCTACTCAATCGTATATAACCTAAATCCCTGTGTAAAGTTGTTGACGCTCATTTCTTGTTACCTGGTTACTAGGTATACAGTATGTAATTTATTTTCTTTCAAAAAAAATAAAAAACTACATATAGAAATGTAAAAATAATAATGGGAAGCTACGTCTCCCGTTATTTAACATCTTAAAGCATTTAAAACACTGCCGTGAAACCGAGCACTATGTAACACATACACAGACACCGAAGTTCAAATTCTGTTTTCCGTTTTCGTCTCCGTCATCAAGAAATTTTCAAATTTCGGTTCCATTTCAGAAATTTTGGAATTTTCGCTTTAATTCAGGTATGTGTTTTATAATAATATATGTTAATTAATATGATTTTTGCACATAAGAGTAGCCATGCAAAACACCATCATACAGCTAAAATTTTATAGTTCAAAATCCATTTATCATCCCAGTGGCACCATGATATCATGGTGTCGGACTAGTGGTAAAACGGTCTAGAACATTGACAAAATATTAATTAAACAATACAGTGCGAAGAAAAAAAATGATCGTAAAAAGCACAACATTATTAATAAATAATTTATTTTTTTACTGAACATGCTCTTGAGTTACGTCTCAATGTTTTTACTTAGTGTGTCATTTTATCTCCAAAATCGAGCGCTATAAATTTGGCGTTCCAAGAAGCATGGACACATTTGATAATTTTATCAAATCAAACCGCTTAATAGTCTATGGTACACTTAAGTTATTTAATGTCACCTTGACACCTTTAGAACTATGAAAGCCACAAAATATCAAAATGAAGCAACCTACAAATTAATCGCTACAAACTATTGGAACTGTCGTGACTTTGTTTCGCACATAACAAATCATTGTTTGGAGGTCTTTCAAAGGTTCAAGAACCATCGTTTGCTTTATTCCACATGGTTGTAGATTAAAAAGTCCAACCAAATCAAAGGGACCCAGGTTGTAGGACTATGATAGAAAAAAAAAATGAACAAAAGGCATTAAAATAATGTTTCATTAAAGTGATGATTTGAATAAAATGATGTTTCATTAATTTTATGGGCTAGAATAGATGCAATATTGGGTTGAAATGGCGTCATCGAAAGGGGATTGAAGGGGCTCGCTACACTAGGACATTAGTTATTTCAAATTTGTGATTGAAGAAATTTAAAATTTCAGTACATTAGTTATTTCTAATTAAAATTAAAGAATTAAAATAGGAAAATAGCAGAATTGCTTGGGTACTTGCTTTTATACGATCAATGATGGCAGAAACAATGTTAACAGGTTTGTGAATTGATGTTATATGCGCAATGAAAAAGGAATATAAAACGTTACACACAAAGGGATACAATACATTATGGTAAGTGTAATAGGAAATCTTAGTTGAAATAGAATACACTTATTCAAAAGGTGGAATGTTTATGGGAAAATTCTCTCTTTACATGCCAATTGTTTATAATATCAACGACAACTGTATAGATGAGCATTTGTAAAATCTGGAAGAAGGCAACAATCCTAGTCTTCTCGGAGTTCTTTTGAAACAATTCTTCACTATTTTATGTATATCACCTACAATCATTATTACTTAATGAATTACTATAACATGCTTAAAATTGATAAGATGAACACTTTTAAACGTCAAAATCATTATTTTGGAACGTTGGATTAAAATATTTTGGAACACTGGATCCAGTGTTTAGGATTAAAATGTTTTGAAATACACGACGCTAGATGGAATATGATATTTAAAAGGTTAATCTTTGTTGCATAGATAGAAGTCCCATGCAAACAAAGATGAAGGGGATTGCATCTTTTTTTTCTTCCAGAAAATTTAGTCAGTGACTCAGTATGGAGAGGATGTCACAACTACTGTTTAAATTTTCTATCAACATTTTACAGTGGAATAGTGGCATAATATAGTTTTAGTTTGAAAATAATTTTTATTGAGACTGGAGCAATATTTTAAGGTTAATCTTGCTGGCCAAGAGACTGATTACAGCCTCAGAGTCCTGAGTGATCGGAAATTTGTCGGTGAAAGAATTAATGCCTTGCGTCCGATGTTATAGAACTTTTACTGGTTTCGATGCTAGGACTACCTATCAAAACCAACATTTTAACAAAAGGTATTGACTTGTGAACAAGTGGCTACCAAATAGGAGCCAACGCCATGTTACGATGAAGGAACATGTACTTAAGTCTAAGCAGTCAAAGGTAGTCAATATGTATTACCATTTAGGTTGAAATCTGAATGCAAGCTGCAGTTGCACATAATGCAATGTGAATTGGATGGTCTAGCATAGTCAGAAGTTCCATGCAAACAAAGATGAAGGTATTAATCACTGTGACACTCGTCGATGTCAATTTGATCGTTAGTTGAAGTTTGGAACGTTTGATACTTTTTATGTGAACAAAATGAAGGTTGATTTTTGATTTTCTGTTGTGTTTGTTTAGTTTTACATGGTTAATCTACTCTACCAAACAATGGCACCTTACGACTTAAAGCATGGTCCAATCACAGTTCGGCCAGAAAACCTAGAATAGTGCTTGTAATTTTAGAGAGCTGTTATGAAACAACATTTAAAATTTGAGTATTAATTTGTGACTATATCAAACGCTGGATGACCAAGATTAAACTCTGAATAAATAAAATTTGAGCATCAAGCATCAATTTATGAAAATATATTAATTTATTTTGTATACATGTGTTTTAACTATTTGGAAAATATATTAATTCTGATATGGAATTATGCAGGCACATTTTGCGTGTTAATAATGTTATCCTTGGTGTTTGTATGCTTTAATACAAAGAAAACTTATAACATAACACTTGCTGACCATATCTTTGGCTGTTTGACTCTGTTTTTATTGACAGTTGTTGTTCAACCATTCAATTTTATGCAGCACTTTTGAGAAAGCTAAATACACGATAGGACCTCCCACTGCATTTTTAACATAATTCAATTCAGCTGCCGTACTTTAAAAAATTTCTGTTATCTGATCAATTTTCAGTTTTCTAGTGGTGTGCATTTCATTAGTTTACAAACAGTTCACAAACAGTCTTCTAGTGGTGTGCATACTCCAGCATCCTTCACCTGTTCACAAACAGTTTTATTTACACTAAAGTTGTCTACAGACATAATCCAGAACGAACTAAACAGTTTTATTTACGCTGCAGTTTTAACAAACAGTTTTCTTTGGTGATTGTAGAACCTCCCACTCCAGTTTTACTTACACTGCAGTTTTAACAAACAACTTTATTTACACTGTAGTTTTACATGGCAGTTTTAACTTAATGTTCTGAGAGTTTCCACGTACTGCTTAGAGTTATTCGTTCAAATTGTGCCTTTTTTGTTTCTATTCATTTTAAACTAAATATTACACTATTTTGTATTATTGCCAGTGTCTGTAGCAATCTGAAGCAACAGATTGTGCATATTATGTGATGAGGTATATGCTTGACATAGTAAAACACCACAATCAAAGCATCGATTTACAAAAGGTGTACTTTAAATTATTTCATTCGCCTAGCCATTAAATGTTATTTACGTACGTTATAAAACAGTACTCTTATAAATTGCAGGACTTTGCACAATGTGATTCTTATGATCGACAGATGAAGTTGGGATTGCTTAGCGACTTATATCATTCATAATTGGATGTAGTTATAAGTCTGTTGTTATGCACGTTGACTTTAGTTTTATGATTAGAGTATATATTATGTTTTTTTGGGTTTTACACATGAACTATGTTGATTGATAATACAAGTATATTGTTTGTTTCATCATATTTGTGGTGATAATGCATTTGTAAAATTTTAAATTTCATTTAATATTGCTTTAGGTTTAAACATCTAAATAGTGGATTTTTTTACTTCAGACTAAATTTGCATCAGTTGTAATAGCATAGGAAACTAATGCAATACACTAAAGGTGATTACAAATGTCATTTTTGCATCCATTCATTAGCATCGGTTGTTTAAAAGATCTGATGCAATAGACCAGGGCTTCGAAAGCAAATGCAGACATTTTCATCTGCTCTATAACATCAGTTGTGTTAAACAACTGATGCAAGTGATCTTCATTTGCATCAGTTCTTTAACTGATGCAACAGAAATTTGTCTGTTGCATCATCTTCACTTGTATCAGTTTAACAACTGATGCAACATGGGTTTAACAACTGATGCAAATGACCTGTATTGTAGTAGTGTCATTCTAGGATAATACTAATCCTATTTCTAACGAATTATTCTTTTAGGATGTTACTAATCCTATCTCCGATGAATTCTTTCGTTTAGTTCTAATATATCTTGTTCTCGAGCTTTGTAAACCAAAGCTCTGATACCAACTGTAACGATACGGATTTCGCTCGGTCCGAATCGATCGCTAAACCGACCAAGACCGTTGGAAGCCCGGATTACTTTGAGAACATGACGCATCAGACACAAACAATAGAAAATGTCATTGTTATTACAATAATTTACATCAGAGTACAAGAATATATCATAGTGTGAATAAATATTACACAACGGGAAATATCAGAGATTTAAAATACATAGCAGGGAAAAAAAAAGTATAAATACAAGGCATAGCAAAAAATACATCAATTAGCACAACTGAAAGAAATACACAGATACAAAGATTTCTGAATATAGCTCCAGCGGTAATCCAGTATCCTGTGAAAATGAATATCTGCAAAACCAAAACTACTAGCTGCCCGTGTGGAAAATATGGGCACCTATAGTTTAGATTAAAACAATAAACTCCGAGTCAGTCATTGGACTGGTGTGAGAACTCAAACCGTTATTAACTTTATTTTAAAATTAGGTAATTCACAGGACCACGCCGTATAGCACGGAACGGGTTTAATCCATGTGAAAACCAAAGCTTGAAATAAAACGATTTAATAAACAACGCAATGCTTTTTGGAAAAATGAAGCTATTATAAGACTCAGGTCCCATCACACAATGCAACGCAAACCAAAGGATAGATTTTTCCCTATAATAGCCAAATATTCTTGGTACGTTTTAAAACAAATCTTATTTGATACTATAAGTGCATAGTCTTAAAAACAACTTCAAATATAAATGTATCAATCATGGACGACATAGGTACCATATATTATGTCGCCATACAAGTTTTACAACTAAAATCGAAAGGTGTCGTATTGGAAATTGGATTTCCATTCATGAGTTGAGGCAAGGGATGGCTCCTCCTGATTTGAGACACTCTAGCAAAAGCCTCAGGATCCCCCGCAGTGAACCCTTGGATCTTCAGGGCCGGTCCACACTTACTTTAGTGGATTAATTATTCCTGAACACATGTTTCTTGGTCCTATCAAACCTATCTCTGAGCCCCAAAGTGACTCAATATCCTAGGCGCCTCGCAATCCGTCAACCACATAAGTAAAAATGTCTAGGCTCCATACAATGAAACCACTCCTGGCTAGAAAGAACGTCGTGCACTCCCTGCAGTCACGATCTCGTTTTTGACTCATACCGAGGTGTGAGGCTTGCGGATTAATGCTATACACAAAGCTGTGCTAATTAAAGTCGTGCTTTGATCATCGTCCACAAGACTCTGCTTTTCAACAAAAGCCTTAATCATTTGCATCTCAGCATGCCACACTGACAATTCACACCATACAACTGATGTCTATCAATATATAACCACTAAGCTCGTACGTCTCAGAGAAGGGTGTTAAGCAAGAGAATAAATTGTCCACCACCAAACAGATATATATTTAATAACAATCAATCAATAAAGAATGAAATCCAATGTCAGACACACATCCATTTACAATCTGTTCTAGGTCTGAACGAAACCGGAAGCACCTTATTCCTCATCCCATATGTCGAATACAGGATAGGTCCTCTCATATCCGGTCGATCTCCAAGTACGTCTGGACGATCACCACTTATTACCTCGTCTTGGGTGTACAGCCCAATCAAGACATCATTAATCATCCATACGATGTGAAGATCTCCAGTCTTCTACCACCGTCTTCATCGCCGACTTTTAGTCACCATATCAGTTATTCAGAATGAGATAAACTCGGTCTTTCCGAATAACTCTCGTATCTTATAATCAATAATTAAGTGCTATAAAAACACATCATACGCCTCCTTCCAATTCAGAATATTCCTTTATTCAAACATTCACATTTTTAGGGAAATATTCCCATTAATTTTATTCTGTTAAATTTATTCTTTAATCTTCTTTTATATATCATTTCCAAAAGATTTATTATCTTTTCTACACTTAAACCAAATTAAGGTTTATAAAACTAGTCAGGATTATCGAACCATATTGAAGTAATCATTTCTTTTATTATACCAAACCCAACCTATTCATCCCATGGAGCAAAACTGGTAGTACTCCATATCTAAGACCCACGGTGCTATCAGTAAATTTAATTACCATTTCACTTTCAAATCTAATTAAAGATTTAACTATCGCCTGGAGTAAAACTGGTGGTACTCCATTCTCGATCATTTCATAAATTCGATAAATTTAATTATCCCATTCTAATTTTAATCAACTTAAAGATTCATTAAAACTCTAGTTCGGTTTTAATCTTCCAAAAATCATTATTCAATGATTATTCAACTTTAGGAAATCGATCCTGTCTTTAACAGGGTTAAAGAACCAATGTCATTTAAAACACAGTTCACGATAAATCCAAATCATCTTCCATTAACTATGGAATCTTCACGGAAAACAGATCAATATATAATCGATATAAATTTCTGTATCAAATCAATACTATAAATGGAATAACGACAAATCCTTTTAAATTCCATACATAGTAACAGTCTTCCTATATAGGAGCTCATCTCAATTATTACCAAATCGAATTCCATTCAATTCCAATTTAATATATTAAATTGGAAAATTTACTTTGGAGAATTTCCATTAAATCTTAATTACAAGATTTATAAATTCCAAATCATATCTTCACTGTAAATTGGGTTAAAGAACAAATGTCGTTTAAAACTGTGTTCATGATAAACCCAAAAATCAACTTCCATTTTGTTCCAATTATATTTATTAATTGGAAAATTTCTCTAAATCTTAATTAAAAGATTTATTCTTTTCTCAACTGGTTTAAGAACAATTTTATTAAAGACACCACTCACGACAAACCAAAAATCCAATTTGATATTAAATATAAGACTCTGAATAGAAATTATATCGGCTATATTCAATATCAAATTCCGAAACCAATAAATATCGTATTGGGAATAACGATATATATATATATGTATATATCTTTCAATTTCCTCAACAATATCCATATAATCACGGAATTCAATATCGAAATATCCCGAAGATTATTTCTATTCAAATCTATTCCAATTATTCGTTGGAAAGCTCTGGTTATTTTAAAACCATTTCACTTCCTTTCAGTTCTCTATTCTAGTTGTTAACTAGTTCATTCTGATAAAAATATCATTTATCTTTACAAATATGGAATATTTCATCCAAACTCTTTCCAAATCATTTATTATGATTTTACATAATTTATTCATATTTTTAATGATTTTAATAAGTCACTTACAGTCTATTTGCATATACGGTCTTCGAACTGCATTTACAACGACCTTTTCCAAAACTGATTTGGACATATTTTAAAATCTAACCGTTAGATATCAAATCTCTTATTATCATTCGAAAGCTCTTTTCGATACGAACCCAACGATTCCTGTTTTAAGAGAATCCGACTGTTGGATTTCCCGTTACGTCAATTTGAAATCAATGGTCGAAATTCGCGAACGGTTGCTGCGCGGCGTATTCTATCCAGGCCATTTAAATATATATAATATATATATCGTTGATTTCCATTCAAAACATATTTTATAAAATATTTATAAAAAAGATTCCCACTTCCATTTCAATTTTTAATCAAAATTGATTATTCCATATCATTATATTATTAAAATGATAATATTTTCAAAATATCACATTTTGAAATCAAACCTTTTTGATATTCATTATAAAATGAATAAAATCGATATAAAAATCCATTCGAGTTAAAATGGCATATAACTACTTAACTCGGCTTCGCATTTCAATATCTTCGTGTCCATCCAAAATCGGACATCAAAAGCATATTTTGATTATTCACTGAATATTATTTTAAAATATTCGTTATATTCTGAATCGGAATGTGAATCAATCAACTACCATATAATTTTAGTTATATGGATTTCATACATCTCATGTATCCAACCATAATGATAAATAATCATTTAACATTCAAAAACATCCAGAGTGCATTCTACACTGTATAAGCATTAAAATAAATAAATAACGCTCACAACTATCTGTCAATCCATCGATTGACATACAACTAAATATTGTGATTAGTGTATGTCAAATATCACCCCAATACCCATGTGGGGTTTTCAATCAACAACAGTTAATTTAAATAACTCATTCGTTAATAAATTTAACCAATTCTAATTCAATTTGAATTATTTTTCTACTTAACCAATTTTCACTTTTAAATAACAAATTGATATATATATATATATATATATATATATATCACATTTCAACAATCACACATTGTATCCACATTGTTGGAAATACAGGTGTCGTATATTCAAACAACGCTTCTTGTGCAGATGAGTCGTGAATAGTTCATGTGTTGAACTCAAGTAATATCACCAAATCATCCATATAAATAAATACTCAACAACCAAATGCCATTTACGGCGCCACAAATGTCCATCCACGGAGTATGAAATGCGAATGTCACTAATATCCATACATCGCTTCTATTTCAAATGATTTGTGTGAATTCGTGTGTTGAACTCCAAAATAAAACTACATGATAAAATATTGAGTGAGAAGGAGTTCTCACCTTAATTTCCACTCCATCAGTCTTTAACTGGCGATTTTGGTACCGTTTGGGTTTGAATTTTCCCCAAATTCTAACTTGCTCCAAATTGGACCTAATTAGTTTTGTTGTGAAGCTCTCGATTCAACGATCGCAATGGATCAAGTTTCATGCACTTTGGAGTACGTGGAAAAAGTTATTAACGTCCGAAGTTTAAACAAATTATTTAATTATTAAATTATTAAATTACCCCCAAATTTCTGTTCCTCGTCGTTCACCACATCCATCACCTCCTCGCCGCCAACCTGGACCACCTGACCGTCGCTGGACCCCACCGCCGTCTTTTCCTATGCGAGGTGCGCCAGCACCTTGAACGGTGGCCGCCATCACCTCGCTGTTGAGAAGAATCGGCAGTTTCCCCCCTTTCCGTTTCGAAACCAATTTCGGCGCCACCACGCCACGTCAGCGTCGCACGCCACCCTAGAAATGACCGCCATGCCAAGCCGCTCCATTTCTCTTCAGACACCACCGACCAACTCCTCCCCCATCGCCGGCGGTGAGAGGAAAAATGTTTCCAGCATCTGAAATTTCGACGTCGATGTTCATCTACAAATTTCGGTCACCACAAGCACTTTTAGGCGAAACAATGTGAAGCAATGTTACAACACTTCCTCTTGGCTACAACTTTCCCTCAGGTGCCATCACCCAACACCCCACGGTTTGACCAGAAATCACCAAAAACCGAAAGTCATTTTCTAACTTTGAACGTCGATTCCGACGAATCCGTGCGACGATAGACCGTGAAATTTTTGTGGTAGGTAGAGATAATCATGATCTAAAACATTGCTTTAATGAGTTTTGGCTAATTTTTACGGATTGGAAGATATAAATTATTTAAGATTCGGGGTCTTTTTTGCAAAATGTTTTTGAGTGGAGAGGTTGGCTGCGCAATTTTAATAGAATGTAAAGAATGAGGGTATGTGGAGAAAAAGATACTATATAGTAGTATTGTATGATTTTATATTGGTCCTGTAATTCACGCTCTCTCCAATCGACACTTATCGATGTCACGGCCACACACGAACTCCGATGGCAATGAAAATTGACAAGCTGCTATGTCTTGATGATACGGTCCCAACAAAACTGGTTTCGTCGAATTCCGAGTCCGTTTACTCAAAAAGCTATGTTTTGGCCTTAAATGACTGATCGATTCACAATTTATTGCTCACGGCCACATACTAACTCCAAAAATTATAAAAATGGGAAACTAGCAATAATTTGACATTCCAGATCCAACAAAAGTGGTTTCGTCGAAAACAGAGGTCGTTTGCAAAATGGCTATTTTTAAGGGCTATATATTATATTAAAATATATATATTCCATAGCGACTATTTTGAATTTTAAACTGGACATAACTTTTAATCTATAAAGTGAAATCTCAATTTCTTACATTCACTAGAAAGATATATTTAAATGGATTCTAACGTTTCTTGTTTCATCCAATTATGTTTTAAAATGAATTTTGTATGTTCAATTGAAATTAGAAATTGAATTTATAAACTACCACTCCATTTCAGGCTCTTTTTATAATTAAAATAAATTTATACATTCTAACTTCGAAATAAATAATTTTCTTATCGTTATTATTTAAAATAAATCATTTTAAATATTCAAAATCCATTAAAATTGTAATGTCCCAGAAATTTCGACAACTAAATATGCAATTAATTAAAGAATTAACTATCGATAATAATATTTATACCGATGCTTGGATTAGAAATTGTAAATCGAATGAATGGTTTTGAATATGAATAGAATTCAATATTCAATTCATAATGATTGGTTGATGATCAAATATTTGTTGTCGAATATTAGGATTGAGTTGGATATTTAAATTCGATTTATGGATCTTCATAATTTAAAAATAAAACATCGTGGACATTAAATGAATTATGAATTTTATTGGCTGGATGTGTGTAATTGTATGTGTAAAGAAATTTAATTTAACGTTTCCAATGGAACGAACGGAGTCATTGATGAAGAAACGTAATAAAATTGGTGAAGCGATAAATAATTTAAAATTTTAAATACATTATATACAAACAGAGTCGAATTACAAACGAACGAATTTTATTGGATGCAGAATGCGAAAACGAAAGGGTCCATATAATTTTTGTCGTATTTCGTGACTGCGTTTGCGGTACGAATATGGAGGGTTCAAGGTCAGTTCACGGTACAGTTAAATATTTAGTCAAACAAAAAATGAACCTTCCTCAGTAAGATTCACGCATACCCCTTTCTGATGCACGCCACTCCCTATAACCCTATATGATGGAACGTCGTTCTTATCTCCTAGTTTTCCCTCTATAAAAATCTCTCGTCTTCCCCCAATTCTTTTTAGCGAAAATCATTTTCTCCCTTTCCAAATTTTTAATGTCCGAAGCAAATTACTCCTCTCCGAAAATTGTTTTCCCCCTTTTTAAATTTTTAATGGCTTCATCCTCCTGAAGGATTACACCTTCCCAAAAATCGGCCTTCACCACTGAAATCAAACCCCCGAAGTCACAGTTGCCCTCGTCTCTGCCTACTGCAGCGTCGCATCCGCCAATGTAGAAACTGAACCTCTTGCGCCTACCTCGTCACCACGTTCCTTCGAAGCCATCGAGCCTCCGTAATCACTCAGAGAATTGATATTACTCTTTTCACCATTAAAAGGTGAGGTTGTACTCACGAACAATATTTATTCAAGTAAATAATTTGGGTTAAGATCGAAGTCATGATGGTTGATGGCATGGCTGGTTTGACCTTACTGCTATTTGTTATCTTGCAAATGTTGTCTTGTTTTGCGGTTGGGTGTTTGCTGTTGAAACGTAATAGATTAACAGTGAAAATTATCAATGTAAACCAACAAAATACCACTTTTTATTCCTTAGAAGATTTTTTCCTCCAACCCAGTTTAAGGTTGTGAAGTAGAAACAACGAAATGATTTAGTATTGTCAATGCTTTAGCAACCTGAGTCCTTATATATGAATAAAAGAAAGTGCTGTAGACCTTAATGCATACAGTCGAAATGATATGCACGGTGGCTTTTTGTTTGGAAACTGGACATGTTTTTCCGATTTTGAAAACTTGAAAACCTGCCTGAGTTTGGACTCATGTGTGTATTGGTTTTCTTTGGAAATCATATATAACCCTTATTTGACCGTGCAGATGTTGGAATAGAAACTGCTACTACGTCACTCGATTTGTTAAATTGCATGTGTGCTTGCTGTAAAAAAAAAATAAAAAAATAAATTGTACGTATTGTTTCATAGTCTTTGTCCTTATAATTAGTTTATAATGTACACTTTAATGCATTCAAAATTGTATACTTGAGCAAACTCCTAGATCCTAGTCATGTAATGTTTCATCTTAGTTCAACCTTCAAAACATTTCCATCATAGTCAAGTATGTTCCTTTTTATAGCGTTGAATCTGACGAACACAATGCACGGCATTTTCTCTTATTATACTAGTTTGTGATCAGTTTTGTTCTACAATTAATTCCAAGCTGAACTTACTGAGGATGATATATAATAAATCAGTTTTAAATAGCTTGGACACAATTATTTATGAGTTAAGGGTGAGATGATTATTTTGGGGATACATGAAAACCATTTGTTGTTACAAAATGGTTACTGGGAATAAAAGGGCCAACGACAAGCTAATGATTTAGAGTATAATTCTACATGACACACTATATATATATAAATGTTTTAATCTGCAAAGTGTAAACACTAGGACATGCACCATGTGTTTACCGTAACACCGACGCCATTTACAATCTTAGTATTTGTTTTAATTTTTGGCACCTGGGTGCATCATAATATTACCATAAAGTAAAATTATGCAGTTATTAAAAATATTGCCTTATATGATGATGCTTTGTAACTTGATAGTGTAAACCATTTTGTAAAAAACTGGAAAGCCCAATTTGATACCATGACTGTATGCATATATGTAATGGCGTTTAGATTCGTGCCATGATTTGAAAATCACGTGCCATATGAAATTTAATCTAGCACATTTGGTGCTGCTAAACGTCTCACATTTGGATAAGTAGCTAATTCTATCAATGTAATACTGATCATGTGATATAATGGTCTGCATTGCTTTATTCATATAACCATACTGCCATATGGAATGTGATCATACATATAAGTTGTGAAAACCCGTAACTTCCCCGTAAAGGAAAGCATCGGATAGTTCGAGAACAAGCCACAACAGAACGCATATAAAAGAACATTTCATTATATATTACAACAATGCATCAGATTACAAGAATATACAGAGTATAAATGAATAAATATTACACAGAAATATCAGAGATTTAAATTACATTTAAATACATAGCAGCGGAAAATAATACAATACACAACTAGAAGGAGATATACGGATACAAAGCTTTCCGGATATCGTTCCAGCTGTAAACCAGGATCCTGTGAATATAAATCTGCGAAACCCAAAACTACTAGCTGCCCGTGTCAAAATAAGGGCACCCAGAGTTTAGGTTAAAACAATAAACTCCAGGTCAGTCATGTGACTGGTGTGAGAACTAAAAACAGTTATTAATCTTTATTTTAAATCATTAGGTAAATCAAGGGACCACGCCGTATAACACGGAACGGGTTTCCTCCCAAGAATACCAGTGCATAAAACAAACAGCGCAATGCTAAATTGAGAAAAATGAAGCTGTTATAAGACCCAGGTCCTATCACACAATGCAACGCAAGCCGGGGGATAGGGTTTTCCCTTATAACAGCCAAACAATGTTTGATACGTTTAAAAACAAATCATTTGATACTATCATAAGTGCATAGTGTATAAAACAACTTCAAATCATAAGTATCAATCATAGACGGCATGGGTACCATATATCATGTCGCCATACTAGTTCTACAATTAAAACCGCAAATGTCACGTATTTGGAAATTGGATTTCCGTCTATGAACCGAGGCCAGGGATCGTCCTCACCGTCTTCGAGACAATCTAGCCCATGTCTCCGGAACAGCCGCAACTGCCCCTTGGAGCGACAGGGCCGGTCCACCGATGTGGATTATAGTGCCTGAACAATACGTCTCTCCGCCCTATGGGGCGTAAATGAGCCAACTAAATGACTCCATCGGTTCGAGAACCACCGATCAATCCGAGGCGCCTCGCAACAGCAACAACCACATAAGTCAAACTCGTCAGGGCGTGTAAAACCACTGACGCCACTTCTAGCTAGAAAGAAACGCATGTCCTCCCTGAGGTCCTCTCCCGTTTTTGGTTCATACCGGGTGTGAAACTCGCGAAGTAAACGTTACACAAAGCTACGCCACAAAGGCCGTGCTTCGATCATCACCACAAGACTTTGCTTTTCAACAGAAGCCTCGATCAATTGCCACTTAGGCATGCCACACAGGAAATTCACTCCATGCATTTGATATCCATCAATATATAACCCCTGAGCTTGTACGTCTCAGAGAAGGGCGTTAAGCAAGAGAATAAATTCTCCGCCGCCAAACAGATATATATTTAATAGAGATCAATCACACAGACTAAAATCCAATGTCAGACACACAGTCCATTTACAAGTTCGTTCTGGGTCTGAACGAAACCGGAGGCACCTAGTACCCCGCATATCCATCGATCTCCAAGTACGTCTGGACGATCACTAACTGTTTCCATCTTCTTGGGTGTACAGCCCAATCAAGATCATCAGTAATTACCCAAACGACGTGAAGACCTCCGGTCTTCGACCATCGTCTTCATCTTCGACTTATCGTCGTATCAGTTATTCAGAATGGGATAAACCCGGTCTTTCCGAATAACTCACGTATTTTTAAATAAGTGTTACACAAACACAACATACGCCTCATTCCAATTTATCAGTCACTAACCGTAAATTAATCAAGAGAATAATTCCCCAAATATTAACCCCGAAGGCCAAAACCAACATCAGATCAATATCCAGGAAACCATTCTGCTTAGCTAGCCGACAGTTAGTTTCTGAATTTTGCATTCATAGGGAAGGTTCCCATTAATTTTATCAAAGATAAATTCTTTCTATTTATTCTTTAATCTATTTTTGAATATCAATTCAAAACTAGTCGGGATTAACGAAACTTACCGAAGTAATCATTTGTTTTAATTTCCCAATCCCAACCTATTAATCCCATGAAGTAAAACTGGTCCTACTTCATATCTAACACCACGGTGTTATTGGTAAATTCAATTACCATTTCACGTTCAAATCTAATTAAAGATTTAACTATCGCCTGGAGCCAAAACTGGTGCTACTCCATTCTCGATCATTTCAATCTAATTAAAGATTCATTAAAGCTCCACTTAGTTTTAATCTTTAACTGGGTCAAAGAATCAGTGTCATTTAAAAACACGGTTCTCGATAAACCCAAAATCACATTCATTAATTATCAGGTTAAAGAGCGAGTGTTGTTTAAAACACTGTTCACGATAAACCCAAAAATCAATATCAATTCAATTCCAATTAAATATTATTTAATTGGTACACTTCATTAAATCTAAATAAAAAGATTTAATCTTTTCTCCACTGGGTTCAAGAACAGTGTCAATGAAGACACCATTCACAACAAACCCAAATCACATTTGATATTCAATATAAGGCTCTGAACAGAAAATATATCGGCTTATATTCAATATCAAATTCTACGATTAACAAATGTCGTATTGGAAATAACGATATATATATCTTTCAAATTTCCATAACAACATCTGTATAATCACGAATTTCAACATCGAAATATTCCGAAGACAATTTCAATTCAAATCCACTCCAATGCAATCATTGGAAATTATGGTTATTTTCAAAACCATTTCAAATCCAATTTATTTATTTTAAAAATAAATAAATTACTATTCTAGTTCAAAACTAGTTCATTTCGATAAAAATCTATTTTTATCCTTTCAAATATGGAGTTTTTCATCCCAATCCTTTCTAAATCATTTCTTATGATTTTACACAAATTATTACTATTTTTAATAATTTTATCAAGGCCCGTATAGTCGATTTCCATCAATAGCCATCGAACTGCACTTACAACGACCTTTTTCAAATTTGATTTGGACGTAACTCCAAATCCAACCGTTAGATTTCAAATTTCTAATATTCGTTAGAAAGTTCTTTTCGATACGAACCCAACGGTTCCGGTTTTAGGAGAATCCGACGGTCGGATCTCCCGTAATGTCCGTTTGAAATAAATGGTCGAAATTCACGAACTGCCGCGGCGCGGCGCATTCTATTCAGGCCATTATATTATATATATAATATATATAATATATATTTCGTCGATTTCCATTTAAAACGAATTATATAAATAGTTTTAAATTCGTTTCAAAAGAAATTTCAACTTCCATTTCAATTCAAATCAAAATTGAATTCTTCTTTATAAATTCGTTTTAAAATTCATTTCAATTTGCTTTCAATTCAATTTGAATTCGTTTTCAATTCATTTCGAAATCGTTTTCAATTCAATTCACTTCGAAATCGTTTTCAATTCAATTCGTTTCGAAATCGTTTTAAAATCGGTATAAATATCGTTCACGTCAAAATGGCGTCAATCTAATCAACACGGCTTCATAAATTTCTATTTTCAAATATTCTATTTCAAATATTTCTTTTTCAAAATAGTTGTTATTATCAAAATATTTCGTTCAACACATGACCAATCTCAATGGATGAGTACTGTCAACACATGAACCTTTATTTTATATTATAAAGATGTAAATTTTATTACTAAAATATTTCGTTCAACACATGACCAATCTCAATAGATGAAACTGTCAACACATGAACCTTTATTTTATATTATTCTTTATTTTTCAAATTGGAATGAGGCCCAATCAATTACCATATAAAGTTAATTATATGGATTTTCATACAACACATGTATATAATAGCAACGATAGATAATCAACCATCAACCAAAGTGCACTACACTGTATAAGCATCAAATATAGATATCTAACGCTTATAACAGCCTGTCAATCAATCGATCGACATATTTAATCAGTCAGGATGAGTGAACTTCATATTTCATCCCAACACCCGTGTGGGGTTTTCAAACAATCAAACACAGATTTTAGTTGTGCAGTTGGGCGATGTGTAAAATTTATCGACCCAATCAATATCAGTCAAATCGGTGCATATAAACAAATCGGCCGATTTGTTTATAAATATTTATCTATTCACTTTCACGTTAAAAATTATATTTTTAACGATAAAACATTTTATTCAACCTATGAATATTCTATTCGGTTCATTTATTCAATAAAATGATATTTTTATTTTTTTAACATATTTTAGAAAATTTCGGCGGCATAACGGCACGATACTAGAAACGGGACAAGGCCTAGCCTAATCCCCGGTCTAGTGAAGGCCCACGCCATTCACACATCAATCAAAATCACCAAACAACCAAATTCAAATCAAATCATATAACTAAGCTATGTAACCAAACAAACAAGTCCATGGTCTGTGGACGATTCTGTCGGGTGCTACTAAGCACCGTCTGCATCCTAGTATATATGTATAATTAGAAAAGAAATTGAAAGGTGAGAAATTTTCACAAATAGCTATCCAATCATCTTGACTCTTTCTTTTGCAGAAACCTTCGCTGTTCTCGCCTTTTTGTCATCTTCGTCGCCCGTAGCCACTATATATGTAAAAATCGAATTTTTACTTCGGTATTCGATATATAAAAATCATATTTTTATTTCGAAGTTCAATATATAAAAATCATATTTTTAATTCGAAGTTCAACATATAAAAATCATATTTTTAATTCGAAGTTCAACATATAAAAGTCATATTTTTAATTCGAAGTTCACTATATAAAAATCATATTTTTAATTCGAAGTTCAACATATAAAAATCATATTTTTAATTCGAAGTTCAACATATAAAAATCATATTTTTAATTCGAAGTTCACTATATAAAAATCACATTTTTAATTCGAAGTTCACTATATAAAAATCACATTTTTAATTCGATGCATAAACAAAAATCACATTTTCACCTCTTCTATATAGTAAAGACTATATTTTTATCACTTTAAAAATCGAACCTCTTTGTTTTAAAAATACGTTCTCTTTTCATTTCAAAAATATATTCTTTTTCGTTTCAAAAATTCGATCTTTTATATATCAAAAATTCGATCTTTTCTTCTTACAATAATATGATATCATTATATAATTAAAAACTCTATTTTTATATTTTTGAATCTAATCTATTTCTTCGCTATAATATGTAAAAATCAAATTTTTATTATTCTATATAATTAAAATCAAATTTTATCTTCGCTCTTCACCATACAAAGATTTCGCCTTTTAAAAATCTAATCTTTCGCTAATTAAAATCAGTTTTAATATTATCTAACAATCAGTGTTTAAAATTAAAATAAATAACAATCAGTTTTTTTTTAATGAATAACAATCAGTTTTTAAAATGAATAATCAATCAGTAAAACTTACAGAGAGAAGGGGGGAGAATTTTGCAGTGCTGCCGAGGTCGGGGGGGGGGGGGGGGGGGTATCGCGTCTCTTCTAGCGAGGAGGGGGGGCTCTGACGCGAGGAGGGCGCTCGGAGGTCGGAGGTGATGGGGGGGACAGGCGGTGGTCTGTGGCAGGGAACACCGGTCGTGGGGGAGGGCGGTGAGCTAAAATCGAACGGGAGACGAAGAAGAGGATAGCGCATGAGAGAGAGAGAGAGAGGCGGTGGCGCGCCTGCCACCAGCGGCGGCGGCAAACCCCTCCCCCCCTGCGATCGTCGATCGCGACCTGCTGCTACTTTCTTCTTTTTTTTTTTCCTAGAAATGAAAAACGATTGAAAAGGGGGGGGGGCCAGGTTAAGGAGCAAGGGAATAGTTTTTTTTTTTAATATTATTATTATTATTATTTTAAAATTCAAAAAGTTGACTTTTACATACGACCTCTAATCGAGGTCCACCGCCTGTCGCCCATAGCGTTTCACCCCCATTCCGAACACAATGGGATATGTACCGCAAGCTGAATCGACCGTTTCGATCAGTTTCCGTTGCATTTACATTTAAATCACTATATTGAATTTTAAACGTACATTTCAAATTACCGGGGTGACATACTAACTAGAAAAATTCCAGAAAAATATTTTCTAGCTTCGTATTGACGATACGGTCCTAACAAAACTAGTTTCGATGAATTCTGAGACCGTTTGAAAAATGGCCATTTTCCAGTCGATTAAAATCAACTGAAACTGGTCAAACGCGTTTTCCTTTGCCACGCTCACATATTGATTCGAAAAATTATGAAATTTGGAATCTAGCAATAACTTGACACTGCGGACCCAACAAAACTGGTTTCGTCGAAATCCGAGGTCGTTTGCAAAAAGTCCATTTTTAAGGGCCTGAATTCCATAGCGACTATTCAGAATTTTCAACTGGACATATCTTTTACTTCCCGCTATGAAATCTCGATTTTTCGGATTCGTTGGAAAGATATTCACTATTAGATTCCATTATTTTTGGTTTCACTAAAATCCGGATTGTTTTGCACCCGGTACATTCAATTGAAGTTTGAAATCGAATTATCGAACTACTGCGCCATTTTCAGTTCTTTTTATAATTATTTATATTCTAACGACGACGTATATAAAATATATACGTCGAATTCTATTCAAAAATAAATTTCTCGTCGTTTTTATTTAAAATAATTCATTTTAAATAATCAAAATTCGCTAAAATTGCCAAAATAAAAATTTTAAACTGGCCCAGATTTTCCGGGTTATTACAATCTCCCCCACTTAAAACTTTTCGTCCCCGAAAAGGAACAAAGTCGAAAGTGGTTTGATTAATCAACTCTACGCTCGATCTGGCTTCCATTCTCCAACTCTTTAGTTTCTGAGAATTTTCAAAATTTCAAAAATTTGGCTAACACTCTAAATTTTTGAAAAATTTCGCCATAACCTCCCCTGCACCGGGAGCATCGGGGAATTTCAAATAGCTTCCCCGGTCCTTCAGATCTCAAAAAGAAAAAGAAAAGGCCAAGCGGCTAGCCAATAGGCTCATAAAATCATCATCACCCAAACAAAACAGTAAATTATGTAGTAAACATGTACCTATTTGTCGGGCAAACAAATTTTATTCTCTGGCTCTAGACTCCTTGCTATGACCTGTTCAAAAGATATACATGTATGCAAGCAAATGCGACCAATTTTCAATATAGTTCAATATTTGGTTCAATTAGGCATAATGGTTCAAAATTAGCAAACAAATGAACAATCAACACAAACATCAATCAATTAGTGAATTAACGTTTCAAATTCATAATTTTGATATATATACTGAAAATCTTGTTTTTGATGCCAATTCACACTAAAGTGTTCTAGCTATATAAGATTTGGTTCTCACACCAGTCTAATGGAAATATATAGAAAATCACATCTTCGAAACTCGAACATAAATGTTGATGATGCGATCGCTATCATCAATATCATCTTCGGGCGACTAGAGTGTGATGCTATATCTATCCAATATATTAAAACTTCGAATACACGCGGATCAGACGTATACGCAAAATCTATATATATTGGATTGTCCACATCAATATAAATAAATAACCAAATACGAATAATTGATTTAAATTTTCAAAACAAAAATTTGTTTTCACTTTCAAAATTATACCCTCCACACTCGTTCTAGGATACTACTGATCCCATCTCTAACGAGTCACTCTCATTGGATATTGCTAATCCAATATCTGATGAATTCTTTCGTACGGTTCTAATGTGTCTTGTTCTCTGCTTTGTAAACCAAAGCTCTGATACCAACTGTGAAAACCCGTAACTTCCCCGTAAAGGAAAGCGTCGGATAGTTCGAGAACAAGCCACAACAGAACGCATATAAAAGAACATTTCATTGTATATTACAACAATGCATCAGATTACAAGAATATACAGAGTATAAATGAATAAATATTACACAGAAATATCAGAGATTTAAATTACATTTAAATACATAGCAGCGGAAAATAATACAATACACAACTAGAAGGAGATATACGGATACAAAGCTTTCCGGATATCGTTCCAGCTGTAAACCAGGATCCTGTGAATATAAATCTGCAAAACCCAAAACTACTAGCTGCCCGTGTCAAAATAAGGGCACCCAGAGTTTAGGTTAAAACAATAAACTCCAGGTCAGTCATGTGACTGGTGTGAGAACTAAAAACAGTTATTAATCTTTATTTTAAATCATTAGGTAAATCAAGGGACCACGCCGTATAACACGGAACGGGTTTCCTCCCAAGAATACCAGTGCATAAAACAAACAGCGCAATGCTAAATAGAGAAAAATGAAGCTGTTATAAGACCCAGGTCCTATCACACAATGCAACGCAAGCCGGGTGATAGGGTTTTCCCTTATAACAGCCAAAGAATGTTTGATACGTTTAAAAACAAATCATTTGATACTATCATAAGTGCATAGTGTATAAAACAACTTCAAATCATAAGTATCAATCATAGACGGCATGGGTACCATATATCATGCCGCCATACTAGTTCTACAATTAAAACCGCAAATGTCACGTATTTGGAAATTGGATTTCCGTCTATGAACCGAGGCCAGGGATCGTCCTCACCGTCTTCGAGACAATCTAGCCCATGTCTCCGGAACAGCCGCAACTGCCCCTTGGAGCGACAGGGCCGGTCCACCGATGTGGATTATAGTGCCTGAACAATACGTCTCTCCGCCCTATGGGGCGTAAATGAGCCAACTAAATGACTCCATCGGTTCGAGAACCACCGATCAATCCGAGGCGCCTCGCAACAGCAACAACCACATAAGTCAAACTCGTCAGGGCGTGTAAAACCACTGACGCCACTTCTAGCTAGAAAGAAACGCATGTCCTCCCTGAGGTCCTCTCCCGTTTTTGGTTCATACCGGGTGTGAAACTCGCGAAGTAAACGTTACACAAAGCTACGCCACAAAGGCCGTGCTTCGATCATCACCACAAGACTTTGCTTTTCAACAGAAGCCTCGATCAATTGCCACTTAGGCATGCCACACAGGCAATTCACTCCATGCGTTTGATATCCATCAATATATAACCCCTGAGCTCGTACGTCTCAGAGAAGGGCGTTAAGCAAGAGAATAAATTCTCCGCCGCCAAACAGATATATATTTAATAGAGATCAATCACACAGACTAAAATCCAATGTCAGACACACAGTCCATTTACAAGTTCGTTCTGGGTCTGAACGAAACCGGAGGCACCTAGTACCCCGCATATCCATCGATCTCCAAGTACGTCTGGACGATCACTAACTGTTTCCATCTTCTTGGGTGTACAGCCCAATCAAGATCATCAGTAATTACCCAAACGACGTGAAGACCTCCGGTCTTCGACCATCGTCTTCATCTTCGACTTATCGTCGTATCAGTTATTCAGAATGGGATAAACCCGGTCTTTCCGAATAACTCACGTATTTTTAAATAAGTGTTACACAAACACAACATACGCCTCATTCCAATTTATCAGTCACTAACCGTAAATTAATCAAGAGAATAATTCCCCAAATATTAACCCCGAAGGCCGAAACCAACATCAGATCAATATCCAGGAAACCATTCTGCTTAGCTAACCGACAGTTAGTTTCTGAATTTCGCATTCATAGGGAAGGTTCCCATTAATTTTATCAAAGATAAATTCTTTCTATTTATTCTTTAATCTATTTTTGAATATCAATTCAAAACTAGTCGGGATTAACGAAACTTACCGAAGTAATCATTTGTTTTAATTTCCCAATCCCAACCTATTATTCCCATGAAGTAAAACTGGTCCTACTTCATATCTAACACCACGGTGTTATTGGTAAATTCAATTACCATTTCACGTTCAAATCTAATTAAAGATTTAACTATCGCCTGGAGCCAAAACTGGTGCTACTCCATTCTCGATCATTTCAATCTTATTAAAGATTCATTAAAACTCCACTTAGTTTTAATCTTTAACTGGGTTAAAGAATCAGTGTCATTTAAAAACACGGTTCACGATAAACCCAAAATCACATTCATTAATTATCAGGTTAAAGAGCGAGTGTTGTTTAAAACACTGTTCACGATAAACCCAAAAATCAATATCAATTCAATTCCAATTAAATATTATTTAATTGGTACACTTCATTAAATCTAAATAAAAAGATTTAATCTTTTCTCCACTGGGTTCAAGAACAGTGTTAATGAAGACAACATTCACGACAAACCCAAATCACATTTGATATTCAATATAAGGCTCTGAATAGAAAATATATCGGCTTGTATTCAATATCAAATTCTACGATTAACAAATGTCGTATTGGAAATAACGATATATATATCTTTCAAATTTCCATAACAACATCTGTATAATCACGAATTTCAACATCGAAATATTCCGAAGACAATTTCGATTCAAATCCACTCCAATGCAATCATTGGAAATTATGGTTATTTTCAAAACCATTTCAAATCCAATTTATTTATTTTAAAAATAAATAAATTACTATTCTAGTTCAAAACTAGTTCATTTCGATAAAAATCTATTTTTATCCTTTCAAATATGGAGTTTTTCATCCCAATCCTTTCTAAATCATTTCTTATGATTTTACACAAATTATTACTATTTTTAATAATTTTATCAAGGCCCGTATAGTCGATTTCCATCAATGGCCATCGAACTGCACTTACAGCGACCTTTTTCAAATTTGATTTGGACGTAACTCCAAATCCAACCGTTAGATTTCAAATTTCTAATATTCGTTAGAAAGTTCTTTTCGATACGAACCCAACGGTTCCGGTTTTAGGAGAATCCGACGGTCGGATCTCCCGTAATGTCCGTTTGAAATAAATGGTCGAAATTCACGAACTACCGCGGCGCGGCGCGTTCTATTCAGGCCATTATATTATATATATAATATATATTTCGTCGATTTCCATTTAAAACGAATTATATAAATAGTTTTAAATTCGTTTCAAAAGAAATTTCAACTTCCATTTCAATTCAAATCAAAATTGAATTCTTCTTTATAAATTCGTTTTAAAATTCATTTCTATTCAATTCAAATTTCAATTCAATTTGAATTCATTTCAATTTGCTTTCAATTCAATTTGAATTCATTTTCAATTCATTTCGAAATCGTTTTCAATTCAATTCACTTCGAAATCGTTTTCAATTCAATTCATTTCGAAATCGTTTTAAAATCGGTATAAATATCGTTCACGTCAAAATGGCGTCAATCTAATCAACACGGCTTCATAAATTTCTATTTTCAAATATTCTATTTCAAATATTTCTTTTTCAAAATAGTTGTTATTATCAAAATATTTCGTTCAACACATGACCAATCTCAATGGATGAGTACTGTCAACACATGAACCTTTATTTTATATTATAAAGATGTAAATTTTATTACTAAAATATTTCGTTCAACACATGACCAATCTCAATAGATGAAACTGTCAACACATGAACCTTTATTTTATATTATTCTTTATTTTTCAAATTGGAATGAGGCCCAATCAATTACCATATAAAGTTAATTATATGGATTTTCATACAACACATGTATATAATAGCAACGATAGATAATCAACCATCAACCAAAGTGCACTACACTGTATAAGCATCAAATATAGATATCTAACGCTTATAACAGCCTGTCAATCAATCAATCAACATATTTAATCAGTCAGGATGAGTGAACTTCATATTTCATCCCAACACCTGTGTGGGGTTTTCAAACAATCAAACACAGATTTTAGTTTTGCAGTTGGGCGATGTGTAAAATTTATCGACCCAATCAATATCAGTCAAATCAGTGCATATAAACAAATCGGCCGATTTGTTTATAAATATTTATCTATTCACTTTCACGTTAAAAATTATATTTTTAACGATAAAACATTTTATTCAACCTATGAATATTCTATTCGGTTCATTTATTCAATAAAATGATATTTTTATTTTTCTAACATATTTTAGAAAATTTCGGCGGCATAACGGCACGATACTAGAAACGGGACAAGGCCTAGCCTAATCCCCGGTCTAGTGAAGGCCCACGCCATTCACACATCAATCAAAATCACCAAACAACCAAATTCAAATCAAATCATATAACTAAGCTATGCAACCAAACAAACAAGTCCATGGTCTGTGGACGATTGTGTCGGGTGCTACTAAGCACCGTCTGCATCCTAGTATATATATATAATTAGAAAAGAAATTGAAAGGTGAGAAATTCTCACAAATAGCTATCCAATCATCTTGACTCTTTCTTTTGCAGAAACCTTCGCTGTTCTCGCCTTTTTGTCATCTTCGTCGCCCGTAGCCACTATATATGTAAAAATCGAATTTTTACTTCGGTATTCGATATATAAAAATCATATTTTTATTTCGAAGTTCAATATATAAAAATCATATTTTTAATTCGAAGTTCAACATATAAAAATCATATTTTTAATTCGAAGTTCAACATATAAAAATCATATTTTTAATTCGAAGTTCACTATATAAAAATCATATTTTTAATTCGAAGTTCAACATATAAAAATCATATTTTTAATTCGAAGTTCAACATATAAAAATCATATTTTTAATTCGAAGTTCACTATATAAAAATCACATTTTTAATTCGAAGTTCGCTATATAAAAATCACATTTTTAATTCGATGCATAAACAAAAATCACATTTTCACCTCTTCTATATAGTAAAGACTATATTTTTATCACTTTAAAAATCGAACCTCTTTGTTTTAAAAATACGTTCTCTTTTCATTTCAAAAATATATTCTTTTTCGTTTCAAAAATTCGATCTTTTATATTTCAAAAATTCGATCTTTTCTTCTTACAATAATATGATATCATTATATAATTAAAAACTCTATTTTTATATTTTTGAATCTAATCTATTTCTTCGCTATAATATGTAAAAATCAAATTTTTATTATTCTATATAATCAAAATCAAATTTTATCTTCGCTCTTCACCATACAAAGATTTCGCCTTTTAAAAATCTAATCTTTCGCTAATTAAAATCAGTTTTAATATTATCTAACAATCAGTGTTTAAAATTAAAATAAATAACAATCAGTTTTTTTTTTAATGAATAACAATCAGTTTTTAAAATGAATAATCAATCAGTAAAACTTACAGAGAGGAGGGGGGAGAATTTTGCAGTGCTGCCGAGGTCGGGGGGGGGGGGGGGGTATCGCGTCTCTTCTGGCGAGGAGGGGGGGCTCTGACGCGAGGAGGGCGCTCGGAGGTCGGAGGTGATGGGGGGGACAGGCGGTGGTCTGTGGCAGGGAACACCGGTCGTGGGGGAGGGCGGTGAGCTAAAATCGAACGGGAGACGAAGAAGAGGAGAGCGCATGAGAGAGAGAGAGAGAGGCGGTGGCGCGCCTGCCACCAGCGGCGGCGGCAAACCCCTCCCCCCCTGCGATCGTCGATCGCGACCTGCTGCTGCTTTCTTCTTTTTTTTTTTCCTAGAAATGAAAAACGATTGAAAAGGGGGGGCCAGGTTAAGGAGCAAGGGAATAGTTTTTTTTATTATTATTATTATTTTAAAATTCAAAAAGTTGACTTTTACATACGACCTCTAATCGAGGTCCACCGCCTGTCGCCCATAACGTTTCACCCCTATTCCGAACACAATGGGATATGTACCGCAAGCTGAATCGACCTTTCGATCAGTTTCCGTTGCATTTACATTTAAATCACTATATTGAATTTTAAACGTACATTGCAAATTACCGGGGTCACATACTAACTAGAAAAATTCCAGAAAAATATTTTCTAGCTTCGTATTGATGATACAGTCCTAACAAAACTAGTTTCGATGAATTCTGAGACCGTTTGAAAAATGGCCATTTTCCAGTCGATTAAAATCAACTGAAACTGGTCAAACGCATTTTCCTTTGCCACGCTCACATATTGATTCGAAATATTATAAAATTTGGAATCTAGCAATAACTTGACACTGCGGACCCAACAAAACTGGTTTCGTCGAAATCCGAGGTCGTTTGCAAAAAGTCCATTTTTAAAGGCCTGAATTCCATAGCGACTATTCAGAATTTTCAACTGGACATATCTTTTGCTTCCCGCTATGAAATCTCGATTTTTCGGATTCGTTGGAAAGATATTCACTATTAGATTCCATTATTTTTGGTTTCACTAAAATCCGGATTGTTTTGCACCCGTTACATTCAATTGAAGTTTGAAATCGAATTATCGAACTACCACGCCATTTTCAATTCTTTTTATAATTATTTATATTCTAACGACGACGTATATAAAATATATACGTCGAATTCTATTCAAAAATAAATTTCTCGTCGTTTTTATTTAAAATAATTCATTTTAAATAATCAAAATTCGCTAAAATTGCCAAAATAAAATTTTTAAACTGGCCCAGATTTTCCGGGTTATTACATAAGTATATGCACATGCGCTTATGTGTAAACACGTATTTGGTCATCTGTCAAGCTTATATGTTAGTTTATGATATAGATAAGTGACTTTCTACAATGGATATGGCTGCAGCGTAAATTCCTATTGTGTCCTATTTAAACTTCCATGTTTATCCTCTTTATCGAAAAATGTTCATGCATTGTCTGGAGATAATTTACACCACCCGGAACCTAGTTGCTGCATAATGTGTGCTGCTATGCATGACCCTTTGTTCTTTTTAGTTGTTGCCATGGAGTCCCTTACTGCTGGTTACTAGTTATTATTTAACATGCTGTTGAGGTAGCATACCATTCTAGGTCATGATCACCATAAATTTGGCACCTGGACCCCTTCAAATTTTCGTATTTATATCTGAATAATATGTTGTTCTTATATATGATGCTTAGCCAAATCTGAAACTTGTTGCATGTTACCCTATGCACGTATAGTCGTATGCCCTTAAAGATACATGACACATTGTACCCCTGGTAACTTTACACTTATAAGTGTGGGAAACTTGATGTACATCACAGTGGTTGTTTCAAAAAGTGTCTGTCCATTCAATGTATGCATACTTGAATCCAAGATGTTCTTGTTTTAAATACATGACACAATATGCCGGAGCCAACTTTAGAAAAGAAATGTGTTTGTCAATACCCTGCATAGTGTTATATATGTATATATTGATTGTATATGCATGTTGACATTGTGAATGACCTCCTTGAACCCTGCATTGCTTCAGTAGACATTTTCCATTTGCCACTAGACTCAATATCATTACCTAACCTGGTTGACTAGGACTGACCATGTTGTTGCCTAAAATTTAGCATTGTTTTGAGCTGCTGTATTGATTAAGCGTCCGTGTCCTCTAATTAACAGTTCACTCCGTTTACTTTTGATTTATGAAGTAATATATTAATGTATGACAGGGTTTATTGCCAAATGGTAGGATATTAGCTAAACAAATTGAGCTAACAGTAGACGTATATTTGTTTTTTTTTTTTTTGTCGTTTGAGTTGCAGTTGAAGTATTAGCCGAATTTTCCTTTGAAACTTTCTGTCATTTGTTTGCTCCCAACTATGCTTGTTACTTCTATGTGGGTCACATATTTTGCTTATACATTAAATTACTTGTGTGTCGTAACAGCATAGGCATTTATGTGATGGGTATACACCCACCTGACATATGCATGCTCATCATCTTAAGTATGGATCTAGATTTATCAACTTTTAAAGCAGAATCACTGTGATTATCATCTTTCATCACAAAGAAGATGCATATAATTGGTGTGTCTATATGGGCTTTATTAAAACTGCATATAGTCATATTTTATCATTTTGAACATTTTCTAGGAATTACTGTGGCATTCAAACATGTGTCATTTTAGCCATTAAACCGAAATGATTGCCATACTCAGTTGCATTGCTTTTAAAGGAGAAATATTTGTTACTGTCATAACCGAAAATGTGTTACACATGCTTGGGAAACCTGTGTATATGTCCTTTTGCCTCGCTGCTAGATCTGAAATAAACACATAGTGTCTCATATCCATATTACTTGTGTTGATCACTGGTTGGTTATGCGTGGGTTCAGGGTAAAAATTCCTGAAACATATTGAGTATCCATTTTAGTCTTTGCTGTGAAACTTTCATGCCATGTTATCAAGCTTTCTCTCTTCTAAGTAAAGACACTGTTATGCATGCTTTGCCGTATGGTCTTGCTGCATATATAAATAGCTGCATGTGTAATTAAGATATTAGGTGACTGTGCAATGCGCCTTCCTTTGTTACTGCACATGCTAGTGTTTTACCAAGGTCATTTCGACTCATTATGCTATATACATACCGTCTAGCAATTGACATGGACTGGGACATGGACTGATATACCCGAACATTTGATAAATTGTGAGGTTTACTAAGTATATTTCAGTGTTATTCAAAGTCGACTTACTTGTAGTAAGTTAAACCTGACCCGAGTTTTTGTTTTGCTCGGGTCAGGGTCAGACCCGAGCAGTGCAGATTTAAATATTACAGCCGGGATTCGATGATGTGCAAGCTGGGGATTCTGGAGGCGCGCACTCTGAAGACATTAAACAGTAAATATTTTCTTTGGTTTTTAAACTATATATTTCATTCTGTTGTATAGAAAATTTGTTATATAAATTTTTTTGATGAATATATAAAGGGTTATTTCGCTGTTAAATACTGTGCTATTTATTTTCTGTTTTCTGTGTTGATTATGTGTTTAAACTCTGTAAGTTAAATAACGATACGTCGATTTGGACGTTTTAAATTGGTTTAATTACTAATTTAAAGCGGTCAAAAAGGCGGGTCGTTACAAAAATAGCTAAAATAAAAAATTTAAATTGGTTCAGAAATTCCGGGTTGTTACACAATATGATGAGGTAAAGAAGAAAATAAGCGAATGAGAACTGTAGAAACAAAAAATGGTATATCAGATCATCTGTTCATGAAGGAATTTTAAACCGCTAAAGTAAACGGTACGTGAAATTCTAATCTACTGCAACAAATTTAAAAAATTGCAACGATTGAGGGTTCAATCATCTATAGCAATTAGTGAGTGGTCCGTGTTTCGCACATGGGCAGCGTGTAGTATTAATTTATGTAATTGTTGTTTGAGAAGAAGAAGATATGGCAGCACTGATATATATTAATGTAAAGTTGGACGAAAAGATGAAATGAAAAATTGTACTCGTATATAATTCTTCCCTCTATTATTTACGATTGCATTATTGATCACAGTAAATCGAAGTAGAGCAAGAAGTGGCTAATTCATATATGTTGTTAATCCATATGGTATATGAAGTCATTGTACAGAAAGCAATAGTAATATAAATAAAAAAGGCAGTGACAATATAAAAACATCCCTCCAAAGCATTGATCAGTCCAAACTTGTAACGTCTCGGAATTTCTATGACTTAATAATTAATTTAATTATTATTATATACTGGTTCGGTAATTTAATTAGTTTGAATTCAAATATTACAAATATTTGTTTAATATAATATTTAACGGGATAAAACAATTATTTCTGAAATAGTCGGAAATAGTTAGATTTGCAATATTTTGTAATTTGGATAGTATATGATATTTAATTTAGTTTATATTCGAGTTATAATAATGAATATATTATTTATACGACATTTGAACGTATTAATTATAATATAATTATAATCTAGCTCTTAACGTCGCGGTAGTTCGTAATTTGGCATTTTGAACTTCAACTGAGTGTACCGGATTCGTTATAAGTCGGATTTTTTCGAAACAAGAACCGTTCGAATTTGTTGAGTTATATTTTTCTAATGGAAGTGAGAAATCGAGATTTGGCCTTGTAGATTGTAAGTTATGTCCAAACCAAATTTTCAGAATGTCGCTCTGGAATCGTATATATACCATAACGATTATTTAATATAATTAAATACTGGGTTCGAATTTGGATAAGATTTTTGAGATGTAGTTATAATTAAATTTTTAGAATTTTTCTGTAATTTTTAATTTGGAAAATATGCAACTTTTTGTTCAGCGTATTTTTGCGCCATATATCAGTACTTTTAGGGTTTCATAAAATAAGCTAACTTGTCTATTTTATTATATTTTTGGGATCGTGGCAAATTGCTCGTTGTAACGGTATCTTTATTTCTGTCATTGGCAGTTGGTCCTTAAACAAACTAAATTTTTATGCAACTGTGTACCCTGAGAAAAATACATATAATGCCCACCTTACCATTTTCCGTCATTCTACAGCCTTCCATCTTGTAGACTTGCGTTTACATTTCTTCACGGCTAAGCTAAATTAAACACTGAGGCCAAGGGATTAATACAGTAGGCCTACTTCCTTACCTAACCTTTCCACATGGGATGCGTGCTTGCCTAATTGTATAGCATGAATGAATTGTCATACTACTGCTAACCTACCGACGTCCATTACTAGCTGCAAACGTGGAGAAGACTAGTACTAAAGGCAATTTAATGGGAATGGACAACACCTTCACTATCATCAAACTGAATAGTACATTCTCAATAAAATTCGTAATGTTTAAATAAAAATCGAACTTTATTGACAAATAAGATACTCGTTAATAACCCGGACAATATGAAAGAGACAAAAATGGTTTTTTTTTTTTTTTTTTTTTTTTAACTAAGGATAAATAATACTCCAGGACTGTAAACATGGTACCTGAAAGAAGTTTAAGAAATAGAGAAATTTAAGTTGAAAACTTCGCATTCAGTTCAGAGCATAGAATTAAATTCGAACCCCCATGATTTCAATAAAATCATAAAACGAGGCTGCAGACTTTCTATCAAAAAGTGCAAAACCACATGGGTTTCTAAATCAAAACTTAAACTATAGCCTAACCTATATATTCTACTCCATATGTCTAGGAGACCTTTTCTCATACACTACACAGGCATTGTTCAATCAACTCGGACCTTAAGTTACCCGTAGTATTATAGCTACCTATTCCCAATGTTCCTTGCATGCCAAGGAGTTCAGTGTATAAATACGTAACCTTGTTCTCTTTTCTTCGGACACAGCAAAACGAGAGAAAGAAAGAAAAAATCGAATCATATAATCTATTAAAAATGGTAAAATGAAAATTCGTGAACCCGGTCTGGTCACTGTCTTCACGCCGACGCCATTTAGTACAGCTCGATGTTGAATGCTGGAAACTCAAGAGTGAACAATACATACAAGGTTGAAGTTGTTGGAAGATGGAAGCTTATTTACAGAATCAAGAGTATAGATGGATTTGTGGAGGGATGTAGGCCTGCTCACCTGCAAGTTTTCAGGGAAGTTAAAGAAAAGAAATGTCGGTTGCGTTACTGTACGAGCTCCAAAATGCCTGGAATCGCACCTTTATTATTGCGAGCGAGTTTGATAAAAAAAGGTACAGGGTGGGAGAGAATTCGGTGACGTGATTTTTGAAAAAAAATTCCGTGATTTTACGTGAAATAGAGGAGAGGGGGTGATTGCGTTGGAACCTGCGGAAACGGCTGAAGTTTTGAAGAGGAGGAGCATCCATCGTGTTTTTCCCGGAGTTGGGGAAGAAACCTTTTGCGTTCATGGGTTTCAACGAAGTGGATGCGGGCCGGTTTTATGTGAAGCCCAATTTGATGAAAAGAAAAAAGGAAATCATATTGCTGTTAGCCCGTTACCTGCGAAGAAAAATAAGATAAGAAGTTGGGGAAGGAAATGGTGGATCATGAGGAGCTTGTTCTCACAGAATAAAAAGTCGCGGGTGGATAATTTTCTGAATGGGCCAAGGACAGAAAAATAGGGGTAAGGCCCATGTTTTAATTAAATTCAAGTTTATTTTAAATTAAATAGTGCATCCAATTGTAATTACAATATCTCGTCCATACGTGGTCCTAATTACAAACCGTTTATCACGTTGGAATCGTATGATCGCAGGCTTCGCGATGGATCTAGTTCGGAGCAATTCAGAGCTCGTCTCAATTTTAAGCAAAGTTAAAATGTTTGGTACAATCAACGGACGTTAACCGTTATCTAACGATTTACGACCAAGGTGAGTAAACTCACTAACTCTGTGCAGTTTTATAATTTTATAAACGTTATTTAATATTGATAAAAATGATTGAATGCTATGTGTGCTGGTTGTTTGGATGATTTACAAATAAATTGGTTGATAGTTATATATATGAAGTCGTTGGCTAAATACTGATTTTTATTTATTTCACATTTGTATGAAATTAGTGTTATTAATGTTGATTAACGTTTGTGGATGCAGGAAAAACAGGTTGGAGGAATCCAACTAGATTCCTCAAAATTTATATTGTTTGTTTTGTATATGGTGTTATACGATGTGTTAAATAATTTATGGTTGGTGGTTGTGTATTGATTGAATATCACTGGCCCAAAAATATCAATATATAGAATATCCTGAAAACGAAATTTTAAGATTTTAAAAACGGGAATTTATTTTTCCAAACAGAAGTTGAAATTTGAATAAGCAGGTTTATGTTTGTTTTGAACCAATATTATTATTATTAAGTTTGAAGTCAATTCGGATTTAAAAACCAAATTATAAATAAGTGGGACCTTAAATGAGATTTGAAAGATGGAAACTTATAACCGAATTTTATAAGCTAAGTAATTTTATAAATAGGAGTTCATAAAATTTAAGAGGAATTGTAACATTTTAGAAGTGTGATAATGATTTGTTTCGTAAGCAAGGCATGCAGTTTGTAAATTAAGAGAATGGATAAGGAATGGGCCTTTACATTTAGTAAATGAGCTGAAACAGAAATTTGGGTTATGAAAGAAATTATATAATAGAAGTTATAAAATATTAAATTATAAAATAGGGTTAACGAAAGTGAAATTAAAATTATCAAATCCTTTGTTATTTAAAAGTGAAATGTATAAACGTTTCGGAAATGGATAATTGGATATTTTGAAATGGTCATTCAAAATTTTGAAATTTGAAGTTGAAGTTGTTTAGTGAAAGTGAATAAAGATTTGGAAAGAAAATGTTTTGAAGTTGGAAATGGTTATAAAAGAATTTGGGTTTGGTAATAAGAATTCAAATAAGAATTTGAATGGAATAGGAAATTGAGTTGATTTATAAGGATAAGATTATTACAAATTTCGGAAAGATATATTTCGAAGTTTGGAATGTCGATCGAATATGAAATTTATTTGAAGAAGGTTATATATATTGAAATCTGACAAATGTCAAATTCGGGAAGGTATTAATTATTTTCCCTTTTTAAATACTTAACCTCCTTTATTATCTATTTACTTATTTTATAATTTTTACTTAATTAAAGTAAAGAATCAAAGTTATATTTTAAAGTTGAATATTTTGGAAACAGGGATTTTAATGCTATCGTTAAAATCGAGATTTTTCGTAAAATAGGTGAATTCGTAAACCGAATCTGAGAGTTTGCGTAAGCAATAATTTAATAAGAAATTAAGAAATGAAGTTAAAGAAATTAGGAACTAACTGGAGACTAGTTAAGTTGGACGACTTTCTGGGTATCGATCTAATGTTGGTTTCGGCCTTCGGGGTTGATACTTGGGAAATTATTCTCTTACTAGTTTATAGTTAGAGACTGATGAATGGGGAAGAATAGTGATACATGAATAAGAAATGGAAATATTTCATGATGTTAAATAAAGTATATTTTCTAAATGTAGAAGATAAGAGTGTAGATATATGGAATTAATTCCCGATGTTAAAAAGAGATATTTTCCAAATATAGAAAATAAATCGTTTAAAATAGATGGAAACATTTTCCAAGGATCATGCGAGGCAAAACAGGTTTCGAGAAATACGTGGGAAATATGGGAAACGGGAAATTTGGGAAATGAATAAATTATTGATAAATTAATTTAAGGGGCTCAGTGTTGATGGACGGTTGATCGATAAATTTCCATTTAGAGATAAGATCCTTGTGTGTATAAATGTTTTCCTTTAATAGTTAAATCACCGGCTATCAAAGTTTTTGATCATTTTTCCGTTGTCAATATGGAGAGACCAGGATCAGATTTATTATCTGAAAACCACTTCGTATGGGCAATATGTGAATCAAATATGATGAAGATAATTGAAGACGGAGTCTATGCAAGGGCTGATTTGGAGATCCTAGGTAGAAATTTCCTAAGATGGATTTATAGAATAGTGCCTTTGGTTTGTCCAGACCCAGGATAACTTGAATGGATGAATGTCTAACAGAGTTTATCTAATTGATCGCGTAAGTTGATCTCTTCAAACATATTCACGTTTGGTGGCGGAGGAATTCGTTTCTCTTAGCTTTATACCCATGGTATTTTTGGAGAAATCAATTTGTGATTTGGCGGGTATGACGATGTGGCATTCAAAGTAAATGAAGGTGTGATCTGTCAAAAGATACGTTATAACCTCAAGCCTTAACAACCGGGAAATGACAAAAATCGGGCAGGCAGCATGGCTATGTGGGTTGCTCTCATTAGGGTGTATTGTCACCATCTAGAGAATATTCATATTTGTTACTTTTTTCATTTTCTGTATCTCCCGGGAACGGTTATGTTGCTAGCAACCGTAAGGTGACAAGACATTCGATACACTTAAGAGAAATGAGTGGTCAGTCATGTGTGGCTGAGTTGCAAGATGTTCTTGTTGAACTCCAGTTTATCCCCTCCAGAGTACACTGATCGGAAGGTGGTTCCATACCTTGTCATAGTTGGAAACCAATCCCCAATAAGCACCCGCGGTTTTGATTGTATATTATATATGTGGAGCGTGAGATGCAAGCGTTCTGCTAGATTGTATTTACTTGTGATTAGACACTATTATAATATCAGAAAAATATTGGTTTTGAAGATGTTTTGGGTTATAGTAAGGTAAAAACCGTCCATGTTTATGTGTGAGCTGGTCTTACTATTATCCTTTTCTTTCTAAAGGATTTTTCAAAGTTAAACAATATGATTGGAGTTTACTCACACCAGTCCCATGACTGACCCAGAGTTTATTTTGTTTTGTTTTACCCTAAACTCTTGGGTGCCCAAATTTGTACGGGCAGTCAAGTAGTTAGGATTTTACAGATACTTGGAGGAGCTTGGAGTAGGAGGCTTCAGCATTAGTTATAGCTAGAATTTATTTCCGTTGTGGTGTTATATGATAATGGTATGTATATACAGTATAGTTTTGTATTTCAAAGTTATGTTATATGATATATTTTATTCGTTTCGCTGTGAGATTCGTGTTTACTCTGATTTTGTTATACGGAGTTCTTCTATTCTAATTTTCTTTGTTTCTATTCTCACCCTCTAACTTCCTTCTATTAATGATCCGGTATTTCCGATGTCCGAATAGTCGACATCGTGTTTTATGTCGATTTTCGGGGTCGAAAATCCCGTGGTCGTTACAAAATTGATATACAATAGTATAGGCTATGCGGAGAAGTTTTTACACTGATGTTCACATCTGAAGCAAGATGTATATAAATGATAGTAGCTAGTAAACATAGTCTATCCTAATAGTACAACTTACACATGCAGGGGATAACAAACAAAAAATCAACACATAATATGTGCATACAATCTTCCAAGATTTCTTTTATTAAAAAATGGATGCTCTAAAAGCTAATCAAATGTAGTGGAAATTTAGAATTTATTTTATTTACACAGTCCATAAAACATATCTATGGCCATGGTTTTCAGATGAAACAATACATTCATATACATTTGAATGAATGTGCATTTATATAAATATAAAATACATTACTTCCTAATATAATTAAACAATTTAAAAAAACTTGAAAATATGCATGAGTACTTGTCAAATGGTACAGATAGAGTTTGTCATTATCCCATTATGGCAATTGCCACTGGCCATCGATTAAAATTCCATGTAGATGTATGGAAGATCAAAAATGGTTTATAACTAAAAGGCACTACTCAAATAATGATAATCTGCAACGTCAGAAAGTAATAGATAAGCCCAGCCAATCACCAAATAAATACCATACTTCTTCTTGCTCCCATGTTATCTAGATTACAAATTGTTGAAAATGTGGATACTAGGGAAACATGGAGCAGTGAAGAACAAAATTTGGGAATGGCTATCTATAGACATATATACATATATTTGTGCATACAGTCGACTCATATGTGCATGCATGCCTAAGCATGCACCCTACTCGAAAGTAATAGATATCAAGCCAACCATAGAAAATGGTTAAAGATAAAAGTATATTACATGTTTACAAATACTACCAGGCCAACCAGTGATTGTGTTGAAAATCAATAATGTTTTTACGTTAAATGTAGATAATTTAAGGATACCATGTATATCCTAGTTTCAAGCATTAATATATAGAAAAATGAGCTAAATCCGTCAGTCGTAAACTTTAGTCTTTGAGAATTCTTAGTTTCGTATTTAAATAATGTGTTGACTGAAAGTTAGAAATGTTAATAGAGAATTCCAATCGCAGAAACTCAAATTCATACAATATTAAAACATTGTACATTAGCAACTCTAACATTGTAAGCAAACACGTAATTCTCAAATCAAATTCTAAAATTCACCATTCTAATTCACAGTCTGCATCCAAATAGAGACAGAAATAACTTAGAATCTTGGGATAAAAGAGGAACATTGCTTCTGGGCGATGAGCTAATTCAGCATGTTACGATAAGATTAATTCAAAATAGTCAGTGTGGAATCAATTCAATGCTTAAGATGGAATAACAGTTGGTTCCAAATTGTTAAAATGTTGTCTCATCCTTGAAATGTGACGGAAGACAATATTTTATCAAATGGTTTCAGTGGGCAATATGTGATATTCATTATAATAAAAATGATATATATATATATATATATGTATTTATGTATGTATGTATGTATATTTATTATAATAAAATTATGTATTTTGAAGCTTAACAATATCTTAGCTAAACTTCTCCAATAAAAAAAAAATTAGAACTGCAGTTAAAGTGGTGTTGCAAAAGATTTTTCTTGAATTTATGATCATTATGGTGAAGTAGTGGCTGAGGAATTCATACAGGTAGCACAATTAAAGAGCACGCTTCAGTATCTGGCAAACCCATCCAAACAACAAAATAAATAAGAGACAAGGACAAAGAAATGAAATACAAATTAAAGAAAACAAATAACAAGAAGAATCATACGATATATCGGACTGACTTGTTACATAGTAACACAACTTATATATACAAAGTATTATATGCAAGACATTCAGTAAGCTCCTAGACACATGCACTATGATCCTAGTTATATATTCCAAAAATATAATTTTATTTTAGAAATCTACAACAAAATTTCATAAGAAGATTGCACTTGACACACACACTATGACCAGGGTATGTAATAACGGACCGGTTGACATCAGATCTGATATATATAATTTCATAATATCTTTATTGTACATTCAGTAAGGCTACATCTATTTTATTTTAGAAATCTACAGCAAAATTTCATATCTATAGTCCAAACACAATGAAAGTGAAATCGATTTTTTTTACCTATTATCGTGATTCCTAGAAGCCGTGATTCCTTGAAACCGTAATTCACACAAAGACGAAGTCGATTGCCCCTAATTTGCGAAGCTGAAGAGCGACACAGTGAATGAACCAAATAGATGCAGCCCCAATTCGAAGTCGATGATTGAGAACCAGGTGGAGAGAGGATTTGAGAGACTAATACCGATTTGAGAAATCCAAAATCCTTAGCATCGCTGGTATTGATAACGATTAGAGAGAGGGATCGCTGATATCAATTTGAAGTCCATTTTTATTTTTATTTGCTTATGAAGCGGCTTTCAGAGGAATAAGCGTTAAGGGAGAGAGGATTGAGGTAGCGATTAGCTTATGGGTGAGAACTTACCATTTTGCCCTCAGAATATAAGGGTTGACCAGACATATCAATACAAATAAGTGTTGGCACATTTTAGGTGACACATTTTTACTATAGCAACACATATTAGTGTCAATAGTCTACAACACAAATAAGTGTTGGCAGTTGAAAAAAATAAGAGTTGCCAAATGGCCATTATGGTGTAGTGTATATTATGAATAGAGCCATACTGGCCCCAACTAATGATATTGTTGACGAAATCAATAATATTGTTATAAACATGTTTCCGGGTGTTGAATATACTTATTATTCATTTGATTTTGTTGAGGATGATACACTTAATTTATATCAACATGAATTCCTTAACTCTCTTTCCCCCGGCGACTTACCTCCAAACAAACTAACTCTTAAAATTGGATCTCCTATAATGCTACTTAGGAATATTGACCCTAAAATTGGTTTATGTAATGACATTAGGTTAATCTATCGCGTTTTCCACATAAATCTTATTGACGTAGAAATTGTTGTCAGTCATTTCCGTGGTATAAGAGTTTTTATTCCTTGCATACCATTGAAGCCATCAGAAAATGTTTCTATGCCTTTTGTTTTAATTAGAAAACAATTTCCTATAAAACTAGCGTTTGTTTTAGCAATTAACAAATCACAAGGACAAACCATTCCAAACGTCGGCATCTATCTACCACAACATGTTTTCAGTCACAGTCAATTATATATTGCTTTATCTAGAGGAATTGGACATCAAACAACAAGAATTTTGGTACAAAACGGAACAATCCAACGGAAAAACGGTACACATACTAGAAATGTGGTTTACAATGATGTTTTTAGTAGCATGTACTACAGACATGAATTGTAACAACCCGAATTCCGACAGACCGAATATTTTTCAAAATCCCAATCCATCGAAACCCGAGTTGGTTTGCTCTGGTATCCTGCAGAAAAGACAAAGACATAAAACATGTCAGAGTTCGGAAAACATATCACAGCGGAAGGAATAAAATGTGATGTAGTTGAAACATAGCTTTACCTTAATAATAATACTGCTAAACTAGTATCCAAAGCTATACAGTCTCTGTCATGAACCTAACCTGCGAATGTTATGAGGAGGGAGTCAGAACATAAGTTCTGTGTGAATGAATTTAAACTACACTTCTTGGATAATCCTACATATACCGTTCAATTATATTTTCTTATTTATTAGGTTATTTTTGTTATTAGCACTCAAGGCTTACACACACGTCGCAACCATCTACTCTCTAGTAGATTAACCTAATATAGTGTATATGTAGCTACCCCCAATTAAGGTATACTCTACTCGCATGGTCTTTACCGTATGTACGCAGTCCCTTATCCAATATCGCATGCCGTATGTATATCAACGCTACGTTTGCATAAAACTATCATCACTGTGTTACGTAAGCGTTTGGACTGCCATTCTAGATCCTACTAGATTCTATCATCGAATAATGCCCTCTAGTCTATGGTACACCACCCAGAGCGACATGAGTGTACCTAAACTTTTCCCACGTACGTATTGTCAATCGTACTCGATGTCTATTTGCACATGTTCTCTATATGTGCGCCCGAGTCCCGTGGCAGGGCTAATCAAGAAACACGAAACTCGGTCGGGAGCTTTCAGATATCTGCCGATGCAGCTGTTAAGGTCTGCTTTTATAATGGCTATGGTCCCGCTGGACCCCTCCCTCAACTAATGAAAGGCACCCAAGAATATCAAGAATGAGAACTGTAACCCCGACCCCCTATGCCCTTCAATCCTATTGGCCAACCTCACCCATAACTAGATAGCAAAGTATATGGTCTTTTGGAGTTCTCCGCCTTTCCGCTTCACGTACTGACTGAAGATGGTAGGTAGACGACGAGTTGTTATCACAGGGCACTAACTGGTCTCGCCGAATCACGCTAGTCCGTCTTAGTCTTTTGATTGCCTCTTGTTTTGCAATAAAGGCATACTCATTGGTTCTTCCCACGCAGACCTAACCTCTGTGAGCACAGACGTATCATCTGCCACTCACAGAGGGATACCAAGAGTACCCTTACGTCCCCAGAAGCCGCGTGCTTCGTAACCCAGTCCCTTGGAGCCTTCTGCATGATCAGATGGACATTTGCTCCCCTTTGAGCCCTACGGCATCGTGATGATCTACCGTGTTTGGTTATTCATCCCCTATCATATGGACTGGTCCAAGTGCCTTACCCTTTCGTGTTATTTGACCTTAAGTCTAATCTTCTAATTTTGCGTTTTCTTTATCTCATTAGGTTTTATTTTTAACTTGGTTATCTCATCCATATTAATTTTTAAATTTCCAAGTTTCTTTGTCATAAGTCTTTCCCTATTCCTTATGTAGCCGCGATCTTTTAATTATTTACTTAGTTCTCTTAACTAAGTTTTACTAACAAGCTCAAACACGACTTTCTGTAACTGTTTACTTAGTCCTCTTAACTAAGATTTACCAACATGACTTTCCATGATTATTTACTTAGTTCTCTTAACTAAGGTTTACTAACAAATTCTCTTTATCGTTTACTCATTAACTTAGTCATCTTAACTAAGGTTTACTAATAAGTTTTCCCTTACTCATATAACTTATGTTTTCCTATTCCCACGGATTACTTAATCTTCAATTAAGCACGGTTTGCATTCTTTCATAAGTTATTTCATCTTTGTATCGATCATTAACTTGCATGGCAAAAGGGGGTATAAAGCCACTAGTTGAACATGGTGGCAAATGAGACATAATGTGTTCATTAACTTGCATGCTACCTTCTTAAACCTCAAAAACATGCATAAACCCAAACTTGGCACATAAGCAAATCATGGTGACAAAAGACATGGAATGATGGCTAGTAACTCGCATATATCATCATATAAGGGTTATGACTTCATATGCAAGTTGACATAAAGGTTATGAAGGTTCCCATGTTGCATAATGCAACATTTCAACCCAAAGGTTGTAGCTTTTAGCTCACAAGATCAAGACAATGACTTCATAAACTTGCATGACATGATAGCATGTATCATTCTCAATGATCAAACCCAAACTTGCAACATGAACATTTAACTTCATAGTTAATATCTAAGAGTAGGGAAAGGGCTTACATTGCTATGAAGGCACAAATCGATTAAATGAAAGATTGAGACAAAGCCTATGCATGTCATCATCCACAAACCCAAAGATGAAAGCTCCAAATCAATCAAAACCCCATCTTTATGAACAAAGATCAAAGCTTTAGCCTTGAAATCAACTTGAGAGGCTCTCATACTAACATTGAAACTCTCTAACACTCTCATGATCAAGAAATCTCTCATAGGAATTTACTTAGGAATTTTATAATGAGGGTGGAGGCCATGAGAGTGAAAATTTTGCCATAGTTTAGTTGCAAGAATGAATAATGAGGGTTTAGGGTAGGCTTAGGGGTGTTTTTATAGAGATTAGGGTAGTTTTAGGCCCTTAGATTAACCCTAGGATGGATCTGAGCCATCAAACCACGTTGGAAGCTTCCAGAATGAGACCAGAGACAAGTGCAGGTGCACCAAGCCAAGATGGCTCGGCCACCATAAGTCGACCCCCAAGTCGACAGGGCTGTCGACTTGGGTCATGCCATGTCGACTCCCAAGTCGACAGGGCTGTCGACTTGGGATGCCTGGCGGGAAATATTCCCGCCTAACCTTCCAGCCCTAATTTTCGAAATTAGAACTCGTTTTTGAACTTGAATTTTCTGAAAACTTCGTCGGACCATAACTTGGTCATACGGACTCCGATTTTCGAAAACTCGGACTCTATTTCGCGTAGTTTTCTGAGACGAACGCAATGGCATAGCCCGTTTTTCTTGATTCAGAATTTAAAATTATATTCTGCCTTGATTCTCGTCTTAACACATTATCGAAAAATACAGGTTGTTACATTCTCCCCACCTTTTAGGATTTCGTCCCCGAAATCTCCAAGTTAGGAAGAACATATCCTACCATCCATCATCCATCTACTCAAAACATCATCCACAAGCAACCATTGTCCTTAGATGATTTCTAATGCTGTATGAATATATGCAAAACGTGTGTGTACATGTTCCTTAGCTAATGCTAATGATCAGGCCTGAATAATCTTTCTAATGCAAAAATATGTATAGTGCCATGAATCCAACATGTATGCAAATAGTCCTAATCATATAGATACTATATGCGTGCACAATCATTCATTCATATGCAACAACCGCATGATAATACATTCGATTTCATCCATAAACAAGTATAAATACTTGTGCATATGCAATGTGAAATGTGACCGAATCGAGTTAGTATCTAATGTGTATTCGCGCATCCACGAGCAACCACTTGCAACCATATCAATCATAACATGTTTCAAATACATGTTTACATCCATAGGGTTCTATCTAGAATTCCCTGAAACATGGTCGAGAAGATAAACAAGACAAACTCCTTACGGGGTTTGTAACAGAAAATAGGACCGAGAGGATGTCCACAAAAGATAGCCTACAAGTAAGCTCTACCGAAAACAGGGATCAAGGATATACTCCCAAAAAGAGATATCATGCGCGTATCTAGTCTTTGACCATCAATGTCGTATTTCCTCGTGCTTAATTCCATTGTGCCTTGACCGTCCTTTAACTTCGCGATTTCGTAGCTTCTTATTTCCTGTTTCCATAACATGAGCTGGAACTCATTTCTTCGTCGCCTCTCGTTCCACTTGCACTTATCCTTTTTCTAGAATACTTGGCGCAAACATGACTGCCTACTCATGATCTCATGCAAGCTTTCCAAAATTCCCTGGTGAATCTTGGATCTCGTTTATATACTACAAGGTATTCCATGTAGAAGAACAGATGTCAACCTGGTTATCAAGCGCACTTACTAGGGTGATTTCCATAACCCATGCATAAGTGAAATAAGCCATCCGTCTTATCGGCAAACACCACTCGATCGGGCTTCAAGTTTCCAATAAAGGCATCACGGGATTCTAAGTAACTAATCATGACCGAACCCAAAAGGTTACACGAGACTCCGAGGGTATTACCACGGCTAGTCAAGAGTCTAACTACCCTCCTATCAAAACCGAGAGTGGCACCCCTTACTGGATAACCACTTCATCCTCAGAGTCCATCCATAGCTTATAAACATAAGCATTATTTCCAAACTCAATACTTGGGCATAGACATTCCCAAATCCAAACAAGCCATGAATAAATGGACCGATTCTCCAATAGGACTTTGAGACAAAAATGGGATCTTCTATTATACTAGTACTAAGGTGCAGAGACTCAACTACCGAAGCGGACTTAAATGATGCGGGGATCAAAACAAAGTCTTGGCGGGATGATAGAAAAGAATAACTAGATCTTCAACAAGGATGTTATCCCCCTACTCAGGTACTCTAGTGAGGGTATACAATTGTCTTCACGATGATCTTGTCCTTGTCCCACAATACTTAACTATCCGTCTTGTTTCACCATACCAAAGATACTTTCTCGCTATGGGTTGAGCCATACCAACAAGTTGCTCATCCTTAAGCTCGTATCCTTTATCCTCTTTCCCACGATCCTTTCTTATAACGCGGCCACTGGTCTCTCGAGAACCACCTCCATCGTATGGAAAGTACTTTCGTAGATAGAGAAGACTAGTCGCAGTTAAAACCACTGTGACTACAGATGGAGGAAAGAAAGGAAAAGAGATTCAATCAAGGAAACAAGGATAGTGTTAATGGCCTTTGGGGAATAGCCTTTTTCTTTTTAAAAGAAAATTTTCTTGAAAAATGCTTCTTTGTAAACGATTTTCAAATAGTTTTCAGAAGGTCTTTAAAAACTTTTGCCCAGTCTGGTAACCTTCTGCTCTGATTCCAAATGTAACACCCCGCCTCCGCCAGGGTCACTCGCAAAGGAATGCACTAGCTTTAGAGGGGCATTATTGGTAAACATGCACAGAAATATCACAAGACAGAACATATAAAATAGCGGAAGTAAAATCAAACTTTCATAACATGAATAAATAAGGTCTAAAGCCTTTTACATCAGAGTACATCAAAACCTGTCTTGCAATAGTAAAGAAGCATAAAGACATTTTCATAAATTATTCCCCAAGTAAAACAGTAAAGTAGCCATTAGCCAAGAAAAGTCCAAGCCATCCATGATGACCTTCAAGCAGAAGAAGTCCGAACTAAACAACAGTGTTTCCTCCCTGTAACCTGGGGGGGAAACGGAAGAAAAGAGGCGAAACAAAACGGGTCAGTCAAAAAGACTGAGTAAGCCCTATCTACTATCAGCATAAAAACTAGTAAAGTTAACTGACATGAGAAACTGAGATGAACATAAGCATGATAACAAAATAGATAAGCTAAATCAAAATAACAGGATGAACTACTGAACTCAGATGAACTAAGGTGTTATGATAAATTACGATGTCAAGATAAAACAAGGTATCACATCGTCAGGTTTCTATCAAGTATAATATCCCCAAGATATCTATCACGTATAACGTCCCATGGTATCTATCCTGTACATCTGCTCTGCACCTACCGTACTAGTATCCCAACTGTATCATGTGTTATCCGTGAATGACCCTTACTCAAAAGTCGTATAATGGTCCAAGTCAACCTAATATGCCGCATATATAGGTTACTCAACTCATATGTTCCTTTTCGTGTATAAGTTTAGTCCCTTGCCGTAGACCATACGGGCTTACCCACGAGATTCTATATTACTTTAACATAGTTCCATGATCCTTAAGATCGGTTTGGACTGTTACCCTAAACCTAGCTAGGGTCTTCCAACATGAATTATCGTTTGTACAACTAGGACTTATGCTACCTAAGGCTACTAGGGATTATGCTTACCTATTGCACGTTTTCGTATTTCGGTTTGGGTTCAGCCACCCAGGGCCACGGGGAATTACGCTAACCGTCAACCGCGCCCTTTTTCCCACGCATTCATCGTGAATCGTTTTTCCATGACTGTATGCACATGTATCACATCGTGCCATTCGAGTCTTGTCACAGGGCAGACCAGGAAATACAGGACTCGGTCGGGAGCTTACGATTTATCTGCCGATGCAGATGCTAAGGTCTGTTTTTCTATACATGACTATGGTCCCACGCGACCCCTCCCTCAACTAGTGAAAGACAAGACAGGATAAGTCCTGTATAAGAACACACTACTGGCCAACCCACAATCCTAGCCTTACCGCAACCATAATTAGATAGCAATTATGGTCTATTGGGTGTTCTCTGCCTTTCCGTACGTACACGCTTGACCAAAGATGGTAGGTAGTCTGACGAAATGCTATCTAGGGTACGACCGTGTATCGTCGACTATCCCCTATCCATCCCCGTCTTTAGGTCGCTCGTATAGCAACCAAGGCATACTCTTGGCTCTTCTAACGCAGACCTTAACCTCTCATGAGCCTAGTATAATCACCTGGCAGCTCACCGAGGGATACCAAGAATATCCTCACGTTCCCCGAAGCCGCTGCTTCGTTACCCAGTTCGCTGGAGCCTTTATCTAAATCAGATACTTGCTCCTACTCGTATACTTAAACGATGACCTACCATATCAGGTTACTCATCTATTTATGAACTGGTCCAAATTTCCTTGACTAAGAATCATTACTTAGTTATTCTTCAACTAAGGTTTACCACTTAGCCTTATTCCCGTTATCCTTGTTAACTACGGTTATCCACCTAATCCTCAGAACTAGGGTTTACATAATGGATTAAGTGTCACTTAAGTTCATGACTTAACCCGTCTACAAATCATGTCAAAATTGGCTAAGTATCCAAGTCCAAGACTTAACCCTACAAACCATGCTCACGTTGGTTAAGTATGTATTAAGCAATTCACGACTTAACCTCGTCTAATTATCATTCTAGATTGGTTAAGTATATATTAACTTGACCCTATCACTTTACTTAGTCAAATCGGTCAAGTGTATTCAAGCGATTCGTGACTTAGCCTTACCATGTTTTCACGTTAGATCGGTTAAGTATAGGTTAACTTAACGTCAATAAATTCACGAGTTAGATTGGTTAAGTATAGGTCACTTAACCACCTCAAATCATCATGTTAGATTAGTTAAGTGTTTAACTTAACTCCATTAAACTACCAATTGGGATTAATTAAGTCTAGGCTAACTTAACCCCATCCGATCTCCATGTTTAGACTAGTTGAGTCTAATCTTAACCCCCTCCATTAACTGTATTTTTCGGTTAAGCGTCATTAAGAAAAACTTACTTAACCTTACCAAGTTATCGCGTTGGATTGATTAAGTGTTGGTTAACTTAACCCCGTCCACTAGTCGTATCAAAATGGTTAAGTGTCATTAGGCAAATCAAGTTACTTAACCTACCCAACCTTGTCATGTTTTGTTAAGCATCATTAGCCTAATCAATTTACTTAACCCATTTGTCCATGTCATATTTGGTTAAGCGTCATTAATCAAATTAACTTAACCCTATTATGTGGCATTAATTACTCAATGCACCTCAACCTCTCACATTAGACTTTGTTGTGGTCACTTGTTAAGCCGGTCGGTTCCGGGTAGCTTTACACCACAACTTGGTCTAATCTCGGGTTCAAGCACAACATGACCAACTTCTCACATTGGGTCCTATTGTTTGCAACTACTAGTTAGGCCGGTCGGTTCCGGGTAGTTTTACGATGCAAACTCAACCCAACCTCGAGTTGGCCACACTTATATTATCTAAGTGTCATGTCCATTATGTTTTCCAACACGTATTACAAGTTTTCAAGCAATTGGGTAGACCTAACTTAATAGGTAAATTCCCAATGGGTAGACCTAACTTAATAGGTAAATTCCCAAGCTTATGTTTTCAAGCATACTTACATGTCAACTTCCATGTTATATTTCAAGTCATGTTTTCAAGATAAACACATGTCATATTTAACGTTACATGTTGTCTTGTTTATACCCATTTACCCAAATCATGTTCATGTCATTATGTTTTCCCATAATGTGACCCCAACGCTTTTAAACTCGCATAATGGATTCAAAGAAGGAATGTAACACCCCGTGATTCTGCAACATTAAGATTCTCAAATTAAAGTATAATTAATTTTTAAAAGAAAAATTAAAAGAAAAAGATCCATGTAGTTGTTTAATTTAAGTATTGTAATTAACATGAAAAAGAGAAGTAAGGAGAGAACAATAATTATTATTGTTCTAAGACTTATTAACAAAAGCCTCTGTAGCTCAGTTGGTTAAGGCATTGGATTTGTCGCATGGAGGTCGGGGGTTCGAACCCCGGCGGCGGCATAATTTTTTATCTTTGTTTTAGAGAGGGCCAACTGAACATGCAAATATATGTACGTATACAAACTCAAAATTTGAAAGGATAAGAACGTACATATAAGGAAATAAAGAATATATATATATATATATATATATATACATATGAGAATATAAATATATATATATGCAAAAATATATGTATACGAAAGATAAAATTCAACATAAGGCTACAGTCAATGAAATATGGCAACATCATTTGAATTTTGAAAATAAAATGAAAGTTGTGCGTATATATATACGCGTAAAATGGTCGTTAGAGGAATTGTATACATATAAGAATATTTCATGTGAATAAAACAGTTAAATAAATTCTAGAAATTCAAAAGTTTGAAAATCAAACTTTTACGCCAAAATAGCTTGTGGGACCCAATGCTGACTCAGCACTGCGTGTATGATAAGGTTTGGCTAGATTCATCTATGTACCTGGACTATTTTCTTAACTAGGTTCAATGCTGACTCAGCGCTGCGTGTACGATAAGGTCTTGAGCAGCTATATAAACAGCCCTAGTCTTCATTCTCTTTGCACCAATTCTCTTCTATCCTTATGCTGCTAAGATTCATGGCTTCTTCCCCTCCTCTAAATTTTCTTAAATAAATAAAATAAAATATGATTCAAGACGAGGAGATGCTGCTAAAAGACTTTTAAGGAGGGATTCAAATCAAAGTTTCAAGTGAAGAATTCAAAGGCTAGCTCAAACAAGTTTCAAGCAACGACGCACGAATCATAGCCATGCTTTCCTTCTTTTCTAGATCTATTTTCTGTAAGTTGGTTATTTCTAGATCTGAATATTTTGTTTTATTTGTGACATGAAATTAAAGGAATAAAGGAATATGCCAAATCTCTCTCTCTCTTCGAATCTGTGTTTATACACTTGGACTGAATTAAGAACTGTTATGATTCGAGGACAAATAAGACTGTAACCGTGACTATGACTATAGAACTGTGGCCTTTGAAAGCATATGCCTTTGGACTATGACATAAGCCTTTGATTTTGGGACATATAAACATTGCCAATGACAATGACTTATGACTATGGGAATTATTTTCCCTTTTGGACTATGAGCATCGCATATGACTATGGACATTTCCTATGACTGTGACTGTGACTACAAGGATTATTTCCTTGACTAGGCCTATACCTTTGATTTGGACATAAACTATTACTTATGACATAATGAGGACAACTATGATTTTGACACCCATGATTTATGATTAGGAAAATATTGCTTTAGTTTGGTGATTGTGAAATTGGGTCTAAACCCAATTATTTATTCTACCTGTTCCTTGGTTTTTTCTTTGGTTTTAAGACAGTGGGAATTTACCTATTAAATTAGGTCTACCCACGTTCTTGAACCTATTTTGCCTATTCTTTGGTTTTAAGACAGTGGGAATTTACCTATTTAGTTAGGTCTACCCATATTCTTGAACCTACATTGTTATCCAAACCTTTTTATGCCAATTATTCCTTCTTGTCATTTTGATTCATTACCTTTTTATCTACGAATCTAGATTTATTTATAATCTAGGTTGAATCACGATTATTCGAACGGTGGGAATGCGATTTGGGGAAAAACATGGAAATGAATATGAACGTAATTGTAAACTTGGAAATTGGCATAATTTGGAATATGTATTATGACATGCATATTAAAATGAAAACGGGGAAATTTGACATGGATTAGGGAATATGTGATTTTGACATATTAAATTTAGCGTTAGTAAGTAAGCTAAATTTTAGGCATAAAATGTAAACTAGAAAAATAATTCTAGTTTTGCCATAAATTGTGAATTAGGATGTTAAACCAAGATTGGGTTAATTAAGGTTGATTTGGAATAAGTATATTAGCACAATTTTGAATTTATTCATAATTGTGAGCAATTGTCATGTTTAGAATAAATTATGGTTAGCGACACTAAATTTGGTATAATTTACATACCAAAAAGTATAAATATGATAAATAAGAGAGAATGGGCCATAATAATAAATGTGACAATGTACATTAAAAGAGTAGTAATGAAATAAGTAAATTAGGAGTAATTTACTTATAGAATTCGTCATAAATGTTAAATTGTTCATTTACCACAAAATATGTAACTTGGTTAAGTTTTGGCCATAAATTATAAACTAGGATATTAAATCTAGTTTCGGCAATGAAATAGGAAATGGCCTAAACTGCATGTTGGGTTAGGACTTGGGCCTAGAATATAAGTATACTAGTAGGCTTGACAAATAAATATAGGCCAAATTTGTCTAAAAAGGGGAAATGGGCTTTTGAAATAAATTGTTAACAATTTATAAACAAAAGAAAAGTATTTTGATAACATCCCTTTTTATAACACATAGACCAGAAGGTTCTAGGGTGACAGAGAGGATAGTGTCTAGGCTTGGGTTTGGAAAATATAAGTTTCCTGCCCTCCCTGGCTATCCCTAACTGATCCGAAGGACGGGGTGGTTGTTTTCAAAACCAGATTTGGAAATTAATCAAAAATCCTTTGAACTTAGAAAACATGAATATGCCTAACCCGAGGTTAGACTGAGTTGCGGTGTAAACCTGCCCGGAACCGACCGGCACATCCAGTAACTGCAGCAATATCTGTCTAATGTGAGAGGTTGCGGCTTTAATTTATTAATTAAAGCTAGAACAAGAATGGGAGAGTTAAGTCCATAGGAACACTTAACTAACCTAACACGGTTAAGCTAGAATGGGAAGGTTAAGGAACACTTAACCAACTTAGCACAGTTAAAGCTAGAATGGGAGGGTTAAGTCCATGGGAATACATAGCCAAATTAACATGTTGACTAGACTAGAAGGTGGGGTTAAGTAAAGTTAATACACTTAGCCAATTTAACATGTTAATTAGACTAGAGGTTGGGGTTAAGTAATACACTTAGCCAAATTAATATGTTAACTGGACTAGACCATAGGGTTAAGTAAACTTGAACGCTTAACCATCAGAATATGATAAATGAATAGGGTTAAGTAAAAAGCATGAAGGGATAACACTTAACCAGTGTAATAGGATAAGGGAAGAGGGTTAAGATAGCTTGAATCGACTAAATACACTTAACCAACCCAACCTGGCGAGAAAGAAAACTAAGTAGTAGACCTCAGTTGAAAAAGGGACTAAGTAGTAAAACTTAGTTAAGAAAACAAGGAATTTGGAAACTAAGTGGTAAACCTTAGTTAGTAGAACTAAGTAGTAATTCTTAGTATAACACGAAGGAGCAGACATCCATCTGATTTTAAGAAGGCTCCAATTGGGTTACGAAGCCCGAGGCTTCGAGGGGACGTGAGGGTACTCTTGGTATCCCTCTGTGAGGCTGCAGATGATCATCCTGGGCTCACAGAGGTTAAGGTCTGCGTTAGAAGAACCGAGGGTATGCCTTGGTTGCAATATATATGTGGCAACCTAAAGACTAGGATGGACCGGCGTGATTCGGCGAGAAAACGGTAGCCCTGTGATAGCAACTCGTCGTCTACCATCCATCTTGAGTCGGTCGAGATACGTGAAGCGGAAAGGCGGAGAACTCCAAAAGACCATAATTGCTATCTAGTTATGGGTGAGGATGGCCATAGGATAGTGGGGCACTGGGGGCCGGCGTATAGTTATCATTTTACAAAGGGTGCCTTTCATTAGTTGAGGGAGGGGTCAAGTGGGACCATAGCCACTGGAATAAAAACAGACCTTAGCATCTGCATTGGCAGATATCTGAAAGCTCCCGACCGAGTTCTGTATTCCTTTATTTGCCCTATCACAGGACTCAGACCGCACATTACAGGACATGTGCATCTAGACAAGCGATAACGATTCGCGATACATGCGTGGGGAAGTATAGGAACATATACCACTCTAGGTAGTGTGTCCTAGACTTGGGGGCATCGTTCGACAGGTAGCGTAATCCCTAGTTGGACTAGGTGGCATAAATCCGAGAAGCGTTCAGCAGATAGCGTAAACTCTAGTTAAGTCTAGAAAGCACTTGATAGAAAACCCTAGATTTGATCTAGGTAATAAATAATTAATGTATGCCGGAATGCAATGGAAAATAAAGGGATTGGGATCACGTTATCATTACTAGTTGGGACACTAGGTAGGTGGTGCAGAGATATAGAAATCAGTATAACAAGGAAATAGCGAAGCAGCGAAGTATTAGAGCGAAGCGGCAAAAGTATTAGAGCGTATCCGGTTTATCTTATCTTAGCATATCTTGTGATTACCTTGTCCAATCTTGTTGACCCTATCGTCATGGTGTAATCTTGTATTCAGTTAATTCATGTCGTTTTGTTTTCCATGTTCACATGCTGGAAGTTACTGAACTTACTCAGGCTTTATGTCTGACTCTGTTTTTCTTTCGTCTTCTTTTCTTCCGTTCCCCCCCCAAGGTAGTAGAGGAGGGAGTAGTATAGCTCAGGTTAAGTTGGACTGTCATTCTTTCCCAGCTTGAAGATTTATCGAAGTCTGCTTGGATTCTCCTATCAGATGCTATGGCTGGCTCATGCAAAAATTGGGGAATATAAATGTTGTTTTATGCTTCTTTATTTTGTAAGACAGATGATACTCTGATATTGTAAAGAAATCATTGTACAAATTATTTTATCAATAAAGCAAAGTTTTATCTTCCGCTGTTTAATTTATGTCTGTCTTGTAATTTATCTGCATCTTTTACCCTAAATGCTCCACAGAACTTAGTGCATTCCCTTTGTGAGTGACACTAACGGATGTGGGGTGTTACAAGGAACTTGTCAAAGGCATGACAAAAGGGGGTATAAAGCCACTAGTTGAACATGGTGGCAAATGAGACATAATGTGTTCATTAACTTGCATGCTACCTTCTTAAATCTCAAAAACATGCATAAACCCAAACTTGGCACATAAGCAAATCATGGTGACAAAAGACATGGAATGATGACTAGTAACTCGCATATATCATCATATAAGGGTTATGACTTCATATGCAAGTTGACATAAAGGTTATGAAGTTTCCCATGTTGCATAATGCAACATTTCAACCCAAAGGTTGTAGCTTTTAGCTCACAAGATCAAGACAATGACTTCATAAACTTGCATGACATGATAGCATGTATCATTCTCAATGATCAAACCCAAACTTGCAACATGAACATTTAACTTCATAGTTAATATCTAAGAGTAGGGAAAGGGCTTACATTGCTATGAAGGCACAAATCGATTAAATGAAAGATTGAGACAAAGCCTATGCATGTCATCATCCACAAACCCAAAGATGAAAGCTCCAAATCAATCAAAACCCCATCTTTATGAACAAAGATCAAAGCTTTAGCCTTGAAATCAACTTGAGAGGCTTCATACTAACATAGAAACTCTCTAACACTCTCATGATCATGAAATCTCTCATAGGAATTTACTTAGGAATTTTAGAATGAGGGTGGAGGCCATGAGAGTGAAAATTTTGCCATAGTTTAGTTGCAAGAATGAATAATGAGGGTTTAGGGTAGGCTTAGGGGTGTTTTTATAGAGATTAGGGTAGTTTTAGGCCCTTAGATTAACCCTAGGATGGATCTGAGCCATCAAACCACGTTGGAAGCTTCCAGAACGAGACCAGAGACAAGTGCAGGTGCACCAAGCCAAGATGGCTCGGCCACCATAAGTCGACCCCCAAGTCGACAGGGCTGTCGACTTGGGTCATGCCATGTCGACTCCCAAGTCGACAGGGCTGTCAACTTGGGATGCCTGGCGGGAAATATTCCCGCCTAACCTTCCAGCCCTAATTTTCGAAATTAGAACTCGTTTTTGAACTTGAATTTTTTGAAAACTTCTTCGGACCATAACTTGGTCATACGGACTCCGATTTTCAAAAACTCGGACTCTATTTCGCGTAGTTTTCCGAGACGAACGCAATGGCATAGCCCGTTTTTCTTGATTCAGAATTTAAAATTAAATTCTGCCTGGATTCTCGTCTTAACACGTTATCGAAAAATACAGGTTGTTACAATTCCGGGCACACTTCTACTACAAACTCGTTCTAACCTAAGGTTTTGGGCTTAATGCGCTAACTTCTCACATTAGACCTGTTGTTGCGGTTGCTGGATGTGCCGGGCGGTTTCTGGCAGACTTACACCGCAGCTCAATCTAACCTCGGATTAGGCATGTTCATCTTTTAACTGACAATTTCAATCTAGGTTTTATATGCCTATTTATCCCAATCCAATAATTCATGTTCACGCTTCTAAACCCAATTTCATGTTTATGGTTCCAATTTGATTTGGATACATAAATTCTACCATGATTACATAATCTCGTACATAGTTATGCCAATAATCCTTATTATATGTTGTGCCCTACTTTTCATGTATATAAGTTATACTTAATTATACCCAAATTAATTATTCTTTAAAGTTATCAATAATTCATGTCAACCCTCATTCTTATTGCTTAGAACAATTAATTCAGGTCAACCCTCATTCTTATTGCATAAATCCCAATTCAACTTATAATCCCATATGTCTAAATCTTTAATTCTAACTTTTCTTATGTACATATAGTTCATGCATAAATTCTTGATTCAACATACTCAAGCATATCTAATCGTTCTCAATTTTAATCGCACATACTTTCTTTTATGTTATAGGTTAATATATGTGCCAATTTCCCCTAATTTCCCAATCTCGGGTTATGTTATATGTTGTTCCACAATTCCCCAATTACAAATTATTCCCAAATTCCCAAACATCATTTTCCCTATTCCAATCTTTGTTCGTACACATGCTTTTCAGCGAGAATTGGATTAGGCTCGAAGTTATCCTAATCTTAAAAATAAAAAGGAAAGGGGAAGAAGAAAAACATAATACGCATAAAATAAAATCTGAATTATTTCAATTGAATTAAACAAATTAACTTGGGGAATTGCTAAACGATACATTTACTATTATTCAACAAGGGTAATTTAAATCCACTCACAGTGATTTTTGCTTTCCTAGGTCTGATTTAGATTAGCATCCAAAGTTCTTCCCTTTCTTGCGGCGTAGATTGTAGATCAAAATCCTTTTCTCTTTATTTTGAAATAGAAGAAATTCTAAATCTAATCTTTTATTTTATTAAGAGATTAGGAGAGAAGAAAAGAGATTAGATTTAAGAATTTCTTGGGGAAGAAGAAGGAGGAGAGGCCATTGCGTCGCCATAGAATTAGATGAATAAATCAGTGGGTTTAAGGTTTTATTTATAAGTGGGTTAGAAGAACTGTGCCCTTAGGCTTAAATAAAAAAAACTCATCTAAAACGTCCACCTCACCCTAGAAAAGAACATTCCAGAACCCATCCAACACAGCCAGGGTGCGTTGCACCCATAGACCATACGCAAGGGCATGTGCTATTATATATATATATATATATATATATATATATATATATTTCTCTTTTTAACCACTGGCTACTCTTTTAATTAAAAGAAACCGCCTTTCTACCTAACCCTTTTCACACTTAATCCTTCTACTCAAACTGCTTTCACATTGCTTTCCCTTTATTTAATGCATCTTTTTGTTATTATCTTTCCTCTTTTTTTAATGTGGTTTCTTTTCATGGATTACACTGATTGCTATACATTTTTTTTTGTGCGCAATCTTTATTTTGAAATTGGTATTCTTTTATCTTGTGCAATTGAATATATTTACATGCATTCTTCCTCCCATCCTTAATTTATTATTGCAATTAATGCATTCTTCTTTTATACGCTCATTTCTTTCTTCTTCAATACATTATGTATTTATGTTTTAATTATTCTATGCATTTTCTCTCATATAATTGATTGCGTTTAGCATAAGCATTTATTATTTTTGTTACACAATGTTCCCTATTTTAAACATTATTGCATGCATTAACACATCAATTCTTTCTTTACCGCTTGCATATTAAGTTATGCTCACTTTTCTCTTTTATTTTGATTTATGTTCATGCATATGTATGTTTTAATTATGGTATGCATAAACAATACAATATTAATTTCATAATTTATTCTTAATTATGCTAATTACATGCGTTAATTTACCTCTTTCTTTTGTTTGCGTATTAGTATGTACTGATTATGATACCCTTTAACGCAATACATTCATTACATGCAACCTAATACCTTTGCATGAAATCAATTTCCTTTTTATCGCATGCGTTGCACTGATACATTACCCATTTTTAACGTACTGCATTTACTTTTATGCACTAATCTCTTTTTATTCTAATTGTAAATTCTATTGCACATTAATTTTTAACATTGACATTAATATATTCCTCTGTATTGTTATCGTATTAATTTTTCCTGCTTTACAATGTATGAACTTGTTATGCATCACCAACATCTACGTACATTTTAATCGTCATAAAAATGTGGGGTGTTACATGAGTTAACTCCTACTTCTAACCAACTGTATCAACACCTGACATATGCTCTTAAATTTAGTTTCATTTTTTCAGTCACACACTAATCCCTAGCACACTGTTTATTTTGGTCAAAACTTTTTCCACACAATATACTCAATGTGTTGTAATACATATAAGTGAATATGCATTTGTCATATTATTTTTAGTCCCATATTTTGGGAGTAAGGCTAACATCATCTCCAAATCCAATATATAAGGGAGCCAATGTAATAGAATTATATACACTGAATCAAGAGAAATAAAAAGGTCTCTCCCTTATCCCTTATGTTCTTTCTAATGTCTTCTCTTTTATGATCTGTTCTATTTTATTTTATAACACGTTATCAGCACGAGATTCTTTTATTGTTATTTGTTGAGATCTTCTAGATCTTCATCTATGAATTTGTCATGTAAGTAATTTTTTATTTGAGAATATGTGATCTATGGATCTATATTTTTTTTTTGTAGATCTAGATTATGTTCTAGTGGATCTAACTTTTTAGATCTAATTATTTTTAGCTTAGTGGTTTTTAGATATCCACCTATTCATATTTGATCTGGTATTAGTTTATACCAAATATATTTTTAGGAAGATCAATTCATTTTCTTTTTATAATATTATATATGGATCTTTTACCCCATATGCCATACATAAAACATCTTCATTTGCTACTTTATCTCTTCAATAACAGAGAAGCCATTGCTAATAAGTATGCATATATGTAAACTGCAGGCTACTTCTTTTTTTATCTAATGCTTACTATTAAATCTAATGCCAAATGAGATGCTTTAAATATTTTTCCATGTATTGCTTACTTTTATATGTTTTTTCATCTTCTAATACAAGCAAGCTGCTTGTTAGCCAACATATGTATTACTGTGGCCATTATTTTTATTATATGGTGTATGACTTCTTGACGGTTTGTATTGTTTCATTATTGTAATTAGTTCATTGTAAATGTATAGAGAAAGACTTGCAGATTTGGATATTTTTTTTATGATTCCGTGCCGTAATATATTCAATTTAATTATAGGATATGTATATTGATATGTGAATTTTGTTTAATTAAGCATCTGCAATTTTTTTTTTGGTGTAGTTCACAAAAATGTCGAACAATGAGATCCATTTACAATCTCAATGCTTAGAGGATACCATTAAAAATGGTAATACTATGTCCCAGTAGAACAAAGCAAAGGCTATGATATTTTTAAAATGCCACATCCGCGATGATCTAAAATCAGGATATTTAACTGAAAAAGATCCTATCCACTTATTGAACTCCCTGAAGGAGCGTTATGACCACCGGAAGACGGTCATACTTCCAAACACAAGGAAAGAGTGGTTGAACCTGAAGTTCACATGCAAATGACCTGAAGTTCATATGACCTAAAGTTCATATACAAATCCTTTCAAATGAGAGACCTGAAGTTCACAAGGAACATGAAGTTCATAATCAATTTAGAAACATGAAATAAAACCTAAAAGCATATAATTGCATTTAATATTTGCTTATAGCAAATGACCAATAATAGGAAAGGATTTGAAAAATCAATGAAAGGAAAAGTTTTAACAAAAGGAAAAAAGCATTATATTCCAACTTTATGCTACAAATAATTTCTTGAAGAAACTGATTATTCGAAGAGATCATTACATTTATAATCAATACTATTTTCTTGAATAAAAATAGTAAAATGACTCTCATATGTGGAAAAAAAGGGCACTTTCTAGAAAAGTTGCTTCAATTTAAAAATATATAATAACATTATATGAATTATGATAAAACTTGAAGTTTTATTATAGTCATATTATATTTCTAGAAGAAATAATTTATTGTTTCTTAGGAAAACTTTTATAAAGAAAATATGCATCCTGAAGATCATATTAAGTTAAGATCTAAATATTGATCTAAATTTTGCACAACGGAAGTGAATGCAAAAGTAATTTTTGTTATAAAATGGAAAACTTAGAACCTGCAGTTTCTATGATGGTAATAAGTAGCCAGAAGCTAACTATGTGATTTTTTGTTTCATTTCCTTTCATCATGTATTAGTTTGAAACTTTTATTTATTTGCCTTTTTTTTAGTTTGTACTTATGGAATTGCAGAAATAATATGTAATGCTGGACATGATAAGTAGTTTATTCCCATTGTAGTAACCCGTAACTTCCCCAGTAAGGAAAGAGCGGATACTTTGAGAACAAGCCACATCCAGACGCAAACGGAAGAACATTTCATTGTTTATTACAACAATTCCATCAGAATACAAGAATATACAGAGTATAAATGAATATTATACATTCGATAAATATCAGAGATTACAATAAATTACACAGCAGCGGAAAAACAATACAAAACACAACTGAAAGTAATACACGGATACAGAGCTTTCCGAGCATCGTTCCAGCTGTAAATCAGGATCCTACGAATATAAATCTGCAAAACCAAAACTACTAGTTGCCCATGTCGAAATAGGGGCACCCAGAGTTTAGGTTAAAACAATAAACTCCAGGTCAGTCATGTGACTGGCATGAGAACTAAAACAGTTATTAATCTTTATTTTAAAGTTAGGCAAATCAAGGGACCACGCCGTATAACACGAAACAGGTTTCCTCCCAAGAATACCAGTGCATAAAACAACAGCGCGATGCTAAATAAAGAAAAATGAAGCTATTATAAGACCCGGGTCCCATCACACAATGCAACCCGGAGGATAGGGTTTTTACCTTATAATAGCCAAGAATGCTTGGTACGTGAAATTTCATGTTTTATTATTACTATAAGTGAAGAAATCAATTTCAATCATAAGTATCAATCATAGGCGGCATGGGTACCATATATCATGTCGCCATGTATAGGTTTACAATCAAAACCGCAAATGTCACGTATTTGGAAATTGGATTTCCGTCTGTGAACCGAGGGTAGGGATCGTCCTCACCGACTTCGAGATTCTCTAGCCCAAGCCACAGGGACAAAGCGCATCGACCCTTGGATCGTCAGGGCCGGTCCACCGATGTGGATTAAAATGCCTGAATACTGCGTTTCCCCGCCCTTTGGGGCGTAAATGAGCCAACGAATGACTCCATCGGACCCGGATCGTCCGATCTAACCGAGGCGCCTCGCAACAGCAACAACCACACGGGTGAAAAGTATATAAATGTCAGCCAGTTTAAGCACTGACACCACCCCAGTTAGAAGGAAACACATGCCCTCCCTGATGTCCTCTCCCATTTCTGGTTCACAACCGAGGTGTGAGGCTCGCGAATTAACGCTACACAAAGCTACGCCACAAAGGCCGTGCCTTGATCATCAACCTCAAGACTCTGCTTTTCAACAGAAGCCTTGATCATTTGCATCTTAGCATGCCACACAGGCAAACCACTCGATGCAACCGATATTCATCAATCACAAAGAATGATTCCTAATGTCGGACACACAGTCCATTTACAAGTCTGTTCTGGGTCTGAACGAAACCGGAGGAGCCTTATTCCTCGCATATTCATCGATCTCCACGTACGTCTGGACGATCACCAATTGATTTCCTCCTCTTGGGTGTACAGCCCAATCAAGATCATCAGTAATTATCCAAACGATGTGAAGACCTCCGGTCTTCGACGACCGTCTTTATCTTCGACTTATCGTCGTATCAGTTATTCATAGTGGGATAAACCCGATCTTTCCGAATAACTAGCGTATATAATAAACAAGTGTTACACAAACACAACATATGCTTGATTCCAATTCATCTGTCACTAACCGTAAATTAGTAAGAGAACAATTCCCCAAATATTAACCCCGAAGGCCGAAACCAACATCAGATCAATACCCAGGAGACCATTCATCTTGACTAATCTAAAGTTAGTTGTTAAATTTCACATTCTTAGGGAAAGGTTCCCATTAATTTTATCAAAGATAAATCACTTAAATTTATTCTTTAATCTTCTTTTGAATATCAATTCAAACTGTGACGACAAGGAATTTCGCTCGATCCGAATCGGTCGCTAAACCAATCAGGACCGTTCGAAACCCCTGATCGTATGAGAACAGGACAAATCAGAACACAAACAGAAGAACATTTCATTGTTATTACAACAATTCCATCAGATAAAAGAATATACAGAGTATGAATAAATATAATACATTCAATAAATATCCGAGATTACAATAATTACATAGCAGCGGAAAATAATACAAAATACAACTGAAGGAGATATACGGATACAAAGCTTTCCGAACATCATTCCAGCTGTAAACTAGGTTCCTGTGGATATAAATCTGCAAAACCAAAACTACTAGTTGCCCGTGTCAAAATAAGGGCACCCAGAGTTTAGGTTAAAACAATAAACTCCAGGTCAGTCATGTGACTGGTGTGAGAACTAAAACAGTTATAAATCTTTATTTTAAAGTTCGGTAAATCAAGGGACCACGCCGTATAACACGGAACGGGTTTCCTCCCAAGAATATCAGTGCATAAAACTAAAAGCGCAATGCTAAATAAAGAAAAATGAAGCTATTATAAGACCCAGGTCCCATCACACAATGCAACGCAAGCCGGAGGATAGGGTTTTTACCTTATAATAGCCAAAGCATGCTTGATACGTTAAAACACATTATTTGATGCTATAATAAATGTATAGTGTCAAAACATTTTCAATCATAAATATCAATCCTAGGCGGCATGAATGACCCATACCACTATGTCGCCATACTAGGTTCTACAAATAAAACCGAATGACACGTATTGGAAATTGGATTCCATCATGAGTCGAGGCAAGGGGCAAGCTCCTCTCCGTTCGAGACACTCTAGCAAATGTCTCAGGACCCCACTATAATCCTTGGAATCGGTTGGTCCAGTCCTCTCTTACTTTTGAGGATTGGAAATTCCTGAACACACGTTTCCCAGTCCTAACAGACCTAATATCGAGGCGCCTCATCCAACATCCACACAGGTAAAAAGTATATAAATGTCAGGGCTGGTAGGTCATTGACATCACCCATAGCTAGAAAGAAACGTCGTGTTCTCCCAACGGTCCGTATCCCGTTTTTGACTCATACCGAGGTGTGAGGCTCGCGAATTCATGTTATACACAAAGCTATGCCACACAGGCTGTGCATTGATCATCAACCACAAGACTTTGCTTTTCAACAGAAGCCGTGATCAATTGCCACTTACGTGTGCCACACTAGCAATTCACTCCATGCGACTGATGTCCATCGATATACAACCTCTGAGCTCGTACGTCTCAGAGAAGGGCGTTAAGCAAGAGAATAAATTCTCCGCCGCCAAACAGATGTATATTTAATAGAGATCAATCAACACAGAATAAAATCCAATGTCAGACACATAGTCCATTTACAAGTTCGTTCTGGGTCTGAATGAAACCGGAGGCACTTTCCTCACATATCCATCGATCTCCAAGTACGTCTGGACAATCACCAACTGATTCCCTCATCTTGGGTGTATAGCCCAATCAAGATCATCAGTAATCACCCAAACGATGTGAAGACTTCCGGTCTTCAACCACCTTCTTCATCTTCGACATATCGTCGAATCGGTTATTCAGAATGGGTATAAACCCGGCCTTTCCGAATAACCCGCGTATATAATAAACACGTGTTACACAAACACAACATACGCCTCATTCCAATTCAGAATATTCTTTTATTCAACTTTTCACATTCTTAGGGAAAGGTTCCCATTAATTTTATCAAAGATAAATTCTTTAAAATTTATTCTTTAATCTTCCTTTGAATGTCATTTCAAACCATATTATGGTTTCTCGAACTAGTCGGGATTAGCGAACCACACCGAAGTAATTATTTATTTTATTTCCCAATCCCAACCTATTTATCCCATGGAGCAAAACTGGTAATACTCCATATCTAACACCACGGTGTTATCGGTAAAATTAATTACCATTTCACGTTCAAATCTAATAAAAGATTCAACTATCGCCTTGGAACAAAACTGGTGATACTCCAATCTCGATCACCTTTCAGATTTGATAATTTAAATTATCAATTCACATTTCAATCTAATTAAAAATTCGTTAAAACTCCACTTAGTTTTAATTTTCCCACAAATAAATATCATGTCTTTAACTGGGTTAAAGAACTAATGCCATTTAAAACACAGTTCACGATAAACCCAAAATTCCATTTGATATTAAATACAAGGCTCTGAATAGAAAATATATCGGCTTATATTCAATATTAAATTCTGATTATTTTTAAAACCACTTCAAACCCAATTTATTTATTTAAAAATATTGGATTTTAATTCTAGTTCAAAACTAGTTCATTTCGATAAAAATACATTTTTATCCTTTCAAATAGGGAATTTTTCATCCCAGTTCTTTTCAAATCATATATTATAATTTTACACAAATTATATATGTTTTTAATAATTTTATCAAGGCCCGTACAGTCGATTTCCACCAATGGCCATCGAACTGCACTTACAACGACCTTTTCTAAAATTGATTTGGACGTATCTCCAAATCCAACCGTTAGATTTCAAATTTCAAATATTCATTGGAAAGATCTTTCCGATACGAACCCAACGGTTCCAGTTTGAGGAGAATCCGACGGTCGGATCTCCCGTAGCGTCAATTCGAAGTCAATGGTCGAAATTCACGAACTACCGCAGCGCGACGCGTTCTATTCAGGCCATTCTATTATATATATAATATATATTTCGTCGATTTCCATTTAAAACGAATTTTATAATTCGTTATAAATTCATTTCAAAAACAATTTCAACTTCATATTCAATTTCAAATCAAAAATGAATTTTCCTTTATAAATTCGTTTTCCATTTGATTTCCATTCAATTCGAATTCATTTCAATTTTATTAAATTCGAATTCAAATTCATTTCAATTCAATTTCAATTTGAATTCTATCTCAATCCCTTCTTAATTCGACTTTATTTTATATTCAATTCAATTCGAATTCATTTTCTAAATATCCGATTTTTAAATCTCTTTTCAATATTCATTATAAAAACGAATAAAATCGATATAAATATTGTTCGCGTCAAAATGGCGCATCACTAATCAACACGGCTTTATATATTTCAATCACTTCGTTATTCTATTCAACAAATGAATATTTATTCTATTCAACACATGAATCTATATTTCTTTCAACACTTGACTAATCTCAACAAATGAGTGCTGTCAACACAACTATTTTTATTATATAATATATTTTATAAAATTTGGATAAAGATGTTAATTTTTATTGTTAAAATATTTCGTTCAACACCTGACTAATCTCAACAAATGAGTACTGTCAACACAACTATTTTTATTATATAATATATTTTATAAAATTTGGATAAAGATGTTAATTTTTATTGTTAAAATATTTCGTTCAACACTTGACTAATCTCAACAAATGAGTACGGTCAACACATGAATCTTATTTTATAATATTCTTTATTTTCTCAATTGGAATGAGGCCCAATCAATTACCATATAATGTTAATTATATGGATTCCATACAGCACATGTATATCACAGCAACGATAAATAATCAACCATCATCAAAAGTGCACAACACAACTGCATAAGCATTAAATATAAATAATTAACGCTTACACAGTCTGTCGACCAATCGATCGACATACAACAAAATAATTGGGATTAGTGTACGCCAAATATCATCCCAATACCCGTGTTGGGTTTCAATCAATCAAACACAGATTTTATTTGTGTAGTTGGGCGATGTGTAAAATTTATCGTCCCAATCAATATCAGTCAATGTGTATATAAACAAATCGTCCGATTTGTTTATAACTATTTATTTCATTTCACATACACGTTAAAAATTCTATTTTTAACTATAAAATATTTATTTTCTATATAAATATTTTATTTCATTTCACATCACACAATCAACTACACATCAAAATTAAACAAAACAAACAAGCATACAAGCCATCCATGGTCTGTGGACGACGGGTGTCGGGTTGTAACAACCCGGAAAATCTGGGCCAGTTTAAAATTTTTATTTTGGCAATTTTATCGAATTTTGATTATTTAAAATGAATTATTTTAAATAATATCGACGAAAATTTATTTTGAATATAATTAGAACGTATATGTTTATACGCGTCGTCGTTAGAATATAAATATTTATATATAATTATAAATAGAATTGAAAATGGCGCGGTAGTTCGATAATTCGATTTCAAACTTCATTTGAATGTACCGGGTGCAAAACAATCCGGATTTTAGTGAAACCAAAAATAATGGAATCTATTAGTGAATATCTTTCCAACGAATCCGAAAAATCAAAAGTTCGTAGCGGGAATCAAAAGATATGTCCAGTTGAAAATTCTGAATAGTCGCTATGGAATTCAGGCCCTTAAAAATGGACATTTTGCAAATGACCTCGGATTTCGACGAAACCAGTTTTGTTGGGTCCGTGGTGCCAAGTTATTGCTAGGTTTCAAATTTCATAATTTTTCGATTCAATATGTGAGCGTGGCAAAGGAAAACGCGATTGACCAGTTTCAGTTGATTTTAATCGACTGGAAATTGGCCATTTTTCAAACGGTCTCAGAATTCGACGAAACTAGTTTTGTTAGGACCGTATCGTCAATACGAAGCTAGAAAATATTTTTCTGCAATTTATAGGGTTAGTATGTGACCCCGGTAATTTGAAATGCACGTTTAAAAATGCAATATAGTGATTTAAATGTAAATTCAAAGGAAACTGATTCAAACGATCGAATCAGCCTACGATACATATCCCATTGTGTTCGAAATGGGGGTAATACGCTATGGGCGACAGGCGGTGGGCCTCGTTTAGGGGTCGTATGGAAAAAGTCAACTTTTGCATAATAAAATATAAATAAATAAATAAATTAATAAATATTATAAAACCTTTCTCTCTCACTCTCTCTCCCCTCATAACTGTCAGCAAAAAAAAAAAAAAAAAAAAAGAGATCGAACCCACGAACCCGCCGCCCCCTGCGCCACACCGACGCACTGCGATCCCCCCCCGATGATCGGCGATCCCCCATCCAACCTCCAAAAAGCTGCCGCCTCCAGAAGATCGACATCGCCCCTGAACCCTAAATCGATCTGATGCCCGTCGCCCTAAACCCCGCCTCCGATGACCGCCGCCTAGACCTCGCCGCCTCCCCCTCCCACTCACCGGCGGCGCCTCCCTCCCCCGCCGATGCCCCTCCTCACGAGCGACGCCTGAACCCCCCCCCCTCTGTAAGTCCCCTTTTTCCTTCTTCTTTATTTATTATTTTATTTCTACTTTTATTTTAAAGATTAAATACTGATTTCTGTTTTAATTTGAAAACTGATTTTTGTTTTAATAAAAAAAAAAATAAACTGATTTCTTTTTAGATTTATAAAACTGTTTTTATAAAAGGATTCAAACTGATTTTTGAAAAAGGATTTTAATAAAACTGATTTTTATTTTAGATATAAATACTGAAATTTTATAAAGAATAAAAACTGATTTGCAAAAATAATTAAAACTGATTTGTTTAAAGAATTAAAACTGATTTTAAGAAAAGTTTTAAAACAGATTTTAGAAAAGGTTTTAAAAGATTTGAACTTTAAAATAAGTTAGGGAAAAAAAAAAAAAAAAGATTTGAACTTTGAATAGAAAGAAAAGTGTTGAATTTCGAAATAAAAATATGATTTTTATCGATATGAATGTGAAGTAAAAATTCGATTTTTATATATTGAACTTTGAAATAAAAATTCTATTTTTATATATTGAACTTCGAGATAAAAATCATATTTTTATATATTGAACTTCGAACTAAAAATATGATTTTTATATATTGAATAGCGAAGTAAAAATGGGATTTTTGTATATGTAGTGAAAACGGGCGACGAAGCTGACAAAAAGGCGAAACGACGAAGACTTCTGCAAATGAAGAGCCGTGGAGCTAGGATAGCTATATGTGAGAATTTCTCACCTTTCAATTTATTTTTCTAGTTATACATATATATACTAGGATGCAGACGGTGCTTATTAGAAGCACCCGACACCCGTCCACAAACCATGGACTTGTTTGATTGGTTGTGTAGTTGGTTAGATTATTTGATTTGGATTGGATTGTTTTGGTGAAATGAATTGATATGATTGATGTGTGAATGGCGTGGGCCTTCACTAGACCGGGGATAAGGCTAGGCCTTGTCCCGTTTCTAGTATCGTGCCGTTATGCCGCCGAAATTTTCTAAAATAAGTTAGAAAAATAAAAATAGCCTTTTATTTAAAGAATGAACTGAATAGAAATTCATATGTTAAAATAAAATGTGTTATCGTTAAAAAGATAATTTTTAACGTGAATGTGAATAAATAAATATTCATTTACAAACCAGACGGTTTGTTTATGTACACCTATTTGAATGACGTTGATTGGGTCGATAAATTTTACACATCGCCTAACTGCACAAATAAAATATGTGTTTGATTGTTTGAAACCCCACACGGGTGTTAGGATGAAATTTGAAGTTCACTCATCCTGATTGATTAAATATGTCGATCGATTGATTGACAGGCTGTTATAAGCGTTGAATATCTATATTTGATGCTTATACAGTGTAGTGCACTTTGGTTGATGGTTGATTATTTTCAATGCTATTATATACATGTGTTGTATGAAAATCCATATAATTAATTTTATATGGTAATTGATTGGGCCTCATTCCAGTTTTGAAAAAGAAATATTTGAAATAGAATATTTGAAAATAAAGGAATATATGAACCCGTGTTGATTAGATTGACGCCATTTTGACGTAAACGATATTTATATCGATTTTATTCATTTCGAAATGAATTGAATTGAAAGTGATTTCGAAATGAATTGAATTGAAAACGAATTCAAAGTGAATTGAATTGAAAACGAATTCAAAGTGAATTGAATTGAAAACGAATTCAAAGTGAATTGAATTGAAAACGATTTCAAAATGAATTGAATTGAAAACGATTTCGAAATGAATTGAATTGAAAACGATTTCGAAATGAATTGAATTGAAAACGATTTCGAAATGAATTGAATTGAAAACGATTTCGAAATGAATTGAATTGAAAACGAATTCGAAATGAATTGAAAACGATTTCGAAATGAATTGAATTGAAAACGAATTCAAATGGAATTGAAAACGAATTGAAATGAATTCAAATTGAATTGAAATTTGAATTGAATAGAAATGAATTTTAAAACGAATTTATAAAGAAGAATTCAATTTTGATTTGAATTGAAATGGAAGTTGAATTTGCTTTTGAAACGAATTTTAAAACTATTTATCTAATTCGTTTTAAATAGAAATCGACGAAGTATATATTATATATATTATATATATAATATAATGGCCTGAATAGAACGCGCCGCGCCGCGGCAGTTCGTGAATTTCGACCATTTATTTCAAACGGACATTACGGGAGATCCGACCGTCGGATTCTCCTAAAACCGGAACCGTTGGGTTCGTATCGAAAAGAGCTTTCTAACGAATGTGATAAATTAGAAATCTAACGGTTGGATTTGGAATTATGTCCAAATCAAATTTGAAAAAGGTCGCTGTAAGTGCAGTTCGATGGCCATTGTTGGAAATCGACTGTACGGGCCTTGATAAAATTATTAAAAATAGTAATAATTTGTGTAAAATCATAAGAAATGATTTGTGAAGATTTGGGATGAAAAACTCCATATTTGAAAAGATAAAAATAGATTTTTATCGAAATGAACTAGTTTTGAACTAGAATTATAATTCTATTTATTTTTAAATAAATAAATTGAATTTGAAAAGGGTTTTGAAAATAACCAAAATTTCCAATGATTGCATTGGAGTGGATTTGAATCGAAATTGTCTTCGGAATATTTCGATGTTGGAATTTGTGATTATACGGATGTTGTTACGGAAATTTGAAAGATATATATTTATATCGTTATTTCCAATACGGCATTTGTTAATCGTAGAATTTGATATTGAATATAAGCCGATATATTTTCTATTCAGAGCCTTATATTGAATATCAAATGTGATTTGGGTTTGTCGTGAATGGTGTCTTCACTAACACTGTTCTTGAACCCAGTTGAGAAATGATTAAATCTTTTTATTTAGATTTAATGAAGTGTACCAATTAAATAATATTTAATTGGAATTGAATTGATATTGATTTTTGGGTTTATCGTGAACAGTGTTTTAAATAACACTTGTTCTTTAACCCGATAATTAATAAATGTGATTTGGGTTTGTCGTGAATGGTGTCTTCACTAACACTGTTCTTGAACCCAGTTGAGAAATGATTAAATCTTTTTATTTAGATTTAATGAAGTGTACCAATTAAATAATATTTAATTGGAATTGAATTGATATTGATTTTTGGGTTTATCGTGAACAGTGTTTTAAATAACACTTGTTCTTTAACCCGATAATTAATAAATGTGATTTGGGTTTGTCGTGAATGGTGTCTTCACTAACACTGTTCTTGAACCCAGTTGAGAAAAGATTAAATCTTTTTATTTAGATTTAATTAAGTGTGCCAATTAAATAATATTTAATTGGAATTGAATGGATATTGATTTTTGGGTTTATCGTGAACAGTGTTTTAAATAACACTTGTTCTTTAACCCGATAATTAATGGGATGTGACTTTGGGTTTATCGTGAACCGTGTTTTAAATGACACTGATTCTTTAACCCAGTCACAGATTAAAACTAAGTGGAGTTTTAATGAATCTTTAATTAGATTGAAAAGATCGAGAATGGAGTATCACCAGTTTTGCTCCAGGCGATAGTTAAATCTTTAATTAGATTTGAACGTGAAATTTAGAAACTAACTGTCGGTTAGCCAAGCAGAATGGTTTTCTGGATATTGATCTGATGTTGGTTTCGGCCTTCGGGGTTAATATTTGGGGAATTATTCTCTTGATTAATTTACGGTTAGTGACTAATGAATTGGAATGAGGCGTATGTTGTGTTTGTGTAACACTTATTTAAAATATACGCGAGTTATTCGGAAAGACCGGGTTTATCCCATTCTGAATAACTGATACGACGATAAGTCGAAGATGAAGACGATGGTCGAAGACCGGAGGTCTTCACGTCGTTTGGGTGATAGCTGATGATCTTGATTGGGCTGTACACCCAAGAAGATGGAAACAGTTAGTGATCGTCCAGACGTACTTGGAGATCGATGGATATGCGGGGTACTAGGTGCCTCCGGTTTCGTTCAGACCCAGAACGGACTTGTAAATGGACTGTGTGTCTGACATCGGATTTCATTCTGTGTGACTGATATCGGTTGCATAGGATGGTTTGCCTGTGTGGCATGCTAAGATGCAAATGATCAAGGCTTCTGTTGAAAAGCAAAGTCTTGTGGTGATGATCAAAGCACGGCCTTTGTGGCGTAGCTTTGTGTAACGGTTACCTCGCGTGTTTCACACCCGGTATGAACCAAAAACGGGAGACGGACCTCAGGGAGGGCATGCGTTTCTTTCTAGTTAGAAGTGGCGTCAGTGGTTTTACACGCCCTGACGAGTTTGACTTATGTGGTTGTTGCTGTTGCGAGGCGCCTCGGTTATATCGGTTTCGGCCGATGCTTCTGGTCGGCTGACGGACCAGACTTACACCCCATAGGGTGGGGAAACGTAGTGTTCAGGCATGTTAATCCACATCGGTGGACCGGCCCTGACGATCCAAGGGTCGATGCGCTCTGACCCTGTGGCTCGGGCTAGAGAGTCACGAAGACGGTGAGGACTATCTTTTGCCTCGGTTCATAGACGGAAATCCAATTTCCAAATACGTGACTTTGCGGTTTTATTTGTAAACCTATATATGGTGACATAGTGGGATGGGGCGCTTATGCCGCCTATGATTGATACTTATGATTTGAAGTTGTTTTATACACTTATAATAGTATCAAATGATTTGTTTTAAAACGTATCAAGCATCCTTTGGCTGTTATAAGGGAAAACCCTATCCTCGACTGCGTTGCATTGTGTGATGGGACCTGGGTCTTATAACAGCTTCATTTTTCTTTACTTAGCATTGCGCTGTTTGTTTTATGCACTGGTATTCTTGGGAGGAAACCCGTTCCGTGTTATACGGCGTGGTCCCTTGATTTACCTAATGATTTAAAATAAAGATTAATAACTGTTTTAGTTCTCACACCAGTCACATGACTGACCTGGAGTTTATTGTTTTAACCTAAACTCTGGGTGCCCTTATTTTCGACATGGGCAGCTTGTAGTTTTGGTTTTGCAGATTTATATTCACAGGATCCTGGTTTACAGCTGGAACGATATCCGGAAAGCTTTGAATCCGTATATCTCATTCTAGTTGTGTATTGTATTATTTTCCGCTGCTATGTATTTAAATGTAATTTAAATCTCTGATATTTCTGTGTAATATTCTTTTATACTCTGTATATTCGTGTAATCTGATGCATTGTTGTAATATACAATGAAATGTTCTTCTGTATGCGTTCTGTTTTGTCCTGTTCTCAAACGATAGGGCGTTTCGAACGGTCTGGGTCGGTTTAGCGACTGGTTCGGACCGAGCGAAATTCCTTGCCGTCACATTTGGTATCAGAGCTTTGGTTTACAAAGCAGAGAACAAGACACATTAGAAACATACGAAAGAATTCATCAGATATTGGATTTGTAATATCCAATGGGATGACTCGTTAGAGATAGGATCAGTAGTATCCTAGAACGAGTGTGAAGAGTATATTTTTAAAAAAGTGAAAACAATTTTTGTTTTGAAAATTTAAATCAATTATTCGTATTTGATTATTTATTTATATTGATGTGGACAATCCAGTATATATAGATTTTGCGTATACGTCTGATCCGCGTGTATTCGAAGTTTTAATATATTGGATAGATGTAGAGTCGCACTCTAGTCGCCCGGACATGGTCCTGATGATGAAGTATACCATCACCAGCATTTATTTTCGAGTAACGAAAGTGTGATATCTATATATTTCCTATAGGCTGGTGTGAGAACCAAAACTTATATATAGTTAGAACACATTGTTGTGAATTGGCATCAAAAACATGATTTTTGTATATATATCAAAGTTATGAATTTAAAATGATAATTCACTAATTGATTGATGTTTGTGTTGTTTGTTTATTTGTTTGCTAATTTTCAGTCATTTAGCCTAATTGTATCAAATATTGAACTGTATTGAAAATAGGTCGCATCTGCTTGCATATACATATATATCATTGAACAGGTCATAGCAAGGAGGCTAGAGCCAGAGAATAAAATTGTTTGCCCGACAAATAGGTACATGTTTACTACATAATTTCCTGTTTTGTTTGGGTGATGATGATTTTGTGAGCCTATTGGCTAGCCGCTTGGCTTTTTCTTTTTCTTTTTGAGATCTGAAGGACCGGGGAAGCTATTTGAAATTCCCCGATGCTCCCGGTGCAGGGGAGGTTATGGCGAAATTTTTCAAAAATTTAGGGTGTTAGCCAAATTTTTGAAATTTTGAAAATTCTCAGAAACTAAAGAGTTGGAGAATGGAAGCCAGATCGAGCGTAGTGTTAATTAATTAAACCACTTTCGACTTTGTTCCTTTTCGGGGACGAAAAGTTTTAAGTGGGGGAGATTGTAACAACCCGGAAAATCTGGGCCAGTTTAAAATTTTTATTTTGGCAATTTTATCGAATTTTGATTATTTAAAATGAATTATTTTAAATAATATCGACGAAAATTTATTTTGAATATAATTAGAACGTATATGTTTATACGCGTCGTCGTTAGAATATAAATATTTATATATAATTATAAATAGAATTGAAAATGGCGCGGTAGTTCGATAATTCGATTTCAAACTTCATTTGAATGTACCGGGTGCAAAACAATCCGGATTTTAGTGAAACCAAAAATAATGGAATCTATTAGTGAATATCTTTCCAACGAATCCGAAAAATCAAAAGTTCGTAGCGGGAATCAAAAGATATGTCCAGTTGAAAATTCTGAATAGTCGCTATGGAATTCAGGCCCTTAAAAATGGACATTTTGCAAATGACCTCGGATTTCGACGAAACCAGTTTTGTTGGGTCCGTGGTGCCAAGTTATTGCTAGGTTTCAAATTTCATAATTTTTCGATTCAATATGTGAGCGTGGCAAAGGAAAACGCGATTGACCAGTTTCAGTTGATTTTAATCGACTGGAAATTGGCCATTTTTCAAACGGTCTCAGAATTCGACGAAACTAGTTTTGTTAGGACCGTATCGTCAATACGAAGCTAGAAAATATTTTTCTGCAATTTATAGGGTTAGTATGTGACCCCGGTAATTTGAAATGCACGTTTAAAAATGCAATATAGTGATTTAAATGTAAATTCAAAGGAAACTGATTCAAACGATCGAATCAGCCTACGATACATATCCCATTGTGTTCGAAATAGGGGTAATACGCTATGGGCGACAGGCGGTGGGCCTCGTTTAGGGGTCGTATGGAAAAAGTCAACTTTTGCATAATAAAATATAAATAAATAAATAAATATTATAAAACCTTTCTCTCTCACTCTCTCTCCCCTCATAACTGTCAGCAAAAAAAAAAAAAAAAAGAGATCGAACCCACGAACCCGCCGCCCCCTGCGCCACACCGACGCACTGCGATCCCCCCCCCCGATGATCGGCGATCCCCCATCCAACCTCCAAAAAGCTGCCGCCTCCAGAAGATCGACATCGCCCCTGAACCCTAAATCGATCTGATGCCCGTCGCCCTAAACCCCGCCTCCGATGACCGCCGCCTAGACCTCGCCGCCTCCCCCTCCCACTCGCCGGCGGCGCCTCCCTCCCCCGCCGATGCCCCTCCTCACGAGCGACGCCTGAACCCCCCCTCTGTAAGTCCCCTTTTTCCTTCTTCTTTATTTATTATTTTATTTCTACTTTTATTTTAAAGATTAAATACTGATTTCTGTTTTAATTTGAAAACTGATTTTTGTTTTAATAAAAAAAAAAAATAAACTGATTTCTTTTTAGATTTATAAAACTGTTTTTATAAAAGGATTCAAACTGATTTTTGAAAAAGGATTTTAATAAAACTGATTTTTATTTTAGATATAAATACTGAAATTTTATAAAGAATAAAAACTGATTTGCAAAAATAATTAAAACTGATTTGTTTAAAGAATTAAAACTGATTTTAAGAAAAGTTTTAAAACAGATTTTAGAAAAGGTTTTAAAAGATTTGAACTTTAAAATAAGTTAGGGGAAAAAAAAAAAGATTTGAACTTTGAATAGAAAGAAAAGTGTTGAATTTCGAAATAAAAATATGATTTTTATCGATATGAATGTGAAGTAAAAATTCGATTTTTATATATTGAACTTTGAAATAAAAATTCGATTTTTATATATTGAACTTCGAGATAAAAATCATATTTTTATATATTGAACTTCGAACTAAAAATATGATTTTTATATATTGAATAGCGAAGTAAAAATGGGATTTTTGTATATGTAGTGAAAACGGGCGACGAAGCTGACAAAAAGGCGAAACGATGAAGACTTCTGCAAATGAAGAGCCGTGGAGCTAGGATAGCTATATGTGAGAATTTCTCACCTTTCAATTTATTTTTCTAGTTATACATATATATACTAGGATGCAGACGGTGCTTATTAGAAGCACCCGACACCCGTCCACAAACCATGGACTTGTTTGATTGGTTGTGTAGTTGGTTAGATTATTTGATTTGGATTGGATTGTTTTGGTGAAATGAATTGATATGATTGATGTGTGAATGGCGTGGGCCTTCACTAGACCGGGGATAAGGCTAGGCCTTGTCCCGTTTCTAGTATCGTGCCGTTATGCCGCCGAAATTTTCTAAAATAAGTTAGAAAAATAAAAATAGCCTTTTATTTAAAGAATGAACTGAATAGAAATTCATATGTTAAAATAAAATGTGTTATCGTTAAAAAGATAATTTTTAACGTGAATGTGAATAAATAAATATTCATTTACAAACCAGACGGTTTGTTTATGTACACCTATTTGAATGACGTTGATTGGGTCGATAAATTTTACACATCGCCTAACTGCACAAATAAAATATGTGTTTGATTGTTTGAAACCCCACACGGGTGTTAGGATGAAATTTGAAGTTCACTCATCCTGATTGATTAAATATGTCGATCGATTGATTGACAGGCTGTTATAAGCGTTGAATATCTATATTTGATGCTTATACAGTGTAGTGCACTTTGGTTGATGGTTGATTATTTTCAATGCTATTATATACATGTGTTGTATGAAAATCCATATAATTAATTTTATATGGTAATTGATTGGGCCTCATTCCAGTTTTGAAAAAGAAATATTTGAAATAGAATATTTGAAAATAAAGGAATATATGAACCCGTGTTGATTAGATTGACGCCATTTTGACGTAAACGATATTTATATCGATTTTATTCATTTCGAAATGAATTGAAATGAAAGTGATTTCGAAATGAATTGAATTGAAAACGAATTCAAAGTGAATTGAAAACGAATTCAAAGTGAATTGAATTGAAAACGAATTCAAAGTGAATTGAATTGAAAACGATTTCAAAATGAATTGAATTGAAAACGATTTCGAAATGAATTGAATTGAAAACGATTTCGAAATGAATTGAATTGAAAACGATTTCGAAATGAATTGAATTGAAAACGATTTCGAAATGAATTGAATTGAAAACGAATTCGAAATGAATTGAAAACGATTTCGAAATGAATTGAATTGAAAACGAATTCAAATGGAATTGAAAACGAATTGAAATGAATTCAAATTGAATTGAAATTTGAATTGAATAGAAATGAATTTTAAAACGAATTTATAAAGAAGAATTCAATTTTGATTTGAATTGAAATGGAAGTTGAATTTGCTTTTGAAACGAATTTTAAAACTATTTATCTAATTCGTTTTAAATAGAAATCGACGAAGTATATATTATATATATTATATATATAATATAATGGCCTGAATAGAACGCGCCGCGCCGCGACAGTTCGTGAATTTCGACCATTTATTTCAAACGGACATTACGGGAGATCCGACCGTCGGATTCTCCTAAAACCGGAACCGTTGGGTTCGTATCGAAAAGAGCTTTCTAACGAATGTGATAAATTAGAAATCTAACGGTTGGATTTGGAATTATGTCCAAATCAAATTTGAAAAAGGTCGCTGTAAGTGCAGTTCGATGGCCATTGTTGGAAATCGACTGTACGGGCCTTGATAAAATTATTAAAAATAGTAATAATTTGTGTAAAATCATAAGAAATGATTTGTGAAGATTTGGGATGAAAAACTCCATATTTGAAAAGATAAAAATAGATTTTTATCGAAATGAACTAGTTTTGAACTAGAATTATAATTCTATTTATTTTTAAATAAATAAATTGAATTTGAAAAGGGTTTTGAAAATAACCAAAATTTCCAATGATTGCATTGGAGTGGATTTGAATCGAAATTGTCTTCGGAATATTTCGATGTTGGAATTTGTGATTATACGGATGTTGTTACGGAAATTTGAAAGATATATATTTATATCGTTATTTCCAATACGGCATTTGTTAATCGTAGAATTTGATATTGAATATAAGCCGATATATTTTCTATTCAGAGCCTTATATTGAATATCAAATGTGATTTGGGTTTGTCGTGAATGGTGTCTTCACTAACACTGTTCTTGAACCCAGTTGAGAAATGATTAAATCTTTTTATTTAGATTTAATGAAGTGTACCAATTAAATAATATTTAATTGGAATTGAATTGATATTGATTTTTGGGTTTATCGTGAACAGTGTTTTAAATAACACTTGTTCTTTAACCCGATAATTAATAAATGTGATTTGGGTTTGTCGTGAATGGTGTCTTCACTAACACTGTTCTTGAACCCAGTTGAGAAATGATTAAATCTTTTTATTTAGATTTAATGAAGTGTACCAATTAAATAATATTTAATTGGAATTGAATTGATATTGATTTTTGGGTTTATCGTGAACAGTGTTTTAAATAACACTTGTTCTTTAACCCGATAATTAATAAATGTGATTTGGGTTTGTCGTGAATGGTGTCTTCACTAACACTGTTCTTGAACCCAGTTGAGAAAAGATTAAATCTTTTTATTTAGATTTAATTAAGTGTGCCAATTAAATAATATTTAATTGGAATTGAATGGATATTGATTTTTGGGTTTATCGTGAACAGTGTTTTAAATAACACTTGTTCTTTAACCCGATAATTAATGGGATGTGACTTTGGGTTTATCGTGAACCGTGTTTTAAATGACACTGATTCTTTAACCCAGTCACAGATTAAAACTAAGTGGAGTTTTAATGAATCTTTAATTAGATTGAAAAGATCGAGAATGGAGTATCACCAGTTTTGCTCCAGGCGATAGTTAAATCTTTAATTAGATTTGAACGTGAAATTTAGAAACTAACTGTCGGTTAGCCAAGCAGAATGGTTTTCTGGATATTGATCTGATGTTGGTTTCGGCCTTCGGGGTTAATATTTGGGGAATTATTCTCTTGATTAATTTACGGTTAGTGACTAATGAATTGGAATGAGGCGTATGTTGTGTTTGTGTAACACTTATTTAAAATATACGCGAGTTATTCGGAAAGACCGGGTTTATCCCATTCTGAATAACTGATACGACGATAAGTCGAAGATGAAGACGATGGTCGAAGACCGGAGGTCTTCACGTCGTTTGGGTGATAGCTGATGATCTTGATTGGGCTGTACACCCAAGAAGATGGAAACAGTTAGTGATCGTCCAGACGTACTTGGAGATCGATGGATATGCGGGGTACTAGGTGCCTCCGGTTTCGTGCAGACCCAGAACGGACTTGTAAATGGACTGTGTGTCTGACATCGGATTTCATTCTGTGTGACTGATATCGGTTGCATAGGATGGTTTGCCTGTGTGGCATGCTAAGATGCAAATGATCAAGGCTTCTGTTGAAAAGCAAAGTCTTGTGGTGATGATCAAAGCACGACCTTTGTGGCGTAGCTTTGTGTAACGGTTACCTCGCGTGTTTCACACCCGGTATGAACCAAAAACGGGAGACGGACCTCAGGGAGGGCATGCGTTTCTTTCTAGTTAGAAGTGGCGTCAGTCGTTTTACACGCCCTGACGAGTTTGACTTATGTGGTTGTTGCTGTTGCGAGGCGCCTCGGTTATATCGGTTTCGGCCGATGCTTCTGGTCGGCTGACGGACCAGACTTACACCCCATAGGGTGGGGAAACGTAGTGTTCAGGCATGTTAATCCACATCGGTGGACCGGCCCTGACGATCCAAGGGTCGATGCGCTCTGACCCTGTGGCTCGGGCTAGAGAGTCACGAAGACGGTGAGGACTATCTTTTGCCTCGGTTCATAGACGGAAATCCAATTTCCAAATACGTGACTTTGCGGTTTTATTTGTAAACCTATATATGGTGACATAGTGGGATGGGGCGCTTATGCCGCCTATGATTGATACTTATGATTTGAAGTTGTTTTATACACTTATAATAGTATCAAATGATTTGTTTTAAAACGTATCAAGCATCCTTTGGCTGTTATAAGGGAAAACCCTATCCTCGACTGCGTTGCATTGTGTGATGGGACCTGGGTCTTATAACAGCTTCATTTTTCTTTACTTAGCATTGCGCTGTTTGTTTTATGCACTGGTATTCTTGGGAGGAAACCCGTTCCGTGTTATACGGCGTGGTCCCTTGATTTACCTAATGATTTAAAATAAAGATTAATAACTGTTTTAGTTCTCACACCAGTCACATGACTGACCTGGAGTTTATTGTTTTAACCTAAACTCTGGGTGCCCTTATTTTCGACACGGGCAGCTTGTAGTTTTGGTTTTGCAGATTTATATTCACAGGATCCTGGTTTACAGCTGGAACGATATCCGGAAAGCTTTGAATCCGTATATCTCATTCTAGTTGTGTATTGTATTATTTTCCGCTGCTATGTATTTAAATGTAATTTAAATCTCTGATATTTCTGTGTAATATTCTTTTATACTCTGTATATTCGTGTAATCTGATGCATTGTTGTAATATACAATGAAATGTTCTTCTGTATGCGTTCTGTTTTGTCCTGTTCTCAAACGATAGGGCGTTTCGAACGGTCTGGGTCGGTTTAGCGACTGGTTCGGACCGAGCGAAATTCCTTGCCGTCACACGGGTGCTACTTTCCAGTAAATAAAATCTTGTCTTTCATTTGCTACCTCATGATAAATAAAATCCTACCTTTTATAATGTCATTTACATAATAAAGATTCTATTTTTATTACTACATTCTAGTAAATAAAAATCGTATATTTTCCCTTGACTGAAAATCATATTTTTATATGAATAAAAATGTCATCTTTTCTAATTTAAAAATTTAATCTTTGCTAGTTTAAAAGTCATATTTTGAACAACGCTATTTAAAATATAAATCACTTTTTTTTCCTCATTAAAATTTCAGATTTTTTATTACTCCTATAAAAATTCAGTTTTTACTAAGATAAAATTCAGTTTTTACTTAGATAAGAATTCAGTTTTAAACTCAAACAATTTCAGTTTTAAAATCAAACAATTTCAGTGAATAAAAAAAACTTACTGCTACTTTCCAGTCGTGCCATCGCAAGAGGGGTCGGAGGTCGATGGCTGCTCGTGGGTGGACGACGGACCAAGGGGGTGGCGCAAGTCCAGCGGCGGTGGGATGTGGCCAGTCGCGGCTAGGGTTTCTCGTGTTGAAGGGGGGGGTTATCGCTGTTCTCGATTTGGGCAGGGGTGTCGGGTTCGCGTGGAGCGCTGAGGGGAGAGGAGAGAGAATGGGGAGGAGGGGAGTCGATGGCAGTGGCGATGGAGGAGGCGCGCGCCCCTCCATCCTCTTCTTTCTTTTTTTTTCTTACTTTGATCTGATTTAGAATGAAAAGGGGGAGGGCCTGATCGTGGGTGTAGGAGAGAAAGGGGGAATTTTTTTTTTAATTTTTTTTTTAATTTTTTATTTCCAAAAAGGTACTTTTATTTTCGACCTCGAAATGAGACTCATCGCCTGTCGTCCCTAGTGTTTTACCCCCATTCCGAACACAATAGGATATGCTGCGTAAGCCGATTTGATCGTTTCGATCAGTTTCCGTCAAATTTACATTTAAATCATTATATTGAATTTTAAACGTACATTTCAATTTACCGGGGTCACACACGAACTCTAAAAATTCTTGAAAAATATTTTCTAGCTTCGTATTGACGATACGGTCCTAACGAAACTAGTTTCATCAAATTCTGAGACCGTTTGAAAAATGGCCATTTTCCAGTCGATTAAAATCAGCTAAAACTGGTCAAACGCGTTTTCCTTTGCTACGCTCACATATTGATTCGAAAAATTATGAAAATTGGAATCTAGCAATAACCTGACATCACGGATCCAACAAAAGTGGTTTCATCGAAATCCGAGGTCGTTTGCAAAATTTCCATTTTTGAGGGCTAGAATTCCATAGCGACTATTCTGAAAATTCATTTGGACACAACTTTTGATTCCCGCTATGAAATTTTGATTTTTCGGATTCGTTGGAAAGATATTCTCAATTAGATTCTAATATTTTTGGTTCCACTAAAATCCGGTTTATTTTGAATCCTGTACATTCATTTGAAGCTTGAAATCGAATTATCGAACTACCGCGCCATTTTCAATTCCTTTTATAATTTAAAATAATTATTTATATTCTAACGACGATCTATATAAACATATACGTTCGAATAATATTAAAAATAATTTTTCGTCGTTATTATTTAAAATAATCCATTTTAAATATTCAAAATTCTTTAAATTGCCAAAATAAAAATTTTAAACTGGCTCGGATTTTCGGGTTATTACACAAACCAAATTATGGTTTATCCAAACTAGTCGGGATTAACGAACCTTACCGAAGTAATTAATTGTTAAATTTCCCAACCCCGACCTATTCATCCCATGAAGTAAAACTGGTAATACTTCATATCTAACACCACAGTGTTATCGGTAAATTCAATTACCATTTCACGTTTAAATCTAACTAAAGATTTAACTTTCGTCTGGAGTAAAACTGGTGGTACTCCATCCTCGATCATTCCTTGAATTTGATAATTTTAATTATCAAATTCACTTTTCAATCTATTTAAAGATTCATTAAAACTCCACTTAGTTTTAAATCTTTAACCGGGTTAAAGAACCATTGTCATTTAAAACACGGTTCACGATAAACCCAAAATAACATTCTATTCCATTAGCCCTTAACCGTAAATTATCAAGTGAACAATTCCCTAAGTAATAACCCCGAAGGCCGAAACCAACATCGGATCAATACCCAAGAAACCATTCAACTTAACTAATCTTTAGTTAATTTCTGATTTTCTTAACTCCATCGGGTCTAAGAACAGTATTATTAAAGATACCGTTCACGACAACCCAAAATCACATTCCATTAATTGTCGGGTTAAAGAACAAATGTTATTTAAAACACCGTTCACGATAAACCCAAAAATTAATTCCATTTCAATTCCAATTAAATATTATTTAATTGGTACACTTCATTAAATCTAAATAAAAAGATTTAATTTTTTTCTCAACTAGGTTTAAGAACAGTGTAAATGAAGACACCATTCACGACAAACCCATTTGATATTAAATACAAGGCTCTGAATGGAAAATATATCGGCTTATACTCAATATCAAATTCTACGACCAACAAATATCGTATTGGAAATAACGATATAATTATATCTTTCAAATTTCCATAACAATATCTGTATAATCATAAAATCCCACAACGAAATATTCCGAAGACAATTTCGATTCAAATCCATTTCCAATCTATATATTGAAAATCCTGGTTATTTTTAAAACCCTTTCAAATCCAATTTATTTATTTCAAAATAATGGATTATATTTCTAGTTCAAAACTAGTTCATTTCGATAAAAATCTATTTTTATCTTTTCAAATATGGAGTTTTTCATCCCAATTCTTTCCAAATCATTTCTTATGATTTTACACTGATTATAGATATTTTTAATAACTTTATCAAGGGCCATACAGTCGATTTCCATCAACGGTCATCGAACTACACTTACAGCGACCTTTTCGGAAATTGATTTGGACATATTTCCAAATCCAACCATTAGATTTCTAATTTCTTATATTCGTTAGAATGCTCTTTTCAATACAAACCCAACGGTTCTGGTTTGAGGAGAATCCGACGATCGGATCTCCCGTAATGTCCATTCGAAGTCAATGGTCGAAATTCACGAACTGCCGCAGCGCGGCGCGTTCTATTCAGGCCATTATATTATATATATAATATATATTTCATCGATTTCTATTTAAAATGAATTTTATAAATCGTTTTAAATTTGGTTTTAAAACGATTTCAACTTCTTATTCAATTTCAAATCAAAAGTGAATTTTTCCTTATAAATTTGTTTTAAATTCATTTAAAACTAATTTCAATCCAAATCGATTTCAATTCAATTTCAGTTCGTTTTAAATTCCATTCAAAATGATTTCCATTCGTTTTTAATTTAGTTTCAATTCAATTCAATTTGAATTCAATTCAATTTGAATTCATTTGCATTTCTATTCAATTCGAATTCAAATTTACTTTCTATTCAATTCGAATTTAATTCATTTTCTATTTTAATTCAATCGAATTCATTTTCTATTTAATTCCAATTTGATTTCATTTCAATTCAATTAAATTTCAATGAAATTTCAATTCGAATTATATTTTCCAAAATATTGGATTTTGAAATCTCTTTTCGATATTCATTATAAAATTGACAAAATTCCCGTTCGCGTTGAAATGGCGTTTAACTACTTAACACAGCTTCACATTTTAATATTCAATGAATAATATTTTAAAATATTTGATAATTTTGAACTGGAATCTGACACAGTCAATTACCATATAATTTGATTATATGGATTTCATCCAATACATGTATACAACAATGAAGATAAACAATCAACCATCATCCAAAGTGCGTTCTACACTGTATAAGCATCAAATATAAATATTTAACGCTTATAACAGCCTGTCAATCAATCGATCGACATACAGCTAATTATTGGGATTAGTGTATGACATATATCATCCTAATACCCGTGTGGGGTTTCAACCAATCAAACACAGTTTTTATTTGTGCAGTTGGGCGATGTGTAAAATTTATCGTCCCAATCAATACCAGTCAAATGTGTGTATATAAACAAATCGTCCGATTTGTTTATATTTATTTATTTCATTTTATATACACGTTAAAAATTATATTTTTAACTATTAAATATTTTATTTCATTCTAAATATTTTATTTCATTCTAAATATTTTATTTCACATCACACAATCGATTATCATAACAACATACAATAAAACAAACAAGCCGTCCATGGTCTGTGGACGACGGGTGTCGGGTGCTACTAAACACCGTCTGCGTCCTAGTATATATTTATATAACTAGAAAGAAAAATTTAAAAGTGAGAAGTTCTCACAGAGGATTCCACTCCGCCGTGCTTTGCTGTTGAACTGCTGAACCGTCTGGATCTGTCTGAAATTTCAATGCAGTCATTTTCACACTGTTTATAATAAAAATTATATTTTTATCACTTCATTTCGATAAATAAAATTCATATTTTTATTTCTACTTCATATATTTTTACAACGCTTCTTTCTATATAAAAAATTGTATTTTTATATTTCTACTTCTAATATAAAGATCGAATTTTTATTTCATCGCTATAAAAATTACATTTTTATTTCAACATATATATAATAAAAATCAGATTTTTATTTTGCTACATATATAAAAATCACATTTTTATATTCTCTACTATGTATATAAAAACTCTATTTTTATACCGCTACTATATAGATAAAAATTATACTTTTACCTTGCTAGTAATATAATAAAAATTATATTTTTATTACTCTACATGAATAAAAATCATATTTTTATTCTTCCTATGATATAAAGATCGAATTTTTATTACCTATATAATATAAAAAACATATTTTTAATCTTCTACTAATATAAAAATTATATTTTTATACTTTCTATAATATAAAAATCTCGCCTTTAACCAATTAAAAAAAATCTCATTTTTAACCTTTTAAAAATTATAACTTCATCTATGTATATAGATTCTAACTTTCCCTACATTAAAATCATCATTTAAATTTTTAGTTTTATATAAGTAAATAATTAAAGAGGCTGAAATAAAATAAAATGAAATAACTAAAGTTTACCTTTGTTTTAAAGGAGGGGGAGGGTCATCATCGCGCTGAGGAGGAGATGGCGGAGAGGGAGTAGGCGCTGGCGTTAGAGGTTGATGGCGGGGGTGGTTGGCGGTCGGTAGCTCGCGCGAGGGGTTTGAGATTGGGTTTCGAGAGGGAGGGGGTTGCGCGAGCGAGGAGGGAGAAAGGTGGAAGTCGCGGTGGAGGGAGGGGGCTCGGGGAGGTGGCGGATCAGAAGGGAAGAGGGTGCGGGGGCGGCTCGCTGGCCAGAGGTTCAAGCGGAGGCGGGTTTGGGCATAGGGTGTCTCGAGCTAGGGTTTCTTGTATTGGGCTGGAGGGGCGTTGGAGGGGACGGTGGCCGGAGGGGGCGTGGCGACGAGCGGCGATGCTGGCAGGGGAGGGGGTCACGGTGACATCGCGGTTTTTTCTTTTTTTTTTCTCGGTTTCGATCTGAAAGTAATAAAAGGGGGGGGGGGGGTGGGTTGACTTGTAATAGGAGAAAGGAGGGGGTGATTATAATTATATTATTTAATTTTATTTTTAAATTTCAAAAAGTAGCTTTTAATTTCGAACTCTAAATCAAGCCCACCGCCTGTCGTCCATAGCTAATTACCCTCATTCCGAACACAATGGGATATGTATCGTAGGCTGATTCGACCGTTTCGATCAGTTTTTGTCAAAATCAACATATAACTCTATATATTGAATTTGAACGCACATTTTAATTTACCGGGGTCACGTACTAACTCGAAAAATTCCAGAAAAATATTTTCTAGCTTCTTATTGACGATACGGTCCTAACAAAACTAATTTCATCAAATTCTGAGACCGTTTGAAAAATGGCCATTTTCCAGTCGATTAAAATCAACTAAAACTGGTCAAACGCGTTTTCCTTTGCCACGCTCACATATTGATTCAAAAATTACGAAAATTGGAATCTAGTAATAACTTGACATCCCGGATCCAACAATAGTGGTTTCGTCGAAATCCTAGGTCGTTTGCAAAATTTCCATTTTTATGGGCAAGAATTCCATAGCGACTATTCTGAAAATTCATTTGGACATAACTTTTGATTCCCGCTATGAAATTTCAATTTTTCAGATTCGTTGGAAAGATATTCTCTATTAGATTCTATTATTTTTGGTTTCGCTAAAATCCGGTTTATTTGAATCCTGTACATTCATTTGAACTTTGAAATCGAAATATCGAACTACCGCGCCATTTTCAATTCCTTTTATTATTAAAAATAAATATTTATATTCTAACGTCGATTCAAATAAATATATACGTTCGAATTCTATTCAAAATAAATTTTTCGTCAATATTATTTAAAATAATTCATTTTAAATATCCAACATTCATTAAAATTGCCAAAATAAAAAAATTTAATTTGGCTCGGATTTCCGGGTTATTACACCCATGGACATTTATCTATATTTATAAGTTATTTCAGTTATTAACTAGCTATATTGTTTTTTTATTCTAAAGGTATGGATCGACAGTGTTTAAGTGATGATATATGTCTGGTTGATAGTGGAACTACTCATATGATATTGAAAAAACCGAAGTTTTTCTCAGAATTATCTGAAAATGTTTCATATAAAGTTTCAACTATAGTTGGTTCAGCCAATATAATTGAAGGGTCCGGAAGAGCCCATATAGTGTTACTAAATGGTACACATATATTCATTCAAAATGCACTATATTCAAGCAATTTTAAAAGAAATTTGCTTAGCTTCAAAGATATAAGAATGAATGGATATCATATTGAAACTATAAATGAAAACAATAAAGAATACCTTTGTGTTTTCTCTAAAATTGAAAGCCAGAAGCTTATTTTAGAAAAAATTGGTACAATTTCAACTGGATTACACTTTACCAAAATTGGCATAGTTGAATCTCATTTTATAAACATGAGCTAGAAGCTCAAAGATACAAAGAAATTGATTCCTTGGCATGACCGTTTAGGTCATTCCGGATCAACTATGATCGTTTACATAAATAAAAAAATAAAAAAAATGTTACCTAAAGGAATATCATACACTCGAGAAGTAGTGATTTATTTTCTTGAATCTTATTTTTATTTAATGCATCTAATTTCGTTACTACATTTAAAGTTTGATATGTATTTTTGTATATTGATATGATATTTCAATAGTTTGCATGGAGGAGATAAGTTCATCCTAGAAGCGGTGATAACAAAATATCTTTGGAGGATATTTGTATATTTGGAAATGATAAGATATCTCTAGAAGAGATCCGTTTATATGAAAATAATAAAATATCTCCAGAAGAGATTTCTACAATTAAAAGTGATAAATATTTGTAGAAAAGTTCTTAAATTTCTCCTAAAAGAGAAAATATGTATCAAAACTCCACAAATGGTGTTTATGGAATATCGCAGAAGCGATATTAAAACTCCATCAACTTAACAACTTGAAGTTGTTCATATATTTATTTGGACCAGAAGTTCGATATGTTTTCAAACCAGAAGTTTTGAACATTATCATAAGATCCTGAAGAATTTGTAATGACATTGATCAATACATTGAAATCAATAGTTTGATCTTTGTAACCATTTATTCTTAAATCACTAACTCAAATGAGAAAGACTAAGCAAATTTATAATACGTGGACGCACGTATTTATGTATTCACATCTGTAAATATTTAACTAACAACCTGAAGTTTGTTATAAGCATATTTTATAGATTATGCATAAATATTATTTAGTGATTTAAATTGCAGTCAACATGAATGTTGAATGACCTGAAGTCATATGTGTATTCAAATAACCTATATAATAAGAAAATCCCTCCAATTTTGCTAGATCAATGAAAGAGAATAAGTAATTAAAAAAATGATGAATGCATCTTATCGACTAATTAAAGGGTTATCCTCCAACAACTGATATACATATAATATACTTGCCAGCAGCAATGTGATAATGGATCAAAATGAGAATCCCATGATGATTATTATAGTGTGACAATGTTTGTCAACATTGAGGGGGAGGATAAAGGGATACAATTTCATTTTGAGTATCAGTGTTAAATAATTGACACACGAATAAATTACAAATAATATCCCTTGTAGACTTGCTTCAATATATATTTGAATCCCTGAAGGATCAAAATGCATAAACCACATTTAAAGATTGGTTTAAAATTCAGTTCGAGACACTTTAGAAGTAAGTATTAAAGATGCCAGATGAAGGAGGTGAGTGTTCTTGAAGAAACACCAAAGGAGTCTCTTGAAGAGATCCATGACATGATTGTCAAATAACCCCAGAATTGGTTTAGGTACCTAAAATAGATAAATAAAGAGATCTCAATAAATTATATCTAGAACTGACAATATATAATCATCGATGATAAATTTATAAAAGTAAAGCGCTTATGTTAAATGTAGTAACCCAGATTTTGAGCGACTTTGGTTATCGACGTAAGCTCGACGTCGATAACCAAAACATCGAAAAATTCCGGTGATTAATGAAAGAAATTAGAAGGTGAGATTAGATAAGAGAGAAACTTAGAATAGAAGAAGAAGAAGAACACAACATCAGAGTAACACGAACCTCACAGCGGAACGAATAACATATAATAGATAACATAACTTTGAAATATAACAGTTATGTATACAATAGCACTTATCAGAGTACAGTACTTACAACACAGCGGAAATAAACTATAGCTATATGATTCTAAAGCCTCCTGCTCCAGCTCTTCAATGTATCTGCAAATTCCTGACTACTTGACTGCCCGTACAAAATTAGGCACCCAAGAGTTTAGGGAAAACAACAAAGTAAACTCCGGGTCAGTCATGGGACTGGTATGAGTAAAACAGTTTAAACAGGTATATGAACAAGTAAACGATATCTCATAAGACCACGCCGCAGAACGGAACGGGTTTTTCCCTTATGAGAATCCAAAATATCTTTATATCAAAAACCTTTTGATATTATAATAATGTCTATGTACAAATAGATATCAACTAGCAGAAACGCTTTCATCTCACGTTCTACATATATAGTATACAATCAAAATCGCAAGCACGTATTGGATAATGGATTTCCAACTATGACAAGGTATGGAACCACCTTCCGATCAGTGTACTCTAGGAACGATACACTGGAGTTCAACAAGAACATCTTGTAACTCAGCCACACATGACCGATCACTCATTTCGCTTGAGTGTATCGAATGTACATCACCAACGGTTGGGATCAGCAACCGTTCCCATATATATATGGGACATCATTGATAGATTTAAGAAACAAATGAATATTCACTAGATAGGTGATTATACACCCTACTTCGGTGCGACCGACTTAGCCATGTTGCCTGCCCGATTTCTGTCATTTACCGGTTGATGAGGCTAGAAGCTACGCTTTATCATCACATCAGATTCACTTCGAATGCCACATTGTCAGATCCATCAGAATCACTAATTGACGTCTACAACCATACATTACGTGTCAGCTAAAAGAAGTTTCCTTCTCCGCTTCCACTCTTGGTATAGTTGAAGAAATCAATGTACGTGACTGTCTGGAAATACTATGTCAAACATCCATCAACACAAGTCATCCTCATTCACTTAGAATGTCACATCGTCATACCCGCCAAATCACAAATTGATTTATCCAAAAATAACACGGGTATACAGCTAAGAGAAACGAATTCCTCCGCCACCAAACGTGAATACGTTTGAACAGATCAACTTACGCGATCCATTGGATATACTCTGTCAGACCTTCGTCCATACAAGTTGTCCTGGGCCTGGACAAACCGAAGGCACTATTCTGTAAACAGGATAGCCCTTGCATTTAACTCCGTCTTCAATTATCTTTGGCATATATGATTCGCGACGCTTATGCCAATACAGAGTGGTTCTTTGGATAATAATCCAACCGGTCTCTCCATATTAACAACGTTAAAATGGTCAAAACTTCGATAGTCTGTGATTTAACCATCAAAGAAAAACAAGTGTGCAAACAACGATATTATTCCCAGATGAAAATTATATCGAACAAACATCATTTAACATTAATCTCTTTAGTTCATTTATTTACTTATCTCCTGTTTCCCTATATTCTAAATTCTTATTTTCTTTTATCAGAAAACATTTCTGATTCTCGTTTGGAAAACATTTCCGAAACTCATTTACGATCAAACCTTACCATTTCTTAGTTAAGAAGGAATTCACTCAAGTTGGGGTATAATTACCTCTCAGACCTTAACTGAACAACGTTATAACTTCGAAATGGTCAAAGTTTATCTTTTAATCTTTAACAACTTCTTTACGCCTTTCTCGGATCCAATTTTACTGATCCACTTCTATATTTAAAACATTGGTTATAACGATAACGTTATAATCCCTACTTTCGAATTATCTAACTTTAATTATAACTTCTATTCTTATTAGTGAATAATTAACCTAACACTTATTTATTTATAAATAAATAAATCTCTATTTAAACACTGGAAAGTATAAGTACTTTCCCGAATTCGATAAAATCGAATTTGCCGATTAACTCTCTTCGAGAAATCTCTACTTGATTAACTCTTCTTCGAATAACCTATATTCGATTAACTCCTTCTCGAATAAACGATATTCGATAATCTCTCTTCGAATAACTAATATTCGATAACTCTTCCTTTTCAAATATCTCATATTTGAAAATCTCACTTCGATGAAACTAACATCGATAACTCCTTTCTATGAAACTAACATCGATAAATTTAACTCGATGAACTTAACTCGACTAACTTAACTTGACTCGACTAACTCGACTTACTTGGTTCAACCAATTCGATTCGATTAACTAGGCTCGACTAACTTGACTAACTTAACTCGGCTTACTTGGTTCGACCAACTCAATTCGATTAACTAGGCTCGACTAACTTGACTAACTTAACTCGGCTTACTTGGTTCGACCAATTCGATTCGATTAACTAGGCTCGACTAACTTGACTAACTTAACTCGACTTACTTGGTTCGACCAATTCGATTCGATTAACTAGGCTCGACTAACTTGGTCGAACCACCCGATCAACTCAACTTATTTAACTTAACTTATTTCTCAACTCGATCAACTCGATTAACTCCTATCGAATAACTAATACTCGATTAAACTCCATTCGCTTGACTCTAGATCGCAGCGATCACAATGGTTATGCCTGAGTCCCTCAGGAAACATCCAACCGCCGTAGGCTATTTACAGCCCTGCGAATTACGCTAGCAGTCGTACAAGATGGCAACTTACCCTGAATACTATGTTTGACTAACTCTGTTTCAAATAACTATATTTGATTAACTCTAGTTCGTTTTAACTCTAATTGATTAACTCTAACTAATTAACTCCAACTGGTTAACTCTAACTGGTTAACTCTATTTGACTAACTCGACTTGACTAACCCCTTTCGAATAACATATTCGATTAACTAACTTTCGAATACCATATTCGATTAACTAACTTCGAATACCATATTTGATTTCTCCTTTCGAATACCATATTCAATTAACTAACTTCGAATACCCTATTTGATTTCTCCTTTCGAATACCATATTCGATTAACTTTATTCACTTTATAAAGATTTCCTTTTTAACAACGTTTTATTCATTTGAAAAGATTTACTTTTAAATAATGGTTCTACACTTTAAAAATGATTTCCTTTTTAAAATGTTCCCTTTCCAATTCTATTTGTAACTGGTTTACAAATATTTCCTTTTCAAATTTATTCTTGAAATATTCTAACTCCTTAAATTCCCGGGAAAATTCGCCATAACCTCCTTTGTAACGGGAGCATCGGGAAAATCCCCAAACCCGCCACACAAGCCTTTCCATTCAAAAAGAAATGTTTTGAATTTTATTTTCCTTTTTAAAAATATCTCCTATTTATAAATATCCCAATTTATAAATATTCCTTATTTATAAATATTTAAATTTATAAATATCTCTTATTTATAAATATCTCATTTTTATAAATATGCTATTTTCAATATCATTTTGAAAATTCTCCTTTATCCACATTTCGGTATGTCATGGTATTTAATCATATCAAATCACGATGTCTAATCTCGTCCATACACACACAATCAACAACAGGTTATAATTCACATCATATATTAAAATATATGAAAAACAATAAAATAACTGTTGAGGAATCCAGTCAGATTCCTCCAACCTGTTTCCCTGCATCACAGATGTTAGACAATATAGATAACATCACTTTCAGTTCCATATGATATATTCTGTTAAACAGAATCAATATAGGAATTTAACTAACTGACTAGCAGTTCAATCAAACAATCAATACACAGTCAAACAGACAATTTTAACAGTTCTAACAATACAACATGAAATTATAAACTGTTCAGAGTTGGTGAGTTTTACTCACCGTTGTGCGTTAACCGATAAATAATCGGTTTGCGTTCTTTGACTCAGTCGGACAATTTATTTCGCCATAAATTGTAACGAGCTCCGATGGACTCCCAGTCAGTGTCATCGTGTAGTGTCCGTCCATATGATCTCATCGGATTCGACCGTTCGAAATTCTGACTCGGTATGAGTGAGATACAATAATTACAAGTTCATATAACCGTTTAAATGTTTTTAATTTAAACTAGGTTAATCAAATTTCCAACCGGGCCTTACCAATAAAACAAATCGGCCCACCCTCGTTCTAATAAGCCCAGACGTGTGCTTCCCTTCCGCAACCAAAAAATGGAATCCGCCACTTCCCTTTCCTGCCACTCCACGTCCAACAATTTTGCCCCTTTCCATTTCATTTTCTTACTTTTTTTTTGTTCTGCTGGGCCTCAATGATTTCAATTTCAGCCCAAGACCAACCTGGCCCGCCACTTTACTTCAGAACCAAGCCAACGTCGGATACCCCTTTCTTCCCCAAACTACTTTCGTGATTCCAGTATTCGAAACACCCCGTTGACCCGACCTTTGACCCACCCTCCTCGTCACTCCAGTCATCTATCTCCATCCGCAACCACCATCGATGCACTCACCATCCAATTCCGCACCAGCCCATACCCGAACGGCAAAACTCGATCAACAGTTCACAGTTGAACTCCCAAGCCTCTCGTGTACGATACAGTGAACCCAAGACAGAAAAATACCTTCGAATACTTCCAGAAAACGCACGCTGCCTCTACTCCATCGCACAACCTCCAAAACAGAATCGAAATCGCTTCCGACGTTCACCCTACGTATTTCCAGCGACAACAAAAACAACCGGACCCCATAAAATGTTCATAGATTCGAAGAGCAAGGGTCGGAGATCTCAAATATCTGAGTTTGGGTATTTAAGGATTTTTATTTGAATTTAGTTTGAATTTAGAAGGATCGATCTTTTGGTTTCTTTTCTAAAGAGAACGGAACTGGCGGCTACGAATTTGATGAAGGGAATGGGATTCTAGGTTAAACGTTTGTAAAAGGGTATTTATATGGTGCTTTAGATATTTGTATACTTATTTTTATATTGATTTTTAACCAATCGTTAATTCAGTTTATCAATTAAAAATCCCCGGGTTACATACGATACCTAAAAATCACCAAACTGAACATGTAGCTAGAGTTCGTCATTACGGTCCCAACGAAACTGGTTTCGTCGAATTCTGACTTCGTATGCTCACACAGCGTATTTTTAACCGTCGAAATACTGACTGTTTCTCACTCTAAAAATCCGTACGGCCACACAGTGACTCTAAAAATCACGAAACTGGAAATCTAACAACTATTTGATATTGCGGATCCAACAAAATTAGTTTCGTCGAATTCCGACTTTGTTTGCAAAACTGGCTATTTTTAAAGCGCTGAATAGACCCTTTAAATATATAAATATAATGAAATATAATATTAATAAATTAATATTATCGTATATATTCACAGTGGAATACCATACAACTTTAGAATATTCCTATATGAAATTTCTAGCTTGATATTTCAGATTTTCAGATTTATCGATATTCAATTTATATCGAAAATCCTTTTATAACGTATATAAAGCGTTACGAATTATAAAGGAAATTCCACAGCGACTTTTCTGAAATTTGATTTGGACAAATCTCAAAATCTACACGACGAAATCCCGATTTTTCTCTTCCACTAGAAAGATATACTCCACCAGCTCCACACGTTTCTTGTTTCACAGAAATCCGTCTTAAAACGAATCCTGTACATTCAGTTGAAGTTCAAATCACCAAATAGCGAACTGCCGCGTCGTTACGCACTCTATTTTAATTATATTATAATTATACGTTCAAACTGTCGTCGATTGAATATATTCGTCAATATAATCCAACTCTATGTTGAATTATATCTTTGGGATGACCCCATTCACAGAATATTTGTATTTCCAATATTTTTGATTATTTCGACATTATAATATATTTTATTATATTATAATTATTAATTAAATATTCAATATTATTTAATTCACGTTCTCGATATCGATAAATCGATATTTAATAATTAAATAAATAAAGTGTTCAACAGCTAAAATGCGGGTTACTACAATCTTCCCCCCTTAATAAAATTTCGTCCTCGAAATTGCTAAGCTAGGGGATGACCCTATCTTCTGGGTAAAAATTTATCTGTTTACCTCTTGTCTCCAGTTTCAACTGAACCAATTAATATCGACTAAAATATTAATTTATTCCGACTAACTAAATTTTCAAAAATTCTGAAAATTTTCTAACACCTTAACTTTTCGAAAATTTTTGCCAGCACCTCCTTTGTACTGGTCAATATCTCAAACTCCAACTCGCCTCTCTGGGCCTTCTTTAACCCAAAAGAAATTCAAACAGCCAAGCGGCTTGCCAATTCGGCTCATAAATCTCATATCCATATATAATATAAACTGGTACCTTTTTGTCGGGAATATCAACTCTATCACTTCCATATGCTATCAACTCAGCATATACCAGTGTTATTTCCATCAAATTCCAATCAGTTCATATCCTCAAAACCAAATCGAATTTCATTCGAACCCGAATATCAAATTTCAAATTCTTAACTCATCAACCCAATTCCATAACAGATTATTCTCTAATCCAATTCAATTCTATTTAACTCAGTTGAAGTTAATATTTCAATTTATTTCTACTATCTTATTCTATTTAACTTCATAAGTTAAAATTTAAATTCCGAAACTTAATTTCCTGGGTCTATTTCAAATCAATTTGAAATTACAATGCCAATTCAAAACCTTTGAATTTCTAAACAACTTGTTTTCTCAAAACAATTCAAAAAACAAAACCTTTGGTATTAGTCCGTCACTTAGAACTCGAAAATGAACACTGATGATGTCGCGATTCATCATTAGAATCTATTTTCCAGCTATCGAAGTGAGTTCAATACTATATCATCTTCAGTTTGAAAAACGTTTTCAAAATCTCCCAAGAACTTAAAATTTCCTTATTTTAATTCCAATCTGATTTAAATTATGATTTTTCTTCATTTTATTTCATATACTTTACTTATATGATTCTGATTGGTTATATATAACCATTTCACTTTATAATCTCATTCGATTATAATTACAACCAATATATCTAATATATGATAATATATTACATATCCATACTGTGTCGGTCCATCGTATTCAAGTATTTATTTACTCCTACCGATACAGTGGATCAAACTGATCGACCAGAACTCATAAACAACTGTGACGATCCCAAAATCTGAGGGGCGGTATTAAGGATAATCATTAGGAAATAACACATTAATCATCATAGCAGAGAACAGATAATAGCAAAAACAATAAATAAAATAATTTTACATGGATATGACAGCGGAATCACAACATGTAGGAATATCAGAATAGCATAACGTGGGATATACTTAGTAAATAAAAAAGGAAAGTGATCAGTCATCATCGCCAGAGGCGGAATACATACATGCAGTGAGACATAATAAAGGTATCAGTCTACATCGCCGAAGGCGGTACATATACATACAATAAGAAGTACAGAAAGTAAATCAGTCTGCATCGCCCGTGGCGGAATCATAATATAAGTATAGTGATGGCGGAAAATGTCAAAGTCATCTTGGTGAAGTCAGCCTCGCCATGAGCCAAAAATGCACTCTATGTAGCAGTGAAGAACCAAAAACCACCTGTCACCTGTGTACTAGGCTGCCCGTGTGAAAATAAGGGCACCCGCGTTTGCAAAGTGAAACAAACAACGAGTCAGTCATGGGGACTGGTATGAGGAATCTATTTAACAATTAAACAACAGTAAATAGCAAATCATAGGACCACGCCACTTTCGCGGAACGAGTTTACTCCAGTGATTGCTAGTGCATTTAAAACAAAGTAAATTCTTTTAAAACAACGCAATGCTTTTAGAAAGAATGAAGCCATCATAAGACTCAGGTCCCATCACATAATGCAACGCAAGCCAGAGGATAGAGTTTTACCTTATAATGGCCAAATATGATTGATACGTATAAAGAAAAATCAATTGATATTATTACTAGTGCATATAGGTTTCAAAAACGAATAGCATCATAAATATCAATCATAGGCGACATGAGCGTCCCATGCCACTATGTCGCCATATATAAGTTACAATCGAATCCGTTATCTCGTATTGGAAATTGGATTTCCGTCATGAGTCAAGGCAAGGGGCAAGCTCCTCTCCGCTTCGAGACACTCTAGCAAATGCCTCAGGACTACACACTCTGGGTAACCCTTGGATGCTTCAGGGCCGGTCCTCACTTACGTTAGAGGATTAATTATGCCTGAACACACGTTTCCCGGTCCTTACAGACCTATAATCGAGGCGCCTCGCATTCCAACAACCACAAAGGTGAAAAGTAGATATATATGTCAGGGCTGGTAAGTCACTGACACCACCATAGCTAGAAAGAAACGTCGTGCTCTCCCTACAGTCCGTATCCCGTTTTTAACTCATACGGGGGTGTGAGGCTCGCAAATCTACGAAATACACAAAGCTAGGCCATGTAGACCTTGCTTTGATCATCATCCACAAGACTTTGCTTTGCAACAGAAGCCTTGATCACAGCATCTTGGCATGCCACATAGGCAGTCCACTCCATACGATTGATTTCCATCGATATATAACCTCTGAGCTCGTACGTCTCAGAGAAGGGCGTTAAGCAAAAGAATAAATTCTCCGCCGCCAAACAGATATATATTTAACAGAGATCAATCAGTATAGAACAAAATCCAATGTCCGACACACAGTCCATTTACAAGTCCGTCCTGGGTCTGAACGAAACCGGAGGCGTCAAATTCCTCGCATATCCGTATAATCAACACATACGTTCAGACGGCTACTACTTCCGTCCCCTTCCGGTAGCTAATCCGGTCAGGAACCTCAGTAGCGCCCATCCAACCAATACGAAGATCGTCGGTCTTGAATCGTCTTTGCATTTTCCAATTCGAATCGCTCGATAAATTATTTGAAATGAGGGTTAGCTCGGCCTTTTCAAATAATTCACGTCATTAGAATTTAAACCGATTCTTTTTATGGTTATATTATTCGACATCCATCTTTCAGTTATTTAGTGTTATTTTCGCGTCAAACACATACAACCAATAAATATCAAGCAATTCAAGCCCAATTGGCTTATTTTCAATCAATGTTGTTTATAATATTTTATAACGATTATTCGCCATTTTTATTTATTTAAAAATGGCCATATTTAATTAAACGACGTTTCAGGTCGTGCCGTGGCACTGGCGCTGTTTTTCTCCTAATTTGTTTTACACATATCGGAAAATCTAACCGTTGGATTTCTACAAAGTCTATATCAGTGGGAAGATATTCCCAAAGCGAACCCAACGGTTCCAGTTTCGTGAGAATCCGACGGTCGGATCTTCCACACTAGTCGTTTGAAGTTACAGTTTCAAAATTCGAACTGCAGCGTCGTTATTCGATTTAATTTAATTATATTCATATTTATATATAAATATAAACGATTCTGGCGCTGTTTTTCTTCAGATTTGAATTAAACATTCCGGACAATCCAACCGTTGGATTTTTACAAGGTTGGTGCCGTTGGAAAGATATTTCCAAGGCGAACCCAGCGGTTGTGGTTTCGGGAAAATCCGATAGTCGGATTTCTCGTACTAATCATTTCAAATTACGATTCCGAAACGCGAACTGCACGGCCTCTATTCCCATTAATTATATCTATATTTATATATATAAATATAGTTCATTCTATAATTTCAACTATAGCTCGTTCTATATTTTCAACTTCGTTTTCACTTCAAATATTTCACTAACGCCTTAATATTTCGAAAATTTTCGCCATAACCTCCTTTGTACGGGGAGGGGTTTGGAAATTTATTGGACCGTATTAGGTACCCAATAAATCCTAAAAAGCATTCACATATTTATAGTGATATATTCTGGTGTTTACGGGGGAGCATGTACTGATAATCACTCCAGAGAATAAATTCCTGTCACCCCGTTTCCGTGTGGAAATAAATAGTCCATGTGCCGTATCTAATAACTAGAGCGACGTGATTATTGTCAACTCCAGACCCGTGTGAGGTTTTTACTAATCTGGCCATTTATCGTTATAATTTATATAGTCCATATCAGTCATCAGTTCAACTTGTAGTACATAGTCATCGCCATACAAGCCTCTTGCTTGTATGGTAAATCTTCCACCTCGTCACACAAGCTCCAATTGCTTATGTGGAATATGATGAAGTATGCCTATCATCAAGAAGTATGCCATGTAGTGTAGTTCAAAATTAATTGTTACTATCCTATGGCGTTATTTATTATTTCACACAGAAAAACCAGCACTCCGCATCCAATGGCATTCACAGGAGTTGATATATAAATAAAATTGCGCAGCCAACTCATCAAGGTTTACCTATTTGTCGGGCACGCAAATAATTTCTTTACTCTACAGCTAATCCATTTTTCCTGTTCAACACATGTATATATATGCAGAACAAAGCTAATAATAATATTTCTAGCAAACTATTATTTATTTCAACACATGTGTATTTTTAACTAAGCGTATACATGATAAAAGAAATATTTTATCATCAAAAATATTTATTCGACACGTGTGTATTTTTAACACTTCATATTCACTATAAAAATATAGTTTTCATTGTCGATTCATTTTATTTTTAAAAGATGATAACATTCAACACATGAACTTCAACTCAACGAATGAATTGCAATTCAACACATGAATATTCTATATAGTTTGTATATATAAAAAAATGTGATTTTTATCGCTAAAGCCATTTGTTTAAATTCGAATAATATTCAACACATGAATTTCAACTCAACGAATGAATTGCAACTCAACACATGAATATTCGATATAGTTTGAATATATATAAAAATGTGATTTTTATCGCTAAAGCCATTTGTTTAAATTCGAATAATATTCAACACATGAATTTCAACTCAACGAATGAATTGCAACTCAACACATGAATATTCGATATATTTTGAATATATATAAAAATGTGATTTTTATCGCTAAAGCCATTTGTTTAAATTCGAATAATATTCAACACATGAATTTCAACTCAACGAATGAATTGCAACTCAACACATGAATATTCGATATAGTTTGAATATATATAAAAATGTGATTTTTATCGCCAAATCCATTTTTTTAAATTCGAATAATATTCAACACATGAATTTCAACTCAACGAATGAATTGCAACTCAACACATGAATATTCGATATAGTTTGAATATATATAAAAATGTGATTTTTATCGCCAAAGCCATTTTTTTAAATTCGAGTAATATTCAACACATGAATTTCTACTCAACGAATGAATTGCAACTCAACACATGAATATTCGATATAGTTTATATAATTTATTTCAACAAATGAAAATTATTCTAACACATAAATATTTCAGAAAATTTCGGCAGCATAACGGCAGTGTAGTTAAAACCGGGACCGTCCCTAGTATGGGTCCTCGCTCTACCTTAAAACCTCGTGGTTTTTGACAATGGGGATCATGCATCTAGTTCGCACGCAGGCGGCATGTTTTATTTTCAATTCCACAATCCTATTCTATTTTGTTTCAACCACAAGAGGGTATTTTTTTTCAACCATAAAGGTATTTTTCAACCATAAAATCAAACACAAACAATTATTTCCAACCATTCGTCAAACCATATAATATCACGTCAATCACAAGCAATAAATATCGTCCATGGTCTGTGGACGAGGGGAGTATATATATATATATATATATATATATATAATATATAGTTCACTTGCATTTCATCACAATTCAAAGCATATATGTTTCAAACAACGCTTGTATAATTTATACATCGCTAATATAACTTATACAACACATGTACATGAGGTATACAATGCGTACATAATTTACACTTCGCTTATATAATTTATACAACGCGATTTCATTCACACAAATAGTTTAGATTCCTCTCATTGGTTATTGCGGTGCTAAAAATCGTAGGAAGGTCAGAAAAATCCGCGGCTTCTTCTAGAATGTAGAGAGCCTCCTTGCGGTCACGGTGTCTCCTATTTCATCGAATTTCGTTAACATAGCAAAAAGATACTATTTTTCAAAGTTTTGCAACACTTAAAAGTGTTATAACAGTTTAAAATTATATAAGCCGTTAGTTTTCAAACCTGCTCAGATTTAGGTTTTGATTTTTCTCTTGATTCGTTGCTCTATAGGATGATCAGACTGTCGGACGTCGTCGAGGGAGGGAAGAGCTTTCCGGCGCTGGTAGTTTGAGGGGGTGCGATGGAGAATCGAGGCGGCGGCGGCTCTAGGAAGTCGACGACTTCCTCGACGTCATTCAGGCGAAGGGGCTGACGATAGGGGGCGGCGTTTGGTCGGATGAGGAGAGGAGGCGAAGGGCTATCGACTGGTGGTGGTGGCGCGGCCTAGCGTCGCCTGTGGCGATCGGAAAAGGGAGGAGAAGTTTCGAGCAACGTGGATCGTCCAGAGCAGGGTGGCGGCTAGGGTTTTGGGATTTTATTTTATTTTATTTTTTTAAAAGGAAAATTCCTATTGGCCAGAGCTTTATAGAAATTTTTTAAATAGTGTTTTTGCAAACGGACTCCTTTTTAAACCCAACGACTGTCGCCCCTAGCTAAATACCCCCATTCTGGACACAATGGGATATGTTTCGTTGGCCATTTCGACTGTTACAGTCAGTTATTTTTCAAATTAAAATATAAAACATTCGATATTTAATTTAAACGTACATTTCAATTTGCCAGGGCTACAAACTGAATCGAAAAATTCCAGAAAAATAAATCTAGCTTTGATTTGACGATACGGTCCTAACAAAACCAGTTTTGTCGAATTCTGAGCTCGTTTGAAAAACGGCCATTTTTAGGTCGACCCATTTTAACATAATTTGACCAAACACGTTCTCTTTTGCCCCGCTCACATACTAGCTTCAAAATTTATGAAATTTGAGACTTAGCAATAATTTGACATCCCGAACCCAACAAAAGTGTTTTCGTCGAATTCCAAGGTCGTATGCAAAATCTCAATTTTCAAGGGCTATATATACTATATAGCGACCTTTCTGAAAATTCATTTGGCCATAACTTTTGATTTCCGTTATGAAATTTTGATTTTTCAGATTCGTTAGAAAGGTATTGATAAACAGATTTAAATATTTTCAGTTTCGTTAAAATCCGTTATATTTTCCACCCGGTACAGTCAAACAAAGTTTGTATTCAAAATTTCAAACTGCAATATTATACCCAATTCTATATTTTATTGAAATATGCTATTTCAATCATTCAAATTTCTTGGTACTAACAAGTTTTAAAATTTTTAAACTGGTTCTCATTTTCTGGGTTATTACAATCTCCCCCACTTAAAACTTTTCATCCTCGAAAAGGAAATAACAGTTAAGCAGGAAATAAAATGTAAATGCAAAGTATTGTAAAGGTACCTTGCACCGGAGTTAGTCAGAGATGTCCACTCTGCATTTGGGATAGGCTTGTTTAGTGCTTTCCTCGGTTTCCCAAGTACAGTCTCTAGGATCACTACTCCACTGCACTTTGACTAGATGAATCTTTTTCCTCCTTAGCTCTCTGGTTTCTTTGCCAACTATTTTTAATGGCTCTCTTCTGAGTGCTAATTATGGAGTTATGTCAATATCCTGTTGCGCTACTTCTTCCACAACAAGATCGGGATCATGAACATGTTTTCTGAGTTGAGATACGTGGAACACATCATGTATACCAGGCAACCAATCAGGTAATGAAACCTTATATGCAAGAGTTCCAATCCATTCAAGTATAGGAAAGGGACCAATAAATCTCGGTGCCAACTTCCCAGTCTTGCCAAATCCGATTGCTCCTCGCATTGGAGAAACTCTTAAATATACATAATCGCCAACGACAAACGATATATCCCTTCTTCTCGCATCAGCATAACTTTTCTGTCGGCTCTGCGCTGTTTTCAATCTCTTCTTAATGAAATCGACTTTATCCGATGCTTCTTGAATCATATCGGGCCCTAACACAAGTCTGTTGCCAGGTTCTACCCAACATGCGGGAGATCTACACGGTCTACCGTATAATGCTTCAAATGGAGACATTCCCAAACTTGCTTGATAGCTATTGTTGTAAGAGAATTCGGCTAAATGTAAATGATCTTCCCATGAGCCTCCAAAATCGATAACGCAAGCCCGCAATAGATCTTCTAAAATTCTATTCACCCGCTCAGTTTGGCCATCTGTCTGTGGGTGATAAGCGGTGCTTAGATTCAATTTGGTTCCCAATTCTTCCTGGAATGCTTCCCAGAATTTGATAGTAAACAGGGGATCTCTATCACTGACTATATTGAGCGGCACTCCATGAAGTTTAACTATTTCTTTGAAGTAAATCTGTGCTAGACTTTGAGCCGTTCTGTTGGATCGAACAGGTATGAAATGGGCAGTCTTCGTGAAGCGATCTACGATTACCCATATACTATCGTTTCCCTTTCTAGTTCGAGGCAGGCCATCGATGAAATCCATCGAGATTTGTTCCCACTTCCATCCTGGAATTTCTAATGGTTGTAATAATCCAGCAATTTTCCGCTGATCACTCTTGACTAGCTGACAAGTGGAGCATCTGCGAACATATATTGAAATATCTCTTTTCATCGCCTTCCACCAGAATGTGTGTTTGATATCGTTATACATTTTGCTCACACCGGGATGGATACTCAATTTGGATTTGTGGCACTCATCAAGTATTTCTCTTCTGAGCTCTGGGATTCCAGGCACACAAATTCGCCCTTTTAATCTTAGGACCCCTTCGCTGTCAAGGCTAAAATCTGAGGGTTTTCCTTCTCGGATCCGCTGGCTAATCCTTTAATTGAATTCATCGTCCTTCTGCTGAATAGTAATCTTATCTTCTAAGGAAGAAGTAATGATAAAACTGGCAATGATTTCATTCTTTCTGCTGAGCGCATCTGCTACAACATTGGCTTTTCCTGGAGTGTATAGAATTTCAAAATCGTATGCTGCAAGGAATTCTAACCAACGCTGTTGCCTCAAGTTTAGATCTTTCTGTGTGAAAAGATATTTCAAGGATTGATGATCGGTAAATAGTTCGAACTTCTCGCCCAGTAAATAATGCCTCCAGATTCTTAAAGCGAACACGATAGCTAATAACTCAAGATCATGAGTAGCATAGTTTCTTTCATGCGGCTTTAGTTGACGGCTGGCATAAGCGATCACTTGGCCTTTTTGCATTAACACTGCGCCTAGCCCTCTAATAGAAGCATCTGTCCATACAGTCAAGTCTTGATTACCTTCTATTATTGTCAATACTGGAGCAGTTTTCAACTTCAGTTTCAGCTCCTGGAAAGCTTCTTCACATTCGGGAGTCCATTTGAATTTCTCATGCTTCTTTGTAAGCTTTGTCAATACTCCCGATATCTTTGAAAAATCCTGAACGAATTTCCGATAGTAACTAGCCAATCCAAGGAAACTTCGAACATCAGTGGGCGTAGTGGGTTGTTTCCAGTTCTGAATCGCTGTAATTTTGCTTGGATCTACAGCAATTCCTTCTTTTGTTACAACATGGCCTAGGAACTTAACTTCATTCTGCCAGAAGACACACTTAGAAAATTTAGCTTTCAAGACATTTCTCCTTAGGATTTTCAACACTTGTTCTAAATGTTTTGCATGTTCATCTTCCGACTTGGAGTAGATTAAAATGTCATCGATGAAGACTAGAACAAATTTATTCAATACACCACGGAACACTCTGTTCATAAGATCAACGAAGTATGCCGGAGCGTTGCACAAGCCGAACGGCATTACTAACCATTCGTAGAATAAATCGGGACCCCTGAAGGCTGTCAAAGGAACACAGTCTTCGGCTATTCGCAATTGGTGAAAACCTGTAGCTAGGTCCATTCTGGAGAATACTGTTGCTCCATTTAATTGATCTAACAGATCATCTATATGGGGCAAAGGATATTTGTTCTTCAGTGTTTTCTTATTGAGATCTCGGTAATCAACGCAAAGTCTTAGAGTACCGTCTGATTTCGGGACAAATACTGCTACTGCTCCCCATGCTGAAAAGCTCGGTCTAATCAGACCTTTCCAAAGCAATTCTCGGGTTTGACTACTTAGCTCTTCCTTTTCTTTCGGGGCCATTCTTCTTATTGGATGTACTACTGGTCGGGCATTAGGAATTAAATCTATTCTAAATTCAATCTCTCTTTGCGGCGGTAAGTTTTCTACTTCTTCAAACACATCCGCATAGTTTTTAACGACCGATATCTTTTCTAATGAAGGGGGAACAATTTATAAAGAAGACCAAAATTCTGTTCTATTAATTTCCGAGCCATGGCATGGTATATATATAGGTCCAAGCTTCGTTTCGACTTTAACGATTCTTTCGGCACATCGAACTTCGGCCTTATATTTGGTTAACCATTCCAAACTGAGGATAACATCGAATTCCGATAAATCCATAACAATTAAGTGGATGGGAAACATGTAACATGAATAAGAGATAGGCACTCTGCAGTATATACTGAGACTAACAGAACCTCCTATCGGGTTTTGAACTTTAATTGGTTCCTTAAGTTTTCTTCTTTTCAATTTTAATTTGTGAACAAGGATACCAGATATGAAGCTACGTGATGCACCAGTATCAAAAAGTACAGAAACAGGAATATTTTTAATGGTAAGGGTACCTCCCAAGACGTCGGGTTTACCTGATCCATCGGTGATAGCTGGCGGGGTCTTCCCGTCATAGACATGAGCCACTTGTGCGCTCTTCTTCAAAGGACAATTCCTGCTATAGTGCCCCTTCTTGTGGCAGTTGTAGCATTCGGCTGAGTCATTTGCCTTTGGCTACTTTGGGGCTTTGCATACATTAGAGAAATGACCTGGCTTCCCGCAATTGTAGCAATTTCCTTTCGGGATCTTTGCAGGTTTTTGAGTAGCGGCCGCGGTAATGCTAGATTCGGGTTGATCTGTTGAAGCCTTGCGCTTATTTCCAGCTTGGCTTTTGGCGCAGTCTTGGCTAGCATGCCTCTCATCCATGTCTTCGTAATTGCAAGCCATCTCTACTAGTTCTGTAAAGGAGAGTTTGATGTTGCCCATAGCTCTATCGTGGTACTTGCGCTTCAGCCCAAATATGAATTTCTTGTTCTTTGCTTTGTTGGTCTTAATCAGCTCTGGAGCATAGCGCGATAACTGAGTGAACTTATTTAGATAATCCTGAATAGAGAGGTCTCCCTGCTGGAGATTAGCAAACTGCTCTCGCATCCTCTCTAGAGCTTGTTCCGGTACAAACTTCTCATTGAACAAAGTCCTGAACTGCTCCCAAGTCCGGATAGTACCTGCGGCATCTTCTGTGGTAATGGCATCCCACCACAGCTCTGCTTCCTCTTGAAGGAGCCAAATGCCAAGTCTTGCTTTATTGTTGGTTCCCATACCCATGCCTTCGAAGATTTTCTCACAGGTTTTCAGCCAAGCTATTGCCTCGGTCACTGTGCCAGTGCCAGTAAAAGGTTTTCCCCCAAGATTTATGTACCTCTTTGCTACTTTATCTAGCTTAAAGTCTTCTGGTGCTGGTGGCTGAACAATAGGGATTTTCACAACTACGGGGATATTCCCCCGTCCTCCTGCTGCCACTCCTCGGCCTCCACGGCCTCCTCTAGCTGCTGCTTCTCGTGTAGCCATCTAAGAGAATACTGTATAAGCAAGAAAAGAGTCAAGCTCACAGATTTGATAATTTTCATAAATGATAAAGCAAGGGAATACAAGGAAAGATAATGATGATGTACTGATCAAATTGTTTTGCTAATCTGCTTAGCTAATACTAGGACATTGCTAATCCTATCTCTAATGAGCTACTCGCAATAGAACACTACTGATTCTATTCTGACGAGGTGTTTAATGTGTTAGATCCCGGAACTAAGGTTAACCAAAGCTCTGATACCAACTGTGACGATCCCAAAATCCGAGGGGCGGTATTAAGGATAATCATTAGGAAATAACACATTAATCATCATAGCAGAGAACAGATAATAGCAGAAACAATAAATAAAATAATTTTACATGGATATGATAGCGGAATCACAACATGTAGGAATATCAGAATAGCATAACGTGGGATATACTTAGTAAATAAAAAAGGAAAGTGATCAGTCATCATCACCAGAGGCGGAATACATACATGCAGTGAGACATAATAAAGGTATCAGTCTACATCGCCGAAGGCGGTACATATACATACAATAAGAAGTACAGAAAGTAAATCAGTCTGCATCGCCCGTGGCGGAATCATAATATAAGTTTAGTGATGGCGGAAAATGTCAAAGTCATCTCGGTGAAGTCAGCCTCGCCATGAGCCAAAAATGCACTCTATGTAGCAGTGCAGAACCAAAAACCACCTGTCACCTGTGTACTAGGCTGCCCGTGTGAAAATAAGGGCACCCGCGTTTGCAAAGTGAAACAAACAACGAGTCAGTCATGGGGACTGGTATGAGGAATCTATTTAACAATTAAACAACAGTAAATAGCAAATCATAGGACCACGCCAATTTCGCGGAACGGGTTTACTCCAGTGATTGCTAGTGCATTTAAAACAGAGTAAATTCTTTTAAAACAACGCAATGCTTTTAGAAAGAATGAAGCCATCATAAGACTCAGGTCCCATCACACAATGCAACGCAAGCCGGAGGATAGAGTTTTACCTTATAATGGCCAAATATGCTTGATACGTATAAAGCAAAATCAATTGATATTATTACTAGTGCATATATGTTTCAAAAACGAATAACATCATAAATATCAATCATAGGCGACATGAGCGTCCCATGCCACTATGTCGCCATATATAAGTTACAATCGAATCCGTTATCTCGTATTGGAAATTGGATTTCCGTCATGAGTCAAGGCAAGGGGCAAGCTCCTCTCCGCTTCGAGACACTCTAGCAAATGCCTCAGGACTACACACTCTGGGTAACCCTTGGATGCTTCAGGGCCGGTCCTCACTTACGTTAGAGGATTAATTATGCCTGAACACACGTTTCCCGGTCCTTACAGACCTATAATAGAGGCGCCTCGCATTCCAACAACCACAAAGGTGAAAAGTAGATATATATGTCAGGGCTGGTAAGTCACTGACACCACCATAGCTAGAAAGAAACGTCGTGCTCTCCCTGCAGTCCGTATCCCTTTTTTAACTCATACCGGGGTGTGAGGCTCGCGAATCTACGAAATACACAAAGCTAGGCCATGTAGACCTTGCTTTGATCATCATCCACAAGACTTTGCTTTGCAACAGAAGCCTTGATCACAGCATCTTGGCATGCCACATAGGCAGTCCACTCCATACGATTGATTTCCATCGATATATAACCTCTGAGCTCGTACGTCTCAGAGAAGGGCGTTAAGCAAAAGAATAAATTCTCCGCCGCCAAACAGATATATATTTAACATAGATCAATCAGTATAGAACAAAATCCAATGTCCGACACACAGTCCATTTACAAGTCCGTCCTGGGTCTGAACGAAACCGGAGGCGTCATATTCCTCGCATATCCGTACAATCAACACATACGTTCAGACGGCTACTACTTCCGTCCCCTTCCGGTAGCTACTCCGGTCAGGAACCTCAGTAGCGCCCATCCAACCGATACGAAGATCGTCGGTCTTGAATCGTCTTTGCATTTTCCAATTCGAATCGCTCGATAAATTATTTGAAATGAGGGTTAGCTCGGCCTTTTCAAATAATTCACGTCATTAGAATTTAAATCGATTCTTTTTATGGTTATATTATTCGACATCCATCTTTCAGTTATTTAGTGTTATTTTCGCGTCAAACACATACAACCAATAAATACCAAGCAATTCAAGCCCAATTGGCTTATTTTCAATCAATGTTGTTTATAATATTTTATAACGATTATTCACCATTTTTATTTATTTAAAAATGGCCATATTTAATTAAACGACGTTTCAGGTCGTGCCGTGGCACTAGCGCTGTTTTTCTCCTAATTTGTTTTACACATATCGGAAAATCTAACTGTTGGATTTCTACAAAGTCTATATCAGTGGGAAGATATTCCCAAAGCGAACCCAACGGTTCCAGTTTCGTGAGAATCGGACGGTCGGATCTTCCAAACTAGTCGTTTGAAGTTACAGTTTCAAAATTCGAACTGCAGCGTCGTTATTCGATTTAATTTAATTATATTCATATTTATATATAAATATAAACGATTCTGGCGCTGTTTTTCTTCAGATTTGAATTAAACATTCCGGACAATTCAACCGTTGGATTTTTACAAGGTTGGTGCCGTTGGAAAGATATTTCCAAGGCGAACCCAACGGTTGTGGTTTCGGGAAAATCCGATAGTCGGATTTCTCGTACTAATCGTTTCAAATTACGATTCCGAAACGCGAACTGCACGGCCTCTATTCCCTTTAATTATATTTATATTTATATATATAAATATAGTTCATTCTATAATTTTAACTATAGCTCGTTCTATATTTTCAACTTCGTTTTCACTTCAAATATTTCACTAACGCCTTAATATTTCGAAAAATTTCTCCATAACCTCCTTTGTACGGGGAGGGGTTTGGAAATTTATTGGGCCGTATTAGGTACCCAATAAATCCTAAAAAGCATTCACATATTTATAGTGATATATTCTGGTGTTTACGGGGGAGCATGTACTGATAATCACTCCAGAGAATAAATTCCCGTCACCCCGTTTCCGTGTGGAAATAAATAGTCCATGTGCCGTATCTAATAACTAGAGCGGCGTGATTATTGTCAACTCCAGACCCGTGTGGGTTTTTTATTAATCTGGCCATTTATCGTTATAATTTATATAGTCCATATCAGTCATCAGTTCAACCTGTAGTACATAGTCATCGCCATACAAGCCTCTTGCTTGTATGGTAAATCTTCCACCTCGTCACACAAGCTCCAATTGCTTATGTGGAATATGATGAAGTATGCCAATCATCAAGAAGTATGCCATGCAGTGTAGTTCAAAATTAATTGTTACTATCCTATGGCGTTATTTATTATTTCACACAGAAAAACCAGCACTCCGCATCCAATGGCATTCACAGGAGTTGATATATAAATAAAATTGCGCGGCCAACTCATCAAGGTTTACCTATTTGTCGGGCACGCAAATAATTTCTTTACTCTACAGCTAATCCATTTTTCCTGTTCAACACATGTATATATATGCAGAACAAAGCTAATAATAATATTTCTAGCAAACTATTATTTATTTCAACACATGCGTATTTTTAACTAAGCGTATACATGATAAAAGAAATATTTTATTATCAAAAATATTTATTCGACACGTGTGTATTTTTAACACTTCATACTCACTATAAAAATATAGTTTTCATTGTCGATTCATTTTATTTTTAAAAGATGATAACATTCAACACATGAACTTCAACTCAACGAATGAATTGCAATTCAACACATGAATATTCTATATAGTTTGTATATATATAAAAATGCGATTTTTATCGCTAAAGCCATTTGTTTAAATTCGAATAATATTCAACACATGAATTTCAACTCAACGAATGAATTGCAACTCAACACATGAATATTCGATATAGTTTGAATACATATAAAAATGTGATTTTTATCGCTAAAGCCATTTGTTTAAATTCGAATAATATTCAACACATGAATTTCAACTCAACGAATGAATTGCAACTCAACACATGAATATTCGATATAGTTTGAATATATATAAAAATGTGATTTTTATCGCTAAAGCCATTTGTTTAAATTCGAATAATATTCAACACATGAATTTCAACTCAACGAATGAATTGCAACTCAACACATGAATATTCGATATAGTTTGAATATATATAAAAATGTGATTTTTATCGCTAAAGCCATATTTTTAAATTCGAATAATATTCAACACATGAATTTCAACTCAACGAATGAATTGCAACTCAACACATGAATATTCGATATAGTTTGAATATATATATAAAAATGTGATTTTTATCGCCAAAGCCATTTTTTTAAATTCGAATAATATTCAACACATGAATTTCAACTCAACGAATGAATTGCAACTCAACACATGAATATTCGATATATTTTGAATATATAAAAAAATGTGATTTTTATCGCCAAAGCCATTTTTTTAAATTCGAATAATATTCAACACATGAATTTCAACTCAACGAATGAATTGCAACTCAACACATGAATATTCAATATAGTTTATATAATTTATTTCAACGAATGAAAATTATTCTAACACATAAATATTTCAGAAAATTTCGGCAGCATAACGGCAGGGTAGTTAAAACCGGGACCGTACCTAGTACGGCTCCTCGCTCTACCTTAAAACCTCGCGGTTTTTGACAATGGGGATCATGCATCTAGTTCGCACGCAGGCAGCATGTTTTATTTTCAATTCCACAATCCTATTCTATTTTGTTTCAACCACAAGAGGGTATTTTTTTCAACCACAAAGGTATTTTTCAACCATAAAATCAACCACAAACAATTATTTCCAACCATTCGTCAAACCATATAATATCACGTCAATCACAAGCAATAAATATCGTCCATGGTCTGTGGACGAGGGGAGTATATATATATATAATATAGTTCACTTGCATTTCATCACAATTCAAAGCATATATGTTTCAAACAACGCTTGTATAATTTATACATCGCTAATATAACTTATACAACACATGTACATGAGGTATACAATGCGTATATAATTTACACTTCGCTTATATAATTTATACAACGCGATTTCATTCACACAAATAGTTTAGATTCCTCACATTGGTTATTGCGGTGCTAAAAATCGTAGGAAGGTCAGAAAAATCCGCGGCTTCTTCTAGAATGTAGAGAGCCTCCTTGCGGTCACGGTGTCTCATGTTTCATCGAATTTCGTTAACATAGCAAAAAGATATTATTTTTCAAAGTTTTGCAACACTTAAAAGTGTTATAACAGTTTAAAATTATATAAGCCGTTAGTTTTCAAACCTGCTCAGATTTAGGTTTTGATTTTTCTCTTGATTCGTTGCTCTATAGGATGATCAGACTGTCGGACGTCGTCGAGGGAGGGAAGAGCTTTCCGGCGCTGGTAGTTTGAGGGGGTGCGATGGCGAATCGAGGCAGCGGCGGCTCTGGGAAGTCGACGACTTCCTCGACGTCGTTCAGGCGAAGGGGCTGACGATAGGGGGCGGCGTTTGGTCGGATGTGGAGAGGAGGCGAAGGGCTATCGACTGGTGGTGGTGGCGCGGCCTAGCATCGCCTGTGGCGATCGGAAAAGGGAGGAGAAGTTTCGAGCAACGTGGATCGTCCAGAGCAGGGTGGCGGCTAGGGTTTTGGGATTTTATTTTATTTTATTTTTTTAAAAGGAAAATTCCTATTGGCCAGAGCTTTGTAGAAATTTTTTAAATAGTGTTTTTGCAAACGGACTCCTTTTTAAACCCAACGACTGTCGCCTCTAGCTAAATACCCCCATTCCGGACACAATGGGATATGTTTCGTTGGCCATTTCGACTGTTACAGTTAGTTATTTTTCAAATTAAAATATAAAACATTCGATATTTAATTTAAACGTACATTTCAATTTGCCAGGGCCACAAACTGAATCGAAAAATTCCAGAAAAATAAATCTAGCTTTGTTTTGATGATACGGTCCTAACAAAACCAGTTTCGTCGAATTCTGAGCTCGTTTGAAAAACGGCCATTTTTAGGTCGACCCATTTTAACAGAATTTGACCAAACACGTTCTCTTTTGCCCCGCTCACATACTAGCTTCAAAATTTATGAAATTTGAAACTTAGCAATAATTTGACATCCCGGACCCAACAAAAGTGGTTTCGTCGAATTCCGAGGTCATATGCAAAATCTCAATTTTCAAGGGCTATATATACTATATAGCGACCTTTCTGAAAATTCATTTGGCCATAACTTTTGATTTCCGTTATGAAATTTTGATTTTTCAGATTCGTTAGAAAGGTATTGATAAACAGATTTAAATATTTTCAGTTTCGTTAAAATCCGTTATATTTTCCACCTGGTACAGTCAAACAAAGTTTGTATTCAAAATTTCAAACTGCAATATTATACCCAATTCTATATTTTATTGAAATATGCTATTTCAATCATTCAAATTTCTTGGTACTAACAAGTTTTAAAATTTTTAAACTGGTTCTCATTTTCCGGGTTATTACAACAACTCAGCCAATGAATCCCCACAATATAAAACCATTTTTGTATCAAATACAAATACGCACTCGTATATATACACTCAACTCAATCTAGGGTATTACTAACCCTATCTCTACCGAGTCACGCCACAGAGCCAAGTAATTCTTACTTAAGCTCTGATACCAACTGTAGTAACCCGGATTTTGAGTGACTTTGGTTATCGACGTAAGCTCGACGTCGATAACCAAAACATCGAAAAATCCCAGTAATTAATGAAAGAAATTAGAAGGTGAGAATAGATAAGAGAGAAACTTAGAATAGAAGAAGAAGAAGAACACAACATCAGAGTAACACGAACCTCACAGCGGAACGAATAACATATAATAGATAACATAACTTTGAAATATAACAGTTATGTATACAATAGCACTTATCAGAGTATAGTACTTACAACACAGCGGAAATAAACTATAGCTATATGATTCTGAAGCCTCCTGCTCCAGCTCTTCAATGTATCTGCAAATTCCTGACTACTTGACTGCCCGTACAAAATTAGGCACCCAAGAGTTTAGGGAAAACAACAAAGTAAACTCCGGGTCAGTCATGGGACTGGTATGAGTAAAACAGTTTAAACAGGTATATGAACAAGTAAACGATATCTCATAAGACCACGCCGCAGAACGGAACGGGTTTTTCCCTTATGAGAATCCAAAATATCTTTATATCAAAAACCTTTTGATATTATAATAATGTCTATGTACAAATAGATATCAACTAGCAGAAACGCTTTCATCTCACGTTCTACATATATAGTATACAATCAAAATCGCAAGCACGTATTGGATAATGGATTTCCAACTATGACAAGGTATGGAACCACCTTCCGATCAGTGTACTCTAGGAACGATACACTGGAGTTCAACAAGAACATCTTGTAACTCAGCCACACATGACCGATCACTCATTTCGCTTGAGTGTATCGAATGTACATCACCAACGGTTGGGATCAGCAACCGTTCCCGTATATATATGGGACAGCATTGATAGATTTAAGAAACAAATGAATATTCACTAGATAGGTGATTATACACCCTACTTCGGTGCGACCGACTTAGCCATGCTGCCTGCCCGATTTCTGTCATTTACCGGTTGATGAGGCTAGAAGCTACGCTTTATCATCACATCAGATTCACTTCGAATGCCACATTGTCAGATCCATCAGAATCACTAATTGACGTCTACAACCATACATTACGTGTCAGCTAAAAGAAGTTTCCTTCTCCGCTTCCACTCTTGGTATAGTTGAAGAAATCAATGTACGTGACTGTCTGGAAATACTATGACAGACATCCATCAACACAAGTCATCCTCATTCACTTAGAATGTCACATCGTCATACCCGCCAAATCACAAATTGATTTATCCAAAAATAACATGGGTATACAGCTAAGAGAAACGAATTCCTCCGCCACCAAACGTGAATACGTTTGAACAGATCAACTTACGCGATCCATTGGATATACTCTGTCAGACCTTCGTCCATACAAGTTGTCCTGGGCCTGGACAAACCGAAGGCACTATTCTGAAAACAGGATAGCCCTTGCATTTTACTCCGTCTTCAATTATCTTTGGCATATATGATTCGCGACGCTTATGCCAATACAGAGTGGTTCTTTGGATAATAATCCAACCGGTCTCTCCATATTAACAACGTTAAAATGGTCAAAACTTCGATAGTCTGTGATTTAACCATCAAAGAAAAACAAGTGTGCAAACAACGATATTATTCCCAGATGGAAATTATATCGAACAAACATCATTTAACATTAATCTCTTTAGTTCATTTATTTACTTATCTCCTGTTTCCTTATATTCTAAATTCTTATTTTCTTTTATTAGAAAACATTTCTGATTCTCGTTTGGAAAACATTTCCAAAACTCATTTACGATCAAACCTTACCATTTCTTAGTTAAGAAGGAATTCACTCAAGTTGGGGTATAATTACCTCTCAGACCTTAACTGAACAACGTTATAACTTCGAAATGGTCAAAGTTTATCTTTTAATCTTTAACAACTTCTTTACGCCTTTCTCGGATCCAATTTTACTGATCCACTTCTATATTTAAAACATTGGTTATAACGATAACGTTATAATCCCTACTTTCGAATTATCTAACTTTAATTATAACTTCTATTCTTATTAGTGAATAATTAACCTAACACTTATTTATTTATAAATAAATAAATCTCTATTTAAACACTGGAAAGTATAAGTACTTTCCCGAATTCGATAAAATCGAATTTGCCGATTAACTCTCGTCGAGAAATCTCTATTTGATTAACTCTTCTTCGAATAACCTATATTCGATTAACTCCTTCTCGAATAAATGATATTCGATAATCTCTCTTCGAATAACTAATATTCGATAACTCTTCCTTTTCAAATATCTCATATTTGAAAATCTCACTTCGATGAAACTAACATCGATAACTCCTTTCGATGAAACTAACATCGATAAATTTAACTCGACGAACTTAACTCGACTAACTTAACTTGACTCGACTAACTCGACTTACTTGGTTCAACCAATTCGATTCGATTAACTAGGCTCGACTAACTTGACTAACTTAACTCGGCTTACTTGGTTCGACCAATTCGATTCGATTAACTAGGCTCGACTAACTTGACTAAATTAACTCGGCTTACTTGGTTCGACCAATTCGATTCGATTAACTAGGCTCGACTAACTTGACTAACTTAACTCGGCTTACTTGGTTCGACCAATTCGATTCGATTAACTAGGCTCGACTAACTTGGTCGAACCACCCGATCAACTCAACTTATTTAACTTAACTTATTTCTCAACTCGATCAATTCGATTAACTCCTATCAAATAACTAATACTCGATTAAACTCCATTCGCTTGACTCTAGATCGCAGCGATCACAATGGTTACGCCTAACTCCCTCAGGAAACATCCAACCGTCGTAGGCTATTTACAGCCCTGCGAATTACGCTAGCAGTCGTACAAGATGGTAACTTACCCTGAATACTATGTTTGACTAACTCTGTTTCAAATAACTATATTTGATTAACTCTAGTTCGTTTTAACTCTAATTGATTAACTCTAACTAATTAACTCCAACTGGTTAACTCTAACTGGTTAACTCTATTTGACTAACTCGACTTGACTAACCCCTTTCGAATAACATATTCGATTAACTAGCTTTCGAATACCATATTCAATTAACTAACTTCGAATACCATATTTGATTTCTCCTTTCGAATACCATATTCAATTAACTAACTTCGAATACCCTATTTGATTTCTCCTTTCGAATACCATATTCGATTAACTTTATTCACTTTATAAAGATTTCCTTTTTAACAACGTTTTATTCATTTGAAAAGATTTACTTTTAAATAACGGTTCTACACTTTAAAAATGATTTCCTTTTTAAAATGTTCCCTTTCCAATTCTATTTGTAACTGGTTTACAAATATTTCCTTTTCAAATTTATTCTTGAAATATTCTAACTCCTTAAATTCCCGGGAAAATTCGCCATAACCTCCTTTGTAATGGGAGTATCGGGAAAATCCCTAAACCCGCCACACAGGCCTTTCCATTCAAAAAGAAATGTTTTGAATTTTATTTTCCTTTTTTAAAATATCTCCTATTTATATATATATCCCAATTTATAAATATTCCTTATTTATAAATATTTAAATTTATAAATATCTCTTATTTATAAATATCTCATTTTTATAAATATGCTATTTTCAATATCATTTTGAAAATTCTCCTTTATCCACATTTCGGTATGTCATGGTATTCAATCATATCAAATCACGATGTCTAATCTCGTCCATACACAAACAATCAACAACAGGTTATAATTCACATCATATATTAAAATATATGAAAAACAATAAAATAACTGTTGAGGAATCCAGTCAGATTCCTCCAACCTGTTTCCCTGCATCACAGATGTTAGACAATATAGATAACATCACTTTCAGTTCCATATGATATATTCTGTTAAACAGAATCAATATAGAAATTTAACTAACTGACTAGCAGTTCAATCAAACAATCAATACACAGTCAAACAGACAATTTTAACAGTTCTAACAATACAACATGAAATTATAAACTGTTCAGAGTTGGTGAGTTTTACTCACCGTTGTGCGTTAACCGATAAATAATCGGTTTGCGTTCTTTGACTCAGTCGGACAATTTATTTCGCCATAAATTGTAATGAGCTCCGATGGACTCCCAGTCAGTGTCATCGTGTAGTGTCCGTCCATATGATCTCATCGGATTCGACCGTTCGAAATTCTGAATCTGTATGAGTGAGATACAATAATTACAAGTTCATATAACCGTTTAAATGTTTTTAATTTAAACTAGGTTAATCAAATTTCCAACCGGGCCTTACCAATAAAACAAATCGGCCCACCCTCGTTCTAATAAGCCCAGACGTGTGCTTCCCTTCCGCAACCAAAAAATGGAATCCGCCACTTCCCTTTCCTGCCACTCCACGTCCAACATTTTGGCCCCTTTCCATTTCTTTTTCTTACTTTTTTTTGTTTTGTTCTGCTGGGCCTCAATGATTTCAATTTCAGCCCAAGACCAACCTGGCCCGCCACTTTACTTCAGAACCAAGCCAACGTCGGATACCCCTTTCTTCCCCAAACTACTTTCGTGATTCCAGTATTCAAAACACCCCGTTGACCCGACCTTTGACCCACCCTCCTCGTCACTCCAGTCATCTATCTCCATCCGCAACCACCATCGATGCACTCACCATCCAATTCCGCACCAGCCCATACTCGAATGGCAAAACTCGATCAACAGTTCACAGTTGAACTCCCAAGCCTCTCGTGTACGATACAGTGAACCCAAGACAGAAAAATACCTTCGAATACTTCCAGAAAACGCACGCTGCCTCTACTCCATCCCACAACCTCCAAAACAGACTCGAAATCGCTTCCGACGTTCACCCTACGTATTTCCAGCGACAGCAAAAACAACCGGACCCCATAAAACGTTCATAGATTCGAAGAGCAAGGGTCGGAGATCTCAAATATCTGAGTTTGGGTATTTAAGGATTTTTATTTGAATTTAGTTTGAATTTAGAAGGATCGATCTTTTGGTTTCTTTGCTGAAGAGAACGGAACTGGCGGCTACGAATTTGATGAAGGGAATGGGATTCTAGGTTAAACGTTTGTAAAAGGGTATTTATATGGTGCTTTAGATATTTGTATACTTATTTTTATATTGATTTTTAACCAATCGTTAATTCAGTTTATCAATTAAAAATCCCCAGGTTACATACGATACCTAAAAATCACCAAACTGAACATGTAGCTAGAGTTCGTCATTACGGTCCCAACGAAACTGGTTTCGTCGAATTCTGACTCCGTATGCCCACACAGCGTATTTTTAACCGTCGAAATACTGACTGTTTCTCACTCTAAAAATCCGTACGGCCACACAGTGACTCTAAAAATCACGAAACTGGAAATCTAACAACTATTTGATATTGCGGATCCAACAAAATTAGTTTCGTCGAATTCCGACTTTGTTTGCAAAACTGGCTATTTTTAAAGCGCTGAATAGACCCTTTAAATATATAAATATATTTAAATATAATTAAATATAATACTAATAAATTAATATAATCGTATATATTCACAGTGGAATACCATACAACTCTAGAATATTCCTATATGAAATTTCTAGCTTGATATTTCAGATTTTCAGATTTATCGATATTCAATTTATATCGAAAATCCTTTTATAACGTATATAAAGCGTTACGAATTATAAAGGAAATTCCACAGCGACTTTTCTGAAATTTGATTTGGACAAATCTCAAAATCTACACGACGAAATCCCGATTTTTCTCTTCCACTAGAAAGATATACTCCACCAGCTCCACACGTTTCTTGTTTCACAGAAATCCGGCTTAAAACAAATACTGTACATTCAGTTGAAGTTCAAACCGCCAAATAGCGAACTGCCGCGTCGTTACACACTCTATTTTAATTATATTATAATTATACGTTCAAACTGTCGTCGATTGAATATATTCGTCAATATAATCCAACTCTAAGTTGAATTATATCTTTGGGATGACCCCATTCACAGAATATTTGTATTTCCAATATTTTTGATTATTTCGACATTATAATATATTTTATTATATTATAATTATTAATTAAATATTCAATATTATTTAATTCACGTTCTCGATATCGATAAATCGATATTTAATAATTAAATAAATAAATTGTTCAACAGCTAAAATGCGTGTTACTACATTAAATCATGATTGGCCATCATTAATCCTTCTCTAATTGAGAAAAGTGGACCTATAGTCCGCAGAGTAGTGAATAAACCTCGAAGGTATGAATATTTGTTAAATCAGACGAAATGATGATAGAATATTAGTTCCTGAAGAACATAAACTACTTTGTTGGTTATATAGAATATAAAGAACAAAGAAAGTTGATTACAACATTCTATTAAGTATTGTTATAATGAAAATCATGATATAATTCATGATGAGTAGATTATTTCCTGCTTTTAAGTATTGTTGTAATGAAACATTTAATATACTTTTGAGTATAGTTGCGATATGTAAAATTCATTGAAGTGTACAGGTTCCTGAAGAACATAAATAACTTTAGTGATTATAAAGAATGCAAAGAACATAGAATATAGATTACAACATGCTTCTAAGTATTGTTGTAATGAAAATCTTGATATAATTCAAGATGAGTAGATTACTTCCTGCTTATAAGTATTGCTATAATGAAACTATTATTGTTCATTACAAATGTATTGCAGTGTGCAAACTTGATTGAAGCACAAAATTGTAAACACTCGAAGTGTATAGCAAGCAAGCGCAAACAAAAGGTTTTTTAAATAAGAAAACATGCCTGAAGCATGAAAATGCACACAAAAGTCTTTTAAGAAGAGTTCATTAAGAATTTTCTTGTGATGTTGTACTCATTTTCCTCCACTTTGGTTTTTCCCCATAGGGTTTTCCATTGTGAAGGTTTTAATGAGGCAAATGTTAATAAATGATGAACGTCAGAAGTATGAAGAGTAAAGATTATTATATCTTGAATTTATTTTCTATACAAGATTTTTTTAAGTAATATTATCAATGAGATATATATTTATGGATCCAGAAGTATCTATAATGAAATTGAGATATCAAAAAGTATGCACTCTTTTTCTTTAACTAAGATTTTTCTCACCGGGTTTTTCTTAGTAAAGTTCTAATGAGATATTATATTGATCCAGAAGTATCATCCTCAAAGTAATATTGAAAGTTATAACGAGGCATTATCTTGATCTAGAAGAATCAAGCACCTAATCAAGGAATAACAACTCAAATATATTATTTAAGTTAATCTGTATTTTTATCCTTAACTAAGGTTTTTCCCACTGGGTTTTCCTTTACTGAAGAATTATATTGATCCAGAAGTATCATTCTACATTTAATGTAGTAAATTATTGAAAATATGTTTTTGTACTCTTTTTCCTTCACTAAGATTTTTCCCATAGGGTTTTTCTTAGTAAGGTTTTAATGAGGCATTACATCGATCCTGAAGTATCGAACTCTTAGAGGAAATATCATTTTAATTTGACAATATCTATGAGGGGGAGCAATAATTTTTCAATAGGGATAATTTCAAGAAACTATAAGAGCGTTCAAGAATTTGAAGACACATATTCAAGGAGGATTGTTAAAGTTACCTTTCCGATCCACATAAAGCAAAATCACAAACTGGATATGTATTTACAAACAACAATGCAGCTATTTCATGGAGATCTACAAAACAAACATTAGCAACATCATCCAATCATTCTGAAATTCTAGCACTGCATGAAGCGAGTCGAGAATGTGTTTGGTTAAGGTCATTAATTGAACATATTCGAAGCACATGTCAACTTCCCTCAACTACAGAAAGATCAACTATTATTTATGAAGACAATGCAGCATGCGTAGCTCAGGTTCAAGCGGGATATATCAAGGGTGATAGGACAAAACATACTTCTTCTAAATTCTTTTTCACACATGAGCTTCAAAAGGACAATAAGATAGAAGTGAAGCAAATCCAATCTCAAGAAAATCCAGCAGATCTATTCATGAAGGCACTTCCATAATCAACATTGCAGAAGACGATATATAAAATTGGTATACGCAGCTTGCATCACCATACTATTTGAATAATGCGTTACGAATCAGGGGGAGCATATATTATGTTGTAATGCACTCTTTTCCATCACTAATATTTTTCCCACTGGGTTTTTATTAATAAGGTTTTTAACGAGGCATTATTTTGATCCAGATGTATCAACCCTCATTGGAGCATTGTCAATATGTTTTTTGGAGATGAAATAAAAAATTGTACTCTTTTCCTTGTTTATGATTTTTCCTACAGGGTTTTTCATAAAAATGTTTTTAATGAGGCAATTAATCTTATCAACTTTACATACGCATATTCAAGGGGGAGTGTTGTAATACATATAAGTGAATATGCATTTGTCATATTATTTTTAGTCCCACATTTTGGGAGTAAGGCTAACATCAGCTCCAAAGCCAATATATAAGGGAGCCAATGCAATAGAATTATGTACGCTGAATCAAGAGAAATAAAAAGGTCTCTCCCTTATCTCCTATGTTCTTTCTAATGTCTTCTCTTTTATGATCTGTTCTATTTTATTTTATAACTCCTGCTAATATTTCAAAATTATAATATTTTTCCCAAAAAAAAACATTTTTAACTCCGCCATCAACTATCTCATTATTTGATGTCGGTCTCAAGCCCGAAAATGGAGGAGAGAAAATGTTTTATTTGCGTTTATTGCGGGGAACTTTTAACTTTTTGCACTTTCCACATGCAGTTATTCATTGATCACTGATATATTTGATTTTTTTTTGCGAGGTTAGAAATTGGAAATGCATGATCCTGTTAGATGCTAGTTACAAACTGGAACGCAGGACTGTACACCACTACAGTGGTCATTCAATATGTCTCCCTCTCCTGATATGCTCATGTCAATGTGATGGGATTCATGTTAGTTATTGATTATTACAAAACTAACAATGTTAGTACCATATTTTGATTTTTTTTCCTTCTTGCATATTAACTGCTATTACAGGTCTTCTGGAGCCTAATTTGGGAGTTAGCTATTATGATTTACAGTATATTTTTTGATAACATGACATTTATCACTCATTACCACAACCTTATAATAAATAGATTATCATACACTGTTAACATTAATTTTATTGTTATCTACATATTGGAATCAGGGAAACAGGTTTCATTGATGTTGATGTACAACGTAGGGATGGCAACAAGTTTGTGAAGACAATATATATTAAGTAAAGATATCTTATTTTCTCCTAAACTTTTTTATATTCAACTATGAATGTTCTGCTACAAATTATTATCCTTCTGCATTTAAAATAAATGTTTGTTGTAGGAGATGATAACAATGTGCAAACCAAGGTGACATAACAAATTGCAGAACCAATTCTTACACATGAATTTGGTCGACTGCTGTACCTCAAACCCATATATGTCTGAAATCAACTTTCTTCACTTCGTTTACATTCCATGTTAGAAATTTTTTTCTTATTCATGACGAGTACTCAGGTATATTTTTTCCCACAATATCAGTTACTATCATTTATTTTTCTTTCAAAATAATGCTTTTTATGACTGGTTGTTTTCGATTAACCTTATTCCTTTACTCCATCAAATGTACCGTTGCCAGTGGTCTGTTCAACCGTTGGAGTTTTCGAGTCCTTACTTTTCGACACACATTTGTTTAGATACCTGTTGCCAGTTATCTATCCTTTCATCTGTTTGTGTGCTATTTAGGGACCTATATTTGTATGCCTATATTCCTCTAAATTCCTATTTTATAAACTATATAAATTTATATGTTTTTGTGCTATTTAGGACACTGTTTCCCGTCATCTGTTTTAAAGACGAAATTAAAAATTCTATGATTCACATAATAGATTTACTTTTCAAAAAGGAAAAACTTCTATAAAAGAAAAATCATTCTGTTACTGTCGATGTTGCTAGCCTATGGGAAAAACAGTTTTAGCTGGCAACAATTGTCAGCAACATGTTCCTTATTTAGAGATTTCTTTGGGAATGTTTTTCCTGCCTGACTTTTCACAGTTCAAGTTTAAATATAGAATTTGGTAGAAGAAAAGTTCTGCCAAATTAAATTGGAAACTTGAATATATAAATTTAGTCTAAAGTTGAAAGACATTGGCCTACAAATTATATAATCATTCTACTGGAAATAAAATTATAAAAATCGTTTTACTTTTACAAATAATCACTCTACTGGCACTTATAATATCATGCTTATGCACTGCTATACATACTAATGGTTTTATCTATTCCATCTTTGAATTTTTATTCCCATTTTAATTAAATCTGTTATTGTTGTATGTTTGCTTCTGTCTACATAATTAAATCAGTTGTAAACGGTCAAAATCCTTACTAATAGATGTATTTTCACATTTTAGCCGAATTATAAATTGGATTATATTTTATTAAGTATATGCCCCATTTACTAATGTATGTAACATTATTACCCGATTCATATGGTTGAAAATAATATGTGAAATGAAACTTTTACCATCTTATATTATTACATGTCTGTCAACCTTAAACCAATAAGTTAACGTTTTTTTATCCATGCTATTACTCACTTTCTATTTCAGATATGAATCGGCTAACACTTGATATTTTGTGTCAATTGGCGAATATATAGAAAACCACACTATATAAATATGTTCTTTATTTAATACCAGTCCACCCCCCATTTGTGCTTCCTATCATTTTATGCATGGTTGAATGTAGTATTAATTGCTCTACTTGGTAACAGTTTTATGTAGTACTGGAACTTTGACGGCAGTAGTCTATTTACATTAAGGTAGGCAGTTAAGCCAAGTAATTTGTGTTCAAAGTACAAGGCAAAAAATAATGATGGCAGAAATGTATTTTAAACTACATTTATTGTGGTGACGAAGAGTCATAAAGTTAATTTTGTATGCATATGACGTTATCTTCTGTTAATTTTGTATGCATAATCTTAACACAACATTACCTATCCTTATTTATCCATCCTTCGTGTGAACCCTTAAACATACATTATTGAATGGTTAAATAAGTTCATTTTAGCGAGGAGTTAGGAACATTTGTAGTCATTAAGTTGTGTCTATTATCTGATGATTATCCAGATTAAACTGGAAGCTACATTACCCAGTACGTAACAAGATATGAAGAATAATGTAGGTATTAATCTCTTTCAGTTTAAACTAACCATTGTTTTTTTTCGCATTTAATTTTGTTTTATATTTATGTGTTACTATCACACATTTACTTATTTTATTGTTGTATTTTTCTACAATCTATTTTTTTGCCACCAGTTTGTAATGTTCATTACGTTTTATGTGCATATACATATTCGACATCTTTCGAAATTTTGTGGTTAATAATGTAACATGTTTTTAGTTAAATTTTAACTTGCTAGGGGTAGTACATAAGAAACAATAAGAAGCTAACCAAACCTTCAACTGAGCTTCCTCGCATTTGCTGTTTCAACAATGCATATCATGAGGTAAGTGTTGGTTACATGTTAAGTTGATTTTGTTAGGAAATATGAATGTACACAAGATTTTAAGAATCTAAACCTGAAATGCTTCATTTTTTCTGCTTTGATTTGCATACCCATAATAACTAGCTTTGCAAATGACAAATCCATATTTTAATGCTTCAGTATACTCATTACGGAGCACAGACACACAAAAAAAACCTCACATTTTTCGTTCGTTTGGTTTACCACGTTTTCATGCTAACTTCTCTCTACAAATTATCAATTCATAACCTCTTCCCTTACCGATCTCCTTTTTCTCCTTTCTACTGCTCATTTTTCGTACACATGTTCACTAACTTTGCAACTACACTGTTTTACTGCTATATATATCTCCCCACCTGCGCTACTTTCTTCCTATCTACCTTACTCTTCTTCACTTTCGATCCAAACGACTTTGCTTTGGTAATCAAAAAATGACAAAGGTACTACAACCTTATCACTTCCACTATTACTGTGTTTTTTTTCTAAACTCTTTATTTGTTGCTCTCACTTTAAAAACTATCAACTAATATTGTTACACACACAACCCAAAAGTTTAGCCAAAGGTAAGGAGTCGATAATGCCTCCCGTTGAAAAGTTGACACGTAAGAGCTCCCGTAATACAAAACATCGTACTTCTGCGAGCAATGAAACGCCTGCTAAAATACCGGACGACCTTGACCACAACAGCACTCAATTTCACACACGTAATGATAACAAAGTTACCCACCATGATGCCACTTCATACAATGCTCTTCACATTGATAATGCTGACAGTGATGATGATGCTTACTGGAACGACCTGACAATGGTCAGTTCTTTTTTTAACTTCATAAAGTTTTCTTATTCCTATCATATTAACAGTTTATAAGCCCTGCTTCTAACTACCTTTTTTCATTCCCTGCAGCATGCAGAAATTGATAGGGTTTTTGCTGAGCTTGAAAGTCGTTCACGTTAATGCTTATGCTGCTGCTTTTGCTACGCTATTTTCCCTTCCCTTTTGTTTTTTCCCACTGTTGTTCTTTTCTAAATTTCTACTCCCAAATAACTATTACTAGCTGATGCAAACTACATTATAACAATTATTGCATGTATTTTGCTTCCTCTATTATTTGCTTCCCAACTTTTTAATATTCAACCTTCTGCTGCATTAAACAACACTCAAGTTTTCTACCATTTTACGCAACAATTTTCTTTCTTCATGCCCAGCCGTTGTTCATTTCTGTAATGATGCAGCAATACTGTTTTCCTTTGTAAACTGCATACTTTTTTTACTGCACGAACTGTTTTCTGTTTTGTCTACTTCATTTTCCAAATTCTAGAATTTCTACATAGAAAGAGCCGTAAAGACTGCTCATTCTTAACTTCATGTTCAGCTTTGGTCAAATTCATCTATGTACACGCCCATCGGGCGTGTCTATGTACTGGTTATAATAAAAAGTGTTACTGACCACTATAAAAACATGCCAAATATATATATATATATATATATGTGTGTTAAACAAGTATGCAGCAGGAAGATTTTTTATGTTGAATGAGTATTTTGGATCTACAAGGATCGCATGATATTTTTGCAGCTTGAGTACTTGGTACTATGTGTCCTAATATTAGGATCACTTGGTACTGTGTGTGTACCATATTATAGGGTTGCATGTGCCATATTATAGGATCTGTAGATTTTATTTCTTATAGAATTTGTAGATATTTTTATACGTGTAAGTTTTGTAAGTTTTGTCAGTCTAAATATATGGCTTATTGTTGAATGAAAGTACATCAATTCAAAATCAACTATCTGCTTTTTCTCTTGGTATCAGAGCACCATTAAATAAACTACGCTCTTGTCTTCCTCAATCTCTTATCATGGCTAATGAAAACAATCATCTGACAACTCAACAATACCACAAGTTGCTTGCTCCCTTGGCCAAAGATGATGTTAGTGAACTCTCGGCTAACTTAGCAGGCACAATTCTGTCTTGTATGTCTTCTTGTTGGATTACAGATTCAGGTGCATCAAATCATATATGCACATCACTATCAATTTTTTCTTTATATGTTCCATTGCAAAAACATAAGTCTACTTAATTACCTGATAGCACTTTTGCATCAGTGACTCACATTGGGATTGTTAAACATTCAAAATCTCTTATTCTCAAAGATGTTATCCCATCATTCAAATTCTATTTATAATCTGTCTCACAATTAACAAAACAACTTAATTGTGAAGTAATTTTATCTAAATCTCAATGTCGTTTTCAGGATCTGTTGACGAACAGGATGATTGGTCGGGGTAGAGTTCATTGTGGCCTTTACTACTTGGAGGATATTCCCTATTTGAATTCAGTTCTTTCATTTCAGCATTCAGATAATTTTGATCTTTGGCACTCTCGCCTTGGTCACCCTAGTATTTTCCATTTTAAATTTCTTGTTAATAATTTTCCAGATATCCGCGAATAATAAATTTATTTGTGATGTTTGCCCACAAGCTAAGTAATCTCGTGGTTCGTTTCCGCAAAGTGTATCTCGCTCTTCTGTATGTTTTGAATTATTACATGTTGATGTTTGGGGACCATTTAATGTTCCATCTAAAAATGGTTCACGTATTTTCTCACCATTGTTGATGATTATTCAAGATGCACTTGGGTCTATTTAATGAAATTCAAGTCTCAAACTTTTCATATGATAAAACTTTTTTTAATCAAGTTATTATACAATTCGGACTGTCAGTCTCCACTATACAATTTGGAGATGGTGGTATCTTTATTCCACAACTTCAAACTCTTCGATCTGACAATGGAACTGAGTTTCTGTCATTAGAGTTTCAAAATTGGTTACATTCTCATGGTATAATTCATCAACGGAGTTTTATAGCCACTCCTCAACAAAATGGGATTGTGGAACGTAAACATCGACACTTGCTTGATGTTGCTCGCTCACTACGATTCCAAGCTAATCTTCCCCTCTCTTTTTGAGACGAATGCGTTCTCACTGCTGCATTCTCAATAATAAATTACCTACACGTACTCCTAATTTCAAATCTCCTCATGAAATTTTATTTGGAAAAGCCTTGTTTTATTCCTCTTTACGCGTGTTTGGTTGTATTTGTTTTGCCAAAAATGTGCATATTAAAAATAAATTCGATGCATGAGGTAAACCATACATTTTCGTTGGCTATCCTTATGGTCAAAAAGGATACTGAATTTATGATCCTTCGTCTCATTGCATAACAGTCTCATGTGATGTTATTTTTCATGAGTTAGTCTTTCCATACAAAAACATTTCAAACCATCGTCCTAATGATATTTCAATCACGCCTCTAGATGATGATTTACCCACTAATCAGATATTTTTTTTCAAAATAATTCATCAGTACCTACTGATATTCCTTCACCTATTTAGGTTGAAATTCTGAGTGAAAATAATTCTTCCAGTGTGATTCCCACGGACACCGCTGATCTAATTCGTTCTCAGCGAATTCGACGACCACCATCACATCTTAGTGATTATGAATGCAATATTTCTTATTTATCTACTTCTTTTTCGTTATCCAAGTATTTTTCTTTAGAAAAGTTTTGTTCTTCTCATCGCATTTTTTTTCTAAAATCATTGATCATAATGAACCTCAAGCCTATTCTGAAACCATTAAATCTTCTGTTTGACGCGATGCAATGAGTGTTGAGCTTCGTGCCCTTGAAGCAAGAAAAACATGGTCAATTTTCTCATTACCCCCAGATAAAACACCAATTGGTTGTAAATGAGTTTATAAAATTAAATTCTGTTCCGATGGCTCTGTTGAACAATATAAAGCACGTTTAGTGGAAAAAGGCTACAGTCAAGTCGAAGGAATTGACTGTCATGATACATTTGCTCCGGTAGAAAAATTAGTCACTATTTGTATACTTCTTTCTATTGCTAACATTAAAAATTGGACTCTTCATCAATTAGATGTCAATAATGCATTTTAAAAAGGTGACCTGAATGAAGAAGTTTTTATGAAACTTCCTCCTGGTTTTTCACATCTTCATAATAATCAAGTTTGTAAACTCCATAAACCTATTTATGGACTTAAGCAAGCCTCACGTCAATAGTTCTCTAAATTTTCTTCCATTTTAATTAGACGTGGTTTTCATCAATCTATCTCTGATTACAGTTTTTTACGTATATTCGTGATCATATATCAGTATTTGTTCTTGTTTATGTGGATGATATTAACATTACAGGAAATAATGGATCTTTTATTTCCAAAATAAAAGAATTTCTCGCTTAATCTTTCTCCATCAATGATCTTGGTCATCTAAGCTATTTTCTTGGTATAGAAGTATCTCGTTCCAAGAAGGGGTTATATTAATGTCAGCATGAATATACTCTTGACATATTAAAAAACTATGAAATGCCTGGCTGTCGTACATCTCAATTCCTTATGGAACAACATCTTCGACTGCTCCCAAATGACGGTGGTCCCTTGCCTGACACATCTCTTTACTGACGACTCATTGGTCATCACTTATATCTTACGGTCACTCGTCCTGATATTCAATATGATGTTAACAAACTTAGTCAATTTATGCAAAGTCCTCGTTCCACTCATCTTGATGCTGCAAATAGAGTTCTTCGATATTTGAAAGGAACTATTGGTAATGGTCAACATTTTTCAGTGACAAGTTCTCTTTCTCTAGTTGGCTTTGCTGATTCTGACTGCGCAGGATGTCCTGTCATTCGTTGTTCTACTACCGGTTATTTTACAATGATCAGCTCTAATCCAATCTCTTGGAAATCAAAGAAACAACCAATTGTTTCTCGATCATTGGATGAAGCTGAATATCGTTCCCTTGCAGCTATTACCTCTGAAGTACAGTGGTTCTGTTCGATTCTATCCAAACTTGGTTTTCCACCATTTGCTCCTGTGACAATACATTGTGATAGTCAAGCTACAATCCATATTGCTGCAAATCCCGTCTTCCATGAAAGGACTAAACACATCGAAATAGATTGCCATTTTGTTCGAGAAAAGTTTCTCTTCGGTCTAATTGCTCCATCCTATATCAGTTCTCGTAACCAACTAGCAGATATCTTCATAAAACCACTAGGTATTGATAGTTTTAAGTGACTACCTGGAAAGTTGGGCATGCTCGACATTTCTCCCCCAGCTCCAACTTGACGGGGTACTAGACATCTTCACCAAACCACTTGGTACCGACACTTTAAATCGACTACTTGGAATGTTGGGCATACTAGACATTTCTACTCCGGCTCCAACTTGACGGGGGGTGTTGAACAATTATGCAGCAGGAAGATTTTTTATGTTGAACGAGTATTTTGGATCTACAAGGATCGCATGATATTTTTGCAGCTTGAGTACTTGGTACTGTGCGTCCATAATATTAGGATCACTTGGTACTGTGCGTGTACCATATTATAGGGTTGCATGTACCATATTATAGGATCTCTAAATTTTATTTCTTATCGCATTTGTAGATATTTTTATACGTGTAAGTTTTGTCAACCTATATATATGGCTTATTATTGAATGAAAGTACATCAATTCAAAATCAAATATCTGCTTTTTCTCAATATGCAACAAAATTGAGATTATTCCCCATAAACAAGGCAACTAAGACTCGACCTCTCCAAAATAAATATTAAGAAAATACCTCTATACAAAGAGTGAACTATATCCAAGGTTACATAATCCCTGCACCCACTTTCTAGATAAGGCTTATCTGAAATCAGTAACATAAAAAATCATTTTGGTTCCCGAGGTAATAAATCATTCACACTAATAGTCACACAAATATTTTCGAATATAACATTGTTCAATTCCCCCAGAATATTTGGAAAGCTATATTAATATCACATTGTTTTCGCTTTGAAAAAAATATCACATTGTTTTCAATCCTTGAAATTCTTTATTTATAAAATAAATTATATAAATATCTTTATATAAATCACTTTATTATGAAATCACTTCTAAAATTTGTTTTTCTTTTAAAAGCAAACATTTCATAACAAATATATTTATGAAAATCAACTTTTAAAACAATTCATTAAATCAAAATAAACTAATAGTACAAATAATAATTAAATGAATCAAATAATATCGTTAATCACTTTTTAGTCAAATTGTGTAATATATCGTAAGGTGTTAGCATACAAATGATTTTTACCCAAGCCACACCAAATGAAAATTATTTGCTCATAGACTGGTCTAAAACAAATCAACAATCGAAAAACAATAATAAATGTTTTTATACTGGTCAAGCATAAATCACATAATCAATCAACAACAATAATAAATAGTAACATTTATTATTTCAATCATAGTTGAATGGATTTTATTATGCTGGTTGAATGACGCCAATGAACTATAAAATTATATTTAATCACCATTCTTTTATCATAATGAATATTTTACAAAATACGTCAAATAGTCTTATTGATGCATTCTATTTGCTAACACTAATTTAGTGGAAAAAGCCGCGGGCTAGATAAACGTCGCATGAATGGTTTATTTCCTTTTGAAGTAAAGCTAATAATTAACTAATTATTAACCTAGGAAAATTAATCTTGTCCAACTTCTTAATATAGGCCCACGACCCGTGTTAGAAACCCATAACCGAAGTTTTGAACACTTAAAAATTAACTCTTATCTCCCCACCATGCAATTACACGCATTATATAGGACTACTAGTGAGTGGCTCGTGCTTCGCACACGGACAGAGTGTAATATTGTTTGAGGTAATTGTTGTTTTGTGAGAAGTAGTTGATATGCTAGTGTTGTTAACGTTTGATGTAATTTTCCACACATTGTATGGAAGCATGTGTGTTCATATACTCTCTTTTAGATGCAATCCTTGAAAAAGTCTATTGTATCGGTAAAATAAACTACATGTAATCCTAAAACCTAAATGCTTAAAATAATCTATTTTAGGATTGTATATTGTTAGTTTAGCATAATATCAATTGATTTAAATTATTCATAAACTCTCACAAGTTTCTTTCAGCATAGTAACAGGGTACAATAAACCTGTTATAAAAGTGGAAAAGGAAATGAATCTCGAAAGGTTTGTAAAAGTGAAGTTTTGTAATACAAATATTGCCTTACTATATACTAAAGCAAGGCCTACTTTCCCTCTAAAACTCACTCTTTTCCCTCCACAACACCACTAATAAATAATAATATTCCCTCCAATTCCCTCCAAAAAATGCTTTCATTTCCCGCTGAGGACACATGGCAGCACCTGGTGAATTCATTTCCCACCAAAATGCATTCCCTTCCTACATGCGCACCCCCCTTTTTAATAAAAAAAAATAACACTAATTATTGCTGAGATAGATTTCCAACAAGGCAAAGACAATAAAATACTACTGGTTTTAGTTTCCAAGGCAAGTAATTATTATTTAGATATAGATTTCCAAGACAATAATAAATTAATAATAAACTTGGTTTTCAAGTATAAGAATCAGAGCCATTTAATAATAATAAATTATTACTGAGATGGATGCCCAAGTCTCCAGAGTTTTCTTGAGATATGAGGAGCTTCTTTACTATATTATAATTAGTGAGTCTCATTTCAAGAGCTCACATTCATCCTTACTATATTGTGAAATAAACCGTCCTTTTTTCCCTTTTTTATTCCTACCTCGACTGCTCCAATCTTATCGTGAAACTCTGGCTCACAAAATACGGCACCTACGGCCCCCTTCTTCTCATTTCTTCCACCATCGATAAGAAACTCCACCGCCTGCTCCGCTTTATCACCATCAAACTTCCCTCCTTCAGTCGTCGCCATCTTGATTGATTCCGGATCCATACCTTCTAATTTTCCTCCTCGAGCCTTCTAGTTTGTCTCTATGTTCTTGCGAGGTACACCAATCAATAACTGACGTTATTTCTCATCAGGTAAACCCTAACCCTTCTGTGAATCAGGTTCCTCCAAGCTATCAACAGCCGTTGGTCTCCTTCTTTGTATTTATGGAATCTTTGTGATAACCCTAAACTCCCGTAGTACGAAAGCAAGGATAATCTGAGACGACCCGAATTCCCGTTCTCACGGAAACAAGGTTATCTTTTGGAATATAACACAGAAACAGAAATAGCAGAACAGAATTAATTAAATACACCAGAATGAACAACAAAATATACTGGATAAAAGTAATCATCAGAGTTACACAGTATACAGGATCTTACTTAGTATAAATACAGTTCAGCTATACATAAATGTCAACAGCGGAAATAAACAAAATATGTACAATAGGAGCTGAACAGCAGAAAAAGAAATAATGATAGAATCCATCTTCAGCTCCAGCTATCCAGAAAAAGAACCAGCTAAACCTGAATACAAGGCTGCCCGTGTAGAAAAAGGGGCACCCGAGTTTGAAAGTGAAACAAACTACGAGTCAGTCGTGGGACTGGTATGAGAAGTCCACTCAACACATATATAATTCGCTAATCACAGGACCACGCCACTTTCGTGGAACGGGTTTACTCCATTGGATTGCCAGTGCTTTAAAACAAATCTTTCTTTTAAACATCGCTATGCTTTTTATAAAAATGAAGCCGTTATAAGACTCAGTTCCCATCACACAATGCAACGCAAACCGGAGGATAGAGTTTTTACCTTATAACGGCCAAAATATGCTTGATACGAATAAAACAAAGGCATTTGATATTATTACTAGTGTTTATATGTTTTGAAAGCAATTTCAAATCATAACTATCAATCATAGACGGCATTAATGCCCCATACCACTATGTCGCCATATATAGGTATACAATCAAAACCGCACGATGTCGTATTTGGAAATTGGATTTCCGTCATGAACCAAGGCAAAAGATAGTCCTTACCGAATTCGAGACAATCTAGCCCATGTCTCAGGCAAGCGCGCAGGCAAGCCTTGGATCGTCAGGGCCGGTCCACCGATGTGGATTATTATGCCTGAACAATACGTCTCTCCGCCCTTTGGGGCGTAAGTGAGCCAACGAATGACTCCATCGGACCCGGATCGTCCGATCTAACCAAGGCGCCTCGCAACAGCAACAACCACATAGGTGAAAAGTATATAAATGTCAGGGCTGGTAGGTCACTGACACCACCCTAGCTAGAAAGAAACGCATGCCCTCCCTGAGGTCCTTCTCCCGTTTTAGGTTCATACCGGGGTGTGAGGCTCGCGAATTCACGTTATACACAAAGCTACGCCACCCAGGCGGTGCTTTGATCATCACCACAAGACTTTGCTTTTCAACAGAAGCCCTGATCACTGCATCTTAGCATGCCACACAGGCAATTCACGCCATGCGATTGATGTCCATCGATATACAACCTCTGAGCTCGTACGTCTCAGAGAAGGGCGTTAGGAAAAAGAATAAATTCTCCGCCGCCAAACAGATGTATATTTAACAGAAATCAATCAACACAGAATAAACTCCAATGTCAGACACACAGTCCATTTACAAGTCCGTTCTTGGTCTGAACGAAACCGGAGGCACTAAATACATCGCAAACCCTTCGACCACCACGTACGTCTGGACGATCACCACTCATTATCCATATTTCAGGATGCCTCCCAATCAGGACCTCGGTTACCATCCAAACGAGGTGAAGATCTCCGGTCTTCGACCATCGTCTTCATCTTCGAATTTCAATCGTCGGTCGATTATTCGAAATGAGAATTAACTCGGCCTTTCCAAATAATTCACGTATATTTAGAATTTCAAATCGATTTATTTCAATGGTTAAAATTATTCGACAACACCAATTGTGTTCTTTAATGTAATTTTCACACCAAAGACATTCAACCATCAAATATCACATAAATCAAGCAAATTCAGTTTATTTCCACTCCATATTGTTTATGATATTTTATAACTATTTATCGCTATTTTTATTTATTTCAAAATAGCTCTTTTATTCAAAACGACGCTTCGGGCCCTAAAGCGGCCGTGGCGCTGTTTTTCTTCAGATTTGATTTACACATATCTGAAAATCTAACCGTTGGATCTTCACAAAATTTACATCATTAGAAAGGTCTTTTCAAAACGAATCCAACGGTTCCAGTTTCGGGAAAATCCGACGGTCGGATCTCCCGGTACAATCGTTTGAAGTTTTGATTTCAAAATACGAACTGCAGTGTCGTTATTCAATTAAATATAATTATATTTATATATATAAATAAATATAATCGTTTCTGGCGCTGTTTTTCTTCAGATTTGAATTAAACATTCCAGACAATCCAACCGTTGGATTTTTACAAGGTTGGTGCCATTGGAAAGATTATTCCAAGGCGAACCCGACGGTTGAGGTTTCGGGAAAATCCAATGGTCGGATTTCCCGTACTAGTTGTTTGAAATCACGGTTTCAAAATACGAACTGCACGGCTTCGTTTCATTTTAATTTTATTTATTTTTATATATTTATATAAATATAGTTCATTCAACAATTTCAATATCGTTTTCACTTCAAATATTTTTCTAACGCCTTAAATTTTGGAAAAATTTCGTCATAACCTCCCATGCACCGGGAGCATCGGGAAATCGCAAATAGCTTTCCCGGTCCTTCTAATCTCAAAAAGAAAAAGAAAAAGCCAAGCGGCTAGCCAATAGGCTCAAAATCATCACCCAAACAAATCAGTAAATGTGTACCTATTTGTCGGGCACAAAATTTTATTCCTCTTCTCTAGCCCCTTTGCTATAACCTGTTCAATGAATATGCATGTACATATATATACAGTTCATATCATTTTTCATTTTCTATTCAACTTCATATTTGATTTCTATTTGGTTTAAAAACACCATTCATTCTAATGTTACATAAATAGGTGCAAATCATTTCATTAGCTAATTAATGAATATTTCATCTCATATATGTTTATTTTGAACAAGTGGCTATTTTTAACACTTCACATTTCAACGATTTATGCATACAATAAAAATGTGATTTTTATTGTAAAACGATTCATTTCAAAACACTATTTTTCTATATAGTTCATATAGTCGATAAAAGGTGATTTTTTATTATCGAACAATTTATTTCAAAATATGAATACCATTCAACACATGAATTTCTAAACAACGAATGAATATCAATTCAACACATGAATGTTTTTTATAGTTTCTATATATAGATAAAAATGTGATTTTTATTATCGAACTATTTATTTCAAAATATGAATACCATTCAACACATGAATTTCTAAACAACGAAGGAATATCAATTCAACACATGAATGTTTTCTATAGTTTTTATATATAGATAAAAATGTGATTTTTATTATCGAACAATTTATTTCAAAATATGAATACCATTCAACACATGAATTTCTAAACAACGAATGAATATCAATTCAACACATGAATGTTTTCTATAGTTTTTATATATAGATAAAAATGTGATTTTTATTATCGAACAATTTATTTCAAAATATGAATACCATTCAACACATGAATTTCTAAACAACGAATGAATATCAATTCAACACATGAATGTTTTCTATAGTTTTTATATATAGATAAAAATGTGATTTTTATTATCGAACAATTTATTTCAAAATATGAATACCATTCAACACATGAATTTCTAAACAACGAATGAATATCAATTCAACACATGAATGTTTTCTATAGTTTTTATATACAGATAAAAATGTGATTTTTATTATCGAACAATTTATTTCAAAATATGAATACCATTCAACACATGAATTTCTAAACAACGAATGAATATCAATTCAACACATGAATGTTTTCTATAGTTTTTATATATAGATAAAAATGTGATTTTTATTATCGAACAATTTATTTCAAAATATGAATACCATTCAACACATGAATTTCTAAACAACGAATGAATATCAATTCAGCACATGAATGTTTTCTATAGTTTTTATATATAGATAAAAATGTGATTTTTATTATCGAACAATTTATTTCAAAATATGAATACCATTCAACACATGAATTTCTAATCAACGAATGAATATCAATTCAACACATGAATTTTTTCTATGGTTTCTATATATAGATAAAAATGTGATTTTTATTATCGAACAATTTATTTCAAAATATGAATACCATTCAACACATGAATTTCTAAACAACGAATGAATATAAATTCAACACATGAATGTTTTCTATACAATGAATAAATATAGTTTAAGCATATGAAAACAATTCAAACACACAAATATTATTCAAAATTTCGGCAGCATAACGGCAGGGTAGTTACACCGGGACCGTCCCTAGTACGGCTCCTCGCTCTACCTTAAAACCTCGCGGTTTTTGACAATGGGGATCATGCATCTAGTTCGCACGCAGGCGGCATGTATATATTTATTTCATTTCCATAAACTAATCCTATGTGGTTTCAACCAAATATTTTCCAATCACAAACGGGTATTTTTCAACCGCAATCAACCAATATCTATCACAAACAATCCCAAACAATCATTCGCTATCAATCGATTTTCACAACAATTTCAACCAATAAATATCGTCCATGGTTTGTGGACGAGGGGCGTATATATATATATATATATATATATATATATAGAGAGAGAGAGAGAGAGAGAGAGAGAGAGATATTTATATATAGCAATTCACTTTTGTTTCACACATATATATAATATTTTTAAATCAGAAATCTCACCAATACCTATCCAACTACGACACTTCACTTATAGAAATCCTCGCCAATCTCTCCTTTTGTCGCTTCGTCGCCCGTATTCTCTACATATGTAAAAATCGAATTTTTACTATGTTATTCCATATATAAAGATCGAATTTTGACTTCGCTATTCAATATATAAAGGTTATATTTTGACTTCGCTATTCAATATATAAAGGTTATATTTTGACTTCGCTATTCAATATATAAAGGTTATATTTTTATTGCTTTAAAAATATAAAAATCATATCTTACTTCTATTCTAAAGTTTAAATCCTTTTCTCTTCTAAAGTTTTAAAATCAAATCAGTTTTTAAATCTTTTAAAATCAGTTTTTAAAATGCTTTTAAATCCAGTTTTAAAATGCTTTTCAAATCAGTTTTAAAATGCTTTTCAAATCAGTTTTTAAAATGCTTTTAAAATCAGTTTTTAAAATCATAAAAATTAGTTTTTTTCTCTTTAAAAAAAATCAGTTTAAATCCTTTTATAAAAACAGTTTTAATCTTTAAAAAAAATCTGTTTTAACCCTTATAAAAAAAACAGTTTAAATCTTTTTATAAAAACAGTTTTAATCTTTAAAAAAAAAACAGTTTACAGAATTAAAATAAAAATAAAATAAAACAAAACGACTTACAGAAGGGGGGGGGTTTCCGCAGATCGTCGGGGGGGCTTTTCGAACTGGGCGGAGCTGCTAATCGGGTGTTGCGATGGGAAGGTTCGAATAGGGAGGCGATGGCTTCGGGGTTCGAACGCGATGGAGGGAAGACGCGAGGTCTTCGTCGGCGACTTCTAGACGAGGCAGCGATGGATCGGCGACGTCGAACTGGGCGGAGCTCGCGATAGTTTTAGGGTTTTTTTTTCTTTTTCTTTCTGTCTGAAATCGAAAAGAAACGGGGGGGCCAGGGTATAGGAGGGAATTTAGATATTTTTTTTATTATTTTATTATTTAATTTTGCAAATAGGTTGACTTTTACATACGACCTCGAAACGAGGCCCACCGCCTGTCGCCCATAGCGTTTTACCCCCATTCTGAACACGATGGGATATGTATCGCAAGCTGATTTGATCGTTACAATCAGTTTCCTTTGAATTTACATTTAAATCACTATATTGAATTTTAAACGCACATTTCAAATTATCGGGGTCACATACTAACTAGAAAAATTCCAGAAAAATATTTTCGAGCTTCGTATTGACGATACGGTCCTAACAAAACTAGTTTCGTCGAATTCTGAGACCGTTTGCAAAATGGCCAATTTCCAGTCGATTAAATTCAACAGAAACTAGTCAAACGCGTTTTCCTTTGCCACGCTCACATATTGATTCGAAAAATTACGAAATTTGGAATCTAGCAATAACTTTACATCACGGACCCAACAAAAGTGGTTTCGTCGAAATCCGAGTTCGTTTGCAAAATGCCCATTTTTAAGGGCCTGAATTCCATAGCGACTATTCAGAATTTTCAACTGGACATATCTTTTGATTCCCGCTATCAAATTTCGATTGGTCGGATTCGTTAGAAAGATATCATCAATTAGATCCTAATGTTTTTGGTTTCACTAAAATCCGGATTGTTTTGCACTCGGTATATTCAATCGAAGTTTGAAATCGAATTATCGAACTACCGCGCCATTTTCAATTCTATATATAATTATAATTAATTATATTCGTTTTCAATCGTTGATTCGAACTCAGTTTTCATCGCCTTTATTTAAAATATTTATTTTAAATATTTAAAATCCATTATTTTAGCCAATTTAAAATTTTTAAATTGGTTCAGATTTTCTGGGTCGTTACATAATCATTAGAATATAACACATAAACAATAACAACAGAACAGAAATATAGAATTACAGCAGAAAATGTATCTCAAATTACACTGGGAATAATATATATCATCAGAGTTACACAACATAATAGGATCATACTTAGTACAAAATACAGTTTTCAACTTAATATAAAATGTCTGCAGCGGAATAAAACATAATATACTAAGTGAAGTCTGAACAGCATAATAGAAATGATAAGATCCATCTTCAGCTCCATAGCTATCCAGAATGAGTCTACTAAACCTGAATACAAGGCTGCCCGTGTGGAAATTAAAAGGGCACCCGAGTTTGCAAAGTGAAACAAACTACGAGTCAGTCATGGGAATGGTATGAGAAATCTTACTTAACCTATTTTATAACAAGGCTAATCACAGGATCATGCTGCTAACGCAGAACGGTTTTACTCCATTGGATTGCCAGTGCGTAAATAAAGTAAATCGTTAAACAACGCAATGTTTTTAAAAAAATGAAACCATTATAAGACTCAAATCCCATCACACAATGCAACGCAAACCGGAGGATAGAGTTTTACCTTATAATGGTCAAAAATGCTTGATACGATAAAACGAATTTGATATTATTATAAGTGTATATATGTTTCAAAAACTTTTAAATCATAATTTATCAATCATAGACGAGATAGCTACCATATACTATGTCGCCATACTAGTTTTACAATCAAAACTGCATGGTGTCGTATTGGAAGTTGGATTTCCATCATGAACCAAGGCAAGGGATTGTCCTTACCAAATTCGAGACAATCTAGCCTACCATGTCTCAGGATCAGAGCTCGAGTGACCCTTGGATCTTCAGGGCCAGTCCAAAAATACTTTAGAAGATTAGTTATGCTTGAACAATACGTTTTCCCGCCCTATGGGGCGTAAATATAGAGCCACTAAGGACTCAAAACCGAGGCGCCTCATTCCATCATCCACATAAGTAAAAATGCCAGGGCTTGTAAATGATGACAGCACTTCTAGCTAGAAAGAAACGTATGTCCTCCCTGCAGTCCTCTCCCGTTTCTGGTTCATACCGGGGTGTGAGGCTCGCGAAGTTACGCTATACACAAAGCTATGCCTAAAATGGGCTGTGCTTTAATCATTAACCACAAGGCTTTGCTTTTCAACAAAAGCCTTGATCATTTGCATTTTGGCATGCCACACTGACAAATCACACCATGTGATCGATAACTATCAATATATAAGAGGGTGTTAAGCTAGAGAATAAATTCTCTGCCACCAAACAGATATATACTAAATAGAAATCAATTCACACAGAACGAAATCCAATGTCAGACACACATCCATTTACAGGTCCATTCTGGGTCTGAACGAAGCCGGAGGCATATCCGGACAATCAACAAGTACATCCGGAAAAGTACCACTTTAAACCCTCCTGGGAGCTAACCGATCCAGGGCATCAGTAGTTATCCATTCGATGTGAAGATCGCCGGTCTTCAACCACCGTCTTCGACTCTTAATCGTCGTATAATTATTTAGAATGAGATTTAACTCGGCCTTTCCAAATAATTCTCGAATATATATGTATAATTCAAATCATTTCTTTTCTTGGTCAAATTCAATCCAATGTTATATATTAGTGTCGGTTGAATATAACCGTCCATACTACTTTATAAACCAAAGGAATTTAGTTTATTTGCATTCCATATCGTTTATAATATTTTATAATGATTTATCGCCATTTTTTTTATATATAAAAATAGTCCATTTTAATTAAACGACGTTTCAGGTCATTACGCGGCGCTGGCGCTGTTTTCATCAAAATTTGAATTATACATTTCTTAAAATCTAACCGTTGGATCTTACCAAATTATAAATCGTTGGAAAGATCTTTCCAAAGCCAACCCAACGGTTCCAAATCGCGAACTACCGTGCGCGATTCGTTTAATTTTAGTTTATATATATATATATATATATATGTATAATTCGCTCGGCGATTTCAAATCCATTCATTTCATTACATGAATATAATTCATGACATGTAAATTTTATACGCTCCGTATTTACATTAAAAAGAATATTTTTAATGTAATAACATATTCCAATATATGTTTCTTTTCCTCTTTTCTGGCATGTTAAAAATAATATTTTAACATTTTTATATTTTCCAACATATGTTTACAATCATGTTAAAAATAACGTTTTAACAATTTTATTCTTTTCTAAAATGTGTCTACAATCATGTTAAAAATGAGGTTTTAACAATTTTATTCTTCTCTAACATATGTTTACTATTGAATCATTTTTATGTTAAAAATGGAATTTTTAATGTTAATACATTTTTATTGAACTCAAATCTTTTACATTAGAAATGGAATTTTTAATGTCAACATATTTTCGTTCAAAAGTGAATAATTTTCTAATGAATCAATCTTTACATTAAAAATATGATTTTTAATATTTCAACACTTTTATTCTATTACGAACAACTTTCATACGGATCACTCTTTTTATTAAAAAAATAGAGTTCATAATGTAAACAGGTTTTTATTTCAAACAATGAACAATTTTCTTATCTTCTCTTATTACATTAAAATTATGATTTTTAATGTAAACATGTTTGTATATTTAAACATGAGCATTTTCTTATTTGCTCTTATTACATTAAAAACATGATTTTTAATGTAAACATGTTTGTATATTTAAACATGAACATTTTTCTACTTTCATTCTTGACATTAAAAATATGATTTTTAATGTAAACATGTTTATATAACTTAAACATGAAGATTTTACTACTTTGCTACTTTTCATTAAAAATGAGATTTTTAACGTTAACATATTTTCATTTTAACCAATGAACATTTTCTTGTTTTCTAACATTACATTAAAAATGAAATTTTAATGTAAACATGTTTTCATTTTTAAACATGTATATTTTTCTTGTTTTCTTTCATTACATTAAAAATGTAAATTTTAATGTAAACATGTTTTTATATTTAAACATGTACATTTTACTTGTTTTCTTTCATTACAATAAAAATGTAAATTTTAATGTAAACATGTTTTTATATTTAAACATGTACATTTTTCTTGTTTTCTTTCATTACATTGAAATTGAGAATTTTAATGTTAACATATTTTTATTTTCAAAATATGAACATTTTTCTAGTTTTCTATTTTACATTAAAATTTAGAATTTTAATGTTAACATATATTTATATTTAAACAATGAACATTTTTCTAGATTTCATTCTTTACATAAAAAATGAGAGTTTTAATGTTAACATATTTTTATTTTCAAAATATGATCATTTTTCTAGTTTTCCACTTTACATTAAAATTGAGAATTTTAATGTTAACATATTTTTATATTTAAACAATGAACATTTTTCTAGCTTTCATTCTTTACATAAAAAATGTGAATTTTAATGTTAACGTATTTTTATTTTCAAAATATGCTCATTTTTCTAGTTTTCTACTTTGCATTAAAATTGAGAATTTTAATGTTAACATATTTTTATATTTAAACAATGAACATTTTTCTAGCTTTCATTCTTTACATAAAAAATGAGAGTTTTAATGTTAACATATTTTTATTCTCAAAATATGATCATTTTTATAATTTATACATTCACAATAAAAATGTGAATTTTTAATATTCAAACAATTTTCATTTCACATATGAATATTTTACAACACTTGAATTTTTCAGAAAATTTCGGCAGCATAACGGCAGGGTAATCTAAACCGGCACCGTCCCGATGTACGGCTCCTCACACTACCTTAGGCCTCGCGGCGTTTCCTACGGGTAATTTCTGATCTAAGATCAATTTCATATCACATTGAATTTTTCCACAAACAATTCCAATTTTGTTTCAACCACAACCAACCATAATCAATCACCAAAATCAACCAATTACACACTACAAAACAATCAAGTCGTCCGTGGTCTGTGGACGACGGGTGTCGGGAGTTTCTAAACTCCGTCTACAACCTAATATAATTTTATTAATTTAATTCGGATTCAGAAATCTCACTTCACTTTTTATTTATTCTAAAATTATAGAATGCTCCAAAAATTCTCTGATCAGTTCTAAACGGTAGATCGCGAATTTACGGTCCTAGTGTTTCCTGTTTCATCGAATTTCGTTATTCTATGATTGAGATATGATTTTATGAAGTTTGTTAACAATTTAAATATAATGATCAAATTAATTAAATAAATTAAACCACCTTCTTCTTCATTCAAATCGAGGCCGACAGTTTCTGGTTTGTATTCGTAGCTAGGGTTCGATCTCGCGATCCACACAAGGCCCGAGATGACGATCGGATGTTGCAGCGACGTCGGCCCTGGAGAGGCGCGCCCAGAGGTCCTCACCACGTCGAACTCGGTGGCGGGTGGATGGAGTAGGACGGCGATGAATGACGGTCCTTTAGGGGTTCGATTCTCGGAGTTCGTGTCACTAGGGGAGGATCCAACCGTACGGATTGATGGAGCTTGAGAAGTACTTCAATTTATGCTTTGGATTGAGGTCTTAATTCGAATTGGATTAAGAGTTGGTAAGGGATTAAATTTGGGGGATGGTGCCATTGCTTCGAAGGTGGCGGCTTTGAAAATGGGTATTAGGGTTTATACGGAAAGCTGAATACGGCGTATATATACGTATTTTATATTTATTTATTTTTAATTCTAATTCTTTTAATTCAATAAATACTCTTTAACCCATACGAACTCCAATTCAAACCAAACGATTGTCGCCCCCAACCAAATACCCTATTCCAGACACAATAGGATATGTCTCGTAAGCCAAATCAATTGTTTCGATAGGTTTTTCTTTAAATTAAGTATATATCAATATATATTTAATTTAAATGGACATTTTAATTTACCGGAGCCAAATACTGACTCCAAAAATTTCAAAAAATATATATCTAGCTTTGTTTTGACGATACGGTCCCAACAAAACTGATTTCATCGAATTTGGAGACCGTTTGAAAAATGGCCATTTTTTGGTCGATCCAAATTGACTGAAACTGTCAAAACACATTTCCTTTTTCCACACTCACATATTAATTCCAAAAATTATGAAAATTGGAATCTTGCAATAATTTGACATTTCGGATCCAACCAGGGTGGTTTCGTCGAAAACGGAGGTCGTTTGCAAAATGGTTGTTTATACGGGATATATATATTATATTAAATTCCATAACGACTATTCTGAATATTCAATTGGCCATAAATTTTGATTCCCGCTATGAAATTTCAAATTTTCGGATTTGTTGGAAAGATATTTTTAAACAGATTTAAATAATTTTGGTTTCACCAAAATTCGATTTATTTTGCATCATGTACATTCAGTCAAAGTTCGAATTCAAATTTTCAAACTACCATGCTATTTCTAACTCCTTTTATAATTAAAATAAATATATTCGTTCTAACTTCGATTTAAGTAAATTTTTAATCGTTATTATTTAAAATAAATTATTTTAACTATTCAAAATTCAATAAAATAGCCAAAATAAAATTTTTAATTTGGTTCTGATTTTCCGGGTTGTTACAATCTTCCTCCATGTTTTGGCATTTTCGTATCTGTATTAGAGTGACCTTGAATTTCAGGTAGTTTTCAATCCTTTTCCTTTATTACCATTGGTTTTAATTTTTTTCCCTTTGCATTGTTTTACAGATTCAATCACCTGCTTACTTTCGGACCCAGCGCCGTTGAATTATTGATGACCGTTAAGGGAAGAATAATTGCATTGACGGAATTCAGGTATCATTTTGATTAATATTGCTTTGATCATTCTTTTATCCATGCTTTTAGATGAGCTTATTATATTGGATTTGCATATTAACTGGTTTGGTTGGAATTGATGGTAATTTGGGTCGATTTTATTTTTAGCCTCTTTTAGTTGGGTTGATTTTAAATTAGGGTTACAAGTATATAAAGTTTTTATGATGAATTAAAGTAATTCATGCACATGATCACCTGTCTCTTAGTACTGGAGTGAATACATCAAATTGCATCTGTTATTTCTTGGACTTGGAAAAAAATATAATCATCATTGAATTTTAAGTTTATATTGTATTACATATTTTAGTGATATCTAGAAAAAATACGCTTCATGCTCATTTTACGCATTTTAATGTATTGAACGGGTACTGGCTTCCAACACTTGAAAATAGTAAAGTGCATGGTTGAATAATTTAAAATAAAAAAATTACTTAGCATTCCTCTATAGCATGCACTTATATAATCAATAGCCTTATTTTTGGAGACTTTATAGACTTCTTATTCATGAGCAATTTATTTTTGGTTCACTTTGACTTCCAGATTTTTGCATACAGTTATAGCTGCACCGTGTCATTTAAGGTTAATGAATTTTAAATATTAGGCATAGAGTTTTTCCCGAAGTATTCTTTAATTTTTCTACTTTAAATCAGTTTTTAACACCAGATTAGTTGTCATTAATGGTTTGCTTTCGGTCGATGCTATACTGCAACATTTTCAGAGGTCATTCGGTAAATAATGCATGCTTTGTATTGATCTGCCTATCATACTGCCTATGGCAAGGTATCAAAAATTAGTGTTCGCTTTACTCATCTTTCACACACAACATCTCATAACGATGTTCTACGCCATTGCCAAATACATGAATTGCTATCCATAAGTTCTTCTATGTTATTCTAGGTTTATGTAACAACCCTGATTTTTGGACATTAAATTCAGAACATTTAAATTGTATTAAATGTTGAAATGGAATAATATAATGGATTATAATAGAGAATTTATTTATTAAACGAATGGTGAATGTATTAAATTTTATTTAAATTTAAAACGAGCTCGAAATAGTCACGGTAGTTCGTAATTTACGATTTAAATTTCAATTGGATATACAGGATCCAATATAAGTCGGATTTCTTTGAAATAAGAAACGTTTGAATATATTAAACCGTATCTTTCAAATTAAAGTGAAAAATCGAGATTTAGTCTTGTAGATTGTAAATTACGTCCAAATCAAATTTTCAGATAGTCGCTATGGAATCATTTATAAACCATAACGATTTATTTAAAAAAATAAAATATAAGTTTCTAATTTTAACAAGATTTTTAATGACATATTGCTAATTCAATTCCTAGAATTTTTCTGTAATTTTTAATTTGAAAAATAAGCAACTTTTCGTTTAAAGTAATTTACACTATATGTCAGCATTTTTGGAGTTTCACAAAATAGAATAACTTTTCTATTTTATTATATTTTTGGGATAGTGACACATTGCTCGATGTAATGATATATTTATTTGTGTCCATAATGGCCCGCAAGTAAACAAAATTATGTATAACATATACCGTGCATAAAACTTGAAATAAAGATCAAAGAAATACGGTCACTATCTAAACTTATAATCCATCCGAACATTTTCAACTGGCAAATTAAATGTAATGTTATCTTCGTCTAAACATTTGCAACTAGCAAATTAAATGTAATGTTATCTTCATCTAACCAAAGTTACGGAAAAAAATCTGTATGAATCTTCCACCTAGTCAAAATATGTGGCTACCCATGTTCACAATAAAATAAAGTTTTTTATAAAATAAAAGCACTGTGAAGCGACCCTGTCACCTCCGTACAAAACACCCTACCCTAAAACAAAAAGGAAACTATGTGTCTAGGTTAATACGTCCAGACAAAGTATTTCATGCAGACCTACCCTAGGGTGTGTTCTTAACGAACGTGAACGGGGTATTTGAGCGTTGCATTTGAGCGTGCCATTTGAGCGTGGTACTGTAGCGAAGGGGAAAAGCGTTTTTAGCTACGAACGGGGTATTTAAGCGTGGTATTTGAGCGTGGTATTTAATTGTTAAATTAATGGTTTTGATTTAATTAAATTCTAATTGCATCAAACTAAACGACAACATATTTCATAACACGACCACGTTTTTCATAAAACATAAAGAACACAACGGTACTGGAATTAAAACAAATACATGAAAATCTACAATAAACGACGATGAGGTAATAAGTTCAACTCCGCTGAAATAAAGGCACATATGCCCTCATCGCTAAGCTCCTGAGCAATATCAACATTCCGCTCATCGTTGCGGAAAATCGTCAGAATCTCCCAAAGGTCCACACGCGTCCCCGATCTCCGAACAAGCTCCAAACAACGAGCAGCAAGCTGTCTCGTATGGTCGGTCACCCACGAGCTGGCACGCTCTGCCTGTCTGCGCCAAGAGGGCTGACCAGACGGGGGATCGCCCGAAGCCATCCAACCAGTATAGAGACCCGCATCGGCGGGGGAGAAAGAACCAGCTGCTGCAGGCGCTGGTGGAGGTGCTGGTGCAGTAGGAGGCGCAACCTGAGGAATCAGATACGCACAAGTATCTTTGCGCAAACAACCCTCAAACATAATGTCTTGGTCTCGAAACTTCACCGGCGAGTTCTTCCTGAATTTTCTGAATGGTCTGCCACCGCCGGTACTCCAAAAATCATCAGGACCGTCCAGATAATCGAAATCTGCATTCCATACACCACCAGGTGTTCGTAGCAGAGTGTCCCATTCGCGAAAAGTGCGCTTCATGTTGTCCCATTTATTTTTTATCTGATTTTCTGTGAACTCCAGATTAAAACGGTCGTTCATTGTTGGTGCGACTGTTGCGTAGAACCCACTGACGCTTGTATCGCGAGAGGCTATGAACTCCACGCAAATATCTATGAAAGCGGACTCCCGATCGTCCGTCCAATTCGCAAAAGGCTGCGAGGTAGCGGTGGTGGAAGAGGAAGTCATCTGCGTATCAAAAAAAAAATCCAGAAAAATTCGAAAAAAATATATGTTGTAGAGAATTGAAAAAGAAACACAAAGGTATAAAAATTTACCCTTTTTGCAGCTCGAAATTGCACCAAAAATTTGAAATTCGTGGGTAAAGAGTGGAGGAATCGGGTTGAGATGGGGAAGAAATGGGGGGGCGCGGTTTTATAGACGGTGGAAGGGTACGTTGGAAAATCAACCGTTGGTGTCCGACGCGTCGGACGCATCGGACGCCAATGGTTGATTTTCCAACGTTCGATAATCGCGCTATCTGGAAGGGGGAAAAGTAGCTTGCGTCCGACGCAAAAAAAAATGAACGCGCCAAATTTTGACTGCGAACGCACCCCTAGTCTAAACACCTATATGCGTGGCTACCAAGGTCTTGTACCTATATTAATATTGCAAGGCACGCCTTCATTTTATTTTCTCTTCGAAACAGTGAAACCCACCATGGCTCCCTCAACGCAAGCTTCAAATTTAAAACCATACAATCAAATAAAACCGTCGACCTTCTTCCAAGAAATTCAAAGGCCAAAACAAAAGGTTTTTATTAAGTGTAAAACCTCATTTCATTCTCTGTTCTATTTACATAACACATTGCATTTGTACATGAACGGACACCGTCTTCCAAAACAAAACCTCGCTGATCTCCTCCATCTCACTGTATCTCGACCTAGTTTCTGAAGGGAAAAGTTAAACCTCAGTGAGTGCTATGCTCGGTTGGAGGTGATAGTGCTGTAAAGCACTGTGTAGGCGGTGACAGACTCGAGAAGTGTGCGCTGTTTTGGGCCATATCAAGATGTTGTGGTGGTCTGAGAGAGGCGGGACTTAGGGGTTATAACAGAGGGGTGTCGTGAGGTTGGCTCGAACGTGACAGAGGGTGGTTTGGTCGACTGGGTAGTTAGCAACGACGAGTTGAACATAGGAGGGTTGTTGTTCGAACTCATGAATGAGCTACAGTCCGTTCGGAAGGGAGACAAGCGGGTGGCGCAGCCAAAGGGGTTGGCCAGCTCAACTCCGGTAATTCAAGGCAGTCGGTGGTGGACATTGAAGGAGGAGGAGTCTTCGTTTTTTTTCCTCTTTTGGGAAGAAGTGGTACGGAAAGAAAGGACAGCGGATAAATCTGATGATTTGGGTGTGGTTAATTAGTGGTAATGAGGATTGGTGCATTTAGTTGGAGAAGCAAGTTATTCGGCTAACATGGGAAGTTATATTCATTTAATAAGGTAATTAAGTGCTGAGCAAAGATTAGTCTATTAAATGTTAAATTGATTTAAGCTGGACGTTTATTGGTCCATTTTTGTGATAGATTATATACTGGTGCGACTTGAAGATGACAGTGAAGAAGAATGCTTATGGGGACTGATTTAAGTTAAATCACGGTATTAAGTTATAGTGATAATTCAATTTACTAAATATTATTATATTAAATCAATGCTTGATAACATAATCATCATAACTCGATCAATTATGAACAGAACTACATGAAACAAATAACATTGAAATCATATGGAAAAATACTACTCGTGCAAGCTGGAATGGAACTAATCAGAGCCTATTGAAACTTTATATAATTTCAAACTCTTGTTTGAAATTATATGAAACGACGCAGAAATCGCGAACTGCAAAACTAGGCGAGTAAACTCACCAACTCTAACTCATTTATATTTTTATAAATGAGTTTTAAATTTATTTATAATAATTTTATAATGTGTGATGGTTGTTTGGATGAATGGTTGATAAAATTGGTTGAAATGGTTGATGTAGTTATATCGTTGATGGATTATTAGTTCTGTTTACTATGATATTTCATATTTATATGAAATTAATGTTGACTAACATCTGTGGATGCAGGGAAACAGGTTGGAGGGATCCAACTGGATCCCTTAACATTTATATTATTGTTTGATATTCAGTGTGATATATAGTGTGATTGATTTTGCTATGTTGATTTACCCTGGCCTTAGAATTTTGGTATTTAATACCGAAATATATTTTCGAATGTAGAAAATAAATTTGAGAATTACAAAGATTTGAAAATTTGAAATTTGATTCCGAATAGATTTGAAAGTATAAGCTTGTTTTGATGGATAAAACAAGTAGTTAAATTTATAAACGATATTTATGGCTGAAGGGAAAATAATTATCATTGAATAATTAATATTTGGCTTGAAATTGGTGTTTTATTATCGAATGAAAAATCGCTATAAGGTTTAAAGGGAGATTTTAAATAGAAATATGTTTTTAATAGATAAATTGAGAAGGTTAAATTATGAACGACATTTTAAATTCAGTGAAATATTTATAGTGGAATAAATTGAATTTATATAGAAAAGTGAAAAACGGTTTTGAAACTGATATTTGAAATTGGATTTAAACTTAGTAGTTATAAAAGAAATTGTGAACGAGATTATAAATATTTGGGAAAAAAAAGAGATTTGCTATGGAAATTTTTTAAATAGAAGTTATAGATGAAATTTGGATTTGAAATGATAAAATCAAATGGATTTGATTGTATATAAAAGAAATATATTCACGGTTAAAGTGAATAATGGTTTAAAGCAAATATTTGCAAATGAAATGTCTCTAAAGGAAATTCAGATTTGAAATATGAATCCTGATTGGAAATTGAATGAAATGGGAAATGGGTAATTGTTTTAAAAGAAAACGATGACACTTATTTCAAAATTCGGAATATAAAACCAAGTGTGATAACATTTTGTAGACTGAATGGTTATGATGGAATTTGATAATGATTTGGAAGGGATAAATTCAAAAGTGAGTTTGGAATTTAAATTAACCTGGAATGGTAGATAAATTCCGAAGTTCAAAATATAATCGAATATAGATTATTCGAGATAGAGTTTATTTATTGGAATTCGATTATATCGAATTTAGGGAAGTAGTTATTTTTACTTTCCGTTTTGAATCAAATCTAACTATTTAATTATTATTATTATTTTGTTGATTAATTGAATTAATAAGTACAAGTTATATTTTTATATACCAAATATTTGGGAACAACGATTATAACGCTACCGTTATAAATCTAAACAGCGATTTTAACACTACTGTTATAATAAACGTAATATATAAGCTAAACAGCGATTGTATCGCTATCGTTAAAATAATTGTTTTATAAATCAAATATTTGGAAACAGCATTATAACGCTACCGTTATAGTCAATGTTTTTTCGTAAAAGAAGTGTATTCTTAGATTGAATCCGAGAGTCGCGTGAGCGATTTTTGGTTTGAAGTGTGAGCTTTGACTATTTCAAAGTTGAGAATGTTGTTCAATTAAGATCTGAGAGGTAATTATACTCCAACTAGATTGACTTCATGATTGATGGAGGAATGGTTAAGGTTCGATAGTGAAGATTGGTTAGCAATATGGTGAGTTAATAAATGATAAATGGTTTGAGTTATGATAACGATGTTTTATAACATTTCATTAATTTAAAGGATTCTGAAATGTTTCCCCAAATAAAATGAGAGATATTTTCTATGCATAGAAAATGAAATGAATTCGTCAACGAGTGATTAATAAATGGAATATGAAAATAGTTCCGATATTAATAAGGTATATTTTATGAATATAGAAAATAGGGATTCGTACATATTTAGAAATGTTTTCTAACTGGAATCTTTTCTCGAATAAAGAAATTAGGATATTGGAAAAGTTTTTTTTCCATGAATCGAGAGAGAAAATAGAGATTTAAAAGGATATGAAAGATGGGAAATGGGAATTGGAAATGATAATATAACAAGGAATTGATTTAAAAAGGGGCCAGTGTTGTTTGATGATTGATCGATAAAATTTCCATTTAGGAATAGGATCGTTGATTGAATGGATGTTCCTTTGATAGTTAAATCACTGGCTATCAAAGTCGAATTTTTTTTATATCTCCGTTGTCAATACGGAGAGACCGAGATCAGGTTTATTATCTGAAAACCACTCCTTATTGGCATAAGCGTTTCGAATCAACTTATGCTGAAGATGTTTGAAGACGGAGTAAAGTGCTCTGCCAATCCTAGGTAGAAATTGCCCAAGATGGATTGATAGGTTAGTGCCTTCGGTTTGTCCAGTCCCAGGGCAACATATATGAACGAATCTGACAAGGTGGCATTCAAAAGAAAATGTGACATGATGATCTGAAAAGTTATTCGTGACCTAAAGCCTCATCACCCGGGAAATGACAGAAATCGGGCAGGCAACATGGCCAAGTGGGTCATTCCCATTAGGGGTATTATCACCTAATCTGGAAAAATTCCATTTACTTCTTATTCTATTCGTTGTTGTATGCTTTCAGTAACAGTTGCTGATCACAACCATTGGTGATAATATGCTCGATACACTCAAATAAAATGGGTGGTCAGCCATGTGTGGTCGGGTTGCAAGACGTTCTTGTTGAGCCCCAGTGTATCCCATCTAGAGTACACTGATCGGAAGGTGGTTCCATACCTTGTCATAGTCGGAATCCAATCTCCAATAAGCGTCCCACGGTTTTTGATTTTATATTATATATGGAGCGTGAGATGCAAGCGTTCCGCTAGATTCTATTTATTTGATGTAGACACTATTATAATATCACCGTATTTGATATCAAAAATATTTTTGGTTATCGTAAGGTAAAAACCATCCGTGTATGTGTGGATCAGTCTTACGATTATCATTTCTTTCGAAAGAATTTTTAAAAGTTAAACCAATGATTGGAGATTACTCACACCAGTCCCATGACTGACCCAGAGTTTATTTTGTTTGTTTTACCCTAAACTCTTGGGTGCCCAAATTTGTATGGGCAGTCAAGTAGTCGGGATTTTACAGATCCACTTGGAGGAGCTTGAAGCAGGAGACTTCATCAGTTAGCTATAGACTATCATATTTTCCGTTGTGTACTATGTTATATCTGGAAACAGGTGTTTATAACTATTCCAGGAATAACTGTTGTGCTCTGATAATGGTATGTATATACTGTTACTGATTTGTATTTCAAAAGTTATGTTATCTAATATATTTTATTCGCTCCGTTTTGAGATTTGTGCTCTTCGTTTTCTTCTATTCTAACTTTTCTATCTACTTCTCATCCTCTAACATCTTTCTATTAATGATTCGTACTTCTGTGCAATTTGCGTTGGACGTGTAGTGTAAATAGTCAACTCAAAGAGTACGGAAATTTGAGCCATTACAGTTTCATTGTGTAATTATTTTACAATTGAACCCAATTCAGTTAATTAATCATCATTAAGACTAATGTACTCTAAATCTCATAAGCTAGCATGTAAACATGAGATGAAATAAGGAAAAAAGAAAAAAGGTATACCATGCATGAAGGACTACACTATACTTCCTATATGACAATGTTATTAAAACTTGCGCCTTTATCGTAAAATTGTGGCTTTTGCTTCTAGCCTTTAATGTATATATGCAGCAAGTAAAAAAATTTGGTTTGAAATTTCCTAGAAATGTTTTGTTTGCTGTTGATACCAAAATTTAATACACTCGTTTCTAAAAGGCTCTTTTGCTTTAATTATGCCGTCTGCGCTTGGATCTATTTGCATGATTGGATCTAATATTTCTTAAATTCTATTTTTCTTTTCCATCCACGGACCACTTGGTTTGAGTGGAATGCAGTAGAGCTATTAGTTTCACCATCATAATTTCATTCTGCCTCCATTGGAAGGTATTAGTGTTGTAATGAAACACCCCACCTCCGTTAGGGTCACTCTCAAAGGGAATGCCCTAATTTTGGTGGAGGTTTATAAGTATAAGTCACAGATACACAAGACATATATAAGAACACATATTTTTGAAACAGCGGAAAACAACAACAACTTTTATTTCATTAAAATACGTGTTACACAAACCATGCCATAATTGTCTTACAATACTTCCAAAAACATTACATCTTCATAACTATCTTGATTTCATTATTTAAAGAAGCATAAAAACATAAGTAAACTGCACAAGTCCCATAATTGATGTCCAAAGCCATAGTCCAAAACGAAAAAGATCCAAGCAATACATTCTTTCTCTTCAAGCTGGATGTGAAAACTGGTCAAGCTGCGGTATTCCCTCCCTGTGGACCTGGGGGGGACGAAAGAAAAGTAGAGTCAGACATAAATCCTGAGTAAGTCTAGGACTATTCAGTCTATGAATAAAGAATTGGGCATGATAAGTATAAACTAGAAATGGGAAAGCACCATAAACTAAGTTAAGTTGTCTAGAGACGAATACACTATCGTACACCATATTAATCCCTGCACCCCTATTAACTAGTTCCCAACAGGCACCTCATAATCAGGGTGAAGTGATCCATTTCAAATGATCGGCTCCTACTCGCATAGTTACATGTGTCTTACGGCCTCCGATGTTGTAGCTACCTATGCTGGTCCAACCATGGGGTCTATCAAGTCCCATGATGGCAGCCCGACACAGTTCTAGAATGCACAGGTATACTACTGGTGCCCAGTGCCTTATTTTTCTGTGCAGGAGTGTGTGCACGCCCGCACCCCATTAGAACCTACACTGCTGCACCACCACCGTCGGTTTGACCTCTTACAGTCAGCCCAGTAATCGTGCCCCACCCTGCCTAGTTCAGGGTATCCTGATACACCTTGTAGGGTTACTGCTGAAAAGGGTCCCCCGCTACTAGGTTTTCTATTTCTAGCCAACATGCTAAGTTGGTTAAGTGTTTTGTAAACCTAACCCCCAATCAGTCTGTATAGTTTAGCATGTTCCATTTTGATTAAGTATTAATTCAATTTACTTAATCCTATCAATCCTGACTCAGCCTTAATTGTCTTATTAAAGCCTCGACCTCTCACATTAGACAGATATTGTTGTGACTGCCTATTGCCGGTTGGGTCCAGGAAGTCTTACGCCACAACTCAGTCTAACCTCGGGTTTTTATTGGGCTCCGTGTTTAACCACCCACATTGGATAGGTATTGTTGTGACTACTGGACAGCCAGGCGGTTCCGGGCAGGTTTACATCACAACTCAATCCAACCTCGGGTTAAACATATCGTATTTTCTAAATTTACATATTTTGTCTCTTTTCTTTTTATATGTAAATATTTGCGGCCCATTATTCAAATTCATCTTTATTGGGTAACATTGATTTACACCACTTAATTGTTTTTCAAGGTCGTCGGCATGCGTCAAACATGCCAACACATATGTTTTATATTTTAACCCAAACGTCATTACCCCCGTTTTATACGTTCGCTACAATATAACATATGTTGGGTTTAACATTTAAACCCAACTTAGCCACATGAAAAAGGGGAGGCTTAGAACATGGTGTATATATATTCTAAGTAACATCAAAAGGGGAGTGTGAACGCAAGAACTTGCAACATAGCGAACTAATTAACTTAAATTAGGCACTTGTGAACTTGCAATGTAATAGCATATAATCATGACATAAACATACCTAAGCATGAATCATGGTTTTTAATCTATTCATGTAAACTTGCAAGTGGTATGTAAATCTAACTTAATTATGTGTCACATATATTATCCTATGATTTTGATATCAACATAGGCCTAAAACATGTTTTTCAATTAGGCATAACACCAAACATAGTTTAGTCATGTTCATAGAGTCAACACAAGTTCACAAAGATGCTTACTTTTGTCTCTAATACAAAAGTATGGTTTTACACTTGAATCATGATGCCAATTCCAACATAAATTCATATGAATCATAATACTCAAATGGATCTAATTATACTAAAATTGATCATATAAATATACATCATGTTGGCATAATAGTGAACCATATATTCGCATGAATCTCAAATAAACTACCACAAACATATAGTCGTTAACTTTAAACATGAATCATATACTTGCAATTATCCAATAGGTGTTGTAATAAACTACCATAAACATGTGGTTATTAACATGAATCACATACTTGCAAATATCCAATCGTTATACCACAACATCCTAAATCGATTAGAATCATAGCAACATACAATTATGAATTATTATCACCACAAATTAAGTACAATTCTATTTCTCATTTTACACAAATCAAAACACAATTATTCATTCACATCGGAATAGCACTCTACTTACAACGTATGACGAATCTTCAATTCAGGAATCTGAATTCTGAATTTGGAGATGCTATCCATTGTTGTAGGCGTTGTTTTGATTTAATTGTCGTTGCTTTAAGCTTTTGAATCGACTCCTAATCGTCTCTCAATTTTGACGGCTACTATAACACCCCACATCCGTTAGTGTCACTCACAAAGGGAATGCACTAAGTTCTGTGGAGCATTTAGGGTAAAAGGTGCAGATAAATTACAAGACAGACAGAAATAAAACAGCGGAATATAAAACTTTGCTTTATTGATAAAATAGTTTGTACAATGGTTTCTTTACAATATCAGAGTATCATCTGTCTTACAAAATAAAGAAGCATAAAAACAACATATATATTCCCCAATTTTAGCAAGAGCCAGCCATAGCATCTGAAAAGAGAATCCAAGCAAACTTCGACAAATCTTCAAGTTGGGAAAGAGTGGCAGTCCAACTTAACCTGAGCTAAACTATTCCCTCCTTTACTACCTGGGGGGGGGGGGAACGAAAGAAAAGAAGCTGAAAGAAAAACAGAGTCAGACATAAAGCCTGAGTAAGTTCAGTAACTTTTAGCATATGAACATGGAAAAAAAAACGACATGAATTAACTGAATACAAGATTACACCATGACGATTGGGTCAATAAGATTAGACAAGGTAGTCACAAGATATGCTAAGATAAGATAAACTGGATACGCTCTAATACTTTCGGCGCTTCGCTATTTCCTTGTTATACTGGTTTCTATATCTCTGCACCACCTAACTAGTGTCCCAACTAGTAACGATAACGTGATCCCAATCCCTGTATTTTCCATTGCCTTCGAGCATCCATTTATTATTTATTACCTAGATCTAATCTAGGGTTTTCTATCCAGTGCTTCCTAGATTCAACTAGAGTTTACGCTATCTGCTGAACGCTTCTCGGATTAAGGATTTATGCCACCTAGTCCAACTAGGGATTATGCTACCTGTCGAACGATGCCCCCAAGTCCAGGATACACTACCTAGAGTGGTATATGTTCCTATACTTTCCCACGCATGTATCGCGAATCGTTATCGCATGTCTAGATGCACATGTCCTGTAATGTGCGGTCCGAGTCCTGTGACAGGGCAAATCAAGGAATACATAACTCGGTCGGGAGCTTTCAGATATCTACCGATGCAGATGCTAAGGTATGTTTTTATTCCAGTGGCTATGGTCCCACTTGACCCCTCCCTTAACTAATGAAAGGCACACTTGTAAAATGAGAACTATACGCCGGCCCCCGGTGCCCCTCTATCCTATGGCCATCCTCACCCATAACTAGATTGCAAGTATATGGTCTTTTGGAGTTCTCCGCCTTTCCGCTTCACGTATCTCGATTGACTCAAGATGAATGGTAGACGACGAGTTGCTATCACAGGGCTACCGTTTTCTCGCCGAATCACGCCGGTCCATCCTGGTCTTTAGGTTGCCATGTATTGCAACCAAGGCATACCCCTGTTTCTTCTACGCAGACCTTAACCTCTGTGAGCCCAGGAGGATCATCTGCAGCCTTATAGAGGGATACCAAGAGTACCCTCACGTCCCCTCGAAGCCTCGGGCTTCGTAACCCAATTCGTTGGAGCCTTCTTTCTACTCAGACGGACATTCGCTCCTTCCCGTGTTATACTAAGAATTAATACTTAGTTTTACTAACTAAGATTTACCACTTAGTTTCCAGAATCGTTGTTTTCTTAACTAAGGTTTACTACTTAGTTCTCTTTCCCGTCAATTTGGATTGGTTAAGTGTCATTAGTCAATTCAAGCCAACTTAACCCTCTTCATTCATCCTGTTAAACTGGTTAAGTGTTCCTTGCCCGTCTGTTTTAACTGACATGTTATTATTAATGGTTAAGTATTATCCCATCATGTTTTAGACTTAACCCTATTCCTTTATCACAATCCGATGGTTAAGTGTTCAAGCTTACTTAACCCTACGGTCTAACCCAGCTAGCATATCAGATAGGCTAAGTGTATTTACTTAACCCCAACCTCTAGTCTAGTTAACATGTTAATTTGGCTAAGTGTATTAACTTTACTTAACCCCATCTTCTAGTCTAGTTAACATGTTAATTTGGCTAAGTGTATTAACTTTACTTAACCCCACCTTCTAGTCTAGTTAACATGTTAATTTGGCTAAGTGTTTCCTTAGTTACTTAACCCCTACAATTCTTGTCTTGTTACCATGTGAAGTTGGTTAAGTGTCCCTATGGACTTAGCCCTCCCATCCTAGCTTAACTGTGTTAAGTTGATTAAGTGTTCCTATGGACTTAACCCTCCCATTCTAGCTTAACTGTGTTAAGTTGGTTAAGTGTTCCTATGGACTTAACCCTCCCATTCTAGCTTAACTGTGTTAAGTTGGTTAAGTATTCCTATGGACTTAACCCTCCCATTCTAGCTTAACTGTGTTAAGAACCTAAACCCCATCGGTCTGGTTATCATGTTGAATCAGTTAAGTGCCTTAGTTGACTTAACCCTGTCATTCTTGTTATAGCTTTAATTAAATAGATTAAAGCCACGACCACTCACATTAGACAGATTTTGTTGCGATTACTGGATGTGCCGGTTGGTTCCGGGCAGATTTACATCGCAACTCAGTCTAACCTCGGGTTAGGCCTATTCGTGTTTTCTAGTTCAAAGGGTTTTGATTAATTTTAAAATCAGGTTTTGAAAGTAGCCATCTCGTCCGTCGGATCAGTTAGGGATAGCCAGGGAGAGCAGGAAACTTGTATTTTCCAAACCTAAGCCTAGACAATATCCTCTCTGTCACCCTAGAACTTTCTGGTGTGTTATTAAAAGAGATGTCGTTAACAAACCTTTAATTTGTCTAAATTTACATTTCCTCATTTAGGCCAAATTCTATAAGTAAATTATTCCTAATTTACTTATTTCCTAATTACCCTTTTAATGTAACCTGTCAACATTAATTCTTATGGCCCATTCTCCCCTCTATATCATATTTAGGCCTTTTGGTATGTAAACTATACCAATTAAGTGTTACTAACCATGATTTTGCTAAACCTGACGGTTATTCCCAATTATGTCCAATCTCAAATTTATACCAATATACTTATTACGCCAAATTAGCTAATCCAATCCTGATTTAACATTCTAATTACAGTTCACGTCAAACTAGACTTATTATTCTAGTTCATAACTCATGTAAATGCTAGATTTACACGTCGATACTAGATTCAGGTTACACAATCTATAATTCATATCAAATTTACCCAATTTGCATTCCTATGAACATGCCATAATACATGTTCCCAATTTATGTCAATTTCCTAGTTTATAACTATGTTTTTCGTAAATTTCATATTTTTCCCAAATCGTATTCCCACCGTTCATATAATCGTAATTCAATCTAGATTATGGATAAATCTAGACTCGTAGAAAATAGGAAATGAACCAAAGATGCTATGAAAAAGGATGGACATAATAACTGGCATAAAAGGTTTGAATAACGACGTAGGTTCAAGAACATGGGTAGACCTAACTTAATAGGTAAACTCCCAAGGTCTAAAACCAAGGATAGACAGAATAGAGACGCAGGTTCAAGAACATGGGTAGACCTAACTTAATAGGTAAATTCTCATGGTCTAAAACCAAAGAAAACCAAGGACAGGCAAAATAAATAATCAGGTTTAGACCCAATCTCATAATCACAGAACTTAAGCAACACTTTTCTAGTCAAGAATCATAGGTGTTTAATCACAGATGTCCTTGTTATGTCATAGGCAATAGTTTATGTTTTCTAATCAAAGGCATAGGTTTAGTCAAGGAAATAATCCTCATAGTCACAGTCACAACCATAGGCAATGTTCGTAGTCATGGGCAATGTCCATAGTCATAGGCAATGTTCATAGTCATAGGCATTGTTCATGGTCATAGGCAATGTCCATAGTTTCATTGTCACGGTCTTATTTGTCCTCGAGTCATAACAGTTCTTAATTAGGTTCAAGAGTATAGGCACTGATTCGAATAGAGAGAGAGAGAGAGATTTGGCATATTCTTTTATTCCTTTCATTTCATGTCACGAACAGAGAAAAACGTTCAAATCTAAAAAGTAACCGACTTACAGAGATTTAGATTAGAAAAGAAAGATCGCGTTGCTATGATTCGTGCGACGTTGCTCGAAACCGTTTGAGCTAGCCTTTGATTCTTCACTTGAAATCCTAGCCTGACTTGAACCTTTTCTTGAAAGTCTTTTAGCAGCATCTCCTCGTCTAGATTTATTTTATATATATTATTCTATTTATATTTTAATTAAGAGGAGGAGAAGAGGCCATGCTCACTAAGAATCTTTGCAGCATAAGGGTAGAGGAGAATTGTGAATAGAGAAGAAGACTAGGGTTGTTTATATAGTGTTAGGTGGACGAATCTGGTCAGAATGGCGTCCAGATACAGAAGAACGGACCAAGTGCAGAAAACTGGAAAAAGCAGGGGGTCGACCCTCAGGTCGACTACCCAGTCGACCTGGGTGCCTTAGGTGGGAAAATTCCCGCCCAGCCCAATCTGGGTCTGTTTTCGAATTTGAACTCCTTTTCGGCCCTGTTTTGAAATTTGAACTTCGCTGAATCTTCCGGAGGCCATATCTTGCTCATACGGACTCCGATTTACGCAAACGCGGACTCGTTTTCATGCAGAATTCCGAGATGAATGCAATGGCGCAGCCCATTTCCCTTGATTTTGTTTTTAACTTTCAATTCTGCCTTGATTTGTGAATCTTAGTGTTACAGAATTACGGGGTGTTACATTCTCCCCCACTTAAAAGGATTTCGTCCTCAAAATCTTCAAGTTAGGAAGAATGTGTCCTACCATCCAATCACCCATCTACTCAACCATTCACTCACAGGCATCCATTGTCCTTAAAAGATTTCTAATGCTTTCATGTTCATATGCATAGTGTGTGTATATGTCTTTATCTACTGTGAAATCAGGCGGTCTACTGATTCAGTCGACCTCCTTAATGTGAGTCATGTCAGTGCCATGCGTCCAACCATGTATGCAAGCATCCCTAGTTATGTAAATACTATATGCGTGCATGGCCATTCATCCATATGCAATACCCATATGATAACATATCAAGTTCAATTTACAAAGAAATACATATCTGTAAATGCAATATGAAAGCGTCTGAACTGATCTAGTCTAGTGCCTAATACGTATGCATATGCATTCACAAGCAACCATTAGCAACCACTTGCAACCATCAACCATAACATGTTTCAAATACATGTTTACATCCATTGGCTTCTACCTAAGGATCGAAGATACGACCTTGGTGATATACTTTGGAAAGAGAGAAACAATTATGCGTAAAGCTCCTAAAACAAAGAAATCAAGGATACACCCTCAAGGAAAAGGGTATGATGCTAGTATCTAGCCTTCTTGAGCTTTAGTCCACTGTATCTTAACTAATTTAACTTCACGATTGTGAAGTTCCGGATCTCCATTTCCAAAATAAACAGATGCAATCACGGTACCAGGTATACGTACTAAGATGATTAGAGGTTTCCCTCTTATCCGCCATGCCATAACTATAAGAGTTGAAAGGTCACTACGTGCTCTTTGGAGTGCCTGCCACAACTATTCATCTCTCACGCAAACCATCCAAACCGAACTCGACATTCCTCAAGTACAAGCCCCAAAGGCCTAAACCAATATCAGACAAGCACCCAAGGAATATCTCCCCCGAATTTAGACGATCTACGTGAGATGATATAAGCAAACTCAATTGCTATTCTCAAACCCCTACTAACCAAAAATAAACTGGTCGGACCACCAATTGGATTTGAGACTCTAATGGGATCTTTCTACTATACAAGTACTATGGTGCAGAGACTCAACTATGGAAGTGGATATGAACAAATGCGAAGCGATAAAACCAATGGAAAGAGTACGGACAACAAAACTAGACTCTTACAACAGAACTTCCCTACCCTTCTCCTAGGTACGCTTGGTGGCGAAAGTAGGTACTTGCCCTTCTGAAAATCTTGTTCCTCGTTCTTGCCCTATCATACCCTAGTAAAGATACTTCCTCTTGTCTTAGGTTTTATAATTCCTTCCTTCTTTGCGAGCTAAATCTTCATCCATGAATTCCTCATCCTAGGGTTATGCTCCTTAGCTAAACTCCCCATCCTCTTCCGATGTTGACAAATCTCTCGAAAGCTGCTTCCATCGTATGGAAAACCCTATAAGATTGAAGGAAAACTGACCGTAGGTGAGACAACTACGGCTATGGATGGAAGCCGGGGCACTACTTCGCCCATCGATGAGGTTACCTCCCAGAAAGCCAGGAGCCCCAGAGACTCAAGAAAGAAGGAGACAAGAATTTAAATAGAGGAAGAGAAGATAGTGCGTATGGCTTTGGGGGATATGTCTATAAAACAAATCTTTCCTTTTGAAAATGCTTCTTTAAAAACCGTTTTGAAAATAATTTTTTTTTCAAATCCTTTATATGATCTGGTAACCTTTAGCACTGATACCACGTGTAACACCCCATATCCGTTAGTGTCACTCACAAAGGGAATGCACTAAGTTCTTTGGAGCATTTAGGGTAAAAGATGAAGATAAATTACAAGACAGACAGAAATTAAACAGCGGAAAATAAAACTTTGCTTTATTGATAAAATAGTTTGTACAATGGTTTCTTTACAATATCAGAGTATCATCTGTCTTACCAAATAAAGAAGCATAAAAACAACATTTATATTCCTCGATTTTAGCAAGAGCCAGCCATAGCATCTGAAAAGAGAATCCAAGCAAACTTCGACAAATCTTCAAGCTGGGAAAGAGTGGCAGTCCAACTTAACCTGAGCTAAACTATTCCCTCCTTTACTACATGGGGGGGGGACGAAAGAAAAGAAGACGAAAGAAAAACAGAGTCAGACATAAAGCCTGAGTAAGTTCGGTAACTTCTAGCATGTGAACATGGAAAACAAAACGACATGAATTAACTGAATACAAGATTACACCATTACGATAGGATCAACAAGATTAGACAAGGTAGTCACAAGATATGCTAAGATAAGATAAACTGGATACGCTCTAATACTTTCGGCGCTTCGCTATTTCCTTGTTATACAGGTTTCTATATCTCTGCACCACCTAACTAGTGTCCCAACTAGTAACGATAATGTGATCCCAATCCCTGTATTTTCCATTGCCTTCAGCATCCATTTATTATTTATTACCTAGATCTAATCTAGGGTTTTCTATCCAGTGCTTCCTAGATTCAACTAGAGTTTACGCTATCTGCTGAACGCTTCTCAGATTAAGGATTTAAGCCACCTAGTCCAACTAGGGATTATGCTACCTGTCGAACGATGCCCCCAAGTCTAGGACACACTACCTAGAGTGGTATATGTTCCTATACTTCCCCACGCATGTATCGCGAATCGTTATCGCTTGTCCAGATGCACATGTCCTGTAATGTGCGGTCCGAGTCCTGTGACAGGGAAAATCAAGGAATACATAAATCGGTTGGGAGCTTTTAGATATCTGCCGATGCAGATGCTAAGGTCTGTTTTTATTCCAGTGGCTATGGTCCCACTTGACCCCTCCCTCAACTAATGAAAGGCACACCTTGTAAAATGAGAACTATACGCCGGCCCCCGGTGCCCCTCTATCCTATAGCCATCCTCACCACAAACTAGATAGCAAGTACATGGTCTTTTGGAGTTCTCCGCCTTTCCGCTTCACGTATCTCGATTGACTCAAGATGGATGGTAGACGACGAGTTGCTATCACAGGGCTACCGTTTTCTCGCCGAATCACGCCGGTCCATCCTGGTCTTTAGGTTGCCATGTATTGCAACCAAGGCATACCCCTGGTTCTTCTACGCAGACCTTAACCTCTGTGAGCCCAGGAGGATCATCTACAGCCTCACAGAGGGATACCAAGAGTACCCTCACGTCCCCTCGAAGCCTTGGGCTTCGTAACCCAATTCGTTGGAGCCTTCTTTCTACTCAGACGGACATTCGCTCCTTCCCGTGTTATACTAAGAATTACTACTTAGTTTTACTAACTAAGATTTACCAATTAGTTTCCAGAATCGTTGTTTTCTTAACTAAGGTTTACTACTTAGTTCTCTTTCCCGTCAATTTGGATTGGTTAAGTATCATTAGTCAATTCAAGCCAACTTAACCCTCTTCATTCATCCTGTTAAACTGGTTAAGTGTTCCTTGCCCGTTTGTTTCAACTGACATGCTATTATTAATGGTTAAGTATTATCCCTTCATGTTTTAGACTTAACCCTATTCTTTTATCACAATCCGATGGTTAAGTGTTCAAGCTTACTTAACCCTACGGTCTAGCCCTGCTAACATATCAGGTTGGCTAAGTGTATTTACTTATCCCCAACCTCTAGTCTAGTTAACATGTTAATTTGGCTAAGTGTATTAAGTTTACTTAACCCCACCTTCTAGTCTAGTTAACATGTTAATTTGGCGAAGTGTTTTAACTTTACTTAACCCCACCTTCTAGTCTAGTTAACATGTTAATTTGGCTAAGTGTTTCCTTAGTTACTTAACCCCTACAATTCTTGTCTTGTTACCATGTGAAGTTGGTTAAGTGTCCCTATGGACTTAGCCCTCCCATCCTAGCTTAACTGTGTTAAGTTGGTTAAGTGTTCCTATGGACTTAACCCTCCCATTCTAGCTTAACTGTGTTAAGTTGGTTAATGTTCCTATGGACTTAACCCTCCCATTCTAGCTTTAATGTGTTAAGTTGGTTAAGTGTTCCTATGGACTTAACCCTCCCATTCTAGCTTAACTGTGTTAAGAACCTAACCCCACCCACCGGTCTGGTTATCATGTTGAATCAGTTAAGTGTCTTAGTTGACTTAACCCTGCCATTCTTGTTCTAGCTTTAATTAAATAGATTAAAGCCACGACCACTCACATTAGACAGATATTGTTGCAATTACTGGATGTGCCGGTTGGTTTCGGGCAGATTTACATCGCAACTCAGTCTAACCTCGGGTTAGGCCTATTCGTGTTTTCTAGTTCAAAGGGTTTTGATTAATTTTCAAATCAGGTTTTGAAAGTAGCCATCTCGTCCGTCGGATCAGTTAAGGATAGCCAGGGAGAGCAGGAAACTTGTATTTTCCAAACCCAAGCCTAGACACTATCCTCTCTGTCACCCTAGAACTTTCTGGTGTGTTATTAAAAGAGACGTCGTTAACAAACCTTTAATTTGTCTAAATTTACATTTCCTCATTTAGGCCAAATTCTATAAGTAAATTATTCCTAATTTACTTATTTCCTAATTACCCTTTTAATGTAACCTGTCAACATTTATTCTTATGGCCCATTCTCCCCTCTATATCATATTTACGCCTTTTGGTATGTAAACTATACCAATTAAGTGTCACTAACCATGATTTTGCTAAACCTGACGGTTATTCCCAATTATGTCCAATCTCAAATTTATACCAATATACTTATTATGCCAAATTAGATAATCCAATCCTGATTTAACATTCTAATTACAGTTCACATCAAACAAGACTTATTATTCTAGTTCATAACTCATGTAAATGCTAGATTTACACGTCGATACTAGATTCAGGTTACACAACCTATAATTCATATCAAATTTACCCAATTTGCATTCCTATGAACATGCCATAATACATGTTCCCAATTTATGCCAATTTCCTAGTTTATAACTATGTTTTTAGTAAATTTCATATTTTTCCCAAATTGTATTCCCACCGTTCGTATAATCGTAATTCAATCTAGATTATGGATAAATCTAGACTCGTAAAAAATAGGGAATGAACCAAAGATGCTATGAAAAAGGATGAACATAATAACTGGCATAAAAGGTTTGAATAACGACGTAGGTTCAAGAGCATGGGTATACCTAACTTAATAGGTAAATTCCCAAGGTCTAAAACCAAGGATAGACAGAATAGAGACGCAGGTTCAAGGACATGGGTAGACCTAACTTTTTAGGTAAATTCCCATGGTCTAAAACCAAAGAAAACCAAGGAGAGGCAAAATAAATAATCGGGTTTAGACCCAATCTCATAATCACAGAACTTAAGCAACACTTTCCTAGTCATGAATCATAGGTGTTTAATCACAGATGTCCTTGTTATGTCATAGGCAATAGTTTATGTTTTCTAATCAAAGGCATAGGTCTAGTCAAGGAAATAATCCTCGTAGTCACAGTCACAGCCATAGGCAATGTTCGTAGTCATGAGCAATGTCCATAGTCATAGGCAATGTTCATAGTCATAGGCAATGTTCATGGTCATAGGCAATGTCCATAGTTTCATAGTCACGGTCTTATTTGTCCTCGAGTCATAACAATTATTAATTAGGTTCAAGAGTATATGCACTGATTCGAATAGAGAGAGAGAGAGAGAAATTTGGCATATTCTTTTATTCCTTTAATTTCATGTCACGAACAGAGAAAAACGTTCAACTCTAAAAAGTAAACGACTTACAGAGATTTAGATTAGAAAAGAAAGATGGCGTTGCTATGATTCGTGCGACGTTGCTCGAAATCGTTTGAGCTAGCCTTTGATTCTTCACTTGAAATCCTAGCCTGACTTGAACCTTTTCTTGAAAGTCTTTTAGCAGCATCTCCTCGTCTTGATTTATTTTATATATATTATTCTATTTATATTTTAATTAAGAGGAGGAGAAGAGGCCATGCTCACTAAGAATCTTTGCAGCATAAGGGTAGAGGAGAATTGTGAATAGAGAAGAAGACTAGGGTTGTTTATATAGTGTTAGGTGGACGAATCTGGTCAGAATGGCGTCAAGATACAGAAGAACGGACCAAGTGCAGAAAACTGGAAAAAGCAGGGGGGTCGACCCCCAGGTCGACTACCCAGTCGACCTAGGTGCCTTGGGAGGGAAAATTCCCGCCCAGCCCAATCTGGGTCTGTTTTCGAATTTGAACTCCTTCTCGGCCCTGTTTTGAAATTTGAACTTCGCTGAATCTTCCGGAGGCCATATCTTCCTCATACGGACACCAATTTACGCAAACTTAGACTCGTTTTCATGCATAATTCCGAGACGAACGCAATGGCATAGCCCGTTTCCCTTGATTTTGAATTTAACTTTTAATTTTGCCTTGATTTTTGAATCTTAGTGTTACAGAATTACGGGGTGTTACAACTACTCCTAGACTCACTTTAGCAGCATGACGGTCTCATTCTTATTTTTATTTGTGTGAATTATGTGGAGTCTTAGGTCCTTTTTATAGAGTTTGTGAATTGATTAGGACATCGATGGAGCTTGGATTAATATTTGCCGTTCGTTTGAAGGAGAGACCAATCAGGAGCTGACACCTAGCCCTAGTGACAAGGCAAGACTCAGAAATTCGGCCAAGCACAGACTAGACCAGCCGGGGCCTGGGTTCGACCTGGCTCAGGGGCTAGGTCGACTCCCCAATCGACCCCCGTATCGACTTGGCAGTCGACCTGGGTAGCCCAGGTCGACTACCCAGTCGACCTGGGTGCCTTGGGCGGGAAAATTCCCGCCTTGGCCAATCTGGCCCGATTTTGAATTTTGAATTGGTTTTATGAGCTGTTTCTGTTTGAATTTTAAACTGAATTCTGAAACTTCCGGAGGCCATCTCTCCCTCATACGGAGTCCGTTGTACGCAAACTCGGACTCTATCTCAAGCAGAATTCCGAGACGAATGCAATGGCGTATCCCGTTTCCCTTAATTCTTTGATTTGAAATTGGTTATACTTTAATTTGTGAATTTCACTATTATAGAATACACGGGGTGTTACATTCTCCCCCACTTAAAAGGATTTCGTCCCCGAAATCTTCAAGTTCAGGAAGAATGTATATCCTAACATCCAAACGGCCATCTACTCATCCATCAAACACGAGCATCCATTGTCATTAAAAGACTTCTAATGCTTCATGATCATATGCGAAGTGTGTCTACATGTACTTATCTAATGCAAAATCAGTCGGTCTACCGATTCAGTTGACCTCCTTAATGCAAATTATGTAAGTGTCATAAATCCATTATGTATGCAAATTTTCCTATTCATGTTTTTACATGAGTGCATAATCATTCATATAAATGCAACATCCATATGAAAACACATTAAACTTCAACCATATACGAATATAAATACATATATGTATATGCAATATGAAGTGACTGAGCCGATCAAAAACCTAAATTGTGTGTGTATATGCAACCACGAGCAACGACTAGCAATCACTTGCAACCACTTGCAACCATCATCCATAACATGTTTCAATTACATGTTTTCATCCAAAGAGTTTCTACCTAAAAGATAAGGTCGAGGAGATATACCTAAAAAGATATATAAAAGCGCAACTTAAGGAAAAAGAAAGATCAAAGATGTACCCTCAAAAAGAAAAGGGTACGCTGCGCGCATTCTAGCTTCAGTTTCCCAAGTTGCGTCTCCCTCGGCGTCGCTCCACTGAACTTTGATGAGCTTGACTTCGCGGTTGCGTAGCTTTTTCACTTCCGTTCCTAATATGCGGGTTGGAACTTTCCTCACGGTTGCTTCGCGTTCCACTTCAGCTTTTTCTAGGAAATTTGGCTCTACCACTTCAGCAGATTCATGTAGACATTTTCGGAGGTACGAAACGTGAAAGACGTTGTGAACTCCGGCCAGCTTTTCCGGTAGCTCTAGTCTATAGGCCATTTTCCCAATTTTCTCGATAATAGGAAACGGTCCTATGAACCTTGGTGCTAGCTTTCCTGTGGTTCCAAAACGAACAACGTTCCTTAGCGGAGATACCTTAAGAAAAACTCTGTCCCCAACCTCAAATTCAAGGTCGGTCCTCCTCTTGTCGGCATAGGATTTTTGTCTGTCTTGGGATGTCTTCATTCTTCTCTGTATTAAGTCTACTTTTTCTAAAGTCTCTCGGATCATATCTGGTCCAAGTATGAGCTTGTCAGTAGACTCCCACCAACAAGTGGGCGATCGGCACGGTCTTCCATATAAAGCTTCGAAGGGCGCCATTCCGATGGTGGCTTGGTAGCTGTTGTTGTAGGCAAATTCCACCAAAGGAATATGGTCTTCCTACGTCCCTCCGAAGTCAAGGACGCACAGTCTTAAAAGGTCCTCCAAAACTCTGTTCACTCTTTCTGTTTGGCCGTCGGTTTGGGGATGATAGGCTGTGCTCTAGCATAACTATGTGCCTACTGCTTCTTGCAGACTCCGCCAAAACTCACTTGTGAAGATAGTGTCTCGGTCACTAACAATGCTGGAGGGTATTCCATGGAGTCGAACAATTTCCTTGAGGTAAAGAGATGCTAGGGATGAGGCGGTTCTTTTACTCTTGACAGGTAAAAAGTGGGCGCTTTTAGTAAGCCTATCCACTATTACCCAAATGCTAGTGTTGCCTCTTCTAGACCTAGGCAGCCCATCAATGAAGTCCATTGAGATGCTATCCAACTTCCACTGCGGGACCTCTAGATGATGGAGCAAACCGCCAGGTTTCTTCTGTTCCGCCTTAACCTGTTGGCAAGCCATACACTTTGTAACGAAATCTGCCACGTCCTTCTTCATGTCGTTCCAAAAGAAAGTTCTCTTTATGTCCTTGTACATTTTATCTCCACCAGGATGTATCGTCATTTTGGAGTGATGTGCTTCCTCGAGAACCGTCTTTACTAAATCCCTTGTCCGTGGGACGCATGGTCTTCCGTCTCGCTTCAGCCAACCCTTATCGTCGATGGAGTATCTGCTGAGGTGACTTGAAGTCTCACCCCTAATTAATCTATCAATCGTCTCCACAAGCTGTGGGTCTTCACGTTGTGTTGTCCCTATTGAGTCCAGAAGAGTCGGGCGTACTTCGAGAGATGCTAATAAACCTGGTACGAAATCAGAGGAGGGCCTAAAGTTAAAGCTGGCTATATACTCTAGGCTTTCCCTTTCAACAAACAGCGGGCTTAATGTTAGCTTCTTTCGGCTCAACGCGTCTGCTACTACGTTGCCTTTGCTCGGAGTGTATGAGATCTCGAAATCGTACGAGGCAAGAAACTCCATCCATCTTTGTTGCCTCAAGTTAAGGTCCTTCTACGAGAAAAGATATTTCAATGATTTATGGTTGGTGTAAAGTTCGAACTTCTCACCTAGGAGATAGTGTCGCCAAGACTTGAGTGCAAAGACGATGGCAGCTAACTCAAGATCGTGGATTGGGTAGTTATTTTCGTGTACTTTCAACTGTCTCCCACCATAAGCTACTACCCTTCCTTCTTGCATTAAGACAGCGCCTAGCCCTGTCCCACATGCATCTGTATAAACTGTGAACATTTTGCTTCCATCCGGCAACGTCCGAACTGGGGCTGTTGAAAGAGCCCTTTTCAGTCGTTGGAAAGAAAACTCGCAATCCAAGTCCCAATTGAACACTAGGTTCTTCTTTGTCAGCCTTGTGAGTGGAGCTGAGATTTTCACAAAATCACTTATGAATTTTTGGTAGAAACCTGCTAGTCCTAGAAAACTTCGGACCTCAGTTGCGTTCCTTGGTGTCTTCCAATCCTGTACCGCTACTACCTTAGCAGGGTCTACAGCTAACCCATTTTTGGATACTATATGCCCAAGAAACCTTACTTCCTCTCTCCAAAAGTGGCATTTGGAGAATTTGGCTTTTAATTGATGGACTCGCAGAGTTTCCATGATTGCCCTTAGGTGTTGAGCATGTTCTTCTTCACTCTTTGAGAAGATCAAGATATCGTCTACGAAGACCACTACGAACTTGTTGAGGAATTCTCTGAACACCCTACTCATCAGGTCCACGAATTAAGCGGGTGCGTTTGTCAAGCCGAAAGGCATGACAAGCCATTCAAAGAAGCCGTCTGGGGTTCTGAATGCTGTCTTATCAGTACTATCTTCAGCCACCCTTAGCTGATGAAATCCGGTCGCTAAATCGAGTTGGGAGAAAACAGACGCTCCTACAAGCAGATCAAACAGATCGTCAATTCTGGGGAGAGAGTGCCTATTCTTTTTCGTTAGCTTGTTGAGCTCCCTATAGTCAACACACAGACGGAGTGAACCATCCGCCTTGGTGGCGAACACCACTGGAGCGCCCCATTCTGAAATGCTCCTTCTAATGAACCCCTTCTCTAGAAGCTCTTTAATCTGTTTACTGAGCTCCTTCCTTTCCCGTGGAGCCATGTGTCTAACGGGCAACGCAACGGGCTTTGCATTATCTACAAGATATATGCGGAAGTCTATCTCCTGCTTCGGAGGTTAGCCCTTCACCTCTTCGAAGACATCCGGATATTCCCGGACCACTCTAACCGATTGCAAACTTTCAACAGAGGCATCTAGTGATTCAAGATAACTAAGCATAACCGCATATGAGGGATTACAAGTAATTTCCAGAGTGTTACCGAGTTGGGTCAGAAGCCTAACCACTCTTTTCTCACAATCAAGGATGGCACCATTACTGGATAGCCAATCCATGCCCAAAATCAAACCATATCCCGAGAAGCCCAAAACAAAGGCACTACATCTAAATTCTACGCTTAGAATAGAAATTTTCAATCCCACACAGATCATAGACAAATGAGCTGGGCCCCCAATTGGATTTGAAACAATTAAGGGGTCCTCTACCATACTAGTTTCTAGGTGCAGAGATTCTACTAAAACAGATGAGATAAAGGAGTGTGATGCGCCAGAATCAAATAAAGTGCGAACAGGGTGATCATAAAGATAAACTACACTTTCTATAGAAGTATTTATACCTCGCTATTGTAGAGGTGGTGCTTCTAGCACATGAACCTGTGCCCCTGAGGTGGATCCAGCATTCTGCCCCTGCCTTCGCTTCTTTGGGCAATCCTTAGCCATGTGGCCTGTTTCACCGCAAGAAAAGCACCCACCATTCAACTTGGCCTTCTTTTTCTGGCAATCTTTCACTAAGTGCCCCACTTTGCCACAGAAATTACACTTCCTCTTCTCTTTGTTGTCTTTCCCGCCCTTCTTAAAGTCTGTCTTCTTAGGCTGTAAACCCTCTTTCTTTCCTTGAGAGCTTTGTGCCTTTGTCTCCTTCTTGCCTTTATCCTCTTCGTTCAGCAATGCCATCTGCACCAACCTTTCATACGTAGCTCCCATGGGTATATGGGTCATGGCCAAACTGTGTAATGGCTCATTCAATCCTTTGACAAAGCGGAGAGCCTTCTTGTGCGAAGTGTTAACTAGGTCTAGTCCGAACCTAGCCAGCTGATCGAACTGATTAACATACTCTTTGACTGTCATATTCCCTTGCTTAAGAAATAAGAATTTTTCCAACTGAAGACTCCTTTCAGCATCTGAGAGAAATTTAGCCTCAAACCTTGCCCTAAAGTCCTCCCATGTTTCTACTGGCCTTTCTGCATTGGTAACTTCCCACCAGTAGGAAGCCTCACCTTTAAGTAGCCATACTGCCAGTTGTACCTTCTGCCTATCTTCTACCTCAAAGATGACGAATAAGTCCTCGGTTTCCTTCAGCCAGTTCCTGGCTGCCACGAAGGACTCGGTTCCATGAAAGTCCTTCCCCCCCATAGCTTTGAAATCTTTACATATCTTAGCAAAAGTATTACCACGCGGAGGAGGTGGAGGAGGAGGTGCGGCTGCAGCTGGATGATTTCCTGGGGGAGGAGGAATAGTAGGACCTGGCTGATTGGCTCTTGCTTGTAAGAATCGTCTGAACCAACCAGGTAATGGTACACCCTCTGGCAAGTTAAGTTCTTCGGACATGCTGAAACAAAAGGATAGATTCAAAACAAAGGATAAAAGATAGTACCTACGGCTTTGGGGGACTATGCCTTTTTAAAATAAAATAATATTTTATCTTTAAAAATGCTTCTTTAAATTTTCTTTTGAAAATAATTTTTCAAAACTTTTTATCTTATCTGGTAAACCATGCTCTGATACCAAGTGAAACACCCCACCTCCGTTAGGGTCACTCTCAAAGGGAATGCCCTATTTTTGGTGGAGGTTTATAAGTATAAGTCACAGATACATAAGACAGATATAAGAACACATATTTTTGAAATAGCGGAAAACAACAGAAACTTTTATTTCATTAAAATACGTGTTACACAAACCATGCCATAATTGTCTTACAATACTTCCGAAAACATTACATCTTCATAACTGTCTTGATTTCATTATTTAAAGAAGCATAAAAACATAAGTAAACTGCATAAGTCCCATAATTGCTGTCCAAAGCCATAGTCCAAAACGAAAAAGATCCAAGCAATACATTCTTTCTCTTCAAGCTGGATGTGGAAACTGGTCAAGCTGCGGTATCCCTCCCTGTGGACCTGGAGGGGGGACGAAAGAAAAGAAGACGAAAGAAAAGTAGAGTCAGACATAAAGCCTGAGTAATTCTAGGACTATTCAGTCTATGAATAAAGAATTGGGCATGATAAGTATAAACTGGAAATGGGAAAGCACCATAAACTAAGTTAAGTTGTCTAGAGACGAATACACTATCGTACACCATATTAATCTCTGCACCCCTATTAACTAGTTCCCAACAGGCACCTCATAATCAGGGTGAAGTGATCCATTTCAAATGATCGGCTCCTACTCGCATAGTTACATGTGTCTTATGGACCCCGATGTTGTAGCTACCTATGCTGGTCCCACCATGGGGTGTATCAAGTCCCATGATGGCGGCCCGACACAGTTCAAAAATGCACAGGTATACTACTGGTGCCCAGTGCCTTATTTTTCTGTGCCGGAGTGTGTGCACGCCCACACCCCGTTAGAACCTGCACTGCTGCACCACCGTCGTCGGTTTGACCTCTTATAGTCAACCCAGTAATCGTGCCCCACCCTGCCTAGTTCAGGGTATCCTGATACACCTTGTAGGGTTACTGCTGAAAAGGGTCCCCCGCTACTAGGTTTTCTATTTCTAGCCAACATGCTAAGTTGGTTAAGTGTTTTGTAAACCTAACCCCCAATCAGTCTGTATAGTTTAGCACATTCCATTTTGATTAAGTATTAATTCAATTTACTTAATCCTATCAATCCTGACTCAGCCTTAATTGTTTTATTAAAGCCTCAACCTCTCACATTAGACAGATATTGTTGTGACTGCCTGTTGCTGGTTGGGTCCGGGCAGTCTTACGCCACAAATCAGTCTAACCTCGGGTTTTTATTGGGCTCCGTGTTTAACCACCCACATTGGATAGGTATTGTTGTGACTACTGGACAGCCGGGCGGTTCTGGGCAGGTTTACATCACAACTCAATCCAACCTCGGGTTAAACACATCGTATTTTCTAAATTTACATATTTTGTCTCTTTTCTTTTTATATGTAAATATTTGCGGCCCATTATTCAAATTCATCTTTATTGGGTAACATTAATTTACACCACTTAATTGTTTTTCAAGGTCGTCGGCATGCGTCAAACATGCCAACACATATGTTTTATATTTTAACCCAAACGTCATTACCCCCGTTTTATACGTTCGCTACAATATAACATATGTTGGGTTTAACATTTAAACCCAACTTAGCCACATGAAAAAGGGGAGGCTTAGAACATGGTGTATATATATTCTAAGTAACATCAAAAGGGGAGTGTGAACGCATGAACTTGCAACATAGCGAACTAATTAACATAAATTAGGCACTTGTGAACTTGCATTGTAATAGTATATAATCATGGCATAAACATACCTAAGCATGAATCATGGTTTTTAATCTATTCATGTAAACTTGCGAGTGGTATGTAAATCTAACTTAGTTATGTGTCACATATATTATCCTATGAATTTGATAACAACATAGGCCTAAAACATGTTTTTCAATTAGGCATAACACCAAACATAGTTTAGTCATGTTCATAGAGTCAACACAAGTTCACAAAGATGCTTACTTTTGTCTCTAATACAAAAGTATGGTTTTACACTTGAATCATGATGCCAATTCCAACATAAATTCATATGAATCAAAAAACTTAAATGGATCCAATTATACTAAAAATGATCATAAAAATATACATCATGTTGGCATAATAGTGAACCATATATTCGCATGAATCTCAAATAAACTACCACAAACATATAGTCGTTAACTTTAAACATGAATCATATACTTGCAATTACCCAATAGGTGTTGTAATAAACTACCATAAACATGTGGTTGTTAACATGAATCACATACTTGCAAATATCCAATCGTTATACCACAACATCCCAAATCGATTAGAATCATAGCAACATACAATTATGAATTATTATCACCACAAATTAAGAACAATTCTATTTCTCATTTTACACAAATCAAAACACAATTATTCATTCACATCGGAATAGCACTCTACTTACAACGTATGACGAATCTTCAATTCAGGAATCTGAATTCTGAATTTGGAGATGCTATCCTTTCTTGTAGGCGTTGTTTTGATTTAATTGTCGTTGCTTTAAGCTTTTGAATCGACTCCTAACCATCTCTCACTTTTGACGGCTACTCCTAGAATCACTTCAGCAGCATGACAGTCTCATTCTTATTTTTATTTGTGTGAATTAGGTGGAGTCTTAGGTCCTTTTTATAGAGTTTGTGAATTGATTAGGACCGTCGATGGAGCTTGGATTAATATTATCCGTTCATTTGAAGGAGAGACCAATCAGGAGCTGACTCCTAGCCCTAGTGACAAGGCAAGACTCAGAAATTCGGCCAAGCACAGACCAGGCCAGCCAGAGGGCTGGGTTCGACCTGGCTCAGGGGCCAGGTCGACTCCCCAGTCGACCCCCGTGTCAACTTGGCAGTCGACCTGGGTGCCCCAGGTCGACTACCCAGTCGACCTGGGTGCCTTGGGCGGGAAAATTCCCGCCTTGGCCAATCTGGCCCGATTTTTGAATTTTGAATTGGTTTTCTGAGTTGTTTCTGTCTGTTTGAATTTTAAACTGAATTCTGAAACTTCCGGAGGCCATATCTCCCTCATACGGAGTCCATTTTACGCAAACTCGGACTCTATCTCAAGCAGAATTCCGAGACGAACGCAATGGCGTATCCCGTTTCCCTTAATTCTTTGATTTGAAATTAGTTATACTTTAATTTGTGAATTTCACTGTTATAGAATACACGGGGTGTTACATGTAACTTGGCCATTTGTTTTCCTGATCATACTTATATATGCTTATAATTGGCTCTTCATTCCTGTATTTATTCATACTCGGTCTATTAATCTGTTTTCATTCTTCATTTATTATATTTATCAACTAAGGAAAATTTTATCTCGATGGTTTTGGATTAATTGTTACGTTACAATTCATAGGAAAACTTTGTAATTAGACGTGTGAGGTTTTTTGGTTGTTTGTAATATTGACTCATTTTTACAATTTTTTTCCTAATTGCGTTGGGTTTTTCTTCGCTATGTGGTGCACAAAATTTTGAACCCAATATATAAAACTAGAGGAATTCAAATTTGTTTGGATGTTTTCTTTGTGTTGCTTTGAATTTGTGTACTGTTAAGAATTGAATTATGTTGACATATTGCCCATAATTATGACATTAGGTTTAATCTCATTTATTACTTTGTGGATGTGCTTGAAATACAAAATCAGCCAATATTTAATCTTCAAAATTCATATATTGGTGTTTATTTTATATATGGAGAGTACAATTACATAGTTTGTCCATTCAATCATGTTTCCGGAACCATTTAATTATGTTTATGAAAATTAAATAAATGGCAGTTGTGGCGACTTATCAGCTATTTTTATAATTTTTATTTATTTATTTGGAAAGATCTTCTATTAATTATTTATTCCAACAAATATAAATTTTAGATTAAAATTAACAACATAGAGATATCATATGTTAAACTTCCTTGCTATCACCATAACAGAGCCGTTCTAACAATATAGAGATATAATTTAAGAACTACATTCTTGGAATCAAGTCTTACTTTGATTGCAAAGCTTGAACTTTTAGCCAATAAAACAGCGAAGATAGCACTTCGATATAATGCAAGCAAGGAAATTCTATGGCCTTTTGGTTGAAAGTTTCAGGTTGAATTTCAGATTGAAGTCGTTGCTTCTATAATTTAGTTCATGTTTGCATATGATAATTGATTGTTTTATGAAGGTCGGCAATAAAAATAATTATCTGTAGGTGGATAAAATTGAATCTATTAATAAGAGGGTGTCTCGCTTACGTATGAGTGAATGTCAAATTCAGTTTTAAGTCCTAACTGTCAGGACAATTCAAAGCCATAAATTTCATGATTTTTCTGAGGTTTATACTGACATTTGTTTTGTATATTAATCGTCTTTCTATGTTGACTTTAATGATTGTGCAATTGGGATCATTTTGGTCAATATTGAAATGAACTTTTTACGCTATGTTAAACACTTCCTCATGCCTGTACACTCATAATTCTAAATAGAATTGTATACAAAAAAGACATGAATTTGATATTCCTTAACCCAGACCATGTATCGCTTTTAAATTACATTTTTGATCAAGAAACTTTTCCCCATTTTTTCCTCCATAAGTTTGACTAATTTCTTTATTTTATATATAATTATGCAGCTTGCGGTAGCGTATATATATAATAATTAGTTTAAGTGGTAATAAACTTTCTTTTAATAAAAGATTATCACTTCTTCCTACAACTTTAACCCTCTATTATCTTAATTACCACCTACGACTACTACTAAATTGTGTATTATTTCGGTGTGCTTTTTTAACTGCTTATTCTTATTTCATTTTTATGGTAATTTCTCCTATTTTTAATAATATACTTTCCCATACCCTTTGATTATTATCTGTAGCTATTATGCAATCAACAGAATTGTTGTGCAATTGTCTACTTAATGGAGTGGCACTGCTTATTGCTTTGTGTACGATTATATTTCCCAGTGATAATGGTACATTCACTAGTAACTGTTGTAAGTCTTCTACATTAAGTTTTCTGTGCATTAACTTACGAGTTTAGAGTCATTATGATCGTATATAGAAAAATTGTTATATGAATTAAATCTTAAAAAAATACGACTTTAATGCATAGAATTAGATTCTCCACTTCTAATATGACAAATTTACTTCTTCTATGTGTTTAAGAACTGCTTGTGGTTATAGAGTATGTTGTCCTTACTCCTTCGAAATAATGACAGGCAACATCATTTTGCTGTTGTCACTGGCAACATCAAATCAATATATTTTTATTTCGTATAATTTTCATTGCAAACAATTAAAGGTAACGAAGCTAAGTACATCTGTAAACAAAATTATGAGATTAGAAGAAGGTGTTGACGAATATATGGCCCTGACAATGAAAGATTTGGATCTTAAAAAACTTGGATATATGGAGGTATCTAAATTGATTTGTATTTGTTTATTTCATTGTATTTACTTAATTATATGATTTTTAAAAACTATAAGATGCTTCACGCATTTTGGTTTACATAAAAGTAGTTGTTCAAGTTTTATTATATATTTGTGTCACTTTTTGTTAACATGCTACAGTGTTTTAGATAAATTTTGATTCTTGGTATATTTTTATTACAGTCATGCAAAGATAACGACGCTCAATGCATCTGCAAATTGATTATTAATGTTAAAGAAGGTGTCGAGGAATACATGGCTTTGACTAAGAAACATTCAGATCTTTAAAAACTTGGATATATAGAGGTAACTATATTTATTTTTCTTGATTTTGATTTATATTAGATCTTAGAAATTCTTGATGTCCATTCAAACAATTATTACTAACTCCTAAGTTACTCATATCATGTATATAGATCGGCTCATCCACACCCCCTCCCTAAATTTCAACATTTTAATTTAACTTAATGCCCATCATATTCGCTTTGATGGGTTGATTGATATTTTCCTCGATGCACCATTATATACTTGTTTTCTGATCATTCCTCCTCACCCATTCTTTAGCTGCTACTATCTTTTTCAAACGGCTGTCGACCTACTTCCAAGGCGGGCAAAGTTTGTCATGTTTAGTTAGATTCCATGTCATTTTTTCATGTGCTTTGCTTAGTTATTTTTTTGAAAGATATACACGAACCTTCAATTATTGCTATGGTCTCTTCTAACCAAGAAGCTCCATGGTTATTTATCTTTTTAGACTAAAAATTGTGTTATTTTTAGATTATTTTACTATGCTTCATGATTTTTGATTTTACAAGCAATGTAGTTTGAAAATGATTTCTTTTTGGGTTGATACTTGATGCATAACATAAGATTGAGTTATATTTTAGGATATAATAGTTTGATTTGGGTAATTTATTTGATAATTTCTTCAGTTTCGAGTATAAATATATGTTATATGCTTGTTATCCATTGTTATTGGAAAAAAGATTACCGAGCTTGCATTGTCATATTTTATTTCTGTTATATTACATGCTTAGCGATTGCTCCCATATTTCCAATTGAAAGCTTATTTATACGTAAAATGTTCAAGTGAACAGTACTAGCTGATGGATTATGCTATTTCGTAATAAGTTATCCAAATCATTCTTACATACGAGGTTGAACTATAATGTAAAAGAGTTGTGAAACCATATGAGTTAATAACTCTGAACTAAAGAAATTTCCACGTACTTCATATGTCGACACTACACAAATTTTCGTTGCTAAGAATTTTTTTTTTATGCCTCAACCATTTTATTTTTGACAGTAAAGTAATGTATTTTGTTTATATTAATGCACCATCACTACAACAAAATGACCATATTACAACGGTGGAAAACCGTTGTAATATATATTTTACAACAGTGGGCTAACCGTGGTGTATTAAGAAGTTGTAGTAGACTAAAATCTATTACAACTTTTTTGCACTGTTGCAACACCGTTGTAATATGTATATTTTACAACTTTTTCCCACTGTTGTAATAAACTTTATTACAACAGTTTTGCACCGTTGTTGTTGTAATTTTTACAACTATTTATAAGCGTTGTGATATATTTTACTACAAATTTTTACATTTGTAATATATCCACAAATTATATGCATAATAATCTATATATATTTTATATGTGCAACAATAAATAGATAAATAACATAAGAAATGGATTTAAGTTTAAAGGCATCATAATCCATTCATTGATAAAAGTCACAACTTTATATCCAGAATACAAATTATAAATCATATACCACATAAAAATTTATAAAATTACAACCGTTACCATAACATCCTTAATTAAAAGTGTACTCCAACAAAGCACAGACACAATTTTTTTTCCACTAGTCAAAACCCATCACAAGTCCAAATTACACATCATCTATGATTTTACATGTTAATGAAGAAGATACCACTTCCCTTTCAAGCTTTTTCTTAGGTTACCTTCTTATCTTCTTTTCTAGATGAACAGCCTCTGATTCCTCTACTTCATTGTCCATTAACTGTAAAATTAAACATAAATTAGCTTTATTCTTCTACACACTTTTGAATTAACTAGTATGTACATAAATTTATACAAAATACTAGAGAGAAAAAAATAAAATATGTACAAATAAATCCAATTCAAAAATGAACGTAACTTAAGGTTCTGATTATACCTCTTTGCTTCAAGCCATGTAGTCCATCTTGGCAACCACACTTTTCACCTCCTCGACTTTTCCATTTCTTTATGTCCTCGACTTTTCCATTTCTTCTATGTCTTCAATCAATCCAGTGATGCACAATTAGCATTAAAAGAACCATATTTACAATGCTTCTTACTTCAATCCGTAAGCATGCTAGGACCAAAAGTTTTCTTTTTTGGTTTAGAATATAAGTTTGAAAATGTTTAATGGGTATGGACAAAGTTCTATATTGCAATATAAAGTACAAAATTTCTAACCAGAAATCAGCTCGAGAGTCTTGTTTGTAAATTTTGCATTTTGAGATAAATTTAAGATGGTTTACGCATGAATTGTGTGACATTAACTTAATTCCACATCATCTATACTCACTTTTATGCACAAAATACTGGACAAAGTTCTCATCGGATATTATCAAAACATGGAACATGTGAAATGAATCGTGTAACATTAACTTAATTCCATATTAGTTATACTCGCTTTTATGCATGAAATAAACATATAATGGAGCAACTAAACGGAGAACAAAATCAACACAATATATTCTAACCGTTGAATCTCATTGTGTTTTTTTAGATTGCATGAAACTCCCCACCTCTATTAAGGTCACTCACAAAGGGAACGCCTTAACTTCGGTGGAGTGCTATAGGTAAATGATACAGATAACTTACAAGACGGACATACAAACAGCGGAAGGACTGAAATTATTTCATAAGCAGAATGGTTCAATCAAAACATTACAATCATTGTCTAAAATCCCAACTCCTATATTATTAAAATAAAACCACTGTCTTTCTTATAAATTTCAAGTACATAAAGAAGCATAAATAATAGTAAAGAAGCATAAGTCCCCAATTAAAGTGTAACTACAGCCATAGCCCACGAAAAGAGAATCCACGCAATACATCTACTCTCTTCAAGCTGGAAAGAATCTGAACTAAGCTGAAGTATTCCTTCCGTGCGGACCTGGGGGGAGAAACGAAAGAAAAGAAGGCGAAAGAAAACGGGTCAGACAATAAGTCTGGTAAGCTCAGTGATTACAAGCATTTAAACAGGAAAAAGGGTCATGACATGAATAAACTGAATATAGGACAATACCATAGTAGCAAGGTAACCTAAGACAAGATAAGACAAGATAAATTGAATATGCTATCACACCCATTTCTATTCTCTGCACCTACTAACCATTGTTTCAACCAGCCTCATGTATTCATAACGAAATGATCCCCTTATCGATCGTCTTCTACTCGCATGCATTCATTACTTGTGTCGTTCGGCTCCGCTTGATTGTAGATACCTGTGCTGGTCCCACCATAGGGTGTATCAATCCCTATGGTGGCAACCCGACACTAATCAAGATGCACAGTGTATAAATACTGATGCCCAGTGCCTGTTTTTTTCAACTCCGGAGTACGTGCACGCCCGTACTCCGTTGGAACCTACACTGACACACCACCCGCCACTATTTTGACCGCTTATAGTCAGCCCATTAATCGTGCCCCACCCTGCCTAGTTCAGGGTACCGTGATACATCTACATGGGTTACTGCTGAAATGGGTCCCCGCTACTAGGGTATCCGAACCAACATGTTATTACGGTTAAGTGTTCTCCAATTAACCTAACCCCACCCATTTGTTTAAATTAACATGTTGTATTGGTTAAGTGTCACCTATTCATATGTTACTAAACCTCACCATTCCTAGCATGTTTGTTCATTGGCATTAATTAATTTATTAATGCACCAACCTCTCACATTAGAACTGTTGTTTGCGGTTGTTGGATGTGCCGGGCGGTTCCGGGCAGACTTCTACCGCAAACTCATTATAACCTTGGGTCTTTCTGGGCATGATGCACTAACCTCTCACATTAGACCTGTTGATGTGGTTGCTGGATCTGCCGGGTGGTTCCGAGCAGTCTTATACCACAACTCAGTCTGACCTCGGGTTAGGCATATTCATCTTTTGTCTAATTTTCATGCTTACTATTCATGTCCAATTTTTATATGTACTCACAATTTTTGTCAAATTAAATATGTCACATTTACTATTTAAATTATGTCTATAATTCTAGGTATACAAAATATACCTTTTCATGCTACTAATCATTTACATGATTATGAGCCAATCTATTCCAATAGCGTGTAATTTCGTATTTTCCCAACTTTTCCCCTGTTATACGTTCGCATAATTCACATAGAATGTTAGGCTAGCAAATTAGCCTAACTTATAAACAAAAGGAAAAAGGAAGGGACATGCAACATTCCAACAGGCTTATAATAATATATCTAACTAATCATGTGTAACTTGGCATAGAAAATCATCATTTTAATTAAACATATAAAGGTGAACTTGTGACTAAGTTAGATCTAATTAACATGTGAACTTGGTATAGATCTAACATATAAACATGTCGGTTTAACACATAAACATATATGAACATGTATTAGCATTTTAACTTGCGTATGTTAAAACATAAGAGAACCATAAACTCAATTTGCAATATGATAGGTTCCATTGAATCAACCACAATAATATCATAGGCATAGGTAATTTAAGATGAACATGAATCAAGATTGATTATCTTACACTTAAGCACAGTTCCAGATTTAATTTATCACAAGTCATGATTTCTATTAAGAAGGGTGTTTAAATCTGAGTAATAACCGCACTTACAGTGATCAAATTAGAAAGAAAAGAAATGTTCAACGTTGCAGCGATTCCACTTGATTGAAGCAGAAATCCCTTGAATCTTTTTCTCTAACTTGAAGCTTTCTAATTAGATTTATAATTTGGAGAAGAGGAAGGTGGCTAGACTAGGACAGCATGGTGGCTTCACAAAATGAGGTTAGGGCTAAGGTTATAGGTGTTTATATAGGTGTATGTGACTATTTCTAGCCTTTAGATCAACCTAGAGTCCATCCTAGCCACTCAGTCCAAGGAAAATCATCACTAGACCAATCAAAAGTCACCACGTAGCCCTCCAGCTAAGAAATTCGTCACAGGAACCAGATCTAAAAGGGGTCGACTCCCTACAGGGGGTTCAACACCTATGTCAACTCCCCTATAGGGGGGTCGACACCTATGTCGAGACCCAATAGGGGGGTCGACACCTATGTCGACTCCCCTTGGGGAGGGTCGACAACCCCTGAGCGGGAAATTTCCCGCTCATTCCTCTGTGACTGATTTTTGAATTTTGAACCTGATTTTTGAATTTCGAATTCTGGTTTGACTTTAAATTATTATTTTAATTTATTTTTTGTTTAAACTTGAAATCTTCCAAACTCCATAACTCCTTCATACGGAGTCCGATTTACGCAAACTCAGACTCTATCTCTAGCAGAATTCCGAGACGAACGCAATGGCATAACCCATTTCCCTTAATTCTTTTCTAAAAATTAAGTGTTCTTAATTCTGTTAATTTTAATATTCGCATAAAATATGGGGTGTTACATTCTCCCCTCCTTAAAGGATTTCGTCCCTGAAATCTCTAAGTTAAGAAGAATTGTAACACCCCGTGAATTCTATAACTGTGAAACTCACAAATTAAAGTATAATTAATTTCACATCAAAGAACTAAGAGAAACGGGATACGCCATTGCGTTCGTCTCGGAAAAATACGCGAAATAGAGTCCGAGTTTTCGAAAAACGAATATCGTATGAAGAAGTTATGGACGAACGAAGTTGGGCGAAAAACCGGAGAAGGGTCAGAATGCACTGGCGCACTTGGGAAGTGCGCCAGAACAAAAATGAACTGGCGCACCTGTGAAGTGCTCCAGTACATTTTTGACCTGGCGCACCTGCAAAGTGCGCCCAGGTCAAAAATGACCTGCTGGCCAGGTCTGCTCTAGCCCTGGCTGGCCAGGTCTGTGTTTGGCCGATTTTCAGAAGCTTGCTTTGTCATTAGGGCTAGGTGGCAGGCTCTAATTGGTCTCTCTTGCAAATGAATGGCTATGATCAATCCAAGCAACATCAATGGTCCTAATCAGTTTATAACCTCTATATAAACAACCCTAGACTAACCCTAATCTATTCATTCAAAAATAAGAACAAAGCCGCCATGTTGCTGAGGAACGACTAAGAGTAGCCGCCAATTGGAGAGAGAGGATTAGGAGGCAAATTCTAAGGCATAAAGAAATTCAATCAAATCAAACCGCATCTTCAAATCCCTAAATTTGAGAATTCGCCTCACCATTGTAAGTAGAGTATTACTTTGGTATGAACAAATAACTGTGTTGGTTTGTATACTTGATTGTGGTGATAAATAATTCATAATTTGTGCGTTACTATGATTCTTATCGATTTGGAATATTGTATACGTTTGGATATCCTCATATTATGTTATAAAGAACTACATGCGGTAGTTCTATGCAAGTATGCGTTTGGAATATTCGCAAATTATGCAATCCTTGTTGAAGCTACATGTATGTAGTTGATTAATTAAAAATTCATGCAAGTTTGGGGCTTTGCTATTATGCCATCATAATGTGTATTTTTATACAAACATCATTTTTGTGAAGTAATTGGAATAAGTTTGGGTTCTCATAATCCATATGAAATTATGTTGAAAATTTGGCATCATGTATTAAGCCATGCTTTTGTACTAGAAAACCTATTTGCAAACTTATGGATATGACCAGGCTATGATTGATATTTTGCATAATTAAAATCCATATTGTTAACAAGAATCTTATGATGACATATGTGGTACATAGCTAGGTTAGATTCAAAAATCCCTTTTTGCAAGTTTGCATGACTAAAGTAAAAATCATGATTTCATGTTAGAAATATTTATGCCATGCTTATGTTTGACATTATGCCTAAATAAAAATATAGGTTCATGTTGTAGTTATGACTAGGTGTCAATAATGATACCCAATTTAGATTCTTATCTCAACTACAAGTTTACATGTTTTGATTCATGTCACCTATGCTTTATGACCAAAGTATATGTTACCACTATGCAAGTACACCAGTTTCTATTTTGTAGTTCCAGCGTTATGTTGCAAGTTCATACGCACACATTTCCCTTTTTTTTGTGTATGTAATCACGCTTTAAGCCTCCCCTTTTCGCATGGCTAAGTTGGGCTTTAAAAGGCTAAGCCCAACCTATATATAATAAACGGACGTGTTAAACGGGGGAAAATAACGTTGGGTTAAAATTACTAATGAATGAAAATATAAAATAGAAGGGCCCAAATTCAGGTATGGGTTGGGCTCATGATTGGTGTAACCTTTACACCATTAACTTAATAATGGGCCGCAAATATTTACATATAAGAAAATAAAGAAGAAAGACAAAATATGTAAATGTAGAACATACGATGTGTTTAACCCGAGGTTGGATTGAGTTGTGATGTAAACCTGCCCGGAACCGCCCGGCTGTCCAGTAGTCACAACAATACCTATCCAATGTGGGAGGTTAAACATGGAGCCCAATAAGGACCCGAGGTTAGACTGAGTTGTGGCGTAAGACTGCCCGGAACCAACCGGCAACAGGCAGCCACAACAATACCTGTCTAATGTGAGAGGTCAGGGCCTTAATAAGACAATTAAGGCTGAGTCAGGATTGTTAGGATTAAGTGAACTAAAGACTTAATCAAAATGGAACATGCTAAACTAAACGGACTGGTGGGGGTTAGGTTAGAAAACACTTAACCAACTTAGCATGTTGGCTAGAGATAGAAAACCTAGTAACGGGGGACTCTTTTCAGCAGTAACCCTAGAAGGTGTATCAGGATATCCTGAAACTAGGCAGGGTGGGGCACGATTACTGGGCCGATTGTAAGAGGTCAAATCGACGGCGGTGGTGTAGCAGTGTAGGTTCTAACGGGGTGAGGGCGTGCACACACTCCGGCGCAGAAAAATAAGGCACTAGACACCAGTAGCATACCTGTGCATTCTTGGATTGTGTCGGGCCGCCACCATGGGACTTGATACACCCCATGGTGGGACCAGCATAGGTAACTACAACATCGGGGGCCGTAAGACACATGTAACTATGCGAGTAGGAGCCGATCGTCATAGAACGGATCACATCACCCTGATTATGGGGTGCCAGTTGGGAACTAGTTTATATGGGTTCAGAGATTACCATGGGGTACGATAGTATATTCGACCCTAGACAACTTAACCAAGTTAGAGTGCTTTTCCACTTCTTGTTTATACTTGTCATACCCAGTTCTTTATTCATAGACAAAATAGTACTAGACTTACTCAGGCTTTATGTCTGACTCTACTTTTCTCTCGTCTTCTTTTCTTCCGTTTCCCCCCCCCAGGTCCACAGGGAGGGAACACAGCAGCTTGACTAGCCTTAACATCCAGCTTGAAGAAGAGAAATGTATTGCTTGGACTTTTTCGCTTTGAACTATGGCTTTGGACAAACTCTATGGGGCTTTTGCAGTTTATCTATGCTTTATTTATGCTTCTTTAAATAATGTAATCAAGACAGATTATGAAAGTGTTATGTTATGTTTTGGAAAAAGTGTAAGACAATTATGGTGTTGTTGTTGTAACACGTATTTGCTTTCATGAAATAAAAGTTTGTTGATTTTCCGCTGTTTACAAATATGTGTTCTTATATCTGTCTTGTATATCTGTGACTTATACTTATAAACCTCCACCAAAATTAGGGCATTCCCTTTGAGAGTGACCCTAACGGAGGTGGGGTGTTTCACTTGGTATCAGAGCATAGGTTTACCAGATAAGATAAAAAGTTCTAAAAATTTATTTTCAAAAAGGAAATTTAAAGAAGCATTTTTAAAAGAAAAATATTATTTTATTTTAAAAAGGCAAAGTCCCCCCAAAGCCATAGGTACTATCTCTTATCCTTCGTTTTGAATCTATCCTTTTTGTTTCAGCATGTCCCAAGAACGTAACTTGCCGGAAGGGGTGCCAATACCTGGTTGGTTTAGACGGTTCTTAGAAGCAAGGGCCACTCAGCCAGGTCCTACCGTTCCTCCTCCCCCAGCTGAAGGAAATCATCCAGCTGCAGCAGCGCCTTTTCCTCCACCTCCTCCACGGGGAAACACGATTGCTAAGATATGTAAAGATTTTAAAGCTATGGGAGGAAGGGATTTCCATGGAACTGAGTCCTTCGTGGCAGCTAGGAATTGGCTGAAAGAAACGGAGGACCTATTCATCATCTTTGAGGTAGAGGATAGACAAAAAGTACAATTGGCAGTGTGGCTATTGAAGGGCGAGGCTTCCTACTGGTGGGAAGTCACTAATGCTGAAAGGCCAGTGGAGACATGGGAGGACTTTAGGGCAAGGTTTGAGACTAAATTTCTCTCAGATGCGGAAAGAAGTTTGCAGTTGGAAAAATTCTTATTTCTTAAACAAGGGGATAAAGACAGTCAGAGAATATGTGAATCATTTTGATGAGCTGGCTAGGTTTGGGCTTGACCTAGTCAATACCCCGCACAAGAAGGCTCTCCGTTTCGTCAAAGGGTTGAATGAGCCATTACACAGTTTGGCCATGACCCATATACCCATGGGAGCCACGTATGAAAGATTGGTGCAAATGGCATTGCTGAATGAAGAGGATAAGGGCAAGAAGGAGACAAAGGCAGAAGGCTCTCAAGGGAAGAAAGAAGGTTTGCAGCCCAAGAAGACAGACTTTAAGAAGGGTGGGAAAGGCAACAAAGAGAAGAGGAAGTGCAATTTCTGTGGCAAAGTGGGGCACTTAGTAAAGGACTGCCGGAAAAAGAAGGCCAAGGAGAATGGTGGGTGCTTTTCTTGCGGTGAGACGGGCCACAGGGCTAACGATTGCCCAAAGAAACGAGGACAGGGGCAGAGGGCTGGATCCACCCCAGGGGCACAGGTTCATGTGCTGGAAGCGCCACCTCTGCAACAGCGAGGTATAAATACTTCTGTAGAAAGTGTAGTTTATCTTTGTGATCACCCCGTTCGTACTTTATTTGACTCTGGCACATCACACTCCTTTATCTCGTCTGCTTTAGTAGAATCTCTGCACCTAAAAACTAGTATGGTAGAGGACCCCTTAATTGTTTCAAACCCAATTGGGGGCCCAGCTCATTTGTCTATGATCTGTTTGGGATTGAAAATTTCTATTCTAAGCGTAGAATTTCAATGTAGTGCCTTTGTTTTGGGCTTTTCGGGGTATGGTTTGATTCTGGGTATGGATTGGCTATCCAGTAATGGGGCCATCCTTGATTGTGAGAAAAGGGTTGTTAGGCTCCTAACCCAGCTCGGTAATACCTTGGAAATTTCTTGTAATCCCTCGTATGCGGTTATGCTTAGTTATCTTGAATCGCTAGATGCCTCTGTTGAAAATTTGCAATCAGTTAGAGTGGTCCGGGAATATCCGGATGTCTTTGAAGAGGTGAAGAGCTTGCCTCCGAAGCGGGAAATAGACTTCCGCATATATCTTGTAGATAATGCAAAGCCCGTTGCGTTACCCGTTAGACACATGGCTCCACGAGAAAGGAAAGAGCTCAGTAAACAGATTAAAGAGCTTCTAGAAAAGGGGTTCATTAGGAGGAGCATTTCAGAATGGGGCATTCCAGTGGTGTTCGCTACAAAGGCGGATGGTTCACTCCGTCTATGTGTTGACTATAGGGAGCTCAACAAGCTAACGAAAAAGAATAGGCACCCTCTCCCTAGAATTGACGATTTATTTGACCAGCTTGTAGGAGCGTCTGTTTTCTCCTAACTCGATTTAGCGACCGGTTTTCATCAGCTAAGGGTGGCTGAAGATAGCATCGATAAAACGGCATTCAGAACCCCAGACGGCTTCTTTGAATGGCTTGTCATGCCTTTCGGCTTGACAAATGCACCTGCTTACTTCGTGGACCTGATGAGTAGGGTATTTAGAGATTTCCTCAACAAATTCGTAGTGGTCTTCGTAGACGATATCCTTATCTTCTCAAAAAGTGAAGAGGAACATGCTCAGCACTTAAGGGCAATCATGGAAACTTTGCGAGTCCATCAACTAAAAGCCAAATTCTCCAAATGCCAATTTTGGAGAGAAGAGGTGAGGTTCCTTGGGCACATAGTATCCAAACAAGGGTTAGCAGTGGACCCTGCTAAGGTAGTGGCGGTACAGGATTGGAAGACACCAAGGAATGCAACTGAGGTCCGAAGTTTTCTAGGACTAGCAGGTTTCTATCGAAAGTTCATAAGGGATTTTGCGAAAATCTCAGCTCCGCTCACAAAATTGACCAAGAAGAATCTAGTGTTCAATTGGGACTTGGATTGCGAGTTTGCTTTCCAACGACTGAAAAGGGCTCTCACAACAGCCCCAGTTTTGACGCTGCCAGATGGGAGCAAGATGTTCACTGTTTATACGGATGCATGTGGGACAGGGCTAGGCGCCGTCTTAATGCAAGAAGGAATGGTAGTAGCTTATGGCGGGAGGCAGTTGAAGGTGAACGAAAAGAACTACCCAACCCACGATCTTGAGTTAGCCGCCATCGTCTTTGCACTCAAGTCTTGGCGACACTATCTCCTAGGTGAGAAGTTCGAACTTTACACTGACCATAAATCGTTGAAATATTTTTTCTCGCAGAAAGATCTTAACTTGAGGCAACAAAGATGGATGGAGTTTCTTGCCTCGTACGACTTCAAAATCTCCTACACTCCGGGCAAAAGGCAACGTAGTGGCAGACGCGTTGAGCCGAAAGAAATTGACCCTAAGCCCGTTGTTTGTTGAAAGACAAAGCCTAGAGTTTATAGCCAACTTCGACTTTAGGCCTTCCTCCGATTTCGTACCAGGCTTGCTAGCATCTCTCGAAGTGCGCCCAACTTTAGTGGACTCAGTAGGGACAGCACAACGCGAAGACCCTCAGCTTGTGGAAATAATTGATAGGCTAATTAGGGGTGAGACTTCAAGTCACCTCAACAGATACTCCATCGACGAAAGGGGTTTACTAAGGCGAGACGGAAGACTATGCGTCCCACAGACAAAAGATTTAATAAAAAGGTTCTCGAAGAAGCACATCACTCCAAGATGACGATACACCCAGACGGAGATAAAATGTACAAAGACATAAAAAGGACTTTCTTCTGGAACGGCATGAAAAAGGACGTGGCAGAATTCGTTTCTAAGTGCATGGTGTGCCAACAGGTTAAGGCGGAACAGAAAAAGCCTGGCGGACTGCTACATCCTCTGGAGGTCCCGCAGTGGAAGTGGGATAGCATCTCAATGGACTTCATCGATGGGCTGCCTAGGTCTAGGAGAGGCAACACTAGCATTTGGGTAATAGTGGATAGGCTTACTAAAAGCGCCCACTTTTTACCTGTCAAAAGTAAAAGAACTGCCTCATCCCTAGCATCACTTTACCTCAAGGAAATCGTTCGACTCCATGGAATACCATCTAGCATTGTTAGTGACCGAGACCCCATCTTCACCAGCGAGTTTTGGCGGAGTCTGCAAGAAGCAGTAGGAACGCAGTTATGCTTGAGCACAGCCTATCATCCCCAAACCGACGGCCAAACAGAGAGAGTGAACAGAGTTTTGGAAGACCTTTTAAGGCTATGCGTCCTCGACTTCGGAGGGACATGGGAAGACCACCTTCCTTTGGTGGAATTTGCCTACAACAACAGCTATCAAGCAACCATCGGAATGGCGCCCTTCGAAGCTTTATATGGAAGACAGTGCCGATCGCCCACTTGTTGGTGGGAGTCTACTGATAAGCTCATACTTGGACCAGATATGATCCGAGAGACTTCAGAGAAAGTAGACTTAATACGAAGAAGGATGAAGACGGCCCAAGACAGACAAAAGTCCTATGCCGACAAGAGAAGGACCGACCTTGAATTTGAGGTTGGAGACAGAGTTTTTCTCAAGGTGTCACCGCTAAGAAACGTTGTTCGTTTTGGAACCACAGGAAAACTGGCACCAAGGTTCGTAGGGCCATTCCCTATCGTCGAGAAAATTGGGAAAATGGCCTATAGATTAGAGCTACCCGAGAAGTTGGCTGGAGTCCACAACGTTTTTCACGTTTCACATCTCCGAAAATGTCTACATGAGTCTGCTGAAGTGGTAGAGCCAAATATCCTCGAAGAGGCCGAAGTGGAACGCGAAGCAACCATAAGAAAAGTTCCAACCCGCATATTAGGAACAGAAGTGAAGAAGCTACGCAACCGCGAAGTCAAGCTCGTCAAAGTTCAGTGGAGCGACGCCGAGGGAGACGCGACTTGGGAAACTGAAGCTAGAATCCGCACTGCCTACCCTTTTCTGTTCGAGGGTACATCCTTGATCTTTCCTTTTCCTTAAGTTGCGCTTTTATCTATCTTTTTAGGTATACTTCCTCGACCTTATCTTTTAGGTAGAAACCCTTTGGATGGAAACATGTAATTGAAACATGTTATGGATGATGGTTGCAAGTGGTTGCAAGTGATTGCTAGTCGTTGCTCGTGGTTGCATATACACACACAATCTAGGTTTTAGATCGGCTCAGTCACTTCATATTGCATATGCATATATGTTTGCATTCGTATATGGTTGAACTCTAATGTGTTGTCATGTGGATGTTGCATTTGTATTGAATGATTGTGCACTCATGTAGAATCATTAATAGGAAAATTTGCATACATAATGGATTCATGGCACTTACATAATTCGCATTAAGGAGGTCAACTGAATCAGTAGACCGCCTGATTTTGCATTTGATAAGTAAATGTACACACACACTTCGCATATGATCATGAAGCATTAGAAGTCTTTTAAGGACAATGGATGCTCGTGTTTGATGGATGAGTAGATGGATGATTGGATGTTAGGATATACATTCCTCCAAACTTGAAGATTTCGGGGACGAAACCCTTTTAAGTGGGGGAGAATGTAACACCCCGTGAATTCTATAACTGTGAAACTCACAAATTAAAGTATAATTAATTTCAAATCAAAGAACTAAGGGAAACGGGATACGCCATTGCGTTCGTCTCGGAAAAATACGCGAAATAGAGTCCGAGATTTCGAAAAACGGATATCGTATGAAGAAGTTATGGACGAACGAAGTTGGGCGAAAAACCGGAGAAGGGTCAGAATGCACTGGCGCACTCGGGAAGTGCGCCAGAACAAAATGAACTGGCGCACTTGTGAAGTGCGCCAGTACATTTTTGACCTGGCGCACCTGCCAAGTCCGCCCAGGTCAAAAATGACCTGCTGGCCAGGTCTGGTCTAGCCCTGGCTGGCCAGGTCTGTGTTTGGTCGATTTTCAGAAGCTTGCTTTGTCATTAGGGCTAGGTGGCAGGCTCTAATTGGTCTCTCTTGCAAATGAATGGCTACGATCAATCCAAGCAACATTAATGGTCCTAATCAGTTTATAACCTCTATATAAACAACCCTAGACTAACCCTAATCTATTCATTCAAAAATAAGAACAAAGCCGCCATGTTGCTGAGGAACGACTAAGAGTAGCCGCCAATTGGAGAGAGAGGATTAGGAGGCAAATTCTATGGCATAAAGCAACTCAATCAAATCAAACCGCATCTTCAAATCCCTAAATTTGAGAATTCGCCTCACCATTGTAAGAAGAGTATTACTTTGGTATGAACAAATAACTGTGTTGGTTTGTATACTTGATTGTGGTGATAAATAATTCATAATTTGTGCGTTACTATGATTCTTATCGATTTGGAATATTGTATACGTTTGGATATCCTCATATTATGTTATAAAGAACTACATGCGGTAGTTCTATGCAAGTATACGTTTGGAATATTCGCAAATTATGCAATCCTTGTTGAAGCTACATGTATGTAGTTGATTAATTAAAAATTCATGCAAGTTTGGGGCTTTGCTATTATGCCATCATAATGTGTATTTTTATACAAACATCATTTTTGTGAAGTAATTGGAATAAGTTTGGGTTATCATAATCCATATGAAATTATGTTGAAAATTTGGCATCATGTATTAAGCCATGCTTTTGTACTAGAAAACCTATTTGCAAACTTATGGATATGACTAGGCTATGATTGATATTTTGCATAATTAAAATCCATATTGTTAACAAGAATCTTATGATGACATATGTGGTACATAGCTAGGTTAGATTCAAAAATCCCTTTTTGCAAGTTTGCATGACTAAAGTAAAAATCATGATTTCATGTTAGAAATATTTATGCCATGCTTATGTTTGACATTATGCCTAAATAAAAATATAGGTTCATGTTGTAGTTATGACTAGGTGTCAATAATGATACCCAATTTAGATTCTTATCTCAACTACAAGTTTACATGTTTTGATTCATGTCACCTATGCTTTATGACCAAAGTATATGTTACCACTATGCAAGTACACCAGTTTCTATTTTGTAGTTCCAACGTTATGTTGCAAGTTCATACGCACACATTTCCCTTTTTTTTGTGTATGTAATCACGCTTTAAGCCTCCCCTTTTCGCATGGCTAAGTTGGGCTTTAAAAGGCTAAGCCCAACCTATATATAATAAACGGACGTGTTAAACGGGGGAAAATAACGTTGGGTTAAAATTACTAATGAATGAAAATATAAAATAGAAGGGCCCAAATTCAGGTATGGGTTGGGCTCATGATTGGTGTAACCTTTACACCATTAACTTAATAATGGGCCGCAAATATTTACATATAAGAAAATAAAGAAGAAAGACAAAATATGTAAATGTAGAACATACGATGTGTTTAACCCGAGGTTGGATTGAGTTGTGATGTAAACCTGCCCGGAACCGCCCGGCTGTCCAGTAGTCACAACAATACCTATCCAATGTGGGAGGTTAAACATGGAGCCCAATAAGGACCCGAGGTTAGACTGAGTTGTGGCGTAAGACTGCCCGGAACCAACCGGCAACAGGCAGCCACAACAATACCTGTCTAATGTGAGAGGTCAGGGCCTTAATAAGACAATTAAGGCTGAGTCAGGATTGTTAGGATTAAGTGAACTAAAGACTTAATCAAAATGGAACATGCTAAACTAAACGGACTGGTGGGGGTTAGGTTAGAAAACACTTAACCAACTTAGCATGTTGGCTAGAGATAGAAAACCTAGTAACGGGGGACCCTTTTCAGCAGCAACCCTAGAAGGTGTATCAGGATACCCTAAAACTAGGCAGGGTGGGGCACGATTACTGGGCCGATTGTAAGAGGTCAAATCGACGGCGGTGGTGTAGCAGTGTAGGTTCTAACGGGGTGCGGGCGTGCACACACTCCGGCGCAGAAAAATAAGGCACTGGACACCAGTAGCATACCTGTGCATTCTAGGATTATGTCGGGCCGCCACCATGGGACTTGATACACCCCATGGTGGGACCAACATAGGTAATTACTACAACATCGGGGGCCGTAAGACACATGTAACTATGCGAGTAGGAGCCGATCATCATAGAACGGATCACATCACCCTGATTATGGGGTGCCAGCTGGGAACTAGTTTATATGGGTTCAGAGATTACCATGGGGTACGATAGTATATTCGACCCTAGACAACTTAACCAAGTTAGAGTGCTTTTCCACTTCTTGTTTATACTTGTCATACCCAGTTCTTTATTCATAGACAAAATAGTACTAGACTTACTCAGGCTTTATGTCTGACTCTACTTTTCCCTCGTCTTCTTTTCTTCCGTTTCCCCCCCCCCCCTCCCAGGTCCACAGGGAGGGAACACAGCAGCTTGACTAGCCTTAACATCCAGCTTGAAGAAGAGAAATGTATTGCTTGGACTTTTTCGCTTTGAACTATGGCTTTGGACAAACTCTATGGGGCTTTTGCAGTTTATCTATGCTTTATTTATGCTTCTTTAAATAATGTAATCAAGACAGATTATGAAAGTGTTATGTTATGTTTTGGAAAAAGTGTAAGACAATTATGGTGTTGTTGTTGTAACACGTATTTGCTTTCATGAAATAAAAGTTTGTTGATTTTCTGCTGTTTACAAATATGTGTTCTTATATCTGTCTTGTATATCCGTGACTTATACTTATAAACCTCCACCAAAATTAGGGCATTCCCTTTGAGAGTGACCCTAACGGAGGTGGGGTGTTTCAAGAATGTATCCTAACATCTAATCGACCATCTACTCAACCATCAAACACAGGCATCCATTGTCCTTAAAAGATTTCTAATGCGGTATGAACATATGCAAGGAGTGTGTATATGTTCCTTATCTAATGCAAAATCAGGCGGTCTACTGATTCAGTTGACCTCCTTAATGCAAATCATGATATTGCCATGAGTCCATTATGTATGCAATTACTCCTAATCATACTTTATAACTTCTACATGGGTGCACAATCCTTCATACAAATGCAACATCCATATGATAACACAACAAGTTCCAATACCTATGCAAACACATATACGCATATGTAATATAAAAGTGACTGAGCCGATCTAGTGCCTAATGTGTGTATATGCATCCACGAACAACCACTTGCACCCATCAATCATAACATGTTTCAAATAAATGTTTACATGCATTGGTTTCTACCTAAGGATCAAGAATAGGACCGAGAAGATATACATAAAAGATAGATACAAGAATTCATAAACTTATGAAAAACAGATCAAGGATGTACCCTCAAAACAAAAAGGGTAGGCTGCGTGTATCTTGTCTTCAGTCTCCCAAGTCGCGTCTTCTTCAGCGTAACTCCATTGTACTCTGACTAGCTTGACTTCACAATTTCGCAGCTTTTTGACTTCTGTTCCCAAGATACGAGTTGGAACTCTCCTCACCGTTGCTTCTCATTCCACTTCTACTTCCTCTAGGATGCATGGCTCCACAATTTCAGCAGACTCATGTAAGCACTTTTGTAGATGAGAAACATGAAAAACATTGTGAACTCCAGCCAAACTTTCGGGCAGCTCCACTCTGCAAGCCATCTTCCCAATCCTCTCAGTGATAGGAAACGGCCCTACTAATCTTGGTGCCAACTTTCCTGCGGACCTAAAGCGAACGACATTTCTCAAAGGAGATACTTTAAGGAAAACTCTGTCCCCAACCTCAAACTCAAGGTCATTCCTTCTTTTATCCACATAGGACTTCTGTCTATCTTGTACGGTCTTCATTCGTCTTCGTATCAAGTCCACCTTCTCTGAAGTTTCTCTGACCATGTCGGGTCCAAGTACGAGCTTGTCTGTAGATTCCCACCAACAAGTTGGTGAGCGGCGTGGTCTTCCATATAAAGCCTCAAAGGGTGCCATGCCTATGGTGGCTTGGTAGCTATTGTTGTAGGCGAACTCCACCAAAGGAAGGTGATCTTCCTTCATTCCTCCAAAATCAAGGATGCACATCCTCAAAAGATCTTCCAGTACTCTGTTTACCCTTTCCGTCTGGCCATCGGTTTAAGGGTGATAGGCAGTGCTTAAGCATAGTTGTGTGCCTACAACCTCTTGCAAACTCTCCAAAACTCGCTCGTAAAGATAGGACCTCGGTCGCTTACTATGCCAGAGGGTATTCCGTGCAGTCGAACTATGTTGACACACTTTTTGGTAAAAGCTGTCACACTGAATATCTGGATAGCATCGCGCTCGAATATGGGAAACATCGTCAGAAGACAGGCAGCGATTTGGTCAAAGTCGCACCACGAACAAAGAAAGGCCCGAAACTCCTATCAGAAGACCTTTTTGGGCCCGAAAACAGTGATTACGGAGCCAAGCTCCTTAACTCTTGTAGCTCTCTGAACTAGCTTCAGTTTGAGCTTTGGTTTGGCTCAATCAGACTTACAGTTTGAAAGTTATGCTCGTTTCCGTGAACTGGTGTAACTTGCATCGACCGACGAACACCTGGATGAAGTGACAAAGCATCATTGGCTCGGATCGTGGGACCGACTCGTGGGGCCCACCTTGGATCGTGCATCGCCAACTCCTCCTGTCTCGTGAAGCACCGAAGCATCGCCCCCTGGTCGGATCGCCCCCTTTGGACTCGCCCCCTGAACCACGACCCGATCGTGGTAGGCACCTGGACCACGATCCGTTCGTGGTCTCACCACTCCAGCTCCGACACTTCAGCTCTCAAATGGACTCGCTCGTGGTGGACATGGTGGCCACGATCCGCCATCGTGATCCGACCCCGGGAACACGATCCGATCCCCGCACCTGCTCCTACGCAGCTTGTTCTGACCTATTCTCAAGGCTATTTTCACTCCAACTTGCATGGATCTTATTACACATGTCATATGACGATTTGGAGATGATTTTTGGACGTTTTCCACCTCTTTTCGAGATTTTTGGGATGCGTGCCACGTGTCCCGCAATCCGCCTGCTGTAAACGGCTATAAATACACCATTTGGACGATTTTTTCAGGATCTTTTGCCCGTTCTTCTTCGCTACTTCCACCATTACTGAAGTGCAAGGACTTTGCACGTTACAACAGCCAAATTCTTCTCTTTTCTCCACAATTAACACGTGAATTACGTGTATAATCACTGGCAACCTTAATTAACACACGGATTGTGTGTCTGCATGTAACTGATTCTTGTAATCTGTCAGTATAACAATAAGATTATAAAGTGGACGTAGGCTACATCTGCAGCCGAACCACTATAAAAATCTCGTGTGTCTCCTCTTAATTTACTGCTTTCTGCATTTTTGTGATCTTTGATCTGCATTTGGGTGTTAGGCCCAAATTTTGGTCTAACATTTTGGCGCGCCAGGTAGAGGGGCACACGACAACTTCAACTTCTGCTTGGATTTTTTGGCTATTGGATCAATGGCGAACAAAAGGAAGAAGACTGGAACTTCCGCACATGCGGATGATGCTGACGCTGAAGACACAAGGAACGAGGCAAGCCAGGAAGCTTCCTCTCATGGAGATCCTTCAGCATACTTGACCAGAGATGTGATGGATGGAGTTCTCGCTGAATTGAGGACCCAGATGGCAAGGCAGGACGATCTCCTCTAGAAACAACAGGAAATGATCAACCAATTCTTCGCTCGGATGGATGGAAGGCCGAGCAACGCTCTAGTCAATGGAAACGAAGCCATTGACGCGGCTCGAGTATCACCGGACTCGGGGGAAACCCCCCCATTCAATAGCAGAACTCGTCTCGTGATACACCTCTGGACCGTGACCCGGATCGTGGAGCACTACTAGGCTCACGAGCCGAACCCAACAACTCGCTCCCGCCTACTCAACAACAACCAGTTCGTGACCTACCTCCTGGACCTTGTCGGATCGCCCCCTGCTTCACGATCCGGCCTCACGAGCTGGACTTAAAGAAACTACCTCACGAACCGTCCCCCTCGAACCGGGTCGGGTCGCTCCCCTCGATCCACGATCCGCGAGACGCGATCCCCAGGCGACAGCTCACCAACTTCCATCTTCTCCTACATTAAACGCTGGGGGCACCAGCTCTGATTTTGGTAGTTTACAACAGCTTTTCGAAGGCAATCGACTAGCCGATCTGATTCAACGCCTCTCTAGAGGCCGCACTTACCAGAACGACGTAGATGACGTCAATCACAACCCGTTCACTCAGGAAACTAGGAATTCCTGCAATCCCCCGGATTTCAAACTTCCACAACTGGAGCCTTACAACGACAGGACAGATCCTACCTTGCACCTGATGCGCTACAAACGACATATGGAAGTTCAAATGGCATCAGAAAACGTCATGGCTAAATGTTTTCCTCTCTTTCTGACTGATATAGCTGCCATGTGGATTCAGCAGCTGGAAACAGAATCGATCAATAGTTGGAACATGTTAGTCGCACGCTTCCTTGAACAGTTTCGGGTCCACATCGCACGACCCAAAAACGTCATGTCACTCACTACAATCAAGCAGAGGCCCAGAGAAACTCTGTGTTCATTCCTGGAAAGATTCAACGTTGCAACAGCATCAGTTGATCGCCCTGAACCATCGATGGTACTGATGGCAACGGTATCCGGCATTCTAGATAACTCGGAGTTCAAAAAGTATTTGTACAGAGATCCACCGCGAAACCTTAGCGAATTCTACCTTGAAGCGGATAGGTTCATGCGGTAAGAAGATGCAACTTCTGAGAAATGCATTCTCGACGTCAACATGCTCGGAGATACAGAACCGCCCAATCCTGGAAAAGGCAATGACAAGGGTGAAGGAAAGACCCCTACTACAAATGATCGTAATGCTCCACCCCGGAAAGGGTCCAGATACGACAAGTACACTGAACTGAATGACACTCTGAGCAACATATACATGGATACAGGAGGTGCTACCTCCTATCCGAGACCTCCCAAGAGGGAGCCGACACTAGCACAATGCAATTCTGGAAGACACTGCATATTTCATGACATTGATGGTCATAACGCTGATGACTGTAGACATTTGCGAGACCTTATTGAGGACCGGGTCAGGCGAGGAGAACTACCCGAGTATATCACTCAACCAACTACGCTAGAACTTGCGCTGCTACCACCGACTCCCCAGAGAGGGAATGATCCTGGATCGAGCAATCGCGGGATCATTATCAAATGATCCCACTCAGCGGATCCCTTCAGTTTGCCGGACTCCGGTTCGTAGTTCATGTTTTTAGGCTTTTAGGAGACTCCTCGCCGCTCTTTGTTTTCCCTGCATGTAATAAAAGCAGTCACATCAGCCCACACGCACGGAACATGCTTGTGGTCTCCAGCCGTGTCCGGCAAACGACTGCTGCATTTTCATGAAATAGCAATAAGCATTGAGCTCCGGCTCCCAACTGGATCCGTCCAGTACAAACATGAGCTCCGGCTCTCAACTGGATCCGTCCAGTATAAACATGAGCTCCGGCTCCTAACTGGATCCGTCCAGTATAAACAAATTTTCATGTGCATTTCCTTGGTCGTCTTACTCCGGTAAGGCCGTCTTGGAACCTTCATGTGCATTTCCTTGGTTGTCTTACTCTGGTAAGGCCGTCTTGGAACCTTCATGTGCATTTCCTTAGTCGTCTTACTCCGGTAAGGCCGTCTGGGAACCCCTCTAACATATCCTCGGCTGGTTTACTCCGGTAAGGCCATCTAGGAAATATTTTGCATTTTTTGTTTTATCTCATTGCAGGTACGAACTCCTGGTCTTCTTGGATTTCTCTGGCCTTAATACGATCCCGTGTGATCGTCGGTTTTCTGGCCTTAATGCGATCCGGCGTGATCGTCGCATTCTGAGTTTGGATTTCTCATATTATCCAGAACACATCTTCCTTCAACCAGCAAGATATGTTCTTGGGGGCAAAACATGTTGACACATTTTTTGGTAAAAGCCGTCACACTGAATATCTGGATAGCATCGCGCTCGGATACGGGAAACATCGTCAGAAGACAAGCAGCGATTTGGTCAAAGTCGCATCACGAACAAAGAAAGGCCCGAAACTCCTATCAGAAGACCTTTTTTGGGCCCGAAAACAACAATTATGGATCTGAGCTCCATAACGCTTGTAGCTCTCTGAACTAGCTTCAGTTTGAGCTTTGGTTTGGCTCAATTGGACTTACGGTTTGAAAGTTATGCTCGTTTCCGTGAACTGGTGTAACTTGCATCAACTGACGAACACTTAGATGAAGTGACAAAGCATCATTGGCTCGGATCGTGGGACCGGCTCGTGGGGCCCACCTTGGATCGTGGATCGCCAACTCCTCCTGTCTCGTGAAGCACCGAAGCATCGCCCCCTGGTCGGATCGCCCCCTTTGGACTCGCCCCCTGAACCACGACCCGATCGTGGTAGGCACCTGGACCACGATCTGTTCGTGGTCTCACCACTCCAGCTCCGACACTTCAGCTCTCAAATGGACCCGCTCGTGGTGCACATGGTGGCCACGATCCGCCATCGCGATCCGACCCTGGGACCATGATCCGATCCCCGCACCTTCTCCTGCGCAGCTTGTTCTGACCTATTCTCAAGGCTATTTTCACTCCAACTTGCATGGATCTTATTACACATGTCATATGACGATTTGGAGATGATTTTTGGACGTTTTCCACCTCTTTTCGAGAATTTTGGGATGCATGCCACGTGTCCCGCGATCCGTCTGTTGTAAACGGCTATAAATACACCATTTGGAGGATTTTTTCAGGATCTTTTGGTCATTCTTCTCGCTACTTCCACCATTACTGAAGTGCAAGGACTTTGCACTTTACAACAGCCAAATTCTTCTCTTTTCTCCACAATTAACACGTGAATTACGTGTATAATCACTGGCAACCTCAATTAACACACGGATTGTGTGTCTGCATGTAACTGATTCTTGTAATCTGTCAGTATAACAATAAGATTATAAAGTGGACGTAGGCTACATCTACAGCCGAACCACTATAAAAACCTCGTGTGTCTCCTCTTAATTTACTGCTTTCTGCATTTTGTGATCTTTGATCTGCATTTGGGTGTTAGGCCTAGATTTTGGTCTAACAAACTATTTCTTTAAGATAAAGGGATGCTAGTGATGAGGCAGTCCTCCTACTCTTAACAGGTATAAAGTGAGCGCTTTTAGTAAGCCTGTCAACTATTACCCAAATACTGGTATTGCCCCTTTTTGACCTAGACAACCCATCTATAAAGTCCATCGAAATGCTATCCCATTTCCACTGTGGGACCTCTAGAGGATGAAGCAGACCACCAGGCTTCTTCTGTTCCGCCTTGACTTTCTAGCATATCAAGCACTTAGAGACGAATTCGGCTACATCCTTCTTCATGCCACTCCAAAAGAAAACTCTCTTTATGTCCTTGTACATCTTGTCTCCACTTGGGTGTATGGTCAACTTGGAATGGTGTGCTTCTTCAAGAACTGTCTTCACCAAATCCCTTGCTTGTGGGACACATAGCCTTCCATCCCATCTCAGCCAACCCTTGTCATCTATGGAGTAACTATTGAGGTGACTAGAAGTCTCACGTCTAATCAACTTCTCCATTATATCAAGTATTTGAGGGTCTTCACGTTGCGCGGCTCCTATTGAGTCCAAAAGCGTAGGCCGCACCTCCAGCGTTGCTAACAAACCCGGTACAAACTCGAAAGAGGGTTTAAAGTTAAAGGCTGTAATGTACTCCAAGTTTTGCCTTTCCACAAAGAGAGGACTTAAGCTCAGCTTTTTCCTACTTAAGGCGTATGCTACCACATTGCCCTTGCCAGGGGTGTAAGCAATCTCAAAATCATATGAGGAAAGAAACTCCATCCACCTCTGTTGTCTTAAGTTAAGATCTTTTTGTGAGAAAAGGTATTTTAATGATTTATGGTCAGTAAACAATTCAAACCTTTCTCCTAGAAGGTAATGGCGCCATGACTTAAGAGCGAAAACAATGGCAGCTAGTTCTAAATCATGAGTTGGGTAGTTCTTCTCATGTACCTTCAGCTGCCTTCCCTCATAACAAACCACCTTGCCTTCTTGCATCAGGCAACGCCCAATCCAGTGCTGCATGCGTCTGTGTATACAGTAAACATCTTACCCTCATCAGGCAATGTCAGAACTGGGGCTGTTGTAAGAGCCCTTTTCAAGCGTTGGAAAGAAACATCACAATAAAAATCCCAAGAGAAAGCTAGATTCTTCTTCGTCAACCTTGTAAGTGGGGATGAGATATTCGCAAAGTCTTTAATAAACTTTCTGTAATAGCCCACTAGCCCGAGAAAGCTTCGTACTTCGGTTGCATTTCGCAGAATCTTCCTATCTTCCACCGCAACTACTTTTGCGGGATCCCCAACTATCCCTTCCTTGGACACTACATGTCCAAGAAATCTCACTTCTTCTTTCTAAAAATGGCATTTGGAGAATTTTGCTTTCAGCCGATGCGCTCGCAGAGTATCCATAACTTCCTTCAAATGCAAAGCATGCTCTTCCTCACTCTTTGATAAAATCAAGATGTCGTTCACGAAGACCACCATAAACTTATTAAGGTACTCCCTAAACACCCTGCTCATCAAGTCAACGAAATAAGCGGGTGCGTTTGTCTAGCTGAAAGGCATGACAAGCCATTCGAAGAAACCGTCCGGGGTCCTGAGCGCGGTCTTATCTATGATGTCTTCAGCCACTCTTAGCTGATGGAATCCGGTAGCTAGATCCAGTTGGGAGAAAACCGATGCACCAACAAGCTGGTCGAACAAGTCGTCTATTCTTGGAAGTGGGTGCCTATTCTTCTTGGTCGGCTTGTTTAGCTCCCTATAATCCACGCAAAGGCGAAGTGAACCATCCACTTTGTTTGCAAATAACACTGGAGCACCCCATTCAGAAATGCTCCGTCTTATGAACCCCTTTTCGAGAAGCTCTTTAACTTGCTTGCTGAGCCCCTTCCTTTCCCTCGGAGCCATGTGTCTAACGGGTAAAGCAACCGGTTTAGCATTATCAACCAGATAAATACGGAAATCTATCTCTCGCTTTGGAGGTAAGCCCTTCACTTCTTCAAAGACATCCGAGTACTCACCGACTACTCTCACAGATTGCAATTTTTCAACAGACACATCAAGAGATTCTAAGTAGCTAAGCATAACAGAATTCATAGGATTACAAGAGATTTCGAGAGTATTACCGAGGCGAGTCATAAGTCTAACTACTCTCCTTTCACAATCGAGGACGGCACCATTACTGAATAGCCAATCCATGCCTAGAATCATTCCATAGCCCATGAAGCCCAAAACATAAGCATTACATCTAAACCCAACGCTTAGAATAGAAATTTCCAAATCTAAACAAATCATTGATAAATAAGTTGAACCCCCAATTGGATTTGAAACAACCAAGGGATCCTCTACTATACTGGTGTCTAAGTGCAGAGATTCAACTAAAGCAGTAGATATAAAAGAGTGCGATGCGTCAGAATCAAAAAGAGTGCGAACAGGATGATCAAAAAGATAAACTAAACTCTCAACAGAAATATTTCTACCTCTTTCTTGCTTAGGTGCGGTGAGAGCGTGAATCTGCCCTCCAGAAGTAGATCTGGTTCTCTGCCCTTGCCTTTGCTTTCTTTGGCAGTCCTTAGCCATATGTCCTGTTTCTCCGCATTGAAAGCAACCACCCATCTTCCTTTTCTTCTTCCTGCAGTCCTTAACCCGATGTCTAGGTATGCCACAAAATTTGCACTTCCTCTTGTCATAGGGTTTGTTATTCTTCCCGCCCTTCTTGGGATCCGTCTTCTTATTCTGTGATCCCTCCACTTTCTTTTCTAGAGATTCTTCCTTCTTTTCCTCTTACTTCCCATTCTTGTCTTCCTCCTATAACAGCACAATCTCCACCAATTTCTCATAAGTCGCGCCCATAGGTAAATGAGACATAGCTAGGTAGTGTAGTGGCTCATTTAACCCCTAAGCGAAACGGAGAGCCATCTTAGGTGCAGTGTTTACCAAGTCCAGTCCGAATCTAGCCAACTGGTTGAACTTATTGACGTAGTCTTTAACTGATAGGCTTCCATGTTTGAGTGTTAGGAACTTCTCCATCTGTAGGCTTTGTTCAGCTTGCGAGAGGAATTTCATTTCAAATCTCATTCTGAAATCCTCCCAAGTCTCAATAGGTCTCTCAGCATTAGTAACCTCCCAACAGAAAGAGGCTTCGTCCTTAAGTAACCATACAGCCAACTATATCTTCTGCCTATCGTCGACTTCGAAGATGACAAAAAAATCTTCTGTCTCCTTGAGCCAGTTTCTTGCTTCCACGAATGATTCAGTCCCATTAAAGTTCTTTCCGCCCATTGCTCGAAAATCTCTACATGTCTTCGAGAAAGCATTCACATGCGTAGGAGGAGGAGGAGGAGTGACGGGTGCAACTGAAGGAATGTTTCCTTGGCCTTCGGCGGGTGCTGTGGCCTCCAAGTACCTACGGAACCATCCGGGTATGGTGACGCCCTCCGGGATATTAGGGATGTTTTGTTCCGCAGACATGCTGAAACGAAAAGAAAAAGATTCAAAACAAAGGATAGAACGATAGTGCATATGGCCTTGGGGATTATGCCGTTAAAGTAAACAACACTTTTCTTGAAAATGCTTCTTTAAAACTTCTTTTTGAAAAATAGTTTCAAAAACTTTTATCTGATCTGGTAACCATCAGCTCTGATACCAGGTGAAACACCCCACCTCTATTAAGGTCACTCACAAAGGGAATGCCTTAACTTCGGTGGAGCGTTATAGGTAAAAGACACAGATAACTTACAAGACAGACATATAAACACCGGAAAGACTGAAATTATTTCATAAGCAGAATGGTTCAATCAAAACATTACAATCATTGTCTAAAATCACAACATCTACATTATTAAAAAAAACCACTGTCTTGGTTAATAACTTCAAGTACATAAAGAACCATAAATAATAGTAAAGAAGCATAAGACCCCAATTAAAGTGTAACCACAACCATAGCCCAAGAAAAGAGAATCCAAGAAATACATATACTCTCTTCAAGCTGGAAAGGATCTGAACTAAGCTGAAGTATTCCCTCCCTGCGGACCGGGGGCGGGGGGGGGGGGGGGGGGGGGAGGAGAAACGGAAGAAAAAAAGACGAAAGAAAACGGGTCAGACAATAAGACTGGTAAGCTCAGTGATTACTAGCATTTAAACAGGAAAAAGGGTCATGACATGAATAAACTGAATATAGGACTATACCATAGTAGCAAGGTAACCTAAGACAAGATAAGACAAAATAAACTGAATATGCTATCGCACCCATTTCTATTCTCTGCACCTACTAACCATTGTTTCAACCAGCCTCATGTATTCATAACGAAATGATCCCCTTATCGATCGGCTTCTACTCGCATGCATTCATTACTTGTGTCGTTCGGCCTCGCTTGATTGTAGATACATGTGCTGGTCCCGCCATAGGGTGTATCAATCCTTATGGTGGCAACCCGACACTAATCAAGATGCACAGTGTATAACTACTGCTGCCCAGTGCCTGTTTTTTTCCACTCCGGAGTACGTGCACGCCCGTACACCGTTGGAACCTACACTGACGCACCACCCGCCGCTATTTTGACCGCTTATAATCAGCCCAGTAATCGTGCCCCACCCTGCCTAGTTCAGGGTACCGTGATACATCTATGTGGGTTACTGCTGAAATGGGTCCCCGCTACTAGGGTTTCCTAACCAACATGTTATTACGGTTAAGTGTTCTCCAATTAACCTAACCCCACCCATTTGTTTAAATTAACATGTTGTATTGGTTAAGTGTCACATATTCATATGTTACTTAACCTCACCATTCCTAGCATGCTTGTTCATTGGCATTAATTAATTTATTAATGCACCAACCTCTCACATTAGAACTGTTGTTTGCGATTGCTGGATGGGCCGGGCGGTTCCGGGCTGACTTCTACCGCAAACTCATTCTAACCTTGGGTCTTTCTGGGCATGATGCACTAATCTCTCACATTAGACCTGTTGTTGTGGTTGCTAGATGTGTCTGGCGGTTTCGGGCAGTCTTATACCACAACTCAGTCTAACCTCGGGTTAGGTATATTCATCTTTTGTCTAATTTTCATGCTTACTATTCATGTCCAATTTTTATATGTAAATTACTCACAATTGTTGTCAATTTAAATATGTCACATTTACTATTTAAATTATGTCTATAATTCTAGGTATACAAATTATACCTTTTCATGCTACTAATCATTTAAACGATTATTAGCTAATATATGCCAATAACATGTAATTTCATATTTTCCCAACGTTTCCCCTGTTATACGTTCGCATAATTCACATAGAACGTTAGGCTCGCAAATTAGCTTAACTTATAAACAAAAGGAAAATGGAAGGGACATGCAACATTCCAACGGGCATATAATAATATATCTAACTAATCATGTGTAACTTGGCATAGAGCATCATCAATTTAATTAAACATATAAAGGTGAACTTGTGACTAAGTTAGATCTAGTTAACATGTGAACTTGGTATAGATCTAACATATAAACATGTAGGTTTAACACATAAACATATATGAACATGACTTAGTATTTTAACTTGCGTATGTTAAAACATAAGAGAACCACAAACTCAATTTGCAACATGATAGGTTCCATTGAATCAACCACAATAATATCATAGGCATAGGTAATTTAAGATGAGCATGAATCAAGATTAATTATCTTATATTTAAGCACAGTTCCAGATTTAATTTATCACAAGTCATGATTTCTATTAAGAAGGGTGTTTAAATCTAAGTAATAACCGCACTTACAGTGATCAAATTAGAAAGAAAAGAAATGTTCAACGTTGCAGCGATTCCACTTGATTGAAACAGAAATCCCTTGAATCTTTTTCTCTAACTTGAAGCTTTCTAATTAGATTTATAATTTGGAGAAGAGGAAGGTGGCTAGACTAGGACAGCATGGTGGCTTCACAAAATGAGGTTAGGGCTAAGGTTACAGGTGTTTATATAGGTGTATGTGATTATTTATAGCCTTTAGATCAACCTAGAGTCCATCCTAGCCACTCAGTCCAAAGAAAATCGTCATTAGACCAATCAGAAGTCGCCACGTAGCCCTCCAGCTCAGAAATTCATCACAGGAACCGGATCTCAAAGGGGTCGACTCCCCACAGAGGGGGTTGACACCTATGTCGACTCCCCTATAGAGGGGTTGACACCTATGTCGACTCCCCTTGAGGGGGTGGGTTGACACCCCCTGAGCGCGAAATTTCCCGCTCAGGCCTCTCTGACTGATTTTTGAATTTCGAACACGATTTTTGAATTTTGAGTTCTGGTTTGACTTTAAATTATTATTTTAATTTATTTTATGTTTAAACTTGAAATCATCCAAACTCCATAACTCCTTCATATGTAGTCCGATTTACGCAAACTCGGACTCTATCTCAAGCAGAATTCCGAGATGAATGCAATAGCGTAACCCGTTTTCCTTAATTCTTTTTCTAAAAATTAAATGTTCTTAATTCTGTTAATTTTAATAATCACATAAAATATGGGGTTTTACATTACGATCATTAAAAGATTGAACAAACGAGATTAACTATGTCTAAATATTATGTTTTCTCTTTGTTTCAGTTTTCCACTAACTCTAAAACAATACAAAAAACCAAAATAACATTCATTCTACTATTAGAATAAGGCTGCTAATTTTGTTCAAAGATTTATAATAATATATTATTTTATTTATTATGTTATGAAATTTGGTTTTGACACTACAAAAATTTTCAAATATCATCTTAGGGAGAAGTTCTGTACCCGTAGCATAAGTCCAGTTATAATGTGTAACCAAGGCATCCAACATATATAAGATTATAACAACAGTTTTTACGTGTTTTCTTCAAAAGACACGTAACAAGGCAAACATCTTTGCCTTTTTATTGCACGGAAAAGGGGGAAAAATTGGGGTAGGAAGCTTAAGCATTTCACACTTTTTCCAGAGTACAAACTATCAAACCAGACATGTTTATTTCATCTGGAAAGTGTTATCTTCATTCAAAAGTTTGAAATAGAGTTATATGCCAATACTTTATCTGAAACTATGTATTAGATTGCTAGGCATAATAAGAACATTGTACACTATTCGCCTCCTATAAACAGCGGTTAAACTAAGTGCTTTTACATTAACACAATTCATTACAATGTTCCATGTCTTCTCCGATGGAATACAAGTGCTTTCATGGCATCTAAGTGGTGCAATATTTTGTGCAGTATTTCAATATAAAAAACTGAACAAGGAAAGAGCAAAGAATACGTACCTTTCAAGCAATTTGTCCTAGCATCTGTAATCCATAATCCAAAAAAATCGAGATGAGTCAAAGCAGCAAGCGCTGCAACATCGGAAGGGCGCAACGTCGGATTCGATGCAGATTGCCTCACCACTTGAGAATCGAACGCCGCTGCTCTACCTTGGTCATCGTCGATTGAGCTTTTGAAGTCGCGTCGCGGAGGTAACTACCCATAAGTATTGGAAAGAATGACGAAGATCTGGGGATTAAAAGATCTAAATTGTGATTGAGGAGAATGAGTGAAATCTAGGGTTAAGGAGAATGATTTGAGAAAGAGGGAGAAAAATTAAAGCGAGAAACATACTTGAAGTTAGAGGATAAATGAAGAGTTGAAGAAATTTTAGGCTCCTAACCAAAAATGATTACAATGGAGCCAAATTTTTCGATTTCACGCGCCAAATTTTCGTTTGTAGAAGCCAAGAGTTTTCATAGCTTGTATTTTCAGTCCATGGAGGCGAACAATTTCATAGGATGCCGCCAAATTTTTGTTAACCTGGTTATGTGCTCATCAGTTTTGTAAGAAACGTACTAAGACTAGAATTAACAAGTCAAATTTTATGTTAACTATAATATGGATTTCTTGGATTTTTAAAAAAGTATTAAATATTATTTTTTAAATATTTTAGGTTACTTTATTACTGTTGTCGAAAGTTAATTATTATGTATACATTATCAATCGTTAAATATCAAATATTTAATAGTTGTTTAAATTTTAATATTCAATACAAATTATCAATAACTAATTTCTATTTATTAATTATTATTAATTGATAATTAATTATTTTTCGAATAGAAATTATTATTAGTAAAAAATATTATTAAATATTTAATATCAAATTATAAACACTAAAAGTCAATTACTAATTAGCCTTAGTTTGTAATAGGCATCTATTACAACTAATAAAATGAAAAGTTGGGATATATATGTTTATTACAACTTTAGAGAGTTGATAGACGTAAAAAATCTTTATTACAATTGTGCTTTTTGCACAGTTGTAAAAAAGCATTTATTACAACTGTGCTTTTCGTACAGTTGTAAAATAAAGTTGTAATATGATGTTTTTGTTGTAGTGTGCTTTAGATTCTAAATTTTACAAGCAATACAGTCTAATTTTTTTTTCCGGCTCGTATAAAGCATAATACATAATTGAGCTGCTGTATTTTAGCTTAGGATTTAATGGTTGATTTGGGTATATGACATGGTAATTTCTTTTGTTTCGAGTACATCCGTATATTATATACTCACTGTCTAGTCTTTCTGTAAAATACAATCATCCACGTATCCATCGTCAAAATTTCGCAATAATATTTATACACATTTTTATGCTCGCGTGGATGATATGTTTAACATGATACTGTTGATGTTCTATCTATATGTGTGCTGACCATTTGCAGGAATGGATGATGAACAAAACAACCAGACAATTCAAAAGTTGAATTTACAATATACATTACAATGCTTCTTCTGATCGTGGGCCCAGTTGGACTACTGCACTTGGGTAGTGCATGATAGAAGTGATGATATCATGTTATATATTTTTTCTGTGTTTTCTCCCTTTGTATTTTCAAACTTGCTTCTATAAAATTTGAACTTCTTGGTTTCGCGTGGTAGATTACATTTTATTGTACTGATTTGACTAAGGTACATACTCTACTTTAATAAATTTCACTATCAATTATTTTGTTGCATGTTCTGAAATATAGTGATGGGGTTCCGTGCTTTATTTTTAAATCATGATTGTCAAGAGAAGAAGGATGCTGATAGAACAAGCTTCAAATTGGTCTCCATATGAAAGGTGTATCTATGTTTATCTTTTCTTTTCTTTTCTCTGTGCAGCTTTTCACATTAGCAATATCATATGAATTAGATTCTATGATTTATGCCATGTTATTGCTTATAAGGTTAAAAAAACAATGTGCAATGTGTTGGTTATTTGACATGGTACTGTATGGATGTTCGATTGAAGACAGCCGTGCAACTGCACGGGGGATAACGTAAAGTATATTTTTTCAGCCGTGCATCGCATGGGGACTAACCTAGTTTAAATACAATCAAAAAGCCAAGACTACCACGTGGACCATAAATTGGTGAAAATAATCGAATAAATAAAGAAAACCACTTAAGGAAAAATTATTAGGATAATTGTTTTTCATATGAAAATAACACTGTAATAAGATGCCTCCGTCTACTTTTTCATAAGACTGTCAAAAGTTATAGCTTACAAGAATAAGCAAAATAAACTAACACTATGAAACTTTTATCTTGGAAGACAACCAAATGTTAACAATTGACGAATCAGAAAAAAGATAAATATGAAAATGAATATATTCAAATCAACCAAAATTGAGAAGACACATATTTTACAAAAGAGTAAAACTAATAGGCTCTTAAATAGGTAGACAAATTTGGGAAAAATTGTAAATTGAAAAAAAATTCATCCAGTAATGACATTGCTATCAGATCATAAAATCAATAGTTACCAATTACAAACAATAATATACAATTGATGCTTAATAATAATACCACGTGTCCCTCGTTGCACACCAAACAAATCACCTATGTAGCAACTATTACAATCACCAAGCGAATAATGACTCATATATAATAAAAAAATTGATCTATGGTGATATTTTATTTATACCATATTTCATACTTCTAAGTAAAGATGCATTGTTTTCTTAATGGGTAGAATAAGGGTAGAGCAGTTAACAAATGAAATAGTGTAGAATCTTAGTAGACATTTAATAAAATTATAGCATATTATTTACGGAAGATGCTACAAAGCCCCAAAAGTAGGGGTCGGGAAAGTCAGGAAATGAGTGCAATTCATGGGGAGCTGTTGAATTCAAGGAGTGGGGTAACAACAACCATCAGATTCGTTTCCTGACATTTTGAGAAACTAATTTTCGGACCTCATAGCATTTTTGATTATTTACCAGCCTAATCACTAAGAAGAGGACAAACAAAAAACCTAAACTAAAGCTAGTTCCTTAAAGCCATTAGAAGAGGAAATAATATACCTACGTTGTTATTCAAAACTTACACCATAAGTCCAAAGGTTCAAAAGGTGTAATTCCAAGTAGCCAGTAGCTTTTCATCCTATTGTGCTCAAAACCATTTAGGCCTTTTAAAATTCAACTCGGTTTACTCGCAAGTTAGCCACTGATTTGAAACACATTTTAGCATCTATTAGCTACCAAAGAACAGCAGCACATGTACCACACCCAATTTAACTTCCAAGAAATGTGCATACTAGGAAGAAACTTCATCCAAGAGCCTGTATTTACCTTATCAGTACCCAACATCCCAAAGCTAAGATCTACACTACTATTGAAAGAGAATACATATCGTAAATACAAATGCACCTAAATGCCCATCATCTCAATGGTACTGCTGTTGAAGATCAATTTAGAATGTGAATCTAGAAATATAAGTGCACCTTGGAAACACATTTTCAATATTCTTGATCCATGTAACCTTTCGGATAGTATAGTTAAGCATATCATGCACATGATATGCAAAGGGTACATGCGGTAAGTAAAGCTTCACCCCAGAAACTGGCATTCAGTCCAGAATTACACAACATTGTATTTACCATTTCGGTAATCTTCTATTTTTCCTTCAGCCACTCTATTTTGTTGTGGAGTATAAGCAATAGATGTATCATGTATAATTCCTATTGATTCACAATATTCAGGAAATTGATACTCACCTCCCCTATCAGATCTAAGTGTTTTTATTTTAGCATCACACTGGTTTTCTACTTCAGTTTTATATGACATAAATGAATTTAACACTTCACTTTTAGCATGCATAAGATAAACATAACAATATTTTGAATAATCATCTATGAATGTGACAAAATATTTCTTTCCACCTCTTGTAGGAGTACTATGCATATCACATACATCACTATGAATAAGTTGTAACAATTTTGTTGCACCTTCCCCTTTATTAGGAAATGGTTTTCTAGTGATCTTTGTTAATGCACATATCCTACACTTATTTAGCATATCATTTTGGTGTTTGGAAGTCAGATTCAATAATATCGTATCAAGCATACGTTTATGATTAACATGTCCTAATCTATTGTGCCATAATGAAAATGAGTCAACAATATAAGTAGAATTCAAAACTTTTAATAATATCAACATTCAGTTTAAACATACCATCACACATGTACCCTTTTCCTACAAACACATCGCCTTTGGTCAACACATATTTGTCTGACTCAAAGACTTGCTTGAAACCAAACTTATTAAGAAGACTTCCCGAAACTAGATTCTTCCTAGTTTCAGGTACGTAATATACATCATTAAATGTCAGAACTTTTCCGGATGTGAATTCCAAATCCACAGTCCCCTTCCCTTTGAACTCCACCTTTGCTGAATTTCCCATGTATAGGTATTCTTCTTCTTTGGTTGGTTCTAGTTTCTTGAATTGATTCTTATCTATGCAGATATGCTTAGTAGCACCAAAATCGATCCACCAAGAATTTTCTTGTTCAATCATATTCACTTCTGATATGACTGCTGCAAACTTTTCTTTTTCATATTGTTGCTTCTTTTTCCAGAAGCGACAATCCATTTTGAAATGTCATGGTTTACCACAAAAGTAGCAACCATTTTTGTTTTTCTTGCCTTACTAAAAACTCAAGTACATATATATTAGCCTTGTTTAAAACAAATCAGAGTACAATACTTTTAAAAATCATAATCCCCACAGAAAAGACGCTATAAAGAGCCAAGCCATACTTTAAGCACTTCAGGCACTTCATGCAGAAGGTATCCGGATCAAGCTAAAGTATTCCCTCCTTAGAAACCTGGGGGGAACAGAAGGAAAAGGGGAGAAAACAAGCAAGGTCAGACATAAAGTCTGGCAAGTCCAGTGACTTTCAGCATATGAACAGATAATAATAATCATAACATGAAAGTAAAGCTGGATAAGAGATGACAGTGACAGGAGTAACAAATATACTTAAATTAAACAGAAGAAACAGGATGATATAAGCTATAACTTTTCATTCCCCTGCAGTTATACTAGTATAACAGGATTAGGTGTCACCCTAATGTCTAAACCGAAACAGAAACAAAATAATTTCTACAGAAACAGAATGCTAATAATGGGCTTTTACCTCCCGAACAGAAACAGACGGTACAGAAACAAAAACAGAATAATAATCCATATAGAAACAGAATGTAGAATTAGGTGTACACTACTGATGGGCTTTTACCACCCAAACATAAACAGACGGTACCACGCAGACAGGTGTTGCCACCCAACAAAAACAGATGGTACCCCACAGAAACAGACAGAGCTAAGTGTACCCTAAATCCTACCCCCAAACGATCGGCTCCCTAATACATAAATACCATGTGCCAGCCCCACAGAAGGGTGTATCATTCCTAAAGTGGCAACCTTTGAATGACATAGACCTATTTACAGATGTCACGGCGTCTTACATCCTCAGAGGCAGACCGGGATCCATGCACGCACATGACCCGGTTGGAACGCACCATCAACACCCCTCGCCATTATCAGAATGAACCGCTTATAATTAGTTCAGTAAGCGTGCCCGGACCCTACCTACTTTTGGGTCAAAGTTTTGATACCAGAAAGGGTTACTGACTAATATGGGTCCCAAACAACAGATGACACAAGTAATTTCCCTCCTAACGTTGTGTCCCTAGACTAACAGATTTCAGATTAACTTGTTTACAAGTTCAGACATACAGAGTTCAGATCAACTAGTTCACAGATCAGACAGGTTTTCAGACTAACTGTAGTAACCCGGAAATTTGTAATAACGCGGAAATTCTGGGCCAGTTTAAAATTTTTATTTTGGCAATTTTAGCGAATTTTGAATATTTAAAATGAATTATTTTAAATAATATCGACGATAAATTTATTTTGAATATAATTCGAACGTATATATTATATACGCCGTCGTTAGAATATAAATACTTATATATATAATTATAATAGAATTGTAAATGGCGCGGTAGTACGATAATTCGATTTCAAACTTCAATTGAATGTACCGGTTGCAAAACAATCCGGATTTTAGTGAAACCAAAAACATTAGGATCTAATTGATAATATCTTTCCAACGAATCCGAAAAATCAAATTTTCATAGCGGGAATCAAAAGATATGTCCAGTTGAAAATTCTGAATAGTCGCTATGGAATTTAGGCCCTTAAAAATAGACATTTTGCAAATGACCTCGGATTTCGACGAAACCACTTTTGTTGGATCCGCAGTGTCAAATTATTGCTAGATTACAAATTTCATAATTTTTTGAATCAATATGTGAGCGTGGCAAAGGAAAACGCGTTTGACCAGTTTCAGTTGATTTTAATCGACTTGAAATTGGCCATTTTTCCAACGGTCTCGGAATTCGACGAAACTAGTTTTGTTAGGACCGAATCATCAATACGAAGCTAGAAAATATTTTTCTGGAATTTTTAGAGTTAGTATGTGACCCCGGTAATTTGAAATGTACGTTTAAAATTCAATATAATGATTTAAATGTAAATTCAACGGAAACTGATTGTAACTATCGAATCAGCTTGCGATACATAACCCATTGCGTTCGGAATGGGGGTAAAACGCTAGGGACGACAGTCGTTGGGCCCAATTTCGAGTTCGAACGAAAAATTGACCTTTTTGGGAATTTTAATTAATTAAATAAATATATAATATAATCCCCTCTATTTCTCTCACTCCCTTTTTTCTCTCACTTCAGAACGATTTAAAATTAGAAAAAAAAAGAAAACAAAAATGGCAGTGACGGAGCCGCCTGCCTCCAGGTCGCGACCCCCACCCCCGACGACGCCCTCCTCTAAGCCGCCCTCCGATCTGCCACGCCGCTCGCCCAGGCGCTGCCTCGAGCCTCGTGCGACCCCCCTCCGTTTCCAGCTCCTCCCCCTTGGCCACCGTCTAAAAACTGCCTGCTCTGACCCTCCCATGCCTCGCCGACCCCCCTCTGGCCACTGACCCGCCAGTGAGCACCCCCTGCACCTCCGATGGTAACGCCTCCTGCCAGTGGCGACGTGAAACCCCCTCCGGCGTGAAAAACAGCGAAGCAAGGTAATTCGAATTAATTTATTAAACTAGTTAATGTTGATTACACATTGATTTAAAAGCTGATTTATTTCTTTGATTTAAAAACATGATTTTTTTTCTTGAATATAAACATATGGTTTTTAGAAGGAAGAGAAATATAATTTTTGTATTATAGAAAGGATAAAAACATGATTTTTATTAATGTAAGAGATTAAATATATGGTTTTTATATAACGTAGAGGTTAAAAATATAATTTTTATATGTGTAGCAAGTTAAAAATATTATTTTTATTCGTGTAGCTAAGTAAAGATATAATCTTTTATGTGTAAAAGACATTGTAAAAATATAATCTTTGTATTATACAAAGGATAAAAATATAATTTTTATTCTAGTGGTGAGTTAAAAATATGATTTTTATATTTTTAAAGTATTAAAAATATAGTCTTTACTATATAGATGATGTAAAAATATGATTTTTGTTTAGGTAGTGAATTAAAAATATTATTTTTACATGATAGGAATATTAGAAATACCATTTTTATATGTGTAGAAAAATAAAAATGTAATTTTTATAATGATATGTTTAAAAAGGCGAGACCTTTATATAGAGAATAACAAAGTAAAAATATAATTTTTATATATATTGAATAGCATAGTAAAAATTCGATTTTTATATATTGAATAACAAGATAAAAATTCGATTTTTATATATTGAATAACAAGATAAAAATTCGATTTTTATATATATTGAATAGCATAGTAAAAATTCGATTTTTATATATTGAATAACAAGATAAAAATTCGATTTTTATATATTGAATAGCGAAGTAAAAATTCGATTTTTACATATGTAGTGGCTACAGCAACGAAGATGACAAAAATGTGATAACGATGAAGATTTCTATCAAAGAAGAGTCAAGATGATTGGATAGCTATTGGTGAGAATCCCTCACCTTTCAATTTCTTTTTCTAGTTATATATATACTACGATGCAGACGGTGTTTAGTAGCACCCGACACAATCGTCCACAGACCATGGACTTGTTTGTTTGGTTGCATAGATTAGTTGGATTATTTGATTTGAATTGTTTGGTGAATTGAAATTGATTTGATTGATGTGTGAATGGCGTGGGCCTTCACTAAACCGGGGATAAAACTTGGCCTCGTGCCGTTATGCCGCCGAAATTTTCTAAAAAATGTTAGAAAAATAAAAATATCATTTTTATTGTGTAAATGAACTGAATAGAAATTCATATGTTAAAATAAAATGTTTTATCATTAAAAATATAATTTTTAACGTGAATATGAATATAGTGAATGTGAATAAATAAATATTCATTTACAAACCGGACGGTTTGTTTATGTACACTGATTTGACTGACATTGATTGGGACGATAAATTTTACACATCGCCCAACTGCACAAATAAAATCTGTGTTTGATTGTTTGAAACCCCACAAGGGTGTTGGGATGAAATTTGAAGTTCACTCATCCTGATTGATTAAATATGTCGATCGATTGATTGATAGGCTGTTATAAGCGTTAGATATCTATATTTGATGCTTATACAGTGTAGTGCACTTTGGTTGATGGTTGATTATTTGTCAATACTATCCTATACGTGTGATGTATGAAAATCCATATAATTAACATTATATGGTGATTGATTGGACCTCATTCCAATTTATAAAATAAAGAATATTATAAAGTAAAGGTTCATGTGTTGACTGTACTCATCCGTTGAGATTAGTCATGTGTTGAACGAAATATTTTAACAATAAAATTTACATCTTTATCACTATAAAGTAAAGGTTCATGTGTTGACTGTACTCATCCGTTGAGATTAGTCATGTGTTGAACGAAATATTTAATAATAAAATTTACATCTTTATCACTATAAAGTAAAGGTTCATGTGTTGACTGTACTCATCCGTTGAGATTAGTCATGTGTTGAACGAAATATTTTAATAATAAAATTCACATCTTTATCATATATAGAATTAGAAATCAACTGGAAAATAGATGAGATGAGTGGTCTCCTGGATATTAATCTGATGTTGGTTTCGGCCTTCGGGGTTAATATTCAGGAAATCGTTCTCTCACTAAATTACGGTTGGAGTCTGATTCAATATCAAACGATAGATACCTTAATTTTTATAAAATATATTAAATAAAAAAAATAGTCACACGTGGACAGTACTCATTCGTTGAGATTAGTCGTGTGTTGACAAAAATAAATATTCATTTGTTGAATAGAATATTTGAAAATAGAAATATATGAAGCCGTGTTGGTAAGATTGACGCCATTTTGACGTGAACGATATTTATATCGATTTTATTCATTTTAAAATGAATATTGAAAAGTGATTTCGAAATCGCATATTTTGAAATGAAATTTGAATTAAATTGAATGGAAAACAAATTGAATTCAAATGGATTAGAAAACGAATTTGATTTCAATTGAATAAAAAACGATTTTGAAATGAATTGAATATAAAACGATTTCGAAATGAATTGAAAATAAAACGATTTCGAAATGAATTGAATATAAAACGTTTTCGAAAGGAATTGAATATATAACGAATTTGATTTAAGTTGAATAGAAAACGAATTGAATTCAAGTTGAATAGAAAACGAATTGAATTCGAATCGAATTAAAATCGATTTGAATTGAAATCAAATAGAAATGAAAGTAAAAAGGATTTAAAATAGGATATTCAATTTTGATTTGAATTTGAAATAAAGGTTGAAATTGCTTTTGAAACGAATTCAAAACTATTTATAAAATTCGTTTTGAATAGAAATCGACGAAATATATATTATATATATTATATATATAATATAATGGTCTGAATAGAACGCGCCGCGCCGCGGCAGTTCGTGAATTTCGACCATTTATTTCAAACGGACATTACGGGAGATCCGACCGTCGGATTCTCCTAAGACCGGAACCGTTGGGTTCGTAACAAAAAGATCTTTCTAACGAATATTTGAAATTTGAAATCTAATGGTTGGGTTTGTAGTTACGTCCAAATCAAATTTGAAAAAGGTCGTTGTAAGTGCAGTTCGATGGCCGTTGATGGAAATCGGCTGTACGGGCCTTGATAAAATTATTAAAAATATCAATAATTTGTGTAAAATCATAAGAAATGATTTGGGAAAATTTAGGATGAAAAACTCCATATTTGAAAAGATAAAGATAGATTTTATCAAATTGAACTAGTTTGGACTAAATTTAAAACCCGATTTGTTTTTAAATAAATAAATTAGATTTAAAAAGGGGTTTCAAATAGTCGGAATTCCTAATATATTTGATTTAAATTGAACAAGAATTGATTTGTGGGTTCATCGTGAACGGTGTTTTAAATAACACTAGTTCTGTAACCCGATAATAAATGTAATGTGATTTGGGTTTGTCGTGAACTGTGTCTTAAATAACACCTAGTTCTTTAACCCAGTAAAAGGAGTTTTAACGAATCTGCAATTAGGTTGAAAGGTGAATCTATAATCTAAATTATCAAATATAGAAATGAGCGAGAATGGAGTATCGCCAGTTTTGCTCCAAAGCGATAGTTAAATCTTTAATTAGATTTGAACGTGAAATGGTAATTAATTTTACCGATAACACCATGGTAATTAATTAGATATGAAGTATTACCAGTTTTGCTTCATGGGATGAATAGGTTGGGATTGGGAAATAAAATAAATACTTACTTCGGTGTGGTTCGCTAATCTCGACTAGTTTGAAAAACCATAATTTGTTTTGAAACGACATCTAAAGGAAGATTAAAGGATAAATTTCAAAGAATTTATCTTGGATAAAATTAGTGGGAACCTTTCCCTAAAGATGTGAATATTTAAATAACAGAATATTCAGAATTGGAATGAGGCGTATGTTGAGTTTGTGTAACATTTGTTTTTAATATACGCGGGTTGTTCGGAAAGGCCGGGTTTACACCCATTCTGAATAACCGATTCGACGATATGTCGAAGACGAAGACGGTGGTTGAAGACCGGAAGTCTTCACATCGTTTGGATAATTACTGACGATCTTGATTGGGCTGTACACCCAAGAGGATGGAAATAGTTGGTGGTCGTCCAGACGTACTTGGAGATGAATGGATATGCGAGGAAAGTGCCTTCGGTTTCGTTCAGACCCAGAACGGACTTATAAATGGATTGTGTGTCTGACATTGGATTTTATTCTGTGTTGATTGATTTCTATTAAATATACATCTGTTTGGCGGCGGAGAATTTATTCTTTTGCCTAACGCCCTTCTCTGAGACGTATGAGCTCAGAGGTTGTATATCGACGGACATCAGTCGCATGGCATGAATTGCCTGTGTAGCACGCTAAGATGCAATGATCAAGGCTTTTGTTGAAAAGCAAAGTCTTGTGGTTGATGATCAAAGCACGGCCTACGTGGCAGCTTTGTGTATAACGTGAATTCGCGAGCCTCACACCTCGGTATGAGTTAAAAACGGGATACGGACTGCAGGGAGAGCACGACGTTTCTTTCTAGCTTTGGTGGTGTCAGTGACTTACCAGCCCTGACATTTATATACTTTTCACCTATGTGGTTGTTGGAATGAGGCGCCTCGATTATAGGTCTGTAAGGACCGGGAAACGTGTGTTCAGGCATAATTAATCCTCTAACTTAAGTGAGGACCGGCCCTGAAGATCCAGGATTGCCCAGAGTGTGTAGTCCTGATACATTTGCTAGAGTGTCTCGAACGCGGATAGGAGCTTGCCCCTTGCCTCGACTCATGACGGAATCCAATTTCCAATACGTGTAATTCGGTTTTAATTGTAGAACTAGTATGGCGACATAGTAGATGGTAGCTATGCCGCCTATGATTTATATTTATGATTGAAATTGTTTTGACACTATACACTTATTATAGTATCAAATGATTTGTTTTAACCGTACCAAGCATGTTTGGCTATTATAAGGAAAACCCTATCCTCTGGCTTGCGTTGCATTGTGTGATGGGACCTAGGTCTTATAATAGCTTCATTTTTCGAAAAGCATTGCGTTGTTTATTGATATGCACTGGTATTCTTGGGAGGAAACCCGTTCCGTGTTATACGGCGTGGTCCCTTGAATTACTCTCTTTCAAAGTAAAGTTTTAAATAACTGTTTTAGTTCTCACACCAGTCACATGACTGGCTTGGAGTTTATTGTTTTAACCTAAACTCTGGGTGCCCTAATTTCCGCACGGGCAGCTAGTAGTTTTGGTTTTGCAGATTTATATTCACAGGATCCTGGTTTACAGCTGGAATGATATCCGGAAAGCTCTGTATCCGTATATCACCTTCAGTTGTGCTTTGTATTATTTTCCGCTTCTATGTAATTTATTGTAATCTCTGATATCTGTCGAATGTAATTTATTCTTTTATACTATGTATATTCTTGTATCTGATGCATTTGTTGTAATAGCAATGAAATGTTCTTCCGTCTGCGTTCATTTGTGTGTTGTTCTCAAAGTATCCGCTCTTTCCTTCACGGGGAAGCAACGGGTGCTTACAGTGGTATCAGAGCTTTGGTTTACAGAGCTCGAGAACAAGACACATTAGAACCATACGAAAGAATTCATCAGATATTGGATTAGTAATATCCAATTAGAATGACTCGTTAGAGATAGGATCAGTAGTATCCTAGAATGAGTGTGAAGAGTATATTTTTCAAATGAAAACAATTTTGTTTTTAAAATTTAAACCATTTTAAACGTATTTGATTATTTATTTATTTTGAATATGGACAGTCCAGTATATAAAAGTTTTGCATATACGCGTCATGAACGTATATTCGAAGTTTTAATATATTAGATAGATATAGAATCACACTCTAGTCGCCCGGACCTGATTCTGATGATTGACGCGTCATCATTAGTAATTATTTTCGTGTTTCGAAGGTGTGATATCTATATATTTCCATTAGACTGGTGTGAGAACCAAAACTAATATAGCTAGATTTATTTGTTGTGATTTGGCATCAAAAACATGATTTTCTGTATATACATCAAATTTATGAATTTGAAAACTCTAATCCACTAATTGATTGATGTTTATGTTGTTTGTTCATTTGTTTGATAATTTTGAACCATTATGCCTAATTGAACCAAATATTGAACTGTATTGAAAATTAGTCGCATTTGCTTGCACATACATATACGTACATTGAAGAGGTCATAGCAAGGAGGCAAGAGCCGAAGAATAAAATTTGTTTGCCCGACAAATAGGTACATGTTTACTATAATTTACTGTTTTGTTTGGGTGATGATGATTTTATGAGCCTATTGGCTAGCCGCTTGGCCTTTTCTTTTTCTTTTTGATAACAGAAGGCCTATATGGCAATTTCGGGATTTTCCCGTGGCTCCCGGTGCAGGGGAGGTTATGGCGAAATTTTTCGAAAATTTAGGGTGTTAGCCAAATTTTTGAAAATTTGAAAATTCTCAGAAACTGAAAAGTTGGAGAATGGAAGCCAGATCGAACGTAGAGTTGATTAATCAAACCACTTTCGACTTTGTTCCTTTGCGGGGACGAAAAGTTTTAAGTGGGGGAGATTGTAATAACCCGGAAATTCTGGGCCAGTTTAAAATTTTTATTTTGGCAATTTTAGCGAATTTTGAATATTTAAAATGAATTATTTTAAATAATATCGACGATAAATTTATTTTGAATATAATTCGAACGTATATATTATATACGCCGTCGTTAGAATATAAATAATTATATATATAATTATAATAGAATTGTAAATGGCGCGGTAGTTCGATAATTCGATTTCAAACTTCAATTGAATGTACCGGGTGCAAAACAATCCGGATTTTAGTGAAACCAAAAACATTAGGATCTAATTGATAATGTCTTTCCAACGAATCCGAAAAATCAAATTTTCATAGCGGGAATCAAAAGATATGTCCAGTTGAAAATTCCGAATAGTCGCTATGGAATTCAGGCCCTTAAAAATAGACATTTTGCAAATGACCTCGGATTTCGACGAAACCACTTTTGTTGGATCCGCAGTGTCAAATTATTGCTAGATTCCAAATTTCATAATTTTTCAAATCAATATGTGAGCGTGGCAAAGGAAAACGCGTTTGGCCAGTTTTAGTTGATTTTAATCGACTTGAAATTGGCCATTTTTCCAACGGTCTCGGAATTCGACGAAACTAGTTTTGTTAGGACTGTATCGCCAATACGAAGCTAGAAAATATTTTTCTGGAATTTTTAGAGTTAGTATGTGACCCCGGTAATTTGAAATGTACGTTTAAAATTCAATATAATGATTTAAATGTAAATTCAACGGAAACTGATTGTAACTATCGAATCAGCTTGCGATACATAACCCATTGCGTTCGGAATGGGGGTAAAACGCTAGGGACGACAGTCGTTGGGCCCAATTTCGAGTTCGAACGAAAAATTAACCTTTTTGGGAATTTTAATTAATTAAATAAATATATAATATAATCCCCTCTATTTCTCTCAACCCCTCTTTTCTCTCACTTCAGAACGATTTAAAATTAGAAGAAAAAAATGGCAGTGACGGAGCCGCCCGCCTCCAGGTCGCGACCCCCACCCACGGCGACGCCCTCCTCTAAGCCGCCCTCCGATCTGCCACGCCGCTCGCCCAGGCGCTGCCTCGAGCCTCGCGCGACCCCCCTCCATTTCCAGCTCCTCCCCCTTGGCCACCGCCTAAAAACCGCCTGCTCCGACCCTCCCATGCCTGCCGACCCCCCTCTGGCCACTGACCCGCCAGTGAGCACCCCCTGCACCTCTGATGGTAACGCCTCCTGCCAGTGGCGACGTGAAACCCCCTCCGGCGTGAAAAACAGCGAAGCAAGGTAATTCGAATTAATTTATTAAACTAGTTAATGTTGATTACACATTGATTTAAAAGCTGATTTATTTCTATGGTTAAAAAACATGATTTTTTTTCTTGAATATAAACATATGGTTTTTAGAAGGAAGAGAAATATAATTTTTGTATTATAGAAAGGATAAAAACATGATTTTTATTAATGTAAGAGATTAAAAATATGGTTTTTATATAATGTAGAGGTTAAAAATATAATTTTTATATGTGTAGCAAGTTAAAAATATTATTTTTATTCGTGTAGCTAAGTAAAGATATAATCTTTAATGTGTAAAAGACGTTGTAAAAATATAATCTTTGTATTATACAAAGGATAAAAATATAATTTTTATTCTAGTGGTGAGTTAAAAATATGATTTTTATATTTTTAAAGTATTAAAAATATAGTCTTTACTATATAGATGATGTAAAAATATGATTTTTGTTTAGGTAGTGAATTAAAAATATTATTTTTACATGATAGGAATATTAGAAATACCATTTTTATATGTGTAGAAAAATAAAAATATAATTTTTATAATGATATGTTTAAAAAGGCGAGACCTTTATATAGAGAATAACAAAGTAAAAATATAATTTTTATATATATTGAATAGCATAGTAAAAATTTGATTTTTATATATTGAATAACAAGATAAAAATTCGATTTTTATATATTGAATAACAAGACAAAAATTCGATTTTTATATATATTGAATAGCATAGTAAAAATTCGATTTTTATATATTGAATAACAAGATAAAAATTCGATTTTTATATATTGAATAGCGAAGTAAAAATTCGATTTTTACATATGTAGTGGCTACAGCAACGAAGATGACAAAAATGTGATAACGATGAAGATTTCTATCAAAGAAGAGTCAAGATGATTGGATAGATATTAGTGAGAATCCCTCACCTTTCAATTTCTTTTTCTAGTTATATATATATATATACTAGGATGCAGACGGTGTTTAGTAGCACCCGACACAATCGTCCACAGACCATGGACTTGTTTGTTTGGTTGCATAGATTAGTTGGATTATTTGATTTGAATTGTTTGGTGAATTGAAATTGATTTGATTGATGTGTGAATGGCGTGGGCCTTCACTAGACCGGGGATAAGGCTAGGCCTCGTCCCGTTTCTAGTATCGTGCCGTTATGCCGCAGAAATTTTCTAAAATATGTTAGAAAAATAAAAATATCATTTTTATTGTGTAAATGAACTGAATAGAAATTCATATGTTAAAATAAAATGTTTTATCATTAAAAATTTAATTTTTAACGTGAATATGAATATAGTGAATGTGAATAAATAAATATTCATTTACAAACCGGACGGTTTGTTTATGTACACTGATTTGACTGACATTGATTGGGACGATAAATTTTACACATCGCCCAACTGCACAAATAAAATCTGTGTTTGATTGTTTGAAACCCCACACGGGTGTTGGGATGAAATTTGAAGTTCACTCATCCTGATTGATTAAATATGTCGATCGATTGATTGACAGGCTGTTATAAGCGTTAGATATCTATATTTGATGCTTATACAGTGTAGTGCACTTTGGTTGATGGTTGATTATTTTTCAATGCTATCCTATACCTGTGATGTATGAAAATGCATATAATTAACATTATATGGTGATTGATTGGGCCTCATTCCAATTTATAAAATAAAGAATATTATAAAGTAAAGGTTCATGTGTTGACTGTACTCATCCGTTGAGATTAGACATGTGTTGAACAAAATATTTTAACAATAAAATTTACATCTTTATCACTATAAAGTAAAGGTTCATGTGTTGACTGTACTCATCCGTTGAGATTAGTCATGTGTTGAACGAAATATTTTAACAATAAAATTTACATCTTTATCACTATAAAGTAAAGGTTCATGTGTTGACTGTACTCATCCGTTGAGATTAGTCATGTGTTGAACGAAATATTTTAATAATAAAATTCACATCTTTATCATATATAGAATTAGAAATCAACTGGAAAATAGATGAGATGAGTGGTCTCCTGGATATTAATCTGATGTTGGTTTCGGCCTTCGGGGTTAATATTCAGGAAATCGTTCTCTCACTAAATTATGGTTGGAGTCTGATTCAATATCAAACGATAGATACCTTAATTTTTATAAAATATATTAAATAAAAAAAATAGTCACACGTGGACAGTACTCATTCGTTGAGATTAGTCGTGTGTTGACAAAAATAAATATTCATTTGTTGAATAGAATATTTGAAAATAGATATATCTGAAGCCGTGTTGGTTAGATTGACGCCATTTTGACGTGAACGATATTTATATCGATTTTATTCATTTTAAAATGAATATTGAAAAGTGATTTCGAAATCGCATATTTTGAAATGAAATTTGAATTAAATTGAATGGAAAACAAATTTAATTCAAATGGATTAGAAAACGAATTAGATTTCAATTGAATAAAAAAACGATTTCGAAATGAATTGAATATAAAACGATTTCGAAATGAATTGAAAATAAAACGAGTTCGAAATGAATTGAATATAAAACGATTTCGAAAGGAATTGAATATATAACGAATTTGATTTAAATTGAATAGAAAACGAATTGAATTCAAGTTGAATAGAAAACGAATTGAATTCGAATCGAATTAAAATCGATTTGAATTGAAATCAAATAGAAATGAAAGTAAAAAGGATTTAAAATAGGATATTCAATTTTGATTTGAATTTGAAATAAAGGTTGAAATTGCTTTTGAAACGAATTCAAAACTATTTATAAAATTCGTTTTGAATAGAAATCGACGAAATATATATTATATATATTATATATATAATATAATGGCCTGAATAGAACGCGCCGCGCCGCGGCAGTTCGTGAATTTCGACCATTTATTTCAAACGGACATTACGGGAGATCCGACCGTCGGATTCTCCTAACACCGGAACCGTTGGGTTCGTAACGAAAAGAGCTTTCTAACAAATATTTGAAATTTTAAATCTAACGGTTGGATTTGGAGTTACGTCCAAATCAAATTTGAAAAAGGTCGCTGTAAGTGCAGTTCGATGGCCGTTGATGGAAATCGGCTGTACGGGCCTTGATAAAATTATTAAAAATATCAATAATTTGTGTAAAACCATAAGAAATGATTTGGGAAGATTTGGGATGAAAAACTCCATATTTGAAAAGATAAAGATAGATTTTATCAAAATGAACTAGTTTGGACTAAATTTAAAACCCGATTTGTTTTTAAATAAATAAATTAGATTTAAAAAGGGGTTTCAAATAGTCGGAATTCCTAATATATTTGATTTAAATTGAACTAGAATTGATTTGTGGGTTCATCGTGAACGGTGTTTTAAATAACACTAGTTCTGTAACCCGATAATAAATGTAATGTGATTTGGGTTTGTCGTGAACTGTGTCTTAAATAACACCTAGTTCTTTAACCCAGTAAAAGGAGTTTTAATGAATCTGCAATTAGGTTGAAAGGTGAATCTATAATCTAAATTATCAAATTTAGAAATGAGCGAGAATGGAGTATCGCCAGTTTTGCTCCAAAGCGATAGTTAAATCTTTAATTAGATTTGAACGTGAAATGGTAATTAATTTTACCGATAACACCATGGTAATTAATTAGATATGAAGTATTACCAGTTTTTCTTCATGGGATGAATAGGTTGGGATTGGGAAATAAAATAAATACTTACTTCGGTGTGGTTCGCTAATCTCGACTAGTTTGAAAAACCATAATTTGGTTTGAAACGACATCCAAAGGAAGATTAAAGGATAAATTTCAAAGAATTTATCTTGGATAAAATTAATGGGAACCTTTCCCTAAAGATGTGAATATTTAAATAACAGAATATTCAGAATTGGAACGAGGCGTATGTTGAGTTTGTGTAACATTTGTTTTTAATATACGCGGGTTGTTCGGAAAGGCCGGGTTTACACCCATTCTGAATAACCGATTCGACGATATGTCGAAGACAAAGACGGTGGTTGAAGACCGGAAGTCTTCACATCGTTTGGATAATTACTGACGATCCTGATTGGGCTGTACACCCAAGAGGATGGAAATAGTTGGTGGTCGTCCAGACGTACTTGGAGATGAATGGATATGCGAGGAAAGTGCCTCCGGTTTCGTTCAGACCCAGAACGGACTTGTAAATGGATTGTGTGTCTGACATTGGATTTTATTCTGTGTTGATTGATTTCTATTAAATATACATCTGTTTGGCGGCGGAGAATTTATTCTTTTGCCTAACGCCCTTCTCTGAGACGTATGAGCTCAGAGGTTGTATATCGACGGACATCAGTCGCATGGCATGAATTGCCTGTGTGGCACGCTAAGATGCAATGATCAAGGCTTATGTTGAAAAGCAAAGTCTTGTGGTTGATGATCAAAGCACGGCCTACGTGGCAGCTTTGTGTATAACGTGAATTCGCGAGCCTCACACCTCGGTATGAGTTAAAAACGGGATACGGACTGCAGGGAGAGCACGACATTTCTTTCTAGCTTTGGTGGTGTCAGTGACTTACCAGCCCTGACATTTATATACTTTTCACCTATATGGTTGTTGGAATGAGGCGCCTCGATTATAGGTCTGTAAGGACCGGGAAATGTGTGTTCAGGCATAATTAATCCTCTAACGTAAGTGAGGACCGGCCCTGAAGATCCAGGATTGCCCAAAGTGTGTAGTCCTGATACATTTGCTAGAGTGTCTCGAACGTGGAGAGGAGCTTGCCCCTTGCCTCGACTCATGACGGAATCCAATTTCCAATACGTGTAATTCGGTTTTAATTGTAGAACTACTATGGCGACATAGTAGATGGTAGCTATGCCGCCTATGATTTATATTTATGATTGAAATTGTTTTGACACTATACACTTATTATAGTATCAAATGATTTGTTTTAAACGTACCAAGCATGTTTGGCTATTATAAGGGAAAACTCTATCCTCCGGCTTGCGTTGCATTGTGTGATGGGACCTGGGTCTTATAATAGCTTCATTTTTCGAAAAGCATTGCGTTGTTTATTGATATGCACTGGTATTCTTGGGAGGAAACCCGTTCCGTGTTATACGGCGTGGTCCCTTGAATTACTCTCTTTCAAAGTAAAGTTTTAAATAACTGTTTTAGTTCTCACACCAGTCACATGACTGACCTGGAGTTTATTGTTTTAACCTAAACTCTGGGTGCCCTATTTTCCGCACGGGCAGCTAGTAGTTTCGGTTTTGCAGATTTATATTCACAGGATCCTGGTTTACAGCTGGAATGATATCAGGAAAGCTCTGTATCCGTATATCACATTCAGTTGTGCTTTGTATTATTTTCCGCTGCTATGTAATTTATTGTAATCTCTGATATCTGTCGAATGTAATTTATTCTTTTATACTATGTATATTCTTGTATCTGATGGATTTGTTGTAATAGCAATGAAATGTTCTTCCGTCTGCGTTCATTTGTGTGTTGTTCTCAAAGTATCCGCTCTTTCCTTCACGGGGAAGCAACGGGTGCTTACACTAACGGATTAGATATTCGAATTTAACAGATTTACAGATTTGTCTAACTTTGTGTTGGCCCTACAGATTCACGAAACGGGTTTGTTAAATTCATTAGTCCAATTGGTTTAGCCTTACCCAACACGTTTTAGACATCATATTTATCTTAGATTTGTATTAATTAAAAATTAATGCGCAGACCTCTCACATTAGACTGACAGTTTGCGGCCACTGGTTAGGCCAGTTGGTTCTGGGCAGGTTTCTGCCGCAAACTGAGTCTAACCTCGGGTTTCGAACACGTTATGACTAACTTCTCACATTAGAACCTATTGTTTGCGGCCACTGGATGTGCCGGGCGATTCCGGGCAGGATTACGCCGCAAACTCATTCTAACCTCGAGTTAGCCATGTTTCATGTTTAGCCAATGTATTCATTCACAGATTATGCTAATATCAGACTAATTATGCTAATTTAACAAATTAACTTATTTACAAGTTACAGAAGACTATTCGAGGTTCTATTAACAAGTTTCGCTCAATTTTAAATCGAGCATACAGATTTACATACTTCAAATTTCGGCATTTCAGTTCCAATAGATTATGCAATTCAACAGATTAAACAGATAACAGATCTTACAGACTAGGCGATTTAGCAAATTTAGCAGATAAGGAAATTTAACATAATTAGCAGATTTGGCAAATTTTACATAATTAGCAGATTAGGCAATTCAATCTAATTAGAAGTTTAGACAATTCAACAGATTTAAACAGACGGCAAATTTAGCAGATTAACTTAATCAGGCCTAAACTTATATGCCCAAATCATGGCCATAATTAATAGTACAACATATGCCCCAAATTTTAAATTAACTTTGTACGGTACGGAATAATCTTTAAAAGCCCAAAACAATATTAATTATGCCAGAATTATAGTTAATATCCAAAAATCCATATTTAGGCGCATTCATATTAATAGTTATCCTATTTAATATAGGTCTTACGCCTAAGCCACATATTCCTTTTTCAAGTCATGAACCAATATATAAAAAAAATGCCCAAACATCTAGATCTTTAAATTATAACCTCCCAAAATTGGATCTTAATTCAAAATATGCGTTATGTCCAGAGTCTCAAGTCATATGTTAACATACAATGGTTCCTTTTCTTCCAAATCACAGAATATGCGTAGATCTAAATCTATGTTTACAAAATATGTCCTTTTACTTAAATCAGTCACATATTAGTCATGTCCAATTATGCCATCATTCATTATTTGTCCCAAGGTTTATCGTTTGTGCGTTAATCTCTTATGAGATTTGGCGCAGGCTCGTGGTAGCCTGGCTATATTACAGAAAGAAGAAAGACATACAGAATAAGATAGATCCAAACAGAACAGAACATGCATAACCTCAAATTCAGATTTACAATCATGTCACAATCATAATTAAAGTTTATATCGGAAAATAACTGCACTTGCCTTTCGTGGTTTAAGAAAGGATAATAAACTGTTATTGATGCAGAGTTGCTGGATTACTCCTCTTTAATTGTTGTTGTAGCTCTAAACTTTGATTTGAGATTTGATTTAGCTTTTTAATTCTATTCAGGTTGGAAGAAGATGCATCAGTCCTAGTTTTGATTCCAGCAGAGTAGCGACGTCATTATTTTTTTATTAGAACAGAGGCAGAGTATAGACATAATGAAATTGTGTAGAGAGAATGAGGCCAGGGGGCTGTTTATATAGGTTTAGGCGAATGAACCTAGGCTGGAAACGTGTCCAAAAACATCAGAGTGAACCCAGGCTGAAAACCAGGTTTCGGCACCAGGTCGACCATCGGGTCGAACATAGTGTCGACCTAGTCCCTGGGAGGTCGACCATAGTGTCGACCCCTAGGTCGACCTGGTCCTGGGCGGGAAATTTCCCGCCCAGTCTGCCCTGGGGTTTGAATTCGAATTTCGAATTCGAATTTCGAGCTGTTTTTTATTCTGAAAATTCCTGAAACTTCGGAGGGTCATAACTTGGTCATACGGACTCCGTTTTTAGAAAACTCGGACTCGTTTCCAAGAAGAATTTCGAGAAGAACGCAATGGCGCAACCCGTTTCCCTTGATTCTTATTTTATAATTTAATTATTCTCTGATTTGTTACTTATACGTTAACAGAAAATACGGGGTGTTACAGTTGTTCTGCCCTTTCCTCTTCTTATTAGAAGAGTTATCCGAAGCATTATTTGCTTTCTTTTCCTCCACCATGTGGACTTTTGATGTATCAACAATTGTTTCATCTTGAGCATCTTTCTGTGTCAATTGTTGTTCAACTTGCAAATACTGTGCAAGGCCGTCTAGACTCATATCCTCCTTCTTATGTTTAAGAAGTTTCCTCTGATCTTTCCAAGAAGGGGGTAATTTGTCTATTATCGAGGAAACCTTAATTTCCTCATCCATATTTAACTTATGCTGACTGAATTGATTAAGTATGTGCATGATATCATTGAATTGTTTTGCAACTGGAAGATCATCGGTCATTTTGTAATTAAAAATTTTAATGGCTAGAAATTTCTTACTAGTTGCGTCCTCCATTAGATACTTTGCCTCTAACGAATCTCAAACATCCTTTGTAGTTGCCTTGTTGTAGTACATATGAAAAAGTGTGTCTGTCATCGCATTACAGATATGGCCTTTGCAAATGTAATCATCCTGTTCCCATTTGACTCTTTCCCGTATTTGTGCAATCGTTTCATCTTCCGTCTCTACTAGTTTTAGCGTAGTTAGAACATATACCACTTTCATTCTAGCCAGCAAGAAATGCATCTTTTTCTGCCATCGAACCTTTCTAAGTTAACACCATCGAACCTTTCTAGCTTTGTAAAATCAGCGGCAAATTCCTTAAGACTGTGAGGAGCCATTGTCGAAATACTGTTTTAGATTGTTCGACTAAATTCGTCGCTGATTCTTCTTAGATACAATTCTCCGAGGCACGATGTGGTGATCGCTATCCTAAAATAGTTTTTGCCCTCTTATATTATGTGCACGAGTAATGGCAAATCTGTTCGAAGATACAACGGATCAGATATTGAACATCTTTAATCGACGTGGTTGCACAAACACGACGATTCACTATCTGAATTTATTCGTCTACAGTGACAGGAGAATTGAATTTTAGCCTGTAGGAACTAAAACCCTTTTGCAATATATTTAAAAAATGACAGAGTATGAATTAAGAAGAAGTAGAGAATTAGTTCAAGTGATTTAAAATTGAAGTACGATCTAGTTTATATAGCAATGAGGAGATACTGTTACTTCTTTTTAAAAAGATTGCAACTCTTCAAACAGCATCTGCTACACAGTAGGCCCATTTGATAACGAGACACCAGTAGCCCCAAGGCCCACAGCCCATCTTTTGACCTTTTAAATGGAATCATGTTTATCATGACAACGTTATGTATGTCATGTTCTTGCCTTATCTCTCCCCTTCTTTCTTTTGATATTACACATCATGCTTTTACATATATAGTTGCATATCATGTTATATTTCATGATGTGGGACTAATCAAAATTTTCCTTTATTTCAATTTTCCTCTAACACATATAAGTGTACTGCAACAAATGAATTGTTGCACCATGATATAACACATTTTTACAAAAATCAAATAAATAAGAAGATAAGTCTGTAAAAGTAAAATCTAACTTATGATTAGTAAATGATAATAGCATTAATTATCAAGTTGCAATACAAAGATGGAGAGAACGACGCCGGAACCATGTCACCTACCAATCAGGACACATAAATTAACACATATTAAGTAACATTAACATAGCATAGACAAAGGATGTAACAACCCGAATTTTTAGCAACGTGTTAAGACAAGAATGAAGGCAGAATTAAATTATAATATCTGAATCAGGATAAACGGGTTGCGCCATTGCGTTCGTCTCGGAAAAATACGCGGAATAGAGTCCGAAATTTCGTAAATCGGAGTCCGTATGAAGAAGATATGGACGAACGAAGTTAGGCAGAAAAACCGAAAACAAGCCAGAATGCACTGGCGCACTTGTGAGGTGCGCCAGCACAAAAATACACTGGCGCACTTGGGAAGTGCGCCCGTGTCGAGCCAGAAACCTGAACAGCCTTCTGGCTTGACCCTGGCTGGCCTGGTGCACCTGTTTTGGCACTTGGTCTTGTTTTGGAGGCTTGTGACGATTTTTGAGGGCTGGGATCTATCCTAGGGTTAATCTAAGGGTCCTAACTAGCCTAATCTTCTATAAATAAGCCCCTAACCCCCCCTAAACCCTCATTATTCACTCATGTAACTAAACTATGGCCAAATTTCTACTCTCATGGCCTCCACTCAACTATCCTAGCCTCCACTTCATTTCTATGAAAGGTTTCATGATCTTGAGAGTGTTAGAGAGTCCCTATGTTAGTATGAGAGCTTCTCAAGTTGATTCCAAGGCAAAAGCTTTGATCTTTGTTCTTAAAAATGGTGTTTTTAGTGGTTTGGAGCATCCATCTTTGGGTTTTTGGGTGATGGCATGCATAGGCTTCATCACAAGCTTTAGTTTAATCGATTTAGGCCTTCATAGCAAGGTAAGCCCTTTCCCTACTCTTAGATATTAACTTTGAAGTTAAATGTTCATGTAGAAAGTTTGGGTTTGATCATTGAGAATGATGCATGCTAACATGTTATGCAAGTTTATGAAGTCATTATCTTGATCTTATGAGCAAAAAGCTACAACCTTTATGTTGAAATGTTGCATTATGCAACATGAGAACCTTCATAATCTTCTTGTCAACTTGCATATGAAATCATAACCCTTATATGATGATATATGCGAGTTACTAGTCATCATTCTATGTCTTTAGTCACCATGATTCGTTTATGTGCCAAGTTTGGGTTTATGCATGTTTTTGAGGTGTAAGAATGTAACATGCAAGCTAATGAACACATTTGTGCCTCATTTGCCACCATGATTAACTTGTGGCTTAATACCCATTTTTGTCATTCCTTTGCCAAGTCTCTTCTTTTAATCCATTACGTTGTTGCGAACGTATATGCGAGTTTAAAAGTGTTGGGTTATGTTATGGGTAATTTCTAATGACATGAAAATACAACTTGAAAACATGGCTTGAAATATAACATGGAAGTTGACATGTAAGTATGCATAAAAACATAAGCTTGGGAATTTACCTATTAAGTTAGGTCTACCCTTTGGGAATTTACCTATTAAGTTAGGTCTACCCAAATGCTTGAAAAACTTGTAACATGTTTTGGAAACATGATGAACATGACACTTAGATAATATAAGTGTGGCCAACTCGAGGTTGGGTTGAGTTTGCAACGTAAAACTACCCGGAACCGACCGGCCTAACTAGTAGTTGCAAACAATAGGACCAAATGTGAGAAGTTGGTCATGTTGTGCTTGAACCCGAGGTTAGACCAAGTTGTGGTGTAAAGCTACCCGGAACCGACCGGCTTAACTAGTAACCACAACAAAGTCTAATGTGAGAGGTTGGGGTGCATTAAGTAATTAATGTCACATGATAGGGTTAAGTTAATTTGATTAATAACTCTTAACCAAATATGACATGGATAAAGGGGTTAAGTAAATTGATTAGGCTAATGATACTTAACAAAACATGACAAGGTTGGGTAGGTTAAGTGATTTGATTTGCCTAATGACACATAACCATTTTTATACGACTAGTGGACGAGGATTAAGTTAACCAATACTTAATCAATCCAACATGATAACTTGATAAGGTTAAGTGGGATCGGGTTTGATTTCTTAATGACACTTAACCATGCAAGATGATTAGGGGACGGGGTTAAGTAATTTACACTTAACTAATCCGACTTGGTAATTAGATGGGGTTAAGTGATCCACACTTAACTAACCTAAACACGGTAATTAGATGGGGTTAAGTAATCCACACTTAACTAATCTAAACACTGTAATTCGATGGGGTTAAGTTAAACACTTAACCAATTTAAACTTGGTAATTCAATGAGGTTAAGTAACCAATACTCAACCAACTTAACGTGATAATTTAATGGGGTTAAGCAACTTATACTTAACCAATTATACATGATGATTTGATGAGGTTAAGTAACCTACATTTAACCAATCTAATACGCGGACCTGATAAGGTTAAGTCACAAGACCTTTTTAGAATATACTTAACCATTGTAGTACGATTAGAGGATGGGGTTAAGCCAACCTATACTTAACCAATCCGACTCGATAATTTGATGGGATTAAGATAATCTATGCTTAATCGATCTAGCAAGATAATCCGATAGGATTAAGGTAAGCTAGTACTTGACCAATTTGACTTGATAGGGTTAAGTCATGAGCCTCTGGGTACACTTAACCAACTTGTGGGACTAAGTCTTGAACTTAAATACTTAGCCAATCTTTGACGTGATTCGTGGGCGGGTTAAGTCATGGACTTGAATGATAACACTTAACCAAATAGACAAACCCTAGCTAGAAGAACTAGGTAGAAAACTGTGGTTAATCAAGGATAACGGGAAAGGAAGCTAAGTGGTAAACCTTAGTTAAGGGTAACTAAGTAATAATTCTTAGCTAAGGACATAGGACTAATTCTCAAAACGATGAGTAACCTGATACGGTAGGTCATCGCTTAGTATACGAGGGGGAGCAAGTTATCTGACTTGGATAAAAGCTCCAGCGCACTGGGTGCCGAAGTGGAAGCTTCGGGGGACGTGAGGATATTCTTGGGATCCCTCTGTGGGCTGCCAGGTAATTATACTAGGCCCATGAGAGGTTAAGGTCTGCGTTAGAAGGACTAAGAGTATGCCTTGGTTGCTATGCGAGCAACCTAAAGACTGGGATGGATTAGCGTGGAGTCGGCGATTCTTGTTTTTGCCCTGGATAGCGCATCGCCGACTACCTACCATCTTTAGTCAATCGTGTACGTGCGGAAAGGCAGGGAACCCCCAACAGACCATGTGCTTGCTATCGAGTCATGGGTGAGGTTGGCCCGTAGGAAAGTGGGCTATAGTGGGGCCGTGGAGTGGTTCTTATACATGATTTTTCTTGGATTGCCTTTCAGTAGTTGAGGGAGGTGTCACGTGGGACCATAGCCACGGGTACAAAAACAGACCTTGATATCTGCATCGGCAGACGATTTAAAGCTCCCGACCGAGTTCCGTATTTCTGGATTTTCCCTGGCACGGAACTCGGATGGCACATTGGGGAACATGTGCATCTAGACATGGAAAACGATTCACGATACATACATGGGATCAAGGGCGCGGTTGACGGGTGGCGTAATCCCTAGTGGTCCTAGGTGTCCAAAACCCAAACCGAGACACGGAAACGTTCATTAGGTAGCATAATCCCTAGCGGTCCTAGGTGGCATAAATCCTAAGTGGACGCGCGATAATTCATGGTAAGGAAACACAACTAGATTCAGGGTTGCAGTCCAAAACAACTTCAAGGATAAACCGTTTACATGGGAAAGCCCGTATAGCCTACGGCAAAGGACTGAACTTATACATGGAAAGAAACATATGAGTTGAGTAACCTATATATGCGGCATATTAGGTTAACATGGACCATTACACGACTTTTGAGTAAGGGTCATTCACGGATAACTCGTAATACAGTTGGGGTACTAGTATGGTAGGTGCAGAGCGGATATACAGGATAGATGCCATGGGACGTTATACGCGATAGATATCTTGGGATATTATACTTGATAGAAACCTGACAATGTGATACCTTGTTTTATCTTGACATCGTAGTTTATCACGACACCCTAGTTTATCTGAGTTCAGTAGTTCATCCTGTTATTTTGATTTGGCTTATCTATCTTGTTATCATGCTTATGTTCATCTCAGTTTCTCATGTCAGTTAACTTTACTAGTTTTTATACTAATAGTAGATAGGGCTTACTCAGTCTTTTTGACTGACCCGTTTTGTTTTGCCTCTTTTCTTCCGTTTCCCCCCCCAGGTTACAGGGAGGAAACACTGCTGTTTAGTTCGGACTTCTTCTGCTTGAAGGTCATCATGGATGGCTTGGACTTTTCCTGGCTATGGCTACTTTACTGTTTTTACTTGGGGAATAATTTATGAAAATGTCTTTATGCTTCTTTACTATTGCAAGACAGGTTTTGATGTACTCTGATGTAAAAGGCTTTAGACCTTATTTATTCATGTTATGAAAGTTTGATTTTACTTCCGCTATTTTTATATGTTCTGTCTTGTGATATTTCTGTGCATGTTTACCAATAATGCCCCTCTAAAGCTAGTGCATTCCTTTGCGAGTGACCCTAGCGGAGGTGGGGTGTTACAAAGGAAGTGGATCACAATAATTGATCGGGAATTGATCATTTGGGAAGGAAAATAAATAATAAATTATTAGAGAAACCATTTTAGCACCAATTCCGTAAATACTATCTGAAATTTACTTGTTATTCTACAAAAGTTATAGAAGTCCTCAAAATCAGTTATCTCCAACTTAGACAGTTTGGAGATTGCGCTGACATGAAATGTCCACAAAGTCCTTAAATAATAGGTGAATTGTATGAATTATAGGCCTTTCAAATGAATAAAATTTTGATATATTGTAGAAATTACAGAACTAAGATGCACTAAGATAGTTGACAATATAATATACAAATTTACACTAAGTATACTAAGAATCCAAATAAAATAAGAAAAAGATTGCAATAGAATCAAAATTCATAATAAAAAGGAAAGAAGCATATGGAACACCAAAATCTGATCCGTAGTAATGTAGTTAGGTAGCTTTTATATTGTCTAATTTGTTATTTATGCTATGTCCTGAATCTTACACACGTGATAAAGTAGCTCATGTTTGTTCATTTCTTACATAAATGAAATCAAATAACTAAAAATGGAATAAAAAATAGTTCTAAAAATAAAATTTTCTCGAATACAAGGCTAAGAACTCAATTGAATGTTTCAATAAAGGTAGATTCGGAAATTCAATGAAGTAACCAATGGATATACCTCGTAATTATATTTCCGAAATGGATACAACATACTAATGTGAATTTTTCCCGTTTTGGATCGAGTGATGGTCTTAACCGGAACTGCCAAACAAAACCAAAAACCAGAAATCGCAACTATCTGTTGTAGTTAGATTCTTGTCCAGTCTCCAAACTCAAACCAGAAAGGCAATGTAGATATGGAAAAATAACATTGCAGGCTTGCAATTTGTAAATATTTTGTTAGTTCTTGCTGAGCATGCCAATATGAAAAATTTTTGTAAGGTCTTGGAGAAATGAAGTTATATGATTTATAAAATAGAAATTTCATGCTGCAGTTGACATATTCTTACAGTTCCATGTCGTAGCAACTTTTGGTATATTCAAATAGAAGTGATGATGTAGTTTAATATTTGAAGTTATGCAATTAAATAGTAGTATTATGTAGTCTCTCCCCATCTCTCTCTCTCTCTCTCCCTCCCTCTCTCTCTCTCTCTCTCTCTGTCTCTCTCTCTCTCTCTATATATATATATATATAATGGTTCGGCTCCTCTTATTTTACACGTGAGATTCCTCCTGAATCACAGCCATACATCCACATTTTGTTTTATATTATGTAATGGAAAGAGAGAGAAAGAAGAATATTGTGTAGTGGAAAGAGAGAGAAAGAAAGGTGGATATGCTGTTGTGATTCAGGAGGAATCTCACGTGTAAAATAAGAGGAGAAGCCGAACCTTCCTCTCTCTCTCTCTCTATATATATATATACATACATACATATATATACATACATACATATATATATATATATATATATATATATATATATATATATATATATATGGGCCAAGTTCAATGGCACCCCAAAAACTTAGCACTCCTTTAGCCTACAACTTTTCCACCACATATTTCATTCATTTCTCCTTCCACTCATTCTCTCACCTCCCACTCACTTTCCACTCACTTTTTTTAATTTAATTGTGTGGCTGAAATTGAGGTGCAAAGGGGGAACTAAAATTCAGGAGGGTTCTCTGATCCTATCCATATATATATATATATATATATATATATATATATATATATAATATATATATAGAGAGAGAGAGGAGGGTTCCATGGCACCCCAAATTTGGAGCACCCCTAAAGCCCCTTAATGAGAGCCACTCATTTATTATTAAATAAGATAGTGGGGGGGCGGGAGTTAGTGGAATAAGAGAGAGAGAGAGGATTGTGTGGTGGAAATTAGAGGGGCTAAAGGGATGCTATACTATTTCGGATGCTCTTGGTCTTATCTCATATATATATATATATATATATATATATATATATATATAACATGAACGTGTATGTGCCTATGTGGTTGCTTGTTTGGATGTTTCAAAAATATATAACTTGGATTTATTTATTAAACCTGTTACATTTGTGCAAAAATATATGTTTCAAAATCAAACCAAACTAAATGCATTTGAAACTGAACCGAAATCGCACCGTAGTAAAATATAATATTACAGTCTTTATTTTTTGTTAACCGTTTGTTGTGGTCCGGTTACGGTATGAGCCTCAAACCAGACCAAACCGACATATGCCCACGGCTACTTATTTGTGATTTGACATCACCAAAAGTTAACATAACCATATAGATGACGTCTTTTCCCATACCAAATTGTACCTTATTATATTCTTTTGAGGAACAAAGAAAACATAACATTAACCAAGCAAACAAACAATCCAAAAAGGAACTTCTATTACAGTTCTGGAGCCATCAAAAGACTGTCTATTTGTTCTAACTAAAGCAAAAAACATAAAATGAAAATCACAACACATAGAAAGTATTTTTGTGCGGCTTGGACCTTATGGCTGTCAAATTAAACCAAATGTTCAAAGCCAACTTTTTGCCACAATCACAAGGAACCCTGTACAAGCAAAGTAATATGCTATATTCGTTTTCGGCTTCAATTCATCAATTTCCTATACAAAACATATAGGATTCTTACTAGCAGCAAATAAACATAATTAGAAAATTTTATATGGTTTCACCATAGATTCTCATTACTCACCTTTTTTAAGATCGCCGAAGGCCTTGTCAGCTTTAGAACGTTCTTCAGCCTGTCTGCAATTTTGTATATACATAACAAAAATCAATTTTGTTACAATATCTTCGCATATAAAAGGGCTCATTTACAGGAAACTTGCATAAATAACCTACTAATATCGTTGAACACAACAATTCATTTCTTTATCACCAAATTGACATCGATATTTTTCTTAAGATAATCCGATAAATTTCAATATACATTTTTAGACAATTCACATGACTGATTGACCAAATTAGACAAATTCATAAAATAAATCCTATGATAAACCGCTTACAGCTTTTAGCCAGTTTGAATTATAACGATAACAGATCAAACTAAAATTTTAGATGCTTCGACTTAATTTTAAACAACCTCCTACAAGAGCACAAAAATACAAAGCAGAAATGAGAACATAGACCTTAAACCTACTAATTTTTCCAACTAATCCAATAGTCTTTGCACTATCTAGTTTGCTAAAAGAATGACCTGCTCCACTAAAACAAAAATTAATATAAGCAGTGTCCCCTTGATTATATAAGTGTTTTTACACCAAGACATAGAACTTAGTAAACTGGTGAACATCAAACGTTTCAAAGTTCAAATAAACTAAGTAAAGGCACAAATATTCACGCCAACTTATCACAAACATAAAATTAGTAACTCAACCACAAAACATATGACTTAATAAGAGGTTACTTAATTAATTTGCATAATATGAATAGAGAGAAAATTAAGGCCCAGAGAGAAAATTAAGGCCCCATAGATTAAGTCTACCATTATGCTTCAACTTTCAACTTTGCAAGCATAATATTTTGTACTCCTTCTCTAAGCATCCTAACATTTTTCAACATATAAACTACCCAGTGATATAAGAATGTCAATTATGGGGAGCAATTATGTTTGTTTATATCAGAATTCCACGAAGTAGTGAAAAACTAAGAGAACAAAATTCAAAAAGAAAAGGAAAAGGAGTCACCTAAACTCGTATTCAACAAGCTTTTTCTCAATGCTCTCAATGTGTAGAACCTGTATTCATATAAAAACGTGGTCAATAATGCATGATTAATTACAACCCCTCAATCACCCAAACACAAAATAAAGTCAAATGGGACTTGCTTTAACCACATTCAAAAAATCCACAATGACAAACAAACAAGAAATTTCTGCTTCAGTACATGCGTATATTAGGATTTGGTTATAGTTTTTCTACCAATTTCATCAAACTACTTGTTGTGAAGGATTTTGATTCAAGACCACTCAAATCAAACGCCTATGCTGATTAATTGATTTCCAATCAAGCATCAACACAACCGAGAATGTTATTTAAGAAAGAAAAAAAAGGCTATTTCCTACGGAAGCAGTGTTAGGAAGAGAAGTTCTCTTCCCATAGAAATCGAAAGAGGAACTTCTCTGGTGTTATAATTTCCAATTCTTATTAGAGAAGAGGATATTGACTGTAACAAAAGGGATACGCTGAATAAGCATTTCAGATCTGAACACTTATTCACAAGCGGTACCTTAGAAAGTTTGATTGATTTATAAATCAGAACTTCTAATTAAAACAAGAACAAACTTAATCTGTCTCTGTAAAAGCAGAAAAAGAATTTAGTGAGTAAAAAAAAAAAAAAAAAAAAAAACAGACCTGGGCGTTTTCATTTGGAACCTCTTCAGTGCTAGTCGCCTTAGCTTGCTCAGTAGGAATACCTTGCGCCTCCTTCATCTTGTTTATCTATATTGAACACATACGCTGATTATTTGATTTCCAATCAAGCATCAACACAACCGAGAATATTATTTAAGAAGAAAAAAAGGCTATTTCTTACGGAAGCAGTGTTAGGATGAGAAGTTCTCTTCCCGTTGCAAATCGAAAGAGCTCTGGTGTTATGATTTCGATTTCTTATTAGAGAAGAGGATATTGACTGTAAGAAAAGGGATCCGCCTCTTTTACACGCCATAGCTAATTTGCGGGAGATTAAAGAAATAAAATTAGCGAATTTCTTGATGAAGGGGAAATCGCTGGGAATGGACCGGGCTGTTAAATAGTGAGCTGCTAATGGAACCAATAAAGCGCATCCTGTTACCATTGCTAAACAAACGCCTATACTATTTTTTATTACACAGGAAATTAGCATAAATGTCAATCTAAATGTCAAAATATAAGAGTAGTCACAAAAACATATTGATTCGAATTAGTCACAAAAACATACATACATTTTTATTATATATCAAGTAAGATTAATGTCATCATAGTATTACCGCACAACGGTGGGAAAAACCGACCGTTGAGGAGTTTAACATATAAATATAAAATTATTTTTTAAGTTTATATTATGTTAGGTTTTATTGAAAAAATTATAGTGTGATTTAAGAGAAGATGAAAGTAATTGAAAAAATGCAAATCCAGTTAAACCGAATTGTACATGTAAACCAACTTAAGAGTAAGAATATACTGTCAATGTATTGATTTGAATCAATCACGAGCACATACATATATTTTTATTATATATCAAGTAGATATCAATGTACTCTTGATGATTTGCTATTTTGCAACTCTAAAGAATTGAAATAAAAGGAGAAACAAAAGGAATATAAGCTCAAAATATATAATCATCTCAGTGAATATTTAATTGAAATAAAAAATACAAGAGTAGATGCAATAAATAAATCATAAAATACAAAAATAATTTATTTTAGTATCAAAATAATCTATCTTAGTATTAAAATTTAAAATATCCAAGTAAGCGAGAATGAGAATATAGAAGAAAATTGAATGTAGGAAAATAGGCATAACTTTTTTCATTAAAAGGTAATAATAAAATAAAAAAGAAATACCTTTGATCTGATGCAATGGATAAACGTAACTTGTTAGCAAGAGTAAATTTTTATGGCATGAGCCTGAGTTTAAAAAAACACAACATTCAACAATCAGTATTCAGCTATCAGCGTCCGGCTATCAGCATCCAGCTTTCAGTGTTTTAAACAAACGAAGCCTAAAATTGTTCTGAATTATTTTATCTGAATAGATGTTTTATTCAGAATTTAAAAAACCAGTGTGAAAGTGTTTAACACTTATTCGCTGAATAAGCATTTCAGATCTGAACACTTATTCACAAGTGGTACCTTAGAAAGTTTGATTTATAAATCAGAACTTGCATTCAGAACTTCTAATTAAAACAAGCACATACTTAATCTATCTCTAAAAAAGCAGAAAAAGAATTAATTGAGTTAAGAAAACCAGACCTGGGCGTTTTCATTTAGAACCTTAACTTGATCAGTAGGAATACCTTGCGCCTCATCCAGCTTGCTTATCTGTATTGAAAACAAATCATACACTGATTAATTGATTCCCAATCAAGCATCAACAAAACCGAAATTGTTATTTAAGGAAAAAAAGGCGATTTCTTACGGAAGCAGTGTTAGGAAGAGAAGTTCTCTTCCCGTTGCAAATCGAAAGAGGAACTTCTCTGGTGTTATAATTTCGATTTCTTATTAGAGAAGAGGATATTGACTGTAACAAAAGGGATTCGCTGAATAAGCATTTCAGATCTGAACACTTATTCACAAGCGGTACCTTAGAAAGTTTGATTGATTTATAAATCAGAACTTCTAATTAAAACAAGCACAAACTTAATCTGTCTCTGAAAAAGCAGAAAAAGAATTTAGTGAGTAAAAAAAAAAAAAAAAAAAACAGACCTGGGCGTTTTCATTTGGAACCTCTTCAGTGCTAGTCGCCTTAGCTTGCTCAGTAGGAATACCTTGCGCCTCCTCCATCTTGTTTATCTATATTGAACACATATGCTGATTATTTGATTTCCAATCAAGCATCAACACAACCGAGAATATTATTTAAGAAGAAAAAAAGGCTATTTCTTATGGAAGCAGTGTTAGGATGAGAAGTTCTCTTCCCGTTGCAAATCGAAAGAGCTCTGGTGTTATGATTTCGATTTCTTATTAGAGAAGAGGATATTGACTGTAAGAAAAGTGATCCGCCTCTTTTACATGCCATAGCTAATTTGCGGGAGATTAAAGAAATAAAATTAGCGAATTTCTTGATGAAGGGTAAATCGCTGGGGGACGAACCGGCCTTAAATTAGCGAATTTCTTGATGAAGGGGAAACCATTGGGATGGACCGGCCTTTTGCTCTATGAGTTGCTAAAGACACCCCAAAAGTGCATCCTAACACCATTGCTAAAAATCATCTATACTATTTTTTACACAAGTGTTACGGCACGCGCTTCGCGTGTGAGTTATTCTTTTTGTAAATCTTATGTGTTTAACTCATTCAAAATAAAACGATTTACATAAATATTTTGGTGTTAAAATCATGCGTCTTTTGATTTTTTTTATGTAATATCTTATGATTTTTAAATTTTTAAGTGTAAATCTTCAATTATATTTTTCGTTAATGGAAAAATGAATTCATACATAATGATTATTTGTTAGATCCAAATTTGAAGCGATATTAAGACTTGGAATATTTATAGATGAATATTTTGAATTTGTAAATAAATTTCATGTGTAAAATCCAATTTTTTAGCCATATTATTATCTAATAATATTTTGTTGAATTAGTAAGTGGAATTTCATGTGTAAAATCCTATGTTCTCTGCGTGGTATACTGAATTCAAAAAAAAAAAAATTGTCTCTGCGTGCAATACTGAATTGAAAAGTAACACAATACAATCACTTTAACAGTCGTTCCTCAATTCGTTATCACCACAAAAGTACCATATCGATTTCAACTAGTTAGAATAGAGGAATAGTACCTTCACAGTTGTAGAGCTCGATGGACGGGGTGACCAGAGGAGCGGCGGTGTATAGCTGAGGCCCTGGTGACACAGTGTAAGCTGGTGACGCAGCGGAAGACAAGAGATGAACGACACTGGTGCAGAGCTCGAGAGTTTTGCTTCCTAGGGTTTAACACAGATCAATTTTGACATACGAGGGTAATATTGGAATATAAAAGGGGGACTACTCAGTTAAAACGGAGGTATATCATTTTTTTTCAATAGGAAGTTCAACTCAGCAACAACAGAGGTTTAAATAGAATTAACCTAAAAATATTTAATTTCCGTTTTGCATATTTGTTTCCATCTGTTGTAATTTTATATCAACAAAAGTTAACATAACTATATAGATGTCTTTTCCCATACCAAATTATATTCTTTAAGGAACAAAGAAAACGTAACATTAACCAAGCAAGCAAACAAACATAACATTACATTTCCATTACATTTCCAGAGCCATCAAAAGGCTGTCTATTTGTTCCAACTAAAGAAAAGCATAAAATAAAAATCACAACACATATAGAAAGCAATTTTGTGCGGCTTGGTTATGGCTGTCAAATTAAACCAAATGTTCAACGCCAAAGTTTGTACAGCGTCCCAATGAATCCTGTCAAAGCAAAGAAATATGCGAAACTCGATCTTGCCCACAAGTCAAAAATTTCCTGTATAAAACATATAGGATTCTTTATTAGCAGCAAATAAACAACATATTTAGAACACTTCATATGGTAGGGTTCAATTCTTCTATGCCCATTCTCCATGTCCCTTCAATCAAATTCCCTGATTTTCGTTTTTTTTGCATTTAAATCCCCCAACAATTGAGAGGTTTAACTGCAAAAGGTGAAAAATCAGAAAGTTGTGATTGGATGGTATATGGGAGACACAGAAAACGAGGGCAGAAGAATTGGTGCGTTTCACCATAGATTCTCATTACTCACCTTTTTAAGAAGGCTGATGTCAGCTTCGCCAGTCAGTCTGCAATTTTGTATATACAAAACAAAAATCAATTTTGTTAACATATAAAAGGACTCATTTACAGGAAAACTTGCATAAATAACCTACCAATATCGCTGAACACAACCATCCATTTTTATTCACCAAATTGATATCGATATTTTTCTTAAGATAATCCGATAAATTTCAGTATACATTTAGATAATTCACATGACTGATTGACCAAACTAGACAAATTCATAAAATAAATCCTATGATAAACCGCTTTCAGCTTTTAGCCAGTTTGAACTAAAACGATAATAGCTCAAACTAAAATTTTAGATGCTTCGACTTAATTTTAAACAACCTCCTACAAAAAAGCACAAAAACACAAAGCAGAAATGAGAACACACACCTTAAACCTACTAATTTTTCCAACTAATCCAATAGTCTTTGCACTATCTAGTTTGTAAAAGAATGACCCGTTCCACTAAAACAAAAATTAATATAAGCAGTGTCCCCATGATTATATGTGTGTTTTTACGCCAAGACATAGAACTTAGTAAACTAGTGAACACCAAACATTTCGAAGTTCAAATATACTAAGTAAAGGCACAAATATTCACGCCAACTAATCACAAACATAAAAATTAGTAACCCAACCACAAAACATTTGACTTAATACCAGGTTACTTAATTAATTTGCATAATATGAATAGAGAGAAAATTAAGGCCCCGCAGATTAAGTCTACCGTTATGTTTGACTTTCAACTTTCCAAGCATAACATTTTGTACTCCTTTTCTAAGCATCCTAACATCCTTCAACATATAAACTACCAAGTGATATAAGAATGTCAATTATGTGGAGCAATTATGTTTGTTATCAGAATTCCACGAAGTAGTGAAAAAATAAGAGAACGAAATTCAAACAAACAAACAAAAAAAAAAAAAAAAAGGAAATTGAGTCACCTAAACATGTGTTCAAGTTTTGCACCCTCCTTTTCAAAGTTGTACCTGTTAAGATATAATCCGGGATATTATACATTATAATAAGAAAAGGATCTCTCATTAGCATATTTAACACGGAGTAAAATCGTCAAAACGTTCTCATACTTGATTTCAAGAATTTCACCCAGCAATCCTACAAACCTTTTCTCAACGCACTCAATGCGTAGAACCTGTATTCATATAAAAATGTGGTCAATAATGCATGATTAATTACAACCCCTCAATCACCCAAACATAAAATAAAGTCAAATGGGACTTGCTTCAACCACGTTCAAAAAATCTACAATGACAAACAAACAAAAAATTTCTGCCACAGTACATGTGTATATTAGGATTTGGTTATAGTTTTTCTACGAATTTCGTCAAAAGACCTGTTGTAAAGGATTTTGATTCAAGACCACTCAAATCAAACCCCCAAACAATCGTGGTAAATGTGCAAAAAAAACACAACATTCAGCAATCAGTATTCAGCTATCAGCGTCCGGCTATCAGCATCTAGCTTTCAGTGTTTTAAACAAACGAAGCCTAAAATTATTCTAAATTATTTTATCTGAATAGATGTTTTATTCAGAATTAAAAAAACCAGTGTGAAAGTGTTTAACACTTATTCGCTGAATAAGCATTTCAGATCTGAACACTTATTCACAAGTGGTACCTTAGAAAGTTTGATTTATAAATCAGAACTTGCATTCAGAACTTCTAATTAAAACAAGCACATACCTAATCTATCTCTGAAAAAGCAGAAAAAGTATTTATTGAGTTAAGAAAACCAGACCTGGGCGTTTTCATTTAGAACATTAACTTGCTCAGTAGGAATACCTTGCGCCTCATCCAGCTTGCTTATCTATATTGAACACAAATCATACACTGATTAATTGATTTCCAATCAAGCATCAACAAAACCGAAATTGTTATTTAAGGGAAAAAAAAGGCGATTTCTTACGGAAGCAGTGTTAGGAAGAGAAGTTCTCTTCCCGTTGCAAATCGAAAGAGGAACTTCTCTGGTGTTATAATTTCGATTTCTTATTAGAGAAGAGGATATTGACTGTAACAAAAGGGATTCGCTGAATAAGCATTTCAGATCTGAACACTTATTCACAAGCGGTACCTTAGAAAGTTTGGTTGATTTATAAATCAGAACTTCTAATTAAAACAAGTACAAACTTAATCTGTCTCTGAAAAGGCAGAAAAAAAATTTAGTGAGTAAAAAAAAAAAAACAGACCTGGGCGTTTTCATTTGGAACCTCTTCAGTGCTTGTCGCCTTAGCTTGCTCAGTAGGAATACCTTGCGCCTCTTCCATCTTGTTTATCTATATTGAACACATACGCTGATTATTTGATTTCCAATCAAGCATCAACACAACCGAGAATGTTATTTAAGAAGAAAAAAGGCTATTTCTTACGGAAACAGTGTTAGGATGAGAAGTTCTCTTCCCGTTGCAAATCGAAAGAGCTCTGGTGTTATGATTTCGATTTCTTATTAGAGAAGAGGATATTGACTGTAAGAAAAGGGATCCGCCTCTTTTACACGCCATAGCTAATTTGCGGGAGATTAAAGAAATAAAATTAGCGAATTTCTTGATGAAGGGGAAATCGCTGGGAATGGACCGGGCTGTTAAATAGTGAGCTGCTAAAGGAACCAATAAAGTGCATCCTGTTACCATTGCTAAAAAAACACCTATACTATTTTTTATTATATAGGAAAGTAGCCTAAATATCAAAATTACAGAAAAATATAAGATTTTAGGCTGAATGACATATATTAATCTCCTTAATTTCAGGAGTTTCGTCTCTTCTCCTTAATTCTCTGCGAATATTTTATTTTTAAATTAAATTATAATTTTACATTTATTTATTGTTTCTCTCACGTTATTTTACTTATTCTGTCATTTTACATTTAATATAGAAATTTCAAAGTTTACACAATTATTTATTAGCAGTTAGCTTCTAATATTTTATATTAAAGTCCATATATTTAAATTAACTAGTATTACCGCACAACGATGGAAAACCGACCGTTAAAATGTTCAATATAAAATAAAATTATTTGTTAAAACATATTTGTTAAACTTTATTTTAATTCAAATGAGATCAAGCATTTTTTATATCAGATAAAAAGAAAATAAAGATTACTAGTACCACCGCATAACGGCGAGGAACTGACATTTAAATTGCATAACTTTAAAAAAAAACTAGTTTTTTTTATTCATAGTTGAATATAAAAAACTAATGTGTTTTTTTATTCATATCGAAAACTAATGTGATAGATAATATTTAAAATTAAATAAATTTATGGAGTCAAAAGTGGAGAAATTAAAATTTGTATTTTTTAAATTTTGTTATTTTTTCTACATAATCTATGCAGATGAATCAAAGGATATTGTAGTAGAAATATGATATTAATGGTAAATCTGGAGTAGATTTGAAATATAATGGATATTTCAGAGAAACTTTAGGCATTAGAATTTGAACCATTAAACACATCGGAGAAAACAATTCCGAGAAAGGTGGAGTTCATGTGTCAGAAAATGCTGCTATATTTGAGGCTATATTCATTGGAACAGACAAATTGATTTAGCCTCTCTTACAGTAGAGAAACCTCCCTAACGGTCGGTTTGATTACAAAACACAAAATTTAAGTAATTTAAATGAAGTCAATTAACTAATATTTCTGTCATATACTAAAAATGACAAAATTATGTTTTTTTGGCTCCAACTACCTACATTTAGTACGATATTTCATAATTACTTACGTAAAATTAAAACTATTTAAATAACTTTTGCAAATTATTATTCACTGATTCGCCTAATAAATTACATCAAGATTAACTATATTTTTATTGATAAAAATGAAAAAAAAATCAAATATATAAACAAATCAATCACATAACGTAAATTATACACATAAATAACTATCACAAGTTATCATCCATGCTTTGGACATGGATGTGGCGAAATATTATGTAGTTTTATTGATACGTACAATTACAATTGAAATGTAGCACTATGCCAATAATAACTACCTAAAAGGGTAAAAATTGCATAGACATGTTTGGTTTTAAGGATTAGCACATAACATAAAATAAAGAGAGGCAAATTTATTATTAAAAATAAAAATGAAAACATAAATATGTATAGTAGAATGCAGAATAAAACATTATAAAAGAACATAGATGAGGAAAAAAAATCATAGCAGCAAAGGTTTTCAGACTATACTCTTACTAAGATGAGATTGTTAATGTTCTTTAATATTCTTATGGTAGGCAAGAACATACTTATTGAAAAATATTTCCTATGGTAATATCCGAAGAGGGTTCTATTACAAAAGCAGAATTCAGGCCCGGCCGTGGGCATTGGCAGCCTAGGCGGCCGCCTAGGGTCTCCGATTTCAGGTGGCCTTTGCCCAGGGCCTCAGATTAGTTGAGGGACTTCAAACTTGAACATACCTGCATGTATCTAAATGTTAGCAATATACGATTAAATTAGTGGTTGGTGAAGTGGTTAAGTTATACGACTTTCTTTCTGGTGGTTTGTAGGTCAACCCCTTGCATTTGCATGGTTGTTGTTTTTTTTCTTCTCCATTCCTTGCAACATCATTGCATTTTTTCGTAGGGCCTCAGTAACCATAGGGTCAGCACTAAAAGCTGAATTTATCGGTTTTATGATTCGATGGACATATATAGTTAAGACACAAATCTTTAAGTCAATAATTCAAGGGTAATGGTGGGTGTTGTGTTGTAGTTTTTTGAACAGTTAGAAATCAAATAGAGTCGACTGTCAAACCACTTGCATGCAACACTAGAGCCTGTCAAACTATTTGCATGTTGAATCAACGCCTAGCTTATAAAAGTTTGTCTGCTCGCATTGAATTTTAGTCTATGCTCTATTTTCTGCCTAACTTCTCAATCTGCATTGCATTTCAGTCCTTTCTCTACCAGTCACTTCTCCACACTGCAATGCCTGTTATTTCAGTCGCTATTTGTACGCAACTTGTTATCTATGCTGATAATATGTGTAGATGTTATTGTCTTATATTCATGCCATACACTTCTGTGAAATGAAATGATACTGCCTCTGCACAATGTAGTCTTTTCTTATGCAGCTGACTCATATGTTTCAACCACAGATAGTTTTTCCAATTCTCACAAGTTCCATGCCATATTTGATAGTGTTGTCAAGTTTGGCTTACTTGTGGCTCAATTTTTTTTATTATTCAATTAATTGTATTGTTTTGCATATAAGAGGAAAGCTGTCATTGCTCATCATCTCATTGATGGTCCCCTTTTGGAATTACTATAATTATTCTTGTTAAGTGTTTTGTGTACACCTACTTGATGTGTTGGTTTGCCTTGTTTTATTCATGCAAAATAAATGAACATGAGCGCTTTCCTCTCATTGCCACTACTAGAAAATATTGTTATAGTGACATAACTATTGTGAAGGAAAAATTCCTAGTAAAATTGAGTCGGATCTGAGATGGATCTAAATTGCTTTTTTAAGTTTTGTTTTTCAAATATATTTTTCTATTGACCAGCATATTTTTTGTGGTGTAACATTAATCCCTAACAAATCTGTGGTAAATTAGTCATGTAATTGTCATGGATATGGAAATCATAGCCAAATTTTACCTTTAAAAAATGGAAAGCTATTTGTCACATATCATGAAAAATCCATCTCAAATCAGCTATGGAGCTGTCATTGGTGGTTGAAAAGTCACTAAATTTTATGTTAGAATTAAATAAAATATTGTTGCCACAAAAAGTCACAAACCCATAGTAATTTATTGGTAAATTGTGCATCACGCTTTTGGATCTCTCCAATCCTTTCGATGAGGGTAGGTTTTATCGATAAGCTTGCCAACATTTCAGGTCCTAACTTACACCTTGGTCTGAAATCAAATTCTGCCAAGCACTCGAGGCTTTTCCATTCTGAATACATCGCTCCCAAACTTGTGTGTCTTCGACTTAACGCATCTACAACTGTGTTACCTTTACCAATAGTATAGGCTATACCAAAATCCTGCGATGCCAGAAAATATAACCACAATTGCTGCCGAAGATTCAAATCCTTTTGGGAGAAAAGATACTTCAACGACTAGTGACCCGTAAACAACTCGAATCGAACTCCCAAAAAGTAATGTCTCAACATCTTCAAAACAAACACAATCGCTGCCAACTCTAAATCATGAGTCAGATAATTTCTTTCATGCTGCTTTACTTGTCGACTCGCGTAGGCCACAACCTTATCCTTCTGCATTAGTACTGCTCCAAGTCCAATACCGCAAGCATCGGTGTATACCACTATCTCTTCATTCCCACTTGGAATGGTCAAAACAAGAGCATTCGTCAGTCTCTCTTTCAGGATTCCAAACGCTGTGTAACACCCCACGTCCGTTAGTGTCACTCACAAAGGGAATGCACTAAGTTATGTGGAGCATTTAGGGTAAAAGATGCAGATAAATTACAAGACAGACAGAAATTAAATAGCGGAAAATAAAACTTTGCTTTATTGATAAAATAGTTTGTACAAAGATTTCTTTACAATATCAGAGTGTCATCTGTCTTACAAGATAAAGAAGCATAGAACAACATTTATATTCCCCAATTTTAGCAAGAGCTAGCCATAGCATCTGCTAAGAGAATCCAAGCAAACTTCGACAAATCTTCAAGCTGGGAAAGAGTGACAGTCCAACTTAACCTGAGCTATACAATTCCCTCCTTTACTACCTGGGGGGGGGGGGGGGGGCGAAACGGAAGAAAAGAAGACGAAAGAAAAACAGAGTCAGACATAAAGCCTGAGTAAGTTCGGTAACTTCTAGCATATGAACATGGAAAAACAAACGACATGAATTAACTTAATACAAGATTACACCATGATGATAGGGTTAGCAAGATTAGAGAAGATTAACACAAGATATGCTAAACTAAGATAAACTGGATATGCTCTAATATTTTCGCCGCTTCGCTATTTCCTTGTTATACTGGTTTCTATATCTCTGCACCACCTAACTAGTGTCCCAACTAGTAACGATAACGTGATCCCAATCCCTGTATTTTCCATCGCCTTCAGGCATCCATTTATTTATTTGTTACCTAGATTTAATCTAGGGTTTCCTACCAAGTACTTTCTAGATTCCTCTAAAGTTTACGCTATCTGCTGAATGCTTCTCGGATTCATGATATATGCCACCTAGTTCAACTAGGAATTATGCTATCTGTCGAACGATGCCCCCAAGTCTAGGACACACTACCTAGAGTGGTATATGTTCCTATACTTCCCCACGCATGTATCGCGAATCGTTATCGCTTGTCTAGATGCACATGTCCCATAATGTGCGGTCCGAGTTCTGTGTCAGGGAAAATCAAGGAATACAGAACTCGGTCGGGAGCTTTCAGATATCTGCCGATGCAGATGCTAAGGTCTGTTTTTATTTCAGTGGCTATGGTCCCACTTGACCCCTCCCTCAACTAATGAAAGGCACACCTTGAAAAATGAGAACTATACGCTGTCCCTGGTGCCCCACTATCATATGGCCATCCTCACCCATAACTAGATAACAAGTATATGGTCTTTTGGAGTTCTCCGCCTTTCCACTTCACGTATCTCGATTGACTCAAGACGGATGGTAGACGACGAGTCGCTATCACAGGGCTACCATTTGCTCGCCGAATCATGCCGGTCCATCCTAGTCTTTAGGTTGCCATGTATTGCAACCAAGGCATACCCCTGGTTCTTCTACGCAGACCTTAACCTCTGTGGGCCCAGGCGGATCATCTGCAGCCTCACAGAGGGATACCAAGAGTACCCTCACGTTCCCTCGAAGCCTCGGGCTTCGTAACCCAATTCGTTGGAGCCTTCTTTTTAACCAGACGGACGTTCGCTCCTCCTCGTGTTATACTAAGAATTACTACTTAGTTTTATTAACTAAGATTTACCACTTAGTTTCCAGAATCGTTGTTTTCTAAGGTTTACTACTTAGTTCCCTTTTCTGTCAATTTGGATTGGTTAAGTGTCATTAGTCAATTCAAGCCAACTTAACCCTCTTCATTCATCTTGTTATACTGGTTAAGTGTTATCGGCCACAAACCAAGTTATATTGGTTAAGTATTTCTTATTACTTAACCCTACCCATTCACCCTGTATTGCTTAAGTGTTCCTTTTTAACTTAACCTTGCCCGTCTGTCTTAACTAACATGTTATTAATGGTTAAGTATTATCCCTTCATGTTTTAGACTTAACCTCATTCCTTTATCACAACCTGATGGTTAAGTGTTCAGGTTTACTTAACCCTACGGTCTAGCCCAGCTAACACATCAAATTGGCTAAGTGTATTAAATTTTACTTAACCCCAACCTCTAGACTAGTTAACATGTTAATTTGGCTAAGTGTATTAGCTTTACTTAACCCCACCTTCTAGTCTAGTTAACATGTCAATTTGGCTAAGTGTTTTCTTAGTTACTTAACCCCTACAAATCTTGTCTTGTTACCATGTTAAGTTGGTTAAGTGTCCCTATGGACTTAGCCCTCCCATTCTAGCTTAACTGGGTTAAGTGTCTGTATGAACCTAACCCCACCCATTGGTTTGGTTATCATGTTGAATTGGTTAAGTGTCTTAGTTAACTTAACCCTACCATTCTTGTTCTAGCTTTAACTAAGTAAATTAAAGCTGCTACCACTCACATTAGACAGATGTTGTTGCGAATACTGGATATGTCGGTTGGTTCCGGGCAGGTTTACATCGCAACTCAGTCTAACCTCGGGTTAGGCATATTCGTGTTTTCTAAGTTCAAAGGGTTTCAATTTATTTTCAAATCAAGTTTCGAAAGTAACCATCCCGTTCGTCGGATCAGTTAGGGATAGCCAGGGAGAGCAGGAAACCTGTATTTTCCAAACCCAAGCCTAGACACTATCCTCTCTGTCACCCTAGAACTTTCTGGTGTGTCATTAAAGAAATGTTGTTAATAAACCTTTAATTTGTCTAAATTTATATTTCCTCATTCAGGCCAAATTCTATAAGTAAATTATTTCTAATTTACTTATTTCCTAATTACTCTTTTAATGTAAATTGTCTACATTCATTCTTATGGCCCATTTCCCCTTCTAAATCATATTTATGCTTTTTGGTATGTGGACTATAACAAATTAAGTGTCACTAACCATGATTTTGCTAAACCTGCCAATTACTCCCAATTATGGCCAATTTCACATTTATGCCAATATACTTACCGTGCCAAATTAGCCAATCCAATTCCGATTCAACATTCTAATTCTAGACTTATTACTCTAGTTCACTATTCATGTAAATGCTAGATTTACACGTCAATATTAGATTCAAATTACACATCTTATAATTCATGTCAAATTTATCCAAATTTGCATTTCTATGAACATGCCACAATACATGTTCCCAATTTATGCCAATTTCCGAGTTAAACTATGTTTTTAGTAAATTTCATCTTTTGCCCAAACCGCATTCCCACCGTTCGTATAATCGTGATTCAGTCTAGATTATAAAGCTAGGTTCGTAGAAAATAGGGAATGAACCAATGATGCTATGCAAAAGATAGACATACTAACTGGCATAAAAAGGGTTGAATAACGACGTCGGTTCAAGAACATGGGTAGACCTAACTAAATAGGTAAATTCCCAAGGTCTAAAACCAAGAATAGACAGAATAGAGACATAGGTTCAAGAACATGGGTAGACCTAACTTAATAGGTAAATTCCCAAGGTCTAAAACAAAAGATAACCAAGAATAGACAGGATAGATGATCGGGTTTAGACCCAATTTCATAGTCACAAAACTTAAGCAACACTTTCCTAGTCATGAATCACATGTGTTTAATCACAGATGTCCTTATTATGTCGTAGGCAACAATTTATATTTCCTAATCAAAGGCATAGGCTTAGTCAAGGAAATAATCCTCATAGTCATAGTCACAGTCATAGGCAATGTTCATAGTCATAGGCAATGTCCATAGTCATAGGCAATGTTCATAGTCATAAGCAAATGTTCATAGTCATAGGCATATGGTTTTAAGGTCCATAGTTTAATAGTCACGGTCTTATTTGTCCTCGAATCATAACAGTTCTTAATTAGGTTCAAGAGTATAGGCACTGATTCGAATAGAGAGAGAGAGAGATTTGGCATATTCTTTTATTCCTTTAATTTCATGTCACGAACAGAGAAAAACGTTCAAATCTAGAAATAACTGACTTACAGAGATTAGATCAGAACAAAAAGATGGCGTTGCTAAGATTCGTAGAAAAACAGTCGTTGAAGTCATTTGAACCTCCTCTTGAATCCTAGCTTGACTTGAACCTCTTCTTGAAAGTCTTTTAGCAGCATCTCCTCGTCTTGATTTATTATATATATATTATTCTATTTATTATTTAATTTAAGAGCAGGAGAAGAAGCCATGTTTGTCAATAATCTTTGCAGCATAAGGGTAGAAAAGAATTGTGAATAGAGAAGAAGACTTGGGCTGTTTATATAGTGTTAGGCGGACGAACCTGGTCAGAATGGCGTCCAGATACATCAGAACGAACCAGGTGCAGAAAACAGGAAAAAGCAGGGGGGTCGACCCTAGGTCGACTACCCAGTCGACCTGGGTGACCCAGGTCGACTACCCATTCGACCTGGGTGCCCAAGTCGACTACCCAGTCGACCTGGGTGCCTTGGGCGGGAAAATTCCCGCCCAGCCCATTCTGGGTCTATTTTGAATTTTGAACTCGACCTGTTTTGAATTTTGAACTTCGCTGAATCTTCCGGAGGCCATAACTCCCTCATACGGTCTCCGATTTACGCAAACTTGGACTCGTTTTCATGCAGAATTCCGAGACGAACGCAATAGCGCAACCCGTTTCCCTTTATTTTGATTTTAACTTTTAATTCTGCCTTGATTTGCGAATCTTAGTGTTATAGAATTACGAGGTGTTACATTCTCCCCCACTTAAAAGGATTTCGTCCCCGAAATCCTCAAGTTAGGAAGAATGTGTCCTACCATCCAATCACCCATCTACTCAACCATTCAATCACAAGCATTCATTGTCCTTAAAAGATTTCTAATGCTTTCATGTTTATATGCATAGTGTGTGTACATGTCTTTATCTAATGCAAAATCAGGCGGTCTACTGATTCAGTTGACCTCCTTAATGCAAATCATGTCAGTGCCATGCGTCCAATCATGTTTGCAAGCATCCCTAGTTATGTAAATACTACATGCGTGCACAACCATTCATCCATATGCAACATCCATATGATAACATATCAAGTTCAGCTTATAAACAAATACATATTTGTAAATGCAATATGCAAGCGTCCGAACTTGACCTAGTGCCTAATATGTATGCAGATGCATCCACGAGCAACCATTAGCAACCACTTGCAACCATCAACCATAACTTGTATCAAATACATGTTTACATCCATTGGCTTCTACCTAAGGATCGAAGATACGACCTAGGTGATATACTTTGGAAAGAGGGAAACAACTATGCGTAAAGCTCCTAAACAAAGAAATCAAGGATGCACCCTCAAGGAAAAGGGTATGATGCTAGTATCTAGCCTTCTTGAGCTTTACTCCACTGTATCTTAACTGATTTAACTTCACTATTGTGAAATACCGGATCTCCATTTCCAAAATAAACAGATGTCAATCGCGGTACCAAGTATACGTATTAAGATGATTAGAGGTTTCCCTTTTATCCGCCATGCCATAACTATAAGAGTCGAGAGGTCACTACGTGCTCTTTGGAGTGCCTGCCACAACTATTCATCTCTCACGCAAACCATCCAAACCGAACTCGACATTCCTCAAGTACAAGCCCCAAAGGCCTAAACCAATATCAGACAAGCACCCAAGGAATATCTCCTCCGAACTTAGACGATCTACGTGAGATGATATAAGCTAACTCGATAGCTATTCTCAAATCCCTACTAACCAAAAATAAACTGGTCGGACCACCAATTGGATTTGAGACTCTAGTGGGATCTTTCTACTATACAAGTACTACGGTGCAGAGACTCAACTATGGAAGTGGATATGAAAAAATGAGAAGCGCTAGAACCTAAGGAAATAGCACGAACAGAAAAACTAGACTCTTCCAACAGAACTTTACTACCTTTCTCCTAGGTACGCTTGGTGGCGAAAGCATGTACTTGTCCTTCTGAAAATCTTGTCCTCGTTCTTGCCCTTGTCCTTTTAATTATATGCCCTATCCTACCCTAGTAAAAATACTTCCTCTTGTCTTAGGTTTTACAATTTCTTCCTCCTTCGTGAGCTAAACCAACATCCATGAATTCCTCATCCTAGGGTTGTGCTCCTTAGCCAAACTCCTCTTCCCTTTCCGTGTGTAGTCACGTTGACAAATCTCTCGAAAACTGCCTCCATCGTCCAGAAAACCCTATAAGCTTCGAAAGAAAACTGCCCGTAGATGAAACAACTACGGCTATGGATGGAAGCCGGGCACTAGTTTGCCCTTCGATGAGGTTACCTCCCAGAAAGCCAGGAGCCCCCAGAGACCCAAGAAAGAAGGAGACAAGAATTTAAACAAAGGAAGAGGAGGTAGTGCGTATGGCTTTGGGGAATATGTCTTTAAAATAAATCTTTTCTCTTGAAAATGCTTCTTTAAAAACCGTTTTGAAAATAATTTTTCAAATCCTTTATCTGATCTGGTAACCTTCAGCTCTGATACCACGTGTAACACCCCAAGTCCGTTAGTGTCACTCACAAAGGGAATGCACTAAGTTCTGTGGAGCATTTAGGGTAAAAGATGCAGATAAATTACAAGATAGACAGAAATTAAACAGTGGAAAATAAAACTTTGCTTTATTGATAAAATAGTGTGTACAAAGATTTCTTTACAATATCAGAGTGTCATATGTCTTACAAGATAACGAAGCAAAAAACAACATATATATTCCCCAATTTTAGCAAGAGCCAGCCATAGCATCTGATAAGAGAATCCAAGCAAACTTCGACAAATCTTCAAGCTGGGAAAGAGTGACAGTCCAACTTAACCTGAGCTATACTATTCCCTCCTTTACTACCTGGGGGGGGGGACGGAAGAAAAGAAGACGAAAGAAAAAACAGAGTCAGACATAAAGCCAGAGTAAGTTCAGTAACTTCTAGCATATGAACATGGAAAAACAAACGACATGAATTAACTTAATACAAGATTACACCATGATGATAGGGTTGGCAAGATTAGACAAGATTAACACAAGATATGCTAAACTAAGATAAACTGGATATGCTCTAATACTTTCGCCGCTTCGCTATTTCCTTGTTATACTGGTTTCTATATCTCTGCACCACCTAACTAGTGTCCCAACTAGTAACGATAACGTGATCCCAATCCCTGTATTTTCCATCGCCTTCAGGCATCCATTTATTTATTTGTTACCTAGATTTAATCTAGGGTTTCCTACCAAGTACTTTCTAGATTCCTCTAAAGTTTACGATATCTGCTGAATGCTTCTCGGATTCAGGATTTATGCCACCTAGTTCAACTAGGAATTATGCTACCTGTCGAACGATGCCCCCAAGTCTAGGACACACTACCTAGAGTGGTATATGTTCCTATACTTCCCCACGCATGTATCGCGAATCGTTATCGCTTGTCTAGATGCACATGTCCCATAATGTGCGGTCCGAGTCCTGTGTCAGGGCAAATCAAGGAATACAGAACTCGATCGGGAGCTTTCAGATATCTGCCGATGCAGATGCTAAGGTCTGTTTTTATTTCAGTGGCTATGGTCCCACTTGACCCCTCCCTCAACTAATGAAAGGCACACCTTGATAAATGAGAACTATACGCCGTCCCTGGTGCCCCACTATCCTATGGCCATCCTCACCCATAACTAGATAGCAAGTATATGGTCTTTTGGAGTTTTCCGCCTTTTCGGTTCACGTATCTCGATTGACTCAAGATGGATGGTAGACGACGAGTCGCTATCACAGGGCTACCGTTTGCACACCGAATCACGTCGGTCCATCCTAGTCTTTAGGTTGCCATGTATTGCAACCAAGGCATACCCCTGGTTCTTCTACGCAGACCTTAACCTCTGTGGGCCCAGGCGGATCATCTGCAGCCTCATAGAGGGATACCAAGAGTACCCTCACGTTCCCTCGAAGCCTCGGGCTTCGTAACCCAATTCGTTGGAGCCTTCTTTTTAACCAGACGGACGTTCGCTCCTCCTCGTGTTATACTAATAATTATTACTTAGTTTTATTAACTAAGATTTACCACTTAGTTTCCTGAATCGTTGTTTTCTAAGGTTTACTACTTAGTTCCCTTTTCTGTCAATTTGGATTGGTTAAGTGTCATTAGTCAATTCAATCCAACTTAACCCTCTTCATTCATCCTGTTATACTGGTTAAGTGTTATCGGTAATTCATGTTGACTTAACCCCACCACAAACCAAGTTATATTGGTTAAGTATTTCTTATTACTTAACCCTACCCATTCACCCTGTATTGGTTAAGTGTTCCTTTTTAACTTAACCTTGCTCGTCTGTCTTAACTAACATGTTATTAATGGTTAAGTATTATCCCTTCATGTTTTAGACTTAACCTCATTCCTTTATCACAACCTGATGGTTAAGTGTTCAGGTTTACTTAACCCTACGGTCTAGCCCAGCTAACACTTCAAATTGGCTAAGTGTATTAAATTTTACTTAACCCCAACCTCTAGACTAGTTAACATGTTAATTTGGCTAAGTGTATTAGCTTTACTTAACCCCACCTTCTAGTCTAGTTAACATGTCAATTTGGCTAAGTGTTTTCTTAGTTACTTAACCCCTACAAATCTTGTCTTGTTACCATGTTAAGTTGGTTAAGTGTCCCTATGGACTTAGCCCTCCCATTCTAGCTTAACTGTGTTAAGTGTCTGTATGAACCTAACCCCACCCATTGGTTTGGTTATCATGTTGAATTGGTTAAGTGTCTTAGTTAACTTAACCCTACCATTCTTGTTCTAGCATTAACTAAGTAAATTAAAGCCGCTACCACTCACATTAGACAGATGTTGTTGCGAATACTGGATATGTCGGTTGAATCCGGGCAGGTTTACATCGCAACTCGGTCTAACCTCGGGTTAGGCATATTCGTGTTTTCTAAGTTCAAAGGGTTTCAATTTATTTTCAAATCAAGTTTCGAAAGTAACCATCCCATTCGTCGGATCAGTTAGGGATAGCCAGGGAGAGCAGGAAACTTGTATTTTCCAAACCCAAGCCTAGACACTATCCTCTCTGTCACCCTAGAACTTTCTGGTGTGTCATTAAAGAAATGTCGTTAATAAACCTTTAATTTGTCTAAATTTATATTTCCTCATTCAGGCCAAATTCTATAAGTAAATTATTTCTAATTTACTTATTTCCTAATTACTCTTTTAATGTAAATTGTCTACATTCATTCTTATGGCCCATTTCCCCTTCTAAATCATATTTATGCTTTTTGGTATGTGGACTATAACAAATTAAGTGTCACTAACCATGATTTTGCTAAACCTGCTAATTACTCCCAATTATGGCCAATTTCACATTTATGCCAATATACTTACCGTGCCAAATTAACCAATCCAATTCCGATTCAACATTCTAATTCTAGACTTATTACTCTAGTTCACTATTCATGTAAATGCTAGATTTACACGTCAATATTAGATTCAAATTACACATCTTATAATTCATGTCAAATTTATCCAAATTTGCATTTCTATGAACATGCCACAATACTTGTTACCAATTTATGCCAATTTCCAAGTTAAACTATGTCTTTAGTAAATTTCATATTTTGCCCAAATCGCATTCCCACCATTCGTATAATCGTGATTCAGTCTAGATTATAAAGCTAGGTTCGTAGAAAATAGGGAATGAACCAATGATGCTAAGCAAAAGATAGACATACTAACTAGCATAAAAAGGGTTGAATAATGACGTCGGTTCAAGAACATGGGTAGACCTAACTAAATAGGTAAATTCCCAAGGTCTAAAACCAAGAATAGACAGAATAGAGACATAGGTTCAAGAACATGGGTAGACCTAACTTAATAGGTAAATTCACAAGGTCTAAAACCAAAGATAACCAAGAATAGACAGGATAGATGATCGGGTTTAGACCCAATTTCATAGTCACAAAACTTAAGCAACACTTTCCTAGTCATGAATCACATGTGTTTAATCACAGATGTCCTTGTTATGTCGTAGGCAACAGTTTATATTTCCTAATCAAAGCCATAGGCTTAGTCAAGGAAATAATCCTCATAGTCACAGTCACAGTCATAGGCAATGTTCATAGTCATAGGAAATGTCCATAGTCATAGGCAATGTTCATAGTCATAGGCAAATGTTCATAGTCATAGGCATATGGTTTTAAGGTCCATAGTTTCATAGTCACGGTCTTATTTGTCCTCGAATCATAACAGTTCTTAATTAGGTTCAAGAGTATAGGCACTGATTCGAAGAGAGAGAGAGAGAGATTTGGCATATTCTTTTATTCCTTTAATTTCATGTCACGAACAGAGAAAAACGTTCAAATCTAGAAATAACTGACTTACAGAGATTAGATCAGAACAGAAAGATGGTGTTGCTAAGATTCGTAGAAAAACAGTCGTTGAAGTCATTTGAACCTCCTCTTGAATCCTAGCTTGACTTGAACCTCATCTTGAAAGTCGTTCAGCAGCATCTCCTCGTCTTGATTTATTTTTCATATATATTATTCTATTTATTATTTAATTTAAGAGCAGGAGAAGAAGCCATGTTTGTCAATAATCTTTGCAGCATAAGGGTAGAAAAGAATTGTGAATAGAGAAGAAGACTAGGGCTGTTTATATAGTGTTAGGCGGACGAACCTGGTCAGAATGGCGTCCAGATACATCAGAACGAACCAGGTGCAGAAAACAGGAAAAAGCAGGGGGGTCGACCCCCAGGTCGACTACCCAGTCGACCCAGGTCGACTGCCCATTCGACCTGGGTGCCCAGGTCGACTACCCAGTCGACCTGGGTGCCTTGGGCGGGAAAATTCCCGCCCAGCCCATTCTGGGTCTGTTTTGAATTTCGAACTCGACCTATTTTGAGTTTTGAACTTCGCTGAATCTTCCAGAGGCCATATCTCCCTCATACGGACTCCGATTTACGCAAACTCAGACTCGTTTTCATGCAGAATTCCGAGACGAACACAATGGCATAGCCCGTTTCCCTTGATTTTGATTTTAACTTTTAATTCTGCCTTGATTTGCGAATCTTAGTGTTACAGAATTACGGGGTGTTACACGCTTGCTTATACTTCACATCCCATGCGAACATTTGTTTCTTCGTCGTCAATCCTGTTAACGGTGCATCTATCTTGGAGAAATCCTTTATAAAACGGCGATAATATCCCGCTAACCCAAGGAAACTTCTCATGTCCTTCGCATTCTAAGGTCTATCCCAGTCCTAGATTGCTGCCACTTTAGCGGGGTCAACTGCCATCACATTTCCAAAAACAACATGGCCTAAGAACCTCACTTCACTCTTCCAGAAGTGACACTTCGAAAACTTAGCCTTCAGCTGATGCTTTCGCAAGATTTCCAAAACAACTCTCAAGTACATCTTGTGCTCTTCCTCATTTCGGCAATAAACTAGAATATCATCCACGAACACAAGCAAGAACTTGTTCAATTGATCTCTTAAAACTCTATTAATAAGATACACAAAATACGCTGGCGCGTTAGTCAACCCAAATGGCTCACCAATCATTCAAAGAAACTGGATGGTGTCCTAAAAGCAGTCTTCAGCACACTATCCTTCGCCACTCTCAATTTGTGAAATCCTTTTGCCAAATCCATCTGAGAAAACGCTTTGGCTTCGTGAAGCTAATCAAACAAGTCATCAATGCTTGGCAACGGATACTTGTTCTTCTTGATCACCTTGTTCAGTTCACGATAGTCCACGTACAATCTTAGCGAGCCATCTGCCTAGGTTATAAACACAACTGGTGCACCCCATTCAGAAAAACTTCTCTGAATGAATCCTTTTCCCAAAAGGTCTCGAACTTGCACCTTTAACTCTCGTTGTAACCTAGGTGTCATCTTTCTAAGAGGCATAACGATAGGTCTAACACCCTCGACCAAATCGATTCTGAACTCAATCTCACGATGTGGCGGCAACCCTTTGACTTCGTCAAAGACATGTTCAAACTCATATGCGATCAGCACCGATGACAAATCTTCTTGTGGAATCACAAGCGAATATAAATAGCTCACGAAGACCCCGTCTTTGGGCGTACATCAAATCAAAACCTTTCTCCCTTCTGCATCCCCGACTCTCACCTCTAGCTGCTCACAATTCACTCTTGCCGCATACCTCTTGAGCCAATCCATACCCAAGATAATCACAAACCCAATGAAGTTAGGAACAAAACAATCACACACAAAGGAGCAACCATGACTCGATAACACAAGACCACGACAAAAGCATACAAAGGCTGGATGAACCCCTAACTGGATTAGTCACAATCAAAGGTTTGTCACAAATCTCGGGCTCCAAACCCAAACGGCACACAAGCTCATTACAAATGAATGAATGCGATGCTCCTGTATCAAATAACACATGAACTGAAACACCCTGAACAGAAAGAGTACCTTGGACGATGACACCCTTTCCCTTCTCCTCAACAGTAGGAGCTCTTGAAGACGATGGCATAAATTCCAAGGCATAAGCCTTCACTATCTGCTTTCCCTTAGCCGGTTCCGGACAGTCCTTCTTGAGATGCCAGACTCGCCACAGTTGCGACACTTCCTTTCAACCTTCAGATTCTTACACTCATTAGCAAAATGACCTTTCTATTGGCAGTTAAAGCAAACCACTTCACTCTTAGATTTCTTCTTGCCATCCTTTGCTTTCTGTTGTTGCTACTTCCTCTTCTTATTATTATTACCATCCTACTGTTGTTTCGGAGCTTCCTTTGTGGTAACAACAGTTTCTTCTTTCGGAAACAGGCTTTCATGTCTCACAGCTTTTTCCACAATCTTTTCATATGGATCGTCAAGATGATCCACCAATGGTCTTCCTATGTAGGTGTCCAAAACCATAACAAACTTCTCGTTCTTCTAATATGGAGTGTCTATATATGAACAAGCATACTTCGACAAGGCCTCAAAATCAGAAACATAATCAAGCACTGGTCAACCATTCTGTTTCAGCTCCACATATTTTTTGATTAGAACTGACTTCTGAGCCGTAGAGATAAACTATGTCTCGAACTTAACTTGGAAAAGTTATCTCTTCTTCCAGAGTCTCAAGTGTAACAAAATTCCACTACTCCATGGCCCTGCCCTCTAGCTGCCTTGAAGCAAGATTTCTCTTAGTTGCATCATTTATACCCAAGTCATGTGAATACAAGCATCTAACCATCTTTGAACTTCTTCGGTCGGCTCCGTCCCTTTGAATGGTTTTCCCCCTTAGAGACGTGAGGTCTTTACACAGCTTCACAAAATCCACAACCCTAGGTACCTGCGCACCTACATCTATCGTGGCTGCCATTGGAGCGGGTACCCTTCTCATGAATGCCTCTATCATGGCTGGGTAATCTGGTATACCGCCATTTCCCCCTCCAGGCACAGCCTCCTCCCTAGCAACGTGTCTCGATGGTCGACGACTCATTCTTTATCTGCAATATAGAATGATTAGTCACTGACAAGAAAAACTGCTAATGGAGTTCAAACACTACTAAACTACATACTACTATATAGTATACATCCATCAGAAATCTACAAATACGTCTCTCAAACGTAATTAAGGATTCTAACTTTGGCTAAAATTGATAACCAGAGCTTTGATACCAAACGTAATTATCGTTGTCGTAAGTAATGCGCCAGCCTCCAGCTCCCCACCGCATAACAACATCGTCCTCACTAATCACCTGTCACCTTCCACCTAGTCTGCCCATCCACATTAGGATGAACAGCCCAAGGTAATAAGAGGAAACATAAAACCTCAAGTCAGGCAACAGTCTTAGTGAGCGATAAAATAGCTATCTTACATCATCAATAAAGTATATGAGCATAGGTAGATTAAAACCAATCTACCCAACACCAGAGAAGAACCCAAACCAGTCTTTCCCCCATCTGGCAGTGATAGCCTTTACAAACAAGAAATTGTGAAACAACAATTCAATCATGGCAACCAAGAGTAACCAAAAAATAGCCAAACAACCATCGTTCAATAGAAATCATATCAACTAGTAATATCTCACATAAATCATCCTAATCGAGCTCAACATTCCTTAAGCACAAGCCCAGAGGCCTAAATAAATATCAGACAAGCACCCAAGAAACATCTCCTTCGACTTCAGACAATCTACGTGAGATGGTACAAGCAAAATAACCAAACATCCAAGACCTAGCAACCACTGCCTTTCCTGCTTTGAAACCATCGTTAATTGTATGACGGCCACATGTCATATGTCAAGGGCTAATGGTAAACCCCAGTTCTAGCAAAAAATCCATACGCCTTCACGACTCGTATGTTTGTCTTTCCAATCTCGATAAGTAGGCCCCTCACGACTCCCTAAGGTACTCGACCATACACCTGGTCCTTTATTGTACCCCTTCTTTGAGTCCACTAGAACTTACGACAACGATAATCTCTTAGCCTTCATTTCTCTAGTTGTCATCATTGGCGACTATCCACAAACTCAAGTCCCCATCGAGCAACCATTATACACTAACTCAAAACACACTTGAGTCGTCTTCTCATTCGTTGCATTACAATGATCAACGAACATATCACATTACTTTGAACATTCCCACCTAGATATACATCGAAGTCACCACATCACTGAACTGGACAACATCAATACAAGGTTCACTATAATCAGGTCATCACCCCTTAGGTCGTACCCGACCTATGCTTCCACGACCTGATTTTCCCACTTCCGTCATGCAAGCCAACCCGCTCCAACGACCTAACTAGGTCGTTCCTGCGACCTAACAACCTGACTAGGTAGCCACACCCAACTCAACCCAAGCCCCTTAACGACCTAAGTCTCTTTGAACTGAGACCAACGACCTAACACCGGCCGACCCAACTCCTTAAGCTCCAATGCCCTGAAGCCGATCCTTCCAGTCCTCTACCGCCACGTCACCCACGACCTAGCAGTCCACCGTCGTACGACCTAGAGCCACATCCCGACCTGAGCCTCTCATGGCGATCCAACTCCATTTTTTTGGGAGCAAGAAACACAACCAACTCCCTAAAACGACCCGATCTTGTGAAAAACGACCTGACTCCCAAATCAGCTCCAAACTTGACCAAATCTTCGTCGAACGATAATATAGACGAAACCAACTCATCTAGTTCAACCATAAACGCTTCATGAATCCATCAACAACCCCAAAATGTCAATTATCATCAATAATCACATAAAATTTATCAAAATCATGACAAATGGAAAATAATGGATCTAACATACATAAACATATGAATTAACATAAAAATTACTGGTTTTAAGTTGCTAGAATAGATCCTATGGCAATCCAAATGAAAATATACTTACCATGATGTAGATCTAGGTGAAAACGGCTTGAAATTGGTGAAATTAAGATCAAATAACTCATATACATGATTGAATCCATGTGAGAGATGCATGTCATTCACCAATTCTTTAAAACAACACAAAATCACTGATTACTTAATCCGAAAAGAGAAGAACGCTCTTCAAATCTTCCAATTTGATGAGATCTCTCTTCACTCTATGTAGATCTAGCTTCAAACGATGTAGATCTTCGATTCTCTTATGTAGATCTAGAATTTTAATGGTGGAAAGGTGTATTAGATCGAGCAAGGAGGATCACGAGCTCAACCAAATGAGAGAATGAAGAAAGTAAACTATTCTCCATGCCTCTAACCCTTATTTATAGCCTCCCACCAGCCCACTAGTAGGCCTTCTCAAATCAGCCCACTAGTGGCTTAAAAACCTGAACAACAAACTGTGAAACACTAAAACAATGATTCCTCCCAAACCGCTGAACGAAATCTTTAATGTGACCACTCTACGGAATTGGTAACACTATTTCCTTTCCAATGAGACCGACCTCAGCACCTGATTCAATCCCAATCAAAAGTTATGCCATGTACAAGGATGACAGGGGCAAAATGGTCACAAATAAAATTGGTAAAAATTATGGACATGTCTCACATCTCCATAACCAACATATCGGAATATGAGAGTGATCCGACCCTCAGGGAATAAAATCAAAATATTTTATGATCCTCCGATACGTAAATTGTGGGTTGTTACATTCTCCACCCCCTTAACAATTTCATCCCCGAAATTCTAAGCAAACTCAAGCAACCAAAATAATTCTGCATGTCTATCATCCATGAGCAGCCAATTCTATCATCCAAACTAGCAGCCATCAAACCATGCATGCATAGCATTATCCTAGCATGCAAAATTCTAATAGCAATAGTCACTACAACAAAAAACACTTTTGGCAACATGCAAAATCTGTTGTAGTAGGCCTATTGCAACAGGCAAGCGCCCATTTGTATAGCCGAAGTTGCAATAGGTTTGTCCCTTTTTGCAACGATTATTTCCTGTTGCGGTAGACTTTTTTACAATAGGTTTTTGCTGTTACAACAGACCCTTTTGCAACAGTATATGCCCATTGCAATAAATTCATAGATCTGTAAAAAAAATTACAACTTATAGATATTACATATTAAATGTATTCATTTTAGTAATAGTGTATATCACAGAATGAAATAAACAAATAAAATTTTTATTTTAACAAAGTTTTAATGGTACAAACAATTACAACAAAAATTTCTACAATTTTCATACACCATTCATGTATAACAATTTTGTGACGGCAAGGAATTTCGCTCGGTCCGAACCAGTCGCTAAACCGATCCAGGCCGTTCGAAACGCCCTATCGTTTGAGAACAGGACAAAACAGAACGCATACAGAAGAACATTTCATTGTATATTACAACAATGCATCAGATTACAAGAATATACAGAGTATAAACGAATATTACACAGAGATATCAGAGATTTAAATTACATTTAAATACATAGCAGCGGAAAAATAATACAATACACTACTAGAAGGGATATACGGATACAAAGCTTTCCGGATATCGTTCCAGCTGTAAACCAGGATCCTGTGAATATAAATCTGCAAAACCCAAAACTACTAGCTGCCCGTGTCAAAATAAGGGCACCCAGAGTTTAGGTTAAAACAATAAACTCCAGGTCAGTCATGGGACTGGTGTGAGAACTAAAACAGTTGTAAATCTTTATTTTTAAGATAGGTAAATCAAGGGACCACGCCGTATAACACGGAACGGGTTTCCTCCCAAGAATACCAGTGCATATAACAAACAGCGCAATGCTAAATAAAGAAAAATGAAGCTGTTATAAGACCCAGGTCCCATCACACAATGCAACGCAGCCGAGGATAGGGTTTTCCCTTATAACAGCCAAAGAATGCTTGATACGTTTAAAACAAATCGTTTGATACTATTATAAGTGCATAGTGTATAAAACAACTTCAAATCATAAGTATCAATCATAGGCGGCATGGGTACCATATATCATGTCGCCATACTAGGCTCTACAAATAAAACCGCAAATGTCACGTATTTGGAAATTGGATTTCCGTCTATGAACCGAGGCAAAAGATAGTCCTCAACCGATTCGTGACTCTCTAGCCCGAGCCACAGGGTCAGAGCGCATCGACCCTTGGAGCGACAGGGCCGGTCCACCGATGTGGATTAAACTTAAACCCTGAACATGCGTTCCCCCGCCCTATGGGGCGTAAACGAGCCAACTAAATGACTCCATCGGTTCGAGAACAACCGATCAATCCGAGGCACCTCGCAACAGCAACAACCACATAAGTCAAACTCGTCAGGGCGTGTAAAACCACTGACGCCACTTCAAACTAGAAAGAAACGCATGCCCTCCCTGAGGTCCGTCTCCCGTTTTTGGTTCATACCGGGTGTGAAACTCGCGAAGCAAACGTTACACAAAGCTACGCCACAAAGGCCGTGCTTTGATCATCACCACAAGACTTTGCTTTTCAACAGAAGCCTCGATCAATTGCCACTTAGGCATGCCACACAGGCAATTCACTCCATGCGTTTGATATCCATCGATATATAACCCCTGAGCTCGTACGTCTCAGAGAAGGGCGTTAAGCAAGAGAATAAATTCTCCGCCGCCAAACAGATATATATTTAATAGAGATCAATCACACGGAATGAAATCCAATGTCAGACACACAGTCTATTTACAAGTCCGTTCTGGGTCTGAACGAAACCGGAGGCACCTAGTACCTCGCATATCCATCGATCTCCAAGTACGTCTGGACGATCACTAACTGTTTCCATCTTCTTGGGTGTACAGCCCAATCAAGATCACCAGTAAGCACCCAAACGACGTGAAGACTTCTGGTCTTCGACCACCGTCTTCATCTTCGACTTATCGTCGTATCAGTTATTCAGAATGGGATAAACCCGGTCTTTCCGAATAACTCGCGTATATTTTAAATAATTGTTACACAAACACAACATACGCCTCATTCCAATTCATCAGTCACTAACCGTAAATTAATCAAGAGAATAATTCCCCAAATATTAACCCCGAAGGCCGAAACCAACATCAGATCAATATCCAGAAAACCATTCTGCTTAGCTAACCGACAGTTAGTTTCTGATTTCACATTCATAGGGAAAGGTTCCCATTAATTTTATCCAAGATAAATTCCTGAATTTATTCTTTAATCTATTTTTGAATATCAATTCAAACTAGTCGGGATTAGCGAACCTTACCGAAGTAATCATTTGTTTTAATTTCCTAATCCCAACCTATTAATCCCATGAAGTAAAACTGGTAATACTTCATATCTAACACCACGGTGTTATCGGTAGATTCAATTACCATTTCACGTTCAAATCTAATTAAAGATTTAACTATCGCCTGGAGCAAAACTGGTGGCACTCCATTTTCGATCTTTTCAATCTAATTAAAGATTCATTAAAACTCCACTTAGTTTTAATCTTTAACTGGGTTAAAGAATCAGTGTCATTTAAAAACACAGTTCACGATAAACCCAAAATCACATTCATTAATTATCGGGTTAAAGAACGAGTGTTGTTCAAAACACTGTTCACGATAAACCCAAAAATCAATATCAATTCAATTCCAATTAAATATTATTTAATTGGTACACTTCATTAAATCTAAATAAAAAGATTTAATCTTTTCTCAACTGGGTTCAAGAACAGTGTTAGTGAAGACACCATTGACGACAAACCCAAATCACATTTGATATTAAATACAAGGCTCTGAATAGAAAATATACCGGCTTATATTCAATATCAAATTCTACGACTAACAAATATCGTATTGGAAATAACGATATAAATATATCTTTCAAATTTCCATAACAACACCTGTATAATCACGAATCCCAACATCGAAATATTCCGAAGACAATTTCGATTCAAATCCACTCCAATGCAATCATTGGATATTCTAGTTATTTTTAAAACCCTTTTTAAATTCAATTTATTTATTTAAAAATAAATAGAATTATAATTCTAGTTCAAAACTAGTTCATTTCGATAAAAATCTATTTTTATCTCTTCAAATATGGAGTCTTTCTTCCCAATTCTTTCTAAATCATTTCTTATGATTTTACACAAATTATTACTATTTTTAATAATTTTATCAAGGCCTGTACAGTCGATTTCCATCAATGGCCATCGAACTGCACTTACAGCGACCTTTTTCGAATTTGATTTGGACGTATCTCCAAGTCCAACCGTTAGATTTCAAATTTCTAATATTCGTTAGAAAGCTCTTTTCGATACGAACCCAACGGTTCCGGTTTTAGGAGAATCCGACGGTCGGATCTCCCGTAATGTCCGTTTGAAATAAATGGTCGAAATTCACGAACTGCCGCGGCGCGGCGCATTCTATTCAGGCCATTATATTATATACATAATATATATATAATATATTTCATCGATTGCTATTTAAAACGAATTATATACATAGTTTTAAATTCGATTCAAAAGAAATTTCAACTTCCGTTTCAATTCAAATCAAAATTGAATTCTTCTCTATAAATTCGTTTTAAAATTCATTTCTATTCAATTCAAATTTCAATTCAATTCGAATTCATTTCAATTCGCTTTCGATTCAATTTGAATTCGTTTTCAATTCAATTCATTTCGAAATCGTTTTCAATTCAATTCATTTCGAAATCGTTTTCAATTCAATTCATTTCGAAATCGTTTTCAATTCAATTCATTTCGAAATCGTTTTCAATTCAATTCATTTCGAAATCGTTTTCAATTCAATTCATTTCGAAATCGTTTTCAATTCAATTCATTTCGAACTCGTTTTCAATTCAATTCATTTCGAACTCGTTTTCAATTCAATTCATTTCGAAATAGTTTTCAATTCAATTCATTTCGAAATCGTTTTCAATTCAATTCATTTCGAAATCGTTTTCAATTCAATTCATTTCGAAATCGTTTTAAAAATCGATATAAATATCGTTCACGTCAAAATGGCGTCAATCTAATCAACACGGCTTCATAAATTTCTATTTTCCAATATTCTATTTCAAATATTTCTTTTTCAAAAATAGCTGTTATTATCAAAATATTTCGTTCAACACATGACCAATCTCAATGGATGAGTACTGTCAACACATGAACTTTTATTTAATATTGATAAAGATGTAAATTTTATTACTAAAATATTTCGTTCAACACATGACCAATCTCAATGGATGAGTACTGTCAACACATGAACTTTTATTTTATATTATTCTTTATTTTTCAAATTGGAATGAGGCCCAATCAATTACCATATAAAGTTAATTATATGGATTTTCATACAACACATGTATATAATAACTTTGAAAATAATCAAACATCAACCAAAGTGCACTACACTGTATAAGCATCAAATATAGATATCTAACGCTTATAACAGCATGTCAATCAATCGACCGACATATTTAATCAATCAGGATGAGTGAACTTCATATTTCATCCCAACACCCGTGTGGGGTTTCAAACAATCAAACAAATATTTTATTCGTGCAGTTGGGCGATGTGTAAAATTTATCGACCCAATCAATGTCCTTCAAATAGGTGTACATAAACAAACCGTCTGGTTTGCAAATGAATATTTTATTTATTCACATTCACGTTAAAAATTATATTTTTAACGATAAAACATTTTATTCCAACATATGAATTTCTATTCAGTTCATTCTTTAAATAAAATGATATTTTTATTCTTCTAACTTATTTTAGAAAATTTCGGCGGCATAACGGCACGATACTAGAAACGGGACGAGGCCTAGCCTTATCCCCGGTCTAGTGAAGGCCCATGCCATTCACACATCAATCAAATCAATTCATTTCACCACACAATTCAATTTCAAGCAAATAATCTAACCAATTTTTGCAATCAAACAAACAAGTCCATGGTCTGTGGACGATTATGTCGGGTGCTACTAAGCACCGTCTGCATCCTAGTATATATATATATAACTAGAAAAGAAATTGAAAGGTGAGAAATTCTCACAGATAGCTATCCAACCATCTTGACTCTTCTTGTCGCTTTCGTTGCCCGTATTCTCTACATAGGTAAAAATCGAATTTTTACTATGTTATTCAATATATAAAGATCATATTCTAAAAACAAAGATTATATTTTTAATATTCCTACGATGTAAAAATTATATTTTTATTGCTTCAAAAATACAAAAATCATGTCTTGCTCCTTCTACATAATAAAAATCCCGTCTTTTCTCTTTTTAAAATATGATCTTTATTTTTGCAAGTTCAAATCTTTTTCTATTAAAAGATTAAACCCTTTTTTCTATTTCAAAGATTAAACCCTTAAGATAAAATAAGTTTTCATTTCCTTTAAAAATCAGTTTTTAATGTCTATAAAAATCAGTTTTTAATGTTCTATATAAATCAGTTTTTAATGTCTATAAAAATCAGTTTTTAATGTCTATAAAAATCAGTTTTAACATAATATAAAAAAACAGTTTTAACATAATAAAAAAAACAGTTTTAACATAAAAAAAACAGTTTTAACATAATAAAAAAAACAGTTTTAACATAATAAAAAAAAACAGTTTTAACATAATAAAAAAACAGTTTTAACATAATATAAAAAACAGTTTTAACATAATATAAAAAACAGTTTTAACATAAAAAAAACAGTTTTAACATAATATAAAAAAACAGTTTTAACATAATAATAAAAAAACAGTTTTAACATAATAAAAAAAAAACAGTTTTAACATAATATAAAAAAACAGTTTTAACATAACAAAAAAAAAACAGTTTTAACATAATAAAAAAAACAGTTTTAACATAATAAAAAAAACAGTTTTAACATAATATAAAAAAACAGTTTTAACATAATATAAAAAAACAGTTTTAACATAAAAAAAAAAACAGTTTTAACATAATATAAAAAAACAGTTTTAATATAATAAAAAAAACAGTTTTCTTTTATGTTTTAAATAAAATAAAAATAAAATAAATAAATAAAAAAACTTACAGGGGGGCGCTGTCGAGTGGTCGGGGGGGGGGGGGGGGGATCTGGTGGCGCGTGGTCCAAGGGGGCGGCGATTGGAGTCAGGGCATCGGGATTGGGGTGCGGTGGCTTTTCTGGTGGAGGGGGTCGCGGTCCTTCACGTCAAGGGAGAAGGAAGAGCTAGAGTCGGAGTGAGGAGGAGGGGGTGGGCGAGTCGGTCGGAGCCTCCCTGCGGTGGTGGCGATGACGACCTCCGCCATCGATTTGAAGGATCGTTTTTTTTCTCTTTCTTTTTGTTTCTGAGCGGTTCGAAGAAATAAGGGGGGGGGGGGGCAGAGCGGTTTTAAGGGGAGAGGTATATATATATATTTTTTTAATTATTTAATTTACAAAAAGTTGACTTTTACATACGACCTCGAAACGAGGCCCACCGCCTGTCGCCTATAGCGTTTCACCCCCATTCCGAACACAATGGGATATGTATCGTGGGCTGATTCTACTGTTTGAATCAGTTTTCGTCAAAATCAAAATATAACTCTATATATTGAATTTTAAACGTACATTTCAAATTACCGGGGTCACATACTGTCTCTAAAAATTCAATAAAAATATTTTCTAGCTTCGTATTAACGATACGGTCCTAACAAAACTAGTTTCGTTGAATTCTGAGACCGTTTGAAAAATGGCCAATTTCCAGTCGATTAAAATCAACTGAAACTGGTCAAACACGTTTTCCTTTGCCACGCTCACATATTGATTCGAAAAATTATGAAATTTGGAATCTAGCAATAATTCGACATCACGGACCCAACAAAACTGGTTTCGTCGAAATCCGAGGTCGTTTGCAAAATGTCCATTTTTAAGGGCCTGAATTCCATAGCGACTATTCAGAATTTTCAACTTTACATATCTTTTGATTCCCACTATGAAATCTTGATTATTCGGATTCGTTGGAATGATATCATCAATTAGATCCTAATGTTTTTGGTTTCACTAAAATCCGGATTGTTTTGCACCCGGTACATTCAATTGAAATTTGAAATCGAATTATCGAACTACCGCGCCATTTTCAATTCTATTTATAATTTATATATAAATATTTATATTCTAACGACGACGTATATAATATATACGTCGAATTCTATTAAAAATAAATTTCACGTCGATTTTATTTAAAATAATTCGTTTTAAATAATCAAAATTTGCTAAAATCGCCAAAATAAAAAATTTCAAACTGGCTCGCATTTTACGGGTTGTTACAATCTCCCCCACTTAAAACTTTTCGTCCCCGAAAAGGAACAAAGTCGAGAGTGGTTTGATTATTCAGCTCAACTTCCATTGTTTTGATTACGGCTTAAGTTCTTCAACTTTTCAGTTTCTAAGAACTTTTCAAAAATTTCAAAAATTTGGCTAACACCCTAAATTTTCGAAAAATTTCGCCATAACCTCCCCTGCACCGGGAGCATCGGGGAATTTCAAATAGCTTCCCCGGTCCTTCAGATCTCAAAAAGAAAAAGAAAAAGCCAAGCGGCTAGCCAATAGGCTCATAAAATCATCATCACCCAAACAAAATAGTAAATTATGTAGTAAACATGTACCTATTTGTCGGGCAAACAAATTTTATTCTCTGTTCTAGCCTCCTTGCTATGACCTGTTCAATGATATACATGTATATGCAAGCAGATGCGACCAATTTTGAATACAGTTCAATATTCGGTTCAATTAGGCTAAATGGCTAAAAATTAGCAAACAAATAAACAAACAACACAAACATCAATCAATTAGTGAATTTAACGTTTCAAATTCATAGTTTTGATATATAGTCAAAAATCAGATTTTTGATGCCAAATCACAACAATTAGCCCTATCTAATTTTGGTTCTCACACCAGTCAATAGGAAATATATAGATGTTACACGTTCGTCACTCGAATATAAACTCTGATGATGATATATCAATCATCAGAATAACCCCCGGGCGACTAGAGTGTGATTCTATATCTATCCAGTATATTAAAACTTCGAATAGACGCTAGCTAGGCGCATACGCGAAATCTTTATATATTGGACTGTCCTAATCAATATAAATAAATAATCAAATACGTATAATTGATTTAAATTTTCAAAACAAAAATTTGTTTTCATTTTCAAAAATATACTCTTCACTCTCGTTCTAGGATACTACTGATCCCATCTCTAACGAGTCATTCTCATTGGATATTACTAATCCAATATCTGATGAATTCTTTCGTACGGTTCTAATGTGTCTTGTTCTCTGAGCTTTGTAAACCAAAGCTCTGATACCAACTGTGACGGCAAGGAATTTCGCTCGGTCCGAACCAGTCGCTAAACCGATCCAGGCCGTTCGAAACGCCCTATCGTTTGAGAACAGGACAAAACAGAACGCATACAGAAGAACATTTCATTGTATATTACAACAATGCATCAGATTACAAGAATATACAGAGTATAAACGAATATTACACAGAGATATCAGAGATTTAAATTACATTTAAATACATAGCAGCGGAAAAATAATACAATACACTACTAGAAGGGATATACGGATACAAAGCTTTCCGGATATCGTTCCAGCTGTAAACCAGGATCCTGTGAATATAAATCTGCAAAACCCAAAACTACTAGCTGCCCGTGTCAAAATAAGGGCACCCAGAGTTTAGGTTAAAACAATAAACTCCAAGTCAGTCATGGGACTGGTGTGAGAACTAAAACAGTTGTAAATCTTTATTTTTAAGATAGGTAAATCAAGGGACCACGCCGTATAACACGGAACGGGTTTCCTCCCAAGAATACCAGTGCATATAACAAACAGCGCAATGCTAAATAAAGAAAAATGAAGCTGTTATAAGACCCAGGTCCCATCACACAATGCAACGCAGCCGAGGATAGGGTTTTCCCTTATAACAGCCAAAGAATGCTTGATACGTTTAAAACAAATCGTTTGATACTATTATAAGTGCATAGTGTATAAAACAACTTCAAATCATAAGTATCAATCATAGGCGGCATGGGTACCATATATCATGTCGCCATACTAGGCTCTACAAATAAAACCGCAAATGTCACGTATTTGGAAATTGGATTTCCGTCTATGAACCGAGGCAAAAGATAGTCCTCAACCGATTCGTGACTCTCTAGCCCGAGCCACAGGGTCAGAGCGCATCGACCCTTGGAGCGACAGGGCCAGTCCACCGATGTGGATTAAACTTAAACCCTGAACATGCGTTCCCCCGCCCTATGGGGCGTAAACGAGCCAACTAAATGACTCCATCGGTTCGAGAACGACCGATCAATCCGAGGCGCCTCGCAACAGCAACAACCACATAAGTCAAACTCGTCAGGGCGTGTAAAACCACTGACGCCACTTCTAACTAGAAAGAAATGCATGCCCTCCCTGAGGTCCGTCTCCCGTTTTTGGTTCATACCGGGTGTGAAACTCGCGAAGCAAACGTTACACAAAGCTACGCCACAAAGGCCGTGCTTTGATCATCACCACAAGACTTTGCTTTTCAACAGAAGCCTCGATCAATTGCCACTTAGGCATGCAACACAGGCAATTCACTCCATGCGTTTGATATCCATCGATATATAACCCCTGAGCTCGTACGTCTCAGAGAAGGGCGTTAAGCAAGAGAATAAATTCTCCGCCGCCAAACAGATATATATTTAATAGAGATCAATCACACGGACTGAAATCCAGTGTCAGACACACAGTCCATTTACAAGTCCGTTCTGGGTCTGAACGAAACCGGAGGCACCTAGTACCTCGCATATCCATCGATCTCCAAGTACGTCCGGACGATCACTAACTGTTTCCATCTTCTTGGGTGTACAGCCCAATCAAGATCATCAGTAAGCACCCAAACGACGTGAAGACTTCTCGTCTTCGACCACCGTCTTCATCTTCGACTTATCGTCGTATCAGTTATTCAGAATGGGATAAACCCGGTCTTTCCGAATAACTCGCGTATATTTTAAATAAGTGTTACACAAACACAACATACACCTCATTCCAATTCATCAGTCACTAACCGTAAATTAATCAAGAGAATAATTCCCCAAATATTAACCCCGAAGGCCGAAACCAACATCAGATCAATATCCAGAAAACCATTCTGCGTAGCTAACCGACGGTTAGTTTCTGATTTCACATTCATAGGGAAAGGTTCCCATTAATTTTATCCAAGATAAATTCCTGAATTTATTCTTTAATCTATTTTTGAATATCAATTCAAACTAGTCGGGATTAGCGAACCTTACCGAAGTAATCATTTGTTTTAATTTCCCAATCCCAACCTATTAATCCCATGAAGTAAAACTAGTAATACTTCATATCTAACACCACGGTGTTATCGGTAAATTCAATTACCATTTCACGTTCAAATCTAATTAAAGATTTAACTATCGCCTGGAGCAAAACTGGTGGCACTCCATTTTCGATCTTTTCAATCTAATTAAAGATTCATTAAAACTCCACTTAGTTTTAATCTTTAACTGGGTTAAAGAATCAGTGTCATTTAAAAACACAGTTCACGATAAACCCAAAATCACATTCATTAATTATCGGGTTAAAGAACGAGTGTTGTTTAAAACACTGTTCACGATAAACCCAAAAATCAATATCAATTCAATTCCAATTAAATATTATTTAATTGGTACACTTCATTAAATCTAAATAAAAAGATTTAATCTTTTCTCAACTGGGTTCAAGAACAGTGTTAGTGAAGACACCATTCACGACAAACCCAAATCACATTTGATATTAAATACAAGGCTCTGAATTAGAAAATATACCGTCTTATAATCAATATCAAATTCTACGACTAACAAATATCGTATTGGAAATAACGATATAAATATATCTTTCAAATTTCCATAACAACACCTGTATAATCACGAATCCCAACATCGAAATATTCCGAAGACAATTTCGATTCAAATCCACTCCAATGCAATCATTGGATATTCTGGTTATTTTTAAAACCCTTTTTAAATTCAATTTATTTATTTAAAAATAAATAGAATTATAATTCTAGTTCAAAACTAGTTCATTTCGATAAAAATCTATTTTTATCTCTTCAAATATGGAGTTTTTCATCCCAATTCTTTCTAAATCATTTCTTATGATTTTACACAAATTATTACTATTTTTAATAATTTTATCAAGGCCTGTACAGTCGATTTCCATCAATGGCCATCGAACTGCACTTACAGCGACCTTTTTCGAATTTGATTTGGACGTATCTCCAAATCCAACCGTTAGATTTCAAATTTCTAATATTCGTTAGAAAGCTCTTTTCGTTACGAACCCAACGGTTCCGGTTTTAGGAGAATCCGACGGACGGATCTCAGGTAATGTCCGTTTGAAATAAATGGTCGAAATTCACAAACTGCCGCGGCGCGGCGCGTTCTATTCAGGCCATTATATTATATACATAATATATATATAATATATTTCGTCGATTGCTATTTAAAACGAATTATATACATAGTTTTAAATTCGATTCAAAAGAAATTTCAACTTCCGTTTCAATTCAAATCAAAATTGAATTCTTCTCTATAAATTCGTTTTAAAATTCATTTCTATTCAATTCAAATTTCAATTCAATTCGAATTCATTTCAATTCGCTTTCGATTCAATTTGAATTCGTTTTCAATTCAATTCATTTCGAATTCGTTTTCAATTCAATTCATTTCGAAATCGTTTTCAATTCAATTCATTTCGAAATCGTTTTCTATTCTATTCATTTCGAAATCGTTTTCAATTCAATTCATTTCGAAATCGTTTTCAATTCAATTCATTTCGAAATCGTTTTCAATTCAATTCATTTCGAAATCGTTTTCAATTCAATTCATTTCGAAATCGTTTTCAATTCAATTCATTTCGAAATCGTTTTCAATTCAATTCATTTCGAAATCGTTTTCAATTCAATTCATTTCGAAATCGTTTTCAATTCAATTCATTTCGAAATCGTTTTCAATTCAATTCATTTCGAAATCGTTTTCAATTCAATTCATTTCGAAATCGTTTTCAATTCAATTCATTTCGAAATCGTTTTAAAAATCGATATTAATATCGTTCACGTCAAAATGGCGTCAATCTAATCAACACGGCTTCATAAATTTCTATTTTCCAATATTCTATTTCAAATATTTCTTTTTCAAAAATAGCTGTTATTATCAAAATATTTCGTTCAACACATGACCATTCTCGATGGATGAGTACTGTCAACACATGAACTTTTATTTAATATTGATAAAGATGTAAATTTTATTACTAAAATATTTCGTTCAACATATGACGAATCTCAATGGATGAGTACTGTCAACACATGAAATTTTATTTTATATTATTCTTTATTTTTCAAATTGGAATGAGGCCCAATCAATTAACATATAAAGTTAATTATATGGATTTTCATACAACACATGTATATAATAACTTTGAAAATAATCAAACATCAACCAAAGTGCACTACACTGTATAAGCATCAAATATAGATATCTAACGCTTATAACAGCATGTCAATCAATCGATCGACATATTTAATCAATCAGGATGAGTGAACTTCATATTTCATCCCAACACCCGTGTGGGGTTTCAAACAATCAAACAAATATTTTATTCGTGCAGTTGGGCGATGTGTAAAATTTATCGACCCAATCAATGTCCTTCAAATAGGTGTACATAAACAAACCGTCTGGTTTGCAAATGAATATTTTATTTATTCACATTCGCGTTAAAAATTATATTTTTAACGATAAAACATTTTATTCCAACATATGAATTTCTATTCAGTTCATTCTTTAAATAAAATGATATTTTTATTCATCTAACTTATTTTAGAAAATTTCGGCGGCATAACGGCACGATACTAGAAACGGGACGAGGCCTAGCCTTATCCCCGGTCTAGTGAAGGCCCACGCCATTCACACATCAATCAAATCAATTCATTTCACCACACAATTCAATTTCAAGCAAATAATCTAACCAATTTTTGCAATCAAACAAACAAGTCCATGGTCTGTGGACGATTGTGTCGGGTGCTACTAAGCACCGTCTGCATCCTAGTATATATATATATATAACTAGAAAAGAAATTGAAAGGTGAGAAATTCTCACAGATAGCTATCCAACCATCTTGACTCTTCTTGTCGCTTTCGTTGCCCGTATTCTCTACATAGGTAAAAATCGAATTTTTACTATGTTATTCAATATATAAAGATCATATTCTAAAAACAAAGATTATATTTTTAATATTCCTACGATGTAAAAATTATATTTTTATTGCTTCAAAAATACAAAAATCATGTCTTGCTCCTTCTACATAATAAAAATCCCGTCTTTTCTCTTTTTAAAAATATGATCTTTATTTTTGCAAGTTCAAATCTTTTTCTATTAAAAGATTAAACCTTTTTTTCTATTTCAAAGATTAACCCCTTAAGATAAAATCAGTTTTCATTTCCTTTAAAAATCAGTTTTTAATGTCTATAAAAATCAGTTTTTAATGTTCTATATAAATCAGTTTTTAATGTCTATAAAAATCAGTTTTTAATGTCTATAAAAATCAGTTTTTAATGTCTATAAAAATAAGTTTTAACATAATATAAAAAAACAGTTTTAACATAATAAAAAAAAACAGTTTTAACATAATAAAAAAACCAGTTTTAACATAATAAAAAAAAACAGTTTTAACATAATAAAAAAAACAGTTTTAACATAATATAAAAAAACAGTTTTAACATAATATAAAAAAACAGTTTTAACATAAAAAAAAAACAGTTTTAACATAATATAAAAAAACAGTTTTAACATAATAAAAAAAAAACAGTTTTAACATAATAAAAAAAACAGTTTTAACATAATATAAAAAAACAGTTTTAACATAATAAAAAAAACAGTTTTAACATAATAAAAAAAAAACAGTTTTAACATAATAAAAAAAACAGTTTTAACATAATGTAAAAAAACAGTTTTAACATAATATAAAAAAACAGTTTTAACATAAAAAAAAAACAGTTTTAACATAATATAAAAAAACAGTTTTAACATAATAAAAAAAAACAGTTTTCTTTTATGTTTTAAATAAAATAAAAATAAAATAAATAAATAAAAAAACTTACAGGGGGGCGCTGTCGAGTGGTCGGGGGGGGATCTGGTGGCGCGTGGTCCAAGGGGGCGGCGATTGGAGTCAGGGCATCGGGATTGGGGTGCGGTGGCTTTTCTGGTGGAGGGGGTCGCGGTCCTTCACGTCAAGGGGGAAGAAAGAGCTGGAGTCGGAGTGAGGAGGAGGGGGTGGGCGAGTCGGTCGGAGCCTCCCTGCGGTGGTGGCGATGACGACCTCCGCCATCGATTTCAAGGATCGTTTTTTTTTCTCTTTCTTTTTGTTTCTGAGCGGTTCGAAGAAATAAGGGGGGGGGGCAGAGCGGTTTTAAGGGGAGAGGTATATATATATTTTTTTTAATTATTTAATTTACAAAAAGTTGACTTTTACATACGACCTCGAAACGAGGCCCACCGCCTGTCGTCTATAGCGTTTCACCCCCATTCCGAACACAATGGGATATGTATCGTGGGATGATTCTACTGTTTGAATCAGTTTTCGTCAAAATCAAAATATAACTCTATATATTGAATTTTAAACGTACATTTCAAATTACCGGGGTCACATACTGTCTCTAAAAATTCAATAAAAATATTTTCTAGCTTCGTATTAACGATACGGTCCTAACAAAACTAGTTTCGTTGAATTCTGAGACCGTTTGAAAAATGGCCAATTTCCAGTCGATTAAAATCAACTGAAACTGGTCAAACACGTTTTCCTTTGCCACGCTCACATATTGATTCGAAAAATTATGAAATTTGGAATCTAGCAATAATTCGACATCACGGACCCAACAAAACTGGTTTCGTCGAAATCCGAGGTCGTTTGCAAAATGTCCATTTTTAAGGGCCTGAATTCCATAGCGACTATTCAGAATTTTCAACTGGACATATCTTTTGATTCCCACTATGAAATCTTGATTATTCGGATTCGTTGGAAAGATATCATCAATTAGATCCTAATGTTTTTGGTTTCACTAAAATCCGGATTGTTTTGCACCCGGTACATTCAATTGAAATTTGAAATCGAATTATCGAACTACAGCGCCATTTTCAATTCTATTTATAATTTATATATAAATATTTATATTCTAACGACGACGTATATAATATATACGTCGAATTCTATTCAAAATAAATTTCACGTCGATTTTATTTAAAATAATTCATTTTAAATATTCAAAATTTGCTAAAATCGCCAAAATAAAAAATTTCAAACTGGCTCGCATTTTACGGGTTGTTACAATCTCCCCCACTTAAAACTTTTCGTCCCCGAAAAGGAACAAAGTCGAGAGTGGTTTGATTATTCAGCTCAACTTCCATTGTTTTGATTACAGCTTAAGTTCTTCAACTTTTCAGTTTCTAAGAACTTTTCAAAAATTTCAAAATTTTGGCTAACACCCTAAATTTTCGAAAAATTTCGCCATAACCTCCCCTGCACCGGGAGCATCGGGAAATTTCAAATAGCTTCCCCGGTCCTTCAGATTTCAAAAAGAAAAAGAAAATGCCAAGCGGCTAGCCAATAGGCTCATAAAATCATCATCACCCAAACAAAATAGTAAATTTTGTAGTAAACATGTACCTATTTGTCGGGCAAACAAATTTTATTCTCTGCTCTAGCCTCCTTGCTTTGACCTGTTCAATGATATACATGTATATGCAAGCAGATGCGACCAATTTTCAATATAGTTCAATATTCGGTTCAATTAGGCTAAATGGCTAAAAATTAGCAAACAAATAAACAAACAACACAAACATCAATCAATTAGTGAATTTAACGTTTCAAATTCATAGTTTTGATATATAGTCAAAAATCAGATTTTTGATGCCAAATCACAACAATTAGCCCTATCTAATTTTGGTTCTCTCACCAGTCAATAGGAAATATATAGATGTTACACGTTCGTCACTCGAATATAAACTCTGATGATGATATATCAATCATCAGAATCACCCCCGGGCGACTAGAGTGTGATTCTATATCTATCCAGTATATTAAAACTTCGAATAGACGCTAGCTAGGCGCATACGCGAAATCTTTATATATTGGACTGTCCTAATCAATGTAAATAAATAATCAAATACGTATAATTGATTTAAATTTTCAAAACAAAAATTTGTTTTCATTTTCAAAAATATACTCTTCACACTCGTTCTAGGATACTACTGATCCCATCTCTAACGAGTCATTCTCATTGGATATTACTAATCCAATATCTGATGAATTCTTTCGTACGGTTCTAATGTGTCTTGTTCTCTGAGCTTTGTAAACCAAAGCTCTGATACCAACTGTGACGGCAAGGAATTTCGCTCGGTCCGAACCAGTCGCTAAACCGATCCAGGCCGTTCGAAACGCCCTATCGTTTGAGAACAGGACAAAACAGAACGCATACAGAAGAACATTTCATTGTATATTACAACAATGCATCAGATTGCAAGAATATACAGAGTATAAACGAATATTACACAGAGATATCAGAGATTTAAATTACATTTAAATACATAGCAGCGGAAAAATAATACAATACACTACTAGAAGGGATATACGGATACAAAGCTTTCCGGATATCGTTCCAGCTGTAAACCAGGATCCTGTGAATATAAATCTGCAAAACCCAAAACTACTAGCTGCCCGTGTCAAAATAAGGGCACCCAGAGTTTAGGTTAAAACAATAAACTCCAGGTCAGTCATGGGACTGGTGTGAGAACTAAAACAGTTGTAAATCTTTATTTTTAAGATAGGTAAATCAAGGGACCACGCCGTATAACACGGAACGGGTTTCCTCCCAAGAATACCAGTGCATATAACAAACAGCGCAATGCTAAATAAAGAAAAATGAAGCTGTTATAAGACCCAGGTCCCATCACACAATGCAACACAGCCGAGGATAGGGTTTTCCCTTATAACAGCCAAAGAATGCTTGATACGTTTAAAACAAATCGTTTGATACTATTATAAGTGCATAGTGTATAAAACAACTTCAAATCATAAGTATCAATCATAGGCGGCATGGGTACCATATATCATGTTGCCATACTAGGCTCTACAAATAAAACCGCAAATGTCACGTATTTGGAAATTGGATTTCTGTCTATGAACCGAGGCAAAAGATAGTCCTCAACCGATTCGTGACTCTCTAGCCCGAGCCACAGGGTCAGAGCGCATCGACCCTTGGAGCGACAGGGCCGTTCCACCGATGTGGATTAAACTTAAACCCTGAACATGCGTTCCCCCGCCCTATGGGGCGTAAACGAGCCAACTAAATGACTCCATCGGTTCGAGAACGACCGATCAATCCGAGGCGCCTCGCAACAGCAACAACCACATAAGTCAAACTCGTCAGGGCGTGTAAAACCACTGACGCCACTTCTAACTAGAAAGAAACGCATGCCCTCCCTGAGGTCCGTCTCCCGTTTTTGGTTCATACCGGGTGTGAAACTCGCGAAGCAAACGTTACACAAAGCTACGCCACAAAGGCCGTGCTTTGATCATCACCACAAGACTTTGCTTTTCAACAGAAGCCTCGATCAATTGCCACTTAGGCATGCCACACAGGCAATTCACTCCATGCGTTTGATATCCATCGATATATAACCCCTGAGCTCGTACGTCTCAGAGAAGGGCGTTAAGCAAGAGAATAAATTCTCCGCCGCCAAACAGATATATATTTAATAGAGATCAATCACACGGACTGAAATCCAATGTCAGACACACAGTCCATTTACAAGTCCGTTCTGGGTCTGAACGAAACCGGAGGCGCCTAGTACCTCGCATATCCATCGATCTCCAAGTACGTCTGGACGATCACTAACTGTTTCCATCTTCTTGGGTGTACAGCCCAATCAAGATCATCAGTAAGCACCCAAACGACGTGAAGACTTCTGGTCTTCGACCACCGTCTTCATCTTCGACTTATTGTCGTATCAGTTATTCAGAATGGGATAAACCCGGTCTTTCCGAATAACTCGCGTATATTTTAAATAAGTGTTACACAAACACAACATACGCCTCATTCCAATTCATCAGTCACTAACCGTAAATTAATCAAGAGAATAATTCCCCAAATATTAACCCCGAAGGCCGAAACCAGCATCAGATCAATATCCAGAAAACCATTCTGCTTAGCTAACTGACGGTTGGTTTCTGATTTCACATTCATAGGGAAAGGTTCCCATTAATTTTATCCAAGATAAATTCCTGAATTTATTCTTTAATCTATTTTTGAATATCAATTCAAACTAGTCGGGATTAGCGAACCTTACCGAAGTAATCATTTGTTTTAATTTCCCAATCCCAACCTATTAATCCCATGAAGTAAAACTGGTAATACTTCATATCTAACACCACGGTGTTATCGGTAGATTCAATTACCATTTCACATTCAAATCTAATTAAAGATTTAACTATCGCCTAGAGCAAAACTGGTGGCACTCCATTTTCGATCTTTTCAATCTAATTAAAGATTCATTAAAACTCCACTTAGTTTTAATCTTTAACTGGGTTAAAGAATCAGTGTCATTTAAAAACACAGTTCACGATAAACCCAAAATCACATTCATTAATTATCGGGTTAAAGAACGAGTTTTGTTCAAAACACTATTCACGATAAACCCAAAAATCAATATCAATTCAATTCCAATTAAATATTATTTAATTGGTACACTTCATTAAATCTAAATAAAAAGATTTAATCTTTTCTCAACTGGGTTCAAGAACAGTGTTAGTGAAGACACCATTCACGACAAACCCAAATCACATTTGATATAAATACAAGGCTCTGAATAGAAAATATACCGGCTTATATTCAATATCAAATTCTACGACTAACAAATATCGTATTGGAAATAACGATATAAATATATCTTTCAAATTTCCATAACAACACCTGTATAATCACGAATCCCAACATCGAAATATTCCGAAGACAATTTCGATTCAAATCCACTCCAATGCAATCATTGGATATTCTGGTTATTTTTAAAACCCTTTTTAAATTCAATTTATTTATTTAAAAATAAATAGAATTATAATTCTAGTTCAAAACTAGTTCATTTCGATAAAAATCTATTTTTATCTCTTCAAATATGGAGTTTTTCATCCCAATTCTTTCTAAATCATTTCTTATGATTTTACACAAATTATTACTATTTTTAATAATTTTATCAAGGCCTGTACAGTCGATTTCCATCAATGGCCATCGAACTGCACTTACAGCGACCTTTTTCGAATTTGATTTGGACGTATCTCCAAATCCAACCGTTAGATTTCAAATTTCTAATATTCGTTAGAAAGCTCTTTTCGATACGAACCCAACGGTTCCGGTTTTAGGAGAATCCGACGGTCGGATCTCCCGTAATGTCCGTTTGAAATAAATGGTCGAAATTCACGAACTGCCGCGGCGCGGCGCGTTCTATTCAGGCCATTATATTATATACATAATATATATATAATATATTTCGTCGATTGCTATTTAAAACGGATTATATACATAGTTTTAAATTCGATTCAAAAGAAATTTCAACTTCCGTTTCAATTCAAATCAAAATTGAATTCTTCTCTATAAATTCGTTTTAAAATTCATTTCTATTCAATTCAAATTTCAATTCAATTCGAATTCATTTCAATTCGCTTTCGATTCAATTTGAATTCGTTTTCAATTCAATTCATTTCGAAATCGTTTTCAATTCAATTCATTTCGAAATCGTTTTCAATTCAATTCATTTCGAAATCGTTTTCAATTCAATTCATTTCGAAATCGTTTTCAATTCAATTCATTTCGAAATCGTTTTCAATTCAATTCATTTCGAAATCGTTTTCAATTCAATTCATTTCGAAATCGTTTTCAATTCAATTCATTTCGAAATCGTTTTCAATTCAGTTCATTTCGAAATCGTTTTCAATTCAATTCATTTCGAAATCGTTTTAAAAATCGATATAAATATCGTTCACGTCAAAATGGCGTCAATCTAATCAACACGGCTTCATAAATTTCTATTTTCCAATATTCTATTTCAAATATTTCTTTTTCAAAAATAGCTGTTATTATCAAAATATTTCGTTCAACACATGACCAATCTCAATGGATGAGTACTGTCAACACATGAACTTTTATTTAATATTGATAAAGATGTAAATTTTATTACTAAAATATTTCGTTCAACACATGACCAATCTCAATGGATGAGTACTGTCAACACATGAACTTTTGTTTTATATTATTCTTTATTTTTCAAATTGGAATGAGGCCCAATCAATTACCATATAAAGTTAATTATATGGATTTTCATACAACACATGTATATAATAACTTTGAAAATAATCAAACATCAACCAAAGTGCACTACACTGTATAAGCATCAAATATAGATATCTAACGCTTATAACAGCATGTCAATCAATCGACCAACATATTTAATCAATCAGGATGAGTGAACTTCATATTTCATCCCAACACCCGTGTGGGGTTTCAAACAATCAAACAAATATTTTATTCGTGCAGTTGGGCGATGTGTAAAATTTATCGACCCAATCAATGTCCTTCAAATAGGTGTACATAAACAAACCGTCTGGTTTGCAAATGAATATTTTATTTATTCACATTCACGTTAAAAATTATATTTTTAACGATAAAACATTTTATTCCAACATATGAATTTCTATTCAGTTCATTCTTTAAATAAAATGATATTTTTATTCTTCTAACTTATTTTAGAAAATTTCGGCGGCATAACGGCACGATACTAGAAACCGGACGAGGCCTAGCCTTATCCCCGGTCTAGTGAAGGCCCACGCCATTCACACATCAATCAAATCAATTCATTTCACCACACAATTCAATTTCAAGCAAATAATCTAACCAATTTTTGCAATCAAACAAACAAGTCCATGGTCTGTGGACGATTATGTCGGGTGCTACTAAGCACCGTCTGCATCCTAGTATATATATATATATATAACTAGAAAAGAAATTGAAAGGTGAGAAATTCTCACAGATAGCTATCCAACCATCTTGACTCTTATTGTCGCTTTCGTTGCCCGTATTCTCTACATAGGTAAAAATCGAATTTTTACTATGTTATTCAATATATAAAGATCATATTCTAAAAACAAAGATTATATTTTTAATATTCCTACGATGTAAAAATTATATTTTTATTGCTTCAAAAATACAAAAATCATGTCTTGCTCCTTCTACATAATAAAAATCCCGTCTTTTCTCTTTTTAAAAATATGATCTTTATTTTTGCAAGTTCAAATCTTTTTCTATTAAAAGATTAAACCCTTTTTTCTATTTCAAAGATTAAACCCTTAAGATAAAATCAGTTTTCATTTCCTTTAAAAATCAGTTTTTAATGTCTATAAAAATCAGTTTTTAATGTTCTATATAAATCAGTTTTTAATGTCTATAAAAATCAGTTTTTAATGTCTATAAAAATCAGTTTTTAATGTCTATAAAAATCAGTTTTAACATAATATAAAAAAACAGTTTTAACATAATAAAAAAAACAGTTTTAACATAATAAAAAAACAGTTTTAACATAATAAAAAAAACAGTTTTAACATAATAAAAAAAAACAGTTTTAACATAATAATAAAAACAGTTTTAACATAATATAAAAAAACAGTTTTAACATAATATAAAAAAACAGTTTTAACATAAAAAAAAAACAGTTTTAACATAATATAAAAAAACAGTTTTAACATAATAAAAAAAAACAGTTTTAACATAATAAAAAAAAAACAGTTTTAACATAATAAAAAAAACAGTTTTAACATAATAAAAAAAACAGTTTTAACATAATAAAAAAAAAACAGTTTTAACATAATAAAAAAAACAGTTTTAACATAATATAAAAAAACAGTTTTAACATAAAAAAAAAACAGTTTTAACATAATATAAAAAAACAGTTTTAACATAATAAAAAAAAACAGTTTTCTTTTATGTTTTAAATAAAATAAAAATAAAATAAATAAATAAAAAAACTTACAGGGGGGCGCTGTCGAGTGGTCGGGGGGGGGGGGATCTGGTGGCGCATGGTCCAAGGGGGCGGCGATTGGAGTCAGGGCATCGGGATTGCGGTGCAGTGGCTTTTCTGGTGGAGGGGGTCGCGGTCCTTCACGTCAAGGGGGAAGGAAGAGCTGGAGTCGGAGTGAGGAGGAGGGGGTGGGCGAGTCGGTCGGAGCCTCCCTGCGGTGGTGGCGATGACGACCTCCGCCATCGATTTGAAGGATCGTTTTTTTTTTTCTCTTTCTTTTTTTTCTGAGCGGTTCGAAGAAATAAGGGGGGGGCCAGAGCGGTTTTAAGGGGAGAGGTATATATATATATATTTTAATTATTTAATTTACAAAAAGTTGACTTTTACATACGACCTCGAAACGAGGCCCACCGCCTGTCGCCTATAGCGTTTCACCCCCATTCCGAACACAATGGGATATGTATCGTGGGCTGATTCTACTGTTTGAATCAGTTTTCGTCAAAATCAAAATATAACTCTATATATTGAATTTTAAACGTACATTTCAAATTACCGGGGTCACATACTGTCTCTAAAAATTCAATAAAAATATTTTCTAGCTTCGTATTAACGATACGGTCCTAACAAAACTAGTTTCGTTGAATTCTGAGACCGTTTGAAAAATGGCCAATTTCCAGTCGATTAAAATCAACTGAAACTGGTCAAACACGTTTTCCTTTGCCACGCTCACATATTGATTCGAAAAATTATGAAATTTGGAATCTAGCAATAATTCGACATCACGGACCCAACAAAACTGGTTTCGTCGAAATCCGAGGTCGTTTGCAAAATGTCAATTTTTAAGGGCCTGAATTCCATAGCGACTATTCAGAATTTTCAACTGGACATATCTTTTGATTCCCACTATGAAATCTTGATTATTCGGATTCGTTGGAAAGATATCATCAATTAGATCCTAATGTTTTTTGTTTCACTAAAATCCGGATTGTTTTGCACCCGGTACATTCAATTGAAATTTGAAATCGAATTATCGAACTACCGCGCCATTTTCAATTCTATTTATAATTTATATATAAATATTTATATTCTAACGACGACGTATATAATATATACGTCGAATTCTATTCAAAATAAATTTCACGTCGATTTTATTTAAAATAATTCATTTTAAATAATCAAAATTTGCCAAAATTGCCAAAATAAAAAATTTCAAACTGGCTCGCATTTTACGGGTTGTTACAAATTTCTTCTCGCACACAACACATTTTTTCAAACAGAGTATTTTCTAATCATATTTCTACCTTATCATACATATACTATAACAAGAGAATAAATATCATCAGCTCACCAGAACAAATCTACAGTTCACGCTCCAAGTTTGCTTACCTATGGAACTCCTGATATAATATTATAAACCTCACATGAAAAAAATATTATAGGTACCAATCAATTAGATATTAGTGAAAATAAGTTTCAACCTACAGATCATTATAAAAGACAACGACTACGAGTCTACGACAAGTAGACAAAAATGCATAAGCAGCTAAGAATAACATAAGCATGTAGCATGCTCACACAGTTGGTAATTTTCATACCAAATATATTTCCCATTGATATACAGCTTTATAGCTTATTATCCCTATTGTTGGCGCATGGTAAGTCATCAAAGAAGACACGGTAATACAATTTCATGAGAATTCGTCTCTCCCTACCTACTTCCAACTCCACAGAAGTTGAATTGTTTAAAAGGTTCTCAACTTTCCAAAGTGACACTGCCTTCCCTACAGAAGAACGTTACACAAGTAAAATTATCATTTTGTAATCACGTTGGATTCGGGGTAGAGGCCTTCGGAGGAATATGTTCTTAGTCTATGACTATGAAAGCGATCTATTAGGTGTGGAAAAGGAAGAAATTAATAGATCTCCAATTTCAAATTTGAAAATAAAAGCGCAACATAGAAGAGAAAATGATAGTAACATGTATCTTTTTTGAATATAGTTCGATCCGACCATGAAATTCCAAAAACACACATTGAGAACAAAAAAATAAATTACATTTTTTGAAATCAAGAGGCGCGAGTTCAGAATCTCATTGAGAACAAAAAATAAAGTCTATCTTCAAATGAAAATTTTGAAAGGTAAACACAGTTACAAATTCAAAACCTAATCCAACAAAAAAAATACAATTTTTTATTTATATTTTAATCCTAAGTTTGCTGAATCATGGTTTATGAACATTCAACAATTTTGATATAAAAATAATAATTTTTCCAGTTACTTCTAAATAAAATCAAAATAAAAGATGTAGGGTATAAAACTAAGTTCGAAGTCTAAGCGGTACTTGACGAACCCTTACATTGTTAGATTAGGTTGAGATTAACTGAAAAAAATATTATAAACCTCACCTGAAACAACTGAAATATTCCCCTTACCATCAAATTTGCCAACCTTCTCCAAATTCTCATCCACACAAAATCCTAGCTCCAATTTTGTAGAAGAACTATCGTTCTGCATATTAGAACTAGCATTGCTAAACGAACCACTCTTCTTGGTTTTAATCCAGCCATCAATGATAGCTTTGCAATAAACTTGTCCATGGTCAATCATCTCTGAACTAAAATCCAAAACATCACTTTTCGTGTCATCAAACAGGAAAACCCGAATCTTCGTAGATCCATCAGCAGAGACGTCACTAATGCGGTCCAACTCATCTAACATGTTATCAAAATCTTCCTGGCACAAAATCGAGATCAAAGGTCCAAATCCTCGTCAGGTAACCAGTACTTGACGGCCGCGATGGTACTATCAAAGATCTGCGAAATTTTCGAGAAGAAGTCGGAGATCGTCGATGTAACAACCCGAAAATCTGGGCTAGTTTAAAATTTTTAAATTGGCAATTTTAATGAATTTTGAATATTTTAAATAGATTATTTTAAATAAAAACGACGAAAAATTATTTCGAACGGAATTCGAACGAACATATTTATGTAGTTCGTCGTTAGAATATAAATATTTATTTTAAATTATAAAAGGAATTGAAAATGGCGCGGTAGTTCGAAAATTCGATTTCAAACTTCAAATGAATGTACCGGGTGCAAAATTAACCGCATTTTAGTGAAACTGAAAATAATAGAATCTAATTGAGAATATCTTTCCAACGAATCCGAAAAATCAAAATTTCTTAACGGGAATCAAAAGATATGGCCAAATGAATTTTCAGAATAGTCGTTATGGAATTCTGGCCCTTAAAAATAGCCATTTTGTAAACGACCTCGGATTTCGACGAAACCACTTTTGTTGGATCCGTGATGTCAAGTTATTGCTAGATTCCAATTTTCATAATTTTTCGATTCAATATGTGAGTGTGGCAAAGGAAAACGCGTTTGACCAATTTCAGTTGATTTTAATCGACTGGAAAATGGCCATTTTTCAAACGGTCTTAGAATTTGACGAAATTAGTTTTGTTAGGACCGTATCGTCAATACAAAGCAAGAAAATATTTTTCTAAAATTTTCTAGTTAGTATGTGACCCCAGTAAATTAAAATGTACGTTTAAAATTCAATATAATGATTTAAATGTAAATTTAACGGAAACTGATCGTAACAATCAAATTGGCCTTCGTGACACATCCCATTGTGTTCGGAGTGGGGGTAATTAGCTATGGACGACAGGCGGTGGGTTCGATTTCGAGTTCGAAAATAAAAGTTGCTTTTTGAAATTAAAAATAATTAATTAAATAAATATATAAAACCTCTTTGACTCTCTCTCCCCCTCATTCAACACAAAACAAAAAAAATAATAGAAAAAGGAAATCGTGGAGGAACCCAGCCGCCACCTGCGTTCTGGCCACCGTCGCTCCCCCTTCTAACGCGCCACCCACCTCCTCGACTTCCGCCGCCATCTCCCTTCCCCTTCCCCTCTCGCGCTTCTCTCTCCCTCTCGATTTCAATGCCCGAACCCTCCACCACGAGTAGCAGCCGCCGCCTGAACCATCGTACCCGCTAACTAGCTCCGCCAGCTCTGATGAGCACCACGATCCTCCCCTTCTTCCCCTGCTCCTCTTCCCCTCTTCCAACAATCCGCGAACCCCCCCTTTTCCCCCTTTAAGTCGCGCACCCTCTCCTCTTCACTCCTCCCTTCTTCCACTTCCTTCGATTATCACAGTGAGTTCTTGACCTAATTTTTTCATTTATATTTTGTGAGATCTGTTTTTAATTTATGAATAGGTTGGGATTTTATATACCAAAAAGAGATAATTTTTATTGTAGAAAATGATAGATTTTTACTATGAAAGTTATGATTTTGTTTATATTATAGAAAGATTAAAAAATATAATTTTTATTATAGTAGAAGGGTAAAAATATAATTTTATTATAATAGAAGATATTAAAATATTATTTTTATATAAAGTAGAAGTATTAAAAATATGATTTTTATATAATGTAGATAATAAAAAAACAATTTTTATATTATATAGATAGTAAAAATTTGATCTTTATATATGTATCGAAATAAAAATCTGATTTTTATTATAAATATGTTGAAATAAAAATGTGATTTTTATAGCGGAGATATAAAAATTTGATCTTTTTATAAGAAGTAAAAATATAAAAATATAATTTTTATATAGGATGAAGCGTTATAAAAATATATGAAGTAAAAATAAAAATATGGTTTTTATTTATTATAATAAAGTGATAAAAATATAAATTTTATTTGAACAACGTGAAAAGACTATATTGGAATTTCAACAGATCCAAACGGTTCAGCAGTTCAAAAGGAAAGCACGGCGGAGTGGAACCCTCTATGAGAACTTATCACCTTAAATTTCTTTTCTAGTTATATAAATATATACTAGGATGCAGACTGTGTTTAGTAGCACCCGACACCCGTCGTCCACAGACCATGGATGGCTTGTATGCTTGTTTGTTTGATTTTGATGTGTAGTTGACTGTGTGATGTGATGTGAAATGAAATAAAATATTTATATAGTTAAAAATATTTTATTGTTAAAAATAGAATTTTTAACGTGTATATAAAATAAATATTTATAAACAAATCGGAGATTTGTTTATATACACTGATTTGATTGATATTGATTGGGACGATAAATTTTACACGTCGCCCAATTAATTGATTGAAACCCCACACGGGTATTGGGATGATATATGGCATACACTAGTCCCAATGATTAGTTGTATGTCAATCGATTGATTGACAGGTTGTATAAGTGTCGAATATTTATATTTAATGCTTATACAGTGTAGAATGCACTCTGGATGATGGTTGATTATTTATCGTTGCTATTATATACATGTGTTGTAGAAAATACATATAATTCACATTATATGGTAATTGATTGGGCCTCATTCTAATTTGGAAAATGAAGAATAGAAATATACATTCATGTGTTGAATAAAAGCCGTGTTGACTAGATTGACGCCATTTTGACGTGAACGATATTTATATCGATTATATTTGTAACGACCCAGCGGATTACAGCCTCGAAAATCGACATAAATACCCTTTACCGTACTCATGCCGATCCTCCAAGCACCGAAAACACTGGACAGTCATTAGAAAGAAATTAGAGGGTGGGATAAGAAAGAAAGAAATATTAGAATAGAAGAAGAAGAAGAACCAACACAGAGTCTCACATCGCAGTGGAATATAATACAGAAATAAATCTTTACTGAAAACTTTAAAATACTTACAATATCAGAGTACAACACACATCTGGATAGTTTTGATAATCTGTCCTCATATATATAATCACACAGCGGAGTATCATTCATCTGAACATCTTCAACTCTTCTCTGGACTTCTCAGTACCTGATAACCTGAACCTGTACACCTCGGTCTAACCCGAGCATTTACAAAACACCGGGTCAATATGGTGGACCAGAGTGAGAAAAACATGCACAGCATTTAGAGTATCACACCACTTGATTTTAAAGTTAAAAATCCTTTCGAAATAAAAAGATAATCGTAAGACCGATCCACACATAAACACAGACGATTTTTACCTTACGATATTGTCTAGATAAAAATAATTAACAAATCTAGAGGAACGCTTGCATCTCACGCTTCCCGTATATAGTATACAATCGAAAACCGCGGGCACTTATTGGATATTGGATTTCCAACCTGACAAAGTATGGGACCACCTTCCGTACGTGTATCTCTAGAGGCGAATACATAGGGTTCAACAAGAACGTCTTACAACCCGGCCCTCACATGACCGACCACTCATTTCGCTTGAATGTATCGAATGTATATCGCCAACGGTTGGACTCAAACCACCGTTCCCGAATGGGCAGAATCGATAGATTAAGAAACAAAAGGAATTTCTCTAGATAGGTGATTATACACCATAATGGGAGCAACCCACATAGCCATGCTGCCTACCCGATTTTTGTCATCTCCTGGTTGATGAGGCTTGAGGTCAGAACATATCTGGTCATCATACACTTTGAATGCCACATCGTCAGATCCGCCTGATCACACTGGTTGACATCCACAAAAATACTCTAGCTTATTTGGCTAGAGAATAACCATTTCTCCGCCATCAACTAGGATACGTTTGGAGAAATCAACACAGGTAATTCCTTTGGAAATACTCTGTCAGACATCCGTCCATACAAGTGATCCAGGAACAGGATGAACCGAAGGTACTCTCCTACTGCATCCAATATAGGAATCACCCCATGGATCAGTAGTGACAGTCCTTGCAATCCACAGTTCCATCCACGACAGAATCCCAGTATATCTCCGGGTCGAATCAGAGATTTTAAGTGGTTCTTCCGCTTTATGAAGATCTATGGTCTTCATATGCTCCATCTCGATCATCACTTGATATTTCTATACTTTCGTATTCGTTAGTCGGAATGGTTTTCGAATATACGTTCGATCCCGGTCTTTCCATACCAATAACGTTGGGCAAAATTTTGATAGTCGGTTATTTAACTATCAAAATAACAGTCAAAGATAAAATGAATCCATTGGCCCTACACACAGCATCACTTGGCCGTCATATAAATCAATTTGAAATACCAAAATAATATATCAGTTTTACTATATTAGAAATCCCAATTCATTTTATATATATAGAAAAATACCTTGAATTATATTCAAATTCCTATTACCTTCCATTCAAAAATATTTGTTTAAATCATCACTTATTATCTGTAATCGAGCAATTTTATTCCATATATCGTCATTTCAAAATCTCCCTCTGTTTCCTTTGTTAGATCACCATAAATGTCACTTTCCATTTCAAAAATATCTCATTTTCAAATACCATTTTCGTACTTTGAAAATATAGTCATGTTTCCGCAAATTCCCTTTTTATTTCCTTTATTCTAGGAATATCACTTCATTGTCTCAAGCCCCTTTTTAATTCCTCTTTATATGGAATTTCATCATGTATTATCGACTCCTTCAAATTACATTATCATTTCATAGAATATATTATCTTGAACATCCCTATGGTTACAACTGATGTCATCCTTTGATAATTCTGAAGTTGTTCAAGTTGGGGTATTAGATTACCTCTCAGACCTTGATCAACAAAGTCATTATCTAAAGATAGGTATCTAGTGTAATCCAAACTTGATATTCATTTCAATATAGAAACAAATCTCCATTTCAGTTATATCTTTGATATAACATCTTCTCTTAAATCTTGTGAATCCATATGGCCTCTTACATGTCAACTCACCTAACCATTTTGTTCAACTTATGTTTCAGTTTTTGATTTCATTTCAAAAACTGCATTGGTCCCTAATCATACTTTAGTAAACATTTCCTAAATATCAACCCGAAGGTCAAAACCAGCATCAACTCAATATTCTGAAAATCATTTAACTTAACCGATCTCCAGTGATATTCCATTTCCCTACTTTTATATCTTGTCTTCCATTTCCATTTTAAATCTTTTCCCAAATAACTTACTTGGATAATATTTGATTTTCCTGAACTCTACGCCTTCATAAATTTCTTGGATTTTCTTAAATCCATGCTAATGTGAATATTCATTAGATTGCTCGAATATTCATTTTACCATAACGGTGTTTTAACACCCTTTTGAATTTTTCATAGATACACTTTTAAAATCCAATATTAACACTTTGGTTTATAATCTTAATAATCAAATTCCAAAATGTCTAAATCCAATTAACAAACCAATTAAATAATTAGGTCTACTTAACATCGTTGACTTGTTCAACTCATACTTGATTTGTTTTTTTCATTCACACCAATTAGCTCTTTCATTGATAATAAAATAAATGGAAATAATTCCAATTCTTTTGATAAATGCAAATCAACATTCATTTAACTATTAATTAAAATAAACTAACAAATCCATTTCAGTTAATCCAGTTGACCTAGTCAACTCTGAACATGAGTAAATCAAATTCCAATTCAGCTTACCATTACGAGTTCAATTAATTTTAAATAATCTCGTTCGATCCATCTTGAATAAATAATAATTAATTAATAAAATTTTATTTGTTTAAACCCTTTAATTCCATTAACTGATGATCCTGTCATTTGTAAATAACACCTACTGATCAACCAATCAACACAACAACCAGTTCAAACAATTCAAACGATGTCATGCATTTATTTCATAAACGAGACCAGCGAGGTAAGTTACCTCCACTGGGTTAGACCGTTAGCAACGATCTTGTGTTTCATTGCAGTTCGATGACGATTTAATTTTATCGGTCCAATCAACCAACACAAGCAGATAAACTAACAAACAGTCAACTATTAACAACCGAAGCACACAAAATAGAACAAACCCAATTTATATAAAATATAAATGGAGTACTGAGCGAGGTTAACTCACCTGGATTTAAATCCGTTGATGAACAGTCTGTTTGATCAAATTAAACTGACGTTTAATTCGAATAAAAATTTCCAGTCGCTTCAGATCCGGACTGGGCCTGCTCCATCTCGATGTACTCGACTCCACGGTCCCAACGCATCTGACCGCGCGTAAAACCGATACTGTATGCATGAGAAATCGAATCATGAAATTTATAACAAATTTAAATAAAACATGGATTTTCCTTTTAAAATTTAAAGTTGGGCTTACCATAAATCATCAGCCCATAAAGGATCCGACCTGGTTTACCACTTAAAACCCTCATATCCGATCATTTCCTTTATCATTTAGCAGTCGCCTCCAATTTTCTCAAAACGAAACCCTAATCCCCTTTCAGTAAATCGAAGCTTAATCCCGACGCATCCATCACTATACCACCCACCTCTTATAACGCCACCACCTTCGATTGATCTGCTACCCTCCTACGCAACCGCTCCTCGATCCCCACCTTCGATCGCTCAGCGACTTCAACAACGGCTTCGCCCGCAAACCCACCCAAGAACCGCAAGCTAAGTATTTCCTTTTTACTTGATTTTAAATTGCAGAAATATTTGTTTTGATTTTCTGGTTTTTGAGTATGGTTTTCTTCTTTGGTTGACTATTGTTCGAATGAGTGATGAACACTACTGTGATATCGTATTTATAGTTGCGGTTTGGGTTGGCAAAAACATTGTCTTTCAGGGGTTGCGAATTGTTATGTCAATTAAAATCAAATCTGAAATTTAGATTTTAGGTTCAGATTTTAGTCTAGGCTTCTGATTGAACTTGGATAGATTGCGGCTATGAATTGTTACTTCGATTACATACATTCAGATTTGTATTTAGATTTTGTACAGACTTTCTTTTATATTTTAAAATATATGAAACAGTGATGGCACATGGAAATTTCAGCACAAATTTATATGTTTGATTCAGGTAAAGATCTGGTGTATAGAATATACATTTTCCCTTAGAGGTTCATGTCTGTTTTCGAGCTATCCTTGTACATTTTACTGCTGTTCACTATCTTGTTCAATCGGCCCGTATGTAGATGAAGATATACATATATATCTTTTGTTCATTGATTTGTTTTATGGTCGTTCATACTATAGCTATACAACTATAAATTTTAGATTTCAGATCTGTTTTCAGATTTGTTTTTCCTAGCAGCTCATGGAGCTTGCTTAGATTTCAAGTATAAATGTATCCATATATTTTCCAGTGACATATAGGACTGATGTATGACTATACATCTGTTTTGATTTAGCTGTTCATCCCCATACCCCATTTTTCTTTGCCGCTCCTAATCTATCCCTTAGATGCTCATTTCCAATGCATATAATCTGAGATATATATATATAGATATATATGATTAGATGATGTTCTGTGTATTGTTTAGGTACACCTATATTTGACTCTCTCACTATAGCTGTTCATTTGTGTATACTATATGAATATAGCTGTACAAATTTTATACATCTCTTCTCTTATTTTCCTTTGCTGTTCATTTGTATTTCTGATACACTAATAGATTTTACTGCTTTCTTATATGCTGTCTTGTCTATGATTTTTTTTCCCTTTTTTTAATGGGTTCTCTCCTTTGTTTCTCGCAGATCGAAACTGATTAAACATGGATTTACCGGTGCTGGAAAGTCCGAGGCATTTCAAAAGTGAATTTACCAAGATTGATTTTTTTCTTTTTTTCTTTTTCTTTCTTTCTTTGTGTTGTGCTTGTACAACCAATCTTATATATGTATATTTAATTATTTATTCCATTAGAAGCTTTGGACTGTGATATGTATTCAAAAAGAATTTAACATATATGATATCAATGATTTTGTATACGGATTTCGCTGTGTTATGATATGTACAATTAGCATCTTTAAATATGTAAATACTGTTTGAATTGCCATATTAAGATTGATGTATACGCATATTCCCTTACTCCTTAGATTATCTATAAAAGAGAGGAGCTCCTGTATGAGCATCAATTTACACTAAAAAGTTTTTCTAGCAATTACACATTTGACCCGCTATATATTGTTCTTGCTAATTGAATTCTTTGCTTATGTCTTCCACTTAAATTCATGCCCTTGTTCGATACTATAAATAAGGCTAGGCTAACATTTAACTGGGGTCTAGATATAACATTTTTACATTCCAAATAGTATATAATTCAACTCGATATTAAAATCCTAGTTTTAAATAATATTTCATTTACATAAAATTGCCTAATATTCATAACTAATTTGATAAATTTAAAATGTTTCTAATAGCGATTATTCTAAATTTTGATTTAGCCGTACTAACAAAATTCAATATTAAATCCCATTAATATCCCGTCTAATTAAATATTTGACTAACAGAAATACGGGTCGTTACATTCTTCCCCCCTCAAAATAATTTCGTCCTCGAAATTGCAAAGTAAGAAGAATATTCCGAACCTTTTTTTTTAAATTATTACCTTTGCATTAAATTTAAAATAAATTCGAACTCTAAATTTTTTTTCTAAAATTCTGCCAACACTTCCTTTGCCTGATCGGGACGATTATGACTGCCACTCTGGGCCTCAAGTCCTTCGAAAAGAAAATTCAAAATTCGAATGGGAATCCACTTTATTTCAATCCCAATCTATTTTTCCATTACGTTTTTAAATCCCAATTTATTCAAATTCACTCTTTTTGAATTTATTCTTAAATTGGTTTTTCTTAACTAGGTTTTGTTTCACTTCAATATCCTATTCAACCGACGAATTGATATTCTAATCAATTCAATTTTATTTCATAATTCAAATTTGATTTCAAATCAAATCAATCAGAACAAACAACCAAACAACCCACATCACTATAATATAGAAAATAAATTCCTTTTTCTATATAAAAATACACATCGGGTAAAATTATTTCGTTTACCCTCTTTTCAAAACAATACTGTACCCATTGCCTGTTCTATGCTTTGCAACACTCGAACCGATCAACAAACACAATACCAAACATTTGTAAATAAATTTTACAAATACGCTCTCATATATATACACTAAAACTCAATCTAGAGTGTTACTAACCCCATCTTTATCGTGTTACGCCACAGAGCCAAGGTTACTACTCAACCAATAGCTCTGATACCACTGTAACGACCCAGCAGATTACGGCCTCGAAAATCGACATGAATACCCTTTACCATACTCATGTCGATCCTCCAAGCACCGAAAACACTGGATAGTCATTAGAAAGAAATTAGAGGGTGGGATAAGAAAGAAAGAAATATTAGAATAAAAGAAGAAGAAGAACCAACACAGAGTCTCACATCGCAGTGGAATATAATACAGAAATAAATCTTTACTGAAAACTTTGAAATACTTACAATATCAGAGTACAACACACATCTGGACAGTTTTGATAATCTGTCCTCGTATATATAATCACACAGCGGAGTATCATTCATCTGAACATCTTCAACTCGTCTCTGGACTTCTCAGTACCTGATAACCTGAACCTGTACACCTCGGTCAAACTCGAGCATTTACAAGACACCGGGTCAGTTTGGTGGACCAGAGTGAGAAAAACTCGCACAACATTTAGAGTATCACACCACTTGATTTTAAAGTTAAAAATCCTTTCGAAATAAAAAGATAATCGTAAGACCGATCCACACATAAACACAGACGGTTTTTACCTTACGATAATCCAAACCAGTTTTCAAAATCAATATCTTGATCTGATATTATGATAATGTCTAGATACAAATAATTAACAAATCTAGAGGAACGCTTGCATCTCACGCTACCCGTATATAGTATACAATCGAAAACCGCGGGCACTTATTGGATATTGGATTTCCAACCTGACAAAGTATGGGACCACCTTCCGTACGTGTATCTCTAGAGGCGAATACACAGGGTTCAACAAGAACGTCTTGCAACCCGGCCCTCACATGACCGACCACTCATTTCGCTTGAGTGTATTGAATGTATATCACCAACGGTTGGACTCAAACCACCGTTCCCGAATGGGCAGAATCGATAGATTAAGAAACAAAAGGAATTTCTCTAGATAGGTGATTATACACCCTAATGGGAACGACCCACATAGCCATGCTGCCTGCCCGATTTTTGTCATCTCCTGGTTGATGAGGCTTGAGGTCAGAACATATCTGGTCATCATACACTTTGAATGCCACATCGTCAGATCCGCCTGATCACACTGGTGGACGTCCACAAAAATACTCTAGCTTATTTGGCTAGAGAATAACCATTTCTCCGCCATCAACTAGGATACGTTTGGAGAAATCAACACAGGTAATTCCTTTGGAAATACTCTGTCAGACATCCGTCCATACAAGTCATCTAGGTACAGGATGAACCGAAGGTACTCTCCTACTGCATCCAATATAGGAATCACCCCATGGATCAGCAGCGACAGTCCTTGCAATCCATAGTTCCGACCATGACAGAATCCCAGTATATCTCCGGGTCGAATCAAAGATTTTAAGTGGTTCTTCCGCTTTATGAAGATCTATGGTCTTCATATGCTCCATCTCGATCATCACATGATATTTCTATACTTTCGTATTCGTTGGTCGGAATGGTTTTCGAATATACGTTCGATCCCGGTCTTTCCATACCAACAAAGTTGGGCAAAATTTTGATAGTCGGTTATTTAACTATCAAAATAACAGTCAAAGATAAAATGAATCCATTGGCCCTACACACAGCATCACTTGGCCTTCATATAAATCAATTTGAAATACCAAAATAATATATCAGTTTTACTATATTAGAAATCCCAATCCATTTTATATATATAGAAAAATACCTTGAATTATATTCAAATTCCTATTACCTTCCATTCAAAAATATTTGTTTAAATCATCACTTATTATCTGTAATCGAGCAATTTTATTCCACATATCGTCATTTCAAAATCTCCCTCTGTTTCCTTTGTTAGATCACCATAAATGTCACTTTCCATTTCAAAAATATCTCATTTTCAAATACCATTTTCGTACTTTGAAAATATAGTCATGTTTCTGCAAATTCCCTTTTTATTTCCTTTATTCTGGGAATATCACTTCATAGTCTCAAGTCCCTTTTTAATTCCTCTTTATATGGAATTTCATCATGTATTATCGACTCCTTCAAATTACATTATCATTTCATAGAATATATTATCTTGAACATCCCTATGGTTACAACTGATGTCATCCTTTGATAATTCTGAAGTTGTTCAAGTTGGGGTATTAGATTACCTCTCAGACCTTGATCAACAACGTCATTATCTGAAGATAGGTATCTGGTGTAATCCAAACTTGATATTCATTTCAATATCAAAACAAATCTCCTTTTCAGTTATATCTTTGATATAACATCTCCTCTTAAATCTTGTGAATCCATATGACCTCTTACACGTCAACTCACCTAACCATTTTGTTCAACTTATGTTTCAGTTTTTGATTTCATTTCAAAAACTGCATTGGTCCCTAATCATACTTTAGTAAACATTTCCTAAATATCAACCCGAAGGTCAAAACCAACATCAACTCAATTGTTAGACCAAAAAGTGGTTCTAACACCCAAATTGACTAAAAGCAGAATGAAATAAGATCAAAAGTAAAATGGAGACACAGAATTTATTGTGGTTCGGAGTTAAAAAGCCTACGTCCACTTGTCAATCACTATTCTCGACGATAGAATTGCAATTACAATGAGATATTCACTCAATTTTACTTACAACTCACATACATTCACTCAATTGTTTCAAAACAAATATTGAAAAACGATTTGGATTATCCGGGAGTGTTGGAATTCGGTTTATGAAAGTGGTTGAACTCTCAAAGTGCAAAAAAGAAGATCCTTTTCATTGTCTCCAGACAGGGTATTTATATGTGAAAATTTGCTCAGAACTCGATCCGGATCGGAGCCACGTGTCTTCCAACCCATCATCCTCGGGTTCGGATGGATTTCAGTGTTGACAACGCATCAGAGCAGTGGACGTTGTGGGCAGGAACTGGTCATACCCGCTCCGCATCTTCAGGCGATCGTGGGGGAATGTGACATGAATTACAGGTTCGGTTCGGAGGACCCTGCAGTGGGGGTTCGGATCGGAGTAGCCGATCCGATCCGGAGTAACCCAAACATTAAGTCTTTATCCACTTTGCTCCGTTCCGATCCGATGGTATTTAGCCCTCCGATCCGATTGACAGTAGGTAGCTCCCCGAACCGAACAGCAGTGCATCTTTGATTCAAACATTAGCAGCTCTCCGATCCGATTGACAGTAGTAGCTCCCCGAACCGAACAGCAGTGCCTCTTTGATTCAAACATTAGCAGCTCTCCGATCCGAACAGCAAAACCGCTCCGATCCAACCCGCTACATCTCTCCGATCCGACCCGCTATAATGCTTTCCAAGTTCTTCAATGTTTCACATCTCGACTTTTTGTTGCCCAGTTCACAAAGTGGGCTAACATTTTGCCCCCTCAAAGGATGCTTCTGTTGGAAACGGAGCATGCTTTGATTATCATTGCACAGCGTCTTCTAGGTAATTTTTCTTTGATTTTCCTTGTGTTTTCATCTTCTTCTCCGAACTTTAGTTTGATTCAATACCGAGTTACAACATTCTGTTCGATTCGGATTCCGACCCGAACGGATCCCATTCTTTTTCTATTTCGTATTGGATTATTGGGACACGCTGCGTTACTGGGCTGTCAAACCGATCCGACCGGGGAGACGAATAGTCACCCTGTTTTTCTATATAAACTGGGTCTTCATCTTCCTCTCGTTTCCTTTTTATCGTTTTACCATGTCTGCTTCGGAACTCCAGAATTTAGAGAAAAAGAAATAAGAACTCTTCACCATTCTCATGCGAATTTCCAATTTACATACTCTGGTAGGTTTGAATCCTTGATCGGTTTCATAATAACAGGTTTTAATTGAAACTGATGGTCAATTCGACCGATCTGGACGTGGTTTCCACGCCGCATTCTCCTCTTCCTTCGTTATCCTCGTTGGTGGCCTCGCTGCTACGTCGAGGCGTTGGAAGAGGGAGTTATGGTTTGAGGCAAAAAATGAGGAAGAACAAGATCATAGGAAGTCGGTTCGGGCGGTGGAGTATGAAAAGTGGAGAAAGGGAAAAAGAAGAGGAATCTAGAATGTCGGATCGGGTCGGAACAAGTGGAGAAAGGGAAAAAGAAGAGAAGTCGAGATTGTCAAATCGGGTCGGGGCAAGTAGAGAAAAGAAAAAAGAAAAGAAGTCCAAAAGGTCGGATCGGGTCGGGGCAAGTAATTAAAGAAGGAAGAAATGGTCCTCACCTAACTGGATCGGGTCGGTTTGTAAGATAAAGGTGGAGAGGCATGACTACTTGGTCCGACCCGAACCGTTCGGGGAACCTACTTCCGAGCCGATCCGATTTTGATTTCTGAGTTTCAATGAGATATCCGAGCTCAATGCTACGCCCCCGATCCGATCCCAATGAATGCGCCCGAACCGAACCGAAGTGCAGTCTATCTTAATGCATAAAAACTCGTTTAACTGGCCCAATCAACTTTTGGCATAATCTTCAATTTAATGGACAGTTAGGATAGAGCCTTGCGAACGTAACTGGACATCAAGAACTACTTCAATCCTTTATACTTTGCCAAAATTTTGCGTCACACTTTTAAACATTTACTTTACACTTTCCGCATACACTGTTTACACTTTAGTTTGCACACACGCACGGGGGAATACGGGCTAATTTACTCTAACTTGTGCTATTGCTTCTTCAATAGTTTTATGACCATGAGACCCAGACGCTCTTCTAGACTAGCTGAGAAGAAAGAAGCCCCGGAGATATCCAACAAAGTTACTCTCGAGGACATATCTTCTCCTTCGGATCCGGAATGGAATGATGAGGGTTCAGACTATGAGGTTGGAAATCGCGAAAGTGACAATGTGTCTTCGGAGGGTGAAGTTTCTCTAGGCTTTGAAGAGGAAGGAGGGATTGGTGACGACCGGGCTCCTGATGAGTTTGAATCGGCTACCATATTGGAATCACCCCAAGATTCTGTTGAATCAACAATTGACAACGACAGACTTATCCGAATTTGCTTAAAATACGGGATATTAAAAAGGGACACCCTGGTGCCTTCGAGAACTGACCGTCCCCACAACCCTCCAGAAGGGTATATGGCAATTACTCGGTTGATGTGCATGGTCGGTGCTATCCCTCCATTTTCTCCTTTCATCGTCGGTTTTCTAAGACAAATGCGGATTTCCCCCATGCAGCTGCACCCTAATTCTTATGCTTACTTATACACCCTATATGTAGCATACCGCGAGATCTTGGGCATAGAGCTCACTTTCGATGACGTTCATTTTTTCTACAACTTCAAGCATCGGACTCGAGAAACTCCTTCTTTTTGCTACTTTGAGTCTGTCCCTAAGAGGAAAATAATTTCAGCGCCATTCAGTAGTAAAGCTGGGGATTCCAGGCTGGAATGGTTTTATGTGAAGCGACAACCAGGATGTGCTAGGAGGTGGACAAAATCAAGTAAAGCACTGGTTTTCTAAATCTCGACTCTATACATTTAAGCCATCGCCTTAACTTGTTTTTCTTTTTATTTGCAGTCGACAACCCAAAACAAATATCAGACCAAGTATTCTTTGACTGGATGCATCAGCTTCTTAATGGCGATCAAAAGTTTTTAACTATTGACGAAGTCCTTAAGGACGAATATCTTCATTTTCATGGGTTGCTATCTGTTACTCGTAGCATCGGTCATGGGACGGCTCCATATGTATATATTCCCCCAGTGGATGTAGTCCCCGAAATGGGCGAAAGTTCGAGAGCTCCTACAGTGCCTCTTCAAGCTTCACCTTTTCCTTCTTCTACCCAAGATGATGAATTGGCCAACATGGCGGAAAAGCATCACGAAGGGTACACTATTCCCGAGGATGCCATTTCTTTAGAAAAGTCAACGTCTTCCAAAGAGTCACCGATCGATGCTTCTGAGGGAAATGCCCCTAGTACTGATTACCCACTATTACAGGGTTTGGGGGACCTCCCCTTACCTGAAACCATTTACACTTCAGAGGATTTTAGGAAGAATCCTTTAGTTTTCACTTCTTCTGAAGAGACTACTCCTGCTAAGGCCAAAGAGCCCGCCCGTACTAGTCTAGCTTCGGACTCGGGTTGGTTGGGGGAAAAACACCACTTAGGACACACTTTACACAATAACATTACAATTCACTGCATCTTTCTCTTTGTGAAAATGTTGATCCTGAATATCATTTGTCTTATTGTGCAGGCACGATGTCCCGATCTTACTATGATATCAGGAAACTCCGTCGTAGCATGTCTAATCCACCTTATGATACTGAGTATGATCGCCGCGACGATCGCAGTAGGGAGGAGAGAAGGCCTTATGAACCCTATCGCTCTCGAACCTCGCGTTCTCGCTCTCCTGTTCGGACGGACACAGAGAGATATAAAGGTTACCAAGTTTGTCGGGAAGAGGACAGGCCGCAGCCGAAAGACTCCACCTCTTCCCAAGAAAAGCGCAGCAGGGAGAGAAGTCCGCCAAAAGATACTGAGTCGCGAAGTAAACGCAAGGTCTCTGCTAAACGGCCTAGAACAGATAAAGAACCTATTGAATCCTCCACGCATAGGGATACTGAGTTGACGATCCCCGCCCCTCCACCACTAGATGCTGAAACTACAATCAAGCGGGCGTATTTGGAGGAGCAATTTCCCGAACATTACTTCGAGAACTTGACTTTTTTACCTGCCTTCGAGCCTATTTCTTCCAGGTGGGCAGATGAGGCCAAAGCAAAGATAGATGCGGTCGAAAAACAGTATTCTGAAATGTTCAAATATTCACGCAACCTTTCCAGAATCATTCGTACTCTAATCACGAATGCTGATTCGATGCAAAAAACCGCGGAAGACGATGTAAAGGCCTTAAAGAATCTAGGAAAAGATTTGGAGGACACACAGGCCCAGCTTGCTGTTGCTCAAAGGGACGCTACTAGCTTCAAACAACAATTTGGAGATATGCAAAAACGTTACCATGACTTGCTTGAATCTCACACTCAAGAGCGTTCTGAGTTAAAAAAGAAAGCTGAAGATGCTAAGTCAGATGCCGCTAAAACATGCCTTGCTTACGCTGATCTTGAACGAAAAAATGCCGAGTTAGCAAGGAAGAATGCTGAGCTAGAAAAGAAAAATGCTGACTTGGCTTCTAAGCTAATGGAGGCGGAAAACAGAGCTGCCCTGGCGGAAGGTAACGTCGAATGTGCTATCAAATCCGCTGAGGAGGCCCGCAAACAATTGTCAGAGGCGGAGGCAGAGATTCAGGGTTTCGGCGAATTAATGATTAAATTCTTTGCACATATCATCCGTCGCCGGAACATTTCTTGGATTGAGGATTATCCATCTACTCTAGTCCAAGTATGGAGTCAGATCGTTGAGTGGGAGAAAGAGGAGCTCAAGGTTGATTTCATTGATGAGGAGAAGTTGATGGAGAAATATTTAAGGGATGACGAGCCAGAACGCCTAGCCAAAGGGCGCCGCCTCATTGCTAATGCTATGGAAGAAGAGAGGCGGAGGACAAAGCAAAAGAACATTCCCGAGGCTGGTTCCTCTTCTACTGCCCCCGCAACTTCTGAAGTAGAGGGGTATGATCCTGAAAACCCGGGGATACCTCGAACAACTCTGCTATCCCTATTCCCGAAACAGCATCGGAGACAGCAGTTACCCCTGCCGAGAAGTCTTCGGAAGGTATCTCTACAATTTCTCCTCAATTCGTCAGGGCTATCTCTACCTTTCGCCACGTGATTGAGAAATCGATGAAAAACCCATTATTTTCTCCTGAGTTGATAACTGTTGCTTCTCATTCTGTAGGTATTGAGCCATCTGGATAGACAGATGTGACTCAGGGAACCGCCTCTGGGGAGGAGCCTACAGAGAAGGCAAAAGGGGGAAAGGACAAGGCTGCTCCTATAGATTTGGGAGGAGGAAGCGAACCGTCTAAGGCTGACACTCCTCGTGATGAAGAAATGATAGCCGCCTTAAAGGATGATTGCGGCGACGGAGGACATGAGGAAGATCCAGAGGTGGCAATAGTCGGGGAGTCGAAAAGTGCAGAAGATGTTACTTTGGCTGCAATGAAAGTTGACCAAGATAAACGCTTGCAGTTAAAAGCTGAAGACTTAGACCCTGAAAGCCTCAAGCCTCTCGCAGTTGTAGATGCGGGATCAAGGTTAGTTGTTAAGCTTTCAACTAGATCTATTACAGAGGAACTCGCTAAAAAGTCTTCTCTTGATTCTAGCGCTCCGCGCTCCGGGAAGAAGTCAACCGATTCCAGCATCTCAGCTTCAGGAAAGAAAAAATCAAAGCGCATCTTGACGAAGGCCGAAAAAGAGGCGAAGTATGCAGAGAAAGCCGCCAAGAAGTCCAAGCCTCCTTCGAAGTCTAAGTAGTGGGCTGTCTTGCGTTATTTTAGCATTTAGTAGACCAATAATTGTTTCTATGAGGGTGGCCCTTGCACCTTCTTTTTGACTGTTTTCCTGTACAAATTCATTCATTTGTAAATAAAAAATAATTCATTTTCTGCATTGTCTGTTAGCCATTAGTTTTACACTTATGTAAGAATGCATGTCTTACTATAGTTGTGTAATGAAGTTATGGTAGGGGAAATATGTGTATACATATATACCCCCAGTCGATCTCAAAAAACTATTCAAGACTTAATCAAGTAGTCTGAATGTCCCCGATTTTCTGACGGGATTGCATTTTCGGTGTCGCCAATGCCTGTCGTTTTTTCTGGCATTTTTTATATACTCTCCTGTCTTATACTCAGGTTAGAGTTCTTACTGAGGCGGTCTCTTGTCTGGGTGCACCTTCACGCCTCAGAGGACGTCGTCTTCCCGTCCTTTCATACTCTCTCTCAATTCTCGAGAGTTAGAGTTAAGAATGTCGTCTTCCCATTCTTTTATGTCTTATCTCACAAGTAGTCATTGTGCTTTTTCTTACGTTTAAACTATTTTCAACCTTTCAGGTTTTGAATCATCTTATATTCCATAATCGCAACAGAATAGTCGATGAAGGTATACATATAATGCATGAAAGTAAATAACACACGATACTTTTATAGTGGTTCGGCTAAGTCGTAGCCTACATCCACTTTATAGTCCTTTATTCATATCATCAGATTTTCCTAAGGCAAGTCGTGCCTTTTTACAGAGTTCATAAGAAAAATAACAAAGAGTACAACATTTCTAATCCAAATATCGCATCAAGTGTTAGGCATTCCATGCCCTAGGTACTTCTTCGCCATCTACGGTCGTTAACTTGAAGGTTTCTTTTTCAAGTTTCTGTTGGATGACAAAGGGTCCTTCCCACTTTCGACCGAGGTGAGGAAGGGATGGAAAGATTCTCTTTAGCACCAAATCTCCTGGTTCAAAAGTCCTAAGGCGAACTTTTTTGTCGTAATAGCGTGCCATCTGACGTCGATGTCTTGCCGCGTGCAAATCTTCTTCGTCCCTTTTTTCTTCGATTTCATCACGAGACTCGAGTAAGAGCGCCCGATTCGTCATCGGGTCATAATACGTCACCCGGTGGGAAGGAACTTCAAGCTCTACTGGAATTACTGCTTCTGAACCAAAACAGAGAGAGAAAGGGGTATGACCAGTAGCTGTCTTAAATGTTGTTCGATATGCCCACAAAGCTAAGGGCAATTCGTCAACCCATTTTGCCTTTGCGCACTCTAACCGTTTCTTGAGGATGGATTTTATAACTTTGTTTATTGCTTCTACTTGCCCGTTCGACTGTTGATAAGCAACCGCAGTATACCGTTTGTCAATCTTATATTTTTCGCAGAAATTTCTGAATTCAGCTCCATTGAACTGGGTTCCGTTATCAGTTATAATGGTTCTTGGGATCCCGAATCGGCATATAATATTTCTAACCACAAAACTTATCTCCTTCCTCGCCGTAATCTTGGTTAGGGGCTCAGCTTCCACCCACTTCGTAAAATAGTCCACAGCAACTATTGCATATTTCGCCCCTCCTTTACCAATTGGTAGAACTCCGATGATATCAATTCCCCACGTGGCAAAAGGCCAAGGACTCACCATCGATTTGAGTTGATCGACGGTGCTGTGGGGATTTTGGCGAATCTCTGGCACTTATCGCAGCGTCGTGAATAATCAGCTGCATCTTTATTAATTGTGGGCCAGAAGTATCCATAACGCAATATCTTTTTCGCTAAAGTCTGACCTCCTGTATGATCTCCGCACTCACCTTCGTGTACTTCTCTTAGTACACGTTTGATGTCGTCGTGTGCTATACATCGTAACAGGGGCATAGAAAATCCTTGCCTATAAAGAGTATCATCTTGTAGGACATATCTGGTAGCCTTACGAACTATAGCCCTTCTCTCACTCTTCTTTGATGGGAGTGTCCCATTCTTAAGGAAGTTCTTAATTAGGGTCATCCACGACTCCTTCTCCGGTTCTGCTTCGAAAGCGAACTCAATTTCCATTGACTCAAAGCTTGGCGATTCCAACGTTTCAATTGGAATTATTTCAGTTTCTTCTGGATTGTCGGAACTAGCTAGCTTTGCCAGCCTGTCTGCATTCTGGTTTTCGGCTCTTGGGATATGCGTTATACTGTACCGCTCCAGGTTGCTCAACAGCTTTTCCACTTTCCCGAGGTAGGCGATGAGTCGAGGTCCCCGAGCCACAAATTACTTTCGCACTTGGCAGACAACGATTTTGGAGTCGCAGAATATGTCCAACATTTTTATTCCGAGGTCTTTAGCAAGCTTCAGCCCGGCAATCAGGGCTTCGTATTCAGAGTCATTGTTAGTCGCCGAAAATTCTAATAGTAGAGCGTAATATAACGACCGTCCTTCAGGAGTAACTAAGACGATTCCAGCTCCGGACCTTCGGTCGTTCTTGGCTCCATCTGTGTATAACTTCCATGGATCTATCTTTAACTCATCTTCGGACTTGACCACTCTGTCATCGATTACTTCCTCCTCTGGGATGGTGAACTCTGCTATAAATTCTGCCAGAGCTTGCCCCCTGATCGACCTTCGTGGCTAAAAATTTAAATCAAACTGACTTAATTCAATATTCCATTTGATCAATCGTCCCGATGCTTCGGGTCTCTGCAACACCTGCCTTAGAGGTTGGTCAGTGTATATGGTTATTGGGTGAGCTTGGAAATAGTGACGAAGTTTTCAGGAGGCGATTAGGAGGCTGTAAGCGAGCTTCTCAATCTTTGGGTAGTTACGTTCTACCGCTGCCAATTTCTTGCTTACATAATATACTCGCCTTTGCACTTTGTCTTCTTCTCGAACCAAGGCTGTGCTAACAGCGTGAGCCGAAACTGCCAAGTAAACAAATAACTCTTCGTGATCCACTGGTTTTGACAAAATCGGTGGTTTTTCTAGCAATTCCAATAAATTTCGAAAGGCCTCAACACAGTCCGGAGTCCACTCGAAGTTCTTCTTTCCCCTTTTAATCAAATCAAAAAACGGGATGCATTTGTCCGTGGCTTTGGAGATAAACCTACTCAACGCAGCTACTTCCCCGCAAGATTTTGGACGTCTTTAATTCTCCTTGGCTCTTCAATGTTTCTAATCGCTGCTATTTGGCTGGGATTGATTTCAATTCGTCGGGAGCTCACAATGAAGCCTAGAAATTTTCCCGATGCCACCCCAAATGAACATTTCAAAGGACTCAACTTCATCCGATACTTTCGCAGGATACCAAACATTTCTGCCAAGTCTTGCGTATGGCTGGGGGACCGTTTCGATTTGACAAGCATATCATCCACATAAACTTCAATAGTCTTCCCTATTTGATTATAAAACATTCTGTTCACCAGGCGTTGATAAGCGGCTCCGGCGTTTTTCAATCCGAACGGCATGACCACATAATAGTATAACCCCAAATTTGTAATGAAGCTCGTATGTTCTTGATCTGGCACGTGCATAGGAATTTGGTTGTACCCGGTATATGCGTCCATGAAAGAAAGAAGTTCATGTCCCGCTATTGAATCTACAAGCTGGTAAATCCTGGGAAGTGGGAAACTATCTTTCGGGAAAGCTTTGTTCAAATCTGAAAAATCAATGCAAGTCCGCCACTTTCCATTCGGCTTCTTTACTAAGACGGGATTCGATATCCAGTCGGGATATGTCGAATCTCTAATAAATCCATTATGTTTCAGTTTCTCCACTTCTTCTTTCAGAGCAGCCAACCTCTCTGGGCCCAGCATACGTCTCTTTTGCTTTACAGGCGGGTGTTTCGAGTTTACATTTAGTGAGTGACTTATGATGGATGGCGATATCCCACACATGTCAGCGTGGGTCCAGGCAAACACGTCCAAGTTTGCCTTCAGGAAGTCAGCTAGTTCTTTGGCCCGACGTGGATCCAACTGAGATCCAATCTTCAAAAATCTTGTTGGATCAGCTTCATCAATGGGAATGTCCACTGTCGCTTCATTAGGAGTTGCATTTCTAGTCTCTGGTTCCTCGTCTTTTCTGGGATCCAGGTCTTCAGGCGTTCCTTTGGGCAACTCCTTCGGGGCCGATCCCTCTAATTGCTACGCTGAGCCCTCCTTTGGAGGCGGCGAGGCATCTTTACTCTCGATGTTAAGTCCTTTCATCAACATCTTTAATTCGGAAACATAGCAGGCCCATCCGGAAACTTGATCCCCTCTCATTACTCCAGTTCCGGCTTCAGTTGGGAACTTAAGCAATAAACACCAAGGGGCGATGCAAGCCCTGAACTCAGCAAGGGCAGGCCTTCCCAAAAATGCATTATAAGGCGAATCTACGTCCAACACTACGAACTGAAGTATCCGTACTCTTCGGCGTTCTCCTTGCCCCAAGGTTACGGGCAATTCTATGTACCCTATTGGAGGTGTCGATGCCCCGTTGAAGCCTCGGATCCAACCTTCGCATGGCTTCAAATCTTCCGATTCAAGCTTCATCTGATCGAATGACTTTTTAAATAAAATATTAACAGAGCTTCCATTGTCTACTAACACCTTATGAACCAGGGCCGGCCTAATGGTGGTAGTAATGACCAACGGATCATTGGTGGGTGACTGGATCCCGGTATTATCTCTGCTACGGAATACCACGTCGTCAAACATTGTCTTCTGTTGTTTTATGGGGGCGATATCTTCCAAATCATCACATTCATCCACATCTACGTGCTTGGTAGCATTTACATATTGATCCATCGCTCTAAAACCGCGGGTTGCTGGGTGGGGTCCACCAGCTATGGAGTTGATAACAATTCCCTTGCCTTTCTGCTGCACCGTAGGCTTGGGAGCAGATTGAATCTGTTTTGGAGCCTGCTCTCCTTGTCCCCTGTCCCTCGGGGCAACCTTATATTCATCCAGTTTCCCTTCGCGCAGCAGCTTCTCAATCACGTCTCTCAAATGTCGACATTCATTGGTTGAATGCCCATGAGTTCCATGAAACAAACAAAACTTTCCAGTTGCCATTTCTTTCTCCGTTGAGTCGCGAGGTGGCGGTCTTTTATATTGCAAAACATTGTATGTATCCAAGTAAATATTCTCCAGAGTGTCGTTCAACGGTGTATAATTCTCATAAGTCTAGAATCGGGGTCTTTTGTTAGGATCACTTCCCCTATTTCTATTTCTTCTGTTACCATTCGCGTTACGGTTATTATTTTTGCCCCCGTTTCCAGAATTGTCGTTTCCACTCTTGTTTCCCACATTCACTTCAACTTTTCCGGAACTTGCTCCAGACTTCTTCACAGCGACATTACTCTGAACATTTTCTTTCGAAGCTGCTCCAGACTTTCTCTTTCGGTTTTCCCTGGCCTCCTCTCGTCTTAAGTGAATATCGGCCTTTTCATAAAATAACTCTCTCGTGAAGGGTGTCTTCCCAGAAAGGTAATCTCCAAACTCGGACTCAGGATCGACTCCTTCCATCAAAGCCATCAAGATGGTGGGTCATGCGGGTCACTAACTTCAGTCACAGCTAAGTTGAAACGGTCGAGATATGACCTCAAAGACTCTCCTGGCGCCTGCTTAATTCTTGATAATTCAATAACACTTTTAGACTTTCGGGTATGGAGTCGGAACTGATTCATAAAACGTTCGCTCAATTCCCTGTAATTCGATATCGAACGAGGGGGAAGTCGGGTAAACCATAGCAGCGCCACATCTTCTAAATAGATCGGGAATGCTTTACACTTCACTGCGTCAGGAGCAGCAGCAGCATTCATGAGCCACGAGTATCGCATCAAATGCTGTCCCGGATCGGTTCTCCCATTGTAATTGTCCATCTGCGGCAGGTTAAAACGTCGGGGAAACTGAAAATTGAGGATGTCGTCAGTGAAAGAAGTATGGCTTCGCTCAATGCCATAATCTTCATTGGTATAGTTCCGGCTTTCGGACATAATCTGGCGCACCATTGCCTGTACGTCAGCATTAATTAGGGGACGTTCAGGCTCCCTGGCCCTGGTATCCGGGTTCCTTGTAGGCTCTTGTTCAGGAGATGCCCTTCTTCTTTGAGCTGCTTCTGCTCTACTTCGTTCCCTATGCTCCCGGTCGATCTTGGGAGGAGGAGGCTGGAGCATTTGCCCCTGAGTGGGATTAGTATGGTTAGGGTCTCTCAAGCTTGGATCATTGGTTCCTAGTGCTCGCGCAATATCCTCGCGGGACCCCAAAGATCCGAACGTCAGTTGCTCCAAATTCTGAGGTCGTTCGAGCGGCCTTCTTTCACGGGGCCGTTCTTCCTCGGAAGAAGAAGACTGATCCATTGGTGTGTGCCGAACCGGGGATGGGGTTCTCTGTCTATGGAGTTCGCTAATTTCCCTGCTCATGAGTCTCATGTTTTCTTGCACCATGAGATTGGTGCACTCGTGGATTTTCATAGCCTCCCTAGTACTTTCAAGCATGTCAAGTAGGCGCGAGAAATATCCTTGAGTAATAGGTGCGGATGGATTGACCTGATCATTGACCCTGGTGGCTGGAGTCGGAGCATTTGTGGGGGCTCGAGTAGAGGTTCCAACATCACCAAGTGTCGGTTCGGTTCGGAGATGGGAGGCCTGTTCGGGTCGGAGCTGGAAAGCCAGGTCGGGTCGGTGTAGGGCGAGCTGCTCGGGTCAGTTCAGGTTGGGGGAGTGCACTGCTTCAGATTCTCCTACCCGGATCGGATCGGAGCTCTCCCCCTGAGTGCGGTTCGGATTTCCTGTATCAGTCCGTCCTGCTGCTGAGCTCTGCCCACGAGACCTTGTCACAACTGCATTTTGCTGATCTTCACCAACTCCGTTCCCCCGACTTGATTGAACTTCCTTGCCTTTTCCTTTGGCCATAGTTCTTCAATAATCAATTCAACAAATATTCAAGAGCGTCGAAACTTGAGGATTAACTTCTTTGAACTCAACGGTCCAAAAAGTAGAACGATAATCCCGAAAAACAGAGAATTCGGATGATTCTCAGTGAAAGCACCAAAATGTTAGACCAAAAAGTTGTTCTAACACCCAAATTGACTAAAAGCAGAATGAAATAAGATCAAAAGTAAAATGGAGACACGGAATTTATAGTGGTTCGGCGTTAAAAAGCCTACGTCCACTTGTCAATCACTATTCTCGACGATAGAATTGCAATTACAATGAGATATTCACTCAATTTTACTTACAACTCACATACATTCACTCAATTGTTTCAAAACAAATATTGAAAAACGATTTGGATTATCCGGGAGTGCTGGAATTCGGTTTATGAAAGTGGTTGAACTCTCAAAGTGCCAAAAAGAAGATCCTTTTCATTGTCTCCAAACAGGGTATTTTTAGGTGAAAATTTGCTCAGAACCCGATCCGGATCGGAGCCACGTGTCTTCCATCCCATCATCCTCGGGTTCGGATGGATTTCAGTGTTGAAAACGCATCAGAGCAGTGGACGTTGTGGGCAGGAACTGGTCATACCCGCTCCGCATCTTCAGGCGATCGCGGGGGAATGTGACATGAATTATAGGTTCGGTTCGGAGGACCCTGCAGTGGGGGTTCGGATCGGAGTAGCCGATCCGATCCGGATTAACCCAAACACTAAGTCTTTATCCACTTTGCTCCGTTCCGATCCGATAGTATGTAGCCCTCCGATCCGATTGACAGTAGGTAGCTCCCCGAACCGAACAGCAGTGCCTCTTCGATTCAAACATTAGCAGCTCTCCGATCTGATTGACAGTAGGTAGCTCCCCGAACCGAACAGCAGTGCCTCTTTGATTCAAACATTAGCAGCTCTCCGATCCGAACAGCAAAACCGCTCCGATCCAACCCGCTACATCTCTCCGATCCGACCCGCTATAATGCTTTCCAAGTTCTTCAATGTTTCACATCTCGACTTTGTGTTGCCCAGTTCACAAAGTGGGCTAACATCAATATTCTGAAAATCATTTAACTTAACCGATCTCCAGTGATATTCCATTTCCCTACTTTTATATCTTGTCTTCCATTTCCATTTTAAATCTTTTCCCAAATAACTTACTTGGATAATATTTGATTTTCCTGAACTCTACGCCTTCATAAATTTCTTGGATTTTCTTAAATCCATGCTAATGTGAATATTCATTAGATTGCTCGAATATTCATTTTACCATAACGGTGTTTTAACACCCTTTTGAATTTTTCATAGATACACTTTTAAAATCCAATATTAACACTTTGGTTTATAATCTTAATAATCAAATTCCAAAATGTCTAAATCCAATTAACAAACCAATTAAATAATTAGGTCTACTTAACATCGTTGACTTGTTCAACTCATACTTGATTTGTTTTTTTCATTCACTCCAATTAGCTCTTTCATTGATAATAAAATAAATGGAAATAATTCCAATTCTTTTGATAAATGAAAATCAACATTCATTTAACTATTAATTAAAATAAATTAAATAAATCCATTTCGGTTAATCCAGTTGACCTAGTCCACTCTGAACATGAGTAAATCAAATTCCAATTAAGCTTTCCATTACGAATTCAATTAATTTTAAATGATCTCGTTCGATCCATCTTGAATAAATAATAATTAATTAATAAAATTTATTTGTTTAAACCCTTTAATTCCATTAACTGATGATCCTGTCATTCGTAAATAACACCTACTGATCAACCAATCAACACAGCAATCAGTTCAAACAATTCAAACGATGTCATGCATTTATTTCATAAACGAGACCAGCGAGGTAAGTTACCTCCACTGGGTCAGACCGTTAACAACGATCTTGTGTTTCATTGCAGTTCGATGACGATTTTATTTTATCGGTCCAATCAACAAACACAAGCAGATAAACTAACAAACAATCAACTATTAACAACCGAAGCACACAAAATAGAACAAACCCAATTTATATAAAATATAAATGGAGTACTGAGTGAGGTTAACTCACCTGGATTTAAATCCATTGATGAACAGTTTGTTTGATCAAATTAAACTAATGTTTAATTCGAATAAAAATTTCCAGTTGCTTCAGATCCGGACTGGGCCTGCTCCATCTCGATGTACTCGACTCCACGGTCCGAACGCATCTGACCACGCGTAAAACCGATACTGTATGCGTGAGAAATCGAATCATGAAATTTATAACAAATTTAAATAAAACATGGATTTTTCTTTTAAAATTTAAAGTTGGGCTTACCATAAATCATCGGCCCATAAAGGATCCGACCTTGTTTACCACTTAAAACCCTCATATCCGATCATTTCCTTTATCATTTAGCAGCCGCCTCCAATTTTCTCAAAACGAAACCCTAATCCCCCTTTCAGTAAATCGAAGCTTAATCCCGACGCATCCATCACTATATCACCCACCTCTTCTAATGCCACCACCTTCGATTGATCTGCTACCCTCCTACGCAACCGCTCCTCGATCCCCACCTTCGATCGCTCAGCGACTTCAACAACGGCTTCGCCCGCAAACCCATCCAAGAACCGCAAGCTAAGTATTTCCTTTTTACTTGATTTTAAATTGCAGAAATATTTGTTTTGATTTTCTGGTTTTTGAGTATGGTTTTCTCCTTTGGTTGACTGTTGTTCGAATGAGTGATGAACACTGCTGTGATATCGTATTTATAGTTGCGGTTTGGGTTGGCAAAAACACTGTCTTTCAGGGGTTGCGAATTGTTATGTCAATTAAAATCAAATCTGAAATTTAGATTTTAGGTTCGGATTTTAGTCTAGGCTTCTGATTGAACTTGGATAGATTGCGGCTATGAATTGTTACTTCGATTACATACATTCGGATTTGTATTTAGATTTTGTACAGACTTTCTTTTATATTTTAAAATATATGAAACAGTGATGGCACATGGAAATTTCTGCACAAATTTATATGTTCGATTCTGGTAAAGATCTGGTGTATAAAATATAAAATTTCCCTTAGAGGTTCATGTCTGTTTTCGAGCTGTCCTTGTACATTTTATTGTTGTTCACTGTCTTGTTCAATTGGCCCGTATGTAGATGAAGATATACATATATATCTTTTGTTCATTGATTTGTTTTATGGTTGTTCATACTATAGCTATACAGCTATAAATTTTAGATTTCAGATCTGTTTTCAGATCTGTTTTTCCTAGCAGTTCATGGTGCTTGCTTAGATTTCAAGTATAAAGTATAAATGTATCCATATATTTTCCAGTGACATATAGGACTGATGTATGACTATACATCAGTTTTGATTTAGCTGTTCATCCCCATACCCCATTTTTCTTTGCCGCTCCTAATCTATCCCTTAGATGCTCATTTCCAATGCATATAATCTGAGATATATATATAGATATATATGATTAGATGACTTTCTGTGTATTGTTTAGGTACACCTATATTTGACTCTCTCACTATAGCTGTTCATTTGTGTATACTATATGAATATAGCTGTACAAATTTTATACATCTCTTCTCTTATTTTCCTTTGCTGTTCATTTGTATTTCTGATACACTAATAGATTTTACTGCTTTCTTATATGCTGTCTTGTCTATGATTTTTTTTCCCTTTTTTTAATGGGTTCTCTCCTTTGTTTCTCGCAGATCGAAACTGATCAAACATGGATTTACCGGTGCTGGAAAGTCCGAGGCATTTCAAAAGTGAATTTACCAAGATTGATTTTTTTTTCTTTTTTTCTTTTTCTTTCTTTCTTTGTGTTGTGCTTGTACAACCAATCTTATATATGTATATTTAATTATTTATTCCATTAAAAGCTTTGGACTGTGATATGTATTCAAAAAGGATTTAACATATATGATATCAATGATTTTGTATACGGATTTCGCTGTGTTATGATATGTACAATTAGCATCTTTAAATATGTAAATACTGTTTGAATTGCCATATTAAGATTGATGTATACGCATATTCCCTTATTCCTTAGATTATCTATAAAAGAGAGGAGCTCCTGTATGAGCATCAATTTACACTAAAAAGTTTTTCTAGCAATTACACATTTGACCCGCTATATATTGTTCTTGCTAATTGAATTCTTTGCTTATGTCTTCCACTTAAATTCATGCCCTTGTTCGATACTATAAATAAGGCTAGGCTAACATTTAACTGGGGTCTAGATATAACATTTTTACATTCCAAATAGTATATAATTCAACTCGATATTAAAATCCTAGTTTTAAATAATATTTCATTTACATAAAATTGCCTAATATTCATAACTAATTTGATAAATTTAAAATGATTCTAATAGCGATTATTCTAAATTTTGATTTAGCCGTACTAACAAAATTCAATATTAAATCCTATTAATATACCGTCTAATTAAATATTTGACTAACAGAAATACGGGTCGTTACAATATTCATATTTAAAATGAATATAGAAATGGAAAAATCTGATATTTTGAAGTGAATTGAAATTCGAATTAGATTGAAGTGAATTGAAATTCGAATTAGATTGAAGTGAATTGAAATTCAAATTAGGTTGAAGTGAATTGAAATTCGAATTAGATTGAAGTGATTCAAAATTCGAATTAAATTAAAGTGATTTGAAATTCGAATTAAATTGAATAGCATTGAAATTCGAATTAAATTGAAATAGAATTGAAATCGATTTGAAATGAATTTAAAACGAATTTATAAGTGAATATTCAATTTTGATATAAAATTGAAATGGAAGTTGAAACTATTTCTGAAACGAATTTAAAACGATTTATAAAATTCATTTTAAATAGAAATCGATGAAATATATATTATATATATAATATAATGGCCTGAATAGAACGCGTCGCGCAGCGGCAGTTCGAAAATTTCGACCATTGATTTCGGATGGACATTACGGGAGATCCGTCCGTCGGATTCTCCTAAAACCGGAACCATTGGGTTCGTATCGAAAAGAGCTTCCTAACAAATATTATAATTTAGAAATCTAATGGTTGGATTTGGAATTATGTCCAAATCAGATTTGGAAAAGGTCGCTGTAAGTGCAGTTCGATGGCCATTGATGGAAATCGGCTGTACCGGCCTTGATAAAATTATTAAAAATATTAATAATTAATGTGAAATCATAAGAAATGATTTGGTAAGAATTGGGATGAAAAACTCCATATTTGAAAAGATAAAAATAGCTTTTTATCGAAATGAACTAATTTTGAACTAGAATAATAATTTGTTTATTTTTAAATAAATTGGTTTTGAAATGGTTTTAAAAGAAATCAGAATTTCGAATAATTGAATTGGAATGGATTTGAATCGAAATTGTCTTTGGAATATTTCGATGTTGGATTTTGTGATTATACAGATATTGTTATGGAAATTTGAAAGATATATTTATATCGTTATTTCCAATACGATATTTGTTGGTCGTAGAATTTGATATTGAATATAAGCCGATATATTTTCTATTCAGAGCCTTGTATTTAATATCAAATGTGATTTGGGTTTGTCGTGAATGGTGTCTTCATTAACGCATTTCTTAAACCCTGTTGTGAAAAAGATTAAATCTTTTTGTTTAGATTTAATGAAGGGTACCAATTAAATAATATTTAATTGGAATTGATTTTTGGGTTTATCGTGAACGGTGTTTTAAATAACATTTGTTCTTTAACCCGATAATTAATGGAATGTGATTTTGGGTTGTCGTGAACGGTATCTTTAATAATACTGTTCTTAGACCCAATGGAGTTAAGAAAATCAGAAATTAACTAAAGATTAGTTAAGTTGAATGGTTTCTTGGGTATTGATCTGATGTTGGTTTCGGCCTTCGGGGTTAATACTTAGGGAATTGCTCACTTGTTAATTTACGGTTAGGGACTGATTGAAATGTGATGTAATATTCGGTTTATCGTGAATCGTGTTTTAAATGACATTGGATCTTTAACCCAGTTAAAGATTAAAACTAAGTGGAGTTTTAAGGAATCTTTAATTAGATTGAAATGATCGAGAATGGAGTACCACCAGTTTTACTCCAGACGATAGTTAAATCTTTAATTAGATTTAAACGTGAAATGGTAATTGAATTTACCAATAACACCGTGGTGTTAGATATGAAGTATGACCAGTTTTACTTCGTGGGATGAATAGGTTGGGATTGGGAAATAAAATAAATGATTACTTCGGTGTGGTTCGCTAATCCCGACTAGTTTGAATTGATATTCAAAAGGAGATTAAAGAATAAATTTAAAGAATTTATCTTTGATAAAATTAATGGGAACCTTTCCCAAAGAATAAGAATATTTGAATAAAAGAATATTCTGAATTGGAATGAGGCGTATGTTGTGTTTATGTAACACATGTTTATTATATACGCGAGTTATTCGGGAAGACCGGGTTTATCCCATTCTGAATAACTGATACGACGATAAGTCAAAGATGAAGACGGTGGTCGAAGACCGGAAGTCTTCACATCGTTTGGATAAATACTGACGATCTTGATTGGGCTGTACACCCAAGATGAGGGAATCAGTTGGTGATCGTCCAGACGTATTTGGAGATCGATGGATATGCGAGGAAAGTGCCTCCGGTTTCGTTCAGACCCAGAACGGACTTGTAAATGGACTGTGTATCTGACATTGGATTTCATTCTATGTGATTGATATCGGTTGCATAGCGTGAATTGCCTATGTGGCATGCTAGGATACAAATGATCAAGGCTTCTATTGAAAAGCAGAGTCTTGTGGTTGATGATCAAAGCACCGCCTATGTGGCATAGCTTTGTGTAACGTGAGTTCGCGAGCCTCACACCCCGGTTGTGTACCAGAAACGGGAGAGGACTTCAGGGAGGGCATGCGTTTCCTTCTAGCTAGGGGGTGTCAGTGACCTACCAGCCCTGACATTTATATACTTTTCACCTGTGTGGTTGTTGCTGTTGCGAGGCGCCTCGGTTAGATCGGACGATCCGGGTCCGATGGAGTCATTCGTTGGCTCATTTTCGCCCCAATAGGCGGGGAATGCAGTTTTCAGGCTTTTTAATCCACATCGGTGGACCGGCTCTGACGATCCAAGGGTCGCTCGAGCTCTGATCCTGAGACATGGTAGGCTAGATTGTCTCGAATCGGTAGAGGACGATCCCTTGCCTCGGTTCGCTGATGGAATTCCAACTTCCAAATACGTGACTTTGCGATTTTGATTGTATAACCTATATATGGCGACATAGTGGTATGGGGCATTCATGCCGCCTATGATTGATACTTATGATTTGAAATGATTTCTTCACTCATAGAAATAATAAAAGATTTGTTTTAACGTTTCAAGCATTCTTTGGCTATTATAAGGTAAAACCCTATCCTCTGGTTTGTGTTGCATTGTATGATGGGACTTGGGTCTTATAATAGCCTCATTGTTCTTTATTTAGCATTGCGCTGCTGTTTTATGCACTGGTATTCTTGGGAGGAAACCTGTTCCGTGTTATACGGCGTGGTCCCTTGATTTACCTAACTTTAAAATAAAGATTAATAACTGTTTTAGTTCTCACACAAGTCACATGACTGACATGGAGTTTATTGTTTTAACCTAAACTCTGGGTGCCCTTATTTTGACACGGGCAGCTAGTAGTTTTGGTTTTGCAGATTAATATTCACAGGATCCTGGTTTACAGCTGGAACGATATCCGGAAAGCTTTGTATCCGTATATCTCCTTCAGTTGTGTTTTGTATTATTTTCCGCTGCTATGTAATTTGTTGTAATCTCTGATATTTTATAATGTGTAATATTTATTCATTACTCTGTATATTCTTGTAATCTGATGAATTGTTGTAATATACAATGAAATGTTCTTCCGTCTGTGTTATGATGTGGTTTGTTCTCAACTCAATCCGGCCTTTCCTTACCGGGGAAGTTCGGGTCGTTTCAGTCGCCAATCATTGGATAGTGATGATGTGAGTCTCACCACTAGCGTACCGCAGCTTGCTGTCGCTTGGCCAAGGGAGTATCTGAAACGACCCAAACTTCCCCGGTAAGGAAAGCCCGGATTGTTTTGAGAACAACACATATCAGAACACAAACTGAAGAACATTTTATTGCTGATTACAACAATTACATCAGAGTACAAGAATATAACAGAGTATGAATACTTATTACAAAAGAAATACAATAATATCAGAGGTTTAAATTACATTTAAATAGCAGCGGAAAAATAATACAAATATACAACCGAAAGGAATACACGGATAAAGAGCTTTCCGAATATCGCTTTAGCTATAAACCAGGATCCTGTAAATATATCTGCAAAAAAGCTACTCGACTGCCCGTGTGGAAAATATGGGCACCCAAGTTTGCCAGTGAAACAAACTACAGGTCGGTCATGGGACTGGTATGAGAAATCGAACTTAACTTATCTAATAATAAGGCTAATCACAGGACCACGCCGCTAACGCGGAACGGGTTTACTCCATTGGATTGCCAATGCATAAAATAAAGTAAATCGTTAAACAACGCAATGCTTTTTTAGAAAAATGAAACCATTATAAGACTCAAGTCCCATCACACAATGCAACGCAAACCGGAGGATAGAGTTTTACCTTATAATGGTCAAAAGATGCTTGATACGATAAAACAGATTTAATATTAGTGTGTATATGTTTTAGATAAAAACATTTCAATTATAATGTATTAATCATAGACGGCATAGTACCCCATCCTACTATGTCGCCATACTAGTTATACAATCAAAACCAATGGTGTCATATTGGAAGTTGGATTTCCATCATGAGTCAAGGCTAGGAAAGGTCTCCTTACCGATTCGAGACACTCTAGCAATGTTTTAGGATTCGGACGCTGGCGAATCCTTGGATACAGCAGGGCCAGTCCCCCAATAGTGCAATGGGTTGGATTAGTTATGCCTGAACACACGCTCCCCAGTCCTATTGAACCTATAATACGGCCATTGGCGACAGACTAAATCCGAGGCCTCGAAAATTCCATCATCCACTTAAGTAAAATGTCAGCGCTGGTAGGTCCCTAACACTACTTCTAGCTAGAAAGAAATGTGTGCACTCCCTGCATTCCCTTGCTCCGTTTCTGACTCATACCGGGGTGTGAGGCTCGCGAAGTCACGTTATACACAAAGCTATGCCGAGATAGGCTACTCTTTGATCATCCCACAAGGCTCTGCTTTTCAACAAAAGCCTTGATCATTTGCATCTTGGCATGCCATATTGACGATTCATGCCATGCGATCGATAACTATTAATATATACCAGGGTGTTAAGCAGAGAATAAATTCTCCACCACCAACAGATATACATTAATAAAAATCAATTTAATTACACAGAATGAAATTCAATGTCGGACACCCAATCCATTTACAAGTCTGTTCTGGGTCTGAACGAAACCAGAGACACCTGAGAGGTCCTCGCATATCCGTTCAATCAACAAGTACGTCCGGGCGGCTACCACTGTATCCCCTTCAAGGTAGCTACTCCAATCAAAGGCATCAGTAGTCGTCGTCCATTCGATGTGAAGATCGCCTATCTTCAATCACCGTCTTCAATATCTTCGATTTAAAATCGTTGCACAATCATTTGAAATGAGATTGAACTCGGTCTTTTCAAATGATTCTCGCATATATATAGTTTAAAATCAAGTGCTATAAAAACACATCAACGCCTCATTCCAATCCAGAATATTCTTTTAATAAAACATTCATATTATTAGGGAATGGTTCCCATCAATTTATCAAAGATAAATTCTTTTAAATTTATTCTTCAATCTTCTTTTAAAAGATTTATTAAAACTCCCACTGGGTTTTAATATCAAAAATCATTATTAAATGATTGTTAGACCAAAAAATGGTCCTAACACCCAAATCGTCGTATTTTGAGCATAGGATATGAAGAAATAACCGAAAATATAGAAAAAGCAAGACAACGAGATTTTTATAGTGGTTCGGCATTAACGAGCCTACGTCCACTTCATATTTTCTCATTTTATTCATGGATTACAATTACAACGAGTATTGTCTATCTCTCCATTGAATTCAATGAATAATTCCCTCTGAATCCATTGATTTTATTGAGGAAGATGATGGTTATTCATGAAGAAGTGTTAGCCATGGTAGCCATGGATGTTGAGATGCCAAAAGGTCCCTTGAAAATGCCCTCTAGAGGTGTATTTATAGCTGTAGGAAAGCTCCTGGGAGGACCGGTTCGTGATGGGGTACGTGGCAGGCGATCCAGAAAAATAGGAGAGCCAGTAGCCTTGAGAATAGGTCAAAACAAGCTGCGTGTGAGCAGGTCCGAAGGTCGGATCGCGGTCATAGGTCGGATCGCGGTCATGGGTCGGTTCGTGGTCATAGGTCAGATCGCGGTCATGGGTCGAATCGCGGTCATAGGTCGGATCGCGGTCCGATGTCTTGCTCTGAGTCCTTGATGCTGGTTTACACCCGTTCACGGAAATGGGCATAACTTTCAAACCGTAAGTCCGATTGAGCCAAACCAAAGCTCAAACTGAAGCTAATTCAAAGGGCTACAAGTATTTGATGTGAATAGTTCCAAATGAGGTCGTTGGTAGGGGTTTCGAGCCAGTTTCTACTAATGTTGTGATTTTGACCAAACTGCCCTGTGTCTTCTGACGAGGCTCCCAATGCTGGAGAGTGATGTTATCCAGAGATTCCATATGAGACAGCATTTACCCAGAGGTGTGTCAACATGATCTTCGCTTTAGGTAGCCGGTCACAAAGCAGGCTAGCGTTTACCCAGAGTTGAGTGCCCGTTACGCAAAGGGAACGTCCAACCATTAGAGCCTGGATAAGAGACGAGAGATTAGCATGGATCGCATACCAACAACTCGATTTGCACTCAACTCCGACTCATGATGCAAGGAGTGAATATGAATTCAGAGAAGATATGGATTTGAAGCGTATTACTCAACAAAACCCCTGTGGATAGCGGGCACCAGCGCTAATTTGGAAGGCCGAGCAACAATCATCAACCCGCTGGAAATGATACAATCAAAGTTCATGCAGTGACGAACTTGGCTTAGTCAGATATCAACCACCAGTTCGGGTTGAACATGAACCAATCAATAGGCATGCAGCACGCGGCTTCGATTCAGAACATCGTGGATGGGAACGTGGGCAATGGAACAACTACCTGCAACTTCCTAAAGAGAATGCAAGAATTATGACAAACTCAGGTCGTGCACGACCAGCTTTAGCTCCAACTCGAATGGATACTCGAGCGGCATTTCATACTCAGCCCCAAGCAAGAACGCAGCAATTCGAAGAACAGGAACCCGGTCGGGTCGAATGACTCGAACCACGACCCGGGGGCAATATCGATGCGGAATCAAGAAATCCACAAAGACCCCCTAGTAATCTCAGATTCGATGCTGGGGGCACCAGCCGTGACCTTGATAATGTGCATGAGTTATTTGATGGCAACCTGCTGGCCAGTTTGATTCGGCACCTCTCAAGGAGCAGTACTTCTCAAGATGATATGGGTAACGACAGTCATAGTCTTTTCACATAGGACATTAGAATATCCTATTATTCCCACAAATTTTAGTTTTTCACCACAACGAGACTTGCTCAGAGGTTTTAATGAATTCAACCCTGAGATGGATAGACTTTCATGACAAAAAGGTTTTAACGTCGAGACGAATGACCAAGATGCCTTCCCGACCCTGGAAAAATAATGACAAGAACATGCAATTCCAAAGAGAATCTATACCACTTATCGAGCCCATGATCTTGTTTGTCTAGCTCAACTGAACGAGCATGAGAAAGAAACTTAACAAGATGGTAATGACCATTTCGCATTATGTTGAAGCATAAACGGAGGGGCCCAACTAACTTCATAAAGACATTTATTCACTTGCATTCAACAACCTTACTTAACTCCGCTACTGATCTGATGAGAGTAACCGAAGTCGCTGACGCCGGGTGAGGCAATCCTCACTATTTGACTAAAGAGAAGAGATAATATCAAAGCAAATGTGGTTCAGCCATTCGCATCTACAATTTCGATTTTTGCTAAATTGAGAAACAGTACAGAATGATCTGGGTCGACTAAGATTGCTGAACCTGCAACTCTTACCAGGTGCACGACGGAAAGTATAAAATCTTCAAGATTAGATGCCCTATTGACTTTACTCAACCCCCATCGATGCTGGGGGCATAAGCCCTGACTTTACTTGCCCTCTGATGGCACTGAGGGCACGAGCGCCGATTCGCAGACTGACCATGAAGACGACCCTGACTTGGAGCAAGGTTCAAGACATGTACAATATGCATCTGGAGTATGACCTGATTCATCTTCACTGACCAAGCGAGCCAGCTTGCAGGTCAAATTTGAATATGAACACTCAAACAACACCGAATGGAAGGTATACCAAATTCCTCCACTACCTTACAATGGCGACGATCATATGAGCACTGGTTCGCATGATTTGTCTCTTACCGACCTGCATGTGATTATTGAATTACGAAGCGATCCAGATTGATTGGGGATTCCTTAAAACATTGTTCGATACGACCGTTGATTTTTTGTATTTACTGGCATGATCCAGAGTGATCGTGGCTTTCAGATCCCTTACCGTTACAATTCAACGCGATTTTAAGATCCTGGATTAATATCAAGATATCAAGCTTGTCCAAACTTGAGTACAAATGACAAATTCATATGATGATTCTGGCGTGCTCCATCCCAATGGTCCAGATGTTAGCTCAGAGCCCGAAGATTCTCGAAACACTCCATTATTCGGGTGGCTATTCCATACATTGACTCATATATAAAAGAAAGTCCGATCCTACCATGCGCATGACTTGTGGGAACGATGACGTCGTTTGGCAACGATCTGTGCGTGTAGAATCACGCTCGGGAGCCGACGGTTTAGTATGACTTTTGGACTTGGCCTGACTAGCCCCAATGGAAGCAATGCAACAATTGGATAAAGCCTTCTCAAGGACAAATGATATTCGATAAAGATTTAGCTCAACATATTCAAAGCACATCTCATCTTCGATAACATGTACTTTGGGGGGCAAAATGTTAGCCTGCTTTGTGACCAGGCTACCCAAAGTGAAGATCATGTTGACACACCTCTGGTTAAATGCTGTCTCATATGGAATCTCTGGATAACATCACTCTCCAGCATTGGAAGCCTCGTCAGAAGACACAGGGCAGTTTGGTCAAAATCACAACATCAGTAGAAACTGGCCTGAAACCCCTATCAAACGACCTCATTTGGATCTATTCACATCAAATACTTGTAGCCCTTTGAATTAGCTTCAGTTTGAGCTTTGGTTTGGCTCAATCGGACTTACGGTTTGAAAGTTATGCCCATTTCCGTGAACGGGTGTAAACCAGCATCAAGGACTCAGAGCATGACATCGGACCGCGATCCGACCTATGACCGCGATCCGACCCATGACCGCGATCCGACCCATGACCACGATCCGACCTTCGGACCTGCTCACACGCAACTTGTTTTGACTTATTCTCAAGGCTACTGGCTCTCCTATTTTTCTGGATCGCCTGCCACGTACCCCATCACGAACCGGTCCTCCCAGGAGCTTTCCTACAGCTATAAATACACCTCCAGAGGGAATTTTCAAGGGACCTTTTGGCATCTCAACATCCATGGCTGCCATGGCTAACACTTCTTCATGAATAACCACCATCTTCCTTAATAAAATCAATGGATTCAGAGAGAATTATTCATTGAATTCAATGGAGAGAGAGAGACAATACTCTTTGTAATTGTAATCCATGAATGAAATGAGAAAATATGAAGTGGACATAGGCTCGTTAACGCCGAACCACTATAAAAATCTCGTTGTCTCGCTTTTTCTATATTTACGGTTATTTCTTCATATCCTATGCTCAAAATACGACGATTTGGGTGTTAGGACCATTTTTTGGTCTAACAATGATTATCCCAAATTAAGAAATAAATCCTATCTTTAACTGGGTTAAAGAACCAATGTCATTTAAAACATGGTTCTTGATAAACCCAAAATCACCTTCCATTAAATATGGAATTTTCACTGAAATCAAGTCAATATATAATCGATATAAATTCCTGTATCAGACTGATAATATAAATGGAATAACGACAAAGCCTTTTAAATTCCAGTAACAACCTTCTTTTACAGAAGCCTATCTCGATTATTATCCAATCGAATTTCCACTCAATTCCAATTTAATTTATTAAATTGGAAATCTTGGCTTTAGAAAATTTCTTTTTAAATCTTAATAAAAGATTTATAAATTCTAAATCATATGTTTACTGTCAATTGGGTTAAAGAACAAATGTCGTTTAAAACATAGTTTCACGATAAACCCAATTCACATATCAATTTATTCCAATTATAATATGTAATTGGAAACTCTAAAAATCTTAATTAAAAGATTTATTCTTTAATACGGGGTTTAAGAACAGTGTTGTTTAAGACACCATCCACGACGACCCAAAATATAATTCCTTTATTTAATTCCAATTAAATATTAATTAATTAGAAGGCTTCAATAAATCTTAACTTAAAAGACTTATCCTAGTTAATAACTAGTTTATTTCTATAAAAACATATTTATCTTTTGTCCATCCAAGAACGGACTTAGAAATCATCATTTTATTCTTCGTTGAATATTATTTTAAAATATTCGTTATTAAAAAAAATCATTCTTTTTATCAAAAGATGCTTTATATAAAAATATTCTTTATTTAAAATATTCTTTGTTTAAAAGAAATCCTGAATCGGAATGCGACTCAATCAGTTACCATATAATTTCAATTATATGGATTTCATACATCGTATGAACACGACAATAATGATGAATAAACATTAAATGATCAACTCACATCTAGAGTGAAATTTACAACTGCGTGAGCATTAAAATGAAATAATAACACTCATCGCAGCTTGTCAATCTATCGATCAACATACAACTAAATATTGGGACTAGTGTATCCCAATATCCCTGTGGGGTTTTCAGCCAACAACCGTTCATAAAAATAAATGAATGGGAATAAATCATGTTTTAATGACTATTTATTTCCAATGATAACTAAGTTACACTGAAATTATGTATTCCTAATGTTCGCTCTTTTTGGTTGAAACCAAATGATGATAAAACATGATTTTAGTTCTACTATTTTTATTGTCTCTAAATAACAATAAAAATGAAACGCTTAAATCTATTATTTTTGTTTCATATAAAGTGATCATAAAATGTGGCATTTAATTCTACCTTTTTAACTGTCTTTAAAATGACAATAAGGATGTAACTTTTAATTCTGTTATTTTTATTTCATTTGAAATGACAAAAAAAAAATGTAACTTCCAATTCCACCATTTTTATTACAACTAAAAATGTAAACCAAAAATGTAACTTTTGGTGTATTAAGAATGTAACTTCTTAAACTATGCTTTTACTTGCATCTAATATGCAAATAAAAGTGTAACCTTTTTAACTATGTTTTTATTCCCAACTAAGATACAAATAAAAATTCAACTTTTTATTTCATGTTTTATTTACATCAAGGAATGTGAATAAAAATTCAACTTTTAATTTTCATGTTTTATTTGCATCAAAGAATGCAAATAAAAATTCAATTTTTTTATTTTCTGTTTTATTTGCAACAAGGATTGCAAATAAAAAATATAACTTTTTATTTCTAGTTTTATTTGCAACAAGGAATGCAAATAAAAAATGTAACTTTTTATTTCTAGTTTTATTTGTAACAAGGAATGTGTGACGAGAAGGAATTTCGCTCGGTCCGAACCAGTCGCTAAACCGACCCAGACCGTTCGAAACGCCCTATCGTTTGAGAACAAGACAAAAACAGAACGCAAACAGAAGAACGTTTCATTGTATATTACAGCAATGCACCAGATTACAAGAATATACAGAGTATAAATGAATATTACACAGAAATATCAGATATTTAAATTACATTTAAATACATAGCAGCGGAAAATAATACAATACACAACTAGAAGAGATATACGGATACAAAGCTTTCCGGATATCGTTCCAGCTGTAAACCAGGATCCTGTGAATACACATCTGCAAAACCAAAACTACTAGCTGCCCGTGTCAAAATAAGGGCACCCAGAGTTTAGGTTAAAACAATAAACTCCAGGTCAGTCATGTGACTGGTGTGAGAACTAAAACAGTTATTAATCTTTATTTTAAATCATTAGGTAAATCAAGGGACCACGCCGTATAACACGGAACGGGTTTCCTCCCAAGAATACCAGTGCATAAAACAAACAGCGCAATGCTAAATAAAGAAAATTGAAGCTGTTATAAGACCCAGGTCCTATCACACAATGCAACGAAAGCCGGGGGATAGGGTTTTCCCTTATAACAGCCAAAGAATGCTTGATACGTTTAAAAACAAATCATTTGATACTATAATAAGTGCATAGTGTATAAAACAACTTCAAATCATAAGTATCAATCATAGGCGGCATGGGTACCATATATCATGTCGCCATATATAGGTTTACAAATAAAACCGCAAAGTCACGTATTTGGAAATTGGATTTCCTTCTATGAACCGAGGCAAAAGATAGTCCTCAACCGATTCGAGACAATCTAGCCTACCATGTCTCAGGATCAGAGCTCGAGTGACCCTTGGATCGTCAGGGCCGGTCCACCGATGTGGATTAAAATGCCTGAACACTACGTTTCCCCGCCCTTTGGGGCGCAAATGAGCCATCAAATGACTCCATCGGTTCGAGAACGACCGATCAATCCGAGGCGCCTCGCAACAGCAACAACCACATAAGTCAAACTCGTGAGGGCGTGTAAAACCACTGACGCCACTTTTAGCTAGAAAGAAACGCAAGTCCTCCCTGAGGTCCGTCTCCCGTTTTTGGTTCATACCGGGTGTGAAACTCGCGAAGTAAACGTTACACAAAGGTACGCCACAAAGGCCATGCTTTGATCATCACCACAAGACTTTGCTTTTCAACAGAAGCCTCGATCAATTGCCACTTAGGCATGCCACACAGGCAATTCACTCCATGCGTTTGATATCCATCAATATATAACCCCTGAGCTCGTACGTCTCAGAGAAGGGCGTTAAGCAAGAGAATAAATTCTCCGCCGCCAAACAGATATATATTTAATAGAAATCAATCACACAGACTAAAATCCCATGTCAGACACACAGTCCATTTACAAGTCCGTTCTGGGTCTGAACGAAACCGGAGGCACCTAGTACCCCGCATATCCATCGATCTCCAAGTATGTCTGGACGATCACCAACGGTTTCCATCTTCTTGGGTGTACAGCCCAATCAAGATCATCAGTAATCACCCAAACGACGTGAAGACTTCCGGTCTTCGACCACCGTCTTCATCTTCGACTTATCGTCGTATCAGTTATTCAGAATGGGATAAACCCGGCCTTCCCGAATAACTCGCGTATATTTTAAATAAGTGTTACACAAACACAACATACGCCTCATTCCAATTCATCAGTCACTAACCGTAAATTAATCAAGAGAATAATTCCCCAAATATTAACCCTGAAGGCCGAAACCAACATCAGATCAATATCCAGAAAACCCTTCTGCTTAGCTAACCGACAGTTAGTTTCTAAATTTCACATTCATAGGGAAAGGTTCCCATTAATTTTATCCAAGATAAATTCCTTGAATTTATTCTTTAATCTATTTTTGAATATCAATTCAAAACTAGTCGGGATTAACGAAACTTACCGAAGTAATCATTTGTTTTAATTTCCCAATCCCAACCTATTCATCCCATGAAGTAAAACTGGTAGTACTTCATATCTAACACCACGGTGTTATCGGTAAATTCAATTACCATTTCACGTTCAAATCTACTTAAAGATTTAACTATCGCCTGGAGCAAAACTGATGATACTCCATTTCGATTATTTCAATCTAATTAAAGATTCATTAAAACTCCACTTAGTTTTAATCGTTAATTGGGTTAAAGAATCAGTGTCTTTTAAAACACGGTTCACGGTAAACCCAAAATCACATTCCATTAATTATCGGGTTAAAGAACGAGCGTTATTTAGAACACTGTTCACGATAAACCCAAAAATCAATATCAATTCAATTCCAATTAAATATTATTTAATTGGTACACTTCATTAAATCTAGTTAAAAAGATTTAATCTTTTCTCAACTGGGTTCAAGAACAGTGTTAGTGAAGACACCATTCACGACAAACCCAAATCACATTTGATATTCAATACAAGGCTCTGAATAAAAAATATACCGGCTTATATTCAATATCAAATTCTACGACCAACAAATATCGCATTGGAAATAACAATATATATATCTTTCAAATTCCCCTAACAACATTTGTATAATCACGAAATCCAACATCGAAATATTCCGAAGACAATTTCGATTCAAATCCATTCCAATGCAATCATTGGAAATTTTGGTTATTTTCAAAACCATTTCAAATTCAATTTATTTATTTAAAAATAAATAGAATTATAATTCTAGATCAAAACTAGTTCATTTCGATAAAAATCTATTTTTATCTTTTCAAATATGGAGTTTTTCATCCCAATTCTTTCTAAATCATTTCTTATGATTTTACACAAATCATTACTATTTTTAATAATTTTATCAAGACCCGTACAGTCGATTTCCATCAATGGCCATCGAACTGCACTTACAGCGACCTTTTTCAAATTTGATTTGGACGTAACTCCAAATCCAACCGTTAGATTTCAAATTTCTAATATTCGTTAGAAAGCTCTTTTCGATACGAAACCAACGGTTCCGGTTTTAGGAGAATCCGACGGTCGGATCTCCCGTAATGTCCGTTTGAAATAAATGGTCGAAATTCGCGAACTGCCGCGGCGCGGCGCGTTCTATTCAGGCCATTATATTATATATATAATATATATAATATATATTTCGTCGATTTATATTTAAAACGAATTATATAAATAGTTTTAAATTCGTTTCAAAAGCAATTTCAACTTCCTTTTCAATTCAAATCAAAATTGAATTCTCCTTTATAAATTCGTTTTAAAATTCATTTCAATTCAATTTGAATTCATTTAAATTCGCTTTCAATTCAATTTGAATTCGTTTTCAATTCATTTTGAAATCGTTTTCAATTCAATTCATTTCGAAATGAATAAAATCGATATAAATATCGTTCACGTCAAAATGGCGTTAATCTAATCAACGCGGCTTCATAAATTTCTATTTTCAAAATAGTTGTTATTATCAAAATATTTCGTTCAACACATGACCAATCTCAATGGATGAGTACTGTCAACACATGAACCTTTATTTTATATTGATAAAGATGTAAATTTTACTACTAAAATATTTCGTTCAACACATGACCAATCTCAATGGATGAGTACTGTCAACACATGAACTTTTATTTTATATTGATAAAGATGTAAATTTTATTATTAAAATATTTCGTTCAACACATGACCAATCTCAATAGATGAGTACAGTCAACACATGAACCTTTATTTTATATTGATAAAGATGTAAATTTTATTATTAAAATATTTCGTTCAACACATGACCAATCTCAATGGATGAGTACTGTCAACACATGAACCTTTATTTTATATTGTTCTTTATTTTTCAAATTGGAATGAGGCCCAATCAATTACCATATAAAGTTAATTATATGGATTTTCATGCATTACACACATATAATAGCATTGAAAAATAATCAACCATCAACCAAAGTGCACTACACTGTATAAGCATCAAATATAGATATCTAACGCTTATAACAGCCTGTCAATCAATCGATCGATATATTTAATCAATCAGGATGAGTGAACTTCAAGTTTCATCCCAACACCCGTGTGGGGTTTCAAACAATCAAACGCATATTTTATTTGTGCTGTTGGGCGATGTGTAAAATTTATCGTCCCAATCAATGTCCTTCAGATAAGTGTACATAAACAAACCGTCCGGTTTGTAAATGAATATTTTATTTTATTCACTTTCACTATATTCATATTCACGTTAAAAATTATATTTTTAACGATAAAACATTTTATTCTAACATATGAATTTCTATTATTCATTTACACAATAAAATGATATTTTTATTTTCTAACATATTTTAGAAAATTTCGGCGGCATAACGGCACGATACTAGAAACGGGACGAGGCCTAGCCTTATCCCCGGTCTAGTGAAGGCCCATGCCATTCACACATCAATCAAATCAATTTATTTCACCAAACAATTCAATTTCTAATCAAATCATCCAACTAATCTACGCAACCAAACAAACAAGTCCATGGTTTGTGGACGATTGTGTCGGGTGCTACTAAGCACCGTCTGCATCCTAGAATATATATAACTAGAAAAAGAAATTGAAAGGTGAGAAGTTCTCACAGATAGCTATCCAGCTCCACGGCACTTCCAATGCAGGAAATCTCCAATGTTCTTGCCTTTTCGTCATCTTCGTTGCCCGTAGCCACTACATATGTAAAAATCGAATTTTTATTATGCTATTCGATATATAAAAATCGAACTTTTACCTCGACGTTCAATATATAAAAATCATATTTTTATTTTGAAGTTCAATATATAAAAATCATATTTTTAATTCGAAGTTCAATACCTAAAAATCCTATTTTTAATTCGAAGTTCAATATATAAAAATCATATTTTTAATTCGAAGTTCAATATATAAAAATCATATTTTTATTTCGAAGTTCAATACATAAGAATCCTATTTTTAATTCGAAGTTCAATATATAAAAATCATATTTTTATTTTGAAGTTCAATATATAAAAAATCATATTTTTAATTCGAAGTTCAATACCTAAAAATCCTATTTTTAATTCGAAGTTCAATATATAAAAATCATATTTTTAATTCGAAGTTCAATATATAAAAATCATATTTTTATTTCGAAGTTCAATACATAATAATCCTATTTTTATTAACATAAAATGAAATCAGTTTTTAAATTAACAAAAATCAGTTTTTTAAATTAAAACAGAATCCAGTTTTTAAATTGACAAAAATCAGTTTTTAAATTGACAAAAATCAGTTTTTTAAATTAAAACAGAATCCAGTTTTTAAATTATAAACAAAATATTAAAAACTCACCTTTTTTTTCCTAGGTCAGAAGGGGGTGGGGGTCTGCTGGGACGCGGCGGCGGTTGGAGGAGGTGCGCTCGAGGTTAGGGGGGCTGCGGCTGCTGGTGCTCCGGTGGGTGGCGGCTTGCCAGGGCGTGGCCAGTGGAGTGGCTCGGCGCTGAATCGAGGGGGGGGGTGGAGTTCGGTGATGGGTGCTAGGGTTGGGGGGTGTGTTCGGCGAGGGGTACGGAGGCGGGTGGCGTGAGGAGGCGGGATTCCGATGGGGGGGGCTGCGGTGGTGCGAGGCCACCAGGGCGGCACCGACGATCGTTCGTCGCCCTTCTTCTCTCTTTTTTTTTATTTGGGGGAAAAGAAATGAACGGGGGGGGGGGGGAGGGGTCTGCTATGAATTTATATATTATATTTAATTATTATATTTTAAATCCAAATAGCAACTTTTATTGACGAACTCGAAACGAAACCCACCGCGTATCGTCCATAGCATTTTACCCCCATTCCGAACACAATGGGATATGTATCGCAAGCTGATTTGATCGTTACAATCAGTTTTCGTCAAAATCAACATATAACTCTATATATTGAATTTGAACGCGCATTTCAATTTACCGGGGTCACATACTAACCAGAAAAATTCCCGAAAAATATTTTCTAGCTTCGTATTGATGATACGGTCCTAATAAAACTAGTTTCGCCGAATTCTGAGACCGTTTGAAAAATGGCCAATTTCCAGTCGATTAAAATCAACTGAAACTGGCCAAACGCGTTTTCCTTTGCCACGCTCACATATTGAATCGAAAAATTAGGAAATTTGAAACCTAGCAATAACTTTACATCCCGGACCCAACAAAACTGGTTTCATCGAAATCCGAGGTCGTTTGCAAAATTCTCATTTTTAAGGGCCTGAATTCCATAGCGACTATTCAGAATTTTCAACTGGACATATCTTTTAATTCCTGCTATGAAATTTCGATTTCCCGGATTCGTTGGAAAGGTATTATCAATTAGATCCTAATGTTTTTGGTTTCATTAAAATCCGGATTGTTTTGCACCCGGTACTTTCAATTGAAGTTTGAAATCGAATTATCGAACTACCGCGCCATTTCAATTTTATTATAATTATATATAAATATTTATATTCTAACGACGACGCATATAATATATACGTTCGAATTATATTAAAAATAAATTTCTCGTCGATATTATTTAAAATAATTCATTTTAAATAATCAAAATTCGCTAAAATTGCCAAAATAAAATTTTCAAAATGGCTCGCATTTTACGGGTTGTTACAATCTTCCCCACTTAAAACTTTTCGTCCCCGAAAAGGAACAAAGTCGAAAGTGGTTTGATTATTCAGCTCTACGTTCGATCTGGCTTTCATTCTCCAACTTTTCAGTTTCTGAGAATTTTCAAAAATTTCAAAAATTTGGCTAACACCCTAAATTTTTGAAAAATTTCGCCATAACCTCCCCTGCACCGGGAGCATCGGGGAATTTCAAATAGCTTCCCCGGTCCTTCAGATCTCAAAAAGAAAAAGAAAAAGCCAAGCGGCTAGCCAATAGGCTCACAAAATCATCATCACCCAAACAAAAAAGTAAATTATGTAGTAAACATGTACCTATTTGTCGGGCAAACAAATTTTATTCTCTGCTCTAGCCTCCTTGCTATGACCTGTTCAAAGGATATACATGTATATGCATGCAAATGTGACTAATTTTCAATATAATTTAATATTTGATTCAATTAGGCTAAATGGCTAAAAATTAGCAAACAAATAAACAAACAACCCGAACATCAATCAATTAGTGAATTAGAGTTTCAAATTCATAATTTTGACACATATACAAAAATCATGTTTTTGATACCCAATCACAACAATGTATTCTAGCTATATTAGTTTTGGTTCTCACACCAGTCTAATGGAAATATATAGAAAATCACACCTTCGAAACTCGAATACCAATTCTGATGATGTCTAGACTATCATCAGAATCGTCTCCGGGCGACTATAGTGTGAGTCTATATCTATCCAGTATATTAAAACTTTGAATATACGTTTGCAAGGCGTATATGCAAATTCTTTATATACTGAACTGTCCAAATCAATACTAATAAATAATCAAATACGAATGATTGATTTAGATTTTCAAAACAAAATTTGTTTTCACTTTAAAAATATACTCTTCACACTCGTTCTAGGATACTACTGATCCTATCTCTAACGAGTCATTCTCATTGGATATTGCTAATCCAATATCTGATGAATTCTTTCGTACGGTTCTAATGTGCCTTGTTCTCTGCTTTGTAAACCAAAGCTCTGATACCAACTGTGACGAGAAGGAAATTCGCTCGGTCCGAACCAGTCGCTAAACCGACCCAGACCGTTCGAAACGCCCTATCGTTTGAGAACAAGACAAAAACAGAACGCAAACAGAAGAACATTTCATTGTATATTACAGCAATGCACCAGATTACAAGAATATACAGAGTATAAATGAATATTACACAGAAATATCAGAGATTTAAATTACATTTAAATACATAGCAGTGGAAAATAATACAATACACAACTAGAAGAGATATACGGATACAAAGCTTTCCGGATATCGTTCCAGCTGTAAACCAGGATCCTGTGAATATACATCTGCAAAACCAAAACTACTAGCTGCCCGTGTCAAAATAAGGGCACCCAGAGTTTATGTTAAAACTATAAACTCCAGGTCAGTCATGTGACTGGTGTGAGAACTAAAACAGTTATTAATCTTTATTTTAAATCATTAGGTAAATCAAGGGACCACGCCGTATAACACGGAACGGGTTTCCTCCCAAGAATACCAGTACATAAAACAAACAGCGCAATGCTAAATAAAGAAAAATGAAGCTGTTATAAGACCCAGGTCCTATCACACAATGCAACGCAAGCCGGGGGATAGGGTTTTCCCTTATAACAGCCAAAGAATGCTTGATACGTTTAAAAACAAATCATTTGATACTATAATAAGTGCATAGTGTATAAAACAACTTCAAATCATAAGTATCAATCATAGGCGGCATGGGTACTATATATCATGTCGCCATATATAGGTTTACAAATAAAACCGCAAAGTCACGTATTTGGAAATTGGATTTCCTTCTATGAACCGAGGCAAAAGATAGTCCTCAACCGATTCGAGACAATCTAGCCTACCATGTCTCAGGATCAGAGCTCGAGTGACCCTTGGATCGTCAGGGCCGGTCCACCGATGTGGATTAAAATGCCTGAACACTACGTTTCCCCGCCCTTTGGGGCGCAAATGAGCCATCAAATGACTCCATCGGTTCGAGAACGACCGATCAATCCGAGGCGCCTCGCAACAGCAACAACCACATAAGTCAAACTCGTTAGGGCGTGTAAAACCACTGACGCCACTTTTAGCTAGAAAGAAACGCAAGTCCTCCCTGAGGTCCGTCTCCCGTTTTTGGTTCATACCGGGTGTGAAACTCGCGAAGTAAACGTTACACAAAGCTACGCCACAAAGGCCGTGCTTTGATCATCACCACAAGACTTTGCTTTTCAACAGAAGCCTCGATCAATTGCCACTTAGGCATGCCACACAGGCAATTCACTCCATGCGTTTGATATCCATCAATATATAACCCCTGAGCTCGTACGTCTCAGGGAAGGGCGTTAAGCAAGAGAATAAATTCTCCACCGCCAAACAGATATATATTTAATAGAAATCAATCACACAGACTAAAATCCCATGTCAGACACACAGTCCATTTACAAGTCCGTTCTGGGTCTGAACGAAACCGGAGGCACCTAGTACCCCGCATATCCATCGCTCTCCAAGTACGTCTGGACGATCACCAACGGTTTCCATCTTCTTGGGTGTACAGCCCAATCAAGATCATCAGTAATCACCCAAACGACGTGAAGACTTCCGGTCTTCGACCACCGTCTTCATCTTCGACTTATCGTCGTATCAGTTATTCAGAATGGGATAAACCCGGCCTTCCCGAATAACTCGCGTATATTTTAAATAAGTGTTACACAAACACAACATACGCCTCATTCCAATTCATCAGTCACTAACCATAAATTAATCAAGAGAATAATTCCCCAAATATTAACCCCGAAGGCCGAAACCAACATCAGATCAATATCCAGAAAACCCTTCTGCTTAGCTAACCGACAGTTAGTTTCTAAATTTCACATTCATAGGGAAAGGTTCCCATTAATTTTATCCAAGATAAATTCCTTGAATTTATTCTTTAATCTATTTTTGAATATCAATTCAAAACTAGTCGGGATTAACGAAACTTACCGAAGTAATCATTTGTTTTAATTTCCCAATCCCAACCTATTCATCCCATGAAGTAAAACTGGTAGTACTTCATATCTAACACCACAGTGTTATCGGTAAATTCAATTACCATTTCACGTTCAAATCTACTTAAAGATTTAACTATCGCCTGGAGCAAAACTGATGATACTCCATTTCGATTATTTCAATCTAGTTAAAGATTCATTAAAACTCCACTTAGTTTTAATCGTTAATTGGGTTAAAGAATCAGTGTCTTTTAAAACACGGTTCACGGTAAACCCAAAATCACATTCCATTAATTATCGGGTTAAAGAACGAGCGTTGTTTAGAACACTGTTCACGATAAACCCAAAAATCAATATCAATTCAATTCCAATTAAATATTATTTAATTGGTACACTTCATTAAATCTAGTTAAAAAGATTTAATCTTTTCTCAACTGGGTTCAAGAACAGTGTTAGTGAAGACACCATTCACGACAAACCCAAATCACATTTGATATTCAATACAAGGCTCTGAATAGAAAATATACCGGCTTATATTCAATATCAAATTCTACGACCAACAAATATCTTATTGGAAATAACGATATACATATATATCTTTCAAATTCCCCTAACAACATTTGTATAATCACGAAATCCAACATCGAAATATTCCGAAGACAATTTCGATTCAAATCCATTCCAATGCAATCATTGGAAATTTTGGTTATTTTCAAAACCATTTCAAATTCAATTTATTTATTTAAAAATAAATAGAATTATAATTCTAGTTCAAAACTAGTTCATTTCGATAAAAATCTATTTTTATCTTTTCAAATATGGAGTTTTTCATCCCAATTCTTTCAAAATCATTTCTTATGATTTTACACAAATCATTACTATTTTTAATAATTTTATCAAGGCCCGTACAGTCGATTTCCATCAATGGCCATCGAACTGCACTTACAGCGACCTTTTTCAAATCTGATTTGGACGTAACTCCAAATCCAACCGTTAGATTTCAAATTTCTAATATTCGTTAGAAAGCTCTTTTCGATACGAACCCAACGGTTCCGGTTTTCGGAGAATCCGACGGTCGGATCTCCCGTAATGTCCGTTTGAAATAAATGGTCGAAATTCGCGAACTGCCGCGGCGCGGCGCGTTCTATTCAGGCCATTATATTATATATATAATATATATAATATATATTTCGTCGATTTATATTTAAAACGAATTATATAAATAGTTTTAAATTCGTTTCAAAAGCAATTTCAACTTCCTTTTCAATTCAAATCAAAATTGAATTCTCCTTTATAAATTCGTTTTAAAATTCATTTCTATTCAATTCAAATTTCAATTCAATTTGAATTCATTTAAATTCGCTTTCAATTCAATTTGAATTCGTTTTCAATTCATTTCGAAATCGTTTTCAATTTATGTCATTTCGAAATCGTTTTCAATTCATTTCATTTTGAAATCGTTTTCAATTCATTTCATTTCGAAATCGTTTTCAATTCAATTCATTTCGAAATGAATAAAATCGATATAAATATCGTTCACGTCAAAATGGCGTTAATCTAATCAACACGGCTTCATAAATTTCTATTATCAAAATAGTTGTTATTATCAAAATATTTCGTTCAACACATGACCAATCTCAATGGATGAGTACTGTCAACACATGAACCTTTATTTTATATTGATAAAGATGTAAATTTTACTACTAAAATATTTCGTTCAACACATGACCAATCTCAATGGATGAGTACTGTCAACACATGAACTTTTATTTTATATTGATAAAGATGTAAATTTTATTATTAAAATATTTCGTTCAACACATGACCAATCTCAATAGATGAGTACTGTCAACACATGAACCTTTATTTTATATTGTTCTTTATTTTACAAATTGGAATGAGGCCCAATCAATTACCATATAAAGTTAATTATATGGATTTTCATGCATTACACACATATAATAGCATTGAAAAATAATCAACCATCAACCAAAGTGCACTACACTGTATAAGCATCAAATATAGATATCTAACGCTTATAACAGCCTGTCAATCAATCGATCGACATATTTAATCAATCAGGATGAGTGAACTTCAAGTTTCATCCCAACACCCGTGTGGGGTTTCAAACAATCAAACGCATATTTTATTTGTGCTGTTGGGCGATGTGTAAAATTTATCGTCCCAATCAATGTCCTTCAAATAAGTGTACATAAACAAACCGTCCGGTTTGTAAATGAATATTTTATTTTATTCACTTTCACTATATTCATATTCACGTTAAAAATTATATTTTTAACGATAAAACATTTTATTCTAACATATGAATTTCTATTATTCATTTACACAATAAAATGATATTTTTATTTTCTAACATATTTTAGAAAATTTCGGTGGCATAACGGCACGATACTAGAAACGGGACGAGGCCTAGCCTTATCCCCGGTCTAGTGAAGGCCCACGCCATTCACACATCAATCAAATCAATTTATTTCACCAAACAATTCAATTTCAAATCAAATCATCCAACTAATCTACGCAACCAAACAAACAAGTCCATGGTTTGTGGACGATTGTGTCGGGTGCTACTAAGCACCGTCTGCATCCTAGTATATATATAACTAGAAAAAGAAATTGAAAGGTGAGAAGTTCTCACAGATAGCTATCCAGCTCCACGGCACTTCCAATGCAGGAAATCTCCAACGTTCTTGCCTTTTCGTCATCTTCGTTGCCCGTAGCCACTACATATGTAAAAATCGAATTTTTATTATGCTATTCGATATATAAAAATCGAACTTTTACCTCGACGTTCAATATATAAAAATCATATTTTTATTTTGAAGTTCAATATATAAAAATCATATTTTTAATTCGAAGTTCAATACCTAAAAATCCTATTTTTAATTCGAAGTTCAATATATAAAAATCATATTTTTAATTCGAAGTTCAATATATAAAAATCATATTTTTATTTCGAAGTTCAATACATAAGAATCCTATTTTTAATTCGAAGTTCAATATATAAAAATCATATTTTTATTTTGAAGTTCAATATATAAAAATCATATTTTTAATTTGAAGTTCAATACCTAAAAATCCTATTTTTAATTCGAAGTTCAATATATAAAAATCATATTTTTAATTCGAAGTTCAATATATAAAAATCATATTTTTATTTCGAAGTTCAATACATAAGAATCCTATTTTTATTAACATAAAATGAAATCAGTTTTTAAATTAACAAAAATCAGTTTTTTAAATTAAAACAGAATCCAGTATTTAAATTGACAAAAATCAGTTTTTAAATTGACAAAAATCAGTTTTTTAAATTAAAATAGAATCCAGTTTTTAAATTATAAACAAAATATTAAAAACTCACCTTTTTTTTCCTAGGTCAGAAGGGGGTGGGGGTCTGCTGGGACGCGGCGGCGGTTGGAGGAGGTGCGCTCGAGGTTAGGGGGGCTGCGGCTGCTGGTGCTCCGGTGGGTGGCGGCTTGCCAGGGCGTGGCCAGTGGAGTGGCTCGGCGCTGAATCGAGGGGGGGGGTGGAGTTCGGTGATGGGCGCTAGGGATGGGGGGTGTGTTCGGCGAGGGGTACGGAGGCGGGTGGCGTGAGGAGGCGGGATTCCGATGGGGGGGGCTGCGGTGGTGCGAGGCCACCAGGGCGGCACCGACGATCGTTCGTCGCCCTTCTTCTCTCCTTTTTTTTTATTTGGGGGAAAAGAAATGAACGGGGGGGGGGGGGGGGGAGGGGTCTGCTATGAATTTATATATTATATTTAATTATTATATTTTAAATCCAAATAGCAACTTTTATTGACGAACTCGAAACGAAACCCACCGCGTGTCGTCCATAGCATTTTACCCCCATTCCGAACACAATGGGATATGTATCGCAAGCTGATTTGATCGTTACAATCAGTTTTCGTCAAAATCAACATATAACTCTATATATTGAATTTGAACGCGCATTTCAATTTACCGGGGTCACATACTAACCAGAAAAATTCCCGAAAAATATTTTCTAGCTTCGTATTGACGATACGGTCCTAACAAAACTAGTTTCGCCGAATTCTGAGACCGTTTGAAAAATGGCCAATTTCCAGTCGATTAAAATCAACTGAAACTGGCCAAACGCGTTTTCCTTTGCCACGCTCACATATTGAATCGAAAAATTAGGAAATTTGAAACCTAGCAATAACTTTACATCCCGGACCCAACAAAACTGGTTTCATCGAAATCCGAGGTCGTTTGCAAAATTCTCATTTTTAAGGGCCTGAATTCCATAGCGACTATTCAGAATTTTCAACTGGACATATCTTTTAATTCCTGCTATGAAATTTCGATTTCCCGGATTCGTTGGAAAGGTATTATCAATTAGATCCTAATGTTTTTGGTTTCATTAAAATCCGGATTGTTTTGCACCCGGTACTTTCAATTGAAGTTTGAAATCGAATTATCGAACTACCGCGCCATTTCAATTTTATTATAGTTATATATAAATATTTATATTCTAACGACGACGCGTATAATATATACGTTCGAATTATATTCAAAATAAATTTCTCGTCGATATTATTTAAAATAATTCATTTTAAATAATCAAAATTCGCTAAAATTGCCAAAATAAAATTTTCAAACTGGCTCGCATTTTACGGGTTGTTACAGAATGCAAATGAAAAATGTAACTTTTTATTTCTAGTTTTATTTGCAACAAGGAATGCAAATGAAAAATGTAACTTTTTATTTCTATGTACATTTGAGTGAATATATAAAAAAGAACAAGCTTATTTTCAATGTATATTTACAATAGTGAATGCAAATAAAAGAACAAACTTTATTTTCAATATATATTTTCATTTGTGAATGCAAATAAAAGAACAAATTTTATTTTCAATGTATATTTGCATTTGTGAATGCAAATAAAAGAAAAAACTTTATTTTCAATATATATTTGCATTTGTTAATGCAAATAAAAGAACAAACTTTATTTTCAATATATATTTGCATTTGTGAATGCAAATAAAAGAACAAACTTTATTTTCAATACTAATATAACATAAAAGTGATATGTTTTGTTTCAACTAATTGGTTTAAACAAAAGTGATAAATTTGTCTTATCTAAATGGTTTTTGACAAAACCCATATTTCATATAGACAATAAAAATGAATATTTATATGTTTACATTTTTCTAAGTATTCTCATAACATAAAAAAAAGGTATTTCATGTGTGTACATTTTCTATGTATACTAACAACATATAAAAGAGTGTTTTATTGTTTTATACTTTTCTATGTGTTCTAATAACAAATAAAAGAATACTTTTATTTGTTTATACTTTTCTATACATTCTAATAACAGATAAAAGAATATTTTATATGTAAATATTTTTCTATGTATTCTAATGACAAATAAAAAGAGATTTTTATTTGTGCGTCAATTTCTATATCCAAATATGTCAAATAAAAGAGATTTTATTTGTGATAACAAGTTTTTATCTGTTATCATAACAACCATGAAACACACAAAACAACTCAGTAATTCATCATCAACATAAAACAGTCAACACTGAAATCACTATATACACAACATTAACAAGAATTTTAAATAGTACAAATATAAATTTCACAGTGGAATAAATAATTAATTTTAAATTTTTAAAAGAGAAATCTCACTAAGCTTTTAATTCTAATCAGTTCAGATCTGAAAATTTTCCAAAATCTGACCTACTGTGTTTCAGATCCAGTCAGCTTCATAGCGCAGATCTTGAAGCCACGATTCCAACGCAACCGAAACTGTTCGATTTTGACAAGATTTGAGCAAGATAAAGGCTTTTAAACTTTTAATTTCAAAATTAACTAATTAAATATATGTTTAACATAATTACATTGCTTAATCCTAAACCCTACTATCGACTTGAACCCTATGCTGCGCACGCAACCACAGGCGACTGACCGCCGATCCGATCCTTCCTCGACGTCGACCTTCAGCTCCTCTCCCATCGCTCTTCCCCCGGTTGAATTCGAGTTCCCCATTTCGCCACAATTCACCTCTGAAAGACGCCCCTTTGGGCTGAGAATTAGGGAAAAATACTTTGCTAAAATTGATCACGACCGTATAGGATTAAATGCCTCGGAAAGTTCTCTGATTTTGTTTTTGGATCATGTGATAATTCGTTAAGGTTTAGGAGGAATTAAGGGGGAAAGTTGGAGCGGTTTTGGCCATTGAACTGTTCTTGGCGGCGGCTCATGGTAGTATTAGGATTAGGGCTTAGTATTTGTCCGTATTTATACGGTATTTATACTATTTAATTATATTATTTTAATTATTTAATTCCTTTAACTTGAAAAATAATGGTTCGTTGCTATCAACTCCAAATCGAACCCAACGAGTGTCGCCCCTAGCTAATAACCCTCATTCTGGGCACAATAGAACATGTTTCGTGCCCCAGTTCGGCTGTTACGATAACTTTTTCTTTAAATTAAAATATATAAATCAATATATATTAAATTTAAACGTATATTTTAAATTATCGGGGTCACATACTAACTCTAAAAATTACAGAAAAAATATTTCTAGTTATGTTTTGACGATATGGTCCTAACGAAACTAATTTTATCGAATTCCGAGACTGTTTGAAAAATGGCTATTTTCAAGTCGATTAAATTCAACTAAAATTGGTCAAACACGTTTTCTTTTGCCCCGCTCACATATTAATTCGAAAAATTATGAAAATTGAAACCTAGCAATAATTTTACATTCAGGTTCCAACAAAAGTGGTTTCGTCGAAAACGGGGGTCGTTTGAAAAATGGCTATTTTTAAGGGCTATATATTTAATTAATATATATAAATTCTACAGCGACTTTTCTAAAATTTAAACTGGACATAACTTTCTATTTTTAAAGTGAAATTTCATTTTTTTTTCAGATTCTTTAGAAAGATATGATTAAACAGATTCAAATATTTCTTGTTTCGTTCAATTCTGACTTTTATTGAATTCTGTATACTCAATTGAAATTAGAAATCGAATTATCGAACTGCCACGCCATTTCAAACTCCTTTTATAATTAAATTAAATTTATTCGTTTTAACTTCGATTAAAATAATTTTTTCATCGTTATTATTTAAAATAATTTAATTTAAACATTAAAATTCATTAAAATTTCTAAAATAAAAAGTTTAAATTGATTCAGAATTTGCGGGTTGTTATAATCTCCCCCACTTAAAATCTTTTCGTCCTCGAAAAGGAACGAAGCTAAAAATTGTTTAATTAACCAACTCAACTTTTAAATTTAATCAATTTTCAATTCAGTTCAATATTTAATTTGATTTATCTAAATTTATTATTCTTTCTCATATTGGTTAAATTAATTATCATTCCCATATTTTAATTAGTTAAACTAATTATCAAACATCACATCCAGCAATAAATTAGGTGATTAACTTTTCAAATATATATAACTTTTATAAATAGTGTAAAATCATATTTTTAGTGCAAACCACAGCAATATATTCTAACTATATTTTGGTTCTCATACCAGTCAATTGGAAATATATAGAAATCCCACTTTTGAAACTCGAACATAAATATTGATGATGGGGCCCCATCATCAGAATCATCTACGGACGACTAAAGTGTGATTCTATATCTATCTAGTATCTGAGGCTTCGAATATTCACCTCGTCAGGCATATACTCAAAATCTCCCTATACTAGATTGTCCAAATTCAATATAAAATATAATATTCAATTAATTATTTTAAGAATTTTTTTATTTTTTTATTTTTTTAAAACTAAATTTATTTTTATTTTTAAAGAAAATAATACTCTTCACACTCATTCTAGGATACTACTGATCCTATCTCTAACGAGTTATTCTCATTGGATATTACTAATCCAATCTTTGATGAATTCTTTCGTTCGGTTCTAATGTGCCTTGTTCTCGAGATCTGTAAACCAAAGCTCTGATACCAAATGAAACGACCCAAACTTCCTCGGTAAGGAAAGCCCGGATTGTTTTGAGAACAACACATATCAGAACACAAACTGAAGAACATTTTATTGCTGATTACAACAATTACATCAGAGTATAAGAATATAACAGAGTACAAATACTTATTACAAAATAAATACAATAATATCAGAGGTTTAAATTACATTTGAATAGCAGCGGAAAAATAATACAAATATACAACCGAAAGGAATATACGGATACAGAGCTTTCCGAATATCGCTTCAGCTGTAGACCAGGATCCTGTAAATATATCTACAAAAAAGCTACTCGACTGCCCGTGTGGAAAATATGGGCACCCGAGTTTGCCAGTGAAACAAACTACAGGTCGGTCATGGGATTGGTATGAGAAATCTAACTTAACTTATCTAATAATAAGGCTAATCATAGGACCATGCCGCTAACGCGGAACGGTTTTACTCCATTGGATTGCCAATGCATAAAATAAAGTAAATCGTTAAACAACGCAATGCTTTTTTAGAAAAATGAAACCATTATAAGACTCAAGTCCCATCACACAATGCAACGCAAACCGGAGGATAGAGTTTTACCTTATAATGGTCAAAAGATGCTTGATACGATAAAACGGATTTAATATTAGTGTGTATATGTTTTAGATAAAAACATTTCAATCATAATGTATTAATCATAGACGGCATAGTACTCCATCCTACTATGTCGCCATACTAGTTATACAATCAAAACCGATGGTGTCATATTGGAAGTTGGATTTCCATCATGAGTCAAGGCTAGGAAAGGTCTCCTTACCGATAGTGAATGCAAATAAAAGAATAAGCTTATTTTCAATGTATATTTACAATAGTGAATGCAAATAAAAGAACAAACTTTATTTTCAATATATATTTGCATTTGTGAATGCACATAAAAGAACAAATTTTATTTTCAATGTATATTTGCATTTGTGAATGCAAATAAAAGAACAAACTTTATTTTCAGTATATATTTGCATTTGTGAATGCAAATAAAAGAACAAACTTTATTTTCAATACTAGTTTAACATAAAAGTGATTTGTTTTGTTTCAACTAATTGGTTTAAACAAAAGCGATAAATTTGTCTGATCTAAATGGTTTTTGACAAAACCCATATTTTATATAGACAATAAAAATGAATATTTTATATGTTTACATTTTTCTAAGTATTCTCATAACATAAAAAAAGGGTATTTCATGTGTGTGTATTTTCTATGTATACTAACAACATATAAAAGGGTGTTTTATTGTTTTATACTTTTCAATGTGTTCTAATAACAAATAAACGAATACTTTTATTTGTTTATACTTTTCTATACATTCTAACAACAGATAAAAGAATATTTTATATGTAAATATTTTACTATGTATTCTATTGACAAATAAAAAGAGATTTTTATTTGTGCGTCAATTTCTATATCCTAATATGTCAAATAAAAGAGATTTTATTTGTAATAACAATTTTTATCTGTTATCATAACAACCATGAAACACACAAAACAATTCAGTAATTCATCATCAACATAAAACAGTCAACACTGAAATCATTATATACACAACATTAACAAGAATTTGAAATAGTACAAATATAAATTTCACAGTGGAATAAATAATTAACATTAAATTTTTAAAAGAGAAATCTCACCGAGCGTTTAATTCTGATCAGTTCAGGTCTAAATTTTTTCCAAAATCTAACCTACTTTGTTTCAGATCCGGTCAGCTTCATAGCGTAGATCTTGAAGCCACGATTCCAACGCAACTAAAACTGTTCGATTTTGACAAGATTTGAGCAAGATAAAGGCTTTTAAACTTTTAATTAGAAAATTAACTAATTAAATATATGTTTAACATAATTACATTGCTTAATCCTTTCTTCCATCGTTTGAAATACACTTGAAACCTAAACCCAACTGTCGACTTGAATCCTAGGCCGCGCACGCAACCACAAGCGACAGACCGCCGATCCGATCCTTCCCCGACGTCGACCTTCAGCTCCTCTCCCATCGCTCTTCCCCCGGTTGAACTCGAGTTCTCCAGATCTGACGGAGGAAAAGAATCAAATAACAGTTGTTAACAAAATCATACCACAAGTATTTTCTTCATCCTATATACCGCCTGCTGCCCCAGGACTACATTACCTCCTTCCTGCGACATCCCACCAGGGACCATACCCACAGATCTTAGGACGCTCGTTTACCCTTGTCTTCACTTTAGAAGAACCGATCGAGCTCCTCTTCCCATAACATCTACAAGTCGCAAATCAAATTGACCCTCACATGTTCACCCAAATCGGCTCAACCAAATCACATGCGGGCCCGGAGGACGAAAATAGGTATGAGAAGATAAGGTGTGAAAAGTTGAAAAGAAGATCTAGAGTGAAGAAGACAGGTGGATTTTTGCATCTTGGTTTTGATAATAGGAAGATTGAGAAGGAATAAAAGCATCGACTCACAAAGTACGGTTACTGATGTAGATACAGAAGAAGCCGAAAGTGAGGATCGAGGACACAAAGGCATGGCGGCAACATGGATGGTGAAGGTGGAGAAGGGGATCTGGAAACTTCGGGTGATTTGGATTATTGGGTTTGGGAGGGTGAAAGCGGGAAATGAAATTATCGAGGAAAAATGGGCACGAACATATAGCTAACAAGTATATAAGTGTAAATTTGTTTTAAAGTAAAAAGTACTTAGATTTGGAGCCATAAAGTTGGGTTGAACCGTAAAAAATTGATATTATTTTGTACAATCCAAAGTTGTAAACTTTTTTGGTAAAGTCGACTGGTCGTTAAAATTGTAAATCTTCAATGCACAATACAATAAATTTCGTTTTAGAATTCACAATTTTTTTTAATGTTCTTATGGAAAATTTAAATTTTTGACTTTTAAATTTAAAGAGAAAAAAAGGAAATCTTATGAACATTTTTAGTTTTATTTTAGTTCTAAGCTTTATTATTTAAATTATTGAATATTAAATATGATTATCAATTATAATTAGTAAATAATAAATACTTATTAATATTAATTATTAAAAAAAATTACTGAATAATATTATTAAATATAAATATCAACTTATAATAATTAAATTTATTATTAGTTAATAGTAATATTAAATTGTAATCTTGATTATCATGTAATTACGAATGGTTAATTATTTAGTAATTATTACGAATATTTTATTAATAATTTAATATTATGAATATTTTATTAATTATTTAAAATTTGTTGTTAATTAGATTTATTCATGTTAATTAATTATTATTACTTAATACTTTTATATTATAACTAAATATTCCTTATTACTTCGAACTTTTGTATTTAGTAGTAACTATGCTTATTAAATTTGTTATTATTTAATAATTATTTATTTATTTATTTTATTATTTTTAAATGTTAATTATTATTATTTGTTAATTATTAATTATTATTATTTAATTATCAATTATAAATATCACTTTATAATACTTAAAATTTATTATTAATTAATAATTATTAAATATTACTCTTAATTATTATATAATTACCAGTAGTTTATCATTTAATAGTAACTATTTAAAATTAATTATTAAAAGTTAATCATTAAAAGTTCATATTTATTTTTAGTATGTTTTTCGCAACTAACTTTACTAGTTGTAAAAAATACAGTTATTGCAATTGGCGAAAACAGTTGCTAAAGATATTTATTCGCAACTGGCTAGGCAGCGCAGTTGCAAATAATATGTTTGTTGCAACTGTTATAGTAGCACAGTTGCTAAAAGTATGTTTTTGCAACAGGAAGCGAAGCGAAGTTGCTAAAAATATGCTTCTCGCAACAGAAAGAAAATGCCTGTTGCTAAATCTTATCTATTGCAACTGCTATAATTGGTATGTTGCTAAATATCATTTACTAGAACTGTCATTTATCGCCTGTGACAAATAGCTAGTTGCAATAGGGTATTTTTCTTGTAGTGAGTACAAGTTACAATGATGTAAGGTGATACGACATCAATGGGTCATACCGACGAAGAGTTCTGGATAAGTCTTCCTCATCTTCTCTTTTGTCTCCCACATTCAATAAGGTTGCTACACTGAATAAAAGCATATAAGCATGCAACAATTCTGAATAAAAGCATACAAGCATGCAACAATTCTGAATAATAGCATATAAGTGTGCAACTATTCTAAAATAAAAGCATACAAGCATGCCACAATTCTAAATAAATGCATACAAGTGTACAACTATTCTGAATAAAAGCATACAATCATGCAACAATTTTGAATAAACACCACACCTTAAATGCTATTTCGCAACGGCTTAAAGCCGTTGCAAATTAATTTCGCAATGGCTTTGAGCCATTGCGAAACAAGGAGTAGCAAATAATTAGCAACGGCTCAAAGCCGTTACTAAATCTGTAATTTGGAACGGACAATGCCCCTTGCTGAATAGAGATTTAGCAACGGCTTTGGGCCGTTGCTAATTTGTATAATTTCATAAAATTTTTTACTGGTTTTTCCCCTCCTTCTACACGTCATACTCTGAAACTTTGCAGATTTGATGTAGTGACCCGAACTTCCCCATCTCCGAAGAGAAGAGAAAGAACGAATTACCGTGAGTACAAGACAAATCAGAACACATGCAGAAGAACATTTCATTGTTATTACAACAATTCCATCAGAATACAAGAATATACAGAGTATGAATGAATAAAATACATTCGATAAATATCAGAGATTACAATAAATACATAACAGCGGGAAATAATACAAAATACAACTGAAGGAGATATACGGATACAAATCTTTCCGAACATCATTCCAGCTGTAAACCAGGTTCCTGTGGATATAAATCTGCAAAACCAAAACTACTAGCTGCCCGTGTCGAAAATAGGGGCACCCAGAGTTTAGGTTAAAACAATAAACTCCAGGTCAGTCATGTGACTGGTGTGAGAACTAAAACAGTTATTAATTCAATTTTTAAAGTTCGGTAAATCAAGGGACCACGCCGTATAACACGGAACGGGTTTCCTCCCAAGAACACTAGTGCATATAAATAAACAGCGCAATGCTTTTCGAAAAATGAAGCTATTATAAGACCCAGGTCCCATCACACAATGCAACGCAAGCCGGCGGATAGGGTTTTCCCTTATAATAGCCAAACATGCTTGATACGTTTAAAACAAATCATTTGATACTATAATAAGTGTATAGTGTCAAAACAATTTCAATCATAAATATCAATCATAGGCGGCATGAATGACCCATACCACTATGTCGCCATACTAGGTTCTACAAATAAAGCCGAAATACACGTATTGGAAATTGGATTCCATCATGAGTCGAGGCAAGGGGCAAGCTCCTCTCCGATTCGAGACACTCTAGCAAATGCCTCAGGACCCCACTATGATCCTATGGAACCACCAAGGCCGGTCCTCACTTACTTTCGAGGATTGGCAATTCCTGAACACACGTTTCCCGGTCCTAACAGACCTAATATCGAGGCGCCTCATCCAACAACCACACAGGTGAAAAGTATATAAATGTCAGGGCTAGTAGGTCACTGGCACCACCCATAGCTAGAAAGAAACGTCGTGCACTCCTTGGGTCCTTATCCCGTTTTTGACTCATACCGAGGTGTGAGGCTCGCGAATTCACGTTATACACAAAGCTGCGCCACACAGGCCGTGCTTTGATCATCAACCACAAGACTTTGCTTTTCAACAGAAGCCTTGATCAATTGCCACTTACGCGTGCCACACTGACAATTCACTCCATACGACTGATGTCCATCGATATACAACCTCTGAGCTCGTACGTCTCAGAGAAGGGCGTTAAGCAAGAGAATAAATTCTCCGCCGCTAAACAGATGTATATTTAATAGAGATCAATCAACACAGAATAAAATCCAATGTCAGACACACAGTCCATTTACAAGTTCGTTCTAGGTCTGAATGAAACCGGAGGTACTTTCCTCGCATATCCATCGATCTCCAAGTACGTCTGGACGATCACCAACTGATTCCCTCATCTTGGGTGTACAACCCAATCAAGATCATCAGTAATCACCCAAACGATGTGAAGACTTCCGGTCTTCAACCACCGTCTTCATCTTCGACATATCGTCGAATCGGTTATTCAGAATGGGTATATACCCGGCCTTTCTGAATAACCCACGTATATAATAAACACATGCTCCACAAACACAACATACGCCTCATTCCAATTCAGAATATTCTTTTATTCAACTTTTCACATTCTTAGCGGAAGGTTCCCATTAATTTTATCAAAGATAAATTCTTTAAAATTTATTCTTTAATCTTCCTTTGGATATCATTTCAAACCATATTATGGTTTTCCAAACTAGTCTGGATTAGCGAACCACACCGAAGTAATTATTTATTTTATTTCCCAATCCCAACCTATTTATCCCATGGAGCAAAACTGGTAATACTCCATATCTAACACCACGGTGTTATCGGTAAAATTAATTACATTTCACGTTCAAATCTAATAAAAGATTTTTACTATCGCTTTGGAGCAAAACTGGTGATACCCCATTTTCGATCACTTTCCAAATCCGATAATTTAAATTACCAATTCACATTTCAATTTAATTTCAGATTCATTAAAACTCCACTTGGTTTTAATTTTCCCACAAATCAATATCCTGTCTTTAACTGGGTTAAAGAACCAATGTCATCTAAAACACAATCCACGATAAACCAAAAATCACATTCTATTGTTAATGGGTTAAAGAACAGGTGTTATTCAAAACACCGCTCACGATAAACCCAAAAACCAATTTAAATTCAATTCCAATTAAATACCAAATTAACTGGATAGTTTCCCTAAATCTTAATTAAAAAGATTTATTCGTTTCTACACTGGGTTCAAGAACAGTGTTATTCAAGACACCATTCACGACGAACCCAAAATCCCATTTGATATTAAATATGAGGCTTTGAATAGAAAATATATCGGCTTATATTCAATATCTAATTATGAAATCAACTATTATCGCATTTTATAATTCGTTTTAAATTCGTTTTCAAAACAATTTCAACTTCATATTCAATTTTAAATCAAAATTGAATATTCCATATCATCAATATCTATAAATGATAATATTTTCAAAACGTTATATTTTGAAATCACTTCCTTTTCTATATTCATTATAAAAACGAATATAATCGATAAAAATATCGTTCGCGTCAAAATAACGCATCTCTTATCAACACGGCTTTATATTTTTCAAAAAACTTCTTTACTCTATTCAACAAATGAATATTTATTCTATTCAACACATGAATCTATATTTCTTTCAACACTTGACTAATCTCAACAAATCAGTACTGTCAACACGTGACTATTTTTGTTATGTAATATATTTTATAAATTTTTTATAAAGATGTTAATTTTTATTGTTAAAATATTTCGTTCAACACATGGATCTATATATTTTTCAACACTTGACTAATCTCAACAAATGTGTACTGTCAACATGTGAATCTTATTTTATAATATTCTTTATTTTCTCAATTGGAATGAGGCCCAATCAATTACCATATAATGTTAATTATATGGATTCCATACAACACATGTATGCCATAGCAACGATAAATAATCAACCATCATCCAAAGTGCACAACACAACTGTCTGTCAACCTATCGATCGACACACAACTAATTATTGGGACTAGTATACGTCAAATATCATCCCAATACCCTGTGAGGTTTCACATCAACAAACACTGAATATTATTTGTGCAGTTGGGCGACGTGTAAAATTTATCGTCCCAATCAATATCAGTCAAATTAGTGTAAATAAACAAACCGTCTGGTTTGTAAATGAATATTTTATTTTATTCACACACACGTTAAAAATTATATTTTTAACGATAAAATATTTTATTTCAACACATGAATTTCTATTTAGTTCATTTACACAATAAAATGATATTTTTATTTTTCTAACTTATTTTAGTAAATTTCGGGGACATAACGGCACGATACTAGAAATGGGATAAGGCCTAGCCTTATCCCCGGTCTAGTAATGGCCCACGCCATACACATATCAATCAAACCAATTTCAATTCACCAAACAACCAAATTTAGATCAAATAATCTAACCAACTACACAACCAAGCAAACAAGTCCATGGTCTGTGGACAATGGTGTCGGGTGCTACTAAACACCGTCTGCATCCTAGTATATATTTATAACTAGAAAAGAAAATTCAAAGTGAGAAGTTCTCACCCATAAGCTAAACCAATTCGTCGCGATTCTTCTAATGTGGAAAATCTTCGCCGCTCGCCGTTTGTCACTTTCGTTGTCCGTAGCCACTACATATATAAAAATCATATTTTTATATTCCCTCTACTTCACGATTAAAATAAAGTTCAGATTTTTATTTCACTTCTTATATTTACAACGCTTCTTTCTATATAAAAATTATATTTTTATATTTCTACTTCTTATATAAAGATCGAATTTTTATTATCTATATATTATAAAAATTATATTTTTATTACTCTACCTTAATAAAAACCATATTTTTAATACTCTACCTAAGTAAAAATCATATTTTTAATATCTACATTATATAAAAATCTTATCTTTATATCTTCTATAAGTTAAAAATTGGATTTTTATTCTTTCTATAATATAAAAATCATATTTTTATTTACTTTATATGTCAAAACCCATAGAAGCTTTAAAACAGAGAAAACTCACATTTTTTCTAACGCCCGGATTCGCTGTTCTGGTTCCAGAATTTGCAAATGAGCTCCAATCTTCACACCATCCTTGTTTCTAGCTTAAACGCGCCATTCCGGACAACTTTCGCCTAAGAGACTTTTTGCCAAAAATGCTCCAATTCGCCAGAATTCGCAAAAGTACACGATTTTTTCAGCTTTTGAACAATAGACTTCGAACGCGTTTTCCGAGCAGCTCCGAACTCCAAAACACGACTTCCATATAGCCAAATCGAAGAGAATTTCGTGCTCTACAACTTTGGTCTAGAGGGACTTTGACCAATAACGCACCGTTTGAGAGATATATGCCAAAACAGTCCGGGGTGTTTTGTGCAAAACGGGAATTTTGGTGAAAACGAGTTTTTGAGTGTAGCAGGGCCCACGGCCGGACTTGGGTGGCCAGCGGGCGGTGGCGGGCCTGGTGGACGTGGGGGAGGGTGCTAAGGGCGGCGATGGGGCCCGTGGTGGCCGTGTTGGTTGGTGATTTGGGGGTTTAGGGTTCATGAAAAGAGGAGAGAGAAGGAATAGGAGGAGGAGGGGGTGCGGGCGGCTGGCGGTGGGCGGTGGAGGCCGGTGGTGGCTGGTGGAGGAGGGGGCGGCGACAAAGGGGGTGGAGCTCCCCATTAAAGAGGAAAAAGAAGAAAAGAGAGGAAGAGAGAAAGTGAGAAAGAAAAGGAAGGAAAGTGGCTTATATGCCTGTTTCTCACATATCGCCTGAACGCCGTCGATCTCTAACTGCCGCGGCTTTCGGACACGAGATAGTAGACGTGAAGACGAGTCCAACGAAGCAAGTTTCGTCGAATTTCGAGTTCGTTTGACCGTTCAAAAAAAATCACGAATATGCTCAGATATTATTCAAAAATGCGATTTTGGCGCACCTTTTCCTCTCGCACACTCACACACTAACTCTAAAAATCATGCCCTCTTGGATTTAACCATTATTGGACTATACGAATCCAAAAAAAAAAGTAGAATCGAATTCCGAGATCGTATCAATAATGTTCCTTTGTAAAATGACTGCCGCTTTTGAACAAATGGTTTTGCTTCGCACGGCCACATACTGACTCCGTTCGACGCGCACTTTGGAACTCAACAATAATTTTTCATTGTGAATCCAGAAAAATTTATCTCGTCAAATTCTGATCTCATATGCAAAATTTCACTTTTTAAGGGTTATGTTTTGCTAACCGAAAAGCTCAAGCCAATTGCCACTATTCCAGATATCGGAATATATCGAAGCTTATACTTCTCGGAGTTCTAAACGGCATTTTGAACTCGATGAAAGTGGTTTCGAGTCCCAATTCATCCGTATGCAAAATTGACTTTTTGGGCCATGTATAATTTGCATAGCGACTATTCTGAATTTTCAATTGGGCATAACTTTTGATTCCCGCTATGAAATTTCGATTTTTCAGATTCGTTGGAAAGATATTCTCAACTAGATTCTAATATTTTTGGTTTCCCCAAAATCCGGTTTATTTTGAATCCTGTACATTCATTTGAAGTTTGAAATCGAATTATCGAACCACCGCGCCATTTTCAATTCCTTTTATAATTATAAATAAATATTTATATTCTAACGACGATCTATATAAATATACACGTTCGAATTCTATTTAAATTAAATTTCTCATCGTTATTATTTAAAATAATCTATTTTAAATATTCAAAATTCATTAAAATTGCCAAAATAAAAATTTTAAACTGGTTTGCATTTCCGGGTTATTACAATCTCCCCCACTTAAAACTTTTCATCCCCGAAAAGAAAAAAAGTCGAAAGTGGTTTGATTAATCAACTCCACTTTCGATCTGGCTTCCATTCTCCAACTTTTCAGTTTCTGAGAATTTTCAAATTCATCAAAAATTTGGCTAACACCTGGAATTTTCGAAAAATTTCGCCATAACCTCCTTTGTACGGGGAGGGGTTTGGAAATTTATTGGGCCGTATTAGGTACCCAATAAATCCTATAAAGCATACACATATTTATAGTGATATATTCTGGTGTTTATAGGGGAGCGTGTATAGATAATAACTCCAGAGAATAAATTCTTGTCACCCTGTCAAAGCCTGAGGGAGTGTGTATTTTAATTGCTCCAGAGAATAAATTCTCGTCACCTCATCCCGTGTGGGAAATAAATAATCCATATGCCGTATCTAATGACTAGAGAGATGTGATTATTGTCAACTCCAGACCCGTGTGGGGTTTTTATTAATCTGGCAATTTTACCGTTACAATTTTATATTGTCCATATTAGTCATCAGTTCAACCTGTAATATATAGTCATCGCCATACAAGCCTCTCGCTCGTATGGTAAATCTTCCACCTCGTCACACAAGCTCTAAATGCTTGTGTGGTATATGATGAAGTATGCGATATTAAGAAGTATGCCATCTTCAGGAAGTATGTCATGCAGTGCAGTTCAAAATTAATTGTTACTATCCTATGGCGACATTTATTAATTACACACAGAATAACCAGCACTCCGCATCCAATGGCACTCACGGGAGTTGATATAATAATAAAAGTGCGCATCCAACTCATTAAAGTTTACCTATTTGTCGGGCACGCAAATAAATTCTTTACTCAACAGCTAATCCATTTACCTGTTCAAACATATATATGTACATGCATGCATTTGCAAATAATTTACAATACAATTCAATATTTGGTTAAATTTGGCCTAAATTTACCGTCCTTTCATATAATGGTTTAAATAAATAATCATACAACACAACCATCAATCAATTAGTGAATTAGCTTTTCAAATTCATAATTTTGATATATATACAAAAAAACATGTTTTTAATGCCAAATCACAACAATAAACCTATCTAGTTTTGGTTCTCACACCAGTCTAATGGAAATATATAGATATCACACCTTCGTCACTCGAACATAAATATTGATGATGTCATGACAATTATTAGTACCATCTTCGGGCGACTAGAATGTGATTCTATATCTATCTAGTATATTAAAACTTCGAATATACGTTCATGACGTGTATATGCAAAATCTTTATATACTCGATTGTCCAAATTCAAAATAAATAAATATTCAAATACTTATAATTGAATTTAATTTTCAAAACAAAATTTGTTTTCATTTTTATTTGAAAAATATACTCTTCACACTCATTCTAGGATACTACTGATCCCATCTCTAACGAGTCATTCTTATTGGATATTACTAATCCAATATCTAATGAATTCTTTCGTATGGTTCTAATGTGTCTTGTTCTCTAAGCTTTGTAAACCAAAGCTCTTATGCCAAATGTAGCGACCCGAACTTCCCCATCTCCGAAGAGAAGAGAAAGAACGAATTACCGTGAGTACAAGACAAATCAGAACACATGCAGAAGAACATATCATTGTTATTACAACAATTCCATCAGAATACAAGAATATTCAGAGTATGAATGAATAAAATACATTCGATAAATATCAGAGATTACAATAAATACATAACAGCGGGAAATAATACAAAATACAACTGAAGGAGATATATGGATACAAAGCTTTCCGAACATCATTCCAGTTGTAAACCAGGTTCCTGTGGATATAAATCTGCAAAACCAAAACTACTAGCTGCCCGTGTCGAAAATAGGGGCACCCAGAGTTTAGGTTAAAACAATAAACTCCAGGTCAGTCATGTGACTGGTGTGAGAACTAAAACAATTATTAATTCAATTTTTAAAGTTCGGTAAATCAAGGGACCACGCCGTATAACACGGAACGGGTTTCCTCCCAAGAACACCAGTGCATATAAATAAACAGCGCAATGCTTTTCGAAAAATGAAGCTATTATAAGACCCAGGTCCCATCACACAATGCAACGCAAGCCGGAGGATAGGGTTTTCCCTTATAATAGCCAAACATGCTTGATACGTTTAAAACAAATCATTTGATACTATAATAAGCGTATAGTGTCAAAACAATTTCACTCATAAATATCAATCATAGGCGGCATGAATGACCCATACCACTATGTCGCCATACTACGTTCTACAAATAAAGCCGAAATACACGTATTGGAAGTTGGATTCCATCATGAGTCGAGGCAAGGGGCAAGCTCCTCTCCGTTTCGAGACACTCTAGCAAATGCCTCAGGACCCCACTATGATCCTATGGAACCTCCAAGGCCGGTCCTCGCTTACTTTCGAGGATTGGCAATTCCTGAACACACATTTCCCGATCCTAACAGATCTAATATCGAGGCGCCTCATCCAACAACCACACAGGTGAAAAGTATATAAATGTCAGGGATGGTAGGTCACTGACACCACCCATAGCTAGAAAGAAACGTCGTGCACTCCTTGGGTCCTTATCCCGTTTTTGACTCATACCGAGGTGTGAGGCTCGCGAATTCACGTTATACACAAATCTGCGCCACACAGGCCGTGCTTTGATCATCAACCACAAGACTTTGCTTTTCAACAGAAGCCTTGATCAATTGCCACTTACGTGTGCCACACTGGCAATTCACTCCATGCTACTGATGTCCATCGATGTACAACCTCTGAGCTCGTACGTCTCAGAGAAGGGCGTTAAGCAAGAGAATAAATTCTCCGCCAACAAACAGATGTATATTTAATAGAGATCAATCAACACAGAATAAAATCCAATGTCAGACACACAGTCCATTTACAAGTTCGTTCTAGGTCTGAACGAAACTAGAGGCACTTTCCTCGCATATCCATCGATCTCCAAATACGTCTGGACGATCACCAACTGATTCCCTCTTCTTGGGTGTACAGCCCAATCAAGATCATCAGTAATCACCCAAACGATGTGAAGACTTCCGGTCTTCAACCACCGTCTTCATCTTCGACATATCGTCGAATCGGTTATTCAGAATGGGTATATACCCGGCCTTTCTGAATAACCCACGTATATAATAAACAAATGTTCCACAAACACAACATACGCCTCATTCCAATTCAGAATATTCTTTTATTCAACTTTTCACGTTCTTAGGGGTCGGTTCCCATTAATTTTATCAAAGATAAATTCTTTAAAATTTATTCTTTAATCTTCCTTTTGATATCATTTCAAACCATATTATGGTTTTCCAAACTAGTCGGGATTAGCGAACCACACCGAAGTAATTATTTATTTTATTTCCCAATCCCAACCTATTTATCCCATGGAGCAAAACTGGTAATACTCCATATCTAACACCACGGTGTTATCGGTAAAATTAATTACCATTTCACGTTCAAATCTAATAAAAGATTTTTACTATCGCTTTGGAGCAAAACTGGTGATACCCCATTTTCGATCACTTTCCAAATCCGATAATTTAAATTACCAATTCACATTTCAATTTAATTTCAGATTCATTAAAACTCCACTTAGTTTTAATTTTCCCACAAATCAATATCCTGTCTTTAACTGGGTTAAAGAACCAATGTCATCTAAAACACGATCCACGATAAACCCAAAATCACATTCTATTGTTAATCGGGTTAAAGAACAGCTGTTATTCAAAACACCGCTCACGATAAGCCCAAAAACCAATTTAAATTCAATTCCAACTAAATACCAAATTAACTGGATAGTTTCACTAAATCTTAATTAAAAAGATTTATTCGTTTCTACACTCGGTTCAAGAACAGTGTTATTCAAGACACCATTCACGACGAACCCAAAATCCCATTTGATATTAAATATGAGGCTCTGAATAGAAAATATATCGGCTTATATTCAATATCCAATTCTGAAATCAACTATTATCACATTTTATAATTCGTTTTAAATTCGTTTTCAAAACAATTTCAACTTCTTATTCAATTTTAAATCAAAATTGAATTATTCCATATCATCAATATCTATAAATGATAATATTTTCAAAACGTTATATTTTGAAATCACTTCCTTTTCTATATTCATTATAAAAACGAATAAAATCGATAAAAATATCGTTCGCATCAAAATAACGCATCTCTTATCAACACGGCTTTATATTTTTCAAAAAACTTCTTTATTCTATTCAACAAATCAATATTTATTCTATTCAACACATGAATCTATATTTCTTTCAACACTTGACTAATCTCAACAAATGAGTACTGTCAACACGTGACTATTTTTGTTATGTAATATATTTTATAAATTTTTTATAAAGATGTTAATTTTTATTGTTAAAATATTTCGTTCAACACATGGATCTATATATTTTTCAACACTTGGCTAATCTCAACAAATGAGTTCTGTCAATACGTGAATCTTATTTTATAATATTCTTTATTTTCTCAATTGGAATGAGGCCCAATCAATTACCATATAATGTTAATTATATGGATTCCATACAACACATGTATACCATAGCAACGATAAATAATCAACCATCATGCAAAGTGCACAACACAACTGTCTGTCAACCTATCGATCGACACACAACTAATTATTGGGACTAGTATACGTCAAATATAATCCCAATACCCGTGTGGGGTTTCACATCAACAAACACTGAATATTATTTGTGCTGTTGGGTGACATGTAAAATTTATCGTCCCAATCAATATCAGTCAAATTAGTGTACATAAACAAACCGTCTGGTTTGTAAATGAATATTTTATTTTATTCACACACACGTTAAAAATTATATTTTTAACGATAAAATATTTTATTTCAACACATGAATTTCTATTCAGTTCATTTACACAATAAAATGATATTTTTATTTTTCTAACTTATTTTTGAAAATTTCGGCGGCATAACGACACGATACTAGAAACGGGACAAGGCCTAGCCTTATCCCCGGTCTAGTAATGGCCCACGCCATACACATATCAATCAAACCAATTTCAATTCACCAAACAACCAAATTTAGATCAAATAATCTAACCAACTACATAACCAAGCAAACAAGTACATGGTCTGTGGACAATGGTGTCGGGTGCTACTAAACACCGTCTGCATCCTAGTATATATTTATAACTAGAAAAGAAAATTCAAAGTGAGAAGTTCTCACCCATAAGCTAAACCAATTCGTCGCGATTCTTCAAATGTGGAAAATCTTCGCCGCTCTCCTTTTGTCACTTTCGTTGTCCGTAGCCACTACATATATAAAAATCACATTTTTATATTCCCTCTACTTCACGATTAAAATAAAGTTCAGATTTTTATTTCACTTCATATATTTACAACGCTTCTTTCTATATAAAAATTATATTTTTATATTTCTACTTCTTATATAAAGATCGAATTTTTATTATCTATATATTATAAAAATTATATTTTTATTACTCTACCTTAATAAAAACCATATTTTTAATACTCTACCTAAGTAAAAATCATATTTTTAATATCTACATTATATAAAAAATTTATCTTTATATCTTCTATAAGTTAAAAATCGGATTTTTATTCTTTCTATAATATAAAAATCATATTTTTATTTACTTCATATGTCAAAACCCATAGAAGCTTTAAAACGGAGAAAACTCATTTTTTTCTAACGCCCGGATTCGTTGTTCTGGTTCCAGAATTTGCAATTGAGCTCCAATCTTCACACCAACTTTTTTTCTAGCTTAAACGCGCCATTCCGGACAACTTTCTCCTAAGAGACTTTTTGCCAAAAATGCTCCAATTCGCCAGAATTCGCAAAAGTACACGATTTTTTCAGCTTTTGAACAGCAGATTTCGAACGTGTTTTCCGAGCAGCTCCGAACTCCAAAACACAACTTCCATATAGCCAAATCGAAGAGAATTTCGTGCTCTACAACATTGGTCTAGAGGGACTTTGGTCAAAAACGCACCGTTTGAGAGATATAGGCCAAAACAGTCTGGGGTGTTTTGTGCAAAACGGGAATTTTGGTGAAAATGAGTTTTTGAGTGTAGCGGGTCCCACGGTCGGAGTTGGGTGGCCAGCGGGCGGTGGCGGGCCTGATGGAGGTGGGGGAGGATGCTAAGGGCGGTGGTGGAGCCCGTGGTGGCCGCGGTGGTGGTGGTGGTTGGTGATTTGGGGGTTTAGGGTTCATGAAAAGAGGAGAGAGAAGGAGGAGGAAGAGGAGGAGGAGGGGGTGCGGGCGGCCGGCGGTGGGCGATGGAGGCCGGTGGTGGCTGGTGGAGGAGGGGGCAGCGGCAAAGGGGGTGGAGCTCCCCATTAAAGAGGAAAAAGAAGAAAAGTGAGGAAGAGAGAAAGTGAGAAAGAAAAGGAAGGAAAGTGGCTTATATGCCTGTTTCTCACATATCGCCTGAACGCCGACGATCTCCAACTACCGCGGCTTTCGGACACGAGATAGTAGATGTGAAGAAGAGTCCAACGAAACAAGTTTCGTAGAATTCCGAGTTCGTTTGACCGTTCAAAAAAAATCACGAATATGCTCAGATATTGCTCAAAAATGCGATTTTGGCGCACCTTTTCCTCTCGGACGCTCACACACTAACTCTAAAAATCATGCCCTCTTGGATTCAACCATACGAATCCAAAAAAAAAGTAGAATCGAATTCCGAGATCATATCAATAATGTTCCTTTGTAAAATGACTGCCGCTTTTGAACAAATGGTTTTGCTTCGCACGACCACATACTGACTCCGTTCGACGCGCACTTTGGAACTCAACAATAATTTGTCATTGTGAATCCAGAAAATTTTATCTCATAGAATTCTGAGCTCATATGCAAAATTTCACTTTTTAAGGGCTATGTTTTGCTAACAGAAAAGCTCAAGCCAATTGCCACTATTCCGGATATCGAAATATATCGAAGCTTATACTTTTCGGAGTTCTAAACGGCGTTTTGAACTCAATGGAAGTGGTTTTGAGTCCAATTTCATCCGTATGCAAAATTCACTTTTCGGGCCATGTATAATTTCCATAACGACTATTCTGAATTTTCAATTGGGCATAACTTTTGATTCCTGCTATGAAATTTCGATTTTTCAGATTCGTTGGAAAGATATTCTCAACTAGATTCTAATATTTTTGGTTTCCCCAAAATCCGGTTTATTTTGAATCCTGTACATTCATTTGAAGTTTGAAATCGAATTATCGAACCACCGCGCCATTTTCAATTCCTTTTATAATTATAAATAAATATTTATAATCTAACGACGATCTATATAAATATACACGTTCGAATTCTATTCAAATTAAATTTCTCGTCGTTATTATTTAAAATAATCTATTTTAAATATTCAAAATTCATTAAAATTGCCAAAATAAAATTTTTAAACTGGTTCGCATTTCCGAGTTATTACATTTGACATAACATCACAAAAGGAAGATCAATAAACTGAATATTTCCAATAGATTCAACATAAAAACCAAACTTCACAACAAACTTTTGAAGCTCAACAATATATACCTGTAATAACCCGGAAATCTGGGCCAGTTTAAAATTTTTATTTTGGCAATTTTAGCGAATTTTGATTATTTAAAATGAATTATTTTAAATAATATCGACGAGAAATTTATTTTGAATATAATTCGAACGTATATATTCGTTTGAATCGTCGTTAGAATATAAATAATTATATATAATTATAAAAGGAATTGAAAATGGCGCGGTAGTTCGATAATTCGATTTCAAACTTCAAATGAATGTACCGGGTGCAAAATAAACCGGATTTTAGTGAAACCAAAAATAATAGAATCTAATAGAGAATATCTTTCCAACGAATCCGAAAAATCGAAATTTCATAGCGGGAATCAAAAGATATGTCCAGTTGAAAATTCTGAATAGTCGCTATGGAATTCAGGCCCTTAAAAATGGAAATTTTGCAAACGACCTCGGATTTCGACGAAACCACTTTTGTTGGTTCCATGATGTCAAATTATTGCTAGATTTCAAATTTCATAATTTTTCGAATCAATATGTGAGCGTGGAAAAGGAAAACGCGTTTGAATAGTTTTAGTTGATTTTAATCGACTGGAAATTGGCCATTTTTCAAACGGTCTCAGAATTTGACGAAATTAGTTTTGTTAGGACCGTATCATCAATACGAAGCTAGAAAATATTTTTCTGGGATTTATAGAGTTCGTATGTGACCCCAATAAATTGAAATGCGCGTTCAAAATCAATATATAGAGTTATATGTTGATTTTGACGAAAATTGATCGAAACGATCGAATCAGCTTACGATATATATCGCATTGTGTTTGGAATGGGGGTAATACGCTATGGACGACAGGCGGTAGGCCTCGTTTAGAGGTCGTGTGAAAAAGTCAACTTTCAGAAATTAAATAATTAAAAATAAAACTCTCTCCCTTTATTCGTTCTGCCCCCCCTTCTCGTTTTCATTAGTTCAGAAAAAAAAACCCGCAACACCAAACCCGTCGGCCAACCCTATTCCCCCAAATCGAACGTCGAACCCTTCCCCTCCACTGCCACCGCCGCCTCCGGCGGATCCCACCAGCCTCGCGCCATCTCGCCCCACCCCATTGAAGACCGCGCTCGAACCCAACTCCCACCCGCGAGCAAGAATCTCCGCACACCCTCTGTGCCGCGCGTCGCCACCTGATGGGCCTCCGCCACCAGCAACGCCCACGCCGCCATTTCCGCCGCCTCCTTGATTGACCAGCACCCCCTTCCTCGATCCGACGACGCTCTAGTTCAGAAACAGAAAAAGTGAATACCTTTATTCAGCTTATTAAATTTTGGTAATTTAATAAAATCAGTTTTTATGTAATAGCTTTTACAAATTTAGTTTTCTTCATTTATATAATATGATAGAACTAAAAAGATGTTTTTAAGAGGTTTTCATTATGTTAAAAATAAGGTGATTTTTGTTTATATATTAACAATATCAAAAATATAATTTTATAAAATATATGATTTGGATTAACAAGAAAAGGTACGATTTTTATATAGAAAAAAATATGATTTTTGTTTATATAGTTATGGTATAAAGAAATGGTTTTTATATATAATTTTTAGCTAATGAAAAACATGGTTCTATTTTTAGTAATAATCGAAAAGTATAGATTTTTATAATAAAAAAGAATAGATTTTTATAATCGAAAATTATAGATTTTTATAATCGAAAAGTATAGATTTTTATAGTCGGAAAGTATGGATTTTTAACAAAGGAAAGTATGGATTTTTAACAAAGGAAAGGCGGGATTTTTATCAATGGAAAAGGAATGATTTTTAGCGAATGGAAAATATAACTTTTAGCGAAGTAAAAATTCGATTTTTATATATTGAATAGCAAAGTAAAAATTCGATTTTTATACATTGAATAGCGAAGTAAAAATTCGATTTTTATATATTGAATAGCGAAGTAAAAATTCGATTTTTATATATTGAATAGCGAAGTAAAAATTCGATTTTTATATATTGAATAGCGAAGTAAAAATTCGGTTTTTACATATGTAGAGAATACGGGCAAAGAAAGTGACAAGAGGCAAGAACGGCGAAGATTTCTACTTAAGAAGAGCCGTGGGATTGGATTAGCTAATCTTTGAGAACTTCTCACCTTTTAATTTAATTTTTCTTGTTAATATATATACTAGGATGCAGACGGTGTTTAGTAGCACCCGACACCCGTCGTCCACAGACCATGGACGGCTTGTATGCTTGTTTGTTTGATTTTGATGTGTAGTTGATTGTGTGATGTGATGTGAAAGGAAATAAAATATTCATATAGTTAAAAATATTTTATAGTTAAAAATAGAATTTTTAACGTGTATATGAAATGAAATAAAAATAAACAAATCGAACGATTTGTTTGTAAACACACATTTGACTGATATTGATTGGGACGATAAATTTTACACATCGCCCAACTGCACAAATAAAATCTGTGTTTGATTGTTTGAAACCCCACACGGGTATTGGGATGATATTTGACGTACACTAATCCCAATAATTAGTCGTATGTCGATCGATTGATTGACAGACTGTTATAAGCGTTAAATATTTATATTTGATGCTTATACAGTGCAGAATGCACTTTGGATGATGGTTGATTATTCATCGTTGTTATTGTATGCATGTGTTGTAGAAAATCCATATAATTAACATTATATGGTAATTGATTGGGCCTCATTCCCGTTTTGAAAAAGAAAGTTTTGAAATAGAAATATTTGAAATAGAATATTTGAAAATAGAAATATATGAAGCCGTGTTGATTAGATTGACGTCATTTTGACGTGAACGATATTTATATCGATTTTATTCATTTTATAATGAATATCGAAAGTGATTTCAAAATTTGATATTTTGAAAAGAATTGAGATTCGATTTAAATTGAATATACATGAATTCGAATTGAAATTGAATTGAAAACGAACTGAAATTGAATTAGAAATCAATTTGAATTGAAATCGATTTGAAATGAATTTAAAACAAATTTATATTGGAATATTCAATTTTGATTTGAAATTGAATATGAAGTGAAACCGTTTTGAAAACGAAATAAAAAACAATTTATAAAGCACGTTTTGAATTGAAATCGACGAAGTATATATATATATATATATATTATATATAATATAATTGCCTGAATAGAACGCGCCGCGCCGCGGTAGTTCGCGAATTTCGACCATTGACTTCGAATGGATATTACGGGAGATCCGACCGCCGGATTCTCCTAAAACCAGAACCGTTGGGTTCATATCGAAAAGAGCTTTCTAACGAATATTAGAAATTAGAAATCTAACGGTTGGATTTGGAATTATGTTCAAATCAAATTTGAAAAAGGTCGCTGTAAGTGCAGTTCGATGGTCGTTGATGGAAATCGACTATACGGGCCTTGATAAAATTATTAAAAATAGTAATAATTTGTGTAAAATCATAAGAAATGATTAAGAAAGAATTAGAATGAAAAACTCCATATTTGAAAAGATAAAAATAGATTTTTATCGAAATGAACTAGTTTTGAACTAGAATTATAATTCTATTTATTTTTAAATAAATAAATTGAATTTGAAATGGTTTTGAAAATAACCAGAATTTCCAATGATTGCATTGGAATGGATTTGAATTGAAATTGTCTTCGATATATTTCGATGTTGGATTTCGTGATTATACAGATGTTGTTATGGAAATTTGAAAGATATAGATATATATATCGTTATTTCCAATACGTTATTTGTTGGTCGTAGAATTTGATATTGAATATAAGCAGGGATATTTTCTATTCAGAGCCTTGTATTTAATATCGAATGTGATTTGGGTTTGTCGTGAATGGTGTCTTGACTAACACTGTTCTTGAACCCAGTTGAGAAAAGATTAAATCTTTTTATTTAGATTTAATGAAGTGTACCAATTAAACAATATTTAATTGAAATTGAATTGATATTGATTTTTGGGTTTATCGTGAACAGTGTTTTAAATAACACTTGTTCTTTAACCCGATAATTAATGAGATGTGATTTTGGGTTGTCGTGAACTGTATCTTCAATAATACTGTTCTTAGACCCAAAGGAGTTAAGAAAATTCAGAAACTAACTGGAGATTAGTTGAGAAGAATGGTTTTCTGGATATTGATCGGATGTTGGTTTCGGCCTTCGGGGTTAATATTTGGGGAATTATTCACTTGATTAATTTACGGTTAGGGACTGATTGAAATGTGATGTGATTTTGGGTTTATCGTGAACCGTGTTTTAAATGACACTGATTCTTTAACCCAGTCACAGATTAAAACTAAGTGGAGTTTTAATGAATATTTAATTAGAATGAAATGATCGAGAATGGAGTATCACCAGTTTTGCTCCAGGCGATAGTTAAATCTTTAATTAGATTTGAACGTGAAATGGTAATTGAATTTACCGATAACACAGTGGTGTTAGATATGAAGTATTACCAGTTTTACTTCATGGGACGAATAGGTTGGGATTGGGAAATTAAAACAAATGATTACTTCGGTAAAGTTCGTTAATCCCGACTAGTTTGAAATGATATTCAAAAGTAGATTAAAGAATAAATTAAAGAATTTATCTTTGATAAAATTAATGGGAACCTTTCCCTATGGATGTGAAATTTAGAAACTAACTGTCGGTTAGCTAAGCAGAAAGGTTTTCTGGATATTGATCTGATGTTGGTTTCGGCCTTCGGGGTTAATATTTGGGGAATTATTCTCTTGATTAATTTATGGTTAGTGACTGATGAATTGGAATGAGGCGTATGTTGTGTTTGTGTAACACTTGTTTATAATATACGCGAGTTATTCGGAAAGACCGGGTTTATCCCATTCTGAATAACTGATATGATGATAAGTCGAAGATGAAGATGGTGGTCGAAGATCGGAGGTCTCCACGTCGTTTGGGTGATTACTGAAGATCTTGATTGGGATGTACACCCAAGAAGATGGAAACAGTTGGTGATTGTCCAGACGTACTTGGGGATCGATGGATATGCGGGGTACTAGGTGCCTCCGGTTTCATTCAGACCCAGAACGGACTTGTAAATGGACTGTGTGTCTGACATTGGATTTTAGTCTGTGTGATTGATTTCTATTAAATATATTTCTGTTTGGCGGCGGAGAATTTATTCTCTTGCTTAACGCCCTTCTCTGAGACGTACGAGCTCAAGGGTTATATACTGATGGATATCAAATGCATAGAGTGAATTGCCTGTGTGGCATGCCCAAGATGCAAATGATCAAGGCTTCTGTTGAAAAGCAAAGTCTTGTGGTTGATGATCAAAGCACCGCCTGTGTGGCATAGCTTTGTGTAACGCGAATTCGCAAGTCTCACACCCCGGTTGTGAACCAAAAACGGGAGAAGGACCTCAGGGAGGGCATGCGTTTCTTTCTAGCTTGGGTGGTGTCAGCGACCTACCAGCCCTGACATTTATATACTTTTCACCTGTGTGGTTGTTGCTGTTGCGAGGCGCCTCGGTTATATCGGTTTCAGCCGATGCATTCTGGTCGGCAGACGGACCAGACTTACGCCCCAAAGGGCGGGGAAACGCAGTGTTCAGGATTTAAGTTTAACCCACATCGGTGGACCGGCCCTGTCGCTCCAAGGTCACTCGAGCTTTGACCAGAGGCTCGGTCTAGAGAGTCTCGAATCGGTTGAGGACTATCTTTTGCCTCGGTTCATAGATGGAAATCCAACTTCCAAATACGTGATTTTGCGGTTTTAATTGTAGAACTAGTATGGCGACATGATATATGGTACCCATGCCGCCTATGATTGATACTTATGATTTGAAGTTGTTTTATACACTATGCACTTATAATAGTATCAAATGATTTGTTTTAAAACGTATCAAGCATTCTTTGGCTGTTATAAGGGAAAACCCTATCCCCCGGCTTGCGTTGCATTGTGTGATAGGACCTGGGTCTTATAACAGCTTCATTTTTCTTTATTTAGCATTGCGTCGTTTGTTTTATTCACTAGTATTCTTGGGAGGAAACCCGTTCCGTGTTAACTTTAAAAACAAAGATTAATAACTGTTTTAGTTCTCACACCAGTCACATGACTGACCTGGAGTTTATTGTTTAAACCTAAACTCTGGGTGCCCTTATTTTGACACGGGCAGCTAGTAGTTTTGGTTTTCTAGATTTATATTCACAGGATCCTGGTTTACAGCTGGAACGATATCCGGAAAGCTTTGTATCTGTATATCTCTTCTAGTTGTGTATTGTATTATTTTCCGCTTCTATGTATTTAAATGTAATTTAAATCTCTGATATTTCTGTGTAATATTTATTTATACTCTGTATATTCTTGTATCTGATGGAATTGTTGTAATAACAATGAAATGTTCTTCCTTCTGCGTTCTGTTGTGGCTTGTTCTCGAACTATCCGCTCTTTCCTTTACGGGGAAGTTACAGGTTTTTACAGTTGGTATCAGAGCTTTGGTTTACAAAGCTCAGAGAACAAGGCACATTAGAACCATACGAAAGAATTCATCAGATATTGGATTAGTAATGTCCAATGGGGATGACTCGTTAGAGATGGGATCAGTAGTATCCTAGAACGAGTGTGAAGAGTATATTTTTTTAAAGTTAAAACAAGATTTTTTTTGAAAATTTAAATCAATTATTCGTATTTGATTATTTATTTGTATTGATTTGGACAGTCCAGTATATAAAGATTTTGCATATACGCCTTGCAAACGTGTATTTGAAGTTTTAATATACTGGGTAGATATAGAATTACACTCTAATCGCCCGGAGATGATTTTGATGATGGAGCTCCATCATTAGAATTTATGTTCGTGTGACGAAAGTGGGATTTCTATATATTTCCGATTGACTGGTGTGAGAACCAAAATTAGATAGGGCTTATTGTTGTGATTTTGCATCAAAAATCTAATTTTTAGACTATATATCAAAGTTATGAATTTGAAAAGAAAATCAACTAATTGATTGCTGATTGTGTTGTTTGATTATAGTTTGATTAATTAAAATGTTGAACCTTTAGCCAAATTGATCAAATAGTGAATTGTATTGAAAATTTGTCGCATTTGCTTGCATATACATGTACTTACATTGAACAGGTCATAACAAAGAGGCTAGAGCAGAAGAATAAAATTGTTTGCCCGACAAATAGGTACATGTTTATCATAATTTACTGTTTTGTTTGGGTGATGATGATTTTATGAGCCGATTGGCTAGCCGCTTGGCTTTTTCTTTTTGAGATCAGAAGGCCTGTATGGCAATTTCGGGATTTTCCCGTGGCTCCCGGTGCAGGGGAGGTTATGGCGAAATTTTTCGAAAATTTAGGGTGTTAGCCAAATTTTTGAAAAAATTAAAAAGTTCTTAGAAACTTAAAAGTTGAAGAACTTAAGCCGTAGTGAAAATATTGGAAGTTGAGTTGAATTGTTAAACAACTTTCAGCTTCGTTCCTTTTAGGGGACGAAAAGTTTTAAGTGGGGGAGATTGTGATAACCCGGAAATCTGGGCCGGTTTAAAATTTTTATTTTGGCAATTTTAGTGAATTTTGATTATTTTAAATGAATTATTTTAAATAATATCGACGAGAAATTTATTTTGAATATAATTCGAACGTATATATTCGTTTGCATCGTTGTTAGAATATAAATAATTATATATAATTATAAAAGGAATTGAAAATGGCGCGGTAGTTCGATAATTCGATTTCAAACTTCAAATGAATGTACCGGGTGCAAAATAAACCGGATTTTAGTGAAACCAAAAATAATAGAATATAATAGAGAATATCTTTCCAACGAATCTGAAAAATCGAATTTTCATAGCAGGAATCAAAAGATATGTCAAGTTGAAAATTCTGAATAGTCGCTATGGAATTCAGGCCCTTAAAAATGGAAATTTTGCAAACGACCTCAGATTTCGACGAAACCACTTTTGTTGGGTCCATGATGTCAAATTATTGCTAGGTTTCAAATTTCATAATTTTTCGAATCAATATGTGAGCGTGGCAAAGGAAAACGAGTTTGACCAGTTTTAGTTGGTTTTAATCGACTGGAAATTGGCCATTTTTCAAACGGTCTCAGAATTTGATGAAATTAGTTTTGTTAGGTCCGTATCGTCAATACGAAGCTAGAAAATATTTTTCTGGGATTTATAGAGTTCGTATGTGACCCCGGTAAATTGAAATGCGCGTTCAAAATTAATATATAGAGTTATATGTTGATTTTGACGAAAACTGACCGAATCAGCTTACGATATATATCCTATTGTGTTCGAAATGGGGGTAATATGCTATGGACGACAGGCGGTGGGCCTCGTTTAGATGTTGTGTGAAAAAGTCAACTTTCAGAAATTAAATAATTAAAAATAAAACCCTCTCCCTTTATTCGTTCTGGCCCCCCCCTTCTCGTTTTCATTAGTTCAGAAAAAACAAAAAAAAAAAACCGCAACACCAAACCCGTCGCCCAACCCTATTGTCCCAAATCGAACGTCGAACCCTTCCCCTCCTCTGCCACCGCCGCCTCCGGCGGATCCCACCAGCCTCGCGCCATCTCGCCCCATCCCATTGAAGACCGCGCTCGAACCCAACTCCCACCCGCGAGCAAGAATCTCCGCACACCCTCTGTGCCGCGCGTCACCACCTAATGGGCCTCCGCCACCAGCAACGCCCACACCGCCATTTCCGCCGCCTCCTTGATCGACCAGCACCCCCTTCCTCGATCCGACGACGCTCCAGTTCAGAAACAGAAAAAGTGAGTACCTTTATTCAGCTTATTAAATTTTGGTAATTTAATAAAATCAGTTTTTATGTAATAGCTTTTACAAATTCAGTTTTCTTCATATATATAATATGATAGAATTAAAAAGATGATTTTTAAGAGGTTTTCATTATGTTAAAAATAAGGCGATTTTTGTTTATATATTAACAATATCAAAAATCTAATTTTATAAAATATATGATTTGGATTAACAAGAAAAGGTACGATTTTTCTATAGAAAAAAAATATGATTTTTGTTTATATAGTTATGGTATAAAAAAATGGTTTTTATATATAATTTTTAGATAATGAAAAACATGGTTCTATTTTTAGTAATAATCGAAAAGTATAGATTTTTATAATAAAAAAGAATATATTTTTATAATCAAAAAGTATAGATTTTTATTGTCGGAAAGTATGGATTTTTAACAAAGGAAAGTATGGATTTTTAACAAAGGAAAGGCGGGATTTTTATCAATGGAAAAGGTATGATTTTTAGCGAATGGAAAATATAACTTTTAGCGAAGTAAAAATTCAATTTTTATATATTGAATAGCAAAGTAAAAATTCGATTTTTATACATTGAATAGCGAAGTAAAAATTCGATTTTTATATATTGAATAGCGAAGTAAAAATCCGATTTTTATATATTGAATAGCGAAGTAAAAATTCGATTTTTATATATTGAATAGCGAAGTAAAAATTCGATTTTTTATATATTGAAGAAGTAAAAATTCGATTTTTATATATTGAATAGCGAAGTAAAAATTCGATTTTTACATATGTAGAGAATACGGGCAAAGAAAGTGACAAGAGGCAAGAACGACGAAGATTTCTACATAAGAAGAGCCGTGGGATTGGATTAGCTAATCTGTGAGAACTTCTCACCTTTTAATTTAATTTTTCTAGTTAATATATATACTTGGATGCAGACGGTGTTTAGTAGCACCCGACACCCGTCGTCCACAGACCATGGACGGCTTGTATGCTTGTTTGTTTGATTTTGATGTGTAGTTGATTGTGTGATGTGATGTGAAAGGAAATAAAATATTCGTATAGTTAAAAATATTTTATATTTAAAAATAGAATTTTTAACGTGTATATGAAATGAAATAAAAATAAACAAATCGAACGATTTGTTTGTAAACACACATTTGACTGATATTGATTGGGACGATAAATTTTACACATCGCCCAACTACACAAATAAAATCTGTGTTTGATTGTTTGAAACCCCACACGGGTATCGGGATGATATTTGACGTACACTAATCCCAATAATTAGTCGTATGTCGATCAATTGATTGACAGACTGTTATAAGCGTTAAATATTTATATTTGATGCTTATACAGTGTAGAATGCACTTTGGATGATGGTTGATTATTCATCGTTGTTATTGTATACATGTGTTTTAGAAAATCCATATAATTAACATTATATGGTAATTGATTGGGCCTCATTCCAGTTTTGAAAAAGAAAGTTTTGAAATAGAAATATTTGAAATAGAATATTTGAAAATAGAAATATATGAAGCCGTGTTAATTAGATTGATGTCATTTTGACGTGAATGATATTTATATCGATTTTATTCATTTTATAATGAATATCGAAAGTGATTTCAAAATCTGATATTTTGAAAAGAATTGAGATTCGATTTAAAATGAATATAAATGAATTCGAATTGAAATTGAATTGAAAACGAACTGAAATTGAATTAGAAATCAATTTGAATTGAAATCAATTTGAAATGAATTTAAAACAAATTTATATTGGAATATTCAATTTTGATTTGAAATTGAATATGAAGTTCAAACCGTTTTGAAAACGAATTTAAAAACGATTTATAAAGCATGTTTTGAATTGAAATCGACGAAGTATATATTATATATATAATATATATATATATATAATATAATGGCCTGAATAGAACGCGCCGCGGCAGTTCGCGAATTTCGACCGTTGTCTTCGAACGGATATTACGGGAGATCCGACCGTCGGATTTTCCTAAAACTGGAACCGTTGGGTTCGTATCGAAAAGAGCTTTCTAACGAATATTAGAAATTAGAAATCTAACGGTTGGATTTGGAATTATGTTCAAATCAAATTTGAAAAAGTTCGCTGTAAGTGCAGTTCGATGGCCGTTGATGGAAATCGACTATACGGGCCTTGATAAAATTATTAAAAATAGTAATAATTTGTGTAAAATCATAAGAAATGATTTAGAAAGAACTGGGATGAAAAACTCCATATTTGAAAAGATAAAAATAGATTTTTATCAAAATGAACTAGTTTTGAACTAGAATTATAATTCTATTTATTTTTAAATAAATAAATTGAATTTGAAATGGTTTTGAAAATAACCAGAATTTCCAATGATTGCATTGGAATGGATTTAAATCGAAATTGTCTTCGGAATATTTCGATGTTGGATTTTGTGATTATACAGACGTTGTTATGGAAATTTGAAAGATATAGATATATATATCGTTATTTCCAATACGATATTTGTTGGTCGTAGAATTTGATATTGAATATAAGCCGGGATATTTTCTATTCAGAGCCTTGTACTTAATATCAAATGTGATTTGGGTTTGTCGTGAATGGTGTCTTGACTAACATTGTTCTTGAACCCAGTTGAGAAAAGATTAAATCTTTTTATTTAGATTTAATGAAGTGTACCAATTAAACAATATTTAATTGAACTTGAATTGATATTGATTTCTGGGTTTATCGTGAACAGTGTTTTAAATAACACTTGTTCTTTAACTCGATAATTAATGAGATGTGATTTTGGGTTGTCGTGAACGGTATCTTCAATAATACTGTTCTTAGACCCAAAGGAGTTAAGAAAATTCAGAAACTAACTGGAGATTAGTTGAGCAGAATGGTTTATGGATATTGATCTTATGTTGGTTTCGGCCTTCGGGGTTAATATTTGGGGAATTATTCTCTTGATTAATTTACGGTTAGGGACTGATTGAAATGTGATGTGATTTTGGGTTTATCGTGAACTGTGTTTTAAATGACACTGATTCTTTAACCCAGTCACAGATTAAAACTAAGTGGAGTTTTAATGAATATTTAATTAGATTGATATGATCGAGAATGGAGTATCACCAGTTTTGCTCCAGGCGATAGTTAAATCTTTAATTAGATTTGAACGTGAAATGGTAATTGAATCTACCGATAACACAGTGGTGTTAGATATGAAGTATTACCACTTTTACTTCATGGGATGAATAGGTTGGGATTGGGAAATTAAAACAAATGATTACTTCGGTAAAGTTCGTTAATCCCGACTAGTTTGAATTGATATTCAAAAGTAGATTAAAGAATAAATTAAAGAATTTATCTTTGATAAAATTAATGGGAACCTTTCCCTATGGATGTGAAACTTAGAAACTAACTGTCGGTTAGCTAAGCAGAATGGTTTTCTGGATATTGATCTGATGTTGGTTTCGGCCTTCGGGGTTAATATTTGGGGAATTATTCTCTTGATTAATTTACAGTTAGTGACTGATGAATTGGAATGATACGTATGTTGCGTTTGTGTAACACTTGTTTATAATATACGCGAGTTGTTCGGAAAGACCGGGTTATCCCATTCTGAATAACTGATACGACGATAAGTCGAAGATGAAGACGGTGGTCGAAGACCGGAGGTCTCCACGTCGTTTGGCTGATTACTGATGATCTTGATTGGGATGTACACCCAAGAAGATGGAAACAGTTGGTGATTGTCCAGACGTACTTGGGGATCGATGGATTTGCGGGGTACTAGGTGCCTCCGGTTTCGTTCAGACCCAGAACGGACTTGTAAATGGATTGTGTGTCTGACATTGGATTTTAGTCTGTGTGATTGATTTCTAGTAAATATATATCTGTTTGGCGGCGGAGAATTTATTCTCTTGCTTAACGCCCTTCTCTGAGACGTACGAGCTCAAGGGTTATATACTGATGGATATCAAACGCATAGAGTGAATTGCCTGTGTGGCATGCCTAAGATGCAAATGATCAAGGCTTCTGTTGAAAATAAAAGTATTGTGGTTGATGATCAAAGCACCGTATGTGTGGCATAGCTTTGTGTAACGCGAATTCGCAAGTCTCACACCCCGGTTGTGAACCAAAAACGGGAGAAGGACCTCAGGGAAGGGAAGGGTTTCTTTCTAGCTAGGGTGGTGTCAGCGACCTACCAGCCCTGACATTTATATACTTTTCACCTGTGTGGTTGTTGCTGTTGCGAGGCGCCTCAGTTATATCGGTTTCGGCCGATACATTCTGGTCGGCAGACGGACCAGACTTACGCCCTAAAGGGCGGGGAAACGCAGTGTTCAGGATTTAAGTTTAACCCACATCGGTGGACCGGCCCTGTCGCTCCAAGGTCACTCGAGCTTTGACCAGAGGCTCTGTCTAGAGAGTCTCGAATCGGTTGAGGACTATCTTTTGCCTCGGTTCATAGATGGAAATCCAACTTCCAAATACGTGATTTTGCGGTTTTAATAGTAGAACTAGTATGGCGACATGATATATGGTACCCATGCCGCCTATGATTGATACTTATGATTTGAAGTTGTTTTATACACTATGCACTTATAATAGTATCAAATGATTTGTTTTAAAACGTATCAAGCATTCTTTGGCTGTTACAAGGGAAAACCCTATCCCCCGGCTTGCGTTGCATTGTGTGATAGGACCTGGGTCTTATAACAGCTTCATTTTTCTTTATTTAGCATTGCGTCGTTTGTTTTATGCACTGGTATTCTTGGGAGGAAACCCGTTCCGTGTTATACGGCGTGGTCCCTTGATTTACCTAACTTTAAAAACAAAGATTAATAACTGTTTTAGTTCTCACACCAGTCACATGCCTGACCTGGTGTTTATTGTTTTAACCTAAACTCTGGGTGCCCTTATTTTGACATGGGCAGCTAGTAGTTTTGGTTTTGCAGATTTATATTCACAGGATCCTGGTTTACAGCTGGAACGATATCCGGAAAGCTTTGTATCCGTATATCTCTTCTATTTGTGTATGGTATTATTTTCCGCTGTTATGTATTTAAATGTAATTTAAATCTCTGATATTTCTGTGTAATATTTATTTATACTCTGTATATTCTTGTATCTGATGGAATTATTGTAATAGCAATGAAATGTTCTTCCGTCTGCGTTCTGTTGTGGCTTGTTCTCGAACTATCCGCTCTTTCCTTTACGGGGAAGTTACGGGTTTTTACAATACCTTTACATACTTTAAAGCTCTAACAGTTTACAGCAGCAAATGTAATATTACCTTGCATTACAAAGTTCAATAGCAGTAGTCAAAATAATATTATAGTATCACGGTATATTTCAACTTTACCAAAATAATAATACAATTGCTGCAATGCCACACTCTATTTAGAATTTTTTTTTCTCGAAGCTTTGAACCGAAGAGCATCCACTCGAGAGCGTTCAGAACCTGAATACAAAATCACAATTAGTGAGTAATCATATGTTAATTTCACGAGAAATTTCCATTCATATCTTGTGTTGGACAAGCACATATATTAAACTTCTGATTACAGAGACTAAGAATGCATGCACAACAGCGAATATATGTATATATCAATATATAAATGATGCATAGTCACGGTCTTTTACCCCATAAATGGGTTGCAGATTAATAAATCCAAATCAGCAATACTCATACACTTAGAACAATGCTGATGCTGCTATACATATTGACGATTTACTCAATTATAAAGGCAATCCCTTGGTTCTTAAGAATTTTCCTCGATTTAAGACCTTGCATACTACCACATATTAGGCATAATCTAACCCAGGATTACAAATGCACTTTCTGTTATGATTCGTGGGGAGACAATGGTCTTATTCTTGAACATATGTTGAACTATAATCAGAAGACCGTGACTGGTGCACCAGATAATGCAGAGGCGAAAACTTTGCTTTAAGAAGGAAATATTATTGTGCACCAGGTGCAACAATTATGGAATTGCATCATGCAAAAATAATTTGACATCTTAGACAAAACAGTTCTTTGGGCTGTTAAATTGAAAGCACACACAATTAAAAACATTTAAATAATTTTGTATTACTGTATCTTTATGCATAGCAATCAGCATAATTTTGTATTTTATGTTTTCACCGCTATTTTAGCAAATTGGAATTATGGTATGCTAGTTGGTTGGCTGAAAACTTTAAACCAATATAACCAAAAAGAAAAAATGAAAATGTTCATGTAGTGTATGCCAGGAAACTTGAGTATGAAGATAAGGTCATTATGGACCAATGGAACTTATCATGTGTTATACGCTAGGACGGTGCCGGCCCTGGCAAATGGGGACCCTAGACGGAAAAAAAAATTGTAGGCCTAGACTTTTGTGCAGACTACAAGGACAGAGTGTCAAAATCAACGTAAGGAAGAAAAATAAAACTAGGTAACAACAAATGCAGGCCTCGAACTTTGGATGCAGGCTAAGGAAATGTTCATGTTACCTCCAAACCAAACCAATTTCACATTCACAAGAACAAATACATAAAATCACCTCTTAACTAAAAAACCCAAAATTGAGACCCCCTTCTCCTTTTGTAATGCCCCATATTTTTACGGTTAAATAATTAATTAATTTAACTATTAAATAATGGTTTAGTTATTTTAAATGGTTTAAATCAAATAATATTGAATATTTAATTAATTAGAATAATATATTTATTTTTGAAATAATCGGAAATAACAGAATTCACAATATTATGTGAACTGGACAATTTAAAATATATAATTCAGTTTAGAATTGAATTATATTAACTAATTTATTTATAAATGTCAGTTGAACATATAATTTATATTATAATTATAATAGTGCTTGAAATGGCGCGGCAATTCATAATTTGGCGATTCGAACTTTAAACGAATATAAAGAATCCGTTTTAAGTCGGATTTTTGTGAAACAAGAAACGTTCGGAGCTGGTGAAGTATATTTTTCTAATGGAAGAGAAAAATCGAGATTTCGTCGTGTAGATTGTGAGTTATGTCCAAATCAAATTTTTGAAAAGTCACTATGGAATTTCTTTATAATTTATAATGATTTATTTGTATAATAATTGGATTTTTATATATAAATTGAATATCGATATAATATGGATTTGAAATATCGAGTCATAAATCCAGATATATATATTTTGGAGCTAGAGATATTCTATGTGAATATATACGATAATATTAATTTATTAATATTAAATTAAATTGTTTAAATATATTAATATCAAATTGGTTTATTTCGAGCTTTAAAAATAACCAGTTTTGCAAACGATCTCCGTTTTCGACGAAACTAATTTCGTTGGATCCGGAATATTAAATTATTGCTAGATTTCAGTTTCCATGATTTTTGGAGTCAGTATGTGGCCGTACGGGATTTTAATGCGAAATACATTCAATAATTTGACTTTAAAAATACGGTGTGAGCAAACGGATTTGGAATTCGATGAAACAAGTTTTGTTGGGTCCGGAATGTCGAGCTGTAGCTGCATGTCTATTTTTATCAAATTTAGATATTGTATGTGATCATAGGAATTTTTTATGATAAATATAAACAGCGTTGGAATAAAAATAAACATAATAATCAAATATAAAATTATTATTTCTATCCTATAAATACAGTACCAACTCTCTAACCTAAATTACTTTTCTTCTTCTGGTCAAATGAATGCGCCGCTACATTTTCTTTTTTCCAGCTAAGTATTTACATCTTTAAATTTCACAAGAAATCAAATAAAATTCTATAAACTATAAGACTTGGTTATTTGGACTTCTCTACTCAAATGCTTCAATATCATATGCATTAAGTGGAGCTCGATCAAATTTCTAGAGCATTGCTTTCTTCCAAGCGACCTAGGTTTAGGATTTTTGAGACATGTGAGCAACCATCCGACTTTTAGATGTTGTAGTTTTGTTCGTGGTGTTGAGGAGATGTGTTTGTGCGATTTTGGGGAGATTATGTGGCGATTGGTGTCGATACTGTGCGATGGTCATGAGTTGGGGGACCGAGGACGGAGTCCATTCAAGAGACGGGAGCTGATGCTTTCTGGTATGGGTGGAAGGAGAGTTCAGAGGGAAGTTTAATGGTGTGATTGGTTTGGATAATCATCAAGTAGAAGTGGATATTTGGAGAGAAAGAATCGGCAGTGTTGTCAAACTAGAAACTGGAGACGGGATTTTCCAATACAGGAGGAAGAAGGAAATAAGCGGTATGGGTTTAAATGTGTGAAGGTGGGTTGGTTTTTAATTGTTGGACCAATTGCTAGTTTATATTAAGTTTAAAAAAATTTAAATAACGTAATAACTTGTAAAAGCTACATCTTATCCATACGTTATCCAAATTCAGCGAAACAAGATCCGTTGGGATTGTATGGACGGTAGCTACGCAATGGAACTGTCTGGGAGTGAATTGGAGCTCGTTAAAATTTATAGCGAAATAAATTGTCTGATATGAATCAACAACCATTATTCGTTATTTGACGATAACTGTCAAATGTGAGTAAATCTCACTACCTCTGTTCACTTTATATTTTTATAATGTATTTTTTAATTGATAAATGATGGTTGATTGCTGTGTGTTGATTGTATGGATGAACAGCTAATTTATTTGGTTGAAATTATAGATAACGATATATATATATATATATATATATATATATATATATATATATCATTAATCAAATATTGATTCTGTTTATCAGAATATTTCTTATCGAAATGAAATTGATGTTAATTATATTGTTTAACATCTGTGGATGCAGGGAAACTGGTTGGAGGGATCCACCAGGATTCCTAAATATTTATAATATTGTTTTTTCATATATTGTGATATATGATGTGATATATATTCTGTGATTGATTATGATGACACTAGTCTTGTTATTTGGTATCTTAAATACCATAAGAAATACGGGAATGTAAAAAGGGAATTTTCAAAGTGTATATTGAAAATAAAATATTTATATGAAATAAATAGAATTAAAAAAATAATTGTTGAGGAAATAAATAGAATTATAAAAAGTAATCTTTGGAAAATTAATGTAATGAAAAAAAGGAAAAGGTGGGATATAAAAAGAACTATGAAATGGATTTAAAGCAGATATTAAATAGAAATCTGTTTTAACAAATAGATTGAGAAGATTAATTTATAAATAATGTTTTATAAATTAAATAAAATATTTATCATTTGATAAATGGAATATAAAGACTGAATTTATATAGAGAAGTAAGAATTGGTTTTAACACCGATATTTTAAATGGAATTTGAGCAGCATTTATAAAGGTGATTATAAATGGGATTATAAGTGTTAGAAGAATAAAATGAGAATTTATATGAATAATTATATAATTAGAAGTATAAATAGGATTTGAATTTGGGATATTATTTCAAATGCGAAATCAAACTGAATTGATTATATAAAAGAGATATTATTCACATTCGATGTGAATAATGGATTTAAATAAATATTTTGCAATTAAAAACGTTATAAAGGAAATTGGGTTTTGAAATAGGAATTAAAATTGAGTTAAAGGAATTAGAAACTGACTGGAGATTAGTTAAATTGAACAGCTGTCTGGGGTAGTGATCTGATGTTGGTTTCGGCCTTCAGGTTTATACTTGGGAAGTTGTTCTCTTACTAGTTTACATTTAGAGACTGATAGATGTAGAGAGATAGTGATACATGAATAAGGAATGGAAATGTTTTCCAATGTTAATAACGTTTATTGTAATGGCCACGGAATTTTCGACCCTGAAAATCAACTTAAAAACACTGTCAATTACTCGAGCATCGAAAATACTGGGACATTAACAGAAAGAAGTTAGAAGGTGAGATAGATAAGCTAGAACTAATAGAATAGAAGAATAAGAAAACATAACTGAACAGAATCAGAGTAAACACAAAACTCACAGCAGAATGAATAAATTGTATTATATAACATAATCTTGAAATACAATTCTGAATATGTATATATATATATACACACACATACCATATCAAAGTATAACTCATATACATCACAGCAGAAATAATCTCTAAATAACTAATGGTGAAGTTTCCTGCTTTGAGCTCTTATAAGTGAATCTGTAAAAGGCTGAAGCACTTTATTTTAAATAACAACGACGAGAAATTTATTTTGTATCGAATTAGAACGTATATATTTATTTGAATAGACGTTAGAATATAAATATTTATTTTTAATTATAAAAGGAATTGAAAATGGCGCGGTAATTCGATAATTCGATTTCAAAGTTCGAACGAATGTACAGGATTCAAAATAAACCGGATTTTAGCGAAACCAAAAATATTAGAATCTATTTGAGAATATCTTTCCAAAGAATCCGAAAAATCAAAATTTCATAGCGGGAATCAAAAGTTATGCCTAAATGAAAATTCAGAAAAGTCGCTATGAAATTCTTGCCCTTAAAAATGGAAATTTTGCAAAAGACCTCGGTGTTCGACGAAACCACTTTTGTTGGATCAGTGATGTCAAGTTATTGCTAGATTACAAAATTCATATTTTTTCGAATCAATATGTGAGTGTGGCAAAGTTAAACGTGTTTTGACAGTTTCAGTCAATTTCGATCGACCAGAAAATGGCCATTTTTCAAACGGTCTCAGAATTTGACGAAATTAGTTTTGTTAGGACCATATCGTCAATATGAAGCTAGAAATAATTTTTTTGGAATTTTTAGAGTCCGTATGTGACCCCAGTAAATTGAAATGTATGTTTAAATTGAATATATACTGATTTATATTTTAAATTTAGTGAAAATTGATCGTAACAGCTGAATTGGGTTACGAAATATATCCCATTGTGTTCGGAATGTGGGCAATTAGCTAGGGGCGACAGTCGTTGGATTTGATTTGGGGTTCGGATTGAAAAACAAGTAAAGGAATTAAATAATAAGAAATAAAAACACACACACACACACACACACATATATATATATATAAAATAAAAGGGTCAACCCCTCACAAATCACCAAGTGTGGTCAATGCTTGAAACCCGCCTCCCCTTTTAAAAATTAAAACCCTAAATCGATCGTTGCCGTTGCTTCCTCTGTCTGCGCCGCTATTGGCGGTCCCCTCTACCATCTCCGACGATCCATAGCCCTCCCTCCACCGCTTCTCCCTCCTCTTTAAACCCCCGCGAAACCCTGAAGCCCCAAATTGAAGAAGCCCGCCGCCTCAGGCTAAGGCTGGCCTGCCGCCGCCAACTGAAGGTACCCCGACCGCCGCACGCCTCTGATAGCGCCGCCTTTGACCTCCCCCTTCTCCGATCGAAACTGTGAGCTCTTTAACTTATTTATTTTTCTTGTCACGTAATTAGAGAAGATCTTTATATATATATGACATTGGATTTAATATAAAAAACTTTGATTTTTATTTATATCTTTAACATAAAAACTTTGATTTTTATTTATATCTTAAACATAAAAACTTTGATTTTTATTTATATCTTTACCTAAGGAAAGTTCACTTTTTTTATATGAAGGAAGTTCATATTTTTACATAAAGAAAGTTCAGATTTTTATAGAAGTAAAGTTTAGATTTTAAGATGTAGAAAGTATAGAATTTTTATCATGAAGATTAGATAAGTAAAAATATGATTTGTATACGTATGTAAAGTTCATAAAGATCGGATTTTTATATATGAAGTGGCGATGTAAAATTTTGATCTTTATATATTTAGCGATATAATAAAAATGTGATTTTTATTATATGTATAATGATATAACAATACGATATTTACTAAGAAGTTAGCAATATAAAAATATGATTTTTATATAGTAGAGATAATAAGAATATGATTTTTATAAGGTAAAGAATATAAAAAACGACTTATATATATATATATAATCGTCGAAAGAAAATGTGACTTTTATTTAAAAAGATCGTTGTTTAAAAATAGGATTTTTAACGTAAACCGTGTGAAATAGTTTGTGATGGAACTGACTGGAAGCAAAACAGAATCCAGATCGTTCAGAAATAAAGAATGGAGGAGTAGAACCCTTGGTGTGAACTCTTCACTTTTATTTTTATTTCTAGTTTGAAATATATACTAGGATGCAGACGGTGTTTAGTAGCACCCGACACCTGTCGTCCACAGACCATGGATGACTTGTTTGTTTGATTGATTTTGATGTGTAGTTGATTGTGTGATGTGAAATGAAATAAAATATTTTATAGTTGAAGATATTTTATAGTTAAAATTGTAATATTTAACGTGTATATAAAATAAAGATTTATAAACAAATCGAACGATTTGTTTATATACACACATTTGACTGATATTGATTGGGACGATAAATTTTACACATCGCCCAACTGCACAAATAAAACTGTGTTTGATTGATTGAAACCCCACACGGGCATTGGGATGAAATATGACATAATCTTAGTTTTCTGCTTCTCTGAACCTTCAGCCACGGGTGATCGCACTTTCGAGTGATTCAATAGAAATTACTCTAATAATTCGTTTTAAACTGAAATCACAATTCGTTTTCAACTGCAAGAATAGAAAAGTGGCAATTGGAATTCTCTATTCTCATACACTAATCCCAATAATTAGTTGTATGTCGATCGATAGATTGACAGGCTGTGTAAGCGTTGAATATTTATATTCAATGCTTATACAGTTTAGAATGCACTCTGGATGACAGATTGTTGTTTTCATTGTTGTTATACGCATTCGTTGTGTGAAATCCATATAATCACATTTTATGGTAATTGACTGTGTCTGGTTCTAGTTCAGAATTATCGAATATTTTAAAATAATATTCAGTGAATATTGAAATGTGAAGCCGTGTTAAGTAGTTAAACGTCATTTTAAAACGAATGGGAATTTTGGCGATTTTATTCATTTTACAATGAATATCGAAAGTGATTTCAAAATATGATATTTTGAAAAGATTTGAAATTCGAATTAAATTGAAATGAATTGAAATTCGAATTAAATTGAAATGAATTGAAATTAAATTGAAATCGATTTGAAATGAATTTAAAACGAATTTATATTGAAAAATTCAATTTTGATTTGAATTTGAAATGGAAGTGGAAATCGTTTTGAAAACGAATTTAAAACGATTTATAAAATACGTTTTAAATGGAAATCGACGGAATATATATTAAATTATAATATAATGGCCTGAATAGAACGCGTCGCGCTGCTGCAGTTCGTGAATTTCAACCATTGACTTCGAATTGACGTTGCTGGAGATCCGACCGTCGGATTCTCCTAAAACCGAAAGCGTTGGGTTCGTATTGCAAAGAGCTTTCTAACGAATATCAGAAATTAGAAACCTAATGGTTGGATTTGGAATTATGTCCAAATCAAATTTGGAAAAGGTCGCTGTAAGCGCAGTTCGATGACTGTTGATGGAAATCGACTATACCGGCCTTGATAAAATTATTAAATATATCAATAATTAGTGTAAAATCATAAGAAATGATTTGGAAAGAATTGGGGTGAAAAACTCCATATTTGAAAAGATAAAAATAGATTTTTATCGAAATGAACTAGTTTTGAACTAGAATTATAATTCAATATTTTTAAAATAAATAAATTGGATTTAAAATGGTTTTAAAAATAACCAGAATTTCCAATATATGAATTGGAATGGATTTGAATCAAAATTGTCTTCGGAATATTTTGATGTGGGATTTTGTGATTATACAGATATTGTTATGGAAATTTGAAAGATATATTTATATCGTTATTTCCAACACGATATTTGTTGGTCGTAGAATTTGATATTGAATATAAGCCTATATATTCTCTATTCAGAGCCTTGTATTTAATATCAAATGGGATTTGGGTTTGTCGTGAATGGTGTCTTCGTTAACACTGTTCTTAAACCCAATTGAGTAAAAGAATAAATCTTTTTATTTTGATTTAATGAAGTGTACCAATTAAATAATATTTAATTGGAATTGAATTGGAATTGATTTTTGGGTTTATCGTGAACGGTGTTTTAAATAACATTTGTTCTTTAACCCGACAATCAATGGAATGTGATTTGGGTTGTCGTGAACGGTATCTTTAATAATATTGTTCTTAGACCCAATGGAATTAAGAAAATCAGAAATTAACTAAAGACTAGTTAAGTTGAATGGTTTCCTGGGTATTGATCTGATGTTGGTTTCGGCCTTCGGGGTTATTACTTAGGGAATTGTTCACTTGCTAATTTACGGTTAAAGGCTGGTGGAAATGAAATGTGATTTTGGGTTTACCGTGAACCGTGTTTTAAATGACATTGGTTCTTTAACCCAGTTAAAGACAGGATATGATTTCCCAAGTTAAACAATCATTAATATTGAATTTTGGGAAGATTAAAACCAAATGGGGTTTTAATGAATCTTTAATTAGATTGAAATGATCGAGAATGGAGTATCACCAGTTTTACTACAGACGATAGTTAAATCTTTAATTAGATTTGAACATGAAATGGAAATTGAATTTACCGATAACACCGTGGTGTTAGATATGAAGTCTTACTAGTTTTACTTCATGGGATGAATAGGTTGAGATTGGGAAATTTAACAATTGATTACTTCAGTAAGGTTCGTTAATCCCGACTAGTTTGGATAAACCATAATTTGGTTTGAACTGATATACAAAAATAAGATTAAAGAATAAATTTAAATAATTTATCTTTGATAAAATTAATGGGAACCTTTCCCTAAGAATGTGAAATTTAGCAACTAACTGAAGATTAGTTAAGATGAATGATTTCCTGGGTATTGATCTGATGTTGGTTTCGGCCTTCGGGGTTAATATTTGGGGAATTGTTCTCTTACTAATTTACGATTAGTGACAAATTAATTGGAATGAGGCATATGATGTGTTTGTGTAACACTTGTTTATTATATACGTGAGTTATTCAGAAAGGCTGGGTTTATCCCATTCTGAATAACTGAATCGACGATAAGTCGAGATGAAGATGGTTGTCGAAGACCGGAGGTCTTCACATCGTTTGGATAATTACTGATGATCTTGATTGGGCTGTACACCCAAGAGGAGGGAATCAGTTGGTGATCGTCCAGATGTACTTGGAGATCGATGGATATGCGAGGTACAAGGTGCCTTCGGTTTCGTTCAGACCCGGAACGGACTTGTAAATGGATTGTGTGTCTGACATTGTATTTCATTCTGTGTGATTGATATCGGTTGCATAGCGTGAATTGCCAGTGTGGCATGCTAAGATGCAAATGATCAAGGCTTTTGTTGAAAAGCAGAGTCTTGTGGTTGATGATCAAAGCACAGCCTTTGTGGCGTAGCTTTGTGTAGTGTTAATTCGCGAGTTTCACACCCGGTGTGAACCAAAAACGGGAGAAGGACATAAGGGAGGACATGCTTTTCTTTCTAGTTAGAAGTGGTGTCAGTGCTTGAACTGGCTAACATTGCTTATGTGGATGATGGATTTTGAGGCGCCTCGGTTATATCGGTTTCGACCGATGCATTCTGGTCGGCAGACGGACCAGACATACGCCCCATAGGGTGGGGAAACGCAGTGTTCAGGAATTATAATCCACATCGGTGGACCGGCCCTGAGTCCAAGGGACGATGCGTTCTGTTCCTGAGGCTCGGACTAGATAGTCTCGAATCGGTGAGGACGACCCCTAGCCTCGGTTCATATCATAAATGATAATCCAACTTCCAATACGTGATTTTGCGGTTTTAATTGTATAACTAGTATGGCGACATGATATATGGTACCCATGCCTTCTATGATTGATACTTATGATTGAAATTGTTTTGACACTATACACTTATCATAATAATAAAAGATGAAATTTAGCGTATCAAGCATTCTTTGGCTATTATAAGGTAAAACCTTATCCTCTGGCTTGTGTTGCATTGTGTGATGGGACCTGGGTCTTATAATAGCTTCATTGTTCTTTATTTAGCATTGCGCTGTTGTTTTATGCACTGGTATTCTTAGGAGGAAACCCGTTCCGTGTTATACGGCGTGGTCCCTTGATTTTGCTAACTTTAAAATGAAGATTAATAACTGTTTTAGTTCTCACACCAGTCACATGACTGGCCTGGAGTTTATTGTTTTAACCTAAACTCTGGGTGCCCTTATTTTCGACACGGGCAGCTAGTAGTTTTGGTTTTGCAGATTTATATTCACAGGAACCTGGTTTACAGCTGGAATGACATCCGGAAAGTTTGTATTCGTATATCTCCTTCAGTTGTGTTTTGTATTGTTTTCCGCTGCTATGTAATGTATATTATTTGTTTACACTCTGTATATTCTTGTAATCTGATGAGATTTTTGTAATTAACAATGAAATATTCCTCTGTTTGCGTTCCGATGTGTGTTGTTCTCAAGGCAATCTGTGTTTTCCTTACCGAGGAAGTTACGGGTTCTTACAGTGGTATCAGAGCTTGGGTTTACAGAACTCAGAGAACAAGACATGTTAGAACCAAACGAAAGAATTCATCAGAGGTTGGATTAGTAATATCCAATAAGAATCACTCGTTAGAGATGGGATCAGTAGTATCCTAGAACGAGTGTGAAGAGTATATTTTTAAAATGAAAACAAGTTTATTTTGAAAAAAATTAATCAATTATTCGTAATTGAATATTTATTTGTATTAAATTTGGACAATCCAATGTATAAAGATTTTGCATATACGTCTGATCCGCGTGTATTCGAAGTTTTAATATACTGGATAGATATGGAGTCACACTCTAGTTGCCCGGAGATTATTCTGATGATTGTAGCTACATCATCAGAATTTGTGTTCGAGTTTCGAAGGTGTGAAATTTTATATTTCCATTAGGCTGGTGTGAGAACCAAAATTAGATAGGGCTTATTATTATGATTTGGCATCAAAAATGTGATTTTTGACTATATATCAAAGTTATGAATTTGAAACGTTAATCAACTAATTGATTGCTGGTTGTGTTGTTTGATTATTGTTTGAATAATTAAATGTTGAACCTTTAGCCAAATTGAACCAAATATTGGGTTGTATTGAAAATTTGTCGCATTTGCATACATATACACGTACTTACATTGAATAGGTCATAGCAAGGAGGCTAGAGAAGGGGAATAAAATTGTTTGCCCGACAAATAGGTACATGTTTATCGTATTTCTTGGGTTTTGATGATTTTATGAGCCGATTGGCTAGCCGCTTGGTTTTTTCTTTTTCTTTTTGATTGAAGAAGGCCAAGGGAGGGTATATGAAATATCCCGAAGTCCCCGGTGCAGGGGAGGTTATGGCGAAATTTTTCAAAAATTTAAGGTGTTAGCCAAATTTTTGAAAAATTTGGAAAGTTCTTAGAAACTGAAAAGTTGAAGAGCTTAAGCCATAATGAAAATAATGAAAGTTGAGTTGGTTTGTAAAACAACTTTCGGCTTCGTTCCTTTTCGGGGACGAAAAGTTTTAAGTGGGGGAGATTGTAATAACCCAAAAATTCTGAGCCAATTTAAAATTTTTATTTTGGCAGTCTTATTGAATTTTGAATATCTAAAATGAATTATTTTAAATAATAACAATGAGAAATTTATTTTGAATCGACTTAGAACGTATATATTTATTTGAATAGAAGTTAGAATATAAATATTTATTTTTAATTATAAAAGGAATTGAAAATGGTGCGGTAGTTCGATAATTCGATTTCAAAGTTTAAATGAATGTACAGGATTCAAAATAAACCGGATTTTAGTGAAACCAAAAATATTAGAATCTATTTGAGAATATCTTTCCAACGAATCCGAAAAATCAAAATTTCATAGCGGGAATCAAAAGTTATGCCTAAATGAAAATTCAGAATAGTCGCTATGAAATTCTGGCCCTTAAAAATCGAAATTTTGCAAAAGACCTCGGTTTTCGACGAAACCACTTTTGTTGGATCCGTGATGTCAAGTTATTGCTAGATTCCAAAATTCATAATTTTTCGAATCAATATGTGAGCGTGGCAAAGTTAAACGTGTTTTGACAATTTTAGTCAATTTCGATCGACCAGAAAATGGCCATTTTTCAAACGGCCTCAGAATTTTACGAAATTAGTTTTGTTAGGACCGTATCGTCAATACGAAGCCAGAAATAAATTTTCTGGAATTTTTAGAGTCCGTATGTGACCCCAGTAAATTGAAATGTACGTTTAAATTGAATATATACTAATTTATATTTTAAATTTAGTGAAAACTGATCGTAACGGCCGAATTGGGTTACGAAACATATCCCATTGTGTTCGGAATGGGGGCAATAAGCTAGGGGCAACAGTCATTGGGTTTGATTTGGGGTTCGGATTGAAAAACAAGTAAAGGAATTAAATAATAAGAAATAAAAACACTCATATATATAGAATAAAAGGGTCAAACCCCTCACAAATCACCCAGTGTGGTAAACCCTTGAAACCCGCCTCCCCTTTTAAAAATTAAAACCCTAAATCGATCGTTTTCGTTGCTTCCTCCGCGTGCGCCGCTGTTGGCGGTCCCCTCTCCCATCTCCGACGATCCATAGCCCCCCCTCCACCGCTTCTCCCTCCTCTTTAAACCCCCGCGAAACCCTGAAGCCCCAAATCGAAGAAGCCCGCCGCCTCAGGCCAAGGCTGGCCTGCGGCCGCCAACTGAAGGTACCCCGACCGCCGCACGCCTCTAACAACGCCGCCTTTGACCTCCCCCTTCTCCGATCGAAACTGTGAGCTCTTTAACTTATTTATTTTTCTATTTTTCTTGTCACGTAATTAGAGAAGATCTTTATATATATATGACATTGGATTTAATATAAAAACTTTGATTTTTATTTATATCTTTAACATAAAAACTTTGATTTTTATTTATATCTTTAACATAAAAACTTTGATTTTTATTTATATCTTTACCTAAGGAAAGTTCACATTTTTTATATATGAAGGAAGTTCATATTTTTACATAAAGAAAGTTCATATTTTTATAGAAGTAAAGTTTAAATTTTAAGATGTAGAAAGTATAGAATTTTTATCATGAAGATTAGATAAGTAAAAATATGATTTGTATATGTATGTAAAGTTCATAAAGATCGGATTTTTATATATGAAGTGGCGATGTAAAAATTTGATCTTTATATATTTAGCGATATAATAAAAATGCGATTTTTACTATATGTATAACGATATAACAATACGATATTTACTAAAAAAGTTAGCAATATAAAAATATGATTTTTATATAGTAGATATAATAAGAATATGATTTTTATAAGGTAAAGAATATAAAAATACGACTTTTATATATATAATCGTCGAAAGAAAATGTGACTTTTATTTATAAAGATCATTGTTTAAAAATAGGATTTTTAACGTAAACCGTGTGAAACTGTTTGTGATGGAACTGACTGTAAGCAAAACAGAATCCAAACCGTTCAGAAATAAAGAATGGAGGAGTGAAACCCTCGGTGAGAACTCTTCACTTTTAGTTTTATTTCTAGTTTGAAATATATACTAGGATGCAGACGGTGTTTAGTAGCACCCGACACCCGTCGTCCACAGACCATGGATGACTTGTTTGTTTGATTGATTTTGAAGTGTTGTTGATTGAGTGATGTGAAATGAAATAAAATATTTTATAGTTGAAGATATTTTATAGTTAAAAATATAATTTTTAACATGTAAATGAAATAAATATTTATAAACAAATCTAACGATTTGTTTATATACACACATTTGACTGATATTGATTGGGACGATAAATTTTACACATCGCCCAACTGCACAAATAAAACTGTGTTTGATTGATTGAAACCCCACACGGGTATTGGGATGAAATATGACATACACTAATCCCAATAATTAGTTGTATGTCGATCGATAGATTGACAGGCTATGTAAGCGTTGAATATTTATATTCAATGCTTATACAGTGTAGAATGCACTCTGGATGATGGAATGTTGTTTTCATTGTTGTTATACGCATTTGTTGTGTGAAATCCATATAATCACATTATATGGTAATTGACTGTGTCTGGTTCCTGTTCAGAATTATCGAATATTTTAAAATAATATTCAGTGAATATTGAAATGTGAAGCCGTGTTAAGTAGTTAAACATCATTTTAAAACGAACGGGAATTTTGGCGATTTTATTCATTTTACAATGAATATCGAAAGTGATTTCAAAATATGATATTTTGAAAAAATTTGAAATTCGAATTAAATTGAAATGAATTGAAATTCGAATCAAATTGAAACGAATTGAAATTGAATTGAAATCGATTTGAAATGAATTTAAAACGAATTTATATTAAAAAATTCAATTTTGATTTGAATTTGAAATGGAAGTTGAAATCGTTTTGAAAACGAATTTAAAACGATTTATAAAATACGTTTTAAATGGAAATCGACGAAATATATATTATATATATAATATATATATAATATAATGGCCTGAATAGAACGCGCTGCGCTGCGGCAGTTCGTGAATTTCGACCATTGACTTCTAATTGACGTTGCGGGAGATCCGACCGTCGGATTCTCCTAAAACTGGAACTGTTGGGTTTGTATCGAAAAGAGATTTCTAACGAATATCAGAAATTAGAAATCTAATGGTTGGATTTGGAATTATGTCCAAATCAAATTTGGAAAAGGTCGTTGTAAGCACAGTTCGATGGCCGTTGATGGAAATCGACTGTACGGGCCTTGATAAAATTATGAAAAATATCAATAATTAGTGTAAAATCATAAGAAATGATTTGGAACGAATTGGGGTGAAAAACTCCATATTTGATAAGATAAAAATAGATTTTTATCGAAATGAACTAGTTTTGAACTAGAATTATAATTCAATATTTTTAAAATAAATAAATTGGATTTAAAATGGTTTTAAAAATAACCAGAATTTCCAATATATGAAATGGAATGGATTTAAATCAAAATTGTCTTCGGAATATTTCGATGTGGGATTTTGTGATTATATAGATATAGTTATGAAAATTTGAAAGATATATTTATATCATTATTTCCAACATGATATTTGTTGGTCGTAGAATTTGATATTGAATATAAGCCGACATATTCTCTATTCAGAGCCTTGTATTTAATATTAAATGAGATTTGGGTTTGTCGTGAATGGTGTCTTCATTAACACTGTTCTTAAACCCAGTTGAGTAAAAGAATAAATCTTTTTATTTCAATTTAATGAAGTGTACTAATTAAATAATATTTAATTGGAATTGAATTGGAATTGAATTGGAATTGATTTTTGGGTTTATCGTGAACGGTGTTTTAAATAACATTTGTTCTTTAACCCGACAATCAATGGAATGTGATTTGAGTTGTCGTGAACGGTATCTTTAGTAATTATGTTCTTAGACCCAATGGAATTAAGAAAATCAGAAATTAACTAAAGACTAGTTAAGTTGAATGGTTTCCTGGGTATTGATCTGATGTTGGTTTCGGCCTTCGGGGTTATTACTTAGGGAAATGTTCACTTGCTAATTTACAGTTAAAGGCTGGTGGAAATGAAATGTGATTTTGGGTTTATCGTGAACCGTTTTTTAAATGACATCGGTTCTTTAACCCAGTTAAAGACAGGATATGATTTCCCAAGATAAACAATCATTAATATTGATTTTTGCGAAGATTAAAACCAAATGGGGTTTTAATGAATCTTTAATTAGATTGAAATGATCGAGAATGGAGTATCACAAGTTTTACTCCAGACGATAGTTAAATCTTTAATTAGATTTGAACGTGAAATGGTAATTGAATTTACCGATAACACCGTGGTGTTAGATATGAATTATTACCTGTTTTACTTCATGGGATGAATAGGTTGGGATTGGGAAATTTAACAATTGATTACTTCGGTAAGGTTCGTTAATCCCGACTAGTTTGGATAAACCATAATTTGGTTTGAATTGATATTCAAAAAGAAGAATAAAGAATAAATCTAAATAATTTATCTTTGATAAAATTAATGGGAACCTTTCCCTAAGAATTTGAAATTTAGCAACTAACTGAAGATTAGTTAAGATGAATGGTTTCCTGGATATTGATCTGAGGTTGGTTTCGGCCTTCGGGGTTAATATTTGGGGAATTGATCTCTTACTAATTTACGGTTAGTGACAGATGAATTGGAATGAGGCGTATGATGTGTTTGTGTAACACTTGTTTATTATATACGCGAGTTATTCAGAAAGGTCGGGTTTATCCCATTCTGAATAACTGAATCGACGATAAGTCGAAGATGAAGACGGTGGTCAAAGACCGGAGGTCTTCACATCGTTTGGATAATTACTGATGATCTTGATTGGGTTGTACACCCAAAAGGAGGGAATCAGTTGGTGATCGTCTAGACGTACTTGGAGATCGATGGATATGCAAGGTACAAGGTGCGTTCGGCTTCGTTCAGACCCAGAACGGACTTGTAAATGGATTGTGTGTCTGACAACGGATTTCATTCTGTGTGATTGATATCGGTTGCATAGCGTGAATTTCCTGTGTGGCATGCTCAGTTGCAAATGATCAAGGGTTCTGTTGAAAAGCAGAGTCTTGTGGTTGATGATCAAAGCACGGCCTTTGTGGCGTAGCTTTGTGTAGCATTAATTCGCGAGTTTCACACCCGGTGTGAAGCAGAAACGAGAGAAGGACATCAGGGAGGACATGTGTTTCTTTCTAGTTAGAAGTGGTGTCAGTGCTTGAACTGGCTAACATTGCTTATGTGGATGATGGATTTTGTGGCGCCTCGGTTATATCGGTTTCGGCCGATGCATTCTGGTCGGCAGACGGACCAGACTTACGCCCCATAGGGCGGGGAAACGCAGTGTTCAGGAATTATAATCCACATCGGTGGACCGGCCCTGAGTCCTAGGGACGATGTGTTCTGTTCCTGAGGCTCGGACTTGACAATCTCGAATCGGTGAGGACGATCCCTAGCCTCGGTTCATATCATAAATGATAATCCAACTTCCAATACGTGATTTTGCGATTTTAATTGTATAACTAGTATGACGACATGATATATGGTACCCATGCCGTCTATGATTGATACTTATGATTGAAATTGTTTTGACACTATACACTTATCGTAATAATAAAAGATGAAATTTAGCCTATCAAGCATTCTTTGGCTATTATAAGGTAAAACCCTATCCTCCGGCTTTTGTTGCATTGTGTGATGGGACCTGGGTCTTATAATAGCTTCATTGTTCTTTATTTAACATTGCGCTATTATTTTATGCACTGGTATTCTTGGGAGGAAACCTGTTCCGTGTTATACGGCGTGGTCCCTTGATTTACCAAACTTTAAAATAAAGATTAATAACTGTTTTAGTTCTCACACCAGTCACATGACTGACCTGGAGTTTATTGTTTTAACCTAAACTCTTGGGGCCCTTATTTTCGACACGGGTAGCTAGTAGTTTTGGTTTTGCAGATTTATATTCACAGGAACCTGGTTTACAACTGGAATGACATCCGAAAAGTTTGTATCCGTATATCTCCTTCAGTTGTGTTTTGTATTATTTTCCACTGCTATGTAATGTATATAATTTGTTTGTACTCTATATATTCTTGTAATCTGATGAGATTGATGTAATTAACAATGAAATGTTCTTCTGTTTGCGTTCCGATGTGTGTTGTTCTCAAGGCAATCCATGTTTTCCTTACCGGGGAAGTTACGGGTTCTTACAGAAAACAAACAAAATAAAACTCTGGGTCAGTCATAGGACTGGTGTGAGTAAACTCCAATCATATTAGTTAACTTTGAAAATACTTTTGAAACAAAAGGATAATAGTAAGACCAGCCCACACATCAACGTGGACGGTTTTTACCTTACTATAGCCCAAATCATTTTGGTATCAAAATCCAGTGATATTATAATAATGTCTAATCGATATAAATAACCAAGTAGTAGAATGCTTGCATCTCATGCTCCACATATATAGTAAAAATCATAAACCGCAGGGCGCTTATTGGAGAATGGATTCCAATAGACAAGGTATGGGAGCACCTTCCGATCAGTGTACTCTAGAGGTTATACATCGGGGTTCAACAAGAACTTTGTGCAACCCGGACTCACATGACCGCCCACTCATTTAGCTTGAGTGTAGTGAATATATTGCCATCCATGGTTGTTAGCCATCCAACTGTAACCCGATGATACAGAATCGAAAAGAAGAACAAATATGTTTTTTTCTTAGATCGATGACAATACACCCTGCTTGGGTATGACCCAACTTATAACACCCCGTATTTCCTATTAACACTAAAACTAACGAATTAAAGAATACTTAATTATAAATGTGGTAATTAAGGGAAACAAGTTACGCTATTGTGTTCGTCTCGGAATTCTGGTTGAGAAAGAGTCCGAGTTTGCGTGAATTGGACTTCGTATGAAGAAGTTATGGCTGTCGGAAGTTTCCAGAAAATTCAAAAATTCAAACAGCTCAAAAACTGGTTCAAAATTCGAAAACTGTACCAGGAGTGGGCTGGGCGGGAATTTTCCCGCCCAGGACCCAGGTCGACCAGGGGGTCGACCTACCCAGTCGACCTGGCCGAGTGCTGGCTGGCCTGTTCGGGTTCTAGGCGATTTTCTGGGTTTTTGGGTGTCTTTAATGCTGAGGTAGCTCCTTGGATGGTTCTGCTTGCTCTTATCTTGATCGGACGACTTAAATTAATCCTAAACTCTATAAAAACACATGTAGACTCAAACCTAAAACCTAATCAAAAATTAGAACAATGGCCGTCATGCTATCAGTCTGCAACTTGGAGTAGCCGCCACCAATTAGAAGCAAAGTAAAGCAACTCAATTCAATCCAATTCAAACTTAATCAACGAATTTGCCTACATCAAGGGAACGCTAAACAATTACAGAAAACAGATACCAGAACTCAATACTCTCTCTTTGTTTGTGAGTTCGATTTCTCTAAAAAGATAATTATTATTTAATTAAGATGAGATGTAATTGAGGTTATATGGCTATGCTTGTGGATCATTGGAAAGATGTGGTATTTTGTGAATATATGCTATTTATTTATGATGATAATTTTTTTTGTGAATCCCTTTTTATATGCCAATCACTATGTTCAACATTGATTCATTATGACATCATATTTGATGCAAGTTTGGGTGTTAGATTATATGTGTAACAACCCGAATTTTTAACAACGTGTTAAGACAAGAATCAAGGCAGAATTAAATTATAAAATCTGAATCAGGATAAACGGGTTGCGCCATTGTGTTCTCCTCGGAAAAATACGCAAAATAGAGTCCGAAATTTTGTAAATCGGAGTCCGTATGACCCAGTTAAGGCCCAACGAAGTTTCACGAAAATTCAAATCCGAAAACAGATTTGAAATTCAGCCCAGAAAGAGAAGGCGGGAAAATTCCTGCCAGACACACAGGGTGTCGACCCCTGGGTCGACCCCCCTTCCAGGGGGTCGACATGGGTGTCGACCCTAGGGTCGACCCCCCTCCAGGGGGTCGACATGGGTGTCGACCCCTGGGTCGACCCCCCTTGTAGAACCCCGACCTGGTGCACCTGCTTGTCATGTTGGCTCGGTTTTGGAGGCTTGTGACGATTCTGGATGGCTTGGATTCGATCTAGGGTTTATCCTACGGCCTAAAACTACCCTAACATCTATAAAAAGATCCCTGGACCTGGCCTAAACCCTCATAATTCACTCATGCCACGAAGTGCTGCCCAAATGCCAAGTGATCATGGCCTCCATCTCCAACTCCAAGAGACTATGCATGCAAATCGGATCCGAATCAAAAAGGTGCGAGCTTGCTACACCAAATAGAGGCCAAATCAACGTTGCTATGACGATTTCATGACGGTTCTTCATCAAAGGAGCCACCTTTCTTCGTCACGACGATGCATGATCCTTCCCTAAGCCTCGCTTGGTAAGTTCCAGCTACTTCTAGATTTAAACGGTAGTTTTAATGATGGCATGGAATGAAACGAGATTAAACAAAGTATACTAGCCTATATGAACCTTGTCATGCCTCTTTTGATTGAACCTATGACTTTTGGCTATGCTTAGTGACTAGATCATGCTATTCATGTTATGATTAACCTAGTTTACCTTGCAAGTTTGAATCTTTATCTATGGAATGCTAGCATGAACCTTAGGGAACCATTTGACTTGTGAAACATTGGCAAAGATTTGACTTTGGGGCTTATGCATGTAAATGAACCCAAACCCCTTATGTAATTATGCATGTTTGTGGCCAAAATTCCCTTATGATACTATGCATGCTTGTGGCCAAATTCTCTTATGATGCTATGCATATTTTGAGGCCAAATCCCTTATGATACCATGCATGTTGGTGGCCAAATTCCCTTTCTGACATCGTGCATGTTGTGAGGCCAATATGTAGCATAGTACCCCTACTATGTTGACTCGTTTTTACTTGGGTTGGAAACACGATTCGGGGTAGGATAGACGAGCGTGATTATGACATGAAAATTTGATATGGGATTTCATGGAAATATGACACTCATGATACACCTAAATGGGGACATGACATGTGGGGTAAACATGGGACTTGAAACTAGACACGGGGGTTGTAAGTGTAATATAACACTAGACCAAACATGAAAGTGGCCAACTCGAGGTTGGGTTGAGTTTGTAGCATAAATCTACCTGGACCCGCCCGGCTTAACTAGTGGCTACAAACAATAGGATCCAATGTGAGAAGTTGGTCATGTCGCGCTTAAGACCCGAGGTTAGACTAGGTTGTGGTGTAAAACTACATGGACCCGCCCGGCTTAACTAGTAACCACAACAAGGTCTAATGTGAGAGGTTGAGAGTGCATTAATTAAATTAATGCCACATGATAAGGTTAAGTAAATTTGACTAATGACACTTAACCGATATGACACGAATGGGTAGGTTAAGTGGGACAGGGCTTGATTTCTTAATGACACTTAACCATACAAGACAATTAGGGGATGGGGTTAAGTAATTCACGCTTAACTAATCCGACTTGGTAATTAGATGGGGTTAAGTAATTTAGACTTAACTAATCCAAACACGATAATTAGATGGGGTTAAGTAACCTACACTTAACTAAGCTAAACACGGTACTGCGATGGGGTTAAATTAAACACTTAACCAATCTAAACTTGGTAATTCAATGAGGTTAAATATACATGATGATTTGATGAGGTTAAGCAATCACACTTAACCAATCTAGTATGAGAACTTGATAGGGTTAAGTCACAAGACCATTTAAATATACTTAACCATTATAATACGATTAGTGGATGGGGTTGAGTTAACCTATACTTGACCAATTCGACTCGATAATCCGATGAGGTTAAGATAATCTGTGCTTAACCAATCTAACACGATAACTTGATAGGGTTAAGATAAACAAGTACTTAACCAAATTGACTTGATGATTGAATAGGGTTAAGTCATGAGCTTCTTGGTATACTTAACCAACTTGTAGGGCTAGGTCTTGGACTTGAATACTTAGCCAATCTTGACATGATTCATAGGCGGGCTAAGCCATGAACTTGAATAACAACACTTAACCCAATAGGCAAAACCCTAGTAGAGGAGCTAGGTAGAAAATCGTAGTTAATCAAGGGTAACGGGGAAATGAAGCTAAGTGGTAAACCTTAGTTAAGTATAACTAAGTGATAATTCTTAGCCAAGGACATGGGACTAGTTCATGAATAGATGAGTAACCCGGTACGGTAGGTCATCGCTTAAAACACGAGGAGGAGCAAATTATCTGACTTAGATAAGGGCTCCAACGAACTGGGTGACGAAGCGGTAGCTTCGGGGGACGTGAGGGTACTCTTGGTATCCCTCTGTGAGGTGGCAGATGGTCCATGAAACCCAGCCTCACAGAGGTTAAGGTCTGCGATAGAAGAGCCAAGAGTATGCCTTGGTTGTTATGCGAGCGACCTAAAGACTGGGATGGATTAGCGTGGAGTCGACGATACTTGATTATTGCCCTGTATAGCACGTCGTCGACTACCTACCATCTTTAGTCAATCGTGTACGAACGGAAAGGCAGGGAACCCCCAATAGACCATGTGCTTACTATCGAGTCATGGGTGAGGTTGGCCCGTGGGAAAGTGGGGCTATAGTGGGGCCGGGATGTGGTTCTCATACATGATTTTTCTTGGATTGCCTTTCAGTAGTTGAGGGAGGGGTCACGTGGGACCATAGCCACGGGTACAAAAACAGACCTTGATATCTGCATCAGCAGACGACTTAAAGCTCCCGACCGAGTTCCGTATCTCCTGATTTGCCCTGGCACGAAACTCGGATGGCACATTGAGGAACATGTGCGTCTAGACATGGAAAATGATTCACGATACATACGCGGGACAAAGGGCGCGGTTGACGGGTGGCAAAATCCCTAGTGGTCCTAGGTGCCCAAACCGAGACACGAAAACGTTCATTAGGTAGCATAATCCCTAGTGGTCCTAGGTGGCGTAAATCCTAAGTGAACACGCGATAGTTCATGGTAATAAAACATAACCAGATCTAGGGTAGCAGTCCAAAATAACCTCAAGGATAAAACGTTTAAATGGGAAAGCCCGTATGGCCTACGGCAAAGGACCGAACTTATACATGGAAAGAAACATACGAGTTGGGAAAACCTACATATGCTATATATGTTAGCTTGACATGGACCATTACATGACACTGGGCAAGGGACATCCATAGTTAACACATGACGCGGGTTGGGATACTAGTACGAGAGGTGCAGAGAAAATCTACATGATAAATACCTTGGGATGTTATGCATGATAAATAACGTGGGATGTTATACATGATAGATACCTTGGGATAGTATACTTGATAGAATCCTGACGCCGTGATACCTTGATTTATCTTGACACCGTAGTTTATCATGATACCTTAGTTTATCTTGCTACAGTAGTTCATCCAGTTATCTTGGTTTAGCTTATCTATCTTGCCGTCATCCTTATGTTTACTTTCAGTTTATGCATGTCATGTTACCTTTACCTGTTTTTATACTGGAAGTAGATAGGACTTACCAGTCTTTATGACTGACCCCGTTTTCTTTCGCCTCTTTGTCTTTTGTTTCCCCCCAGGTTTTCAGGGAGGAAATAATGTTGTTTAGTTCAGACCTCTTATGCTTGAAGGTCATCATGTATAGCTTGGTCTTCTCTTGGCTATGGCTGCTTCACCGCTTTATTTTGGGGAATAATTTATGAAAAGGTTTTATGCTTCTTTACTATTGCAAGACAGGTTTTGATGTATTCTAATGTAAAAGGCTTTAGACCTCATTTATTAATGATATGAAAGTTGGTTTTACATCCGCTGTTTTATATATGTTCTGTCTTGTAATATTTCTGTGCATGGTTACCTCGATAATGCTTCACCAAACCTAGTGCATTCCCTTTGTGAGTGACCCTAGCGGAGGTGGGGTGTTACAATATGCTAGTTTCTATGAGAATCATTCACAAGTTTACATGTGAATTAAGTAACATGAGTTATGCAAGTTTACACCCTTGAGTTTAGACCTATGACATATATAAGTTATGCAAGTTTACACCTTTTAGTGTAGATCTATGACATGTATAACTTATGCAAGTTTACACCTTTAGGTTTGCATCTATGACATATATAACTTATGCAAGTTTACACCTTTTAGTTTGGATCTATGACATGTATAGTTCATGCAAGTTCACACCTATTAGATCTATGTTTTAGACCATGACAATACAAAGTTATGCAAGTTATGTTGAAATTCTTATTTGCAAGTTAAATGCAAGTTAGATCTATTTTGTGTACTATGTCAATTTGTGATGTTTCTTCCCTTTTATATGTTAGACTACTCGCTAGTCTAATATATATATATATATATATATATATGTGTGTGTGTGTGTGTGTGTGTGTGTGTGTGAGACGACCCGAATTCCCGTTCAGACGGAAACAAGGTTATCTTTGGAATATAACACAGAAACAGATAATAGCAGAACAGAATTATATAAATACACCAGAATGAACAACAAAATATACCGGATAAAAGTAATCATCAGAGTTACACAGTATACAGGGTCTTACTTAGTACAAATACAGTTCAGCTATACATAAATGTCTACAGCGGAAATAAACAAAATATGTACAATAGGAGCTGAACAGCATAAAAAGAAATAAATGATAGAATCCATCTTCAGCTCCAGCTATCCAGAAAGAACCAGCTAAACCTGAATACAAGGCTGCCCATGTAGAAAAAGTGGCACCCGAGTTTGAAAGTGAAACAAACTACGAGTCAGTCATGGGACTGGTATGAGAAATCCACTCAACACATATATAATTGGCTAATCACAGGACCACGCCACTTTCGTGGAACGGGTTTACTCCATTGGATTGCCAGTGCTTTAAAACAAATCTTTCTTTTAAACATCGCTATGCTTTTTCTAAAAATGAAGCCATTATAAGACTCAGTTCCCATCACACAATGCAACGCAAACCGGAGGATAGAGTTTTACCTTATAATGGCCAAAATATGATTGATACGAATAAAACAAAGGCAATTGATATTATTGCTAGTGTTTATATGTTTTTGAAAACAATTTCAAATCATAACTATCAATCATAGACGGCATGGGTACCATATATCATGTCGCCATATATATATACAATCAAAATCGCACGATGTCGTATTTGGAAATTGGATTTCTGTCATGAACCAAGGCAAAAGATAGTCCTTACCGAATTCGTGACTCTCTAGCCCGAGCCACAGGATCAGAACGCATCAACCCTTTAGATCGTCAGGGCCGGTCCACCGATGTGGATTATTATGCCTGAACAATACGTTTCCCCGCCCTTTGGGGCGTAAACGAGCCAACGAATGACTCCATCGGACCCGGATCGTCCGATCAAACCGAGGCGCCTCGCAACAGCAACAACCACATAGGTGAAAAGTATATAAATGTCAGGGCTGGTAGGTCACTGACACCACCCTAGCTAGAAAGAAACGCATGCCCTCCCTGAGGTCCTTCTCCCGTTTTAGGTTCATACCGGGGTGTGAGGCTCGCGAATTCACGTTATACACAAAGCTACGCCACACAGGCGGTGCTTTGATCATCTCCACAAGACTTTGCTTTTCAACAGAAGCCCTGATCACTGCATCTTAGCATGCCACACAGGCAATTCACGCCATGCGATTGATGTCCATCGATATACAACTCTGAGCTCGTACGTCTCAGAGAAGGGCGTTAAGCAAAAGAATAAATTCTCCGCCGCCAAACAGATGTATATTTAACAGAGATCAATCAACACAGAATAAAATCCAATGTCGGACACACAGTCCATTTACAAGTCCGTTCTGGGTCTGAACGAAACCGGAGGCACTAAATACCTCGCAAACCCTTCGATCACCACGTACGCCTGGACGATCACCACTCATTATTCATATTTCGGGATGCCTCCCAATCAGGACCTCGGTTACCATCCAAACGAGGTGAGGATCTCCGGTCTTCGACCACCGTCTTCATCTTCGACTCTCAATCGTCGATCAATTATTTGAAATGAGAATTAACTCGGCTTTTTCAAATAATTCACGTATATTTAGAATTTCAAATCAATTTATTTCAATGGTTAAATTATTCGACAACACCAATTTCGTTCTTTAATGTAATTTTCACACCAAACACATTCAACCATCAAAAGCCACATAAATCAAGCAAATTCAGTTTATTTCCATTCCATATCGCTTACGATATTTTATAACTATTTATCGCTATTTTTATTTATTTTAAAATAGCCATTTTATTCAAAACGACGCTTCGGGCCATACAGCGGCCGTGGCGCTGTTTTTCTTTAGATTTGATTTACACATATCTGAAAATCTAACCGTTGGATCTTCACAAAATTTACATCATTTGAAAGGTCTTTTCAAAACGAATCAAACGGTTCCAGTTTCGGGAAAATCCGACGGTCGGATCTCCCGGTATAATCGTTTGAAATTTTGATTTCAAAATACGAACTGCAGCGTCGTTATTCGATTAAATATAATTATATTTATATATATAAATAAATATAATCGTTTCTGGCGCTGTTTTTCTTCAGATTTGAATTAAACATTCCAGACAATCCAACCGTTGGATTTTTACAAGGTTGGTGCCGTTGGAAAGATTATTCCAAGGCGAACCCGACGGTTGAGGTTTCGGGAAAATCCAATGGTCGGATTTCCCGCACTAGTCGTTTGAAATCACGGTTTCAAAATACGAACTGCACGGCCTCGTTTCATTTTAATTTTATTTATATTTATATATTTATATAAATATAGTTCATTCAATGATTTCAATATCGTTTTCACTTCAAAAAATTTTCTAACACCTTAAAATTTTGGAAAATTTCGCCATAACCTCCCCTGCACCGGGAGCATCGGGAAATCGCAAATAGCGTTCCCGGTCCTTCTAATCTCAAAAAGAAAAAGAAAAAAGCCAAGCGGCTAGCCAACAGGCTTAAAATCATCACCCAAACAAATCAGTAAATGTGTACCTATTTGTCGGGCACAAAATTTTATTCCTCTTCTCTAGCCCCTTTGCTATAACCTGTTCAATGAATATTGCATGTACATATATATATACAGTTCTTATCATTTATCAATTTCTATTCGACTTCATATTTGATTTCTATTTGGTTTAAAAACCCCATTCATTCTAATGTTACATAAATAGGTGCAAATCATTTCATTAGCTAATTAATGAATATTTCAACTCATATATGTTTATTTTGAACAAGTGGCTATTTTTAACACTTCACATTTCAACGACTTGTGCATACAATAAAAATGTGATTTTTATTGTAAAACAATTCATTTCAAAACACTATTCTTCTATATAGTTCAAGTTGGTGATAAAAATGGTATTTTTATCATAAAACAATTTATTTCAAAATATGAATACCATTCAACACATGAATTTCTAATCAACGAATGAATATCAATTCAACACATGAATGTTTTCTATAGTTTTTATATATAGATAAAAATGTGATTTTTATTATCGAACAATTTATTTCAAAATATGAATACCATTCAACACATGAATTTCTAAACAACGAATGAATATCAATTCAACACATGAATGTTTTCTATGGTTTCTATATATAGATAAAAATGTGATTTTTATTATCGAACAATTTATTTCAAAATATGAATACCATTCAACACATGAATTTCTAAACAACGAATGAATATCAATTCAACACATGAATGTTTTCTATGGTTTCTATATATAGATAAAAATGTGATTTTTATTATCGAACAATTTATTTCAAAATATGAATACCATTCAACACATGAATTTCTAAACAACGAATGAATATCAATTCAACACATGAATGTTTTATATACAATGAATAAATATAGTTTAAGCATATGAAAATAATTCAAACACACAAATATTATTCAAAATTTCGGCAGCATAACGGCAGGGTAGTTAAACCGGCACCGTCCCTAGTACGGCTCCTCGCTCTACCTTAAAACCTCGCGGTTTTTGACAATGGGGATCATGCATCTAGTTCGCACGCAGGCGGCATGTATATATTTATTTCATTTCCCCAAACTAATCCTATGTGGTTTCAACCAAATATTTCACAACCACAAATGGGTATTTTTCAACCACAATCAACCAATATCGATCACAAACAATCCCAAACAATCATTTGCTATCAATCAATTTTCACAACAATTTCAACCAATAAATATCGTCCATGGTTTGTGGACGAGGGGCGTATATATATATATATATAGATATTTATATATAGCAATGCACTTTCATTTCCAACACATATATATAATTTTTAAATCAGAAATCTCACCAATAGCTATCCAACTGCACGACACTTCCTTTATAGAAATCTTCGCCTTTTGTCGCTTTCGCCCGTATTCTCTACACGTGTAAAAATCGAATTTTTACTATGCTATTCAATATATAAAAATCTGATCTCTACTTCGACTTTCGATATATAAAAATATGATTTTTACTTTCGACTTTCGATATATAAAAATATGATTTTTCTTTCGACTTTCGATATATAAAAATATGATTTTTACTTTTTAAAGTTCAAATCCTTTTTCGAAAAATCAGTTTTAACCTTTCTTTAAAAACAGTTTTAACTTTTCTAAAAAAACAGTTTTAATCTTTCTTTAAAAACAGTTTTAACTTTTCTAAAAAAACAGTTTTAATCTTTTAAAGAAAATCAGTTTTTATTTCCTTTTTAAAAATCAGGTTTTCCCTTTTCTAAAAAAAATCTGTTTTTATTCTTTAGAAAAAAAAATAATCATTTTCTAAATACTTTATAAAATCAGTTTTTTTCTCTTTTAAAAATTTCAGTTTTTATTCTTTATAATTTTCAGTTTTATACTTTTAAAAATTTCAGTTTTAAAATGCTTTTCAAATCAGTTTTTCTTCTTATTAAAAATCAGTTTTTAATTGCTTTTAAAACAGTTTTTAAAATCTTTAGAAAGCAGTTTTATAAAATCTTTAAAAAAGCAGTTTTATAAAATCTTTAAATCAGTTTTTAAAATCTTTAAAAAAACAGTTTTATAAAATCTTTAAATCAGTTTTTAAATCTGAAAATAAAAATAAAAATAAAATAAAATCGCTCACCGCAGATTTCGAAGTGGAGGAGGGAAGAAGAGGGCGTCGGCGGTGACTCAGTGGTGTCGGCGTCGAAGTAAGGGGGCGCTGCTTCGATTTGCTTTGACTGGGGGTTCGAGGGTTGCGTCGGCTTCGACACTGGAAGGAGGAGGTCGGGCGGTGGGGGCTTCGGCGAAGTGGAGGAGGGGAAAGGCGGGCAAGCGGCGGCGGTGGCGCTTCCTGGTCGGCGACGCGATCTAGACCTAGGTTTTTTTTTATTATTATGTTTAACTGAATCGGGGGGGGGGGGGGGCAGAAAGGAGATAAAGGAGGGAAAAATAGATTTTTTTTTATTTATTATTTAATTATTAAATTTAGCAAAAAGTTGACTTTTACATATGACCTCGAAACGAGGCCCACCGCCTGTCGTCCATAGCGTTTCACCCCCATTCCGAACACAATGGGATATGTATCGCAAGCTGATTTGTTCGTTACAATCAGTTTCCTTTTGAATTTTCATTTAAATCACTATATTGAATTTTGAACGCACATTTCAAATTACCGGGGTCACATACTAACTAGAAAAATTCCAGAAAAATATTTTCTAGCTTCGTATTGACGATACTGTCCTAACAAAACTAGTTTCGTCGAATTCTGAGGCCGTTTGAAAAATGGCCAATTTCCAGTCGATTAAAATCAACGGAAACTGGTCAAACGCGTTTTCTTTTGCCACGCTCACATATTGATTCGAAAAATTATGAAATTTGAAACCTAGCAATAACTTGACACTGCGGATCTAACAAAAGTGGTTTCATCGAAATCCGAGGTCATTTGCAAAATGTCCATTTTTAAGGGCCTGAATTCCATAGCGACTATTCAGAATTTTCAACTGGACATATCTTTTGATTCCCGCTATCAAATTTTGATTGGTCAGATTCGTTAGAAAGATATCATCAATTAGATACTAATGTTTTTGGTCTCACTAAAATCCGGATTGTTTTGCACCCGGTATATTCAATTGAAGTTTGAAATCGAATTATCGAACTACCGCACTATTTTCAATTCTATATATAATTATAATTAATTATATTCGTTTTCAAATGTCGATTCGAACTCAGTTTTCATCGCCATTATCTAAAATATTTATTTTAAATATTTAAAATCCATTATTTTAGCCAATTTAAAAATTTTAAATTGGTTCAGATTTTCTGGGTCGTTACAATCTCCCCCACTTAAAACTTTTCGTCCCAGAAAAGGAATAAAGTCGAAAGTGGTTTGATAAATCTACAATCACACAATACAACAACCAACTTGTTTCTAACCTTCCAAATATATATCTTTTATATATTCAAATATTATATTTCTAAAACCAGACTATATATAATCACAAATACCTTATTTAAAAACATATTACTCTCGACTCGTTCTGAGGCACTTCTGACCCCATCTCTAACGAGTTGTTCTGATTCTACTACACTCATACTAGGATATTGCTGATCCTATCTGTATAGAGTTACCCATCCTAGAACACTACTGGTTCTATTTCTGACGAGTTCGTTCAAATGTTATATTCCAGAACTAAGCTTAACCAAAGCTCTGATACCACGTTGAGACGACCCGAATTCCCGTTCAGACGGAAACAAGGTTATCTTTGGAATATAACACAGAAACAGATAATAGCAGAACAGAATTAAATAAATACACCAGAATGAACAACAAAATATACTGGATAAAAGTAATCATCAGAGTTACACAGTATACAGGGTCTTACTTAGTACAAATACAGTTCAGCTATACATAAATGTCTACAGCGGAAATAAACAAAATATGTACAATAGGAGCTGAACAGCATAAAAAGAAATAAATGATAGAATCCATCTTCAGCTCCAGCTATCCAGAAAGAACCAGCTAAACATGAATACAAGGCTGCCCGTGTAGAAAAAGGGGCACCCGAGTTTGAAAGTGAAACAAACTACGAGTCAGTCATGGGACTGGTATGAGAAATCCACTCAACACATATATAATTGGCTAATCACAGAACCACGCCACTTTCGTGGAACGGGTTTACTCCATTGGATTGCCAGTGCTTTAAAACAAATCTTTCTTTTAAACATCGCTATGCTTTTTCTAAAAATGAAGCCATTATAAGACTCAGTTCCCATCACACAATGCAACGCAAACCGGAGGATAGACTTTTACCTTATAATGGCCAAAATATGATTGATACGAATAAAACAAAGGCAATTGATATTATTGCTAGTGTTTATATGTTTTTGAAAACAATTTCAAATCATAACTATCAATCATAGACGGCATGGGTACCATATATCATGTCGCCATATATATATACAATCAAAATCGCACGATGTCGTATTTGGAAATTGGATTTCCGTCATGAACCAAGGCAAAAGATAGTCCTTACCGAATTCGTGACTCTCTAGCCCGAGCCACAGGATCAGAACGCATCAACCCTTTAGATCGTCAGGGCCGGTCCGCCGATGTGGATTATTATGCCTGAAAAATACGTTTCCCCGCCCTTTGGGGCGTAAACGAGCCAACGAATGACACCATCGGACCCGGATCGTCCGATCAAACCGAGGCGCCTCGCAACAACAACAACCACATAGGTGAAAAGTATATAAATGTCAGGGCTGGTAGGTCACTGACACCACCCTAGCTAGAAAGAAACGCATGCCCTCCCTGAGGTCCTTCTCCCGTTTTAGGTTCATACCGGGGTGTGAGGCTCGCGAATTCACGTTATACACAAAGCTACGCCACACAGGCGGTGCTTTGATCATCTCCACAAGACTTTGCTTTTCAACAGAAGCCCTGATCACTGCATCTTAGCATGCCACACAGGCAATTCACGCCATGCGATTGATGTCCATCGATATACAACCTCTGAGCTCGTACATCTCAGAGAAGGGCGTTAAGCAAAAGAATAAATTCTCCGCCGCCAAACAGATGTATATTTAACAGAGATCAATCAACACAGAATAAAATCCAATGTCGGACACACAGTCCATTTACAAGTCCGTTCTGGGTCTGAACGAAACCGGAGGCACTAAATACCTCGCAAACCCTTCGATCACCACGTACGCCTGGACGATCACCACTCATTATCCATATTTCGGGATGCCTCCCAATCAGGACCTCGGTTACCATCCAAACGAGGTGAGGATCTCCGGTCTTCGACCACCGTCTTCATCTTCGACTCTCAATCGTCGATCAATTATTTGAAATGAGAATTAACACGGCTTTTTCAAATAATTCACGTATTTTTAGAATTTCGAATCAATTTATTTCAATGGTTAAATTATTCGACAACACCAATTTCGTTCTTTAATGTAATTTTCACACCAAACACATTCAACCATCAAAAGCCACATAAATCAAGCAAATTCAGTTTATTTCCATTCCATATCGCTTACGATATTTTATAACTATTTATCGCTATTTTTATTTATTTTAAAATAGTCATTTTATTCAAAACGACGCTTCGGGCCATACAGCGGCCGTGGCGCTGTTTTTCTTCAGATTTGATTTACACATATCTGAAAATCTAACCGTTGGATCTTCACAAAATTTACATCATTAGAAAGGTCTTTTCAAAATGAATCCAACGGTTCCAGTTTCGGGAAAATCCGACGGTCGGATCTCCCAGTACAATCGTTTGAAATTTCGATTTCAAAATACGAACTGCAGCGTCGTTATTCGATTAAATATAATTATATATATATATATATATATATATATATATATATAAATAAATATAATCGTTTCTGGCGCTGTTTTTCTTCAGATTTGAATTAAACATTCCAGACAATCCAACCGTTGGATTTTTACAAGGTTGGTGCCGTTGGAAAGATTATTCCAAGGCGAACCCGACGGTTGAGGTTTCGGGAAAATCCAATGGTCGGATTTCCCGCACTAGTCGTTTGAAATCACGGTTTCAAAATACGAACTGCACGGCCTCGTTTCGTTTTAATTTTATTTATATTTATATATTTATATAAATATAGTTCATTCAATGATTTCAATATCGTTTTCACTTCAAAAAATTTTCTAACACCTTAAAATTTTGGAAAATTTCGCCATAACCTCCCCTGCACCGGGAGCATCGGGAAATCGCAAATAGCATTCCCGGTCTTTCTAATCTCAAAAAGAAAAAGAAAAAAAGCCAAGCGGCTAGCCAACAGGCTCAAAATCATCACCCAAACAAATCAGTAAATGTGTACCTATTTGTCGGGCACAAAATTTTATTCCTCTTCTCTAGCCCCTTTGCTATAACCTGTTCAATGAATATTGCATGTACATATATATACAGTTCTTATCATTTATCAATTTCTATTCGACTTCATATTTGATTTCTATTTGGTTTAAAAACCCCATTCATTCTAATGTTACATAAATAGGTGCAAATCATTTCATTAGCTAATTAATGAATATTTCAACTCATATATGTTTATTTTGAACAAGTGGCTATTTTTAACACTTCACATTTCAACGACTTGTGCATACAATAAAAATGTGATTTTTATTGTAAAACAATTCATTTCAAAACACTATTCTTCTATATAGTTCAAGTTGGTGATAAAAATGGGATTTTTATCATAAAACAATTTATTTCAAAATATGAATACCATTCAACACATGAATTTCTAATCAACGAATGAATATCAATTCAACACATGAATGTTTTCTATAGTTTTTATATATAGATAAAAATGTGATTTTTATTATCGAACAATTTATTTCAAAATATGAATACCATTCAACACATGAATTTCTAAACAACGAATGAATATCAATTCAACACATGAATGTTTTCTATGGTTTCTATATATAGATAAAAATGTGATTTTTATTATCGAACAATTTATTTCAAAATATGAATACCATTCAGCACATTAATTTCTAAACAACGAATGAATATCAATTCAACACATGAATGTTTTCTATGGTTTCTATATATAGATAAAAATGTGATTTTTATTATCGAACAATTTATTTCAAAATATGAATACCATTCAACACATGAATTTCTAAACAACGAATGAATATCAATTCAACACATGAATGTTTTCTATACAATGAATAAATATAGTTTAAGCATATGAAAATAATTCAAACACACAAATATTATTCAAAATTTCGGCAGCATAACGGCAGGGTAGTTAAACCGGCACCGTCCCTAGTACGGCTCCTCGCTCTACCTTAAAACCTCGCGGTTTTTGACAATGGGGATCATGCATCTAGTTCGCACGCAGGCGGCATGTATATATTTATTTCATTTCCCCAAACTAATCCTATGTGGTTTCAACCAAATATTTCACAACCACAAATGGGTATTTTTCAACCACAATCAACCAATATCGATCACAAACAATCCCAAACAATCATTTGCTATCGATCAATTTTCACAACAATTTCAACCAATAAATATCGTCCATGGTTTGTGGACGAGGGGCGTATATATATATATAGATATTTATATATAGCAATGCACTTTCATTTCCAACACATATATATAATTTTTAAATCAGAAATCTCACCAATAGCTATCCAACTGCACGACACTTCCTTTATAGAAATCTTCGCCTTTTGTCGCTTTCGCCCGTATTCTCTACACGTGTAAAAATCGAATTTTTACTATGCTATTCAATATATAAAAATCTGATTTCTACTTCGACTTTCGATATATAAAAATATGATTTTTCTTTCTACTTTCGATATATAAAAATATGATTTTTACTTTTTAAAGTTCAAATCCTTTTTCGAAAAATCAGTTTTAACCTTTCTTTAAAAACAGTTTTAACTTTTCTAAAAAAACAGTTTTAATCTTTCTTTAAAAACAGTTTTAACTTTTCTAAAAAAACAGTTTTAATCTTTTAAAGAAAATCAGTTTTTATTTCCTTTTTAAAAATCAGGTTTTCCCTTTTCTAAAAAAAATCTGTTTTTATTCTTTAGAAAAAAAATAATCATTTTCTAAATACTTTATAAAATCAGTTTTTTTTCTCTTTTAAAAATTTCAGTTTTTATTCTTTATAAATTTCAGTTTTATACTTTTAAAAATTTCAGTTTTAAAATGCTTTTCAAATCAGTTTTTCTTCTTATTAAAAATCAGTTTTTAATTGCTTTTAAAACAGTTTTTAAAATCTTTAAAAAGCAGTTTTATAAAATCTTTAAAAAAGCAGTTTTATAAAATCTTTAAATCAGTTTTTAAAATCTTAAAAAAAAACAGTTTTATAAAATCTTTAAATCAGTTTTTAAATATGAAAATAAAAATAAAATAAAATCGCTCACCGCAGATTTCGAAGTGGAGGAGGGAAGAAGAGGGCGTCGGCGGTGACTGTAATAACCCGAAAATGCGAGCCAGTTTGAAATTTTTATTTTGGCAATTTTAATGAATTTTGAATATTTAAAATAGATTATTTTAAATAATATCGACGTAAAATTTATTTTGAATAGAATTCAACGTATATATTATATACGTCGTCGTTAGAATATAAATATTTATATATAATTATAAATAGAATAGAAAATGGCGCGGTAGTTCGATAATTCGATTTCAAACTTCAATTGAATGTACCTGGTGCAAAACAATCCGGATTTTAGTGAAACCAAAAATAATAGGATCTAATTGATGATACCTTTCCAACGAATCCGACAAATCGAAATTTGATAGCGGAAATCAAAAGATATGTCCAGTTGAAAATTCTGAATAGTCGCTATGGAATTCAGGCCCTTAAAAATGGACATTTTGCAAATGACCTCGGATTTCGACGAAACCACTTTTGTTGTGTCCGTGATGTCAAGTTATTGCTAGATTCCAAGTTTCATAATTTTTCGAATCAATATGTGAGCGTGGCAAAGGAAAACGCGTTTGACTGGTTTCAGTTGATTTTAATCGACTGGAAATTGGCCATTTCTCTAACGGTCTCAGAATTCGTCGAAACTAGTTTTGTTAGGACCGTATCGTCAATACGAAGCTAGAAAATATTTTTCTGCAATTTTTAGAGCTAGTATGTGCCCCCGGTAATTTGAAATGTACGTTTAAAATTCAATATAGTGATTTAAATGCAAATTAAACGGAAACTGATTCAAACAGTCGAATCAGCTTGCGGTACATATCCCATTGTGTTCGGAATGGGGGTTAAACGCTAGGGACGACAGGCAGTGGACCTCTTTTAGAGGTCGATTGAAAAGTTGACTTTTTGAATTAAAATAAAATCATTAAATAATTAAATTAATAAAAAAATTTCTTTCCCCCCCCTTTATCTCTCTGGCCCCCCTCGTTCTAATTCGTTTTCAAAGAAGCAAAGAAGAAAAAAAAAAAAAAAAGAAGGGAGACGACGGAAAAAGGGGGGGATCCCTGTCGCCGCCGCCAGAGGCTGGCGCCCCCCCCTAATCGATCGCCGCCACATCCAACCCCCCCCTCCTCCTCGAAGTTGACCGCGACGAAGACCCCACCCCCCCGTTTCAGCAATCGCGACAGCAGCCCCCCCCCCAAACCCGCATCCAACCCTTCCGCCGCCTCTGGCCATCTGCCACCCCCTCCGACGCCCAGACCCCCGTGCGCCCTCAGCCTCTTCTCCGACCGCCAAAGCCCCCTGCTGTAAGTTCTTTTCTTATTTATTTTTATTTTTAGTTTATAAAAAAAAATATAGAAGTAAAGCTGATTTTATTTAAATAAGTAAGTTCTGATTTTATAAGAATTTTAAAACTGGTTTTTACTTTATTTTTAAAACTGATTTTATATTTATTTAAAAACTGATTTTATATTTAAGTTTAAAACTGAATTTTATTTATTTAAAAACTGATTTTATATTTAAGTTTAAAACTGAATTTTATTTATTTTAAAAACTGATTTTATTTTATGTTATAAAGCAATGATTTTTATTTAGAAATCTTTAAATTAGAAAAGATTTGATTTTTATTTGGTAAAAGATACGATCTTTATATTTTTAAAGTAATAAAAATATAGTTTTTATATTTTTAAAGTATTAAAAATATAATCTTTTACATTGTAGGAAGATAAAAATATGATCTTTGCATAGTAGGAGCTATAAAAATATCATCTTTGTATATGTAGCGAAATAAAAACCTGATTTTTATTTTATATACGTTGAGATAAAGTGTTGATTTTTATAAAGGTGAAAACTTTAAATTTAAAAAGGTGAAAACTTTAAATTTAAAAAGGTGAAAACTTTATTTTTATAAAGGTGAAATCTTTAAATTTAAAAAGGTGAAAACTTTATTTTTATAAAGGTGAAATCTTTAAATTTAAAAAGGCGAAATCTTTATATAGAAATAACGTGATAAAAATATAATTTTTATCTATATAACATAGTAGTGAAAAATTCGATTTTTATATATTGAATAGCGAAGTAAAAATTCTATTTTTACAAATATGAAATAGCAATGAAAATTCTATTTTCACAATATGAAGTTAGCGATAAAAATATGACTTTCAAATTGAAAGTGAATAAATAAAAATGTGATTTTTATTTTAAAGACATCGAAATATAAAATTGTGATTTTTATATATATAGTGACTACGGGCAACGAAGATGACGAAGATACGATGAAGATGAAGATTTCTATCAAATGAAGAGCCGTGGAGCTAGGATAGCTTTCGGTGAGAACTTCTCACTCAAATTCTATTTTTCTAGTTATATATATATATATTAGGATGCAGACGGTGCTTAGTAGCACCCGACACCCGTCCACATACCATGGACTTGTTTGTTTGGATGTTTGGTGATTGATTGAGATATTGGTTTGAGTGTGGTTTGTGGTGTGAAAAATCGAATCGATAAATTGGTTAGGATTAGACGTGCGCCGTTATAAGGCGAAGGAGTAAGACTAGGTTAGACTCTTACTCCAAATTTTGTGGTTTGCATAACGAAAGTGATTTGATTGATGTGTGAATGGCGTGGGCCTTCACTAGACCGGGGATAAGGCTAGGCCTTGTCCCGTTTCTAGTATCGTGCCGTTATGCCGCCGAAATTTTCTAAAATATGTTAGAAAAATAAAAATATCATTTTTATTGTGTAAATGAACTGGATAGAATTCAAGTGTTAAAATAGAATATTTTATCGTTAAAAATATAATTTTTAACGTGAAAGTGAATAAATAAAATATTTATAAACAAATCGGCCGATTTGTTTATATACACTGATTTGACTGATATTGATTGGGTTGATAAATTTTACACATCGCCCAACTGCACAAATAAAATCTGTGTTTGATTGTTTGAAACCCCACAAGGGTGTTGGGATGAAATTTGAAGTTCACTCATCCTGATTGATCAAATATGTCGATCGGTTGATTGACAGGCTGTTATAAGCGTTAGATATCGATATTTGATGCTTATACAGTGTAGTGCACTTTGGTTGATGGTTGATTATTTTTCGACGCTATTATATACATGTGTTGTATGGAATCCATATAATTAACGTTATATGGTGATTGATTGGGCCTCATTCCAATTGGGAAAATAAGGAATATTATAAAAGAAAATTCATGTGTTGAATATAAAAATAGTCATGTGTTGACGATGTTCATGTGGTGAGTGAAATATTTTATATAATAAAATTTACATCTTTATCATATTTAAAATTAGAACTACTTCCCAGTGGAAGTCTAATTGAGAATCAAACGATAGATACCATAGTTTTATAAAATATTTCACATAATAAAAATAGTGATGTGTTGACAGTACTCATGTGTTGAGATTAGTCGTGTGTTGAAAGAAATATAGGTTCATGTGTTGAATTGAATAGAAGTTTTTGAAATATATAAAGTCGTGTGGATTAGAGATGCGCTATTTTGACGTGAACGATATTTATATCGATTTTATTCGTTTTACAACGAATATTGAAAAGTGATTTCAAAACTAAATATTTTGAAATGAAATTCAATTGAATTAGATTAAAATTCGAATTGAATAGGAAGTGAATTTGAATTTGAATAAAATAGGAATGAATTGAATTGAAAACGATTTCGAAATGAATTGAATTGAAAACGATTTCGAAATGAATTGAATTGAAAACGATTTCGAAATGAATTGAATTGAAAACGATTTCGAAATGAATTGAATTGAAAACGATTTCGAAATGAATTGAATTGAAAACGATTTCGAAATGAATGGAATTGAAAACGAATTCAAATTGAATTGAAAGTGAATTGAAATGAATTCAAATTGAATTGAAATTTGAATTGAATAGAAATGAATTTTAAAACGAATTTATAGAGAAGAATTCAATTTTGGATTTGAATTGAAATGGAAGTTGAAATTGCTTTTGAAACGAATTCAAAACTATTTTTAAAATTCGTTTTAAAAGGAAATCGACGAAATATATATTATATATATTATATATATAATATAATGGCCTGAATAGAACGCGCCGCGCCGCGGCAGTTCGTGAATTTCGACCATTTATTTCAAACGGACATTGCGGGAAATCCGACCGTCGGATTCTCCTAAAACCGGAACCGTTGGGTTCGTATCGAAAAGAGCTTTCCAATGAATATTAGAAATTTGAAATCTAACGGTTGGATTTGGAATTATGTCCAAATCAAATTCGAAAAAGGTCGCTATAAGTGCAGTTCGATGGCCATTGTTGGAAATCGACTGTACGGGCCTTGATAAAATTATTAAAAATATCTATAATTTGTGTAAAATTATAATATGTGAATTGGAAAGAACTGGGGTGAAAAATTCCACATTTGAAAAGATAAAAATAGATTTTTATCGAAATGAACTAGTTTTGAACTAGAATTGAAATCAATTTATTTTTAAAATAAATAAATTGAATTTGATAGTGGTTTTGAAAATAATCGATAATTTCCAATACGTGGATTGGACTGGAGCTGAATCGAAATTATCTTCGGGATATTTCGATGTTGGATTTGGTGACTATACAAATATGGTTATGGGGATTTGAAAGATATTTTATATCGTTATTCCCAATACGATATTTGTTGGTTTCAGAATTTGATATTGAATATAAGTCGATATATTTTCTATTCAGAGCCTTGTATTTAATATCAAATGTGATTTGGGTTTGTCGTGAGTCGTGTTTTGATGACATTGGTTCTTTAACCCAGTTAAAGGCAGGAAATTGATTTTTTGAAAAGATTAAAACTAAGTGGAGTTTTAATGGATCTTTAATTAGATTAAAAATGTGAATTGATAATTTAAATTATCAAATTTGAAAAGTGATCGAGAGTGGAGTATCACCAGTTTTGCTCCAAAGCGATAGTTAAATCTTTAATTAGATTTGAACGTGAAATGGTAATTAATTTTACCGATAACACCGTGGTGTTAGATATGGAGTATCACCAGTTTTGCTCCATGGGATATATAGGTTGGGATTGGGAAATAAAACAAATAATTACTTCGGTGTGGTTCGCTAATCCCGACTAGTTTGAAATGATATCCAAAGGAAGATTATAGGATAAATTTAGAAGAATTTATCTTGGATAAAATTAATGGGAACATTTCCCTAAGAATGTGATTTTGTGAATAAAAGAATATTCTGAATTGGAATGAGGCGTTCGTTGTGTTTGTGTAACATTTGTTAATTATATGCGTGGGTTATTCAGAAAGGCCGGGTTATACCCATTCTGAATAACCGATTCGACGAGATGTCGAAGATGAAGACGGTGGTTGAAGACCGGAAGTCTTCACATCGTTTGGGTGATTACTGATGATCTTGATTGGGCTGTACACCCAGGATGAGGGAAACAGTCGGTGATCGTCCAGACGTACTTGGAGATCGATGGATATGCGAGGAAAGTGCCTCCGGTTTCGTTCAGACCCAGAACGGACTTGTAAATGGACTGTGTGTCCGACATTGGATTTTAGTCCGTGTGATTGATCTCTATTAAATATATATCTGTTTGGCGGCGGAGAATTTATTCTCTTGCTTAACGCCCTTCTCTGAGACGTACGAGCTCAGGGGTTATATATTGATGGATATCAAACGCATGGAGTGAATTGCCTGTGTGGCATGCGTAAGTGGCAATTGATCAAGGCTTCTGTTGAAAAGCAAAGTCTTGTGGTTGATGATCAAAGCACGGCCTGTGTGGCATAGCTTTGTGTGTAACGTGGATTCGCGAGCCTCACACCTCGGTATGAGTCAAAAACGGGATAGTGACTGCAGGGAGAGCACGACGTTTCTTTCTAGCTAGGGTGGTGTCAGTGACCTACCAGCCCTGACATTTATATACTTTTCACCTGTGTGGTTGTTGGAATGCGAGGCGCCTCGGATATAGGTCTGTAAGGACCGGGAAACGTGTGTTCAGGAATTGCCAATCCTCAAAAGTAAGAGAGGACCGGCCCTGAAGATCCAAGGATCATAGTGGGGTCCTGGGACATTTGCTAGAGTGTCTCGAACGCGGAGAGGAGCTTGCCCCTTGCCTCGGCTCATGACGGAATCCAATTTCCAATACGTGTATTGCGGCTTTAATTGTAGAACTAGTATGGCGACATGATAGATGGTACCCATGCCGCCTATGATTGATATTTATGATGTGAAATTGTTTTGACACTATACACATATAGTAATATCAAAATAATGTGTTTTAAACGTATCAAGCATGCTTTGGCTGTTATAAGGGAAAACCCTATCCTCCGGCTTGCGTTGCATTGTGTGATGGGACCTGGGTCTTATAACAGCTTCATTTTTCTTTATTTAGCATTGCGCTGTTTGTTCTATGCACTGGTATTCTTGGGAGGAAACCCGTTCCGTGTTATACGGCGTGGTCCCTTGATTTACCTAACTTTAAAACCAATATTAATAACTGTTTTAGTTCTCACACCAGTCACATGACTGACCTGGAGTTTATTGTTTTAACCTAAACTCTGGGTGCCCCTATTTTCCGCACGGGCAGCTAGTAGTTTTGGTTTTGCAGATTTATATTCACAGGGTCCTGATTAACAGCTGGAACGACGCCCGGAAAGCTCTGTATCCGTGTATCACTTCTAGTTGTGCTTTTGTATTATTTTCCGCTGCTATGTAATTTATTGTAATCTCTGATATTTGTCGAATGTAATTTATTCATTTATACTCTGTATATTCTTGTATCTGATGGAATTGTTGTAATAACAATGAAATGTTCTTCCGTCTGCGTCCTTTTGTGTATTGTTCTCAAAGTATTCGTGCTTTCCTTTACGGGGAAGTTACGGGTTCTTACATTGGTATCAGAGCTTTGGTTTACAGAGCTCGAGAACAAGACACATTAGAACCATACGAAAGAATTCATCAGATATTGGATTAGCAACATCCAATTAGAATTACTCGTTAGAGATAGGATCAGTAGTATCCTAGAACGAGTGCGAAGAGTATATTTTTCAAATGAAAACAATTTTGTTTTAAAAAAAATTTAAATCGCTTTATACGTATTTGATTATTTATTTATATTGAATATGGACAATCGAGTATATATAGATTTCGCGTATACGCGTCATGAACGTATATTCGAAGTTTTAATATACTGGATAGATATAGAATCACATTCTAGACACCCGGGGATGATTCTGATGATGGTGCATCATCGTTAGTATTCATATTCGTGTTTCGAAGGTGTGATTTTCTATATATTTCCATTAGACTGGTGTGAGAACCGAAACTTATATAGTTAGAACACATTGTTGTGAATTGGCATCAAAAACATGATTTTATGTATATATATCAAAAATTATGAATTTGCAACTCTAATTCACTAATTGATTGATGTTTGTGTTGTTTGTTTAATTGTTTGATAATTTTGAACCGTTTAGCCTAATTGAACCGAATATTGAATTATATTGATAATTGGTCGCAACTGCATGCATATACTTGTACTTACATTGAACAGGTCATAGCAAGGAGGCTAGAGCCAGAGAATAAAATTTGTTTGCCCGACAAATAGGTACATGTTTACTACATAATTTCCTGTTTTGTTTGGGTGATGATGATTTTGTGAGCCTATTGGCTAGCCGCTTGGCTTTTTCTTTTTCTTTTTGAGATCTGAAGGACCGGGGAAGCTATTTGAAATTCCCCGATGCTCCCGGTGCAGGGGAGGTTATGGCGAAATTTTTCGAAAATTTAGGGTGTTAGCCAAATTTTTGAAGTTTTGAAAATTCTCAGAAACTGAAAAGTTGGAGAATGCAAGCCAGATCGAATGTAGAGCTTAATAATCAAACCACTTTCGACTTTGTTCCTTTTCGGGGACGAAAAGTTTTAAGTGGGGGAGATTGTAATAACCCGAAAATGCGAGCCAGTTTGAAATTTTTATTTTGGCAATTTTAATGAATTTTGAATATTTAAAATAGATTATTTTAAATAATATCGACGTAAAATTTATTTTGAATAGAATTCAACGTATATATTATATACGTCGTCGTTAGAATATAAATATTTATATATAATTATAAATAGAATAGAAAATGGCGCGGTAGTTCGATAATTCGATTTCAAACTTCAATTGAATGTACCTGGTGCAAAACAATCCGGATTTTAGTGAAACCAAAAATAATAGGATCTAATTGATGATACCTTTCCAACGAATCCGACAAATCGAAATTTGATAGCGGAAATCAAAAGATATGTCCAGTTGAAAATTCTGAATAGTCGCTATGGAATTCAGGCCCTTAAAAATGGACATTTTGCAAATGACCTCGGATTTCGACGAAACCACTTTTGTTGTGTCCGTGATGTCAAGTTATTGCTAGATTCCAAGTTTCATAATTTTTCGAATCAATATGTGAGCGTGGCAAAGGAAAACGCGTTTGACTGGTTTCAGTTGATTTTAATCGACTGGAAATTGGCCATTTCTCTAACGGTCTCAGAATTCGTCGAAACTAGTTTTGTTAGGACCGTATCGTCAATACGAAGCTAGAAAATATTTTTCTGCAATTTTTAGAGCTAGTATGTGCCCCCGGTAATTTGAAATGTACGTTTAAAATTCAATATAGTGATTTAAATGCAAATTAAACGGAAACTGATTCAAACAGTCGAATCAGCTTGCGGTACATATCCCATTGTGTTCGGAATGGGGGTTAAACGCTAGGGACGACAGGCAGTGGACCTCTTTTAGAGGTCGATTGAAAAGTTGACTTTTTGAATTAAAATAAAATCATTAAATAATTAAATTAATAAAAAAATTTCTTCCCCCCCCCCTTTATCTCTCTGGCCCCCCTCGTTCTAATTCGTTTTCAAAGAAGCAAAGAAGAAAAAAAAAAAAAAAAGAAGGGAGACGACGGAAAAAGGGGGGGATCCCTGTCGCCGCCGCCAGAGGCTGGCGCCCCCCCCCCCTAATCGATCGCCGCCACATCCAACCCCCCCCTCCTCCTCGAAGTTGACCGCGACGAAGACCCCACCCCCCCGTTTCAGCAATCGCGACAGCAGCCCCCCCCCCCCCCCAAACCCGCATCCAACCCTTCCGCCGCCTCTGGCCATCTGCCACCCCCTCCGACGCCCAGACCCCCGTGCGCCCTCAGCCTCTTCTCCGACCGCAAAGCCCCCTGCTGTAAGTTCTTTTCTTATTTATTTTTATTTTTAGTTTATAAAAAAAAATATAGAAGTAAAGCTGATTTTATTTAAATAAGTAAGTTCTGATTTTATAAGAATTTTAAAACTGGTTTTTACTTTATTTTTAAAACTGATTTTATATTTATTTAAAAACTGATTTTATATTTAAGTTTAAAACTGAATTTTATTTATTTAAAAACTGATTTTATATTTAAGTTTAAAACTGAATTTTATTTATTTTAAAAACTGATTTTATTTTATGTTATAAAGCAATGATTTTTATTTAGAAATCTTTAAATTAGAAAAGATTTGATTTTTATTTGGTAAAAGATACGATCTTTATATTTTTAAAGTAATAAAAATATAGTTTTTATATTTTTAAAGTATTAAAAATATAATCTTTTACATTGTAGGAAGATAAAAATATGATCTTTGCATAGTAGGAGCTATAAAAATATCATCTTTGTATATGTAGCGAAATAAAAACCTGATTTTTATTTTATATACGTTGAGATAAAGTGTTGATTTTTATAAAGGTGAAAACTTTAAATTTAAAAAGGTGAAAACTTTAAATTTAAAAAGGTGAAAACTTTATTTTTATAAAGGTGAAATCTTTAAATTTAAAAAGGTGAAAACTTTATTTTTATAAAGGTGAAATCTTTAAATTTAAAAAGGCGAAATCTTTATATAGAAATAACGTGATAAAAATATAATTTTTATCTATATAACATAGTAGTGAAAAATTCGATTTTTATATATTGAATAGCGAAGTAAAAATTCTATTTTTACAAATATGAAATAGCAATGAAAATTCTATTTTCACAATATGAAGTTAGCGATAAAAATATGACTTTCAAATTGAAAGTGAATAAATAAAAATGTGATTTTTATTTTAAAGACATCGAAATATAAAATTGTGATTTTTATATATATAGTGACTACGGGCAACGAAGATGACGAAGATACGATGAAGATGAAGATTTCTATCAAATGAAGAGCCGTGGAGCTAGGATAGCTTTCGGTGAGAACTTCTCACTCAAATTCTATTTTTCTAGTTATATATATATATTAGGATGCAGACGGTGCTTAGTAGCACCCGACACCCGTCCACATACCATGGACTTGTTTGTTTGGATGTTTGGTGATTGATTGAGATATTGGTTTGAGTGTGGTTTGTGGTGTGAAAAATCGAATCGATAAATTGGTTAGGATTAGACGTGCGCCGTTATAAGGCGAAGGAGTAAGACTAGGTTAGACTCTTACTCCAAATTTTGTGGTTTGCATAACGAAAGTGATTTGATTGATGTGTGAATGGCGTGGGCCTTCACTAGACCGGGGATAAGGCTAGGCCTTGTCCCGTTTCTAGTATCGTGCCGTTATGCCGCCGAAATTTTCTAAAATATGTTAGAAAAATAAAAATATCATTTTTATTGTGTAAATGAACTGGATAGAATTCAAGTGTTAAAATAGAATATTTTATCGTTAAAAATATAATTTTTAACGTGAAAGTGAATAAATAAAATATTTATAAACAAATCGGCCGATTTGTTTATATACACTGATTTGACTGATATTGATTGGGTTGATAAATTTTACACATCGCCCAACTGCACAAATAAAATCTGTGTTTGATTGTTTGAAACCCCACAAGGGTGTTGGGATGAAATTTGAAGTTCACTCATCCTGATTGATCAAATATGTCGATCGGTTGATTGACAGGCTGTTATAAGCGTTAGATATCGATATTTGATGCTTATACAGTGTAGTGCACTTTGGTTGATGGTTGATTATTTTTCGACGCTATTATATACATGTGTTGTATGGAATCCATATAATTAACGTTATATGGTGATTGATTGGGCCTCATTCCAATTGGGAAAATAAGGAATATTATAAAAGAAAATTCATGTGTTGAATATAAAAATAGTCATGTGTTGACGATGTTCATGTGGTGAGTGAAATATTTTATATAATAAAATTTACATCTTTATCATATTTAAAATTAGAACTACTTCCCAGTGGAAGTCTAATTGAGAATCAAACGATAGATACCATAGTTTTATAAAATATTTCACATAATAAAAATAGTGATGTGTTGACAGTACTCATGTGTTGAGATTAGTCGTGTGTTGAAAGAAATATAGGTTCATGTGTTGAATTGAATAGAAGTTTTTGAAATATATAAAGTCGTGTGGATTAGAGATGCGCTATTTTGACGTGAACGATATTTATATCGATTTTATTCGTTTTACAACGAATATTGAAAAGTGATTTCAAAACTAAATATTTTGAAATGAAATTCAATTGAATTAGATTAAAATTCGAATTGAATAGGAAGTGAATTTGAATTTGAATAAAATAGGAATGAATTGAATTGAAAACGATTTCGAAATGAATTGAATTGAAAACGATTTCGAAATGAATTGAATTGAAAACGATTTCGAAATGAATTGAATTGAAAACGATTTCGAAATGAATTGAATTGAAAACGATTTCGAAATGAATTGAATTGAAAACGATTTCGAAATGAATTGAATTGAAAACGATTTCGAAATGAATGGAATTGAAAACGAATTCAAATTGAATTGAAAGTGAATTGAAATGAATTCAAATTGAATTGAAATTTGAATTGAATAGAAATGAATTTTAAAACGAATTTATAGAGAAGAATTCAATTTTGGATTTGAATTGAAATGGAAGTTGAAATTGCTTTTGAAACGAATTCAAAACTATTTTTAAAATTCGTTTTAAAAGGAAATCGACGAAATATATATTATATATATTATATATATAATATAATGGCCTGAATAGAACGCGCCGCGCCGCGGCAGTTCGTGAATTTCGACCATTTATTTCAAACGGACATTGCGGGAAATCCGACCGTCGGATTCTCCTAAAACCGGAACCGTTGGGTTCGTATCGAAAAGAGCTTTCCAATGAATATTAGAAATTTGAAATCTAACGGTTGGATTTGGAATTATGTCCAAATCAAATTCGAAAAAGGTCGCTATAAGTGCAGTTCGATGGCCATTGTTGGAAATCGACTGTACGGGCCTTGATAAAATTATTAAAAATATCTATAATTTGTGTAAAATTATAATATGTGAATTGGAAAGAACTGGGGTGAAAAATTCCACATTTGAAAAGATAAAAATAGATTTTTATCGAAATGAACTAGTTTTGAACTAGAATTGAAATCAATTTATTTTTAAAATAAATAAATTGAATTTGATAGTGGTTTTGAAAATAATCGATAATTTCCAATACGTGGATTGGACTGGAGCTGAATCGAAATTATCTTCGGGATATTTCGATGTTGGATTTGGTGACTATACAAATATGGTTATGGGGATTTGAAAGATATTTTATATCGTTATTCCCAATACGATATTTGTTGGTTTCAGAATTTGATATTGAATATAAGTCGATATATTTTCTATTCAGAGCCTTGTATTTAATATCAAATGTGATTTGGGTTTGTCGTGAGTCGTGTTTTGATGACATTGGTTCTTTAACCCAGTTAAAGGCAGGAAATTGATTTTTTGAAAAGATTAAAACTAAGTGGAGTTTTAATGGATCTTTAATTAGATTAAAAATGTGAATTGATAATTTAAATTATCAAATTTGAAAAGTGATCGAGAGTGGAGTATCACCAGTTTTGCTCCAAAGCGATAGTTAAATCTTTAATTAGATTTGAACGTGAAATGGTAATTAATTTTACCGATAACACCGTGGTGTTAGATATGGAGTATCACCAGTTTTGCTCCATGGGATATATAGGTTGGGATTGGGAAATAAAACAAATAATTACTTCGGTGTGGTTCGCTAATCCCGACTAGTTTGAAATGATATCCAAAGGAAGATTATAGGATAAATTTAGAAGAATTTATCTTGGATAAAATTAATGGGAACATTTCCCTAAGAATGTGATTTTGTGAATAAAAGAATATTCTGAATTGGAATGAGGCGTTCGTTGTGTTTGTGTAACATTTGTTAATTATATGCGTGGGTTATTCAGAAAGGCCGGGTTATACCCATTCTGAATAACCGATTCGACGAGATGTCGAAGATGAAGACGGTGGTTGAAGACCGGAAGTCTTCACATCGTTTGGGTGATTACTGATGATCTTGATTGGGCTGTACACCCAGGATGAGGGAAACAGTCGGTGATCGTCCAGACGTACTTGGAGATCGATGGATATGCGAGGAAAGTGCCTCCGGTTTCGTTCAGACCCAGAACGGACTTGTAAATGGACTGTGTGTCCGACATTGGATTTTAGTCCGTGTGATTGATCTCTATTAAATATATATCTGTTTGGCGGCGGAGAATTTATTCTCTTGCTTAACGCCCTTCTCTGAGACGTACGAGCTCAGGGGTTATATATTGATGGATATCAAACGCATGGAGTGAATTGCCTGTGTGGCATGCGTAAGTGGCAATTGATCAAGGCTTCTGTTGAAAAGCAAAGTCTTGTGGTTGATGATCAAAGCACGGCCTGTGTGGCATAGCTTTGTGTGTAACGTGGATTCGCGAGCCTCACACCTCGGTATGAGTCAAAAACGGGATAGTGACTGCAGGGAGAGCACGACGTTTCTTTCTAGCTAGGGTGGTGTCAGTGACCTACCAGCCCTGACATTTATATACTTTTCACCTGTGTGGTTGTTGGAATGCGAGGCGCCTCGGATATAGGTCTGTAAGGACCGGGAAACGTGTGTTCAGGAATTGCCAATCCTCAAAAGTAAGAGAGGACCGGCCCTGAAGATCCAAGGATCATAGTGGGGTCCTGGGACATTTGCTAGAGTGTCTCGAACGCGGAGAGGAGCTTGCCCCTTGCCTCGGCTCATGACGGAATCCAATTTCCAATACGTGTATTGCGGCTTTAATTGTAGAACTAGTATGGCGACATGATAGATGGTACCCATGCCGCCTATGATTGATATTTATGATGTGAAATTGTTTTGACACTATACACATATAGTAATATCAAAATAATGTGTTTTAAACGTATCAAGCATGCTTTGGCTGTTATAAGGGAAAACCCTATCCTCCGGCTTGCGTTGCATTGTGTGATGGGACCTGGGTCTTATAACAGCTTCATTTTTCTTTATTTAGCATTGCGCTGTTTGTTCTATGCACTGGTATTCTTGGGAGGAAACCCGTTCCGTGTTATACGGCGTGGTCCCTTGATTTACCTAACTTTAAAACCAATATTAATAACTGTTTTAGTTCTCACACCAGTCACATGACTGACCTGGAGTTTATTGTTTTAACCTAAACTCTGGGTGCCCCTATTTTCCGCACGGGCAGCTAGTAGTTTTGGTTTTGCAGATTTATATTCACAGGGTCCTGATTAACAGCTGGAACGACGCCCGGAAAGCTCTGTATCCGTGTATCACTTCTAGTTGTGCTTTTGTATTATTTTCCGCTGCTATGTAATTTATTGTAATCTCTGATATTTGTCGAATGTAATTTATTCATTTATACTCTGTATATTCTTGTATCTGATGGAATTGTTGTAATAACAATGAAATGTTCTTCCGTCTGCGTCCTTTTGTGTATTGTTCTCAAAGTATTCGTGCTTTCCTTTACGGGGAAGTTACGGGTTCTTACAGTGACTCAGTGGTGTCGGCGTCGAAGTAAGGGGGCGCTGCTTCGATTTGCTTTGACTGGGGGTTCGAGGGTTGCGTCGGCTTCGACACTGGAAGGAGGAGGTCGGGCGGTGGGGGCTTCGGCGAAGTGGAGGAGGGGAAAGGCGGGCAAGCGGCGGCGGTGGCGCTTCCTGGTCGGCGACGCGATCTAGACCTAGGTTTTTTTCTTTTTTTTTATTATGTTTAACTGAATCGGGGGGGGGGGGGGGCAGAAAGGAGATAAAGGAGGGAAAAATAGATTTTTTTTTATTATTTAATTATTAAATTTAGCAAAAAGTTGACTTTTACATATGACCTCGAAACGAGGCCCACCGCCTGTCGTCCATAGCGTTTCACCCCCATTCCGAACACAATGGGATATGTATCGCAAGCTGATTTGATCGTTACAATCAGTTTCCTTTTGAATTTTCATTTAAATCACTATATTGAATTTTGAACGCACATTTCAAATTACCGGGGTCACATACTAACTAGAAAAATTCCAGAAAAATATTTTCTAGCTTCGTATTGACGATACGGTCCTTACAAAACTAGTTTCGTCGAATTCTGAGGCCGTTTGAAAAATGCCCAATTTCCAGTCGATTAAAATCAACGGAAATTGGTCAAACGCGTTTTCTTTTGCCACGCTCACATATTGATTCGAAAAATTATGAAATTTGAAACCTAGCAATAACTTGACACTGCGGATCTAACAAAAGTGGTTTCATCGAAATCCGAGGTCATTTGCAAAATGTCCATTTTTAAGGGCCTGAATTCCATAGCGACTATTCAGAATTTTCAACTGGACATATCTTTTGATTCCCGCTATCAAATTTCGATTGGTCAGATTCGTTAGAAAGATATCATCAATTAGATACTAATGTTTTTGGTCTCACTAAAATCCGGATTGTTTTGCACCCGGTATATTCAATTGAAGTTTGAAATCGAATTATCGAACTACCGCACTATTTTCAATTCTATATATAATTATAATTAATTATATTCGTTTTCAAATGTCGATTCGAACTCAGTTTTCATCGCCATTATCTAAAATATTTATTTTAAATATTTAAAATCCATTATTTTAGCCAATTTAAAATTTTTAAATTGGTTCAGATTTTCTGGGTCATTACAGTGTGTGTCATGTTAAGAGAACGTACAACGTGGGGGCGATGCAGATAATATTGAATATACATATATTGAGAATTGGCATGTAATTGCCTTTAAAAAAGGCATATAACAAATTTGAGATATTAATTCATGTAAATTGCCTTAAAAGGCATAAAATTTAATTAAGGCATTAATTGGTAGTTAATGTGCAGTAATGGACATAATCTAATTATGGACATAAGTTAATTTGAATTTGAATAGGGATATTAAAATTCAAATTGGGGTAAAAGTTTATAAGTAATAATCAATGTTTAGGACACGAGGTTGGACTCATTTGTGGTGTAAAACTGCCCGGACCCGCCCGGCAAATCCAGTAGCCCCAAATGGTAGTCCAATGTGAGATGTCCTAAGAACAAATTAAATGCGTGACAACTGTATGGACACAAGGTTAGGCCCATTTGTGGTGTAAGACTGCCCGGACCCGCCCGGCAAATCCAGCAACCACAAAAGGACGGCCTAATGTGAGAGGTCCTACAGGGTTGCGGTAGTAATAAACTAAGAAACAATTAACCAAAGTAAACATGTGGTGGGACATGGGGGTTAAGTGGGTGACATTTGCGTGACATGTGGAAATACGAATAGAGATACTTAACCAAATTTAAACATGTAAGTGGACATGAACAATAGGGGTTAAGTAGAGGGGACCAAGCGTAGGTGGAAGGCTTGTGTCAGACATAAGGACCCTTTTCAGACCAGTAACCCATTAGGTATCTTTGTGGGCTCGACCCAAGTCGAGGATGGGACACGCATACTAGGACTGATTGTAAGAGGTCAAAACGGGTTAACGGTGGCAACGCAAGTCCAACGGGGTCATGTGCGTGCGTGGGTCTGGGCTGGTAGGTAAGACGTTGTTGCATCGTGTAGGTATAAGCCGTGCATCTTTGAGTTGTATCGGGTTACCACTTTGGGAAATGATACACCCCACTGTGGGACCAGCATGGGTATCTACGAGTTAGGGAGCTGATCGCATTGGGGCTAGGGGGTACACCTAGTGGAGATAGGGGTAGGCGGCACCTGTGTAGTCAGCTAGGGGTACACGAAACTACTAATATGATTTCTAAGTTTTGTAAGTGGGATCAACCTTTAGGGTGTTTGGTGTGGTGCAGTGTAGTAATTATTCTTTAGCAATTAGGTGCGCCTTTAGCGTTATCTTTGTTCATCCTATTTCCTTTGGTTGCTTGGTCTTGCCATTTATTCGCAGTCATTTCCTTATTTACCAAGTTTATGTCTTATCCTAGTCACTTTAGTAATTATATTGTTAGAGTTATCGGACTCGCCAGACTTTATGTCTGACCCACTTTGTTTCCACCTCTTTTCTTCCTTTTTTTCCTCCAGGTTCTCAGGGTTGACCTAACACAAGTGGAGCTTGATCGAATCGCTTTATCTCTCTTTTGGAAAAGCTTGGACTGCTGAAGTAAAGTTCAGCTTTTCATTTTCTTTATGGCTATTTGTAGTAGTGGGATTATGTACTTTGTTTTTATCAAGATGGATATTATGTACTTGACTCTTGTTTATGGTTTTTGATAATGTAACCAAACGTATTTACCTTCTGCTGCAATAAATGAAGTTTTAAATTTTCAAGTACTGTTTTATTTCTATCTTGTTGTGATTTTCTATTATATATTCACTTAAAATGCTCCATGGAAGTTAATGCATTCCCTTTGTGAGTGACATTAATGGACGTGGGGTGTTACACGTGGTATCAGAGCTGAAGGTTACCAGAACAGATAGAAATTTTGAAAAACTATTTTTCAAAAAGTATTTTTGGAAAGAAGCATTTTCAAAAACATATCTTTATGAGTAATATTAAGAGAAAAGTTTTTGTGAAAAACATAATCCCCAACAGCCATATATCTATCTTTCGAATTCTCCGTTTACCAAAGGGCGTACAGATACCTGGATGGTTCAAAAGTTATTTGGAGGCAAGGGCTAATACCGCAGGCCCAATAGATGCTTCTCCTCCTCCTCCTCCACCCCGCGTGGATCCTTTTTCTAAAACTTGCAAGGACTTTAGGGCGATGGGTTGAAAATCATTTAATGGCACAGAGACGCTTGTCGAAGCTCAAAACTGGATAAAGGAGACAAAAGATCTGTTTGGTATCTTCGAATTGGAAGACGGAAGGAAAGTCCAATTGGCTGCATGGTTAATGAAGAACGAAGCTGCGTTTTGGTGGGAGGTCACGAATGGGGAACGTCCGGTTGAAACATGGATGGATTTCAGGCATAAGTTCGAGATAAAATTTCTCTCACGGGCAGAACAGAATCTATATATGGAAAGGTTCTTAGCGTTGAAGCAAGGAAACTCGTCAGTGAAAGAGTACGTCAACCAATTTATCAATTGGCGAGTTTTGGCTTGGACTCAGTGAACACAGCCGATAAGAAGGCCCTACGATTCGTTAAAGGGTTGAACGAGCCGCTGCAGGGGTTAGCTATGACCCACATACCTATAGGGGCCACTTTTGCGAATTTGGTTGACATGGCGCTTATGTACGAAGAGAAAGGTGCAAGTGCTAACAAGGCACCGGAGAAGAAAGGAGATTCGAAGAAATCGCAACAGCAACACAAGAAAGGAGGAAAGGACAATAATGGAAAGGGAAAGAAGAGGTGCTTTAACTGTGGGACACCAGGCCATCTGAGCAAGGATTGCCAAAAGAAGAAAAAGACTGGCTGTTTTAACTGTGGTGAGGGAAGGCATCTAATCAAAGACTACCCAAGAAGACAAGGGCAGAGGGCAGGATCTGCATCTGGAGGGCAAGTTCAGGCTCTCATGGCACCTGGGCAGGTGAGAGGGCAGGTTCAGGCTCTCATGGCACCAGGGCAAGAGCGAGGTACAAATATTTCTGTCGAAAGTTTGGTTTTTTTTGTTCGATCACCCTGTTCGTACTTTATTTGATTCTGGCGCATCACACTTTTTTATATCAAATGCCTTAGTTGAGCCACTGCACCTAGAGACCAGTTTAGTAGAGGATCCCTTAGTTGTTTCAAATCCAATTGGTGGCTCAGCTTATTTGTCAATGATTTATTTGGATTTGAAAATTTCTATATTTAGCGTTGGTTTTAAATGTGATGCCTATGTTTTGGGCTTCACGGGTTATGGGTTGATTCTAGGCTTGAATTGGCTATCCAGAAATGGTGCGATCCTAGATTGTGAAAGGAGAGTGGTTAGACTCACGACTTGCCTCGGTAACACTCTCGAGATCTCTTGTAATCCCATAAATTCTGTTATGCTAAGTTATCTAGAATCGCTTGATACATCTGTAGAAGATTTGCAGTCGGTTGGAGTGGTCCGAGAATATTCGGATGTGTTTGAGGAGGTGAAGGGCTTACCTCCGAAGCGGGAGTTAGACTTCCGCATATACCTCGTTGACAACGCAAAACCCCTCGCCTTACCTGTTAGGCACATGGCTTCAAGAGAGAGAAAAGAGCTCAGCAAGCAAGTTAGAGAGTTTCTTGAGAAGGGGTTTATAAGGCGTAGTATTTAAGAGTGGGGCGCTCCAGTAGTTTTTGCCACGAAGGCAGATGGGTCTCTTAGACTGTGTGTGGACTATAGAGAACTTAATAAGCTTACAAAGAAGAATAGGCACCCGCTGCCGAGAATTGACGATTTATTCGATCAGTTAGTTGGCGTCTCAGTGTTTTCGCAGTTGGACTTAACCACTGGTTTCCATCAGTTGAGAGTGGCTGAGGATAGCATTGATAAAACCGTGTTCAGAACCCCGGATGGTTTCTTCGAATGGCTTGTCATGCCTTTCGGCCTGACAAATGCACCTGCTTATTTTGTTGATTCGATGAGTAGGGTATTCCGGGAATTCCTCAACAAGTTTGTGGTGGTCTTCGTAGACGACATTCTAATTTTCTCGAAGAATGAGGAAGAGCATGCTTTGCATTTAAGGGAAGTCATGGATACTCTCCGTGCGCATCAGTTGAAAGAAAAATTCTCCAAGTGCCACTTCTGGAGAGAAGAAGTAAGATTTCTTGGACATGTGGTGTCCAGAGAGGGCTTAGCTTAGGACCCCGCAAAAGTAGTTGCGGTCCAGGATTGGAATGTTCCAAAGAATGCAACTGAAGTCCGAAGTTTTCTTGGGCTAGTAGGCTTTTATCGCAAGTTCATTGAAGACTTTGCGAAAATCTCAGCTCCTCTTACAAGGTTAATGAAGAAGAACCTGACTTTCACTTGGGATTTGGATTGCGAAGTCGCTTTCCGACATTTGAAGAGGGCTCTGACAACAACCCCGGTTTTGACACTACCATATGGGAGCAAGATATTTACAGTATACAAAGACGCATGTGGCACAGGACTAGGCGCTATTTTGATGCAAGAAGGGAAGGTAGTAGCTTATGGTGGAAGGCAATTGAAAGTGCACGAGAAAAACTACCCAACCCACAACCTAGAGTTGGCGGCCATCGTTTTTGCACTTAAGTCTTGGTGCCATTATCTCTTAGGTGAGAAATTTGAACTGTATACTGACCATAAATAATTAAATTACCATTTCTCGCAGAAAGATCTCAATCTTAGGCAGCAAAGATGGATGGAGTTTCTTGCCTCATACGATTTTGAGATCTCCTATACTCCAAGCAAGGGCAATGTAGTAGCAGACGCCTTGAGTAGAAAGAAGCTGACCTTAAGCCCTTTGTTTGTAGAGCGGCAGAGTTTGGAATATATATCCACCTTTGACTTCACACCATCTGTCGATTATGTACCCGGATTGTTGGCATCGCTAGAGGTGCAACCTACACTTTTGGGACGGATTGGAGAGGCACAGCGAGATGACCCAAAGTTGGTTGAGATAGTAGGCAACCTTATAGGAGGGGAGTCTTCGAGCCATCTTAGTAGATACACTATTGATGAGAGAGGCTGGTTACGTAGAGACGGGAGACTTTGCGTACCACAGGACGAGAGCTTGAGAAAGACAATTCTTGAAGACTTACATCGCTCTAAGATGACTATACATCCCGGTGGTGACAAGATGTATAAAGATATGAAGCGAGTTTTCTTCTGGGCCGGAATGAAGAAGGACGTGGCTGAGTTCGTTTCTAGATGTTTGGTGTGTCAACAAGTCAAGGCGGAGCAAAAGAAGCCTGGTGGTTTGCTCCATCCTTTAGAGATTCATCTGTGGAAATGGGAAAGTGTTCCCATGGATTTTGTAGATGGAATGCCAAGGTCAAGGAAGGGCAATATAGGAATTTGGGTAGTTGTAGACAGACTTACCAAAAGTGCCCATTTCATTCCCGACAAAAGTAGAAGGACCGCCGCATGGTTAGCATCTGTTTATCTTCGAGAGATAGTTCGCCTGCACGACATACCCTCTAGCATTGTGAGCGACAGAGATCCCATTTTCACTAGCGAGTTTTGGAAGAGCTTACAAGAGGCGGTTGGAACCCAATTATGTTTAAGTACCGCTTATCACCCTCAGACGGACGGGCAGACCGAGAGAATGAATCGGATTCTCGAAGATATTTTGAGGCTATGCATCTTAGACTTTGGAGGAACATGGGAGGAACATCTTCCATTAGTGGAGTTCGCCTATAATAACAGCTTTCAGGCTAGCATTGGCATGGCACCTTTTCAGGCTCTTTATGGACAACCGTGCCGATCACCCACTTGTTGGTGGGAATCCACGGATAAGGTTTTGCTTGGACCCGATATGATAAGGGAGACTTCGGAGAAGATAGACTTGATTCGACGATGAATGAAGACGGCGCAAGACCGACAGAAGTCATATGATGACAAGAGACGAACCGATCTTGAGTTTGAAGTTGGTGACATGGTCTTTGTTAAGGTGTCACCGTTGAGGAACGTAGTCCGTTTTGGATCAGTAGGGAAGTTGGCACCAAGGTTCGTAGGACCCTTTCCTATTACAGAAAGGATTGGACCGATGGCGTATAGAGTAGCATTGCCAGAGAAGCTCAGTGGTGTTCACGACGTATTTCACGTTTTGCATTTGCGTAAGTGTTTACATGATACGACGGAGGTGGTGGAGCCGAGCACACTCAAAGAAGTGGAAGTAGAATGAGATGCCACAGTCAGACGAGCACCTACACGCATACTTGGATCAGAGGTCAAAAAGCTATGCAACAAAGAGGTCAAGTTGGTCAAAGTGCAATGGGGAGATGATCTTAGAGACGCGACTTAGGAGACGGAAGACAAGATGCGTACGCTATACCCTTTTCTTTTTGAGGGTATGTTTTTAACTTCTCCTTTTTCTACCGCTTTGTTTATACTTGTCCTATCGTTTGTAATATCTTTGCGATGATATCTTCGATCTTTAGTTAGGAACGCTCCTTTGGTTGTAAACATGTGTTTGAAACATGTTATGTTTGGTGGATGCTAGTGGATGAAAGTGTTTGCTTGTTGATGCCCGTGGATGCATATACACACACCTTAGCCACTAGATCAGCTCAATCACTTTCATATTGCAAATGAATATGTGTACTTATTTAGGGTAATGGATGTATAATGGTTGTGCTATCATGTGGATGCTGCATTCAGATGAATGGTTGTGCACACATATAGAAATAATATGTATCATTAGGGATCTTTTGCATACATAATGGACGCATGGCACTATCATGATTTGCATTAAGGAGGTCGACTGAATCATTAGACCGCCTGATTTTGCATTAGATACGGACATGTACACCCACTGTGCATATAAACATGAAAGCATTAGAAGTCTGTAAGGACAATGGATGCCTGTGTTTGATGGTTGAGTAGATGGATGATTGGATGGTAGGATATACATTCTTCTTGACTTGAAGTTTCGGGGTTGAAATCCTTTAAGGAGGGGAGAATGTAACACCCCGTATTTCCTGTTAACACTAAAACTAACGAATTAAAGAATACTTAATTATAAATGTGGGAATTAAGGGAAATGGGTTACGCCATTGTGTTCGTCTCGGAATCCTGGTTGAGATAACATCCGAGTTTGCGTGAATTGGACTTCGTATGAAGAAGTTATGGCTGTCGGAAGTTTCCAGAAAATTCAAAAATTCAAACAGCTCAAAAACAGGTTCAAAATTCGAAAACTGGACCGGGAGTAGGCTGGGGGGGGGGGGAATTCCCGCCCAGGACCCAAGTCGACCAGGGGGTCGACCTGGGGGTCGACCTACCGAGTCGACCTGGTCGAGTCCTGGCTGGCCTGGTCGGGTTCTGGGCGATTTTCTGGGTTTTTGGGCGTCTTTAGGGCTGAGGTAGCTCCTTGGATGGTTCTGGTTGCTCTTATCTTGATCGGACGACTTAAATTAATCCTAAACTCTATAAAAACACATGTAGACTCAAACCTAAAACCTAATCAAAAATTAGAACAATGGTCGTCATGCTATCAGTCTACAACTTGGAGAAGCCGCCACCAATTAGAAGCAAAGTAAACCAACTCAATTCAATCCAATTCAAACTTAATCAACGAATTTGCCTACATCAAGGGAACGCTAATCAATTACAGAAAACAGATACCAGAACTCAAGACTCTCTCTTTGTTTGTGAGTTCGATTTCTCTAATAAGATAATTACTAATTTAATTAAGATGAGATGTAATTAAGGTTATATGGCTATGCTTGTGGATCATTGTAAAGATGTGGTATTTTGTGAATATATGCTATTTGTTTATGATGATAGTTTTGTAGTGAATCCCTTTTTATATGCCAATCACTATGTTCAACATTGATTCATTATGACATCATATTTGATGCAAGTTTGGGTGTTAGATTATATGCTAGTTTCTATGAGAATCGTTCACAAGTTTACATGTGAATTAAGTAACATGATTTATGCAAGTTTACACCCTTGAGTTTATACCTATGACATATATAACTTATGCAAGTTTACACCTTTTAGTGTAGATCTATGACATGTATAACTTATGCAAGTTTACACCTTTAGGTATGCATCTATGACATATATAACTTATGCAAGTTTACACCTTTTAGTTTGGATCTATGACATGTATAGTTCATGCAAGTTCACACCTATTAGATATATGTTTTAGACTATGAAAATACAAAGTAATGCAAGTTATGTTGAAATTCTTATTTGCAAGTTAAATGCAAGTTAGATCTATTTTGTGTACTATGTCAATTTGTGATGTTTCTTCCCTTTTATATGTTAGACTATTCGCTAGTCTAATATATATATATATATATATATATGTTTGTGTGTGTGTGTGTCATGTTAAGAGAACGTACAACGTGGGGGCGATGGGGATAGTATTGAATATACACATATTGAGAATTGGCATTTAATTGCCTTTATAAAAGGCATATAACAAATTTGAGATATTAATTCGTGTAAATTTCCTTAAAAGGCATAAAATTTAATTAAGGCATTAATTGGTAATTAATGTGCAGTAATGGACATAATCTAATTATGGACATAAGTTAATTGGAATTTGAATAGGGATATTAAAATTCAAATTGGGGTAAAAGATTATAAGTAATAATCAATGCTTAGGACACGAGGTTGGACTCATTTATGGTGTAAAACTGCCCGGACCCGCCCGACAAATCCAGTAGCCCCAAATGGTAGTCCAATGTGAGATGTCCAGGGCACAAATTAAATGTGTGACAACTGTATGGACACGAGGTTAGGCCCAATTGTGGTGTAAGACAGCCCGGACCCGCCCGGCAAATCCAGAAACCACAAAAGGACGGCCTAATGTGAGAGGTCCAACAGGGTTGCGGTAGTAATAAACTAAGAAACAATTAACCAAAGTAAACATGTGGTAGGACATGGGGGTTAAGTGGGTGACATTTGCGTGACATGTGGAAATATGAATAGAGATACTTAACCAAATTTAAACATGTAACTGGACATGAACAAGAGGGGATAAGTAGAGGGACCAAGCGTAGGTGGAAGGCTTGTGTAAGACATAAGGACCCTTTTCAGACCAGTAACCCATTAAGTATCTTTATGGGCTCGACCCAATTCGAGGACATGACACGCATACTGGGTCAGATTGTAAGAGGTCAAAACGGGTTAATGGTGGCAATGAAAGTCCAACGGGGTCATGTGCGTGCGTGGGCCCGGGCTATTAGGTAAGACGTTGTTGCATCGTGTAGGTATAAGCCGTGCATCTTTGAGTTGTTTCGGGTTGCCACTTTGGGAAATGATATACCCCACTGTGGGACCAACACGGGTATCTACGAGTTAGTGAGCTGATTGCATGGGGGCTAGTGGATACACCTAGTGGAGATAGGGGCAGGTGACACCTATGTAGTCAGCTAGGGGTACACGAAACTACTAATATGATTTCTAAGTTCTGTAAGTGGGATCAACCTTTAGGGTGTTTGGTGTGGTGCAGTGTAGTAATTATTCTTTAGCAATTAGGTGCGCCTTTAGCGTTATCTTTGTTCATCCTATTTCCTTTGGTTGCTTGGTCTTGCCATTTATTCGCAGTCATTTCCTTATTTACCAAGTTTATGTCTTATCCTAGTTACTTTAATAATTATATTGTTAGAGTTATCGGACTCACCAGACTTTATGTCTGACCCCCTTTGTTTCCACCTCTTTTCTTCCTTTCCCCCCAGGTTCTCAGGGTGGACCTAGCACTAGTGGAGCTTGATCGGATCGCTTTATCTCTCTTTTGGAAAAGCTTGGACTACTGAAGTAAAGTTCAGCTTATCATTTTCTTTATGGCTATTTGTAGTTGTGGGATTATGTACATTGTTTTTATCAAGATGGATATTATGTACTTGGCTCTAGTTTATGGTTTTTGATGATGTAACCAAACATATTTACCTTCTTCTGCAATAAATGAAGTTTTAAATTTTCAAGTACTGCTTTATATTTGTCTTGTTGTAATTTTCTGTTCTATATTCACTTAAAATGCTCCATGGAAGTAAATGCATTCCCTTTGTGAGTGACATTAATGGACGTGGGGTGTTACACAACTAGCCATGCTGCCCTGCCCAACTTCTGTCATATCCGGTTTATAAGGCTAGAGGCTTCATCTAACTTCAGAACATCTGATCACCATTCACTTTGAATGCCACATCGTCAAACCCGTCAATTCACTAATTGATTTCCAAAAATATCATGGGTATAAAAAGCTAAGAGGAACGAATTCCTCCACCACCAGACGTAATACCTATAAGAGATCAACCTTACGTGATTTGTTAGGTATACTCTATCAGACACTCGTCCATGCAAGTTGTCCTGGGATTGGACAAACAAAAACACCATTCTGGAACAGGACGACCCTTGTATTTTACTCCGTCTTCAATTTTCTTCAGCATAATCTTATTTGCAATGCTTATGCCTATACGGAGTGGTTTTCAGATAATATATCCAACCGGTCTCTCCGTATTGATAACGATGGTCAAAACACTTCGATAGTCGGTTATTTAACTATCGAAGTAAAAACAAACATCCATTCTAATGTATCACACAAACACTGGCCCTTTATATTTTAACATTAATTCTTCAGTTTCCTATATCTTCCTAGATAATTTCCCAAACCCGTTTAAGCTTTATACTTCTTGGAAAACATTTCCAGTTTTCATTACAACTATTTAATTTGCAACATTCGCCTTTTTAAACACTATTCACTTTAAAATGTGAATAAAATCCATTTATAAAAATCTGAACATGTTTATCAAACAAATCTTCATTTAAGTAATAAATACCCTTATAGGCTCAATCTTATTTACTGAGTTATTCTATAATTTTATCTTCCCATTTCATTTCATAAACTCTGTCTCTAAGTCACTTTTTGTTAAGGCATATCACGTTTTAACTTTAATCTTGATTACATATTCTATTGTAATTTATTGGTTTAAACCCAAGTATTAACTATCCTATCAATTTATAATTTCTAAAAATAACTTATTTTCATAATTTATGACATTGTCGAATTATAATTCCAAATCCTAATGGTTTAATTCCAATCAAAATTTCGAACATCGAAATGATGTCATTGTTTTATGAAATGATTCTCTAATTTCTCTTTTTAAACTTATTCTTATATTTCTTTGGACAACATCGTTACTTATTGCTTTAGGATAAGTGGATTTCAAACTAACTGTTTCATTTCCTAGGGAGTAGTGCTATATATCTAGAAATCACGCTTAAGCTTGGTCAACAATGCTAATTTGTCGTTATAGTTCAAAAACTTGCCATACGCTGTAATATCCCTTTTATAATTAATCTTAACATCTCTTTCCATTACAAACTGATACCATTCCTCGACTATAGTGAAGCCATTCAAGTTGGGGTATTTTATTTACCTTTCAGACCTTGATCGACAACGTTCTCATCTTAGAATAGGTATAAGTTCGTAACCCTAACCCCTTATACTTTATAATCCGTCAAATAATCGTTTATATTTACTTTATAAAAACTAACTACATAATGTTTATAATAGAACTTCTATTATAATTTAGACTTCGCTTAAATTATAAAAATATAATTTTTATAATTATCTTCGTTGATTTGCCCGACGGTCAATCAACTTCTTAACAAAAATGGGTTTATGGTCGACTGTTGCTATTTTCTTAATCGGTATCGTCTATTTATAATGTTGAATTTCTATTCAACATGATTCAAACAGTGCATATATAAAACAAACAGTACATATAAATATTGAGGAATCCGGTTGGATTCCTCCAACTGGTTTCCTACATCCACAAATGTTAGTTAAATCAACATCCAACCAATGATGTGTACATATGCAACGATATATATCTATTTCTACCAATTTAACTGTAATTTACCTAAACGACCATCACAAAGCATTCAACTAATATTTAAAATATAACTATAATATTTTAAGATAGATCAGAGTTAGGAATTTACTCACCTTCGCGCGTTAACCGTTAAATAACGATTTGCGTCGATTGATTTTATAACGAAATATCGGTAGCTTTGTTCTCAACCACATCAGTTCTCTAAGGTAGATTCTCTTGTTAAGATTCCAACATGATCGGTTTCGTGCAATTGTTTAACGGTCGACCCTTCCTGCTACTTTGTTCTCGTCTTCATACCCGTTCTAGAACCTCTTCTTTTCTTTTCCACACACTTCCTTTTCTTTTTTTGTGAAAATTTCTGATCCTTTCTTCTCTATTTCTTCATTCACCAATGCAACGATCAAAATTGTACTTCCCACAACCGATATTTCCTTAACTTTCTTTTTCCCTTTACATTATATCTGCGTCCCCTCCTGTGTGAATAAAAAAAAATTCCCGCCCTTCTTCACGAATTTAATCCCAAAACATACTAATTTTATTTTATATATTATTGGGCCCCCATTATTACCCAGCCCAGTATACAAAATCATTCAGACCCGCACCGACCAGAGTAGCGTCTTCTTCTAACTTGAAACCACCTGCTGCTAAAATGCATCATCCCACAAACAAAACAAAACGTGAACTCTTTTTCTCCCAAAGTTTAATCACCGCGACCTAATTCTTACTTCACCCCGTGCATCTTTCTTCAATCACAACATACCAATTCTACAGCCACTAGTACCATCTCCCTTCAGCAACTGTTTCCCAAAAGAAAACTCGGCCTCAGGATTCCTATAACACATTTAAAACGCAATGACCCTTTTAGCGTTGGAAAACCCTCCAAGTCTGGCAACAACCACGTCCCATCTCTTCGTTCCTCCATACTGCACAGTACCGCATCCACACAGTACTCCATCTTCATTAAAAATGAATAGGCTCATCACCCTCCTTCTCTACATGCACAGGCCGCAAGACTTTCCACGGTCATCACCATGCTCCACTACAAAACAATGTTAACTCCATGTTCAACACCACCTTCACATTCTGTCCTCCCAACTGCAAACACCCTCGCCATATTTTTGCTCCTAGTTTGCATTGTACGCTCCCTTGCACTCATCACCTCTACAAACCTCCTTCACAAAGTTATACTTCAAACTCACGTGAAAGCATGCAAGGTCATGCGCCTGCTATATAGTGGCCACTTTTCCCCACTAACATGCTATAGGGAACCGCATTTCATTGTCCAAAACATGAACTCCCTCACATGTTGCGTACTCCACCATTTGCCATGAGCTTTAAGACCCCATACCCATGCATGACCTAACCACTTCGCACCCCTCTCTTCTTTCCTATTTCTTTACAATATTTAAAACGCAATATACAGACTACCCACTCCACTTTAATACAACAAACATACTCAATCCATTAATCCCTGTCGCCACTTCCATCCATATATGCTTCTTTACGTTCCAGTTTTAGTTTATCTATGCATATACTTGATTATATATTATTAATATTAATAGTATCGGCTATTTTAAGGAAAATATGAGTCTTGGGTTTTGAAAATTACTGAAGGCCAAAAGGAGAAGAATGACAGCGGTTTATATAGGTATAGAAACCTTCAAGGTTAAGTATTAGGGTATAGAGTGTTATTTGCTAGTTTGTTGCGCGAATAGATATATGAAAAGTAACGGTATGGTAGCTGCGAGTTGACCATTCATAGAAGGTAGAAGGATAGGGTAGGTTTTCATTTCATAGGAGGGCATAGGGTTCTTTTAATGTAAGGGTATTGATCTTATTTGATTTGATGAAGACTTAAGAGAGAAGTAGGGTATGGGTTAGGCTACGTAAATATTTAGGGGGATGGGTGCTTTTGGCGTACGCGATTTGTACATTTAGTCATGTTGCCTTCGGTATGAAGGAATGCGATTGCTCACATTTGATGTTTTGTACAATAAAATATGTTTTGAGTCCAATATTTGTTTGCACATTGAAGTCTATATATAATCTATATTATACAGTGTTTTGTTTATTTACGGACTGCTATGGACAAGAATAAAAATACCATCGTGTCCAGCGAGGTGCCACGATCCCAAATATATAATAATATCGGTAGATCAACTTATATTGTGAAACCCCAAAATATCGATATAGGGTGCGAAATACTCCAAACAAAAAGTTACGTATTTAATTAATTAAAAATTACAGTAAAATTCTAAAAATTAAATTATCACTACGTCTCAAAAGAATCTTGTCTAAATTTAAGACCGATACTTAAATATATTTAAATAACCATTAGGGCCAAAAATGAATATACCGCTGTTTTTCTAAATATTTAATTTGGACATAACTTGCAATATATAATCTGAAATCTCGATTTTTCACTTCCATTAGAAAAATATAGTTCAGCGGATTTCAACGTTTCTTGATTCGAGGAAATCCGACTTGTAACGGATCCTGTACGCTCAGTTGAAGTTCAAAACATTAAATTACGAACTGCAGCGTCATTATGAGCTCAATTATATCTAATATATATTTTTGTACGTTCAACTTCGTTTTAATATATATTTAAATCCACTTATATTACGATTTCAATATTTAAACTGATTTAAAGATTTAATTACAAACCGATAAAAATGCGGGATGCTACATTATTCCCCCTTAAAAGAATTTCGTCCCCGAAATTACCAAGGTAGAAAAATTGTTATGATCCCTATTATAACCAGGTTAAAAATATTTTATTTAATTTCTGACTTCTAGTTTAAACTAAATTAATTTATTTAAATTTAAAATATTAATTCCTTCTTAATAACGAATATTTCGAAATTTCTGAAAATTTCTAACACTTCAAATTTTCAAATTTTTTTGCCAGCATCTACTCTGCATGGCTCAATCGGTACTACTACAACTTGCCTCTCTGGGTCTTCTCCAATCCAAAAGAAATTCCAACAGCCAAGTCGCTTTCCCAATATACTCATAGAAATCTCATATCCAACATAAAATATGAATATGTACCTTTTGTCTGGTATTTCACTCTACCTCTTCCATTTGTTGGCCAATCAGCATATACCATTTCATTTCCACTTAATTTCCATTAAAATTATCCTCGAACCACATCATCCACATATAACTTCCTTCAAACTCCAATTCCAAACTCAATTCCAACTCTTAATTTATCAACTCAATTCCATTCCATATTATCTCTAATACAAACCAATTTTATTCGACTTAGTTAAATTCTCTATTTATTTACTTCATATGTGAATTTTAAATTTCAGAATTCTAATTCTGGGTTTAATTTCAAATTAGTTTGAAATCAAATATATTCATTTGAATTTTCGAACAACTAATTTCAAAACAATTCAAAATCTGTGGTAGTAATCTGTCACTTTCAACTCAAAAATGAACACTGATGATGCTGCAGTCATCATCAGAATTATATCCCAGCGATCGAAGTGAGTTCAATACTATATCACTTTCCAAACCATTTTAAGCACTTCATTTTCGAAATTACTTCAAAATATCCTTTCAAATTTTCATTTACAAACCTTTTCCATAGTTTTAAATTCCAAATTAGATTTAAATTTAGATTTAGTTCATCTGATTTGTATTTTATACTTACGTGAATTTCGATTGGTTGTTTACATAACCAACTCAATTATGATCTTATTCGATTATAATAATGATCACACATCCAATATACTATAATAATCTCAAGATATATACTTCTTTTATATCAAAATATATTTTGGGTAAAATTATTTCATTTACCTAGATTTTAAAACAATATTGTGTCGTATTTCTCTATCCAAGCGTTTATAAACCCCTATCGACCTCGTCAGCTAAACGCGTCGATTTGAAATTTATATACCACTCAACAGATGCATCAACACAAAATAAAACAGTTTTTATATCGATTTACAAATACGCGCTCATATGTATGTGCACTCAAACTCAATCTAGGATATTACTTACCTCATCTCTATTGAGTTATGCCATAGAGCCAATTTAATCACTTAACCTTCAGCTCTGATACCACTGTAATGGCCGCGGAATTTTCGACCCTGAAAATCAACTTAAAAACACTGTCAATTACTCGAGCATCGAAAATACCGGGACATTAATAGAAAGAAGTTAGAAGGTGAGAAAGATATGGTAGAACTAATAGAATAAAAGAATAAGAAGAACATAACTGGACAGAATCAGAGTAAACACGAAACTCACAGCGGAATGAATCAATTGTATTATATAACATAATCTTGAAATACAAATATGAATTTGTATATATATATATACATACCATATCAGAGTATAACTCATATACATCACAGCGGAAATAATCTCTAAATAACTAATGGTGAAGTCTCTTGCTTTGAGCTCTTCCAAGTGAATCCGTAAAAGCCAGAATAACTTGACTGCCCGTAAAAATTTGGGCATCCAAGAGTTTAGGAAAAACAAACAAAATAAAACTCTGGGTCAGTCATGGGACTGGTGTGAGTAAACTCCAGTCATATTGCTTAACTTTGAAAATCCTTTTGAAACAAAAGGATAGAAGACCAGCCCACACATAAATATGGATGGTTTTTACCTTACTATAACCCAAACCATTTTGATATCAAAATCCAGTGATATTATAACAATGTCTAATCAATATAAATAACCAAGTAGCAGAACGCTTGCATCTCACGCTCCACATATATAGTAAAAAAATCATAAACCGCAGGGCGCTTATTGGAGAATGGATTCCAACAGACAAGGTATGAGAGCATCTTCCGATCAGTGTACTCTAGAGGGTATACACTAGGGTTCAACAAGAACGTCTTGCAACCCGGCCTCACATGACTGCCCACTCATTTTGTAACAGCGAATCGGGAGAGGGGAATAACCGAACCGGCCGATTTTTGAGGTCGACCCGAGCTCGCTGGGTCGACTAGGGGTTAATCCAGGGTGTTTGGCTGTCAACCCGTGGGACGATTCGCTCAAATGCAAATTTTGCATTTGAATGGTTCTCATGGTGTATCTTTAATCTAAAGGCCCTAGATGGTTCCTACACTTGACTTCTTCCCCAAGACATGCTTTGATGGCTTGGATTGAATCTAGGGTTAATCCTATGGCCTAAAACACTTGCCTAATCTATAAATAAGACCCTAACCTACCCTAAATCATCATTATTCATTCATACAACTAAACTATGGCAAAATCAATCCTCTCATGGCCTCCACTCTCTTCATAAAATTCCTAAATAAATTCCTAAGTGTTTTTCCATGCATACAAGTGTTTTCAAACTTGTATGAGCATCATTAGCTTGCATTCAAGTCAAGTTTATATATTTGCATCATAAAGAAAGAGTCTTGATCATTTTGGCTCAAGGGTTGTGCTTGCATTTTGGGTTTAATTGATTTCATAAGGGCTTTGTCATATTTTTGTGACTTCTTAAGCATTGTAAGCCCTATTCTACTTTCATACTTAAACTCTAATGTTAAATGTATGATATGCAAGTTTATATGCAAGTTTATCATGTTGTGATATGCAAGTTTATATGCAAGTTTATCATGTTGTGATATGCAAGTTTATATGCAAGTATGCCAAGTTATGTTATGCAAGTTTGGGTTGAACATTTTGTTCATGCTATCATGTTATGCAAGCTTATTTTGGGTTTATGAACATAAAGCTTTAAGCTTTATGCCAAAGGTTGCATTTTAGCAACATGTAAGTTATCATATCTCTTATGATAACTTGCATGTGAGGCTAAATGCGAACTTATGGCCATCTCTACATGTCATTTAGCACCATGTATCACCAATATGCTAAGTTTGGTTTTATGCATTCTTTTGAGGCCTAAAAATGTAATATGCAAGTGTATGAACATATGAACATTTCATATGCCACCATGTTAAGCTTGTGGCTTCAATACCTTTATGTCATGATTATGCCAAGTTCCCTCTTTCTATCCTTTATGCGCTATTGCGATATGTAAGCCATGGGATTGCGTTTGGGGTTGGGTAAACTTAAAAGACATAAAACATAAGCTTGGGAATTTACCTATTAAGTTAGGTCTACCCATTGGGAATTTACCTATTAAGTTAGGTTTACCCAATTGCTTGAAAACTTGTAACATGTTTTGGAAACATGATGGACATGACACTTAGAAAAGATAAGTTTGGCCAACTCGAGGTTGGGTTGAGTTTGTAGCGTAAAGCTACCTGGAACCGACCGGCTTAACTAGTTGCTACAAACAATAGGACCCAATGTGAGAAGTTGGTCATGTTGTACCTTGAACCCGAGGTTAGACCAAGTTGTGGTGTAAAGCTACCCGGACCCGCCCGGCTTAACTAGTAACCACAACAAGGTCTAATGTGAGAGGTTAAGGCGCATTAAATTAATTAATGCCTCTTGATTAGGGTTAAGTCATGATCCACTTAATACTTAACCAATTTGGGCTTGGTAGATTAATCGGGGTTAAGTCGTGAACTCATCGTTACACTTAACCAAGTTAATCCAGGATTAGCAAGAGGGTTAAACCGTACTTAACCCACTAGAAAAATCCTAGCAATGGGGGCCCACTCCAGCAGTAATCCCAAGTTAGTATCATCATGACCCTAGGGACTAGGCTAGGGTGGGGGCACGATTACTGGACTGGAGGTAAGTGACCAAAAGCGACGGCAGAGGGTACGCCGGTGTAGTTCCGGGCGGACTCTGGTCGTGCACATAGTCCGTAGCCGGAGAAAACATGCACGGGTACCAGTAGATCGGGACTGTGGACTCATGTTCATGGTGTCCAGGGTTTGACACCCTAGGGCTTGATACACCCGAAGGGTGGACCCGGCACAGTTCGACTACAATTTTGATTGGGCCGTATTGACACCAACACGTGACGAGTTAGGCTTAGGGAGCCGATCGACTAGACCATTTGGTTGGACCTTGTATTAGGGTCATTTCATGTTATTGGGCCAAAGCTTGGGCCAAGGGAGCAATACTTGTTTATTCAAGTCATGTTAGTTTGCTAGTACACCTGTGGTGCAAAACCTTAATCCTGATTATGCGATGACACATTTATCTACCTTGTTAGTTAATCATCATGCTAGTATATTGTTATCCTTATGTTCATCCCTGCTGCTCATGCCAGTTAACTTTATCAGTTTACATTGATTGTAGTAGGGCTTACTAAGTCTTTTTGACTGACCTGTTTTCTTTCACCTCTTTTCTTCCGTTCCCCCCCCCCAGGTTCTCAGGGAGGGAATACTGGAGCTTAGCTTGGATTTCGGATTGCTTGCTTGTGGGATTTCAGCTCATGTACGGTTTCGACATGAAGCTAGCTATGGTTACCACTTAATTGGGGATAGCACTTATTTATTTCAGTTTTTCAGTTGATGTTGTTTTATCTAGACTTGTTTATTCGGAAAGCTATGTTGTACCAGACTTGTTTTGAAATGTTTTGAAATCTTCCGCTGTTTTATCTATGTTATTTACTCTGTTTACATATATACATATGTTCTTGTTCTGCCTTGATATATCATTATGCATGTTTACCTGATTCAAACGCCCCTCCAAAGTCAGAGTGCTTGCAAGAGCCACCCTGGTGGAGGTGGGGTGTTACATTTGGTATCAGAGCATATGGTACGAGAAGGAACAAAAAAGAAAGCTTTTAGAAAACTTTTGGAAAACTATTTTCAAAACCAAGTATAAAGTATTTTCCAAAGAAAAGTCTAGTTTATTTTAAAGGCTATTCCCCAAAAAGCCATTAGCAAAATTCCTTCGTTTTTCTCCATTCTGAATCTGTCTTTTTCTTCGTTTTCAGTATGGCCGATAACTTTGCTATTCCGGAGGGAGTACACGTACCTGTTTGGTATAGGAGACTTTTGGAGGCTAGGGCGACCGAAGCCGGCCCCGCAGATGTTCCTCCTCCTCCGGTAGTTAATGTTCCTCCTCCTCCTCCTCCGGTGGTTAATGTTCCTCCTCCTCCTGTCGCTGAGGTTCCTCTTCCTCCTCCCCCTCAGCATCCTCAAGTGGACTTCGCAAAGACTTGCAAAGATTTCAAAGCAATGGGTGGCAAGAACTTTCAAGGCACTGAGACTTTTGTAGAGGCCAGAAATTGGTTGAAAGAGACCGAGGATTTGTTTGCAATCTTTGGGTTAGACGATCAGAGGAAGCTCTTGTTGGCGGGTTGGCTTATGAAGGATGAAGCCGCTTATTGGTGGGAAGTCACCAATGGTACTAAGCCTGTTGAGACTTGGGCCGATTTCAGGGCAAGGTTCATGCTTAAGTTTCTATCTTCTGCTGAGGAGAATCTGCAAATGGAGAGGTTCATAACTTTGAAACAAGGAGATATGTCTGTCAAAGAATATGTGAACAAGTTCAATCAGTTAGCTCGTTTTGGCTTGGATATGGTGAATACTCCTCAGAAGAAGGCTCTTCGTTTTGCTAGAGGATTGAATGAGCCGTTGCAGGGATTGGCTATGTCACATATTCCCCATGGGGCCACGTTTGAGAGTTTGGTTGATATGGCGTTACTTCAGGGAGATGTCAAGAAAGAAACCAAGATGAATGATACTCAAGCCAAGAAGACTGATTCCCAGGGAAAAGGAAATCAGGGTAATCCAAGTGGTCAGAGCAGTCAAGGCAATCAGAATAAGAACAAGAGTCAAGGCAACAAGGGGAACAACAACAAGGGCAATAACAACAAGGGCAAGAACAACAAGGGGAAGTGCCATTATTGCGGTTCAGTTGGGCATCTTATTAAGGATTGTAAGAAGAGGAAAAGGAAGAATGGTGAATGCTTTTTCTGCAGTGAGACTGGACATTTCAGTAAGGATTGCCCGAGGAAGCAAGGGCAAGGCCAGGGTCAGACTCAGCGTGCTGGACCTTTAGGAGGGCAAGTTCATGCTCTCAATGTCGCTCCAGTTCCCGATCGAGGTAGTATTTCTGTTAAGAGCCTTTTATATATTTCTGATTTTCCAGTTCGTACCTTGTTTGATTCTGGTGCATCGCATAGCTTTATCTCATCTGATCTTGTTGATAGTTTGCACCTTAGTACTAGCTTGGTAGATGATCCCGTCTGTGTCTCAAATCCTATTGGGGGTTCCGCCCATTTGTCTATGATATGTGGGGATTTGAGGATCTCTATACTGAGTGTAGAGTTCTTGTGCAGTGCTTATGTTCTTGGTTTTAGGGGATACAGATTGATATTGGGCATGGATTGGCTGTCCAGATATGGAGCCGTTCTTGATTGTGAGCATAGGGTTTTGAGGCTCGTGACTCGCCTCGGAAACACCCTAGAGATTTCTTGTGATCCGAGAGGTCCCGTCATGTTGTGCTATCTAGAATCACTCGACTCGTCAATGGAAACTCTTCAGTCTGTGAGAGTGGTTCGAGAGTATCCGGATGTTTTCGATGAAGTTAGGGGGTTGCCCCCTAAGCAAGAGATTGATTTCCGCATTTATCTGGTGGATAACGAAAAGCTTGTTTCTTTGCCCGTTCGGCACATGGCTCCGCGTGAAAGACGGGAGCTAAGTAAGCAAGTGAAAGAGTTGCTTGAGAAGAACTTCATTAGACGAAGTATATCTAAATGGGGAGCGCCTGTGGTATTTGCTACCAAGGCGGATGGTTCTCTCCGACTTTGCGTTGACTATCGAGAGTTGAATAAGATGACTAAGAAGAACAGACACCCGTTACCGAGGATTGATGATGTCTTTGACCAGCTTGTCGGTGCTTCTGTTTTCTCTCAGCTTGATCTTACTACGGGGTTCCATCAGCTCAGGGTAGCTGAAGATAGTATAGACAAGACTGCGTTCAGAACTCCAGATGGATTCTTCGAATGGCTTGTCATGCCGTTTGGCTTGACTAATGCACCTGCATATTTCGTGGACTTGATGAGTAGGGTGTTCAGGGAGTTCTTGAACAAGTTTGTCGTGGTCTGCGTAGATGATATTCTGATCTTCTCTAAGGATGAGGAAGAGCACGCAAGGCATCTCATGGAGGTGATGGATACGCTTAGAGCGCATCAGTTGAAGGCCAAGTTCTCCAAGTGTCACTTTTGGAGAAGGGAAGTTAGATTCCTTGGGCATATAGTATCTAAGCAAGGCTTAGCGGTGGATCCCGCTAAGGTAGTGGAAGTTCAGGATTGGAAGACTCCAAGGAATGCAACCGAAGTGAGAAGTTTTCTAGGTCTTGCGGGTTTTTACGGAAGTTCATCAAGGACTTTGCAAAGATATCCGCTCCCCTCACTAAATTGACGAAGAAGAATTTAGTTTTTGCTTGGAGCATAGAATGCGAGCTTGCTTTTCAGAAGCTCAAGAGAGCCCTCACATCAGCACCTGTTCTAGCTTTGCCCGATGGAGGGAAGTTATTTACCGTATACACCGATGCATGTGGCACGGGGTTAGGAGCTGTTCTTATGCAAGAAGGAAGAGTGATATGCTTTGGCGGTAGACAACTCAAAGTGCATGAGAAGAATTATCCCACTCATGACTTAGAGTTGGCAGCAATAGTATATGCACTCAAGGCTTGGCGCCATTATCTTCTGGGAGAAAGATTTGAGCTTTATACTGATCACAAGTCATTGAAGTATCTCTTTTCTCAGAAGGATCTGAATCTGAGGCAACAAAGATGGATGGAATTCTTGGCATCCTACGATTTTGAGATAGCTTATACCCCTGGCAAGGGTAATGTGGTAGCAGATGCATTGAGTAGAAGAAGGTTGACCCTAAGTCCTCTATTCGTTGAGATGAAGAATTTAGAGTATGTGGCAACCTTTGATTTCTCTTTGGCGATTGAGTTGATGACCGGTTCTTTAGCATCTCTTTAACTCAGACCTACCCTTCTTGATCAAGTTGGGGCTTCGTAGAGAGAAGACCCTCAGATAGTTGAGATTATGGATAAGCTAATTCGAGGAGAGACGTCTAGTCATCTCGCTCGATATTCTATTGATGACAAGGGTTGGCTGAGGAGAGACGGAAGGTTATGTGTTCCAATGGTAGAAGATCTAGTAAGAAGAGTTCTTGAGGAAGCGCATCACTCTAAGTTGACTATACATCCGGGCGGAGATAAGATGTATAAAGATATGAAGCGCATTTTCTTTTGGCCTGGGATGAAGAAGGATGTGGCAGAATTTGTCTCTAGATGTATCATTTGCCAGCAAGTTAAGGCCGAGTCGAAGAAGCCCGGTAGGCTATTGCATCCTCTAGACGTTCCACTATGGAAGTGGGAGAGTATTTCCATGGATTTTATCGATGGGCTACAAAGGTCAAGGAAAGGGAATACGAGCATTTGGGTTATTGTGGATAGACTTACGAAGAGTGCTCATTTCATTCCGGTGAAGAGCAAGAGGACCGCATCTTGGCTAGCGTCTGTATATCTTCGTGAGATTGTGAGACTACATGGAGTCCCTTCTAGTATAGTCAGTGACCGTGACCCAATCTTTACAAGTCAATTCTGGAATAGCTTGCAAGAAGCTATGGGCACAAGGTTGAATCTAAGTACGGCTTATCACCCACAGACGGACGGTCAAACCGAAAGGGTGAATAGGGTACTCGAGGATCTGTTGAGGCTTTGTATTCTGGATTTTGGTGGTACTTTGGAAGACCATCTTCCTCTTGTTGAGTTTGCATATAATAACAGTTATCAGGCAAGCATAGGGATGGCACCATTTGAAGCTTTATATGGGAGGCCGTGCAAGTCGCCTACATGTTGGTGGGAGACTACAGATGAGCTTATACTTGGGCCTGATATGATCAGAGATACATCCGAGAAGATCGAGTTGATTCGGAGACGGATGAAAGCAGCCCAAGACCGACAGAAATCCTATGCTGATAAGCGAAGAACGGATTTGGAGTTTGATGTTGGGGATATGGTTTTCGTGAAGGTTTCTCCTTTGCGGAATGTGGTCCGATTTGGAGCTGTTGGGAAGTTGGCACCGAGGTTTGTTGGACCATTCCCTATTATAGAGAGGATCGGGCAGATGGCTTATAGAGTGAAGTTGCCTGAGAAGCTTGCTGGAGTACACGATGTTTTTCATGTCTCGCATCTCCGGAAGTGTTTACATGAATCAGCAGAGGTTGTTGAGCCAAGTGTTCTAAAAGATGTAGAAGTGGAGAAAGAGGCTACCTTGAGGAGAGCTCCGATTCGTATCTTGGGGACGGAGACCAAGAAGCTAAGGAATCGAGAGGTCAAATTGGTGAAGGTTCAATGGGGTGAAGCCGAAGAAGACGCAACTTGGGAAACCGAGGAGAAGGTGCGTGGGCTTTATCCATTCCTTTTTGAGGGTACACTCTCAATCTCTTTTCTTTGTTAGCATATCTTTCTCTTTGCTATCCATGTTTATCTAGTTTATCGTGTTAATCTTGACATGAGAACCTTAGGTAGAAACCCTTTGGATGAAACATGTGTTTGAAACATGTTATGCTTGATGGTTGCAAGTGGTTGCAAGTGTTTGCAAGTGGATACTCGTGGATGCATAATACACGTTAGGCACTAAGATCGGCTCACACACTTTCATACCGCATATGCATGAGTGTTTATGCTTATTCATGGATGAAAACTTGTTATGCTATCACGTGGATGTTGCATATGGATGAATGTTATGCGCACTCATGTAGAGATTATAAATTATGTTAGGAATTTGCATACATATGGACTCATTTCACTAACATATTTTGCATTAAGGGGGTTTACTGAATCAGTAACCTCCTGATTTTCGCATTAGATAAGTACATATACACACACCTTTGCATATGATCATACAGCATTTAGAACCTTTTAAGGACAATGATTGCTCGTGGATGATGTTTTGAGTAGATGGATGATGGATGGTAGGATACGTTCTTCCTAACTTGGAGATTTCGGGGACGAAATCCTTTAAGGAGGGAAGAATGTAACAACCCGTATTTTTGAATAACATGTTATAACATAAATGGAGGCAGAATTAAACTGTAAACTCTGAATCAAGGGAAACGGGCTATGCCATTGCGTTCGTCTCGGAAAAATACGCGAAATAGAGTCCGAGTTTTCGAAAATCGGAGTCCGTATGACCAAGATATGGCCTCGCAAAGTTTCACGAAAAATTCCCAAATTAAAGTATACTTAATTAAGTGAAATGGGTTGCGCAGAGAAATATATATATATATTGATATATTTATATATATATAATTGAAAATTAAATAAATAAATATGCAAAAATGTTCAAAACAGCGAATTGGGAGAGGGGAATAACCGAACCGGCCGATTTTTGAGGTCGACCCGAGCTCGCTGGGTCGACTAGGGGTTAATCCAGGGTGTTTGGCTGTCAACCCGTGGGCCGATTCGCTCAAATGCAGATTTTGCATTTGAATGGTTCTCATGGTCCATCTTTAATCTAAAGGCCCTAGATGGTTCCTACACTTGACTTCTTCCCCAAGACATGCTTTGATGGCTTGGATTGAATCTAGGGTTAATCCTTTGGCCTAAAACACTTGCCTAATCTATAAATAAGACCCTAACCTACCCTAAATCATCATTATTCATTCATACAACTAAACTATGGCAAAATCAATCCTCTCATGGCCTCCACTCTCTTCATAAAATTCCTAAATAAATTCCTAAGTGATTTTCCATGCATACAAGTGTTTTCAAACTTGTATGAGCATCGTTAGCTTGCATTCAAGTCAAGTTTATATATTTGCATCATAAAGAAAGAGTCTTGATCATTTTGGCTCAAGGGTTGTGCTTGCATTTTGGGTTTAATTGATTTCATAAGGGCTTTGTCATATTTTTGTGACTTCTTAAGCATTGTAAGCCCTATTCTACTTTCATACTTAAACTCTAATGTTAAATGTATGATATGCAAGTTTATATGCAAGTTTATCATGTTGTGATATGCAAGTTTATATGCAAGTATGCCAAGTTATGTTATGCAAGTTTGGGTTGAACATTTTGTTCATGCTATCATGTTATGCAAGCTTATTTTGGGTTTATGAACATAAAGCTTTAAGCTTTATGCCAAAGGTTGCATTTTAGCAACATGTAAGTTATCATATCTCTTATGATAACTTGCATGTGAGGCTAAATGCGAACTTATGGCCATCTCTACATGTCATTTAGCACCATGTATCACCAATATGCTAAGTTTGGTTTTATGCATGCTTTTGAGGCCTAAAAATGTAATATGCAAGTATATGAACATATGAACATTTCAAATGCCACCATGTTAAGCTTGTGGCTTCAATACCTTTATGTCATGATTATGCCAAGTTCCCTCTTTCTATCCTTTATGCGCTATTGCGATATGTAAGCCATGGGATTGCGTTTGGGGTTGGGTAAACTTAAAAGACATAAAACATAAGCTTGGGAATTTACCTATTAAGTTAGGTCTACCCATTGGGAACTTACCTATTAAGTTAGGTCTACCCAATTGCTTGAAAACTTGTAACATGTTTTGGAAACATGATGGACATGACACTTAGAAAAGATAAGTGTGGCCAACTCGTGGTTGGGTTGAGTTTGTAGCGTAAACCTACCCGGAACCGACCGGCTTAACTAGTTGCTACAAACAATAGGACCCAATGTGAGAAGTTGGTCATGTTGTACCTTGAACCCGAGGTTAGACCAAGTTGTGGTGTAAAGCTACCCGGACCTGCCCGGCTTAACTAGTAACCACAACAAGGTCTAATGTGAGAGGTTAAGGCGTATTAAATTAATTAATGCCTCGTGATTAGGGTTAAGTCATTGTCCACTTAATACTTAACCAATTTGGGCTTGGTAGATTAATCGGGGTTAAGTCGTGAACTCATCGTTACACTTAACCAAGTTAATCCAGGATTAGCAAGAGGGTTAAACCGTACTTAACCCACTAGAAAAATCCTAGCAATGGGGGCCCACTCCAGCAGTAATCCCAAGTTAGTATCATCATGACCCTAGGGACTAGGCTAGGGTGGGGGCACGATTACTGGACTGGAGGTAAGTGACCAAAAGCATCGGCAGAGGGTACGCCGGTGTAGTTCCGGGCGGACTCTGGTCGTGCACATAGTCTGTAGCCGGAGAAAACATGCACGGGTACCAGTAGATCGGGACTGTGCACTCATGTTCATGATGTCCAGGGGTTGACACCCTAGGGCTTGATACACCCGAAGGGTGGACCCGGCACAGTTCGACTACAATTTTGATTGGGCCGTATTGACACCAACACGTGACGAGTTAGGCTTAGGGAGCCGATCGACTAGACCGTTTGGTTGGACCTTGTATTAGGGTCATTTCATGTTATTGGGCCAAAGCTTGGGCCAAGGGAGCAATACTTGTTTATTCAAGTCATGTTAGTTTGCTAGTACACCTGTGGTGCAAAACCTTAATCCTGATTATGCGATGACACCTTTATCTACCTTGTTAGTTAATCATCATGCTAGTATATTGTTATCCTTATGTTCATCCCTGCTGCTCATGCCAGTTAACTTTATCAGTTTACATTGATTGTAGTAGGGCTTACTCAGTCTTTTTGACTGACCTGTTTTCTTTCACCTCTTTTCTTCCGTTTCACCCCCCCCCCCAGGTTCTCAGGGAGGGAATACTGGAGCTTAGCTTGGATTTCGGATTGCTTGCTTGTGCGATTTCAGCTCATGTACGGTTTCGACATGAAGCTAGCTATGGTTACCACTTAATTGGGGATAGCACTTATTTATTTCAGTTTTTCAGTTGATGTTGTTTTATCTAGACTTGTTTATTTGGAAAGCTATGTTGTACCAGACTTGTTTTGAAATGTTTTGAAATCTTCCGCTGTTTTATCTATGTTATTTACTCTGTTTACATATATACATATGTTCTTGTTCTGCCTTGATATATCGTTATGCATGTTTACCTGATTCAAACGCCCCTCCAAAGTCAGAGTGCTTGCAAGAGCCACCCTGGTGGAGGTGGGATGTTACACATTTAGCTTGAGTGTAGCGAATATATTGCCATCCACGGTTGTTGGCCATCCAACCGTAATCCGAAGAAACAGAATCGAAAAGAAGAACAAATATGATTTTTTTCTAGATCGATGACAATACACTCTGGTTGGGTATGACCCAACTAACCATGTTGCCCTGCCCAACTTCTATCATATCCGGTTTGTGAGGCTAGAGGCTTCGTCTAACTTCAGAACATCTGATCACCATTCACTTTGAATGCCACATCGTCAAACCCTTCATTTCACAAATCGATTTCCAAAAATATCACGGGTATAAAAACCTAAGAGGAACGAATTCCTCCACTACCAGACGTAATACCTTTAAGAGATCAACCATATGTGATTTGTGTGGTATACTCTGTCAGACACCCATCCATACAAGTTGTCCTGGGACTGGACAAACAAAAACACCATTCTGGAATAGGACGACCCTTGTATTTTACTCCGTCTTCAATTTTCTTCAGCATAATCTAATTCGCAGCGCTTATGCCTATACGGAGTTGTTTTCAGATAATATATCCAATCGGTTTCTCCGTATTGACTACGATGGTCAAAACACTTCGATAGTCGTTTATTTAACTATCGAAGTAAAACAAACATCCATTCTAATGTATGACATAAACACTGGCCCATTTTATTTTAACATTAATTCTCCAGTTTCCTATATCTTCCTAGATAATTTCCCAAACCCGTTTAAGCTTTATACTTCTTGGAAAACATTTCCAGTTTTCATTACTACTATTTAATTTGCAACATTCGCCTTTTTAAACACTATTAACTTTAAAATGTGAATAAAATCCATTTATAAAAATCTGAACATGTTTATCAAACAAATCTTCATTTAAGTAATAAATACCCTTATAGGCTCAATCTTATTTACTGAGTTATTCTATAATTTTATCTTCCCATTTCATTTCATAAACTCTGTCTCTAAGTCACTTTTTGTTAAGCGATATCACGTTTTAACTTTAATCTTGATTACATATTCTATTGTAATTTATTGGTTTAAACCCAAGTATTAACTATCCTATCAATTTATAATTTCTAAAAATAACTTATTTTCATAATATATGACATTGTCGAATTATAATTCCAAATCCTAATGGTTTAATTCCAATCAAAATTTCGAACATCGAAATGATGTCATTGTTTTATGAAATGATTCTCTAATTTCTCTTTTTAAACTTATTCTTATATTTCTTAGGACAACATCATCACTTATTGCTTTAGGATAAGTGGATTTCAAACTAACTGTTTCATTTCCTAGGGAGTAGTGCTATATATCTAGAAATCACGCTTAAGCTTAGTCAACAACGCTAATTTGTCGTTATAGTTCAAAAAATTGCCATATGCTGTAATATCCCTTTTATAATTAATCTTAACATCTCTTTCCATTACAAACTGATACCATTCCTCGACAATAGTGAAGCCATTCAAGCTGGGGTATTTTATTTACCTCTCAGACCTTGATCGACAAAGTTCTCATCTTAGAATAGGTATAAGTTCGTAACTCTTACCCCTTATACTTTATAATCCGTCAAATAATCGTTTATATTTACTTTATAAAAACTAACTACATAATGTTTATAATTGAACTTCTATTATAATTTAAACTTCGCTTAAATGATAAAAATAATTTTTATAATTATCTTTGTTGATATGCCCGACGGCCAATCAACTTCTTAACAAGAATGGGTTTATGGTCGACTGTAGCTATTTTCTTAATCGGTATCGTCTATTTATAACGTTGAATTTCTATTCAACATGATTCAAACAGTGCATATATAAAACAAATAGTACATATAAATATTAAGGAATCCGGTTGGATTCCTCCAACCGGTTTCCTACATCCACAGATGTTAGTCAAATCATTATCCAACCAATGATGTGTACATATGCAACGATATATATCTATTTCAACCAATTTAACTGTAATTTACCAACCATCACACAACATTCAACTAATATTTAAAATATAATTGTAATATTTTAAAATAGATCAGAGTTAGTGAATTTACTCACCTTCGCGCGTTAACCGTTAAATAACGATTTACCTCGGTTGATTTTATCATGAAATACCGATAGCTTTGTTCTCAACCACTTCAGTTCTCTAAGGTAGATTCTCTTGTTAAGATTCCAACGTGATCGGTTTCATGTAATTGTTTAACGGTCGATCCTTCCTGCTACTTTGTTCTCGTCTTCATACCCATTCAAGAACCTCTTCTTTTCTTTTCCACACGCTTCCTTTTCTTTTTTTGTGAAAATTTCTGATCCTTTCTTCTCTATTTCTTCATTCACCAATGCAACGATCAAAACTGTACTTCCCACAACCGATATTTCCTTACCCTTCTTTTTCCCTTTACATTATATCTGCTTCCCCTCCTGTGTGAATAACAAAACAATTCCCTCCCTTCTTCACGAATTTAACCCCAAAACTGTAACACCCCACCTCCGCCAGGGTCACTCACAAAGGAATGCACTGGTTTTGGAGGGATATTATCTAGGTAATCATGCACAGAGATATCACAAGACAGAACATAAATAGATAATTAAGTAAACAGCGGAAGAATTTATGAGAAAAGCAGACATTATTTCATTCCAAAATAAACCATGTTTCTTACAAACATTTCAAATAACACTTCATTACAATTGTCTTGTAATAGTAGCCAAAGAAGCAATAACTTAAAAACAGAAAAACAGCTTATTCCCCAAGTGCAGTAAAAAGAAGCAGCCATAGCAAACCGTACATGCTGAGCCAAAGCAAGTGATATCCGAGCTAGATGCTAGTGTTTCCTCCCTGAGAACCTGGGGGGGGGGGGGAGGGGGGGAAACGAAAGAAAAAGAGGCGAAAGGAAAAGGGTCAGTCATAAAGACTGAGTAAGTCCTAGTTACTTTCAGCCTAAAAACTAGTAAAGGTAACATGACATGTATAAACTGAAAGTAACTATAAGCATGATGTCAAGATAAGCGAGATAACAGGATAATCAAGTATAATCAAGTATAGGTCAAGTATAGATCAAGAGTAGCATTTTGTGTTCAAGGTTTGCTATACCACTGTACTAGTATTCTGGTTTATGTCGGGTAAAAATCAAGAAAGAATCTCTTGGGTCAATAAGACCCAATTATCAAGAGTTGGCCCCAAGTCAAGTGTATTCAAGAAAGGATCACCTGGCCCAATAATCAAGAGTTGATCCAAGTCAAGGTCCAACTAAACGGCCTAGTCGATCAGCTCCCTATAAGCCTAACTCGTCGTGTTTCGGTGTCATACGGCCCTAATCGCGAATGTAGTTACTTGTGCTAGGCCCACCCCAGGGGTGTATCAAACCCTGGAGTGACAACCACTGACATAATTCAAGTCATACAAGTAAACCTACTGATGCCCACGGGTCAACGCTGGACTCATGTGCACGACCATGGTCCGCTTGAACTGGTACACCAACTAAGCCATCCCTTTTGGTCACTTACATTCAGAGTACAGTAATCGTGCCCCACCCTGCCTAGTCCCAGGGTACAATGATACATCTAGTGGGTTACTGCTGAAAAGGACCCCGCAACTATGTTTTCCTACTGGGTTAAGTGTGTCCAAGATTCAAGACCTAACCCTATCAAATCATGTATCAAGTTGGTTAAGTGTATTCAAGTGTTTCAAGACTTAACCCTATCGTTTTCAATTGGTTAAGTATACTCAAGTGGTTCATGACTTAACCCTATCATGTGGAATTAATTTATTTTAATGCACCCAACCTCTCACATTAGACAGGTATTGTTGTGGCTGCCGGTATGCCGGTCGGTTCCGGGCAGTCTTACGCCACAACTCAGTCTAACCTCGGGTTTCAAGCGCGGTGTGACCAACTACTCACATTGGATCCTATTGTTTGTAGCCACTGGATTTGTCGGTCAGTTCCGGGCAGATTTACGCTACAAACTCAACCCAACCTCGAGTTGGTCACTTCATATTTTCTAAGTGTCATGTCCACATTCATGTTTTCCAGCATAATCACATGTCAAGTTTCATATCATATTTTCAAGTCATGTTTCATGTTATTCAAGTTTTCCTAACTACCCATAACGTATCCCCATCGCACGTAAGTTCGTATTAACACAAATAGATCTAAGAGGGGAACATAACAATATGACAAGGTGGGTATAAGATGGAAAATTAATCACAAGTTAAACATGGTGATGTTCGAGGCAAGGTGTTTAACATAATCTAGCATATGATAGCATAAAAGGGTTGGACAAGAACATGAATCTAGCACGAAGGTGATTTGGCCACAAAGGTGATAAACGAGATTACAAGACTGACTTGAGATAATTGGTTACAACGTCACAAGCAAATAGAAATTAATAGGCTGTTCAATTCTATCATATTAAGACAATAGTCATGGCATAAGGCAATACATCCTAAATGATGGTTTAGACTTGATCCAAATGTCAACATAGTTTTGGTCTAGATCTACCCAAATTGGTATCCAAACATGTCAAAGATTCATAACAGTGATATCATAGGTTCATGAACATTGGGTAGACCTAACTCAATAGGTAAATTCCCAAGATCAAGACCCACAGATAATCAAGAATAGGATGAATAATCAAGTATAGATCCAAGTTTTACAGTCATAGTTCTAGGTAAGACTTTCCTAATTATGTATCATAGGTGTTTTATTCATAAATAGTCCAATGTAATAGTTTCAAGGTCATGGTCATAGCCTTATAACTGTAGGCAACAGTTCATAGTCATGAGTCATAAATGTTCCCAATTATTTTTGTCATAATCATAGGCATTGTCTTATGTTCTCAATCATAGGCATATGCATAGTCATATGTCCTCAATCATAGTCACAATTCCAATGTCATTTGGTAACGTTCCCAATATCCAAGATCCAAGAAAGAAACAAAACAGGTCCAAGAAGAAAATACGAGAGATATTAATCATACATAGATCTGTTTCAATTTAACATGCCCATATTAGATTTATAGTTTTTATCTAAAATTAACTAGAACTTACAGATCGAGGTTTAAGAAGTGGAGATCTAGAAACTAGTTGCTAAATCGTTGGATCAGTAGATCTTGTTTTGGTCTTTACGTTGTTCGAACTCTCTTGAATCCTAGCTTGAATCTCCTCTTGAAAAGTATCTCCTTGTCTTGATTTGTTTTATTTGTTTATTAATTTAATTTAGAAGAGGAGAAGAGGCCATGATCTTCTAGAATTTGAGCAGCATAAGGATAGAATGAAGTTGTGTGGGTTTAGGCTAGGTCTAGGGGTCTTTTTATAGAGATTTAGGAATGTTTCTAGCCATAGGATTAACCCTAATTTAGATCTAGGCCATCAAATTTCGTCCCAGGGTCAGAAAACAGGGTCAGGAAGTCATGCAGGTGCACCAGGCCGAAGTGGCCCGACCAGGCAGGTCGACTCCCAGGTCGACCCTGGGGTCAACTCCCCAGTCGACCTGGGGGGAGGTCGACTCCCCAGTCGACCCCCTGGGTCTGGCGGGAATTTTCCCGCCACTTCTGATTTTCTGAAATTTGAAATCAGTTTTGAATTTGAATTTTTCGTGAAACTTCGCGAGGCCATATCTCGGTCATACGGACTCCGATTTTCGAAAACCCGGACTCTATTTCGCGTATTTTTCCGAGACGAACGCAATGACACAGCCTGTTTCCATTGATTCAGATTTTGCAGTTTAATTCTGCCTTGATTTATGTTATAACATGTTATTCAAAAATACGGGTTGTTACAAAAACATACTAATTTTATTTTATATATTATTGGGCCTCCATTATTACCCAGCCCAGTATACAAAATCATTCAGACCCGCACCGACCAGAGTAGCGTCTTCTTCGAACTTGAGACCACCTGCTGCTAAAATGCATCATCCCACAAACAAAACAAAACATGAACTTCTTTTCTCCCAAAGTTTAATCACCGCGACCTGATTCTTACTTCACCATTTGCATCTTTCTTCAATCACAACATACCAATACTACAATCACTAGTACCATCTCCCTTCAGCAACTTTTTCCCAAAAGAAAACTCGACCTCAGGCTTCCTATAACACATTTAAAACGCAGCGACCCTTTTAGCGTTGGAAAACCCTCCAACTCTGGCAACAACCACATCCCATCTCTTCGTTCCTCCATACTGCATAGTACCACATCCACACAGTACTCCATCTTCATTAGAAATGAATATGCTCATCACCCTCCTTCTCTACATGCACAGGCCGCAAGACTTTCCACAGTCATCACCATACTCCACTACAAAACAATGTTTACTCCATGTTCAACAACACCTTCACATTCTGTCTTCCCAGCTGCAAACACCATCGCCATGTTTTGTCTCCTAGTTTGCACTGTACGCTCCCTTGCACTCATCACCTCGGCAAACCTCCTTCACAAAGTTATACCTCAACCTCACGTGAAAGCATGCAAGGCCATGTGCCTTCTATACAATGGCCACTCTTCCCCATTAACATGCTATAGGGAACCACATTTAATGGTCCAGAACATGAACTCCCTCACATGTTGCGTACTACACCACTTGCCGTGAGCTTTAAGACCCCGTACCCATGCATAACCTTACCACTTCTCATCCCTCTCTTCTTTCCTATTTCTTCACAATATTTAAAATGCAATATACAGACTACCCACTCCACTTCAATACTGCAAACGTACTCAATCCATTAATCCCTGTTGTCACTTCCATCCATATATGCTCCTTTACGTTCCAGTTTTAGTATATCTATGCATATACTTGATTATATATTATTAATATTAATAGTATCGGCTATTTTAAGGAAAAGATGAGGCTTGGGTTTCGAAAATTACTGAAGGCCAAAAGGAGATGAATGACAGCGGTTTATATAGGTATAGAAACCTTCAAGGTTAAGTATTAGGGTATAGAGTTGAAACGACCCGAACTTCCCCTGTAAGGAAAGGCCGGATAGAATTGAGAACAAACCATGTCATAACACAAACGGAAGAACATTTCATTGCTTACTACAACAATTTCATCAGATTACAAGAATAAACAGAGTATAAATGAATAAATATTACACATTATAAAATATCAGAGATTACAATAAATTACATAGTAGCGGAAAAAAATACAAAACACAACTGAAGGAGATATACGGATACAAAGCTTTCCGGATATCGTTCCAGCTGTAGCAAGACCCTGTGAATATAAATCTGCAAAACCAAAACTACTAGCTGCCCGTGTCGAAATAAGGGCACCCAGAGTTTAGGTTAAAACAATAAACTCCAGGTCAGTCATGTGACTGGTGTGAGAACTAAAACAATTATGAATCTTTATTTTAAAGTCAGGTAAATCAAGGGACCACGCCGTATAACACGGAACGGGTTTCCTCCCAAGAATACCAGCGCATAAAACAACAGCACAATGCTAAATAAAGAATAATGAAGCTATTATAAGACCCAGGTCCCATCACACAATGCAACGCAAGCCGGAGGATAGGGTTTTTACCTTATAACAACCAAGAATGCTTGGTACGTGAAATTTCATGTTTTATTATTACTATAAGTGTATAGTGTCAAAACAATTTCAAATTAAAAGTATCAATCATAGACGGCATGGGTACCATATATCATGTCGCCATACTAGTTCTACAATCAAAAAACGAAAAATCACGTATTTGGAAGTTGGATTTCCATCTATGAACCGAGGCAAAAGATAGTCCTCTACCGATTTGAGACGCTCTAGCCCGCCCCTCAGGATCAGAACGCATCAACCCTTGGATCATCAGTGTCGGTCCACCGATGTGGATTAGACGAAATCCTGAACACTGCGTCTCCCCGCCCTATGGGTCGTAGATGAGTCCACTGACTCTATATCCGAGGTGCCTTGCAACAGCAACAACCACACAGGTGAAAATAATATAAATGTCAGCCAGTTTAAGCACAGACACCACCTCTAGCTAGAAAGAGATGCATGTTCTCCCTGAGTCCTTCTCCCGTTTCTGGTTCATACCGGGGTGTGAGGCTCGCGAATTCACGCTACACAAAGCTACGCCACAAAGGCCGTGCTTTGATCATCAACCACAAGACTCTACTTTTCAACAGAAGCCTTGATCATTTGCATCTTAGCATGCCACACAAGCAATTCACGCTATGCAACCAATATCAATCACACATAATGAAATCCGATGTCAGACACACAGTCCATACAAGTTCGTTCTGGGTCTGAACGAAATCGGAGGCACTTTCCTCGTGTATCCATCGATCTCGAAGTACGTCTGGACGACCACCAACAATTACCCTCTTCTTGGGTGTACATCCCAATCAGGATCGTCAGTAATTATCCAAACGATGTGAAGACTTCCGGTCTTCGACCACCGTCTTTATCTTCGCCTTATCGTCGTATCAGTTATTCAGAATGGGATAAACCCGGTCTTTCTGAATGACTCGCGTATATAATAAACAAGTGTTACACAAACACAACATACGCCCCATTCCAATTCAGAATATTCTTTTATTTAGATATTCTTATTCTTTGGGAAAGGTTCCCATTAATTTTATCAAAGATAACTTCTTTAAATTTATTCTTTAATCTTCTTTTGAATATCATTTCAAACCAAATTATGGTTTATCCAAACTAGTCGGGATTAACGAACCTTACCGAAGTAATCAATTGTTAAATTTTCCAACCCTAACCTATTCATCCCATGAAGTAAAACTGGTAATACTTCATATCTAACACCACGGCGTTATCGGTAAATTAAATTAACATTTCACGTTTAAATCTAATTAAAGATTTAACTATCGTCTGGAGTAAAACTGGTGGTACTCCATTTTCGATCATCCCTTGAATTAGATATTTTTAATTATCAAATTCAATTTTCAATCTATTTAAAGATTCATTAAAACTCCACTTAGTTTTAATCTTTAACTGGGTTAAAGAACCAATGTCATTTAAAACACGGTTCATGATAAACCCAAAATCACAATTCATTTCCACCCGACTTTAACCGTAAATTAGCAAGTGAACAATTTCCTAAGTAATAACCCCGAAGGCCGAAACCAACATCAGATCAATACTCAAGAAACCATTCAACTTAACTAATCTTTAGTTAATTTCTGATTTTCTTCTCTCCATTGGGTCTAAGAACAGTATTATTAAAGATACCGTTCACGACAACCCAAAATCACATTCCATTAATTGTCTGGTTAAAGAACAAATGTTATTTAAAACACCATTCACGATAAACCCAAAAATCAATTCCAATTCAATTCCAATTAAATATTATTTAATTGGTACACTTCATTAAATCTAAATAAAAAGATTTAATCTTTTTCTCAACTGGGTTTAAGAACAGTGTTAATGAAGACACCATTCACGACAAACCCAAATCACATTTGATATTAAATACAAGACTCTGAATAGAAAATATATCGGCTTATATTCAATATCAAATTCTACGACCAACAAATATCGTATTGGAAATAACGATATAAATATATCTTTCAAATTTCCATAACAATATTTGTATAATCGCAAAATCCCACGTCGAAATATTCCGAAGACAATTTCGATTCAAATCCATATATTGAAAATTCTGGTTATTTTCAAAACCATTTCAAATTCAATTTATTTATTTCAAAAATAAATGAATTTTAATTCTAGTTCAAAACTAGTTCATTTCGATAAAAATCTATTTTTATCTTTTCAAATATGGAGATTTTCATCCCAATTCTTTACAAATCATTTCTTATGATTTTACACTAATTATAGATATTTTTAATAATTTTATCAAGGCCCGTACAGTCGATTTCCATCAACGGCCATCGAATTGCACTTACAGCGACCTTTTCCAAATTTGATTTGGACATAATTCCAAATCCAACCGTTAGATTTTCAATTTCTAATATTCGTTAGAAAGCCCTTTTCGATACGAACCCAATGGTTCCGGTTTTAGGAGAATTCGACGGTCGGATCTTCCGTAATGTCCATTCGAAGTCAATGGTCGAAATTCACGAACTGCCGCAGCGCGGCGCGTTCTATTCAGGCCATTATATTATATATATAATATATATTTTATCGATTTCTATTTAAAACGAATTTTATAAATCATTTTAAATTCGTTTCAAAACAATTTCAACTTCATATTCAATTTCTAATCCAAATTGAATATTCCACTATAAATTCGTTTTAAATTCATTTCAAATCGATTTCAATTCAATTTCAATTCGTTTTAAATTCAATTCAAAACGATTTCAATTCTATTTCAATTTAATTCGAATTTCTGTTCACTTCAATTTAATTCGAATTTCAAATCATTTCAATTTAATTCGAATTTCAAATCATTTCAATTTAATTCGAATTTCAATTCAATTCTATTTAATTCGAATTTCAAATCATTTCAATTTAATTCAAATTTCAAATCATTTCAATTTAATTCGAATTTCAATTCACTTCAATATAGTTCGAATTTCAAATCATTTCAATTTAATTCGAATTTCAAATCATTTCAATTTAATTTGAATTTCAATTTAATTCTATTTAATTCGAATTTCAAATCATTTCAATTTAATTCGAATTTCAGATCATTTCAATTTGATTCAAATTTCAATTCAATTCTATTTAATTCAAATTTCGAATCATTTCAATTTAATTTGAATTTCAAATCATTTCAATTTAATTCGAATTTCAAATCATTTCAATTTAATTCGAATTTCAATTCAAAATATTCGATTTTGAAATCACTTTTCGATATTCATTATAAAATTGACAAAAATTCCCATTCGCGTTGAAATGGCGTTTAACTACTTAACATGGCTTCACATTTCAATATTCAATGAATATTATTTTAAAATATTTGATAATTTTGAACTGGAATCAGACACAGTCAAGTACCATATAATGTGGATTATATGGATTTCATCCAATTCAAATACACAACAATGACGATAAACAATCAACCATCATCCAAAGTGCGTTCTACACTGCATAAGCATCGAATATAAATATTCAATGCTCATAACAGCTTGTCAATCAATCGATCGACATACACCTAATTATTGGGACTAGTGTATGTAAACAAATCGTCCGATTTGTTTATATTTATTTATTTCATTTTAAATACACATTAAAAATTCTATTTTTAACTATGAAATATTTTCAACTATATAAATATTTTATTTCACATCACACAATCAATTTTCACAACAACATGCAATCAAACAAACAAGTCGTCCATGGTCTGTGGACGACGGGTGTCGGGTGCTACTAAACACTGTAACAACCCGTACTTTTGAATAACATGTTATAACATAAATGGAGGCAGAATTAAACTGTAAAATCTGAATCAAGGGAAACGGGCTGTGCCATTGCGTTCGTCTCGGAAAAATACGCGAAATAGAATCCGAGTTTTCGAAAATCGGAGTCTGTATGACCAAGATATGGCCTCGCGAAATTTCACGAAAAATTCACAAATTAAAGTATACTTAATTAAGTGAAATGGGTTGCGCAGAGAAATATATATATATTGATATATATATATATATATATACATATATATAGTTGAAAATTAAATAAATAAATATGCAAAAATGTTCAAAATAGCGAATTGGGAGAGGGGAATAACCGAACCGGCCGATTTTTGAGGTCGACCCGAGCCCATTGGGTCGACTAGGGGTTAATCCAGGGTGTTTGGCTGTCAACCCGTGGGCCGATTCACTCAAATGCAGATTTTGCATTTGAATGGTTCTCATGGTTCAGCTTTAATCTAAAGGCCCTAGATGGTTCCTACACTTGACTTCTTCCCCAAGACATGATTTGATGGCTTGGATTGAATCTAGGGTTAATCCTATGGCTAATACTATCCTAATCCTCTATAAAAAGACCCCAAACCTTGCCTAAATCACCATTATTCAATCCTACAACTAAACTACGCCAAGTTTGTTCCTCTCATGGCCTCCACTCTCATGCTAAAATTTCTAAGTTAATTTCTATGAGAGATTTTGAGTTCATACAAGTGTTTTCAAACTTGTATGAGTGTTCTTAGCTTGCATTCAAGTCAAGTTGCAACATTTCTATTTCAAAGCAAGGGTTTTTATTGAATTGGCTCAAGGGTTTTCATTTGGAGCTTGCATATTTGGGTTTTTGGTGCTTGCATAAGGGCTTCGTCTCAATCTTTATAATAAATATTTATTTGTGTCTTCATAGCATTGTAAGCCCTTTTCTACTTTCTTTCTTTGAACTCTAAAGTTAAATGAATGATGCAAGTTTGGGGTTGATCATTATATGCAAGTTTGGTTGATCATTATATGCAAGTTTGGTTGGTCATTATATGCAAGTTTGGTTGATCATTATATGCAAGTTTGGCTGATCATTATATGCAAGTTTGGTTGGTAATCATATGCAAGTTTGGTTGATCATTATATGCAAGTTTGGTTGATCATTATATGCAAGTTTGGATGATCATTATGCAAGTTGGTTTAATCATTATGTATGACACATGTTGGTATGTTATGCAAGTTTGGGTTGATCATGTTATCATGTTATGCAAGTTAAACTTGAGGTTTTGAGCATAAAGCTCCAAGCTTTATATTAAAGGTTGCATTTTGGCAACATGAAAGTTATCATATCCCTTATGATAACTTGCATGTGAGGCAAAATGCGAACTTCTAGCAACTTCTACATGTCATTTATCACCATGTATCACTCATATGCTAAGTTTGGTTTTATGCATACTTTTGAAGCCTAATAATGCAATATGCAAGTATATGAACATATGTACATTTCATATGCCACCATGTTAAACTTGTGGCTTCAACACCTTTATGTCATGGTTATGCCAAGTTCCCTATTTTATCCTTTATGCGTTGTTGCGATTATGTAAATGATGGGATTACGTTGGGGTTGGGTAACATAATGACATAAACATGATTTTTGTAACATGACGTGATATGTTAACTTGTAATTATGTTTTGGAAACATAATGGACATGACACTTAGAAAATATGAGTGTGGCCAACTCGAGGTTGGGTTGAGTTTGTAGCATAAATCTACCCGGACCCGTCCGGCTTAACTAGTGGCTACAAACAATAGGACCCAATGTGAGAAGTTGGTCATGTTGTGCTCGAACCCGATGTTAGACCTAGTTGTGGTGTAAAGCTACCGGACCCACCCGGCTTAACTAGTAACCACAACAAAGTCTAATATGAGAGGTTAAAGCGCATTAAGTTAATTAATGCCTCCTGATTAGGGTTAAGTCATGGTCCACTTAATACTTAACCAATTTGGGCTTGATGGATTAATCGGGGTTAAGTCAGGACCCTTGGGTACTCTTAACCAATTTAATCCACGTTTGGATCGTGTTAACCACATTTAACCCGTTAAGAAACCCTAGTTGCGTGGTCCTTTTCAGCAGTAACCTTCTTGGTAGTATCATAAGACCCTAGGACTAGGCTAGGGCGGGGCACGATTACTGGGCTGATTGTAAGAGACCAAAAAGAGACGGCTGAATGATGCCCCGGTTGTTCAGGCGGACCATGGTCGTACACATCAAGTCTGGAGTTGAACACAGGCACCGGTAGGTTTGGACTGTGTATCCTGTAATGGTGTCAGAGAGTTACAATATAGGGCCTGATACACCCTAGGGTGGACCCTGCACAGTCAACTACATTACATGATTAAGCCGTATGACACCGGCACTTGACGAGTTAGGCTTATAGGGAGCCGATCGACTAGACCGAGTAGTTGGACCCTGATTTAGGCCATCTCATGATGTTGGGCCAAGCTTGGGCCAAGGGATCAATTTTTGTTTTTACTTGACATGTTAGAATGCTAGTACACCCGTGGTGCAAAACTTAACCTTGATTATGCGATGACACCTTTATCTACCTTGTTAGTTAATCATCATGCCAGTATGTTATTATCCTTATGTTCATCTCAGCTTCTCATGCTAGTTAACTTTACTAGTTCATAGACAGATAGTAGTAGGGCTTACCAGTCTTTTTGACTGACCTGTTTTCTTTCGCCTCTTGTCTTCCGTTTCCCCCCCCCCCTCAGGTCCTTAGGGTGGGAACATTGGAGCTTAGCTTGGATCTTTCTAGCTTGCTTACTGGATTCGCTCATGTACGGGTTTGGACATTGAGCTAGCTATGGTTTATCACTTCACTTTGGGGATAGTATTTATGTATTTCAGTTTTTCAGTTTATGCTTTTGTCTAGACTTTGTTTGTTGGAAAATAATGCTCAAGTACTTTGTTGTAATATGACTATGGTTTTGAAATGCTAGTTTAATCTGCTGCTTTACTACTCTATTTTACTTATATGTTATGTCTTGTGATATCTGCATGCATGTTTACCTTGTTTAAACGTCCCTCCAAAGCCAGTGTGCTTGCAAGAGTGGCACTGGCGGAGGTGGGGTGTTACATTTGGTATCAGAGCATAAGGTTTACAAGATTTGAGCAAAAGTGTTTTTGAAACTTACCTTTTGAAAAACTATTTTCAAAACCAATTAAGTATTTTCCAAGAAAAGTCTAGTTATTTTAAAAAGGCTATTCCCCCAAAGCCATAGCACTATCCTTCGTTTCTTCGTTCTGAATCTATCTTTTTCTTCGTTTTTGTATGGTCGATCGCTTTAACATCCCAAAAGGCGTACAAGTACCCGTCTGGTTCTGGAGATTTATGGAGGCAAGGGCGAATGAAGCTGGCCCCGCGAACATTCCTCCTCCTTCCCCTGTCGCAATCATCTCTCCTCCTCCCGTAGCTGAGGTTCCTCCTCCCCCTCAGCATCCGCAAGAGGATTTCGCAAAGCTTTGCAAATACTTTAAGGCAATGGGTTGCAAGAATTTTGTCGGAACGGAGACTCCCGTGGAGGCAAGAAACTGGTTAAAGGAAACTGAAGACCTCTTTGCTATCTTTGATGTGGAAGATCGTAGGAAAGTTCTGTTGGCGGTATGGCTATTGAAAGGGGAAGCTGCTTATTGGTGGGTAGTCACCACCACTACTAGACCCATTGAGACTTGGGATGACTTTAGGAGAAGGTTTGGACTAAAGTTTCTATCATCGACAGAAGAGAACCTTCAGCTAGAGAGGTTCCTATCACTAAAGCAAGGGGAAATGACCGTTAGAGAATACGTGGATAAGTTTAATCAACTTGCTCAGTTCGGTCTAGAATGGGTTAACACCGCTCGGAAGAAGGCCCTACGCTTTGCTCTAGGATTAAATGAGCCCTTGCGCGGTTTGGCCATATCTCATATACCCCTGGGGGCGACCTTCGAGAGTTTGGTGAATATGACCCTACTTCAAGAGGAAGATAAGAGTGGCAAGAAGGAGGTCAAGGCAAATGAGTCCCAAGGCAAGAAGGAAGATACCGAGAAAAGAAATAAGAACAACAACAAGGCAAGAAAGACAAGAAAGTGCAACTTCTGTAGGATCACTGGGCACATAGCCAAGGATTGCAGGAAGAAGAAGAGGAAGTTAGGCAAGTGTTTTCATTGCGGAGAATCTGGACATCTTAGCAAGGATTGTCCCAAGAAGCATGGACAAGGGCAAGGACAAACTCAGCAAGTAGGACCCTCTGGAGGGCAATTGCAGGCTCTCCTAGCTCTTCCAGCTTTTGATCGAGGTAGAGTTTTTATAGAAATTCATGTTTACATTTCTGATTTTCCTGTTCGCACCTTATTTGATTCTGGCGCATCGCATAGTTTTATCTCTTCTGATATTGTTGAAACTTTGCACCTAAGTACTAGCTTAGTTGAGGATCCCGTTTGTGTTTCAAATCCAATTGGGGGTTCCGCCCATCTGTCTATGATTTGTGTGGATTTGAAAATTTCTATCTTGGCCATAGAATTCACGTGTAGTGCTTATGTTCTCGGGGTCACGGGATATGGGTTGGTCTTGGGCATGGATTGGTTGTCCAGTTATGGAGCCATCCTCGATTGTGAGCATAGGGTGGAGAGGCTCATGACTCGCCTCGGTAACACCCTAGAAATTTCTTGTAACCCTAGAGGTCCCGTCATGTTATGTTATCTTGAATCTCTCGACTCGTCCATCGATGATCTGCAATCTGTAAGGGTGGTCCGAGACTATCCCAATGTCTTTGAAGAAGTTAAGGGGTTACCCCCTAAACGAGAGATAGATTTCCGCATTTATCTAGTTGATAATGCCAAGCCAGTATCATTGCCCGTTAGGCACATGGCCCCTCGTGAAAGAAGGGAGCTCAGTAAGCAAATCAAGGAGTTGCTTGAGAAGAATTTTATTAGGCGAAGCATTTCTGAATGGGGTGCTCCGGTGGTATTCGCTACTAAGGCGGATGGTTCGCTTCGTCTATGTGTTGATTATCGAGGGTTGAACAAGCTGATAAAGAAGAATAGGCACCCGTTACCGAGAATTGATGATCTCTTTGACCAGCTTGTAGGTGCTTCTGTTTTCTCTCAGCTCGATCTAGCCACCGGATTCCATCAGCTTAGAGTGGCTGAGGATAGCATTGATAAAACTGCGTTTAGGACTCTAGATGGATTCTTTGAATTGCTTGTCATGCCATTCGGTTTGACTAACGCACCCGCCTACTTCGTAGATTTGATGAGTAGGGTGTTCAGGGAGTTCCTTAACAAGTTTGTTGTTGTCTTCGTGGATGATATTCTGATCTTCTCAAAGGATGAGGAAGAGCATGCTAGGCATCTCAAGGAAGTGATGAATACGCTTAGAGCGCATCAGTTGAAAGCCAAGTTCTCCAAATGTCATTTCTGGAGAAGGGAAGTTCGGTTTCTTGGACATATAGTTTCTAAGCAAGGCATAGCGGTGGATCCCGCGAAAGTGGTTGTGGAAGACTCCTAGGAGTGCAACCGAAGTAAGAAGCTTTCTCGGTTTGGCGGGCTACTATAGGAAGTTCATCAGGGACTTCGCTAAGATTTCAGCCCCTCTTACTAAGTTGACGAAGAAGAACTTAGTCTGTGCATGGGACATGGAGTGTGAGCTTGCTTTTCAAAGGCTCAAGAGAGCCCTTACCTCAGCTCCAGTTTGGCAACGTGGATTGGCACTATTTTCAAGAGATAGTTTTCTGCGTGGGATACCGTATAGTATGTAAATGAGATCCAAGATTCACTAATGAATCTTGGAAAGCTTGCATGAACCATGAGCACGCAGTTATGTTTAAGCCAAGTATTTTAGGCAAAGAATAAGTGGAAGTGGAACGAGAAGCAACAGTGAAATGAGTTCTAACTCATATTTTGGGAACAAGAATTAAGAACTACGGAATTGCGAAGATAAAAGACGGTCAGGGCACGATGGGATTAAGCACAAGAAAATGCGGCTTAGAAGATCGAAGTCTAGATACGCGCATTTAATCTCTTTCTAAGAGTATATCCTTGATCCCTATTGTTCCGTAGAGCTTACTCGCATGCTACCTTTTAAGTATATCCTCTCAGTCCTATCCTCAATCTTAGTTCTGTTACAAACCCCCTAAGGAGTATGGCTAGCCTATTTGTGATATATGGTTGGGGTGAAGAAGTTCGCCACCAAACTATTTGGGCTTTATGGGATATGGGTAATAATTGATAGATTTACAAAGAGAGCCCATTTTATTTCGGTGAAAAGCAAGAGGACCGTATCACGGCTAGCATCTGTTTATCTTCAAAAGATAGTGCGGCTGCATGGAGTTCCTTCTAGCATAGTTAGCGATCGTGACCCAATTTTCACTAGCTAGTTCTGGAATAGTTTGCAAGAAGCAATGGGTACGCGATTGAATCTGAGTACAGCCTATCACCCCCGGACGGATGGCCAAACCGAAAGGGTGAATAGAGTGCTAGAAGATCTTTTGAGGTTTTGTGTTCTCGACTTCGGTGGTACTTGGGAAGACCACCTTCCTCTTATAGAGTTTGCTTATAATAATAACTATCAAGCCAGCATAGGGATGGCACCATTTGAAGCTTCGTATGGGAGGCCGTGCAAGCCACCAACATGTTGGTGGGAAGACGACGGATAAGCTTATAATTGAGCCCGACATGATAAGGCACACATCCGAGAGGGTTGAATTGATTCGAAGACGGATAAGAACGGCCCAAGACAGACAGAAATCCTATGCAGACAAGCGAAGGACAGACTTGGAATTTAAAATTGGAGATATGGTCTTTGTGAAGATTTCTCCTTTGCGAAATATGGTTCGCTGACACCAAGGATCGTAGGACCCTTCCCTACTATAGAAAGAGTCGGGAAGATGACTTATAAGGTGGAATTGCTGAGAAGCTGGCCGGAGTGCATAATGTCTTTCATGTCTCGCATCTCCGGAAGTGTTTGCACAGACCCGCCAAAGTGGTTGAACCAAGTATTCTTGAAGACATGGAGGTAGAGGATGAAGCAACCCTGAGACGAGCTCCGATTTGTATCATGGAAATGAAGACAAAGAAGCTAAGAAGCAAAGAAGTTAAGCTTGTTAAGGCGCAATGGAGTGAAACAGAGGGAGACGCAACTTGGGAAACCAAGGAGAAGAGGCGCGTGCTTTATCCATTTCTCTTGGAGGATACATTTTCAATCTCTTTTCCTAGATTGTTATATCTTCCCTTTGCTATCCATGCTTATCTAGTTTATCTTGTTTCGTAAATCTTGTCATGAGAACCTTAGGTAGAAACCCTTGGTTGAAACATGTATTTGAAACATGTTATGTTTGATGTTTGCAAGTGGTTGCAAGTGTTTGCAAGTGGATACTCTTGGATGCATAATACACGTTAGGCACTAAGATCGGCTCACACACTTTCATACCGCATATGCATGAGTGTTTATGCTTATTCATGGATGAAAACTTGTTATTCTATCACGTGGATGTTGCATATGGATGAATGTTATGTGCACTCATGTAGAGATTATAAATTATGTTAGGAATTTGCATACATATGGACTCATTTCACTAACATATTTTGCATTAAGGGGGTTTATTGAATCAGTAACCTCCTGATTTTCGCATTAGATAAGTACATATACACACACCTTTGCATATGATCTGAGACGACCCGATTTCCCGTTCTCACGGAAACAAGGTTATCTTTGGAATATAACACAGAAACATATAATAGCAGAACAAAATTAAATAAATACACCAGAATGAACAACAAAATATACTGGATAAAAGTAATCATCAGAGTTACACAGTATACAGGATCTTACTTAGTACAAATACAGTTCAGCTATACATAAATGTCTACAGCGGAAATAAACAAAATATGTACAATAGGAGCTGAACAGCATAAAAAGAAATAGATGATAGAATCCATCTTCATCTCCAGCTATCCAGAAAGAACCAGCTATACCTGAATACAAGGCTGCCCGTGTAGAAAAAGGGGCACCCGAGTTTGAAAGTGAAACAAACTACGAGTCAGTAATGGGACTGGTATGAGAAATCCACTCAACACATATATAATTGGCTAATCACAGGACCACGCCACTTTCGTGGAACGGGTTTACTCCATTGGATTGCCAGTGCTTTAAAACAAATCTTTCTTTTAAACATCGCTATGCTTTCTATAAAAAATGAAGCCGTTATAAGACTCAGTTCCCATCACACAATGCAACGCAAACCGGAGGATAGAGTTTTTACCTTATAACGGCCAAGATATGCTTGATACGAATAAAACAAAGGCATTTAATATTATTGCTAGTGTTTATATGTTTCGAAAACAATTTCAAATCATAACTATCAATCATAGACGACATGAGCGTCCCATGCCACTATGTCGCCAAATGTATATATATACAATCGAAACCGCATCGTCACGTATTTGGAAATTGGATTTCCGTCATGAACCAAGGCAAAAGATAGTCCTTACCGAATTCGAGACGCTCTAGCCCGTGTCCCAGGACCCAGACACAGGTGGGCCCTTGGATCGTCAGGGCCGGTCCACCGATGTGGATTAAAATTCCTGAACACTGCGTTTCTCCGCCCTTTGGGGCGTAAACGAGCCAACGAATGACTCCATCGGACCCGGATCGTCCGATCAAACCGAGGCGCCTCGCAACAGCAACAACCACATAGGTGAAAAGTATATAAATGTCAGGGCTGGTAGGTCACTGACACCACCCTAGCTAGAAAGAAACGCAGGCCCTCCCTGATGTCCTCTCCCGTTTTAGGTTCATACCGGGGTGTGAGGCTCGCGAATTTACGTTATACACAAAGCTACGCCACACAGGCGGTTCTTTGATCATCACCACAAGACTTTGCTTTTCAACAGAAGCCCTGATCACTGCATCTTAGCGTGCCACACAGAATAAATCCTATGTCAGACACACAGTCCATTTACAAGTCCGTTCTGGGTCTGAACGAAACCGGAGGCACTAAATACCTCGCAAACCCTTCGATCAACACGTACGTCTGGACGATCACCACTCATTATCCATATTTCGGGATGCCTCCCAATCAGGACCTCGGTTACCATCCAAACGAGGTGAAGATCTTCGGTCTTCGACCATCGTCTTCATCTTCGAATTTCAATCGTCGGTCGATTATTCGAAATGAGAATTAACTCGGCCTTTTCAAATAATTCACGTATATTTAGAATTTCAAATCGATTTATTTCAATGGTTAAATTATTCGACAACACCAATTGTGTTCTTTATATAGTTTTCACACCAAACACATTCAACCATCAAACATCACATAAATCAAGCAAATTCAGTTTATTTCCATTCCATATCGCTTACGATATTTTATAACTATTTATCGCTATTTTTATTTATTTTAAAATAGCCATTTTATTCAAAACGACGCTTCGGGCCATAAGGCGGCCGTGGCGCTGTTTTTCTTCAGATTTGATTTACACATATCTGAAAATCTAACCGTTGGATCTTCACAAAATTTACATCATTAGAAAGGTCTTTTCAAAACGAATCCAACGGTTCCAGTTTCGGGAAAATCCGACGGTCGGATCTCCCGGTACAATCGTTTGAAGTTTCGATTTCAAAATACGAACTGCAGCGTCGTTATTCGATTAAATATAATTTTATTTATATATATAAATAAATATAATCGTTTCTGGCGCTGTTTTTCTTCAGATTTGAATTAAACATTCCAGACAATCCAACCGTTGGATTTTTACAAGGTTGGTGCCGTTGGAAAGATTATTCCAAGGCGAACCCGACGGTTGAGGTTTCGGGAAAATCCAATGGTCGGATTTCCCGTACTAGTCGTTTGAAATCACGGTTTCGAAATACGAACTGCACGGCCTCGTTTCGTTTTAATTTTATTTATATTTATATAGTTATATAAATATAGTTCATTCAAGGATTTCTATATCGTTTTCACTTCAAAAAATTTTCTAACACCTTAAATTTTGGAAAAATTTCGCCATAACCTCCCCTGCACCGGGAGCGTCGGGAAATCGCAAATAGCGTCCCGGTCCTTCTAATCTCAAAAAGAAAAAGAAGAAGCCAAGCGGCTAGCCAATAGGCTCAAAATCATCACCCAAACAAATCAGTAAATGTGTACCTATTTGTCGGGCACAAAATTTTATTCCTCTTCTCTAGCCCCTTCGCTATAACCTGTTCAATGAATATGCATGTACATATATATACAGTCCATATCATTTTTCATTTTCTATTCAACTTCTTAATCGATTTCTATTTGGTTTAAAAAACACCATTCATTCTAATGTTACATAAATAGGTGCAAATCATTTCATTAGCTAATTAATGAATATTTCAACTCGTATATGTTTATTTTGAACAAGTGGCTATTTTTAACACTTCATATTTAAACGATTTATGCATACAATAAAAATGTGATTTTTATTGTAAAACAATTCATTTCAAAACACTATTTTTCTATACAGTTCATATAGTCGATAAAAGGTGATTTTTATTATCAAACAGTTTATTTCAAAATATGAATACCATTCAACACATGAATTTCTAAACAACGAATGAATATCAATTCAACACATGAATGTTTTCAATAGTTTTTATATATAGATAAAAATGTGATTTTTATTATCTAACAATTTATTTCAAAATATGAATACCATTCAACACATGAATTTCTAAACAACGAATGAATATCAATTCAACACATGAATGTTTTCAATAGTTTTTAGATATAGATAAAAATGTGATTTTTATTATCTAACAGTTTATTTCAAAATATGAATACCATTCAACACATGAATTTCTAAACAACGAATGAATATCAATTCAACACATGAATGTTTTCAATAGTTTTTAGATATAGATAAAAATGTGATTTTTATTATCTAACAGTTTATTTCAAAATATGAATACCATTCAACACATGAATTTCTAAACAACGAATGAATATCAATTCAACACATGAATGTTTTCAATAGTTTTTAGATATAGATAAAAATGTGATTTTTATTATCTAACAATTTATTTCAAAATATGAATACCATTCAACACATGAATTTCTAAACAACGAATGAATATCAATTCAACACATGAATGTTTTCAATAGTTTTTAGATATAGATAAAAATGTGATTTTTATTATCTAACAATTTATTTCAAAATATGAATACCATTCAACACATGAATTTCTAAACAACGAATGAATATCAATTCAACACATGAATGTTTTCTATATAAGGAATAAATATAGTTTAAGCATATGAAAATAATTCAAACACACAAATATTTTTCAAAATTTCGGCAGCATAACGGCAGGGTAGTTACACCGGCACCGTCCCTAGTACGGCTCCTCGCTCTACCTTAAAACCTCGCGGTTTTTGACAATGGGAATCATGCATCTAGTTCGCACGCAGGCGGCATGTATATATTTTTTTCATTTCCACAAACTAATCCTAAGTGGTTTCAACCAAATATTTCACAACCACAAATGGGTATTTTTCAACCACAATCAACCAATATCAATCACAAACAATCCCAAACAACCATTCGTTATCAACCAATTATCACAACAATTTCAACCAATAAATATCGTCCATGGTTTGTGGACGAGGGGGCGTATATATATATATATATAGATATATATTTATTTATATATAGCAGTTCACTTTTACTTTCAACACATATATATAAATTTTTAAATCAGAAATCTCACCAATAGCTATCCAACTGCACGACTCTTCCTAATAGAAATCTTCGCCTATTTGTCGCTTTCACCCGTATTCTCTACATATGTAAAAATCGAATTTTTACTATGTTATTCAATATATAAAAATATGATTTTTTTTCTTTTGCTTTCAACATATAAAAAATATGACAATTCTACTTTTGCTTCAAAAACAGTTTTATTGCTTTTTTAAAAATTCAGTTTTAAATTGCTTTTAAAAATAACAGTTTTAACTTTAAAAAAATTCAGTTTTAAACTACTTTTAAAAATTCAGTTTTCTTTTTATTAAAAACAAAAATCAGTTTTAAATTCCTAATTAAAAACACAGTTTTTAATTTCTGTTTTTAAAAATTTCAGTTTTTAATTTCTAAAACCTAAATCAGTTTTAAAAAAATCTTTTCAAATCAGTTTTTACTTTTTATTAAAAAAAAACAGTTTTTTTTAACTGTATAAAAAAATTCAGTTTTTAGTAGGCTAAAATAAAATCAGTTTATTATTATTATTATTTTTTTCTGTTTTAAAATTCAAGTTTTTATACTTTTAATAAATCTCAGTTTTACAAGAATTCAAAAATAAAAAAAAAATGAAAATGAAAATACTTACAGATAAAAGGGGGGTCTGCAGATCGTCGGAGGCGGGCTCTCGAGGGTGGCGGCTTCGCTTCAGGGGGGGGGACTTCTTCGCAGTTCATCTGCGACTCCTCGAAGGCGGCGGCTTCGCTTCAGGGGGGGGGGGGGACTTCGGAGGGCGGTGGGGGGGGTTCGTCGGTCGTGGGCTGTCAGGGGGTTCGATCGCCTGTTTAGGGTTTTTTTTTTTTTTTTTCTTTTTTTGTTTTCTGGATTGTGAATCGGGGGGGGGGGGGCCTTCGCAGGAGATAAGGAGGGAAGGGGGGGATTAAAATATATTTTTTTTAATTTATTTAATTATTTAATTTCGCAAATAGGTTGACTTTTACATATGACCTCGAAACGAGGCCCACCGCCTGTCGTCCATAGCGTTTTACCCCCATTCCGAACACAATGGGATATGTATCGCAAGCTGGTTTGATCGTTACAGCCAGTTTCCTTTTGAATTTTCTTTTAAATCATTATATTGAATTTTAAACGTACATTTCAAATTACCGGGGCCACATACTAACTAGAAAAATTCCAGAAAGATATTTTCTAGCTTCGTATTGACGATACGGTCCTAACAAAACTAGTTTCGTCGAATTCTGAGACCGTTTGAAAAATGGCCAATTTCCAGTCGATTAAAATCAACTGAAACTGGTCAAACGCGTTTTCCTTTGCCACGCTCACATATTGATTCGAAAAATTATGAAATTTGAAACCTAGCAATAACTTGACACTGCGGACCCAACAAAAGTGGTTTCGTCGAAATCCGAGGTCATCTGCAAAATATCCATTTTTAAGGGCCTTATATATATATAAATATATATAAATTCCACAGCGACTATTTCTAATTTTAAACTGGACATATCTTATCATTTCTAAGATGAAATCTCAGTTTTTTAACTTCGTTATAAAGATATAGTTATACAGATTCAAATATTTCTTGTTTCGTTCAATTCTGACTTATATTGAATTCTGTATATTCATTTGAAATTAGAAATCGAATTTTCGAACTACCGCGCTATTTTCAATTCTATATATAATTATATTTAATTATATTGGTTTTCAAATGTCGATTCAACTCAGTTTTCATCGCCATTACTTAAAATATTTATTTTAAATATTTAAAATCCATTATTTTAGCCAATTTAAAATTTTTAAATTGGTTCAGATTTTCTGGGTCGTTACAATCTCCCCCACTTAAAACTTTTCGTCCCCGAAAAGGAATAAAGTCGAAAGTGGTTTGATAAATCCATAATCACACAGCACAGCAACCAATTTGTTTCTAATATTCAGAGTATAGAATAAACAATGCACATCCATGGGAAGAAAATAGCAACAGAATAGAGAATTAAATGGTAATGCAAAGTAGGGTAAATGTACCTTGCACCAGAGTCAATCAAAGATATCTACTCGGCATCTGGGATAAGCTTTCTGAATGCTCTCCTCGGTTTCCCAAGTACAATCTCTCGGATCTCCACTCCATTGCACTTTGACTAAGTGAACCTTCTTGTTCCTCAGCTCTTTGGTTTCTTTGCCGATGATCTTCAGCGGCTCACGCCTCACGGCTAATTCTGGAGTAATTTCAATGTCTTGCTGAGCTGCTTCTTCCACGATCAAGTCTGGATCATGAACGTGCTTTCGAAGTTGAGATATATGAAATACATCATGCACTCCAGGCAACCAGTCGGGCAATTTAACTCTATATGCGAGAGTTCCAATCCGTTCCAGAATAGGAAACGGACCAATGAATTTGGGTGCTAACTTTCCAGTTTTACCGAACCGGATAACTCCTCTCATCGGCGATACTTTCAAATATACATAGTCGCCAACTTCAAAGGATATATCTCTTCTTCTTTTATCGGCATAGCTCTTTTGTCGGCTTTGAGCGGCGAGCAATCGTTTCTTAATAAAATCGACTTTGTCGGCAGCTTCACGGATCATATCAGGACCCAACACAAGTCTATTTCCAGGCTCGACCCAACAAGCAGGAGATCGGCACGGTCTACCATACAATGCTTCGAATGGCGACATTGTCAGACTCACCTGGTAACTGTTGTTATAAGAGAACTCAGCCAAATGTAGATTGTCTTCCCATGATCCACCGAAATCTATAACACAAGCCCGCAATAGATCTTCTAGAATGCGATTCACACTCTCAGTCTGACCGTCTGTCTGAGGATGATAAGCGGTGCTCAAGTTTAACTTTGTTCCTAGCTCGACTTGAAATGCTTCCCAGAATTTGCTAGTGAATATTGTATCTCTATCACTGACTATACTGAGCGGCACTCCATGTAGTCTAACTATTTCCCTGAAGTATATCTGCGCCAGACTCTGAGCAGTTCTATTTGATCTGACAGGTATAAAATGGGCGGTCTTCGTGAAACGATCTACGATCACCCAAATACTGTCATTTCCTTTTCTGGTTCTGGGCAAACCATCAATGAAATCCATAGAAATATGCTCCCACTTCCAACTAGGAACTTCCAGCGGTTGTAATAATCCAGCCAATTTCTGTTGGTCGCTTTTAACTAGCTGACAAGTAGGGCATCGACTAACATATATTGAGATGTCTCTTTTTAACGACTTCCACCAGAATGTGTGTTTGATGTCGTTATACATTTTATTCACGCCTGGATGGATACTGAGCTTAGATTTGTGGCATTCATCAAGCACTTCTCTTCTTAGTTCAGGAATTTCTGGAACGCAAATTCGTCCTTCTAACCTCAGAATCCCTTCGCTGTCTAACTGGAAATCCGAAGCATTGCCTTCACGAATTCGCTGACTTATTCCTTTGATAAATTGGTCGTCTTCTTGGAGAGCCGATATCTTATCAATCAACGAAGTCGCAATGATGAAACTGGCGATCATTTCATTCTTTCGGCTTAACGCATCAGCCACGACATTGGCTTTCCCTGGAGTATATATAATTTCAAAGTCATATGCTGCAAGAAACTCCAGCCAACGTTGCTTCCTCAGGTTTAAATCCTTCTGAGTGAACAGATACTTTAATGACTGATGATCGGTAAACAGTTCGAATCTCTCACCGAGAAGATAGTGTCTCCAGATTTTCAAAGAGAATATGATAGCCAATAACTCAAGATCATGAGTTACATAGTTCTTCTCGTGTGGCTTAAGTTGACGGCTAGCATAAGCAATTACTTGGCCTCTTTGCATTAACACTGCGCCGAGGCCCTCTCTAGAAGCATCAGTCCACACCTTTAAATCCTGGTTGCCATCTATAATGGTTAACACTGGAGCTGTAGTTAATCTCAACTTTAGCTCTTCGAAAGCCTCCTCACTTTCCTGAGTCCATTTGAACTTAGAATGCTTCTTTGTAAGCTTCGTTAAGTGACCAGATATCTTCGAAAAGTTTTTAACGAACTTTCGGTAATAGCTAGCCAATCCGAGAAAACTGCGGACTTCAGTGGGAGTACTGGGCTGTTTCCAACTTTGAATAGCCGTGATTTTACTTGGATCCACAGCAATTCCTTCTTTCGATACAACGTGGCCCAGAAATTTCACTTCATCTTGCCAGAATATACATTTGGAAAACTTGGCTTTCAATACATTCCTCCTGAGGATTTCTAGAACTTGTTCCAGATGCTTTTCATGTTCGGCCTTTGACTTAGAGAAGATTAGAATATCATCAATAAAAACCAAAACAAATTTATTCAAAACCCCTCTGAATACTCTGTTCATTAGATCGACGAAATAAGCTGGAGCGTTACATAAGCCGAACGGCATTACTAACCACTCGTAGAATAAGTCGGGGCCTCTGAACGCTGTCATTGGAACACACTCTTCGGCAATTCGAAGTTGATGGAATCCTGTAGCTAGGTCCATTCTTGAAAATACTTGTGCTCCATTTAATCGATCCAACAAATCATCAATCCGCGGCAATGGATATTTATTCTTTATTGTCTGCTTGTTTAAGTCACGATAATCCACACATAGCCGTAGAGTACCGTCAGATTTTGGGACAAATACCACTGCTGCACCCCAATCAGAGAAACTAGGCCTGATCAGGCCCTTCCATACTAGCTGTCGTGTTTGATCGTCTAATTCCTCTTTCTCTTTCAAGGACATTCTTCGAATAGCGTGAACTACCGGCCTTGCATTGGGAATTAAAGCAATTTTGAAATCTATTTCTCTCTGCGGAGGTAAGCGAACAACTTCCTCAAACACATCCGCATAATTTGTGACAACAGGAATATCTTTAATGAGGTCAGGAATATTCTCAGTGATTTCAGGGATATTTTCTACTTGGGCTGGAGAAACATTGAGAGCTGACCAGAAGTCTTTTCTATTAGCATTCTGACCTTCACACGGTATGGTTATATAACCCCCTGATTTAATCTTAGCTCTAACAATCCTCTCGGAGCATCTAACCTCTGCTTCATATTTGGTTAACCAATCCAATCCCAAAATAAGATCGAATTCATCAAAATTCATGACGACAGAGATAATAGGGAATTTATAGCAAGAAAAAGAGACGGGTACTGCACAAACCCAACTGAGATTGATGGAACCTCCAACTGGATTTCGGACAGTCATTGGCTCTTTGAGCTTCTTCAAATTCAAATCCAACTTCTTGACTACCCCTTTGGCAATGAAACTTCGTGACGCGCCTGTGTCAAACAGTACTTTGACTGGAATGTTTTTGACAGTAAGCGTGCCTTCTAAAACATCGGCCCTTTCTTGACTAGTTGAGGGCTCGGAAGTTTCTGCTACTTTATTTACCTGTACCGTTTCAGATTTCTGAGACAGCGGGCAGTTTTTCTTAATATGACCAGCTTGATGGCACTTCCGGCATTTCCTACTCTCTCGAGCCTTCCCACCGGATTTGAATCCACCCTTGCTTCGTTTCTTTAAGGGCCCACAATTTATCGACAAATGCCCCTTTTGATGGCAGTTATTGCATACGGCAGTTGTGACAGGTTCTTTTTCAGATCTAGCCCTTTTTCGATCTGCTTCGGGCTCCTTACCGACTTCAGACATTGTACTGGCCTCCGGAATGTCAGTTTCCAACTCTGCTATGTCACTACAACAAACTTCTTCTTCGTCGCGCAACATTCCTTTCTGGTCTAGATCTTCGTATTGATAAGCCATATAAATCATCTCTGAGAAAGGAAGCTTCACATGCCCCAATACTTTATTCCGGTATTTCCTTTGAAGCCCGTGAATAAATCTCATATTTTTCCTCTTCGGATTTTGAATTAGATGAGGAGCAAAGTGAGAAAGTTCATTGAATTTCTTATGATATTCGGGAATTGTCATGTCTCCTTGTATCAGATAAGAAAATTCATCGCATAGCCGTTCGGTCGCTTCGGGAGGAGTAAATCTTTCTAAGAAAATCACTTTGAATCTATCCCAGGTGATATCACCTTCTGGATTATCTTTAACAACAGAATCCCACCAGAACAAAGCTTCATCTTCGAGTGCCCAGGAGGCCAGTAATCTTTTCTGGTCATCCCTCAGCTCTAATGCTTCGAATATTTTCTCAGCCGAACGAATCCAAGCTTGTGTTCTCATAATAGATTCTTCGCCCGAGAACGGCTTTCCACCCAGATTTCTATACTTCTTGAATAGAGCTTCTATATCCGGGTCAGTATTACTTCTTCTGTTTCTGGCACTCATTTTCTAGTTCTTCTGCAAATAGCAGATCAAGTGTCAGGTCACAGAAAAGGTATTTTAAAATATAGAGACAAATACTTGAAGTGTAAATGTGTCTATCGAAGTGTATTCATTCTGCTTTACTCATACTAGGATATTGCTGATCCTATCTGTATTGAGTTACCCGTCCTAGAACACTACTGGTTCTACTTCTGACGAGTTCGTTCAAATGTTATATTCCAGAACTAAGCTTAACCAAAGCTCTGATACCACGTTGAGACGACCCGATTTCCCGTTCTCACGGAAACAAGGTTATCTTTGGAATATAACACAGAAACATATAATAGCAGAACAAAATTAAATAAATACACCAGAATGAACAACAAAATATACTGGATAAAAGTAATCATCAGAGTTACACAGTATACAGGATCTTACTTAGTACAAATACAGTTCAGCTATACATAAATGTCTACAGCGGAAATAAACAAAATATGTACAATAGGAGCTGAACAGCATAAAAAGAAATAGATGATAGAATCCATCTTCAGCTCCAGCTATCCAGAAAGAACCAGCTAAACCTGAATACAAGGCTGCCCGTGTAGAAAAAGGGGCACCCGAGTTTGAAAGTGAAACAAACTACGAGTCAGTCATGGGACTGGTATGAGAAATCCACTCAACACATATATAATTGGCTAATCACAGGACCACGCCACTTTCGTGGAACGGGTTTACTCCATTGGATTGCCAGTGCTTTAAAACAAATCTTTCTTTTAAACATCGCTATGCTTTCTATAAAAAATGAAGCCGTTATAAGACTCAGTTCCCATCACACAATGCAACGCAAACCGGAGGATAGAGTTTTTACCTTATAACGGCCAAGATATGCTTGATACGAATAAAACAAAGGCATTTAATATTATTGCTAGTGTTTATATGTTTCGAAAACAATTTCAAATCATAACTATCAATCATAGACGACATGAGCGTCCCATGCCACTATGTCGCCAAATGTATATATATACAATCGAAACCGCATCGTCACGTATTTGGAAATTGGATTTCCGTCATGAACCAAGGCAAAAGATAGTCCTTACCGAATTCGAGACGCTCTAGCCCGTGTCCCAGGACCCAGACACAGGTGGGCCCTTGGATCGTCAGGGCCGGTCCACCGATGTGGATTAAAATTCCTGAACACTGCGTTTCTCCGCCCTTTGGGGCGTAAACGATCCAACGAATGACTCCATCGGACCCGGATCGTCCGATCAAACCGAGGCGCCTCGCAACAGCAACAACCACATAGGTGAAAAGTATATAAATGTCAGGGCTGGTAGGTCACTGACACCACCCTAGCTAGAAAGAAACGCAGGCTCTCCCTGATGTCCTCTCCCGTTTTAGGTTCATACCGGGGTGTGAGGCTCGCGAATTTACGTTATACACAAAGCTACGCCACACAGGCGGTTCTTTGATCATCACCACAAGACTTTGCTTTTCAACAGAAGCCCTGATCACTGCATCTTAGCGTGCCACACAGAATAAATCCTATGTCAGACACACAGTCCATTTACAAGTCCGTTCTGGGTCTGAACGAAACCGGAGGCACTAAATACCTCGCAAACCCTTCGATCAACACGTACGTCTGGACGATCACCACTCATTATCCATATTTCGGGATGCCTCCCAATCAGGACCTCGGTTACCATCCAAACGAGGTGAAGATCTCCGGTCTTCGACCATCGTCTTCATCTTCGAATTTCAATCGTCGGTCGATTATTCGAAATGAGAATTAACTCGGCCTTTTCAAATAATTCACGTATATTTAGAATTTCAAATCGATTTATTTCAATGGTTAAATTATTCGACAACACCAATTGTGTTCTTTATATAGTTTTCACACCAAACACATTCAACCATCAAACATCACATAAATCAAGCAAATTCAGTTTATTTCCATTCCATATCGCTTACGATATTTTATAACTATTTATCGCTATTTTTATTTATTTTAAAATAGCCATTTTATTCAAAACGACGCTTCGGGCCATAAGGCGGCCGTGGCGCTGTTTTTCTTCAGATTTGATTTACACATATCTGAAAATCTAACCGTTGGATCTTCACAAAATTTACATCATTAGAAAGGTCTTTTCAAAACGAATCCAACGGTTCCAGTTTCGGGAAAATCCGACGGTCGGATCTCCCGGTACAATCGTTTGAAGTTTCGATTTCAAAATACGAACTGCAGCGTCGTTATTCGATTAAATATAATTTTATTTATATATATAAATAAATATAATCGTTTCTGGCGCTGTTTTTCTTCAGATTTGAATTAAACATTCCAGAAAATCCAACCGTTGGATTTTTACAAGGTTGGTGCCGTTGGAAAGATTATTCCAAGGCGAACCCGACGGTTGAGGTTTCGGGAAAATCCAATGGTCGGATTTCCCGTACTAGTCGTTTGAAATCACGGTTTCGAAATACGAACTGCACGGCCTCGTTTCGTTTTAATTTTATTTATATTTATATAGTTATATAAATATAGTTCATTCAAGGATTTCTATATCGTTTTCACTTCAAAAATTTTTCTAACACCTTAAATTTTGGAAAAATTTCGCCATAACCTCCCCTGCACCGGGAGCGTCGGGAAATCGCAAATAGCGTCCCGGTCCTTCTAATCTCAAAAAGAAAAAGAAGAAGCCAAGCGGCTAGCCAATAGGCTCAAAATCATCACCCAAACAAATCAGTAAATGTGTACCTATTTGTCGGGCACAAAATTTTATTCCTCTTCTCTAGCCCCTTCGCTATAACCTGTTCAATGAATATGCATGTACATATATATACAGTCCATATCATTTTTCATTTTCTATTCAACTTCTTAATCGATTTCTATTTGGTTTAAAAAACACCATTCATTCTAATGTTACATAAATAGGTGCAAATCATTTCATTAGCTAATTAATGAATATTTCAACTCGTATATGTTTATTTTGAACAAGTGGCTATTTTTAACACTTCATATTTAAACGATTTATGCATACAATAAAAATGTGATTTTTATTGTAAAACAATTCATTTCAAAACACTATTTTTCTATACAGTTCATATAGTCGATAAAAGGTGATTTTTATTATCAAACAGTTTATTTCAAAATATGAATACCATTCAACACATGAATTTCTAAACAACGAATGAATATCAATTCAACACATGAATGTTTTCAATAGTTTTTATATATAGATAAAAATGTGATTTTTATTATCTAACAATTTATTTCAAAATATGAATACCATTCAACACATGAATTTCTAAACAACGAATGAATATCAATTCAACACATGAATGTTTTCAATAGTTTTTAGATATAGATAAAAATGTGATTTTTATTATCTAACAGTTTATTTCAAAATATGAATACCATTCAACACATGAATTTCTAAACAACGAATGAATATCAATTCAACACATGAATGTTTTCAATAGTTTTTAGATATAGATAAAAATGTGATTTTTATTATCTAACAGTTTATTTCAAAATATGAATACCATTCAACACATGAATTTCTGAACAACGAATGAATATCAATTCAACACATGAATGTTTTCAATAGTTTTTAGATATAGATAAAAATGTGATTTTTATTATCTAACAATTTATTTCAAAATATGAATACCATTCAACACATGAATTTCTAAACAACGAATGAATATCAATTCAACACATGAATGTTTTCAATAGTTTTTAGATATAGATAAAAATGTGATTTTTATTATCTAACAATTTATTTCAAAATATGAATACCATTCAACACATGAATTTCTAAACAACGAATGAATATCAATTCAACACATGAATGTTTTCTATATAAGGAATAAATATAGTTTAAGCATATGAAAATAATTCAAACACACAAATATTATTCAAAATTTCGGCAGCATAACGGCAGGGTAGTTACACCGGCACCGTCCCTAGTACGGCTCCTCGCTCTACCTTAAAACCTCGCGGTTTTTGACAATGGGAATCATGCATCTAGTTCGCACGCAGGCGGCATGTATATATTTTTTTCATTTCCACAAACTAATCCTAAGTGGTTTCAACCAAATATTTCACAACCACAAATGGGTATTTTTCAACCACAATCAACCAATATCAATCACAAACAATCCCAAACAACCATTCGTTATCAACCAATTATCACAACAATTTCAACCAATAAATATCGTCCATGGTTTGTGGACGAGGGGGCGTATATATATATATATAGATATATATTTATTTATATATAGCAGTTCACTTTTACTTTCAACACATATATATAAATTTTTAAATCAGAAATCTCACCAATAGCTATCCAACTGCACGACTCTTCCTAATAGAAATCTTCGCCTATTTGTCGCTTTCACCCGTATTCTCTGCATATGTAAAAATCGAATTTTTACTATGTTATTCAATATATAAAAATATGATTTTTTTTCTTTTGCTTTCAACATATAAAAAATATGACAATTCTACTTTTGCTTCAAAAACAGTTTTATTGCTTTTTTAAAAATTCAGTTTTAAATTGCTTTTAAAAATAACAGTTTTAACTTTAAAAAAATTCAGTTTTAAACTACTTTTAAAAATTCAGTTTTCTTTTTATTAAAAACAAAAATCAGTTTTAAATTCCTAATTAAAAACACAGTTTTTAATTTCTGTTTTTAAAAATTTCAGTTTTTAATTTCTAAAACCTAAATCAGTTTTAAAAAAAATCTTTTCAAATCAGTTTTTACTTTTTATTAAAAAAAAACAGTTTTTTTTAACTGTATAAAAAAATTCAGTTTTTAATAGGCTAAAATAAAATCAGTTTATTATTATTATTATTTTTTTCTGTTTTAAAATTCAAGTTTTTATACTTTTAATAAATCTCAGTTTTACAAGAATTCAAAAATAAAAAAAAATGAAAATGAAAATACTTACAGATAAAAGGGGGGTCTGCAGATCGTCGGAGGCGGGCTCTCGAGGGTGGCGGCTTCGCTTCAGGGGGGGGGGGGGACTTCTTCGCAGTTCGTCTGCGACTCCTCGAAGGCGGCGGCTTCGCTTCAGGGGGGGGACTTCGGAGGGCGGTGGGGGGGGGGGGGGGTTCGTCGGTCGTGGGCTGTCAGGGGGTTCGATCGCCTATTTAGGGTTTTTTTTTTTTTTTTTTTTCTGGATTGTGAATCGGGGGGGGGCCTTCGCAGGAGATAAGGAGGGAAGGGGGGGATTAAAATATATATATTTTTTTATTTATTTAATTATTTAATTTCGCAAATAGGTTGACTTTTACATATGACCTCGAAACGAGGCCCACCGCCTGTCGTCCATAGCGTTTTACCCCCATTCCGAACACAATGGGATATGTATCGCAAGCTGGTTTGATCGTTACAGCCAGTTTCCTTTTGAATTTTCTTTTAAATCATTATATTGAATTTTAAACGTACATTTCAAATTACCGGGGCCACATACTAACTAGAAAAATTCCAGAAAGATATTTTCTAGCTTCGTATTGACGATACGGTCCTAACAAAACTAGTTTCGTCGAATTCTGAGACCGTTTGAAAAATGGCCAATTTCCAGTCGATTAAAATCAACTGAAACTGGTCAAACGCGTTTTCCTTTGCCACGCTCACATATTGATTCGAAAAATTATGAAATTTGAAACCTAGCAATAACTTGACACTGCGGACCCAACAAAAGTGGTTTCGTCGAAATCCGAGGTCATCTGCAAAATATCCATTTTTAAGGGCCTTATATATATATAAATATATATAAATTCCACAGCGACTATTTCTAATTTTAAACTGGACATATCTTATCATTTCTAAGATGAAATCTCAGTTTGTTAACTTCGTTATAAAGATATAGTTATACAGATTCAAATATTTCTTGTTTCGTTCAATTCTGACTTATATTGAATTCTGTATATTCATTTGAAATTAGAAATCGAATTTTCGAACTACCGCGCAATTTTCAATTCTATATATAATTATATTTAATTATATTGGTTTTCAAATGTCGATTCAACTCAGTTTTCATCGCCATTACTTAAAATATTTATTTTAAATATTTAAAATCCATTATTTTAGCCAATTTAAAATTTTTAAATTGGTTCAGATTTTCTGGGTCGTTACATGATCATACATCATCTAGAACCTTTTAAGGACAATGATTGCTCGTGGATGATGTTTTGAGTAGATGGATGATGGATGGTAGGATACGTTCTTCCTAACTTGGAGATTTCGGGGACGAAATCCTTTAAGGAGGGGAGAATGTAACAACCCGTACTTTTGAATAACATGTTATAACATAAATGGAGGCAGAATTAAACTGTAAAATCTGAATCAAGGGAAACGGGCTGAACCATTGCGTTCGTCTCGGAAAAATACGCGAAATAGAGTCCGAGTTTTCGAAAATCGGAGTCCGTATGACCAAGATATGGCCTCGCGAAGTTTCACGAAAAATTCACAAATTAAAGTATACTTAATTAAGTGAAATGGGTTGCGCAGAGATATATATATATATATATATATATATATATATAATTGAAAATTAAATAAATAAATATGCAAAAATGTTCAAAACGGTGAATTGGGAGAGGGGAATAACCGAACCGTCCGATTTTTGAGGTCGACCCGAGCCTGCTGGGTCGACTAGGGGTTAATCCAGGGTGTTTGGCTGTCAACCCGTGGGCCGATTCGCTCAAATGCAGATTTAGCATTTGAATGGTTCTCATGGTTCAGCTTTAATCTAAAGGCCCTAGATGGTTCCTACACTTGACTTCTTCCCCAAGACATGCTTTGATGGCTTGGATTGAATCTAGGGTTAATCCTATGGCTAATACTATCCTAATCCTCTATAAAAAGACCCCAAACCTAGCCTAAATCACCATTATTCAATCCTACAACTAAACAATGTCAAATTTGTTCCTCTCATGGCCTCCACTCTCATGCTAAAATTTCTAAGTTAATTTCTATGAGAGATTTTGAGTTCATACAAGTGTTTTCAAACTTGTATGAGTGTTCTTAGCTTGCATTCAAGTCAAGTTGCAACATTTCTATTTCAAAGCAAGGGTTTTTATTGAATTGGCTCAAGGGTTTTCATTTGGAGCTTGCATATTTGGGTTTTTGGTGCTTGCATAAGGGCTTCGTCTCAATCTTTATAATAAATATTTATTTGTGTCTTAATAGCATTGTAAGCCCTTTTCTACTTTCTTTCTTTGAACTCTAAAGTTAAATGAATGATGCAAGTTTGGGGTTGATCATTATATGCAAGTTTGGTTGGTCATTATATGCAAGTTTGGTTGATCATTATATGCAAGTTTGGTTGGTCATTATATGCAAGTTTGGTTGATCATTATATGCAAGTTTGGTTGATCATTATATGCAAGTTTGGATGATCAATATGCAAGTTGGTTTAATCATTATGTATGACACATGTTGCTATGTTATGCAAGTTTGGGTTGATCATGTTATGCAAGTTAAACTTGAGGTTTTGAGCATAAAGCTCCAAGCTTTATATTAAAGGTTGCATTTTGGCAACATGAAAGTTATCATATCCCTTATGATAACTTGCATGTGAGGCAAAATGCGAACTTCTAGCAACTTCTACATGTCATTTATCACCATGTATCACTCATATGCTAAGTTTGGTTTTATGCATGCTTTTGAAGCCTAATAATGCAATATGAAAGTATATGAACATATGTACATTTCATATGCCACCATGTTAAACTTGTGGCTTCAACACCTTTATGTCATGGTTATGCCAAGTTCCCTATTTTATCCTTTATGCGTTGTTGCGATTATGTAAACGATGGGATTACGTTGGGGTTGGATAACATAATGACATGAACATGATTTTTGTAACATGACGTGATATGTTAACTTGTAATTATGTTTTGGAAACATAATGGACATGACACTTAGAAAATATGAGTGTGGCCAACTCGAGGTTGGGTTGAGTTTGTAGCATAAATCTACCCGGACCCGCCCGGCTTAACTAGTGGCTACAAACAATAGGACCCAATGTGAGAAGTTGGTCATGTTGTGCTCGAACCCGAGGTTAGTCCTAGTTGTGGTGTAAAGCTACCCGGACCCGCCCGGCTTAACTAGTAACCACAACAAAGTCTAATGTGAGAGGTTAAAGCGCATTAAGTTAATTAATGCCTCCTGATTAGGGTTAAGTCATGGTACACTTAATACTTAACCAATTTGGGCTTGATGAATTAATCGGGGTTAAGTCAGGAGCCTTGGGTACTCTTAACCAATTTAATCCACGTTTGGATCGGGTTAACCACATTTAACCCGTTAAGAAACCCTAGTTGCGTGGTCCTTTTCAGCAGTAACCTTCTTGGTAGTATCATAAGACCCTAGGACTAGGCTAGGTTGGGGCACGATTACTAGGCTGATTGTAAGAGACGGCTGAATGATGCCCCGGTTGTTCAGGCGGACCATGGTCATGCACATCAAGTCCGGAGTTGAACACGGGCACCAGTAGGTTTGGACTGTGTATCCTGTAATGGTGTCAGAGGGTTACACCATAGGGCCTGATACACCCTAGGGTGGACCCTGCACAGTCAACTACATTACATGATTAAGCCGTATGACACCGACACTTGACGAGTTAGGCTTATAGGGAGCCGATCGACTAGACCGAGTAGTTGGACCCTGATTTAGGCCATCTCATGATGTTGGGCCAAGCTTGGGCCAAGGGATCAATTTTTGTTTTTACTTGACATGTTAGAATGCTAGTACACCCGTGGTGCAAAACTTAACCTTGATTATGCGATGACACCTTTATCTACCTTGTTAGTTAATCATCATGTCAGTATGTTATTATCCTTATGTTCATCTCAGCTTCTCATGCCAGTTAACTTTACTAGTTCATAGACAGATAGTAGTAGGGCTTACCAGTCTTTTTGACTGACCTGTTTTCTTTCGCCTCTTATCTTCCGTTCCCCCCCCCTCAGGTCCTCAGGGTGGGAACATTGGAGCTTAGCTTGGATCTTTCTAGCTTGCTTACTCGATTCGCTCATGTACGGGTTTGGACATTGAGCTAGCTATGGTTTATCACTTCACTTTGGGGATAGTACTTTATGTATTTCAGTTTTTCAGTTTATGCTTTTGTCTAGACTTTGTTTGTTGGAAAATAATGCTCAAGTACTTTGTTGTAATATGACTATGGTTTTGAAATGCTAGTTTAATCCACTTCTTTACTACTCTGTTTTACTTATATGTTCTATCTTGTGATATCTGCATGCATGTTTACCTTGTTTAAACGCCCCTCCAAAGCTTGTGTGCTTGTAAGAGTGGCACGGGCGGAGGTGGGGTGTTACAAACACCGTCTGCATCCTAGTATATATTTTAACTAGAAATAAAATAAAATAAAGGTGAGGAGTTCTCATAGAGGGTTCCACTCCGCCGTGCTTTGCTTTTGAACTGCTGAATCGCCAGAATCTTTTTGACATTGCAATGCAGTTCTTTCACGCTGTTCAAATAAAATTATATTTTTACTGCTTTATTCTAATAAATAAAAATCCTATTTTTACATCTACTTTATATATCTATACAACGCTTATTCTATATAAAAATTATATTTTTATATTTCTATTTCATATATAAAGATTGAATTTTTATTCCATCGCTATAAAAATCACATTTTTATTTCAACATAGACATAATAAAAATCAGATTTTTATTTTGTTACATATATAAAGATCAAATTTTTACTATCCATATAATATAAAAATCCTATTTTTATTATTGCCACTATATAAAAATTATATTTTTAACCTTTCTATAATATGAAAATTATATTTTTATATTATCTATACTACATAAAGATAATATTTTTATTATCCTTCATTATAAAAAATCATATTTTTAATACTTCTACCTTATAAAAATTATATTTTTATTCTATACATCATATAAAAATCAAATTTTTTTTATCTATATAATATAAAAATCATATTTTTATATTTCCTACATAATAAAGATCGAATTTTTATCATCTATATTATATACAAATTATATTTTTATTATCTCTACTACATAAAGATAATGTTTTTAACCTTTCTATTATATAAAAATTATATTTTTAAACTTTCTATATTATAAAAATTATATTTTTAATCTTTCTATATTATAAAAATTATATTTTTATTATCTATATAATATAAAAATCACATTTTTATTTATAAAAATCCTAACTTTCTATTATAAAAATCAGCTCTTTTCATACATTCAAAATATAAAAATTCCATTTTTATTACCTTGAAATTGCTTTATCTATGAATAAATAAAAAGAAATAAAACAAAAATAAAATACCATAAATAAAAAGAAAGAAAGAGGCTCACTATGTTTTAAGGAAGGAAGGGGGGCTGTTGCACTGCGGCGGAGGGGGGTCTGGTGGTGAGGATCGCCGGCTGTGGGGTCTTCTCGGACTGGCAGTGGAGGAAGAAGAGGGGGGCGTCTCCAACTGGCGGCGCAGGAGGTTGGGGCTGGAGGAGGAGATGCGGAGGGAGGAGCGGGGTCATGGAAGAAGTGGAGGAGAGAGGAGACAGGAGCGTCGAGGGGGGCTAAGTGCGGTGGCTCCACCCTAGGCGGCGGCGGCGTTCAACCAGGGGGGCGACGAGATCGCGATCCCCCCTCTTCCATTTTTTTTATTTCTTTTGATTTCTGAAAAGTAAACGGGGGGCTGGAGAGATAAAGATTATATTTTTTATTAATTTAATTATTTAATTTCAAAAAGCAACTTTTATTTTCGAACTCGAAATCAAGCCCACCGCCTGTCGTCCATAGCTAATTACCCCCATTCCGAACACAATTAGATTTGTTTCGTAGGCTGATTCGATTGTTTCGATCAGTTTTCGTCAAAATCAACATATAACTCTATATATTGAATTTGAACGCACATTTCAATTTACTGGGGTTACATACTAACTCGAAAAATTCCAGAAAAATATTTTTTAGCTTCATATTGACGATACGGTCCTAATAAAACAAATTTCGTCGTATTCTGAGACCGTTTGAAAAATGGTCATTTTCCAGTCGATTAAAATCAACTGAAACTGGTCAAACGCGTTTTCCTTCGCCACGCTCACATATTGAATCTAAAAATTACGAAAATTGGAATATAGCAATAACATGACATCCCGGATCCAACAAAAGTGGTTTCGTCGAAATCCGAGGTCGTTTGCAAAATTTCCATTTTTAAGGGCCAGAATTCTATAGCGACTATTCTGAATTTTCATCTGGGCGTATCTTTTGATTCCCCCTATGAAATTTTGATTTTTCAGATTCATTGGAAAGATATTATCAAATAGATTCTATTATTTTTGGTTTCACTAAAATCCGGTTTATTTTGAATCCTGTACATTCATTTGAAGTTTGAAATCGAATTATCGAACTACCGCGCCATTTTCAATTCCTTTTATAATTTAAAATAATTATTTATGTTCTGACGACGATCTATATAAGTATATACGTTTGAATTCTATTCAAAATAAATTTTTCGTCATTATTATTTAAAATAATCTACTTTAAATATTCAAAATTCATTAAAATTGCCAAAATAAAATTTTTAAACTAGCCCAGATTTTCGGGTTATTACAATCTCCCCCACTTAAAACTTTTCGTCCCCGAAAAGGAACGAAGCCGAAAGTTGTTTTATTAATCAACTCAACTTTCGTTATTTTCATTACATCTTAAGTTCTTCAACTTTTCAGTTTCTAAGAACTTCTCAAATTCTTCAAAAATTTGGCTAACACCCTAAATTTTAGAAAAATTTCGCCATAACCTCCCCTGCACCGGGGACTTCGGGATATTTCATATAGCATCTCATGGCCTTCCTCAGTCCAAAAGAAAAAGAAAAAGCCAATCGGCTCATAAAATCACCCAAAACCCAAGAAATACAATAAACATGTACCTATTTGTCGGGCAAACAATTTTATTCCTCTTCTCTAGCCTCCTTGCTATGACCTGTTCAATGTAAGTACGTGTACATGCATGCATATTCGATAAATTTTCAATACAACTCACTATTTGATTCAATTTGGCTAATGGTTCGATATTCAATTAATCAAACAACACAACCAGCAATCAATTCGTTGATTAGCTTTTCAAATTCATAGCTTTGATATATAGTCAAAAATCACATTTTTGGTGCCAAATCACAACAATAGACCCTATCTAATTTTGGTTCTCACACCAGTCAATTGGAAATCATATAGAAATCCCACTTTCGACACACGAATATAAATTCTGATGATACTCGAGTAATCATCAGAATCATCTCCGGGCGACTAGAGTGTGATACTATATCTATCCAGTATATTAAAACTTCGAATACCCGTGGATTAGACGTATATGCAAAGTCTATATATACTGGATTGTCCAAATTCAATATAAATAAATATTCAAATACGTATAATTGATTTAAATTTTCAAAACAAAAATTGTTTTCCTTTTGAAAATATACTCTTCACACTCGTTCTAGGATACTACAGATCCTATCTCTAACGAGTCATTCCCATTGGATATTACTAATCCAAATTCTAATGAATTCTTTCGTATGGTTCTAATGTGTTTTGTTCTCGAGCTTTTTAAACCAAAGCTCTAATACCAAAATGAAACGACCCGAACTTCCCCGGTAAGGAAAGGCCGGATAGAATTGAGAACAAACCACATCATAGCACAAACGGAAGAACATTTCATTTCTTATTACAACAATTTCATCAGATTACAAGAATATACAGAGTATAAATGAATAAATACTACACATTATAAAATATCAGAGATTACAATAAATTACATAGCAGCGGAAAAAAATACAAAACACAGCTGAAGGAGATATACAGATTCAAAGCTTTCCGGATATCGTTCCAGCTGTAGCAGGACCCTTTGAATATAAATCTGTAAAACCAAAACTACTAGCTGCCCATGTCGAAATAAGGGCACCCAGAGTTTCGGTTAAAACAATAAACTCCAGGTCAGTCATGTGACTGGTGTGAGAACTAAAATAGTTATTAATCTTTATTTTAAAGTCAGATAAATCAAGGGTCCCCGCCATATAACACGGAATGGGTTTCCTCCCAAGAATACCGGTGCATAAAACAACAACACAATGCTAAATAAAGAACAATGAAGTTATTATAAGACCCAAGTCCCATCACACAATGCAACGTAAGCCGGAGGATAGGGTTTTTACCTTATAACAACCAAGAATGCTTGGTACGTGAAATTTCATGTTTTATTATTACTATAAGTGTATAGTGTCAAAACAATTTCAAATCATAAGTATCAAACATAGACAGCATGCGTACCATATATCATGTTACCATACTTGTTCTACAATCAAAACCGCAAAATCACATATTTGGAAGTTGGATTTCCATCTATGAACCGAGGGAAAAGATAGTCCTCTACCGATTCGAGACGCTCTAGCCCGCCCCTCAGGATCAGAACGCATCGACCCTTGGATCATCAGGGCCGGTCCATCGATGTGGATTAGACGAAATCCTGAACACTACGTCTCCCCACCCTATGGGGCGAAGATAAGTCAACTGACTCTATATCCGAGGCGCCTCGCAACAGCAACAACCACACAAGTGAAAATAATATAAATGTCAGCCAGTTTAAGCACTGACACCACCTCTAGCTAGAAAGAGACGCATGTTCTCCCTGAGTCCTTCTCCCGTTTGTGGTTCATACCGGGGTGTGAGGCTCGCGAATTCACGCTACACAAAGCTACGCCACAAAGGCCGTGCTTTGATCATCAACCACAAGACTCTGCTTTTCAACAGAAGCCTTGATCATTTGCATTTTAGCATGCCACACAAGCAATTCACGCTATGCAACCGATATCAATCACACAGAATGAAATCCGATGTCAGACACATAGTCCATACAAGTACATTCTGGGTCTGAACAAAACCGGAGGCACTTTCCTCGCGTATCCATCGATCTCCAAGTACGTCTGGACGACCACCAACTATTTCCCTCTTCTTGGGTGTACAGCCCAATCAGGATCGTCAGTAATTATCCAAATGATGTGAACTTCCGATCTTCGACCACCGTCTTCATCTTCGACTTATCGTCATATCAGTTATTCAGAATGGGATAAACCCGGTCTTTCTGAATGACTCGCGTATATAATAAACAACTGTTACACAAACACAACATACACCTCATTCCAATTCAGAATATTCTTTTATTCAAATATTCTTATTCTTTGGGAAAGGTTCCCATTAATTTTATCAAAGATAAATTCTTTAAATTTATTCTTTAATCTTCTTTTGAATATCATTTCAAACCAAATTATGGTTTATCCAAACTAGTCGGGATTAACGAACCTTACCGAAGTAATCAATTGTTAAATTTCCCAACCCCATCCTATTCATCCCATGAAGTAAAACTGGTAATACTTCATATCTAACACCACGGTGTTATCGGTAAATTAAATTACCATTTCACGTTTAAATCTAATTAAATATTTAACTATCGTCTGGAGTAAAACTGGTGGTACTCCATTTTCGATCATCCCTTGAATTAGATAATTTTAATTATCAAATTCAATTTTCAATCTATTTAAAGATTCATTAAAACTCCACTTAGTTTTAATCTTTAACTGGGTCAAAGAACCAATGTCATTTAAAACACGGTTCACGATAAACCCAAAATCACAATTCAATTCCACCAGACTTTAACCGTAAATTAGCAAGTGAACAATTTCCTAAGTAATAACCCCGAAGGCCGAAACCAACATCAGATCAATACTCAAGAAACCATTCAACTTAACTAATCTTTATTTAATTTCTGATTTTCTTATCTCCGTTGGGTCTAAGAACAGTATTATTAAAGATACCGTTCACGACAACCCAAAATCACATTCCATTAATTGTCGGGTAAAAGAACAAATGTTATTTAAAACACAGTTCACGATAAACCCCAAAATCAATTCCAATTAAATATTATTTAATTGGTACACTTCATTAAATCTAAATAAAAGATTTAATCTTTTTCTCAACTGGGATTAAGAACAGTGTTAATGAAGACACCATTCACGACAAACCCAAATCCCATTTGATATTAAATACAAGGCTCTGAATAGAAAATATATCGGCTTATATTCAATATCAAATTCTACGACCAACAAATATCGTATTGGAAATAATGATATAAATATATCTTTCAAATTTCCATAACAATATCTGTAAAATCACAAAATCCCAAGTCGAAATATTCCGAAGACAATTTCGATTCAAATCCATATATTGAAAATTCTGGTTATTTTCAAAACCATTTCAAATTCAATTTATTTATTTCAAAAATAAATGAAGTTTAATTCTAGTTCAACTAGTTCATTTCGATAAAAATCTATTTTTATCTTTTCAAATATGGAGTTTTTCATCCCAATTCTTTCCAAATCAATTCTTATGATTTTACACTAATTACAGATATTTTTAATAATTTTATCAAGGCCCGTACATTCGATTTCCATCAACGGCCATCGAACTGCACTTAAAGCGACCTTTTCCAAATTTGATTTGGACATAATTCCAAATCCGACGGTTAGATTTTCAATTTCTAATATTCGTTAGAAAGCTCTTTTCGATACGAACTAAACGGTTCCGGTTTTAGGAGAATCTGACAGTCGGATCTCCCGTAATGTCCATTCGAAGTCAATGGTCGAAATTCACGAACTGCCGCAGCGCGTCGCGTTCTATTCAGGCCATTATATTATATATATAATATATATTTCATCGATTTCTATTTAAAACGAATTTTATAAATCATTTTAAATTCATTTCAAAACGATTTCAACTTCATATTCAATTTCTAATCAAAATTGAATATTCCACTATAAATTCGTTTTAAATTCATTTCAAATCGATTTCAATTCAATTTCAACCGTTTTAAATTCAATTCAAAACGATTTCAGTTCTATTTCAATTTAATTCAAATTTCAATTCACTTCAATTTAATTCAAATTTCAAATCATATCAATTTAATTTGAATTTCAATTCATTTTAATTTAATTCGAATTTCAATTCAATTCTATTTAATTCAAATTTCAAATCATTTCAATTTAATTCGAATTTCAAATCATTTCAATTTAATTCGAATTTCAATTCACTTTAATTTAATTCGAATTTCAAATCATTTCAATTTAATTCGAATTTCAAATCATTTCAATTTAATTCTAATTTCAATTCTATTTAATTCGAATTTCAAATCATTTCAATTTAATTCAAATTTCAAATCATTTCAATTTAATTCGAATTTCAATACAATTCTATTTAATTCGAATTTCAAATCATTTCAATTTAATTCGAATTTCAAATCATTTAAATTTAATTCGAATTTCAAATCATTTCAATTTGATTCGAATTTCAAATCATTTCAATTTAATTTGAATTTCAATTCAAAATATTCGATTTTGAAATCACTTTTCGATATTCATTATAAAATCGACAAAAATTCCCGTTCGCGTTGAAATGGCGTTTAACTACTTAACACGGCTTCACATTTCAATATTAAAGGAATATTATTTTAAAATATTTGATAATTTTGAACTGGAATCAGACACAGTCAAGTACCATATAATATGGATTATATGGATTTCAACCAATTCAAATACACAACAATGATGATAAACAATCAACCATCATCCAAAGTGTGTTCTACACTGCATAAGCATCGAATATAAATATTCAATGCTCATAATAGCTTGTCAATCAATCGATCGACATACTGCTAATTATTGGGACTAGTGTATGTCATATATCATCCCAATACCCGTGTGGGGTTTCAATCAATCAACCACAGTTTTTATTTGTGCAGTTGGGCGATGTGTAAAATTTATCGTCCCAATCAATCAGTCAAATCAGTGCATATAAACAAATCGTCCGATTTGTTTATATTTATTTATTTCATTTTAAATACACGTTAAAAATTCTATTTTTAACTATGAAATATTTTCAACTATATAAATATATTATTTCACATCACACAATCAATTTTCACAACAACATGCAATCAAATAAACAAGCCGTCCATGGTCTGTGGATGACGGGTGTCGGGTGCTATTAAACACCGTCTGCATCCTAGTATATATTTTAACTAGAAATAAAATAAAATAAAGGTGAGGAGTTCTCACAGAGGTTTCCACTCCAGCGTGCTTTGCTTTTGAACTGCTGAATCGCCAGGTTCTATTTGATATTCCAATGCAGTTCTTTCACGTTGTTCAAATAAAATTATATTTTTACTGCTTTATTCTAATAAATAAAAATCCTATTTTTACTTCTACTTTATGTATCTATACAACACTTATTCTATATAAAAATTATATTTTTATATTTCTATTTCATATATAAAGATTGAATTTTTATTCCATCGCTATAAAAATCACATTTTTATTTCAACATAGATATAATAAAAATCAGTTTTTTATTTGTTACATATATAAAGATCAAATTTTTACTATCCATATAATATAAAAATCCTATTTTTATTATTGCCACTATATGAAAATTATATTTTTAACCTTTCTATAATATGAAAATTATATTTTTATATTATCTCTACTACATAAAGATAATATTTTTATTATCCTTCATTATAAAAAATCATATTTTTAATACTTCTACCTTATAAAAATTATATTTTATTCTATACATCATATAAAAATCAAATTTTAATTATCTATATAATATAAAAATCATATTTTTATATTTCCTACATAATAAAGATCGAATTTTTATCATCTATAATATATACAAATTATATTTTTATTATCTCTACTACATAAAGATAATATTTTTAGCCTTTCTATAATATAAAAATTATATTTTTAAGCTTTCTTTATTATAAAAATTATATTTTTAACCTTTTTATATTATAAAAATTATATTTTTATTATCTATACAATATAAAAATCACATTTTTATTTATAAAAATCCTAACTTTCTTTTATAAAAATCAGCTCTTTTCATACATTCAAAATATAAAAATTCCATTTTTATTACCTTGAAATTGCTTTATCTATAAATAAATAAAAAGAAATAAAACAAAAATAAAATACCATAAATAAAAAGAAAGAAAGAGGCTCACTTTGTTTTAAGGAAGGAAGGGGGGCTGTTGCACTGCGGCGGAGGGGGGGTCTGGTGGTGAGGATCGCCGGCTGTGGGGTCCCCTCGGACTGGCGGTGGAGGAAGAAGAGGGGGGCGTCTGCAACTGGCGGCGTAGGAGGTTGGGGCTGGAGGAGGAGATGCGGAGGGAGGAGCGGGGTCATGGAAGAAGTGGAGGAGAGAGGAGACAGGAGCGTCGAGGGGGGCTTGGTGCGGTGGCTCCACCCTAGGCGGCGGCGGCGTTCAACCAGGGGGGCGACGAGATCGTGATCCCCCCTCTTCCAATTTTTTCATTTCTTTTGATTTTTGATAAGTAAACGGGGGGGGGGGGGGGGGGCTGGCTGGAGAGATAAGGTTATATTTTTTTTATTAATTTAATTATTTAATTTCAAAAAGCAACTTTTATTTTCGAACTCGAAATCAAGCCCACCGCCTGTCGTCCATAGCTAATTACCCCCATTTCGAACAAAATGAGATATGTTTCTAAGGCTGATTCGATCGTTTCGATCAGTTTTCGTCAAAATCAACATATAACTCTATATATTGAATTTGAACACACATTTCAATTTACTGGGGTCAGATTGACAATATATTGATTCGATCGTTTCGATCAGCTTCGTATTGACGATACGGTCCTAACAAAACTAATTTCATTGCATTCTGAGATCGTTTGAAAAATGGCCATTTTCCAGTCGATTAAAATCAACTAAAACTGGTCAAACGCGTATTCCTTCGCCACGCTCGCATGTTGAATCTAAAAATTACGAAAATTGGAATCTAGCAATAACTTGACATCACGTATCCAAAAAAAGTGGTTTCGTCGAAATCCGAGGTCGTTTGCAAAATTTCCATTTTTAAGGGCCAGAATTCTATAGCGACTATTCTGAATTTTCGTCTGGGCATATCTTTTGATTCCCGCTATGAAATTTTGATTTTTCGGATTCGTTGGAAAGATATTCTCAAATAGATTCTATTATTTTTGGTTTCACTAAAATCCGGTTTATTTTGAATCCTGTACGTTTATTTGAAATTTGAAATCGAATTATCGAACTACCGCCCCATCCTTCTATAATTTAAAATAATTATTTATTTTATAACGATGATCTATATAAATATATACATTTGAATTCTATTCAAAATAAATTTTTCTTCGTTATTATTTAAAATAACGTATTTTAAATATTCAAAATTCATTAAAATTGCAAAAATAAAAAATTTAAACTGGCCCAAATTATCAGGTTATTACAAGTGTGCTATTTGCTAGTTTGTTGCACGAATAGATATATAAAAAGAAATGGTATGGTAGCTGCGAGGTGACCATTCATGGAAGGTAGCAGGATAGGGTAGGTTTTCATTTCATGGGAGGGCATGGGGTTCTTTTAATGTAAGGGTATGGATCTTATTTGATTTGACGAAGACTTAAGAGAGAAGTAGGGTATGGGTTTGGCTACGTAGATGTTTAGGGGGATGGGTGCTTTTGGCGTACGCGATTTGTACATTTAGTCATGTTGCCTTCGGTATGAAGGAATGCAATTGCTCCTATTTGAAGTTTTGTACAATAAAATATGTTTTGAGTCCAATATTTGTTTGCACTTTGAAGTCTATATATAATCTATATTATACAGTATTTTGTTTATTTACGGACTGCTATGGACAAGAATAAAAATACCATCGTGTCCAGCGAGGTGCCACGATCCTAAATATATAATAATATCGGTAGATCAACTTATATTGTGAAACCCCAAAATATCGATATAGGGTGCGAAATACTCCAAATAAAAAGTTATGTATTTAGTTAATTAAAAATTACAGTAAAATTCTAAAAATTAAATTATCACTACATCTCAAAAGAATCTTGTCTAAATTCAAGACCGATACTTAAATATATTTAAATAACCGTTATGGCCAAAAACGAATATACCACTGTTTTTCTAAATATTTAATTTGGACATAACTTGCAATATATAATCTGAAATCTCGATTTTTCACTTCCATTAGAAAAATATAATTCAACGGATTCCAACGATTCTTGATTCGAGGAAATCCGAATTGTAACAGATCTTGTACGCTCAGTTGAAGTTCAAAACGTTAAATTACGAACTGCAGCATCGTTATGAGCTCAATTATATCTAATATATATTTTTATACGTTCAACTTCGTTTTAATATGTATATATAAATCCACTTATATTATGATTTCAATATTTAAACTGATTTAAATATTTAGATACAAGCTGATAAAAAACGCGGGACGCTACATTTAATTTCTAAATTTAGAAATAAGAATTTACGAATATATGGAAACGAGAAATGGGGAAATGATTAAATTAATGATAAATTAATTTAAAAAGGAAAAGTGTTGAATGATGATTGATCAGTAAGATTTCCATTTGGGAATACGACCGTTGTTTGTACACATGTTTTTCTTTGATAGTTAAATCACGGACTATTAAAGTTTTTAACCATTTCCGTTGTCAATACAGAGAGACCGGGATCATATTTATTATGTGAAAACCACTCTGTATGGGCATTATCATTTCGAATCAAATAGATCGAAGACAATTGAAGAAGGAGTTTATATAAGGGTTATTCTGGCGATCCTTGGTAGAAATTACCTAGGATGAATTTACAGAATAATTCCTTCGGGTTGTCCAGTCCCAAGACAACTTGAATGGATGAATGTCTGACAGAGTATATCTGGTGGATTGCGTAAATTGATCGTTTCAAACATATTTACGTTGGTGGCGAGGAATTCGTTTCTCTTAGCTTATACCCGTGGTATTTTTGGGAAAATCAATTTGTGATTTGACGGGTATGACGATGTGGCATTCAAAGTAAATAAAGGGGTGATCTGTTAAAAGATACGTTATGACCTCAAGCTCCATCAACTAGGAAGTGGCAGAAATCGGCAGGCAGCATGGCTAAGTGGGTCACACCCAATTAGGGTATATTGTCACCATCAAGAGAATATTAATATTTGTTACTTTTTTCAATTCTGTATCTCCCGGGAACGGTTATGTTGTTATACCAACCGTAAGGTGATAATATATTTGCAAAATTCAAGCGAAATGAATGACCGATCATGTGTGGCCGAGTTACAAGATGTTCTTGTTGAACTTTAGTGTATTGCTTCAAAAGTATACTGATCGGAATGTGGTTCCATACCTTGTTATAGTTGGAAATCTCTTACCCAATAAGAGTCCGCGGTTTTTGATTGTATATTATATATGTAGAACGTGAGATGAAAGCGTTCTACTAGATTGTTATTTACTTGATTTAGACATTATTATAACATCAGAAGAGTTGTGATATAAAGAATATTTTGAGTATTCGTAAGGTAAAAACCATCCGTGTTTATGTGTGGATCGGTCTTACGATTTTCCTTTCTTATAAAAGGATTTTTAAAGTTAAACAAATGGTTGGAGTTTACTCGCACCAGTCACATGACTGACCCAGAGTTTATTTTGTTTTGTTTGCCCTAAACTCTTGGGTGCCCAATTTTGTACGAGCAATCAAGTAGTCGGGATTTACAGATACTTGGAGAGCTAGAGCCGAAGGCTTCAGGATTATATAGCTATTGTTTATTTCCGCTGTGATATTAGGTGTTACACTCTAAAATGGTATGTACATACAATTATAAGTTTTGTATTTCAAATATTATGTATATAATATATTTTATTCGTTCTGCTATGAGATTCGTGTTACTCTGATTCTGTTGTTATGTTCTTCTCCTTCTTCTATTCTAATTTTCTATCTTATATATTCTCAGCCTCTAATTTCTTTCTATTAATGATCTGGAATGTTCGATGGCTGAAAAATTGACATGGGTTTTATGTTGATTTTCTGGGTCGAAAATTCCGGTTCGTTACAGTGGTATCAGGGCTAAAGGTTAAGTAATTACCTTGGCTCTGTGGCGTGACTTAGTAGGGATGGGGTTAGTAATGCCCTAGATTGAGTTTGACTGTGTATATATGAGCGCGTATTTTTTATTTGATATAAAAATTGTTTTATATTGTGGGGATTTATAGGTTGAGTTGTTTATGGGTTCTGGTCGAACAGTTTGATCCACTGTATCGGTAGGGGTTCATAAACACTCGAATACGATGAACTGACACTGTATGTTTTGAAAAGAGGGTAAATGGAATAATTTTATCCAAATTATATTTCGATATAAAAGGATGATTAGTATTTGAAGTATTATCGTATATTGGATGTGTTGGTTGTGATTATAACCAAATAAGATTATAATTGAAACGGTTTTGTAAATAACCAATCAAAATTCGTATAAGTGTTACGAAATGAATTAAAACTAAATTAAAACGAGAATTGAAATTTAAAGCTCTGGGGTTTGGAAAGGTGTTTGTAAATGGATTTGGATTAAGTATATGAGAATTTTAAAATCCTGGGAGACTTTAAATTGTTTTACAAGCATTATGAATAATATTTTGAAATGTATTTCAAACTGGAAATGTTTAGAAATGGTTTTGAAGGTGATATACTATTGAACTCACTTAGGTCGCTAGAAAATAATTCTGATGATGATCCGGACATCATCGGTGTTAATTTTCGAGTTTCTAAGTGACAGATTACTACCAAAGATTTTGTTTTTGAATTGTTTTCAGGAAATAAGCTGTTTGAATCCAGAAAAGGGATATCTGGTTTTAGAAAATATAAACTGTTTAAGATTCCCAAGAAAAGACTGTTTGAATTAAAATCAAATTTAATATAAATTTGTGAAAGCAAATTGGAATTAAAATAAAGTCAGTTAAGTGGTACAAGTTTATATTTTATATGAGTATGAGATTTATGAGCCGATTTAGTAAGCCGCTTGGCCATTTGATTTTCTTTTGAATTAGAGAAGGCCTAGAGAGGCGAGTTGTAGTTGTACCGTTTGAGCCGTACAAAGGATGTGCTGGCAAAAAATTTTCGGAAATTTAAGGTGTTACAAAATTCTCTGAATTTGGAAATTTTTGTTAATAGAAATGAATTAATAATTTAGTTAAAATAAATTGGTTCAGTGAAACTGGAGTTAAGAGGTAAAGAAATAATTTTTGCCCAGTTAATAGGGTTTGTTTTCTACCTTAGCAATTTCGAGGATGAAATTATTTTAAGGGGGGAAGAATGTAACGTCCCGTAATTTTACGGTTAAATAATTAATTAATTTAACTATTAAATAATGGTTTAGTAATTTTAAATGGTTTAAATTAAATAATATTGAATATTTAATAATATAAATAATAAAATAATATATTTATTTCCGAAATAATCGAAAATAACAGAATTCACAATATTATGTGAACTAGACCATTTAAAATACATAATTTAGTTTAGAATTGAATTATATTAACGAATTTATTTATAAATGTCAGTTGAACGTATAATTTATATTATAATTATAATCGAGCTTGAAATGGCGTGACAGTTCGTAATTTGGCGATTCGAACTTTAAACGAATATACAGAATCCGTTTTAAGTCGGATTTTTGTGAAACAAGAAACATTCGGAGCTGGTGAATTATATTTTTTCTAATGGAAGAGAAAAATCGAGATTTCGTCATGTAGATTGTGAGTTATATCCAAATCAAATTTTTGAAAAGTCGCTATGGAATTTCTTTATAATTATAATGATTTATTTATATAATAAATGGATTTTAATATATAGATTGAATATCGATATAATATGGATTTGAAATATCGAGTCATAAATCCAGATATGTATATTTTCGAGCTAGAGATATTCTATGTGAATATATACGATAATTTTAATTTATTAATATTAAATTAAGTTGTTTTAAATATATTAATATTAAAATGGTTTATTTAGAGCTTTAAAAATAACCAGTTTTGCAAACGATCTCCGTTTTCGACGAAACTAATTTTGTTGGATCCGGAATATTAAATTATTGCTAGATTTCAGTTTCCATGATTTTTGGAGTCTGTATGTGGCCGTACGGGATATTAATGTGAAATACATTCAATAATTTGATTTTAAAAATGCGCTGTGTGAGCAAACGGATTCAGAATTCGACGAAACAAGTTTTCTTGGGTCTGGAATGTCGAGCTGTAGCTGCATGTCCATTTCTATCGAATTTAGATATTGTATGTGATCATAGGAATTTTTAATGACAAATATAAACAGAGTTGGAATAAAATAAATATAATAATCAAATATAAAATTATTATTTCTATCCTATAAATACAGTACCAACTCTCTAACCCTAAATTACTTTTCTTCTTCTGGTCAAATGAATGCGCCGCTACGTTTTCTTTTTTCCAGCTAAGGATTTACACCATCAAAATTCATAAGAAATCAAATAAAATTCTATAAATTATAAGAATTGGTTATTTGGACTTCTCTACTCAAATGCTTCAATATCTTATGCATTACGTGGAGCTCGATCAAATTTCTGGGGCATTGCTTTCTTCAAAGCGACCTAGGTTTAGGATTTTTGAGACTTGTGAGCAACCATCCGACTTTTAAATGTTGTAGCTGTGTTCGTGGTGTTGAGGAGATGCGTTTTTGCGATTTTGGGGAGATTATGTGGCGATTGGTGTCGATAATGTGTGATGGTCGTGAGTTGGGAGGTAGAGGACGGAGTCCATTCAAGAGACGCGATCTGATGCTTTCAGGTATGGGTGGAAGGAGAGTTCGGAGGGAAGTTTAATGGTGTGATTGGTTTGGAAAATCATGAAGTAGAAGTGGAGATTTGGAGAGGAAGAATCGACAGCGGTGTCGAACTAGAAACTGGAGATGGGATTTTCCAATATAGGAGGAAGAAGGAGATAAAGTGGTATGGGTTTAAATGTGTGAAGGTGGGCTGGTTTTTAATTGTTGGCCCAATTTCTAGTTTATATTAAGTTTAATTTTTTTTTTAAATAACGTAATAACTTGTAAAAGCTACATCTTATCCATACGTTATCCAAATTCAGCGAAACAAGATCCATTAGGATTGTATGGACAGCGGCTGCGCAATGGAACTGTCTAGGTGTGAATTGGAGCTCGTTACAGTTTATAGCGAAATAAATTGTCTGATCTGAATCAACAACCATTATTCGTTACCTGACGATAACTGTCCAATGTGAGTAAATCTCACTAACTCTGTTCAGTTTTTATTTTTATAACATATTTTTAGAATTGACAAATGATGGTTGATTGTTGTGTGTTGATTGTGTGGATGAACTGCTAATTTATTTGGTTGAAATAATAGATAACGATATATATAGATAAATATATATCATTAATCAAATATTGATTCTATTTATCAGAATATTTCATATCGAAATGAAATTGATGTTAATTATATTGTTTAACATCTGTGGATGCAGGGAAACAAGTTGAAGGGATCCAACTGGATTCCTCAATATTTATAATATTGTTTTTTCATATATTGTGATATATGATGTGATATACAATCTGTGATTGATTATGATGACACTAGTCATGTTATTTGGTATCTTAAATACCATAAGAAGTACGGGAATGTAAAAAGGGAATTTTCAAAGTGTATATTGAAAATAAAATATTTATATGAAATAAATAGAATTACAAAAAGGAATTGTTGAGGAAATAAATAGAATTATAAAAAGTAATCTTTGGAAAATTAATATAATGAAAAAAAGGAAATGGCAGGATATAAAAAGAACTATGAAATGGATTTAAAGAAGATCTTAAATAGAAATCTGTTTTAACAAATAGATTAAGAAGATTAATTTATAAATAATGTTTTCTAAATTAAGTAAAATATTTATCATTTGATAAATGAAATATATAAGACTGGATTTATATAGAGAAGTAAGAATCGGTTTTAACACCGATATTTTAAATGGAATTTGAGCAACATTTATAAAGGTGATTATAAATGGGATTACAAGTGTTAGAAGAATAAAATGAGATTTCATATGAATAATTCTATAATTAGAAGTATAAAAAGGATTTGGATTTGAGATATTATTTCAAATGCGAAATCAAACTAAATTGATTATATAAAAGAGATATTATTCACATTCGATGTGAATAATGGATTTAAATAAATATTTTGCAAATAAAAACGTTATAAAGGAAATTGGATTAGGAATTAAAATGGAGTTAAAGGAATTAGAAACTGACTGGAGATTAGTTAAGTTGAACAGCTGTCTGGGTAGTGATCTGATGTTGGTTTTGGCCTTCGGGGTTTATACTTGGGAAGTTGTTCTCTTACTAGTTTACATTTAGGGACTGATAGATGTAGAGAGATAGTGATATGTGAATAAGGAATGGAAATGTTTTCTAATGTTAATAACAGTTATTTTCTAAATTTAGAAATAAGGATTTACGAATATATGGAAACGAGAAATGGGGAAATGAATAAATTAATGATAAATTAATTTAAAAAGGAAAAGTGTTGAATGATGATTGATCGGTAAGATTTCCATTTGGGAATACGACCGTTGTTTGTACACATGTTTTGATTTGATAGTTAAATCACCGACTATCAAAGTTATTGACCATTTCCGTTGTCAATACGGAGAGACCGGGATCATATTTATTATCTGAAAACCACTCCGTATGGGCACTATCGTTTCGAATCAAATAGATCGAAGACAATTGAAGATGTAGTTTATACAAGGGTTATTCTGGCGATCCTAGGTAGAAATTAACTAAGATGGATGTACAGAAAAATTCCTTCGGGTTGTCCAGTCCCAAGACAACTTGAATGGACGAACGTCTGACAAAGTATATCTGGTGGATTGCGTAAATTGATCGTTTCAAACGTATTTACGTTGGTGGCGGAGGAATTCGATTCTCTTAGCTTATACCCGTGGTATTTTTGGGAAAATCTATTTGTGATTTGATGGGTATGACGACGTGGCATTCAAAGTAAATAAAGGAGTGATCTACTAAAAGATACGTTATGACCTCAAGCCTCATCAACTAGGAAATGACAGAAATCGGGCAGGCAGCATGGCTAAGTGGGTCGCACCCAATTATGGTATATTGTCACGATCTAGAGAATATTCATATTTCTTACTTCTTTCAATTATGTATCTGTAACAACCCGGAAATGCGAGCCAGTTTAAAATTTGTATTTTGGTAATTTTAATGAATTTTGAATATTTAAAATGAATTATTTTAAATAATATCAATGAAAAATTTATTTTGAATATAATTCGAACGTATATAGTTATATAGTTTGTCGTTAGAATATAAAATTTTATTATAATTATAAAAGGAATTGAAAATGGCGCGGTAGTTCGATAATTCGATTTCAAATTTCAATTGAACATACCGGGTGAAAAAAAAACCGGATTTTAGTGAAACCAAAAATATTAGGATCTAATTGATAATATCTTTCCAACGAATCCGGAAAATCGAAATTTCATAGCGGGAATCAAAAGATATGTCCAGTTGAAAATTCAGAATAGTCGCTATGGAATTCAGGCCCTTAAAAATAGCCATTTTGCAAACGACCTCGGATTTCGACGAAACCACTTTTGTTGGATCCGCGATGTCAAGTTATTGCTAGATTCCAAATTTCATAATTTTTCGAATCAATATGCGAGTGTGGCAAAGGAAAACTCGTTTGACTAGTTTCAGTTGATTTTAATCGACTGGAAAATGACCATTTTTCTAACGGTCTCAGAATTCGACGAAATTAGTTTTGTTAGGACCGTATCGTCAATACGAAGCTAGAAAATATTTTTCGGGAATTTTTCTAGTTAGTATGTGACCCCAGTGAAATGAAATGTGCGTTCAAATTCAATATATAGAGTTATATTTTGATTTTGCGAAAACTGACCAAAACGATCGAATCAACTTGCGATACATATCCCATTGTGTTTGGAATAGGGGTAATTAGCTATGGACGACCGTCGGTGGGTTCGATTTTGACTTCAAAATAAAAAGTTACCTTTTTGAAATTAAAAATAATTAAATTACAAAATAAAAATAACCTTCCTCTCTACCCCTTACTCCCTCTCAGGCCCCCCCTCGTCGTTATTCTTCAAAGAAAAAAAAGAAAAAAAAACCCAAAAGAAATCGCGATCCGCCCCTCCAACCGCCTCGTCGATCAGCGACCTCCACCTCCGCTTCTCCATCTTCTTCTCCTCCTTCTTTGATTGAAGCCACCACGAAGAAACCCGCAACCCCCAACTCGACGAAACCCCAATCTCCACCAATATCGAGACGCCACCGAACCTTCTACCGCCACCGCACCCACAACGGCCCTCACCCCGGACCTCCGACCACCTGCCGCGCCTCCCTGACCTAAGACCGCCGGCCAGTGGACCCTCCTCCCTCACGAATTCGATTCTCAAATAGAGGAAGAGGTGATTTTCTGTTTTCGTTGTTTGATTTTTAAAAACAATGAAAAGGGGTGATTTTTATCATGAGAATGATCACATAAAGTTTTGATTTTTATTGTGTATGAAGTTATGATTTTTAACTTAAAGGAAGAATTTATTTTTCTAAACAAGAAAAGAAATGATTTTTTATTTGTAAAGATTATATTTTTATAATGAAGAAGATTATATTTTTAGAAGATTAAAGTTGTGATTTTTATAATTTGAAAGATATGATTTTTGTATGTAAACATAGATTTTTATAAATATAAAATCTGATTTTTTTATATGAGCATTAGCAAAAAGATTTGATCTTTATTAGGGAAAGAATAGATTTTTAATTAAATAAAGGTTTGATTTTTATTATATGAACATCAAAATAAAAATGTGATCTTTATATAAGAAGAGAAATGAAAATTCGATTTTTATATATGAGAAGTAGCGATGAAAAATATAAAGCTATGATGTTGGAAAATATAAAAATGAGATTTTTAATTATCAATATCGTGTATAAAAATATTATTTTTATTTGAGATAAAGATGCGATTTTTATACGTGAAGTTGTATACATTGAAAAATATAATTTCTTTGTTTTGAAAAATGGAATTTTTTATATATTTAAAAGAATAAAAATATAATTTTTATATGACAGGAAGGTTAAAAATATAATTTTTATATTAGTGGAAGATTAAAAATATGATTTTTATATAATAGAGAATATAAAAATATTATCTTTATATATGTAGCTAAATAAAAATCTGATTTTTATTATAAATATAGTGAAGTAAAAATGAGATTTTTATAGCGTTGAAATAAAAATTCGATCTTTATATATGAAGTAAAATATAAAAATATAATTTTTATATAGAAAAGAAGCATTGTAAATATATAAAGAAGAAGAAATAAAAATACGATTTTTATTTATTGAATGTAGTGATCAAAATATAATTTTTATTTGAACAACGTAAAAAGAACTGCATAGGAAATTCAAGCTGATCCAGAGGATTCAGCAGTTCAACAGCAAAGCACGGCGGAGTGGAACCCTCTGTGAGAACTTCTCACCTTTAATTTCTTTCTTCTAGTTATATTATTATATATACTAGGATGTAGACGGTGTTTAGTAGCACCTGACACCTGCCGTCCACAGACCATGGACGTCTTGTATGCTTGTTTGTTTTGTTTGATTTTGATGTGTAGTTGATTGAGTGATGTGAAATGAAATAAAATATTTATATAGAAAATAAATATTGTATAGTTAGAAATAGAATTTTTAACGTGTATATAAAATGAAATAAATAGTTATAAACAAATCGGACGATTTGTTTATATACACATATTTGATTGATATTGATTGGGATGATAAATTTTACACATCGCCCAACTGCACAAATAATACTCAGTGTTTGTCGATGTGAAACCCCACACGGGTATTGGGATGATATTTAATGTACACTAGTCCCAATTATATAGTTGTTTGTCGATCGATGGGTTGGCAGACAATTGTGTTATGCACTTTGGATGATGGTTGATTATTTATCGTTGTTGTGATATACATGTGTTGTATGGAATCCATATAATTAACATTATATGGTAATTGATTGGGCCTCATTCCAATTGGGAAAATAAAGAATATTATAAAATAAAAGTTCATGTGTTGACCGTACTCATTTGTTGAGATTAGTCAAGTGTGGAAAGAAATATAGATTCATGTGTTGAATAGAATAAATATTCATCTGTTGAATAGAATAAAGGATTTTTTGAAAAATATAAAGCCGTGTTGATTAGAGATACGTAATTTTGACGCGAACGATATTTATATCGATTTTATTCGTTTTATAATGAAAATTGAAAAGTGATTTCAAAATTGAATATTTTGAAAAGAAGTTTGAATTTAATGGAATAGAAGGTAAATTCAATTTGAATTGAATATAAAATGAATTTGAATTGAATTGAAACGAATTTGAATTCGAATTAAATAAAATTAAAAAGAATTCGAATTGAATTGAAATCAAATTGAAAACGAATTGAAATTGATTTGAAATTGAAGATGAAGTTGAAATTGTTTTGAAAACGAATTTAAAACGAATTATAAAATATGTTTTGAATTGAAATCGATGAAATATATATTATATACATTATATATATAATATAATGGCCTGAATAGAACGCGCCGCGCTGCGGCAGTTCGCGAATTTCGACCATTGAATTCGTGCGGACATTGCGGGAGATCCGTTCGTCGGATTCTCCTAAAACCGGAACCGTTGGGTTCGTATCGAAAAGAGCTTTCCAATGAATATTTGAAATTTGAAATCTAACAGTTTGATTTGGAGATACGTCCAAATCAAATTTAGAAAAGGTCGCTGTAAGTGCAGTTCGACGACCGTTATTGGAAATCAACTGTACGGGCCTTGATAAAATTATTAAAAATATTAATAATTTGTGTAAAATCATAATATGTGAATTGGAAAGAACTAGGTTGAAAAATTCCACATTTGCAAAGACAAAAATAGATTTTTATCGAAATGAACTATTTTTGAACTAGAGTAAACATCAATTTATTTTTGAAATAAATAAATTGAATTTGAAGTGGTTTTAAAAATAATAAGGTATTTCCAATACGTGAATTGGAATGGATTTGAATCAAAATTATCTTTGGAATATTTCGATGTTGGATTTTGTGATTATACAGATATGGTTGTGGGAATTTGAAAGATATATTCATATCGTTATTTCCAATACGATATTTGTTGGTTTCAGAATTTGATATTGAATATAAGCCGGTATATTTTCTATTCAGAGCCTTATATTTAATATCAAATGTGATTTGGGTTTGTCATGAATGGGGTCTTCATTAACACTGTTCTAAAGCCCAGTTGAGAAAAATATTGAATCTTTCTATTTAGATTTAATGAAGTGTATCAATTAAATAATATTTAATTGGAATTGAATTTGAATTGGTTTTTGGGTTTTTCGTGAGCGGTGTTTTGAACAACACCTGTACTTTAACCCGATTTACACTAGAGTGTGATTTTGGGTTTATCGTGAATCGTGTTTTAGATGACATTGGTTCTTTAACCTAGTTAAAAGCAGGATTGATTTTTGAAAAGATTAAAACTAAGTGGAGTTTTAATGAATCTTTAATTAGATTGAAATGTGAATTGATAATTTAAACTATCAAATCTGAAAGGTGATCGAGAATGGAGTACCATCAGTTTTACTCCATAGCGATAGTTAAATCTTTAATTAGATTTGAATGTGAAATGGTAAATAATTTTACCGATAACACCGTGGTGTTAGATATGGAGTATTACCAGTTTTCTCCATGGGATAAATAGGATGGGATTGGGAAATAAAATAAATAATTACTTCGGTGTGGTTCGCTAATCCTGACTAGTTTGAAATGATATCCAAAGGAAGATTAAAGAATAAATTTAGAAGAATTTATCTTTGATAAAATTAATGGGAACCAATTCCCTAATGATGTAAAAATTCGAATAAAAGAATATTCTGAATTGGAATGAGGCGTATGTTGTGTTTGTGTAACAATTGTTTATTATATACGTGGGTTATTCGGAAAGGCCGGGTTTATACCCATTCTGAATAACCGATTCGACGATAAGTCGAAGATGAAGACGGTGGTTGAAGACCGGAAGTCTTCACATCGTTTGGGTGATTACTGATGATCTTGATTGGGCTGTACACCCAAGATGAGGGAATCAGTTGGTGATCGTCCAGACGTACTTGGAGATCGATGGATATGCGAGGAAAGTGCCTCCGGTTTCATTCAGACCCAGAACGAACTTGTAAATGGATTGTGTGTCTGACATTGGATTTTATTCTGTGTTGACTGATCTCTATTAAATATACATCTGTTTGGCGGCGGAGAATTTATTCTCTTGCTTAACGCCCTTCTTTGAGACGTACGAGCTCAAAGGTTGTATATCGATGGACATCAGTCGCACGGAGTGAATTGCCAGTGTGGCACGCATAAGTGGCAATTGATCAAGGCTTTTGTTGAAAAGCAAAGTCTTGTGGTTGATGATCAAAGCACTGCCTGTATGGCATAGCTTTGTGTATAACGTGAATTCGCGAGCCTCACAACTCGGTATGAGTCAAAAACGGGATACGGACCGTTGAGAGAACACGATGTTTCTTTCTAGCTATGGGTGATGTCAGTGACCTACCAGCCCTGACATTTATATACTTTTTACCTGTGTGGATGTTGGATGAGGCGCCTCGATATTAGGTCTGTTAGGACCGAGAAACGTGTGTTCAGGAATTGCCAATCCTCAAAAGTAAGAGAGGATCGGCCCAACCGATTCCAGGGATTGCTGTGTGCGGTCCCGAGACATTTGCTAGAGTGTCTCGAACGGAGAGGAGCTTGCCCCTTGCCTCGACTCATGATGGAATCCAATTTCCAATACGTGTATTTCGGTTTTATTTGTAGAACCTAGTATGGCGACATAGTGGTATGGGTCATTCATGCCGCCTAAGATTGATATTTAGGATTGAAAATGTTTTGACACTATACATTTATTATAGTATCAAATGATTTGTTTTAACGTATCAAGCATGCTTTGGCTATTATAAGGTAAAAACCCTATCCTCCGGCTTGTGTTGCATTGTGTGATGGGACCTGGGTCTTATAATAGCTTCATTTTTCTTTATTTAGCATTGCCCTGTTTGTTTTATGCACTGGTATTCTTGTGAGGAAACCCGTTCCGTGTTATACGGCGTTGTCCCATGATTTACCGAACTTTAAAATAAGAATTAATAACTGTTTTAGTTCTCACACCAATCACATGACTGTCCTGGAGTTTATTGTTTTAACCTAAACTCTGGGTGCCCTTATTTTGACACGGGCAGCTAGTAGTTTTGGTTTTACAGATTTATATCCACAGGAACCTGGTTTACAGCTGGAATGATGTTCGGAAAGCTTTGTATCCGTATATCTCCTTCAGTTGTATTTTGTATTATTTTCCGCTGCTATGTAATTATTGTAATCTCTGATATTTATCGAATGTATTTTATTCATTCATACTCTGTATATTCTTGTATTCTGATGGAATTGTTGCAATATACAATGAAATGTTCTTCTGTCTGTGTTCTGGTTTGTCCTGTTCTCAAACGATCCGGGGTTTCGAACGGTCTTGATCGGTTTAGCTATCGATTCGAATCGAGCGAAATTCCTTACCGTCACATTTGGTATCAGAGCTTTGGTTTACAAAGCTCAGAGAACAAGACACATTAGAACCATACGAAAGAATTCATCAGATATTGGATTAGTAATATCCAATTAGAATGACTCGTTAGAGATGGGATCAGTAGTATCCTAGAACGAGTGTGAAGAGTATATTTTTAAAACGAAAACAAATTTCGTTTTGAAAATTAAATTAAATTATACGTATTTGAATATTTATTTATTTTGAATTTGGACAATCCAATATATAAAGATTTTGCATATACGCGTCATGAACGTATATTTGAAGTTTTAATATACTGGGTAGATATAGGATCATACTTAGTTATCCGGACATGATTCGATTATGGCGCGCCATCACCAGTATTTATTTTCGTGTTACGAAGGTGTGATATCTATATATTTCCATCAGACTAGTGTGAGAACCAAAATATAGCTAGAATACATTGTTATGATTTGGCATCAAAACATGATTTTCTGTATATATATCAAATTATGAATTTGAAACGTTAATCCACTAATTGATTGATGGTTATGTTGTTTGATATTTTGAACCATTACGCCTAATAGAATCAAATATTGAACTGTATGGAAAATTATCTGAATTTGCACACATGTACATATATATACATTGTACAGGTCATAGCAAGGAGGCTAGAGCAGAGGAATAAAATTGTTTGCCCGACAAATAGGTACATGTTTATTGTATTTCTTGAGTTTTGGGTGATTTTGTGAGCCGATTGGCTAGTCGCTTGGCTTTTTCTTTTTCTTTTGGATTGAAGAAGGCCATGGGAGGCTATATGAAATATCCCAAAGTCCCCGGTACAGGGGAGGTTATGGCAAAAAATTTCGAAAATTTAGGGTGTTAGCCAAATTTTTGAGAAATTTGAAAAGTTCTTAGAAACTGAAAAGTTGAAGAACTTAAGCCGTAACGAAAATAAAGAAAGTTGAGTTGGTTTTTAAAACAACTTTCGGCTTCGTTCCTTTTCGGGGATGAAAAGTTTTAAGTGGGGGAGATTGTAACAACCCGGAAATGCGAGCCAGTTTAAAATTTTTATTTTGGCAATTTTAATGAATTTTGAATATTTAAAATGAATTATTTTAAATAATATCGATGAAAAATTTATTTTGAATATAATTCGAACGTATATAGTTATATAGTTCGTCGTTAGAATATAAAATTTTATTATAATTATAAAAGGAATTGAAAATGGCGCGGTAGTTCAATAATTCGATTTCAAATTTCAATTGAACATACTGGTTGCAAAATAAACCGGATTTTAGTGAAACCAAAAATATTAGGATCTAATTGATAATATATTTCCAACGAATCCGGAAAATCGAAATTTCATAGCGGGAATTAAAAGATATGTCCAGTTGAAAATTCAGAATAGTCGTTATGGAATTCAGGCCCTTAAAAATAGCCATTTTGCAAACGACATCGGATTTCGACGAAACCAATTTATTGGATCCGCGATGTCAAGTTATTGCTAGATTCCAAATTTCATAATTTTTCGAATCAATATGTGAGCGTGGCAAAGGAAAACGCATTTGACCACTTTTAGTTAATTTTAATCAACTGGAAAATGACCATTTTTCTAACGGTCTCAGAATTCGACGAAATTAGTTTTGTAAGGACCGTATCGTTAATACGAAGCTAGAAAATATTTTTCGGGAATTTTTCTAGTTAGTATGTGACCCCAGTGAAATGAAATGTGCGTTCAAATTCAATATATAGAGTTATATTTTAATTTTGACGAAAACTGATCGAAACGATCGAATCAACTTGCGATACATATCCCATTGTGTTTGGAATGGGGGTAATTAGCTATGAACGATAATCGGTGGGTTTGATTTTGATTTCAAAATAAAAAGTCACCTTTTTGAAATTAAAAATAATTAAATTAAAAAATAAAAATAACCTTCTCTCTCTACCCCTTACTCCCTCTCAGCCCCCCTCGTTATTCTTCAAAGAAAAAAAAAGAAAAAAAACCCCAAAAGAAATCGTGATCCGCTCCTCCACCCGCCTCGTCGATCATCGACCTCCACCTCCGCTTCTCCATCTTCTTCTCCTCCTTCTCTGATTGAAGCCACCACGAAGAAACCCGCAACCCCCAACTCGACGAAACCCCAATCTCCACCAACATCGAGACGCCACCGAACCTTCTACCGCCACCGCACCCACAAAGGCCCTCACCCCGGACCTCCGACCACCTGCCGCGCCTCCCTGACCTAAGACCGCCGGCCAGTGGACCCTCCTCCCTCACGGATTCGATTCTCAAATAGAGGAAGAGGCGATTTTCTGTTTTCGTTGTTTGATTTTTAAAAACAATGAAAAGTGGTGATTTTTATCATGAGAATGATCACATAAAGTTTTGATTTTTATTGTGTATGAAGTTCTGATTTTTAACTTAAAGGAAGAATTTATTTTTCTAAACAAGAAAAGAAATGATTTTTACTTTGTAAAGATTATATTTTTATAATGAAGAAGATTGTATTTTTAGAAGAGTAAAGTTGTGATTTTTATAATTTGAAAGATATGATTTTTGTATGTAAAGCATAGATTTTTATAAATATAAAATCCGATTTTCTTATATGAGCATTAGCAAAATGATTTGATCTTTATTAGGGAAAGAATAGATTTTTAATTAAATAAAGGTTTGATTTTTATTATATGAACATCAAAATAAAAATGTGATCTTTATATAAGAAGAGAAATGAAAATTCGATTTTTATATATGAGAAGTAGCGATGAAAAATATAAAGCTACGATGTTGGAAAATATAAAAATGAGATTTTTAATTATCAATATCGTGTATAAAAATATTATTTTTATTTGAGATAAAGATGCGATTTTTATACGTGAAGTTGTATACATTGAAAAATATAATTTCTTTGTTTTGAAAAATGGGATTTTTATATATTTAAAAGAATAAAAATATAATTTTTATATGACAGGAAGGTTAAAAATATAATTTTTATATTAGTGGAAGATTAAAAATATGATTTTTATATAATAGAGAATACAAAAATATTATCTTTATATATGTAGCGAAATAAAAATCTGATTTTTATTATAAATATAGTGAAGTAAAAATGGGATTTTTATAGCGTTGAAATAAAAATTCGATCCTTATATATGAAGTAAAATATAAAAATATAATTTTTATATAGAAAAGAAGCATTGTAAATTATATAAAGAAGAAGAAATAAAAATACGATTTTTATTTATTGAATGTAGTGATAAAAATATAATTTTTATTTGAATAGCGTAAAAATTACTGCATAGGAAATTCAAGCTGATCCAGAGGATTCAGCAGTTCAACAGCAAAGCACGGCGGAGTGGAACCCTCTGTGAGAACTTCTCACCTTTAATTTCTTTTTTCTAGTTATATTATTATATATACTAGGATGTAGACATTGTTTAGTAGCACCCGACACCCGTCGTCCACAGACCATGGACGACTTGTATGCTTGTTTGTTTTGTTTGATTTTGATGTGTAGTTGATTGAGTGATGTGAAATGAAATAAAATATATATATAGAAAATAAATATTGTATAGTTAAAAATAGAATTTTTAACGTGTATATAAAATGAAATAAATAGTTATAAACAAATCGGACGATTTGTTTATATACACATATTTGATTGATATTGATTGGGATGATAAATTTTACACATCGCCCAACTGCACAAATAATACTCAGTGTTTGTTGATGTGAAACCCCACACAGGTATTGGGATGATATTTAACGTACACTAGTCCCAATTATATAGTTGTTTGTCGATCGATGGGTTGACAGATAATTGTGTTGTGCACTTTGGATGATGGTTGATTATTTATTGTTGCTGTGATATACATGTGTTGTATGGAATCCATATAATTAACATTATATGGTAATTGATTGGGCCTCATTCCAATTGGGAAAATAAAGAATGTTATAAAATAAAAGTTCATGTGTTAACCGTACTCATTTGTTGAGATAAGTCAAGTGTTGAAAGAAATATAGATTCATGTGTTGAATAGAATAAATATTCATTTGTTGAATAGAATAAAGGAGTTTTTGAAAAATATAAAGCCGTGTTGATTAGAGATGTGTAATTTTGACACGAACAATATTTATATCGTTTTTACTCGTTTTATAATGAATATTGAAAAGTGATTTCAAAATTGAATATTTTGAAAAGAAGTTCGAATTTAATGGAATAGAAGGTAAATTCAAATTGAATTGAATATAAAATGAATTTGAATTAAAATGGACTGAAATAGAATTCAAATTGAATTTAAATTGAATTGAAACGAATTTGAATTCGAATTAAATAAAATTAAAAAGAATTCGAATTGAATTGAAATCAAATTGAAATTGATTTGAAATTGAAGATGAAGTTGAAATTATTTTGAAAACGAATTTAAAACGAATTATAAAATACGTTTTGAATTGAAATCGACGAAATATATATTATATACATTATATAAATAATATAATGGCCTGAATAGAATGCGCCGCGCTGCGGCAGTTCGCGAATTTCGTCCAATGACTTCGTGCGGGCATTGCGGGAGATCCGACCGTCGGATTCTCCTAAAACCGGAACCGTTGGGTTCATATCGAAAAGAGCTTTCCAATGAATATTTGAAATTTGAAATCTAACGGTTGGATTTGGAGATATGTCCAAATAAAATTTAGAAAATGTCGCTTTAAGTGCAGTTCGACGACCGTTATTGGAAATCGACTGTACGGGCCTTGATAAAATTATTAAAAATATTAATAATTTGTGTAAAATCATAATATGTGAATTGGAAAGAACTGGGATGAAAAATTCCACATTTGCAAAGATAAAAATAGATTTTTGTCGAAATGAACTAGTTTTGAATTAGAATAAAAATCATTTTATTTTTGAAATAAATAAATTGAATTTGAAGTGGTTTTAAAAATAACCAGGTATTTCCAATACGTGAATTGGAATGGATTTGTAATAACCCGAAAATCCGGGCCAATTTAAATTTTTTTTTGGCAATTTTAATGAATTTTGATTATTTAAAATGGATTATTTTAAATAATATCGATGAGAAATTTATTTTGAATAGAATTTGAACGAATATATTTATATACGTCGTCGTTGGAATATAAATAATTATTTTAAATTATAAAAGGAATTGAAAATGGCGAGGTAGTTCGATAATTCGATTTCAAACTTCAATTGAATGTACCGGGTGAAAAATAAACCGGATTTTAGTAAAACCAAAAATATTTGAATCTATTTGTGAATATCTTTCCAACGAATCCGAAAAATTGAAATTTCATAGCGGGAATCAAAAGATATGTCCAAATGAATTTTCAGAATAGTCGCTATGGAATTTTGGCCCTTAAAAATGGAAATTTCGCAAATGGCCCTGGATTTCGACGAAACAACTTTTGTTGGATCCGCGACGTCATGTTATTGCTAGATTCCAAATTTCGTAATTTTTCGAATCAATATGTGAGCATGGAAAAGGAAAACGTGTTTTGTCAATTTCGATCGACCTGAAATTGACCATTTTACAAACAATCTCAGAATTTGACGAAACTAGTTTTGTTAGGACCGTATCGTCAATACGAAGCTAGATATAATTTTTCGGGAATTTTTAGAGTTCGTGTGTGACCCCGGTAATTTGAAATGCGCGTTCAAATTCAATATATAGAGGTATATTTTAAATTTGGCGAAAACTGATCAAAACAGTCGAATCAGCTTGCGATACATATCCCATTGTGTTTGGAATGGGGGTAATTAGCTAGGGGCGACAGGGGGTGGGTCTCGTTTCGAGGTCGAAAATAAAGGTTGCTTTTTAGAAATTAAAATAATTAAATTATATATATAATATATTACTCCATCCTCCTTTTCCTCTCTTGGTCAACATTCAACAGAATTAAAAAAAAGGGAGAAGGGCGGATCCCGATTTCCACTGTCGCCCACCTCGATCCAGCGCCGCCGTCGCCCATGGTGGCCACCGCGCCTCCGTCTTCTCCTCCCTCCCCCATCTCGCGCTCCCCTCTTCTCTTCAAAAACCGTATACCCCTAGCCGCAGCCCCATGTTCAGCAGCGCCGCCTTCGCCCTAAGGGCCCACAACCACGCCACCGCTCGCCTCCGCGCCGAGCACCAGCCCTGGCAACCCTCCTCCTTTAAAATCGGTGAGTCTTTATTTTAGTTTTATAAAATGAAATTGATGGTGGGTAGAAAAAAATCAGTTTTCTTTGTACATATAATAATGTTTGATGTTTTTTTTACATACAAAGAAAGGTATGATTTTTAATTTGTAAAAGATTAAAATTTTAAATTTGAAAGGAATATTTTTTTTAAGGAGTATAAAAATATAATCTTTATAGACTACGCCTTTTAAAATAAAAATAGAATTTTTATCTATATAGTAGCGGTATATAAAAATAGATTTTTATCGATATGAACACCGTAGTAAAAATAGAATTTTTATCCATATAGCATGATTATAAGTAAAAATTCGATTTTTATATATTGAATAGCATAGTAAAAATTCAATTTTTATATATTGAATAGCAAAGTAAAAAATTCGATTTTTATATATTGAATAACAAAGTAAAAAATTCGATTTTTATATATTGAACAGCAAAGTAAAAATTCGATTTTTTATATATTGAATAGCATAGTAAAAATTCGATTTTTATATATTGAATAGCAAAGTAAAAATTCGATTTTTATATATGTAGTGGCTACGGACAGTGGAATGGACGAAAGGCGAGAACGGCGGGGATTTTCTACATATGAAGAGTCATGGCGTTTGGATTAGCTAGTCGGTGAGAATTTCTCACTTTTAATTTTATTTCTAGTTGAAATATATACTAGGATGCAGACGGTGTTTAGTAGCACCCGACACCCGTCGTCCACAGACCATGGACGACTTGTATGCTTGTTTGTTTGATTTTGATGTGTAGTTGATTGTGTGATGTGAAATGAAATAAAACATTTATATATTTGAAATAAAATATTTTATAGTGGAAAATATTTTAGAGTTAAAAATAGAATTTTTGACGTGTATATGAAATGAAATAAAAATAAACAAATCGGACGATTTGTTTATATACACACATTTGACTAATATTGATTGGGACGATAAATTTTACACATTGCCCAACTGCACAAATAAAATCTGTGTTTGATTGTTTGAAACCCCACACGGGTATTAGGATGATATTTGACGTATACTAATCCCGATTGTTTAGTTGTATGTCGATCGATTGATTGACAGACTGTTATGAGCGTTAAATATTTATATTCGATGCTTATATAGTGTAGAGTGCACTTTGGATGATGGTTGATTATTCATCATTGTTATTGTATGCATGTGTTGTAGAAAATCCGTATAATTAACATTATATGGTAATTTATTGGGCTTCATTCAATATTTGAAATAGAAATATTTGAATAGAAATATTTGAATAGAAATATTTGAAATATAAATATTTGAATAGAAATATTTGAATAGAAATATTTGAATAGAATATTTGTAAATAGAAATATGTGAAGCCGTGTTGATTATTGACGCCATTTTGGACGTGAACGATATTTATATCGATTTTATTCATTTTATAATGAATATCGATTTTATTCATTTTATAATGAATATCGAAAGTGATTTCAAAATCTGATATTTTGAAAAGAATTGAAATTCAAACTGAATTCGAATTGAATTGAATAGAATACGAATTCGAATTGAAATTGAATATAAATGAATTCGAATTGAAATTGAATATAAATGAATTCGAATTGAAATTGAATATAAATGAATTCGAATTGAAATTGAATATAAACGAATTCGAATTGAAATTGAATATAAATGAATTCAAATTGAAATTGAATTGAAATCGATTTGAAATGAATTTAAAACGAATTTATATTGGAATATTCAATTTTGATTGGAAATTGAATATGAAGTTGAAACCGTTTTGAAAATGAATTTAAAACGATTTATAAAGCACGTTTTGAATTGGAATCGACGAAGTATATATTATATATATAATATAATGGTCTGAATAGAACGCGTCGCGCTGCGGCAGTTCGTGAATTTCGACCATTGACTTCGAATGGATATTACGGGAGATCCGACCGTCGGATTCTCCTAAAACCGGAACCGTTGGGTTCGTATCGAAAAGAGCTTTCTGAAGAATATTAGAAATTAGAAATCTAACGGTTGGATTTGTAATTATGTCCAAATCAAATTTGAGAAAGGTCATTGTAAGTGCAGTTCGATGGCCGTTGATGAAAATCGACTGTACGGGCCTTGATAAAATTATTAAAAATAGTAATAATTTGTGTAAAATCATAAGAAATGATTTGGGAAGAATTGGGATGAAAAACTCCATATTTGAAAAGATAAAAATAGATTTTTATCGAAATGAACTAGTTTTGAACTAGAATAATAATTTATTTATTTTTAAAATAAATAAATTGGATTTGAAATGGTTTTGAAAATAACCAGAAATTCCATTAATTGAATTGGAATAGATTTGAATCGAAATTGTCTTCGGAATATTTCGATGTTGTATTTCGTGATTATAAAGATATTGTTATGGAAATTTGAAAGAGATACATATATCGTTATTTCCAATACGATATTTGTTGGTCGTAGAATTTTATATTGAATATAAACCGATATATTTTCTATTCAGAGCCTTGTATTTAATATCAAATGTGATTTGGGTTTGTCATGAATGGTGTCTTCATTAACACTGTTCTTAAGCCCAGTTGAGAAAAGGATTAAATCTAGTTATTTAGATTTAATGAAGTGTACCCATTTAAATGATATTTAATTGGAATTGAATTGGTATTGATTTTCGGGTTTATCGTGAACAGTGTTTTAAATAACACTTGTTCTTTAACCCGATAATTAATGGAATGTGATTTTGGGTTGTCGTGAACAGTATCTTCAATAATACTGTTCTTAGACCCAAAGGAGTTAAGAAAATCAGAAACTAACTGGAGATTAGTTAAGTTGAACGGTTTCTGGGGTATTGATCTGATGTTGGTTTTGGCCTTCGGGGTTAATACTTAGGGAATTGCTCACTTGCTAATTCAAGGTTAGGGACTGATTGAAATGTGATGTGATTTTGGGGTTTATTGTGAACCGTGTTTTAAATGACACTGATTCTTTAACCCAATCACAGATTAAAACTAAGTGGAGTTTTAATGAATCTTTAATTAGATTGAAAAGATCGAGAATGGAGTATCACCATTTTTGCTCCAGGCGATAGTTAAATCTTTAATTAGATTTAAACGTGAAATGGTAATTGAATTTACCGATAACACCGTGGTGTTAGAAATGAAGTATAACCAGTTTTACTTTATGGGATGAATAGGTTGGGATTGGGAAATTAAAACAAATGATTACTTCGGTAAGGTTCGTTAATCCCGACTAGTTGAATCGATATTCAGAAGATGATTAAAGAATAAATTTAAAGGAATTTATCTTTGATAAAATTAATGGGAACATTTCCCTATGAATGTGAAATTTAGAAACTAACTGTCGGTTAGCTAAGAAGAATGGTTTTCTGGATATTGATCTGATGTTGATTTCGGCCTTCGGGGTTAATATTTGGGGAATTATTCTCTTGTTAATTTACGGTTAGTGACTAATGAATTGAAATGAGGCGTATGTTGTGTTTGTGTAACACTTGTTTATTATATACGCGAGTTATTCAGAAAGGCCGGGTTTATCCCATTCTGAATAACTGTTACGACGATAAGTCGAAGATGAAGACGGTGGTTGAAGATTGGAGGTCTTCACGTCGTTTGGGTGATTACTGATGATCTTGATTGGGCTGTACACCCAAGAAGATGCAAACAGTTAGTGGTCGTCCAGACGTACTTGGAGATCGATGGATAGGCGGGGTACTAGGTGCCTCCGGTTTCATTCAGACCCAGAACGGACTTGTAAATGGACTATGTATCTAACATTGGATTTCATTCTGTGTGACTGATATCGGTTGCATAGAGTGGTTTACCTGTGTGGCATGCTAAGATGCAAAGGATCAAGGCTTCTGTTGAAAAGCAGAGTCTTGTAGTTGATGATCGAAGGACGGCCTTTGTGGCGTAGCTTTGTGTAGCGTTAATTCGCGAGCATCACACCTCGGTGTGAACCAAAACGGGAGAAGGACCTCAGGGAGGGCATGCGTTTCTTTCTAGTTAGGAGTGGCGTCAGTGCTTAAGCTGGCTGACGAGTTTGACTCATGTGGTTGTTGGAATTGGAGGCGCCTCGGTTTGATCGGACGATCCGGGTCCGATGGAGTCATTCGTTGGCTCATTTACGCCCCATAGGGCGGGGAAACGCAGTATTCAGGCATTTTAATCCACATCGGTGGACCGGCCCTGACGATCCATGGGTCACTCGAGCTCTGATCCTAAGGCTCGGGCTAGAGAGTCTCGAATCAGTGAGGACTATCTTTTGCCTCGGTTCACAGACGGAAATCCAATTCCCAAATACGTGACATTTGCGGTTTTGATTGTAGAGCCTAGTATGGCGACATGATATATGGTACCCATGGCGTCTATGATTGATATTTATGATTGAAATTGTTTTAAACACTATACACTTATTATAGTATCAAATGACTTGTTTTAAAACGTATCAAGCATGCTTTGGCTATTATAAGGGAAAACCCTATCCCCCGGCTTGCGTTGCATTGTGTGATAGGACCTGGGTCTTATAATAGCTTCATTTTTCTTTATTTAGCATTGCGCTGTTGTTTTATGCACTGGTGTTCTTGGGAGGAAATCCGTTCCGTGTTATACGGCGTGGTCCCTTGATTTACCGAACTTTAAAATAAAGATTAATAACTGTTTTAGTTCTCGCACCAGTCCCATGACTGGCCTGGAGTTTATTGTTTTAACCTAAACTCTGGGTGCCCTTATTTTGACATGGGCAGCTAGTAGTTTTGGTTTTGCAGATTTATATTCAAAGGATCCTGGTCTACAGCTGGAATGATATCCGGAAAGCTTTGTATCCGTATATCTCCATCAATTGTGTAATGTATTATTTTCCGCTGCTATGTAATGTATTGTAATCTCTGATGTTATCTGTGTAATATTTATTCATTTATACTCTGTATATTCTTGTATTCTAATGAATTGTCGTAATATACAATGATATGTTCTTCTGTTTGTGTCCTGATGTGGTTTGTTCTCAATTCTATCCGGCCTTTCCTTAACGGGGAAGTTCGGGTCGTTTCAGGATTTGAATCTAAATTATCTTTGGAATATTTCGAAGTTGGATTTTATGATTATACAGATATGGTTGTGCGAATTTGAAAGATATATTCATATCATTATTTCCAATACGATATTTGTTGGTTTCAGAATTTGATATTGAATATAAGCCGGTATATTTTCTATTCAGAGCCTTATATTTAATATCAAATGTGATTTGGGTTTGTCGTGAATGGTGCCTTCATTAACACTGTTCTTAAGCCCAGTTGAGAAAAAAATTGAATATTTCTATTTAGATTTAATGAAGTGTATCAATTAAATAATATTTAATTGGAATTGAATTTGAATTGGTTTTTGGGTTTATCGTGACTGGTGTTTTGAACAACACCTGTTCTTTAACCCGATTAACACTAGAGTGTGATTTTGGGTTTATCGTGAATCGTGTTTTAGATGACATTGGTTCTTTAACCCAGTTAAAAGCAGGATTGATTTTTGAAAAGATTAAAACTAAGTGGAGTTTTAATGAATCTTTAATTAGATTGAAATGTGAATTGATAATTTAAATTATCAAATCTGAAAGGTGATCGAGAATGGAGTACCACCAGTTTTACTCCAAAGAGATAGTTAAATCTTTAATTAGATTTGAACGTGAAATGGTAATTAATTTTCCCGATAACACCGTGGTGTTAGATATGGAGTATTACCAGTTTTCTCTGTAGGATAAATAGGTTGGGATTGGGAAATAAAATAAATAATTACTTCGGTGTGGTTCGCTAATCCCGACTAGTTTGAAATGATATCTAAAGGAAGATTAAAGAATAAATTTAGAAGAATTTATCTTTGATAAAATTAATGGGAACCTATTCCCTAATGATGTGAAAATTCGAATAAAAGAATATTCTGAATTGGAATGAGGCGTATGTTGTGTTTGTGTAACAATTGTTTATTATATACGTGGGTTATTCGGAAAGGCCGGGTTTATACCCATTCTGAATAACCGATTCGACGATAAGTCGAAGATGAAGACGGTGGTTGAAGATCGGAAGTCTTCACATCGTTTGGGTGATTACTGATGATCTTGATTGGGTTGTACACCCAAGATGAGGGAATCAGTTGGTGATCGTCCAGACGTACTTGGAGATCGATGGATATGCGAGGAAAGTGCCTCCGGTTTCGTTCAGACCCAGAACGGACTTGTAAATGGATTGTGTGTCTGACATTGGATTTTATTCTGTGTTGACTGATCTCTATTAAATATACATATGTTTGGCGGCGGAGAATTTATTCTCTTGCTTAACGCCCTTCTGTGAGTCGTACGAGCTCAGAGGTTGTATATCGATGGACATCAGTCGCACGGAGTGAATTGCCAGTGTGGCACGCATAAGTGGCAATTGATCAAGGCTTTTTTTTGAAAAGCAAAGTCTTGTGGTTGATGATCAAAGCATAGCCTGTGTGGCATAGTTTTGTGTATAGCGTGAATTCGAGAGCCTCACAACTCGGTATGAGTCAAAAACGGGATACGGACCGTTGGGATAACACGACGTTTCTTTCTAGCTATGGGTGATGTCAGTGACCTACCAGCCCTGACATTTATATACTTTTTACCTGTGTGGATGTTGGATGAGGTGCCTTGATATTAGGTCTGTTAGGACCGGGAAACGTGTGTTCAGGAATTGCCAATCCTCAAAAGTAAGAGAAGACCGGCCCAACCGATTCCAGGGATTGCTGTGTGCGGTCCCGAGACATTTGCTAGAGTGTCTCGAATGGAGAGGAGCTTGCCCCTTGCCTCGACTCATGATGGAATCCAATTTCCAATACGTGTATTTCGGTTTTATTTGTAGAACCTAGTATGGCGACATAGTGGTATGGGTCATTCATGCCGCCTTGGATTGATATTTATGATTGAAAATGTTTTGACACTATACATTTATTATAGTATCAAATGATTTGTTTTAATGTATCAAGCATGCTTTGGCTATTATAAGGTAAAAACCCTATCCTTCGGCTAGCGTTGCATTGTGTGATGGGACCTGGGTCTTATAATAGCTTCATTTAGCATTGCGCTGTTTATTTTATGCACTGGTTTTCTTGGGAGGAAACCCGTTCCGTGTTATACGGCGTGGTCCCTTGATTTACCGAACTTTAAAATAAGAATTAATAACTGTTTTAGTTCTCATACCAGTCACATGACTGACCTGGATTTTATTGTTTTAACCTAAACTCTGGGTGCCCTTATTTTGACATGGGCAGCTAGTAGTTTTGGTTTTGCAGATTTATATCCACAGGAACCTGGTTTACAGCTGGAATGATGTTCGGAAAGCTTTGTATCCGTATATCTCCTTCAGTTGTATTTTGCATTATTTTCTGCTGCTATGTAATTATTGTAATCTCTGATATTTATCGAATGTATTTTATTCATTCATACTCTGTATATTCTTGTATTCTGATGGAATTGTTGTAATATACAATGAAATGTTCTTCTGTCTGTGTTCTGGTTTGTCTTGTTCTCAAACGATCAGGGGTTTCGAACGGTCTTGATCGGTTTAGCGATCGATTCGGATCGAGTGAAATTCCTTACCGTCACATTTGGTATCAGAGCTTTGGTTTACAAAGCTCAGAGAACAAGACACATTAGAACCATACGAAAGAATTCATCAGATATTGGATTAGTAATATCCAATTAGAATGACTCATTAGAGATGGGATCAGTAGTATCCTAGAACGAGTGTGAAGAGTATATTTTTAAAATGAAAACAAATTTCGTTTTGAAAATTAAATTAAATTATACGTATTTGAATATTTATTTATTTTGAATTTGGACAATCCAATATATAAAGATTTTGCATATACGCGTCATGAACGTATATTCGAAGTTTTAATATACTGGGTAGATATAGGATCATACTTAGTTGCCCGGACATGATTCTGATGATGGCGCGCCATCACCAGTATTTAGTTTCGTGTTACGAAGGTGTGATATCTATATATTTCCATCAGACTGGTGTGAGAACCAAAATATAGCTAGAATACATTGTTATGATTTGGCATCAAAACATGATTTTCTGTATATATATCAAATTATGAATTTGAAACGTTAATCCACTAATTGATTGATGGTTATGTTGTTTGTTTATTTGTTTGATATTTTGAACCATTACGCCTAATAGAATAAAATATTGAACTGTATGGAAAATTATCTGAATTTGCACACATGTACATATATATACATTGTACAGGTCATAGCAAGGAGGCTAGAGCAGAGGAATAAAATTGTTTGCCCGACAAATAGGTACATGTTTATTGTATTTCTTGAGTTTTGGGTGATTTTGTGAGCCGATTGGCTAGCCGCTTGGCTTTTCCTTTTTCTTTTGGATTGAAGAAGGCTATGGGAGGCTATATGAAATATCCCGAAGTCCCCGGTACAGGGGAGGTTATGGCGAAATTTTTCGAAAATTTAGGGTGTTAGCCAAATTTTTGAGAAATTTGAAAAGTTCTTAGAAACTGAAAAGTTGAAGAACTTAAGCGGTAACGAAAATAAAGAAAGTTGAGTTGGTTTTTAAAACAACTTTCGGCTTCGTTCCTTTTCGGGGACGAAAAGTTTTAAGTGGGGGAGATTGTAACAACCCGGAAATGCGAGCCAGTTTAAAATTTTTATTTTGGCAATTTTAATGAATTTTGAATATTTAAAATGAATTATTTTAAATAATATCGATGAAAAATTTATTTTGAATATAATTCGAACGTATATAGTTATATAGTTCGTCGTTAGAATATAAAATTTTATTATAATTATAAAAGGAATTGAAAATGATGCGATAGTTCGATAATTCGATTTCAAATTTCAATTGAACATACCGGGTGCAAAATAAACCGGATTTTAGTGAAACCAAAAATATTAGGATCTAATTGATAATATCTTTCCAACGAATCTGGAAAATAAAAATTTCATAGCGGTAATCAAAAGATATGTCCAGTTGAAAATTCAGAATAGTCGCTATGGAATTCAGGCCCTTAAAAATAGCCATTTTGCAAACGACCTCGGATTTCGACAAAACCAATTTTGTTGGATCCGCGATGTCAAGTTATTGCTAGATTCCAAATTTCATAATTTTTCAAATCAATATGTGAGCGTGGTAAAGGAAAACGCGTTTGACCAGTTTTAGTTGATTTTAATCGACTGGAAAATGACCATTTTTCTAACGGTCTCAAAATTCAACGAAATTAGTTTTGTTAGGACCGTATCGTCAATACGAAGCTAGAAAATATTTTTTGGGAATTTTTCTAGTTAGTATGCGGCCCCAGTGAAATGAAATGTGCGTTCAAATTCAATATATAGAGTTATATTTTGATTTTGACGAAAACTGGTCGAAACGATCGAATCAACTTGCGATACATATCCCATTGTGTTTGGAATGGGGGTAATTAGCTATGGACGACAGTCGGTGGGTTCGATTTTGATTTCAAAAAAAAAGTTACCTTTTTGAAATTTAAAATAATTAAATTAAAAAATAAAAATAACCATCTATCTCTACCCCTTACTCCCTCTCCCCCCCCCCCGGTCGTTATTCTTCAAAGGAAAAAACCCCAAAAGAAATCGCGATCCGCCCGCCTCGTCGATCATCGGCCTCCACCTTCGCTTCTCCATCTTCTTCTCCTCCTTCTCTGATTGAAGCCACCGCGAAGAAACCCACAACCCCCAACTCGACGAAGCCCCAATCTCCACCAACATCGAGACGCCACCGAACCTTCTACCGCCACTGCACCCACAACGGCCCTCACCCCGGACCTCCGACCACCTACCGCGCCTCCCCGACCTAAGACCGCCGGCCAGTGGACCCTCCTCCCTCAAGGATTCAATTCTCAAATAGAGGAAGAGGTGATTTTCTGTTTTCGTTGTTTGATTTATAAAAACAATGAAAAGGGGTGATTTTTATCATGAGAATGATCACATAAAGTTTTGATTTTTATTGTGTATGAAGTTATGATTTTTAGCTTAAAGGAAGAATTTATTTTTCTAAACAAGAAAAGAAATGATTTTTAATTTGTAAAGATTATATTTTTATAATGAAGAAGATTATATTTTTAGAAGAGTAAAGTTGTGATTTTTATAATTTGAAAGATATGATTTTTGTATGTAAAGCATAGATTTTTATAAATAGAAAATCCGATTTTCTTATATGAGCATTAGCAAAAAGTTTGATCTTTATTAGGGAAAGAATAGATTTTTAATTTAAAGGTTTGATTTTTATTATATGAACATCAAAATAAAAATGTGATCTTTATATAAGAAGAGAAATGAAAATTCGATTTTTATATATGAGAAGTAGCAATGAAAAATATAAAGCTATGATGTTGGAAAATATAAAAATGAGATTTTTAATTATCAATATCGTGTATAAAAGTATTACTTTTATTTGAGATAAAGATGCGATTTTTATACGTGAAGTTGTATACACTGAAAAATATAATTTCTTTGTTTTGAAAAATGGGATTTTTTATATATTTAAAAGAATAAAAATATAATTTTTATATGACAGGAAGGTTAAAAATATAATTTTTATATTAATGGAAGATTAAAAATATGATTTTTATATAATAGAGAATATAAAAATATTATCTTTATATATGTAGCGAAATAAAAATCTGACTTTTATTATAAATATAGTGAAATAAAAATGAGATTTTTATAGCGTTGAAATAAAAATTCGATCTTTATATATGAAGTAAAATATAAAATTATAATTTTTATATAGAAAAGAAGCATTGTAAATATATAAAGAAGAAGAAATAAAAATACGACTTTTATTTATTGAATGTAGTGATAAAAATATAGTTTTTATTTGAACAGCGTAAAAATAACTGCATAGGAAATTCAAGCTGATCCAGAAGTTTCAGTAGTTCAACAGCAAAGCACGGCAGAGTGGAACCCTCTGTGAGAACTTCTCACCTTTAATTTCTTTTTTCTAGTTATATTATTATATATACTAGGATGTAGACGGTGTTTAGTAGCACCCGACACCCGTCGTCCACAGACCATGGACGGCTTGTATGCTTGTTTGTTTTGTTTGATTTTGATGTGTAGTTGATTGAGTGATGTGAAATGAAATAAAATATTTATATAGAAAATAAATATTGTATAGTTAAAAATAGAATTTTTAATGTGTACATAAAATGAAATAAATAGTTATAAACAAATCGGACGATTTGTTTATATACACATATTTGATTGATATTGATTGGGATGATAAATTTTACACATCGACCAACTGCACAAATAATACTCAGTGTTTGTTGATGTGAAACCCCACACGGGTATTAGGATGATATTTAACGTACACTAGTCCCAATTATATAGTTGTTTGTCGATCGATGGGTTGACAGACAATTGTGTTGTGCACTTTGGATGATGGTTGATTATTTATCGTTGCTGTGATATACATGTGTTGTATGGAATCCATATAATTAACATTATATGGTAATTGATTGGGCCTCATTCCAATTGGGAAAATAAAGAATATTATAAAATAAAAGTTCATGTGTTGACCGTGCTCATTTGGTGAGATTAGTCAAGTGTTGAAAGAAATATAGATTCATGTGTTGAATAGAATAAATATTCATTTGTTGAATAGAATAAAGGAGTTTTTGAAAAATATAAAGCCGTGTTGATTAGAGATGCGTAATTTTTACGTGAACGATATTTATATCGATTTTATTCGTTTTATAATGAATATTGAAAAGTGATTTCAATATTGAATATTTTGAAAAGAAGTTCGAATTTAATGGAATAGAAGGTAAATTCAAATTGAATTGAATATAAAATGAATTTGAATTAAAATGGATTGAAATAGAATTCAAATTGAATTTGAATTGAAATGAAACGAATTTGAATTCGAATTAAATAAAATTAAAAAGAATTCGAATTGAATGGAAATCAAATTGAAAACGAATTGAAATTGAAGATGAAGTTGAAATTGTTTTGAAAACGAATTTAAAACGAATTATAAAATACGTTTTGAATTGCAATCAATGAAATATATATTATATACATTATATATATAATATAATGGCCTGAATAGAACGCGCCGCGCTGCGGCAGTTCGCGAATTTCGACCATTGACTTCGTGCGGACATTGCGGGAGATCCGTCCGTCGGATTCTCCTAAAACCGGAACCGTTGGGTTCGTATCGAAAAGAGCTTGCCAATGAATACTTGAAATTTGAAATCTAACGGTTGGATTTGGAGATACGTCCAAATCAAATTTAGAGAAGGTCGCTGTAAGTGCAGTTCGACGACCGTTATTGGAAATCGACTGTACGGGCCTTGATAAAATTAATAAAAATATTAATAATTTGTGTAAAATCATAAAATGTGAATTGGAAAGAACTGGGATGAAAAATTCCACATTTGCAAAGATAAAAATAGAATTTTATCAAAATGAACTAGTTTTGAACTAGAATAAAAATCAATTTATTTTTGAAATAAATAAATTGAATTTGAAGTGGTTTTAAAAATAACCAGGTATTTCCAATACGTGAATTGGAATGGATTTGAATCGAAATTATCTTTGGAATATTTCGATGTTGGATTTTGTGATTATACAGATATGGTTGTGGGAATTTGAAAGATATATTCATATCGTTATTTCCAATACGATATTTGTTGGTTTCAGAATTTGATATTGAATATAAGCCGGTATATTTTCTATTCAGAGCCGTATATTTAATATCAAATGTGATTTGGGTTTGTCGTGAATGGTTTCTTCATTAACACTGTTCTTAAGCCCAGTTGAGAAAAAGATTGAATCTTTCTATTTAGATTTAATGAAGTGTATCAATTAAATAATATTTAATTGGAATTGAATTTGAATTGGTTTTTGGGTTTATCGTGAGCGGTGTTTTGAACAACACCTGTTCTTTAACCCGATTAACATTAGAGTGTGATTTTGGGTTTATTGTGAATCGTGTTTTAGATGACATTGGTTCTTTAACCCAGTTAAAAGCAGTATTGATTTTTGAAAAGATTAAAACTAAGTGGAGTTTTAATGAATCTTTAATTAGATTGAAATGTGAATTGATAATTTAAATTATCAAATCTGAAAGGTGATCGAGAATGGAGTACCACCAGTTTTACTCCAAAGCGATAGTTAAATCTTTAATTAGATTTGAACGTGAAATGGTAATTAATTTTATCGATAACACTGTGGTGTTAGATATGGAGTATTACCAGTTTTCTCTGTAGGATAAATAGGTTGGGATTGGGAAATAAAATAAATAATTACTTCGGTGTGGTTTGCTAATCCCGACTAGTTTGAAATGATATCCAAAGGAAGATTAAAGAATAAATTTAGAAGAATTTATCTTTGATAAAATTAATTGGGAACCTATTCCCTAATGATGTGAAAATTCGAATAAAAGAATATTCTGAATTGGAATGAGGCGTATGTTGTGTTTGTGTAACAATTGTTTATTATATAATTGGGTTATTCGGAAAGGCCGGGTTTACATCCATTTTGAATAACCGATTCGACGATAAGTCGAAGATGAAGACGGTGGTTGAAGACCGGAAGTCTTCACATCGTTTGGGTGATTACTGATGATCTTGATTGGGCTGTACACCCAAGATGAGGGAATCAGTTGGTGATCGTCGAGAAGTACTTGGAGATCGATGAATATGCGAGGAAAGTGCCTCCGGTTTCATTCAGACCCAGAACGAACTTGTAAATGGATTGTGTGTCTGACATTGGATTTTATTCTGTGTTGACTGATCTTTATTAAATATACATATGTTTGGCGGCGGAGAATTTATTCTCTTGCTTAACGCCCTTCTCTGAGACGTACGAGCTCAGAGGTTGTATATCGATGGACATCAGTCGCACGGAGTGAATTGCCAGTGTGGCACGCATAAGTGGCAATTGATCAAGGCTTTTGTTGAAAAGCAAAGTCTTGTGGTTGATGATCAAAGCACAGCCTGTGTGGCATAGCTTTGTGTATAACGTGAATTCGCGAGCCTCACAACTTGGTATGAGTCAAAAACGGGATACTGACCGTTGGCAGAACACGACGTTTCTTTCTAGCTATGGGTGATGTCAGTGACCTACCAGCCCTGACATTTATATACTTTTTACCTGTGTGGATGTTGGATGAGGCGCCTCGATATTAGGTCTGTTAGGACCGGGAAACGTGTGTTCAGGAATTGCCAATCCTCAAAAGTAAGAGAGGACCGGCCCAACCGATTCCAGGGACTACTGTGTGCGGTCCCGAGACATTTGCTAGAGTGTCTCGAACGGAGAGGAGCTTGCCCCTTGCCTCGACTCATGATGGAATCCAATTTCCAATACGTGTATTTCGGTTTTATTTGTAGAACCTAGTATGGAGACATAGTGGAATGGGTCATTCATGCCGCCTTGGATTGATATTTATAATTGAAAATGTTTTGACACTATACATTTATTATAGTATCAAATGATTTGTTTTAACGTATCAAGAATGCTTTGGCTATTATAAGGTAAAAACCCTATCCTCCAGCTTGCGTTGCATTGTGTGATGGGACCTGGGTCTTATAATAGCTTCATTTTTCTTTATTTAGCATTGCGCTGTTTGTTTTATGCACTGGTATTCTTGGGAGGAAACTCGTTCCGTGTTATACGGCATGGTCCCTTGATTTACCGAACTTTAAAATAAGAATTAATAACTGTTTTAGTTCTCACACCAGTCACATGACTGACCCGGAGTTTATTGTTTTAACCTAAACTCTGGGTGCTCTTATTTTGACACGGGCAGCTAGTAGTTTTGGTTTTGCAGATTTATATCCATAGGAACCTTGTTTACAGCTGGAATGATGTTCGGAAAGCTTTGTATCCGTATATCTCCTTCAGTTGTGTTTTGTATTATTTTCCGCTGCTATATAATTATTGTAATCTCTAATATTTATCGAATGTATTTTATTCATTCATACTCTGTATATTCTTGTATTCTGATGGAATTGTTGTAATATACAATGACATGTTTTTCTGTCTGTGTTCTGGTTTGTCCTATTCTCAAACGATCAGGGGTTTCGAATGGTCTTGATCGGTTTAGTGATCGATTCGGATCGAGCGAAATTCCTTACCGTCACAGTATCTCCTGGGAACGGTTATGTTGGTATACCAACCGTAAGGTGACAATATATTCAGAACAATCAAGCGAAATGAATGGCCGGTCATGTGTGGCCGAGTTACAAGATGTTCTTGTTGAACTCTAATGTATCGCTTCTAGTGTACACTGATCGGAAGGTGGTTCCATACCTTGTTATATTTGGAAATCCCTTACCCAATAAGAGTCCGCGGTTTTTGATTGTATATTATATATGTAGAACGTGAGATGAAAGCATTCTACTAGATTGTTATTTACTTGATTTAGACATTATTATAATATCAGAAGAGTTGTGATATAAAGAATATTTTGAGTAGTCGTAAGGTAAAAACCATCCGTGTTTTTGTGTGGATCGGTCTTACGATTTTCCTTTCTTTTAAAAGGAATTTTAAAGTTAAACAAATGGTTGGAGTTTACTCACACCAGTCACATGACTCACCCAGAGTTTATTTTGTTTTGTTTTCCCTAAACTCTTGGGTGCCCAATTTTATACGGGCCGTCAATTAGTCGGGATTTACAAATACTTGGAGAGCTGAAGCAGGAGGCTTCAGGGTTATATAGATATTGTTTATTTCCGCTGTGATATTAGGTGTTATACTCTGAAATAGTATGTACATATAATTATAAGTTTTGTATTTCAAATATTATGTATATAATATATTTTATTCATTCCGCTGTGAGATTCGTGTTACTCTGATTCTGTTGTTATGTTCTTCTCCTTCTTCTATTCTATATTTCTATCTTATCTATTCTCACCCTCTAATTTCTTTCTATTAATGATATGGAATGTTCGATGGCTGAAAAATTAACATGGGTTTTATGTTGATTTTCTAGGTCGAAAATTCCGGTTCGTTACAGTGGTATCAGAGCTAAAGGTTAAGTAATTACCTTGGCTCTATGGCGTGACTTAGTAGAGATGGGGTTAGTTATTAGATTGAGTTTGACTGTGTATATATGAGAACGTATTTGTTATTTGATATAAAAATTGTTTTATATTGTGGGGATTTATTGGTTGAGTTGTTTATGGATTCTGATCGATCAGTTTGATCCACTGTATCGGTAGGGGTTCATAAACACTCGAATACGATGAATCGACACTGTATGTTTTGAAAAGAGGGTAAATGAAATAATTTTATCCAAATTATATTTCGATATAAAAGGATGATTAGTATTTGAAGTATTATCGAATATTGCATGTGTTGGTTGTGATTATAATCAAATAAGATTATAATTGAAACGGTTTTGTAAATAACCAATCAAAATTCATATAAGTGTTTCGAAATGAATTAAAAATAATTTAAAACCAGAATTGAAATTTAAAACTCTGGGGTTTGGAAAGGTGTTTGTAAATGGTTTTGTATTAAGTATATGAGAATTTTAAAATCCTTGGAGATTTTAATTTGTTTTACAAGCATTGTGAATAATATTTTTAACTGTATTTCAAAATGGAAATGTTTAGAAACGGTTTTGAAGGTGATATAGTATTGAACTCACTTCGGTCGCTGGAAAATAATTCTGATGATGATCCGGACATCATCGGTGTTCATTTTCAAGTTTCTATGTGATGGATTACTACCAAAGATTTTGTTTTTGAATTATTTTCAGGAAATAAGCTGTTTGAATCTTGAAAAGGGATATCTGGTTTTAGAAAAGATTAACTGTTTAAGATTCCCAGGAAAAGACTATTTGAATTGAAAACAAATTTGAATTGAAAACAAATTTAATATAAATTTGTGAAAGGAAATTGGAATTAAAATAAAGTCAATTAAGTGGTAATTGAAATTGAATTGGATTAGAATGATATCGAGACAAATTGGATTTGTGAGATTTGAATTTGAAGTGTAATTGGATAATCGATTTAAGGATTTGGAATCAAGAATGGTACTTGAGTTGAGATATAATTTGAATTTGGAATTTGATTGGACCCTTGTGAATTGAAATGGATTGATTTTTGGAAATAAAAATCAGAATTTGTGATTTTGGGATAAAGATGACTGATTAGAGAAATTAATTAGTTAATGAAATTGGTGTATAGAACTTAACTTGGTTAAGTATATTGAATTGACAAGTTAAGAGTTGAGGATCGAATTTGGCTTAGTTATAAGCGAATAATTGTGTTGAGGATAAAAACTGATTGGAGTTTGATTGGGATGATATGATATGCCCGACAAAAGGTACAAGTTTATATTTTATATGAGTATGAGATTTATGAGCGGATTTGGCAAGCTGCTTGGCCGTTTGATTTTCTTTTGAATTGGAGAAGGCCTAGAGAGGCGAGTTGTAGTTGTACCGATTGAGCCGTACAAAGGAGTTGCTGGCGAAATTTATCAGAAATTTAAGGTTTTAGAAAAATTTCGGAATTTTGGAAATTTTTGTTAATAGAAATGAATTAACAATTTAGTTAAAATAAATTGGTTCAGTGATACTGGAGTTAAGAGGTAAAGAAATAATTTTTACCCAGTTAATAGGGTTTGTTTTCTACCTTAGCAATTTTGAGGACGAAATTATTTTATGGGGGGAAGAATGTAATGTCCCGTATTTTTATGGTTTAATAATTAATTTATTTAACTATTAAATAATGGTTTAGTAAATTTAAATGGTTTAAATTAAATAATACTGAATATTAAATTAATATAAATAATAGAATAATACATTTATTTCCGAAATAATCGAAAATAACAGAATTCACAATATTATGTGAACTAGACAATTTAAAATATATAATTCAGTTTAGAATTGAATTATATTAATGAATTTATTTATAAATGTCATTTGGACGTATAATTTATATTATAATTATAATCGAGCTTGAAATGGCGCGGTAGTTCGTAATTTGGCGATTCGAATTTTAAACGAATATACAGAATCCGTTTTAAGTCGGATTTTTGTGAAATAAGAAACGTTCGGAGCTGGTGAACTATATTTTTCTAATGGAAGAGAAAATTTGAGATTTCGTCGTATAGATTGTGAGTTACGTCCAAATCAAATTTTCGAAAAGTCGCTATAGAATTTCTTTATAATTTATAACGATTTATTTATATAATAAATGGATTTTTATATATAAATTGAATATCGATATAATATGGATTTGAAATAACGAGTCATAAGTCCAAATATGTATATTTTGGAGCTTGAGATATTCTATGTGAATATATACGACAATATTAATTTATTAATATTAAATTAAATTGTTTTAAATATATTAATATTAAATTGGTTTATTTCGAGCTTTAAAAATAACCAGTTTTGCAAACGATCTCCGTTTTCGACGAAACTAATTTTGTTGGATCCGGAATATTAAATTATTACTAGATTTCAATTTCCGTGATTTTTGGAGTCAGTATGTGGTCGTACGGGATTTTAATGTGAAATACATTCAATAATTTGACTTTAAAAAAACGCTGTGTTAGCAAACGGATTCAGAATTCGACGAAACAAGTTTATTTAGGTCCGGAATGTCGAGCTGTAGCTACATGTCCATTTTTATCGAATTTAGATATTCTATGTGATTATCGGAATTTTTAATGACAAATATAAATAGCGTTGGTATAAAAATAAATAGAAAAATCAAATAAAAAATTATTATTTCTATCCTATAAATACAGTACTAATTCTCTAACCCAAAATTACTTTTCTTCTTCTGGTCAAATTAATGTGCCGCTACATTTTCTTTTTTCCAGCTAAGGATTTACATCTTCAAAATTAATAAGAAATCAAATAAAATTCTACAAATTATAAGACTTGGTTATTTGGATTTCTCTACTCAAATGCTTCAATATCATATGCATTATGTGAAGCTCGATCAAATTTTTGGAACATTTCTTTCTTCTAGACGACCTGATTGAGGATTTTCGAGACATGTGAGCAACCATCCGACTTTTAGATGTTTTAGTTGTGTTCTTGGTGTTGAGGAGATGCGTTTGTGCGATGGTCGTGAGTTAGGAGGCCGAGGACGGAGTCCATTCAAGAGACGCGAGCTGATGCTTTATGGTATGGGTGGAAGGAAAGTTCGGAGGGAAGTTTAATGGTATGATTGGTTTGGAAAATCATGAAGTAGAAGTGGAGATTTGGAGAGGAAGAATCAGCAGTGGTGTCGAACTAAAAACTGGAGACAGGATTTTCCAATACACGAGGAAGAAGGAGATAAGCGGTATGGGCTTAAATGTGTGAAGGTGGGCTGGTTTTTAATTGTTGGCCCAATTGCTAGTTTATATTAAGTTTAAAAAAATTTAAATAACGTAATAACTTGTAAAAGCTACATTTTATCCATATATTACCCAAATTCAGCGAAACAAGATCCGTTGGGATCGTATTGACGGCGGCTACGCAATGGAACTGTCTAAGACTGAATTGGAGCTTGTTACAATTTATATCGAAATAAATTGTCTGATCTGAATCAACAACCATTATTCATTATTTGACGATAACTGTAACACCCCGTAAATCAGTTAATACTAATATTCACAAATGAAAGAATAATTAATTTCAAATATAAGAATATTGGGAAACGGGCTGCACCATTGTGTTCGTCTCGGAAAAATACGCGAAATAGAGTCCGAAATTTTGTGAATCGGAGTTCGTATGACCGAGATATGGCCTCGAGAAGTTTCACGAAAAATTCAAATTTCAAAACAGATTTCAAAAACACAGAAATGGAGGCAGGCGGGAAAACTCCCGCCCAGACCAGGTCGACCTGGGGGTCGACTTGGGAGTCGACCTGGGGGGGGGGGGCAGGTCGACTCTAGAGTCGACCTGGGTGTCGACCTCCCTGGTCGAGCCCAGGTGACCTAGGTGCATCTAGTTGGGTTTTCGGGCTGTGTTTTGAAGGCTGGACGAAATCTAATGGCTCTAATCTATTCTAGGGTAAATCTAATGGCCTAAATGCATCCTAACATCTATAAATAAGTGGGTAGACTCTAACCCTAAATCACTTGAAAAATTGGAGAGCTATCGACATGCCGTTGCCATGGAGTTCAGCGTAGCCGTCACAAACTAAAGAAGAAGGAGAAGGCCTAGCCTACAACTAAATCTACTCAACAAACAAATTAAATCAAAGACTGTTTCTATTTCTCTTCTTTAAATTGTGAGTATGCTGATTCTCACAATGTTATTATAAAATAATTCGATTAAGTTATGAATGGATCACAAGAAAGTGATGTGAATTGTAATTGTAAAATTCTATATTGTGGATCTCTTGTTATGTTATTATGTTGTCATATTTTGTAAATTATATATTGTAAATTCTCCTATGCTATGCCATGATATGATGAAAATAATGCTATGTTATGTTATGCTATCATGCTATGCTATGTGTAAATCATGCTATGTTATGTCATAAATCTTATATATGTTGTAGATCTCATGTTAACACATATGTTGGAAATCCATAAGTTATATGATTATGATATCATGTTAAGTTGTGTTGAATCGTACAAGTTGTAAAATCATGATGTTGTTATTTATGTGAATTGGATCATGTTTAAAGTTTATGTTTTTTTAAAATTAAATGGATCATGATTCTGGGAATTTGCCTATTAGGTTAGGTGTACCCATATACATAAATCCACAATTTAAATTGGATCTTGAAAATGGGAATTTGCCTATTAAGTTAGGTGTACCCATATGCATGAATCTATGACTAAATGAATTTTTACTATGGGAATTTTCCTATTGAGTTAGTTGTACCCATATAAACCCATATTGTTAGATTAGATGATGTTGATTCACACATGTTCCTATGCAAGTATGAAATTTGATTGAGATCATATTATGTGAATTATGAACAAGTTGGCATCTTTAGATCCATGACATGTATAATCCTATGCAAGTTGCACATATGCAAGTATCACCCCTTATTATGATTCATTTAGTCATATATATACATGTTGTTATTGTGATAATCTCTTTTATGCTATGAGTTAGACTATTCGAGTCTAATATATATTTTGCGAATAAACGTTCAAACGTGGGGTAGGGGTGATATTAGGAATTAATAAATTGGGTGCAATTTTGTATGATTTTGCACGCCTTGAATGGATGTCCATAATTGAGTCAATTATGGACAATGTTGAATTTGGAATTAATTAATAATTCAAGTAGGGAATTATTAAAATTGGGGAAAGTGGATTATTAATAATAATCAATGCTTAGGACACGAGGATGGACCCGTTTGTGACGTAAACCTGCCCGGACCCGCCCGGCAAATCCAGAAGTCACAAATGTCGGCCCAATGTGAGAGGTCCTAGGCCCAAACTAAAGCATAACAGTTGTAAAGACACGAGGTTAGACTCTTTTATGGTATAAGACTGCCCGGACCCGCCCGGCAAATCCAGCTGCCATAAATGCCAGTCTAATGTGAGAGGTCTTTATGAGGTTATGGCCTTAATGAATTAAGAAATACTTAGCCAGATAATCATGTAAGGTGGGACATGGGGGTTAAATAGGTGCCTTGGGTGGCATGAGGAATCTAGTGGTTGCCTTTAGAGGCATTTGAAATACGATTAGACTTAACCAAATACACATGTAAATGAACATGACTAAGTGGGTTAAGTGGATGGACTAATGGGACAAGCTTAGGTGGAATGCTTGTGGGAAATAATGGGGGCGCATTTCAACCAGTATCCCAAAACGTATCTTTATGGGCTCGACCCAAGTCGAGGACGGGACACGCATACTGGGTTTGACTATAAGAGGCCAAAACAGGGAGCGGTGGCAACGCAAGTCCAACGGGTTTCATATGCGTGTGTGGACCCGGGCTGGTAGGTAAGACGTTGTTGCATCGTGTAGGTATAAGCCGTGCATCTCCGTTATATCGGGTTGCCACTTTAGGGGAATGATACACCCCACTGTGGGGCTAGAACGGGTATCTACGAGTAGGGAGCCGATCGAAAAATGGAAAGTGGGGTACACCTAGTGGAGATAGGGGCAGGCGGCACCTATGTAGTCAGCTAGGAGTACGTAAAGCCATTAAGAAAGTTTCTAAGTGAAGCTAAGTGGGATCAATCTTTAGGGTGACTGGTGTGGTGCAGTATAGTGTTTATCCTTTAGTATTTAGGAGTGCCTATAACGTTTCCTTTAGCGATTGTCTATGTCCTTAATCTGCTCTTTCATAGACATTTCCTTGTTTTCCAGCTTATGCCTTAGTCCAGTTATTTTGATAATAGTATTGTAGAATTATCATACTCGCCAGACTTTATGTCTGACCCCCTCTTTTCCATATTTTTTTTCCTTTAGATCCTCAGGTTGGGCCAAGTTCTAGTCGAGTCTAGTTGGATCGCTTATCTCTTGGAAAGCTTGGACTGCAGAAGTAAAGTCCAGCTTGTTATCTTTCTTTTTAATGGCTATTTATTGTAATGGGATTATGTATTTTGTTTTTGTGAAGATGGATATTGTACTTGGTTATGATCTATGGTTTTATGATGTAACAGACATATTTAATTTCCGCTGCAATAAAATGGAGTTTTAGATTTTCAAGTGTTATTTATTATCTGTCTTGTTGTAATTTCTTTGTTCTATATTCACTTATGACCTCCATGGAAGTTAATGCAATCCCCTGGTGAGTGACATTAATGGACGTGGAGTGTTACAATAACTGTCCAATGCGAGTAAATCTCACTAACTCTGTTTAGTTTATATTTTTATAACGTATTTTTAGAATTGATAAATGATGGTTGATTGCTGTGTGTTGATTATGTGGATGAACAACTAATTTATTTGGTTGAAATTATAGATAACGATATATATATAAATAAATATCGTTAATCAAAGATTGATTCTGTTTATCAGAATATTTCATATCGAAATGAAATTGATGTTAATTATATTGTTTAACCTCTGTGGATGTAGGGAAAAAGGTTGGAGGGATCCAACTGGATTCCTCAATATTTATAATATTGTTTTTTCATATATTGTGATATATGATGTGATATATAATCTGTGATTTATTATGATGACGCTAGTCTTGTTATTTGGTATCTTAAACACCACAAGAAATACGGGAATGTAAAAAGGGAATTTCCAAAGTGTATATTGAAAATAAAATATTTATATGAAATAAATAGAATTAAAAAAGGAATTGTTAAGGAAATAAATAGAATTATAATAAGTAATCTTTGGGAAATTAATATAATGAAAAAAAGGAAATGGCTGGATATAAAATGAACTATGAAATGGATTTAAAGTAGATATTAAATAGAAATTTGTTTTAACTAATAGATTGAGAAGATTAATTTATGAATAATGTTTTATAAATTAAATAAAATATTTACCATTTGATAAATGGAGTATATAAGACTGAATTTATATAGAGAAGTAAGAATCGGTTTTAACACCGATATTTCAAATGGAATTTGAGCAGCATTTATAAAGGTGATTAAAAATGGGATTATAAGTGTTAGAAGAATAAAATGAGATTTTATATGAATAATTCTATAATTAGAAGTATAAATAGGATTTGGATTTGAGATATTATTTCAAATGCGAAATCAGACTGAATTGATTATATAAAAGAGATACTATTCACATTCGATGTGAATAATGGGTTTAAATAAATATTTTGCAAATAAAAATGTTATAAAGGAAATTGGGTTTTGAAATAGGTATTAAAATGGAGTTAAAGGAATTAGAAACTGATTGGAGATTAGTTAAGTTGAGCAGCTGTCTCGGTATTGATCTGATATTGGTTTCGGCCTTCGGGGTTTATACTTGGCAAGTTGTTCTCTTACTACTTTACATTTAGAGACTGATAGATGTAGGGAGATAGTGATACGTGAATAAGGAGTGGAAATGTTTTCCAATGTTAATAACGTTTATTTTCTAAATTTAGAAATAAGCATTTACGAATATATGGAAACGAGAAATGGGGAAATGAATAAATTAATGATAAATTAATTTAAAAGGGAAAAGTGTTGAATGATGATTGATCGGTAAGATTTCCATTTGGGAATACGACCATTGTTTGTACACATGTTTTTATTTGATAGTTAAATCACCGACTATCAAACTTTTTTACCATTTCTGTTGTCAAAACGGAGAGATCGGGATCAGATTTATTATCTGAAAACCACTCCGTATGGGCGTTATCATTTCGAATCAAGTAGATCGAAGACAATTGAAGACAGAGTTTATACAAGGGTTATTCTGACGATCCTAGGTAGAAATTGCCTAAGATGGATTTACAGAATAATTCCTTCGGGTTGTCCAGTCCTAAGACAACTTGAATGGACGAACGTCTGACAGAGTATATCTGGTGGATTGCGTAAATTGATCGTTTCAAACGTATTTACGTTGGTGGCAGAGGAATTCGTTTCTCTTAGCTTATACCCTTGGTATTTTTGGGAAAATATATTTGTGATTTGACGGGTATGACGATGTGGCATTCAAAGTAAATAAAGGGATGATCTACTAAAAGATATGTTACGACCTCAAGCCTCATGAACTAGGAAATGATAGAAATCGGGCAGGCAGCATGGCTAAGTGGGTCGCACCCAATTATGGTATATTGTCACCATCTAGAGAATATTAATATTTCTTACTTCTTTCAATTATGTATCTTCTGGGAACGGTTATGTTGGTATACATACCGTAAGGTGACAATATATTCAGAACATTCAAGCGAAATGAATGGCCGGTCATGTGTGGCCGAGTTACAAGATGTTCTTGTTGAACTCCAGTGTATCGTTTCTAGAGTACACTGATCGGAAGGTGGTTCCATACCTTGTTATAGTTTGAAATCCCTTACCCAATAAAAGTCCATGGTTTTTGATTGTATATTATATATGTAGAACGTGAGATCAATGCATTCTACTATATTGTTATTTACTTGATTTAGACATTATTATAATATCAAAAGAGTTGTGATATAAAGAATATTTTGAGTAGTCGTAAGGTAGAAACCATCCGTGTTTATGTGTGGATCGGTCTTACGATTTTCCTTTCTTTTAAAAGGATTTTTAAAGTTAAACAAATGGTTGGAGTTTACTCACACTAGTCACATGACTAACCCAGAGTTTATTTTGTTTTGTTTTCCCTAAACTCTTGGGTGCCCAATTTCGTACGGGTAGTCAAGTAGTCGGGATTTACAAATACTTGGAGAGATGGAGTATGAGGCTTTAGGATATAGACATTGTTTATTTCCGCTGTGATATTAGGTGTTATACTCTGAAATGGTATGAACATATAGTTATAAGTTTTATATTTCAAATATTATGTATATAATATATTTTATTTGTTCTGCTGTGAAATTCGTGTTACTCTGATTCTGTTGTTATGTTCTTCTCCTTTTTCTATTCTAATTTTCTATCTTATTTATTCTCACCCTCTAATTTCTTTCTATTAGTGATCTGGAATGTTCGATGCCTGAATAATTGACATGGGTTTTATGTTGTTTTTCTGGGTCGAAAATTCTGATTCGTTACACCCTCCTCCTCCCGGATCCGGGGCACAAGGCCACCGCCTAGGTGGCCTATGCCCAGGGTCGGGCCTGTGCAAGGAAACTTAAGAATGAGGTTACTTTGAGATCATTGTGGACTTGACCCTAAGAGTCCAAATAACATAAAGCATTGAAATGACTTGCTAACTTTTCATTTTCATCTTTCTCTTCATCCGATCCATCGTCCAAATCTCCATACTACATTTATTATGGACGTCAATAGGCAAAATCATGAACTCATAGGTATGTGAATACAAATAATATAAATTTTATTTTAACAATCAACAAACAATAAGCGACCTTTTACAAAGAACTAAAAGCCCACTTAACTTTTAGACTTATCCAGATGAATATTGCATCAATAATGAAGTTATATTACCCGTATACAAGGAAAACAAAATGAATAGATGGTCCATCTGTCTTTCAAATCCTTTAATATATATATATATATATTTAGAAAAATAAACCTTTAAGAGTAAACCGTTGTAGGATACATTTTTATTTTGGTTTAAGATATCTCTTGTAATGTTGTAGAGTTGGCATGTGATACAAACAAGCGAATGAAGTGGTAAAGAAAAAGACATGCAAAAATCACTTAAAATATCATAAAATGCTATGATCTTACACAGCCCAGAAAGGGATCATAGTATACCGAGTTAACACATGAGGAAGATGCTACCATTTTTTATTGTTTTTCTTTTTCGATGGAAGCATATACCAATGCATTTGTTACATGATTTTAAAGGAACCTATGAGAAGCATTGAACGTGAATTTTATAGAAGATAGGCTAAGTTGTGTATATGCATATAACATTTTAAGTGTAATGGGATGGAGAACAGTGTTAACCAAAACAATGTTTTAATATCAAACTCGTTCTAATCATAAAGTTGCAAATTGAATGCATCTTTCACTATGTTACACTGGCAACGGAATTGTGGAAAGTACTTATTGCAATCAGTGTATACAACACAATTAAGAGAGTTCGAGTGTATCAGATGCACGACAATGTTAGGATTGTCTCGCATGTTGTTAAGGAGGAATGATGGTTTGGATACAATAGTCCCTCATCATGGAATATATTGAAGGAACTGTGTACAAATATGAGCTGGTACGCACGTAACATAAGTGATTTCTTTTGTTATATGGGAGTTGTGTGCCAGCTCATATGCGTGCAAGGAAGGGGGGCTTTATTCCGACCGTCGTTACATAATAGTGGTATCAGAGCCGAATGTTCGGACTGAGCTATGCAGGCAAGGCAGTGCTCTGAAAAGATACTCATAAGATGCGAGTCAAGGGGGATACTGTTAGGATTGACTCGCATTTTCTTAAGGAGGAATAATGGTTTGGATACAATAGTCCCACATCACGTAATATATTGAAGGAATTGTGTGACGATCCCAAAATCCGAGGGGCGGTATTAAGGATAATCATTGGAATATAACACATTAATCATCATAGCAGATTACAGATAATAGCAAAAACAATAAATAGAATAATTTTACATGAGTATGACAGCGGAATCACAGCATGTAATAACATCAGAATAGTGCAACGTAGGATATAACTTAGTAAACAAAGGGAAGTGATCAGTCATCATCGCCAGAGGCGGAATACATACATGCAGTGAGACATAATAAGGGTATCAGTCTACATCGCCATAGGCAGTACATATACATAAAATAAAAAGTACTGAAAGTAAATCAGTCCGCATCGCCAGTGGTGGAGCCATAATATAGGTACAGTAATGGCGGAAAATGTCAAAGTCGTCTCTGTGAAGTCAGCCTCGCCATGAGCCAAAAATGCACTCTTTGCAACAGTGCAGAGCCAAAAACAACCTGTCACCTGTGAACTAGGCTACCCGTGTGAAAATAAGGGCACCCGCGTTTGCAAAGTGAAACAAACAACGAGTCAGTCGTGGGGACTGGTATGAGGAATCTATTTAACAGTTAAACAACAATAATAAGCAAATCATAGGACCACGCCACTTTCGCGGAACGGGTTTACTCCAGTGACTGTTAGTGCTTTTAAAACAAAGTAAATTCTTTTAAAAAAACGCAATGCTTTTTAAAAGAATGAAACCATTATAAGACTCAAGTCCCATCACACAATGCAACGCAAGCCGGAGGATAGAGTTTTACCTTATAATGGCCAAATATGCTTGGTACGTATAAAGCAAAATCATTTGATATTATTACTAGTGCATATATGTTTCAAAAGCGAATAGCATCATAAATATCAATCATAGGCGGCATAGCTACCATCTACTATGTCGCCATACTAGTTCTACAATCGAGTCCGTTATTTCGTATTGGAAATTGGATTTCCGTCATGAGTCGAGGCAAGGGGCAAGCTCCTCTCCGCTTCGAGACATTCTAGCAAATGCCTCGGGACTACACACTCTGGGTAACCCTTGGATGCTTCAGGGTCGGTCCTCTCTTACGTTTGAGGATTATTTATTCCTGAACACATGTTTCCCGGTCCTTACAGACCTATAATGGAGGCGCCTCGCATTCCAACAACTACAAAGGTGAAAAGTAGATATATATGTCAGGGCTGGTAAGTCACCGACACCACCATAGCTAGAAAGAAACGTCGTGCTCTCCCTGCAGTCCGTATCCCATTTTTAACTCATACCGGGGTGTGAGGCTCGCGAATCCACGCTATACACAAAGCCAGGCCGCGTAGACCGTGCTTTGATCATCATCCACAAGACTTTGCTTTGCAACAGAAGCCTTGATCACAGCATCTTGGCACGCCACATAGGCAGTCCACTCCATACGATTGATTTCCATCGATATATAACCTCTGAGCTCGTACGTCTCCGAGAAGGGCGTTAAGCAAAAGAATAAATTCTCCGCCGCCAAACAGATATATATTTAATAGAGATCATTCAGTATAGAACAAAATCCAATGTCAGACACACAGTCCATTTACAAGTCCGTTCTGGGTCTGAACGAAACCGGAGGCGTCAAATTCCTCGTATATCCGTCCAATCAACACATGCGTTCAGACGGCTACTACTTCCGCCCCTTTCCGGTAGCTACTCCGGTTAGGAACCTCAGTAGCGCCCATCCAACCGATACGAAGATCGTCAGTCTTGAATCGTCTTTGCATTTTCCAATTCGAATCGCTCGATAAATTATTTGAAATGAGGGTTAGCTCGGCCTTTTCAAATAATTCACGTCTTTAGAATTTAAATCGATTCTTCCTATGGTTATATTATTCGGCATCCATCTTTCAGTTCTTTAGTGTTATTTTCGTGTCAAACACATACAACCATCAAATATCAAACAATTCAAGTCCAATTGGTTTATTTGCAATCTATGTTGCTTATAATATTTTATAATGATTTTTCGCCATTTTTATTTATTTAAAAATGGCCACATTTAATTAAACGACGTTTCAGGTCGTGCCGTGGCACTGGCGCTGTTTTTCCCCTAATCTGTTTTACACATATCGTAAAATCTAACCGTTGGATTTCTACAAAGTCTATATCAGTGGGAAGATATTCCCAAAGCGAACCCAACGGTTCCAGTTTCGTGAAAATCCAACGGTCGGATCTCCCACACAAGTCGTTTGAAGTTACATTTTCAAAATTCGAACTGCAGCGTCGTTATTCGATTTAATTTAATTATATTTATATTTATATATAAATATAATTAAATTAAATTAAATTTCCTTTTAATTATATTTATATTTATATATATAAATATAGTTCATTCTATAATTCCAACTATAGTTCATTCTATATTTTCAACTTCGTTTTCACTTCAAATATTTCACTAACGCCTTAATATTTCGAAAAATTTCGCCATAACCTCCTTTGTACGGGGAGGGGTTTGGAAATTTATTGGGCCGTGTTAGGTACCCAATAAATCCTAAAAAGCATCCACATATTTATAGTGATATATTCTGGTGTTTACGAGGGAGCATATATTGATAATCACTCCAGAGAATAAATTCTCGTCACCCCGTTTCCGTGTGGAAATAAATAGTCCATGTGCCGTATCTAATAACTAGAGCGACGTGATTATTGCCAACTCCAGACCCGTATGGGGTTTTTATTAATCTGGCGATTTATCGTTATATTTTGTATAGTCCACATCAGTCATCAGTTCAACCTGTAGTATATAGTCATCGCCATACAAGCCTCTCGCTCGTATGGTAAACCTTCCACATTGTCACACAAGCTCCAATTGCTTATGTGGAATATGATGAAGTATGCCTATCGTCAAGAAGTATGCCATGTAGTGTAGTTCAAAATTAATTGTTATTATCCTATGGCGACGTTTATTATTTCACACGGAATAACCAGCACTCCGCATCCAATGGCATTCACAGGAGTTGATATAAAAATAAAATTGCGCAGCCAACTGGTCAAGGCTTACCTATTTGTCGGGCACGCAAATAATTTCTTTACTCTACAGCTAATCCATTTTTCCTGTTCAACACATGTATATATATGCAGAACAAGGCTAATAATAATATTTCTAGCAAACTATTATTTATTTCAACACGTGTGTATTTTTATCAAAGCATATACATGATAAAAGAAATATTTTTATCGTCAAAAATATTTATTCAACACGTGAATGTTTTTAACACTTCATATTCACAACAAAGGTGTAGTTTTTATTGTCTATTCATTTTATTTTAAAACACGATAACATCCAACACATGAATTTCAACTCGACGAACGAATTTCAATTCAACACATGAATATTCTCCGTAGTTTGTATATATATAAAAATGTGATTTTTATCGCTAAAGCTATTTGTTTAAATTCAAATAATATTCAACACATGAATTTCAACTCAACGAATGAATTGCAACTCAACACATGAATATTCGATATAGTTTGTATATATATAAAAATGTGATTTTTATCGCTAAAGCTATTTGTTTAAATTCAAATAATATTCAACACATGAATTTCAACTCAACGAATGAATTGCAACTCAACACATGAATATTCGATATAGTTTGTATATATATAAAAATGTGATTTTTATCGCTAAAGCTATTTGTTTAAATTCAAATAATATTCAACACATGAATTTCAACTCAACGAATGAATTGCAACTCAACACATGAATATTCGATATAGTTTGTATATATATAAAAATGTGATTTTTATCGCTAAAGCTATTTGTTTAAATTCAAATAATATTCAACACATGAATTTCAACTCAACGAATGAATTGGAACTCAATACATGAATATTCGATATAGTTTGTATATATATAAAAATGTGATTTTTATCGCTAAAGCTATTTGTTTAAATTCAAATAATATTCAACACATGAATTTCAACTCAACGAATGAATTGCAACTCAACACATGAATATTCGATATAGTTTGTATATATATAAAAATGTGATTTTTATCGCTAAAGCTATTTGTTTAAATTCAAATAATATTCAACACATGAATTTCAACTCAACGAATGAATTGCAACTCAACACATGAATATTCGATATAGTTTGTATATATATAAAAATGTGATTTTTATCGCTAAAGCTATTTGTTTAAATTCAAATAATATTCAACACATGAATTTCAACTCAACGAATGAATTGCAACTCAACACATGAATATTCGATATAGTTTGTATATATATAAAAATGTGATTTTTATCGCTAAAGCTATTTGTTTAAATTCAAATAATATTCAACACATGAATTTCAACTCAACGAATGAATTGCAACTCAACACATGAATATTCGATATAGTTTGTATATATATAAAAATGTGATTTTTATCGCTAAAACTATTTGTTTAAATTCAAATTATATTCAACACATGAATTTCAACTCAACGAATGAATTGCAACTCAACACATGAATATTCGATATAGTTTGTATATATATAAAAATGTGATTTTTATCGCTAAAGCTATTTTTTTAATTCAAATAATATTCAACACATGAATTTCAACTCAACGAATGAATTGCAACTCAACACATGAATATTCGGTATAGTTTGTATATATATAAAAATGTGATTTTTATCGCTAAAGCTATTTGTTTAAATTCAAATAATATTCAACACATGAATTTCAACTCAAAGAATGAATTGCAACTCAACACATGAATATTCGATATAGTTTGTATATATATATAAATGTGATTTTTATCGCTAAAGCTATTTGTTTAAATTCAAATAATATTCAACACATGAATTTCAACTCAACGAATGAATTGCAACTCAACACTTGAATATTCGATATAGTTTGTATATATATAAAAATGTGATTTTTATCGCTAAAGCTATTTGTTTAAATTCAAATAATATTCAACACATGAATTTCAACTCAACGAATGAATTGCAACTCAACACATGAATATTCGATACAACATTCGTAATTTATTTCAACGAATGAAAATTATTCTAACACATGAATATTTCAGAAAATTTCGGCAGCATAACGGCAGGGTAGTTAAAACCGGGACCGTCCCTAGTACGGCACCTCGCTCTACCTTAAAACCTCGCGGTTTTTGACAATAGGGATCATGCATCTAGTTCGCACGCCGGCGGCATGTTTTATTTTCAATTCCACAATCCTATTCTAATTTGTTTCAACCACAAGAGGGTATTTTTCAACCACAAAGGTATTTTTCAACCATTATATCAACCACAAACAATTATTTCCAACCATTCGTCATACCATTACGTCAATCACAAGCAATAAATATCGTCCATGGTCTGTGGACGAGGGGAGTATATATATATATATATATATATAATATAATAATTCACTTGCATTTCATCACAATTCAAAGCATATATGTTTCATTCAACGCTTGTATAATTTATACATCGCTAATATAACTTATACAACACATGTACATGAGGTATACAACGCGTATATAATTTACACTTCGCTTATATAATTTATACAACGCGATTTCATTCACACAAATAGTTTAGATTCCTCACATTGGTTATTGCAGTGCTAAAAATCGTAGGAAGATCAGAAAAATCCGCGGCTTCTTCTAGAATGTAGAGAGCCTCCTTGCGGTCACGGTGTCTCCTGTTTCATCGAATTTCATTAACACACTAAAAAGATATGATTTTTCAAAGTTTTGCAACACTTAAAAGTGTTATTTTCATTTCAAAAATTTAAATCAGAAAGGTTTTCAAAGCTTCAAAACTAGGTTTTGATTTTAAATCAAAACTGTACCTTGTTGCTCCGATCAGTCTACACGGCGTCGAAGGGCTACGAACCACCTTCCGATCGACGGTGGTGGCAATGAACTCGGTGGCTCCTGTGAGTCGCGGAGGCGTTCCAAAGGGGGCGACTTCCTCCTCGAAATTCAATGCGTACAGTCGATGGTTTGAGGCGAGGCTTGGTCGGATTTAAAGAGGAGGCGGTGGCGATCAGAATCCTCAACTGGAGTAGGCGGCGAAACTCGCTGTGGCGGCGGCAAAAGCGACGGGAAGTTTCGAGCTTCGTGCGTCGTTCAAATCGCTGGCGGCTAGGGTTTTTCTTCGATTTTTTTTTAAAGAAAAAATCCTATTGGTCGGAGCCATATAGTAAATTTTAAATAGTGTTTTCACAAACGGACTCGAAATCAAACCCAACGACTGTCACTCCTAGCTAAAAACCCCCATTCCGAACAAAATGGGATATGTTTCGTTGGCCAATTCGACTGTTACAGTCAGTTATTTTCCAAATTAAAATATAAAACATTTAATATTTAATTTGAACGTACCTTTCAATTTGCGAAGGCCACAAACTGAATCGAAAAATTACAGAAAAATAAATCTAGCTTTGTTTTGACGATACGGTCCTAACAAAACCAGTTTCGTTGAATTCTGAGCTCGTTTGAAAAACGGCCATTTTTAGGTCGACCCATTTTAACAGAAATTGACCAATCACATTTTCTTTTGCCCCGCTCACATACTAGCTTCAAAAATTATGAAATTTGAAACTTAGCAATAATTTGACATCCCGGACCCAACAAAAGTGGTTTCGTCGAATTCTGAGGTCGTATGCAAAATATCAATTTTCAAGGGTTATATGTGTTATATAGTGACCTTTCTGAAAATTAATTTGGCCATAACTTTTGATTCCCGTTATGAACTTTCGATTTTTCAGATTCATTAGAAAGGTATTCCTAAACAGATTTAAATATTTTTAGTTTCGCTAAAATCCGTTATATTTTCCACCCGGTACAGTCGGACAAAGTTTGTATTCAAATTTTCAAACTGCAATACTAAACCCAATCCTCTATTTTATTGAAATTTGCCATTTCAATTATTCAAATTCTTTGGTAATAACCAATTTTAAAATTTTTAAATTGGTTCACATTTTCCGGGTTATTAAAATCTCCCCCACTTAAAACTTTTCGTCCTCGAAAAGGAAATAATAGCTAAGTAGGAAATAAAATGTAAATGTAAAGTATTGTAAAGGTACCTTGCACCGGAGTTAGTCAGAGATGTCCACTCTGCATTTGGGATAGGCTTGTTTAATGCTTTCCTCAGTCTCCCAAGTACAGTCTCTAGGATCACTACTCCACTGCATTTTGACTAGATGAATCTTTTTCCTCCTTAGCTCTCTAGTTTCTTTGCCAACTATCTTTAATGGCTCTCTTCTGAGTGCTAATTCTGGAGTTATGTCAATATCCTGTTGCACTGCTTCTTCCCCAACAAGGTCGGGATCATGAACATGTTTTATGAGTTGAGAAACGTGGAACACATCATGTACACCAAGCAACCAATCAGGTAATGAAACCCTATATGCAAGAGTTCCAATCCGCTAAAGTATAGGAAAGGGACCAATAAATCTTGGTGCCAACTTCCCAGTCTTGTCAAATCTGATTACTCCCCGCATTGGAGAAATTCTTAAATAAACATAATCGCCAACGGCGAACGATATATCCCTTCTTCTCGCATCAGCATAACTTTTCTGTCGGCTTTGCGCGGTTTTCAATCGCTTCTTAATGAAATCGACTTTGTCTGATGCTTCTTGAATCATATTGGGCCCTAACACAAGTTTGTTTCCAGGTTCTACCCAACATGCGGGAGATCTGCACGGTCTACCGTATAATGCTTCAAATGGGGACATTCCCAGACTTGCTTGATAGCTATTGTTGTAAGAGAATTCGGCTAGATGTAAGTGATCTTCCCATGAGCCTCCAAAATCGATAACGCAAGCCCGTAGTAGATCTTCTAGAATCCTATTCACCCGCTCAGTTTGGCCGTCTGTCTGTGGGTGATAAGCGGTGCTTAGATTCAACTTGGTTCCCAATTCTGTCTGGAATGCTTCCCAGAATTTGCTAGTAAACAGGGGATCTCTATCACTGACTATATTGAGCGGCACCCCATGTAGTTTAACTATTTCTTTGAAGTAAATCTGTGCTAGATTTTGAGCCGTTCTGTTGGATCGGACAGGTATGAAATGGGCAGTCTTCGTGAAGCGATCTACGATTACCCATATACTGTCGTTTCTTTCTTAGTTCGAGGCAAGCCATCAATGAAGTCCATCGAAATTTGCTCCCACTTCCATCCTGGAATTTCCAAGGGTTGTAATAATCCAGCCAATTTCTGTTGATCACTCTTAACTAGCTGACAAGTTGGGCATCTACTTACATACAATGAAATATCCCTTTTCAAAGTTCTCCACTAGAATGTGCGTTTGATATCGTTATACATTTTGCTCACACCGGGATGGATACTTAATATGGACTTGTGGCATTCATCAAGTATTTCTCTTCTGAGCTCAGGAAGGTTTGGGATGCAAATTCTGCCCTTTAATCTTAAAACTCCTTTGTCATCGAGTCGGAAACTTGTGGATTCACCTCCCTTGACTCTCTGACTGACTCTTTGAATAAATTCATCGTCTTTCTGAAGGGTCGAGATCCTGTCTATTAATGAAGACGTGATGAAAAAACTGGCGATGATTTCATTCTTTCTGCTGAGCGCATCTGCTACAACATTGGCTTTCCCTGGAGTGTATAGAATTTCAAAATCATATGCCGCAAGGAATTCTAACCAACGCTGTTGTCTCAAATTTAGATCTTTCTACGTGAATAGATATTTCAAGGATTGATGATCGGTGAATAGTTCGAACTTCTCGCCCAGTAAATAATGCCTCCAAATTCTTAAAGCAAACACGATAGCTAATAACTCAAGATCATGAGTTGCATAGTTTCTTTCATGCGGCTTCAGCTAACGGCTGGCATAAGCGACCACTTGGCCTTTTTGCATTAATACTGCGCCTAGCCCTCTAATAGAAGCGTCTGTCCATACAGTCAAGTCTTGGTTGCCTTCTATAATTGTCAATACTGGAGCGGTGGTCAATTTCAGTTTCAGCTCCTGGAAAGCTTCCTCACATTCGGGAGTCCATTTGAATTTCTCATGCTTCTTTGTAAGCTTTGTCAATACACCATATATCTTTGAAAAATCCTGAACGAATTTCCGATAGTAACTAGCCAATCCAAGGAAACTTCGAACTTCTGTGGGGGTAGTAGGTTGTTTCCAGTTCTGAATCGCTGTAATTTTGCTTGGGTCTACAACAATCCCTTCTTTTGATACGACATGGCCTAGGAACTTAACTTTATCCTGCCAGAAGACACATTTAGAAAATTTAGCTTTCAAGACATTTCTCCTTAGAATTTTCAACACCTGCTCTAAATGTTTTGCATGCTCGCCTTCCGTCTTGGAGTAGATTAAATTGTCATCGATGAAGACTATAACAAATTTATTCAATACACCACGGAACACTCTGTTCATAAGATCGACGAAGTATGCCGGAGCGTTACACAATCCGAACGGCATTACTAACCATTCGTAGAATAAATCAGGACCCTTGAAGGCTGTTAAAGGAACACAGTCTTCTGCTTTACGTAATTGGTGGAAACCTGTAGCCAGGTCCATTCTGGAGAATACTGTTGCTCCATTTAATTGATCTAACAGATCATCTATATGTGGCAAGGGATATTTGTTCTTCAGTGTCTGTTTATTGAGATCTCGGTATTCAACGCAAAGTCTTAGAGTACCGTCTGATTTCGGGACAAATACTACTGCTGCTCCCCAAGCTGAAAAGCTCGTTCTGATCAGACCTTTCCAAAGCAATTCTCGGGTTTGACTACCTAACTCCTCTTTTTCTTTTGGGGCCATTCTTCTAATTGGATGTACTACTGGTCGGGCGTTAGGAATTAGATCTATTCTAAATTCAATCTCTCTTTGCGGCGGTAAGTTTTCTACTTCTTCAAACACATCCGCCTATTTTTTAACGATCGGTATCTTTTCTAATGAAGGGGGAGTAACTTCCAAAGAAGACCAAAATTCTGTTCTATTAATTGCTGAACCGTTTCATGGTATATATATAGGACCAAGCTTCGTTTTTACTTTAACGATTCTCCCGGCACATCTAACTTCGGCCTTATATTTTGTCAACCAGTCCAGCCCCAGTATAACATCAAATTCGGAAAGGTCCATGACAATCGAATCAAAAGGAAATCGGTATCGAGAAAAGGAAATAGGTAATCTACAATATATACTGAGACTAACAGAACCTCCTATCGGGTTTCGAACTTTAATTGGTTCTTTAAGTTTTCCTTGTTTCAATTTTAAATTGTGAACAATGTTACCAGAAATGAAGCTACGTGATGCACCAGTATCGAAAAGTACAGAAACAGGAATATTTTTAATGGTAAGGGTACCTCCTAAGACGTCGGGTTTACCTGATCCTTCTGTGGTAGCTGGCGGGGTCTTCCCGTCATACACATGAGCCACTTATGCATTCTGCTTCCGAGGACAATTCCTGCTATAGTGCCCTTTCTTATGGTAGTTGTAGCACTCGGCGGAGTCATTTGCCTTTGGCTTCCTCGGGGCTTTGCATACATTAGAAAAATGTCCTGGCTTCCCGCAGTTGTAGCACTTTCCTTTCGGGATCTTTCCAGGATTCTGAGTAGCGGCCGCGGTAATGCTAGACTCGGGCAGATCTACTGAAGCCTTGCGCTTATTTCCAGCTTGGCTTTTGGCGCGGTCTTGGCTAGCGTGCCTTTCATCCATATCTTCATAATTGCAAGCCATTTCTACTAATTCTGAAAAGGAGAGTTTGATGTGGCTCATAGCTCTGTCATGGTACTTGCGCTTTAGCCCAAATATGAATCTCTTGTTCTTTGCTTTGTCAGTCATAATCAGCTCTGGAGCATAGCGCGACAACTGGGTGAACTTATTCAGGTAATCTTGAATAGAGAGATCTCCTTGCTGGAGATTAGCAAACTGCTCTCGCATCCTCTCTAGAGCCTGTTCAGGTACAAACTTCTCATTGAACATAGTTTTGAATTGCTCCCAGGTTCTGACAGTACCTGCTGCATCCTCTGAGGTGATGGCATCCCACCACAGCTCTGGTTCTTCCTGTAGGAGCCAAATACCTAGTCGTGCTTTGTTGTTGGTTCCCATACCCATGCCTTCAAAGATCTTCTCACAGGTCTTCAACCAAGCTATAGCCTCGGTCACTGTACCAGTGCCAGTAAAGGGTTTTCCCCCAAGGTTCCTATACCTCTTCGCTACTTTGTCCAGCTCAAAGTCCTCGGGTGCTGGTGGCTGAACAATAGGGCCTTCCACAACTACGGGGATATTCCTCCATCCTCCTGCTGCTCCTGCTCGGCCCCCACGGCCTCCTCTAGCTGCTGCTGCTCGTGTAGCCATCTAAGAGAATACTGTATAGGCAAGAAAAGAGTCAAGCTCACAGATTTGAAATATTCCATATATGATAAAGTAGGGGAATATAAGGAAAGGAAATGATGTACTGATCAAATTGTTTTGCTAATCTGCTTAGCTCATTCTAGGACATTGCTAATCCTATCTGTAATGAGCTACTCGCATTAGAACACTACTTATTCTATTCTGACGAGCTGTTTAATGTGTTAGATCCCGGAACTAAGGTTAACCAAAGCTCTGATACCAACTGTGACGATCCCAAAATCTGAGGGGCGGTATTAAGGATAATCATTGGAATATAACACATTAATCATCATAGCAGAGTACAGATAATAGCAAAAACAATAAATAGAATAATTTTACATGAGTATGACAGCGGAATCACAACATGTAATAACATCAGAATAGTGTAACATAGGATATAACTTAGTAAATAAAGGGAAGTGATCAGTCATCATCGCCAGAGGCGGAATACATACATGCAGTGAGACATAATAAGGGTATCAGTCTACGTCGCCGTAGGCGGTACATATACATAAAATAAGAAGTACTGAAAGTAAATCAGTTTGCATCGCCAGTGGCGGAACCATAATATAGGTACAGTAATGGCGGAAAATGTCAAAGTCGTCTCTGTGAAGTCAGCCTCACCAAGAGCCAAAAATGCACTCTATGCAACAGTGCAGAGCCAAAAACAACCTGTCACCTGTGAACTAGGCTGCCCGTGTGAAAATAAGGGCACCCGCGTTTGCAAAGTGAAACAAACAACGAGTCAGTCGTAGGGACTGGTATGAGGAATCTATTTAACAGTTAAAAAACAGTAATAAGAAAATCATATGACCACGCCACTTTCGCGGAACGGTTTACTCCCGTGACTGCTGGTGCTTTTAAAACAAAGTAAATTCTTTTAAAACAACGCAATGATTTTTAAAAGAATGAAACCATTATAAGACTCAAGTCCCATCACACAATGCAACGCAAGCCGAAGGATAGAGTTTTACCTTATAATGGCCAAATATGCTTGGTACGTATAAAGCAAAATCATTTGATATTATTACTAGTGCATATATGTTTCAAAAGCGAATAGCATCATAAACATCAATCATAGGTGGCATAGCTACCATCTACTATGTTTCCATACTAGTTCTACAATCTAGTCCGTTATTTCGTATTGGAAATTGGATTTCCGTCATGAGTCGAGGCAAGGGGCAAGCTCCTCTCCGCTTCGAGACATTCTAGCAAATGCCTCGGGACTACACACTCTGGGTAACCCCTGGATGCTTCAGGGTCGGTCCTCTCTTACGTTTGAGGATTATTTATTCCTGAACACACATTTCCCGGTCCTTACAGACCTATAATCGAGGAACCTCGCATTCCAACAACCACAAAGGTGAAAAGTAGATATATATGTCAGGGTTGGTAAGTCACTGACACCACCACAGCTAGAAAGAAACGTCGTGCTCTCCCTGCAGTCTGTATCCCGTTTTTAACTCATACCGGGGTGTGAGACTCGCGAATCCACGCTATACACAAAGCCAGGCCGCGTAGACCGTGCTTTGATCATCATCCACAAGACTTTGCTTTGCAACAGAAGCCTTGATCACAGCATCTTGGCATGCCACATAGGCAGTCCACTCCATACGATTGATTTCCATCGATATATAACCTCTGAGCTCGTACGTGTCAGAGAAGGGCGTTAAGCAAAAGAATAAATTCTCCGCCGCCAAACAGATATATATTTAACAGAGATCATTCAGTATAGAACAAAATCCAATGTCAGACACACAGTCCATTTACAAGTCCGTTTTGGGTCTGAACGAAACCGGAGGCGTCAAATTCCTCGTATATCCGTCCAATCAGCACATGCGTTCAGACGGCTACTACTTCCGCCCCTTTCCGGCAGCTACTCCGGTTAGGAACCTAAGTAGCGCCCATCCAACCGATACGAAGATCGTCGGTCTTGAATCGTCTTTGCATTTTCCAATTCGAATCGCTCGATAAATTATTTGAAATGAGGGTTAGCTCGGCCTTTTCAAATAATTCACGTCATTAGAATTTAAATCGATTCTTCCTATGGTTATATTATTCGGCATCCATCTTCCAGTTCTTTAGTGTTATTTTCGTGTCAAACACATACAACCATCAAATATCAAACAATTCAAGTCCAATTGGTTTATTTGCAATCTATGCTGCTTATAATATTTTATAACGATTTTTCGCCATTTTTATTTATTAAAAATGGCCACATTTAATTAAACGACGTTTCAGGTCGTGCCGTGGCACTGGCGCTGTTTTTCCCCTAATTTGTTTTACACATATCGGAAAATATAACCGTTGGATTTCTACAAAGTCTATATCGGTGGGAAGATATTCCCAAAGCGAACCCAACGGTTCCAGTTTCGTGAAAATCCGACGGTTGGATCTCCCACACTAGTCGTTTGAAGTTACGTTTTCAAAATTCGAACTGCAGCGTTGTTATTTGATTTAATTTAATTATATTTATATTTATATTTATATATAAATATAAACGATTCTGGCGCTATTTTTCTTCGGATTTAAATTAAACATTCCGGACAATCCAACTGTTGGATTTTTACAAGGTTGGTGCCTTTGGGAAGATATTTCCAAGGCGAACCCAGTGGTTTCGATTTCGGGAAAATCCGATGGTCGGATTTCTCACACTAATCATTTCAAATTACGATTCCGAAACACGAACTGCATGGCTTCGATTCCTTTTAATTATATTTATATTTATATATATAAATATAGTTCATTCTATAATTCCAACTATAGTTCATTCTATATTTTCAACTTCGTTTTCACTTCAAATATTTCACTAACGCCTTAATATTTCGAAAAATTTCGCCATAACCTCCTTTGTACGGGGAGGGGTTTGGAAATTTATTGGGCCGTGTTAGGTACCCAATAAATCCTAAAAAGCATCCACATATTTATAGTGATATATTCTGGTGTTTAGGAGGGAGCATATATTGATAATCACTCCAGAGAATAAATTCTCGTCACCCCGTTTCCGTGTGGAAATAAATAGTCCATGTGTCGTATCTAATAACTAGAGCGACGTGATTATTGTCAACTCCAGACCCGTGTGGGGTTTTTATTAATCTGGCGATTTATCGTTATATTTTCTATAGTCCACATCAGTCATCAGTTCAACCTGTAGTATATAGTCATCGCCATACAAACCTCTCGCTCGTATGGTAAACCTTCCACCTCGTCACACAAGCTCCAATTGCTTATGTGGAATATGATGAAGTATGCCTATCGTCAAGAAGTATGCCATGTAGTGTAATTCAAAATTAATTGTTATTATCCTATGGCGACGTTTATTATTTCACACGGAATAACCAGCACTCCGCATCCAATGGCATTCACAAGAGTTGATATAAAAATAAAATTGTGCAGCCAACTCATCAAGGCTTACCTATTTGTCGGGCACGCAAATAATTTCTTTACTCTACAGCTAATCCATTTTTCCTGTTCAACACATGTATATATATGCAGAACAAGGCTAATAATAATATTTCTAGCAAACTATTATTTATTTCAACACGTGTGTATTTTTATCAAAGCATATACATGATAAAAGAAATATTTTTATCGTCAAAAATATTTATTCAACACGTGAATGTTTTTAACACTTCATATTCACAACAAAGGTGTAGTTTTTATTGTCTATTCATTTTATTTTAAAACACGATAACATCCAACACATGAATTTCAACTCAACGAATGAATTGCAACTCAACACATGAATATTCAATTTAGTTTGTATATATATAAAAATGTGATTTTTATCGCTAAAGCTATTTGTTTAAATTCAAATAATATTCAACAAATGAATTTCAACTCAACGAATGAATTGCAACTCAACACATGAATATTCGATATAGTTTGTATATATATAAAAATGTGATTTTTATCGCTAAAGCTATTTGTTTAAATTCAAATAATATTCAACAAATGAATTTCAACTCAACGAATGAATTGCAACTCAACACATGAATATTCGATATAGTTTGTATATATATAAAAATGTGATTTTTATCGCTAAAGCTATTTGTTTAAATTCAAATAATATTCAACACATGAATTTCAACTCAACGAATGAATTGCAACTCAACACATGAATATTCGATATAGTTTGTATATATATAAAAATGTGATTTTTATCGCTAAAGCTATTTGTTTAAATTCAAATAATATTCAACACATGAATTTCAACTCAACGAATGAATTGCAACTCAACGCATGAATATTCGATATAGTTTGTATATATATAAAAATGTGATTTTTATCGCTAAAGCTATTTGTTTAAATTCAAATAATATTCAACACATGAATTTCAACTCAACGAATGAATTGCAACTTAACACATGAATATTCGATATAGTTTGTATATATATAAAAATGTGATTTTTATCGCTAAAGCTATTTGTTTAAATTCAAATAATATTCAACACATGAATTTCAACTCAATGAATGAATTGCAACTCAACACATGAATATTCGATACAACATATGTAATTTATTTCAACGAATGAAAATTATTCTAACACATGAATATTTCAGAAAATTTCGGCAGCATAACGGCAGGGTAGTTAAAACCGGGACCGTGCCTAGTACGGCTCCTCGCTCTACCTTAAAACCTCGCGGTTTTTGACAATGGGGATCATGCATCTAGTTCGCACGCAGGCGGCATGTTTTGTTTTCAATTCCACAATCCTATTCTAATTTGTTTCAACCACAAAAGGGCATTTTTCAACCACAAAGGTATTTTTCAACCATCATATCAACCACAAACAATTATTTCCAACCATTCGTCATACCATATAATATTACGTCAATCACAAGCAATAAATATCGCCCATGGTCTGTGGACGAGGGGAGTATATATATATAATATAATAATTCACTTGCATCTCATCATAATTCAAAGCATATATGTTTCATTCAACGCTTGTATAATTTATACATCGCTAATATAACTTATACAACACATGTACATAAGGTATACAATGCGTATATAATTTACACTTCACTTATATAATTTATACAACGCGATTTCATTCACACAAATAGTTTAGATTCCTCACATTGGTTATTGCAGTGCTAAAAATCGTAGGAAGATCAGAAAAATCCGCGGCTTCTTCTAGAATGTAGAGAGCCTCCTTGCGGTCACGGTGTCTCCTGTTTCATCGAATTTCATTAACACACTAAAAAGATATGATTTTTCAAAGTTTTGCAACACTTAAAAGTGTTATTTTCATTTCAGAAATTTAAATCAGACAGGTTTTCAAAGCTTCAAAACTAGGTTTTGATTTTAAATCAAAACCGTACCTTGTTGCTCCGATCAGTCTACACGGCGTCGAAGGGCTACGAACCACCTTCCGATTGACAGTGGTGGCAATGAACTCGGTGGCTCCTGTGAGTCGCGGCGGCGCTCCAAAGGGGGCGGCTTCCTCCTCGAAATTCAACGCGTACAGTCGATGGTTTGAGGCGAGGCTTGGTCGGATTTAAAGAGGAGACGGAGGCGATCAGAATCCTCAACTGGAGGAGGCGGCGAAACTGGCTGTGGCGGCGACAAAAGCGATGGGAAGTTTCGAGCTTCATGCGTCGTTCAAATCGCTGGCGGCTAGGGTTTTTCTTCGATTTTTATTTTTTTTTAAAAAAAGAAAAAATCCTATTGGTCGGAGCTATATAGTAAATTTTAAATAGTGTTTTCACAAACGGACTCGAAATCAAACCCAACGACTGTCGCCCCTAGCTAAAAACCCCCATTCCGGACACAATGTGATATGTTTCGTTGGCCAATTCGACTGTTACAGTCAGTTATTTTCCAAATTAAAATATAAAACATTTAATATTTAATTTGAACGTACCTTTCAATTTGCCAGGGCCACAAACTGAATCGAAAAATTCCAGATAAATAAATCTAGCTTTGTTTTGACGATACGGTCCTAACTAAAATAGTTTCGTTGAATTCTGAGCTCGTTTGAAAAGCGGCCATTTTTAGGTCGACCCATTTTAACAGAAATTGACCAATCACATTTTTTTTGCCCCGCTCATATACTAGCTTCAAAAATTATGAAATTTGAAACTTAGCAATAATTTGACATCCCGGACCCAACAAAAGTAGTTTCGTCGAATTCCGAGGTCGTATGCAAAATATCAATTTTCAAGGGCTATATGTGCTATATAGCGACCTTTCTGAAAATTCATTTGGCCATAACTTTTGATTCCCGTTATGAAATTTTGATTTTTCAGATTCGTTAGAAAGGTATTCCTAAACAGATTTAAATATTTTCAGTTTTGCTAAAATCCGTTATATTTTCCACCCGGTACAGTCGGACAAACTTTGTATTCAAACTTTCAAACTGCAATACTAAACCCAATCCTGTATTTTATTGAAATTTTCCATTTCAATTATTCAAATTCTTTGGTAATAACCAATTTTAAAAAATTTTAAATTGGTTCGCATTTTCCGGGTTATTACAAATTGTGTACAAATATGAGCTAGTAGACATGTAATATAAGGGATTCCTTTTGTTATATGGGAGTTGTGTGCCAGCTCATATGCGTGTAAGAAAGGGGGGCTTTTTTCCGACCGTCGTTACATAACAGCAGTATCAGAGTCAAAGGTTCGGACTGGGCCATGCAGGCAAGGCAGTGCTCTCAAAAGATACTCGTTGGATGCGAGTCAAGGGGGAGACTGTTAGGATTGTCTCGCATGTTGTTAAGGAGGAATGATGGTTTGGATACAATATTCCCATATCATGGAATATATTGAAGGAATTGTGTACAAATATGAGCTGGTACACACGTAACATAAGGGATTCCTTTTGTTATATGGGAGTTGTGTGCCAGCTCATATGCGTGCAAGGAAGGGGGGCTTTGTTCCGACCGTCGTTACATAACAGTGGTATCATTGCTGAAGGTTCGGACTGGGTCATGCAGGAAAGGAAGTGCTCTCAAAAGATACTCATAGGATGTGAGTCAAGGGGGAGACTGTTAGGATTGACTTACATGTTCTTAAGAAGAAATGATGGTTTGGATACAATAGTACCACCTCACGTAATATACTGAAGGAATTGTGTACAAATATGAGCTGGTAGACACGTAATATAAGGGATTCCTTTTGTTATATGTGAGTTGTGTGCCAGCTCATATGAGTGCAAGGAAGGGGGCTTTTTTCCAACCGTCGTTACGTAAGAACAGTATCAGAGCCGAAGGTTCAGACTGGGCCATGCAGGCAAGGCAGTGCTCTCAAAAGATACTCAAAGGATGCGAGTCAAGGGGGAGAGTGTTAGGATTGTCTCGCATGTTGTTAAGAAGGAATAATGGTTTGGATACAATAGTCCCACATCATGGATTATATTGAAGGAATTATGTACAAATATGAGCTGGTACGTATGTAACATAAGAGATTCCTTTTGTTATATGGGAGTTGTGTGCCGGCTCATATGCATGAAAGGAAGGGGGGCTTTGTTTCGACCGTCGTTACATAACAGTGGCATCAGAGCCGAAGGTTTGGACTGGGTCATGCAGGCAAGGCAATGCTCCCAAAAGATACTCATATGATGCGAGTCAAGGGGGAGACTGTTAGGATTGCCTCGCATGTTCTTAAGGAGGAATGATGGTTTGGATAAAATAGTCCCACATCACGTAATATATTGAAGGAATTGTGTACAAACATAAGCTGGTAGACACGTAATATAAGGGATTCCTATTATTATATGCGAGTTGTGTGCCATCTCATATGCGTGCAAGGAAGGAGGGCTTTGTTTCGACCATCGTTATATAACAGTGGTATCAGAGCGAAGATTCGGACTGGGCCATGCAGGCAAGGCAGTACTCTCAAAAGATACTTGTAGGATGCGAGTCAAGGGGGAGACTGTTAGGATTGTCTCGCATGTTATTAAGGAGGAATGATGGTTTGGATACAATAGTCCCACATCATGAAATAAATTGAAGGAATTGTGTACAAATATGAACTGGTACGCACGTAACATAAGGGATTCATTTTGTTATATGGAGTTGTGTGGCAGCTCATATGCATGCAAGGAAGGGGGACTTTTTTCCAACCGTCATTACATAACAGTGGTATCAGAGCCGGAGGTTCGGACTGGGCCATGCAAGCAAGGCAGTGCTCTCAAAAGAAACTCATAGGATGCGAGTCAAGGGGGTGACTGTTAGGATTGCCTCACATGTTCTTAAGGAGAAATGTTGGTTTGGATATAATAGTCCCACATCACGTAATATATTGAAGGAATTGTGTACAAATATGAGCTGGTGGACGCGTAATATAAGGGATTCCTTTTGTTATATGGGAGTTGTGTGCCAGCTTATATGCGTGTAAGGAAGGGGGCTTTGTTCCGACTGTGTTTACATAACAGTGGTATTAGAGCCGAAGGTTCGGACTGGGACATGCAGGCAAGGCAGTGCTCTCAAAAGATACTCGTAAGATGCAAGTCAAGGGGAAGACTGTTAGGATTGTCTCGCATGTTGTTAAGGAGGAATGATGGTTTGGATACAATAGTCCCACATCATGGAATATATTGAAGGAATTGTATACAAATATGAGCTGGTACGCATGAACATAAGGGTTGTTATATGGGAGTTGTGTGCCAGCTCATATGCGTGCGAGGAAAGGGGGCTTTGTTTCTACCGTGGTTACATAACAGTGGTATTAGAGCCGAAGGTTCGGACTATGCCTTGCAGGCAAGGCAATGCTCTCAAAAGATACTCATAGGATGCGAGTCAAGGGGGAGACTGTTAGGATTGCCTCGCATGTTCTTAAGGACGAATGATGGTTTGGGTACAATAGTCCCATATCACATAATATATTAAAGGAATTATGTATAAATATGAGCTGGTAGACACGTAATATAAGTGATTCCTATTGTTATATGGGAGTTGTTTGCCAGCTCATATGCCTGCAAAGAATGGGAACTTTGTTCCGACCGTTGTTACATAACAGTGGTATCAGAGCCGAAGGTTCGGACTGGGCCATGCAGGCAATGCAGTGCTCTCAAAAGATACTCATAGGATGCTAGTCAAGGGGGAGACTGTTTGGATTGTCTCGCATGTTGTTAAGGAGGAATGATGGTTTGTATACAATAGTCCCACATCATGAAATATATTGAAGAAATTGTGTACAAATATGAGCTGGTACGCACGTAACATAAGGGATTCCTTTTGTTATATGGGAGTTGTGTGCCAGCTCATATGCCTGCAAGGAAGGGGGGCTTTGTTCCGACCGTCATTACATAACAGTGGTATCAGAGCCGAAGGTTCGGACTGGGCCATGCAGGCAAGGCGGTGCTCTCAAAAGATAATCATAGGATGCGAGTCAAGGGGGAGACTGTTAGGATTGCGTCGCATGTTCTTAAGGAGGAATGGTGGTTTGTCCCACATCACGTAATATATTGATGGAATTGTGTGCAAATATGAGCTGGTAGACACGTAATATAAGGGATTCCTTTTGTTATATGGGAGTTGTGTGCCAGCTCATACACGAGCAAGGAAGGGAGGCTTTGTTCCGACCATCGTTACATAACAGTGGTATCGGAGCCGAAGGTTCGGACTGGTCCATGCAGACAAGGCAGTGCTCTCAAAAGATACTCGTACGATGCGAGTCAAGTGGGAGACTGTTAGGATTGTCTAGCATGTTGTTAAGGAGGAATGATGGTTTGGATACAATAGTCCCATATTATGGAATATATTGAAGGAATTGTGTACAAATATGAGTTGGTACGCATGTAACATAAGGGATTCCTTTTGTTATATGGGATTTGTGTGCCAGCACATATGCATGCAAGGAAGCGGGGCTTCGTTCCGACCGTCGTTACATAACAGTGGTATCAGAGCCGAAGGTTCGGACTAGGCCATGTAGGCAAGGCAGTGCTCTCAAAAGATAATCATAGGATGCGAGTCAAGGGGGAGACTGTTAGGATTGCCTCGCATGTTCTTAAGGAGGAATGATGGTTTGGATACAATAGTCCCACATCACGTAATATATTGATTGAATTGTGTGCAAATATGAGCTGGTAGACACGTAATATAAGGGATTTCTTTTGTTATATGGGAGTTGTGTGCCAGCTCATACGCGAGCAAGGAAGGGGGCTTTGTTCCGACCGTCGTTACATAACAGTGGTATCAGAGCCGAAGGTTCGGATTGGGTCATGAAGGCAAAGCAGTGCTCCTAAAAGATACTCATAGGACGCGAGTCAAGGGGGAGACTGTTAGGATTGCCTCGCATGTTCTTAAGGAGGAATGATGGTTTGGATGCAATAGTCCCACATCACGTAACATATTGAAGGAATTGTGTACAAATATGATCTGGTAGACATGTAACATCAGTGATTCCTTTTGTTATATGGGAGTTGCGTGTCAGCTCATATGCGTGCAAGGTAGTGGGCTTTGTTCCGACCGTCGTTACATAACAAGTGTATCCAGCAAATAAAATGACATTGTCATGTAGAAGGAATTGTTAAATCAACATTAACAAAATAAGCAGAGTACAGATCAGTGCCAAATAAAAAAACATTTCGAAATTCCTAATTTGGTAGCAGACAGCCTTATTTAAATTCAGTATTAGTATAGATATGATACGCTGGTCTAATGACAGCAAGAAAATGAATAAGAACTAATTTTAGAATAATCTAATTTCAAAAATAAGAGCCATAAATTGATGAACATCAGTATTTCAGATCTGTGTATAGACATACAATAATGACAACCAAAAATTGGCACTCACGGTGTCTGTGAACTATGTATATATGTATATATACCAACAGAATAATATATATACGCACAAGCTAATACATATATAAATATATTCATGGGCATTCTAGCGACACTGGCAGAGAAATTGAGAAGCCACAAGGAAATATATCAGTATCATCTATGAGACTCTGTAAAAAACATTTTTCTCACACCATAACTTGCTAACAACTCCTTCTATTATTAACCAGTTCCTCCACTTTTCCAACCGTATGAGTACATATGATTTGTCTACAACCAACGATAATCTAATTATAGTAATTTATAGTTCTAAATATGTTACGTACTTTTATGTTGATCAGTTCTCACCTACGATATCGGCGTACAATTCAGAGAACAAATGTCACTTGAACCATATCTGAAATATGTCTCCATGCATGTCTTGAAAATGCAAGAACCAGCAACTTCACGAAGTTGTAATGGTTAAACAAATAGTGCAGTAGTCAGTTTAAAGTTTCGACAAATTCATAACAATTAATAAGGTGTTCATAATGTAAATCAACATATAACTAAAAAAATAGGAAATCCATTTTACACAAATCAATAGATCGTCCAATAAAATTATTAACTGTATCACTATGAAATTATTCACTCTGTGCTCATGATGGGACCCTAAATAAATCAATGCACATTAATATATAAACCACCCAATCAACTGGTGTATTGTTCATTACCAATGTGATTAGCCTACTTCTCGTAAGGTTCATGGCATAAAAGCATCAAAAATGCAAAATTACCAAAAGTTAATTCCTAAACCAAAAATTCCAAACATCTAAAACATGGCTAAAGAACATATTTTAAATGTTTTGTTTTTTTGCTGTGCATTACCATAACTGCCGTCATGTTGTATGTGTAAACCTGTTTGATTCATATTAATTCTTTGCAGGTTTGCATGGAATTCAGTGGCATGCATTGGCCCGTATACAAGCATTGATAGTGAATCTTCCCTTACATAAATCTTTTAATACTCGAACGTAGGGTTGAGAAGAAAAATAGTATTAAAGTCTTATAAATAATTTAATATATTAATGAATTCAGTTATACATAATTCAATGGCATTGGCCCATATATGAAACTCATAGCAATTTAAACATCTTAAATTCTAATATTTATTGGTATAGGTAGTGAAGATAATGCAACTTTTTATGGCTAGACAGCTTGAAGTTTTTAACAGAATAGATTACTGAACCAACTAATCTGTAACGACCATCACAAATTATTCTTTTTTGAGCAAACCTTACATTTTGGAATTTAAACAGCACAGCCAACAACGTATTGCATTACATACAGAGCCTAAATTCATAATCCCACTTGTAAATAACATGCATCAAAGGGATGCTAGACGCACTTAAATTGAGCACAAAATGAACACAAACCCGCAACAAACTCATCTTAAACAACCTCCTACCAACAAGAATGGATGGAAGCTCGAAGTAAACCAGCACAGATGCCATAACAAGTTTCACGATTAGAAAAGTAGTTCATTTTTATTAGGGGTGTCAAAATATGAACCAACCCGTTTACCCTATTGTAACGACCCGTGTTTTTGGCCGTCAAATATTTAATTTAATTTATTTAATTTAAATATTATATTTGGAATATCGATGGAATTTAATATTGAATTCGTTATTTAAACGAAGCTCGAACGTTATATATTTATATAATTATAAATCGAGCTCGAAATAGCGCTGTAGTTCGTAAATTGGAGTTTTGAACTTCAATTGAGAATACAGGATCCGATATAAGTCGGATTTCTGTTAAACAAGAAATGTTGGGACCGTATTGACGATAATATTTATATGAAAGAGAAAAATTCATATTTCATATTTCATATTATAAATAGTAAGTTATGGTCAAATCAAAATTTGAAATAATCGCTGTGGAAATCGTTATTTAAATATCGGCCTTTAAAATGGCCATTTTGCAAACGATCTCGGATTTCGACAAAATCAATTTCATTAGGACTGTAGCGTTAAATTATTGAACGGTGTTAAATGTCATGGCAAACCGATGTCGTATGTGACCACGGTAGCCATAAACGCCCGTTCATTTTCTATATCGCGTATTTAATTTAATAAAAGGATATTTGAGTGTAACTTGAACAGACGATCGAATTAGGCCACGAAACCAGTCCCGTTGAGTTCGTATCGTCGATTAGGGTCAGGATAGGTATACAGTTTGTTATTTTTGGAGACCAGGCAATTTGGTGTCAAAATGGGCATTGTGGTGCGCGATAAAAATAGCCTACCGGGAAAACAGTGTCAGAATGCGACGAAACTAGTGCCGTTGGGTTCGTATTGAAAAATTATTATAAGATATACAAGTTTCAAGTTGATTCGATTTATCTGGTGATAGTGAAAAAATTGAACGCGTGTTTATTTCTGGTTTTATAAGGGAATTTTTTTTTCAAACGATGTCGGAATTCGACGAAACTTGTCCCATTGGATTCAGAATACCTTTTTACACTAAGATTAGCTTTTTAATCAGAGAACAGAAATCAATTGTGGTGGTTTTTATCAACTACTTTGCGGTGATCGAGATTTTCCAACTTAAGTACATGTATACTTAAAGTTTAAGCAAAATAAAAAAAAAAACGTATCCTATCCCTTACCTCAAGTACAAACATGTGTGGCATGGCCTTTAACGTTCAAACCTCACATGGTTAATTTAAGTAATAGCTACCCTAAAATAAGAAATGCACAGGGCTACTACCAATAGTAACAGTACAATTTACACATGCCCTACCATCCTGTTTATTTCATCAGCCTAATCTAAACCGTATCAATCAACATCAAGATTTCCACAGCTATGAAAACACTAAAGCCTATCCTAGCGAAGCTACTTGATGCCGTGCTCAGCAAATTTACTTGAGCCGTGATGGCCAAGTTGTTTCAAATGCCATGGCATCCAAGCCGACTCCACTCCAGTATATATACGGTCTCCTTCTTTATTTGGTTGGTTTACAGTAAGAAAAAGAGAAAGAAACTCCAACCTTGGAAAAATCATTTCGATCCAACGGTACCATTAAAAATCACGATATCAGTATCAATAACACCCTGAAACCCATCTCAACATTTCCACGATCATAAATAGTGGAAAGTTGCTGTCCAACGTTAGATGCCAAGATCTTGGTTTCCGTTTATCTTAAGATATAGTGATCTATACGTGGATCCGGGTGTGGAGGAACGATCAGAGTTGTACGGCGCTCAAGTGGCGAAAATTTTGGGCATTCTAAGTTCAGAAAATGTCGCACTAGGGGAACTGTGATCCATAGCTGTCGGCGGTTTAAGGCATCGGAGGGGAAGTTGATGGGCCGGGCAAGTCGAGAGCGTGGAGTGATGTTGAATGGAGTCATTTTTACGGTGGTTTGGGGTATGATGCAGAGTGTCACATTTATGCGTGTACAGGAGGAAACAAATGGAGCTTCAGCAGCTTCGTTTCGGGAAGATGAAGTCCAGCGTTGGGCTTGGGTGCGAAAATGTTGGGCTTTGAGCCGGTATAAAAAAAAGGGGGTTGGCGTCAGTTAGCAGGCAAGAAGGCGGGTTTCTTTTTCTTTGTTGGGGAAGGGCAACGTGGATTTGCATGACAGGAAAGAGGCGGATCCAGGTATGGTATTTGGGGCGGTAGGAAATCAAAATGTGAGGGTCAGAAGGTATTGGGCGCGCATGGGATTAATGGGCTGGGGAAGGCCCAAAAAGTGAGACAAGGGATGAACGAGCTGTAGCTGCCGGTTGTTTCTTGTAGCAGTCGGCTAGTAAAGCATGGGTTTTGGGCCGTTATGCAAATGTTGGGAAAACTGTGGAAAAGAGAACGGTGGTATGGTGAAGACAGAAGGGATGGAAGAATTAGAAAAAAAATGGGGATGGATCTTTTAAATGCAGCAGCGAATTGGTGGGCTGACATATATTAGGTAAAGGCCCGGTAATATTAATTTAATTAAAGTAATTATTTATATGAACTAATGAATGCAATATCTCGATCATATATTGTCAGAATTAAGCGCGGTCAGTTCCGTTGGAACTGTATCGTCAAGCGCAACGCGATGGAGCTAGAAGGAGCAATGATGGAATCAATGGGAACTTTAATTAAGTTAAACGCATGTTTAATTTAATTAAATTTAACCGTTTAAACAACAGAGGGAAACCAAGGTGAGTTAAACTCACTCAGTTTTTCCCATTTATATTTTATATAAATTGGGTTTTTATTTTGTGTGCTCTGCTTGTTGATGGTTGCCTGTTTGCTTGTTATACGTTGTTTGTTGATTTAACTGATGAAATTAAACAGTGTTTAATTTTAGTAAAATACCAAATCGTTATTTTTAACAATTGACTCTAATAAAGGTAACTCACCTTGGTTAGTCACGTTTATAAAATAAACGTGTTTAAATTGTTGAATTGGTTGCATTGCTTGTGGGTTGATTAATGGCCGTTATTTATTGTTATCAGTTAAATGAAACTGAATGATCTGCTTGGTGATAACCACTTTGAATACAGGGAAGAACAAGTTGGAGAGATCCAACCGGATTCCTCAAATATGTTATTTATTTATTTTCATATTACCATATATGAACTGTCTTGTTTGGGGTAATTGATTTGAGTGTCGATTATTGAATATTCAACATCTGTTTGTTTAAACCGTTGGGCAGTATTGGTTGGGTATTTGGCAGTGTATGGCCTATAAAATCAATCGTTTTATAAATATTGATTCACCATCAGGTGAATCGATAGAGATGAAGTTATAAAATTTATTTTATAACTGGAGTTAGATTTTGAAGTATATTATTTTGAATAAATGTTATTAAAGAGAAATAAATATTTTATTTATTTAAGACTTTGATTTGTTAATAATTTATTTTATAAAGTAAATGCTGATGTTAATCAGATTTGCAAGTATGAGAATAAGAAATGAATCGAATGGTTAAACTTTGATAATTGTTTTGTAAAGAAAACAATTAATGGAATTATTTTAATTAATTTAAAGTGAGAACTAATTGGAATCGATTAACGAGATAATCGAGTTTTAAGTTGACAAAATCGACCGTTTTAAATGGAATCAACTATTAAATTAGTTTGTTTCGAATTTGCGAAATGAAATAGTTAAAGAATATTGTTTTAACTTTAAATAAGATTTTTATAAAGGATTTACTATTTATTTTAGTTAATAAAGAAATTAACTACCGAGTAGTTAATGATTTAAATAAATTATTAATTTGATTAATAAAAATTTAGGAAATTACTTTTCAAAAGTAATCGAAGTGGAATGAAATCCAATAGAAAGGTGAAAGGAATTTATGAGCGGGTTTTATATTTAAACCCGAATTTTTATAACGAAGTTATAAAGAAAATTTTAAGCGAATATGACAACTTAAAATAAAGGTAACTTAATTATATGAATTAAGTTAAAGGATATTACGATAAAAAGGTTTAAGATAAACCAGAGTATATAAATGAGATTCAAAGTTGTAGTCACCCGCATTTTTAGCTGTTGAGCAATTAATTTATTTAATTATTAAATATCGATTTATCGATATCGAGAACGTGAATTAAATAATATTGAATATTTAATTTATAATTATAATATAATAAAATATATTATAATGTCGAAATAGTCAAAAATAGCTGAATTCACAATACAGTGTGAATTGGGTTATATATAAGGTATAATTCAATTTGGAATTGAATTTGAATAACGAATATATTCAATCGACGTCAATTTGAAATGTAGAATTTTAATGTAATAAAATTCGAGCGCGTAACGACGCGGCAGTTCGCTATTTGGCGATTCAGACTTCAACTGAATGTACAGGATTCGTTTTAAGCCGGATTTCTGTGAAACAAGAAACGTGTGGAGCTGGTGGAGTATATCTTTCTAGTGGAAGAGAAAAATCGGGATTTCGTCGTGTAGATTTTGAGATATGTCCAAATCTAATTTTAGAAAAGTCGCTGAGGAAATTCCTTTATAATTTATAAAGGAATTATTTATATTTTAAAAAGGAAATTCAATATAAATCAAATATCGGGTTGACCCAGAAGCGAATATCGAGTTAGAAATCAATATAGGATTTTTCTGAGTTGTATGGTATTCCACTTTGAATATATACGATAATATAAATTTATTTATATTTAACTTAATTTTATTTAAATATATTTATATATTTAAATGGGTCATCCAGAGCTGTAAAAATAGCCGGTTTTGCAAACGAAGTCGGAATTCGACGAAACCAGTTTTGTTGGATCCGCAATATCAAATAGTTGTTAGATTTCCAGTTTCGTGATTTTTAGAGTCACTGTGTGGCCGTACGGATTTTTAGAGTGAGAAACAGTCAGTATTTTGACAGTTAAAAATACGCAGTGTGAGCATACGAAGTCAGAATTCGACGAAACCAATTTCGTTGGGACCGTAATATCGAACTCTAGCTGCAAGTCCAGTTTGGTGATTTTTGGGTATCGTATGTGATCACAAAATTTTTTAAGGACAAGTACAGATAGCGTTTGCTTAAAAATAAATATAATAATAATTATAAAAATAATTTAACTTATCTATAAATACCCTTAACTTCCCTTAAACCCTAAACAAAATTTCTCTTCTGGTCAAAAGTGCGCCGCTACTTTTATTTTCTCAAGAACCCAAATGTGAGCTTTTGGAAAATCAAACAAATCAAAAAGAAATTCCTAAAAATCAAAATATATGGTTTTCAGAGTTCGGTGGGGGCTTGTGCTTCCATTGGTATCAATTTCGAAGTGTTCGACAGTGTTTTCCCGTGTTCGAATATTTACAGCGATGGGTTCGAACTAGCTAGGGTTGGGTTTCTTGGATCGATGGGTCATCAAATTGGAAAACCGTGTTGGTATTTGTACTCGGGGTTGGATTCCGACTGTGTTGTGATAAATTGGAGGGATTTTGGTGCACTGAGAGGTCGCGAGTACCTCGGAACTAACGAATTGAGGAGCTCGACGGAAAATCCTAGGGAGGTGCGAACTCGGTGGAAGTAGGATGGATTGATAGAGGAGATGAAGGAGAGTGTCACTGTAATTTTTGTTTGATTTTTAGATGATGGTTGGAGGAGCAGTTAGTGAATGAAAATCGGAAATGGCGAAGGGAGGCCTGCGTCGTATGCTCCTGTGTGGTGTTCGGGGAAGATGAATACAACGGGTTTGGGTTTGTGCAAAGGGTAATGGGCCGAGGTTCTTGAAAAGGGTAAAGTCCATTATTTAAATCCTAAGTTTTTAGTTAATTAAAAATGTGTATTAACTTATATGAGCTATAACATCCTCATACGTTATCAGAATTTCAAACCGTAAGTTGCATCGGGATCGTACGGACGTCAACTACAACAAGGAACTGACTGGAAGTGGATTGGAGCTCGTTTGGATTTATGGCAAAATAAACTGTTGATTCAAATCAAATAAACAGTTATCGTTCTTTAACGATGAACTGCAAATGTGAGTAAATCTCACCAACTCTAAACAGTTTATAATTTCATGTTGTATCTTTAGAACTGTTAGAAATTGTCTGATTTACTGTGTGTTGATTATTTGATTGAACTGCTAGTCAGTTAGTTAAATTTCTTTATTGATTTTGTTTAACAGAATATATCATATGGAACTGAAAGTGATGTTATCTATATTGTCTAACATCTGTGATGCAGGGAAACAGGTTGGAGGAATCCAACTAGATTCCTCAACAGTTATTTTACTATGATTTATATATTGTGATATATAATGTGATATATAATCTGTTGTTGATTATATGTGTATGGACGATATTGAACATCGTGATTTGATATGATTGAATACCATAACATATCGGAATATTGATAAGGGAATTTTCAAAGTGATATTGAAAACAGAATATTTATAAATTGGAATATTTATAAATAAGAGATTTATAAATTCAAATATTTATAAATAAGGAATATTTATAAATTGGGATATTTATAAATAGGAGATATTTTTTTTTTAAAAAAAAAAGAAATAAATTCAAAACATTTCTTTTTGAATGGAAAGGCCTGTGTGGCGAGTTTGGGGATTTTCCCGATGCTCCCGATACAAAGGAGGTTATGGCGAATTTTCCCGGGAATTTAAGGAGTTAGAATATTTTTAAGAATAAATTTGAAAAGGGAATATTTGCAAACCATTTGCAAATAGAATAAAATAGAGAAAAGAAATATTTGTAAACCATTTACAAATAGAATTGAAAGGAGAATATTTAGAAAATAAATAAAATAAAGGAATATTTATTTAGATTAAATAAATAGAATAAAGGGTATTTAATTAGGGATTAAATAATTAGAGTTATAAAGGAAAATCTATCTAGGAAAAATAAATAGATTATACAAAAGGAAATCTATTTAGGAAATAAATAGAAGTTAAAATAAATAGAAATAAAAGAAAAGTTAGTTAAGTGGCCAAACCAAGCTAGTCGAACCAAACTAGTCAAGCTAGTCGAACCCAACCGAGTCGAAATGGTCAAGTCGAACCAATCGAGCCCAAATGGTCGAGTCGAACCAATCGAGTCAAGATGGTCAAGTCGAACCAATCGAGCCCAAATGGTCGAGTCGAACCCATCGAGTCAAGATGGTCGAGTCAAACCAACCGAGTCGAGCTGGTCGAGTCGAACCAATCGAGTCAAGCTGGTCGAACCTGGTCAGTCGAGTCGAGTAAATCAAACTTAGTTAATCGAAAGGAGTTTATCGATTTAGTTAATCGATAGGAGTTAATTGATTTAGTAAATCGAGATGAGTTAATCGGTTTTAATGAATCGAGAGGAGTTAGTCGAATATGGTATTCGAACAAAATGGTCAAACCAAGTAGTCAAGCCCAGTGGTCAAACCAAATGGGTCAGGTTAGCCAAACCTGGTCAGTCAAACCAAATGGGTCAGGTTAGCCAAACCTGGTCAGTCAAACCAAATGGGTCAGGTTAGTCAAACCTGGTCGGTCGAACCAAGTTAGTCGAGTTAGCCGAATAGGGTTAGTCAAATAGAATTAATCGATTAGGGTTAAACCATAGAACCAATCGATTAGAGTCAAACCAAAAGAGTTAGTCGAGCCTAGTTAATCGAATCAAATTGGTCGAACTAAGTAAGTCGAGTTAGTCGAGTCAAGTTAAGTTAGTCGAGTTAAAGTTATCGATGTTAGTTTCATCGAAAGGAGTTATCGATGTTAGTTTCATCGAAAGGAGTTATCGATGTTAGTTTCATCGAAGGGAGTTATCGATTATAGTTTATTCGAAAGTAAGATTTTCAAATATGAGATATTTGAAAAGGAAGAAGTTAATCGAATATAGGTTATTCGAAGAAGAGTTAATCAAATAGAGATTTCTCGAAGAGAGATAATCGGCAAATTCGATTATATCGAATTCGGGAAAGTACTTATACTTTCCAGTGTTTAAATAGAGATTTATTTATTTATAAATAAATAAGTGTTAGGTTAATTATTCACTAATAAGAATAGAAGTTATAATTAAGGTTAGATAATTCGAAAGTAGGGATTATAACGTTATCGTTATAACCAATGTTTTAAATATAGAAGTGGACTAGTAAAATCGAATCCAAGAAAGGCGTAAAGAAATTGTTAAAGATTTAAAAGATAAACTTTGACCATTTCGAAGTTATAACGTTGTTCAGTTAAGGTCTGAGAGGTAATTATACCCCAACTTGAGTGACTTCCTTCTTAACTAAGAAATGGTAAGGTTTGATCGTAAAGGAGTTTTGGAAATGTTTTCCAAACGAGAATCAGAAATGTTTTTCTGATAAAAGAAAATAAGAATTTAGAATATAGGGAAACAGGAGATAAGTAAATAAATGAACTAAAGAGATTAATGTTAAATGATGTTTGTTCGATATAATTTCCATCTGGAAATAATATCATTGTTTGCACACTTGTTTTTCTTTGATAGTTAACTCACAGACTATCGAAGTTTTGACCATTTTAACGTTGTTAATATGGAGAGACCGGTTGGATTATTATCCATAGAACCACTCTGTATTGGCATAAGCGATGCGAATCATATATGCCAAAGATAATTGAAGACGGAGTAAAATGCAAGGACTATCCTGTTTACAGAATAGTGCCTTCGGTTTGTCCAGTCCCAGGACAACTTGTATGGACGAAGGTCTGACAGAGTATATCCAATGGATCGCGTAAGTTGATCTGTTCAAACGTATTCACGTTTGGTGGCGGAGGAATTCGTTTCTCTAAGCTGTATACCCGTGTTACTTTTGGATAAATCAATTTGTGATTTGGCGGGTATGACGATGTGACATTTCTAAGTGAATGAAGATGGATGTCTGACATAGTATTTCCAGACGGTCACGTACATTGATTTCTTCAACTGTACCAAGAGTGGAAGCGGGGAAGGAAACTTCTTTTAGCTAACACGTAATGTATTGTTGTAGACGTCAATTAGTGATTTTCGATGGATCTGACAATGTGGCATTCGAAGTGAACTATTGTGATGATAAAGCGTAGCTTCTAGCCTCACATCCGGTAAATGACAGAAATCGGGCAGGCAGCATGGCTATGTCGGTCGCATCGAAGTAGGGTGTATAATCACCTATCTAGTGAATATTCATTTGTTTCTTAAATCTATCAATGTTGTCCCATATATATACGGGAACGGTTGCTGATCCCAACCGTTGGTGATGTACATTCGATACACTCAAGCGAAATGAGTGGTCGGTCATGTGTGGCTGAGTTACAAGATGTTCTTGTTGAACTCCAGTGTATCGTTCCTAGATTACACTGATCGGAAGGTGGTTCCATACCTTGTCATAGTTGGAAATCCAATCATCCAATACGTGCTTGCGATTTTGATTGTATACTATATATGTAGTAACGTGAGATGCAAGCGTTTCTGCTAGATTGATATTTATTTGTACTTAGACATTATTATAATATCAGAATGATATTGCTTTGAAAAGTTATTTGGATTCTCATAAGGGAAAAACCCGTTCCGTATTCACGGCATGGTCTTATGAGATATCATATACCTGTTTAAATGATTTGAGTTTATTCACACCAGTCCCATGACTGACCCGGAGTTTTATTTTGTTTTCCCTAAACTCTTGGGTGCCTAAATTTGTACGGGCAGTCAAGTAGTCAGGATTTACAGGTATACTGGAAGAGCGTGGAGCGGGAGGCTTCAGGATTCTATAGCTATTATAATTTCCGCTGTTGTTGTAAGTGTTGTACTCTGATAAGTGTTATTGTATACATATACTGATGTTATTTCAAAGATATGTTATGTTATATTTTATTCGTTCCGCTGTGAGATTCGTGTTTACTCTGATGATGATGTTCTTCTTCTTCTTCTATTCTATATGTTCTATCTTATCTATCCTCACCTTCTAATTTCTTTCATTAATTACCAGAATTTTTCGATGTTTTGGTTATCGACGTCGAGCTTACGTCGATAACCAAAGTCGCCGAAAATCCGGGTTACTACAAAAGTGCAAAAGCATTAATATTGAATTAACGTTATTTGAAAATGAGATCAAGTAACAAGGGGGAAAATTGAAATAAATTTTTAGAGCATGGAATGATTGAATAGGTTTGAAAGGAGAATTAAAATAAGAATTCAATATGGTTATGAGTTATTTTACTAAGTATTATATAGAATGGGTTTTGAGATCGTTAGTATATAAGAATTCAATTATCGTATTTTTAAAGAGTTAGAAGTTTAATTAAGCTAAAGTGAATCAGCTTGTTAAAAGGCCAAGTGGTGTTGAATACTGAACCAGTGAACTCGTTGGTGTGTCATGATTGAAATATTGTTTATTTTGATAGTTAAATCACAGACTATCGAACATGTCCAATACGATTGTTGGTATGGGAAGACCGGATCGAATTATTATTCGAAAACCATTCCAACCAACAAATAAGTGAAGATATCAGAAGATGGTCGAGATGGAGCACTGAAGACCGTGGATTTTCATAAACGGAAGAACCACTAATCTTCTCTGCCTGGCAAGTAGAGATAAGCTGTGATTCTATCATGGTTGGAATCTACGGGTTGCAAGGAATTCTCGCTACTGATCCATGGGGTGATTCCTATATTGGATGCGGTAGGAGAGTGCCTTCGGTTCATCCTGTTCCTGGATGGCTTGTATGGACGAGTGTCTGACAGAATGTTTCCAAAGGGTCACATATGTTGATTTCTCCAAATGTGCTATAGTTATTGGCGGGGAATTGTCATTCTCTTAGCATCCCGCTAGAGTATTTTTTAGGGCGTCAATTAGTGATATCTGGCGGATCTGACGATGTGGCATTCAAAGTGAATGGTGATCAGATGTTTCAAAAATAAACTTTGACCTCAAGCCTCATCAACCGAGAAATGACAAAAATCGGGCAGGCAGCATGGCTATGTGGGTCGCTCCCGTTAGGGTGTATAATCACCTATCGAGAGAAATACCTATTTACTTCTTTAATCTATGTTCGATGCTGCCCCTTTTCGGGAGACGGTTGCTGATCCCAACCGTCGGTGATATACATTCGATACACTCAAGCAAAATGAGTGGTCGGTCATGTGTGGGCCGGGTTGCAAGACGTTCTTGTTGAACCCAGTGTATTCGCCTCTAGAGATACACTATCGGCAGGTGGTCCCATACCTTGTCATAGTAGGAATCCAATCTCCAATAAGCGCCTGCGGTTTTGATTGTATACTATATATGTGGAGCGTGAGATGCAAGCTTTCCGCTAGATTGATAATTACTTGTATTTAGACATTATTATAATATCAGAAAAGATTTTGGTTTCAAAACTGTTTTGGGTTATCGTAAGGTAAAAACTGTCCGTGTTTATGTGTGGATTTGGTCTTACGATTATCCTTTTCCTTTGAAATGATTTTAACTATAAAATCAGGTTGTGTGATACCCTTAATACTGTGTGAGTTTTTCTCACTCTGGTTCACCAGACTGACCCAGTGTTTTCTAAATGCTCGGGTTAGCCCGGGATGTACAGGTTCAAGTTATCGAATGATGTGAAGAGACGAGCTGGAAGGGTCCAGACGTATGATATTATATAGCTACTATTCCGCTGTGTGTTGTATATGGGAACGGGATATTATAACTGTCCCATTGTGTGATGTACTCTGATGATTGTAAGTATTTCTAAAGCTTTCAATAAAGGTTTATTTCTATATTATATTTTGTCCCGCTGTGATACGAGACTCTGTGTTGTGCTGTTTTCTTCTTCTTCTATTCTAATATTTCTTTGTTTCTTATCTCACACTCTAATTTCTTTCTAATAACTATCCAGTGTTTTCGGTGTTTAGAAGGTCGGCATGAGTTACGGTAAAGGCATTTATGTCGATTTCCAGGGACGGAAATCCTTGGGGTGTTACAGTGGTATCAGAGCTGGTTGCTTCATTGGTATGGATGATATGGTGTTCTCGCTTCGCGTTTGGTGGCGAACGGGAGACTCTTACCCCTACATCTCCCGACAATGTGGGTTAGTCGAGTCGCGAGGCTGGCCGTAAAAGCAGTTTTGAGGTATCACTGTATGTCACGGTGGGAGGTTAGCCCACTGCCTGATGGTTGCAAAACCTAGGGTCGTTACAGTGGTATCAGAGTTGAAGGTTAAGTAATTACCTTGGCTCTGTGGCGTGACTCAATAGAGATAGGGTTAGCAATATCCTAGATTGAGTTGAGTATATATATACGAGTGAACGTATTTGTAGATTTTATAAAAATTGTTTTATATTGTGGAGATTTATTGGTTGAGTTATTTATGAGTTCTGGTCGATCAGTTTGATCCACTGTATCAATAGGAGTTTCTAAACACTCAAGTACGATAAACCGACACAGTATGTTTTGAAAGAGGGTAAACGAAATAATTTTACCCAAACTATATTTTAATATAAAAGAATGATTAATATTTGGAATATTATAATATATTGGATGTGTTGGTTGATTATAATTGAAATGGTTATATAAATAACCAATCAGAATTCGTATAATATAAAAGCAGATTTATAAAATCTGAAATCTAAATTAGAATTGGAATTAAAATTCCCCAAAATGGAAAAGGTGTTTGCAAATGAACTTGGATTGAATATATGAGAATTTTAAAATCCTGTGAGATATTGATTTGTTTTACGAGCATTATGTCTAGTATTTTGAAATAGATTTCAAAATGAAAATGTTTAAATATGGTTTTGATAAGTGATATAGTATTGAACTCACTTCTATACCTGGGAAATAACTCTGAGGATGTTGGCCACATCATCAGTGTTCATTTCCAAGGTCTAAGTGACGGATTACTACCAAAGATTTTTGTTTGAATTGCTTTGAGAAAAACAAGTTGTTTTGTAACGCCCCACATCCGTTAGTGTCACTCACAAAGGGAATGCACTAAGTTTTGTGGAGCATTTAAGGTAAAAGATGCAGATAAATTACAAGACATGCAAATTTAAAATAGCGGGAAAATAAAACTTTACCTTATTGATAAATAGTTTGTACAACAATTGTTTCCAATATCAGAGTATCATCTGTCTTACAAAGTAAAGAAGCATGAAAATACATTTATATTCCCCAATGTAGCATAAGCCAGCCATAGCAGTAGATAAAGAGAATCCAAAGCACTTTGTCAAAGAATCTTCGAGCTTGGACAGAGTGACGGTCCAATCTAACCTGAGCTATTCCCTCCCTGACTACCTGGGGGGGAGGGGGGACGGAAGAACAGAAGACGAAAGGAAAATGGGTCAGACATAAGTCTGGTAAGTCTAGCTCTATTTCTAGTATGGAAATAATAAAAAGATCATGACTTGCATAAAGTGAAAACAGGACGAATGTCAGAATAATAGTCTAACTTAGAACTAGATAAGGTATCTTAAACCGAATATCCTTTCGTACCCTATTTTAAATCTCTATATCTGAACCTACTAATTCTTATATCAACAGGCACCCCGTGATTGGGGTGAAGTGATCCCTTTTTTCTCCCTATCGAACGATGCCCTCTAGTCTAGGACACACTACCTAGAGTGGTATATGTTCCTCGACTTTCCCCACGTATGTATCGCGAATCGCTATCGCTTGTCTAGATGCACATGTCCTAAAATGTGCGGCCCGAGTTCCGTGGTAGGGCTACTCTAGAAACACGGAACTCGGTCGGGAGCTTTCAGATATCTGCCGATGCAGATGCTAAGGTCTGTTTTTCTACCAGTGGTTATGGTCCCACGTGACCCCTCCCTCAACTAATGAAAGACAATCCAAGAAAATCAAGCGTGAGAACTGTACTTTTGCCACCTATGCCCTACTTTCCTATTGGCCAGCCTCACCCATAACTAGATAGCAAGTATTACCCCTTCATGTTTTAACTTAACCTTGTTCATCTGTCATGCTATGATGGTTAAGTGTTCTAGTTTACTTAACCTCACCTTCTGGTCTAGTTAACATGTTAAATTGGCTAAGTGTATTCTCAGTTACTTAACCCTTACAAGTCTTGTCTTGTTACCATGTTAAGTTGGTTAAGTGTTCCTATGGACTTAACCCTCCCATTCTGGCTTAACTGTGTTAAGTTGGTTAAGTGTCGTTAATAAATTCCAGTTAACTTAACCCTCCTACTTATCATGTTACTCTGGTTAAGTGTAGCCTCCTGGTGTTAACTTAACCTCGCCATCTGTTTAACTAACCTGTTACAGCGGTTAAGTGTTTCTAACTTACTTAACCTAACCCACTTGTCAAATCAACTTGTTATCATGGTTAAGAGTTCAAATTTTGCTTAACCTCAATCACTTGTCTAACTAACATGTTTCCATGGTTAAGTGTTCTAATTAACTTAACCTCCATCACTTGTCTAGCTAACATGTTTTTATGGTTAAGTGTTCTAATTAACTAAACCTCAGCCACTAGTCCAGTTAATCATGTTATAATGGTTAAACATTTGCTTAACCTTAGCCACTCACCTAGTCAACATATTAAATTGGTTAAGTGTCCAGATTAAACTCAACCCCACCCATCATTTTAGTTAACATGTTGAATTTTGTTAAGTATTAATTTAATTGACTTAACCCTCTCAATCCTGACTTAGCCTTAATTTATTAATTAAAGCACCAACCACTCACATTAGACCGGTATTGTTGTGGCTTCCTGTATGCCAGTTGGTTCCAGGCAGTCTTACGCCACAACTCAGTCTAACCTCGGGTCTTTATTGGGATCAATTGCCTTTACCTCTCACATTGGATAGGTATTGTTGTGATAACTGGACAGCCGGGCGGGTCCGGGCAGGTTTACGTCACAGCTTAATCCAACCTCGGGTTAAGCATAATCGTGTTTTTCTAATTTATATTTTATTTATGTAAATTATTCAAATTCAAATTACTGCCACATTTATTCTCAATAAATCTCATTAATTCAAGAATATAATTAACGTCATTTATGTCATCAATCACTTATGTGATTAATTACTAATTTATGGCAGTCTTCCTAAAATTACCATTTTAACCCAACGTTACCCTATCTAACATTAGGCTAACCAACTTAGCCTAATTTACATTCGCATGGTTTTTGGTATACATATTAGGCTAAAAGCTTAGCCTAATTTATGTACACAAATTGGCATAAATTAGCATAAACATGACATGGTATAATTTTGGCATTGATGACATAATAAATATGAACATAATGGGGCGAACTTGCAAAATAGCCATCATGAACATTACAGGGGTGAACTTGCAAAATGACTAATATGAACATTAAAATGTCGTAGGTGTGAACTTGCAATTATAAGCCAATTCAACATATATGTGCATTTTTAACATAGGCTATATTAACAACATACATGAGAATTAGAAATATGAACTAATCCATATACATATGTTAATTTGCAACGTAGACAAATCAACATACTTATATGTGATTTAGCGACATAGGCTAATCAACATACACATGTGTTACTTGGTAACATGGATTCAACATACTTGCAAATTAATCACAACATATGATAAGTGTGAACTTGAGATATGGCATATGTTTCGCATAAACATAAACATATAGATTTTGACAATTGGTCGTATGACTTTACAACATAAACTTGCATAATAGATTATACAATCCTCATAAGATGTTACAAATCCAAGTCCATACTTATACAAATAAACTTATCAAATAATTTCCCAATTCAACATGATAATAGAATCGTATCACTGGCATAGATTAATATTATACAACGTAACAAACATCATACTTAATAATTCCTAATTCAACATGATAATAGAATTAAATCACAAACGTATATTAATAACATAACGAGCATCGTACTATTATCATTTCATCGCAAAACATGATATTCATCTTATTTCGCATTCCACAAATGTAGCAAAACTTACAACGTAAGACGGTCTTGTTTTCTAAGTTCTGAGGTTCTGAATTTGCAAAGCTTTCCTTTGGGAAGACATTGCTTTGATCTTAATTTGTTGTAGCTTTAATCTTTAATTTGATTTTAGCTTTGTTGTTCGTCTCTTTCAAGTGGAGGCTCTCTCTCTAGTTCTCACCCAACATAATGGCGGCTTCAGTTCTTATTTTCATGTGAATATTTAGTTGGAGACCTAGCGTCTTTTTATAGAGTTGCAAGTTAATTTGAGCCGTCGATGAAGCTAGGTTAAACAAGAGCTGACCGTTCTAAAGAGAAGCCAATTATGTTCACAATTACTTTCTTAATCAACATTTACTATTATTTGTCAATCCATATAAATATGTACACATTAGATACATCTCCCCTTTACACCTTTATTATTATTTTTGCATGCTCATTAGATACATCTCCCTTTTACACGTTTATTATTATTTTTGCAAGCACATTAGATACATCTCCCCTTTACACATTTATTATTATTTTTGCATTGGCAACTTTAGTGTTAAAAGAAATACGGGGTGTTACATTCTCCCCTCCTTAAAGGATTTCGTCCCCGGAATCTTCAAGTCTAGGAGAACATATATCCTACCATCCAAAATGTCCATCTACTCAACCATCAAACACAAGCGTCCAATGTCCTTAAAAGACTTCTAATGCTTCATGATCATATGCAAGGTGTGTGTATATGTCCTTATCTAATGCAAAATCAGGCGGTCTACTGATTCAGTTGACCTCCTTAATGCAAATTATGTAAGTGTCATGAACCCATTATGTATGCAATCTTTCTTCCTATTCACAATTCTACATGAGTGCGCAATCATTCATATAAATGCAACATTCATATGACAACATATCAAATTTCAATACATAAACAGATACATATTTGTAAATGCAATATGAAAGTAACTGAGTCGTTTTAGCGCCTATGATACGTATATGCATCCACGAGCAACCACTTGCAATCATCAACCATAACATGTTTCAAATACATGTTTTCATCCAAAAGGATTTCTACCTAAGGATCGAAGATACGGCCTAGAGGATATACCTTAAAAGATAGGAACAAGTATACCCAACACTCCAAGAAAAGAGATTAAGGGTATATCCTTAAGAAAAGAGTAGGGCGCGTGTGTCTTATCTTCAATTCCCCCATATCGCGCCTTCTTGGGCTTTACTCCCTGTACCCTAGCTAATTTAACTTCACAATTGCGAAGTTTCTTGACCTTAATTATATGCCCTATTATACCATAGAAAAGCTACTTCTTACTGTCTTAGGTTTTATAATTCCTTCCTCCTTCCTGAGCTAAGTCCATATCCATGAATCCTTCATCCTTGGGTTGTGCTCCTTAACAAAACTCCTCATCCTCTTCCTTGTGTAATCATGCTGGCAATCTCTGGAAACTGCTTCCATCGTATAGAAAAACCTTCAAGGCATGAAAGAAAACTAGCTGCATGTGAAACTATTATGGCTACAGATGGAAGTCGGGCACTACTTCGCCCTTCGACGAGGTTACCTCCCGGAAAGCCAGGAGCCCCCAGAGACTCAAGAAAGAAGGAAATAAGGACTGAAACAGAGAATCAAAAGATAGTGCATATGGCTTTGGGGAATATGCCTTTAACAAATCTTTTCTTTTTGAAAATGCTTCTTTTAAAACCGTCTTGAAAGTAATTTTTCAAATCTTTTATCTGATCCGGTAACCTTCAGCTCTGATACAAGGTGTAACACCCCACATCCGTTAGTGTCACTAACAAAGGAAATGCACTAAGTTCTGTGGAGCATTTAAGGTAAAAGATGCAGATAAATTACAAGACAGGCAAATTTAAAATAGCAGGAAAATAAAACTTTACTTTATTGATAAATAGTTTGTACAACAATTGTTTCCAATATCAGAGTATCATCTGTCTTACAAAGTAAAGAAGCATAAAAATACATTTATATTCCCCAATGTAGCATAAGCCAACCATAGCAGCAGATAAAGAGAATCCAAAGCACTTTGTCAAAGAATCTTCGAGCTTGGGAAGAGTGACGGTCCAATCTAACCTGAGTTATTTCCTCCCTGAATACCTGGGGGGGGGGGGGGGGGGAGGGACGGAAGAACAGAAGACGAAAGGAAAATGGGTCAGACATAAGTCTGGTAAGTCTAGCTCTATTTCTAGTATGGAAATAATAAAAAGATCATGACTTGCATAAACTGAGAACATGACGAATGTCAGAATAATAGTCTAACTTAGAACTAGATAAGGTATCTTAAACCGAATATCCTATCGTACCCCATTTTAAATCTCTATCTCTAAATCTACTAATTCTTATATCAACTGGCACCCCGTGATTGGGGTGAAGTGATCCCTTTTTGCTACCTGTCGAACGATGCCCTCTAGTCTAGGACACACTACCTAGAGTGGTATATGTTCCTAGACTTTCCCCACGTATGTATCGCGAATCGCTATCGCTTGTCTAGATGCACACTCCTGTAATGTGCGGCCCGAGTTCCGTGGCAGGGCTACTCTAGAAACACGGAACTCGGTCGGGAGCTTTCAGATATCTGCCGATGCAGATGCTAAGGTCTGTTTTTCTACCAGTGGTTATGGTCCCACGTGATGTGACGACCCGATTTCCCGTTCTCACGGAAACAAGGTTATCTTTGGAATATAACACAGAAACATATAATAGCAGAACAGAATTAAATAAATACACCAGAATGAACAACAAAATATACTGGATAAAAGTAATCATCAGAGTTACACAGTATACAGGATCTTACTTAGTACAAATACAGTTCAGCTATACATAAATGTCTACAGCGGAAATAAACAAAATATGTACAATAGGAGCTGAACAGCATAAAAAGAAATAAATGATAGAATCCATCTTCAGCTCCAGCTATCCAGAAAGAACCAGCTAAACCTGAATACAAGGCTGCCCGTGTAGAAAAAGGGGGCACCCGAGTTTGAGAGTGAAACAAACTACGAGTCAGTCATGGGACTGGTATGAGAAATCTACTCAACACATATATAATATAGCTAATCACAGGACCACGCCACTTTCGTGGAACGGGTTTACTCCATTGGATTGCCAGTGCTTTAAAACAAATCTTTCTTTTTAACATCGTTATGCTTTTTATAAAAATGAAGCCGTTATAAGACTCAGTTCCCATCACACAATGCAACGCAAACCGGAGGATAGAGTTTTTACCTTATAACGGCCAAGATATGCTTGATACGAATAAAACAAAGGCATTTGATATTATTGCTAGTGTGTATATGTTTTGAAAACAATTTCAAATCATAACTATCAATCATAGGCGGCATTAATGCCCCATACCACTATGTCGCCATATATAGGTATACAATCAAAACCGCACGGTCACGTATTTGGAAATTGGATTTCCGTCATGAACCAAGGCAAAAGATAGTCCTTACCGAATTCGAGACTGCCTAGCCCGAGTCTCAGGATCAGAGCTCGAGTGACCCTAGGAGCGACAGGGCCGGTCCACACGGAGTGGATTAAAATGCCTGAGCACTACGTTTCGCCGCCCTTTGGGGCGTAAGCGAGCCAACAAGTGACTCCATCGGACCCGGATCGTCCAATCTAACCGAGGCGCCTCGCAACAGCAACAACCACATAAGTCAAACTCGTCAGGGCGTGTAAAACCACTGACGCCACTTTTAGCTAGGAGGAAACGTAGGCCCTCCCTGAGGTCCTTTCTCCCGTTTCTGGTTCATACCGGGGTGTGAGGCTCGCGAATTCACGTTATACACAAAGCTACGCCACACAGGCGGTGCTTTGATCATCACCACAAGACTTTGCTTTTCAACAGAAGCCCTGATCACTGCATCTTAGCATGCCACACAGAATAAATCCTATGTCAGACACACAGTCCATTTACAAGTCCGTTCTGGGTCTGAACGAAACCGGAGGCACTAAATACCTCGCAAACCCTTCGATCAACACGTACGTCTGAACGATCACCACTCATTATCCATATTTCGGGATGCCTCCCAATCAGGACCTCGGTTACCATCCAAACGAGGTGAAGATCTCCGGTCTTCGACCATCGTCTTCATCTTCGAATTTCAATCGTCGGTCGATTATTCGAAATGAGAATTAACTCGGCCTTTTCAAATAATTCACGTATATTTAGAATTTCAAATCGATTTATTTCAATGGTTAAATTATTCGACAACACCAATTGTGTTCTTTAATGTAATTTTCACACCAAACACATTCAACCATCAAACATCACATAAATCAAGCAAATTCAGTTTATTTCCATTCCATATCGCTTATGATATTTTATAACTATTTATCGCTATTTTTATTTATTTTAAAATAGCTATTATATTCAAAACGACGTTTCGGGCCATAACGTGGCCGTGGCGCTGTTTTTCTTCAGATTTGATTTACACATATCTGAAAATCTAACCGTTGGATCTTCACAAAATTTACATCATTAGAAAGGTCTTTTCAAAACGAATCCAACGGTTCCAGTTTCGGGAAAATCCGACGGTCGGATCTCCCGGTACAATCGTTTGAAGTTTCGATTTCAAAATACGAACTGCAGCGTCGTTATTCGATTTAATATAATTATATTTATATATATAAATAAATATAATCGTTTCTGGCGCTGTTTTTCTTCAGATTTGAATTAAACATTCCAGACAATCCAACCGTTGGATTTTTACAAGGTTGGTGCCGTTGGAAAGATTATTCCAAGGCGAACCCGACGGTTGAGGTTTCGGGAAAATCCAATGGTCGGATTTCCCGCACTAGTCGTTTGAAATCACGGTTTCAAAATATGAACTGCACGGCCTCGTTTCGTTTTAATTTTATTTATATATTTATATAAATATAGTTCATTCAACAATTTCAATATCGTTTTCACTTCAAAAATTTTTCTAACACCTTAAATTTTGGAAAAATTTCGCCATAACCTCCCCTGCACCGGGAGCGTCGGGAAATCGCAAATAGCGTTCCCGGTCCTTCTAATCTCAAAAGAAAAAGAAGAAGCCAAGCGGCTAGCCAATAGGCTCAAAATCATCACCCAAACAAATCAGTAAATGTGTACCTATTTGTCGGGCACAAAATTTTATTCCTCTTCTCTAGCCCCTTTGCTATAACCTGTTCAATGAATATGCATATACATATATATACAGTTCTTATCATTTATCATTTTCTATTCGACTTCATATTTGATTTCAATTTGGTTTAAAAACACCATTCATTCTAATGTTACATAAATAGGTGCAAATCATTTCATTAGCTAATTAATGAATATTTCATCTCATATATGTTTATTTCGAACAAGTGGCTATTTTTAACACTTTACATTTCAACGATTTATGCATACAATAAAAATGTGATTTTTATTGTAAAATGATTTATTTCAAAACACTATTTTTCTATATAGTTCATATAGTCGATAAAAGGTGATTTTTATTATCAAACAATTTATTTCAAAATATGAATACCATTCAACACATGAATTTCTAAACAACGAATGAATATCAATTCAACACACGAATGTTTTCAATAGTTTTTATATATAGATAAAAATGTGATTTTTATTATCGAACAATTTATTTCAAAATATGAATACCATTCAAACACATGAATTTCTAAACAACGAATGAATATCAATTCAACACATGAATGTTTTCAATAGTTTTTATATATAGATAAAAATGTGATTTTTATTATCGAACAATTTATTTCAAAATATGAATACCATTCAACACATGAATTTCTAAACAACGAATGAATATCAATTCAACACATGAATGTTTTCAATAGTTTTTATATATAGATAAAAATGTGATTTTTATTATCGAACAATTTATTTCAAAATATGAATACCATTCAACACATGAATTTCTAAACAACGAATGAATATCAATTCAACACATGAATGTTTTCAATACAATGAATAAATATAATTTAAGCATATGAAAATAATTCAAACACACAAACATTATTCAAAATTTCGGCAGCATAACGGCAGGGTAGTTACACCGGCACCGTCCCTAGTACGGCTCCTCGCTCTACCTTAAAACCTCGCGGTTTTTGACAATGGGGATCATGCATCTAGTTCGCACGCAGGCGGCATGTATATATTTATTTCATTTCCACAAACTAATCCTATGTGGTTTCAACCAAATATTTTTCAACCACAATGGGTATTTTTCAACCACAATCAACCAATATCGATCACAAACAATCCCAAACAATCAATTGCCACCAATCAATTTTCACAACGATTTCAACCAATAAATATCGTCCATGGTTTGTGGACGAGGGGCGTATATATATATATATATTTATATATAGCAATTCACTTTTACTTCACACATATATATATAAATTTTAAAATCAGAAATCTCACCAATAGCTATCCAACTGCACGACTCTTCCTAATAGAAATCTTCGCCTTTTGTTGCTTTCGCCCGTATTCTCAACACAGGTAAAAATAGAATTTTTACTATGCTATTCAATATATAAAAATCGAATTTTGACTTCGCTATTCAATATATAAAAATATGATTTTTACTTCGACTCTCAACATATAAAAATATGATTTTTACTTCGACTTTCAACATATAAAAATATGTTTTTTTTTTCTTCGACTTTCAACATATAAAAATATGATTTTTACCTTTGCTTTCAACATATAAAAATATGATTTTTACTTTTGCTTTCAACATATAAAAATATGTTTTTTTTTTCTTTTGCTTTCATCATTTAAAAATATGTTTTTTACTTTTGCTTCAAAAACAGTTTTATTTCTTTTTTAAAAATTCAGTTTTAAACTTTATAAAAATTTCTGTTTTAACTTTAACAAAATCGGTTTTTAAATTTTAAACAAATCAGTTTTTAACTTTAAAAACATAAAACAGTTTTTAACTTTAAAAACATAAAACAGTTTTTAACTTTAAAAACATAAAACAGTTTTTAACTTTAAAAACATAAAACAGTTTTTATTTTAAACATAAAACAGTTTTTAACTTTAAAAACGTAAAACAGTTTTTATTTTAAACATAAAACAGTTTTTTACTTTCTAAAATAAAAATCAGTTTTAAATTTTTAAAACCTAAATCAGTTTTTATCTTTATTTAGAAAACAGTTTTTACTTTATTTTTAAAACAGTTTTTATTTTATTTTATAAAATCAAATCAGTTTTTAAATATAAAATCAAAACAGTTTTTAATACCTATTTTATAAAATCAAATCAGTTTTTAAATATAAAATCAAAACAGTTTTTAATACTTATTTTATAAAATCAAATCAGTTTTAAATATAAAATCGAAACAGTTTTAAATATAAAATCAAAACAGTTTAAATATAAAATCAAAACAGTTTTTACTGAATAAATAAAAAAAAAGAAAACAAAATAAAAAAGGGAAATGCTCACCGAAGCTGCGGAAAAAAGGGGGGGGGGAAGAAGATGTCGTCGGCGCTCGCTTCGAGGTGGCAGCTTCGATCTGGAGGCGTCGAGACGAAGGGGGGCGGCGGGTCGATTGTTGTCTCGAGGGGGGCTGGCGAATTGAAGGGGGAGGAGGGCGGTGGCTTCCAGGGGGCTCGCGATGGTGCTCGTCGGCGTCAAGATCGGGGGGGGGGGGGGGCGGCAGCGATTCGATTGCTAGGTTTTTTTTTTTTTCTTTCTGTATAAATCGAAATGAAAAAAGGGGGGGCAAGCAGAAGATAAGAGGGAGGGAGGGAATATTTTATATTTTTTTTTATTTAATTATTTAATTTAGCAAAAGGGTTGACTTTCACGTACGACCTCGAAACGAGGCCCACCGCCTGTCGCCCATAGCGTTTCACCCCCATTCCGAACACAATGGGATATGTATCGCAAGCTGATTTGATCGTTACAATCAGTTTCTTTTTGAATTTTCTTTTAAATCATTATATTGAATTTTAAACGTACATTTCAAATTACTGGGGCCACATACTAACTAGAAAAATTCCAGAAAAATATTTTCTAGCTTCGTATTGACGATACGGTCCTAACAAAACTAGTTTCGTCGAATTCTGAGACCGTTTGAAAAATGGCCAATTTCCAGTCGATTAAAATCAACTGAAATCGGTCAAACGCATTTTCCTTTGCCACGCTCACATATTAATTCGAAAAATTATGAAATTTGAAACCTAGCAATAACTTGACACTGCGGACCCAACAAAAGTGGTTTCGTCGAAATCCGAGGTCATCTGCAAAATGTCCATTTTTAAGGGCCTGAATTCCATAGCGACTATTCAGAATTTTCAACTGGACATATCTCTTGATTCCCGCTATCAAATTTCGATTGGTCGGATTCGTTAGAAAGATATCTTCAATTAGATACTAATGTTTTTGGTCTCACTAAAATCCGGATTGTTTTGCACCCGGTATATTCATTTGAAGTTTGAAATCGAATTATCGAACTACCGCGCCATTTTCAATTCTATATATAATTATAATTAATTATATTCGTTTTCAAATGTCGATTCAACTCAGTTTTCATCGCCATTGTTTAAAATATTTATTTTAAATATTTAAAATCCATTATTTTAGCCAATTTAAAAATTTTAAATTGGTTCAGATTTTCTGGGTCGTTACAATCTCCCCCACTTAAAACTTTTCGTCCCCGAAAAGGAATAAAGTCGAAAGTGGTTTGATAAATCCATAATCACACAACACAACAATCAATTTGTTTTTAATATTCAGAGTATAGAATAAATAGTGCACATCCATGGGAAGAAAATAGCAACAGAATAGAGAATTAAATGGAAATGCAAAGTATGGTAAATGTACCTTGCACCCGGGTCAATCAGAGATATCTACTCGGCATCTAGGATAAGCTTTCTGAATGCTCTCCTCAGTTTCCCAAGTACAATCTCGCGGATCTCCACTCCATTGAACTTTGACTAAGTGAACCTTCTTGTTCCTCAGCTCTTTGGTTTCTTTGCCGATAATCTTTAGCGGCTCGCGCCTCACAGCTAATTCTGGAGTAATTTCAATATCCTGCTGAGCTGCTTCTTCCACGATCAAGTCTGGATCATGAACGTGCTTTCGAAGTTGAGATATATGAAATACATCATGAACTCCAGGCAACCAGTCTGGCAATTTAACTTTATATGCGAGAGTTCCAATCCGTTCCAGAATAGGAAACGGACCAATGAATTTGGGTGCTAACTTTTCAGTTTTACCGAACCGGATAACTCCTCTCATCGGCGATACTTTCAAATATACATAGTCGCCAACTTCAAAGGATATATCTCTTCTTCTTCTATCGGCATAGCTCTTTTGTCGGCTTTGAGCGGCGAGTAATCGCTTTTTAATAAAATCGACTTTGTCAGCAGCTTCGCGAATCATATCAGGACCCAACACAAGTCTATTTCCAGGCTCGACCCAACAAGCAGGAGATCGGCACGGTCTACCATACAATGCTTCGAATGGCGACATTGTCAGACTCGCCTGGTAGCTGTTGTTATAAGAGAACTCAGCCAAATGTAAATTGTCTTCCCATGATCCACCGAAATCTATAACACAAGCCCGCAATAGATCTTCTAGAATGCGATTCACCCTCTCAGTCTGACCGTCTGTCTGAGGATGATAAGCGGTGCTTAGGTTTAACTTCGTTCCCAGCTCGACTTGAAATGCTTCCCAGAATTTACTAGTGAATATTGTATCTCTATCACTTACTATGCTGAGCGGCACTCCATGTAGTCTAACTATTTCCCTGAAGTATATCTGCGCCAGACTCTGAGCGGTTCTATTTGATTTGACAGGTATAAAATGGGCGGTCTTCGTGAAACGATCTACGATCACCCAAATACTGTCATTTCCTTTTCTGGTCCTGGGCAGACCATCAATGAAATCCATAGAAATATGTTCCCACTTCCAGCCAGGAACTTCTAGTGGTTGCAATAGTCCAGCCAATTTCTGTTGGTCGCTTTTAACTAGCTGGCAAGTAGGGCATCGACTAACATATATCGAAACGTCTCTTTTCATAGCCTTCCACCAGAAAGTTCTTTTGAGATCGTTATACATTTTGGCCACGCCAGGATGGATACTCAGCTTGGACTTGTGACACTCATCTAACACTTCCCTTTTTAGCTCAGGAACGTCAGGAACACAAATCCTTCCTTTTAACCTCAAGGTCTCGTCGTTATCTATTTGAAAACACGAGGGTTCTCCTTTCTGAATCCTTTTGATCATATCTTTAATAAAGTTATCCTCCTTCTGAAGAATAGATATTTTGTCAATCAAGGAAGTTGTGATAATAAAGCTGGCGATCATTACGTTCTTTCTGCTTAACGCATCAGCCACGACATTGGCTTTTCCTGGAGTATATATAATTTCAAAGTCATATGCTGCAAGAAACTCCAGCCAACGTTGCTGCCTCAGGTTCAAGTCCTTCTGAGTGAACAGATACTTTAATGACTGATGATCTGTAAACAGTTCAAATCTCTCGCCCAGAAGATAGTGTCTCCAGATTTTCAAAGAAAATATGATAGCCAATAACTCAAGATCATGAGTTACATAGTTTTTCTCGTGTGGCTTCAGTTGACGGCTAGCATAAGCAATTACTTGACCTCTTTGCATTAACACTGCGCCAAGGCCTTCTCTAGAAGCATCAGTCCAGACTTTTAAATCTTGGTTGCCATCGATGATGGTTAACACTGGAGCAGTCGTTAATCTCAATTTCAGCTCTTCGAAAGCCTCCTCACTCTCTTGAGTCCATTTAAACTTAGAATGCTTCTTTGTAAGCTTTGTTAAATGACCAGATATCTTCGAAAAGTCTTTAACGAACTTCCGGTAATAGCTAGCCAATCCGAGAAAACTGCGGACTTCAGTGGGAGTACTGGGCTGTTTCCAATTCTGAATAGCTGTGATTTTGCTTGGATCCACAGCGATTCCATCTTTCGATACGACATGGCCCAGAAATTTCACTTCATCTTGCCAGAATATACACTTGGAAAACTTGGCTTTTAATACATTCCGTCTCAGAATTTCTAAAACCTGTTCCAGATGCTTTTCATGTTCGGCCTTTGATTTAGAGAAGATTAGAATATCATCAATAAAAACCAGAACAAATTTATTCAATACTCCCCTGAATACTCTGTTCATCAGATCGACGAAGTAAGCTGGAGCGTTACATAAGCCGAACGGCATTACTAACCACTCGTAGAATAAGTCGGGGCCTCTGAACGCTGTCATTGGAACACACTCTTCGGCAATTCGAAGTTGATGGAAACCTGTAGCTAGGTCCATTCTTGAAAATACTTGTGCTCCATTTAATCGATCCAACAAATCATCTATTCGCGGCAATGGATATTTATTCTTTATTGTCTGTTTGTTCAGATCACGATAATCCACACATAGACGTAGAGTACCGTCAGATTTTGGGACAAATACCACTGCTGCACCCCAATCAGAGAAACTAGGCCTGATTAGACCTTTCCACACTAGCTGTCGTGTTTGATTGTCTAATTCCTCCTTCTCTTTCAAGGACATTCTTCGAATAGCGTGAACTACCGGCCTTGCATTGGGAATCAAAGTAATCTTGAAATCAATTTCTCTTTGCGGAGGTAAGCGAACAACTTCTTCGAACACATCCGCATAGTTCTTGACGACAGGAATGTCTTTGATGAGGTCAGGAATATCCTCTATGACTTCAGGGACATTTTCTATTTGAGCTGGGGAAACATCCAAAGCTGCCCAGAAGTCTTTTCTATTTGAGGTCGGGCCTTCACATGGTATGGTTATATAATTCCCCGATTGGGCCTTTGCTTTAACCACCCTCTCGGCGCATTTAACTTCAGCTTCATACATGGTTAGCCAATCCAATCCCAGAATAAGATCGAATTCATTAAAATTCATGACGATAGAGATAATAGGGAATTTATAGCAAGAAAAAGAGACGGGTACTGCACAAACCCAACTGAGATTAATGGAACCTCCCACTGGATTTTGGACAGTCATTGGCTCTTTGAGCTTTTTCAGATTCAAATCCAGTTTCTTGACTGCACTCTTTGCAATAAAGCTTCGTGACGCGCCTGTGTCAAACAGTACTTTAACTGGAATGTTTTTGACATTGAGCGTGCCTTCTAAAACATCAGACCTTTCCTGATCAGACGAAGAGGTCGGTACTTCTACCACTTCATTTACATGTACTGCTTTAGGTTTTCTGAATAGCGGGCAGGCCTTTGAAAGATGACCGAACTGATGGCATTGACTGCACTTTCTATTCTCTCTAAACTGGTTATCGGGTTTAGACCCTCTCTTTCGTTTCCTCGAGGTTTTACACTTCCTGGTCAGATGCCCCTGTTTATTGCAGTTAGAACATGTGGCAGTCGTTGCCGGTTCTTTTTCGGATCTGGCCCTCTTCCGGTCTGCCTCGGGCTTGTTACTGACCTCAGACCCCTCACTGGCTTCTGGAATATCAGTTTCCGACTCTGCTTTGTCACTAGAACTGACTTCTTCTTCGTCACGTAACATTCCTTTCTTATGGAGATCTTCATACTGATAAGCCATATAAATCATTTCTGGAAAAGGAAGCTTCACTTGCCCCAATACTTTATTCTGGTATTTCCTTTGAAGTCCGTGAATAAATCTCAGATTTTTCCTCTTCGGATTTTGAATTAGATGAGGGGCAAAGTGAGAAAGTTCATTGAATTTCTTGTGATATTCTGGGATGGTCATATCGCCTTGAATCAAATAAGAAAATTCATCACTTAATCTCTCGGTTGCTTCGGGAGGAGTAAATCTCTCTAGGAAAATCACTTTGAATCTGTCCCAGGTGATATCACCTTCTGGATTATCTTTGATGATTGTTTCCCACCAGATTAAAGCTTCTTCTTTGAGCGCCCAAGATGCTACTAACCGTTTCTGGTCATCTCTCAGCTGGATATGCTCAAAGATTCTTTCGACAGAACTCAACCAAGCTTGAGTTTGAATAATAGATTCATTACCCGAGAATTGCGCTCCATTCAGATTTCGATATTTCTTTAATAGAGCCTCTAGATCGGGTTCTGTATTCCTTCTGTTTCTGGCACTCATTTTTCTAGTACTTCTGCAATTAGCAGATCAAGTGTCAGGTCACAGAAAAGGTATTTTAAAACATAGAAACATATACTTCAAATGTAAATGTGTCTATCAAGGTGTAATTTCATTCTGCTTTACTCATACTAGGATATTGCTGATCCTATCTGTAGAGTTACCCGTCCTAGAACACTACTGGTTCTATTTCTGACGAGTTCGTTCAAATGTTATATTCCAGAACTAAGCTTAACCAAAGCTCTGATACCACGTTGTGACGACCCGATTTCCCGTTCTCACGGAAACAAGGTTATCTTTGGAATATAACACAGAAACATATAATAGCAGAACAGAATTAAATAAATACACCAGAATGAACAACAAAATATACTGGATAAAAGTAATCATCAGAGTTACACAGTATACAAGATCTTACTTAGTACAAATACAGTTCAGCTATACATAAATGTCTACAGCGGAAATAAACAAAATATGTACAATAGGAGCTGAACAGCATAAAAAGAAATAAATGATAGAATCCATCTTCAGCTCCAGCTATCCAGAAAGAACCAGCTAAACCTGAATACAAGGCTGCCCGTGTAGAAAAAGGGGGCACCCGAGTTTGAGAGTGAAACAAACTACGAGTCAGTCATGGGACTGGTATGAGAAATCTACTCAACACATATATAATATGGCTAATCACAGGACCACGCCACTTTCGTGGAACGGGTTTACTCCATTGGATTGCCAGTGCTTTAAAACAAATCTTTCTTTTTAACATCGTTATGCTTTTTATAAAAATGAAGCCGTTATAAGACTCAGTTCCCATCACACAATGCAACGCAAACCGGAGGATAGAGTTTTTACCTTATAACGGCCAAGATATGCTTGATACGAATAAAACAAAGGCATTTGATATTATTGCTAGTGTGTATATGTTTTGAAAACAATTTCAAATCATAACTATCAATCATAGGCGGCATTAATGCCCCATACCACTATGTCGCCATATATAGGTATACAATCAAAACCGCACGGTCACGTATTTGGAAATTGGATTTCCGTCATGAACCAAGGCAAAAGATAGTCCTTACCGAATTCGAGACTGCCTAGCCCGAGTCTCAGGATCAGAGCTCGAGTGACCCTAGGAGCGACAGGGCCGGTCCACACGGAGTGGATTAAAATGCCTGAGCACTACGTTTCGCCGCCCTTTGGGGCGTAAGCGAGCCAACAAGTGACTCCATCGGACCCGGATCGTCCAATCTAACCGAGGCGCCTCGCAACAGCAACAACCACATAAGTCAAACTCGTCAGGGCGTGTAAAACCACTGACGCCACTTTTAGCTAGGAGGAAACGTAGGCCCTCCCTGAGGTCCTTTCTCCCGTTTCTGGTTCATACCGGGGTGTGAGGCTCGCGAATTCACGTTATACACAAAGCTACGCCACACAGGCGGTGCTTTGATCATCACCACAAGACTTTGCTTTTCAACAGAAGCCCTGATCACTGCATCTTAGCATGCCACACAGAATAAATCCTATGTCAGACACACAGTCCATTTACAAGTCCGTTCTGGGTCTGAACGAAACCGGAGGCACTAAATACCTCGCAAACCCTTCGATCAACACGTACGTCTGAACGATCACCACTCATTATCCATATTACGGGATGCCTCCCAATTAGGACCTCGGTTACCATCCAAACGAGGTGAAGATCTCCGGTCTTCGACCATCGTCTTCATCTTCGAATTTCAATCGTCGGTCGATTATTCGAAATGAGAATTAACTCGGCCTTTTCAAATAATTCACGTATATTTAGAATTTCAAATCGATTTATTTCAATGGTTAAATTATTCGACAACACCAATTGTGTTCTTTAATGTAATTTTCACACCAAACACATTCAACCATCAAACATCACATAAATCAAGCAAATTCAGTTTATTTCCATTCCATATCGCTTATGATATTTTATAACTATTTATCGCTATTTTTATTTATTTTAAAATAGCTATTATATTCAAAACGACGTTTCGGGCCATAACGTGGCCGTGGCGCTGTTTTTCTTCAGATTTGATTTACACATATCTGAAAATCTAACCGTTGGATCTTCACAAAATTTACATCATTAGAAAGGTCTTTTCAAAACGAATCCAACGGTTCCAGTTTCGGGAAAATCCGACGGTCGGATCTCCCGGTACAATCGTTTGAAGTTTCGATTTCAAAATACGAACTGCAGCGTCGTTATTCGATTTAATATAATTATATTTATATATATAAATAAATATAATCGTTTCTGGCGCTGTTTTTCTTCAGATTTGAATTAAACATTCCAGACAATCCAACCGTTGGATTTTTACAAGGTTGGTGCCGTTGGAAAGATTATTCCAAGGCGAACCCGACGGTTGAGGTTTCGGGAAAATCCAATGGTCGGATTTCCCGCACTAGTCGTTTGAAATCACGGTTTCAAAATATGAACTGCACGGCCTCGTTTCGTTTTAATTTTATTTATATATTTATATAAATATAGTTCATTCAACAATTTCAATATCGTTTTCACTTCAAAAATTTTTCTAACACCTTAAATTTTGGAAAAATTTCGCCATAACCTCCCCTGCACCGGGAGCGTCGGGAAATCGCAAATAGCGTTCCCGGTCCTTCTAATCTCAAAAGAAAAAGAAGAAGCCAAGCGGCTAGCCAATAGGCTCAAAATCATCACCCAAACAAATCAGTAAATGTGTACCTATTTGTCGGGCACAAAATTTTATTCCTCTTCTCTAGCCCCTTTGCTATAACCTGTTCAATGAATATGCATATACATATATATACAGTTCTTATCATTTATCATTTTCTATTCGACTTCATATTTGATTTCAATTTGGTTTAAAAACACCATTCATTCTAATGTTACATAAATAGGTGCAAATCATTTCATTAGCTAATTAATGAATATTTCATCTCATATATGTTTATTTCGAACAAGTGGCTATTTTTAACACTTCACATTTCAACGATTTATGCATACAATAAAAATGTGATTTTTATTGTAAAACGATTTATTTCAAAACACTATTTTTCTATATAGTTCATATAGTCGATAAAAGGTGATTTTTATTATCAAACAATTTATTTCAAAATATGAATACCATTCAACACATGAATTTCTAAACAACGAATGAATATCAATTCAACACATGAATGTTTTCAATAGTTTTTATATATAGATAAAAATGTGATTTTTATTATCTAACAATTTATTTCAAAATATGAATACCATTCAACACATGAATTTCTAAACAACGAATGAATATCAATTCAACACATGAATGTTTTCAATAGTTTTTATATATAGATAAAAATGTGATTTTTATTATCGAACAATTTATTTCAAAATATGAATACCATTCAACACATGAATTTCTAAACAACGAATGAATATCAATTCAACACATGAATGTTTTCAATAGTTTTTATATATAGATAAAAATGTGATTTTTATTATCGAACGATTTATTTCAAAATATGAATACCATTCAACACATGAATTTCTAAACAACGAATGAATATCAATTCAACACATGAATGTTTTCAATACAATGAATAAATATAATTTAAGCATATGAAAATAATTCAAACACACAAACATTATTCAAAATTTCGGCAGCATAACGGCAGGGTAGTTACACCGGCACCGTCCCTAGTACGGCTCCTCGCTCTACCTTAAAACCTCGCGGTTTTTGACAATGGGGATCATGCATCTAGTTCGCACGCAGGCGGCATGTATATATTTATTTCATTTCCACAAACTAATCCTATGTGGTTTCAACCAAATATTTTTCAACCACAATGGGTATTTTTCAACCACAATCAACCAATATCGATCACAAACAATCCCAAACAATCAATTGCCACCAATCAATTTTCACAACGATTTCAACCAATAAATATCGTCCATGGTTTGTGGACGAGGGGCGTATATATATATATATATATTTATATATAGCAATTCACTTTTACTTCACACATATATATATAAATTTTAAAATCAGAAATCTCACCAATAGCTATCCAACTGCACGACTCTTCCTAATAGAAATCTTCGCCTTTTGTTGCTTTCGCCCGTATTCTCTACACAGGTAAAAATAGAATTTTTACTATGCTATTCAATATATAAAAATCGAATTTTGACTTCGCTATTCAATATATAAAAATATGATTTTTACTTCGACTCTCAACATATAAAAATATGATTTTTACTTCGACTTTCAACATATAAAAATATGTTTTTTTTTTTCTTCGACTTTCAACATATAAAAATATGATTTCTACCTTTGCTTTCAACATATAAAAATATGATTTTTACTTTTGCTTTCAACATATAAAAATATGTTTTTTTTTTCTTTTGCTTTCATCATTTAAAAATATGTTTTTTACTTTTGCTTCAAAAACAGTTTTATTTCTTTTTTAAAAATTCAGTTTTAAACTTTATAAAAATTTCTGTTTTAACTTTAACAAAATCGGTTTTTAAATTTTAAACAAATCAGTTTTTAACTTTAAAAACATAAAACAGTTTTTAACTTTAAAAACATAAAACAGTTTTTAACTTTAAAAACATAAAACAGTTTTTAACTTTAAAAACATAAAACAGTTTTTATTTTAAACATAAAACAGTTTTTAACTTTAAAAACGTAAAACAGTTTTTATTTTAAACATAAAACAGTTTTTTACTTTCTAAAATAAAAATCAGTTTTAAATTTTTAAAACCTAAATCAGTTTTTATCTTTATTTAGAAAACAGTTTTTACTTTATTTTTAAAACAGTTTTTATTTTATTTTATAAAATCAAATCAGTTTTTAAATATAAAATCAAAACAGTTTTTAATACTTATTTTATAAAATCAAATCAGTTTTTAAATATAAAATCAAAACAGTTTTTAATACTTATTTTATAAAATCAAATCAGTTTTAAATATAAAATCAAAACAGTTTTAAATATAAAATCAAAACAGTTTAAATATAAAATCAAAACAGTTTTTACTGAATAAATAAAAAAATAGAAAATAAAATAAAAAAGGGAAATGCTCACCGAAGCTGCGGAAAAAGGGGGGGGGAAGAAGATGTCGTCGGCGCTCGCTTCGAGGTGGCAGCTTCGATCTGGAGGCGTCGAGACGAAGGGGGCGGCGGGTCGATTGTTGTCTCGAGGGGGGCTGGCGAATTGAAGGGGGAGGAGGGCGGTGGCTTCCAGGGGGCTCGCGATGGTGCTCGTCGGCGTCAAGGTCGGGGGGGGGGGGGCGGCAGCGATTCGATTGCTAGGTTTTTTTTTTTTTTCTTTCTGTATAAATCGAAATGAAAAAAGGGGGGGCAAGCAGAAGATAAGAGGGAGGGAGGGAATATTTTATATATTTTTTTTTATTTAATTTAGCAAAAGGGTTGACTTTCACGTACGACCTCGAAACGAGGCCCACCGCCTGTCGCCCATAGCGTTTCACCCCCATTCCGAACACAATGGGATATGTATCGCAAGCTGATTTGATCGTTACAATCAGTTTCTTTTTGAATTTTCTTTTAAATCATTATATTGAATTTTAAACGTACATTTCAAATTACCGGGGCCACATACTAACTAGAAAAATTCCAGAAAAATATTTTCTAGCTTCGTATTGACGATACGGTCCTAACAAAACTAGTTTCGTCGAATTCTGAGACCGTTTGAAAAATGGCCAATTTCCAGTCGATTAAAATCAACTGAAATCGGTCAAACGCGTTTTCCTTTGCCACGCTCACATATTAATTCGAAAAATTATGAAATTTGAAACCTAGCAATAACTTGACACTGCGGACCCAACAAAAGTGGTTTCGTCGAAATCCGAGGTCATCTGCAAAATGTCCATTTTTAAGGGCCTGAATTCCATAGCGACTATTCAGAATTTTCAACTGGACATATCTCTTGATTCCCGCTATCAAATTTCGATTGGTCGGATTCGTTAGAAAGATATCTTCAATTAGATACTAATGTTTTTGGTCTCACTAAAATCCGGATTGTTTTGCACCCGGTATATTCATTTGAAGTTTGAAATCGAATTATCGAACTACCGCGCCATTTTCAATTCTATATATAATTATAATTAATTATATTCGTTTTCAAATGTCGATTCAACTCAGTTTTCATCGCCATTGTTTAAAATATTTATTTTAAATATTTAAAATCCATTATTTTAGCCAATTTAAATATTTTAAATTGGTTCAGATTTTCTGGGTCGTTACACGTGACCCCTTCCTCAACTAATGAAAGGCAATCCAAGAAAATCAAGCGTGAGAACTGTACTTTTGCCACCTATGCCCTACTTTCCTATTGGCCAACCTCACCCATAATTAGATAGCAAGTATATGGTCTGTTGGGAGTTCTCTGCCTTTCCGCATGCGTACTACGATTGAATAAAGATGGTAGGTAGATGACGAGTCGCTATCACAGGGCTACTGGTCTCGCCGAATCACGCTGGTCCATCCTAGTCTTAAGGTTGCCTTGTATTGCAACCAAGGCATACTCTCGGTTCTTCTAACGCAGACCTTAACCTCTGTGACCCCAGGAGGATCATTTGCCACCTCACATAGGGATACCAAGAATACCCTCACGTCCCCTAAAAGCCTCGGGCTTCGTGACCCAATACGTTGAAGCCTTCTTTAAAATCAGATGGACGTTCGCTCCTTCCCGTGTTATATTAAGAATTACTACTTAGTTTTCCAAACTAAGGTTTACCACTTAGTTTACTGAATCGTTGTTATCTTAACTAAGGTTTACTACTTAGTTCTTTTCCTCGTCAAGTTGGATTGGTTAAGTGTCATTAGTCGGTTCAAGTTAACTTAACCCATCCATCTGTCATGTTAAACTGGTTAAGTGTTATCAGTAATTCATGTTGACTTAATCCTACCACAAACCAGGCTTTATTGGTTAAGTCTTTCTTATTACTTAACCCTACACATTCATCTTGTATTGGTTAAGTGTTCCTTTTAACTTAACCTCGCCCATCCGTTTAGCTAACATGTTTTAATGGTTCAGTGTTTCCCTTAGTTAACTTAACCCTAACCTATGTACATGTTCTAATGGTTAAGTATTACCCCTTCATGTTCTAACTTAACCTTGTTCATCTATCATGCTATGATGGTTAAGTGTTCTAGTTTACTTAACCTCACCTTCTGGTCTAGTTAACATGTTAAATTGGCTAAGTGTATTCTCAGTTACTTAACCCTTACAAGTCTTGTCTTTTTACCATGTTAAGTTGGTTAAGTGTTCCTATGGACTTAACCCTCCCATTCTGGCTTAACTGTGTTAAGTTGGTTAAGTGTCATTAATAAATTCCAGTTAACTTAACCCTCCTACTTATCATGTTACTTTGGTTAAGTGTAGCCTCCTGGTGTTAACTTAACCTCACCATCTGTTTAACTAACCTGTTACAGCGGTTAAGTGTTTCTAACTTACTTAACCTAACCCACTTGTCAAATCAACTTGTTATCATGGTTAAGAGTTCAAATTTTGCTTAACCTCAATCACTTGTCTAACTAACATGTTTCCATGGTTAAGTGTTCTAATTAACTTAACCTCCATCACTTGTCTAACTAACATGTTTTTATGGTTAAGTGTTCTAATTAACTTAACCTCAGCTACTAGTCCAGTTAATCATGTTATAATGGTTAAACATTTACTTAACCTTAGCCACTCACCTAGTCAACATATTAAATTAGTTAAGTGTCCAGATTAAACTCAACCCCACCCATCATTTTAGTTAACATGTTGAAGTTGGTTAAGTATTAATTTAATTGACTTAACCCTCGCAATCTTGACTTAGCCTTAATTTATTAATTAAAGCACCAACCACTCACATTAGACAGGTATTGTTGTGGCTGCCAGTATGCCGGTTGGTTCCGGGCAGTCTTACGCCACAACTCAGTCTAACCTCGGGTCTTTATTGGGCTCAATTGCCTTAACCTCTCACATTGGATAGGTATTGTTGTGACAACTGGACAGCTGGGCGGGTCCGGGCAGGTTTATGTCACAGCTTAATCCAACCTCGGGTTAAGCATAATCGTATTTTTCTAATTTACATTTTATTTATGTAAATTATTCAAATTCAAATTACTGCCACATTTATTCTCAATAAATCACATTAATTCAGGTATATAATTAAGGCCATTTATGCCATCAATCACTTATGTGATTAATTACTAATTTATGGCAGTCTTCCTAAAATTACCATTTTAACCCAACGTTGCCCCATCTAACATTAGGCTAACAAACTTAGCCTAATTTATGTTCGCATGGTTTTTGGTATACATATTAGGCTAAAAGCATAGCCTAATTTATGTACACAAATTGGCATAAATTAGCATAAACATGACATGGTATAATTTTGGCATTGACGACACAATAAATATGAACATAATGGGGCGAACTTGCAAAATAGCCATCATGAACATTACAGGGGTGAACTTGCAAAATGACTAATATGAACATTAAAATGTCGTAGGTGTGAACTTGCAATTATAAGCCAATTCAACATATATGTGTATTTTTAACATAGGCTATATTAACAACATACATGAGAATTAGCAATATGAACTAATCCATATTCATATGTTAATTTGCAACGTAGACAAATCAACATACGTATATGTGAGTTAGCGACATAGGCTAATCAACATACCCATGTGTTACTTGGTAACATGGATTCACCATACTTGCAAATTAATCACAACATATGATAAGTGTGAACTTGAGATATGGCATATGTTTCGCATAAACATAAACATATAGATTTTGACAATTGGTCGCATGACTTTACAACATAAACTTGCATAATAGATTATACAATCCTCATAAGATGTTACAAATCCAAGTCCATACTTATACAAATAAACTTATCAAATAATTTCCCAATTCAACATGATAATAGAATCGAATCACTGGCATAGATTAATATTATACAACATAACAAACATCATACTTAATAATTCCTAATTCAACATGATAATAGAATTAAATAACAAACGTATATTAATAACATAATGAGCATCGTACTATTATCATTTCATCGCAAAACATGATATTCATCTTATTTCGCATTCCACAAATGTAGCTAAACTTACAACGTAAGACGGTCTAGTTTTCTAAGTTCTGAGGTTCTGAATTTGCAAAGCTTTCCTTTGGGAAGACGTTGCTTTGATCATAATTTGTTGTAGCTTTAATCTTTAATTTGATTTTAGCTTTGTTGTTCGTCTCTTTCAAGTGGAGGCTCTCTCTCTAGTTCTCACCCAACAGCATGGCGGCTTCAGTTCTTATTTTCATGTGAATATTTAGTTGGAGACCTAGGGTCTTTTTATAGAGTTGCAAGTTAATTTGAGTCGTCGATGAAGCTAGGTTAAACTAGAGCCATCCGTTCTAAAGAGAAGCCAATTATGTTCACAATTACTTTCTTAATCAACATTTACTATTATTTGTCAATCCATATAAATACGTACACATTAGATACATCCCCCCTTTACACATTTATTATTATTTTTGCATGCTCATTAGATACATCTCCCTTTTACACGTTTATTATTATTTTTGCATGCACATTAGATACATCTCCCCTTTACACATTTATTATTATTTTTGCATTAGCAACTTTAGTGTTAACAGAAATACGGGGTGTTACATGTTTTGAATCCTGAAAAAGAATATTTGATTTTTTTTGAAAGAGATGAACTGTTTAAAAACTCCTAGGGAAATTGTTTGAGCAAGAACAAAATTAAATAGAATTTGGGAAAGCAAATATGAATTGAATTGAAACCAATTAACTGTAAATTGAATCGGGATATAATATATCGAGTAGAATCAGATTTTGAAATGGGAAACATGAATCTGAAATGGTGTTGGACTAGTAAGTTAAGAGATGTAACACCCCGCCTCCGCTAGGGTCACTCGCAAAAGGAATGCACTAGCTTTAGAGGGGCATTATTGGTAAACATGCACAGAAATATCACAAGACAGAACATATAAAATAGCGGAAGTAAAATCAAACTTTCATAACATGAATAAATAAGGTCTAAAGCCTTTTACATCAGAGTACATCAAAACCTGTCTTGCAATAGTAAAGAAGCATAAAGACATTTTCATAAATTATTCCCCAAGTAAAAACAGTAAAGTAGCCATTAGCTAAGAAAAGTCCAAGCCATCCATGATGACCTTCAAGCAGAAGAAGTCTGAACTAAACAACAGTATTTCCTCCCTGTAACCTGGGGGGGAACGAAAGAAAAGAGGCGAAACAAAACGGGTCAGTCAAAAAGACTGAGTAAGCCCTATCTACTATTAGCATAAAAACTAGTAAAGTTAACTGACATGAGAAACTGAGATGAACATAAGCATGATAACAAGATAGATAAGCTAAATCAAAATAACAGGATGAACTACTGAACTCAGATAAACTAAGGTGTCATGATAAATTACGATGTCAAGATAAAACAAGGTATCACATCGTCAGGTTTCTATCAAGTATAATATCCCCAAGATATCTGTCACGTATAACTCCCCGTGATATCTATCCTGTATTTTAGCTCTGCACCTACCGTACTAGTATCCCCACCGTGTCATGTGTTAACCAAGAATGGCCCTCACTCAAAAGTCGTGTGATGGTCCATGTCAACCTAATATATCGCATATATAGGTTACTCAACTTGTATGTTTTATTCCATGTAAATGTTCAGTCCCTTGCCGTAGACCATACGGGCTTTCCCATGAGATTCTATATTACTTTAACATAGTTCCATGATCCTTAAGATCGGTTTGGACTGTTACCCTAAACCTAGCCAGGGTCTTCCAACATGAATTATCGTTTGTACAACTAGGACTTATGCTACCTAGGGCTACTGGGGATTATGCTTACCTATTGCACGTTTTCGTATCTCGGTTTGGGTTCAACCACCTAGGACCACTAGGGATTACGCTAACCGCCAACCGCGCCCTTTTTCCCACGCATATATCGTGAATCGTTTTTCCATGACAGTATGCACATGTATCACATCGTGCCATCCGAGTCCTGTCACAGGGCAGACCAGGAAATACAGGACTCGGTCGGGAGCTTTCAATTTATCTGCCGATGCAGATGCTAAGGTCTGTTTTTTCCTATACATGGCTATGGTCCCACGAGACCACTCCCTCAACTAGTGAAAGACAAGACAGGATAAATCCTGTATGAGAACACAACACTGGCCAACCCACATCCAAGCCTTACCGCAACCATAATTAGATAGCAATTATGGTCTATTGGGTGTTCTCTGCCTTTCCGTACGTACACGCTTGACCAAAGATGGTAGGTAGCCTGACGAAATGCTATCTAGGGTACGACCGTGTATCGTCGACTATCCCCTATCCATCCCCGTCTTTAGGTCGCTCGTATAGCAACCAAGGCATACTCTTGGTTCTTCTAACGCAGACCTTAACCTCTCATGAGCCTAGTATAATCACCTGGCAGCTCATAGAGGGATACCAAGAATACCCTCACGTTCCCCGAAGCCGCTGCTTCGTTACCCAGTTCGCTGGAGCCTTTATCCAAATCAGATACTTGCTCCTACTCGTATACTTAAACGATGACCTACCGTATTAGGTTACTCATCTATCTATGAACTGGTCTAAACTTCCTTGACTAAGAATCATTACTTAGTTATTCTTCAACTAAGGTTTACCACTTAGCATTGTTCCCGTTATCCTTGTTAACTACGGTTATCCACCTAATCCTCAGAACTAGGGTTTACATAATGGATTAAGTGTCACTTAAGTTCATGACTTAACCCGTCTACAAATCCTATCAAAATTGGCTAAGTATCCAAGTTCAAGGCTTAACCCTACAAACCATGCTCAAGTTGGTTAAGTATATTAAGCAATTCACGACTTAACCTCGTCCAATTATCATTCTAGATTGGTTAAGTATATATTAACTTGACCCTATCAATTTACTTAGTCAAATCGGTCAAGTGTATTCAAGCGATTCGTGACTTAGCCTTATCATGTTTTCACGTTATATTGGTTAAGTATTGGTTAACTTAACCACAATAAATTAACGAGTTAGATTGGATAAGTATAGGTCACATAACCACATCAATTCATCACGTTTAGATTAGTTAAGTGTTTAACTTAACCCCATTAAACTACCAAGTGGGATTAATTAAGTCTAGGCTAACTTAACCCCATCCGATTTCCATGTTTAGACTAGTTGAGTCTAATCTTAACCCCATTCGTTAACCGTATTTTTCGGTTAAGCGTCATTAAGAAAACTTACTTAACCTTACCAAGTTATCGAGTTGGATTGATTAAGTGTTGGTTAACTTAACCCCATCCACTAGTCATATAAAAATGGTTAAGTGTCATTAGGCAAATCAAGTTACTTAACCTACCCAACCTTGTCATGTTTTGTTAAGTATCATTAGCCTAATCAAATTACTTAACCCATTTGTCCATGTCATATTTGGTTAAGAGTCATTAATCAAATTAACTTAACCCTATCATGTGGCATTAATTACTTAATGCACCTTCACCTCTCACATTAGACTTTGTTGTGGTTACTAGTTAAGCCGGTCGGTTCCGGGTAGCTTTACACCACAACTTGGTCTAACCTCGGGTTCAAGCACAACATGACCAACTTCTCACATTGGGTCCTATTGTTTGCAACTACTAGTTAGGCCGGTCGGTTCCGGGTAGTTTTACGTTGCAAACTCAACCCAACCTCGAGTTGGCCACACTTATATTATCTAAGTGTCATGTCCATCATGTTTCCCAAAACATGTTACAAGTTTTCAAGCATTTGGGTAGACCTAACTTAATAGGTAAATTCCCAAAGGGTAGACCTAACTTAATAGGTAAATTCCCAAGCTTATGTTTTTATGCAGACTTACATGTCAACTTCCATGTTATATTTCAAGTCATGTTTTCAAGTTGTATTTTCATGTCATTAGAAATTACCCATAACATAACCCAACGCTTTTATACGTTCGCGACAACGTAATGGATTAAAAGAAGAGACTTGGCAAAGGCATGACAAAAATGGATATTAAGCCACAAGTTAATCATGGTGGCAAATGAGGCACAAATGTGTTCATTAACTTGCATGTTACATTCTTAAGCCTCAAAACATGCATAAACCCAAACTTGGCACATAAGCGAATCATGGTGACAAAAGATATGGAATGATGACTAGTAACTCGCATATATCATCATATAAGGGTTATGACTTCATATGCAAGTTGACATAAAGGTTATGAGGGTTCTCATGTTGCCTAATGCAACATTTCAACATAAAGGTTGTAGCTTTTAGCTCACAAGATCAAGATAATGACTTCATAAACTTGCATGACATGATAGCATGTATCATACTCAATGATCAAACCCAAACTTGCAACATGAACATTTAAATTCATAGTTAATATCTAAGAGTAGGGAAAGGGCTTACATTGCTATGAAGGCACAAAAGATATGACAAAGCCCTTATGCAATCAAATAGACCCAAAATGCAAGCTCTAACATAAAAACCCTTGAGCCAAAATGATCAAAACCCTTGCTTTATGATGCAAAGATTGAAACTTTACTTGAGTGCAAGCTAATGACACTCATACAAGCTTGAAAACACTTGTATGCATGGAAAATCTCTCATAGAAACCATTTAGAAATTTTATGAAGAGAGTGGAGGCCATGAGAGGTAAAATTTTGCCATAGTTTAGTTGCATGAATGAATAATGAGGATTTAGGTTAGGTTAGGGTCTTATTTATAGATTAGGCAAGTGTTTTAGGCCATAGGATTAAACCTAGATTCAATCCAAGCCATTAAAGCATGTCTTGGGGAAGAAGTCAAGTCTAAAAAATGGAGTGGTGTCTTAACCAGGCCTAAAAATGGAGTGGTGTCTTAATTGGGCTGAATTTCAAATTTGTTTTCGGATTTGAATTTTCGTGAAACTTTGTGAGGCCATATCTCAGTAATACGAACTCTGATTTACGAAATTTCGGACTCTATTTCGCGTATTTTTCCGAGACAAACGCAATGGTGCAACCCGTTTATCCTGAATCAGGTTTTATAATTAAATTCTGCCTTGATTTCTTGTTTTAACGTGTTATCGAAATACGGGTTGTTACATTCTCCTCTCCTTTTAGGATTTCGTCCCCGAAATCTCCAAGTTAGGAAGAACATATCCTACCATCCATCATCCATCTACTCAAAACATCATCCACAAGCAACCATTGTCCTTAGATGATTTCTAATGCTGTATGAATATATGCAAAACGTGTGTGTACATGTTCCTTAGCTAATGCTAATGGTCAGGCCTGAATAATCTTTCTAATGCAAAATATGTATAGTGCCATGAATCCAACATGTATACAAATAGTCCTAGTCATATAGATACTATATGCGTGCAAAATCATTCATTCATATGCAACAATCACATGATAAAACATTCAATTTCATCCATAAACAAGTATAAATACTCGTGCATATGCAATATGAAATTTGACCGAGTCGAGCTAGTATCTAATGTGTATTCGCGCATCCACGAGCAACCACTTGCAACCATATCAATCATAACATGTTTCAAATACATGTTTACATCCATAGGGTTCTACCGAGGATTCCCTGAAACAGGGTCGAGAAGATAAACAAGACAAACTCCTTACGGGGTTTGTAACAAAAAATAGGACCAAGAAGATGTCCACAAAAGATAGCCTACAAGTAAGCTCTACAGAAAACAGGGATCAAGGATATACTCCCAAAAAGAGATATCATGCGCGTATCTAGTCTTTGACCATCAAAGTCGTATTTCCTCGAGCTTAATTCCATTGTGCCTTGACCGTCTTTTAACTTCGCGATTTCGTAGCTTCTTATTTCCTGTTTCCATAACATGAGCTGGAACTCATTTCTTCGTCGCCTCTCGTTCCACTTGCACTTATCCTTTTCCTAGAATACTTGACGTAAACATGACTGCGTACTCATGATCTCATGCAAGCTTTCCAAAATTCACTAGTGAATCTTGGATCTCGTTTATATACTATAATGTATTCCATGTAGAAGAACTTTCTCTTGAAAGTAAACAGATGTTAACCAGGTTATCAAGCACACTTACTAGGGTTATCTCTATAACCCATGCATAAATGAAGTAAACCATTCGTCTTACCAGCGCACACCACTCGATCGGGCTTCAAATTTCCAATAAAGGCATCAAGGGATTCTAAGTAACTAGTCATGACAGAACCTCAAAAAGGTTACACGATACTTCGAGGGCATTACCAAGGCTAGTCAAAAGGTCTAACTACCCTCCTATCAAAACCGAGAGTGGCACCCCCTACTGGATAACCACTTCATCCCTAGAATCCATCCATAGCTTATAAACATAAGCATTACTTCCAAATTCAACACTTGGCATAAACATTCTCAAATCCAAACAGGTCATGTATAAATGGACTGATTCTCCAATAGGACTTTGAGACAAAAATGGGATCCTCTATTACGCTAGTACTTAAGGTGCAGAGACTCAACTACCGAAGCGGACTTAAATGATGCGGGGATCAAAACAAAGTCTTGGCGGGATGATAGAAAAGAATAACTAGATCTTCAACAAGGATGTTATCCCCCTACTCAGGTACTCTAGCGAGGGTATACAATTATCTTCACGATGATCTTGTCCTTGTCCCACAATACTTAACTATCCGTCCCGTTTCACCATACCAAAGATACTTTTTCGTTATGGGTTGAGCCATACCAACAAGTTGCTCATCCTTAAGCTCGTATCCTTTATCCTCTTTCTCACTATCCTTTCTTATAACGCGGCCACTGGTCTCTCGAGAACCACCTCCATCGCATGGAAAGCACTTTCGTAGATAGAAAAGACTAGTCGCAGTTAAAACCACTGTGACTACAGATGGAGGAAAGAAAGGAGAAGAGATTCAATTAAGGAAACAAGGATAGTGCTAATGGCCTTTGGGGAATAGCCTTTTTCTTTTAAAAGAAATTTTTCTTAAAAAATGCTTCTTTGTAAACGGTTTTCAAATAGTTTTCAGAAGGTCTTTAAAAACTTTTGCCCAGTCTGGTAACCTTCTGCTCTGATACCAAATGTAACACCCCGCCTCCGCTAGGGTCACTCGCAAAAGGAATGCACTAGCTTTAGAGGGACATTATTGGTAAACATGCACAGAAATATCACAAGACAGAACATATAAAATAGCGGAAGTAAAATCAAACTTTCATAACATGAATAAATAAGGTCTAAAGCCTTTTACATCAGAGTACATCAAAACCTGTCTTGCAATAGTAAAGAAGCATAAAGACATTTTCATAAATTATTCCCCAAGTAAAAACAGTAAAGTAGCCATTAGCCAAGAAAAGTCCAAGCCATCCATGATGACCTTCAAGCAGAAGAAGTCCGAACTAAACAACAGTATTTCCTCCCTGTAACCTGGGGGGAAACGGAAGAAAAGAGGCGAAACAAAACGGGTCAGTCAAAAAGACTGAGTAAGCCCTATCTACTATTAGCATAAAAACTAGTAAAGTTAACTGACATGAGAAACTGAGATGAACATAAGCATGATAACAAGATAGATAAGCTAAATCAAAATAACATGATGAACTACTGAACTCAGATAAACTAAGGTGTCATGATAAATTACGATGTCAAGATAAAACAAGGTATCACATCGTCAGGTTTCTATCAAGTATAATATCCCCAAGATATCTGTCACGTATAACGCCCCATGATATCTATCCTGTATTTTAGCTCTGCACCTACCGTACTAGTATCCCCACCGTGTCATGTGTTAACCAAGAATGACCCTCACTCAAAAGTCGTGTAATGGTCCATGTCAACCTAATATATCGCATATATGGGTTACTCAACTTGTATGTTTTATTCCATGTAAATGTTCAGTCACTTGCCGTAGACCATACGGGCTTTCCCATGAGATTCTATATTACTTTAACATAGTTCCATGATCCTTAAGATCGGTTTGGGCTGTTACCCTAAACCTAGCCAGGGTCTTCCAACATGAATTATCGTTTTTACAACTAGGACTTATGCTACCTAGGGCTACTAGGGATTATGCTTACCTATTGCACGTTTTCGTATCTCGGTTTGGGTTCAACCACCTAGGGCCACTAGGGATTACGCTAACCGCCAACCGCGCCCTTTTTCCCATGCATATATCGTGAATCGTTTTTCCATGACTGTATGCACTTGTATCACATTGTGCCATCCGAGTCCTGTCACAGGGCAGACCAGGAAATACAGGTATCGGTCGGGAGCTTTCAATTTATCTGCCGATGCAGATGCTAAGGTCTGTTTTTTCCTATACGTGGCTATGGTCCCACGAGACCACTCCCTCAACTAGTGAAAGACAAGACAGGATAAATCCTGTATGAGAACACAACACTGGCCAACCCACATCCAAGCCTTACCGCAACCATAATTAGATAGCAATTATGGTCTATTGGGTGTTCTCTGCCTTTCCGTACGTACACGCTTGACCAAAGATGGTAGGTAGCCTGACGAATGCTATATAGGGTACGACCGTGTATCGTCGACTATCCCCTACCCATCCCCGTCTTTAGGTCGCTCGTATAGCAACCAAGGCATACTCTTGGTTCTTCTAACGCAGACCTTAACCTCTCATGAGCCTAGTATAATCACCTGGCAGCTCATAGAGGGATACCAAGAATACCCTCACGTTCCCCAAAGCCGCTGCTTCGTTACCCAGTTCGCTGGAGCCTTTATCCAAATCAGATACTTGCTCCTACTCGTATACTTAAACGATGACCTACCGTATTAGGTTACTCATCTATCTATGAACTGGTCTAAACTTCCTTGACTAAGAATCATTACTTAGTTATTCTTCAACTAAGGTTTACCACTTAGCATTGTTCCCGTTATCCTTGTTAACTACGGTTATCCACCTAATCCTCAGAACTAGGGTTTACATAATGGATTAAGTGTCACTTAAGTTCATGACTTAACCCGTCTACAAATCCTATCAAAATTGGCTAAGTATCCAAGTTCAAGGCTTAACCCTACAAACCATGCTCAAGTTGGTTAAGTATATTAAGCAATTCACGACTTAACCTCGTCCAATTATCATTCTAGATTGGTTAAGTATATATTAACTTGACCATATCAATTTACTTAGTCAAATCGGTCAAGTGTATTCAAGCGATTCGTGACTTAGCCTTATCATGTTTTCACGTTATATTGGTTAAGTATTGGTTAACTTAACCACAATAAATTAACGAGTTAGATTGGATAAGTATAGGTCACTTAACCACATCAATTCATCACGTTTAGATTAGTTAAGTGTTTAACTTAACCCCATTAAACTACCAAGTGGGATTAATTAAGTCTAGGCTAACTTAACCCCATCCGATTTCCATGTTTAGACTAGTTGAGTCTAATCTTAACCCCATTCGTTAACCGTATTTTTCGGTTAAGCGTCATTAAGAAAACTTACTTAACCTTACCAAGTTATCGAGTTGGATTGATTAAGTGTTGGTTAACTTAACCCCATCCACTAGTCATATAAAAATGGTTAAGTGTCATTAGGCAAATCAAGTTACTTAACCTACCCAACCTTGTCATGTTTTGTTAAGTATCATTAGCCTAATCAAATTACTTAACCCATTTGTCCATGTCATATTTGGTTAAGAGTCATTAATCAAATTAACTTAACCCTATCATGTGGCATTAATTACTTAATGCACCTTCACCTCTCACATTAGACTTTGTTGTGGTTACTAGTTAAGCCGGTCGGTTCCGGGTAGCTTTACACCACAACTTGGTCTAACCTCGGGTTCAAGCACAACATGACCAACTTCTCACATTGGGTCCTATTGTTTGCAACTACTAGTTAGGCCGGTCGGTTCCGGGTAGTTTTACGTTGCAAACTCAACCCAACCTCGAGTTGGCCACACTTATATTATCTAAGTGTCATGTCCATCATGTTTCCCAAAACATGTTACAAGTTTTCAAGCATTTGGGTAGACCTAACTTAATAGGTAAATTCCCAAAGGGTAGACCTAACTTAATAGGTAAATTCCCAAGCTTATGTTTTTATGCATACTTACATGTCAACTTCCATGTTATATTTCAAGTCATGTTTTCAAGTTGTATTTTCATGTCATTAGAAATTACCCATAACATAACCCAACGCTTTTATACGTTCGCGACAACGTAATGGATTAAAAGAAGAGACTTGGCAAAGGCATGACAAAAATGGATATTAAGCCACAAGTTAATCATGGTGGCAAATGAGGCACAAATGTGTTCATTAACTTGCATGTTACATTCTTAAGCCTCAAAACATGCATAAACCCAAACTTGGCACATAAGCGAATCATGGTGACAAAAGATATGGAATGATGACTAGTAACTCGCATATATCATCATATAAGGGTTATGACTTCATATGCAAGTTGACATAAAGGTTATGAGGGTTCTCATGTTGCCTAATGCAACATTTCAACATAAAGGTTGTAGCTTTTAGCTCACAAGATCAAGATAATGACTTCATAAACTTGCATGACATGATAACATGTATCATACTCAATGATCAAACCCAAACTTGCAACATGAACATTTAACTTCATAGTTAATATCTAAGAGTAGGGAAAGGGCTTACATTGCTATGAAGGCACAAAAGATATGACAAAGCCCTTATGCAATCAAATAGACCCAAAATGCAAGCTCTAACATAAAAACCCTTGAGCCAAAATGATCAAAACCCTTGCTTTATGATGCAAAGATAGAAACTTTACTTGAGTGCAAGCTAATGACACTCATACAAGCTTGAAAACACTTGTATGCATGGAAAATCTCTCATAGAAACCATTTAGAAATTTTATGAAGAGAGTGGAGGCCATGAGAGGTAAAATTTTGCCATAGTTTAGTTGCATGAATGAATAATGAGGATTTAGGTTAGGTTAGGGTCTTATTTATAGATTAGGAAAGTGTTTTAGGCCATAGGATTAAACCTAGATTCAATCCAAGCCATTAAAGCATGTCTTGGGGAAGAAGTCAAGTCTAAAAAATGGAGTGGTGTCTTAACCAGGCCTAAAAATGGAGTGGTGTCTTAATTGGGCTGAATTTCAAATTTGTTTTCGGATTTGAATTTTCGTGAAACTTTGTGAGGCCATATCTCAGTAATACGAACTCTGATTTACGAAATTTCGGACTCTATTTCGCGTATTTTTCCGAGACAAACGCAATGGTGCAACCCGTTTATCCTGATTCAGGTTTTATAATTAAATTCTGCCTTGATTTCTTGTTTTAACGTGTTATCGAAATACGGGTTGTTACAAGAGATGAAATTGATAATGGATGGAAATTGAGTTAAGAATGGGATTTGGCTTGGACGCGTGAAGGACTTGGTTTTGAGGATAAAATTGGAATTTTGTTTGGGAATGCATTTGTATATGCTGACAGGGTAGCAGACGGAAAGGATATAATGATATGCCCGACAAATAGGTACACGTTTATTTTTATATGGGTTTAGAGATTTATGAGCCTATTTGGCAAGCCGCTTGGCTGTTTTATTTTCTTTTGGATAGGAGGAGGCCTAGAAAGGCGAGTTGTAGTTGTACCGATTGAGCCGTACAAAGGAGGTGCTGGGGAAATTTTTCGGAAATTTAAGGTGTTAGAAAATTTACAATATTTTTGAAAATATTTATTCACAATATTGAATTGATTTTTATTTAAAATAAATTGGATTTGAAAATTTAAGGGTTTGTAACGTTCTTTCTTACCTTTGCAATTTAGAGGACGAAATTAATTTAAGGGGGGAAGAATGTAACGACCCATGTTTTTGGCCGTCAAATATTTAATTTATTTAATTTAAATATTATATTTGGAATATCGATGGAATTTAATATTGAATTCGTTATTTAAATGAAGTTCGAATGTTATATATTTATATAATTATAAATCGAGCTCGAAATAGCGCTGCAGTTCGTAAATTGGAGTTTTGAACTTCAATTGAGAATACAGGATCCGATATAAGTCGGATTTCTGTGAAACAAGAAACGTTAGGACCGTATTGACAATAATTTTCATATGAAAGAGAAAAATTCAGATTTCATATTATAAATAGTAAGTTACGGCCAAATCAAAATTTGAAATAATCGCTGTGGAAATCGTAATTTAAATATCGGCCTTTGAAATGGCCATTTTGCAAACGATCTCGGATTTCGACAAAATCAGTTTCATTGGGACCGTAGCGTTAAATTATTGCACGATGTTAAATGGCGTGGCAAACCGATGTCGTATGTGACCACGGTAGCCATAAACGCCCGTTCATTTTCTATATTGCGTATTTAATTTAATAAAAGGATATTTGAGTGTAACTTGAACAGACGATCGAATTAGGCCACGAAACCAGTCCCGTTGAGTTCGTATCGTCGATTAGGGTCAGGATAGGTATATAGTTTGTTATTTTTGGAGACGGGCAATTTGGTGTCAGAATGGGCATTGCGGTGCGCGATAAAAATAGCCTACCGGAAAAACAGTCTCAGAATGCGACGAAACTAGTGCCGTTGGATTCGTATTGAAAAATTATTGTAAGATATACAAGTTTCAAGTTGATTCGATTTATCTGGTGATCGTGAAAAAATTAAACGCGTATTTATTACTGGTTTTATAAGGGAATTTTTTTTCCAAACGATGTCGGAATTCGACGAAACTTGTCCCATTGGGTTCTGAATACCTTTTTACACTAAGATTAGCTTTTTAATCAGAGAACAGAAATCAATTGTGGTGGTTTTTATCAACTACTTCGCGGTGATCGAGATTTTCCAACTTAAGTACATGTATACTTAAAGTTTAAGCAAAAAAAACATATCCTATCCCTTACCTCAAGTACAAACATGTGTGGCATGGCCTTTTACATTCAAACCTCACATGTTTAATTTAAGTAATAGCTACCCTAAAATAAGAAATGCACAGGACTACTACCAATAGTAACAATACAATTTACACATGCCCTACCGTCCTGTTTATTTCATCAGCCTAATCTAAACCGTATCAATCAACATCAAGATTTCCACAGCTATGAAAACACTAAAGCCTATCCTAGCGAAGCTACTTGATGCCGTGCTCAGCAAATTTACTTGAGCCGTGATGGCCAAATTGTTTCAAACGCCGTGGCATCCAAGCCGTCTCCACTCCAGTATATATATACGGTCTCCTTCTTCATTTGGTTGTTTACAGTAAGAAAAAGAAAAAGAAACTCCAACCTTGGAAAAATCATTTCGATCCAACGGTACCATTAAAAATCACGATATCAGTATCAATAACACCCTGAAACCCATCTCAACATTTCCACGATCATAAATAGTGGAACGTTGCTGTCCAACGTTAGATGCCAAGATCTTGGTTTCCGTTTATCTTAAGATATAGCGATCTATACGCGGATCCGGTTGTGGAGGAACAATCAGCGTTGTACGGCGCTCAAGTGGCAAAAATTTTGGGCATTCTGAGTTCGGAAAATGTCGCACTAGGGAACTGTGATCCACGGTTGTCGTCGGTTTAAGGCACCGGAGGGGAAGGTGATGGGCCGGGCAAGTCGAGAGCGTGGAGTGATGTTGAATGGAGTCGTTTTTACGGTGGTTTGGGGTATGATGCGGAGTGTCACATTTATGCGTGTACAGGAGGAAACAAATGGAGCTTCAGCAGCTTTGTTTCGGGAAGATGAAGTCCAGCATTGGGCTTGGGTGCGGAAATGGTGGGCTTTGGGCCGGTATAAAAAAAAGAAAAAAAAGAAAGGGGCTGGCGTCAGTTAGCAGGCAAGAAGGCGGTTTTCCTTTTCTTTGTTGGGGAAGGGCAACGTGGATTTGCATGACAGGAAAGGGGCGGATCCAGATATGGTATTTGGGACGGTAGGAAAACAAAATGTGAGGGTCATAAGGTATTGGGAACGCATGGGATTTATGGGCCGGGGAAGTCCCAAAAAGGTGAGACAAGGGATGAACGAGCTGTAGCTTTTGGTTGTTCTCTTGTAGCAGTCGGCTAGTAAAGCATGGGTTTTGGGCCGTCATGCAAATGTTGGGAAAACTATGGAAAAGAGAACGGTGGTATGGTGAAGACAGAAGGGATGGAAGAATTAGAAAAAAAGGGGATGGTTCTTTTAAATGCAGCAGCGAATTTGTAAGAACCCGTAACTTCCCCGGTAAGGAAAGAACGGATACTTTGAGAACAACACACAAAAGAACACAGACGGAAGAACATTTCATTGTATATTACAACAATTCATCAGAATACAAGAATATACAGAGTATTAACAAATAAAATACATTCGATAAATGTCATAGATTACAATAAATTACATAGCAGCGGAAACTAATCCAAAATACAACTGAAGGAGATATACGGATACAAAGCTTTCCGGATATCGTTCCAGCTGTAAACCAGGATTCTGTGAATATAATTCTGCAAAACCAAAACTACTAGCTGCCCGTGTCGAAAATAAGGGCACCCAGAGTTTAGGCTGAAATAATAAACTCCATGTCAGTCATGTGACTGGTGTCAGAACTAAAGCAGTTATTAATCTTTATTTTAAAGTTAGGTAAATCAAGGGACCACATCGTATAACATGGAACGGGTTTCCTCCCAAGAATACCAGTTCATAAAACAATAGCGCAATGCTAAATAAAGAACAATGAAGCTATTATAAGACCCAGGTCCCATCACACAACGCAACGCAAGCCGGAGGTTAGGGTTTTACCTTATAATAGCCAAAGAATACTTGATATGCTAAATTTCATCTTTTATTATTACTATAAGTGTATAGTTTCAAAACAATTTCATATCATAAGTATCAATCATAGACGACATGAGCGTCCCTTGCCACTATGTCGCCATATATAGGTTTACAATTAAAACCGCAATACACGTATTGGAAATTGGATTTCTGTCTATGAACCGAGGCAAAAGATAGTCCTCTACCGATTCCAGACAATCTAGCCCATGTCTCAGGACCAGAACGCATCAACCCTTTGGATCGTCAGGGCAGGTCCACCGATGTGGATTATTATGCCTGAACACTACGTTTCCCCACCCTTTGGGGCGTAAATGAGTCCACTGACTCTATCGGACCCGGATCGTCCGATCTAACCGAGGCGCCTCGCAACAGCAACAACCACACAGGTGAAAAGTATATAAATGTCAGGGCTGGTAGGTCACTGACACCACACTAGCTAGAAGGAAATGCATGCCCTCCCTGATGTCCTCTCCCGTTTCTGGTTCACAACCGGGGTGTGAGGCTCGCGAATTCACGTTACACAAAGCTACGCCACAAAGGCCGTGCTTTGATCATCAACCACAAGACTCTGCTTTTCAACAGAAGCCTTGATCATTTGCATCTTAGCATGCCACACAGGAAAACCACTCTATGCAACCGATATCAATCACACAGAATGAAATCCAATGTCAGACACACAGTCCATACAAGTCCGTTCTGGGTCTGAACGAAACCGGAGGCACTTTCCTCGCGTATCCATCGATCTCCAAGTACGTCTAGACGACCACCAACTATTTCTCTCCTCTTGGGTGTACAGCCCAATCAGGATCGTCAGTAATTATCCAAACGATGTGGAGACTTCCGGTCTTCGACCACCGTCTTCATCTTCGACTTATCGTCGTATCAGTTATTCAGAATGGGATAAACCCGGTCTTTCTGAATAACTCGCGTATATAATAAACAAGTGTTACACAAACACAACATACGCCTCATTCCAATTCAGAATATTCTTTTGTTCAAATATTCTTATTCCTTAGGAAAGGTTCCCATTAGTTTTATCAAAGATAAATTCTTTAAATTTATTCTTTAATCTTCTTTTGAATATCAATTCAAACTAGTCGGGATTAGCGAACCACACCGAAGTAATCATTTATTATATTTCCCAATCCAAACCTGTTCATCCCATGAAGTAAAACTGGTCACACTCCATATCTAACACCACGGTGTTATCGATAAATTAAATTACCATTTCACGTTTAAATCTAATTAAAGATTTAACTATCGTTTGGATTAAAACTGGTGGTACTCCATTCTCGATCATTCCTTGAATTTGATAATTTTAATTGTCGGATTCACTTTTCAATCTATTTAAAGATTCATTAAAACTCCACTTAGTTTTAATATTTTACTGGGTTAAAGAACTCATGTCATTTAAGACACAGTTCATGATAAACCCAAAAAATCAATTCCAATTCAATTCCAATTAAACATTATTTAATTGGTTCACTTCATTAAATCTAAATAAAAAGATTTAATCCTTTTTCTCAACTGGGTTTAAGAACAGTGTTAATGAAGACACCATTCATGACAAACCCAAATCCCATTTGATATTAAATACAAGGCTCTGAATAGAAAATATATCGGATTATATTCAATATCAAATTCTACGACCAACAAATATCGTATTGGAAATAACGATATAAAGTATATCTTTAAAATTTCCATAACAATATCTGTATAATCACGAAATCCCACATCGAAATATTCCGAAGACAATTTCAATTCAAATCCAATTTATTTATTTTTCAAAACAATCGAATTATAACTCTAGTTCAAAACTAGTTCATTTCGAAAAAAAAGTATTTTTATCTTTTCAAATATGGAGTTTTTCATCCCAATTCTTTCCAAATCATTTCTTATGATTTTACATTAATTATTACTATTTTTATTAAAATATATCAAGGCCCGTACAGTTGATTTCCATCAACGGCCATCGAACTGCACTTACAGCGACCTTTTCCAAATTTGATTTGGACGTATCTCCAAATACAACCGTTAGATTTCAAATTTCTAATATTCGTTAGAAAGCTCTTTTCGGTACGAACCCAACGGTTCCGGTTTTATGAGAATCCGACGGTCGGATCTCCTGTAATATCCGTTCGAAGTCAATGGTCGAAATTCATGAACTACCGCAGCGCGGCGCGTTCTATTCAGGCCATTATATTATATATATAATATATATTTCGTCGATTTCTATTTAAAACGAATTTTATAAATCATTTTAAATTCGTTTTCAAAATGATTTCAACTTCATATTCAATTTCAAATCAAAATTAAATATTCCACTATAAATTCGTTTTAAATTCATTTCAAATAAATTTCAATTCAAATCGATTTCAATTCAATTTCCATTTATTTCAAATTTTAATTCAATTTAATTCGAATTTCAATTCAATTTTATTCGAATTCCCATTCAATCCTATTCAATTCGAATTTCTATTCAATTCTATTCAATTTGGATTTCTATTCAATTCGAATTTCTATTTAATTTCAATTTGAATTCAATTCTGTTTAATTCGAATTCAATTCTATTCAATTCATTTCAAAATATCATATTTTGAATTCACTTTCGATAATTGTAAAATGAATAAAATCGACAACATTCCCGTTCGTGTAAAAATGGCGTTTAACTACTTAACACGGCTTTACATTTCAATATTCACTAAATATTATTTTAAAATATTTATTAATGCTGAACTGGAATCAGACACAGTCAAGCACCATATAATGTGGATTATATGGATTTCATCCAATTCAAATACACAACAATGACGATAAACAATCAACCATCATCCAAAGTGCGCTCTACACTGCATAAGCATCGAATATAAATATTCAACGCTCATAACAGCTTGTCAATCAATCGATCGACATACAGCTAATTATTGGGACTAGTGTATGTCATATATCATCCCAATACCCGTGTGGGGTTTCAATCAATCAACCACAGTTTTTATTTGTGCAGTTGGGCGATGTGTAAAATTTATCGTCCCAATCAATCAGTCAAATCAGTGTATATAAACAAATCATTCGATTTGTTTATAAATATTTATTTCATTTCATTTCAAATACACGTTAAAAATCCTATTTTTAACTATAAAATATTCTTAAATATATATATATATATATTTTATTTCACACCACACAATCAATTTTCACAACAACATGCAATCAAACAAACAAGCCGTCCATGGTCTGTGGACGACGGGTGTCGGGTGCTACTAAACACCGTCGGCATCCTAGTATATATATATTTCAAACTAGAAATAAAGAAAATTAAAGGTGAGAAGTTCTCGCAGAGGGTTCCACTCCGCCGCGCTTTTCTGTTTAACTGCTGAACCGTCTGGATTTGCTTGAAATTCCAATGCAGTCTTCTCCATGCTATTCATAATGAAAATTATATTTTTATTACTTCTTTTCAATAAATAAAAATCATATTTTTATTTGTACTTCATATACTTTTTTCGACGCTTCTTCCTATATAAAAATTATATTTTTATATTTCTACTTCATATGTAAAGATCGAATTTTTAACTTCACTACATATATAAAGATAACAATTTTATATTCTCTATTATATATTTTCACAACGCTACTAAATATATAAAGATCGAATTTTTAACTTCACGTCCTATATATAAAAATTATATTTTTATATTGCTCTTCTCCTAATAAAGATTATATTTTTATTACTCTATATGAATAAAAATCATATTTTTAACATGCCACTAGTATAAAAATTATATTTTTAACCTTTCTATTATATAAAAATTATATTTTTAACCATTCATATAAAGATCGAATTTTTATCTCTACTTTATATGTATAAAAATCTCGTCTTTTCTTAACTAAAAATTAAACTTTTCTATAATAAAAACTTCACCTTTCTAACGTTATAAATCACTCCTTTTAGAGGATAAAAATCATATCATGGTGGCAAATGAGGCACAAATGTGTTCATTAACTTGCATGTTACATTCTTAAGCCTCAAAACATGCATAAACCCAAACTTGGCACATAAGCGAATCATGGTGACAGAAGATATGGAATGATGACTAGTAACTCGCATATATCATCATATAAGGGTTATGACTTCATATGAAAGTTGACATAAAGGTTATGAGGGTTCTCATGTTGCCTAATGCAACATTTCAACATAAAGGTTGTAGCTTTTAGCTCACAAGATCAAGATAATGACTTCATAAACTTGCATGACATGATAGCATGTATCATACTCAATGATCAAACCCAAACTTGCAACATGAACATTTAACTTCATAGTTAATATCTAAGAGTAGGGAAAGGGCTTACATTGCTATGAAGGCACAAAAGATATGACAAAGCCCTTATGCAATCAAATAGACCCAAAATGCAAGCTCTAACATAAAAACCCTTGAGCCAAAATGATCAAAACCCGTGCTTTATGATGCAAAGATAGAAACTTGACTTGAATGCAAGCTAATGACACTCATACAAGCTTAAAAACACTTGTATGCATGGAAAATCTCTCATAGAAACCATTTAGAAATTTTATGAAGAGAGTGGAGGCCATGAGAGGTAAAATTTTGCCATAGTTTAGTTGCATGAATGAATAATGAGGATTTAGGATAGGTTAGGGTCTTATTTATAGATTAGGCAAGTGTTTTAGGCCATAGGATTAAACCTAGATTCAATCCAAGCCATCAAAGCATGTCTTGGGGAAGAAGTCAAGTCTAAAAAATGGAGTGGTGTCTTAACCAGGCCTAAAAATGGAGTGGTGTCTTAATTGGGCTGAATTTCAAATCTGTTTTCGGATTTGAATTTTCGTGAAACTTTGCGAGGCCATATCTCAGTCATACGAACTCTGATTTACGAAATTTCGGACTCTATTTCGCGTATTTTCCGAGACGAACGCAATGGCGCAACCCATTTATCCTGATTCAGGTTTTATAATTAAATTCTGCCTTGATTTCTTGTTTTAACGTGTTATCGAAATACGGGTTGTTACATTCTCCCCTCCTTTTAGGATTTCGTCCCCGAAATCTCCAAGTTAGGAAGAACATATCCTACCATCCATCATCCATCTACTCAAAATATCATCCACAAGCAACCATTGTCCTTAGATGATTTCTAATGCTGTATGAATATATGCAAAACGTGTGTGTACATGTTCCTTAGCTAATGCTAATGGTCAGGCCTGAATAATCTTTCTAATGCAAAATATGTATAGTGCCATGAATCCAACATGTATGCAAATAGTCCTAGTCATATAGATACTATATGCGTGCAAAATCATTCATTCATATGCAACAATCACATGATAACACATTCAATTTCATCCATAAACAAGTATAAATACTCGTGCATATGCAATATGAAATGTGACCGAGTCGAGCTAGTATCTAATGTGTATTCGCACATCCACGAGCAACCACTTGCAACCACTTGGAACCATATCAATCATAACATGTTTCAAATACATGTTTACATCCATAGGGTTCTACCTAGGATTCCCTGAAACAGGGTCGAGAAGATAAACAAGACAAACTCCTTACGGGGTTTGTAACAAAAAATAGGACCAAGAAGATGTCCACAAAAGATAGCCTACAAGTAAGCTCTACAGAAAACAGGGATCAAGGATATACTCCCAAAAAGAGATATCATGCGCGTATCTAGTCTTTGACCATCAAAGTCGTATTTCCTCGAGCTTAATTCCATTGTGCCTTGACCGTCTTTTAACTTCGCGATTTCGTAGCTTCTTATTTCCTGTTTCCATAACATGAGCTGGAACTCATTTCTTCGTCGCCTCTCGTTCCACTTGCACTTATCCTTTTCCTAGAATACTTGACGCAAACATGACTGCGTACTCATGATCTCATGCAAGCTTTCCAAAATTCACTAGTGAATCTTGGATCTCGTTTATATACTATAATGTATTCCATGTAGAAGAACATTCTCTTGAAAGTAAACAGATGTTAACCAGGTTATCAAGCGCACTTACTAGGGTGATCTCTATAACCCATGCATAAATGAAGTAAACCATTCGTCTTATCGGCGCACACCACTCGATCGGGCTTCAAATTTCCAATAAAGGCATCAAGGGATTCTAAGTAACTAGTCATGACAGAACCTCAAAAAGGTTACACGATACTTCGAGGGCATTACCAAGGCTAGTCAAAAGGTCTAACTACCCTCCTATCAAAACCGAGAGTGGCACCCCCTACTGGATAACCACTTCATCCCTAGAATCCATCCATAGCTTATAAACATAAGCATTATTTCCAAATTCAACACTTGGCATAAACATTCTCAAATCCAAACAGGTCATGTATAAATGGACTGATTCTCCAATAGGACTTTGAGACAAAAATGGGATCCTCTATTACGCTAGTACTTAAGGTGCAGAGACTCAACTACCGAAGCGGACTTAAATGATGCGGGGATCAAAACAAAGTCTTGGCGGGATGATAGAAAAGAATAACTAGATCTTCAACAAGGATGTTATCCCCCTACTCAGGTACTCTAGCGAGGGTATACAATTATCTTCACGATGATCTTGTCCTTGTCCCACAATACTTAACTATCTGTCCCGTTTCACCATACCAAAGATACTTTTTCGTTATGGGTTGAGCCATACCAACAAGTTGCTCATCCTTAAGCTCGTATCCTTTATCCTCTTTCTCACTATCCTTTCTTATAACGCGGCCACTGGTCTCTCGAGAACCACCTCCATCGCATGGAAAGCACTTTCGTAGATAGAAAAGACTAGTCGCAGTTAAAACCACTGTGACTACAGATGGAGGAAAGAAAGGAGAAGAGATTCAATTAAGGAAACAAGGATAGTGCTAATGGCCTTTGGGGAATAGCCTTTTTCTTTTAAAAGAAAATTTTATTAAAAAATGCTTCTTTGTAAACGGTTTTCAAATAATTTTCAGAAGGTCTTTAAAAACTTTTGCCCAGTATGGTAACCTTCTGCTCTGATACCAAATGTAACACCCCGCCTCCGCTAGGGTCACTCGCAAAAGGAATGCACTAGCTTTAGAGGGGCATTATTGGTAAACATGCACAGAAATATCACAAGACAGAACATATAAAATAGCGGAAGTAAAATCAAACTTTCATAACATGAATAAATAAGGTCTAAAGCCTTTTACATCAGAGTACATCAAAACCTGTCTTGCAATAGTAAAGAAGCATAAAGACATTTTCATAAATTATTCCCCAAGTAAAAACAGTAAAGTAGCCATTAGCCAAGAAAAGTCCAAGCCATCCATGATGACCTTCAAGTAGAAGAAGTCCGAACTAAACAACAGTATTTCCTCCCTGTAACCTGGGGGGAAACGGAAGAAAAGAGGCGAAACAAAACGGGTCAGTCAAAAAGACTGAGTAAGCCCTATCTACTATTAGCATAAAAACTAGTAAAGTTAACTGACATGAGAAACTGAGATGAACATAAGCATGATAACAAGATAGATAAGCTAAATCAAAATAACATGATGAACTACTGAACTCAGATAAACTAAGGTGTCATGATAAATTACGATGTCAAGATAAAACAAGGTATCACATCGTCAGGTTTCTATCAAGTATAATATCCCCAAGATATCTGTCACGTATAACGCCCCGTGATATCTATCCTGTATTTTAGCTCCGCACCTACCGTACTAGTATCCCCACCGTGTCATGTGTTAACCAAGAATGACCCTCACTCAAAAGTCGTGTAATGGTCCATGTCAACCTAATATATCGCATATATAGGTTACTCAACTTGTATGTTTTATTCCATGTAAATGTTCAGTCACTTGCCGTAGACCATACGGGCTTTCCCATGAGATTCTATATTACTTTAACATAGTTCCATAATCCTTAAGATCGATTTGGACTGTTACCCTAAACCTAGCCAGGGTCTTCCAACATGAATTATCGTTTGTACAACTAGGACTTATGCTACCTAGGGCTACTAGGGATTATGCTTACCTATTGCACATTTTCGTATCTCGGTTTGGGTTCAACCACTTAGGGACACTAGGGATTACGCTAACCGCCAACCGCGCCCTTTTTCCCATGCATATATCGTGAATCGTTTTTCCATGACTGTATGCACATGTATCACATCGTGCCATCCGAGTCCTGTCACAGGGCAGACCAGGAAATACAGGACTCGGTCGGGAGCTTTCAATTTATCTGCCGATGCAGATGCTAAGGTCTGTTTTTTCCTATACGTGGCTATGGTCCCACGAGACCACTCCCTCAACTAGTGAAAGACAAGACAGGATAAATCCTGTATGAGAACACAACACTGGCCAACCCACATCCAAGCCTTACCGCAACCATAATTAGATAGCAATTATGGTCTATTGGGTGTTCTCTGCCTTTCCGTACGTACACGCTTGACCAAAGATGGTAGGTAGCCTGACGAAATGCTATCTAGGGTACGACCGTGTATCGTCGACTATCCCCTATCCATCCCCGTCTTTAGGTCGCTCGTATAGCAACCAAGGCATACTCTTGGTTCTTCTAACGCAGACCTTAACCTCTCATGAGCCTAGTATAATCACCTGGCAGCTCATAGAGGGATACCAAGAATACCCTCACGTTCCCCGAAGCCGCTGCTTCGTTAACCAGTTCGCTGGAGCCTTTATCCAAATCAGATACTTGCTCCTACTCGTATACTTAAACGATGACCTACCGTATTAGGTTACTCATCTATCTATGAACTGGTCTAAACTTCCTTGACTAAGAATCATTACTTAGTTATTCTTCAACTAAGGTTTACCACTTAGCATTGTTCCCGTTATCCTTGTTAACTACGGTTATCCACCTAATCCTCAGAACTAGGGTTTACATAATGGATTAAGTGTCACTTAAGTTCATGACTTAACCCTTCTACAAATCCTATCAAAATTGGCTAAGTATCCAAGTTCAAGGCTTAACCCTACAAACCATGCTCAAGTTGGTTAAGTATATTAAGCAATTCACGACTTAACCTCGTCCAATTATCATTCTAGATTGGTTATGTATATATTAACTTGACCCTATCAATTTACTTAGTCAAATCGGTCAAGTGTATTCAAGCGATTCGTGACTTAGCCTTATCATGTTTTCACGTTATATTGGTTAAGTATTGGTTAACTTAACCACAATAAATTAACGAGTTAGATTGGATAAGTATAGGTCTCTTAACCACATCAATTCATCACGTTTAGATTAGTTAAGTGTTTAACTTAACCCCATTAAACTACCAAGTGGGATTAATTAAGTCTAGGCTAACTTAACCCCATCCGATTTCCATGTTTAGACTAGTTGAGTCTAATCTTAACCCCATTCGTTAACCGTATTTTTCGGTTAAGCGTCATTAAGAAAACTTACTTAACCTTACCAAGTTATCGAGTTGGATTGATTAAGTGTTGGTTAACTTAACCCCATCCACTAGTCATATAAAAATGGTTAAGTGTCATTAGGCAAATCAAGTTACTTAACCTACCCAACCTTGTCATGTTTTGTTAAGTATCATTAGCCTAATCAAATTACTTAACCCATTTGTCCATGTCATATTTGGTTAAGAGTCATTAATCAAATTAACTTAACCCTATCATGTGGCATTAATTACTTAATGCACCTTCACCTCTCACATTAGACTTTGTTGTGGTTACTAGTTAAGCCGGTCGGTTCCGGGTAGCTTTACACCACAACTTGGTCTAACCTCGGGTTCAAGCACAACATGACCAACTTCTCACATTGGGTCCTATTGTTTGCAACTACTAGTTAGGCCGGTCGGTTCCGGGTAGTTTTATGTTGCAAACTCAACCCAACCTCGAGTTGGCCACACTTATATTATCTAAGTGTCATGTCCATCATGTTTCCCAAAACATGTTACAAGTTTTCAAGCATTTGGGTAGACCTAACTTAATAGGTAAATTCCCAAAGGGTAGACCTAACTTAATAGGTAAATTCCCAAGCTTATGTTTTTATGCATACTTACATGTCAACTTCCATGTTATATTTCAAGTCATGTTTTCAAGTTGTATTTTCATGTCATTAGAAATTACCCATAACATAACCCAACGCTTTTATACGTTCGCGACAACGTAATGGATTAAAAGAAGAGACTTGGCAAAGGCATGACAAAAATGGATATTAAGCCACAAGTTAATCATGGTGGCAAATGAGGCACAAATGTGTTCATTAACTTGCATGTTACATTCTTAAGCCTCAAAACATGCATAAACCCAAACTTGGCACATAAGCGAATCATGGTGACAAAAGATATGGAATGATGACTAGTAACTCGCATATATCATCATATAAGGGTTATGACTTCATATGCAAGTTGACATAAAGGTTATGAGGGTTCTCATGTTGCCTAATGCAACATTTCAACATAAAGGTTGTAGATTTTAGCTCACAAGATCAAGATAATGACTTCATAAACTTGCATGACATGATAGCATGTATCATACTCAATGATCAAACCCAAACTTGCAACATGAACATTTAACTTCATAGTTAATATCTAAGAGTAAGGAAAGGGCTTACATTGCTATGAAGGCACAAAAGATATGACAAAGCCCTTATGCAATCAAATAGACCCAAAATGCAAGCTCTAACATAAAAACCCTTGAGCCAAAATGATCAAAACCCTTGCTTTATGATGCAAAGATAGAAACTTGACTTGAATGCAAGCTAATGACACTCATACAAGCTTGAAAACACTTGTATGCATGGAAAATCTCTCATAGAAACCATTTAGAAATTTTATGAAGAGAGTGGAGGCCATGAGAGGTAAAATTTTGCCATAGTTTAGTTGCATGAATGAATAATGAGGATTTAGGATAGGTTAGGGTCTTATTTATAGATCAGGCAAGTGTTTTAGGCCATAGGATTAAACCTAGATTCAATCCAAGCCATCAAAGCATGTCTTGGGGAAGAAGTCAAGTCTAAAAAATGGAGTGGTGTCTTAACCAGGCCTAAAAATGGAGTGGTGTCTTAATTGGGCTGAATTTCAAATTTGTTTTCGGATTTGAATTTTCGTGAAACTTTGTGAGGCCATATCTCAGTCATACGAACTCTGATTTACGAAATTTCGGACTCTATTTCGCGTATTTTTCCGAGACGAACGCAATGGTGCAATCCGTTTATCCTGATTCAGGTTTTATAATTAAATTCTGCCTTGATTTCTTGTTTTAACGTGTTATCGAAATACGGGTTGTTACAAGAGATGAAATTGATAATGGATGGAAATTGAGTTAAGAATGGGATTTGGCTTGGACGCGTGAAGGACTTGGTTTTGAGGATAAAATTGGAATTTTGTTTGGGAATGCATTTGTATATGCTGACAGGGTAGCAGACGGAAAGGATATAATGATATGCCCGACAAATAGGTACACGTTTATTTTTATATGGGTTTAGAGATTTATGAGCCTATTTGGCAAGCCGCTTGGCTGTTTTATTTTCTTTTGGATAGGAGGAGGCCTAGAAAGGCGAGTTGTAGTTGTACCGATTGAGCCGTACAAAGGAGGTACTGGGGAAATTTTTCGGAAATTTAAGGTGTTAGAAAATTTACAATATTTTTGAAAATATTTATTCACAATATTGAATTGATTTTTATTTAAAATAAATTGGATTTGAAAATTTAAGGGTTTGTAACGTTCTTTCTTACCTTTGCAATTTCGAGGACGAAATTAATTTAAGGGGGGAAGAATGTAACGACCCATGTTTTTGGCCGTCAAATATTTAATTTATTTAATTTAAATATTATATTTGGAATATCGATGGAATTTAATATTGAATTCGTTATTTAAATGAAGTTCGAATGTTATATATTTATATAATTATAAATCGAGCTCGAAATAGCGCTGCAGTTCGTAAATTGGAGTTTTGAACTTCAATTGAGAATACAGGATCCGATATAAGTCGGATTTCTGTGAAACAAGAAACGTTAGGACCGTATTGACAATAATTTTCATATGAAAGAGAAAAATTCAGATTTCATATTATAAATAGTAAGTTACGGCCAAATCAAAATTTGAAATAATCGCTGTGGAAATCGTTATTTAAATATCGGCCTTTGAAATGGCCATTTTGCAAACGATCTCGGATTTCGACAAAATCAGTTTCATTGGGACCGTAGCGTTAAATTATTGCACGATGTTAAATGGCGTGGCAAACCGATGTCGTATGTGACCACGGTAGCCATAAACGCCCGTTCATTTTCTGTATTGCGTATTTAATTTAATAAAAGGATATTTGAGTGTAACTTGAACAGACGATCGAATTAGGCCACGAACCCAGTCCCGTTGAGTTTGTATCGTAGATTAGGGTCAGGATAGGTATATAGTTTGTTATTTTTGGAGACGGGCAATTTGGTGTCAAAATGGGCATTGCGGTCCGCGATAAAAATAGCCTACCGGAAAAACAGTCTCAGAATGCGACGAAACAAGTGCCGTTGGATTCGTATTGAAAAATTATTGTAAGATATACAAGTTTCAAGTTGATTCAATTTATCTGGTGATCGTGAAAAAATTAAACGCGTGTTTATTTCTGGTTTTATAAGGGAATTTTTTTTCCAAACGATGTCGGAATTCGACGAAACTTGTCCCATTGGGTTCTGAATACCTTTTTACACTAAGATTAGCTTTTTAATCAGAGAACAGAAATCAATTGTGGTTGTTTTTATCAACTACTTCGCGGTGATCGAGATTTTCCAACTTAAGTACATGTATACTTAAAGTTTAAGCAAAAAAAAAACATATCCTATCCCTTACCTCAAGTACAAACATGTGTGGTATGGCCTTTTACATTCAAACCTCACATGTTTAATTTAAGTAATAGCTACCCTAAAATAAGAAATGCACAGGGCTACTACCAATAGTAACAATACAATTTACACATGCCCTACCGTCCTGTTTATTTCATCAGCCTAATCTAAACCGTATCAATCAACATCAAGATTTCCACAGCTATGAAAACACTAAAGCCTATCCTAGCGAAGCTACTTGATGCCGTGCTCAGCAAATTTACTTGAGCCGTGATGGCCAAATTGTTTCAAACGCCGTGGCATCCAAGCCGTCTCCACTCCAGTATATATATATATACGGTCTCCTTCTTCATTTGGTTGTTTACAGTAAGAAAAAGAAAAAGAAACTCCAACCTTGGAAAAATCATTTCGATCCAACGGTACCATTAAAAATCACGATATCAGTATCAATAACACCCTGAAACCCATCTCAACATTTCCACGATCATAAATAGTGGAACGTTGCTGTCCAACGTTAGATGCCAAGATCTTGGTTTCCGTTTATCTTAAGATATAGCGATCTATACGCGGATCCGGGTGTGGAGGAACAATCAGCGTTGTACGGCGCTCAAGTGGCGAAAATTTTGGGCATTCTGAGTTCGGAAAATGTCGCACTAGGGAACTGTGATCCACGGTTGTCGTCGGTTTAAGGCACCGGAGGGGAAGGTGATGGGACGGGCAAGTCGAGAGCGTGGAGTGATGTTGAATGGAGTCGTTTTTACGGTGGTTTGGGGTATGATGCGGAGTGTCACATTTATGCGTGTACAGGAGGAAACAAATGGAGCTTCAGCAGCTTTGTTTCGGGAAGATGAAGTCCAGCATTGGGCTTGGGTGCGGAAATGGTGGGCTTTGGGCCGGTATAAAAAAAAGAAAAAAAAAGAAAAAAAAGAAAGGGGCTGGCGTCAGTTAGCAGGCAAGAAGGCGGGTTTCCTTTTCTTTGTCGGGGAAGGGCAACGTGGATTTGCATGACAGGAAAGGGGCGGATCCAGATATGGTATTTGGGATGGTAGGAAAACAAAATGTGAGGGTCATAAGGTATTGGGAACGCATGGGATTTATGGGCCGGGGAAGTCCCAAAAAGGTGAGACAAGGGATGAACGAGCTGTAGCTTTTGGTTGTTCTCTTGTAGCAGTCGGCTAGTAAAGCATGGGTTTTGGGCCATCATGCAAATGTATGGAAAACTATGGAAAAGAGAACGGTGGTATGGTGAAGACAGAAGGGATGGAAGAATTAGAAAAAAAGGGGATGGTTCTTTTAAATGCAGCAGCGAATTTGTAAGAACCCGTAACTTCCCCGGTAAGGAAAGAACGGATACTTTGAGAACAACACACAAAAGAACACAGACGGAAGAACATTTCATTGTATATTACAACAATTCATCAGAATACAAGAATATACAGAGTATTAACAAATAAAATACATTCGATAAATGTCATAGATTACAATAAATTACATAGCAGCGGAAACTAATACAAAATACAACTGAAGGAGATATACGGATACAAAGCTTTCCGGATATCGTTCCAGCTGTAAACCAGGATTCTGTGAATATAAATCTGCAAAACCAAAACTACTAGCTGCCCGTGTCGAAAATAAGGGCACCCAGAGTTTAGGCTGAAATAATAAACTCCATGTCAGTCATGTGACTGGTGTCAGAACTAAAGCAGTTATTAATCTTTATTTTAAAGTTAGGTAAATCAAGGGACCACATCATATAACATGGAACGGGTTTCCTCCCAAGAATACCAGTTCATAAAACAATAGCACAATGCTAAATAAAGAACAATGAAGCTATTATAAGACCCAGGTCCCATCACACAATGCAACGCAAGCCGGAGGTTAGGGTTTTACCTTATAATAGCCAAAGAATGCTTGATATGCTAAATTTCATCTTTTATTATTACTATAAGTGTATAGTGTCAAAACAATTTCATATCATAAGTATCAATCATAGACGACATGAGCGTCCCTTGCCACTATGTCGCCATATATAGGTTTACAATTAAAACCGCAATACACGTATTGGAAATTGGATTTCTGTCTATGAACCGAGGCAAAAGATAGTCCTCTACCGATTCCAAACAATCTAGCCCATGTCTCAGGACCAGAACGCATCAACCCTTTGGATCGTCAGGGCCGGTCCACCGATGTGGATTATTATGCCTGAACACTACGTTTCCCCACCCTTTGGGGCGTAAATGAGTCCACTGACTCTATCGGACCCGGATCGTCCGATCTAACCGAGGCGCCTCGCAACAGCAACAACCACACAGGTGAAAAGTATATAAATGTCAGGGCTGGTAGGTAACTGACACCACACTAGCTAGAAGGAAATGCATGCCCTCCCTGATGTCCTCTCCCGTTTCTGGTTCACAACCGGGGTGTGAGGCTCGCGAATTCACGTTACACAAAGCTACGCCACAAAGGCCGTGCTTTGATCATCAACCACAAGACTCTGCTTTTCAACAGAAGCCTTGATCATTTGCATCTTAGCATGCCACATAGGAAAACCACTCTATGCAACCGATATCAATCACACAGATTGAAATCCAATGTCAGACACACAGTCCATACAAGTCCGTTCTGGGTCTGAACGAAACCGGAGGCACTTTCCTCGCGTATCCATCGATCTCCAAGTACGTCTAGACGACCACCAACTATTTCTCTCCTCTTGGGTGTACAGCCCAATCAGGATCGTCAGTAATTATCCAAACGATGTGGAGACTTCCGGTCTTCGACCACCGTCTTCATCTTCGACTTATCGTCGTATCAGTTATTCAGAATGGGATAAACCCGGTCTTTCTGAATAACTCGCGTATATAATAAACAAGTGTTACACAAACACAACATACACCTCATTCCAATTCAGAATATTCTTTTGTTCAAATATTCTTATTCTTTGGGAAAGGTTCCCATTAGTTTTATCAAAGATAAATTCTTTAAATTTATTCTTTAATCTTCTTTTGAATATCAATTCAAACTAGTCGGGATTAGCGAACCACACCGAAGTAATCATTTATTTTATTTCCCAATCCAAACCTGTTCATCCCATGAAGTAAAACTGGTCACACTCCATATCTAACACCACGGTGTTATCGGTAAATTAAATTACCATTTCACGTTTAAATCTAACTAAAGATTTAACTATCGTTTGGAGTAAAACTGGTGGTACTCCATTCTCGATCATTCCTTGAATTTGATAATTTTAATTATAGGATTCACTTTTCAATCTATTTAAAGATTCATTAAAACTCCACTTAGTTTTAATATTTTACTGGGTTAAAGAACTCATGTCATTTAAGACACAGTTCATGATAAACCCAAAAAATCAATTCCAATTCAATTCCAATTAAACATTATTTAATTGGTTCACTTCATTAAATCTAAATAAAAAGATTTAATCCTTTTTCTCAACTGGGTTTAAGAACAGTGTTAATGAAGACACCATTCATGACAAACCCAAATCCCATTTGATATTAAATACAAGGCTCTGAATAGAAAATATATCGGCTTATATTCAATATCAAATTCTACGACCAACAAATATCGTATTGGAAATAACGATATAAAGTATATCTTTAAAATTTCCATAACAATATCTGTATAATCACGAAATCCCACATCGAAATATTCCGAAGACAATTTTAATTCAAATCCAATTTATTTATTTTTCAAAACAATCGAATTATAACTCTAGTTCAAAACTAGTTCATTTCGAAAAAAAAGTATTTTTATCTTTTCAAATATGGAGTTTTTCATCCCAATTCTTTCCAAATCATTTCTTATGATTTTACATTAATTATTACTATTTTTATTAAAATATATCAAGGCCCGTACAGTTGATTTCCATCAACGGCCATCGAACTGCACTTACAGCGACCTTTTCCAAATTTGATTTGGACGTATCTCCAAATACAACCGTTAGATTTCAAATTTCTAATATTCGTTAGAAAGCTCTTTTCGGTACGAACCCAACGGTTCCGGTTTTATGAGAATCCGACGGTCGGATCTCCCGTAATATCCGTTCGAAGTCAATGGTCGAAATTCATGAACTACCGCAGCGCGGCGCGTTCTATTCAGGCCATTATATTATATATATAATATATATTTCGTCGATTTCTATTTAAAACGAATTTTATAAATCATTTTAAATTCGTTTTCAAAATGATTTCAACTTCATATTCAATTTCAAATCAAAATTAAATATTCCACTATAAATTCGTTTTAAATTCATTTCAAATAAATTTCAATTCAAATCGATTTCAATTCAATTTCCATTTAATTCGAATTTTAATTCAATTTAATTCGAATTTCAATTCAATTTTATTCGAATTCCCATTCAATCCTATTCAATTCGAATTTCTATTCAATTCTATTCAATTCGGATTTCTATTCAATTCGAATTTCTATTTAATTTCAATTCGAATTCAATTCTGTTTAATTCCAATTCGAATTCAATTCTATTCAATTCATTTCAAAATATCATATTTTGAATTCACTTTCGATTATTGTAAAATGAATAAAATCGACAACATTCCCGTTCGTGTAAAAATGGCGTTTAACTACTTAACACGGCTTTACATTTCAATATTCACTAAATATTATTTTAAAATATTTATTAATGCTGAACTGGAATCAGACACAGTCAAGTACCATATAATGTGGATTATATGGATTTCATCCAATTCAAATACACAACAATGACGATAAACAATCAACCATCATCCAAAGTGCGCTCTACACTGCATAAGTATCGAATATAAATATTCAACGCTCATAACAGCTTGTCAATCAATCGATCGACATACAGCTAATTATTGGGACTAGTGTATGTCATATATCATCCCAATACCCGTGTGGGGTTTCAATCAATCAACCACAGTTTTTATTTGTGCAGTTGGGCGATGTGTAAAATTTATCGTCCCAATCAATCAGTCAAATCAGTGTATATAAACAAATCATTCGATTTGTTTATAAATATTTATTTCATTTCATTTCAAATACACGTTAAAAATCCTATTTTTAACTATAAAATATTCTTAAATACATATATATATATATATATTTTATTTCACACCACACAATCAATTTTCACAACAACATGCAATCAAACAAACAAGCCGTCCATGGTCTGTGGACGACGGGTGTCGGGTGCTACTAAACACCGTCTGCATCCTAGTATATATATTTCAAACTAGAAATAAAGAAAATTAAAGGTGAGAAGTTCTCGTAGAGGGTTCCACTCCGCCGTGCTTTTCTGTTTAACTGCTGAACCGTCTGGATTTGCTTGAAATTCCAATGCAGTCTTCTCCATGCTATTCATAATGAAAATTATATTTTTATTACTTCTTTTCAATAAATAAAAATCATATTTTTATTTGTACTTCATATACTTTTTTCGACGCTTCTTCCTATATAAAAATTTTATTTTTATATTTCTACTTCATATGTAAAGATCGAATTTTTAACTTCACTACATATATAAAGATAACAATTTTATATTCTCTATTATATATTTTCACAACGCTACTAAATATATAAAGATCGAATTTTTAACTTCACGTCCTATATATAAAAATTATATTTTTATATTGCTCTTCTCCTAATAAAGATTATATTTTTATTACTCTATATGAATAAAAATCATATTTTTAACATGCCACTAGTATAAAAATTATATTTTTAACCTTTCTATTATATAAAAATTATATTTTTAACCTTTCATATAAAGATCGAATTTTTATCTCTACTTTATATGTATAAAAATCTCGTCTTTTCTTAACTAAAAATCAATCTTTTCTATAATAAAAACTTCACCTTTCTAACGTTATAAATCACTCCTTTTAGAGGATAAAAATCATATCTTTCCTTTGAATAAAAAATCCTAACTTTTTATTTTAAAAATCCTAGCGTTATATTTATAAAAAAAATCTAAGCTTTTAAATAAATGAAATTCAAACCTTATAAATAAATAAAAATCAAATTTTTAGTTATATAAAAAAATAAAAATGAAAATTAAAAACTCACGGTGGGTCTTGGAGCGGAGATGGCTGCTTCGGAGGCTGACGAGGTTAGGGGTGCGGCGTCGGTGGTCGTATGGCGGCTTGGAGGTGGAAGCTAGGGCGGTGGGAGGCTGACGCGGAACAGGGGGTGCGGTCTCGCGTGGAGGAGAGGGGGCTGGAGGAGGGTCGATGGAGATGGTGGATGAGATCGTTGGGGAGGAGGGGATCATCGGCGCGCCACCTGAGGGGGCGCCTTCTGGCGACGGCGGCCGATTGGGGGGGGCGACGCGACAGCCCCCCCTTCCTCTTTTTTTTTAATTTCCTTTCGATTGAAATGATACGGGGGGACCTGAGAGTATAGAGAGAGAGAGAGAGAGAGGGGAGAGGTTTTTATTTTATTAATTTAATTTCAAAAAGGTACTTTTTATTTCGACTTCGAAACGGGACTCACCGCCTGTCGTCCCTAGCATTTTACCCCCATTCCAAACACAATGGGATATGTATCGTAAGCTGATTCGACCATTTCGATCAGTTTTCGTCAAAATCAAAATATAACTCTATATATTGAATTTGAATGCACATTTCAATTTACTGGGGCCACATACGAACTCGAAAAATTCCATAAAAATATTTTCTAGCTTCGTATTGACGATACGGTCCTAACAAAACTAGTTTCGTCAAATTCTGAGACCGTTTGAAAAATGGCCATTTTCCAGTCGATTAAAATCAACTGAAACTGGTCAAACACGTTTTCTTTTTCCATGCTCACATATTGATTCGAAAAATTATGAAAATTGGAATCTTGCAATATTTTGACATCACGGATCCAACAAAAGTGGTTTCGTCGAAATCTGAGGTCGGTTGCAAAATTTCCATTTTTAAGGGCCAGAATTCCATAGCGACTATTCTGAAATTTCATTTGGCCATAACTTTTGATTTCCGTTATGAAATTTTGATTTTTTGGATTCGTTGGAAAGATATTTTCAATTAGATTCCAATATTTTCAGTTTCACTAAAATCCGGTTTATTTTGAATCCTGTACATTCATTTGAAGTTTGAAATCGAATTATCGAACTATCGCGCCATTTTCAATTCCTTTTATAATTTAAAATAAATATTTATATTCTAACGACGAGCTATATAAATATATACTTCCGAATTCTATTAAAAATAAATTTTTCATCATTATTATTTAAAATAATTCATTTTAAATATTCAAAATTCATCGAAATTGCCAAAATAAAATTTTTAAACTGGCTCAGATTTTAGGGTTGTTACAGAATTGGTGGGCTGACAAATATTAGGTAAAGGCCCAGTAATATTAATTTAATTAAAGTAATTATTTATATGAACTAATGAATGCAATATCTCGATCATATATTGTCAGAATTAAGCGCGGTCAGTTCCGTTAGAACCGTATCGTCAAGCGCAACGCGATGGAGCTGGAAGGAGCAATGGTGGAATCAACGGGAACTTTAATTAAGTTAAACGCATGTTTAATTTAATTAAATTTAACCATTTAAACGACAGAGGGAAACCAAGGTGAGTTAAACTCACTCAGTTTTTACCATTTATATTTTATATAAATTGGATTTTTTTTGTGCTCTGCTTGTTGATGGTTGCCTGTTTGCTAGTTATACATTGTTTGTTGATTTAACTGATGAAATTAAACTGTGTTTAATTTCAGTAAAATACCAAATCATTATTTTTAACGATTGATTCCAATAAAGGTAACTCATCTTGGTTGGTCACGTTTATAAAATAAACGTGCTTAAATTGTTGATTTGGTTGCATTGCTAGTGGGTGGTTTAATGGCTGTTATTTATTGTTATCAGTTAAATGAAACTGAATGATCTGCTTGGTGATAACCACTTTGAATACAGGGAAGAACAGGTTGGAGGGATCCAACCGGATTCCTCAAATATATTATTTGTTTATTTTCATATTACCATATATGAACTGTCTTGTTTGGGGTGATTGATTTGAGTGTCGATTATTGCATATTCAACATCTGTTTGTTTAAACCAGTGGGCAGTATTGGTTGGGTATTTGGCAGCGTATGGCCTATAAAATCAATCGTTTTATAAATATTGATTCACCGTCAGGTGAATCGATAGAGATGAAGTTATAAAATTTATTTTATAACTGGAGTTTGATTTTGAAGAATATTATTTTGAATAAAGGTTACTAAAGAGAAATAAATATTTTATTTATTTAAGACTTTGATTTGTTAATAATTTATTTTATAAAGTAAATGATGATGTTAATTAGATTTGCAAGTATGAGAATAAGAAATGAATCGAATGGTTAAACTTTGATAATTGTTATGTAAAGAAAACAATTAATGGAATTATTTTAATTAATTTAAAGTGAGAACTAATTGGAATCGATTAACAAGATAATTGAGTTTTAAGTTGACAAAATCGACCGTTTTAAATGGAATCAACTATTAAATTAGTTTGTTTCGAATTTCCAAAATGAAATAGTTAAAGAATATTGTTTTAACTTTAAATACGATTTTTATAAAGGATTTACTATTTATTTTAGTTAATAAAGAAATTAACTACCAAGTAGTTAATGATTTAAATAAATTATTATTTTAATTAATAAAAATTTAGGAAATTACTTTTCAAAAGTAATCGAAGTGGAATGAAATCCAATAGAAAGGTGAAAGGAATTTATGAACGGGTTTTATATTTAAACTCGAATGTCTATAACGAAGTTATAAAGAAAATTTTAAGCGAATATGACAACTGAAAATAAAGGTTACTTAATTATATGAATTAAGTGAAAGGATATTACGATAAAAAGGTTTAAGATAAACCAGAGTATATAAATGAGATTCAAAGTGTAAAAGCGTTAATATTGAATTAACGTTATTTGAAAATGAGATCAAGTAATAAGGGGGAAAATTGAAATAAGATTTCCAGAGCGTGGAATGATTGAATAGGTTTGAAAGGAGAATTAAAATAAGAATTGAATATGGTTATGAGTTATTTTACTAAGTATTATATAGAAAGGGTTTTGAGATCGTTAATATATAAGAATTCAATTATCGTATTTTTAAAGAGTTATAAGTTTAATTAAGCTAAAGTGAATCAGTTTGTTAAAAGGCCAAGTGGTGCTGAATACTGAACTAGTGAACTCATTGGTGTGTCATGATTGAAACACTGTTTATTTTGATAGTCAAATCACAGACTATCAAACATGTCCAATACAATTGTTGGTATGGGAAGACCGGATCGAATTATTATTCGAAAACCATTCCGACCAACAAATACGTGAAGAAATCAGAAGATGGTCGAGATGAAACATTGAAGACCGTGGATTTTCATAAATGGAAGAACCACTAATCTTCTCTGCCTGGCAAGCAGAGAAAAGCTGTAATTCTGTCGTGGTTGGAATCTACGGGTTGCAAGGACTTCTTGCTACTGATCCATGGGGTGATTCCTATATTGGATGCGGTAGGAGAGTGCCTTCGGTTCATCCTGTTCCTGGATGACTTGTATGGACGAGTGTCTGACAGAGTATTTCCAAAGGGTCACATATGTTGGTTTCTCCAAACGTGTTATTGTTGTTGGCGGAGAATTGCCGTTCTCTTAGCTTCCAGCTAGAGTATTTTTGAGGGCGTCAATTAGTGATATATGGCGGATCTGACAATGTGGCATTCAAAGTGAATGGTGATCAGATGTTTCAAAAATAAACTCTGACCTCAAGCCTCATCAACCGAGAAATGACAAAAATCGGGCAGGCAGCATGGCTATGTGGGGCGCTCCCATTAGGGTGTATAATCACCTATCTAGAGAAATTCCTATTTACTTCTTTAATCTATATTCGATGTTGTCCCTTTTCGGGAGACGGTTGCTGATCCCAACCGTCGGTGGATATACATTCGATACACTTAAGCAAAATGAGTGGTCGGTCATGTGTGGGCCAGGTTGCAAGACGTTCTTGTTGTACCCAGTGTATTCGCCTCTAGAGATACATTATCGGCAGGTGGTCCTATACCTTGTCATAGTAGGAATCCAGTCTCCAATAAGCGCCTGCGGTTTTGATTGTATACTATATATATGGAGCGTGAGATGCAAGCGTTCCGCTAGATTGATAATTACTTGTATTTAGACATTATTATAATATCAGAAAAGATATCGGTTTCAAAACTGTTTTGGGTTATCGTAAGGTAAAAACTGTTTGTGTTTATGTGTGGATTTGGTCTTACGGTTATCCTTTTCCTTTGAAATGATTTTAACATTAAAATCAGGTTGTGTGATACCCTTAATACTATGTGAGTCTTTCTCACTCTGGTTCACCAGACTGACCCGGTGTTTTGTAAATGCTCGGGTTAGCCCGGGATGTACAGGTTCATGTTATCGAATGCTGTGAAGAGACGAGCTGGAAGGGTCAAGACGTATGATATTATATAGCTACCATTCCGCTGTGTGTTGTATATGGGAACGAGATATTATAATTGTCCCATTGTGTGATGTACTCTGATGATTGTAAGTATTTTTAAAGCTTTCAATAAAGATTTATTTCTGTTTTATATTTTGTCCCGCTGCGATACGAGACTCTGTGTTGTGTTGTTTTCTTCTTCTTCTATTCTAATATTTCTTTCTTTCTTATCTCACCCTCTAATTTCTTTCTAATAACTATCCAGTGTTTTCGGTGTTTGGAAGGTCGGCATGAGTTATGGTAAAGGCATTTATGTCGATTTCCAGGGTCGGAAATCCTTGGGTCGTTACACCTATCCACAAATGGGTTGGGTTAGCCCATTTATGAATTTTATTAAATGGGTAATGGGTTGGGTTGACCCATTTTTAAGAGGGTAATAAATGAGTAACCCATTTTATCCATTTATAAAAAACTTATAATTTAAAATTATAAATTATAAAACACACATTTATAAAAAAACTTAAAATTTAAAAGTTAAAAATGTCAAAATTACGAAAATACTCTTTATTTTGGAAAAAGAGAATAAAAACAGAAAAATTTCAGAAAACCCAGAAAATTACGAAATGAAACGTAAAAAAGGAATTATTTTAAAATAACGATTTTTAAAGCTAAAATGACCAAAATGCCCTTCATATTGCAAAAAGTGAAAAAAATTAAAAAAATTCAGAAAATCCAAAAAATTACGAAATGAAAAGTAAAAAAGGAATTATTTTAAAATAACGATTTATAAAGTTAAAAGGACCAAAATTACGAAAATGCCCTTCATACTAGAAAAGTGGAAAAAATGAAAGATTTCAGAAAATCCAAAAAATTACGAAATGAAAAGGAAAAAAAGAATTTTTTAGAATAACGATTTTTGTAACACCCCACCTCCGTTAAGGTCATTCACAAAGGGAATGCCTTAACTTTGGTGGAGCATTTTAGTTAATAGAACAGAAACTTACAAGACAGATAAAACAGTACTTGAAAAATTTATAATTTTATTACAACAGAAACCGAAATAAGCTTGGTTACATCCTTTCAAATCACAATATCGGAATTCAAGTACAAAATATTAGTCTTGTACAAAAGCCTTAAGAATGCATAGTTTAAAATCATAATCCCCACAGAAGAAGACAAGCCATACTTTGAGCACTTCAAGAGGAAGAAATCTGGATCAAGCTAGAGTATTCCCTTCTACAAAACCTGGGGGGAAACGGAAGAAAGGAGGCGAAACAACAAGGGTCAGACAAAAGTCTGGCAAGTCCAGTGATTTTCAGTTATGAACAGATAATAATAACATGACATGAAAATAAAACTAGATGAGGGATAACTGTAACAGATATAACAGAAGAACAGAATGATATAAGCTATTGCTTTACACTTCTCTGCACTAATACTAGTATAACAGAATTAGGTGTCACCCTAATGTCTAAAATGAAACAGAAACGGGTACAGAACAATTTAACAGAAACAGGATGCTAGTAATGGGCCTTTACCACCCGATCAGAAACAGACAGAAGCAGAATGTAGCATAAGGTGTACACTAGTAATTGGGCCTTTACCACCCGAACAGACGGTACCACGCAGAAACAGACAGGTGTTGCCACCCAACAGAAACAGACGGTACCAACAGAAACAGACAGAACTAAGTGTACCCTAAAACCCTACCCCAAGCGATCGGCTCCCTAATACATAAATATCCTTTGTCGGCCCCACAGTAGGGTGTATCACTCCCTAAAGTGACAACCAATTGGCACAGACCTATTTACAGATGTCATGGCGTCTTACATCCTCAAAGGCAGACCGGGATCCATGCACGCACATGACCTGGTTGGAAGCACCATCAACACCCCTCGCCATTATCAGAATGAACCGCTTATAATTAGTGCAGTAAGCGTGCCCGGACCCTACTTACTGTTGGGTCAAAGTTTTGATACTAGAAAGGGTTACTGACTAATATAGGTCCCAAACAACAGATGACACAAGTAATTCCCCTCCTAACCTTGTGTCCCCAGACTAGCTTAACTTGTCTACAAGTTTCAGACATACAAAATTTAGATTAACTAGTTCACAGATCAGACAATCAAGTTAACAGGTTTTCAGACTAACGGATTAGATGTTCGGATTAACAGGCTTACAGATTAACTGGTTACAGATTAATAGACTTACAGATTAACTGGTTACAGATTATCTAACTTTATATTGGGCCTACGGATTCACGAAACGGGTTTATCAGATTCATTGGTCCAATTGGTTTAACCTTACCCAACACGTTTTAGACGTCATAATTATCTCAGATTTTCATTAATTAAATATTAATTCCCAAACCTCTCACATTAGACTGACAGTTTGCGGCTACTGGTTAGGCCGGTTGGTTCCGGGCAGGTTTCTGTCGCAAACTGAGTCTAACCACGGGTTTCAAGCACGTTATGACTAACTTCTCACATTAGAACCTATTGTTTGCGACCACTGGAATATGCCGGGCGGTTCCGGGCAGAATTACGCCGCAAACTCATTCTATCCTCAAGTTAGCCATGTTTTTCTTTGCGGCTAATTAATTAATGATTTACCATTTATACCCACGCCTAATATACATGTCAATTATTCATAACTATAGCCAATTCAGATTATGTCAGTAGCGGACTAATTATATCAACTAAATAGATATTGCAGATAACAAATTTTTCTGATTAGGCGACTTAACGGATTTAGCAGATCAAGCAAACTAGCAGATCTAGCATTTTCAACAGACTTAGCAGCTGACAAATTTGGCAGATGAACAAATCTAGCAGACTAGGCAGTAGAGCAGAACTAGCAGATCAAGCAATATAACAGAACTAGCAGATTAGGCTGTAACAAAACTAACAAATTAGGCAAATATAACAGATTTAATCATTTCTTAAAGTTTCACAAACATATCTTGCCTAATTATAAATCTTGCCTAAGTTCACATGCATAAATAATAGTCTTGATTCACAATATGATCATATACCCCATGTTTGCATTACATTTACATAGCATAGATTATGGTCATAATTTACCATATATCATATGTTTCAATTTTTATTAAACTTGCATAGTACAGAAGATCCATATATAAATTATACCAAATATAGTTATCGACTACTATGCATGTCATATATTCCAAAGATCCCTTACTTAGTTGTTTATTTACATTAATAGATACCCTACTCTCATGTAAATCTTTATACCTAAGCCATATTCTCTTTATCTCAAGTCATATGTTCAATTACCATTTATGTTATAAATGTAACATGTCCAGTCATATGTCTCAAATTTATGTTCTAGCTACAGTCCATGTTCTTTCCTCAAATTAGACATCTATTGGTCATACCCAAATTATGCATCATTCATTTTATTGTCCCAAACATTTTAGCGTATGTTAATCTCTTATGAGATTGGCTCAGGCTCATGGTAGCCTGGCTATAAAATAGAAAGAGGAAAGAGATACAAAATAAGATCTAAACAGAACAGAACAGATATAACCTCAGATTCAGATTTATAATTCATGTCACAATCAGAATTAACGTTTATATCGGAAAATAACTGTACTTGCCTTGATTGGATTAAAGAAAGAACTTTAGTTGTTGTAGAATCGTTGTAGAAGCTTTAATCTCTAATTTGAATTGAGTTACTTAGGTTGATATTGATTAGCTTCTAGTTTTGATTTCAGCAGAGTAGCGACGCCATTTTTATTTTTATTAGAACAGAGGCAGAGAAGAAGCAGAATAGAATTGTGTGTAGAGAAGGCTAGGTCTTAGGATGTATTTATAGGTGTAGTTAGTTGTTTTAGGCCTTTAGATAGACCCTAGGATAGATTAGAGCCGTCAGATTTCGTCACAGCCCCCAAAACCCAGCCTAAAAACCCATTCAGGTGCACCCAGGTCGCCTGGGCTCGACCAGGGAGGTCGACCCCCAGGTCGACCCTAGGGTCGACACCCATGTCGACCTGTTGGGCAGGTCGACTCCCAGGTCGACCCCCAGGTCGACACCCATGTCGACCTGATGGGCAGGTCGACCCCCAGGTCGACCTGGTCTAGGCGGGAATTTTTCCCGCTCAGCCTGTTTAGGCTGAATTTTCGAAATTTGAATTTTTTGAATCTGTTTTGAATTTTCTGAAACGTCGGATGGTCATAACTTCTTCATACGAAGTCCAATTCACGCAAACTCGGACTCTATCTCAACCAGAATTCTGAGACGAACACAATGGCGCGACCCATTTCCCTTAATTCTTACATCTATAATTAATTATTCTTTAATTTGTGAACATCACTATTATTAGAAAAACGGGGTGTTACATTCTCCCATCCTAAAAGGATTTCGTCCCTGAAATCTTCAAGTTAAGAAGAATGTGTCCTACCATCCAACATCCATCTACTCAATCATCAATCACTGGCGTCCATTGTCCTTAGAAACTTCTAATGTTGTATGAACATATGCAAAGGTGTGTGTATATGTTCCTTATCTAATGCAAAGATCAGGCGGTCCACTGATTCAGCTGACCTCCTTAATGCGAATTATGCCAGTGCTATGAGTCCAACATGTATGCAATGTTCCTACTTGATACATATCATTTCTATATGAGTGCACAACCATTCAGTCATATGCAACATCCCTGTGCTGAGTCAATCATTTTGCATTCACAAAAATTGAAAAATACTCACACATCCATATGCAGTATGAGAGTGTTTTCGAGCCGATCTAGTGCCTAATGTGTGTATATGCATCCACGAGCAACCACTAGCAACCACTTGCATCCATTTGCAACCATCAAACATAACATGTCTCAAACATATGTTTACACCCATTAGTTTCTACCTAAAGTTCGAAGATTCGATCGGTAGGATACAGTCGAATGATGGAAGCGAGTACAGATAAGACAAAGACTTGGTTCCCATTAGACATTGGTTGAGAAAATAATTCCCCTAAGTATCAACCCCGAATACCGAAATCAACATCAGATTGACACCCAGAGGACCACCTCCTTTAGACAATGTCAAAACTGGAAAGCAGAATTATTCAAATATTTACAGACTGCTGGTACAGATCAGGTTCCCTAATGATTCTTAGGAAGCTAAGCATGATAAAATCATATCCCACAAAAACTCAGAATGTATGCGTCATACTTGACGCCTAACACAAATATCCCTCAAACCCCAGTCTATCATAAACAGATGAGTCATAACCCTTATAGGTTTGAGTCTACAACGGAATCAGAAACAATACTAGTATTAAAGTGCAGAATATCAATTACAAAATCAAAATACCAAAATCAGAAAGAGTCTTAGCTTCAAAATTAGATAAAGAAATTAAACCTACTATAGGAATTTTCCTATTTCTATCCTAGCCACTAGCCTCAAGAGTGTTTGCCTGCCCTCCTTGTCCTCGTCTCTTCGGGCAGTCCCTAGTGAAGTGTCCCATCTCTCCACAGTTGAAGCAAGCGCCCTACCTTTTTCTGCAATCCTTGTTCAGATGAGTCGAGCTTCCACAAGTAAAGCACTTTTTCCCCTTCTTATCTTCAGACTTCTCATCCTTCCTTTGCATTTCCTTTTTGGGCCCTGCTTTCTTATTATGTGGTTCTTCATTCTTTGTCTCTTTCGGGCCCTTGTCTTCCTCGTGCAGTAGTGCCATGTCCACCAATCTCTCGTAAGTCGCCCCCCATGGGTACATGGGGTCATGGCTAGGCTGTGCAGTGGCTCGTTCAATCCCTTAACAAAGCGGAGAGCCATTTTATGCTGAGTGCTGACTAAATCCAATCCGAACCTAGCTAGTTGGTTGAACTGGTTGACGTATTCCTTGACCGTCATACTTTCTTGCTTAAGAGATAAGAACTTTTCCAGTTGTAAACTTCGTTCAGCTTGTGAGAGGAATTTTGTCTCAAACCTTGTTCTGAAATCCATCCATGTCTCAACCGGCCTCTCGGCGTTAGTGACTTCCCACCAGTAGGAAGCTTCGCCTTTGAGCAACCATACCGCCAACTGTACCTTATGCCTATCGTCCACCTCAAAGATAACGAATAGATCCTCAGTTTCTTTGAGCCAGTTCCTCGCTTCTACGAATGATTCAGTTCCTTTGAAATCCTTCCCACCTATGGCCCTAAAATCTCTACAGATCTTTGAAAAAGTAATTGCACGAGGAGGGGGTGGAGGAGGGGGATCATTTGCTGGACCTGCAGCGGCGGTCCTAGCCTCAAGATATTGACGAAACCAACCGGGTACGTGAACACCCTCTGGTATCCCAGATGCTTCAGACATGCTGAAATGAAAAAGGAAAGGTTCAATACAAAAAGGACTGAAGGAAAGATATATGGATCTTGGGGATCATGTTTTTCAAAATAAGGTTTATTTTTGAAAATACTTCCGTTCAAAACCTTTTTGAAAATAGTTTTCCAAAAACTTTACCCAATCTGGTAACCTTCAGCTCTAATACCAAGTGTAACACCCCACCTCCGTTAAGGTCACTCACAAAGGGAATGCCTTAACTTTGGTGGAGCATTTTAGTTAATAGATCAGAAACTTACAAGACAGATAAAACAGTACTTGAAAAATTTATAACTTTATTACAACAGAAACCGAAATAAGCTTCATTACATCCTTTCAAATCACAATATCAGAATTCAAGTACAAAATATCAGTCTTGTACAAAAGCCTTAAGAATGCATAGTTTAAAATCATAATCCCGACAGAAGAAGACAAGCCATACTTTGAGCACTTCAAGCGGAAGAAATCTGGATCAAGCTAGAGTATTCCCTTCTACAAAACCTGGGGGGAAACGGAAGAAAGGAGGCGAAACAACAAGGGTCAGACAAAAGTCTGGCAAGTCCAGTGATTTTCAGTTATGAACAGATAATAATAATATGACATGAAAATAAAACTGGATGAGGGATAACTGTAACAGATGTAGCAGATATAACAGAAGAACAGAATGATATAAGCTATTGCTTTACACTTCTATGCACTAATACTAGTATAACAGAATTAGGTGTCACCCTAATGTCTAAAATGAAATAGAAACAGGTACAGAATAATTTAACAGAAACAGGATGCTAGTAATGGGCCTTTACCACCCAATCAGAAACAGACAGAAGCAGAATGTAGCATAAGGTGTACACTAGTAATTGGGCCTTTACCACCCGAACAGACGGTACCACGCAGAAACAGACAGGTGTTGCCACCCAACAGAAACAGACGGTACCAACGGAAACAGACAGAACTAAGTGTACCCTAAAACCCTACCCCAAGCGATCGGCTCCCTAATACATAAATATCCTGTGCCGGCCCCACAGTAGGGTGTATCACTCCCTAAAGTGACAACCAATTGGCACTAGGGATGGCAAAAAAATCTGTACCCGCGGTTATCCGCGGGTAAAATCTGTCATGGATATGAAACGGATAATTTAATGGGTGTCCATGGGTAAAATAAACGGGTATTTTTAATAACCGTTAATTAATGGGGCGGGTACGGATAGTAAGATATCCATGTCCGCGGGTACCCGTGTCCGTATTGAATGTGATTTATTATCAATAATCAATACAAAAAATATTGTTGTTGGCTGTTCGGTATTTGTGTGCATGCTTTTACTCAATAATTTATAATTGGTTGTTGATATTTTGATGGATACTTCTGTTGTTGTCTCTTCTTTTTTGGATGTTGGTTTAAATATGTATTGGTATTTTGAGGTTAGCATTTAAGAATTGATCTAATTTGTTTTTTTTTTTTACCAAATGTACTTTTAAATAATTTCAATAAATGGCTAAAAAGTAAATTGAATAAATACAATGGATACCCACGAATACCCGTCATTACCCGCATCTTGTTTAAAACCCGTTTAATGGATACCCATGCATGTATGGGGCGGGCACGGGGCAAAAAATCACCCAACGGGGTGGGTGATGGGTTGGTACTACCCGCGCCCGCCCCGCCCCATTGCCATCCCTAATTGGGACAGACCTATTTACAGATGTCACGGCGTCTTACATCCTCAGAGGCAGACCGGGATCCATGCACGCACATGACCCGGTTGGAACGCACCATCTACACCCCTCGCCATTATCAGAATGAACCGCTTATAATTAGTTCAGTAAGCGTGCCCGGACCCTACCTACTGTTGAGTCAATGTTTTGATACCAGAAAGGGTTACTGACTAATATGGGTCCCAAACAACAGATGACACAAGTAATTACCCTCCTAACCTTGTGTCCCCAGACTAGCTTAACTTGTCTACAAGTTTCAGACATACAAAATTTAGATTAACTAGTTAACAGACCAGACAATCAGGTTAATAGGTTTTCAGACTAACGGATAAGATGTTCGGATTAACAGGCTTACAGATTAACTGGTTACAGAGTAACAGACTTACAGATTAACTGGTTACAGATTATCTAACTTTATATTGGGCCTACGGATTCACGAAACGGGTTTATCAGATTCATTGGTCCAATTGGTTTAACCTTACCCAACACATTTTAGACATCATAATTATCTCAGATTTTCATTAATTAAATATTAATGCCCAAACCTCTCACATTAGACTGACAGTTTCCGACTACTGGTTAGGCCAGTTGGTTCCGGGCAGGTTTCTGTCGCAAACTGAGTCTAACCTCGGGTTTCAAGCACGTTATGACTAACTTCTCACATTAGAACCTACTGTTTGCGACCACTGGAATATGCCGGTGGTTCCGGGCAGAATTACGCCGCAATCTCATTCTAACCTCGAGTTAGCCATGTTTATCTTTGCGGCCAATTAATTAATGATTTACCATTTATACCCATGCCTAATATACATGTCAATTATTCATAACTATAGCCAATTCAGATTATGTCAATAGCGGACTAATTATATCAAATCAACAGATATTGCCGATAACAGATTTTTCAGATTAGGCGAATTAACGGATTTAGCAGATTAAGCAAACTAGCAGATCTAGCATTTTCAACAGACTTAGCAGCTGACAAATTTGGCAGATGAACAAATCTAGCAGACTAGGTAGTAGAGCAGAACTAGCAGATCAAGCAATATAATAGAACTAGCAGATTAGGCAATGTAACAAAACTAACAAATTAGGCAAATATAACAGATTTAATCATTTCTAAAAGTTTCACAAACATATCTTGCCTAATTATAAGTCTTGCCTAAGTTCACATGCATAAATAATAGTCTTGATTCACAATATGATCATATACCCCATGTTTGCATTACATTTACATAACATAGATTATGGTCATAATTTACCATATATCATATGTTTCAATTTTTATTAAACTTGCATAGTACAGAAGATCCATATATAAATTATACCAAATATAGTTATCGACTACTATGCATGTCATATATTCCAAAGATCCCTTACTTAGTTGTTTATTTACATTAATAGATACCCTACTCTCATGTAAATCTTTATACCTAAGCCATATTCCCTTTATCTCAAGTCATATGTTCAATTACCATTTATGTTATAAATATAACATGTCCAGTCATATGTCTCAAATTTATGTTCTAGCTACAGTCCATGTTCTTTCCTCAAATCAGGCATCTATTGGTCATGCCCAAATTATGCATCATTCATTTTATTGTCCCAAACATTTTAGCGTATGGTAATCTCTTATGAGATTGGCTCAGGCTCGTGGTAGCCTGACTATAAAACAGAAAGAGGAAAGAGATACAAAATAAGATCTAAACAGAACAGAACATGTATAACCTCAGATTCAGATTTATAATTCATGTCACAATCGGAATTAACGTTTATATCGGAAAATAACTGTACTTGCCTTGATTGGATTAAAGAAAGAACTTTAGTTGTTGTAGAATCGTTGCAGAAGCTTTAATCTCTAATTTGAATTGAGTTGCTTAGGTTGATGTTGATTAGCTTCTAGTTTTGATTTCAGCAGAGTAGCGACGCCATTTTTATTTTTATTAGAACAGAGGCAGAGAAGAAGCAGAATAGAATTGTGTGTAGAGAAGGCTAGGTCTTAGGATGTATTTATAGGTGTAGTTAGTTGTTTTAGGCCTTTAGATAGACCCTAGGATAGATTAGAGCCGTCAGATTTCGTCACAGCCCCCAAAACCCAGCCCAAAACCCATTCAGGTGCACCCAGGTCGCCTGGGCTCGACCAGGGAGGTCGACCCCCAGGTCGACCCTAGGATCGACACCCATGTCGACCTGGTGGGCAGATCGACTCCCAGGTCGACCCCCAGGTCGACACCCATGTCGACCTGGTGGGCAGGTCGACCCCCAGGTCGACCTGGTCTGGGCGGGAATTTTTCCCGCTCAGCCTGTTTGGGCTGAATTTTCGAAATTTGAATTTTCTGAATCTGTTTTGAATTTTCTGAAACTTCGGATGGCCATAACTTCTTCATACGAAGTCCAATTCACGCAAACTCGGACTCTATCTCAACCAGAATTATGAGACGAACACAATGGCGCGACCCGTTTCCCTTAATTCTTACATCTGTAATTAATTATTCTTTAATTTGTGAACATCACTATTATTAGAAATATGGGGTGTTACAATTTTTAAAGCTAAAAATTCTAAAATTACGAAAATAATCTTTAATTTGGATAAAGTGAAAAAAATGAAAAAATTTCAGAAAATTACGAAATGGAAAGTAAAAATAATAATTTTAAAATAATGATTTTTAAAATAATAATTTACTGGATTTTTTGAAATTTATTATTTTTTACATTTTTTTCAAGATGAAGGGCATTTTCGTAATTTTGACATATTTAGCTTTAAAAATCGTAATTTTCGAATAATTCTTTTTTTACTTTTCATTTTGTAATTTTATGGATTTTTTAAAATTTATTTATTTTTTCCCTTTTTTCGACATGAAGGGCATTTTCGTAATTTTGCCTTTTTACTTTAAAATTTATTATTTTCGAATAATTCTTTTATTACTTTTAATTTCATAATTTTTTGAAAGTTTTTTATTTTTTCCACTTTTTCCAATATGAAAGGTATTTTCGAATCTTTATATTTTTAGCTTTAGAAATCGTAATTTTCGAATAATTCTTTTTTTACTTCTCATTTCGTAATTTTTTGAAATTTACTTATTTTTTTCACTTTTTTCAAAATGAAGGGTATTTTCGTTATTTTGGCATTTTTAACTTTAAAATTTTAACTTTTGTTTTTACTAGTTAAATCAAATTTAGATACCTAAGAGGATTAAATGGGTAACACACTTATTAGAGGGTTGGGTTATAAACGGGTTAGGTAATAAATGGGTCAAAGAGAATGGATCATAAATGGGTTGGGTCAAAACTCGACCCTACCCATTTAGAACCAACCCAACCCATTTGACAAAAAACAAATGCTAATATTTACAGGTTATATCTGATGGTTCAAGGCCAAAGTACAAAAAACAAAAAAATAATTCAATGGAGAGCTTGTTAATAGATTTATATCCTCTATTAGCGCTATATACAGCAAATACATAGTATAATGTGTCTTGTAAAAAAATTACAGTTAATATATTAATCTATTGATGGTAATGCTAATGTTAGAATAAAGATACAGTCAATATCCCCACTACGTATCCAAAATCAATTTCGAGTATTGTACATATATTCTGTATTAGGGTCACCAAATAAGTGGATTATGACTTACCAACCTTGTGACGCTGATGCAACCTTTAAACATAATTATTTTAATTAAAATGAACCAGTAGTGTCTTTTTCGCAAACTTAAAATTACTCCAATCAAATAAACCGGATTGACAACATTAACATAGTAAAGAAATCAACACAGAGAAAGCATGTTGTAGTGTCTTACAACATGTGTGGATAAATGAAGCATACCTATAGTAAAAATGGAGAGCCAAGTTTTATTAATAGTATCTTTTAATCAAGACAGCAAAAGAGATGATGGAAATGGTAACGCCTTCATTGTAGTACGCTGAAACCTATGCCACCCTAGACGATAAAAAAAAGATTATTACATAATTAGAACTGATGGTTGTCCCTATAACCGAACAGTTACCAAATCCAGCCAATTTCAAGAAAGTCTAAAATTATAGTATATAATAGTTAAACAAAATGACCTTCTAACAGTTGAACAGAAAATAACAGAAAGAGACACTGAAACGCATAGGATTGCGACTAACTGTCTTTGTAACACTAATGTAACCTTTAAACATAATTATTTTAAGTCAAATGAACCAATAAAATCTTATTTTTTTTAAATTGAAAATCGTCCAATCAGATAAACCAAATAGAAATCATTAAAGTAATAAATAAATCATCATAAAGAATGCTTCCCGCAACACCTTGCAATGTGCGAGGAGATATGAAGCATACGAGAAAGCCAAAATAGAGAGCCAAGTTTTAGTAACAGTACCTTGCAACGAAAACGACAAAAGAGATGATGACGATGACGATAACGCCTCCTTTATACTATGTTGAAACTTAGGCCAACATAGGCGGTTAAAAAAGAACTTGTAACGACAAAAAATGTCGTAAACACCCAAGATTCCAATTACTAGGAATTATTAATTTGGTCGTATAGACAAGAGTGAAAAGCGGTAAATAACATGAGAGATTTATAGTGGTTCATCGTCGAGGGAGGCCTACGTCCACTTTGAAGAGTCGTTGGAATATTATTTATCACCAAGGATTACAAGGTTGAGACTATCCCATGACATCTCATTACATTCATTTCCAAGTCATATGAGTTCATAATGGCTATATACAAAATATTTAGAAAAAAAGACAATTTATCCCTTCTTCCTCAAAGAGGAGATGCCATTAAAGAGGATCTTGAAGCTCTCTAGAGGTCCTAAGTGATAGAATTCCAACCCCTTTGAAGTGTGAGGCCAAGGGGTATTTACAGGAGAGTGGTTAGGTAGGAGTAGGTAGAAATAGGGGACCATACCCAGAATTTCGCACCCGGCCTGCTTGCACATATTTCGACCCCCCTGGGATGCGAATTTCGCACCCCATAGGGTTGCGAAATTCGTATCCTGTTAGGTACGAATTTCGTACCCCCTTGGGGTACGAGATTCGCACCAGAGGGGTTCGGATTTCGTACCCTGCTGGGTACAAAATTCGTACCCCGCAGGGCACGAATTTCGTACCCCTTAGGGGTGCGAAATTCGCACCCTGAGGGGTACGAAGTTCGTGCCCCAAGGGGCACGAAGACTACGTGCACGGGTGCTTTGGTGGCGCGGGATTCGGGTTCGCGACTCTTGGTGTAACAACCCGGAAAATCAAAACCAATTTAAAATTTTTATTTTAGCGATTTTAATGAATTTTGATTATTTAAAATGATTTATTTTAAATAATAACGATGGAAAATTTATTTTCGACGAAGTTAGAACGAATAAATTTATTTTAATTATATAACGAGCCTGAAATTGTGCGATAGTTCGAAAATTCGATTTCTAATTTCAAATGAACATACAAAGTTCAATATAAGTCAGAATTGGACGAAACAAGAAATATTTGAATTTGATTAACAATATCTTTCTAACAAATGTAAGAAAGTGAGATTTCAATTTAGAATTGATAAGTTACGTCCAGTTTAAAATCTAGAAACGTCGCTGTGGAATTTATATATTTTTTAATATATATAATGGCCCTTAAAAAATAGTCGTTTTGCAAACGACCTCCGTTTTCGACGAAACCACTTTTGTTGGATCCGAGATGTCAAATTATTGCTAGATTCCAATTTTCAAGATTTTTAGAATTAATATGTGAGCGTGGCGCATTTAAACGCGTTTGACCAATTTCAGTTGATTTTAATCGACTAGAAAAGGGCCATTTTTCAAACGATCTTCGAATTCGATGAAATTAGTTTTGTTAGGACCGTATCGTTAATACGAAGCTAGAAATAATTTTTCGAGAATTTTTAGAGTCCGTATGTGGCCCCGATAAATTGAAAAGTACGTTTGAATTTAATATATATATTTATATTTTAATTTAAATGGAAACTGATTTAAACGATAGAATCGGCTAGCAAAACATATCCCATTGCGTTCGAAATGGGGGTGATTAGCTGGGGACGACAGACGTTGGGGTTGATTTCCTCCCCATCGCGTCACCTGCGTCTCAAGGCGGACCCATCGCCGTCGAGCTCCGCTCCACCGCCGGAGCACTCCCTCTCCAGCGCCTACTCCCTCTCTCCTCTGCTGCAAAACCACACCGCGATCCCCAACTCGTTGCGCCACCACCGTCCATTTTAGGCACTCCGCCGCCACCTGACAAGAGCCACCGACCTCCCCTTGGCTCGCCGACCACCCACCAATGCCTGCACCAGCACCTCCTCCACAGCCGAACCTCTGAGCCCCCAAATCAGTAAACGCCACGCCCAGTCCCATAACACCGCCACCTATTCACTCCTCCGACCCAATTCGATCCATAACCCCCCTTCGATTGAAGAAGTGGTGAAATCCCTCCGCCTTCAACAAATTAAATCGAATGAATGTGAGTTTTCTTTCTTCGATTTAATCCCTTTGATTTTTTATTTCTGTTTAGAGAGAAGATCTTTAGGTTATAAAACTTATAATTGTCAGTTTATAAAGATTATATATTTTTATATGAACGTAATGAATATAAAAATAGGGTTTTTATATTAGTGGTCTTATAAAAATATAATTTCTATTATATGGATAACAGTATAAAAATTAGATTTTTGAAAGGGAAGAGATCGGGTTTTTATTCATATGAAAGATATGATTTTTATGTTATAATAAATATATGGTTTTTATTTTGAAGTAGCAATATAAAAATTAGATTTTTATACAAGAAGTAGTGATAAAGTTGTGATTTTTATCTATGTGGAGTTGAAATAAAAATATAATCTTTACATAGAAGATAGAGTAATAAAAATTTAATCTTTACATAGAAGATAGAGTAATAAAAATATAATCTTTACATAGAAGATTGAGTAATAAAAATATGATCTTTACATAGAAGATAGAGTAATAAAAATATAATCTGTACATAGAAGATAGAGTAATAAAAATATAATCTTTACATAGAAGATAGAGAAATAAAAATATGAACTTTATTTTTATCATGAAGTAGCGAGAATAAAGATTCGATTTTTATATGAGTAGCGGGTAAAAAATATTATTTTTATATAATAGAGAATATAAAAATATGATTTTTATATATGTAGCGAAATAAAAATCTGATTTTTATTATATATATAGTGAAGTCAAAATGTGATTTTTATTTTAGATGAAGCGATAAAAATATGATTTTTACCTATTTGAATGAAGCAATAAAAATATGATTTTTACTATGAATAGCGTGAAAAGGAGTGCGATGGAACGGACTGAAATCAAAACAAAATCTGAACCGTTCAGAAATATAGGACTGGTAGAGTGGATCCCCAAGGTGAGAACTCCTTCTCACTCAAATTTTCTTTATACAGTTATTTATTTCATAACTGCATATATGAACTGTTCCCCATCGTCCACAGACCATGGACGACTTGTATGTTTGGTTGTTTGGTTGATTTGATGATTTGGTTGAATTTGTTTTGGAAAACGAAATGATTGATTAGGATTTGGTTTGTGTATGACGTGCGCCATTATGAGGCGAGGGATAAGGCTTAGACCTTACCCCGGTTCTAGTATCTCGCCGTTATGCCACCGAAATTTTCTAAAATATGTTGGAAAAAATAAAAATATCATTTTTATGAGATAAATGAATAAAATAAAATATTCATTTGCAAATCAAAACGATTTGTTTATGTACACCCATTTGACTGATATGGATTGGGACGATAAATTTTAAGCATCGCCCAACTACACAAATAATATTCAGTATTTGTTGGTTGAAACCCCACACGGGTGTTGGGATGACATTTGACGTACACTAGTCCCAATTGTTTGGTTGTATGTCGATCGATTGGTTGACAGGATGATGTAAGCATTAATTATTTATAATTATTGCTTATGCAGTTGTGTGGTGCTCTTTGGATGATGGTTGATTATTTATCATTGTTGTGACATACATGTGTTGTATGAAATCCATATAAATCACTTTATATGGTAATTGGCTGTGTCTGATTGCAGTTCGTTCTGAAGAATATTTCAAAATAACGAATATTTTAAAATAACAATTATTTTAAAATAATATTCTATAAAGGATCAAAATGTGATTTTGATGTCCGATTTTGGATGGACACGAATTATTGAAATATATATAAAGGCATGTTGATTAGATACGCGCCATTTTGACACGAACGATATTTATATCGTTTATATTCGTTTTTATAATGAATATAGAAAAGGAAGCGATTTCAAAATCTAATATTTTGAAAATATTACCATTTATATATTAACGATATAGAATATTCAAATTTGATTTAAAATTGAAAAATGAAGTTGGAATTGTTTTTAAAATGAAGTTAAAACGGTTTAAAAAGGAAATCGACGAAATATATCTAATATATATTATATATATTTAATGGCCTGAATAGAACGCGCTGCGCCGTGGTAGTTCGCGAATTTCGACCATTGACTTCGAACTGATGTTACGGGAGATCCGACCGTCGGATTCTCCTGAAACCGGAACTGTTGGGTTCGTATCGAAAAGAGCTTTCAACGAATATAAGATATTTGAAATCTAATGGTTAGATTGGAGTTATGTCCAAATATAATTTGGAAAAGGTCGATGTAAGTGCAGTTCGATGACCGGTTATGGAAATCGACTGTACGAGCCTTGATAAAATTATTAAAAATATCAATAATTTGTGTAAAATCATAATAAATGATTTAGAAAGAATTGAGATGAAAAATCCCATATTTGAAAAGATAAACATATATTTTTATCGAAATGAGCTAGTTATAACTAGAATAAAAATACAACGCTTGTAAATAAAATTAGAAACTAATAGGAGATTAGTTAAGTTGAATGGTTTACTGGGTATTGATCTGATATTGGTTTCGGCCTTCGGGGTTAATACTTAGGGAATTGTTCTCTTACTGATTTACGGTTAGAGGCTGATTATAATTTAGAGAAAGTTTTCCGATTAATTAATATTTAATTGGAATTGAATGGAATTCGATTGGTAGTAATCGAAGCGAGCTTCTGTGGAGGAAGACCGTTACTATATATGGAATTTGAAAGGCTTTGTCGTTATTCCATTGATATTATTGGTTGGATATGGAAAATGATATCGATTATATATTGATCTGTTTTTCCGTGAAGATTCCATTATTAATGGAATGCGATTTTTGGGTTTATCATGAACAGTGTTTTAAATAACACTTGTTCTTTAACCCGATTAACAATTGAATGAGGTATTGGGTTTGTCGTGAATGGTATCTTTAATAATACTGTTCTTGAACCCAATGAAGTTAAGAAAATTAGAAACTAACTAGAGATTAGTTAAGTTGAATAGTTTCCTAGGTATTGATCTGATGTTGGTTTCGGCCTTCGGGGTTAATACTTAGGGAATTGTTCTCTTACTAATTTACGGTTAGATACTGATGAATGGAATGTGATTTTGGGTTATCGTGTGCCGTGTTTTAAAAGGCATTGGTTCTTTAACCCAGTTAAAGATTAAAACTAAGTGGAGTTTTAATGAATCTTTAATTAGATTGAAATGATCAAGAATGGTGTATCACCAGTTTTGCTCCAAGCGATAGTTAAATCTTTAATTAGATATGAACGTGAAATGGTAATTAATTTTACCGATAACACCGTGGTGTTAGATATGGAGTATTACCAGTTTTTCTCCATGGGATGAACATGTTGGGATTGGGAAATAAAATAAATGATTACTTCGGTATGGTTCGCTAATCCCGACTAGTTTGGGTAAACTTTAATATGGTTTGAATCAATATTCAAAGGAAGATTAAAGAATAAATTTAAAAGAATTAATTTTTGATGAAATTCATGGGAACCATTCCCTAGAAATAAGAATATTTGAATAAAATAATATTCTGAATTGGAATTAGGCGTATGTTGTATTTGTGTAACACTTGTTTATTATATACGCGAGTCATTCGGAAAGACCGGGTTTATCCCATTCTGGATAACTAATACGATGATAAGTTGAAGATGAAGACGGTGGTTGAAGACCGGAGGTCTTCACATAGTTTGGATGATTACTGATATCCTAATTGGGCTATACACCCAAGACGATGGAAAAAGCAGTGATTGTCCAGATGTACTTGGAAATCGACCGGATATGCGAGGAATAAGGTTCCTCCGGTTTCGTTTAGACCTAGAACGAACTTTTAAATGGACTGTGTGTCTGACATTGGATTTCATTCCGTGTGATTGATAGACATCGGTTGCATAGCGTGAATTGCCTGTGTGGCATGCTGAGATGCAAATGATCAAGGCTTTTGTTGAAAAGCAGAGTCTTGTAGTTGATGATCAAGACACGACCTTTGTGGCATCGCTTTGTGTAGCGTTAATTCGCGAGCCTCACACCCCGGTGTGAACCAAAACTGGAGAGGACCTCAGGGAGAACATGCGTCTCTTTCTAGCTAGGAGTGGCGTCAGCGTTTGCAAGCCCTGACGAGTTTGACTCATGTGGTTGTTGGATTTTGAGGCGCCTTAGTTATATCCGTCGATCCGGGACCAATGGAGTCATTCGTTGGCTCATTTACGCCCCATAGGGCGGGGAGACGTATTATTCAGATTTTATGTTTAATCCTCTCTATGTGGACCGGCCCTGTTGCTCCAAGGTGCAGTTGCGACTGTTCCTGAAGCTCGGGCTAGAGAGTTTCGAATCGGTGAGGACTATCTTTTGCCTCCGTTAACAGATGGAAATCCAATTTCCAAATAAGACATTTTTCGGTTTTGATTGTAGAGCCTAGTATGGCAACATGATATATGGTACACATGTCATCTACGATTGATACATTTATATTTGAAGTGTTTTCTTCACTTATAGTTATAATAAAAGATTAAATTTCGCGTATCATGCATTCTTTGGCTATTATAAGGGAAAACCCTATCCTCCGGCTTGCATTGCGTTGTGTGATGGGACCTGGGTCTTATAATAGCTTCATTGTTCTTTATTTAGCATTGCGTTGTTTGTTTATGCACTGGTATTCTTGGGAGGAAACCCGTTCCGTGTTATACGGCGTGGTCCCTTGATTTACCTAACTTTAAAAATAAAGATTAATAACTGTTTTGGTTCTCACACCAGTCACATGACTGACCTAGAGTTTATTGTTTTAACCTAAACTCTGGGTGCCCTTATTTTCTGCACAAGCAGCTAGTAGTTGGGTTTTGCAGATATTATATTCACATGATCCTGGTTTATAGCTGAAGTGATATTCGGAAACCTCTGTATCCGTGTATTTTTTCAGTTATGTTTTTGTATTATTTTTCCGCTGTAGTAATGTATTTAAACCTCTGATAATTTTCAAATGTATAATATTTATTCATACTCTGTATATTCTTGTATTCTGATGGAATTGTTGTAATAAGCAATGAAATGTTCTTCTGTCTGTGTTCTGATCTGTCTTGTCCTCAAAGCAATCCGTGCTTTCCTTCACGGGAAGGTTACGGGCTATCACAGTTGGTATCAAAGCTTTGGTTTACAGAGCTCGAGAACAAGACACATTAGAACCAAAAGAAAGAATTCATCAGAGATTGGATTAGTAATATCCAATAAGAGTGACTCGTTAGAGATAGGATCAGTAGTATCCTAGAATGAGTTCAAGGAGTATTGTTTTTAAAATAAAATTGAAAACAATCTTTTTTTTTGGAAATATAAATCTTGTTATACGTATTTCAATATTATTTTTATATTGATTTGGACAATCGAGTATATAGAGATTTTGCGTATACGCCTAGCTAGCGTGTATTTGAAGCCTCAAATATACTGGATAGATATAGAATCACACTCTAGTCGCCCGGAGATGGTTCTGATGATTGAGTACTCATCATCAGAGTTTATATTCGAGTTTCGAAAGTGGGATATCTATATATTTCCAATTGACTGGTGTGAGAACCAAAACTAGATAGGATTTATTGTTGTGATTTGGCATCAAAAACATGATTTTTGACTATGTATTAAAATTATGATTTTGAAACATTATTCAACTAATTGATTGCTGATTGTGTTGTGTGTGATTATCATTTAAACCATTATGTGAATGAACGGTGAATATAACCAAATTGTGTCGAATATTGAACTGATTGGAAAATTGATTGCAAATGCATGCATATACATGTATATACATTGAACCGGTCATAGCAAGGAGGCTAAAGAAGAGGAATAAAATTGTATGCCCGACAAATAGGTACATGTTTACTAATTTGTTGCTTATGGATGATTTTATGAGCCGATTGGCTAGCCGCTTGGCTTTTTCTTTTTCTTTTTGAGATGAGAGGGTCTGTGTGGCGGTTTGGGGATTTTCCCGATGCTCCCGGAACAGGGGTGGTTATGGCGAAATTTTTCGAAAATTTAGGGTGTTATCCAAATTTTTGAAAAAATTGAAAAGTTCTTAGAAACTGAAAAGTTGAAGAACTTAAGCCGTAATGAAAATAATGAAAGTTGAGTTGAGTAGTAAAATAACTTTCAGCTCCGTTCCTTTTCGAGGACAAAAAGATTTTAAGTGGGGGAGATTGTAACAACCCGGAAAATCAGAACCAATTTAAAATTTTCATTTTAGCGATTTTAATGAATTTTGTTTATTTAAAATGATTTATTTTAAATAATAACGATGGAAAATTTATTTTCGACGAAGTTAGAACGAATAAATTTATTTTAATTATATAACGAGCCTGAAATGGCGCGGTAGTTCAAAAATTCGATTTCTAATTTCAAATGAACATACAGAGTTCAATATAAGTCAGAATTGGACGAAACAAGAAATATTTGAATCTGATTAACAATATCTTTCTAACGAATGTAAGAAAGTGAGATTTCACTTTATAAATGATAATTTACGTCCAGTTTAAAATCTAGAAATGTCGTTGTGGAATTTATATATATTTTAATATATATATATATAATGGCCCTTAAAAAACAGCCATTTTCCAAACTACCTCCATTTTCGACGAAACCACTTTTGTTGGATCCGGGATGTCAAATTATTGCTAGATTCCAATTTTCATGATTTTTAGAATTAATATGTGAGCTTGGCGCATTTAAACGCGTTTGACCAATTTCAGTTGATTTTAATCGATTAGAAAAGAGCCATTTTTCAAACGGTCATAAAATTCGATGAAATTAGTTTTGTTAGGACCGTATCGTTAATACGAAGCTAGAAATAATTTTTCGAGAATTTTTAGAATCCGAATGTGGCCCCGATAAATTGAAAAGTACGTTTGAATTTAAAATATATAGATTTATATTTTAATTTAAATGGAAACTGATTGAAAAGATAGAAATGGCTAGCAAAACATATCCCATTGCATTCGGAATGGGGGTGATTACCTAGGGACGACAGTCATTGGGGTTGATTTGGAGTTCGTGACGGTTTTGGTTTTTAATGCGAATTGAATTAAATAAAATATTAAATATATAAACACCCCCTTTTCTCCTTAACCTCCCCCCTCCCCCCCCCTCCCCCGTTGACTTCAGTTTTAGAAAAGAAAAATAAAATAACCCCCAAAACCAACGATCGATGGCCCGTCGCCCTCCCTATCGCGTCAGCTGCGCCTCCCGGCGGACCCACCGCCATCGAGCTCCGCTCCACCGCCGGAGCACTCCCTCTCCAGCGCCTACTCCCTCTCCCCTCTGCTGCAAAACCACACCGCGATCCCCAACTCGCTGTGCCACCACCGGCCATTTAAGGCACTCCGCCGCCACCTGACGAGAGCCACCGACCTCCCCTTGGCTCGCCGACCACCCACCAACGCCTGCGCCAGCACCTCCTCCGCAGCTGAACCTCTGAGCCCCCAAATCAACAAATGCCGTGCCCAGTCCCCATACCACTGCCACCTATTCACCTCCTCCGACACAATTCGATCCCAAACCCCCCTTCGATTGAAGAAGTGGTGAAATCCCTCCCGCCTTCAACAAATTAAATCGAATGAAGGTGAGTTTTCTTTCTTCGATTTAATCTCTTTGATTTTTTATTTCTGTTTAAAGAGAAGATCTTTAGGTTATAAAACTAATAATTTTCAGTTTATAAAGATTATATATTTTTATATGAACGTAATGAATATAAAAATAGGGTTTTTATATTAGTGGTGTTATAAAAATATAATTTTTATTATATAGATAACTATAAAAATTAGATTTTTGAAACGGAAGAGATCGGATTTTATTCATATGAAAGATATGTTTTTTATTTTATAATAAATATATGGTTTTTATTTTGAAGTAACAATATAAAAATTAGATTTTTATATAAGAAGTACTGATAAAGTTGTGATTTTTATCTATGTGGAGTTGAAATAAAAATATAATCTTTACATAGAAGATAGAGTAATAAAAACATAATCTTTACATAGAAGATAGAGTAATAAAAATATAATCCTTACATAGAAGATAGAGTAATAAAAATATAATCTGTACATAGAAGATAGAGTAATAAAAATATAATCTTTACATAGAAGATAGAGAAATAAAAATATGAACTTTATTTTTATCACGAAGTAGCGAGAATAAAGATTCTATTTTAATATGAGTAGCGGGTTTAAAATATAATTTTTATATAATAGAGAATATAAAAATATGATTTTTATATATGTAGCGAAATAAAAATCTGATTTTTATTACACATATAGTGAAGTCAAAATGTGATTTTTATTTTAGATGAAGCGATAAAAATATGATTTTTATCTATTTGAATGAAGCCGTTAGATCCAAAAATGGCTATAACACCCAAATTAGAGATAATTTCTACTGAAATGAAATCAAAATCAAAGAAAACACACGATTTATAGCGGTTCGGCGTTAAATAGCCTACGTTCACTTTCTACTCTTCGAATTGATGATTAGAATGCAAGTACTACAATGATTCTCACTCTCTTCCACTCATACAATGCATTGATTCAATCAATTTCCTTCAAAATATATTTCAAGAAATGATTGTAATCTGAATAAGTTGATGAAATTCGGATAACAAAGGAGTTTGAGTTCTGAAAATGCAAAAAGATCCTCTCAAATGTGCCTTGGTGGTGTATTTATAGGTGAAAAATACCTCTAGAATGGCTCCGGTTCGAGGACACGTGGCAAGCAATCTGATCGGTTCGGAGGATAAAGCTTGGAGATGTTGCCAGCGCATAGCAGTAGTGGATGAACATGGGGACGTGCGCATAACCGCTCCGCGCTTCAAGGGATCGTGGGTGATAACCATCTTTCATGCGCCTCGTTTCGGTTCGATAGCACCTCGATCCGATCCGGATTTGTCCCAGTTTCTTCTGATTTCTGCTCCGCTTTCTTCTTCTTTGGTTTGTGACTCCCGATCCGAGCCTGCAGCGTACGCTTTTCTGATATATACTCTTCATCAATTCCCCTTTTGACTTTGTGTAGCCTAAATCACAAAGTAGGCTAACATTTTGCCCCCTCGAAGTACGCTTCGACTGAAGATAGAGTGTACTTCGAAATGGTCTGTCTATTGTTTTCTGAATCAAAAATTGCTGAATAGTTGTTTACATTCGTTTGTAGGGCCGTGTTGCTTCATAAAGTCGTATCTTTTGCGGCCTATAAATTTAATCAAAAAGTTCACAAATTTCTTTCTTCGTTTCACACAACTTTGATAACTCTGCTTGAAGTCCAATAGCTCCTCCAGGTAAATTTTATATATATTTTTCTTTGAATTCAACTCGTATGTCAAGTTCATGTGCATGATTCTATTGGGGTCCGGTCTCCGATCTAAACGGCATTTCTCACCCCGCTACTACTAGACTATTGGGCCAAATGTAAATGGGCCAGCATATCGGTCCGAATGGGATGAAAACGTAGGGAATACTAAGGGCCACCCCAAATCCATATAAATTCACTGTTCATCCCCTTTTTCTTTTTCTCCTTTATTATCACCGTCCTCCAAGCTTTGCAAATAGAGAAACCCTAATTTCTGAGGTATCAAAATTCCCTTCAATTCTTGAATTAATTGTATAGGTAGGTTGAAAAACTTTAATTAATTCCTCTTTAATAGACTTCGATTCAAATTCGTGGATGATTTGGACGATTTGGGCACGGTTCTTAGCTGATCTCGACGCCATGACTCCCCCCCCCTTCTCGCCATCGTCGTTAATGGCCTCGTCGCCATCTCGAGGTTGTTATGGAGGGGGTTAAAATCTAATGTTAGACGTACCAGCAAGTAGGCGCTTGGCTTCGATTCAGTTTTTTCTTGGCATGAGATTGTATTTGGTGTTGGTTAGGAGAGAGAGAGAGGTTGGAGAAGAAGAAGAGGGCAAGGTTTGGGATCGGTTCGGGCGAACAGGCATAAGAGTGAAGAGAAGAGGGGGTTCCATCTGACCGGGTCGGGTCCGTGTGAGAGGAAGGATCATGAAAATATATTGGCACTCGGATCGATCCGGATTATCTAAAGTACCCACTTTCGAACCGAACCGATATGCTCGTTGTGCATTTACTTCTGCTTTGGACCTTATATGGTTCTGCCCCCAGTCCGAACCCTTTCCTCTATGGACGTTCGATCCGATCACGACATGAATATCCGAACTGAACTAAAAACCTCCAAATTAATGCAAATGAAGTGTACGACTTGCTCAATCAATGTTTGTCGTGATCTACAACTTAATGAATAGTTAGGATAGCGCCTTACGAACATAAGAGAACATTTAAGATCGTTCTGAACATATCCTTGTTTCGTCAAACTTTTACATCGTGGTCTTATGCGCTTATTTTGTATTGTTGCACACACTTGCACATCTTAGCTCACACACATGCACCGGGGGATATGGGCAACTTTACCCTAATCTTTGCTATTATTTCTTCGACAATTCATCAGATATGTCCGAGAGACGTTCATCTAGATTAGCAGAAAGAAGGGAGGCTATAGAGACAACTAAAAACCCTACTGTTGAAGATGTGTCTTCTACTTCCGATTCAGGCTGGGATAGCGAAGGCCCAGATTATGACATGGAAACTCGCAATAGTGAAGTATCTTCAGGAAGTGATGTTTCTCTCGGTGATGAGGAAGAAGGCGGGGTAGTAGATAACCATGCTGCCAACAAATTCAGAGATGCAGTTATCTTGGAGTTGATTAAGGATTCGGTCAAATCGACAATTGACAGTGACAGGTTGTTGCGGATACGTATGAAACATGCAATTCCTAAAGCAGACACTTTGTTGCCTTCGAAGACAGATCGTCCCCATAACCCACCGGAAGGATATATGGCCATCACCAGATTGATGTGCTTAGTTGGGGCAATTCCTCCTTATCCTCCCTTTATTGTCGATTTTCTGAGACAGCTAAGGATTGCCCCCATGCAGCTAATTCCCAATTCTTATGCCTATTTGTATACCTTGTACATAGCCTACAAAGAGATTCTTGGTAAAGAATTAACTTTCGAAGACGTTCATTTATTTTATAACTTCAAGCATCGAAACAATGATACTCCGTCCTTTGTATATTTCGAATCTGTACCAAAAAGAAAAATTATCACCGTTCCATTCAGTAGCAATGCTGTGGATCCAAAACCCGAGTGGTTTTATATTAAACAACAACCAGGGTGTGCAAGAAGGTGGACTAAGTCAAGTAAGACATTGACTCTTTGGGATCCAACTTCAAATACTTAAGTTCTTTCATTAATTAATTTCCATTTTAATCCGCAGTTCCTAATCCAAAGCAAGTAACGGGCCAGGCATACTTTGATCGCTTACACCATCTACTCACTGGTGATCAAAAGTTTGTAACTATCGAAGAAGTCCTCAAGGATGAATATCTCCATCGTCATGGATTGTTATCTATTACCCGTAGCATAGGTCATGGAAAAGTTCCTTACGTATACATACCCCCAGTTGATGTTATCCCCGAGATGAGTGAAAGTTTTAGGGGTCCACCATTGCCAACCAAGACCCCTTCTCCAACATCCTCCTCAACTCAAGATGATATACTAGCAAACATACCGACTGAGGAGAGGGATAAATATATTGCCCCCGAGGGAATGGTTACTCCTGAGAGGCCAATTTCCCCAAAAGGGTTGCCAGCCGTTATCCCCTTAGGATATACTTCTACAGCAGACAAGTCCACATTTCGGGGTTTGGGAGATCTTGACTTGCCCGAAACCTTCTTTTCTCAGGAAGACTTCCCGACGAACCCTCTTACTTTTACTTCCGAGGAAGAGATGACTCCCGTAAAGTCCGGGGAAACTACACATACTTATACCAATCCAGACTCTGGTCTGTTTGGGGGGAACACCACTAAGGAAAACACGCTGAACTATATCATTGCACGTCACAGCACTTGAGCTTTACATTAACATCGATTCTGAACTCTACTCACATTGTTTTGTAGGCACAATGTCATGCCCTCACTATGTATTTGGAAAATTCTCCGTAGCTTGTCCAGGCCTGCTTCTGACATCAAACATGATTACCGTGAGAATCGTGGCAGAGATGACAGAAGGCATCACGATTCCCAACACCTTCATACTTCACGTTCTCGCTCTCCTATTAGGTTTGATCCAGACAAATACAAGGGCCATCAAGATCGTCGCGGAGGAGACAAACCGCCATCCAAAGACTTATCTCATCCCAAGGGCAAGGGTCTCCAAGAGAAACCTTCACCGAAGCATACCGATCCACAGGCCAAACACAGAGTTTCCGAGAAGCGGCCTGAGAAGAGTGATTCTGCTATCGTTTCCTCCAAACAAAAGCATTTCAAGCTATCTTATTCCAAATCTGCACCACTGGATTCTGATTCCAAAGCGAGGTTGACATATCTGAAGGAACAGTACCCAGATCATTACTTTGAACAATTAACTTTCATACCCGCACTTGAGCCTGTTTCTTCAAGGTAGGCGGATGACGCTAAGGCAAAGATCAATGCGGTAGAGAAACAGTATTCGGAGATGTATAAATACTCGCGCAATCTCTCCAGGATCATTCAGGCTCTAATCGCAGCATTGATGCTATGTAGAACGTGGCCGATCTTGATGAGAATGCTCTGAAAAATCTGGAGAACGATCTAGAAGATACACAAGCTCAACTTGCCATTACTCAACGGGATGCTAACAACTTCAAAAAGCAGTTTGAGGAACTACAAAAACGTTATCATGACCTATTGGAATCCCATAGCCAAGAGCGCCTGGATCTAAGACAGCAAGCCGAAGATGCTAAGTCAGAAAGTGTCAAGGCACAGCTAGCTTGCAGTACTCTTGAACAATAAAAGGCCGAACTAGTGAGGAAGAATGCCGAGTTGGATAAACGAAATGCCGACTTAGAGGCCAAGCTGATGGAGGATGAGAATAGAGCGGCCTTGGCCGAAGGGAATGCGGATAGTGCTATCAAGTTCGCCGAGGAAACCCATACACAGCTATCTGAGGCTAAAAAAGAATTGGATGTTTTCAGTGAATTGATGATAGACTTCTTTGCTCATATAATCTTCTGTCGAAACATCTCTTGGATCGAGGATTATCCGACAATCTTGGTCCATGTGTGGAACAAAATCATCGAATGGGAAAAAGAAGAACGTAAGGTGGACTCCATTAACGAAGACAAACTTATGGAGACTTTCCTTAGGTATGACGAACCGGCACATCTGGCCGAAGGGCGTCGCCTTATAGCTGCCACCATGGAAGAATGGAACCACCATGCCAAAGGAAAGAATATTATAGAAGCTGGTTCCTCTTCGGCTACACTTGAGGCCACGAGAGTGGAGAAATATGATCCTGATAATCCGGGAATTCCTAAAGCATCTCTTTTGTCTCCTATACCTGAATCAACATCAGAGGTAGTAGCCACCCCGATTGAGAGATCATCGGAAGGTATTTCTACCTTTTCACCCCAATTTGTCAAAGCAATCTCCACCTTTCGTCATATCATTGGGCAATCAATCGAAGATCCCTTGTTTACCACTGAGCTAATAACTGTTGCTACTCGTTCTGTAGGCGTTGAACCAATTGAGAAGACTGACAAGTAGAAGGAAACCATCATTAGGGAAAAGTCCGTCGAAGAGACTCAGGAAGGCAAGGATAAGGTTGCTACTGCAAAATCTAGAGGAGAGGCTGAAGGTGAGACTGGGGAGGTTATTGACAAGGCTTCTATACCGCCTGACATCGAAACCCCTCTTGACGATGATATTATAGATGCTTTAAAGGATGATGGTGGTAAAGATGGGCATGACGAAGACCCAGATGTTGTTATAACTGGGGATTCAGGGGATGTCGATGGCGCTACTTTGGCTGATAGGAAGGCCGAAGAGGACAAGCGCATACAGGAGAAAATTAAGGAGATAGATCCTGAAAGTCTTAAGCCTCTTGCAATGGTGCCTACTGGCTCAAGGTTAGTTGTCAAACTTTCAACTAGGTCTATTACCAAGGAACTTGCTAAAAAATCTTCTCCTGACCCTAGTGCTCCGATTTCTGGGAAGAAGTCCGTTGACTCCAGCACCTCCACTTCACAAAAGATAAAGCAGAAGCGGCTTAAGTCCGATGCAGAAATAGAAGCTGAAAAAGCTCTTAAGGCTGCCAAGAAGGCCAAGTCTACCCTAAAGTCCAAATGAAAATGTATTTCATTTTTTGTTTTGACATTCCACTGGTCCTCTATTATTGTAGCGAGTGCGGCCCTCGCGTCTTTTGCTTAGTTTCCCTGTATAAATTCACGTGTTTGTGAATAATATAGTCTGTTTCCTGCAGTGTCAAATATTGGTCAATCCATCATTCAAGCAAAAATAAAGATGAACAATATGTCATATCGCAGTCATACAATAAAGTCGTTATTAAGAATAAAGTCATTATTAAGGGGACATGTGTATATATTTGGGTGCATAGCATACGACGACATCAAGCATGTGCTGCAGGAAGTACATGAAGGTGAGTGTGGCGACCATACCGGGGTTCAAACATTAGCAAAGAAAGTATTGCGGTATGGTTATTTTTGGCCTACCGAGAACAGAGATGCAGCTGATTATTCACGACGCTGCGACAAGTGTCAAAGGTTCTCTACAATTCCCAGAGCACCTCCGGCTCAGCTCAAGTCAATGGTAAGCCCATGGCCATTTGCCATTTGGGGAATTGATATTATTGGAGTCTTTCCAATTTCCAAAGGAGGAGCGAAGTACGCGATCATAGTGGTAGATTATTTCACCAAATGGGCAGAAGCTGAAGCCTTGACAACAATAACTACAAAAAAGGTGATAAACTTCATAGTCAGGAATATCATTTGTCGATTTGGGATACCGAGGACCATCATAACTGACAACAGGACACAACTTGATAGCGCAGAATTTAGAAACTTCTGCCAAAAGTATAAGATCGACAATAGATACGCCGCAGTGGCTCATCCTCAATCAAATGGACAGGTCGAGGCAATAAACAAGGTTATCAAGTCCATTCTGAAAAGGCGATTAGTGAAAGCAAAAGCCATGTGGGTTGACGAATTGCCATTAGCTCTGTGGGCATATAGAACAACCTTCAAGACAGCCACGGTTCATACCCTGTTCTCACTTTCTTTCGGATCAGAAGCGGTGATTCCAGGGGAGCTCAAAGTTCCTTCCCACCGGACAATTCACTACGATCCAATGACAAATAATGCACTCCTTCTTGAATCCCTAGATATGGTCGAAGAAAAGAGGGATGAGGCGGACTTGCGAGCCTCTAGACATAGATGCCAAGTGGCACGATACTATAACAAGAGGGTTCGACCACGGACATTCGAACCTAGAGACTTAGTGCTGAAACGAGTCTTCCCACCTTCAACCCAATTGGGTCCAAAGTGGGGAGGACCATATGCCATCCAACGGAAGCTTGATACAGGAGCCTTGAAGCTAACGACCGTAGATGATGAAGAGATTCCCAGAGCCTGGAATGCTCAGCACTTACGATGATATCTGAGTTAGATATGTCGTGTTCTCTTTTGTTTCCCATACCCGAATCAGCATCAGAGGCAGTAGCCACCCCGATTGAGAGATCATCGGAAGGTATTTCTACCTTTTCACCCCAATTTGTCTAAGCAATCTCCACCTTTCGTCATATCATCGAGCAATCAATCGAAGATCCCATGTTTTCCCCTGAGCTAATAACTGTTGCTACTCGTTCTGTAGGTGTTGAACCAACTGAGAAGACTGACAAGCAGCAGGAAACCATCGTTAGGGAAAAGTCCGTCGAAGAGACTCCGGAAGGCCAGGATAAGGTTGCTACTGCAAAATCTGGAGGAGAGGCTAAAGGTGAGACTGGGGAGGTTATTGACAAGGCTTCTATACCGCCTGACACCGAAACCCCTCTTGGCGATGATATTATAGATGCTTTAAAGGATGACGGTAAAGATGGGCATGACGAAGACCCTGATGTTGTTATAACTGGGGATTCAGTGGATGTTGATGGCGCTACTTTGGCTGATAGGAAGGCCGAAGAGGACAAGCGCATACATGTGAAAATTGAGGAGATAGATCCTGAAAGGCTTAAGCCTCTTCCAATGGTGCCTACAGGCTCAAGGTTAGTTGTCAAACTTTCAACTAGGTCTATTACCAAGGAACTTGCTAAAAAATCTTCTCTTGACCCTAGTGTTCCGATTTTTGGGAAGAAGTCCATTGACTCCAGCACCTCCACTTCACAAAAGATAAAGCAGAAGCGGCTTAAGTCCGATGCAGAAAAAGAAGATAAAAAGCTCTTAAGGCTGCCAAGAAGGCTAAGTCTACCCTAAAGTCCAAATGAAAATGTATTTCATTTTTTGTTTTGACATTCCACTGGTCCTCTATTGTTGTAGCGAGTGCGGCCCTCGCGTCTTTTGCTTAGTTTCCCTGTACAAATTCACGTGTTTGTGAATAATATAATCTGTTTCCTACAGTGTCAAATATTTGTCAATCCATCATTCAAGCAAAAATACAGATGAACAATATGTCATATCGCAGTCATACAATAAAGTCATTATTAAGAATAAAGTCATTATTAAGGGGACATGTGTATATATTTGGGTGTATAGCATACGACGACATCAAGCATGTGCCGCAGGAAGTACATGAAGGTGAGTGTGGCGACCATACCGGGGTTCAAACATTAGCAAAGAAAGTATTACGGTACGGTTATTTTTGGCCTACAATGAACAGAGATGCAGCTGATTATTCACGACGCTGCGATAAGTGTCAAAGGTTCGCTACAATTCCCAAAGCACCTCCGGCTCAGCTCAAGTCAATGGTAAGCCCATGGTCATTTGCCATGTGGGGAATTGATATTATTGGAGTCTTTCCAATTGCCAAAGGAGGAGCGAAGTACGTGATCGTAGCGGTAGATTATTTCACAAAATGGGAAGAAGCCGAAGCCTTGACAACAATAACTACGAAAAAGGTGATAAACTTCATAGTCAGGAATATCATTTGTCGATTTTGGATACCAAGGACCATCATAACTGACAACAGGACTCAATTTGATAGCGCAGAATTTAGAAACTTCTGCCAAAAGTATAAGATCGACAGTAGATATGCCGCAGTGGCTCATCCTCAACCAAATGGACGGGTCGAGGCAATAAACAAGGTTATCAAGTCCATTCTGAAAAGGAGAATGGAGAAAGCAAAAGCCATGTGGGTTGACGAATTGCCATTAGCTCTGTGGGCATATAGAACAACCTTCAAGACAGCCACGGGTCATACCCTGTTCTCACTTTCTTTCGGATCAAAAGCGTTGATTCCAGTTGAGCTCAAAGTTCCTTCCCATCGGACAATTCACTACGATCCAATGAAAAATAACGCACTCCTTCTTGAATCCCTAGATATGGTCGAAGAAAAGAGGGATGAGGCGGATTTGCGAGCCTCTAGACATAGATGCCAAGTGGCACGATACTATAACAAGAGGGTTCGACCACGGACATTCGAACCTAGAGACTTAATGCTGAAACGAGTCTTCCCACCTTCAACCCAATTGGGTCCAAAGTGGGGAGGACCATATGCCATCCAATGGAAGCTTGATACAAGAGCCTTCAAGCTAACGACCGTAGATGGTGAAGAGATTCCCAGAGCCTGGAATGCTCAGCACTTGCGACAATATCTGAGTTAGATATATCGTGTTCTCTTTTGTCTCCCATACCTGAATCAGCATCAGAGGCAATAGCCACCCCAATTGAGAGATCATCAGAAGGTATTTCTACCTTTTCACCCCCAATTTGTCTAAGAAATCTCTACCTTTCGTCATATCATCGAGCAATCAATCGAAGATCCCTTGTTTTCCCCTGAGCTAATAACTGTTGCTACTCGTTCTGTAGGTGTTGAACCAACTGAGAAGACTGACAAGCAGTAGGAAACCATCGTTAGGGAAAAGTCCGTCGAAGAGACTCAGGAAGGCCAGGATAAGGTTGCTAATGCAAAATCTGGAGGAGAGGCTGAAGGTGAGACTGGGGAGGTTATTGACAAGGCTTTTATACCGCTTGACACTGAAACTCCTCATGACGATGATATTATAGACGCTTTAAAGGATGACGGTGGTAAAGACGGGCATGACGAGGACCACGATGTTGTCATAACTGGGGATTCAGGGTATGTTGATGGCTCTACTTTGGCTGATAGGAAGGCCGAAGAGGACAAGCGCATACAGGTGAAAATTGAGGAGATAGATCCTGAAAGTCTTAAGCCTCTTGCAATGGTGCCTACTGGCTCAAGGTTAGTTGTCAAACTTTCAACTAGGTCTATTACCGAGGAACTTGCTAAAAAATCTTCTCTTGACCATAGTGCTCCGATTTCTAGGAAGAAGTCCGTTGACTCCAGCACCTCCACTTCGCAAAAGATAAAGCAGAAGCGGCTTAAGTCCGATGCAGAAAAAGAGGCTGAAAAAGCTCTTAAGGCTGCCAAGAAGGCTAAGTCTACCCCAAAGTCCAAATGAAAATGTATTTCATTTTTTGTTTTGACATTCCACTGGTCCTCTGTTGTTGTAGCGAGTGCGGCCCTCGCGTCTTTTGCTTAGTTTCCCTGTATAAATTTACGTGTTTGTGAATAATATAGTTTGTTTCCTACATTGTCAAATATTCGTTAATCCATCATTCAAGCAAAAATACAGATGAACAATATGTCATGTCACAGTCATACAATAAATTCATTATTAAGAATAAAGTCATTATTAAGAATAAATTCATTATTAAGGGGACATGTGTATATATATGCCCCCAATCAATCTTGAATATGCTGACTAGTTAAGGCTTGTTCGGGATTGATTATGCGCAACATTCGGTAGCCCCCGACTCTCTGGCAGGGCTAACTTTCTTTTGTCATCGATGCTTGTCTTTCTAGCATCTTTATACTCTCCTGTCTTATAATCATGTTAGAGTTTTGTTGAGGCAGTCTCTCATCGGGGTGCACCTTCACGCCTCGAAGGACGTCGTCTTCCCGTCCTTTGTACTATCTCTCATTCTATGAGAGTTAGAGTTAGGAATGTCGTCTTCTCATTCCTTTTGTCTTGTCATGCAAACGGTTGTCTTGTTTGCTCCCTGCATATGAATTGTCCTTAATCTTTTAAATTTTAATGTAATGTTTAACATTTCGTGATCAGGACAGAACAGTCACAGAAGTTGAAAATAATGCAGGAAAAGTAAATGACACGCGATGTTTTTATAGTGGTTCAGCTAAGTCGTAGCCTACATCCACTTTATAATCCTTTGTTTATATAAACAGACTTTTCAAGGCAAGTCGAGTGTTTTTACATAGCTTATAAAAACAATAGAGAACACTATATATCTAACTCAGATATCGTCGCAGGTGCTGAGCATTCCAGGCTCTGGGAATCTCTTCACCATCTACGGTCGTTAGCTTGAAGGCTCCTGTATCAAGCTTCCGTTGGATGGCATATGGTCCTTCCCACTTTGGACCCAATTGGGTTGAAGGTGGGAAGACTCATTTCAGCACTAAGTCTCCAGGTTCGAATGTCCGTGGTCGAACCCTCTTGTTATAGTATCGTGCCACTTGGCGTCTATGTCTAAAGGCTCGCGAGTTTGCCTCATCCCTCTTTTCTTCGACCATATCTAGGGATTCAAGAAGGAGTGTGTTATTTGTCATTGGATCGTAGTGAATTGTCCGGTGAGAAGGAACGTTGAGCTCCACTGGAATCACCACTTCTGATCCGAAAGAAAGTGAGAACAGGGTATAACCCATGGATGCCTTGAAGGTTGTTCTATATGCCCACAGAGCTAATGGCAATTAAGCAACCTACATGGCTTTTGCTTTCTCCAATCGCCTTTTCAGAATGGACTTGATAACCTTGTTTATTGCCTCGACCTGTCCATTTGATTGAGGATGAGCCACTGCGGCGTATCTATTGTCGATCTTATACTTTTGGCAGAAGTTTCTGAATTCTGCGCTATCAAATTGAGCCCCGTTGTCAGTTATGATGGTCCTCGATATCCCAAATCGACAAATGATATTCCTGACTATGAAGTTTATCACCTTTTTCAGAGTTATTATTGTCAAGGCTTCGACTTCTGCCCATTTTGTGAAATAATCTATCGCTACGATCGAGTACTTCACTCCTCCTTTGGCAATTGGCAAGACTCCAATAATATCAATTTCCGACATGGCAAATGGCCATGGGCTTACCATTGACTTGAGCTGAGCCGAAGGTGATCTGGGAATTCTAGCGAACCTCTAACACTTGTCGCAGCATCGTGAATAATTAGCTGCATCTCTGTTCACGGTAGGCCAAAAATAACCGTATTGCAATACATTCTTTGCTAATGTTTGACCCCCGGTATGGTCGCCACACTCACCTTCATGTACTTCCTGCAGCACATGCTTGATGTCATCGTGTGCTATACACCGTAACAATGGCATAGAGAAACCTTGGCGGTAGAGGGTCTCATCTTGCAAAACATATCTCGCGGCTTTACGGACCACCGCTCGTCTTTCGCTCTTCTTCGATGGAAGAATTCCACTCTTAAGGAAGTTCTTAATCGGTGTCATCCATGACTCTTTATCCGGCTCGGTTTCCAAAGCTAGTTCGACTTCCATTAGATTGAAGCTAGGTGATTCCAATATTTCTATTGGAACCATCTCAGTTTCTTCAGGGTTGTCAGAACTTGCTAGCTTGGCCAGTCGATCTACCTTCTGGTTTTCTGCTCTAGGAATGTGCGGTTATGCTGTAATGCTCCAAATTATCCAGTAATTCCTCTACTTTTTCCAGATAAGTAATAAGTCGAGGTCCCTTAGATGCAAATTTCTTCTGGACTTGGCAGACGACTATTTGTGAGTCACAGAATATGTCTAGCGTCCTCACTCCTAATTCCTTGGCGAGTTTATCCCAACAATCAAGGCTTCATACTCTGAATCATTATTGGTGGCGGGGAATTCTAGTCGCAAGGCAAAATAAATAGCTTCCACGGACTAAGTTCTAACTCCTGCTCTGAAGCAACAACTTTGTCATCCACTGTTTCCTCTTCGGGAATTGTAAACTCTACTATGAAGTCAGCTAAGGCCTGTCTCCTTATCGATCTCCTCGGTTGAAATTTCAAATCAAATTGGCTCAACTCGATATTCCATTTAATTAACCGCCCCGATGCTTCGGGTCTTTGTAACATTTGTCTCAATGGTTGGTCAGTGTATATGACTATCGGGTGAGGTTGGAAATAATGACGGAGCTTTCTGGAAGCAATCAAGAGGCTGTAAGCAAGCTTTTCTATTCTTGGATAGTTACGTTCTGCAGCTGCTAACTACTTTCTCACATAATAAACAGACCTCTGGACCTTGTCTTCTTCACGTACCAATGCTGTGCTAACAGCATGAGATGATACCGCAAGATAAACGAACAGATCTTCATGATCCACGGGTTTTGACAATATCGGGGGTTTCTCCAACAAATCCAATAGGTTCTGAAAAGCCTCTACATAGTCAGGAGTCCACTCAAAGTTACATTTCCCTCGCTTGATTAGATCGAAGAAAGGGACACACTTGTCAGTTGCTTTAGAAATAAATCGGCTCAACGCTGCAACTTTTCCAGCCAAGCTCTAAACGTCCTTAATCTTTCGTGGTTCCTCAATGTTCTTGATCGCTGCTATTTGATCAGGGTTAATTTAGATTCCTCGAGAACTTACAATAAAACCAAGAAATTTCCCTGATGCAACCCCGAATGAACATTTCAGAGGATTCAATTTCATCCCATATCTTCGCAAGATGTCGAACATTTCCGCCAAATCCTTTGTGTATTCAGAGGACTGCTTAGACTTTATGAGCATGTCATCCACATATACCTCCATAGTTTTTCCAATTTGATCATAAAACATTCGATTTACCAGCCACTCATATGTGGCCCCGGCGTTCTTTAGTCCAAAAGGCATTACTACATAATAATACAGCCCCAAATTTGTAATGAAGCGCATGTGTTCTTGATCTGGCACGTGCATAGGGATCTGGTTGTATCCTGAATACGCGCATAAAGGAAAGGAGCTCGTGTCCAACAGTTGAATCCACTAGCTGGTCAATCCTTAGGAGAGGGAAACTATCTTTTGGACAAGCCTTATTCAAGTCGGAAAAATCGATGCATGTTCGCCATTTTCCGTTAGATTTCTTAACCAAGACGGGATTCGATATCCAGTAGGGATATGTCGAATCCCTAATGAACCCCTTATTCTTTAATTTTTCAACCTCTTCTTTCAACGTTGCGGACCTTTCTGGGCCTAGCATTCGTCTCTTCTGCTTGACCGGAGGGTGCTTTGGGTTCAAACTTAACGAATGGCTCATGACTGCTGGAGATATTCCGCACATGTCTGCATGAGTCCAAGCAAATATGTCTAGGTTTTCTTTTAGAAAGTCGGTCAATTCCTTCATCCGAAAGGAGTCTAAATGTGACCCAATCTTCAAGACCTTTGTTGGGTCATCGTTATCGATTGGGATATCTACAGTCACCTCATTTGGCGTCGCCTTTCTAGCTCCTGGCTCCTCATCTTCCCTGGGGTCGATATCCTCAAGGGTTTCATCAGGCGATTCCCTGGGTGATACAATCTATAGTTTCTATGCGGAATCCTCCTTAGCGGGAGGAGGAGTGTCCTTGGGACCTAAATTCATCCCTTTTAGTAACATATTCAATTCTTCCATGTAACAGGCACGTCCGGTGACCTGATCTCCCCTCATTACTCCAACTCCGGCTTCGGTTGGGAACTTTAACAACAGGCACTAAGGTGCGATGCAGGCTCTGAATTCTGCAAGTGCTGGTCTACCCAAGAAAGCCTTATAGGGCGATTCAATGTCTAAGACTACGAACTGAAGAATTCTTACTCTTCGACGGTCTCCTTGTCCCAATGCTACTTACAATTCTATGTACCCCATCGGAGCCGTTGATGCGCCATTGAAGCCACGAATCGAACCCTCACAAGGCTTCAAGTCTTCTGGCTCCAGCATCATCTGATCGAAGGCTTTTTTGAAAATAATATTGACTGAAACTATAGTGGGGCCGATAGTAGTAGTGATAACTAACGGAGTCATTAGGTGATTGAACTTCAGCATCGTCTCTGCTACGGAATACAACATCGTCGAACATTGTTTTTTGTTGCTTCACCGGAGTGATATCCTCAAGGTTATTGCATTCCTCCACACTAATGTGTTTAGTTGCGTTGACATATTGGTCCATCGCTCTGTAACTGTGGTTGGCTGGATGAGGTCCGCCTACTATGGTGTTGATCACAACTCCTTTGCCCTTTTGTTGAGCCGTAGGTTTAGGGGCAGGCTGGTTTTGATTTGGGGCTTGTTCCCCTTGCCCTCTGTCTCTCGGGGCGACTTTATACTCATCCATCTTTCCTTCCCGAAGTAGTTTCTCGATGAAATCCCTTAAGTGACGACACTCATTCGTGGTGTGCCCGTGAGTTCCGTGGAACAGGCAGAACTTTCCAGTCGCAACCTCTTTTTCGGTAGAGTTCCTGAGTGGAGGTTTCTTATACTATAGGACGTTGTATGTATCCATATAGATATTTTGCAAGGTGTCGTTCATTGGTGAGTAATTCTCAAAGGTTTAGAATCGCGGTCTTTTAGTGGAATTGTTTCCTAGATTCCTGTTCCTCCTACTACCACTTCCATTCCTGTTATTGTTACCTTCATTTTTGTTACCAACATTCACTTCAACTTTTCCTGAACTATCGCCGGACTGCTTCACAACGACATTGCTCTGAATATCTTCCTTAGAAGCCCCTTCAGATTTCCTCTTTCTATTTGCATAGGCTTCTTCTCGCCTTAAGCGAATATTGGCTTTTTTGTAAAACAATTCCCTAGTGGGAGGTGGTTTTCCAGAAAGATAATCCTCGAACTCTGTATCAGGATCGACTCCTTCTATTAGGGCCATCAAAATAGTGGGTTCATAGGGATCACTAACTTCAGTAACAGCCAGATTGAAACGATCCAAATATGATTTTAAAGATTCGCCCGGAGCATGCTTAATCCTTGATAACTCAATGACGCTTTTAGATTTCCAAGCGTGAAGTCGGAATTGGTTCATAAAGCGTTCGCTCAGTTCATTGAAAGTGGATATTGATCGCAGAGGAAGTCCGGTGAACCACATCAATGCCACATCTTCTAAATAGATCGGGAAGGGTTTGCATTTTACAGCGTCTGGAGCAGCTGCGACATTCATGAACCATGCATATCTCATCAAATGTTGTCCCGGGTCGGTTCTCCCAGAATAGCGATCCATTTGTGGAAAATTAAATCGCTGAGGACATTGGTATTCTAAAATGTCATCGGTGAATGGGGTGTGACTTCGTTCAATGCCCCAGTCCTCATTGGTATAGCGTCGAATATCAGCCATGAGTTGACGCACCATTGCTTCTACATCAGCATTCGTTAATGTGGGCACAGGTTCTCTGCATCTAATGTTTGGATTTCCTCTGGGTTCCTGATCAGGAGACGTCCTCCTATTTCTAGCAGCACCAGCTCTACGATGTTCCCTATGCTCCCGGTCAATCACGGGAGGAAGGGGCGGAAGAAGTTGTCCTTGTGTGGGATTAGCGATATTAGGATCTCTGCGTAAGACGTGAGATCCACGCATAGGCAGCAGCATAGGCTCCCTTAGGCTCGGGTCATCAGGCCCAAGCACACGTGCAGCATCTTCACGGGATCCCAAGGATCCAAAGGTCAACTGTTCAAGGTTTTCAGGTCGTTCGAGCGGCCTTCTTTCACGTGGGCGCTCTTCATCCAAAGAAGACGAAGAATCTGCTCCAAGGCGGCGAGTCGGAGAAGGTGTCTTCTGCCCATGAAATTCACGGATTTCCCTACTCATAGCGATCATGTTCTCTTGCATGCGAAGACTATCGCATTTGTGAACATCCAGAGCATTTTTAGTACTCCCCAATATATCAATGAAGCATGAGAGATCTCTGTGTGTGACTGGTGCAGATGGAGCAGGCTGAGTACTGGTCGTCGTGGCCGGCATCGGAGCGTTGGTGGGTGCTCGAGTAGAGTTACCAGCTTCAGTTATATTCGGATCGAGTCGGAGTAGGGAAGTGGTGTCGGTTCGGTGGGGGGTGCAAGTAGCGTCAATGTCTCCGCTTCGATTCGGAGTGGAACGGTCCATTCGGTTCGGAATGACCGGGTCGGATCGGCCTGCGTCAGAGCACTGACCCCGAGACCTCGTCACGATCATAGCTTGCGAATTTTTGTTAGCTTCATTTTCCCGAGCGCCATGCACTTCTTTTCCTTTTCCTTTAGCCATAATATCCAATTCTTCAGCAGTTAACCAGTAAATACTCGAAAATGTCGGAAACAAAGTATTAACTTCTTTGAACTTAAAGGTCCAAAAAGTAGAACGATGATCCCAAAAAGCAGAGAATTCATAAATTCTCAGTGAAAGCGCCAAAATGTTAGATCCAAAAATGGCTCTAACACCCAAATTAGAGATAATTTCTACTGAAATGAAATTAAAAACAAAGAAAACACACGATTTATAGTGGTTCGGCGTAAAATAGCCTACGTCCACTTTCTACTCTTCGAATTGATGACTAGAATGCAAGTACTACAATGATTCTCACTCTCTTTCACTCATACAATGCATTGTTTCACTCAATTTCCTTCAAAATATATTTCAAGAAATGATTATAATCTGAATAAGTTGATGAAATTCGGATAACAAAGGAGTTTGAGTTCTGAAAATGCCAAAAGATCCTCTCAAATGTGCCTTGGTGGTGTATTTATAGGTGAAAATCCCTCTAGAGCGGTTCCGATTTAAGGACACATGGCAAGCAATCCGATCCGTTCGGAGGATAAAGCTTGGATATGTTGCCAGCGCATAGCAGTAGTGGATGAACGTGGGGGACGTGCGCATAACCGCTCCGCGCTTCAAGGGATTGTGGGTGATAACCATCTTTCATGCGCCTCATTTCGGTTCGGAAGCACCTCGATCCGATCTGGATTTTTCCCAGTTTCTTCTGATTTCTGCTCCGCTTTCTTCTTCTTTGGTTTTCTACTCCTGATCCGATCCAGCTTGCAGCGTACGCTTTTCTGATATATACTCTTCATTAATTACCCTTTTGACTTTGTGTAGCCTAAATCACAAAGTAGGCTAACAGAAGCGATAAAAATATGATTTTTACTATGAACAGCGTGAAAAGGAGTGCGATGGAACGGACTGAAATCAAAACAAAATCCGAACCGTTCATAAATATAGGACTGGCGGAGTGGATCCCAAAGGTGAGAACTCCTTCTCACTCAAATTTTCTTTATACAGTTATTTATTTCATAACTGCATATGTGAACTACTCCCCGTCGTCCACAGACCATGGACGACTTGTATGTTTGGTTGATTTGATGATTTGGTTGAATTTGGTTTGGAAAACAAAATGAGTTGATTAGGATTTGGTTTGTGTATGACATGCGCCATTAAAAGGCGAGGGATAAGGCTTAGACCTTACCCCATTTCTAAGTATCGCGCCGTTATGCCGCCGAAATTTTCTAAAATATGTTAGAAAAAATAAAAATATCATTTTTATGAGATAAATGAATAAAATAAAATATTCAGTTGCAAATCAAAATGATTTGTTTATGTACACTCATTTGACTGATATGGATTGGGACGATAAATTTTACACATCACCCAACTTCACAAATAATATTCAGTATTTGTTGGTTGAAACCCCACACAGGGTGTTGGGATGACATTTGATGTACACTAGTCCCAATTGTTTAGTTGTATGTCGATCGATTGGTTGACAGGCGGATGTAAGTGTTAATTATTTATAATAATGCTTATGCAGTTGTGTGGTGCACTCTGGATAATGGTTGATTATTTATCATTGTTGTGATATACATGTGTTGTATGAAATCCATATAAATCACTTTATATGGTAGTTGGCTGTTTTTGATTCCAGTTCAGAACTGAAGAATATTTTAAAATAACAAATATTTTAAAATAATATTTTGTAAAGGATCAAAATGTGATTTTGATGTCCGATTTTGGATGGACATGGATTATTGAAATATATATAAAGCCGTGTTGATTAGATATGCGCCATTTTGATGCGAACGATATTTATATCGTTTATATTCGTTTTTATTATGAATATGGAAAAGGAAGCGATTTCAAAATCTAATATTTTGAAAATATTATCATTTATATATTAACGATATAGAATATTCAAATTTGATTTAAATTTGAAAAATGAAGTGGGAATTGTTTTTAAAACGAAGTTAAAACGGTTTAAAAACACGTTTTAAAGGAAGTCGATGAAATATAAATAATATATTATATATATATATATATATTTAATGGCCAGAATAGAACGCGCCGCGTCTCGGCAGTTCGCGAATTTCGACCATTGACTTCGAACTGACATTGCGGGAGATCCGACCATCGGATTCTCCTGAAACAAGAATCGTTGGGTTCGTATCGAAAAGAGCTTTCCAACGAATATAAGAGATTTGAAATCTAACGGTAGGATTTGGAGTTATGTCCAAATCAAATTTGGAAAAGGTCGTTGTAAGTGCAGTTCGATGACCGGTTACGGAAATCGACTGTACGGGCCTTGATAAAATTATTAAAAGTATCAATAATTTGTGTAAAATCATAATAAATGATTTAGAAAGAATTGGGATGAAAAATCCCATATTTGAAAAGATAAAAATATATTTTTATCAAAATGAGCTAGTTATAACTAGAATAAAAATACAACGCTTGTAAATAAAATTAGAAGCTAACTGGAAATTAGTTAAGTTGAATGGTTTACTGGGTATTGATTTGACGTTGGTTTCGGCCTTCAGGGTTAATAATTAGGGAATTATTCTCTTACTAATTTACGGTTAGAGGCTGATTATAATTTAGAGAAAGTTTTCCAATTAATTAATATTTAATTGGAATTGAATGGAATTCGATTGGTAGTAATCGAAGCGAGCTTCTTTGGAGGAAGACCGTTACTATATATGGAATTTGAAAGGCTTTGTCGTTATTCCATTTATATTATTGGTTGGATACGGAAATTGATATCGATTATATATTGATCTGTTTTTCCGTTAAGATTCCATTATTAATGCAATGCGATTTTTGGGTTTACCATGAATAGTGTTTTAAATAACACTTGTTCTTTAACCCGATTAACAATTGAATGTGATTTTGGGTTTGTCGTGAATGGTATCTTTAATAATACTGTTCTTAAACCCAATGAAGTTAAGAAAATTAGAAACTAACTGGAGATTAGTTAAGTTGAATAGTTTTCTGGGTATTGATCTGATGTTGGTTTCGGCCTTCGGGGTTAATACATAGGGAATTGTTCTCTTACTAATTTACGGTTAGAGACTGATGAATGGAATGTGATTTTGGGTTTATCATGAGCCTTGTTTTAAACGGCATTGGTTCTTTAACCCAGTTAAAGATTAAAACTAAGTGGAGTTTTAATGAATCTTTAATTAGATTGAAATGATAGAGAATGGAGTATCACCAGTTTTTCTCCAAGCAATAGTTAAATCTTTAATTAGATTTGAACGTGAAATGGTAATTAATTTTACCGATAACACCGTGGTGTTAGATATGGAGTATTACCAGTTTTGCTCCATGGGATGAACAGGTTGGGATTGGGATATAAAATAAATGATTACTTCGGTATGGTTCGCTAATCCCGACTAGTTTGGGTAAACTTTAATATGGTTTGAATCGATATTCAAAGGTAGATTAAAGAATAAATTTAAAAGAATTTAGTTTTGATAAAATTGATGGGAACCTTTCCCTAGAAATAAGAATATATGAATAAAAGAATATTCTGAATTGGAATTAGGCGTATGTTGTGTTTGTGTAACACTTGTTTATTATATACGCGAGTTATTCGGAAAGACCGGGTTTATCCCATTCTGAATAACTGATACGACGATAAGTCGAAGATGAAGACGGTGGTTGAAGACCGGAGGTCTTCACATTGTTTGGATGATTACTGACATCCTGATTGGGCTGTACACCTAAGACAATGGAAAAAGCGGTGATTGTCCAGACGTACTTGGAGATCGACCGGATATGCGAGGAATAAGGTTCCTCCGGTGTCGTTCAGACCTAGAACGAACTTGTAAATGGACTGTGTGTTTGACATTTGATTTCATTCTGTGTGATTGATAGACATCAGTTGCATAGCGTGAATTACCTGTATGGCATGCTGAGATGCAAATGATCAAGGCTTTTGTTGAAAAGCAGAGTCTTGTGGTTGATGATCAAAGCACGGCTTTTGTGGCATCTCTTTGTGTAGCGTTAATTCGCGAGCCTCACACCCGGGTGTGAACCAAAAACTGGAGAGGACCTCGGGGAGAACATGCGTCTCTTTCTAGCCAGGAGTGGCGTCAGTGTTTGCAAGCCCTGACGAGTTTGACTCATGTGGTTGTTGGATTTTGAGACGCCTCGTTTATATTTGTCGATCCGGGACCGATGGAGTCATTCGTTGGCTCATTTACGCCCCATAGGGCGGGGAGACGTATTGTTCAGGTTTTAAGTTTAATCCTCTCCATGTGGACCAGCCCTGTTGCTCCAAGGTGCAGTTGCGACTGTTCCTGAAGCTCGGGCTAGTGAGTTTCGAATCGGTGAGGACTATGTTTTGCCTCGGTTCACAGATGGAAATCCAATTTCCAAATACGACATTTTGCGGTTTTGATGTAGATCCTAGTATGGCGACATGATATATGGTACCCATGCCGTCTATGTTAATACATTTATATTTGAAGTGTTTTCTTCACTTATAGTAATAATAAAAGATTAAATTTCGCATATCAGGCATTCTTTGGCTATTATAAGGGAAAACCCTTTCCTACGGCTTGCGTTGCATTGCGTGATGGGACCTGGGTCTTATAATAGCTTCATTGTTCTTTATTTAGCATTGCGCTATTTGTTTATGCACTGGTATTCTTGGGAGGAAACCCGTTTCGTGTTATACGGCGTGGTCCCTTGATTTACCTAACTTTAAAAATAAAGGTTAATAACTGTTTTAGTTCTCACACAAGTTACATGACTGACCTGGAGTTTATTGTTTTAACCTAAACTCTGGGTGCCCTTATTTTCCGCACGGGCAGCTAGTAGTTGGGTTTTGCAGATATTATATTCACAGAATCCTGGTTTATAGCTGAAGTGATATTTGGAAAGCTCGGTATCCGTGTATTTCTTTCAGTTATGTTTTGTATTATTTTTTCGCTGTAGTAATGTATTTAAACCTCTGATAATTTTCAAATATATAATATTTATTCATACTCTGTATATTCTTGTATTCTGATGGAATTGTTGTAATAAGCAATGAAATGTTCTTCTGTCCGTGTTCTGATCTGTCTTGTCCGCAAAGCAATACGTGCTTTCCTTCATGGGGAGGTTACGGGTTATCACACTTGGGGTTCGAAGCCTTGGTTCGAAAATATGTTTGGGGCGCTGCGAGGTCTCTGTTGGGGCGTTCCCTCTTCAACCTGTTTCCTTCGCTCCTAGGCGTCCCTCTCGGCTTTAGTTCCATGCAATACGTTGAGTCGATCGTGTCTCATGTATTTTTGGGAACCGAACCAAAAAGCCGGTTAACATTTGCCCCCCAAAGTACGTCTTGTCTTGACATGATGAGATTTGCATTGGATGAGATAGTAGTCGAGTTGTCGACTAATTTTGCAAACTAAAGAAAGACAGATGTTAGTTGTTATGCTCGCTCGCTGTGGAATTACGAACGAGTCGTCGTTGGTACGGCGATGTGTGCACTTTGCTAAATACTCGCAGTGCATTACCTCCGCGTGTTCGCGGTGTTTGGTATGCATGGGTGCGGAGTATGTTTGCGTGTGTGTCATGCCATCGATTTTTTCCCTTTGTTTTCTTTTTTTAGATATAATGTTTCGAACCCTAGGGGATACGGAATTTCGCACCCAGGGGTTCGAAATCTCGTAACCTAAGGGTGCGAAATTTCAAACTGTGGAGGTTCGAAATTTCGAACCCGATGGGTTCGGATCATGGGGAATACCAAGGGGCATTTCAATTTTCTTTATAAGGGGCCCCTTTCATTTTCTTTCTTCTATTTTTCTTACCTTGATCGCCATTGATTTAAAAGCTCCAAAGCCCAACGCTTCGAATCGGACTTAGGTACTGCTCGGGGACGAAGAAAGAAAGGAGGAGGGAGGTCGAAGCGTCGAGACCTAGTCGGAGAGGGAACATCGAACCCCAGAGGGGCTTCGAAAATCTGAACCATGAGAGGGGTTCGAATTCTCGAACCCTGAGAGGGGTTCGCATTTTCGAACCCTGAGAGGGGTTCTAACTTTCGAACCTTCGGGGGTTCGAACTTTCGAACCTCTGGGGGTTCGAATTTTCGAACCCTGGATGGGGTTCGGATTTTCGAACCCAGAGAAGGGTTCGAATTTTTGAACCCTGAGAGGGGTTCGAATTTTCGAACCTCTAGGGGTTCGAATTTCCGAACCCTGAATGGGGTTCGGATTTTCGAGCCCTGGGACGGGTTTTAGTCTTTTGTCGTAATTGCTCCACACAACTACTCCGCGTAGCGCCTTGGCGGCGTATGGTTTCTTTTGTACAGAACTTCGATCTCCCGACCGCCTGCCTTTGGATTTATATTTCACCTATACACTTGCGCGATTGCGCCAATGCATATGCAGATGATTGTGCGGACAGGGATTTGAATCTTTCACATAGGATAGCGCATATATTTGAACTGAGATTGAAATGTTGGACTGCTTTGAACTTATTCAATGTACCCTAATTTTGCATAACACTGCACGTGCGCGTTAGTTTTTACCAGCACGAGGGGCACAGTTTATTCTACTTTAATGTATAACACTAATGCGTTAAAGTATAGCAAGCGATGCAGACAAGATCAAAGATTGAAAAACCCACGGAATCCGAGGCTTCCCCGTCATCGTCACATACCTTTGATTCTACCCATAGTGGTAGCTCGACTGGCAGCGAGCTTGAGACTACTGAGGGATCTGTTCCTTCTCAAACGGCCAGTTCACCTGGAGTGTCTGAACACGGAGAACAAACTGAGAGACAACATTCTCCGGTCATACATGAGAAGGTCGAGAATGTGGACATTATTAGTGGGGATGCACCGGTGGCCCCAGATATGCTGCCCGACGCAGTTATTTTGGAAATTCCGATAGACTCGGCACCATCGCGCATGGATGCTGCAACAATTAGGAAAATGGCACTACAGTTCAACATACCGGAGGATGATGTCCATGCCCCGGGAGAGGGTGGTAGGACTCACTTGTCGCTCGAGGGCTTTACTTCTTGGAACAGGCAGGCTTGTATTTTCGGATGCGTACCCCCAGCTAATGACTTTATTTGGGACATGTTATACTATTTCTGCCTTGCACCATCGCAACTGCACCCGAACGCTTACACTTCACTATTAGGCACTTATGTTCTCTACCGTGAGTATCTGCATTTGGAACCTACCGGGGAGGTCATTCGGCACTTTTCCCATCTTCGGAGAACGGCAAACACGTCACCCTCCCAATGGTCCTTGGAAGCATCATCTACCAGAAAGTTCTTCGTTGGAAAGTTGCACAGGCCGTCAGTGTTTAAACACGGGTGGTTCTTTGTGCGCTGCCCTCCCGGTTTCGCGAGGAGATGGATAGAAGGGAGTGATTACTTTTTGAACCTCGCTTCTTATCGTATAGTTTTTTGGATCCAATGCCTCATTTTGTCGTGTTTTGACTGCGACAGGAAATCCAGAGGTGCCTACCGGCGATGAGTACCAGCAACGCCTTAATGCTCTACGGGCGATCCCCATAGAGTTTCGTAATACTAACACAGTGACAAGTCAAGAGCGCCTTCGCCGCGCCGGGTTGCTTCTGGACAATCGAGCTATAATCAAGCCTGCCATTGCGAGCAGTGTACCAAAAGAGAAGGTGGTGAAAGGTTCCACGGCTCCTGGTCAAAAAAGAAAGTTTCCCCCTACTGGGCCCAAGCCGAAAAAGGCTGTTAAATTCAAAGGAGGTACTGGTAGAGATGAGGTTGGTGGCGAGGAGATAGTTACCCGGGATGAGTGTTTGTTGGACGCTTCTGTCCCACCTCCGATGGGAGGGGCGGGGGGAGAAGCGTCGGTCAGTCGACAGTCCCCTGTAACTTCTTTGGAGGCTCTCTCCTCACTTGAGGCAGTAGACCAATTCGCTGGTCTAAATAAAGTTGCTATAGACTTGTCTCCATGGCCGGGTACGACAAGTATGGATGAACTAGCTCTTGCTGCAGAGGAGTTAATTCCTTTAAGCGGAAAACAATCTGGTTTTCTGAGAGAACACTTAGGGCATACACTCATACACACTGCATAGCATAGAGGCTCATCTGAGTGTGTGACCCATCTAACTTTGATTCGTTCCTTTGTCAGGTGATATGGACATGGGGCGCGGAGGACGAGGTTATGGACATGGAGGCCGCCAATGCCCTAGTAACCCTTTCTTCGAGGGCTTTAGAAGAGGGACTAGCTTGAACGACCCTCCACCCCCGCCAGATCGCGGTAGTGAACACCGAGGTAGGGATTGATCTCGACGATCTCCAACCCCTCCTACTCCTCCTCCAATTCGGGTGTCTGAGGGAGACTCTCGACTTAACTTAGGGGGTTCCCAGCATCCATCTTCGACGGCCCCTTCACATATAGCAGCTCTGGCTCCCGCTCAACCTACTGAGGGTAAGGAGTCGGCATCCAGCCATTCGAGACCGGCGGGAGCGACGGTAGTTGGGAGGCAAGACCTTGCAGAACCCGAGAGGCCAGATCTCTCCCTTGACGAGCAGAAAGCATTACTGGAGTGAAAATTTCCTCAACATTATTTTGATGAGATAAAGTTCGTCCCTGATCTCCATCCGCCCTCCGTTACGGAGTCCGGGGAGGTCTGGACGCGTGTAAGGGTTGAATATCATCCGGCCGACCAACTTTTTAAGTACTCCCGCCAACTCTCAGAACTAGTTAGGAAGAAAAACCTAGGGAACCTCAACCATAGGCTGACCGTCGATGTCGAGCAGACCACCGTCAGAAATTTGAATAAAGAAATAGGTGAGCCTGCCTTTTTTTGTATTGAGAAACTTTAGTTACTTGCCCCTGTATCTTCGAATATTAACTCGAGGGTTTGGTTGTTGCAGCGGAGATGAAGCAAGCGTATGAGGCACTCAAGAGAGAGGTTGATCATTCCCGCTCCTCGTTTATGGAGACTGTCGCTGATTTAACCACCGAGAATACAGCCTTGAAGAGGGAAAAGGCCGAAGTGGAGAAAGCATCTGCCGATCCAGAGAAGGATAACGAGAGAGTCACCCAGCTCCAGAATGACAATAATGCATTGAGAGTGGAGAATGACAGCCTAGAAAGGCAGCTTGAGGAAATGAAGAAGGCAAAGGAGGACGCGGAGGCCAACAATCAGGATGTGCTGAGTACGGTGGATGGATTGAAAGACGAACACCAAATGGAGGTAGAGAAATTGAGGGAACAGCGGGAGGATACGGAATTCTGGGTAGAATCGTCAGTGCTCGAAGATATCTGAAATATGTATGTTAAGGTTTTGAGATTCCGCGGACTTTCGTGGGTTGATGATTACTCCCGCGAACTAGCTTGGACTTGGGAGAGGTTGGTCCTATATGAAGCTTATTTTCGCCAAGTGGCTGTGAGCACTTTGGACAAACGCCAGATGATGATTGACTTCTTAAGCGATGAGGAACGTGAAAAGATTGAATAAGGGAGGAGGTTGCTTCAAGAAGATGCAGAAAGTGAGAGATTGGCGAGGCTTACCGAGGAGAAAGGGAAGTCTATTATTAGTGAGAGTGTTGTTGTAGTAGAATCCTTTGCTGGAGGAAGCTCTTATCAGCCGTTGCCATTTGAAACTGGTACCAATAGCGATTTGGCAGCTTTGGCGTGGATGTCGGCTAAGTATAATCCTGAGTTTCCGGAGCTGAAAGAGGCCGGATTCACCCTATCGGTGATGACGAGCACACTTTCTTCCATTCCTACACCATCCCTAACTGGAGGTAAATTCCCATTACCGTGTATTCCCGAGGATGATGTGATTACCGAATTTGCGGACAAAAAGGTTGCGTTTTTACTGTGCAACCCTTCCCGAATCTATGAAGACACCGAGCTTTGCCCTCGTGATTCCACAAGCGACCGAACCTAGGCCCGAACTTACGGGAATGCAATTTGGAGAGGGCGGTGATCAAATAGACACTTTCTCATGTATAAGGATAACATCCAGTCTTTATGAAGGCCTTATCGGGGATGGAGAAGTGGTTGACGGACAAAGTGCACCTGCTAAAGGCCCAGTGGAGGCCGATGTGCCTTCGATGCATGACCGGGTGGAGAATTTAAAGGGATGAATTGTGGACAAGTGTGAGGAGGTAGAGGAGAAGCAGAGGAAAGACGAGGCTGCCAGGCAGGAGGTCGTAATGAAGACCAGGAAGGACACTGAGGAGAGAGCCGCCGAGACAGTGGCGCGGAGAAAGGCTGAGGAGGAGGCGGAAAAGAAGAGGTTGCCGACGAGGCCCAGAAGAAAAAGAAGGATGACGAAGCCCAGCGGAGGGCCACCGAGACCCTTGAGAAAACCAAGGATGGCGATACTACGGCGCATAGGTCCTAGAAGATGGCTGAGCGATGGACTGCCAGAGAGGCCAAGGAGAAGGCTAAGCGGGAAGGCTGGGAGATCCCATAGAAGGGGGGATGCTATGGTATCCCTTGCTGCTGGGAATGCCCCCAGGCCTACGCTGCATACCATCCCTACTGATATCACGGAGATCTCTAGCGGCGATGGGGCAGAAGAGAGATGCCTCTCGGTTTCACATGAGTCGTCCACTCCTCAAAAGGGCCGAGGAGGAAGGAGCAGGTCTGGTAAGAAGAGGCCTAGCACGGGGGAAGAACCGTCGAGTGCCGAATCTGCAAAGAAGAAGCACAAACACAAAAATAAAAGACATGATTAGTGTTAGCAAATTAAGTAGAAGTTACCATTATTTTGGTAGTATAGGTCGATAGTTTACGCGAGTAAGGCCCTCGCTTTTGGTTTTTCAAGACATGGTGTGGTTTTCATGTACACCTGTCATTAGAAAATAAAGATGTTAGACACGTAGTTTGTTTTAAGGTGTATGTGTGAAAATGAAATATGAATTAGTAAAGATCACAATTTGTGTTAAGTGTTCGGATGTTTTTCTCATGTTTTCCAGCGTCATGTACTTGCATAAGCGTACTTATCATTACACTTAACACATAAGCGATTGGAGGACCGCGCTCTGGGTAAATTATTCCAGAGGGGTGAGATAGAGCGTTGGTTCTAGTAAGTTTCCCTCATCTCAAGAAACCCATAGTTTGCGAAACAAGGCTAGTCGCCTGCTGTTTTGGGTTGCCTGAGATAAGTCGCAAGTATAGCGAAGGCATAAGACGTCGCGATTTGCGGTCCGTCCGGTGGGTGTCTCACCCATCATCCATCGGGTTGTTGCGAGTTACAGGCGTCCTTTATTCGCCGAGAAGAGAAGCCCGGATCATCAGCCTGTAGGGTCCGATCGTGGCCATGGACTGCCTTTTAGCCTTGAGAGCTTCGGGGAAGAAACGATTTAACGTCGGTCTCGGTGCTGCACCAAGATTCGACCAGCACCCGCAGCCAGGGGAGAAATTTGCATCACTCTCGGTTGGCTGTTGGGTGGCCCCAAGTCGCTTCGGACTTGGGCGCGGAATGATTTATCCTCGGTCCTAGCACGAGGCTGAGGTTCGAGTTCGTGGTTATTTATATTCGCGCCACAGGCCGGTGACTCGAGTACCGTTGTCGGCTGCCGTGCTCAGGGTGTTGGTCGTAGCTAATGTTGTTTGGCCTTGATGTTGGTTCGAGGTTCGGATGGCAGCACCGGCTCCCGTGCTCGGGGTGTTGATACGGCGATCGGATGTTTGCACGCAATCTGGTTGTCAGGACTTAATCAAACATGTCATGCACGGAGTAAACAAAAAAAGAGATAGGAAATTGAATTTCATTTCTACTAATAACTTTGGCGGTAATAGCCTGTACAATGCCTCGAATTGCTATAAAGAAAAAAAATGTTGGAAAGCACAAACAACTGAGTACACGGTTATGTAAAGTAGCGGCGGAGATGTTCATTGTTCCATGCCCTTGGGAGTTCAGCCCGTCCACGGTTGCGAGTTTGAAGGATCCATCGCTGAGCTTCCGTTGTATGGAGTATGGGCCTTCCCAACGAGGGGCGAGGCATGTTGGTGGAGGAAAGACCCATTTTAAGATGAGGTCGCCGATGTTGAGGTCCTTATGACGGACCCTGGAATTGAAGTATCGGGCTACTCGTTGCCATTGCGCGGAGGCTCTGAAGTCAGCTTCGTTCCTCTTTTCTTCTAGCAAGTCGACTGACTCCAAAACTAAATCTTGGTTTTTTTTAGATCGAAGTAAGTGACTCAATGAGATTGAAGCTTGAGCTCAATGGGAATGACAGCTTTGGATATGTAGGCCAGGGCGAAAGGACTGTGTCCGGTCGCTGTCTTGTGGGTGGTTCGGTAGGCCCATAGGGCCATAGGAAGTTCGTCCACCCACATGCCCCTGGCCTTTTCCAAGCGCTTCTTGATGATGGATTTGATGACTTTGTTAACTGCTTCGACTTGCCCATTGGCTTGAGGATGAGTCACAGCTGCGAACCTTTTTTCGATGCTGTGTTGCTAAAAGAAGGCTTTGAACTTAGCGCTCTCGAACTAGGTACCATTGTCGGAAATGATAGCTTGGGGGACCTCTTAGCGGGTAATGATGTTGCGGACAACGAAGTTGATCATCTTTTTGTGGTGATTGTGGTGAGAGTTTCGGCCTCTGCCCATTTGGTAAAATAATCGACTGCGATGTCAACATATCGTGCCCCACCTCTAGCCATTGGAAGAGTTCCAATGATGTCAATTTCCCCCATGGCGAATGGCTGTGGGCTGATCATTTGTGTCAACTCTGTAGGCGGGGCTCTTGGGATTTTAGAGAAGCGATGGCACTTATCACACTTGCGAGCATAGTCTGCGGCGTCTTGATCGAGCATAGGCCAATAATAACTGTGTCTGAGTATTTTTCTTGCCAGGGTTTACCCTCCGGTATGGTCGCCGCACTCCCCTTCAGGCACACTGGTTAGCACTCTGATGGCGTTGTGATGGGCTACACATCTGAGCAATGGGACAGAGAAACTTCTGCGGTAGAGCACCCCGTCCATAAGAAGGTAGCGAGCCGATTGTCGGGTGAGCGCTCGTCTTACCTTGTAGCTTCCCGGAAGGGGCCCATGTTATAGGTAATTCTTGATTGGCGTCATCCAAGATCTAGGTTCGGATTCGGCATTCATGGTCACCTTGGTTTGTGTTTGCTTGATACTTGGGGAGTTGAGCACCTCGATTGGGGCGAACCCCATGAGTTGTGATCCTCGGAGCTTGCCAGTTTGGCTAGTGAATCATCTTTCTCATTTTTCTCACGGGAAATGTGCATGATGACAAAGTGATCGAGGTAGGGTAGCAATTCCTGAACCTGGGATAAATATAGGGCGAGTCGTTCCCCCTTAGCTTGATATTCTCCTTGTACCTGGCGCACGATGAGTTGTGAATCAGAGAAGATTTTGGTGGTCTTGAGTTTGAGTTCGATCGCGATTCTAAGCCTGGCTATGAAGGCCACATACTTCGTGTCGTTGTTGTAGCAGGGAAGTTTAGTTTCAATTCGTAGTATATTGGGTGTTCTTCCAAAGTGATGAGAACGACTCCGGCCCCAAAGCATTTGTTGTTGGAGGACCCATCCACGAATAGTTTCCAGTGAGTGTCGAGAGCTTCGGCATTATCTGTAGGAGTCTCCTCGGGAGCAGTGAATTCCACTATGAAATCAGCCAGAGCTTGTACGAGGATGGCTTGGCGAGGTATGAACGTTATCTCAAATTGGCTTAGCTTCATTCTCCATTTTAACAGCCGTCCAGACGCCTCGGGTCGTTGGAGGACCGGTCGTAGCGGCTGGTCGGTGAAAACCTTTATGGGATGAGACTGGAAGTATGGTCGCAGCTTCCGAGAGGAAATCAATAAGCAGAACGCTAGCTTCTCCAGCTTCGGATTATTCTTCTCTGCCCCCGCCAATCATTTGCTTATGTAGTAGACGGGCCGTTGGACGTAGTCTTTGAGGCGTACTAATGCCGAACTGATTGCCTGCGTGGAAAACGCCAGATAAACGCATAACTCCTCATGGTCTATGGGTTTGGATAGGATCGGTAGCTTCTCTAAGTGATTTAGAAGGTCCTCGAATGTCGTGATGCATTTTGAGGTCCATTTGAAGTTGCGTTTCCCCTTTCTCAGTAGATCGAAAAAGGGGATGCATTTGTCTGTAGCTTTGGAAATGAATTGACTTAAAGCGGCGACCTTCCCGTTTAGACTCTGAACATCTTTGATGTTCTGAGGGGCTTGAATATCCCGTATGGCCAGGATTTTTTCTAGATTGGCTTTGATTCCTCGGGAATTGATAATGAAACCTAAAAAACTTCCCGAGGCGACTCCAAAGGAGCACTTCCGGGGATTGAGTTTCATGTCGTACTGGTGGAGGATATCAAACATTCCAGAGAGGTCGTTGGTGTGATTGCTTGATACTTTAGATTTTACCAGCATATCATCCACGTATACCTCCATGGATTTTCCGATTTGGTTTTTAAAGAGACGATTAACCATTCGCTGATAAGTGGCACCGACATTCTTGAAACCGAAGGGCATGACGCGATAGTAGTAAATTCCAAGGTCGGTTTTGAAATAGGTATGATCCTAGTCGCGAAGATTCATTGGCATCGGATTATAACCCGAATAGGTGTCCATGAAGGATAATAGCTGATATCTAGTGGTTGAATCAACAAGTCGGTCGTCTTCGGAAGTGGGAAGCTGTCGTTGGGACATGCCTTTTTTATGTCAGAGAAGTCGACGCATTTTCGCCCTTTACGGTTGGCCTTCTTGACCAAAACTGGATTGGAGACCCTTTCAGGGTAGTCAGCTTCGCGAATGAAGTTGTTGAGTAGACGGTCTACCTCTTCCTCGAGTGCTTTGGACCTTTCAGATCCCATGAAGCGGGGTTTCTGCTTGACTGGAGGCATTGCGGGATCGATACTTAAACAATGGAAAGCGACTACGGGGTCGATGCCCCTCATGTCTGAGTGATTCCATGCGAACAAGTCTAGGTTAGCCTTCAAGAAATTCACAAGATCTTCTTTGACTGTGGGATGAAGTTGCGATCCTATCTTTAGTACCCTCGATGGATCATCGGGGTTGGCTGGAATGTCCACTATCGGTTCAACCGGAGTGGCCCTCTCGTACTCGAGCTCTTCGTCCTTCCTTGGATCGAGGTCGTCGGAAAGACGGCAGTGGCACCTGAGCGAAAGCCCGGACGCCGTTGATTGCTATGCGGAACCAGTTTTGTCACATGAAGGCGCAGGTATGGCCTTACCCTTGTCCTTATTGCGCGCGTTCTTCCATTCTATCGCATAACATTCTCTGGCATTAGCTTGGTCGCCTCTAACTGTTCCAATCCCGTTTTCTGTCGGGAAATTCATTAGAAGGGACCATGGTGACATGCAGATCTGAAAATCTATGAGGAAAGGACGTCCAAAGAAGATGTTGTATGGGGAGACAATGTCAATCACCACGAAGGTGAGGACTCAGACTCGGCTTCGGTCTCCATCCCTAAGTTCGACAGGTAGGTCGTTGATTCCAACCGGACAACTAGAAGCTCCATTGAATCCGTGGATCGTGGCACGACATGGTTTAAGATCCTTTGTTTCTAATTTCATTTAGCCGTAAGCTGCTTTGGAAATGATGTTGACCGAGCTTCCTGAGTCAACCAATATTCTTCGGATGGAAGCGGCGCCAATTTTGGTTGTGATTACTAAAGGTTCGATGGTCGGAATTTCAATTCCTGTAGAATCCCTTTCGCGGAAGACAATGTCATCCCGCATGGACTTCTGAAGCTTGGCGGGAAAAGATTCATTGGGAGCGGAGCAAGCCTCATGAGTAGCATGCTTTATGGAACTCACATACTCTTCCATTTTCCGGAAACTATCGTGTGTGGGATACGGTCCACCGCAAATTGTATTGATCACGATTCCCCGCCTTGGGTTAGACGGACCGGGGCCGCCTTGAAGGGTGCCCGGGGTACTGGCGCCGGAGGTTTTGAATTTTCTTCGGGAGGAAAGGGTTCTTGGACGTATTGCTCGAGTCGCTTCTCACAGATAAGCTTCTCGATTGCGTCCCTAAGCTGGCGACATTCATTGGTATTATGCCTGTACACGTCGTGGTATCGGCGGTACCTCCCAGTATTTTTCTCGAGGTCGGTAGATTCTCTGATGCATGGCTTCTTATACGGCAATGTGTTGCATGTCTCCTAGTAAATTGTTTCTAAGTCTTCATTCAGCGGGGTGTAGGTCTCGAAGGCTCGGTAAGGGCCGGGTTTCCTTGGCTCAGTCGAGGCCGGACCGTTATTCCGGCCACCTTGCCTACCATTATTTGGTCTTTTCCTGTAGGGACCTGCCCCTTGTTATAGTGGCCGCGGGATTTTCGACCCTGAAAATCAACATTAAACACCATGTTGAATATTCAAGTATCGAAAACCCCGGGTCATTAATAGAAAGAAGTTAGAGGTTGAGATATGAAAGATAGAACTAATAGAATAGAAGAATAAGAAGAACATCAGAATCAGAGTAAACACGAATCTCACAGCGGAATGAATATAATATATAACATAACTTTGAAATACAAAACTGTACTGTATAAACATACCATATCAGAGTACAACACACACACACACACACACACACATATATATATATATATGTATATATATCAGCAGAAGATAACTCTAAATAACTAGCGGTGAAGCCTCCTGCTTCGAGTGCCTCAATGTGTATCTATAAAATCCTGCAACACTTGACTATCCATACAAATTTGGGCACCCAAGAGTTTAGGGAAAACAAACAATAAACTCTGGGTCAGTCATGGGACTGGTGTGAGTAAACTCCAACCATATTGTTTAACTTTGAAAATCCTTTTGAAAGAAAAGGATAATAGTAAGATCAGCCTACACATAAACATGACGGAATTTACCTTACTATAATCCAAAACATTTGATATCAAAATCCAGTGATATTATAATAATGTCTAATCAATATAAATAACCAAATAGCAGAACGCTTGCATCTCACGTTCCACATACATAGTATAAAATCAAAAACCGCAGGGCGCTTATTGGAGATTGGATTCTAATAGACTAGGTATGGGATCACCTTCCGATCAGTGTACTCTATAGGGTATACACTGGGGTTCAACAAGAACGTCTTGCAACCCGGCCACACATGACCCCCCACTCATTTAGCTTGAGTGTAGCGATATATTGCCACCCATGGTTGTTGGCCATCCAACCGTAATCTGAAGATACATAATCGAAAGAAGAACAAATATGAATTTTCTCTAGATCGGTGACAATACACCCTGCTTAGGTATGACCCAACTAGCCATGCTGTCTGCCCGATTTTTTGTCATATCCGGGTTGTGAGGCTTGAGGCTACGTCTATCTTTCAGAACATCTGGCCACCATTCACTTTGAATGTCACATCGTCAAACCCATCAAATCACTAGTTGATCTTCTGAAAATACTACGGGTATAAAAGCTAAGAGAAACGAATTTCTCCACCACCAGACGTAATACCCTGAAAAGATCGTCTTTATGTGATCTGTTAGGAATGCTCTGTCAGACACTCGTCCATATAAGTTGTCCTGGGAATGAACAAACAGAAAACACTATTCTAGAACAGAACGACCCTTGTATTTCACTTTGTCTACAATTATCTTCAACATAATCTAATTCGCAACGCCTATGCCTATACGGAGTGGTTTTCGGATAATAAATCCAACCGGTCACTCCGTATCGACAACGATGGTCAAAAACTCTTTGATAGCCGGTGATTTAACTATCAAAGAAAAAAAAATCATCCATCAAATAATCACTGGACCCTTTTTAAATAATATTAATTTTCTAGCTTTCACTACAAGAAAAACAGCATATAGCAGCGGCAGTATCCGCTTCTAATCCGTCGCTAAATAGGCCATAGCGACGGATTTCCTACATAATGTTGTGGTCGGTAAAAACCATGACGGTATTTGTGTCTGATTTTTGCGACGGAATTTAGCATGAGTTTTCCGACAGTTTTCCGTCATTTTACTAATTATATAATAAAAATAAAATTTTATTTATTAATTTAATTTTAATTTATATACCGATGATTTACCGACGGATAATTAATTTATAATAAATTATTATTTAAAAAAAGTGTTGGTAAATCCTTACTAATTAGCAAGGGATTAGCGACGAAAATTAAATTGAGATAAACTTAATCTTCTTTTTTTGTTGGTAATCCGCTGCTATTCCCCTTCTGATCTTCCCATATATATATATATATATATATATATATATATATATATATATAAACACAGAATTTGTGTTCCATTCAATACACAATCCTAATGTAAATAAAGCACAATTAATATGAACACACATCTCATAATCAATGTATTATATTAATCACTAATCTCATAATCAACATTCAACATTACATTTTTTTTCAAATAGAATATTTTCATAGCTCATAAATTTTCTAAATTCCTAACATGGAAAAATCTGTGATTAAAGTTCCTACAACGTGCTAGTTGATGCAGCAATTGTATAACCGACAACAATTCCAGCTAATCCTGTGTAATTAAACCACGCCCATATTAGCACCTGCACATGTCCAGTTATAACAAATCATATTTAAAAATTAAATCAATGAGAGAAACGTATAAATTCCCAACAAAATACCATACAACAGTTTGCTAGTTAAGTTTTGACTCTAATTTTTTTTCCAGAATTGAAAACTATATTGAACTATAAACTGGCATTTAGTGGCGCAAATACAACCAAAAAAATTTGTGTCCGGTGCTAGAAGCTTGCTCTAAAAAGCTCGCTCTAAACAATATTAATGTAGAACTACTTTAACAAAATATTTATACATCTAATCATGATTTGAAGCTATGGAGTAGCAAATACAAACATTTGTAAGCATAACAGTGTTTTCACTACTTGTGCAACAATTAAATATAATTGCTCTGATAAAGTAACAAGGTGATATCACAATATTCATGTTAACCATGTTAAATCTAGTTATGTAACATTCTAAATTAGTGAAAACAGTATGTACCTTAAGAGCACCAAAAATTCTGTTGCATGTGGTGGTTTAATTAGACCAACATCAAGGACAACACGGAAAGACCTCCTGCTCTCAGTTGGCTCAACAGAGTAGTCCTCCCCAGATGCCTCGACATTTCCCTCATACTCCTGGTCCATTTCAAGTTTCCTCAACTCGACGAGCCAACAAAAGTCCTATGCAATAAGCTGCTGCATAATAGGTCAGACCAACTTCAAGACTATAGCGAAGCATTTCATGTGAGTATGCAACAATTAAAACCATATCACCAGTAATAGTTGAAGATATGATTCGTGCAATAATATCTTTGTTAGTGAATCTAACAACAAAGCGGTATTTTGGCATACTGTGCTTGTTTTTGTCTTGGTTAATCAGACGAATCCTGGCTCGATAATCAGTCTTTCCCTCACGTCTTCTCTTATACTTAACTTGAAAATGCTTGAAGTAGGATCCGGTCTTCTATGCTTTGACGAATGCCATTTTTCCCTTCCTACGTCTTCTGCCTTTTGACTCTAATTTTAATATGTCATTCGTCAAACATAAGTGACTAATGCACGGAATGGAAAGAAAGCAGAAGGAATAGTTAGGATCAACTCTCACCGTTCCATTATCTGTCATGAGAATTTGAGTTGGTGTTCCAGCTTGCTGGACTGCAAAAGTATATGTAAACTGAAAAATCCTGGTGGTTCCACAACTCGAAAGATGGTTTTAAGAAATTTAATAAATAAAATTTGCTAAACAAAACAATAGTTATTGCTGAAACCTAAGATACCAAAAAAATAATACTTTACTTGAAAATGTGAAGACTGATGGGTGGTGTTTTCTAAAAACCAAATATTCAAACATTAAGGAAGCAAATCAATGTCATCTCTCAAAGCCATTCACGGTAGACACCTTAACAGTCAGCAGTCCTGTGTCTAGAACCCTAGTAAAAGTATGAAACAATATGTTAATTCATTTAATGATGCATCTCCATACATCAAATTCACACAATAATTAGTCTATTACTGAACAATATGTTTTGGAAGCTGGCGATATGTTTTGATAGCAAAGAACAACAAATGACGATATGTTTTGATAGCAAAGGCATGCTGATCACGGTCTGGTAATGAAGGCAAATAATTGGAAGCGGGGTCATATTTTATCTCACTTATTTCGTTAATAAAAATATGGCCAGTGTTTAACAAGTTTATTTGATATATTGCATTAACTACCAAATGGCAAATATCCACACCCCCCCCCCTCAACACCCAAAAAAAAAAACTGAGACCCAGTATACAATGCATCAACCATACTATGAAATATTAACAACATAGATTTAAACTTGAAATTAAATTTTAAGCATACCAGATTAAAATGGTAGAAAAGAAAGATTTGCATAAGATTATAAGGCCACCACACAGCCACACGATTAACTAAATATCACGACCTCATGTGTGTAGTTACAATAACACCAATCTAGGTAGTTATTTGTGTGATACTAATATTAGTGAATTTGTGGAACTTCCAAGCTACCCCAATATTCATATTAAGTATATCGACTTACCGATGTTCTACACTTCCACTCCTTCACATTTACTTTCACAATTTATCACGTTTTTAACTATTATTTTTGTTTTGAAAAAGCAAAACCGAAAGTAAGAGTCGGTACTTACCATACCTAGATGTCATTCAATTTTTCGCATAGATCAAAACTTCTAGCGCATAAGCATATACACTCGTTAGATATCGGTCTTTTGAATCTATGATTTTCCTATTTAAATCTAGTTTCAATTTAAAATTCAAGCATTAAAATTTGTTGTTTGAGTTTCATTATGAAAACTTCTATCACATTTTTAGCTATAATGATAGATTTACTAATCTGTTTATTATAAATGAGTGAATAATGCAAATAACGGTGTATGAAGAGTAGATGCGTGTATCTGAATAATGGAATCGTCCTCTCATGCCACATATGTCCAAACCACCCCATTTACAAGTAACACTGGGTTTGTAATAACTCAACAAACAAGCCTCTCCACATCAAATTTTGAGAGGTACGGGATAAGTCTGTTATTTAACCATTTTATTTGATTCATATTGCCTTACTCAACCAGAAACTTCGATGATATATTAGGGGTGCGCATAAACCACATCGTAATATGCAAACCGTTTAAATCAAACCGCAAAAACGATACGAAAAATCAGATTGAATCCACTGTAAAGCAAATACTGAAATACCGTATACCGAACCGAGTCGGACCGATTTTAAATTTCAAAACTATTATATATCCACTAAACAAAGGTGTTGGAAATGAGATGAATCAACTTCAGTTAAAACCTGAGTTCGACTAAAAATGCGACATGCTGGGGATAAATTGTCAATCATGCATGTGCCACAATCTGCGGTTAAGCTGCCACGTACAGGAACAATTTGTTGTATGCGCGCCGCACGTGTGCACTCCGGGCCCACCCGGGTACACGTGGACCAATAAATGGGTGGAGGGGCACATGAGGTGCAAGAAATCTGCATGTGCAGGCAAAAAGAGGAAGATCGCGCAAAACGACAACCGCGTCAAAAGGCTGCACTTGGGCCCATTGTTTGAATCAGTATCAACACCATAAGTAAATAAATAAAAGCCATTGACGCTAGTAGTGTTTTTAATAATTTAAAAGCCATATCTGCAGAGTTGTTGAAAGTTCCGTGCATAAAGGAATTCATCATTCATAACTAGCATTTAGGATTCAAAATATCTTTTGTGTGTACTAGTGTAGTTAATTTACAAGTGTCTTGCTTATACCCGACTAGTTCGTTGTTTCAATTATAATTTTTGTTTTATAAGTATTTCAACATGTATAAAAAATAATAACTTCTTTGTTATAAATATTTCAACGTATATTAAATTGGTAGTATTTCTATAGATAGATAGTACTTTATATATGATAAATCAACATCAAAGTTTTCTACTGAAATTGCAAATAGATTATAAATCTATTCGATTTATATTTTCAATTTTCCTAAAATGAATCAAAGTGTTCATACAAGTACAGGGATACTTCTAGATCATTGGCTGTACCGATCTTCCCAAATAGAACTCAATTTCCATCACTCTATATAATGAAGGATGGAGTCATTTTCTTCTTTTATAGAATCCTTTCTCCGTTAAGTATTCATCAAAATTTAATCAGCTCCAAAATCATCACTCATTGTTAACTTTTGTGTCAAGTGGATGTCATCCGATTGAATGAGAATCTATGTGTAATAGACTTTGTGACATAGTTTGCAAAAAACTATTACTACATTTAATAAAAATGCCTTTCAATCTCAGAAAAAGAAAATCATGATTCTTAAACACAAAACAGATTGATTGCAATTCCTCTTCTACTGGACCGACCAATAAGCATTATCAAGTAACACTAGCTTGGTTAAATGATTCAGAAGCTTCTAGAAGATGCATTTGATAGTGTTGTAGAAATTCTACTACCAAACATAATTTTTGCATACGCTTCACCTGAAAATTTTACTGTTAATTTGGATGAGCAGGTGTTTGTGTATAAGATCTTCGATTTTCATATGTGTGAACGATTTTAAGGTTGGTCGAGCGCATTTACTACTAGATTTGATGAGGTTATGGTCAGAAAGAAAATGTCATGGATTAACAATTATGACAGAGCAGACAAAACAAGTAAAAAAGGAACAAAAAGAAAAAAAAACATAAACGAAGGGTAAAAAAATACCATCAAAATCTTGAAGAGGAGCAGCAAAAGAACCGAAGAAGAACAAATAAATACAAAGGAAAATTAAACCCATTTGCCTCATAATTAATTAGTTTGAGAAATTACAGTAGCAAGAAAGCAAAAGTCTGTACATACAATCGTTTACTGTATATAGCAACCACCATTATCAAGCTGTGTATGATTTTAGCATACATAATGTTGTGAGCCTAACATTTAGGGATTAGGCACTAACCAAAAATTAAACTAATTAGGATAATTTAAAAAGTTAGGGTTACCTATTTTAAAGATTAGATCTAAGATCCTCAAATTCTTGTTCTATCTACGACTGCTTCAGCATGTGTTTTCCTTCTTATTTGTGGTTTGTTTCTTCCTTCTGCTTGTGCGCAAGTTCTTCCATCTCGATCACCTCACACAATTCCTTCACGTAGCTTTTATTCGCCAAATCTGTTACGCGTTTTCGCTTAAGTTTTTCTTGATGCCCTACATCGGACTTCTTCCCTGTGCGATGGCCCTGTCCGCACTGGGCCAGGGTCGGCGCTTCCCCTCCCTTTCTAAGACCTTTACCTGCTTTTCCTCTTCCTGACATTTTGAACCCTAGAAATTGATTTAGGGATTTGCTTGGGACTTGATTGCTCTGCGATTGACGATGGGATCTCTCTAGGTTGGGTTCAGAACTTATGCGGTAGCAATCCGTGTGCTAAGTACCGAGATGTTGTACACCGACTGATATTTAATCTTGGATGGTAAGATGAAACGGTACCTTTTTCTCGCAGATTGATAACTAATTTTGGATGCTGCATTCTCCATCTACTATTTAAATCAATATTTTGTTGGGTTTAAACTTTTAAACCATATTTATTATTAAATGCTACTTTTCTTAATACTTATTACATATTATTTTATTATTAAACATTAATATTATTAATTAAATACTAATATTTAATTACTAAATATTATAATTAAAATTAGAATATATTTAATTGTACTTTACCTTAGTCACAATTCAAAGAAAATTTTAAAATTAGAATATAAAGTATTATACAATTTAAATTAAACTATCAAATGAACTTTTTCAATATTTTAAACTTTAGAAATTTTGGTTATTTCATGTCAAACAATAACTAGTTTTATAAACTTTATGATTTATTTCAAATTTATTCAAGATGACTTCAAATTTTTAAATTTTTCGAAATATAAAATATAATTATCAACTATAATTATAAAATATAAATGTCAACTATAATTATCAATTGTAATTATTAAATACACTTATATAAAATTAATTATTGAATACTATATACTATTTCATAAGTATTAAATTTTATTATTAATTATTAAATAATTATTATAATAAACTGATATTTTCGTCTCTTGCAAATATGTTGGAATTCTGCTGCAAAATAGCTTCGGTAAATATTCGTCGGTATTCTTCCTGTATTTGTAGCGGAAAATAACGATAGAAATTTTTTGTCGGTAATTCGACACAATTAGCAACGGATTAGTGAGGGATAACAGAAGATGACGGTAATAAATAAAAGAAAAAAGTTTGAAAATACAAAAAAACTATCCCTTGCAAATCACATGGAAATCCGTCGCAAATTAGCTACGGAAATTTCCGCTTCTAAATTTTCGACGCTAAATCAATGTTTTCTTGTAGTGTTTCCATATCTTTCTAGATATTTCTCAAAACCCGTTAACCCTTCACGCTTCTTGGGAAACGTTTCCAAATAGTATAAGCTCTATTTTCCCATATTCCATAAAATATACATTATTAACGTCGGAAAATATTTCCATCTCTTCACGTTTCTTATTTTCAATTTTTATAAAATACATGTTATTAACACTGGGAAAACACTTCAGCAATTCCATTTCTAAACTTCTCGTTAATCAAATCATTCCAACTTATATACTTAGCAAATATCTCTAACTTTACTTGGAAAGTGTTTCCAAATCTTTTTATTTGATTAAACTGATTTTATGATAACACCGTTACTATATTTAACTCATTAATATTACTAATCAATCTTGCTAACGAACCTTAACCATTCTTCAGTCAATCATGAAGCCAATCAAGTTGGGGTATAATTACCTCTCATACCTTAACTGAACAACATTCTCAACTTCGAAATAGTCAAAGTTCACACTTAACTCTTAACAAACATTTCTTACGTAATACTTGGATTCAATTTAAGAATCAATCTTCTTTACGGGAAACATTGGTGTGACGAGAAGGAATTTCGCTCGGTCCGAACCAGTCGCTAAACCGATCCAGGCCGTTCGAAACGCCCTATCGTTTGAGAACACGACAAATCAGAACGCATATAAAAGAACATTTCATTGCTTATTACAACAATGCATCAGATTACAAGAATATACAGAGTAAAAATGAATATTACACAGAAATATCAGAGATTTAAATTACATTTAAATAAATTGCAGCGGAAAATAATACAATACACAACTAGAATGAGATATACGGATACAAAGCTTTCCGGATATCGTTCCAGCTGTAAACCAGGATCCTGTGAATATAAATCTGCAAAACCAAAACTACTAGCTGCCCGTGTCAAAATAGGGGCACCCAGAGTTTAGGTTAAAACAATAAACTCCAGGTCAGTCATGGGACTGGTGTGAGAACTAAAACAGTTATTAATCTTTATTTTAAATCATTAGGTAAATCAAGGGACCACGCCGTATAACACGGAACGGGTTTCCTCCCAAGAATACCAGTGCATAAAAAAAACAGCGCAATGCTAAATAAAGAAAAATGAAGCTGTTATAAGACCCAGGTCCTATCACACAATGCAACGCAAGCCGGGGGAAAGGGTTTTCCCTTATAACAGCCAAAGAATGCTTGATACGTTTAAAACAAATCATTTGATACTATTATAAGTGCATAGTGTATAAAACAACTTCAAATCATAAGTATCAATCATAGGCGGCATGGGTACCATATATCATGTCGTCATATATAGGTTTACAAATAAAACCGCAAAGTCACGTATTTGGAAATTGGATTTCCGTCTATGAACCGAGGCAAAAGATAGTCCTCAACCGATTCGTGACTCTCTAGCCCGAGCCACCGGAACAGCCGCAACTGCCCCTTGGATCGTCAGGGCCGGTCCACCGATGTGGATTATAGTGCCTGAACAATACGTTTCCCCGCCCTTTGGGGCGTAAACGAGCCAACTAAATGACTCCATCGGTTCGAGAACGACCGATCAATCCGAGGCGCCTCGCAACAGCAACAACCACATAAGTCAAACTCGTCAGGGCGTGTAAAACCACTGACGCCACTTCTAACTAGAAAGAAACGCAAGTCCTCCCTGATGTCCTCTCCCGTTTTTGGTTCATACCGGGTGTGAAACACGCGAAGTAAACGTTACACAAAGCTACGCCACAAAGGCCTTGCTTTGATCATCACCACAAGACTTTTCTTTTCAACAGAAGCCTCGATCAATTGCCACTTAGGCATGCCACACAGGCAATTCACTCCATGCGTTTGATATCCATCAATATATAACCCCTGAGCTCGTACGTCTCAGGGAAGGGCGTTAAACAAGAGAATAAATTCTCCGCCGCCAAACAGATATATATTTAATAGAGATCAATCACACGGACTAAAATCCAATGTCAGACACACAGTCCATTTACAAGTCCGTTCTGGGTCTGAACGAAACCGGAGGCACCTAGTACCTCGCATATCCATCGATCTCCAAGTACGTCTGGACGATCACTAACTGTTTCCATCTTCTTGGGTGTACAGCCCAATCAAGATCATCAGTAATTATCCAAACGACGTGAAGACTTCCGGTCTTCGACCATCGTCTTCATCTTCGACTTATCGTCGTATCAGTTATTCAGAATGGGATAAACCCGGTCTTTCCGAATAACTCGCGTATATTTTAAATAACTGTTACACAAACACAACATACGCCTCATTCCAATTCATTAGTCACTAACCGTAAATTAATCAAGAGAATAATTTCCCAAATATTAACCCCGAAGGCCGAAACCAACATCAGATCAATATCCAGAAAACCATTCTGCTTGGCCAACCGACAGTTAGTTTCTAAATTTCACATTCATAGGGAAATGTTCCCATTAATCTTATCCAAGATAATTTCTTGAATTTACTCTCTAATCTTCCTTTGAATTTCGATTCAACTAGTCGGAATTAGCGAACCTTACCGTAGTAATCATTGGTTTTAACTTCCCAATCCCAACCTATTGATCCCATGAAGTAAAACTGGTAATACTTCATATCTAACACCACAGTGTTATCGGTAAATTCAATTACCACTTCACGTTCAAATCTAATTAAAGATTTAACTATCGCCTAGAGCAAAACTGGTGATACTCCATTTTCGATCATTTCAATCTAATTAAAGATTCATTAAAACTCCACTTAGTTTTAATCTTCGACTGGGTTAAAGAATCAGTGTCATTTAAAACACGGTTCACGATAAACCCAAAATCATATTCATTAATTATCGGGTTAAAGAACGAGTGTTATTTAAAAACACTGTCCACGATAAACCCAAAAATCAATTCCAATTCAATTCCAATTAAATATCATTTTTAATTGGTACACTTCATTAAATCTAAATAAAAAGATTTAATCTTTTCTCAACTGGGTTCAAGAACAGTGTTAGTGAAGACACCATTCACGACAAACCCAAATCACATTTGATATTCAATATAAGGCTCTGAATAGAAAATATACCGGCTTATATTCAATATCAAATTCTACGACTAACAAATATCGTATTGGAAATAACGATATATATATCTATATCTTTCAAATTTCCATAACAACAGTTGTATAATCACGAAATCCAACATCGAAATATTCCGAAGACAATTTCGATTCAAATCCACTCCAATGCAATCATTGGAAATTCTGGTTATTTTTAAAACCCTTTTCGAATTCAATTTATTTATTTAAAAATAAATAGAATTATAATTCTAGTTCAAAACTAGTTCATTCCGATAAAAATCTATTTTTATCTTTTCAAATATGGAGTTTTTCATCCCAATTCTTTCTAAATCATTTCTTATGATTTTACACAAATTATTACTATTTTTAATAATTTTATCAAGGCCCGTACAGTCGATTTCCATCAACGGCCATCGAACTGCACTTACAGCGACCTTTTTCAAATTTGATTTGGACGTAACTCCAAATCCAACCGTTAGATTTCAAATTTCTAACATTCGTTAGAAAGCTCTTTTCGATACGAACCCAACGGTTCCGGTTTTAGGAGAATCCGACGGTCGGATCTCCCGTGATGTCCGTTTGAAATAAATGGTCGAAATTCACGAACTGCCGCGGCGCGGCGCGTTCTATTCAGGCCATTATATTATATATATAATATATATAATATATATATCGTCGATTTCCATTTAAAACGAATTATATAAATAGTTTTAAATTCGTTTCAAAAGCAATTTCAACTTCCATTTCAATTCAAATCGAAATTGAATTCTTCTTTATAAATTCGTTTCAAAATTCATTTCTATTCAATTCAAATTTCAATTCAATTTGAATTCATTTCAATTCGCTTTCAATTCAATTTGAATTCGTTTTCAATTCATTTCGAAATCGTTTTCAATTCAATTTATTTCGAAATCGTTCTCAATTCATTTCATTTCGAAATCGTTTTCAATTCAATTCATTTCGAAATCGTTTTCAATTCAATTCATTTCGAAATCGTTTTCAATTCAATTCATTTCGAAATCGTTTTCAATTCAATTCATTTCGAAATCGTTTTCAATTCAATTCATTTCGAAATCGTTTTCAATTCAATTCATTTCGAAATCGTTTTCAATTCAATTCATTTCGAAATCGTTGATTTCCATTTCACTTTTCAATATTCATTTTTAAAATGAATAAAGTCGATATAAATATCGTTCACGTCAAAATGGCGTCAATCTAATCAACACGGCTTCATAAATTTCTATTTTCAAATATTCTATTTCAAATATTTCTTTTTCAAAATAGTTGTTATCAAAATATTTCGTTCAACACATGACCAATCTCAATGGATGAGTACTGTCAACACATGAACTTTTATTTTATATCGATGAAGATGTAAATTTTATTACTAAAATATTTCGTTCAACACATGACCAATCTCAATGGATGAGTACTGTCAACACATGAACTTTTATTTTATAATATTCTTTATTTTTCAAATTGGAATGAGGCCCAATCAATTACCATATAAAGTTAATTATATGGATTTCCATACAACACATGTATATAATAACATTGAAAATAATCAACCATCAACCAAAGTGCACTACACTGTAAAAGCATCAAATATAGATATTCAACGCTTATAACAGCCTGTCAATCAATCGATCGACATATTTAATCAATCAGGATGAGTGAACTTCAAATTTCATCCCAACACCCGTGTGGGGTTTCAAACAATCAAACACATATTTTATTTGTGCTGTTGGGCGATGTGTAAAATTTATCGTCCCATTCAATGTCATTCAAATAGGTGTACAAAAACAAACCGTCTGGTTTGTAAATGAATTTTCTATTTTATTCACTTCACGTTAAAAATTATATTTTTAACGATAAAACATTTTATTTCAACCTATGAATTTCTATTCAATTCATTCTTTAAATAAAATGATATTTTTATTTTTCTAACTTATTTTAGAAAATTTCGGCGGCCTAACGGCACGATACTAGAAACGGGACAAGGCCTAGCCTTATCCCCGGTCCAGTGAAGGCCCACGCCATTCACACATCAATCATATCAATTCATTTCACCAAACAATTCAATTTCGATCAAATATTCCAACTAGTCTATGCAACCAAACAAACAAGTCCATGGTCTGTGGACGATTGTGTCGGGTGCTACTAAACACCGTCTGCATCCTAGTATATATATATAACTAGAAATTAAATTGAAGAGTGAGAAGTTCTCACAGATAGCTATCCAATCATCTTGACTCTTCTTTGATAGAAATCTTCATCGTTATCGCCTCTTCGTCAGTTTCGTCGCCCGTAGCCACTACATATATAAAAATCGAATTTTTACTTCGCTATTCAATATATAAAAATCGAATTTTTACTTCGCTATTCAATATATAAAAATCGAATTTTTACTTCGCTATTCAATATATAAAAATCGAATTTTTACTTCGCTATTCTATATATAAAAATCACATTTTTAAATCTGAAGTTTAACATATAAAAATCACATTTTTATTTCGAAGTTCTATATATAAAAATCATATTTTTCAATGCTATACAAAAATCAAATCTTTTTTTTTTTTAAGCTCTTGTCTTTTTATTTTTAAAGATCTAAACTTCTTCATTTAAAAACTGAAATTAACAAGGTTTTTTTTTATAGTTAAAAAAAACTGAAATTAACAAGGTTTTTTATCTCTAAATTAACTACACAAAAGTAAATAAAATAAATGAATAAAGAAGACTTACAACATTTTTCTTTTTTAAAAAAAAGGGGAGGGTCTTCATCGTCCGGCGCTGCACTTGGGGGGGGGGGGGGGGAAGCGCCGTCGTTGGTGGCAGAGGCTCGAGAGGGTTGCTGAGGTGGTGGCTCGCGATTAGGGTATCGGGCCTAAGGATTCACGGATTTGGAGCGAGCTCTGGAGAAGGTCGGAGGGAAGGCTGACGCAGCGGAGGGGGGGTCCTCCTTGGTGGCGGCTGGCGCCAGGAATCCCGGCGGTGGCGCGGTCCTCCGCAAGATGGATTTTCCGTCGTGTTGCTGTTTTTTTTTCTTTTAATTCGATTTCAGTTCGAACGATAATTGGGGGTTGACTTTAGATAAAGGGAAGGGAGGGGGTTTTATTATATTTTATAATTTAATAATATTTTAATTCATCACTTAATTGTTTAACACCACAAACTCAAATCGAATCCCAACGACTGTCGCCCCTAGCTAATTACCCCTATCCTGAACGCAATGAGATATGCCACGTAAGCCAATTCGTCAATAACGATCATTTTTCACCTAAATTAAAATATAATTCAATGTATATTCAGTTTAAACGTACATTTTAATTTACCAGGGTCACATACTGACTCGAAGAATTCCAGAAAAATATTTTCTAGCTTCGTATTGGCGATACGGTCCTAACAAAACTAGTTTCGTCGAATTCTGAGACCGTTAGAAAAATGGTCATTTTCCAGTCGATTGAAATCAACTGAATCTGGTCAAACGCGTTTTCCTTTGCCACGCTCACATATTGATTTGAAAAATTATGAAATTTGGAATCTAGCAATAACTTGACATCACGGATCCAACAAAAGTGGTTTCGTCGAAATCCGAGGTCGTTTGCAAAATGTCTATTTTTAAGGGCCTGAATTCCATAGCGACTATTCAGAATTTTCAACTGGACATATCTTTTGATTCCCGTTAGGAAATTTCGATTATTCGGATTCGTTGGAAAGATATTCACTATTAGATTCCATTATTTTTGGTTTCACTAAAATCCGGATTGTTTTGCACCCGGTACATTCAATTGATGTTTGAAATCGAATTATCGAACTACCGTGCCATTTTCAATTCCTATTTATAATTATAAATAATTATTTATATTCCAACGACGGCGTATATAATATATACGTTCTAATTATATTCAAAATAGATTTCTCGATGATATTATTTAAAATAATTCATTTTAAATAATCAAAATTCGCTAAAATTGCCAAAATAAAAATTTCAAACTGGCTCGCATTTTACGGGTTGTTACAATTGGTTATAACGATGACATTATAATCTTTGCTTAAATTCAAATTTTAACCTTTATTCATTAATTTCAATAAATAAATAGTTAATTAATAAAATAAATAAATAAGTAAATCTCGATCGAATCGGAAAGTGAATAGTACTTTTCCTGAATTCGATATAATCGAATTTCAATCTTATAATTCTCTTGGAATAATTTCCATTCGATTAATGTTCCAAATGTCAAAAATAAATCCACCATCCCAGGTTAACTAAATTTTCTAAATTCACTTTTGAATTTATCCCTTCCAACATTTACTAATTTCCTTTATAACCATTCAATTTGCAAAACGTTTGCTTTTAAACGATTATTCATTTTAAAATACGAATATCATTTCTTTATAAAAAACTGGTCTCGGTATATCCAAAATAAATATCCTTACAAGTTCAAATACTGTTTATAGAGGTATTTTATAAATTATATTCTCATCCTATTTCGTTACGTTGTTTATAAGTCAACTTATGGTTAAGTAATATCAAGTTTATAACTTAACCTCGATTACATACTCTATTATACACTATTGGTTTTAAACCAAATATTTATTATCTTATCCAATTCTAAATTATATAATATATAATTTCTAAAAATAAATTAGTTTTAAAACATTTGAAATAGTCGAATTCTAGTTACAATCCTTATGGATTTTATTTCAATTCTACTTACATTTCGAACATCGAAATAAAATTCATCATTTCCTCTTTTAAATTCATTCCTCTATTTCCTAAATATTTAATAGTAATTATTCCAATTTACCTTAAATATCATTTATAAATCAACTTACTTGTTTTAACACAATTAAAACAAGATATCGTATTCTAGCTCAATAAAGATTAAACTCTATTATTTTAAAATAATAAATAATAGATTTCCTCCTTAAAACTCGAATTCTTATCCAGTATGTTTTACGATATTTCAATATCAGTTTTTCTAGGGCCAGTGTGATTCTACATCCCGGACAAACAATAACCAATAACAGATTATTTATCGCATCATATAATGCAATATATGAAAAACACGATATAATTGTTAAGGAATCCAGTTGGATCCCTCCGACCTGTTTCCCTGCATCCACAGATATTAGTCACATAAATAACACCGATTTCATATTGGTATAATGGTAAACGGCATCAGTTTTCAATCGACCATTTTATGTATATATGACGGTATATATTATTTCAGCCAAATAATTTAGTAAGTCATCTAAGCATCCATCGCACACAGCATTCAACCAATCATTAAAATATAATTATAATATTTTAAAATAGAACAGAGTTAGTGAGTTTACGCACCTTTGCGCGTTAATCGTTAAATAACGGATTACGGCAGTCGATTAAACCAAACGTTCAACTTTGCCATAAATTCAACATGTTTCAAATTGCTCCAAACCGACTTCATAGCGTCGCCCGCTTCCATGCGATTCCAAAGTGACGGACCGTTCGTCAAACCATTAAATTCTCAGCTCATTTAAAACAATCCGCCAGCCATAACCGTTCACTTAAAATAATCCGTCAGCCATAAGCGTTCAAGCTACAGTTCCTTTATTCTGCACTGTTAACCGCGACTCGCAGTATATGCATTCACCTTGCCGAAACCCGTAGTGCACCTTCCCTTTTTAACCAAAATTACACGCTTCCACCAGTTGGTTCTGCAATGTCCCTCTTTTGTTTTGCCAATTCACGTTCACACCCCTTTTATTTTCTTTCATGCTAGCTCCCTCACAAATTCATGTACGCTTCATGGTTAAAATTTGGTCCATCGTCCAACTTAAATCCACCTACATGCGGCGTTCAACTCCCGTACGTGTCCAAATTTTGTTTGCTCCCATGCAAACGTTCACCGGCCTTTACGTATATATATATATATATATATATATATATATATATATATATATTCTTTTCGTTTAATAAAACTGCAGGGCGGGCTTTACTTATTTTGAACTCCGCCCACTGTCTTCCTTAAAACCGCTCCAATATACATTGCCTTCTTCCTCATATGAAACGACACGCCTTCTACAATATCATGAAATCCCCTTCCCAGTAGAACTTCGATCCAGCATTCTCATGCACTAGAATGTCACTGCACTTCCTTACATGCAAAACCGTTCTCCAGTATTTAACATGCCGTACGTGTTCTTCCTTATAATTTGATTTAGAACACTGCTCCAACAATTTATCTTCAGGTCCTTCTTCGAAACAACTTCAATTTGCCCTCCTCCTCCTCCACACGCTGGTTAGCTCGACACCATCTCACCTCCCTATTTGTTTGTGTCTTCTGCACCTCATGCATAACAGTACTGTCGTTCTCCATTTCCTTGATTTCCTCCTATTATCCCCCTCGTCCATCTCTAGCTACACACAGGGGCGAATCTATGTATAAGCTTTAGTGGGCAGCTGACCCCCCTCAAACATTAATTCCCCCATGTTACTTCATCCAGTTTTGCCAAATTTTGCTCAGCTTTAGCCAGTTTTGCATAAAATCTTGACCCCCCTTAAATTTTGATCCTCTTAAAAGGGATAGCTAGATTCGCCCCTGGCTACACAGATCTCACTACCATGCATACTGTCCCTTCTATACTTGTCACTCTCTCTCCTCACCATCACAAACTTCCATCCATCGTACATCTTCTCTCAACCCAAAACTCGATCGAACTCCAGTTTTGAATTGTCAGCCCAACGTAACGTTGCCGCACTAGTGAAGACCAACCACTCTCTCGCTACCATGCGCGCGCACACATACGCATGCAAGGCCATAACTGCAACTCACGTAATTCCATGAGCAGGCTTCTTCTCTCTTTATATATCCTACATACCAACACTAATCCCATACCTACGTACGTATCTCACGTCGAATGCAACACCTCCCATGATTCCCATACATCCCAAACGATCCTCGATAGAAACGGCATCAGCCTATGCTATCTAACTCGCTAGTCACTCCTCCCCTCAGTTCCAGACTATACCTTTCCTCATCACGGATGCTGCTGCCTATTACCCTCATCACGACTTCACCTCTATCAAACTCGATCGATCACAAGCAAGACGGGAGTTTGAACTGCATGCATATGTGCGCAACCCAGTACAAGTAGTTAACACCCGTGTGTACCAAAGTCGCCAAAACTTAACATAGTATTATATATATATATATATACATATATATATATATATACATATATATATATATATATAGTTTCGGATTTCCTTCTGAAGCACAATGGAAGAAAAGCTCGCTGGGGTATAGCACTACAAAAAAACATTAAAATAAAGATTGACAATTTCAGTTTTTAATCAATTGATTCAGTCTTTAAATGACAATTAAAGACAGATCAAATACTGAAATTTGCATTCAAACCATTTAAATTATCAAACCATTAATTAAATAAATTAATTACTAAATTGCTAAAATTCTGGGACGTCACACTTATTATGATCGAAGGGCTCTCCGGCTTATTTTTCTCTGGGGTTGTTATTTGCGATGTCCGCTTGAGGGTCATTTGGGCAGCTTGTTTCGGAGAGCTGGTTCAGCCTTGCTTCCTCTTGGCATAAGTACTGCTCCGCCATTTCATAGAAAGCGTCGAGGCTTTTTGGATGCTTTCGATCGATCCATGCTCCGAATTCGGAAGTAGGAAGGACACCTTTTGCCAGCTGAAAGAGTACGGTGCGAGGGTCCGGACCCTCGACCTCGGCGAGGGCGATTTTGAACCGGGAGAGGTAGCTTTTGAGCGACTCGGCTGGTCCTTGGTATAGGTTGGATAGAGTGAGGGCGTTCTTTGGAGTCGGGATATGCACCTTGAACTGCTTGACCAACTCTGTCGCTAACTGGCCAAAGTTATTGATGGAATCAAGTGGAAGGCGAGAGAACCATAACAAAGTGGTTCATGATAAGAAGACCGGGAAGCACTTGCACTTGACCTAGTCGTTGCCCCGGCTCGAGTCCATTTGCCACTCATATCGATTTAGGAAGGTACAGGGATCGGTTGTGCCGTCGTAGAGCGACAATTGTGGCATGCTGAAGTGTCGCGGCCACTCAGCTTCGTTTACCCTTCTTGTGAAGGGGTTCCACCTAATATGTGCTTCCCATGAATCATGCATGTTCCCTCACATTTCCCTCTTGATCCTCCGGACCATGTTGGGAAGATAGATAGGATGGGGATCCGTCATCGGGATCCACGAGTTTTGGCGTGGTTCAGGAGTTCTGTTGCGAGGGTGTCTTCTATGATGAATGTCTGGGTCATCTTCTTCCATATCCTCGACATCTATAATCATATCCTGGTGTGGACAATGAGGCGTAGCGGGTTGATGCGGATCATGTTCTGGATGAGCGCGGGCCGCTGGGATAGTAGGTCCATCGTCCTGATTAGCGACTGTTGGGTTTTGTCGAAGAAGGGGTTGGTTGGTCGGACCCGGTCCGTCATTGATGATCAAGCGAGAACAATCTCCGTATTGTGCCAGCTCGCTATATGTGACTGTTGTTCGGTCGCCATTGCTGTTTCCATTGTCGTTGGCATAGCCATTGTCGTTGCTGTTGTGCAGGGCGTTGGTGTGGACGGCGATGTTGTTGATGAGACTAAACCTCCTTCGTTGGTGTGGGACCCACGACTCGGATGAAGAAGTTTACGAAACAGCTGGTCGAGGTCGAGCGTTGTTCCGAGCTGGCTGAAGTCGAGCAACGATGCGCTGACTTTCTTGAAGTTGTCGTATAAGGTCGATGTTATTCCTTAATGTTTGATTGAGCTCGACAGAGTTGTTCTCATATTTTTCATTAAGAGCGCGAATCTGCGCATGAGTTGCGGGCGCTTCGGGGTCCGCAGAAGGAGCGGGTTCCGTAGTGGCCGGGGTATCCGCCGGCTGAGGCTGTTGAGATGTGCCGGCTTCGGCTGAAGAGCCAACCATTATGTTCTTTGGTCGCTTTGCCATCGTGAGCGGACTCGACGACAAGTTTAGCAAAGTAACCTAAAGCTCGCCGAAGTCGAGATGACAATGAGCGACAAGGCGCAAATACGAGTTTTCTCAGTGAAAGCACCAAATGTTGACGACAAAAAATGTCGTAAACACCCAAGATTCCAATTACTAAGAATTATTAATTCGGTCGTATAGACAAGAGTGGAAAGCAGTAAATAATACGAGAGATTTATAGTGGTTTGGCCTCGAGGGAGTCCTACGTCCACTTTGAAGAGTCGTTGGAATATTATTTATCACCAAGGATTAAAGGTTGAGACTATCCCATGACATTTCATTACATTCATTTCCAAGTGATATGAGTTCACAATGGAAATATACAAAATATTTAGGAAAAAGACAATTTAGTCCTTCTTCTTCCTCAAAGAGGAGATGCCATTAAAGAGGCTCTTGAAGCTCTCTAGAGGTCCCAAGTGATAGAATTCCAACCCCTTTGATGTTTGAGGCCAAGGGGTATTTATAGGAGAGTGGCTAGGTTGGAGTAGGTAGAAATAGGGGACCACACCCAGAATTTTGCACCCGGCCCGCCTGCACATATTTCGACCCTCCCTAGGGTGTGAATTTCGCACCCCATAGGGGTGTGAAATTCGTATCATGTTGGGTACAAATTTCATACCTCCTTGGGGTACGAGATTCGCACCTGAGGGGTTCAAATTTCGTACCCTGCTGGGTACGAAATTCGTACCCAGGTGGTTCGAATCTCGTACCCCGCAGGGCACAAATTTTGTACCCCTTGAGGGTACAAAACTCGCGCCCCAAGGGGTACGAATTTCTCACCCTGCCACGTGCGAATTTCGTACTCCTTAGGGGTGCGAAATTCGCACCCTGAGGGTACGAAGTTCGTGCCCCGAGGGACGCGCAGACAACGTGCACGGGTGGTTTGGTGGCCCGAGATTCGGGTTCGTGACTTTTGGGGTTCGAAGCCTTGGTTCGGAAATATGTTTGGGCCGCTGCGAGGTCTCTGTTGGCGCGATCCCTCTACAACCTGCTTCCTTCGCTCTTAGGCGTCCCTCTCGGCTTTAGATCCATGCGATGCGTTGAGTTGAGCGTGTCTCATGTACTTTTGGGAACCGGACCAAAAAGCTGGTTAACATAATAACTAATGAAATAATTAACTGATCACTGAGAAGGGATCACAGGCACACAAAAAATAGACATGAGATTTAATTAAGAAAAGAGTAAGGTATGATTTCAATATGTAAACCAAACACAATTTTTGGAATGGAATACAAACTCACGTGCATTCTGCATGAAGAACACATCCAAAATGCAAGTAATTTGAATTACTATACACCTTGAATGCCATTACATGTTTATATTAATATTATCTGACTTCAAATCAAACAAGAGGCATGTATATGGTATAAATGTAGGAGTGATCAAACTAATAAGCAAAAAAGGTTTCCATATACAGCAGACAAAAAATAGTAGCTGCTTATTAGTAAGATAGTGGAAAGTAAAGTGGAACAAAATCAATCAACTGCAGTAAACCGTACTGAATACAGGATTATGATATTCGAAGTGACTGAGTGAGTAACACACGATTCAAATAAATAAACCAATAACACCGTATTTTGTTCATGGTGCAAGCAATTAGTTTCTTCCAATACATCTTAAATTTTTTTTAATTGCCTAAAATATCATTGGCCGTAATGTGAATCAACCAAATTCACATAAATGGTATAAGTATTGGATTTAATAAATTACTAAGCAACAAAGGCTTTCGCATATACCAGAATGAAAAATAGTACTTAATGCGGATAAGGTTAAAAAAAGGAAAGTAATATGTAATGGAAGCAAATCAATTGAAGGAAAATGGTATGAATATAAGATTTACCAAGTTGTTATTGCACAAATGATTTAAAATATGAAATTAAGATAGTAGAATAAAAGGAGAATTAATTATGCAATAAAAACATATCACAGACTAATAATATTGTATGCAAAGTTACAAAGTGGGTAAGACACAATTAAAGAAATAAACCAATAATATATTTTTCAAACTGAACATAAACAAAATGTTAATTGTGCAGTAGGACAAAATATTGTAAAAAACGCAAGCAATTATTTTATTTCCATCTACTTAAATTTTCCTTGAATGATTATGAGACATTATCTATAGTTTAAACCAATTATCTACAATTCAAACCGAACTAAAGGAACATAAACGATATAAACAAAGAATTTATTAGACTAGAGTTTAAAAAAGATTACCACATACTACACAAAAAATTATAATCAATTATTAGTAAGACAAAAGTGAAAGTAGCTTGCATCTTGATAAAACGGTTGCACAAACATTATTCGAACACATTAATTTGCAGTTGATTATGCGTAAACGGTTTACTACATGAAATTGTTGTAAGGCATCAAAAGGAGAATTAACTTTGTCACTTACTATAGAGTAAACCTTAACTTATTACATATTAACGTCTCATGTGAGACGATGATACGTCTCTATATTTGTTTTCTAGAAATCTAAGGAGATAATTCTATTGACATAGATTAACCACTGTTTCAACACAAATTCTTTATTGTCATTAAATATGTCTATACATATCTGACTACTTTATGGGGTGTGTGTGTGTGCGTGTGTGTACACACACATACAGGCATATATACTGTTTCTGGTACGAAACATGTCCATTTTGTCTGTCTTCATTTTTATAAAGCACGTCCATTTTGTGCTCAGTCATACGTATGTTTTGATCTCAAAACAAAAGAAATATGGAGAATCGGTCCTTATAAAAACGAATAAAATATAGAAAAGAATGAAATACGAACAAAATAAAAATGTAGTCTTCATTTTTAAAAAACATGTCCATATATATTGTTACCAATTAAGAGTATAAAAACCGAATCTCCTTATTTCTTTTGTTTTGAGCTCAATTCCATTTTGTATTTATTACATCCCTATTTTATTTTTTGTATTTTTGCACGTCTTCAGCCATATTTATTTACCAAATATTTCCTGGGTACTGGCTAAAGGAACTTTATTATTCTTGCATATATACTCATTAACTGGTAATTGAAACTTAATTCCTGTTTATTAATTAGAAGGAAAAACATATTTATTTTAGAACGCAAAATAAAACAGATCCTAACATCTAAAAAATAATCAATTTAAGAAAAATGGAATGCCCAACTGATCCATTCCAATTCCTATTTGTAAACAGGAACTATTGCAATATTACATAAGGCTTATGCAAATCCATTACATCTATAGACATAGGTGAAGATGATACGGTGGTCCTCTTCCTCTTCCTTTTGGCCCTATCCGATATATGATTCCTTATAAATTGTACGGTTATAATTAATGAAGACTGTATAAGAGATAAGATTTAACAAAAATGACACACTGATTTGGGCAAGAACAACCAAAGTTTCTCATTACATCACAATAGACCTTTTGTTAATAAATTAATGAATTGATTAAGATGTTGTCTCTTGGCTCATGAACGCAGCAAATATTATTCATTGATTAAGCGGTGAGAGCGGGTTCTCTGATTAGTATTTTTCAATAATTAATGGAAACGATGCATAGATGTACAGCCAAATCGGATTGCCTAAATGTGAAATTCTTTTGCCGATTAACTGAAGATGCGAGGGATGGCCGATTAAAGCTGGTTACGAGATGACCAGAGAAGGCGACTACGATCATGAGAGAAGAGGCCAACCACGATTAAATCAGATGCTCAGTTTTCTAGATCTGGGGCACAACGTCTTCTTTTTCCTCTGTGAATACCAAAATTGGGAAAGTGGGAACAGGGTGTATTGAAGGGGTATTGAAGGGTGCATCTTTTTTTAGAACGGGTTAAGTTCGTTCTAAAATGAAAAACGGCTCATGACTGTGCCAAAGTATTTTGCAACGGACTATAGCCATTGCTATTTCGCAACGGCTCGAAGCCATTGCGAAATTTTCGAAATTAGCTATTGCAAAATTGCCTGTATGGTGTAGTGAAAAGCAAAAAGCATGCAGAATAGAAGCACACAAGCGTGCAACAATTCTGAATAAAAGCACACAAGCGTGCAACAATTCTGAATATAAGCACACAAGCGTGCAACAATTCTGAATAAAAGCATACAAGCGTGCAACAATCAGCAATTCTAAATGAAAGCATACAAGCGTGCAACAATTCTAAATGAAAGCATACAAGCGTGCAACAATTCTGAATGAAAGCATACAAGCATGCAACAATTATGAATGAAAGCACACAAGCATGCAATAGTTCTGAATAAAAGCACACAAGCATGCGGCAATTCTGAATTAAAGCACACAAGCTTGCAACAATTCTGAATAAAAGCATACGAGTATGAAATAATTCTGAATAAAAGCATACGAGCATGCAACAATTCTGAATAAAAGCACACAAGCGTGCGACAATTCTTAATAAAAGCAAACAAGCATGCAACAATTCTTAATAAAAGCACACAAGTATGCAATAATTCTTAATAAAAGCACACAAGCATGCAACAATTATGTATAAAAGCATATAAGCATGCAACAATTCAGAATAAAGCACACAAGCATGCAACAATTCTGAATAAACGAAAAAAAGCATGCAACTACTCTGAATAAAAGCATACAATTGTGCAACTATTCTAAATAAAAGTATACAAATGTGCAACTATATATACTGAATAAAAGCATACAAGCATGTAACTATTCAGAATAAAAGAATACAAGTGTGCAACTATTCTGAATACAAGCATACAAGCATGCAAAAAATAAAGTATAACTTTATACATTTGTTGTGGTTTTTTTTTATAATTCCTGAAATCAGCAACTATTGCAGTTTTTTTAGAAATTTTGTGAAATATTTGCTACGAACCATATTGTTTACTCTTATTACAATCTATAATATGCATAGATCACTACACCATAATGGCCATTTGGCAACTCTTATTTTTTTCAACTGCCAACACTTATATGTATTATAGACTAGCGACACTAATATGTGTTGTCATAGCAAATATGTCTCACCAAAAATGTGCTAACACTTGTATGTGTTGGTAGGTCTAGTCAACTTTTCTTTTCTAAGGGCAAAATGGTAAATTATCACAAATAACCCTTATCTTACCTCAACACTTATTCCTCAACACATATTACTTTCACGGCCGCTTCATACGTAAATAAAAAATGGGAAATTCATACGGCCGCTTCATATGTAGCTAATCCTCTCTTCACTACTTCGATCCTCTCAATTCCGCTCTCCATCACTTCGATTTGGGGCTTCTACGATTTGGGTTTGGGGGCTTCTACGAATTGGGGATTCTACGAATTGGGGCTTCAGGTATTTGGTTATGTATATCTGTGAAAATTCAATTGTTGGATTTAAATTCAATTGGGGCTTCTACGATTTGATTGCTACAAGTATAAATCTGTAATGAGTTTGTAATGCAATTGGGGCTTCTACGATTTAATTGCTACAAGTATAGAACTGTTCCATGTCAGGCTTAAAATTATGCATTTTAATTGCTACAATTATAAATCTGTAATAAGTTTGTAATGCAAATACTTGATTGCCAAAATGTTTGGTGATACTAGTTTTCAATCACTTTTAATGACAATACTTGGTTCATGTAATTGAAAAAATTACAACTTATTCAACTTTTTCTTACAGGATAAGTGCTTAACATCCATAATTTTAGGAATCCATTAATTTCATTTAATGCCATGGGCTGTCTTTATCATTCAGTCCTTGACAATAAGTTTTGGTTCATACATACACGAATCAATTAACTTCATTTAATGCCATGGAGGGTCTTTATCCATCCATCCTTGACAATAAGTTTTTGTTCATATATATTAAGTGATGTGTGTATTCTCTATCACCAACTTACTACTTTATGCAAACTTACACCAAATCAGCAAATAATTCATGAATAATATTACTAAGAAATATTAACATATTTATTGATTTAAGTTCTAAAATATTTATTTGTAAGTAAATATTTTTATTCGTTCACTTTTAAGTTCTTCCTGCTATAAAGCATTAACTGAAGCCTCTACTTTATTACTTTTATCTTCAAAATATATTTATTTCTTATATGTTTTCTTAGTTTTATGAAGATTTGTTAAAATATGAAGATCATGGAGATGTCTCAAAGACATAATAAGAACAAGCTAATTTTGTATGCGTTCCGAAGGGGAGTTCCAAGGGAACAATTCATCATTGAATAAACTTAAATTATATTGTTTAATTTGTCAAAATGCTTGTTGGTGGATAATATAAATTTCCATGTAAATCACTTATATTTGAATACAATATGCATACTTGTTTATTTAACATGACCCTAGAAGTGAATTGGATTATTTATTAGTGATCCGCTTTGCCATTATTAAACTCCGGAAAATAACATTTACCTTTTCTGTATTGATGTATTTGTATATCTAGAATTTTTAAGTTATATTTATCATCAGTTTTGTAAGTTATAAAATTATATTTTATGTATCAGTATGCAAAATAATATTCAGGTGTAATGCTAGTGCATTTAAATTAAAAGTTCATCTGTCAAAATCCACATTTTGGTTAAATTTAGAAATATTAAAGCTATTCTTCATCAAACTTGATTTTTTTAGAAACCTTTTAGAACATCTGAATTTAGAAGAAAGTAAACAAACATAATATGTATGGGACTGCCTATGAGAACTTTGATATGAAGTTCATTTTGCCTACAGTCAAATCATATTTGTGTTTTTGTTACAATATTGTTATCAAAAGAGTTTAAAATCTTACGATTTACATTCCGATTAAAATAAGATCTTCCGCACTATGATTCAGTCTATATTTCAGCTCAAACTTTATTTAAAATTGAATTTATTAACTCTCAGTTAACTAAATAAAAAGTTTCAGCACTGCAGTCCCTTTTTTAGTTGCATGCAATGCTTATTTTTTGAAAACGATAGCCCTTGAAGCTTCGACTATGATTTTGAGTCCAAGTTGGAATCAGTTAACCACAAATTTATGAGCTAATGCAAACAAATTGTATTTTGACTCAAATCTGGTCCTGACATAGAAATGAAATAAGTAAACAAAGTTGGACTAAGTACCGATTTAAGGATAATGCGCTTAATTCTACATGTTGGGTACCATTTTCTATTTTAAATCAGTTACATTTACAAGTATGTAATAATATGTTCAAATCACTATCTGATTTCCTAAATCACTATTCAATATCTTGTCACTATGGGAGCTACATTAACAATTTGAAACCGTTGCATCTTTGGTTTACAGTTTCCACTATTGCAAGGCCTTCATGCAATTTTTGAACGATGATTCGTTTATATGCCATAATTTAAACAAGAAAGAGTTAAAAAAAATACCTGAATGACCTTAATTTTTTCTTCTTTTTTTAATCTTTGATTAACCAATCAACTTTGAATTTCATAGTCAAATGATAATTATGGCTAACTCTTTTTTTATCCCCATGTCTAAAAATATTTTAATGTCAAATGCTATGAAAGTATAAATCATTTGCATGTCATAATCTTCTCAGGTACTTTATCTGTATATCCAATGACTATGTCTACCTTGTGTTTTAGACATTTACATTATTAATACCTTGTGTTTTAGACAGCTTGAAACTGTCATTTGTACATGCGTCTTTTGCAACTTTTACAACTTTTACAACTTTTAGACAGCCTGAAACTGTCATTTGCAACTTTTGCAACTTTTATGCCCTATCATTTGCATCTCAACAGTTTTAATTGAAGTGTGGGTTTAAAAAAAATGGGCTGAAAGATATATGCTCCAAATTTTGTCATGATACCTTTATTATTATTTTTGCAATTCTTATCTAAGTAAGAAACCAATTATAATTTTGCTCCCAAGCCAAAGTTTTAATAGCTTTGGTATGTATCAACCTAGCAGCTAGTGCTTTTATGAACCCTTTGTTGTATATTTCAATTTGGGTTAATAGAATGTAGTTCCCATCTTTCATTGTAGAATTCATGATGTATTACAACTTACTGTGAACTGAATGGATGTCTGGTATTGATATTCAATGTGCCTTAGGATTAAAATATGTAAAGTGAAGTAGAAGAGTGCAAAGATTCTCTTTTTTAAAAAAAAAATTGAATAATTGATGCTAACTTTATCTTTTTGCATTTTAGATAAGCTTAAACAAGCGAAAATATTTTCATTGTATAGTAGAAGATTACATTCATTATTTCGGTACATACATCCTTAAGGCCACATTATATTTGTATGCACCTGTGTATGCATCTATATTTTAAAAAAAATCACCGATTGCTGATTATAAAACTAAATGTGAACAAAAATTGGGCCTGAACAAATCATTGAGAACTAAGTTGAGACGTACACCATATTATAAATAATAGCCTTTACGAAGCGAAACAGCTGTATTTGGTTGTACTTATATTAGATTTGTGTAATAGCATACTGCAAATAAACAAGAAAATTAAGTAGAATCATAAATGGTAGAATCTTGATTGAAGTAAAATTAAACTAAATTTTAAACTTACTACATTCAGTTTCATTTTCAAGAACTCGAAACTGGGCAACCCTCAGGGATCAACAACGTTTAGCTAGTTTATTAGATTGATTTTAGTTGAATTTTCTAGTTTAGTCATCGTCTTTGCAAGAGCTCTTTCATCAAACACTGGGATTCATCCTTGGTAATGGTATCACTAGGATTTTCAATAGACTTTAACATTTAACAATTGCTTGGGTATTTTGGTTAACTTGTTAAAACGCCGAGACATTAATTACCTAGAGCACTTCACTGGATTGCACTTTAGCTTCAGACATGCACAAACATATTGTGTTACCATTTATAATTGTTTTACTATCGTGACTGAGCAATGCCACTAGAAACTGAAACTGAAACTGTTCAGTTTCAGTTTCGAGCTCGAAACTGAAACTGTTCAGTTTCGAGCTCGGATTCTATTAAATGGATCCATTGGGAACTACTGACTATATCCACTATATAGTTTATGTTTTTGATTTCAAACCTATCTATTTTTCACCGCTTAGGACCAACATCCAAGTTAAGCATCTTTACAGTGGAACGATAAATTGGATGGTAGATGTGCGATAGATATTACATGTGTAACTTTGCTAGCTGGACTTTTTTTATTTAAAAAAAAGAAACTTATCTAATTTTAATCACTAAAAAATTTTATACTTGCGGCATGTGAACCACATATGCGTTTGAATGAAAAAATTGTCGTTAAATTACACAGAGTGGTATATATAAGTGAATCTAAACTTTAGTGGTATCCTAAGCACTTGCCTAATTAGATCTCGTATTTGAGCCAGCTCTGTTTCACATCTAGGATTAAATAATCATAGCTTCAACTTTTATTCAATAGGTAATAAATTTCTGTATGTCATAATTTTAGGGTCCGTTTTGGATTTTGTTCGCGTTTTCAACTTCGACTAAGAAATATGAGAACATGTATAATTCTTAGTCATTGCGACAATCAACGGATGGATTATTTTTCATAACTTTGTTACCTTAACACAAAAAATAAAATAAACTTGTTATTTACTTTACATGTTAATTAGATTTTTCAAAATTATTTGTTTTCCTACAATCCACACGGAGGCTGCACTTCTGTTTAGACGAAAACGCAAAACAAAAAATGACAAGCCAAACGGGGTATTGTCTTTTATATTTTTGTTTAACTTCTAATGCATAAGTTGTCTTATTGTCATGTTTTATATTTTATCAAGCACAATGAGGAAAGGTTAGATCGGTTTAAGTTATTGTTAGTTTTCTTACCTGTCATGTTTTATGTTTTATGTTTTATGCTCAGTTTCAAGTTCTCGAAACATCAAAACTGAAACTGAGCAATGCTCGGTTTCGACTCCCGAGTACTCGAAACTAGGCAATGTTCAATTCAGTTTTGAGAACTCGAAACTGATCAGTTTCAATTTCGAGAACTCGAAACTGAAACTGAGCAATGTTCAGTTTCAGTTTCGAGTTCTCGAAACTGCGAAACTGAAACTGAGCAATGCTCAGTTTCGAGTTCCGAGTACTCGAAACTGGGCAATGCTCAGTTTCAGTTTCGAGAACTCGAAACTGGGCAACCCTCAGGGATCAACAACGTTTAGCTAGTTTATTAGATTGATTTTAGTTGAATTTTCTAGTTTAGTCATCGTCTATGCAAGAGCTCTTTCATCAAACACTGGGATTCATCCTTGGTAATGGTATCACTAGGATTTTCAATAGAGTTTAACATTTAACAATTGCTTGGGTATTTTGGTTAACTTGTTAGAACGCTGAGACATTAATTACCTAGAGCGCTTCACTGGATTACACTTTAGCTTCAGACATGCACAAACATATTGTGTTACCATTTATAACTGTTTTACTATCGAGACTGAGCAATGCCACTAGAAACTGAAACTGAAACTGTTCAGTTTCAGTTTCGAGCTCGAAACTGAAACTCGAAACTGAAACTGTTCAGTTTCAGTTTCGAGCTCGGAATTCTATTAAATGGATCCATTGGCAACTACTGACTATATCCACTATATAGTTTCTGTTTTTGATTTCAAACCTATCTATTTTTCACCGCTTAGGACCAACATCCAAGTTAAGCATCTTTACAGTGGAACGATAAATTGGATGGTAGATGTGCGATAGATATTACATGTGTAACTTTGGTAGCTGGACTTTTTTTATTTAAAAAAATAAAAGAAACTTATCTAATTTTAATCACTAAAAGATTATATACTTGCGGCATGCGAACCACATATGCGTTTGAATGAAAAATTGTCGTTAAATTACATCAAGTGGTATATATAAGTGAATCTAAATTTTAGTGGTATCCTAAGCACTTGCCTAATTAGATCTCGTATTTGAGCCAGCTCTGTTTCACATCTAGGATTAAATAATCATAGCTTCAACTTTTATTCAACAGGTAAAACAACTAAATTTCTGTATGTCATAATTTTAGGGTCCGTTTTGGATTTTGTTCGCGTTTTCAACTTCGACTAACAAATATGAGAACATGTATAATTCTTAGTCATTGCGACAATCAACGGATGGATTATTTTTCATAACTTTGTTACCTTAACACAAAAAATAAAATAAACTTGTTATTTACTTTACATGTTAATTAGATTTTTCAAAATTATTTGTTTTCCTACAATCCACACGGAGGCTGCACTTCTGTTTAGACGAAAACGCAAAACAAAAAATGACAAGCCAAACGGGGTATTGTCTTTTATATTTTTGTTTAACTTCTAATGCATAAGTTGTCTTATTGTCATGTTTTATATTTTATCAAGCACAATGAGGAAAGGTTAGATCGGTTTAAGTTATTGTTAGTTTTCTTACCTGTCATGTTTTGTGTTTTATGCTCAGTTTCAAGTTCTCGAAACATCAAAACTGAAACTGAGCAATGCTCGGTTTCGAGTCCCGAGTACTCGAAACTGGGCAATGTTCAGTTCAGTTTTGAGAACTCGAAACTGATCAGTTTCAGTTTCGAGAACTCGAAACTAAAACTGAGCAATGTTCAGTTTCAGTTTCGAGTTCTCGAAACTGCGAAACTGAAACTGAGCAATGCTCAGTTTCGAGTTCCGAGTACTCGAAACTGGGCAATGCTCAGTTTCAGTTTCGAGAACTCGAAACTGGGCAACCCTCAGGGATCAACAACGTTTAGCTAGTTTATTAGATTGATTTTAGTTGAATTTTCTAGTTTAGTCATCGTCTATGCAAGAGCTCTTTCATCAAACACTGGGATTCATCCTTGGTAATGGTATCACTAGGATTTTTAATAGAGTTTAACATTTAACAATTGCTTGGGTATTTTGGTTAACTTGTTTAAACGCCGAGACATTAATTACCTAGAGCGCTTCACTGGATTGCACTTTAGCTTCAGACATGCACAAACATATTGTGTTACCATTTATAATTGTTTTACTATCGAGACTGAGCAATGCCACTAGAAACTGAAACTGAAACTGTTCAGTTTCAGTTTCGAGCTCGGAACTGAAACTGAAACTGTTCAGTTTCAGTTTCGAGCTCGGAACTGAAACTGAAACTGTTCAGTTTCAGTTTCAAGCTCGGAACTGAAACTGTTCAGTTTCAGTTTCGAGCTCGAAACTGAAACTCGAAACTGAAACTGTTCAGTTTCAGTTTCGAGCTCGAAACTGAAACTGAGCATTGCCCAGTTTCAAGTACTCGGAACTCGAAACTGAGCATTGCTCAGCTTCAGTTTCGTAACTATGGTACCATATAAGTTTCGTAACATCATTTTTAGATGTTTATTTTCCGAAATTATAATTGTCATTTTCAGAAACTTGACTTGCAATTTGTTATTTCTTTAAAACTGAGTGCGTTTATATTTTGTAGGCACTTGTGGAGGAGGAGGAAAAAAAACAGGAGTTGGAATGTAATAGCAACGAGCATGCAAACATGTTTGATTTTGACAATGATCCTATCGCCAAAGTTTTTGATTCTGATAAAAGGAAAAATTATTGTCATGCAATTAGCTCCTCTTCTTCCGTAAAGCACGTAAAGATAATGCAAGCATCAAAAGCAATTGCCGACAAGAATAAAAAGGATGATTTTCGTCAATGGTCTATGGAATTACAAAATCAAGTTGCAAGTCAAGTGGCGAGTCAAGTGTCAATCCAAATCAACGATGCTCTTAAATCATTTGCTTCATCCTTTCTTACTATGGTACCGGGAATGCAACATAACGTTAATGGCGGTGTTGTGACGCCTATGACAGAAACCTCTTCTAATTAGGATAAATCTACACCGAACGTTGGAATTGCTAATTCGGTTATTCCGACAAATGATGTTGGATCATCAACAAAAGGAAAACAATTTGTAATGCTATTATCACAAGATATGAAGAATGTAGCAAAAGCTTATATTGGTATGCAAACCATGTGTCATTTTAGAGAGATAGTGCCAGATGTTGAGAAAGTTGTTTGGATAACAGAAGTTTTAGATCCGGAAGCACCAAATTACGATGGTCCTCAAAACGGACACTACAAGCTTTCTGAATTTTCAGATGGAGGCTATGTGATATGGTCCCTGCTTCGCCTTCATAATATCTAAAATTCTATGTATCTTTAGTAAAACTTTGTATTGTTTTTTGTAATTTGAACTTGATATTGTGGTATTTTGAAATTGAAAGCATTATGAAAAAGTGACATTATTGGAATTTGGAATATGGAAGTGTACTAAATACTTTTATTTGAATTGGTATGTTGAGTTATATATGTGATTGAAAATCATAAAAACATGTTATATAAGTGTTAGCAATTTATGTATGCCAACATTTATAAGAGTTAGTAGGATTATGATACTGACATTTTAAGTGTTACCATATCTTATGGTTCCAACATTTGTAAGTGTTAGCAATGAATATGTTTGTAACATTTATAAGTGTTACCATATCTTATAGTTCCAACATTTATAAGTGTTAGTAATGAATATGTCTGTAACTCTTATAAGTGTTACCATATATTATAGTTCCAACATTTATAAGTGTTAGCAATAAATATGTTTGTAACATTGATAAGTGTTAGCAGTTACTCTGTTTGTAACACTTATAAGTGTTAGCAGTTGGTCTTCTTGTAACACTTATAAGTGTTAGCAGTTACTCTGCTTGTAACTGCTTGTAACACTTATAAGTGTTGGCAGTTACTTTGCTTGTAACACTTATAAGTGTTACAGGAAATTCCTCACAGGATGTTAGTGACACATAAAAGTGTTACAGAAATTATTTGCAACACCTATACTTGTTGGGAATCCACTGTTTTGGTGTAGTGGATTATCAATGATGGAAGATGAAATAAAGAAATCAAAATTATACCTTCGTTCTCGCCATTTCATGTAATTGTTGATGAAAACAACGACTATATTACAAATTTCTTAAGATCGAGACTAAAATGATGATAATCGTATGTTGATCGTTGATTTCTTTTGTTGATCGAGTGATTTAGAAAAGTGATTTGATGTAAGAAGTGATGAAATTTCGAGCGGTTAGGGTTTTGAGGAGTCATAAGGGTAAAAACAGGAATTTGTATACCCGCATTTCAAATATAGGGACGTAATTTCTAATGTTACGGCGACCGAACTTTTTTTTAAATCTTGAAACTTAATAAGGATGTTAGCCTAACGCACCCTATTAAATTTACAACTAAAATTGAACAGGCGTTTAAATTTACCATGCTTTCTTATGAATTCCAATTGAATTGAAGTTTTAAAACTGACAATAATTTGACGTTCTAAATCCAAAAAAATTAGTATTGTCAAAAACAGAGGTCGTTTGCAAAATGGCTATTTTTAAGGGCTTATTTAATATTAAAATATTAATAAATTCCATAGCGACTATTTTAAATTTTAACTTGGTCATAACTTACAATTTATAATATGAAATCTAAAATTTTCGCATTCATTAGAAAGATATAATTAAATCGATTTTAATGTTTCCGGTTTTACTGAAATCCGACTTATTTTGAATTTTGTATACTCAATTGAAATTTAAAACTAAATTTTCAAACTACCACGATGTTACGAGCTTGTTTTATAATTAATATAAATGTATACGTTCAAACATCGCTTTAAATAAATTTTAAGTCGAAAATTCTTAAAAAAAATTACTTTAAAATTTTTAAAATCCAATAAATTAATTAAAAATAAATTTTAAATTGGTTCCAAAAATCAGGGTTGTTATAATCTCCCCCACTTAAAAACTTTCCGTCCTCGAAAAGCAATGGAACTCGAAGGTTGTTTACTTAACCAACTCAACCTTCGCTTGAATCAAGTTCTTTAACTTTTCAGTTTCTAAGAAATTTGGCTAACTCCTTTAATTTTTGATAAAATTCGCCATAACCTCCTTTGTACGGGTTGATCGGTACAATACAGTTTACCTCTTTGGGCCCTCGTCAATCAAAAATAAAAATAAAAAGCCAAGCGGCTCATAAAATCATCGAACCCAATCAATACCGTAAATATGTACCTTTTGTCGGGCATGCAATTTTATTCCTCTTCTTATCCCTCATATAACAACCTATTCAACATATATATACATATATGCACACACACACACATACATACAATCCGAACTAGTTTTTAATTCAGTTCAACTTTATATCTGATTTGTCTTAATCTACCTTTCGTTTTCATATTGGTTTTATTATGCCAATATTTTTTTATTAGTTAAATTAATCATCACACATCACAACCAACAATCAATTAGTTGATTAGTTTTTCAAATATATAACTTTTATATGCCCAATCACGAACAGTAAACTCTAACTAAGTTTTTGGTTCTCACACCAGTCAATTGGAATCATATAGACATCCCACCTTCGAAACTCGAACATAGATACTGATGATGTTGCAACAATCATCAAAATCATCCTCGGGCGACTAGAGTGTGATTCAATATCTACCGGATATATTTGAGACTTCAAACACACGTGGATTAGACGTATATTCAAAATCTTCTTATACTCGATAGTCCAAAATCAATATCAAATAAAATACTCAAATTATTATAAGATATAATAATTTGAAAACTAAATTCGTTTTGTAAACAACACTCTTCTCGTTATAGGGCATTACTAAACCTATTTCTAACGAGTCATTCTTATAGGATATTACTATTCCTATCTCTGATGAATTCTTTAGTTTGATCCTAGTGTGTCTTGTTCTCGAGCTTTGTAAACCAAAGCTCTGATACCAACTGAGACGACCTGAACTTCCCAACCGGCCTAAACTGAATAAGAAGGCGAATTGTTCGAGAACACGACTCATCAGAACACATAACAAGAGAATTTTTCATTGCTATTATAACAATTTACATCAGAGGACAAATAAATAATATACAACGAAAAAATAATATTAGAGATCAGATTACAAAACAGTGGAAATATAATACATGAATATAATGTTCAGCGGAAAAGCATCAACTACCACAACTAAAAGTAATACACAGATACAAAGCTTTTCGAATATAACTCCAGCCGTAAACCAAGATCCTGTTAAAGAAAATCTGCAAAACCTAAACTATTTGCTGCCCGTGTGGAAAATATGGGCACCCAAAGTTTAGGTGAAAACAATAAACTCTAGGTCAGTCATGGGACTGGTGTGAGAACTAAAAACAGTTATTAACTTTATTTTAATGTTGGGTAAATCAAGGGACCACGCGGTATGACACAGAATGGGTTTTCTCCGAAGAATACCATAAAACAAATAGTGCAATGCTAAAAATGAAAAATGAATCGATTATAAGACTCAGGTAGGGGTGAGAGTTCGGTATGTTCGGTTGGTGTGGACGTAAAAAAACTCAAACCGAATTGAAACTGATAATTTTCCAAACCGATTCGAACTAATTTCGGTTAATTCGTTCGGTAACTGATTTAACCAAATTTGAAGGTTGTATTATTATTAAAATGATGGATTCACTCAAAGTAAAACATAAATTCATGTTTGGAGAAATTTTGTATAGTAAATATTAAGTTTATGATAAGATTTGATCTGTTTGCAACAAATGTCTTTATATTATATAACTTCAACTAATATTTCAAGTAATACAATACTATAAAATAAGATAATAAATTAACCGATAACCAAAAAAAAATTATTTTACAAATCGAATTCAAATCGATTTAGTTCTAAAACTGAACCGAACCGACCGAAATGAATCGGTTTGGTCGGTTAATTCGGTTTGAACCAAATATTGCTCATCCCTAGACTCAGGTCCCATCACACAATGCAACACAAACCAGAGGATAGAATTTTACCTTATAATGGAAAAACATGCTTGATACACGAAATTTATCTTTTATCATTATTAGTGCATAGAGAGAAAACAATTTCGAATATAAATGTATCAATCTTAGACAGTAGTACCACATCCTACTATGTCTCCATATAGGTTTACAATTAAAAACATAAAGTCTCATATTGGAAAATTGGATTCAATCATGAACCAAGGCAAGGGATCTTCCTTATCCGATTCGGGATAATCTAGCACATGTCCCGGGACCCAAACTATAATGTCCCGTATTTTTGGTAGTTAATATTTAATTTAATTTATTATTTTAAATATTATATTTGGAATATAAATGGATTTTAATGTTGAATTCATTTATTTAAAACTAAGTTTAAATGTTAAATTTATATATAATTTAAAATGAGCTCGGTAATTCATAATATTAAGTTTTCAACTTCAATTGGATATGCAAGATCCGATATAAGTCAGATTTATGTGAAACAAGAAACGTTGGAATCTTGTTGATTATAATTTCCATATGAAAGAGAAAAATCAAGATTTCGTGTTATAGATTGTTAGTTTTGTCTAACTCAAATTTTAAAATAGTTGTTATGGAAATCGTTATTAAATTATACCGTTTATTTCATATATTTAAAAAGGTTTTAATATAATTTGGACACCGTTTCACTCGAAATTGATGATATTTAGTGTATAATTTATATTTGAAGCTATATGATATTTCTAGTTGGGTATTTATGATAATAATAATTTATTATTATTTTATTTGATTATTTTGGATTTTTATAATATTTTAATTGATATTATTATAAGCCCTAAAAGTGGCCATTTTGCAAATAGAGTCCGTTTTCGATGAAATTAGCTTTATTGGAAACGTAACGTTAAATTATTGTACGGTATTAAATATCATGGCAAACTGATGTCATATGTGACAACGGCAGCCGTAAACGCCCAGTCATTTTCTATAGCGCGTAATTAATTTAATTTAATTTAATAGAGGGATATTTGTTTATAACTTGAGAAGACGATTGAATTAAGCCATGAAACCAATTCCGTTGAGTTTTTATCGACGTTTAGAGTCAGGATAGGCAGGTAGTTTGTTATTTTTGGACATCGGATATTTTTGTGTCCAAAATTGCGTTGTTTGGCATATAAAAATAGCGTATCGGGAAACAGTCTCGGAATGCGATGAAATTTGTGTCATTGGATTCGTATTAATTAATTATTAAAAGATTTCAATTTTCGTGTCAATCGGACTTACCGTTTGATCATGGCAACGATAAACGTCTCTATTTCTATTTAACCGGTTATATTATTTGACAGGGGTAATTTTAAAAGAATAAACGACTAGCCAAATGAACTTCGATTTTAATGAAACAAATTTTGTTGGATCCGTAAGGAAAAGTACTAGTAGAATTTCAATGTTTCAAGTTGATTGGATTTATTTTGTGATCGTGGGAAATATAAACGCGTCATTTTTACCTTATGATTTATAAAGGACTTTTTACAGATGACCTCGGAATTTGACGGAACCTATCCCATTGGGTCCATAATATTTTTCTATACGAGGATTAGAATTTTCGCCTCGATCGGAAGCCGTATGGGAATGTTTTATTGTATTACTTCGCATTCAAGTTTCGCTAAATTAAGATATCAATTTATTCCTGCCTATATATACACACATTACAACAGCCTTAACCATAACTGATTCGTTAAAAATTCAATCTTGTGGTTAAAGCTTCTTTGAGCCGCCACATAAACAAATCGACGGCAGCGAGTTCATCATCTTTTCTCCCCTCAATCTCTCGATCCTCTCATCATTTTCGAAACTCCTTAACTAGAGAAATGTCAAGCATCTCGAGATGGTCATACTGACCGGTGGTGATGATGGTTGACATCGGAGATGACCAAAAATGGGTGCTCAAACTACAGTGGGTTCGAAGGTTTTTTGGGTGAATGAGATCATCGAGTGGCGTATAGGTCCAGGCGAAGGACAACCGGGAGGAGGCACGTCTTTTGCAGTTTTCAGATCGAGCTCCGATCGCGGGTGCTAGGTGCAGCACGTGGTGGAAGGGATCGTGAGTGGGTTTGAGGTTTGTGTGAAGTTCTGGAGCAAAAGCAGGAACAGAGAAGCCAAAAGGATCAACCTTAGTTTTTCTCTAACGCAATTGCCATGTGGACCTTGTTTTAAATTAATTGGTGACTTAGGTAAATTAATCATATATTTTTTTTTAAAAAAAAAAAGGCTGACCGTATGTTGCTTATATAAGGTAGCACTATTTCGGAAATTTTCTTATCAACCGTGAACAAAGATGGAAAAAGTAATCGACCTGTCATGATTTTACCAAACGTAATATATATTAAGTTAGTGTATATATATATATATATATATATATTATCAATTAGGTTATACTAACTTCAATACTTAATAACTAATTCGTGTGTCATCATAATTAGCCAAATGAAGTGCCATTTGAATCCTATTGACGAGCACTACATCATGGAACAGACATGGACAAAATTGGAATCGATTGAGATTTTTTGTTAAATTGAACGTTTGTTTAATTTAACTGAAACAAGTCGTTTTAAAAGCAAATGGAATTCAAGGTGAGTTAAACTCACTTAGTTCTTCCCACTTATATTTTATATAAGTCGGGTTTTTATTTTTATGTGTTATGGTTGCTAATGGTTGACTGTTTGTTAATTTTATATTCATATATTGGTCTAACCCATGAAATTAAATGGTTGTTTAATTTCAGTGAATTTATTTTAACGATTGGTCCCAATTAAGGTAATGTACCTTATTGGCCACGTTTATAAAATAAACGTGTTTAATTTAATGAATTTGTTTGAATTGTTATGGTTGTGTTAAATAAATTGGTTGATATTGAATTGTCGTTACTGACCATTATAAAACCATTATTTATTTGAATTGAATGATTATATAGAGATAACGTATTTGGATACAGGGAAGTACAGGTTGGAGGGATCCAACTGGATTCCTCAAATATATTAGATATTATTTATTTGCATACTATCATTATATGAACTGTTCAGATTGGATGATTGATTTGATTATTGACCATTGACCTGGAATTCAACATTTGTTTTGTTTAAACCAATGGGTAATATTGGTTGAGTAATTGGCGGCATATGGCCTATAAATCAACTGTTTTCTAAATAATGATTTACCGTCAGAAATGAAGTTATAAAATTTATTTTATAATTGAAGATAGATTTTTTAATCTATTATTTTGAATAAAAATTTATTTAAAGAAAATAAATATTTATTATTTATTAATTAAGTTTATAATTAATTATTAATTGATTTTATAAATTAAACTCTTATGTTAAGAAGATTATAAGCAAACATACAGAAATTAACCTCACGGTTAAGAGTTGGATAATTGTTTTTGTTAAGAAACAATTAAATGAAATTATTTAAATTAATTAATTAATTATATTAATTATTTAAAGGAAGGACTATAATTAGAATGATTAACGAATTAATCGTGTTTTGAGTTGACTAAGTCGACCGCTTTAACTGGGGTTGATTATTTAATTGTTTTGTTTTGAATTGATATAATAAAATAGTTTTACGAATATTTGTTTTAGTTTTAGTAAGATTTTATGAAGGAAAGTACTATTTATTTTAGTTAATTAAGAAGTTAACTAATTATACGGTAGTTATTGATAAAGTAAATTATTATCTTAATAAATAATAATTTAGGAGATTACTTTCTAATTGAAATTCATTTAAAAAGTGATCGAAGTTGAAATGAATCTAATCGAAATGTGAAAGGAGTTTATGAACAGGTTTTGTATCAAAACTGAGTTTTTATAACAAAGTTGTAAAAAGGATTTTAACCGAATATGATAGCTTAAATCAATTATTTACTTAATATTTGAAGTTAGAAAAAGGAAATTGGGAAATGGTATGAAATGGATAACGAAGTGAGATTTATTCCAAGGATCAAAATGTGATATTCCGAAGTTCGGAATGTTAAGCGGAGTTGGAATTATTCCAAAGTTCAGAATGTTATGCTCCGAAGTTCGGAATGTTAATCAAAGGCAAGAGTATAAGCTAAATAAAGGGTTCCGGAAATGGCAACGAATATAAGTTGTCGTAAATGATTTACAAGATAATTTTGTAAATGGCGGTTAAGAGTTTAGAAATGTAATCGAAATATTAGTTGTGGATAATAATTTACAAATGGAATTTGTAAATGAAGTAAGAGTTTTGAAAAATGAATTTGTAACAATTGTTACAAATAATAAATTGAACTGTTTGATTTATAAATTGAAGATCATTAAAAAGATCGCCGTGTGATTTTGGACATTGCATAAGTTGTCAGAATGATTTAAAAAGGGTATAAATAAAGAAGTAAAAGGTTTTGAAGTGAAATCTGTAACGTTTGTTATAGATGATAAGTTGAATTGTTTTGATAAAAGTAAATATAAGGATTCATATGAGATTCCGATTATCAGAATTTAAAAAGATATTTATGTAAGATTTATAAAGATATTTATATAAAATTTGTAAAGATATTTGTATTAGACTGTTAAAGACAACTATATATGATTTTAAAACCAAATATAGTATTGTTGTTGCAAATAAGTTAAAGAATATTTATAAAGAGATGTAAAGAAATTTTATAAAGGATTCTATTTATAATGGAATCGAAGATCGAGTATAATATTATAAAGGATTATTAAAGACTAATAGAGATGTATGAAAATAGATTACTTAATAATAATTAAGTAAACATTGTTGAGATTTAAATAAGGTTTTCAAAGGAAACGTGTGGTTAATAAACTACTATTTATTATAAAGATATGAATGTTGTTGTTCAAGATCTGAGAGGCAAATAAAATACCCCATCTTGAACGTCTTCACGATTATCCAAGAATGGTATTATGAACGAGAGAAATTGAGGGAAATATAAGTTATGATTTCCGTAAATAATATTAAAAGCTGTATTCGAAAAAGTTTTTAAGTGAATGAAATGATATTTAAGAATACTCTTATTTATAACAAGAAGTAAAAGATAAACTCCAAATTCTGGAATATTTAAAGAATATAATTAACATATGTTTAATTAAAGATGCCAAGTAATGCCGAGTACTGAATCAGTAAACTCATTTCATTCTCATGATTATTTATTTGATAGTTAAATAATTGACTATCAAATCTGGCCAATACGATTGTTGGTACGGAAAGACCGATATCGAATTATATTCGAAAACCATTTCGACCAACAAATATGTGGAATTTGTTGATTGAAGATGGAGCATTGAAGGCCGTGGATCTTTATAAATGGAAAAACCACTTGTTGAATTTCTCTGGTTTAGCGGCCAGAGTTATTTCGGCAGTGATTCTGTCGCGAGTGAAATCTTCGGATTGCAAAGACTACTCGCTACCGATCCTTGGGGTGATACCTATGTAGGATGTGCTAGGAGGGTGACTTCGGTTCATCCTGTTCCTCGATGACTTGTATGGATGAGTGTCTAACAAAGTATTTCCAAAAGGGTCATGTACATTGATTTCTTTAAATGTACCAAGTTGATGGAGGAGAAGTGCACATTCTCTTATCAACTTGAGTATTTTTGTGGATGTCAATTAGTAATACCTAGAGGACCTGACGATGTGACATTCAAAGTGCATGGAGATATGTTGTTCTGAAGGATAAGTTAACCTCTAGCCTCATCAACTGGGAAATGGCACAATATCGGGTTGGTCGCATGGCTATGTGGGTCGCACCCATCAAATGGGTATATCATTATCTGATCTGGAGAAATCAAATGCCTTCGGTTGTCCCTTTATTTTGTTTATATGCTATCGGTTCAGTTGTCTGGCCCCCAACCGTGGTGATGACATATTCGGTACTCTCAAGCGAAGTGAGGGGCTATTCGTGTTTAGCCTAAATTGCAAGATGTTCTTGTTGAACCCCAATGTATTCATCTTCGGAGGTACATTGTTGGGAAGGTGGTCCCACTCCTTGCTAGGAAATCCATTCTCCAATAAGAGCTCGCGGTTTTGATTGTATACTATGTATGTAGAGCCTGAGATGCAAGCGTTCTGTTAGATTGATATTTATCTGTATTTAGACACTATTACAATATAAGAAAAGATATTGATTTCAAAAATGTTTTGGGTTACCGTAAGGTAAAATCCGTCTGTATTTATGTATGGATTTGGTCTTATGATTATCCTTTTCATTTGAAAAGATTTTAACTTAAAAATCAAGTTGTGTGATACCTTTAAACCTAGAGTGTTTTACTCACTCTGGTTCACCAGACTGATCTAGTGTTTTTAATGCTTGGGTTAGACCGGATTTTACAGATTTAGATTTGGATACTGCGAACTTCAGAAGACGTGCTGGAGGACTTCACACGTATGATATATTTGGTGTGTTTTCCACTGTGTATTATTGTATATGAGGACAGATTATTATAACTGCCCAGATGTGTTGATGTATTCTGATGGTTGTAAGTTTTATTTCAAGCTCTCAGTAAAGATTTATTTCTATATTATATTTGTTCTGTTGCGATGTGAGACTCTGATTCTTTGTTGGTTCTTCTTCTTCTTCCTCTAGTCTAATATTTCTTTCTTATCTCACCCTCTAACTTCTTTCTATTAACGTTCTTGTGTTTTCGATGCTTGAGTAGTCGACATGGTGTTTTTGTGTCGAATATCGAGGCCGAAAATCTCTGGTCCGTTACACAAACTCAGGTGATCCCTTGGATCATGCAGGGCTATGTTTGTGGATTGGAAATTCGTGAACAATACGTTTCCTGGTCCTATTGGACCTAAAATCTGGTTAGTATGTCAACCGTCTTGACCTTGTGCAGCCATATCTGAGGTACCTCGCTATCCATCATCCACATAAGTAAAATATTCGGGCTCCATACCATGACATCACTCCTAGCTAGAAAGAAACGCATGTCCTCCCTCCTATCCTTCATCCCGTTTTTGGTTCATACCGGGGTGTAAAGCTCACGAATTAACTCTATACACAAAGCTATGCTATTTTAAAGCCATGCTTTGATCATCATCCACAAAACTCTGCTTTTCAATAAAAGCTTTGATCCATGCATCTCAGCATGCCACATTGTCAATCCATGCCATACCATTGATTTCCACCAATATATAACCTTTGAGCTTGTACGTCTCAGAGAAAGGTGTTAAGTAAGAGAATAAATTGTCCACCACCAAACAGATATATATTTAGTAGAGATCAAGGAATTCTGCGCGAAGTACAATGTCAAACATACAATCCATTTGCAAGTCCGTTCTACGTCTTAATGAAACCGGAGGCACCTTATTCCTTGTCCCATATGTCCAATACAGGAGGCAGGCCCTCGAATATCCGGTCGATCTCCAAGTACGTCTGGATGACCACCACTTATTACCTCGTCTTGGGTGTACAACTCAATCGAGCATCAGTAATCATCTTAACGATGTGAAGATCTCCTGTCTTCAACCACCGTCTTCAAATCTTCAACTTTTAGTCGTCGTATCAGTTATTCAGAATGGGTTAAATTGGTCTTTCCAAATAACTCGTGTATCTTATAATCAAGTGAAATATAATCACATCATATGCCTCATTCCAATCTAGAATATCCTTTTATTCAAATATTCATTACATTGGGATTTATTCCCACAAATTTTATCAAAGATTTATTTCATTTAAACCCCTTGTTTATATCTTCACTTTAGAAACCATTTCAAAAGATTTTGTATTATCTTTTCACAACTTAAACCAAATTAAGGTTTATCAACTAGTCGGGATCAACGAGCCTTACTGAAGTAATCATTCATTTTATTATCCCAATACCAACCTATTCATCCCATGGAGCAAAACCGGTAGTACACCATATTTAACACCCACTGTGTTATCAGTAAAATTAATTACCATTTAACGTTCAAATCTAATTAAAGATTTAACTATTGTATGGAGTAAAACTGGTGGTACTCTATTTCGAACATTTCTTGAATTCAGTAAATTTAATTATCTTATTCACGTTTCAATCTAATTAAATATTCGTTAAAACTCTACTTAGTTTTAATCTTCAAAAATCATTATTTAATGATTATTCAATCTTAGGAAATTAATCCTGCCTTTAACTGGGTTAAAGAACAAATGTCATTTAAAATATTATTCACGATAAACCCAAAATCATCTTCCATCAAAATGGAGTATTCACGGAAATCTGACCATTAATATAATCGATATAAATTTCCGTATCAGACTAATACTATAAGTGGAATAACGACAAAACCTTTTAAGTTCCATAAATAGTGACGGTCTTTTTTTACAGAAGCTCATCTCGGTTACTACTAAATCGAAATCCATTCAATTCCAAATTAATCTATTAAACTGGAAAATTGCATTTTGGAAAATTCAATTAAATCACTGGTTAAAATATTTCTAAATTCCAAATCATAATTTCACATTAATTGTGTTAAAGAACTAATTTTATTTAAAACATTGCTCATAATAAACCCAAAATCAACTTCAATTCCAATTAAATTTGAAAACCTCACTAAATATTAATGAAAAGATTTATTATATTCCATTCAGGTTTAAGAACAGTATTACTAAAATACCATTCACGACAAACCCAAAATCTGATTTAATATCAAATACAAGGCTCTGAATATAAAACATATCGGCTTATATTCAACATCAAATTCTGAAATCAACAGATATTATAGTAGGAATAACGATATCTATATCTTCCAAATTCCTCAATGATATACGTATAATTACGGAATCCAATATTGAAATATCTGAAGATTATTTCCATTCCAATTTATATATTGGTAAACTCTGGTAATATTAAAACCATTTCAATTCCTTTCGGTTCTTTATTCTAGTTGATAACAAGTTTATTCAGATAAAAATATCTTTTATCTTTTCAAACTTGAAGTATTTCATCCAAAATCTGCCTAAATCATTTATTATGATTTCACATAATTTATTCATATTTTTACTAATTTTATTAAGGCCCTTACAGTTGGTTTCCAATATCGAACTACAATTTGAAATCTTATTTCAATCCTTTTCTTCAAAATCAAATATCTTCGGATTAAGCCATTATATTATATATAATAGATTAATTCGATTTCTATTCAAAACGTACTATATAAACGTTTATAAATTCATTTAAAAACGATTTTCACTTCCACTTCAATTTTAAATCAAAATTGAACATCCTATATTATTATAATATTAAAATAATAATATTTTCAAAAAGTCAAATTTTGAAATCAAATCTTCTCGATATCGATTATAATTTTATAATCTTTGTGTACATCCATAATCGGAGATCAAAATCATATTTTGATTCTTCACTGAACATTATATTAAAATATTTGTTATTTCCGAATTGGAATGTGACTCAACCAATTACCATATAACTTTAGTTATATGGATTTCATACATCACATGTACTTAACAATAGTTATAAACAACTATTAAATACTAAACTCACATCCAAAGTGCATCTACAACTGTATAAGCATTAAATAACTAAGTAACGCTTATAACGGTCTGTCAATCAATCGATTAGCATCCAAACTAAACACTTGGGATTAATGTAAATCAAATATTACCCCAATACCCGTGTGGCGTTTTCAACCAGTAAATAATCAATTAATAAATTATTTATTCATTCCAATCGATATCACTTAAAATGGGCAAGCATAAAGAAGTCGGTTGACTTGTAAAAGGATGTTTAATCCAATTTCAACTACCACAAATAATTTTAACATCATTTTAATATGTTAATTATTTTTATATCACATTCAAATTATAACACAAACAATCAACAATTCATCCATCGGGTTTACAAACAACTGTGCGCATAACAATTTGTGATAATTAAACAAATAAAATCGGCATAAACGATCAATATATATTTAAATATGACTATAATAACATCACAAAATAGTTGAATGAGAGATTTCTCACATTGATCGGTTTCTAAAATTGTTAAATAACGATTTTTTTAACTGAATTGAACCGAAAGTTTAATTTAGTCTAAATTTTTAGCTTGCTCCGTTTCCGTCCAAATTTGTTACATTATGTAGATCTCGTCAATGCCAATCCAACACAAGTCGTTTCGTTGAATTATGATGTCATATGAACAAAATATGATGGTTTAACCTTTTAAATACATTAATTAATTAGTTAATTAAGATAATTAATGAAGATAATTAACCTGATAATTTCCCCTAATTTCTTTTCCCCTGCGTATCTCTTCTTCCAGAACCGTGAAACCCAACGTCGACTTCATTTAGCACCCGCGCGCGTCACCTTCAAGCAGTCGGTCCCCCATTTGAACACCCCACCTCGACCCCCGTCACGCCTCCTTCCTGCGACTTGAATAGAGCGCAACTCGAGGCTCTCTTTGGGCCTAGAATAGCGTGCAAACGCGTTGCGTTCTAGCGGGAAATTCAAGTGGCTCATGCCACGAAATCCGATGATGACCAGAGGATCTCTAGAGCTTGAAGAGATGAATAACATTGTAGTTGGAAGGTTTTCGTATAGATGTAAGGATGGAGTGAATTTCGAGGAGAAATGTTGGAGATTGTCGGCCATTCAAACTGTTGGGGGTGGCTGGGTGTAACGGCCCGGGAAAATTCGATGCTCGAATTTTCAACAACAATACTTAATCCCGTATTACTTGTCAAAAATCCAAGTATCGAACCCCAAACTGTTAATAGAAAGAGGTTAGAGGATGAGAAATAGGAAGAAAGAAATTTAGAATAGAAGAAAGAAGAAGAACACATCAGAATCTCACAGCGGAACGAATAAATATAATATAACAAATCTCTTTATAAAAGAAACTGTATATATACATACCATTTATCAGAGTACAACATACATCAAACACAGCGGGAATAACTTTGTATAACTAGTGGTGAAGCCCCCTACTTCCAGCTCCTGAAACTCCAAGCGAAACCTGACCTGGAAATATACTCGGTCTGACCCGAGCACATTTGATTTAAAACAAAAATTCACCGGGTTAGTCTGGAATACTATCAGTGATAAATTCACAGCACAAACACTTGTTTAACTTTGGAAAAATCCTTTCTGAAATCAAAGGATAATAGTAAGACCAGCCCACACATAAACACGAACGGTTTTTACCTTACTACAACCCAAAACATTTTTGGAAACAATATTTTCTCTGATATTATAATAATGTCTATCAAACCACAAATAAATAATAATCTAGCAGAACGCTTGCATCTCACATTCTACATATATAGTATACAAATCAAAATCGCGGGCTCTTATTGGAGATTGGATTCCAACTATGACAAGGTATGGGACCACCTGCCGATAGTGTATCTCTAGAGGCGAATACACTGGGTTCAACAAGAACATCTTGCAACCCGGCCCTCACATGACTGACCACTCATTTCGCTTGAGTGTATCGAATGTATATCACCGACGGTTGGGCTCAAACCACCGTCTCCCGAAAAGGGACAGCATCGATAGATACAAGAAGCAAAAGGAATTTCTCTAGATAGGTGATCATACACCCTAATGGGAGCGACCCACATAGCCATGCTGCCTGCCCGATTTTTGTCATTTCCCGGTTGATGAGGCTTGAGGCTACGTTTTATCATCATATCCAATTCACTTCGAATGCAACATTGTCAGATCCATCGAAATCACTAATTGACGTCTACAACAATACATTACGTGTCAGCTAAAGAAGTTTCCTTCTCTGCTTCCACTCTTGGTACGGTTGAAGAAATCAATGTACGTGACTTTTTTGGAAATACTCTGTCAGACATTCATCCATACAAGTCATCCAGGAATAGGATGAACCGAAGGTACTCTCCTACCGCGTCCTAGGCATCACCCTATAGATCAGTAGCGAGAAGTGCTTGCAATCCGAAGATTCTAGTCCCGACAGAATCACAAGTTATAATATCTTTGGGAGCGACCCTTAGAAATCCAACGAGTAGTTCTTCCGCTCATGGAGATCAACGGTCTTCAATGCTCCATCTCGACCATTTTCTGATATCTTCGGTGTCACGTATTTGCTGGTCGGAATGGTTTTCGAATATAAATTCGATCCCGGTCTTTCCGTACCAACAATCGATAAAAGGCCAAACTTTGATAGTCGGTGATTTAACTATCAAATCATAACAGTGTATCTCAGTGGACTGGCAGCTCAGGTCCTTTATATGAAATATCTCATAAAAACAATTTATCGATTTCTTATAATCGACTTCATAACTTTATCTTAACAAAACTCTTATGGGTTTCGTTACTTGAAAACATTACTCGCTACTCGCTTTAGAACAACATATTTACCAAGCTCTTTTTTTCATTTCCTTTGTTTGGAAATATTGCCATATTTTATAAATCAGTTTTTATTTCCTCTTTGGTCGTTAACATCGTATAATTACCTCAAACCCTTTTTACTTTCTCTTTGATTTAAAATCATGGTTATAGTTCAATAAATCCACTTTCCCTTTTCCTTTATTATTTCCATATCGTTATATCCTTATTTAATCAATGACAAATATTTAATTACCAAAATCTCTTTCTTATTACGATTAAACCACTTCGCTTAATTTCGTTCCCAGGTGAACGCTTGTTTTAAAATCCTTGTTTTGGGTAAAACCCCTTTTTCATACTCGTTTATACGATTTGAATTAGATTCAATTCCTTTCGATGCTAATCCATTTTTAAAGGTTTGTTTTAAATAAATGATAAATTCCATTTATCGCAAAACATCTCGATAATCACTTCTCTATACATTACAAACAAATATCATCTCTCGATAATAGCGGAGCCGTTCAAGTTGGGGTATTCCAATTACCTCTCAGACCTTGATCAACAACGTTCTTATCTCAAGATAGATAAAAGCTTATAATTTAAAACCAATGTCAAACCATCTCAATAATCCAATATGTTATTCCCATTTCCAATTATCTTGGTTTTATAAACCATTTTCTTTCATTTGAAAACCACTTTTCATACTAATTTCTTTTTCTTAATTGAGCAAAACTCTGATTGGAATGTACGCCTTAGGTTGCACCCATATTTACAAATCTTGTTTATACGATTTGAAATAAATTCAAATCCCTTTCATACTAATCTATCCATAACTTATATTTATTTTAAAGGAAATTTCAAGTCTTTTAAATGTCAATCCCTTTGATTTGATCAATTTAAAACAAATTGACACAATCGTCAAATTCCAACTTTAAACGGTTGATTTTCGCCAACTGTACATATCAGTTAACCATTAACTGATTTACGTTATCATTTCTTCCTTAAATTTATTAAATAACTTAATAAATTTAAAACATCAGTTATTTGATTATAAAAACAATTATTTCATTTCACTAACCCGTAGGTTAGTTCCTGACTGCAGTTCATGAATGACTGCAGTTCATAAATAACAGGATAAACAGTTGGTTCCTGCCAACCATAACCCTCAGTTAAGCGGCTAACTGACTTCTATTCAATTTCTCTTCTTAAATTAATTAAATAACTTAATTAATTTAAAACATTGGTTAATTGTTTTGTAAAAACAATTATTTCTTTTCACTAACTGTATGTTATCTTTGACTGCAGTATTAAAAATCTCTATTGACACTGATTATAAACATATAAGGAAAATTATAAACATTTTTCCATATAACATAAATAAATACTTTAATTTATTTAAAAACATCACTTTGCTTATTGTATAAACATTTATTTAGTTTACTGATTCATATACTAGCTCCTTACTTTTCTGTTCGTAAACAGCGTAAAAATTCATTGTATAACTTATAAATAATCATGTTTGTAAAACATGATTCTAATTATAAATATTTTTATAAAACTTCTTATTCATTAAAAATAAAATAAAATAAACCCCAAAGATTTAATTCAGTTAAAATAAATTTTATAACTTGAAACTGCGTTTGTTCGCCTGACGACAAAACGATGTTTTGAAAACTATAGATTTAAACCCTCACTGCCAACCACTGTCGACTGATTAAAAATCACATCAATGGTCACATCAATTCAACCATCAACAGTCAATAGGTTTTGATGTCAATTGGGGTTCAAACAGTTCATGTGCATCCAGTATAAAGATAAACAACACACAAATTATTTTGAGGAATCCGGTCGGATCCCTCCAACCTGTCCTTCTCTGCATCACAGATGGTTATCACATTTAAATAAATAATTTAACAGCAATAATAAAAACAAACAACCATCTAATCAACCATAAGCAACCAATGCAGTCAATCAACTAGTATTTATTTTTTTAATGGATTTATCACATCATAGTAATCCAGAAAAGTGTGAGAATTAACTCACCAATTTTGTCGATTGACGGTTGATGCGTTTTTATCGTATAATTTTAAACTGCCGTTTAAAATTACACGAATCTCCAACTGCTACCATTTCAGATCAGACCAGTTCGACAGCGTAGTGTCCGTCGCCACGATCTCAACGAATCATGTTTCATCAGATTCTGTATACGTATGAATTAATTGCACAAGTTATAACAATTAACTAAAACGTTTATAATATATTAATAAATTCCTTAATTATAACCTTAATTAAATTATACTTAATTGAGATTAGCAAATACCCAAATTGTGATTCACAGCAAGCCCAAAACTCCACTTAAGAAACGTCCCCATCCTTCCTCCTATTCTTCTCTACCTCAGTACAAACGCCTCCCCCATGCAAAACAATCCATTTACCATGCCATCTCTCCTGTAGCCCACCAAACCACGCACGTTTTTCCTCCTCTGGTCTCGCACTACCCCTTTCCACTATAACATCCATACACGTTGGTGCGTTCCCTCCCCTCCAGGCAAATTCGTTTTTGCTTTTCACCTCTTTTTTTTTTTTTTTTTTTTTTTTTTTTTTTTTTAGAGAGGACCGAAGTCCATTGCATCCATGCACAGCTCCCATCCAAACAGAACATGCACTGATCCATACAGCAAGCCACCCTACACTTCAACCGTGCCCGCCAATTCTCCTACCTCCTTGCGCTGCATGCATGCAGCATGTTGGACCAACGTTTCCCCCCTTTTGTTCTTTCTTCTTTTTCTTTTTATTGTTCGATCTTTTTTTTTGTATGTGTTTTCAGTCGGAAAGGGAAACACAACAAAGAGGAAAATGAGGGAAAACAGGAGAGGTGAGCGGGTATATATAGATGACGTAGTTTGAGAATCACGTTTTTAACACCTTGGAGCGCACGGAAACAAACAGCGTGCTATGCACGAAAATAAGGTTGATTGGATATCACAGTTTCACACCTACAGTAGGCTACGCTTTCCTTTTGTCTTGGATTTGTTAGCTGAAAACGACCTGCATGTGCTTTCTGTAAAGGTGATATGAGGTCCGCAGCAACGAAATACAAAACATACTGTGTAAGAAAAGAAAACACGAGGCATACATGTCGGCAGTGTAATGTCGCATCTACTGAAAAGAGAGTTTACGGTAGAAGAAAGGAACATGCTATCTGCTGTTGAAAAGATAGAAGTTGTATGTGATGCTTTATTTTACTGTAGGATGGACAAAAGGGACAGCACCCCCTTCTTTTTCTTATTTACTTGCGCAGGTGTATGGTAGGTAACTGTAGAGAGTATTGGCATGTCTTTTTAGCATAGTTGGTGATGCGTGCATACTAAAGCACATTTCAAAGTGAAGTGGGATTGTTTTATTAATATTTTAATATGTGCAAACTTTATCGAGAAAAACACGTTAAAAATCGCTACATATGATCTTTAATCAAAACAAAGACACCTATTCCTAACATAAAAACATATTCCGGACCCAATGGGACAGGTTTCGTTGAATTCCGACACCGTTTGCGAAAATCCCTTAGAAAATATCGATGAAAAACACCGAGCTTTAATTCCTAAAAATTTCAGAAAAAATCCTTAAAATATGAGGCCTTGACGTTTCACTAGACCTCTTCGTAAGGTTTCGTATGATACTTGTTTCGTTGAATTTTGAGTCCGTTTGACCAGTTAACCATTCAAATAAAGTTACCCACACCACTATGTACGGTTATATGAGCGTTGCAGACTGAAATAAAAATACAGTCGTGATCAGTGAGGTGTCGCGATCCCGAAAATGTAATAATACCGGTAGATTGACTTATATTGTGAAAACCCAAATTCGCTGCTTAAGGGTGCAAAATACTCCAAATAAAAAGTTGCATATTAAATTAATTAAAAATTACAGTAAAATTCTAAAAATTAAAATAACACTATGTCTCCAAAGAACCTTGTCCAAATTCGAATCCGGTATGGAGTTATTTCAAATAAACTGTTATGGTCGATAAACGATTACGCCGCTGCTTTCTTGAATATTTAATTTGGACATAACTCGCAATATATAACGCGGAATCTTGATTTTTCACTTCTGTTAGGTAGATATAGTTCAACAGATTTCAATGTTTCTTGTTTCGAGAAAATCCAACTTAATTTGGGCCCTGTACAGCCAATTAAAGTTCAAAACGCCAAAACACGAACTGCCGCGCCGCAGCAGCTCGTTATTTAATTAAATTATAAACTATATATATATTCATCGTCGTCATTTAGCCGAAATCATCAATATAATTTAATATAGACTAATATTCAACTATTCCAAACTGCCAGTTCACACTATATTGCCAACTCAACATTTTCTGACGGTTTGGAAACTTAAAATATTATTTTATTATTTATTTAAATAATATATTCTTAAATAAGTCGTTAAATTCAATTATTTAAATCAAACCCATATCTTAAATAATAAAATAAATTAAATAATTACCAGAAAAATGCGGGTCGTTACATTCCTTCCCCCTTAAAATAATTTCGTCCTCGAAATTGCTAAGGTAGAAGAAAGTGGCAATCTCGTTATCTTTTCGAAAATATATTTAATTAAACTCCATTTTTATTTTCAAATCTAATCCAACTGGTTTTTAAAACCAAATTATTTCAAATAACAAAATTTCCCAAAAATTCCAACAAATTTCTAACACTTTAAATTCTGGAAAAATTTCGGCAGAGTCTCCCATGTACGGAGGGACATCTGCAATATTGCAGGTTTAAGAACTATCTATACATCGACCAACAGGGTCAGAAAAATCCAAAATCCAAACTCAAAACCCAAACAAAAATCGAAAATTTATATTTTGCATAGGCGTACCTTTTTGCGAGCACTATTACGCGATTAGCGATATATATGTTTGCTTACTCGACTAGCATACCAAATTAGATTCAAAATTTCTCCAGAGTTTTTCTTGGATTAACTTTGTACCTGTACTCAACTCCAATAAAATCCATTAGTATTCAAACCAAAGTCAATTTGATCCAAATATCATCCACATCATCCAATTCCAACAATTGGAAATAACCACATCACTTTATTCAACTCTGATGGATTTAATTATAACGACGACTTAGCAATCCATTTATTTTAAACATCCATTCAAATTAATCTTGGTTTAATTCCTTTACTTGATCAGTTCAGATTGGTTTCAACCAACAGTTGGTAATTTTTATACACTCCATCCAATATCAAACAACAACCAAGGCATTCAATTCAACAAAACCATTTTGGTTAATATTTCTCATTTTCTTTTACTTTGTTTTCACATTCATTTGATTTTCATTGGATTAATTCCATCCAATTATCCTTTACTCGATTTCACAAGTCAAACCCCTATTTTAGTTTAATATTCCAATTTGAATCCTTACTTAAGTCATTTAAACAATTCCACATTATAATCATTTGGGAAAAATATATTTGTATAAAAATATAATCCCGGCAAAACAATATAAAAATAATTTTATAACAAATTACAAATACGCGCTCTCATGTATACACTCAATCTCAATCTTGGGTATTACTAACCCCATCTCTACTGAGTTACGCCACAGAGCCAAGGTTATCACTAAACCAATAGCTCTGATACCAACTATAACGGCCCGGGAAAATTCGATGCTCGAATTTTCAACAACAATACTTAATCCCGTATTACTTGTCAAAAATCCAAGTATCGAACCCCAAACTGTTAATAGAAAGAGGTTAGAGGATGAGAAATAGGAAGAAAGAAATTTAGAATAGAAGAAAGAAGAAGAACACATCAGAATCTCACAGCGGAACGAATAAATATAATATAACAAATCTCTTTATAAAAGAAACTGTATATATACATACCATTTATCAGAGTACAACATACATCAAACACAGCGGGAATAACTTTGTATAACTAGTGGTGAAGCCCCCTTCTTCCAGCTCCTGAAACTCCAAGCGAAACCTGACCTGGAAATATACTCGGTCTGACCCGAGCACATTTGATTTAAAACAAAAATTCACCGGGTCAGTCTGGAATACTATCAGTGATAAATTCACAGCACAAACACTTGTTTAACTTTGGAAAAATCCTTTCTGAAATCAAAGGATAATAGTAAGACCAGCCCACACATAAACACGGACGGTTTTTACCTTACTACAACCCAAAACATTTTTGAAAACAATATTTTCTCTGATATTATAATAATGTCTATCAAACCACAAATAAATAATAATCTAGCAGAACGCTTGCATCTCACATTCTACATATATAGTACACAAATCAAAATCGCGGGCTCTTACTTGAGATTGGATTCCAACTATGACAAGGTATGGGACCACCTGCCGATAGTGTATCTCTAGAGGCGAATACACTGGGTTCAACAAGAACATCTTGCAACCCGGCCCTCACATGACTGACCACTCATTTCGCTTGAGTGTATCGAATGTATATCACCGACGGTTGGGCTCAAACCACCGTCTCCCGAAAAGGGACAGCATCGATAGATACAAGAAGCAAAAGGAATTTCTCTAGATAGGTGATCATACACCCTAATGGGAGCGACCCACATAGCCATGCTGCCTGCCCGATTTTTGTCATTTCCCAGTTGATGAGGCTTGAGGCTACGTTTTATCATCATATCCAATTCACTTCGAATGCCACATTGTCAGATCCATCGAAATCACTAATTGACGTCTACAACAATACATTACGTGTCAGCTAAAGAAGTTTCCTTCTCTGCTTCCACTCTTGGTACGGTTGAAGAAATCCATGTACGTGACTTTTCTGGAAATACTCTGTCAGACATTCATCCATACAAGTCATCCAGGAATAGGATGAACCGAAGGTACTCTCCTACCGCGTCCTAGGCATCACCCTATAGATCAGTAGCGAGAAGTCCTTGCAATCCGAAGATTCTAGTCCCGACAGAATCACAAGTTATAATATCTTTGGGAGCGACCCTTAGAAATCCAACGAGTAGTTCTTCCGCTCATGGAGATCAACGGTCTTCAATGCTCCATCTCGACCATTTTCTGATATCTTCGATGTCACGTATTTGCTGGTCGGAATGGTTTTCGAATATAAATTCGATCCCGGTCTTTCCGTACCAACAATCGATAAAAGGCCAAACTTTGATAGTCGGTGATTTAACTATCAAATCATAACAGTGTATCTCAGTGGACTGGCAGCTCAGGTCCTTTATATGAAATATCTCATAAAAACAATTTATCGATTTCTTATAATCGACTTCATAACTTTATCTTAACAAAACTCTTATGGGTTTCGTTACTTGAAAACATTACTCGCTACTCGCTTTAGAACAACATATTTACCAAGCTCTTTTTTTCATTTCCTTTGTTTGGAAATATTGCCATATTTTATAAATCAGTTTTTATTTCCTCTTTGGTCGTTAACATCGTATAATTACCTCAAACCCTTTTTACTTTCTCTTTGATTTAAAATCATGGTTATAGTTCAATAAATCCACTTTCCCTTTTCCTTTATTATTTCCATATCGTTATATCCTTATTTAATCAACGACAAATATTTAATTACCAAAATCTCTTTCTTATTACGATTAAACCACTTCGCTTAATTTCGTTCCCAGGTGAACGCTTGTTTTAAAATCCTTGTTTTGGGTAAAACCCCTTTTTCATACTCGTTTATACGATTTGAATTAGATTCAATTCCTTTCGATGCTAATCCATTTTTAAAGGTTTTTTTTAAATAAATGATAAATTCCATTTATCGCAAAACATCTCGATAATCACTTCTCTATACATTACAAACAAATATCATCTCTCGATAATAGCGGAGCCGTTCAAGTTGGGGTATTCCAATTACCTCTCAGACCTTGATCGACAACGTTCTTATCTCAAGATAGATAAAAGCTTATAATTTAAAACCAATGTCAAACCATCTCAATAATCCAATATGTTATTCCCATTTCCAATTATCTTGGTTTTATAAACCATTTTCTTTCATTTGAAAACCACTTTTCATACTAATTTCTTTTTCTTAATTGAGCAAAACTCTGATTGGAATGTACGCCTTAGGTTGCACCCATATTTACAAATCTTGTTTATACGATTTGAAATAAATTCAAATCCCTTTCATACTAATCTATCCATAACTTATATTTATTTTAAAGGAAATTTCAAGTCTTTTAAATGTCAATCCCTTTGATTTGATCAATTTAAAACAAATTGACACAATCGTCAAATTCCAACTTTAAACGGTTGATTTTCGCCAACTGTACATATCAGTTAACCATTAACTGATTTACGTTATCATTTCTTCCTTAAATTTATTAAATAACTTAATAAATTTAAAACATCAGTTATTTGATTATAAAAACAATTATTTCATTTCACTAACCCGTAGGTTAGTTCCTGACTGCAGTTCATGAATGACTGCAGTTCATAAATAACAGGATAAACAGTTGGTTCCTGCCAACCATAACCCTCAGTTAAGCGGCTAACTGACTTCTATTCAATTTCTCTTCTTAAATTAATTAAATAACTTAATTAATTTAAAACATCGGTTAATTGTTTTGTAAAAACAATTATTTCTTTTCACTAACTGTATGTTATCTTTGACTGCAGTATTAAAAATCTCTATTGACACTGATTATAAACATATAAGGAAAATTATAAACATTTTTCCATATAACATAAATAAATACTTTAATTTATTTAAAAACATCACTTTGCTTATTGTATAAACATTTATTTAGTTTACTGATTCATATACTAGCTCCTTACTTTTCTGTTCGTAAACAGCGTAAAAATTCATTGTATAACTTATAAATAATCATGTTTGTAAAACATGATTCTAATTATAAATATTTTTATAAAACTTCTTATTCATTAAAAATAAAATAAAATAAACCCCAAAGATTTAATTCAGTTAAAATAAATTTTATAACTTGAAACTGCGTTTGTTCGCCTGACGACAAAACGATGTTTTGAAAACTATAGATTTAAACCCTCACTGCCAACCACTGTCGACTGATTAAAAATCACATCAATGGTCACATCAATTCAACCATCAACAGTCAATAGGTTTTGATGTCAATTGGGGTTCAAACAGTTCATGTGCATCCAGTATAAAGATAAACAACACACAAATTATTTTGAGGAATCCGGTCGGATCCCTCCAACCTGTCCTTCTCTGCATCACAGATGGTTATCACATTTAAATAAATAATTTAACAGCAATAATAAAAACAAACAACCATCTAATCAACCATAAGCAACCAATGCAGTCAATCAACCAGTATTTATTTTTTTAATGGATTTATCACATCATAGTAATCTAGAAAAGTGTGAGAATTAACTCACCAATTTTGTCGATTGACGGTTGATGCGTTTTTATCGTATAATTTTAAACTGCCGTTTAAAATTACACGAATCTCCAACTGCTACCATTTCAGATCAGACCAGTTCGACAGCGTAGTGTCCGTCGCCACGATCTCAACGAATCATGTTTCATCAGATTCTGTATACGTATGAATTAATTGCACAAGTTATAACAATTAACTAAAACGTTTATAATATATTAATAAATTCCTTAATTATAACCTTAATTAAATTATACTTAATTGAGATTAGCAAATACCCAAATTGTGATTCACAGCAAGCCCAAAACTCCACTTAAGAAACGTCCCCATCCTTCCTCCTATTCTTCTCTACCTCAGTACAAACGCCTCCCCCATGCAAAACAATCCATTTACCATGCCATCTCTCCTGTAGCCCACCAAACCACGCACGTTTTTCCTCCTCTGGTCTCGCACTACCCCTTTCCACTATAACATCCATACACGTTGGTGCGTTCCCTCCCCTCCAGGCAAATTCGTTTTTGCTTTTCACCTCTTTTTTTTTTTTTTTTTTTTTTTTAGAGGGGACCGAAGTCCATTGCATCCATGCACAGCTCCCATCCAAACAGAACATGCACTGATCCATACAGCAAGCCACCCTACACTTCAACCGTGCCCGCCAATTCTCCTACCTCCTTGCGCTGCATGCATGCAGCATGTTGGACCAACGTTTCCCCCCTTTTGTTCTTTCTTCTTTTTCTTTTTATTGTTCGATCTTTTTTTTTTGTATGTGTTTTCAGTCGGAAAGGGAAACACAGCAAAGAGGAAAATGAGGGAAAACAGGAGAGGTGAGCGGGTATATATAGATGACGTAGTTTGAGAATCACGTTTTTAACACCTTGGAGCGCACGGAAACAAACAGCGTGCTATGCACGAAAATAAGGTTGATTGGATATCACAGTTTCACACCTACAGTAGGCTACGCTTTCCTTTTGTCTTGGATTTGTTAGCTGAAAACGACCTGCATGTGCTTTCTATAAAGGTGATATGAGGTCCGCAGCAACGAAATACAAAACATACTGTGTAAGAAAAGAAAACACGAGGCATACATGTCGGCAGTGTAATGTCGCATCTACTGAAAAGAGAGTTTACGGTAGAAGAAAGGAACATGCTATCTGCTGTTGAAAAGATAGAAGTTGTATGTGATGCTTTATTTTACTGTAGGATGGACAAAAGGGACAGCACCCCCTTCTTTTTCTTATTTACTTGCGCAGGTGTATGGTAGGTAACTGTAGAGAGTATTGGCATGTCTTTTTAGCATAGTTGGTGATGCGTGCATACTAAAGCACATTTCAAAGTGAAGTGGGATTGTTTTATTAATATTTTAATATGTGCAAACTTTATCGAGAAAAACACGTTAAAAATCGCTACATATGATCTTTAATCGAAACAAAGACACCTATTCCTAACATAAAAACATATTCCGGACCCAATGGGACAGGTTTCGTTGAATTCCGACACCGTTTGCGAAAATCCCTTAGAAAATATCGATGAAAAACACCGAGCTTTAATTCCTAAAAATTTCAGAAAAAATCCTAAAAATATGAGGCCTTGACGTTTCACTAGACCTCTTCGTAAGGTTTCGTATGATACTTGTTTCGTTGAATTTTGAGTCCGTTTGACCAGTTAACCATTCAAATAAAGTTACCCACGCCACTATGTACGGTTATATGAGCGTTGCAGACTGAAATAAAAATACAGTCGTGATCAGTGAGGTGTCGCGATCCCGAAAATGTAATAATACCGGTAGATTGACTTATATTGTGAAAACCCAAATTCGCTGCTTAAGGGTGCAAAATACTCCAAATAAAAAGTTGCATATTAAATTAATTAAAAATTACAGTAAAATTCTAAAAATTAAAATAACACTATGTCTCCAAAGAACCTTGTCCAAATTCGAATCCGGTATGGAGTTATTTCAAATAAACTGTTATGGTCGATAAACGATTACGCCGCTGCTTTCTTGAATATTTAATTTGGACATAACTCGCAATATATAACGCGGAATCTTGATTTTTCACTTCTGTTAGGTAGATATAGTTCAACAGATTTCAATGTTTCTTGTTTCGAGAAAATCCGACTTAATTTGGGCCCTGTACAGCCAATTAAAGTTCAAAACGCCAAAACACGAACTGCCGCGCCGCAGCAGCTCGTTATTTCATTAAATTATAAACTATATATATATTCATCGTCGTCATTTAGCCGAAATCATCAATATAATTTAATATAGACTAATATTCAACTATTCCAAACTGCCAGTTCACACTATATTGCCAACTCAACATTTTCTGACGGTTTGGAAACTTAAAATATTATTTTATTATTTATTTAAATAATATATTCTTAAATAAGTCGTTAAATTCAATTATTTAAATCAAACCCATATCTTAAATAATAAAATAAATTAAATAATTACCAGAAAAATGCGGGTCGTTACACTGGGGAATCCCAACGACTGTCACCCCTAACTAAATACCCCCATTACGGACATAATGGAATATCTTTCGTAAGCCAATTTGATTGTTTTGATAAGTTTTTATCAAAAATAAAATATAAATCAATATAACGTTAAATAATTATTTTGAATGTACGTTTTAATTTACCACGACCACATACTGATTTCAAAAATTACGAAATTTAAAATCTAGCTATGTTTAGCAAATACGGTTCTAATGAATCTAGTTTCATCGAATTTGGAGACCGTTTGAAAAATGTCCTTTTAACTAGCTTATTAAATTTACAACTAAAATTATACAGACGTTTAAATTTACCATGCTTTCATATGAATTTCAATTGACTTGAAATTTTAAAACTGACAATAATTTGACGTTCCGAATCCAACAAAATTGGTTTTGTCGAATATGGAGATCGTTTGCAAAATGGCTATTTTTGAAGGCTTATTTAAAATTAAAATACTAATAAATTTCATAGCGACTATTTTGAATTTTAATTTGGTCATAACTTACAATTTATAATATGAAATCTAAAATTTTAACATTCATTAGAAAGATATAATTAAATCGATTCTAACGTTTCTGGTTTTACTGAAATCCGACTTATTTTACAAGCTAAGTTTTAAACTAGATTTTCAAACTGCTGCGATGTTACGAGCTCATTTTATAATTAATATAAATATATACGTTCAAACATCGTTTTAAATAAATTTTAAGTCGTAAATTCTTAAAATAAATCATTTTAAATATTTAAAATCCAATAAATCAATTAAAAATAAATTTTAAATTGGTACCAAAAATCAGGGTTGTTACACATACTGGTGTTGGTTTATTTTTAAAGGGGTTACCGTTTGCTCATAATCACGTTCAACCAGAAGTTGGAATTGGGATCTTGGGTTGTTTATATTATCACTGATTAATTTTGTAGTTTCTCTTTGAAATCATGTGTACCCTTTTATGGTTGCACAAGGTAGCTTGAAGTTAGATCGGCGAGTATTTCCATAATACCAGTTCTAATTTATGTTTTCAATTTTGAAGTAATATGCTACTGGGAATTTGGTACTGGATGATATGCAGTTTAGCATGAAGATGTGCTTTACAGTATTCTGATGTCAATCATGTTTGTTCAAGATTAAATGTTGAGATGTTTTCTCTTCCATGATGATCATCCACCAATGGATCACTTGGCTCGGGTGTGGTGCAGCGAGTTGCACTCAACAATGGAATGAAGGCCTAATCATGGGCTGGAATTATGTTACTTAGTTTTAAATTTACTTGTATTCCTATTTTTAATTATTATTGTTTCTTCGTTTTTGTTTTATGTTTGTAGTGGTTAGTATGCTAACCTTAACTTTGTATTGTTTTATTAGATAATAAAACCGAACCAATTTTCAAATATATATGTATTATTGGTTTAAAATTCTTAACCAATGGATATGGATATATGAAATAGGTAAGTAATATTTTTGTCATTTTGTATTTTTAAAGTTGTTTTAGCTCTTGTAAATACAAGTAATATTGGACTTGAATATTCAAGAAAATTAGAATAATAATTATTTAAAAGTCTTATGTGTATATTTTTACTTGTTATATATATATACACACACACACACACACACACACACCCAAGTAGTTGGTGTTTTAATATTTTGTTTGTATTTAAACTTGTTTTAAATAGATGTAAAAAAAATTGGTTTTTAATTTTATAACTAATGAGAATATTTGAAATAAATTCTAAAATAACTTCATAACCAAGTATGTATAAAATATGACTATGAATTGATATGAAAAGAGGGGTACACATCTATTAAATAGCTTGCATTGCCTTAGAAGCTAAGTTTTATTTTAAAACCATATTTTTGCACATGGATATATACACAGATACTTGGCAACCAAGTCTTATTGGTATAATGCATTTATTACCCATGTTTGTACAATTTATGTGTGCTGTTATGAATAGCTTATCTATACATTAGATGGAAGGGTTAAATCAAGTGTACCCTAAACATAAATTCCTTCACAACCAAGTAAGAGGGACTGGTCGTGCACATGCTGAAATACACCATTACAACCATTCCTATAATATGCACATAACTATATATCTTAATTTATACTCTAATCAAACTATGCACAGCTAAACCCATAGCTCCATCCTTTTCAATAACTTAGCAAAAGCCCTCAAACATTCCATCAAGTACCCCATTTAAAGCCTAGGCTAGACAATATTTTACTACTTATTGCACCCTATAAATACAACAACTACCCATCACAAACTCACTCACATATTAAATGAAAACTGATGCAAAACCATGGCAACAAAAGCTTACAACTTGGAACCAAAACAGTGAACCAATATTATTGTTAGTAAACCCTTTTTACCAATTTAATCTATTACTAATTGATATATAGAATGATGCCTATATATATATATATATATATATTATATACATCTATATGTGTTGTGGTTAAATAGTTTTCATCTGAAATGAATAATAACCTGAAGGGATCTGAAACAATATATATACCTGTAGCATAAAACTTAGGCTTCGTTTTGTTGTAAGAAACCAACGCATTGAACACAAATCCATGACTCAATTTCTAGTGCAATGGAGGATCTGACTCCAACATAAAAGACGTTCAAAATTAAGTGTAGTTTATTTTAAAAATAGGTTTACTTCGAATAAGTCTCTACATATACATACATATATATATATATATATATATATATATATATATATATATATATATATATATTGTACAATAAAATTGGTTTTAAACTCAAAAATTAAATCATCGTAAAATTTAAATTCAGGTATATGGTTGAATTTGTAATAGAAAAACCATGTTTTTAAATCAAGAATCGATTTTTTTAATAACTTATGTTCTGAGAAAAGATCGAGAGTTGGTTTTGGGTTTAAAAACTAAATTCGTGTTATATGTTAATGATATTTAAAATTGCTTTTTAGGGAGTTGCGTGGGTGATAGATGAAGGTACGGACGAAATTTGGCGAACTCTGGTGGTCGTGGTTGATCGGGGGAAGCAAATTTAGGTTTTGGGTACGGGTTTTGAACGTCTTGTGTAAGGGGCCCCACGTGATTGAGTATGCTGAAATTGAGGGTGGAGGTGCTCTAGGAACGGGGGAGCGATGGGCGGTGGTGCAGGTGGTTCATGTGGTCGAAGGCGACTGGGAGAGGTCGATCTAGGGACGACCTGGAACTGTGTTTTTTGAGTTAATGTCGTTGAAGAGGGTATTTGAAGAGGACAGGGTTTTGGGTTGAGATGGTCAGTCGGTGATGAATCTTGTCTGAGATGACGTGTGGGTGGGGTAGCGATGGGTCTCATGTAAGGGGGTCGATGGTGTAGGTGCACGGGTGTGCACTGGTTTATGTTCAAACAAAAGAAGAAAAAAGAAGCTGCAACAACTGCAGCTCGAAGACAAAAGGGAGGATGGTCGAGCAAATTGATCACGATTTCTCTGATTTTCAAACCGGTGTTTTGTTTTGGTGCATCTAGAAAAAGAAGGTATAGTGGGTAGTAGTAGGAAAAGAAGAAACAACATGAAGAAATAAAGAAAAGAAAGAATAGAGAAAGACTGGGTGCAGGCGGTTTAGTATTGTATGCGTAAGTCATTGATTTTGGGCCCTGGGATTAGCCCATATTAAAAAAAGGAATTTTTTTAATTTAAATTTAGTTTAAAATATTATATATATATATATATGTATGTATAGGGTATGTGGGCTGATGTAATTGGGCTCGGCCCATTACAAAACAATTAAATAGAAAAGAAAAAGTGTTTTAAAGTTAAATTCTAATGCAAATAAAATATATATCTATATATTAAATATATATATATATATGCAGTTGAATCGATCGATACTGAGTAACTCGACGTAGTTATCTGGTTTAAACAATTCAATTTAAAATAAAGTGATTTATTAAAAGTGATTTTAATACTAAATATCATTCAAAATTTATCGAACATAAATTTAGTTGCTAAACTAAATTAACATGTAATCTATTGATCAATAATAATCTGTGATTCAGTAAATTCTAAATTTGGTTGTTCAATTAATTATTTAACTAATTAAGTTATGTTTAATTACGTTAATCGTAATTATACATTTTTATTGACATCTGTTAGCGGAAGTAAACACCGTTCCACTAAAAATTGAATTAAGTAAATTATTTGTACATCCTGCTAGCAGAAATAAACATCTTTCTACTTTTATATTAGTTTGACATATTTTATCTGTAAATATACGTTGTTGAGATATTATATTATCAATTGATAATATAAAATTGTATTCACATAGCTGTTGTGCTAATTGGGTAAACGCCTTGAATGTCGTATGTTAAAGAACTGCAAAGTTATAATTTATGTAAAGTAACATAGAAATAAACTTAAGTTTTAATAATTGGATATAAATTGTTTCTAAGAAAAACAAATAAATGGATTGTTTTAATTAATTATATTATTAATTAATTTAAGAGGGAAATATTAATTATAACCATTTAATTAGTTTGTTTGATGTAAATCAACTATTTTAAATGGAAATCGATTATTAAATTAACTTGTTTTAAATTAATGTAATACAAATGATTCTGACAAATGATTGTTTAAAATTTAGTAATATTTTATAAAAGCAAATTATGTTTAATTAACAGTTTTGATAAGTTAATGGTGTAGTCAAAATTGGATAAATTATCCAAGATAATGTTTTTAACTTTATTCATCTCTTAATTAAGTAAGTTTTAAAGATAATTTATTTGTAAATGGATAACGAAATCAAATCGATTATTTAGTTTAATTTCCTGATTTAATATTTAAGTTAATCAATAACAACAACGTTATTTTGAAAATGGTTTAAGATTTGGAAATCAAATGGATTTACAAATTATGGTTTGTCGAATATTTTGGATATCGAAATTTTATAAATCTTAGCGATAAAAATGATTTCAACTCAAGGTCTAAGAGCTAATTAAAATACCCCAACTTGAACGATTTCACTATTATCTAATAATTTGTATTAGTTTGTGTTCGAAATGAGTATTAAAATTGAATATCGCTTTTAGCTATGAAACATATATTCAAAAGTGAGATTATCATGTAAGATTGATAACTAGAATTTTCTAAGTAAATCAACACTTATTTTTTCAAACAACATTAAAAAATAGGTGTTAAAATTTAAATAATTTGAAGATTATTTAAATAAGGCTTAAAAGATCGAATGGAAATAAATCCATTTATTTTATATTTGATAGTCAAATAACTGGCTATCAAATCTAGATCATTTACCTTATCGACTATCGTTTCGAAGAGTCCGAAATCTAAATTTTCACTTTGATTCGATTTATACGTTGCGTATCAGAGATTATTGAATACCACTGAAGACAGAGTTGATTCAAGGGTTGTTCTGTCGATCCTAGGTAGAAATTAACTAAGATGGATTTACAGGATAGTGCCTTCAGTTTGTCCAGTCCCAGGATAACTTGTACGGACGAATGTCTAACAGTGTATGCCTAATAAATTGTGTAAGTTGATCTCTTCAAACGTATTTATGTTAGTGGCGGAGGAATTCGTTTCTAGATTTATACCCGTGGTATTTTTTAGGAAATCAATTTGTGATTTTGCGGGTTTGACAATGTGGCATTCAAAGTGAATGAAGACGTGTTATGTCTAAAGGTAAGCATGGCCTCAAGTTTCTCAACCGGAAAATGACAAAAATCAAGAAGGTAGCATGGCTATGTAAATCGCTCCCATTAGAGTGCATTGTCACCTATCTAGAGAAAATTCCCTTGCTTCTTTATTTTGTCGATGTTTACCCTTTCGGGAAACGGTGGGTCTCACCCAACCGTTGGTGATAATACGTTCGGTACACTCAAGCAAAATGAATGGTCGATCATATATGGTCGGGTTGCAAGATGTTCTTGTTGAACCCAGTATATTCCTCTCTAGAGACACACTATCGGAAGGTGGTTCTATACCTTTTCATAGTTGGAAATTCATTATCTAAAAAGCGCTCACGGTTTTGATTGTATATTATGTATGTGGAGTGTGAGATGCAAGCATTCTGCCAGAGTGTTATTTATTTGATTTAGATACTATTATAATATCAGAAGAGTTTTGATACAAAGATGTTTTGGGTTATCGTAAGGTAAAATCCATCCATGTTTTCGTGTGGATTGGTCTTACGATTATCTTTCCTTTCAAAAGGATTTTGAAAGGTAAACCAATTATTTTGGGTTCTCATAAGGGAAAAACACGTTCCGTATTCTATACGGCGTGGTCTTATGAGACACCCTTTATTTCTCAAGTTGTTTTAAAAATTGTTTACTCACACCAGTCCGATGACCGACCTAGAGTTTATTTTTTCTATGTTTTCCCTAAATTCTTGGGTGCTCAAATTTGTACGGGCAGTCAAGTAGTTAGGGATTTTACAGATACTGGAGGAGCTTGGAGTAGTAGACTTCAATATTAGATATTTTGAGTTTATTCTGTTGTGTTGCATATGTGATGTACTTTGATGAGTATGTAAGTATAAATATAGTTTGTTTCTCAAAGGTGATTATATATATATATATATATATGTATATTATATTTTATTCTGCTGCGATTGTGAGATTCTGTGTTGTTGTTCAATTCTATTTTCTTCTATTTTAACTTTTTTCTTTCTATTTCTCACCCTCTAACATCTTTCTATTAATGATTCGTATTTTCGTGGAATTTGGGCTAGATGTGAGTTTTATTCAGTCGACTCAAATGGTACTGATTTGCGGGCCGTTACATGACCAGTAAGGAACATTGACCATGCTGCATCTTTTACCGTATCTTCTATTGGATTCATCATAATTAAGTGGACCTATGATGCTATAGGATTCACTGTACGTACAACAATTTCTCCATGACGATCACATAAATAATAATTTGACATAAAATCCAATTTATAAAAATGTACTTTAACTACGTCTTGTTTTCAAAACCTCTTCAGTTTGCACTTACTACACAGACAATGAAGTTTCTCATAATTTTGATTATTAAATACTGTGAATCTAACAAATTCGTTTACATCATTGTAGAAATATGCTTCTATCGAACCTTTCATTCTAGTTCTAACGTAATACATCCAAGTACGATCGACATAATAATCGAACATTGTTCCTGATTTAAAAATATATGTTTTCTATAACACATATGTATGTTAGTAATCCCTTTTGGGACTAATAGCTTCACACATCACACTTCTTCCAAATTTCAACAACGTTTTGCTATATGGGTGCATTAATTGCATCTAAGAAGTATATTTTTGTTGTTTTATTCTAAAAGTGAAGTAAAACCATTTTGGACTAAAGGCTTTGCACATTACAGTGACACATATCGACAATACTTCACTTCACTTCTACACACCGCCTTCTGCCTTAATCGATTTTAGAAGAATATTTGTTCATCTATATTCATTTCTTGATATATATATTTTTTAAACTATTTGACTAGAATATTTATTCTTAAAGATGTTCATTTCTAAACTTTGAAAATCGTTTTTTGTAGAATATTTGTTGTTACGATAATCATTGCTAAAATTTTCAAAAATTCGATTTTAGGATATCGATTTTAACTTCTTAGAAAATCGATTTTATTAGAATATATTTGTTGTTATTATTTTTATTTCTGAATTGTTTACAAAATCAATTTTAGTACAGCATATTCTATTGTTAACTAATCAAGTTTATTAGAATATGTTCTAACTTTTAACAAAATCAATTTAAGTATAGTAGTTCTTAACTACTTTTTTTTTTTTACTAAAATGTAAACTTCAAAACGTACTTTAAAATTCGTATAATTGTTTACTTTTTGTGTACGTTATAACAAACATTATTTAGTCTAACATTCGCGTAAACTTATCAATACACATATTAATCAATAACCATACTCTAATATTTGGAATTAAATCAACCAAATATTTTTACTACATATTTAAAAAAAAAAAAATCAAAGTACTAATTATCATCCTCAAATCAATTGACACACAATAGAATATTAATTCACAATATATATTAATCGATTTCTGGTCGACAATCGACTAAATTTTAAACTTTCAAAATTGGGTTTAACCATGTTCTAAAATCAAGTATTAATCTACGATTATCATCTAATAACGGTTCAGTAACACATACATATACACAAACATTAACTAATACACAATATTCATTGATTTCTAATGGATACTCAACTAATTTCATAACATAAGATTTTTCTCATATTCCAAAATCAACTAATAATGTAGTATTATCATCTAATAGCAGTAAATCAATATATTAAAACACATAAGAATCAAATTTTAACAAAATAGGAATTAAATTATACCTAAGACACAAAATTGAAAGAGAAGAAAGGTTGGAGGAAGCAGGAGGCCGGTGTCGGCTGAACGACAACGGCGCTGGCCGTGGTTGGCTTGGCTAAACGAAGGCGACGCTTGAGGCGGTGGTTGGCGAAGGGTTTAGGGTTGTGGGTTTTGGGATCTGGCACGTGAATTTGGGTTGCGGGAAGGGAATTCTTTTTCAGTCTAGCTCGCGGGTTATGACCAGTTTAACGTCGGCTATCTTTGGCTGGTTATTTAAATCGATGATAACCATCGCTAGAGTCAGCCGCGATTTAAAATTTTTCTAGTAGTTAGGAGTGAGCATTATTTTTGGTTAAACCAAATAAACCGACCGAACCAATTTAGTTTGGTCGGTTTGGTTTGGTTTTGAAATTAGATTGGTTTGTAATCGGTTTGGAAAAATATTTAGTTTGGTTATCGGTTTAACCAAATTAACCAAACTTTTATTATATTTTCAAAATTATCTGTATTATAGTAAATATATTAGGCTAATTTAGTTATCTAAATAAATTTTAATTATCACATATGTATCATAATTACTTTTGAGAAGCATAAGAAACATAAATAATAATATTTTAATCATATATTTATAATTTATTTTAAAATATAGTTAATATTATGAAAATAAAGTCAAAAATATTTTTAGTTCGGTTAAATCGGATAACCAACCGAACCAACCAATCTTAATTTGGTTGGTTTGGTTTGGTTCTCATTTTTATCGGTTTTAGTTTGGTTTGACAATTTCATAATTGGATAAACCGAACCAACCAAACGCTCACCCCTACTAGTAGTGTTATTATCTGCTTATAAGGAATAACCTAATGTCAAATTAACTTCAATGCAATAGATGGGTGATAAATAACATATAGTGTTATCACAATAAGAAAAGAGTCTGATTAGAAGATTGGTCACAATAAACTATGTGAGTAAAATAAAATTTTGGCCCGTCATTCCCATATTAAACTAAATTTTAATCTCATAGCTACTTGATTGAGAACTAAATATTAAAAAGATATGAAACTCCAGCAATAACCTTATCACCTTCTTCCTCTAATAACCTTATCACATTATATGAACATGAAGCTAATATATAAACAAGACACCATCAAATAGATTGCTTATTCTGTTCAATGGGGTAGGAAAAAGAACATCTATAATTTTTGATACATGAAAACAGAAATACACAACCCTAAACGCACATACATACATATGTGCGCTTGTATATATAACTTGTGCAAAAATTGCACAGATGCGGAAGAACAATAAACATGATTTAGATTTCCTAATTGAACATCAATCTAATTTGATAGCAATTATTCTATTACTTCAAACAAATAGTAAACAAGTATAACGAAGAAACAAAAAGACATCACAATATTTCTATTGATTTCACTACCATCGAAATAGTGTATGTGCAGTTCAAAAAGAGAATTTATTCCACATGAGAGAATTACAAGAGATTACAAAATAATAGTTTACATATCCAAATCTCAAATTAAGCTTAAGAAAAAGAGACTTCGTTTGGGGATCACTAGCAGCATTCAAGGATGGGTTTACAACAAAGTTTGCACCTAATATATAGTCAGTGAAATAAATGTAAATAATCAATTATCTTAACAAGATATGATAAGACATAATAGAAACAAATTACAAAGACAACAAAATATGCAAACATAGCAAGTAAATCAATCTTTTTTCTTAGAAATAGATGAAAGAAATTAATGACTGCATTTATTTATTTGCCATCTCATGCAAATGAAATCAATAATTTATGCATTTCTATATTAAATATTTAATTTCCGTTTTGCATATTTATTTCGACCTATTCATGATTTGATATCATCAAAATCTAACATAACTGTATAAATGACGTCTTTTCCCATACCAAATTATATTCTTTAAGGAACAAAGAAAACATAACATTAACAAGCAAGCAAGCAAACATAACATAACATTACATTTCCGGAGCCATCAAAAGACTGTCTATTTGTTCTAACTAAAGAAAAAGACATACAATGAAAATCACAACACATAGAAAGTATTTTTGTGCGGCTTGGACCTTATCGCTGTCAAATTAAACCAAATGTTCAAAGCCAACGTTTTGCCAGAATCGCAATGACCACTGACAAAGCACAATAATATGCTATATTTGTTCTTGCCCTCGCTTGATTAAATTCCTGTACAAAACATATAGGATTCTTTATTAGCAGCAAATAAAAATAATTAGAAAAATTTATATGGTTTCACCATAGATTCTCATTACTCACCTTTTTAAGCTTGCTGAAGGCCTTGTCAGCTTTAGAACGTTCATTTGCGCTCTCCTTTTCGATCCAATCTCCAGCCTGTCTGCAATTTTGTACATACATAACAAAAATCAATTTTGTTACAATATCTTGGCATATAAAAGGGTTCATTTACAGGAAACTTGCATAAATAACCTACTAATATCGCTGAACACAACCATTCATTTCTTTATTACCAAATTGATATCGATATTTTTCTTAAGATAATCCGATCAATTTCAATACACATTTAGATAATTCACATGATTGATTGACCAAATTAGATAAATTCATAAAATAAATCCTATGATAAACCGCTTTCAGCTTTTAGCCAGTTTGAATTAAAACGATAATAAAATAAACTAAAATTTTAGATGCTTCGACTTAATTTTAAACAACCTCCTACAAAAGCACAAAAATACAGAGCAGAAATGACAACATAGACCTTAAACCTACTAATTATTCCAACTAATCCAATAATTTTTGCACTATCTAGTTTGCTAAAAGAATGACCCGCTCCACTAAAACAAAAATTAATATAAGCAGTGTCCCCATGATTATGTACGTGTTTTACACCAAGACATAGAACTTAGTAAACTGGTGAACATCAAACGTTTCAAAGTTCAAATATACTAAGTAAAGGCACAAATATTCACGCCAACTAATCACAAACATAAAAATTAGTAACTCAACCACAAAACATTTGACTTAATACCAAGTTACTTAATTAATTTGCATAATATGAATAGAGAGAAAATAAAGGCCCCGTAGATTAAGTCTACCATTATGTTTCAACTTTCAACTTTGCAAGCATAACATTTTGTACTCCTTTTCTAAGCATCCTAACATCCTTCAACATATAAACTACCCATTGATATAAGAATGTCAATTATGGGGACTGAACTCGAGTTTGACAACCTTGATGGGGAGCATTTATGTTTGTTTATATCAGAATTCCACGAAGTAGTGAATAATTAAGAGAACAAAATTCAAAAAGAAAACGAAAAGGAGTCACCTGAACTCATGTTCAAGTTTTGCAGCCTCCTTTTCAAATTCGTACCTGTTAAGATATAATCCAGAATATTATACATTATAATAAGAAAAAAGGATCTCTCATTAGCATATTTCACATGGAGTAAAATCGTCAAAACATTATGATACATGATTTCATGACGTCTTATGTCGTTTGCTGCACGAAATTCACCCAGCAATTCAACAAGCTTTTTCTCAATGCTCTCAATGCGTAGAACCTGTATTCATATAAAAACATGGTCAATAATGCATGATTAATTACAACCCCTCAATCACCCAAACACAAAATAAAGTCAAATGGGACTTGCTTCAACCACGTTCAAAAAATCCACAATGACAAACTAACAAGAAATTTCTACCACAGTACATGTGTATATTAGGATTTGGTTATAGTTTTTCTACTAATTTCGTCAAACTACTTGTTATGAAGGATTTCGATTCAAGATCACTCAAATCAAACCCCCAAACAGTCGTGGTAAATGTGCAAAAAAAAATCAGTATTCAGCAATCGGTATTCAGCTATCAGCATCCAACTATCAGCATTTTAAACAAACGAAGCCTAAAATTGTTCTGAATTATTTTATCTGAATAGATGTTTTATTCAGAATAAAAAAACCAGTATGAAAGTGTTTAACACATATTCGCTGAATAAGCATTTCAGATCTGAACACTTATTCACAAGCGGTACCTTAGAAAGTTTGATTTATAAATCAGAACTTGCATTTAGAACTTCTAATTAAAACAAGCACAGACTTAATCTGTCTCTGAAAAAGCAGAAAAAGAATTTAGTGAGTAAAAAAAACCAGATCTGGGCGTTTTCATTTAGAACGTTAGCTTGCTCAGTAGGAATACCTTGTGCCTCCTCCATCTTGTTTATCTATATTGAACACAAATCATACGCTGATTAATTGATTTCAAATCAAGCATCAACACAACCGAGAATATTATTTAAGAAGAAAAAAAAGGCAATTTCTTACGGAAGCAGTGTTAGGATGAGAAGTTCTCTTCGAAAGAGCTCTGGTGTTATGATTTCGATTTCTTATTAAAGAAGAGGATATTGACAGTAAGAAAAGGGATCCGCCTCTTTTACACGCCATAGCTAATTTGCGGGAGATTAAAGAAATAAAATTAGCGAATTTCTTGATGAAGGGGAAATCGCTGGGAATGGACCGGGCTGTTAAATAGTTAGCTGCTAAAGGAACCAATAAAGTGCATCCTGTTACCATTGCTAAAAAAACACCAATACTATTCTTTATTATACAGGAAAATAGCGTAAATCGAAAGAGGAACTTCTCTGGTGTTATAATTTCGATTTCTTATTAGAGAAGAGGACATTGACTGTAACAAAAGGGATTCGCTGAATAAGCATTTCAGATCTGAACACTTATTCACAAGCGGTACCTTAGAAAGTTTGATTGATTTATAAATCAGAACTTACATTCAGAACTTCTAATTAAAACAAGCACAAACTTAATCTGTCTCTGAAAAAGCAGAAAAAGAATTTAGTGAGTAAAAAAAAAAAAAAAAAAAAAAAAAAAAAAAAAAACTGACCTGGGCGTTTTCATTTGGAACCTCTTCAGTGCTAGTCGCCTTAGCTTGCTCAGTAGGAATACCTTGCGCCTCCTCCATCTTGTTTATTTATATTGAAAACATACGCTGATTATTTGATTTCCAATCAAGCATCAACACAACCGAGAATATTATTTAAGAAGAAAAAAAAGGCTATTTCTTACGGAAACAGTGTTAGGATGAGAAGTTCTCTTCCCGTTGCAAATCGAAAGAGCTCTGGTGTTATGATTTCGATTTCTTATTAGAGAAGAGGATATTGACTGTAAGAAAAGAGATCCGCCTCTTTTACACGCCATAGCTAATTTGCGGGAGATTAAAAAAATAAAATTAGCGAATTTCTTGATGAAGGGGAAATCGCTGGGAATGGACCGGGCTGTTAAATAGTGAGCTGCTAATGGAACCAATAAAGCGCATCCTGTTACCTTGCTAAACAAACGCCTATACTATTTTTTATTACATAGGAAATTAGCATAAATGTCAATCTAAATGTGAAAATATAAGAGTAGTCACAAAAATATATTGATTCGAATTAGTCACAAAAACATACATACATTTTTATTATATATCAAGTAAGATTAATGTCATCATAGTATTACCGCACAACGGTGGGAAAAACCGACCGTTGAGGAGTTTAACATATAAATATAAAATTATTTTTTAAGTTTATATTAAGTTAGGTTTTATTGAAAAAATTATAGTGTGATTTAAGAGAAGATGAAAGTAATTGAAAAAATGCAAATCCAGTTAAACCGAATTGTACATGTAAACCAACTTAAGAGTAAGAATATACTGTCAATGTATTGATTTGAATCAATCACGAGCACATACATATATTTTTATTATATATCAAGTAGATATCAATGTACTCTTGATGATTTGCTATTTTGCAGCTCTAAAGAATTGAAATAAAAGGAGAAACAAAAGGAATATAAGCTCAAAATATATAATCATCTCAGTGAATATTTAATTGAAATAAAAAATACAAGAGTAGATGCAATAAATAAATCATAAAATACAAAAATAATTTATTTTAGTATCAAAATAATCTATCTTAGTATTAAAATTTAAAATATCCAAGTAAGCGAGAATGAGAATATAGAAGAAAATTGAATGTAGGAAAATAGGCATAACTTTTTTCATTAAAAAGTAATAATAAAATAAAAAGAAATACCTTTGATCTGATGCAATGGATAAACGTAACTTGTTAGCAAGAGTAAATTTTTATGGCATGAGCCTGAGTTTAAATAGATATAACCACTAAGAAAAAGCGCAATATATAATAGTAACATGTTGACCGAGTCCTAGATGATATCTGTTGTTTTATTTAATACTTTTAGTTTCCACGATCAAAGTAGAGAGAAATTTATCTCTAGATTATAGTTGTTCGTGTAATTTATTCGGTTAAAGCAAAAAGAAATTTTATCGTTCTAAACGTTTATATATGTTAAAACGTATAATCCTTAAATGACTGCTATTCTTGGTTGGCCTGTTAAATTTATGAAAATGGCAGAACTTACTCTTTAATAATTAATGCATCAACGTAAGTATAAATGATATTAACATGTTGAAAATAGCAAATGAATATGTCATTGTTTTATCCAACAAAAGAGAAAACATATCATTGCACGACATATGAACACAATTCAAAACTTACATGTAGGGGTAGTTTTTATTGTCCTTTTAGCAACTTACGGTGGCAAATCCATATTCCCGTATTAGTATTAATTATATTAAATTACAATTAATTAATATATTTAAAATTAATCATTAATATACATTTTTTATATACCAGCAACTTTTTTCCAACTCATCTCAGGTTTCAGACATCAGCAGGCATGACGCAAAAATATATACCATTGTGTATTAAAAAGAACAAAAACATGAATGTAACAGAAATTTCATTTATTGTAAGCATGCAATATTCGGTATAATCAAAAGTTTTTATACAGCTTTTTCACATATGACATTGGTAAAACTTTGAAATGTACAACAAACATGGAGTACATCAAAAGACAAACAAAATAAACTTCCGATGAAATTAATATTTCCATGGCTATTTACATCTAACAAAATTATGTACAACGTATCAGTATATGCGTAAACATTCTTCACACCTTCCCAACAGCAGCACTCATCCTCCTCTTCAGTTCCTTCCCGTTACAATGTAAGTTTGTAAAGGTGAGAAAGATCCCAAAAAGAAAAAAAAAATTATGGCTAAAATATTTCTCTAAAACAACCAAAAATTGTGTTTACCTTATCAGCTCCCTATCAAGAGTCCATGCAGACAATAACCCTCTGTTCTCTTCAGCACGTTGAAGAAGATTAGGAATGACCTGGTCGACAGGTCATAAGGAAGGTATTTGCTTACCTGAAATCCAGCATTTCTCAATCCAAATGATAATCCATCGGTTATTCCCATTAATTGTGAAAACTGTAAATTTTTATCTACTTTGCTTATTCCTAGTTCTTCTGCTTTTGATGCAGTTGTTTTTCCTGTTGAGGTCGATATCACTTGTTCTTATAAACATTTATTGTGATGACATGTGCTATGTATAGTATGATCATGCTATTAGAGCAACTCCAACAATTGCTTGGAAATCAGAAAATCTGAAATCCACACCCAAATTCGCCTCCAACAGGGTGTGGATTTTGTCCACTGTTCGGAAATCTGGCTTAATAGTTTCGGAAACTCCAAACTGTCCACACGCTTGTTCAACAAGCTCGTAGACTTAGGCGCTTGTTTAACAAACGTGTAATGTTCAACGGCTTTATTTTGCGCGCGTCTGTTGAACAGACGCGAGGAGGCCAACGACTTGATTCAGCAATGATTATGTCTAATGTTCATATTTTTCAAACACTACAAATACACCACCCCTCATCTACTTTCCTCCACATCACTCTTCTTCTACCACATCTAACTTTACTAAAAAATGGTTACTGATTTTGATGTCGATGCCGCAAGAATTGGCTTTGAAACTTTTGATTTACAAGATCAAAGCCAACTGTTTGGTGGAATGCTAACTACTTCAAGTTGGAGTGCTAATGAAGACTATGATCTTAGCTACATATACTGCTCACTTTCGCTAGATCCTGTCCGTGGTGCCGATCAAAGTGGTGAAACATTTTGGGGTAGAATCACTAATGCATACAACAAGAAGAACATGGATCGGAATAGAAGTGTAGCTTCCATCAAACGTCGTTATTGTAAAATTAATCGTCAAACTCAATGTTTTGATTCGCAGATGTTCAAGCTGAAGCAGAGTAACCCAAGCGGATCTGGAAGTGATACTCATATGGTAATAATTGTTTACGTTTTTTTTGTACTTTACATCTTAGCGTTGTAGTAAAAGCTTTATATTATTGATGCGGAGACTTGCCCCAAACAAGTTATTCAACCAAATATATAAACCAGATAGTAAACAAGGACCGCATTTCTATCAGTTCATGCATGTGTATGACCTATTGGTTAATCATGTGAAATGGAAATCTTCACTTCAGAAAACAGTCCAAGACGTCCAATCAAGCAGTAGTCGTGGGAAAGCTACAAGATTTGGAGACAGTTGTAGTCCGAGAGATTCGCAGGATAGTGCAACAATGGGTTTAGAAGAAGATGTTCACCTTACTGCTGACCGATATGATAGGCCCGAAGAATCCAAGGCGGCAAAGAAAAAACAAGTGGCAGGAGCGAAAGAAGGTGAAATCAGAAAACTATTAAAGGAGTCTAACGATATGTATCTGAGCGCACTCCAGAGCAAAAGCATTCACCAGCAAGAAAGGATTGACGCAATTCATCAACTTGTTGAGGTAAAACGACGAAAGGAGGAAGATGCAGTCATGTTTACGGATATTTTGCAAATGGATGATGTGCAACGCGAGTATACGGAGTATCGGAGATTTGAGATATTGAGGCGAAGAAGAGAAGGAGGTGTGTGATTGTAGATAACTTGGATGTAAACTTTAGTTGGCTTTGTATGCGCCATTTGGTGTTAGTTGCATTTTGTTTATGTAGCGTAGTAATGGAGTATGACATTTAAAATGGAGTTTGAAATTTAAAATGGAGTTTGAAATTTTGTTTGGTGTAAGCTGCATTTTGTTTATGTAGCTTTGAAATGGAGTTTGAAATTTAAAATGGAGTTTGAAATGGAGTGTGAATTGGAGTTTGAAATTTAAAATGGAGTTTCAAATGGAGTGTGGAATGGAGTTTGAAATTGAAAATGGAGTTTGAAATTGAAAATGGAGTTTGAAATGGAGTTTGAAATTTAAAATGGAGTTTGGTATAATTTATTTTAATTTAAAATGGAGTTTGAAATTTTGTTTGGTATAAGCTGCATTTTGTTTATGTAGCTTTGAAATGGAGTTTGAAATTTAAAATGGAGTTTGAAATGGAATTTGAAATTTAAAATGGAGTTTGAAATTTAAAATGAAGTTTGAAATGGAGTTTGAAATTGAAAATGGAGTTTGAAATTTAAAATGGAGTTTGATATAATTTATTTTAATTTAAAATGGAGTATGAAATGGAGTTTTAATTTAATATTTGAAATGGAGTTTAAAATTATATTTATAAAGAAATTTTTGAAATGGAGTTTTTTTAAAAAATATAAAAATTTCATAGCGACTTTTTTAAATTTTAAACTGGACATAACTTTCAATTTATATTACGAAATCTGAATTTTTCACATTCGTTGGAAAGATATAATTAAACAGATTCAAATGTTTTTGGTTTTACTGAAATGCGACTTATATTGAATCCTACACATTCAATTGAAATTTAAAATCAAATTTTCAAACTACCGCGTCATTTTAAACTCCATTTTTAATTAAAATAAATTATACCAAATTCCATTTTAAATTTCAAACTCCATTTTCAATTTCAAACTCCATGTTAAGTTTCAAATTTAAATTTCAAACTCCATTTTAAATTTCAAACTCCATTTCAAACTCCATCTCAAATTTCAAACTCCATTTTCAATTTCAAACCCCATGTTAAATTTCAAATTTAAATTTCAAACTCCATTTTAAATTTCAAACCCCATTTCAAACTCCATTTTAAATTACAAACTCCATTTTAAATTTCAAACTCCATTTTCAATTTCAAACTCCATTTTAAATTTCAAACTCCATTCTCAATTTCAAATTTCAAACTCCATTTCAAACTCCATTTTAAATTTCAAACTCCATTTTCAATTTCAAACCCCATTTCAAACTCCATTTTACATTTCAAACTCCATATTCAATTTCAAACTCCATTTTAAATTTTAAACTTTATTTCAAACTCCATTTTCAATTTCAAACCCCATGTTAAATTTCAAACTCCATTTTAAATTTCAAACCCCATTTCAAACTCCATTTTAAATTTCGAACTCCATTTCAAACTCCATTTTAAATTTCAAAGTCCATTTTCAATTTCAAATTTCAAACTCCATTTCAAACTCCATTTTAAATTTCAAACTCCATTTTAAATTTCAAACTCCATTTCAAACTCCATTTTCAATTTTAAACCCCATTTCAAACTCCATTTTACATTTCAAACTCCATATTCAATTTCGAACTCCATTTTAAATTTCAAAGTCCATTTTAAATTTCAAACTCCATTTTAAACTCCATTTATAATTAAAATAAATTATACCATGTCACAAAAAAATACTTCATTGTCAAAACATGTGTAATAAAAAACATGGCATACATAACACCGTACAGTAATACAAACCATGTGACAGGACATATAATACAAAAACATACCACAATGTCATCATCAACATACCATCAGTCATAAAAAAAAATACAACCATGAAACACCCCGCCTCCGCTAGGGTCACTCGCAAAGGAATGCACAAGCTTTAGAGGGGCATTATTGGTAAACATGCACAGAAATATCACAAGACAGAACATATAAAATAGCGGAAGTAAAATCGAACTTGTATAAACATTAATAATTCAGGTCTAAAGCCTTTTACATCAGAGTACATCAAAACCTGTCTTGCAATAGTAAAGAAGCATAAAGACTTTTTCATAATTTATTCCCCAAGTAAAAACAATAAAGTAGCCATAGCCAAGAAAAGTCCAAGCCATCCATGATGACCTTCAAGCAGAAGAAGTCCGAACTAAACAGCAGTATTCCCTCCCTGTAACCTGGGGGGGAAACGGAAGAAAAGAGGCGAAACAAAACGGGTCAGTCAAAAAGACTGAGTAAGCCCTATCTACTATTAGTATAAAAACTAGTAAAGTTAACTGTCATGAGGAACTGAGATGAACATAAGCATGATAACAAGATAGATAAGCTAAATCAAAATAACAGGATGAACTACTGAACTCAGGTAAACTAAGGTGTCATGATAAATTACGATGTCAAGATAAAACAAGGTATCACATCGTCAGGTTTCTATCAAGTATAATATCCCAAGGTATCTACCCCGTCTAACATCCCACGGTATCTATTCCGTATGTTCTTCCTGGTTCTAACATGTATATTTGCTCTGCACCCTCCATACTAGTATCCCAGCCTTGTTATGTGTTAACCATGAATGTCCCTTACTCAAAGTCGTGTAATGGTCCATGTCAACCTAATATATCGCATATATAGGTTACTCAAATCATATGTTTCTTTCCATGTATATAAGTTCAGTCCTTTGCCGTACCTCGTACGGGCTTCCTCATGTCGTATTATCCTTGAAATCGTTTGGACTGTCACCCTTGTTCTAGCTAGGCTCTTCCATATGAATCATCGTTTGAACTACTAGGACTTACGCCACCTAGCACCACTAGGGATTACGCTTACCTATTGCACGCTTTCGTATTTCGGTTTGGGTTAAACCACCTAGGCCACTAGGGATTACGCTAACCCTCAACCGCGCCCTTTTTCCCACGCATTCATCGTGAATCGTTTTTCTATAACTGTATGCACATGTATCACATCGTGCCATCCGAGTCCTGTCACAGGGCAAAACAAGAAATACAGGACTCGGTCGGGAGCTTTAGATTTATCTGCCGATGCAGATACTAAGGTCTGCTTTTTTTTTTACACGTGGCTATGGTCCCACGAGACCCCTCCCTCAACTAGTGAAAGGCAACACAAGAGAAAATCTTGCATGAGAACTACACTCCGGCCAGCCCACATCCTACGGCCTACCTCACCCATAATTAGATAGCAATTATGGTCTGTTGGGTGTTCCCTGCCTTTCCGTACGTACACGCTTGACTCAAGATGGTAGATGATCGACGAACTTGCTATCTCGGGCATCTTATGTATTCGTCGACTCACTGCTATCCACCCCAGTCTTTAGGTCGCTCGCATAGCAACCAAGGCATATTCTTGGTTCTTCTACCGCAGACCTCAACCTCTCGTGAGCCTAGAATATTGACCTGGCAGCTCACAGAGGGATCCCAAGAATATCCTCACGTTCCCCGAAGCCGCTGCTTCGTTACCCAGTTCGTTGGAGCCTTTATCTAAATCAGATAGCCTGCTCCTACACGCATACTTAAACGTTGACCTAACGTATCGGGTTACTAATCTATCTAAGAAATGGTCCAAATTTCCTTGACTAAGAATTATTACTTGGTTTCCCTTAACTAAGGTTTACCACTTAGCCTTATTTCCATAATCCTTGTTAACTATGGTTATTTACCTAATCCTCCGAATTAGGGTTTATCTAATGGGTTAAGTGTCACTTAAGTTCATAACTTAGCCCGTCTACAAACCATGTCAAAATTGGCTAAGTATCCAAGTCCAAGACTTAACCCTACAAACCATGTGTCAAGTCGGCTAAGTATATTAAGCAATCCATAACTTAACCTCGTCTAATTATCATTTTAGATTGGTTAATTATATAAATTAACTTGACCTTGTCAAATTACCGAGTCAAATCGGTCAAGCGTATTCAAGTGATTCGTGACTTAGCCTTATCATGTTTTCACGTTAGATTGGTTAAGTATAGGTCACTCAACCTCATTGAATTACCAAGTTTAGTTTGGTTAAGTGTTTAGCTTAACCCCATCGAATTACCGTGTCGAGATCAGTTAAGTGTCAATTACTTAACCCCGTTTAATTACCGTGTTTAGATTAGTTAAGCCTTAATTACTTAACCCCATCTAATTACCAAGTCGGATTAGTTAAGTGTAAATTACTTAACCCCATCTAATTACCAAGTCGGATTAGTTAAGTGTAAATTACTTAACCCCATCTAATTACCAAGTCGGATTAGTTAAGTGTAAATTACTTAACCCCATCTAATTACCAAGTCGGATTAGTTAAGTGTAAATTACTTAACCCCATCAAATTACCAAGTCGGATTAGTTAAGTGTAAATTACTTAACCCCATCTAATTACCAAGTCGGATTAGTTAAGTGTAAATTACTTAACCCCATCTAATTACCAAGTCGGATTAGTTAAGTATCATTAGCCTAATCAATTTACTTAACCCCTTTATCCATGTCATATTTGGTTAAGAGTCATTAATCAAATTAACTTAACCCTATCATGTGACATTAATTACTTAATGCACCCCAACCTCTCACATTAGACTTTGTTGTGGTTACTAGTTAAGCCGGTCGGTTCCGGGTAGCTTTACACCACAACTTGGTCTAACCTCGGGTTCAAGCACAACATGACCAACTTCTCACATTGAGTCCTATTGTTTGCAACTACTAGTTAGGCCGGTAGGTTCCGGGTAGTTTTACGTTGCAAACTCAACCCAACCTCGAGTTGGCCACTTTCATGTTTAGTCTAGTGTCATGTTCATAGTCAAGTTTTCAAGCAATTGGGTAGACCTAACTTAATAGGTAAATTCCCAATGGGTAGACCTAACTTAATAGGTAAATTCCCAAGCTTATGTTTTTATGCATACTTACATGTCAACTTCCATGTTATATTTCAAGTCATGTTTTCAAGTATAAACACATGTCATATTTAACGTTACATGTTGTCATGTTTATACCCATTTACCTAAGTCATATTCATGTCATTATGTTTTCCCATAATGTGAACCCAACGCTTTTTAAACTCGCATGTACGTTCGCAACCACGTAATGGATTAAAAGAAGAGACTTGGCAAAGGCATAACAAAAATGGATATTAAGCCACAAGTTAATCATGGTGGCGAATGAGGCACAAATGTGGTCATTAGCTTGCATGTTACATTCTTAAGCCTCACAAAAACATGCATAAACCCAAACTTGGTACATAAGCGAATCATGGTGACAAAAGACATGGAATGATGACTAGTAACTCGCATATATCATCATATAAGGGTTATGACTTCATATGCAAGTTGACATAAAGATTATGAAAGTTCTCATGTTGCATAATGCAACATTTCAACATAAAGGTTGTAGCTTTTTGCTCATAAGATCAAGATAATGACTTCATAAACTTGCATAACATGATAGCATGCATCATTCTCAATGATCAAACCCAAACTTTCAACATGAACATTTAACTTCATAGTTAATATCTAAGAGTAGGGAAGGGCTTACATTGCTATGAAGGCCTAAATCGATTAAACTAAATCTTGTGATGAAGCCTATGCATGCCATCACCCAAAAACCCAAAGATGAACCCTCCAAATCAACAAAAACACTATCTTTATGAACAAAGATCAAAGCTTTTGCCTTGAAATCAACTTGAGAAGCTCTCATACTAACATAGGGACTCTCTAACACTCTCATGATCAAGAAACCTCTCATAGGAATGAAGTGGAGGCTAGGATAGTTGAGTGGAGGCCATGAGAGTAGAAATTTGGCCATAGTTTAGTTACATGAGTGAATAATGAGGGTTTAGGGGTAGGTTTAGGGTCTTTTTATAGATTAGGCAAGTGTTTTAGGCCATAGGATTAAACCTAGATTCAATCCAAGCCATCAAAGCATGTCTTGGGGAAGAAGTCAAGTGTAGGAACCATCTAGGGCCTTTAGATTAAAGATGAACCATGAGAACCATCCAAATGCAAAATCTGCATTTGAGCGAATCGGCCCACGGGTTGACAGCCAAACACCCTGGATTAACCCCTAGTCGACCCAGCGGGCTTGGGTCGACCTCAAAAATCGGCCGGTTCGGTTATTCCCCTCCCCCAATTCGCTGTTTTGAACATTTTTGCATATTTATTTATTTAATTTTCAATTATATATATATATATATATCAATATATATATTTCTCTGCGCAACCCATTTCACTTAATTAAGTATACTTTAATTTGGGAATTTTTCGTGAAACTTCGCGAGGCCATATCTTGGTCATACGGACTCCGATTTTCGAAAACTCGGACTCTATTTCGCGTATTTTTCCGAGACGAACGCAATGGCATAGCCCATTTCACTTGATTCAGAATTTAAAATTAAATTCTGCCTTGATTCTCGTCTTAATCATGTTATCGAAATACGGGTTGTTACATTCTCCCCGCCTTTTAGGATTTCGTCCCCGAAATCTCCAAGTTAGGAAGAACATATCCTACCATCCATCATCCATCTACTCAAAACATCATCCACAAGCAACCATTGTCCTTAGATGATTTCTAATGCTGTATGAATATATGCAAAACGTGTGTGTACATGTTCCTTAGCTAATGCTAATGATCAGGCCTGAATAATCTTTCTAATGCAGAATATGTATAGTGCCATGAATCCAACATGTATGCAAATAGTCCTAGTCATATAGATACTATATGCGTGCACAATCATTCATTCATATGCAACAACCGCATGATAATACATTCGATTTCATCCATAAACAAGTATAAATACTCGTGCATATGCAATATGAAATGTGACCGAGTCGAGCTAGTATCTAATGTGTATTCGCGCACCCACGAGCAACCACTTGCAACCACTTGCAACCATATCAATCATAACATGTTTCAAATACATGTTTACATCCATAGGGTTCTACCTAGGATTCCCTGAAACAGGGTCGAGAAGATAAACAAGACAAACTCCTTACGGGGTTTGTAACCGAAAATAGGACCGAGAGGATGTCCACAAAAGATAGCCTACAAGTACGCTCCACAGAAACAGGGATCTAGGATATACTCCCAAAAGAGATATCATGCGCGCATCTAGTCTTTGATCATCAAAGTCGTATTTCCTTGAGCTCAATTCCATCGTGCCTTGACCGTCCTTTAACTTCGCGATTTCGTAGCTTCTTATTTCCTGTTTCCATAACATGAGCTGGAACTCATTTCTTCGTCGCCTCTCGTTCTACTCGCACACTTGGCGCAAACATGACTGCGTACTCATGATCTCATGCAAGCTTTCCAAAATTCACTAGTGAATCTCGGACCTCGTACCATAAGGTATTCCACGTAGAAGAACTTTCTCTTGAAAGTAAACAGATGCCAACCAGGTTATCAAGCGCACTTACTAGGGTGATTTCTATAACCCATGCATAAGTGAAATAAACCATCCGTCTTATCGGCGAACACCACTCGATCGGGCTTCAAATTTCCAATAAAGGTATCAAGGGATTCTAGGTAACTAATCATGACCGAACCCAAAAGGTTCCACGAGACTTCGAGGGTATTACCAAGTCTAGTCAAGAGTCTAACTACCCTCCTATGAAAACCGAGAGTGGCACCCCTTACTGGATAACCACTTCATCCCTAGAATCCATCCATAACCGAGGCATGTCATTCTCAAATCCAAAACAAGTCATGAATAAATGGACCGATTCTCCACAGGACTTGAGACAAAAATGGGATTCTCTAATACGCTAGTACTTAAGGTGCAGAGACTCCACTATCGAAGAAGACTTAAATGATACGATGATCAAAACAAAGTCCTAACGGGATGATAGAGAAGAAAAGCTAAACCTTTAACAAGATCGTTACCCTCCTTCCGAGGTACCCTAGAAATGAGAGCATACTACTGCCCTCCCGATGATCTTGTCCTTGTCCCATGATACTTAACTATCCGCCCCGTTTCACCCTACCAAAGGTACTCTCTCGTCATGGGTTTCCTTGTTCATCTTTCTCTCTCATTCTGGGTTGAGCCAAACCAACAAGTTGCTCATCCTTAAACTCGTATTCTTTATCCTCTTTCTCGCTATCCTTTCTTATAACGCGGCCACTGGTCTCTCGAGAACCACCTCCATCGCATGGAAAACACTTTCGTAGATAGGAAAGACTAGTCGCAGTTAAAACCACTATGACTACAGATGGAGGAAAGAAAGGAAAAGAGACTCAATCAAGGAAACAAGGATAGTGCTAATGGCCTTTGGGGAATAGCCTTTCTCTTTTAAAAGAAAATTTTCTTGAAAAATGCTTCTTTATAAACGATTTTCAAATAGTTTTCAGAAGGTCTTTAAAAACTTTTGCCCAGTCTGGTAACCTTCTGCTCTGATACCAAATGTAACACCCCGCCTCCGCTAGGGTCACTCGCAAAGGAATGCACAAGCTTTAGAGGGGCATTATTGGTAAACATGCACAGAAATATCACAAGACAGAACATATAAAATAGCGGAAGTAAAATCGAACTTGTATAAACATTAATAATTCAGGTCTAAAGCCTTTTACATCAGAGTACATCAAAACCTGTCTTGCAATAGTAAAGAAGCATAAAGACTTTTTCATAATTTATTCCCCAAGTAAAAACAATAAAGTAGCCATAGCCAAGAAAAGTCCAAGCCATCCATGATGACCTTCAAGCAGAAGAAGTCCGAACTAAACAGCAGTATTCCCTCCCTGTAACCTGGGGGGAAACGGAAGAAAAGAGGCGAAACAAAACGGGTCAGTCAAAAAGACTGAGTAAGCCCTATCTACTATTAGTATAAAAACTAGTAAAGTTAACTGTCATGAGGAACTGAGATGAACATAAGCATGATAACAAGATAGATAAGCTAAATCAAAATAACAGGATGAACTACTGAACTCAGGTAAACTAAGGTGTCATGATAAATTACGATGTCAAGATAAAACAAGGTATCACATCGTCAGGTTTCTATCAAGTATAATATCCCAAGGTATCTACCCCGTCTAACATCCCACGGTATCTATTCCGTATGTTCTTCCTGGTTCTAACATGTATATTTGCTCTGCACCCTCCATACTAGTATCCCAGCCTTGTTATGTGTTAACCATGAATGTCCCTTACTCAAAGTCGTGTAATGGTCCATGTCAACCTAATATATCGCATATATAGGTTACTCAAATCATATGTTTCTTTCCATGTATATAAGTTCAGTCCTTTGCCGTACCTCGTACGGGCTTCCTCATGTCGTATTATCCTTGAAATCGTTTGGACTGTCACCCTTGTTCTAGCTAGGCTCTTCCATATGAATCATCGTTTGAACTACTAGGACTTACGCCACCTAGCACCACTAGGGATTACGCTTACCTATTGCACGCTTTCGTATTTCGGTTTGGGTTAAACCACCTAGGCCACTAGGGATTACGCTAACCCTCAACCGCGCCCTTTTTCCCACGCATTCATCGTGAATCGTTTTTCTATAACTGTATGCACATGTATCACATCGTGCCATCCGAGTCCTGTCACAGGGCAAAACAAGAAATACAGGACTCGGTCGGGAGCTTTAGATTTATCTGCCGATGCAGATACTAAGGTCTGCTTTTTTTTTTTTTACACGTGGCTATGGTCCCACGAGACCCCTCCCTCAACTAGTGAAAGGCAACACAAGAGAAAATCTTGCATGAGAACTACACTCCGGCCAGCCCACATCCTACGGCCTACCTCACCCATAATTAGATAGCAATTATGGTCTGTTGGGTGTTCCCTGCCTTTCCGTACGTACACGCTTGACTCAAGATGGTAGATGATCGACGAACTTGCTATCTCGGGCATCTTATGTATTCGTCGACTCACTGCTATCCACCCCAGTCTTTAGGTCGCTCGCATAGCAACCAAGGCATATTCTTGGTTCTTCTACCGCAGACCTCAACCTCTCGTGAGCCTAGAATATTGACCTGGCAGCTCACAGAGGGATCCCAAGAATATCCTCACGTTCCCCGAAGCCGCTGCTTCGTTACCCAGTTCGTTGGAGCCTTTATCTAAATCAGATAGCCTGCTCCTACACGCATACTTAAACGTTGACCTAACGTATCGGGTTACTAATCTATCTAAGAAATGGTCCAAATTTCCTTGACTAAGAATTATTACTTGGTTTCCCTTAACTAAGGTTTACCACTTAGCCTTATTTCCATAATCCTTGTTAACTATGGTTATTTACCTAATCCTCCGAATTAGGGTTTATCTAATGGGTTAAGTGTCACTTAAGTTCATAACTTAGCCCGTCTACAAACCATGTCAAAATTGGCTAAGTATCCAAGTCCAAGACTTAACCCTACAAACCATGTGTCAAGTCGGCTAAGTATATTAAGCAATCCATAACTTAACCTCGTCTAATTATCATTTAGATTGGTTAATTATATAAATTAACTTGACCTTGTCAAATTACCGAGTCAAATCGGTCAAGCGTATTCAAGTGATTCGTGACTTAGCCTTATCATGTTTTCACGTTAGATTGGTTAAGTATAGGTCACTCAACCTCATTGAATTACCAAGTTTAGTTTGGTTAAGTGTTTAGCTTAACCCCATCGAATTACCGTGTCGAGATCAGTTAAGTGTCAATTACTTAACCCCGTTTAATTACCGTGTTTAGATTAGTTAAGCCTTAATTACTTAACCCCATCTAATTACCAAGTCGGATTAGTTAAGTGTAAATTACTTAACCCCATCTAATTACCAAGTCGGATTAGTTAAGTGTAAATTACTTAACCCCATCTAATTACCAAGTCGGATTAGTTAAGTGTAAATTACTTAACCCCATCTAATTACCAAGTCGGATTAGTTAAGTGTAAATTACTTAACCCCATCTAATTACCAAGTCGGATTAGTTAAGTGTAAATTACTTAACCCCATCTAATTACCAAGTCGGATTAGTTAAGTGTAAATTACTTAACCCCATCTAATTACCAAGTCGGATTAGTTAAGTATCATTAGCCTAATCAATTTACTTAACCCCTTTATCCATGTCATATTTGGTTAAGAGTCATTAATCAAATTAACTTAACCCTATCATGTGACATTAATTACTTAATGCACCCCAACCTCTCACATTAGACTTTGTTGTGGTTACTAGTTAAGCCGGTCGGTTCCGGGTAGCTTTACACCACAACTTGGTCTAACCTCGGGTTCAAGCACAACATGACCAACTTCTCACATTGAGTCCTATTGTTTGCAACTACTAGTTAGGCCGGTCGGTTCCGGGTAGTTTTACGTTGCAAACTCAACCCAACCTCGAGTTGGCCACTTTCATGTTTAGTCTAGTGTCATGTTCATAGTCAAGTTTTCAAGCAATTGGGTAGACCTAACTTAATAGGTAAATTCCCAATGGGTAGACCTAACTTAATAGGTAAATTCCCAAGCTTATGTTTTTATGCATACTTACATGTCAACTTCCATGTTATATTTCAAGTCATGTTTTCAAGTATAAACACATGTCATATTTAACGTTACATGTTGTCATGTTTATACCCATTTACCTAAGTCATATTCATGTCATTATGTTTTCCCATAATGTGAACCCAACGCTTTTTAAACTCGCATGTACGTTCGCAACCACGTAATGGATTAAAAGAAGAGACTTGGCAAAGGCATAACAAAAATGGATATTAAGCCACAAGTTAATCATGGTGGCGAATGAGGCACAAATGTGGTCATTAGCTTGCATGTTACATTCTTAAGCCTCACAAAAACATGCATAAACCCAAACTTGGTACATAAGCGAATCATGGTGACAAAAGACATGGAATGATGACTAGTAACTCGCATATATCATCATATAAGGGTTATGACTTCATATGCAAGTTGACATAAAGATTATGAAAGTTCTCATGTTGCATAATGCAACATTTCAACATAAAGGTTGTAGCTTTTTGCTCATAAGATCAAGATAATGACTTCATAAACTTGCATAACATGATAGCATGCATCATTCTCAATGATCAAACCCAAACTTTCAACATGAACATTTAACTTCATAGTTAATATCTAAGAGTAGGGAAGGGCTTACATTGCTATGAAGGCCTAAATCGATTAAACTAAATCTTGTGATGAAGCCTATGCATGCCATCACCCAAAAACCCAAAGATGAACCCTCCAAATCAACAAAAACACTATCTTTATGAACAAAGATCAAAGCTTTTGCCTTGAAATCAACTTGAGAAGCTCTCATACTAACATAGGGACTCTCTAACACTCTCATGATCAAGAAACCTCTCATAGGAATGAAGTGGAGGCTAGGATAGTTGAGTGGAGGCCATGAGAGTAGAAATTTGGCCATAGTTTAGTTACATGAGTGAATAATGAGGGTTTAGGGGTAGGTTTAGGGTCTTTTTATAGATTAGGCAAGTGTTTTAGGCCATAGGATTAAACCTAGATTCAATCCAAGCCATCAAAGCATGTCTTGGGGAAGAAGTCAAGTGTAGGAACCATCTAGGGCCTTTAGATTAAAGATGAACCATGAGAACCATCCAAATGCAAAATCTGCATTTGAGCGAATCGGCCCACGGGTTGACAGCCAAACACCCTGGATTAACCCCTAGTCGACCCAGCGGGCTTGGGTCGACCTCAAAAATCGGCCGGTTCGGTTATTCCCCTCCCCCAATTCGCTGTTTTGAACATTTTTGCATATTTATTTATTTAATTTTCAATTATATATATATATATATATCAATATATATATTTCTCTGCGCAACCCATTTCACTTAATTAAGTATACTTTAATTTGGGAATTTTTCGTGAAACTTCGCGAGGCCATATCTTGGTCATACGGACTCCGATTTTCGAAAACTCGGACTCTATTTCGCGTATTTTTCCGAGACGAACGCAATGGCATAGCCCATTTCACTTGATTCAGAATTTAAAATTAAATTCTGCCTTGATTCTCGTCTTAATCATGTTATCGAAATACGGGTTGTTACAAACCATGTCATCATCAAGAACACATGTAATATAAAACATGTCAGCCATAACAAAAACATACAACCATGACGCTGCATGAACCATCAGGCAATATGCATAGAAGCGCTACCTGCCCCATCGGAACTGTCATCATTAATGTCATCAAAATCATCATCCATATGTGATCCATCATCAGAACCCTGCTGCTGTAACTGAATCTGTAGGGAAGCAATCTAGGCCTCGTACTGAGACTGCTGCTCTGTCAAAGCTCCGTGTAAACTCTGGTAGATCACCTGTGTGTAATCCAACGTCATACACTCAAAAGCAGCTAATACCCGTCCATCATGGTCCATATATAGCGAGTACTGTTAATGAGACAACTTGTGTTACACAAATGCAGTCTTTATAATGAAATCGTATACCAGTATTATTGTATAACTCTTACGTACCTGATGTGGATGATACAAACCGGCTGACAATACTCCGGGAGGGTCAACAGGTGGATACTGCAACGGAATCTCTACAATCTGACCCTGTATGTCGTACGACCTAAAAGTGTGTGGCGGAGGGTCCAACGCACCACTCTGCGTGAACTAAGACGATACAGGCGCAAGGGTAGGGGGATGCACCGGGAATCTGCCTGCTACTGAAGATGGCCCGATATGGTCGGAGTTCAAACCCCGAATATAGTCTGGTAAAGCATAAGTGCGTGGTGCAACTCGAGCCCAATAGGTATCAAAATCTCCGGGCACTGTAAAAGGCTCACCGTCCACCCAGCCTGCAGCCCTCATACCCGCAATATATGTTAATCCTACCTGTATATCCAAGAACATCTGATCCATTGGGAGTGGATCGGAAGGAACGCGCTCTAACCCGTATAGCTGTAGCCAACATCGCTCCCCCAAATACCAAATGAAAGGGCATGTAGGCACCTGGAAGCATACCCTACGCCTCAAAAGACTAGAATGGAAAATGAGCGGGTGGTCCTGCTGAGGAGCCATAAAATCTATGTACGTCTGCCATGGACGTCGAATAATGTCATCCCGCTCCCTCAAATCAATCCGCGTGCGCGCCTCGTTAAGCTTGTTATGCACACCCTGTGCAGAACGAGCGAGATGCATAGCAGGACCCCATCGTCGTAATCTCGGAAAGTATATGTAAGGTGTAGTGATGGCCTCATCAATAAGTCGGGGGTGCATGTTCGCCATGTACTCGTAATACCAAAATGGGAGAATATACCAGAAACCGTACAGCTGCTTGCAGCGCTGTACGGCGTAGAGATCCAAAGCTACATACAAATAGCCTAATATCGTTGTACCCCAATCGAACGAATGCAGCTGCTCTATGTCTACAAGGCTAGCCAAAAAATCCAAGTCTAATAGTCCCCCTGTTGTTGCTAAAAAAGGCGGAACCAAAAAGGTATAATAAAAACGCCCTGATAAAGGGGGTGTGCATAGCCTCAGTGGTCTGATGTGCAGTGATATAGGCATACAGAGTAGGTAGGCTAACGGCTCCTGAAGCAACGGTCTGAGGATCTAAACCCGGTAAATGCTCTGAAAAGCTATCAAACTCCTCAAATGATGGATCAAAGGGAACGGGGAGACGACCTGGATGACCAACCTCGATGCCCGTGAGGACGTAAAAATCCTATCTCAAAATCAGCGAAGTGAAATGTGTGTGTAGTAGGCCACCATCGCTCACTAATAGCCTCTACAAGGCATCGGTCAACATGAGCAAATCTAGGTAAATCTAAAAAGGCGCCGAACGGAATCTTGGAGTCTAACTAATATAGGTTGGCGTAAGTGCTGAAAAAGTGTCGTACAACATGACCAACTACCTCGCATAGCAATATGTCGAACCTAAACGTATGTAAATTTGTTGTAAACATATAATATTAAACAACATTCATGTATAGTAAAAAGGTTGTACTTAACAATGTTATAAAATCATACCTGAGGCGTCGCAACAACCATAGACACTCGGTGTGTAAATATCGCAGGCAGATCGTGCAATACTCTAAGGCTCTCAGCAGTCACGGTGGCATCTGGTAGGGCATGTACTGGTCCGACATTAGGATCTGTTGGAGGATGGCTGACCCGTCTACCGGACTTAACTTTATGTGGCGGCATTTCATTGCAGAAATTAAATAAAAAAAATTAAAAAGGAGAGAAATTAAATTTTTACAAATGGAAAAATGGGCATTTCCACCTGATATAGGCAGAAATATTTAAGCACTTGTTGAACAACCGCTTAGACTCTACGTGGTTGTTCAACAAGCACGCACTTTTTTTCTTGTGGAGCCGGTTTTTAAAAAAACCATGCGCTTGTTGAACAACCGCGTAATTACACGCATTTGTTTAACAAGCGCGTGGACTTAAAACTGTTGCGATTCCCTAATTTCCAGAGTGTGGATAATCGAAAATCGAAAATCCACACTCCGGAACAGTTGGAGTTGCTCTTAGGCTTGAAGTATATCGAGAAATGTTTGATATCATTTTATTATGTACATTACACATGAACTTAGTCTTCAATGACAACCACAACCAATGTCTGTTTTTATGATACAAAGAAAATACCAATTAGGGGAGAAAAATTACATCAATGAATGATTTGTTTCGTTTTCAAAATAAGGGCCAAAACTATAGCCCAAATCATATGTTCGTTGTTCCCCCATTGAATACACATCCCAAAAAAGAACAGCATTTATGTCATTTATTCTGCACATCAGTGTTCTTTACCCTTTAAACCAGAGCAAGGGATTTATTTCATAATAAAGAAATTAATTTATTCTCTTTTTTTGAAGGGCATTATATTAGCATGAAGTATCGAGTCAAAAATTTCATACCCGATTCAAGATTGTGTGTTGCGACGACCAATGAACCAGAACCCTCAACAACCTTTTTAAGCATAAAAGATGCACATTCATCATAGCATGAGTGTTTATCTTGAACGCTGTCATGAATGGGAGAAGCAACGCCTAAAGAGTTGGCCCATTGAGTTTCTCTTGTCAGATATGCACCTCTGACTAACTTAAGCCCGATATGAAAACCTTCCCTTTCCGCAGCTTCCACTGCTTGAACCATTCTCTCTTTGGAATCCTTCAAGTAAGCTTGAATTGTCGCGTACACTATCGGATGATTGCCTTGGTTAATTCCAATGCAGCTGTGTAATTGAAATAATCTATTGCAGGTTGAACCGAGGTGTATTCAACATCTATTAGTATTGGAAGTTTTGCCTGCTTGCATCTTTTACAGATTGTTGACAGCCTATTCAATGCCTTTTGTAATTCAAGCTCTTCTTCTGTTGTTAAAGGTTCTGGTTTGTGAGATGTTTGATATAATGGGCTTGAATTTGAGAGGATAAGAATCTCATGAGATTTCCAAAGAACTTCAAAATATGGATCTTTTTTCTCCCATCTCAGTATATCACTCATTCGCTCTAGTAGAGAAATTGGGTTGATGGCTATGATCTTTACACAGGAAAAACTAATCTGTTGCATTAATATATTCCCCTTTAGGTGCAATATCAAGAAAGTAAATTCTGAAAATTATCATCAATCGGCTTTCATGATACTGTACCTTTAGCAGATAAACTCATGCATCGATTATTTAGGCAGATAAACTCATGCATGGGGATCTTAATTCTTGAAGACGACAAAATACCAATAAACAAACATCTATAATCAAACAGACAAAGGAAAAGAAGAAGACTTACAGAAGACCCTTCAGCCTCATCTCTTAATTCAACCATTTTCAAAAGCCCTTCAGCCTCATCTATAATCAAACCGTTTTTTCAACATCACCCATCATCAAATTTCTAGCCATCTGATTCGCTTGAACCACTTCGGATTGCATCAATTTGCTACCGACATCGACTAGGGGTTCGACTAACAAAGCTTGAAGCATAGCCAACGTATAAGAGTTACAAATAGAAATAGTCGGTCAAGATTGTTTGCTCGCTTTAATTGTCATTAGCATAGATTGCTCTAAAATTAGGTTTCATAGCTTGCTTGCTTTAATTAACATTACCATATACTGCTTTGAAATTCCGTGTAACTTAAGTTTTTAGCTGTTTTAGACCAGAGTGTGGCTCTTCCTACCAATGTAGTGAACAATTCACCTCATTATGTATAGAAGGAAGGACTGTGCACACATACTACTAATTTTCTCCAATTTTAACTTACATGAAACGAGTGTTCTCCCAAAAACAATATAGAGGGGGAAACTTAAAAATAAGACCAAAATGTCCATTTCTTCCCTTCATCGAGGAGATTAAAACACGTTTCATTTTTTTAAATCAAGTTTGACAATTATAAATATTTAGTAACAGCCATCAACGTAGACAATGATATCGAAGTAGTTATTTATTCTTGCATGAAATAGTTATTTGTTCATGCATCTACACTGCCCTTCGCTTGCAAAATCATAGACATAATAAAGAAGGTATAAAAACTTGTAATTACACATATGAAACATGATATAATTTTTTAAATATAATAATAGAAATCGATTGCATTTAAACAAGGGGATTGTTAATGACACCCCTGTTTTGTTTAAGGGGTGTCACAACATTTAATTTTTAAATTTTTGTTAAGGGGTGCACTGTAAAGACCGAATCCCCCTTAACAATTTAATATTTCAAGACAAAAATGCCCTTTCCTCCCCAATAACATTATTTAACGTAAATACAAATAAACCTAGCGTAATTGTTTCCATCGCAGAAAAGAATTTTCATGGCTGATCGCAGAAAAGAATATTCATGGCTGCCATAAACCCTAATTATGAGATAGAAGATGAAGATGAGGTAAATTGCACACAAAAACGTGAAGTATACGAAGATGATGAAGACCGATCTGCTAATGACAAGGTTTGATATTTATTTTTGCGTTAACACGTACGGAATTGAAGAAGGAGCACGGATGAAAAATTCGGTCGCGATGGACCGGGTTTATACGGACCAATCAGTATGAAGTTATGCATGTAATGACCATTTTAAGTATGAAAACACGGTATAGTACGACCGATTTTATCACGTACGAATTACAGTTTGTTACAGAGATAGAAAATCTGTAAAATAGCCACCGTATTTATTAATTTTTATCGATATTACACAACCGTGTATACGGTTTTGTGGTACTAATGTTACCATGCATGTTTTGTACCAAACAATTGTTATTTAATAGACAGGGAGAGACCGATTTTAGTTTATTGGTATGAATATATGATATCGTTATTTCTTTGTGGTGTGAATAATACTCAGCTGTTTTACAGTTTGATGCAATTGCTCTACTAAACGACGTATACGGGAATGAGGATTGTTCAGTTAAAGAGGAGTCTTACGATACCGGGGATGGCAATGCTAATGATAAGGTTTTTCTATTGGAAAATGGTGACAGCAACGATCATTCACATGAGGAAGCGGGAATATTGTGTTGCGCGTACCCCAATTTAACTTCCCATTTCACCACCGAGAAGGTTTGAAAACTTGATTTATGTTTTACAATTTAAGTATTTTACTCTGATCGTAATATGTTGTTTGTTGATGCAGTTGTTCGATTCCAAAGAGGACGTACGTAAATGGTACACGGATCGTGGACTTGATACGAATTGTGTCATTGTTATCAAAAGAAGCAAAACCAAAAATCTCTTAGATAATGGGAAAGGCTCATGGATGCTGCTTGCTTGTGAAAGAAGTGGAAGGTACATTGATCATAAGGGTAAGCAGCATGTAACGAAAACTGAAAAGAAAAGGCGTAGATCGGGAAGTAGAAAATGTGGTTGTCCATTTGAATTAAGAGCACACTGTCAAGATGATGGAAAATGGAGTTTGAAAGTTATAAACGGATGCCACAATCACAGTCTTCCTGTTGTTTTAACCGGGCATCCGTATGTTGCGCGATTAAAAGACAATGAAGTAAAGAACGTTGAAACAATGGCAAATAGTGGGGTTAGGCCACGGAATATTCTAACTGCTCTTAAACTTGGCAACCCAGAAAATAAGTCTACGATCAGAAATGTGTACAATGCTAAAGTGAAGCTTAAACTTCATCATACGGAAGGTAGATCTATTATGCAACAGTTTATGAAGTTAGCTTGTAGTCACCACTATTCTGTTCATCATAGAGTCGACGATAAGACAAATAAAGTTACTGACTTGTTCTTCAGTCATCCAAAATGTGTTCTGCTTGCGCAATGTTTTTATCAAATTTTGTTTTTGGATTGCACTTTCAAGACAAATAAGTACAAGTTGCCATGTTTTCATATGGTGTCGCAAACTTCGACGGGTGCATCATTCACTGTTGCCCTAGCTTTTATTAGTCGGGAGACCACTGAATCATATATTTGGGCGTTGGAGTGTGTTAGAAAATGTTATCGAGAAAAAGAATTTCCAAGTGTTATCATAACGGATGCGGAAATTGCTCTTAGCAATGCAGTGGCCACTGTTTTTCCGGCAGCTCGTCACATTCTTTGTGCGTGGCATATTTCAAAAAACGTTCAAGCAAACTGCAAACCAAATTTCATAAAGAAGAAACGGGTAATGATTGGGGATAGAGAGACCGTAGTAGAAGATGATGAAGGAAAAAGAGAGTACGAGTTATTTTGGGAGGGTTGGAGCAATGTCATTAATTCCCTTTCCGAAGAAGAGTTCCATCGGAACCTAAATTCTTTTTGTCAAGCATGGCGGGTGAAGCAAAAAAAGTCGTTGAACTATGTGTTGAAGAACTGGTTGAACAAGTATAAGGAGATGTTTGTGTTAGCTTGGACAAATGAAGTAAAACACTTTGATAATGTGTCAACCAGTGTAGTTGAAAGTGCGCACCATCGTCTCAAATTGTATTTTGATTCAGCTGCAGGTAGTTTTGTTCAGTGTTGGACTAGCGCTCATCTATGCTGTGAGAATGAATTAGTTGCAATTGAACATGCGTTCGAAACGAGTTCATCAAAGTCACTTCATAGATTTCGAGATGAGCCAATGTTTAAAGAGGTGTTGGGATTTGTTTCTCATAAGGCGCTTGATTTATTGCAAACCGAACTATGTAGTATTCCAAAAGGAGGCACGAGTATTCAAACTTGCGGTTGTATTTTATGGAAAGTTAACGGTCTACCTTGCGCACATATGCTAGTAGACTTTAGACATTCAGACGGCTTCATACCCCTCAGTGCTATAGACTGTTATTGGAAACAGTTGTCATGTATTCCGCCTACACCGAATCGGTCCACTCTTGATTTTATGGACTTGCCTGAATTTCATGCATTGAAACGTAGGTATGACGAGGCTACTGATAATGTGAGGATTGATATTCAGCAAGGTATGAAATTGTTAGCCTTCCCGCCTACTACGAACATTAAAGAACCTCCCATGGCGACTATAAGAAAAGGAAGACCATCTAAAAAGGAAAAGTCGACTAAACGAGATCCTTCTTACTTTGAGCATGTTGACGCCGCATTATCTTGCAGCCTAAAACTTACTCCAGTTAGTCGTTGTTTGAAGAAACTTGGAGTAAAACAAAATGCATCTAAAACCAGTCAAATTGATGAAAAATTCTTATTGCAAATGCCCAAGTGTATGCGACCGTATATAACTCGTATAGACGACATGCCTGCTGATGGTAATTGTGGATATTGGGTGGTGGTTAAACAACTAAATCTTTACAATCGAAGACCAGATAATCCTTGTAAGTTCGTACGTGAGGCCATGGTTGATAATTTAATAACTCAATCGGATATGTACAAAAGCATGTGGGATGAAGATGGCTTCGTAGAATTGAAAAGAAGGATACAAGGCGATAACTCAGTGGGGGTAAATGGTTGGATGCAAATGCCGGAATCCGGATTTATAATTGCAGAAACATTTGGTACCGCTGTTGTCTTGCTTAGTATGCAAATGAGTTACTTGTTTGTTCCGTCAACAATACAATTAACCTTGTTAAACCGGGATAGGATGGTCGTAATGGGATTCGTAGACAACTCACATTTTGTTGGTGTTACTTTGAAGTACGAGTCGCCTTTACCAAATACACCTCCGTTCTCATTCTTTTACCGAATTTACAACATCAATACGCAGGATTGGGTCAACACATATGCGGAGAGAATTTCTCGCTTCGATGATTCAGAAGATGGACATGTTGCCGAAGATAAAACGGTTGTTGTGATAAGTTAATGTCGAATACTTGCATATGTTCGTAGTTCACTGCTAATGTAACAGTATTTTGAAGTATTATTGCATATGCTCGTAGTTCAGTGCTGATGTACCAGTATTTTGAAATATTATTGCATATGTTCGTAGTTCAGTGCTAATGTAACAGTATTTTGAAGTATTATTGCATATGTTCGTAGTTCAATGCTAAAGTAACAGTATTTTGAACTATTATTGCATATGTTCGTAGTTCAGTGCTAATGTAACAGTATTTTGAAGTATTAATGCAAATGTTATATTTTCTGGCATATGTGGGTTACCCTTGTGAGCTATTGTATTTAAAGTTTTGTGACACTTCTGATAATGTGAAAACCGAGATACTGAATTTTGACAATAGCAGAATCAGAGATATTTCGGACTTAGATCACCGGTTTTGTATACATAAAACGGTCACCTCCTGCCGTCTGCACATATTCATTTAACATTATCATAACCTGAGATATTTCGGATTGGTACCACCGATTTTCTAACTATAAAACGGTCACTTATTGCCGTCTGTACATATTTAGTTAACAATATCATAACCTGAAATATTTCGGATTGGTACCACCGAGTTTCTAACTGTAAAACGGTCACTTATCTCCGTCTGCACATATTTAGGTAACATTATCATAACCTGAGATATTTCAGTTTGAGCACGCCGATTTTAATCAATTAAAACGGTAAGCACTAACCGTCTGCATATTAATATTCTAACCTGCAATATTTTGGTTTTGGATGACCGAATTTTTGTTAGTAGAACGGATTTTTGTAACCGTTTAGCAAATTATAGGCCTTTTAAATGATTGTTCGGTGATCACGTACCGTTTTTGTGTCTTAAAAACGGAAAGCCATTCCCAATGTTTAACTATAAGGTTGATTATTTCATACATATAATCCAGTTTTTTGTGCATCGACAAAATGAAACTTGTACATGCATCTTTGATCATACAAATACTTCAAACTTTCACATGCATCGTCGATCATACAAAAAAATTGAAACTTGTACATGCATCTTCAAACATAGAAATAAACACAAACATATTCACAAACATACTCACAAATAAGTCACAAACATAAAGTCACCAACCAAAACACCAAGTCTTATAACTGTTACATACTGTTAACCAAAATAATACGTAATGCTACCAAGTTAAACTATTTTTTTCTTGCTCCGCCTTTCTTCTTGGTAGCACTCCTCTTCCCTTTCTTTCGTTTACCTCGACTTGTCGTACCCTCAACAATCTTATCTCCTTCATCAGCTACCATGTTCTCTCCATACAGAGCAGACGGTTCTGGGTCCTCTAAATGCTCTATCATTTGCAAAGCTGTAACGACTGCCTTACCACGTCCACATGAACGGATTGTATCAGCAACTAGTCCAAGTCGATGTTTTTGAAATTCAAGTCTACTTTAGTACGAAACACAATCAATAACATTATTTTCAATTAGCAAATACAACAAACTTACAACACGGATGGGTAGCGACTTCTCCCCGGTGTCATTCGCAGGCTCGGTTATTCTTCTTGATGGATTTGCAACAATCGGATGTGAAGCTTGCTGATACCACTGTATATAGTTGTCCTCACAGTCCCAGGGGTTAACCACTTCTTTAGACGTTATACTTTCATTCAGCATGTGATTTGCCCATTCAGCCCATATAAAATCCCCAACATTAAAGTAAGCGGCTTTGAAAGATTTACTAGACGACTTGTACTTCTTCTTGTTAAGCGTGAAGGGATTGGTTGGGATGGGTTGAACAATTCCAAACTGGCGTAGAAATCTTTGGGGTAGGTACAATTCTTCGGTTTCAAAACAAATGACAGGTCCGTTATAAAACGAACACTCATGAAATGGATACACATCACGTTTATCTCTAAAGCAATCCCATATAATTTCATTGCACTTCAAGTCATCAATCCTTTCTCGTACTGTAACTAAATCAGATGCTAACTGCGAACTCTTGTTCTTTGCAAAGTAAAACGCAGCTCTAATTTCTCCTTCTGGTATACCAATAACACGATTATGTCGACGAAGAACTGGGAAATGCTCATATATCCAAACCTGCATTAAGGTGCATCATGTACACGCATATAATTAGACTACACTATTCACCTATAGTTACAATACAACGGTATCAAAAAAATTCTTTGAATATACCTGTAGTAACGTCATGCAACCAGTCATTTGATGAACATCAGATCGAGTTGTTACGGCAAGATTACGTAATAACCAACTCAAACATGCAGTGGCCCATGAATATGAACCCACCTCGTCTAAATTCTTCAAACACTGCAGAAAATGAACTGACACTTTATTTCCGGACTTGTCACAACAAACTAAACTGCCAATTGTGTACAAAAGATATGCTATCGCACAATGCATCTTTCGTTCTTCACTATCGGCCTCCCTCGAACCCTCAAACTGACTTCGTAACCATTCAAATTTAATTTTTTTATCGCCTGCTAACACTTGTATAGCAGTTGGTCTGTCAACACCAAGGCAATCTTCAAGTAGTTTGTACACATCTTCGACACCTATACCCCTCGAGCCACCAAGAGAACCAGTAACTGCTCTTCCTTCCAACGGAAGGCCAGTTATGTGCACTACTTCATCAAGGGTTATCCCCAACTCACCAAATGGAAGGTGAAATGTGTTTGTCTCCGGATAAAATCTTTCGACGAATGCATTGATTAGGACTTTGTCTAAAGTCTCGTGAGCATGTAGCGCTAGCTTATGGAATCCCGACTTAACTACAACCTCTTTAACAAATGAACATTCTTTTCTATAATCCCACAATCGTTGCGTGCCAACATGAGTATGGACTCTCACCAGTCTTACTTCTCCTCGAGGTTTCTATATGGTATGCACACACACATATATATATATATATATATATATATATATATATATATATATTACAGTCTAATAAAAGATAACAATTCACGCGTAGTCACAAGTATAAATAAAATCTTAGAAAAAACATATGAAAAACTTACAGTAGATTTCCATATTTCATGAGCAATGTGATGTTTGAATGCAAACAACAGTGTCCGTTCATCTTCAGTGGTGGATGATTCTATTTCTTTCCGCTTTCGTTTGCCTTTAATTGTACGTTTTCTCTTTTCCACATGTTCAACCTCTTCCTCTCCTACCCTGCCTTCCTCACTATCATGTTCCTCGCTACCCCTTTCACGGCCACTATATTCAGACTCAGATTTGTCACCTTCTTCATCTGCTTTCTCCTCAACTCCATCACCTCCTTCATCACGCTCACTATCATCTCCGTCGCTATCTTCTCCAACAACATCTTCTTCATGCTCACTACCTCCTCTGTTGCCCTCTTCTCTGTCGTTGTCTTCTTCACGTTCTTCACCAGCTTTGTTGCCCTCTATTGTGTCATCGTCTTGTTCCTCATCAGTACCACCTTTTTCACCCTCTTCTCTGTCATCGTCTCGTTCATGATCACTACCGCTTGTGTTGCCCTCCTCTTCTCTGTCATGGCCGCTACGATCACTACTTTTTTCGCCTCCATCGGAAGTACTACGGTCGTTGGACTCTTTTTTTTCACTTGAACTTTGCTCGGAGTTATTCGCTTCAGCTTCTACTGCTTTCTTATTCTTTTTCTCTTCCAATTTGCGTTGTTCTTCAGCACGTTTCTTCCTATTTGAAGCAGTAGGCGGTAGACGAGCGGACGTAGACGAAGTCGGTTTCCTGCAATCAATCACGTAAACAATTTAGTTATACGCCGTCAACAAAGTACGGCAACAATATAACCTACTTTAATACTATAAGAAGGTACAGAGCCACCATGTAAACAACAAGTAAAACCGAATGTGTAATCCAAATTCCAACAACAACTAACCCTAAGTCGACATCAATCAACTTGCCAAATACTATAAAGGACAAGCTTTCCTAAGTATTTTAATACTCACAAACCATAGAACCCTTTTTCAACCATAAGTCGACATCAATCAACCATTTTTAACACCTATAATCGGACAACACAAACCGAAACCAAAGTTTAAAACAAATTGAACAAATGAAACTTATATATGGAAAACAAACGCCGATTTTGAATTATAAAAACGGTGACAACAAGTCAAATACTAAAAGGGACAAGCTTTCCTATTCCAGAGGATTTACCCACCCAAAACCGTACCCTCCCAACCGTATTCTCTGCAAATCCAACAAAATTTCCCAATGTTTAGCCCTTCTTCCCCACCAAACCCCTCCACACGCAAACCCATTGCTCACAATTGGTAATACCAAGCATACATGTGCTAATACCAACTGAAATTACCATTAATCTAGTACAAACATACCTCTTTTCCACGGTTTTCTTCTTGGAAACAGATTCCTTCGTCTTCCTCGCAGTATGCTTGAATCGAACCATCTTTAATGGCAAACCCTAGCGTGAGAGCACTGCAGAACCCTAATTTTGAGAACGAAACGCGATTTGGGAACCCTAATTTTGAGCACTGCAGGATTTTTTGAGAAATAAAGCGCGGGCTTTGTATTTCGTGAGTGGGGTTGAAGTTTGAAGGACACGAGGTTATTTTGGGGATTGAAAAGTAGACGTGGTGTTGCCCCTTAACATTTTCTAAAACAGTGGTGTGCCCTTAACAAAATGACACCCCTTAACCAAAACAGGGGTGTCATTAACAATCCCCTTAAACAAAGGACTTGATTTTTTTTATTTTTTTACGGTTAGTTGAAATAGTTTTAATGGATTTTACTACACCATCTGATACTCCAGATCCAAAAATTGCAATTGTTTATATAAGATAAAAAGTGTTGCATAACTAAAAATTTGAAAATGCAAAGGGAAAAGAGGGGAAAAAAAGGAAATAGCAAACCATAAGGAAGGAACAAGCTAAATCGAGTGCTATCATGGCATCTGAGAAGAATCAGCTGTTCTATTTGGAAGATCCTCCATTTGGATTTAAACCATGAAACAGAAGAAAGAGGAAGAAAACTCATACCTGCAGTTGCCTTCTTCGTAGTAGCACCGTCCAACTCGATCCCCAAAGGTCAGTAATCAACCTCCTCAAAACCCTCCAATTGTGGCCAGCAGTGGTCATGGTCACGGTCACCATGACGAATGGAAAAAGTTCACCCGAACTAGGTCTAGGAATGGATTAGGGTAGGGGATTTGATTCAGAGCTGAGGGGAAGGAGGGTGGAGCACTAGGAGGAGAGGGTATACGGGTATATATTGGAATCCCCGTTTAGAGCGCAGGATAGAGGAATGAAAATTTCAAAATTTCATTGGATTTAGTAATAGCGAGACCAACGAAAAATCAGGAACGGAATAGACGGAGAAGAGAAGAAACAGTGGAAAACACATACCATGTTTTTTTTTCTTCAGGGAAATTGATTTTGGGCAACTCACAGTAAACAAACCTCCCTAACGGTCGGTTTGATTAATGTTTAGTTACTTTGAAGTATGAACGACAAATGGAATGAATAAATAAAAAGAGAAACGAAACAAATATAAGCTCAGAACATATCATTATATCAGTGGATATTTAATTGAAATAAAAAATATAAGAGTAAGATGTAATAAATAAATCACAAACTAATTTATTTAAATAAATCACTTAAAAGTAACATTGTCATTTGAAACACTGAAACTGTTGAAATAAAAATACTGAATATAAAACTAAATGTTGGACTCTGTGTTTTTAGAGATTTTTTCCAACAAGAAGCTTGACTCGGGTGAATAATCGATGGCTAATTGCGATATAACCACATTAAATTATTATACGTTCCGCTTAGCAACAAATTTTATCTTAGGTGGTGTAGAAAATATAATGGTAGATAATATATTAGTCCTATAGAATGTTGTATGAATATATTGGTCAGGATGTTCAGTTATAATTGTTAATAGTTGAACAAAATATGCTTTTAGTTATTATTGTTTTTGTATCGCATTTGCGTCCAAATCTCGTTGCTAAGTGGTAGTCATCCATCATGTAATAGTTCCTAATTGCTAAGTGGTAGAACAGGAAAATTGACTCGGCTGTACATAAGACTTCCGCTGTATAAAAATATTGTACTCTGATATTTGTTATAAAAAAAAATTCTGCTGTTAAATACTGTATGTATTTGTCTGTGATTCTATGACTGGTTTTATTAAACCCTGTAAGCTCAATAGCAATATGTCGTTTCGATCGGTTAAAGTTTGTTTAATTACCGACTTGAAACGGTCGAAAAGGCAGGTCGTTATCCAAAGCAGCATAGACTGGCGTCCAGAAAGGAACATTGAAGTGCATTTTGTTTGGGAAAGAACTGGAATCGAAGCAGCGTAGACTGTCGTCCAGAGAAAGTTGCATAAACCTTGCTAAAGTAGTTATCCAAAGCATTGTCATTTCTAATTGTAAAGGGAAAAACAAGTGACATTGAATTTATGATCTTTTGGTTATAGCAACCTCTTTATATACATATATGAGGTGAACGTGAATATTTTTGAAAACATGGTCCGATTACCAGGAAAAAAAATTTGTTGAAATATTGCTTTGGATACAATCATTTTAATTAAATAAAATATTGCCAAATAATTTTTCACAATGATACAAATACGGCCCCATCTGACAACTAAAAGCATATGATACCATTCACATATACAACTATTTAATTAGAACTGGGACAAAAACATGTGACTAAGGGTATGAACACAAATATTATTCAACCTAGCTTAAGAAACATTCACTAACCTTAATCCTTCAAAACATGGCAGCTTAAACAAAACCAAATTATGTGTGAACGTATTGCGGTGAACAGGTCCAGAGATTGAAGAAATTCCAAAAGAAAAACAACATTTGTGTATAATTAACGCACATTGACTTAATTTGTTAGACACTTACAAAATTGATGTTCGTTTTCTTTTCTTTTTTCTGAAAATGGATTCCTTTATTGATAGCTAAACCAAATATACACGCATACAATGAACAACACATATTCTCACCATCACCAATAGCCAGCTAAACAACCCAAATCAAGCCCAGCTACATAAACAAAGAAAAAATGTGCAAGTTTCCAAATATTATAAGCACTGGCAGCCATGTAATTCTGATAATCATCACTTGCTCCGTTCATGCATTTTGCATATGACTTTCTAGAGCGCAGCATGTACCTTTTTTAGTCTGCTTATGCTAAGAATAAGCTAATTCTACATTGCTGTCGCATATTTTCAACATGAAAAATGTATCACATTTTTATCGAACCATTGAAACAACTGTTTGTGGCACAATATGAGATCACATGACCCACACACATGATTTCCAAACTGCAACCAAGAATCTCATCAACTGCAGATAATCAACTTCAAGCTATCTACCATCAACATGAAAGACAAATGTTCTTCCTTCTCTGCTACCGCTACCATCGACATTACACAATGCTGCAGATAAGAGACGTTGATTCTATATGCTGCAATAATGCTACAATTAGAGCATAATAAGAAGTTGAAAACTGGCATAGTCCTGTAGCATAAGCAACGAGATTTGGACGCTAATGCAATACAAAAACAATAATAACTGAAAGCATATTTTTTCCAACTATTAACAATTACAACTAAACATCCTGACCAATATATTCATACAACATTTTACAGGACTAATATATTGTTTACCATTATATTTTCTACACCACCTGAGATAAAGTTTGTGGCCTAAATTTTTACAGCACTTCAGATAAACCTGGTCTTCTTAATTATGCGATTACATAGCATGGTGATATAATTATCATCTTAGAAGAAATATCACTTACCTTAAATAACATTTCTAAGTTTATTTAGATCCTAACACTATATGAATAAATAGATATACAAATTACAAACATCCTCCATAGGTCTACAATCCGGACCAACTATTTCAGTTAAGAAATTAAGATTGCACTAAAAAATTAAAACATAATACCTTAGGGTCTGTACTTGGTGTATACTCTTGATAATCAATACCACATTCTGGAAAGTTCTTGTAATCCATTCGAAGAGTAGATAATGCAGTTTATTTTTTAGAATCTTTTAGTGCTCCATTTGTTGGAACAACAACGGTGAAAGTTTAGTTCTTTTCAGGGAAATAAATTTATCCCAGATAGAATGAAATTACACATAATACAACAAATATCAAAGCCATGGATACCCTCGAACTTTTATTAGGGTAAGCCCCTGGTTTGCCATCTTTGCTCTTCATTTTATTAATTTACTTTAATTCCTGTAAAAGAAATAACAAGCTTTTCAGTAAGGTATAAGATTTGAGTAAAAGCCTTTTGGTTCTTGTCTGAATCCTTCAAATTCGCCATTTGAGTTTGTGATAAAACAACAATACTGGTGGATTACTTATATCCATTTTCTCAGTGTCATACACATCAAGCGATCTAAGCAATGTCTCCATGTAAATGCTTCCATTATCTTAATACTCTTTCTTGAGCAAGGTAACTTCAAATGGAGTAAAGCATAAATAACTGAAACCACAAGTAAAATTTAAGCAACTGATTCAATCATTATTAGCATGTTGAAAGAATTCACGTTTAGTTTTCAGTTGTCATTTAGTTAATTGCCCTGAAACATTTCAAGTACATAATTCTAGTAGAAAATTGTTTATATGTACCTGAGGCCCTTGATGAAATTTGGGACTGAAAGGATCTCCAACCACCAAACATTTTGTTGTTAACATTATAAATTCCATCTCTTGTGCATGCATAGGAACCCACAATTAAAATTTCTCCTACAGTTGAAACCCAGCAAATAAATGATCACTTGCATTTACAGAAAACCTGTTATAATAGGAAATTAATGCCTTAGTTCATGAATATGGTCACTTACGTAAGTTCAGTGACAATATAAAATCAGCATCATCAAGATAATTACTTTTAAAGCATGTTATGCAATGTGACTTATGATATATATCATAAATGTTGTCCAAATAATTAAAGCATCATATTCTGAAGAAAAATATGATGTGAAACTACTACTGTGAACATCCAAAACTAAGAGAATTTAGTTAGGCGCGTGAACATCCAAAACTAAGAGAATTTAGTTAGCCCAAATAACTATATGAATCCGGACATAACTATGATGTGGGAGAAACATGGGAAAACATAAGTTGATATTTTTACCTTATCGTTTGTTGTGATAGTACCAATTCATATTTGATGATGCAGTAAGATGTTGGTTTCACCATTCAGACCTGCGGTTGAATTTATAATTTCAGTTTATGTGAGATTATTGTTTTTTTTCATTAAAAAAATCCTTCTAGAATATACACCTTGATTATGCTAATTACACACCGAGCTTTTTAAAAAGCAATAAGGAAAAAATAGAACCACTGAATAACTTGGATCATATAGACCAGAAAGCTATTCGAACTAAAGAAATCAAACAGTACAACTCGATTTTACCCTAGTCATTTAAAGCATATGATTCTTACATGGAGAGTAAACTCGTATTCTTGTAAATACTTACGAAGATACAAACACACATCCAAGATAGCTAAAATATAGTTTTACGCTATTTTTTAAGGTCTAAGGCACATGATTCTTACATGGCAACTAAACTCTAACATCTAAAAGTACCTTGTGAACTACAGTTTTACATGAAGCAATTCTGCAGCTTAATGAACAAATTTGAAATCATATCGAGCAAAGTTTAATCTGCAGCAATTTGAACCCAAAAATATAGTTTAAACTGATGTTAATATACCAATAGAAGGGTTATGTGTCATAAACCAGAGCATCTTTTGGTTTAAAAAATAAACACATACAGTATTTTTATCAGTGCGAGTTTGAATGACAAGATGATCAACCATGTGGCCAAATGAATAGGATGATAGTCTACAATGCCATATGTTTGAAACCCACATGAGTTGGCTTCTTTTTTTTAGTTTGTCGACGATTAGATCAAATATAAAGCCATGCCGACGAGCATCCTATTTTTTGACCTGACCATAATCTCTGATCCAACATAGTCATAAGCATGCTTTAAAGCTGTTATGGTTGCAAACTCGTTATCTAATTTTGGAAATCAACATATGATAGTAGCAAATGTACTACGGGAGCTATTCAAACTAACATGGCGCAAGCAACTTAAAAAATTGAATTTCAAACTGGACCCAGTTCAGATCCTTCATCTCCGAAGCCAATACACTTGAAATCAAATGAATTTGGTAAACTTTCACTCAACAAATTTGAAACTTTAAGATCCTTTTTTTGGCAAGGCAAGCCGTTTATATAGTGGACGTACCACTTTTTATTAGAACAAGAAAAAAAGGTTAGAGGGGTTCTGCACAGGCACAAAACTCCAATTCTGGTTTGATGTGCCAGAACACAAAACAATATAGAATGGGGGCTAGACAAAAACATCTAGTCTACACAATATGACATTCCTAGCCCCCCTCCAAGGAGGAGGATCTACAAATGGTGCTAGGCGGACCAACAACACGGGTGAAACTGGAAAAAGCGAAGGCAAGATTTGGCACATAGCATAGATAAAGTGCACTGAAGATAAAGTTCTAATCCCAAGAGTGATCGTAGAACTCAAGCTTATTAGTCTCACCTACTACACCAGTTTGAATAAGCTCAACGTTATCACCTACAATTTGATACATTAACTTTCTCTTATCACTTACTTCATCAGTGATAAATTTGTGGAAGGTATCACTCATAGGACAATACCGGATACCAAAAAATAAGTGTCCAAACTTTATCAGCGTCACTCCAAACAATCTCCTCAGAATTAGCATTGATGTCCGAATTCAGGACAACCTTCTCCAAGACAGAAGCATCTGATACCGGTGCCGGATCAATCACAGTTGTAAAAGATGGAGACGGTGGTATAACCGTTGGAGGAACCGTCTTACAAACCCACATAATAGAAGGGGGTTTTGGAAGTGGAGTCCGATCAGCTAATGATAATGGAGCTAAAGAGGGACTACTAGCACTAACATGACAAGAAGCAACCGAATGACCAAAAGTTTGACATGAGGAACAAATTTTTGGTTTCTACCCATATTTGACTACCACTTCAGCAACATAACCATCCACAATCTTTACTTTGATCTCATCTGGTAGTGGATTATCAGGAGATATTTCGATAAGCGCCTTAGCATAGAAAAGCTTCTCTCGTGCGACAGTGGTATTATCAAAACATTTCAAATTCCCAATATTATTAGCTAACCAATTCAACCCTGTCAAAGACTGCAAAACCAATGGAATCTGAGAAAAAAAGTCCATACCAGAATCGATACTACATGATCTCTAGCATGATCAACGGATGGGCTCCAAGGGGTAATAATAAAAGGCTTCCCATGAATAAAAACCGGATCCAAACTAAGTATCCTCAGACGTTCGTCAGGGCTAGCAAATTTGAAATAGAACAGGGACTTATCCAAATGAACTGAAAGTCCACCATGAAGTTGTCAAGCATTGATACATTTCTCCTTAACAACAGAATACGGTGGATTTGAATCCAAAAAGAAACCAACTAGATAATCCTTCCAGAATTAGCTCCCGCAACCTAAACTTCAGCTGGTGGTTCCATGATTTCATTCTTACCAACTACCTCAAAATTTAATGGCACATAGTCCCCAGCATTTATCAGATTTTTATTGAATAACGAAACAAAGGATGGTGCATCAAAACCACTAGTGCCACCAGAAGAATTCATTCCCAAATCAGTACCAGGTTTCAGCGTACCAACCTCGTCCACACTAGAATTGGACACATGAACCCTCTGCATTTGAACGTCCATAGCAACATGGTCTACAGCATTATCAATACCGTTCACGAAAATCGAACTTCCCTTATCCGACACCACACCAAGGGGCATAGAATCACCATTAGCCAAGGAGTCAATGCCCAGGTCAATCTCATCACTACACGATGAGCCAGGCAAAACAGTGGTGGCCTGAGACCAACGATTCTCACCATCTGAGACTGCCATTAGAGGATTTAAAACTGACTTACGAGCAGCAGCAATTAGCGGGTTTGCAGGGACTCTTTGTCGGGATTAGGCGCAGCGGAGGCCAAACTCAACACACACAATCAGTCTAGTGCAGAGAATAACATAAACAGCAAAATAAAGAAAACACAGGATTTAACGTGGTTCGGCAATAGCCTACGTCCACGGGTAAAGAGAGTAATTTATTACCTCACAATGGAGAAGAAACAAAAACACATACAAGCTGACAAAATCACTCAGCTCACACTTTCTTCTCAGTTTTTCATTTTCAGGTTTTTCTTTGTGGTGGCGGCTACTTACTCTCGCTCATGATACTCCTTACAGCAATACCCAATATATATATGCTGAAGGAAAATGGCATTTACACGCAAGAGGCCCACAAGCCATAATGTGGCACGTTGCACATGCTTCAACCATACTTCACAATTCTCCACCTCGGATCATGCACAAAAGCATGAGACGATCACAAACAAAACACTCTGATTGCCACATATCCAGCTGCACCACCAAAGTAGTTGCCTACGTACCCAAAGGATCAAGCTGTCGTAGTTCATCTTAATGTCTCGCAAACGAGACTTCACAGTGTTCCGAAGAACCTCCACCCCATCGGGGTATCATACATCAAACATACAAAACATTAATCAAGTCAAGACAATGCTTGAACTTGACACTAGGAACCACTTTAGTCAACATGTCTGCAGGATTCTCTTTTGTATCAATCTTCACCAACAGAATATGACTCTCAGCTAATACTTCTCTGATGAAATGATAACGCACATCAATATGCTTTGTTCGGGCATGATGAACTTGATTCTTTACTAGGTGGATGGCACTCATACTATCACAATACACAGGAAGTTGATCTTGCACCACTCCCAAATCATCCAACAAACCTTGCAACCATATAGCTTCTTTGAAAGCTTCAGTCACTGCCATATACTCTGCCTCTGTAGTAGATAGAGCCACTGTCGACTACAGAATAGACCTCCAACATAGAGGACCTCCTGCCAAGGTAAACACATACCCTGTAGTAGAGCGTCTCTTATCCAAATCACTGGCATAATCTGAGTCTACATAACCAACACATAAATGACTGTTGTTCATATCCTTCACAAATTCTAAACCAGCATCGATAGTTCCCATAAGATATCTCAAAATCCATTTGACAGCATTCCAATGCTCTTTTCCAGGAGCATGCATGTAACGACTGACCATACTCATGGCATGTGAAATGTCAGGTCGTGTACACACCATCGCATACATAAGACTCCCAACAGCATTAGCATAAGGCACATGTGCCATACACTGAATCTCATCATCAGAGGAAGGACACATAGTTGCATTCAATTTAAAATGAGCAGCAAGAGGAGTACTTACTGATTTGGTTTCTTTAGAAATGCCAAATTTTCTTAATACCTTCTTCAAATATGTCTTTTGAGATAAACACACCTTGCCCTTCATTCTGTCTCTCTGAATCTCCATGCCAAGAATCTTCTTCGCATCTCCAAGATCTTTCATTTCAAATTCAGCTGACAACGTACATTTCAGCTTCTCAATCTCAGACTTGCAAGTAGATGCAATCAGCATATCATCTACATACAAAAGCAAATAAATGAAAGAACCATCACTCAGCTTCTTCAGATATACACAGTGATCATGGTGGCTTCTTGTATACGCTTGGCCTAACATAAAACGATCAAATCGTTTATACCACTGTCTCGGAGACTGTTTCAGTCCATACAACGATCTTTTCAACTTACACACCAGATCGTCTTCACCGGGAGATTTGAATCCATTTGGCTGAGTCATATAGATCTCCTCATCTAGATCTCCATGTAAGAACGCTGTTTTTACATCCATCTGAACCAGATTCAAGTCATATTGCGCTACCAAGGCTAACAAAATACGAATAGAGGAGTGCTTCACAACTGGAGAGAATACTTCATTGTAGTCAATTCCCTCCTTCTGGGCATATCCTTTTGCAACCAGCCTTGCCTTATAGCGAATCTCATTTTTCTTCACTCCTTCTTTCTTAGCATATACCCACTTACATCCAATCGCTTTCTTGCCCTTAGGGAGCTTGGCAAGAACACAGATGTCATTCTTGTGAAGAGATGTCATTTCTTCACCCATAGCATCTTTCCATTCTTCACACTCAACGCTATGAATAGCTTGTGTGTACGTCTCGGGAATGCCTTCATCAGTAACTGGTAAAGCATAAGTTACACAATCTCGAAACCAACCTGGTTTCCTGATATCCCTTTTCGGTCTGCTAGAAGCAATTGACTCTGGAACACTTCTCTCAGCCTATGTTTCTATTTCTAACCCATCGTCGGAATCATCAGCACTGCCCCGGTCAACCGTAACTTCATCTGTTTCAACAACTGAATCTGTCACCTCTTCAGAAGCTGGTCCCACTGGTACAGTTTCATCTGGGACTTGTGTAAAAATATCAAACTTCACACGCTGCAAATTCTCACGATTACTGCTCTCATTCTCCACCTGATGAGAACCCTTAGGCTTTAGCATAGCAGCTTCATTAAACGTAACATCCCTGCTTGTAATCATTTTCTTGGTAACCGGATTCCAAAGTTTGAACCCTTTGACTCCAGTCTTCATGCCAACAAATATTGCCTCAACAGCACGAACTCCAAGCTTATTGTCCTTCACATGAAACCAAGCAGGACAACCAAATACATGAATCAACTCACAGTCATAAGCAGGCTTACCATACCAGAATTCCATTGGTGTTTTGCCTCCTAATGCAGAAGAAGGCAACCGATTGATGAGAAAACATGCATAAGTAACAGCTTCAGCCCAGAATGCTTTGTCTAATCCAGAATTAGACAACATACATCGTACTCTCTCTAGCAGTGTACGATTCATCCTTTCTGCGACTCCATTCTGCTATGTGTTTCTCTAACCGTGAAATGTCTCTTGATTCCCTCATCTTGACATACTTTGTGAAATGGATCACTTGTGTACTCTCCACCGTTGTCTGAACGAAGTACTTTGAGTTTTCTACCCGTTTGAGTTTCAACTGCTTTCTTCCATCTCACAAATATTTCCAGAACATCACTTTTCTGTCTCATGACATACACCCATACACGTCTAGAATAATCATCAATAAAAGAGACAAACCAATGCTTACCTCCCAAAGATGCATTTTTGGAAGGACCCCATACATCTGAATGAACATAATCTAGATCTCCACTAGATTTATGGATTCCCTTACCAAAGCGAGATCTTGTCTTCTTGCCTTTTACACAATGTTCACAGAAATCTAACTTACAGACAACAACCTCTTTCAGCAGATTTTGCTTAATTAAAGCATTCAAAGATTTCTCACCTGGATGTGCAAGCCTCATGTGCCATAGCATTGCAGATTCCTTAATAGCAATTTCACTCTGCTCAGTTGTAGCTACATCCCCAGTCACTGTTCTCCCATTTAAGTAATACAAGTTGTGATGACGTGTACCTTTCATAACAACCATAGCTCCAGAAATCACCTTCATAACTCCATTTTGACCATCAAGTCTTAATCCCTTGGATTCAAGCATTCCTAAAGAAATCAGATTCTTTTTCATACTCGGCACACACCTCACATTTTTCAGTTCTCTAACCTTGCCATCATGCAGTTTCAGGCGAATACTACCAATTCCCACAATGCTACAAGAATTGTGATTTCCCATCAATACTTCGCCCTCAAACTTCGTAAAATTTGAAAACCATTCTCTATTCGGAGTCACATGAAAAGTAGCACCCGAATCAAGTATCCACTCATCATCTTTTGCCTTAGAGTTAGAAGGTAACGTGGTTAAAGAGTAATCTGACTCATTACCTGTGTCTTTGCTGGACTGGACGACATTTGCTGCACTTTTGCCTTTCCTGTCCCGCTCCTTGACCTTAGGACAATCCTTAGCCCAATGGCCTTTTTCATGACACCACGCACATTCATCCTTAGCCAAACGCCCTTTTGCTTTCGAGTATCCTTTACCCTTACCAGGATGTTGGCCAACATTTTTCTTGTGGTTTGATTTTCCGCCTCTCACTACAAGAGCATCACCACCATCTTCTCTGGAGATATCATCTCTATCCATCTTTCGGAATTCTTCACTGCGTAGTGATGTAGCGACTTCATCATAAATCAGCTTGTCTTTGCCATGAATTAGCGACTTAATCACGGGTTCATATTTCTCCGGAAGAGAATTCACTAAGCACAAAGCTTTCTCCTCATCTGGAGTGATCTCATCATAATTAACCAACTCCGTAAGGAGCTTGTTAAAGGAATCCAGATGCTCAGTCAGAGTTGCACCCTTCTTCATATTGAACCGATACAAATTTCTTTTTAGATGAATTCGGTTTGCCACATTCTTCACAAGGTACTTCGCTTCAAGTTTTTCCCATAATTCTTTCGGCGAGGTCTCATGTTGATAGTTCACTCTGATATCTGCTTCTAAGCAACCCCTGATCGTAGCTAAACAAAGCCTTTGATTCTTTTCCCATTGTTTGTTTGACCATTCTTCTGGTTTCTCTATTCTCAAACAAGGTTCCAAATCCAAATGTTCAAGAGCATCAGACACATCTGTTCTCCACAAACCAAAGTTATTGTTTCCATTAAATTTTTGTACATCTAACCTTGCTCTGTGAAACACTATTTTTTCAGATTGATTAGATTCACCCATTGTCGCAACAAAAACAACTTACATAAGAGAAACACACACAAATGGGAAAAACTGCCTTCACAGGAATTTCGTCGAACACCTTCCGTGCACTAAACTGAACACACAAATCCAAAGATTGCAACCGCAAGCTCTGATACCAATTGTCGAGATTAGGCGCAGCGGAGGCCAAACTCAACACACACAATCAGTCTAGTGCAGAGAATAACATAAACATCAAAATAAAGAAAACACAGGATTTAACGTGGTTCGGCAATAGCCTACGTCCACGGGTAAAGAGAGTAATTTATTACCTCACAATGGAGAAGAAACAAAAACACATACAAGCTGACAAAATCACTCAGCTCACACTTTCTTCTCAGTTTTTCATTTGCAGGTTTTTCTTTGTGGTGGCGGCTACTTACTCTCGCTCATGATACTCCTTACATCAATACCCAATATATATATGCTGAAGGAAAATGGCATTTACACGCAAGAGGCCCACAAGCCATAATGTGGCACGTTGCACATGCTTCAACCATACTTCACACTCTTCCAATTTTTGAAACATGATCCGATAAAGCAGCTGGATCCGAAGAGGAACGATGCAAGGAAGCAGCACCCGAAACCCCGATCTGCAAAGCGGCATGAGAAGGAACCATAGTTGTTGCCGAAATCGCAGACTGATTTGGGTCATTGGCTGAGAATAGACGGCCTGAACGAGTTGCAAAAGCTCGGAGAGCATCAACACCATCGTGAGACTTGACTCCCTTCTTACGAACCATAGAGAAGAGGCGTTGTGAGAAAGAGACAAGAAACGAAAATGAGCAAAAGAGGGAAAATCACGTGAGCGATTTAGGGTTCCGCCATTTACAGCTGTGAATTTAATTAATTTGAGAAATGTTCCGCCTTTGAATTATGACCTTTTTTCAAATGGAATTATGACTAGATATATTCATTTTTTGAAGTAAAACATTTTCATTTTCATTGAAAGAAAGAAAAAAAATCTGAATTACTCTGAGTTTGAAGAAAACATACATACATACATATATATATACATATATATAGGCGAGCGTTCAATGGCACCCCAAACAGTGCAGCACCCCTAAATGCTCCCTGATTTCCACCACGTATCATGTTTCTCTCTCCCACCACTCATTCTCTCACCTCTCACTCACTTATTCTAATATAAATACATGGTTTATATAGAGGGGCAAATGAGGTGCTCACTATTTAGGATGTCATTGAACACTCTTTATATATATATCTATGTAAGTAAATTCAGTTTGTGTAATTAATATGTACAAACTTCAGATTTGCCCGTGAATGGAAAAAAAGGATTTTTTTTATTAATTAAATAAAAAAGGATGACATTTTATTGATAACAATGCTAAGCAAGTAAGAATTATTTAAGAAAAATTAGATGACATTTTATTGGTAAAAATGGTAAGCAACCAAGAATTTTTCTGGCTTTCACATTCTACCATTATAGTCCCATCCAAAATAGGATCAAAATCACACACATAATGAAGCACAAAAGATATGATCAAGTCCATCTTTTGTTTTTATTACATATATTTTCCTTCTTGCATCATCTTGTCATTCATTGGTTTATGTTACTTTTAGCGATTGAAGTATTAAATTTTCTTACCATTTATCGAAAATAAAATCACATTACTTTACTTACCTTTTCTTGAAAAGACATTGCATTCAACCGTTCTTTCTCCATAAATCTACACGATAGACCTTTAGATTTTCCTATATGTGCAAGCCTTACGAATGTGAACATAGGATTGAAAGCAAGATCCTCTAATTTTCTAGTTCTTGATAATGCAACAAACGTTAAACCAAGACTTTCTTTATCGCCTATGTCAATGATCGTTTGATCAAGTGTTAGTCCTTGACTTTTATGTATCGTTATTGCCCAACACAAACCTAAAGGTAATTGAGTTCGCGTGCATGTTGTACCGGAAGAAGTTTTCCAATTTACAGTTTGAGGAGTAATTGGAATGATGTTTGTTCCATGTCGAAAATTAATTCCATGATATTTATCAAAATTGACCATCACTGCAAGTGGTAAATCATTGGGAGAGCTTGTTGATCGAGAATACACGATATCCACAGTAGTACCCATAGCACCATTAACCAACCCATTTTGATCTGAAAGATTAGATCCCAGCATCACTCAAGCACCTACATAGAGATAAATACATTTTTCTAAGCCATTTGAGCAATGGGTTTTTCAAGTTGAATCAAACGATTCTTGTTATGTTCATTAGCTGTCATTCTTGTTGGAAAAAGATAAAGAGCATTTGTAAAATTTTCCTTCACATCTTCAGATAATGTAAGTCAATCTCTAGTTTTGAAAAGTTTCCAGTCGTCTAAAGTAGATGCACCTCTACTCAATCTTTCTAAAGCCTCTCGAAAAGGCGATTGCTTATCTCCGGCTTGACGATATATATAAGATAGTCTTACATAGGGCTGTAACGGTAACGGTTACCGTTACCGTTACCATAACGATGTCGTCGGTAAATCAAAAATGTCTACCGTTACCACTATCAATATTGTCGCTATACCGGTAGTCGATATACCGAAACATCGATATACTAATAATCGGTAACGGTAAATTACCGTTACTTAAACATTAAAATGTTGCAGTATTTTTTAATCTCAAAGTTTCAGAACTAAACTTCGCTACATTAGCAGCCTTTTACATTAGGCTAAAAACACAACTTTACAAGCCAAAACCTGATCAGTTTCTCAATATCATTCATATAAAGAAGTAAAATAGAAAATAAAACATAAATTTGCACTCTGGTCTGCAAATGATGGAAGATTGAAGGAGCTTTATCACTCTGGTCTGCAAATGATCCAAAAAGGGAAAACTGCGAACAAACATGAAATTAGAATTGTAACAAAAATTACAACAAGAAAGTGTAACTGTGAACAAACATGAAACTTTGCTGAACAGTGGACATATTCAGAAACCTTTTCCCATATCAAAAATCAAATTTCTTTGTTCGTTGGAAAAAAAACTTTGAATTTTATTTTTTTCCAAACAAAAGAAAGAAAAATTGAAATCGGTTACTACTCCTGTTTATACTAATTTGTTACTGTTATTCAACACGCACTTTCTATGTTCTTCAGACATACAAAGTTTAAACTATTGGCTCACTAATACTCAGTAGCCCTAAATCGAATTTTTAATTAACAATTATAAGTTAGACCGGAACCAAAACAAACGAAAAAATAGTATAGAAATAGATTACCGGTTGCATACGCTGCCTTCCATCAACTGCCCCATTTAATTTCTCTTTCCTATTATAACTGAATAGGAAGCAGAAGAAGTAAGTTGGAATAACGATGGTGACCAATGACAATAGAAGACGAAAAAAATTATCTAATAATATTAAGAGATAATGTCTTTGTTTGGGTTTGCTTACTGCAGAAATAAAACCCTAAGAATTGAAACGGAGGATGGCACAAATCTAAAGAAATATGAATCCTACGGCCCAGAATGCTGTGTGTATAATAATTAAGATGCATATTGTCGGTAATTTACCGATACCGACGGTTTGAAGAAAAGCTTACCGTTGTTTTTACCGCTTGAACGGTAATATTACCGTTACCGTACCGACTGTATCGATACACCATTTTGTTGTGTTATTGGTAACAAATTTGTCGGTAACGGTAATTTTACCGTTACCATAACAACCCTAGTCTTACACACTTATCGAAACTCATATAAGCAAGCCCTCCACGTTGTTGCATAAGATTCTCACCTTTCACGTATAACGAACTATCACACACAGGGGGTAGTTGTCTCATATCACTGACTAAGACAATTGATACACAACCGAATAAGTCATTAACTGAAAAAATATCATGACATCGTAAATCGATATTTGCAATCATTGTTCTATCAAGCATGCTATATTCATCAATTATAATCAACTTGCTATCTTCATAATCATTTTGCATGCGACGACATTGCTCTCTGAAATTTCTTTATAAGAGGACTTCCTTTCTGTGGAGATTGAAAATTCATGATGTATAGTTCTACGACCAATGTTGAATGCAACAACTCCAGTCGAAGCCATTATATGAACTGCATTCCTAGTTCCAAAATGAGCAACAATCCTATGAACAATAGAATTTATAAGAGTTGATTTCCCAGTACCAGCTCCACTGCATATAATCATTCGAATTGATTTTCCGGCTATTATGGATTTATATACCATATCAAGTGCAGTTCGTTGATTGTCAGACAACCTCTCTAAAGGAATAGAAATGGAACCATTTATGCGGTCATTTGTAGAATCAAGAACAGAACGTAAATTGGTATGTATAAAATTACATTCGGTTTATATATTAGGATATCGCTGAAGTGACTCATTCCAATTATACGAAGTATCAAAATCTCGTGGACCAATTTCATCTCCTCTCCTGGAGTGAATAAAGGTCCCATCGTCGTCGCCATCATCCATTCCTCTTGTTGAATTTCTTCAATGTCGTTTACATCGTTATTCATTTTAAATTCATCTTATACGGCTTATGGAAGTGACTGAGGTCGGATAAAACCCAGATGAATATATCTATCATACCAAGTATCAAAATTTCCTTTCGATTCATTTAGATTTCAATAATGATGGTTTAGCAATACATGTATTAAATAATTTGATTAGCGGTTCGAAATGCAAAGGTTATAATGATCATTATAGGAAAATGTACTATTTCAATAATCAAGGTATTTAAAGGCAAAAAAATTAAAGTAAATTTGAAAAGGAAACATTGTTCTATTTACGTATACAATCTTATAAAATTTTCATTATGTCAACAGTAGTACTTAAGAAATAAAATTAATTTTGTATTACCTATTGTTCGCAAAAGAGCTCCCAATTTCTAATAAATGGTGGAATATTGCTCTTCAGATCTGGTATTATTCGTACCATTGCCTCTGTTCGTAATTTATGCCAACCTTCATTATAAAAGCGGAAGTTTTTTGTCATATCAAACAGCGAGAAATTTTCATGCTCGGTTGATCGATCCATATATCTTATATTAAAATTTAGATCAGATTCTACCATATCTTCATCCGTTGTGGTATTTCGACGTTTGATCACCGTTGACATCATGCTTTTCTCGCTTACAATAAGCTGCACTATTGTTCTGGATGAACGTACTAAAGGATATGACATTAGAAGATGACGCACTTCCTATGCAAAAATGTCTCGTTCAGATACAGTCTTAAGAAGAAGTTTCTTTATTGCAGAAGTAGATGTTTTGCATGGTTTATGAACATTTTCTACTATTGATCTGAATGTATCTCTTACCATCTTTGATACTGGTTCAGATTTAACTACGTATTTTCCAATATAATTTTCCATAGCATGAACGGATAGCACCGGAGACCAATCAATATTAGCATGCCAAACCTGAAGTACTTTCCTTTTATGAAAGCATACTAAAGGGTCATTACGTTTTAAGATAAAACGGAAGATTTTACTATTTGGAGGATCTTCTACAATTTTAGATTGTGGAATGACATAAAATGAATATTTAAACCGACATGTTATTTGCTTGGTTGTCTTGTGCAACCGCAAATAATAACTTCCACACCTAGAATGACGCATAACCCAATTTATCAAATTTGCATAATCTTCGTCGTCGGCATTTAAATTTGCATCAGTCGGAATAACCCATGCGCAAGGATGTTCTTGTACATTTAATGATTCACCCATATTAGGATTTATTGTACGAACAAGACGATCAAAATATTCAATTATTATATAATTCTCTGATAAGTTTTCATTAACATATGATAAGTTCGGCGCATCTTTGAAACAGAGAAAGCAATGAATACGTCCACTTCCACGATTTTTCCATTCAAATCTATACCAAAAGTCAATTACTGAAAACTCTGGTGTTAAGAAATCTTTTACGAACATATGAACCCTTGTTTGAAAAAACCATGCAGCGATAAGCAGATTTTCATTTAGTAATTGCGCCTTTCTTTTTCTTTTCTCATAGAGATTCAAATTTTCCAAGTCATCAGTCGGGTCAAGAAGTTTATAAAGTTCTGGCCATTACATATCCGCTGAACTTAAAGTGAAAAATATTGTTGTTGCTCCTAATTGTTTCACCATTACGGTTAATTCTTTCAACCTTGCTTACCAATAAGAAGGGCTTCCATGGATGCCTTTTGCGAAGTAAGAAATACGTTGAGACAACTGTTTATCTTCTGGTTTTAACATTTCACAGATATCTTGAATTGACAGGTCTCCATCCTCCGGATTTTTCTATACGTAAATATTACCAATATCAAGAGCACGCCATCTACAAATTGAGTTATAAGCAAAGTATCAAAATCTTGGATCTTTTGCAAATCTCCGATCATGGTATTTCATAAGATATTGAAAATATTGTAAAGGCCTAATTTTTCTTGGTCGAGCTTGTCTCAAAATCAGCACTTCCTGATGGAACAATGATGGAAATGTCATGGAGATATACCCAGGAGTATTAAACTCATCAATAGTATTTGATGAGATCGACATTTGAACAATTGTTCTATACTTTTCTTGATTTTCTAAAAGAGATAAAATGTGGGCTTGCTGGTTTGGTTGTACTGAAGATGTGACTGCGCCTGATGTCTCAAATTCATCAATGCATGTAACTTCATTTTCAAACTCCGGTGGTCCTCGTGCATCATCATCAGAATATTGTGTTGAATTTGTCTGCGAATTATCTGGAATATAAGGAAGGCTAGAGGGAACTCCATCGAATGTTAGCTCACGAAGAGATATTTCATTAATTTGCACATCGGAGTAATAAATATTATGTGTTTTATGCTAGAGTAGTGCTTGTCTTACATGCTCACGTCTTACTCGAAATTCCTTACTTTCGTGTGTTCCAGTCCTGTTGACAATTAATATTACGGATAAAATTTCCAACCTGAAAGGAAGAGAACATGCGATTGCATTGATATCTTGAGCGAAATTGATAATATTTCCGCTACATTTATATTGTTGTCCTTTAAAACGATAAACTGGCAAAACATGATGAATATGCGCAATTAGTATTTGTTCTAAACTTGTTAGACAAGATAATACAGGCGGAACGGATCCGGGTTCCATAAACTTTTCAAAACTGAACAAATAAGGAAGACCATATTGCGGTTTATCCGTGCAACAATCAGAACAAGAAGTTGGTGAAACAGTTAGATCTGGATAAAATCGAGAGCAAGCTTGACAAATTTTCCATTGAATATTTTGACATGGGTTTCTAAATTTCTGAGCATTGGTAATTTTTGCAATGAGAGATGAACTATTAATCATGCTCGAGTTTTTACGAGCAGCTCTAAATTCTTTATGTCGTGCATAGGGATGGCAAAAAAATCCGTACCCGCGGTTATCCGCGGGTAAAATCTGTCATGGATATGAAACGGATAATTTAATGGGTGTCCATGGGTAAAATAAATGGGTATTTTTAATAACCGTTAATTAATGGGGCGGGTACGGATAGTAAGATATTCATGTCCGCGGGTACCCGTGTCCGTATTGAATGTGATTTATTATCAATAATCAATACAAAAAATAATGTTGTTCGCTGTTCGGTATTTGTGTGCATGCTTTTACTCAACAATTTATAATTGGTTGTTGATATTTTGATGGATAATTCTGTTGTTGTCTCTTCTTTTTTGGATGTTGGTTTAAATATGTATTGGTATTTTGACGTTAGCATTTAAGAATTGATCTAATTTGTTTTTTTTACCAAATGTACTTTTAAATAATTTCAATAAATGGCTAAAAAGTAAATTGAATAAATACAATGGATACCCACGAATACCCGTCATTACCCGCATCCTGTTTAAAACCCGTTTAATAGATACCCATGCGGGTATGGGGCGGGCACGGGGCAAAAAATCACCCAATGGGGTGGGTGATGGGTTGGTACTACCCGCGCCCGCCCCGCCCCATTGCCATCCCTAGTCGTGCAGCATCAACTGCTTTTCTACGTTGTTCTTCAATAGTTTCACTCGAACGTCTAGCTCGTTGGGTAGATGTACGATTTCTTCTGTATTTATCCATGATTTCATCGTATTTTTTAAACATCGACAAGTCTCTATTATATAAAAATTTATTATGTTAGCAAATTTCTCAAAGTAGTACTTTTAATCAACTATTATCACATTAAAGCTAAATGCAGATTAATATACCTTTCTGAAACACCTGAAAAATCAAATGAACCAAAAGCACCAAAAGAATCATCAAAAATATCACATGTACTGGAGCAAGATGGAGCGGACGCTTTTAACCTTTTGGATGTACCAAAAGTTCCTTTAAAAGAATTCGAATCAACATATAAAGCATTCGAATGTGGCAAAGGCTCTTCTCTTGTCGTAGGTTTGTTTATTACATCCTGTGATATATGTTTATAATTTAAATTTAATATATTTAATAACATATAATAATATTCGAATTAAAAGACCAAAACACAAGTTCTTATGCTAAAACTTGACATTATATCATTGTAGTCAAGGCGCTAAGACATAAAAAGACGCAAGCATTGAGCCTCGGGCTTTTTTGAGCCTTGGGCTTTTTTGCGTGTCTTTTATATGAGTTTGATCTGCTATTTTACTAACTATAAATTAATTTTTAAACCATATTCTATAATTCATTCAATTAACTACAAATTTTATTAATAAGATTTAAATTTTAAACCACATTTTATAATTCATTGAACAATTAAAATTTTTATTTAACTATTTATAAACAAAATTTTGAATTTAGTAAAAAAAAGCATCTCAAACTACAAAAAGGCGCCCTCAAACTGCAAAAAGGCGCAAGCCTTGAGGCTTGGGTTTTTTTGCGTTTAGGCGCACCTAAGCGCGCGCCTTGATAACTATGCATTATATTTTAAAAATTGTAAATTTAAGCAATGAAAACCTTCATAGCTAAACTAATTCTTGCATGAACATCTTGCGTGGTTGATCCATTCATCATCTTGTTCGTCATTGTTTAGCAAGGGAAATGCATTTAAATCAATATTATGCATATCACCTACACATGCAAAAATTAATTTATAAATATCACAACTAATAGACAAATTAACGTTAATTCTAGTAATTTCAATGGTCAACGCAAAATATTTAATGATAACTAATGTTGAAAGAATCACCTTGATCTCTAGGTTGTGTTTTTTTCAAACTGACTTGGCAATATAAATTATTATCTAATGGTTGGTCATTGTCATTGTTGGATGAAGGCATAACATGCAAATCAATGTAATTCGTATTATGCCTTATACCTGTCTGAAAAGTTTAAAAAACCAAGAATTAGAATTGACTTCATTTATCATTTATAACAACATAACAAAATTATTTAAACAATAACAACATGATAAAAAAGCATTGTTAAAATCTGAAAAAGATGAAAATTTAACCGTTCGACGAACAAACTGTGATGCTGACATCTCTGTAATTTGACCGATATCTTCTTGAAATGGTAACTCGTCATCAGTAGACAAGGGCAATGCATTCAAATCAATTTGATGCACACTTTGAGTCATATTTCCTAACTTAAAAAAAAATAAAAACATAATGAATCAAAAAAAATAAAGTTATGAGACAAGATGAAGAAAAAATCATAATGAGCATAGTGCGAATCATAGATAATACTAATTTGAATGCAAACACTTGATTGCAAGAACAAATGATATGCACAGCGTAAAATAAAATGATGAACTTCAAATCAAAAGGTTATAAAATTAACAATAAAATTACTTCCATACAAACATTCAAAGAAATATAAATATATATTTTATAAAATTCTTCAAATTTCCAACGAAAAGATCATAAATTAGAATGAAAGTAAAAAATAATAGCAAGCAAATAAATATAAGGGGAATGCCATTAATGAAGTGGATCAATAAGAAGAAGAAGCCATCAATTAGTTTATTGTTTTGTACATCTCTGAAAGAAGACCCAAAAGCTGCCATACTATCACTAAGGCTGCAGAAATTTAACTTCTGAGTAAAAAATCAGCTTTCAGTAATCAAATTCGCATAAGGTAGCAGTATAAACTAAGGGGTAATTAGTAAAATTAATTTAGCTACAAAAAAAGGAAGAAATCTAATAGTAAGAAAAGATAAAAATAATGTTATGTACATCTCTGAAAGAAGACCCAAAAGCTGCCATACTATCACTAAGCGTTGAAGAAATTTAACTTTTGAGTAAAAAATCAGCTTTCAATAATCACAGGAAATAAATTGATTCTAATTAGATTAATCAATTTCAAAGGAAATCATAATCGAACCTGTGGAACCTGATGTTGCTTGAAATGATTATGTTGTTTTCAACGGAGGAGGAAAGGTATAAAAAGAGGAAGATACATAAATTTAGGGAATATATCTACAAAAGTTGGAAGAAATCAATGTAAAAGGAGGAAGTAGCGGCGGGATTTAGGTTTATACGCAGAAATTAGAAAATGAGTGAAACAGGGAAGAAAGGGTATTGTTAGTGACCCTCCACTTTTGGTTAAGGGGCGTCACGTTTCAAATTCAGCAAGGTGATACCGAACTTTTCAGCCGAATTCGGCCGGGGTATTGTTAGTGACCCTCAACATAATTATTTATTAGCAGTTAGCTAGCTTCTAATATTTTATATTAAAGTCCATATATTTAAATTAATTACAAAACACAAAATTTAAGTAATTTAAATAAATTCAAGGGAAAAATTTTATAACGACAACGGAATTAAATATTTTATCCATAAGGACAATGCACTACAAATTTATCGAGAAGGACAGTTTATAGCCCAACCCAACAGAATCCCTATAGTCGCTTATTTTCTTCGTCGTCATTCTTATTCTTTTTTTCCTCAATAGTGAACAATACGTTCATCATTAAGGCTTAATTCGTATGATTAACAAAAACGGCGACTGAATCAAGATCCTCACCATCTCCGGCTGCGAAGGACAAGAATTTAGAAGAAAACCCTATAATCGCACCTGATACCGATCAAATCGAAAAGGAAGTGGAAAAAAATTCCGAAACTCTAGTCGAATCTGCAGAAAATATACCATCTACAGTCGAAACCCTAGGTCGTGATAAACAAACTGATATCTCTGATGGTCAAAATGTTAAAGTAGTACAATTCGAAAAAGAAAATGATAATGTTAATACTGGAAATGAATGTAACGGCCGGAAAATCCGTACCAATTTGAGCTGACTAATATCCTACACATTCAACTCAAAGTGCACGAAAGTTCAGGTCATTAATAGAAAGAAATTAGAGGATGAGATAGAAAAGATAGAACTAATAGAATGGAAGAAGAAGAACATCAGAATCAGAGTAAACACGAATCTCACAGCGGAATGAATAACATGTATTATAACATAACTTTGAACTACACAAACTGAATTTGTATATACATACCATATCAGAGTACAACTCATATACATTACAGCGGAAATAATCTCTAACTAACTAATGGTGAAGCCTTCTGCTTGCAGCTCCTCCAAGTGAATCTGTAAAAGCCTGAAACACTTGACTGCCCGAACAAATTTGGGCACCCAAGAGTTTAGGGAAAACAAACAAAATAAACTCTGGGTCAGTCATGGGACTGGTGTGAGTAAATTCCAACCATACTGTTTAGCTTTGAAAATCCTTTTGAAACAAAAGGATAATAGTAAGACCAACCCACACATAAACATGGATGATTTTTACCTTACTATAACCCAAGATATTTTGATATCAAAATCCAGTGATATTATAATAATGTCTACTCAATTTAATAACCAAGTAGCAGAACGCTTGCATCTCACGCTCCACATATAAATAGTATAAAATCAAAAACCGCAGGGCGCTTATTGGAGAATGGATTCCAACAGACAAGGTATGGGAGCACCTACCGATCAGTGTACTCTAGAGGGGATACACCTGGGTTCAACAAGAACGTCTTGCAACCCGGCCATACATGACCGCTCACTCATTTAGCTTGAGTGTCGTGAATATATTGCCACCCACGGTTGTTGGCCATCCAACCGTCATCCGAAGATACATAATCGAAAAGAAGAACAAATATGAATTTTCTCTAGATCGGTGACAATACACCTTGCTTGGGGATGACCCAACTAGCCATGCTGCCTAGCCCAACTTTTGTTACTTCCTGGTTATGAGGCTAGAGGCTACGTCTATCTTCAGAACATCTAATCACCATTCACTTTGAATGCCACATCGTCAAACCCATCAATTCGCTAATCGATTTCCAAAAATATCAAGGGTATAACAAGCTAAGAGGAACGAATTCCTCCGCCACCAGACGTAATACCTTTAAGAGATCAACTATACGTGATTTGTTAGGTATACTCTGTCAGACACTCGTCCATACAAGTTGTCCTGGAACTGGACAAACAGAAAACATCATTCTGGAACTGGATGACCCTTGCATTTCACTCCATCTTCAATTATCTTCAGCATATTCTAATTCGCAGCGCTTATGCCTATACGGAGTGGTTTTCGGATAATATATCCAACCGGTCTCTCTGTGTTGACAACGATGGTCAAAACACTTCGATAGTCGGTTATTTAACTAGTGAAGTAAAAACAAACATCCATTCTAATGTATAACTAAACATCATACAATCACAGGCGCTTTTTATTTAACATTCGTTCTTATTATTCGAATTCCTATTTCACTTTATAACTCTGTTTCTAAGTCGACTTCTGGTTAGATCAATATCAAGTTAATAACTAAATATTGATTTCATATCCTAATAAAATTCCTTGGTTTAAAACTAAATATTAACTATCCTATCAGATTATAATTCCTAGAAGTATATTTACTTTATTACATTCGACATCGTCGAATTATAGTTCCAAATCCTAATGGTTTAATTCTAATCACATTTCGAATATCGAAATGCTGTCATCGTTTTCTAACACGATTCTCTAATTTCTCTTTCTAAACTTATTCTTATATTTTCTTTGGACAAATAACGTTACTTATTACTTTCGAATCAGTGGATTTCGAACCAACTGTTTACATTCCCTAGGAAGTGCTGCTATATATAAAAATCACGCTTAAGTTTGGTTAACAGCGTTAATTTATCGTTACAGTTCAAAACTTGTCATACGCTGTAGTATCCTTCTTTATAACTAATCTTGACATAACAGTCACGCCTAAGCCTAGTCAACAGCGTTATATTATCGCTATAGTTCTAAGACTTGCAATATGCTGCCATATTCCTTTTATACTAATCTTGACATCTCTTTCCATCACAAACTGATATCGTTCCTCGATAATAGTGAAGCCGTTCAAGTTGGGGTATTTTACTTACCTCTCAGACCTTGATGGACAACATTCTTACCTTAGAACAGATATAAGTCTGTACTCTAATCCCTTATTACTTATAATATCTATCAGACCATAATTTCTTGTTTAATTTGAACTATGGTTTTATAATACCATATCCTTACTTTGAAACTTGGTTGTTCATAACTATTTATATTAAATATTAATTCTTTGCTTCTTCTTACTTATACAGTTCCACTTATAACTTCTTTTATCAAGAATCATTAGCAACGAACTATAAAATACCAGTTTATAATAGTACTTCTATTATAATTTAAACTTCTCTTAAATTATAAAAATATAATTTTTATAATTATCTTCGTTGATTTGCCTGACGGCCAACCAACTTCTTAACAAAAAGATGAGTTTACGGTCGGTGCTGCTCTTTTCTTCATCGCTATCGTCTATTTGATTTAAATCAAAATAACGTTGAATTACCATTCAACATTAATACCCACACAGGTTTTTAGTGTCATTTGGGTTCAAACAATGCATATATAAATAATTTAAAACAACCAGTTCATATAAATATCGAGGAATCCGGTTGGATTCCTCCAACCGGTTTCCTGCATCCACAGATGTTAGTCAACCCAATTAACACTAACTCTATACTAGGGAATATTAAAATCGGCGGAATCAGTGTCCAACCGATGATGTGTACATATGCAACGATATATAATATTCAACTAATTTAATTGTAATCTACCTAATCACATAGCATTCAAACAACATTGAAATATAATTATAATATTTTAAAACAGATCAGAGTTAGTGAATTTACTCACCTTTGCGCGTTAATCGTTAAATAACGATTTGCGTCAGTTGATTATACCCGGCGCTTTAATAAACTAAAACCGTAACGTGCTCCAAATCTGTTTCATGACGTACTGCTTGTCGATGCGATCCCAACGCATCTTGGTTTGTCGGATCCGGCCCATCCATGCACCCACAGGAAACAACTGCGCCCCTTTTTGGTCCAACTCACGTCCACCTTACTTTGGGTCTTTTTCTTTTCTTTTATAACTGGGCTTTATCTTTTAAATTGTCGGTCCACTGTCAACTCCTCCGCCAACACAACGCGAGGCTGATGTGCGAGCTTCCGAAAAAATGTACACTATCGGCTGCTCCTTCACTTCGCTGTAAAGCCAGGTGCGAATACTCTTCACACCGTTTCCACCCGATTTGCCTAGAGTTGCTAAATGCTTTACTACACCCGGATACGAACTCCCACTTTCAAACTTCACAACTGAGGCCACGCCATTTCCTTCCAACTTTCCACAGTTATATTGTTTTGAACCCCTGCCCAGATAGTATTACACACGCACACTCTTGTTACCAGGTACACACGCACATGCACTCCTGTTAACAAGAACTCCATGCATCGCATATACTACTCTTACATTACATCTTTTCTTTTACTCCATTTCGTCATTAACTTCCCACTCTTCCCGTTCCTGTACCTTGGTATATATGTTGCATGCATGCTTGCATGCATGACACTCCCCTAGCTCCCTTATACATACGTAGTGTTCAGATCCCCCTCTTTTCTTTCTCTTTTATTATCCTATATATTTTTCGTTTTTGGGCCTCACAAAAATAAGAAAACTAACCCATCCCAAGTTTTAACCCAAACTGCCGTAAATAGTACCTTAAACCAAACAGGGACTCACGTATATATCCAACCAGTTTGCTCCACCATTAATTTTCGAACTTGGTGCTCTTCATTCCTCATACACACAGACGTTACTCCACTGGCAGCCCCATCGCAGATCATTACTTCTGTGATCCTCTACCCCGTCGACGCGGCTTCCACTTACCCAGCGTCTAAACAAAGAACTCGCAGCAGCCCTTCATATTGCACGCATGAATACCCCTAAACCTGCTAACGTGCTGTCCCCACTGACACTGTGCTACCCCAATTCGATTAAAGAAAACCCGCACCATGGAAGAAAGCTCAACGTCATTTTATTTGGTACTTAGAAAGTAAGAGTTGGGTTCGATCTTTTTTTTTTTTTTTTTTTAACAGGAGAGAAGGTCTCGTTTTGCTGAAAGAAAGATGAGAGGAAAAATATCTGAAGTATACGTACAAAGAAAGAATGGCTTTGTTTATTATTATTATTATTATTATTATTATTATTATTATTATATATGTTTCTTTTGGATCGACCATTGAAGCTTGATGTACCAATGAACACAAAATGGCGGATGGGTATATTTATAGACAGATTACTTAGCCACTAAGGAGTAAGGAGTAGCGTTAGTGTTAGGGTAGCTTAGGTTAGGATAGGTTAGCACGTTTAGGGTATGGCGGAAATGTTTCAAAGTATGGTCTGTGTTTTTATTTAATTTGATGAAGGGGTATGGTTCATCACCTAAGCTATAGCATAGCATATGCATTTGTCTTTATTTGAAAAGATTGGATACGTACAAAACCTTGCCAGCATCTTTGTTTTATCTTTCCTGGTAGCACCTTCTATTTGTTAGTTTACACATATGACACTTAATACACCCTAGCATGCACATAAACTTTCTAGTTATATATGTTACTTTTTTTTTTCGTTGAGAGTTTTGGACGAGTGCAACTTCACTACTTACAAAACATGCCTTTGTTTAACGTAAATAAGGACTATGAGTAGATTGTTGTATATACTTGTTTTTTATTTCCAACTGTACAGTTAATCGTACTCTGCTACGACAAATTCCGTTCATATCAGAACTGCTACGGACAAAAATAAGAATACGGTCGTGTCCAGCGAGGTGCCACGGTCCCAAAAATATAATAATATCGGTAGGTTAACTCATATTGTTAAACCCCAAAATATCGATACAGGGTGCAAAATACTTTAGATAAAAAGTTGCTTATTTAATTAATTAAAAATTACAGTAAAATTCTAAAAATTAATTTATCACTATGTCTCAAAAGAACCTTATCTAAATTCGATACCGATATTTAAATATATTCAAATAACTATTATGGCCATAAACGAATATGGCGCTGCTTTTCTGAATATTTAATTTGGACATAACTTACAACATATAATACGAAATCTCGGTTTTTCACTTCTGTTAGAAAGATACAGTTCAACAAATTCCAACGCTTCTTGTTTCGAAGAAATCCGACTAATAACGGGTCGTGTACAGTCAGTTGAAGTTTAGAACGTTAAATTACGAACTGTCGCGACATTACAGGCTCGATTATATTTAATATATATTTTTATACATTCAACTTCGTTTTAATTAATATATAAATCTACTTATATTACGAATTCAATATTTAAACTGGTTTAAATTTTCAAATACAAACCGATAAAAATGCGGGACGTTACAATGAAGAACAAGGCAACTTCGAAAAGAAACTGATACTTTGGATGCCCAAAATGTTGATAAAATCGTAGTGAGGAAACGTGGTAGAGTGATTACCGTAGAGAGACACGTTCGAAGGGTATAATGATCGAAAATTTATAACAGAAATCGCAAAGAAGAAACGAAGAGATGATAAAAATAAAGTAATTGTTATTGGTAGGAAGAAAAAGTAGTAATGTTTGTTTATATTGTCTTACAATAATCATCTCATTATGCAGGGTAAAGAGCAAGGAAAAAGAAAAACAATTCATGTTAAGGATGCTGCAATTATTGAAGAAAATTCTATAAGTTAAAACTGATAACTTCAATGGATTAAAACTGATAACTTCAATAGAGTTAATTAATAAAACCGATACCTTCAATGGATTAAAACTGATAACTTTAATCTGGAAAATGATGTGTAAGTTTATAATTAAAATGATTCCCACTCAGTTTACAACTTAAAAATTGCTACTTACATTAATGAAAAACCGATACTGAAATTTCTAAATATAATTGTTAATTAGTTTACTGTCTTTTTTTATGCGTAACATTTACTTGTCACACTCATAAACCTTATAATTTTGTCCATTAATGTCTTTTTCTTTGGTAACTAGGATGATGATTTTGCTAATCCAAGGTCACGAGAAATAAAGTCGACTATATCAGTAGTAAAGAAGAGTTAGTTGTGGATGATAAAACAAAATGGGAGACGGCTTATAGATGCGGTTTGCAAGCGTCTTACAAAATGATAAGTTTGTTGAAAGAGAAGAAAGCTTTAACAAATAAACAAATTGATTTTTTGAAACGGACGTCATTTTACGAGTTCATTTGTGTGTTTTATGAAGAAGAAAATTCATTGAAGGAGCGCAAGAAACATGCAGAGAATTTGGAAGTAGTGTATTCTTGCTACGCAACAAAGGAAGATTCCTTTGTGCTTGGTGAAAGTAGAATGAAAATATGTCTGGAAGATATAAGTTTATTATTCTACAAGCCCATGGAAGGTACCGATATAGATAAGGCACCGAAAATGACGTGTAGAACTATACCAATAGAGTTCAAGGATTTTGTGCCAAGAAACTTTGGAAATGCAATGGTCATTACGAGGAATTTAATAGAACAAAGAATTAAGAAAGAAGTAGGAAAGAAAAAGAAGCAGTTTGAAGAAGACTTGTCATTCCTTCTTATAATGTTAATACTACTTAACTTTTTCTTTCCCAATAACCAGTATAAATTTAGATGGGGTTTTATTCCGTTCATTTTGGATGTTAACAAGATGAATTCAATTTCATGGCTGAAAACAATTCATTCATCTTTTACGAAGTTTGGAAAAAGTTACATACATAACCCGAGAGATACGGCTGGCTGTTCGATGCATCTGTTGGTAAATTTTTTTTCACAATATCTTTACTCTAAATGTATACATTATAAAATGAATTCAGTTTTAAGGTTTGGTTATTTTGTATATGCAGTATGTGATGTGTGAGAAGATATCTCTGATTACGCAACGAAGAAACTTTGACAACAAACTGCCACGATTTGCAAGGTGAGATCTGATTAAATTGAAGAAGATAACAAACAAGGAATTTTTAAACAAGTTTAAGCCTGGACAGGTACAATACTCAATTTGTTAGTTTTAAACTCTTGCGTGTATCGATTTAATGTGTTATTCTTTCTGTTTCAGCTAATGGTTATCAGTTATTTGTCTCTGTAGGGATCACTTTTGTGTTAATTACATGTTTAGAATTTTTTGGTATCGATTTTGTAAGTTGGTAGGGGTCAGTTTAAGTTTTTCTCATCTTCACAGTTCATGGGTATCAGTTTTTGAATATTGAAGTTATCAGTTTTGTGTTACAATTTTAAATTCAGATTCTGTGTATCAGTTCATGTTCATTGTAGGCATCAGTTTTTTAATTTTTTTCATTGTTTAGTTTTTAGTTATCATTTTTTTACTGTTGTAGTTATCCGTTGTTATATATCGTTTGCTCATAGCACTTCTGTACAAATACAAAATACTGAAAAAACTGATATTAATTTGTTAATTACCCATCCAGCGCAACAATGTAGCAATTTAAAAATTGTAACGTCACGATCCGCTCATGATCACCAGGTGCTCGCCGATTGTGACGTTAATAGTATGAATCTTGGCTACTATGTTCGATATGAAGTTTCATTCACAGAAGCCATCAAAACCCGCTCATGATCACCAGGTGCTCACGGATTGTGACGTTACTACTATGACCCCGCCGATCGCGATTCGCTATTGCGACCCGGTCCATCCACGCCTGAGCCATTACCACGATCCGACTCTTGAAGTTGAGGGATGGAGACCACGACCAGGTCATTCACGATCCGAAAATGAAGGATCTTGCGACACCTGTCCATAACCGTCATATTGACCATTTCTCCGTCAAGCTACGAACCAGTCCGAGATTCTCGAGATTTATGCCGTGCATGACCACGATCCGCCTAAAGAAATCACCTATAAATAGCCCCAGACTTGGCATTTTTTAGGATCTTTTGGCAGTTCTGAGTATTGTTTACACCATTGCTGTCTTATCATTATTTCTTATCAGTTCTACCTCGAAATTACTGAGAGAATCATAATTGTAAAAGTGAGATTGAGTGAAATCATTGATTGTACAAGTATTCAACATATAATCAATACCATATAAAGTGGACGTAGGCTCGTTAACGCCGAACCACTATAAATCTTGTGTGTTTTCTGCTTTTTCTTCATTTTCCAGATATAATTCTCTATGAATCAGAACAATTTGGGTGTTAGAGCCAAATTTTGGTCTAACATTTTGGTGCTTTCACTGAGAACCGAAGTCTCAGCATATTGGATTGTTGCTCTGTTGTTTGGATATTCAAGTCCGAAGAAAACAGTCCAAAACCCCACTGTTTCAGTTTTTGAAGATTTCAGCGAAGTTCATATATCATGGCTGGAAAGAAGTCTAAGGAAGTATGAGCTTCGCAAGCGAATGAAGCTGCAAACGAAGCAATTGAAGAAAGTGTGCACGAACAGGTCGAGGAAGTGCTCTCGGGTCGCGGTAAGGAGGGGGCGATCCGACCCGATGATGGTACCACGACCCGTACCGCTGATGGCGTCACTACTCGCTCTCAGGACCTCACGACGAACCCTCCTGCACGCATCACCATGAGCCAGCATCAGTGTAACGACCCGCATTTTTCAACGATATAATTAATTTATTTAATTATTTAAATAATGGTTTGGTTATTTAAAATGACCAAAATTAAATAATATTGAATATTTAATTAGTAAATAATATAATAATATATTTAATTTCTGAAATAGTCAGAAATAGTGGAATTCACAAAATGGTGTGAATTGGATCATCGATGATATTTAATTCAGTTCAGAATTAAACTAGAATAACGAATATATTATTTAAACGGCAGTTTGAACGTATGATTATAATATAATTATAATCGAGCTCGAAATGGCACTGCAGTTCGCTATTTGGCGATTTGAACTTCAACTGAATGTACATGGTCCATTTTAAATCGGATTTCTGTGAAATAAGAAACGTTGGAATCTGTTGAACTATATTTTCTAGTGAAAGAGAAAAATCGGGGTTTCATCGTGTAGATTTTGATTTATGTCCAAATCAAATTTCCAAATAGTCGCTATAGAATCGTTCATCGACCGTAACAGTTTATTTAAAATAACTGCATGCTGGATTCGAATTTAGATAAGGTTCCTTTGAGGCGTAGTGTTAATTTAATTTTTAGAATTTTACTGTAATTTTTAATTAATTAAATACACAACTTTTTATTTGAAATATTTTGCACCCTATATCAATGATTTGAGGTTTCAAAATATGAGTTAACCTACCGATATTATTATATTTTTGGGACCGTGGCACCTTGCTAGACACGACTATGTTCGTATTACTGTCCCTAGCGACTCCAGCATGAATGAAATTTATGCAACGTAGTACTAAAATGAATAAATAAAACCACCGACCTAAAATAATGCATATCCCAAAATATCTCCAAATTTTGCACTGACATTTTTCCATTAGAACTTCAACGATTTGTCCAAAAATGAAACAATGGATTTCATAATGACAAAGGAGATAAACGATCCTTTCGACCATTTAAATTATGAAACAGCACAAATGGACCCAGCGAGCTATGACAAGACGTGGACTACCCACTCTGCAAACTTAACTGCACAAAGCATGACTTGAATTGTCACCATCTTTTCAAGCGAGACAACCCATGTTTCCACAGACTTTTTTTTTCTTTCTTTCACATGCCTACGTTTGGATACAACCAGCTACCTCTACTCTTCAACTGTCCCCAACGCGAAATGTGTCTTTACAATTGAGTTTTCTTCACAACCCAGTAAAATCACATCATGTGTTTTCAAATCTTGCTATGTACGTAGGTGAACATCTTTTGAAGAGACCTTACACCTTGCCAACTCTATGTGTACCTCGCCTATTTCCCTACTCCTTGGCCATCACGGCTTCGCATCAGTATAAATACGAGCATACATCTCCTTTATTTGCAAAAATCGAAAGGGAAACAAAACCAGAAAACGTAGAAGGGACGAAAGTAGGAAAATAAAAGCAAAAGGGGATGGGCATGTAAAATGGACAGTAGGAGCATCCATGCGTTGAGAAATAAGGGAAGGGGGAGTGCGGATGGGTCTGCTGATGCAAGAAAATCTGGAGCGTGTTCTGTTAGTAAAAATATGTGAGGGAAGGGCCGGAGGTATAAGGACGTGAATTAGCAGTATGCATATTTCTTTTTGTTTTAGTTGCATAACGCAATTCCAAGCGTGCGAGGTCAAGTGTGTGAAGTGCAGACATGTTGTATGAATTGATGGAAGGAGATTTGCGGACATGGTTTGATAAAAGGGCGGAGAGGGCCATTCAAAGCTGAAGGTCAAGTGTTGGACTTGAGTGTTATGAGGTATAAGAGGGAGAACGGAAGTTTTAATTGATCTGGAAGAAGAACAGTTAGGCAACCATTCGGCCATGGTGAAATTCAATACAGGAAAACGTGAATTGGTAGTTGCAAGAAGATGGAATTGTTAATAAAAGGGGGCGGATCCTTCTGGTTGAGAAGGAAGAACGTGCTGTTAAAGATGGGTCGAGGAAATCAAACCATCGAAGAAGAAAAAAAGGACGAGGGGATTCTGGAGCGTTCAAAGGGGCGTGAGAGGCCAGGTCTGGTCTTCCTTGGTAGGCGTTGCGCCTCTAGGAGGGGAGGAACAGTTCAAGTTATTAATGGATCAAGAAGGATGAAATAAATCGGTAAGGACCAAGTTAATGATAATTACCTTAATTTAACTTATGTTAGAGTATACACTTTTAAATGATTTAAACCGGGGCTGATATAGATACGATGCCAAATATATATATATATATATATATATATATATATATATATATATTAAGTTAGTTTTAAAACCTATATGAGTATCACTCGCTAATGTGCACAACTGTTATCAGTTCTCAAACGAGAAGAGAAAAGCTACTAGGCGAATGAAAATGGTTTTTGTGCCGGATTGAACGGTGAGCCAAAGATTCAAATAAAGTTTTAGTTAAATAAAATAAGGTATTAACTTGTTAAGTTAATATTTCATCCCTATGATGCCAGAAATTTCGAACCGTCGATCACGTTGGAATCAAGGTGACGAGAGCTATTCTGTGGAACGGTTTTCACTAAAGAACGGAGCTACTGATACTTCATAATAAAATCAAACACTTGTTTGATTTTAAGTGAAATAAAAGCAGAATAGTCGACTGCGTACCAAGGTGAGTAACTCTCACTAACTCTGATCAATTTATATTTCTATAAAGTATTATTAGAATTGAAATTATTGGTTGCTTGGTTGTGTGTTGGTTGTTTGGTTGAACTGCTAGTCAGTTGGCTAAAATTATCGATAACGATATATATAAATCGTATCGAAATATTGACTCTGTTTATCAGAATATTTTGTATTTGTGTTGACTGACATCTGTGGATGCAGGGAAACAGGTTGGAGGGACCCAACGGGGTTCCTCAACATTTATTTTTGCTGTTTTTCATATATTGTGTTATATGATGTGATATGAAATCTGTTGTTGATTTTGTATGGTTGAATGACATCGATCATTGTTATATGGTATGTTAAATACCAGAAAGAATACTGGAATGTAAAAAAGGAAATTTTCAATGTTATATTGAAAAAGAAATATTTATAAAATCAAAAGATTTTATAAAAAGAAAACTATTTATTTAGGAAATAAATAGATTAAAAAGGAATATTTATTTGTAAATCAAATAGACAGAATAGAAAGTGGAAACATTTGTAAATAAATTGATTTTTAAAAGGGATACTGGAAAAGTGATTAGTATTGTAGAAAAGGAGAATTTTACATTTGAAGGATTTAGACCCGTGCTTCGCACACGGGTATAACGTGTTATGAATTTAAAGCAAAGTTTTTAAATAGAATCTATTCTGACCAATAGATTGAGAAAATAAATTTATAAATAATATTTTATAAAGTAAGTAAGATGTTTATGATTGTATAAATAGGATATATAAGTCAAGACTTATATAGAGAAGTAAAAGTCGATTTCAACATCGATATTTAAAAACTGAATAAACCTAGAGTTAACTAGATAGAGTTAATCAAATTAGGATTTATTGAATATATGTTATTCAATTAGAGTTGATCAAATATAGTTATTAGAGGTAGAGTTAGTCAAATATAGTTATTTAGAAAGAGTTGCCATTTCGTACGACTGCTAGCGTAATTCGCAGGGCTGTAGATAGCCTACGGCGGTGGGATGTTTCCTGAGGGAATCAGGCGTAACCATTGTGATCGCTGCGATCTAGAGTCAAGCGAATGGTGTTAAATCCAATAGTAGTAAATCGAAATTGAGTTAATTAAGACGAGTAGTCAAGTTGAGACAATTAAGTGGAGTTAAATAAGTCGAGTCAGTCGAGTTAGAGTTAATCGATCAGAGTAGATCAGTTAGAGTTAACCAGTTAGAGTTAATCAGCTAGAGTTAACCAATTATGGTAAATCAATTAGGGTAAATCAATTGGAGTTATATCGAATTAGAGTTATTCGAATGGAACTAATCAAGTGCGAGGTAGTCGAGTATTAGTAGGTTGAATAGAGTTAGTAAAAAGGAAGTAATCGAATATCGTTTATTCGAAGTAGAATTATCGAGTATCACTTATTGAAGCAGAGTATCAAATATAGTTGATTCGAGAAGAGTAATCGAGTATAAGTTATTCGAAGTGTATTAAAGAATTTGAAAGGTGAGCTTTATCTATTTCGAGATTAGAAATGTCGTTCAGTTAAGGTCTGAGAGGTAATTATACCCCAACTTGATTGACTTCAGTTTTAACTAAGAAGTGGTTAAAGTTCGGTAGTGAAAATTGGTTAAGCAGTTGAGTTAATGACCGTGATGGTTTAGATCGGCTTAGTGATGTTTTATTTAACATCTGTTTAAAGTCAAATGGATACGTTTTGGAAACATTTTCCAAAATATAAATCAGAGATGTTTTCTAATTATAGGAAAAAGAAAGACTGATGAGAAAGAATACTGGAATGTCAGTAATAAGTGAAACAGAGATGGAAATGTTTTCCAATGTTGGATGACGTATATTTCCTAAATTTAGGAAATAAGAAATGTTGAGTATATAGAAAAGCGTAAATGAATAAATTTATGATAAATTAAATTAAAGAGATAAATGTTGAATGTTGATTGATCGATAGAATTTCCATTTGGAAATAAATATCGTTGGTTGCACACTTGTTTTTCTTTGATAGTTAAATCACCGACTATCGAAGTTTTTGACCATTTTTCCGTCGTCAATACGGAGAGACCGGGATCAGATTCATTATCTGAAAACCACTCTGTAGGGACGTTAGTATTGCGATCAAATATTGAAGACGAAGTTATGCAAGGGCTATCCTGTTTACAGAATAGTGCCTTCGGTTTGTTCAGTCCCAGGACAAACGTAAATGGACGAATGTCTGACAGAGTATATCTAACGGATCGCGTAAGTTGATCTCTTCAAACGTACTTACGTTTGGTGGCGGAGGAATTCGTTCCTCTTAGCTTTATACCCGTGGCATTTTTGGGGAAATCAATTTGTGATTTGGCGGGTATGACGATGTGGCATTCAAAGTGAATGGTGGTCAAGTGTTTCAAAGGATGCGTAATGACCTCAAGCCTCATCAACCGGGAAATGACAGAAATCGGGCAGGCAGCATGGCTATGTGGGTCGCACCCATTAGGGTGTACATCACCTATCTAGAGAAAAATCCATTTCATTCTATTGTCTATTTCGATGCTGTCCCTTGTCGGGAAGACGGTGGGTAGCTCCCAACCGTTGGTGATATACATTCGATACACTCAAGCGAAATGAGTGGTCGGTCATGTGCGGGCCGGGTTGCAAGATGTTCTTGTTGAACCCAGTGTATTTGCCTCTAGAGATACACGTTCGGCAGGTGGTCCCATACCTTGTCAAGGTCGGAGTCCAATCTCCAATAAGAGCCTGCGATTTTTGTTTGTATACTATATATGTGGAGCGTGAGATGCAAGCGTTCTGCTAGATTTTAATTACTTGTGATTAGACATTATCATAATATCAGAAAAGTATTGATTTCAAAACTGTTTTGGGTTATCGTAAGGTAAAAACCATCCGTGTTTATGTGTGGATTGGTCTTACGATTACCTTTTCTTTTGAAAAGGATTTTTGAAAAGTTAAACCGATGATTTGAGTTTACTCACACCAGTCCCATGACTGACCCAGAGTTTATTTTGTTTGTTTTCCCTAAACTCTTGGGTGCCCAAATTTGTACGGGCAGTCAAGTAGTTCAGGTCTTTACAGATATACTTGGAGGAGCTTGAAGCAGGAGGCTTCAGGATTATGTATAGCTATTGTTATTTCCGCTGCGTGTAAGTGTTGTGCTTTGATAACATTATTGTGTATATATACTGTTTTATTTCAAAGTTATGTTATAATATATTTTATTCGTTCCGCTGTGAGATTTGTATTACTCTGATTCCGTTCTGTGGTAATCTTCTTCTTCTATTCTAATTTTCTATCTTATCTATCCTCACCCTCTAATTTCTTTCTATAAATGATCTGGAATGTTCGATTCCTGAATAATTAACATGGGTTTTATGTTGATTTTCTTTTTCGAAAATTTCTGGGTCGTTACAGTGGTATCAGAGCTGAAGGTTAAGTGATTACCTTGGCTCTGTGGCGTGACTCAGTAGAGATGGGGTTAGTAATACCCTAGATTGAGTTGAGTGTATATATACGAGTGAACGTATTTGTTATTTGATATAAAAAAAAATTGTTTTATGTTGTGGAGATTTATTGGTTGGGTAGTTTGTGAATTCTGGTCGATCAGTTTGATCCACTGTATCGATAAGGGCTACCAAACACTCGAATGCAATAAACCGACACAGTATGTTTTGAAAGAGGGTAAATGAGATAATTTTACCCAAAGTATATTTCGATATAAAGAAAAGATTTATATTCGAATTATTATAGTATGTTGGATGTGTTGGTTGATTATAAGTAAAATGGTTATATAAATAACCAAACAGAATTCGTATAAGTGTATATGTGAAAGCAGATTAACTAAATCTGAATTAAATCAGAATTGGAATTAAAATTCTGAAACTGGTAAAAGTGTTCATAAATGGATTTGAATTGAATATAAGAAAATTTTAAGATCCTGGGAGATTTTAATTTGTTTTCAAGTATCGTGAATGATATATTGAAAAGATTTCAAATAAAAGTGTTTAAATATGGTTTTGATAAGTAATATAGTATTTGAACTCACTTCGTTAGCTGGAAAATAACTCTGATGATACTGGCCATATCATCAGTGTTCATTTTCGAGTTGTAAGTGACGGATTACTACCAAAGATTTTGTTTTCGAATTATTTTGAAAAAGGAAGTTGTTTGAATTCCGAAAGGGAATAATTTATAAAAAAAAAAAAAAAAAAAAAAAAATTAAAACTGTTTAAAATTCTCAGGAAAAGATCGTCTGAATTAAAAACAAGTTTAAAGAAATTTGGCGAAAGTAAACTGGAATTGAATAAAAACCAGTAAGGGAAAATGGAATTGAAATAGAACGATATCGAATAAAGTTGAAGTTGTGAGTTATGGATTTGTGTAAATATATTGGACGGAAAAAAAAAAAAAAAAAAAAAAACAAGGTTTGAAATTGGAAATGGAATTTGAGATTAAGAATGAGATCTGGTTTGAAATAGGATGATTGGATTTGAGAACAGATGATTGGAGACTGATTCGGATGACTTTGGGTATGTGCTGAATTGGTAGCAGAATGAAAGGATTTAATGATATGCCCGACAAAAAGGTATACGTTTATTTTATGGATTTGGTGATTTATGGGCCGATTTGGCAAGCCACTTGGCTATTTAATTTTCTTTTGAAAGGAAAGAGCCTAGAGAGGTGAGTTGGAGTTTGACCTATTGACCGGTACAGAGGAGGTGCTAGCGAAATTTTTCGAAAATTTCGGGTGTTAGAAAATTTCCAGAATTTTTGAAAATTTTCGTTAATCGAACTAAATTAATTGAAATTAAATTAATTCAGTTGAAACTGAAATTAAAAGTGAATGGATAATTTTTAAACCAGTTAAATAGGGTCGGTCTTCTACTTTAGCAATTTCGAGGACGAAATTATTTTAAGGGGGGAAGAATGTAACGACCCGCATTTTTCAACGATATAATTAATTTATTTAATTATTTAAATAATGGTTTGGTTATTTAAAATGACCAAAATTAAATAATATTGAATATTTAATTAGTAAATAATATAATAATATATTTAATTTCTGAAATAGTCAGAAATAGTGGAATTCACAAAATGGTGTGAATTGGATCATCGATGATATTTAATTCAGTTCAGAATTAAACTAGAATAACGAATATATTATTTAAACGGCAGTTTGAACGTATGATTATAATATAATTATAATCGAGCTCGAAATGGCACTGCAGTTCGCTATTTGGCGATTTGAACTTCAACTGAATGTACATGGTCCATTTTAAATCGGATTTCTGTGAAACAAGAAACGTTGGAATCTGTTGAACTATATTTTCTAGTGAAAGAGAAAAATCGGGGTTTCATCGTGTAGATTTTGATTTATGTCCAAATCAAATTTCCAAATAGTCGCTATAGAATCGTTCATCGACCGTAACAGTTTATTTAAAATAACTGCATGCTGGATTCGAATTTAGATAAGGTTCCTTTGAGGCGTAGTGTTAATTTAATTTTTAGAATTTTACTGTAATTTTTAATTAATTAAATACACAACTTTTTATTTGAAATATTTTGCACCCTATATCAATGATTTGAGGTTTCAAAATATGAGTTAACCTACCGATATTATTATATTTTTGGGACCGTGGCACCTTGCTAGACACGACTATGTTCGTATTACTGTCCCTAGCGACTCCAGCATGAATGAAATTTATGCAACGTAGTACTAAAATGAATAAATAAAACCACCGACCTAAAATAATGCATATCCCAAAATATCTCCAAATTTTGCACTGACATTTTTCCATTAGAACTTCAACGATTTGTCCAAAAATGAAACAATGGATTTCATAATGACAAAGGAGATAAACGATCCTTTCGACCATTTAAATTATGAAACAGCACAAATGGACCCAGCGAGCTATGACAAGACGTGGACTACCCACTCTGCAAACTTAACTGCACAAAGCATGACTTGAATTGTCACCATCTTTTCAAGCGAGACAACCCATGTTTCCACAGACTTTTTTTTTCTTTCTTTCACATGCCTACGTTTGGATACAACCAGCTACCTCTACTCTTCAACTGTCCCCAACGCGAAATGTGTCTTTACAATTGAGTTTTCTTCACAACCCAGTAAAATCACATCATGTGTTTTCAAATCTTGCTATGTACGTAGGTGAACATCTTTTGAAGAGACCTTACACCTTGCCAACTCTATGTGTACCTCGCCTATTTCCCTACTCCTTGGCCATCACGGCTTCGCATCAGTATAAATACGAGCATACATCTCCTTTATTTGCAAAAATCGAAAGGGAAACAAAACCAGAAAACGTAGAAGGGACGAAAGTAGGAAAATAAAAGCAAAAGGGGATGGGCATGTAAAATGGACAGTAGGAGCATCCATGCGTTGAGAAATAAGGGAAGGGGGAGTGCGGATGGGTCTGCTGATGCAAGAAAATCTGGAGCGTGTTCTGTTAGTAAAAATATGTGAGGGAAGGGCCGGAGGTATAAGGACGTGAATTAGCAGTATGCATATTTCTTTTTGTTTTAGTTGCATAACGCAATTCCAAGCGTGCGAGGTCAAGTGTGTGAAGTGCAGACATGTTGTATGAATTGATGGAAGGAGATTTGCGGACATGGTTTGATAAAAGGGCGGAGAGGGCCATTCAAAGCTGAAGGTCAAGTGTTGGACTTGAGTGTTATGAGTTATAAGAGGGAGAACGGAAGTTTTAATTGATCTGGAAGAAGAACAGTTAGGCAACCATTCGGCCATGGTGAAATTCAATACAGGAAAACGTGAATTGGTAGTTGCAAGAAGATGGAATTGTTAATAAAAGGGGGCGGATCCTTCTGGTTGAGAAGGAAGAACGTGCTGTTAAAGATGGGTCGAGGAAATCAAACCATCGAAGAAGAAAAAAAGGACGAGGGGATTCTGGAGCGTTCAAAGGGGCGTGAGAGGCCAGGTCTGGTCTTCCTTGGTAGGCGTTGCGCCTCTAGGAGGGGAGGAACAGTTCAAGTTATTAATGGATCAAGAAGGATGAAATAAATCGGTAAGGACCAAGTTAATGATAATTACCTTAATTTAACTTATGTTAGAGTATACACTTTTAAATGATTTAAACCGGGGCTGATATAGATACGATGCCAAATATATATATATATATATATATATATATATATATATATATATATTAAGTTAGTTTTAAAACCTATATGAGTATCACTCGCTAATGTGCACAACTGTTATCAGTTCTCAAACGAGAAGAGAAAAGCTACTAGGCGAATGAAAATGGTTTTTGTGCCGGATTGAACGGTGAGCCAAAGATTCAAATAAAGTTTTAGTTAAATAAAATAAGGTATTAACTTGTTAAGTTAATATTTCATCCCTATGATGCCAGAAATTTCGAACCGTCGGTCACGTTGGAATCAAGGTGACGAGAGCTATTCTGTGGAACGGTTTTCACTAAAGAACGGAGCTACTGATACTTCATAATAAAATCAAACACTTGTTTGATTTTAAGTGAAATAAAAGCAGAATAGTCGACTGCGTACCAAGGTGAGTAACTCTCACTAACTCTGATCAATTTATATTTCTATAAAGTATTATTAGAATTGAAATTATTGGTTGCTTGGTTGTGTGTTGGTTGTTTGGTTGAACTGCTAGTCAGTTGGCTAAAATTATCGATAACGATATATATAAATCGTATCGAAATATTGACTCTGTTTATCAGAATATTTTGTATTTGTGTTGACTGACATCTGTGGATGCAGGGAAACAGGTTGGAGGGACCCAACGGGGTTCCTCAACATTTATTTTTGCTGTTTTTCATATATTGTGTTATATGATGTGATATGAAATCTGTTGTTGATTTTGTATGGTTGAATGACATCGATCATTGTTATATGGTATGTTAAATACCAGAAAGAATACTGGAATGTAAAAAAGGAAATTTTCAATGTTATATTGAAAAAGAAATATTTATAAAATCAAAAGATTTTATAAAAAGAAAACTATTTATTTAGGAAATAAATAGATTAAAAAGGAATATTTATTTGTAAATCAAATAGACAGAATAGAAAGTGGAAACATTTGTAAATAAATTGATTTTTAAAAGGGATACTGGAAAAGTGATTAGTATTGTAGAAAAGGAGAATTTTACATTTGAAGGATTTAGACCCGTGCTTCGCACACGGGTATAACGTGTTATGAATTTAAAGCAAAGTTTTTAAATAGAATCTATTCTGACCAATAGATTGAGAAAATAAATTTATAAATAATATTTTATAAAGTAAGTAAGATGTTTATGATTGTATAAATAGGATATATAAGTCAAGACTTATATAGAGAAGTAAAAGTCGATTTCAACATCGATATTTAAAAACTGAATAAACCTAGAGTTAACTAGATAGAGTTAATCAAATTAGGATTTATTGAATATATGTTATTCAATTAGAGTTGATCAAATATAGTTATTAGAGGTAGAGTTAGTCAAATATAGTTATTTAGAAAGAGTTGCCATTTCGTACGACTGCTAGCGTAATTCGCAGGGCTGTAGATAGCCTACGGCGGTGGGATGTTTCCTGAGGGAATCAGGCGTAACCATTGTGATCGCTGCGATCTAGAGTCAAGCGAATGGTGTTAAATCCAATAGTAGTAAATCGAAATTGAGTTAATTAAGACGAGTAGTCAAGTTGAGACAATTAAGTGGAGTTAAATAAGTCGAGTCAGTCGAGTTAGAGTTAATCGATCAGAGTAGATCAGTTAGAGTTAACCAGTTAGAGTTAATCAGCTAGAGTTAACCAATTATGGTAAATCAATTAGGGTAAATCAATTGGAGTTATATCGAATTAGAGTTATTCGAATGGAACTAATCAAGTGCGAGGTAGTCGAGTATTAGTAGGTTGAATAGAGTTAGTAAAAAGGAAGTAATCGAATATCGTTTATTCGAAGTAGAATTATCGAGTATCACTTATTGAAGCAGAGTATCAAATATAGTTGATTCGAGAAGAGTAATCGAGTATAAGTTATTCGAAGTGTATTAAAGAATTTGAAAGGTGAGCTTTATCTATTTCGAGATTAGAAATGTCGTTCAGTTAAGGTCTGAGAGGTAATTATACCCCAACTTGATTGACTTCAGTTTTAACTAAGAAGTGGTTAAAGTTCGGTAGTGAAAATTGGTTAAGCAGTTGAGTTAATGACCGTGATGGTTTAGATCGGCTTAGTGATGTTTTATTTAACATCTGTTTAAAGTCAAATGGATACGTTTTGGAAACATTTTCCAAAATATAAATCAGAGATGTTTTCTAATTATAGGAAAAAGAAAGACTGATGAGAAAGAATACTGGAATGTCAGTAATAAGTGAAACAGAGATGGAAATGTTTTCCAATGTTGGATGACGTATATTTCCTAAATTTAGGAAATAAGAAATGTTGAGTATATAGAAAAGCGTAAATGAATAAATTTATGATAAATTAAATTAAAGAGATAAATGTTGAATGTTGATTGATCGATAGAATTTCCATTTGGAAATAAATATCGTTGGTTGCACACTTGTTTTTCTTTGATAGTTAAATCACCGACTATCGAAGTTTTTGACCATTTTTCCGTCGTCAATACGGAGAGACCGGGATCAGATTCATTATCTGAAAACCACTCTGTAGGGACGTTAGTATTGCGATCAAATATTGAAGACGAAGTTATGCAAGGGCTATCCTGTTTACAGAATAGTGCCTTCGGTTTGTTCAGTCCCAGGACAAACGTAAATGGACGAATGTCTGACAGAGTATATCTAACGGATCGCGTAAGTTGATCTCTTCAAACGTACTTACGTTTGGTGGCGGAGGAATTCGTTCCTCTTAGCTTTATACCCGTGGCATTTTTGGGGAAATCAATTTGTGATTTGGCGGGTATGACGATGTGGCATTCAAAGTGAATGGTGGTCAAGTGTTTCAAAGGATGCGTAATGACCTCAAGCCTCATCAACCGGGAAATGACAGAAATCGGGCAGGCAGCATGGCTATGTGGGTCGCACCCATTAGGGTGTACATCACCTATCTAGAGAAAAATCCATTTCATTCTATTGTCTATTTCGATGCTGTCCCTTGTCGGGAAGACGGTGGGTAGCTCCCAACCGTTGGTGATATACATTCGATACACTCAAGCGAAATGAGTGGTCGGTCATGTGCGGGCCGGGTTGCAAGATGTTCTTGTTGAACCCAGTGTATTTGCCTCTAGAGATACAAGTTCGGCAGGTGGTCCCATACCTTGTCAAGGTCGGAGTCCAATCTCCAATAAGAGCCTGCGATTTTTGTTTGTATACTATATATGTGGAGCGTGAGATGCAAGCGTTCTGCTAGATTTTAATTACTTGTGATTAGACATTATCATAATATCAGAAAAGTATTGATTTCAAAACTGTTTTGGGTTATCGTAAGGTAAAAACCATCCGTGTTTATGTGTGGATTGGTCTTACGATTACCTTTTCTTTTGAAAAGGATTTTTGAAAAGTTAAACCGATGATTTGAGTTTACTCACACCAGTCCCATGACTGACCCAGAGTTTATTTTGTTTGTTTTCCCTAAACTCTTGGGTGCCCAAATTTGTACGGGCAGTCAAGTAGTTCAGGTCTTTACAGATATACTTGGAGGAGCTTGAAGCAGGAGGCTTCAGGATTATGTATAGCTATTGTTATTTCCGCTGCGTGTAAGTGTTGTGCTTTGATAACATTATTGTGTATATATACTGTTTTATTTCAAAGTTATGTTATAATATATTTTATTCGTTCCGCTGTGAGATTTGTATTACTCTGATTCCGTTCTGTGGTAATCTTCTTCTTCTATTCTAATTTTCTATCTTATCTATCCTCACCCTCTAATTTCTTTCTATAAATGATCTGGAATGTTCGATTCCTGAATAATTAACATGGGTTTTATGTTGATTTTCTTTTTCGAAAATTTCTGGGTCGTTACAATCAGGGAGCCACCACGAGCCACCGACATAGGGGTATCACGATCCGAAATGACAATCATACTACAACTCGATCTAGAAAGGAGGTTATGGCTCGTTCTTCCCGTCCTAGTGCATCTGCCCGACCTGGCTTAAGTTCTCTACGTATAAGAGAGAATATTGATGATTAGTTCAACCCTTCTGCCCCAGCTATAGAAGGATATCTCTCTCGCCTTATTGAAATGTGGGATAAACTATAAGACGAATTAGCTGCTCAGAGGCAAGAGAGTTCAGTGTTGCGACAAAATCTGACTGTTATGGATAGGCGTCTCGATGATCTTATAAGGCAAAGGGCACCTCCTCCAGTTCGTCCGCTCACCCCAGAGTATTCTTCTTCGTTCGGGGAATCTCCAAGACCTCCATGATGACCGTTGGAGAGGCCTGAAAACATAGAACAACTTCGAATTGGATCTCTTCCTTCGCGAGAAGAAGAGGAACTCAATTTGGGGCCCGTCAACCGTAATCCGAATAATCCCGCAACATTTCCTAGATCTCATGTGATTAATAACCCTGTTGAAAAACAACCACCTCAACCCTTTCGCCGTACGGATGACCGCGGTAACAAGGGCAACAAAGCCCAGTTCGGGCTCCAGAGTTTGCGCCTGCACCCAGAAGAGACGTAGGAGGATACCGTAGAGCAAGGAGTGCCGACCCTGAATCTACATTAACAAGTGCAAACCTTGAAGTAATGGCCAGACAGATCATGGCAGACAGCCATGGGCAGAGGAACGAAGATTGGGGTATTGACCGTAGCCATACTCCCTTTACTGACGATATCTTGGATGTCACATTCCCGAGGCGCTTCAATATGCCGACAATTTACCGATTCGCGGGTAGGACCGATCTGGTCTAGCACTTAATGAGGTGTTCTTGGTCCATGACTGCTGCTGCAGCTTCCGATGCTGTCATGTGTAAAGCATTCCCTATATTCCTGGAGGATGTGGCATTATTGTGGTTCACCCGCTTGCCAGCACGATCGATATCTAGTTTCAGGGAATTGTGTGAAAAAATTCATGAATCAGTTTTGACTTCATGCTCAATGGACCAAGAATGTGATTGAGTTATCCCTTATCAAACAACGACCTGACGAGAGCCTGAGGTCATATCTGGATCATTTCAATTTGGCTGTCACAGAGGTCAAGGACCCTTACGAACAAACTGTTTTGATGGCCCTGATCGATGTAGTAGACAAAGATTCCGGTTTGGAATATATCTTGCCGGCAAGCCACCCCTGACATGAGAAGTATTTTATGAAAAAGCCAATATCCGCTTGCGACAGGAGGAGATATATGTAAATCGAAAAAGGAAGACTGTTGATAAGGAAGATATCCAAAGTAATGTTGCCGTCAAGCAGACGGGAGATAGCTCAGGAAAGGTTGAAGTTAATGTCGGGAACAGGAATCAAGGCAATGATCGCCCATTGGGGAATAATAATAATAACAATCGAAAGAGAAATCGAGGGAATGACGCTCAGAGAAGATCTCGGCCTAGGCCATTTGATAGTTTTACACCATTAAATGATACATTGGAAAATATCTTCATGGATACTTATAATGTCCTTCCATATAAAAGGCCTCCACCGAGAGATTCGACAGAAAAGGATCGTGAAACTGGGAAATTATGTCTTTTCCACTAGAGTCACGGTCACTCCACAAATGAATGTCGTCATCTGAGAGATGTGATCGAGAAGCTACTCCGAGACGGGAAGCTCGATGAGTATAAGGTGACTCCCAGGGACAGGGGGCAAGCCGTACAGGCCTCGAACCAGAACCAAAACCAAAATCAAATCCAACCTGCTGCCAGGCCAACTGCTCAGCAGAAAGGAAAGAACCTCGTCATCAACACCATAATCGAAAGGATTCATCTGGCCGGGCATAGCTTCAGGGCAATGGACCAGTATGTGAATGCAGCTAAACAACCCCTCGAAGTAGGGGAATGTAGCAATCCTGAGGATATTGCCCCAATTAAGCAGCAAAAGACGATGACTGATGACATCATATTCCATGACAGAGATAACATTGGCGTTCATTCCCCAAGTAATCACAGTCGCAATTGGTCCGGCTACAGTTCAAAAAGTTTTAGTGGATAACGAAAGTTCAGTTAACATTTTGTTCAAGAAAACATTTGACCAAATGAAGCTCGAGCCGAAGGATTTGAAACCATGCGAAGGGTGGATACGTGGATTCAATGGAGCCTCAACTGCTCCGATAGGATACGTAGAACTGTCAGTAACCCTTGGGGAAGGAGGATGCCAGAGAGTGAGAATCCTTCCATTTGTTGTTCTGCATGTTGAGTCGCCGTACAATGCCTTTTTGGGCCGACCGGCCCTAGCAAAGTTCAGGGCTTGCATAGCCCCCTGGTGTTTGTTACTGAAGTTCCCGATGGATGCCGGTATAGGCATAGTCAGAGGAGATCAAGTTGTTGCGCGAGTATGCTACATTGCAGAACTAATGCTGCTCCGCAAAGGAAGAGATGTAGATACCAAAGGCGCCTCCTCCCCTGTAAGGGAGGAAGCGTCGTAGCAACTATAGATAATAACTGCCGGAGAGTCGCCCGGAGAACTGCCCGAGGACATAGATCCCAGATAGGATGAAGAGCCTGGGGGAAGAATGGCGACTCCCAATGAAACGACTTTGGATGTACCAATCAGTGATAGTGACCCAAAGAAGGTCCTGAAGATTGGATCCCAGTTGGACCCTCTTCGAGCCATAGAGTTAACGGATTTCTTGAAAGCTAACTTGGATGTATTCGCCTGGACCCACGTAGACATGTGTGGGATATCTCCTTCGATTATGAGTCATTCGTTAAGCATTAATCCGAAACTTCCTCCCGTCAAACAGAAAAGGCGAATGCTTGGCCCAGAGAGGTCTGCCGCCTTGAAGGAAGAAGTTGAAAAGCTAAGAAGTAACGGGTTCATCAGAGACTCAACATACCCGGACTGGATTTCAAATCCGGTCTTGGTAAAGAAAGCCAATGGAAAATGGTGTACATGTATCGACTTTTCAGATTTGAACAAGGCCTGCCCAAAGGATAGCTTTCCGTTACCAAGAATTGATCAGCTAGTAGATTCAACGGCAGGTCACGAACTCCTTTCATGGATGCTTATTCGGGGTACAATCAGATCCCCATGCACATCCCGGACCAGGAGAACACTAGCTTCATTACGGATCTGGTATTATACTGTTACGTAGTGATGGCCTTCGGTCTAAAGAATGCCGGTGCCATATATCAGCGATTGGTGAACAAAATGTTCTATAACCAAATCGAAAAGACGATGGAAGTGTACGTTGACGATATGTTGGTAAAGTCCAGGCAATCATCCGGCCACACGACCGACCTAGCAGAGATGTTAGAGATCCTCCGAAGATATGGGATGAAATTAAACCCTATGCAGTTAAAGCTCCGCTAAAGCCCCGCAATATCCCCTCTATAGCCCGTAGCGCCCTTCAATCGCTACACTATTTCAATTTAGCGCTGATGAACATTAGACCCGCTTGTAGGCCCGCTATTTCCCGCTGCATCCGCTAAATCAATGCTTTTTACCATCCGCTTTAGCAATATTAATATATAAAGGTTGATTTGACTAATTCTCTTTTAAAAAATATCAATGAAGTTAGTGTAAAGAGCTAATTTTAAGGCATTAGTGTCCAATATATTCCGGAAATCTATTATAATCATCAAATCTAATGTGTATAACCATGATATTATTTGATTCTACTATATATAATTAATTAATGTTAGTTTCTTCTACACATATAATGTGAAAATGATAATTAATTAATTTTAAATATTTGGTTTCATATTTTATAAACCTTTTTACGTCTCCGCTATTTCCCCGCTACACCTTTTTGCACCTCCACCGCTATGGAACCGCTGAGCGCTTTAACTGCCCAGAAATCCTACGAAATGTTCATTTGGGGTAGCCTTTGGGAAATTCCTCGGATTCATTGTCAGCTCGCGTGGGATCGAAATCAACCCAGATCAGATCACGTCAATCAAAGACATTCAGAAACCGAGACAAATTAAAGATGTGCAAAGCCTCGCAGGAAAAGTAGCAGCATTGAGTAGATTCATCTCCAAAGCTACGGATAAATATATTCCATTCTTTGAATTAATAAAGCGAGGAAAGCACAACTTTGAATGGACCCCTGATTGTATTGAACCATTCCAGAACCTTTTGAATCATTTAGAGAGACCTCCGATACTGTCTAAGCCAGTAGATCACGAAGATTTATTTGTGTACTTGGCAGTGTCACCACATGCGATCAGTTCAGCTTTGGTGAGAGAGGAAGATAAGGTTCAGAGACCATTGTATTATGTGAGCAAGAAATTGGCGGCAGCCGAACGAAACTACCCAATAATAGAAAAGCTCGCATATTGCTTGCTGATCGCATCCAGGAAACTTCGCCACTATTTCCAGGCTCATCCCATTACTGTGTACACTGATCACCCACTCAAGCAAGTTCTACAAAGGCCAGAAGCATCAGGTAGACTGCTCAAATGGAATATTGAGCTAAGTCAGTTTGATTTAAATTACCATCCCCGACGATCAATAAGGGGGTAGGTACTGGCAGATTTTATAGTTGAGTTCACTATTCCAGAAGATGATGCAGTAAGTGAAGAAGCCGATCCACCCAAACTACTTCTTGACCCCACTGCTTGGAAGCTATACACTGATGGGGCCAAGAATGACAGACGATCTGGTGCCGGAGTCGTGCTTGAAACCCCTGAGAAACGGCTAATATACTATGCTCTCAGATTGGAGTTCCATGCCACTAATAACGACTCCGAGTACGAAGCCCTCATTGCAGGATTGAGGATCACAAAGGATTTGGAAATCACCAAGTTAGACATCTTTTGCGACTCCTAGATAGTCGTGAACCATATCAGTGGAGAATTTCAGGTCAAGAGTCCAAGGCTGATACTATATTTGAAAGAAGTTAAGAAGTTTTTGGATGGTTTCGATCATTATAGCATATCCCATATCCCTCGAGCGGAGAACCAAAGGGCAGACAAGTTGGCGAAGATGGCTAATTCTAATATTCCTGAAGACACAGAGCTAGTACCGATTGAAGTGCTACAGTCACCTAGTATCGATCAGATGGAAATTGATCCGGTACTAGAGATAGAACCCGAGAGAGAGTCATGGATGACTCAATTAAAGAATTTTCTGATGAATGGAACGCTTCCTACAAAGAAAAGTGAGAGGCGTGCAGTTATTCGAAAGGCTGCTAGATATGTTCTCCAGGGCGAAGTCCTATACAGACAGGAATTCTCAATGCCCCTCCTCCGGTGTATCGCCCACGATGACATCAAGCACGTTTTGCAAGAAGTACACGGAGGAGAATGTGGAGATCGCACGGGAGGACAAACACTGGCAAAGAAAATATTACGGTATGGCTATTTCTGGCCCACCGTAAATAAGGATGCAGCTAAATACGCATGACGTTGTGACGCCTGTCAGAGGTTTTCTAAGATTCACCGGGCACCACCAAGCCAGTTGAAGACAATGACAAGCCCGTAGCCTTTTGCTATGTGAGGGATTGATATTATTGGAAGCCTCCCCGTAGGGAAAGGCGGAGCAAAGTTCGTTATTGTGGTAGTGGATTACTTCACTGAATGGGTCGAAGCAGAGCCATTGACCACAATCACAACCAAGCGAGTGATCAACTTCGTTGTCAAGAACATTATATGTCGATTCGGGATCCCAAAGGTCGTGATAACGGACAATGGAACCCAGTTCAATAGCACTGAGTTTAGAGATTTTTGCCAGAAATACCACATAGAGAAAAGGTACACCTCTGTAGCGCATCCGCAAGGAAACAGATAGGTTGAAGCGGCAGACAAGGTGATTAAATCCATTCTGAAGAAAAGATTGAAGCGAGCCAAAGCCATGTGGGTCGATGAATTACCCTTGGCGCTATGGGCCTACCGAACAACGTATAAGTCGGCAACGGGCCACACTCCTTTTTCCCTTGCCTTAGGAGCTGAAGCGGTCATCCTGGTCGAGTTAGAAGTACCCTCTCACCGAGTCACATATTATGACCTGATGACCAACAACGAGTTGCTCCTTCAATCCCTTGACATGATTGAAGAAAAGAGGGATGAAGCCGACTTGCGTGCCTTGAGGCACAACAAAAAAGTCCGAGAACGAACCTTTGAACCCGGAGACATGGTTCTGAAACGTGCCTTCCCATCCTTGGTGCATATGGGCCCGAAATGGGAAGGACCGTACTCCATTCTACGAAGGCTTGATAATGGAACTTTCAAGCTAGCGACCATGAATGGGGATGAAATCCCCAGTGTGTGGAATGCCCAGCATTTGTGGCAATACCTGACATGAAATTGTCAGTTTTATTCTTTTGTTTTTAGGACCATGTAAAAAGGCATGACTTGCCTAGAATAGTCTGGTTATTTGAGAAAAAGATTATAAAGTGGACGTAGGTCATGATTCGACCGAACCACTATAAAAATGTCGAGTGTCATTTACTTTTACCGCACCGTTATTTACCTGCTCTCTTATTTTAATTAACATGAATTATTATCATATTGAGATTTGCTATTGATTATGCAACAATCTCAAAACCCCTAATTCAAAGCGCCATCTGTCAGACTGGAAGGTGAACGACAACTAAATTCCTGAAGGTGCAGCAAAGTAAATCACACCACCATCCACACTCTAACTCTCAAGATTCGAGAGAGTATAAAGGACGCGAAGATGACGTCCGCAAGGCGTGAAGGTGCACCATGATAAAACCGCCTTGACGACACTCCACTCCGCTGAAGGATCGGGAGAGTATAAGGGCGCTAGAGACTTAGCGCCCCCAGAATTCCTGCCCCGCTGAAGGATCGGTGAGCAGCCCAAGAACCGAGCTCGAACTCTAACCCGATGAAGGATCGGGAGAGTATAAAGGTGCTATAAACTTAGTGCCGAAAGAACAACTATCTCGCTGAAGGATCGGGAATGAAAATGGTGTATACCAATCGTGGGCTCCTGTCCAGTAACTTCTGGGAATGGGGAGCATCACACACATGACTCTAATCAATCTTCAATAAGCTCTGGCCAGGCATCATATTAACGATTGATTGGGGGCATATACATACATATACTTTTATGCAGTACCGAAATTTTAAAAGTTTTTTATTGCTAAAGTGGTTTATGGTGCGATTCTAAATTAGTTATGATTCAACTGTTAGGGTGATAAGTTAAACTTGCAAGTACGCAATGATGCAAAAGAAACAAACTTTCATTCACTAAATGCAGGCCTACAAGACAAAAAGCTAAACAAAAGTGAGGGCCATTCTCACAACTACAATTCTTGGCCAGTGGGAAAGCCTAAAAACAAAATATGGATTAATGTGTGTATCCTATTTGAGCTTGGGAGATGGCTTTGATTTCTTCTCCTTCTTCTGTTTCTCCAACTCCTCCTTATCAGCATCGGAGCGGTCGCTCTTCTTCCTCTTCCTCTTTCAGAAGAAGGATCCTGCGGAAGGTTGGAAGGTTGGGAGGCAAGCTGTGCAGTTATGGATCTAGCAGAGAATTTTATGACCAATCTCGTTTTGGGATCAACCTCTGAAATAGGAGGCACATTCAAAGGCCCCTGCTCCTCTTTCTTTAAGGCCAATTGCTTCTCTTTCTTAGCATGCATGTCAGCTAAGGTTTCGTCGTCATCACCCTTGGATTCCTCTATAACGGTGACCTCCTCCTCGTCATCCCCGTAACCACCATCCTTATCCCTTAGAGCATGAATAGTTTCAGCATCCTTGGGAACATCAGCGCTCGATGCCAAAATGGCTTTCTCGGTTGCGGGGTCTTCAGTCTGCTCAGGACCACAATAACCTCAGCATCAGCGAAGCATCGGTGCTGGGTACCAAAATGGTCTTTTCACTTGTTGCACTTTCAGTTTGCTTTGAAACCTCAGAGGCTCCAGCACCGACACCTGATGGGACATCAACCTTCTCTACCCCTGTTTTCTCTTCCACATCCCTCTCGTCCGGTTTACCACCTATATTATGAGAAGCAAATGTTATTAATTCAGGAGAGAATGTGGTCTTGTCAATTGGCCGCTCAGTAAGACGACGACAAGTTATAATTGCTTTGACAAACTGTGGAGAGAATATGGAAATACCTTCGGCCGACTCTTCACTTAAGTTCACAGCAGAAGCTCCAGTAGCGGGAGGAGTTGGAATCAAGGGAATCAACGGATCATCGGGATTGTATCCCTCAACTTCAGAGGTCTTGGGCTTCACCGCCGAGCTCGAGCCCTCGTCAATTTTATCCTTGCCCCTGTGCTTGACTTTCTCCCTCTCGATTTCCTCTTGGATTAGGCGTCTGCCCTTCTCCAAAGCTTCAGGTTCTTTACCTCTGAGAATGGTCTGCATTAGCTGGTTTTCATCAATCTCATCGACCTCTAACCGCCGCTTCTCCCCCTCGACAATTGCGTCCCATATATTGGCTAGAGTAACATGATAGTCCGGAATCCAAGATATGTCTTGAGTCTTGATGACTTGATCAAGGAAGCCAAATAGCAGTTCCTCAAAACCCGCAATGTCTTTCTCTTTCTCAGAAAGCTTATCGGCAGTAGTAGTAGCCGATTCAATGGCACTATCGGCGTTACTTTCAGCGAGAGGCGCGCGCTCCTCAGTGCAAACAAGCTGATCATTCAGATTACTTTTTCTTTCTCAGCAAGAGCTAGACTATCTTTTAAACTCGCCTTTTCTTTCTTCCAAGCGGCTTTCTCAGCATCAAAACAGTCCTGTGAGGTCTTTAAGTCATATTAACTGTTCTAAGGTCCTCTATTTTCTTTTTTAGAGTTACCCGCTCTTGGCTATTTGAGTCGAGCTCATTACGAAAATGCTGTCTGGCACTCTCCAGCTCTGACTTGTAATTCTCCGCGTCCCACTGAGCTAAAGCGAGTTGGGACTGTGCATCCTCCGATTCTTTTTCAATTTTGATTCTGGCCCTAGCATCGTTGTCTATTTTCACTTTGAATCTGGCTGCTTCCATTTCTAGCCGACGGACGACATCTGAAAGATGAACAACGTGCTTTTTCATCAGCCCATATTGTTTGGCCACATGGCACACGTACCCTATGACCTCCGAGTCCCAATCCTCGGGGACCGGTTCAAGATCTGGGAAGAACATCATCCTTTCAAAGAATATATTAGGAAATTTCTTTCGTAAGCGCTCCAGCTTAGCCTGATTGTCAGGTCCATGGACGACGTCCCGTGTAGCGGGGGTATCTAGGTTGTGTTGACCAGATGGGATAATGGTTGTTTTCTCCTTCTCTAAATCCTTGCTTGGGTCCTTGTTTTTGTCCTTTGGCTCATGATGCTTCTTAGAAGACTTGCTATGGGAAGGTGCACTTTTCGGAGGAGTTAAGTCCTTGGGAAGTTGCTTTCCCTCCGTCAGTGGCAGTTGACGACTATGGGGTTTTCCAGGGTCCTGTTTTGACGGAGATCGAGATCGTGTAGAATAGGATTGATGAAAATCGCGGGGCCGTTGGCTATCTCTCCCCGACTATCACTACGAACATGCTCGGGATTTGAAAGAAGACTTGGTGTGCCCTCGCGGAGGGAACGATAAGAATAAGACCGTCTGAGAGTCATTCTTCTTGCAAATGAAATAAGCGCATATTAGAATCATGAATACCAGTGATACAAATGTGTTGTGATAAGTGGTGCATGTGAGTTGTGCATCCCGTATAATCCCCCTAACGGACCAGGGCCCAGAGTTAGGCTCGTCTGTGAAACTTCTTTTTCTTCGACCGGGGCATTCACTTCCTCAGATATAGGAAAGAACGGTTCCCCTCCGAAGTGTTCCAATGTATAGATATCGTATGGTAAAGGAATCTTGTTCGATTCCCCGAGTATTTGTTCCTCTGTTAATTCATTATGAGCGACAGGCTCAACCGGTGGTGAAGTCCTTGAGGGAGATTGCCCCTTGGAGGCTGGGGCTTCCTTTGGCTAATCAGCCTGAACCTCACCCCCTTTGTATACGTTCAAATCCTCGTCATCCTGATTAATTATTAGTGAGGGACTTTTACGGAATTCAATTGTTTTCGCAGCCTCAGAGGTTCCTTCTCCTTTAGCCGGGGGCACATATTTGTAAGGTTTGCCACCCGCGCCAAGTCCGAACCTCACATCAAGAAGATGGTGCTTGTGAAGATTCTCGTCGGTGAGACACTTCTTGACTCTTAAGAAATCTGATTTACTGTTGAGGAGGTGGGACAGGCGGTCCTCATATACTGAGCCTTCCGTTCTTGTAAAGTTGTGATCTGCACGGAACAAAGTAACACATTAGCACTGAAACTATGCATTCAAAGTACACGTTGAGAAGTTGAAAGCATACTCGCTTGTAGCCACTTCCTAGCACATCCGGCTTGATGCTTTATGTAAAACCAGTCAGATTTGACATCCCCTATATTACTACGACCGTCGTTACAACTTTTCTGTTGGCAACTGACTCGAAGAAAGAAAAATTGGGAGTTCTTGAAGAACGGTGCTTGAAATGGTAGTAGAATTTTAAAATTTTGAAGGTAAGCTCGACCTGTAGAACCTTCGCGTACGCAATATACAGAGTATACAAAGCTGCGTAAGCGTTGGGATGAAGTTGCATGGGGGCGATCCGTAATTGTCTCAGGAGATCAACAACAATTGGAGGAAACGGAGGAATCGCGCCTACCCAACACATGAGTCGACTGACGGTCATGTACCCTTCAGGGGCAGAATGAGGCATGTCTTCTCCTTCTGGAACTTTCACATTATCCCAAGGAATCCCATGCCTCTGACAGATTTTTTCTAGTTTTAGTTTGTCCAATGTGGAAGCTTTAGAATCACTTAGTTTCTTCGGATCTACTTCTCTAACACTCGGAATCTCATCAGAAGCTCGCTCATCCTCGTCTTCAAGAGACATACTCTCAGAAATCGTCGATTCTGCATCGGTATCTGTCTCGTAGTCGGGGTCGGAATTCTCCCAATCTGGATCTGAAGGAAGCACATCGGGATCATGATGCTCTGACGACTCTAGTTCGGTATCTTTCTCTAGATTCTTAGTTACTTGTTTATCAGACATAGCTGTGTTGGCGAGCAAACATGAGAAATTAGAATAAAGTTACCCGTCCCGCGTGTGTGTAAGTGCAAGTGTGTGCATGTGCAAACAATAAGGAAAACATGAAGTTAATCAGATAAATAAATATTGGCCATTGTCCGCTGCTAGGTTACCCTGTTGTTTAGTTCAAAAAGTTCATCCCGAGGGCTCTAGCCTAACTGTCCATTGGTATATCAGAACTGCATTGTATTTCCTAGTCAATGTATCCATGGGATTGTCAGCAAGAATGGTTCGTCAATTCGAAGGGCTCGGGTCGCTATATAGATGTCAAGGCATGGAACAGGGGTCGGGTCGCGGATGACGGATCGCCAACAAGCTCCCTCCGCAAAGGAACACCGACTCGTGCAAGAAGCTTCGGATCGCGGAATGACACACCTGGTGATAACTCTCCCTAATTCCAACGACTCATGGAAGACCCCCCATGATCCACTTTGCTTCCTGGTGCCATGATCCACCTCACTCCATATTTCCACGAACCGATGCTCCTCCATACCCACAACCCGGTCCGCTAGTCAAATTAACACTTCATATTCACCCCTTCTCCCATCGCCTCGCCATCACCACGAACCAAACCGCGTCCCTACTCATGGATCGAGCTGCCAAAGCCTCTCATCCAGGCGGCTTCCTCTTCCATCTACCAAAACACTCTCCTATCCAAGTGAAAGAACTGAAACCCATCTTATTCTTAAACGCGCCTCCCTTCACCATGATCTCAACTCCACAAATCCTACAGCCATCGCCATTAATGGTCAGCAATAACGCTAGAAGCTCGTGAGAGGTACGACGGAAGTAAAGAAAGGCGATGGAGAAACAAAATTGCAGTCAAGATCACTATAATTACCTTGTCTTATCGGATTGAGGAAGAGATTAATTTCTGGAAGTTTCGGCTAAGGGTTTAACGAAGGGAAGCAAAGGCGGCGGCCAGCAAGAGAGAAAGTAAAAAGGTAAAAAAGGGAGGGTAAAAACGACTTATATAGCCAAAGAGAAGACTTTTGGTCTTCCATTCCTTGTCCTATATGGCTTGCCAGGCCGTGGTGGGCCGCGAGCATGTGGAAATCCCACCAGGGTTCGCGTACGGGCCCTCAAGACAACGGTCCGAGGTCTAAAGATTGGCTTTGCTTGAAGGAGTTGGACAGTCTGCCACGGCCCATGAATTGAAGAGGCGATCCGAGCACTAACGTGATCAATGGATTGGAAAGACAGAATTCAAAAAAAAAAAGGGATTTTAAAACTTACTTGGCAACTCGATAACAATATCTCCAAAAACTCCAGAGATAAAAACAAACCGATGAATAAAGAAATGATGGCTGAGTTAACCCGGTATTTATACCAGTCAAAGGACGCCACTTCCTGAAGCAGTACAACATTTCAGACAGATACGACCACTAATTCACATCGCTTCATGAAAGGGTTCGTTCAGAAGTTTTGAAGCATGTTTCATTCTGGAAAAAACATACTTCGAGGGGGCAAAATGTTGGCTAGCTTTTTGGATCAAGCCACCAAGATTCATACTATGTTCGATATGAAGTTTCATTCACAGAAGCCATCAAAACCCGCTCGTGATCACCAGGTGCTCACGGATCGTGACGTTAGTACTACGACCCCGCCGATCGCGATTCACTATTGTGACCCGATCCATCCACGCCTGAGCCATTACCACGATCCGACTCTTGAAGTTGAGGGATGGAGGCCACAACCAGGTCATTTACGATCCGAAAATGAAGGATCTTGCGACACCTGTCCATAACCGTCATATTAACCATTTCTCCATCAAGCTACAAATCAGTCCGAGATTCTCGAGATTTATGCCACGTAATACCACGGTCCCCTTGAAAAAAATCACATATAAATAGCCCTAGACTTGGCATTTTTCAGGATCTTTTGCCAGTTCTGAGTATTGTTTACATCATTGTTGTCTTATCATTATTTCTTATCACTTCTACCTCGAAATTACTGAGAGAATCATAATTATAAAAGTGAGATTGAGTGAAATCATTGATTGTACAAGTATTCAACATTTTGTGTGTTTTCTGCTTTTTCTTCATTTTCCAGATATAATTCTCTACGAATCAGAACAATTTGGGTGTTACAACCAAATTTTGGTTTACCATTAACATGTTCTACTTAATTTATAATTAAGTTTGCCTTAATTCACATATATATTGGTTAAGAGAATAACTCCCTAAATATCAACCCCGAAGACCGAAATCCACATCAGATTGACACTCAGAGAATTACTCAACTCAACCAATCTTATGTTATATCTTTCATATAACTTATGTTATCTTCATTTGTAGATTAATTCTTGCCTTTATCGATTACTTAATATTCAATTAAGTACAACTTTCCTTATTACATAAGTTATTTCATCTTCCCTTATCGTTCTTTATAACTAACCTTATTCCATAAGTTATTCTATTTCCTCCATTGTTCATTATAACTTACCTTATTCCATAAGTTATAATTCCCACCTGTCCCTAGGACAAGCCTACCTATTATCGTTTCCTTTTCTTAAGTTCATTCACAATAGGTTATTATTATCATTCCCCATTTTGGCATTAATTAAGATTAACTTAACCCTCCCCACTTCTTTAACACGTTTACTTAACCCCAACCCAATTCAACTGGTTCGTAACACCACTACGATTTAATTGGGTTTAGTATTCTAATTCATTACCATGTCCAATTATGTTTATAATGGGCTAGACCTCCCACATTAGGCCTATAACGTGTGGATGATGGATATGCCGGTCGGGTCCGGGCAGTCTTATTCCACAGTTGGGTCTAACCTCGTGTCTTATCCCGATTCTTATTTACGTACTCATACCTCCCACATTAGGTTCAACATTAGTGGTTGTTGGATATGCCGATCGGGTCTGGGCAGACTTCCACGACTAATGTAACATAACCTCGTGTCATAAGTACAATTACACTTCCTAATTGTAATTACCAAACATTCCAATATTAATTAATTAATCAATAATTAATTAATCAATTAATTAATCAATTAATTAATCAGTTAAACCTTTCCCCATTTGAATTATGTCAATTCACTATTCAAATTATAGACTTTTATGCCTCTTTTTAATTCACCTTTTAATTATGCCCCATATCATAAATTAAGGCATATATATGTATATGTATATATATATATATATATATATATATATATATATATTGCACCAACCCAAACCCACATATTTTCCAATTTATGCCTAAAATTCATGTTCACATACATTCTAATTTATGTCCCAAATCACTATTTAGACATGTCCCATTTCATACCCAAATTATTTTTATACTTATAATCAAATTTCAGATCTTTAAACATAATTTGGTCAATATAGTCATACACTTACTCAAGCCATTCCTTGTACATAAATATGATAGTTTTTCATGTGAACTTTATAATTCTCCGACTAATCCGATGTATGAATTTTTCTTACATGCTCAATGTTATTCTATAAATCATGTAAACGTTCAACTGGTTCAATAAACAAATTATTGATGTCATGTCGTGCTAACCATTCCCATAATTTACTAGATTCAAGACATGAATTCGCAGATCTATTCATTTTTACGTTTCAACTTGTTATAATCACGATTAAGAGTTAAACATGCAATTTCACAATTTACATATATATATATACATACATAAATATGGGAATGCTAAACGATAGCTATAACATTATCGAAAAGTCATAGTTTAATCCCACTCACATTGATTGTATCAGACGAAGAGAATTAGGCTTTGTTGTTGTAGATCTATACTTTTCTCAATCCTTTGCTTTGATTAGATCTGAAAGGAGGTTGTATTTCTTGAATCACTGATCTTTGATTTCAATTAATCTTTTGTTTTAAGAAAAGGTTAGGAAGGAGAAGAATAGGCTAAGAGCCATTGTTTATTTTAAGAAGATAATTGAGAAGAGAGAGAGAGAGAGAGAGGAAGCCATGGCGGAGCTCCAGCGTAGCCGTCAAATTGTGAGGTTTAGTGTTAGGTCTAGGTGTTTATTTATAGGTGTGGTAGCAAGCTATGGGCCTTTAGATCCAATTTAAAACTCCATCAGAGCTAGCCACGTCATCTGACCAATAGGAATTGGCCACGTTGCAGCATCCACCAACCAAAACAGTCCACGTGTACAGTATGACTCATCCGACCAATAGGAATTGGCCACGTTGCAGCGTCCACCAACCAAAACAGTCCACGTGTACAGTATGACCCATCCGACCAATAGGAATTGGCCATGTCGCAACGTCCACCAACCAAAACAGTCCATGTGTACAGTATGACGCGCAGGGGGGTCATCCCCCATATATATATTATTTATTTATTTATTTACTTATTTATTTATTTCAAATTTGATTTATTTATTCACATATAAATCAAATTTCAAACATCCTTTCTTTGCTTGCTTCTTTGTTCGCGCGCAACCTCTATTTTGAATTATGTTCATATGTATTCAACTCTTGCGTGTATGCTAATCTTTTATATGCGAACACTTTCAAATTTCAAACCAACTAATATATATTTTCCACTTTTGAAACATTCTCTCAATTAAACCCCTTTTTAACCCTTTTCATACTAAGTCACTTTTTAACCATTCCCCCTAAAAGAAAAATATGGCGCTGGCGGGGATTGAACTCAGAACCTCTTGTATACAAGTCACATGTACCAACCAAATGAGCTACTAAGCCTTTTGCTAACAAGACTTAGGACAATGCTACACATTATTATTTTCTCATTCCTCTTTTTCATGTTTTTCTGCAATATTTAATTTAAAGATATCTTTTTCATCTTAAATCAGATTTCTACAAACTATAGGTCTAAATTGATCAGAAAATCGCCGCGAACGTAATGATGCTAATTTCGTGACCAAATTCTGGAGGCTCGTCAAATTCTCCTTTTTATTTCTTTTTAAATGTTCGTATGCATTTCTTCGCATTTCATGTATTGCATGTAATTTATTTTATTAATCTTTTTCTTCATTTCACAACATTAACTTATTACATGCAATTTTATTGTCATTATTTAATTTCTCTCTTAAATATATCTATGCATACAATATATATATATATATATACATATTTCCACATTTTTAATTTCATTAAAAATGCTGGGTGTTACATTCTCCCATCCTTAAGAAATTTTGTCTTCGAAATTTGATAGGAATTAAATAGATAACCCCTCGCATAATAAACATCCATCATGTGTGCATCCAATTTTTGCAAACATTGTGCACATGTGCAAAGTGAAATACATCATAGTAGTGTATATATGCCTAATTGGTACCACCTATATGTATGCAAACTTTCAAAAATTCTTCTAAAACATGATGCTCACATCCTAAATATACTTGCAGTTCTATATGAATGCAATATTTTTGAAAAATCAAAATATTTTTCACCTAAATTTTCCTACGCTATTACAGAATAAGAGCATAGTTCATCCAATTGTTGCATCCAAAATCCTACCAACCATCATTAAATTCAAAATTTAGAAAAATCTAATTTTCTAAATTCAATTTCTTATGTTACAAAAAGTTATAAAACGGAGAAACTCACTTCTTCCGTTTTTCTTTTATGCACCTTTTCTAATTGTACTTGGATTTTATGTAACTACTCTATAAAGATTTCCTATTTTTCTATCCAAGCACAACTACATAAGAAATTTTTCTCTTCTTTTTCAACTTATCTTGTAAAAATTTCATTTTTACCCATCTTAAAATTTTCATTTTCTTTTCCCGTCATGTGTTGTTGCCCACTTAATTTGTTGTTTTCTTCTTAGTTAGGCTATTCTCTTTCTTAGCTTATTTGACTTACTCCAATTAATTAAATTTATTTTTCAAATAAGCTTTTCTGTTTTCAACGCAAACAACATCCTACACAGCTACTACTACGAGCGAAGAATCATAAGACTATTTCACTAAAGAAAAGTCCAACCACAAACTCTCAACACTTACTTGCCCTTACACTATCTAGTAGTCAATACTAGTCCTTGCTGTGTATTACTAGCCTACATTTTATTTTATTTTCCTTCCAAAAATTAAAAGTGTTAAGACTTTATTCTCTTCTCCAAAACTTGCTTTTGCCAAACCATAAATACATGTCACAAAATAAAAATGCAAAACATTTTTTTTTTCTAATCGCAAAACCGGAGTAGACAAGGACAAATATTGGGTTACATTGTTTCTACCTACAATGTTAATTTTGGATGCTTTCTACAAGGTATAAAAATCTACTCTATTCTTACTCTCTACAACTTATTTTGTCCACCCAACAAAATTTCTTTTTAAAACAATAAACAAAATTTATTTTTGACAGAATAGAGATTCCAAAATTTCTTTTTTTTCGAAGTGCAACATTTTGTATGCTTTACTTTTTAATCCTATCATATATTAAAATATGAAAACTAGTGAGCTATACATGCTTTATAACGTATATTTTTTTCATGAGAGAATTCTTTTAAAACAAGAAATCATTATTTTACAAAGTTTACCCCACTTTACTTTAAAACCCAATATACATTTTCAAATATGTTTTTCTACATATTTTCTTCAAACATCAAAAATACTTTTAAGATTAAAACTTGGAAACACCCCAAACTATTTTGCCAAAACTTTTACAATTTCATGTTCTTAAAAGTTAACAAATGGGTTAGACTCAAAGTGGTCTCCAACACAACTAGGTTTTCCTAGACACTCCCATGAAATTAATTCTCTCAACTATATATATTCATAATCAATTTTTCCACTTTTTAACCTTTCTCTAATTTATAAGGTTTCACTACCAAACCCACTAATCTGAAATACAAACATTTCAGTTACTAACATATGGGATACATCCTCCTCTTATACCAACCATTTTGTACACTTTCCACCCAACTTACCTAAGGGTCTCAAATTTCCATATTCATTCTTTTAGTGTACAGAACTAATATCCCAACTCTTTCCCTCTTATACTCTTCCTATTTAGTGGGCCACTTTATGGATCTAGGTTTATATATAATATATTTATATTTTAGAAAATACAAATACGTTCACTCACTATCTATATAGGAATCCTAAACCGAAGCTCTGATACAAGATGTAACAACCCGCGTTCCGACGGACCGATTTTTTTCAAAAACCCAATCCATCGAAACCCGAGTTGGTTTGCTCTGGTATCGTGTAGAAAAGACAGACACATAAAATATGTCAAAGTTCGGAAAACATCTCACAGCGGAAGGAATAAAATATAATGTAGTTGAAACATAGCTTTACCTTAATAATAATACCGCTCAACCAGTATCCAAAGCTATACAGTCTCTGTCATGAACCTAACCTGCGAATGTCATGAGGAGGGGGTCAGAACATAAGTTCTGTGTGAATGAACTTAAACTACACTTCTTGGATAATCCTACATATACCGTTAAATTACATTTTCTCATTTATTAGGTTATCTGTGTTATTAGCTCTCAAGGCTTTCACACACACATCGCACCCATCTACTCCTTAGTAGATTAACATAATATAATGTATATATAGCTATCCCCAAACTGAGGTACACCCCGTGGTACCTCACTCACACGGTCTCCTCCGTATCACCACAATAATATGTGCAGTCCCTCATCCTATGCCATAGTAACGTACATATCCCTATATATATATAGCAACGCTACATTCGCATAGAACTACTATCATTGTACTACGTAAGCGTACTGACTGCAATTCTCGAACTATTCGATTGAATCTGGTTTCATCATCGAATAATGCCTTCTATTCTGCGATACACCACCCAGAGCAGACATGGTTGTACCTAGACTTTCCCACGTACCACTACTACAAAAGTGGGCATATTCGACACTATTTTTATGTGGCCATAGATCAAAAAAGCATTGCCGTAGGCCATTTTTCCAAATAGGAAACACCAGGTGGGCGTGGCATCCGCGGCCGTTGCATTAGCCACCTAAGGCAACACTTTTGCCCATCTACGGCCACGGACTGAAAGTGTTGCATTATAGCCATAATGCAACACTATTTGCATGTAATGCAACACTATTCAGCATTGCCTTAAGCATTAGTTAGGGTCTGGCTTCCAGTGCCGCCACGTCAGCTGTCTACGTGTCACACGACACATCATCTCTCCATGTCAGCACTCCACGTGTCACATACCACACCAGCTATCCACGTCAGCTGTGGACCAAAGCAATTATATTTAATGTAATGCAACACCACTACAATATGTAATGCAATATCAATAAAAGCTAACGCAACAGTAGAAGAAGGCAAATGCAACACTAATTTGATAGCAAATACAATGCTTTAATTAAATATTTTGCAATACAGGTTTTGTACAAGAAACTCATCCAAAGCAATTGTTTTAATTATCCAAATATCAAAACTCAAAAATCAGCTACACCATTTTCTTCATTGTATACAGTAAGCTCGAACTACTTCAAGAATAGATGCACGGCATAAGGGACATTATCCTGATCCATTCCTGGCCAATTCTTTAGCGAATTCTGAACATGTATACATGTGTCCACACTTGCAAAATGTATTACTCATTTATATATATGAATCATATATATCTAGCATTCTGATTGCAATAGGAAATATATATGTATATTAGTATGTACCTATACAAGAGGGTGGCATCGAATATACTGTATATATGTTTGTTACATCTGCAAAATGTATCCCTCTGCCTTCCAGAATTAAATATGCACCTGATCAAATGATAACAAGTTATTTGATAAGTGGTGGCATCGAATGGCCATTGGCCTTCTTAGTAAAATGTTATGAACACAATTATTACAATTGACTTACTGACCATTGGCGATTGGTCACTCATGCCAGCCAACAAATAAGCAATTTCAGTATGGTCATCCGTCTTCTGAGAAAAAAGTTTTCAGTTCGCATATTACTTCCACGTACAGTGTGTCACTTCATATCCTGTCAAGCTTCAGAAGCATATCGTCATCTACATCTTCAACTCCTAAACAAAACTCCATCGTCAAAAGTTAAAAAAAAAAACAATGGAGGACTCTTCACTATGCATCACTGCCACTGTTCTTTCAGGACATTGGACTTACGAATTTGTGCATCTCACGCTTAGGCATACGCTGAAGCTTAATGACGAGTGGACTATACAGGTTATACCCAAAAACTCTTTTCTAATAACATGCCCATCTTACAGTACGCGTGATCATGCGCTAATGTTGAAACTTTTTACAACAAGAGGAGGTGCTTTTTATGTGCAACAATGGTCTGCTGAAGAATTTGAGCCTGAACCAGCGTTCGAGGCAGAATCATGGGCTAGAGTTGTTGGCTTTCCCGAGTTCCTAAAGACAAATGTTCCTGCAATAAAAGAATTAATGACGCCAATGGGAAATGTGTGTGAAATTGATGACTGTCATTGGTCTCGAATTGACCATAGATCATTATACCTGAAAATGAAATTTTATGAAGGCATTGGCTTGGAGAATGTTTTTGCTGCTCGATTCGACAACAAGGTTTACATCATTAGGGTTCAGCGCACCACACATGCTCATCCTTTGACAAGGCCTGAAACTCTGTTTGTGAGCAATAGGGAGGAACCGGTGGTACCATTTTTTTGTGATCATAGGTAAAATTTACTTCCATCCACAGTGTCTTATAGTGAGACACAACCACACATGCACACACTCACATACATACATGCAAGGTTATAATGCCCCACCCAAGATTCTGAAATAATAATACAAACTGGTGCTCTGTTAGTTGTACATAGGTATGGTTGTGTGGCTTGAATTTGAGACACTGTTATTGTATGGTTTGAATTTCCTTCAGATGTGGTAAACTACTACCATGAATGCATGGATCTTTTGTGGGTGGCCACTTAATAAATTATCATACTCAATGTGTGTTACATGTCAAATTGTTTGATAATTAAGGCATATAAACTCGTAGGTGGATCACATTATTTGAGAATTGAATCATATAATATATTAGGTGGATCACAAAATGTTTATAGAAATAGAATTTACCTATTAATGTTTGCTGCATCGATATGACTAATTCCCATCGAACTCTTTTACAAATGTACGTTACTGTTATATTATTGAAGTTTGATCATCCAAAGATCACTTTGCCCTCCACAACAAGAAATTCTGGTTTGGTCGCTGACTATGCTCTATCCTTAACAGCCACACATGCACACACTCACATACATACATACATACTATGAACTTATCTATAAGTTTCTTCGTAAAACTATGATCATTTATATGAGGTGCTAATTGGAATATATCAATGATCATGTAATCCCCTTTCAGTCACTCTGACATAGACAATGACTCTGACATGGACAATGACTCTGACATGGACACTGACTCCGAAGAAAAAGAAGAAGATGTTGGTGCTGATGCTGGTGTGGATGCTGGTTATGACTGGTGATGTTTGTGGATGTTGGTTTTATTCTACTGGTAATGATTGTTGGCTTGAAATTTTGTGAATATTTGTGAAACTTTGTGTGGTTGTGGAAGTTTGTGATGACTGGTGATGACTGATGATGGATGCTGGTGAATGTTTTTGAATGTTTGTGAATGGTACGTTGTTTTGTTTGTGAATGCTGGTGATTTTTTGAAATCTCTGCGTACGTCTCTGGTGTATACTTATGATACTTGTGCGTGTATACTTGCACGTGCCTTCAGATGGCTGCCTAATGATACTTGTGCGTGCATGTATACTTGTGCGCGCGTGTATACTTATGCGTGTCTACTTGAGCGTGTGTACTTGTGCGTGTATACTTATGATACTTGAGCGTGTATACTTGTGATACTTGTGCGTGTATACTTGTGCGTGCCTTCATAGTATGAACCTTATGATACTTGTGCGTGCGTGTATACTTGTAAGGTATGAACCTCAAGCATACAAATTAACCGCAGTGTAAGGTATGAACCTCAAGCATACAAATTAACCGCGGTGTAAGGTATGAACCTCAAGCAGTGCAAATTAACCGCAGTCCCCATTCCTCAACTAGCTCGAGCTCTATAATAAACCAATGTCTTTTTCATGCCAGTAGCCCGGTTCTCATGGTTTATTGCTGGGTATAATTTTCGAATAAACCTCAGCATAATCCCAAATCCCAAATCAATAATAAGCGCAACTAATTACTCATAAGCGAATGGGTTTTCCAAAATGTAACAAATGAACTAATTACTAATTACTCATAATCCAATATATAATAAGCGCAACTAATTCACAGTGCAATACAAACTGAACCTAAGGGAAAAAACTGGCGATGTCAGCGCCCTGAACAATCAAAGATAGAAAGCGTTTCAAAGCTTCATCCTTTTCGGAATAGAATTTGTTGTCGAGGAGAGGAGCGATACTGACGTGAATTTAGGTTTAAATTTTTGTCAATAGTAAAAAGGGGAAAAACGATTATATGATAGAGAAGAAAACGATTTCATGAAGGGAGAAGATCGCGCCAAAATTTCGTTAAAAGAATGCAATGATGTGGCTGTCAATGATTGGATGATGGCTGACATTAAGATCATCAGATCCATAGATGGTTTGAACCGTTGGATTAATCTTTCATCTACGGTTGGGTTTTTTATATGTTGATAACGCGGATAGTTGAGCTGGATTATATATACGTAATGCTACGCTTTTAACTGGTGTTGCACATCAGAACACTAAAATTCCAACTACAACAGTGCATCCACGTATAATGCAACAACATATGAATGCTGTCGCAGAAGCTCAAAGGAATCATAGCTTTCGCCACACTTTTCATGCAACGCACACAAATTAGTGTCGAACATGCCCACTTTTGTAGTAGTGTACGTATCATCAATCGTACTCGTTGTTTTTACTGCAAATAAACTCTACTTGTGCACCCGAGTTCCGTGGCAGGGCTACACCAGAAATACGGAACTCGGTCGGGAGCTTTTCTATATCTGTACGGGGACCACTTCTAAGAGTGTCCGATGTACAGATATCTCTCGGGTCTGGTTTTTCTATGGTGGCTATGGCCCCACCTCAGCCCCTCCCTCAACTAGTAAAGACCACACGAGCTAAGCGACCACCCCTAACAAGCAAACAATCTAAACATCCATATGGGGTATCCCCGCACCCGTCCCTTGATAGCAAAGGTTAACGACCTCTAGGCGTTAGCTCTTGTCTTTTCGCATTCCTTAGGCTGCTGGTGAGAGGCGTCCGACGATCTTGCTATTGTTTGGTCTTGACCCTCCACCTCCGCCTGAGGCAACCGCCGAACCACCCTTAATGCCACCGCGTACAGCATTCTGACTACCCCTACTTGTGCAGTCAAGGCCCACCCACCTGGTAGTTCCGCGCAGACCCAACCTCTGTAATCCTAGCCTGAAGCAAAACCACCACTGAGGACTACCAGGAGCACCTTTAACGTCTCAGGAAGCCGCCTGCCTCCCCTTTCAGTCCGTTGGAGCTGCCAGAATAATGAACGTGCGCTCCCCTCGTGCCTTATGACACCGTGATGATCCACCTCGTTGGGCTATTCATCCTATGATGTACGGACTGCTTCAAGCGCCTTAATTTTATATATCATTAGACCCTACGTCTAATCATTAATTGCACGCTTGCGCCACCTCATCAATTTTCTCATTTAACTTGGTTATTCTCATTCACATTGACTTTCTTTTTCAAGTTTACCAAGTTACCCTCGCTTATTAATTCAATGTATAACTTAATCCATTTAAGTTCATTAATAATCCTACAACATGTTATATTCAAAATCTAATAATTATCCCTCTTATATTTATATAACTTGTTCTACTTAATTTATAATTAAGTACGCCTTAATTCACGTATACATTGGTTAAGAGAATAACTCCCTAAATATCAACCCTGAAGACTGAAATCAACATCAGATTGACACTCAGAGAATTACTCAACTCACCCAATCTTATGTTATATATTTCATATAACTTATGTTATCTTCATTTGTAGATTTATTCTTGCCTTTACCGATTACTTAATCTTCAATTAAGTACAACTTTCCTTGTTACATAAGTTATTTCATCTTCCCTTATCGTTCTTTATAACTTACCTTATTCCATAAGTTATTCTATTTCCTCCATTGTTCATTATAACTTACCTTATTCCATAAGTTATAATTCCCACCTATCCCTAGGACAAGCCTACCTATTATCGTTTCCTTTTCTTAAGTTCATTAGTAATAGGTTATTATTATCATTCCCCATTTTGGCAATAATTAAGTTTAACTTAACCCTCCCCACTTCTTTAACACGTTTACTTAACCCTTACTCTATTCAACTGCTTCGTAACACCACTACAGATTTAATTGGGTTAAGTATTCTAATTCATTACCATGTACAATTATGGTTATAATGGGTTAGACCTCCCACATTAGGCCTACAACGTGTGGATGCTGGATATGTCGGTCGGGTCCGGGCAGTCTTATTCCACAGTTAGGTCTAACCTCGTGTCTTATCCCGATTCGTATTTACGTACTTAGACCTCCCACATTAGGTTCAACATTAGTGGCTGTTGGATATGCCGGTCGGGTCTGGGCAGACTTCCACCACTAATGTAACATAACCTCGTGTCATTAGTACAATTACAATTCCTAATTGTAATTACTAAACATTCCAATATTAAATAATTAATCAATTAATTAATCAATTGAACCTTTCCCCATTTGAATTATGTCTAATTCACTATTCAAATTATAGACTTTTATGCCTCTTTTTAATTCACCTTTTAATTATGCCCCATATCATAAATTAAGTCATATATATATGTATAAATATATATATCTTGCACCAACCCAAACCCACATATTTTCCAATTTATTCCTAAAATTCATGTTCACATACATTCTAATTTATGTCCCAAATCACTATTTAGACATGTCCCATTTCATACCCAAATTATTTTTATACTTATAATCAAATTTCAGATCTTTAAACATAATTTGGTCAATATAGTCATACACTTACTCAAGCCATTCCTTGTGCATAAATATGACAGTTTTTCATGTGAACTTTATAATACTCCGACTAATCCGATGTATGATTTTTTCTTACATGCTCAATGTTATTCTATAAATCATGTAAACGTTCAACTGGTTCAAAATACAAATTATTGATGTCATGTCATGTTAACCATTCCCATAATTTACTAGATTCAAGACATGAATTCGCAGATCTATTCATTTTTACGTTTCAACTTGTTATAATCGCAATTTAGAGTTAAACTTGCAATTTCACAATTTGCATACATATATATATATATATATATATATATATATATACATAAATATGGGAATGCTAAATGATAGCTATAACATTATCGAAAAGTCATAGTTTAATCCCACTCACATTGATTGGATCAGACGAAGAGAATTAGGCTTTGTTGTTGTAGATCTATACTTTTCTCAATCCCTTGCTTTGATTATATCTGAAAGGAGGTTGTATTTCTTGAATCACTAATCTTTGATTTCAATTAATCTTTTGTTTTAAGAAAAGTTTAGGAGGGAGAAGAATAGGCTAAGAGCCATTGTTTATTTTAAGAAGATATTTGAGAAGAGAGAGAGAGAGAGGAAGCCATGGCGGAGCTCCAGCGTAGCCTCCAAATTGTGAGGTTTACTGTTAGGTCTAGGGGTTTATTTATAGGTGTGGTAGCAAGCTATGGACCTTTAGATCTAATTTAAAACTACATCAGAGCTAGCCACGTCATCCAACCAATAGGAATTGGCCACGTTGCAGCGTCCACCAACCAAAATAGTCCACGTGTACAGTATGACTCATCCGACCAATAGGAATTGGCCACGTCGCAGCGGCCACCAACCAAAATAGTCCACGTGTACAGTATGACCCATGCAACCAATAGGAATTGGCCACGTCGCAGCGTCCACCAATCAAAACAGTCCATGTGTACAATATGACGCGCAAGGGGGTCATCCCGCATATATATATATATATATATTATTCATTTATTTATTTACTTATTTATTTATTTCAAATTTGATGTATTTATTGGTGTATAATTCAAATTTCAAACATCCGTTATTTGCTTGCTTCTTTGTTCGCGCGCAACCTCTGTTTTGAATTATGTTCATATGTATTCAACTCTTGCGCGTATGTTAATCTTTTATATGCGAATAATTTCAAATTTCAAACCAACTAATATATATTTTCCTCTTTTGAAACATTCTCTCAATTAAACCCCTTTTTAACCCTTTTCATACTAAGCCAAATTGTGAGGTTTAGTGTTAGGTCTAGGTGTTTATTTATAGGTGTGGTTGCAAGTTAAGGGCCTTTAGATCTAATTTAAAACTACATCAGAGCTTGCCATGTCATCTGACCAATAGGAATTGGCCACGTTGCAGCGTCCACCAACCAAAATAGTACACGTGTACAGTATGACTCATCCGACCAATAGGAATTGGCTACGTCGCAGCGGCCACTAACCAAAATAGTCCACGTGTACAGTATGACCCATCCAACCAATAGGAATTGGCCACGTCGCAGCGTCCACCAATCAAAACAGTCCACGTGTACAATATGACGCGCAAGGGGGTCATCCCGCATATATATATATATATTATTTATTTATTTATTTATTTCAAATTTGATTTATTTATTGGTGTATAATTCAAATTTCAAACATCCTTTATTTGCTTGCTTCTTTGTTCGCGCGCAACCTCTATTTTGAATTATGTTCATATGTATTCAACTCTTGCGCATATGCTAATCTTTTATATGCGAACAATTTCAAATTTCAAACCAACTAATATATATTTTCCTCTTTTGAAACATTCTCTCAATTAAACCCCTTTTTAACCCTTTTCATACTAAGCCACTTTTTAACCGTTCCCCCTAAAACAAAAATATGGCGCTGGCGTGGATTGAACTCAGAACCTCTTGTATACAAGTCACATGTACCAACCATATGAGCTACTAATCCTTTTGCTAACAAGACTTAGGACAATGCTACAAATTATTATTTTCTCATTCCTCTTTTTCATGTTTTGCTGCAATATTTAATTGAAGATATATTTTTCATCTTAAATCAGATTTCTAAATCTTCACGAACGTAATGATGCTAATTTCATGACCAAATTCTGGAGGCTCTTCAAATTCTCCTTTTTATTTCTTTTTAAATGTTTGTATGCATTTCTTCGCATTTCATGTATTGCATGTAATTTATTTTATTAATCTTTTTCTTCATTTCACAGCATTGACTTATTACATGCAATTTTATTGTCATTATTTAATTTCTCTCTTAAATATATATATATATATGCACACAATATATATACATATTTTCACATTTTTAATTTCATTAAAAATTCGGGGTGTTACATGAATATTTTCAAGAAGCAAGAAAGAAAGCACATGAAATAGAAGAGAAGGAAAATGATGGTTCATGTGAAGGAAAAGAGGAAGAACTTCAACTTTCTATGGTTAAAATAGATGAAGAAAAATGTGGAAAAAACAAACGAATGAAGATGACAAAGAACAAGAACAAACTGTAAACCCTATAGAGCCAGTAAATGTTGAAGAACCATCATGGGTAGACTTACGCTTGTCGAAATGTAAAAACGTGAAGAAACATCTAAATGACGAGGAATGAAGAACTGTAAGGAAATTTTATTCAATGTCAATAGCTGAAGAAAAGTAAGAATAATATTATTATTTGTCCTTGTAGTACGTACTAATAGTTATATTAACTGTTTGACTTTTAAATAATTAACAGTCCGGTTGCATGGCGAGATGATGATCTGTCAAGGGGTGGATGTATTATTATGAAAGATATGTTGATGGATGTGCTGCTAGGTTCGTTAACAGATGGGCAGGTAAACATATTTTACAAATTTTATTACTGATAACCATGTACATTAAAAAATGATAACCAAAATCTATATTTTATATATGTTAAGTACAATCAATAAGATACTGATACCTACGAAGATGTCAAAATGATACTCAAAAACTGAAACTACATGACACAACATATGTCGTACAAAAACTGATGCTTTTATAAACATAAAACTGCTACCTAGTTCTTATATTTAAAAAAAATGATCATGTACAATTCCAAAAACTGATACATAATATTTTAAAAAAATATCTATTAATAATAAATACAAAACTGTTGTATTCAAAATTATAACATGACAAATTAGTTTATGTAATATATTGTTTTCATTGTGTAATCAGATTATCGACTGGCGCAACGTTATATGTGGTTTAGTACAAAACAATTATGCAATGTCTACACTGATGACAGTAAGTTTAATTACGATAAAAAAAAATATCGTTTCTATTATTCACGTCCTTAATACGTATTCAAATAAGGTTTGAACTGAGCAGCAAGGCATTTTGGAAGGAAGGAGTTCGATAATTACACGTTTGGTTACTTCTTTCTTAAAAGAAGCAACGTTGAACAATGTTACGAAAACGATTTACTTCCCAATACATTTTAACAATCATTAGACGTGGTTGACATCACTATATCCAAACATGCAATGGTTGCACTATGATTCTTTGAGACCAAGAAGATCAAGCGAATTAAATAATCTGCATTTGAGAGAATCGTATGAACTGGTAAGGGAAACTGTAATTTTTTCCTATAAAGTCATGCTAAACTATGTTCATCACAGCGAATGAAAATAGAACAAATTCTGCAGCAACTTTGGGTGGAGAATAATATTGAAGATAAGAAGATTGAAGAAACAGAAATTTATCAACTACCATGTGCACAACAACATTCGGACATGTAACTTTTTTTTGGAATCAAAAGTAGTAGCAATTTCTACTGCTAATTAGTTGTAAACAACAAAAATCAGTATTCATTTTAAACAAAAATTGACAGCAATTTCTTCTTTATTGGTTCTAAACATCAATACTTTTTATTCATACAGAGTAGACTGCGGCATCTTCGTCATGATAAATATGATATCACAAAACAAAGCTAAAATTCCGAAGAAGGTAACAAAAGAGAACATGGATAAAACAAGAGCACTGATTGTCCGCGAAATCCTATCCAATCATGCTTGCTGCTGGGATTTGGTTAGATTCATCAGTGGACTGAGCAAAAAGAGTACAAAAAAAATGATTGAAATAAATGAATAGAACAGTATTGTATGTTGTATTTGGTTTGAGAACGGAGTTTTTTTAATTCAGTTTTAAATGTAAGCATTTGAAAATGGTTTGCATTTCAGTAATGAATGGATTGATGTGTTAAACACTAATCTTTCTTATGTACATGATGATGAATTTTTATATTGCTACATTGTTGCGCTGGATGGGTAATTAACGAATTGATATCAATTGTTTTTTCAGTATTTTGTATTTGTACAGAAGTGCTATTAGCAAACGATATATAAAAACTAATAACTACAACAGTAAAAAAATGATAACTAAAAACTGAACAATGAAAAAAATTAAAAAACTGATGCCTACAATGAACACAAACTGATACACAGAATCTGAATTTAAAATTGTAACACAAAACTGGTAACTACAATATTCAAAAACTGATACTCATGAACTGTGAAGATGAAAAAAACTTAAACTGACCCCTACCAACTTACAAAACTGATACCAAAAAATTATAAACATGTAATTAACACAAAAGTGATCCCTACAGAGATAAATAACTGATAACCAATAGATGAAACAGAAAGAATAACACATTAAATCGATACATGCAAGACTTTAAAACTGAAATTCCGCATGCAGATCGAATTTCCCTGATCATAACAAGATGATATCACATCATACCAACAACACAACTATGTAAAAATAAAAAAGAAACACAGTAAACTATGAAGAATTGTTCTTAAAAATATATATTATTGTGCACACTTCCAATGTATCAAACACTAATTTGCTAACGTGTACAGGTTTATTTGAATAGTATATATGCAAATACATGTTTTCCCTAAAACAAATGAAATAAAAATCAGTTATTATTTTTGGAAGCTTGACAATTGCGCTTGTTATGGCCATATTCATTGCACACTCCGCATATATTTTTCTTGTTTTGGAAATATGCAAATCCTCCTTTTCTTTTTGATGAAGGTCTCCCGGCTCCACGTTTATCCTTAGGTGGCTTAATTACTACATCACTTCTTGAATCAACATCAGGTTTGTCATATGTAGGTATATGATTAATTGTATTACTGTATGAGGATCGATAAGCTTCCACGCTGAAATAGTGCTCCATGAAATCATACACATTTAATTTCACTTTATTGATGCATTTTGTCGCATGAGCACATGGAAACCCATCACTTTCCATTGATTATAGCTGCATGTCTAGTCTTTAAGATCATTAAAATGAGAAATTGGAGATCACTTCAAAAAGGAATTCAGAAGACTTGAATACATCCCAACCAAAACCTTCTTCAACCAATTCTTTTAAACGATTTTCCATAGTTGGACATAAAATCGTAGTCTATAAACGGTATTCCTCTCTACGTTTAGCCATTTGCTCCATGATTGTAACAACAAGGAATTTCGTTCGATCCGAATCAGTCGCTAAACCGACCAAGACAGTTCGAAACCCCTGATTGTTTCAAGAACACGACAAATTAGAACGCAAACAGAAGAACATTTCATTGTTTATTACAACAATTTCATTAGATTACAAGAATATAAAGAGTACGAATAAATATTACACATTAAATATCAGAGATTACAATACATTACATAGCAGCGGAAAATAATACAAAACACAACTGAAGGAGATATACGGATACAAAGCTTTCCGAATATCATTCCAGTTGTAAACCAGGTTCCTATGAAGATAAATATGCAAAACCAAAACTACTGGCTGCCCGTGTCGAAAATAAGGGCACCCAGAGTTTAGGTTAAAACAATAAACTCCATGTCAGTCATGTGATGTGAAAACCCGTAACTTCCCCGTAAAGGAAAGCGTCGGATAGTTCGAGAACAAGCCACAGCAGAACGCATACAGAAGAACATTTCATTGTATATTACAACAATGCATCAGATTACAAGAATATACAGAGTATAAATGAATATTACACAGAAATATCAGAGATTTAAATTACATTTAAATACATAGCAGCGGAAAATAATACAATACACAACTAGAAAGAGATATACGGATACAAAGCTTTCCGGATATCGTTCCAGCTGTAAACCAGGATCCTGTGAATATAAATCTGCAAAACCAAAACTACTAGCTGCCCGTGTCAAAATAAGGGCACCCAGAGTTTAGGTTAAAACAATAAACTCCAGGTCAGTCATGGGACTGGTGTGAGAACTAAAACAGTTATTAATCTTTATTTTTAAAGTTTGGTAAATCAAGGGACCACGCCGTATAACACGGAACGGGTTTCCTCCCAAGAATACCAGTGCATAAAACAAACAGCGCAATGCTAAATAAAGAAAAATGAAGCTGTTATAAGACCCAGGTCCTATCACGCAATGCAACACAAGCCGGGGGATAGGGTTTTCCCTTATAACAGCCAAAGAATGCTTGATACGTTTAAACAAATCATTTGATACTATTATAAGTGTATAGTGTATAAAACAACTTCAAATCATAAGTATCAATCATAGGCGGCATGGGTACCATATATCATGTCGCCATATATAGGTTTACAAATAAAACCGCAAATGTCACGTATTTGGAAATTGGATTTCCATCTATGAACCGAGGCAAAAGATAGTCCTCAACCGATTCGAGACAATCTAGCCCATGTCTCAGGTCCCAGACTCAGGTGGGCCTTGGATCGTCAGGGCCGGTCCACCGATGTGGATTATTATGCCTGAACAATACGTCTCTCCGCCCTATGGGGCGTAAACGAGCCAACTAAATGACTCCATCGGTTCGAGAACGACCGATCAATCCGAGGCGCCTCGCAACAGCAACAACCACATAAGTCAAACTCGTCAGGGCGTGTAAAACCACTGACGCCACTTCTAGCTAGAAAGAAACGCAAGTCCTCCCTGATGTCCCCTCCCGTTTTTGGTTCATACCGGTTGTGAAACTCGCGAAGCAAACGTTACACAAAGCTACGCCACAAAGGCCGTGCTTTGATCATCACCACAAGACTTTGCTTTTCAACAGAAGCCTCGATCAATTGCCACTTAGGCATGCCACACAGGCAATTCACTCCATGCGTTTGATATCCACCAATATATAACCCCTGAGCTCGTACGTCTCAGAGAAGGGCGTTAAGCAAGAGAATAAATTCTCCGCCGCCAAACAGATATATATTTAATAGAGATCAATCACACAGACTAAAATCCAATGTCAGACACACAGTCCATTTACAAGTCCGTTCTGGGTCTGAACGAAACCGGAGGCACCTAGTACCCCGCATATCCATCGATCTCCAAGTACGTCTGGACGATCATCAACTGTTTCCATCTTCTTGGGTGTACAGCCCAATCAAGATCATCAGTTATCACCCAAACGACGTGAAGACCTCCGGTCTTCGACCATCGTCTTCATCTTCAACTTATCGTCGTATCAGTTATTCAGAATGGGATAAACCCGGTCTTTCCGAATAACTCGCGTATATTTTATAAAAGTGCTACACAAACACAACATACGCCTCATTCCAATTCATCAGCCACTAACCGCAAATTAATCAAGAGAATAGTTCCCCAAATATTAACCCCGAAGGCCGAAACCAACATCAGATCAATATCCAGAAAACCATTCTGCTTGGCTAACCGACAGTTAGTTTCTAAATTTCACATTCATAGGGAAAGATTCCCATTAATTTTATCAAAGATAAATTCCTTGAATTTATTCTTTAATCTACTTTTGAATATCAATTCAAAACTAGTCGGGATTAACGAACCTTACCGAAGTAATCATTTGTTTTAATTTCCCAATCCCAACCTATTCATCCCATGAAGTAAAACTGGTCATACTTCATATCTAACACCACGGTGTTATCGGTAAATTCAATTACCATTTCACGTTCAAATCTAATTAAAGATTTAACTATCGCCTGGAGCAAAACTGGTGATACTCCATTTTCGATCATTTCAATCTAATTAAAGATTCATTAAAACTCCACTTAGTTTTAATCTTCGACTGGGTTAAAGAATCAGTGTCATTTAAAACACGGTTCACGATAAACCCAAAATCACATTCATTAATTATCGGGTTAAAGAACAAGTGTTATTTAAAACACTGTTCACGATAAACCCAAAAATCAATATCGATTCAATTCCAATTAAATGTTATTTAATTGGTACACTTCATTAAATCTAAATAAAAAGATTTAATCTTTTCTCTACTGGGTTCAAGAACGGTGTTAGTGAAGACACCATTCACGACAAACCCAAATCACATTTGATATTCAATATAAGGCTCTGAATAGAAAATATATCGGCTTATATTCAATATCAAATTCTACGATTAACAAATATCGTATTGGAAATAACGATATAAATATATATCTTTCAAATTTCCATAACAACATTCGTATAACCACGAATTCCAACATCGAAATATTCCGAAGACAATTTCGATTCAAATCCACTCCAATGCAATCATTGGAAATTTTGGTTATTTTTAAAACCCTTTTCGAATTCAATTTATTTATTTAAAAATAAATAGAATTATAATTCTAGTTCAAAACTAGTTCATCTCGATAAAAATCTATTTTTATCTTTTCAAATATGGAGTTTTTCATCCCAATTCTTCCCAAACCATTTCTTATGATTTTACACAAATTATTACTATTTTTAATAATTTTATCAAGGCCCGTACAGTCGATTTCCATCAATGGCCATCGAACTGCACTTACAGCGACCTTTTTCAAATTTGATTTGGACGTAACTCCAAATCCAACCGTTAGATTTCAAATTTCTAATATTCATTAGAAAGCTCTTTTCGATACGAACCCAACGGTTCCGGTTTTAGGAGAATCCGACGGTCGGATCTCCCGTAATGTCCGTTTGAAATAAATGGTCGAAATTCGCGAACTGCCGCGGCGCGGCGCGTTCTATTCAGGCCATTATATTATATATAATATATATAATATATATTTCGTCGATTTCTATTTAAAACGAATTATATAAACAGTTTTAAATTCGTTTCAAAAGCAATTTCAACTTCCAATTCAATTCAAATCAAAATTGAATTCATCTTTATATATTCGTTTTAAAATTCATTTCTATTCAATTCAAATTTCAATTCAATTTGAATTCATTTCAATTCGCTTTCAATTCAATTTGAATTCGTTTCAATTCAATTTGAATTCGTTTTCAATTCAATTCATTTCGAAATCGTTATCAATTCAATTCATTTCGAAATCGTTTTCAATTCAATTCATTTCGAAATCGTTTTCAATTCAATTCATTTCGAAATCGTTATAAATATCGTTCACGTCAAAATGGCGTCAATCTAATCAACACGGCTTCATAAATTTCTATTTCAAAATAGTTGTTATTATCAAAATATTTCGTTCAACACATGACCAATCTCAATGAATGAGTACTGTCAACACATGAACTTTTATTTTATATCGATAAAGATGTAAATTTTAATATCAAAATATTTCGTTCAACACATGACCAATCTCAATGGATGAGTACTGTCAACACATGAACTTTTATTTTATATTGATAAAGATGTAAATTTTATTATCAAAATATTTCGTTCAACACATGACCAATCTCAATGGATGAGTACTGTCAACACATGAACTTTTATTTTATATTGATAAAGATGTAAATTTTATTATCAAAATATTTCGTTCAACACATGACCAATCTCAATGGATGAGTACTGTCAACACATGAACTTTTATTTTATATTGATAAAGATGTAAATTTTAATATCAAAATATTTCGTTCAACACATGACCAATCTCAATGGATGAGTACTGTCAACACATGAACTTTTATTTTATAATATTCTTTATTTTTCAAATTGGAATGAGGCCCAATCAATTACCATATAAAGTTAATTATATGGATTTTCATACATTACACACATATAATAGCATGGAAAAATAATCAACCATCAACCAAAGTGCACTACACTGTATAAGCATCAAATATAGATATCTAACGCTTATAACAGCCTGTCAATCAATCGATCGACATATTTAATCAATCAGGATGAGTGAACTTCAAATTTCATCCTAACACCCGTGTGGGGTTTCAAACAATCAAACACAGATTTAGTTGTGCAGTTGGGCGATGTGTAAAATTTATCGACCCAATCAATGTCCTTCAAATAGGTGTACATAAACAAACCGTCTGGTTTGTAAATGAATATTTATTTATTCACATTCACGTTAAAAATTATATTTTTAACGGTAAAACATTTTATTTCAACATACGAATTTCTATTCAATTCATTTCTTCGATAAAATGATATTTTTATTTTTCTAACTTATTTTAGAAAATTTCGGCGGCATAACGGCACGATACTAGAAACGGGACGAGGCCTAGCCTTATCCCCGGTCTAGTGAAGGCCCATGCCATTCACACATCAATCAAATCAATTTCATCTCACTAAATAATTCAATTCAAACAAATAATCCAACTAATCTATGCAACCAAACAAACAAGTCCATGGTCTGTGGACGATTGTGTCGGGTGCTACTAAGCACCGTCTGCATCCTAGTATATATATATAAGTAGAAAAAAGAAATTGAAAGGTGAGAAATTCTCACCTATAGCTATCCTAGCTCCACGGCACTTCATTGATAGAATTCTTCGTTGCTTTCGCCCTTTTGTCATCTTCGTTGCTCGTGGCCACTACATATATAAAGGTCACATTTTTATTTCTCTATTCCATATATAAAAATCGAATTTTTACTTCGCTATTCAATATATAAAAATCGAATTTTTGTATATCTTCCAATCAAGGGAAATTTACATTTCAATGCAAAGGAAATTTATATTTCAAAGCAAAGAAAATTTATATTTCAAAGCAAAGAAAATTTATATTTCAAAGCAAAAATAAAATAAAACAATGCTAATCCTATTCTAAAACCAATGCCAATTTTATTTTAAAACACTTGCTATTTTTATTTTATTGCTATATATATATATATATATTCTTTTTAAAACCATATTCTTATTTTGCTATATTTCCATATAAAAATCATATATTTTCCGATTCAAAAATCTGTTCTTTTCTATTTCAAAAATCCGGTCTTTTATATTTCAAATTAAAATTATATTTTTATTCAATCTTCTATATAAAAATCATATTCTTATTTTGCTATATTTCCTATATTTTTTTTAAAAACAAAGTGGTATATTTTTCTCTAAAAACAATGCTATATACGAATTTAAAAACCGATTTTTAACAATGCAAAATTCATATCAATACTGATTTTAAAGAATGAAAAATATATGTAAAATCTGCTTTTAAAATGATGCGGTATTTACCCTTTTTTTTCCATTTATTTATTTAGAACAATGACATATATATATATATATTTTAAAACAATGACATATATATTTTAAATTTCTGATTAATTCCTTAAGTAAAATTGGTTAAAATATATATTACCTTAATCATCTTCACTGTTTAAAACCCTTTCAGGCCGTCGCTCAACACTAGCTCGAAGCTAGGGTCCCAAATTCCTCACAAATCGAGCCGCTTGAGGATGATCTAACTGCACTTCGTCGTCGGCCTTCGAGAGAGTTTCAAGCCGCTACCCTCCTCCTTGAACTCGACGGCGACTGGACGGAGCAAATTTCCAGCGAACGGCAGTACTTTGCGGGCTCGGGGTTGTCAATGTTGGAAGAAGAGGGCATCGGAGGATGGGAAAGATAGCGGAGGAGGTGGCGGTCAGAGGAGCTCGTGGTGGGTATGGGCGGCGATGACCTAGGGTGGTGGTGGGGGAATCGCGACAGCGAGAATAGGGGAGGCGGGATCTCGAATTTTGACCGGGGGCTTTTATTTTTAGGGTTTGACTAATAGGTATAGGTATATATATATTTAATTTATTGATATTTTATTCTAATTTAACTAACCTCAAAGTTTTCACATTCAAACTCGAATTCGAACCCAACGTCTGTCACCCCTAGCTAATTACCCCCATTCCGAACACAATGGGATATGTATCGCAAGCTGATTCGACTATTTCGATCAGTTTCCATTGAATTTACATTTTAAATCATTATATTAAATTTTAAACGTACATTTCAAATTACCGGGGTCACATACTAACTCTAAAAATTCTCGAAAAATATTTTCTAGCATCGTATTGACGATACGGTCCTAACAAAACTTGTTTCGTCGAATTCTGAGACCGTTTGAAAAATGGCCAATTTCCAGTCGATTAAAATCAACTGAAACTGGTCAAACGCGTTTTCCTTTGCCACGCTCACATATTGATTCGAAAAATTATGAAATTTGAAACCTAGCAATAATTTGACACTGCGGATCCAACAAAAGTGGTTTCGTCGAAATCCAAGGTCGTTTGCAAAATGTCCATTTTTAAGGGCCTGAATTCCATAGCGACTATTCAGAATTTTCAACTGGACATATCTCTTGATTCCCGCTACGAACTTTTGATTTTTCGGATTCGTTGGAAAGATATTCACTATTAGATTCCATTATTTTTGGTTTCACTAAAATCCGGATTATTTTGCACCCGGTACATTCAATTGAAGTTTGAAATCGAATTATCGAACTACCGCGCCATTTTCAATTCTATTTATAATTATATATAATTATTTATATTCTAACGACGACGCGTATAATATATACGTTCGAATTATATTCAAAATAAATTTCTCGTCGATATTATTTAAAATAATTCATTTTAAATATTCAAAATTCGCTAAAATCGCCGAAATAAAAATTTTAAACTGGCCCAGATTTTCGGGTTATTACAATCTCCCCCACTTAAAACTTTTCGTCCCCGAAAAGGAACAAAGTCGAAAGTGGTTTGATTATTCAGCTCTACGATCGATCAGGCTTCCATTCTCCAACTTTTCAGTTTCTGAGAATTTTCAAAATTTCAAAAATTTGGCTAACACCCTAAATTTTCGAAAAATTTCGCCATAACCTCCCCTGCACCGGGAGCATCGGGGAATTTGAAATAGCTTCCCCGGTCCTTCAGATCTCAAAAAGAAAAAGAAAAAGCCAAGCGGCTAGCCAATAGGCTCACAAAATCATCATCACCCAAACAAAACAGGAAATTATGTAGTAAACATGTACCTATTTGTCGGGCAAACAAATTTTATTCTTCGGCTCTAGCCTCCTTGCTATGACCTGTTCAATGTAAGTACAAGTATATGCATGCAATTGCAACCAATTTTCAATACAATTCAATATTTATTTCAATTAGGCTAATGGTTCAAAATTATCAAACAAATAAACAAACAACACAAACATCAATCAATTAGTGAATTAGAGTTTCAAATTCATACTTTTGATATATAGTCAAAAATCAGATTTTTGATGTCAAATCACAACAATAGGCCCTATCTAATTTTGGTTCTCACACCAGTCAATAGGAGATATATAAATATCACACCTTCAACACTCGAACACTAATTCTGATGATGTAGCTACAATCATCAGAATCATCTTCGGGCGACTAGAGTGTGAATCTATATCTATCCAGTATATTAAAACTTTGAATATACGTTTGCAAGGCGTATATGCAAATTCTTTATATACTGAATTGTCCAAAATCAATATAAATAAATAATCAAATACGAATAGTTGATTTAAACTTTTTAAAACAAAATTAGTTTTCATTTTAAAAATATACTCTTCACACTCGTTCTAGGATACTACTGATCCTATCTCTAACGAGTCATTCTAATTGGATATTACTAATCCAATATCTGATGAATTCTTTCGTACGGTTCTAATGTGTCTTGTTCTCGAGCTCTGTAAACCAAAGCTCTGATACCAACTGTGAAAACCCGTAACTTCCCCGTAAAGGAAAGCGTCGGATAGTTCGAGAACAAGCCACAGCAGAACGCATACAGAAGAACATTTCATTGTATATTACAACAATGCATCAGATTACAAGAATATACAGAGTATAAATGAATATTACACAGAAATATCAGAGATTTAAATTACATTTAAATACATAGCAGCGGAAAATAATACAATACACAACTAGAAAGAGATATACGGATACAAAGCTTTCCGGATATCGTTCCAGCTGTAAACCAGGATCCTGTGAATATAAATCTGCAAAACCAAAACTACTAGCTGCCCGTGTCAAAATAAGGGCACCCAGAGTTTAGGTTAAAACAATAAACTCCAGGTCAGTCATGGGACTGGTGTGAGAACTAAAACAGTTATTAATCTTTATTTTTAAAGTTTGGTAAATCAAGGGACCACGCCGTATAACACGGAACGGGTTTCCTCCTAAGAATACCAGTGCATAAAACAAACAGCGCAATGCTAAATAAAGAAAAATGTAGCTGTTATAAGACCCAGGTCCTATCACACAATGCAACGCAAGCCGGGGGATAGGGTTTTCCCTTATAACAACCAAAGAATGCTTGATACGTTTAAACAAATCATTTGATACTATTATAAGTGTATAGTGTATAAAACAACTTCAAATCATAAGTATCAATCATAGGCGGCATGGGTACCATATATCATGTCGCCATATATAGGTTTACAAATAAAACCGCAAATGTCACGTATTTGGAAATTGGATTTCCATCTATGAACCGAGGGAAAAGATAGTCCTCAACCGATTCGAGACAATCTAGCCCATGTCTCAGGTCCCAGACTCAGGTGGGCCTTGGATCGTCAGGGCCGGTCCACCGATGTGGATTATTATGCCTGAACAATACGTCTCTCCGCCCTATGGGGCGTAAACAAGCCAACTAAATGACTCCATCGGTTCGAGAACGACCGATCAATCCGAGGCGCCTCGCAACAGCAACAACCACATAAGTCAAACTCGTCAGGGCGTGTAAAACCACTGACGCCACTTCTAGCTAGAAAGAAACGCAAGTCCTCCCTGATGTCCCCTCCCGTTTTTGGTTCATACCGGGTGTGAAACTCGCGAAGCAAACGTTACACAAAGCTACGCCACAAAGGCCGTGCTTTGATCATCACCACAAGACTTTGCTTTTCAACAGAAGCCTCGATCAATTGCCGCTTAGGCATGCCACACAGGCAATTCACTCCATGCGTTTGATATCCACCAATATATAACCCCTGAGCTCGTACGTCTCAGAGAAGGGCGTTAAGCAAGAGAATAAATTCTCCGCCGCCAAACAGATATATATATTTAGTAGAGATCAATCACACAGACTAAAATCCAATGTCAGACACACAGTCCATTTACAAGTCCGTTCTGGGTCTGAACGAAACCGGAGGCACCTAGTACCCCGCATATCCATCGATCTCCAAGTACGTCTGGACGATCACCAACTGTTTCCATCTTCTTGGGTGTACAGCCCAATCAAGATCATCAGTTATCACCCAAACGACGTGAAGACCTCCGGTCTTCGACCATCGTCTTCATCTTCAACTTATCGTCGTATCAGTTATTCAGAATGGGATAAACCCGGTCTTTCCGAATAACTCGCGTATATTTTATAAAAGTGCTACACAAACACAACATACGCCTCATTCCAATTCATCAGTCACTAACCGCAAATTAATCAAGAGAATAGCTCCCCAAATATTAACCCCGAAGGCCGAAACCAACATCAGATCAATATCCAGAAAACCATTCTGCTTGGCTAACCGACAGTTAGTTTCTAAATTTCACATTCATAGGGAAAGATTCCCATTAATTTTATCAAAGATAAATTCCTTGAATTTATTCTTTAATCTACTTTTGAATATCAATTCAAAACTAGTCGGGATTAACGAACCTTACCGAAGTAATCATTTGTTTTAATTTCCCAATCCCAACCTATTCATCCCATGAAGTAAAGCTGGTCATACTTCATATCTAACACCACGGTGTTATCGGTAAAGTCAATTACCATTTCACGTTCAAATCTAATTAAAGATTTAACTATCGCCTGGAGCAAAACTGGTGATACTCCATTTTCGATCATTTCAATCTAATTAAAGATTCATTAAAACTCCACTTAGTTTTAATCTTCGACTGGGTTAAAGAATCAGTGTCATTTAAAACACGGTTCACGATAAACCCAAAATCACATTCATTAATTATCGGGTTAAAGAACAAGTGTTATTTAAAACACTGTTCACGATAAACCCAAAAATCAATATCGATTCAATTCCAATTAAATGTTATTTAATTGGTACACTTCATTAAATCTAAATAAAAAGATTTAATCTTTTCTCTACTGGGTTCAAGAACGGTGTTAGTGAAGACACCATTCACGACAAACCCAAATCACATTTGATATTCAATATAAGGCTCTGAATAGAAAATATATCGGCTTATATTCAATATCAAATTCTACGATTAACAAATATCGTATTGGAAATAACGATATAAATATATATCTTTCAAATTTCCATAACAACATTCGTATAACCACGAATTCCAACATCGAAATATTCCGAAGACAATTTCGATTCAAATCCACTCCAATGCAATCATTGGAAATTTTGGTTATTTTTAAAACCCTTTTCGAATTCAATTTATTTATTTAAAAATAAATAGAATTATAATTCTAGTTCAAAACTAGTTCATCTCGATAAAAATCTATTTTTATCTTTTCAAATATGGAGTTTTTCATCCCAATTCTTCCCAAACCATTTCTTATGATTTTACACAAATTATTACTATTTTTAATAATTTTATCAAGGCCCGTACAGTCGATTTCCATCAATGGCCATCGAACTGCACTTACAGAACCTTTTTCAAATTTGATTTGGATGTAACTCCAAATCCAACCGTTAGATTTCAAATTTCTAATGTTCATTAGAAAGCTCTTTTCGATACGAACCCAACGGTTCCGGTTTTAGGAGAATCCGACGGTCGGATCTCCCGTAATGTCCGTTTGAAATAAATGGTCGAAATTCGCGAACTGCCGCGGCGCGGCGCGTTCTATTCAGGCCATTATATTATATATAATATATATAATATATATTTCGTCGATTTCTATTTAAAACGAATTATATAAACAGTTTTAAATTCGTTTCAAAAGCAATTTCAACTTCCATTTCAATTCAAATCAAAATTGAATTCATCTTTATAAATTCGTTTTAAAATTCATTTCTATTCAATTCAAATTTCAATTCAATTTGAATTCATTTCAATTCGCTTTCAATTCGTTTTCAATTCAATTTGAATTCGTTTTCAATTCAATTCATTTCTAAATCGTTATCAATTCAATTCATTTCGAAATCGTTTTCAATTCAATTCATTTCGAAATCGTTTTCAATTCAATTCATTTCGAAATCGTTATAAATATCGTTCACGTCAAAATGGCGTCAATCTAATCAACACGGCTTCATAAATTTCTATTTCAAAATAGTTGTTATTATCAAAATATTTCGTTCAACACATGACCAATCTCAATGAATGAGTACTGTCAACACATGAACTTTTATTTTATATCGATAAAGATGCAAATTTTAATATCAAAATATTTCGTTCAACACATGACCAATCTCAATGGATGAGTACTGTCAACACATGAACTTTTATTTTATATTGATAAAGATGTAAATTTTATTATCAAAATATTTCGTTCAACACATGACCAATCTCAATGGATGAGTACTGTCAACACATGAACTTTTATTTTATATTGATAAAGATGTAAATTTTATTATCAAAATATTTCGTTCAACACATGACCAATCTCAATGGATGAGTACTGTCAACACATGAACTTTTATTTTATATTGATAAAGATATAAATTTTAATATCAAAATATTTCGTTCAACACATGACCAATCTCAATGGATGAGTACTGTCAACACATGAACTTTTATTTTATAATATTCTTTATTTTTCAAATTGGAATGAGGCCCAATCAATTACCATATAAAGTTAATTATATGGATTTTCATACATTACACACATATAATAGCATGGAAAAATAATCAACCATCAACCAAAGTGCACTACACTGTATAAGCATCAAATATAGATATCTAACGCTTATAACAGCCTGTCAATCAATCGATCGACATATTTAATCAATCAGGATGAGTGAACTTCAAATTTCATCCTAACACCCGTGTGGGGTTTCAAACAATCAAACACAGATTTAGTTGTGCAGTTGGGCGATGTGTAAAATTTATCGACCCAATCAATGTCCTTCAAATAGGTGTACATAAACAAACCGTCTGGTTTGTAAATGAATATTTATTTATTCACATTCACGTTAAAAATTATATTTTTAACGGTAAAACATTTTATTTCAACATACGAATTTCTATTCAATTCATTTCTTCGATAAAATGATATTTTTATTTTTCTAACTTATTTTAGAAAATTTCGGCGGCATAACGGCACGATACTAGAAACGGGACGAGGCCTAGCCTTATCCCCGGTCTAGTGAAGGCCCACGCCATTCACACATCAATCAAATCAATTTCATCTCACTAAATAATTCAATTCAAACAAATAATCCAACTAATCTATGCAACCAAACAAACAAGTCCATGGTCTGTGGACGATTGTGTCGGGTGCTACTAAGCACCGTCTGCATCCTAGTATACATATATATAACTAGAAAAAAGAAATTGAAAGGTGAGAAATTCTCACCTATAGCTATCCTAGCTCCACGGCACTTCATTGATAGAATTCTTCGTTGCTTTCGCCCTTTTGTCATCTTCGTTGCTCGTAGCCACTACATATATAAAGGTCACATTTTTATTTCTCTATTCCATATATAAAAATCGAATTTTTACTTCGCTATTCAATATATAAAAATCGAATTTTTGTATATCTTCCAATCAAGGGAAATTTACATTTCAATGCAAAGGAAATTTATATTTCAAAGCAAAGAAAATTTATATTTCAAAGCAAAGAAAATTTATATTTCAAAGCAAAAATAAAATAAAACAATGCTAATCCTATTCTAAAACCAATGCCAATTTTATTTTAAAACACTTGCTATTTTTATTTTATTGCTAAATATATATATATATTCTTTTTAAAACCATATTCTTATTTTGCTATATTTCCATATAAAAATCATATATTTTCCGATTCAAAAATCTGTTCTTTTCTATTTCAAAAATCCGGTCTTTTATATTTCAAATTAAAATTATATTTTTATTCAATCTTCTATATAAAAATCATATTCTTATTTTGCTATATTTCCTATATATATTTTTTAAAACAAAGTGGTATATTTTTCTCTAAAAATAATGCTATATACGAATTTAAAAACCGATTTTTAACAATGCAAAATTCATATCAATACTGATTTTAAAGAATGAAAAATATATGTAAAATCTGCTTTTAAAATGATGCGGTATTTACCCTTTTTTTTCCATTTATTTATTTAGAACAATGACATATATATATATATATATTTTAAAACAATGACATATATATTTTAAATTTCTGATTAATTCCTTAAGTAAAATTGGTTAAAATATATATTACCTTAATCATCTTCACTGTTTAAAACCCTTTCAGGCCGTCGCTCAACACTAGCTCGAAGCTAGGGTCCCAAATTCCTCACAAATCGAGCCGCTTGAGGATGATCTAACTGCACTTCGTCGTCGGCCTTCGAGAGAGCTTCAAGCCGCTACCCTCCTCCTTGAACTCGACGGCGACTGGACGGAGCAAATTTCCAGCGAACGGCAGTACTTTGCGGGCTCGGGGTTGTCAATGTTGGAAGAAGAGGGCATCGGAGGATGGGAAAGATAGCGGAGGAGGTGGCGGTCAGAGGAGCTCGTGGTGGGTATGGGCGGCGATGACCTAGGGTGGTGGCGGGGGAATCGCGACAGCGAGAATAGGGGAGGCGGGATCTCGAATTTTGACCGGGGGCTTTTATTTTTAGGGTTTGACTAATAGGTATAGGTATATATATTTAATTTATTGATATTTTATTCTAATTTAACTAACCTCAAAGTTTTCACATTCAAACTCGAATTCGAACCCAACGTCTGTCACCCCTAGCTAATTACCCCCATTCCGAACACAATGGGATATGTATCGCAAGCTGATTCGACTATTTCGATCAGTTTCCATTGAATTTACATTTTAAATCATTATATTGAATTTTAAACGTACATTTCAAATTATCGGGGTCACATACTAACTCTAAAAATTCTCGAAAAATATTTTCTAGCATCGTATTGACGATACGGTCCTAACAAAACTAGTTTCGTCGAATTCTGAGACCGTTTGAAAAATGGCCAATTTCCAGTCGATTAAAATCAACTGAAACTGGTCAAACGCGTTTTCCTTTGCCACGCTCACATATTGATTCGAAAAATTATGAAATTTGAAACCTAGCAATAATTTGACACTGCGGATCCAACAAAAGTGGTTTCGTCGAAATCCAAGGTCGTTTGCAAAATGTCCATTTTTAAGGGCCTGAATTCCATAGCGACTATTCAGAATTTTCAACTGGACATATCTCTTGATTCCCGCTACGAACTTTTGATTTTTCGGATTCGTTGGAAAGATATTCACTATTAGATTCCATTATTTTTGGTTTCACTAAAATCCGGATTATTTTGCACCCGGTACATTCAATTGAAGTTTGAAATCGAATTATCGAACTACCGCGCCATTTTCAATTCTATTTATAATTATATATAATTATTTATATTCTAACGACGACGCGTATAATATATACGTTCGAATTATATTCAAAATAAATTTCTCGTCGATATTATTTAAAATAATTCATTTTAAATATTCAAAATTCGCTAAAATCGCCGAAATAAAATTTTTAAACTGGCCCAGATTTTCGGGTTATTACATGTGACTGGTGTGAGAACTAAAACAGTTATTAACCTTTATTTTAAAGTTAGGTAAATCAAGGGAGCACGCCGTATAACATGGAATGGGTTTCCTTCCAAGAATACTAGTGCATAAAATAACAGCGCAATGCTAAATAAAGAACAATGAAGCTATTATAAGACCCAGGTCCCATCACACAATGCAACACAAGCCGGAGGATAGGGTTTTCCCTTATAATAGCCAAAGCATGCTTGATACGTTTAAAACAAATCATTTGATACTATAATAAGTGTATAGTGTTTAAAACAATTTCAATCATAAGTATCAATCACAGACGACATGGGTACCATATATCATGTCGCCATATATAGGTTTACAATCAAAACCGCAAGGTCACGTATTGGAAGTTGGATTATCATTTATGATATGAACCGAGGCTAGGGATCGTCCTCACCGCTTCGAGACGCTCTAGTCCGCCCCTCAGGCAAGCGCGCAGGCAAGCCTTGGATCGTCAGGGTCGGTCCACCGATGTGGATTATTATTCCTGAACACTGCGTTTCCCCGCCCTATGGGGCGTAAGTGAGCCAACGAATGACTCCATCGGACCCGGATCGTCCGATCTAACCGAGGCGCCTCAAATTCCATCATCCACATAAGCAATGTCAGCCAGTTCAAGCACTGATTCTAACTAGAAAGAAACGCATGTCCTCCCTGATGTCCTTCTCCCGTTTCTGGTTCACACCGGGGTGTGAGGCTCGCGAATTAACGCTACACAAAGCTACGCCACAAAGGTCGTGCTTTGATCATCAACCACAAGACTCTGCTTTTCAACATAAGCTTTGATCATTTGCATCTTTGCATGCCACACAGGCAATTCACGCTATGCAACCGATATCAATAACACAGAATGAAATCCGATGTCAGACACACATCCATTTACAAGTCCGTTCTGGGTCTGAACGAAACCGGAGGCACCTTGTACCTCGCATATACATCGATCTCCACGTACGTCTGGACGATCACCAACTGATTCCCTCATCTTGGGTATACAGCCCAATCAAGATCATCAGTAATTAACCAAACGATGTGAAGACCTCCGGTCTTCGACCACCGTCTTTATCTTCGACTTATCGTCGTATCCGTTATTCAGAATGGGATAAACCCGGTCTTTCCAAATAACTCGCGTATATAATAAACAAGTGTTACACAAACACAACATACGCCTCCTTCCAATTCATCTGTCACTAACCGTAAATTAGTAAGAGAACAATTCCCCAAATATTAACCCCGAAGGCCGAAACCAACATCATATCAATACCCAGGAAACCATTCATCTTAACTAATCTTCAGTTAGTTGCTAAATTTCACATTCTTAGGGAAAGGTTCCCATTAATTTTATCAAAGATAAATTATTTAAATTTATTCTTTAATCCTCTTTTGAATATCAATTCAAACCAAATTATGGTTTATCCAAACTAGTCGAGATTAACGAACCTTACCGAAGTAATCAATTGTTAAATTTCCCAACCCCAACCTATTCATCCAATGAAGTAAAACTGGTAATACTTCATATCTAACACCATGGTGTTATCAGTAAATTCAATTACCATTTCACGTTTAAATCTAATTAAAGATTTAACTATCGTCTGGAGTAAAACTAGTGGTACTCCATTTTCAACCATTCTTTGAATTTGATAATTTTAATTATCAAATTCACTTTTCAATCTATTTAAAGATTCATTAAAACTCTACTTAGTTTTAATCTTTAACTGGGTTAAAGAACCAATGTCATTTAAAACACGGTTCACGATAAACCCAAAATCACATTTCATTTCCACCAGCCCTTAACCGTAAATTAGCAAGTGAACAATTCTCTAAGTAATAACCCCGAAGGCCGAAACCAACATCAGATCAATACCCAAGAAACCATTCAACTTAACTAATCTTTAGTTAATTTCTAATTTTCTTAACTCCATTGGGTCTAAGAACAGTATTATTAAAGATACCGTTCACGACAACCCAAAATCGCATTCCATAAATTGTCGGGTTAAAGAACAAATGTTATTTTAAACACCGTTCACGATAAACCCAAAAATCAATTCCAATTCAATTCCAATTAAATATTGTTTAATTGGTACACTTCATTAAATCTAAATAAAAAGATTTAATCTTTTTCTCAACTGGGTTTAAGAACAGTGTTAATGAAGACACCATTCACGACAAACACAAATCCCATTTGATATTAAATACAAGGCTCTGAATAGAAAATATATCGGCTTATATTCAATATCAAATTCTATGACCAACAAATATCGTATTGGAAATAACGATATAAATATATCTTTCAAATTTCCATAATATCTGTATAATCACAAAATCCCACATCAAAATATTCCGAAGACAATTTCGATTCAAATCCATTTCAAATCTATATATTGGAAATCCTAGTTATTTTTAAAACCCTCTTTAATCCAATTTTTTTATTTCAAAATAAACGGATTATATTTCTAGTTCAAAACTAGTTCATTTCGATAAAAATATATTTTTGTCTCTTCAAATATGGAGTTTTTCATCTTTATTCTTCACAAATCATTTCTTATGATTTTACATTAATTATTAATATTTTAATAATTTTATCAAGGCTCGTACAGTCGATTTCCATCAACGACCATCGAACTGCACTTACAACGACCATCGAACTGCACTTACAACGACCTTTTCTAAATTTGATTTGGACATAATTCCAAATCCAACCGTTAGATTTCTAATTTCTCATATTCGTTAGAAAGCACTTTTCGATACGAACCCAATGGTTCCGATTTTAGCAGAATCGGACGGTGGGATCCCCCGTAATATCCGTTCGAAGTCAATGGTCGAAATTCATGAACTGCCGCAGCGCGGCGCGTTCTATTCAGGCCATTATATATAAAATATATTATATATATTTTGTCGATTTTATTTTAAAACGTATTTTATAAATCATTTTTAATTCGTTTCAAATCGATTTCAATTCAATTTCAATTCGTTTTAAATTCAATTCAAAACGATTTCAATTCTGTTTCAATTTAATTCGAATTTCAATTCGTTTCAATATAATTCGAATTTCAATTCATTTCAAAATATTAGATTTTGAAATCACTTTCGATATTCATTGTAAGATGAATAAAGTCGACAAAATTCCCGTTCGTGTTAAAATGGCGTTTAACTACTTTACACGGCTTCACATTTCAATATTCACTCAATATTATTTTAAAATATATGATAATTCTGAACTGGAATCAGACACAGTCAATTACCATATAATGTTGATTACATGGATTTCACACAACGAACGTGTATAGCAACAATGAAAACAACAATCCATCATCCATAGTGCATTCCACACTGTATAAGCATTAAATATAAATATAAATATTCGACGCTTATACAGTCTGTCAATCAATCGATCGACATAGAGCTAATTATTGGGATTAGTGTATGTTCAATTTCATCCCAATACCCGTGTGGGGTTTCAATCAATCAAACACAGGTTTTATTTGTGCAGTTGGGCGATGTGTAAAATTTATCGTCCCAATCAATATCAATCAAATGTGTGTGTATAAACAAATCGTTCGATTTGTTTATAAATCTTTATTTCTTTTTAAATACACGTTAAAAATTCTATTTTCAACTATAAAATATTTTTAACCATATAACTATTTTATTTCATTCCACAACACACATTCAATTTTCATATCAAAATCAGACAAACAAACAAACAAGCCGTCCATGGTCTGTGGACGACGGGTGTCGGGTGCTACTAAACACCGTCTGCATCCTAGTATATATTTCAACTAGAAATAAAATAAAATAAAAGTGAGGAGTTCTCACAAAGAGCTAAACCAAACGCCATGACTCTTCATATGTAGGAACTCTTCGCCGTTCTCGCCTTTAGTCACTTTCGTTGTCCGCATTCACTACATATATAAAAATCACATTTTTATATTCTCTATTATATAAAAATCATATTTTTGATTCACTACATATATAAAAATCACATTTTTATATTCTCTATTATATAAAATTCTATTTTTAAACTTCTTTTACATATATAAAAATTCGATTTTTATCCTTCTTTTACATATATAAAAATTTGATTTTTATCCTTCTTTTACATATATAAAAATTCGATTTTTATCCTTCTTTGTTATATGAGTCAATAAAAATCATATTTTGCTTTGCTTTCTACATAAGAAAAATCATAACTTTTATTTAAAAAATCTAAACTTTCCTATAATAAAAATCACATCTTTTCAAAGCGTTCAAAATTAAAAATCATATCTTTTTATTTTTCCCAAATCATGTCTTCATTAACTTTAAAAATCTAAACTTGTCTCATTTAAAAATATAAACTTTATATGCTAAAATCCTAACTTGATGTATATAGGAAATCTTAGCTTGTTATAATTAAAAATCGGATAAAACTTTGCCTTTATATAGAAAAAAAAATGATTAAATAAATTAGAAATGCTCACCGTCGAAGAAGGAAGGGAAGGGGGAGGTCTAACGTCGGCGTAGGGAGGCTGGGTGGTCGGGGAGCAGTCGGAGGCGGCGGTCAGGCGAGTGTGAGGCCGCAGCGATCCGGTGGAGCTTGGTGGTGGTGGGTCATGTGGATTTGTGGGTCGTCGTTCGTTTGAAGGGGAGAGAGGAGGAGCTGAAGGGGGCGATGGTCGGAGGGGGATTGGGAGGTGCCGGCGATGGTGTCGTCGGAGAGGCGCAGCTTCGATGGGGGAGGGGGGGGGGGGGAGGGGGGGTTAGGGCGACGGTCAACGCGGGATTTAATTTTTTTTTTCCTTTTTTGTTTTAATCGATCTGAGTGGAGAGAGGTATGGGGGGGATATTATATAAATATATTTATTTTATTCTATTTTAAATTCCGAAAAGCATCTTTTTATTTCAAACTCGAAATCGAACCCACCGACTGTCGTCCCTAGCTAATTACCCCCATTCCGAACACAATGGGATATGTATCATTGGCCAATTCGACCATTTCGACTGGTTTCCATTCAAATTAAAATATAAATCTATATATATTCAATTTGAACGCACATTTTAATTTACCGGGGTCACACACGGACTCTAAAAATTCCAGAAAAATATCTAGCTTCGTATTGACAATACGGTCCTAAAAAAACTAATTTCATCGAATTCTGAGACCGTTTGAAAAATGGTCATTTTCTGGTCGATCGAAATTAATTGAAACTATCAAAACATGTTTTCCCTCGCCACGCTCGCATATTGATTCAGAAAATTACGAATTTTGAAATCTAGCAATAATTAGACATCCCGGATCCAACAAAAGTGGTTTCGTCGAAAACCGAGGTCGTTTGCAAAATTTCCATTTTTAAGGGCCAGAATTCCATAGCGACTATTCTGAAATTTCAACTGGGCATAACTTTTGATTCCCGCTATGAAATTTCAATTTTTCGGATTCGCTGGAAAGATATTCTCACTTAGATTCTAATATTTTTGGTTTCGCCAAAATCCGGTTTATTTTGAATCCTGTACATTCATTTGAACTTTGAAATCGAATTATCGAACTACCGCGCCATTTTCAATTCCTTTTATACTTAAAAATAAATATTTATATTCTAACGACGAACTATATAATATATACGTTCTAATTCTATTCAAAATAAATTTTTCGTCGATATTATTTATAAGAATCCATTTTAAATATTCAAAATTCATCAAAATTGCCAAAATAAAAATTTTAAATTGGCTTGGATTTTCGGGTCGTTACATTTTCATTCGTATTCCATCTAAACAAGATGTAATAGGTAATGTCCGCTCATCTAAAATCCAACTATTGAAACTTTCAGCCATGTTAGAGCTATATTCACACTACCTTTTACCTCAAAAGGACTAGTCAGCCAATTTATCGAATGGTTTGTCTCTCCAAAAATTAGCCGCTGTAGAAGCACCAATTTCCAAAACTTAGAATGAGATACATCAAATTCATAAACACTAGATGCTCGAAAACAAGTCCTGAACAATTCCCAATCGAAATGTGTGCATTTCTGGACTTAACCGCAGAAAGCAAATTTTGCTCCATATGAAGGTAATGAGTTAAAAAACAACTCCAATTGTCAACATTCTCTATTGAAACTATGGCCATAGCTAGAGGGAAGAAACCTATAGAAAAAATTATGGAATAAAAATTCAACAAGAATTCATGATTGTCAAAAAAATGATACACTCAGACATTAAAAAAAAGTTACTTAAAAACTATATAATACAAACTGATACCTGTAAACATTTAAAACTGATGCTTAAAAACTGTGTGATAAAAACTGATACCTGGAAACGTATTAAAATACTACTTACAAACTGTATACTAAAATATGATACTTTCAGTCATACAAAATGCTACCCACTAACAACAGAGAACAAACTGATACCTTGATGCATAAAAAACTGCTACTTGTCAACTGTAGAACTAAAAGCTGATACTACAAAAAATACAAAACTGATAGTTTAGAAAATATACTAGAAAAAAATGATACCATAGAATTCAAATGATACCATATGTATTTCTACAACATAGCAAATTATTTTGAAATCATACCTTGGTTGTCATTCTTCGCTGTAGCACCCATCAAGACTCCCGGCCTCCCCTTCAAATGGGTACCATCTAAAAATTCATAGGACGACAATGTTTAAAGCCAAGAATACAAGCACCTAAACCAACAAACACTCTCTCAAACTGATTTGTAGAAGAGTTAACATCCATAGCGACATAAGAACCCGGATTGTGAGTCTGTAGTGCACGTAAATACCAAGACAAATCATTGTACGACATTGCATCATTACCATACAATTCCATTAAAGCCAGTTGCTTTCCGTGGTAAGCATAAGAGTAAGACAAATGTAGATTAAACTCTCTTTGAAAATCAGCCATGATTTCATTCGGTTTCTTACTTGGATGATTTCTAATTTCATCTATAATCAATGATTTAATAAATGAGCTAGATAGTTGAGGGTTATTCAAATTTGTTAGACTACCACCGCAAGAATGTTCAACAACCAAATTTGTAATGAAAAACCTACTGAGTTGGCCAACATCACAACAAGCATGCACTTTAAATAGACATCTAGAAGAAGACGATGAGCAAACAACTGTGATCCTAGTAGCGTTGTTCTTAAGATAATGTAACTCATGACCTGATTTAATTTGATAGGCCATTGAGAATTCTCTAAAGTCATTGGCCCCTCCGAAACAAAAACTGATAAAATCAGAAAAATTTAATGAAGAGCCTCTTTTCATCAAATCTTTTAATTAACTCTTCCTATGAACGACAATGTTCGCACCGAAACATCGATCAAAAGACGAAGCTATTGAAACATTATGGAAAGTGCAGAAGAACCATCAATCACATTTTCCAACAGAAAATCCTTCAACTTAACATTGAAACAGAAAAAAGTAGTCTTCTTATGTAATTGAAATAAAACGATACTTTGAAGATCAGAGTCACTCTCAACAATTTTAGTTCTATCCTCAAGCACATAGCTAATTTCAATTGACTTAGGAGTAAGTTGAGGCCAATACCGACATATTTCGTTTTGCAAATCATACAATGAGCGATTAACCGACAACCGAGTACAGAAAGAGGTATCGTTGAAGAAAACTACGATAAGAATTGTACCTTCACCATTGGAAGAAATAAATAATGCGAAAAAATCAGTAAGCCAAGGAAAAAGATGCAAACAGATACCTAAAAACAATAAAACATGGGTAATACAGTAAAAATGATACCTAAAAAAATATTGAAATGTTACCTAAAAACTGTTGAACTTTCAAAGAAAAAGGAAAAAAACTGATACCACAAAAAATACAAAAATGATAACTAAAAACTGATTTAGTTATGTCGTCGAAGAAAAAACTACTAACGCAAAAACAATTAAATTAACATTTAATCTGATTAAAGAAAAACAAGTTCTATTGTAAAACAGATTTAATTCAACAATGCAATTACAAACCAAATACAAAATTAAAAACTATTACCTGCTTATATTACCAGTAGAATCCATGAATCATCGATAATAACAGTAAAAACCTATCCGAAATAGTGAACGTCAAACTAAAGGAATTGTAAGAATAAACATAAGTTGTATCGATACAACCAGAAATAAACCTAGTGTGCGATTGATTTTACGATATGAATATTGTGAGTTTGATTTTCCGTTCAGAATTGGGCGTTCAATTACGATTTCCGATCAACAGCTACTAATCTCGTTGGATTATCGCGAGTAGTGAGAAAGATTGATTTCAAAATATGCAAGAATAAGAATCGCGTTTCAATGGCGGCGAGATGCAGATTTCTTCGATGAGAGATAATTGACGACGAAGAAGGAAATAACGCGCATGATTTAAGGTATAAAAATATTTAATTAGTTTGTTGTCCTTTTGGTTAAATTTTTAATGAGCTGTCCTTATGAATAAAAAAGCCCTTAATTTTGTCCTTATGATTATTTTCCTGTAAATTCAATTAACTAATATTTCTGTCATATACTAAAAATGACAAAATTATGTTTTTTTGGCTTCAAATACCTACATTTAGTATGATATTTCATAATTATTTAAGTAAAATTAAAACTATTAAAATAACTTTTGCAAATTATTATTCACTGATTTGCCTAATAAATCACATCAAGATTAACTATATTTTTATTGATAAAAATGAAAAAAAAATCAAATATATAAACAAATCAATCACATAACATAAATTATACACATAAATAACTATCACAAGTTGTCATCCATGCTTTGCACATGGATGTGGCGAAATATTATGTAGTTTCATTGATACGTACAATTACAATTGAAAGGTAGCACTATGCCAATAATAACTACCTAAAAGGATAAAAATTGCGTAGACATATTTGGTTTTAAGGATTAGCACATAACAAAAAATAAAGAGAGGCAAATTTGTTATTAAAAATAAAAATGAAAACATAAATATGTATAGTAGAAACGCAAAATAAAACATTATAAAAGAACATAGATGAGGAAAAAAATCATAGCAGCAATGCCTGTCATTTCAGTCGTTTCTCTACCAGTCGCTTCTCCACACTGCAATGCCTGTCATTTCAGTCGCTATTTGCATGCAGCTTGTTATCTATGCCGATGATATGTGTAGATGTTAGTGTCTTATATTCATGCCATACACTTCTATGAAATGACATGACATTGCCTCTGAACAACGTAATCTTTTCTTATGCAGCCGGCTCATATGTTTCAACCACATATAGTTTTTCCAATTCCCATAAGTTCTGTGCCATATTTGATAGTACTGTCAACTTTGGCTTACTTATGTCTCAAATTTTTTTTATTCAATTAATTGTATTGTTTTGCATATAAGAGGAAAGCTATCATTGCTCATCATCTCATTGATGGTCCCTTTATGGACTTGCTCTAATTATTCTTGTTAAGTGTTTTGTGTACACCTACTTGATGTGTTGGTTTACCTTGTTTTATTCCTGCATAATAAATAAACGTGAGGGCTTTCCTCTCATTGCCACTACTAGAAAATGTTGTTATAGTGACATAACTATTGTGATGGAAAAATTCATAGTAAAATTGTGTCGGATCTGAGATGGATCTAAATTGCTTTTTTAAGTTTTTTTTTTTCAAATATATTTTTCTACTGACCAACATATTTTTTGTGGTGTAACATGAATCCCTAACAAATCTGTGGTAAATTAGTCATGGAATTGTCATGGATATGAAAATCATAGCCAAATTTTACCTTTAAAAAATGGAAAGCTATTTGTCACAGATCATGGAAAATCCATTGCAACTCAGCTATGGAGTTGTTATTGGTGGTTGAAAAGTCACTAAATTTTATGATAGAATTAAGTAAAATATTGTTGCCACAAGAAGTCACAAACCCATAGTAATATCTATGTTGATTTATTATGGATTTGTGATGTAATATCTGATTTTTTTTTTATAAAAATGGATAAATCAAAAGAAATCCATCACAAGTTTATCAAAGATTTGTAATTTTGTTTTTCTCTTAAGGAAATATAGGAGATATATTAGTCAAACCGACCGTTAGGGAGGTTTCCCTACTGTAAGAGCCAAAAACAAATCTGTCTGAGCCAATAAATTTTGGTTTAAATTTCAGCTACTATCTGACTTTCCCGTGAATGAGCCAATGAATCTTTCGCATTTTCGTTCCGGTTCTTCCTCAATTTCGGCTACATTATCTGACTTTCCCCTGAATGAGCCAAGGAATCTTTCGCATTTTCGTTCCGGTTCTCCCTCCTGTAATCTAGATAGATCAATACCGTACTTCCTCTTTCCTCAAATCAATTCGCAATTCTCTCTAAAAACCCAAACCGTTTACCTAAAAAAACCCTATTCTTTTTAATCGCGGAAATATCTTCTCGAATCTACTTGTTTCCACCAAATCTCACTTCTCCTTGCTTCGTGCTCTTCTCGCAAAGAGATCCATGTGCGGCGGCTCACGGTAGCTGTAACACCCTACCTCCGCCAGTGCCACTCTTGCAAGCACACTGGCTTTGGAGGGGCGTTAAACGAGGTAAACATGCATGCAGATATCACAAGACAGAACATATAAGTAAAAACAGAGTAGTAAAGCAGCGGATTAAACTAGCATTTCAAAACCATAGTCATATTACAACAAAGTACTTGAGCATTATTTTCCAACAAACAAAGTCTAGACAAAAGCATAAACTGAAAAACTGAAATACATAAAGTACTATCCCCAAAGTGAAGTGATAAACCATAGCTAGCTCAATGTCCAAACCCGTACATGAGCGAATCCAGTAAGCAAGCTAGAAAGATCCAAGCTAAGCTCCAATGTTCCCACCCTGAGGACCTGAGGGGGGGGGGAACGGAAGACAAGAGGCGAAAGAAAACAAGTCAGTCAAAAAGACTGGTAAGCCCTACTACTATCTGTCTATGAACTAGTAAAGTTAACTGGCATGAGAAGCTGAGATGAACATAAGGATAACAACATACTGGCATGGTGATTAACTAACAAGATAGATAAAGGTGTTGTAACACCCCACCTCCGCCAGTGCCACTCTTGCAAGGACACTGACTTTGGAGGGGCGTTTAAATAAGGTAATCATGCATGCATATATCACAAGACAGAACATATAAGTAAAAAAAAAACAGAGTAAGTATAGCAGCGGATAAAAGCTAGCATATCAAAACCATAGGTTAAGTTACAACACAATACTTAATTATTTTCCATAAACAAAGTCTAGAAACATAAACTTGTAACTGAAAAGGAAAACATGAAGTAGCTATCCCCAAGGTAGAAAACCATAGCGAGCTCAAGTCCAAAGCATACATGAGCTATCCAGGAAAAGCAGATAAGATCCAAGCTAAGTACTGGTATTCCCGCCCTGTAAACCTGGGGGGGGGGGAAACGAAAGAAAAGAGGCGAAAGAAAACGGGTCAGTCAAAAGACTGGTAAGTCCTATCTACAATTGTACAACAACTAATAAAGTTAACAGTATATATAAACAAGGATGAGTCATAGGATGATAACTGGCATGGTAAGAAGTCAACAGGATAGATCAAATGTGGTACCGCATAAACAAGATTGAGGTTTGCACCAAGTGTACTAGTATCACAAGTCGTGTCAAGTGTAAACAAGAGGTGATCCCCAGGCCCAAGTTTGGCCCACCATCATGAATGACCTAAATCAAGGCCCAACTAGCACGGTCTAGTCGATCGGCTCCCTACCGCCTAACTCGTCAAGTGTCGGTGTCATACGGTCCAACTACGAAGTGTAGCTAAACTGTGCTAGGTCCACCCTAGGGTGTATCAAGTCCTAGGGTGTCAACCCCTGACACAAACCAAGCACGCACAGTTTAAACCTACTGGCGCCCGTGCCTGCTTTTTCAACTCCGGACCATGTGCACGACCATGGCCCGCCTGAACCTACACCGGCGCACCTACATAGCCGTCGTTTTAGTCGCTTACATGTCATCCCAGTAATCGTGCCCCACCCTAGCCTAGTCCCTAGGGTATCATGATACATCCAAGAGGGTTACTGGTGCAAAGGACCACATAACTAGGGTTTCCTTAATGGGTTAAACGTGGTTAACCCAACTCATCTAAGTACCAAGTTGGTTAAGTGTACCCAAGGTTCATGACTTAACCCTACCAACCCATCGTGTTTAATTGGTTAAGTATTCAAGCGGTCCATGACTTAACCCTACCATGTGGCATTAATTAATTTAATGCACCCAACCTCTCACATTAGACCTTGTTGTGGTTACTAGTTAGGCCGGGCGGGTCCGGGTAGGTTTACACCACAACTTAGTCTAACCTCGGGTCTTACGGGCGACATGACCAACTACTCACATTGGGTCCTATTGCCTGTAGCCACTAGTTAAGCCGGTCGGTTCCGGGTAGGTTTATGCTACAAGCTCAACCCAACCTCGAGTTGGCCATTCTCATGTTTTCTAAGTGTCATGTCCATCACATTACAAGTTTTCAAGCAATTGGGTAGACCTAACTTAATAGGTAAATTCCCAATGGGTAGACCTAACTTAATAGGTAAATTCCCAAGCTTATGTTTTTATGCCTTTTTAGTTTACCCAATCCCAAACGCAATCCCATCGCTTACATATCGCAATAGCGCATAAAGGATAGAAAGAAGGAACTTGGCATAATCATGACATAGAGGGGTTGGAGCCACAAGTTAAACATGGTGGCATGAGACAAAGATGTGATCATAAACTTGCATATCATGTTATCAACTTGCAAAATATTCATAAGCATGCATAACATCATTTTAACTTGCATAGTGTTCATATGCATGCATAACATGGTTTCAACTTACATAAGGTTCATATGCATGCATAACATGGTTTCAACTTGCATAAGGTTCATATGCATGCATAACATCAAACTTGGCAAATAGGTGGAACATGGCCATAGATAGCATGAGATAAGGGCTAGTAACATGCATATAACATTATATGCATGTTAATGCAAGGGTTATGAGAGTTTCAAAGTTGCATTACGCAACATTTCCAACCAAAGACCATATCTTTCTATGCATAAAGCCAAGGTAATGACTTTACTAACATGCATAGAGTAATCTTATGCATAAAATCATAAGATCGAAGCACATATCATGATTAACCCCAAACCCAAACTTGAAACATAACATATTAACTTCATAGTTAAAATACAAGAGTAGAAATAGGCTTACAATGCTATGGAGACTCAAATGAGTATAGCAAATGTAAGAAATCCCTTATGCAACTAATTAAAACCCCAAAATGCAAGCAAACTTGATCAAGACTCCTCCTTTATGATGCCAATAGAGAAACAAGTCTTTAATTCAAGCTAAAGAGGATCATACAAGCCTAAATACACTTGTATGCATGGGAATCTCTTGAAAATTGATTTAGGAATTTATGAAGAGAGTGGAGGCCATGAGGGGATTGATTTTGCCATAGTTTAGTTGTAGGATAGATTAATGAGGATTTAGGGTAGGTTAGGGTCTTATTTATAGATTAGGCTAGTGATTTAGACCACAAGATTAAACCCTAGTTCTCATTTCAGCCCTCCAAATCGAACCTGGCCCTCTAGCTTAACACATTCTCAAGATGGTGCACCAGGCAGGACTGGGCGTCTGAGCCAAGTCGACAGCCAAGTCGACAGGGCTGTCGACCTGGTCAGACCCAGTCGACTCCCAAGTCGACAGGGCTGTCGACTTGGGTACTGTGGCGGGAATTTTCCCGCCTTGGCCCAACTGGCCCAATTTCCAAGCTTAGATTTGAATTTGAAAATCTGTTTTTATTTAGAAATTTTCTGAAAACTTTGTTGGGCCTTAATCGGGTCATACGGACTCCGATTTTCGAAAACTCGGACTCTATTTCGCATATTTTTCCGAGACGAACGCAATGGCATAGCCCGTTTCCCTTGATTCAGATTTTATTATTTAATTCTGCCTTGTTTTGTGTTATATCTTGTTATTAAAATACGGGTTATTACATTCTCCCCTCCTTAAAGGATTTCGTCCCCGAAATCTCTAAGTTAGGAAGTATGTGTCCTACCATCCATCATCCATCTACTCACCACATCATCCACGAGTAACCATTGTCCTTAACAATTTCTAAATGCTGTATGATCATATGCAAAGGTGTGTGTATATGTACTTATCTAATGCGAAAATCAAGCGGTTACTGATTCAGTACACCTCCTTAATGCAAAGTATGCTAGTGTAATGCATCCATATGTATGCAAATTCCTAGCCTAATTTTATAATTTCTACATGAGTGCACATAACATTCATCCATATGCAACACCCATGAGATAGCACAACAAGTTTCAGCCATGAATAAGTATAAGCACTCATGCATATGCAATATGAAGGTGTGTGAGCCGATCTTCGTGCCTAATGTGTATCATGCATCCACGAGTATCCACTTGCAAACACTTGCAACCACTTGCATCCATCAAGCATAACATGTTTCATCCAAGGGGTTTCTACCTAAGGTTCTCATGACGAAGTTACAAGATAAACAGGATAAACATGGATAGCAAAAGAAAGATATGCCAAAGAGGGAAAAGAGGTCGAGAATGTACCCTCAAAAAGGAATGGATAAAGCCTAAACATCTTCTCCTCTGTCTCCCAAGTTGCATCCTCTTCGGCTTCACTCCACTGAACTTTCACCAATTTGACCTCTCGATTCCTTAGCTTTCTGATCTCCGTTCCCAAGATACGAATCGGAGCTCTCCTCAAGATTGCCTCTTTCTCTACTTCCACGTCTTCAAGAATGCTAGGTTCAACTACCTCAGCGGACACATGTAGGCACTTTCGGAGATGTGAGACATGAAAGACATTATGCACTCCGGACAGCTTCTCGGGCAATTGCAATTTATAAGCCATCTTCCTAATTCTCTCTATGATAGGGAAGGGTCCTACGAATCTGGGTGCCAGCTTCCCAATTGCTCCGAAGCGAACCACATTACGCAAAGGAGAAACCTTCACGAAAACCATGTCTCCAACTTCGAACTCCAAATCTGTCCTTCGCTTATCAGCATAGGATTTCTGTCTATCTTGGGCCGCTTTCATCCGTCTTCTCACCAATTCGACTTTATCAGATGTGTCTCGTATCATATCGGGCCCGAGTACAAGCTTATCTGTTGTCTCCCACCAACAAGATGGTGACCTACACGGCCTCCCATATAAAGCTTCAAATGGTGCCATCCCTATGCTAGCTTGATAGCTATTGTTGTAAGCAAACTCCACAAGAGGAAGGTGGTCTTCCCAAGTACCAACAAAATCAAGAACACAAAGCCTCAGAAGGTCTTCTAGCACTCTATTCACCCTTTCGGTTTGGCCATCCGTCTGGGGGTGATAGGCTGTACTCAGATTCAATTGCGTACCCATTGCTTCCTGCAAACTATTCCAGAATTGGCTAGTGAAGATTGGGTCACGATCACTGACTATGCTAGAAGGAACCCCATGCAATCTCACTATTTCTTGAAGGTAAACAGATGCCAGCCATGATGCAGTCCTTTTGCTCTTTACCGGGATAAAGTGAGCACTCTTCGTAAGTCGATCAACGATGACCCATATGCTCGAATTCCCTTTTCTTGATCTAGGCAATCCATCCACGAAGTCCATAGAGATGCTCTCCCACTTCCATTGCGGGACCTCCAATGGATGTAATAGCCCACCTGGTTTCTTCGACTCAGCTTTCACTTGTTGGCACACCATGCACTTTGAAACATAGTCTGCCACATCCTTCTTCATTCCAGGCCAAAAGAAAATGCGCTTCATATCCCTATACATCTTATCTCCACCAGGATGTATAGTCATATTTGAGTGACGTACTTCTTCGAGAACTTTATGCACCAAGTCTCCCACTTGTGGAACGCAGAGTCTTCCATCACGCCTTAGCCAACCCTTGTCATCAATAGTATATCTAGCAAGGTGACTAGACGTCTCACCATGAATCAACCTATCCATGATCTCCACTATCTGTGGGTCTTCCTTCTGCGAAGTCCCTACTTGATCAAGAAGTGTGGGTCTAAGCTCAAGAGATGCTAACGATCCTGTCATCGACTCAACTACTGTCGTGAAATCAAAGGTTTCCAGGAACTCTAGGCTCTTCATCTCAACAAACAAGGGACTCAAAGCCAACCTTTTTCTGCTTAGTGCATCAGCCACAACATTACCCTTGCCAGGGGTATAAGCTATCTCGAAGTCATAAGATGCCAAGAATTCCATCCACCTTTGCTGCCTAAGATTCAGATCTTTCTGCGAGAAGAGATACTTGAGTGATTTGTGATTAGTGTACAACTCAAACCTTTCGCCTAAAAGATAGTGGCGCCAGGACTTGAGTGCAAAGACAATCGCCGCTAACTCCAAGTCATGAGTGGGATAGTTCTTCTCATGAACTTTAAGTTGCCTACCCCCATAACATATCACTCTTCCTACCTGCATTAGAACAGCGCCTAACCCTGTGCCACATGCATCGGTATACACGGTAAACATCTTACCGCCATCGGGTAATGCCAAAACTGGAGCTGTGGTAAGGGCCCTCTTGAGCTTTTGAAAAGCAAGCTCACACTCTAAGTCCCATGCAAGGACTAAGTTCTTCTTCGTCAATCTAGTGAGAGGGGCCGAAATCTTAGCGAAGTCTCTAATGAACTTCCTATAGTAGCCTGCCAGACCGAGAAAGCTTCGCACTTCGGTTGCATTCTTAGGAGTCTTCCAGTCTTGAACTGCAACCACTTTCGCGGGATCCACAGCTATACCCTGCTTAGAAACTATATGCCCAAGAAATCGGACTTGTTTTCTCCAAAAGTGGCATTTGGAGAACTTGGCTTTCAACTGATGGGCTCTAAGCGTATCCATCACCTCCTTGAGGTGTCTAGCATGTTCTTCCTCGTCTTTTGAAAAGATCAGAATATCATCCCCGAAGACAACAACAAACTTGTTAAGGAACTCCCTGAACACCCTACTCATCAAATATACGAAGTAGGCGGGTGCATTAGTCAAGCCGAATGGCATGACAAGCCATTCAAAGAATCCGTCTGGAGTCCTAAATGCAGTCTTATCGATGCTGTCTTCGGCCACTCTAAGCTGATGAAATCCGATGGCTAAATCAAGCTGAGAGAAAACAGAAGCACCGACAAGCTGGTCGAAGAGGTCATCTATCCTCGGTAATGGATGCCTATTCTTCTTGGTTAGCTTGTTCAGCTCTCGATAATCAACACATAGACGAAGCGAGTCGTCCGCCTTAGTAGCGAACACCACAGGAGCACCCCATTCGGAAATGCTTCGCCTAATAAAATTCTTCTCAAGAAGCTCCTTGATTTGCTTACTGTGCTCTCTCCTTTCCCGCGGGGCCATGTGCCTAACTGGTAAGGAGACTGGCTTAGCATTATCAACCAGATAAATGCGGAAATCTATCTCTCGCTTAGGGGGTAACCCCTTAACTTCTTCAAAAACATCAGGGTATTCTCGAACCACCCTTACAGATTGCAGATCAACGATAGACGAGTCAAGAGATTCAAGATAACATAGCATGACGGGATCTAGCGGGTTGCAAGAAATCTCTAGGGTATTGCCAAGGCGAGTCATGAGTCTCACCACCCTATGCTCACAATCGAGAATGGCTCCATAGCGGGACAACCAATCCATGCCCAAGATCAACCCGTATCCCGTGAACCCGAGAACATAAGCATCACACGAGAATTCTACGGTCAAGATAGAAATCCTCAAATCCATACAGATCATAGACAAATGGGCTGAACCCCCAATCGGATTTGAAACACTAACGGGATCCTCAACAAGACTAGTACTTAGGTGCAAACTTCCAACAACGTCAGAGGAAATAAAGGTATGTGATGCGCCAGAATCAAACAAAGTGCGAACAGGAAAACCAGAAATATAAACAAGACTTTCCACAGAAATAGTACCTCGGTCCTGAACTGGAGCGGTGTTGAGAGCATGCACTTGCCCTCCAGATGAACCTGCGCGCTGAGTTTGTCCATGCCCCTGCTTCTTAGGGAAATCCTTGCTAAAATGTCCTGTCTCTCCACAATGAAAGCATCCACCCAATTTCATTTTCTTCTTCCTACAGTCCTTGGCTACATGCCCAACAATCCCACAGAAGTGGCACTTCCTTGTGTCCTTTGCCTTGTTCTTGTTGCCCTTGTTGTTCTTGTTGTTCTTGTTGTTCTGATTACTCTGATTCCCTCCCCACTTGGAGTCTGTCTTCTTAGGCTGAGTTTCATTGGCTTGACTTCCTTCTTCCCATTCTTATCCTCTCCGTGCAGCAATGCCATGTCTACCAGGCTCTCGAAAGTGGCCCCCATGGGTATGTGTGACATAGCTAGACCTTGTAATGGCTCATTTAACCCTCGTGCAAAACGTAGAGCCTTCTTCTCGGGAGTATTGACCATGTCCAAACCGAATCGGGCAAGCTGGTTGAACCTATTCACATACTCTCTCACTGTCATGTCTCCTTGCTTCAAAGCTATGAACTTCTCTAGTTGCAAATTTGCCTCTGCAGATGATAGAAACTTAAGCCCAAACCTTGCCCTAAAGTCGGCCCAGGTTTCTACGGGCCTTGTAGCATTGGTGACCTCCCACCAATAAGAAGCTTCCTCCTTTAGTAGCCAAACTGCCAACAGAACCTTTCTATGGTCCTCTATATCAAAGATGGCGAAAAGATCTTCGGTCTCCTTCAACCAATTTCTTGCTTCCACGAAAGTCTCTGTCCCCATAAAATTTTTGCTACCCATGGCCTTGAAGTCCTTGCAAACCTTGGCGAAATCGGCTTGTGGTTGCTGAGGAGGAGGAGGAGGTGGAACCTCAGTGATAGTGGGAGTGGTTGCTGGACCTGGATTGTTGGCCCTAGCTTCCAAGTACCTCCGGAACCATCCGGGAATGGTGACTCCCTCAGGAAGATTGAGATCGGCCATGCTGAAAAAGGGAAAAGATAGATTTAGAACGAGGAAATGAAGGATAGTGCTTATGGCTCTTGGGGGATAGCCTTTCAAAATAAACTAGACTTTTCTTTGGAAAATACTTAATTGGTTTTTGAAAATAGCTTTCAAAAGTAACTTTAAAACCCTTTTTTTGCTCCAATCTCGTAAACCTTATGCTCTGATACCAAATGTAACACCCCACCTCCGCCAGTGCCACTCTTGCAAGGACACTGACTTTGCAGGGGCGTTTAAATAAGGTAATCATGCATGCAGATATCACAAGACAGAACATATAAGTAAAAAAAACATAGTAAGTATAGCAGCGGATAAAAGCTAGCATATCAAAACCATAGGTTAAGTTACAACACATTACTTAATTATTTTCCATAAACAAAGTCTAGAAACATAAACTTGTAACTGAAAAGGAAAACATGAAGTAGCTATCCCCAAGGTAGAAAACCATAGCGAGCTCAAGTCCAAAGCATACATGAGCTATCCAGGAAAAGCAGATAAGATCCAAGCTAAGTACTGGTATTCCCGCCCTGTAAACCTGGGGGGGGGGGGGAAACGAAAGAAAAGAGGCGAAAGAAAACGGGTCAGTCAAAAGACTGGTAAGTCCTATCTACAATTGTACAACAACTAATAAAGTTAACAGTATATATAAACAAGGATGAGTCATAGGATGATAACTGGCATGGTAAGAAGTCAACAGGATAGATCAAATGTGGTACCGCATAAACAAGATTGAGGTTTGCACCAAGTGTACTAGTATCACAAGTCGTGTCAAGTGTAAACAAGAGGTGATCCCCAGGCCCAAGTTTGGCCCACCATCATGAATGACCTAAATCAAGGCCCAACTAGCACGGTCTAGTCGATCGGCTCCCTACCGCCTAACTCGTCAAGTGTCGGTGTCATACGGCCCAACTACGAAGTGTAGCTAAACTGTGCTAGGTCCACCCTAGGGTGTATCAAGTCCTAGGGTGTCAACCCCTGACACAAACCAAGCACGCACAGTTTAAACCTACTGGTGCCCGTGCCTGCTTTTTCAACTCCGGACCATGTGCACGACCATGGCCCGCCTGAACCTACACCGGCGCACCTACACAGTCGTCGTTTTAGTCGCTTACATGTCATCCCAGTAATCGTGCCCCACCCTAGCCTAGTCCCTAGGGTATCATGATACATCCAAGAGGGTTACTGGTGCAAAGGACCACGTAACTAGGGTTTCCTTAATGGGTTAAACGTGGTTAACCCAACTCATCTAAGTACCAAGTTGGTTAAGTGTACCCAAGGTTCATGACTTAACCCTACCAACCCATCGTGTTTAATTGGTTAAGTATTCAAGCGGTCCATGACTTAACCCTACCATGTGGCATTAATTAATTTAATGCACCCAACCTCTCACATTAGACCTTGTTGTGGTTACTAGTTAGGCCGGGCGGGTCCGGGTAGGTTTATACCACAACTTTGTCTAACCTCGGGTCTTACGTGCGACATGACCAACTACTCACATTGGGTCCTATTGCTTGTAGCCACTAGTTAAGCCGGTCGGTTCCGGGTAGGTTTATGCTACAAGCTCAACCCAACCTCGAGTTGGCCATTCTCATGTTTTCTAAGTGTCATGTCCATCACATTACAAGTTTTCAAGCAATTGGGTAGACCTAACTTAATAGGTAAATTCCCAATGGGTAGACCTAACTTAATAGGTAAATTCCCAAGCTTATGTTTTTATGCCTTTTTAGTTTACCCAATCCCAAAAGCAATCCCATCGCTTACATATCGCAATAGCGCATAAAGGATAGAAAGAAGGAACTTGGCATAATCATGACATAGAGGGGTTGGAGCCACAAGTTAAACATGGTGGCATGAGACAAAGATGTGATCATAAACTTGCATATCATGTTATCAACTTGCAAAATATTCATAAGCATGCATAACATCATTTTAACTTGCATAGTGTTCATATGCATGCATAACATGGTTTCAACTTACATAAGGTTCATATGCATGCATAACATGGTTTCAACTTGCATAAGGTTCATATGCATGCATAACATTAAACTTGGCAAATAGGTGGAACATGGCCATAGATAGCATGAGATAAGGGCTAGTAACATGCATATAACATTATATGCATGTTAATGCAAGGGTTATGAGAGTTTCAAAGTTGCATTACGCAACATTTCCAACCAAAGACCATATCTTTCTATGCATAAAGCCAAGGTAATGACTTTACTAACATGCATAGAGTAATCTTATGCATAAAATCATAAGATCGAAGCACATATCATGATTAACCCCAAACCTAAACTTGAAACATAACATATTAACTTCATAGTTAAAATACAAGAGTAGAAATAGGCTTACAATGCTATGGAGACTCAAATGAGTATAGCAAATGTAAGAAATCCCTTATGCAACTAATTAAAACCCCAAAATGCAAGCAAACTTGATCAAGACTCCTCCTTTATGATGCCAATAGAGAAACAAGTCTTTAATGCAAGCTAAAGAGGATCATACAAGCCTAAATACACTTGTATGCATGGGAATCTCTTGAAAATTGATTTAGGAATTTATGAAGAGAGTGGAGGCCATGAGGGGATTGATTTTGCCATAGTTTAGTTGTAGGATAGATTAATGAGGATTTAGGGTAGGTTAGGGTCTTATTTATAGATTAGGCTAGTGATTTAGACCATAGGATTAAACCCTAGTTCTCATTTCAGCCCTCCAAATCGAATCTGGCCCTCTAGCTTAACACATTCTCAAGATGGTGCACCAGGCAGGACTGGGAGTCTGAGCCAAGTCGACAGCCAAGTCGACAGGGCTGTCGACCTGGTCAGACCCAGTCGACTCCCAAGTCGACAGGGCTGTCGACTTGGGTACTGTGGCGGGAATTTTCCCGCTTTGGCCCAACTGGCCCAATTTCCAAGCTTAGATTTGAATTTGAAAATCTGTTTTTATTTAGAAATTTTCTGAAAACTTTGTTGGGCCTTAATCGGGTCATACGGACTCCGATTTTCGAAAACTCGGACTCTATTTCGGATATTTTTCCGAGACGAACGCAATGGCATAGCCCGTTTCCCTTGATTCAGATTTTATTATTTAATTCTGCCTTGTTTTGTGTTATATCTTGTTATTAAAATACGGGTTATTACAGGTGTCATCGCATAATCAAGGTTAAGTTTTGCACCACGGGTGTACTAGCATTCTAACATGTCAAGTAAAAACAAGAATTGATCCCTTGGCCCAATATAATGAGGTGACCTAAATCAAGGTCCAACTACACAGTCTAGTCGATCTGCTCCCTATAAGCCTAACTCGTCAAGTGTCGGTGTCATGCGGCTTAATCATGTAATGTAGTTGACTGTGCAGGGTCCACCCTAGGGTGTATCTGGCCCTACGGTGTAACCCTCTGACACCATACCATGATGCACAGTCCAAACCTACTGTTGCCCGTGTTAACCTCTGGACTTGATGTGCACGACCATGGTCCGCCTGAACAACCGGGGCTTCATTCAGCCGTCTCTTTTGGTCTCTTACAATCATCCCAGTAATCGTGCCCTACCCTAGCCTAGTCCTAGGGTCTTATGATACTACCAAGAAGGTTACTGCTGAAAAGGACCACGCAACTAGGGTTTCTTAACGGGTTAAATGTGGTTAACCCGATCCATACGTGGATTAAATCGGTTAAGGGTACCCAAGGCTCCCGACTTAACCTCGATTAATCCATCAAGCCCAAATTGGTTAAGTATTAATTGGACCATGACTTAACCCTAATCAGGAGGCATTAATTAACTTAATGCGCTTTAACCTCTCACATTAGACTTTGTTGTGGTTACTAGTTAAGCCGGGCGGGTCCGGGTAGCTTTACACCACAACTAGGTCTAACCTCGGGTTCGAGCACAACATGACCAACTTCTCACATTGGGTCCTATTGTTTGTAGCCACTGGTTAAGCCGGGCGGGTCCGGGTAGATTTATGCTACAAACTCAACCCAACCTCGAGTTGGCCACACTCATATTTTCTAAGTGTCATGTCCATTATGTTTCCAAAACATAATTACAAGATAACATATCACGTCATGTTACAAAAATCATGTTCATGTCATTATGTTACCCAACCCCAACGTAATCCCATCGTTTACATAATCGCAACAACGCATAATGGATAAAATAGGGAACTTGGCATAACCATGACATAAAGGTGTTGAAGCCACAAGTTTAACATGGTGGCATATGAAATGTACATATGTTCATATACTTGCATATTGCATTATTAGGCTTCAAAAGCATGCATAAAACCAAACTTAGCATATGAGTGATACATGGTGATAAATGACATGTAGAAGTTGCTAGAAGTTCGCATTTTGCCTCACATGCAAGTTATCATAAAGGATATGATAACTTTCATGTTGCCAAAATGCAACCTTTAATATAAAGCTTGGAGCTTTATGCTCAAAACCTCAAGTTTAACTTGCATAACATGATAATATGATCAACCCAAACTTGCATAACATAGCAACATGCGTCATACATAATGATTAAACCAACTTGCATAATGATCATCCAAACTTGCATATAATGATCAACCAAACTTGCATATAATGATCAACCAAACTTGCATATAATGACCAACCAAACTTGCATATAATGATCAACCCCAAACTTGCATCATTCATTTAACTTTAGAGTTCAAAGAAAGAAAGTAGAAAAGGGCTTACTACGCTATGAAGACACAAATGAATATTTATTATAAAGATTGAGACGAAGCCCTTATGCAAGCACCAAAAACCCAAATATGCAAGCTCCAAATGAAAACCCTTGAGCCAATTCAATAAAAACCCTTGCTTTGAAATAGAAATGTTGCAACATGACTTTAATGCAAGCTAAGAACACTCATACAAGTTTGAAAACACTTGTATGAACTCAAAATCTCTCATAGAAATTAACTTAGAAATTTTAGCATGAGAGTGGAGGCCATGAGAGGAACAAATTTGGCATAGTTTAGTTGTAGGATTGAATAATGGTGATTTAGGCTAGGTTTAGGGGTCTTTTTATAGAGTTTTAGGATAGTATTAGCCATAGGATTAACCCTAGATTCAATCCAAGCCATCAAAGCATGTCTTGGGGAAGAAGTCAAGTGTAGGAACCATCTAGGGCCTTTAGATTAAAGCTGAACCATGAGAACAATTCAAATGCAAAATCTGCATTTGAGCGAATCGGCCCACGGGTTGACAGCCAAACACCCTGGATTAACCCCTAGTCGACCCAGCGGACTTGGGTCGACCTCAAAAATCGGCCGGTTCGGTTATTCCCCTCTCCCAATTCGCTGTTTTGAACATTTTTGCATATTTATTTATTTAATTTTCAATTATATATATATATATATATATCGATATATATATATTTCTCTGCGCAACCCATTTCACTTAATTAAGTATACTTTAATTTGTGAATTTTTATGTGAAACTTCGCGAGGCCATATCTTGGTCATACGGACTCCGATTTTCGAAAACTCGGACTTATTTCGCGTATTTTTCCGAGAGGAACGCAATGGCACAGCCCGTTTCCCTTGATTCAGATTTTACAGTTTAATTCTTCCTCCATTTATGTTATAACATGTTATTCAAAAATACGGGTTGTTACATTCTCCCCTCCTTAAAGGATTTCGTCCCCGAAATCTCCAAGTTAGGAAGAACGTATCCTACCATCCATCATCCATCTACTCAAAACATCATCCACGAGCAATCATTGTCCTTAAAAGGTTCTAAATGCTGTATGATCATATGCAAAGGTGTGTGTATATGTACTTATCTAATGCGAAAATCAGGAGGTTACTGATTCAGTAAACCCCCTTAATGCAAAATATGTTAGTGAAATGAGTCCATATGTATGCAAATTCCTAACATAATTTATAATCTCTACATGAGTGCACATAACATTCATCCATATGAAACATCCACGTGATAGCAAAACAAGTTTTCATCCATGAATAAGCATAAACACTCATGCATATGCGGTATGAAAGTGTGTGAGCCGATCTTAGTGCCTAACGTGTATTATGCATCCACGAGTATCCACTTGCAAACACTTGCAACCACTTGCAAACATCAAACATAACATGTTTCAAATACATGTTTCAACCAAGGGTTTCTACCTAAGGTTCTCATGACAAGATTTACGAAATAAGATAAACTAGATAAGCATGGATAGCAAAGGGAAGATATACCAATCTAGGAAAAGAGATTGAAAATGTATCCTCCAAGAGAAATGGATAAAGCACGCGCCTCTTCTCCTTGGTTTCCCAAGTTCCGTCTCCCTCTGTTTCACTCCATTGCGCCTTAACAAGCTTAACTTCTTTGCTTCTTAGCTTCTTTGTCTTCATTTCCATGATACAAATCGGAGCTCGTCTCAGGGTTGCTTCATCCTCTACCTCCATGTCTTCAAGAATACTTGGTTCAACCACTTTGGCGGGTCTGTGCAAACACTTCCGGAGATGCGAGACATGAAGGACATTATGCACTCCGGCCAGCTTCTCGGCAATTCCACCTTATAAGTCATCTTCCCGACTCTTTCTATAGTAGGGAAGGGTCCTATGATCCTTGGTGTCAGCGAACCATATTTCGCAAATGAGAAATCTTCACAAAGACCATATCTCCAATTTTAAATTCCAAGTCTGTCCTTCGCTTGTCTGCATAGGATTTCTGTCTATCTTGGGCCGTTCTTATCCGTCTTCGGATCAATTCAACCCTCTCGGATGTGTCCCTTATCATGTCGGGCTCAATTATAAGCTTATTCGTCGTCTTCCCACCAACATGTTGGTGGCTTGCACGGCCTCCCATATGAAGCTTCAAATGGTGCCATCCCTATGCTGGCTTGATAGTTATTATTATAAGCAAACTCTACAAGAGGAAGGTGGTCTTCCCAAGTACCACCGAAGTCGAGAACACAAAACCTCAAAAGATCTTCTAGCACTCTATTCACCCTTTCGGTTTGGCCATCCGTCCGAGGGTGATAGGTTGTACTCAGATTCAATCGCGTACCCATTGCTTCTTGCAAACTGTTCCAGAACTGGCTAGTGAAAATTGGGTCACGATCGCTAACTATGCTAGAAGGAACTCCATGCAGCCGCACTATCTTTTGAAGATAAACAGATGCTAGCCGTGATACGGTCCTCTTGCTTTTCACCGGAATAAAATGGGCTCTCTTTGTAAATCTATCAATTATTACCCATATCCCATAAAGCCCAAATAGTTTGGTGGCGAACTTCTTCACCCCAACCATATACCACAAATAGGCTAGCCATACTCCTTAGGGGGTTTGTAACAGAACTAAGATTGAGGATAGGACTGAGAGGATATACTTAAAAGGTAGCATGCGAGTAAGCTCTACGGAACAATAGGGATCAAGGATATACTCTTAGAAAGAGATTAAATGCGCGTATCTAGACTTCAATCTTGTAAGCCGCATTTTCTTGTGCTTAATCCCATCGTGCCCTGACCGTCTTTTATCTTCGCAATTCCGTAGTTCTTAATTCTTGTTCCCAAAATATGAGTTAGAACTCATTTCACCGTTGCTTCTCGTTCCACTTCCACTTATTCTTTGCCTAAAATACTTGGCTTAAACATAACTGCATGCTCATGGTTCATGCAAGCTTTCCAAGATTCGTTAGTGAATCTTGGATCTCATACTATACGGTATCCCACGCAGAAAACTATCTCCTGAAAACAGTGCCAATCCACGTTGCCAAACTGGAGATGAGGTAAGGGCTCTCTTGCGCCTTTGAAAAGAAAGCTCACACTCCAAGTCCCATGCACAGACTAAGTTCTTCTTCGTCAACTTAGTAAGAGGGGCTGAAATCTTAGCGAAGTCCCTGATGAACTTCCTATAGTAGCCCGCCAAACCGAGAAAGCTTCTTACTTCGGTTGCACTCCTAGGAGTCTTCCACAACCACTTTCGCGGGATCCACCGCTATGCCTTGCTTAGAAACTATATGTCCAAGAAACCGAACTTCCCTTCTCTAGAAATGACATTTGGAGAACTTGGCTTTCAACTGATGTGCTCTAAGCGTATTCATCACTTCCTTGAGATGCCTAGCATGCTCTTCCTCATCCTTTGAGAAGATCAGAATATCATCCACGAAGACAACAACAAACTTGTTAAGGAACTCCCTGAACACCCTACTCATCAAATCTACGAAGTAGGCGGGTGCATTAGTCAAACCGAATGGCATGACAAGCCATTCAAAGAATCCATCTGGAGTCCTAAACGCAGTTTTATCAATGCTATCCTCAGCCACTCTAAGCTGATGGAATCCGGTGGCTAGATCGAGCTGAGAGAAAACAGAAGCACCTACAAGCTGGTCAAAGAGATCATCAATTCTCGGTAACGGGTGCCTATTCTTCTTTATCAGCTTGTTCAACTCTCGATAATCAACACATAGACGAAGCGAACCATCCGCCTTAGTAGCGAATACCACCGGAGCACCCCATTTAGAAATGCTTCGCCTAATAAAATTCTTCTCAAGCAACTCCTTGATTTGCTTACTGAGCTCCCTTGTTTCACGAGGGGCCATGTGCCTAACGGGCAATGATACTGGCTTGGCATTATCAACTTGATAAATGCGGAAATCTATCTCTCGTTTAGGGGGTAACCCCTTAACTTCTTCAAAGACATCGGGATAGTCTCGGACCACCCTTACATATTGCAGATCATCGATGGACAAGTCGAGAGATTCAAGATAACATAACATGACGGGACCTCTAGGGTTACAAGAAATTTCTAGGGTGTTACCGAGGCGAGTCATGAGCCTCTCTACCCTATGCTCACAATCGAGGATGGCTCCATAACTGGACAACCAATCCATGCCCAAGACCAACCCATATCCCGTGACCCCGAGAACATTAGCACTACCCGTGAATTCTACGGCCAAGATAGAAATTTTCAAATCCACACAAATCATAGACAGATGGGCTGAACCCCCAATTGGATTTGAAACACAAACAGGATCCTCAACTAAGCTAGTACTTAGGTGCAAACTTTCAACAATATCAGAAGAGATAAAACTATGCGATGCGCCAGAATCAAATAAGGTGCGAACAGGAAAATCAGAAATGTAAACATGAATTTCTATAAAAACTCTACCTCGATCAAAAGCTGGAAGAGCGAGGAGAGCCTGCAATTGCACTCCAGAGGGTCCTACTTGCTGAGTTTGTCCTTGCCCTTGTCCATGCTTCTTGGGACAATCCTTGCTAAGATGTCCAGATTCTCCGCAATGAAAACACTTGCCTAACTTACTCTTCTTCTTCTTCCTGCAATCCTTGGCTATGTGCCCAGTGATCCTACAGAAGTTGCACTTTCTTGTCTTTCTTGCCTTGTTGTTGTTCTTATCTCTTTTCTAGGTATCTTCCTTCTTGCCTTGGGACTCATTTGCCTTGACCTCCTTCTTGCCACTCTTATCTTCCTCTTGAAGTAGGGCCATATTCACCAAACCCTCGAAGGTCGCCCCCAGGAGTATATGAGATATAGCCAAACCGCGCAATGGCTCATTCAATCCTAGAGCAAAGCGTAGGGCCTTCTTCTGAGCGGTGTTAACCCATTCTAGACCGAACTGAGCAAGTTGATTAAACTTATCCACGTATTCTCTAACGGTCATGTCCCCTTGCTTTAGTGATAGGAACCTCTCTAGCTGAAGGTTCTCTTCTGCTGATGATAGAAACCTTAGTCCAAACCTTCTCCTAAAGTCATCCCAAGTCTCAATTGGTCTAGTAGTGGTGGTGACTACCCACCAATAAGCAGCTTCCCCTTTTAATAGCCATACCGCCAACAGAACTTTCCTACGATCTTCCACATCAAAGATAGCAAAGAGGTCTTCAGTTTCCTTTAACCAGTTTCTTGCCTCCACGGGAGTCTCCGTTCCGACAAAATTCTTGCAACCCATCGCCTTAAAGTCTTTGCAAAGCTTTGCGAAATCCTCTTGCGGATGCTGAGGGGGAGGAGGAACCTCAGCTACGGGAGGAGGAGAGATGTTAGCGACGGGGGAAGGAGGAGGAATGTTCGCGGGGCCGGCTTCATTCGCCCTTGCCTCCATAAATCTCCAGAACCAGACGGGTACTTGTACGCCTTCCGGGATGTTAAAGCGATCGGTCATACTAAAACGAAGAAAAAGATAGATTCAGAACAAAGAAACGAAGGATAGTGCTATGGATTTTGGGGAATAGCCTTTTTAAAATAACTAGACTTTTCTTGGAAAATACTTAATTGGTTTTGAAAATAGTTTTTCAAAAGGTAAGTTTCAAAAACACTTTTGCTCAAATCTTGTAAACCTTATGCTCTGATACCAAATGTAACACCCCACCTCCGCCAGTGCCACTCTTGCAAGCACACTGGCTTTGGAGGGGCGTTAAACGAGGTAAACATGCATGCAGATATCACAAGACAGAACCTATAAGTAAAAACAGAGTAGTAAAGCAGCGGATTAAACTAGCATTTCAAAACCATAGTCATATTACAACAAAGTACTTGAGCATTATTTTCCAACAAACAAAGTCTAGACAAAAGCATAAACTGAAAAACTGAAATACATAAAGTACTATCCCCAAAGTGAAGTGATAAACCATAGCTAGCTCAATGTCCAAACCCGTACATGAGCGAATCCAGTAAGCAAGCTAGAATGATCCAAGCTAAGCTCCAATGTTCCCACCCTGAGGACCTTAGGGGGGGGGGGGAATGGAAGACAAGAGGCGAAAGAAAATAGGTCAGTCAAAAAGACTGGTAAGCCCTACTACTATCTGTCTATGAACTAGTAAAGTTAACTGGCATGAGAAGCTGAGATGAACATAAGGATAACAACATACTGGCATGGTGATTAACAAACAAGATAGATAAAGGTGTCATCGCATAATCAAGGTTAAGTTTTGCACCACGGGTGTACTAGCATTCTAACATGTCAAGTAAAAACAAGAATTGATCCCTTGGCCCAAGCTTGGCCCAATATAATGAGGTGACCTAAATCAAGGTCCAACTACACAGTCTAGTCGATCGGCTCCCTATAAGCCTAACTCGTCAAGTGTCGGTGTCATGCGGCTTAATCATGTAATGTAGTTGACTGTGCAGGGTCCACCCTAGGGTGTATCTAGCCCTACGGTGTAACCCTCTGACACCATACCATGATGCACAGTCCAAACCTACCGTTGCCCGTGTTCAACTCCGGACTTGATGTGCACGACCATGGTCCGCCTGAACAACCGGGGCATCATTCAACCGTCTCTTTTGGTCTCTTACAATCAGCCCAGTAATCGTGCCCCACCCTAGCCTAGTCCTAGGGTCTTATGATACTACCAAGAAGGTTACTGCTGAAAAGGACCACGCAACTAGGGTTTCTTAATGGGTTAAATGTGGTTAACCCGATCCATACGTGGATTAAATCGGTTAAGGGTACCCAAGGCTCCCGACTTAACCTCGATTAATCCATCAAGCCCAAATTGGTTAAGTATTAAGTGGACCATGACTTAACCCTAATCAGGAGGCATTAATTAACTTAATGCGCTTTAACCTCTCACATTAGACTTTGTTGTGGTTACTATTTAAGCTGGGCGGGTCCGGGTAGCTTTACACCACAACTAGGTCTAACCTCGGGTTCGAGCACAACTTGACCAACTTCTCACATTGGGTCCTATTCTTTGTAGCCACTAGTTAAGCCGGGCGGGTCCGGGTAGATTTATGCTACAAACTCAACCCAACCTCGAGTTGGCCACACTCATATTTTCTAAGTGTCATGTCCATTATGTTTCCAAAACATAATTACAAGTTAACATATCACGTCATGTTACAAAAATCATGTTCATGTCATTATGTTACCCAACCCCAATGTAATCCCATCGTTTACATAATCGCAACAACGCATAAAGGATAAAATAGGGAACTTGGCATAACCATGACATAAAGGTGTTGAAGCCACAAGTTTAACATGGTGGCATATGAAATGTACATATGTTCATATACTTGCATATTGCATTATTAGGCTTCAAAAGCATGCATAAAACCAAACTTAGCATATGAGTGATACATGGTGATAAATGACATGTAGAAGTTGCTAGAAGTTCGCATTTTGCCTCACATGCAAGTTATCATAAGGGATATGATAACTTTCATGTTGCCAAAATGCAACCTTTAATATAAAGCTTGGAGCTTTATGCTCAAAACCTCAAGTTTAACTTGCATAACATGATAACATGATCAACCCAAACTTGCATAACATAGCAACATGTGTCATACATAATGATAAAACCAACTTGCATAATGATCATCCAAACCCCAAACTTGCATCATTCATTTAACTTTAGAGTTCAAAGAAAGAAAGTAGAAAAGGGCTTACTACGCTATGAAGACACAAATGAATATTTATTATAAAGATTGAGACGAAGCCCTTATGCAAGCACCAAAAACCCAAATATGCAAGCTCCAAACGAAAACCCTTGAGCCAATTCAATAAAAACCCTTGCTTTGAAATAGAAATGTTGCAACTTGACTTTAATGCAAGCTTAGAACACTCATACAAGTTTGAAAACACTTGTATGAACTCAAAATCTCTCATAGAAATTAACTTAGAAATTTTAGCATGAGAGTGGAGGCCATGAGAGGAACAAATTTGGCATAGTTTAGTTGTAGGATTGAATAATGGTGAGTTAGGCTAGGTTTAGGGGTCTTTTTATAGAGTTTTAGGATAGTATTAGCCATATGATTAACCCTAGATTCAATCCAAGCCATCAAAGCATGTCTTGGGGAAGAAGTCAAGTGTAGGAACCATCTAGGGCCTTTAGATTAAAGCTGAACCATGAGAACCATTCAAATGCAAAATCTGCATTTGAGCGAATCGGCCCACGGGTTGACAGCCAAACACCCTGGATTAACCCCTAGTCGACCCAGCGGGCTTGGGTCGACCTCAAAAATCGGCCGGTTCGGTTATTCCCCTCTCCCAATTCGTTGTTTTGAACATTTTTGCATATTTGTTTATTTAATTTTCAATTATATATATATATATCAATATATATATATTTCTCTGCGCAACCCATTTCACTTAATTAAGTATACTTTAATTTGTGAATTTTTATGTGAAACTTCGCGAGGCCATATCTTGGTCATACGGACTCCGATTTTCGAAAACTCGGACTCTATTTCGCGTATTTTTCCGAGACGAACGCAATGGCACAGCCCGTATTCAGATTTTACAGTTTAATTCTGCCTCCATTTATGTTATAACATGTTATTCAAAAATACGGGTTGTTACAGTAGCTGACCTTTCTTCCACCATTGTACGCGAGAACCAGCCTTCAATCCCAGAACCAGCCTTCAATCGCGGAACTTTGCTTCTTGTCACAAATTTGTCGAGTTTAACCTTCTATTTCTAATTTCGGTTCTTATAGTTCTCAGTTGTTGGTTATGGTTAATTGTTGATTTCATCAAAGATTGTCTTTGGCAGAGTGATATTGCGGCTTCAGCTGCTTATAATTGGTCAAATCCCAGTATGAAACCAGTGTCAGGATCATTCGTGCAAGGTACTATTTTATTAACGTGTTTCCAACTTTTAATATTTTGATTTTTGGTAGATGTAGCATTTAGGGATATTTTTTGTCTAATACAAATCTGAAGTGGACCAAATACTTTTTAAGAAGACTTCCATCATTTCTTTTAATATAAAAGCTACATTAGTAGCGTATCAGTATAGATCCTCAGGCATATCTAAATTTTAAATTGCAATATGTACAAGCAATGTCCTTTATAACAATATAATTGATGATTATACAATTTGAGAATGTACTTAGGGAACTTGTGGAAAGAGTCTTATTATTTACTTGGGAAGTTAGATTATACACATAATTATTATCATAAATATAATGATCGAATTATTATCGTAAATACATTGAACAAGTGAGAGTTCAATGAAATCAGTGGAAGCTGAAATGTTGAAGTCGAAGATGGTTGAGATAGTTGGCATTCAAATTCAGTATACCAGTGATGCAAATAATTGCAGTATATGTACCTATCTGCCTGCTATACTATTCAAATTCATAATGAGATTTCCTTTTGCATTGTTTCAATATTAATATATAAGTTTGTGTGATTTAAGATAATAATTTTAAAGCTGTCAATTTGCTTATCTGAATGAGGTTTCCTTTTGGTTCAACTCAGCGATGCTACTGTTATACTTTTATTCAAATATACAACAAATTTTTTGGCTAAAGCATTGCATAATGGTAACGATTTTCAGGCTGAACCTAAAGTGGATTATCCTATAACTTTTAATTTGCATTTTAAGCAGATTAAAATATAATAAAATCACTGCATTTTGTGGTTTATTACCTTTCGGGTCTAATTTTTCAGAGGAACGCTTTCTATTTTTATTAATGACCGTTTCTTTGATTTAAATGGGTTATACATTCAGTTTGGATGTTATGTAGATTTTTAGACAAATCGTGGAATCATTTCTACAAAATAATTATCTTTGACAATTAAGTATTCATCCCTTGCATAAATTTTAAAAGGAAGATTTTAGAAGCCTAGCTCCATTTCAGATTTGTACTTTCAGTCACTTATAATAATAATAATTAAAAACTAATGCAGAAAATGCATAACAGGGTTGTCCTTTTAGTCACTTATAAGTGGAACCATACCATTAGAGACCTGAGTTTGTATAGGTCAACATAGTCCTTTCAGTCACTTATAAGTGGAACCATACCATTAGAGACCTGAGTTTGTATAGGTCAACATAGTCCTCAAAAACAACTTTACATTCTGAAATCATACGGTGATTTTCTCAAATTAACCTATTTTTACGTTTACATAGCTTTGGCCATTAATACCAAAATGGATTTAATAATAGATTAAAATATATCCACTTACTACCATAGGAATAATATCTGAAGATTTTTGGCAGGTGCAAAATTTGAATAATATCTGAAGATTTTAGTTATGCCTATTTAATTAATACCGTATGCATGATTTTTGGCAGGTGCAGAAAAAAAAACATCTGAAATGGTTCGTATTGATTTGCATGATTTTTGAGCATCCTACATAGGTGTTACGTTGGCGTGACCCTCCTTTTCCTCTTCTGATTCTCTACTTCTACCCCTAATCAATGCCGATTCTTCCTCCTTTAATCAAATCAACGCCAATTCTTTCTCTCCCATTCAAATCAATCCGCAATTTTATCTTTCCTGAAACCCCATCCGTTTACCTTCAAAAAAAACCCTAGCTCTAAAATCCCAATCCCTTTTAATCAAATCTGATTCTTCTACTCTGTTCCACTGATCGTTTTGAAAAAGAAGGTATGGTTCTGAATTACTATGCTTATAAAATTGATTTTGACTTTAACGCTTGCAATTTCAGCTAAATACCAGCATATTGTCTATTTCAGTATGACTCAAATGATTTTCCAGTTTCGAATTTGATTCAGATTGTCGAATGATTTTCCTGTTTCGATTTTGATTAAGATTCTCGAATGATTTGCCTGTTTTTAATCCGTGTATTTTTGTCACTCTTTACGGTTTTTTGTTCCCTCTTGCTGCTGTATTTCTAAATTTGAACTTTGTCCGCTTTGATTGATTTAATCACGCGCTACGCACACCCTAATCAAAGAAAAGTCAATGTATATGTGTCATTAGCAGCCTGCAAATATTGACAGCCTGTTATTTTAATTCTTTGTTTGTTCGGGTATAATTATTACTTAATCTATGTAATTGGTAGCTTCACTTAAAATGGTTGGTGTTTACCATATTGATTTACAATGCTGGTCTAAAAAGCTTATCATCTTATGTTGCACAAATACATAAATGCAGTATTTAATGAAAAAGAATACATTGATAATTGTTATTTTCTTCTAGGTAAGAACCTATTAAAATTTTCTATGACATTTCCTTAAGGGCGATGCGATTCACCAATTTATAAGTAAGATCATCTTAAGTTTTTCTTTTCCTTCATGTCAAAATACAGGGAATATGTGTCGTAATATTAAATATTTGTCTCTTTCTTCCTTATAACTGTGCAACTTGACATGTAAAGAATGGTTATTGATTTTCCCACCTGTTGCTCATAAATTATTAATTTTATAGCTTATTAGTAGTATTTGACTATTCTTGAAAACCATGCTTCAAAAGGTTTCAGATTGTCTTCTCTTTTACAAGACAATTGCGCTACCATGTTATATTAACCACTCATTTTATCTCTAATGTCTGAAATGATAAATTCTCTCATGGTGTATGATGTATGTATGGTATTATTTGAATATTATTATCAGAGTGTAAGAGGTATCCTTGATGTGAATCTTTGAAATCATTGATTTGGTTGGCCTGTGCATTTCTTTTTTATAGAATCGGGTTTCTGTCTGTTTGATTAGTAATACATGATGCAAAAATCATGAAAATTAGGTTAATCATTATACCATATTTGTGTATTTGTAGTCCGAGTTGATACAATTTCTATGACTTATAAGAATGCTTATGAAAATTCCGTATCTCTTTTGTATGTTTTCTATTGATTTTATTAATTTCAAATAGTGAAATTTCAATTGCTCGAAGCATAAGCTTTAAAAAAGCAGTGACCAACATTGGGACTTTTTAGTTCGATGCTTTCTTTATCATTCTTAATTAACACAAAATTTTGCTCCCTGCCACACTTGCAAATAAAAAAAAGAAGGAAATTAAAGCTCTTAAAGCAGTTATATTATTGGAAACGATGTAATATCACACAGATTCTTCTAAAGATCAATACTATTATGGTATTGTATTTACAATTATAACTGTAACATGCAAAGTTAATTTTCTAATTCTTATTTATATCTATATGTACATTGGATACAAATGGTTATTTATTTATGATAGGAATTCTCAACCTTGCTCAATAATTAACGTACATGTACAGAAATGCCAAATAGTAAACCATGTGGTAAAATAGTAAAAAATAATCTTCTAGACATTAATGATACAGTAATTAAAGGCAATATTAAATATTAAAAACATAACCTTCTAGACATTTATGATTCAACAAAGCTGTTAACAGGAGAAGATATACAGCTAAAAGTTATCAACTTTTGTTGCTAATATATTACTTATTATGTTTTGCAGGGCCGCATGGTCACGGTCTGAAGTCATGTCAACTGAACATAATGATCCTCTTCCTCACTTTCATTAAAGCTTTTTCATCTTAGCTACGTCTCATATTTATGTTGTACAAGGAGTTAGTTCATCTATATGTGGATTTCATTAAGAGTAATGGGTATAATTCCTTATGCTTTATGTTGATTTTGTTCAGTTGAAATTGTTCGTTATTGATTAAAGATCCTTCAAATCTTCACATTCCAGGTAAGTATCCTAGGTTTTGAGTTTGTTTTTTGTTCTACCCTTGATTTTTTAGCTGATTTGTTGAATTGCGATCAAAATTGAGTAATGATTTGTTAGTATTCATTAGTGGACAACCTCACTATAACATGTATTATAATATTTAATTGTGCTACATGTAGTTTGGATTTATTTTTTAATTACTTTGTGTAATTTTTTTCAACCTGAATTGTGTGCTATAGTTTTGCTTAAAGAAATACATGTCTACTGTTTTATATGAGCTATGACATTGATTTGGTAACTTGAAAACATTTTGGAACAATTTTTTGAAGAAACTAATTTGAATTAATATGTAAGACATGTACATTTTCATTATTTCTTTACAGATACATCTCAGTTGAACTTGGATTTAAATTGGTGAAATAATTTGGGACACTGATAAATTGATATCTTTATGTCTTATAACAGGAAGGATTCACAGTTAATTTGTTCACATATTATAGGAAGCATGCACACAATAAGTAGTCATTAACTCCTATGCGAAAAAATAGAGCAAGCTTTTTGTTAACAATTGTATTTGGGATATATTTTAGTTCTACCATGTTTTATATAGTACTACTTATATGATAGTATACACGTGCACCTCGCGTGGATGTTAGGTTTCAGAAGGCTTGATTATTATTGCTCCTTTTCAGTGTAATTAATTCATTGGCATATTCCTAAATTTTCTGTATGTAGGGAATAATATTGTTGCTCTTCGCTGGCAGGCTATTTTATATGCAAAGAGAGCAAGATGTGGAAAAAAAATGATATCTTTCTCAAGAAATCTATCAAAGAACCTATCTAATAGGTAAATGAAATTGGACTCTGAAATCTATTGAAACCTGGAGTTATACGTTGTACCATCCTTGCAACCTATATCATGTCCAACAAACTTCATATAACATGCAGTTGCTTTGTCCTACAACCATCAAGGTCAGGGGCGGATCCACTCATATGTGAGGTTGGGCCAAGGCCCCATGTGAAATCTTACATTTCCTTTTATAATATATGTATGTATATATATATATCCCATTATTTACAAGAGAAAACCATTTTATATAATTTAAAGAGACTAACAATGCAATGTTAACCTGAACTGACATAATCCATGTGTGCGTAGCAAGTAAGGTAAGAAATACAAGAACAGTGAATCGAACTGGGCAACTTACAGGTTACATACTTGTGTCTGGTTCAAATTTCTCACCGTTGGTTGGTCCTGAAGCAATGTTTTTAAGAAGGGCAACATTTCTGAAGCATAATCTTTGGATGACTCCATACAAACGCGATGAGATGTAACCTTAGTGTTCCTCGTACCAATTTGATGCAGGTGGGTATGACTTAGAGAGCGAGTTTGTTCACACTCCTGACACATGGTGTGAACAAAACACTACTCATTATTGGTGGAAATAAGAGGGACCCTTATGGGGAAATGTGGAATTCAGGGGGGTCCTTATAACTGCCACCAATGAAAACTTAGAGTTTTGTACACATTTCTACAAACTCCTAGTGTATGACTTACATGGTTTGAGAACGGACCAGGAATTGTACTAACTGAATGCTAGAAGTGTCTGTGCCTGCCATACAATTTTTGGACACTCGAGTACAGTTGGAGAATTATGGTAGTTGTATAATTCATTGTATTTTTCTTTTTCTTTTTCTAATATTGGTTTAAGGCCTTTGGTTGGGTAGGGATGTGGACGTTTGGTTGGATAGGGATGTGATGTGAGGCGAAGTAGTTTAGTTTTGGGTTATTCACACTGGTTAGTAATAAGTAATGATAGCTTTTACATGTGAAGTTGGATCACTAATTTTTAATGTTAATGGCGGTGGTCTTGTAAATTTAAAAAAAAAATACAATCCAGCACAACCCATTTCGTGTCAAAATATAAGACCAAATGTTTGTTATTCTGTCTCTCTCTCTCTCTCTCTCTCTGTGTGTGTATATAAATATATAAATATATATATATATATATATATATATATATATATATATATATATTCTCTCTTAAAACCTAGGATAACTTTTACATGTGTGTGTGCATGCCCGCACGCGTGCGTTTGACATATCAGTACATTGATAGCAGATTCTCAGTGTCAACATGGTTCACATGTACAAGCTCAGTGTAATTAGGTGTACACTTTACAATTACTATTCTATTTTTAAAACAATTTAGAGAGAAAAAATTAATTAAGTTCGTAATTAAGAAAATTACGACAAATATTTTTTTTCTTAATTATTATATAATTTAACGGTCGGTTTTCCCCATCGTTTGCGGCATGGATTACCGCTTTCAATGAAATAGCAGAGGAAATTATAGGTTGCAGTGCGGATGATCTTTCCAAAATTAAGAATGAAGAAGGCGAGGATGTATATGAACAAAAGCTGAAGGAGTTGCTATGGATACCTCGTCTTTTCAAGCTTGGCGTTGCTCAAATTGATTGATTACATGAACGAGAAAAAGCAAAAAATCAACTACTATGTCACAGTCTATTGTTGATTACTCGGCTGAAACAAATTTTTTGTTGGATGAAATATCAAGAATGACAAATTCTTCAGTTTAATCAATTATTTATTTCTGCAATGTTAGTTTAATTATTTCAGAATTTTAGTTTCTGTAATTAACAATGCTATTTTTAGGTATTTATTTTAATAATATACTTCATTGATATGTGATTTATTTATTACTTACTATTGCATTATTTATGTTCTTTAATTGACAATTCACAAATATGGTGATGTGTTAAGCAAATATTTGTTTGATTTCTCACTTCATTATATAAAATTGGTAAGGAGTCAAAACATATTAATTAATAGATTTTACATATTAGCACTAATCATCATTTTTTTAACTAACACATTGAATTTTTCATTAATTTTTTGTTTAAAAATATAGTTAATAGATTTTTTTTTGATATTAGACAACTTAACGGTCGGTTTTTCGCACCGTTGTGCGGTAATACTAGTAATTAAGAATATAAAATTCAATACAAATCTATGACAAATTTGGTATGATGGACTTTTCTGAACAATGTATGATTATATTTCAAAAATTATTGAAAACATCTATCATAAATCCATGTGTCACGATTTTGTTATGGATGTATATATAACATAAAAAATGAAAAATAAAGACATATATAAAAAAATTCATGGCATATATGTCAAAATATTATTGGAATCTACAATGGATTTGCCATGGATATTTACAATGATATTTTACTTATTCTTTTTACATCTAAAAATTAAAGTAAGTCCATAATTTGTTTACATGATTGTTTATGGTGGTTATATATCCTAAAAACGTTAACAAATATATCCTTTTTGATTTTCAATCAACTAACTCAATTTTGTAAACAACTATGTTAAAGAATTAATTTATTGAATTAATGTACAATGTCAAGACAATGTTTTAAAGGTAGGTTTTAGATGACTATTTTGATTGAAATAAGAAATATACGATTTTTTTGGTAGTCATAATTATTAAAAGTACATGACTAATTGGACCTATCTTTGGAGAAAAGTAATTAATTAAAATAAATGGATATCCTTTTAGTCAAACAGACCGTTATGGAGGTTTGTTTACTGTGACTTGGCAAAAATCAAATTTTCTGAACCCTAAAAAGCAGGCATCCGTGTTTTATCGGATTTCCTCTCGTCTTCCCTGCTTCCAACCAAAACAACTAGTCAAATTGATTTTCGTTTTTTGTGGCTCAAAGTGTCATTCTTCTGTTTGGGTGATTGGAATTAGATTTTATTTCTTCAGTTTTTCCTCATATTTCCTATTCGTTTTGGATTTTTTTGAGTAGGTAATTTCCTTTTGATTGCCCAGTTAAACTGAAACTACTTTTGAGCAATTACTACTGTAGGTTTTTTGTTTGAACATTACTTTAATCAACAATAAGTGATATCTGGTATATATGCAACTCAAGTATCATTTTATGATTTCATGGGGAAGTCGTGTTGGACTGAATATAGCATATGCAATTTTCATTTCAATTGGTTTAAACATGAGCTTTTTTCTTCAATTATTATTTTTAATTTACGACGCCGACTGAAATCTTCGGCTGTATAGTTTTGATATTATTGTAGCCTTAACTATAGATATACTAAATGACATTTGATTCCATCATGGATTACTAGTTTTAATTTTTCATTCAATTTGGAGGGGGTGCATGTACACACACACACACACACACACACACACACACACACACACATATATATATATATATATATATATATATATGACTCAATTAAACATTCAAGTCCTTAAGATCATATAAGAGCTCCTCAAGTTTTGTAGCTTAAAAGAATGACTCAATAGTTTGTTTGAAGATGTCACCTTATGTGTTCCTTGCATAGACAATTTCGTTGATATCAAATCATTATCGGTATGAATTTCTCCTTTATATGATAATTCACGTGTTAGATGATTAAACTAATTATTGATACATATCTAAATGGCGTGTTTCCTGCATTTCTATATGTTATATTTTTGATTAAGTGAAATACTTAAACATGTTGAGCCATGTTTCAGGTAATGTAATAGCACTGATTCTACCAGTAGCAGCTTTTGGGATAATCGGTTATGGGTACATGTGGTGGAAGGTATGTTGATGTTAGGATTGTCTTGCATGTTGATAAGGAGGAATGCCGGGTTGGAATTAATAGTCCCACATCACGAAATAAATTGAAGTTGTTAGGTAAAAATATGAGTTGGTAGCCACGTAATAATAGGGATTCTTTTTGTTATATGGGTGTAACACCCCGAATTTTCTGTTAACACTAAAGTTGCTAAAATATAAATAAGTGTGTAAGAGAGGGGATGTATCTAATATGAATATAAAAATATTAATAAGTGTGTAAGAGAGGGGATGTATCTAATATGAATATAAAAATATTAATAAGTGCGCAAGAGAGGGGATGTATCTAATATGTATATAAAAACAATAATAAGTGTGTAAAATGGGGGGATGTATCTAATATGTACATTGTAGAAAATATATATATATATATATATATATATATATATATATATATATATATATATGGGCAGTTAATGCAAACATGAATAGAATTAATTTGCTGAGTGTTTGCTGAGTCACTTCTGACTCATTGCTGAGTCAACAAGATAAACCCCATCTTGTCTGAACGGCTGCGGTTATTTCTAGGTTAAATCTAATGGCCTAAATGAATTCTAAAATCTATAAATAAGTGGGTAGACCCTAGACCTAAATCACTTGTAAAATTAGAGAAGCTACCGTCATGCTGCTACCATGGAGTTCAGCATAGCCGTCACAAACTAAGAAGAGGAAGCCTAATCATCTACAACTAAATCTACACAAATCAAATCAAAAGATCTCTCTTTCTCTCATTCTTTTCTTTTGTTGGTGAGTATGATGATTCTCACAAGACTATTACAAACTAATTTGACTCAGTTATGAATGGATCACAAGAAAGTGATGTGATTTGTAATTGTAAATTCTATATATTGTGGATCTCTTATTATGTTATTATGTTGTCGTATGATGTAAATTATATATGCTATGTCATGCTATGTTGTAAATTCTCTTATGCTATGTCGTGCTATGTTGAGAATCGGGTCAAGCTATGTTATACTATCATACTATGCCAAGTTATAAATCATGCTATATTATGTTGAAAAATCATGATGTTGTTGGATCGTGCTTAAAGTTATGTTTTTTTTCTTAATTTAAATGGATCTTGTTTATGGGAATTTGCCTATTAGGTTAGGTGTACCCATAAACTTGAAACTATAATTAAATAAAACTTGATTATGGGAATTTTCCTATTGAGTTAGGTGTACCCATATAAAACCATGTTGTTAAAAAAATTAGATGATGTTGATTCACACATGTTCATATGTAAGTTTATGAAAATTGATTGAGATCATATTAGGTGAATTTTGAACAAGTTGACACCTTTAGATCCATGACATGTATAATCTATGCAAGTTGGACATATGCAAGTTTCACCCCTTATTATGATTCATATGGTCACATATACATGTTGTTATTATGATAATCTCTTTTATGCTATGAGTTAGGCTATTCGATTCTAACATATATTTTGCAAATAAACGTTCAAACGTGGGGTAGGGGTAATATTAGGAATTAATAAATTGGGTGCAATTTTGTAAGATGTTGCATACCATAAATGAATGTCCATAATTGAGTCAATTATGGACATTGTTAAAAATTGGAAGTAATTAATAATTCAAGTAGGGAATTATTAAAATTGGGGGAAAGTGGATTATTATTAATAATCAATGCTTAGGACACGAGGTTGGACCCGTTTGTGATGTAAACCTGCCCGGACCCGCCCGGCAAATCCAGTAGTCACAAATGTCGGCCCAATGTGAGAGGTCCTAGGCCCAAACTAAAGCATAACAGTTGTAAAGACACGAGGTTAGACTCTTTTATGGTGTAAGACTGCCCGGACCCGCCCGGCAAATCCAGCTGCCATAAATGCCAGTCTAATGTGAGAGGTCTTTATGAGGTTATGGCCTTAATGAACTAAGAAATACTTAACCAGATAATCATGTAAGGTGGGACATGGGGGTTAAGTAGGTGCCTTGGGTGGCATGAGGAATCTGGTGGTTGCCTTTAGAGGCATTTGAAATACGATTAGACTTAACCAAACACACATGTAAATGAACATGACTAAGTGAGTTAAGTGGGATGGACTAATGGGGACAAGCTTAGGTGGAATGCTTGTGGTAAATAGTGGGGGCCCATTTCAACCAGTATCCCAAAACGTATCTTTGTGGGCTCGACCCAAGTCGAGGACGGGACACGCATACTGGGTTTGACTATAAGAGGCCAAAACAGGGAGCGGTGGCAACGCAAGTCCAACGAGTTTCATATGCGTGTGTGGACCCGGGCTGGTAGGTAAGACGTTGTTGCATCGTGTAGGTATAAGCCGTGCATGTCCGTTGTATCAGGTTGCCACTTTAGGGGAGTGATACACCCCACTGTGGGGCCAGCACGGGTATCTACGAGTTAGGGAGCCGATCGAATAATGGGAAGTAGGGTACACCTAGTGGAGATAGGGGCAGGCGGCACCTATGTAGTCAGCTAGGGGTACGTAAAGCCATTGGGAAAGTTTCTAAGTGAAGCTAAGTGGGATGAATCTTTAGGGTGACTGGTGTGGTGCAGTATAGTGTTTATCCTTTAGTATTTAGGAGCGCCTATAACGTTGCCTTTAGCGATTGTCTATGTCCTTAATCTGCTCTTCATAGACATTTTCTTGTTTTCCAGCTTATGCCTTAGTCCAGTTATTTTGGTAATAGTATTGTAGAATTATCATATTCACCAGACTTTATGTCTGACCCCCTCTTTTCCATCCTTTTTCTCCCTTCAGGTCCGCAGGTTGGGCAAAGTTCTAGTGGAGTCTAGTTGGATCGCTTATCTTCTGGAAAGCTTGGACTGCTGAAGTAAAGTCCATCTTGTTATCTTTCTTTTTAATGGCTATTCATGTAATGGGATTATGTACTTGTTTTATCAAGATAGATATTGTACTTGACGTTGAATATGGTGTTATGATGTAATCAAACATGTTTTGACTTCTGCTACAATGAAATAAAGTTTTTGAATTTCCAAGTACTATTTTATATCTGTCTTGTTGTAATTTTACTGTTCTATATTCACTTAAAACCTCCATGGAAGTTAATGCATTCCCTTTGTGAGTGACATTAATGGACGTGGGGTGTTACACGTGGTATCAGAGCATAAGGTTACCAGAACAGATAAAAAAATTTTTTAGAAATTTTTTGTTTTTCTAAAATATTTTTGGAAGAAGTGCTTTCAAAAAAAAAAAAAAACATGTTATTTAAAGAGAGTTTTTATGAAAAACATAATCCCAAATAGCCACATCCTTATCTTTATCTTTCGAATTCTCCATTTTGAATCTTTCCTTTTTCGTTTCAGCATGGCTGAAGATCTTAATCTCCCAGAAGGTGTGACGATTCCAGGGTGGTTTAGGAGATACTTGGAGGCTAGGGCCACCACTGCAGGCCCAGCGGATACTCCTCCACCCCTAGTTGCACCCATTCCTCCTCCTCCTCCTCGTGTTGACACTTTTGCTAAGACGTGCAAGGAATTCAAGGCTATGGGAAGAAAAACTTTTCAAGGGACTGAGACGTTTGTTGAGGCCAGAGATTGGCTTAAGGAGACTGAGGAATTGTTGGATATCTTTGAAGTGTAAGATGGGAGGAAAGTCCATTTAGCTGCTTGGTTAATGAAGGGAGAGGCCTCGTTTTGGTGGGAGGTCACTAACGGGGAACATCCAGTTGATTCATGGGCGGATTTCAGACGAAGGTTTGAGGCAAAGTTTCTTTCAAGGGCAGAGGAGAACTTAAATATGGAAAAATTCCTGGCACTAAAGCAAGGGAGCTCATCAGTAAAGGAATATGTCAATAAATTTAATCAGTTAGCAAGGTTTGGCTTGGAGTTGGTGAACACGCCAGAGAAGAAAGCTTTGAGGTTCGTTAGAGGCTTGAATGAACCGTTGCAAGGGTTGGCTATGACCCACATCCCTATGGGAGCCACCTTTGAAAAGCTAGTAGAAATGGCACTTATGCATGAGGATAAGGCAGTTGAAAAGAAAGGGGATCAGAAGAAACCCCAACAGCAAAATAAGAAGGGTGGTAAAAACAATAATGGCAAAGGGAAGAAGAAATGCTTCAATTGTGGGACGCCTGGCCATCTCAGCAAAGATTGTAGAAAGAAAAAGAAGACTGGTTGTTTTCATTGTGGAGATGCGGGACATTTAGTGAAGGACTGTCCAAAGAAGGGGCAGAGGGCAGGGTCTACCTCGGGAGGACAGGTGCAGGCTCTTATGGCACCAGGGCAGGCAAGGGGGCAAGTTCAGGCTATTGCGGCCCCACCGCTGCAAGAAAGAGGTAGAACAATTTCTGTTGAAAGCTTAGTTTTTCTGTTTGATCATCCTGTCCGTACCTTATTCGATTCTGGCGCATCTCATTCGTTTATCTCTGCATCATTAGTTGAATCACTGCACTTGAACACCAGTTTAGTAGAGGATCCCTTGGTCGTTTCAAATCCAATTGGGGGTTCGGCTCATTTGACCATGATATGTTTGGATTTGAAAATCTCTATACTTAGCGTTGAATTTAGATGTGATGCTTATGTATTGGGCTTCACGGGCTATGGGCTAATTTTAGGAATGGATTGGTTGTCTAGAAATAGGGCCATTCTTGATTGTGAAAGGAGAGTAGTTAGGCTTGTGACTCGCCTTGGTAATGCTCTCGACATCTTTTGTAATCCCATAAATTCCGTTATGCTAAGTTATCTTGAATCGCTTGACGCGTCTGTAGAGAACCTGCGATCGGTAGAAGTGGTCCGGGAATATCCGGATGTGTTTGAGGAGGTGAAGGGCTTACCTCCAAAGCGGGAGATAGACTTTCGAATTTATCTTGTGGATAATGCTAAACCCGTATCTTTGCCAGTGCGCCACATGGCTCCTCGTGAAAGGAGGGAACTCAATAAGCAAGTAAAGGAGTTGCTTGAGAAGGGGTTCATAAGACGTAGTATATCGGAGTGGGGTGCTCCAGTAGTTTTTGCCACAAAGGCGGATGGGTCTCTTAGACTTTGTATGGACTATAGAGAACTAAACAAGCTTACTAAAAAGAACCGACACCCACTGCCGAGGATTGACGATCTCTTTGATCAGTTAGTTGGTGCCTCAGTGTTTTCGCAGTTGGACTTAGCCACTGGCTTTCATCAACTGAGAGTGGCTGAGGATAGTATAGATAAGACTGCCTTTAGGACTCCGGACGGTTTCTATGAATGGCTAGTGATGCCCTTTGGTTTGACAAACGCCCCAGCATACTTTGTTGATTTGATGAGTAGGGTGTTTAGGGAGTACCTTAATAAATTCGTGGTAGTCTTTGTAGATGACATCTTAGTCTTTTCTAAGAATAAAGAAGAGCACTCCCTACATCTTAGGGAAGTGTTGGAAACCCTTCGAGCGCATAACCTTAAGGCAAAATTTTCTAAGTGTCACTTCTGGAGGAAGGAAGTACGGTTCTTAGGGCACGTGGTTTCCAAAGAAGGGATAGCAGTGGATCCCGCAAAGGTGGTGGCCATCCAAGATTGGAAGGTCCCTAAAAATGCAACCGAAGTAAGAAGTTTCTTGGGGTTGGCTGGCTATTATAGGAAGTTTATCAAAGACTTCGCAAAAATATCAGCTCCATTAACACGGTTAACGAAGAAGAACCTGGTTTTTACGTGGGACAAAGATTGCGATGATGCGTTCCAACGTTTAAAGAGAGCCTTAACTTCAGCCCCAGTCTTAGTGCTGCCAGACGGGAATAAACCGTTTACCATCTATACTGATGCTTGTGGGACGGGACTTGGCGCGGTCCTCATGCAAGAGGGAAGAGTAATAGCCTATGGTGGAAGGCAGTTGAGGGTTCATGAAAAGAATTACCCCAAGCATGACTTAGAGCTAGCCGCAATTGTCTTCGCGCTTAAGTCTTGGCGTCACTATCTTCTTGGTGAGAAATTCGAACTGTTCACTGACCACAAATCATTAAAATACTTATTCTCTCAGAAGGATTTGAATTTAAGGCAGCAACGGTGGATGGAATTCTTAGCCTCCTACGATTTTGAAATAGCATATACCCCGGGCAAGGGTAACGTGGTGGCAGACGCCTTAAGTAGGAAAAGGTTGTCCTTGAGTCCGTTGTTTGTTGAACGACAAAGCTTAGAATTCATCTCTATGTTTGACTTTAGACCCTCCGTTGACTTAGTACCCGGTCTGTTAGCATCCTTGGAGGTTAGACCTACACTTCTAGGACGGGTTGGTGAGGCACAGCGAGACGACCCACAGTTGGTTGAGATAGTAGAAAAGCTCAAAGGGGGGGAGTCATCAAGCCATCTTCGTAGGTATACCCTAGACGATAAGGGTTGGTTACGAAGGAATAATAGACTTTGTGTACCACAAGACGAAGACTTAAGGAAGGTCATTCTTGATGATGCTCATCGCTCAAAAATGACCATTCATCCCGGCGGGGATAAGATGTACAAAGATATGAAGCGGGTTTTCTTTTGGGCCGGTATGAAAAAGGATGTGGCCGAGTACGTCGCTAGATTCTTGGTGTGCCAACGAGTTAAAGCCGAACAAAAGAAACCCGGTAGGTTGCTTCACCCATTAGAAGTTCCACTATGGAAATGGGAAAGCATCTCAATGGATTTTGTGGATGGATTACCAAGATCAAGGAAGGGTAACACGGGGATTTGGGTTATAGTAGATAGACTTACTAAAAGCGCCCATTTTATTCCCGTGAAAAGTAAGAGGACTGCTCCGTGGTTGGCTTCTGTATACATTAAGGAGATAGTTCGTTTGCACGGTATTCCTTCTAGTATAGTAAGCGACCGTGACCCCATCTTTACTAGCGAATTTTGGAAGAGTTTACAAGAGGTGGTAGGGACTCAGCTATGTTTGAGCACCGCATATCATCCTCAGACAGACGGCCAGACCGAGAGGGTGAATCGCATTCTAGAGGATCTTTTAAGGCTTTGTATCCTAGACTTTGGGGGTACATGGGAAGAGCACCTTCTGTTAGTAGAATTCGCATATAATAATAGCTTTCAGTCTAGTATTGGCATGGCACCTTTCGAAGCTCTTTATGGAAGGCCTTGCCGTTCGCCTACATGTTGGTGGGAATCTACCGATAAAATCCTACTTGGGCCCGATATGGTTAGGGAAACCTCGGAGAAGATTGAGTTGATTCGAAGGAGGATGAAAGCAGCACAAGATAGGCAAAAATCGTATGCTGATAAGAGGAGGACAGATCTTGAGTTTGACATTGGGGACATGGTTTTTATCAAAGTATCTCCGTTACAGAATGTTGTTCGCTTTGGGTCCGTGGGGAAATTAGCACCAAGGTTTGTAGGGCCGTTTCCTGTAAAAAACAGGATTGGGAAGATGGCATATAGGGTGGAGTTGCCTGAGAAACTTAGTGGAGTACACGACGTATTCCATGTATCACATTTGAGGAAGTGTTTGCACAAGACCGCGGAGGTGGTAGAGCCGAGCTTGCTTAAAGAGGTGGAAATAGAGCGTGATGCAACAATCAGACGAGCTCCTACATGCATTCTTGGGTCGGAGATCAAAAAGTTGAGGAATCGAGAGGTCAGACTGGTTAAAGTGCAATGGGGAGATGATGAGAGCAACGCAATTTGGGAGACAGAAGAGAATATGCGTTCGTTGTACCCTTTTCTTTTTGAGGGTATGTCTTTTAATTTCTCCTTTATCGCTTAGCTTATCTTATCTTATCTTTAGTATGTCCTCTCATTAGTATCTTTGACCTTTAGTTAGGATAATCCTATGGTTGAAACATGTGTTTGAGACATGTTATGTATGATAGATGCAAAATGGATGCAAGTGTTTGCTAGTGGTTGCTCGTGGATGCATATATACACACACTTTAGGCACTAGATCGGCTCAGTCACTTCATATTGCATATTGCATATATATGGATGTATTTAGTATAATGGATGTATAATGGTTGTACCATCATATGGATGCTGCATTCGGTTGAATGGGTGTGCACGCATATAGAAGTAGTATGTAAGCGATTAGGATCTTTTGCATACATAATGGATTCATGACACTTACATAATTTGCATTAAGGAGGTCAACTGAATCAGTAGACCGCCTGATTTCGCATTAGGTAAGGACATGTACACACACTTGCATATGATCATAAAGCATTAGAAGTCTTTTAAGGACAATGGATGCCTGTGTATGATGGATGAGTAGATGGACGTTTGGATGGTAGGATATACATCCTTCCAGACTTGAAGATTTCGGGGACGAAATCCTAAAAGGAGGGGAGAATGTAACACCCCGAATTTTCTATTAACACTAAAGTTGCTAAAATATTAATAAGTGTGTAAGAGAGGGGATGTATCTAATATGAATATAAAAATATTAATAAGTGTGTAAGAGAGGGGATGTATCTAATATGAATATAAAAATATTAATAAGTGTGTAAGAGAGGGGATGTATCTAATATGTATATAAAAACAATAATAAGTGTGTAAAAGGGGGGATGTATCTAATATGTACATTGTAGAAAATATATATATATATATATATATATATATATATATATATATATATGGCCAGTTAATGCAAACATGAATAGAATTAATTTGCTGAGTGTTTGCTGAGTCACTTCTGACTCATTGCTGAGTCAACAAGATAAACCCCGTCTTGTCTGAACGGCTGCGGTTATTTCTAGGTTAAATCTAATGGCCTAAATGAATTCTAAAATCTATAAATAAGTGGGTAGACCCTAGACCTAAATCACTTGTAAAATTAGAGAAGCTACCGTCATGCTGCTACCATGGAGTTCAGCATAGCCGTCACAAACTAAGAAGAGGAAGCCTAATCATCTATAACTAAATCTACACAAATCAAATCAAAAGATCTCTCTTTCTCTAATTCTTTTCTTTTGTTGGTGAGTATGATGATTCTCACAAGACTATTACAAACTAATTTGACTCAGTTATGAATGGATCACAAGAAAGTGATGTGATTTGTAATTGTAAATTCTATATATTGTGGATCTCTTATTATGTTATTATGTTGTCGTATGATGTAAATTATATATGCTATGTCATGCTATGTTGTAAATTCTCTTATGCTATGTCGTGCTATGTTGAGAATCGGGTCAAGCTATGTTATACTATCATACTATGCCAAGTTATAAATCATGCTATATTATGTTGAAAAATCATGATGTTGTTGGATCGTGCTTAAAGTTATGTTTTTTTTCTTAATTTAAATGGATCTTGTTTATGGGAATTTGCCTATTAGGTTAGGTGTACCCATAAACTTGAAACTATAATTAAATAAAACTTGATTATGGGAATTTGCCTATTGAGTTAGGTGTACCCATATAAAACCATGTTGTTAAAAAAATTAGATGATGTTGATTCACACATGTTCATATGTAAGTTTATGAAAATTGATTGAGATCATATTAGGTGAATTTTGAACAAGTTGACACCTTTAGATCCATGACATGTATAATCTATGCAAGTTGGACATATGCAAGTTTCACCCCTTATTATGATTCATTTGGTCACATATACATGTTGTTATTATGATAATCTCTTTTATGCTATGAGTTAGGCTATTCGAGTCTAACATATATTTTGCGAATAAACGTTCAAACGTGGGGTAGGGGTAATATTAGGAATTAATAAATTGGGTGCAATTTTGTAAGATGTTGCATACCATGAATGAATGTCCATAATTGAGTCAATTATGGACATTGTTAAAAATTGGAAGTAATTAATAATTCAAGTAGGGAATTATTAAAATTGGGGGAAAGTGGATTATTATTAATAATCAATGCTTAGGACACGAGGTTGGACCCGTTTGTGATGTAAACCTGCCCGGACCCGCCCGGCAAATCCAGTAGTCACAAATGTTGGCCCAATGTGAGAGGTCCTAGGCCCAAACTAAAGCATAACAGTTGTAAAGACACGAGGTTAGACTCTTTTATGGTGTAAGACTGCCCGGACCTGCCCGGCAAATCCAGCTGCCATAAATGCCAGTCTAATGTGAGAGGTCTTTATGAGGTTATGGCCTTAATGAACTAAGAAATACTTAACCAGATAATCATGTAAGGTGGGACATGGGGGTTAAGTAGGTGCCTTGGGTAGCATGAGGAATCTGGTGGTTGCCTTTAGAGGCTTTTGAAATACGATTAGACTTAACCAAACACACATGTAAATGAACATGACTAAGTGGGTTAAGTGGGATGGACTAATGGGGACAAGCTTAGGTGGAATGCTTGTGGTAAATAGTGGGGGCCCATTTCAACCAGTATCCCAAAACGTATCTTTGTGGGCTCGACCCAAGTCGAGGACGGGACACGCATACTGGGTTTGACTATAAGAGGCCAAAACAGGGAGCGGTGGCAACGCAAGTCCAACGGGTTTCATATGCGTGTGTGGACCCGGGCTGGTAGGTAAGACGTTGTTGCATCGTGTAGGTATAAGCCGTGCATGTCCGTTGTATCAGGTTGCCACTTTAGGGGAGTGATACACCCCACTGTGGGGCCAGCACGGGTATCTACGAGTTAGAGAGCCGATCGAATAATGGGAAGTAGGGTACACCTAGTGGAGATAGGGGCAGGCGGCACCTATGTAGTCAGCTAGGGGTACGTAAAGCCATTGGGAAAGTTTCTAAGTGAAGCTAAGTGGGATGAATCTTTAGGGTGACTGGTGTGGTGCAGTATAGTGTTTATCCTTTAGTATTTAGGAGCGCCTATAACGTTGCCTTTAGCGATTGTCTATGTCCTTAATCTGCTCTTCATAGACATTTTCTTGTTTTCCAGCTTATGCCTTAGTCCAGTTATTTTGGTAATAGTATTGTAGAATTATCATATTCACCAGACTTTATGTCTGACCCCCTCTTTTCCATCCTTTTTCTCCCTTCAGGTCCGCAGGTTGGGCCAAGTTCTAGTGGAGTCTAGTTGGATCGCTTATCTTCTGGAAAGCTTGGACTGCTGAAGTAAAGTCCAGCTTGTTATCTTTCTTTTTAATGGCTATTCATGTAATGGGATTATGTACTTGTTTTATCAAGATAGATATTGTACTTGACATTGAATATGGTGTTATGATGTAATCAAACATGTTTTGACTTCTGCTACAATGAAATAAAGTTTTTGAATTTCCAAGTACTATTTTATATCTGTCTTGTAGTAATTTTACTGTTCTATATTCACTTAAAACCTCCATGGAAGTTAATGCATTCCCTTTATGAGTGACATTAATGGACGTGGGGTGTTACAATGGGAGTTGTGTGCCAGCTCATATGCGTGCCCGGAAGGGGGGCTTTGTTCCGACCGTTGTTACATAACAGTGGTATCAGAGCCAAAGGTTCGGACTAGGCCATGCAGGCAAGGCAGTGCTCTCAAAAGATACTCATAGGATGCGAGTCAAGGTGGAGACTGTTAGGATTGTCTTACATGTTGTTAAGGAGGAATGGCGGGTTGGAATTAATAGTTTCACATCGTGGAATAAATTGGAGTGGAGTACAAATATGAGCTGGTGGGCACGTAACATCAGAGATTCCTTTTGTTATATGGGAATTGTGTGCTAGCTCATATGCGTGCAAGGAAGAGGGGCTTTGTTCCGACCGTCGTTACATAACAGTTGATAATATCTATTATCATGTGCTGAATTTATAATAGGGTGCATTTTTTACAGGTCCCCATTAAGTTTAAAAATTAGGCTTACATCCGGTCATAAACTTATTATAAATTTAGTCTCTATTTTTCGAAAATTCAGTAAAAAATATATATGAAAAAATCACGTAAATTCGGATTTAAATAAAACATGTAAACTAAAAAAACAGACCCAAAAACCATTAAACAACGCATAAAAACAAAAAAAATATCAAAAATCAGCGAAAATGCAGTTAAATGCATATATCTGTGCAAGTATCGCATATTTTTTGCATACAAATGACCAGATGTGAGCTTAATTAAGTTTGCTTTTAGGGATGTCCCTAATTTTCACTTTATAATATCTATTATCATGTGGGGATAATTCACAACTTGCTAAAGTAATGTCCGAGTCTCTGTTCGATTTACTTTTGGTTCTTTGCCACTTGATTGACATCAGTGGGAAGATAAGTATGACCCAAGCTTACGTAATTCGAAAAAAGAATCGAATTTGTTCCAAAGATCTAAGAGACTCTTACTCAATGATTGGTTCCCCATATTTTGGTGGGCACTCCGACAACTCCACCCATTATTTAGGATTTTAGTCCTTGTTTTCATCACTGCACGTACGTTACAATGGTTAAAAAAGATCAGTAGATGAGAACCTTGTTTTGTCTTATTTCACATTAGCTTGCTTGCTTGATTTTCTTGGGACCATCAAAGATGAAGATTTAATTTGTTCACCATCTCTTCCTAAGCCTTCCGATATCGATTAAAAGTGCATAATTTTTGTAGCTCGATCATTTAGGGAAGAACTAGCGAACCAATGATTGAGTTAGCTTCTCTTCTTCACCTCAGGCATAGTCAATACGAAGCTATGGAGAACCTATTTCTTATTATAGATACATATTCAAGTAAAAGAAGGCTCTCTTCTAGTGCTCATTTTTCAGTTATACATGCCAATTCTCAAATTTATCTACCTCTCTGGCTCGTTAACATGTTTAAGGGTGAACGTGGGGCCACACCATGAGGAATGCAAGGAAAGAAGCAGATGCTTCTACACTGTTCAGGCTTTATAATTATGGTTGGCATGCTGAAGCCACCAATCTCTTGCTTGAGTAATTAGAATCATTTGCTCTGAAGAGACTTGCTGACGTCATTAATCTTAAAAGGCTATCGTCGTTAATTGTAAAACGACCGAGGTCAAGACCTGTAACACCCCACGTCCATTAATGTCACTCACAAAGGGAATGCATTAACTTCCATGGAGGTTTTAAGTGAATATAGAACTGTAAAATTACAACAAGACAGATACAAAATAGTACTTGGAAATTCAAAAACTTTATTTCATTGTAGCAGAAGTCAAAAAATGTTTGATTACATCATAACACCATATTCAACGTCAAGTACAATATCTATCTTGATAAAACAAGTACATAATCCCATTACATGAATAGCCATTAAAAAGAAAGATAACAAGCTGGACTTTACTTCAGCAGTCCAAGCTTTCCAGAAGATAAGCGATCCAACTAGACTCCACTAGAACTTGGCCCAACCTGCGGACCTGAAGGGAGAAAAAGGATGGAAAAGAGGGGGTCAGACATAAAGTCTGGTGAATATGATAATTCTACAATACTATTACCAAAATAACTGGACTAAGGCATAAGCTGGAAAACAAGAAAATGTCTATGAAGAGCAGATTAAGGACATAGACAATCGCTAAAGGCAACGTTATAGGCGCTCCTAAATACTAAAGGATAAACACTATACTGGACCACACCAGTCACCCTAAAGATTCATCCCACTTAGCTTCACTTAGAAACTTTCCCAATGGCTTTACGTACCCCTAGCTGACTACATAGGTGCCGCCTGCCCCTATCTCCACTAGGTGTACCCTACTTCCCATTATTCGATCGGCTCCCTAACTCGTAGATACCCGTGCTGGCCCCACAGTGGGGTGTATCACTCCCCTAAAGTGGCAACCTGATACAACGGACATGCACGGCTTATACCTACACGATGCAACAACGTCTTACCTACCAGCCCGGGTCCACACACGCATATGAAACTCGTTGGACTTGCGTTGCCACCGCTCCCTGTTTTGGCCTCTTATAGTCAAACCCAGTATGCGTGTCCCGTCCTCGACTTGGGTCGAGCCCACAAAGATACGTTTTGGGATACTAGTTGAAATGGGCCCCCACTATTTACCACAAGCATTCCACGTAAGCTTGTCCCCATTAGTCCATCCCACTTAACCCACTTAGTCATGTTCATTTACATGTGTGTTTGGTTAAGTCTAATCGTATTTCAAATGCCTCAAAAGGCAACCACTAGATTCCTCATGCCACCCAAGGCACCTACTTAACCCCCATGTCCCACCTTACATGATTATCTGGTTAAGTATTTCTTAGTTCATTAAGGCCATAACCTCATAAAGATCTCTCACATTAGACTGGCATTTATGGCAGCTGGATTTGCCGGGCGGGTCCGGGCAGTCTTACACCATAAAAGAGTCTAACCTCGTGTCTTTACAACTGTTATGCTTTAGTTTAGGCCTAGGTTCTCTCACATTGGGCCGACATTTGTGACTACTGGATTTGCCGGGCGGGTCCGGGCAGGTTTACATCACAAACGGGTCCAACCTCGTGTCCTAAGCATTGATTATTAATAATAATCCACTTTCCCCCAATTTTAATAATTCCCTACTTGAATTATTAATTACTTCCAATTTTTAACAATGTCCATAATTGACTCAATTATGGACATTCATTCATGGTATGCAACATCTTACAAAATTGCACCCAATTTATTAATTCCTAATATTACCCCTACCCCACGTTTGAACGTTTATTCGCAAAATATATGTTAGACTCGAATAGCCTAACTCATAGCATAAAAGAGATTATCACAATAACAACATGTATATGTGACCAAATGAATCATAATAAGGGGGTGAAACTTGCATATGTCCAACTTGCATAGATTATACATGTCATGGATCTAAAGGTGTCAACTTGTTCAAAATTCACCTAATATGATCTCAATCAATTTTCATAAACTTACATATGAACAAGTGTGAATCAACATCATCTAATTTTTTAACAACATGGTTTTATATGGGTACACCTAACTCAATAGGCAAATTCCCATAATCAAGTTTTATTTAATTATAGTTTCAAGTTTATGGGTACACCTAACCTAATAGGCAAATTCCCATAAACAAGATCCATTTAAATTAAGAAAAAAAAAACATAACTTTAAGCATGATCCAACAACATCATGATTTTTCAACATAATATAGCATGATTTATAACATGGCATAGTATGATAGTATAACATAGCTTGACATGATTCTCAACATAGCACGACATAGCATAAGAGAATTTACAACATAGCATGACATAGCATATATAATTTACATCATACGACAACATAATAACATAATAAGAGATCCACAATATATAGAATTTACAATTACAAATCACATCACTTTCTTGTGATCCATTCATAACTGAGTCAAATTAGTTTGTAATAGTCTTGTGAGAATCATCATACTCACCAACAAAAGAAAAGAATTAGAGAAAGAGAGATCTTTTGATTTGATTTGTGTAGATTTAGTTGTAGATGATTAGGCTTCTCTTCTTAGTTTGTGACGACTATGCTGAACTCCATGGCTGCAGCATGACGGTAGCTTCTCTAATTTTACAAGTGATTTAGGTCTAGGGTCTACCCACTTATTTATAGATTTTAGAATTCATTTAGGCCATTAGATTTAACCTAGAAATAACCGCAGCTGTTCAGACAAGATGGGGTTTATCTTGTTGACTCAGCAATGAGTCAGAAGTGACTCAGCAAACACTCAGCATATTAATAAACTTCTATTCATGTCATAAATATATATATATTTTCTACAATGTACATATTAGATACATCCCCCTTTACTTATAATTGTTTTTATATACATATTAGATACATCCCCTCTCTCACACACTTATTAATATTTTTATATTCATATTAGATACATCCCCTCTCTTACACACTTATTAATATTTTTATATTCATATTAGATACATCCCCTCTCTTACACACTTATTAATATTTTTATATTCATATTAGATACATCCCTCTCTTACACACTTATTAATATTTTAGCAACTTTAGTGTTAATAGAAAATTCGGGGTGTTACATTCTCCCCTCCTTTTAGGATTTCGTCCCCGAAATCTTCAAGTCTGGAAGAATGTATATCCTACCATCCAAACGTCCATCTACTCATCCATCATACACAGGCATCCATTGTCCTTAAAAGACTTCTAATGCTTTATGATCATATGCAAGTGTGTGTACATGTCCTTACCTAATGCGAAATCAAGCGGTCTACTGATTCAGTTGACCTCCTTAATGCAAATTATGTAAGTGTCATGAATCCATTATGTATGCAAAAGATCCTAATTGCTTACATACTACTTCTATATGCGTGCACACCCATTCAACCGAATGCAGCATCCATATGATGGTACAACCATTATACATCCATTATACTAAATACATCCATATATATGCAATATGCAATATGAAGTGACTGAGCCGATCTAGTGCCTAAAGTGTGTGTATATATGCATCCACGAGCAACCACTAGCAAACACTTGCATCCATTTTGCATCCATCATACATAACATGTCTCAAACACATGTTTCAACCATAGGATTATCCTAACTAAAGGTCAAAGATACTAATGAGAGGACATACTAAAGATAAGATAAGATAAGCTAAGCGATAAAGGAGAAATTAAAAGACATACCCTCAAAAAGAAAAGGGTACAATGAACGCATCTTCTCTTCTGTCTCCCAAGTTGCGTTGCTCTCATCATCTCCCCATTGCACTTTAACCAGTCTGACCTCTCGATTCCTCAACTTTTTGATCTCCGACCCAAGAATGCATGTAGGAGCTCGTCTAATTGTTGCATCACGCTCTATTTCCACCTCTTTAAGCAAGCTCGGCTCTACCACCTCCGCGGTCTTGTGCAAACACTTCCTCAAATGTGATACATGGAATACGTCGTGTATTCCACTAAGTTTCTCAGGCAACTCCACCCTATATGCCATCTTCCCAATCCTGTTTTTTACAGGAAACGGCCCTACAAACCTTGGTGCTAATTTCCCCACGGACCCAAAGCGAACAACATTCTGTAACGGAGATACTTTGATAAAAACCATGTCCCCAATGTCAAACTCAAGATCTGTCCTCCTCTTATCAGCATACGATTTTTGCCTATCTTGTGCTGCTTTCATCCTCCTTCGAATCAACTCAATCTTCTCCGAGGTTTCCCTAACCATATCGGGCCCAAGTAGGATTTTATCGGTAGATTCCCACCAACATGTAGGCGAACGGCAAGGCCTTCCATAAAGAGCTTCGAAAGGTGCCATGCCAATACTAGACTGAAAGCTATTATTATATGCGAATTCTACTAATGGAAGGTGCTCTTCCCATGTACCCCCAAAGTCTAGGATACAAAGCCTTAAAAGATCCTCTAGAATGCGATTCACCCTCTCGGTCTGGCCGTCTGTCTGAGGATGATATGCGGTGCTCAAACATAGCTGAGTCCCTACCACCTCTTGTAAACTCTTCCAAAATTCGCTAGTAAAGATGGGGTCACGGTCGCTTACTATACTAGAAGGAATACCGTGCAAACGAACTATCTCCTTAATGTATACAGAAGCCAACCACGGAGCAGTCCTCTTACTTTTCACGGGAATAAAATGGGCGCTTTTAGTAAGTCTATCTACTATAACCCAAATCCCCGTGTTACCCTTCCTTGATCTTGGTAATCCATCCACAAAATCCATTGAGATGCTTTCCCATTTCCATAGTGGAACTTCTAATGGGTGAAGCAACCCACCGGGTTTCTTTTGTTCTGCTTTAACTCGTTGGCACACCAAGCATCTAGCGACGTACTCGGCCACATCCTTTTTCATACCGGCCCAAAAGAAAACCCGCTTCATATCTTTGTACATCTTATCCCCGCCGGGATGAATGGTCATTTTTGAGCGATGAGCATCATCAAGAATGGCCTTCCTTAAGTCTTCGTCTTGTGGTACACAAAGTCTATTATCCCTTCGTAACCAACCCTTATCGTCTAGGGTATACCTACGAAGATGGCTTGACGACTCCCCCCCTTTGAGCTTTTATACTATCTCAACCAACTGTGGGTCGTCTCGCTGTGCCTCACCAACGCGTCCTAGAAGTGTAGGTCTAACCTCCAAGGATGCTAACAGACCGGGTACTAAGTCAACGGAGGGTCTAAAGTCAAACATAGAGATGAATTCTAAGCTTTGTCGTTCAACAAACAACGGACTCAAGGGCAACCTTTTCCTACTTAAGGCGTCTGCCACCACGTTACCCTTGCCCGGGGTATATGCTATTTCAAAATCGTAGGAGGCTAAGAATTCCATCCACCGTTGCTGCCTTAAATTCAAATCCTTCTGAGAGAATAAGTATTTTAATGATTTGTGGTCAGTGAACAGTTCGAATTTCTCACCAAGAAGATAGTGACGCCAAGACTTAAGCGCGAAAACAATTGCGGCTAGCTCTAAGTCATGCGTGGGGTAATTCTTTTCATGAACCCTCAACTGCCTTCCACCATAGGCTATTACTTTTCCCTCTTGCATGAGGACCGCGCCAAGTCCCGTCCCACAAGCATCAGTATAGATGGTAAACGGTTTATTCCCGTCTGGCAGCACTAAGACTGGGGCTGAAGTTAAGGCTCTCTTTAAACGTTGGAACGCATCATCGCAATCTTTGTCCCACGTAAAAACCAGGTTCTTCTTCGTTAACCGTGTTAATGGAGCTGATATTTTTGCGAAGTCTTTGATAAACTTCCTATAATAGCCAGCCAACCCCAAGAAACTTCTTACTTCGGTTGCATTTTTCGGGACCTTCCAATCTTGGATGGCCACCACCTTTGCGGGATCCACTGCTATCCCTTTTTTGGAAACCACGTGCCCTAAGAACCGTACTTCCTTCCTCCAGAAGTGACACTTAGAAAATTTTTCCTTAAGGTTATGCGCTCGAAGGGTTTCCAACACTTCCCTAAGATGTAGGGAGTGCTCTTCTTTATTCTTAGAAAAGACTAAGATGTCATCCACAAAGACTACCACGAATTTGTTAAGGTATTCCCTAAACACCCTACTCATCAAATCAACAAAATATGCAGGGGCATTTGTCAAACCAAAGGGCATCACTAGCCATTCATAGAATCCGTCAGGAGTCCTAAAAGCAGTCTTATCTATACTATCCTCAGCCACTCTCAGTTGATGAAAGCCAGTGGCTAAGTCCAACTGCGAAAACACTGAGGCGCCAACTAACTGATCAAAGAGATCGTCAATCCTCGGCAGTGGGTGTCGGTTCTTTTTAGTAAGCTTGTTTAGTTCTCTATAGTCCATACAAAGTTTAAGAGACCCATCCGCCTTTGTGGCAAAAACTACTGGAGCACCCCACTCCGATATACTACGTCTTATGAACCCCTTCTCAAGCAACTCCTTTACTTGCTTATTGAGTTCCCTCCTTTCACGAGGAGCCATGTGGCGCACTGGCAAAGATACGGGTTTAGCATTATCCACAAGATAAATTCGAAAGTCTATCTCCCGCTTTGGGGGTAAGCCCTTCACCTCCTCAAACACATCCGGATATTCCCGGACCACTTCTACCGATCGCAGGTTCTCTACAGACGCGTCAAGCGATTCAAGATAACTTAGCATAACGGAATTTATGGGATTACAAAAGATGTCGAGAGCATTACCAAGGCGAGTCACAAGCCTAACTACTCTCCTTTTACAATCAAGAATGGCCCTATTTCTAGACAACCAATCCATTCCTAAAATTAGCCCATAGCCCGTGAAGCCCAATACGTAAGCATCACATCTAAATTCAACGCTAAGTATAGAGATTTTCAAATCCAAACATATCATGGTCAAATGAGCCGAACCCCCAATTGGATTTGAAACGACCAAGGGATCCTCTACTAAACTGGTGTTCAAGTGCAGTGATTCAACTAATGATGCAGAGATAAACGAATGAGATGCGCCAGAATCGAATAAGGTACGGACAGGATGATCAAACAGAAAAACTAAGCTTTCAACAGAAATTGTTCTACCTCTTTCTTGCAGCGGTGGGGCCGCAATAGCCTGAACTTGCCCCCTTGCCTGCCCTGGTGCCATAAGAGCCTGCACCTGTCCTCCCGAGGTAGACCCTGCCCTCTGCCCCTTCTCTGGACAGTCCTTCACTAAATGTCCCGCATCTCCACAATGAAAACAACCAGTCTTCTTTATCTTTCTACAATCTTTGCTGAGATGGCCAGGCGTCCCACAATTGAAGCATTTCTTCTTCCCTTTGCCATTATTGTTTTTACCACCCTTCTTATTTTGCTGTTGGGGTTTCTTCTGATCCCCTTTCTTTTCAACTTCCTTATCCTCATGCATAAGTGCCATTTCTACTAGCTTTTCAAAGGTGGCTCCTATAGGGATGTGGGTCATAGCCAACCCTTGCAACGGTTCATTCAAGCCTCTAACGAACCTCAAAGCTTTCTTCTCTGGCGTGTTCACCAACTCCAAGCCAAACCTTGCTAACTGATTAAATTTATTGACATATTCCTTTACTGATGAGCTCCCTTGCTTTAGTGCCAGGAATTTTTCCATATTTAAGTTCTCCTCTGCCCTTGAAAGAAACTTTGCCTCAAACCTTCGTCTGAAATCCACCCATGAATCAACTGGACGTTCCCCGTTAGTGACCTCCCACCAAAACGAGGCCTCTCCCTTCATTAACCAAGCAACTAAACGGACTTTCCTCCCATCTTCCACTTCAAAGATATCCAACAATTCCTCAGTCTCCTTAAGCCAATCTCTGGCCTCCACAAACGTCTCAGTCCCTTGAAAAGTTTTTCCTCCCATAGCCTTGAATTCCTTGCACGTCTTTGCAAAAGTGTCAACACGAGGAGGAGGAGGAGGAATGGGTGCAACTAGGGGTGGAGGAGTATCCGCTGGGCCTGCAGTGGTGGCCCTAGCCTCCAAGTATCTCCTAAACCACCCTGGAATCGTCACACCTTCTGAGAGATTAAGATCTTCAGCCATGCTGAAACGAAAAAGGAAAGATTCAAAATGGAGAATTCGAAAGATAATGATAAGGATGTGGCTATTTGGGATTATGTTTTTCATAAAAACTCTCTTTAAATAACATGTTTTTTTTTTTGAAAGCACTTCTTCCAAAAATACTTTAGAAAAAAATATTTTTCTAAAAAAAAAAAATTTTATCTGTTCTGGTAACCTTATGCTCTGATACCACGTGTAACACCCCACGTCCATTAATGTCACTCACAAAGGGAATGCATTAACTTCCATGGAGGTTTTAAGTGAATATAGAACAGTAAAATTACAACAACACAGATATAAAATAGTACTTGGAAATTCAAAAACTTTATTTCATTGTAGCAGAAGTCAAAACATGTTTGATTACATCATAACACCATATTCAACGTCAAGTACAATATCTATCTTGATAAAACAAGTACATAATCCCATTACATGAATAGCCATTAAAAAGAAAGATAACAAGCTGGACTTTACTTCAGCAGTCCAAGCTTTCCAGAAGATAAGCGATCCAACTAGACTCCACTAGAACTTTGCCCAACCTGCGGACCTGAAGGGAGAAAAAGGATGGAAAAGAGGGGGTCAGACATAAAGTCTGGTGAATATGATAATTCTACAATACTATTACCAAAAAAACTGGACTAAGGCATAAGCTGGAAAACAAGAAAATGTCTATGAAGAGCAGATTAAGGACATAGACAATCGCTAAAGGCAACGTTATAGGCGCTCCTAAATACTAAAGGATAAACACTATACTGCACCACACCAGTCACCCTAAAGATTCATCCCACTTAGCTTCACTTAGAAACTTTCCCAATGGCTTTACGTACCCCTAGCTGACTACATAGGTGCCGCCTGCCCCTATCTCCACTAGGTGTACCCTACTTCCCATTATTCGATCGGCTCCCTAACTCGTAGATACCCGTGCTGGCCCCACAGTGGGGTGTATCACTCCCCTAAAGTGGCAACCTGATACAACGGACATGCATGGCTTATACCTACACGATGCAACAACGTCTTGCCTACCAGCCCGGGTCCACACACGCATATGAAACCCGTTGGACTTGCGTTGCCACCGCTCCCTGTTTTGGCCTCTTATAGTCAAACCCAGTATGCGTGTCCCGTCCTCGACTTGGGTCGAGCCCACAAAGATACGTTTTGGGATACTGGTTGAAATGGGCCCCCACTATTTACCACAAGCATTCCACCTAAGCTTGTCCCCATTAGTCCATCCCACTTAACCCACTTAGTCATGTTCATTTACATGTGTGTTTGGTTAAGTCTAATCGTATTTCAAAAGCCTCTAAAGGCAACCACCAGATTCCTCATGCCACCCAAGGCACCTACTTAACCCCCATGTCCCACCTTACATGATTATCTGGTTAAGTATTTCTTAGTTCATTAAGGCCATAACCTCATAAAGACCTCTCACATTAGACTGGCATTTATGGCAGTTGGATTTGCCGGGCGAGTCCGGGCAGTCTTACACCATAAAAGAGTCTAAACTCGTGTCTTTACAACTGTTATGCTTTAGTTTGGGCCTAGGACCTCTCACATTGGGCCGACATTTGTGACTACTGGATTTGCCGGGCGGGTCCGGGCAGGTTTACATCACAAACGGGTCCAACCTCGTGTCCTAAGCATTGATTATTAATAATAATCCACTTTCCCCCAATTTTAATAATTCCCTACTTGAATTATTAATTACTTCCAATTTTTAACAATGTCCATAATTGACTCAATTATGGACATTCATTCATGGTATGCAACATCTTACAAAATTGCACCCAATTTATTAATTCCTAATATTACCCCTACCCCACGTTTGAACGTTTATTCGCAAAATATATGTTAGACTCGAATAGCCTAACTCATAGCATAAAAGAGATTATCATAATAACAACATGTATATGTGACCAAATGAATCATAATAAGGGGTGAAACTTGCATATGTCCAACTTGCATAGATTATACATGTCATGGATCTAAAGGTGTCAACTTGTTCAAAATTCACCTAATATGATCTCAACCAATTTTCATAAACTTACATATGAACATGCGTGAATCAACATCATCTAATTTTTTAACAACATGGTTTTATATGGGTACACCTAACTCAATAGGCAAATTCCCATAATCAAGTTTTATTTAATTATAGTTTCAAGTTTATGGGTACACCTAACCTAATAGGCAAATTCCCATAAATAAGATCCATTTAAATTAAGAAAAAAAAACATAACTTTAAGCATGATCCAACAACATCATGATTTTTCAACATAATATAGCATGATTTATAACATGGCATAGTATGATAGTATAACATAGCTTGACATGATTCTCAACATAGCACGACATAGCATAAGAGAATTTACATCATAGCATATATAATTTACATCATACGACAACATAATAACATAATAAGAGATCCACAATATATAGAATTTACAATTACAAATCACATCACTTTCTTGTGATCCATTCATAACTGAGTCAAATTAGTTTGTAATAGTCTTGTGAGAATCATAATACTCACCAACAAAAGAAAAGAATTAGATAAAGAGAGATCTTTTGATTTGATTTGTGTAGATTTAGTTGTAGATGATTAGGCTTCCTCTTCTTAGTTTGTGACGGCTATGCTGAACTCCATGGCAGCAGCATGACGGTAGCTTCTCTAATTTTACAAGTGATTTAGGTCTAGGGTCTACCCACTTATTTATAGATTTTAGAATTCATTTAGGCCATTAGATTTAACCTAGAAATAACCGCAGCCGTTCAGACAAGATGGGGTTTATCTTGTTGACTCAGCAATGAGTCAGAAGTGACTCAGCAAACACTCAGCATATTAATAAACTTCTATTCATGTCATAAATATATATATATATTTTCTACAATGTACATATTAGATACACCCCCCTTTACTTATTATTGTTTTTATATACATATTAGATACATCCACTCTCTCACACACTTATTAATATTTTTATATTCATATTAGATACATCCCTTCTCTTACACACTTATTAATATTTTTATATTCATATTAGATACATCCCCTCTCTTACACACTTATTAATATTTTAGCAACTTTAGTGTTAATAGAAAATTCGGGGTGTTACAAGACCTATACTTCCAGAACATTTCTGATCCAGTTCCGCAGGCAGAGCAGACCGATGGATGTGCATGTAAGCACAATCATTTGATCATCCATTGACAAATATAATTTCTGAATATATTCTTTGCATGATATAGGTTTTTTTGCCAACAATTTCATATGCACAATTGTTAGATTAGATGAATCAAAAACTGAGCCTTTATATTATATACCAGCTGTTTAATCTGGGGGCAATAACAACATTATATGCATGAGGTTATTTTTATTTTATTAATGTCAAAAACGGAACACGAACACCCCAGAAAAGTGTGAGTACACCTTCAAACAATATAGATCTAGAATATGGGAAACCACAAACACAAAAGCAGAAAAAAGCAGAGATTTATAGCAGTTCGTCGTAGATTTGGCCTACGTCCACTTTGAAAAGAGATTTTGTAACAACCCGTATTTTTGGAACCAATTTAAAATTTATTTTTAACCGATTTTCAGAGAAATTAAATATTTTAGATGAATTATTTTGAGAATAAACGACTTAAAATTTATTTTAATCGAAGTTAGAACGTATAAATTTAAAGTTTAATTAAAACGAGCTTGAAATGGCGCGGTAGTTTGAAATTTTGGTTTTAAACTTTGAATGAATGTATAGAATTCAATATGAATCAGAATTTGATAAAACAAGAAACGTTGGAATATTTTGAATTGTAGTTTTTTAACGGATGTAAGAAATTGAGATTTCACTTTATAAATTGTAAGTTATGTCTAGATTAAAATTGAGAATAGTCGCTATGGAAGTTATATATATATATATTAATATTATATGTAGCCCTTAAAAAAAAACCATTTTGCATACGAATGAATTTGGACTCGAAACCACTTCCATTGAGTTCAAAATGTTGTTTGCGTGTTCGAGAACTATAAACATCGATACCTTTAGAGTTGGGTGAAATTTAGTCTTTTTCTTTGTGTGTATGATCAAAATATCACTTGTTACATATGGACGAATTTGGACTCGAAACTACTTCCATTGGGTTCAAAATGTCGTTTATGACAGCAAAAAGTGTAAGCATTGATATATTCCGAGATTCGGAGATTTGGCACTTTGGTTGGGTCTTGGTTTGGCTAAGCCTAGCCCACTCACTAAAACCCTCCAAGTGCCCTCTCCTCTTCATTCATTCTCTAAACACTTAAGCTAAAATTAGAAAATGGGGAAAGGAATAGTAAATTAGAATTCCTAAGCTAGGTAGCAACTGGAAACTTAATTCTTGAGGAAATCAAGTGTAGAAGCTTTGGTAAGTCTCCTCTTCATCTTCTCCATCTTCTCTAGCTTATTTCCTCTTTGATTTTTGATGATTCCTATGACCCAACTCTTAGGAAATCTATTTATATGTGCTTAGATTGGAGATTTGCATGCAATAATGGAAGAGAGGTTGATTTTGCTTGCTATTGGATCTATTCATTGTTTGTAATCAAGCAAAGGTGAGAACTTTTATCTCAAATGATTAAATGTCAGAAATCGAAACAAGAAGGGCTAATTAGTCAACTATTTGCTAGTTAATTGTTTGGGTTATGCATATGAATTGTTTAAGATGAGTATACACTTTACGATTTGTTAGTTTTAGTTTCATGGAGTTGAAATTTGTGATTAGAATTGTCCATACAATCTAATTCATATGTTGTGAGTTCCTAAGAATCCACACGTATGGCACAAGCCATTAGCTTGTAAAAGTGTAATTTAGTACTCATTTAAGTTTGCATATGCTAGTGTATTGGGTAGGCTAGTGTAACTTATTCGATTTCATGTATTCATGTTTCATTGAATTGGAAAATCATGGTTTGGAGTGCTCATATGATCCATTCACATGCTATGAGTTGTCTTGGTGATATTGTGAAGCTCCGTTGTCGCACCGGTAAATTTTAAGCCTTCACAATTTTCTTATATCGTATTTGATTGCTTTTGTTAGAGAATTCAGCCATTTTGGAATTCATAATCAAAAATCTTTGCAAATCTCTTGTATGAATGTTTGTGCATGAGAGTTGGGTGTTATAAGTTGTTTCGGCAAGTCTTAGAAGCCTCATTTGCATGTATATAACATCATAGGCCTTCGGGCATTGGCTGATATAATTTTGAATATGAAATTGTAAAAAAATTGAAGTTTAACAGCCCATTCGGCCATTAACGGACGACCAGAGAGCATTCCCACGGCTATAGACGACCAACCATATAGCATTCCCACGGCCATAAACGACCGAACATATTTAAAGTGATCATAACTTTTTCATACTTTGTCGGAATTCAGCGAAACTGAATCCGTTGGAACCGTATCGACAAGCGCTTTACAATGAATAAAATTTGGAGTGGTTTGGAGCTTATTACAATTTTTGGTAGAGAAAAAAACATCCGATGTAAACAATCGAATGTTTATCGTTATTTAATGATTTTTGAACTCATAAGTTTTTCATACATGGTCAGAAATTCACAAACTCGGGTCCGTTGGAATAGTGACGACGAACACTACAACATGAGAACGTATAAAATGAATTATAGATATGATATGACTTGAGTATTCAATTCGATGACCGAAGAAAATTCTCGACTAACCTTTTTACATAAAGTAATAAATGGTGAAGGCCAATGATTTAACCAAGGTAAAGAATTTGATTTAAAATTTTATACTAGAATTATTTGAAAAAACCGATTTAAATCTCATTTCAAATAATTAAACGACAATTAAAAGTCGAAGATAATGAAGACGTTGCAAGACTAACAATCTTCGCATCGAATGGATTACTACTGATGCCTCGGATATGGGTAGCTCCTGAGGAAGGGGTTAAAGTGGTAGTTGTCTGGACGTACTTGTTGATTGTTTGGATATGCGAGGACCTCTCTTCAGTATTGGACATATGGAATGAGGAATAAGGTGCCTCCGGTTTCGTTCAGACCCAGAACGGACTTGTAAATGGAATGTGTGTCTGACATTGGATTTCATTCCGTGTTGGCTGGTTTCTACTAAATATATATCTGTTTGGTGGTGGAGAATTTATTCTCTTGCTTAACAACCTTCTCTGAGATGTACGAGCTTAGAGGTTATATATTGATAGATATAAGTTGTATGGCATGAATTATCAGTGTGACATGCTAAGATGAAAATGATCAAGGCTTTAGTTGAAAAGTAGAGTCTTGTGGACGATGACCAAAGCACAACTTTAAGCAGCATAGGTTTGTGTATAGCGTTGATTTGCGAGCCTCACACCCCAGTATGAGTTAGAAACGGGATAAGGGACGCAAGGAGTGCGTGCGTTTCTTTCTAGCTAGAAGTGGTGTCATGGTATGGAGCCCAGACATTTTTTTACTTATGTGGATGATAAATTGCAAGGCGCCTCGGATATCGAGCCGACTAAAAGGCTCAGAGATAGGTCCGATAGGACCGGGAAATGAATTGTTCAGGAATAACTATTCCTCAAACGCAAGAGAGGACCGGCCTGGCAGGATCCAAGGGTTACCCGAGTGTGAGATTCTGGGTCATCTTGCTAGAAGTGATCTGAATCGGTAAGGAGATCATCACTTTCCTTGACTCATGATGGAAATCCAATTTCCAATACGACATCGTGCGGTTTTAATTATAAACCTATATGGCGACATAATATATAGTACCTATGCCGTCTATGATTGATACATTTATGTTGAAATTGTTTATGAAACACCTAGACACTAATAATAATATCAAATAATTTTTTGTTTTCTGCGTATCAAGCATGTTTGGCCATTATATGGTAAAACTTTATTCTCTGGTTTGTGTTTGCATTGTGTGATGGGACCTGAGTCTTATAATGGCCTCATTTTTCTAATAAGGCATTGCGTTGCTTATTGATTTACTTTATTTTATGCACTGACAATCCAATGGAGTAAAACTGTTCCGTGACATATGGCGTGGTCCTATGATTTGCCTTATTCTTAATTAAGTTAAGTAACTGTATGATTTCTCATATCCGTCCCATGACTGACTCGTAGTTTGTTTTTCCCTTGCAAACTCGGGTGCCCCTATTTTTACACGGGCAGCCAAGTGAACAGGTGATTGTATTTCTTTTAGGTATGCACCGTAGCATTTTGTGCTCTTTTGGCTGATGATGAAGACCTATATTTTTATCATTTCTTTTGAACTCTTAAGCACTATCTTATGCATGTTCATATTTGATTCCAATGTAGACATGTTATCTATTTGATGAAAGTCGTTATGTACTATGTAGGATCCTGTATCTGTGTAACTATGATGTAGATGCTTATGATTCCGCCATTATGATATGATGTAAATTGTTCTCTATTTTATATATTGTGCTATGTTCTGTAATCTGCTGATGTGATTAATGTGTTATTTTCCAAAGGCTGACCTTTCCCGTGGAGCGGGGTTTGGTCCGTGTCAGGCCTGGTATCAAAGAGCTTTGGTTAACCTTAGTTCTGGAGGATAACGTATTAAACAAACCGTCAGAGATAGAATCAGCCGTATTCTAGGATGAGTAACTCATTAGAGATAGGATTGGTAATATCCTAGAATGAGTACATCAGAATAGCATATAACTTGATTGCTACATCATTGTTTGTTCATATGTCCATCGGCTTTTGTCATTCCTTAAGCTATCTTTTCTGTTGGCCTGACTCTTTCCTTGCTATCCTCATAACTGAAAGGAAATGAGTGGACGAGGCAGAGACAGAAGAGGCAGAGGCCGAGGAAGGGGCAATATCCCCGCTGTTAATAATCAGCCTGATCCCAACGATGGTGGATCAGCGGCTAATAATGAGCCCGTGTTGCAACAACAACCATTTGATCTTGATATTGTTGCTAAGAAATATAAGAACTTAGGCAGAGTGCCATTCACAAACATTGGAACCGTAATGGAAGCTCAAGCTTGGTTGAGGTATTGCGAATGGATCTTCGCGGGCCTAGAATTGGCAGATAACAGGAAAAGATTTTTTAGCATCTTGGCTACTTAAAGTTGAGGCCTTAATTTGATGGGAAGCGGTGACTGTCGGTGATCTCGAAGTTGACATGACTTGGGCGAGGTTTAAAGAAGTCTTTGAGGAAAGGTTTGTTCCACGATAGGAAGTCGAGCGTTTGCATGATGAATTTGCTAATCTCCAGTAAGGCGACAGAACCATTCATAAGTATGTCAGCAAGTTTAATGAACTCTCTCGACATGGCCCAGAATTAATTCAGGAACCGATCAGGAAGAACAAGCGATTCATTGACGGTCTTTAGAGGCGGTATCACAGTAGAGTGATAGCGCATATAGAACTTCCATTTGCTAAAGTTGTAGAGATGGCTTGTAGATATGAGGGTATCGACAAGAAGAATTCTCAAGCAGATAGGGAGAAAAGTCTAGTTAGCAACAAGAGAAAGCTTCCCGACAAGAAGCCTGAGGCAAGTAAGACCAGAACAGCTAAGCCCCAGGAAGACAGAAAACCAAAGGGTAAATGCTTCAATTGCGACCAATATGGGCATTGGACTAATCACTACAATGCTCCTAAGAGGCCAAGACGATATGAATCTTGCTCTAGTCAGAAATCTTGGGATATTAGAGAATGCTACAATTTCCATAAGATAGGGCATATTAGCAGGAATTGCCCATTGCTGAAAAAGTCCGAAGTGGCTCATGTATATAATGTGGCTGATGCGCCATCTCCTCCTACAGGCGGAAATAGACCAGATGTGTTGGAAGGTACGCTTACAATTAAAAATATTCCTATTAAAGTATTATTTGATACGGGAGCATCATGAAGTTTTATTTTGAGTAACACGATTAAAAAGTTAAATTTAAAATTGAGAAATCTTGAAGAATTTATTAGCGTCCATAATTCGGTAGGGGGTTCGCTTATCCTTTGTTTCTATTGTAGAGTTCCCTTCTCCTATTCTTTTTATCGGTTTTCTTTTAAATTGATCGTCATGAGTTTTTCTGAGTTCGATATTATACTTGGGTTGGATTGGTTGACGAAGTATGAGGCCGAAGTTAAATGTGCCGAAAGAGTGGTTAAAGTTAAAACAAAACTTGGGAGTATTATTATACCATGCATTGGCTCAAGTTCCGATAGAAAATAATTTTAGTCTTCTCTTGAAGTTTCTCCTACTTCTATTGAAAATATTCCCATGGTTAGAAATTTTGCGGATATGTTCGAAGAAGTTGATAGCTTACCTCCGCGTAGAGAAATTGATTTCCTTATCGATATAGTTCCGAATGCAAGGCCAGTTGTGCATGCTATTCGGAGAATGACGTTGAAAGAGAAAGAAGAGTTGGGTGATCAAAATGATAGCTTTTATGGAAAGGTCTAATCAGGCCTAGTTTCTCGAGTTAGGGAGCAGCCGTGGTAATTGTTTCTAAGTCAGACGGTACTCTCAGATTATGCGTAGATTACCGAGACTTAAATAAGAAAACATTGAAGAATAAATATCCATTGTCGCGCATTGATGATTTATTGGATCGCTTGAATGGAGCAAGAGCGTGTTCGAAAATGGACCTAGCTACAGGTTTCCATCAATTGCGGATTGCCGAGGAATGTGTTCCTTTGACACCTTTCAGAGGTCCAGACTTATTTTATGAATGGTTAGTAATGCCATTCGGCTTATATAATGCTCTTGCTTTTTTTGTTGATTTGATGAATCGAGTATTTCGCAGAGTGTTGAATAAATTTGTTCTAGTTTTTATTGATGATATTTTAATCTTCTCTAAGTCAGCTAGCAAGCATGCGAAGCATTTGGAACAGGTTTTGGAAATACTGAGAAAGAATGTATTGAAAGCCAAATTTTCTAAATGCATATTCTCGCAAGAAGAAGTGAAATTCCACGGTCATGTCTTATCGAAGGAGCGAATTTCAGACGATCCAGGCAAAATTACAACAATAAGGGATTGGAATTAATCTAGCACTCCCACAGAAGTCAGAAGTTTTATGGGATTGACAGGCTATTATCGGAAATTCGTTAAGGATTTTTCGAAGTTATCTAGTCCATTCACGAAGCTGACAAAGAAGAAGGCAAGGTTTAATTGGACGAAAGAATGTAAGGCAACTTTCCAAGAGCTGAAAGTGTAATAACCCGGAAATTCTGGGCCAGTTTAAAATTTTTATTTTGGCAATTTTAGCGAATTTTGAATATTTAAAATAGATTATTTTAAATAATATCGACGAGAAATTTATTTTGAGTAGAATTCGATCGTATATATTATATAGATCGTCGTTAGAATATAAATAATTATATATTATTATAAATAGAATTGAAAATGGCGCGGTAGTTCGATAATTCGATTTCTAACTTCAATTGAATGTACCGGGTGCAAAATAAACCGGATTTTAGTGAAACCAAAAATAATGGAATTTAATTGATGATATCTTTCCAACGAATCTGAGAAATCCAAATTTCATAGCAGGAATCAAAAGATATGTCCAGTTGAAAATTCTGAATAGTCGCTATGGAATTCAGGCCCTTAAAAATAGACATTTTGCAAACGACCTCGAATTTCGATGAAACCACTTTTGTTGGATCCATGATGTTAAATTATTGCTAGGTTTCAAATTTCATAATTTTTCGAATCAATATGTGAGCGTGGCAAAGGAAAACGCGTTTGACCAGTTTCAGTTGATTTTAATCGACTGGAAAATGGCCATTTTTCTAACGGTCTCAGAATTCGACGAAATTAGTATTGTTAGGACCGTATCGTCAATACGAAGCTAGAAAATATTTTTCTTGAATTTTTCGAGTTAGTATGTGACCCCGGTAATTTGAAATGTACGTTTAAAATTCAATATAGAGATTTAAATGTAAATTTAACGGAAACTAATTCAAACGATCAAATCAGCTTGCGATACATATCCCATTGTGTTTGGAATGGGGGTAAAACGCTATAGACGACAGGCGGTGGGCCTCGTTTAGAGGTCGTATGTAAAAGTCAACTTTTTGCAATTAAAATAAAAAAAAAATTATTTATCTCTCCCCTCCCCCTTATTTAATTCTGCCCCCCCCCCCCCCCCCCCCGCCGTTCAAAATGATTTCAAAGCAAAAAAAAAAAATGAATCGGAGGGGCGACGCGGAGGGGGAAACCCACCGCCGCGCCAATCGCCTTCCACCCCACCTGCCAACGCCGGAGCAGGCGCCTCCCAGTCCAACCCCCTCCCCATCCGACGCTCTTTCTCCTCCCCTAATCTCGCTCCCCTTTTCTCCAGCTGAACCCGCGAACGAAGGACACCCGTCGCCCCAAATTCCGACCCCACAGCTTACACCCACCTCCCTTCCCTGATGGTCGGCGCCCCTCTGGACCACAACGTGCCGCCCCGCCGCCTGAAAGGAGTATCGCCGCCGACGAGAGGTGCTGAAACCCCTCCACCGATCGACTTCGCTCTAGAAGCAGCCCCTCCCTCTTCTAAAATCCGTAAGTATTTTAATTTGTTTACTGATTTTCTTTTATAGCATAAAGAACTGAAATTTGTTTGATTTTAAAACTGAATTTTTAAGACGGATTTATATATGTGAAACGAAAGTAAAAGATTTAATTTTTCGAAAGTAAAAGATTTAATTTTTCGAAAGTAAAAGATTTAATTTTTCGAAAGTAAAAGATTTGATTTTTCTAAAGTAAAGATTTGATTTTTTAGAAGAAAAAGATCGTATTTTTATATAGAAGAAAGCGTGATAAAAAAATTCAATTCGTATATATGTGAAGTAGGCGAGGTAAAGAAACGATTTTTAATTATAGTTGTAGGAAAAATATTTTTATAATATAAGTAAGGAAAAAATAATCTTTACGATATAAAAGAAGTAAAAATATGGTTTTTATTTATATAAAGTAGCGAAGATAAAGATGTGATTTTTATTGCTTTAAAATAAAAGTATACTTTGCTTTGAAATAAAAATATAATCATTATAGGAGGGTCAAATATAGAAAGAAGTGATTTTTAAGAATTAAAAATATAATTTTTATCTATGTAATAACAAAGTAAAAATTCGATTTTTATATATTGAATAGCGAAGTAAAAATTCGATTTTTACATATGTAGTGAATACGGGCAACGAAAGAGACAAAAGGCGAGATTGGCGAAGATTTCTATAAAAGAAGAGTCAAGATGATTGGATAGCTGTAACAACCCGAAAATCTGGGCCAGTTTAAAATTTTTATTTTGGCAATTTTAGCGAGTTTTGTTTATTTAAAATGAATTATTTTAAATAATATCAACGGAAAATTTATTTTGAATATAATTCGAACGTATATATTATACGCGTCGTCGTTAGGATATAAATATTTATATATAATTATAAATAGAATTGAAAATGGCGCGGTAGTTCGATAATTCGATTTCAAACTTCAATTGAATGTACCGGGTGCAAAACAATCCGGATTTTTGTGAAACCAAAAACATTAGGGTCTAATTGATGATATCTTTCCAACGAAGTTGAGAAACTGAGATTTCACTTTATAAATGATGAGATATGTCCAGTTGAAAATTAGAAATAGTCGCTGTGGAATTTATATATATTTTTATATATATAAGGCCCTTAAAAATGGACATTTTGCAAATGACCTCGGATTTCGACGAAACCAGTTTTGTTGGATCCGCAGTGTCAAATTATTGCTAGATTCCAAATTTCATAATTTTTCGATTCAATATGTGAGCGTGGCAAAGGAAAACGCGTTTGACCAGTTTCAGTTGATTTTAATCAACTGGAAATTGGCCATTTTTCAAACGGTCTCAGAATTCGACGAAACTAGTTTTGTTAGGACCGTATCGTCAATACGAAGCTAGAAAATATTTTTAGAGAATTTTTCTAGTTAGTATGTGACCCCGGTAATTTGAAATGTACGTTTAAAATTCAATATAGTGATTTAAATGTAAATTTAACGGGAACTGATTCAAATAGTCGAATCAGCCTACGACACATATCCCATTGTGTTCGGAATGGGGGTTAAACGCTATAGACGACAGGCGGTGGGTCTCGTTTCATGGTCAAAATAAAAAGGTACCTTTTTGAAGAAGAAAATAATTAAATAAATTAAATTTATATAAACCCCCTTCTTTCCCTCTTCCCACTCACTATCGAATTCAGATTAAAAAAAAAAAAAAAAAAAAAAAAAAAAAAAAAAAAACCCTAGAAACCCGACGCCCTCCTCCACGTCTAGACCGCCGCCTTCGACCGCTCCTTCGCCGCCATTCACGACCTCCCCGCCTCCCTGGATCGGAACCACGCCCTCCAACGCCATCGTTCAACAGGATCGCGACAACCCTTCATCGAGGCTAAACCAGCCTCGTCCGCACCAACCTCCGCCCCCCTTTCAGCTCCGCCGCCAAGCAAACCCCCCCCCCCCCCCAGGTCGTCGAACGCTGTAAGCTTCCATCCCCTTTTACTTTATTTACTTATTTTCAATTATCTGTAAAATTTTATATGTAAAAAAAAAAAAAAAAAAAAAACTGATTTTGTTTATTCTAAAAAACTGATTTTGTTTATTCTAAAAAACTGATTTTGTTTATTCTAAAAAACTGATTTTGTTTATTCTAAAAAACTGATTTTGTTTATTCTAAAAAACTGATTTTGTTTATTCTAAAAAACTGATTTTGTTTATTCTAAAAAACTGATTTTGTTTATTCTAAAAAACTGATTTTGTTTATTCTAAAAAAAACTGATTTTGTTTATTCTAAAAAACTGATTTTGTTTATTTTAAAAACTGATTTTTATATATATTGCAAAAACTGATTTTTATATATATTTCAAAAACTGAATTTGGAAAAGATTGAAAACTGATTTTATTTTGAGATTTGAAAAGAAAATATAAACTTTTATATTGTCAGAATAGAAGAATAGAATTTTTATATATTGAACTTCGATAGAAGAATAGAATTTTTATATATTGAACTTCGATAGAAAAATAGAATTTTTATATATTGAACTTCATAGGAAAAATAGAATTTTTATATATTGAATTTCGATAGAAAAATAGAATTTTTATATATTGAACATCGAAATAAAAATATGATTTTTACGTATGTAGTGAAAGCAGCAACGAAGGTGACAAAAAGGCGAAACGACGAAGACTTCTGCAAATGAAGAGCCGTGGAGCTAGGATAGCTAAAGGTGAGAATTTCTCACCTTTCAATCTTATTTCTAGTTATATATATATACTAGGATGCAGACGGTGCTTAGTAGCACCCGACACCCGTCCACAGACCATGGACTTGTTTGTTTGACTGTTTGGTGATTGATTGTGATATTGGTTTGAATGTGGTTTGTGGTGTGAAAAATCGAATCGATAAATTGGTTAGGATTAGACGTGCGCCGTTATAAGGCGAAGGAGTAAGGCTAGGTTAGACCCTTACTCCAAATTTTGTGGTTTGCATAACGAAAGTGAATTTGATTGATGTGTGAATGGCGTGGGCCTTCACTAGACCGGGGATAAGGCTAGGCCTTGTCCCGTTTCTAGTATCGTGCCGTTATGCCGCCGAAATTTTCTAAAATAAGTTAGAAAAATAAAAATAGCATTTTATTTAAAGAATGAACTGAATAGAAATTCATATGTTAAAATAAAATGTGTTATCGTTAAAAATATAATTTTTAACGTGAATGTGAATAAATAAATATTCATTTACAAACCAGACGGTTTGTTTATGTACACCTATTTGAATGACGTTGATTGGGTCGATAAATTTTACACATCGCCTAACTGCACAAATAAAATATGTGTTTGATTGTTTGAAACCCCACACGGGTGTTAGGATGAAATTTGAAGTTCACTCATCCTGATTGATTAAATATGTCGATCGATTGATTGACAGGCTGTTATAAGCGTTGAATATCTATATTTGATGCTTATACAGTGTAGTGCACTTTGGTTGATGGTTGATTATTTTCAATGCTGTTATATACATGTGTTGTATGAAAATCCATATAATTAATTTTATATGGTAATTGATTGGGCCTCATTCCAGCTTTGAAAAAGAAATATTTGAAAAAGAAATATTCTAAATAGAATATTTGAAAATAAAGGAATATATGAAGCCGTGTTGATTAGATTGACGCCATTTTGACGTGAACGATATTTATATCGATTTTAGAAAACGATTTCGAAATGAAATGAATTGAAAACGATTTCGAAATGAATTGAATTGAAAACGAATTCAAAATGAATTGAAAACAATTTCGAAATGAAATGAATTGAAAACGATTTCGAAATGAATTGAATTGAAAACGATTTCGAAATGAAATGAATTGAAAACGATTTCGAAATGAATTGAATTGAAAACGAATTCAAAATGAATTGAAAACGAATTCAAAATGAATTGAAAACGATTTCGAAATGAATTGAATTGAAAACGATTTCGAAATGAATTGAATTGAAAACGATTTCGAAACGAATTGAATTGAAAACGAATTCAAAATGAATTGAAAACGATTTCGAAATGAATTGAATTGAAAACGAATTCAAAATGAATTGAAAACGATTTCGAAATGAATTGAATTGAAAACGATTTCGAAATGAATTGAATTGAAAACGAATTCAAATGGAATTGAAAGCGAATTGAAATGAATTCAAATTGAATTGAAATTCGAATTGAATAGAAATGAATTTTAAAACGAATTTATAAAGAAGAATTCAATTTTGGCTTTGAATTGAAATAGAAGTTGAAATAGAATTTGAAACGAATTTAAAACTATTTATATAATCCGTTTTAAATAAAATCGACGAAATATATATTATATATATTATATATATAATATAAGGGCCTGAATAGAACGCGCCGCGCCGCGGCAGTTCGCGAATTTCGACCATTTATTTCAAACGAACATTACGGGAGATCCGACCGTCGGATTCTCCTAAAACCGGAACCGTTGGGTTCATATCGAAAAGAGCTTTCTAACGAATATTAGAAATTTGAAATCTAACGGTTGGATTGGGAGATACGTCCAAATCAAATTCGAAAAAGGTCGCTGTAAGTGCAGTTCGATGGCCATTGTTGGAAATCGACTGTACGGGCCTTGATAAAATTATTAAAAATAGTAATAATTTGTGTAAAATCATAAGAAATGATTTGTGAAAGTTTGGGATGAAAAACTCCATATTTGAAAAGATAAAAATAGACTTTTATCGAAATGAACTAGTTTTGAACTAGAATTATAATTCTATTTATTTTTAAATAAATAAATTGAATTCGAAAAGGGTTTTGAAAATAACCAAAATTTCCAATGATTGCATTGGAGTGGATTTGAATCGAAATTGTCTTCGGAATATTTCGATGTTGGAATTCGTGGTTATACAGGTGTTGTTATGGAAATTTGAAAGATATATTTTTATATCGTTATTTCCACTACGACATTTGTTAATCGTAGAATTTGATATTGAATATAGGCCGATATATTTTCTATTCAGAGCCTTGTGTTTAATATCGAATGTGATTTGGGTTTGTCGTGAATAGTGTCTTCACTAACACTGTTCTTGAACCCAGTTGAGAAAAGATTAAATCTTTTTATTTAGATTTAATGAAGTGTACCAATTAAATAATATTTAATTGGAATTGAATGGATATTGATTTTTGGGTTTATCGTGAACAGTGTTTTAAATAACACTTGTTCTTTAACCCGATAATTAATGGGATGTGACTTTGGGTTTATCGTGAACCGTGTTTTAAATGACACTGATTCTTTAACCCAGTCACAGATTAAAACTAAGTGGAGTTTTAATGAATCTTTAATTAGATTTGAATGTGAAATTTAGAAACTAACTGGCGGTTAGCCAAGCAGAATGGTTTTCTGGATATTGATCTGATGTTGGTTTCGGCCTTCGGGGTTAATATTTGGGGAATTATTCTCTTGATTAATTTACGGTTAGTGACTAATGAATTGGAATGAGGCGTATGTTGTGTTTGTGTAACACTTATTTAAAATATACGCGAGTTATTCGGAAAGACCGGGTTTATCCCATTCTGAGTAACTGATACGACGATAAGTCGAAGATGAAGACGATGGTCGAAGACCGGAGGTCTTCACGTCGTTTGGGTGATAACTGATGATCTTGATTGGGCTGTACACCCAAGAAGATGGAAACAGTTAGTGATCGTCCAGACGTACTTGGAGATCGATGGATATGCGGGGTACTAGGTGCCTCCGGTTTCGTTCAGACCCAGAACGGACTTGTAAATGGACTGTGTGTCTGACATCGGATTTCATTCTGTGTGACTGATATCGGTTGCATAGGATGGTTTGCCTGTGTGGCATGCTAAGATGCAAATGATCAAGGCTTCTGTTGAAAAGCAAAGTCTTGTGGTGGTGATCAAAGCACGGCCTTTGTGGCGTAGCTTTGTGTAACGTTTACCTCGCGTGTTTCACACCAGGTATGAACCAAAAACGGGAGACGGACCTCAGGGAGGACTTGCGTTTCTTTCTAGCTAGAAGTGGCGTCAGTGGTTTTACACGCCCTGAGGAGTTTGACTTATGTGGTTGTTGCTGTTGCGAGGCGCCTCGGTTATATCGGTTTCGGCCGAATGCATTCTGGTCGGCTGACGGACCAGACTTACACCCCATAGGGTGGGGAGACGTAGTGCTCAGGCATTTTAATCCACATCGGTGGACCGGCCCTGACGATCTAAAGGGTCGATGCGCTCTGACCCTGTGGCTCGGGCTAGAGAGTCACGAAATCGGTTGAGGATCTTGCCCCTAGCCTCGGTTCATAGACGGAAATCCAATTTCCAAATACGTGACTTTGCGGTTTTATTTGTAAACCTATATATGGTGACATAGTGGGATGGGGCGCTCATGCCGCCTATGATTGATACTTATGATTTGAAGTGTTTTATACATTATGCACTTATAATAGTATCAAATGATTTGTTTTAAACGTATCAAGCATTCTTTGGCTGTTATAAGGGAAAACCCTATCCTCGGCTGCGTTGCATTGTGTGATGGGACCTGGGTCTTATAACAGCTTCATTTTTCTTTATTTAGCATTGCGCTGTTTGTTTTATGCACTGGTATTCTTGGGAGGAAACCCGTTCCGTGTTATACGGCGTGGTCCCTTGATTTACCTAACTTTGAAAATAAAGATAATAACTGTTTTTAGTTCTCACACCAGTCACATGACTGACCTGGAGTTTATTGTTTTAACCTAAACTCTGGGTGCCCCTATTTTGACACGGGCAGCTAGTAGTTTTGGTTTTGCAGATTTATATTCACAGGATCCTGGTTTACAGCTGGAACGATATCCGGAAAGCTTTGTATCCGTATATCTCATTCTAGTTGTGTATTGTATTATTTTCCGCTGCTATGTATTTAGATGTAATTTAAATCTCTGATATTTCTGTGTAATGTTTATTCTTTTATACTCTGTATATTCTTGTAATCTGATGCATTGTTGTAATATACAATGAAATGTTCTTCTGTATGCGTTCTGTTTTGTCCTGTTCTCAAACGATAGGGCGTTTCGAACGGCCTGGATCGGTTTAGCGACTGGTTCGGACCGAGCGAAATTCCTTGCCGTCACAGTTGGTATCAGAGCTTTGGTTTACAAAGCAGAGAACAAGGCACATTAGAACCATACGAAAGAATTCATCAGATATTGGATTAGTAATATCCAATGGGAATGACTCGTTAGAGATGGGATCAGTAGTATCCTAGAACGAGTGTGAAGAGTATATTTTTAAAATGAAAACAAAGTTTTGTTTTGAAAATTTAAATCAATTATTCGTATCTGATTATCAATTTATATTGAGTTGGACAGTCCAGCATATATAGATTTTGCGTATACGTCTGATCCGCGTGTATTCGAAATTTTAATATACTGGATAGATATAGAATCACACTCTAGTCGCCCGAAGATGATTCTGATGATAGTTCGAACATCATCAGAATTGGTATTCGTGTTTCGAAGGTGTGATATTCTATATGTTTCCATTAGACTGGTGTGAGAACCAAAATTAGATAGGGCCTATTGTTGTGAATTGGCATCAAAAATTTGATTTTTGTATATGTATCAAAATTATGAATTTGAAACTCTAATTCACTAATTGATTGATGATTGTGTTGCTTATTTAATTGTTTGCTAATTTTTAGCCATTTAGCCTAATTGAACCGCATATTGAATTATATTGAATTGGTCGCATTTGCTTGCATATACATGTATATCATTGAACAGGTCTTAGCAAGGAGGCTAGAGAAGAGAATAAAATTTGTTTGCCCGACAAATAGGTACATGTTTACTACATAATTTACTGTTTTGTTTGGGTGATGATGATTTTGTGAGCCTATTGGCTAGCCGCTTGGCTTTTTCTTTTTCTTTTTGAGATCTGAAGGACCGGGGAAGCTATTTGAAATTCCCCGATGCTCCCATTGCAGGGGAGGTTATGGCGAAATTTTTCGAAAATTTAGGGTGTTAGCCAAATTTTTGAAATTTTGAAAATTCTCAGAAACTGAAAAGTTGGAGAATGGAAGTTTGATCGAGCGTAGTGTTGATTGATCAAACCACTTTCGACTTTGTTCCTTTTCGGGGACGAAAAGTTTTAAGTGGGGGAGATTGTAACAACCCGAAAATCTGGGCCAGTTTAAAATTTTTATTTTGGCAATTTTAGCGAGTTTTGTTTATTTAAAATGAATTATTTTAAATAATATCAACGGAAAATTTATTTTGAATATAATTCGAACGTATATATTATACGCGTCGTCGTTAGGATATAAATATTTATATATAATTATAAATAGAATTGAAAATGGCGCGGTAGTTCGATAATTCGATTTCAAACTTCAATTGAATGTACCGGGTGCAAAACAATCCGGATTTTTGTGAAACCAAAAACATTAGGGTCTAATTGATGATATCTTTCCAACGAAGTTGAGAAACTGAGATTTCACTTTATAAATGATGAGATATGTCCAGTTGAAAATTAGAAATAGTCGCTGTGGAATTTATATATATTTTTATATATATAAGGCCCTTAAAAATGGACATTTTGCAAATGACCTCGGATTTCGACGAAACCAGTTTTGTTGGATCCGCAGTGTCAAATTATTGCTAGATTCCAAATTTCATAATTTTTCGATTCAATATGTGAGCGTGGCAAAGGAAAACGCGTTTGACCAGTTTCAGTTGATTTTAATCAACTGGAAATTGGCCATTTTTCAAACGGTCTCAGAATTCGACGAAACTAGTTTTGTTAGGACCGTATCGTCAATACGAAGCTAGAAAATATTTTTAGAGAATTTTTCTAGTTAGTATGTGACCCCGGTAATTTGAAATGTACGTTTAAAATTCAATATAGTGATTTAAATGTAAATTTAACGGGAACTGATTCAAATAGTCGAATCAGCCTACGACACATATCCCATTGTGTTCGGAATGGGGGTTAAACGCTATAGACGACAGGCGGTGGGTCTCGTTTCATGGTCAAAATAAAAAGGTACCTTTTTGAAGAAGAAAATAATTAAATAAATTAAATTTATATAAACCCCCTTCTTTCCCTCTTCCCACTCACTATCGAATTCAGATTAAAAAAAAAAAAAAAAAAAAAAAAAAAAAAAACCCTAGAAACCCGACGCCCTCCTCCACGTCTAGACCGCCGCCTTCGACCGCTCCTTCGCCGCCATTCACGACCTCCCCGCCTCCCTGGATCGGAACCACGCCCTCCAACGCCATCGTTCAACAGGATCGCGACAGCCCTTCATCGAGGCTAAACCAGCCTCGTCCGCACCAACCTCCGCCCCCCTTTCAGCTCCGCCGCCAAGCAAACCCCCCCCCCCCCCAGGTCGTCGAACGCTGTAAGCTTCCATCCCCTTTTACTTTATTTACTTATTTTCAATTATCTGTAAAATTTTATATGTAAAAAAAAAAAAAAAAAACTGATTTTGTTTATTCTAAAAAACTGATTTTGTTTATTCTAAAAAACTGATTTTGTTTATTCTAAAAAACTGATTTTGTTTATTCTAAAAAACTGATTTTGTTTATTCTAAAAAACTGATTTTGTTTATTCTAAAAAACTGATTTTGTTTATTCTAAAAAACTGATTTTGTTTATTCTAAAAAACTGATTTTGTTTATTCTAAAAAAATCTGATTTTGTTTATTCTAAAAAACTGATTTTGTTTATTTTAAAAACTGATTTTTATATATATTGCAAAAACTGATTTTTATATATATTTCAAAAACTGAATTTGGAAAAGATTGAAAACTGATTTTATTTTGAGATTTGAAAAGAAAATATAAACTTTTATATTGTCAGAATAGAAGAATAGAATTTTTATATATTGAGCTTCGATAGAAGAATAGAATTTTTATATATTGAACTTCGATAGAAAAATAGAATTTTTATATATTGAACTTCATAGGAAAAATAGAATTTTTATATATTGAATTTCGATAGAAAAATAGAATTTTTATATATTGAACATCGAAATAAAAATATGATTTTTACGTATGTAGTGAAAGCAGCAACGAAGGTGACAAAAAGGCGAAACGACGAAGACTTCTGCAAATGAAGAGCCGTGGAGCTAGGATAGCTAAAGGTGAGAATTTCTCACCTTTCAATTTTATTTCTAGTTATATATATATACTAGGATGCAGACGGTGCTTAGTAGCACCCGACACCCGTCCACAGACCATGGACTTGTTTGTTTGACTGTTTGGTGATTGATTGTGATATTGGTTTGAATGTGGTTTGTGGTGTGAAAAATCGAATCGATAAATTGGTTAGGATTAGACGTGCGCCGTTATAAGGCGAAGGAGTAAGGCTAGGTTAGACCCTTACTCCAAATTTTGTGGTTTGCATAACGAAAGTGAATTTGATTGATGTGTGAATGGCGTGGGCCTTCACTAGACCGGGGATAAGGCTAGGCCTTGTCCCGTTTCTAGTATCGTGCCGTTATGCCGCCGAAATTTTCTAAAATAAGTTAGAAAAATAAAAATAGCATTTTATTTAAAGAATGAACTGAATAGAAATTCATATGTTAAAATAAAATGTGTTATCGTTAAAAATATAATTTTTAACGTGAATGTGAATAAATAAATATTCATTTACAAACCAGACGGTTTGTTTATGTACACCTATTTGAATGACGTTGATTGGGTCGATAAATTTTACACATCGCCTAACTGCACAAATAAAATATGTGTTTGATTGTTTGAAACCCCACACGGGTGTTAGGATGAAATTTGAAGTTCACTCATCCTGATTGATTAAATATGTCGATCGATTGATTGACAGGCTGTTATAAGCGTTGAATATCTATATTTGATGCTTATACAGTGTAGTGCACTTTGGTTGATGGTTGATTATTTTCAATGCTGTTATATACATGTGTTGTATGAAAATCCATATAATTAATTTTATATGGTAATTGATTGGGCCTCATTCCAGCTTTGAAAAAGAAATATTTGAAAAAGAAATATTCGAAATAGAATATTTGAAAATAAAGGAATATATGAAGCCGTGTTGATTAGATTGACGCCATTTTGACGTGAACGATATTTATATCGATTTTAGAAAACGATTTCGAAATGAAATGAATTGAAAACGATTTCGAAATGAATTGAATTGAAAACGAATTCAAAATGAATTGAAAACGATTTCGAAATGAAATGAATTGAAAACGATTTCTAAATGAATTGAATTGAAAACGATTTCGAAATGAAATGAATTGAAAACGATTTCGAAACGAATTGAATTGAAAACGAATTCAAAATGAATTGAAAACGAATTCAAAATGAATTGAAAACGATTTCGAAATGAATTGAATTGAAAACGATTTCGAAATGAATTGAATTGAAAACGATTTCGAAACGAATTGAATTGAAAACGAATTCAAAATGAATTGAAAACGATTTCGAAATGAATTGAATTGAAAACGAATTCAAAATGAATTGAAAACGATTTCGAAATGAATTGAATTGAAAACGATTTCGAAATGAATTGAATTGAAAACGAATTCAAATGGAATTGAAAGCGAATTGAAATGAATTCAAATTGAATTGAAATTCGAATTGAATAGAAATGAATTTTAAAACGAATTTATAAAGAAGAATTCAATTTTGGCTTTGAATTGAAATAGAAGTTGAAATAGAATTTGAAACGAATTTAAAACTATTTATATAATCCGTTTTAAATAAAATCGACGAAATATATATTATATATATTATATATATAATATAAGGGCCTGAATAGAACGCGCCGCGCCGCGGCAGTTCGCGAATTTCGACCATTTATTTCAAACGAACATTACGGGAGATCCGACCGTCGGATTCTCCTAAAACCGGAACCGTTGGGTTCGTATCGAAAAGAGCTTTCTAACGAATATTAGAAATTTGAAATCTAACGGTTGGATTGGGAGATACGTCCAAATCAAATTCGAAAAAGGTCGCTGTAAGTGCAGTTCGATGGCCATTGTTGGAAATCGACTGTACGGGCCTTGATAAAATTATTAAAAATAGTAATAATTTGTGTAAAATCATAAGAAATGATTTGTGAAAGTTTGGGATGAAAAACTCCATATTTGAAAAGATAAAAATAGACTTTTATCGAAATGAACTAGTTTTGAACTAGAATTATAATTCTATTTATTTTTAAATAAATAAATTGAATTCGAAAAGGGTTTTGAAAATAACCAAAATTTCCAATGATTGCATTGGAGTGGATTTGAATCGAAATTGTCTTCGGAATATTTCGATGTTGGAATTCGTGGTTATACAGGTGTTGTTATGGAAATTTGAAAGATATATTTTTATATCGTTATTTCCACTACGACATTTGTTAATCGTAGAATTTGATATTGAATATAGGCCGATATATTTTCTATTCAGAGCCTTGTGTTTAATATCGAATGTGATTTGGGTTTGTCGTGAATGGTGTCTTCACTAACACTGTTCTTGAACCCAGTTGAGAAAAGATTAAATCTTTTTATTTAGATTTAATGAAGTGTACCAATTAAATAATATTTAATTGGAATTGAATGGATATTGATTTTTGGGTTTATCGTGAACAGTGTTTTAAATAACACTTGTTCTTTAACCCGATAATTAATGGGATGTGACTTTGGGTTTATCGTGAACCGTGTTTTAAATGACACTGATTCTTTAACCCAGTCACAGATTAAAACTAAGTGGAGTTTTAATGAATCTTTAATTAGATTTGAATGTGAAATTTAGAAACTAACTGGCGGTTAGCCAAGCAGAATGGTTTTCTGGATATTGATCTGATGTTGGTTTCGGCCTTCGGGGTTAATATTTGGGGAATTATTCTCTTGATTAATTTACGGTTAGTGACTAATGAATTGGAATGAGGCGTATGTTGTGTTTGTGTAACACTTATTTAAAATATACGCGAGTTATTCGGAAAGACCGGGTTTATCCCATTCTGAGTAACTGATACGACGATAAGTCGAAGATGAAGACGATGGTCGAAGACCGGAGGTCTTCACGTCGTTTGGGTGATAACTGATGATCTTGATTGGGCTGTACACCCAAGAAGATGGAAACAGTTAGTGATCGTCCAGACGTACTTGGAGATCGATGGATATGCGGGGTACTAGGTGCCTCCGGTTTCGTTCAGACCCAGAACGGACTTGTAAATGGACTGTGTGTCTGACATCGGATTTCATTCTGTGTGACTGATATCGGTTGCATAGGATGGTTTGCCTGTGTGGCATGCTAAGATGCAAATGATCAAGGCTTCTGTTGAAAAGCAAAGTCTTGTGGTGGTGATCAAAGCACGGCCTTTGTGGCGTAGCTTTGTGTAACGTTTACCTCGCGTGTTTCACACCAGGTATGAACCAAAAACGGGAGACGGACCTCAGGGAGGACTTGCGTTTCTTTCTAGCTAGAAGTGGCGTCAGTGGTTTTACACGCCCTGACGAGTTTGACTTATGTGGTTGTTGCTGTTGCGAGGCGCCTCGGTTATATCGGTTTCGGCCGAATGCATTCTGGTCGGCTGACGGACCAGACTTACACCCCATAGGGTGGGGAGACGTAGTGTTCAGGCATTTTAATCCACATCGGTGGACCGGCCCTGACGATCTAAAGGGTCGATGCGCTCTGACCCTGTGGCTCGGGCTAGAGAGTCACGAAATCGGTTGAGGATCTTGCCCCTAGCCTCGGTTCATAGACGGAAATCCAATTTCCAAATACGTGACTTTGCGGTTTTATTTGTAAACCTATATATGGTGACATAGTGGGATGGGGCGCTCATGCCGCCTATGATTGATACTTATGATTTGAAGTGTTTTATACATTATGCACTTATAATAGTATCAAATGATTTGTTTTAAACGTATCAAGCATTCTTTGGCTGTTATAAGGGAAAACCCTATCCTCGGCTGCGTTGCATTGTGTGATGGGACCTGGGTCTTATAACAGCTTCATTTTTCTTTATTTAGCATTGCGCTGTTTGTTTTATGCACTGGTATTCTTGGGAGGAAACCCGTTCCGTGTTATACGGCGTGGTCCCTTGATTTACCTAACTTTGAAAATAAAGATAATAACTGTTTTTAGTTCTCACACCAGTCACATGACTGACCTGGAGTTTATTGTTTTAACCTAAACTCTGGGTGCCCCTATTTTGACACGGGCAGCTAGTAGTTTTGGTTTTGCAGATTTATATTCACAGGATCCTGGTTTACAGCTGGAACGATATCCGGAAAGCTTTGTATCCGTATATCTCATTCTAGTTGTGTATTGTATTATTTTCCGCTGCTATGTATTTAGATGTAATTTAAATCTCTGATATTTCTGTGTAATGTTTATTCTTTTATACTCTGTATATTCTTGTAATCTGATGCATTGTTGTAATATACAATGAAATGTTCTTCTGTATGCGTTCTGTTTTGTCCTGTTCTCAAACGATAGGGCGTTTCGAACGGCCTGGATCGGTTTAGCGACTGGTTCGGACCGAGCGAAATTCCTTGCCGTCACAATAGCTTTTGGTGAGAATTTCTCACCTTTCAATTTCTTTTTCTAGTTATATATATATATATATATACTAGGATGCAGACGGTGCTTAGTAGCACCCGACACAATCGTCCATAGACCATGGACTTGTTTGTTTGATTGCAAAAATTAGTTAGATTATTTGATTGAATTGCATGGTAAAATGAATTGATTTGATGATGTGTGAATGGCGTGGGCCTTCACTAGACCGGGGATAAGGCTAGGCCTCGTCCCGTTTCTAGTATCGTGCCGTTATGCCGCCGAAATTTTCTAAAATATGTTAGAAAAATAAAAATATCATTTTATTTAAAGAATGAACTGAATAGAAATTCATATGTTAAAATAAAATGTTTTATCGTTAAAAATATAATTTTTAACGTGAAGTGAATAAAATAAAATATTCATTTACAAACCGGACGGTTTGTTTATGTACACCTATTTGAATGACATTGATTGGGACGATAAATTTTACACATCGCCCAACTGCACAACTAAAATCTGTGTTTGTTGATTTGAAACCCCACACGGGTGTTGGGATGAAATTTGAAGTTCACTCATCCTGATTGATTAAATATGTCGATCGATTGATTGACAGGCTGTTATAAGCGTTAGATATCTATATTTGATGCTTATACAGTGTAGTACACTTTGGTTGATGGTTGATTATTTTTAAATGCTATTATATACATGTGTTGTATGAAAATCCATATAATTAATTTTATATGGTGATTGATTGGGCCTCATTCCAATTTAGAAAATAAAGAATATTATAACATAAAAGTTCATGTGTTGACTGTACTCATTCGTTGAGATTAGTCATGTGTTGAACGAAATATTTTAGTAATAAAATTTACATCTTTATCAATATAAAATAAAGGTTCATGTGTTGACTGTACTCATCCGTTGAGATTAGTCATGTGTTGAACGAAATAATTTAGCAAAAATTGTCACACGTGGACAGTACTCATTCGTTGAGATTAGTCGTGTGTTGACAAAAATAAATATTCATTTGTTGAATAGAATATTTGAAAATAGAAATATATGAAGCCGTGTTGGTTAGATTGACGCCATTTTGACGTGAACGATATTTATATCGATTTTATTCATTTTAAAATGCATATTGAAAAGTGATTTCGAAAACGCATATTTTGAAATGAAATCGAAATGAATTGAATATATAACGATTTCGAAATGAATTGAATATATAACGATTTCGAAATGAATCGAATATATAATGAATTCGAATTGAATGGAAAATGAATTTGATTTCAATTGAATAGCAAACGAAAGTATTTCGAATTTAATTGAATAGATAACGAATTTGAATTGAATTGAATATAAACCAATTCGAATTGAATTGAAAACGAATTCGAATTGAATTGGAAACAAATTGAAATGAATTCAAATTGAATTGAAATTTGAATTAAATAGAAAAGAATTTTAAAACGAATTTATAAAGAAGAATTCAATTTTGATTTGAATTAAAATGGAAGTTGAAATGGTTTTTGAAACGAATTCAAAACTATTTATAAAATTCGTTTTAATTAGAAATCGACGAAATATATATTATATATATTATATATATAATATAATGGCCTGAATAGAACGCGCCACGCCGTGGCAGTTCGTGAATTTCGACCATTTATTTCAAACGGACAGTACGGGAGATCCGACCGTCGGATTCTCCTAAAACCGGAACCGTTGGGTTCGTATCGAAAAGAGCTTTCTAACGAATATTAGAAATTTGAAATCTAACGGTTGGATTTGGAGTTACGTCCAAATCAAATTTGAAAAAGGTCGCTGTAAGTGCAGTTCGATGGCCGTTGATGGAAATCGACTGTATGGGCCTTGTTAAAATTATTAAAAATAGTAATAATTTGTGTAAAATCATAAGAAATGATTTAGAAAGGATTGGGATGAAAACTCCATATTTGAAAAGATAAAAATAGATTTTTATCGAAATGAACTAGTTTTGAACTAGAATTATAATTCCATTTATTTTTAAATAAATAAATTGAATTTGAAATGGTTTTGAAAATAACCAGAATTTCCAATGATTGCATTGGAATGGATTTGAATCGAAATTGTCTTCGGAATATTTCGATGTTGGATTTCGTGATTATACAGATATTGTTATGGAAATTTGAAAGATATATATATATCGTTATTTCCAATACGATATTTGTTGGTCGTAGAATTTGATATTGAATATAAGCCGATATATTTTCTATTCAGAGCCTTGTGTTTAATATCAAATGTGATTTGGGTTTGTCGTGAATGGTGTCTTCATTAACACTGTTCTTGAACCCAGTTGAGAAAAGATTAAATCTTTTTATTTAGATTTAATGAAGTGTACCAATTAAATAATATTTAATTGGAATTGAATTGATATTGATTTTTGGGTTTATCGTGGACAGTGTTTTAAATAACACTCGTTCTTTAACCCGATAATTAATGGAATGTGATTTTGGGTTTATCGTGAACTGTGTTTTAAATGACACTGATTCTTTAACCCAGTTAAAGATTAAAACTAAGTAGAGTTTTGATGAATCTTTAATTAGATTGAAAAGATTGAGAATGGAGTATCACCAGTTTTACTCCAGGCGATAGTTAAATCTTTAATTAGATTTGAATGTGAAATGGTAATTGAATTTACCGATAACACCGTGGTGTTAGATATGAAGTATAACCAGTTTTACTTCATGGGATGAATAGGTTGGGATTGGGAAATTAAAACAAATGATTACTTCGGTAAGGTTCGTTAATCCCGACTAGTTGAATCGAAATTCAAAAGGATAGATTAAAGAATAAATTTAAAGGATTTATCTTTGATAAAATTAATGGGAACCTTTCCCTATGAATGTGAAATTTAGAAACTAACTGTCGGTTAGCTAAGCAGAATGGTTTTCTGGATATTGATCTGATGTTGGTTTCGGCCTTCGGGGTTAATATTTGGGAAATTATTCTCTTGATTAATTTACGGTTAGTGACTGATGAATTGGAATGAGGCGTATGTGGTGTTTGTGTAACACTTATTTAAAATATACACGAGTTATTTGGAAAGACCGGGTTTATCCCATTCTGAATAACCGATACGACGATAAGTCGAAGATGAAGACGATGGTCGAAGACCAGAGGTCTTCACGTCGTTTGGGTGATTACTGATGATCTTGATTGGGCTGTACACCCAAGAAGATGGAAACAGTTGGTGATCGTCCAGACGTGCTTGGAGATCGATGGATATGCGGGGTACTAGGTGCCTCCGGTTTCGTTCAGCCCCAGAACGGACTTGTAAATGGATTGTGTGTCTGACATTGGATTTTAGTCCGTGTGATTGATCTCTATTAAATATATATCTGTTTGGCGGCGGAGAATTTATTCGCTTGCTTAACGCCCTTCTCTGAGACGTACGAGCTCAGGGGTTATATATTGATGGATATCAATCGCATGGAGTGAATTGCCTGTGTGGCATGCTTAAGTGGCAAATGATCAAGGCTTCTGTTGAAAAGCAAAGTCTTGTGGTTGATGATTGAAGCACGGCATTATGTGGCGTAGCTTTGTGTAACGTTGATTCACGAGTATCACACCCGGTATGAACCAAAAACGGGAGACGGACATCAGGGAGGACATGCGTTTCTTTCTAGTTAGGAGTGGCGTCAGTGCTTGAACTGGCTGACGAGTTTGACTCATGTGGATGTTGCTTATTATTACTTGCTGAAAAGCGAGGCGCCTCGTGATATCGGTTTCGGCCGATGCTTCTGGTCGGCTGACGGGCCAGGCTTATGCCCCAAAGGGTGGGGAAACGCAGTGTTCAGGCATAATAATCCACATCGGTGGACCGGCCCTGACGATCCAAGGGGCAGTTGCGGCTGTTCCTAGACATGGGCTAGATTGTCTAAAATCGGTGAGGATCTTGCCCCTAGCCTCGGTTCATACCATAAATGATAACCCAACTTCCAATACGACATTGCGGTTTTGATTGTAAACCTATATGTGGCGACATAGTGGTATGGGGCATTCATGCCGCCTATGATTGATACTTATGATTTGAAGTTGTTTTATACACTCTGCACTTATAATAGTATCAAATGATTTGTTTTAAAACGTATCAAGCATTCTTTGGCTGTTATAAGGGAAAACCCTATCCCCCGGCTTGCGTTGCATTGTGTGATAGGACCTGGGTCTTATAACAGCTTCATCTTTCTTTATTTAGCATTGCGCTGTTTGTTTTATGCACTGGTATTCATGGGAGGAAACCCGTTCCGTGTTATACGGCGTGGTCCCTTGATCTACCTAACTTTAAAATAAAGATAAATAACTGTTTTAGTTCTCACACCATTCACATGACTGACCTGGAGTTTATTGTTTTAACCTAAACTCTGGGTGCCCCTATTTTTGACACGGGCAGCTAGTAGTTTTGGTTTTGAAGATTTATATTCACAGGATCCTGGTTTACAGTTGGAACGATATCCGGAAAGCTTTGTATCCGTATATCTCATTCTAGTTGTGTATTGTATTATTTTCCGCTGCTATGTATTTAAATGTAATTTAAATCTCTGATATTTCTGTGTAATATTTATTCATTTATACTCTGTATATTCTTGTAATCTGATGCATTGTTGTAATATACAATGAAATGTTCTTCCGTATGTGTTCTGTTGTGGCTTGTTCTCGAACTATCCGCCGCTTTCCTTCACGGGGAAGTTACGGGATTTTACAGTTGGTATCAGAGCTTTGGTTTACAGAGCTCGAGAACAAGACACATTAGAACCATACGAAAGAATTCATCAGATATTGGATTAGTAATATCCAATTAGAATGACTCGTTAGAGATAGGATCAGTAGTATCCTAGAACGGGTGTGAAGAGTATATTTTTCAAAGGAAAACAATTTTTGTTTTGAAAATTTAAATCATTTTATACGTATTCGATTATCTATTTATTTTGAATATGGACAATCTAATATATAAAGGTTTTGTATATATGCGTCATGAACGTATATTCGTAATTTTAATATATTGGATAGATATAGAATCACATTCTAGACACCCGGAGATGGTTCTGATGATTGATCGATCATCCGAATTTATGTTCGAGTTTCGAAGGTGTGATTTTCTATATATTTCCATTAGACTGGTGTGAGAACCAAAACTTATATAGCTAGAACACATCGTTGTGAATTGGCATCAAAAACATGATTTTCTGTATATATATCAAAATTATGAATTTGAAACTCTAATTCACTAATTGATTGATGTTTGTGTTGTTTGTTTATTTGTTTGATAATTTTGAACCATTTAGCTTAATAGAATCGAATATTGAATTGTATTGAAAATTGGTCGCATTTGCTTGCATATACATATACTTACATTGAACAGTTCATAGCAAGGAGGCTAGAGCCGAAGAATAAAATTTGTTTGCCCGACAAATAGGTACATGTTTACTACATAATTTACTGTTTTGTTTGGGTGATGATGATTTTTTGAGCCTATTGGCTAGCCGCTTGGCTTTTTCTTTTTCCTTTTGAGATCTGAAGGACCGGGGAAGCTATTTGAGATTTCCCGATGCTCCCATTGCAGGGGAGGTTATGGCGAAATTTTTCGAAAATTTAGGGTGTTAGCCAAATTTTTGAAATTTTTGAAAATTCTCAGAAACTGAAAAGTTGGAGAATGGAAGCCAGATCAAACGTAGAGTAGATTAATCAAACCACTTTCGACTTTGTTCCTTTTCGGGGACGAAAAGTTTTAAGTGGGGGAGATTGTAATAACCCGGAAATTCTGGGCCAGTTTAAATTTTTTATTTTGGCAATTTTAGCGAATTTTGAATATTTAAAATAGATTATTTTAAATAATATCGACGAGAAATTTATTTTGAGTAGAATTCGATCGTATATATTATATAGATCGTCGTTAGAATATAAATAATTATATATTATTATAAATAGAATTGAAAATGGCGCGGTAGTTCGATAATTCGATTTCTAACTTCAATTGAATGTACCGGGTGCAAAATAAACCGGATTTTAGTGAAACCAAAAATAATGGAATTTAATTGATGATATCTTTCCAACGAATCTGAGAAATCAAAATTTCATAGCGGGAATCAAAAGATATGTCCAGTTGAAAATTCTGAATAGTCGCTATGGAATTCAGGCCCTTAAAAATAGACATTTTGCAAACGACCTCGGATTTCGACGAAACCACTTTTGTTGGATCCATGATGTTAAATTATTGCTAGGTTTCAAATTTCATAATTTTTCGAATCAATATGTGAGCGTGGCAAAGGAAAACGCGTTTGACCCGTTGCAGTTGATTTTAATCGACTGGAAAATGGCCATTTTTCTAACGGTCTCAGAATTCGACGAAATTAGTATTGTTAGGACCGTATCGTCAATACGAAGCTAGAAAATATTTTTCTTGAATTTTTCGAGTTAGTATGTGACCCCGGTAATTTGAAATGTACGTTTAAAATTCAGTATAGAGATTTAAATGTAAATTTAACGGAAACTGATTCAAACGATCAAATCAGCTTGCGATACATATCCCATTGTGTTTGGAATGGGGGTAAAACGCTATAGACGACAGGCAGTGGGCCTCGTTTAGAGGTCGTATGTAAAAGTCAACTTTTTGCATTTAAAATTAAAAAAAAATTATCTCTCCCCTCCCCCTTATTTCATTCTGGCCCCCCCGTTCAAAATGATTTCAAAGCAAAAAAAAAAAAAAAATGAATCGGAGGGGCGACGCGGAGGGGGAAACCCACCGCCGCGCCAATCGCCTTCCACCCCACCTGCCAACGCCGGAGCAGGCGCCTCCCAGTCCAACCCCCTCCCCATCCGACGCTCTTTCTCCTCCCCTAATCTCGCTCCCCCCCTTCTCCAGTTGAACCCGCGAACGAAGGACACCCGTCGCCCCAAATTCCGACCCCACAGCCACCGCAACCACATCCACCTCCCTTCCCTGATGGTCGGCGCCCCTCTGGACCACAACGTGCCGCCGCCGCCGCCTGAAAGGAGTACCGCCGCCGACGAGAGGTGCTGAAACCCCTCCACCGATCGACTTCGCTCCAGAAGCAGCCCCTCCCTCTTCTAAAATCCGTAAGTATTTTAATTTGTTTACTGATTTTCTTTTATAGCATAAAGAACTGAAATTTATTTGATTTTAAAACTGAATTTTTAAGACGGATTTATATATGTGAAACGAAAGTAAAAGATTTAATTTTTCGAAAGTAAAAGATTTAATTTTTCCAAAGTAAAAGATTTAATTTTTCGAAAGTAAAAGATTTGATTTTTCTAAAGTAAAGATTTGATTTTTTAGAAGAAAAAGATCGTATTTTTATATAGAAGAAAGCGTGATAAAAAAAATTCAATTCGTATATATGTGAAGTAGGCGAGGTAAAGAAACGATTTTTAATTATAGTGTAGGAAAAATATTTTTATAATATAAGTAAGGAAAAAATAATCTTTACGATATAAAAGAAGTAAAAATATGGTTTTTATTTATATAAAGTAGCGAAGATAAAGATGTGATTTTTATTGCTTTAAAATAAAAGTATACTTTGCTTTGAAATAAAAATATAATCTTTATAGGAGGGTCAAATATAGAAAGAAGTGATTTTTAAGAATTAAAAATACAATTTTTATCTATGTAATAACAAAGTAAAAATTCGATTTTTATATATTGAATAGCGAAGTAAAAATTCGATTTTTACATATGTAGTGAATACGGGCAATGAAAGCGACAAAAGGCGAGATTGGCGAAGATTTCTATAAAAGAAGAGTCAAGATGATTGGATAGCTTTTGGTGAGAATTTCTCACCTTTCAATTTCTTTTTCTAGTTATGTATATATATATTAGGATGCAGACGGTGCTTAGTAGCACCCGACACAATCGTCCACAGACCATGGACTTGTTTGTTTGATTGCAAAAATTAGTTAGATTATTTGATTGAATTTTGTGGTAAAATGAATTGATTTGATGATGCGTGAATGGCGTGGGCCTTCACTAGACCGGGGATAAGGCTAGGCCTCGTCCCGTTTCTAGTATCGTGCCGTTATGCCGCCGAAATTTTCTAAAATATGTTAGAAAAATAAAAATATCATTTTATTTAAAGAATGAACTGAATAGAAATTCATATGTTAAAATAAAATGTTTTATCGTTAAAAATATAATTTTTAACGTGAAGTGAATAAAATAAAATATTCATTTACAAACCGGACGGTTTGTTTATGTACACCTATTTGAATGACATTGATTGGGACGATAAATTTTACACATCGCCCAACTGCACAACTAAAATCTGTGTTTGTTGATTTGAAACCCCACACGGGTGTTGGGATGAAATTTGAAGTTCACTCATCCTGATTGATTAAATATGTCGATCGATTGATTGACAGGCTGTTATAAGCGTTAGATATCTATATTTGATGCTTATACAGTGTAGTACACTTTGGTTGATGGTTGATTATTTTTAAATGCTATTATATACATGTGTTGTATGAAAATCCATATAATTAATTTTATATGGTGATTGATTGGGCCTCATTCCAATTTAGAAAATAAAGAATATTATAACATAAAAGTTCATGTGTTGACTGTACTCATTCGTTGAGATTAGTCATGTGTTGAACGAAATATTTTAGTAATAAAATTTACATCTTTATCAATATAAAATAAAGGTTCATGTGTTGACTGTACTCATCCGTTGAGATTAGTCATGTGTTGAACGAAATAATTTAGCAAAAATTGTCACACGTGGACAGTACTCATTCGTTGAGATTAGTCGTGTGTTGACAAAAATAAATATTCATTTGTTGAATAGAATATTTGAAAATAGAAATATATGAAGCCGTGTTGGTTAGATTGACGCCATTTTGACGTGAACGATATTTATATCGATTTTATTCATTTTAAAATGCATATTGAAAAGTGATTTCGAAAACGCATATTTTGAAATGAAATCGAAATGAATTGAATATATAACGATTTCGAAATGAATTGAATATATAACGATTTCGAAATGAATCGAATATATAATGAATTCGAATTGAATGGAAAATGAATTTGATTTCAATTGAATAGCAAATGAAACGATTTCGAATTTAATTGAATAGATAACGAATTTGAATTGAATTGAATATAAAACCAATTCGAATTGAATTGAAAACGAATTCGAATTGAATTGGAAACAAATTGAAATGAATTCAAATTGAATTGAAATTTGAATTAAATAGAAAAGAATTTTAAAACGAATTTATAAAGAAGAATTCAATTTTGATTTGAATTAAAATGGAAGTTGAAATGGTTTTTGAAGCGAATTCAAAACTATTTATAAAATTCGTTTTAAATAGAAATCGACGAAATATATATTATATATATTATATATATAATATAATGGCCTGAATAGAACGCGCCGCGCCGCGGCAGTTCGTGAATTTCGACCATTTATTTCAAACGGACAGTACGGGAGATCCGACCGTCGGATTCTCCTAAAACCGGAACCGTTGGGTTCGTATCGAAAAGAGCTTTCTAACGAATATTAGAAATTTGAAATCTAACGGTTGGATTTGGAGTTACGTCCAAATCAAATTTGAAAAAGGTCGCTGTAAGTGCAGTTCGATGGCCGTTGATGGAAATCGACTGTATGGGCCTTGTTAAAATTATTAAAAATAGTAATAATTTGTGTAAAATCATAAGAAATGATTTAGAAAGGATTGGGATGAAAACTCCATATTTGAAAAGATAAAAATAGATTTTTATCGAAATGAACTAGTTTTGAACTAGAATTATAATTCCATTTATTTTTAAATAAATAAATTGAATTTGAAATGGTTTTGAAAATAACCAGAATTTCCAATGATTGCATTGGAATGGATTTGAATCGAAATTGTCTTCGGAATATTTCGATGTTGGATTTCGTGATTATACAGATATTGTTATGGAAATTTGAAAGATATATATATATATATCGTTATTTCCAATACGATATTTGTTGGTCGTAGAATTTGATATTGAATATAAGCCGATATATTTTCTATTCAGAGCCTTGTGTTTAATATCAAATGTGATTTGGGTTTGTCGTTAATGGTGTCTTCATTAACACTGTTCTTGAACCCAGTTGAGAAAAGATTAAATCTTTTTATTTAGATTTAATGAAGTGTACCAATTAAATAATATTTAATTGGAATTGAATTGATATTGATTTTTGGGTTTATCGTGGACAGTGTTTTAAATAACACTCGTTCTTTAACCCGATAATTAATGGAATGTGATTTTGGGTTTATCGTGAACTGTGTTTTAAATGACACTGATTCTTTAACCCAGTTAAAGATTAAAACTAAGTAGAGTTTTGATGGATCTTTAATTAGATTGAAAAGATCGAGAATGGAGTATCACCAATTTTACTCCAGGCGATAGTTAAATCTTTAATTAGATTTGAACGTGAAATGGTAATTGAATTTACCGATAACACCGTGGTGTTAGATATGAAGTATAACCAGTTTTACTTCATGGGATGAATAGGTTGGGATTGGGAAATTAAAACAAATGATTACTTCGGTAAGGTTCGTTAATCCCGACTAGTTGAATCGAAATTCAAAAGGATAGATTAAAGAATAAATTTAAAGGATTTATCTTTGATAAAATTAATGGGAACCTTTCCCTATGAATGTGAAATTTAGAAACTAACTGTCGGTTAGCTAAGCAGAATGGTTTTCTAGATATTGATCTGATGTTGGTTTCGGCCTTCGGGGTTAATATTTGGGAAATTATTCTCTTGATTAATTTACGGTTAGTGACTGATGAATTGGAATGAGGCGTATGTGGTGTTTGTGTAACACTTATTTAAAATATACGCGAGTTATTTGGAAAGACCGGGTTTATCCCATTCTGAATAACCGATACGACGATAAGTCGAAGATGAAGACGATGGTCGAAGACCAGAGGTCTTCACGTCGTTTGGGTGATTACTGATGATCTTGATTGGGCTGTACACCCAAGAAGATGGAAACAGTTGGTGATCGTCCAGACGTGCTTGGAGATCGATGGATATGCGGGGTACTAGGTGCCTCCGGTTTCGTTCAGCCCCAGAATGGACTTGTAAATGGACTGTGTGTCTGACATTGGATTTTAGTCCGTGTGATTGATCTCTATTAAATATATATAAGTTTGGCGGCGGAGAATTTATTCTCTTGCTTAACGCCCTTCTCTGAGACGTACGAGCTCAGGGGTTATATATTGATGGATATCAATCGCATGGAGTGAATTGCCTGTGTGGCATGCTTAAGTGGCAAATGATCAAGGCTTATGTTGAAAAGCAAAGTCTTGTGGTTGATGATCGAAGCACGGCCTTATGTGGTGTAGATTTGTGTAACGTTGATTCGCGAGTATCACACCCGGTATGAACCAAAAACGGGAGATGGACATCAGAGAGGACATGCGTTTCTTTGTAGTTAGGAGTGGCGTCAGTGCTTGAACTGGCTGACGAGTTTGACTCATGTGGATGTTGCTTATTATTACTTGCTGAAAAGCGAGGCGCCTCGTGATATCGGTTTCGGCCGATGCTTCTGGTCGGCTGACGGGCCAGGCTTACGCCCCAAAGGGCGGGGAAACACAGTGTTCAGGCATAATAATCCACATCGGTGGACCGGCCCTGACGATCCAAGGGGCAGTTGCGGCTGTTCCTAGACATGGGCTAGATTGTCTAAAATCGGTGAGGATCTTGCCCCTAGCCTCGGTTCATACCATAAATGATAACCCAACTTCCAATACGACATTGCAGTTTTGATTGTAAACCTATATGTGGCGACATAGTGGTATGGGGCATTCATGCCGCCTATGATTGATACTTATGATTTGAAGTTGTTTTATACACTATGCACTTATAATAGTATCAAATGATTTGTTTTAAAACGTATCAAGCATTCTTTGGCTGTTATAAGGGAAAACCCTATCCCCCGGCTTGCGTTGCATTGTGTGATAGGACCTGGGTCTTATAACAGCTTCATCTTTCTTTATTTAGCATTGCGCTATTTGTTTTATGCACTGGTATTCTTGGGAGGAAACCCGTTCCGTGTTATACGGCGTGGTCCCTTGATCTACCTAACTTTAAAATAAAGATAAATAACTGTTTTAGTTCTCACACCGGTCACATGACTGACCTGGAGTTTATTGTTTTAACCTAAACTCTGGGTGCCCCTATTTTTGACACGGGCAGCTAGTAGTTTTGATTTTGCAGATTTATATTCATAGGATCCTGGTTTACAGCTGGAACGATATCCGGAAAGCTTTGTATCCATATATCTCATTCTAGTTGTGTATTGTATTATTTTCCGCTGCTATGTATTTAAATGTAATTTAAATCTCTGATATTTCTGTGTAATATTTATTCATTTATACTCTGTATATTCTTGTAATCTGATGCATTGTTGTAATATACAATGAAATGTTCTTCCGTATGTGTTCTGTTGTGGCTTTTTCTCGAACTATCCGCCGCTTTCCTTCACGGGGAAGTTACGGGTTTTTATAGAAAGTAAGGTTGACTACTGCCACAGTAGTGACTATTATAGATGGAAATCAAGATTTTACTATCTATACGGATGCTTCTCATGAAGGAGTAGGTGCGGTACTAATGCAAAGAGGCCAAGTTATCGCTTATGCTAGCCTTCAGTTGAAGCCGCATGAGAAGAGGTACGTTACTCACGACCTAGAGCTATTAGCCGTGGTATTTGCTTTGAAGATATGGAGGCACTATCTTTTGGGGGAGAAGTTCGAATTATAAACACATCATAAATCTTTGAAATATCTGTTCACCCAAAAATACTTGAATTTGAGACAACAACGTTGGTTAGAATTTCTTGCGGCGTACGATCTAGATATTTTGAATACTCCAGGGAAGCCAATGTTGTAGCTGATGCACTTAGCAGAAAGAATGCAATCCTCGCTAATCTCATTATTACGCCTTCATTGATTGATAAGATCTCTGTTCTTCAAAAGGACGACGGTTTTATTCAGAAAATTATTAAAAGAATTCAGCAAGGCGAAGTCTCGAGTTTCCAAATTGATAGCAATCTGAGATTGTTAGACCGAATATGTGTTCGAGTATTCCCGAGCTCAAAAGAGAGGTAATGGATGAATGTCACAAATTCAAGCTTAGTATTCATCCAGGGGTGAGTAAGTTGTATTACGATATTAAGCGCACATTTTGGTGGAAGTCTATGAAAAGAGACATTTCTATATATGTTAGCAGGTGTTTTACTTGCCAACAAGTCAAGAGTGATCAACAGAAGGTCGCTGGTTTGTTGCAATCTTTAGAGATTCCAGAATGGAAGTGGGACCAGATATCCATGGATTTCATTGATGGTTTGCCTAGAACCAAGAAGGGCATTGATAGTATTTGGGTTATAGTTGATCGTTTCACGAAGAGCGCCCGTTTTATTCCAGTAAAATTAACTAGAACAGCTCAGAGTCTTGCTCAGATTTATGTAAGAGAGATTGTTAGACTGCATGGAATTCCCAGCAGCATTGTTAGTGATCACGATCCGATCTTTGCTAGTAAGTTATGGGAAGCATTCCAAGCTGAATTGGGAACGAAGATTAATCTTAGCACTGCATATCATCCTCAGACAGACGACCAAACTGAAAGGGTGAATCATATATTAGAAGATTTATTATGGGCTTGTATTCTTGATTTTGGAGGATCTTGGGAAACTCATATACATTTAGTTGAGTTTTCATTTAATAATAGCATCCAAGCAAGTTTAAAAATGTCTCCGTTTGAAGCATTGTATGGTAGACATGTAGGTCTCATGCATGTTGGATAGAGCCGGGTAATCGGTTGGTATTGGGTCCGGATATGATCCAAGAAGCTTTAGACAAAGTGGATTTCATTAAGAAGCGACTACAAGCAGCACAGAGTCGATAGAAGAGTTATACAGATTCTAAAAGAAGAGATTTGGCATTTTATGTTGGTGATTACGTGTACTTGAAAATGCCTCCAATGAGAGGAGTAATTCGATTTGGGAAGACGGGGAAGTTAGCACCTGGATATATTGACCCGTTTCCTATACTCGAGAGGATTGGAACTCTTGCTTACAAGGTTCAGTTGCCAGATTGGTTGCCCGGAGTGCATGACGTGTTTCACATTTCTCAGCTTCGCAAGAATGTACATGATCCGGACTTGATCGTGGAAGAAGCATCGCAACAAGATTTAGATATTACTCTGAGTTTGACTGTGCATAAAGAGCCGATGAAGATTACTGGCAGAGAAACTAGAGTTCTAAGGAACAAGAAGGTGCATTTAGTCAAAGTGTAATAGAGCGGATATCCTAGAGACTGTACATGGGAAACAGAAGATAGCATTAAATAGGCTTATCCCAAGTGTAGAGTGGATATCTCTGATTAGCGCTATTGAGAGGTACATTTATGTTATGTTACGTTACTATTTAGTTCCTACTTTGTTGTAGTTCCATTTTCGGGGATGAAAAAGTTTTAAGTGGGGGAGATTGTAACAACCCGTATATTTGGAACTAATTCAAAATTTATTTTTCACTGATTTTTAGAGAATAGATGAATTATTTTGAGAATAAATGACTTAAAATTTATTTTAATCGAAGTTAGATCATATAAATTTAAAGTTTAATTAAAACGAGCTTGAAATTGCGTGGTAGTTTGAAAACTTGATTTTAATTTGAATGAATGTATAGAATTCAATATGAATCAGAATTTGATAAAACAAGAAATGTTGGAATATTTTGAATTGTAGTTTTCTAACGGATGTAAGAAATCGAGATTTCACTTTATAAATTGTAAATTATATCTAAATTAAAATTTAGAATAGTCGCTATGGAAGTTATATATATATATATATATATATATATACACATTATAGACCTTAAGAATAATCATTTTGCATACGAACAAATTTGGACTCGAAACCACTTCCATTGAGTTCAAAATGTTGTTTGCGTGTTCGGAAACTATAAACATCGATACCTTTAGAGTTAGGTGAAATTCGGTCTTTTTCTTTGTGTGTATGACCAAAATATCACTTTTTACAAATGGACGAATCTGGACTCAAAACTACTTCCATTGAGTTCAAAATGTTGTTTACGACTACAAAAAGTGTAAGCATCAATATACTCTAAGATTCGGAGATTTGGCACTTTGGTTGGGTTTTGGTTTGGCTAAGCCTAGCCCACTCGCTTAAACCCTCCAAGTGCCTTTTCCTCTTCATTCATTCTCCAAACACTTAAGCTAAAATGTAACGACCTGGCTTTTTGACCGCCTCGAGTTGGTAATTAAACCAACTCGAACCGTTCAAAAGGACAGATTGTTATTGCTTATGAAGTTGAAATACAAATCATCACAGAATCACAGACACAGAACACAGAGTATCTCACAACGGAAGCAAAATTTACAAAATCTTTAAATTTACAACATATCAGAGTACAGAAATAAATATAGAAACAGTGGAAGGATAAATAAAATCATACTAATGTTAGGTGATAAGCAGAGGTGGTCACAACTGCACATGACATAGTAGACAGATGGATGGATCTCCAACGAATCTCAAGCTCTAACAGACATATTTCCAAGCTGAAATACTCGATCTGACTTGGGCATTTTGCAAAGAATAAAACAACAGAATACACGAGTCAGGACTAACAGTCTCATATAAGTGAATTAACTCAAATCAAGTGTTCACTGAAATGTACAATTACTTAAAGGACGTTTGGGATTTCCATCCTTTAAGGATCCGCGAAAGTAATATCTGTATAATAATACGCTATTATTGTAATGTATATTCAGTAAAGTTAACATAATGAAAATAGCGTAAGCGGGATTACATTTTTACCCTTACACCATTTTTATATAATACCATAGTCTATACAGTACCGTGAATCCAGCCTAACACGGATGGGCATCAAACGGCACTCCATAGGTACGGCAAAAATCAAATCGTAGGGGGCTCGAAAGGATAATATGACAAGGCACACGAGGAATACCCACGGTAGGATTCTACCTGATTGCGGCTTCCGGGCCGGTGGTAACGCATAGCAGCCACTACCGCCCACCTCGAACAACACTCCCAAAATCAAAAGGGCATGCCCAAATCAATCACATAGTAATAGAGATGGTATCGAAGAAGCGCATTCGATCAGAGGAGCGACCTCCATTAACCCGGGCATGGCTCCTGTTTTAGTAATTTTAATTATGACCCGAGGGTCAAGGCTAATCCATCAGCGTTCTCTTTCTTCAAATCCAGTAATCGCCTCCATACCATCCAACTTCGGTTCTGGAACTCCACCGCGTACACAGTTGTTAAAGTGGTATCGGTACTGACAGAGAGTATGCCACTTACCGACTTCGGTCTCTTTAACAACCAAACATTTACATTTTTCACACCGTGGCCATTAAATTTGAAATCATGTTTCAAGTATCGCAAATCGCTTTTTTTCAAACATTGCCCCAAAATCATTGCCTTGGTTCGATTAAGGTCATAAAATCAATATTCAAAATTTCTTTACCAATCGTTGGATTTTAAATTTCAATTTCCTTGAAATATCGTTATTGCTTGAAATCCTTCATTTCATCATTTGGATTCACTAGACTGGATTGGATATTATAATTTATTTAAATTTATAAAATATATTTGGAAAAAGTAAGTTTTGAAAAGGTATATTTAAAAATAAAGTATATGCAAGTATATATATATATATATATATATATATATATATATATATATAGTTGAAAATTGTTATAACATTTGTATAGTTAAATTGATCAAAATGTCTTATAAAAGAATGTTTACAAAATTAAGTAATGCAGAAAATTACTTTTATGAAATTAAAGTTTTATTCAAAATATTAGTCCAATCCAATCCTAAGTCCATGTCATGCCATTCCTTTTTCCACTAGATTCCATAATCAATCAACTTCCCTTTTCAATGAAATTCCCAAAAAATTAACTTGAGTTATTAACCAAGAATAATTTGTTAAATTCCAAATTTGTCAATAAACACAAATTCACCATGGCTTAGATAAGCACATTTCTTTTATACTTAAATTTTAAAAATTTATGTTTGACAACATTTTCACTGAAATGGTAAGAAATCATTTTTAACAAATTATGTATATAAAAAATGCATTTAACAAATTTGAAACCCTTTATATTGAACAATCAACTTCAAATTCCATGTTATTAAAATTTAGCATATGAAACACAAAGTCATGAAGAGTTCATTTAAAATAATTTAACTTGACATTTTTAACTTATAAACTCATTTTAAAACCACTTCATATGCAAATGGATTTTTTTTTAATTTTTAAGGTTTCCCTTAAATACTTCTTAATATTATAAGAAATTCCATTAAAATTCCTTTTCTCCAAATCGACATAATTATTTTAAGATAATTTGTTTTATTGACCACGGTGTCGGTATATAATTTTCTACCCTACGGTCAACTGATACGGATATTTATCATTTCAATCCGTTCTTAAAAATATTCGAATCTCGGGTATGTATCATTTCAACCCATATCCCAAATCGATTCAAATACAAAAGGGGGTTCGGGTATGTATCATTTCAACCCGTCATGTTTCTAATCTAAGGGGGAACTTGCATGATGATAAATTAAGCATAGCATGTCAAACATACATACATATCGTGTCATATAAGATAACGGTGTGTGCGGAGCACGTGCACCAACACGAAGCAAACAAAACAACAGCACCCTAACATTTCATTCAACATTTCAAGTGTTTAGTTCACTTAATGATTAATTAGTCTATGAGTGAGAAAAACTCACCTTCAAGGCAAAGGAGATGCTTATGAACAACAAAAGGGATGAGGCGAACTCGATATCCAACATAACGTATTCAAATTAGTTTATATACATATACAACTAAGTATATATGTACATAAATGAACTTTGAAGTTCCCAAGCATGCCAAAATCCAAACTTGACCTCGAGACCTAAAACAACATGACCATAAACCCTACGTTAAACCCAAACTAACATTTATTCACTTGTGTTTTTTTCCTTTTCCTTAACAATATTTTTTTCATTAAATCAAAAGGAAGTAAAGGCGCATACCTAGGTTTCAACCTGTATTTTCGCTGGCCAGCAAAGCAATAAGGGACTTGCTCAGGATCTAACTCAGCGGTATGCCTAAACTACCCAGCGACCTTCTCGCAAGCATTTCATCAAGCATCTGGAGTTCACCCTGCTTATGACGAAATCTTGACCACCTAAGGCGACGGAGTTGCTGGAATGCGTCGGGATCGGGCCTGGCAGCCGCGGATGGTCTGCCCGAAAGTGGAGCTCCCACTGTTGATCCTTTGTTGATCGTTTCTCCCCTTTTCTCCTTTTTTTTATTTACTGCTTCCAAACACGAAGTTGGAGGGAGGCGCAAACCTAAGGAGTATGCGATGTCGTCCAGCGGTAGAGAGACTTCAGTCATGCGCGATGCGATATTGGTGGAAGGTGGACGTTGGCGGTGATGGAGTGACAGACGGCGGCATGCCATAACGCGACAAGTGACAGTAATTGAGGAGGGATTCGCAGTGGTTATTGAAATTACACTGAAGGTGGGTGCAAGCTCTTGTGACTGGAGATGCCGCGAGGTGTTGTGATGGCTGTGCGCCTGTGGAGGCCGGGTTCAGAAGATGCAGGCAGCGGTCTTGGTGCGGAATTGTTGAGCAAGGAAGAGAGAGGTTGTGGCTTCCTTGAGAAATGGGTTAGAGAATAAGGTGGAAGGAGTATGGTCTAAAGGGGAAGACGTGAGGCTTCAATTTGTTTAATTTGGTGGGTACTGTGAAACATGGAATACCCGAAAGGGTGGGTAAAGGCAATGCACGTTTTCTCCTGCCATTCTTTAACTTTGTTTTGATTTTTTTTCTGAGTAAAGTTATAAACAGGATAACGGTTTCACGCGAGTAACAGAAAGTGGAGAGGAGGAGATACAGAAAATGAGCAGAAGGAAGAAGATGTTGACGCGAGGAGAAAGTGGGACGTTTATATCAATGCCGTTCGAATTATTTTATTCCAACCAACCAGCGTTGGATTCTCTGATCACAAATATTTCCATGTCTTGGTGTATAGTAACCATATATTTGTTTCAGAGGGAGAGAGATTTTCAAATCCTGAACAGTGTTGTGAAATCTTTGCTTTACTGACAGGTAAGATTTTAAAGCTGCTACCATATCCTTAGAGAGATATTTTCAAATTTTGCTTGATTTAACCATTGGCCTGAGCAAAGAACCAGGTTGAACGAACTTTTTGACTGAATAAAGGAATGAGTTGAATGAACATTATTAGAGAACATACTACATCGTTGTGTGTCTCAACGAATTTAAATTTCAACAACCATGCAATAAATTAACGTGAACGAAAATACATATGCGTATTCAGTACATAATCCATTTCTTTATTTTCATTACACCAACTGCATTTCGACTATTGTCGTTTTGACATGATTTATGCTTATCATTTCATTCGATATAAATTTAATTAACTACTTAAATTAAAACTTTTAATTTTTTTTTATGTCCAAAATCACGCTTTAAATGTAATTTTTTTTCCTTTTAGGTTCTCACATTAAAAAAAATTGAATTTTATACATAATAAATTTTATTTTTAACTAACTTCCCTTTTCTAAACAACTCTTACAAGTTTGTAACTATGTCTCAGTTCATATTCCGAAATACATCTTTGATTTCTGAATTAATTACGCTACTTATATTACACAATCGAATAAATAAATTTCCTTTTCTTTCTTAATCAACTCGCAAGTTTATATTCCAATGCCGAACAACATTTCAGGTTAATTATGCAATTTACTAAATATTGTAAATCTTGTTTATTCGACAAAACATTCATATCAAACTAAAGTTCACGGCAAGAATCATATTTTTAAAAGAAAATCCAAATATATATTTTTATTTTAACGTAAAATCTTAATTTAATTTATATTTAAAACGTCAAAATTTCCGGTTCGTTACATAAAATTAGAAAATGGGGAAAGAAATGGGAAATTAGAATTCCTAAGATTGGTAGCAATTGGAAATTTAATTCTTGAGGAAATCAAGTTTAGAAGCTTTGGTAAGTCTCCTCTTCACCATCTCCATCTTTTCTAGCTTATCTCCTCTTTGATTTTTGATGACTCCTATGAACCAATTCTTAGGGAATCTATTTATATGTGCTTAGATCGGAGATTTGCATGCAATATTGGAAGAGAGGTTGATTTTGCTTACTATTGGATCTATTCATTGTTTGTAATCAAGCAAAGATGAGAACTTCCATCTCAAATGATTAAATGTTAGAAATCGAAACAAGAAGGGATAATTAGTCAACTATTTGTTAGTTAATTGTTTGGGTTATGCATATGAATTGTTTAAGATGGGTATACACTTTCCGGTTCATTAGTTTTAGTTTCATGGAGTTGAAATTTGTGATTAGAATTGTCCACACAATCTAATTCATATGTTGTGAGTTCCTAAGAACCCACACGTATGGAACAAGCCATTAGCTTGTAAATGTGTAATTTAGTATTCATTTGAGTTTGCATATGCTAGTGTATTGGGTAGGCTAGTGTAACTTAGTCGATTTGATGTATTAATGTTTCATTGAATTGGAAAATCATGGTTTGGAGCGCTCACATGATCCATTCACATGCTATGAGTTGTCTTGGTGATATTGTGAAGCTCCGTTGTCGCACCGGCAAGTTCTAAGCCTTCACAATTCGCTCGTATTGTATTTGATTGCTTTGGTTAGAGAATATAGTCATTTTGGAATTCATAATCAAAAATCTTTGCAAATGTCTTGTATGAATGTTTGTGCATGAGAGTTGGGTGTTATAAGTTGTTTTGGCAAGTCTTAGAAGCCTCTTTTGCATGTATATAACATCATAGGCCTTCAGGCATTGGCCGATATCATTTTGAATATGAAATTGTAAAAAATTTGAAGTTTAACAGCCCGTTCGGCCATTAACGGCCGACCAGAGAGCATTCCCATAGCCATAAACGGCCGACCAGATAGCATTCCCATGGCCATTAACGGTCGAACATATTTAAAACGAGCATAACTTTTTCAGACGTGGTCTGAATTCAACGAAACTGGATCCTTGGAACCGTATTGACGAGAGCTTTGTAATGAAATAAATTTTGAGTGATTTGGAGCTTGTGAAAATTTCTGGCAGAGAAAAAAAGATGTCCGATGTAAACAATCGAATGTTTATCGTTATTTAACAATTTCCGAACTCATAACTTTTTCATACATGGTCAGAAATCCGCAAACTCAGGTCCGTTGGAATCGTGACGACGAACACTACAACATGAAAACGTAAAAAATGAATTATGGATATGATATGACTTCAGTGTTCAATTCGATGACCGAATAAAATTCTCAACTAACCTTTTTGGATAAAGTAATAAATGGTGAAGGCCAATGATTTAACCAAGGGAAAGAATTTGATTTAAAGTTTTATGCGAGAGTTATTTGGAAAGACCGAGTTAAATCTCATTTCAAATAATTAAATGACGATTAAAAGTCGAAGATAATGAAGATGGTGCAAGATCGACAATCTACACATCGAATGGATTACTACCGATGCCTCGGATATGGGTAGCTCCCAAGGAAGGGGTTAAAGTGGTAGTTGTCTGAACGTACTTGTTGATTGTCTGGATATGCGAGGAGCTCTCTTCTATATTGGACATATGGAATGAGGAATAAGGTGCCTCCGGTTTCGTTTAGACCCAGAACGGACTTGTAAATGGATTGTGTATCTGACATTGGATTTCATTCTATGTTGATTGATTTCTATTAAATATATTTGTTTAGTGGCGAAGAATTTATTCTCTTGGATAACACCCTTCTCAGAGATGTATGAGCTTAGAGGTTATATATTGATAGATATTAGCTTTATGGCATGAATGGTCAGTGTGGCATGCTAAGATGCAAATGATCAAGACTTTTGTTGAAAAGCAGAGTCTTGTGGATGATGATCAAAGCATAACTTTAAGTAGCATAACTTTGTGTATAGCATTGATTCGCGAGCCTCACACCCTGGTTTGAGTCAGAAATGGGATAACAGATGCAAGGAGTGCTTACGTTTCTTTCTAGCTAGAAGTGGTGTCATGGTATGAAGCCCAGACATTTTTTACTTATGTGGATGATAGATTGCGAGGAGCCTCGGATATCGAGCCGAATAAAAGGCTTAGAGATAGGTCCGATAGGACCGGGAAACGTATTGTTCTCTGCGTACAAGCATGTTTGGCTTAGAGAAAGGTCCGATAGACGCTAATAATAATATCAAATGATTTTTGTTTTCGGCGTACAAGCATGTTTGGCCATTATAAGGTAAAACTCTATCCTCTGGTTTATTTTGCATTGTGTGATGGGACCTGAGTCTTATAATGACTTCATTTTTATAAAAAGGCGTTGCGTTGTTTATTGATTTACTTTATTTTATGCACCAGCAATCCAATGGAGTAAACCCGTTCCATGACATACGGCGTGGACCTGTGATTTTCTTATTCTTAATTAAGTTGAGTAACTGTAGGATTTCTCATACCAGTCCCAGGACTGATTTGTAGTTTGTTTTTCTCCTGCAAACTCGGGTGCCCCTATTTTTACATGGGCAGCCAAGTGAACAGGTAATTGGCTTTCTTTTGGATATGCACCGTAGCATTTGGTGCTCTTTTGGCTAATGATGAAGACCTATCTTTTTGTCATTTCTTTTTAACTCTTAAACACTATCTTATGCATGTTCATATTTGATCCCGATGTAGACTTATTATCTATTGTTGAAACTCGTTATGTACTAAGTAGGATCATGTGTCTGTGTAACTCTGTTGTAGATGATTATGATTCCGCCATTATGATATGATTTAAATTGTTCTCTATTTTATGTATTATGCTATGTTCTGTAATATGCTGATGTGATTAGTGTTATTTTCCAAAGGCCGACCTTGCCACCATGGAGCGGGGGTTTTGTTCGTGTCAGGCGTGGTATCGGAGAGATTTGTAACCTTATTTATGGAGAATAACATATTAAACAACTCGTCATAGATAGAATCAGCAGTATTCTAGGATAAATAACTCATCAGAGATAGGATTAGTAATATCCTAGAACGAGTACATCTGAATAGCATATAAATTGATTGTTACATCATTGTTTGTGCATATGTTTATATGCTTTTTTCATTCCTTAAGCTATCTTTTCTGTTGGCCTGACTCTTTCCTTGCTATCATCAGAACTGAAAGGAAATGAGTGGATGAGGCAGAGGCAGAAAAGGCAGAGGCCGAGGAAGGGGCAATATCCCCACTGTTAATAATCAGCCTGATCTCGGTGAGGGTAGATCCACGGATAATAATGATCCCGTGTTGCAACAGCTACCGTTTGATCTTGATACAGTTGCCAAGAAATATAAGAACTTGGGCGAAGTGCCATTCACAAGCATTGGAACCGTAATGGATGCTCAAGCTTGGTTGAGGTATTGCGAACGGATCTTCGCGGGCCTAGAATTGGCAGATAACAGGAAAAGATTTTTAGCATCTTGGCTACTTAAAGATGAGGCCCTAATTTGGTGGGAAGCAGTGACTGTAGGTGATCTCGAAGTTGACATGACTTGGGCGAGATTTAAAGAAGTCTTTGAGGGAAGGTTTGTTCCACGACAGGAAGTCGAGAGCTTACATGATGAATTTGCTAATCTCCAGCAAGGCGACAGAACCATTCATGAGTATGTCAGCAATTTTAATGAACTCTCTCGATATGGCCTAGAATTAATTCAGGAACCGATCAGGAAGAACAAGCGATTCATTGACGGTCTTCAGAGGAGGTTTCATAGTAGAGTGATAGCGCATATAGAACTTCCATTTGCTAAAGTTGTAGAGATTGCTTGTAGATTAACGGTCTTGGGTTTCTTTTTGCCATCTATCCCCTTCTGCTGCTGCTGCTTCCGTTTCTTATTGTTGTTACCACCCTACTGTGGTTTTGGAACTTCCTTGGCCACAATAACAACAACTTCCCCTTCCTTAGGAAACAAGCTTTCATGCCGAACAACTTTCTCCACAACCTTCTCGTGTGGATCATCCAAGTGATCCACCAGCGGTCTCCCAATATGCTTGTTCAAACCCATGACAAACTTTTCATTCTTATGGTATGGAGTATCAATGTATGAGCGAGCATACTTTGACAAAGCCTCAAAACCAGAAATATAATCAAGAACTGGTCTACCATTCTGCTTTAACTCCACAAACTTCTTGAAGAGAATGAACTTCCAAGCAGTAGATATGAACTTAACTTCAAACTTTACTCTGAACTGATCCCACATGATCTCATCCTCTGGAGTCTCAAGCGCGATTGAGTTCTACCAATCCATAGCTCTACAATGTAGTTGTCTTAATGCTAGCTTCCTCTTTGTAGCATCATCAATGCCCAAGTCTCCAAAGATACGAAAACAAGAATCCAACCATCTCTGAACCTCCTCAGTTGGCTTTGTCCCTTTGAATGGTTTCCCTCCAAAAGAGGTATAGTCCTCGCATAGCTTCGCAAAATCCACCGGTCTAGGCACCAGAACCTGAACTCCTACATCTACCGTAGCTATTTCTAGAGTAGGTACCCTTTGCATGGATGCCCCCATCATGGCTTCAAACATGGCAGGGTAGTCTGGTATACTGCCATTGCCCCCTCCAGAACCAGCCCCTTCCCTAGTAGTGTGTCTTGTTGTTCGACGACTCATTCTGAATCTGCAATTTAGAATTATTAGCCACTTCCAAGAAAAAATGCTAAAAGGAGTTCATACGCTACTACTATATATGCTAATATGTATATATATATATATACATATATTGTATACATCCATCAAAATCTACAAATACGTCACTCATACGTTATTACGTCTTTGAACTTTGGCTAAAATCGTTAACTAGAGCTTTGATACCAAATGTGACGACTGCCCATAACTCCTACACTAAAATAAGAGGAATAGTGCGCTGAAAGGTGTGCCAGACAGCTATGGACGATCATCAGGGTAGATAAACATGCGCTGAACCTGTCATATAACCCACAATGCAGGGATAAAATATAACTGAACATATATAACAGGAAATTGGAGTAAAGCTTAATTGCACAAAAATTTAAAACTTCCATATCACCAACGAAGTATCCAAGCATCTTAGGACTACATCAGCAAATGTCTGTACAAATAGCCTCACTACAGCAATCAAGAAAACATAATAGCGGAACAAATATACTAAATAATAGAAAGATAATACGCCAGCCTCCTGCCCGCTACCACACTGCAGCATCATCATCACTAATCACCTGTCACCTACCACCTTGTCTGCCCATCCAAAGCCGGATGAACAACCCAAGGTAATAAGAGAAAAAAATATAACCTTGAGTCAGACAACAGTCTTAGTGAGCGAAAAAACAGCTATCTAACATCATCAATAAAGTATATGATAATATATAGATAAACAAACCAATCTACCAAACACCAGAGAAGAACCTAAACCTGCCTTCCCCACACTAGACACTGGTAGCCTTTACAATCCAAACAACCAAAAGGAATCAATTCATCCATGGCAATCAGAACAACCATTCATCCATGGCACAACAACTAAACCAACATTCAATAACAATCATGACAACTATATCTCACGTAAACCATCCTAATCGAGTTCAACATCCCTCAAGGACAAGCCCCAAAGGCCTAAACCAATATGAGACAAGCACCCAACAAATATCTCCCTCGACGTCGGACAATCTACGTGAGATGGTACAAGCAAAGTGACCAAACATCCATGACTGACTCTGGCTATCACTGTCAACCTTGCTTCGAAACCATCGTTAATCGTATGACGGCCAACCTTGCCACATGTCAAGGGATAATGGTAACCCCAGTTCTTGCTGCAACTCCACACGCCATACAATGAAATATATGTTTGTCCAACCTTGACAACTAGGCCTATCAACGATACCCAAGGTACTCGACCAGCAACCTTCCGGTCTTTTAGGTTCCCCTATTGTACCTCTGCTTTGAGCCCGCTAGAATTTATAACAATGATAATCTTTTGGCCTTCGCATCTATAGTCATCCAATCCGACGACTTCCCATAACTCAAGCAACCTTCTCGAGCCACCACTATCCCCCAACTCACAACCTCTGAGTTGTCATCTCATTTGTTGTTCCATATCGATCAACGAACACATTCAACACTTTGAATATTCCTACTTGAATTCACCTCGAAGTCACAACACTCCACAACGTTAAATCCCACAATTTTCAAGCCCTTTTATTCAAATCTGGGTCATACCCGAAAATTAAAATTTTCAGAAATAACCCTGTGCGACCGACCCCCTGTGATCGACCCCATACTCATGAACATGACTGCGACCTACCGCTTGTGACTGACCCCATGCTCTACCATCAAACTTGTGCTCGACCCCTATGTGTGATCGACCCCTTTGTTTGATCGGCCCCACCTTGCTCGATCAACCAGAGATTCTTTCCCCAGACCGACCGACCCGATCCCGAACTGCTTGACCAGAACTCTGCTCGCCCAAACTCTATTCATAAGTTGGTATAATTTTGGTGATAATAGTCATACTTATGTTGTTAGTGATTTCATAACATACTTATGGTTGTGTTGAATGTATTGGATGAGTATATTTCGTCGATTGTGATGATTGGCGAAGTTTTGGTCGAAATTAAACTTGAATTGGGGCTGTACAGGCCAAGGGTCGAGCATGGCTTGGGGAGCAAGTCATTGGGGTCGGTCGTGCATGTAGCAAGGTCGGTCGAGCGGCTATTATATTCTCCCCCCTTAAGAATTTCGCCTCCGAAATTCCAAACAATTATAACAACGAAAATAAATTTCGCATGCTTATCAACCATGAGCAGCCAATTCTATCACCCAAACTTGCAGCCATCAAGCCATACATCTATAGCCCTACCCTAGCATGCGGAACTCTAACAAGAATCATATCACAAGTTACAATAGTGTAATGATGACACGATAGCAATGGGTCATACCGACGAATAACTCTGGATGGGTCGCCTTCATATTCTCCTCCGTCTCCCATGTACAATCGTCGCCATCTTCACCCCACTGTACTTTAACTAGCTTAATTGTGTTCCTCCTAAGCTGTTTCATGTCATTCCCCACAATACGAAACGGCTTATGAGGTCTCGTAACTTCGATTTCGACTTCCAGGTCTTCGTACTGTTCTGGAGATACCAGTACATTCGAATCATGCACGAACTTCCGTAGAAACGATACATCAAAAACATTATGCACACTCGACATCTTCTCAGGTAGCTCCAGTTTATACGCAAGCTTTCCAATTCGCTCGACTATCAGAAATGGTCCAACGAACCTTGGAGCTAATTTTCCTCTACTTCTGAACCAAACCACAAGCTTCAACGGCGAAATCTTCACAAAAACCATGTCGCCAACGTCAAATTCCAAATCTTTTCGATGCTTATCGGCATAACTTTTCTGACGATCTTGGGCCGCCTTCATTCATTGCCGAACGATCTCGATACAATACGAGGTCTCTCTTATCATCTCTGGCCCAAGAACTAACTTATCACCAGTCTTTAACCAACATGCCGGAGAATTACACGGTCTACCATACAACGCCTCGTATGGTGCCATTCCAATACTTGACTGATCACTGTTATTATAAGCAAACTCCACTTGATGTAAATGGTCTCCCCATAATCCCCCAAAATCCAAGACACAAGCCCATAGTAGATCTTCCAAAACTCGGTTGATTCTCTCGGTCTGACCATCAGTTTGGGGATGATAAGCCGTACTTAAACACAACCCGGTTCCCAAAGCTTCTTGTAGAATCTTCCAAAATCCACTTGTGAACAATGGATCTCGATCACTAACTATACTCTTCGGTATACCATGGAATCTGACAATCCATTTACTATAAAGCTCAGCCAACTTCGATGTTGTCTTAGTCGATCTGACAGGAATGAACCTTGCACTTTTGGTCAAACGGTCCATGATGACCTAAATCCCTTCATTTACCGCCCGTGTTCTAGGTAATCAATCGATAAAATCCATCGATATTTGCTCCCGCTTCCATGTAGGAACTTCCAATGGCTGAAGAAAACCACTCGGCTTCTTCTGTTTAGCTTCATTAACTGACAGTTCATGCACGTGGAAATGAACTTTCCAGTATCTCTTTTCATCTTTTCCCAGTAATAGGTTCGCTTCATGTCCTGATACATCTTATTCCCACCAGGATGAATCGTTAACTTCGAGCGATGACATTCTCTTAGAACCTCATCTCTCAATCCGTCTATGTTAGGAACAACCAATCGTCCTTGCTTTCGAAGCCAACCCTCTCGATCGATCTCGAACTCCTTATTCTCTGACTTCGGTTTCTGGATAAACTCGACAAGCTTTGCATCTCGCTTTTGGATCCCTCCAATCCTCTCAATAAGATTAGGTCTTACCGATAGGCTTGCTAACACTTTATGTTCCAACTCGCACTGCGATCTGAAGTAAAATCCTGCCAAAAACTCTAGGCTCTTCCATTTCGAAAACATTGCTCCCAATCCTGCATGTCTTCGACTCAACGTGTCTATAAAGACGTTTCCTTTGCCAAGAGTGTAGGATATACCAAAATCATATGATGCCAGAAACTCTAACCACCTTTGTTGCCGAAGATTCAAATCCTTTTGGGAGAAAAGATACTTCAGCGACTTGTGATCCATGAACAACTCGAATCGAACTTCCAGTAGGTAATGTCTTCACATCTTCAAAGCAATCCTGATCGCTGCCAACTCCAAATCATGAGTTGGATAGTTTCTTTCATGCAGCTTCAGCTATCGACTTGCGTAGGCCACAACCTTATCTTTCTCCATCAGCACTGCTCCAAGTCTAGTACCACATGCATTGGTGTACACCACCACTTCTTCATTCCCACTTGGAATGGTCAACACATGTGCACTCGTTAATCTCTCTTTCAGGATTTCGAAAGCTTGCTCACACTTTGCATCCCATGTGAACACTTGGTTCTTCTTCGTCAATCCTGTTAATGGAGCGGCTATCTTGGAGAAATCCTTGATAAATCGTCGGTAATACACTACACCATAATGGCCATTTGGCAACTCTTATTTTTTTCAACTGCCAACACTTATATGTGTTGTAGACTAGTGACTGGTCAACTCTTCTTTTCTAAGGGCAAAAGGGTAAGTTCTCATCCTATGACCTAATCGATGCCTCAATCTTTTATCCCAACGCTTATTCCTCTTTCGACCGCGTCATAAGCAAATAAAAAGAAAAATGGACTTCGGAGGATTGATATCAGTGATCCCTTTTCTAATCGATTTCGAATAGGTTTCGCTCTAGATAAATGATTTTATTATAATTCTCTGTTAATCCATTATTATTGTCATGTTCGTAGAAATCGATTCAATGTATTGTATAACTTCTACCCTTGGTATAATTCGATCTCGAATACTGATGTGAAAGATATTTATATTGTTGAGGTAAATGTCATAGTTCTGTATTTTCATAAATCTTATCTACTCTAAATCATGTCCTATTAGTTACTGATTTGCTTTTCAATTTTTAGGTTGGGGTATATTGCTCACTCTCTCAGCTTTTAGATTATGGATTCTATCATGTAGATCCTCATCCTGGAAATCTCTTACGCACTTCTGATGGGAAGTTAGCTTATCTGGGTAGTTTCTTTGAACCTAATCATAATACCCATGCCCCATCTCTCTCGTCTCCATGCTCTGACTGATGGCATAACCTTCTTTACGATTTACCTCTAGTTTTATGGTATTTGTCCCAAGTGATGTACGTATGTACAAACTTGAAAGGTTAATTAAAGAGGAAAATCAAAAAAAGTACATCATAAAAGAATATATTAGTATATTAATGTCTTTGTATTTGATGTTACATGATGTGTCACCATATCTTATTGTATTTACTCTTTGATGCTGTAAAACTAGAGATATTATTTGTGATCTCAAAGTCCCATAAAAAAAAGGTTTTGATTGTTGCTTATGTTCTTTCAGACTTTGGAATGATTGGTGAATTCAATCAAGAACTAAGAGATGGATTTATTGAAGCTTGTCTTCATCTTGTTAACCGTGGTTTTGATGCACTGGGGAAGGATTTTGTTACACTTGGGTAAGAAACCCTGTTGATGCCATGATAATATATAATACTTGAAACAAAAAAACAGAAGTTCGACTTACTTAACTATAGTTTTTGTATAATTTTCTTCATTTATGCTTCAATTTTTTCAATCGTATTTGCTGATTTCACTTGAATATATGATATTGATTACCATTGAAATCCATATCTTTGTAACAGTTACATCTACTTTTGTTTTAAACTGAAGAAAATCATGTGGTAACAAATTAATATTTTATATTTTGTGAGCTAAAGTTCAGCAACATTCTTATTGTCCTTCTGCTCAACATGTCTGTCAAAAAGATATCAGATATTGCATTCACTTCCTATGAATATAATTAGGTTGCTAATCTACTGATAGTATCATATTCTACTAAAATATGAAACTTGACTTGGTTACCATTGACAGTCCAATTCCGTTTATGCTAAGCATCATCTAGTGAAGCTTTCCCAAAAAAATAGCATTTACGCATTTGCTCATGTTACTATGAAATTTTAGTAGATGTATCTATGTCAACAAATTGTATTTTGGTTGAGTTTGGTTATGGGAATGCAAGCTTGATTATTTTATATTAACTTTGTCTACTAAAAAATATATTCACCTGATGACTAGAAGCTTATCTCCTAGTCGTGAAGCTATGTTACGCATTGTATAATACATGATTAGAAATATATAAATGTAAATATGGGAAGTTAATTTTTCTTATCAATTTGTCTTCATTTCTGAACAGATTTCTTCCTGCTACTGCACAAAAGGATGAAGTTACAAAAGCTCTAACAAGTTTTTTACAGTATCATTTCAAAACATATGGTTTTTGTAAAACATAGATTTTTTGTATTTTTATTTCATAATTGGTTCACTAACGGAAGTATTCTCCTATCAGTTTTCTAAATTGACCCATCCAGATTGTTCCAAAGAGATTCGTAGTATTAAATACATTTTTCCACTACATGTATAGGTGTTTTTCAAAATGCTATCAGCAAAGGAGTACGTAGTATAAGCCTTGGTGATCTATCTGGCAATCTTGGGCGCACTATGCAAGGTTTATTATTTTCTCGAGGTCGTTACCAAATGATTAAATTTTCTATGGCAGTAATTTTGGATATCGCTATTCTTTCTTATCCATGAACAAGAATCTACATTAATAATTAGAAGCAGTATCACTATTTTACTATGTGCGAAGTAGATATCGGTTATACGTGCTAAGAGATATAGATATTACATATATATGCATATGACTCTGCCTTGTTGTTGTAAATTATCATAATTAGTTAAGACCATCGTTGTATCTTTTTACTGGCTGCATAGAATTATAGAAATACTAAATTAAAGAAATGAAATGTTATTTACTGTTTCCTATTAACTTTGATCACCGGGTATAAATTCAAATTTCAGATCCCATTATACTTTTCTCTAGTAATTCGAAGGTAAGTTATTTCAAATGCTTCAGTAATAATAATTTGTTTCCTTCCACGCATTGAATATTGCTAATATATATTACATGCATAATACTAAGCCTATCAATGGGTACTTCGGATACGGGTAGTGACATATCCACATCTGAAATCATTTTTGAATACCGGATATCCACATCCGTATATATGAATGGACGTTGGATAATTATTCTATCCGCTAACAAACGATAAATCAAGAAACATAGATAAACAATTTTGATTTAACATAAGTTTTTTCAATCTTATTGATTATTAATATATTTGAGTTGTTAATATGCATATGATATAAACAATTAATCTAATAAAACAATAAACACATATAAGATACACATGATGTAAAGTATAATCTTGATACCAACCGGACATATAATTTTCGGTGCGGATGTCTTCGTATTAACATTCAAATCCGTTTTTCATGATATCATATATTTATTTTCTTTTCAGATATGTATGCAGATAGATTTATGATTTTTCGGGTATCCATTGGTAGATTTAAAAAATACCTAACAAAAGATTATAGATAGAGTACTGCTAAAGTATTTACATAGATTATGTTTCATTTCATTTTTTCTTCTTTCAGCCTTGTTGTTCTGGAGGGAATAGCACTCAGTTTTGATCCTAATTACAAAGTATTAAGCAGTTCTTTTCCTTGGATTGCATGAAAAGTTCTTACCGACCCCTCTCCTCAACTGAGATCCAGCTTAGAGACTCTTCTTTATAAGGTGCTTTATGATTTTTTGAAAATTCATATTAACTAAATTAGATGCATATGTGTTTTTCTGATTCAACTTACATACCATCTCTTATGGAACCAAAAAGGCCATGGTTATTGATAAGTAACCAAAATTATTATGTTTGTACCAGGATGGTATTTTCAGGATTGATCGTCTTGAATCATTATTAGCTGAGGTTCAACTTTTATTCTTCTTCTGTTATATGATTTTGTTCATTATATAATTCAATGTTGATAGGTTTGTTCAACATGGTACTTGGTTTTTTTGATGATATTCTCCTTTTTTTATTTTTGTTTCCTCTCATGTTCTGAATCTTTTAAAATATAAAAATGATAATAATACGTTATTTGATTTTGGCAGTCGCTTCATGCAAGAGCAGAACAACCACTAGTAGAAAAGAAAGGGGATATAGCTACTGATATAGCAATCAAACAAGTTCTCACTTTCACTTTTGCAGAGAAGATTATCCCATTTTCCTGACGTTATGTTGCTTCTTGAATTATAAATCTTAGTTTTACTCTTCTTGTTTTCCTTTTATAGGGTACATTTGTGAGGGAAATATTTTTACAAGAGTTTGCTAAGGTATTCAGTATAGAATTCTTTTTCTTCTGTAAATTTCCTCAATACTACATACAATTTGTTTAAGGTCATCATGTAATGCAAGTTTCCAAATACATAACACAAAGGATTATAAGATTTTAGGTGATCACGAAGATCGTGTATTTGGAGCATTCAATGTTGTTGCAATCATAGCGACTACATATGGCAATCCTATCTACAATGTTTTTGGATCTGATAAAAAGAAAAACTATTGTCGTGTAGTTAGCTCCACTACTTTGGTAAAGCAAGTAAAGATGATACAAGCTTCAAAAGCAATTGCCGACAAGAATAACAAGGAAGATTTTCATCGATGGTCTATGGAATTACAAAATCAAGATTTTCAACAATAGTCCACGTTTCTTCTTCGTAGTATCTAAAATTCTATGTATCTTTAGTAAAACTTTGTATTGCTTTTTATAATTTGAACATGATATTATGGTATTTTGAAATTGAAAGCAAGTAACAAATATTTGAGCATATTATGGGAATGTGACATTGTTGAATTTGAAATATGAAAGTGTACCAAATCTTATATTGAATTATATATGTGATTGAAAATCAAAAAGACATGTTATACTCATTTATAAGTGTTAGCAATTTTTGTATGTAAACATTTATAAGTGTTAGTAGGAAGATGACACTGACATCTATAAGTGTTACTATATCTTATGGTTCCAACATTTATAAGTGTTAGCAATAAATATGTTTGTAACACTTATAAGTGTTAGCAACGAATATGTTTGTAACACTTATAAATGTTAGCAGTTACTCTATTTGTAACACTTATAAGTGTTACAGGAAATTCCTCATAGGCCGTTGGTCACACTTAAAAGTGTTACAAAAATTATTTGTAACACCTATACTTGTTGGGAATCCCCTGTTTTGGTGTAGTGATATCCTGCTAATCAAGGAAAACTTCTCACATCCGTCGCATTCTTAGGTCTACCTCAATCCTGGATTGCTGTCACTTTAGCGGGATCCACCTATACCTATACTTGTTGTAACACCTATACCTCTTTCCAGAAACCTCATGACCTAAGAATCTCACTTCATCCTTCTAGAAGTGACACTACGAAAATTTAGCCTTTAGCTGGTGCTTTCGTAAAACTTTGGAAACAATCCGCAAGTGCGTCTTATGCTCTTCCTCATTCTGAGAATAAACCAGAATATCATCCACGAACACAAGAACGAACTTGTTCAACTGATCCCTGAAAACTCTATTCATAAGATCCACAAAATATGCCGATGCGTTAGTCTACCCGAATGGCATCACCAACCATTCAAAGAAACCGGATGGTGTCCTAAAAGCTGTCTTTGGTACACTATACTTTGCCACCCTCAACTGGTGAAATCCCGTTACCAAATCCATCTGATAAACCACTTTAGCCTCGTGAAGCTGATCGAACAAGTCATCAATCCTTGGCAGCGGATACTTGTTTTTCTTGGTCACCTTATTCAGCTCACGATAATCAACACACAACCTCAGATATCCGTCAGCCTTGGTGGCAAACACCACTGGTGCTCCCCATTCGGATACGCTCCTCCAAATGAATTTTTTTCCAAAGGGTCACGAACTTGCACCTCTAACTCTTGTTGTACTTTCGGCGCCATCCGCCTAAGAGGTAAAACGATCAGTCTAGCATGCTCGACTAAATCGATTCTAAACTCAATTTCATGATGCAGCGACAACCCTTTGACCTCGTCAAAGACATCTTCAAACTCACATGCGATCGGCACAAATGACAAGTCTTCCTGTGGAATCACAAGCGAAAATAGATATCTTACGAAGACCCCGTCTTCGGGCTTACATCTAATTAACACCTTTTGCCCTTCCACATCCCTGACTCTCACCTCTAGCTTCTCGCAATTCACTCTTGCCGCATACTTCTTGAGCCAATCCATGCCCAAGATGATTCCAAACCCAAAGAATTTAAGAACAAAGCAATCGCACATAAAAGAGCAACCATGATTCGATAACACTAGATCACAACATAACATGAACAAACTGGATGAACCCCCAATTGGATTAGTCACGATCAATGGTATATCACAAATCTCGGGTTCCAAACCCAAGTGGCACACAAGATCATTGCAAATGAAAGAATGCGATGCTCTAGTGTCGAACAACACTCGAACTGACATTATTAACTGAAAGAGTACCTTGGACGATGACACCCTTTCCCTTTTCTTCTCCAGAAGGTCCCTTCGAAGAAGATGACATGGCTTCCAAAGCATATGCCTTTACAATCTTCTTTCCCTTGGCCGCTTCTGGACAATCCTTCTTCTTATGCCTAGATTTCCGACACTTGAAGCACTTCTTCTCAGCCTTGGGATTCTTGTACTCATTAGCAAAATGTCTTTTTTGCTGACAATTAAAGCAAACTACCCCACTCTTGGGTTTCTTCTTGCCATCTTTCCCCTTCTGCTGCTGCTGCTTCCGTTTCTTATTGTTGTTACCACCCTGCTGTGGTTTTGGAGCTTCCTTTGCTGCAGCAACAACAACTTCCCCTTCCTTAGGAAACAAGCTTTCATGCTGAACAACTTTCTCCACAATCTTCTCGTATGGATCGTCCAAGTGATCCACCAACGGTCTCCCAATATGCTTGTCCAAACCCATGACAAACTTTTCATTCTTCTGGTATGGAGTATCAATGTATAAGCGAGCATACTTGGAAAAAGCCTCAAAATCAGAAACAAACTCAAGAACTGGTTTGCCATTCTTCTTCAACTCCACAAACTTCTTGAAGAGAACGGACTTCCGAGCAGTAGATGTGAACTTAACTTCAAACTTTACTCGGAATTGATCCGACATGATCTCATCCTCTGGAGTCTCAAGCGTGATTGAGTTCCACCAATCCATAGCCTACCATGTAGTTGTCTTGATGCTAGCTTCCTCTTTGTAGCATCATCAATGCCCAAGTCTCCAAAGATACAAACACAAGAATCCAACCATCTCTGAACCTCCTCTGTTGGCTCCGTCCCTTTGAATGGTTTCCCTCCAAGAGAGGTATAGTCCTTGCATAGCTTCACGGAATCCACCGATCTAGGCACGTGAACTTGAACTCTTACATATACCGCAGCTGTTTTTGGAGTGGGTACCCTTCGCATGAGTGCCCCCATCATGACTTCAAACATGACAGGATAGTCTGGTATACCGCCATTGCCCCCTCCAAAACCAGCCCCCTCCTTAGTAGTGTGTCTTGTTGTTCGACGAGTCATTCTAAATCTGCAATTTAGAATTATTAGCCACTTCCAAGAAAAACTGCTAAAAGGAGTTCATACGCTTCTACTATATATGCTAATATATATATATATATATATATATTGTATACATCCATCAAAATCTACAAATACATCACTCATATGTTATTACGTCTTTGAACTTTGGATAAAATCGTTAACTAGAGCTTTGATACCAAATGTGATGACCGCCCATAACTCCTGCACTAAAACAAGAGGAATAGTGCGCTGAAAGGTGTGCCAGACAGCTATGGACGATCATTAGGGTAGGTAAACAAGCGCTGAACCTGTCGTATAACCCACAACGTAAGGATAAAATATAATAGAACATATATAACAGGTAATAGGAGTAAAGCTTAATTAGAAAAAATTTAAAACTTCCATATCACCAACGAAGTATCCAAGCATGTTAGGACTACATCAGCAAATGCTTGTACAAATAGCCTCACTACAGCACTCAAGAAAATGTAACAGCGGAACAAAGATATTAGATAATAGAAAGATAATAGGCCAGCATCCGGCTCGCCACTGCACTACAGCATTGTTATCACTAATCACCAGGTCACCTAGTCTGCCCATCCAAAGCCGGATGAACAACCCAAGGTAATAAGAGGATACATAAAACCTTGAGTCAAACAACAGTCTTAGTGAGTGATAAAACAACTATCTAACATCATCAATAAAGTATATGAGAATAGGTAGATAAACAAACCAAACTACCAAATACCAGAGAAGAACCTAAACCTGCCTTCCCCATACTAGATATTGATAGTCTTTACAATCCAAACAACCAAAAGGAATCAATTCATCCATGGCATTCAAAACAACCATTCATCCATGGCACAACTCAACCAACATTCAATAGCAATCACGACAACTAAATATATCTCACGTAAACCATCCTAATCGAGTTTAACATCCCTCAAGTACAAGCCCGAAAGGCCTAAACCAATATGAGACAAGCACCCAAGAAACATCTCCCTCGACGTCGGACAAACTACGTGAGATGGTACAAGCAAAGCGACCAAACATCCATGACTGACTCTGGCTATCACTGGCAACCTTGCTTCAGAATCATCGTTAATCGTATGACGGCCAACCTTGCCGTATGTCAAGGACTAATGGTAACCCCAGTTCTTGCTACAACTCCATACGTCATACAACGAAACGTATGTTTGTACAACCTTGACAACTAGGCCTTTCAACGATACCCAAGGTACTCTACCAGCAACCTTCCGGTCTTTTAGGTGCCCCTATTGTACCCCTGCTTTGAGCCCGCTAGAATTGTGACAACGATAATCTCTCGGCCTTTGCATCTCTAGTCGTCCAACCCGACGACTTCCCAGAACTCAAGCAACCTTCTCGAGCCACCATTATCCACCAACTCACAACCTCTGAGTTGTCATCTCATTCGTTGTTCCATATCGATCAACGAACACATTCAACACTTTGAATATTCCTACTTGAATTCACCTCGAAGTCACAACACTCCACAACGTTAAAGCCCATAACGTTCAAGTCCTTTTATTCAAATCTGGGTCGTACCCGAAAATTAAAATTTTCAGAAATAACCCTGTGCGACCGACCCCCTGTGACCGACCCCATACTTCTGAACATGACTGTGCGACTGACACCTTGTGATCGACCCTATGCTCTACCATTAAACTTGTGCTCGACCCCTATGTGTGATCGACCCCTATGTTTGATCGACCCCTACGTTTGATCGACCCCACCTTGCTCGACCAACCCGGAGCTTCTTTCCCCAGACCGACCCAATCCCGAACTGCTTGACCAGAACTCTGCTCGTCCAGACCATGCTCGATCGACCCAATGTGTGCAACCCAATCAATGCTGGACCCAGTGCATTTCTTCTCGACCGACCGACCCTACTACATTCACGACCGACCCCTATGACTTGCTCCCCAAGCTATGCTCGACCCTTGGCCAGTACAACCTCAATTCAAGTTCAATTTCGACCAAAACTTCGTCAATCAACACAATCGAGGAAATATATTCATCCAATTTATTTAACGCAACCATAAGCATGTTATGAAATCACTAACAACATAAATATGATAATTATCACCAAAATTATACCAACTTTACCAAAAATCATGATAAATGGACATATGAACTAAATGATAGGTCTAACTTGCATAATCTTATGAAATAACATAAAAATTACCTTTTAAAAGTTGCTAGATCAGATCCTAGAGTGATTCATATGAAAATATACATACCGTGATGTAGATCTAGGAGAAAACACTCTAAATTGATGAAAAATGAGATCAAACATTCATATACATGATTAAATCCGTGTGAGAGATGTGGATCACTCACCAAATCTATAGAACAATCCAAAAACCCTTAGATCTAGATCCGGACAGCGAAGAACTTGCTCCAAATCTTTCGATCCGATGAACCCTCTCTCGAAACGGCGTAGATCTAGCTTCAAACGATGTAGATCTTTGATTCTCTTATGCATATCTAGATTTTAATGGCGGAAAAGCGGAGAGAATGGAGGATTCCAAATGAGAAAATGGGGAAAGATAACCCTTTCCCATATTTTCCATCCCCTGTTTATAGCCTCCCATCAGCCCACTAACGGGCCTCTCCAAATCAGCCCATTAAAGCACACAAAACCTGAACATCCAATTGTGAAACCTTAAAACAGCGATTCCTCTCAAACCGCTGAACCAAATCTTTAATGTGACCACTCTACGGAATGGGAAACATCATTTCCTTTCCAATGAGACCAATTTCAGCACCTGAATCAACCCAAGTCAAAAGTCATACCCTATACAAGACTAATAGGGGCAAAACGGTCACATAGAAAATTGGTAAAAATTATGGACATGTCTCACATCCCCATAAACAACATATCAAAAGAGGAGAATAATCCAACCCTCAGAGAACAAAATAAAAATATTATACGATCCCTCGATACGTAAAATGCGGGCTGTTACATGAGTTAACATAAAAATTTCCGGTTTTAAGTCGCTAGAATAGATCCTATGGCGATTCAAATGAAAATACACTTACCGTGATTTAGATCTAGGTGAAAATGACTTGAAAATGATCAAATTAAGATCAAACAACTCATATACCTGATTGAATCCGTGTAAGAGATGCATATCACTCACCAATTCTTCAAAACAACACAAAATCACCGATTACTCAATTCAAACACCAAAGAACACTCTTCAAATTTTCCAATTTGATGAGATCTCTCTTCACTTTGCGTAGATATAGCTTCAAATGTTGTAGATCTTCGATTCTCTTATATAGATTTAGAATTTTAATGGTGGAAAGGTGTATTTGATTGAGCAAGGAGGATCAGAGCTCAACCTAATGAGAGAATGAAGAAAGTAAATTATTCTCCATGCCTCTAAACCCCTATTTACAGCCTCCCACCAGCCCACTAATGGGCCTCATCAAATCATCCCACTAATGGCTTAAGAGCCAGAACAACAAACTATGAAACACAAAACAATGATTCTTCCTAAACTGTTGAACCAAATCTTTAATGTGACTAATCTATGGAATTGGCAACACCATTTTCATTCCAATGAGACTGACCTCAGCACCTGATTCAAACCCAGTCAAAAGTTATTCCCTATACAAGACTGACAAGGGCAAAATGGTCACAAATAAAATTGGTAAAAATTATGGACATGTCACACATCTCCATAACAAACATATCAAAATATGAGAATGATCCAACCCTCAGGGAATTAAAAAATATATTTTATGACCCTCCGATACGTAAAGTGCGGGTTGTTACATTTTCCCTCCCTTTAAGAATTTCTTCCCTGAAATTCTAAGCAAACTCAAGCAACCAAAACAATTCCGCATGCGTATCATCCATGAGCATCCAATTCTATCATCCTAACTAGCATCAATCAAGCCATGCATACATAGCTATATCTTAGCACGTGGAATTCTAACAATAGTACAAGTTACAATGATGTAAGGTGACACGACATCAATGGGTCATATTGATGAAGAGTTCTGGATGGGTCATCTTCATCTTCTCTTCTATCTCCCACATACAATTGTTATCATCCTCACTCCATTGTACCTTGACCAACTTAACCTTCACTACACCATATCAGCGAATTTGGCACATAGGGATGCAGACATAAAATTGGGCTATAAGCCGTATCAAATTTGATAGTGTTCAAATCCGTATCAAACTACATTTTATGATCCGCACCACCCCAAACACCCTTAATCTGATCGTCCATAAATGAAGTGTCGGTTCAGTTCATTTGATACGGGTTTGGACCATATGAAATTTGTATCAAATTTTTTCCCCCGTACCTCCATACAGGCACAATCGAGTTTTGCCACATCAAAACTTTCGGCCGAATAATCCTTTTTTCATTTTTCAATGGCGACCACCGAATACCCAAATTAGGGTTTTGGTACTCGACCGACTTCCTTTGTCAATAAGCCATCCACCGCACTCCATGAGTTATCGTCAGCTCACGCTACCTTCAGCTGACCGGCGAAGCCTCAGTCCACCGCTGTCCATCCTTCTCGTCACCTGTGGAGGTGAGTACCAGATCACGGTTAAATTTAAATATGAATTGGGTTTAATTTGAATTCGAATTGGGTTTAAATCGGGTTTAATTTAAATTTCCATGCCTTATTTAAAAAATATGAATGATAGATAGTTGCATGTGCTTGTCTACCTAGAATTCATGCTGCTATTGTGTTTAAATTGGGTATTATCCCCAGTATTATAGTGCGGCAGTGTATTTGCTATCTTTTACTTGTGATGTATTTGTCTACCTTGAATTCAGACACTTTTACTTGTGCTGCTGCTCATTTGTGTGTATTATTGCACCATGTACACTGATCCTTATAACTGATTTGAAGTGCATATGTATGATTTAATTTGAGAACTACAGCATACAAGTTCTGTTGACTGAGCTGCATGTATCTAGTAATTGATATTAGGAAATTTGTGTGATTGAATAGAAATGCCGGTGATGGATCCATGAATGAAAATAGAATGGCATTTATAGGTTGAGATTTAGTCAATTTGTTTGGTGTGTCATGTGTGTCACACTGCATGTGAGTAAAGGCGTAAAATTGATTTTCCATTTATGACTTGCTGCCTTGAACCAAGTTGCTTTGTGCCCATGTAACCAATCATTTTTGTTAGTCAACCCATGGCAAAAATAGAAGCTGGCTATTATAACATGTGTGTGCAACAACCTCCATCATTTGGATGGAGCTAATAAGCATGGATTTGAGTGGGTTGATCTAAACTTCAGGTAATAAGCTCGCTTTTTCCTATCCCCTCATCTCGTATACACTACATTAGATAAGGGCATATCCTCTCTTTACTAGTTCTGTTGATAAGGAGAATTATAATAATGTGGAGCAGCACAAGTGAGCATTGCAGCCAAGTGACACTGATCCTTAGCAAAAGTGACACTTTTAATTAGGTAGACAAATGAATTTTAGGTAGACAAATACAGACATATCCTATCCTATCATTCATATGTCCTTGATATTCTATCACCCTCATTTGTGGACATATCGAGAAGATATGAAATTTTACTTGACGGCAGTGTGGACATATCCTATCCTATAATTCTCCTTGTCTACCTTGAATTCAGACACTTTTACTTGTGCAGCCAAGTGACAAGGAGAATTATAATAATGTGGACATATCCTCTATATTGCTCTTCAATTAGCTTATAACAATTGTCTTTAATCGAGACTCAGTCTCGACTGAACAAGTAAAAATGTTGTAGACTTGCAATATTCAGCTACTAATGAAAATAATAATGTGGATATATCCTACCCTGAACTATGCGGTTTGCACTTTTTTACAGGTCTTTGTAGTATACATGCTATATGCTATCCAAGCTAACTTATTAGCAGGCCTCTTGAAGTTTTCTTCGATCTGAGTAGTTCTTTGAGAGATTTGAGTGTGTTAATCTTCCTGAAGGGTTCCTTCATCTTTTGTCTGTTTTGGAGGATGTTCATCTTGAAGGAAGAATTGATTCAACCGGTGGCTGCACTTTAGCTCACGATGCCGGTTCGGGTATTTATCCCAGCTTATTGTAATGTAACATTATGTATCTTCTTTAATGTAATGAAATAGCATGTATCTTATTTATTGTAATGTAATAAAATAGCATGTATCATTATATATTGTAATGTAATGAAATATTTCATACAATTGTTTCGTTTACTGTTCGAATTAGTGTATCCTGTCTTATATATGCTTTATGTTACAAATAATATGTGCTGCAGTTTCTGCTTAAATATAATATATATATATATATATACACACACACACACACACATAAGATACGGTTTATAGCCGTATCTACTTACACTTTAGATACGTCCAATAGCCATATGTTATCAAACTGGGGTTTTAAGCCGTATCTAAAAAATTAACATGTCATCTTTTGATACGGCCTTTTGCCATGCCTACATGCCTTAGATACGGCTAAAAACACAGGCTAATTAGCATATATGGTGTAGTGCTTCTTTCTCCTAAGCTGTTTCATGTCATTTTCCCTTCATGAAGCGACTTACGAGGTTTTGTAACTACGGTCACTACTTCTAGGTCTTCGAACTGCTCTGGAGATACCACCACATTCGAATCATGCATGCACTTCCGTAGAAACGACACATGGAAAACATTATGCACACTTGACATCTTCTCGGGTAACTCCAACCTATACGCTAGCTTTCCAATTCGCTCGACTATCAAAAATGGTCCAACAAACCTTGGAGATAACTTTCCTTTGCTTCCGTACCGAACAACATGCTACAACGGTGAAATCTTCACGAAAACCATATTGCCAATATCGAAATCCACATCTTCTCGATGCTTATAGGCATAACTCTTCTGACGATTTTGGGCTGCCTTCATTCGTTGCTGAATAATCTCGATACAATCTGAGGTTTCTCTTATCATCTCAGGTCCAAGTATCAACTTATCTCCAGTTTCTAGCCAACATGCCGGAGAATTACACGGTCTTCCATACAATGACTCATATGCCATCCCAATGCTCGACCGGTTGATGTTGTTATACGCAAACTTGATTAGATGTAGATGGTCTTCCCACGTTCCTCCGAAGTCCAATACACAAGCTCTTAGGAGATCTTCCAAAATTCGGTTAACCCTCTTGGTTTGACCATTGGTTTGGGGATGATAAGCCGTACTCAAATACAACTCGGTACCCAAAGTCTCTTGCAAACTTTTCAAAAATCCACTCATGAATATTGGGTCTCGATCACTCACTATGTTCTTTGGGATACCATGGAATCGAACTATCCATTTTATATAAAGCTAAGCCAACTTCGATGTTGTCCTAGTCATTTGACAGGAATAAACCTTGAACTTTTGGTCAAGCGATCCACGATGACTGAAATTCCTTTGTTTCCTTCCCTGGTTCTAGGTAGTCCATCAATATCTGCTCCCACTTCCATGTAGGAACTTCCAATGACTGAAGAAACTCACTCTTCTTCTTCCGTTAAGCTTTCACCAATTGATAGTTCATGCACTTGGAAATGAACTTCCCAATATCCCGCTTCTTCCCCTCTCACTAGTAAACTCGCTTCATCTCCTGATACATCTTATTACCACCAGGATGAATCGTCAACTTCGAGTGGTGACATTCCCTCAGAACATCATCTCTCAATCCGTCGATATCAGGAACAACCAATCGTCCTTTCTTTTAAAGCCAACCTTCTCGATCGACCTCGAACCCTTTATCTTAGGGTTCCAACTTCTAGATAAACTCAACAAGTTTTGCATCATGCTTTTGGATCTCGCCAATCCTTTCGATGAGAGTAGGTCTTATCGATAAGCTTGCCAACATTTCAGGTTCCAACTTACACCTTGGTATGAACTCAAATTATGCCAAGTACTCGAGGCTTTTCCATTCTGAAAACATCGCTCCCAAACTTGCATGTTTTCGACTTAACGCATCTGCAACTGCTTTACCTTTACTAGCAGTACAGGCTATACCAAAATCATACGATGCCGAAAAATCTAACCACCATTGCTACTGCAGATTCAAAACCTTTTGGGAGAAAAAAATATTTCAACGACATGTTATCCGTAAATGACTCAAATCGAACTCCCAACAAGTAATGTCTCCACATCTTTAAAGCAAACACAATCGGTGCCAAATCTAAATCATGAGTCTGATATTTCCTTTCATGCGGCTTCAGCTGTCGACTCGCGTAGGCCATAACCTTATCCTTCTGCATCAATACTGTTCCAAGTCCAGTACCACATGCATCGGTGTATACCACCATCTCTTCATTCCCACTTGGAATGGTCAAAACATGAGCACTCGTCAGTCTCTCTTTCAGGATTCCAAACATTTGCTCACACTTCTCTTCCCATGCAAACAATAGGTTCTTCTTCGTCAATCCTGTTAACGGTGCAGCTATCTTGGACGATAATATCCCATTAACCGAAGGAAAATTCCCACATCTGTCGCATTCTTAGGTCTATCCCACTCCTGGATTGCGGCCACTTTAGTAGGGTCAACCGCTATCCCATTTCTAGAAACAACATGGCCTAAGAACCTCACTTCTCTCTTCCAGAAGTGACACTTAGAAAATTTAGCCTTCAGCTGATGCTTTCGCAAGAATTCCAAAAAAACTCTCAAATGCATCTTATGCTCTTCCTCATTCTGGGAATAAACCAGAATATCATCCACGAACACAAGCACCAGCTTGTTCAACTGATCTCTGAAAACTCTATTTATAAGATCCACTAAATACCCTGGCGCGTTAGTCAACCCACATGGCATCATCAACCATTCAAAGATACCGGATAGTATCCTAAAAGCAGTCTTCGGCACACTATCCTTCGCCACTCTCAACGGGTGAAATCCCATTGCCAAATCCATCTGATAAAACACTTTGGATTCGTGAAGGTAATCGAACAAGTCATCAATCCTTGGTAATAGATATTTGTTCTACTTGATCACCTTGTTCAGCTCACGATAATCCACACATAATCTTAATAAGCCATTTGCGTTAGTTGCAAGCACAACTGGTGCACCCCATTCGGAAACACTTCTTCGAATGAATCCTTTTCCAAAAGGTCTCAAACGTGCACCTATAACCCTCACTGTACCTTAGGTGTCATCCGCCTAAGAGGCATAACGATAGGTCTTGCACTCTAGACCGAATCAATTCTGAACTCAATCTCACGATGTGGCGGCAACCCTTTGACTTCATCAAAGACATCCTCAAACTCATTTGCGATCAGCACCGATGACAAGTCTTCATATTGAATTAAAAGCGAATATAAATAGCTCACGAAGACCCCTTCTTCGGGCTTACATCGAATCAAAACCTTTCGCCATTCCACATCCCTTCTCGCAATTCACTCTTGCCGCATACCTCTTGAGCCAATCCATATTTAAGATAATCCCAAACCCAGTGAAGTTAAGAAAAAAAAATCACACACAAAGGAGCAACCATGACTCGATAACACAAGACCACGATAAAGCATACAAAGGCTGGACGTACCCTCAATTGAATTAGTCACAATCAAAGGTCTATCACAAATCTCAAGCTCCAAACCCAAACGACACACGAGCTCATTACAAATGAATGAATGCGATGCTCCAGTATAAAACAACACACGAACTAAAACATCCTGAACAGAAAGAGTACCTTAGACGACGTCACCCTTTCCCTTCAAATCAGCAGTAGGAGCCATTGAAGACGATGACACAGCTTCCAAGGCATAAGCTTTCACTATCTGCTTTCCCTTAGCCAGTTCCGTACAGTCCTTCTTGAGATGCCCAGACTTTCCACAGTTTTACACTTCCTTTCAACCTTCGGATTCTTATGTTCATTAGCAAAATGAGCTTTCTGTTGGCAGTTAAAGCAAACCACCTCACTCTTAGGTTTCTACTTGCCATCCTTTCTTTCTGCTATTACGAATCCCTCTTCTTCTTATTAATACTACCCTGCTGTGGTTTTGGAGCTACCTTTGCAGTAACAACAGTTTCTTCTTTCGGAAGCAGGCTTTCATGTCTCTCAGCTTTTTCCACAATCTTTTCATATGGATCGTCAAGACGATCCACCAATGGTCTTCCTATGTAGGTTTCCAAACCCATAACAAACTTCTCGTTCTTCTTATATGGAGTGTCTATATATGAGTGAGCATACTTCGATAAGGCCTCAAAATCAGAAACATAATCAAGCACTGGTCGACCATTCTGCTTCAACTCCCCAAATTTCTTGAATAGAACTGACTTCTGAGCCATAGAGCTAAACTTAATCTCAAACTTAACTTAGAATTGTTCCCAAGTTATCTCTTCTTCTGGAGTTTCAAGTGTAACAGAATTCCACCACTCCATGTCTCTGCCGTGTAAGCTTTATCTTAGTTGCATCATCTATACCCAAGCCTACAAAAATGTGAATACAGGCTGTTACTACAAAAATTTACAAAGAAGTTGATTGGCAATGAAGGGGTGTTGGATGGTTACGAGCGCACATGAATCCTTCAGAAAACAGAGAAGAGTACTGAGAGAAGCCAAGAGAAAGGAGGAATAGTCAAAAAGCTCCTTCAACCGGCACCTCCCTGGGAAGAGAAATCCAGAAAGCTACAAAAGGCCCACAGTACCAATCCGGTAGAGTCATTACGGCAACATCAACCCGGCAGGGGATTCTTCGGCGAAAGGTCAACTAAGCTGGAAGCCAAGAAAGATGAATGAAAGAGATCCGCCAATCGAGACCCGGAAGGCCGATAGGGCCTTAAGTATTAACCCTCCTAAATACCAATACACCAGGAAGCTAAAACATCAAGAGTATCGAACTAGAAGTACATGGAGAATATCTGGAACCAGTTTCCGAGACAACTGCTGTATAGGCATCGAAAGGTCGTTTTGATAAACAATAGACAAATCACCTAAAGAAACCTTCTGGAGCATCAGGCTATACCCGAAAATCCCACCGAAAAGCAGACCGAAACCCTGGAAGGGATACAAGCTATCCACACTAGTTTATTTAGCACAAACACTAATAGTGATTCCGAACCGGCAGCTATCCACATACATAATGAGGGCAGGCTCCTCTAAATATTCATGGGAAAACCGGAAGCCTATATCCAAAAGTCTATGACAGAGAGCATGCAACCGAGAACTCAAAACACCTTCCGAAGAGCTACAACGACAGCAAACACATATCAATCTCCAAGAGGCTCCTGTCTAGGCAAAACCTCCATTGCAGAAGCTATAATTAACACTGCAAAATGGTCGGAAGTGAAAACATTCAAAGCCAAGGAAAAAGGCGGCCGACAAAGGCTCCTAAAGGCCCAACGGCCCAACAGCGGAGGGGGGCCCAAGTTCCCTATAAGTACGATCCCAGGTGTAACACCCCACATTTTTAATATAATTAAAAATGTATATATATGCATAGATAAGATTAATAATGGTGATGTACAATGAAAATTAATTAATACATGAAAGAGAAGGAAAGATTAATTCAATGACAGTGTACGTAACGAAGAAGACAAAAAAATAAGGATACTTAATTTAAATATCAGGAATTAAGTAAAATGAACATCACCATTGCGTTCTTCTCGAAATTTTACTTGGAATAGAGTCCATGTTTGCGTAAATCGAACTTTGTATGAAGAAGTTATGGCCTTCGGAAGATGGAAGAAGAATTCAGAAATCAACCAGCCCAGAACAGGAGAAAAAAAATGGCCAGGTCGACCTACCCCTTGAGGAGGTCGACCTATGTCGACCTGGAGCGAAATTTTTGGTCCAGAAGCTTCCTGTGACGTGTTTTGATGTGCTATGCGAATCTGATGGCTTCTAGGTCAATCTAAGGGCTCTAAAACGCTCTCTACGCCTATAAATTCATAGCAAGACCTAACCTAATTCATAACAAATCCTCTATGACACCTCCATGCCGCCAAACTTCAACCAAACATAGCCGCCGCCTCAAAACTCTAAATTAAATTACAAATTCTTCATCAACTTTGGAGTTAAATCAAATCAAGTAGCAAAGTTCTACATCAACAATTCATGCTCTTCACCAACAATCAAATAAGAAAGATTAGATCCACATTTCTACATCAACAACGAATCATTTATTTCTCCGATCCATTCAAGGTGAGTGGAATTACAGTAAAATTTTGTATAATATATTGTTATCGTTCATCATTTTCCCGAGTTATAAATTCAATGCAAGATTCGTATTAAAATAATTGTTCTCCTATTCTCTTGGCCCTTTTTATTTTTGGATCGAGGTTATCTCGAACCTAGACGAAATCTTATTATGCATACGTACGGTTGAAATATGAAAATATTGGGGCACAACTTATTTTATGCATATATTATCCATAATTTTGGAGTTTGTGTCATAACAATTGTTATTGCATATATTAGGCATAATCTATTTTATGCAGTCGAGGATTATATTATTGAATTTATGTAAGTTTGACATAATTGTCATTAGACATGGAATTGGTATAATTTAATTTTAACAACATGTAATTGGATAACATGGGTTGGTGAAATTTATTTGTGACTTGGAAAATAAGCCTAGAGGGTGAATTAGATTATATGTATGAACATGGGAATGTTAGGATATATATATATATATATATATATATATATAGGGAAAATATTGATTATATGAAATTAGGAATAATTAGACATTGGAAATTTACATGTTGGCAGGGACGTACGCAGAAATTCTATACAGTGGGGGCGGATTTTATTTATTTATTTTGGCAATTTCACATTCTGTATTAAAACCAGGTAAAGTAAAATCTCCAGCACATTTATATTACCATTTGATTAAAAACATATAAATTATCATCATAAAATATAATTTATAAAACATCACCAAAAACATCATATGTTTTTTCTTCTCAAAATATCATCCTTAAAAATGATTCTTCATAAGCAATCTAGTTTGGATCAAACGAGGTTTGTGCAACAACCTAGTCCGCATTGAGTGAGATTTGTGCAACAATCTAGTTCAGACCAAGCGAGGTTCATAACGAAACAACGTCGTAGCTAAAAGTGGCTTGAGAAATATAAGGTTATTTTAAGAATAATTTGGGGTGTGAAAGGAAAAAAGTGAGTTATGATGGTTATTTTTAAGTAAGTGGGGTGTGAAATGATTAAATAGAGATGAAAATAGAACTAGCCAAACTACTGAAGAGAAAATGCGGTGTATTCAGCAATTGAAAGCACATACCTTAGGGTCATTTTTTGGATGACTGGAAAAGCACAATGGAAAACACCCTCGCATCCCATCATTGCTTCATCAAAGTTATCCACTTCTGGTAGCTCTGATCTCATTAAATGAAGCCTCTCTTTTGCTCGATCCAGATCCAAGAGATGCCCAATTTTCCTATAATCTCCTGTGCATTGAACACATTGATGTTACTATATAAAATAATTTTCCATGTTTCTATGCCCAAGCCTTTCTATTACAGGAAGGATTAATTTTTCTTTCTTCTTTTTCCCAAGTACTTCTATAATTATTATTCAAAATTCATTTTGCAGGACTCCAAATGCAATTATATCGAATTTGAGACTTAACCAACATGTTCAGTGGTTTAACTAAAACAATCAACAGGACTTTACAATTGGCAAAAGATCAAGCTCATGGAGTACAAAACCTGGGTCTCGAACAGTTCCTTCGACATGATATCCTGATTCAAGAAGTCTTTCAACAAGCCAAGAAATAAGAACAAATCAATTGCAATCCACTTGAAAGTTTTATTTTCTATTCAAATGACGTTTAATTTGAAAACGGGATTGGGGAAATATTGGAGGTGGAGAAAACGGAGGAATAGAGAAAGCAAACCACTATACTTGGTCTCTGGAAATGATCAGCTGAAGCTACGTGTAATACTTTCGGTCCTCTCCCTCTACTCTTCTGTTTTTTCTTTTTTGAATTCCAGTGGGGTCGGCCGATGCCACTCGGCCTGTTGTGAGTACGTCATTGCATGTTGGGGGGTATGAGCAACATTTAATTGGCGAATTTGGCTAAAATTGGATAATTTGGGTAATATGAAATCGGGCTAAATATTATGAAATTGGCATAGTTAATGACAAGCTAGAGATAGGCATAAATATGAATTGTAATTAAGTTGAATTAGGAACACATGACATGAATTTGGGGTTTGGGTGAAAGACGAATGTCAATAAAAGCCTATGACACGTGGTTAGATGCGTTTGTGGTGTAAGACTGCCTGGAACCGCCTGGCAAATCCAACAACCACAAACGGACGTCTAATGTGGGAGGTCAACGGGAAGAACTAGAGGCGTAACGGTTTATGACACGAGGTTAGACGCGTTTGTGGTGTAAGACTGCCTGGAACCGCCCGACAAATCCAACAACCACAAGCGGACGTCTAATGTGAGAGGCCATACATCGTTACGACATAATAAATAAATTAAGAAATACTAACCATAGAAAGACGTGTGGGTGACATGGGTATGGTTAGAGGGTTAAGTGGGTGGTATAAATGACATGTAAAACACGACTAAGGTAGACTTAACCGTTGTGTAAAACATGGAAACCATAATAAAGGGAACACAGGGGACATGTGAAACAAAAGTTTAGATATGCTTAACCAAATGGGACCCGCAACGATATTATGAATTAATTGAATTGAGTAAAGTTTAAGTAACGGATTATTTAAAAGGAAGGGTTGAGTCAAATCTAAAATTAATGACACAATAATGGGGGAATGATAACTACCTATTCTAAACTTGAATTGCGGTAATGTAAAATTAAATAATATGTAAAACTTGTCCTAGGGACAAGGGAAGATTATGACTTAAGATGTAATACAAGACTTGAAGGGTGGGACGACTTATACTATGAAATAAGTTAATCTAAGATGAAAATGTGAGAAAACACCAGTACGTTATCGTCTGATAAAGAAAACTTAAGTCATGTTTGAATTCATTAGTAAACCTTAGTTAACAGAAACTAAGTAATAAACCTTAGTTAAAGAACTAAGTAAATAAAGATGAAGTTAACCAAGTGTTAAACCTTAGTTAAAGAACTAAGTAAATAAAGATGAAGTTGACCAAGTGTTGAACCTTAGTTAGAGAACTAAGTAAGCAACGGTAAAGATAACTAAGTAAGTAAACCTTAGTTAAAAAGGAACTCAGTAACAAACCTTAGTTAAAGAGAACTAAGTAACATAAACTAAGTATCAAACCTTGGTTAAGATAATCAAGTAATAAACCTTAGTTAAGATAACTAAGTGGATAACGAGAAAGTGAACTAAGTAGTAAACCTTAGTTAAGTGGACTAAGTTGTAAACCTTAGTTAAGAAAAACGAACGATTGAGAGAACTAAGTAGTAAACCTTAGTTAAAAGGACTAAGTAGTAAACCTTAGTTAAGAAAACGATGATTCAGGAAACTAATTAGTAAACCTTAGTAGAACACGAGAAGGTGCGAACGTCCGTGTGATCTTAAAGAAGGCTCCAACGAACTGGGTTACAAAGCACGCGGCTTCGAGGGGACATGAGGGTACTCTTGGTATCCCTTTATGAGGCTGCAGATGATCCTCTTGGGCTCACAGAGGTTAAGGTCTGCGTTAGAAGAACCAAGGGTATGCCTTGGTTGCAATATAAGGCAACCTGAAGACTAGGATGGACCGGCGTGATTCGGCGAGACCAGTAGCCCTATGATAGCAACTCATCGTCTACCTACCATCTTGAGTCAGTCGAGATACGTAAAGCGGAAAGGCGGAGTACTCCAAAAGACCATATACTTGCTATCTAGTTATGGGTGCGGATGGCCATAGGTTAGTGGGGCATAGGGGGCCTGCGTATAGTTCTCATTTTTTTTCAAGGGTGGCCTTTCATTAGTTGAGGGAGGGGTCAAGTGGGACCATAGCCACTAGAAAAACAGAACTTAGCATCTGCATCGGAAGATAACTTAAAGCTCCCGACCGAGTCCCGTGTTTCTTGATTTGCCCTGCCACGGGACTCGGGCTGCACATATAGAGGACATGTGCAACTAGACATCGATAACGATTCACGACACGTGGGGAAAGTCTAGGAACATATATTGCTCTGGGTAGTGCGTCCTAGACCAAGGGGCATCGTTCGATAGGTAGCATAATCCATAGTTGGACCTTGGTCGCGTAAACCCTGAATCCGAGAAGCGTTCAATAGGTAGCATAAACGCTGGTTGAATCGAGGAAGCGCTCGATAGTATACCCTAGATTAGATCTAGATGATACACGGAATCTAGCAAAATCGAGAGTGGCAGTCCAAACGATTCGAGAATGGTGGCACTACACTGAAGTAGTATATATTTACATGATGAAGCCCGTACGACATACGGCAAGGGACTGTATATATACATGGAAAGGATTAGACGGGTTGGAGGTATCTACATATACGTTGTATTAGGTTAACCTACTAGTGGGACATGAGTATAGCCTAGAGAGCTAATGTCGCGAGTAACCTAATAAGCAAGAAAATATAACTGAATGGTATATGTAGGATTATACAGAAGTTTATTCTAAGTCCACTCACGCAGAACTTATGTTCTAACCCCCTCCTCATTACATACTTCCAGGTTAGGTTCAAGGCAGAGATGGTATAACTATGGATACTGGTTAGACAGTATGATATATAAGGTAAAGCTATTTTTGAATATATATTATATTTTAATTCCTTCCGCTGTGAGATGCTTTGTGAGTTCTGACATGTTTCTTTATCTCTGTCTTTTTCTGCAGGATACCAAAGCACCCAACTCGGGTCTCGATGGATCGAATTTGAAAAATTCGGCCTGTTGAAATCCGGGATGTTACATCAGGGGTCACATTATAGGGGGATTCGAATTCTTGTACTTTTCCTCTTAAAAAGAAAACCCAGAAAATGGAGATCGATTGAAGGATCTCTTCCATTCTGTTCATGTAAGAAAAGTTAAAGGTTAATAAATATCAAATTTTCCCTTACGGTATTTACTATGAGTTTATTATACTGATTGTTAATTATTATTGTTCAGTTTACTATTTTCTCTCTATACATGCTTGGATTCGAATTCTGAATCTATATCTATAGTCGGAGGAAACGACTCTTCCCTGTCAACTTAAACCCTTCCTATTTGCTTAGGTATTATCAACGAGCTTAGATTTCCTGGTGAACTTGGTCCTGATACCCAGAAATAGTAATTCGACCCAAACTCACGAAGGATAAGCGGACCATCTCCCTCTTAGGTCCATTACCGCCGACCTGATTCCGGTGTTGATGAAAAATATCATTAACATTTTGGCGCTAGAAGGAGGGCCAGAACCTTCGACCTTGTGGTTAACAGCCACCTATCTACCTGTGTTGTTCCGTCCTGGATTAGACTAAGGTCTTGAAAAAGCAAAAATTATGGGTAGGAGATCCCGACAAAAGCTTTCAGAATGTCAAATGGATGAGTCAAAGAACATGGACTCGGGAGTGGCAGTAGAACTAAGGTTGAGAGTGGAAGCCTTACGGATCATAAAGCGAAAAAGGGAAATGGGACAATATGCTTTTGATATCGAAAATTATAGTTATTCCCATATAGGGCAGACCCTAGAACCTCCTTCAAAGGACTTTACATCAAAGGGTATTAACATCTTCTCTCACCTAAAGCAAACCCTCCTTAGGCAAGTCAGGGGAACGACGTTTGAACCAGAAATAATGGACGATTTCGACCATTTCACCAACAAATGGTCCAAAGGGATAACATCTCAACCTTAGTATGTTTTGGGAAGTAAGAACGAAGGTGTAGGCACAACAGCAAGGCTGGGTCACAAAAGGATTAAAACCCAACGACATGAAGAGGGGCGCATGCCAGGGATACTCAAAGAATGCCACCTCGCCACTTCGATGGAAAACATTTACTTCCTAACCAATCATGAGCTTAACTATTGTCCACTCACGAAGAGAAAGCCCAAGTACGAAAGGAAAGCAGGAGGTCCCTATTTCCAGTCCCACATGATGAATGGACACGAGACTAATCACTGTAGAGTCCTCGAGGAAACCATCGTAAGATTCATCAGCTAAGGCCAATTACGAGAATTTATGGGAAAATCAAAGTGAATACGGTAAAAATACTTAGGAAAAGGATTACTAAACATGCCCAAGGGTACGGAAATCCCTCCTCTTGGAATTTAAAAGGTAACCCAAGAAGGGTCAAACCGTAAACGGATTAAATCCCTTGTCATCACCAAATTGGTCAGGACGAGGCATTCCCCGGAGGGGGATGATGTGTTAGTATTTCTCCATGCCCAAATCAGAAAGGTCTAGGTTAAAGTATCAAAAGCGTAAGCGTCCGTTTCATACCAGAATTGGTCATGGCGGTGCATCTAAAATTAGCACGCCCTGCCTCTGCTCATAGAAGAGTACGCCCTGCCTCTGCTAGAACTAAGCACGTCCTACCTATGCTCGTAGAAGAGCACGTCCCACCTCTGCTTAAGTTCCGCGTTACCCGCACAAGGGAACGCAAATCCCTATAATCGCCTACGATGGTCAGGATAGGGCACCCCTCAGAGGGGGTGGCGTATAAGCCTCTATCAGAACCCACGATGGTCCGTATAGAGCGTCAAAAGAGCAAATCTTAGTTCTGTGCCTACGATGGCCCCGTATAAGTTTCTGAGACCTTATCATTGCCTACGATGGTCAGGATAAGGCGCCTTCTGGAGGGAGGTTGGGTAAGTCCTTGGGCCATGCTTGTGGATAAGCTAGCCAAGTGCACCTTACGCATAGGCCCAGAGAGTGGCCAACAAAGCACGTACATCCTCTGCTTTGACATCAAAAGCCCAAGGGGTGGCTCAGGAAGCACGTACAGCCTCTGCTTCATAAATCAAATCCAAAAGGGGTGCCAAAACAATTAACGCCAGAAGGGGTGTCCGATATTCTATTTATAATACCCGAATCTGGGTTGATTCGTCTCTTCGCAAATGCCGAAAGGGGTTTTGGGTCTTCTATCTATAATACCCGAATCTGGGTTGATCCCGTCCTTCGCAATTGCTAGAGGGGGAGCTCCGGTCTTCAATCCATAAATCTTCCGAATAAAGCACAATTCGGGACTTCTATTAATGCCAGAAGGTAATCTCTGTTTGCAATCGTTAATACCTGAATCTCGGTCGGATTGGTTTCTCAACAAAGACCAGAAGCGGGCCCCAGTCTTAGATCTCAATACCTGAACCTGGGACAATCCTGAAGTAAATCACAACTGGAGGTGGGGTTTCGGTTTCGTCACAAATACCCCAAATTTGGGTAGAGTCGGACTCTTGAATCTAAACAAGAAGGAATTGCTCATCCCTCCCGGAAATTCTAGTATGGCCCAAAATTACACTTCTGTTACTACCAAGGATGGGCTTATGATCCTCTCAGGGATGTGTATTTAACCTATACATTCATTAGTTTATTTTCCAACATATTAGTCGCTTTCACAACCCTGGAAACGACGTCTTATCATAACACTGGTTCGGGGGAGAACTGGGGAAAAGATCCCAAACATTTCAAATAGCATCCTATAACAAGGACTATCCCCTTTTTCTAGGAGATCTTTCATTGGATATTTTCCCAAGAATAATCGTTACATGAAGAAATTCTTACTAACACTTAGCACAAGTAGGTTTCCACTCATTACAACACCCTGGGTTATAGTAACATTGTTTTTGACAAAAGCGATACATCATATAAGTCACACAACACAAAGACATGCCCACCGGAAGTCGCGACATAAACCATTACACAGACATAATCATCATTTTGAAAGAATTTATGTTACAAACATACGAGAAAGATCTATCATTCCGAATCGGGGTTTTGCAAAGCGAATTATAAAGAAGCGCACTTCTCTTTAGCTTTCTTAATTTATCCTCCAACTTATCGATTTGTTGGTATAGTCTACCTACTGCCACATCTGAACTCTCAAAGAATTTTGTTGCCAGCCTACGTTGCAAATTGCAAATACTTTCATCTTTCTCCTTCAGTGGTTTTTCCAAGTGAAGCACCTATTCCTTGAGATTCGTGACTACTATCTTTTGGGGATAATACATCTGTTTGTAGCTCGAAAGAGGGGCACTTCCAAAAATATCTTTGTGACTAACAACATTCGAAGTTTCCTCTCTAAACTGTGAAAAGGGGGTCTGGAACGAGTCCTCCTAACCACAGACCGGATGAAATATCATAATATGTAAAACGCAAATATCAGATATATGCTAATTACATCATGCATTCCATAGAGAAACAGTCACATGACTTTTGTCAATTCATACACACTTACACGTTGACATGTTAATACAACATCGCTAACCACCAAACGTCACAAAACCAATGCAATTCACTGACAAATTAAAAGAAAATGTATACTTCATACAATAATATTCGAAACCCCTTGGTAAATTGTTTTCATAGAATAGAGTTCCTTGGAAATTCCCTCCTCCCCATATTTTCAAACGCATAGTCTAAAGCATTACTATAACTTACACCTTCGAAGAAGCAGAGAACTGTTGTAACATGAGATGACTGGTTATTAACGAAATTCAAGGAGAAGGAAAGTATTTCGAAAGCGAAAGCCATACCTGTGTAGCATCAACATCGGACCGGTCAGGAGTCCCTTTCTTCTTGGAGTCTAAAGAACCACCTTCCTTGGAAAGTGAACCTTTCGATATGGGAGAGGATGTTATATCACCCTTTCTGGGACCACCTTGCTGATCAGCGTCTTCTTCTACCTCTCCTCCTGCCGTGTTTTCCTCCTCCACTTCTTCCTTGTAATCCTCAGAAAACTCTTCAATAAACAAAAGGGACGCAGGATTTATCTTGTCCATTGAAGGAATCATATGCCCCCGTCTCACCTGCTCAATCTTTTCCAAAATCCGATCTCGGTCGAATGGCTCGATTGAAGAAAAATCAATTTCCGGAAGCCCCTTATAATTGTCAGAAAATGCAAGGATAAGGGTGTCCTCATAGTACTCCATGACAATATAATGAAGATGAATATCTAATACAATAGAAATTCTATCACCGGCCTTGTAAATTATTCTTTTTGCAATAGAGAGTTGGTCGTTCATCCAACCCACTTCGGCAGCATGATCAACCTCCATCCTTAACTTTTCTTCTTTGAGATCTTCCTCTTGCTTTGCCAAAATAGCTTTGGCCTTTCTCTCCCCTTCCAGCAAGCTCGCCAATCCGTCGCGTTCCTTTTCTCCCTCTGATTTCTCCTGCAAAAAATTAATAACCTTACTCGCCAGCACTGTGTTCTCTTCTCCGAGAGCATTGACCTCCGCCATTGAAGTAGAAGCCATTCCTCTGGACAGATACCAAGTCTTCATTACCTGAAGAAGAGAAATGAGTTAAGCTTCTCACAAAAACAATAAGAATACGAAAGTATCAAAAAAGACAAGTCAATACCAAAAGTTGATCCTTCATTTGTTGGCAGTGGAAGTATTCTGAGTCTAAAAGTGAAGAAGTCGGCGTGATATTAGCCACTGCAGGGGATGAGAAAGCGAGACCCACAAGCCTATCAAAATCAGATGCTGGCGAAGGAGGTGAAGAAGGGATAGCAGGCTGAGAAGAAGAAGGCATCAAAATACTATGCCCTTCCCCACCTGACTGGCCGGAAGTGTCGCGAAGAATGGGGCTAGTTACGGACTTACCCTTCGGTGAAATATCAGGAGAAACGTCTACATTGACCACCTGGTCATCATTAATAGTGGAAGGGTCGAAGGTCTGTCTTACTTTTGGAGTAACAATAATGTCTTCCAAGACAACTGACTTGTCATGTTTTGGCCTCTTTGACGGCGGTTCACCGTCGGTATAGGCGAGCCTCTTTATGGCCTGGACACTAGACCTGCTGTAGGCAGCAAGGGCAGACGCACCTTGAGAAGTTGAAGATCCCTGGAAAATAGGAATTAAAGTAGTAAAATCACGATAACAAAGGAGTGAGAAAAAGAATGGGAAACGTTACTTGATCAAAAATATAGTATTATCTAAATCACCTAGATAAATGGAAGAACCCGCGTTAAACGAGTCAAAATGCAACAATAGTCCTTTAGGACCAGAAAATTGGATGGGAGGTTTCCCCAGTATCTTCTGCCCAAGAGGGAGCTGAACATATTCACGAAGTCTATTGGTGGTCAAGAGAAATGACCGGCATATATTATGACGATCACCCACAACCCCCGCACTAAACAAGAGGAATAATGCACTGAAAGACATGCTAGGAAACTATGGTCGATCATTATGGTATGATAACACATCACAACTTGTCGTGAATCTCACAGCACAAGGATTAAATATAATATAAAATATACAACATGTAGTGATAGTGAAGCAGAAAACACCAGACTTTCATAACAACTAGAAAGTAATTCCCATACACGTGGATAACAACAATAATGTTTATACAAGTTGCCTCACCACAACACTCAGAGAAAAAACAAACAGCGGAAATGTAACACCCCGTATTTTCTATAAACATAAAAAATAACAAACCAAAGTATACTTAATTATTAAAAGAAGAATTAAGGGAAATGGGTTATGCCATTGCGTTCGTCTCGGAATTCTTCTTGAGATAGAGTCCGAGTTTGTGTAAATCAGACTTCGTATGAAGAAGTTATGGCCTTCTGAAGTTTCAGAAATTAAAATTAATTAAAACAGCTCAGATTTAAATTCAAATTCGAATTCGAAAACACAGAAGCGGGCTGGGCGGGATTTTTCCCGCCCCAAGCCAGGTCGACCAGGGGGTCGACCTCCCTATACAGGTCGACCAGGGGGTTGACCTACCCTATATAGGTTGACCAAGGGGTCGACCTCCCCCCTAACAGGTTGACCTGTTTTCAGATCCGAGCCAGATACGGATTTTTGCGCCTAGACTAGTTTTCTGGACGGATTCTTTGGCTCCTAACCTATTTAAACACCCCCAAACCTCACTTTCTCTCCACACCAAACCATTGTAACGCTATGCTGCCTCAATCCTCAGTAAAAGAAATAAAGGACGTCCTTATGTTGCTCTAGTTCTTCAAGAAATCAAGCTTAGGAATTGCAAGTCAGAATTCTAAAACGAACGACGAATGAACCATTCTCTTCTCTAATCCATTCTTTGTGAGTGCAATTTCTTTAACAAAATAATTGTTAATTTAATTAAGATAAGTTTATAATTGGGATTATGAGAACATGCTGTTGAATCATGTGACATTACCAAGTTTTGCTAATCGTCTGTTTTGTGAACATATGACAGTTTTGTTAACTTATGTTAGTGGATCCATTTCATATGTCAGATCACATATGTTTAATTTGATTCATTTATGACATTAGAATCATATGCAAGTTTGGATGTAAATCATATGCAAGTTTATATGTGAATCATATGCAAGTCTATATGTGAATCATATTCCAGTTATATATATGAATCATGTGATATTAGTTTACATGTTCAATTTCATATGCAAGTTTGTATGAAATCCATATACAAGTTTAGGTGAAAACCATATTCATATATGCAAGTTTACATTTACATGTTTAGATCTATATTTAGATCCATGTCAATACATAGTTTATGAAATTTATGTTTTATATGTCTATTGCCTATGCATGTTATTGGCTATGCAAATTTATGTCAATATGAATTATAATAATGTAAGTTTATATGCTAGTAAAGACTTTTTAATTGCAAGTTAGATCTATTTTTACGTGTTATGCAATTTGTGATGTTTTTATGAGTTAGGCTATTTGTTAGCCTACGTATTATATGTGCTACACATACGAACAACATGGGGTCGCTGGGAAAATATTAATATTGTGAATTGGCATAAAATAGCTTAAAGGCATATAATTAATTTGAGACATTAATTAGTGTAATTTAGGGACATAATTTAAGTGACAATTATGAACATATATTAAATTAGAAATTATTGACAATTTAAATAAGGAAATTAATCCAATTTCGGGTTAAATAATTATGTGTAATAATGAACGCCTAAGACACGAGGTTAGACTCGTTTGTGGTATAAGACTGCCCGGACCCGCCCAGCAAATCCAGCAACCACAAACGGTAGTCTAATGTGAGAGGTCAAAGGCATAAATTAAATGCGTAACAACTGCAAAGACACGAGATTAGACTCGTTTGTGGTATAAGACTGCCCGGACCCGCCCGACATATCCAGCAACCACAAATGGTAGTCTAATGTGGGAGGTCTTGCAAGGTTACGGTTATAATGAATTAAGTAACACTTAACCAAGATAAACATGTAGTGGGACATGGGGTTAAGTGGGTGACATGGGTGGCATGTGAAATACGATTAGAAACACTTAACCAAGATAAAACATGTAAGAAGACATGAACAAGATGGGGTTAAGTGGGAAATCTTAGTGGGGACCAAGCATAGGTGGAAAGCTTGTGTCAAGCATGGGGACCCTTTTCAAATCGGTAACGCATTAAGTATCTCTATGAGCTCGAGTTATATCGAGGACGGGACACGCTTACTGGGTTTGATTGTAAGAGGTCAAAACGGGTTAGCGGTGGCAACACAAGTCCAACGGGGTCTTGTGCGTGCGTGGGCCCGGGCTGGTAGGTAAGACAATGTTGCATCGTGTAGGTATAAGCCGTGCATCCTTGAGTTGTATCGGGTTGCCACTTTGGGGAGTGATACACCACACTGTGGGACCAGCACGGGTATCTACGAGTTAGGGAGCCAATCGCATGGGGGTAGTGGGTACAACTAATGGAGATAGGGGCAGGTGGCACCTATGGAGACAGCTAGTGATACACGAAACTACCATTATCATTATGTTCAGTAGGCGGGATCAACTTTTAGGGTGACTAGTATTGGTGCAGTACAGTATAGTTTAGTAATTATCCTAAAGTGTTTGGAAGCGCAATTTAACGTTATCTTATTCGTCTTGTTTGCTTTGTCATTTGTTTCATAGTCATACCTTATTTTCCAGTTTATAGCTTATCCTATTACTTTAATAATTATATTGTTGAAGTTATTGGACTCACCAGACTTTATGTCTAACCCTGTTTGTTTTCGCCTCTTTTCTTCCTCCCCCCCCCCCCCAAGGTTCTCAGGTGGGACTAGTGCTAGTGGAGCTTGATTTGGATCTTTTTCTCTCTTTGGAGGAGCTTGGATTGCTGAAAGTAAAGTTCAACTCATCTCTTTTCATGGCTTTTTATGTTGGGGTTATGCTTTTTACTTTATGTACTCAGAAAACAATTTATCAAGATGGATATTACATGTACTTGGTTTTATGGTTGGTTTTTGATGTTGTTGTAACCAAACTATTTCTCCGCTGCAATAATTTTTTTTTTAAATTTTCAAAGTACCAATATATGTATCTGTCTTGTTATATTCCGTTCTATACACTTAAAATAATCCATGAAAGTTAATGCATTCCCTTTGTGAGTAACATTAATGGACGTGGGGTGTTACACGTGGTATCAGAACTGAAGGTTACTAGAACATATAAGAGATTTGAAAAACTATTTTTCAAAAACAATTTTATAAAAAATATTTTCAAAAATATGTTTTAAGAAGAGTATTTTCAAGAGAAAAGTTTATTTTGAAAGACGTAACCCCCAAGAGCCATATATCTTTCCTTCGATTCTCCATTTTGAATCTCTTCTTTTTATTTTTCAACATTTCTGGGGAACTCGATTTACCCGAGGGCGTACAGATACCAGCTTGGTTCAGAAGGTATCTAGAGGCTAGGGCCACCGCTGTAGGCCCAACAGACGTTCCTCCTCCCCCAGCTACATCCGCTCCTCCTCCTCCTCCTACCCTCATTGATGCTTTTTCTAAGGTATGCAAGGACTTCCGAGCAATGGGCGTAAAACCTTTTCATGGATTAGAGACATTTGTTGAAGCTCGAAATTGGCTCACGGAGACGGAAGATCTATTTGGTATCTTCGAGGTAGAAGATGGAAGGAAGGTCCAATTAGCAGCTTGGTTGATGAAGGACGAAGCCTCATTTTGGTGGGAGGTCACGAATGGAGAACGTCATGTGGAGACATGGATGGATTTCAGGTGTAGATTCGGGATGGAATTTCTCTCATGAGCAGAAGAGAATTTATACATGGATAGGTTCTTGGCGTTGAAGCAGGGGAATTTATCAGTGAAGGAGTATGTCAATAAGTTAAATCAGTTGGCAAGATTCGGCTTAGACTTGGTGAACACACCTGAGAAGAAGGCCCTAAGATTCATTAAAGGTTTGAATGAGCCACTACATGGGTTGGCCATGACCCACATACCTATGGGGGCCACCTTCGAGAAATTGGTTGACATGGCGCTTATGCATGAAGAGGAGAAAGGCGCTAATGCTAATAAGGCACCAGATAAGAAAGGGGGTCCAAAGAAATCACAGCAGCAACACAAGAAAGTTGGGAAGGATAACAATGGCAAGGGGAAGAAGAGGTGCTTTAATCGTGGGACACCAGGCCATCTGAGCAAGGACTATAGGAAGAAGAAGAAGACTGGCTGTTTCCACTGTGGCGAGGTAGGACATCTGATTAAAGACTGCCCGAGGAGGCAAGGGCAAGGGCAGAGGACAGGGTCTACTTCTGGAGGGCAGGTTCAGGCTCTCATGGCACCAGGGCAGGTTCATGCTCTCATGGCACCAGGACAGGAGAGAGGTAGAAGCATTTCTGTTGAAAGTTTGGTTTTTCTGTTTGATCATCCTGTTCGTACTTTGTTTGATTCTGGCGCTTCACACTCATTTGTATCTACTTCTATAGTTGAAACACTGCACCTAAATACTTTTCTAGTTACAGATCCTATTGTAGTCTCAAATCCTATTGGTGGTTCGGCACATCTTTTAATGATTTGTCGGGATTTGAGGATGTCTATCTTGGGCGTTGGGTTTGAATGCAACGCCTTCTTTCTTGGCTTCATGGGCTACGACTTAATTCTGGGCATGGATTGGCTAGCCAGATATGGTGCCATCCTAGACTGTGAAAGAAGGGTAGTTAGATTGTTGACTCGTTGTGAAAAGACCCTTGATATTCCTTGTGACCTTAGGGGTCCGGTGATGCTTAGTTACCTAGAATCTCTTGACGCGTCCAACGATGATTTGGAATCTGTTCGGGTGGTCCGTGAGTATGGTGACGTCTTCGATGAAGTTCGGGGTTTACCCCCGAGGCGCGAGATAGACTTTCGTATATACCTAGTAGATAATGCAAATCCGGTTGCATTACCTGTACGCCACATGGCTCCGAGAGAGAGAAGAGAACTCAGTAAGCAAGTGAAAGAGTTGCTTGAGAAAGGGTTCATAAGAAGAAGCATTTCAGAATGGGGTGCTCCAGTTGTATTTGCTACGAAGGATGATGGTTCACTTAGATTGTGTGTGGACTATAGAGTGCTGAATAAGCCCACAAAGAAGATCAGGCACCCTTTGCTGAGGATAGACAATTTATTTGATCAGTTGGTTGGTGCTTCTGTTTTCTCGCAATTGGATTTAGCTATAGGATTTCATCAGCTAAGGGTGGCTGAAGACGGCATATATAAGACTGCATTTAGAACTCCTTACGGTTTCTTCGAGTGTCTCCTCATGCCTTTTGGTTTGACGAATGCACCCGCATATTTTGTTGACTTAATGAGTAGGGTGTTTAGGGAGTTTCTAAACAAGTTCGTGGTAGTCTTTGTGGATGATATCTTGATTTTCTCTAGAAGCGAGGAAGAGCATGCCCTACATCTTAGGGAAGTCTTAGAGACCCTACGAGCGCATCAACTCAAAGCTAAATTCTCCAAATGTCATTTTTGGAGAAAAGAAGTGAGGTTCTTAGGACACGTGGTCTCTAAGGAGGGGATAGTTGTGGATCCTACAAAAGTGGTGGCAATCCAAGATTGGAAAATTCCTAAGAACGCAACAGAAGTAAGAAGCTTTTTTGGGCTAGCTGGTTATTATAGGAAGTTCATTAAAGACTTCGCAAAGATATCAGCCCCACTTACCCGGTTTACGAAGAAGAACTTGACTTTTGCTTGGGATGTTGACTGTGACGATGCTTTCCAACGTTTGAAGAGGGCTCTGATGACAGCTCCAGTTTTAGTTTTGCCAGATGGGAGTAAGCAATTCACGGTGTATACCGATGCTTGCAGGACAGGGCTTGGCGAAGTGTTAATGCAAGAGGGAAGGGTGATATGCTATGGTGGAAGGCAGTTGAAGGTACATGAGAAGAATTACCCCACCCACGACTTAGAGTTGGCTGCCATAGTTTTTGCGCTTAAGTCTTGGCGTCATTATTTACTTGGCGAGAAGTTTGAGTTGTATACAGACCATAAGTCACTAAAGTACTTGTTCTCTCAGAAAGATCTAAACTTGAGGCAACAGAGGTGGATGGAGTTTTTAGCATCCTACGACTTTGAGATCGCATATACCCCTGGCAAGGGTAACGTTGTAGCTGACGCCTTAAGTAGAAAGAGGTTGACTTTGAGTCCTTTATTCGTAGAGCAGCAGAGTTTGGAGTATATATCTACCTTTGACTTCAGACCCTCTATCGATCATGTACCCAGATTGTTGGCATCACTATAGGTGCAACCTACACTTTTGGGTCGGGTTGGAGAGGCACAACGAGATGACCCACAGTTGGTTGAGATAGTAGGCAAGCTTATAGGAGGGGAGTCTTCGTGCCATCTTAATAGATATGCTATAGATGAGAGAGGCTGTTTACGTAGAAATGAGGGACTTTGCGTACCACAAGACGAGAGCTTGAGGAAAACGATTCCTGAGGACTCACATCGCTCCAAGATGACCATACATCCCGGTAGTGACAAGATGTATAAGGATAAGAAGCGAGTTTTCTTTTGGTCCGGAATGAAGAAGGACGTGGCTGAGTTCGTTTCTAGATGCTTGGTGTGCCAGCAAATCAAGGCGGAGTAAAAGAAGCCTGGTGGTTTGCTCCACCCTTTAGAGATTTCGCTGTGGAAATGGGAAAGTGTTTCCATGGATTTTGTATACGGGTTGCCAAGATCGAGGAAGGGTAATACGGGAATTTAGGTAGTTGTAGACAGACTAACCAAGAGTGCCCATTTTATTCCCGTTAAAAGTAGAAGGACCGCCACGTGGTTATCATCTTTTTACCTTCGAGAGATAGTTTGTCTGCATGGCATACCCTCTAGCATTGTGAGCGATAGAGATCCCATTTTCACTAGCGAGTTTTGGAAAAGCTTACAAGAGGCGGTTGGAACACAATTGTGCTTAAGTACCGCTTATCACCCTCAGACGGACGGCCAGACCGAGAGAGTGAATCGGGTTCTAGAAGATCTTTTGAGGCTATGTATCTTAAACTTTGGAGGGACGTGGGAGGAACATCTTCCATTAGTGGAGTTCGCCTATAATAACAGCTTTCAGGCTAGCATAGGCATGGCACCATTTGAGGCTCTTTATGGACGACCGTGCCGATCACCTACTTATTGGTGGGAATCTACAGATAAGGTTTTGCTTGGACCCGCTATGATTAGGGAGACTTCGGAGAAGATAGACTTGATTCAGAGGCAAATGAAGACGGCGCAGGACCGGCAGAAGTCATACGCTGATAAAAGACGAACCGATCTCGAGTTCGATGTTGGAGACATGGTTTTTATTAAGGTGTCACCGTTGAGGAACGTAGTCCGTTTTGGATCAGTAGGGAAGTTGGCACCGAGGTTCGTAGGACCCTTTCCAGTTACAGAGAGGATTGGATAGATGGCGTATAGAGTAAAGTTGCCAGAGAATCTCAGTGGCGTTTATGACGTGTTTCACGTTTCACATTTGCGTATGTGTTTACATGATACGGTGGAGGTGGTAGAGCCGAGTATGCTCAAAGAAGTGGAAGTAGAGCGAGATGCCACGGTTAGGCGAGCTCCTACATGCATCCTTTGATCGGAGGTCAAAAAGCTACGCAACAGAGAGGTTAAGTTGGTCAAAGGGAAATGAGGAGATAATCAAGGAGACGCGACTTGGGAAACGGAAGGAAAGATGCGTACGCTGTACCCTTTTCTTTTTGAGTGTATGTTTTTTACTTCTCCTTTTTCTACCGCCTTGTTTATACTTTTCCTATCATTTAGTATGTCTTCGCGATTATATATTCGATCTTTAGTTAGGAAGAATTCTATGGTTGTAAACATGTGTTCGAGACATGTTATGTTTGATGGATGCAAGTGGATGCTAGTGGTTGCTTGCGGATGCACACACATTAAGCACTAGATTGGCTCATTCACCTTCATATCGCATATGAATAAATGTGTATATTTAAATTAATGGATGTATAATGGTTGTATTATCATATGGACGCTGCATTAAGATGAATGGTTGTGCACGCATGTAAAAATAATTTGTATCATTAGGACTCTTTTGCATGCATAATGGACGCAAGGCACTATCATAATTTGCATTAAGGAGGACAACTGAATCAGTAGGCCACCTAATTTTGCATTAGATAAGAAACATATACACACACTCTGCATATGTTCATACGACATTAGAAACCATTTAAGGACAATGGATGCCTGTGTTTATTGGATGAGTAGATGGACGTTTGGATGGTAGGATATACATTCTTCTTGACTTGAAGATTTCGGGGACGAAATCCTTTAAGGAGGGGAGAATGTAACACCCTGTATTTTCTATAAACATAAAAAGTAACAAACCAAAGTATACATAATTTTTAAAAGAAGAATTAAGGGAAATGGGTTTTGCCATTGCGTTCGTCTCGGAATTCTGCTTGAGATAGAGTCCGAGTTTACGTAAATCGGACTCCGTATAAAGAAGTTATGGCCTTCAGAAGTTTCAGGAATTTAAATTAATTAAAACAGCTCAGATTTAAATTCAAATTCAAATTCAAAAACACAGAAGAGGGCTGGGCGGGATTTTTCCCGCCCCAGGCCAGGTCGACCAGGGGGTCGACCTCCCTATACAGGTCAACATGGGGTCGACCAGGGGGTCGACCTAACCTATATAGGTCGACCAAAGGGTCGACCTCCCCCCTAATAGGTCGACCTGTTTTCAGATCCGAGCCAGATTCGGATTTTTGCACCTAGACTAGTTTTCTGGACGGATTCTTTGGCTCCTAACCTATTTAAACTCCCCCAAACCTCACTTTCTCTCCACACCAAACCATTGTAATGCTTTGCTGCCTCAATCCTAAGTAAAATAATAAGGGACGTCCTTATGCTGCTCTAGTTATTCAAGAAATCAAGCTTAGGAATTGCAAGTCAGGATTCTAAAACGAATGACGAACGAATCATTCTCTTCTCTAATCCGTTCTTTGTGAGTACAATTTCTTTAATAAAATAATTGTTAATTTAATTATGACAAGTTTATAATTGGGATTATGAGAACATGCCGTTGAATCATGTGACATTACCTAGTTTTTCTAATCATTTGTTTTTTGAACATATCACAGTTTTGTTAACTTATGTTAGTGGATCCATTTCATATGTCAAATCACATATGTTTAATTTGATTCATTTTATGACATTAGAATCATATGCAAGTTTGGATATAAATCATATGCAAGTTTATATGTGAATCATATGCAAGTCTGTATGCGAATCATATGCAAGTTATGTATATGAATCATGTGATATTAGTTTACATGTTTAATTTCATATGCAAATTTGTACGAAATCCATATACAAGTTTAGGCGAAAACCATATTCATATATGCAAGTTCACATTTACAAGTTCAGATCTATATTCAGATCCATGTCAATACATAGTTTATGAAATTTGTGTATTATATGTCTATTGCCTATGCAAGTTATTGGCTATTCAAATTTATGTCAATATGAATTATAATTATGCAAGTTTATATGCTAGTATATATTTTTAATTGCAAGTTAGACCTATTTTTACGTGTTATGCAAGTTGTGATGTTTTTATGAGTTAGGCTATTTGTTAGCCTACGTTTTATATGTGTTACACGTACAAACAACGTGGGGTCGCTGGGAATATATTAATATCGTGAATTGGCATAAAATGGATTAAAGGCATATAATTAATTTGAGACATTAATTAGTATAATTTATGGACATAATTTAAGTGACAATTATGAACATATATTAAATTAGAAAATATAGAAAATTAAATATGGAAATTAATCCAATTTGGGGTTAAATAATTATGTGTAATAATTAACGCCTAAGACACGAGGTTAGACTTGTTTGTGGTATAAGACTGCCCGGACCCGCCCGGCAAATCCAGCAACCACAAACGATAGTCTAGTGTGAGAGGTCAAAGGCATAAGTTAAATGCGTAACAATTGCAAAGACATGAGGTTAGACTCGTTTGTGGTATAAGACTACCCGGACCCACCCGGCAAATCCAGCAACCACAAATGGTAGTCTAATGTGGGAGGACTTTCAAGGTTACAGTTATAATGAATTAAGTTACACTTAACCAAGATAAACATGTTGTGGGACATGGGGTTAAGTGGGTGACATAGGTGGCATGTGAAATACGATTAGAAACACTTAACCAAGATAAAACATGTAAGAAGACATGAACAAGATGGGGTTAAGTGGGAAATCTTAGTGGGAACCAAGCATAGGTGGAAAGCTTGTGTCAAGCATGTGGACCCTTTTCAAACCGGTAACCCATTAAGTATCTCTATGAGCTCGAGTTAGATCGAGGACGGGACACGCTTACTGGGTGTGATTGTAAGAGGTCAAAACGGGTTAGCGGTGGGAACGCAAGTCCAATGGGTTCATAAGCATGCGTGGGCCCGGGCTGGTAGGTAAGATGTTGTTGCATCAGGTAGGTATAAGCCGTGCATCCTTGAGTTGTATCGGGTTGCCACTTTGGGGAGTGATACACCACACTGTGGGACCAGCACGGGTATCTACGAGTTAGGGAGCCAATCGCGTGGGGGTAATGGGTACATCTAGTGGAGATAGGGGCAGGTAGCACCTATGGAGACAGCTAGTGATACACGAAACTACCATTATCATTATGTTCAGTAGGCGGGATCAACTTTTAGGGTGACTAGTATTGGTGCAGTAAAGTATAGTTTAGTAATTATCCTAAAGTGTTTGGAAGCGCAATTTAACGTTATCTTATTCGTCTTGTTTGCTTTGTCATTTGTTTCATAGTCATACCTTATTTTCCAGTATATAGCTTATCCTATTACTTTAATAATTATATTGTTGAAGTTATTGGACTCACCAGACTTTATGTTTGACCCCGTTTGTTTTCACCTCTTTTCTTCTTCCTCCCCCCAGGTTCTCAGGGTGGGACTAGTGCTAGTGGAGCTTGATTTGGATCTTTTTCTCTCTTTGGAAGTGCTTGGATTGCTGAAATTAAAGTTCAGCTCATCTCTTTTATGGCTATTTATGTTGGGGTTATGCTTTTTTACTTTATGTACTCAGAAAACAATTTATCAAGATGGATATTAAGTGTACTTGGTTTTATGGTTGGTTTTTGATGTTGTTGTAACCAAACTATTTCTCCGCTGTAATAAAAGTTGTTTTTAAATTTTCAAAGTACCAAAATATGTATCTGTCTTGTTATATTCCGTTCTATACACTAAAAATACTCCATGAAAGTTAATGCATTCCCTTTGTGAGTGAAATTAATGGACGTGGGGTGTTACAGAAATCCAAATATTAGATAGTAGTAAAACTGATACGTATGCCTCCAACTCGCTATCGATCAACATCATCGTCCTTACTACGGCATCACCTGTCACCTACTACTTAGTCCGCCTATCCAACAATTGGACGAACAACCCAAGGTAATAAGAGGGAAACATAAAACTTTGAGTCAGACAACCGTCTTAGTGAGCGATAAAACAGTTAACAAACTTCATCAATAAATTATATGAGAATAGGTAGATAAATGAACTAATCTACCAAAACACCTCTGACAGTGATAGCTGTTTTCACCAAAAATGGTTCAAACACCAAGGGTACAATGAATGTACTTCACCAATATGGTTAGAAAATAAGTGGAGCCGCACTCAACAACAATTAAAAGTAAAAAATGCAAAGGAAACAAAATGAAGACGAGGTTTTAGAGCGGTTCAGCCTTGTCTTAGGCCTACATCCACTGTGAGTGGAGTTTGCATTATCATGATGATGATTACAAGATATATCAGCTCTTGTTCTTTATACATCCTCCTATTCACACAATATATTCTCAATTTATATACAAATTCCGCTTAGATTCACTAGATTCGATGAGGGAATGGCAGGATCAGTGATGGGGAAGGATGGAGAGATGACGGAAGAGGAGGATGTTTTGGATCCTTCGCACTTATCAGATTTTAACGGATGCCATGGCCAAATGGATGAAGGATCTTCGGATGGTGATGATGATCATGGTAGGAAATATTTTAGAAATGGCTAAGGATGGAATCTCGCAGCACTTCGTGATGGCCGAAAGTCCCTTTTCTTGGTGGAGGGTGTGTCCACTTTATAGGTGAGCCCTTGCGGAGATTTGAACTTGAATTCATCCGAGTCGCTTGTCCCATTTATTACGAACATGCCACCGCCCGGTTGTAGTCAGTTGTTAGCGATCGTCCCCTACCGTTTAGAGAAAGTAACTTTAAGAGCGGGCGACTCTATGAGAGTGAGCGACTTCCCAAGTCGCGAACAGATTTAGGTTAGTGATCCTTAATTGGCGAAAAACATCTGTCTGAAATAGTAACAGCAGATCGAGGAGCAAACGATTGGGGCTGTAATCTTTAAGTGCACATAGGGCACGTGCGCGATCCCTGGTATCTTTAAACTCTTGTCTAACTGATGGGGCGGTTATCTTCTTTGCTTTGTTTAATCGAACTTTTTGATACAAGAATGAGCGAGACGATCCTTTCGTGACGTGTGAACCTTTGTGTCGTGTCGTTCTTGCAATGGTCTTGCATGCGCGACTTCTTTATAAGTTCAAATTATGTCGTGCGACCGACCCTGGCTGTGTTTGAGCGGTCCTCCTGATCCTTTTAACGTGTGCAACTTTTCCCAGCCGTACTTAACCCTTCATAGTGTGTGGTCGCCGCCGACCTTCCACAGATCGTCTGAGTATATTGTGAAGCATTTTGCATGACCGGTCCTAATGGCGCCCGACCCATGATTCTACCGTAGGATTAACAAACCAATATATGTGTGGTTTTTAAGGGATAAACATTTGCCCCTTGATGTTTGTAATTTTATTTTGCAAAAATTACTGGCTTCGAAATAACTGATCACAACATAGTTTGGTAAGCTAAATCAGGTTTATCAAGGATCGGTCGTGCAAGACTTAGGGTCATTCTTAGGGAAACGAAACAGCTGAAATTGTACCTCCTCGTGGGTGAGAAATGTAAGTCACTCTCCTTATTTCGATCGGTCAAATCATGGGGAAACGGGCAAGATAGCTGGTCTTTGATGGGCCATGCGCAATCAAGTACTGTGCTGACACGGCAGAAAAGGTCTGGATGCATGTCCCTTAATCTTCCTTGTCGTTTTCTTACCCCTCATTTATTTTATTCTTATTTTCCCATATAAAAACACATCGATAGCAGCTGTTCCAGTTTTTAAAATCTTAGCTTCTGTTTTAACTTCATTGTGACTGGATTCTCTCATTAAGGATTTTCTTACTTTTTAATCTGTGAAGTGCAGGTTTGCCATTCTTGCTTGTGTTTGTTCTTCTTTTGAATTGATAATGCATGCTTTTAGTATGAATGAGTCCTTTCATGTTTTTTAGAACTGCTTTCTGAAATCCTTTGTGATCATTAAATGCGATTCATGTTATCGCTGATCCTTCTGCGATGAGAACAGTCAAAATTCTGGAATGGTTTCACTTCATTTTTGTACTCATCTTACAACTTCAATTCACCGCTCCTGCTGATTCTAAACTTTGTACATACAATATGCTTGCTAAAATGTTTAGGACAAGTTATAATCCCTGATACCATGACCATGTGTTGATAACTTGTTCCCTGTTGCTAAAATACTTTTAAGGCATGTTGGCTTGATACCATTACTACGATTTATACTTCTGGTTTGATTCATGTGACCGCTCAAGTGTATTTTGGCGAAAGATCATTCTTGCTTTGCTCTTGAGTTGACTTTGAATGATTCTGACATGTGAGAACAAAATGTGCTTGTTGCGCACAATCGAGATTGAAGGAGTTGATTGTTCATGTTTTTTCTTTTGATTGCTTCACTTGTTTAACTTTGACTGACCCTTTTAACCCTGATTGCACAATTATTCACTAATCCATCTTTTAGGATGGATTCGTCTCCGGAACGCCGTCGGATAGAAAGGTTCTTTGATTTAGATGTTCAAATAGATGATGTTCAGTCGACGGGGTAGCCGTCTGTGGATTCTCCTCTCAGTCCCTCTTATTCAGAACTTCAGACTATCGTGAGCAGGCCACGTTATGATCCTGGACCGTGCAATCCCAAGCTTGCTAAGCGGCGTAAAGGCTGGAGCTTACAGGGTATATCTTCTAATACGGACATATCTCCATCTGATCATCAGACTTTTTCTTACGACATGATTGCTGCGAAGTCCCAGATGCTGGCCCGCTTCGAGGCTGCTATGTACCAATTCGGAAGGTAAATGGACTTGCTCAAGGACCATCCCGTGAAGCAAATGAGCGGCTGGCACTCTCTAGCTTGTGACCTTCAAAAGCTCCATAAGGACAATCTTGAGTGCATTTCTGCTTTAGATGGCAAAAAGGCGAAGCTGATTTAGGCTCTGAGGTCCAGAGATTGCGTAGTTGCTTCTTTTGTCCCAAGAGGTGTCGAGTCGGTAGCTTCAAAGCATGCTGATGAGGCTCCATCCTGCTCTACTCTAGGTAAGAGGAAAGTCAGCAGGCCCAGGAAGAACAGAGGTCTATAGCTTTCCTTTCTTGCTTTTGATGGTTCCTTTTGCAGACTATGTTTTAAGATCGGTTGTATAAGCAGGTGCCGATCCCTGCATCTGACTTTCTGTTGGTTTTCTCTGTGACTTGTGCACATTCTGTTGCTTTGGTGGTATGGTGGATGACTTGTGATGACGCTTTAATGTTTTGCCTGATGCAAGGTAGTGCTCGTACTTATCCCACTGTGATCTTGCGCCCTGTTTAATAGCATTTTTATTTGTATCCTTGTGTTTCCATTTTCGACGGTCGCGCGTTAGTTTCGTATTTACGATGTGTTGCTTTAGTGCTACCGGCTTGTTTTTCGGTTTCAAAGCAACTTACTTTAATTTTATTGAATTGGAAGCGGTCAGCTTCTTAAAATTCAGTTTGGTTAATTAACCTTGTGCCACCCCTTTTCTTTTGAATTAGCACGCTCGTACATTTGCGGATCCGGTGGCATAAGTCTTTCGAACTTAAATATATATTGTTGTTGATTAAGATGTACTCAAATCTGCATGTCGTTAGCTTGGTGAACCAAATTCTTTGGAGACTGGTTTTGAGTACATGCCCCCATGGGAGGTCTTGGGTTTCAAATTTCAATCCAATTTTGGTCTTGTTTGATTTGGTTATCAAAAATACCTAAATTGGATACCCCCTTTCAGCTAGAATTTTTGTTACTCCCTTTCAGCTAGGATTTCTGCTTGCGCTGGTCCTTCCAGCATGTTTTTCCAGTCCTTCCGGCACTAGAACTGGTATTTTCAGCCTAGGTTCTTTTTAAAAAAAATCTTTATGCTTCGTCCCGGGAGGTGGGCACCAGTTCTTCTTATCGGATTTTTGCTCAATTAAAAGAATTCGTGTCCTAAACCTAACAAGGTGCCTCTTTTGGGACTGGCAAAAAGAAATTCTAAATCCATAGGACATGTTAAGCTGCCTTTGATTTGATGCTTCTGTAATGTCTCGCAAATCCGCACTATCTGAGTTGACTAAATACACCACACGTCCAACCCAAATTGCACAGAAATACGAATCATTAATAGAAAGAAGTTCGAGGATGAGAAATAGAAAGAAAGAAAACTTAGAATAGAAGAAGAAGAATAGAAACACAACATAGAATCTCACATCGCAGCGGAATAAAATATAACATATAACAGCTTTTGAAATACAAAATTTGACTGTATATACATTATATTTTATTCCAATGCGATGTGAGATTATGTGTTGTGTTTCTGTTCTTCTTCTTCTATTCTAAGTTTTCTTTCTTTCTATTTCTCATCCTCTAACTTCTTTCTATTAATGATTCGTACTTCTGTGCAATTTGGGTTGGACGTGTGGTGTATTTAGTCAACTAAGATAGTACGGATTTGCGGGACATTACAGTTGGTATCAGAGCTTAGGTTGAGCGAATACATAGGCTTTGTGGAATTGTGCTCATCAGAGATAGGGTCAGTAGTACCCTAGAATGAGTTGAGTGTATATATACGAGAGTGCGTATTTGTTAAATGATATAATTTTTTTTATATTGTGTTGGCTAGTCTGTTGAGTGGATTATAAATTTTGGTCGAATCGTGGGATGCCACGAAGTCGATAGGAATTTCTTAACACTTGAACAGAGAAATTCAATGTAATAATGTTTTAAAGTGGGTAAATGAAATAACTTTACCCAAAACTATATTTTGATATAGAAAGAATAATTTTATGAAATTATTATCATATATGGATGCGTTGGATGTTAATATTATAATCAAATGAGATTATAAAATGAAAATGGTTATTTATAACCAAATAAGAATTTGTATGTGAATAAAACATGCATATGAGATGAATTAAATTGAATTCAAAACCAGAATTAAGAATTTAAAATCCTGGGAAGTAATAAAATATTTTCTGAAGTATATTAGAATAATATAGCTTTGTTTTGGAATGATTTTTGAATAAAAATCATTTTTTGAATGGGTTTTGAAAGTGGTTTAGCACTGAACTCACTTCAATGGCTGGAAAATAATTCTGATGATGATTGCAACATCATCAGTGTTCATTTCCGAGTTTCTAAGGGAAGGATTGCTGCCTTAGAAAATTTTCTACTGGAAAATTGTTTGAAAGAAAACAAGTTGATTTGAAAATTCAAATATATTGAATTTGAGATGAAAATAAATATATGTATATATATTTATATGATTTCTGAAGGATTTGAAATAAAAACCCAGGAATTTGAATTTTGGAAATTAAATTTAACTTAAGCAAGTTAAATAGATTAAAGTAAATACATCGAAGTAAAGAAATTGATTAACATCAATTTGAATGAATGCATATAAACTGAATAGGAATTATATATGAATATATGGGTTGTAAATCATTTAGATTAAATGAATATAAGTATATATAATGACTAACGTAAATGGAAACCAAAAGTTTTGGTAAAACTAAAATTTGTAGAAATATGAAGAGTTGAGTTCAACATAAGTGAATTTTAGAAAAGATAATGAGTTTGAAGCATTTTTCTACCTTACTAATTTCGGGGACGAAATTCTTTTAAGAGGGGAAGAATGTAACGACCCGGATTTCTTATCGATTTATTTTGAATATTTAATATTTATTTTAAATATTTATTTGATAATATAAATGAATTTTTATATTTAGTTATCGATTTAATAATCGATTGTTTAATTTCAAGTATATTGAAATATCGTAAATTCTTGAATGAAGTAGAATTTAATTCTGAGTTATAACTGAATCAAAATATTTCAGATAGTCAATATAAAATTCATTTGTATATGAACGATAATAAAAATAATTTATTATCAGTAAATTAATGGTTTTAAATTTAATTTATATCAGTTTAAATTAATATCTCCTCTATATGGTCGAATTGAGTTTCGATACCTATCTCAGTGTGTTCAGAATAGTGTGATAACCCTAGGAATGCCTGTTGTTGGGTTCGAAAAGGAGTTCAGAATCAAAGGATAGTTTAAATTAAATTGTACCGGTTTAAATAAAATAAATTTATTTTGTTTGTGGAGACAAAATAAAACAACAAGGAACAAAACAGTGGCCTTGCTGTTCAAAAATAAATCGCACCCCTTTCCTATAAATCGCGTTCCCTCTTCCTGTTGGCCATTTCTTCCTTCTGTAATTCTATCCAAACTTCAGTAACAAAATCACTCTCCTTTTCATTTCTAAATCAAAGGTCAAGCTGTGCCTTTTTTGTATTTCCTCAAATTGAATCAACAACTTCAAACAAAGAAAAAGGGGGGCCGCTTCCTCGTTCATCCCAATTCCATTCCATCGAAAAGAAAATCCTCCACTTTGAAAATCAAAATTGATGATCGAAGACCACATCTCTTCTAGAGTTCGACAACGACGCAGTGGCTCTTGCGTCGGAGGTGCGATAATGGATTTGAAGGAGGAGGGTTGGCACGAAGACGCGATTGAGGAGGAAGTCAAGTACTCGATTACTGTTGAACAATATGGTTTGGGTGTGCGATGATAGGGTGGTTACGGTTTTGAGTTTTTGGTGAGTTGTGGCGTGAGATGTGATGTAGAGTTGGTGATACAGTGAAAGGGGTGATGTTCTAATGAAAATGGTGGTGGTGTTCGCTGTCTTATTAGGAGCAGTTTGGGAAGAAGGCATTGCAGGTTGATAGGATGGTATGGTTCGATGGAGTTAGGTGATGAAAAGGATGGCGTCGCTATTCGGGTGAGGTGCGCTTGTATGTTGATCGAAGTGAAGAAACTGAGTATCAACATGATCGATGTTCTACTCTTCTAAAGTTCGACACTGGCAGGTCCTGGAAGGCTGGAACGCAGTGGAAAAGAGGAGGGGTGATGGGGTGAGTTTGGGAAGTCCAGTGGTGAATTTTAAGACCAGTGACAGTAAAGAAGCTTCAGGTGCTCGCTGGTTTCCAACGGGAAAGGAGAACTAAATTAAGGTATTAACTTACATAACTAATTGCAATTTTTATTTTTCGAAATACTTTCAAACATATAATATTAATGACTTGTTATATGTCATTAGAATCAAACAAAATGAATTGCATTACAACGAGCACTAAGAGATAAAGCGGGAATGGAAATTATTCAAGCTAGTGGAAATTCCTATCTAAGATTAAACGATGTTTGATTTTAACCGAAACAATCACATCAATGGCAACTGAAAATCACGGTGAGTAAATCTCACTCACCTTTCATTTAGAATTATTTTTGTTAGTTAAAAATAATTGTTTGTTGCTTGTTTGAATACTTTCTGGTTGTTTTAAATATATTAGTTATTTAGGGTTGACTATTATATATATATATATATATATATATATATTGGTTTGGTGGTTGGATTGTTCCCGCAGTATCATTAGCGGATGCCCGCAGTACCATTAGCGGATGATTTCCCTATACGCCCCACAAATATATATTAGTGGATGACCTTCATACCGCGATATCCTGCCTCGAAGCAGGATGGTATTATTTATGTGCTAACGTCTGTGGATGCAGAAAAACAGGTTGGAGGGATCCAACTGGATTCCTCAAAAATATATTATTTGTTTGTTTGTTTATATACTGTCATATATAATGTTTGGGAAAACCTGAATTAAATAATTGGTTGTTTGCGTGTTTAAATATCACTGGGTCTAAGTGTTTATTTATAAAAATAAAATGGAAAGGATATTTGAGATTTAAAAGGAAAATTCTATTTTTCTAAAATAGAATTTGAAATTCGAATGGAGTAAAAATATTGACTTGTTTTGAATAAATAAAACAAGTACTGAAATTTATAAATGATGTTTATAAATAAATAATACAGGAAACTGAAGTATTGAAATTTATAAAAACCAATGTTTATAAATTGAATAATACAGGAAATGGAAGTGAATTTATAAATGGTATCTATAAATAAAAAGGAAAAATTATCATTTGGATAATGTAAATATTTAAATTCAAATGTGAATTTAAAATGAGAACTTAGAATCGTTTTAAATAATAAACGATTAACTTTAATAAGTGAATCAAACTTGTGAATTCATATTCGAATCGAATATGAAACCGGAGTTGGAAAATAGAAATTGATTAGTTTATAAGTAAGTTGAAACATATTTGAGCATGTTATATTCAAATATGAAAGTGAAATAGGCAAAAGAGTTGATTAACGAATTAATTAACGAGTTGAGTTAAAACAAGTGTATTAAGTTGAAATGAATTAGAAATGTATGGATATACATGAGACATGTTTGGAATGAAGTGTTAGAAGAAATATAAATAGAATGCTCGACAAAAAAGTATGTATTTAAATTGAATATGAGATTTTACATGCCGTATCGACAAGCCGCTTGGTTTTTTTATTTTCTTTTTGAATGGAGAGGCCTGTGTGGCAAGGTTTGACTTTTTCCGGTAACCCCGTACAAAGGAGGTTATGGCGAATTTTTTCGGAAATTTAAGGAGTTAGAATATTTTTAAGAAGATTTGATAAACTAGAAATCGATATATATAGAATTCGATAATGAAACGAACTTAAAAAAGAATATTATAAACGAAAGGGAATTTTATAAATAAAATCCTGGGAGATATACGTTTTAAAGTGAACGATGATTTAAAAGAAAATGATTTGCATATTTAAAATGATCGTGTTGATAAGAAGTTAATCAAATGGAGTTAAAGAAATAGAGTTAAGAAAAATTAGAAACTGACTGGAAATTAGTTGAGTTGAACGACTTTTTGAGTATCGATCTGATGTTGGTTTCGGCCTACGGGGTTAATACTTAGGAAGTTGTTCTCTTACTAGTTTACAGCTAGAGTCTGATAGATGTGGAAGAATAGTGATATGTAAATATGTAATGGGAATGTTTTCTAATGTTAATAACGTATATTTTCTAAATATAGAAAATAAGGAGATATGAATATATATATATATATGTTTGATGATTTGATCGATAATTCCATTTGGAAATAGGATCGTTGTGTGTACACAGACATTTTTCATTTTATAGTTAAATCACCGACTATCAAAGTTTTGACCATTTTAACGTTGTTAATATGGAGAGACCGGTTGGATTCTTATCCGAAGAACCACTCCATATTGGCATAAGCGTTGCGAATCATATATGCCAAAGAAAACTGAAGACGGAGTAAAGTGCAAGGGCTATTGTATAAGTCCTAGGTATAGATTGCCTGGGATGGATGCACGGAATAGTGCCTTCGGTTCCGTTCAGTCCCAGAACGAACGTGTATGGACGAATGTCTGACAGAATATTTCCAATGATCTCATATGTTGGACTGTACAAATATATATATGGTGGCAACAGATTTATTCCCTTAGCATAATATCCAGAATATTTGTGTAAACCTAATTAATGATTAACGGATCTGAAAATGTGGCATTCAAAGTAATCGTGTTATCAATGAATGGAAAGTAATCTAGCCTCTGGCCTCAACAACCGGGAAATGACAAAAATCAGGTAGGCAATTATCACCTATCTAGAGAATATTCATTTGTTTCTTTAATCTATATCAATGCTGTCCCTTATCGGGAAACGGTTGCTGATCCCAACCGTTGGTGATATACGTTCGATACACTCAAGCGAAATTAGTGGTCGGTCATGTGTGGCTGAGTTGCAAGATGTTCTTGTTGAACTCGGTGTATTCTCCTCTAGAGATACACTAGCGGAAGGTGGTTCCGTACCTTGTCATAGTTGGAAACTCATTACCCAATAAGCGCCCATAGTTTTGATTGTATTTATATATGGAACGTGAGATGCAAGCGTTCCACTAGAATTCTATTTATTTGATGTAGACACTATTATAATATCAAAAGAGTTTTGATATAAAGATCATTTTGGATACTCATAAGGGAAAACCCGTTCCGTGTTATACGGCGTGGTCTTATAAGATATTGTTTAGTTCTCAAACTGTTTTAAATTGTTTGCTCATACCAGTCCAATGACTGGCCCGGAGTTTATTTTGTTTTGTTTTACCTAAACTCTTGGGTGCTCAAATTTGTACGAGCAGTCAAGTAGTTCAGGATTTACAGATATTCTTGGAGGAGCTTGGAGCAGGAGGCTTCAACGTATCTAGTTATTGTTATTTTTGCTGTATTGTAAGTGTTGTACTCTGATGATAATGTTATGTATATACAGTCAAATTTTGTATTTCAAAAGCTGTTATATATTATATTTTATTTCGCTGCGATGTGAGATTCTGTGTTGTATTTCTGTTCTTCTTCTTCTATTCTAAGTTTCTTTCTTTCTATTTCTCATCCTCTAACTTCTTTCTATTAATGATTCATATTTCTGTGCAATTTGGGTTGGATATGTGGTGTATTTAGTCGACTCAAATAGTGCGGATTTGCGGGACATTACAGCTTCATCTTGGGAGGTGGACACTAGCTCTTGTCGTCGAGTTTTTGCTTGATTTAAAGAATTCGCATCCTACACCTGAGAAGGTGCCTCTTTCATGGGATTTAGCAATTTTTTTATACATAAGACGTATTGAGTTGTTTCTGCCTTCGTATAGCTGGGTACCAATCCTTTTGTTGGATGCTTGTAGATAAGGGGTTGGTGTTGTTTTTTTTTGTGATGAAAAGCAGAATTTTCTGGCTCAGTGCCCACTTGTTGCTCATTTTCCTACACAAAGAAACCAAATTTAGCAGAAGTCTGTGAATACATGATTCATGCATGCAAATGGAGCTTCTTACTCATTTGTTTTTTATGTACATAGCTTTAAATGCGAATTTTGCAAATATCTACAACTTTTCCTTTTAATAAACTTGTACAATGCATTAAAGAAAATAATGATGGATCTGATCGCTGTTCCAAGGTCGAGGAATTTGGACTCCATCTATTGTGGTCAACTTGAAAGTACCATCCCAAAGTTTTTGGTTTGTTATATAAGGCCCTTCCCAAATTGGCCCAAAAACTCCGGTTCCAGTCATTACTTTTTTCAGCACAAGATCCCCGATCTCAAAAGTCCTGTGTCTGACTTTTGCATTAAAATGTCCAGCTACTCTTCTTTGATGTGCCTCCATTCTAAGTTTGGCTTCCTTTCTTTTTTCCTCTATTAGGTCAAGGGCCTCGAGTTGTAACCACTCATTTTCCTCCTGGTTAAAGTGAGTCCTCCTGTGAGTGGAAACTTCCAATTCCACAGGAATCATAGCTTCAGATCTGTAAGCTAAGGAAAAGGGGGTGTGCCCGGTCGTAGTTTTATGTAGGGCTGCACACAACCCATATCCAACCCGACCCAACCCACCAATCCGACCCAACCCAACGTAGTTCGGGTTGGATATGGGTTTCAATTTTCAACCCATACTATATATGGGTCGGAAGTAATTTTTCAGTCAACCCAACCTTATATTAACCCAACCCAACCTCACTTAAAAAAATATAAGATTTTTTGCTTTGATATTTGCACCAAATTAGTGAAATTGTATTCATCCCAGGCATTCCCTTCGCATCCGCTCTCCGCACCATTCTCAACACAGAATTTTTGCATTGATTTTTTTCTATATTGTTAAATACGGTGAATTATGCTGCTTTATTAAAATATGCTGAATTATGCATGCTAGTTATTTACATGTTATCGACTGGTGATAAACATAAACCATGTGGATATAATTCCAGTGATTTGTGTATTATCATATAGTTGTAAACTATTGAGTTAAAATTTATGTTATGAATTGATCATGTATGCAACCCAATACAACCCTATTTAACCCGATCCAACCCATACTTCAACCCAACCCAACCTCATATGAGGTCGGATGCGGGTTCGATTTTCATCAGCCCAAACCAATATGGGTCGGATAAAGTATTTGGTTTGATCCGACCCAATCCAAACTTTGTGCAGCCCTAGTTTTATGGGTGGTACGGCATGCCCATAATGCTAGTGAGAGCTAATCTGCCCAACCACCTTTAGATTTCTCTAACCGCTTCTTAATCGTTTTCTTAATGATTTTGTTTACTGCTTCCACTTTCCCGGTCGCTTGTGGATGGGCAACTGCTGAAAAGCTTTTCTGGATTTTATACTTGGCACAGAAATTTTGGAACTCTTCGCTCTCGAATTGGGTTCCATTGTCTATGATTATCTTTTGTGGCACCCCAAACCTGCATATGATATTTTTCAAGACAAAGTTAATAATTTTCTTTGAGGTTATAGTTGCCAATGGTTCTGCTTCAACCCATTTTGTAAAATAATCAACAGCGACAATGGCATATTTGAAACCAGATCTCGCGGTGGGAAGTGCCCCTATAAGATCAATGCCCCAGATAGCGAATTGCCATGGGCATACCATGTGGGTTATGTCTGTGAATGGCATCCTTGGGATCTTAGCAAACCTTTGACATCTATCGCACTTCTTAGTGTAGGCCACGGAGTCTTTTTATATCCGACCAAAAATAGCCGTATTGCAGAATTTTCTTAGCCAAGGTTTGACCCCCAGTATGACCTCCGCATTCACCTTCATGTAATTCTGTCATGATTGCTTTCGATTCCCTTTTGGTGACACAACGAAGCAAGGGTGTAGAAAACCCTTGTATTTATAACCGTCCATCCCGAATAAGGTGCATAGGAGCCTTTCGTAGGAACTTCTTTCTGTTCTTCATTTCTTCTGGTAGCGCACCAGTCATGAGATATTCTTTGATTAGTGTCATCCCTGAGTCTGGCTCATCGATCGCTTCCATGATCGAATCCATCTCAGCCTATTCCGTGTTGAGGCTGGAAAGGACTTCTACTGGAACCAATCCTATGAGTTATGCATCTCTTGTGCTTGCATATTTCGCCAGTGAATCCGCCTTGGTATTTTCTTCCCTTGGAATATGGGATATGGTGTAATGTTCGAAAATTTCTAGTAGCTCTTAGTTAGATAAGTTGGCAAATTACACATTTTGGCTTGGAACTCTCCTCTGATTTGACACACCACTAGCTGGGAATCACTCAAAATTTGAATGGTCTTTAGTTGTAATTCTCTCGCTAGCCTTATCCCTGCAATGAGGGTTTCGTATTCAGCTTCGTTATTTGTTGCCAGAAATTCTAGTCTTAGCACGTAACATATGGATCTTCCTTCAGGGGCTTCCAAGACCACTCCTGCCCCGAAGCAATAATCGTTTGATGCTCCATCAAAAAGTAATTTCCATTGGGTGTTGGTTTCAGTATCATATTCCTCTTTTATTTCTCCCCGATCGGAAAATTCGGCGATAAAATCAGCAAGTGCTTGTTCATTGATTGCCTTTCGGGGGTGGTATGTAATATCATATTGACTAAGCTCAATATTCCATTTCATCAATCTCCCGGAAGTCTCTAGTTGGCACAAGACTTGTCTTAGAGGCTGATCCGTGAGAACCTTAATAGGGTGAGCCTGAAAGTAAGGCTGAAGATTTTTTGAGGCAATAAGTAAACAACAGGCGAGTTTTTCAAGCTTTGGATAATTCAGTTCTTCCCCAGCCAACCTTTTACTAATGTAGTAAACTGTCCTCTGAACCTTCAAGTCGTCCCTTACCAATGCCGTGCTTAGAGCATGGGTAGACACGGCCAGATACACAAACAAATCCTCTCCGTCGTTAGGCTTTGACAACATTGGAGGTGTTTCCATGTGTTGGATTAATTCTTCGGAAGCTTTCTGGGATTCAGGGGTCCATTGTATCTCTTTCTTCCCTTTCCTAAGGGCATCAAAGAATGGAAGACATCTATCCGTTGTCCTGGATATAAAGCGATTTAAAGACGCAATTTTTCATTCAAACGCAGAAGCACTTTCTTGGTTCCTGGGGTGCGCATTTCTCTTAAGGCTGATATTTTAGCTGGATTGGCCTCTATGCCCTGGGCGTTGACCATAAACCCTAAGAACTTACCTGAACCGACCCCGAAAGAACACTTTGAAGGATTTAGCTTCATGCCATATTAGCGTAGAATATTGAACATCTAAGCCAGATCTTCTAAGTGATCTTCTGCTCTTTTCGATTTTACCAACATATCATCGACATAGACCTCCATTGTCCTACCAATCTATTTTTTAAACATAGTATTTACCAATCGCTGGTAGGTTGCCCCGGCGTTCTTTAGGCCAAATGGCATCACCTTGTAGCAATATAAGCCAAGATCAGTAATGAAACTTGTGTCTTCTTGGTCCGGTCCGTACATCATAATTTGGTTGTAACTAGAATACGTATCCATAAAAGACAGCAACTCATGTCCAGCCGTGGAATCCACTAGTTGATATATTCTAAGAAGAGGGAAATTGTCTTTTGGGCAAGCTTTGTTAAGATATGAATAGTTTACGCAGACTCGCCATTTACCGTTTGCTTTCTTTACCAGAACATGATTGGAAACCCATTTTGGATAAGTAGATTCTCTGATGAAATCGTTCTCCATCAACCTATCGACTTCCTTCTTCAAGGCGCACGATCTCTGTGGACCCTAAGCCCTCCTTTTCTGCTTAATAGGAGGTACATGTGGATTAATGTTGAGTTTATGTACTGCGATATCTGGAGATATGCCACACATGTCGGAATGGTTCCATGCGAACACATCTAAATTAGCTTTCAAAAAGACAACCAACTAACATTTTAGTTCTGGGCTCAATTGAGAGCCAATATTCAGCACACGGTTTGGATCTTTTGGATTAACAGCTATGGGAATTGTGATCTCAGCCGGAGCCGCTCTTTCGTCCTCTACAATAGCCTTCCTAGGGTCGATCTCCTTTCGTGCTCTACTGTGCTCGCCAGTGCAGGGACCCTTCTTTAGTTGCTATAAAGGAAGTTTGGGAATGCGGAGCGTAGCCTCCGCATCCTTTCCCAAGTCTTTTCTCCTAGCCTCGCGCAGCTCTGTCACGTAGCAATCCCTTGCAGTGATCTGGTCGCCTTTAATTACACTAATTCCCTTTTTAGTTGGAAACTTCATGGTCAAGCACCATGGAGCTAAAGCGATCTTAAAGCCTGCTAGAGACGGTCTTCCAAGGAATGCATTGTAGGATGAAAAATCATCTATCAGGACAAAGGTCTGCACCATAGAGACCTTTCGTTCCCCATCTGCCAGTTCCACGAGTAGGTCTATTATACCGATGGGTTGTGTGGGTTGCCCAGTAAACCCGTGGATTTTATTTGGATAGGCCCGTACTTCTGCCATAGAGAGATTCATCTTCTGGAACGTGTTGATGAGCATCACATTAATGAATGTCCCCGTATCAACTAGGACTCTTTTCACACTGCAGGACCAAGACCGATTGTAATCACCATGGCATAAATAGTTGGTGTAACTAATCCGTCAGCATCCCTATCTTTGAACACCACATCATCAGCTGAGGTTCTAGGCACCTTCATTGGTAACTCATTGTTTAGGATCATGCATCTTTCTTCTTTTGAAGCTCCTTTCAGCTCGTTAGCATACTTTTCCATGTCCGCACGGCTGCTTCCAACCGGATGAGGCCCTCCATATATCGTATTGATTACCAGTCTCGAATCAACAGATATTTGAGCTTTCTCTCCTGAATCGGGTTGGCTACCGGTGTTACCGTGTCCTTTGTAGCTGGAGGGTTCTGGGGATTTTTCACATATTGTTGGAGTTGATTCTTTATGATGAGCTCCTCGATTAAACTCTTCAGGTGTCGACATTCATTAGTGTTGTGCCCTGGTTGGTTATGAAACCAGCAGAACTTTCCGGAGTTTGCTTGTTGCTCAGTAATCTTCTGAGGCTCCATCTGGGAAAAGATGCCTGAATCCTTAGTGGCAGAATAAATTCTCTCTGGATTTTCGTATAAAAGAGTCAATTTTGAAAGCTTATAAAGTCGCGTTTTCTTATATGCTTTGCTACCCTTCTCATCACTTCCCCTCTTTTGCCCAGAGTCATTTATGTGCTTCGTTTGGAAATCGTTGCTTTTTCCTTCTTTGGTAGTGTTGTTTTCTGTGACCTTCTGGACATTTGGGGCGTCATCTTCCATGCTCACATACTCCTCAGCTTTCTTATAGAACTTCTTAAAGTTTTGGGTTTCTTCATTTTGAGCCATTTTCCAAATTCCGATTTCTTATCAATAGCACCTTTTAGGGCTGCCAGCAAATACCATGGTTCTGGTTCTATGACCTCAGCCTCTGCGACATGGAATCGTGTAAGGAAAGATTTAATGGTTTCTCCAGGCTTCTGTTCCATCTCGCTGAGAGACATTATATCTCTTGCTTTGGTAGTTTGTAGGCGGAACTAGTCTTGAAACCTTTTTGCTAAGTCGGCGAATTGATCAACGCACTTAGGTGGGAGTCTTGTGAACCATATCGAGCCTATGCCTTCACGAATACGGGAAAGTATAACCACTTTATCTCATCGGTCGCCCGGGCTCCATTCATGTGTTGGTCATACTTGAACAAGAAGATATTCGGATCTTCAGTTCTACCATAAGGCGCTATTTTTGGGGGTGTGAATTTCTTGGGGAATTTTGCTTGATGGATCCATTCTGTAAATGGGGTTTTACTGGGTGAAAATTCCCACTCTTTTTCTTCATCCTCCCGGGTTGTTTTCTCTTTCATTATCTGTTGGATCATATCTGCAATGCAATTCTCATCATTCTCTCGCCCCCCGGACTGGCATCTGAGTTTTTGCTGGTGCGAACGCGGTTCGAGCTCCAATGCTTTTCATTTCTTTTGGGAGGACATGCGGTACTTTGCACTGCACACTTCTCTGTAGGCTGCGGAGATCTGACCTTAGAGTCCTCAACGTCGGCATCCCCCTTATCTTCCACTAAGAGGTGGGGTCGATTAGGGTTTGAGGCTGAAGAGTCCTTTCTTTCGTCAGTATTGTTCACAGCATTTGGTGGTGGAAGATTAGCTCGAGTATTAATCAAGGCATCAATCCTTTCCACCATCATTTTGGTCGTGGCATTCATCTTTTCATTCAAACCGGTCACATCCACATTCAATTCATTACGTGTGACAGATGGCCGGGAGGATTCTTCAACTTCTCGATTTAAAGTTTGCGGCGTGGTTTCATCACCGCGAACATCCCCAACGGCCGTGGTAGTTTTACTAGATTTATTATTTTTCTTTGAACCGACCATAGCTTCGAGGAAAGAGGGCAGTTCAGGATTTTGAAGGTAAGCTGCTGAAATTTAAAGGGAAGTGGCAAATGAAGGATACGAGAATCGGCCGCACGGTGGGCGCCAAATGTTTTCACCAAAAATGGTTCAAACACCAAGGGTACAATGAATGTACTTCACCAATATGGTTAGAAAATAAGTGGAGCCGCACTCAACAACAATTAAAAGTAAAAAATGCAAAGGAAATAAAATGAAGACGATGTTTTAGAGTGGTTGGCCTTGTCTTAGGCCCACATCCACTGTGAATGGAGTTTGCATTATCATGATGATGATTACAGGATATATCAGCTCTTGTTCTTTATACATCCTCTTATTCACATAATATATTCTCTATTTACATACAAATTCCGCTTAGATTTACGAGATTCGATGAGGGAATGGCAGGATCAATGATGGGGAAGGACATAGACATGATGGAAGAGGAGGATGTCTTGGATCGTTCGCACTTATCAGATTTTGACGGATGCTGTAACACCCTGTATGTTAAATAACTTGTTATAACATAAATCAGAGCAGAATTAAATTTAATATTCTGAATCAGGGGAAACGGTCTGTGCCATTGCGTTCGTCTCGGAAAAATACACGAAATAGAGTCCGAGTTTTCGTAAATCGGAGTCCGTATGACCAAGTTATGGCCCGTCAAAGTTTCACGAAAAATCAAAAACGAAAACTGCTCATGTTTTGAGGCCCGGGATGAGTTTTGGGCTGTTTTTTTTGGGGCCCTAAATGGTTCCTACACTTGACTTCTTCCCCAAGACATGCTTTAAAGGCTAGGATTGGTTCTAGGGTATATCCTATGGTCCTAAAACATCTAACTAATCTATATATACACCCTAATACCCCCCTTATCCTTACCAAAAATAGATCTAAGGCCATTATGCCACCACTTAGAAAATTGGAGAGCCTCCACTAAAAATCCTAAGAGGGTTTGCAAGCTAATCTACTTCTTCTTCTACTTAATCATTGGGATTTGCTTCATTTAACTTGCTAATCTTGTTTTGGTGAGCTTCTATCCCCTTAATAATCAATTATTGAATTGATTATGATAAGATGTTATAAAGTATGGCTATGTTTGTGGATCCATATATTTATGCAAGCTTGATGTAGTGAATATTGTGTGTTTTGCAAGTTATATGCCTTATGTCATGCAAGTTTCATAATATGTAATCATGATATTTTTATGCAAGTTGTTTCATGATGTTTATGATGCAAAACACTAAGTGAATATGGATCCATTATGCAAACATGTTATGCAAGTATGTGAGTACTTATGCAAGTCATGTATATGCTTATATGCATGTTTAACATCTTATGCAAGTATATGAATGTTTATGCAAGTTATGTATATGTTGAAATGCAAGTTTAACATAATATGCAAGCCTATGCAAGTATGTGAATGTTTATGCAAGTTATGTATATGTTGAAATGCAAGTTTAACATAATATGCAAGCCTATGCAAGTATGTGAATGTTTATGCAAGTTATGTATATGTTGAAATGCAAGTTTAACATAATATGCAAGCCTATGCAAGTATGTGAATGTTTATGCAAGTTATGTATATGTTGAAATGCAAGTTTAACATAATATGCAAGCCTATGCAAGTATGTGAATGTTTATGCAAGTTATGTATATGTTGAAATGCAAGTTTAACATAATATGCAAGCCTATGCAAGTATGTGAATGTTTATGCAAGTTATGTATATGTTGAAATGCAAGTTTAACATAATATGCAAGCCTATGAAAGTATGTGAATGTTTATGCAAGTTATGTATATGTTGAAATGCAAGTTTAACATAATATGCAAGCCTATGCAAGTATGTGAATGTTTATGCAAGTTATGTATATGTTGAAATGCAAGTTTAACATGATATGCAAGCTTATGCAAGTATATGAATGCTTATGCAAGTATGTGAGTGCTTATGCAAGTTAAGTATATGCTAAAATGCAAGTTCTACATGTTATGCAAATCACATGTATGATGATATGTAAGTTCATATGCAACATGTTATGCAAATCACATGTTTGATGATATGTAAGTTCATATGCAACATGTTATGTAAGACACATGTTTGATAATATGCAAGTTTGGGTTGAATATAGTTGGGTTAATACATGCTCATATATGCAAGTTGACATCCTCTTAACCCATGATAAATTTATATGCTAAACCCATGTTATGTGTGGTAAATCTTCCCTTTATTATGTTATGTCATAATGACGATTTACGTGGGGAACGATGGGGTTAATTAATATGTTAACTAAAAGTATGTTGAAATGGGTATGATTAAGCATACCATAAAAAATTAATTAACATAAGTGGGAATTTACCTATTGAGTTTGGTCTACCCCATGGGAATTTACCTATTGAGTTAGGTCTACCCATGTTATGAATAAATTGATATTAATTAGGGATAATTAATATGGGGGTGATTAATTAGGTGTAATTAATCGACTAAGACACGAGGTTAGGCTCTGTTATGACGTAAGACTGCCCGGACCCTACCGGCTTAACCAGGCGGTCATAACAGCCAGTCTAATGTGAGAGGTCTTAGGCACAAATTAAATACATGATTAAAGTAAAGACACGAGGTTAGACTCTGTTATGACGTAAGACTGCCCGGACCCTACCGGCTTAACCAGGCGGTCATAACAGCCAGTCTAATGTGGGAGGTCTTTATGGGGAATCACGGTCTTAATTAATTAAGAAACACTTAACCATATTAGCATGTAGTGGGACATGAGGGGTTAAGTGGGTGCCTTGGGTGGCATGAGGAATCTAGTGGGTTGCCTTGGGTGGCAATAGAAAATACGATTAGAATACTTAACCAAGTGAAACATGTAATTAAACATGATTAAAGGGTTAAGTGGGGAACACTAGATTAATAACAAGCTCTGGTGGGTAGCTTGTGGAGGGCCCATTACAACCAGTATCCCATATGTATCTTTGTAGCTCGGCCCAAGCCGAGGACGGGACACGCATACTGGGCTTGTCTATAAGTGGCCAAAACGGGGTTAGCGGTGGCAACGCAGGCCCATCGGGTTTCATATGCGTGTGTGGGCCCGGGACTGGGAGGTAAGACGTTGTTGCATCGTGTAGGTATAACCCGTGCACCGGTGTTGCTTTTGGGTTGCCACTTTGGGGAATGATACACCCCACTGTGGGCCCAGCACGGATACCTACGTTAGGGAGCCGATCGCTTGGGGTAGTGGGGTACACCTAGTAGAGATAGGGGCAGACGGCACCTATGTAGTCAACTAGGGTACAGGAAACTACTGGTTATGTCTATCTTTGATATCCTTGGGTGGGATCAACCTTTGAGTAGGAGTGACTGGTGTGGTGCAGTTAGTAATTATCCTTGGGTGGGTAGATGCGTCTTTACGGTTATCTTAGTTCGTCCTGTGTTCGTGGGCAACTTAGTGTAGTCATTATCCCCAAAGATACCATACCGAGTTCATATCATACCCTAATTACTTTAATAATTGTATTATTAAGGAGATAGGGTTCACTCAGGCTTATGTCTGACCCCCGTTGTTTTTATCTTTTTCCTTCAGGTCCTCAGGTTGGGCCTAGTGCTAGTGGGCTTTGATCAGTTTGCTTTATCTATCTCTTGGAGCTTGGACCGTAGATGTAGAGCTCAGCTTATCTTATCTTTTCTGTTATGGCTATTTGTTATGAGTAGTGGGATTATGTACTTATTTTATTCAGGATGGATATTTTGTACTTGACTCTTGTTATGGTTTTATGATGTAACCAAACATGTTTTACTTTCCGCTGCTATGAGATGATGTTTTAAATTTTCAAGTATTACATTATATCTGTCTTGTTGTAATTTTACTGTTCTATACTCACTAAAAATACTCCACCGATGCTATGGCATTCCCTTAGTGAGTGACTATAGCGGGTGTGGGGTGTTACACGTGGTATCAGAGCTTAAGGTTACCAGAACAGATAAAATTTTTAGAAAAACTATTTTCTAAGAATATTTTTGAAAGGAGTATTTTCGAAAACATGTCTTTTAAGAGAAAAGTTTTTGAAAGAAAAGCATAATCCCCAATAGCCATATCTATATCTTTTGAATTCTCCATTTTGAATCTCTTCCTCTCTCTCATTTTGAGTTTCCCCTCCGCGTATAGATGATCTTTCTAAGATGGATAAGGATGGAAAACCACTTCAAGGGACTTAGACGTAAATCTGGTTAGAAGTTGGTTCAAGAAGAGAGGAAGGCTCAAATAGTTGTTTGGTTAATGAAGGGTGAAACCTCATTGGTGGGAGGTTGTGAGTGGAGAATAGGGAAGAAGAAGGCTAGTAGTTATCCTTTTGGGAGGAATAGGACACGTTATTAGGATTGTCCAAAGAAACAAGGGCAAGGTATGGAATCTTTTGGAGGGTAATTGTATTCCCTCACGACTAGGGTACCAGATGGGGATAAGACCGTCTAGGTTGGAATTTGGATTTCTTTATTATCCGATTCAAACTTTATTTGATCCTGATATATCGAGTTCGTTTATCTCACCATTGATAGTTGAGTCACTGCACTTAGACACCAGTTTGGTTGATGATCCCTTAGTTGTTTCAAACCCAATTGGGCTCCATGATGTGTTTGGGTTTGAAAGTCTCTATACTTAGCATTGAGTTTAGAGGTGATGCTTGTTGGGCTTCACGGGCTATGGGTTAGTTTTGGGGCATGGACTGGTTATCCAGTAGAGGTGCCGTTTTTGATTTTGAAGAGAGAGTTGTTAGGCTTATGACCCGCATGGGTAACACTCTCGAGATCTCTTGTAATCCCATAGAATATGTTATGCTAAGTTATCTAGAATCGCTTGACATGTCGGTCTAGAGTTTATGATCTGTTAGAGCGGTCCGGGAATACCCGGATGTGTATAAGGAGGTGAAGGGCTTACCTCCGGAGCTGGAAATTGACTCCCAAATATATCTGGTGGGTAAGGCTAAACCAGTGTCTTGGCCAGTGTGCCACGTGGCTCCTCGTGAGAGGAGGGAACTCCATAAGTAAGTAGGCGATTTGCTTGAGAAGGGGTTCATAAGACGAAGTATATCGGAGTGGGGTGCTCCGGTGGTTTTTGCTACAAAGGCAGATGGGTCCCTCAGACTTTGTATTGACTATAGAGAACTCAACAAGCTCACAAAGAAGAATAAACACCCATTGCCGAGGATTGATGATCTCTTCGATCAGTTAGTTGGCGCTTCAGTGTTTTCGCAGTTGGACTTAGCCACGGGGTTTCATCAGTTGAGAGTGGCTGAGGATAGTGTAGAGAAGACTGCCTTCAGGACTCCGGATGGTTTTTATGAGTGGCTTGTGATGCCATTTGGCTTGACGAACGCCCCTGCATATTTCGTTGATCTGATGAGTGGGGTGTTCAGGGAGTATCTTAACAAGTTCGTGGTGGTCTTTGTGGATGACATCTTGGTCTTCTCCAAGAGTGAGGAAGAGCATGCCCTACATCTTAGGGAAGTGTTGGAGACTCTTCGAGCGCATAGCCTGAAGGCTAAGTTTTCTAAATGTCACTTTTGGAGGAAGGAAGTGCGATTCTTAGGGCACGTGGTCTCTAAGGAAGGGATAGCTGTGGATCCTGCAAAGGTAGTATCTATCCAAGATTGGAAGGCTCCGAAGAATGCTACCGAGGTGAGGAGTTTCTTGGGGTTGGCTGGCTACTATAGGAAGTTTATCAAGGACTTCGCGAAGATATCAGCCCCATTAACTCGCTTGACAAAGAAGAATCATGTTTTCACATGGGATGTGGATTGTGAGGATGCATTCCGACGGTTAAAGAGAGCTTTAACCACTGCTCCAGTTTTAGTGCTGCCAGATGGGAGTAAGCTGTTCGTTGTTTATACTGATGCTTGTGGGACAGGACTAGGCGCAGTCTTGATGCAAGAGGGAAGGGTAATAGCCTATGGTGGGAGGCAGTTGAGGGCGCATGAGAAAAATTACCCTGTCCATGACCTAGAGTTGGCCGCTATCGTTTTTCCGCTCAAGATCTGGCGCCATTATCTTCTTGGTGAGAGATTTGAGTTGTTCACCGATCACAAATCTTTGAAGTACTTGTTTTCTCAGAAGGATTTGAACTTGAGACAGCAAAGGTGGATGGAGTTCTTAGCATCCTATGATTTCGAGATAGCATATACCCCTGGCAAGGGTAACGTGGTGGCAGATGCCTTAAGCAGAAAAAGGTTGTCCTTGAGTCCGTTGTTTGTGGAACGGAGAAGCTTGGAGTTTATCTCGATGTTTGACTTCAGACCTTCTGTTGACTTGGTACCAGGTTTGCTAGCATCCTTAGAGGTTAGACCTACTCTTTTGGGACGAGTTAGCGAGGCACAGCGAGACGACCCACAGTTGGTTGAGTTGGTAGAGAAGCTCATAAGGGGGGAGTCGTCCAGCCATTTGAATAGGTACACCCTAGATGATAGGGGGTGGTTGCGTAGAGACGGTAGACTTTGTGTACCGCAAGATGAAGACTTGAGGAAGGCTATACTTGATGATGCACATCGTTCGAGGATGACCATACATCCCGGTGGGGATAAGATGTACCAAGACATGAGGCGAGTTTTCTTTTGGGCCGGTATGAAGAAAGATGTGGCCGAGTATGTTGCTAGATGCTTGGTGTGCCAACAAGTAAAAGCAGAGCAAAAGAAGCCAGGTGGGTTGCTTCATCCTTTGGAAGTTCCGATATGGAAGTGGGATAGTGTCTCGATGGACTTCGTTGATCGTTTACCGAGATCGAGGAAGGGCAATACAGGAATTTGGGTCGTGGTTGATAGACTTACTAAGAGCGCCCATTTCATACCCGTAAAGAGTAAGAGGACTGCTCCATGGCTTGCTTCAGTCTATGTTCGAGAGATAGTTCGATTGCATGGGGTACCTTCCAGCATAGTGAGTGATCGAGATCCTATCTTCACTAGTGAGTTTTGGAAGAGTTTACAGGAGGCGGTGGGGACTCAGTTGTGTTTGAGCACCGCATATCATCCTCAGACAGACGGCCAGACCGAGAGGGTGAACCGTGTTTTGGAAGACCTTTTGAGGCTTTGTATCTTGGATTTTGGAGGTACATGGGAAGAGCATCTTCCTTTGGTGGAGTTTGCATATAATAACAGCTTCCAGTCTAGTATTGGCATGGCACCTTTTGAAGCTCTTTATGGAAGGCCTTGTCGATCACCTACATGTTGGTGGGAATCTACGGATAAGATCTTGCTAGGGCCCGATATGGTTAGAGAGACTTCAGAGAAGGTTGATTTGATTCGAAGAAGGATGAAAGCAGCGCAAGACAGACAGAAATCTTATGCAGATAAGAGGAGGACTGATCTTGAGTTTGAAGTTGGGGACATGGTTTTTGTCAAAGTGTCTCCATTACGGAATGTTGTTCGCTTTGGATCCGCTCGGAAGTTAGCACCGAGGTTTGTAGGACCGTTTCCTGTCAAGGAAAGAATTGGACGGATGGCATATAGGGTGGAGTTGCCAGACAGACTTAGTGGTATACATGATGTTTTCCATGTGTCACATTTGAGGAAGTGCCTACATGAGACCGCAGAGGTGGTAGAGCCGAGCTTGCTTAGAGAAGTGGAAGTAGAGCGTGATGCGACGATTCGACGAGCTCCTACTCGCATCCTTGGGTCAGAGATTAAGAAGTTGAGAAACAAAGAGGTTCAGCTAGTCAAAGTGCAATGGGGAGATGACGAGAGCAATGCTACTTGGGAGACGGAAGCGAAGATGCGTTCTTTGTACCCTTTTCTTTTCGAGAGTATGTTCTTTAACTTCTCCTTTATTGCCTATCTTGTACTTATCTTGTCCTTAGTATGTCCTCTCGTTAGCACCTTTGACCTTTTAGATAGGGTAAACCTATGGTTGAAACATGTGTTTGAGACATGTTATGATTGATGGATGCAAGTGGATGCAAGTGTTTGCTAGTGGTTGCTCGTGGATGCATATACACACACTTTAGGCACTAGATCGGCTCAATCACTTCATATTGCATATTGCATATAAATGTGTGTAGGTAGCTATATTAATGGATGTATGATGGTTGTGCTATCATATGGATGATGCATTTATTCGGTGAATGATTGTGCACGCATGTAGAAATAGTATGTGTCGATAGGGTTCTTTCGCATACATATTGGATGCATGGCACTATCATGGTTTGCATTAAGGAGGTCAACTGAATCAGTAGACCGCCTGATTTTGCATTAGATAGGGAACATATACACACACTTTTTGCATATGTTCATACAACATTAGAAACTTTAAGGACAATGGATGCCAGTGTTTGATGGTTGAGTAGATGGATGTTTGGTTGGTAGGATACGTTCTTCTTGACTTAGAGATTTCGGGGACGAAATCCTTTAAGTAGGGGAGAATGTAACACCCCGTATGTTAAATAACTTGTTATAACATAAATCAGAGCAGAATTAAATTTAATATTCTGAATCAGGGGAAACGGGCTGTGCCATTGCGTTTGTCTCGGAAAAATACGCGAAATAGAGTCCGAGTTTTCGTAAATCGGAGTCCGTATGACCAAGTTATGGCCCGTCAAAGTTTCACGAAAAATCAAAAACGAAAACTGCTCATGTTTTGAGGCCCGGGATGAGTTTTGGGCTGTTTTTTTTGGGCCCTAAATGGTTCCTACACTTGACTTCTTCCCCAAGACATGCTTTAAAGGCTAGGATTGGTTCTAGGGTATATCCTATGGTCCTAAAACATCTAACTAATCTATATATACACCCTAATACCCCCTTTATCCTTACCAAAAATAGATCTAAGGCCATTATGCCACCACTTAGAAAATTGGAGAGCCTCCACTAAAAATCCTAAGAGGGTTTGCAAGCTAATCTACATCTTCTTCTACTTAATCATTGGGATTTGCTTCATTTAACTTGCTAATCTTGTTTTGGTGAGCTTCTATCCCCTTAATAATCAATTATTGAATTGATTATGATAAGATGTGATAAAGTATGGCTATGTTTGTGGATCCATATATTTATGCAAGCTTGATGTAGTGAATATTATGTGTTTTGCAAGTTATATGCCTTATGTCATGCAAGTTTCATAATATGTAATCATGATATTTTTATGCAAGTTGTTTCATGATGTTTATGATGCAAAACACTAAGTGAATATGGATCCATTATGCAAACATGTTATGCAAGTATGTGAGTACTTATGCAAGTCATGTATATGCTTATACGCATGTTTAACATCTTATGCAAGTATATGAATGTTTATGCAAGTTATGTATATGTTGAAATGCAAGTTTAACATAATATGCAAGCCTATGCAAGTATGTGAATGTTTATGCAAGTTATGTATATGTTGAAATGCAAGTTTAACATAATATGCAAGCCTATGCAAGTATGTGAATGTTTATGCAAGTTATGTATATGTTGAAATGCAAGTTTAACATAATATGCAAGCCTATGCAAGTATGTGAATGTTTATGCAAGTTATGTATATGTTGAAATGCAAGTTTAACATAATATGCAAGCCTATGCAAGTATGTGAATGTTTATGCAAGTTATGTATATGTTGAAATGCAAGTTTAACATAATATGCAAGCCTATGCAAGTATGTGAATGTTTATGCAAGTTATGTATATGTTGAAATGCAAGTTTAACATAATATGCAAGCCTATGCAAGTATGTGAATGTTTATGCAAGTTATGTATATGTTGAAATGCAAGTTTAACATAATATGCAAGCCTATGCAAGTATGTGAATGTTTATGCAAGTTATGTATATGTTGAAATGCAAGTTTAACATGATATGCAAGCTTATGCAAGTATATGAATGCTTATGCAAGTATGTGAGTGCTTATGCAAGTTAAGTATATGCTAAAATGCAAGTTCTACATGTTATGCAAATCACATGTATGATGATATGTAAGTTCATATGCAACATGTTATGCAAATCACATGTTTGATGATATGTAAGTTCATATGCAACATGTTATGTAAGACACATGTTTGATAATATGCATGTTTGGGTTGAATATAGTTGGGTTAATACATGCTCATATATGCAAGTTGACATCCTCTTAACCCATGATAAAGTTATATGCTAAACCCATGTTATGTGTGGTAAATCTTCCCTTTATTATGTTATGTCATAATGACGATTTACGTGGGGAACGATGGGGTTAATTAATATGTTAACTAAAAGTATGTTGAAATGGGTATGATTAAGCATACCATAAAAAATTAATTAACATAAGTGGGAATTTACCTATTGAGTTAGGTCTACCCCATGGGAATTTACGTATTGAGTTAGGTCTACCCATGTTATGAATAAATTGATATTAATTAGGGATAATTAATATGGGGGTGATTAATTAGGTGTAATTAATCGACTAAGACACGAGGTTAGGCTCTGTTATGACGTAAGACTGCCCGGACCCTACCGGCTTAACCAGGCGGTCATAACAGCCAGTCTAATGTGAGAGGTCTTAGGCACAAATTAAATACGTGATTAAAGTAAAGACACGAGGTTAGACTCTGTTATGACGTAAGACTGCCCGGACCCTACCGGCTTAACCAGGCGGTCATAACAGCCAGTCTAATGTGGGAGGTCTTTATGGGGAATCACGGTCTTAATTAATTAAGAAACACTTAACCATATTAGCATGTAGTGGGACATGAGGGGTTAAGTGGGTGCCTTGGGTGGCATGAGGAATCTAGTGGGTTGCCTTGGGTGGCAATAGAAAATACGATTAGAATACTTAACCAAGTGAAACATGTAATTAAACATGATTAAAGGGTTAAGTGGGGAACACTAGATTAATAACAAGCTCTGGTGGGTAGCTTGTGGAGGGCCCATTACAACCAGTATCCCATATGTATCTTTGTAGCTCAGCCCAAGCCGAGGACGGGACACGCATACTGGGCTTGTCTATAAGTGGCCAAAACGGGGTTAGCGGTGGCAACGCAGGCCCATCGGGTTTCATATGCGTGTGTGGGCCCGGGACTGGGAGGTAAGACGTTGTTGCATCATGTAGGTATAACCCGTGCACCGGTGTTGCTTTTGGGTTGCCACTTTGGGGAATGATACACCCCACTGTGGGCCCAGCACGGATACCTACGTTAGGGAGCCGATCGCTTGGGGTAGTGGGGTACACCTAGTAGAGATAGGGGCAGACGGCACCTATGTAGTCAACTAGGGTACAGGAAACTACTGGTTATATCTATCTTTGATATCCTTGGGTGGGATCAACCTTTGAGTAGGAGTGACTGGTGTGGTGCAGTTAGTAATTATCCTTGGGTGGGTAGATGCATCTTTACGGTTATCTTAGTTCGTCCTGTGTTCGTGGGCAACTTAGTGTAGTCATTATCCCCAAAGATACCATACCGAGTTCATATCATACCCTAATTACTTTAATAATTGTATTATTAAGGAGATAGGGTTCACTCAGGCTTATGTCTGACCCCCGTTGTTTTTATCTTTTTCCTTCAGGTCCTCAGGTTGGGCCTAGTGCTAGTGGGCTTTGATCAGTTTGCTTTATCTATCTCTTGGAGCTTGGACCGTAGATGTAGAGCTCAGCTTATCTTATCTTTTCTGTTATGGCTATTTGTTATGAGTAGTGGGATTATGTACTTATTTTATTCAGGATGGATATTTTGTACTTGACTCTTGTTATGGTTTTATGATGTAACCAAACATGTTTTACTTTCCGCTGCTATGAGATGATGTTTTAAATTTTCAAGTATTACATTATATCTGTCTTGTTGTAATTTTACTGTTCTATACTCACTAAAAATACTCCACCGATGTTATGGCATTCCCTTAGTGAGTGACTATAGCGGGTGTGGGGTGTTACAGATGCCATGGCCAAATGGATGAAGGATCTTCTGGTGGTGATGATGATCATGGCAGGAAATATTTTAGGAATGGCTAAGGATGGAATCTCACAGCACTTCGTGATGGCCGGAAGTCCCCTTTCTTGGTGGAGGGTGTGTCCTCTTTATAGGTGAGCCCTAATGGAGATTTGAACTGGAATTCATCTGAGTCGCTTGTCCCATTTATTACAAACATGCCACCTCCCGGTTGTAGTCAGCTGTCAGTGACCGTCCCCAACAGTTTAGAGAAAGTTACTTTAAGAGCGGGCGACTCTGTGAGAGTGAGCGACTTCCCAAGTCGCGAACAGCTTTAGGTTAGCGATCCTTAATTGGCGGAAAACATCTGACTAAAACAGTAGCGGCAGATCGAGGAGCAAACGACTAGGGCTGTAATCTTTAAGTGGACATAGGGCACGTGCGCGATCCCTGGTATCTTTGAACTCTTGTCTAACTGATGGGGCGGTTATCTTCTTTGCTTTGTTTAATCAAACTTTTTGATACAAGAATAAGCGAGACGATCCTTTCATGATGTGTGAACCTTTGTGTCGCGCCGTTCTTGGAATGGTCTTACATGCGCGACTTCTTTGTAAGTTCAAATTATGTCGTGCGACCGACCCTGGCTGTGTTTGAGTGTTCCCCCTGATCCTTTTAGCATGTGCAACTTTTCCCAGCCGTACTTAACCCTTCGTAGTGTGTGGTCGTCCCCGACCTTCCACAGATCGTCTAAGTATATTGTGAAGCATTTTGCATGACCGATCCTAATGGCGCCCGACCCATGATTCTAACGTAGGATTAATAAACCAATATATGTGTGGTTTTTAAGGGATAAACAATAGCCTTTACGATCCATACATCCAAAGGAATAACAATTTTGTCATGGCAACCAGAACAACCATTCATACATAGCAATAGCAACTCAACCATCATCACAACAAGCATTCAAATGTCCATGACTGACTCTAGCTATCACCGCCAACCTTGCTTTGAAACCATCATTGATCGTATGACCGACCAAACAATTTGTCGTCCGTCAAGGGCCAATGGTGAACCCCGGTTCAAGCTAAAACCCCACACACCATACAATGAAATGTGTCCAGGCCATACAATGAAACTCAGGGCACTTTACCATATGACGAAATCATGTAACCCCTATTTTGAGCCCGCTAGAACCTACGACAACGATAATCTTTCGGCCCCCATTATCTCTAGTCATCATTATCGGCGACTATCCCACCATCATAACCTAACTCAGATCACCTTTGAGTTAGTTTCACCCGTTGCACTACAACTGGTAATGTACAAATCACCTCACTTCGATATTCCCCATTGAATTCACCTTGAAGTTGTCACCATTTTCGAACCAAAGAAAACATCAATCATAGGATCCGAAACAATCCACAACATCACTTCAATTTTGCTAAAGGAAACAAACCATAACACTTATGCCATCCACCACAGTGTTTCAAAGCGCTGCTGAAAGTTCATCACGACGGGCCTGGATAGGACCGACCGACTAGCCCCATACGACCGACCAGCCTCCCCTTCAATTTCCTAGCTTCACATTTGTATGACCCACCGACCCACACAACTAGGAGCGACCGACCCAACCTGCTTCATCGTTCCTACTTCATGACCGACCGACTAGGTAAAGATGCACGACTGACCAGGAAAAACCTTTACCATATTAATATCTGGAACGTCCCAACCATTCAGGAGCGACTGACCCTTTGCTCGCCCCTGGGCTCATTCGACCGACCCATTGCTCTTGAGTACAAACGACCTTCCTGAGCTGATACGAGACCGACCCAGCTTGCACCACTTCAACCCACATGACTAACCGACCGAAAGGGAGACCAACCAACTCGGTCTGACTTGTTCCCCAAAACATGCTTTCTGGCCCAACTAGATGAGACCGACCAATCAGCATCTCCATGCCCGACCGACCCACTTTCCTGCACATTCCAATTCGAGCAAATCTCGGCCAAAACTTTGCCAATCCGTTAAATCAACAAAATATACTTGTTTAATTCATACAATACCATCATAAGTATGTCATGGAATCACAACAGCATGAATATGACGATTCTCACCAAAATTATGCAAATCACTCCAAAAATTATGACAAATGAACATATGAATAAAACTATAGATCTAACTTACATAATCATATGCAGTAGCATAAAAATTATCGGTTTATCTTGCTAAAATAGATCATAGGGTGATTCATGTGAAAATGGACCTAACAAGGTATAGATCTATGGAAAAACACTTGAAGTTAATGAAAAACATAATCAAACACTCATACACTTCATTGAATCCATGTGAGAGATGTAAATCACTCACTGATTCTCCGAAACAAGCAAAAATCAATGAATTAAGATTCCGGACAGCAAGCACTTCGCACCAAACCCCTTGATCCGATGAATTCTTGTTCCAATCGATGTAGATCTAGCCTCCAATGGTGTAGATCTATGATTTCCCTCCTTAGATTTTGACTTTTAATGGTGGAAAGATGTTTAGAGGAAGGGGGAGCACAAGGCACCAAATGAGAGAATGGGGAAACAAAACCATTTCCCATATCCTTCACCCCCGATTTATACCCTTCCATTAACCTACTAATAGGCCTCTCAAATTCAACCCACTATGGCTTACCCAACCTGGAGAGCCAACTGAAAACCTTAAAACAGCGATTTCTCCCAAACCGCTGATCCAAATCTTTAATGTAACCACTCTACGGAAGGGCAGTCATCAATTCCTTTCTAATGGCACAGGTCTCACCCTCTAATTCGACCTAAGTCAAAAGTTATGCCCTGCACAAGACTGATAGGGGAAAAATGGTCATAAACACAATTGGTAAAAATTACGGACATGCCTCACATCCCCATAAGCAACATATTAAAATATGAGAATGATCCAACCCTCAGGGAATAAAAAATATATTTTACGATCTTCCGATACATAAAATGCGGGCTGTTACACGTATACTTCACTGGGGCATTGAAGATAGCGTCAAGCACTCGAGCTTCCTCCGAGGTTAAAATCACATCCTTAGAGTAGGGTTCTACGATAAGAGAAAGGTAATATAAACAAAAGCCATAATTATAAGATATTTACTCTCTAAAGCAAGAAGCCTATCGTCATCAATAAATTGTCCTGATATGCCGTTGGGGGATTTAACAAGAAAAAATTTATCCTCCCACGGCCTAGTTTTGTTAATACTATCGGTGATTAGTCTCTTTACGGTTGCACTTCATATCGGCGATTCTGAAGTTTTGGAAAACCGGACCATGTGACGAATGAGTTTTGGGCTTAAAGGAGCCTCTAAGCATAAGAGAGTTGTATACGTGTTGGGATAATGTTGAATGGGGGTAACTTTTAAAACACTTAAGAGCTTATGTAAAAAAGGAGGAAAAGGAAGAAATCCTCCATGCCAAATATGGATTGCTAAGAATGCAAAATACCCTTGTGGAGGATTCTTGAGAAAATTTTGGGAAGGAGCTGTGATGGCGTCAACACCCGGTATGCCAAAGCTATCCACTATGGCTTTCAAAGAACGTTGGGAAGTAACTAGAGATGGCTTCAAAGCAAGTCCTTTCTTAGAGCAAAACGCCTTGGGATCTTTGGTCTTCATCTCAACAGAACTCTGGTTTGACATGATTCTGTCAGGTGATATCATTCCATCACAATATCATTAGTAAACATACTTCTTACACAATCACAAGAGTTGTATTTATGAAGGGGCAAGGTATCATTGCATGTCGCTCACAGAAGGGCTCGATTTATCATAAGATAAGATAAACCGAACTCAGATATTAAAACCGACCAGGGTTACGCATAATGTACTTTCATTAGAGGTCACATAGGCTCTTAATAACAGGGAAGAAACACATATCCTGGCATCATTGGCACCACAAATAGGATTACGCTGGAATTAGATAACACGAACAACGACGAGAGATTAGTCCTAATTATTCTAGATTCATTTTGTTTCATACCCGTGGTTTAAAATCTTATTTGGCAAGAAATTTGTTTCCTCCATACGAGTCTTGTGTAGTATATCGTGTTCCCTAATCAAAATAGCCTGTAAAAATAGGTGGCCACTAATGCCGGACAATAATCGTGGTAAAAAAGGGAATTGTTATTGCTAAAACCTATTTTTACGACTAACATAATCCTGATCGTCTCCTCCGACAATTTTGGTGCATAATTAAAACTGCAACCTAGATAAGAATAAAAACACTTACAGAGTATAGAGCGTTGGTTCATGAAGGAAAAGGTTAATTAGCTCTCAAGAGAAGTAGTAATTTTGCCATAGAATTTAATTTGCAGGTGAAAGGCAGAAACAAAGAAGAGAAATAATTGATTTTCAAATGTCAAAGCCGATCTGAGCCATACAGGCAAAAACCAATCAACGACCCTGATCATGGAAGATCAAGAGACCCGAATGTGACGCTTCAAAAAAGAAAAAATTTTGACTTGGAAAGTAGAAAATACCCCTTCACTAAAGGGGGGAGGGGAAAATGTTACTACCAAAATTTACAAGGAAGTAGATTGGCAATGAAGGGGTGTCAGATGGTTACGAGCGCACAGGAATCCTTTAGAAAACAGAGACGAGTACTGAGAGAAGCCAAGAGAAAGGACGAATAGTCCGAAAGCTGCATCAACCGGCACCTCCTTGGGAGGAGAAATCCCGAAAGCTACAAAAGGCCAACAGAACCAATCCGGTAGAGTCATTCCGGCAACATCAACCCGACATGGGGTTCTTCGGCGAAAGGTCATCTAAGCTGGAAGCCAAGAAAGATAAATGAAAGAGATCCACCAATCGAGACCCAAAAGGCCAATAGGGCCTTCAGTATTAACCCTCCTAAATGCCAATACACCAGGAAGCTAGAACATCAAGAGTATCGAACTAGAAGTACATATAGGTTATCTAGAACCAGTTTCTGAGACACCTGTTGTATAGGTACCAAAAGGCCATTTTGATAAACAACAAACAAATCACCTAGAGCAACCTACTGGAGCATCAGGCTACACCTGGAAATCCCACCGAAAAGAAGACCGAAACCCCGGAAGGGATACAAGCTATCCACACTAGTTTTTTTAAGCACAAACACCGACAGTGATTCCGAACCGGCAGCTATCCACATAAATAATGAGGGCAGACTCCTCTAAGAATTCACGGGAGAACCGGAAGCTTAATCCAGAAGTCTATGACAGAGAGCATGCAACCGAGAAATCAAAACACCTTCCGAAGAGCTACAGCGATAGCAAGCACATCTCAATCTCAAAGAGGCTCATAGCTAGCCGAAACGTACATTGCTGGAGCTATAAGTAACATAGGAAAATGGCCAGAAGCGAAAACATTCAAGGCCAAGGAAAAAGGCGGCTGACAAAGATTTCTGAAGGACCAACGACCCAACAGCGGAGGGGGGCATAAGTTCCCTATAAATACGATCCCAGGGGTCACATTATATAGGGATCCGAATTCTTGTACTTTTCCTCTTAAAAATAAAATGCCAAAAATGGAGATCGATTGAAGGATCTCTTCCATTCTGTTCATGTAAGAAAATTTAAAGGTTAATAAAGAGAAAATCTTCCCTTATGGAATTTATTGTGAGTTTATCATACTGATTTTTAATTATTATTGTTTCGATTTACCGTTTGCTCTCTATACATGCTTGGATTCGAACCCTGAATCTATACCTATAGTCGGAGGGAACGACTCTTCAACCCTTCCTATTATCTTAGGTATTATCAACGAGCTTAGATTTCCTGGTGAACTTGCTCCTGATACCCAGAAATAGTAATTCGAACCAAACTCACGAAGGATAAGCGGACCATCTCCCTCTCTTAGGCCCATTCCCATCGACCTGATTCCGGTGTTGATGAAAAATATCGTTAGCACAAGCATCTAACCATCGTTGAACTTCTTTGGTCGGCTCTGTCCCTTTGAATGGCTTTCCCCCTTAGAGATGTGAAGTCTTTACACAGCTTCACAAAATCCACAACCCTAGGTACATGCACACCTACATCTACCGTGGCTGCCACTGGAGCAGGTACCCTTCTCATGAATTCCTTTATCATGGCTTCAAACATGGCTCGGTAATCTGGTATACCGCCATTTCCCTCTCCAGGCACAGCCTCGTCCCTAGCTGCGTGTCTCGATTGTCGACGACTCATTCTGAATCTGCAATATATAATGATTAGCCACTCACAAAAAAAACAGCTAATGAAGTTCAAATGTTACTAAACTATATACTACTATATAGTATACATCCATCAGAAATATACAAATACGTCTCTCATATGTAATTACGGCTTCGAACTTTGGCTAAAATCAATAACCAGAGCTCTAATACCAAATGTGATGACCACGCATAACCCCTACACTAAATAAGGACAATAATACGTTGAAAGGTGTTCCAGGCAGCTATGAATGGTTATCAGAGTTGGTAGACACAACACAGAACCTGTCAATTTACTCACAGCACAGGGATAAAATATAATAGAACATATTCAACAGGAAAAAATAGTGGAGCATCATATAACAAACTTTTAAACTTTCATAACATCCTAAAAGATCATCCATACTTCAACTAGATATAACATCAAAGTCTGCACATGAATCCTCACTACAATCTTCATCAAACAGCGGAAACGAAGATACTATATAATAGCAAAGTAATATGTCAGGCTCCAGCTCGCCACCGCACAACAACATCATCCTCACTAATCACCTGTGAACTACCACCTAGTCTGCCCACCTACATCAGGATGAACAGCCCAAGGTAATAAGAGGAAACATAAAACCTTGAGTCAGACAACAGTCTTAGTGATCAATAAAACAGCTATCTAACAACATCAATAAAGTATATGAGAATAGGTAGATTAACAAACCAATCTACCCGACACCAGAGAAGAAACCAAACCTGCCTTCCCCACATCTGACAGTGACAGTCTTTACAAACAAGCAATTGTGAAACAACAATTCAACCATGGAAACCAGGAGTAACCAAACAATAGCAAAAAACCATCGTTCAATAGCAATCGTATCAACTAGTTATATCTCACGTAAACCATCCTATTCGAGCTCAAAATTCCTTAACCACAAGCCCTAGAGGCCTAAACCAATATCAGACAAGCACCCAAGAAACATCTCCTTCGACTTCAGACAATCTACGTGAGATGGTACAAGCAAAACAACGAAACATCCAAGACCTGGCTACCACTGCCTTCCCTTCTTTGACACCATCGTTCATCGTATGACGACCACATGCCATATGTCAAGGGCTAATAGTAAACCCCAGTTCAAGCAAAAATTCCGTACGCCTTCACGACTCGTATGCTTGTCATTCCAATCTCGACATCTAGGCCCTTCACGACACCCCAAGGTACTCGACCATACACCTAGTCTTTTATTGTACCCCTGCTTTGAGTCTGCTAGAACTTACGAGAATGATAATCTCTCAGCCTTCATATCTATAGTCATCATCACCGGCGACTATCCACAAACTCAAGTCCCCCTCGAGCAAACATTATACACGAACTCAAAACACACTTGAGTTGTCTTCTCATTCGTTGCATTACGACGATCAACGAACACATCACATTACTTCGAACATTCCCACCTATATATACATCAAAGTCACCACATCAGTGAACAAGACAACATCAATATAAGATTCACCATACTCAGGTCGTCACCCTTTTAGGTTGTACCCGACCTATGCTTCCACGGCCTGATTTTCCCACTTCCGCCATGCAAGCCAACTCGCTCCAACGACCTAGCTAGGTTGTTCCTATGACCTAAGGACATAACTAGGTCACCACACCCAACTCCTTTGAACCCAAGACCCTCAACGACCTGAGTCTCTTCGACCCGAGACCAACGATATAACACCATCTGACCAAACTCCTTAAGCTCCAATGCCTTGAAGTCGATCCTTCCAATCCTCAACCGCCACGTCACCCACGATTTGGAAGTTCACCATGCGAACGACCTAGAGCCCAATCTCGACCTGAGCTTCCAATGGCGATCAAACTTAATTTCTTGGGGAGCAAGAAACATGACCCAACTCCCTAAAGCGACTCAATCTTGTGGAAAACGACCTAACTCCCAAATCTAACCAAAACAGCTCCAAACTTGACCAAATCTTCGTCAAACAACAACATCGACGAAAATAACTCATCTAATTCAACCATAAAAAATTTCTGAATCCATCAACTACCCCAAAATGTCAATTATCATCAGTAATCACCAAAATTCACCAAAATCATGACAAATGAAAAATAATGGATCTAACTTGCATAAACATATGAATTAACATAAAAATTACTAGTTTTAAGTTGCTAGAATAGATTCTATGGAGATTTAAATGAAAATATACTTAACATGATTTAGATCTAGGTGAAAACGACTTGAAAAATGATGAAATTAAGATCAAACAACTCATATACTTGATTGAGTCAATGTGACAAATGCATATCACTTGCCAATTCTTCAAAACAACATAAAATCACTGATTACCCAATCCGAAAAGCGAAGAACACTCATCAAATCTTCTAATTTGATGGGATCTCTCTTCACTTTGCTTAGATCTAGCTTTAAAGGATGTAGATCTTCGATTCTCTTTTGTAGATCTAGAATTTTAATGGTGGAAAGGTGTATTTGATTGAGGAAGGAGGATCAGAAGCTCAACCAAATGAGAGAATGAAGAAAGTAAACTATTCTCGATGCCTCTAACCTCCTATTTATAGCCTGCCACCAGCCCACTAATGGGCCTCCTCAAATCTGCCCACTAATGGCTTAAAAACCTGAACAAAAAACTGTGAAACACTAAAACAGTGATTCCTCCCAAACCGTTGAACCAAATCTTTAATGTGACCACTCTACGGAATTGGTAACACGATTTTCTTTCCATTGAGACTGATCTCAGCACCTAATTCGATTCCAGTCAAAAGTTATGCCCTGTACAAGACTGATAGGGGAAATGGTCACAAATAAAATTGGTAAAAATTACGGACATGTCTCACGTCTCCATAACCAAAATATCAAAATATTAGAATGATCCAACCCTCAGGGAATTAAAAAAAATATTTTACGATCCTCCGATACATAAAATGCGGGTTGTTACATTCTCCCCCATTAAGAATTTCGTCCCCAAAATTCTAAGCAAACTTAAGCATTCAAAACAATTACTCATGCCAATCATCCATGAGCTGCTAATTCTATCATCCAAACTAGCAGCCATCAAGCCATGCATCCATAGCCTTATCCAAGCACGCGAAATTCTAACAATGGTATTCCAAGTTCCAACGATGTAAGGTGACACGACATAAATGGGTCATACCGATGAAGAATTTTGGATGGGTCGTCTTCACCTTCTCTTTCATCTCCCACGTACAATCATCATCATCCTCACTCCATTGTACCTTGACCAATTTAGTTGTCTTCTTCCTTAGCCGTTTCATGTCATCCCCCCTACACGATGCGTCTTATGAGGTTTCATAACTATGGTCTATACTTCTAGGTCTTTGTACTGCTCTAGAGATACCACCACATTCGAATCATGCACGCACTCCGGTAGAAACGACACATGGAAAACATTACGAACACTTGACATCTTCTTGGGTAACTCCAACCTATACACAGCTTTCCAATTCGCTCTACTATCGGAAACTGTCCAACAAACCTTGGAGATAACTTTCCTTTGCTTCTGAACCGAACAACATGCTTCAACAGTGAAATCTTCACGAAAACCATATTGCCAATGTCGAATTCCAAAACTTTTCGACGCTTATCGGCATAACTCTTCTGACGATTTTGGGTTGCTTTCATTCGTTGCCGAACGATCTCGATAGAATCCGAGGTTTCTCTTATCATCTCAGGCCCAAGTATCAACTTATCTCCAATTTCTAACCAACATGCCGGAGAATTACACGGTTTTCCATACAATGCCTTGTATGGCACCATCCCAATGCTCGACTGGCAGCTATTGTTATACGTAAACTCGACTAGATGTAGATGGTCTTCCCACAATTCTCCGAAGTCCAATACACAAGCTCTTAGGAGATCTTCCAAAACTCGATTAACCCTCTCGGTTTGACCATCGGTTTGAGGATGATAAGCCGTACTCAAACACAACTCGGTTCCCAAAGTCTCTTGCAAACTTTTCCAAAACCCACTTGTGAATAATGGATCTCGATCACTCACTATGTTCTTGGGGATACCATGGAATCGAACTATTCATTTTATATAAAGCTCAACCAACTTCGATGTTGTCCTAGTCGATTTGACAGGAACGAACCTTGCACTTTTGGTCAAGCGATCCGCGATAACCCAAATTACTTCATTTCCTGCCCTGGTTCTAGGTAGTCCATCAATAAAATTCATCGATATCTTCTCCCACTTCCTTGTAGGAACTTCCAGTGCCTTAAGTAACCCACTCGGCTTCTTCTGTTCAGCTTTCACCAACTGATAGTTCATGCATTTGGAAATGAACTTCCTAGTATTCCGCTTCATCCCTTTCCAGTAGTAAACCCGCTTCATGTCCTGATACATCTTATTACCACCAGGATGAATCATCAACTTCGTATGATGACGTTCCCTCAAAACCTCACCTCTCAATACGTCAATATCAGGAACAACCAATTGTGCTTTCTTTCAAAACCAACATTCTCGATCTACCTCGAACCTTTTATCTTCGGGTTCCAACTTCTGGATAAAATCGACAAGCTTTGCATCATGCTTTTGGATCTCACCAATCCTTTCGATGAGAGTAGGTCTTATCAATAAGCTTTCCAACATTTCAGGTTCCAACTTACACCTTGGTATGAAATCAAATTCTGCCAAGTACTCGAGGCTTTTCCATTCTGAAAACATCGCTCCCAAACTTGTGTGTCTTCGACTTAATGCATCTGCAACTGCATTACATTTACCGGGAGTATAGGCTATACCAAAATCATATGATGCCAGAAACTCTAACCACCGTCATTGCCGAAGAATCAAATCCTTTTGGAAGAAAAGATACTTCAATGACTTGTGATAAAACAACTCGAATCGAACACCAAACAAGTAATGTCTCCACATCTTCAGAGAAAACACTATCGCCGACAACTCTAACTTATGAGTCGGATAATTACTTTCATGCGGCTTCAGGTGTCGATTCACGTAGGCCACAACCTTATCCTTCTGCATTGGTACTACTCCAAGTCCAGTACCGCATACATCGGTGTATACCACTATCTCTTCATTCCCACTTTGAATGGTCGAAACAGGATCACTCGTTAGTCTCTCTTTCAGGATTCCAAATGCTTGCTCACACATCGCATCCCATACGAACATTTAGTTCTTCTTCGTCAATCTTTTTAACGGTGTAGCTATCTTGGAGAAATCCTTTATAGAACTGCGATAATATCCCGCTAACCCAAGGAAACTTCTCACGTCCGTCGCATTCTTAGGTCTACCCCAGTCCTTGATTGCTTCCACTTTAGCAGGGGCAACCGCTATCCCATTTCCAAAAACAACATGGCGTAAGATCCTCACTTGGCTCTTCCAAAAGTGACACTTCGAAACTTAGCCAGTAGCTGATGCTTTCGCAAGATTTCCAAAACAACTCTCTAGTGCGTCTTATGCTCTTCCACATTCCGGGAATAAACCAGAATATCATCCACGAACACAAGCACGAACTTGCTCGCTGATCTCCACAAAATTCGCTGGCGCGTTATTCAACCCAAATGGCATCATCAACCATTCAAAGAAACCAGATGGTGTCCTAAAAGCAGTCTTTGGCACACTATCCTTCGCCACTCTCAACTTGTGAAATCCCATTGCCAAATCCATCTGAGAAAACACTTTTGCTTCGTGAAGCTAATCGAACAAGTCATCAGTCCTAGGCAATGGATACTTGTTCTTCTTGGTCACATTGTTCAGCTCATGATAGTCCACACATAATCTTAACGAGCCATCTGGCTTGGTTGTAAACACAACTGGTGCACCCCATTTAGAAACACTTCTCCGAGTGAATCCTTTTCCGATAAGGTCTTGAACGTGCACCTCTAACTCTCATTGTACCTTAGGCGCCATATTCCTAAGAGGCATAACGATAGGTCTAGCACCCTCGACCAAATTGATTCTGAACTCAATCTCACGATGCGGCGGCAACCCTTTGACTTCGTCAAAGACATCCTTAAACTCATTTGCGATCAGCACTGATGACAAGTCTTCCAGTGGAATCACAAGCGATTACAAATAACTCACGAAGACCCCATCTTGGGGCTTACATAGAATCAAAATCTTTCTCCCTTGCACATCCCCAACTCTCACCTCCAGCTTCTCACAATTTACTCTTTCCGCATAACTCTTGAGCAAATCCATACCCAAGATAATCCCAAAGCCAGCGACATTAAGATTAAAACAATCACATACAAAGGAGCAACCATGACTCGATAACACAAGACCACGACAAGTATACAAAGGCTAGACGAACCCCCAACCGGATTAGTCACAATCATAGGTCTATCACAAATCTCAAGCTCCAAACCCAAACGGCACACAATCTAATTACAAATGAATGAATGCTATGCTCCAGTATCAAACAACACACGAACTGAAACACCCTGAATAGAAAGAGTGCCTTGGACGACGACACCCTTTCCCTTCCCCTCAGCAGTAGGATCTCTTGAAGATGATGGCACAACTTACAAGGCATAAGCCTTCACTATCTGCTTTCCTTTAGCCAAGAGTGCCACAATTGTGAACTTCCTTTCAACCTTCAGATTCTTACACTCACTAGAAATAATGACCTTTCTATTGGCAGTTAAAGCAAACCACCTTAATCTCAGGTTTCTTCTTGACATCCTTTCCTTTCTATGTTTGTTGATTGCTCTTCTTCTTATTATTACCACCCTGTTGTGGTTTCAGAGCTTCCTTTGCAGTAACAACAGTTTCTTCTTTCAGAAACAGGCTTTCATGTCTAACAACTTTTCCCCAATCTTTTCATATGGATCGTCAAGATGATCCATATTAATTATTGCCTATTGGAATGTTAAATGTTCATTTCTTTTCCCTTTTGTTTATAAGTTAGGCTAATTTGCGAGCCTAACGTTCTACGTGAATTATGCGAACGAACAGTGGGGGTAACGTTGGGGAAAAGCATTAAATTACATGTTATTGGCATAGATTGGCTCATAATCATGTAAATGATTAGTAGCATGAAATGGTATAATTTGTATACCATTAATTATGAACATAATTTAAATAGTAAATGTGACATGACAACACTTGTGAATAATTTACATAAAAACTTGGCATAAATGACAAATATGTAAATTAAAGAAAAGATGAACATGCCTAACCCGAGGTTAGATTGAGTTGTGGTGTAAAACTGCCCGGAACCGCCCGACACATCCAGTAATTGCAACAACACCGATCTAACGTGATAGGTTAGTGCATCATGCCTAAGAAAAACCTGAGGTTAGATTGGGTTGTGGTGTAAAACTTCCCGGAACCGCTCGGCACATCCAGTAACCGCAACAATACATATCTAATGTGAGAGGTTGGTGCATCAATAAATTAATTAATGCTAATGAACAAGACATGCTAAGAATGGTAGGGTTAAGTTAACTAAGGCAACACTTAACCGGTACAACATGTTAATTAAACAGATGGTAGGGTTAAGTTAACTAAGGCAACACTTAACCAGTATAACATGTTAATTAAACAGATGGAAGGGTTAAGTTAATTAAGGAAACACTTAACCAGTACAACATGTTAATTAAACAGATGGTAGGGTTAAGTTAACTAAGGCAACACTTAACCAGTACAACATGTTAATTAAACAGATGGGTAGGGTTAAGTTAATAAGAAACAATTAACCAATATATAACATGATGTGTGGTAGGGTTAAGTAACACAAGAGGGCAACACTTAACCAATATATAACATGATGTGTGGTATGGTTAAGTAACACAAGAGGGAAACACTTAACCAATATATAACATGATGTGTGGTAGGGTTAAGTAACACAAGAGGGCAACATTTAAACAATATATATAACATGATGTGTGGTAGGGTTAAGTAACACAAGAGGAACACTTAACCAATATAACATGATGAACGAGTGGTGTTAAGTTAATAGGAACACTTAACCAATATAACAGGATAAATGAACAGGGTTAAAATAACAGGAAACGCTTAACCAATACCACATGATGTGTGGGTGGGTTAAGTTAACATGAATGGACAACACTAAACCAACATTACATGAGCAATGCGGATAGGGTTAAGGCAAGCCTAACCAATAATACGTATAAACAGGCTTGAATCAGTGAAAGGGTTAAGTACATCTCGTGTAGGTGGGTAATATTAGTATATATAGGCCCACAAACTTAAACGTTAAATAAATATGCTTCAATCGGTGGGAGGGTTAAGTACATCTCGTGTAGGTGGGTAATATTGTATATATAGGTCCATAAACTTAACCAGTAGAAACCCTAGTAACGGGGATCCATTTCAGCAGTAACCCACATAGATGTATCATGGTACCCTGAACTAGGCAGGGTGGGCCACGATTACTAGGCTGATTATAAGCTATCAAAATGGCTGCAGGGGGTATGTCAGTGTAGGTTCCGGCGGAGTACGGGCGTGCACGTGCTCCGGAGTGGAAAAACCAGGCACTGTGTAACACCCCGCGAATTCTATAACTGTGAAATTCACAAATTAAAGTATAATTAATTTCAAATCAAAGAACTAAGGGAAACGGGATACGCCATTGCGTTCGTCTCGGAAAAATACGCGCAATAGAGTCCGAGTTTTCGAAAAACGGATATCGTATGAAGAAGTTATGGACGAACGAAGTTGGGTGAAAAACCGGAGAAGGGTCAGAATGCACTGGCGCACTTGGGAAGTGCGCCAGAACAAAAATGAACTGGCGCACCTGTGAAGTGCGCCAGTACATTTTTGACCTGGCGCACCTGCCAAGTGCGCCCAGGTCAAAAATGACCTGCTGGCCAGGTCTGGTCTAGCCCTGGCTGGCCAGGTCTGTGTTTGGCCGATTTTCAGAAGCTTGCTTTGTCATTAGGGCTAGGTGGCAGGCTCTAATTGGTCTCTCTTGCGAATGAATGGTTACGATCAATCCAAGCAACATCAATGGTCCTAATAAGTTTATAACCTCTATAGAAACAACCCTAGACTAACCCTAATCTATTCATTCAAAAATAAGAACAAAGCCGCCATGTTGCTGAGGAACGACTAAGAGTAGCCGCCAATTGGAGAGAGAGGATTAGGAGGCAAATTCTAAGGCATAAAGCAACTCAATCAAATCAAACCGCATCTTCAAATCCCTAAATTTGAGAATTCGCCTCACCATTGTAAGTAGAGTATTACTTTGGTATGAACAAATAACTGTGTTGGTTTGTATATTTGATTGTGGTGATAAATAATTCATAATTTGTGCGTTACTATGATTCTTATCGATTTGGAATATTGTATACGTTTGGATATCCTCATATTATGTTATAAAGAACTACATGCGGTAGTTCTATGCAAGTATACGTTTGGAATATTCGCAAATTATGCCATCATAATGTGTATTTTTATACAAACATCATTTTTGTGAAGTAATTGGAATAAGTTTGGGTTATCATAGTCCATATGAAATTATGTTGAAAATTTGGCATCATGATCTATGTATTAAGCCATGCTTTTGTACTAGAAAACCTATTTGCAAACTTATGAATATGACTAGGCTATGATTGATATTTGGCATAATTGAAATCCATGTTAAGTCTATATTGTTAACAAGAATTATATGATGACATATGTGGTACATAGCTAGGTTAGATTCAAAATCCCTTTTTGCAAGTTTTCATGACTAAAGTAAAAATCATGATTTCATGTTAGAAATATTTATGCCATGGTTATGTGAATAGATTTAAAATCATGATTAAGTTGAACTATGCTTTTGTGTTAATAACAAAAGTAAGCACCTTTGTAAACATGTAGTAATCTTATGAACATGACTTGCTTATGTTTGACATTATGCCTGAATAAAAATATAGGTTTATGTTGTAGTTAAGCCTATGTGTCGATAGTGATATTCTTAACTTAACTACAAGTTCACATGGTTTGATTCATGTCACTTATGCTTTATGACCAAAGTATATGTTACCACTATGCAAGTACACCAGTTTCTATTTTGTAGTTCCAACGTCACATTGCAAGTTCATGCGTTCACACTCCCCTTTTTGTGTATGTAATCACGCTTTAAGCCTCCCCTTTTCGCAAGGCTAAGTTGGGCTTAAAAGGGCTAAGCCCAACATATATATAATAAACGGACGTGTTAAACGGGGGAAAATAACGTTGGGTTAAATTAATTAATAAATGAAAACATAAAGTGGAAGGGCCCAAATTCAAGCATGGGTTGGGCCCATGATTGGTGTAACCTTTACACCATTAACTTAATAATGGGCCGCAAATATTTACATATAAGAAAATAAAGAAGAAAGACAAAATATGTAAATGTAGAACATACGATGTGTTTAACCCGAGGTTGGATTGAGTTGTGATGTAAACCTGCCCGGAACCGCCCGGCTGTCCAGTAGTCACAACAATACCTATCCAATGTGGGAGGTTAAACATGGAGCCCAATAAGGACCCGAGATTAGACTGAGTTGTGGCGTAAGACTGCCCGGAACCAACCGGCAACAGGCAGCCACAAAAATACCTATCTAATGTGAGAGGTCAGGGCCTTAATAAGACAATTAAGGCTGAGTCAGGATTGTTAGGATTAAGTGAACTAAAGACTTAATCAAAATGGAACATGCTAAACTAAACGGACTGGTGGGGGTTAGGTTAGAAAACACTTAACCAACTTAGCATGTTGGCTAGAGATAGAAAACCTAGTAACGGGGGACCCTTTTCAGCAGTAACCCTAGAAGGTGTATCAGGATACCCTGAAACTAGGCAGGGTGGGGCACGATTACTGGGCTGATTGTAAGAGGTCAAATCGACGACGGTGGTGTAGCAGTGTAGGTTCTAACGGGGTGCGGGCGTGCACACACTCCGGCGCAGAAAAATAAGGCACTGGACACCAGTAGCATACCTGTGCATTCTAGGATTGTGTCGGGCCACCACCATGGGACTTGATACACCCCATGGTGGGACCAGCATAGGTAACTACAACATCGGGGGCCGTAAGACACATGTAACTATGCGAGTAGGAGCCGATCATCATAGAACGGATCACATCACCCTGATTATGGGGTGCCAGTTGGGAACTAGTTTATATGGGTTCAGAGATTACCATGGGGTACGATAGTATATTCGACCCTAGACAACTTAACCAAGTTAGAGTGCTTTTCCACTTCTTGTTTATACTTGTCATACCCAGTTCTTTATTCATAGACAAAATAGTACTAGACTTACTCAGGCTTTATGTCTGACTCTACTTTTCTTTCGTCTTCTTTTCTTCCGTTCCCCCCCCCCCCAGGTCCATAGGGAGGGAACACAGCAGCTTGACTAGCCTTAACATCCAGCTTGAAGAAGAGAAATGTATTGCTTGGACTTTTTCGCTTTGAACTATGGCTTTGGACAAACTCTATGGGGCTTTTGCAGTTTATCTATGCTTTATTTATGCTTCTTTAAATAATGTAATCAAGACAGATTATGAAAGTGTTATGTTATGTTTTGGAAAAAGTGTAAGACAATTATGGTGTTGTTGTTGTAACACGTATTTGCTTCCATGAAATAAAAGTTTGTTGATTTTCCGTTGTTTACAAATATGTGTTCTTATATCTGTCTTGTATATCTGTGACTTATACTTATAAACCTCCACCAAAATTAGGGCATTCCCTTTGAGAGTGACCCTAACGGAGGTGGGGTGTTTCACTTGGTATCAGAGCATAGGTTTACCAGATAAGATAAAAAGTTCTAAAAATTTATTTTCAAAAAGGAAATTTAAAGAAGCATTTTTAAAAGAAAAATATTATTTTATTTTAAAAAGGCAAAGTCCCCCCAAAGCCATAGGTACTATCTCTTATCCTTCGTTTTGAATCTATCCTTTTTGTTTCAGCATGTCCCAAGAACTTAACTTACCGGAAGGGGTGCCAATACCTGGTTGGTTTAGACGGTTCTTAGAAGCAAGGGCCACTCAGCCAGGTCCTACCGTTCCTCCTCCCCCAGCTGAAGGAAATCATCCAGCTGCAGCGGCACCTTTTCCTCCACCTCCTCCACGGGGAAACACGTTTGCTAAGATATGTAAAGATTTTAAAGCTATGGGAGGAAGGGATTTCCATGGAACTGAGTCCTTCGTGGCAGCTAGGAATTGGCTGAAAGAAACGGAGGACCTATTCATCATCTTTGAGGTAGAGGATAGACAAAAAGTACAATTGGCAGTGTGGCTATTGAAGGGCGAGGCTTCCTACTGGTGGGAAGTCACTAATGCTGAAAGACCAGTGGAGACATGGGAGGACTTTAGGGCAAGGTTTGAGACTAAATTTCTCTCAGATGCGGAAAGAAGTTTGCAGTTGGAAAAATTCTTATTTCTTAAACAAGGGGACAAGACAGTCAGAGAATATGTGAATCAGTTTGATGAGCTGGCTAGGTTTGGGCATGACCTAGTCAACACCCCGCACAAGAAGGCTCTCCGTTTCGTCAAAGGGTTGAATGAGCCATTACACAGTTTGGCCATGACCCATATACCCATGGGAGCCACGTATGAAAGATTGGTGCAAATGGCATTGCTGAATGAAGAGGATAAGGGCAAGAAGGAGAAAAAGGCAGAAAGCTCTCAAGGGAAGAAAGAGGGTTTGCAGCCTAAGAAGATAGACTTTAAGAAAGGCGGGAAAGGCAACAAAGAGAAGAGGAAGTGCAATTTCTGTGGCAAAGTGGGGCACTTAGTAAAGGACTGCCGGAAAAAGAAGGCCAAGGAGAATGGTGGGTGTTTTCTTGCGGAGAGACAGGCCACAGGGCTAAGGACTGCCCAAAGAAACGAGGACAGGGGCAGAGGGCTGGATCCACCCCGGGGGCACAGGTTCATGTGCTGGAAGCGCCACCTCTGCAACAGCGAGGTATAAATACTTCTGTAGAAAGTGTAGTTTATCTTTGTGATCACCCCTTTCGCACTTTATTTGACTCTGGCGCATCACACTCCTTTATCTCGTCTGCTTTAGTAGAATCTATGCACCTAAAAACTAGTATGGTAGAGGACCCCTTAATTGTTTCAAACCCAATTGGGGGCCCAGCTCATTTGTCTATGATCTGTGTGGGATTGAAAATTTCTATTCTAAGCGTAGAATTTCAATGTAGTGCCTTTGTTTTGGGCTTTTCGGGTTTTGGTTTGATTTTGGGTATGGATTGGCTATCCAGTAATGGGGCCATCCTTGATTGTGAGAAAAGGGTTGTTAGGCTCCTAACCCAGCTCGGTAATACCTTGGAAATTTCTTGTAATCCCTCGTATGCGGTTATGCTTAGTTATCTTGAATCGCTAGATGCCTCTGTTGAAAATTTGCAATCAGTTAGAGTGGTCCGGGAATATCCGGATGTCTTTGAAGAGGTGAAGGGCTTGCCTCCGAAGCGGGAAATAGACTTCCGCATATATCTTGTAGATAATGCAAAGCCCGTTGCGTTACCCGTTAGACACATGGCTCCACGAGAAAGGAAAGAGCTCAGTAAACAGATTAAAGAGCTTCTAGAAAAGGGGTTCATTAGGAGGAGCATTTCAGAATGGGGCGCTCCAGTGGTGTTCGCTACAAAGGCGGATGGTTCACTCCGTCTATGTGTTGACTATAGGGAGCTCAACAAGCTAACGAAAAAGAATAGGCACCCTCTCCCTAGAATTGACGATTTGTTTGACCAGCTTGTAGGAGCGTCTGTTTTCTCCCAACTCGATTTAGCGACCGGTTTTCATCAGCTAAGGGTGGCTGAAGATAGCATCGATAAAACGGCATTCAGAACCCCAGACGGCTTCTTTGAATGGCTTGTCATGCCTTTCGGCTTGACAAATGCACCTGCTTACTTCGTGGACCTGATGAGTAGGGTATTTAGGGATTTCCTCAACAAATTCGTAGTGGTCTTCGTAGATGATATCCTTATCTTCTCAAAGAGTGAAGAGGAACATGCTCAGCACTTAAGGGCAATCATGGAAACTTTGCGAGTCCATCAACTAAAAGCCAAATTCTCCAAATGCCACTTTTGGAGAGAAGAGGTGAGGTTCCTTGGGCACATAGTATCCAAACAAGGGTTAGCAGTGGACCCTGCTAAGGTAGTGGCGGTACAGGATTGGAAGACACCAAGGAATGCAACTGAGGTCCGAAGTTTTCTAGGACTAGCAGGTTTCTATCGAAAGTTCATAAGGGATTTTGCGAAAATCTCAGCTCCGCTCACAAAATTGACCAAGAAGAATCTAGTGTTCAATTGGGACTTGGATTGCGAGTTTGCTTTCCAACGACTGAAAAGGGCTCTCACAACAGCCCCAGTTTTGACGCTGCCAGATGGGAGCAAGATGTTCACTGTTTATACGGATGCATGTGGGACAGGGCTAGGCGTCGTCTTAATGCAAGAAGGAAGGGTAGTAGCTTATGGCGGGAGGCAGTTGAAGGTGCACGAAAAGAACTACCCAACCCACGATCTTGAGTTAGCCGCCATCGTCTTTGCACTCAAGTCTTGGCGACACTATCTCCTAGGTGAGAAGTTCGAACTTTACACTGACCATAAATCGTTGAAATATCTTTTCTCGCAGAAAGATCTTAACTTGAGGCAACAAAGATGGATGGAGTTTCTTGACTCGTACGACTTCGAAATCTCCTACACTACGGGCAAAGGCAACGTAGTGGCAGACGCGTTTAGCCGAAAGAAATTGACCCTAAGCCCGTTGTTTGTTGAAAGACAAAGCCTAGAGTTTATAGCCAGCTTCGACTTTAGGCCTTCCTCCGATTTCGTACCAGGCTTGCTAGCATCTCTCGAAGTGCGCCCAACTTTAGTGGACTCAGTAGGGACAGCACAACGCGAAGACCCTCAGCTTGTGGAAATAATTGATAGGCTAATTAGGGGTGAGACTTCAAGTCACCTCAACAGATACTCCATCGACGATAGGGGTTACTAAGGCGAGACGGAAGACTATGCGTCCCACAGACAAAAGATTTAATAAAGAAGGTTCTCGAAGAAGCACATCACTCCAAGATGACGATACACCCAGGCGGAGATAAAATGTACAAAGACATAAAAAGGACTTTCTTCTGGAACGACATGAAAAAGGACGTGGCAGAATTCGTTTCTAAGTGCATGGTGTGCCAACAGGTTAAGGCGGAACAGAAAAAGCCTGGCGGACTGCTACATCCTCTGGAGGTCCCGCAGTGGAAGTGGGATAGCATCTCAATGGACTTCATCGATGGGCTGCCTAGGTCTAGGAGAGGCAACACTAGCATTTGGGTAATAGTGGATAGGCTTACTAAAAGCACCCACTTTTTACCTGTCAAAAGTAAAAGAACTGCCTCATCCCTAGCATCACTTTACCTCAAGGAAATCGTTCGACTCCATGGAATACCATCTAGCATTGTTAGTGACCGAGACCCCATCTTCACCAGCGAGTTTTGGCGGAGTCTGCAAGAAGCAGTAGGAACGCAGTTATGCTTGAGCACAGCCTATCATCCCCAAACCGACGGCCAAACAGAGAGAGTGAACAGAGTTTTGGAAGACCTTTTAAGGCTATGCGTCCTCGACTTCGGAGGGACATGGGAAGACCACCTTCCTTTGGTGGAATTTGCCTACAACAACAGCTATCAAGCAACCATCGGAATGGCACCCTTCAAAGCTTTATATGGAAGACCGTGCCGATCGCCCACTTGTTGGTGGGAGTCTACTGATAAGCTCATACTTGGACCAGATATGATCCGAGAGACTTCAGAGAAAGTAGACTTAATACGAAGAAGGATGAAGACGGCCCAAGACAGACAAAAGTCCTATGCCGACAAGAGAAGGACCGACCTTGAATTTGAGGTTGGAGACAGAGTTTTTCTCAAGGTATCACCGCTAAGAAACGTTGTTCGTTTTGGAACCACAGGAAAACTGGCACCAAGGTTCGTAGGGCCATTCCCTATCATCGAAAAAATTGGGAAAATGGCCTATAGATTAGAGCTACCCGAGAAGTTGGCTGGGGTCCATAACGTTTTTCACGTTTCACATCTCCGAAAATGTCTGCATGAGTCTGCTGAAGTGGTAGAGCCAAATATCCTCGAAGAGGCCGAAGTGGAGCGCGAAGCAACCATAAGAAAAGTTCCAACCCGCATATTAGGAACGGAAGTGAAGAAGCTACGCAACCGTGAAGTCAAGCTCGTCAAAGTTCAGTGGAGCGACGCCGAGGGAGACGCGACTTGGGAAACTGAAGCTAGAATCCGTACAGCCTACCCTTTTCTGTTCGAGGGTACATCCTTGATCTTTCCTTTTCCTTAAGTTGCGCTTTTATCTATCTTTTTAGGTATATTTCCTCGACCTTATCTTATAGGTAGAAACCCTTTGGATGGAATCATGTTGTTGAAACATGTTATGGATGATGGTTGCAAGTGGTTGCCAGTGATTGCTAGTGGTTGCTCGTGGTTGCATATACACACACAATCTATGTTTTAGATCGGCTCAGTCACTTCATATTGCATATGCATATATGTTTGCATTCGTATATGGTTGAACTCTAATGTGTTGTCATGTGGATGTTGCATTTGTATTGAATGATTGTGCACTCATGTAGAATCATTAATAGGAAAATTTGCATACATAATGGATTCATGGCACTTACATAATTCGCATTAAGGAGGTCAACTGAATCAGTAGACCGCCTGATTTTGCATTAGATAAGTACATGTACACACACACTTCGCATATGATCATGAAGCATTAGAAGTCTTTTAAGGACAATGGATGCTCGTGTTTGATGGATGAGTAGATGGATGATTGGATGTTAGGATATACATTCCTCCTAACTTGAAGATTTCGGGGACGAAATCCTTTTAAGTGGGGGAGAATGTAACACCCCGCGAATTCTATAACTGTGAAATTCACAAATTAAAGTATAATTAATTTCAAATCAAAGAACTAAGGGAAACGGGATACGCCATTGCGTTCGTCTCGGAAAAATACGCGAAATAGAGTCCGAGTTTTCGAAAAACGGATATCGTATGAAGAAGTTATGGACGAACGAAGTTGGGCGAAAAACCGGAGAAGGGTCAGAATGCACTGGCGCACTTGGGAAGTGCGCCAGAACAAAAATGAACTGGCGCACCTGTGAAGTGCGCCTGTACATTTTTGACCTGGCGCACCTGCCAAGTGCGCCCAGGTCAAAAATGACCTGCTGGCCAGGTCTGGTCTAGCCCTGGCTGGCCAGGTCTGTGTTTGGCCGATTTTCAGAAGCTTGCTTTGTCATTAGGGCTAGGTGGCAGGCTCTAATTGGTCTCTCTTGCGAATGAATGGCTACGATCAATCCAAGCAACATCAATGGTCCTAATCAGTTTATAACCTCTATATAAACAACCCTAGACTAACCCTAATCTATTCATTCAAAAATAAGAACAAAGCCGCCATGTTGCTGAGGAACGACTAAGAGTAGCCGCCAATTGGAGAGAGAGGATTAGGAGGCAAATTATAAGGCATAAAGCAACTCAATCAAATCAAACCGCATCTTCAAATCCCTAAATTTTAGAATTCGCCTCACCATTGTAAGTAGAGTATTACTTTGGTATGAACAAATAACTGTGTTGGTTTGTATACTTGATTGTGGTGATAAATAATTCATAATTTGTGCGTTACTATGATTCTTATCGATTTGGAATATTGTATACGTTTGGATATCCTCATATTATGTTATAAAGAACTACATGTGGTAGTTCTATGCAAGTATACGTTTGGAATATTCGCAAATTATGCCATCATAATGTGTATTTTTATACAAACATCATTTTTGTGAAGTAATTGGAATAAGTTTGGGTTATCATAGTCCATATGAAATTATGTTGAAAATTTGGCATCATGATCTATGTATTAAGCCATGCTTTTGTACTAGAAAACCTATTTGCAAACTTATGAATAAGACTAGGCTATGATTGATATTTGGCATAATTGAAATCCATGTTAAGTCTATATTGTTAACAAGAATTATATGATGACATATGTGGTACATAGCTAGGTTAGATTCAAAATCCCTTTTTGCAAGTTTTCATGACTAAAGTAAAAATCATAATTTCATGTTAGAAATATTTATGCCATGGTTATGTGAATAGATTTAAAATCATGATTAAGTTGAACTATGCTTTTGTGTTAATAACAAAAGTAAGCACCTTTGTAAACATGTAGTAATCTTATGAACATGACTTGCTTATGTTTGACATTATGCCCGAATAAAAATATAGGTTTATGTTGTAGTTAAGCCTATGTGTCGATAGTGATATTCTTAACTTAACTACAAGTTCACATGGTTTGATTCATGTCACTTATGCTTTATGACCAAAGTATATGTTACCACTATGCAAGTACACCAGTTTCTATTTTGTAGTTCCAACGTCACATTGCAAGTTCATGCGTTCACACTCCCCTTTTTGTGTATGTAATCACGCTTTAAGCCTCCCCTTTTCGCAAGGCTAAGTTGGGCTTAAAAGGGCTAAGCCCAACATATATATAATAAACGGACGTGTTAAACGGGGGAAAATAACGTTGGGTTAAATTAATTAATAAATGAAAACATAAAGTGGAAGGGCCCAAATTCAAGCATGGGTTGGGCCCATGATTGGTGTAACCTTTACACCATTAACTTAATAATGGGCCGCAAATATTTACATATAAGAAAATAAAGAAGAAAGACAAAATATGTAAATGTAGAACATACGATGTGTTTAACCCGAGATTGGATTGAGTTGTGATGTAAACCTGCCCGGAACCGCCCGGCTGTCCAGTAGTCACAACAATACCTATCCAATGTGGGAGGTTAAACATGGAGCCCAATAAGGACCCGAGGTTAGACTGAGTTGTGGCGTAAGACTGCCCGGAACCAACCGGCAACAGGCAGCCACAACAATACCTGTCTAATGTGAGAGGTCAGGGCCTTAATAAGACAATTAAGGCTGAGTCAGGATTGTTAGGATTAAGTGAACTAAAGACTTAATCAAAATGGAACATGCTAAACTAAACGGACTGGTGGGGGTTAGGTTAGAAAACACTTAACCAACTTAGCATGTTGGCTAGAGATAGAAAACCTAGTAACGGGGGACCCTTTTCAGCAGTAACCCTAGAAGGTGTATCAGGATACCCTGAAACTAGGCAGGGTGGGGCACGATTACTGGGCTGATTGTAAGAGGTCAAATCGACGGCGGTGGTGTAGCAGTGTAGGTTCTAACGGGGTGCGGGCGTGCACACACTCCGGCACAGAAAAATAAGGCACTGGACACCAGTAGCATACCTGTGCATTCTAGGATTGTGTCGGGCCGCCACCATGGGACTTGATACACCCCATGGTGGGACCAGCATAGGTAACTACAACATCGGGGGCCGTAAGACACATGTAACTATGCGAGTAGGAGCCGATCATCATAGAACGGATCACATCACCCTGATTATGGGGTGCCAGTTGGGAACTAGTTTATATGGGTTCAGAGATTACCATGGGGTACGATAGTATATTCGACCCTAGACAACTTAACCAAGTTAGAGTGCTTTTCCACTTCTTGTTTATACTTGTCATACCCAGTTCTTTATTCATAGACAAAATAGTACTAGACTTACTCAGGCTTTATGTCTGACTCTACTTTTCTTTCGTCTTCTTTTCTTCCGTTCCCCCCCCCCCCAAGGTCCACAAGGAGGGAACACAGCAGCTTGACTAGCCTTAACATCTAGCTTGAAGAAGAGAAATGTATTGCTTGGACTTTTTCGCTTTGAACTATGGCTTTGGACAAACTCTATGGGGCTTTTGCAGTTTATCTATGCTTTATTTATGCTTCTTTAAATAATGTAATCAAGACAGATTATGAAAGTGTTATGTTATGTTTTGGAAAAAGTGTAAGACAATTATGGTGTTGTTGTTGTAACACGTATTTGCTTTCATGAAATAAATGTTTGTTGATTTTCCGATGTTTACAAATATGTGTTCTTATATCTGTCTTGTATATCTGTGACTTATACTTATAAACCTCCACCAAAATTAGGGCATTCCCTTTGAGAGTGACCCTAACGGAGGTGGGGTGTTTCACACTGGGTACTAGTAGTTATACACTGTGCATCTTGAATCGTGTCGGGTCGCTATCATAAAGATTGATACACCTTATGGTGGGACCAGCACTGGGTATCTACATGCAAGAGAGGGTCGATTAACACAGACACAAGGAAAATTAATACAAGTAGGGAGCCGATCGATCGGGTAATAAGGGTACATCGAACATATCCATGGCAATTAGGCTGATTGAGGTAAGATCCTTATACTAGATGTACACCTAAAGGCTACCACAATTACGGGGTTAGGATCACCTTATTATATAACACAGGATACTAGTTGGGACACTAGTAGGGAATATGAATCATTCTATAAAAGACACTTGTTAGGATGCTAGTTGGGTGGTGCAGAGAAAGTAGGAAGTCAGAGAAAGAATCGAAGCGCATTCAGTTTGTCTTGCCTTATCATATCTTATGCTAATCTTATGTTATCTCGTTATTATGGTATTGTCCTATGTTCAGTTTATTCATGTCATGATCCTTTTCCTGTTTAAATGCTAGTAATCTCTGGACTTATGTCTGACCTAGTTTGTTTTCGCCTCTTTTCTTCCGTTTCCCCCCCCCCCTCAGGTAGTCAGGGAGGGAATAGCTCAGCTTAGTTTGGACTATTTCTCTTTTCAAGCTTGAAGATTAGTTGGTGTATTGCTTTGAACTCTCTTTTCCACTGTTATGGCTGGCTCAGGCTTTGTTGGGGAATATCATTGTCAGTTTGTGCTTCTTTATATTGTTAAACAAGACAGATGCTTTGTTGGTGTTTTGGTGTTGGAAAACAATCTTTGTACAAGCTGTTTTACCAAGCTGCTGTTTTATCAATAAAGTAAAGTTTCATTTATTTTCCGCTGCTTTAATTGTCTATCTTGTAATTTACTTGCATCTTTTAACTATAACGCTTCACTAAAGTTAATGCATTCCCTTTGTGAGTGACATTAATGGACGTGGGGTGTTTCACTTGGTATCAGAGCTGAAGGTTACCGGATCAGAAAAAAGTTTTGAAAAATTATTTTCAAAATGGTTTTAAAAGAAGCATTTCCAAAAGAAAAGTTTTTTTTAAAGGCATATTCCCCAAAGCCATATGCACTATCTTTTGATCCTCTGTTTGAATCCTTATTTCCTTCTTTCTTGAGTCTCCGGGGCTCCCGACTTTCTGGGAGGTAACCTCATCGCGGCATGGTTCCGTAGGCATGATTGAGACTACGACACCTGTCAAAGGGCGAAGAAGTGCCCAACTTACATATATAGCTACAGTAGTTTCACAAGGACGACAAAGATGAGAATAAGGGAGCACCGCTTATCATCCTCTGACAGAAAGGGTGAGTAGGATTTTGGAAGACCTTTTGAGAAAATGTTAGCATGGCACAACAGAAGTTGTAGTGCCGAGTATACTAGAAGGAGAAGAGGTGGAAAGAGAGGCGACAGTGAAATGAATTCCAACTCATATTTGGAAACAGAAATTAAGAAGCTACGCAATCGTGAAGTTAAGACAGTCAGAGCACAATGGAGTGAAGCTCAAGAAGATGCGACTTAGAAGACTAAAGACTAGATACACGCATCATACCCTTTTTGAGGGTATACTCTTGATCTCTCTTTTTCTGTAAAGATTATTTGCATGCTAGCCTTTATCGTTTAAGTATATCCTCCCAGTTCTATCCTCGATCCTTAGGTAGAAGCCAATGGATGTAAACATGTGTTTGAGACATGTTATGTTCGGTGGATGCAAGTGGATGTAAGTGTTTGCTAGTAGTTGCTCGTGGATGCATATACACGCACATTAGGCACTAGATCGGCTCCATCACTTCCATATTGCATATGCATGAGTGAATTTTTATATATATGGATTGAAACTTGATGTGATATCATATGGATGTTGCGTTTGTAAGAATGAGTGTGCACTCATAAAGTATGATTAGGAATAATAGCATACATGATGGACTCATGGCACTGACATAATTCGCATTAAGGAGGTCAACTGAATCAGTAGACCGCCTGATTTTGCATTAGGTAAGGACATATACACACACTATGCATATGATCATGAAAGCATTAAAAATCTTTTTAAGGAAAATGGATGCTTGTGATTGATGGATGAGTAGATGGATGATTGGATGGTAGGATACATTCTTCCTAACTTAGAGATTTCGGGGACGAAATCCTTTAAGTAGGGGGAATGTAACACCCCGTAATTCTAAAGAATGACATAAGAGATAATGAAATAATAATTAATTATTAAAGGAAGAATTAGAGGAAATGGGTTTTGCCATTGTGTTCGTCTTGGAATTCTGCTTGAGATAGAGTCCGAGTTTGCGTAAAACGGATAACGTATGAAGAAGATATTTTTAAAGTAAATATTGCAGCAAAACATAAAAAAGAAGAATGAGAAATGAATAATGTTTAGCATTGTTCTAAGGTTTGTAAGCAAAAGACTTAGTAGCTCATTTGGTTAGAACATGTGACTTGCATACAAGAGGTACAGAGTTCGATCCCTGCTAGCGCCATATTTTTGTTTTAGGGGAATGGCTAAAAAGTTGCTTAGTGTGAACGCAGTTCAAAAAGTGGTTTAGTGTGAAAACGGTTAATTGAGAAGATAGATTATATGTATATAAAATATATATATATATACATATACATATATATATATATATATATGACGTGTACGCATCATGTGGCGCACATGGCACATTTTTGTTGGTCAAAGATTGTTTTTTTTTTCGAACGTGGCTTTTTCCGATTGGTCGGGTGACGATTAGTGCTGATGTGGCCTTCTCTGATTGGCTGAGTGATGAATTCTGATGTATTAGGGCTTATGTGTCGTGCTGTGATTGGTTGAGTGACACATCTCTTTGGTTTGGATGGCTCTGATTACTCCAAGACTAATCTAAAGGCTAGAATTAAACCTAGATTTCTATATAATCAACTCAAATCCTAAACCTAAAACACATAGTCTCATTCTATGTAGCCACCATGTTGTCCAATTCAAATCTTGCCTAGCCACCTTTTTCTTCTACAAATTATAAATTTAATTAGAAAGCTTCAAGATAGAGAAAAGGTTTTGTTTCAAATCAAAGTGAAGGATTTCTGTTTCAATTACTAAAGGAAGATTGGAATCACTGCAACGTTGAACATTTCTTTTCTTTCTAGTTTACTCATTGTAAGTTCAGTTATTGCTTAGATTTAAACCCGTTTTCTTAATAGATGTCATGACTTGCAACAAGTTGAATCTAGAACAATGCTTAAGTGTAAAATAATAAAACCTGATTCATGTTCATCTTAAATTTCCTATGCCTATGAGATTGTTGTGATTGAAACAATGGAACCTATCATCTTGTACACCACTATGCCTAATTGTGAGATAATCAATTCGGATTCATATTGTGATTGAAACAATGAAACCTATCATGTTGTGATTGATACAACTAAACATATCATGTTATATGTGTTAATTTGGTGATTCTTTTTTATGTGCAAGTTTGAAATGCTAAGTCACATTCATATTTGCTTATATGCCTAGATCTACATGTTTTTAGATCTAAAGTTTGAATGCTAAGTCACATTCATATTTGTTTATATGCCTAGATCTACATGTTTTTAGATCTAAAGTTTGAATGCTAAGTCACATTCATATATGTTTATATGCCTAGATTTACCTGTTTTTAGATCTAAAGTTTGAATGCTAAGTCATATTCATATTTGTTTATATGCCTAGATCTACATGTTTTTAGATCTAAAGTTTGAATGCTAAGTCACATTCATATCTGTTTATATGCCTAGATCTACATGTTTTTAGATCTAAAGTTTGAATGCTAAGTCACATTCATATTTGTTTATATGCCTAGATCTACATGTTTTTAGATCTAAAGTTTGAATGCTAAGTCACATTCATATTTGTTTATATGCCTAGATCTACATGTTTTTAGATCTAAAGTTTGAATGCTAAGTCACATTCATATTTGTTTATATGCCTAGATCTACATGTTTTTATATCTAAAGTTTGAATGCTAAGTCACATTCATATATGTTTATATGCCTAGATCTACATGATTTTAGATCTAAAGTTTGAATGCTAAGTCACATTCATATATGTTTATATGCCTAGATCTACATGTTTTTAGATCTAAAGTCTGAATGCTAAGTCATATTCATATGTGTTTATATGTCTAAGATTTACATGTTTTTAGATCTATGCTAGTTCGCATGGCTATTGAATCTAACTTAAATGCAAGTTCACATGTATATGATTAATTATGTTTATGTTGTTTTATGCCAACTTCATATTACACATGTTTAGTTAGATCCATATTAATTATTGCCTGTTGGAATGTTATACGTTCATTTCTTTTCCCTTTTGTTTATAAGTTAGGCTAATTTACGAGCCTAACGTTCTATGTGAATTATGCGAACGAACAACGGGGGTAACGTTGGGGAAAAACATTAAATTACATGTTATTGGCATAAATTGGCTCATAATCATGTAAATGATTAGTAGCATGAAATGGTATAATTTGTATACCATTAATTATGAACATAATTTAAATAGTAAATGTGACATGACAACAATTGTGGATAATTTACATATAAACTTGACATAAATGACAAATATATAAATTAAAGAAAAGATGAACATGCCTAACCCGAGTTTAGAATGAGTTGTGGTGCAAAACTGCCCAGAACCGCCCGGCACATCCAGTAACTACAACAACACCGATCTAATGTGAGAGGTTAGTGCATCATGCCCAAGAATAACCCGAGGTTAGATTGAGTTATGGTGTAAAACTGCCCGGAACCGCCCGGCACATCCAGTAATTGCAACAACACATATCTAATATGAGAGGTTGGTGCATCAATAATCAATTAATGCTAATGAACAAGACATGCTAAGAATGGTAGGGTTAAGTTAACTAAGGAAACACTTAAATAGTACAACATGTTAATTAAACAGATGGTAGGGTTAAGTTAACTAAGGCAACACTTAACCAGTACAACATGTTAATTAAACAGATGGTAGGGTTAAGTTAATTAAGGCAACACTTAACCAGTACAACATGTTAATTAAACAGATGGTATGGTTAAGTTAACAAAGGCAACACTTAACCAGTACAACATGTTAATTAAACAGATGGGTAGGGTTAAGTTAATAAGAAACAATTAACCAATATATAACATGATGTGTGGTAGGGTTAAGTAACACAAGAGGGCAACACTTAACCAAGATATAACATGATGTGTGGTAGGGTTAAGTAACACAAGAGGGCAACACTTAACCAATATATATAACATGATGTGTGGTAGGGTTAAGTAACACAAGAGGAACACTTAACCAATATAACATGATGAACGAGTGGGGTTAAGTTAATAGTAACACTTAACCAATATAACATGATAAATGAACAGGCTTAAGTTAACAGGAAACGCTTAACCAATACCACATGATGTGTGGGTGGGTTAAGTTAACATGAATGGACAACACTTAACCAACATTACATGAACAAAGTGATAGGGTTAAGGCAAGCCTATCCAATAATACGTATAAACAGGCTTGAATTAGTAAAAGGGTTAAGTACATCTCGTGTAGGTGGGTAATATTAATATATATAGGCCCACAAACTTAACTGTAAAATAAACATGCATGAATCGGTGGGAGGGTTAAGTACATCTCGTGTAGGTGGGTAATATTGTATATATAGGCCCACAAACTTAACCAGTAGGAAACCCTAGTAACGGGGACCCATTTCAGCAGTAACCCACATAGATGTATCATGGTACCCTGAACTAGGTAGGGTGGGCCACGATTACTAAGCTGATTATAAGCGGTCAAAATGGCTGCAGGGGCACGTCAGTGTAGGTTCCGGCGGAGTACGGGCGTGCATGTGCTCCGGAGTGGAAAGGAGGCACTTGGTACCAGTAGTTATACACTGTGCATCTTAAATCGTGTCAGGTCGCTATCATAAGGATTGATTCACCTTATGGAGGGGCCAGCACAGGGTATCTACACGCAAGAGAGGGCCGATTGACACAAGCACAAGGAAAATTAATACAAGTAGGGAGCCGATCGATCGGGTAGTAAGGGTACGTCTAACATATCCATGGCAATTAGGATGATTGAGGTAAGATCCTCATACTAGATGTACACCTGAAGGCTACCATAATTGCAGGGTTGGGATCACCTTATTATATAACACAGGATACTAGTTGGGACACAAGTAGGGAATATGAATCATTCTATAAAACACGCTAGTTAGGATGCTAGTTGGGTGGTGCAGAGAAAGTAAGAAGTCAGAGAAAGAATTGAAGCGCATTCAGTTTAACTTGCCTTATCATATCTTATGCTAATCTTATGTTATCTCGTTATTATGGTATTGTCCTATATTCGGTTTATTCATGTCATGATCCTTTTCCTGTTTAAATGCTAGTAATCACTGGACTTACCAGACTTATGTCTGACCTACTTTGTTTTCGCCTCTTTTCTTTCATTCCCCCCCCCCCTAAGGTAGTCAGGGAGGGAATAGCTCATCTTAATTTGGACCGTTTCTCTTTTCAACCTTGAAGATTAGTTGGTGTATTGCTTTAAACTCTCTTTTCCACTGCTATGGCTGGCTCATGCTTTATTGGGGAATATCATTGTCAGTTTATGCTTCTTTATTTTGTTAAACAAGACAGATGCTTTGTTGGTGTTTTAGTATTGGAAAACAATCTTTGTACAAGCTGTTTTACCAAGTTGTTGTTTTATTAATAAAGTAAAGTTTTATTTATTTTTCGCTGCTTTAATTGTCTGTCGTGTAATTTATCTGCATCTTTTACCTGTAACACTTCACTGAAGTTAATGCATTCCCTTTGTGAGTGACATTAATGGACGTGGGGTGTTTCAGCGCGTCCCATTGGAATCATGTGCATGCATGGCTCCGCTTGCTCGGGAAGATAAGATGTTGTGACATCAATAGATATGGTTTTGCACATCCTGAAAATAACCGGTTGCCACTTTAGGAAGTAATACATCCTATTGTGGGGCCAGCACAGGGTATCTAAGAGTTAGGGAGCCGATCGATTGGGGGTAGTAATTAGGGTACATCTAGTCTTGCTTGTTTAGGAGCCCATTATTATCGTTGGGGGTAACACCTGTCAGTTCTGTTGGGCTACCTGTTATTGTATGGGGTAAAACCTCTTACTAGTATAACACCTAAGTCTACCATCTTGTACTTGTTGGGATCATCTTGTTATGTGATACAAGTATTGGTGCAGAGAAAAGTATTAAAGAAGCGCAATATATTCTATCATGTTTATCCTGTTTACCTTGTTATACCTGCCTTATGACACTGTTATCTATCTCTCAAGTTTATATGCATGTTATGATTCTTTTACTTATTTATATGCTAAAAGTAACTGGACTCGCCAGACTTTATGTCTGACCCATTTTGTTTCCTCTTCACTCTCTTCTGTTCCCCCCCCCCCAAAGGTTCTCAGGGTGGGAATACTTAAGCTTGATTAAGGTTCTTCTTTCATTCTGCTTGGAGTTTCTTAGATGTACCGCTTGATTTCATATCTTCTCTACAATTAATATATTTTGGGGATTATTCTCTTTTATGTATTATTGTACTCTGATGATGATTTTGTTAAAAGACAGAAGTTTTATGTTGATGTAATGAGTTTTCTGTATTTCAGACTTATTATGTAATCTTGTTTAGACCACGAAAATTTTCTATTTAATAAATTTTTAATTCCGCTGTTATTTTATATCTGTCTTGTGATGTTTCTGTTTCTGTTTACCTATAACGCTTCATGATACTTAATGCATCCTGTTAAAGAGCGATATTAAAGGACGTGGGGTGTCACATTTGGTACCAGAGCTGAAGGTTACCAGATTAGATAAAAGATTTTGAAAATTGTTTTCAAAAAGGTTTTAAAGGAAAGTATTTTCAAGGAAAAGTCTATTTTTTTAAAAAAAATATTCCCTAAAGTCATATGAAATATCTTTTGATTCTCCGTTTGAATCCTTTTTTCTTTTTCTTTTCAGCATGTCTGGGGAACCTAATATTCCAAGCTTCGCTTCGTAGGTATCTGGAGGCTACGGCACCTGCCGGAGGCCAAGCAGACGCCCCTCCCCCAGCTGCAGCCGTTGTTCCTCCTCCTCTGCGTGCTGATAATTTCTCTAAGATATGCAAAGATTTCAGTGCTATGGAAGGTAATCCATTCCGAGGAATTGATACCTTCGGAGAAGAAAGGAATTGGAATAAAGAGACGAATGATTTATTTGAAATTTTTGAAGTTCACGATCGTAGCAAGATTCAGTTGGTCATTTGGCAGCTGAAAGATGAGGCTTCGTTCTGGTGGGAAGTGACGCAAGCAAGACATCCAGTTGAGACAAGGGATGATTTCCGATAGAGATTCGAAATGAAGTTTCTTTGTCAAGCCGAGCAAAGCACGAAAATGGAAAGGTTTTTAGCACTTAAGCAAGGAGCCATATCTGTGAAGGTGTATGTTAATAAGTTTAACCAATTGGCAAGGTTTGGTTCGGAGCTAGTAAATACCCCACACAAGAAATCTTTGAGCTTTGCTAGAGGATTGAATGAGCCCCTCAATGGGTTGGCTATGTATCATATTCCAACAGAGGCAACTTTTCAGAAACTTATTGATATGACATTGATGCATGAAGAAGATAAAGGTGAAAAGAAAGAGGCTAAGGTTGAGGAAACACAAAACAAGAAAGTTTGGCCCAAGAAGGTACAACAACAACAAAACAAGGGCGGAAAGAACGACAAAGCTCGAGACAAGAGGAAGTGTCATAACTACGGACGTGTGGGTCACTTGATCAAGGACTGCAAAAGAAAGAAGAATGCTTGTTTCCACTGTGGAGAGGTCGGACACTATTCTAGGGAGTGCCTGAAGAAGCAAGGACAAGGCCAATGGGTAGGATCTTCTGGTGGGCAAGTGCATGCTCTCGTGGCCAGTGTGCCATATAGAGGTAGGAAAGTTTCCGCTGAATGTTTGATTTCTCTTTCCAATCATCCTATTAGAACTCTTTTTGATTCTGGCGCTTAACATTCCTTTATATCTGATTATGTGGTTAAGTCTCTGCACCTTAGTACAAGTATGGTATTGGATCCCGTTGTTGTCTCAAACCCCACTAGGGGTACGGCTCATTTGTCTATGATTTGTCGGGGTTTGAGAATATCTGTGTTTGGCGTCGAGTTTGAATGCGACACATATGTGCTTGGTTTCATGGGCTATGATTTGATTCTAGGGATGGATTGGCTAGCCATGTATCGTTCCATTCTAGATTATGAGAGGAGGTTCGTTAGACTTTTGACGTGCCATGGAAGGACCCTTGAGATTTCTTATGACCCTAAAGGGTCTGTTGTTAACCGGCCTTTTGGTCCGGTCACCAAAAGTACTCAAGACACGCTCGACTTAACCCTTCGCGTGAAGCCGAGGCCCAGGACGAAACTCCGGAAGTGCAGAGGGAAAGGCCAAAGGGGAATAACGCCAGCGGAGCCAACCAGCCTCGAACACCCCTCTTCCAAGATCCTCTTCGCACCCAACCGGGTGCGAAATTTCGCACCTGGCAGGTTCAAAATTTCGCACCTCCCACCTAGGTGCGAATTTCCGAGGCCCGCCTGCTGGAGGTACGAATTTCTGGAAGATGGTCCCCATTTCTACCTACTCCTACCTAACCCCTACCTAACCACTTCCTATAAATACCCCACTACCTCACACTTCAAAGGGGTTGGATTCTTGAGCTTGGAGACCTCCATAAAGCTTCATTAATGGCATCTCCTCTTTGAGGAAGAAGAAGGACAAAATTTTCTTTTTCCTTATTATTCAATATATGATAATTTTAACGTCGTATATCATGAGAAATGAATGTCATGAGATAGTCTCAACCTTGTAATTCTTCCAAGTGATTAATAATATTCCAACCGACTCTTCAAAGTGGATGTAGGCCCTCACTGAGGCCGAACCACTATAAATCTCTTGTGTTATTTACCGCTTTATGTTCTATTTTATGTTCTTGTCTGTGCGACCATATTTATAATTCCTAGTAATTGGAATCTTTGGTGTTTGCGACATTTTTTGCCGTCAACATTTGGTGCTTTCACTGAGAAAACTCGGACATCGCGTCTTTCTTGCTCATTACCATCTCGATTCGCCGAGCTTAAGGTTCCTTGCTCAACCTGTTGTCGAGTCCTTTTATGATGGTAAAAAAGTCAAAGAACGCGATGATCGACTCTTCAACCGCCGCCGAGGCCGGTACATCTCAACCGGAGGACATCCCGGCCACCAATGAAATCGAACCTCCGATCGTGGACCCATAATTGCCCGTCACACAAGCGCAAATCCGCACACTTAATGAAAGATATGATAGTACAGCCGTCGAGCTTAACCAAGCACTACGGAATAACATCGACCTTATGCACCAACTTCAAGAAAGTCAGCGCGTCGTCGCTCGACTACAACTAGCTCAGAACAACGCTCGACCTCGACCACCAACATCGGAAACTTCCTCTTTCGAATCAAGGGGCCCATACCAAAGAAGGAGGTTTAGTCTCATCAACAACGTCGCCGTCCGAACTAATGCTCTCGACAACGGCAATGGCAATGGATATGCCAATGGCAACGACGACCGGACCACGATCACTTATAGCGAGGGCGCCCAACATCGGGACCGTTCTCACCTGGTCATCAATGAAGGACCCGCTCCTACTAACCAACCTCCTCCTCGACCGGACTCAACGGCCGCTCGTCGAGATAATGAACCTACATTTCAGGAGGCCCGTGCTTTTCCGGAACCAGATCCGCGTGACCCTGCCCCACATCACCACGCGCACCAGGTTCCCATTATAGACGTCGAGGACATGGAAGAAGACGATCCAGACATCCATCCTAGAAGACGCCCTCGTGCCAGAACTCAGGAACCTCGCCAAAACCCATGGGTCCCGATGGCGGACCCTCATCCAACATACCTTCCCGACATGGTCCGAAGAATCATGAGGGAGATGAGAGGAAATGTGCATGATCCATGGGAAGCGCACATTAGGCGCAACCCTTTCACTCGAAGAGTCAATGAAGCAGAATGGTCGCGACGCTTTAGCATGCCACGGATGCCACTCTACGACGGCACCACTGACCCTTGTGCTTTCCTAAACCATTACGAGTGGCAAATGGACTCAAGCAGAGGTGACAATCCAGTCAAATGCAATTGCTTTCCAGTCTTCCTTTTGGGGACCGCCCTGCTGTGGTTCTCTCGCCTTCCGCTTGATTCCATCAACAACTTCGGCCAGTTAGCGACACAGCTAGTCAAGCAGTTCAGGATGCACATCCCAACTCCGAAGAACGCCCTTACTCTTTCCAACTTATACCAAGGACCTGCGGAGTCACTTAAAAGCTACATTTTCAGGTTCAACATCGCCCTCGCTGAAGTCGAGGATCCGGATCCACGCACCGTACTCTTCCAATTAGCTAAAGGTGTCCTTCCTACTTCCGAATTTGGGGCATGGATTGACCGGAAACAACCATGAAGCCTCGATGCTTTCTACGAGAAAGCGGGGCAGTTCTTATGTCAAGAGGAAGCGAGACGGAACCGCGTCTCCGACCCCAGTTGCCCCGCTAACCCTCGAGCTGACATCGCAAATAACCGCACTAGGGGCCGAGAAGCAGGAGGACCCTCCAATCCAAACACAGGGGCAGGACCCACTAGACAGAGACCAAGCAACGGTGGACAAGGCGGCCGAGGCAGCAATCAGGTCCGAACAGAGCCGAGAAGGCCCGGTCAGTACCAGGCTTATCAGACATATACTCCGCTAAATGAAGATATAGAAACTATCTACTTGGAAACATGCAGTACTTTGTCATATCTGAAACCCAACCCCAGGGAATCAACCGATCCCGAAAAGAACTAGGGGAGATACTGCCGATATCACGACATGTATGGACATAACACAAATGAATTTCGACAACTTCGAGATGCAATTGAAAAACTTATCCGCGAGAAGCGGCTTGAACGGTATGTCCAAGAGCCCTTTCCACCCGAAGCCAATCCAAAACCTCCAGCGCCAATTCCTCAGACGACTGCCAATACATCCCCGGGGACGTCTAATGCAAGACGAGAGATCGTGATTAATACTATATGCGGCAGTCCCGGTGCTACGTATGACAACTTTCGAAAGATGGAGGAATATGTGGGTTCCATTAAACATGCAACCTACGAGTCTTGTTCTGCTCCCGACGAGTCCATCCCGACCAAGCTCCGGAAAACCATGCAGGACGACATCGTTTTTCATGAAAGGGAGTCCACGGGAATTGAAATCCCGACCACTGACCCTTTGGTCATCACAGCCCAAATTGGCGCTGCAACTGTTCGAAAGATATTGGTCGATTCAGGGAGCTCGGTCAACATCATTTTCAAAGCCGCCTACGATCAGATGAAGCTAGAGGCAAGAGATTTTAAACCATGCCACTCCACAATCCCTGGCTTTAATGGGGCATCCAACTGTCCAGTAGGAATCATCAACCTACCCGTCGAGCTCGGTACAGGGGATCGAAGCCGAGTTCGGATCCTTACCTTCGTGGTTATCGACATTGCCTCGTCATACTCGGACGCCCCTTCCTCACGGAGTTCCGCGTCTGCCTATCACCATGGTCCCTCCTAATGAAGTTTCCAACAGAAAACGGGATTGCAACAGTCAGAGGCGATCAAGTCAACGCTAGAGAATGTTACGCAATGGAATGGAAGAACGCGCGCAACAAAGACAAGGGCAAAGCAGTGCCCGCGGCCTTTTGCACCAAGACCACCTCCGCATAGCAATCAGCGGCGTCTAGTCCCTAGCCCAGATGCCAATCCTGTCTTTCCGACGACCTCGATCCAAGGAAAGACGAAGAGCTCGAGTACGAGAGGCCTACTCCGGTCGAGCCCACGATAGATGTGCCCGTCAGCGTCAACAATCCATCGCAAGTATTGAAAATAGGGTCACACCTCCACCCAGCAATCAAAGATGATCTTGTGGATTTCTTAAAAGCGAATCTGGACGTATTCGCATGGACTCATTCTGATATGAAGGGCATCAACCCTGCAATTGCCTGCCACTCTTTAGGCATAAACCTTATAATGTATCCAGTTAAATAGAAGCGCCGCTTCCTGGGGCCCGAGAGATCCAGGGCACTCGAGGAAGAGGTTGATCGCCTGCTAAACAATAACTTCATCCGTGAAGCTTACTACCCCGAGTGGGTCTCCAATTCGGTTTTGGTCAAAAAGGCCAATGGTAAATGGCGGACATGTATCGATTTCTCAGATTTGAACAAATCTTGCCCGAAGGACAGCTTCCCGCTCCCAAAGATCGACTAACTAGTCGATGCAACCACCGGTTACCAGCTGCTATTTTTCATGGACGCCTACTCTGGTTACGATCAGATCCCAATGAGCCTCCCCGACCAGGATCATACCTCCTTTATAATTGATCGTGGACTATACTGCTATCGCGTCATGCCCTTCGGCCTCAAGAATGCCGGCGCCACATATCAGTGGATGGTTAATCGACTCTTCAAGAATGAAATCGGGAAGTCCATGGTGGTGTACGTGGATGACATGCTAGTTAAATAGAAAGTGTCTAGCGATTACATCCACGACCTCCCCGAAATGTTCGATGTCCTACAACAATATGACATGAAGCTCAATCCTCTAAAATGTTCCTTTGGCGTCGCTTCAGGAAAATTCCAGAGTTTCATTGTCAACGCCCGGGGCATCGAAGCTAACCCCGAAAAAATCCAGGCTATTCGAGACATCCGAGTCCCCGAAAACATCAAGGATGTTTAGAGCTTAAATGGCAAGGTCGCCGCTTTAAGTCGATTCATCTCTAAGGCCACCGAAAAATGCATTCCTTTCTTTGATTTACTTTGAAAAGGGAAACGCAATTTTAGGTGGACCTCTGAATGCGTGTCCGCATTCAAGGAACTCTTGAATCACTTAGAGCGACCACCCATCTTATCTAAGCCTATAGACCATGCGGACTTATACGTTTACTTGGTTGTTTCTTCGTAGGCAATCAGCTCGGCGTTGATACGAATCGAGGATCGCATCCAACGACCTGTCTACTACATAAGCAAACGACTGACAGGGGCAGAAAAGAACTACCCTAAGCTCGAGAAACTGGCGTTCCGCATACTAATCTCCTCCTGGAAGCTCTGGCCATATTTCCAAGCTCATCCCATAAAAGTCTTCACCGACCAACCGCTACGTCCGGTCCTGCAACGACCTGAGGCATCCAGCCGACTGCTGAAGTGGAGTATAGAACTAAGTCAGTTCGAGATAACATTCATTCCCCGTCGAGCCATCCTCGGACAAGCCCTCGCCGACTTCATAGTAGAATTCGCGGCCCCCGAGGAAACCTCCGCGGGAGACGCTGAAACCCCCAACAACGAGTGGAAGTTGTTTGTGGATGGATCCTCCAACATCAAAAGCTTGGGAGCCGGTATCGTACTCATTACTCCCGAGGGATGCCAGATACACTATACGCTAAAGCCGAATTTCCCTGCTACCAGTAGCGACGCGGAGTACGAAGCATTGATAGCTGGACTGAGTATCGCGATTGAGCTCTAGCTAAAGGTCATTCAGATTTTCTCTGACTCACAACTCGTCGTGTGCCAAGTGATAGAAGAATATCAAACAAAGGGTGAACGACTCACTATATATTTGGCTCAAGTTTAGAAACTCCTCACTCGCTTTGATCATTTCACCATCACTCACATTCCGTGAGAGGAAAATGAAAAAGCCAACTCACTGGCTAGACTCATAAGTTCTGAAGATCCGTAGCTTATAAGGGTTCGCCCCAGTCGAAGAACTCAACTCTCTCAGTATCATGACAATCCAAGCCAGCACGGTTATGGATGTCGAACCAGAGTAGGAATCATGGATGACGCCAATCAAAAGTTACCTACAACATGGGATCCTCCCCGAAGGCTGCAAAGAAAGGCGAGCGCTCACCCGCCAATCAGCCCGTTATCTCCTTACGAACGGGATACTCTATCGAAGGGGCTTCTCTGTCCCCTTGCTTAGATGTTTGGCCCATGATGATGCTATGAAAATTCTAACCAGCATACATGAAGGAGAATACGACGACCACACAGGGGGAAAACACTGGCTAGGAAGATACTCCGACACGGTTACTACTGGCCCACGCTCGACCAAGACGCCACTAATTATGCTCGCATGTACGACAAATGCGAGCGCTTCTCAAAGATCCCAATGGCCCCACCAACTGACCTGACACAAATGACCAACCCATGGCCATTTGCCATGTGGGGCATCGACATCATTGGAACTCTCCCCATGGCCAGAGGTGGGTCACGATACACCGTTGTAGCCGTTGATTACTTCACCAAATGGGCGAAGGCCGAAGCCCTCGCCACAATCACTACTAAGAAAATGATCAACTTCGTGGTACGCAACATCATCACCCGGTACGAGGTCTCTTAAGCTATCATTTCAGACGATGGCACTCAATTTGAGAGCGCCGAGTTCAAATCCTTCTGCCAACGGCACAGCATCGAAAAGAGATTCTCGGCCGTGGCTCACCCCCAGGCTAACGGACAGGTCGAAGTAGTCAACAAAGTCATCAAGTCCATCATCAAGAAGCGCCTCGAGAAGGCTGGGGGCATGTGGGCAGACGAACTTCCTCTGGCCCTATGGGCCTATCGAACAACTCATAAGACAACAACTGGACACACGCCCTTCGACCTCGCTTACGGGTCCGAGGCCGTCATTCCTACTGAGCTCGAGCTTCAGTCTCATCGAGTCACCTACTTCGACCCAATGACAAATCAAGACTTGCTTCTGGGGTCACTCGATCTGCTAGAAGAAAAGAGAAACGAAGCTGACCTACGGGCCACTGCCCAACGACAACGGGTCGCCCGGTACTTTAACTCTCGAGTTTGCCACAAGGCCCTCAATGTCGGCGACCTCGTCCTAAAATGGGTCTTCCCTCCACCAACAGGCCTCGCTCCTCGTTGGGAAGGGTCGTACTCTATACTACGAAGGCTCAGCGATGGAACTTTCAAGCTTGCAACCGTGGACGGAGCTGAGCTACCAAGGGCTTGGAACAGTGAACATCTCCGCCGCTACTTCACATAACTCAGCACATGGTTGTTTATGCTTTCTAGCGATGTTTTGTTTTGTAATAATTCAAGGCATTGTAAAGGCTATTCATGCCAAAAGTTATTAATAGAAATGATGTTCAACTTTCTTTCTCCTTACTCTGTGTTTACTCCTCCCGTGACATAATTAGCTAATCTTGGCAGCTAACTTCTATACACCGCCAACCGCAGTACTAACTCCTAACATTGGGGTCGGCGTCGCCATCTCGACCGCGAACCAAACCCGCGGCCTAATCACATCGGCAACGATCGGCACCCCAACTATGGGACCCGACCACGCTACTCGAGTCACCAGCCCGCGGCGCGGCCGAGTATAAATAACCTCTTACTCGAACCTTGGCCCAAGACCAAGGCCGAGGATAAATTGTTCAACTACCCAATAGCCAGACGGGGAGATACAAACTCCCCCTGAACTACAGGTGTTGGTCGGACTTTGGCACAACACCAAAACCGGCCCTTAAATCGTCACATCCCTAAAGCTCTCAAGGCTGAGGGGTAGCCCACGGCCACGATCGGACCTTACGAGCTGATGATCCGGGCTTCTCATTCTAGGCGAACGACGACGCCCTTAGGATCGCCCCAACCCGATGAACGGTGGGAGAGCCTACACCGGACAGACCGCATAACGCGACGTCACGCACCTCCGCTACTCTTGTTTAATCCCGGGCAACCCAAGAAAAAACAGCAGGCGCTCTGGCCGGGCTTCACAAACTATGGGTCTCCTGAGCTGAGGGAGACTTGATAGAAGCCTGTGCACTGTCTCGCCCCTTGGAACACCTATCCAGAGTGCGACTCTCAACTACACCCCCTGGAATCACCAACCAGGGGCACAACACTCACAATCGCTTTTTTGTTAAATGTAACGATAAGTACGCCTATGCAAGTACGGGATGCCCGAAAACATAGAAGGAACATCCGAACTGTTAACACAAAATGCAATCTTTACTAATTCATTTTTCCATTACAACACACACACCCGTTACAACCAACTACAATACTGACATCTTTTTTTCTAATGGTAGGGTATACATGAGAACCGCGCCGTGCCCCAAAAAACCAAAAGCGAGGGCCGAACTCGCGTAAACAACTGGCCTACATTACCAAAATGAGCACTAGACTCATACCCAAGCGACCCACGCTAATCATGCTTCTTTTTGTACTTGTGTTTCTTCCTTGTAGATTCAACACTCGACGGTTCGTCCGTGGAGCCGGGCCTCTTCCTACCAGACCCTCCTTTCCCACTTCGGCTCCCTTTAGAAGTGGTCGACCCGTGAGAAGTAGAGAGATGCCTCTCACCCTCCTTGCCACCACTGGAGATCTCAGTAACATCAGTGGGGCAACTGGCGGCGCGGGTAGGGGGCACCTCCAACGGGAAGACCAATCACAGCTGTGCTTGCCTCCAGAGTCCTTTTCTTCTCCCGCTTGGCTTTTTCCCTGGCCACTTTGGCGATTTGACGATCAATGAGTTTCTGGGATCTACACGCAGCTTCACCAGCCCTAGTTTTCTCACGAGTTTCGATAGCCCTTCGCTAGGCCTCTTCATCCTCCAGCCTCTTCTGTGCCTCATCGGCCCCCCTTTTCCTCTCGGCATCCTCATCAGTCTGCCCATGGGCAACAGTCACCGCAGCCCTCTCCGCTGTATCTTCCGTGGCCTTTGCTACGATCTCCTGCCGAGAGATGTCATCCTGCCGCACCTTTTCCTCCGTCGGACCTCGGGCAGTCCCACTCTGCCCATCCACCTCCTCTCCATCATCGTCGAGAAGGCCTTCATACAAACTGGGAGTTATCTTAATCCCTGAGAAAGTGTCAAGCCATCTCCGCCTTCTCCAAACTGAATCCCCTCAAGTCCTGGCCCAGATTCGGTCACTTGGGGACTACAGGGGCAGAATCCAGTGCGGTGGTTGATCCAGAAGGGACTGCACAACGAAAACATAACCTTTTAGTCCACAAATTCAGTAAGCACATCATCCTCTGGGATGTACTGTAAAGGGAATTTACCTCCAACAAAAGACGGTGTAGGAAGGGAAGAAGGGGAACCCAACATCATAGGCAATGTAAGCCCAGTACCTCCTGCTTCATGATGCCCAACGTCATGCTCAGTTGAAGCCCAGGTCAAAGCTGTCGGGTCAGTCACAATGACCGGTTCAGGAGTGGATGACCGAGTTGAACTCCCCTCTACTGGGTCCACCGCTACCACAACACTTCCAGGCACAACAAACTTCCCCTTCTCGGCAGCAAGCCTCTCCAGTCTGCCCTTCTCCACGTCCTCACGCAATAGCCTCCTACCCTCCTCCAGCTTCTCACGCTCTTCCATGGTCAAGAGATCGGTAATAAGTTGTCGCTCGTCTAGAGTCCCGACATCCACACAGCGCAAGAAGGCCTCGTACGGGACCAACCTATCCCAAGTCCGAGCTAGCACCCAGGAATAATCCTCCATCCAAGAAATACCGCTAAATCTTAAGGCTTTAACAAGCATATTCTTAGTGTCTTCCTCCACCAGCGACTGTGCCCAGATTTCTGCCCCTGTTAGCTTGTCCCTTAGTCGCTTCACCTCCCTCAGGCGCTCGGCCTCCGATCCCTCTAAGGAGCCCAACACATCCCGATTGCTGGCTTTCGCATCCTCCTTGGCTTTCCTCGCCATCTCAAGCTCCCTCTTTAGGTGGCCATTCTCCGCTTGTAAAGCTTTGTTGTCTTCCTGAAGCTGGAAAAGTTTGGCATTCTCTCTCTGCAGCTCAGCACAATATTGGTCCACGTCAGCCTTCTCCTTCTTTAAAGTCGTGTTCTGGGTGGTCAAATCGGCTATAGTGTCGGTAAACATAGAGCAAGAATCATCGGCCTCCTTTTTTAGTGTCTCATACCCCTATTTCAGCTCGGCTGAAAAACCACAAGCTCCGTAAGACGATGATTAAAGCTACAAAAGCAAACGATTCCCAACAAAATACGGAAAAAGGAAGAGGAAAACCTACCAATTTCGGTATTCAGGTTGGCAACAGAAGTCTTCTCGGCATCTAAGACCGTTTGCTGATTCAGGAGAAGCATGTTCTTCACCCTGACTAGATCTGATAGATGAAGAGAGTATTGGGTGAGCTCATTGACCTGATGATACGCGTCCCTCACATGTGTCCATATCTCTCCGGACCCCCTGTTAGGAGGCGGACGAAGGTCAAGGAGAGATGGAAGCTCTTCGAAGTAGAATCAAGGGAAATGGTGCACCAAAAACACTTTCTTCTCCTCCGGGGAAAACCCCTGGACCTGGACCTCGATCAAGTTTTCCGTATCTATCCTACTCAACCTACTCGATCTCGGTTGGACGTGTAACACCCCACCTCCGCTAGGGTCACTCACAAAGGGAATGCACTAGCTTTGGTGGAGCATTATCTAGGTAAACATACACAGAAATATTACAAGACAGAACATATAAAACAGCGGAAGGAAAACCAAATTTCATTTCTTTAAACTCTAGTAAGGTCTAAAGCCTTTTACATCAAAATGCCATTAAATCCATTACATCGAAATCTGTCTTGCAATAGTAAAGAAGCATAAAACCATAGTCATAAATCATTCCCCAAGTAAAATAGTAAAGCAGCCATAGCCAAGAAATGTCTAAGCCATATATGATGATCTTGAAGCAGAAAGAAGTCCGAACTAAGTAGTAGTGTTTCCTCCCTGAGAACCTGGGGGGAAACAGAAGAAAAAAGGCGAAACAAAAACGGGTCAGTCATACAGACTGGTAAGTCCTAGTGACTTTCAGCATAGAAACAAGTAAAGATAAAATGACTTATATAAACTAAAAGTAAACATAAGGATGATGACAAGATAGGAAAGTTAAACTAAGATAACAAGATAAACTACGCAAACAAGATAAACTAAGGTAACTACGTTATAGCATCGCATGTTCAACATTCTCTGCACCAATACTAGTCTAACAAAATTAGGTGTTATCCTAATGTCTAAACAGAAACGGAAACAGAAACAGGGTGATCTTTACAGAAATAGTAATGGGCTTTTACCTCCCTAACACAAACAGAAAGAGAAATGGGCCTTTTCCACCTGTACTAGTAACCCAACCCGTGTCATGTATTAACTATGAAATGATCCCTTGCCCAATATCATGAAATGACCCATTACTTGGTCCCACGAAACGATCTATTAATCGATCGGCTCCCTACAAGTTCTAGCTCGTCATGTGTCTGTGTCATACTGCCCTATCACGAATGTAGTCACCTGTGTTAGGTCCACCATAGGGTGTATCAAGCCCTAGGGTGCCAACCACCTACACGAATCAAGCACGCACAGTGTAAACCTACTGGTGCCCAATGCCTGCTTTTTCAACTCCGGACTACGTGCACGACCATAGTCTGCCTGAACCTACAATGGCGCACCAACTCAGCCGTCATTCTGGTCGCTTACAATCAGCCCAGTAATCGTGCCCCTCCCTGCCTAGTTCCCGGGTACCATGATACATCTAGTGGGTTACTACTGAAAAGGACCGCGTAACTAGGGTTTCCGTCCAGCAGGTTAAGTGTTGTCATTTAAATTCGAGACTTAACCCCATCAGTCTAGCATGTCAAGTTGGTTAAGTGTGGTCATTCAAGTTCGTGACTTAACCCGTCTACGTGTCATGTCAAATTGGCTAAGTGTTGTCATTCAAGTTCATGACTTAGCCCTACGAATCATGTGTCAAGTTGGTTAAGTATGATCAAGCGGTTCATGACTTAACCCTACCAAATCATCGTGTCAAATTGGTTAAGTATATTCAAGCGGTTCATGGCTTAACCCTTCCAAATCATCGTGTCAAATTGGTTAAGTATATTCAAGCGGTTCATGAATTAACCCTATCAAATCATCGTGTCAAATTGGTTAAGTATATTCAAGCGTTCATGACTTAACCCTATCAAATCACCGTGTCAAATTGGTTAAGTATATTCAAGCGGTTCATGACTTAACCCTATCAAATCATCGTGTCAAATTGGTTAAGTATATTCAAGCGGTTCATGACTTAACCCTACCAAATGGCATTAAATAAATTAATGCACCCCAACCTCTCACATTAGACCTGTTGTTGTGGTCATTGGTTATGTCGGGCGGTTCCGGGCAGGTTTATACCACAACTCAGTCTAACCTCGAGTTTTAAGCGCGATATGACCAACTACTCACATTGGATCTTATTGTTTGCAGTCACTGGATTTGCCAGGTGATTCCGGGCAGAATTACACTGCAAACTCAACCCAACCTCGAGTTTGCCATTTTCAAGTTCATTCTAAGTGTCATGTCCATGTTCAAGTTTCATGTCAAGTTCGTGTCAAGTTTCAGGTTTCAACTTATGCCTATTATGAAGTTCATGATTCATATTCATAACCAATTCATGTTTCAATTTCATAAGCATGTTTACGTGCCTTATAGATGTCAAATATCAACTATCAAGTCACAGTCAATTTTGTGTTCAAGTTATTCCCATCGTTTCAATTTCGTGCTATTTGTCGCGTTCCATAATTACCTAAAAACATGGTTTGACCAACAGATTCTATTTTCTCTAATTACGTTCCAAGTTCACAATTCACGTTCATGTCAATTATCAAGTTTACAATCGCTTTCGTGTTCAAGTTATGCCAATTCATGTCCAAGCTAATTCATGTCAATTACCAATTCATGTCTAAGTGAATCTTCATGTTTTGTCCAATATCCCCAAATTGTATTCCCACCGTGCGCGTATCGAGATTAATTCAAAAAGGGATAAACAAGGAAATCATGACAAAGATGGGAATGTGAATAGGCATGAGATTACAATCCAAATCATATGTTCAACAGAATTGGTGTATAATAGTTTAACACATCATTGGCATGTGAATAGGATCTAGAACAACAATATGAAAACCAAGGTTTAGGAACATAGGTAGACTTGCATTAATCCAAATTCAAGATTCAAGAGAGAATAGGGTGAAAAAGTCTTATCATCAAGTCAAGGTCCAAGAATTCATATTACAATATAGTGTTTGAATAACAAACTAGGTCCAAAAACATGAATGGGCATGATTCATTCGATAAGAAATAACCCAAAATCCTAGATTCAAGAAGAAACAAGAACATATCTAAATAGATAATCAAGCTTAGGTCCAATTTCATTTTATTCCATGTCCATATTAAATTTAACAAGTTTAAATCTCAAAGTAACTAGAACTTACATAGCGCAGATCGAGAATTTGAGTGCACAGATTTGATTCTAGAAACGGTTGTTGCAGTTGTTGAATCTCTATTTGTTTAGTCTTGTTCTAGCTGAAAACCCCCAATTTGCAATTCCTAGATGTTGTCTTGATGAAGAAGAAGTAGTCTCTTTTAATTTTAATATTATCATTTTGATTTTCATAGAGGTAGCATAAGGACATAATGAAATGGTGTAGAGAGAATGAGGCTAGGGGGCTGTTTATATAGGTTTAGAGTCATGAATCTGGACTGAAAACGTGTCCAAAAACATCAGAATGAATCCAGGCTGAAAACCAGGTTTTTGCACCAGGTCGACCATAGGGTCGACCTGGTCCCTGGGAGGTCGACCACAGTGTCGACCCCCAGGTCGACCTGGTCCTGTGCTGGAAAATTCCCACCCAGTCTGCCCTGGGGTTTGAATTCGAATTTCAAATTCGAATTTCGAGCTGTTTTTTATTCTGAAAATTCCTGAAACTTCGGAGGGTCATATCTCCCTCATACGGAATCCGTTTTTCGAAAACTCGAACTCGTTTCCAAGAAGAATTTCGAGACGAACGCAATGGCGCAACCCCTTTCCCTTGATTCTTATTTTAAAATTTAATTCTACCTTGATTTGTGGTTTCAATATGTTATTAAAATACGGGTTGTTACAGGACGGGTGGCGCCCCTTTTCCTTTCGTAGTCTGAACAGGAGCAAGCGGGGCGGTGACTGACGGAGTCACTAACGACGTACGACTCGACTCCCCTAGATGAAGATGCGAATCCCCACTGGACACTCGAATCGGGGGAGGGGGAGGAGGAAGAGTCAAAGAAGATGAAGACCTATCTTGGTGACGACTCCCGCTACCATGACCTCGCGGTGGTGGGCATCGCCATACAGGTTAGCTCCCCTCCTAAAGGAGCCCATAAAAGTACTTTCGGGACGGTGGTGATCTCCGTGACCTTGTCCTCCGCTTCCTCTAGCCATATCACCTGTCAAAGGAATGACGCAAAGTCAGTCAAGCAGCATGAGCAAGCGCTCTTCTATGCAATTTAGTGCGTATAAGTGTGTGTCCTAAGTGCTCTCTCTCTCTCTACTGACCAGACGGTCCCTCTGTCGAAGGAGAAAGCCCCTCCGCGGCAAGAGCCAGATCCTCCATACTAGTTGCACTCGTCCATAGAGACTAGTCAACAGGGACGACACTCAGCTCGGCAAACTGATCCACTCTTTCGAGGATGGTGGTAGCTCTTGGAGAGGTCGCCAGAGAGTGAGGACTGACCAACGTTTCTTGTCCCGTCCCTCCCATCGGGGGCGGGCCAGAAATGCCGAAGAGCCCCTCGTCCTGGGCAACCGTCTCCGCACTACCAACCTTGTTGCCGCCCATGTCTTCCTGAAACTAAACAACCTTCTTTGGCCAAAGCCCACCAGAAGCCATCTTTCTCTTCAAAGCGGGAACGGCAGGACCTTCCGCTGCTCTCTCCACCAAATCACCACTCGCCACCGCAGGCCTAATTACGGCTCGGTCTGTCGGAAGCAACCCAGCACGCCGAAGGCGGCCCTGATCCACTATGGAATTCGTCTTACAAGAATCCTCAGGGATAACCCGCAAAGCATCAATACGTTGCTGAAACTCGTCGCCAGTAGGTGCCTCGGGATTCAGGAACTCTCGAAAAAGAACGCAAGTACCCAAGAGTGAAGAATAAGCATTCGGGTGCAGTTGTGAGGGGGCAAGGCGGAAATAGAATAGCATCTCCCATATGAAATCATTAGCCGGGGGCACGCACCCCGCGACACAAGAATGACGGTTCCAAGCAGTGAAGCCCTCTGGCGGCACATGGGCCCTTCCGCCCGACCCAGGGGCATGAGCCTACCCCTCCGGGATATTAAACCACACTGACAGTTTTCTAACTGTCGCAGCATCCAAACGCGATGGCACCGAATCCGGAGGATTGTCCAATATGATTGTATCAGGAAGCATGTCAGGGGCAACTGGGGCAGGCGGCTCGCCACCCCCCATAATATCCACTTGTTCCATCTCGGCATGTATAACTGGAGAATTCAATCTTTCAGTGTGTTCACCATGCTCAGATACCTCAGGCGAACTCCCCGACTGTGAAGGAGCCGACTCCTCGGTAGTCTCGGGCTCGCTGCCTCCCGAGCTGGTATTGCTCGTAGAATCAGAAGAGTTAGACGATGGCGGGGAAGCCTCGGCTTCCAGAAGTTTCCCAATCCTCGATCTTGTTTGCATGGCTCGTTATACTTTAATACATCAATATTAGACATCACAATGCAATAACATGTACCCTTCGCGTTGGAAAAAATTAATAAGTGTGTGCGGTGTCGTGCAAAAGTCAAAATATACATAAAAAGGCATTATGCGTCCTAAAAATTCGGTCACGGTCCAAATATATGCTCTATCCTATGTGAAAGATTCAAGTCCCTGTCCACACAACTATCAAAGTGCACGATGGCATGCTCGTGCAACCAAATAAACAGCATGTAAACCCAAAGGTAGACAGTCAAGAAGTCAAAGTCCGAAGTGTCAAGAGCTGGCATCGAACACCCAAGACTAGAGCTGGTCGCCTCAGAAGTTCGAACCCCCATAGGGTTCGGAGACTCGAACCACGTAGGCACGAAAGTTCGAATCCCTCGGGTTCGAAAATTCGAGCCCCTACTGGTTCGAAAATTCGAACCCAGTGGGATCGAGAACTCGGGCCCTCGAGGTTTGAAGGATCGAACCCCGTGGGGTTCAAAGGATCGAACCCCGTGGGGTTCGAAAGTTCGAACCCTCGAGGTCCGAAGGTTCGGACCCCAAGGGTCGAAGTCTCGGACCCATCGGGATTCGAAAATTCGAGCCCAGGGCTCGAAGTTTCGAACCCCACAGGGTTGGAGAAGTCGAACCCAACATGTTCGAGTTTTCGAACCTCCTCATCAGACTCGAGGCTTCGAGCCTCCTCCGTCGCACCTCGACCTCCCCTCCTTTCCCTCGGCTCGACCAAGTCCACTACGTTAGAACTTTTTAAGTCACAATGGTCAAGAAGCGAAGCTTTCAGAACAATGGCAGTCGACGCGAAATAGAAGAAGGAAGAAAAATGAAAGGGGGCCTATATATAATGAAAAGGAGAAAACCATTCGTCTTCCCGGCCTAGGCTCGAAATTCGAGCCTGGGGTTCGAAATTTCGAACCTACTGGGTTCGAAACTTCGAGCCTCACGACTTGAGTCCTCGAGCCGCCACGGATCAAAAGGTCGAGCCTCTGGGGTCGAAATTTCGAATCTCCTGGGTTCGAAATTTCGTACCTCCCAAGAAAAAAATCAAAAAAGGGACAACTCTCTCTCTCGACCACGCACTCCCATTTCCTACCCAAGTCCAGTCGCCTAAAACGTGCAATGGCACCATGCAAATTCTTCGCTACGTGGGCACGATGCCAATCCAACAGCGGCTCGCCCATAATTCCATAGCAAACGAGCCCGCTAGCCAATACTTTTTCTCCAACAACTTGCAGGATAAATCCGCAACCCGTCTACCATCTTAACTTTCATTCCAAAGCACATCATGTCAAGACAAAATGCCAAGACAAGATGTACTTTGGGGGGCAAATGTTAACCGGCCTTTTGGTCCGGTCACCAAAAGTACTCAAGACACGCTCGAGTCAACCCTTCGCGTGAAGCCGAGGCCAAGGGCGAAACTCCAGAAGTGCAGAGGGAAAGGCCAAAGGGGAATCACGCCAGCGGAGCCAACCAGCCTCGAACACCTCTCTTTCAAGATCCTCTTCGCACCTGGCAGGTTCGAAATTTCGCACCTATCAGGTGCGAAATTTCGCACCTCCCACTCAGGTGCGAATTTCCGAGGCCCGCCTGCTGGAGATACGAATTTCTGGAAAATGGTCCCCATTTCTACCTACTTCTACCTAACCCTTACCTAACCACTTCCTATAAATACCCCACTACCTCACACTTCAAAGGGGTTGGATTCTTGAACTTGGAGACCTCCATAAAGCTTCATTAATGGCATCTCCTCTTTGAGGAAGAAGAGGGACAAAACTGTCTTTTTCCTTATTATTCAACATATGATAATTATGACGTCGTATATCATGAGAAATGAATGTAATGAGATGTCATGAGATAGTCTCAATTTTGTAATTCTTCCAAGTGATTAATAATATTCCAACCGACTCTTCAAAGTGGACGTAGGCCCTCATTGAGGCCGAACCACTGTAAATCTCTTGTGTTATTTACCGCTTTTTTGTTTTATTTTATGTTCTTGTCTGTGCGACCATATTTATAATTCCTAGTAATTGGAATCTTTGGTGTTTGCGACATTTTTTGCCGTCAACATCTATCATGCTTAGTTTCCTAAATTCGCTTGCTGCATCTATTGATGATCTACGATCTGTACCAGTAGTCCGTGAGTATCGTGATGTTTTTGAGGAGTTTCGGGGTTTTCTTCCGAGGCACGAGATTGATTTCCATATATACTTGGTGGACAATGCAAAGCCAGTTGCATTACCGGTACGCCATATGGCTCCAAGAGAAAGGAGGGAACTCAACAAGCAAGTAGGGGAGCTACTTAAGAAAGGGTTTATTATGCGAAGCAGATCTGAATGGGGTGCTCCAGTAGTATTCGCCACTAAGGCGGATGGTTTGCTTCGCTTATGTGTGGATTATAGAGAGTTGAATAAGCTCACTAAATAAAATAGGCACCTACTTCCGAGGATAGATGATCTGTTTGACCAGCTTGTTGGTGCATCTATTTTCTATCATTTAGACTTGGCCACGCGATTTCATCATCTGAGGGTGGCCGAGGACAATATAGACAAGACCACTTTTAGAACTCCAGACGGTTTCTTCGAGTGGCTCGTCATGCCTTTTGGGTTGACAAATGCACCCGCCAATTTTGTTGATCTGATGAGTAGGGTGTTTTGGGAGTTCCTAAATAAGTTCGTTGTGGTCTTTGTTGATGATATCTTGATTTTCTTGAAGAGCGAGGAAGAGCATGCCCTACATTTAAAGGAGGTTTTGAAAACTCTCTATGCGCCCCGGTTGAAAGCAAAATTCTCCAAACGTCAATTTTGGAGAAAGGAAGTGAGATTTCTAGGGCATGTAGTCTCTAAATTTGGGATAGCCGTAAATCCCGCGATGGTAGTTGCAGTTCAAGATTGGCAGATTCCAAAGAATGCAACGAAGGTGAGGAGCTTTCTTGGCTTAGCGGGCTATTATAAGAAGTTCATTAAGGACTCCGCAAAGATATCGGCCCCACTCACCAGACTAACGAAGAAGAATCTGACATTTTCTAGGGATATAGATTGTGAGGATGCTTTCAAACAATTGAAGAGGGCTCTGACAACAGTCCCAGTCTTGACCTTGCCTGACTGGAATAAAGTGTTCACAGTATTCACTGATGCATGTGGTACAGGGCTTGGTGCGGTTCTGATGCAAGATGGAAGGGTAGTATGTTATGGAGGTAGGCAATTGAGGGTTCATGAGAAGAACTAACCTACCCATGACCTAGAATTGGCTGCCATAGTATTTACGCTTAAGATTTGGCGTCATTATTTTCTTGGGGAGAAGTTTGAGTTGTATACCGATCATAAATCTCTCAAGTACTTGTTCTCGTAGACGGATCTCAATTTGAGGCAACAAAGATGGATGGAGTTCCTAGCGTCCTATGACTTTGAGATTGCTTATACCCCTGGTAAGGGTAATGTGGTGGTAGACGCATTGAGTAGGCAGAGGATGACCTTGAGTCCTCTGTTTGTGGAGAGGAAAAGCTTGGAGTTTATATCGACTTTTGACTTAGACCTTCCACCGAGTTTACACTTGGTTTATTGGCATCATTAGAGGTGCAACCTACTCTATTGGATCAGATAGGGACTTCGTAGCATGACGACCCACAGCTAGTAGATATATTGGATAAGCTCAGTAAAGGGGATACTTCTAGTCACCTCAGTAGATATTCCACGGATGATGGAGGGTGGTTGCGACGAGACAGAAGGCTTTGTGTTCCCCAAGTTGGGAGTTTGTTGAAGACAGTCCTTGAGGAAGCCCATCATTCTAGGATGACCATTCATCCAGGTTGTAATAAGATGTATGGAGATATGCAGAGGGTTTTATTTTGGCCCGGAATGAAGAAAGATGTAGCGAAGTTTCTTTCTCAATGTTTGATTTGCCAGCAAGTCAAAGCTGAGCAGAGGAAGCCCGGTAGTTTACTTCATCCTTTGGAGGTCCCACAGTGGAAGTGGGAAAGCATCTCTATGGATTTCATTGATGGTTTTCCTAGATCGAGGAAAGGCAACACCAGTATTTGGGATATAGTTGACAGACTCACTAAGAGCGCTCATTTCATTACTGTTAAGAGTAAGCGGAGGGCAACATGGTTGTCAGTAGTTTATCTTTGTGAAATAAACCGTCTACATAGAGTACCTTCCAGCATTGTGAGTGATCGTGACCCCATTTTAACCAGTGAATTTTGGAGGAGCTTATAAGAGGCATTAGGGACACAGTTGTGTTTGAACACATCTTATCACCCTTAGACCGATGGACAGACAGAGAGGGTAAATAGAGTTCTTGAGGATCTTTTAAGACTGTGTATCCAAGACTTTGGAGGGACTTGGGAAGAGCATCTTCCTTTGGTAAAGTTGGCCTACAACAACAGGTACTAAGATAGTATTGGCATGGCACCCTTCGAGGCATTTGTACAGACGACCCTGTAGATCACCGACTTGTCGGTGGGAGACTACTGATAAACTTCTTCTTGGACCTGAGATGATTAGAGAAACTTCAGAGTAGATTGACCTTATCCGCAGATGCATGAAGACAGCTCAGGACAGGCAAACGTCCTATGCAGATAGAAGAAGAAATGACATTAAGCTGGTAGGAGACATGATTTTCATCAAGGTATCACCTTTGAGGAATGTGGTTCACTTCGGATCTATATGGAAATTGGCACCAAGATTTGTAGGACCATTTCCCATAACAGAAAGGATTGGCCAAATGGCCTATAGAGTAAAGCTACCAGAGACATTGTCCGGTGTTCATGATGTTTTCCATGTTTCTCATTTACGAAAGTGCTTACATGATACTGTAGAAGTGGTTGAGCCGAGTATGCTTGAGGAAGTATAGGTGGAACAGGAGGCGATAATTAGATGAGTTCCTACCCGTATTCTTCGATCGGAGGTTAAGAAGTTACGCAACCGAGAAGTCAAATTGATGAAAGTCCCGTGGGGAGATGACCAAGAAGATGCAACTTGGGAGACCGAAGACAAGATTCGTGCTTCGTACCCTTTTCATTTCAAGGGTATGTGCTTAACTTCTTTTTCCAAAGCCTTTGTTCGTACTTGTTTCTATCGTTTAAGTATATCCTATCGATCGAATCTTTGACCTTTAGGTAGAAATCCAATGGATGTAAACATGTGTTTGAGACATGTTATGTTTGATGGATGCAAGTCTATGAAAGTGTTTTCTAGTGGTTGCTCGTGGACGCATACACACACACACATTAGGCACTAGATCGGCTCAATCACTCTCATACTGCATATGGATGCATGTGCATTTTTTCTTCTTTTTATGGATGGAAATGGGTGTATCATCATATGGATGTTGCATTTGGATGAATGATTGTGCACACATATAGAAGTTACATGTTATAGGATTATTTGCATACATTTTGGTTACCTGACACGAACATAAATTGCATTAAGGAGGTCAACTGAATTAGTAGACCACCTGATTTCTCGCATTTGTATAGGGACATATACACACACGTTTGCATATGTTCATAAAAGAATTATAAATCTTTAAGGACAATGGATGCCTGTGATTGGTGGATGAGTAGATGGATGGTGGATGTTAGGATATACATTTTTCTTAACTTAGTAATTTCGAGGACGAAATCCTTTAAGTTGGGGAGAATGTAACACCCCATAATTCTAAAGAACATTATAATTATAAACTAAGAAATACTAATTAAATATTGGGAATTAATTAAAATGGGTTGCGCCATTGCGTTCGTCTTGGAATTCTGCTTAAGGTTGACTCTGAGTTTGCGTAAAACGGACATCGTATGAGAAAGTTATTAAGGTTAGAAGTTTGTATATGTATAAGAGAATTATATATATGCAAAACAATTCAAAACAGTTCAAAATAATTCAAAATCAGAAACGCGTGGAAGAGCGGGAGTTCGGCCCGTTAGGGGTCGACCCCACCCTAAGGGTGTCTACCCATGGGTCGACACCAACACAAAGGTGTCGACACCCATGTCGACCCCCATGTCGGCCCCTCCGAGATCTGGGCAGAATACAGTTTCTGAACATGGACTCGTTTCTTGACTAGATTCGTTGACCCTATGCTATAAATAGGACCTTAATCCCATTGTTTTATTCATCTAAATCAATGGCGACAACGAGGTGCTACCCCAACTCAAAGTAAAATAGCTTATTCTTCTTCAGCAACAAGTTATACGAATTCAGAGATCTGTGCTACGTAATCCACGATTAATTCTCTGTTCTTTAGATCCAATCACAGTGAGTTTATGTTACTTTTAGATATAAACACCTAAAATGTAATCTTGACATTCCTATAAGTTTGGATCTAAGCCTATTTCTGTTAGTAATCTAAATTGTAACAGATATGTCATTATTTGTATACCTAATTCACTGCTTAGATCTCAGTATGCATGTATATGATATCCCTATTTTGTTAATTTGCCTAATCATGTCACCGTATGCCTATTATGTTAGTTTGCCTAATCATGTCACTATGCCTATTCTGTAAGTATGCCCAATTCTATCGTCATTTGCCAGTTTTTATTTACTATGCCTATTCTTGTTCTCTTCTCTCTCCTTCCCTTTTTGTTTATATAGCCTAACTACCTTCGAGCCTAGGCATATTGCTGAAATATGCGAACGCACGAAATTGGGAACGATTGGGAATTATTAATTTGGGGCATAATACATATTGTAAAACATGATTGGGAATTTTAGGCATAATTTGTACCTTGGGCCAAAACTTGGGATTTGGGGGCATAATTTATATCTTGATCTAAATCTTAATCAGGGCATAATTTGTATCGTAAATTAAACGAGATTTGGGGCATAATAAACATGAAAATTGGTAAGTAATGAACATGCCTAGATTTATAGTAATTATAAACTGTAACCGCGCTTAGACACGAGGTTAGATTACACTTGTGGTAGAAGCCTGCCCGGAACCTCCCGACATATCCAGCATCCACAAGTGGTAAATCTAATGTGAGGGGTCTAAGTGCATAAACAAACACGTAACGGTGCTAAGATATGAGGTTAAGTCCGATTTGTGGAAGAAGTTTGCCCGGAACCGACCGGCATATCCAGCATCCACAAGTGGTAGACGTAATGTGAGAGGTCTAGTGGATTAATAACCACAAACGAATGAATGGTAATACTTAACCTGTTTGAATCTGTAGGGGGTTACATGAACCTGTCAAATTAAGTAGGGGTTAAGTAAACATGTTTGAACCAGTAGGGGGTGGGGGTTAAGTAAATCTGGTAGCGGTGGGTAATATTTATATATAGGCCCACAAACTTAACCTATTGGGGTTATGTAATCTTGTTAAACTAGTAGGCATAACCTATTGAAATCCTAGTAGTGGGCATGCAAGCCTAGGGGGAAGCTTGTATCATCTGGTGTGTCGGATCTGTTACAGTCAGTAACCTATATAGGTATAAAACGAGTACTCCGAACTAGGTCGGGGTAAGCTTACTAAGCTGATTATAAGAGGTCACTCGGGTGAGGGTGTCGACGGCGCGTTCCATCGGAACCATGTGCATGCATAAGTCCCCTTGCTTGGGAAGATAAGACGATGCGACATCAATAGATATGGTTGTGCACATCCTGAAAATAACGGGTTACCACTTTAGGAAGTGATACATCCTATTGTGGGGCCAGCACGGTGTATCTACGAGTTAGGAAGCCGATCGATTGGGGGTATTAATTGGGGTACATCTAGTCTTACTTGTTTAGGAGCCCGTTATTATCGTTGGGGGTAACACCTGTCAGTTCTGTTGGGCTACCTGTTATTGTATGGGGTAAAACCTCTCACGAGAAGTACACCTAAGTCTAACATCTTGTACTTGTTGGGATCATCTTGTTCTGTGATACTAGTACTGGTGCAGAGGAAAGTATTAAAGGAGCGCAATATATTCTATCATGTTTATCATGTTTACCTTGTTATACCTGCCATGTGACGTTGTTATCTATCTCTCTAGTTTATATGCATGTTATGATTCTTTTACTTATTTATATGCTAAAAGTAACTGGACTCGTCAGACTTTATGTTTGACCTATTTTGTTTTCTCTTCTCTCTATTTCGATACCCCCAGGTTCTCAGGGTGGGAATACTCAAGATTGATCATGATTCTTCTTTCATTCTACTTGGAGTTGCGTAGATGTACCGCTTGATTTCGTTTCTTCTCTACTATGGCTATATTTTGGGGATTATGCTCTTTTTATATATTACTGTACTCTGATGATGATTTTGGTACAAGACAGAAGTTTTATGTTGATGTAATGAGTTTTCAGTATTTCAAACTTATTATGTAATCATGTTTGGACCCCAAAGCTTTTCTATTTAATAAAGTTTTAATTCTGCTGTTAATTTATATCTATCTTGTGATGTTTCTGTTTCTGTTTCTGTTGACCTATAACGCTTCACGAAACTTAATGCATTCTGTTAAAGAGTGACATTAACGGATGTGGGGTGTCACACTTAGGGAATTAAATAAAAATATTTTACGATCCTCCGATACGTAAAATGCGGGTTGTAACATTCTCCCCCCTTAAGAATTTCGTCCACGAAATTCTAAGCAATCAGAACAATTCTGCATGCCTATCATCCATGAGAAGCCTATTCTATCATCCAAACCAGCATCCATCAAGCCTTGCATCCATAGCCTTATCCTAGCACGCAGAATTCTAACAACAACAGTACAAGTTACAATTACCGACGAAGAGATCTGGATAGTCATCTTTATCTTCTCTTCTGTCAAGATGATCCATCAATGGTCTTCATATGTAGGTCTCCAAACCCATAACAAACTTCTCGTTCTTTTGATATGGAGTGTCTATATACGAACGAGCATACTTCGACAAGGTCTCAAAATTAGAAACATAATTAAGCACTGGTCGACCATTCTATTTCAGCTCCATAAATTTCTTGAATAGAACTGACTTCTTAGTAGTAGAGATAAACTTTGTCTCGAACTTAATTTGGAATTGTTCCCAAGTTATCTCTTCTTCCGGAGTCTCAAGTGTAACATAATTCCACCACTCCATGGCTCTGCCCTGTAGCTGCCTTGATGCAAGCTTTTTCTTGGTTGCATCATCTATACCCAAGTCTCCAAAAATGTGAATACAAGCATCTAACCATCTTTGAACTTTTTGAGTCGGCTCTATCATTTTGAATGGTTTTCCCCTTAGAGATGTAAAGTCTTTACACAGCTTCGCAAAATCCACAACCCTAGGTACCTGCACACCTACATCTACAGTAGCTGCTACTGGAGTGGGTAGCCTTCTCATGAATACCTCTATCATGGCTTCAAACATGGTTGGGTAATCTGGTATACCGCCATTTTCCCATCCAGGCACAGCCTCCTCCCTAGCAGCGTGTCTCGATGGTCGATGACTCAATCTAAATCTGCAATATATAATGATTAACCACTTACAAGAAAAACTGCTAATGGAGTTCAAACACTACTAAACTACATACTACCATATAGTATACATCCATCATAAATCTACAAATACGTCTCTCAAACGTAATTACGGCTTCGAAATTTGGCTAAAATTGATAACCAGAGCACTAATTCCAAAGGTGGCGACCGCCCATAACCCCTGCACTAAACAAGGAGAATAATACGTTGAAAGGTGTGCCAGGAAGCTACTGATGATCATTAGAGTAGGTAGACACAACACAGAACTTGTCGTATAATTCACAGTGCAAGGATAAAATATAATAGAACACATACAATAGGTAGAAATAGAGGAGCATCATATAAAAAACTTCTAAACATTCATAGCATCCTGAAAGATCATCCATACATCAACTGGATATAACATCAAAGTCTGTACATGAAGCCTCACTACAACACTCATCAAACAGTGGAAACAAAGAAACTATATAATAGCAAAGTAATACGCCAACCTCCAGCTCGCCACCGCTCAGCAACATCGTCCTAACTAATCACCTGTCACCTTCCACCTAGTCTGCCCATCCACATCAGGATGAACAACCCAAGGTAATAAGAGAAAACATAAAACCTTGAGTCAGCCAACAGTCTTAATGAGCGATAAAACAGTTATCTAACATCATCAATAAAGTATATGAGAATAGGTAGATTAACAAACCAATCTACCCAACTCCAGGGAAGAAACCAAACCTGCCTTCCCCACATCTGATAGTGATAGCCTTTACAAACATGCAATTGTGAAACAGCAATTCAACCATGGCGACCAGGAGTAATGAAAAAATAGCAAAACAACCATCGTTCAATAGCAATCATAACAACTAGTTATATCTCACGTAAACCATCCTAATCGAGATCAACATTCCTTAAGCATAAGCCCAGAGGCCTAAACCAATATCAGAAAAGCACCCAAGAAACATCCCCTTCGACTTCAGACAATCTACGTGAGATGGTACAAGCAAAACAACCAAACATCCAAAACCTGGCTACCACTGTCTTTCTTGCTTTGAAACCGTTGTTAGTCGTATGACGACCACCTTCCATATGTCAAGGGCTAATGGTAAAGCCCAGTTCTAGCAAAATGTAATAAGCATCGTATTTTACAAAAATATATTTAAATGTTTTGTTTAAATATAATATCGTTAAATTAATGTTAGTCGAAAAAGTCACTTTTTGCATACGGATGAATTTGGACTCGAAACCACTTCCATTGAGTTCAAAATGTCGTTTACGACTTTCAAAACTATAAACATTGATATGTTTGAAGTAAGTGATAATTTGGGACTTTTTGGTTGACTTGTATTTGGTCAAGCTAGCCCCTAACCCAAAGAAAGCCACTACATAGCCTCTCCACCTACCTCCCTCTTTCATTTAACTCTTCATTCATTTCCTAAGTAAATTCCAAAACCTAAAGGAAAAGGAAATTAATATTCCTAAGCTCAAATCTTAGGAATTCAAGTAATAGCTTAGCAAATCCAAGGAGAGAGCTTGATTAAGCCATCTCTATCATCTCCATATCAATCCCTCTTTTAGTTTTGGGAGTTTTTCCTAAACCTAATTCTTGCAATTGGTATTTATATATGCTTAGGTTGAGGATTTGTGAGCTACATGTGAAGAGAAGTGGATTTAGCTAGGTTTTGATTCATCTCCTTGTATTCAAAAATCAAAGGTGAGTTCCCATGAACTCATATCTATGCCTCAAGCATTCATGCTTGTCTAGTATGCTCTTGGCACAAATATGTTGATTATAAATTTTGTATTCGGTTGTGTTGATTGATTGGTGTGTTAACATTTCTAATTTATGAAGTTTGGTTTTATTTTCATTGATTTCCATTGTGATTCTTTGTGTGCATATGAATTTTGAGTGTTATAAGTTGCTTCGGCAAGCCTTGGATGCTTCATTTTTGCAAAGGAAACATTACAAGCCTTCGAGCATTTATTGATATCGCTTTGAGTATGTTTTCTAGGCAAAATTTTGCCCAGGCCCAGATTCAGGCGTCTGAATATTTTAGGTCAGATGTATGACCTGCTACGAATAATTAAAAACATAAGTAACAGAATTCAAAAGTCTGAATTTTTCCATTCAGACGTCTGGATTTCAATTCAGACGTCTGAGTTACAGACAGAGAGTTATGTCTCCGGAAAACCCAATTCAGATGTCTAAATTTTTAATTTAGACGCCTGAATCCTCTTTTTGGAATGTTGACCACGGTCAACAGTTTAAGCCTATTCAGGCACTTTCTCGGCTGAGTTTCAGCCCATTTCGACTTTTTGTGACTTTTTAGTTTCTCTGGTTCACAGATTTCTGCGTTCTGATTTCATGAACTTTCTATTTATTCGTGGTTAACGAAATTATAATCGATAGTCATGAGAATTTGTTTACGTTGTTAAAACGTGAATCTTTTGTTCAGTCATCATTTCGATCGACATTACACAAGATTTGCCACTTTTAAATTATGTAAAAGGGTCTCAAATTATTAGTAGATACCTAATCTTTTACTAAACGGTTTCTAACTCCACTTCATTATATGAAGTAATTTTTATAAATTGATTTACACATCTACTAGTATATATTTTATAAACCTTTTTCTCATTCGTATAAGAAATCTAATTAAATGCCTTAGCAAAAACAAGGACTATGACCCTTTGCATTTACTTCGATGGTTAATTCTTGGACTCGTTCGATGGAAAAACCGTGGCAATGATTGTTTTATGCTTTAAGTGGAAACTACAACTCGTTCATAAATATAAGAGTAAAGAGAGTGGTTATGGGACATGTAGCTCAACTGTTATAACTATTTGCTTGGAGTAATTTACACTAGTTTGAATCAATTGAGATCTTTTGAATGATTTTGAGGATTGATGCTTTTGACGGCCTTCGGACCATGTGAGCGGGGTCGCAACCCGCTATCTTTGGACCACATGAGGAGCTTCAGCTCAAAAGAATCATAGGCTAGCTACCTAGAGATCACGCCTCAACCGAGTTACACGTGTTGGTGAGTCTTCGGAATGCCATGGAGTTTCCAGGCTCCCATCTTGATTTAGGCCTCCCCCCATTTATGATTTTATGGATTTCTAATTTAATTATTTATGGAATCTGAGTTTTATTGATATTAATTTATCAATTTGAGTTTCACTGACATTTGAGTTGTCAATTTTCGTGTTGATTTTGATATGAGTTATCATTTCCGTGAGTAGTTATATACCTTTGGATGAGACATTCTATGATTGCTCTGATATAGATTTAGGAGATATATTGTAGACATTTTTGAGTTCCACCTTTAAGTGTGTCACTTTTAGTATAGTATTTATATGTCTACATACCTTTATATCTCTTATTATATGTCAGTTTATGAGATAAGTACAGCTAGACTGATCTGTTTATTGTTTATTTCTTATAAATAACTAGTGTGAACCCGTGCTACGCACACGGGCTGATCGAAAATTTATTTAGACGTATGTTTTTAAATTTTGTTCATATGAATATGAAAAACTATATTTCTAGATTGAGCTTACTTTGACTGGTTTATTTATTAAGGGAGAATGTTTAATAATTTATCCGTTTAAATAATCTTGAATCGCAAAATCATAACAAATTTATTTAAAAAAATATTGGATGTATACAAAGAAAAAGATCATATGCTAACTATTTCTTACTTGCAGCACTACGTTACCAAACTGCTTATTAATTTAAGTAATGGATGATACATCAAAGTAGATTTACTCATTGAATGCTTGATTGTAGTCAAACTTTATAGTACTTGATAATTAGTATAAATATGCACGGAAAGCCTTGTTGATCGAACATAAATATGTGAAAGTTGAATTATTTTAACCAATCACAGATGAAACACATTTCTATTGTTGTAAATATGGCAAGTTAACATAATAAGCAACAAACGAAAGCAAGGAAGCATAACTCAAACAACCAAATAGACTGAAAATACATCATGTTATATAGCTAAACATTAAACAGCTATCATATAATTAGAACTCAATCCGCACTGATATAATTAGAACAGTAAATAGAAGTTGTTAATACAAAAGAACTCAATCTGTACTGAAACGACCCGAACTTCCCCGGTCTCCGAAGAGAAGAGAAAGAACGAATTGTTTTGAGAACACGACAAAATAGAACGCAGACGGAAGAACATTTCATTGCATATTACAACAATGCATCAGATTACAAGAATATACAGAGTATAAATGAATATTACACAGAAATATCAGAGATTTAAATTACATTTAAATACATAGCAGCGGAAAATAATACAATATACGACTAGAAAGAGATATACGGATACAAAGCTTTCCGGATATCGTTCCAGCTGTAAACCAGGATCCTGTGAATATAAATCTGCAAAACCAAAACTACTAGCTGCCCATGTCAAAATAAGGGCACCCAGAGTTTAGGTCAAAACAATAAACTCCAGGTCAGTCATGTGACTGGTGTGAGAACTAAAACAGTTATTAATCTTTGTTTTTAAGTTCGGTAAATCAAGGGACCACGCCGTATAACACGGAACGGGTTTCCTCCCAAGAATACCGGTGCATAAAACAAACAGCGCAATGCTAAATAAAGAAAAATGAAGCTGTTATAAGACCCAGGTCCTATCACACAATGCAACGCAAGCCGGGGGATAGGGTTTTCCTTATAACAGCCAAAGAATGCTTGATACGTTTAAAACAAATCATTTGATACTATTATAAGTGCGTAGTGTATAAAACAACTTCAAATCATAAGTACAATCATAGGCGACATGAGCGTCCCATGCCACTATGTCGCCATATATAGGTTTACAAATAAAACCGCAAATGTCACGTATTTGGAAATTGGATTTCCATCTATGAACCGAGGCCAGGGATCGTCCTCTACCGATTCGAGACTTTCTAGCCCGAGCCTCAGGATCAGAACGCATCAACCCTTTAGATCGTCAGGGCCGGTCCACCGATGTGGATTATTATGCCTGAACACTACGTTTCCCCGCCCTTTGGGGTGTAAATGAGCGAACGAATGACTCCATCGGACCCGGATCGTCCGATCAAACCGAGGCGCCTCGCAACAGCAACAACCACACAGGTGAAAAGTATATAAATGTCAGGGCTGGAAGGTCACTGACACCACCCTAGCTAGAAAGAAACGCATGCCCTCCCCGAGGTCCTCTCCCGTTTTTGGTTCACAACCGGGGTGTGAAACTCGCGAAGTAAACGTTGCACAAAGCTACGCCACAAAGGCCGTGCTTTGATCATCACCACAAGACTTTGCTTTTCAACAGAAGCCTCGATTAATTGCCACTTAGGCATGCCACACAGGAAATTCACTCCATGCGTTTGATATCCATCAATATATAACCCCTGAGTTCGTACGTCTCAGAGAAGGGCGTTAAGCAAGAGAATAAATTCTCCGCCACCAAACAGATATATATTTAATAGAGATCAATCGCACGGACTAAAATCCAATGTCAGACACACAGTCCATTTACAAGTCCGTTCTGGGTCTGAACGAAACCGGAGGCACCTAGTACCCCGCATATCCATCGATCTCCAAGTACGTCTGGACGATCATCAATTGTTTCCATCTTCTTGGGTGTACAGCCCAATCAAGATCATCAGTAATCATCTGAACGACGTGAAGACCTCCGGTCTTCGACCATCGTCTTCCTCTTCGACTTATCGTCGTATCAGTTATTCAGAATGGGATAAACCCGGTCTTCCCGAATAACTCGCGTATATTTTAAATAAGTGTTACACAAACACAACATACGCCTCATTCCAATTCATCAGTCACTAACCATAAATTAATCAAGAGAATAATTCCCCAAATATTAACCCCGAAGGCCGAAACCAACATCAGATCAATATCCAGAAAACCGTTCTGCTTAGCTAACCAACAGTTAGTTTCTAAATTTCACATTCATAGGGAAAGGTTCCCATAAATTTTATCAAAGATAAATCATTAGAATTTATTCTTTAATCTACTTTTGAATATCAATTCAAACTAGTCGGGATTAACGAACCTTACCGAAGTAATCATTTGTTTTAATTTTCCCAATCCTAACCTATTCATCCCATGAAGTAAAACTGGTAATACTTCATATCTAACACCACGATGTTATCGGTAAATTCAATTACCATTTCACGTTTAAATCTAATTAAAGATTTAACTATCGCCTGGAGCCAAAACTGGTGATACTCCATTCTCAATCATTTCAATCTAATTAAAGATTCATTAAAACTCCACTTAGTTTTAATCGTTAACTGGGTTAAAGAATCCGTGTCATTTAAAACACGGTTCACGATAAACCCAAAATCACATTCCATTAATTATCGGGTTAAAGAACGAGTGTTATTTAAAACACTGTTCACGATAAACCCAAAAATCAATATCAATTCAATTCCAATTAAATATCATTTAATTGGTACACTTCATTAAATCTAAATAAAAAGATTTAATCTTTTCTCAACTGGGTTCAAGAACAGTGTTAATGAAGACACCATTCATGACAAACCCAAATCACATTTGATATTCAATACAAGGCTCTGAATAGAAAATATATCGGCTAATATTCAATATCAAATTCTACGATTAACAAATGTCGTATTGGAAATAACGATATAAATATATATCTTTCAAATTTCCATAACAACATCCGTATAATCACGAATTCCAACATCGAAATATTCCAAAGACAATTTCGATTCAAATCCACTCCAATGCAATCATTGGAAATTCCGGTTATTTTCAAAACCATTTCAAATTCAATTTATTTATTTAAAAATAAATAGAGTTATAATTCTAGTTCAAAACTAGTTCATTTCGATAAAAATCTATTTTTATCTTTTCACATATGGGATTTTTTCATCCCAGTTCTTCACCAATCATTTCTTATGATTTTACATAAATTATTACTATTTTTAATAATTTTATCAAGGCCTGTACAGTCGATTTCCATCAACGGCCATCGAACTGCACTTACTGCGACCTTTTTCAAATTTGATTTGGACATAATTCCAAATCCAACCGTTAGATTTCAAATTTCTAATATTCGTTAGAAAGCTCTTTTCGATACGAACCCAACGGTTCCTGTTTTAGGAGAATCCGACGGTCGGATCTCCCGTAATATCTGTTCGAAGTCAATGGTCGAAATTAGCGAACTGCCGCGGCGCGGTGCGTTCTATTCAGGCCATTATATTATATATATAATATATATAATATATACTTCGTCGATTTCAATTCAAAACGAGCTTTATAAATCGTTTTAAATTTATTTTCAAAACGGTTTTAACTTCATATTCAATTTCAAATCAAAATTGAATATTCCAATTTAAATTCATTTTAAATTCATTTCAAATTGATTTCAATTCAAATTGATTTCTAATTCAATTTCAGTTCATTTTCAATTCAATTCAATTTCGATTCTCTTTTTGAATTCGTTTATATTCAATTTAAATTCGAATTCGTTTATATTCAATTCTTTTCAAAATATCAGATTTTGAAATCACTTTCGATATTCATTATAAAATGAATAAAATCGATATAAATATTGTTTACGTCAAAATGGCGTCAATCTAATCAATACGGCTTCATATATTCCTATTTTTAAATATTCTATTTCAAATATTCCTTTTTCAAATATTTCTATTTTAAAACTGGAATGAGGCCCAACCAATTACCATATAATGTTAATTATATGGATTTTCTACATCACATGTATATATCAACAACGATGAATAATCAACCATCATCCAAAGTGCATTTTACACTGTATAAGCATCAAATATAATATTCAACTCTTATAACAGCCTGTCAATCAATCGATCGACATACAATTAAACAATCGGGATTAGTGTACGTCAAATATCATCTCAATACCCGTGTGGGGTTTCAAGCAATCAAACACAGATTTTTATTTGTGCAGTTGGGCGATGTGTAAAATTTATCGACCCAATCAATATTCTTCAAATAGGTGTACATAAACAAACCGTCCGGTTTGTAAATGAATATTTATTTATTCATATTCACGTTAAAAATTATATTTTAACGATAAAACATTTTATTTTAACACATGAATTTTTATTCAGTTCATTCTTTAAATAAAATGATATTTTTATTTCTCTAACTTATTTTAGAAAATTTCGGCGGCATAACGGCACGATACTAGAAACGGGACGAGGCCTAGCCTTATCCCCGGTCTAGTGAAGGCCCACGCCATTCACACATCAATCAAATCAATCTCATTTCACCAATCAATTCAATTCAAACCAAATAATCTAACCAACTACACAACCAAACAATTTAACAAACAAGCCATCCATCGTCTGTGGATGACGGGTGTCGGGTGCTACTAAACACCGTCTTCATCCTAGTATATATATATATATATATATATATATATAACTAGAAAAATTAAATTGAAGAGTGAGAAATTCTCACCGATAGCTATCCAATCATCTTGACTCTTCTTTTATAGAAATCTTCGCCAATCTCGCCTTTTGTCACTTTCGTTGCCCGTATTCACTACATATGTAAAAAATCGAATTTTTACTTCGCTATTCAATATATAAAAATCGAATTTTTACCCTGCTATTCAATATATAAAAATTGAATTTTTGCCCTGCTATTCAATATATAAAAATCGAATTTTTTCTATGCTATTCAATATAGAAAAATCGAATTTTTACTATGCTATTCAATATAGAAAAATCGAATTTTTACTGTACTATTCAATATAGGAAAAATCGAATTTTTACTGTACTATTCAATATAGAAAAATCGAATTTTAACTGTACTATTCAATATAGAAAAATCGAATTTTTACTGTACTATTCAATATAGAAAAATCGAATTTTTACTGTACTATTCAATATAGAAAAATCGAATTTTTACTGTACTATTCAATATAGAAAAATCGAATTTTTGCTGTACTGTTCAATATAGAAAAATCAAATTTTTGCTATGCTATTCAACATAGAAAAATCGAATTTTTACTATGCTATTCAATATAGAAAAATCGAATTTTTTACTATGCTATTCAATATAGAAAAATCAAATTTTTTACTATGCTATTCAATATAGAAAAATCGAATTTTTACTGTACTATTCAATATAGAAAAATCGAATTTTTGCTATGCTATTAAAAATGTAAACTTTTCTATATTAAAAATATGAACTTTTCTATACACAATCACCGCCCTTTCCTATACAAAAATCATAGCTCTTCACCTTTCAAAATCTACCCGTTTTTCCTTTAAATATCTAACCTTTTCGCCTTTTTTTTTTAAATATAATCTTTATTTAAAAACAACATAAAAATCCTATATTGTTCTCTAATAAACTAATTCCCTGATTTTATGTATACATTGAACAACTAAAAAGAAAAGGAAAAAAATAAAAAATAAAAGCTTACAATCTTTAATCGAGAGGAAGGGGGGTTTCAAATCGACGAAGATGAAGAGGGAGGCGGCGTACGGGGTCAGAGGGCTCGAGGACGTCGACGATGGGCTGCATCGATTTCGGTTCAGCCGTGGTTTTCAGCGGAGGAGGAGGAGCTGGGGGAGGGGGGTCTCGTTGTCGCAAGGCAGAGGGGGTGCGGTTTAGAGTTTAAAGGGGTTTTCAAACGAGGGAAAGAGGACTGGGGGCGCGTGGAGGTGAGGGGGGATCGGTGGCGGCAGGCTGAAGGGCGGCGATGGCGAGGGCGACGGCCCGGAGCTGGAGGCGACGCGATCTCCTTTGGTTTTTTTTTCTTTCTGCTTTGATTTCGAACGGGGGGGCAAATGAAAGAGGGAGGGGGTTTTCTGAAAATATATATATTTTATATTTAATTCATTTTATTTTTCAAAAAGCAACCTTTTATTTTGACCTCGAAACGAGGCCCACCGCCTGTCGTCCTTAGCTAATTACCCCCATTCCGAACGCAATGGGATATGTACCATAAGCTGATTCGACTGTTTCGATCAGTTTCCGTTAAATTTACATTTAAATCACTTTATTGAATTTTAAACGTACATTTCAATTTACCGGGGCCACATACTAACTAGAAAAATTCCAGAAAAATTATTTCTAGCTTTGTATTAACGATACGGTCCTAACAAAACTAGTTTTGTCGAATTCTGAGACCGTTAGAAAAATGGCCATTTTCCAGTCGATTAAAATCAACTGAAACTGGTCAAACGCGTTTTCCTTTGCCACGCTCACATATTGATTCAGAAAATTATGAAATTTGGAATCTAGCAATAACTTTACACTGCGGATCCAACAAAAGTGGTTTCGTCGAAATCCGAGGTCGTTTGCAAAATTCCCATTTTTAAGGGCCTGAATTCCATAGCGACTATTCAGAATTTTCAACTGGACATATCTTTTGATTCCCGCTACGAAATTTCGATTTGACGGATTCGTTGGAAGGATATTCACAATTAGATTCCATTATTTTGGGTTTCACTAAAATCTGGTTTATTTTGCACCCGGTACATTCAATTGAAGTTTGAAATCGAATTATCGAACTACCGCACCATTTTCAATTCCTTTTATAATTATATATATAATTATTTATACTCTAATGACGGCGCGTAGAATATATACGTTCGAATTCTCTTCAAAATAAATTTTCTCGTCGATATTATTTAAAATGATTCATTTTAAATAATCAAATTTTGCTAAAATTGACAAAATAAAAATTTTAAACTGGCCCAGATTTTCGGGTTGTTACAATCTCCCCCACTTAAAACTTTTCGTCCCCGAAAAGGAACAAAGTCGAAAGTGGTTTGATTAATCAATTCTACGTTCGATCTGGCTTCCATTCTCCAACTTTTCAGTTTCTGAGAATTTTCAAAAATTCCAAAAATTTGGCTAACACCCGGAATTTTAGAAAAATTTCGCCATAACCTCCCCTGCACCGGGAGCCACAGGAAAATCCCGAAATTGCCATACAGGCCTTCTGATCTCAAAAAGAAAACGAAAAAGCCAAGCGGCTAGCCAATAGGCTCATAAAATCATCATACCCCAAACAAAACAGTAAATTATGTAGTAAACATGTACCTATTTGTCGGGCAAACAAATTTTATTCTCTGCTCTAGCCTCCTTGCTATGACCTGTTAAATGTAAGTATATGTATATGCAAGCAAATGCGACCAATTTTCAATACAATTCAATATTTGGTTCAATTAGGCATAATGGTTCAAACTTATCAAACAAATAAACAAACAACACAAACATCAATCAATTAGTGAATTAGAGTTTCAAATTCATTATTTTGATATATAGTCAAAAATCAATTTTTTGATGCCAAATCACAACAATGGGCCCTATCTAATTTTGGTTCTCACACCAGTCAATAGGAGATATATAAATATCACACCTTCAACACTCGAACACTAATTCTGATGATGTAGCTACAATCATCAGAATCATCTTCGGGCGACTAGAGTGTGAATCTATATCTATCCAGTATATTAAAATTTCGAATATACGTTTGCAAGGCGCATATGCAAAATCTTTATATACTGGACTGTCCAAATCAATATAAAATAAATAATCAAATACGAATAATTGATTTAAATTTTCAAAACTAAATTTGTTTTTACTTTAAAAATATACTCTTCACACTCGTTCTAGGATACTACTGATCCCATCTCTAACGAGTCATTCCCGTTGGATATTACTAATCCAATATCTGATGAATTCTTTCGTACGGTTTTAATGTGTCTTGTTCTCTAGCTTTGTAAACCAAAGCTCTGATACCACGCTGAAACGACCCGAACTTCCCCGGTCTCCGAAGAGAACAGAAAGAACGAATTGTTTTGAGAACACGACAAAATAGAACGCAGACGGAAGAACATTTCATTGCATATTACAACAATGCATCAGATTACAAGAATATACAGAGTATAAATGAATATTACACAGAAATATCAGAGATTTAAATTACATTTAAATACATAGCAGCGGAAAATAATACAATACACGACTAGAAAGAGATATACGGATACAAAGCTTTCCGGATATCGTTCCAGCTGTAAACCAGGATCCTGTGAATATAAATCTGCAAAATCAAAACTACTAGCTGCCCGTGTCAAAATAAGGGCACCCAGAGTTTAGGTCAAAACAATAAACTCCAGGTTAGTCATGTGACTGGTGTGAGAACTAAAACAGTTATTAATCTTTGTTTTTAAAGTTCGGTAAATCAAGGGACCACGCCGTATAACACGGAACGGGTTTCCTCCCAAGAATACCGGTGCATAAAACAAACAGCGCAATGCTAAATAAAGAAAAATGAAGCTGTTATAAGACCCAGGTCCTATAACACAATGCAACGCAAGCCGGGGGATAGGGTTTTTCCTTATAACAGCCAAAGAATGCTTGATACGTTTAAAACAAATCATTTGATACTATTATAAGTGCATAGTGTATAAAACAACTTCAAATCATAAGTATCAATCATAGGCGACATGAGCGTCCCATGCCACTATGTCGCCATATATAGGTTTACAAATAAAACCGCAAATGTCACGTATTTGGAAATTGGATTTCCATCTATGAACCGAGGCCAGGGATCGTCCTCTATCGATTCGAGACTCTCTAGCCCGAGCCACAGGATCAGAACGCATCAACCCTTTAGATCGTCAGGGCCGGTCCACCGATGTGGATTATTATGCCTGAACACTACGTTTCCCCGCCCTTTGGGGCGTAAATGAGCCAACGAATGACTCCATCGGCCCCGGATCGTCCGATCAAACCGAGGCGCCTCGCAATAGCAACAACCACACAGGTGAAAAGTATATAAATGTCAGGGCTGGAAGGTCACTGACACCACCCTAGCTAGAAAGAAACACATGCCCTCCATGAGGCCCTCTCCCGTTTTTGGTTCACAACCGGGGTGCGAAACTCGCGAAGTAAACGTTACACAAAGCTACGCCACAAAGGCCGTGCTTTGATCATCACCACAAGACTTTGCTTTTCAATAGAAGCCTCGATCAATTGCTACTTAGGCATGCCACACAGGCAATTCACTCCATGCGTTTGATATCCATCAATATATAACCCCTGAGCTCGTACGTCTCAGAGAAGGGCGTTAAGCAAGAGAATAAATTCTCCGCCGCCAAACAGATATATATTTAATAGAGATCAATCGCACAGACTAAAATCCAATGTCAGACACACAGTCCATTTACAAGTCCGTTCTGGGTCTGAACGAAACCGGAGGCACCTAGTACCCCGCATATCCATCGATCTCCAAGTACGTCTGGACAATCACCAACTGTTTCCATCTTCTTGGGTGTACAGCCCAATCAAGATCATCAGTAATCATCTGAACGACGTGAAGACCTCCGGTCTTCGACCATCGTCTTCCTCTTCGACTTATCGTCGTATCAGTTATTCAGAATGGGATAAACCCGGTCTTCCCGAATAACTCGCGTATATTTTAAATAAGTGTTACACAAACACAACATACGCCTCATTCCAATTCATCAGTCACTAACCATAAATTAATCAAGAGAATAATTCCCCAAATATTAACCCCGAAGGCCGAAACCAACATCAGATCAATATCCAAAAAACCGTTCTGCTTAGCTAACCAACAGTTAGTTTCTAAATTTCACATTCATAAGGAAAGGTTCCCATAAATTTTATCAAAGATAAATCATTAGAATTTATTCTTTAATCTACTTTTGAATATCAATTCAAACTAGTCGGGATTAACGAATCTTACCGAAGTAATCATTTGTTTTAATTTTCCCAATCCCAACCTATTCATCCCATGAAGTAAAACTGGTAATACTTCATATCTAACACCACGATGTTATCGGTAAATTCAATTACCATTTCACGTTTAAATCTAATTAAAGATTTAACTATCGCCTGGAGCCAAAACTGGTGATACTCCATTCTCAATCATTTCAATCTAATTAAAGATTCATTAAAACTCCACTTAGTTTTAATCGTTAACTGGGTTAAAGAATCCGTGTCATTTAAAACACGGTTCACGATAAACCCAAAATCACATTCCATTAATTATCGGGTTAAAGAACGAGTGTTATTTAAAACACTGTTCACGATAAACCCAAAAATCAATATCAATTCAATTCCAATTAAATATCATTTAATTGGTACACTTCATTAAATCTAAATAAAAAGATTTAATCTTTTCTCAACTGGGTTCAAGAACAGTGTTAATGAAGACACCATTCACGACAAACCCAAATCACATTTGATATTCAATACAAGGCTCTGAATAGAAAATATATCGGCTTATATTCAATATCAAATTCTACGATTAACAAATGTCGTATTGGAAATAACGATATAAATATATATCTTTCAAATTTCCATAACAACATCCGTATAATCACGAATTCCAACATCGAAATATTCCGAAGACAATTTCGATTCAAATCCACTCCAATGCAATCATTGGAAATTCCGGTTATTTTCAAAACCATTTCAAATTCAATTTATTTATTTAAAAATAAATAGAGTTATAATTCTAGTTCAAAACTAGTTCATTTCGATAAAAATCTATTTTTATCTTTTCACATATGGGATTTTTTCATCCCTGTTCTTCACCAATCATTTCTTATGATTTTACATAAATTATTACTATTTTTAATAATTTTATCAAGGCCTGTACAGTCGATTTCCATCAACGGCCATCGAACTGCACTTACGGCGACCTTTTTCAAATTTGATTTGGACATAATTCCAAATCCAACCGTTAGATTTCAAATTTCTAATATTCGTTAGAAAGCTCTTTTCGATACGAACCCAACAGTTCCGGTTTTAGGAGAATCCGACGGTCGGATCTCCCGTAATATCTGTTCGAAGTCAATGGTCGAAATTCGCGAACTGCCGCGGCGCGGCGCGTTCTATTCAGGCCATTATATTATATATATAATATATATAATATATACTTCGTCGATTTCAATTCAAAACGAGCTTTATAAATCGTTTTAAATTTATTTTCAAAACGGTTTCAACTTCATATTCAATTTCAAATCAAAATTGAATATTCCAATTTAAATTCATTTCAAATTGATTTCAATTCAAATTGATTTCTAATTCAATTTCAGTTCATTTTCAATTCAATTCAATTTCGATTCTCTTTTCGAATTCGTTTATATTCAATTTAAATTCGAATTCGTTTATATTCAATTCTTTTCAAAATATCAGATTTTGAAATCACTTTCGATATTCATTATAAAATGAATAAAATCGATATAAATATCGTTTACGTCAAAATGGCGTCAATCTAATCAATACGGCTTCATATATTCCTATTTTTAAATATTCTATTTCAAATATTTCTTTTTCAAATATTTCTATTTTAAAACTGGAATGAGGCCCAACCAATTACCATATAATGTTAATTATATGGATTTTCTACAACACATGTATATATCAACAACGATGAATAATCAACCATCATCCAAAGTGCATTCTACACTGTATAAGCATCAAATATAATATTCAACGCTTATAACAGCCTGTCAATCAATCGATCGACATACAATTAAACAATCGGGATTAGTGTACGTCAAATATCATCCCAATACCCGTGTGGGGTTTCAAGCAATCAAACACAGATTTTTATTTGTGCAGTTGGGCGATGTGTAAAATTTATCGACCCAATCAATATCCTTCAAATAGGTGTACATAAACAAACCGACGGTTTGTAAATGAATATTTATTTATTCATATTCACGTTAAAAATTATATTTTAACGATAAAACATTTTATTTTAACACATGAATTTTTATTCAGTTCATTCTTTAAATAAAATGATATTTTTATTTCTCTAACTTATTTTAGAAAATTTCGGCGGCATAACGGCACGATACTAGAAACGAGACGAGGCCTAGCCTTATCCCCGGTCTAGTGAAGGCCCACGCCATTCACACATCAATCAAATCAATCTCATTTCACCAATCAATTCAATTCAAACCAAATAATCTAACCAACTACACAACCAAACAATTTAACAAACAAGCCATCCATGGTCTGTGGATGACGGGTGTCGGGTGCTACTAAACACCGTCTGCATCCTAGTATATATATATATATATATATATATATATATATATATATATATATATATATATATATATAACTAGAAAAATTAAATTGAAGAGTGAGAAATTCTCACCGATAGCTATCCAATCATCTTGACTCTTCTTTTATAGAAATCTTCGCCAATCTCTCCTTTTGTCACTTTCGTTGCCCGTATTCACTACATATGTAAAAAATCGAATTTTTACTTCGCTATTCAATATATAAAAATCGAATTTTTACCCTGCTATTCAATATATAAAAATCGAATTTTTGCTATGCTATTCAATATAGAAAAATCGAAATTTTACTATGCTATTCAATATAGAAAAATAAAATTTTTACTGTACTATTCAATATAGAAAAAATCGAATTTTTACTGTACTATTCAATATAGAAAAATCGAATTTTTACTGTACTATTCAATATAGAAAAATCGAATTTTTACTGTACTATTCAATATAGAAAAATCGAATTTTTACTGTACTATTCAATATAGAAAAATCGAATTTTTACTGTACTATTCAATATAGAAAAATCGAATTTTTGCTATGCTATTCAATATAGAAAAATCGAATTTTTACTATGCTATTCAATATAGAAAAATCGAATTTTTTACTATGCTATTCAATATAGAAAAATCGAATTTTTACTGTACTATTCAATATAGAAAAATCGAATTTTTGCTATGCTATTAAAAATGTAAACTTTTCTATATTAAAAATATGAACTTTTCTATACACAATCACCGCCCTTTCCTATACAAAAATCATAGCTCTTCGCCTTTCAAAATCTACCCCTTTTTTTTTAAAAATATAATCTTTATTTAAAAACAACATAAAAATCCTATATTGTTCTCTAATAAACTAATTCCCTGATTTTATGTATACATTGAACAACTAAAAAGAAAAGGAAAAAAATAAAAAAATAATAAAAGCTTACAATCTTTAATCGAGAGGAAGGGGGGTTTCACATCGACGAAGATGAAGAGGGAGGCGGCGTACGGGGTCAGAGGGCTCGAGGACGTCGACGATGGGGTGCATCGATTTCGGTTCAGCCGTGGTTTTCAGTGGAGGAGGAGCTGGGGGGGTCTCGTCGTCGCGAGGCAGAGGGGGGGCGGTGCGGCGCGGTTTAGGGTTTAAAGGGGTTTTCAAACGAGGGAGAGAGGACTGGGGGCGCATGGAGGTGAGGGGGGGGATCGGTGGCGGCAGGCTGAAGGGCGGTGATGGCGAGGGCGGCGGCCCGGAGCTGGAGGCGACGCGATCTCCTTTGGGGTTTTTTTTCTTTCTGCTTTGATTTCAAACGGGGGGGGCAAATGAAAGACGGAGGGGGTTTTCTGAAAATATATATATTTTATATTTAATTCATTTTATTTTTCAAAAAGCAACTTTTTATTTTGACCTCGAAAAGAGGCCCACCGCCTGTCGTCCTTAGCTAATTACCCCCATTCCGAACGCAATGGGATATGTACCATAAGCTGATTCGACTGTTTCGATCAGTTTCCGTTAAATTTACATTTAAATCACTTTATTGAATTTTAAACGTTCATTTCAATTTACCGGGGCCACATACTAACTTGAAAAATTCCAGAAAAATTATTTCTAGCTTCGTATTGACGATACGGTCCTAACAAAACTAGTTTCATCGAATTCTGAGACCGTTAGAAAAATGGCCATTTTCCAGTCGATTAAAATCAACTGAAACTGGTCAAACGCGATTTCCTTTGCCACGCTCACATATTGATTCAGAAAATTATGAAATTTGGAATCTAGCAATAACTTTACACTGCAGATCCAACAAAAGTGATTTCGTCGAAATCCGAGGTCGTTTGCAAAATTCCCATTTTTAAGGGCCTGAATTCCATAGCGACTATTCAGAATTTTCAACTGGACATATCTTTTGATTCCCGCTATGAAATTCCGATTTGACGGATTCGTTGGAAGGATATTCACAATTAGATTCCATTATTTTTGGTTTCACTAAAATCCGGTATATTTTGCACCCGGTACATTCAATTGATGTTTGAAATCGAATTATCGAACTACCGCGCCATTTTCAATTCCTTTTATAATTATATATATAATTATTTATATTCTAACGACGGCGCGTAGAATATATACGTTCGAATTCTCTTCAAAATAAATTTTCTCGTCGATATTATTTAAAATGATTCATTTTAAATAATCAAAATTTGCTAAAATTGCCAAAATAAAAAATTTAAACTGGCCCAGATTTTCGGGTTGTTACATGTACTAAGCACTGGAAGAGTGTATCATATAATTAGATGATAACCAGAATATTGAAAAAGGCCAATTTCGGCCGCTGTATTCATCTCGGTAAATGATAGTTAAGCTCATGAAACTTTGATACACAACTTATTTCTATACATAACTTATAATTTGTCCTTTTGTCAGTGCACTTCGCATATAGGAACACAAACGCTATAGTTTAATATACTGACCATATTCTACAATTCATTTACCATTGCATATTTCTATTAATATATTGAAATCATATGCATAGAATTTTGCAGTTCCATGAATACTACAAAAATATATTTATTCACATACCTTAAATGATCTCTGCAAACACTTTCTTATATGCTCTAGAAAGACCAAGGCAGCACAGTCGTTCAAACTTGGTACCTGCACCTGGTTAAGCTTTGCCCTCTTCAGGCCTATAGTCGGCTACATCATGCTATCCTTGCATGGCTGTCGCTCCACAATAATTGCTATCCTCGCCGAATGTCAACTCTTTCAGTCTGATCATTGATTATGTCTCTTATTAGCCAAGCTCTCAACACCCGTGGATCTCTCTTCATCACTACTCGATATGCTTATCATTGGCCACCTGTGAATCATTGTTTGCAACCCTAACTCAACCTAAACAGTTTTTACTGTGCTGTTTATTCTCTGATCAGAGCTTCTTCTGACTAACTCAGCCTATGTTTGGTCACTCATTAAGTTGCATCAATTGGCTGCTCTATAACCTTAGTACCTAGCAAGTCTTGTTGCGAATATTATGCAATTCCATTCAACTTCATTCATCAAATATCCAACTCTTTTAGTCGGCATTGTCCAGTAACTGGCAACGTAGAGGCACTGGCCTATTGGAACCCCACATCTATTCCATGTTCAATGGTTATCCCGTGACATATAGCTTCATTTCCTATCTCATGATTGTTTAGCATGTCATTGCAATTTGCAAAATATTAGCTTATTCTAAAGTGTGCTTGTATTAACTGTTAATTGACCGTCTATGTGATGATCTCCTTCGTAAATGAATTTTACGTAATCATGTACACACTAATGGACTGTCTCTTGACTTATTTGTTAATAAAAATGAGTTCGCTTCTCTTTTAGAGGAACTCTTTCCTCAAAAAAAAAAATACTTTGAATCATATAAATTGTAATTAATATTTAGAGCACGGTGGCTGTATATAACTACGATAACATTACTCAAGCGATCAAAAAGTTGACTCTCATTATCAAAATTATCGTAAGTTCATTTCCAATTATTCATACGGAAGTATTTAGTATATTGCTTATGAGTGTTGATTGAAGACATAATACTGAAAAAACATAATAGGCATAAACAAAGAGGAAAATGATTGTTGAATATTTTTGTGAACAAAGTCAACAAACAAAGCATGGCTTTGTCGTATAACCATAGAGAACACAAAACTATATAGTTAAACATCCAACACAACTGGTGGAATTATGATTTAAAGAATTAAAGGACTTGAGAATTATTAATGACAAAAAAGTTCTATTTTTTCAAGTTTTAAGAAGATTGCAAAAAACTCATTAATAAAAACATATTAGATCTAAAATATGCCAAGACAATATGTAATCATTTGACCACTCGGTGGGCAATTAAGAATCAGTGCCTATCTTGTGTTGCTAAATTTACCATGTACATAACTTGGAAAACTGTTTACAAATTAAGAAACTCATAACATTTTCGGGTAAACAACCCTAAAATCATGCCACTTGCCAATTTCATGATCTGACAATCCACTTACGTTCAGCTTTTCTAAAGACTAGTGTGTAACCCGTGCGTTGCACACGATAATATTATAAAATATAGTATTTACAATTTTATTGTTAAAATTGGAACTTTATTATATAACATACAATGAATATAACAAAATAAATAAACTATAAATTATTATTGTTGTTGTTTATATAAGGTATGTATTATGTAACTTTTATTTGTTTGAAGTAATAAAATAATTCTATTGTTCTTATTACTATGAGCAAGTGTTTATTTTGAAACTAACGTATTTGAATTATGTTGGATATACTAAAAAATATTATTCATTTCTTTTAAAAATATGTTAACTTTGAAATTATGTAATTGGTTAAAATATATTGTCTTAAGAGTAAATAATCTGAATAAATTGAGAAGGATTTTATAATAAAATTATATAGGTCTTATTGTAGAGTTATTTGAAGTTAAAAATAGTATATTTTTTAAATAGTGTGTGATAAATTTATTGTATATGTACATAAACGATCATAGTTATTTACAAAATAACTTTATTATCGTTTTTTATGTACATAAATGTATGCATGAAATCTATACATCTATGTAGTTAAGCACAAAATTTTCATTATGATTTTTATTAATATGTAAGTCTACACTTATGTGACTAATACCTAGATTATTAAAATACTTTAAATTCGAGATTTCGTAAAAAATTTAAATACATATGATCTAAATATAAAAAATTAGTCGATGAAGTGCATATAACTATAAAAATGTCAGAATATGGATATTTAAAGTTAAAAATTGATTCTACAATATAGATAAATTTATTAAGATAAATGAATAATAAATTATCTTTGATGTTACTCATGTATACAACTTATGATATCTGAATTATATATTTTTATATTTAAATGAAAAATTCACTTGACTATTTTTTTAAGAGACCGAATATTTGGACATAAAATTAGACATAATTGGAGGCATAAAAGATTCGAGCCACTGGATCTTTTAATCCATATATGGAGAGGTAAAATTCAGAGGGTGATCTAATGGTGGAGATTAACTGTGTCACCAATCATACCAAAATTTAGTGTCTAGATAGACTTTCCCTTATTTTAATATGAATATGATGTACATATTGAAACCGTCACATTTAAGGATTTATTAAATAAATTAGTGAATAATTGTTAATTAAATTTATTCAAATAATTTAAAACCAACATTTACGTGATTAATTGAAAATACATGGATGTTAATGTACAAAATTATGTGATATTGAGATGGTTATTTGAGCAACTTTAAAAATTTCAGAAGGTTCCCTTTAGTTAAAATAAATGTTTTTACGGTGTAATTCATTAATGTATACATATAAATGAATCATAAATTAAACTTGTGATTATCGTTTACATATATAATTATGTTATGTGACTGATGTGCATGTATATCCAAATGAATTCTATAGCATTTATTTAATGTGAATATTGTGCAAATAAAAAAACATATTTTTTAATGATTTTTTTGGCACATCAACAACTAATAGTTCACTAAATTTAATTATAGTTTTAAGATTTGTGATTAACTCTAGTGTATGAAGCTAAATATAAAATATTATAACAAAATTGAGATTAGCTCGGTAAAAGGTTAAAATTAAGGCTTTTGCTTAAAAAATATATTTTTGCAATGCATGACATAATTGTTGATACTTTTTATGATATTTTATTGCTGTTATTTTCTGTTTTATTTCAAAAATTAAATTTATACTTAGTCACACATTTCTATAAACAATGTTTTTATTTTTCTTTGCACAAATGCTTTTTTTTTTGTTGCAAAAACGACTACATTATTGGATTATAAGCTCACACTATCATTATTTGATGATTATGACACGTTGAACATAGGAACTTGTAGCTCGCTTCTTTTAGTGCAATTTATGGATTTTTATAGTTGATCCTAGCCTCCCTATTTACACGCATACGTGTAAACACTTGATTATTAATTATGAGGAAATCACCATCTTAAAATTTGTTGATTTGGTTGATAGTCTTTGCCATTTGAGGAAGTAATTTGCGCGTTCAGTTCGTTGTACCAGTTGGTAGCCAAGTTAGATGTATATAGAACAATTAAACCGGATATGAAAGTAGAAGATGAAGCAGCAACGCTAAAGCAACTGAAATAATCCAAGGGAAATTCGGGTATGGTAGTAAAATAGCAAGGCGGCGAACATTAGGTAGTGAATATGAAAATGTCACTTGTGAATGTGCATTTTGTCATGTATCAAAGCCGCAGGCATTGCATTGAAAGCTGCCTTTGCGTGGAAGTTATACTTTTTAATTTCATGTATGATTTCAAGTGCTGGTTGAATAGATGTCTAAGTCTAAGATGTTTATTCAACAGACACATGACATCGACACAGAGCGTCTTTTTAGCAGACACATGATTTGATTACTAAAACATAACCAAAATAGATTGAAATGTAATTTCATACAAAATCGGCACTCTGTTGGAGAGTGAAATGAATGTAAATATTACATTTTGTAGTATATTATCAACAGTTAGAGATGTTGTTAGATTGCTTATATTTTAACTTTTGCAGTATTAAATTTAAGCTTGTTTGAAAGATTTAGTTAAATTTATGATTATGCTGCATGATCCATTTCCTCATGTGTTGTGTTCTTACAATAATCACATTTCTTTAGCAACATATTACACGAATAATCATAAATCAACATTTAGGGAAGGCTGATACATCTTAACATTTGAAAAGAAATAACCTTCATGTTCCTTTATTTCATATCATGTTACATATCGTGCTTCCACTTTTATTAGACAGGTTCATAGGCGTTCAAAATTTTATGCCGAAGAAAATGAGTAGAGTTTTCATATGTATGTGAAGTAAATTACATAATATCAAGAACACTCAGCAATATAAAACTAATGCAAATTATTCACATCAATTAAAACAATTGCAGTCCACATGTTTCCATTTTGGAATTTTAAATGCACCCTACATTATTGTAATCTTCATTCAATAACATATAATACTGACAATTCATTTGCTTCCATTTTGGTTTTTAATTTGTCTCCATTAAAAGCAGTCTTAATCTAATAAATTTTGGTAAGTCAGCTTATATTAAATTTAACTGGAAGCACTTAAATCAATAAAAGAATATCCATGACCTGCACAACGTCAAACTTTGGTTTTCTACTTTTATGCATCCAATAGTGAAACTTGCAAATTAAAATAATAAAAAACTCATTGAATAAATTATGTACTTTCTGAAGATTTACAAAAGGGATTACCTGACATATACTTTTCAAAAACTTTAATGGAAGGAATATTTTTTTTTAATCAAGAATAATGGTAAATTATGTGGTCACAAATGTATGTGTAACATAAATAAAAAAAATAGATTGCATAATGACATCAATTTTTTTAGGCTCACGATGAACGCCAGGTAAACACCAACACATCATAGGGACAAAGCTTCAATTTGGAAGGTTACATGACATGCAATTTTGAATATGCACTCCTGGAAAAAAAAGCAAATAATCAGCAAATATAGGAAATCAAGCATCTAAAACAAACATACATGTTGGAATGGTTAAAAGTCCAATAGCAGAGATATATATCAGTTATTTACTGTATATACACGAAGCTTCTCATGTGCATAATGTGTAACAGAAATTGTTTGCATCATTGCCATATTTCATTTTAAAACACACAATCAGTGCATGGTTTATGAGTTTACCTTCCAAATATTTAATAAAAATCGGTAATCCTTCAAATCCAACATGTTGATTTGACCCAAAGTACAGCTCCAGGTCCTAAAAAATTATTCAGACAAATAATTTAGCAGTAGTGATAAACAGTGAGACTGATGTATATATTTATGTTATAGGATCTATATGGATAGAGAAAGTGGTGAGAATTAAAAGAGAGAAATTCAAGATAGTTTTACAATAATAAATGAAGAGATGACACAATGCTTCACGTTTCTAAAATGTGATTATAAGCATGATTCATAACCCTTACATCTTAGGAAGTAAATGGTCATTTGTTAGTTAAATCACACAATTAGTGCATCATTAATGAGATAACATTCCAAATATTAAAAAAGAACAATAATCCTCCAAATCTAAATCTTAGCTTCACCCAGAGACCATTTTAGGTCCTAAACAATCGAAACGAATAAATTAACAGTAGGGAAAAACAGATAGGCTAATGTATATATTTGTGTTATAGGATCTACATAGGTAATCGAAGTGGAGAAAATTAAATGGAAAAATAAATAAATCAAGACAGCTTTCAAAAAAATAAATGAAGAGATGATCAAGATGCTTAACCTTTCTAAAATGTGATAATAAACATGATTCATAATTGTTAAATTATAGGAAGTAATTAATGAATCATTATTAGTTAAAAAATTAACTATTAAAAACTAAACTACGAAATAATATATTGAATATTCACCAATAATTTGAGATGACACTTAATGTTAGTGCTTATGGAAAAAGGATTAAAATAATTTCATGTCTTTTCCTTTTGGTTTAGTATGAGGTAGAAAATAAAAAGTGAGGTAAGGAAAAAAGTAAATCATTAAGTAGATAATGCGACTTCCCAGACACTTCTACACAAATTTTTTTTTTTTAAATAAATTGAATACCTATCCAAGGTAGCCGTGGAGGAGGAGGATTGTTTTGGAGAGCTAATGATACCAAAGATGGGTTAAGCACGTTGATGGAGATTTAACAGGGTCTATTTTTGGTTGATGTGAGATTATTATAGTCAACCACCTGATGCCTTTGCAAATTATTAATCTGAACCATTTTTGTTCCTCGTAGTTAACTCTGAGCAATTTAACTATATAGATTGCAGTACATGAAGTTATATTGGAAAAACAATCTTGAATGTTAGTGTTTACCCATATATGAATTGCAGAAGTAGCAGGCTTAAATACGTCAAAGTAAAGAAATGAACACTTGTTACTGTATGCCTTGTATTTACATCATCTTTCACTTGTAATACTCCTTGCAGCCTTCATAAACACACGTTGAATACTTGCACATCTTCTGCCGTGCATACCCAATCTTTGCAGCATACTTAGCATTACATAGAAAACGCAACTGACTCAGCATTAGACCCCTTCACTTAATCCAAGTTGTGCGTCAGTGATTTGGATAATCTCTCCCGTAAGTTCCACGCAACATACAAACAAACTACCGCAGTGGGAAAATTTTGTGTTGATAGATTTTCTAGGAAAAGTGAAAGAGAATAAAAATAATGAGTATATTTCAGAATGAATAATCAAAGCAAGGAAGCATAATGAAATATGTAGAAGTTTATGAAAAACTAAAATTAAAGTAAAGTAACAAAGTGCAGAATTTATCTAGAAGCAGGCTAAGCCAAAATGGATGCATCTTGTGCATGCAATGGAACCTTTTGCTTTACAAAGCCGATTTAGAAAGATGATGCATTATAAAATCAATTTGTATATATGTTATATAGCAAGTTAATCGTACTAAGGAAAGCCAAACAGTTCAAAAATAGATTAAATTAACAAATGAAGACAAAGTTTAAAATAAAAGACAAGTATGCATAGACTTGTATACAAATTTCTTGTACCGTTATTTCAATTGGAAAAGACCATTGAATCAAATAATACAAAAAGTTGTTGGCCTTGCGAAGGATATGTAACAATGTACACTATAACACTATTTTTTTGCAACCTTACCGAGGCGAGAAACTCTACTTTAAAATCATAATAACTTATATTGTTCCCAACTGAGACACTAACTTATTTTGTACAATTTAGCATAAAACGGATATAGAAAAATATAGTGGAAATACACTGAATACAAACAAAAAAGGGATAGGAAGAAAAATACAGTTTTGAAGTTATTTAATTATTGAAAGGTACATGATCAAAACAGGGATGCAAAAGAGTCAAAAAGTTGGAGAAAAATTCATATCCGTTATGTAAACACAATTCATGTTTGTTTGAGCAAACATGAAGCATCAAATACGGAAGTTATGATAGCGGAGTTGTACAGAAAGTAACAAAAAATGAGTTGCCCAAAACGAACTCATTGATTCGTCTATAATGACTGTAGTATTTTGATCCGCATGTATTTTTTGGTATCAGTAACTGTAACACCCCGAGAATTCTATAACTGTGAAATTCATGAATTAAAGTATAATCAAATTCAAATTAAAGAACTAAGGGAAACGGGATATGCCATTGCGTTCGTCTCGGAAAAATACGCGAAATAGAGTCCGAGTTTTCGAAAAACGGAGTCCGTATGAAGAAGATATTGCCTTCGGAAGTTTTGAATTAAATTTAAAATTCAAACAGAATAAAATAATAATTTAAAATCGGGCCCATTGGGCCAGGGTGGAAGAACACCCGCCTGGGCCACCCAGGTCGACTGGGCTGTAGACCTGGGCTACCCATGTCGACAGGGCTGTCGACAGCCCTGTCGACAGGGGTATCGACCTGGTCGAGCCCAGTCAACCTGGCTGGCCAGGTCGGTGAGTGGTCGAATTTCTGTGGTCTGCTTTGTCATTAGGGCTAGGTGGCGGGTTTTTATTGGTCTCTCTTCCTAATGAATGGCTACGATCTAACCTAGCAACATCAAGGGTCCTAATCAATTCCTAACCTCTATATAAACAACCCTAGACTAAACCCTAATCTATTCATTCAAATTAAGAACATAGCCGCCATGTTGCTGAGGAACGACTAAGAGTAGCCGCCAACTAGAGAGGGAATTAGGAAGAAAGTTCTAAAGCCTAAAGTAATTCAAGCAACCAAAAGCCAATCAATTCAACAAAGGAATCATATCTCTTAATTAGAGAATTCGCCGCAACCATTGTAAGTAGAGTATTACTTTGGTATGAATAAACAATTGTATTGATTTGTATGCTTGAATTGGGATAATAAAGTAGTTCATATTTGTGCAAAATTATGCTATTCATTATAAAGAACTACATGCGGTAGTTCTATGCAAACATACGTTTGGAATATTGCGCAAATTATGTAATCTATGTTGAAGCTACATGTATGTAGTTGAGTGAAATTCATACAAGTTTGGGGCTTTGTTATTATGTCGTCATGATGTATATTTTGTGCATAAATCATTTTGCAAGTAATTGAAACAAGTTTGGTTGTTATAGTTCGTATGAAACTATGTTGGAACTGTGACACCATAATCCATGTATTAAGTCATGCTTTTGCAAAACTTATGAATATGGCTAGGCTATGAATGATATTGGGCATAATTAAAATCTATGATTAAGTCTATCTTGTTTAAAAGAATTATATGATGACATATGTGAGACATGGCTAGGTTAGACTCAAAAAATCCCTTTTTGCAAGTTTAAAGCAAACACCATGATTAGGAATATTTATGCATAAGTATATTTATACTATCGTTATGTGATTAGACTTAAACCATAATTAAGTTGATCTATGCTTTTGTGTTAATAACAAAGTATCCCCTTTGTAAACATGTAGAAACCTTATGAACATGACTTGTTTATGTTTATGCTAGAAATATTTATGCCATGCTTATGTTTGACATTATGCCATGTTTATGCTAGAAGTATTTATGCCATGCTTATGTTTGACATTATGCCTAAATAAGAATATAGGTTCATGTTGTAGTTAAACCTATGCAAGTTCACATGCTTTGATTCATGTCACCTATGTTACCACTATGCAAGTACACCAATTTCTATTTTGTATTTCCAACGTCGTATTGCAAGTTCATGCGCTCACCTTCCCCTCTTTGTGTATACGCCATAAGCCTCCCCTTTTCGCATGGCTAAATTGGGCTTTAAAAGGCTAAGCCCAATATATATAAACGGACGTGTAAAACGGGGGAAAATAATGTTGGGATAAAATTAATTAATGAATGAAAATATAAAATAGAAGGGCCCAAGTTCAAGTATGGGTTGGGCCCGTGGTTGGTGTAACCTTTACACCATTAACGTAATAATGGGCCGCAAATATTTACATATAAGAAATAAAGAAGAATGACAAAATATGTAAATGTAGAAAATACGATGTGTTTAACCCGAGGTTGGATTGAGTTGTGATGTAAACCTGCCCGGAACCGCCCGGCTGTCCAGTAGTCACAACAATACCTATCCAATGTGAGAGGTTAAACATGGAGCCCAATAAGGACCCGAGGTTAGACTGAGTTGTGGCGTAAGACTGCCCGGAACCAACCGGCAACAGGCAGCCACAACAATACCTGTCTAATGTGAGAGGTCAGGGCCTTAATAAGACAATTAAGGCTGAGTCAGGATTGTTAGGATTAAGTGAACTAAAGACTTAATCAAAATGGAACATGCTAAACTAAACAGACAGGTGGGGTTAGGTAGGGAACACTTAACCAACTTAGCATGTTGGCTAGAGACAGAAAACCTAGTAACGGGGGACCCTTTTCAGCAGTAACCCTAAAAGGTGTATCAGGATACCCTGAAACTAGGCAGGGTGGGGCACGATTACTGGGCTGATTGTAAGAGGTCAAAGCGACGGCGGTGGTGTAGCAGTGTAGGTTCTAACGGAGTGCGGGCGTGCACACACTCCGGCGCAGAAAAATAAGGCACTGGACACCAGTAGCATACCTGTGCACTCTAAGGTTGTGTCGGGTTGCCACTATGGGACTTGATACACCCCATGGTGGGACCAGCATAGGTAACTACAGACATCGGGGGCCGTAAGACACATGTAACTATGCGAGTAGGAGCCGATCATCATAGAATGGATCACATCACCCTGATTATGGGGTGCAAATTGGAAACTAGTATATGGGTTCAGAGATTAACATGGGGTACGATAGTATATTCGACCCTAGACAACTTAACCAAGTTTATAGGGCTTGCCCACTTCTTGTTATTACTTATCATACCCAGTTCTTTATTCATAGACAAAATAGTACTAGACTTACTCAGGCTTTATGTCTGACTCTACTTTTCTTTCGTCTTCTTTCTTCCGTTCCCCCCCCCCCCCCAAGGTCCTCAGGGAGGGAACACAGCAGCTTGACCAACCTCAACATCCAGCTTGAAGAAGAGAAATGTATTGCTTGGACTTTCCTGTTTTGAACTATGGCTTTGGACAATCCACTATGGGGCTTTTGCAGTTTATCTATGTTTTATTTATGCTTCTTTAATTATTGTACTCAAGACAGATTATGAAAGTGTTATGTTATGTTTTTGGAAAGGATGTTGTTGTAACACGTATTTGACTTTATGAAATAAAGTTTGTTGTTCTTCCGCTGTTTACAAATATGTGTTCTTATATCTGTCTTGTATATCTGTGACTTGTACTTATAAACCTCCACCAAAATTAGGGCATTCCCTTTGAGAGTGACCCTAACGGAGGTGGGGTGTTTCACTTGGTATCAGAGCACAGGTTTACCAGATAAGATAAAAAGTTTTGAAAAAATTATTTTCAAAAAGGAAATTTAAAGAAGCATTTTTAAAAGAAAAATATTATTTTATTTTTAAAAGGCAAAGTCCACTCCCCAAAGCCGTAGGTACTATCTCTTATCCTTCGTTTTGAATCTATCCTTTTTGTTTCAGTATGTCCCAAGATCTTAACTTGCCGGAAGGGGTGCCAATACCTGGTTGGTTTAGACGGTTCTTAGAAGCAAGTGCCACTCAGCCAGGTCCTACCGTTCCTCCTCCTCCAGCTGAAGGAAATCATCCAGCTACAGCAGCACCTTTTCCTCCACCTCCTCCTCGAGGAAACACTTTTGCTAAGATATGTAAAGATTTTAAAGCTATGGGAGGAGGGATTTCCATGGAACTGAGTCCTTCGTAGCAGCTAGAAATTGGCTGAAAGAAACGGAGGACCTATTCATCATCTTTGAGGTAGAAGATAGACAAAAAGTACAGTTGGCAGTGTGGCTATTGAAGGGCGAGGCTTCCTACTGGTGGGAAGTCACTAATGCTGAAAGACCAGTGGAGACATGGGAGGACTTTAGGGCAAGGTTTGAGACAAAATTTCTCTCAGATGCGGAAAGAAGTTTGCAGTTGGAAAAATTCTTATTCCTTAAGCAAGGAGACAAGACTGTCAGAGAGTATGTGAATCAGTTCGATGAGCTGGCTAGGTTTGGGCTTGACCTAGTCAACACCCCGCACAAGAAGGCTCTCCGTTTCGTCAAAGGGTTGAATGAGCCATTACACAGTTCGGCCATGACCCATATACCCATGGGGGCCACGTATGAAAGATTGGTGCAAATGGCATTGCTGAATGAAGAGGATAAGGGCAAGAAGGAGACAAAGGCAGAAAGCTCTCAAGGAAAGAAGGAGGGTTTGCAGCCTAAGAATACGGACTTTAAGAAAGGCGGAAAAAGCAACAAAGAGAAGAGGAAGTGCAATTTCTATGGCAAAGTGGGGCACTTAGTAAAGGACTGCCGGAAAAAGAAGGCCAAGGAGAATGGGGGGTGCTTTTCATGCGGTCAGACAGGCCACAGGGTAAGGACTGCCCAAAGAAACGAGGACAGGGGCAGGGCGCTGGATCCACCCCAGGGGCACAGGTTCATGTGCTAGAAGCGCCACCATTGCAACAGCGAGGTATAAATACTTCTGTAGAAAGTGTAGTTTATCTTTATGATCACCCCGTTCGCACTTTATTTGATTCTGGCGCATCACACTCCTTTATCTCGTCTGCTTTAGTAGAATCTCTGCACCTAAAAACTAGTATGGTAGAGGACCCCTTAATTGTTTCAAACCCAATTGGGGGCCCAGCTCATTTGTCTATGATCTGTTTGGATTTGAAAATTTCTATCCTAAGTGTTGAATTTCAATGTAGTGCCTTTGTTTTGGGCTTTTCGGGGTATGGTTTGATTTTGGGTATGGATTGGCTATCCAGTAATGGGGCCATCCTTGATTGTGAGAAAAGGGTTGTTAGGCTCCTAACCCAGCTCGGTAATACTTTGGAAATTTCTTGTAATCCCTCGTATGCGGTTATGCTTAGTTATCTTGAATCGCTAGATGCCTCTGTTGAAAATTTACAATCAGTTAGAGTGGTCCGGGAATATCCGGATGTCTTCGAAGAGGTGAAGGGCTTGCCTCCGAAGCGGGAAATAGACTTCCGCATATATCTTGTAGATAATGCAAAGCCCGTTGCGTTGCCCGTTAGACATATGGCTCCACGAGAAAGGAAAGAGCTCAGTAAACAGATTAAAGAGCTTCTAGAAAAGGGGTTCATTAGGAGGAGCATTTCAGAATGGGGCGCTCCAGTGGTGTTCGCTACAAAGGCGGATGGTTCACTCCGTCTATGTGTTGACTATAGGGAGCTCAACAAGCTAACGAAAAAGAATAGGCACCCTCTCCCTAGAATTGACGATTTATTTGACCAGCTTGTAGGAGCGTCAGTTTTCTCCCAACTCGATTTAGCAACCGGTTTTCATCAGCTAAGGGTGGCTGAAGATAGCATCGATAAAACGGCGTTCAGAACCCCAGATGGTTTCTTTGAATGGCTTGTCATGCCTTTCGGCTTGACAAATGCACCTGCGAACTTCGTGGACCTGATGAGTAGGGTATTTAGAGATTTCCTCAACAAATTCGTAGTGGTCTTCGTAGATGATATCCTTATCTTCTCAAAGAGTGAAGAGGAACATGCTCAACACTTAAGGGCAATCATGGAAACTTTGCGAGTCCATCAACTAAAAGCCAAATTCTCCAAATGCCACTTTTGGAGGGAAGAGGTGAGGTTCCTTGGGCACATAGTATCCAAACAAGGGTTAGCAGTGGACCCTGCTAAGGTAGTGGTGGTACAGGATTGGAAGACACCAAGGAATGCAACTGAGGTCCGAAGCTTTCTAGGACTAGCAGGTTTCTATCGAAAATTTATAAGGGATTTTGCGAAAATCTCAGCTCCGCTCATGAAATTGACCAAGAAGAATCTAGTGTTCAATTGGGATTTGGATTGCGAGTTTGCTTTCCAACGGCTAAAAAGGGCTCTCACAACAGCCCCAGTTTTAACGCTGCCAGATGGGAGCAAGATGTTCACTGTTTATACAGATGCATGTGGGACAGGGCTAGGCGCCGTCTTAATGCAAGAAGGAAGGGTAGTAGCTTATGGCGGGAGGCAGTTGAAGGTGCACGAAAAGAACTACCCAACCCACGATCTTGAGTTAGCCGCCATCGTCTTTGCACTCAAGTCTTGGCGACACTATCTCCTAGGTGAGAAGTTCGAACTTTACACTGACCATAAATCGTTGAAATATCTTTTCTTGCAGAAGGATCTTAACTTGAGGCAACAAAGATGGATGGAGTTTCTCGCCTCGTACGATTTCGAAATCTCCTATACTCCGGGCAAAGGCAACGTAGTGGCAGACGCGTTGAGCCGAAAGAAATTGACCCTAAGCCCGTTGTTTGTTGAAAGACAAAGCCTAGAGTTTATAGCCAGTTTCGACTTTAGGCCCTCCTCCGATTTCGTACCAGGCTTGTTAGCATCTCTCGAAGTGCGCCCAACTTTAGTGGATTCGGTAGGGGCAGCACAACGCGAAGACCCTCAACTTGTGGAAATAATTGATAAGCTAATTAGGGGTGAGACTTCAAGTCACCTCAACAGATACTCCATTGACGATAAGGGTTTACTAAGGCGAGATGGAAGACTATGCGTCCAACAGATAAAAGATTTAGTAGAGAAGGTTCTCGAGGAAGCACATCACTCCAAGATGACAATACACCCAGGCGGGGATAAAATGTACAAAGACATAAAAAGGACTTTCTTTTGGAATGGCATGAAAAAGGACGTGGCAGAATTCGTTTCTAAGTGTATGGTGTGCCAACAGGTTAAGGCGGAACAGAAAAAGCCTGGCGGACTACTACATCCTCTGGAGGTCCCGCAGTGGAAGTGGGATAGCATCTCAAGGGACTTCATCGATGGGCTGCCTAGGTCTAGGAGAGGCAACACTAGCATTTGGGTAATAGTGGATAGGCTTACTAAAAGCGCCCACTTTTTACCTGTCAAAAGTAAAAGAACTGCCTCATCCCTAGCATCACTTTACCTCAAGGAAATCGTTCGACTCCATGGAATACCATCTAGCATTGTTAGTGACCGAGACCCCATCTTCACCAGCGAGTTTTGGCGGAGTCTGCAAGAAGCAGTAGGAACGCAGTTATGCTTGAGCACAGCCTATCATCCCCAAACCGACGGCCAAACAGAGAGAGTGAACAGAGTTTTGGAAGACCTTTTAAGGCTATGCGTCCTCGACTTCGGAGGGACATGGGAAGACCACCTTCCTTTGGTGGAATTTGCCTACAACAACAGCTATCAAGCAACCATAGGAATGGCGCCCTTCGAAGCTTTATATGGAAGACCGTGCCGATCGCCCACTTGTTGGTGGGAGTCCACGGATAAGCTCATACTTGGACCAGATATGATCCGAGAGACTTCAGAGAAAGTAGACTTAATATGAAGAAGGATGAAGACGGCCCAAGACAGACAAAAGTCCTATGCCGACAAGAGGAGGACCGACCTTGAATTTGAGGTTGGAGACAGAGTTTTTCTCAAGGTATCACCACTAAGAAATGTTGTTCGTTTTGGAACCACAGGAAAGCTAGCGCCAAGATTCATAGGGCCATTCCCTTTTATTGAGAAAATTGGGAAAATGGCTTATAGATTAGAGCTACCCGAGAAGTTGGCTGGAGTCCACAACGTTTTTCACGTTTCACATCTCCGAAAATGTCTTCATGAGTCCGCTGAAGTGGTAGAGCCAAATATCCTCGAAGAGGCCGAAGTGGAACGCGAAGCAACCATAAGAAGAGTTCCAACCCGCATATTAGGAACGGAAGTGAAGAAGCTACGCAACCGCGAAGTCAAGCTCGTCAAAGTTCAGTGGAGCGACGCCGAGGGAGACGCGACTTGGGAAACTGAAGCTAGAATACGCACAGCCTACCCTTTTCTGTTCGAGGGTACATCCTTGATCTTTCATTTTCCTTAAGTTGCGCTTTTATCTATCTTTTTAGTTATATTTCCTCGACCTTATCTTTTAGGTAGAATCTCTTTGGATGGAAACATGTAGTTGAAACATGTTATGTATGATGGTTGCAAGTGGTTGCAAGTGATTGCTAGTGGTTGCTCGTGGTTGCATATACACACACAATCTAGGTTTTAGATCGGCTCAGTCACTTCATATTGCATATGCATATATGTTTGCTTTCGTATGTGGTTGAACTATAATGTGTTGTCATATGGATGTTGCATTTGTATTGAATGATTGTGCACTCATATAGAATCAAGAATAGGAAAATTTGCATACATAATGGATTCATGGCACTTACATAATTCGCATTAAGGAGGTCAACTGAATCAGTAGACCGCCTGATTTTGCATTAGATAAGTTCATGTACACACACACTTCGCATATGATCATGAAGCATTAGAAGTCTTTTAAGGACAATGGATGCTCGTGTTTGATGGATGAGTAGATGGATGATTGGATGTTAGGATATACATTCCTCCTAGCTTGAAGATTTCGGGGACGAAATCCTTTTAAGTGGGGGAGAATGTAACACCCCGAGAATTCTATAACTGTGAAATTCATGAATTAAAGTATAATCAAATTCAAATCAAAGAACTAAGGGAAACGGGATACGCCATTGCGTTCGTCTCGGAAAAATACGTGAAATAGAGTCTGAGTTTTCGAAAAACGGAGTCCGTATGAAGAAGATATGGCCTTCGGAAGTTTTGAATTAAATTTAAAATTCAAACAGAATAAAATAATAATTTAAAATCGGGCCCATTGGGCCAGGGTGGAAGAACACCCGCCTGGGCCACCCAGGTCGACTGGGCTGTCGACCTGGGCTACCCATGTCGACAGGGCTGTCGACAGCCTTGTCAACAGGGGTATCGACCTGGTCGAGCCCAGTCAACCTGGCTGGCCAGGTCGGTGTGTGGTCGAATTTCTGTGGTCTGCTTTGTCATTAGGGCTAGGTGGCGGGTTTTTATTGGTCTCTCTTCCTAATGAATGGCTACGATCTAACCTAGCAACATCAAGGGTCCTAATCAATTCCTAACCTCTATATAAACAACCCTAGACTAAACCCTAATCTATTCATTCAAATTAAGAACATAGCCGCCATGTTGCTGAGGAACGACTAAGAGTAGCCGCCAACTAGAGAGGGAATTAGGAAGAAAGTTCTAAAGCCTAAAGCAATTCAAGCAACCTAAAGCCAATCAATTCAACAAAGGAATCATATCTCTTAATTAGAGAATTCGCCGCAACCATTGTAAGTAGAGTATTACTTTGGTATGAATAAACAATTGTATTGATTTGTATGCTTGAATTGGGATAATAAAGTAGTTCATATTTGTGCAAAATTATGTTATTCATTATAAAGAACTACATGCGGTAGTTCTATGCAAACATACGTTTGGAATATTGCGCAAATTATGTAATCTATGTTGAAGCTACATGTATGTAGTTGAGTGAAATTCATACAAGTTTGGGGCTTTGTTATTATGTCGTCATGATGTATATTTTGTGCATAAATCATTTTGCAAGTAATTGAAACAAGTTTGGTTGTTATAGTTCATATGAAACTATGTTGGAACTGTGACACCATAATCCATGTATTAAGTCATGCTTTTGCAAAACTTATGAATATGGCTAGGCTATGAATGATATTGGGCATAATTAAAATCTATGATTAAGTCTATCTTGTTTAAAAGAATTATATGATGACATATGTGAGACATGGCTAGGTTAGACTCAAAAAATCCCTTTTTGCAAGTTTAAAGCAAACACCATGATTAGGAATATTTATGCATAAGTATATTTATACTATCGTTATGTGATTAGACTTAAACCATAATTAAGTTGATCTATGCTTTTGTGTTAATAACAAAGTATCCCCTTTGTAAACATGTAGAAACCTTATGAACATGACTTGTTTATGTTTATGCTAGAAATATTTATGCCATGCTTATGTTTGACATTATGCCATGTTTATGCTAGAAGTATTTATGCCATGCTTATGTTTGACATTATGCCTAAATAAGAATATAGGTTCATGTTGTAGTTAAACCTATGCAAGTTCACATGCTTTGATTCATGTCACCTATGTTACCACTATGCAAGTACACCAATTTCTATTTTGTATTTCCAACGTCGTATTGCAAGTTCATGCGCTCACCTTCCCCTCTTTGTGTATACGCCATAAGCCTCCCCTTTTCGCATGGCTAAATTGGGCTTTAAAAGGCTAAGCCCAATATATATAAACGGACGTGTAAAACGGGGGAAAATAATGTTGGGATAAAATTAATTAATGAATGAAAATATAAAATAGAAGGGCCCAAGTTCAAGTATGGGTTGGGCCCGTGGTTGGTGTAACCTTTACACCATTAACGTAATAATGGGCCGCAAATATTTACATATAAGAAATAAAGAAGAATGACAAAATATGTAAATGTAGAAAATACGATGTGTTTAACCCGAGGTTGGATTGAGTTGTGATGTAAACCTGCCCGGAACCGCCCGGCTGTCCAGTAGTCACAACAATACCTATCCAATGTGAGAGGTTAAACATGGAGCCCAATAAGGACCCGAGGTTAGACTGAGTTGTGGCGTAAGACTGCCCGGAACCAACCGGCAACAGGCAGCCACAACAATACCTGTCTAATGTGAGAGGTCAGGGCCTTAATAAGACAATTAAGGCTGAGTCAGGATTGTTAGGATTAAGTGAACTAAAGACTTAATCAAAATGGAACATGCTAAACTAAACAGACAGGTGGGGTTAGGTAGGGAACACTTAACCAACTTAGCATGTTGGCTAGAGACAGAAAACCTAGTAACGGGGGACCCTTTTCAGCAGTAACCCTAAAAGGTGTATCAGGATACCCTGAAACTAGGCAGGGTGGGGTACGATTACTGGGCTGATTGTAAGAGGTCAAAGCGACGGCGGTGGTGTAGCAGTGTAGGTTCTAACGGAGTGCGGGCGTGCACACACTCCGGCGCAGAAAAATAAGGCACTGGACACCAGTAGCATACCTGTGCACTCTAAGGTTGTGTCGGGTTGCCACTATGGGACTTGATACACCCCATGGTGGGACCAGCATAGGTAACTACAGACATCGGGGGCCGTAAGACACATGTAACTATGCGAGTAGGAGCCGATCATCATAGAATGGATCACATCACCCTGATTATGGGGTGCAAATTGGAAACTAGTATATGGGTTCAGAGATTAACATGGGGTACGATAGTATATTCGACCCTAGACAACTTAACCAAGTTTATAGTGCTTGCCCACTTCTTGTTATTACTTATCATACCCAGTTCTTTATTCATAGACAAAATAGTACTAGACTTACTCAGGCTTTATGTCTGACTCTACTTTTCTTTCGTCTTCTTTCTTCCGTTTCCCCCCCCCCCCCCCCCAGGTCCTCAGGGAGGGAACACAGCAGCTTGACCAACCTCAACATCCAGCTTGAAGAAGAGAAATGTATTGCTTGGACTTTCCTGTTTTGAACTATGGCTTTGGACAATCCACTATGGGGCTTTTGCAGTTTATCTATGTTTTATTTATGCTTCTTTAATTATTGTACTCAAGACAGATTATGAAAGTGTTATGTTATGTTTTTGGAAAGGATGTTGTTGTAACACGTATTTGACTTTATGAAATAATGTTTGTTGTTCTTCCGCTGTTTACAAATATGTGTTCTTATATCTGTCTTGTATATCTGTGACTTGTACTTATAAACCTCCACCAAAATTAGGGCATTCCCTTTGAGAGTGACCCTAACGGAGGTGGGGTGTTTCAGTAACTAACGATCATACTGTTTAAATCACTAAATTTATCCAATTATACCATTCGACAAAGAGGTAAGTATTTACGGTTAATGACTTCCATTTAATTCTGCCATTATTTTTTGAAACAATACATATAATGTAAAATTCAAACAAATAATGTTCGTTGAGTATCACAATACTTCAATAAACCATTTTTAATTTATAGGAACTCAAAAGAAAATTGAATGTTCGTTGCTATATATGGCAGCGAAGCAAACAACTTATGTTTAAGATTCATAATAAACATAATCATGAATCCTAGTGGCATTATAAGCTTGAATCGAAAATCCCTCATTCATTCTAAAAACCAAAATATGAACTGCTTACTTAGTCAATGCATCATTCAGTAAATTTATAGCATCATATTTTTTAAATCATTGATTGAAGTAATTATCGTGCATTTTCTAGCTGTTACCAATTTTTTTGTGAAAAGTACTATCAATAAAGTATTAAATAAGCTGCTTAAAAGTTTATGCAGGAGAAATCCAAATAACATATTCAAGGTCATTTTTCAACATGGTAAAATATATACAAATATTATTGTACGTATTCTGTTATGTAAACCGTATATTATAGAAGTGTTACGCTTACCGTACATATTATATATTACATATTAAAGATTACAGACATGGCGTATGCATATTATGCATTAAAAAAAAAAAAAAAAAAAACCGGTTTGCATAAAAAGGGAAAAAATAATAAATTGAGAAATGAAATTCAAAGAGCAGGAAAAGCATAGAATCTGCAGTTGATCACAAGTTCAGTTTGCTGCCAGCATAAGGTGTAAAACTTAAACCTAAATGGGATAACATAGTTCAAGTAATAGTAGTAGTGGGCATATTTTTTTCAGCCTATGAAGTCATAATAACTTAAAACTACAAATGATTTTTTCTAGTTGAGTTCAATAAAGAATTATGTGTAAAACCTTCAAATAGTATAAAGCAGACTTCATGGATCATGGAGACAATAATCTAGTTTGTAGACGTAAATTAGCTTACCATTAACTGCATTGTTATCAAAGTAGATGACAAAATACATCTTCAACAGGTTTATCTAGATAACCTAGTGGAAAAAAATATCTGTAAAACAAAGGCAAAATTTGTTAGAAGAATCATTGTTAGTAAACATGTAGATTTATTAATATGCGGCACTAAAAGTAACAACATGTGGGTTCAGTTATTTGAAGTATGATTTTTTTTTTCCCACAGATCAATGCTCAAAAGTATCAGATGTGCATTTTAAGTTTTTAACCTGTTGGTAAAGTATAGTTAGCAGATGCAAACCAATCATACAAACAAATTTTTTGGTTCCCATACATATCGTTGATTCTCTGGCAGAACTAATACCAGTTTATAAGATGTTATATAGGCTGTTATGTCCTGAAAAATAAGGAACCTACACCATTCTTTAAAAAAGAACATAGTGATATCATACCATTTTTAATTTTAATCCGAAATTTGCATAACGAAAGCATGAGTAATAATGTTTTTTTTTTCAAATATAAATTACTAAAGAAACAGCCTGCATTAAGTAAGATGTTTGGTTAACTATGCTACTAATGTAACCTAAAGTTTGCTTGATATGTTAAGTATGAATCTTTGTAGTAGAATATCATCCATCATTTTAAAATTTATATTCAGTTCTAATAAAATATTGTGAATGACTGCAAGCATAATCTTGGAAAACATCCAGGTGAACATTGGTACTCAAATTTCTTTACAACCCAGTAACATTCAAGTGGAAAAGTTAAGGAATTTTTACTATATCAACAAACATAATTTGAACTAATTTAATCAACTCAACCACATTAAAAAGCAAGGAACAATATTATTAAATAAAGGTGTTCAATAACATTTAACAACGTAGGAATGGCCAGTGATTCTGAACCAAATAATCATTTGATATTAAGGTTTATGTTGGAATGGAGTCTATGTAGTCACGTATTCTATTCAAAGAACAGATCAGCCTGTAATAATGATGGAGGTTTTTTTTGCAACAGTTATTTTCAGAAGTTTGCACTATCATTTGGGAACTACATTGTTTCAAAATGTACTTTTCATGCTATGATCACAAACAAAATTATCTAGTAGAAAGAAAATTGCTTCTTTGCAATAAATTAAAGCAGGGAAGTAATCAGGATTGTTCAAAAGTAGTTAACTTCACCAATGTTGAACTGAGAGTAACAAACAAAAAGAACTTTTTTTTTTAAAGATCCATTTTCGAGTTTAAGTCTCATTTAGTGGATCTAGGGTGTTGACGATAGGTGCGGTTGTAGCTACAAATCAATTAATTACCGCAAGAACAAAAAAATAGCTTATGGTGTGACTTTCTGAGTAGACGTCGGTAAATAAGAAAAGTGAACAATTTACAAAATAAATCATGTTCCTTCGATTGAAATTAAAAATCATAAAACTAAAACCAATGTCCAAAAAATAAAATTTAAACTTAGATGGCTCAATTAATTCAACTTGTACCTGAACTTATGTAAAGCTTTAGGCCGAGAGATCCAGTGCTGCAGCGCGAACGAAAAAAAAGAAAATCACGAAAGTACGAAAAGGTTCGGTCTAATAGGTAGAAAAGGTAGTTAATAGAAATGGAGTGCATACAGGAGAAGAAATTTACCCAAAAAAAGGCCAAACACAACAAAACAATAGATCTATCCGTCAGGCAAATGAAAACCATGAAATCGGCAGGGGTAGTAGAAACGGGAAGACGTAACGTTGTCGGAGCCTTATCGACCGATGAGAGCAGCGTTGAAAAGAGTTGGTGGCCATAGTGTGGCTAGAAAGAAGAAATAAAATAAAATTGGATCGCTGGAAGAAGAACGAAGGAGAAAGGCACAACGAAAGAAAGCCTCAAGTATTCTTCTGTTGAAAAATAAGCTTGGAAAATTTGAAATTAGGTAGTGCAATAGTCAAATATTATTTCTTCATTAGCAAGCCTCAACCTATCGAAGTCTTCCAAAATATCGTACTTCCAATATAAATGCTTTAAAGTCTCAGGTTCTACAAAAAATGCTAGGTTGTTTTGTGCAACTTAGCTATTAAATGCAACTTAGAACCAGGAAATTCATAGGATAAATGCATTTAGCAATGAAAAGATATGTTCACCAAACGGAAAGTAGCAACTAAATTTGCCGCTGAGAACCTGAGACTAGTATCAGCCTTGCGATTCCGGCAGAACTAATAGGAAATAAATTTGCCAGTAACAGAACCAGAGACTGATATCATCAGTTTTGTGCATATTATGAAATGATATCATTTAACTACTGATAAAGGTGGATACCCAGTGCCAAAGGCTCCCGTACTCAAGCGCGAGGACTTCCCAGGCCAGTCTCCCGTCCTAGTACTATTCACAGCTTTTCGGACTCTGGGGGTGGTCGATTAGCGCGCGCAGCCTTTCCCTCACATTATGTGAAGATGCCGGGGCTCGAACCTGTGCGCTCCAGATTACCAGCCGGGTAACCTTACCGTTGCGCCAGGCACCACCTTCTATATGTAACATAACTTGATTTTCACAAGGTAAATTATAATATCAGTTTTATGCAAATTAGTAATTCACAGGATAAATGCATTAAAGTCTAAACCATGCCTATGAATGATTAAGCTATTAGATTAAAAAAAACAGAAATAATCAAACCTTTAATCTTACCTCTACATGTCACGTCACTATCAAATCGTTTGAAAGATTAATCATTTACGCATTATGTATAATAATATAACTGTCGGCGAAAACCAATATGGCCTTGTCATTATGATTGAAAAAATTAAAAGAGGAATTTGAATGAATATTTAATAGGAAAATTCACTATATGTCCAAATTTACAGAAATTCGGGCACTACTTAGGTGCAAGCTTGCTCCAAATTCTCACATTTTTTTATCTTCTTCATCAAGTAAAGATTGAATATCTATTAAATATGACTATAATATCTTTATTATTTGCGTCGTTGATGTTTACATATCTGCTTTAACTTAGGCATTTTGAGATTAATCCTAATTTCTTCATAAAAATGGTTAGTTGCACCATTTAAGATGACTAACAATCCGACTCCGTATAAATTTTGTTTAACACTGTAGTACATTCAAAGGTAGCATCTGTCTATTCTTCCAATGTCTACCTCCACTACATTAATATAACCGCATGTAGAAGACACAGGTAAAATTTATAAGCCTTTTTTTTAATTAATTTTCTAATACTTGATTTTGATCAAACACTATATGGATGACTGTTATATTTCCGTATATAACAGTCGTCCTATATATATATAAGAAACTTTTGTATCAATATTATGCCAAGGTAAACATACACACGATATCTAAAAACATTTATAAAGTAATACTTATGATATTTTTTGGATAGTAAACTTTTTTGTACTACATGTTTTCACTTATTGCCTGACATATATTTAGTTGACGTATCTTTTGATCAACCTTGTGAATTAATTTTATAGCAACTATACAATTAATTTTACTCCATAAAAAGCAATATTATTAAAACAAATTAAACTTCATAACATAGTTAAATAAAATAGTTTAAGCATACAAATCAAACTTAAAAATGACAACAAATACTTACCAATTTAAGTTGAAGTTTGATGTAAGAACAATATGAACAAAAGAAAATCTAACAAAATTAACAGTAGAATATAATTGAGTTTAGATACCCAAAAAAATTTGACACATTGTGATACTCAACACATCATGGTTTTATGTTCTAAAACTATGAAGTTTAAGCCAAAGGAAACTTAATAATATGCTTTAGAAGAAAAGTGTTATATTCATCTTGTTTTGAAGTGTACTGTATTTTTTAGTTTCAAATGGATTTAAATAGACATGCATGAACTGAAATTCTTGTTGTAGTAAAAGAGGTTAAAAAATATTTGTAGCAAATGAAACCTGAAAATAAGCTAAAAATTATGTTTAATGCATGAATGAAAATAAAGTTTCCATTAATGACAACTTGGCATAAATTTACCATTTGAAATCTCTGTAAAAATAAAATTGTAAGTCTAAACTTCCTATTGATATAAATGTTTAGTTAAGAAATATCTATCGCTAAAGAAAATCATAAATGGATCTGTTATTTGAATAAATAATCGTTAGTCGTAAGCTAAAAGGTTGGAAATAGTATAAAAGAAAAGGTTCAGTAATTCCTTAAATTATGTGAAATAAGATATTAAAAATAAGAAGCCATAACTTATCTTGTAAGTATTTAATTATTAATCTTCATAATGAAATAAATAAACATCGCAGTTTCAAGGTTAAAACCAATTTGATTAGCGTGGTTACAATAGGAAATTTTTATATCAAGACTCAAATAGAAATTGTAAGCTGTTGTTATATCTTTGTGTCAAAATCACTCATTCATTATATCTAATAGTGTATGTCCTAAATATCTGTTGATACAAAAATTAGATCTCTATTTATATTTTTATGAGAAATTATAAGTTGTAGGACCTGTCAAAAAGTCAAAAATGTATCACAACTCCAAATATGCACCGAACATAAACTTATTATGCATCACAACTCTAAAAATGTAAGATAATGCATCACAACTCTAAATAAGATTTGTATTAAATATAAATTCATTACGCAAATATTAAATTTTTATTGTACAAAAATCGTAAGCTCTACTACATTCTATAAAGGCAATGAATATGGTATATGATTTTCAGGAAAATATAATTACCATAAATTTTGATGTATTAATTTGCAATGATTAAGTCTATTAAGATTGCAAACTTGTGCTAACAGTGTTCGAGTTGTTTCTAATTTCGAGATTTAGTCATACCAAATACGATAAAAATGCAACTATATATATCCAAAGACAGTGGTTTAACATTCAAATCTTAATTCGTTTAGCGCCAGGAGAAATGTAAATATTAGTTAACACAATATTAAACTAAATCATTCCTCATTTCATGATTCTGAATTAATTAATAGAATATGGACAAATTTTCAAAATAAGCTAATTTTTTAAACATATAGCAGAAATAGGCCAGTCTTAAAACTATTAGCAGAAATAGGCCAGTTTTTGCCACCTCAGCAATGAGGTGGCAAATAAAAAAATAATCATCGGGGGCGCACTTGACAAGTGCGCCCCTTAAATTTATAACTGGCGCACTTGAGAAGTGCGCCAGTTATAAATTTAAGGGGTGTACTTGTCAAGTGCGCCCCTTCAAATTTTGACTGGCGCACTTCACAAGTGCGCCAGTTATAATTTAAACTAAAACCCTAACGCTTCCTACTGCTCCCTGTTACTCTCTGTCATCCTGCTTTTTACTATTTCGAGTAAAAAAGTACCAATTCGTACTATTCTTCCACTAGCTCCAAAAAACCCTAAAAGCTTCAAAAATTATCAAAATAAACAAGGCTTATTGATTGGGTTACTTCTATCAGCTATTGCACATCAATTTGAAGGTATTGATTTAGATTAAACTCAAATCCTATCTCAAATTCTTATATTTGTCAAGTTCATTCATACCCTAGGTTTAGTTTTTCTTGCTTTCTTATGGTACTAATATTTGTTTAACAATTAATTATCCTTATACCTTGCAAAATTTTCATTTAGACTATGTCCGATTTCATCCCTATGATTTGCTATTTTGATGGAAAGTTGAACTTAAAAGAAAATAATGCGCCGGTGTATGTTGGTGGAAAACAAAAAGGCTCAAAGGTCAAAAAATTTTGCTCCTACCACGAATTAAAGGAAACGGTGTATAGAGTTACAAAAATTGATTCACAAAAGTACGATGTACGATTGGTAAGCAAGTGGGTGACGGATTCTGGAACTTCTGCTATTGATGTAAATGATGATGACGATGCCGATGCAATGTTTTCGGTTAGTATGAAAGTTATTGAGTTATTCGTAATAAAAGAGGAGCTGAGACATGAAGAGACAATGGATACTAATTTAAACCAACATTCTACTCAAATTATCGGAACTATTCCGAGTTGTGCTCATCAAAGCAATCCAACTCCAATATTTCCTCCATTCATGAATACAAAGTAAGTTTGTAAATTTTGCATTTGAGTATCTAAAATTCATAGTGTTATGTTCTCATACTTTTTTTTTTAAACAGTTATACGGTGCATGCGGTTGGTTCAAGCTCTAGACCAGCAAATGATGATGTAGGTTGTAGCTCACCACATATTGATAGCATGCAAATTGCTTCAATGGATAATGATATGATATGGATGGAAAATATGGAAGCTAACAATGATCCACTTGAGTTTGGAATTGGTAATGCGAATGAAAATGAAAATAATGAAGCATCGTTGGTGCAAGAAGAGGAAGATGATAACAACGAAGAAATGGAATTTGAAATGCCTCTGACAGATGATTTATGTAGTGCACAAATTATGGCAGCATCGTTGATTCAAAATGTGGCTCCTATTAGAGAAGCATTTACTGCAGATTGTGTTGATTCGGGCTTTCATGTGGGAATGCAGTTTCAAACCAAGGAAGTGCTTATTCAACAGCTTAGTGAGTGGTCTATAAAAAGTTCTATCTCTTTTAAACCTGTAAAATCCCGCAAAAAACAATACACTGCAATTTGTAATGTCGATAACAATTGCAAGTGGAGAATACATGCTATTGTCCCAAAAAAATCATTGACGGGAAGGTGGGAAGTTAGAAAATATGATGGCAATCATTCTTGTGTTAATCCGGTCATTAATTCTAATCACAAGCAAGCGACAAGTAGATTTGTTGCTAACAAAATTCTTCCTTTCGTGAAATCTGATTTGAATACCACTCCTGCTGCGATTCAAGTTTTGATGTCTGAGACTTTTTTCATCAAAATAAGCTACTTCAAGGCGTGTAGAGCATTGCGGAAAGCACTTGAGACAGTTTTTGGAGATTGGGAAACATCATATGCTGAGCTATCACAATATTTGGCTACTATTAAAAAACATAATCCGGGAACTGTTTTTAAGATTGAAAATGAAAGAATCACGAATGACAAAGTTCGTTTCAAAAGTGCATTTTGGGCATTCGGTGCTTCTATTGATGGCTTTGCGCATTGTCGACCGTTAATTTGCATTGATGGCACACACCTATACGGCAAATACCAAGGTACGTTGCTAGTTGCGACTAGAGTTGATGCAAATGATGGTATATTTCCATTAGCATATGCAATTGTAGACTCCGAATCAAAAGACAATTGGGAATGGTTTCTTAGATGCATGTACTATCTCATACATAGCGTTCGCAATAGATGTTTGACTTTTATATCCGATCGAATGAAAGGCATTCCGGGAGCATTAGAAAATTGGCCTCAAGAGCACTGTCACCGCTTTTGTGCTAGGCATCTCAAAGCAAACTTCCAAGTTGCCGGATTTACTCAAAAAAACTTGGTAGATTTATTCTATTCATGTGCTAGTGCTACCGATGAGTTGCAATACAAAGAGTTAAGAGGTCACTTGAGAACCATTTCGCCGGATGCGCATGCTTGGGTTGAAAAGAGCTTACGTGGTGCGGAGGAAAATTGGGCTCTATGCAAGGATAACGGTGGACGATTTATGATGATGACAACAAATGTATCTGAAAGTTTTAATGGAGTTCTACGAGGTGCTCGTGCTTTGCCAGTCAAGTCTTTAGTATCACGAACGTTTTACCGTTTAAATGATTATTTCATGAAACGTCGTTCCGATGCCGAAGGATTTGAAATGCAAATGACTCCAAAAGTTGAAACTCTTTTAGCCAAAAGAGCAAAACAAGCACGACATTGTGGAATTGTTAGATTCAATCAAACCGAATGGCAAGTGAATGATCAATTTGGAAAAGCATTTATCGTGACTTTACATGATAATGTGTGTACTTGCACTTGCAACATTCCGCTATTGCAAAAATTGCCATGCTTGCATGTGATAGCCGCTTGTGCTCAAACCGTTGGCGGAGCGAATATATCATACTATGAATTTTGTTCATCGTGGTTTTCCGTGGAAAAATATAAAGCAACTTACGATCCAAGTTTTCATCCAATTCCCGATAGTAGATATTGGGATGCCTATCACGGTCCGACCATATTGCCTCTGCATACAAAAAGAAAGACGGGGCGTCCGCGTTCGACAAGAATTAAAGGTATGATGGATAAAATGGGAGAACGTAAGCAAAATACTTGCAGCAAATGTGGTCAAAAAGGGCACAAAAGATCGACATGTCTGTCAAAATGAGTTCTATATGATTGATGTAAGCAAATGTGGTCAAAAAAGTTTGAAAATGTATTTTGAGATTTTGTTCGAATGATTTGTAATGTAATGAACGATTTGTACTTTCAGTTTGATGAATGAATGAATGAATCATTTGCATTTCAGTAGTGCACGTTTTCATTTTATAAGCATAAGAGTTGTATTTGATTTGGTATTATGATGCGGTTTATAACGTGTTAGGTGTAGGTGAGGCAGAAGTTTAGAGCTGTAGCTCTCGGGTAGGGCGCACCTGCAAGGTGCGCCCTTGTAAATTTACACGGGCGCAATTTGCAGGTGCGCCCATGTAAATTTAGTTGGGCGCACTTGACAGCTGCGCCCATGTAAATTTACATGGGCGCACTTGTCAAGTGCGCCCATGTAAATTTACATGGGCGCACTTGACAAGTGCGCCCACGTAAATTTACATGGGCGCACCTTGCAGGTGCGCCCATACCGGGTTAAACAACCCAGCTTCTCTCCTGTTTCCTCACTTCCTCCAAGCACCCTTTCCTCTCCAAAAACCCTAAAACTAAAAACCCAAAATCCTATTCTTCTAAACTTTCTAATACTTCAATTTTCATTACTTCTACACTAAATTAATTCTACAATGGAAGACTCATCCTCCTCTTATGAAGTTAGAGGTAAATTCTTAAACAACATTACTTATTCATTTATTTGACTAACCCTAGCTAATTACTTGCTCATTAATTGATTAACCATAATTCATTACTTGTATTTGGTGATTTACTTTAGTTCATTACTTTTTCATTGCTTGATTTACCCTAATTCATGCTTGATTTACCCTAATTCATTATTTGATTAACCCTAATTCATTACATGTGTATGGTGATTTACTCTAGTTCATTACTTGTATATGGTGATTTACTTGTTCATTACAATAGAAGGCGCATTTCAATGGTGATTTTACTTGTTTATTTATTTGTATTTGGTGATTTGCATGTTCATTTACTTGGTAGTTTACTTGTATATGATGATTTACTTGTTCATTACAATGGATGACTCATACCAATTCTTAGTTCATGTATATGGTGATTTACATAATCATTTCAAAACCTTGTTCATTGCTTGTTCATTTCATTTCAAATTTTTTCTTGTAGAGTTAGCACCCGGTCTCGTAGATGCAAGTGTCTTGTATCTTCAAAATGAGCATAGAAGCAATAAAATGGACTTGATGAAGGTATTTAAAAAATCCAAATGGAAGAATTCAATACTTTTTTCTTTTCTCATGCAATAGCTAATTACTTTCTTTTCGTTTTGAATTTTGTAGAGCGACGAGCCAATTGATTGTCAAGATCATTCTAGCAAGTTAGCGTTGATTACTTCAAATACACCTAGAGTTCAACTTGCGCTAGAAAGAGCTGGATTTAGAGAAATATCAAGATTAGGGTTTTTTAAGATTGACCATGCACTTATTACTGCATTGGTAGATTGGTGGAGATCGGAGACTTCCACCTTCCATCTTCCCACTGGTGAACTTACTATCACGTTGCAAGATGTTAGTTGTCTTTTGGGTGTTAGAGTGGAAGGAAATCCTGTTACTGCTACACATCTCGGTAATTATGAAGATATTTGTTATGAGTGTTTAGGCGTTGTCCCAAATCGAAATGAGATAAGAGGCGCAACAATTAAGTTGACTTGGCTTCGAAATATGTTTCACAATGAGCCAGCAGAGGATGCATCAGATGAGCAAGTTGAACGTCATGCGAGAGCCGTCATTCTGCACTTGATATCGTGTCGTCTATGTCCCGATCATTCTAAAGGACGACTAAATCTTTTTTGGCTCTTATTTGTGAGAAATTTGGAAGAATGTGGACGATATTCTTGGGGTAGTGCGGTATTGACAACATTATACACTGAATTAACAAATGCTGCGCTCGGTAAATCCAAATCCATAGCCGGTTGTCTTTCTCTTCTATAGGTAAATATTAGTATGCATAATTTTTTATGGCCACTTGTAATATGAAATCCCAACATTTTTTTTATATTTTACAGCTTTGGTCATGGACACATCTTCCTATCGGTCGTCCAAACGTAACTTTATCTGCGCAGATCGACAGATCATTACCATATAGTGCAAGGTAGTTTATGTACATTTGCATATTCAATAATGATGTTTATGCTTATGCTATATTACTTACATTTACATATTTTATATGCATTACTTTATATCGCAGGTGGTTTGGAAATAGGAGTTGGATTGAGTCTCCAAAGCAAGTTACCACTTACTACCGTGACCAGCTTGACATGCTGACAGATGAGGCTATTGTATGGAATCCCTACACACAAGATGTGCTAGTTGTTCTGCCTCAAATATGTATAAGCGGCATGCCTAGTTGGCTTTGCAAAACACCGATCATATGCATGCGAACTGTTGAGATGTATAATCCTGATCGAGTGATGCGACAATTTGGTCTTCAGCAACACATTCCTGAGCCTTGCGAAGCAAAGCCGAATTTGCATTTTGCTATCATTCAGTGGAACGATAGACATAACCGTATCGTTCGTCAAGAAATTCCTACCACTCATATTTCAGCATACTTGACTTGGTATTGGTGGATCACTCGAAGATTCATTCTTGCGGATCGGGCTCCTCAGGAACGAGCATACACCGCTCGTGCACCGCTTGAGCGAGATGTCGTACGTCTTTTACATTACTTTACTGTTTTAATTTGCTGACTTAAATCTTCTAATTTGTGATTATAAATAACACAATTTGCAGGTCAATGTGCTAGAGACGGTTGGTAAAGGGTTGGAGGATATTGGACGTGGTCGAGTACCGCAGCACGATGTCCAACCACGATGTATTAGCTTGAAAAAACTCATTGACACATTACTCTTTAGACGTAGACTGGAACGCCCGGGAGAGCGAAGAACTAAAAGAAGACATGATCCTTCTCCAGCTCCACCTCGACAAGACCCAGCTCAATCGCAGGCGGCTGGACCTTCTCAACCTCCCCCTACCCAAGATTAAGCATCGCCATAAACGTATTTATAAGTGTTGTATTAACGTATGTTTGTGTTTTAGACTTATATTTATGTTTGAAGGTTATCTAGACTTATGTTTGTAATCGAATATTGACGTTGTTTTTTCATATTTATGTTATGCTTTATTTGGGCTAGCGTATGTTTGAAATTGATTCAATTTACAGTGAAAAACTGCTACAAAACAATTGTATAGCATTTGTGAAGTAATTGGGTCGAAAAAGAGATGCTGCTGTTATATCAAGTTGAAAATATAACGGGCGCACTTGGCAGGTGCGCCCGTGTTATTTATAATGGGCGCACTTGTCAAGTGCGCCCGTGTTATTTTTAATGGGCGCACTTTACAAGTGCGCCCGTATTATTTTTAATTGGCGCACTTGTCAAGTGCGCCCGCGATGATTTTTTTTTTTAACTTGCCACCTCATTGCTGAGGTGGCAAAAACTGGCCTATTTCTGCTAATAGTTTTAAAACTGGCCTATTTCTGCTATATGTTTAAAAAATTAGCTCATTTTGAAAATTTGTCCATAGAATATTGTTTGAACAGTAACGTCAAATTACGCAAATATATTTGGGGCATTTAATCTTCAAAACTAACCTGTATATTTCAGAATATACGTAACATATGTAAATGTAAATATATTTATTTGAAATGATTTTAATCAAACATCAAGTCAATTTAATTCCAAAATAGAAACAGATGTCCAAATAAAGAATGGTTTGAATCTTCAATTACATTAAATAAATCATATAAAATAATACTTAATCAGAGCCAAATATTAGTTTAATATTTATCCTATAAGATTCCACACTTGTATAAATAATTTGTTCTCTAAGATTCCACACTTTCTAGCCAAATATTATTCAATGAGAGCTAAACAGTTTTACACTATTAGTTTGGTATTGAATTCAATCTTGCTGAAAAGATTAAAGGTGAATAATTCAAGTAAAGTTCCAATGAAGCAACACCAATGGATATTTCTAAAAAATATAATATGGTAAATTGATATATCATATATCATATTCATATGTTCAGATCAGTCGATTATTAAAATAGCGATTTTGGTAATTTGGTAAATCATGCATCAATCTAGGAAACAATTTGATATTTTGTACTAAGATGCACCATACATATTGAGTTAAATCAATTATGTACCAAAGATTAACATTACAAATTTACCTTATGCTGATAGAGTGCATACTCAAGTTTGGAAGGAAACAATAGTATTAGAAATACTGTAAAAAAGTTTATATAACAAAGAATAAAACTCAGAACTCGTCAAAACGTATCCATAGACACTTATTCATCTTCCTTAGCTGTTTGGAATTTAACAGCTAAAGTACAGTACTGAAAAATAGCAATTTAAAATCGTAGACACAAACTACTTTTTATTAAAAAAAGGGAAAGGAATCTAAGCTAAATGCGATGAAATAAGAAAACATTAGTTCAAAATCAAAATTTCCTACCTAAGTAATTTAGTTTTAGATTAGTTGATGCTCTTTAAACGTTAATAAAATTCCAAATTTGGGCTCCACTGTAGAGCAAAATATAACACAATCATAACAACAAAACAATTTTAAAATAATATATTTTGCCGACAAAAGAAAAAGCTAAAACAACAGAGCAATAGCAATAAAATTCACGCAACAATAGAAATTAGGGTTTTCTTACCTCAAATAGGATGGATAATCAAGTGAGCAAAGGCAACATATCACTGGATCAACTTACTCAATAACTGGCTGCATGAAGGAATCTGGTTGAGCAAGTATAGGAAGGCCGTTGTAGAAGAGCCATGGGGGGAGATCAGGAACAACCTAGCTTGGCACGAAGAACAACCTTCAGAGAGTCCTGCCGGCGAGGATGAAAAGTGCAGCGTTTGCTACTCCAAATTTGGATCCGGCCCCTGAACTGAAATTAGAATTAGGTAAATTAGGGATGCGATGCAACTAAAACATGAAATGTGACGATTCGATACTCGAATAAAGGCAGAGCGATCTTATTCTATTTCATTGAGGTTACTTCAAATCCTGCAAATCACCTAAATAATAAAATTTCCTATAAAACCAAAATCTGGCGGAGAAAGTAACCTGTAGAACGGTGAAAATGGAGATGTCAGTAAGGATTGAAGCTAGGCTGATTGGAGAGAGGGTCCAAAGAAACCATTTTATCTTGCCGAAAAGTTGGACCGATTGAAATAGCAAATCGTCATTTTATATTCAGTAGAAGCGGAAAAGAAGCTAAAGCAGTAAATTTAGGTTGAACGCTGAGAGAGGAAAGAGGTAGAGTTGAGGAGAAAGTAGAATTAAGTACCTCATTTTTTTCCCTGGAGGAAGTAATTTCAATTTGAGAAGACGGAAGCTCGTGTTTTCAAGAGTTGGGGCATGAGACATTTTATACAAAGGGTGATAAAATAATAACTCGGCTATTGATTGCAGCAAGAAGGCTTCTACGCCTCTGAAATTATAGGTGATACTTATTATATTTATAGATGTGATATTTTAATTTAGTACAAATATCTAATATCTTTAGAGTTTTAAGCAGATTTGAGATAATTGAGAGAATTAAGAAGAATTGAGAAAATCAAGGAGAGAGCTTGAAAAGCTTCTGCTTTACTATTATTTAATAGATTTGATCAAGACCACCTCTAAACGTGAGTATTAAAGTTGCTTATCCAACTTGTATCTGTCTGAGTCCTAAATGCACGCACACAGGAATGAGTGAAATTAGTGGGATAGGAAGACGATTTATGTCATGTTAGTTTGTAAAGTTTTCATGTATGTTCTTCTTATATTTATCTTGTGATCGAAGTATTATTATGTTTACTATTTTTACTGTAAAATTATTTTGATGATACTTTTATTAGATAAGACATTGATTAATTAATGCAAATTTAATTATTTTAGGCAAGCTATTATGTACGATTATGGCTGTAAACTGCGAAATACTTCGACGGTGCAAAATTGTCAAACTAATTTATAAAATTTCCAAACTAAGCAGGTATAAGTTAGGTTAAATGTTAGAACTTGTAGACATTATTTTTTCAAGCCGTCGATGGCAAGAAGAGAAGCAAGTGACAAACCTACAAATGGATTGTGCTGGAAAAAAATGAAGTATGTTTTGTGTTTGCTAGAAAATACTACATAAATTTACATGGTCTATTACTTGTTTCAAATTACCCACGACCCATTTAAATCCACTTCAAATGCCCCACACCCAAGCGAAAGTGAAGAGGGATAGATCTAATTTTAAGCTTTTCAATATGTGGAAATTTTGAGTTGAAATAGCACAATGTTGGTTCGAACTACTGATTCATAGTATCACAGTACACATTATTTTGAATTGTGTTGCCAACATAACCCTCTATTACATATTATTTTGAACGCTAATGCTATATCAACGGGAGTTCATACATCAAAAAATGCAGCAGATATTGTAGCCGTTGGATCCCTTTTCCTCTGTGAATTGCAGTGAGTGTCCACCGCAAATTTCCAGATCCGGTCGTTTTCACTGCATATTTTAATTGCATTGCCTACAGTTATGTAACCCACTGTGGAGAATGTGTTTCATAAAAAGCAACTTCATGTTATATCTACATAAATCAATTATGATAATACACAAATGTAACATCCACTGCATTTTAACAATCTAAATCATAGAACTTATTCATACATCTCATTCTCTGCTCTTACATAATGTTCTATCAAGTTTTTACTCTTAGCTGACTGTTGAATCACCATCGCATAACTTATGGCATGACCAACCTTCTTATAACCATGTTGCTCTGTTCCTAAAACCGCAGATCAAGTCAATCTTTGTTAGCTAGCTGAATCTCCCTAGCTACCACAAACTCACAGATCAAGTCATTTGTTGTTGTAGATGTGAATTGTTGAAATAAGGGGTTGAAACAAATGTTCTTCAAAAGAAGCCAGGAAACTCATATGTATAACCATCGGTTACCTGATATTCCTGTATCAACATTGTTGCCTCCATATGAACTTCATTGCAAACATCACTGTGATAGGAAATGAATTTAGGTGATGAATCTTTGGGTCTCACATAGTAAACTTCTGCCTCTCAGGCGGTGGTTTCTTCCCTTACTTTCAATATGTAAAGACCAGATCCACTGCATAGAAATAACAACCCACTTTTGAATACCCTATTCTTTCTGATGTCTAAAGGATGGGAATTTTGAGCTCTACGCTCCTTTTAAAAGTTATTGCTTCATTTCACGTCTACAATACAGTAAAATCTGTTTTTAAAAGTTTTTCCTTCATTTCACGTCTACGTTACATGGGCAAAGCACTACTCACGCACCATTAATCCTATGCTTCCCTCCATATTTTACACCCATTTAATGGATTTCCTCTTACACAAACACGTACACGCACACATATATGTATATATATCCAACAATTTCTGATATAAGACAAACAACCATCCTAAAATATAAGCGCCATAAACTGTAAATTAATCTGATCTGACTGGAATTAAAATTAGGAGAAGAGAATGCATATAGCTCAAATAGGGTAGAAATTATAACATTGGTAATGAAATTTTATATTGATGAATAAATTCTGGTTTGTAGTTTTCAAAATTAGTTTTTAGTTTTCAAATAACATGTACAATGTTAATGCACCAAATCTCAAACAATGAAGTGGGAAAATGATTGTGTGCCAGTGTTAAGTCTGCTGACTTATAAAATTTCAGAATAAATTTAGAAATTTATATACTTCTCGCTATGACGATTGACAAAATAAAATGAGAAACCATAAGAGTTTCACATGGTGAGAATAAGCTTATGCAATATTCCAGGTTGCTGGTGCTATTTGTTTTTCAAAAGGAAAGTGTTTAGTAGAAAAGCGGCGATAAAATTTGCATTAAGCAATTATCACCTACATATTTTTTACAAAAAGTACATACTTTAACATGTTTTGATGCTTGACATGGCTAGTACATAGATTGTCCATGTGTGGCAGACCGGCTGAAATTGTACTGTAGTTCACATATAACCATAACATGTCCTAACGATAACGGAAAACTACAATTACATGGCACAAATCACTGATGTGCTTAATGAAAGCATAGTTCTATGTTAGTAAAATTCCATTCAAGACTTGTCAGTATGGTCGTTTTTATGTTCCAATTGCCCGAAAATTTCAATGGCTTGATAAGGACGTCATTAGGTAGTTCCCAAATGTTAGGTAATTATTAGAGCCGAGAGGTTGCTTTGAATATTATCATCGTGGAACTTGCTATTTTTATTGCTCTGAAAACTTGTTATGTTTTATTAAGGACTATATATTAAGGAACTTGTGTACAATTTAGTATATATAAAAATATTTCATAGGCAAATTGTACAAAGAAGCAAATATTTGAGTACATGAAAAATGGTCTAGCCTGCTCAAATATGAATGCAATGCAAACTTATGTTAATAGTATTAGAAAATAAATAAACGCAACTTGCTTACACATTGATAATTTGTAACATGTGTGTAACAACCGGTAATTTTTAACGATTTAAAATCCGATTTAAATCAAATTTTTATTTTGAAAACTTTTTGCAATTTTTTTTGTAACGGGAATTTAAAATTTGAAATACGTACAGTGAGATGCAGCAGTAGTGAAAATCACATTGGAAAATTTGAATGTTTCTCGATCGTGCAATTTGCAATGCAAAGCTGCGCATAACAGACCAAATTTTAGCGATTTAAAAATTTCTCCAAAACCAGTTCGGACAAACATGAAAAATATTCTATTCGTTGTCACGAATTCGACGGCGAAATTCGTTTCGCGAAAATCGGACGTTTTGACATCTGTTTTCCGTCCGCATTTTTACGTCAAAGGGGTCTGTAACGCGCTTTTGAACAGAGCATCCTGACACTGCAAATTTTATACCGTTGTGTCCGTCTCGTCGCGCTGATTACCGCAATATATTCATTTGTTAGTTTCGGTGTTCAGTTCGCGCTGAAATTGTGAAAATACTTGCACAGTTCATTTTTGAAACAGAGCCATTTAAGTTCGATGTGTCCCTTTTCCGATCTTTCATATTTTTTTAGACATTTTGGGTCTGCAAAAGATGTACTTTTATTTTTTTTAAACCACCTAAATATTTTTGTTTTTTTTGAAGGCTTAGTTTGGACATATTTCAAGTGACACATTATTACATATGGCATGCACGTTCTTTCTTCTTTTTTTTCTTCCTTGCATTCAACGTTGCACTTCCACTTTTCCCATTTACATGCGCCATTTTATTTTTTTCAAAGCTATGTGTACATTTGTCCAAACCATGCATGCACGTCCATTTTTTTTTCTTCTTTCTTCTTTCTTGCATTAGAAAATGACCTTCCACTTTTAGTTTTGTTCTCTTTTAATACATATACATTCATAAAGATTGAAACTGTCCATTTCTTTTAAACCAAAAGCGTGTCCATTTTTTTATTTTTATTTTGAGATCCAAACCAGAAAGTTGTGGCCGCATTCACCACTTTTGTTTTAACCCATTCAGTTTTCCTAAACTTTCATTCAAACTGTTGTCCGCTTCTAAAGGAAAAAAATACGTGCTTTCGAGAAGAATAAGTAAGCGGACCTAGGCCTATTTAAATGTGTGAAATCGAAGTGCAGTTGCCACTCTTAATTCCATCTTCCCCATTTTTTAATGCTTCGCTCCCATCATCCAAAAAAAAAATGATGAAAGTTGCTTCCTTTCCAAACGTCAGATCTGAAGCCGACCTCTCCGCGTCGCCAGCTCCGCCCTTCCCTGTCCCTCCGCCCTACTACTGAAGCCCTCCAACCAAAGCTGCTCAACCATTGTCCTCGTCCGTCAGGTCGACCCCACTGCCTGGAAGTCCTGAGCCGCATCCACTCAAACCCGAGCCCTCTTCCCATACAACCTTCAGATCCCATCATGTTGGTGTGTGTGAGTTTGTATATAATTTATTTATGTGAATTGTGTTCTGGGCATATTTGTTTTGTGTGATATTTTTGTGTTCTGTGTAGCGTGCGTGAATTTGTAGTGTGTTTTATTTGTGTCATGCGTGTGTGGTTATATAGTGTGTAGAAATTTTGCTGGGTGTGTTTCATTTATGGTTATCAAATTTGTTTTGGGTTTTCATTTCGCGTAAATATATATAAATATTTTAATGTATATATATTTGCTAGTTTGTGTGTATGTTTATATATATATATATAATGTTTTAGTGTGTTTATATGGGTTGTTTAGTTCAAGTGTGCATGAGTTCATCTGTGTTGAGCATGTGGGAGTGTATATCCGGGGTATGTTATATATAAATATATTTATATTTATATGTTGGTGTGAGTTGTTTTAAATAGATTTGTTCAGAAAATATTGGTCTACATATTTGTTTAAATGTTTATGAATGTATATTTATATAACGGGGTTTTGGTGTACGTTGAATTATAAATATATACACACGTATATGGAAATATTTATATAACATTTTATAAAATATTTTTTTTGTATGTGTGTGTTTATTTCTGAGTTAAGTGTAGTGTTAAGTTCGAACCGTCCCGTAACCCATCCCAAAAACCCGATAACCACACTGATCCATCGAGAAATTCCCTAGCATCCTCTCATAAAAATTAAAATAAATATTGAGCGATCATCAAGTCAGATCCATTCTGAATCGTGCCTGTAAGCCGTCAGTTCATTCGGTGTCAGTTCGTCTACTATCTCCAATCTGTACCACGAAATGTGAGTTTATCTCACACCTGACTCACATTTACTTCATGGATGTTAGATCAATAATGAACTGTTATATGAAATGTATAGGATTGCTGATAGAAATTGTTTGATTTAATATATGCTGTGATTGTTGCCATGTAATGATTTGTTTATACTGTTGATACCCCTAGTACAGGAAAAATCACTAAGGGTTGAAATGATACATACCCGAACGGACAGTAGAATAGGAGAAATCGTTATGGGTTGAAATGATAGACCTGAACGATTTTTACTGAATTTGGGATCGCGGGTTGAAATGATAGACCCGTTGAATTTTATAAATTACGGGTTGAAATGATAAATATCCGTATCACTTGACCATAGGGTAGAAACTATATACGAACACCGTTGGTCATGTATTCGAAGTAAAATGATTTGGAAGTTGATTTTAACTTATAATTTAATTATATAAATATTTTAAAAACTTTTATATATTATATTATAGTAAATATTTCTTTTAAATCTATTTTATACTATTTTGACCTTATATATGTTTATAATCTATTTCTAATTTATTTTAGAAATTTATAAACTTATATATATATTTCAAAATTATATTTTTATTTATATATATTTACAAACTTTAATAATAAACCAAGAGTTGGATAGGTTAGATTTCGCGATTTAAATTCGAAGTTTAAAGATGTAAATTTTTATAACGATATTAGAATAACGAGTGAACCCATATTAAGTTATGAATTCAAATTGATTCGAACTTTTAGTGGAGATGAATTTGAATTAGGTAAAAATGAAATGAATTTGATTTCTTTAGTGACAGAAGTGTAAATTTAAATATTTAAATTTTATATAGAATTGGTTTTGTAAATCGTTAGGTTTGAATTGGGAAATTTGTGAAATTGATTTATAGGAATAATTTTAAATCTTATGAATTGTTGAATTGAATATAAGGCTTCAACTCAAATTTTAAGTAATGAATTTGATAGTTCGATTTGAGTTAATATATTATATGATTTGATTTAATTTGAAACATAAGGTTTCGAAGTAAATTATATAAACTAAATTTGAACTTAAGTGTTGGATTTTGAATCAACTTGAATGAATGCTTAAATAGTAAAACTTGTTTTTATGAATTGTTTGAATAACGATTTCAAATCGTATGACTTGAATAAAATTTGTTTAATTGAAATGTAAGTTTTGACTTGAATCGTATACTTTGAATTTGAACCAAAAGGTTGGATTTAACTGAATCACCTTAAAGCGAATTCTTGGAAAGGTGAAATTTAATCATTTGAATTGTTTCGAACTTGAATTTTTGCGAATATAAACCGAATCAAAAATGTTATCGAAGTTAAATGTTGGTATTGATTTAAATGGAAATTAAGATCTTTACGATATGATTTCTAAATCAATTCGATTTAAGCGATTTAAGTGAATGGGTTTCATAATTTTATATATTCGAAGTTAGATATTTAATTTTGATTTCAAAATCGAATATGATATTTCGTATAAACTATTTTATAAAATGATTTATAAAATAATGACCACGGTGTGAAAAATGAAACGATGGGTTGTTAAAGAGACCGGGATCGGCTATTGTCATACTCTCTGCCAATACCGAAAACCACTTTAACAACTGTGTACGCGGTGGAGTTCTAGAATAAAGGGGGTGATTTGGCGAACGACTCCATTTTATTTAATTTTATTTCATATTAATTACGAGGCCCTGACCACCTTGAGTCAGCTTGATGTGGCTAAAACAGGAGCTATGCACGGACCAAGTGAGGTCATACCTCTTATCGAGCACACTTCTTCGATATTATTCTATTATTGTTGAGATTCGATTTGGGCCCTTTTGATTATGGGAGTGTGTATCGAGGTGGGCGGTAGTTGCTACTATGCGTTACCACCAGTCCGGCTCTGCAAACGGTGAATCCACCCTGGCATTCCTTGCGTGCCTTGTCACATGCCTTATACGAGCCCACTACGATTTTGTTTTGTACTGTTTTATATGAAGTGCCCTCTGATCAACCTCCAGTTTACGGAGGAATTACGGTACTGTATATACTAGGGCTCTTATGGTAATGGTAAATTTACCAGTACCATACCAATACCAAGTAATTGGTAAAAAAAAAAATGAGACATTTTAGTTTACCAAAGTTATCGGTATGGTAACGGTAAATTTACCATTGTTAACGATAAATATAGCGGTAAAGAAAAATCAAAACCAGTGGTAACGGTAAATTTACCAATCATATTAAATTTATTTTTCATTATTAGATCAAACCTTAACCACAAACACTTTTAACGATACATCACGGTTTTTAAGAAGATTTTGTAGCATCATTATGATCATGATTCCTTTTAAGTTTTCTTAGGCTCAAAGTTTGAGATTATAAATGTTATTATCTCGTATTATTGTAAATAAGCTGTGATGGATTAAGAAATGCTTAGATGTCAACTAAAACATGTCGTAATGCTAATATAAATATCATAGAGTAATAATAAAAAACAAGATAATTGCTTCTTCTTTTTCAAATTTTAGTGCAACAAAATTTGAATGTTTGTTGTACTGGTAAATTTCTCATTACCAGCCAACAGTATACCAGTTTATCGGTATACCAATGAATATTTTACCATTGGTAACGGTAAATTATCGGTAGCTATTTTTGACTTACCAGTAGTACTGGTACGGTAATGGTTCTCATGTATCGGTAGCGGTTACCATTACCATAACAGCCCTAGTATATACTATGGGAATATATAAACGGTGTAAGGGTAATCATGGTAATCCCGCTTACGCTATTTTGATATTTTACTTTACTGATAGACACTATTGTATATAGCGTATTATACTATGTAGTATTAGTTTGACGGATCTTTAGAGGATGGTGATCCCAGACATCCTCTAAGTTACTGTTTGCATTTCATCGAACATTTCATTTGAATTGATTAACTTCCACGAGAATGTTAGTCCTGATCCGAGTTGTTTTGTTTTGCATTATTGCTGGAGTCAGATCGATTATCACAGCTTTCGAGATCCACTCTTGGAGTTTGAAGATTATTGGGTTTTCTCATTTATATCTACCTGTTCAGTTATCTTTGTCATTCTGTTTCAGATTGTTATCAGTTATTTATTGTATTAGACTTCCGCTGAATTATTTATGTAAACTCTGATGTAAAGCTTCATGAACTACTATTGTATTTTAATTTTTCCGCTGTGAGATATTATATTGCTTTGTATCTGTGTCTGTGATCTGTGATTTGTTCTATTTATCTCAGAAGCTAATAACAATCTGTTGTTTTGGACGTTTCGAGTTGGCATATTTTGTCAATTCGGCACAGTCAAAATAGCGGGTCGTTACATTTGGTATCAGAGCTTTGGTTTTTCAAAGCTTTAGCCTATGGGGTAAAAGCTCATTAGAGATTGGGTAGTGATACCCTAGAATGAGTGGAATCAGTTGCAGAATCCTTCTTGAGAAAGCGTATTTTGAAAGTATAAATAGTTTTCAAAATGGTTTTAAAATGTTTTTAAATAAATATTTAGAATATAAAATTCTGTTTAATATCTAAATCTTCTTCTGTGTTTCCTTTCCATTTGAATATATCTTCCTTCGTAAATCCTCTTTGATTAGGTTCTTTCGTTCTTTCAGCTTTTACCTCAAATTCTATAATTTATACTTGTCCATTTCAAGGTAAGAAGTAGAAAAAGAGTATAAGTCTTCTAGCCAGTCTGTCTTTATTAAATATTGGTTTGAAATTTATATTTTGAAAGATATTTTTATATAAGATCTTCTTAATGTAATATTTAATTTGATATTTGTAAATAATTTGGTAATACCAATGGTTTGTAAAGATTTTATGTGTAATGTATTCATATGTTAACTTATAGAATTAATTAAGTGTTATAAGTTTAAATATTGATAACATGAATTTGAAAAGATTTAGATATAGTATAGAATGATTTTGTTATATATTTGATTTAATAATAATATTGTTGTATATTTATTAAGAATTGTAGTTGAATTTTAACAAATAAATGAGTGGGGGAAAGATACATTTTTCCCTACTTGAAATTTTAATGATTTGAAATATATTATTTATAAAATATGATTTAGATTGTGGTATATATTCTATTTAAATATAAAAAGATGTTTTGAGTACTTATTTGACGTTAAAGTTGGCATATCGAATACCTAGTGATTTGGTGTATACGTCTGATCAACGTATATGTTAAGTCCTATGTGTATTAGATAGATATAAAGTCACACTCTGGTCGCTTGGAAATGATTCTGTTCATGACTGCAGCATCATCGATATCTATTTTCGGGTTTCGAAAGTGGGATATATATATACAGCCAATCGAGACGTCAAGTGAGTACTTGAAATTATTTTGAAATATGTTTGAAAATATTTTAACTTTTGATTTGTGTATATATATATATATTTCCAATTATATATACGTATGCTTATAGATATGAACCATTGGTTTAAATATATTTAGTTATTTAATTACTATTTGTCTGCCTCGTTCCTTTTCGGGGACGAAAAGTTTTGAGTAGGGGAGATTGTAACAACCGGTAATTTTTAACGATTTAAAATCCGATTTAAATCAAAATTTTATTTTGAAAACTTTTTGCAATTTTTTTTGTAACGGGAATTTAAAATTTGAAATACGTACAGTGAGATGCAGCAGTAGTGAAAATCACATTGGAAAATTTGAATGTTTCTCGATCGTGCAATTTTCATTGCAAAGCTGCGCATAACAGACCAAATTTTAGCGATTTAAAAATTTCTCCAAAACCAGTTCGGACAAACACGAAAAATATTCTATTCGTTGTCACGAATTCGACGGCGAAATTCGTTTCGCGAAAATCGGACGTTTTGACATCTGTTTTCCGTCCGCATTTTTACGTCAAAGGGGTCCGTAACGCGCTTTTGAACAGAGCATCCTGACACTGCAAATTTTATATCGTTGTGTCCGTCTCGTCGCACTGATTACCGCAATATATTCATTTGTTAGTTTCGGTGTTCAGTTCGCGCTGAAATTGTGAAAATGCTTGCACAGTTCATTTTTGAAACAGAGCCATTTGAGTTCGATGTGTCCCTTTTCCGATCTTTCATATTTTTTTAGACATTTTGGGTCTGCAAAAGATGTACTTTTATTTTTTTTTAAGCCACCTAAATATTTTTGTTTTTTTTGAAGGCTTAGTTTGGACATATTTCAAGTGACACATTATTACATATGGCATGCACGTTCTTTCTTCTTTTTTTTCTTCCTTGCATTCAACGTTGCACTTCCACTTTTCCCATTTACATGCGTCATTTTATTTTTTTCAAAGCTATGTGTACATTTGTCCAAACCATGCATGCACGTCCATTTTTTTTTCTTCTTTCTTGCATTAGAATATGACCTTCCACTTTTAGTTTTGTTCTCTTTTAATACATATACATTCATAAAGATTGAAACTGTCCATTTCTTTTAAACCAAAAGCGTGTCCATTTTTTTATTTTATTTTTAGATCCAAACCAGAAAGTTGTGGCCGCATTCACCACTTTTGTTTTAACCCATCCAGTTTTCCTAAACTTTCATTCAAACTGTTGTCCGCTTCTAAAGGAAAAAAATACGTGCTTTCGAGAAGAATAAGTAAGCGAACCTAGGCCTATTTAAATGTGTGAAATCGAAGTGCAGTTGCCACTCTTAATTCCATCTTCCCCATTTTTTAGTGCTTCGCTCCCATCATCCAAAAAAAATGAAAGTTGCTTCCTTTCCAAACGTCAGATCTGAAGCCGACCTCTCCGCGTCGCCAGCTCCGCCCTTCCCTGTCCCTTCGCCCTACTACTGAAGCCCTCCAACCAAAGCTGCTCAACCATTGTCCTCGTCCGTCAGGTCGACCCCACTGCCTGGAAGTCCTGAGCCGCATCCACTCAAACCCGAGCCCTCTTCCCATACAACCTTCAGATCCCATCATGTTGGTGTGTGTGAGTTTGTATACAATTTATTTATGTGAATTGTGTTCTGGGCATATTTGTTTTGTGTGATATTTTTGTGTTCTGTGTGTAGCGTGCGTGAATTTGTAGTGTGTTTTATTTGTGTCATGCGTGTGTGGTTATATAGTGTGTAGAAATTTTGCTGGGTGTGTTTCATTTATGGTTATCAAATTTGTTTTGGGTTTTCATTTCGCGTAAATATACATAAATATTTTAATGTATATATATTTGCTAGTTTGTGTGTATGTTTATATATATATATATATATAATGTTTTAGTGTGTTTATATGGGTTGTTTAGTTCAAGTGTGCATGAGTTCATCTGTGTTGAGCATGTGGGAGTGTATATCCGGGGTATGTTATATATAAATATATTTATATTTATTGTTTAAATGTTTATGAATGTATATTTATATAACGGAGTTTTGGTGTACGTTGAATTTTAAATATATACACACGTATATGGAAATATTTATATAACATTTTATAAAAAAAAATCGTGTGTGTGTTTATTTCTAAGTTAAGTGTAGTGTTAAGTTCGAACCGTCCCGTAACCCGTCCCAAAAACCCGATAACCACACTGATCCGTCGAGAAATTCCCTAGCATCCTCTCATAAAAATTAAAATAAATATTGAGCGATCATCAAGTCGGATCCATTCTGAATCGTGCCTGTAAGCCGTCAGTTCATTCGGTGGCAGTTCGTCTACTATCTCCAATCTATACCACGAAAGGTGAGTTTATCTCACACCTGACTCACATTTACTTCATGGATGTTAGATCAATAATGAACTGTTATATGAAATGTATAGGATTGCTGATAGAAATTGTTTGATTTAATATATGTTGTGATTGTTGTCATGTAATGATTTGTTTATACTGTTGATACCCCTAGTATAGGAAAAATCACTAAGGGTTGAAATGATACATACCCGAACGGACAGTAGAATAGGAGAAATCGTTATGGGTTGAAATGATAGACCTGAACGATTTTTACTGAATTTGGGATCGCGGGTTGAAATGATAGACCCGTTAAATTTTATAAATTACGGGTTGAAATGATAAATATCCGTATCACTTGACCATAGGGTAGAAACTATATACGAACACCGTTGGTCATGTATTCGAAGTAAAATGATTTGGAAGTTGATTTTAACTTATAATTTAATTATATAAATATTTTAAAAACTTTTATATATTATTATAGTAAATATTTCTTTAAATATATTTTATATTATTTTGACCTTATATATGTTTATAATCTATTTCTAATTTATTTTAGAAATTTATAAACTTTTATATATATTTCAAAATTATATTTTTCTTTATATATATTTACAAACTTTAATAATAAACCAAGCGTTTGATAGGTTAGATTTCGCGATTTAAATTCGAAGTTTAAAGATGTAAATTTTTATAACGATATTAGAATAACGAGTGAACTCATATTAAGTTATGAATTCAAATTGATTCGAACTTTTAGTGGAGATGAATTTGAATTAGGTAAAAATGAAATGAATTTGATTTCTTTAGTGACAGAAGTGTAAATTTAAATATTTAAATTTTATATAGAATTGGTTTTGTAAATCATTAGGTTTGAATTGGGAAATTTGTGAAATTGATTTATAGGAATAATTTTAAATCTTATGAATTGTTGAATTGAATATAAGGCTTCAACTCAAATTTTAAGTAATGAATTTGATAGTTCGATTTGAGTTAATATATTATATGATTTGATTTAATTTGAAACATAAGGTTTCGAAGTAAATTATATAAACTAAATTTGAATTTAAGTGTTGGATTTTGAATCAACTTGAATGAATGCTTAAATAGTAAAACTTGTTTTTATGAATTGTTTGAATAACGATTTCGAATCGTATGACTTGAATAAAATTTGTTTAATTGAAATGTAAGTTTTGGCTTGAATCGTATACTTTGAATTTGAACCAAAAGGTTGGATTTAACTGAATCAACTTAAAGCGAATTCTTGGAAAGGTGAAATTTAATCATTTGAATTGTTTCGAACTTGAATTTTTGTGAAAATAAACCGAATCAAAAATGTTATCGAAGTTAAATGTTGGTATTGATTTAAATGGAAATTAAGATCTTTACGATATGATTTCTAAATCAATTCGATTTAAGCGATTTAAGTGAATGGGTTTCATAATTTTATATATTCGAAGTTAGATATTTAAGTCTGATTTCAAAATCGAATATGATATTTCGTATAAACTATTTTATAAAATGATTTATAAAATAATGACCACGGTGTGAAAAATGTAAACGATGGGTTGTTAAAGAGACCGGGATCGGCTATTGTCATACTCTCTGCCAATACCGAAAACCACTTTAACAACTGTGTACGCGGTGGAGTTCTAGAATGAAGGGGGTGATTTGGCGAACGACTCCATTTTATTTTATTTTATTTTATTTCATATTAATTACGAGACCCTGACCACCTTGAGTCAGCTTGATGTGGCTAAAACAGGAGCTATGCACGGACCAAGTGAGGTCATACCTCTTATCGAGCACACTTCTTCGATATTATTATATTATTGTTGAGATTCGATTTGGGCCCTTTTGATTATGGGAGTGTGTATCGAGGTGGGCGGTAGTTGCTACTATGCGTTACCACCAGTCCGGCTCTGCAAACGGTGAATCCACCCTGGCATTCTTTGCGTGCCTTGTCACATGCCTTATACGAGCCCACTACGATTTTGTTTTGTACTGTTTTATATGGAGTGCCCTCTGATCAACCTCCAGATTACGGAGGAATTACGGTACTGTATATATTATGGGAATATATAAACGGTGTAAGGGTAATCATGGTAATCCCGCTTACGCTATTTTGATATTTTACTTTACTGATAGACACTATTGTATATAGCGTATTATACTATATAGTATTAGTTTGACGGATCCTTAGAGGATGGTGATCCCATACATCCTCTAAGTTACTGTTTGCATTTCATCGAACATTTCATTTGAATTGATTTACTTCCACGAGAATGTTAGTCCTGATCCGAGTTGTTTTATTTTGCATTATTGCTCGAGTCAGATCGATTATCACAGCTTTCGAAATCCACTCTTGGAGTTTGAAGATTATTGGGTTTTCTCATTTATATCTACCTGTTCAGTTATCTTTGTCATTCTGTTTCAGATTGTTATCAGTTATTTATTGTATTAGACTTCCGCTGAATTATTTATGTAAACTCTGATGTAAAGCTTCATGAACTACTATTGTATTTTAATTTTTCCGCTGTGAGATATTATATTGCTTTGTATCTGTGTCTGTGATCTGTGATTTGTTCTATTTACCTCAGAAGCTAATAACAATCTGTTGTTTTGGACGTTTCGAGTTGGCATATTTTGTCAACTCGGCACGGTCAAAACGGCGGGTCGTTACAATGTGCATGAAGTTCGTCTTCTTACATTTTATTTTGTATTTTAGAAGGCATTTTTTTTTGGAAATAAAGGGTACCTAGAAGGCCATTTGATTTGACAAAAGATTATAAATAAAGAAAAATAGCATCTATATTAACATTGACTATTTTTAGGCTCCTTTAAGAAAAGATCGTATACCTTAAAAATAATATCAAAAGAAGATTTTATTATAGGAAAACTTTTAAAAAAACTCGGATCAACAAAATATAATGATCGTCCTTTATCTGTCAATTGTAGCATTTCATGCATATGTGCGCCAATATTTAAAGCACACTTTTATCAGTTAAATTCATCCTCATGTAGAAAGCTATTGCATAGAGGGGATATAATGATATGCACTACAATTATAATGTGCCTATGTTGATAAAAGCTAGGCTACTCATTTCATGTAAAAAATAGTATGTATTGCATTATTGGTCCCTCCCAAATAATAATGGAAAACAAAAAAACTTCTGAAGAATGCAAAAGAACCATGGGCTTTATTGTTAAATGTAGACACGTCATCTCCGTAAAAAGCATTTAGTTTCCAGTACATTGAAATTTTAAAAAAGTTCATTATTTTATTAATGATAGTTTTTTCATATTACCCCAACGTACCTGAAGATCAATCTATTACAGTGAAACTGTAGATTTATCATCGTGTGTCTATCAAGTTCAACGTATTTGTAATTTTCTTATAGTGTTTATGAAGATAATATCTCCATTTCAAAATATATAAAGTTCTGTTGTAAACCTATCAATTCAAATAATAATTTCTACCATTCGAAGAGTTAAAGTAATCATAAAACATCATTGTATTTTCAAACTATGCTTAATAAACATACAAGCGGTTATGAAAAATCTAAAAGCAACCATTCAAATACCATATAATAGTCCTATCTTTGTGTTTTGCTTCGCATCTCCTAATTCGACTAACATTAGTTCACACATTGTCAACCATCAACATACCAAGATGAAATAAATAGTTACATGAATAGAGAGTAGTTAAGGCTGGAAATTGTAATAATACTAAATAATTAGGAAAGAAAGGAAAAAGTTTTGTTCATTCATTTCTCGTAGCAGAAATGAATTATATTTACTCATAACGTCAACACATAAGAGTGAACATGATGTCGCACTTATCAAATATTACTTATTCAAAGAGAAAAAGAAAATTATGTAAGCCGGAGAAAATTAAAAGCTCACCTCAAGTAAATTATGTAATTTAAGGAACTTACCAAACCATCCGCCTAGATTCAGGAAGATTTCGTGAAGAATTGATCCAAAAAATGCTAGTGAATACCCCCGTCCGAGCTTTCCAACCTGCTGTAAAAAAGAAAGAGTTCTAATTTGACGAAGAAAGGTATACCTGCAATGATAGAGAAAAGAACACGGGTATATATTTTTCAGTGGTATGATTTAATGATGGAAGATCGTAGGCTAAGATCTTTAGAAACTGAAAATGATTTGTTTAAGGAACTGCTCAAACTGGTATGATTTAATGAAGGAAGATCGTTGGCTAAGATCTTTAGAAACTGAAAATAATTTGTTTAAGGAACTTGCCAAACTGGACGAACCTAGATTCAGGTAGATTTGGAGAAGAATAGATCCAAACAATGCTACTGAATACCCCATTGAGGCTTCCAATCTTCCGTAAAAATAGAAAGAGTTCTAATTATACGAAGAAAGGTATGCCCGCAATAATAGAGAAAATATCTTTGGCTCAGAGTTAGATCTGAAGTGATAACCATGGAGCAGAAAAGTGAATGAGGAAAGAGGGCGTAGAGTCAAAACGAAAGTGATAGCTGTTGCAATAAGTAAAAATACCATTGCAGATTTGATGTGCTTATTTCCTCCTAACCAATGGCTACTTATTTATTTTTCAAACAACATGACGACGGGATTGCATCCTCTAGGTGTGAAGAGTGTGAAGGGGAAAGAAATATCCTGTTCGCTGGGACAAAGGAGCTGTGACATAGAATCAGTGAAATTTTACCTTTCCGAACTTAAATCTCGTCCGCATATTGTATGTTCATGTTAAAGATATTGAAACATTAAGAAACAACTATCCACTACTGCAGTTTGTCATCGGTCAAAGAAACAACTGAACAAAAATAAGACGTAGTTATCTTCATACAGAATAATGGCCCTCATGAGTACCAAAGGTTAATCCAGATCCTTGTTTCCTGAATCTCTTCGGACTATTACTTGTCGTCTTTCTTGTCGATGGTATCTTGTAGAGAGAAGCATTTCGCAAAAAAACGCTGCTACTTCTGAATTGAAATTACACAGAATCCTGCCTTCTCACATTTTTCTTTTCATCTGAACCTGATCTGTAGCTATCCAAAAGGGGAGTGATATCGACAGAAGGCCAAAATATTTCAAAGTAGCAAAATCAGAGGATCCTACTCCTTTCTCTTCCATATAATGTCCACCTAGAAAATAAGTTCAAGTTGTTATATTGCATAAAAATATTTTTGTGTCACTTAAAAATGAAGACTTGCGTCAAGTAGTGAAATGAAGCATACAATGCAATGATAAACTACACAGCAATGCAATTCCCAGACAAACATAATAGAATAAAGCAGTAGAAGGATAGACAAATTATCTGCTTATTTAACTTGTCTTCACTCGATGATCTGCCCTTCTTTGTTGCAACTATTATCCCAAAGATTATGCTGAAATTTAATATGAACTTGTTGCTTCTGACTGCTTTTCCCGGCTCCTCTCTTCTGGTTCTATTAACATCCCTATATTGGTAAGTCCTTTATCCAACTGTAACCACAGACTTTATATGAACTTGTTGCCTCTGTCTGATTTTCCCAGCTCTTAAACTCCGTAGACAAATAATTATTCACATTGACATGACGAATCAGGTTATTAGTGAAATTGATAGAAACAGATTGCATTACGGAGTGCATAGATTAAAATAAACTGTAGCATAAATAATACTTTTATAGAAACAGAGAGCAATTACATGGTGGTTAGATAACATTTGAAATAAACTGCAGATTACCAAAGAATCGCACATACTCCATAACAGGGGTTTGAGTGCATAATGGTTAAATGATACATGAAATGGATAATAAATTACAAAAGAAACACATATACTCAGTTTGAGGCCCAGAACACTCAGGCTTTTCATTTTGCATCATTTATTTACTTTCTTGCAATTGTTGCAGGTGATGATGTACCATTGTTGCATCTTAAAATTAATTATAATCATGCATAAAAGATGAATGCTAATGCAGGTTACCATAAGTCTTGAAATATCAGTTACTTGAAAGTTGTAGGCTAAAGCACATGTGTATATATCAGATGTGCCAATAGGCCCAATACCAAGTTAAATTCGCTTACAACGAATGAAATATGTAAGATAGACATGAAAGTTATAAACATCAAATCCGATTAACATGAAACTGATTAATTTCAAGAAAAAGACTTAAAAATCTTTGACATGAAAATAGCAAACTCCAAATCTTAAATATCAAATTTAAGTTCTCAATTGGAAAATATAAAAGATCAAGTGAAATTGGTTATGATAGTTGTGCGTAAATGTGTTGAATAACTCAACGGCAGGAATTTGACACCAAAACTCTGAGCTAAACACATGAGTGCAAGTCAAAAATTATTGGGATAACACCCAGACCAAAAATTTATTTGGAACAATATAAGCACATGTCAGGCTATCAACTAAACTACATTGAACTAAGCATACTTGGTTGATGAATATGAATCTGTAGTAGAGTGTAACAACCCGGAAATTCTGGGCCAGTTTAAAATTTTTATTTTGGCAATTTTAGCGAATTTTGATTATTTAAAATGAATTATTTTAAATAATATCGACGTGAAATTTATTTTGAATAGAATTCGACGTATGTATTTATATACGTCGTCGTTAGAATATAAATATTTATATATAATTATAAATAGAATTGAAAATGGCGCGGTAGTTCGAAAATTCGATTTCTAATTTCAAATGAATATACAGAATTCAATATAAGTCAGAATTGAACGAAACAAGAAATATTTGAATCTGTATAACTATATCTTTGTAACGAAGTTAGCAAACTGAGGTTTCATCTTAGAAATGATAAGATACGTCCAGTTGAAAATTCAGAATAGTCGCTATGGAATTTATATATATATTTTATATAATATATAGCCCTTAAAAATAGCCGTTTTGCAAACGACCTCGGAATTCGACGAAACCAGTTTTGTTGGGTCCGTGATGTTAAGTTATTGCTAGATTCCAAATTTCATAATTTTTCGAATCAATATGTGAGCGTGGCAAAGGAAAACGCGTTTGACCAGTTTCAGTTGATTTTAATCGACTGGAAATTGGCCATTTTTCAAACGGTCTCAGAATTCGACGAAACTAGTTTTGTTAGGACCGTAACGTCAACACGAAGCTAGAAAATATTTTTCTGCAATTTATAGAGTTAGTATGTGACCCCGGTAATTTGAAATGTACGTTTAAAATTCAATATAGTGATTTAAATGTAAATTTAACGGAAACTGATTCAAACGATCATATCAGCTTGCGATATATATCCCATTGTGTTCGGAATTGGGGTAATACGCTATGGACGACAGGCGGTGGGCCTCGTTTTGAGGTCGTATGTAAAAGTCAACTTTTAGAAATTAAAAAAAAAAAAAAATATTATCTTTCCTCTTTAACTTCTGGCCCCCCCCCCCTTCTCATTTTCACTTCGTTACAGGAAAAAAAAAAAAAAAAAGGGGAACTCGACGGAATCGAGCATCGCCCCTCGCCGCCGTCGCGGTGGCGCAGCCCCCCCCCCGATCGCCTCTCCCTCACTCGATCTTCCTCCCCTCGTCTCCTCCCTCGTCTCCTCCCTCGTCTCGCAACCGTACCCACGAGCCCCCTTCCCTCTGCGAACAACCACCGCCGCTACCCCCACGAAGCTGGAGCGCCGCCAACATACAGAGCCACCACCGCCACTGGAAGTCACGCCCTCTCCGTACAGCCTGACAGCAAAGCCGCCACCCCCCTTTGAACGCAGTAGCCTCCAAGTACCTCCGACGATCAGAAACCCGCCCTCCTCCCTCTTCATTCTGAAATCCGTGAGTTTTTTTTTAATATATTTTTGTATATAGAAATAGGGTTTTTAGCTATTAGAAATATTAGGGTTTTAAAACTGATTTTTTTTTATAATGTTTAAAACTGATTTTTTATAATGTTAAAAACTGATTTTTCATAATTTCAAAAACTGAATTTGGAAAAAAAAAAAAAAAAAACTGATTTAGTTTAAAAATAAAAACCTGATTTTTAAATATTGAGCTTTGAGGTAAAAAACCTGATTTTTATATATTGAACTTTGAACTAAAAATTCGATTTTTATATATTGAACTTTGAACTAAAAATTCGATTTTTATATATTGAACTTTGAACTAAAAATTCGATTTTTATATATTGAACTTTGAACTAAAAATTCGATTTTTATATATTGAACTTTGAACTAAAAATTCGATTTTTATATATTGAACTTTGAACTAAAAATTCGATTTTTATATATTGAACTTTGAACTAAAAATTCGATTTTTATATATTGAACTTTGAACTAAAAATTCGATTTTTATATATTGAACTTTGAACTAAAAATTCGATTTTTATATATTGAACTTTGAACTAAAAATTCGATTTTTATATATTGAACTTTGAACTAAAAATTCGATTTTTATATATTGAACTTCGCGATAAAAATATGATTTTTATATATTGAACTTCGCAATAAAAATATGATTTTTATATATTGAACTTTGAAGTAAAAATTCGATTTTTATATATATAGTGACTACGGGCAATGAAGATGACGAAGAGGCGATAAAGAAGAAGATTTCTATCATTGAAGTGCCGTGCAGCTAGGATAGCTATAGGTGAGAATTTCTCACCTTTCGATTTCTTTTTCTATTTATATATATATACTAGGATGCAGACGGTGCTTAGTAGCACCCGACACAATCGTCCACAGACCATGGACTTGTTTGTTTGGTTGCATAGATTAGTTGAATTATTTGTTTGAAATGAATTGAATTGTTTGGTGAGATGAAATTGATTTGATTGATGTGTGAATGGCGTGGGCCTTCACTAGACCGGGGATAAGGCTAGGCCTTGTCCCGTTTCTAGTATCGTGCCGTTATGCCGCCGAAATTTTCTAAAATATGTTAGAAAAAAATAAAAATGTCATTTATTGAATAAATGAACTGAAAAGAAAATTCATGTGTTGGAATAAATATTTTATCGTTAAAAATATAGTTTTTAACGTGAATGTGAATAAAATAAAATATTCATTTACAAACCAGACGGTTTGTTTATGTACACTGATTTGACTGATATGGATTGGGACGATAAATTTTACACATCGCCCAACTGCACGAATAAAATCTGTGTTTGATTGTTTGAAACCCCACACGGGTGTTGGGATGAAATTTGAAGTTCACTCATCCTGATTGATTAAATATGTCGATCGATTGATTGACAGGCTGTTATAAGCGTTAGATATCTATATTTGATGCTTATACAGTGTAGTGCACTTTGGTTGATGGTTGATTATTTTTCAAGGCTATTATACATGTGTTGTATGAAAATCCATATAATTAACTTTATATGGTAATTGATTGGGCCTCATTCCAGTTTTAAAATAGAAATATTTAAAATAGAAATATTCGAAATGGAATATTTGAAAATGTCAATATATGAAGCCGTGTTGATTAGAGTGACGCCATTTTGACGTGAACGATATTTATATCGATTTGATTCATTTTAAAATGAATATTAAAAAAAGTAATTTTGAAATCAAATATTTCGAAATGAATTGAATTGAAAGTGATTTCGAAATGAATTGAATTGAAAACGAATTCAAAGTGAATTGAATTGAAAGTGATTTCGAAATGAATTGAATTGAAAACGAATTCAAAGTGAATTGAATTGAAAGTGATTTCGAAATGAATTGAATTGAAAACGAATTCAAAGTGAATTGAATTGAAAGTGATTTCGAAATGAATTGAATTGAAAACGAATTCAAAGTGAATTGAATTGAAAGTGATTTCGAAATGAATTGAATTGAAAACGAATTCAAAGTGAATTGAATTGAAAGTGATTTCGAAATGAATTGAATTGAAAACGATTTCGAAATGAATTGAATTGAAAACGAATTCAAAATGAATTGAAAGCAAATTGAAATGAATTCAAATTGAATTGAAATTTGAATTGAATAAGAAATGAATTTTAAAACGAATTTATAAAGAAGAATTCAATTTTGCTTTGAATTGAGATGGAAGTTGAAATAGATTTTGAAACGAATTTTAAAACTATTTATATAATTCGTTTTAAATAGAAATCGACGAAGTATATATTATATATATATATAATATAATGGCCTGAATAGAACGCGCCGCGCCGCGGCAGTTCGCGAATTTCGACCATTGATTTCAAATGGACGTTACGGGAGATCCGACCGTCGGATTCTCCTAAAACCGGAACCGTTGGGTTCGTATCGAAAAGAGCTTTCTAGCGAATGTTAGAAATTTGAAATCTAACGGTTGGATTTGGAATTATGTCCAAATCAAATTTGAAAAAGGTCGCTGTAAGTGCAGTTCGATGGCCATTGATGGAAATCGACTGTACAGGCCTTGATAAAATTATTAAAAATAGTAATAATTTGTGTAAAATCATAAGAAATGATTTGTGAAGATTTGGGATGAAAAACTCCATATTTGAAAAGATAAAAATAGATTTTTATCGAAATGGACTAGTTTTGAACTAGAATTCTAATTCTATTTATTTTTAAATAAATAAATTGAATCTGAAATGGTTTTGAAAATAACCAAAATTTCCAATGATTGCATTGGAGTGGATTTGAATCGAAATTGTCCTCGGAATATTTCGATGTTGGAATTCGTGATTATACAGGTGTGGTTATGGAAATTTGAAAGATATATATTTATATCGTTATTTCCAATACGACATTTGTTGGTCGTAGAATTCGATATTGAATATAAGCCGATATATTTTCTATTCAGAGCCTTATATTGAATATCAAATGGGATTTGGGTTTGTCGTGAATGGTGTCTTCACTAACACTGTTCTTGAACCCAGTTGAGAAAAGATTAAATCTTTTTATTTAGATTTAATGAAGTGTACCAATTAAATAATATTTAATTGGAATTGAATTGATATTGATTTTTGGGTTTATCGTGAACAGTGTTTTAAATAACACTTGTTCTTTAACCCGATAATTAATGAATGTGATTTGGGTTTGTCGTGAATGGTGTCTTCACTAACACTGTTCTTGAACCCAGTTGAGAAAAGATTAAATCTTTTTATTTAGATTTAATGAAGTGTACCAATTAAATAATATTTAATTGGAATTGAATTGATATTGATTTTTGGGTTTATCGTGAACAGTGTTTTAAATAACACTTGTTCTTTAACCCGATAATTAATGAATGTGATTTGGGTTTGTCGTGAATGGTGTCTTCACTAACACTGTTCTTGAACCCAGTTGAGAAAAGATTAAATCTTTTTATTTAGATTTAATGAAGTGTACCAATTAAATAATATTTAATTGGAATTGAATTGATATTGATTTTTGGGTTTATCGTGAACAGTGTTTTAAATAACACTCGTTCTTTAACCCGATAATTAATGAATGTGACTTTGGGTTTATCGTGAACCGTGTTTTAAATGACACTGATTCTTTAACCCAGTCAAAGATTAAAACTAAGTGGAGTTTTAATGAATCTTTAATTAGATTGAAATGATCGAAAATGGAGTATCACCAGTTTTGCTCCAGGCGATAGTTAAATCTTTAATTAGATTTGAACGTGAAATGGTAATTGAATTTACCGATAACACTGTGGTGTTAGATATGAAGTATTACCAGTTTTACTTCATGGGATGAATAGGTTGGGATTGGGAAATTAAAACAAATGATTACTTCGGTAAGGTTCGCTAATCCCGACTAGTTTGAATTGATATTCAAAAGTTGATTAAAGAATAAATTCAAGGATTTATCTTTGATAAAATTAATGGGAACCTTTCCCTATGAATGTGAAATCAGAAACTAACTGTCGGTTAGCTAAGCAGAATGGTTTTCTAGATATTGATCTGATGTTGGTTTCGGCCTTCGGGGTTAATATTTGGGGAATTATTCTCTTGATTAATTTACGGTTAGTGACTGATGAATTGGAATGAGGCGTATGTTGTGTTTGTGTAACACTTATTTAAAATATACGCGAGTTATTCGGAAAGACCGGGTTTATCCCATTCTGAATAACTGATACGACGATAAGTCGAAGATGAAGACGATGGTCGAAGACCGGAGGTCTTCACGTCGTTTGGGTAATTACTGATGATCTTGATTGGGCTGTACACCCAAGAAGATGGAAACAGTTAGTGATCGTCCAGACGTACTTGGAGATCGATGGATATGCGGGGTACTAGGTGCCTCCGGTTTCGTTCAGACCCAGAACGGACTTGTAAATGGACTGTGTGTCTGACATCGGATTTCATTCTGTGTGACTGATATCGGTTGCATAGGATGGTTTGCCTGTGTGGCATGCTAAGATGCAAATGATCAAGGCTTCTGTTGAGAAGCAAAGTCTTGTGGTGATGATCAAAGCACGGCCTTTGTGGCGTAGCTTTGTGTAACGTTTACCTCGCGTGTTTCACACCCGGTATGAACCAAAAACGGGAGACGGACCTCAGGGAGGGCATGCGTTTCTTTCTAGTTAGAAGTGGCGTCAGTGGTTTTACACGCCCTGACGAGTTTGACTTATGTGGTTGTTGCTGTTGCGAGGCGCCTCGGTTATATCGATTTCGGCCGATGCTTCTGGTCGGCTGACGGACCAGACTTACACCCCATAGGGTGGGGAAACGTAGTGTTCAGGGTTTAAGTTTAATCCACATCGGTGGACCGGCCCTGTCGCTCCAAGGGTCGATGCGCTCTGACCCTGTGGCTCGGGCTAGAGAGTCACGAATCGGTTGAGGACTATCTTTTGCCTCGGTTCATAGACGGAAATCCAATTTCCAAATACGTGCCATTTGCGGTTTTATTTGTAAACCTATTTATGGCGACATAGTGGTATGGGGCATTCATGCCGCCTATGATTGATACTTATGATTTGAAGTTGTTTTATACTCTATGCACTTATTATAGTATCAAATGATTTGTTTTAAACGTATCAAGCATTCTTTAGCTGTTATAAGGGAAAACCCTATCCCCCGGCTTGCGATTGCATTGTGTGATAGGACCTGGGTCTTATAACAGCTTCATTTTTCTTTATTTAGCATTGCGCTGTTGTTTATGCACTGGTATTCTTGGGAGGAAACCCGTTCCGTGTTATACGGCGTGGTCCCTTGATTTACCTAGCTTTAAAAAATTAAGATTAACTGTTTTAGTTCTCACACCAGTCACATGACTGACCTGGAGTTTATTGTTTTAACCTAAACTCTGGGTGCCCCTATTTTGACACGGGCAGCTAGTAGTTTTGGGTTTTGCAGATTTATATTCACAGGATCCTGGTTTACAGCTGGAACGATATCCGGAAAGCTTTGTATCCGTATATCTCCTTCTAGTTGTGTATTGTATTATTTTCCGCTGCTATGTATTTAAATGTAATTTAAATCTCTGATATTTCTGTGTAATATTCATTTATACTCTGTATATTCTTGTAATCTGATGCATTGTTGTAATATACAATGAAATGTTCTTCTGTTTGTGTTCTGTTTTGTCCTGTTCTCGAACTATCCGACGCTTTCCTTTACGGGGAAGTTGCGGGTTTTCACAGTTGGTATCAGAGCTTTGGTTTACAAAGCTCAGAGAACAAGGCACATTAGAACCATACGAAAGAATTCATCAGATATTGGATTAGCAATATCCAACGGGAATGACTCGTTAGAGATGGGATCAGTAGTATCCTAGAACGAGTGTGAAGAGTATATTTTTAAAAGTGAAAACAATTTTTGTTTTGAAAATTTAAATCAATTATTCGTATTTGATTATCTATTTATATTGAGTTGGACAATCCAGTATATATAGATTTTGCGTATACGTCTGATCCGCGTGTATTCGAAGTTTTAATATACTGGATAGATATAGCATCACGCTCTAGTCGCCCGGAGATGATTCTGCTGATGACTATATAGCATCAGTAGTGTGTGTTCGAGTTTCGAAGGTGTGATTTTCTATATATTTCCATTAGGCTGGTGTGAGAACCAAAATTAGATAGGGCCTATGGTTGTGATTTGGCATCAAGAATCTGATTTTTTGTATATATATCAAAGTTATGAATTTGAAACTCTAATTCACTAATTGATTGATGTTTGTGTTGTTTGTTTAGTTGTTTGCTATTTTTTTTAACCATTAAGCCTAATTGGATCAAATATTGAATTGTATTGAAAATTGGTCGCATTTGTTTGCATATACATATATATCTTTGAACAGGTCATAGCAAGGAGGCTAGAGCAGAGAATAAAATTTGTTTGCCCGACAAATAGGTACATGTTTACTACATAATTTCCTGTTTTGTTTGGGTGATGATGATTTTGTGAGCCTATTGGCTAGCCGCTTGGCTTTTTCTTTTTCTTTTTGAGATCTGAAGGACCGGGGAAGCTATTTGAAATTCCCCGATGCTCCCATTGCAGGGGAGGTTATGGCGAAATTTTTCAAAAATTTAGGGTGTTAGCCAAATTTTTGAGATTTTGAAAATTCTCAGAAACTGAAAAGTTAGAGAATGCAAGCCAGATCGAGCGTAGAGTTGATTAATCCAACCACTTTCGACTTTGTTCCTTTTCGGGGACGAAAAGTTTTAAGTGGGGGAGATTGTAACAACCCGGAAATTCTGGGCCAGTTTAAAATTTTTATTTTGGCAATTTTAGCGAATTTTGATTATTTAAAATGAATTATTTTAAATAATATCGACGTGAAATTTATTTTGAATAGAATTCGACGTATATATTTATATACGTCGTCGTTAGAATATAAATATTTATATATAATTATAAATAGAATTGAAAATGGCGCGGTAGTTCGAAAATTCGATTTCTAATTTCAAATGAATATACAGAATTCAATATAAGTCAGAATTGAACGAAACAAGAAATATTTGAATCTGTATAACTATATCTTTGTAACGAAGTTAGCAAACTGAGATTTCATCTTAGAAATGATAAGATACGTCCAGTTGAAAATTCAGAATAGTCGCTATGGAATTTATATATATATTTTATATAATATATAGCCCTTAAAAATAGCCGTTTTGCAAACGACCTCGGAATTCGACGAAACCAGTTTTGTTGGGTCCGTGATGTTAAGTTATTGCTAGATTCCAAATTTCATAATTTTTCGAATCAATATGTGAGCGTGGCAAAGGAAAACGCGTTTGACCAGTTTCAGTTGATTTTAATCGACTGGAAATTGGCCATTTTTCAAACGGTCTCAGAATTCGACGAAACTAGTTTTGTTAGGACCGTAACGTCAACACGAAGCTAGAAAATATTTTTCTGCAATTTATAGAGTATGTGACCCCGGTAATTTGAAATGTACGTTTAAAATTCAATATAGTGATTTAAATGTAAATTTAACGGAAACTGATTCAAACGATCATATCAGCTTGCGATATATATCCCATTGTGTTCGGAATTGGGGTAATACGCTATGGACGACAGGCGGTGGGCCTCGTTTTGAGGTCGTATGTAAAAGTCAACTTTTAGAAATTAAAAAAAAAAAATATATATATATATTATCTTTCCTCTTTAACTTCTGCCCCCCCCCCCCTTCTCATTTTCACTTCGTTACAGGAAAAAAAAAAAAAAAAAAAGGGAACTCGACGGAATCGAGCATCGCCGCCGTCGCGGTGGCGCAGCCCCCCCCCCCCCCCCGATCGCCTCTCCCTCACTCGATCTTCCTCCCCTCGTCTCCTCCCTCGTCTCGCAACCGTACCCACGAGCCCCCTTCCCTCTGCGAACAACCACCGCCGCTACCCCCACGAAGCTGGAGCGCCGCCAACATACAGAGCCACCACCGCCACTGGAAGTCACGCCCTCTCCGTACAGCCTGACAGCAAAGCCGCCACCCCCCTTTGAACGCAGTAGCCTCCAAGTACCTCCGACGATCAGAAACCCGCCCTCCTCCCTCTTCATTCTGAAATCCATGAGTTTTTTTTTAATATATTTTTGTATATAGAAATAGGGTTTTTAGCTATTAGAAATATTAGGGTTTTAAAACTGATTTTTTTTTTATAATGTTTAAAACTGATTTTTTATAATGTTAAAAACTGATTTTTCATAATTTCAAAAACTGAATTTGGAAAAAAAAAAAAAAAAAAAACTGATTTAGTTTAAAAATAAAAACCTGATTTTTAAATATTGAGCTTTGAGGTAAAAAACCTGATTTTTATATATTGAACTTTGAACTAAAAATTCGATTTTTATATATTGAACTTTGAACTAAAAATTCGATTTTTATATATTGAACTTTGAACTAAAAATTCGATTTTTATATATTGAACTTTGAACTAAAAATTCGATTTTTATATATTGAACTTTGAACTAAAAATTCGATTTTTATATATTGAACTTTGAACTAAAAATTCGATTTTTATATATTGAACTTTGAACTAAAAATTCGATTTTTATATATTGAACTTTGAACTAAAAATTCGATTTTTATATATTGAACTTTGAACTAAAAATTCGATTTTTATATATTGAACTTTGAACTAAAAATTCGATTTTTATATATTGAACTTCGCGATAAAAATATGATTTTTATATATTGAACTTCGCAATAAAAATATGATTTTTATATATTGAACTTTGAAGTAAAAATTCGATTTTTATATATATAGTGACTACGGGCAATGAAGATGACGAAGAGGCGATAAAGAAGAAGATTTCTATCATTGAAGTGCCGTGGAGCTAGGATAGCTATAGGTGAGAATTTCTCACCTTTCGATTTCTTTTTCTATTTATATATATATACTAGGATGCAGACGGTGCTTAGTAGCACCCGACACAATCGTCCACAGACCATGGACTTGTTTGTTTGGTTGCATAGATTAGTTGAATTATTTGTTTGAAATGAATTGAATTGTTTGGTGAGATGAAATTGATTTGATTGATGTGTGAATGGCGTGGGCCTTCACTAGACCGGGGATAAGGCTAGGCCTTGTCCCGTTTCTAGTATCGTGCCGTTATGCCGCCGAAATTTTCTAAAATATGTTAGAAAAAAATAAAAATGTCATTTATTGAATAAATGAACTGAAAAGAAAATTCATGTGTTGGAATAAATATTTTATCGTTAAAAATATAGTTTTTAACGTGAATGTGAATAAAATAAAATATTCATTTACAAACCAGACGGTTTGTTTATGTACACTGATTTGACTGATATGGATTGGGACGATAAATTTTACACATCGCCCAACTGCACGAATAAAATCTGTGTTTGATTGTTTGAAACCCCACACGGGTGTTGGGATGAAATTTGAAGTTCACTCATCCTGATTGATTAAATATGTCGATCGATTGATTGACAGGCTGTTATAAGCGTTAGATATCTATATTTGATGCTTATACAGTGTAGTGCACTTTGGTTGATGGTTGATTATTTTTCAAGGCTATTATACATGTGTTGTATGAAAATCCATATAATTAACTTTATATGGTAATTGATTGGGCCTCATTCCAGTTTTAAAATAGAAATATTTAAAATAGAAATATTCGAAATGGAATATTTGAAAATGTCAATATATGAAGCCGTGTTGATTAGAGTGACGCCATTTTGACGTGAACGATATTTATATCGATTTGATTCATTTTAAAATGAATATTAAAAAAAGTATTTTTGAAATCAAATATTTCGAAATGAATTGAATTGAAAGTGATTTCGAAATGAATTGAATTGAAAACGAATTCAAAGTGAATTGAATTGAAAGTGATTTCGAAATGAATTGAATTGAAAACGAATTCAAAGTGAATTGAATTGAAAGTGATTTCGAAATGAATTGAATTGAAAACGAATTCAAAGTGAATTGAATTGAAAGTGATTTCGAAATGAATTGAATTGAAAACGAATTCAAAGTGAATTGAATTGAAAGTGATTTCGAAATGAATTGAATTGAAAACGATTTCGAAATGAATTGAATTGAAAACGAATTCAAAATGAATTGAAAGCAAATTGAAATGAATTCAAATTGAATTGAAATTTGAATTGAATAAGAAATGAATTTTAAAACGAATTTATAAAGAAGAATTCAATTTTGCTTTGAATTGAGATGGAAGTTGAAATAGATTTTGAAACGAATTTTAAAACTATTTATATAATTCGTTTTAAATAGAAATCGACGAAGTATATATTATATATATATAATATAATGGCCTGAATAGAACGCGCCGCGCCGCGGCAGTTCGCGAATTTCGACCATTGATTTCAAATGGACGTTACGGGAGATCCGACCGTCGGATTCTCCTAAAACCGGAACCGTTGGGTTCGTATCGAAAAGAGCTTTCTAGCGAATGTTAGAAATTTGAAATCTAACGGTTGGATTTGGAATTATGTCCAAATCAAATTTGAAAAAGGTCGCTGTAAGTGCAGTTCGATGGCCATTGATGGAAATCGACTGTACAGGCCTTGATAAAATTATTAAAAATAGTAATAATTTGTGTAAAATCATAAGAAATGATTTGTGAAGATTTGGGATGAAAAACTCCATATTTGAAAAGATAAAAATAGATTTTTATCGAAATGGACTAGTTTTGAACTAGAATTCTAATTCTATTTATTTTTAAATAAATAAATTGAATCTGAAATGGTTTTGAAAATAACCAAAATTTCCAATGATTGCATTGGAGTGGATTTGAATCGAAATTGTCCTCGGAATATTTCGATGTTGGAATTCGTGATTATACAGGTGTGGTTATGGAAATTTGAAAGATATATATTTATATCGTTATTTCCAATACGACATTTGTTGGTCGTAGAATTCGATATTGAATATAAGCCGATATATTTTCTATTCAGAGCCTTATATTGAATATCAAATGGGATTTGGGTTTGTCGTGAATGGTGTCTTCACTAACACTGTTCTTGAACCCAGTTGAGAAAAGATTAAATCTTTTTATTTAGATTTAATGAAGTGTACCAATTAAATAATATTTAATTGGAATTGAATTGATATTGATTTTTGGGTTTATCGTGAACAGTGTTTTAAATAACACTTGTTCTTTAACCCGATAATTAATGAATGTGATTTGGGTTTGTCGTGAATGGTGTCTTCACTAACACTGTTCTTGAACCCAGTTGAGAAAAGATTAAATCTTTTTATTTAGATTTAATGAAGTGTACCAATTAAATAATATTTAATTGGAATTGAATTGATATTGATTTTTGGGTTTATCGTGAACAGTGTTTTAAATAACACTTGTTCTTTAACCCGATAATTAATGAATGTGATTTGGGTTTGTCGTGAATGGTGTCTTCACTAACACTGTTCTTGAACCCAGTTGAGAAAAGATTAAATCTTTTTATTTAGATTTAATGAAGTGTACCAATTAAATAATATTTAATTGGAATTGAATTGATATTGATTTTTGGGTTTATCGTGAACAGTGTTTTAAATAACACTCGTTCTTTAACCCGATAATTAATGAATGTGACTTTGGGTTTATCGTGAACCGTGTTTTAAATGACACTGATTCTTTAACCCAGTCAAAGATTAAAACTAAGTGGAGTTTTAATGAATCTTTAATTAGATTGAAATGATCGAAAATGGAGTATCACCAGTTTTGCTCCAGGCGATAGTTAAATCTTTAATTAGATTTGAACGTGAAATGGTAATTGAATTTACCGATAACACTGTGGTGTTAGATATGAAGTATTACCAGTTTTACTTCATGGGATGAATAGGTTGGGATTGGGAAATTAAAACAAATGATTACTTCGGTAAGGTTCGCTAATCCCGACTAGTTTGAATTGATATTCAAAAGTTGATTAAAGAATAAATTCAAGGATTTATCTTTGATAAAATTAATGGGAACCTTTCCCTATGAATGTGAAATCAGAAACTAACTGTCGGTTAGCTAAGCAGAATGGTTTTCTAGATATTGATCTGATGTTGGTTTCGGCCTTCGGGGTTAATATTTGGGGAATTATTCTCTTGATTAATTTACGGTTAGTGACTGATGAATTGGAATGAGGCGTATGTTGTGTTTGTGTAACACTTATTTAAAATATACGCGAGTTATTCGGAAAGACCGGGTTTATCCCATTCTGAATAACTGATACGACGATAAGTCGAAGATGAAGACGATGGTCGAAGACCGGAGGTCTTCACGTCGTTTGGGTAATTACTGATGATCTTGATTGGGCTGTACACCCAAGAAGATGGAAACAGTTAGTGATCGTCCAGACGTACTTGGAGATCGATGGATATGCGGGGTACTAGGTGTCTCCGGTTTCGTTCAGACCCAGAACGGACTTGTAAATGGACTGTGTGTCTGACATCGGATTTCATTCTGTGTGACTGATATCGGTTGCATAGGATGGTTTGCCTGTGTGGCATGCTAAGATGCAAATGATCAAGGCTTCTGTTGAGAAGCAAAGTCTTGTGGTGATGATCAAAGCACGGCCTTTGTGGCGTAGCTTTGTGTAACGTTTACCTCGCGTGTTTCACACCCGGTATGAACCAAAAACGGGAGACGGACCTCAGGGAGGGCATGCGTTTCTTTCTAGTTAGAAGTGGCGTCAGTGGTTTTACACGCCCTGACGAGTTTGACTTATGTGGTTGTTGCTGTTGCGAGGCGCCTCGGTTATATCGGTTTCGGCCGATGCTTCTGGTCGGCTGACGGACCAGACTTACACCCCATAGGGTGGGGAAACGTAGTGTTCAGGGTTTAAGTTTAATCCACATCGGTGGACCGGCCCTGTCGCTCCAAGGGTCGATGCGCTCTGACCCTGTGGCTCGGGCTAGAGAGTCACGAATCGGTTGAGGACTATCTTTTGCCTCGGTTCATAGACGGAAATCCAATTTCCAAATACGTGCCATTTGCGGTTTTATTTGTAAACCTATTTATGGCGACATAGTGGTATGGGGCATTCATGCCGCCTATGATTGATACTTATGATTTGAAGTTGTTTTATACTCTATGCACTTATTATAGTATCAAATGATTTGTTTTAAACGTATCAAGCATTCTTTAGCTGTTATAAGGGAAAACCCTATCCCCCGGCTTGCGATTGCATTGTGTGATAGGACCTGGGTCTTATAACAGCTTCATTTTTCTTTATTTAGCATTGCGCTGTTGTTTATGCACTGGTATTCTTGGGAGGAAACCCGTTCCGTGTTATACGGCGTGGTCCCTTGATTTACCTAGCTTTAAAAAATTAAGATTAACTGTTTTAGTTCTCACACCAGTCACATGACTGACCTGGAGTTTATTGTTTTAACCTAAACTCTGGGTGCCCCTATTTTGACACGGGCAGCTAGTAGTTTTGGGTTTTGCAGATTTATATTCACAGGATCCTGGTTTACAGCTGGAACGATATCCGGAAAGCTTTGTATCCGTATATCTCCTTCTAGTTGTGTATTGTATTATTTTCCGCTGCTATGTATTTAAATGTAATTTAAATCTCTGATATTTCTGTGTAATATTCATTTATACTCTGTATATTCTTGTAATCTGATGCATTGTTGTAATATACAATGAAATGTTCTTCTGTTTGTGTTCTGTTTTGTCCTGTTCTCGAACTATCCGACGCTTTCCTTTACGGGGAAGTTGCGGGTTTTCACATAGAGCTAAATTAAACAAAAACAAAAGTCATCATAAAATGTAAACTTATACTGAAAATATGTTTCTGTTGGAAACATGATTAAACATTTCGATAAGCAGTCCAATCGATTGTATTTTATTTATGAAAAAGCCCTTTTTAGATGCAGGAAAATGTTTACTGAAGTTAAGAATCTATTACCTAAAATAGAAAACAGTATCATAGAGGATTTTCTTATCTTATTACAGCTATGCTATTGTTAAATTAACCAATTAAATTATTAACTAAATATGCATCCATCAATCATATTAACAAATAAGTAAATAAAATTTTCAGACTAAAATACCACTATAACGTAAGGTAGCTACAAGTTTTTTTTTTTTTTTTTTTTTTGTATTTATCACATTTAAGGTTAATGTTAAGTAAGTATAATGCTTCAAATTTTCAATGATACATTTATTTACTATAGACATGGTACCTTATTGCTTTGTTTTTAAAAATAGCTTGCTGACCGCAAAGTGAAGAAGAAACTGATGTTGATATGTAGCCTCACATTTGTGATAAAATATAGTGGTAGCAATAAACAATAGATACAGCGAAAAATATAGTAGTAACTGATTACAGTTTAAGACTTTTTTTTATTATGCATTACACGTTGATATTGATTAAACTTGAAGTAACATGTATAGAAAATATAGTCATAGTATCAGCAAAGCCAATTATATTTCTCAAAAAGTTTTACTATGGATGTCTTTAAATATTAATTCAAAATTTCATTTACATTTAAACGAATTTTTAAAATCATATTGTCAATTTTTCTAATTTACACAAAGTATAAGTCTCAGCGATCAATGTGAAAGAGTAGCGGCATTTGATTAATTATGCAAAGAGCTGAATTTATTTCAATATTCAGCATAAGAATTGGAGGAGGATATCCAAATAGATTACACACACACACACACACACACACACACGTGCATAAGTGTATGTATTTCACTTAATAAATGACCGAACAATAATTGCTTGTCATCCAAAAGGATAATTTAATATGTTGATAAATAAAGAGGCATAATTATTGTGCAAAACGTTTTACATGCCTGTAGTAACGATGCAGATATTCTCAAAACAAATAACCATGTCAATCTTATATGAGCAGTCGATATAAAATATGTAAACTAATATAACAAACGACATTATGTTGGTCAGATTATAACCAATCTATAAAAGGTACACCTATGACTATGATTATAGCTAAAACTACAACTTTGCAAACAACTGGAATGCACACAAAATTGGAAACAACTAACAGCATGAAAATTTGAATGTTTTTTGGTACTATCAAAATAGAATTAGAATTTTGTCACACACTTAAGCGGAAACAGCCGTAGATGTACACCGAGTGTTGACCACCTCTTTTCCTTGTAGAGATTGACAGTCATGATTGAACAACCATTCCAATTAAGTTTTACTTCATAAACTATGTTTAATGCCACTGAATAAGAAGAATAATCTATTTGCCAACGAAATGATTATAAATATAAAAACAACAACTGCTCCAGAGAAACACAAATTAGTTTGGAAACTGAAATACCAAAGATTGGGTTGGTCATCTTAGGAAGGGAAGGAGATTACAGAGTTTTGTGAAGTTATTTTGGAGAAGGATAATGCATTTGGTTTTGAGCAATAATTTTTTTTAGTGGTTGGAGAAAAACGTCAAAAATGAATTAGATGCAGTTGTTTAGAGGGGAACTGTGTTTGGCAAATTAGAGATCGTGGGCGAACAACAAAAATAAATAACATTTTGAAAGGAGTTGCGTATTTGAGAAAGGTGGGGAATGCAGCGTGTACACAGAAAAGAGCAACAAAATTGAATAAAAATCGGAACAAAGACACAACGAAAATGAAATTAACTGTAAGTAATTTAAAACAGGAAAAATCAAAAACTTCAAATTGCATAAAAATTTAGAATAATCAAACCGACCGTTAGGGAGGTTTGCCTACTGTGGGAGCTAATGGAATTTAGTCTGAAGCCAAAAACATTCGACTGCTGTTTCACGCGATTTTTTCTATTTCTGTTTCTCCTCAAAAATCGTTGCTCCCAACCCAATTTTTCTCTCGGATCGTCCTCTCAAATCTAAATTCCCTTTTTTATTTCTGAAATAATCTCTTGAATTGGTCGTAGTAAATCTAAGTTTTTTTTAATCTACGTTCGAACTTCTTTCTCCTTTCGAGCTAGGGTTTCGTTGCCTCCCCTGAGCCTTGGATCGAGTGATTTTTTCCTTCTTTCATCAGTTTACGATATGCGAATTCTGGAGAATTATTTCTGCAAGTTGTTTATCAACCAAACAAGTTAATTTTCCTTTAGCATTTAGTTGTACTCTCAAGGTATGTCGAAAGATATTTATTTTTTTTAGTTCTGATTAATTTCCATTCTAATCGTTCACAGTATGTTTTCCCATTTCATTTACTTATGGCTGCAAAAAATTCAAGTCTCCACAATCTACCAAAAATCCAGTATTTGATCTAAAAAGGTTGCAAAGGAAATATTAGCTGAAATGTTCTCAGAGAATGATGTAAAATTAAGACGGGTAATATATATTAGACTGTGTTATGTTAATGGTATTTTATTTGAAAGAAACATGATAATATTGTTTTATTTGGTTTTGGAATGAGTCTAAGTGAATATATATTAATATATATAGGAACCCAATATCGATCATGGTGAGTATGTGGATTGGAAAGGGAGTAGCAGTCAACCTTGTGCATAGGTCAAAACAAAAAAGCAGTATCCATCGTTTGTGGTAAGTGACATACAAAATCCAAATCAATTGTCGCTTGTAACTTTGTTTATACTGCTATCTTTAAAAACTGTTAGGACCTTACCTATGAATTTTCTGATATAGGCACTGAAGTACTTCAGAACACGATTTTTGTTGCAAAAGCATTGAACTTGTTCTCCTATCAATTGCAAAATCCATTATACAGTAAACGAATCTGCAAAAATGCTTACTAATTTTATGGTGAATGCATTTTTGTCAATTTCATTGGGTAGATCCATTTCTAATTCTTTCCTTTGATGATTTTGATCCTTTTTTTTTTGAAATCATATGATTTAAGTGCTGCTGTAATCAATCTCTTCAAGTTCAGTTTTATTCTAAAAAATGCATTATAAGTTGTAGTAGAGATCTTGCTGATTTATTTACTTATTTTAAAATCACCACATATATACGAATCTACTACTCAAAACTTATTGTTCCTAAAGCAGCAGAGAAATGCGACAACAAGGAAAAACAAGCTATATGGTAACTTGTGTACGGTGGCTTCTCCATTTCTAATCATGGCTTCTGATGATGCTTCATTGGCAAGTTACTTGTGTATGATGCCCTAAAAAGTAACCTTGCTGCTTACAGAACGTAGAAAATTTTTAGTATCCAACTTCAAAAAACTTACGAATATTTCCATCCTACTAACAAGTGGTGTTTGTATAGTTAAAGCAAAGAAATAAAGAATCTGGATGCATTTTTTTCTTAAACACCAATGAGTAACTTTGAAGCCTCAACACCGCTTGACTTTGGAAGATGGTGGTTATTATGTATTCATATTGCTCTTTAATAGGTCTGCCTTTTTATATGTCAAATTCTTTTTTGTTCACTTACCTTTGTTACTACCTTGTGTTCATACGCCTCAGAAGCATCAAATTAAATTGATGAATCTAACTTTTTCTACACAGAATGTTGATCTTTGCTTTATTTGTTTTATAATTCGTGGGAGAATATAATCAACTTATTTATGGAATCATTGAATACTGCATTTAACACTTTTTCCACTCTATGTGGAAAGTTTCCATACACTGCAATGACATGATACTTGGCACTAATTCATTCAGTGTTAATTTTTAACTATATTTTGCTATCAAGCTAATTAAATCTTTGTTTTATTTCTGTCTTAATTATAAATACGACCCCACTGATTAATTTTCATACACGGAAGCAAAACAGTTGCCATGAATGTTTGTGTCTTTAGCTTTTGCTTTCCCCATTCTTACATAAAACAGATTAACAAAGAAGAAATATTCAGTATTTTGTCTTCACCGTCTCCACTCATGTTAGTATTCATGCCAAATGTTCAAGCATCCAATGATTTTTATCGTTAGCTTCAAACCTTCTTAATATGGTTCCTCTAATAGAAGGTAGAAGACTTGAAGCACAAGCTTTGCTTCGAAGATTGCTCGAAAGGATTAAACTGTACTTATACACACTCCAGTGCTTTATCTTATATCGTGTGCGAAGTAACACGAGTGTTTCTTGGGGAAGCTTATACAGTGGAACAATTTACTTAAGAGTTGAAATTGCGTGTGTCTCCATGGTAGCTCATGCATTTTATATTCCTGATTTGATCTGCTATGAGGCATATAAATTCCATGAAAGTGTGTTATTGGATTCCATTGCTCCATTGAACTTGGTATGATATGCATGATGCATACTGCGGTTATTTTTACGGAAGTCACATTCATGCTTTTGCCTTATTATTTAGGTTCATCTTTCACTTCTGCCCAAGTAATTTGCATTAATGGAGCTTTCTGCTTGGTTATCTAGTACTCTACGCTCTAGGAAAACATTCATTAAGTATGCGTTTTTAGTTGTAGGTGACCCGGATGTAATTTAAAAAGTTCCTGGACGGCAAAACTAATAATTGGACTGAGGTTGAAAATTTGTAGCATATCATGATATATTGATAGATTTTGAGCATGTTTATTTGTATTTTTACTTTGTAATTTCACTGTTAGTGAATTGCTGTATTTCATCAAATTTTGAACAAATGCTTGCTTTGTAGTTTGGAATTTTAATTTAGTTTGGTTTTATTTTCAGTTGCCATGATCAGCGTGCTGGTGACTGAGGAAGGGAGCATGTATGGATATGGATGGTTTTACATTGCTGAACTGGGACATCAGATTCCCTGTTAAGTCAAAAGTATTATACATTTTTGTTAGTCATTTTGACAAATGTTTACAGGGCACCCATACATCTTTTGCCATATCATGTGGTACATCATGCATTTTGCCATGATGCTGTGAAGAGTGATATTATCTCTCATGGAGCGGACACATGTTTAGTATTTTAGTACATGTAAACTTGTATGCTATAAACTATGATTATGCATCTACATTGCAGTCTAGTTTTTTATATTTCAGTATCTTATCATGTAAACATTTGTGTGGGTTACCAAGCTCTTTTTCTTGTATGAATAAAGCATGCAGTCTTCGTAGTTCCTGTAAGTTATCTCCTTAGTTTGTTTGATCTTACATGCTTCAGTCTTTCCCAAGTTTTTGCTCCTGTCATGCATATGTCATGCAGGCCTTCACGAATTTATGATTGCTTCAAGATTTCCTTTTTTTTTTTTTTTTTTTTTTAGGACCAGTTTGATTTATGATTTTCAATTTTGGATTTTCATATTATAAAATGCGTTGGGTGTTCAAAGATAGTAAATTTAAACATATTGCAGGGGTTATTCGTATAAGGTTTAGAATGACGAAACGATATATACAAGCAAAAGCTAGATGGGCTATTATCGGCCCTTCGTTTTTTCAGTGTTAATGTTGTGTACGTTGGGTATATGAATGTAAAAAGTAAAAGATCAATGTTATATCTCAATTAATTATTGGTTGCTTAATTGAATTAAACTTCTTGTTGAAAGAAATACCATAAATGACATAGTCCAAAATTTAGTTTCTATTTTTATTTTTTTTATTTTAGCGCCGTTAATTATTATACTTTAATGTTATTTATTTAAATAATGTGGTTCAGTAATATTTGATTTATTGCATTTATTCTTGTATTTTTCATCTTTTTCTATTAAACATTCACAAATATAATGATATGTTTTAAGCTAATATTTATTTGATTTGTCCTTTTATTTTTCAGGTTCAATAATGATCTATAAGCCGTCATGATATAATGTGTGCGTACTTGAATGTGCGTGATTTATATCAATACAATGGTAGTAGTTCTTGATTATCAAACTAGCTTACATGTTTAAATCTTAATGTAATTTGATTTAAACTTTTTTTTTTTTTTTTTCAATCAATGTAGTTAAGTTTTCATTATATTCTTATTTAAGCGAAAAATTAATAAAGTTTTTATACTATACCATCCATAGGTTGTTGATCCACCTTATAACTAGGGTAGGCAAGTGACACCCTGCTTCCTAGTTCATCCCTCCATAAATTTTTGAGAAATGAAAGTAATGTACATATCTAGAGCTATGCACCTTAAAGAAATGACATAAATATATTGCAGCTACAAACTTGAGGGGAAGCTTATAGTATAAACTATGACCTAAAATATGTGTAAGTATTGAAAATTGGGGAGCTTAGTAAATTAGCTAATATAATATTGTTCTGAATTTGGAAAATTTTATATTATGTTAACTTTAACAATATGAATTCCCAAACGGTGACCATCACAAGTAAATTTTCTGATTTTTCTATTGACACAACTTCACGGTCGGTTTTCCCACCGGTGTACACGGTAATGCTAGTATAGAACACAGATATGGCAAAATATTCAAACGCTTACCTAGGTAGCGGTTCAACAACTCAGTAAGAAAATCAGATGGAAATCTGCCACGATAATCGTAATCGAGGAAACATTATCTGCTTCGGATCAGAATATTTTACGGACAAAAATATAAAATATCAGAATAACTGCAATATCAGAATAAAGTGTTTCGAAATATAGGAAGACAAACGTACCAAAGCGGCAATGCAATGAATATATCTTTACCGAAGATCTATTGTAAACCCTACTTGTAAATCTGAAAGATGAAGAGGATTTCAATTTGGGAGGAGGAAGTTACGAAACAGAATCGCAAAGAAATGTATCAACGATGATCGTATGAGATTCCCAAGTCATTGATTTCACACGTACAGCAATGAACGGTAGGTAATGATTGTAGTTTGAAAGAAAACATGGAGGGTGAAGACAAAGGAAATAAAGGGAAAGCAAGTGGCTGGGAGAACGAAAGGGAAAAGGCATCGGAATTTGGGGGAAAAGGTATGGAGTAGTATTGAAAACTGAAATTTTGAAACGTCAGATTGATGGGGAAATGGGTAAGTAACTGTAATATGGTGAGGGAAGCACGTGTAAGGAGGTTAAGAATACACTCAAATATGAGTAATATGTGTTTACCAGTACGTAACCCGTGCGTCGCGTAATTTAAAAAAAAGGGTAACTATTAGTGATTAAAAAAATAGCTTATTATGCATTATCTGATAATTCTACTGAACATACATTATTTGGCAGTTTAGCAGAAAAAATTAGTTGAATAATAAGTAAATGATTTTGGTAATAATTATTTTATAAAATATGGTGTATAATTTTATGTTATACATCTTACACTTTTTGGTTGAATAAGCAAAATATTTTTGTTATTTTTAGTTGTTTAATCAAGTGATTTTTTGAAAATATGTTAAATTTTTAGTTCTATTATAGGTTTTACGTAATGGACTCAAATGCAGACGGTAAGAAAAAAGAAAGACGGAATTAGTAGAAAATTGATTAATTTGATACTATTTGTTATGTATTTAATAAGTTATTATATTTCATTGAAATATTAATTTTTCCATTTTATTAGTATGAAAGTGGTATGCAAATTGAATTTGTCATTTTCGAAATAATTTAACAAATAAATTAGTATAGACAACATAATTATTTTGAATATTTAACATTTTATAATTTCTAGTTAAATAAACAATATGTATATAAAATCGAAAAATTCAAAAGTGAGTTATCGAGAATATTCTTAATTTAAGTTGGAATCTGGGATTTAAAAGGCAGTCTTAAGGGTAAATAATATGAATAGACCTAGAAGGATTTTGTAAAAAGACTGCGGGGGTTTTATTGCGGAGTTATATGAAGTTAAAAATAGAACTTGTTGACATTGTGTATGATGAATTTAATGTTTATTTATACATAAATGATTATAGTTAATTTAAAAATTAACTTTGTTATTATTGTTTATGCACACAAATATATGCATGTGATACACACACACACACACACACACACACACACATATATATATATATATAGTTAAACACAAATTTTTCGTTTTTGTTTTTATCAATATGTGTGTATATATATACGATTGATATATAGAGATCATTAAAATATTTTAAATTTGAGATTTTGTAAGTAATTTAAATACGTGGATCTAAACATGAAAGATAAAGAAACAGTCGATGAGGTTGTACATAACTATAGGAACATCAAAATATTGATATTTAAAGTTAAAAACAGAATTCACAAATGTAGATAAGTTTATCGAGATAAATGAATAATAAATGATTTTTGCTAATATTAAATGTCATTGTAATAAGGTTATAATTCCAAGGATAGCACATATAGAATGGTGAAATAAATTTTTGATTAATATATTTTAATTTTAATATTTGCCATCAAAAGTTGAACATTTGAATGGTAATGCAGACATACTACCACAAATACTTAGATCTTATTATTGTTGCACATTATGATTCATTAGTAAAGAATATATCTAGTGTTTCCAAATATCAAGCATTCAGCCGAATGAAAAAAAATAAACAAAAATATTAAATGTTAAATTTGCAGGTCGAATTATAGAGTATTATATTGATTAAAATATAATTTCAACAAATCAAACAATATTTTTAATATCATTTGAGTCATCAGCATACAAAGATGTATATTCCAAATATTTGGCAGGCTTTCTTAGAGATTGTGTTGTGCATGGCATTGAGATTATCCGTCATTTATGTTTTCACTTTTCCAGTACATTCATATTTGGATTGATCTATAAGACGGAGGCAAGGCATACAAATTGTTATTACTGTGGTTCAAATTTTAAATTCAGCATAGTTTCTTGGTTTTACAAACTGATAGCTTAATATAATGTGAAAATAACTTCTATTTGTGAAACAAATCAATTGCAAACTATTCATATGTAGACAATAGAGGCAATATTGGTGTATACACATATTACATATATTATGCAGTTACATATATAATGGTTTGTTATTATGGGCAATAATGGTTCAACAAATCCATTTATCTTTGCTAATATAGTACATACCATGTAGTAAGGGAAAGACAAATCAATTGCAGAATATAGTACACTAATTTTCATATGTGTCTTAAATAAAAAATCCAAAAATAATTTCCATAAAACAAAATACCTCTGTATAATCCTCGTATATCAACAGCATTCCCTTTATCATCATAACATATCTTAATTGGAAAATAAAAAAACAGCAACTGAGCCTAAAATGGAGATTTGATACAAAAATATGGAAATAGTGAACTACAATGGAAATTTTATGGCGAGAAAAATCTTTGAAAATGTCAAAGCTAAAATAGAAGCAAGAAAACATGACAATTTAAGTTTAACCTTTTTCATAAGCAAGGAAAATTTCAGGGTAAATAATATTTTGTTATGGTTAGCGCTTTCAACAATTCAATCATACCTTATAAACAATTTAGACAGATTTATAAATCTAAATTAATCTTCCCAAAAAGAGCAAGCCAAACTTTGCTTTATTTTCAATTTTTTAATTCAATTTAGGAATGCATTGACACATAAAACAGGTGCACGCACATCCTTAACAAATGAATTGAAACTATCAAATATTTTATTATATATGCTGAAAAGAAGCTTACCCAAATGAGCAATTTACAAATGATAAAATTACATTTTGCCTGATAATATATCGGATCTAAAAAAGGCAATGTTGAACCGGAACATATACTAATCTGATCTTCCACTAAAACATATACAATAAACCCCCTCTCTCTCTACCTATATATGTATGTATGTATGTATGTATGTATATATATATATACACACACACACACACACACACACACATACACACACACTATGATCGATTCCTTTCAGCAAGAAGACATTATTTCCAAGCCTGGTTAAACTTCAAGTATAAAATAATGTACAAATAAGCATTGTTACCATAATAATTTGGATACATGGAATAATATTATGGTTGAAATAATTCACTACACCATAATGGTCATTTGGCAACACTTATTTTTTTCAATTAATAACCCTTGCTTGTGTTACAGTTTAATCACAAAAATATGTGTTGCTATGTTAAAACTGTGTTACTAAAAATATAAATTTATAATTTTTTTATTTCTAACACTTATTTGGGTTGGTAGGCCTTGTTCTCGAGGACAAAAATGTAAACAGCATGCTACTTTTTCCCATAACCAAATTAACGCCCGTCTCTAACGCTTTTTTACTTCAGAGGCCGCACTAAAAAGAAATTCATTTTCAACGATTTCGAGTTCTTCTTTAAACGAAAGGGAAGACTTCCGCAATTTCCAGTTCTACGTCAGATTCAAAGGAAACTTGATTTCAAGTTCAAGGAAGCAATTTCGAGTTCGACGTCAGGTGATTTCCGCGATTTTGGCTGATTTTAGCTTCACGTTGATTTCGAGTTTGGCTGATTTCAAGTTCGACGTCAGGTGATTTTGATCTAAGATTGTGATTTAGTCATGTTCAGATTATTACCTGAACCCTAACTACAAGTTTGTCGAGTATAAAAAAACACAATGCACATTCTTGATGTTTCTAAACAAACCCTATAAATGACGGGAAATACAGTCCTCTACGAAATTTTATCACCGCCATCTGTTGAGGCTTCAAGGAGGCTTCCAACAGGTTTCTTCACTATCATAGCACTCAGATCTATCACAATAGTCACTTGAATCCTCAAAATAGTTCGATCTTCAAGAGATGTTGAGATTTTGCTAGAAACTCTTGAAGTTCATTGCTTTCCCTCGAACCTGAAGTGCTAGAGTGATTTCTTGACTTAAGGAACTTGCAGTTGGCAGGAGCTTTGTTCTCTTGTGAAGAACTACAGTCTCCTTTACACCAGACTGATAAGTTGTAGATCTTGTTGTTTAGAAGACTTTTATAGTGATAGTCGTCTATTCTTTTGACTGTAAAGTTCAAATGCTTAATAAATTCTTTGTTCAGGATATGTGGTTCTTATGAAACAGTGGTGGGTGAGCGATAACCTCATATTCTTGCAATAGGTAAGATTAAATTGTTAAAATTCTTGTCTATCTCAATGTTTTTACTAGAAATAAAGCTATTGTTTTGAGTACCCTTTGTATTATTTATTTAAGAATAAAAGTGGCCTCCTCCACAAAGATAATTAAAAGGTTGATGCCACTGCCCTTTACGAAAATGCGGTTGATTGGAACTGCCACGAGAAATATTTGAACAGTATTTCTTGCTAAGTAAGAGTGTCTCAACCTTGTTTTCATAATTATATGTCTTACCAATAGTGGTGAACCATCTCATCTAAGCTGTCTTGAAAGTTTTCCGATAATAATTTGACAACTGTATATATGATTTTTCAAAGTAGGAAACTGTTTCTTTCTTTGTTATTGTGGAGTCATGATTTCTTTCATGCCGTATGTGATACAGCACAATAGTTAACACAATTGATGTTATTTTGTATTTTATGGATTTGGGCTTGATTCTTTCCTAAATATAGCCAGTTTGTTTGCCTAATATTCTGAATGCTACAACTTTGATTGAAATTCAAGTTACATTTGACACTGTACCATATTTGACTTGAATATGAACGACCAAAGAAATATTTTTTTTAATGTTTTCTATGTTTGATTTTCACAGTAGACAGTGCTTTCACTTTCTTTTTCATTTTAAGCATCTATCTTTTGTAAACAGCTTATCTAGAATGATAAAATAGGAACAATGTGACATTTTTGGACCCAAAAAAAAGGTTTATCGAGTTCAACCGTCCATGACAACTATTTCGAGTTGTTTATTGGATTGGCTGTGCTATTCTACATTTTTCTTACCTCAATTTGTTAATGTTTAAACAAAGTATTTCATGGTTGAATAGTATGATCCTGTTTCCACTATAAAATATAATCGCATGTTAATGAATGCAAACGGATGTGGATATGGCTATATCCAAATATTTAAATCTGTATCTGAATCTGCATCCAATATCCGCGGATACTGAAGAAGCAACATCTGTATCCGCATCCGCGGATATTTTTCGGATATCTGAAAATATCCGCATTTGAAAAATGAATCCGGATATTTCCAAATATCCGAAAATATACGAAATATCCGCATCCGAAAAACGAATCTAGATATTTCTAAATATCCGAAAAAATCCGAAATATTCGCATTCGAAATTGAATAAGACATATGCTATACTAAATTTTCTTAAACTAAAACAAAACAGATTAATCATTTACTTTCTCAAGCAAGATCACACACTCAAACAAGTTCATACACAATAGTAGTACATAAACGTGCAATACACAAAATACCAAACAAATTTGTACGCTAATACAATTCAAATTAAAAAAACATAGAAACAAAGATAAATTTTGTTCTTTCTTCCATCCAGCATAACTTCTCAACATTTCCTGTTTAAGAAAAACAAGATGACGACAATAAAGATAATGACAGAAATATACATAAGAAGCATCAAATTAAATGCAAGATAACAAGCTGCTGTGAACAGCAGCAAATCATCGTTGCTGCTATCAGCAGCGATGAACTGCTGCAGCTATCAGCAGCGAACTGCTGCTGCGAGCAGCAGCAACAGCGAACTGCTGCAGCAGTGAACACTTGTTATTCACATATATGGCTGTAGCAGCGAACTGCTAATGCAGCAGCAAACAACGAATAGCTGCTGTTCGATAGGATCGTAACGATGAATGTTCGCATATATGGTTGCCTATACATATTCTCAGCATATGCTTGAATAAACCAATATTTTATATCTATTAATTCTTGATGGACTATGCTTTCAGTTTAATAAGATAGCAGTATGCATAAATATTGAAATATTTAATGGGTTACCTTTTTATTTTAATTATATATGAATGGTGGATAATTTAATCCTATTAAAGGGAGGGTTGCATTCAATAGGAAAGAAATGATAGGATAATATTTACATGATCGTACAACAAGCCTCTGTTTTACTAATTCTATTGACTGCTCTTTCTATATTTGTAGCTAAAAATTACATCAAGGGAGATTATAAAAGATAGCCCATATTTTTTAACCAGATTGTTATATTTACTATGTAAACTTCACTTTGAGAGAGATAATGAAATGTAGTATGAATATTTATACTGTCTGTTATATTCTTTATTTCCTGATACTGTTCATAAATTTATTGTTCACCAGCTAATGCCTAATGCATCAAGTATAGTTTTTATTTAGGAAAAAGAAGTTGAAAGAGTTAGGGCGACAATCACATATGTTTAATATGGAAGTCATACATTTGTGATTCGGATTTCTAAATTCTTGGCTTTTGGGATAATTTCCAATTATGATCCACATACAATTGTCCTTAAAGTCCATCTAACATTTTTTTTCTTTCAAGTATTCATAAATTCATTCATCAATTCAATATTATATGTTTATACTTCATACGTTGTGCATTTGTAGTGGAACTTATGATACTTCTGTAATAATGGGCCCAGTAAACATCCTTGCTAATTAAGCAACCCTCTTTCCTAACATAGATTTGTAGTTTTAATTTGTTGAATTGGTTGTTTGGGAGACCTAGGGAGACCAATGCATTTGGCTACTCAACGAGACACTTGAAATGTTGGAGAAAAAGGAAAATATGCTCTTGAAAAAGGCTTCTGGGACTTGCATGGCAGTACTATCCATAAGTGTATCAAAATTATTTCCAATACTAGCTACCATTGGATGTAATGACCAATGAGCATAAGCTTGAATATTTGCATTGACTACATGACCTGGATCTGCCATTTGAGCCCTAGGTGCATCTGTAGCAGGCTTCATCAGATCGGTTTGCTGTTTCAACAACTGATTGAACAACCTGATTTGTTTTACTATCTTCAACCTTACATAGTATGCTTTGAAAAAAAAAGCATTTTTTTCCCATTATCTCCCATATTGCAGTAGTAACAGAAGGTTCAATTCTAGCTTCTCTAGAGAGAGCCTTTACCACTTCTCCTTTGCTCTTGTACAGCTGCAGGCAGCCTTCTATTAAAGAATAAACATATTTAAGAAGGTTGAGAATTTTCATGTTATGTTTGCAGGTTGCGAATGACATTGAATTTGCATCAGCTATTGGATCGTCTTCAAGGATAGCTTTACCATTATGATTGCTTCCTTCTGATTCTTCGGAAGCTACCTCTGTTTCAGATGCCATTTGAACATATTCGAGAAGAGGGTCATTTATAATAGGTGTGCACATGTTCACTTTATTCAATTTTCAAAGATAATATGTATTTTTTCTGTAATTTTGTCAATGCTAAATATGAATTAATTCTTTTCAAAGCTTTCGATAACCAATATAGAGATAGAAAAGTATGTTGCAATATTATTATGCATAAGTTATTTATTGAGTTTGACAAAATAAGCCTACTTAGAGATATGAAGTATGGAAAGAAAGTATGTTGCAATATTATTATGCATGCGTCCTGAAATATTTAGGAACACGTAATTTGCTACTTTTATTATTGCACTTATGGACTTATGGGATATATCTGGGTTATAAAGAATGTATTTGGCAAAGCTCATCTATGAGATTACTTTCTTTATTAGTTCTATTTTACTGTTATTATTTGATTTCTTAATCAGTTCTATTTTAGTCAGGTAAAGACAGCAGATTCTATTTTAGTCAGGTAAAGACATCAGATTCTATTTTAGTCAGGTAAAGACAGCAGATTTCTTAATCAGTTCTATTTGATTTCTTAATCAGTTCTATTTTAGTCTAGTTGAAGGATATACTCATCAGATCAATTATTTATCCTATAGTTTTATTTTGGTTGCTAAGTTTTAATCTAGCAGCTAATTGTAAATTAACACAAGTTCCAATTTTCTACGGAAAGAAAAATAATAGTTAAATTCCGTAGTAAATAGTGCATTTAACCAAAAAATTGTGGTGAGCTGTAGTTGTAGGAAATGGGTTAGGAGAAGACTGAATTTGAACTAAAAATGTAAACAGAAGTGTAAGAATTGAATAAAGGACCGTGAATGTTGCCAGTTTCTTTCTTTGCAATGAAAGGTTTTCAAAAATACAAAGATGTATGCAAAGTTACTTGATTAAATTTGTGACTGAAATGTAAAACCAAAGTTGTATAATGTGAGAGAAAAAAATGTACAAGCCAAAACCAAATGTAGTCCAAAATGACGGAAGATATAAAACCTGTAACATATGATTCTGCTACTGGGCACAGTCATTAGACACTGGCTGCTTTATATAATAGACACCGTCCCTCGACCTTGATTCATTTTGTGGACTATCTACCTGTTAATGGTGCTGTTTGTCTTTAACCTGAGTCCCTGGGTTTACAGCAGGGTTTTACTCTGTTAAATTAAAGTTAAAATAAAATTATTTTTGGCATACATACATATGTTAACTGTCCTCCTAGTTAGTATACTTCTCAAATGGTTGGTTATCAGAACAAAACCCAAGTGCATATATTAGTATTTTTGTCATTTACTTGAACCCGCCAAGGCACCACTAGGATATTACTAGCGCATACATGGTTCTGTTATTTCCTTCGAACTGCTTGAGTTAATACACTGTACATCTTTGCACAAGGTGCCGACTTATTTAGAAATGTCATCAAGGTGCTGACTTATTTAGAAATAACCATTGAACTTTGAAAAATAGGTGGAACCGTGTAATTCATCTACAATTTTGCACTTGGAATCTGTATTTAATAGTGATTGCATTTTGAGACTATTGTTGTTTATTTATTTTCTACAGATGTCCTCCTACTCAAGGCCTTCGACCGATTATCATGACTACTTCCTACGGTATTGTCCATCGGCCTATTCAGACGATTCAGGCGATCCTACTCAAATTGTTTGCTCAGCCGAATCTCAGACACCAACTCCGTTTAGCGTCTACGAGAGAATAGAGTCGAGTTTAGAAAGAGATTTGGCATTATTAAGTGTTCAGAATGATATGGCATCGCCTACCAGATCGACCACACCTACAAGATTGCCACCCCTACCAACATGCTATGTTGAAGAAGCACAATCTCGAAGGTTGTTATGCCGTTGCAACATTGAACCAATATTCAGAACATGCTATTTAAATAAAAATGTTGGTCGCCGATATTTTATTTGTGCAAATACTGGAACTCTTAGAGATTGTGGATTCATCCACTGGATTGACGAACCATTATGTGATCGTGGTGTGGAATTTGCATTGGAGGTTCTTGAAGAAAACAAAAGGCTTAAAAAGGAGCTTAAATTGCAAGATTTCATCGAGCTCAATAGACAAAAGATGTGTCAAAATTGAAAAGGTATGACTTTGAACTTATAACATTTTCTGCTATTTGAAACTTAATTGATGTTATTAAATTAAATGCACGCAGAAAGCAGTAGAAGAAGCAGAGAAAATGAGAAAAATTGGTGGTACAAGCTATGCAGATTTTTGGATGTATGGTTCGTTATATAGTTGGAGTTTCGCGTTTGGTACTTGTAGACTTCAAATATGAAAAACATCTTGCATTATGTTAATTCTGTATTGTTATTACTATGGAATCGGATATTGTATATGTATTAAATTTAGTATCTTTATGTATTGAATTTTTTTGTTAGTTCATACTTTGTTGTTATCAGGAATATGGATTTTTTTTCCTTATTGATTTGGTTACATGTTGCTATGTTGAGATAATTCCATAGCTGAATGAATGCATATTAAATAGAGCTTGTGCTATCTTATATGCAAATATTAGCGTTGCATGTTACCAACGCTTTTAAGTGTTGAGAATATAATATTGCCAACGCTTATAAGCATTGTGAATGAATATTTGCCAACGCATATAAGCGTTGCGAATGAATATTTGCCAACGCATATAAGCGTTGGGAATGAATATTTTCCAACGCTTATATGCGTTGGTAATACATTGCCACGCCCCCATAGCAACGCTAATAAGTGTTGCGGAAATTGTTTGCGACAGTTATACTCGTTGGCAATCACCTGTTTTGGTGTAGTGATATAATAATAGAATATTACCATATCAATGTAAATTTCCCAGTGATTATAAACTAATAAAGCACTGAAATAAATATAATTTATAAGTACAGTTCAAGCACAATATAGATGCCAGAGTCTAAGAGCATTTACTTGCTAATAATCAAATTGAATTTGTACTCGGTTATATGAAAAAGGCAGTAGTGAAGAAAAACAATAATAACAGTTATAATGAATTACAAAAAAAAAGGATTTTAATAAAAATATGGGATTACCATACCCTCTTCTGAAGATAACTTGAATGCATAACTTGGATAAATATCACCATGCACCGATTCATAAAACATAAAAGGTGCAAATGTTTAAAGAACATTATACCAATCTAACAGAAAAAAAGATCATGTAAGAGTCAACATTCACACTGCAATGTAAAAAGGATTAAGAATATAGAATGAAACACACCATGAATGTCTAGGGCTCATTGAAGAATAATTCAATCAAGCCCAAAAAAAACAATATTTAAAAAATACAGAAAAATTTAGTTATTTTGGATAGAGGACAAAGGATAATGAGGCTTAAATCAACAGAGGTAACAAATGAGTGAGAAGCCAGTGTGACATCTTTATAGCTAAGAATGAAACCACATCTAATCAAGGACCAATATAGCAATATATATATGTCTATATATAGTTATTGATCATCTACACTAAGACAACCTAATTACGCAATGTCTTATGATACTGGTTTTTCATATGTAGAACTACTAATTCTGACAAAAGAATCATGAAACAGTAAAAAAATCATAGCAATAGTTACTATTTTGTAGCAAACAAAATGTATTTTGATTTCCTCTCATAAAATGCCAGTGTTAAGAAAACAACTACCTCTCTATCTCCCTTTGCCTCATATCATTTTCGTTTTCTTTTGTTGTTCTCAGTAGAAAAAACTGTCAGCTCACAGCCAAATAAAGTTAGTCATCTATTTGATATTTAGCTCTAGTTCGTTGGGCCAACGTATTGAACAAAGCCAGGTTCATGGTGCACCCTGCGAAAAAGATTATACTTGTAAATAAGTAGGTCAATTGAAGAAAGAAAAAAAACATTTTGCAGCCTATAGGATGTAGATTGTATTGCTTTGAATGTGAATCATTTATATATAATGTCTAAATGCACTTCTATGGATAAATGTCCATTGTATGACTACATATTTTATCACACTCCCATTTCAATTTTCAAGGGTTTAGAAGCAGGACAACTTTATTTCTCAGAGCTGAAAAGAGGACTTCAAATTTAACACACATGAACATCTTCCAAAAGAATAAATTTCAAAATTCAAACTCAGTTTTATTCTTATTTTACCGAGAATTATCTTCTTGAATATTTGTCTTCTTACCTAAAACTCCATAGACTTACTTTTATATTCAAAACCGTAATTTCACCACCAAATATCAACATACTCAATAAATTTTTCAAATGCAAGACACGGGAAGAAAGGTGGCACTGCGACACGTCAAAAAGAGTAATATCTTCATAATGCGTATGTTTAGTTAAATTTATATTACGAATCCGATTTCAAGAAGTAAGATAATATGAAGCGTTCATTTATGACCATCAAATAACTTCTCATGCGGTTAAAAAAGATGAAAATTTTTCCTCAAATTATGAGCAAGAAGAAACGTATAGAGTAAACAAATAAAGTATATCGTAGCTGGTAAATAGATCACTGCTGAAGCGAAGAAAACAATGACTATATTCCAGGGAAACTGCATACCATTCACCTTTTTAAGAGCTTCACAACATGAATATTATTTAGCATATAATAACAATCACCTGAAATAAGCCAATATAAGATAATGAGGTTATAAACTACATAAAAACATGCAAAAGAAAATTTTTCCACATTTACAAAACACAGGTTAAAAACATGCAAAAGAACTTAAATTTACAAACCAACAACTGCAGAGGAATCATTCCTAAATCCAGTCAATTTTTACATTGTTGCAGACGCTGAAATGGGAGAACATTATAATTTAGAAGCAAGTAAGACCTATTCGTTCAGTCACTTACAGATCTGAGAACCATCCAAAGCGTAGGTAGATAATTAAATAAAAGAAAGTGGATAAATAAGTGAAAAGCTATTATCAGTTGCAAATAGAGTGGAAAACCTGAACGAAAAATCTCTAATAGGGTTTTTTCCTCAAAGCATCATATCAAATCTGAAATTGAATAGAAATAGGTTGTGAAACCATCAAACATGTTTTGTGACGATCCCAAAATCCGAGGGGCGGTATTAAGGATAATAATTGGAATATAACACATTACTCATCATAGCAGAGTACAGATAATAGCAAAACAATAAATAGAATAATTTTACATGGATATGACAGCGGAATCACAACGTGTAACAACATCAGAATAGCACAGCGTAGGATATAACTTAGTAAATAAAAAGGGAAGTGATCAGTCATTATCGCCAGAGGCGGAATACATACATATAGTGAGACATAATAAGGGTATCAGTCTACATCGCCGAAGGCGGTACATATACATACAATAAGAAGTACTGAAAGTAAAGCAGTCTGCATCGCCAGTGGCGGAATCATAATATAAGTACAATAATGGCGGAAAAAGTCAAAGTCATCTCTGTGAAGTCAGCCTCGACATGAGCCAAAATGCACTCTATGCAACAGTGCAAAGCCAAAAACAACCTGTCACCTGTGAACTAGGCTGCCCGTGTGAAAATAAGGGCACCCGCGTTTGCAAAGTGAAACAAACAACGAGTCAGTCATGGGGACTGGTATGAGGAATCTATTTAACAGTTTAAACAACAGTAATAAGCAAATCACAGGACCACGCCACTTTCGCGGAACGGGTTTACTCCAGTGATTGCTAGTGCATTTAAAACAAAGTAAATTCTTTTAAAACAACGCAATGCTTTTTAAAAGAATGAAGCCAATATAAGACTCAGGTCCCATCACACAATGCAACGCAAGCCGGAGGATAGAGTTTTACCTTATAATGGCCAAATATGCTTGATACGTATAAAGCAAAATCAATTGATATTATTACTAGTGCATATATGTTTCAAAAACGAATAGCATCATAAATATCAATCATAGACGGCATAAGTGCCTCATACCACTATGTCGCCATACTAGTTCTACAATCGAGTCCGTTATTTCGTATTGGAAATTGGATTTCCATCATGAGTCGAGGCAAGGGGCAAGCTCCTCTCCGCTTCGAGACACTCTAGCAAATGTCTCAGGACTACACACTCTGGGTAACCCTGGATCCTCCAAGGCCGGTCCTCTCTTACGTTTGAGGATTAATTATTCCTGAACACACGTTTCCCGGTCCTTACAGACCTATAATCGAGGCACCTCGCATTTCAACAACCACATAGGTGAAAAATAGATATAAATGTCAGGGCTGGTAAGTCACTGACACCACCATAGCTAGAAAGAAACGTCATGCTCTCCTTGGGTTCTTATCCCGTTTTTGACTCATACCGAGGTGTGAGGCTCGCGAATCCCCGCTATACACAAAGCCAGGTCACGCAGACCGTGCTTTGATCATCATCCACAAGACTTTGCTTTGCAACAGAAGTCTTGATCACAGCATCTTGGCATGCCACATCGGCAGTCCACTCCATACGATTGATTTCCATCGATATATAACCTCTGAGCTCGTATGTCTCAGAGAAGGGCGTTAAGCAAAAGAATAAATTCTCCGCAGCCAAACAGATATATATTTAACAGAGATCAATCAGTATAGAACAAAATCCAATGTCAGACACACAGTCCATTTACAAGTCCATCCTGGATCTGAACGAAACCGGAGGCGTCAAATTCCTCGTATATCCGTCCAATCAACACATACGTTCAGACGGCTACTACTTCCGTTCCTTCACGGTAGCTACTCCGGCCAGGAACCTCAGCAGCGCCCATCCAACCGATACGAAGATCGTCGGTCTTGAATCGTCTTTGCATTTTCCAATTCGAATCGCTCGATAAATTATTTGAAATGAGGGTTAGCTCGGCCTTTTCAAATAATTCACGTAATTAGAATTTAAATCGATTCTTTTCATGGTTATATTATTCGACATCCATCTTTCGGTTCTTTAGTATTATTTTCGTGTCAAGCCCATACAACCATCAAATATCAAACAATTCAAGCCCAATTGGATTATTTGCAATCTAGGTTGCTTATAATATTTTATAACGATTTTTCGCCATTTTTATTTATTTAAAAATGGTCATATTTAATTAAACGACGTTTCAGGTCGTGCCGTGGCACTGGCGCTGTTTTTCCCCTAATTTGTTTTACACATATCGGAAAATCTAACCGTTGGATTTCTACGAAGTCTATACCAGTGGGAAGGTATTCCCAAAGCGAACCCAACGGTTCCAGTTTCGTGAGAATCCGACGGTCGGATCTTCCACACTAGTCGTTTGAAGTTACGGTTTCAAAATTCGAACTGCAGCGTCGTTATTCGATTTAATTTAATTATATTTATATTTATATATAAATATAAACGATTCTGGCGCTGTTTTTCTTTAGATTTGAATTAAACATTCCGTACAATCCAACCGTTGGATTTTTACAAGGTTGGTGTCGTTGGGAAGATATTTCCAAGGCGAACCCAGTGGTTGCGGTTTCGGGAAGATCCGATGGTCGGATTTCTCGTACTAATCGTTTCAAATTACGATTCCGAAACACGAACTGCACGGCTTCGATTCCTTTTAATTATATTTATATTTATATATATAAATATAGTTCATTCTATAATTTCAACTATAGTTCATTCTATATTTTCAACTTCGTTTTCACTTCAAATATTTCACTAACGCCTTAATATTTCGAAAAATTTCGCCATAACCTCCTTTGTACGGGGAGGGGTTTGGAAATTTATTGGGCCGTGTTAGGTACCCAATAAATCCTAAAAAGCATCCACATATTTATAGTGATATATTCTGGTGTTTACGGGGAAGCATGTATAGATAATCACTCCAGAGAATAAATTCTCGTCACCCCGTTTCCGTGTGGAAATAAATAGTCCATGGGCCGTATCTAATAACTAGAGAGACATGATTATTGTCAACTCCAGACCCGTGTGGGGTTTTTATTAATCTGGCAGTTTATCGTTATATTTTATATAGTCCAAATCAGTCATCAGTTCAACCTGTAATATAAAATCATCGCCATACAAGCCTCTCGCTCGTATGGTAAATCTTCCACCTCGTCACACAAGCTCCAATTGCTTATGTGGAATATGATGAAGTATGCCTATCGTCAAGAAGTATGCCATGTAGTGTAGTTCAAAATTAGTTGTAACTATCCTATGGCGATGTTTATTATTTCACACAGAATAACCAGCACTCCGCATCCAATGGCATTCACAGGAGTTGATATAAAAATAAAATTGCGCAGCCAACTCATCAAGGCTTACCTATTTGTCGGGCACGCAAATAATTTCTTTACTCTACAGCTAATCCATTTTCCCTTCAACACATGTATATATATGCAGAACAAAGCTAATAATAATATTTCTAGCGAACTATTATTTATTTCAACACGTGTGTATTTTTATCAAAGCGTATACATGATAAAAGAAATATTTTTATCATCAAAAATATTTATTCAGCACGTGAATGTTTTTAACACTTCATATTCACAATAAAAATGTAGTTTTTATCGTCGATTCATTTTATTTTAAAATACGATAACATTCAACACATGGATTTCAACTCGACGAACGAATTTCAATTCAACACATGAATATTCTCTATAGTTTGTATATATATATATATGTGATTTTTATCGCTAAAACTATTTGTTTAAATTCAAATAATATTCAACACATGAATTTCAACTCAACGAATGAATTGCAACTCAACACGTGAATATTCGATATAGTTTGTATATATATAAAAATGTGATTTTTATCGCTAAAACTATTTGTTTAAATTCAAATAATATTCAACACATGAATTTCAACTCAACGAATGAATTGCAACTCAACACATGAATATTCTCTATAGTTTGTATATATATATATATAAATGTGACTTTTATCGCTAAAACTATTTGTTTAAATTCAAATAATATTCAACACATGAATTTCAACTCAACGAATAAATTGCAACTCAACACATGAATATTGGTTTCAACATATGTAATTTATTTCAATGAATGAAAATTATTCTATCACATGAATATTCTCTATAGTTTGTATATATATATATATATAAATGTGATTTTTATCGCTAAAACTATTTGTTTAAATTCAAATAATATTCAACACATGAATTTCAACTCAACGAATGAATTGCAACTCAACACATGAATATTGGTTTCAACATATGTAATTTATTTTAACGAATGAAAATTATTCTATCACATGAATATTTCAGAAAATTTCGGCAGTATAACGACAGGGTAGTTAAAACCGGGACCGTCCCTAGTACGGCTCCTCGCTCTACCTTAAAACCTCGCGGTTTTTGACAATGGGGATCATGCATCTAGTTCGCACGCAGGCGGCATGTTTTATTTTCAATTCCACAATCATATTCTAATTTGTTTCAACCACAGGAGGGTATTTTTCAACCACAAAGGTATTTTTCAACCACAATATCAACCACAAACAATTATTTCCAACCATTCGTCATACCATATAATATCACGTCAATCACAAGCAATAAATATCGTCCATGGTCTGTGGACGAGGGGAGTATATATATATATATATATATATATATATTATTATAATTCACTTGCATTTCATCCCAATTCAAAGCATATATGTTTCATTCAACGCTTGTATAATTTATACATCGCTAATATAACTTATACAGCACATGTACATGAGGTATACAATGCGTATATAATTTACACTTCGCTTATATAATTTATACAACGCGATTCCATTCACACAATTCAGTTTAGATTCCTCACATTGGTTATTGCTGTGCTAAAAATCGTAGGAAGATCAGAAAAATCCGCGGCTTCTTCTAAAATGTAGAGAGCCTCCTTGTGGTCACGGTGTCTCCTGTTTCATCAAATTTCGTTAAAGAACGAAAAAGATATTATTTTTCAAAGTTTTGCAATGCTTTATAGTGTTATTTTCAATTCAGAATAATAAAGGTCGAACCTTTATATTTTGTTCAGAACTAGGTTTGGGATTTTTGCAAAATCCGTGAAGTATGGGGATGATCGGCGGTGCTGACGTGGAAGGGGGCGGCGAGGGCTTCACGACGCTGGTGGTTTGAGGGGTTGCGATGGCAGATCGGGGTGGCGGCGGTGCTGGGAAGTCGATGACTTCCTGGCTTCGATTCCGGTGGAGGAGGTGATGGTGGATGTCGGGTTGGGGTCGGATCTGAAGAAGGGTGAAGGGGCTTTCGAGTGGCGGTGGTGGCGCGACCTATAGGTGGCGGTGGCGGTCGGAAAACGAATGGGAAGGTCGGAGCTTCCTGGATCATCGGTTTCGTCTGGGGCGGCTAGGGTTTTTGAGATATATTTTTTTTATAAAGGAAAAATCCTATTGGTCGAGGCTTTATAGGAAATTTTAAATAGTGTTTCTACTAACGAACTCGAAATCAAACCCAACGACTGTCGCCCCTAGCTAAATACCCCCATTCCAGACACAATGGGATATGTTTCGTTGGCCAATTCGACTGTTACAGTCAGTTATTTTTCAAATTAAAATATAAAACATTCAATATTTAATTTGAACGTACATTTCAATTTGCCAGGGCCACAAACTGAATCGAAAAATTCCAGAAAAATAAATCTAGCTTTGTTTTGACGATACGGTCCTAACAAAACCAGTTTCGTCGAATTCTGAGCTCGTTTGAAAAACGGCCGTTTTTAGGTCGACCCATTTTAACAGAAATTGACCAATCACATTTTCTTTTGCCCCGCTCACATACTAGCTTCAAAAATTATGAAATTTGAAACTTAGCAATAGTTTGACATCCCGGACCCAACAAAAGTGGTTTCGTCGAATTCCGAGGTCGTATGCAAAATATCAATTTTCGGGGGCTATATATGCTATATAGCGACCTTTCTGAAAATTCATTTGGCCATAACTTTTGATTCCTGCTATAAAACTTCGATTTTTCAGATTCGTTAGAAAGGTATTCATAAACAGATTTAAATATTTTCATTTTCGCTAAAATCCGTTATATTTTCCACCCGGTACAGTCATACAAAGTTTGTATTCAAACTTTCAAACTACAATACTATACCCAATTCTTTATTTTATTGAAATAGGCTATTTCAACTATTCAAATTCTTTGGTATTAACCAATTTTAAAAATTTTAAATTGGTTCACATTTTCCGGGTTACTACAATCTCCCCCACTTAAAACTTTTCGTCCTCGAAAAGGAAATAACAGCTAAGTAGGAAATAAAATGTAAATGCAAAGTATTGTAAAGGTACCTCGCACCGGAGTTAGTCAGAGATGTCCACTCTGCATTTGGGGTAGGCTTGTTTAATGCTTTCCTCAGTCTCCCAAGTACAGTCTCTAGGATCACTACTCCACTGCACTTTGACTAAATGAATCTTTTTGCTCCTTAGCTCTCTAGTTTCTTTGCCAACAATTTTTAATGGCTCTCTTCTTAGTGCTAATTCTGGAGTTATGTCTATATCCTGTTGCGCTGCTTCTTCCACAACAAGATCTGGATCATGGACATGTTTTCTGAGTTGAAACACGTGGAACACATCATGTACACCAGGCAACCAATCAAGTAATGAAACCCTATATGCAAGAGTTCCAATCCGTTCAAGTATAGGAAAGGGACCAATAAATCTCGGTGCCAACTTCCCAGTCTTGCCAAATCTGATTACTCCCCGCATTGGAGAAACTCTTAGATAAACATAATCGCCAACGGCAAATGATAAATCTCTTCTTCTAGCATCAGCATAACTTTTCTGTCGGCTTTGTGCGGTTTTCAATCGCTTCTTAATGAAATCGACTTTATCCGATGCTTCTCGAATCATATCGGGCCCTAACACAAGTCTGTTGCCAGGTTCTACCCAACATGCGGGAGATCTGCACGGTCTACCGTATAATGCTTCAAATGGAGACATTCCCAGACTTGCTTGATAGCTGTTGTTGTAAGAGAATTCGGCTAAATGTAAGTGATCTTCCCATGAGCCTCCAAAATCAATAACGCAAGCCCGCAGTAAATCTTCTAGAATTCTATTCACCCGCTCTGTTTGGCCGTCTGTCTGTTGGTGATAAGCGGTGCTTAAATTCAATTTGGTTCCCAATTCTGCCTGGAATGCTTCCCAGAATTTGCTAGTAAAAAGGGGATCTCTATCACTGACTATATTGAGCGGCACCCCATGTAGTTTAACTATTTCTTTGAAGTAAATCTGTGCTAAACTTTGAGCCGTTCTGTTGGATCGGACAGGTATGAAATGGGCAGTCTTCGTGAAGCGATCTACGATTACCCATATACTGTCGTTTCCTTTCTTAGTTCGAGGCAAACCATCAATGAAGTCCATTGAGATTTGCTCCCACTTCCATCCTGGAATTTCTAAGGGTTGTAATAATCCAGCCAATTTCTGCTGATCACTCTTAACTAGCTGGCAAGTGGGGCATCTACTAACATATAATGAAATATCTCTTTTCATTGCCTTCCACCAGAATGTGTGCTTGATATCGTTATACATTTTGCTCACACCGGGATGGATACTTAATTTGGACTTGTGGCATTCATCTGGCACTTCTCTCTTTAGCTCGGAGATGTCGGGAACACAAATTCTTCCTTTTAATCTCAGAACCCCCTCACTATCCACTTGGAAGCTGGAGTCTATGCCGTCATTGATTCTTTTGATCATCACTTCTACAAAATTATCCTCTTTTTGAAGGGTCGAGATCCTGTCAATTAAAGAAGACGTAATGATAAAACCGGCAATGATTTCATTCTTTCTACTGAGCGCATCTGCTACAACATTGGCTTTCCCTGGAGTGTATATAATTTTAAAATCGTATGCTGCAAGGAATTCTAACAAACGCTGTTGTCTCAAGTTTAGATCTTTCTAAGTGAACAGATATTTCAAGGATTGATGATCGGTAAATAGTTCGAACTTCTCGCCCAATAAATAATGCCTCCAGATTCTTAAAGCAAACACGATAGCTAATAACTCAAGATCATGAGTTGCATAGTTTCTTTCATGCGGCTTCAGCTGACGGCTGGCATAAGCGACCACTTGGCCTTTTTGCATTAATACTGCTCCTAGCCCTCTAATAGAAGCATCTGTCCATACAGTCAAGTCTTGGTTGCCTTCTATAATTGTCAATACTGGAGCGGTTGTCAACTTCAGTTTCAGCTCCTGGAAAGCTTCTTCACATTCGGGAGTCCATTTGAATTTCTCATGCTTCTTTGTAAGCTTTGTCAATACACCTGATATCTTTGAAAAATCCTGAACGAATTTCCGATAGTAACTAGCTAATCCAAGGAAACTTCGAACTTCTGTGGGGGTAGTAGGTTGTTTCCAGTTCTGAATCGCTGTAATTTTTCTTGGATCTACAGCAATCCCTTCTTTTGATACGACATGGCCTAGGAACTTAACTTCATCCTGCCAAAAGACACACTTAGAAAATCTAGCTTTCAAGACATTTCTCCTTAGAATTTTCAACACTTGTTCTAAGTGTTTTGCATGCTCGCCTTCCGACTTGGAGTAGATTAAAATGTCATCGATGAAGACTAGAACAAATTTATTCAATACGCCACGGAACACTCTGTTCATAAGATCGACGAAGTATGCCGGAGCGTTACACAAGCCGAATGACATTACTAACCATTCGTAGAATAAATCGAGACCCCTGAAGGCTGTCAAAGGAACACAGTCTTCGGCTATACGTAATTGGTGGAAGCCTGTAGCTAGGTCCATTCTGGAGAATACTATTGCTCCATTTAATTGATCTAACAGATCGTCTATTCGGGGCAAGGGATATTTGTTCTTCAGTGTCTCTTTACTGAGATCACGGTAATCAACACAAAGTCTTAGAGTACCGTCTAATTTCGGGACAAATACTACTGCTGCTCCCCACACTGAAAAGCTTAGTCTGATCAGACCTTTCCAAAGCAATTCTCGGGTTTGACTACCTAACTCTTCTTTTTCTTTCGGGGCCATTCTTCTAATTGGATGTACTACTGGTCAGGCGTTAGGAATTAGATCTATTCTAAATTCAATTTCTCTTTGCGGCGGTAAGTTTTCTACTTCTTCAAACACATCCGCATAGTTTTTAACGACCGATATCTTTTCTAGTGAAGGGGGAGTAACTTCTAAAGAAGACCAAAATTCTGTTCTATTAATTTCTGAGCCATGGCATGGTATACATATAGGTCCAAGCTTCGTTTTGACTTTAACGATTCATTCCGCACATCTAACTTTAGCCTTATATTTGGTTAACCATTCCAAACTGAGAATAACATCGAATTCCAATAGATTCATGATTATTAAGTTGATGGGAAACTTGTAGAAGGAATAGGAGATAGGCACTCTGCAGTACGAACTGAGACTAACAGAACCTCCTATCGGGTTTTGAACTTTAATTGATTTTTTAAGATCTCTTACTTTTAACTTCAACTTACTAACAGTGTTACTAGAAATGAAGCTACGTGATGCACCAGTATCAAAAAGTACAGAAACAGGAATATTTTTAATGGTGAGGGTACCTCCCAAGACGTCGGGTTTACCTGATCCATCGGTGGTAGCTGGCGGGGTCTTCCCGTCATACACATGAGCCACTTGTGCATTCTGCTTCAGAGGACAATTCCTGCTATCGCGCCCCTTCTTAGGACAGTTGTTGCATTCGGCTGAGTCTGGATTTGCCTTTGGTTTCCTCAGGGCTTTGCACACATTAGAAAAATGACCTGGCTTCCCGCAGTTGTAGCAATTTCCTTTGGGGATCTTTCCAGGTTTCTGAGTAGCGGCCGCTGTAATGTTAGACTCGGCCTGATCTGCTGAAGCCTTGCGATTATTTCCAACTTGGCTTTTGGCGCGGTCTTGGCTGGCGTGCCTTTCATCCATATCCTCGTAATTGCAAGCCATTTCTACCAATTCTGAGAAGGAGAGTTTGATGTTGCTCATGGCTCTGTCATGGTACTTGCGCTTTAGCCCAAATATGAATCTCTTGTTCTTTGCTCTGTTGGTCATAATAAGCTCTGGAGCATAGCGCGACAACTGGGTGAATTTATTGAGGTAATCCTGGATAGAGAGATCTCCTTGCTGGAGATTAGCAAACTGCTCTCGCATCCTCTCTAAAGCCTGTTCAGGTACAAACTTCTCGTTGAACATGGTTTTGAATTGCTCCCAGGTTCTGACAGTACCTGCTGCATCCTCTGAGGTGATGGCATCCCACCACAGCTCTGCTTCCTCCTGTAGGAGACAAATACCTAGTCGTGCTTTGTTGTTGGTTCCCAAACCCATTCCTTCAAAGATCTTTTCACAGGTCTTCAACCAAGCTATAGCCTCTGTCACTGTATCAGTGCCAGAAAAGGGTTTTCCCCCCAGGTTCCTATACCTCTTCGCTACTCTGTCTAGCTCGAAGTCCTCGGGTGCTGGTGGCTGAACAATAGGGCCTCCCTCAACTACGGGGATATTCCCCTGTCCTCCTGCTACTCCTGCTCGGCCTCCACGGCCTCCTCTAGCTGCTGCTGCTCGTGTAGCCATCAGAAAGAGTACTGTATAAGCAAGAAAAGAGTCAAGCTCATAGATTTGATAATTTTCATATATGATAAAGCAGGGGAACATAAGGAAAGGAAATGATGTACTGATCACTTTGTTTTGCTATTCTGCTTAGCTCATTCTAGGACATTGCTAATCCTATCTCTAATGAGCTACTCGCCTTAGAACACTACTGATTCTATTCTGACGAGATGTTTAATGTGTTAGATCCCGGAACTAAGGTTAACCAAAGCTCTGATACCAACTGTGACGATCCCAAAATCCGAGGGGCGGTATTAAGGATAATCATTGGAATATAACACATTAATCATCATAGCAGAGTACAGATAATAGCAAAACAATAAATAGAATAATTTTACATGGATATGACAGCGGAATCACAACATGTAACAACATCAGAATAGCACAGCGTAGGATATAACTTAGTAAATAAAAAGGGAAGTGATCAGTCATCATCGCCAGAGGCGGAATACATACATGCAAACATAATAAGGGTATCGGTCTACATCGCTGAAGGTGGTACATATACATACAATAAGAAGTACTGAAAGTAAAGCAGTCTGCATCGCCAGTGGCGGAATCATAATATAAGTACAATAATGGAGGAAAAAGTCAAAGTCATCTCTGTGAAGTCAGCCTCGACATGAGCCAAAATGCACTCTATGCAACAGTGCAGAGCCAAAAACAACCTGTCACCTGTGAACTAGGCTGCCCGTGTGAAAATAAGGGCACCCGCGTTTGCAAAGTGAAACAAACAACGAGTCAGTCATGGGGACTGGTATGAGGAATCTATTTAACAGTTTAAACAACAGTAATAAGCAAATCACAGGACCATGCCACTTTCGCGGAACGGGTTTACTCCAGTGATTGCTAGTGCATTTAAAACAAAGTAAATTCTTTTAAAACAACGCAATGCTTTTTAAAAGAATGAAGCCAATATAAGACTCATGTCCCATCACACAGTGCAACGCAAGCCGGAGGATAGAGTTTTACCTTATAATGGCCAAATATGCTTGATATGTATAAAGCAAAATCAATTGATATTATTACTAGTGCATATATCTTTCAAAAACGAATAGCATCATAAATATCAATCATAGACGGCATAAGTGCCCCATACCACTTTGTCGCCATACTAGTTCTACAATCGAGTCCATTATTTTGTATTGGAAATTAGATTTCCGTCATGAGTCGAGGGAAGGGGCAAGCTCCTCTCCGCTACGAGACACTCTAGCAAATGTCTCAGGACTACACACTCTGGGTAACCCTGGATCCTCCAAGGCCGGTCCTCTCTTACGTTTGAGGATTAATTATTCCTGAACACACGTTTCCCGGTCCTTACAGACCTATAATCGAGGCGCCTCGCATTCCAACAACCACATAGGTCAAAAATAGATATAAATGTCAGGGCTGGTAAGTCACTGACACCACCAAAGCTAGAAAGAAACGTCATGCTCTCCTTGGGTCCTTATCCCGTTTTTGACTCATACCGAGGTGTGAGGCTCGCGAATCCCCGCTATACACAAAGCCAGGTCACGCAGACCGTGCTTTGATCATCATCCACAAGACTTTGCTTTGCAACAGAAGTCTTGATCACAACATCTTGGCATGCCACATTGGCAGTCCACTCCATACGATTGATTTCCATCGATATATAACCTCTGAGCTCGTATGTCTCAGAGAAGGGCGTTAAGCAAAAGAATAAATTCTCCGCCGCCAAATAGATATATATTTAACAGAGATCAATCAGTATAGAACAAAATCCAATGTCAGACACATAGTCCATTTACAAGTCCGTCCTGGATCTGAACGAAACCGAAGGCGTCAAATTCCTCGTATATCCGTCCAATCAACACATACGTTCAGATGGCTACTACTTCCGTTCCTTCACGGTAGCTACTCCGGTCAGGAACCTCAGCAGCACCCATCCAACCGATACGAAGATCGCCAGTCTTGAATCGTCTTTGCATTTTCCAATTCGAATCGCTCGATAAATTATTTGAAATGAGGGTTAGCTCGGCCTTTTCAAATAATTCACGTAATTAGAATTTAAATCGATTCTTTTCATGGTTTTATTATTCGACATCCATCTTTCGGTTCTTTAGTGTTATTTTCGTGTCAAGCACATACAACCATCAAATATCAAACAATTCAAGCCCAATTGGATTATTTGCAATCTAGGTTGCTCGATATTTCGCCATTTTTATTTATTTAAAAATGGCCATATTTAATTAAACGACGTTTTAGGTCGTGCCGTGGCACTGTTTTTCCCCTAATTTTTTTTACACATATCGGAAAATCTAACCGTTGGATTTCTACGAAGTCTATACCAGTGGGAAGGTATTCCCAAAGCGAACCCAACGGTTCCAGTTTCGTGAGAATCCGACGGTCGGATCTTCCACACTAGTCGTTTGAAGTTACGGTTTAAAAATTCGAACTGCAGCGTCGTTATTCGATTTAATTTAATTATATTTATATTTATATATAATTATAAACGATTCTGGGGCTGTTTTTCTTCAGATTTGAATTAAACATTCCGTACAATCCAACCGTTGGATTTTTACAAGGTTGATGCCGTTGGGAAGATATTTCCAAGGCGAACCCAGCGGTTGCGGTTTTGGGAAGATCCGATGGTCGGATTTCTCGTACTAATCGTTTCAAATTACGATTCCGAAACACGAACTGCACGGCTTCGATTCCTTTTAATTATATTTATATTTATATATATATATAGTTCATTCTATAATTTCAACTATAGTTCATTCTATATTTTCAACTTCGTTTTCACTTCAAATATTTCACTAACGCCTTAATATTTCGAAAAATTTCGCCATAACCTCCTTTGTACGGGGAGGGGTTTGGAAATTTATTGGGCCGTGTTAGGTACCCAATAAATCCTAAAAAGCATCCACATATTTATAGTGATATATTCTGGTGTTTACGGGGGAGCATGTATAGATAATCACTCCAGAGAATAAATTCTCGTCACCCCGTTTCCGTGTGGAAATAAATAGTCCATGTGCCGTATCTAATAACTAGAGAGACGTGATTATTATCAACTCCAGACCCGTGTGGGGTTTTTATTAATCTGGCAGTTTATCGTTATATTTTATATAGTCCAAATCAGTCATTAGTTCAACCTGTAGTATAAAATCATCGCCATACAAGCCTCTCGCTCGTATGGTAAATCTTCCACCTCGTCACACAAGCTCCAATTGCTTATGTGGAATATGATGAAGTATGCCTATCGTCAAGAAGTATGCCATGTAGTGTAGTTCAAAATTAATTGTTACTATCCTATGGCGATGTTTATTATTTCACACAGAATAACCAGCACTCCGCATCCAATGGCATTCACAGGAGTTGATATAAAAATAAAATTGCGCAGCCAACTCATCAAGGCTTACCTATTTGTCGGGCACGCAAATAATTTCTTTACTCTACAGCTAATCCATTTTCCCTGTTCAACACATGTATATATATGCAGAACAAAGCTAATAATAATATTTCTAGCGAACTATTATTTATTTCAACACGTGTGTATTTTTATCAAAGCGTATACATGATAAAAGAAATATTTTTATCATCAAAAATATTTATTCAGCACGTGAATGTTTTTAACACTTCATATTCACAATAAAAATGTAGTTTTTATTGTCGATTCATTTTATTTTAAAATACGATAACATTCAACACATGGATTTCAACTCGACGAACGAATTTCAATTCAACACATGAATATTCGATATAGTTTGTGTGTATATATATATATATATAAATGTGATTTTTATCGCTAAAACTATTTGTTTAAATTCAAATAATATTCAAATAATATTCAACACATGAATTTCAACTCAACGAATGAATTGCAACTCAACACATGAATATTCTCTTTAGTTTGTATATATATATATATATATAAATGTGATTTTTATCGCTAAAACTATTTGTTTAAATTTAAATAATATTCAACACATGAATTTCAACTCAACGAATGAATTGCAACTCAACACATGAATATTGGTTTCAACATATGTAATTTATTTCAACGAATGAAAATTATTCTATCACATGAATATTCTCTATAGTTTGTATATATATATATATAAATGTGATTTTTATTGCTAAAACTATTTGTTTAAATTCAAATAATATTCAACACATGAATTTCAACTCAACGAATGAATTGCAACTCAACACATGAATATTGGTTTCAACATATGTAATTTATTTCAACGAATGAAAATTATTCTATCACATGAATATTTCAGAAAATTTCGGCAGCATAACGGCAGGGTAGTTAAAACCGGGACCGTCCCTAGTACGGCTCCTCGCTGTACCTTAAAACCTCGCGGTTTTTGACAATGGGGATCATGCATCTAGTTCGCACGTTGGTGGCATGTTTTATTTTCAATTCCACAATCCTATTCTAATTTGTTTCAACCACAAAAGGGTATTTTTCAACCACAAAGGTATTTTTCAACCACAATATCAACCACAAACAATTATTTCCAACCATTCGTCATACCATATAATATCACGTCAATCACAAGCAATAAATATCGTCCATGGTCTGTGGACGAGGGGAGTATATATATATATTATATTATAATTCACTTGCATTTCATCACAATTCAAAGCATATATGTTTCATTCAACGCTTGTATAATTTATACATCGCTAATATAACTTATACAACACATGTACATGAGGTATACATTGCGTATATAATTTACACTTCGCTTATATAATTTATACAACGGATTCCATTCACACAATTCAGTTTAGATTCCTCACATTGGTTATTGCTGTGCTAAAAATCGTAGGAAGATCAGAAAAATCCGCGGCTTCTTCTAAAATGTAGAGAGCCTCCTTGCGGTCACGGTGTCTCCTGTTTCATCAAATTTCGTTAAAGAATGAAAAAGATATTATTTTTCAAAATTTTGCAACGCTTTATAGTGTTATTTTCAATTCAGAATAATAAAGGTCGAACCTTTATATTTTGTTCAGAACTAGGTTTGGGATTTTTGCAAAATCCGTGAAGTATGGGGATGATCGGCGGTGCTGATGTGGAAGGAGGCGGCAAGGGCTTCACGACGCTGGTGGTTTGAGGGGTTGCGATGGCAGATCGGGGTGGCGGCGGCGCTGGGAAGTCGATGACTTCCTGGCTTCGATTCAGGCGGAGGGGGTGATGGTGGATGTCGGGTTGGGGTCGGATCTGAAGAGGGGTGAAGGGGCTTTCGAGTGGCGGTGGTGGCGCGGCCTGTAGGTGGCGGTGGTGGTCGGAAAACGAAGGGGAAGGTCGGAGCTTCGTGGATCGCCGGTTTCGTCTGAGGCGGCTAGGGTTTTTGAGATATATTTTTTTATAAAGGAAAAATCCTATTGGTCGAGGCTTTATAGGAAATTTTAAATAGTGTTTTTACTAACGAACTTGAAATCAAACCCAACGACTGTCGCCCCTAGCTAAATACCCCCATTCCGGACACAATGGGATATGTTTCGTTGGCCAATTCGACTGTTACAGTCAGTTATTTTTCAAATTAAAATATAAAACATTCAATATTTAATTTGAACGTACATTTCAATTTGCCAGGGCCACAAACTGAATCGAAAAATTCCAGAAAATTAAATCTAGCTTTGTTTTAACGATACGGTCCTAACAAAATCAGTTTCGTCGAATTCTGAGCTCGTTTGAAAAACGGCCATTTTTAGGTCGACCCATTTTAACAAAAATTGACCAATCACATTTTCTTTTGCCTCGCTCACATACTAGCTTCAAAAATTATGAAATTTGAAACTTAGCAATAGTTTGACATCCCGGACCCAACAAAAGTGGTTTCATCGAATTCCGAGGTCGTATGCAAAATATCAATTTTCAGGGGCTATATATGCTATATAACGACCTTTCTGAAAATTAATTTGGCCATAACTTTTGATTCCCGCTATGAAACTTCGATTTTTCAGATTCGTTAGAAAGGTATTCATAAACAAATTTAAATATTTTCAATTTCGCTAAAATCCGTTATATTTTCCACCCAGTACAGTCAGACAAAGTTTGTATTCAAACTTTCAAACTGTAATACTATACCCAATTCTTTATTTTATTGAAATAGGCTATTTCAACTATTCAAATTCTTTGGTATTAACCAATTTTAAATTGGTTCACATTTTCTGGGTTATTACATGTTTTGTAAAAGGAAAGATTGAACAGAGAAAATCCACGCGAAGAAGAACTAAAAATCAAAAGCAAGCGGATCAAAAATACAAACGTGAAGTCCAGATCTTCGAAAGCGAAGAAATTGCGGTTTTTTCCTCAAAGCATCAAATAAAATCTGAAATTGAACATAAATAGATTGTGAAACCATCAAACATGTTTTGTAAAAGGAATGATTGAACAAAGAAAATCCACGCGAAGAAGAACTGAAAATCAAAAGCAAGCAGATCGAAAATACAAACCTGAAGTCCAGATCTTCGAAAGCGAAGAAACGCAGGCTGCATCATGAATATTGAGCGAAGAAGAAGAAACTACGGTTCTACTGGAATGGCAAATTAGAAGACGGAAACTTGCATTTTTGTTTATCATCTACCGAGGAGAACACGGAAACAAAATTTCAATTCTGAAAAAATAATCTAATTATTCCATGAACACATTAATACCATGTCCAATTGTGTGGTTATGCAAAGATATTAAGCACCATTTTCAAGTTCAAACAATTACAGTAATAATATTGGCTTACTTGTACAAGCTTCGTTTCTCTCTATAACCTGGATGTAAAATAGAAATGTCATTAAAATGATGTAAAGCTAATTAGTATATGGTTATACATTCCTCTATTCTTGTAACTTTGTTGGTCTACAAGGAGAGACAACTACGTATATATGAGAAGGGAATGAATAACCGGAGAGTGCATAACTAAATTCAAGAAGTTATTGAGGACGTACATAAAAATACAGCAAACAAAAATGACTAAAAGAGGCTGATAAGTGTACTGCAATTTCATAAATGGGGGATATTTTGGGTAGTTAAACATTTTCAGATTTGCATTGGGAACAAAGCAACATAATTGTGATGGTACAACTTAATTTCACAATAGTTTAACATGATTGCTAAAAGGAAATCAAGTTTACTTAATACACACTTGTATATTTACCATTATATCCTTTGTGTGTATTAAATGGAAGTTGCATTTACAATGTAATGACAATGTGAAAACTATTAAGTTACACAGAAAACTATGTTACACTGATATTATTGAAGGACGGTGCAGTAATTTTTGCAAACTGCATTGAGTAATTTGAGTTGCATTTAGCAACACCCTAGTTTAAACTATCTATGTGTGGTTGTTAGAGGATCTCATAAATAATAAAGTTTTTTTTAGTATAACACAGAATTCACAAATGTTGTGACCATTTGTTCCTAAGGCTTAGTTACAAACTACAGCCAAACTAATTTGCATCATAACAGCAAATAGTTTATTTTATAAAAAATAGATTTTTTTTAAACTATAATACAGTATTCACAAATAGGCAGATTAGGACCATTTGTTCTTAAGTCTTAGTTACAGACTACAAAAAAAACTAACTTACAACATAACATGCGTTTGCAAAAAACATAGAAAAACATGAAATTCTGAAATAATATTCAAGATATCGAAGGAAACAAATCAAATTTAGGCCTTTTGAAATAATGTATAATAAATTAATAAAAAGCATGACCATAATATGAGATGATCACAAAGGTTCGCAAATATTGTAGCAGAACTATGAACCAAAATAATGGAAGAAGAGAATCATAAGGCAACACTCATGCCAGTGGTCAAAAAATGATGATGAAAAATAGTCGAAATGATATACCTTTCAATCGTAATGACCTATTAACGTCTGTGAATATTTCACCCTATCGGAGTAAGAGGGTAGACGATTCGGTGTGCATTAGAGGAAGTAAATTAGGGTTAGGGATTGACAAATCAGGCAGAGTTGGTATGCTAGGCTTGAAGGATTAGCAAAGTGAAATTAGGGATTAAGGAGAGCATGAGAAAAGGGAATGTAATACAGGGGTTGGAGAATAAGGAAGAAATGGAGAGCGAGTAAAGAAAATAAAAATCGAGGTTGTTCATTTCTCATAATGCTTTGGGATAAGGGATTGGTTTGTCCGATGATAAATTTATCAAACCAAACTAAAACCAATAAAAATGAGAACCAAACCAAATCAACCAAATTAAGTTTGGTTGGTTTGGTTGGTTATCCGATTAAACCGAACTAAAAATGTTTTACACTTTGTGTTTGAAATATTCACTATAATTTGAAACAAATTATAAATATATGATTACAGTATTATTATTTTTTATTTTTATGCTTTTTAATATTAATTTTGACACATAGGTGATGATTAATATATACTTAAATAACTAAACTAACCTAAAATATTTATTATAATACCGATAATATTGAAAATGTAGTAAAAATTCGATAATTTGGTTAAACCGATAACCGAACTTAATATTTTTTCGGGTCGATTACAAACCGATTTAATTTCAAAACCGAACCAAACCGACCAAAATAAATTGGTTTAGTTAGTTTATTTGGTTTAACCGAATAATGCTCACCCTTACTTTGGATGCTTTGCGTTGGTGAAATGAAACTCAGTAATAAGTAGCATAGATATCTTGAGAGTTTTAAGGTGACCAGAGAGAATTTAATTTTGAATAAAATATTCAGAGAGTTTTAAGGTCAATTGAGAGAATTGAGAGAATTAAGGTGAATAGAGAGAATCGAAAGAATTAAGGAGATAGCTTGAAAAGCTTCTGCTTTACTATTATTTAATAGATTAGCAACTTCAAATATTTTGCCGAAACTGGGAGGGGGCTGCTTTGAGCGCCACGTCGGATTTGAAGAAAAAATAAGCATCCACCTAAGCATTTTTTCTATTTTACTTTCTATTATAGGTAATAGATAGATAGATACTCGGGTCAGGCCCGAGTATTGCAAGTGCTTCCACATGACTTCTAGTAGGATCCAATTCTTTATTTTGGCTTACTACACCGGTGTTGTAGTTTATGTTGATATGTATATGAGACAGTGACTCTTATGTATTCACACTCTTTTGGCATGTATTATTATCTATTCTTTTGTAGTATAGTGGAACTTGTTTGACCACTACCTCTATGTATACACTATGGTGTTTTTATTCATATTTATTCCGTCTTCATGATATGAAAATTCTGTGTTTGACTCTGATTATTCTGTTATGTATTTTATATTGTTTCCGAATTATATATAGCCACCGTGTAATAGATTTGAACTTGAATTAGACATGTCAGATTTTCTCATGAGAATTTTAAAAAGTAAGACCATATTATCTGATATGTGACGGCCCGCCCCACACCAGCCGACATTTCCCCGAAATGCGCTGCGCCGATGCCCGACTAGCACGGGACGGTCGTCGAAGGAAAAGAGTTGAAACGAAGGATCATCATAAAACCTGTAGTATATCTCACAACACATGGAATAAAATATAATAACAACATAACTTGATATAAAACAGGCCAGAAAGTGCATAAGCTGAAAACTAAAACAAACCACTAGAGTAGCCGAATCCAAAATACAGCTTATGATCCAATACCAATATTACAACTTTAAATACTGTCTCTATAGCAAAATAAGGTAGGTGATGGATCATCATAGAACCTGTAGTATATCTCACAGCGCATGGAATAAAATATAATAACAACATAACTTGATATAAAACAGGTGAGGCAGTGCATAAGCTGAAAACTAAAACATAACTATCAGAGTAGCGGAATCCAAAATACAGCTTATGATCCAATACCATTATTACAACTTTAAATACTATCTCTAAAGCAAAATAAGGTAGGTGCACCGCTAATGCCTAAAGCAGTGACCAGCAACAACACAGGGAGAATATATGTAAATAGTACGTGGAAGTCTCCTGCTCGTCTCCGGACAGCTACTCGCGCATCTCCACCTAACCTGCCTTTAATCTGCTCGTTTAGGAGCACCTAGAGTAATAAGATGAGACATAAAACTCTGGGTCAGACGAAAGTCTGGTGTGAGCGATAGCAAATCTATAGCACTAAATAAAGCAATAACAAGTATAAATAATCATTCCTGAACTTGGACCTGCAACCAATGAGTTAGCACAACCGGATGTACAATACTCTAAGGTAACACTAACATACAGTGTAAAATGGGAGTGTGCATGTCATGGTGATAGCAAACATCAAACATAGCAATCATCCTACATCCCTCACTCAGTGCGTAAAGCATACAATATCCACCACTTTGATCACCAGAACCATATAGGGCCTTGATGGAGCTCGACTCCATCCAAACCTTACTACGACCACTTTGCCCTTGGGGGTCCTGATGGAGTTCGACTCCATACAACTTTGACCCCACCGCACTGGTCCATAGTCAATGCCCCTCCCATCAATAGTGAATCAAAGTTATAGGTACCGATAACCCCTTTGCACACGTCCTGCAACAAAGTCCAACTCATGAAGTTAACTCGTTGGTTCCCATCTGGATCCTAAGTAACAACTTCCCATTTGGACTCCATTTGCATCTCGGGTTTTGGTCTTCCCTAGTTCGGTTTGAAAAAACAAGCTTCCATTATGTCCGTCCTTCTTCTCCTCGTTCGGTTCGTGGGTCTCCGTTCGTGATGCAAGCAGCTCGAGTACTTCATCTGGGTTGGGTCGGCTATGCACCTTGGTTCGGGGAAGGCAACCGATTCGTGGATTTCGAGTAGTACTCCGGTTCGTGGTATCGGTTCGGGGTCGGTCCTTCTGGCTCGAGCGGCAGCTCGTGGGTTAATAGGCTGAGCCGGTTCGTGGTACATGCAGCGGTTCGTAAGTCCTGTCTGATCCGGTTCGAGGGGGTGGTTCGGGTCGTGGTGTCCATACCACGAGCGGGGTGTGGTACCATGGTCACGAGCCGGTCGGCTCGTGGGGGTGCTTTATGATCCATGGTATGACCAGTTTCCTGCAACTTTTCCAGTGAGCTATTTACGCCATACGACGACGTTTTCGACCAATCTAACTTTTCTATGCAATCACAAATCATACCAAATAGTAGTAGCAACATGTATAATCAACCATAGACACCAAAACAACAATTTAACATGTTAATATGGATCAAACATACCTAAAACCCATGTTTCCCCTTGATCATGTTTAATCAAATCTAACATTAGGATTAGCAAACTTAGCCCAAATCAACCCAAATTTCTAACAAAAGCATAAAATAATATTTCAAAATTTCTAAATGTTTTTCCAGATTTTTATCATGTATAATTTCGCTAATTAACACTAATTACCCCTAATTAGCCATAATTAGTCTAAAAACATGCTAATCACTCACCTTAGCCACAAATAAATCTCAGATCTAAAAATATCTCTGATTTGGTTCGAATCCCTATGCAACACAGCCGCTCTACTTCCAGTCTGATGTTGATTTGACGTAGGTTTGGCCAAAATGCGATTAGAGAGCGATTAAAGATGAATTTTGATGGTGGAGGCCATTGTTAGGGTTAGAGGAATGATAAGTGGCGGTTGAAAAATGAATAAAACTGATTTTCTAAACTTTATCAGCCCTCCCATAACCCTAATCCCGAAATGGGTTATGGGCCTAACTGCTAATCACCCTATTAGGCCCGGTTAAGCTGTTTTTCATCTTCTAAACCTTGTTTCAGCCATATCTCCCAAACGGTAAGTCTGTTTGATCAATGTGACCACTTTATGGAAGAGAAACCATCATCTGAATCCAATGGAAGTGGTTTCAGGTCAAAACTCCTTACCAATCAAAAGTTATAGGCGAAACAAGATTCGCTAGGGGCAAAACGGTCATTTAAAAATCGACAAAAGTCGTGAACATGGGAAATGACCCTATTAGTCGTCTCCCAAAGTTACACGGCCATACGACTTCATATGTAAATGAAATAAATATTGTACGATCCTCCGATGCATAGAATGCGGGTCGTTACACTCTCCCCCTCCCCCCTTAAGAAATTTCGCCCTAGAAATTCCTTAACTAAGAAAACAACCATAGGTCTCGCATGCCTATTAACCATTTACAATCAATCAAACATTCATAATAAAACAAGAAGCATATACTAGCATGCGGAATAACTATATCGTGATTAAAATCTTACCAGGTAGGGGTTATGAATATGACTTTCTTATGCTTTCCTCTGTCTCCCAAGTATAGTCATTCTCATTCTCGCTCCACTGAACCTTGACTAGCTTCACCTCCTTCCTTCGAAGTTGCTTCGCATCGTACTCGACAATACTAATCGGCCTGCTGTTCCCAACCGCCTCGGGTTTTACCTCGATATCATCCAACTGATCTGGTGAAATAGTCATATCGGGGTCGTGCACGAACTTCCTTAACTGGAAAACATGAAATATGTTGTGAACTCCCTCCATCTTGTCAGGTAATCCAACCTTATATGCTAAATCCCCAACTTGCTCGAGAACTAGGAATGGACAAACAAATCTTGGTGCCAACTTTCATCCCCTACCAAATCGAATCACATTCTTCAACGGAGAAATCTTGACGAATACTAAGTCTCCAATGGAGAATTTCAAATCTCTTCACTTTTTATCAGCATAACTCTTTTGTCTATCTTGGGCAGCCTTCATTCATTGTTGAATATTGTCTAAAGTTTCTCCTATTACATCTGGCCCAAGCACAAATTTCTCACTGGTTTCCAACCAACATGATGTTAAGTTACATGGTCTTCCGTACAAAGCTTCAAACGGAGCCATACCAATAGTGGATTGATAACTGTTGTTGTATGCGAACTCAACCAAATGCAATTGGTCATCCCATGACCCTCCAAAGTTCAATATACAAGCTCTCAAGAGATATTCTAATATATGATTCACCCTCTCTGTTTGACTATCGGTTTGAGGATGGTATGCGGTACTGAGATGTAATTCTGATCCTAAAGCCTCTTGTAAGCTTTTCCAAAACCCACTAGTAAATAATGGATCTCGGTCACTCACAATGCCTTTGGGTACTCCATGAAATCTCACTACCCACTTCATATACTGTTCTGCTAACTTAGCTGCCGTTCTATTCGACTTGACCGGTATAAATCTTGCACTTTTGGTCAATCGATCCACAATCACCCAAATACTATCATGTGCTGATCTAGTCCTTGGTAGACCATCAATGAAATCCATTGAGACTTGTTCCCAATTCCATTTGGGAATTTCCAGCGGTTGTAACAAACCACTAGGCTTCTTTTGCTCGACTTTAACTAACTGGAAATTCATGCACTTAGATATAAATTTCCCAACGTCTCTCTTAATTCCTTCCCAGTAGTAGGTCTGCTTCATGTCTCGGTACATTTTGTTACCACTGGGGTGTATAGTCAGTTTCGAGTGATGACACTCTCTAAGCACTTCATCTCTCAATCCATTAACGTTGGGTACAACCAGTCTCCCATTCTTTCGAAGCCATCTCTCTCGATCAAGACCATACTTGTTCATTCTCTCTTCGTCGATACCCATCTCTACCTTGGAGATGATATCCAATAGGTTAGGATCGTCCCTTTTACTAGAACCAATCCACTCAATCAAAGTCGGTCTGATCGTCAAACTTGCTAACATCTCTGGACCCAATTCGTACTTAGGTCTGAAATCATATCCTACGATATATTCCAGTTGCTTCCATTCCAGAAACATAGCCCCTAAACTGGCATGCCTCCTACTCAGTGCATCAGCTACCGCATTGACCTTTCCAAGTGTGTACGTGTAACACCCCGAATTTCGGTTAATGCTAAAATTCACCAATTACAGAATAAATAATCTCAGATGTGAGAATTGGGGGAAATGGGCTGCGTCATTGCGTTCGTCTCGGAAAAATACGCGAAATAGAGTCCGAGTTTTCGAGAATCGGAGTCCGTATGGCCCAGTTATGGCCCAATGAAGTTGGCAGAAAATTTAAGATAAAAACAGAATTAAATATTTAAAATCAGATTTCGAATTGGGGCCAGCGGGGGCCAGGCGGGAAAACTTCCCGCCCTAGCCATGTCGACAGTGCTGTCGACAGGGCTATCGACAGGGGTGTCGACTGCCCTGTCGACTTGCCTGTCGACACGGGGTGTCGAGCCAGTTGGCCTGGGTGCACCAGGTCTGGGTTTTCTGGCTGGTTTGGGCTGAGTTCTAGAGGCTTCCAAGATCTGACAGACCTAATCTAACCTAGGGTTAATCCTATGGTCTAAAACACACCCTAATCCTATAAATATACCCTAATGCAAGCCTAATCCCTACTAAAAATAGAAATGATGCCATCATGCCGCCAAAATCAAACTTGAGAGGAGCCTCCACTAGTTTATGAAGGAAGTTGCAAGCTAATCAACCTCTAATCATCTTCTTCTTCATATTTGGCAACTAGTTCTACTTCATAAGTTTGCTAATCTTGGTTTTGGTGAGTTCCTATAGCTTTAATAATCAATTGTTAAATTGATTATGGTAGGATGTGATAAGACATGGCTATGTTTGTGGATAAATGAGTTTAAGCAAGTTTGTATGATATGTGAATTGCAAGTTTTATGCCATACGCAAGTTTATTGCCATGTTTTATGATGCAAAACATTATGTTGAACATTTATGCATATGTAACATGTTATGCAAACTATATGTGAGAGTATATGCAAGTTATATGTAACATGATATGCAAGTTATGCATGTGATTTTATGCATGCTAAGTATTTGGTGTTATGCATGCTAAGTATTTGATTTTATGCATGCTAAGTATTTGATTGTATGCATGCTAAGTATTGGGTTTTATGCATGCTAAGTGTTTGGGTTTATGCAAGTTAAGTGGTGTGTTTATGCATAATAAGTAATTGATTCTATGCATGCTAGTATTGGGTTTTATGCATGCTAAGTGTTTGGGTTTATGCAAGTTAAGTGGTGTGTTTATGCATAATAAGTAATTGATTCTATGCATGCTAAGTATGTGGTTTTATGCATGCTAAGTGTTTGGTATTATGCATAAATCATGACATGCAAGTTTACCCTTTTAAATGTGATGCATACATATGCAAGATGACACCTTTATATGCTATGCATGTTTACCCTCCTTTAAGATGCAAGTCATATATGCAAGTTCAACATGTTAAGCAAGTTATGTGTATGCTTATATGCAAGTTCAACATGTTATGCAAGTTATGTGTATGATGTTATGTAAGTTATGTGCATGTTGTTATGCAAGTTCATATGCAAGTTATGTGTATGAGGTTATGCAAGTTATGTGCATGATGTTATGCAAGTTATGTGTATGTTGATATGCAAGTTATGTTTATAATATTATGCAAGTTATGTGTATGATGTTATGCAAGTTAACATGTAACATGTTGTGCAAGTTCACACCTTTAAGACACATGCAAGTTCACCTTTGTATAACCTATGAACACTTATGCAAGTTGCCTTTATACATGACATATGTATGTTCATGCAAGTTGGGTTATTTAGTAATGCTAGTTGGGTTAATGTCATGATGTAAGTGGACACCTTTTAACCCATGTTAATGCTAATGTATGCTAAATGAAACCCATGTTAATTGTGAAAGAATCTTCTCTTGGAAATATGTCGTGTTAGCATAAGTACGTGGGGAAACGATGGGGTTAATAGACATGTTAATGAAATGGTGTGAAATGGTTATGATTAAGCATACCATAATGAATAAGCATAAGTGGGAATTTACCTATTGAGTTAGGTCTACCCCATGGGAATTTACCTATTGAGTTAGGTCTACCCATGTTATGAAAAACTTGATATTAATTAGGGATAATTAATATGGGGGTGATTAATTAGGTGTAATTAATCAACTAAGACACGAGGTTGGACCCTTTTGTAGCGGAAGTCTGCCCGGAACCGACCGGCCATCCAGCGGCTACAAATGATTGGCCCAATGTGAGAGGTCTTAGTCATAAATTAAATACATGATTAAAGTAAAGACACGAGGTTAGACCCTTTTGATGACAGAAGTCTGCCCGGAACCAACCGGCATATCCAGCAGTCATAAAAGACGGTCTAATGTGAGAGGTCTTTATGAGGTCATGATCTTAATTAATGAATTAAGAAACACTTAACCATATTAGCATGTAGTGGGACATGAGGGGTTAAGTGGGTGCCTTGGGTGGCATGAGGAGACTAGTGGGTTGCCTTGGGTGGCAATAGAAAATACGATTAGAATACTTAACCAAAGTGAAACATGTAATTAAACATGATTAAAGGGTTAAGTAAGTGCCATGGGTGGCATGTGAAAATACGATTAGAATACTTAACCAAAGTGGAACATGTAATTAAACATGATTAAAGGGTTAAGTAAGTGCCATGGGTGGCATGTGAAAATCTAGTGGGTACCTTGTATGACAATTAGAATATGATTAAATGACTTAGCCAAAATTTATAACATGTAAGTGGACATGGTTAAAGGGTTAAGTGGGATTCACTAGAAATTGCAAGCTTAGGTGGTAGCTTGTGGGGGCCCATTTCAACTAATATCCCAAACGTATCTTTGTGGGCTCGACTCTAGTCGGGTGACGGGACACGCATATTGGGCTTGACTATAAGAGGCCAAAACGGGTTAGCGGTGGCAACGCAGGATCAACGGGTTTCATATGCGTGTGTGGACCCGGGCTGGTTGGTAAGTCGTTGTTGCATCGTGTAGATATAAAGCCGTGCACCGTTGATATTATCAGGTAGCCACTTTGGGGAATGATACACCCCATTGTGGGACCATCACGGGTATCTACGGTAGGGAGCCGATCGCTTGGGAGTAGTGGGTACACCTAGTAAAGATAGGGGCAGACGGCACCTGTGTAGGGGTATAAGAAACTACTGGGTAAAAATTACTAAGTACACTTAGTGGGATCAACCTTTAAGTAGGAATTACTCTTGGTGGGTAGAACTGGTGTGGTGCAGTGTAGGAATTACCCTTGGGTGGGTAGATCTGGGTGGTGTAAGCTAGTAATTATCCTTGGGTGGATAAATGCATCTTTTTCGGTTATCGTAGTACATCCGGTGTTTAGTTGGCTACTTAGTGTAGTCATTATCCCCAGAGGTACCGTACCTTGTTTATGTCATAACCTAATTACTTTAATGGTTGTATTGTTAGGGTTATAGGACTCACTCAGACTTATGTCTGACCCCGTTGTTTTTATCTTTTTTTCCCAACCCTCAGGTTATCAGAGTGGGTCCGGTACGAGTGGGCTAGATCAGGCTGCTTTATTCTCTTTTGGAGCTTGGACCATAGATGTAGATCTCAGCTTACCCTTTCTTTTATGGCTATCAGTTCATGTATTGGGATTATGTACTTTTATTTATCAGGATGGATAATTTGTACTTGACTCTTATTATGGTTTTGTGATGTAACCAAACATGTTTTACTTTCCGCTGCAATGAAATGATGTTTTAAGATTTTCAAGTATTACTTATATCTGTCTTGTTGTAATTTTTCTGTTCTATATTCACTTAAAATACTCCACCGATGTTATGGCATTCCCTTAGCGAGTGACCATAGCGGGTGTGTGGTGTTACACGTGGTATCAGAGCTTAAGGTTACCAGAACAGATAAATTTTTTTAGAAAAACTATTTTCTAAGAATAATTTTGAAAGGAGTATTTTCAAAAACATGTCTTTTAAGAGAAAAGTTTTTGAAAGAAAAGCATAATCCCCGATAGCCATATCTTTATCTTGCGAATTCTCCGTTTGAATCTCTTCCTCTCTCGTTTTGAGTTTCCCCTCCGTGTGCAGATGATCTTTCTAAGATAGATAAGAATGGAAAACCACTTCAAGGGACTTAGACATTAGACGGATTAGAAGTTGGTTCAAGAAGGAGGAGGACTTGTAGGTACTTATTGGATGGACGATGGGAGGAAGGCTCAAATAGTTGTTTGGTTAATGAAGGACGAAACCTCATTGATAGGAGGTTACGAGTGGAGAATGGGAAGGAGAAGACTAGTAGTTATCCTTTTGGAAGGAATAGGACACCTTATTAGGATTGTCCAAAGAAGCAAGGGCAAGGTATGGAATCTTCTGGAGGGTAGTTGTATTCCCTCACGACTAGGGTACCAAATGGAGATAGACCGTCTAGGTTGGAATTTGGATTTCTTTATTATCCGGTTCGAACTTTATTTAATTCTGACGCATCGAGTTCGTTTATCTCATCATTGTTAGTTGAGTCACTGCACTTCGACACCAGTTTGGTAGATGATCCCTTAGTTGTTTCAAACCCAATTGGGGCTCCATGATGTGTTTGGGTTTGAAAGTTTCTACACTTAGTATTGAGTTTAGATGTGATGCTTTTTGGGGCTTCACGGGCTATGGGATAGTGTTGGGCATGGACTGGTTATCCAGTAGGGGTGCCGTTCTTGATTTTGAAGGAGAGTTGGTAGGTTTATGACCCGCTTGGGTAACACTCTCGAGACTTCTCGTAATCCCATGGAATCTGTTATGTTAAGTTATCTAGAATCGCTTGACACGTCGGTCTAGAGTTTGCGATCTGTTAGAGCGGTCCGGGAATACTCGGATGTGTGTGAGGAGGTGAAGGGCTTACCTCCGGAGCGGGAGATTGACTTCCGAATATATCTGTTAGACAATGCCAAACCAGTATCTTGGCCAGTGTGCCACATGGCTCCTCGTGAGAGGAGGGAACTCCATAAGTAAGTAGGCGATTTTCTTGAGAAGGGGTTCATAAGACGAAGTATATCGGAGTGGGGTGCTCCAGTAGTTTTTGCCACGAAGGCGGATGGGTCTCTCAGACTTTGTGTAGGCTAGAGAGAACTAAATAAACTCACAAAGAAGAATAGACACCCATTGCCGAAGATTGATGATCTCTTTGATCAGTTGGTTGGCGCCTCAGTGTTTTCGTGGTGGACTCAGCCACGGAGTTTCATCAGTTGAGAGTGGCTGAGGATAGTATAGAGAAGACTACCTTTAGGACTCTAGATGGTTTTTATGAGTGGCTGGTGATGCCATTTGGTTTGACGTACGCCCTCGCATACTTTGTTGATTTGATGAGAAGGGTGTTCAGGGAGTACCTGAATAAGTTTGTGATGGTCTTTGTAAATGACATCTTGGTCTTTTCTAGGAGCGGAATAAGTTTTCGTGTGTGCTCAATAGGCTGAGCAAAGCCAGTATGGGATAAACAATGGTTTTGGAGCGAGACTGGCGAGGACATCCAGAATTGGACAAGGGCTTAATTATTTAGCCGTTTTTACTAGTATCATCTCACATAGGACGTCTAGGTTCGAAGGAGGCATCCCTTGGGTGTTTGTCAGATATTGGTTTAGGCCTTTGGGGCTTGCATTTGGGGAGGTCGAGTTCGACCAGGGTGGTCTGCGTGAGAGATGGATAGTTGTGACGATTTTGCATGGGAGAATATCCTGATTTTCTCTAGGAGTGGAGAAGAACCTGCCCTACATCTTAGGGAAGTATTGGAGACTCTCCAGACGCATAGTCTTAAGACAACAAAAGTGAATAGGATTCTTAGCATCCTATGAGTTTGAGATAGCGTACACCCATGGCAAGGGTAACATGGTAGCGGACGCCTTAAGTAGAAAAAGGTTGTCCTCGAGTTTGTGGTTCGTTGAACGACGGAGCTTAGAGTTTATTTCTATGTTTGACTTTAGACCTTCCGTTGACTTTGTACCCGGTTTGCTAGCCTCCTTGGAGGTTAGGCCTACTCTTTTGGGGTATGTTGGCGGAGCACAGCAGGACAACCCGCAGTTGGTTGAGCTAGAAGTTCATGAGGAGGGTGAGTCGTCCAGCCATTTGAGTAGGTACACCCTAGATGGTAAGGGGTGGTTGTGTAGAGACGGTAGACTTTGTGTACCGCAAGACGAGGGTTTGAGGAAGGTTATTCTTGATGATGCACACCGTTCGAGGATGACCATACATCCCTGTGGGGATAAGAAGTACCAAAACATGAAGCAAGTTTTCTTTTGGGCCGGTATGAAGAAAGACATGGCCGAGTATGTCGCTAGATGCTTGGTGAAAGCGGATCAAAAGAAACCAAGTGGGTTGCTTCACCCATTGGAAGTTCCGCAATGGAAGTAGGATAGCATCTCGAAGGATTTTATTGACAGGTTACCAAGATCAAGGAAGGGTAATACGGGAATTTGGGTGGTAGTAGACAGGCTTACTAAGAGCGCCCATTGTATACCTGTGAAGAGTGAGAGAACTGCTCCATGGCTAGCTTCAGTTTATATTCGAGAGTTTATTAGATTGCATGGTGTACCCTCCAGTATGGTGAGCGATCGAGATCCTATCTTCACTAGAGAGTTTTGGAAGAGTTTCCAAGAGGCGGTAGGGACTCAGTTGTGTTTGAGTACCACATATCATCCTCAGACGGACGGCCAGACCGAGAGGGTGAATCATATTTTAGAAGACTTTTTGAGGCTATGTATCTTGGATTTTGGAGGTACACGGGGGGAGCATCTTCCATTGGTGGAGTTGCCCGACAGACTTAGTGGTGTACATGATGTATTCCATGGGAGGAAGTGCCTACATGAGACCGCAGAGGTGGTAGAGCCGAGTTTGCTTAGAGAAGTGGAAGTAGAGCGTGATGAGACGATTCGACGAGCTCCTACTTGCATCCTTGGGTCGGAGATTTGGAAGTTGAGAAACAGAGAGGTTCAACTAGTCAAAGTACAAAGGGGAGATGAAGAGAGCGACGCTACCTGGGAGACGGAAGCGAAGATGCGTTCGAGGTACCCTTTTTTTTCGGAGGGTATGTCCTTTTGCTTCTCCTTCATCGCATATCTTATGCTTATCTTATCCTTAGTATGCCCTCTCATTAGTACCTTTGACCTTCAGATAGGATAGTCCTATGGTTGAAACATGTGTTTGAGACATGTTATGTATGATGGATGCAAGTGGATGCAAGTGTTTTCTAGTGGTTGCTCGTGGATGCATATACACACTTTAGGCACTAGATCGGCTCAGTCACTTCATATTGCATATTGCATATTTATGTGTGTAGGTAGCTATATTAATGGATGTATAATGATTGTGTTATCATATGGATGATGCATTTTTGGTGAATGATTGTGCACTCATGTAGATATTGTATGTGTCGATAGGGTTCTCTCGCATACATAATGGATGCATGGCACTATCATGGTTTGCATATGTTCATACATTTAGATAGGGAACATATGCACACACTTTTTGCATATGCTCATACATCATTAGAAATTGTTTTAAGGACTATGGATGCCCGTGTTTGATGGATTGAGTAGATGGTTGTTTGGATGGTAGGATATGCATTCTCCTTAGCTTAGATATTTCGGGGACGAAATCCTTTAAGGAGGGGAGAATGTAACACCCCGAATTTCGGTTAATGCTAAAATTCACCAATTACAGAATAAATAATCTCAGATGTGAGAATTGGGGGAAATGGGCTGCGTCATTGCGTTCGTCTCGGAAAAATACGCGAAATAGAGTCCGAGTTTTCGAGAATCGAAGTCCGTATGGCCCAGTTATGGCCCAATGAAGTTGGCAGAAAATTTAAGATAAAAACAGAATTAAATATTTAAAATCAGATTTCGAATTGGGGCCAGCGGGGGCCAGGCGGGAAAAATTCCCGCCCTAGCCATGTCGACAGTGCTGTCGACAGGGCTGTCGACAGGGGTGTCGACTGCCCTGTCGACTTGCCTGTCGACACGGGGTGTCGATCCAGTTGGCCTGGGTGCACCAGGTCTGGGTTTTCTGGCTGGTTTGGGCTGAGTTCTAGAGGCTTCCAAGATCTGACGGACCTAATCTAACCTAGGGTTAATCCTATGGTCTAAAACACACCCTAATCCTATAAATATACCCTAATGCAAGCCTAATCCCTACTAAAAATAGAAATGATGCCATCATGCCGCCAAAATCAAACTTGAGAGGAGCCTCCACTAGTTTATGAAGGAAGTTGCAAGCTAATCAACCTCTAATCATCTTCTTCTTCATATTTGGCAACTAGTTCTACTTCATAAGTTTGCTAATCTTGGTTTTGGTGAGTCCCTATAGCTTTAATAATCAATTGTTAAATTGATTATGGTAGGATGTGATAAGACATGGCTATGTTTGTGGATAAATGAGTTTATGCAAGTTTGTATGATATGTGAATTGCAAGTTTTATGCCATATGCAAGTTTATTGCCATGTTTTATGATGCAAAACATTATGTTGAACATTTATGCATATGTAACATGTTATGCAAACTATATGTGAGAGCATATGCAAGTTATATGTAACATGATATGCAAGTTATGCATGTGATTTTATGCATGCTAAGTATTTGGTGTTATGCATGCTAAGTATTTGATTTTATGCATGCTAAGTATTTGATTGTATGCATGCTAAGTATTGGGTTTTATGCATGCTAAGTGTTTGGGTTTATGCAAGTTAAGTGGTGTGTTTATGCATAATAAGTAATTGATTCTATGCATGCTAAGTATTGGGTTTTATGCATGCTAAGTGTTTGGGTTTATGCAAGTTAAGTGGTGTGTTTATGCATAATAAGTAATTGATTCTATGCATGCTAAGTATGTGGTTTTATGCATGCTAAGTGTTTGGTATTATGCATAAATCATGACATGCAAGTTTACTCTTTTAAATGTGATGCATACATATGCAAGATGACACCTTTATATGCTATGCATGTTTACCCTCCTTTAAGATGCAAGTCATATATGCAAGTTCAACATGTTAAGCAAGTTATGTGTATGCTTATATGCAAGTTCAACATGTTATGCAAGTTATGTGTATGATGTTATGTAAGTTATGTGCATGTTGTTATGCAAGTTCATATGCAAGTTATGTGTATGAGGTTATGCAAGTTATGTGCATGATGTTATGCAAGTTATGTGTATGTTGATATGCAAGTTATGTTTATAATATTATGCAAGTTATGTGTATGATGTTATGCAAGTTAACATGTAACATGTTGTGCAAGTTCACACCTTTAAGACACATGCAAGTTCACCTTTGTATAACCTATGAACACTTATGCAAGTTGCCTTTATACATGACATATGTATGTTCATGCAAGTTGGGTTATTTAGTAATGCTAGTTGGGTTAATGTCATGATGTAAGTGGACACCTTTTAACCCATGTTAATGCTAATGTATGCTAAATGAAACCCATGTTAATTGTGAAAGAATCTTCTCTTGGAAATATGTCGTGTTAGCATAAGTACGTGGGGAAACGATGGGGTTAATAGACATGTTAATGAAATGGTGTGAAATGGTTATGATTAAGCATACCATAATGAATAAGCATAAGTGGGAATTTACCTATTGAGTTAGGTCTACCCTATGGGAATTTACCTATTGAGTTAGGTCTACCCATGTTATGAAAAACTTGATATTAATTAGGGATAATTAATATGGGGGTGATTAATTAGGTGTAATTAATCAACTAAGACACGAGGTTGGACCCTTTTGTAGCGGAAGTCTGCCCGGAACCGACCGGCCATCCAGCGGCTACAAATGATTGGCCCAATGTGAGAGGTCTTAGTCATAAATTAAATACATGATTAAAGTAAAGACACGAGGTTAGACCCTTTTGATGACAGAAGTCTGCCCGGAACCAACCGGCATATCCAGCAGTCATAAAAGACGGTCTAATGTGAGAGGTCTTTATGAGGTCATGATCTTAATTAATGAATTAAGAAACACTTAACCATATTAGCATGTAGTGGGACATGAGGGGTTAAGTGGGTGCCTTGGGTGGCATGAGGAGACTAGTGGGTTGCCTTGGGTGGCAATAGAAAATACGATTAGAATACTTAACCAAAGTGAAACATGTAATTAAACATGATTAAAGGGTTAAGTAAGTGCCATGGGTGGCATGTGAAAATACGATTAGAATACTTAACCAAAGTGGAACATGTAATTAAACATGATTAAAGGGTTAAGTAAGTGCCATGGGTGGCATGTGAAAATCTAGTGGGTACCTTGTATGACAATTAGAATATGATTAAATGACTTAGCCAAAATTTATAACATGTAAGTGGACATGGTTAAAGGGTTAAGTGGGATTCACTAGAAATTGCAAGCTTAGGTGGTAGCTTGTGGGGGCCCATTTCAACCAATATCCCAAACGTATCTTTGTGGGCTCGACTCTAGTCGGGTGACGGGACACGCATATTGTGCTTGACTATAAGAGGCCAAAACGGGTTAGCGGTGGCAACGCAGGATCAACGGGTTTCATATGCGTGTGTGGACCCGGGCTGGTTGGTAAGTCGTTGTTGCATCGTGTAGATATAAAGCCGTGCACCGTTGATATTATCAGGTAGCCACTTTGGGGAATGATACACCCCATTGTAGGACCAGCACGGGTATCTACGGTAGGGAGCCGATCGCTTGGGAGTAGTGGGTACACCTAGTAAAGATAGGGGCAGACGGCACCTGTGTAGGGGTACAAGAAACTACTGGGTAAAAATTACTAAGTACACTTAGTGGGATCAACCTTTAAGTAGGAATTACTCTTGGTGGGTAGAACTGGTGTGGTGCAGTGTAGGAATTACCCTTGGGTGGGTAGATCTGGGTGGTGTAAGCTAGTAATTATCCTTGGGTGGATAAATGCATCTTTTTCGGTTATCGTAGTACATCCGGTGTTTAGTTGGCTACTTAGTGTAGTCATTATCCCCAGAGGTACCGTACCTTGTTTATGTCATAACCTAATTACTTTAATGGTTGTATTGTTAGGGTTATATGACTCACTCAGACTTATGTCTGACCCCGTTGTTTTTATCTTTTTTTCCCAACCCTCAGGTTATCAGAGTGGGCCCGGTACGAGTGGGCTAGATCAGGCTGCTTTATTCTCTTTTGGAGCTTGGACCATAGATGTAGAGCTCAGCTTACCCTTTCTTTTATGGCTATCAGTTCATGTATTGGGATTATGTACTTTTATTTATCAGGATGGATATTTTGTACTTGACTCTTATTATGGTTTTGTGATGTAACCAAACATGTTTTACTTTCCGCTGCAATGAAATGATGTTTTAAGATTTTCAAGTATTACTTATATCTGTCTTGTTGTAATTTTTCTGTTCTATATTCACTTAAAATACTCCACCGATGTTATGGCATTCCCTTAGCGAGTGACCATAGCGGGTGTGGGGTGTTACAGTACGCGATATCAAAATCATATGAAGCTAAGAACTTTAACCATCTCTGCTGACGAAGATTTAAATCCTTCTGAGAGAAAAGATACTTTAACGACTTATGATCGGTAAACAACTCAAATTTTTCTCCCAAGAGATAATGTCTCCACATCTTCAACGCGAACACGATCGCTGCCAATTCCAAATCATGGGTAGGATATCTTTTCTCATGCAGTTTTAGCTACCTACTCGCATAAGCTACAACCCTACCTCCTTGCATCAGTACTGCACCTAGTCCGGTACCACAGACATCTGTGTATACCGTCATTTCTTCATTCCCTCTAGGAATAACTAACACTAGTGCATACGTCAACTTTTCCTTTAGACTCTTAAATGCATTCTCACACCTTTCGTCGCAGGCGAAAGCTTGATTCTTCTTGGTCAACTGAGTTAGCGGTGCCGATATCTTGGAGAAGTCCTGAATAATCTTACGGTAATATCCAGTTAATCCCAAGAAACTTCTCACGTTTGTTGCATTCTTGGGCGCAGTCCAATCTTGCACCATAGCCACTTTCGCAGGATCCACGACAATACCATTCTTTGAAACAACATGGCCCAAGAACCTCACTTCCCTCCTCCAGAAGCGACACTTCGAAAATTTCGCTTTCAATTGGTGTTTTCTTAACACCTCCATCACTATCTTTAAATGTTCCTTGTGTTCTTTCTCTGTCCTTGAGTAAACCAAGATATCATCCACGAACACAAGAACGAACTTATTCAGTTGATCTCCGAATACTCTATTCATAAGATCTACAAAATATGCAGGTGCATTGGTCAACCCGAATGGCATGACCAACCACTCATAGAATCTTGACGGCGTCTGAAATGCCGTTTTAGCTATACTCTCAGCTGCTACTTGGAGCTGATGATATCCTGTCGCAAGATCTAACTGGGAGAACACCCTTGCTCCATTTAATTGATCAAACAGATCTTCTATCTGTGGAAGAGGATGCTTACTCTTCCTCGTTACCTTATTCAACTAGCGATAGTCCACAATAAGCGAAGGGAACCATCTTCCTTAGTAGCAAATACAACTGGTGCTACCCACTCAGAAACACTTCTTTGGATAAATCCCTTCTTCAAAAGATCGCTTACTTTCACCTCGAACTCTCGCTGCTCCCTTAGCACCATATGATGAAGTGGCATCACTATAGGTCTGACATTCTTCACTATATTAATTCGAAACTCGATCTCTCGGTGTGGTGGAAGTCCGGTCACTTCCCCGAAGATGTCCGGATATGGGCCAACAATGGGAACCTCTGATAACTCACCATGCGGGATGTCGAGGGAATTTAGAAAACTAGCCATCACCTCATCACTAGGTAGGCTACCAAACACTACCCTTCGCTCATCGTCCGCTCTAATAGTCACCGAAAATCCCTCACGGTCTACCACCACCCCATACCTTTGGTGCCAATCGACTCCCAAAATAATGCCAAACCCAGTAAATCCCAAAACAAAGCAATCACAAGCAAACATGCGTCCATGACTCGATAAGACCAAATTACGACAAATCATACTAATGTTAGTCGAACTACCAATCGGGTTCATTACAACTAAAGGTCTATCGACAATCTCGGGTTCCAATCCTAACCTATCTACCAGGTCACTAGATACAAAGGAATGGGAAGCCCCGGTATCAAACAATACTCGAACAGGAACATCATAAATAGAAAGCATACCTTGAATAATGACATTCTTTCCTTTCTCCGCCGCAGTTGGGGCATTCAACGAAGAAGGAACAACATTGATAGCATATGCTCTCACAATCTGCTTCTCTTTCGGAGGTTGTGGACATTTATCCTTGTGGTGTCCCATTTGGCCACAATTGAAGCACTTCGTGTCCGTTGGCTTTGCTCGACTTTCTTTGGCATAGTGACCCTTCTTGCCGTAGCTATAGTACTCGACATCTTTCTTATTCTTCTTTTTCTGACCATCCTTGGTCTGGTTCTGCTTCCTCTTATTCTGTGAATTATTCTTGCCTTCGCTGCTTGCCTGCAGTTTTGGCTCCTCTGCAGATGTAACAACAACCTCTGTCTTTAACTTAGTGTAAAGACTTTCTGATCTCAATGCTTTCCCTACAATAGATTCAAAAGTCTCATCGATGTGATTTATAAGTCTTTCCCCCAAGTACTCATCTAAGCCAGTTATGAACTTCTCGTTCTTCTTCTCGGTAGTATCGATAAGGGATAATCCATATTTCGATAAAGTATCGAATTCAGCAACATATTCTGAGACTGCCCTACCATTCTGCTTAAGCTCCAAGAATTTCCTAAACAATACTGACTTATGAGCAGCTGGAATAAACTTATCACTAAAGCGAGTCTTAAATTGATCCCAAGTAATCTGATCCTCTAGAGTGGCTGCCTTAATAGCATTCCACCAATTCATAGCCCGCCCTTGCAGCTGACGGGATGCTAGCTTCCTCTTCATTACATCCTCAATACCCAAATCCTCGAAGATGCGCTCACAGCTATCAAGCCAATCTTGAACATCCGTAGCCGATTCCATTCCATGGAACAGCTTTCCACCAAGACTAGTATAATCCTTATTAAGCTTGGCGAAATTGTCCCTAGGCACCTGCACTACCGCACCACCACCATTAGCAGCATTGGGGACCGCTCCCTGAGTATCCCTAAGAATCTCCCGCATGAAGGCAGTGAACATCGTCCTTATATCAGGGACATTCCCATTGTTGGCCCCTAAACCTGCCCCGACTTCAGCTCCCGATGCGGGATTCCAGATCGTACTCCTCGTATTTCGGCTCATAGTTCAATCTGTAAAGAGAAAACGATTAACCATCTCCTAAGTGGTGCCAGTGCAGTGCGACTTCATCCTTAGATATACTAATAGTATATATATAAATATATATATGGTTTTTGAAGACCAAAATATTACAAATACGCACTCTCATATACGTATACTATCTCTCCCTGATGTCTTCCCCTAAGTTAACTACGCAACCTAGAGCTCTGATACCAGGTGTGATGGCCCGCCCCACACCAGCCGACATTTCCCAAAAATGCGCTACGTCGATGCCCGACTAGCACGGGACGATCATCGAAGGAAAAGAGTTGAAATGAGGGATCATCGTAGAACCTGTAGTATATCTCACTGCGCATGGAATAAAATATAATAACAACATAACTTGATATAAAACAGGCGAGACAGTGCATAAGCTGAAACTAAAACATAACCATCAGAGTAGCAGAATCCAAAATACAGCTTATGATCCAATACCATTATTACAACTTTAAATTCTGTCTCTAAAGCAAAATAAGGTAGGTGCACCGCTAATGCCTAAAGCAGTGACCAGCAACAACAGAGGGAGAATATATGTAAATAGTACATGGAAGCCTCCTGCTCGTCTCCGGACAGCTACTTGTGCATCTCCACCTAACCTGCCTCTAATCTGCTCGTTTAGGAGCACCTAGAGTAATAAGAAGAGACATAAAACTCTGGGTCAGACGAAAGTCTGGTGTGAGCGATAAAAAATCTATAGCACTAAATAAACAATAACAAGTATAAATAATCATACCTGAACTTGGACCTGCAACCAAAGAGTTAGCACAACAGGATGTACAATACTCTAAGGTTACACTAACATATAGTGTAAAATAGGAGTGTGCGCGTCATGGTGATAGTCAACATCAAACATAGCAATCATCCTCACATCCCTCACTCAGTGCATAAAGCATACGATATCCACCACTTTGATCACCAGAACCATTTGGGGCCTTGATGGAGCTCGGCTCCATCCAAACCTTACTACGACCACTTTGCCCTTAGGGGTCCTAATGGAGTTCGACTCCATAAAACTTTGACCCCACCGCACTGGTCCATAGTCAATGCCCCGCCCATCAATAGTGAATCAAAGTTATAGGTACCGATAACCCCTTTGCACACGTCCTACAGCAAAGTCCAACTCATGAAGTTAACTCGTTGGTTCCCATCTGGATCCTGAGTAACAACTTCCCATTTGGACTCCCTTTGCATCTCGGGTTTTGGTCTTCCCTAGTTCGGTTTGGAAAAACAAGCTTCCATTATGTCCGGCCTTCTTCTCCTCGTCCGGTTCGTGGGTCTCCATTCGTGACGCAAGCGGCTCAAGTACTTCATCCGGGTCGGGTCGGATGTGCACTTCGGTTCGGGGAAGGCAACCAATTCGTGGAGCTCGAGTAGTACTCTGGTTCGTGGTATCGGTTCGGGGTCGGTCCTTCAAGCTCGAGCGATGGCTCATAGGTGCATAGGCTGAGCCGGTTCGTGGTACGTGTAGCGGTTGTAAGTCCTGTCTGATCCGGTTCGAGGGGGTGGTTCGGGTCGTGGTGTCCATACAACGAGCGGGTCGTGGTACCATGGTCACGAGTCGGTCAGCTCATGGGGGTGCTTCACGATCCAGGATATGACCAATTTCCTGCAACTTTTCCAACGAGCTATTTACACCATACGACGGCGTTTTCGACCAATCTTACTTTTCTATGCAATCACAAATCATACCAAACAGTAGTAGCAACATGTATAATCAATCATAGACACCCAAACAACAATTTAACATGTTAATATGGATCATACATACCCAAAACCCATGTTTTTCCCTTAATCATGTTTAATCAAATCTAACATTAGGATTAGCAAACTTAACCCAAATCAACCCAAATTTCTAACAAAAGCATAAAATAATATTTCGAAATTTCTAAATACTTTTCCCAGATTTTTATCATGCATAATTTCGCTAATTAACACTAATTACCCCTAATTAGCCGTAATTAGTGTAAAAACTTGCTAATCACTCACCTTAGCCACAAATAAATCTCAGATATGAAAATATCTCTGGTTTGGTTCGAATCCTTATATAACACAGCAGCTCTACTTCCAATTTGATGTTGATTTGCCTTGATTTGACGTAGATTTGGCCAAAATTTGATTAGAGAGCGATTAAAGATGAATTTAGAAGGTGGAGGCCATTGTTAGGGTTAGAGGAATGATAAGTGGCGACTGAAAAATGAATAAAACTGATTTCCCAACCCTATCATCCCTCTCATGACCCTAATCGCGAAATGGGTTATGGGCCTAGCTGTTAATCACCCTATTTGGCCCGGTTAAGCTGTTTTTCACCTTCCAAACCTTGTTTCAGCCATATCTCCCAAATGGTAAGTCCGTTTGATCAATATGACCACTCTACAAAAGAGAAACCATCATCTAAATCTAATGGAAGTGGTTTCAGGTCAAAAATCCTTACCAATCAAAAGTTATAGGCGAAACAAGATTCGCCAGGGGTAAAACGGTCATTTAAAAATCGACAAAAATCGTGAACATGGGAAATGACCCCATTACTCGTCTCCCAAAGTTACACGACCATATGACTTCGTATGTAAATGAAATAAATATTCTACAATCCTCCGATGCATAGAATGCGGGTCGTTACACGGTATTTTAACACTCGTTCAAAGCTAATATACAAATGGTCGCTCGTCAACAACCTTATTCTTCGGGTTATTTGACACCATTGCCCGCAATGGACCTAGCTAACGTGAGTACATAGGTGTGGCGTTACACAAAAAACTACATATGTAACACCCCACGTCCATTAATGTCACTCAGAAAGGGAATGCATTAACTTCCATGGAGGTTTTAAGTGAATATAGAACAGTAAAATTACAACAAGACAGATATAAAATAGTACTTGGAAATTCAAAAAACTTTATTTCATTGTAGCAGAAGTCAAAACATGTTTGATTACATCATAACACCATATTCAATGTCAAGTACAATATCTATCTTGATAAAACAAGTACATAATCCCATTACATGAATAGCCATTAAAAAGAAAGATAACAAGCTGGACTTTACTTCAGCAGTCCAAGCTTTCCAGAAGATAAGCGATCCAACTAGACTCCACTAGAACTTGGCCCAACCTGCGGACCTGAAGGGAGAAAAAGGATGGAAAAGAGGGGGTCAGACATAAAGTCTGGTGAATATGATAATTCTACAATACTATTACCAAAATAACTGGACTAAGGCATAAGCTGGAAAACAAGAAAATGTCTATGAAGAGCAGATTAAGGACATAGACAATCGCTAAAGGCAACGTTATAGGCGCTCCTAAATACTAAAGGATAAACACTATACTGCACCACACCAGTCACCCTAAAGATTCATCCCACTTAGCTTCACTTAGAAACTTTCCCGATGGCTTTACGTACCCCTAGCTGACAACATTGGTGCCGCCTGCCCCTATCTCCACTAGGTGTACCCTACTTCCCATTATTCGATCGGCTCCCTAACTCGTAGATACCCGTGCTGGCCCCACAGTGGGGTGTATCACTCCCCTAAAGTGGCAACCTGATACAACGGACATGCACGGCTTATACCTACACGATGCAACAACGTCTTACCTACCAGCCCGGGTCCACACACGCATATGAAACCCGTTGGACTTGCGTTGCCACCGCTCCCTGTTTTGGCCTCTTATAGTCAAACCCAGTATGCGTGTCCCGTCCTCGACTTGGGTCGAGCCCACAAAGATACGTTTTGGGATACTGGTTGAAATGGGCCCCCACTATTTACCACAAGCATTCTACCTAAGCTTGTCCCCATTAATCCATCCCACTTAACCCACTTAGTCATGTTCATTTACATGTGTGTTTGGTTAAGTCTAATCGTATTTCAAATGCCTCTAAAGGCAACCACCAGATTCCTCATGCCACCCAAGGCACCTACTTAACCCCCATTAAGGCCATAACCTCATAAAGACCTCTCACATTAGACTGGCATTTATGGCAGCTGGATTTGCCGGGCGGGTCCGGGCAGTCTTACACCATAAAAGAGTCTAACCTCGTGTCTTTACAACTGTTATGCTTTAGTTTGGGCCTAGGACCTCTCACATTGGGCCGACATTTGTGACTACTGGATTTGCCGGGCGGGTCCGGGCAGGTTTACATCACAAACGGGTCCAACCTCGTGTCCTAAGCATTGATTATTAATAATAATCCACTTTCCCCCAATTTTAATAATTCCCTACTTGAATTATTAATTACTTCCAATTTTTAACAATGTCCATAATTGACTCAATTATGGACATCCATTCATGGTATGCAAAATCTTACAAAATTGCACCTAATTTATTAATTCCTAATATTACCCCTACCCCACGTTTGAACGTTTATTCGCAAAATATATGTTAGACTCGAATAGCCTAACTCATAGCATAAAAGAGATTATCATAATAACAACATGTATATGTGACCAAATGAATCATAATAAGGGGTGAAACTTGCATATGTCCAACTTGCATAGATTATACATGTCATGGATCTAAAGGTGTCAACTTGTTCAAAATTCACCTAATATGATCTCAATCAATTTTCATAAACTTACATATGAACATGTGTGAATCAACATCATCTAATTTTTTAACAACATGGTTTTATATGGGTACACCTAACTCAATAGGCAAATTCCCATAATCAAGTTTTATTTAATTATAGTTTCAAGTTTATGGGTACACCTAACCTAATAGGCAAATTCCCATAAACAAGATCCATTTAAATTAAAAAAAACATAACTTTAAGCATGTTCCAACAACATCATGATTTTACAACATAATATAGCATGATTTATAACATGGCATAGTATGATAGTATAACATAGCTTGACATGATTCTCAACATAGCACGACATAGCATAAGAGAATTTACAACATAGCATGACATAGCATATATAATTTACATCATACGACAATATAATAACATAATAAGAGATCCACAATATATAGAATTTACAATTACAAATCACATCACTTTCTTGTGATCCATTCATAACTGAGTCAAATTAGTTTGTAATAGTCTTGTGAGAATCATCATACTCACCAACAAAAGAAAAGAATTAGAGAAAGAGAGATCTTTTGATTTGATTTGTGTAGATTTAGTTGTAGATGATTAGGCTTCCTCTTCTTAGTTTGTGACGGCTATGCTGAACTCCATGGCAACAGCATGACGGTAGCTTCTCTAATTTTACAAGTGATTTAGGTCTAGGGTCTACCCACTTATTTATAGATTTTAGAATTCATTTAGGCCATTAGATTTAACCTAGAAATAACCGCAGCCGTTCAGACAAGATGGGGTTTATCTTGTTGACTCAGCAATGAGTCAGAAGTGACTCAGCAAACACTCAGCAAATTAATAAACTTCTATTCATGTTTGCATTAACTGCCCATATATATATATATATATATATATATATATATATATATATATTCTACAATGTACACATTAGATACATCCCCCCCTTTTACACACTTATTATTGTTTTTATATACATATTAGATACAACCCCTCTCTTACACACTTATTAATATTTTTATATTCATATTAGATACATCCCCTCTCTTACATACTTATTAATATTTTTATATTCATAATAGATACATCCCCTCTCTTACATACTTATTGATATTTTTATATTCATATTAGATACATCCCCTCTCTTACATACTTATTAATATTTTTATATTCATATTAGATACATCCCCTCTTCTACACACTTATTATTATTTTAGCAACTTTAGTGTTAATAGAAAATTCGGGGTGTTACATTCTCCCCTCCTTTTAGGATTTCGTCCCCGAAATCTTCAAGTCTGGAAGAATGTATATCCTACCATCCAAACGTCCATCTACTCATCCATCATACACAGGCATCCATTGTCCTTAAAAGACTTCTAATGCTTTCATGTTTAAATGCATAGTGTGTGTATATGTCCGTATCTAATGCAAAATCAGGCGGTCCACTGATTCAGTTGACCTCCTTAATGCAAATATGATCGTGCCATGCATCCATTATGTATGCAAAAGATTATTAATGCTACATAATACTTCTATATGCGTGCACAACCATCATCTGAATGCAGCATCCACATGATAATACAACCATCGTTCATCCATTTTACTAAATACTTCCATATATATATGCAATATGCAATATGTAGTGACTGAGCCGATCTAGTGCCTAAAGTGTGTGTATATATGCATCCACGAGCAACCACTAGCAAACACTTGCATCCATTTTGCATCCATCATACATAACATGTCTCAAACACATGTTTCAACCATAGGATTATCCTAACTAAAGGTCAAAGATACTAATGAGAGGACATACTAAAGATAAGATAAGCTAAGCTAAGCGATAAAGGAGAAATTAAAAGACATACCCTCAAAAAGAAAAGGGTACAACGAACGCATCTTCTCTTCTGTCTCCCAAGTTGCGTTGCTCTCATCATCTCCCCATTGCACTTTAACCAGTCTGACCTCTCGATTCCTCAACTTTTTGATCTCCGACCCAAGAATGCATGTAGGAGCTCGTCTAATTGTTGCATCACGCTCTATTTCCACCTCTTTAAGCAAGCTCGGCTCTACCACCTCCGCGGTCTTGTGCAAACACTTCCTCAAATGCGATACATGGAATACGTCGTGTACTCCACTAAGTTTCTCAGGCAACTCCACCCTATATGCCATCTTCCCAATCCTGTCTTTTACAGGAAACGGCCCTACAAACCTTGGTGCTAATTTCCCCACGGACCCAAAGCGAACAACATCCTGTAACGGAGATACTTTGATAAAAACCATGTCCCCAATGTCAAACTCAAGATCTGTCCTCCTCTTATCAACATACGATTTCTGCCTATCTTGTGCTGCTTTCATCCTCCTTCGAATCAACTCAATCTTCTCCGAGGTTTCCCTAACCATATCGGGCCCAAATAGGATTTTATCGGTAGATTCCCACCAACATGTAGGCGAACGGCAAGGCCTTCCATAAAGAGCTTCGAAAGGTGCCATGCCAATACTAGACTGAAAGCTATTATTATATGCGAATTCTACTAACGGAAGGTGCTCTTCCCATGTACCCCCAAAGTCTAGGATACAAAGCCTTAAAAGATCCTCTAGAATGCGATTCACCCTCTCGGTCTGGCCGTCTGTCTGAGGATGATATGCGGTGCTCAAACATAGCGGAGTCCCTACCGCCTCTTGTAAACTCTTCCAAAATTCGCTAGTAAAGATGGGGTCACGGTCGCTTACTATACTAGAAGGAATACCGTGCAAACGAACTATCTCCTTAATGTATACAGAAGCCAACCACGGAGCAGTCCTCTTACTTTTCACGGGAATAAAATGGGCGCTTTTAGTAAGTCTATCTACTATAACCCAAATCCCCGTGTTACCCTTCCTTGATCTTGGTAATCCATCCACAAAATCCATTGAGATGCTTTCCCATTTCCATAGTGGAACTTCTAATGGGTGAAGCAACCCACCGGGTTTCTTTTGTTCTGCTTTAACTCGTTGGCACACCAAGCATCTAGCGACGTACTCGGCCACGTCCTTTTTCATACCGGCCCAAAAGAAAACCCGCTTCATATCTTTGTACATCTTATCCCCGCCGGGATGAATGGTCATTTTTGAGCGATGAGCATCATCAAGAATGGCCTTCCTTAAGTCTTCGTCTTGTGGTACACAAACTCTATTATCCCTTCATAACCAACCCTTATCGTCTAGGGTATACCTACGAAGATGGCTTGACGACTCCCCCCCTTTGAGCTTTTCTACTATCTCAACCAACTGTGGGTCGTCTCGCTGTGCCTCACCAACCCGTCCTAGAAGTGTAGGTCTAACCTCCAAGGATGCTAACAGACCGGGTACTAAGTCAACGGAGGGTCTAAAGTCAAACATAGAGATGAATTCTAAGCTTTGTCATTCAACAAACAATGGACTCAAGGACAACCTTTTCCTACTTAAGGCGTCTGCCACCACGTTACCCTTGCCCGGGGTATATGCTATTTCAAAATCGTAGGAGGCTAAGAATTCCATCCACCGTTGCTGCCTTAAATTCAAATCCTTCTGAGAGAATAAGTATTTTAATGATTTGTGGTCAGTGAACAGTTCGAATTTCTCACCAAGAAGATAGTGACGCCAAGACTTAAGCGCGAAAACAATTGCGGCTAGCTCTAAGTCATGCGTGGGGTAATTCTTTTCATGAACCCTCAACTGCCTTCCACCATAGGCTATTACTCTTCCCTCTTGCATGAGGACCGCGCCAAGTCCCGTCCCACAAGCATCAGTATAGATGGTAAATGGTTTATTCCCGTCTGGCAGCACTAAGACTGGGGCTGAAGTTAAGGCTCTCTTTAAACGTTGGAACGCATCATCGCAATCTTTGTCCCACGTAAAAACCAGGTTCTTCTTCGTTAACCGTGTTAATGGAGCTGATATTTTTGCGAAGTCTTTGATAAACTTCCTATAATAGCCAGCGAACCCCAAGAAACTTCTTACTTCAGTTGCATTTTTAGGGACCTTCCAATCTTGGATGGCCACCACCTTTGCGGGATCCACTGCTATCCCTTCTTTGGAAACCACGTGCCCTAAGAACCGTACTTCCTTCCTCCAGAAGTGACACTTAGAAAATTTTGCCTTAAGGTTATGCACTCGAAGGGTTTCCAACACTTCCCTAAGATGTAGGGAGTGCTCTTCTTTATTCTTAGAAAAGACTAAGAAGTCATCCACAAAAACTACCATGAATTTGTTAAGGTATTCCCTAAACACCCTACTCATCAAATCAACAAAATATGCAGGGGCGTTTGTCAACCCAAAGGGCATCACTAGCCATTCATAGAATCCGCCAGGAGTCCTAAAAGCAGTCTTATCTATACTATCCTCAGCCACTCTCAGTTGACGAAAGCCAGTGGCTAAGTCCAACTGCGAAAACACTGAGGCGCCAACTAACTGATCAAAGAGATCGTCAATCCTCGGCAGTGGGTGTCGGTTCTTTTTAGTAAGCTTGTTTAGTTCTCTATAGTCCATACAAAGTCTAAGAGACCCATCCGCCTTTGTGGCAAAAACTACTGGAGCACCCCACTCCGATATACTACGTCTTATGAACCCCTTCTCAAGCAACTCCTTTACTTGCTTATTGAGTTCCCTCCTTTCACGAGGAGCCATGTGGCGCACTGGCAAAGATACGGGTTTAGCATTATCCACAAGATAAATTCGAAAGTCTATCTCCCGCTTTGGAGGTAAGCCCTTCACCTCCTCAAACACATCCGGATATTCCCGGACCACTTCTACCGATCGCAGGCTCTCTACAGACGCGTCAAGCGATTCAACATAACTTAGCATAACGGAATTTATGGGATTACAAAAGATGTCGAGAGCATTACCAAGGCGAGTCACAAGCCTAACTACTCTCCTTTCACAATCAAGAATGGCCCTATTTCTAGACAACCAATCCATTCCTAAAATTAGCCCATAGCCCGTGAAGCCCAATACATAAGGATCACATCTAAATTCAACGCTAAGTATAGAGATTTTCAAATCCAAACATATCATGGTCAAATGAGCCGAACCCCCAATTGGATTTGAAACGACCAAGGGATCCTCTACTAAACTGGTGTTCAAGTGCAGTGATTCAACTAATGATGCAGAGATAAACGAATGAGATGCGCCAGAATCGAATAAGGTACGGACAGGATGATCAAACAGAAAAACTAAGCTTTCAACAGAAATTGTTCTACCTCTTTCTTGCAGCGGTGGGGCCGCAATAGCCTGAACTTGCCCCCTTGCCTGCCCTGGTGCCATAAGAGCCTGCACCTGTCCTCCCGAGGTAGACCCTGCCCTCTGCCCCTTCTTTGGACAGTCCTTCACTAAATGTCCCGCATCTCCACAATGAAAACAACCAGTCTTCTTTTTCTTTCTACAATCTTTGTTGAGATGGCCAGGCGTCCCACAATTGAAGCATTTCTTCTTCCCTTTGCCATTATTGTTTTTACCACCCTTCTTATTTTGCTGTTGGGGTTTCTTCTGATCCCCTTTCTTTTCAACTGCCTTATCCTCATGCATAAGTGCCATTTCTACTAGCTTTTCAAAGGTGGCTCCCATAGGGATGTGGGTCATAGCCAACCCTTGCAACGGTTCATTCAAGCCTCTAACGAACCTCAAAGCTTTCTTCTCTGGCGTGTTCACCAACTCCAAGCCAAACCTTGCTAACTGATTAAATTTATTGACATATTCCTTTACTGATGAGCTCCCTTGCTTTAGTGCCAGGAATTTTTCCATATTTAAGTTCTCCTCTGCCCTTGAAAGAAACTTTGCCTCAAACCTTCGTCTGAAATCCGCCCATGAATCAACTGGACGTTCCCCGTTAGTGACCTCCCACCAAAACGAGGCCTCTCCCTTCATTAACCAAGCAGCTAAACGGACTTTCCTCCCATCTTCCACTTCAAAGATATCCAACAATTCCTCAGTCTCCTTAAGCCAGTCTCTGGCCTCCACAAACGTCTCAGTCCCTTGAAAAGTTTTTCCTCCCATAGCCTTGAATTCCTTGCACGTCTTTGCAAAAGTGTCAACACGAGAAGGAGGAGGAGGAGGAGGAATGGGTGCAACTAGGGGTGGAGGAGTATCTGCTGGGCCTGCAGTGGTGGCCCTAGCCTCCAAGTATCTCCTAAACCACCCTGGAATCGTCACACCTTCTGGGAGATTAAGATCTTCAGCCATGCTGAAACGAAAAAGGAAAGATTCAAAATGGAGAATTCGAAAGATAAAGATAAGGATATGGCTATTTGGGATTATGTTTTTCATAAAAACTCTCTTTAAATAACATGTTTTTTTTTAAAGCACTTCTTCCAAAAATACTTTAGAAAAAAAAATATTTTTCTAAAAAAAAAAAAAATTTATCTGTTCTGGTAACCTTATGATCTGATACCACGTGTAACACCCCACGTCCATTAATGTCACTCACAAAGGGAATGCATTAACTTCCATGGAGGTTTTAAGTGAATATAGGACAGTAAAATTACAACAAGACAGATATAAAATAGTACTTGGAAAATCAAAAAACTTTATTTCATTGTAGCAGAAGTCAAAACATGTTTGATTACATCATAACACCATATTCAATGTCAAGTACAATATCTATCTTGATAAAACAAGTACATAATCCCATTACATGAATAGCCATTAAAAAGAAAGATAACAAGCTGGACTTTACTTCAGCAGTCCAAGCTTTCCAGAAGATAAGCGATCCAACTAGACTCCACTAGAACTTGGCCCAACCTGCGGACCTGAAGGGAGAAAAAGGATGGAAAAGAGGGGGTCAGACATAAAGTCTGGTGAATATGATAATTCTACAATACTATTACCAAAATAACTGGACTAAGGCATAAGCTGGAAAACAAGAAAATGTCTATGAAGAGCAGATTAAGGACATAGACAATCGCTAAAGGCAACATTATAGGCGCTCCTAAGTACTAAAGGATAAACACTATACTGCACCACACCAGTCACCCTAAATATTCATCCCACTTAGCTTCACTTAGAAACTTTCCCAATGGCTTTACGTACCCCTAGCTGACAACATAGGTGCCGCCTGCCCCTATCTCCACTAGGTGTACCCTACTTCCCATTATTCGATCGGCTCCCTAACTCGTAGATACCCGTGCTGGCCCCACAGTGGGGTGTATCACTCCCCTAAAGTGGCAACCTGATACAACGGACATGCACGGCTTATACCTACACGATGCAACAACGTCTTACCTACCAGCCCGGGTCCACACACGCATATGAAACCCGTTGGACTTGCGTTGCCACCGCTCCCTGTTTTGGCCTCTTATAGTCAAACCCAGTATGCGTGTCCCGTCCTCGACTTGGGTCGAGCCCACAAAGATACGTTTTGGGATACTGGTTGAAATGGGCCCCCACTATTTACCACAAGCATTCCACCTAAGCTTGTCCCCATTAATCCATCCCACTTAACCCACTTAGTCATGTTCATTTACATGTGTGTTTGGTTAAGTCTAATCGTATTTCAAATGCCTCTAAAGGCAACCACCAGAGTCCTCATGCCACCCAAGGCACCTACTTAACCCCCATGTCCCACCTTACATGATTATCTGGCTAAGTATTTCTTAGTTCATTAAGGCCATAACCTCATAAAGACCTCTCACATTAGACTGGCATTTATGGCAGCTGGATTTACCGGGCGGGTCCGGGCAGTCTTACACCATAAAAGAGTATAACCTCGTGTCTTTACAACTGTTATGCTTTAGTTTGGGCCTAGGACCTCTCACATTGGGCCGACATTTGTGACTACTGGATTTGCCGGGCGGGTCCGGGCAGGTTTACATCACAAACGGGTCCAACCTCGTGTCCTAAGCATTGATTATTAATAATAATCCACTTTCCCCTAATTTTAATAATTCCCTACTTGAATTATTAATTACTTCCAATTTTTAACAATGTCCATAATTGACTCAATTATGGACATCCATTCATGGTATGCAAAATCTTACAAAATTGCACCCAATTTATTAATTCCTAATATTACCCCTACCCCACGTTTGAACGTTTATTCGCAAAATATATGTTAGACTCGAATAGCCTAACTCATAGCATAAAAGAGATTATCATAATAACAACATGTATATGTGACCAAATGAATCATAATAAGGGGTGAAACTTGCATATGTCCAACTTGCATAGATTATACATGTCATGGATCTAAAGGTGTCAACTTGTTCAAAATTCACCTAATATGATCTCAATCAATTTTCATAAACTTACATATGAACATGTGTGAATCAACATCATCTAATTTTTTAACAACATGGTTTTATATGGGTACACCTAACTCAATAGGCAAATTCCCATAATCAAGTTTTATTTAATTATAGTTTCAAGTTTATGGGTACACCTAACCTAATAGGCAAATTCCCATAAACAAGATCCATTTAAATTAAAAAAAAACATAACTTTAAGCATGTTCCAACAACATCATGATTTTACAACATAATATAGCATGATTTATAACATGGCATAGTATGATAGTATAACATAGCTTGACATGATTCTCAACATAGCACGACATAGCATAAGAGAATTTACAACATAGCATATATAATTTACATCATACGACAATATAGTAACATAATAAGAGATCCACAATATATAGAATTTACAATTACAAATCACATCACTTTCTTGTGATCCATTCATAACTGAGTCAAATTAGTTTGTAATAGTCTTGTGAGAATCATCATACTCACCAACAAAAGAAAAGAATTAGAGAAAGAGAGATCTTTTGATTTGATTTGTGTAGATTTAGTTGTAGATGATTAGGCTTCCTCTTCTTAGTTTGTGACGGCTATGCTGAACTCCATGGCAGCAGCATGACGGTAGCTTCTCTAATTTTACAAGTGATTTAGGTCTAGGGTCTACCCACTTATTTATAGATTTTAGAATTCATTTAGGCCATTAGATTTAACCTAGAAATAACCGCAGCCGTTCAGACAAGATGGGGTTTATCTTGTTGACTCAGCAATGAGTCAGAAGTGACTCAGCAAACACTCAGCAAATTAATAAACTTCTATTCATGTTTGCATTAACTGCCCATATATATATATATATGTATATATATATATATATATATATATTCTACAATGTACACATTAGATACATCCCCCCTTTTACACACTTATTATTGTTTTTATATACATATTAGATACATCCCCTCTCTTACACACTTATTAATATTTTTATATTCATATTAGATACATCCCCTCTCTTACATACTTATTAATATTTTTATATTCATAATAGATACATCCCCTCTCTTACATACTTATTGATATTTTTATATTCATATTAGATACATCCCCTCTCTGACATACTTATTTATATTTTTATATTCATATTAGATACATCCCCTCTTCTACACACTTATTATTATTTTAGCAACTTTAGTGTTAATAGAAAATTCGGGGTGTTACAACATACGCCTTCATGACTCGTATGTTTGTCTTTCCAATCTCGATAACTAGGCCCTTCACGACTCCCTAAGGTACTCGACCATACATCTGGTGTTGTACCCCTGCTTTGAGTCCGCTAGAACTTACGACAAGGATAATCTCTCAGCCTTCATATCTCTAGTCATCATTACCGGCGACTATCCACAAACTCAATTCCCCCTCGAGCAACCATTATACACGAACCCAAAACACATTTGAGTCGTCTTCTGATTCGTTGGATTACGACGATCAACAAACACATCACATTACTTCGAACATTCCCACCTGGATGTACATCGAAGTCACCACATCACTGAACCAGACAACATCAATATAAGGTTCACCATACTTAGGTCGTCACCCCCTTAGGTCGTACCCGACCTATGCTTCCAAGACCTGATTTTCCCACTTCCGTCATGTAAGCCAACCAACTCCAACGACCAAACTAGGTCGTTCCTGCGACTTAACGACCTGACTAGGTTGCCACACCCAACTCCTTTGAACCCAAACCGCTCAACGACCTGAGACCAACAACCTAACACCATCTGACCCAATTCCAAAAGCTCCAACACCCTGAAGCCGATCCTTCCAATCCTCTACCGCCATGTCCCCCAAGACCTAACAGTCCAACATGGGAATGACCTAGATCCCCATCCCAAACTAAGCCTTCCATGGCGATCCAACTCCATTTCTTGGGGGGCAAGATTCACAAACTAACTCTCTAAAATGACCCGATCTTATGAACAATGACATGACTCCCAAATCTGACCAAAACAGCTCCAAACTTGACTAAATCTTCGTCGAACGACAATATCGACGAAACCAACTCACCAAAATCATCCAATTCAGCCATAAACACTTTATGAATCCATCAACAACCCTAAAATGTCAATTATCATCAATAATCACATAAAATTCACCAAAATCATGACAAATAGAAAATAATGGATCTAACTTGCATAAACGTATGAATTGACATAAAAAATATCGATTTTAAGTTGCTAGAATAACTATGACGAGTCAAATGAAAATACATTTACCATGATGTAGATCTAGGTGAAAACGACTTGAAATGATGAAATGAAGATTAAACAACTCATATACTTGATTGAATCCGTGTGAGAGATGCATATCACTCACCAATTCTTCAAAACAACACAAAATCACCGATTACTCAATCCAAACAGCGAACAACACTCTTCAAATCTTCCAATTTGATGAGATCTCTCTCGCTTTGCATAGATCTAGCTTCAAACGGTGCAGATCTTTGATTCTCTGATGTAGATCTAGAATTTAAATGGTGGAAAGGTGTATTTGATTGAGCAAGGAGGATCAGGAGCTCAACCAAATGAGAGAATGAAGAAAGTAAACTATTCTCCATGCCTCTAACCCCCTATTTATAGCCTCCCACCAGCCCACTAATGAGCCTCCTCAAATCATACCACTAATGGCTTAAAAACCTGAACAACAAACTGTGAAACACTAAAATAGTGATTCCTCCCAAAACGCTAAACCAAATCTTTAATGTGACCACTCTACGGAATTGGCAACACCATTTCCTTTCCAATGGAACCGACCTAAGCACCTGATTTGATCCCAATCAAAAGTTATTCCCTGTACAAGACTGACAGGGGCAAAATGGTCACAAATAAAACTGGTAAAAATTATGGACATTTCTCACATCTCCATAACCAACATATCAAAATATGAGAATGATCCAATCCTTAGGGAATTAAATAAAAATATTTTATGATCCTTCGATAAGTAAATTGCAGGTTGTTACATTCTCCCCCTTAAAAATTTCGTTGCTGAAATTCTAAGCAAAGTCAAGCAACCAAAACAATTCTGCATGCCTATCAGGCATGAGCAACCAATTCTATCATCCAAACTAGCAGCCATTAAGCCATGCATCCATTGCCTTATCCTAGCACACGGAATTCTAACAACAATAGTACAAGTTACAATGATATAAGGTGACACGACATCAATAGGTTATACCGACGAAGAGTTATGGATAGGTCGTCTTCATCTTCTCTTCTGTCTCCCACGTACAATCGTCATCATAGTTACTCTATTGCACCTTAACCAACTTAACTGTCTTCCTCCTAAGCTATTTCGTGTCATTCCCCCTACACGAACCAGGTTACGAGGTTTCGTAACTACATTCTCTACTTCTAGGTCTTCGTACTACTCTGGAGAAACCACCACATTCGAATCATGCACGCACTTCCGCAAAAATGACACATGGAAAACATTATGCACACTTGACATCTTCTCGGATAAATCCAACCTATACGTGAACTTTCCAATTTGCTCGACCATCGTAAACGGCCCAACAAACCTTGGAGAAAACTTTCCTTTGCTTCCTAACCGAACAACATGCTTCAACGGCGAAATCTTCACGAAAACCATATTGCCAATATCGAATTCCAAATTTTTTCGATGCTTATCGGCATAACTCTTCCAACAATCTTGGGCTGCCTTCAATAATTACTGAACGATCTCGATACAATCCAAGGTTTCTCTTATCATCTCAGGCCCAAGTATCAACTTATCTTCAGTTTCTAACCAACATTTCAGAGAATTACACGGTCTTCCATACAACGCCTAGTATGGTGCCATCCCAATGCTCGACGGGTATTGTTATACGCATACTCGACTAGATGTACATGGTCTTCCCACGATCCTCCAAAGTCCAATACACAAGCTCTTAGGAGATCTTCCATAGCTCGGTTAACACTCTCGGTTTGACCATCGGTTTGGGGATGATAAGCCGTACTCAAACACAACTCGGTTCAAAAAGTCTTTTGCAAACTTTTCCAAAATTCACTCGTGAATAATGGATCTCGATCACTCACTATGTTCTTCAGGATACCATGGAATCGAACTATCCATTTTATATAAAGCTGTAACTCCCTACCTCTATACTCGCGTTAGCCTAGGGCATTGCAAGCAATAGTGTCATCTAACCCGTAGAATAAGGCTGTTAAGGAGCGACCATCTGTATAATAGCTTTGAACGAGTGTTAAACGTATCAGATAATGTGGTCTTACTTTTCAAATCTCACGAGGAAATCCAACACATTTAATTCAAGTTCAAAACTGCTACACAAGATCTAAATATTATTCGGAATCAATATAAAATACATAACAATAAAATCAAAGTCAGATACGGATATTTACATCACTAAGGCAGAAATAGATATGAATATAACACATAAATGTAAATACAAGATAGTGGTCATAGTCGATCCACTATACAACAAAAGAATAGGTGCATGGCAACTCAAAATAACATGTATACAAAGGAGTCTCATATACATATAACCCAATAAGTACAACACAAAAGTAGTTAGCCCAAAGGTGGAGGATAGTCCATGTCGGAGTCAAGAAAAATCACCTGAAAGCGGTCTGACCCGAGTATTATTTACACAAAGATAAACAATAAACGGATCAGTCTAGCTGTACTTATCTCATAATCTAAGATATAATAAGAGATACAAATAAATGTAGACATGAATACGATAATAACAATGTCATGTATAAGTGTGAAGCCCGGAAATATCTACGGTATATCTCGTAAATCTATATCTAGCTATAAAAGAATATCTCATTAAAAGTTATATAGCTACTCACGGAAATGATAAATCATATAAAATCATTACGAAAATTGATAGCTCATATACCAATAAAACTAAGATTGATAAATTAATACCAATACGAGAACTGACAGCTCATATGTCAATAAAACTAAGACTGATAAATAAATACCAATACGAGAATTGACAGATCATATGTCAATAAAACTAAGATTGATAAATTAATACCAATACGAGAATTGACAGATCGTATGTCAATAAAACTAATATTCCAGAAATCAAAAACCATAATTCCAGAAACCAAAGAGAAAACAAGGGGGTAGGCCTCGAGATGGGAGTCCGAGGACTCAACCTGGGAGTCCAAACACTCAACCAACTCGTGTATTGAGATGAGACACGATCTCTAGGTAGCTAGCCTATACGTTGAACCGAAGCTCCGAGATGGCGCGAAGACCTACGGGTCGGGACCCCGCTGGAGTGAACTGAAGTTCCTCAGGATGATCCGAATATCATCAAAATAAATAAATAAATTCATAAAAATATCACAATTTATCCAAGTTAGTGAAAATTACTCTAAGCTAGTAACTATAAGAGTTTAGCTATATCTCCCATAACCACTATCCCTACTCAAACATTTATGAACAAGCCGTATAGACGGTCACTGCCACAGTTTCAATCGAACGAGTTCAAGAATCAACCGTCGAAGTAAACGCAAAGGGTCATAGTCCTTGATTTTACTCAGGCATTTAATTATTTTTCTCATACGAACGAGAAAAAGGTTTATAAAAATATATATTAGTAGATTGGAAAACAACTTATAAAATGATTTCGTAAACTAACTTCGTATGATGAAGTGAGATTGGAAACCATTTTAGTAGAAGAATTTGGTATCTACTGACAACATAAAAACCTTTTATATACAGTTTCAAAGTAGCAAATCCCGTATAATAATGATCGAAATAACGATCGAACTAAGAATTCACGTTTTAATAACGTAAATTAAATCTCATAAATATCGATTATAAAATTCATTCACAATGAATAAATTGAAAATCCATGAAATCGATCTGCAGAAATCTACGAATTAGTGAAACTGAAAAACCACAGAAAAATGCCAAACGGGCTGAAACTCGACCGGGAAAGAGTCTGAAACAGCCTAAACAGTCGACCGAACCACCGGTCGATTGCAAAAATTCAATAGCACCAGTCGACTTGTTCACTTATGGCCAGCTGATTGGTCATTTTACCAGTGGACTGCAAATTTAATAGGACCAGTCGAATGGTAAATTATGGCCAGTCGACGGGTCACCTACCTGCTGTGAAATAAAGGCTTGGCCTTATAGCCAAGTCGATTTACGTCGCATCTGGTCAATCGTCGGAGGCTATTAACTTTATAGAAATGAAATTCAGGCCTCATTGGTTTGCCGATACAACAAGAAAACCTAAACTTACATGCATAAGAAGAATCATAATGGAAATCATTGAAAAATGAAATCAAACTTCATAAATTGGAAATGTTAAAACATTAACCAATTAATAAGACCAAATACATAATTCATAAGCAACATATACGTGCCAAGCACTAGACAAGCATACAGCTTGAGGCATAGATGTGAGTTCACAAAGAACTCACCTTTGATTGATGGAAGCAAGGAATCACTCTAAATCAAGCAAGATCAACTTCTCTTCAATAAGAACAAAAGAATCCACAACCTAAACACAAATGCACGAATCTCCTAAGCGTTAGGCTTAGGAAAATATCAGAAATTGAAGAGAGAATAGGTTGGAGAAGATAGAGAGGAAGATGGAGAAGCTTACCCAAGTTTCTACACTTGATTTCCTCATGATTTGAGCTCCGAATTGAAATCCCTAGCTTAAGAACTTTAGTTTCCCTTCTTTTCCCCATTTTACTTATGTTTTAAGGAGAGAAAAGGAATGAGGGCGAGAGGGCTGATGGGGGACTTAAAGGAGTGGGCTAGGTTTAGCCATCCAAGCCCCAACCAAAGTCCCAATTTTCACAAACTCGAAACATATCGATGCTTATAGTTTTCGAACACGTAAACAACGTTTTGAACTCAATGGAAGTGGTTTCGAGTCGAAATTCACCCGTATGCCAAATGTGACTTTTTTGGACATATATTCGATTAACAATTAATGAAGTTATATTTAAATAAAATATTAAAATGTATTATCGTTAAATATGCGGGTTGTTACATACATCCCCCCTTAAAGAAATTGCGTCCTCACTATTACTTAAGGAAAAACCCATATAGTAACAGCCAAGCATTAACCAAGAAATTCACTTATGAATTATTACCCAAATTTTAAACTTTGAGTTATAAATCACTTTATATCTTATGTTTATACATGTATCATATTCAAATAAAATTCATGAACATATACGAACAACAAATTATTTTAATCACAAGTGGTTTCAAGAAATTAGAATTTTCTTACTCAAATTGTATATAATCTAAACCCTCAATTTCAACAATTATTTAAATTTTAATCGCGGACTACCTTACTAGGATTCTCTTGGAAATTTGGTTTAGACATATCTCAATATTTACATGATGAAATTCAAATCTTTTTCTTTTATTAGAAATTTATAATCCAATAGGTCCGGATAATTCTTATTTCGAAGAATTCCGACTTATATTGGATCTTATACATTCATTTGAAGATCATTTCAAAAATTATGAACTACCGTCACGGGGCAAGCTCGTTCTAATAAAATTTAATTAATTCGTTTAACATTCAAAAAGTTTATAAATTATAAACCCATACTCTTACGTTTTCAATTTAAACCAATTAAACATTTCAAATTAAACTCGGCAGTATCGACTATCCATAATTGTTGAACACTCCCTATCACATTTTTGCTAGAAAATTTATCCCGCAAAGATTTCTTAAAAGTATTCTAGCTAATTAAATTCTCGTAGCATGAAAAGGATAAGTGATCTCATTAGGGAAACAAGATCATGAAATAAAAATTCGGGTTTTACACCATAAATTAGAAATATTAGCACGTTCTCTAATATTTCAAAAACAAATAAATTGGAACCTTTAAGTTTCCAATAATCCCCAAAATATCTCAAATTTGAAATATTAGCCCATCCTCTAACATTTCACGAACAACTTCTAAGTCATGCTAACACGATAAGTAGTGAAGTTGAACGAATTACGCAAAACTTGAAAACCTTAGTTTTCAAACACATAAAAATATCACCAACATAGACGAGGCCAAACCGATCGGGATACGACCGCACTAATTTAATTCACTAACTGTTAACAAAATAAACTAGAGTATTTGTTAACCTCGAATGTCAAAACAAGCACGAAAGGAGCCAAAGAAAATGTATCCCTTTATCCTTAGTAGACGGTCACTAAGGAGAACAATCAAATAAATAGATTGAGTACCAAAATAAAAAAATATTATTGAACTCAATTACCCATCAAGGTGGTTATCCTAGAATGGATGGAAGGATCCTAAAAATTCATGAATAATGTGAAATACAAAAACATGTCTTCTTTAAGGTCATTCTCATTGTTATGAGAATTTATAAAACGTAAGGAAGCTACCGAATCTAAATTAGAATAGTTAAAAACGATAGAAATCTATCTTACAGATATGGAATGTCGAACATGGGTGATATTCTAAGAAAATAATATGCGGACCTCAGAATGGTTAGGATAATCCATCCTGAAAATCAACACGAAACTAGAACAAAAAAAGACTTGCAAACAAGCATGGAAAGAATAGCCGCATATAAGAGAGCTCATCATCCATAAAAATAATAATATGATTTTCTTAAAATCAACCGAAGTTAGCCTCAAAGGTAATTCACAAAGGATTATCAACACTTTGCAAAGTTGATCTATTGAAATACTAAACCGAAATTGAGTATACAAGAGATGGATATTGGGAATCACACATGGTCCCCACGTCATGAAAATCCGGAGATCAAAGATCGAAATCCAGAAACAAGAGGCTAAGATCAATATGCAAAATATAACTTATTAGTTTTCAAAAGAAAATTCGAGATAATTTTCAATGAAAACTGGAATCACCTAAGTTCTAGAAATCGCTCAAAGATATCTAGAAAAATATAAAATGGATAGACACTCAAACCATAACAAGTGCGAGCGTATAAATCCATAATTCAAAATGTTATTAAAAAAATGGTTCTCATAACACGAAAATGGAGATACAAAATGTCCACAAAAACATAAACGGGGACATAGCTCCATAAATGAACACTTAAGTAATTCGTGTCATAAATAAATAAAGAGAACCCATGGATTATAGAAATCACCATATAATCACAAATACTTTGATGTCTTCGAAGCAATGTAAATATATATAAGGTAGTCATTACGAAAATGATGAATTCATGAATAACACAAAATCAAACGAACAACGTAAGAGGATCTGCATAGAATACAATGGCCTCGACAAGGTCGCTGACACCTCCCAAAAGCAGTTTTGTCTACTCTCCATTAAATGCATCACATAATTGGAAAATTCAAGTATTCCACAAATGATCAAAAGATCAAAATCACAAAGTGATCATCAACGATCAACAAAGAAAGCGTAAGCTAGTAAATAGGCGAGTTTAGCCAAATGTCTCATAACCACTGGCTTAACTCAAATATTCACGAACAAATTGCAAACTCCACTATAAAACACAGAGATATAGAAAATTTTGCAAAAGGAATAGCCTAAAGGTAACTCAAGAAAGTTCAAAATGGCCATCATAACCAAGCATAAGAAGAATGGAAACCAATTCGAACAATTATTACTTAGAAACTTGAAAATAAATCTCGATGATGCTGCAATCATCACCAACATTATTTTCTTTAAATATATTGAGTTTTGCATCCAATAATGAAATTGAATTTCAATTGACCAAGTCCAAAAACTAACCGGCAAAGTAAATGCAAGTGTAACGACCCACTCGTTTTTACCAAGACGTTTAATTAAATTCCTTATTCAATCGAAAAGTCAAAATTACTTGTTTGTAATAAGTAACACAAAAAAGAAAAAGAGAATACATAATAATTACCTAAAGAAAACTAAATTCATCTCAATAGAAACATAAATGGGCAATGAAAACTTAATGTAGCAGGTAAGAATTCTCACAAAACATAGTTTTGGAAAATCTACATACAAGTATAAAACAAGCACCCACTAATTCCTAAGGAGATGGTGTCCTTAAGTTCCTTTCATGCAAAGAAGGTAGATGATCAAAATTCAAAAGAAATCAAATGAGATGATCACGATAATCATCATCATAAAAGGTAAAGAGGCTGGTACCCTTATTGGCACTAATTTCCTTACCAAAATAAGATATCTTGAATTCATAGTTAAAAATTCGAACAATGAAAGGGGAAAAGGATATATATGATGGTCATATATATATATATATATATCCCATTCTCAAATCATTATCTTATTAAAATCCCTACGGTTGCAAATTAACAATCAATACTAATGATTTGCCTCACCATTTATTTATGTCAAATTCCTAATGCTAAGGTTCAATGGCGATGTAGATCATTGGTATTTAATATAAGGGTTGTGTCATAATCATCTCATTGAAGTGTTCAGAAACTCATATCGATATCGTGGCGTCCCACTTCTTAATTAGAACTCCTAACATACTCAATGGGAAACTCAACACGATAAAACAAATTAGGTCCAAATAGAGGCGCAAATTTGTAAGTAAATAATCATGGGTGCAACCATTTATTCGTGAATTAAATTTGTCATGATAAATAAATAAACAATCATTTCAAAGTGCTTAGCGACAATAATTTATACGCTTTCGACTCGCAAAGCTAATCTCAAGCGAATTAGTGTTTTACTTGGCCAAAATTATTTTATTAAACCATTTTGTAAAATAATTTAGAAATCCTCAAAACTAAGTTCCAAAAGTTGTTTCAGCTAAAAAAATGGAAATAATTTGAATTCCTACCCAAGAAAAGGGAGGGGACTCTATGTTTGTCTAGGCCAAGATTTCACAAAGATGAACTCAACATAAATTTGATTGGTCAAACAAGGATCATGATATAAGATAGGATATGACGGGTCCTAAGACTCGAACTAAATCCTAAAACATGATTTCCTAAGAGAGACTTAGGACAATGACCCTCGCCATAATATCTTATATTGTTCCGAAATTAGTTCTGATACCAAGTGTAACGCCCCACCTCAATACTCGAGTTAGCCTAGGCCATTGCAAGCAACAGTGTTAACTAACCCGAAGAATAAGGCTGTTGAGGAGCAACCATCTGTATAATAGCTTTGAACGAGTGTTAAACGTATTGAATAATGTGATCTTACTTTTCAAATCTCATGAGGAAATCCGACACATTTAATTCAAGTTAAAAACTGCTACACAAGGACTAAATATTATTCGGAATCAATGTAAAATACATAACAATAAAATCAGAGTCTGACACAGATATTCTCATCATTAAGGCGGAAATAGATATGGATATAACACATAAATATAAATACAAGATAGTGGTCATAGTCAGTCTACTATACAACAAAAGAATAGATACATGGCTACTCAAAATAATATGTAGACAAAGGATTATCATATACGTATAACCCAAAAAGTACAACACTAAAGTAGTTTGCGCAAAAATGGAGGATAGTCCATGCCGAAGTCAAGAAGAATCACCTGAAATACCTCAGTCTGACACGAGTATTATTTACACAAAGATAAACAATAAACGGATCAGTTTAGATGTACTTATCTCATAATCTAGGATATAATAAGAGATACAAATAAATGTAGACATAAATACAATAACAACAATGTCACATACAAGTGTGAAGCCCGAAAATGTCTACGGTATATCTCATAAATTTATATCGGAGCTATAAAAGAATATCTCATTCAAAGTTATATAGCTACTCACGGAAATGATAAATCATATCAAATCATTACGAAAATTGATAGCATATATATCAATTAAACTAAGAATGATAAATTAATACTAATATGAGAATTGTTAGCTCATATGTCAATAAAACTAAGATTGAGAAATTAATACCAATACAAGAATTGACAGCTCATATGTCAATAAAACTAAGATTGATAAATTAATACCAATACGAGAATAAACAACTCATATGTTAAGAAATCTAATGTTCCAAAAATCCAGAAACCAAAGAGAAAACAAGGGGTATGCCTCGAGATAGGAGTCCGAAGACTCAACCTGGGATTCCGAAGACTCAACCAACACGTGTATCGAGACACAATCTCTAGGTAGCTAGCCTATATGTTGAGCCGAAGCTCCGAGATGGCCCGAAGACCTTCTGGTCGCGACCCCGCTGGAGTGAGCCGAAGTCCCTCAGTGAACCAAAGTTTCCTTAGGATGATCCAAAGATTATCAAAATAAATAAAATCATAAAAAAATCACAATTGATTCAAGGTAGTGCAAACTACTTCAAGCTAATAACTATAAGAGTTTAGCTATATGTCCCATAACCACTAGCTCCACTCGAACATTTACCAACATGTCGTATAGTCCAGTAAAATCATAAGATGATCACTGCCACAACTTCAATCAAACGAGTCCAATAATTAAACGTTGACGTAAACGCAAGGGGTCATATTCCTTGATTTTACTAAGGTGTTTACTTATTTTTCTCATATGAACGAGAAAAAGGTTTATAAAAATATATACTAGTAGATTGGAAAATGATTTATAAAACGATTTCGTAAAACAACTTCGTATGATGAAATGAGATTGGAAACCATTTTAGTAGAAGAATTTGGTATCTAACAACAACATAAAACCCTCTTATATATAGTTTCCAAGGGGCAGATCTCGTATAATAATGATCGAAATAACGATCGAACTAAGAATTTGTTTTAGTAATGTAAATTAAATCTCATAAATATCGATTATAAAATTCATTCACAATGAATAAATCGAAAATCCATAAAATCGAGTTGTGGAAATCTATAAATTAGTGAAACTGAAAAATTGTAGAAAAAGGTCAAACGGGCCGAAACTCGGCCGGGAAAGAGCCTGAAACAACCTTGACAGTCGGTCGTGGTCTCCACAGGTCGATTGCAAAAATTCAACAACACTAGTCGACTGGTCCATTTATGACCAGTCGACTGGTCATTTTGCCAACGGACTGCGAATTTAATAGGACCAGTCGACTGGTAAATTATGGCCAGTCGACTTGTCACCTACCTGCTGTGAAATAAAGGCTTGGCCTTATGGCCAAGTCAATTTATAACACATCCGATCAATCGGCGAAGGCTATTAACTTTATAGAAAGGAAATTAAGGCCTCATTGGTTTTCCGATACAATAAGAAAATCCAAACTTACATGCACAAGAAGAATCATAATGGAAATCAGTGAGTAATGAAATCAAACTTCATAAATTGTAAATGTTAAAACATTAACCAATTAACAAGACCAAATACATAATTCATAAGCAACATATACGTGCCAAAGGCACACTAGAAAAGCATAAAGCTTGAGGCATAAATGTGAGTTCTCAAAGAACTCACCTTTGATTGATGGAAGCAAGGAATCACACTAAACCAAGCAAGATCAACTTCTCTTCAGTAAGAACAAAAGAATCCACAACCTAAACACAAATGCACGAATCTCCTAAGAGTTAGGCTTAGGAAAATTTCAAGAATTGAAGAGATAATAGGTTGGAGAAGATAGAGAGGAAGATGGAAAGCATACCCAAGTTTCTACACTTGATTTCCTTATGGTTTGAGCTCCTAATTGAAATCCCAAGCTTAGGAATTTTAATTTCCCATATTTTCCCCCATTTTTACTTATGTTTTGAAGAGAGGAAAGGAATGAAGGAGAGAGGGTTGATAGGGGACTTACAGGAGTGGGCTAGGTTTAGCCATCCAAGCCCCAACCAAAGTCCCAATTTTCACAAACTCAAAAATATCGATGCTTATAGTTTTCGAACATGTAAACAACGTTTTGAACCCAATGGAAGTCGTTTCGGGTCCAAATTCATCCGTCTGCAAAATGTGACTTTTTTGAACACATGTTCGATTAACAATTAATGAAGTTATATTTAAATAAAATATTTAAATATATTATCGTTAAATATGCAGGTTGTTACAAAAGATCAGCCAACTTCGATAATGTCCAAGTCGATTTGACAGGAATGAACCTTGCATTTTTGGTCAAGCGATCCACGATGACCCAAATTCCTTCGTTTCCTGCCCTGGTTCTAGGTAGTCCATCGATAAAATCCATTGATATATGCTCCCACGTCCACGTAGGAACTTCCAATGGCTGAAGCAACCCACTTGGCTTCTTCTGTTCAGCTTTCACCAACTGACTTTATATGCACCTGGAAATGAACTTCCCAATATCCCGCTTCATCCCTTCCCAGTAGAAAACTCGCTTCATGTCCTGATACATCTTATTACCACCAGGATGAATCATCAACTTCGAGTGATGACATTCCCTCAATACCTCATCTCTCACGATATCAGGAACAACCAATCGTCCTTGCATTCGAAGCCAAGCTTCTCGATCGACCGCGAACCCTTTATCTTCGGGTTCCAACTTCTTGATAAAATCGACAAGCTTTGCATCACGCTTTTGGATCTCGCAAATCCTTTCAATGAGAGTAGGTCTTATCGATAAGATTACCAACATTTCAGGTTCCAACTTACACCTTGGTCTGAAATCAAATACTGCCAAGTACTCGAGGCATTTCCATTTTTAAAACATCACTCCCTAACTTGCGTGCTTTCGAATTAATGCATCTGCAACTGCGTTACCTTTACCAGAAGTATATGCTATACCAAAATCATATGATGCCAGAAACTCTAACCACCATTGCTGCCGAAGATTCAAATCCTTGTGGGAGAAAAGATACTTCAACGACTTGTGATTCGTAAACAACTCGAATCGAACTCTCAACAAGTAATGTCTCCACATCTTCAGAGCAAACACAATCGCTATCAACTCTAAATCATGAGTCGGATAATTCCATTCATGTGGCTTAAGCTGTCGACTCGCGTAGGCGACAACCTTATCCTTCTGCATCAGTACTACTCCATGTCTAGTACCGCATGCATCGGTGTATACTACTATCTCTTCATTCCCACTTCGAATGGTCAAAATAGGAGCACTCGTCAGTCTCTCTTTCAGGATTCCAAACGCTTGCTCACACTCCACATCCGATGCGAACATTTGGTTCTTCTTCGTCAATCCTATTAACGGTGCAGCTATCTTGGAGAAATCCTTTATAAAACAACATAATATCCTGCTAACCCAAGGAAACTTCTCACGTCCGTTGCATTCTTAGGTCTATCCCAGTCCTGAATTGCTACCACTATAGCGGGGTCAACCGCTATCCCATTTCCAAAAACAACATGGCCAAAGAACTTCATTTCTCTCTTCCAGAAGTGGCACTTCGAAAACTTAGCCTTCAGCTGATGCTTTCTCAAGATTTCCAAAACAACTCTCAAGTGCATCTTATGCTCTTCCCCATTCTGGGAATAAACCCGAATATCAACCACGAACACAAGCACAAACTTGTTCAACTGATCTCTGAAAACTCTATTCATAAGATCCACAAAATACGTTGGGGCGTTAGTCAACCCAAATGGCATCACCAATCATTCAAAGAAACTGGATGGTGTCCTAAAAGCAGTCTTCGGCACACTATCCTTTTCCACTCTCAACCGGTGAAATCCCGTTGCCAAATCCATCTGAGAAAACACTTTGGCTTCGTGGAGCTAATCGAAAAAGTCATCAATCCTTGGCAATGGATACTTGTTCTTCTTGGTCACCTTGTCCAGCTCACGATAGTCCACACACAATCTTAACGAGCCATCTGCATTGGTTGCAAACACAACTGGTGCACCCCATTCAGAAACACTTCTCCGAATGAATCCTTTTCACAAAAGGTCTCGAACTTGCACCTCTAACTCTCGATGTACCTTAGGCTCCATCTGCCTAAGAGGCATAACGATAAGTCGAGCACCCTCGACCAAATCGATTCTGAACTCAACCTCATGATGCGGTGGCAACCCTTTGACTTTGTCAAAGACGTTGTAACAACCCGTATTTTCAATAACCTGTTATAACATAAATCGAGGCAGAATTTAATTTATAAATCTGAATCAAGGGAAACGGGCTATGCCATTGCGTTCGTCTCGGAAAAATACGCGAAATAGAGTCCGAGTTTTCGAAAATTGGAGTCCGTATGACCCGATTAAGGCCCAATGAAGTTTTCAGAAAATTTCAAGTTCAAAACAGATTTCGAATTTCGGGTTCAAAATTCGAAAAAGGGTCAGATTGGGCCAGGCGGGAAAATTCCCGCCAGAGCACCCAAGTCGACAGCCCTGTCGACTTGGGAGTCGACTTGGTTGGACCCAAGTCGACAGCCCTGTCGACTTGGCTGTCGACTTGGTTCAGCCGGGCAGTTTTGCCTGGTGCACCATTTTGGGGTTTTGGTTAGGTTTTGGGGCCAGATTCGGTTTTAAGGGCTGAGATTGGAATTAGGGTTTAATCCTAAGGTTGAAACTAATCCTAATCTCTATAAATAAGCCCCTAATCTAACCCTAAATCATCATTATTCATTAAAGTAACTAAACTATGGCAAAATCATTCCTCTCATGGCCTCCACTCTCTTCATAAAATTCCTAAGTTATTTCTATGAGAGATTTTCCATGCATACAAGTGTTTTCAAGCTTGTATGAGTGTCATTAGCTTGCATTCAAGTCAAGTTTCCATATTTACATCATAAAGCAAGGGTTTTGATCATTTTGGCTCAAGGGTTTTTCTATTGGAGCTTGCATTTTGGGTTTATTTGATTGCATAAGGGCTTTGTCTCAATCTATATATATTTTTGTGTCTTCATAAGCATTGTAAGCCCTTTTCTACTTTCATATTTAAACTCTAAAGTTAAATGAATGATGCAAGTTTGGTTGATCATTATGATATGCAAGTTTGCCATGATATGCAAGTTTACCATGTCATGTTATGCAAGTTTGATATGTTATGATATGCAAGTTTACCATGTTATGCTATGCAAGTTTGCCATGTGATGATATGCAAGTTTATCATGTTATGTTATGCAAGTATGCCATGTTATGATATGCAAGTTTACCATGTTATGCTATGCAAGTTTGCCATGTTATGATATGCAAGTTTATCATGTTATGTTATGCAAGTTTGCCATGTTATGATATGCAAGTCTATCATGTTATGTTATGCAAGTTTGCTATGTTATGATATGCAAGTTTGCCATATGATATGCAAGTTATGTTATGCAAGTTTGGGTTGATCATTTTGCTCATGTTATCATGTTATGCAAGCTTATCTTGGGTTTATGAGCTTAAAGCTTCAAGCTTTATGCTAAAGGTTGCATTTTGGCAACATGTAAGTTATCATATCCCTTATGATAACTTGCATGTGAGGCTAAATGCGAACTTATGGCAACTTCTACATGTCATTTATCACCATGTATCACTTATATGCTAAGTTTGGTTTTATGCATACTTTTGAGGCCTAATGATGCAATATGCAAGTATATGAACATATGTACATTTCATATGCCACCATGTTAAACTTGTGGCTTCAACACCATTTGTCATCTTTATGCCAAGTTCCCTCTTTCTATCCTTTATGCGCTATTGCGATTATGTAAGCGATGGGATTGCGTTTGGGGTTAGGTAAACTTAAAAGACATGAAAACATAAGATTGGGAATTTACCTATTAAGTTAGGTCTACCCATTGGGAATTTACCTATTAAGTTAGGTCTACCCAAATTCTTGAAAACTTGTAATATGTTTTGGAAACATGATGGACATGACACTTAGAAAATGTAAGTGTGACCAACTCGAGGTTGGGTTGAGTTTGTAGCGTAAAACTACCCGGAACCGACCGGCTTAACTAGTTGCTACAAACAATAGGACCCAATGTGAGAAGTTGGTCATGTTGTACCTTGAACCCGAGGTTAGACCAAGTTGTGGTGTAAAGCTACCCGGACCCACCCGGCTTAACTAGTAACCACAACAAGGTCTAATGTGAGAGGTTAAGGCACATTAAATTAATTAATGCCTCATGATTAGGGTTAAGTCATGGTCCACTTAATACTTAACCAATTTGGGCTTGGTAGATTAATCAGGGTTAAGTCGTGAACTCATCGTTACACTTAACCAAGTTAATCCATGATTAGCAAGAGGGTTAAACCGTACTTAACCCACTAGAAAATCCTAGCAATGGGGGTCCACTCCAGCAGTAATCCCAAGTTGTATCATTAAGACCCTAGGGACTAGGCTAGGGAGGGGGCACGATTACTGGACTTGAGGTAAGTGACCAAAAACGACGGCAGAATGGTATGCCAGTGTAGTTCCGGACGGACTATGGTCATGCACACAGTTCGTAGCCGGAGAAAACATGCACGGGTACCAGTAGATCGAGACTGTGCACTTATGTTTATGGTGTCCAGGGGTTTACACCCTAGGGCTTGATACACCCGAAGGGTGGACCCGGCACAGTCCGACTACAATTATGTTTGGGCCGTATTGACACCAACACGTTATGAGTTAGTCTTAGTGAGCCGATCGATTAGACCATTTGGTTGGACCTCGTATTAGGGTCATTTCATGTTATTGGGCCAAAGCTTGGGCCAAGGGATCAATACTTGTTTATTCAAATCATGTTAGCTTGCTAGTACACCTGTGGTGCAAAAACCTTAAACCTGATTATGCGATGACACCTTTATCTACCTTGTTAGTTAATCATCATGCTAGTATGTTGTTATCCTTATGTTTATCCCTGCTTCTTATGTCAGTTAACTTTATCAGTTTACATTGATTGTAGTAGGGCTTACTCAGTCTTTTTGACCGACCTGTTTTCTTTTGCCTCTTTTCTTCCGTTTCCCCCCAGGTTCTCAGGGTGGGAACGTTGGAGCTTAGCTTGGATTTCTGATTGCTTGCTTGTGGGATTTCAGCTCATGTACGGCTTCGACATGAAGCTAGCTATGGTTATCACTTATTTTGGGGATAGTACTTATGTATTTCAGTTTTTCAGTGATATTGTTTTTATCTAGACTTGTGTATTTGGAAAGTTGACATTATGTTGTACCAGACTTGTTTTTGAAATAGTTTTGAAATCTTCCGCTGTTTTACTTATCTTATTTACTCTGTTTACATATATACATATGTTCTTGTTCTGCCTTGATATATCATTATGCATGTTTACCTGATTCAAACGCCCCTCCAAAGTCAGAGTGCTTGCAAGAGCCACCCTGGCGGAGGCGGGGTGTTACATTTGGTATCAGAGCATATGGTTTACGAGAAGGAACAAAAAGGTTTTTAGAAAACTTTTGGAAAACTATTTTCAAAACCAAGTATAAAGTATTTTCCAAAGAAAAATCTAGTTTATTTTAAAGGCTATTCCCCAAAAAGCCATTAGCAAAATTCCTTCGTTTTTCTCCATTCTGAATCTATCTTTTTCTTCGTTTTCAGTATGGCCAATAACTTTGCCATTCCGGAGGGAGTACACGTACCTGTTTGGTATAGGAGACTTTTGGTGGCTAGGGCGACCGAAGCCGGCCCCGCCGATGTTCCTCCTCCTCCTCCTCTGGTAGTTAATGTTCTCCTCCTCCTGTCGCTGAGGTTCCTCTTCCTCCTCCCCCTCAGCATCCACAAGAGGATTTCGCGGAGATTTGCAAAGACTTTAAGGCGATGGGTTGCAAGAATTTCATTGGAACTGAGACTTATGTAGAGGCAAGGAATTGGTTGAAAGAAACCGAAGATCTTTTTGCCTTCTTTGATATAGATGACCGTATGAAGGTTTTATTGGCAGTGTGGTTGCTAAAGGAAGAAGCTGCACGTTGGTGGGTGGTCACCACCGCTACTAGGCCAATTGAGACTTGGGATGACTTTCGGGGAAAGTTTGGACTAAGGTTCCTATCACTGAAGCAAGGGGACATGACTATTAGGGAATACATAGATAAGTTTAATCAACTGGCTCAGGTCGGTTTAGACTTGGTTAACACAGCTCAGAAGAAGGCCCTATACTTTGCTCTAGGATTAAACGAGCCATTACATGGTTTAGCCATGACTCATATACCCTTGGGGGCAACTTTCGAGAGTTTGGTGAATATGGCCCTACTCAATGAAGAGAATAGGAGTGACAAGAAGGAGGTCAAGATGAATGAGTCTCAAAACAAGGAAACGGAGCCCAAAAAGGAAATGAAAAAGGAGGAGAAGTCTGAAGATAAGAAGGAAAAGAAGTGCTTTACTTGTGGAAGCTTGACTCATCTAAACAAGGGGAACAATAGCAAGGGCAATAACGACAAGAGGAAGTACCATTATTGCGGTTCAGTTGGGCATCTTATTAAGGATTGTAGGAAGAGAAAAAGGAAGAGAGGTGAATGCTTTTTCTGTGGTGAGACTGGACATTTCAGTAAGGATTGCCCGAAGAAGCAAGGGCAAGGCCAGGGTCAGACTCAGCGTGCTGGACCTTCAGGAGGGCAAGTTCATGCTCTCAATGCCGCTCCAGTACCCGATCGAGGTAGTATTTCTGTTGAGAGCCTTGTATATATTTCTGATTTTCCAGTTCGTACCTTGTTTGATTCTGGTGCATCGCATAGTTTTATTTCATCTGGTTTAGTTGAAAGTTTTCACCTAAGTACTAGTCTAGTTAATGATCCCGTGTGTGTTTCAAATCCAATTAGGGGTTCCGCCCATTTGTCTATGATCTGCGTGGATTTGAAAATTTCTATCTTGAGTGTAGAATTCTCGTGTGATGCTTATATTCTCGGTTTCATGGGGTATGGGTTGATTTTGGGCATGGATCGATTGTCCGGTTTTGGAGCCATCCTCGATTTTTGAGCATAGGGTTGTGAGGCTCATGACTCGCCTCGGTAATACCCTAAAAATTTCTTGTAACCCTATGAGTCCCGTCATGTTGTGTTATCTTGAATCCCTCAACTCGTCTATCGATAGTCTGCAATCGGTGAGGGTGGTCCGAGAATATCCTGATATCTTGGGTGAAGTGAAGGGGGTTACCCCTAAACGAGAGATAGATTTACGCATTTATCTGGTTAATAATGCCAAGATAGTTTCGTGGCCGGTTAGGCACATGGCCCCGCAAGATGAGAGTTAAGAAAGCAAGTCAAGGAGTTGCTTGAGAAGAACTTCATTAGACGAAGTATATCTGAATGGGGAGCGCCTGTAGTATTTACTACCAAGGCAGATGATTCTCTCCGACTTTGTGTTGATTATCGTGAGTTAAACAAAGAGAATAGGCAACCATTGCCAAGGATCGATGATTTGTTTGATCAGCTTGTAGGAACATCTGTTTTCTCTTGATCTTACTACTGGATTCCATCAGCTCAGAGTAGCTGAGGATAGTATAGACAAAACTGCGTTCAAAACTCCATATGGATTCTTAGAATGGCTAGTCATGCCATTCGGTTTGACTAATGCACCCGCCTACTTCGTGGACTTGATGAGTAGGGTGCCTAGGGAGTTCCTGAACAAGTTTGTGGTAGTCTTTGTAGATGATATCCTGACTTTCTTAAAGAACGAGGAAGAACATGCTAGACATCTCAAGGAGGTGATGGATACGCTTAGAGCCCATCAGTTGAAAGCCAAGTCCTCCAAATGTCATTTTGGAGAAAAGAAGTTAGATTTCTTGAGCACATAGTTACTAAGCAAGGCTTAGCGGTGGATCCCGCTAAAGTGGTCGCGGTTCAAATCCGAAAAGCTCCGACGAGGACAATTGAAGTAAGAAGTTCTCTCAGTTTAATTAGTTAGTTAGCGTCCCTTGAGCTTAGACCTACCCTTCTGGATCAAGTAGGGACTTCACAGAAAGAGGACCCGCAGTTAGTCGAGATCATGGACAAGTTGATTCGAGGCGAGATGGTAAGTCACCTCGCTATAGATGACAAGGGATGGCTAAGACGCGATGAGAGAAAGAAGGTTCTTGAAGATGCACATCACCCGAGGAGGTGGCCGAGTTTGTCCCAAGGTGCATGTTGTGCCAACAGATTAAGGCCGAGTCATAAAAAGCCCGGTGGGCTATTACATCCATTGGAGGTCCCCGCAATGGAAGTTGGAAAAGCGTCACGAAGGATTTCGTGGATGGACTGCCTAGATCAAGAAAGGGAATAAGAGCATGTGGGTCATAGTAGGTAGACTCACGAAGAGTGCTCATTTCACTCCGGTAAAGAGCGAAAGGACTGCATCATAACTAGCGACAGTTTACTTTCAAGAAATAAAGCGGTTGCACGGGGTCCCCTAAAGGATAGTTAGTAACCATGACTCAACCTTAACTAGCCAGTTTTGAGATAGTCTACGGGAAGTCATGGGAAAATGGCTGAATCTAAGGACGTCCTATCATTCAAAGGCAAACGGTTCATTTCGTTCAAGCATGAGTTATAGAAAATTTCGTTAGTAAGAGCAATTGGTAAACGTGGATTGGTATTTTCAAGAAAAGTTCTGCTGCGTGGAATACTTTATAGTAAGTAAACGAGATCCAGGATTCACTGATGAATTTTGGAGAGCTTGCATGAAACCATGAGGTCATAGTTATGTTTAAGCCAAGAATGATAGAAGAGTAAGTGAAAGAGGAAGACGAGAGGCGACAATGAAATGGGTTCCAACTCATATTTGGAAATAAGAGTTAAGAAGCTAAGAAATCATGAGGTAAAAGACGGTCAAAGCACAATGGAGTTAAGCTCAAGGAAACGTGACTTAGAAGATTGAAGGCTAGATACGCGCATCATATCTCTTTTTAAGAGTATATTCTTGATCCTTGTTTTCCTGTGGAACTTACTCGCATGTTATCTTTTTACGTATATCCTCTCGGTCCCATTCTCGGTCCTATTTCTGTCGGGAGGTATGACTTATTGGCTAGTAATACATGTCAGGGTTTGAAGGGGTCCGTTAGGTTGACTAAACCTTTTGGGCTTTTATAGAATATGGGTTGGGTTAGGAAGGGATTTCCTGTAATCCGAAAGGAGTATATCCTGCTTATCTTCCCGATCTCTTTGTAGCATATCTTTTGCTATCCATGTTTGTCTTGATTATCTAGTTTATCATGTTAATCTTGTCATGAGAACCTTAGGTAGAAACCCTTTGGATGAAACATGTGTTTGAAACATGTTATGCTTGATGTTTGCAAGTGGTTGCAAGTGTTTGCAAGTGGTTACTCGTGGATGCATTATACACATTAGGCACTAGATCGGCTCACACACTCCTCATATTGCATATGCATGAGTGTTTATGCTTATTCATGGATGAAAATTTTTGTGTTATCACATGGATGTTGCATATGGATGTATGTTATGTGCACACATATAGATGTTATACATTATGTTAGGAATTGCATGCATATGGATTCATTTCACTAACATAATTTGCATTGATGATATTTGCATTAGATAAGTACATATACACACACCTTTGCATATGTTCATACAACATTTAGAATCTTGTAAGGACAATGATTGCTCGTGGATGATGTTTTGAGTAGATGGATATTGGATGGTAGGATATGTTCTTCCTAACTTAGAGATTTCGGGGACGAAATCCTTTAAGGAGGGGAGAATGTAACAACCCGTATTTTCAATAACCTGTTATAACAAAAATCGAGGCAGAATTTAATTTATAAATCTGATTCAAGGGAAACGGGCTAAGCCATTGCGTTCGTCTCGGAAAAATACGCGAAATAGAGTCCGAGTTTTCGAAAATCGGAGTCCGTATGACCCGATTAAGGCCTAATGAAGTTTTCAGAAAATTTCAAGTTCAAAACAGATTTCGAATTTCGGGTTCAAAATTCGAAAAAGGGTCAGATTGGGCCAGGCGGGAAAATTCCCGCCAGAGCACCCAAGTCGACAGCCCTGTCGACTTGGGAGTCGACTTGGTTGGACCCAAGTCGACAGCCCTGTCGACTTGGCTGTCGACTTGGTTCAGCCGGGCAGTTTTGCCTGGTGCACCATTTTGGGGTTTTGGTTAGGTTTTGGGGCCAGATTCGGTTTTAAGGGCTGAGATTGGAATTAGGGTTTAATCCTAAGGTTGAAACTAATCCTAATCTCTATAAATAAGCCCCTAACCTAACCCTAAATCATCATTATTCATTCAAGTAACTAAACTATGGCAAAATCATTCCTCTCATGGCCTCCACTCTCTTCATAAAATTCCTAAGTTATTTCTATGAGAGATTTTCCATGCATACAAGTGTTTTCAAGCTTGTATGAGTGTCATTAGCTTGCATTCAAGTCAAGTTTCCATATTTACATCATAAAGCAAGGGTTTTGATCATTTTGGCTCAAGGGTTTTTCTATTGGAGCTTGCATTTTGGGTTTATTTGATTGCATAAGGGCTTTGTCTCAATCTATATATATTTTTGTGTCTTCATAAGCATTGTAAGCTCTTTTCTACTTTCATATTTAAACTCTAAAGTTAAATGAATGATGCAAGTTTGGTTGATCATTATGATATGCAAGTTTGCCATGATATGCAAGTTTACCATGTCATGTTATGCAAGTTTGATATGTTATGATATGCAAGTTTACCATGTTATGCTATGCAAGTTTGCCATGTGATGATATGCAAGTTTAACATGTTATGTTATGCAAGTATGCCATGTTATGATATGCAAGTTTACCATGTTATGTTATGCAAGTTTGCCATGTTATGATATGCAAGTTTATCATGTTATGTTATGCAAGTTTGCCATGTTATGATATGCAAGTCTATCATGTTATGTTATGCAAGTTTGCTATGTTATGATATGCAAGTTTGCCATATGATATGCAAGTTATGTTATGCAAGTTTGGGTTGATCATTTTGCTCATGTTATCATGTTATGCAAGCTTATCTTGGGTTTATGAGCTTAAAGCTTCAAGCTTTATGCTAAAGGTTGCATTTTGGCAACATGTAAGTTATCATATCCCTTATGATAACTTGCATGTGAGGCTAAATGCGAACTTATGGCAACTTCTACATGTCATTTATCACCATGTATCACTTATATGCTAAGTTTAGTTTTATGCATAATTTTGAGGCCTAATGATGCAATATGCAAGTATATGAACATATGTACATTTCATATGCCACCATGTTAAACTTGTGGCTTCAACACCATTTGTCATCTTTATGCCAAGTTCCCTCTTTCTATCCTTTATGCGCTATTGCGATTATGTAAGCGATGGGATTGCGTTTGGGTAAACTTAAAAGACATGAAAACATAAGATTGGGAATTTACCTATTAAGTTAGGTCTACCCATTGGGAATTTACCTATTAAGTTAGGTCTACCCAAATTCTTGAAAACTTGTAATATGTTTTGGAAACATGATGGACATGACACTTAGAAAATATAAGTGTGATCAACTTGAGGTTGGGTTGAGTTTGTAGCGTAAAACTACCCGGAACCGACCGGCTTAACTAGTTGCTACAAACAATAGGACCCAATGTGAGAAGTTGGTCATGTTGTACCTTGAACCCGAGGTTAGACCAAGTTGTGGTGTAAAGCTACCCGGACCCGCCCGGCTTAACTAGTAACCACAACAAGGTCTAATGTGAGAGGTTAAGGCACATTAAATTAATTAATGCCTCATGATTTGGGTTAAGTCATTGTGAAAACCCGTAACTTCCCCGTAAAGGAAAGCGTCGGATAGTTCGAGAACAAACCACAACAGAACAATATCAAAAGAACATTTCATTGTATATTACGACAATGCATCAGATTACAAGAATATACAGAGTAAAAATGAATAAATATAACACAGAGATATCAGAGATTTAAATTACATTTAAATACATCGCAGCGGAAAATAATACACAACTAGAAGTAGATATACGGATACAAAGCTTTCCGGATATCGTTCCAGCTGTAAACCAGGATCCTGTGAATATAAATCTGCAAAACCAAAACTACTAGCTGCCCGTGTTAAAATAAGGGCACCCAGAGTTTAGGTTAAAACAATAAACTCCAGGTCAGTCATGGGACTGGTGTGAGAACTAAAACAGTTAATCTTTATTTTTAAAGTTAGGTAAATCAAGGGACCACGCCGTATAACACGGAACGGGTTTCCTCCCAAGAATACCAGTGCATAAAACAAACAGCGCAATGCTAAATAAAGAAAAATGAAGCTGTTATAAGACCCAGGTCCTATCACACAATGCAACGCAAGCCGGGGGATAGGGTTTTCCCTTATAACAGCCAAAGAATGCTTGATACGTTTAAAACAAATCAATTGATACTATAATAAGTGCATAGTGTATAAAACAACTTCAAATCATAAGTATCAATCATAGGCGGCATGGGTACCATATATCATGTCGCCATATATAGGTTTACAAATAAAACCGCAAAGTCACGTATTTGGAAATTGGATTTCCATCTATTAACCGAGGCAAAAGATAGTCCTCAACCGATTCGAGACGCTCTAGCCCGCCCCTCAGGCAAGTACTCAGTCAAGCCTTGGATCCTCAGGGCCAGTCCACCGATGAGGATTAAACTTAAACCCTGAACATGCATTTCCCCGCCCTATGGGGCGTAAACGAGCCAACTAAATGGCTCCATCGGTTCGAGAACGACCGATCAATCCGAGGCGCCTCGCAACAGCAACAACCACATAAGTCAAACTCGTCAGGGCGTGTAAAACCACTGACGCCACTTCTAGCTAGAAAGAAACGCATGCCCTCCCTGACGTCCTCTCTCGTTTTTGGTTCATACCGGGTGTGAAACACGCGAAGTAAACGTTACACAAAGCTACGCCACAAAAGCCTTGCTTTGATCATTACCACAAGACTTTGCTTTTCAACAGAAGCCGCGATCAATTGCCACTTAGGCATGCCACACAGGCAATTCACTCCATGCATTTGATATCCATCAATATATAACCCCTGAGCTCGTACGTCTCAGAGAAGGGCGTTAAGCAAGAGAATAAATTCTCTACCGCCAAACAGATATATATTTAATAGAGATCAATCACACAGACTAAAATCCAATGTCAGACACACAGTCCATTTACAAGTCCGTTCTGGGTCTGAACGAAACCGGAGGCACCTAGTACCCCGCATATCCATCGATCTCCAAGTACGTCTGGACGATCACCAACTGTTTCCATCTTCTTGGGTGTACAACCCAATCAAGATCATCAGTTATCACCCAAACGACGTGAAGACCTCCGGTCTTCGACCATCGTCTTCATCTTCGACTTATCGTCGTATCAGTTATCCAGAATGGGATAAACCCGGTCTTTCCGAATAACTCGCGTATATTTTAAATAAGTGTTACACAAACACAACATACGCCTCATTCCAATTCGTCAGTCACTAACCGTAAATTAATCAAGAGAATCATTCCCCAAATATTAACCCCGAAGGCCGAAACCAACATCAGATCAATATCCAGAAAACTATTCCGCTTAGCTAACCGACAGTTAGTTCCTAACTTTCACATTCATAGGGAAAGGTTCCCATTAATTTTATCCAAGATAAATTCCTTGAATTTATTCTTTATTCTATTTTTGAATCTCCATTCAAACTAGTCGGGATTAGCGAACCTTACCGAAGTAATCATTTGTTTTAATTTCCCAATCCCAACCTATTCATCCCATGAAGTAAAACTGGTAATACTTCATATCTAACACCACAGTGTTATCGGTAAATTCAATTACCATTTCACGTTCAAATCTAATTAAAGATTTAACTATCGCCTGGAGCAGAACTAGTGATACTCCATTTTCGATCATTTCAATCTAATTAAAGATTCATTAAAACTCCACTTAGTTTTAATCTGTGATTGGGTTAAAGAATCAGTGTCATTTAAAACACGGTTCACGATAAACCCAAAATCACATCACATTTCAATCAGTCCCTAATTGTAAATTAGCAAGTGAGCAATTCCCTAAGTATTAATCCCGAAGGCCGAAACCAGCATCAGATCAATACATCGGAAACTATTCAACTTAACTAATCTCCAGTTAGTTTCTGATTTTCTTAACTCCTTTAGGTCTAAGAACTGTATTATTGAAGATACCGTTCACGACAACCCAAAATCACATTTCATTAATGATCGGGTTAAAGAACGAGTGTTATTTAAAACACTGTCCACGATAAACCCAAAAATCAATATCAATTCAATTCCAATTAAACATTATTTAATTGGTACACTTCATTAAATCTAAATAAAAAGATTTAATCTTTTTCCACTGGGTTCAAGAACAGTGTTAATGAAGACACCATTCACGACAAACCCAAATCACATTTGATATTAAATACAAGGCTCTGAATAGAAAATATCCCGGCTTATATTCAGTATCAAATTCTACAATTAACAAATGTCGTATTGGAAATAACGATATAAATATACATATCTTTCAAATTTCCATAACAACACCTGTATAATCACGAATTTCAACATCGAAATATTCCGAAGACAATTTCGATTCAAATCCATTCCAATGCAATCATTGGAAAATTTGGTTATTTTTAAAACCCTTTTCGAATTCAATTTATTTATTTGAAAATAAATAGAATTATATTTCTAGTTCAAAACTAGTTCATTTCGATAAAAATCTATTTTTATCTTTTCAAATATGGAGTTTTTCATCCCAATTCTTTCTAAATCATTTCTTATGATTTTACACAAATTATTACCATTTTTAATAATTTTATCAAGGCCCGTATAGTCGATTTCCAACAATGGCCATCGAACTGCACTTACAGCGACCTTTTTCGAATTTGATTTGGACGTATCTCCAAATCCAACCGTTAGATTTCAAATTTCTAATATTCGTTAGAAAGCTCTTTTCGATACGAACCCAACGGTTCCGGTTTTAGGAGAATCCGACGGTCGGATCTCCCGTAATGTCCGTTTGAAATAAATGGTCGAAATTCACGAACTGCCGCGGCGCGGCGCGTTCTATTCAGGCCATTATATTATATATATAATATATATAATATATACTTCGTCGATTTCTATTTAAAACGAATTATATGAATAGTTTTAAAATCGTTTCAAAAGAAATTTCAACTTCCGTTTCAATTCAAATCAAAATTGAATTCTTCTTTATAAATTCGTTTTAAAATTCATTTCTATTCAATTAAAATTTCAATTCAATTCGAATTCATTTCAATTCGTTTTAAATTCAAATTGAATTCGTTTTCAATTCAATTCATTTCGAAATCGTTTTCAATTCAATTCATTTCGAAATCGTTTTCAATTCAATTCATTTTGAAATCGTTTTCAATTCAATTCATTTCGAAATCGTTTTCAATTCAATTCATTTCGAAATCGTTTTCAATTCAATTCATTTCGAAATCGTTTTCAATTCAATTCATTTCGAAATCGTTTTCAATTCAATTCATTTCGAAATCGTTTTCGATTCAATTCATTTCGAAATCGTTTTCAATTCAGTTCATTTCGAAATCGATAAAATCGATATAAATATCGTTCACGTCAAAATGGCGTCAATCTTATCAACACGGCTTCATAAATTCCTATTTTCAAATATTCTATTTCAAATATTTCTTTTTCAAAATAGTTGTTATTATCAAAATATTTCGTTCAACACATGACCAATCTCAATGGATGAGTACTGTCAACACATGAACCTTTATTTTATATTGATAAAGATGTAAACTTTATTATTAAAATATTTCGTTCAACACATGACCAATCTCAATGAATGAGTACTGTCAACACATGAACTTTTATTTTATAATATTCTTTATTTTTCAAATTGGAATGAGGCCCAATCAATTACCATATAAAGTTAATTATATGGATTTTCATACAACACATGTATATAATAGCATGGAAAAATAATCAACCATCAACCAAAGTGCACTACACTGTATAAGCATCAAATATAGATATCTAACGCTTAAAACAGCCTGTCAATCAACCGATCGACATATTTAATAAATCAGGATGAGTGAACTTCAAATTTCATCCCAACACCCGTGTGGGGTTTCAAACAATCAAACACATATTTTATTTGTGCTGTTGGGCGATGTGTAAAATTTATCGACCCAATCAATGTCCTTCAAATAGGTGTACATAAACAAACCGTCTGGTTTGTAAATGAATATTTATTTTATTCACTTTCACTATATTCATATTCACGTTAAAAATTATATTTTTTTACGATAAAATTTTTTATTTCAACATATGAATTTCTATTATTCATTTACACAAATAAAATGATATTTTTATTTTCTAACATATTTTAGAAAATTTCGGCGGCATAACGGCACGATACTAGAAACGGGACAAGGCCTAGCCTTATCCCCGGTCTAGTGAAGGCCCACGCCATTCACACATGAATCAAAATCACCAAACAACCAAATTCAAATCAAATCATATAACTAATCTATGCAACCAAACAAACAAGTCCATGGTCTGTGGATGATTGTGTCGGGTGCTACTAAGCACCGTCTGCATCCTAGTATATATATATAAATAGAAATGAAATTGAAAGGTGAGAAATTCTCACATATAGCTATCCCGAATCCACGACTCTTCTTATGCAGGACATCTTTACTGTTCTCGTCTCTTATCGCTTTCGTTGTCCGCTTTCACTACATATGTAAAAATCGAATTTTTACTCTGCTATTCAATATATAAAAATCGAATTTTTACTATGCTATTCAATATATAAAAATCGAATTTTTACTATGCTGTTCAATATAGATAAAAATTATATTTTTATCACGCTATTTTCCACCTAAAGAATTCGCCTTTTCTAAAATAAAGATTTCACCTTTTCAAAAATAAAGATTTCACCTTTTCAAAAATAAAGATTTCACCTTTTCAAAAATAAAGATTTCACCTTTAAAAAGTCACCACTTTATTTCAACGTATATATTATAAAAATCAGATTTTTATTTCGCTACATATACAAAGATGATATTTTTATATTCCCTATCCTATAAAGATTATATTTTTAATACTTTAAAAATATAAAAATCATATTTTTAATATTTCTATATAGTAAAGATTATATTTTTAATACTTTAAAAATATAAAAATCATATTTTTAATTCTTTAAAAATATACAAACTTTATTTTCTTTCCTTAAAAATATAGAAACCATATTTTCTTACATATAAACAAAGTTGAATCCCTTCACATTAACCTAAACAAAGATTACATAAGAAAAGGGGAAGAGCTTACATTTTGTATTGGGAGAAAGAGGGCTGTTTTGATCGAACAGGAGGGAGTGGGCTGCTCACGGCGGTGCTGAGGTGGAGCAGGCCGTCGGTGTGTCTAAACTAGGACGGTGGAGGCTCTGGCGCAGGCGGTGGGTCGGAGCAGTGGGGCGGCACCTAGGGCTGAGTGTGGGGGGACCTCGAATCGAGTGGGGGGTCTTCAAATCGACGGAGAAGGCAACGCCGACGAGAGGGGGAGGTCGTGGACGGACTGTGGCGCGAGGGGGTGGTCTCGGTAGTGGGCAAGGAGGTTGCGACGGCAGGGGCCCAGAGGGCGACGAGGTTCGGGGTTCCATAGATTGATCGACTTTTTTTTTCTTGAATGAATTTCTATCGGGGGGGGGGGGCCTGGAGGAGTTTAAGGGAAGAAAGTTTTTTTTTTATTTTATTATTTTATTTTCAATTTATGTTGACTTTTACATACGAACCCTGCACGAGGTCCACCGCCTGTCGTCCATAGCGTTTCACCCCCATTCCGAACACAATGGGATATGCCACGTAGGACAATTCAATCGTTTCGATCAGTTTCCGTTAAATTTACATTTAAATCATTATATTGAATTTTAAACGTGCATTTCAATTTACCGGGGCCACATACTAACTAGAAAAATTCCCGAAAAATATTTTCTAGCTTCGTATCGACGATACGGTCCTAACAAAACTAGTTTCGTCGAATTCTGAGACCGTTAGAAAAATGGCCATTTTCCAGTCGATTAAAATCAACTGAAACTGGTCAAACGCGTTTTCTTTTGCCACGCTCACATATTGATTCGAAAAATTATGAAATTTGGAATCTAGCAATAATTCGGCATCACGGACCTAACAAAACTGGTTTCGTCGAAATCCGAAGTCATTTGCAAAATGTCCATTTTTAAGGGCCTGAATTCCATAGCGACTATTCAGAATTTTCAACTGGACATATCTTTTGATCCCCGCTATAAAATGTCGATTATTCGGATTCGCTGGAAAGATATTATCCATCAGATCCTATCATTTTTGGTTTCACTAAAATCCGGATTGTTTTGCCCCCGGTATGTTCAATTGAAGTTTGAAATCGAATTATCGAACTACCGCGCCATTTTCAATTCTATTTATAATTATATATAAATATTTATATTCTAACGACGGCGTATATAATATATACGTTCGAATTATATTCAAAATAAATTTCTCGTCGATATTATTTAAAATAATTCATTTTAAATAATCAAAATTTGCCAAAATTGCAAAAATAAAAATTTTAAACTGGCCCAGATTTTCCGGGTTATTACAATCTCCCCCACTTAAAACTTTTCGTCCCCGAAAAGGAACAAAGTCGAAAGTGGTTTGATCAATCAGCTCTACGCTCGATCTGGCTTCCATTCTCCAACTCTTTAGTTTCTGAGAATTTTCAAAATTTCAAAAATTTGGCTAACACCCTAAATTTTTGAAAAATTTCGCCATAACCTCCCCTGCACCGGGAGCATCGGGGAATTTCAAATAGCTTCCCCGGTCCTTCGGATCTCAAAAAGAAAAAGAAAAAGCCAAGCGGCTAGCCAATAGGCTCATAAAATCATCATCACCCAAACAAAACAGTAAATTATGTAGTAAACATGTACCTATTTTTCGGGCAAACAAATTTTATTCTTCGGCTCTAGCCTCCTTGCTATGACCTGTTCAATGATATACATGTATATGCAAGCAAACGCAACCAATTTCGATACAATTCAATATTTGTTTCAATTAGGCATAATAGTTCAAAATTATCAAACAATTAAACAAACAACACAAACATCAATCAATTAGTGAATTAGAGTTTCAAATTCATAATTTTGATACATATACAAAAATCAGATTTTTGATGCCAAATCACAACAATAAGCCCTATCAAATTTTGGTTCTCACACCAGTCAATAGGAAATATATAGATATCCCACCTTCAACACTCGAATACTAATTCTGATGATGTAGCTACAATCATCAGAATCATCTTCGGGCGACTAGAGTGTGATTCTATATCTATCCAGTATATTAAAATTTCGAATGCACGCGGATCAGACGTATACGCAAAATCTATATATACTGGATTGTCCACATCAATATGAATAGATAATCAAATACGAATAATTGATTTAAATCTTTGAAACCAAAATTGTTTTCATTTTAAAAATTTACTCTTCACACTCGTTCTAGGATACTACTGATCCCATCTCTAACGAGTCATTCTCGTTGGATATTACTAATCCAATATCTGATGAATTCTTTCGTATGGTTCTAATGTGCCTTGTTCTCTGAGCTCTGTAAACCAAAGCTCTGATACCAACTGTGAAAACCCGTAACTTCCCCGTAAAGGAAAGCGTCGGATAGTTCGAGAACAAATCACAACAGAACAATATCAAAAGAACATTTCATTGTATATTACGACAATGCATCAGATTACAAGAATATATAGAGTAAAAATGAATAAATATAACACAGAGATATCAGAGATTTAAATTACATTTAAATACATCGCAGCGGAAAATAATACAATACACAACTAGAAGTAGATATACAGATACAAAGCTTTCCGGATATCGTTCCAGCTGTAAACCAGGATCCTGTGAATATAAATCTGCAAAACCAAAACTACTAGCTGCCCGTGTCAAAATAAGGGCACCCAGAGTTTAGGTTAAAACAATAAACTCCAGGTCAGTCATGGGACTGGTGTGAGAACTAAAACAGTTAATCTTTATTTTTAAAGTTAGGTAAATCAAGGGACCACGCCGTATAACACGGAACGGGTTTCCTCCCAAGAATACCAGTGCATAAAACAAACAGCGCAATGCTAAATAAAGAAAAATGAAGCTGTTATAAGACCCAGGTCCTATCACACAATGCAACGCAAGCCGGGGGATAGGGTTTTCCCTTATAACAGCCAAAGAATGCTTGATACGTTTAAAACAAATCAATTGATACTATAATAAGTGCATAGTGTATAAAACAACTTCAAATCATAAGTATCAATCATAGGCGGCATGGGTACCATATATCATGTCGCCATATATAGGTTTACAAATAAAACCGCAAAGTCACGTATTTGGAAATTGGATTTCCATCTGTGAACCGAGGCAAAAGATAGTCCTCAACCGATTCGAGACGCTCTAGCCCGCCCCTCAGGCAAGTACTCAGTCAAGCCTTGGATCCTCAGGGCCAGTCCACCGATGTGGATTAAACTTAAACCCTGAACATGCATTTCCCCGCCGTATGGGGCGTAAACGAGCCAACTAAATGGCTCCATCGGTTCGAGAACGACCGATCAATCCGAGGCGCCTCGCAACAGCAACAACCACATAAGTCAAACTCGTCAGGGCGTGTAAAACCACTGATGCCACTTCTAGCTAGAAAGAAACGCATGCCCTCCCTGACGTCCTCTCCCGTTTTTGGTTCATACCGGGTGTGAAACACGCGAAGTAAACGTTACACAAAGCTACGCCACAAAGGCCTTGCTTTGATCATCACCACAAGACTTTGCTTTTCAACAAAAGCCTCGATCAATTGCCACTTAGGCATGCCACACAGGCAATTCACTCCATGCGTTTGATATCCATCAATATATAACCCCTGAGCTCGTACGTCTCAGAGAAGGGCGTTAAGCAAGAGAATAAATTCTCTGCCGCCAAACAGATATATATTTAATAGAGATCAATCACACAGACTAAAATCCAATGTCAGACACACAGTCCATTTACAAGTCCGTTCTGGGTCTGAACGAAACCGGAGGCACCTAGTACCCCGCATATCCATCGATCTCCAAGTACGTCTGGACGATCACCAACTGTTTCCATCTTCTTGGGTGTACAGCCCAATCAAGATCATCAGTTATCACCCAAACGACGTGAAGACCTCCGGTCTTCGACCATCGTCTTCATCTTCGACTTATCGTCGTATCAGTTATCCAGAATGGGATAAGCCCGGTCTTTCCGAATAACTCGCGTATATTTTAAATAAGTGTTACACAAACACAACATACGCCTCATTCCAATTCATCAGTCACTAACCATAAATTAATCAAGAGAATCATTCCCCAAATATTAACCCCGAAGGCCGAAACCAACATCAGATCAATATCCAGAAAACTATTCCGCTTAGCTAACCGACAGTTAGTTCCTAACTTTCACATTCATAGGGAAAGGTTCCCATTAATTTTATCCAAGATAAATTCCTTGAATTTATTCTTTATTCTATTTTTGAATCTCCATTCAAACTAGTCGGGATTAGCGAACCTTACCGAAGTAATCATTTGTTTTAATTTCCCAATCCCAACCTATTCATCCCATGAAGTAAAACTGGTAATACTTCATATCTAACACCACAGTGTTATCGGTAAATTCAATTACCATTTCACGTTCAAATCTAATTAAAGATTTAACTATCGCCTGGAGTAGAACTAGTGATACTCCATTTTCGATCATTTCAATCTAATTAAAGATTCATTAAAACTCCACTTAGTTTTAATCTGTGATTGGGTTAAAGAATCAATGTCATTTAAAACACGGTTCACGATAAACCCAAAATCACATCACATTTCAATCAGTCCCTAATTGTAAATTAGCAAGTGAGCAATTCCCTAAGTATTAATCCCGAAGGCCGAAACCAGCATCAGATCAATACCTTGGAAACTATTCAACTTAACTAATCTCCAGTTAGTTTCTGATTTTCTTAACTCCTTTAGGTCTAAGAACTGTATTATTGAAGATACCGTTCACGACAACCCAAAATCACATTTCATTAATGATCGGGTTAAAGAACGAGTGTTATTTAAAACACTGTCCACGATTAACCCAAAAATCAATATCAATTCAATTCCAATTAAACATTATTTAATTGGTACACTTCATTAAATCTAAATAAAAAGATTTAATCTTTTTCCACTGGGTTCAAGAACAGTGTTAATGAAGACACCATTCACGACAAACCCAAATCACATTTGATATTAAATACAAGGCTCTGAATAGAAAATATCCCGGCTTATATTCAATATCAAATTCTACGATTAACAAATGTCGTATTGGAAATAACGATATAAATATATATATCTTTCAAATTTCCATAACAACACCTGTATAATCACGAATTTCAACATCGAAATATTCCGAAGACAATTTCGATTCAAATCCATTCCAATGCAATCATTGGAAAATTTGGTTATTTTTAAAACCCTTTTCGAATTCAATTTATTTATTTAAAAATAAATAGAATTATATTTCTAGTTCAAAACTAGTTCATTTCGATAAAAATCTATTTTTATCTTTTCAAATATGGAGTTTTTCATCCCAATTCTTTCTAAATCATTTCTTATGATTTTACACAAATTATTACCATTTTTAATAATTTTATCAAGGCCCGTACAGTCGATTTCCAACAATGGCCATCGAACTGCACTTACAGCGACCTTTTTCGAATTTGATTTGGACGTATCTCCAAATCCAACCGTTAGATTTCAAATTTCTAATATTCTTTAGAAAGCTCTTTTCGATACGAACCCATCGGTTCCGGTTTTAGGAGAATCCGACGGTCGGATCTCCCGTAATGTCCATTTGAAATAAATGGTCGAAATTCACGAACTGCCGCGGCGCGGCGCGTTCTATTCAGGCCATTATATTATATATATATAATATATATAATATATACTTCGTCGATTTCTATTTAAAACGAATTATATGAATAGTTTTAAAATCGTTTCAAAAGCAATTTCAACTTCCGTTTCAATTCAAATCAAAATTGAATTCTTCTTTATAAATTCGTTTTAAAATTCATTTCTATTCAATTCAAATTTCAATTCAATTCGAATTCATTTCAATTCGTTTTAAATTCAATTCGAATTCGTTTTCAATTCAATTCATTTCGAAATCGTTTTCAATTCAATTCATTTCGAAATCGTTTTCAATTCAATTCATTTCGAAATCGTTTTCAATTCAATTCATTTCGAAATCGATAAAATCGATATAAATATCGTTCACGTCAAAATGGCGTCAATCTTATCAACACGGCTTCATAAATTCCTATTTTCAAATATTCTATTTCAAATATTTCTTTTTCAAAATAGTTGTTATTATCAAAATATTTCGTTCAACACATGACCAATCTCAATGGATGAGTACTGTCAACACATGAACCTTTATTTTATATTGATAAAGATGTAAACTTTATTATTAAAATATTTCGTTCAACACATGACCAATCTCAATGAATGAGTACTGTCAACACATGAACTTTTATTTTATAATATTCTTTATTTTTCAAATTGGAATGAGGCCCAATCAATTACCATATAAAGTTAATTATATGGATTTTCATACAACACATGTATATAATAGCATGGAAAAATAATCAACCATCAACCAAAGTGCACTACACTGTATAAGCATCAAATATAGATATCTAACGCTTAAAACAGCCTGTCAATCAACCGATCGACATATTTAATAAATCAGGATGAGTGAACTTCAAATTTCATCCCAACACCCGTGTGGGGTTTCAAACAATCAAACACATATTTTATTTGTGCTGTTGGGCGATGTGTAAAATTTATCGACCCAATCAATGTCCTTCAAATAGGTGTACATAAACAAACCGTCTGGTTTGTAAATGAATATTTATTTTATTCACTTTCACTATATTCATATTCACGTTAAAAATTATATTTTTTTACGATAAAACATTTTATTTCAACATATGAATTTCTATTATTCATTTACACAAATAAAATGATATTTTTATTTTCTAACATATTTTAGAAAATTTCGGCGGCATAACGGCACGATACTAGAAACGGGACAAGGCCTAGCCTTATCCCCGGTCTAGTGAAGGCCCACGCCATTCACACATCAATCAAAATCACCAAACAACCAAATTCAAATCAAATCATATAACTAATCTATGCAACCAAACAAACAAGTCCATGGTCTGTGGACGATTGTGTCGGGTGCTACTAAGCACCGTCTGCATCCTAGTATATATATATAAATAGAAATGAAATTGAAAGGTGAGAAATTCTCACATATAGCTATCCCGAATCCACGACTCTTCTTATGCAGGACATCTTCACTGTTCTCGTCTCTTATCGCTTTCGTTGTCCGCTTTCACTACATATGTAAAAATCGAATTTTTACTCTGCTATTCAATATATAAAAATCGAATTTTTACTATGCTATTCAATATATAAAAATCGAATTTTTACTATGCTGTTCAATATAGATAAAAATTATATTTTTATCACGCTATTTTCCACCTAAAGAATTCGCCTTTTCTAAAATAAAGATTTCACCTTTTCAAAAATAAAGATTTCACCTTTTCAAAAATAAAGATTTCACCTTTTCAAAAATAAAGATTTCACCTTTTCAAAAATAAAGATTTCACCTTTAAAAAGTCACCACTTTATTTCAACGTATATATTATAAAAATCAGATTTTTATTTCGCTACATATACAAAGATGATATTTTTATATTCCCTATCCTATAAAGATTATATTTTTAATACTTTAAAAATATAAAAATCATATTTTTAATATTTCTATATAGTAAAGATTATATTTTTAATACTTTAAAAATATAAAAATCATATTTTTAATTCTTTAAAAATATACAAACTATATTTTCTTTCCTTAAAAATATAGAAACCATATTTTCTTACATATAAACAAAGTCGAATCCCTTCACATTAACCTAAACAAAGATTACATAAGAAAAGGGGAAGAGCTTACATTTTGTATTGGGAGAAAGAGGGCTGTTTTGATCGAACAGGAGGGAGTGGGCTGCTCACGGCGGTGCTGAGGTGGAGAAGGCCGTCGGGGTGTCTAAACTTGGACGGTGGAGGCTCTGGCGCAGGCGGTGGGTCGGAGCAGTGGGGCGGCACCTAGGGCTGAGTGTGGGGGGACCTCGAATCGAGTGGAGGGTCTTCAAATCGACGGAGAAGGCAACGCTGACGAGAGGGGGAGGTCGTGGCCGGACTGGGGCGCGAGGGGGTGGTCTCGGTGGTGGGCAAGGAGGTTGCGACGGCAGGGGCCCGGAGGGCGATGAGGTTCGGGGTTCCATAGATTGATCGACTTTTTTTTTCTTGAATGAATTTCTATCGGCGGGGGGGGGGGGGGGGGGGCTGGAGGAGTTTAAGGGAAGAAAGTTTTTTTTTATTATTATTATTTTATTGTTTTATTTTCAATTTATGTTGACTTTTACATACGAACCCTGCACGAGGTCCACCGCCTGTCGTCCATAGCGTTTCACCCCCATTCCGAACACAATGGGATATGCCACGTAGGACAATTCAATCGTTTCGATCAGTTTCCGTTAAATTTACATTTAAATCATTATATTGAATTTTAAACGTGCATTTCAATTTACCGGGGCCACATACTAACTAGAAAAATTCCCGAAAAATATTTTCTAGCTTCGTATTGACGATACGGTCCTAACAAAACTAGTTTCGTCGAATTCTGAGACCGTTAGAAAAATGGCTATTTTCCAGTCGATTAAAATCAACTGAAACTGGTCAAACGCGTTTTCTTTTGCCACGCTCATATATTGATTCGAAAAATTATGAAATTTGGAATCTAGCAATAATTCGACATCACGGACCTAACAAAACTGGTTTCGTCGAAATCCGAGGTCATTTGCAAAATGTCCATTTTTAAGGGCCTGAATTCCATAGCGACTATTCAGAATTTTCAACTGGACATATCTTTTGATCCCCGCTATAAAATGTCGATTATTCGGATTCGCTGGAAAGATATTATCAATCAGATCCTATCATTTTTGGTTTCACTAAAATCCGGATTGTTTTGCCCCCGGTACGTTCAATTGAAGTTTGAAATCGAATTATCGAACTACCACGCCATTTTCAATTCTATTTATAATTATATATAAATATTTATATTCTAACGATGGCGTATATAATATATACGTTCGAATTATATTCAAAATAAATTTCTCGTCGATATTATTTAAAATAACTCATTTTAAATAATCAAAATTTGCCAAAATTGCAAAAATAAAAATTTTAAACTGGCCCAGATTTTCCGGGTTATTATAGTCATGGTCCACTTAATACTTAACCAATTTGGGCTTGGTAGATTAATCAGGGTTAAGTCGTGAACTCATCGTTACACTTGACCAAGTTAATCCATGATTAGCAAGAGGGTTAAACCGTACTTAACCCAGTAGAAAATCCTAGCAATGGGGGTCCACTCCAGCAGTAATCCCAAGTTGTATCATTAAGACCCTAGGGACTAGGCTAGGGAGGGGGCACGATTACTGGACTTGAGGTAAGTGACCAAAAACGACGGCAGAATGGTATGCCGGTGTAGTTCCGGACGGACTATGGTCGTGCACACAGTCCGTAGCCGGAGAAAACATGCACGGGTACCGGTAGATCGAGACTGTGCACTTATGTTTATGGTGTCCAGGGGTTTACACCCTACGGCTTGATACACCCGAAGGGTGGACCCGGCACAGTCCGACTACAATTATGTTTGGGCCGTATTGACACCAACACGTGACGAGTTAGGCTTAGGGAGCCGATCGATTAGACCGTTTGGTTGGACCTCGTATTAGGGTCATTTCATGTTATTGGGCCAAAGCTTGGGCCAAGGGATCAATACTTGTTTATTCAAATCATGTTAGCTTGCTAGTACACCTGTGGTGCAAAAACCTTAAACCTGATTATGCGATGACACCTTTATCTACCTTGTTAGTTAATCATCATGCTAGTATGTTGTTATCCTTATGTTCATCCCTGCTTCTCATGTCAGTTAACTTTATCAGTTTACATTGATTGTAGTAGGGCTTGCTCAGTCTTTTTGACTGACCTGTTTTCTTTCGCCTCTTTTCTTCCGTTCCCTCCCCCCCAGGTTCTCAGGGTGGGAACGTTGGAGCTTAGCTTGGATTTCTGATTGCTTGCTTGTGGGATTTCAGCTCATGTACGGCTTCGACATGAAGCTAGCTATGGTTATCACTTATTTTGGGGATAGTACTTATGTATTTCAGTTTTTCAGTGATATTGTTTTTATCTAGACTTGTGTATTTGGAAAGTTGACATTATGTTGTACCAGACTTGTTTTTGAAATAGTTTTGAAATCTTCCGCTGTTTTACTTATCTTATTTACTTTGTTTACATATATACATATGTTCTTGTTCTGCCTTGATATATCATTATGCATGTTTACCTGATTCAAACGCCCCTCCAAAGTCAGAGTGCTTGCGAGAGCCACCCTAGCGGAGGCGGTGTGTTACAGACGTCCTCAAACTCATTTGCGTTCACCACCGATGACAAGTATTCCTGTGGAATCAAAAATAATAATATAATTAGCTCATGAAGACCCAATCATTGGGCTTACATCGATTCAAAACCTTTCGTCTTTCCACATCGCTAACTCTCACCTCTAGCTTCTTGCAATTCACTCTTGCCGCATAACTCTTGAGCCAATCCATACCCAAGATAATCCCAAACCCAGTGAAGTTAAGAACAAAACAGTCACACGCATAGGAGCAACCATGACTCGATAACACAAGACAACGACAAAGCATATAAAGGATGGGCGAACCCCTAACTGGATTAGTAACAATCAAAGGTCTGTCACATATCTCGGGCTCTAAACCCAAAAGGCACACAAGCTCATTACAAATGAATGAATGCAATGCTCCAGTATCAAACAACACACAAACTAAAACACCCTGAACAGAAAGAGTTCCTTGGACGATGACATCCTTTCCCTTCTCCTCAGCAGTAGGGTCTCTTGAAGACGATGGCACAAATTCCAAGGCATAAGCCTTCACTATCTACTTTCCCTTAGCCGGTTTCGGACAGTCCTTCTTAAGATGCCAAAACTTGCCAAACTTGTGACACTTCCTTTCAACCTTCGAATTCTTACACTCATTAACAAAATGACCTTTATGTTCGTAGTTAAAGCAAACCACCTCATGCATCCTTTCCTTTCTGCTGTTGTTGCTTCCTCTTCTTATTATTATTACCACCCTACTGTGGTTTCAGAGCTTCCTGTGCAGTAACAACAGTTTCTTCTTTCAGAAACAGGCTTTCATGTCTCATAGCGTTTTCCATAATCTTTTCACATGGATCGTCAAGATGATCCACTAATGGTCTTCCTGTGTAGGTGTCCAAACCCATAACGAACTTCTCGTTCTTTTGATTTTAAGTGTCTATATACGAATGATCATACTTCGACAAGGACTCAAAATCATAAACATAATCAAGCACTGATCGACCATTCTATTTCAACTCCACAAATTTCTTGAATGGAACCTACTTTTGAGCCGTAGATGTAAAAGCCCGCACCTCCGTTTGCGCAAGAAATTGTCCCCAACTTAGCCACCGTACAGATGTGGGGTTTTGTTCCTCAAAAGGCCTCGGCGTTTATAAGAGATGGTCTCTACTATATAAGTACCCACTTCACACATGCTTCCACGATGTGGGACTTAGGGGTGTTACATTCTCCCCTCCTACATATCCCAACGTCCCCGTTGGCTCACAAACACCTCACCCAGGCGTTGTGGTCCACACAGGAGCCACAATTCCGGCTGGGTATTGGCTCTGATACCACTGTTACAGCCCACACCTCCGTGCGCGCAAGATATTGTCCCCAACTTTGCCACCGTATAGGTGTGGGGTTTTGTTCCTCAAAAGGCCTCGACGTTAGTAAGAGATGGGCTTTACTATATAAGTATCCACTTCACACATGCTTCCACGATGTGGGACTTAGGGGGTGTTACAGTAGAGATAAACTTTATCTCGAACTTAACTTGGAACTGTTCCCAAGTTATCTCTTCTTCCGGAGTCTCAAGTGTAACAGAATTCCACCACTCCATGGCTCTTCCCTGTAGCTGCCTTAACGCAAGATTTCTCTTAGTTGCATCATGTAACAACCCGGAAATCTGAGCCAATCTAAATTTTTTATTTTGGCAAATTTGATGAATTTGGAATATTTAAAATGATATATTTTAAATAATAGTGACGAGAAATTTATTTTGAATAGAATTAGAACGTATATATTTATATAGATCGTCGTTAGAATATAAATATTTATTTTAAATTATAAAAGGAATTGAAAATTGAGCGATAGTTCGATAATTCGATTTCAAAGTTCAAATGAATGTACAGGATTCAAAATAAACCGGATTTTAGCAAAACCAAAAATATTAGAATCTATTTGAGAATATCTTTTCAACGAATCCGAAAAATCAAAATTTCATAGCGGGAATCAAAAGTTACGTCCAGTTGAAAATTCAGATTAGTCGCTATGGAATTCTAGCCCTTAAAAATGGAAATTTTGCAAACGACCTCGGAATTCGAAGAAACCACTTTTGTTGGATCCGTGATGTCAAGTTATTGCTAGATTCCAATTTTCATAATTTTTCAAATCAATATGTGAGCATGGCGAAGTAAAATGCGTTTAACCAGTTTCAGTTGATTTTAATCGACTGGAAAATGGCCATTTTTCAAACGGTCTCAGAATTCGATGAAACTAGTTTTGTTAGGACCGTATCATCAATACGAAGCTAGAAAATATTTTTTGGAATTTTTTAGAGTCCTTATATGGCCCTGGTAAATTGAAATGTGCGTTCAAAATCAATATATAGAGTTATATTTTGATTTTGACGGAAACTGATCAAAACAGGTCGAATCAGCTTACCGGACATATCCCATTGGGTTTGAAATGGGGGTAATTAGTTAGGGGCGGCAGTCGTTGGGTCTCGATTGGAGATCGAATTTGAAAGTTGTTTTTTTAGAATTAATTAAATAATAATATATATTAATATCCTTTTTCATATAGTCCCCCCTTTATTCAGTCAACGCCCCTCCCAAAAACCAGAAAACCCGATCCCCTTTCCCCAAACCCGCGTCGCCCCCTCCATTGTCCACCGCGACTGCCGCCCGGGGCCATCGCACCCCCTCCCTTCGCCGCCAATCCCTCCTTCACCTCCGGCCTCCCCAACACCAGCCGCGCTCGATTTTCAAGCTCCAAGTCCCCACGTTCGAGCTCGTCGTTCGAGGAAGGGGGCGTTCGAGTTTGGTGTTCTTCCTGTGGGTGGAGGGTCTCGCCAAGGCCGACCTTGTGGTGGCGGCTGATCATCGATAAGGTGTACGAGATGGCTGAAATTTCAAGACCTAGCGGTGGAGTGGGTTCGCGTCTCCACTGGAAGGAGGCCGACAGTTTTCTCAAGTGAAACAAGAAGAAGGTGACTTCTTTTTTTTTGATTTAAATAAAAATATACATAGTTAGGAATATATATACACACATTGTTTGAAATTATTTTATTGTTTTAAAAATATTAAATTTTTAATATATATTTATATAACATGAGAAGAATTAGCATATGTTTTATAAAAATGAATACCAAATGTTTTATAAGAAGTAGCATATGCATAATATCAAAATTAAGATTATATTTTTAACTTATAAAAGATTATATTTTTAACTTATGAAAGGTAACATTTTGAAATTAGAAAAAGACGAGATTTTTAATTAGAAAAAGATGAGATTTTTAATCATAAAAAGATATGTACGGAGGGTAAAAATACAATTTTTACATTATAGAAAGGTTAAAAATATTATTTTTATATTATAGAAAAGATAAAAATACGATATATATATATATGAAGTGAAGATAAAAATACGATTTTTATATATATGAAGTGAAGATAAAAATTCGATTTTTATGTACATGCAGTGATAATAAAAATTTGATTTTTAATGTGAACAGCGTGAAAAGAATTGAGATAGAACGGATTGAAATCAAAAAGGAATTCAAACGGTTCAGAAATTCAGAAATGAAATGGCGGAGTGGAACCCCAAGGTGATAACTTCTCACCTTTAATTTTCTTATTTCTAGTTTAAAATGCATACTATGATGCAGACGGTGTTTAGTAGCACCCGACACCCATCGTCCACAGACCAAGGACGGCTTGTTTGTTTGTTTGTTTGATTTTGATGTGTAGTTGATTGTGTGGTGTGGAATGGAACAAAATATTTTTATAGTTAAAAATATTTTATAGTTAAAAATATAATTTTTAACGAGTATTTAAAATGAAATAAATAAATATAAACAAGTCGAACTATTTGTTTATATACACACATTTGACTGATATTGATTGGGACGATAAATTTTACACATCGCCCAACTGCACAAATAAAATCTGTGTTTGATTGTTTGAAACCCCACACGGGTATTGGGATGATATATGACATACACTAGTCCCAATAATTAGCTGTATGTTGATCGATTGATTGACAGGCTGTTATAAGCGTTAAATATTTATATTTGATGCTTATACAGTGTAGATTGCACTTTGGATGATGGTTGATTGTTTATTGTTGTTGTTGTTGTATATATGAATGGGATGAAATCCATATAACTGAAATTATATGGTAATTGACTGTGTCTGATTCCATTTCAAAATTATCGAATACTTTAAAATAATATTCAGTGAATATTGAAATGTGAAGCCGTGTTAAGTAGTTAACCGCCATTTCAACGCGAACAAGAATTTTGTCGATTTTATCATAAATATTGAAAAGCGATCTGAAATCGAATATTTAGAAATGAAATTCAAATTGAATTGGATAGAAAATGAATTCGAAATGAATTGAATCGGATTGAAATTGAAATGGAATAGAATTGAATTCGAATTGAAACGAATTGAAATCAAATTGAAACTGAAATGAATTTAAAACGAATTTATAAAAAAAAAAATCAATTTTGATTTGAATTTGAAATGGAAGTTGAAACTGTTTTTGAAACGAATTTAAAACTATTTATAAATTCGTTTTAAATAGAAATCGATGAAATATATATTATATATATTATATATATAATATAATGGCCTGAATAGAATGCGCCGCGCTGCGGCAGTTCGCGAATTTCGACCATTGACTTCGAATGGATATTACGGGAGATCCGACCATCGGATCCTCCTAAAACCGGAACCGTTGGGTTCGTATCGAAAAGAGCTTTCTAACGAATATTAGAATTAGAAATCTAACGGTTGGATTTGGAATAATGTCCAAATCGAATTTAGAAAAGGTCGTTGTAAGTGCAGTTCGATGGCCGTTGATGGAAATCGACTGTACGGGCCTTGATAAAATTATTAAAAATATCTATAATTAGTGTAAAATCATAAGAAATGATTTGGAAAGAATTAGGATGAAAAACTCCATATTTGTAAAGATAAAAATATATTTTTATCAAAATGAACTAGTTTTGAACTAAAAATATAATCCATTTATTTTGAAATAAATAAATTGGATTTGAAAGGGTTTTAAAAATAACGAGGATTTCCAATATATAGGTTGGAAATGGATTTGAATCGAAATTGTCTTCGGAATATTTCGATGTGGGATTTTGTGATTATACAGATATTGTTATGGAAATTTGAAAGATATATTTATATCGTTATTTCCAATACGATATCTGTTGGTCGTAGAATTTGACATTGAATATAAACCGATATATTTTCTATTCAGAGCCTTGTATTAAATATCAAATGGGATTAGGGTTTGTCGTGAATGGTGTCTTCATTAACACTGTTCTTAAACCCAGTTGAGAAAAAGATTAAATCTTTTTATTTAGATTTAATGAAGTGTACCAATTAAATAATATTTAATTGGAATTGAATTGGAATTGATTTTTGGGTTTATCGTGAACAGTGTTTTAAATAACATTTGTTCTTTAACCCGACAATTAATGGCATTTGATTTTGGGTTGTCGTGAACGGTATCTTTAATAATACTATTCTTAGACCCAATGGAGTTACAAAGATCAGAAATTAACTAAAGATTAGTTAAGTTGAATGGTTTCTTGGGTATTGATCTGATGTTGGTTTCGGCCTTCGGGGTTATTACTTAGGGAATTGTTCACCTGCTAATTTACGGTTAAAGGCTGGTGGAAATGAAATGCGATTTTGGGTTTATCGTGAACCGTGTTTTAAATGACATTGGTTCTTTAACCCAGTTAAAGATTAAAACTAATTGGAGTTTTAATGAATCTTTAAATAGATTGAAAAGTGAATTTGATAATTAAAATTATCAAATTTAAGAAATGATCGAGAATGGAGTACCACCAGTTTTACTCCAGACAATAGTTAAATCTTTAATTAGATTTAAACGTGAAATGGTAATTGAATTTACCGATAACACCGTGGTGTTAGATATGAAGTATTACCAGTTTTACTTCATGGGATGAATAGGTTGGGGTTGGGAAATTTAACAATTGATTACTTCGGTAAGGTTCGTTAATCCCGACTAGTTTGGATAAACCATAAGTTGGTTTGAATTGAAATTCAAAAGAAGATTAAAGAATAAATTTAAATAATTTATCTTTGATAAAATTAATGGGAACCTTTCCCTAAGAATGTGAAATTTAGCAACTAACTGAAGATTAGTTAAGATGAATGGTTTCCTGGGTATTGATCTAATGTTGGTTTCGGCCTTCGGGGTTAATATTTGGAGAATTGTTCTCTTACTAATTTACGGTTAGTGACAGATGAATTGGAATGAGGCGTATGTTGTGTTTGTGTAACACTTGTTTATTATATACGCGAGTTATTCGGAAAGACCGGGTTTATCCCATTTTGAATAACTAATACGACGATAAGTCGAAGATGAAGACGGTGGTCGATGACCGGAGGTCTTCACTTCGTTTGGATAACTACTGACGATCTTGATTGGGCTGTACACCCAAGAGGAGGGAATCAATTGGTGATCGTCCAGACGTACTTGGAGATCGATGGATATGCGAGGAATAAGGTTCCTCCGGTTTCGTTCAGACCCAGAACGGACTTGTAAATGGATGTGTGTCTGACATCGGATTTCATTCTGTGTGATTGATATCGATTGCATAGCGTGAATTGCCTGTGTGGCATGATGAGAGGCAAATGATCAAGGCTTCTGTTGAAAAGCAAAGTCTTGTGGTGATGATCAAAGCACGGCCTTTGTGGCGTACCTTTGTGTAGCATTAATTCGCGAGCCTCACACCCCGGTTGTGAACCAAAAACGGGAGAGGACTTCAGGGAGGGCATGCGTTTCCTTCTAGTTAGAAGTGGGGTCAGTGCTTGAACTGGCTGATTTTACTTATGTGGATGATGGATAGTGAGGCGCCTCGGTTAGATCGGACGATCCGGGTCCGATGGAGTCATTTGGCTCATTGACACCCCATAGGGTGGGGAAACGTAGTGTTCAGGCATTTTTAATTCATATCAGTGGACCGGCCCTGACGATCCAAGGGCCCACCTGTGTCTGGGTCCTGAGGGGCGGGCTAGAGCGTCTCGAATCGGTAGAGGATGATCCCTTGCCTAGGTTCACAGATGGAAATCCAACTTCCAAATACGCCACTTTGCGGTTTTAATTGTAGAACTAGTATGGCGACATGATATATGGTACCCATGCCTTCTACGATTGATATTTATGATTGAAATTGTTTTGACATTATACACTTATAGTAATAATAAAAGATGAAATTTAGCGTATCAAGGATTCTTTGGCTATTATAAGGAAAACCCCTATCCTCCGGCTTGTGTTGCACTGTGTGATGGGACCTGGGTCTTATAATAGCTTCATTGTTCTTTATTTTGCATCGCGCTGTTGTTTTATGCACTGGTATTCTTGGGAGGAAACCCGTTCCGTGTTATACGGCGTGGTCCCTTGATTTACCTAACTTTAAAATAAAGATTAATAACTGTTTTAGTTCTCACACCAGTCACATGACTAACCTGGAGTTTATTGTTTTAACCTAAACTCTGGGTGCCCTTATTTTCGACACGGGCAACTAGTAGTTTTGGTTTTGCAGATTTACATTCTCAGGAACCTGGTTTTCAGCTGGAATGATATTCAGAAAGCTTTGTATCCGTATATCTCCTTCAGTTGTGTTTTGTATTATTTTCCGCTACTATGTAATGTATTGTAATCTCTGATATTTTATGATGTGTAATATTGATTCATACTCTGTATATTCTTGTATTCTGATGAAATTGTTGTAATATACAATGAAATGTTCTTCTGTTTGTGTTCTGATGTGGCTTGTCCTCAATTCAATCCGTGATTTCCCATAAGGGGGATTTCGGGTCGTCTCATCGATCATCTATACCCAAGTCTCAAAAAATGTGAATACAAGCATCTAACCATCTTTGAACTTCTTCGGTCGGCTCTTTCCCTTTGATTGGCTTTCCCACTTAGAGATGTGAAGTCTTTACACAGCTTCGCAAAATCCTCAACCCTAGGTACCTGCACACCTACATCTATCGTGGCTGCCACTGGAGCGGGTACCCTTCTCATGAATGCCTCTATCATGGCTTCAAACATGGCTGGGTAATCTGGTATACTGTCATTTCCCCCTTCATGCACTGCCTCCTCCCTAGCAGCGTATCTCGATGGTCAACGACTCATTCTAAATCTGCAATGTAGAATGATTAGCCACTTACATGAAAAACTGCTAATGGAGTTCAAACGTAACTAAATTATATACTACTATATAGTATACATCCATTAGAAATCTACAAATATGTCTCTCATACGTAATTATGGCTTCGAACTTTGGCTAAATTCGATAACCAGAGCTCTGATATCAAATGTGACGACCACCCATAACCCCTGCACTAAACTAGGGGAATAATGCGCTGAAAGGTGTGTGTGACAGCTATGGATGATCATCAAAGTAGGTAGACACAACACGAAACCTGTCGTATAACTCACAGCGCGAGGATAAAATATAATAGAACATATACAAGAGGCAGAAATAGTGGAGCAACATATAACAAACTTTTAAACTTTCATAACATCCTGAAATATCACCCATATATCAACTAGATATAACATCAATGTCTGTACATGAAGCCTCACTACAACACTCATCAAACAGCTGAAGCAAAGATACTATATAATAGCAAAGTAATACGCCAGCCTCCAGCTCGCCCGCACAACAACATCGTCCTCACTAATCACCTGTCACCTGCCACCTAGTCTGCCCATCCACATCAGGATGAACAACCCAAGGTAATAAGAGGAAACATAAAACCTTGAGTCAGACAACAGTCTTAGTGAGCGATAAAACAACTATATAACATAATCAATAAAGTATATGAGAATAGGTAGATTAACAAACCAATCTACCCAACACTAGAGAAGAAACCAAACTTTCCTTCCCCACATCTGGCAGTGATAGCCTTTACAAATAGGCAATTGTGAAAAAACAATTCAACCATGGCCAACAGGAGTAACCAAAAAATAGCAAAACACCATCGTTCAATAGCAATCATATCAACTAGTTATATCTGACGTAAACCATCCTAATCGAGCTCAACATTCCTTAAGCACAAGCACAAGAGGCCTAAACCAATATCAGACAAGCGCCCAAGAAACATCTCCTTCGACTTCAGACAATCTACGTGAGATGGTACAAGTAAAACAACCAAACATCCAAGACCTGGCTACCACTGCCTTTCCTGCTTTGAAACCATCGTTAATCATATGACGGCCAACTGCCATATGTCAAGTGCTAATGGTAAACCCCCGTTCTAGCAGAAACTCTATACGCCTTCACAACTCATTTGTTTGTCTTTCCAATCTCGACAACTAGGCCCTTCACGACTCCCCCAAGGTACTCGACCATACACCTGGTCTTCTGTTGTACCCCTACTTTGAGTCCGCTAGAACTTACGACAACAATAATCTCTCAGTCATCATATCTCTTGTCGTCATCACCAGAGACTATCCACAAACTCAAGTCCCCCTCAAGCAACCATTATACACGAACTCAAAACACACTTGAGTCGCCTTCTCATTTGTTGCATTACGACGAACATCAAACACATCCCATTACTCCGAACATTCCCACCAGGATATACATCGAAGTCACCACATCACTCAGCCAGACAACATCAATATAAGGTTCACCATACTTTGGTCGTCACCCCCTTAGGTCGTACCCGACCTATGCTTCCATGACCTGATTTTCCTACTTCCGTCATGCAAGCCAACCCGCTCCAACGACCTAACTAGGTCGTTCCTGCGACCTAACAACCTTACTAAGTCACCACACCCAACTCCTTTGAACCCAAGCCCCTCAATGACCTGAGTCACTTCGACCTGAGACCAACGACCTAACACTGGCCGACCCAATTCCTTAAGCTCCAACGCCCTGAAGCCGATCCTTTCAATCCTCTACCGCCACGTCACCCACGACCTGGCAGTCTACCATGCGAACGACCTAGAGCCCCATCCTGACCTGAGCCTGCCATGGCGATCCAACTCCATTTCTTGGGGAGCAAGAAACACGACCCAACTCCCTAAAATGACCCGATCTTGTGAAAAATGACCTGACTCCCAGATCTGACCAAAATAGCTCCAAACTTGACCAAACCCTCATCAAACGATAATATCGATTGAACCAACTTATCCGAATCATCCAATTCAACCATAAACACTTTATGAATCCATCAACAACCCTAAAATGTCAATTATCATCAATAATCACATAAAATTCACCAAAATCATGATAAATGAAAAATAATGGATCTAACTTGCATATACATATGAATTAATATAAAATTTACCGATTTTAAGTTGCTAGAATAAATCCTATGGCGATTCAAATGAAAATATACTTACCATGATGTAGATCTAGGTTAAAACAACTTGAAAAGGATGAAATTAAGATCAAACAACTAATACACTTGATTGAATCCGTGTGAGAGATGCATATCACTCACCAATTCTTCAAAACAACACAAAATCACCGATTACTCAATCTGAAGAGCGATGAACACTCTTCAAATTTTCCAATTTGATGATATCTCTCTTCACTTTGCATAGATCTAACTTCAAACGATGTAGATCTTCGATTCTCTTATGTAGATCTAGAATTTTAATGGTGGAAAGGTGTATTTGATTGAGCAACGATGATCACGAGACCAACCAAATGAGAGAATGAAGAAAGTAAATTATTCTCCATACCTCCAACCCCCTATTTACATTCTCCTATCAACCCACTAATGAGCCTCCTCAAATCAGCCCACTAATGGCTTAAAAGCCTGAACCACAAACCGTGAAACACTAAAACAGCGGTTCCTCCCATACCACTGAACCAAATCTTTAATGTGACCACTCTACGGAATTGGCAACACCGTTTCCTTTCCAATGAGACCGACCTTGGCACCTAATTCGATCCCATTCAAAAGTTATACTAAATACAAAACTGATAGTTGCAAAATGGTCACAAATAAAATTGGTAAAAATTATGGACATGTCTCACATCTCCATAACCAACATATCAAAATATGAGAATAATCCAACCCTCAGGGAATTAAACAAAAATATTTTACGATCCTCCGATACGTAATTGCGGCTTGTTACATTTTCCCTCCCTTAAGAATTTCGTCCCCGAAATTCTAAGCAAACTCAAGCAACCAAAACAATTCTGCATGCCTATCATTCATGAGCAGCCAATTCTATCATCCAAATTAGCAGCCATCTAGCCATGCATCAATAACCTTATCCTAGCACGCGAAATTCTAACAACAAGAGTTCCAGATGGGTCGCCTTCATCTTCTCTTCCGTCTTCCACATACAATAAGGTTACTGTAAAGACCCGGAAATTCCCGCTCTTTGAATCGACCATAAACCACACAGGTCTGACCCAAAGGTTGGAAATCTTCGAATACTTTAACTTTGGGAATACAAAACATTAGAACAATAACAGCAGACTTTTATTACATTATAATAATGTTACATCAGAGTACAGAATATATCAGAGTACAAATAAAGTAAACTACAGCGGAAGATAAATTACAACAGATTTAAATACATTAAACAGCGGAAGACTTCTATGCTCTGGACACAGCTTTAGGCTTCGATCCAGGATCCTGCTAAAAGAATAGATATCTGCAAAAAGCTACTCGACTGCCCGTGTGGAAAAGAGGGCACCCGAGTTTGCAAAGTGAAACAAACTACGAGTCAGTCGTGGGACTGGTGTGAGAATTCTAAACTAATTTAACTAATAAGGACAAATCCAAGGACCACGCCACTTTCGCGGAACGGGTTTTATTCCAATGGATTGCCGGTGCATAAACCAAAGTAAATCGAGAAATAACGCAATGTATTTTTGGAAAAATGAAATCACCATAAGACCCAGGTCCCATCACACAATGCAACGCACACCAGAGGATAGGGTTTTACCTTATGTTGATTAAACATGCTAAATACGTACAAATTCCGTATTATTACTAGTGTATAATATATTTTAAATCATTCAAAATAAATGTATCAATCCTAGGAAGCATAGGTACCATATATTATGCCTCCGTACTAGTAATACAATCAAAACCGCATGGGGCGTATTGGAGATTTGGATTTCCAACATGAGTCAAGGCTAGGGAGGAGCTCCTTACCGATTCGAGGCACTCTAGCGGATACCTCAGGATCCCCCGCAGTGAACCCTTGGATAGCTGCAGGGCCGGTCCCCGCCAATGGGCAGTGGATTAGTTATGCCTGAACACACGTTTCCCGGTCCCTTTGGACCTATAGTATGACCACCAACGGCCTATAAAAATAACGAGGCGCCTCAAAATCCAACATCCACAATGAGTAAACTGTCAGCGCTGGTAGGTCCCTGACATTACTCTAGCTAGAAAGATAACGTGTGCACTCCCTGCGTTCCCTTCTCCCGTTTTAGACTCATACCGGGGTGTGAGGTTCGTGAAGTAACGCTATAACCACAAGGCCTGCTTTTCAACAAAGCCTTGATCATTGCATCTTAGCATGCCATATGGTCCGACACGCAATCCATTTATAAACTTATGCTCTGGGTCTGAGCGAAAGTCAAATCCGTACGAATCAACACTACGTCCGGATAACTACCATCTTAGCCCCGTCTTGGGAGCAAATCAATCAAGGACCTCAACGCTAGTTACCCATTCGATGTGAAGATCGTCGGCCTTCAATCGCCGTCTTCAACTCTTAGATTTAAAACGTCGTATAATCATTTGAAATGAGATTGAACTCGGTCTTCTCAAATGATTCTCGCATATATATATATATATATATATATATATATATATATATATATATATATATATATAATTTGAAAACATTTCATATCGTTATTAATATTTGATAACGAGAATTAATTTAACGACGCTTCGGGTCGATGGGCGACCCTGGCGCTGTTTTCAGCCATTTTTGATTTACACATATCCTGAAATCTAACCGTTGGATTTTGACGAAACTTATATCGTTGGGAAGATCTTCCCAAAACGGTCCTAACGGTTTTAGTTTTGGGAAAATACGACGGTCGGATCTTTCGGTATAACCGTTTAAGGTACTGATTTCAAAACGCGAACTACCGCGCGTGTTTCGCTTAGTTTTAATTTATATTATATATATAAATATATAGACCATGTAGCGCTTTCCACTATTATAATTTATTACTTTAAATCATTACGTTTATATTTTTGTCCGCCGATTCTAATGCGACAAAAATAATGTTTTCCTTATTTTCTTTTACATAAGAAAATGTTTCTTTTTGATCTTATTTTCTTTTTCATAGGAAATAATGTGCATTTTCCTTATTTTCTTTACATTAGAAAATAATTTTCTTTACATTAGAAAATAATGTTTATTTTCTTTATTTTCTTTACATTAGAAATGTAAATATTTTCCTTTCATTTTACATTAGAAAATATTAATATTATTTTCCTTTTCTTTAACAAGGAAAATGTTTTTTTTTTTTTTTTTTTACATAGGAAAATAATGTTTTCTTTTCTATTTCTCTTAACATAGAAAATAATGATTCTTTTCTATTTCTCTTAGCATAGAAAATAATGTTTCTTTTTCTTATACATAAGAAAATGCATGTTTTTAACTTTATTTTGTTTTAACTAATTACTCTTTTAACGAAATGTTTATTTCGTCTTCTAAATATGCATCTATAAATTTAGTCTTTTAACTACCATGTTTATTTGCATCTAAACATGCAAATAAAATAAATACAATCTTTAACAAATGTTTTGTTACAACTAAATTTGCAAACAAGAATGTGTATTTCCATTTTGATTCATTTCAATTATATAACGGGATAATGGAATTTAAAGTCATTTCAACTTAATTAACACTACGATGAATTTTGTCATCACAACTAAATCAACACAACAATACTATATTTGTGTCATCACCACTAAATTAACACAACAAGGTAATTTTGTGTCATTACACTACATTAACACAACAATGGGTTTTGTGTCATCCTTTAAATTAACACAACGGTGTAGATGGTGTCATAATTCATAGATTAATACAACAATGTATATTGTGTCATCACAACTATTTTAACACCACGATGTAAGTTTGGGTGTCATCTCAACTATGTTAATACAAATATGATTTGGTGTACTTTTGATGAATCATAATCAAGTCCTCATCTTTATTTCTATTGGTAAATGAAAATAAAAATTAAAACTTACATTTTGTTTTATACATAAAGATTTAACTTGCATTTTATAAAATGAAGATAGAGTTTGGTATTTTAATTTGAAGTCAAGTCAAAGATAAAGATCGTCCTTTTATTTATGTTGACAAAATAACATAAAAATCGTTCCTTGGTTTTGTTGACAAAATAATATAAAAATTTGTCATTTTTTTTTGTTACACAAGACTTGTCATTAATTCTATTTACAAAATTTATGTTAAAATCTTGTCATTAATTTTATTAACAAAATCATGTGTTAAAAATAGTCTTTTTATTTTGTCTTCAAAAATGGACTTAAAATAACCCCTTTTATTTTGTTTACAAAATTTTGTCTTTTCTTATGTACACAAAATAACATGAAAATAATTCATTTTATTTTTGTTTACAAAAATTTTGTCTTTTATTTATGTAAACAACATTAATGTTAAAACTTGTCCTTTCCTTCTATGTAAACAAAATAACATAAAAACTTGTCCTTTTTGTTTTGTTAACAAAATGACATAAAAATTGTGTCTTTATATTCTTGTTAACAAACAACATAGAAATTTGTTCTTTTTATTTTGTTAACAAAATTAACGTAAAATTTGTCTTTAAATTTACAAGATGATAACATGTCAAAATTGTCTTTTTAATTTTAACCACAAAAATATGTTAAAATTGTCCTTTTTGTTTTAACAGTAAAAAAAAATATGTTAAAATTGTCTAATTTTATTTTAACAACAAAATATGTTAAAATTGCCCTTTTTATTATTTTACAACAAAAGTAATGTTACAATTTCTCTTTTTATTTTAACAACAAAAGTAACGTCCAATTTGTTCCTTTTATTTTGACAACAAAAGTAGCGTCAAATTTTTTTCTTTTTATTTTGACAACAAAAATTACATAAACATTTTTTTTTATTTTATAAACATCATGTTGACAAAAATGTATTTATACTATTGACCTTTTTATTAACAAATAAATGGTTAATGGAAGTATATTTACAATCTAACCTAATATTTATAACAAAAATGATATTTTAATATTCTAACTAAAAATACATTTTTATATCCTAATATTTCATTACTAACACAAGTAATATTTTCCTAAAGTAACTTGATTCTAACACAAGTGATACTTTATTTTACATAGCATGAATCTAAAATAAGTAACATGTAAAATTTCAAATGCAAAATGTTCTTTGTTAACAAATCCTTAATGGAACAAAAATGATATTTTGGTTACAACCATTTGTTCTAAATCAAACATGCTATATTGGTTTTCAACAAACAAATGTGATAATTTAGTTCTCAACCATATTATCTTAACGCACACTAGATATTTATTAAACACACATGATGTAATTGTTCACAACAATCTTATTTTAACAATATGAGACATACAAAGTAATTCAATCATTCATCGCAAGCATATTTCTTTTATCATTGAATTGATAAGATAGATCAACTCAAAATAAACAAAAGTGATACCATAACATGTGATGAATATATAGATCTATAATTATCCAACATAACAAACATCATCAATCATACCAAACACAATAGATCTACAGCTTAAACATGTGATTTTCAGCAGACAAATTAATTAAATTTATTAATTTATTTTAACAAAGGAATTCTCACATTCGTTGCGAATTTTTGTCCAAAATCCAAAGTGTTCAGAATTTCTCTGTTTCAGTCCAGCTGCGTAGATTTGCTCACCACGATCACAACGTTTCTGAAATTTTCAGATTTCGAGTCCGAACGAAGAAGTTATGGATTAAACAAATTAATGATTAATTTAAAATTAAATTAAATAACATGATTAAGGTTTGTTAACCTTTCTCCCTTCACTGATAAGTAGGCCGTTATTTTTCAGAAAAGATCCAAACTTTGGATTCGGATTGCGGGAGGTAGGAGCGTCGGTTTAAGGTGCCGTCAGTTGGAGGAGGTCGAGCTTGGAGAGGCCTATGCGCGCCTGGCACGGTGGAGGGTGCGGTGGTGCCTGGTGGGGCCGGCGGCGTGCGCAAGTCGCGCCCTTTGGAGCCTCGGTCCTCGAGCTACGGGCCACGGAAGGAGGTGATTTCGGTCGGAGATGAAAGAGGAGAGGAGGGGCTTCGAAACGAGGTATAGTTTGTGATCTAGCTCGAAGGGAGGAGGAAGAATTTGAATTAGAAATGGATGTCCGTTAGTTTGACTGTGAAAATATTCCTATGCATGACAAATGTGCTATGTTTGAATAAGTTGCTGAAGTAAATATGTTGTTAACGGTGTAAACTTTTGTACGAAGAAATATCGCAAATTTGAATTTGAAAGGTGTACCTGGTGGTCACTAATTTGGAGATACAAGAAACAAAAGGTGTTAAAAAGGCAATTAAGGCTAGTTATAGGAAGATATAAATTCTGAATTTGAAATAAAGAATAAATGTTCATTGGATTAAACATTAATAAAAACAAACAAAATGCATTTATGAGGAATCAATTGGAAATTTAATAGGAAGTTAATAAGTTGGATAATTAATACACGGAAGGAAGAATCTGAGGAAAGAGAGAAACTTCCATAGAGAGATGGATGTTAGTTCCTACTAAAATGATAGTAGGAAAGTCTGAAGGGGGGATAAATATTCTTTTTTTCAAATTTCAAAAGTAAATCACACAATTAAAGAGAGTAATGTGTGATTTAATGATACATCTTGTACATAAAGAATTGATTTTGTGAATAATGCTTGAAGTGGAATCAAATCAAAAATTTAGGAATCATTTCACAAATCGATATGATACGAACTTAATCTAGTTTATTAAGTGATGAACTTCCAATAGTTATATATGATTATAACTTGTATTTGGTAACATAAGAAAGATTGTTTGATAAAGTACTTTACAATGACATTTGAAATTAACATTGAATAAGCAATATATAAAATAAATTTATAATTTTGGAATTCCTTATATATTGAAAATTAGTGTAATAATGAACATTGAATTGCATATGTGAATTCGTTTTAAATTATGGTAAAATTTTGAGTAATCAAAACGATAAAATTTGCTACTTATGAAAGTTGGATAAAAAGGAAAGTTAACTGATGTTCAACATAAATTGGTATATAATAATTGAAATAAATTTAACGTATATTACGCCATTTATACTTACAATTTGATAAATTAGTTTTGATGATATGTCACTACACAAATAAATTATTTGTTTAAGATTAAATTAAATTGCACAGTCTATTTAGATATTATTTAAAATGGACAAAGTTCGAAATATAATATTAATTTGTGATAATCTTTTTAATCTTTCTTTTATTACATTAAAAAAAATGAAATCTTTTATGTTTAAAACATTTATCCAGCTATGAACATTTTAATGAATCATTATTACATAAAAATGTAAATTTTTATGTTACATCATTTTAAACATTAAAATATAATTTTGATGTAAAACAAGTTTTCTAACATGAACTCATGTTTATGTACATTCTTAACATTAAAATATGAATTTAACGTAAAACTTGTTTTCTAAATGCAAACAAATATTTATGTACATTCAATACATTAAAATATACTTTTTAATGTAAAGCTTATTTTCTAAACACGAACAAATTTTGTTAAACCATTCATTATTTTGAAATATACTATTTAATGTAAACATGCTTATAAGTTTAAAACATGAACACTTTATATCATTACATTTTTTTGTTGTTGTTGTGAACAAATGACAAAATGAAACCTAGTCTCTTTATTTCATTTTTTTTTTATTATTGTAAAACAAGTGACAATAAAAAGACATTCTTTTTATTCCATTCTTTTTATAGTAACAAATGGCAAATAAAATACATTTTCATCCGTTATTATTTAAATAAATTATTTTAAATATAAAAATTCATTAAAATTTCTAAAATAAAAATTTTAAATTAGCCCCAAAATTCAGGGTTGTTACAGTCGCCCCCACTTAAAAATCTTTTCGTCCTCGAAAAGGAACTAGCTAAAAGTTGTTTAATTTACTAACTAAATTTCAATTTTTAATTTTATTAATTTCATTTGTTGACTAACTTATCAAATATATATACTTTTATATATTTAAAACATATTTTCTTAAATAGGATTATATATATAATCAAAATACGTTAATTATAAGCTTATCACTCTGAACTCATTCTAGGGCATTACTAACCCCATCTCTAATGAGTTTTCTCATTCTAGGATACTGCTGATCCTATCTCTAATGAGTATTCTTATTGGACATTACTAATCCAATCTCTGATGAGTCTTTTGTTTAGTTCTAACGAGTTGTACCCCAAAGATTTGAGCTAACCAGAGCTCTGATACCAACTGTAAAGACCCGGAAATTCCCGCTCTTTGAATCGACCATAAACCACACGGGTCTGACCCAAAGGTTGGAAATCTTCGAATACTTTAACTTTGGGAATACAAAACATTAGAACAATAACAGCAGACTTTTATTACATTATAATAATGTTACATCAGAGTACAGAATATATCAGAGTACAAATAAAGTAAACTACAGCGGAAGATAAATTACAACAGATTTAAATACATTAAACAGCGGAAGACTTCTATGCTCTGGACACAGCTTTAGGCTTCGATCCAGGATCCTGCTAAAAGAATAGATATCTGCAAAAAGCTACTCGACTGATTCTCGCATATATATATATATATAATTTGAAAACATTTCATATCGTTATTAATATTTGATAACGAGAATTAATTTAACGACGCTTCGGGTCGATGGGCGACCCTGGCGCTGTTTTCAGCCATTTTTGATTTACACATATCCTGAAATCTAACCGTTGGATTTTGACGAAACTTATATCGTTGGGAAGATCTTCCCAAAACGGTCCTAACGGTTTTAGTTTTGGGAAAATACGACGTTCGGATCTTTCGGTATAACCGTTTAAGGTAATGATTTCAAAACGCGAACTACCGCGCGTGTTTCGCTTAGTTTTAATTTATATTATATATATAAATATATAGACCATGTAGCGCTTTCCACTATTATAATTTATTACTTTAAATCATTACGTTTATATTTTTGTCCGCCGATTCTAATGCGACAAAAATAATGTTTTCCTTATTTTCTTTTACATAAGAAAATGTTTCTTTTTGATCTTATTTTCTTTTTCATAGGAAATAATGTGCATTTTCCTTATTTTCTTTACATTAGAAAATAATTTTCTTTACATTAGAAAATAATGTTTATTTTCTTTACATTAGAAATGTAAATATTTTCCTTTCATTTTACATTAGAAAATATTAATATTATTTTCCTTTTCTTTAACAAAGAAAATGTTTTTTTTTTTTTTTTTTTTACATAGGAAAATAATGTTTTCTTTTCTATTTCTCTTAACATAGAAAATAATGATTCTTTTCTATTTCTCTTAGCATAGAAAATAATGTTTCTTTTTCTTATACATAAGAAAATGCATGTTTTTAACTTTATTTTGTTTTAACTAATTACTCTTTTAACGAAATGTTTATTTCGTCTTCTAAATATGCATCTATAAATTTAGTCTTTTAACTACCATGTTTATTTGCATCTAAACATGCAAATAAAATAAATACAATCTTTAACAAATGTTTTGTTACAACTAAATTTGCAAACAAGAATGTGTATTTCCATTTTGATTCATTTCAATTATATAACGGGATAATGGAATTTAAAGTCATTTCAACTTAATTAACACTACGATGAATTTTGTCATCACAACTAAATCAACACAACAATACTATATTTGTGTCATCACCACTAAATTAACACAACAAGGTAATTTTGTGTCATTACACTACATTAACACAACAATGGGTTTTGTGTCATCCTTTAAATTAACACAACGGTGTAGATGGTGTCATAATTCATAGATTAATACAACAATGTATATTGTGTCATCACAACTATTTTAACACCACGATGTAAGTTTGGGTGTCATCTCAACTATGTTAATACAAATATGATTTGGTGTACTTTTGATGAATCATAATCAAGTCCTCATCTTTATTTCTATTGGTAAATGAAAATAAAAATTAAAACTTACATTTTGTTTTATACATAAAGATTTAACTTGCATTTTATAAAATGAAGATAGAGTTTGGTATTTTAATTTGAAGTCAAGTCAAAGATAAAGATCGTCCTTTTATTTATGTTGACAAAATAACATAAAAATCGTTCCTTGGTTTTGTTGACAAAATAATATAAAAATCTGTCTTTTTTTTTGTTACACAAGACTTGTCATTAATTCTATTTACAAAATTTATGTTAAAATCTTGTCATTAATTTTATTAACAAAATCATGTGTTAAAAATAGTCTTTTTATTTTGTCTTCAAAAATGGACTTAAAATAACCCCTTTTATTTTGTTTACAAAATTTTGTCTTTTCTTATGTACACAAAATAACATGAAAATAATTCATTTTATTTTTGTTTACAAAAATTTTGTCTTTTATTTATGTAAACAACATTAATGTTAAAACTTGTCCTTTCCTTCTATGTAAACAAAATAACATAAAAACTTGTCCTTTTTGTTTTGTTAACAAAATGACATAAAAATTGTGTCTTTATATTCTTGTTAACAAACAACATAGAAATTTGTTCTTTTTATTTTGTTAACAAAATTAACGTAAAATTTGTCTTTAAATTTACAAGATGATAACATGTCAAAATTGTCTTTTTAATTTTAACCACAAAAATATGTTAAAATTGTCCTTTTTGTTTTAACAGTAAAAAAAAATATGTTAAAATTGTCTAATTTTATTTTAACAACAAAATATGTTAAAATTGCCCTTTTTATTATTTTACAACAAAAGTAATGTTACAATTTCTCTTTTTATTTTAACAACAAAAGTAACGTCCAATTTGTTCTTTTTATTTTGACAATAAAAGTAGCGTCAAATTTTTTTCTTTTTATTTTGACAACAAAAATTACATAAACATTTTTTTTTTTATATAAACATCATGTTGACAAAAATGTATTTATACTATTGACCTTTTTATTAACAAATAAATGGTTAATGGAAGTATATTTACAATCTAACCTAATATTTATAACAAAAATGATATTTTAATATTCTAACTAAAAATACATTTTTATATCCTAATATTTCATTACTAACACAAGTAATATTTTCCTAAAGTAACTTGATTCTAACACAAGTGATACTTTATTTTACATAGCATGAATCTAAAATAAGTAACATGTAAAATTTCAAATAAAAAATGTTCTTTGTTAACAAATCCTTAATGGAACAAAAATGATATTTTGGTTACAACCATTTGTTCTAAATCAAACATGCTATATTGGTTTTCAACAAACAAATGTGATAATTTAGTTCTCAACCATATTATCTTAACGCACACTAGATATTTATTAAACACACATGATGTAATTGTTCACAACAATCTTATTTTAACAATATGAGACATACAAAGTAATTCAATCATTCATCGCAAGCATATTTCTTTTATCATTGAATTGATAAGATAGATCAACTCAAAATAAACAAAAGTGATACCATAACATGTGATGAATATATAGATCTATAATTATCCAACATAACAAACATCATCAATCATACCAAACACAATAGATCTACAGCTTAAACATGTGATTTTCAGCAGACAAATTAATTAAATTTATTAATTTATTTTAACAAAGGAATTCTCACATTCGTTGCGAATTTTTGTCCAAAATCCAAAGTGTTCAGAATTTCTCTGTTTCAGTCCAGCTGCGTAGATCTGCTCACCACGATCACAACGTTTCTGAAATTTTCAGATTTCGAGTCCGAACGAAGAAGTTATGGATTAAACAAATTAATGATTAATTTAAAATTAAATTAAATAACATGATTAAGGTTTGTTAACCTTTCTCCCTTCACTGATAAGTAGGCCGTTATTTTTCAGAAAAGCTCCAAACTTTGGATTCGGATTGCGGGAGGTAGGAGCGTCGGTTTAAGGTGCCGTCAGTTGGAGGAGGTCGAGCTTGGAGAGGCCTATGCGCGCCTGGCACGGTGGAGGGTGCGGTGGTGCCTGGTGGGGCCGGCGGCGTGCGCAAGTCGCGCCCTTTGGAGCCTCGGTCCTCGAGCTACGGGCCACGGAAGGAGGTGATTTCGGTCGGAGATGAAAGAGGAGAGGAGGGGCTTCGAAACGAGGTATAGTTTGTGATCTAGCTCGAAGGGAGGAGGAAGAATTTGAATTAGAAATGGATGTCCGTTAGTTTGACTGTGAAAATATTCCTATGCATGACAAATGTGCTATGTTTGAATAAGTTGCTGAAGTAAATATGTTGTTAACGGTGTAAACTTTTGTACGAAGAAATATCGCAAATTTGAATTTGAAAGGTGTACCTGGTGGTCACTAATTTGGAGATACAAGAAACAAAAGGTGTTAAAAAGGCAATTAAGGCTAGTTATAGGAAGATATAAATTCTGAATTTGAAATAAAGAATAAATGTTCATTGGATTAAACATTAATAAAAACAAACAAAATGCATTTATGAGGAATCAATTGGAAATTTAATAGGAAGTTAATAAGTTGGATAATTAATACACGGAAGGAAGAATCTGAGGAAAGAGAGAAACTTCCATAGAGAGATGGATGTTAGTTCCTACTAAAATGATAGTAGGAAAGTCTGAAGGGGGGATAAATATTCTTTTTTTCAAATTTCAAAAGTAAATCACACAATTAAAGAGAGTAATGTGTGATTTAATGATACATCTTGTACATAAAGAATTGATTTTGTGAATAATGCTTGAAGTGGAATCAAATCAAAAATTTAGGAATCATTTCACAAATCGATATGATACGAACTTAATCTAGTTTATTAAGTGATGAACTTCCAATAGTTATATATGATTATAACTTGTATTTGGTAACATAAGAAAGATTGTTTGATAAAGTACTTTACAATGACATTTGAAATTAACATTGAATAAGCAATATATAAAATAAATTTATAATTTTGGAATTCCTTATATATTGAAAATTAGTGTAATAATGAACATTGAATTGCATATGTGAATTCGTTTTAAATTATGGTAAAATTTTGAGTAATCAAAACGATAAAATTTGCTACTTATGAAAGTTGGATAAAAAGGAAAGTTAATTGATGTTCAACATAAATTGGTATATAATAATTGAAATAAATTTAACGTCTATTACGCCATTTATACTTACAATTTGATAAATTAGTTTTGATGATATGTCACTACACAAATAAATTATTTGTTTAAGATTAAATTAAATTGCACAGTCTATTTAGATATTATTTAAAATGGACAAAGTTCGAAATATAATATTAATTTGTGATAATCTTTTTAATCTTTCTTTTATTACATTAAAAAAAATGAAATCTTTTATGTTTAAAACATTTATCCAGCTATGAACATTTTAATGAATCATTATTACATAAAAATGTAAATTTTTATGTTACATCATTTTAAACATTAAAATATAATTTTGATGTAAAACAAGTTTTCTAACATGAACTCATGTTTATGTACATTCTTAACATTAAAATATGAATTTAACGTAAAACTTGTTTTCTAAATGCAAACAAATATTTATGTACATTCAATACATTAAAATATACTTTTTAATGTAAAGCTTATTTTCTAAACACGAACAAATTTTGTTAAACCATTCATTATTTTGAAATATACTATTTAATGTAAACATGCTTATAAGTTTAAAACATGAACACTTTATATCATTACATTTTTTTGTTGTTGTTGTGAACAAATGACAAAATGAAACCTAGTCTCTTTATTTCATTTTTTTTTATTATTGTAAAACAAGTGACAATAAAAAGACATTCTTTTTATTCCATTCTTTTTATAGTAACAAATGGCAAATAAAATACATTTTCATCCGTTATTATTTAAATAAATTATTTTAAATATAAAAATTCATTAAAATTTCTAAAATAAAAATTTTAAATTAGCCCCAAAATTCAGGGTTGTTACAGTTACTACTCTGAATAAAAGCATACAAGCATGCAACAATTCAGAATAAAAGCATTCAAGCATGCAACGATTCTGAATAATAGCATACAAGTGTGAAACTATTCTGAATAAAAGCATACAAGCATGCAACAATTCTAAATAAATGCATATGAGTGTGCAACTATTCTGAATAAAAGCATACAAGCATGCAACAATTCTGAATAAAAGCATAAAGCATGCAGAATAAAAGCACACAAGCATGCAACAATTCTGAATAAAAGCATACAAACGTGCAACAATTCTGAATAAAAGCATATAAGCGTGCAATAATTCTGAATAAAAACATACAAGCGTGCAACAATTCTGAATAAATGCACACAAGCATGCAAAAATTATGTATAAAAGCACACAAGCATGCAACAATTCTGAATTAAAGCACACAAGCATGCAACAATTCTGAATTAAAGCACACAAGTATGCAATAATTTTGAATAAAAGCATATAAGCATGCAACAATTCTGAATAAAAGCACACAAGCATGCAATTTTTTTTTAATAAAAGCATACAAGCATGCAACAATTCTTAATAAAAGCACACAAGCATGCAACAATTCTTGATGAAAGCACACCAGCATGCAACAAATCTGAATAAAAGCATATAAGCATGCAACAATTCTGAATAAAAGCTCAAGCATGCAACAATTTTGAATAAAAGCACACAAGCATGCAACTACTCTGAATAAAAGCATACAATCGTGCAACTATTTTGAATAAAAGCGTACAAGTGTGCAACTATTCCGAATAAAAGCATATAAGCACGCAACTATTCTGAATAAAAGCATATAAGTGTGCAACAATTCTGAATAAAAGCATACAAGCATGCAAAAATTAAAGTATAACTTTGTACATTTGTTGTGGTGTTTTATTATAATTCCTGAAATAAGAAACTATTGAAGTTTTTTATTTATAAATTTTGTGAAATATTTGCTGCGAACCATATCATTTACTCTTATTACAATCTATAATATGCAAAGATTTTCAATGGTGGAAGATGAAATAAAGAAATCAAAAATATACCTTCGTTCTCACCATTTCATGTAAATAGTTGATGAAAACGACAACTATATTGCAGATTTCTTAAGATCGAGACTAAAATGATGATAATCGTATGTTGATCTTTGATTTCATTCATTGATCGAGTGATTTAGAAAAGTGATTTGATGTAAGAAGTGAAGAAATTTCAAGAGGTTTGGGTTTTGAGGAGTCGTAAGGGTAAAAATAGGAATTTGTATACTCGCATTTCAAATATAGGAATTTAATTTCTAATGTTACAACGACCGAACCATTTTTTAATTTTGGAACTTAATAAGGATGTTAGCCTAACGCACTCTATTAAATTTACAACTAAAATTGAACAAGCTTTTAAATTATTAATTCCAATTTACTTGAAATTTTAAACCTGACAATAATTTGACGTTCCGAATCCAATAAAATTACTTTCATCGAAAACGGAGGTCGTTTGCAAAATGGCTATTATAAGGGCTTATTTAATATTAAAATATTAATAAATTCCATTGCGACTATTTTAAATTTTAATTTGGTCATAACTTACAATTTATAGTATGAAATCTAAAATTTTCGCATTCATTAGAAAGATATAATTAAATCGATTCTAACGTTTCTGGTTTTACTGAAATCCGACTTATTTTGAATTCTGTATATTCAATTGAAATTTAAATCTAAAATTTCAAACTACCGCGATGTTACGAGCTTGTTTTATAATTAATGTAGATATATACATTCAAACGTCGTTTTAAATAAATTGTAAGTCGTAAATTCTTAAAATAAATCATTTAAAATCCATTAAATCAATTAAAAATAAATTTTAAATTGGTTCCAAAAATTAGGGTTATTACAATCTCCTCCACTTAAAAACTTGTCGTCCTCGAAAAGGAATGGAACTCGAAGGTCGTTTACTTAACCAACTCAACCTTCACTTGACTAAAATTCTTCAACTTTTCAGTTTCTAAGAAATTTGGCTAACACCTTAAATTTTCAAAAAAAATCGCCATAACCTCCTTTTTATGGGTTGATCGATACAACTTGCCTCTCTGGCCCCTCATCAATGAAAAAATAAATGAAAAAGCCAAGCGTCTTGCCAATCGGCTCATAAAATCATCAAATCCAATCAATACCGTAAATATGTACCTTTTGTCGGGAATGCAATTTTATTCTTCTTCTTAGCCATCATATAACAACCTGTTCAACATATATATATATATACACACACAATCCGAACTAGCTTTTAATTCAGTTCAACTTTATACCTGATTTGTCTTAATTTACCTTTCATTTTCATATTGGTTTTATTATGCCAATATTTTTTATTAGTTAAATTAATCATCACGCATCACAACCAACAATCAATTAGTTTATTAGCTTTTCAAATATATAACTTTTATATGCCCAAAAATATATTTTTAATGCCCAATCACAAACAATAAACTCTAACTAAGTTTTTGGTTCACACACCAGTCAATTGGAATCATATAAACATCCCACTTTCGGAACTCAAACATAGATACTGATGTTGTTGCAACAATCATCAGAATCTTCCTCGTGCGACTAAAGTGTGATACTATATCTACCTGGTATATTTGAGACTTCGAATACACGTGGATTAGACTTATATTCAAAATCTTCTTATACTCGATAGTCCAAAATCAATATCTAATAAAATACTCAAATTATTATAAGATATAATAATTTCAAAACTAAATCTGTTTTATAAATAACACTCTTCAAACTCATTCTAGGGCATTACTAAAGCTATTTTTAACGAGTAACTCTTATAGGATATGACTAATCTTATCTCTGAAGAATTCTTTCATTTGGTCCTAATGTGTCTTGTTCTCGAGCTTTGTAAACCCAAGCTCTGATACCAACTGAGACGACCCGAACTTCCCTGCCAGCCTAAACCAAATAATAAGGCGGATTGTTTGAGAACACGACTCGTCAGAACACAGAACAAGAGAATTTTTCATTGCTATTACAACAAATTACATCAGAGTACAAGATATCAGAGTACAAATAAATAATATACAACAGAAAAATAATATTAGATATTAAATTACAAAACAGTGGAAATATAATACATGAATATAATGTGCAGCGGAAAAACGTCAACTACCACAACTGAAAGAAATACACAGATACAAAGCTTTTCGAATATAGCCCCAGCCGTAAACCAAGATCCTACTAAAAGAAAATCTGCAAAGCCTAAACTAATTGTTGCTCGTGTGTAAAATATGGGTACCCATAGTTTAAGTGAAAACAATAAACCCTTGTTTAGTCATGGGACTGGTGTGAGAACTAAAAACAGTTATTAACATTATTTTAATGTTGGCTAAATCAAGGAACCACGCGGTATGACAAAGAATGGGTTTTCTCCCAAGAATACCATAAAACAAACAGCAAAATGCTAAAAATGAAAAATAAAGCCATTATAAGACTCGAGTAGGGGTGAGCGTTCGGTATGTTCGGTTGGTTTGGACGTAAAAAAACTCAAACCGAATTGAATCCGAAAATTTTCCAAACCAAACCTAATTAATTTCAGTTCGGTTCGGTCAGTAATCGATTTAACCGAATCTGAAGGATGTATTATTTATTGAAATTATGGATTCACTCAAAGTAAAAGATAAATTCATGTTTGGAGAAATTTTGTATTGTAAATATTACGTTTATGATAAGATTTGACCTATTTGCAACAAATGTCTTTGTATTATATAACTTAACTAATTATTTAAAGTATTACAATACCATAAAATAAGATAATAAATTAAAAGATCGGTTAATTCGGTTGAACTGATAACCAAAAAAATTATTTTACAAACCGAATTCAAAACGATTTAGTTCTAAAACTGAACCGAACCAAACAAAATGAATCGGTTTGGTCGATTAATTCGGTTTGAACCGAATATTGCTCATCCCTAGACTCGGGTCCCATTACATAATGCAACACAATTCAGAGGATAGAGTTTTACCTTGTAATGGCAAAACATGCTTAATAAACGAGATTTATCTTTTATTATTATTAGTGCAAAGTACAGAATACAAATTCGAATATAAATGTATCAATCTTAGACGGTAGTACCCCATCCTACTATGTTGAATATAAATGTATCAATCTAATCGAAACCGGAGGCACCTTATTCCTCATCCCATATGTCTAATATAGGAGAGAGGCCCTCGCACATCCGGTCGATCTCCAAGTACGTATGGGCGACCACCACTTATTACGTCATCTTGGGTGTACAACCCAATCGAGACATCAATGATCATCCTAACGATGTGAAGATCTTTGGTCTTCAACCACCGTCTCCAAATCTTCGACTATTAATCGTCGTATCAGTTATTCAGAATGGATTAAACTCGCTCTTTCCGAATATCTTGCGTATCTTATAATCAAGTAAAATATAATCAGATCAAACGCCTCATTACAATCCAGAATATCCTTTCATTCAAATATTCATTACATTGGGATTTATTCCCACAAATTTTATCAAAGATTTATTTCATTTAAACCTCTTGTTTAAATCTTCATTTTGGAAACCATTTCAAAGGATTTTGTACTATCTTTTCACAACTTAAACCAAATTAAGATTTATCAACTAGTCGGGATTAACCAGCGTTGCTGAAGTAATCATTCATTTTATTATCCAAACCTATTCATCCCATGGAGCAGAACCAGTAGTACTCCATATCTAACACCCACCGTGTTATCAGTAAAATTATTTACCATTTAATGTTCAAAATTAATTAAAGATTTAACTACCGCATGGAGTAAAACTGGTGGTACTCCATTTCAAACATTTCTTGAATTCGGTAAATTTAATTACCTTATTCACGTTTCAATCTAATAAAATATTCATTAAAACTCTACTTAGTTTTAATCTTCAAAAATCATTATTTAATGATTATTCAATCTTAAGAAATTAATCCTCTCTTTAACTGGGTAAAAGAACAAATGTCATTTAAAATATTGTTCACGATAATTCCAAAATCATCTTCCATCAAAATGGAATCATCACGGAAATCTGATCAGTATATAATCGATATAAATTTCCGTATTAGACTAGTAATTTAAATGGAATAACGGCAAAGCCATTTAAATTCCATAAATAGTAACGGTGTTCCTTTACAGAAGCTCATCTCGATTACTACTAAATCGAATTCCATTCAATTCCATTTTAACTTCATTTTGGAAAATTCAATTAAATCTTTGGTTAAAAGATTTATGAATTCCAAATCATAATTTCACTGTTAATTGGGTTAAAGAACTAATGTTATTTAAAACATTTTTCACAATAAACCCAAAATCAACTTCAATTCAATTCCAATTAAATTGGAAAACCTCACTCAATCTTAATGAAAAGATTTATTATATTCCATTCAGGTTTAAGAACAATATTATTAAAGGTACCATTCACGACAAACCCAAAATCTAATTTGATATCAAATACAAGGCTCTGAATAGAAATCATATCGTCTTATATTCAACATCAAATTCTGAAATCAGCAGATATTGTAGTGGGAATTATGATATCTATATCTCCCAAGTTCCTCAAAGATATCCATATAATTACGGAATCCAATATTGAAATTGTAACGAGACGGATTTTGCCCGGACCTAATCGATCGCAAAATCGACCAAGACCGTTCAAAACCCGAATATGTTAACTCTGGGAATACAACACATCAGAACAACAACAGCAGACTTTTATAAACATTACAATAATGTTACATCAGAGTACAGAATATCATAGTACATCAATAAAGTAATAATACAGCGGAAGATAAATTTTACATTGAATATAATACAAAGCCGCGGAACCAAAAACTTAACGCAGTGGAAGACTATCAACGCTTTGGACACAGCTTTAAGCTTCGATCCAGGATCCTTCTAAAGAGATAAATATCTGCAAAAAAGCTACTCGAATGCCCGTGTGGAAAGTTATGGGCACCCGAGTTTGCCAGTGAAAGAAACTACAGGTCAGTCATGGGACGGGTATGAGAAATCTAACTTAACTAATCTAATAATAAGGCTAATCACAGGACCATGCCGCTAACGCAGAACGGGTTTGCTCCATTGGATTACCAGTGCATAATATAAAGTAAATCGTTAAACAACGCAATGATTTTTAGAAAAATGAAACCATTATAAGACTCAAGTCCCATCACACAATGCAACGCAAACCGGAGGATAGAGTTTTACCTTATAATGGTCAAAAATGCTTGATACGATAAAAACGGATTTGATATTATTATTAGTGTGTATATGTTTCAAAAACAATTCAATCATAATGTATCAATCATAGACGGCATAGTACCCCATCCTACTATGTCGCCATACTAATTCTACAATCAAAACCGCATGGTGTCGTATTGGAAGTTTGGTTTCCATCATGAAATCGAGGCTAGGGATCATCCTCTCCTATTCGAGACACTCTAGTAAATGCCTTAGGATCCCCCGCAGTGAACCCTTGGATGCGGTAGGGCTGGTCCCCACCTAACGGTAGTGGATTAGTTATGCCTGAACACACGTTTCCCGGTTCCTTTGAACCATAATATGGCCACTGAACACCTATAAATCCGAGGTACCTCAAAATCCATCATCCACATAAGTAAAATGTCAGCGCTGGTAGGTCCCTGACACCACTCTAGCTAGAAAGAAACGTGTGCACTCCCTATGGTCCATATCCCCTTTTTGACTCATACCGGGGTGTGAGGCTCGCGAAGTCACGCTATACACAAAGCTACGCCTAAACAGGCTATGCTTTGATCATCCCACAAGGCCCTGCTTTTCAACAAAAGCCTTGATCATTTGCATCTTGGCGTGCCACATTAACAATTCACGCCATGCGATCAATCATTATCAATATATACCCTCTGAGCTCGTACGTCTCAGAGAAGGGTGATAAGCAAGAGAATAAATTCTCCGCCACCATAGATATATATTAATAAGAATCAATTTAATTTACATGGAATGAAATCCAATGTCAGACAAGCATCCATTTACAAGTCCGTTCTGGGTCTAAACGAAACCGGAGGCACCTCATACCTCGCATATCCGAATAATCAACAATACGTCCGGACGGCTACCCTTGACTCCCCTTCAAGGTAGCTAATCCAATCATGGGCCTCAGTAGCAACACATCCATTCGATGTGAAAATCGTCGGTCTTCAATCACCGTCTTCAACTCTTCAACTTAGATCGTCGTATAATCATTTGAAATGAGATTGAACTCGGACCTTTCAAATGATTCTCGCATATATATATATATATATATATATATATATTAAAATCATTTCATATCGTTAGTATTTAATAATGATTTATTGCTATTTTTTTTTATATAAATATAACTATATTCATTTAACGATGCTTCGGGTCGATCGGCGGCCCTGACGCTGTTTTTATCCAAATTTGATTTACACTTATCTCGAAATCTAACCGTTGGGTTTTAACAAAATTTATATCGTTGGAAAGATCTTCCCAAAGCAGTCCTAACGGTTCCAGTTTTGGGAAAATCTGACGGTCGAATCATTCGGTATAATCGTTTAAAGTTACGATTTCAAATCGCAAACTATAGCAGCGCGATTCATTTAATTTTAATATATATATATATAAATCGTTTGGCGATTTCAACTATTTAAATCTATTCTTTTATCGCACTAAAATGACGATAAAAATATCGCTTTATTTCTACTCTTTTTATCGCATCTAAAATGACGATAAAAATATCGCTTTTATTTCTACTCTTTTTATCGCATCTAAAATGACGATAAAAATATCGCTTTTTTCTACTCTTTTTATTTTTATGTTTTTATTCACCTCTAAAATGTAAATAAAAATGTACTTTTTATTTGTATGTTTTTGTTCACATCTAAAATGTAAAAAAAAAAAAAAAAAAAGTTTAACTTCAAATGTATTCTTTTTACTTACATCTAAAAATGTAGATAAAGGTGTCACTTTAAATTTATGTTTTTACTTGCAGCTAAATTACAAATAAAAATTTACTTTTAAATTTCATGTCTTTTATTCACATCTAAAATGTGAATAAAATATCCTTTTTAAATTCATGTCTTTACTCACATCTAGGATGTGAATAAAATCTACCCCTTTAGTTCATGTCTTTTATTTACATGTAAAATAAATAAAATATGCTTCTTTATTCATACCTTTATTTACATGTAAAATGTAAATAAAATAAACTTTCTTTTCTAATACCTGTTTTGCCTTACATGAGAAATGCAAATAAAAATGTTCTTTTCTAATACTTGTTTTTATTTACATATAAAATGTAAATAAAAATATTCTTTTCATATAAAAATGTAATTTTTTATTGTCTACACTCTTCTAATGTTTCATGTTACAATAAAAATGTAATTTTCATTGTCTACACTTTTCTAATGTTTCATGTTACAATAAAAATGTAATTTTTATTGTCTACACTTTTCTAATGTTTCATTCTTTTTAATGGAAAAGAATGTCTCTTTCTTTTTAATCATATTTAAGTGAACAAAATGTCTCCTTCTTTTCAATGAACAAAAAATGTATCTTTTTGTTCAATCATTTTAATGAACCAAAAATGTCTATTTTGGATAAATCCTTTCTTATGATCAAAAATGTATATATTTGGTTTCATTCTTTTAAACTTGACAAAATGAATGTTCATTTACATTCTTTTAAATTGGACAAATATGAATATTTTTGTCTACTTCTAATTTAATGACAAACCGAATGTTAAATTTCATTCTTTCTAAATTTAGACAAAAATAAATGTTTTTGTCTACTTCTAATTAAATGACAAAATGCATATTTTTAATCCTTTCTATATAAACGATAAAAATTGTAAATTTTGTCGTTAACATAATTTAACAATTCTAACTTGTCAAACCGGCAATTATAATTAAACAATTCTTAGTTTGTTAAATATGACCATTTCAATAAAATGATATTTTTTTAGCTAACCTAACATTTCTCTGTTCTCTTAATGACAAATAAAAGAATACCTTTTTCTATAACCATTTTTCTACGTGTTCCCTTTATCTAAAAAGAAAGTTACAACCCAATTTGTATTCTTTTAATATACTCATGTTTTTAATTCTAAAACACGAATCTTCTTATGTTTCTGTTTGTTTACTTTTTCTATAACCATTTTTCTACGTGTTCTTTTTATCTAAAAAGAAAGTTACAACCCAATTTGTATTCTTTTAATGTACTCATGTTCTTAATTCTAAAACATGAATCTTCTTATGTTTCTATTCTCACATTAAAAATGTACTTTTTATTAAAATCATGTTTTAATTCTAAAACATGAACATTTTCTGTTTCTATTCTTAACTCAACAAAATGTATAAGAGTTAGCACTTCATTTTAGTGACAATTCTAATCTAACAAGAATGGTTTTAAATTGATATTTCATTTGTAAACAATTTACCATGTATATTAATGACAAATAAGTGAATACTTATTTGTAAACAATTTCTCTATGTATATTATTGACAAATAAATGGATATTTATTTGTAAACAATTTTTCTATGTATATTAATGACAAATAAATGAATATTTATTTGTAAACAATTTTTCTATGTATATTAATGACAAATAAATGGATATTTATTTGTAAACAATTTTTCTATGTATATTAATGACAAATAAATGGATATTTATTTGTAAACAATTTTTCTATGTATATTGATATCAAATAAAAGAATATGCTATATGTTAACATTTTTCTATGTATACTTAGCAAAATAAGATGATAATGTTATTTTTTTTTTAACAAATCTCCAATTAACCAAAAATGATATTTGGTTTCAACCATTTCATCTTAATCAAACATGAGATATTGGTTTTTCAACAAAATAAATATGATATATTTGTTTTCAACTATATTATCTTAACAAACATGAGACATTTATTTTTCAACTAAACAAATATGATATATTTGTTTCCAACTAAACAAACATGATGTAATTATTTACAACAATCTTATTTTGACAAACATGAGACACACAAATCAATTCAATGATTCATCGCAACAATCAATACTGAAATAAATATATACACCACATCAACATGAATTTTATATAATATGAATATAAATTTCCCATGAGATAAATAATTAATTTTATTTAAAAAAAATAGAAATCTCACCGATGGTTTTAATTCTGTACAGATCAGATTTGAATTTGCTCTGAATTTTGATTTGCTCTGTTTCAGTCCTAGTCTGTACCATCATCTAGATCTTGGATATACAATTCCAATGCTTTTTGTTTCGTTCGATTTCATCTCTGTTTGCAAAAGTTATGGAAATACAAACATTTAAACAATTTTAAATATAATTAATTAATTTAATTAGATCCTTAAGGGTGTTAATTACCCTGCGCCTAATTATCTTCATCGTTTATTGCCTGTATGGAAGAGAACCCATCGTCACCGAAATACATCCACCATCGCACGCATCATCAGGGACCCAGACCACCATCTCAACGCACCACTTCGAAGACCTCCGACATCCTCCCGTCGCCGCCAACCACCAATAACTCGAAGCCCCCTCCTAGTCTGGAAATGCCAGCGAACTCGCGGTGTTTGAGAGCCAAAATCGAGCTCCATTCTACCCCATTCCAGATCATAACCGTTCATAAGATAGAGCTCCATCTTCTCTTCGATTTGCTTTTTGATTCGCACCTTAATTCGATTTGTATTGAAGGATTTTAATGGATTTCATTTGGTGTATAATGGCCATCCAAAAGAGAACGGCGGCTGTAGAATGTTAGGTTAGGGTTTAGATGATTTTCTTAGGGTTATTTATAATTAAAATAATATTTAATTGAACCCTTAAGGCCCGTTTAGCCATTAACTCCAATTCAGGTCCAACGACAGACATTCCTAGCTAATAACCCCCGTTCTGGATCCAATGAGCCATGTCCCGTGTGCCCAAACAGCTGTTTTCAGTTAGTTTTCTTTAATTTAAAATAAAAACATTTATTTATTTAATTTAATCGTATATATAAATTCATCGGGACTACATACGGACTCTAAAAATTCCAGAAAAATGTATTTAGCTTTGTTACGACGATACGGTCCTAACAAAACTAATTTCGTCGAATTCTGAGACCATTTGAAAAATGGATATTTTCTAGTCGATTAAATTTCACTGAAACTGACAAAACACATTTTCTTCTGCCGCGCTCTCATATTAATTCGGAAAATTCTGTAAATTGAAACCTAGCAATAATTTGACATTTCGGTTCCAACAAAAGTGGTTTCGTCGAAAACAGAGGTCGTTTGTAAAACGACTATTTTTAAGGGCTATATATTATATTATAATATATATAAATTCTACAGCGACTTTTCTAAATTTTAAATTGGACATAACTTTTAATTTATAAAGTGAAACTTCAATTTTTCAGATTCGTTAGAAAGATATAATTAACCAGATTTAAATATTTCTGGTTTTTCTGAAATCCGATTTATTTTGAATCCTGTACATTAAGTTAAAGTTTAAAATCAAAATTTCAAATCGCAGCCCTATTTTAAACCCCTTTTATAATTAGATTAAATTTATTCATTTTAACTTCATTTTAAAATAAATTTTTAGTCGTTATTATTTAAAATAAATTATTTTAAATATTAAAAATCCATTAAAATTTCTAAGATAAAAAAATTAAATTGGCCCCAAAATTCTGGGTTGTTACAGAAATATCAAAGATTATTTCCATCAAATCCATTCCAATTTATATATTGGTACACTCTGGTTTTATTGAAACCATTTCAATTCCTTTTAGTTCTTTGTTCTAGTTGTTAACTAGTTTATTCAGATAAAAATATCTTTTACCTTTTCAAACTTGAAGTATTTCATCCAAAATCTTCCCAAATCATTTATTATGATTTTATATGATTTATTCATATTTTTACTAATTTTATTAAGGCCCTTACAGTCGGTTTCCAATATCGGCCACCGTACTGCATCCATAGCAACCTTTTCCAAAACTGATTTGGACTTATCTTAAAATCAAACCATTGGATTTCAAAAAATCTTATTTTATACAAAGATCATTTCAATACGAACCCCAGGTTCCTATTTCGGGAGAATCCGACAGTCGGATCTTCCGTTACGTCAATTTGTAGTTATTGGTTGACGTTCGCTAACTGTCGTTGTGTGACGCGTTCTATTCAAGCCCAACTTCGATTTATAATTAGGTTAAAATTAAAAAGTTTCCCACATAATTTATAAACATTATAAATTATTCACAACTACAATTTGAAATCTTATTTCAATCCTTTACTTCAAAATCAAATATCTTCTTATTAAGCCATTATATTATATATAATAGATTAATTCGATTTCTATTCAAAACGTAGTATACAAATGTTTATAAATTCATTTAAAAATGGTTTCCACTTCCACTTCAATTTTAAATCAAAATTGAACATCCCATATTATTATAATATTAAAATAATAATACTTTCAAAATATTAGATTTTGAAATCAAATCTTCTATATATCCATTATAACTTTATAATCTTTGTTTCCATCCAAAACCGGACATCAAAATCATATTTTGATTCTTCACTGAATATTATATTAAAATATTTGTTATTTCTGAGTTGGAATGTGACTTAATCAATTACCATATAATTTTTCTATATGGATTTCATACATCACATGTATTTAGCAATAGTTATAAAAAATATTAAACATTAAATTCACATCCAGAGTGCATCTACAATTGTATAAACATTAAATAATTAAATAACGCTTATAACGATCTGTCAGTCAATCGATTAACATCCAGACTAAACATTTGGGATTAGTGTAAATCAAATATTATCCTAATAACTGTGTGGGGTTTTCAACCAATAAATAATCAATTAATAAATTATTTATTCATTCCAATCGATATCACTTAAAATGGGCGAGCATAAACAAGTCAGTTGACTTGTAAATGGATGTTTAATCCAATTTCAACTACCATAAATAATTTTAGCATCGTTTTAATATGTTAATTATTTTAAAATTACATTCAAATTATAACACAAACAATCAAAAATTCATCCATCGGGTTTTCAAACAACTGTGATGTGAGCTACCATACACCGTATAACAATTTGTGATAATTAAACAGATAAAGTCAGCATAGACAATCAATATATATTCAAATATGACTATAATAACATCCCAAAATAGTCGAGTGAGAGAGTTCTCGCATCGATTGGTCTTTGAAATCGTTAAATAACGATTGTTTTAACTGAATTAAACCGAAAGTTACTTTAAATTTTTAGCTTGCTCCGTTTCTCTCCAAATTTGTTCCATTGTGTAGATCTCGTCAATGCGAGTCCAACGCAAGTCGTTTCGTTGATGTCATATAAACAAAATATGATGGTTTAACCTTTTAAATCATTAAATAGTTAATTAAGATAATTAACCTAATAATTTCCCCTAATTTCTTTTCCCTTGTGTATCTCTTATTCCAGAACCGTGAAACCCAACGTCGACTTCATCTGGCACCTGCACGAGTCACCTCCAGGTTGTCGGTCCCTCATCTGAACACCCCATCTCGACCCCTATCATGCCTCCTCCCCACGCCGTGAATAGTGCGCAACTCGAGGCTCTCTCTGGGCCTAGAACAGCGTGCAGATGCGCTACGTTCTAGCGTGAAATTCAAGCGGCTCAGGCCACGAAATCCAATCATGTCCGAAAGATCTCTAGTTCTTGAAGAGATGAAGAACATTGTAATTGGAAGATTTTCGTATAGAAGTAAGGATGGAGTGATTTTCGAGGAGAAATGTTGGAGATTGTCGGCCATTCAAACTGCTGAGGCGGCTGGGGAATCCCAACGACTGTCGCCCCTAACTAAATACCCCTATTCCGAACACAATGGAATGTGTTTTATAATCCGATTCGATTGTTTTGATTATTTTTTATCAGAAATAAAATATAAATCAATATAACGTTAAATAATTATTTTGAATGTACGTTTTAATTTACCACGACCACATACTAGTTTCAAAAATTACGAAATTTAAAATCTAGCTATGTTTAGCAAAATATGGTTCTAATGAACCTAGTTTCGTCGAATTTGGAGACCATTTGAAAAATGCCCTTTTAACTAGCTTATTTAATTTATAACTAAAATTGAACAGGCGTTTAAATTTACCACGCTTTCATATGAATTGCAATTGACTTGAAATTTTAAAGATGGCAATAATTTGACGTTCTGAACCCAACAAAATTGGATTAGTCGACAACGGAGGTCGTTTGCAAAATGGCTATTTTTAAGGGATTATTTAATATTGTTAACCGACCTTTTGGTCTGGTTCCCAAAAGTACACAAGACACGCTCGACTCAACATATCGCGTGATATTACAACCCGAAAGCGTCGCCAATATCATTCGGGGATCCAGTACACAAAGACTCGAGTCTGGCCACTAGTAGGATGTCACATCCCTCGAACGCGACCTCCATCAGTATCCATCCGCATCCGAGCCGAAGGCAAGCCATGCTCCGAGCCGAAGGCAAGCCGTCAAGCGGGTCCAGGCGCAGCGTCGGTGGGGGTCCGGGGCCCCACAGTCCCGGTTCATCCGATTTTCTCCATGCTGGAAGCCCAGATTCCTTCACTTCGGACCAGCAAAATGGTGGATTCCTCCACAACGTCGCGCCAACAGAGCTAACCAGCCTCGACAACGCCTCTCACCGAAATCCACTTCGCACCTCACCCTAGGTGCGAATTTCCGAGGCCCGACAGCCAGAGGTGCGAATTTCCTGTAGATGGTCCCCATTTCTACCTACTCCTACCTAACCCCTACCTAACCACCTCCTATAAATAGCCCATGGACTCACACTTCAAAGGGGTTGGATTCTTGAGCTTTGAGACCTCCATAAAGCTTCATTAATGGCATCTCCTCTTTGAGGAAGAAGAAGGACCAAATTTTCTTTTTCCTTATTATTCAATATATGATAATTATGACATCATATATCATGGAACATGAATGTAATGAGATGTCATGAGATAGTCTCAACCTTGTAATTCTTCCAAGTGATTAATATTATTCCAACGACTCTTCAAAGTGGACGTAGGCCCTCATTAAGGTCGAACCGCTATAAATCTCTTGTGTGATTTACTGCTTATGCTTTATTTATGTTCTTGTCTGTGCGTATTTATAATTCCTAGTAATTGGAATCTTTGGTGTTTGCGACATTTTTTGCCGTCACCAAATATTAAAATATTAATAAATTCCATAGCGACTATTTTAAATTTTAATTTGGTCATAACTTTAAATTTATAATATGAAATCTTAAATTTTCACATTTATTAGAAAGATATAATTAAATTGATTCTAAGTTTCTAGTTTTACTGGAATCCGACTTATTCTGAATTATGTATATTCAATTGAAATTTAAAACTAAATTTCAAACTACCGCGATGTTACGAGCTCGTTTTATAGTTAATATAAATATATACGTTCAAACATCATTTTAAATAAATTTTAAGTTGTAAATTCTTAAATTAAATCATTTTAAATATTTAAAGTTCAATAAATCAATTAAAAGTAAATTTTAAATTGGTTCCAAAAATTAGGGTTGTTACACATACTGGTGTTGGTTTATTTTTAAGGGGTTACTGTTTGCTCATAATCACGTTCAACCAGAAGTTGGAATTGGGAATTTGGGTTTATATTATCATGGAACAATTTTGTAGCTTCTCTTTGAAATCATGTGTACCCTTTTATGGTTTCGCAAGGTTGCTTGAAGTTAGATCAACGAGTATTTCCATAATACTAGTTCTAATTTATGTTTTCAATTTTGAAGCAATATATGCTACTGGAATTTGGTACTGGATGATATGTGGTTTAGCATGAAGATGTGCTTTACTATATTCTGGTGTCAATCATGTGTGTTCATGATTGAACGTGGAGATGTTTTCTCTTCCATGATGGTTATGCATGAATTGAGCACTTGGCTCGGGTGTGGTGTAGGGAGTTACACTCAATAGTGGGATGCAGGCCTAATCATGTAACGACCCAGAAAATCTGAACCAATTTAAATTTTTTAAATTGGCTAAAATAATGGATTTTAAATATTTAAAATAAATATTTTAAATAATGGCAATGAAAAGTGAGTTTGAATCGACAATTGAAAACGAATATAATTAAAAATAATTATAAACAAGGATTGAAATGGCGCTGCAGTTTCAAAAATTGAATTCAAACTTTGTCGGACTGTACTGGGTGCAAAACAGAACGGATTTTAGCGAAACCAAAAATATTTAAATCTGTTAGTGAATACCTTTCTAACGAATCTGAAAAATCGAATTTTCATAGCGGAAAGCAAAAGTTATGGCCGAATGAATTTTCAGAAAAGTCGCTATGGAATTTATATAGCCCGTGAAATAGGCCATTTTGCATATGACCTCGGAATTCGACGAAACCACTTTTGTTGGATCCGGGATGTTAAGTTATTGCTAGGTTTCAAATTTCATAATTTTTGAAGCTAATATATGTGAGCGTGGCAAAGGAAAATGTGTTTTGGTCAATTGTAGTTAAAGTGGATCGACCGGAAATGGGCCTTTTTGCAAAGGGTCTCAGAATTCGACGAAACTAGTTTTGTTGGGACCGTATCGTCAAAACATAGCTAGATTTATTTTTCTGGAATTTTTCGAATCAGTTTGTGGCCCTGGAAAATTGAAATGTACGTTCAAATTAAATATTGAATGTTTTATATTTTAATTTGAAGGAAAACTGGCTAAAACAGTCGAATGGGCCTGCGAAACATATCCCATTGTGTTCGGAATGGGGGTAGAACGCTAGGGACGACAGTCGTTGGGTTTGGATTGGGGTTCGCAAGAGGAAGGGGGTATTTTCGGATTTTTAAACTTTATAAATAAAAAAAAGAGAAAAACCCCATTCGCCCACGTCAGCCCTCCCCTGCGTCTTCTCTCTCCCCGATTGCGATACACAACGGAAGGAGCTCCGTTTTTCTCCCCTATTTTCTGGCGAAACCCCTCATCAAAAACCACCACTCCTTTGCAACTTTTTGTAGCTCGTTTCCTCCTCTTCCAATCAAGACAAGCCCCGTCGTCTATCGTGCACCCTGTCGCGAGGATTCTCGCCCCAAAGTTCGCCAGTTCCGCCCCATTTTCCGACCGAGATTGGAGCTCGAGCTCCATTATTTTCCTGGTGCAGAGGCGCCTCTCGAGGCCCGTCATCGTGGTGCAGTTGGATCTCGACGAAGTGTAGCGGATTGGATTTTAATTTGAACCCTAGTTTTAAAGAATCAAGGAAGGTAAAACGGTTTGATTTTTCTGAATTAAAGATGACACTTTTAAGTGTTGAAAACCTTGTAAAAATCATATCTTTTTCGTTCGTTAACGAAATTCGATGAAACAGGAAACATCGTGATCGTGTGGACGTCTCCTACATTCTAGAAGAGACCGCATATTTTTCTGAGCCTTCTGCTATTTTTGGTGGAGTGGAACCCAATGTGAGATTTCTAATTTATAAACGATTTGAAAACGACGATGTATAAATTATGTAGTCGATGTATGAGTTATATAAGCGTTGTACACTTCTTGTATAAGCGTTGTATAAGTTGTACGTTTGATGTATAAATTATATATGCGTTGTAAAAATTATATATGTGTTGAAATAGAAGTGAATTGCTATATATATATATATAATATATATATATATATATACGCCCCTCGTCCACAAACCATGGACGATATTTATTGATTGTGATTGGTGTGAAAATTGATTGATAACAAGTGGTTGATTGGGATTGTTTGTGGTTGATATTGATTGATTGTGGTTGAAAAATACCCACTTGTGGTTGAGAAATATTTGGTTGAAACCACATAGGATTAGTTTGTGGAAATGAAATAAATATATACATGCCGCCTGCGTGCGAACTAGATGCATGATCCCCATTGTCAAAAACCACGAGGTTTTAAGGTAGAGCAAGGAGCCGTACTAGGGACGGTCCCGGTTTTAACTACCCTGCCGTTATGCTGCCGAAATTTTGAATAATATTCATGTGTTTGAATTATTTTCTTTTGCTGAAACTATATTTATTCACTGAATAGAAAACCTTCATGTGTTGAATTGATATTCATTCGTTGATTAGAAATTCATGTGTTGAATGGTATTCGTGTTTTAAATATAAAAATCACATTTTTATCTATATATAGAAAATATAGAAAACCTTCATGTGTTGAATTGATATTCATTCGTTGATTAGAAATTCATGTGTTGAATGGTATTCGTGTTTTAAATATAAAAATCACATTTTTATCTATATATAGAAACTATAGAAAACCTTCATGTGTTGAATCGATATTCATTCGTTGAATTGAAATTCATGTGTTGGATGGTATTCATATTTTGAAATAAATTGTTTCATAATAAAAATCGCCTTTTATCAACTTTATGGACTATGTAAAATAATCTCGTTTTAAAAGAAATCGATTTATAATAAAAATCCTATTTTATCACCTATATAAACTATATAAAGTAATAGTGTTTTGAAAAGAATTGTTTTACAATAAAAATCTCATTTTTATTATACACATGAATTGTTGAAATGTGAAGTGTTAAAAATAGTAACTCGTTCAAATAAATATGCATGAGTCGAAATATTCATTGATTAGCTAATGGTATGATTTTTGTCTATGCATGCAACATTAGAATGAATGGTGTTTTTAAACCAAATGAAATCAAATATGAAGTTGAATGGAAAACGATAAGTGATAAGAACTATATATATGTACATGCATATTTATTGAACAGGTTATAGCAAAAGGGGCTAGAGAAGAGGAATAAAATTTTGTGCCCGACAAATAGGTACACATTTACTATTTTGTTTGGGTGATGATTTTATGAGCCTGTTGGCTAGCCGCTTGGCTTTTTCTTTTTCTTTTTGACATGAGACGCCCGTGTGGCTATTTGGGAATTTTCCCGGCCCCTCTCGTACAAAGGAGGTTATGGCGAAATTTTCCAAAATTTAAAGGCGTTAGTGAAATATTTGAAGTGAAAACGGTATTGAAATTGTAGAATGAACTATATTTATATAAATATATAAATATAAATAAAATTAAAACGAAACGTGGCCGTGCAGTTCGTGTTTTGAAACCGTGATTTCAAACAACTAGTGCGGGAAATCCGACCATTGGATTTTCCCGAAACCACAACCATTGGGTTCGCCTTGGAAATATCTTTCCAACGACACCAACTTTGTAAAAATCCAACGGTTGGATTGCCTAGAATGTTTAATTCAAATCTGAAGAAACACAGCGCCAGAAACGATTATATTTATATATATATATAAATATAATTATATTTAATCGAATAATGACGCTGCAGTTCGTATTTTGAGATCGAAACTTCAAACGATTGTACCGGGAGATCCGACCGTCGGATTTTCCCGAAACTGGAACCGTTGGATTCGTTTTGAAAAGATCTTTCTAATGATGTAAATTTTGTGAAGATCCAACGGTTAGATTTTTAGAGATGTTTAATTCAAATCTAAAGAAAAACAGCGCCACGGCCGTGTTATGGCCCAAAGCGTCGTTTTGAATAAATTGGCTATTTTAAAATAAATAAAAATAGCGATAAATCGTTAGAAAATGTCATAAACAATATGGAATGGAAATAAACTGAATTTGCTCGATTTATGTGGTATTTGATGGTTGAATGTGTTTGGTGTGAAAATTACATTAAAGAACAAAATTGGTGTTGTCGAATAATTTAACCATTGAAATAAATTGATTTGAAATTCTAAATATACGGGAATTATTTGAAAAGGCCGAGTTAATTCTCATTTCAAATAATAGACCGACGATTGAAATTCGAAGATAAAGACGGTGGTCGAAGACCGGAGATCTTCACCTCGTTTGGATGGTAACCGAGGTCCTGATTGGGAGGCATCCCGAAATATGGATAATGAGTGGTGACCGTCCAGACCTATGTGGTGATCGATGGGTTTGCGAGGTATTTAGTGCCTCCGGTTTCGTTCAGACCCAGAACGGACTTGTAAATGGACTGTGTGTCTGACATTGGATTTTATTTTGTGTTGATTGATCTCTATTAAATATACATCTGTTTGGCGGAGGAGAATTTATTCTTTTGCTTAACGCCCCTCTCTGAAACTCACGAGCTCAGGGGTTGTATATCGATGGACATCAGTCGCACGGCATGAATTGCTAGTGTGGAATGCCTAAGTGGCAAATGATCGAGGCTTCTGTTGAAAAGCAAAGTCTTGTGGTGATGATCAAAGCACCGCCTGTGTGGCGTAGCTTTGTGTATAACATGAAATCGGGAGCCTCACACCCCGATATGAACCAGAAACGGGAGAAAGGACCTCAGGGAGGGCCTGCGTTTCCTCCTAGCTAAAAGTGGCGTCAATGGTTTTACACACCCTGACGAGTTTGACTTATGTGGTTGTTGCTGTTGCGAGGCGCCTCGGTTAGATCGGACGATCCGGGTCCGATGGAGTCACTTGTTGGCTCGCTTACGCCCCAAAGGGCGGCGAAACGTAGTGCTCAGGCATTTTAATCCACTCCGTGTGGACCGGCCCTGTCGCTCCAAGGGTCGATGCGTTCTGATCCTGAGACTCGGGCTAGGCAGTCTCGAATTCGGTAAGGACTATCTTTTGCCTTGGTTTATGACGGAAATCCAATTTCCAAATACGACATCGTGCGTTTTTGATTGTATATATATATATATATACGGCGACATAGTGGCATGGGACGCTCATGTCGTCTATGATTGATAGTTATGATTTGAAATTGTTTTCGAAACGTATAAACACTAGTAGTAATATCTAATGCCTTTGTTTTATTCGTATCAAGCATATTTTGGCCGTTATAAGGTAAAACTCTATCCTCCGGTTTGCGTTGCATTGTGTGATGGGAACTGAGTCTTATAATAGCTTCATTTTTATAAAATGCATTGCGTTGTTTAAAAGAAAGATTTGTTTTAAAGCACTGGCAATCCAATGGAGTAAACCCGTTCCACGAAAGTGGCGTGGTCCTGTGATTAGCCAATTACATATGTGTTGAGTGGATTTCTCATACCAGTCCCATGACTGACTCGTAGTTTGTTTCACTTTCAAACTCGGGTGCCCCTTTTTCTTTACGGGCAGCCTTGTATTCAGGTTTAGCTGGTTCTTTCTGGATAACTGGAGCTGAAGATGGATTCTATCATTTATCTCTTTTTATGCCGTTCAGCTCCTATTGTACATATTTTTGTTTATTTCCGCTGTAGACATTTATGTATAGCCGAACTGTATTTGTACTAAGTAAGATCCTATATACTGTGTAACTCTGATGATTACTTTTATCCAGTATATTCTATTGTTCATTATCTGGTGTATTTATTTAATTTTGTTCTGCTATTATCTGTTTTTGTGTTATATTCCAAAGATTACCCTTGCTGCCGTCAGTACGGGGTTTGGGGTCGTCTCAAATCATGGCCGGAATTATGTTACTTGGTTTTAAATTTACTTGTTTTTTATTATTATTGTTTCTTCATTTTTGTTTTATGTTTGTAATGGTAAGTATGCTATCCTTAACTTTGTACTGTTTTTTAGATAATAAAAGCGAACCAATTTTCAAATATATATATATATATATGTATACATACACACACACACATATATATATATATATTAATGGTTTAAAATTCTTAACCAATGGATATAGATATATGAAATAGCTAAGTAATATTTTGGTCATTTTGTTTCTATTTTTAAAGTTGTTTTTGCTCTTGAAAATACAAGTAATATTGGATTTGAATATTCTAGAAAATTAGAATAATAATTATTTAAAAATCTCATGTGTATATTTTTACTTGTTAGATATATACACACAAGTAGTTGGTTTTTTAATATTTTGTTTGTATTTAAACTTGTTTTAAATACATGTAAAAAAATTGGTTTTTAATTTTATAACTAATGGGAATATTTAAAATAAAATCTAAAATAACTTCACATCCAAGTATGTATAAAATATGACTGTGAATTGATATGAAAAGATGGGTATAAATCTATTAAATAGCTTGCATTGCCTAAGAAGCCAAGTTTTATTTTAAAATCATATTTTTGCACATGGATATATACATTGATACTTGGCAGCCAAGTCTTATTGGTTTAATGCATTTATTACCCATGTTTGTACAATTTATGTGTGCTGCTATGAGTAACTTAGCTATACATTAGATGGGAGGGTTAAATCAAGTGTACCCTAAACGTAAATTCCTTCACAACCAAGTAAATAGGGACTGGGCGTGCACATGCTGAAATACACCATTGCAACCATTCCTATAATCTTCATATAGTTATATATCTTAATCTATACTCTAATCAAACTATGCATATCTAAACCCATAGCTCCATCCTTTTCAATCACTTAGCAGCAGCCCTCAAACATTCCATCAAGTACCCCATCAAAAGCCTAGGCTAGCCAATATTTTTCTACTTATTGCACCCTATAAATACATCTAGTATCCATCACATACTCACTCATATATTAAATGAAAACTGAAGCAAAACCATGGCAACAAAAGCTTATAAACCTGGAACCAAAACAGTGAACCAATATTATTGTGAGTAAACCCTTTTTACCAATTTAGTCTATTACTAATTGATATATAGAATGACACACACACACACACACATATATATATATATATATATATATATATATATATATATATATGTATGTATGTATGCGTTGTGGTTAAATAGTTTTCATCTGAAATGAATAATAACCTGAAGGGATCTGAAACAATATGTATGCCTATAGCATGAAACTTAGGATCTGTTTGTTGTAATAAACCAATGCAATGAAAAAAAATCCATAACTCAATTTCTAGTGCAATGGAGGATCTGACTCCAACATAAAAGACGTTCAAAATTGAGTGTAGTTTTTTTTAAAAATAGGTTTACTTCGAATAAGTCTCAACATATACAGATATATATTGTACAGTAAAAGTGGTTTTAAACTCAAAAATTAAATCATCGTAAAATTTAAATTCAAGTACATAGTTAAATTTGTAATAGAAAAACCATGATTTTTAAAACAGGAATTGGACTTTTTAATTACCTATGTTCTGAGAAAAGATCGAGAGTTGGTTTTGAGCTTAAAAACCAAATTCGTGTTATATGTTAATGATATTTAAAATTGCTTTTTGGGGAGTTGCGTGGGTGATAGATGAAGGTACGGATAGAATTTGGCAAACTTTGGTGGTCGTGGTTGGCAAGGGAAGCAAATTTAGGTTTTGGGTTAATGTTTTGGGTACGGGTTTTGAACGTCTCATGTGAGGGCCTCACGGGATCGAGTTTGCTGAAATTAGGGGTGGAGGTGCTCTAGGGTCGAGGAAGCGATGGGCGGTGATGCAGGTGGTTCATGTGGTCGAAGGCGACTGGGCGAGTTCAATCTAGGGATGACTTGGAGCTGTGTTTTTCAAGTTAATGTTGTTGAAGAGGGTATTTGAAGAGGATAGGGTTTTGGGTTGAGATGGTCCATCAGTGATGAATCTGGTCCGAGATGGGACGTGTGGGTGAGGTAGCGATGGGTCTCAGGTGAGGGGGTCGATGGTGTAGGTGCACATGTGCACGGGTGTGCACTGGTTTATGTTCAAACAAAAGAAGAAAAAAGAAGCTGCAACAACTGCAGTTCGAAGACAAAAGGAAGGAGGGTCGAGCAGATTGATCATGATTTCTCTGATTTCCAAACTGGTGTTTTGTTTTGGTGCATCTGGTAAAAGAAGATATAGTGAGTAGCAGTTGGAAAAGAAGAAATAGCATGAAGAAATAAAGAAAAGAAAGAATGGGAAAAGATTAGGTGCAGACGGTTTAGTATCGTATGCGTAGGTCATTGATTTTGGGCCCTGGGATTAGCCCATTAAAAAAAAGGAAAGTTTTGTAACGACCCGGGGAATTCAACGCCCTAATTCCAACAATAATACACAAACCGTATTACCTGCCAGAACTCAAGTATCGAAAACACCAGATGGTTAATGAAAGAAAATAGAGGGTGAGATAAGAAAGAAAGAAATATTAGAATAGAAGAATAAGAACCACAACAATAGAATCTCACATCGCAATGGAATAAAACATAATAGAAATAAAAACTTTATTGAGAGCTTTAAAATAAAACTTATAATCATCAGAGTACAACAATACATTTGGACTGTTATATAGTAATCTGTCCTCATGTACAACACACAGGGGAATAAATCTAGATATCATACGTCTGAACACCTTTAGCTCGTCTCCGGACTTCACAACATTCGATAACCTGAACCTGCACAACCCGGTCTAACCCGAGCATTTACAGAACGTCGGATCTGTCTGGTGAACCAGATTGAGAAAAACTCGCTAAGTTTAAAAACATCACACAAGCTGATTTTAAAGTCAAACCATTTCTTTTTGAAATCATATCTTTTTCTAATATTATAATAGTGTCTAAACACAAGTAAATATCAATCTAGCGGAATGCTCGCATCTAACGTTCCACATATATAGTATACAATCAAAACTGCAGGATCTTATTGGAGATTGGATTTCCAACTATGACAAGGTATGGAACCACCTTTCGATAGTGCATCTCTAGAGGCGAATACACTGGGTTCAACAAGAACATCTTGCAACCCGGCCACACATGACCGACCACTTATTTCGCTTGAGTGTATCGAATGTATATCACCAACGGTTGGGAGCTACCCTACCGTTTCCCGAAAAGGGACAACATCAAAATAGATTAAAGAAGGAAATGAATTATCTCTAGGTAGGTGATTATAAACCCTACTTGGGTGCGACCCACTTAGCCATGCTACCTGCCCAATTTTTGTCATTTCCCAGTTGAAGAGGCTTGAGGTTTAACACTACCTTTGGCACAACATATCACCATTCACTTTGAATGCAACATCGTCAGATCCGCCAAATCACTGATTGACGTCCACAACCATACTCTGGTCGTTAAGCTAAGAGAAAGTGTACAGCCTTCTCCGCCACTAACAGAATTACGTTTGTAAAAATCAAATTACGTGATTCTTAAGAAATACTATGTCAGACACTCGTCCATACAAGTCATCTAGGAACAAGATGAACCGAAGATACCCTCCTACCACATCCTAAGTATCGCCCTAGAGATTAGTAGCGAGTAGTCCTTGCAAATCCGTAGATTTCAACCACGACAGAACCCCAGTATATCTCCGGGTCGAATCAAAGATTTTAAGTGGTTATTCCGTTTTATGAAGATCTACGGTCTTCGATTTCTTCGTCTCGATCAGCATCTGATATCTTCAACATTTTCGTATTTGCTGGTCGGAATGGTATTCGAATATAAACTCGATCTCGGTCTTTCCGTACGAACAATCGTATTGGCCAGATTTGATAGTCGATTATTTAACTATCAAATAAACAATCATTCAACCATAAAATAAAATATATTACTGGTTTAGTACTCAACATCATTTGGCTTACTTAATTAAATATAATTAAATAAATGGTTAATTTAAATATTCCGATATTTGGAAAAGACATTACTCCTTACTAATATTCGCAAAACCCTTTCATTCTAATACTTTGAAAAATATATTATAACACTATCAAACATTCCATTTAATTATCATTTGCACAACATTATTCATTTTCTAAACAGGGGAAATCAGTTTATCTTCTTATTCGTAAAAATAATCGTTACGAAAATATCTTTTGTTTCAGTACTTGAAAACCATAGCCCGCACTTTCTTTTAGAATAAAATCATTCTAATTCTCATTTTCTCACTTCAAAAATATCGTTCCGTATTTACACAATCCCCTTTTCATTTCCGTTACTTTGGAAATCTCATCTTATTTATTCTTAAATCTTTTATTTCCTTTTTCCTATGGAAATATCTTTTATCCATGCATTTATGTATTTCGACATTCATTAGTCCTTAACCGTACATTGGTAAGAGAATAATCCTCTGAGTATCAACCCCGAAGACCGAAATCAACATCAGTTAACACTCAGAAAATCACACAACTCAACCAATCTCCAGTTAGGTTCCAATTATTATCTTAACTCATTATCAACTCATTTTATCACTTATAATCCATTCAACACTTTCCACTTTGTAAATCTCATTTCAATTCCATTTATTTCACTTAATTTCATTATTTAGTCCCGCCCATTTAAAATCGATGTTTTAACTCCACCTTTCTTTTATAAATCTTATTTATAAACTTAGGATTGATATAAACCCTTTTTATATCCTGATTTCTTTTTACTTAATCCAATTGTTAAGTAACATTTTATTTAAGCTATCGTACTCGCTTAAATCTCTTTATAACTTAGTTATAAAACTCGGTTTTAATATAAAACCTATTCAGATCTCCTTTCCCAATTCAACTCGATTTCATTTCAAACTCTGATTTCTTATTTAAATGAATTTCGCTTAACAAGAAATTCTCTTAAATTATTATTAATTAAATTAATAATTTACTTCATCATTAACTACGGTAAAAGTAGTTAATTACTTAATTAACTAAATAAATAATAAATTTCCTTTTTAAAGTCTTATTAAAATTAAACAACTGTTCGTTAAACTATTCCACTTTATTGATTTAAAAGTAAATTAATCAATAACAAGTTCCAATTAAATAATCGACCTGGTCAACTCATGATTACCCGTTAATCAATTCCAAATAAATACTTCTTTTAAATTAATTAATAATATAATTAATTTAAATATCCTCATTTAATTGTTCCTTAGAACAATTAATCCGACCGTTAACCGTTCGGTTAATTTCTACTTATCTGCTTAGAAAATCTTATTAACATAATAAGTTTCTTTATAAAACCATTTATCCACTATTTATAGATTTAAATAATAAATAATAAATATTTATTTCCTATTTATTAACTTCTATTTAAAAATAATAGATTTAAAAATCTATATTTTAGTTATAAAATAAAATTTTAACTTCATTCTAGTCGATTTACATGACGGTAAATCCTTATTTATAACACAATTGATTTTCAAGCCATCTGATGCCAATTACTCAACCAATACCGCCCATTGGTTAAAAACAAACAACTGTTGAATTTCAGTTCAACAGTCAACAACCAAATCAATTATCCAATCCATATTGGTGAAATAGTTCATATAAGTAGATATGAAAATAACAAATACATTTGAGGAATCCAGTTGGATCCCTCCAACCTGTTTCTCCCTGCATTCAAATATGTTGCCACAAATAATATTTATTCAATTCAATAACGGATGTCATATTTAATAATAAATAAATCACAGTAATCCAGTCATCCCTATTATAATTTAATACGTTTATACTATAAACGTAACCAACGAGGCAAGTTACCTCATCTGGAAATAATCGTTAAAAATAACGATTTGTTCAAATTAAATTAAACAAATGCTTAATTTAAATCATTTCAGTTCAACACATATAAATATATATGTAGCACCCATCAAACAATTAACAAACATAGCACACAAATAATAAACCCAACTTATATAAATATAAGTGGGTAAACTGAGTGAGTTAAACTTATTGTATATGACGTAGCTGTATACAAAATTATATGATTTTTGTTTGATGATAACAACCAAATAAATATTATTTTAATGTGTTTGTTACTATTCTATTACTCTATATCATAGACAGAAATATAATATTTATATAAAATACTAATGGACAAGAATTAAATATTCAAACAGTATTTTATTAAATATAATATTTTATTTCTATAGTCAAAACAATACAGTTTTACAACTCCACTATTTGCTCAACACTGTAATTCACTAAAATAAAATACATTCATAGACATTACAGTTCAATCATTTTCACACATACAATTCTCCTCACTACAACACTCAACACTCATATATATACAATCACTCATTCAGTTTACATTTCAATATACAGACACATTTTTTAATGACACAGACACATCACTCAATACAGACATCTTGATTTATACAATTAACTATCTTAAGTCTTCTATCTTCACAGCTCACTGTCTGTCCAGTCATCCATACCTATCATATACAGAAACACACACAGAGTATCTGGAATAGAAATAATTTCATATTCTAGCATATATAATTTTTAATTTAAAAAATTTTATTTGCCTCAGTGTTCGGGTGTGTTTTCTCATCATTTTTCATGACCTGATCCAATTTATTAATCCATTCGACTGTGTCTAAACAGCTTGTGATATTCAGTGATACACTGTAAATACCACAAGGCAGTCAGTGTATATACAAAATATTTCAGTGCAAGGACTAGAATATTGTAACGTCCCGTATTTTAACGGATCACTAATTAATTTATTTAATTATTAAATATCGATTTGGCGATATCGATAACTTGAATTAAATAATATTTGTATTTAATAAATATAAATAATAGAATAATAAGTTATAATTTCTGAAATAGTCGGAAATGATAGAATTCACAATATTGTGTGAATTGGATAGTGTAAGGGATTTGGTTGAGTTTAGATTAGAATTATAATAACGAATCCATTTAATAAACGACGTTAGAGCGTATAATTTATATTATAATTATAATCGAGCTTGAAATGGCGCGGTAGTTCATAATTTGGCGATTCAAAATTTAAATGAATACACAAAATCCGTTTTAAGTCGGATTTCTGTGAAACAAGAAACGTTCGGAGATGGTGAAGTATATTTTTCTAATGGAAGAGAAAAATCGAGATTTCGTTGTGTAGATTTTGATTTATGATCAAATCAAATTTCTTAATAGTCGCTATGGAATTCCTTTATAATTTATAACGATATATATAAGGAATTTCATTATAAATCTAATATCGATTTAATCGGGATTTGAAATATCGAGTTAGAAATTCATATAGGATTATTCTAGAGCTGTATGGTATTCTATTGTGAATATATACAATAATATTAATTTATTAATATTAAATTTAATTATTTTTAAATATATTAATATTAAAATGGATTTATTTAGAGCTTTAAAAATAGCCAGTTTTGTAAACGACCTCCGTTTTCGACGAAACTAATTTTGTTGGATCAGGAATATTAAATTACTGTTAGATTTCAAGTTTCATGATTTTTGAAGTCAGTATGTGGCCGTACGGATTTTTAATGTGAAAAACAGTCGATAATTTGACCTTTAAAAATATGCTGTGTGAGCAAACGGAGTCGGAATTCGACGAAACCAGTTTTGTTGGGTCTGTAATGACGAACTAAAGGTGTATGTCCATTTTCATGATTTTTGGATATCATGAGTGATCATAGGAATTTTTAGACGCTGAATGAAGATAACGAGTCATTAAAATGGAATATAAAATTAAATAAAAAATATATTAAAATTAGCCTATAAATAATCTCATTCCTCCTAAACCTAACTCCATTTCTTCTGTCAGTCAAATAACGAGCCGCAAGTTCCATTCCTTGTCTCAACAAAACGAGAGTTAAGGAAATCAAAAGAAATTCAAATAAAATCTCTTAAATCCGAAACTTGTATCTTTGCATTCATACCAATGTGAGCTTCATTTTAGTATGGGTTTGAGGGAGTGCGACGCATTCTTTTTGAGGTCGATGATTGTACAGAGAAGCTAGGGCTTCGGTTGGAGGTCACGGTGAAGGGAGTTAGGGAAAATGGAGGGTGGCACTGCACTCAGGGGTGGTAGTCGAGGGTTTTGGTGGAGTTTGAGGAAGTTCGACATATTTTTGTGTCTTGCGATGCACTGTATCGTGCAAGAAACTACTGTCGACGGGTTTGGAACGGTGAGCTTGAGATGTTCATGAATGGTATGGGATTCAAGTGTGCGAAGAGATGGATCATGGTGGTGGTTTCTCGTAGTTTCGTGTTGAATAAGAGGAGCAGTGGAGGAAAGAAGAATCAGAAATGGTGGAGTGTGTTTTCCTGGAGTCACGAAATTCAATTTGGGGAAGACGGAGTTTTGGTGGATCGGGTTATACCAGGTTGGTGGGCCGGTTAATTAAACAGGGTGAGGCCCGTATTATAATAGTTTAAATTTTCGTTCTAATTTTAAATCATGTACTAACTTGTAAATACCGTAACTTATTCATATGTTAACGGAATTCAGCGAAACACGATCCGTTGGGATCGTATGGATGGCGGCTACACCATAGAACTGACTGGAAGTGAATTAGAGCTCGTTACAATTTATAGCAAAATAAATTGTATGTCTAAATCAAGCGATGGTTATCGTTATTAACAATGATCGTCCAATGTGAGTAAAACTCACTAACTCTAAAAAGTTATATTTTTATAACGTATTTTTAGAACTGATAAATGTTGGTTGATTGTTGTGTGTTGACTGTTTGATTGAATTGCTGTTTGACTAGTTGAAATTTTAGATAACGATATATATAAATCGTTAACTAAATATTGATTCTGTTTATCAGAATATTTCATACTGAAATGATATTGATGTGAATTATTTTGTGTAACATCTATAGATGCAGGGAAACAGGTTGGAGGGATCCAACTGGATTCCTTAATATTTATTTTACCGGTTTCCGTATATTGTGATATATGACGTGATATTCAATCTGTTATTGATTATCTGTGTTTGGACGATATTGATCATTTTTAATTGGTATTTTAAATACCATAAGGAATAATGGAATGTAAAAAGGGGATTTTTCAATGTTATATTGAAATAGAATTTGTTTCTAAAATCAAAGGATTTTATAAAAAGAATATTAAAATCAAGGGATTTTATAAAAGAAATATTTGAAAATGAATAGAGATTTTATAAAAGGAAATAATTATAAAATGAAAATAGTTTTAAAAAAGAAATATTATAAAATGAAAAGAATTTTATAAAAAGGAAAATTTTACATTTGGAAGGATTAGACCCGTGCTTCACACGGGTATAACATGATATGGATTTAAAGAAAATTGTAAATAGGGATCTGTTTTAAACAGATAAACGGAGCAGAATAATTTATAAATAATACTTTATAAATTAAGTAAATATTTATCATTGGATAAATGGAATATATAAGTCAGGACTTATATAGAGAAATAAGAATCGATTTCAACATGGACATCTGAAACTGAATGTGGACGCAGAGTTAATCGAATATTACTTATTCGAAAAGGAGTCAAACAAAAGGAGTTAAACAAATAAGTTAAACAAATGAGTTAAGCAAAATAAGAAAGTGAGTTAGTTTAAATGAGTTAACCAAAAACAAGAAAGTGAGTTAGTTTAAAAGAGTTAATCAAGTTAAGTTAATCAAGTCGAGTAAATCAAGTTAGTAATCAAAAGGAGTTAGTCGAATAAGTTGAATCAAATGGAGTTAGTCGAATAAGTTAATTCAAATAGAGTTAGTCGAGATAAGTTAATCAAAAAGATTTGTCGAAGAGTTAGTCGAAATGAGTTAATTGAATTAGAGTTAATCGATCAGAGTTAATCGAATTAGAGTTAGTCGATTAGAGTTGATTGAATTTGAGTTAATCGAATATAGTTTATTCGAAAGGAGTAAATCGAATATAGTTTATTCGAAAGGAGTAAATCGAATATAGATTATTCTAAAAGGAGTTAATCGAATATAGTTTATTCGAAAAGGAGTTAATCGAATATTAGCTATTCGAGGAGAGTTAATCGAATATAAGTTACACAAAAGGAGTTAATCGAATATAGTTTATTCGAAAAGGAGTTAATCTAATATAGTTTATTCGAAAATAGAGTTAATCGAATATAAGTTATTCGAAAGGAGTTAATCGAATATTAGTTATTCGAGGAGAGTTAATTGCATATAAGTTATTCGAAGGGAGTTAATCGAATATTAGTTATTTGAGGAGAGATAATCGAATATAAGTTATTCGAAGGGAGTTAATCGAATATTAGTTATTCGAAGGAGTTAATCGAATAGAGATTACTTGAAAGAGAGTTATACGTCGAATTTGATTATATTGAATTCGAGAAAGTACTAATTACTTTCCGGTTTTTAAATCAAGATTTATATATTTATAAATTAGAGTTTATTTATTCATTCAAATCAAAGAATAAAAGGTGTATTTTTAAGTTAGTTATTTCAGAAGTAGGGATTATAACGTTATCGTTATAACCAATGTTTTTATAAAAGAATAGGATTCATAAAATGAATCCGAGAGTTGCGTAAGCAATGATTTGATAAGAAACGGAGTTAAAGGAAATTAGAAACTGACTAGAGATTAGTTTAGTTGAACGGTTTCCAGAGTATCGATCTGATGTTGTTTTCGGCCTTTGGGATTAATACTTAGGGGGTTGTTCACTTACTAGTTTACAGTTAGGGACTGACGATTTTGAAAAGTTAATGAAACGTGAATGAGAATTGGGAATGCTTTCCAATGTGAATAAAGTATATTTTCTAAATATAGAAAATAAGCAAACATATATATATATATATATATGATTGATCAATAGAAATTCCAATTGGAAATAAGATTGTTGTTTGCACTTGTGTTTTCATTTGATAGTTAAATCACCGACTATCAAAGTTTCTGACCATTTTTATGTTGTTAATATGGAGAGACCGATTGGATTATTATCCAAAGAACCACTCTGTATTGACATAAGCATTGCAACCAAATATGCTGAAGATAATTAAAGATGGGGTAAAGTGCAAGGGCTGTTTTGTTAATCCTAGGTAGAAATTGCCTAAGACGGATTCACAGAAGACTGCCTTCGGTTTGTCCAGTCCCAAGACAACTTGTATGGACGAATGTCTAACAGAGTATGCTTAACAAATCATATATACATTGATCTCTTCAAACGTATTATGTTTGGTGGTGGAGGAATTCGTTTCTCTTAGCTTTATACCCGTGATACCTTTAAGGAAATCAATAATGATTTGACGGGTAGGACGATGTGGCATTCAAAGTAAATGAAGATATGATATGTAAAAAGGTAAGTTATGGCCTCTAGCCTCACAACTGGGAAATGACAAAAATCGGGCAGGCAACATGGCTATGTGGGTAGCTCCCATTAGGGTGTATAATCACCTATCTAGAGAAAATTCATTTCCTTCTTTAATCTATCGATGTTGTCCCTTATTGGGAAATGATTGCTGATCCCAACCGTTGGTGATACACATTCGATACACTCAAGCAAAATGACTGGTCGGTCATTTGTGGCTGAGTTGCAAGATGTTCTTGTTGAAGTCGGTGTATTCTCCTCTAGAGATACACTATCAGAAGGTGGTTCCATACCTTGTCACAGTTGGAAATCCATTATCCAATAAGTGCTCGCGGTTTTGATTGTATACTATGTATGTAGAACGTGAGATGAAAGCGTTTCTGCTAGATGATTATTATGTTGTGGTTGATATACACTATTATAATATCAAAAGAATTTTGATATAAAGATTATTTTGGATTCTCATAAGGGAAAAACCCGTTACGTTATATGGCGTGATCTTATGAGATATCGTTTTATTGCTCAAACTGTTTTAGATTGTTTTACTCACACCAATCCCATGACTAACCCGGAGTTTATTCTATTTTGTTTTCCTTAAACCCTTGGGTGCCAAATTTTGTACGGGCAGTCAAGTGGTCAGGTTTTACAGATATACATGGAGAGCATGGAATAGGAGGCTTTAGGATTATATAGCTATTATTTATTCCGCTGTGTTGTAAGTGTTGTGCTCTAATAATGTTACTCTATACATATACTGATTATATTTCAAAGATATGTTAGCTATTATATGTTGTTCGTTCCGCTGTGAGATTCGTGTTACTCTGTTGTTGTGTGTTCTTCTTCTTCTTCTATTCTAAGTTTCTATCTTATATATTCTCACCCTCTATTTTCTTTCATTAACTATTCGGTATTTCCGATGCTTGAATAGTCGACATCGTGTTTGGTGTCGATATCCAGGATCGCGAAAACCCGGGTCGTTACAGTTGGTATCAAAGCTGAAGGTTAAGTAATTACCTTGGCTCTGTGGCATGACTCGGTAGAGATGGGGTTAGCAATACCCTAGATTGTGTTTGAGTGTATATATACGAGTGAATGTATTTGTAGATTCTATAAAAATAATAATTTTATATTGTGGAGATATATTGGTTGAGTATTTTATGAATTCTGGTCGATCAGTTTGATCCACTGTATCGATACGGGTTACTAAACACTTGAATTCGATAAACCGACACAGTATGTGTAATGACCCGGGATTTTGTCGATCTTGGTTATCCGATATACAACACATATTGAACATCCAAGGATCGAAAATACCGATCATTAATGAAAGAAATTAGAGGGTGAGGAAAGATAAGATAGAAACTTAGAATAGAAGAAGAAGAACAACACAACATCAGAGTAACACGAACCTCACAGCGGAACGAATAACATATAATATATAACATAACTTTTGAAATATAAATCAGTATATGTATACAATAACATTATCAGAGTACAACACTTACAACACAGCGGAATAATAATAGCTATATAATCCTGAAGCCTCATGCTCCAGCTCTTCAATGTATCTGTAAATCCCGACTACTTGACTGCCCGTACAAATTTGGGCACCCAAGAGTTTAGGGAAGACAAAACAAAATAAACTCTGGGTCAGTCATGGGACTGGTATGAGTAAAACAGTTTAAAAACAGTTTAAGAAGGTAAATGATATCTCACAAGACCACGCCGTATAACGGAACGGGTTTTTCCGTTATGAGAATCCAAATTATCTTTATATCAAAAACCTTTTGATATTATAATAATGTCTATCAACCACAATATAATAATCATCTAGCAGAAACGCTTCCATCTCACGTTCTACATATATATTATACAATCAAAATCGCAAGCACATATTGGGTAATGGATTTCCAACTATGACAAGGTATGGAACCACCTTTCGCTAGTGTACCTCTAGAGAGGAATACATTGGGTTCAATAAGAACATCTTGCAACCCGGCCACACATGACCGACCACTCATTTCGCTTGAGTGTATCGAATGTATATCACCAACGGTTGGGATCAACAACCATTTCCCGAATGGGACAGCATCAACAATAGATTTTAAGAAGTAAATGAAACTCTAGATCAGGTGATTATACACCCTAATAGGTGCGACCTACATAGCCATGCTGCCTGCCCGATTTCTGTCATTTACCGGATGTGAGGCTAGAAACTACGCTTTATCATCACATCAGATTTACTTCGAATGCCACATTGTCTGATCCATCGAAAATCACTAATTGACGTCTACAACAGTACATTACGTGTTAGCTAAAGAAGTGCCCTTCTCCGGTTCCACTCTTGGTACGGTTGAAGAAAAAAATGTACGTGACCTTTCTGGAAATACTCTGTCAGACATTCATCCATACAAGTCATCCAGGAACAGGATGAACCGAAGGTACTATTCAGTATATCCATCTTAGGCACTGTTATCTAAGATTTATACAACAGTCCTTGCACTTTACCCTATCTTCAATTATCTTTAGCATATATGATTCACAACGCTTATGCCAATACAGAGTGGTTCTTTGAATAATAATCCAACCGGTCTCTCTATATTAACAACGTTAAAATGGTCAAAAACTTCGATAGTCAGTGAGTTAACTATCAAAGAAAAACAGGTGTGCAAACAACGATATTATTTCCAAATGGAAATTCTATCAATCAATCATCAATCATATATATCTATATCTATATATATATATTCATATTTCCTTATTTTCTATGTTTAGAAAATATACGTTATTAACACTGGAAAACATTTCCATTGTTATTTACATGTCACAATCATTTCACAACTATCAGTCCCTGACTGTAAACTAGTAGGAGAACAATTCTCTAAGTATAAACCCCAAAGGCCGAAACCAACATCAGATCGATACTCAGAAAACTATTCAACTTAACTAATCTCTAATCAGTTTCTAAACTTGTTTAACTCTATTTCTTTAACTCTATTTGATTAACTCACTGGTTAACTCTAACTGATTAACTCTAACTGATTAATTATAACTGATTTCTTCCAACTGATTACTCTATTCATTTCCTAAATAAATATTCCTTTATCCTATTTGTTTTCTAAATAAATATTCTCCTTTATAATCTCCTATTTATTTTCTAAATAAATATTCTCAAATTATTTCCTTTTTATCTCGTCAATTTCCTTTTATAATCCTATTTAGTTTCCAACTAAATATTCCTTTTACAATTCTATTTATTTACTAAATAAATATTCCTTTATTCTATCCTATCCGTTTTATCAACATTTTCCTTTTTATAAAACTCTATTCGTTTTATAAACATTTTCCTTTTATTTACTTTCGAAATATTTCCTTTTATAAAATCTGTTGATTTTATAAAATCCCCTTTATTTCAATATACATTGAAAATTTTCTTTTTACATCCCAGGGTCTCTTATGATATTAAAAATATCGAATAACAATGATCAATATCATTTAAACACACATAACCATCAACAGATTGTATATCACATCATATATTACAATATATGAAACAAAACAGTATTTAAATATTGAGGAATCCAGTCGGATCCCTCCAACCTATTTCCCTGCATCCACAGATGTTATACAATATAATCAACATCACTTTTAGTTCCATATGATATATTCTGTTAAACAAAATCAATATAGCAATTCAACTAACTGACTAGCAGTTCAATCAAACAATCAACACATAGTCAATCAGCCAATATTTAACAGTTATAAAAATACAACATGAAATTATAAACTGTTCAGAGTTAGTGAGATTTACTCACATTGGACTATCATCGTTAATTAACGATAATTGTCGTTTGATTTGAATCAAACAGTTTATTTCACCATCAATTCAAACTAGCTCAGATTCACTCCCAGTCAGCTCCATGGTGTAGCCACCGTCCCAACGATCTCAACGTAACTTACGGTTCGTCAATCTGATATCGTATGACGAAGATATGGCCTTAACAAGTTAATACATATTTTAGATTAAAATAAAACTAAATTAAATTTCAAGTGGCTTTACCCCTTTCAAACTCGGCCCGATGCCACATCATAAAGCCCACGGCCCATTCATATCTTTCTTCCCTCTTCAGTAACCATCGAAACCCGCTCCATTCATTTCAATGGCAAAAAAAACCTGATCATAAACCGATCACCAACTCCATCATTACTTCATGGATTCCCGAACCAACATCACCAATTTCCTCCACTTTGAATCCTCATTAACTTCGACACCACCAGAACAGGCTCGATGCCCCCTTGCTCATCGCATCGAAACCTGGCAAACGCACAGTACAGTAGACATCGATATTGATTTTCACCGAAACCACCAAAATCTTACTCGCAGGTTCCATTTCCTACAACCAATCCAAAAACGACCTCGATTTGAATCAATTTTTCCTCGTTTAGGCCAAAACTCGAGCCCTAGGCGTTACTGAATATTTCCAGCAAACTGAGAATGACATTGAACCAAAAGAAAGTGATACGAACGTGTAGAGATCCTCGTCATGATTCCATACATATATATTAAATGTTTTATAGATTTGTTTTGAATTTTAGAAGAATTTTCTAAGATCTCGTTTGATTTAGGAAGAAGAAATATTGGCGGCTGAGTATTTGATCGGTGAAGAGAATAGTGTTAGGTTAGAAATGTTAAGGGTAGTGGTATTTATAATGGTGATAAATATCTAGATATTTTCGTTTAGATATTTTCTTTTTATTGTTTTATTATCATTTCAATCTTCTAAAAATTCGTGTGATCACACACGATATTCAAAAATCACGAATCTGGACATGCAGCTACATCTCGACATTACGGTCCAAACGAAACTGGTTTCGTCGAATTCCGACTTCGTATGCTCACACAGCGTATTTTTAACCGTCGAAATACTGACTGTTTCTCACTCTAAAAATCTGTACGGCCACACAGTGACTCTAAAAATCCCGAAACTGGAAATCTAACAACTATTTGACATTGTGGATCCAACAAAATTAGTTTCATCGAATTCCGACTTCGTTTGCAAAACTGGCTATTTTTAAAGCTCTGAACGACCCATTTAAATATATAAATATATTTAAATATAATTAAATTAAATATTTTAAAAATAAATATTATCGTCTATATTCACAGTGGAATAACATACAGCTCAGAAAAATCCTATATGAATTTCTAACTCGATATTCACTTCTGGGTCAACCCGATATTCGATTTATATTGAAATTCCTTTTTAAAATATAAATAATTCCTTTATAAATTATAAAGGAATTCCACAACGACTTTTCTAAAATTTGATTTGGACGTGAATCAAAATCTACAAGACGAAATCCAGATTTTTCTCTTCCACTAGAAAGATATACTCCACCAGCTCCACACGTTTCTTGTTTCATAGAAATCCGGCTTAAAACGAATCATGTACATTCAGTTGAAGTTCGAATCGCCAATTTACGAACTGCAGCACCATTTCGAGCTCGATTTTAATTATATTATAACTCTACGTTCAAACTGTCGTTTATTTAATATAATCGTTATTCAACTTCAAATTCAAGCTGAATTAAATATCATGGATGATCCTGTTCACACCATATCGCCATTTCAGCCAATTCTAATTATTTTAGAATTAAATATATCATTTAATTTATTATTTTAATTAAATATTCATAGTTATTTAATTAAACGACCATTATATTCCCTAATCACTATTTAAATAATTAAATAAATTAATTATTATATCGCTGGAAAATGTGGGTCATTACAGTATGTTTTGAAAAGAGGGTAAATGAAATAATTTTACCCAAATTATATTTTGATATAAACAAAGTATAGATATATGAAGTATTATAGTATATTGGATGTGTTGGTTGTGATTATAATCGAATAAGATTATAAAATGTGAAATGGTTATATAAATAGCCAATCAGGATTCATATGAATGGAATATATGAAATCAAGATGAATTATAACTGAATTTAAAACCAGTATTGGAATTAAAACTCTGGAAATTGGAAAAGTGTTCATAAATGGATTTGGATTAATATATGAGAATTTTCAAATCCTGGGAGATTTTTAGTTTGTTACAAGCATTGAAAAGGATATTTTGAAATGGATTTCAAAATGAAAGTGTTTAGAAATGATTTTGAAAGTGATATAGTATTGAACTCACTTCGATAGCTAGAAAATAGATTCCGATGATGATCATGACATCATCGGTGTTCATTTTTGAGTTGTAAGTGACGTATTACTACCAAATTTTTTGTTTTTGAATTGTTTTGAGAAAACAAGTTGTTTTGATATTCCAAATGAATATTTTGATTTTTGGAAAAGGCTAAGCTGTTTAAAAACTCCCAGAAACAGATTATTTGAATTAAAACAAATTGAAGTAGAATTTGTAAAAGCAAATAGAAATAGAAATTGAATTGAAACCAGTTCAGTGGAAAATGAATTGAGATATAAAAATATCGAATTAGATTGGATTAGAGACAATCCGAAATGAAATTGGACTGGTAAGTTAATAGTTGAAATTAAAAATGGAATCTGAGTTAGAACATAATTTGGCTTGGGTATAACCGAATGATTGGGATGACATTGGTATATGCAGAATTGGTAACACATGAAAAGGATATATTGATATGCCCGACAAAAAAGTACCAGTTCATATTATATATGGGTTTGAGATTTGATGAGTCGAATTGGCAATCCGCCTGGCAGTTTGATTTTCTTTCGGGTTGGAGAAGGCCTAGAGAGGCAAGTTGGAGTTTGAGCTATTGACCAGTACAAAGGAGGTGCTGGTGAAATTTTTCGAAAAGTTAAGGTATTGGAAAATTTTCAAGATTTTTGAAAATTTTCGTTAATAAGAATAAATTAATAATTTAATTGAAATTAAATTGGTTCGGTTGAAACTGAAGTTAAGAAGTGAACAAATAAGTTCTAACCAGTCAATAGGGTTTATTTTCTACCTTGGCAATTTTGAGGATGAAATTATTTTAAGGGAGGAAGAATGTAACGTCCCGTATTTTAACGGGTTAATAATTTTATTTAATTATTAAATATCGATTTGGCGATATCGATAACTTGAATTAAATAATATTTGTATTTAATAAATATAAATAATAGAATAATAAGTTATAATTTCCGAAATAGTCGGAAATGATAGAATTCACAATATTGTGTGAATTGGATAGTGTAAGGATTTGGTTGAGTTTAGATTCGAATTATAATAACGAATCCATTTAATAAATGACGTTAGAACGTATAACTTATATTATAATTATAATCGAGCTCGAAATGGCGCGGTAGTTCGTAATTTGGCGATTCGAACTTTAAATGAATATACAGAATCTGTTTTAAGTCGGATTTCTGTGAAACAAGAAACGTTCGGAGCTGGTGAAGTATATTTTTCTAATGGAAGAGAAAAATCGAGATTTCATTGTGTAGATTTTGATTTATGATCAAATCAAATTTCCAAATAGTCCTTATGGAATTCCTTTATAATTTATAACGATATATATAAGGAATTTCATTATAGATCGAATATCGATTTAATTGGGATTTGAAATATCGAGTTAGAAATTCATATAGGATTATTCTAGAGCTGTATGGTATTCTATTGTGAATATATATGATAATATTAATTTATTAATATTAAATTTAATTATTTTTAAATATATTAATATTTAAATGGATTTATTTAGAGCTTTAAAAATAGCCAGTTTTGCAAACGACCTCCGTTTTCGATGAAACTAATTTTGTTGGATCAGGAATATTAAATTATTGTTAGATTTCAAGTTTCGTGATTTTTGAAGTCAGTATGTGGCCGTACGGATTTTTAATGTGAAAAACAATCGATAATTTGACCTTTAAAAATACGCTGTGTGAGCAAACGGAGCCGGAATTTGACGAAACCAATTTCGTTGGGTCCGTAATGACGAACTGAAGGTGTATGTCTATTTTCATAATTTTTGGATATCATGAGTAATCATAGGAATTTTTAGACGCCGAATGAAGATAACGAGTCATTAAAATGGAATATAAAATTAAATAAAAAATATATTAAAATTAGCCTATCAATAATCTCATTCCTCCTAAACCTAACTCCACTTCTTCTTTCGGTCAAATAACAAGCCGCCAGTTCCATTCCTTGTCTCAGCAAAATGAGAGTTAAGGAAATCAAAAGAAATTCAAATAAAATCTCTTAAATCCCAAAACTTGTATCATTGCATTCGTATCAATGTGAGCTTCATTTTGTATGGATTTGAGGGAGTGTGACGCATTCTTTTTGAGGTCAATGATTGTACAGAGAAGCTAGGTGTAATAACCCGAAAATCTGAGCCAGTTTGATATTTTTATTTTGGCAATTTAGATGAATTTTGAATATTTAAAATAGATTATTTTAAATAATATCGACGAAAAATTTATTTTGAATAGAATTCGAACGTATATATTTATATACGTCGTCGTTTGAATATAAATAATTATTTTAAATTATAAAAGGAATTGAAAATGGCCCTACAGTTCGATAATTCGATTTCAAACTTCAATTGAATGTACGGGGTGCAAAATAAACCGGATTTTAGTGAAACCAAAAATAATGGAATCTAATAGAGAATATCTTTCCAACGAATCCAGAAAATCAAGATTTCATAGTGGGGATAAAAAGATATGTCCAAATGAATTTTCAGAATAGTCGCTATGGAATTTCGGCCTTTAAAAATAGCCATTTTGCAAACGACCTCGGATTTCAACGAAACCACTTTTGTTGGATTCGTGATGTCAAGTTATTCCTAGGTTCCAAATTTCATAATTTTTCGAATCAATATGTGAGCGTAGCAAAGGAAAACACGTTCGACCAGTTTTAGTTGATTTTAATCGACTGGAAATTGGCCATTTTTCCAACGATCTCAGAATTCGACAAAATTAGTTTTGTTAGGACCGTATCATCAATACGAAGCTAGAAAATATTTTTCTGGAATTTTCCGAGTTAGTATGCGGCCCCAGTAAATTGAAATGCGCGTTCAAATTCAATATATAGAGTTATATGTTTGTTTTGACGAAAACTGATCGAAATGATCAAATCAGCTTACGATACATATCCCATTGTGTTCGGAATGGGGGTAATTAGCTATAGACGATAGGCGGTGGGCCTCGTTTCGAGGTCGAAATTAAAAGTTGCTTTTTGGAAATAAAAATAATTAAATATTAAAATATATATAATCCACCCCCTAACTTCTTTCTCCCTCCTCACTTCCAACCCGATAGCTTCTGAAATAAAAAAAAGAGAAAAAAACCCTCCTCCCAGGCGATCGATGCTAACCCACCGCCCGTCCTCCCCCCCCCCCCCTCCCACACGCGTCGCTCCACCTCCATCTCCCCTCCGCCCTCGTTGCTCCCTCATCCAATCGGTGCTCCAGGAAACCCTAGCCCCTCTGTAAACCGCCGCCACCAGTCCCTGTGGCCCCCACCGCACAGCCCTCCCCTTCCTCCCGCAGCTGTGCGACCCCCGACTCCAGTGATGCCCTCTCCGACCCCCATTCCTCCTCCTCTTCAATTAGAAACCCGAACACGGACGGTGAAAATGACACAAGACGAAAAGGTGAAGATTTCCTACATTTGAAGAGTCGAGATGTTTGGATTAGCTATTGGTGAGAACTTCTCACTCTAAATTTCTTTTTCTAGTTATATATATATATATATATATATACTAGGATGTAGACGGTGCTTAGCAGCACCCGACACCCGTCGTCCATAGACCATGGACGGCTTGTTTGTTTGATTGATGTGTTGTGAAAATTGATTGTGTTGTGGAATGATTGAATAATAAAATATTCTTGTGTTGAAAGGAAATAAAATATTTATATAGTTAAAAATATTTTATAGTTAAAAATATAATTTTTAACGTGAATGTGAATAAATGAATATTTATAAACAAATCGGCCGATTTGTTTATATATACACTGATTTGACTGATATTGATTGGGTCGATAAATTTTACACATCGCCCAACTGCACAAATAAAATCTGTGTTTGTTGATTTGAAACCCCACACGGGTATTGGGATGATACATAACATACACCAGTCCCAATATTTAGCTGTATGTCGATCGATTGATTGACAGACTATGTAAGCGTTAATTATTTATATTTGATGCTTATACAGTGTAGAACGCACTTTGGATGATTGTTGATTTATCGTTGCTGTGATATACATGTGTTGTATGGAACCCATATAATTAACATTATATGGTAATTGATTGGGCCTCATTCCAATTTAGAAAATAATGAATATTATAAAATAAAGGTTCATGTGTTGACCGTACTTATTCGTTGAGATTAGTCATGTGTTGAGCAAAATATTTTAAAAAATAAAATTTACATCTTTATCAATATAAAATAAAGGTTCATGTGTTGACCGTACTCATTCGTTGAGATTAGTCATGTGTTGAGAGAAATATTTTAAAAAATAAAATTTACATCTTTATCAATATAAAATAAAGGTTCATGTGTTGACCGTACTCATTCGTTGAGATTAGTCATGTGTTGAGCGAAATATTTTAAAAAAATAAAATTTACATCTTTATCAATATAAAATAAAGGTTCATGTGTTGACAGTACTCATCCGTTGAGATTAGTCATGTGTTGAGCGAAATATTTTAATAGTAAAATTTACATCTTTATCATATATAGAATTAGAAACTAATTGGAAAATAGATAAGATGAGCGGTCTCCTGGATATTGATCTGATGTTGGTTTCGGCCTTCGGGGTTAATATTCTGGGAATCGTTCTCTTACTACTTTACGGTTGGAGTCTGATTTGAAATCAAACGATAGATACCATAATTTTTATAAAATATATTAAATAACAATAATAGTCACACGTGGACAGTACTCATTCGTTGAGATTAGTCATGTGTTGACAAAAATCTAGATTCATTTGTTGAATAGAATAACGGAATTATTGAAATATATAAAGCCGTGTTGATTAGAGATGCGCTATTTTGACGCGAATGACACTTATATCGATTATATTCGTTTTTATATAATTGAATTGAAAATAAAACGAATACGAATTGAATATATAAAGAATTCGAATTGAATATAATATGAATTCGAATTAAATTGAATTGGATAGAAAACGAAATGAATTCGAATTGAACAGAAAACGAATTCGAATTGAATTGAATATATAACGAATTCGAATTGAATTGAATATAATATGAATTCGAATTAAATTGAATTGGATAGAAAACGAAATGAATTCGAATTGAATAGAAAACGAATTCGAATTGAATTGAATGGAAATAGAATTTTTGATTCGAAATTGAATTTGTTTTGAAAACGAATTTAAAACGATTTATAAAATTTGTTTTAAAAGGAAATCGATGAAATATATATAATATTATATATATATATATAATGGCCTGAATAGAACGCGCCGCGCCGCGGCAGTTCGTGAATTTCGACCATTAATTTCAAACGGACCTTACGGGAGATCCGACCATCGGATTCTCCTAAAACTGGAACCGTTGGGTTCGTATCGAAAAGAGCTTTCTAATAAATATTAGAAATTTGAAATCTAACGGTTGGATTTAGAATTATGTCCAAATCAAATTGGGAAAAGGTCGCTGTAAGTGCAGTTCGATGGCCGTTGATGGAAATCAACTATACGGACCTTGATAAAATTATTAAAAATATCTATAATTTGTGTAAAATCATAAGAAATGATTTGTGAAGAACTGGGGTGAAAAATCCCACATTTGTAAAGAGAAAAATAGATTTTTATCGAAATGAACTAGTTTTGAACTAGAATTAAATTCAATTCATTTTTGAAATAAATAAATTGAATTTGAATTGGTTTTTGGGTTTATCGTGAGCGGTGTTTTGAATAACACTTGTTCTTTAACCCGATAATTAATGCAATGTGATTTTGGGTTGTCGTGAACGGTATCTTCAATAATACTGTTCTTAGACCCAACTGAGTTAAGAAGATCAGAAACTAACTGGAGATTAGTTAAGTTGAATGGTTTCTGAGGTATTGATCTGATGTTGGTTTCGGCCTCGGGGTTAATACTTAGGGAATTGCTCACTTGCTAATTTACGATTAAGGGCTGATAGAATGTGATGCGACTTTGGGTTTATCGTGAACCGTGTTTTAAATGACACTGATTCTTTAACCCAGTTAAAGATTAAAACTAAGTGAAGTTTTAATGAATCTTTAATTTGATTGAAATGATCGAGAACGGAGTATCACCAGTTTTGCTCCAAAGCGATAGTTAAATCTTTAAATAGATTTGAACGTGAAATGGTAATTAATTTTACCGATAACACCGTGGTGTTAGATATGGAGTATTACCAGTTTTGCTTCATGGGATAAATAGGTTGGGATTGGGAAATAAAATAAATAATTACTTCGGTGTGGTTCGCTAATCCCGACTAGTTTGGAAAACCATAATTTGGTTTGAAACGATATCCAAAGGAAGATTAAAGAATAAATTGAAAAGAATTTATCTTTGATAAAATTAATGGGAACATTTCCCTAAGAATGTGAAATTTAGAAACTAACTACAGGTTAGCTAAGAAGGATGGTTTCCTGGATATTGATCTGATGTTGGTTTCGGCCTTCGGGGTTAATATTTGGGAAATTATTCTCTTGCTAATTTACGATTAGTGACTGCTGAATTGGAATGAGGCGTATGTTGTGTTTGTGTAACATTTATTTATTATATACGCGGGTTATTCAGAAAGGCCGGGTTTAAAACCATTCTGAATAATCTCTTCGACGGTATGTCGAAGATGAAGACGGTGGTCGAAGATTGAAAGTCTTCACATCGTTTGGGTGATTACTGATGATCTTGATTGGGCTGTACACCTAAGATGAGGGAATCAGTTAGTGGTCGTTCAGACGTACTTGGAGATCGATGGATATGCGAGGAAAGTGCCTCCGGTTTCATTCAGACCCAGAACAAACTTGTAAATGGACTGTGTGTCTGACATTGGATTTTATTCTGTGTCGATTGATCTCTATTAAATATACATCTGTTTGGCGGCGGAGAATTTATTCTCTTGCTTAACGCCCTTCTCTGAGACGTACGAGCTCAGAGGTTGTATATCGATGGACATCAGTCGCATGGAGTGAATTGCCAGTATAGCACGCGTAAGTGGCAATTGATCAAGGCTTCTGTTGAAAAGCAAAGTCTTGTGGTTGATGATCAAAGCACGGCCTACGTGGCATAGCTTTGTGTATAACGTGAATTCGCGAGCCTCACACCTCGGTATGAGTTAAAAACGGGATAAGGACTGCAGGGAGAGCATGACGTTTCTTTCTAGCTTTGGTGGTGTAAGTGACTTACCAGCCCTGACATTTATATACTTTTCACCTATGTGGTTGTTGGATGAGGCGCCTCGATTTTAGGACTGTAAGGACCGGGAAACGTGTGTTCAGGATTGCCAATCCTCAAACGTAAGAGAGGACCGGCCCTGAAGCATCCATGGGTTACCCAGAGTGTGTAGTCCTGAGGCATTTGCTAGAGTGTCTCGAAGCGGAGAGGAGCTTACCCCTTGCCTCGAGTCATGACGGAAATCCAATTTCCCATACGTGTATTTCGGTTTTATTTGTAGAGCCTAGTATGGCGACATGATAGATGGTACCCATGCCGCCTAGGATTGATATTTATGATTGAAATTGTTTTGACACTATACACTTATTATAGTATCAAATAATTTGTTTTAAACGTACCAAGCATGTTTGGCTATTATAAGGGAAAACCCTATCCTCCGGCTTGCGTTGCATTGTGTGATGGGACATGGGTCTTATAATAGCTTCATTTTTTGGAAAAAAAAGCATTGCGCTGTTTATTCTATGCACTGGTATTCTTGGGAGGAAACCCGTTCCGTGTTATACGGCGTGGTCCCTTGAATTACACTCTTTTAAAGTCAAGTTAATAACTGTTTTAGTTCTCACACCAGTCACATGACTAACCTGGAGTTTATTGTTTTAACCTAAACTCTGGGTGCCCCATTTTCGACATGGACAGCTAGTAGTTTTGGTTTTACAGATTTATATTCATAGGATCCTGATTTACAGATGGAACGATGCTCGGAAAGCTCTGTATCCGTGTATTACTTTCAGATGTGTTTTGTATTATTTTCCGCTGCTATGTAATTTATTGTAACCTCTGATATTTATCGAATGTATAATATTCATTTATACTCTGTATATTCTTGTATATGATGGAATTGTTGTAATAACAATGAAATGTTCTTCCGTCTGTGTTCTATTTGTTGTGTTCTCAAAACGATCAGGGGTTTCGAATGGTCTAGATCGGTTTAACGACTGATTCGGATCGAGCGAAATTCCTTGTCGTCACATTTGGTATCAGAGCTTTGGTTTACAGAGCTCGAGAACAAGACACATTAGAACCGTACGAAAGAATTCATCAGATATTGGATTAGTAAAATCTAATTAGAACGACTCGTTAGAGATAGGATCAGTAGTATCCTAGAACGAGTGTAAAGAGTATATTTTTCAAATGAAAACAATTTTGTTTTGAAAGTTTAAACCATTTTATACGAATTTGAATATTTATTTATTTTGAATTTGGACAATCTAGTATATAAATATTTTGCATATACGCGTCATGAATGTATATTCGAAGTTTTAATATACTGGATAGATATAGGATCATACTCTAGTCGCCCGGAGATGATTCTGATGATTGACTAGTCGTCATTAGTATTCATGTTCGAGTGACGAATGTGAGATAACTGTATATTTCCATTAGACTGGTGTGAGAACCAAAACTACATAGATTTATTTGTTGTGAATTGGCATCAAAAACATGATTTTTTGTATAAGTATCAAATTATGAATTTGAAACGTTAATCCACTAATTGATTGATGGTTGTGTTGTTTGTTTATTGGTTTGATAATTTTAACCATTTAGCCTAATAGAATCAAATATTGTACTGTGTTGAAAATTGGTCGCATTTGCTTGCACATACATGTACTTACATTGAACAGGTCATAGCAAGGAGGCTAGAGCAGAGAATAAAATTTTTTTGCCCGACAAATAGGTACATATTTACCATAATTTACTGTTTTGTTTGGGTGATGATGATTTTATGAGCCGATTGGCTAGCCGCTTGACTTTTTCTTTTTCTTTTGAGTTGAAGAAGGCCATGGGAGGCTATATGAAATATCCCGAAGTCCCCGGTGCAGGGGAGGTTATGGCGAAATTTTTCGGAAATTTAGGGTGTTAGCCAAATTTTTGAAAAATTTGAAAAGTTCTTAGAAACTGAAAAGTTGAAGAACTTAAGCCGTAGCGAAAACAATGAAAGTTGAGTTGGTTTTTAAAACAACTTTCGGCTTCGTTCCTTTTCGGGGACGAAAAGTTTTAAGTGGGGGAGATTGTAATAACCCGAAAATCTGAGCCAGTTTGAAATTTTTATTTTGGCAATTTAGCTGAATTTTGAATATTTAAAATAGATTATTTTAAATAATATCGACAAAAAATTTATTTTGAATAGAATTCGAACGTATATATTTATATACGTCGTCGTTTGAATATAAATAATTATTTTAAATTATAAAAGGAATTGAAAATGGCCCTGTAGTTCGATAATTCGATTTCAAACTTCAATTGAATGTACCGGGTGCAAAATAAACCGGATTTTAGTGAAACCAAAAATAATGGAATCTAATAGAGAATATCTTTCCTACGAATCCAGAAAATCAAGATTTCATAGCTGGGATAAAAAGATATGTCCAAATGAATTTTCAGAATAGTCGTTATGGAATTTCGGCCCTTAAAAATAGCCATTTTGCAAACGACCTCGGATTTCGACGAAACCACTTTTGTTGGATCCGTGATGTCAAGTTATTACTAGGTTCCAAATTTCATAATTTTTCGAATTAATATGTTAGCGTGGCAAAGGAAAACACGTTTGACCAGTTTTAGTTGATTTTAATCGACTGGAAATTGGCCATTTTTCCAACGATCTCAGAATTCGACGAAATTAGTTTTGTTAGGACCGTATCGTCAATACGAAGCTAGAAAATATTTTTCTGGAATTTTTCGAGTTAGTATGCGGCCCCAGTAAATTGAAATGCGCGTTCAAATTCAATATATAGAGTTATATGTTGGTTTTGACGAAAACTGATCGAAACGATCAAATCAGCTTACGATACATATCCCATTGTGTTCGGAATGGGGGTAATTAGCTATGGACGACAGGCGGTGGGTCTCATTTCGAGGTCGAAATTAAAAGTTGCTTTTTGGAAATAAAAATAATTAAATATTAAAATATATATAATCCACCCCCTAACTTCTTTCTCCCTCCTCACTTCCGACCCGATAGCTTCTGAAATAAAAAAAAGGGAAAAAACCCTCCTCTCAGGCGATCGACGCTAACCCACCGCCCGTCCTCCCCCCCCCCCCCATACACACGCGTCGCTCCACCTCCATCACCCCTCCGCCCTCGTTGCTCCCTCCTCCAATCGGTGCTCCAGGAAACCCTAGCCCCTCTGTAAACCGCCGCCATCAGTCCCTATGCCCCCCACCGCACAGCCCTCCCCTTCCTCTCGCAGCTGCGCGACCCCCGACTCCAGCGATGCCCTCTCCGACCCCCATTCCTCCTCCTCTTCAATTAGAAACCCGAACACGGACGGTGAAAGTGACAAAAGACGAAAAGGTGAAGATTTCTTACATTTGAAGAGTCGAGATGTTTGGATTAGCTATTGGTGAGAACTTCTCACTCTAAATTTCTTTTTCTAGTTATATATATATATATACTAGGATGTAGACGGTGCTTAGCAGCACCCGACACCCGTCGTCCACAGACCATGGACGGCTTGTTTGTTTGATTGATGTGTTGTGAAAATTGATTGTGTTGTGGAATGATTGAATAATAAAATATTCTTGTGTTGAAAGGAAATAAAATATTTATATAGTTAAAAATATTTTATAGTTAAAAATATAATTTTTAACGTGAATGTGAATAAATGAATATTTATAAACAAATCGGCCGATTTGTTTATATATACACTGATTTGACTGATATTGATTGGGTCGATAAATTTTACACATCGCCCAACTACACAAATAAAATCTGTGTTTGTTGATTTGAAACCCCACACGGGTATTGGGATGATACATAACATACACCAATCCCAATATTTAGTTGTATGTCGATCGATTGATTGACAGACTGTGTAAGCGTTAATTATTTATATTTGATGCTTATACAGTGTAGAACGCAATTTGGATGATTGTTGATTTATCGTTGCTGTGATATACATGTGTTGTATGGAACCCATATAATTAACATTATATGGTAATTGATTGGGCCTCATTCCAATTTAGAAAATAATGAATATTATAAAATAAAGGTTCATGTGTTGACCGTACTCAATCGTTGAGATTAGTCATGTGATGAGCGAAATATTTTAAAAAATAAAATTTACATCTTTTCAATATAAAATAAAGGTTCATGTGTTGACCGTAATCATTCGTTGAGATTAGTCATGTGTTGAGCGAAATATTTTAAAAAAATAAAATTTACATCTTTATCAATATAAAATAAAGGTTCATGTGTTGACCGTACTCATTCGTTGAAATTAGTCATGTGTTGAGCGAAATATTTAAAAATAAATAAAATTTACATCTTTATCAATATAAAATAAAGGTTTATGTGTTGACAGGACTCATCCGTTGAGATTAGTCATGTGTTGAGCGAAATATTTTAATAGTAAAATTTACATCTTTATCATATATAGAATTAGAAACTAACTGGAAAATAGATAAGATGAGTGGTCTCCTGGATATTGATCAGATGTTGGTTTCGGCCTTCGGGGTTAATATTCAGGAAATCGTTCTCTTACTACTTTACGGTTGGAGTCTGATTTGAAATCAAACGATAGATACCATAATTTTTATAAAATATATTAAATAACAATAATAGTCACACGTGGACAGTACTCATTCGTTGAGATTAGTCATGCAATGACAAAAATATAGATTCATTTGTTGAATAGAATAACGGAATTATTTAATATATAAAGCCGTGTTGATTAGAGATGCGCTATTTTAACGCGAACGACATTTATATCGATTATATTCATTTTTATATAATTGAATTGAAAATAAAACGAATTCGAATTGAATTGAATATATAACGAATTCGAATTGAATTGAATATAATATGAATTCGAATTAAATTGAATTGGATAGAAAACGAAATGAATTCCAATTGAATAGAAAACGAATTCGAATTGAATTGAATATATAACGAATTCGAATTGAATTGAATATATAACGAATTCGAATTGAATTGAATATAATATGAATTCGAATTAAATTGAATTGGATAGAAAACGAAATGAATTCGAATTGAATAGAAAACGAATTCGAATTGAATTGAATGGAAATAGAATTTTTGATTCGAAATTGAATAGGAAGTTGAATTTGTTTTGAAAACGAATTTAAAACGATTTATAAAATTCGTTTTAAAAGGAAATCGACGAAATATATATAATATATATTATATATATATAATGGCCTGAATAAAACGCGTCGCGCCACGGTAGTTCGTGAATTTCGACCATTAATTTCAGATGGACATTACGGGAGATTCGACCGTCGGATTCTCCTAAAACCGGAACCGTTGGGTTGGTATCGAAAAGAGCTTTCTAACGATTATTTGAAATTTGAAATCTAACGGTTGGATTTGGAATTAAGTCCAAATCAAATTGGGAAAAGGTCGCTGTAAGTGCAGTTCGATGGCCGTTGATGGAAATCGACTATACGGACCTTGATAAAATTATTAAAAATATCTATAATTTGTGTAAAATCATAAGAAATGATTTGTGAAGAATTGGGGTGAAAAATCCCACATTTTTAAAGAGAAAAATAGATTTTTATCGAAATGAACTAGTTTTGAACTAGAATTAAATTCAATTCATTTTTGAAATAAATAAATTTAATTTGAATTGGTTTTTGGGTTTATCGTGAGCGGTGTTTTGAATAACACTTGTTCTTTAACCCGATAATTAATGCAATGTGATTTTGGGTTGTCGTGAACGGTATCTTCAATAATACTGTTCTTAGACCCAACTGAGTTAAGAAGATCAGAAACTAACTGGAGATTAGTTAAGTTGAATGGTTTCTGAGGTATTGATCTGATGTTGGTTTCGGCCTTCGGGGTTAATACTTAGGGAATTGCTCACTTGCTAGTTTACGATTAAGGGCTGATAGAATGTGATGCGACTTTGGGTTTATCATGAACCGTGTTTTAAATGACACTGATTCTTTAACCCAGTTAAAGATTAATACTAAGTGAAGTTTTAATGAATCTTTAATTAGATTGAAATGATCGAGAACGGAGTATCACCAGTTTTGCTCCAAAGCGATAGTTAAATCTTTAAATAGATTTGAACGTGAAATGGTAATTAATTTTACCGATAACACCGTGGTGTTAGATATGGAGTATTACCAGTTTTTCTTCATGGGATAAATAGGTTGGGATTGGGAAATAAAATAAATAATTACTTCGGTGTGGTTCGCTAATCCCGACTAGTTTGGAAAACCATAATTTGGTTTGAAACGATATCCAAAGGAAGATTAAAGAATAAATTGAAAATAATTTATCTTTGATAAAATTAATGGGAACCTTTCCCTAAGAATGTGAAATTTAGAAACTAACTACAGGTTAGCTAAGAAGGATGGTTTCCTGGATATTGATCTGATGTTGGTTTCGGCCTTCGGGGTTAATATTTGGGAAATTGTTCTCTTTCTAATTTACGATTAGTGACTGCTGAATTGGAATGAGGCGTATGTTGTGTTTGTGTAACATTTATTTATTATATACGCGGGTTATTCGGAAAGGCCGGGTTTATACCCATTCTGAATAATCGATTCGACGGTATGTCGAAGATGAAGACGGTGGTCGAAGACCGAAAGTCTTCACATCGTTTGGGTGATTACTGATGATCTTGATTGGGCTGTACACCCAAGATGAGGGAATCAGTTAGTGGTCGTTCAGACGTACTTGGAGATCAATGGATATGCGAGGAAAGTGCCTTCGGTTTCGTTCAGACCCAGAACGAACTTGTAAATGGACTGTGTGTCTGACATTGGATTTTATTCTGTGTCGATTGATCTCTATTAAATATACATCTGTTTGGCGGCATAGAATTTATTCTCTTGCTTAGCGCCCTTCTCTGAGACGTACGAGCTCAGAGGTTATATATCGATGGACATCAGTCGTATGGAGTGAATTGCCAGTGTAGCACGCGTAAGTGGCAATTGATCAAGGCTACTGCTGAAAAGCAAAGTCTTGTGGTTGATGATCAAAGGATGGCCTACGTGGCATAGCTTTGTGTATAACGTGAATTCGCGAGCCTCACACCTCGGTATGAGTTAAAAACGGGATAAGGACTGCAGGGAGAGCACGACGTTTCTTTCTAGCTTTGGTGGTGTCAGTGACTTACCAGCCCTGACATTTATATACTTTTCACCTATGTGGTTGTTAGATGAGGCGCCTCAATTTTAGGTCTGTAAGGACCGGGAAACGTGTGTTCAGGAATTGCCAATCCTCAAACGTAAGAAAGGATCGGCCCTGAAGCATCCATGGGTTACCCAGAGTGTGTAGTCCTGAGGCATTTGCTAGAGTGTCTCGAAGTGGAGAGGAGCTTGCCCCTTGCCTCGACTCATGACGGAAATCCAATTTCCAATACGTGTATTTCGGTTTTATTTGTAGAGCCTAGTATGGCGACATGATAGATGGTATCCATGCCGCCTAGGATTGATATTTATGATTGAAATTGTTGTGACACTATACACTTATTATAGTATCAAATGATTTGTTTTAAATGTACCAAGCATGTTTGGCTATTATAAGGGAAAACCCTATCCTCCGGCTTGTGTTGCATTGTGTGATGGTACCTGGGTCTTACAATAGCTTCATTTTTTGGAAAAAAAAGCATTGCACTATTTAGTCTATGCACTGGTATTCTTGGGAGGAAACCCGTTCCGTGTTATACGGCGTGGTCACTTGAATTACACTCTTTTAAAGTCAAGTTAATAACTGTTTTAGTTCTCACACCAGTCACATGACTGACCTGGAGTTTATTATTTTAACCTAAACTCTGGGTGCCCCTATTTTCGACACGGGCAGCTAGTAGTTTTGGTTTTGCAGATTTATATTCACAGGATCCTGATTTACAGCTGGAACGATGCTCGGAAAGCTCTGTATCCGTGTATTACTTTCAGTTGTGTTTTGTATTATTTTCCGCTGCTATGTAATTTATTGTAACCTCTGATATTTATCGAATGTATAATATTCATTTATACTCTGTATATTCTTGTATCTGATGGAATTGTTGTAATAACAATGAAATGTTCTTCCGTCTGCATTCTATTTGTCGTGTTCTCAAAATGATCAGGGGTTTCGAACGGTCTAGATCGGTTTAACGACTGATTCGGATCGAGCAAAATTCCTTGCCGTCACACTAGGGCTTCGAATGGAGGTCACGGTGAAGGGAGTTAGGGCAAATGGAGGATGGCGCTGCACTCAGGGGTGGTAGTCGAGGGTTTTGGTGGAGTTTGAGGAAGTTCGACATATTTTTGTGTCTTGCGATGCACTGTACAGTGCAAGAAACTACTATCGACGGGTTTGGAACGGTGAGCTTGAGATGTTCATGAATGGTATAGGATTGAAGTGTGCGAAGAGATGGATCATGGTGGTGGTTTTGCGTAGTTTGTTGTTGAATAAGAGGAGCGGTGGAGGAAGGAAGAATCGGAAATGGTGGAGTGTGTTTTCATGGAGTCGCGAAATTCAATTTGGGGAAGATGGAGTTTTGGTGGATCGGGTTATACCAGGTTGGTGGGCCGGTTAATTAAAGGGGGTGAGGCCCGTATTATAATAGTTTAAGTTTTCGTTCTAATTTTAAATCATGTACTAACTTGTAAATACCGTAACTTATTCATATGTTAACGGAATTCAGCGAAACAAGATCCGTTGGGATCGTATGGACGGCGGCTACACCATAGAACTGACTGGAAGTGAATTAGAGCTCGTTACAATTTATAGCAAAATAAATTGTCTGTTGGAATCAAGCGATGGTTATCGTTATTAACGATGATCTTCCAATGTAAGTAAAACTCACTAACTCTGAATAGTTATATTTTTATAACGTATTTTTAGAACTGATAAATGTTGGTTGATTGCTGTGTGTTGACTGTTTGATTGAATTGCTGTTTGACTGGTTAAAATTTTAGATAACGATATATATAAATCGTTAACTAAATATTGATTCTGTTTATTAGAATATTTCATACTGAAATGATATTGATGTGAATTATATTGGGTAACATCTATGGATGCAGGGAAACAGGTCGGAAGGATCCAACTGGATTCCTCAACATTTATTTTATTGGTTTCCGTATATTGTGATATATGACGTGATATTCAATCTGTTATTGATTATCTATGTTTGGACGATATTGATCATTTTTAATTGGTATTTTAAATACCATAAGGAATACTGGAATGTAAAAAGGGGATTTTTCAATGTTATATTGAAATAGAATTTATTTCTAAAATCAAAGGAATTTATAAAAAGAATATTTAAAATCAAGTGATTTTATAACAAGAAATATTTGAAAATGAATTGATATTTTATAAAAGGAAATAATTATAAAATGAAAATAGTTTTAAAAAAGTAATATTACAAAATGAAAAGAATTTTATAAAAAGGAAAATTTTACATTTGGAAGGATTAGACCCGTGAAGCACACGGGTATAACATGATATGGATTTAAAGAAAATTGTAAATAAGGATCTGTTTTAAACAGATAAACGGAGCAGAATAATTTATAAATAACACTTATAAATTAAGAAATTATTTATCATTGGATAAATGGAATATATAAGTCAGGACTTATATAAAGAAATAAGAATCGATTTCAGCATAGACATCTGAAACTGAATGTGGACGTAGAGTTAATCGAATATTACTTATTCGAAAAGGAGTCAAACAAAAGGAGTTAAACAAATAAGTTAAACAAATGAGTTTAATCAAAATAAGAAAGTGAGTTAGTTTAAATGAGTTAAACAAAAACAAGAAAGTGAGTTAGTTTAAAAGAGTTAATCAAGTTAAGTTAATCAAGTCGAGTAAATCAAGTGAGTAATCAAAAGGAGTTAGTCGAATAAGTTGAATCAAATGGAGCTAGGCGAATAAGTTAAATCAAATAGAGTTAGTCGAGATAAGTTAATCAAAAAGAGTTAGTCGAAGAGTTAGTCGAAATGAGTTAATTGAATTAGAGTTAATCGATTAGAGTTAATCGAATTAGAGTTAGTTGATTAGAGTTGATTGAATTTGAGTTAATCGAATATAGTTTATTCGAAAGGAGTAAATCGAATATAGTTTATTCGAAAGGAGTAAATCGAATATAGTTTATTCGAGAAGGAGTTAATCGAATATAGTTTATTCGAAAAGGAGTTAATCGAATATTAGCTATTCAAGGAGAGTTAATCGAATATAAGTTGCACGAAAGGAGTTAATCGAATATAGTTTATTCGAAAATGAGTTAATCGAATATAGTTTATTCGAAAAGAGAGTTAATCGAATATAAGTTATTCGAGGAGAGTTAATCGAATATTAGTTATTCGAGGAGAGTTAATCGCATATAAGTTATTCGAAGGGAGTTAATCGAATATTAGTTATTCAAGGAGAGATAATCGAATATAAGTTATTCGAAGGGAGTTAATCGTATATTAGTTATTCGAAGGAGTTAATCGAATAGAGATTACTTGAAAGAGAGTTATACGTCGAATTTGATTATATTGAATTCGAGAAAGTACTAATTACTTTCCGGTTTTTAAATCAAGATTTATATATTTATAAATTAGAGTTTATTTATTCATTCAAATCAAAGAATAAAAGGTGTATTTTTAAGTTAGTTATTTCAGAAGTAGGGATTATAACGTTATCGTTATAACCAATGTTTTTATAAAAGAATAGGATTCATAAAATGAATCCGAGAGTTGCGTAAGCAATGATTTGATAAGAAACGGAGTTAAAGGAAATTAGAAACTGACTAGAGATTAGTTAAGTTGATCGGTTTCCAGAGTATCGATCTGATGTTGTTTTCGGCCTTCGGGATTAATACTTAGGGGGTTGTTCACTTACTAGTTTACAGTTAGGGACTGATGATTTTGAAAAGTTAATGAAACGTGAATGAGAATTGGGAATGCTTTCCAATGTGAATAAAGTATATTTTCTAAATATAGAAAATAAGCAAACATAAATAAATATATATATATATGATGATGATTGATCAATAGAAATTCCAATTGGAAATAAGATTGTTGTTTGCGCATGTGTTTTCATTTGATAGTTAAATCACCGACTATCAAAGTTTCTGACCATTTTTATGTTGTTAATATGGAGAGACCGATTGGATTATTATCCGAAGAACCACTCTGTATTGACATATGCGTTGCAACCAAATATGTTGAAGATAATTAAAGATGGGGTAAAGTGCAAGGGCTGTTTTGTTAATCCTAGGTAGAAATTGCCTAAGATGGATTCACAGAAGAGTGCCTTCGGTTTGTCCAGTCCCAGGACAACTTGTATGGACGAATGTCTAACAGAGTATTCTTAACAGATCATATATACATTGATCTCTTCAAACGTATTATGTTTGGTGGGGGAGGAATTCGTTTCTCTTAGCTTTATACCTGTGATACCTTTAAGGAAATCGATAATGATTTGACAGGTAGGACGATGTGGCATTCAAAGTAAATGAAGATATGATATGTAAAAAGGTAATTTATGGCCTCTAGCCTCGCAACTGGGAAATGACAAAAATCGGGTAGGCAGCATGGCTATGTGGGTAGCTCCCATTAGGGTGTATAATCACCTATCTAGAGAATATTCATTTCCTTCTTTAATCTATCGATGCTGTCCCTTATCGGGAAACGGTTGCTGATCCCAACCGTTGGTGATATACATTCGATACACTCATGCGAAATGAGTGGTCGGGTCATATGTGGCTGAGTTGCAAGATGTTCTTGTTGAAGTCGGTGAATTCTCCTCTAGAGATACACTATCAGAAGGTGGTTCCATACCTCGTCACAGTTGGAAATCCATTATCCAATAAGTGCTCGCGGTTTTGATTGTATACTATGTATGTAGAACATGAGATGAAAGCGTTTCTGCTAGATGATTATTATATTGTGGTTGATAGACACTATTATAATATCAAAAGATTTTTGATATAAAGATTATTTTGGATTCTCATAAGGGAAAAACCCGTTCTGTTATACGGCGTGGTCTTATGAGATATCGTTTTATTGCTCAAACTGTTTTAAATTGTTTTACTCACACCAGTCCTATGACTGACCCGGAGTTTAGTCTGTTTTGTTTTCCCTAAACTCTTGGGTGCCCAATTTGTATGGGCAATCAAGTGGTCAGGTTTTACAGATATACTTGGAGAGCTTGGAGCAGGAGGCTTCAGGATTATATAGCTATTATTTATTCCGCTGCGTTGTAAGTGTTGCACTCTGATAATGTTACTGTATACATATACTGATTATATTTCAATGATATGTTATCAATTATATGTTGTTCGTTCCGCTGTGAAATTCGTGTTACTCTGTTGTTGTGTGTTCTTCTTCTTCTTCTATTCTAAGTTTCTATCTTATCTATTCTCACCCTCTATTTTCCTTCATTAACTATTCGGTATTTCCGATGCTTGAATAGTCGATGTAACACCCCGAAAATTCTATAGCTGTGAAATTAACAAATTAAGTATAATTAATCTGAAATCAAAGAACTAAGGGAAACGGGATACGCCATTGCGTTCGTCTCGGAAAAATACGTGAAATAGAGTCCGAGTTTTCGAAAAACGGAGTCCGTATGAAGAAGATATGGCCTTCGGAAGTTTTGAATTAAATTTAAAAATTCAAACAGAATTAAATAATTAAATATTCCGAAGTGGGGCCCATTGGGCCAGGGTGGAAGAACACCCGCCTGGGCCACCCAGGTCGACTGGGCTGTCGACCTGGGCTACCCATGTCGACAGGGCTGTCGACAGCCCTGTCGACAGGGGTATCGACCTGGTCGAGCCCAGTCAAACCTGGCTGGCCAGGTCTGTGTTCCTCCGAATTTCTGTGGTCTGCTTTGTCATTAGGGCTAGGTGGCGGGTTTTTATTGGTCTCTCTTCCTAATGAATGGCTACGATCTAACCTAGCAACATCAATGGTCCTAATCAATTCCTAACCTCTATATAAACAACCCTAGACTAAACCCTAATCTATTCATTCAAATTAAGAACATAGCCGCCATGTTGCTGAGGAACGACAAAGAGTAGCCGCCAACTAGAGAGAGGATTAGGGAGAAAGTTCTAAAGCCTAAAGCAATTCAAGCAACCTAAAGCCAATCAATTCAACAAAGGAATCATATCTCTTAATTAGAGAATTCGCCGCAACCATTGTAAGTAGAGTATTACTTTGGTATGAATAAACAACTGTATTGATTTGTATGCTTGAATTGGGAAAATAAAGTAATTCATATTTGTGCAAAATTATGTTATTCATTATAAAGAACTACATGCGGTAGTTCTATGCAAGTATACGTTTGGAATATTGCGCAAATTATGTAATCTATGTTGAAGCTACATGTATGTAGTTGATTGAAATTCATGCGAGTTTGGGGCTTTGTTATTATGCCATCATGATGTATATTTTTGTGCATAAATCATTTTGCAAGTAATTGAAACAAGTTTGGTTGTTATAGTTCATATGAAACTATGTTGGAATTTTGACACCATAATCCATGTATTAAGTCATGCTTTTGCAAAACTTATGAATATGGCTAGGCTATGAATGATATTTGGCATAATTGAAATCTATGATTAAGTCTATCTTGTTTAAAAGAATTATATGATGACATATGTGAGACATGGCTAGGTTAGACTCAAAAATCCCTTTTTGCAAGTTTAAAGCAACACCATGATTAGAAGTATTTATGCCATGCTTATGTTTGACATTATGCCATGTTTATGCTAGAAGTATTTATGCCATGCTTATGTTTGACATTATGCAATGTTTATGCTAGAAGTATTTATGCTATGCTTATGTTTGACATTATGCCTAAATAAAAATATAGGTTCATGTGTCAATAATGATATCTCAATTACAAGTTCACATGCTTTGATTCATGTCACCTATGTTTTATGACCAAAGTATATGTCACTACTATGCAAGTACACCAGTTTCTATTATGTATTTCCAACGTCATATGCAAGTTCATGCGCTCACTTTCCCCTCTTTGTGTATGTAATCACGCTTTAAGCCTCCCTTTTCGCATGGCTAAATTGGGCTTTAAAAGGCTAAGCCCAATATATATGAACGGACGTGTAAAACGGGGGAAAATAACGTTGGGTTAAAAATTAATTAATGAATGAAAATATGAAATAGAAGGGCCCAAATTCAAGTATGGGTTGGGCCCGTGATTGGTGTAACCTTTACACCATTAACTTAATAATGGGCCGCAAATATTTACATATAAGAAATAGAGAAGAATGACAAAATATGTAAATGTAGAACATACGATGTGTTTAACCCGAGGTTGGATTGTGTTGTGATGTAAACCTGCCCGGAACCGCCCGGCTGTCCAGTAGTCACAACAATACCTATCCAATGTGAGAGGTTAAACATGGAGCCCAATAAGGACCCGAGGTTAGACTGAGTTGTGGCGTAAGACTGCCCGGAACCAACCGGCAACAGGCAGCCACAACAATACCTGTCTAATGTGAGAGGTCAGGGCCTTAATAAGACAATTAAGGCTGAGTCAGGATTGTTAGGATTAAGTGGACTAAAGACTTAATCAAATTGGGACATGCTAAACTAAACGGACTGGTGGGGTTAGGTTAGGAAACACTTAACCAACTTAGCATGTTGGCTAGAGATAGAAAACCTAGTAACGGGGGACCCTTTTTAGCAGTAACCCTAAAAGGTGTATCAGGATACCCTGAAACTAGGCAGGGTGGGGCACGATTACTGGGCTGATTGTAAGAGGTCAAAGCGACGGCGGTGGTGTAGCAGTGTAGGTTCTAACGGTGTGCGGGCGTGCACGCACTCCGGCGCAGGAAAATAAGGCACTGGACACCAGTAGCATACCTGTGCACTCTAAGGTTGTGTCGGGTTGCCACTATGGGACTTGATACACCCCATGGTGGGACCAGCATAGGTAACTACAGACATCGGGGGCCGTAAGACACATGTAACTATGCGAGTAGGAGCCGATCATCATTGAATGGATCACATCACCCTGATTATGGGGTGCCAATTGGAAACTAGTTTATATGGGTTCAGAGATTAACATGGGGTACGATAGTATATTCGACCCTAGACAACTTAACCAAGTTCATAGTGCTTGCCCACTTCTTGTTTATACTTATCATACTCAGTTCTTTATTCATAGACAAAGTAGTACTAGACTTACTCAGGCTTTATGTCTGACTCTATTTTTCTTTCGTCTTCTTTCTTCCGTTCCCCCCCCCCCCAGGTCCTCAGGGAGGGAACACAGCAGCTTGACCAACCTCAAACATCCAGCTTGAAGAAGAGAAATGTATTGCTTGGACTTTCCTGTTTTGAACTATGGCTTTGGACACACTCTATGGGGCTTTTGCAGTTTACCTATGTTTTATTTATGCTTCTTTAAATAATGTACTCAAGACAGATTATGAAAGTGTTATGTTATGTTTTTGGAAAGGATGTTGTTGTAACACGTATTTGACTTTATGAAATAAAATTTGTTGTTCTTCCGCTGTTTACAAATATGTGTTCTTATATCTGTCTTGTATATCTGTGACTTGTACTTATAAACCTCCACCAAAATTAGGGCATTCCCTTTGAGAGTGACCCTAACGGAGGTGGGGTGTTTCACTTGGTATCAGAGCATAGGTTATACCAGATAGGATAAAAAGTTTTGAAAAGTTATTTTCAAAAAGGAAATTTAAAGAAGCATTTTTAAAAGAAAAATATTATTTTATTTTTAAAAAGCAAAGTCCACTCCCCAAAGCCATAGGAACTATCTCTTATCCTTCGTTTTGAATCTATCCTTTTTGTTTCAGCATGTCCCAAGATCTTAACCTGCCAGAAGGGGTGCCCATACCTGGTTGGTTTAGACGGTTCTTAGAAGCAAGGGCCACTCAGCCAGGTCCTACCATTTCTCCTCCCCCAGCTGAAGGAAACCATCCAGCTGCAGCAGCACCTTTTCCTCCACCTCCTCCTCGGGGAAACACTTTTGCTAAGATATGTAAAGATTTTAAAGCTATGGGAGGAAGGGATTTCCATGGAACTGAGTCCTTCGTAGCAGCTAGGAATTGGCTAAAAGAAACGGAGGACCTATTCATCATCTTTGAGGTAGAAGATAGACAAAAAGTACAACTGGCGGTGTGGCTATTGAAGGGTGAGGCTTCCTACTGGTGGGAAGTCACTAATGCTGAAAGACCAGTGGAGACATGGGAGGACTTTAGGGCAAGGTTTGAGACCAAATTTCTCTCAGATGCAGAAAGAAGTTTGCAGTTGGAAAAATTCTTATTTCTTAAGCAAGGAGACAAGACTGTCAGAGAGTATGTGAATCAGTTCGATGAGCTGGCTAGGTTTGGGCTTGACCTAGTCAACACCCCGCACAAGAAGGCTCTCCGTTTCGTCAAAGGGTTAAATGAACCATTACACAGTTTGGCCATGACCCATATACCCATGGGGGCCACGTATGAAAGATTGGTGCAAATGGCATTGCTGAATGAAGAGGATAAGGGCAAGAAGGAGACAAAGGCAGAAAGCTCTCAAGGGAAGAAAGAGGGTTTGCAGCCTAAGAAGGCGGACTTTAAGAAAGGCGGGAAAGGCAACAAAGAGAAGAGGAAGTGCAATTTCTGTGGCAAAGTGGGGCACTTAGTAAAGGACTGCCGGAAAAAGAAGGCCAAGGAGAATGGTTGGTGCTTTTCATGCGGTCAGACAGGCCACAGGGCTAAGGACTGCCCAAAGAAACGAGGACAGGGGCAGGACGCTGGATCCACCACAGGGGCACAGGTTCATGTGCTGGAAGCGCCACCTTTGCAACAGCGAGGTACGAACACTTCTGTAGAAAGTGTAGTTTATCTTTATGATCACCCCGTTCGCACTTTATTTGATTCTGGCGCATCACACTCCTTTATCTCGTCTGCTTTAGTAGAATCTCTGCACCTAAAAACTAGTATGGTAGAGGACCCCTTAATTGTTTCAAACCCAATTGGGGGCCCAGCTCATTTGTCTATGATCTGTGTGGGATTGAAAATTTCTATCCTAAGTGTTGAATTTCAATGTAGTGCCTTTGTTTTGGGCTTTTCGGGGTATGGTTTGATTTTGGGTATGGATTGTCTATCCAGTAATGGGGCCATCCTTGATTGTGAGAAAAGGGTTGTTAGGCTCCTAACCCAGCTCGGTAATACTTTGGAAATTTCTTGTAATCCCTCGTATGCGGTTATGCTTAGTTATCTTGAATCGCTAGATGCCTCTGTTGAAAATTTGCATTCAGTTAGAGTGGTCCGGGAATATCCGGATGTCTTTGAAGAGGTGAAGGGCTTGCCTCCGAAGCGGGAAATAGACTTCCGCATATATCTTGTAGATAATGCAAAGCCCGTTGCGTTGCCCGTTAGACATATGGCTCCACGAGAAAGGAAAGAGCTCAGTAAACAGATTAAAGAGCTTCTAGAAAAGGGGTTCGTTAGTAGGAGCATTTCAGAATAGGGCGCTCCAGTAGTGTTCGCCACTAAGGCTGAAGGTTCATTTCGCTGATGCATGAGTTGTAAAGAATCACCTTAGTACGTACATTTGGCAACATAGTTGACATTTGTTTATTTTCAAGAGATAATTCATCTATGTGGAATACCTTCTAGTAAGTGAACAAGATCCAAGATTCACTAATGAATTTTGGAGAGCATGCATGGAACCATGAGTACGCAGTTAGGCTTGAGCCAAGTATACTAGAAGGAGAATAAGTGAAAGAGGAACGAGAAATAGGTTCCAACTCATATTTTGGAAACAAGAATTAAGAAGCTACGAAATTGTGAAGTTAAAGACGGACAAAGCATAATGGAGTTAAGCTCAAGAAATGCGACTTAGAAGATTGAAGACTAGATTCGTGCATAATATCTCTTCTTAAGAGTATATCCTTGATTCCTCTCTTCCTGTAGAGCTTACTTGCATAGTATCTTTTCTGTATATCCTCTCGGTCCCATTCTCAATCCAAATTTCTGTTGCAAACCTCATAGGGAGTATGACTCATCTGTTAGTAACACATGTTGGGGCTCGAGGGTGTTCATCGGTTTGACTAAAGTTTTCGAGTTTTATAGGATACAGATTGGTCTTAGGAAGGGACTCCCTTGTGACCTAAAAGGAGTCCATCATGCTTAGTTGCCTAGAATCATATATGGTGGTTGGGTTGAGTAATTCTTTGGGTGTCAGTCTGATGTTGATTTCGGTCTTCGGGGCTGATGCTTAGAGAGTTCTTCTCCTAATCAATATATATGTGGCATAGGTTTTCAGTTTTGACATTGCCTAATGGGCACAAAGTTTTTACTTCGACTATACCTTTAGATAGGAACAATTGGGAAAAATGTCCTATAGATTAGAGCTACCCGAAAGATTGGATGGAGTCAGCCGAAGTGGTAGAGCCAAATATCCTCGAAGAGGCCGAAGTGGAACGCGAAGCGATCATAAGAAAAGTTCCAACCCGCATCTTAGGAACAGAAGTGAAGAAGCTACGCAACCGTGAAGTCAAGCTCGTCAAAGTTCAATGGAGCGACGCCGAGGGAGACGCGACTTGGGAAACTGAAGCTAGAATCCGTACAGCCTACCCTTTTCTGTTCGAGGGTACATCCTTGATCTTTCATTTTCCTTAAGTTGCGCTTTATCTATCTTTTAGGTATATTTCCTCGACCGTATCTTTTAGATAGAATCTTTTTGGGTGGAAACATGTAGTTGAAACATGTTATGTATGATGGTTGCAAGTGGTTGCAAGTGATTGCTAGTGGTTGCTCGTGGTTGCATATACATACACAATCTAGATTTTAGATCTGCTCAGTCACTTCATATTGCATATGCATATATGTTTGCTTTCGTATGTGGTTGAACTTTAATGTGTTGCCATGTGGATGCTGCATTTGTATTGAATGATTGTGCACTCATGTAGAATCAAGAATAGGGAAAATTTGCATACATAATGGATTCATGGCACTTACATAATTCGCATTAAGGAGGTCAACTGAATCAGTAGACCGCCTGATTTTGCATTAGATAAGTACATGTAGACACACACTTCGCATATGATCATGAAGCATTAGAAGTCTTTTAAGGACAATGGATGCTCGTGTTTGATGGATGAGTAGATGGATGATTGGATGTTAGGATATACATTCCTCCTAACTTGAAGATTTCGGGGACGAAATCCTTTTAAGTGGGGGAGAATGTAACACCCCGAAAATTCTTTTGCTGTGAAATTAACAAATTAAGTATAATTAATCTGAAATCAAAGAACTAAGGGAAACGGGATACGCCATTGCGTTCGTCTCGGAAAAATACGCGAAATAGAGTCCGAGTTTTCGAAAAACGGAGTCCGTATGAAGAAGATATGGCCTTCGGAAGTTTTGAATTAAATTTAAAAATTCAAACAGAATTAAATAATTAAATATTCCGAAGTGGGGCCCATTGGGCCAGGGTGGAAGAACACCCGCCTGGGCCACCCAGGTCGACTGGGCTGTCGACCTGGGCTACCCATGTCGACAGGGCTGTCGACAGCCCTGTCGACAGGGGTATCGACCTGGTCGAGCCCAGTCAAACCTGGCTGGCCAGGTCTGTGTTCCTCCGAATTTCTGTGGTCTGCTTTGTCATTAGGGATAGGTGGCGGGTTTTTATTGGTCTCTCTTCCTAATGAATGGCTACGATCTAACCTAGCAACATCAATGGTCCTAATCAATTCCTAACCTCTATATAAACAACCCTAGACTAAACCCTAATCTATTCATTCAAATTAAGAACATAGCCGCCATGTTGATGAGGAACGACAAAGAGTAGCCGCCAACTAGAGAGAGGATTAGGGAGAAAGTTCTAAAGCCTAAAGCAATTCAAGCAACCTAATGCCAATCAATTCAACAAAGGAATCATATCTCTTAATTAGAGAATTCGCCGCAACCATTGTAAGTAGAGTATTACTTTGGTATGAATAAACAACTGTATTGATTTGTATGCTTGAATTGGGAAAATAAAGTAATTCATATTTGTGCAAAATTATGTTATTCATTATAAAGAACTACATGCGGTAGTTCTATGCAAGTATACGTTTGGAATATTGCGCAAATTATGTAATCTATGTTGAAGCTACATGTATGTAGTTGATTGAAATTCATGCGAGTTTGGGGCTTTGTTATTATGCCATCATGATGTATATTTTTGTGCATAAATCATTTTGCAAGTAATTGAAACAAGTTTGGTTGTTATAGTTCATATGAAACTATGTTGGAATTTTGACACCATAATCCATGTATTAAGTCATGCTTTTGCAAAACTTATGAATATGGCTAGGCTATGAATGATATTTGGCATAATTGAAATCTATGATTAAGTCTATCTTGTTTAAAAGAATTATATGATGACATATGTGAGACATGGCTAGGTTAGACTCAAAAATCCCTTTTTGCAAGTTTAAAGCAACACCATGATTAGAAGTATTTATGCCATGCTTATGTTTGACATTATGCCATGTTTATGCTAGAAGTATTTATGCCATGCTTATGTTTGACATTATGCCATGTTTATGCTAGAAGTATTTATGCCATGCTTATGTTTGACATTATGCCTAAATAAAAATATAGGTTAATGTGTCAATAATGATATCTCAATTACAAGTTCACATGCTTTGATTCATGTCACCTATGTTTTATGACCAAAGTATATGTCACTACTATGCAAGTACACCAGTTTCTATTATGTATTTCCAACGTCATATGCAAGTTCATGCGCTCACTTTCCCCTCTTTGTGTATGTAATCACGCTTTAAGCCTCCCTTTTCGCATGGCTAAATTGGGCTTTAAAAGGCTAAGCCCAATATATATGAACGGACGTGTAAAACGGGGGAAAATAACGTTGGGTTAAAAATTAATTAATGAATGAAAATATGAAATAGAAGGGCCCAAATTCAAGTATGGGTTGGGCCCGTGATTGGTGTAACCTTTACACCATTAACTTAATAATGGGCCGCAAATATTTACATATAAGAAATAGAGAAGAATGACAAAATATGTAAATGTAGAACATACGATGTGTTTAACCCGAGGTTGGATTGAGTTGTGATGTAAACCTGCCCGGAACCGCCCGGCTGTCCAGTAGTCACAACAATACCTATCCAATGTGAGAGGTTAAACATGGAGCCCAATAAGGACCCGAGGTTAGACTGAGTTGTGGCGTAAGACTGCCCGGAACCAACCGGCAACAGGCAGCCACAACAATACCTGTCTAATGTGAGAGGTCAGGGCCTTAATAAGACAATTAAGGCTGAGTCAGGATTGTTAGGATTAAGTGGACTAAAGACTTAATCAAATTGGGACATGCTAAACTAAACGGACTGGTGGGGTTAGGTTAGGAAACACTTAACTAACTTAGCATGTTGGCTAGAGATAGAAAACCTAGTAACGGGGGACCCTTTTCAGCAGTAACCCTAAAAGGTGTATCAGGATACCCTGAAACTAGGCAGGGTGGGGCACGATTACTGGGCTGATTGTAAGAGGTCAAAGCGACGGCGGTGGTGTAGCAGTGTAGGTTCTAACGGTGTGCGGGCGTGCACGCACTCCGGCGCAGGAAAATAAGGCACTGGACACCAGTAGCATACCTGTGCACTCTAAGGTTGTGTCGGGTTGCCACTATGGGACTTGATACACCCCATGGTGGGACCAGCATAGGTAACTACAGACATCGGGGGCCGTAAGACACATGTAACTATGCGAGTAGGAGCCGATCATCATTGAATGGATCACATCACCCTGATTATGGGGTGCCAATTGGAAACTAGTTTATATGGGTTCAGAGATTAACATGGGGTACGATAGTATATTCGACCCTAGACAACTTAACCAAGTTCATAGTGCTTGCCCACTTCTTGTTTATACTTATCATACTCAGTTCTTTATTCATAGACAAAGTAGTACTAGACTTACTCAGGCTTTATGTCTGACTCTATTTTTCTTTCGTCTTCTTTCTTCCGTTCCCCCCCCCCCCCAGGTCCTCAGGGAGGGAACACAGCAGCTTGACCAACCTCAAACATCCAGCTTGAAGAAGAGAAATGTATTGCTTGGACTTTCCTGTTTTGAACTATGGCTTTGGACACACTCTATGGGGCTTTTGCAGTTTACCTATGTTTTATTTATGCTTCTTTAAATAATGTACTCAAGACAGATTATGAAAGTGTTATGTTATGTTTTTGGAAAGGATGTTGTTGTAACACGTATTTGACTTTATGAAATAAAATTTGTTGTTCTTCCGCTGTTTACAAATATGTGTTCTTATATCTGTCTTGTATATCTGTGACTTGTACTTATAAACCTCCACCAAAATTAGGGCATTCCCTTTGAGAGTGACCCTAACGGAGGTGGGGTGTTTCAGTCGACATCGTGTTTGGTATCGATATCCAGGATCGCGAAAACCCGGGTCGTTACAAATATTTTCTAGATGGCTGCATATACACATGTGTGCACTGCCTCGCCAATCCACATGCAACTGAGGAGTAGCCACGTGGACCATCTCGACTCAGTGCAGCATGGTCAACATAGTTAGCACATATCAAATTGGTCGAGGCATCTCAACACAAATGGCTGAGCTCAATACATGCCAACATATTCAAAGATGATCAAGACATAAGTGGAAGCAAAAGGGTGCCACAGTGACAAATACATAGCCATAGTGGTCGAGCATATATAGATCAGCCCAAAACAAGGTGGATACATGAACGGATCTAAGCAAACATGAAACCAATGAAGCCATCAACAAACTTAGCCGAGCCAACTTCAATTTCTAGTTTGCATGACAGCATAAAAGTGGTGATGCAGATTCAAAGGGCAGCATGTACATGGTATGTACACGAGCGCAAAACAGGTGCTAAGGGGCAGTTTTCATGTTGTACACAGCAAGTGCTGCATGGACAAGGAGAAATCATGGGGGTGTTCAAATCACAGTGATCATGGCATGTGTGAAGATTACATAGCAACAGCAAAGTCAAAAATGGTTGAGCTCAACTGTACGGGTGAACTTAACATCAAGTTTCAAAGCTCAACAACATGATAACAACATAATCAAAAGGGCAGAGCTTATATACATGGTACATCAAAGTCAAAAACAGCTAACATATACACAAAGACAAGAGGCATGTAATAGTGCACAATGTATATACAAATGTGTCGAGCCAGATTGACATGCCATGAGTTCAAGTCTGCTAAGCAACATAAATGGATAGAACATCCACATGTACACAACTGTGTACACAACAAATGAAATGGTAAAGCCAATACAATGCAAGTATACAACACTAGCAAGTTACTACAGCAAATAGTTCAATCATGTGTGGCAACTTCAACACAAGTCGAGATCAAGTGATGCATCCGAGTACATTCAAAATGGTTCAGGAAGTTCATGTGACAAATGAACATTCAATCAGTGTTTTTGGCAAAGCAGGAATGTTAAGAAATCAGCATATTTGGGAAGTGTTGATTGCAGAAAATATAAAGGGGATTTCACGGTATAATTTCATGGCAGCAGTGAAGAAATTGATTGAAGTTTGGATTTACTCAACATATGGATTTATGTTTCGGCAAGCAATTAAACTCGGCATCTATATAACGACAAGAAATTATAACATTTTTCTCTGCATTCAATTATTTCCAGAAATGGTATATTTTAGGAAATTACTTCTCGAGCAAAGCATTACAAAACAAGCAACAAATTCATTCCAGGAATCTTTCAAAAAGGCCACACAAATATCATTTCAATCGAGGAAACAAAAAGTAGAAATACACGCAAAATCAAATCAAGGCATATGGTGAAATCAGAGAAATTTTTGGGTTGTATAACCCTATATAAGCACACCTTTTTCATCACCAACAGAGTGATCGAAATCCAAAAAATACATTTCAAAAACAATTCAAAGAAAAATAATCTAGAATACTCACACTTTTTCACGAGTATTTTTCGATCGAACAAGTCCCAAATCGAAGCATTATAGAGCCACATAGATTCGAGCAGCAAAGAAGAACCTTCAGATCAACTTCACGGTCGCGATTTAGGGATTTGGAGAAACCCTAATTTTTCCCCATCGCCATTTCTAGTTTATCCAGAGAACAAAACATCGGGCAAATGAAATGAGGAGTGGGCCGACCTACTTTGCTCTTGGCTAAGCCAAGTTTAATATAAGATGGAAATTATAGTAGCCTAGTTTTTTTTAAGGGGTTTCTTTTTATTTGTTGCTTTTATTGTTTTGTTTGAATTTGTGTTGTAATAATCATCGAACAGTTTCTAGTGTGTGTAAAATACTAGGGTATCCAGTTAGAGTGTTAACTGGCAGTTTACTAGAGTCTATAAAATCTAGGGTTTACTGGTTACAGGGTTGTAATCAGGGGAAATATGATCTAGGGGATTAGATCAGTCTAGGGTTTTGAGCGCAGGATTAGAATAGGAGCGAGGGGTTCGCGAGTTTACATGGTCATGTAAGCGGGACCTGTTCTATTACCTGGTAGAAACCTTAGATATGCAGCAGTAGGCAGGATTTTGCTGAAGCTGGGTATATCTTGTGTCATTTACTTTCTGTGTTTTTATTTCTGCTGCATTCTGTGTTCTGTGAATTTTTAATATCTCGTAAAAACTGCAATAAACCCTATTCACCCCCCCCCCCTTTAGGGTTAATCTAGATCAAACAAGTGGTATCAGAGCCTGGTAATTTCATTAACTCTAGAGTCATGGGTCATCCTAGTTGTCAGTCTTCTGAAAGTCAGTCCAATGATATTCCAATTATTTTCAATGGAACTGATTTTTTAATATGGAAATCAAAATTCGAATTATATTTAAAATCTGTTAATTTTAAATATTGGAATATTATTGAAAATTTAGGAGATATGTTAGATAAGAAGAATAAGGTTTTGAATGCTCGTGTTATGCATATTATTTATTCCTATCTTGATATTGATCAATTAAAATTCATCTCCCATTGTCTAACTGCACAGGATATCTGGAAAACTCTCAACATGCTGTATGGAAAATCTGATAGCTGCTCAAAACCCTCAACATCCAACTCAGATTCAGATGTGTGCTTAACTGGAGCCATTAATGATGATTCAGACGATAGAGATTTTTCATATGAAAAATTGTTTTCTCTCTGTAATAATTTAACCAAAATTGTCGATCGTCTCCAACTAAAAAACAAACTTCTGAGATCTAAAAATCGCGATTTGATTAACAAAAATAATATGTTGCAATTAAAACATAAAAACTCCGATTGAAGAATTTTTTTCAATTTAAAAAATGATTTAACTCATCTGAATAAAAATCTTCAAAAATTTGAAAAAGAAATTATCATTTTAAAACAAAATGAAGATGAGCTAATTTATAAAAATGATTCTTTGCAAAAGGAGTTGGGTAATATTATTTCCAAACATAAGATTTTTGAAAATCAAAATTTACAGAAATCTGAATCAGTTTTGAATGAACTAGAAATTGAGATTGTAAAACACAATAAATTTGAATCTGAAAGTCCAAAACATTTTGAATTTGAAATTGCTGAATCCAAAACAAAATTAAATTACTTGAATCTGAAAATTGGGTTTTGAAACAATATGATGTTGAAAGGAAGATCACTGATAACCGCTATTCAGATTTAATAGAAGAATGATCTTAAATTCAAAATTCAACGACTAGAGTCAACTTTGACAAAATTTTCTGATAGTGAAAAATCTGTGAATATGTTGTTGAAAAAATAGTTTTATGTTGGAAATAAACGAGGTCTTGGTTTTAGGAAGAATAATGTGTTTGAAAGATGGAATTCCATTGATTTTAAAAATCATTCAAACTGCTTTGAAAAGAATCGATTTGAAAATTCAAACTCTGGTAATCTCAAAGGATTTTTGAATCAAAAACGTGATGTAAATTTGTTTTATAATAATTCATCTAAACAATCCTGGATCCCAAAAAGAAATAAAACAAACTTCGTTAGATTCAAACAGATTTGGGTTCCAAAGGGTATAAACGTAAATTCGGATGGATTATTATATAAACAAGTCTAGGTACCAAAACATATGAATACAACTGTGAGTGGTTTTGCAAATTTTGTTAGACCACTCGATCTCTTAAATTGTTAGGTACCGGAGGAGGCTGAGGAACTGCATGGCTAAAGAACAATTAGATTCAAACCTCTTCATATCAATGAATCAATCACAGTTCCTTAGCCGCATCTGATGAGTTAGAGATTCTATTGTTTACATCGATTCCAGGTATAACCTCTAAACTCATCTTTGTAAATATTTTTCTTTTCTTTGTGTATTCCTCCTTCTACCACTTCTGGATTTTTTTCTTTGATTTTTCTTAGTTGATATGTCACTGTCATATCATTGTAACTTCTTTTGGGCTTCATTAACATCCAATTGCAGTATTCATAATCTTCTGGAAATTCGCTTTATTTGAATAGAACTCTAGTGTCTTTAATAATTTCCAGATCTTGAATTTAAACTTGCAAATATCTGCAATTGTTTTTGAAGTTTATTTTTGATTCTCTGAATCATAACAGTTTTGATGTATTCTTGTCATATCTCGAACACTGTTGATTTGAATTCTAAATTTCTGAAGATCTGAATATTTAATGAAATCTCACACACCTCTATTGTTTTGAGTTTCTTCTAATCCATTTTAGAAAAGCTTGAAATATTATACTCATTACAGCACTATTTTATTTATCAGTTGTGATAATTTCAGAAATTTTCAGATTGGCTTGAATATTTTAAACTGTCTTGAACCAATGATACTTCTTGAAATTCATCTTTATTCATGATTATTATGTTTGAAATTAGTTTTTTTTTTTGAAATCGTCTGAAATTCTTGATATTTTGAATATCACACACCACTTAAATTTGAAATTATCAATCTTGTGTGAATAATTCATTATATCTCAAACTTGACATTGATTCAAGTTATTTCAAATAAATTATTTTTAATTTTTGGGATCATGAATACCTCTCAAACTTGATGTAAATGATCTGAAATTTCTTGTGCACTTGTCAGAAAATACTTGTGGAAAATTCTTTGAAAATCAGGTCTTAAAACTCACTGCAATTTCATGATTATTTGATTCGAATATTTGTTTGTTTAAAATCATTTGAAATTATTGATTTATTGAATCACACATATCTTGAATCTGAAATTTACATTATGGTGTGATTAATTCACTGAATCTTGAGAGTTTCATATTCCTCAAATGATTTCAAATAAACGGTATTTTTAATCTTGGATCATGAATCATATTTTGTGACCATCAGAAACATCTTCTGACAAGTCTGTTGTGCTATTGGTTTCTTGTGCTGCTTTGATATTGTTTTTTGAAAATATTTTTTGGTGACTCCTTGTTTGGTATCAAATATATACCATGCTCCGATAAATGAAATTAATTTGTTAGTCTTGTCTGCTTGGACCTTGTGATTAAATTCTTTTGTCAGTGATATCCTTGTTCGTCTACAGTGTCTTGTTACAATCCTCATTAATAGAGACATCAAGTGGTACCAGTTTAGAAGTGCTGAATTTTTTTTCTCACTGTTTATATACATATATTTTGTTTAGCCCCCATATCTTGTATAAATCTTCATTTTTCCTCTTGTAATTGATTTTCAATTTTAAAATTATTTATTGATTATTCATTCAGAAATTGAAATCAATAACCAAACAGAACTGTATTTATAATTCGTCAAAATTATTATCAGATTTTGAAATTGTGATGAATTGTGACTGCAGTATATTTCACAATAAGAGGAGATTTTATTTAATTTTTTTTCATGATGGTTGAACGTTTATTATAATATCTTTGAATTGGCAATTATTTCATGACCATATCCTTTATCAATCATCATCCTGCCATCCATGATAATTTTATATAAATGTGGAGAGTTAATATGTCTTAAAATCTTTTTGAATAAACAGTGGAAATATTTGTGATAGAAATGGGACTATGTTGTTTTTAAGAATTAGTGACAATTGAAAATTTTCAATGATCCCGTTACAGTTGGTCATATTTCATTATATGATTAATTTAAAGATTTATTTCACAAACCACTTCTGTACCTACCACATTTCTATCATCCATATTGGTTTTATATATCGAGGAGTTTTTTTTTGGAACTGAAAATAAAAAAATATAATATATATATATATAAGTGTGTCTCTAACCTCATTTAAAAATCCAAGCTCTGGTCATGCATGGTTAAGAGATAACTTATAATTTAAGCTGCGACTGACCTCATTTAAAAATCCAAGATCTGGTTATGCGTGGTCTGTGTGCTCTTAAATTAAAAGAAAACAAAAAGAAAATGATTTGAATAAATAGAAATTAATCTAAAATACTCCTTGGTATTTAGAAAAACCAGCCAATTAATCCATTTTCTATTTGTGAAATGTGTTAATATTTTATGACGTATTATGATTTATTGATTGATAGCTACTAGGATTTGAGATTATTTGATTTTGTCACTTAAGTTGAATTTATAATTATAGTCCAAATCCATCACTGTTTGTTGTGCTCATTTTTATAAAAAATCTTTTGAAAATAATTGAAATTCATATTTTTATAACTCTCCCCATTTTTATAAATTTCATCGTAAATCCATCACTCTACAATGTGAAATATGACACTAGTTCTTCGAATATTATGATTTTTGTTTGACTGATTGAGATTTATGATGACCGTTTTTCCTTTGAAGCTGATATTATATTTTTAGTCATTTTCATCTATATTTTAATTTCTGAATCCTTTTGATTATAACAAAAGGGGGGAAAATGGGTTAAGATTTTGATTTATGAGTGAATATTTTATAAATATTTTTAATTTTGAAAATTCATTATTTATCATTCTTTTCACTCATGCACTATTATAGGGGGAGTTTCTATTGTAGAGGAGAGAAAATAAATAGGGGGAGTTCTTTTTTTTGCTGCCAAACACATTTATTGTGCTCAAAATCTTTTATTTGTTTGTCATCATCGAAAGGGGGATATTGTTGTATATGACGTAGCTGTATACACAATTATATGATTTTTGTTTGATGATAACAACCAAATAAATATTATTTCAATGTGTTTGTTACTGTACTGTTATTATATATCATTGACAGAAATATAATATTTATATAAAATACTACTGGACAAGAATTAAATATTCAAACAGTATTTTATTAAATATAATATTTTATTTCAATAGTCAAAACAATACAGTTTTACAACTCCACTATTTGCTCAACACTGTAATTCACTGAAATAAAATTCATTCATATACATTATAGTTCAATCATTTTCACTCATACAATTCTCCTCACTACAACACTCAACACTCATATATATATATATATATATACACACACACACACAATCAGTCACTCAGTTTACACTTCAGTATACAAACACATTTTTTAATGACACAGACACATCACTCAATACAGACATCTTGATTTATACAATTAACTGTCTTCAGTCTTCTGTCTTCACAGCTCACAGTCAGTCCAGTCATCCATACCTGTCATATACAGAAACACACACATAGTATCTTGAACATAAATAATTTCATATTCTAGAAGATATAATTATTAATTTAAAATTTTTATTTGCCTCAATGTTCTGGTGTGTTTTCTCATCATTTTCCATGACTCGATCCGATTTATTAATCCATTCGATTGTGTCTAAACAGCTTGTGATATTCACAGTGATACACTGCAAATACCACAAGGCAGCCAATGTATATACAAAATATTTTAGTGCAGGGACAAGAATATTTTCTAAATGGCTGCATATACACACGTGTGCACTGCCTCGCCAATCCAGATGCAATTGAGGAGTAGCCACGTGGATCATCTTGACTCAGTGCAACATGGTCAACATAGTTAACACATATCAAATTGGTCGAGGCATCTCAACACAAATGGACGAGCTCAATACATGCCAACATATTCAAAGATGATCAAGGCATAAGTGGCAGCAAATGGGTGCAGCAGTGACAAATACATAGCCATAGTGGTCGGGCATATATAGATCAGCCCAAAACAAGGTGGATACATGAATGGATCAAAGCAAACATGAAACCAATGAAGCCATCACAAACTTAGCCGAGCCAACTTCAATTTCTAGTTTGCATGACAGCATAAAAGTGGTGATGCAGATTCAAAGGGCAGCATGTACATGGTATGTACACAAGCGCAAAACAGGTGCTCAGGGGCAGTTTTCATGTTGTACACAGCAAGTGCTGCATGGACAAGGAGAAATCATGGGGGTGTTCAAATTAGAGTGATCACGGCATGTGTGAAGAGTACATGGCAACAGTAAAGTCAAAAATGGTTGAGCTCAACTGTATGGGTGAACTTAACAGCAAGTTTCAAAGCTCAACAACATGATAACAACATAATCAAAAGGACAGAGCTTATATACATGGTACATCAAAGTCAAAAACAGCTAACATATACACAAAGACAAGCGGCATGTAATAGTGCATAATGTATATACAAATGTGTCGAGCCAGAATGACATGCCATGAGTTCAAGTCTGCTAAGCAACATAAATGGATAGAACATCCACATGTACACAACTGTGTACACAGCAAATGAAATGGTGAAGCCAATACAATGCAAGTATACAATACTAGCAAGTTACTGCAGCAAATAGTTCAATCATGTATGGCAACTTCAACACAAGTCGGGATGAAGTGAAGCATCCAAGTACATTCAAAATGGTTCAGGAAGTTCATGTGACAAATAAACATTCAATCAGTATTTTTGGCAAAGCAGGAATGTTAAGAAATCAGCATATTTGGCAAGTGTTGATTGCAGAAAATCATAAAGGGGATTTCACAGTATAATTTCATGGCAACAGTGAAGAAAATTGATTGAAGTTTGGATTTACTCAATATATGGATTTATGATTTGGCAAGCAATCAAACTCGGCATCTATATGACGACAAGAAATTATAACAGTTTTCTCTACATTAACTTATTTCCAGAAATGGTATATTTCAGGAAATTACTTCTCGAGCAAAGCATTACAAAACAAGCAACAGATTCATTCTAGGAATCTTTCAAAAAGGCCACACAAATATGAATTCAATCGAGGAAACCAAAAGTAGAAATACACGCAAAATCAATTGATTGAAGTTTGGATTTACTCAATATATGGATTTACGTTTTTGCAAGCAATCAAACTCGGCATCTATATGACGACAAGAAATTATAACATTTTTCTCTGCATTCAATTATTTCCAGAAATGGTATATTTCAGGAAATTACTTCTCGAGCAAAGCATAACAAAACAGGCAACAGATTCATTCCAGGAATCTTTCAAAAAGGCCATACAAATATCAATTCAATCGAGGAAACCAAAAGTAGAAATACACGCAAAATCAAATCAAGGCATATGGTGAAATCAGAGAAATTTTCGAGTTGTATAACCCTATATAAGCACACCTTTTTCATCACTGGAAGAGTGATCGAAATCCAAAAAATTCATTTCAAAAACAATTTAGAGAAAAATAATCTAGAGTACTCACAATTTTTCATGGGTATTTTTTGATCGAACAAGTCCCAAATCGAAGCATTATAGAGCCACATAGATTCGAGCATCAAAGAAGAACCTTCAGATCAACTTCACGATTGTGATTTAGGGATTTGGAGAAACCCTAATTTTTTCCACCGCCATTTCTAGTTTTACCAGAGAACAAAACATTGGGCAAATGAAATGAGGAGTGGGCCGACCTACTTTGCTTTTGGATAAGCCAAGTTTAATATAAGAGGGAAATTATAGTAGCCCAGTTTTTTTAAGGGGTTTCTTTTTATTTGTTGTTTTTATTGTTTTGTTTGAATTTGTGTTGCAAAAATCATCGAATAGTTTCTAGTGTCTGTAAAATACTAGGGTATCCAGTTAGAGTGTTAACTGGCAGTTTACTATAGTATGTAAAATCTTGGGTTTACTGGTTACAGGGTTGTAATCAGGGGAAATCTGATCTAGGGGATTAGATCAGTCTAGGGTTTTGAGCGTAGGATTAGAATAGGAGCGAGGGGTTCGCGAGTTTACATGGTCTTATAAGCGGGATCTGTTCTATTACCTAGTAGAAACCTTAGGAATGCAGCAGTAGGCAGGATTTTGCTGAAGCTGGGTATATCTTGTGTCATTTACTTTCAGTATTTTTATTTCTGCTGCATTCTGTGTTATGTGAATTTTTAATATCTCGTAAAAACTGTGATAAACCCTATTCGCCCCCCCCCCCCTCTAGGGTTAATCTAGATCCAACAAAACTCACTTTGATTTTGTTCGTTGAATGGTGCGGTTACTGTTAAACTAAACAGTCGTTTAATTTAACGGTAAATCTCAGTTGTCTCCTATACCGCCCAGATCAGTTCTGTAATGTCCTGCTGCTTTCCAGGATTCCATTGCATCTTGTTTTGGTCGTATTCTGACAATACATCAGTAAGCTATTATCGTCTTTAATATAACGCTATTTTAATTTAATATAAATTCCTAAATTTATAACTTATTTATCCATTACTTTAAACTTCACTATTGCTTTCATGAACACTTTCCTGCTCCACGCGTTTAACCAAATTCCATCATCTGTCTCGTTTCAAACAATTTTCATTATTTCCAAGCCATCCACTTTCCTTTTTGTTTTCATTTGCACGTGATCCTTTTTAACGTTACATCCAATACCATGATTCGAGAAAACCACCGACCTCTTCTCACTTCCAAACTATTCCCCAGTACCTCATCTTTCACCCCTTTCTTCCTCTTCAATAAACTCTATTAAAAATCCATCTTCGGTTATGCTCAGTTTTTCTTCTAAGAACTTGAACCCGCCGTCACTTACTCCTTTGTATACACAGTCATCGTTCTAATTGCTTTATTAACCATATACTCAGACTTTTCTTCACTGCTTTGCGTGAATTCTTCATGCAAGAAAATTGCCAAACTATTGCCAACAAAAATCCCACTTTCTTTAAAAACTTAAACTACTCCTTCATTCCTGCACTAGTTTAATACCTACTGTTCACGTTCAACATCCCACCTTCTCTTTTATTTTCTCACCTCCTTTCTTGTATTCAATACTTTCCCCACCTGCTTTTGTATAAAATCGTTTTTACCATGCATTTCCATTTCGCTACCCCCTTCTTTGTATGCTGCTTCTAAGAAGAAAACAAACCAACAACATATATTTGCTTTCGAAAATTACCAGGCGGTTCTGAAACGACCCGAAATCCCCCTTATGGGAAATCACGGATTGAGTTGAGAACAAGCCACAATCGAACACAGACGGAAGAACATTTCATTGTATATTACAACAATTCCATCAGAATACAAGAATATACAGAGTATAGACAAATAAATACATTCGATAAATATTTGAGATTACAATAAATTACATAGCAGCGGAAAATAATACAAAATACAACTGAAGGAGATATACGGATACAAAGCTTTCCGGATATCGTTCCGGCTGTAAACCAGGTCCGGTGAAGACAAATCTGCAAAACCAAAACTACTAGCTGCCCGTGTTGAAAATAAGGGCACCCAGAGTTTAGGTTAAAACAATAAACTCCAGGTCAGTCATGTGACTGGTGTGAGAACTAAAACAGTTATTAATCTTTATTTTAAAGTTAGGTAAATCAAGGGACCACGCCGTAAAACACGGAACGGGGTTCCTCCCAAGAATACCAGTGCTTAAAACAACAGCGCAATGCTAAATAAAGAAAAATGAAGCTATTATAAGACCCAGGTCCTATCACACAATGCAACGCAAGCCGGGGGATAGGGTTTTCCCTTATAATAGCCAAAGCATGCTTGATACATTTAAAACAAATCATTTGATACTATAATAAGTGTATAGTGCTTAAAACAATTTCAAATCATAAGTATCAATCATAGACGGCATGGGTACCATATATCATGTCGCCATACTAGGCTCTACAATCAAAACCGCAAAGTCACGTATTTGAAAATTGGATTTCCATCTATGAACCGAGGCAAAAGATAGTCCACTACCGATTTCGAGACAATCTAGCCCATGTCTCCGGAATAGCCGCAACTGCCCCTTGGATCGTCAGGGCCGGTCCACTGATTTGGACTATAGTGCCTGAACACTGCGTTTCCCCACCCTTTGGGGCGTAAGTCTGGTCCGTCTGCCGACCAGAATGCATCAGCCGAAACCGATATAACCGAGGCGCCTCGCAACAGCAACAACCACACAGGTGAAAAGTATATAAATGTCAGGGCTGGTAGGTCACTGACACCACCCTAGCTAGAAGAAAACGCATGTCCTCCCTGAGGTCCTCGTCCTGTTTTTGGTTCACAACCGGGGTGTGAGGCTCGCGAATTCACGTTACACAAAGCTACGCCACAAAGGCCGTGCTTTGATCATCACCACAAGACTTAGCTTTTCAACAAAAGCCTTGATCATTTGCTTCTTAGCATGCCACACAGGCAATTCACGCTATGCAACCGATATCAATCACACAGAATGAAATCCGATGTCAGACACACATGTAACAACCCGAAAATCTGGGCCAGTTTAATTATTTTGGCAATTTTAGCGAATTTTGATTATTTCAAATGAATTATTTTAAATAATATCGACGAGAAAATTTCTTTTGAATAAAATTCAATCATATATAGTTATATAGATCGACGTTAGAATATAAATATTTATATATAATTATAAATAGAATTGAAAATGGCGCGGTAGTTCGATAATTCGATTTCAAACTTCAAATGAATGTACCGGATGCAAAAAAAACCGGATTTTAGTGAAACCAAAAATAATGGTATCTAATTGATGATATCTTTCCAACGAATCTGAAAAATCAAAATTTCATAGCGGGAATCAAAAGTATGTCCAGTTGAAAATTCTGAATAGTCGCTATGGAATTCAAGCCCTTAAAAATGGAGATTTTGCAAACGACCTCGGATTCCGACGAAACCACTTTCGTTGGGTCCGTGATGTCAAATTATTACTAGGTTTCAAATTTCATAATTTTTCGAATCAATATGTGAGCGTGGCAAAGGAAAACGTGTTTGACCAGTTTCAGTTGATTTTAATCGACTGGAAAATGACCATTTTTCCAACGATCTCAGAATTCGACGAAACTAGTTTTGTTAGGACTGTATCGTCAATACGAAGCTAGAAAATATTTTTCGAGAATTTTTGGAGTTAGTATGTGGCCCCGGTAAATTGAAATATGCGTTCAAATTCAATATATAGAGTTATATGTTGATTTCAACGAAAACTGATCGAAACGATCGAATCAGCTTACGATACATATCCCATTGTGTTCGGAATGGGGGTAAAACGCTTTGGACGACAGGCGGTGGGCCTCGTTTTGAGGTCGTATGTAAAAGTCAACTTTTTGCAATTAAAATAATAATAAAAATAAATATCTCTCTCCTTCCTTTAATCTCTGCCCCCCCCCCCCCCCCGGTTCGAATTTCATTTTACAGAAAGAAAAAAAATCCCTAAATCGCGTTGATGCCCCCCCGATGGACCGCGCCGCCGCGCGAGAGCCCCCCCTCCTCTTACCGCCGACCTCGCTCCACCCTCGACCTCGCCCGAGCCCCATCTCCAGTCGCGACGCCGCCAGGTGGGGCCCCCCAACCACCGCCACCCTCCATCTTCTTCTTCCCCGACCTCCTCCTCTCCTCCTTCAGTCGCCCTGCCCTCCTACAGGAGCTCCGACGCGCAGCTACCCCCCCCCCCCTTCTGTAAGTTTCCCTGATTTTTATTGATTTTAAAAACTGATTTTTATTGATTTTAAAAACTGATTTTTATTGTGTTTAAAAACTGAAAGAAATTAGATTTTTAATTTAGGAAAAACTTAGATTTTGAAATACAAAAAGGTTAGATTTTTAAAATAGAAAAGACGAGATTTTTAAAATAGAAAAGACGAGATTTTTAAAATAGAAAAGATTAGATTTTTAAAATAGAAAAGTTAGAATTTTTAAAATGGAAAAGATTTGATTTTTCTATATGAAAAGACCATATTTTTAAAAGTGAAAGGCGAGGTTTTTGTTATAGAAAAGAACGGATTTTTATAAGTAGAAAGATCGAATTTTTACAGTTTGAAATGAATATAACAATATGATTTTTATATATTGAATAGGAAAGAAAAAAAATCGATTTTTATATATTGAATAGCAAAGAAAAAAAATCGATTTTTATATATTGAATAACGAAGAAAAAAATTCGATTTTTATATATTGAATAACGAAGTAAAAATTCGATTTTTATATATTGAATAACGAAATAAAAATATGATTTTTATATATTGAATAGCATAGTAAAAATTCGATTTTTATATATTGAATAGCACAGTAAAAATTTGATTTTTATATATTGAATAACAAAGAAAAAAATTCGATTTTTATATATTGAATAGCAAAGTAAAAAATTCAATTTTTACATATGTAGTGAATACGGGCAACGAAAGTGAAGAAAGGCGAGAAGGATGAAGATTTCTACTTAAGAAGTGTCGTGAAGTTGGGATAGCTATCGGTGAGAACTTCTCACTCTTCAATTTCTTTTTCTAGTTATATATATATACTAGGATGTAGACGGTGTTTAGTAGCACCCGACACCCGTCATCCACAGACCATGGATAGCTTGTTTGTTAAATTGTTTGGTTGTGTAGTTGGTTAGACTATTTGGTTTGAATTGAATTGTTTGGTGAAATGAAATTGATTTGATTGATGTGTGAATGGCGTGGGCCTTCACTAGACCGGGGATAAGGCTAGGCCTTGTCCCGTTTCTAGTATCATGCCGTTATGCCGCCGAAATTTTCTAAAAATAAGTTAGAAAAAATAAAGATAACATTTTATTTAATAAATGAACTGAATAGAATATTCACAGGTTGAATAAAATAGTTTGATCGTTAAAAATATAATTTTTAACGTGAATGTGAATAAATAAATATTCATTTACAAACCGGACGGTTTGTTTATGTACCTATTTGAAGGACATTGATTGGGACGATAAATTTTACACATCGCCCAACTGCACAAATAAAAATCTGTGTTTGATTGCTTGAAACCCCACACGGGTATTGGGATGATATTTGACGTACACTAATCCCGATTGTTTAGTTGTATGTCGATCGATTGATTGACAGGCTGTTATAAGCGTTGAATATTTATATTTGATGCTTATACAGTGTAGAATGCACTTTGGATGATGGTTGATTATTCATCGTTGTTGATATATACATGTGTTGTAGAAAATCCATATAATTAACATTATATGGTAATTGATTGGGCCTCATTCCAGTTTTAAAATAGAAATATTTGAAAAAGAAATATTTGAAATAGAATATTTGAAAATAGGAATATATGAAGCCGTATTGATTAGATTGACGTCATTTTGACGTGAACGGTATTTATATCGATTTTATTCATTTTATAATGAATATCGAAAGTGATTTCAAAATCTGAAATTTGAAAAGAATTGAATATAAATAAATTCGAATTGAAATTGAATATAAATAAATTCGAATTGAAATTGAATATAAACGAATTAGAATTGAAATGGAATAGAAATGAATTCGAATTGAAATTGAATTGAATTGAAAACGAACTGAAATTGAATTAGAAATCAATTTGAATTGAAATCAATTTGAAATGAATTTAAAATGAATTTAAAATGAAATATTCAATTTTGATTTGAAATTGAATATGAAGTTGAAACCGTTTTGAAAATGAATTTAATACGATTTATAAAGCACGTTTTGAATTGAAATCGACGAAGTATATATTATATATATTATATATATAATATAATGGCCTGAATAGAACGCGCCGCGCCGCGGCAGTTCGCGTATTTCGACCATTGACTTCGAATGGCTATTGCGGGAGATCCGACCGTCGGATTCTCCTGAAACCAGAACCGTTGGGTTCGTATCGAAAAGAGCTTTCTAACGAATATTAGAAATTTGAAATCTAACGGTTGGATTTGGAATTATGTCCAAATCAATTTTGAAAAAGGTCGTTGTAAGTGCAGTTTGATGGCCGTTGATGGAAATCGACTGTACGGGCCTTGATAAAATTATTAAAAATAGTAATAATTTGTGTAAAATCATAAGAAATGATTTAGAAAGAATTAGGATGAAAAACTCCATATTTGAAAAGATAAAAATAGATTTTTATCGAAATGAACTAGTTTTGAACTAGAAGTAAATTCTATTTATTTTTAAATAAATAAATTGAATTTGAAATGGTTTTGAAAATAACCAGAATTTCCAATGATTGCATTGGAATGGATTTGAATCGAAATTGTCTTCGGAATATTTCGATGTTGGATTTCGTGATTATACAGATGTGCTTATGGAAATTTGAAAGATATAGATATATATATCGTTATTCCCAATACGATATCTGTTGGTCGTAGAATTTGATATTGAATATAAGCCGATATATTTTCTATTCAGAGCCTTGTATTTAATATCAAATATGATTTAGGGTTTGTCGTGAATGGTGTCTTCATTAACACTGTTCTTGAACCCAATTGAGAAAAGATTAAATCTTTTTATTTAGATTTAATGAAGTGTACCAATTAAATGATATTTAATTGGAATTGAATGGATATATTATAAAAATCTATTATATATTATAAAATGAAGTGTACCAATTAAATGAAGTGTACCAATTAAATTATATTTTTATTTGTATATAATCAAAATCAAACCCTTTGTGATGCAAAACAATGTGTATATATTTCCCTTCATATAAAAATCAGATTCCTAACTTGGTTAAACTAAACTAAGTATTTTAAATGAATTGAAATAAATAATATAAGGACTTACAGTGAAAAGGGGATGAGGGGGGGGGTGAACTGGCGGCCACAGGAGGAGGCTCAGACGGAGGAGAAGGGGGACGAAGCAATAGGAGGGGGGTAGCGTCGCACGCAGGAGGAGGAGGGGGGTAGCGTCGCGCGCAGGAGGAGGGGGGTAGCGTCGCGCGCAGGAGGAGGGGGGTAGTGCGGTGGCGGCGCAGGAGGAGGGTGGTAATCGATTTTTTCTTTTTTTTTCCAGAAAGTAAATGAACAGGGAGAGAGAAAGTAGAAGGGGGGCTATTATATAAATAAATATATATTTTATTATTAAATTTTCTAAAAAGCAACTTTTATTTTCGACCTCTAAACGAGGCCCACCGCCTGTCGTCCATAGCTAATTACCCCCATTCCGAACACAATGGGATATGTATCATAAGCTGATTCGATCGTTTCGATCAGTTTTCGTCAAATTTACTTTTAAATCATTATATTGAATTTTAAACGTACATTTCAATTTATTGGGCCCACATACTGACTAGAAAAATTCCCGAAAAATATTTTCTAGCTTCGTATTGACGATACGGTCCTAACAAAACTAGTTTCGTCGAATTCTGAGATCGTTTGCAAAATGGCTATTTTTAAGGGCCAGAATTCCATAGCGACTATTCTGAAAATTCATTTGGACATAACTTTTGATTCCCGCTATGAAATTTTGATTTTTCGGATTCGTTGGAAAGATATTCTCAAATAGATTCTATTATTTTTTATTCTGCTAAATTCCGGTTTATTTTGAATCCTGTACATTCATTTGAAATTTGAAATCGAATTACCGAACTACTGCGCCATTTTTAATTCCTTTTATAATTTAAAATAAATATTTATATTCTAACGACGCGCTATATAAATATATTCGTTCGAATTATATTCAAAATAAATTTTCCGTTGATATTATTTAAAATAATTCATTTCAAATATTCAAAATTCACTAAAATCGCCAATTTAAAAATTTTAAACTGGCTCAGAATTTCGGGTTGTTACAGGTTCAGTCTCATGCTCACGGTTTCCACAAATATGCCCTCCCACTCCAGTTCTTGCCACTTCCCATACTTCGTTCTTTACACAGTATCTGCTACTTCCTATTTTCACGTTCAAAACAGTATGCCAGACTTCACAACCTGCTCCTCTTCGTATAACAATTTCACGCACACTACCCCTTCCACAAGTTGCCACAACTCCTCCCTCCGTCCATCGGAGGCTCATCAGAGACCACCGGAAAAAGTGTCGCCATCTGTTGAACGTCCACCTCGAGTACCAATACATTCAACCAACCAAGTCGGCCTCAGCAGCTCCACGAACAGGTGATGTTTCAAGTTGATTTAGGGTCACTTCAACCTTCAGAAATCAATCACCACCGTTCAGGTGGTAGAATCTTCGAGCGTAACGAACTTGTAGTTGAAGATCTTTCGTAGATTAATGATTTCTAAGATTTGATGGAAGAAAATATGGTTTAATTTGGTCCGTTCGAAAGTGTGAAGCGGCGGAAATATTTGGTTGACCACGCCAAATGAAAATTTTGGGTTAACTGTTGAATTGGGGTATTTATAACGGTTGGGGTTTATAAAAATATTATTAACGATACTTCACGACGAAGCAACGCGTTAAAACTATCACGTACAACCTCCAATTAAGACGAAACTCCTAACCTTATCATAGAAAAATACTCCGGATACGATGAGACTGGTTTCGTCAAATTACGAAGTCCTTTGTGAAAAATCCTTTATAAAACACAGGTGAAAAACACACATTTAAATTTCCCACGATCACAAAATAAATCCAATCAACTTGAAACTTTAAAATCCTACAATAATTAAGTAATACGAATCCAACAGCACACACTTCGTCGCATTCTGAGACTTTTCCCGGTACGCTATTTTATACGCACACAAAGTGCTATTTTGGACACCAAATTATCTGGTCTTGAAAAATAACAAACAATATATGTTTTCTGACTCTAAACATCAATATGAATTCAACGGAATTCGTTTCGTGGCTTAATTTGATCGTTATCTTGAGTCATGATAAAAAACCCTTTTTAAATCGAATTAAATTATTAAATAATTCCATAGCGACTATTTTAAATTTTGTATTGGACATAACTAACAATCTATAACACGAAATCTCGATTTTTCTCTTCCATATGAAAATTATAATCAAACAGATTCCAACGTTTCTTGTTTCACATAATTCCGACTTATATCGGATCATGTATATTCAATTGAAGTTCAAAACTCAATATTACGAACTACCGCGCCATTACGAGCTCGATTTATAATTATATATAAATTAACGTTCTAACTTCGTTTTATAAACGAATTATATATTTTAAATCCATATAAAACTCTAAATCAATATTTAATATAATAAAATAAATTAAATATCTGACTGCGGAAAATACGGGACGTTACAAGTTTTTTATTTAAATTTAGTTTAAAGATGATATATATATATATATATTAGTAAGTATATATAAATATATAGGGTATGTGGGCTGATGTAATTGGGATCGGCCCATTACAAAACAATTAAATAGAAAAGAAAAGGTATTTTAAAATTAAATTCTAATGTAAATAAAATATATATCTATATATTAAATATATATATATATATTGACGTATATATGTACATATATTGATAAGTTTAGATCAAGAAGTTATGATCGAATAGTCTTGGCTCGTGTGTATGTAGTTGAATCGATCGATACTGAGTAACTCGACGTAGTTATCTAGTTTAAACAATTCAATTTAAAATAAATTGATTTATTAAAAGTGATTTTAATACTAAATATCATTTAAAATTTATCGAACGTAAATTTAGTTGCTAAACTAAATTAACGCGTAAACTATTGATCAATAATAATATGTAATTCAGTAAATTCTAAATTTGATTGTTCAATTAATTATTTAATTAATTAAGTGTGTTTAATTATGATAATCGTAATTACATATTTTTATTGACATCTGTTAGTGGAAGTAAACACCGTTCCACTAAAAATTGAATTAACTGAGTTATTTGGACATCCTGTTAGTAGAAATAAACATCGTTCTACTATTATATTAGTTTGACATATTTTATCTGTAAATATATGTTGTTGAGATATTCTATTATCAATTGATAATATAAAATTGTATTCACATAGTTGCTGTGTAAATTGGTTAAACGCCTTGAATGTCGTCTATTAAAGAACTGCTCTATTCCGTTAGAACTGCAAAGTTATAATTTATGTAAAGTAACTCAGAAATAAACTTAAGTTTTAATAATTGGATATAAATTGTTTTTGAGAAACAATTAAATGGTTATTTTAATTAATTATATTATTAATAAATTTAAGATGGAAATATTAATTCTAACCATTTAATCAGTTTGTTTGATGTAAAGTAATTATTTTAAATGGAAATCGATTATTATATTAATTTGTTTTAAATTAATTTAACAGAAATGATTATGACAAATGATTGTTTAAAATTTAATAATATTTTATAATAACAATTGATGTTTAATTAATAGTTTTGATAAGTTAATGGTGCAGTCAAAATTGGATAAATTATCCAAGATAATGTTTTTAACTTTATTCATTTAACAGAAATGATTATGACAAATGATTGTTTAAAATTTAATAATATTTTATAATAGCAATTGATGTTTAATTAATAGTTTTGATAAGTTAATGGTGCAGTCAAAATTGGATAAATTATCCAAGATAATGTTTTTAACTTTATTCATCTCTTAATTAAGTAAGTTTTAAAGATAATTTAATTATATATGGATAACGAAATCAAATCGATTATTTGGCTTAAATTCCTGATTTAATATTTAAGTTAATCAAGAGCAACAACGTTGTTTTTAAAATGGTTTACGATTTGAAAATCAAATGGATTTACAAATTCTGGTTTGTCGAAAATTTTTGGATATCGAACTTCTATGAATCTTAACGATAAAAATGATTTCAACTAATGGTCTGAGAGGTAACTAAATACCCCAACTTGAACGATTTCGCTATTATCCAATAATTTGTATTAGTTTTTGTTCGAAATGAGTATTAGAATTGAATATCACTTTCAGCTATGAAACGTATATTCAAAATTGAGATTATCATGTAAGATTGATAACTTGAATTTTCAAAGTTAACTAACACTTATGTTTTCAAATAACATAAAAAAATAGGTGTTAAATTATAAATAATTTGTAGATTATTTAAATAAGGCTTAGAAGATCCAATAGATCAAATAAATCCCTTTATTTTATATTTGATAGTTAAATAACTGACTATCAAATCTGGGCCATTTACCTTATCGACTATCGTTTCGAAGAGTCCGGAATCTAAATTTCCACTTTTATCCGATCTATACGTTGCGTATCAGAGATTATTGAAGGCCATTGAAGAAAGAGTTTATGCAAGGGCTATTCTGCCGATTCTAGGTAGAAATTACCTAAGATGGATTTACAGGATATTACCTTCGGTTTGTCCAGTCTTGGGATAACTTGTATGGACGAATGTCTGACAGTGTATGCCTAATAAATTGTGTAAGTTGATCTCTTCAAACATATTTATGTGGTGGTGGAGGAATTCGTTTCTCTTAGCTTTATACCCATGGTATTTTTGAGGAAATCAATTTTTGATTTGGCGGGTTTGACAATATGGCATTCAAAGTGAACGAAGATGTGTTATGTCTAAATGTTAGCGTGGCCTCAAGTTTCACAACCGGGAAATGACAAAAATCAAGCTGGTAGCATGGCTATGTAAATCGCTCCCATTATGGTGTATTGTCACCTATCTAGAGAAAATTCCCTTTCTTCTTTATTCTATCGATGTTTACCCTTTCGGGAAATGGTGGGTCGCACCCAACCGTTGGTGATAATACATTCAATACACTCAAGCAAAATGAGTGGTCGATCATATATGGTCGGGTTGTAAGATGTTCTTGTTAAACCCAGTGTATTCCTCTCTAGAGATACACTATCGAAAGGTGGTTCTATACCTTTTCAGAGTTGGAAATCCATTATCCAATAAGCGCTCATGGTTATGATTGTGTACTATGTATGTGGAGCGTGAGATGCAAGCATTCTGCCAAAGTACTATTTATTTGATTTAGATACTATTATAATATCAGAAGAGTTTTGATACAAAGATGTTTTGACAATCCATGTTTTTGTGTGGATTGGTCTTACGACTATATTTTCTTTCAAAAGGATTTTGAAAGGTAAACCAAGCATTTTGGGTTCTCATAAGGGAAAAACGTGTTTCGTATTTTATGCGGCGTGGTCTTATGAGATACCCTTTATTTCTCAAGTTGTTTTGAAAATTGTTTACTCACACCAGTCCCATGACTGTCCTAGAGCTTATATTTTCAATGTTTTCAATAAATTCTTAGATGTCCAAATTTGTACGGGCTGTCAAGTAGTTAGGGATTTTACAGATACTGGAGGAGCTTGGAGTAGGAGACTTCAATGTTAGATATTTAGAATTTATTCCACTGTGTTGCATATGTGATGTACTCTGATGATATATGTAAGTATAAATACAGTTTGTATCTCAAAGGTGATTATATATATGTGTGTGTATATATATATATATATATGTGTGTGTGTGTGTGTGTGTATACATACATACATACATATATATATATATATATATAGTGATTATATATATGTGTGTGTATATATATATATATATATGTGTGTGTGTGTGTGTGTGTATACATACATACATACATATATATATATATATATATATATATATTATCCTGCTGCGATTGTGAGATTCTGTGTTGTTGTTCAGTTCCATTTTCTATCTATTTTCTTCTATTCTATTTTTTTTTTCCTTTTATTTCTCACCTTTTAACTTCTTTCTATTAATGATTCATATTTTCGTGGAATTTGAGTTGGATGTGAGTTTTATTCAGTCGACTCAAGTGGTATGGATTTGCGGGCCGTTACATGACCAGTAAGGAAATTGACCATGCTGCATCTTTTACCGTATATTCTATTGGATTCATCATGATTAAGTCGACCTATGACACTATAGGATTCACTGTAGGTACAACAATTTCTCCATGACGATCTCATAAATAATAATTTGGCATAAAATCAAACTTATACAAATGTACTTTAACTATGCCTTGTTTTCAAAACCTCATCAGTTTGCACTTACTACACAGACAATGAAGTTTCTCATAATTTTGATTATTACATACCGTGAATCTAACAAATTCATTTACATTATTGTAGAAATATGCTTTTATTGAATCTTTCATTCCAGTTCTAACTTAATACATCCAAGTACGATAGACATAACAATCGAATATTGTTCTTGATTTAAAAATATATGTTAGTGATTTCTATAACACGTATATACGTTAGTAAACCCTTTTGGGACTAAAGGCTTTACACATCACACTTCTTTCAAATTTTAACAACGTTTTGCTATATGTATGCATTAGTTGCATATAAGAAGTGTATTTTTTTGTTGTATTCTAAAAGTAAAGTAAAGCCATTTTGGACTGAAGGCTTTGCACACCTCACTATCATATACCGACGATACTTCATTTCACTTCTTCTACACACCACCTTCTGCCTAATCGATTTTAGAAGAATATCTGTTCATCTATATTCATTTCTTGATATAATTTTTAAACTATTTGACAAGAATATTTATTCTTAGAGATATTCATTTCTAAACTTTGAAAATCATTTTTTATAGAATATTGGTTGTTACAATAATCATTATTGATTAATTTTTCAAAAAGTCGATATTAGAATATCGATTTTAAATTCTGAGAAAATCGATTTTATTAAAATATATTTGTTGTTATTATTTTTATTTCTGAATTGTTTACAAAATCAGTTTTTGTACAGTATACTCTGTTGTTATAATCATTACAATTTTTTAAGAGAAATAAATTTAGTAAGATATTTGCTCTTATTGAATTCATTTATAAACATTAAGGAAAATGGATTTCAGTGCAGTACTTGTCGTTGTTAAACTCAATTCTAACAAAATTAATTTAAGTATAGTAATTCTTAACTTTTTTTTTTTTTTTTTTTTTTTTTTAACTATAAACTTCGAAACGTACTTTAAAATTCGTATAATTGTTTACCTTTTCGCGTACGTTATAACAAACATTATTTAGTCTAACATTTGTGTAAACTTATCAATACGCATATTAATCAATAATCATACTCTAATATTTGCAAGTGAAAAATATAGCTATAAAGAAATAAAGATCAAGCATGCGAAACAAAAATATACATATAGATGTTCTCATGCTTCGTAATTAGAGAATCTCCTAAATGGCGTCATGGCCTTTTCCTTTTTTCTTCCCACCGCCTCTTTCGCCCATTCTCTTCTCAAATCATTCTCGTCTCCTCACCCATTTCCTCTTTTCTTCGCTTAACCCAGCCATGTTTACGCCTTGCGTGGATGTATTATATGATTACCTTTATCCTCTGTCAGATCTAAGCAATTGGACGCTATTTTCTCTGAGATCCAAAATCCCCTTTTTTTTTCCCTCAACCCCGTCTCCTTACTGCTTTACTCGCATGATCCATCTCTGAAACCGTTTCTCCTCCACTACAGTGTCCTTTTCAGATGATTACTCGTATCAAGTTACTTGTTCTTCAACTGAAGGACATGGTAGTGGAGGGGATTTAGTCACCTACGCAGAGCTTACAGATTTGCAGCAACTCCCTCTTGGTTTTGATGGTCTCGCGTCTCGACTCTGTCAATAATGGGTCATCAGGCGAACTGGGTATTCAATGTAAGTGTTGTACTCGTCTTGTTGGTTGTACGTGGTATCAGTTTTGGGCTTCTTGTGAGTTTTGTGGTTTATTGAGGTGTTCGGTTGTTTCTCTGGGATTTTGTAACTCAGTTTCATGTTATCTTGGATTCTTCTCTTTACCATATAGCAGCTGTCTGAGTGTGTCACGTTTAACTGGATTTTGTATAAGTAGGTCTTCACCGTTTGTTGGACGACATAAACCGAGATGCTTCTGCACTGGCAATGTTCATCGAACTAAGGTGAAGGTTATGCTTGTTTGTAGGACAGTGAAAAAGGTGAAGTCGTGACTCTCAACATCACTGTCGTTCCGTGGATGTCGATATTTTCCTTCCTCTCCCAGCAGAGTCGGTCTCAACCACAACGTCAAAGTTCTCCTAGTTAACTGTGCAAGAAATGCTTCATACCTTTGGTGTGCGGCTCAAGAAATATGGCAGGCAATTTGGTTTGTACTCCCTAAAGATAGCACGTTCATCTCCTGTACATTGAGCTGTCATGTCTTGCAAGTTGTTGGATACCATAACCTTTAATTCAAACAGCCAAGTACTGTGCCTCTTGTATTCAATTGTACCCTCTATTCGGCTATGATAGATAGCTACTGTCTAGCCTTACCATGGATGCTGATTTCAGCACTGCTAAAGTCACCTTATTTACTTGTTACTGTAGTCTTGTACTGGGCAGCTTGCAATAACATAATTTCTCCCTGCGTGGAGACGATATATAATAGCCTAGTAACTAAGCTATTTGTGATTTATAAATATTTACTTTTCGTTTTGCATATTTATTTCCACCTATTTATGATTTAATATCACCAAAATTTAACATAACTATATAGATGACGTCTTTTCCCATACCAAATTATATTCTTTAAGGTACAAAGAAAACATAACATTAACCAAGCAAGCAAACAAACATAACATTACATTTGCGGAGCCATCAAAAGACTGTCTGTTTGTTCTAACTAAAGAAAAGCATAAAATGAAAATCACAACACACAGAAAGTATTTTTGTGCGGCTTGCAACGTAGCTGTCAAACTAAACCAAATGTTCAAAGCCAACCTTTTGCCGCAATCACAAGGAACCCTGTACAAGCACAGTAATATGCTATATTCGTTCTTGGCCACAGTTGATCAATTTCCTGTGCAAAACATATAGGATTCTTTATTAGCAGCAAATAAACAACATAATTAGAAAATTTTATATGGTTTCACAGTAGATTCTAGTTACTCACCTTTCTAAAATCGCTGAAGGCCTTGTCAGCTTCAGTACGTTCTTCTGTGCTCTCCTTCTCGATCCGATCTCTAGCCTGTCTGCAATTTTGTATATACATAACAAAAATCAATTTTGTTACAATATCTTGATATATAAAAGGGCTCATTTACAGGAAACTTGCTTAAATAACCTTCTAATATCGCTGAACACAAACCATTCTTTTCTTTGTAACAAATCGAAGCAGAAATGAGAACATAAACCTTAAACCTACTAAATTTTCCAACTAATCCAATAGTCTTTGCACTATCTAGTTTGCTAAAAGAATGACCTGCTCCACCAAAACATAAAACATTCAAAGACATAGAACTTAGTAAACTGGTGAACATCAAACGTTTCAAAGTTCAAATCTATCTTCTATCTACATAATAATTCTCACTAATCTTACATTTCTGGATTTCCAATTATATCACTGATTCATTTAATTACTTCATCCAATCAAGGTCATTTAATTATTCCAACCTTTGGTCCGATCTTGAAATACCGAAATTGCCCCACTTTTTAAATATCACCTAATACTAGGCCTGTCAAAATTTAGTCAACCCTTAAACCAACCCTTGTTAACCCTTTTTTAAAAGAGGCGGGTTACAGTATATTTTTTTCGTTTGTTACGTTCAGCCCGCTTTTTAAAAGAGGCGGGTTACAGTATATTTTTTCGTTTGTTACGTTCAGCCCGCTACAACACTCTTCAACCCTAGTTAACCCGCTACCGTGGAAACCACCCACTCCAGAGTAGTTTTCGTTTCTTCCAAATGTCGACGTCGTTCGAACCCTAAATTAATCATCCACTATTTTTTTCGATTACTCGATCTTGCCCTTGCTCAAAGTTTCGTCAACGTTATCTCTGAAATCTCCCACGATTCCACCTTTGATGTTGAAGCTTTAATCAAGGTATGATATTTCTCTCCGAAATTTTCAATTTTAGTTGTCAATTGAATAGATCGAGAACTAAAATCTTTAATCTATTCCATTTACAGTACATTTATCATTAATCGAGAGCTGAAATTACATGCCGTTGATTTTTCATTGTCGGTTGCGCCTTGATTGAGAAAATGCTTCTTTACCTGAGCTAATCGTCCCTCCTAAATGTAAGTTACCTCTTTTTAAATCATGTTTTATAGTTCTTTTTTTTTTTTGGTCAAATTCAGCTTGATTACTTGTGTTGCTCAGGTTCCGATTCACTTTGTTAGCATGGAATTAATCTCTGCATTGAACTGGTATAGAGAATACCAAGTCTGCACATAATGTCATGCCACATAAATAACTTATAATATGTTTAATCAATGTATACACAGAATACTTGTGTCCGTCGGTAATTACAAGTGTAATTAAACACGGCAAAAATATAGTATTGTTAATTGACATACGAAGAATAATGAAAATGATAAGTAGAATCAGTCTTGTTTAGATATTTTTGTGCAGTCCTTCAACATTTCGTTCATTTTCATTCTTAAATTCCACATCATGGGTTGATAAGGATGACACAAGCGTGCTTATTTCATCCATAGTTGACCTAATTAACTTCAATGAAATCTAAAATTTGACGCATAGGAAAATGATGTGAAGTTATAGCCTACTAGTTCACTGTATCTTTCAGTAAGGCACAGTGATCTGTGCGTTATAATTATGCCATAAAACGGGCTTGCCCCTTAGTCTAATTAACAATAAATTTCCTTAGAGTAACAATTGAATCCTTTCCATAGTTTTTGTTGTACTCGATCGGAATTTGAGGTTATCTTTGTGGTCGAGTCTCTTACTAGTTCGCTCTTTTGAAAACATTTTGCCATTATGGTGTAACCTTGCAAGGCTTCAATGATGCAGTGCCACGTTCAGGATGAAATATCCTTATAATAATGTCGGCAGTTTCTTGCATTTTAACAGAAAAGGTTTATTTTAAATGCAGTTGGAGGTATACTTGTAAACCGCTGATAGGTCGTCGATTGCTGATAGATCTGCGGTTGGAGGTATACTTTGTTTTATTTCTTTTAAATGCATTATTTTTTACATAGCACTATATGAGTTGCTATTTGATTTTTGTTTTACCTGTAGGCATGTTATATGGCATGAATCAAATTGTACACACACTTACATATGTTCTAAATGCATTTCCGTGCCTTTCAAAGTAACTTGGTAATGACTGTACATGTTTGGGGATGAGAATGCTTTGTTTGAAGTAATAATGTATGCACGTCCTTGCACATACACTAGCATAGAACCTGCGGCATCATAAATTTAGACAAGTGAAACCCAAAACCTTCTTCTGATTCATGTCACGACTACAACTACACTTACATAGAATCTGAGGTACAAATAATCTTACCAACTGGAAATATGATTATTCGAATAACTAACCTTAGAAAGCAAATGGAGGGAATGAAAGAAATGAACACTGTTTAAAAGAAACAGCCTCTCATAGAAATTAAGATTTTATATTTTGATCTAAAATTAGTTGATCAATGCACTTAACATACAAGTAATAATGTTTATAAAATTAGTTGATCAATACACTTAACATAAAATTTGGACTCATATAAAAAAAAATTTAACAACCATTTAGTAGAGTTAGTCCATTTAAGTGTTAGCCTACACTATTATTTTCTCAGTTGAGCATCAAGTGATCGGGATATTTCATTGTTTGCCCAGAAGCAGGAATGTTTTTTGGCTCTAAAATTTTGGAAGTATTAATTTGGTGGCTTGATGATTTACTATAGAAAATACAGAGAGTTCTCAATGATTATTCCCTAGCTAAATCTGCATATATGAAGAATGAAAATGATATTATACTCTTATCAATGTTTTTAACATTATTGAATAGTTACTTAACATGTCATGAATAAGTTAAATATATTTGTAATGTCTCTGGCTTACCGCTGTGAGGTGCTCACATCAATGTCTTTGGCACTTACTGCCTTGTGACCAAAAATAAAATAAGAAGGATCACACTTTAAAGAGTTGAGGCCCACCTTCACGAATGCCTAATACCATTGCATAAATATCTGTAGTCCAACTTGTAACTTAGGTGAGTTCATATTTTTTTTATATGAGTCCAACTTTGATGTGTAGTCCAACGTTTGTATAAATAGTAAACTTGTTAGTTGACGACAGCCGGATTAAAAAACGTTGGATTAGCACGTGTAAGTGGTGCTTTCGTCAGTAGATACAAAAAGTTCAAATTACGTTGGACTATATCTGTAGTTTTATCATGATGGCAAGACAGTTTGCATGCTTGCAGCCATTCATGTATATAGTTTGCCAAGCTTTTATTTTGTTTGTAAACTCCATTTTAATTGAACATTGACTAGCAAGCTTACTATTCTCAATTTGTTTCCACGCAGGTTAGGGCTGTCAAAAACATCTGCAGCATTGCTTTGAGGTAAATCTGCGTTCATCGGTTGTACATTGTTTCCACTTGTCTTGAAGAATAAGCACCTTTAATATATTTAGCCACATATGTTTTATAACAATTTGACTAATTTGCAATCTGTTGGAAGAGACTAATTTTGACTCCTGCCCACGGCAGGCAAATTTTGGCTTCTAATTATACCCGGTTTACATCAGATTTCTCAAAAGAACTCAGTTCCAAATATATCAACCTGATATATACATCACAATTATATGAATTTTGTACATAGAAGTACGATTATGATTTTTCTTTGTGATACGTACCTTGAATTTTAAACTATGACATGCAGCTTTCAGCCAAATATTGTTTATGTTTTTATCCTAAAACATGCGAAGTTGTTTTTAGTCAAAGTTTTCTTTGCATATTTCATAAAATATTTCAAATTAACTTTAAATCGAATTTGACTACATGTACGGCGTTTGGGTCAACTAGATTTTATATGGCTTAAAAGCATTGCTTTGAACTGGGCCGCAGTGTTAGTCTTTGTGTATGTGTGTATATTAGGGTCTTTATTTTTGCAGCACTTCTATTGCTCTTTGATTTCCACGATTTTTGAATGGTTTTGATATTGTTGCTTTTTTAAATTCTTCCTTATATTATTTCTGAATTATCGGTTAAATGCAAGTTTTATCTCAGTTTTGTAATATACATCATTTCATAATTATCTATGTACACATCTTTTGTATATATTTTCTTTTGTATATACTGAGTTTGGCTATAATTATGGCATGAGATAGAGTTGTCTTTTTCCTATTCAATGTGTTTATTTTCAGTTAGTTAGAGGTTTATTTTTACAATAAAAATTTGAATTAAGGTGAAAAATAGTATGTATATTGTTGAACAAGGTACTCAATTAAGAAACACAGTAGAATCGGTGGTTGCGATAGATTCGGTTGGTAGCTCTATAAAAAGTAAGCGACAAAGAAATACTTTCTTTGATGTCTGGAAATATGTCGAAAAAAATGAAACGGTTGAAGGTCAAAATCGCACATGTTTTTGCATACAATGCAAAAGAAAATATATTTGGGGAGGTAAATATGGTACAAACAATTTGCTAAGACATGTAGCGAAGTGTCCGTTAATTGCTAAAAGTTTTGAAAATGATCAAAGAAGTAATTTCGATCAGAAAATATACAGAGAGTTGATGACATAAGCTATTTATTGAACATAACTTGCCATTCAAATTTGTTCAGTATAAATGTATTCGTGAGGTCCATTCATACTTAAACAATCAAGTGGAACATTATTCAAGAAACACATCGCGTTCTGATGTTATGAAATTATATGAGGTCGAAAAGATCAAACTTAAGGATTTTCTTAAGTCATGTAGTGGAAGAGTTAGTTTAACATCTGATTTATGGACATCAGTAAATACCGATGGGTTTATAACTTTGCCAGCGCATTTTATCGATAATGATTGGAATTTGCAAAAGAAGCTGTTGAATTTTTGTTTAATGTCACCTCCACATTCAGGTTCCGCTATATTTGGAAAATTTTCAAGTATGTTAGTTGATAAGATATTTTCGTGCACTTCGGATAATGCTTCTGCAAATGATAAATTTGTTGGATTATTGGAATCAGATCTTGTTTATAGGAAATTTTTAGCGGCGAATGGATAATATTTGCACGTTAGATGTGCGGCGCACGTATTAAACTTAATAGTGCAAGATGGTTTGAAGTGTGTTTCTTCTTTTTTGAGTAACATTCGTGAAAGCATAAAATATATTAAAGGTTCTCAATCTAGAAAAAAAAAAAATTAGAATGCATAGCTACTCTCTCATTGGATAGCGATAGAAAATGATTGCGTCAAGATGTTCCTACTAGATGGAACTCAACATTTACAATGCTCAAAAATGCCATACATTATGAGCAAGCGCTTTGTCATTTGAAATTATTCGATCCTAGTTATACTTATTGCCCAACAACATAAGAATGGATCAAAACAAAGAAAATTGCATATTTCTTAGAAGTATTTTATGATGCTACATGTTTATTCTCTGGTACAAATTACCCAACTACTAATTTGTTTTTTCCGAAAATTTTCAAGGTTCATTACACATTGAAAAAATGCATGAAGGAAAATGATTTTATGTCCATTATGGCAAGTGATATGCTTAAAAAATTCAAAAAATATTGGAGTGAGTTTAATGTGTTGCTTTCCATCGCTTGCATCTTTGATCCACGGTATAAGGCGAATTTTGTTCGATTTTCATATAAAACATTGTATGGGAATTGCTTAGAGTTTGAAAATGTGAAAATGAAATTGGTAGAGCTATATAATGAATATTCGGAAAAAGTGGAAAAAGAATCCTACGTGGAAACAAGCGTTATAGGAAATATGGAATCCACCGAACCATTTGCATGTCCATATTCACAAGAATGCGAAGATGTGATGGAGAAATTCTATTTCTCTGAATTTGCTAGCAATCCTCATAAGTCCGAACTTGACTCTTATTTAGATGATGGCTTGATTGATGGTAAAATACAATTGGATATTCTCGCATTTTGGAAATCACAACAATATTAATACCCTACTTTGTGTCGCATGGCTAGAGATATTTTAGCAGTTCCAATTACGACCGTGGCTTCGGAAAGTGCATTTAGTATTAGTGGTTGGGTCCTTGATGACTATCGTAGTTCACTTAAGGAAGATGTGGTAGAAGCATTACTTTGTTCAAGAGATTGGTTGTGCGGAACGCCAATAACGCCAACAATTGAAGACCTTGCAGAGGATATTACATGTGTTCTTGATCACGAAGAGCATGCTACACTACCCTATACATCTTTGGCTAATTGATACTTAGTTTTAAAGGTATGCTTCTATATATATAGTGTGTGCTAAATATGTGAACCCCTCCTGTGTATTTATATGTTACTTCCTATGTGTCAAACTGTGTGATTTGTCATGATCGGAATTTTTTTAACAGGTAATTGTATCCTGCCAATGTGGGGATCAATGTGGTGTAATTCTAATTGGATATGGTGTAATTTTTTAATAGGTAACATATAGTATAATTCTACTTGGATATGCATAGTTCTATCCTGCCAACGTGGGGGGATCTTATCTTTGTAACAGGTAATTTTTGTCTATGTTAGATGATCAACTTCATCTAGTAACATCAGGAAGACAAGCGACTACATCATAATTTAGGAGAACTTACGAAAATAATCCGTTGTTGCTTTTATATTTAACATCAACTGAACTGCCATAATATTTTATAGATCAGTAGAATATAAAATTTCATAATTTAACCTCTGATTATGCCTATGTATGTATTGTATCCCTCAATACTATAAACTTCGCAACAAGCTTGACTTCTGATTTTTCTGTATTCGCCTATAACTGTAACCTTTCTCCAGGATATATCTTTTGCCCAGAAATTTCATTAGCTTTCTTTCCAATCTCTACAACTTTCATAACTGCTCCTTGTCAGCATAGACTTGGTATTTTTTTTTCTCTTTTTCTTTTTTCTGCCTAAAGCGAAGTATTTTAGTTAACCTTTGTTATTGGACATGATATAAACATGAGACCATGTATCTCTATATTCATACCTGACATGATGAACGAAAAAGATGGCACCTAACAATGTCACTACACCAGCTATTGACTTCATCACTTTGTTTTGTTTACTTCTCATTGGTGGTAGAGTTGGTGCCTATGTATGTATTGTATCCCTCAATACTATAAACTTCGCAACAAGCTTGACTTCAGATTTTTCTGTATTCGCCTATAACTGTAACCTTTCTCCAGGATATATCTTTTGCCCAGAAATTTCATTAGCTTTCTTTCCAATCTCTACAACTTTCATAACTGCTCCTTGTCAGCATAGACTTGGTATTTTTTTTTTCTCTTTTTCTTTTTTCTGCCTAAAGCGAAGTATTTTAGTTAACCTTTGTTATTGGACATGATATAAACATGAGACCATGTATCTCTATATTCATACCTGACATGATGAACGAAAAAGATGGCACCTAACAATGTCACTACACCAGCTATTGACTTCATCACTTTGTTTTGTTTACTTCTCATTGGTGGTAGAGTTGGTGCAAGCTCCTTCTTACAGTCTTCAAACATTTTGGTTCCTTTTTATGTCTTAGGTGTTTAATATTGAATGATTCATAAACAGCAGATTCATTATTATTTCAGCTCACAAGAGTGTTATGCTATACCTCAATCCAATGAAATGATCATGGCTAATTGCTACTTTCAGTGTAGTTCAGAGGTATGTTTTTATTTTTAGTCTAAAGCTATGTTCTATTTGGGATTGTGCTGAAACTTGTGACCATGCAGAATATGAAAATTAACCAAGCTATTGGATTATGAAGATGATGCAGCACATTTTTGAGCCTGTAATATGTTTTATTTACATGCTTTGAGACTTATGGGTTGTAATTCAAGAATTATTCGATGTACTTCGCTTGTTTGGTGTAGTTTTCGAGCCTGTAATGTGTTTTATTATGAGAATTTTATGATGTTTCCAGTTTTAAGATATGTTTATTGGGTATGTTCGTGTTTCCATTTTTTTATTGTAGTTTTAAGATGTAGTTTTCGAGCCTGTAATGTGTTTTATTATGAGAATTATATGATGTTTCCAGTTTTAAGATATGTTTGATGGGTATGTTTGTGATTTCAGCTTTTTTACTGCAGTTTTAAGTTGTGTTTTATAGCCTTTTTTATTGTATTAGGGTTATAAGGGTTGTAATGGGTTAACCCTTTAATCAAAAAAGTCAAAAGGGTCGAGCTATTATATGTAGCGAATAGGCAGGGTTGAATTTTACTTGATCCTTATATTACCCTACCTTACCCTTTTGACACGTCTACCTAATACTCACTACTTTTGGCTATGTATAATTATTTCCCTAAAACTTTGCATGCAACCTTTCATAAATAATTTGACCGTTATATTACTTACTACTTCTGTATGTGTATAATTATTTCCCTAAAACTTTGCAAGCAACTTCTCATAAATAACTTGACCGTATATACTTTTACTGTATATAACTATTCATTACATTTGGCTGTGTATAATTATTTCCCTAAAACTATGCATGCAACTTTTCATAAATAATTTGAACGTATATACTACTTACTACTTTTGGCTGTGTATAATTATTTCCCCCTATCTCGCCGTAATTTCAAATTAGAAATAGTCACATATCCTTTATCCTGCAACCTACGTCAGCTATTTTACAAATAGCTCTGTGCACAATTACAACTAGACTTCCTCAACTATTTGACATTTTCAGGAAATAAATATTCCGAGATTCTTATACTAGATAAATGCATTCTAGAAAAATCGACTGGTCCTATAAATACCACAGAGTTTGTTCAATAACATTCATCATTCTTTCATCCGAACATTTTCTATTACTCTACTCATTGCCACTACTACTTCCTCGCATCTGCTTCAGGTTACCTTAATGTGTGTTTGAAATGGCACATTTTCTAAAAGCCACACCACAAGCCTATAAATATTGTTTGTTATATCCACTTACTATTCATGTATCTCCCATACAGGTTCTTTTCCACTACTCTCCCATAGTACTACATTTAAATTTTTCACCATCGTTGTTTCCTTCCAACATTTTCAGGTAACTGAAATTGTATACAAGTACATACGCTTTCAATTGCTTCTTACTTACATGTGTGCGTTCGACAATTTTTTTTCTATCTTTACATCACGCTGTCATTTGCAGAAACTGTGTAGATTGCAAATGACATTGGAACTAATTCATACAAATGGAATTGTTTGATTATTTTCTTTTACCAAAAATGATCATGAATTTTTCCCTATATTCTTTGGTTAACTTTTTTTCGCATATGTTTTCTTTAAATAACTTGGTACCTTTTTTATATCTATCCAATATTCCTGCTATATATGTTGTTATTTCAGGTTATAGACCAACCTACAAAAGGAATAGTAATTGTAGAATGTAAAGGTTAACTTTTTAGCGCTTGCATTTCTAACCTTGGTGTCCATATGTATATTAGCTTCTTCAAAGCTTGATAATTCTATAGCACTTATACACTTGCAATTAATTTCAATTGTTATTTACATATACTTTTTCCATATATTCTCATAAGTTTCGTTGCTTTATTTCTTTTTATATTATGTACCACAGTGATATAACATTAATACATTTACTCATTTGACTAAAATAGATATCAATTATTTGTATATGATTTTACAATGATATCTTAACATATATAAGTAATATTTTCTTTCCTATATTATTTCTGTGTGGACAAATCAACGTAACAACAAAAGGAACATAAACTGCTGCACATGTAGAATCAACAAAAGCATGACTATTTTTATTATTAATTTATTTTTAATTATTATGACTGATATGTACCACAGTGATATAACATTAATACATTTACTCATTTGACTAAAATAGATATCAATTATTTGTATATGATTTTACAATGATATCTTAACATATATAAGTAATATTTTCTTTCCTATATTATTTCTGTGTGGACAAATCAACGTAACAACAAAAGGAACATAAACTGCTGCACATGTAGAATCAACAAAAGCATGACTATTTTTATTATTAATTTATTTTTAATTATTATGACTGATTTTGTTTTAAATATATTATCAGATAAAATAGTCAGATTAAGTTCTTTTCTATAAAGAAAATCGGATTTAGTCCATTCTAAATTTAGTTCAAATTATTACATTGTAATATACCGTTTTTACAACTATTTCCACATGTATTTATTATTATTTTTCGTGATCAAATTTTTAAGAATTGTTTCTTAGAATAATTAGTACTATGTACGTAAGATTACTTGCTCATTTGGAACTTTTTGTTTCATTTGATATGCAAGTTATATATTGTGCTTTACTATTGATACATCAATTTTTGTCCCTGATTTCTCTTATGATTACTATTTTAAGAAGAGATTATTCCATTCAATGCATTTCTAAATCATCCAAATGAACAAATACTTTGTGTTGCTTTATCTTATGTTTATACATGTTCAGTGTCTATTGAAAATAGGATTATAAAATGAAAGTATTGTTTTTTTTTTCAGCCGGTTTTGTTGGTTAGATTTTACTCTCATTTTGATAATGAATCAGTAGAATGTGTTCAACGGAAAAGATAAGTGGATTTGTTTCCAATTGTTTCAGCAATTATTTAAAGTTTGTGGATCAAATTCAATAGAGAAGGGAGGTGAACATGTGAACTACAAATCAAGTAAAAAATAGGAATTAAATTTATATTAGAAGGGTGCAAAAAAGGCCCTTATGACTGACTTCATATTTGGGAATTCTACAACAATTTAGAACATTGTCACATTCACTATAAAATCTCAAGGACCGCTCAAACCAAAAAATCTTGCAGTGAATTATCAATATTTATTATGTGATAATAATTAATACATAATTGGCAATATGATCATGCATTAAGTCTTACAAAAGGAAAAAAATGATAAAATTAAAGGGAAAAAAATTGATGCACCAATATTCAAAATACTTGACTTCAATTTCCCTCCTAAAGTTCCCTTCACTTTTATTTTATTACTTTCTCTCTCTTCTACGTTATCATTTCTCTTTCCCTTTGATTTTATGTCTATTCATACCACTTTTCTTCATTACTGTATTCTACATTGTTCATATTCTAGAATGTTTAATATTTTACCAGTTACATCTTATCTTATAATTATCTATTTTTACATTATAATAATTTATATTATATTGTAATATTTTTTACTTTAGTTTATTATTTTATTAATTTCACTTATGCATCAAATATTCATATAAGGTTACTTATAAAATGAATATAAAAATCCGCGATAGTGTCACTTCCAACTTTAGTAGTTAATTACTTCATAATCCTTACCTTACCATTAGAAACTAATCAATTAAATTAAATTATAGATGTGTCTTTCAATTTTATTCAAAAAAATAAACCGAATATGGACCATCATGTTTGACTAGCTAAAGAGGTTGTACATAGCACAATATAAATCACTTTTGTCCCTACTTCTCCATATTATTACACCCCCTCATCTCCAAGCCTCTCTGTATTCTTAGGTTAGTACTTCTAAAACCTGTCAATATCGCACAAATAAATGTAACATCTCTTTTATTTATTTTCATCCATATGTCATTGATTATCAAAACTTGGCTAATTCTTCTTTTCTTTTTCATAGGAACTCATATCACGAGCATATATGAAAATATTTGATAGTTTAAGCTCTCTAAAACCTATTGATAATAAATATAACTGGAAAATCAAAGTTCGATTTATTAGAATCTGAGAAAGTTACAGCAGTAAAGGTGACAAGGAATATCTAGGAAGAATTCGGGTACCGTTTGTTGCATAACATAGCATACCCGAATTTATGTTTTATATGGGCAAATCATGTTGAATACTTGAAGGACAAGTTGGAAGAAGGACAAATACATTCTCAGCAATTTGTGTGTCAACTCCTACAAACCAGAATCTATAAACCAATCCGCAACGATCTACAAATTTGGTTTACAAGACGTACCAAGGTAACCAAATTATTGAATTATGAGATGATGATACAGGAAAATGAATTTGATTAATTTGATATTGCTGATGTGAAAGAGTTATCACTAGAGAAAGACCAAGCTCAATTATTAGGTATGATCTAAGATACTTTAGACATGCATACACGTCTGTTTTACAATAAGTAGCAAGTTTCATTTATTTGTTATTATTATTTATCAGATTTTATTGGAGTGCTCAAGTATAAGGATTGTGATATTTTAAAAGATGGTTTAAATGAGTTTGTGAATGCAAATGGCAAAGAGCGATGCAATTTTATATTTGAACTGTAAGATGGGAGGTATGTATATATAACACTTTAAATATTATGGAATTTAAATCTTTATTTTGTTATATGCATAAACAATATTTTGCTTCCCATTTTTATGTTTTCAAAGTTCTACTGTGAAACTTTGTTTTTGGGATGATTTTGCCAAATTGTTTGTTACCGCTTTAAAAGAAGCTACTGAGAAACCAGTTATCATCATTATGGCAAGTTGTAGGTTGTATTCATTTAAAGGTACAATTTTAGTATGACTTCTATGTTATTCATAATTGAGAAAATTTATTAAAATATGTTTTGGTAGGATTTACCCATTTTTCTTCATCAATCTAGCTCAATTCTCTCATTCATTGGTCCAATTATGTTATTGACTATCAATTACTTCAATGTGTGAAAATTTAATAACATGACGTTTAATATATTGTAGAGCAACCTAATATGACCAATGTTGGTGCAACACGGTTTTTCATAACCTACAATCATCACGAGTTTCTTAAAATGAGAAAGAGGTAAATTTGAGTTTTATTGAAATGTAATATAATTTTTAAATATAATATACATCAAAAATTAAACTTATAAAATATATAGGTTGGGTATTATTGATTTCAATGAAGGAAAAGTTGATGTTAAAGATATGATTACCGAAGATTATCAAATACCGAGTATTTGTGAGATAAGGAACTTGAAATCTGAATATATTGAGGTATACTCACTCCCTAGACTTTAATTTTTTTTATTTTTAATTTGTCGTTCCTTTCCAAGTACCCAAAGTTACTATATTTTATAAATTTCAGAAAGAAGTTATTTGTCAAGTAACTGTTAGGAATGTAAAAGAGGAACAAACTTGATATTATGATGATTGCTTAGCATGTAGTGATCAAGAAGTTGAGGAGAAAGATGGGAATTATAAATGTCCTAATTGTAAAAGAAGCGTACCCTGTCCAGACATGAGGTAATTTTCTGTAATGCTAGAGAAAATTTTACTTACTTTCCTACTAATAGTTTTTATATGTGTGTGTGTGTGTAGATTTAGATTGTGTTATTGTTGAATATAATAGTGGCAGTACTGCAATAATTTTGCAAGACCGTGAGATTTACAGAATAGTTAAGAAAAATGTTTAAGACATAACGGGAGATCAAGAAAAGGTATGTATAGCTCCAAATATTCTAAAAGAAAATTTTAATACTTTATTATTTGACAAAATTAAAAAAGTTATAATATTCTTTCTAGCAAGGAAAGAAAAATGAATTTCCAACAATTTTGAAGTGTTTGGAGAGAAGACAATATACAATCACTATATGTGTTGGTGAGAATAATGTACACAGAGGTTCAAGCATGTACACGGCCACAGAAATATTTGAAGGTTTTGAGTTGATTGGGAATTCTATGAAAGAAAGTGAAGACGATGCAGTTGCGTTACAAAGTTCACAGGTATTCTATTGTCACACACACACACACACACACACACACACACACACACACATATATATATATAAATAATATAGTTAGTCATGTTCATTGCACCACGTTATTTTATTTCATTTATATGCAGTCTATACCAAGTTTCAGCACTGAATCTAAAACTGACATCAATATGCAAACCCTAGTACCGAAAAATCTACAAACACTAATAGTTTGAAGAGGAAAAGCAAAGAGATTGATAATGATGTCAAGCTGCCATATATTTTTGGCGACTTTAAGGATAAAAAAATGATGAAAATGGATTTATTTCAAAACTGAAAGCAATTAAAAAAGAAAAAATAAGATATATATTTGATGGTTATTTTATATACGGTGTACATATTGTTATTATTTTGATAAAGAATGACTAATTAATATTGTGCATCTATTCAAATGTTTATTGCACTACAGGAATGAAAAATATTCAAAAAATTGGAAGTCGTGAAGTTATGCTGGGAACAAGATTGGACTTGAACATATTTTTCATGTTTATTTTGTTTGATATGGAAACTACTCATGATCTTGTATTTATTTTTCTCTGATTTTCACATTTATTTTGTTTAGAATGAAAACTACTCATGATCTTATATTTATTTTGCTCTGAAAACTACTATTGATTAACGTATTTTTCTGGTATGGATGTTTATTTTTATGTTGTAATTTGAAATTTTAGTTAGAATGCCTCTTATACATACAAAAATATATTTAAAACTTAATAACAAAGCATACATTGCATCATATTATATTTAAATATATATATACACATCATATACACTTTTTTGCTTCATCAAAAAAAGTTAACATATTGTAGTTTGTATATAAATTATATAATATTACTTGAATTGTATCACTTATACAATTTTAATGATTGTTTTTTTTCAATTTTTCACATTTAAAGATCACAAAAAAAGTTTAAATTGTAATGAATTAAGAACATATTTTCAGAATAAAATCACAAATAATCATTTATTTATTTTATATCTATGCCAAAAAATAACCATTCATAACAAAAAAATTAGATGGATAACAAAATAATTAATCAAATAATCATCCACGGCAAAATTATTATTGGGTGAACAACATAACAATTAATTATTATTACTGCATAAATTATTAGATGGGTAACAGAACAACTAATCAAAATAATCATCCATGATAAAATTATTTTCGGATGAACAACATAACAATTTATTATTGTTGCCGCATAAATTATAATATTTAAATATATATAACTATTTAATATTAATTACAATACTTTATTTTTCTTTTATTTTTGATATTTAATCATTACATTTTTTTTAATAACATAAATTTTATCCCAGCAAAGCGAGCACAAAATACTAGTATACTAAGTAAAGGCACAAATATTCACGCCAACTAATCACAAACATAAAAATTAGTAACTCAACCACAAAACATTTGACTTAATACCAGGTTACTTAATTAATTTGCATAATATGATATTATGAATAGAGAGAAAATTAAGGCCCCGTAGATTTAAGTCTACCATTATGTTTCAACTTTCAACTTTGCAAGCATAACATTTTGTACTCCGTTTCTAAGCATCCTAACATCCTTCAACATAAAAACTACCCAGTGATATAAGAATGTCAATTAGGGGGAGCATTTATGTTTGTTTATATCAGAATTCCACGAAGTAGTGAAAAACTAAGAGAACGAAATTCAAAAAGAAAAGGAAAATGAGTCACCTAATCTCGTGTTCAAGCCTTTTCACAATGCTCCCAATTCGTAGAACCTGTATTCATATAAAAACGTGATCACTAATGCATGATTAATTACAACTCCTCAATCACCCAAACACAAAATAAAGTCAAATGGGACTTGCTTCAACCATGTTCAAAAAGTCCACAATGACAAACAAACAAGAAATTTCTACCACGGTACATGTGTGTATATTAGGATTTGGTTATAGTTTTTCTACTAATTTTGTCAAACTACTTGTTGTGAAGGATTTTGATTCAAAACCACTCAAATAAAACCCCCCAAACAATCATGGTAAATGTGCAAAAAAACACAGCATTCAACAATCAGTATTCAACTATCAGCGTCCAGCTTTCAGCGTTTTAAACAAACGAAGCCTAAAATTGTTCTGAATTATTTTATCTGAATAGATGTTTTATTCAGAATTAAAAAAACAGTATGAAAGTGTTCAACACTTATTCGTTGAATAAGCATTTCAGATCTGAACACTTATGCACAAGCGGTACCTTAGAAAGTTTGATTTATGAATCAGAACTTGCATTTGGAACTTCTAATTAAAACAAGCACAGACTTCATCTGTCTCTGAAAAAGCAGAAAAAGAATTTAGTGAGTAAAAAAACCAGACCTGGGCGTTGTCATTTAGAACCTTAGCTTGCTCAGTAGGAATACCTTGAGGCTCATCCAGCTTGTTAATCTGTATTGAACACAAATCATACACTGATTAATTGATTTCCAATCAAGCATCAACAAAACCGAAATTGTTATTTAAGGAAAAAAAAAAGGCGATTTCTTACGGAAGCAGTGTTAGGAAGAGAAGTTCTCTTCCCGTTGCAAATCGAAAGAAGAACTTCTCTGGTGTTATAATTTCGATTTCTTATTAGAGAAGAGGATATTGACTGTAACAAAAGGGATTCGCTGAATAAGCATTTCAGATCTGAATACTTTTTCGCAAGCGGTACCTTAGAATGTTTGATTGATTTATAAATCAGAACTTACATTCAGAACTTCTAATTAAAACAAGCACAAACTTAATCTGTCTCTGAAAAAGCAGAAAAAGAATTTAGTGAGTAAAAAAAAAAAAAAAAACAGACCTGGGCGTTTTCATTTGGAACCTCTTCAGTGCTAGTCGCCTTAGATTGCTCAGTAGGAATACCTTGCGCCTCCTCCATCTTGTTTATCTATATTGAACACGTACGCTGATTAATTGATTTCAAATCAAGCATCAACACAACCGAGAATATTATTTAAGAAGAAAAAAAGGCTATTTCTTACGGAAGCAGTGTTAGGATGAGAAGTTCTCGTCCCGTTGCAAATCGAAAGACCTGTGGTGTTATGATTTCGATTTCTTATTAGAGAAGAGGATATCGACTGTAAGAAAAGGGATCCGCCTCTTTTACACGCCATAGCTAATTTGCGGGAGATTAAAGAAATAAAATTAGCGAATTTCTTGATGAAGGGGAAATCGCTGGGAATGGACCGGGCTGTTAAATAGTGAGCTGCTAATTGAACCAATAAAGTGCCTCCTGTTACCATTGCTAAAAAAACACCTATACTATTTTTTATTATACGGGAAAATAACGTAAATGTCAAAATATAAGAGTAGTCACAAAAACATATTGATTCGAATTAGTCACAAAAACATATATGCATTTTTATTATATATCAAGTAGGATTAATGTAATCTTAATGTTTAGTTATTTTGCAAGTATAAACGATAAATGAAATGAAGAAATAAAAAGAGAAACGAAACAAATATAAGTTCAGAACATATCATTATATCAGTGGATATTTTATTGAAATAAAAAAAATATAAAAGTAAGATGTAATAAGTAAATCCCAAACTAATTTATTTAAATAAATCACTTAAAAGTAACATTGTCATTTGAAACACTGAAACTGTTGAAATAAAGAAACTGAAGATAAAACTAAATGTTGGACTCTGTGTTTTTAGAGATTTCTTCCAACAATAAGCTTGACTCAGATGAATAATCGATGGCTGATTGCGATATAACAGCATTAAATTATTATACGTTCCGCTTAGCAACAAATTTTATCTCAGGTAGTGTAGAAAATATAATTGTAAACAATATATTAGTCCTACAGAATGTTGAATGAATATATTGGTCAGGCTGTTCAGTTATAATTATTAATAGTTGGACAAAATATGCTTTTAGTTATTATTGTTTTTGTATCGCATTTGCGTCCAAATCTCGTTGCTAAGTGGTAGTCAGACATCATGTAATAGTTCCTAATTGCTAAGTGGTAGAACAAGAAAATTGACTCGGTTGTACATAAGACTTCTGCTGTATAAAAATATTGTATTCTGATATTTGTTATAAAAAAAATCTTCTGCTGTTAAATACTGTATGTATTTGTCTGTGATTCTATGACTGGTTTTATTTATTAAACCATGTAAACTCAATAGCAATATGTCATTTCGATCGGTTTAAGTTGGTTTAATTACCGACTTGAAGCGGTCGAAAAGGCAGGTCGTTATCCAAAGCAGCATAGACTGGCGTCCAGAAAGGAACATTGAAGTGCATTTGGTTTGGGAAAGAATTAGAATTAAAGCAGCATATACTGCCGTCCAGAGCAAGTTGCATAAACCTTGCTAAAGTAGTTATCCAAAGCATTGTCATTCCTAATTGTAAAGGGAAAAGCAAGTGACATTGAATTTATGATCTTTTGGTTATAGCAACGTCTTTATATACATATATGAGGTGAAAGTGAATATTTTTTAAAACATGGTTCGATTACCAGGAAAAAAAAATTGTTGAAATATTGCTTTGGATACAATCATGTTAATTAAATAAGATATTGCCAAATAATTTTTCAACATGATACAAATACAGCCCCATCTGACAACTAAAAGCATACGATACCATTCACATACAACTATTTAATTATAACTGAGACAAAAAACATGTGGCTAAGGGTATGAACACAAATTTTATTCAACCTAGCTTAAGAAACATTCACTAACCTTAATCCTTCAAAACATGGCAGCTTAAACAAAACCAAATTATGCGTGATCGTATTGCGGTGAACAGGCCCAGAGATTGAAGAAATTCCAAAAGAAAAACAACATTTGTGTATAATTAACGCACCTTGACTTAATTTGTTAGACACTAACAAAATTAATGTTCTTTTTCTTTTCCTTTTTTTTTTCTGAAAATGGATTCCTTTATTGATAGCTAAACCAAATATACACGCATACAATGAACAACACATATTCACACCATCACCAATAGCTAGCTAAACAACCCAAATCAAGCCCAGCTACATAAACAAAGAAAAAATGTGCAAGTTTCCAAATATTATAAGCACTGTCAGCCATGTAATTCTGATAATCATCACTTGCTCCGTTCATGCATTTTGCATACGACTTTCTGGAGCGCAACATGTCCCTTTTTTAGCCTGCTTATGCTAAGAATAAGCTAATTCCACATTGTTGTCGCATATTTTCAACATGAAAAACGTATCGCATTTCTTTATCGAACCATTGAAACAACTGTTTGTGGCACAATATGAGATCACATGACCCACACACATGATTTCCAAACTGCAACCAAGAATCTCATCAACTGCAGACAATCAACTTCAAGCTATCTACCATCAACATGAAAGACAAATGTTCTTCCTTCTCTGCTACTGCTACCGGTGACATTACACAATGCTGTAGATGAGAGACGTTGATTCTATCTGCTGCATTAATGCTACATTTAGAGCATAATAAGAAGTTGAAAACTGGCATAGTCGTGTAGCATAAGCGACGAGATTTGGACGCTAATGCGATACAAAAACAATAATAACTGAAAGCATATTTTGTTCAACTATTAACAATTATAACTGAACAGCCTGACCAATATATTCATACAACATTCTACTGGACTAATATATTGTTTACCGTTATATTTTCTACACCACCTGAGATAAACCTGGTCTTCTTAATTATGTGATTACATAGCATGGTGATATAATTATCATCTTAGAAGAAATACCACTTACCTTAAATAACATTTCTAAGTTTATTTAGATCCTAACACTATATGAATAAATAATATACAAACATCCTTCATACATGACTTAGCAGTAGAACTTTTCTTTCCTAAAACCTTGATGTTCAGCAAAAGGCAACAAAAAAAATATAGACATTACAAAGAACTTCCTTTTTTTTGTTATGTCTGTTATATTGGATCATCCATGAAATTCTCCAGTTTACTAAATAAGTCGGAAATGGAATTAATGAAAGTTAAAATTTGACTAAAAGAGTCACCCACCTTAGTTGCTTTACCATGTGCTTCTGCCTTAAAAAAGAAGAAGAAAATACAGAAATAATTTGAGCAAAAACGTAGTAAGTGTAAATCTTCATTATACTGTATTACTTGATTTCAAATGGTTGTAAGGCAGGAAGTGAATACCAAACTAAAATTGAAGCAGCCATAAAGCTAATGCATCGGTATATGGTATGTTAACGTGGTAAATTGGATGAAGGGAAAATTTGTGGTCAAAACATGGATTGATTTCATTTACGGAAAGAAAATAAGAAAATGGGTACAACATTGAGAAGGCCAAAAAGCAGAGCATTAGTTCAAGAAAATGTGTTGTAGATCCTGGTGTGGATTGTCTCTCCGCCTTGCCTTCTTCCATGATCCACTACCATCATGCTTCCAAGCAATACTATAATTTGCCTAACCCCTTCCACATTGAAATAATATTTACAAATTTACAATCAAAGGATCAGAAGGTCTTAGCATAAAAGCTTGGATTCAGGAAACACACTAGTGTGAACTCGTGCGTTTTGCAATCAAGGATCAAGCATAAATCAGTAAGTTATAGTAAACATATTTCTCATTGAAAATGAAAGCTCCTAACCAAGTTGAGCAAATATATCTGTATGCACTAAACTGTAGATTTTTCCATGAAAACTTGCAGTAAGAAAGTAAGAAATCAATTGGTTTGGTTTTCTCTTAACACTTACAAAAGAAAAACTGACAATTAATTCTGCTTTCCATTTCTTAAAAATGACCACAGCATAGTAATCAAGCATGGGAAATAATGAATCAGCGTGAGTATTAGCAAAAAAAATGTAGGAAAAGTAAAAGGTTCGGCATTCTTGTCAATTTTTCTTTTGTGGCAATTTATATTTGTAGTAATCTAGATTCTGGTTATCTTTAAAAAATAAAATAAAACTTAAGTAAACTGCATTGCACATTAAGATATTATGTCAACTGTTTTAGTAAATAATTATTTTACAAATTTATAGTCGGTTGGAGTATAATTTATTCATATTTGTTAATTATGAGTCTCAGCATCATTAAACTTGTAGAGTCAAATATATTTTCAACTTGAAGCATGCAATTTCATGTTACATGTTGACAAAGTGAAAACACAGATTAACATAAATATAACAAATTTATACTTTGGTAAAATAATGCCATTTATACTTTACCATTGTATATAATATAAGGAGCATAAAATATGGTTAAAAAAGTAGAAATGGAAGAAAATTGGAAAGTCAATTATTTTGATTCCTGTATTAGGAATAAATGCTAAGATAGAGAAATAAATAACTTATGTTTCTCTATCCAAGTTGTACAAAAGTGGAAATGTGAATTAAGTTAGTATATTAACCAAATAAACAATATAAAAGAGATATAGACACAACATCATACAATTAAACCATAATCAATTCGTACTGCAAATGCTAAAAATATTGCCGAACCTGCATTTTTCATTAGTGGCCAAAATATATGTAAATAGTGAAAGTTCTCGTTTGTTTTTTCTCACAAAACTATATACTAACATTTGAGTATTCTTGTATTATTATTATATGATGATAGATCAATTCTCCAAATCAAATCAAATCATAGTATCAGTTTAAATGAAACAGGTTTTCCAAATTCATTGGACAAAAGTAAACCCATGTTATTTTCCTTTTTTTATCTTTCTAGCATAAAGTCAATTCCTACATAGCCAAAATACATGGTTTCTTCGCGATGAGGGTCATAAGACTACTAATGAATAAAGCATTAAAGTGTTTTGTCTAATGCCTTTCCAGCCCTGTCTATCTGAATCTCTCTGATGGGATTCATTGGTAATCAAGTAATATTAAATCGTGTTACACGTGTTTTTCCCATCGGTAGTGGGTTTTCCAGTAATTTTTAATTTATAAATTGTCGGAAAATAAATAATAATGGTAAAGATCTACAAAAACAGAGAATGTTTTAAACAATGATGTATTTATTTGTCTATAACTGAATTTTAACAGTACTTAAAATAGGCATCTATGATCTTGGAAAAGCATAAATAAATTGAGTTTTTTCCCTCGGCAAACAATCAAAGAATGCATATACCATATCCATCCATAAAATAGTGATAATCAAACCGACCGTTAGGGAGGTTTTCCTACTGTAAGAGAGCCAAAACCAATTTTCAAACCGACCGTTAGGGAGGTTTCCCTACTGTAAGAGAGCCAAAACCAATTTTCAAACCGACCGTAAGGGAGACTTCCCTACTGTAAGAGAGCCAAAACCAATTTGTCTGTGCCAACTAATTACGGCATAATTTTCGCTCACCCAACCCGTCGTGTCCTTCTTTCTCAAATATATCAACTCTGATTCTTTCTCCTTTCCAATTCTTCCTTTTCCAATTATGAGAATCGAACCAATCTATAAAATTTGTATTTCGCCACATCGTTTTTCTTTTCCAATTCTTCCTCCTTTCCCTAAATCAATGCCGACGATTCTTCCTATCAAATCTTCGTTCCCTGCAAAATCTCACTTCTCTCTTCGGATATTTCAAGTTCAGTACCCTCATTTGCTACAAAACCCTGATCCCTTTCCATCACCACCCACTGGTTTTCCATCGCGAATGTCATACCCAAATCGTATACCCTAACAGCATCGCACCTAGACCAGCTCCACCAATAAGAACTGGTTTCCATCACGAACGCCATGCCTACATCGCATCCACTAATCAAGCACCAGATTTCCATCACGAACGTCACACGCAGATCGTCTACCTTGACTAACGCTGCACCTACATCGCCTCCGCCAAATCAATTATTGAAGGTACCGAATTTGATAACTTATACATATTTATGTAAGGCAAGTAAAGCAAAAAGTGGCAAATCCTTTTGTATTTCAGATTCATCTGTTTTATATTCATCTTGCCATTGTATCAACATTACTGTCTTGTTTTTCTTCTATAGTCAGAAACTGAGGTTAATTATGTGAAATCTGACTGGAAATTTTGGGGAAAAGTTTCAAAAAACAACAACATACCTGATGTTGTTCCAGGCTGCATTAACTATATAGATGTTTCACTGTACATGATTCCGGATATTGCTTTTAGATAGGTTAAACCTTGGTTTTGTTTCATATGGTTGTTGTCATTATGCCTTAATAATAATTTGAAGATCTTGGTAATGGATATCGATATCCACCATAGTATACAAGGGTAAAAATTTAAAGTATACATAGCACAACAGTTGTTCCCTCTGACTGGCAGTAGTAGTTCGATCAATTATGAATAGACTTAGTATCACTGTAAAGTAATACAAGTTCCAAATGGATGGCCTTTTGGAATATTTAATGAATAGCCTGAATGCTTTTTGGCATTTTTAATGCTTATTTTCCCTTTTTCTTTTGGATGTGTACTGTTGAAAATGCTACTATTTTTTATTGAAATTTATTTGTTTTTTTGTTGAACATGCTACTGCTTTTGGGCATGTTGTACCTTGTAAATGGGCTATAAATTTTAAAGTGTTTAGTTGCATAAAGTCATGCTAAAAACTTAACTATTTCAGGGTAAACTTGTTGATGTGCATTGAGTGAAAAGGTTTGAAACTAACATTATGATTTATTTTAGGTTCTGTTGTAGAATTTAAAATTTGGTAAATCTGAATCCTGCAAGTAGTTAAAGTTGTGCAGTTAGTAACCAGTGGAAAATGCTTATACATTTGGACCTTAAACAATCATTAATAGTTTACAAAATGTAATATTTTTAATATGTAAATAATTTTAAATGCAAATGACTACAGTTCTACATTTACGATGTTACCTTGCCAATAGCAATTACCATGAAGTTTATTGCATTGGTAATATTTTTAATATCTATTTTTTCTTTTTTACATCTATAAATTTTCATGTTTTATGCTACTTGAGATCATAAGGGTTTGCTTGTATCTGCTTGTTTTTCGACTGTTGTGAATTCCATGTTGCATCATGTTGTTGTCTGAAATGGCTAGATTCATCAAATCAATGGATGAATTTGAATACAAAAAAAACTTCCTTGCTCTTGCATGTGACATTTTTCATTCTCTCACATCCATGGATTCAATGAATCCAATGGACAAATTTTAAAGGGTGTTGTTGAACCTTGCTTTGTCCCTCTTTGTGTGTGTTGGGGTGGGGATAGTAGACAGTCAATTATTGATTACTAATCATCTCTTCCTTCATTTTTCATGCTTTTCAGCTGCCAGTGGCTCTAATCGTCTTAAAGTCATTTTCACTTGTTCATTTGTGGGTTCCACTTCTAGTACTTTTTCAGTCTGTTATAGGAAATGAAAATAAAGGAAAACCATGAAAATTGAATGCAGAAAATAAACTTATTAGTATAGTAATAAAGTCAACCATGAAAATTGAATGCCAGTGACTCTTTCTCGATGCTTGATTTGAGATTTCTTGCTAACAAAAATCTCTTATTTCCTCTAAGAAATCTCAATTCGTTTCCCTCTAAAACACCTACCTCTTAACATCACAAGCCGTCATCGACGATGAAGAATAAAATGGGTTGTTCCTCTGGCGTTTGCAAAATAAGGTACTTTTTTTAATTAGTATGATTCTGATTTGATTTTGATCTTACGTTTATAATTGTTATTCTAGATTCAGTTTTGCTAGAAATTTTTTATACTGTTAACCCCAATAAATCAGCGTTCGTTTGAAAACTCAGGTAGTTGAAAAAATTATATTTGTTTGCATTAAATTTTCTTTCTGTCAAACTCAGGTAATTTTTATGGCGAATATTAGATGGGAATATATTTGAATACATGAGTATGCACTTTGATATTCAATGAAGATTCTTATTGGGAAAATTAGATGAGGATACCTTGAAATTTTTTTAAAATATTCTTCACTATGCACTTTTAGCTGATTTACGTCTGTTCATAAATATTTATTGTACCAGTAGATCAATTTAAGCTGACTAATTATGTTTCAAATGTGATTCATAAAAGAGTCTTCACGTTGTAACATGAAAGAATCATGACATGTTGAGTTATATGAACATGCATGTAAGTATTATTATTTTCCTTTTCGGAAAAGAATATTTACTTTGTTAAAAAAATATTTGCCTAGGGTATGATTGTTACCAAAATATTAGTAATATTCGTAAAATATTGCTCGTTGTTTGAATGAAAGTTGTGCTGAAGTTATACGAGCTAGGAAAATAATCTTTTTTGCTGCGCTGCTACTTAATTAAAACTTCTTCTTCACATGATATAGGGTTTACCTTTTTATTTGTTTTCCAACTTTTTTTTTTTGGATTTATGATTATACAATTGAATTTATAAAAATACATGGACATAAGTTTCATTTATGTTTGTTGGTTTGCAGCAGTGATGTTTATACTAGTAATGTTATCCTCGGCTGTGGACCTTAGTTTATGCTGAAATTGATCTTCACAGAAGACTTCTCTGGTTTCACTTTCTTTGTTTACTCCACTTGAGGCATCTCCCCGTTAATTATTTAATATTATAGCTACAATAAATAATTAATTGAGTATTAAATGATAATAAATATATACTGATAAATTATTTATTCTTGATTTTTCTCGTTATCATTTAATACTCAATTAATTATTTACGCAAATTTCTCTCTTTCTAATTTTTTTCTGCTTTTGATTTCTATGTTCATGGTTTTATAATGATAGAATTGATTTGAATGTTTTGGTTTTAGTATTACCGCTTTGATGAAATAATTTCTGCTTTTCATCCCACAAATTTGAATATTTGTCGATATTGGTCCCAATTCATATGTACTTTTTATGATTATACTCATGTTCTGGTATTAATATTGACTATCCAATTTCTTATAAATAGTACTAAGTGTTCACAATGACACATGCTAGTTAGTTCTTTACATTGAGTAGAATTTCTGTTCAAACATAAGAACATTCGTTTTTATGATTTGTAAGCATTCTATCATTATATAGTTTTAGTGATTAGCACCATTAGTTCGTGCCTTTCACCGTTGCAAAATTTGTGCTTCATTATTGAATTGCTAATGTATATGTGAATAAATTAAGCTTAGTTCAAATGAAGTTCATTAATAAATTTTGTGACTACTTGATTTTCAACAAACTGGAATATTGTTTGATTTATTGTACATCTTTAGTTTGCATACTTCATTCAATAAGTTTAGATATTTTTGCGACTATTTAAATCTTCCTTAGATATAGTGTAAAAATTACCGTTCTTGGTGTTCGTAAGATATCCTCATGTAATAACATATACTTTTGTATTCGAGTATAAGTTTCTTTGAAAGGATGTCGCAAATATGTTGCCATGAATCACATACGCACACACTCACACACTTGTAATATGGGAACAACCTCTATAGGAAAGTAGACCACATAAGAGCCTAATCTAAATGGCTAGAGATGCCTGGCCACAGAATATATAAATTTTAACTTAGCTGTCCTCATTGCCTTAGGCTTAATATGAAACATGACTCGACATTTATTATCATTGTAATGTGTAGAACTGTAATGATCCTATTTACTTCTTCTGTAATTTTATAGTCAATAAATCAGATAAACTTAGCCAGCATCGAAGGATTATTCTCTAGATTGTGTTGTCGTAGGATCTAATGGTTTTGGTCCAGAGACTGAATGAATATGAACATTTTCAAAGTGAAATACAATATTTTATGCTAAAATTTCCCTTTCTATTTGGCTAGCTGAATCATGAAGTAATTGTTTTTAGTTTATGGGTAATAGTGAGAAATTATATTAATAGTTTAGATATCTTAGGTTCAATGAGTGTTTCTTGATCTTCATTATGATATCTTGTTATTTCAATCTCAGCTTTAGGATTTGAATGAGATGAAAAACATTCTACAAAACTACCCTCATCGTCATCATAATTCCTTTGATCTTTTCAGTGTTATTTCTTCCTCTGCAAGAGTAAAGGACCCGCCAAAATTGAAATCATGGAAAATTTGTTCATGAATCGTTGCCAATTTCTTAGATTTGTCTGAATTTCCATCCTTTGTGAAGTTGTCACCTCTTCTTGCATTGATATCGGGACCTGCTCCTAATCTAATGAAACCGCATTGCACCCAATGTCGTTCGATTCACTTTTATCCCATCTAATTTGCTAAGGTCGAAATGTCTATGTAAGTTAATCAATTTGTCAAGCTTGGCCATTGATTAGTAATTGATGTCTCATTTAGGTTACATTTGTTTGTTGTCAAAGTTATTCATTTGATTTGCAATGAATTTAGCCTTATAATCATTGAATTTACCGTTGTGGGGTTTTTCACCCAAAAAAAAAAAAAGTTCTTCCTACAAGCTTCAAATATACCTCCATGAAACTCAAACTTGAGCAAACCTTCAAAACTTCCACAAAGAATAGTCTTCATGATGTTTCTGTACTTGACCATTTTATTAGTTAATAAAGTAATTGTTTATTTTCGACAATTTAATCTACATGTTATCTAGAAAACATACTCATGTTTTATGGTTTCACTTGAGAAGTTGCATTAATTTGTACATGGTAGGAACAAAAATCGGGTACTGTCCATCTTCATAACAAATCTCTGCTGGCCTTTTACATGTCAATTTTGTGTTTTTGTGTGCATTATATATAATATAGTTATTCTTCTTCTCTAATTACATTTAGCTTAATTTTACATAATCAAGGTTACTTTATGTCAATTACTTTGGGGTTACAAAAGCTTAAAGGAGTTGTTTTCCATGTTCAAGAATAACCAGCAGCTGCAAATCAAGCTGTAGAATTGTCAGTAATGCGAGGCATAAGAGGAAGAAAATAAAGTGTGATCCTACTCATCCAAAACGTAATAGAAGTGTGTGCAATTTCTTCTTTGTAGAGCAACATGATAGGCTAAAGAGAGTTATTCATGGAAAAGACGGAGAGATAAACAGACTAGAGAGTTGTGGAGTAAAATAATGGATTTGGAATAGCTGTATGTTTAAGTTCATTATCATTTACCTATTCATTTTTTTATGTAGTGTTTACTGTCACCGAATGAACTCTAAGTTAACCATTTGGAATGGATATCCTTTGCCCCAATTTTCCTATCTTCGTATGACTGACCACATTAGAATCATTCATTAACAATAAATTTGGAATGGATATCCATAGTATCAAACTTGCGTCTCCTCAGATGGTATGCTGCATAAGTGACAAATATGACATGATTATTCAATCTTATATACTTCAGTATTTGGTACGTTATGCTTTTATGCTTGTGCTTTTGAAAGTCTAAATGTTCATTCCTTAGCTCGTTGTTCTTTGTAGTTAGCCTTAATGCAACATGTTTCCTTTGACATCATGAGTTCAGTTTGTTGTTTTAAAAAATACGGATGTTATTTGATCCTTCTGTAGTTTTATCAAGTGTTGTTGGTTAGTAGAATCTCACGGTTAGTAGAATCTCACGGTATCATTTCTTTATATTAAGCATACAAAGTTAACAGTTTTTGTTATTGAACATATACAACAAATGTTGTTAACTTTTGTTTATACAAATGCACTAAATTTTCAATGATAAAATTAAATTAAAATTTTGAAAATTAAAAGAAAATAAATTTTAGAATTACGCGAACAGTCAGAAAATGCTTTGGACATAAATATCTTTTCTCAAAATTATATACATATACATATATATATATATACACGGTCGATTTTCCCCACCGTTGTACGGTTATACTAGTTAAGAGAAATAGTAGAACAACGAATACGTTGTATTGATTAATGGTGTTATTAATTGCATAAGATAAAGATAAAGGTAATGATGGTAATTGCATAAGTTAAATGAATACAATTAATGAAAATTATTGATTATGCTTTATGTGTAAAACTGTAAGACCCACAACCAATTATGCTTAAATATTAAAGTTATATGACTTCAAATGACAACAAATTCAACTTAATTAACATACAATTAATTTCAACCTCAATGCACATAATTTCCATATGTTTTGCAAACAATCTGAAAACTATTTTATATTTATATTGATAATGGAATATATTTAGTCATACAAAGACCAAATGCTGAATAAAAATCATAATGTCCACTGTGAAAGGAACTATACTACAGTGGAATAAGATACAAAGAATTGTTTAATGCTGTTAAAATAATAATACCACAGTGGACATGGGATTGGGAATGGTAAGGTGAAACAACCATCAACGATGGAAACATGCCTGATGAATTCAATGTTTGATTTCTGCTCAAATACTACAGTGGCCTTGCATTTAAGGGATCCATTATCCCAAGATATACATTAAACGATATAAATGGAAACTTAGTCATGGTTTTCAATACTATGCCAGGTTAAGCAAGTTAATAGGTCATCAGCAGATAGATAACTCCATTTTATTAATACTCTTCAACAGTGTATATAGTGTAGCCTAAAATATATAGTGCAGCTTAAAATATATAGTTAATAGCTTGAAAAGAACTTAAAATATATAGATAATAGCTTAAAAAGAACTTAAAATATATAGTTAATTAAAAAGAACTTAAAATAATGTTTTATACACTCATCATAATATTTTACTAACATTATACAAATTTACTTTACATTGGTGCTAATAACCAAGCATGGTTGGTCATAAAGCTACAAAGTTTCCTGGTCATATGAGTGCAATTTTTAATATTCAAATGATTGAGAATTTGTTTCAATCAAAAATCACAAATACCTAAGATGATCTCTGCCATGGAAACCCAGAGATCTCGACCAAAATTTGTTATTGTATGCAGCAGAACGCATCTATTAAAGAGTCAACAACATGAAACAAAGGCACAATTATTTATTCATCAAAAGTATGTTAATGGCACATCATTTTTTATAAAAATTTGGAGGTCTCATATATGTTCACAAATTCAAAACAATTCACCCAAACAACACTCAAAACAATCAAACGACCGTATAGTTGAGATGTATTCTAATTTCTTTTGCAACCTGCATAATTCGTGAACTTAACAAAATTTCTTTTGCTACCAGGTCATTACCTTACAATATGAAATCAAATTACACCCAAAACAATCAAATTTATTCTCTGTAAATTAAAAAAAAAAGTAAGATATACTTACTAAATCACCACGTTTCAGCCTTAGCAGTCATTGAAATCTCAAATATCTCTTCCCATTGCAAATATCAACCGAGTACCCATCGTTTTCTTGCATGCGCTCAGTCTTCCGTCGATGCCACAACCTCCAGCTCGATCTCGGACGGTCAGGACATTGAAAGCTCCCAAATTTCAAGAAATCGATGCCGTACTCAACATACCACTCAAAATCGATCCTGAAATCTTGGAATGGATCGATCGAATCAATTAGATGGACAACCGAACTCTCAGAATTTGAACGTGAACATGGAAGCAATGGTTTAGATTAGGGTCGGAGAACCATCCAGTAGAGAGAAGAATGACGATAGGGAACTCCGTGTCCACGGCGATGGCGATCTGCGTGTGATAACTACTGGGAATAACAAATCCGCACCTCACTCCTTCAACGATTTTGCCATGGTTGACAGTTCGGGATCAAACGAACTTGGATATGGCGGCTGCTAAGTAGGGTTTAGCGTTGTGAGAAATGGGTCGGGCCGGTTATATATCGGGTTTGTATTGTGCGATCAAAAACTAGCTACGCGTTTACATGTGCATCTCAAAATATTTAAGTTTACTAACTACTATTTACTAGTTTTTAATATCTTATAAACTACTATTCGTCATAATTCAATTTATTTTACTTTTTATTTATAAACTACTTATTTACTTCTGGTTTATTAATAATAAAATTATTCATTATTAAGTTACAACTAAATACATTCACTTATTATAATTTATTTATTTCTGGCTTTTTAATTATATTAGTTTACTATTACTTATTTGATAATGAACATAATTGATAATTAAATATATTTATTATTTATTACTTATGTATTAATTATTACTTATGTATGAATTATATATAACTTATTCATTATAGTAAAATTTTAAAATTTCTAAGTTCCCATTTTCTTTTAGTTTGGAACTTTTTGATTTAAAAATAATAATATAAGAATAGCTTTATATTTATTACATAAAATTCTAAATTTATCACATAAAATTTTAAATATCATTGAAATCACATTTCTTATTGTTATTCATTTAATAATAAATATTAATTATCACTTCATACTTATTCATTATTAAATACAACATTTTAATTATAATTGAATATTAATTATTAAATATTTGATATTAAAATTAATTATTTTGTAAGTTATTTATTATTTATTCACTGTAATTTACTAATTCTCAACTGTAATTAACTAGTTATAATAGTTAATTATATTAAATTATTAAGTGCAAAAAAATAGTTTTAGATAATAATTCATAATTACAAATTATTTATTGATAATCATTGGTGGTATAAATTAAAGTTAATTACATATAAAAGTTTCCATTTATAAATTATTAATCTTTAAATTGTGATTATTTAATTAATTATACATTAAAATTAATTGCTACATATTAAATATCACTTCATAAGTATTAAATTTCAGTAGTAACTAATAGTATTAATTATTACATGATTATTTAATAATAATTATGAACATAATATTTGATAATTAATTATTAATAATTATTATTAGTTGGTAGTTACTAAATTCTAATTTTTGAATACTGAACAATAATTCCTAATTAATAAATATTAATTGTTGATTTAATATTAAATGTCAATCACACTATTTATTAAGTACCAATTGTTAATTATTCAATAATTATTATTTAATATTGATTATTAGTTATTAAATGTAATTAATAAGTATTAATATTAATTATAATATACTATTAAATGAAAATAATAGTTATTGATTAATTACAATGTTTAATAATTTTAAATTACTTGTTTCTACTCATTAATTTGATTAAATTGTTTATTTGTATAATGCATTTGCTTCTGTTCTTAGGGAATGAAGCAAATAACATTATTTGCTTCGGTACATTTGCTTCGGTTCCTAAGGAGCCGATACAAATAACATTATTTGCTTCAGATTTTAACACAACAGAAGCAAATGATACTATATGCTTCCGTTGTGGGTACAACAGAAGCAATTAACGCTACTTGCTTCGGCACATTGCTTCTGTTGTGTGAAAAACCGAAGCAAATGATAGTATTTGCTTCAGTTGTGAGCTCAACCGAAGCAAATGAGGCGAAACAACTGACCTGTTCTGTAGTAGTGCAGATCCTTCATCTCCGAAGCCAATAATCTTGAAATCAAATGAATTTTGTAAACTTTCATTCAACAAATTTGAAACTTTAAGATCCTTTTTTTAAATCGAATTATGACCAGATATATTCATTTTTTGAAGTAAAACATTTTCATTGAAATTCAAAGATATCGTTTTACAAAGCCATTAATTTTAGGGATCTGTAGAAGATACTTCCATTAGCTTTGAGAAGAAGAACCATACCTGCAGGTGCCTTAAGAGATCAAATGCCCAAACACTTCTATGTCAAAAAAGAAAAAACCTGACTTACTCTGAGTTTGAAGCAAACATATATATATATATATATATATATATATATGTATATGTATGTATGTATGTATGTATGTATATGTATGTAAATTTAGTTTTTGCAATGGATATGTACAAAATTCAGATTTGTTTTATTTATTTATTAAAAAAAAGGGATGACATTTTATAGGTAACAATGCTAAGCAAGCAAGAACTATTTAAGAAAAATTAGATGACACGTTTTATAGGTAAAAATGGTAAGCAACCAAGAATTTTTCTGGCTTTCACATTCTGTCATAATAGTCCCATCCAAAAAAGGATCAAAATCACACACATAATGAAGCACAAAAGATATGATCATGTAATAACCCGGAAATTCTGAACCAGTTTAAAATTTTTATTTTGGCAATTTTAGCGAATTTTGAATATTTAAAATAGATTATTTTAAATAATATCGACGAGAAATTTATTTTGAATATAATCCGAACGTATATATTATATACGTCGTCGTTAGAATATATAATATTTATATATAATTATAAATAGAATTGAAAACGGCGCGGTAGTTCGATAATTCGATTTCAAACTTCAATTGAATGTACCGGGTGCAAAACAATCCGGATTTTAGTGAAACCAAAAACATTAGGATCTAATTGATAATATCTTCCCAACGAATCCGACAAATCAAAATTTCATAGCGGGAATCAAAAGATATGTCCAGTTGAAATTTCTGAATAGTCGCTATGGAATTCAAGCCCTTAAAAATGGAAATTTTGCAAACGACCTCGGATTTCGACGAAACCACTTTTGTTGGGTCCGTGACGTCAAATTATTGCTAGATTCCAAATTTCATAATTTTTCGAATCAATATGTGAGCGTGGCAAAGGAAAACGCGTTTGACCAGTTTCAGTTGATTTTAATCAACTGGAAAATGGCCATTTTTCCAACGGTCTCAGAATTCGACGAAACTAGTTTTGTTAGAACCGTATCGTCAATACGAAGCTAGAAAATATTTTTATGGAATTTTTCGAGTTAGTATGTGACCCCGGTAATTTGAAATGTACGTTTAAAATTCAATATAATGATTTAAATGTAAATTTAACGGAAACTGATAGAAACAGCCGAATCAGCCTACGATACCTATCCCATTGTGTTCGGAATGGGGGTGAAACGCTATGGACGACAGGCGATGGGCCTCGTTTTGAGGTCGTATGTAGAAGTCAATTTTTTTTTAGTAAATAAATAATTAAATAAGTGAAAATTAAATAAGTGAAAATTTAAAGTTCTCTCCCCTCCCCCTTATTTCATTCTGCCCCCCCCCCCCCCGATATTTTTAATTCAGTTTTTCAAAAAAAAAAAAAAACAAGAAGAAACCTCCGATCGAAGGCGCCTCCCCACCTCGATCCTACCGCCTGCGCCAGCCTCGCCACCACCTGCTTCCGCACCTCGCACCCCCTCCTCCCTCTCTCCTCCGCTGTAAGCCTTAACCACCCCAAAACCCTAGCCCTCGTCGAATAGAAGCCGCCGCCCACCAGTCGATACCTTGCCTAGCCACCAACGCCGCCTCAGGCGAACTCCTCCGCCTCCCTAACCTCCGACGCCTGTTTCCCCCTACCCAGTCGACGACCGACGCCGCCAAAGCCCCCCCCTGCGAGCTCCTCTTCTCCAACCTTCAATGAATAAAAAGCAGTGAGTTTCCTTTTTTTTCTTTCTTTCTTTCTATTTATTTTTATTTTTATTTCTATTTTAGTTTGTTTAAATCTGAAATAAATATAAAATCAGTTTAAAAAAATATATTAGATTGTTTAAAAATAAAAAAGCAATGTTTTAAACTAGAAAAGGTTTGATTTTTAAATCAGTAAAGATTTTATTTTTAGAAATGAAAAGACGATATTTTTAGAAATGAAAAGACGATATTTTTAGAAATGAAAAGACGATATTTTGAGATGAGTAGTGAAGTAAAAATATGATTTTTACTTCGAGGAAAATATAATTTTAATATTTTTGAAAGGGTGAAATCTATATTTTTGAAAGGGTGAAATCTATATTTTTGAAAGGGTGAAATCTATATTTTTGAAAAGGCGAAGTCTATATTTTTGAAATGGAATTTTTATCTATATGACATCGTAATAAAAATTCGATTTTTATATATTAAATAGCATAATAAAAATTCGATTTTTATATATTAAATAGCATAATAAAAATTCGATTTTTATATATTGAATAGCATAATAAAAATTCGATTTTTATATATTGAATAACGAAGTAAAAATTCGATTTTTACATATGTAGTGGCTACGGGAAACGAAGATGATAAAAAGGCGAGAACGTTGAAGATTTCCTGCATTGGAAGTGCCGTGAAGTTGGATAGCTATCGGTGAGAACTTCTCACCTTTCAATTTCTTTTCTAGTTATATATATATACTAGGATGCAGACGGTGCTTAGTAGCACCCGACACAATCGTCCACAGACCATGGACTTGTTTGTTTGATTGCAAAAATTAGTTAGATTATTTGATTGAAATTTGAGTTGTTTGGTGAAATGGAATGGATTGATTGATGTGTGAATGGCGTGGGCCTTCACTAGACCGGGGATAAGGCTAGACCTTGTCCCGTTTCTAGTATCGTGCCGTTATGCCGCCGAAATTTTCTAAAATATGTTAGAAAAATAAAAATATCATTTTATTTAAAGAATGAACTGAATAGAAATTCATATGTTAAAATAAAATGTTTTATCGTTAAAAATATAATTTTTAACGTGAATGTGAATAAAATAAAATATTCATTTACAAACCGGACGGTTTGTTTATGTACACCTATTTGAAGGACATTGATTGGGACGATAAATTTTACACATCGCCCAACTGCACAAATAAAATCTGTGTTTGTTGATTTGAAACCCCACACGGGTGTTGGGATGAAATATGAAGTTCACTCATCCTGATTGATTAAATATGTCGATCGATTGATTGACAGGCTGTTATAAGCGTTAAATATCTATATTTGATGCTTATATAGTGTAGTGCACTTTGGTTGATGGTTGATTATTTTTCAATGTTATTATATACGTGTGATGTATGAAAATCCATATAATTAACAATATATGGTGATAGATTGAGCCTCATTCCAATTTAGAAAATAAAGAATATTATAAAATAAAGGTTCATGTGTTGACTGTACTCATCCGTTGAGATTAGTCATGTGTTGAACGAAATATTTTAATAATAAATTTTATATCTTTATCACTATAAAATAAAGGTTCATGTGTTGACTGTACTCATCCGTTGAGATTAGTCATGTGTTGAACGAAATATTTTAATAATAAATTTTATATCGTTATCACTATAAAATAAAGGTTCATGTGTTGACTGTACTCATCCGTTGAGATTAGTCATGTGTTGAACGAAATATTTTAATAATAAATTTTATATCTTTATCACTATAAAATAAAGGTTCATGTGTTGACTGTACTCATCCGTTGAGATTAGTCATGTGTTGAACGAAATAATTTAACAAAAATAGTCACACGTGGACAGTACTCATTCGTTGAGATTAGTCATGTGTTGGCAAAAATAAATATTCATTTGTTGAATAGAATAAAAGAATATATGAAGCCGTGTTGATTAGATTGACGCCATTTTGACCTGAACGATATTTATATCGATTTTATTCATTTTAAAATGAATTGAAAACGATTTCGAAATGTATTGAATATATAACGATTTCGAGATGAATTGAATATAAAACGATTTCGAAATGAATTGAATTGAAAACGATTTCAAAATGAATTGAAAACGATTTCGAAATGAATTGAATATAAAACGATTTCGAAATGAAATGAATATAAAACGATTTCGAAATGAATTGAATATAAAACGATTTCGAAATGAATTGAATTGAGAACGATTTCAAAATGAATTGAAAACGATTTCAAAATGAATTGAATATATAACGATTTCGAAATGAATTGAATAGAAAACGAATTCGAATTTGATTTGAATAGAAAACGAATTTGATTTCAATTGAATATATAACGAATTTGATTTCAATTGAATATAAAACGAATTTGAATCGAGTAGAAAACCAATTTGAATTGAATCGAATAGAAAACCAATTTGAATTGAATCTAATAGAAAACCAATTTGAATTGAATCGAATGAAAAACGACTTTGAAATCGAATTGAAAACGAATTCAAATTGAATTGAAAGCGAATTGAAATGAATTCAAATTGAATTGAAATTTGAATTGAATAGAAATGAATTTTAAAACGAATTTATAAAGAGGAATTCAATTTTGATTTGAATTGAAATAGAAGTTGAAATTGCTTTTGAAACGAATTTAAAACTATTTATATAATTCGTTTTAAATAGAAATCGACGAAATATATATATTATATATAATATATATATAATATAATGGCCTGAATAGAATGCGCCGCGGCAGTTCGTGAATTTCGACCATTTATTTCAAACAGACATTACGGGAGATCCGACCGTCGGATTCTCCTAAAACCGAAACCGTTGGGTTCGTATCGAAAAGAGCTTTCTAACGAATATTAGAAATTCAAAATCTGACGGTTGGATTTGGAGATACGTCCAAATCAAATTTGGAAAAAGGTCGCTGTAAGTGCAACTCGATGGCCGTTGATGGAAATCGACTTTACGGGCCTTGATAAAATCATTAAAAATATCAATAATTTGTGTAAAATCATAAGAAATGATTTGGGAAAATTGGGATGAAAAACTCCATATTTGAAAAGATAAAAATAGATTTTTATCAAAATGAACTAGTTTGAACTCAATTTAAAACCCGGGTTTTTATTTTAAAATAAATAAATTAGATTTAAAAAGGGGTTTTAAATAATCGGAATTTCTAATATATTTGATTGGATTTGAAGTGGGTTTATCGTGAACTGTGTTTTAAATAACACTAGTTCTTTAACCCGATAATAAATAGAATGTGATTTGGGTTTGTCGTGAACTGCGTTTTAAATAACACCTAGTGCTTTAACCCAGTAAAAGGAGTTTTAATGAATCCGTAATTAGATTGAAATGTGAATCTATAATCTAAATTATCAAATTTAGAAATGAGCGAGAATGTAGTATCTCCAGTTTTGCTCCAAAGCGATAGTTAAATCTTTAATTAGGTTTGAACGTGAAATGGTAATTAATTTTACCTCTAACACCGTGGTGTTAGATATGGAGTGTTACCAGTTTTGCTTCATGGGATAAATAGGTTGGGATTGGGAAATAAAATAAATAATTACTTCGGTGTGGTTCCCTAATCTCGACTAGTTGGAAAAACCATAATTTGGTTTTAAATGACATCCAAAGGAAGATTACAGGATAAATTTTAAAGAATTTATCTTGGATAAAATTAATGGGAACCTTTCCCATTATTGTGAATATTTAAATAACGGAATATTCAGAATTGGAATGAGGCGTATGTTGAGTTTGTGTAACATTTGTTTTTAATATACGCGGGTTGTTCGGAAAGGCTGGGTTTATACCCATTCTGAATAACCGATTCGACGATAAGTCGAAGATGAAGACGGTGGTCGAAGACCGGAAGTCTTCACATCGTTTGGGCAATTACTGACGATCCTGATTGGGCAGTACACCCAAGAGGATGGAAATAGTTGGTGGTCATCCAAACGTACTTGGAGATGGATGGATATGCGAGGAAAGTGCCTCCGGTTTCGTTCAGACCCAGAACGGACTTGTAAATGGATTGTGTGTCTGACACTAGATTTTATTCTGTGTTGATTGATTTCTGTTAAATATACATCTGTTTGGCGGCGGAGAATTTATTCTTTTGCTTAACGCCCTTCTCTGAGACGTACGAGCTCAGAGGTTGTATATCGATGGACATCAGTCGCATGGCATGAATTGCCTGTGTGGCACGCTAAGATGCAATGATCAAGGCTTTTGTTGAAAAGCAGAGTCTTGTGGTTGATGATCAAAGCACAGCCTACGTGGCAGCTTTGTGTATAACGTGAATTCGCGAGCCTCACACCTCGGTATGAGTTAAAAACGGGATACGGACTGCAGGGAGAGCACGACGTTTCTTTCTAGCTTTGGTGGTGTCAGTGACTTACCAGCCCTGACATTTATATACTTTTCACCTTTGTGGTTGTTGGATGAGGCGCCTCGATTTTAGGTCTGTAAGGACCGGGAAACGTGTGTTCAGGAATTGCCAATCCTCTAACGTAAGTGAGGACCGGCCCTGAAGCATCCAAGGGTTGCCCAGAGTGCGTAGCCCTGGGACATTTGCTAGGGTGTCTTGAACGCGGAGAGGAGCTTGCCCCTTGCCTCGACTCATGACGGAAATCCAATTTCCAATACGTGTAATTCGGCTTTAATTGTAGAACTAGTATGGCGACATAGTAGATGGTAGCTATGCCGCCTATGATTGATATTTATGATTGAAATGTTTTGACACTATACACTTATTATAGTATCAAATGATTTGTTTTAAACGTATCAAGCATGCTTTGGCTGTTATAAGGGAAAACCCTATCCCCCGGCTTGCGTTGCATTGTGTGATAGGACCTGGGTCTTATAACAGCTTCATTTTTCTTTATTTAGCATTGCGTTATCTTTTCTATGCACTGGTATTCTTGGGAGGAAACCCGTTCTGTGTTATACGGCGTGGTCCCTTGAATTACTCTCTTTTAAAGTAAAGCTTTAAATAACTGTTTTAGTTCTCACACCAGTCACATGACTGACCTGGAGTTTATTGTTTTAACCTAAACTCTGGGTGCCCCTATTTTCGACACGGGCAGCTAGTAGTTTTGGTTTTGCAGATTTATTTTCACAGGATCCTGGTTTACAGCTGGAATGATATCTGGAAAGCCTGTATCCGTATATCACCTTCAGTTGTGCTTTTTATTATTTTTCCACTGCTATGTAATTTATTGTAATCTCTGATATTTATCGAATGTAATTTATTCAATTATACTCTGTATATTCTTGTATCTGATGGAATTGTTGTAATAACAATGAAATGTTCTCACGTCTGCGTTCTATTTTGTCTTGTTCTCAAACGTTCAGGGGTTTCGAACGGTCTAGATCGGTTTAGCGACTGATTCGGATCGAGCGAAATTCAAGGCCGTCACATTTGGTATCAGAGCTTTGGTTTGCAGAGCTCGAGAACAAGACACATTAGAACCAAACGAAAGAATTCATCAGATATTGGATTAGTAAAATCCAATTAGAATGACTCGTTAGAGATAGGATCAGTAGTATCCTAGAACGAGTGTGAAGAGTATATTTTCCAAATGAAAACAATTTTGTTTTGAAAATTTAAACCACTTTATACGTATTTGATTATTTATTTATTTTGAATATGGACAATCTGATATATAAAGGTTTTTCATATACGCGTCATGAACGTATATTCGAAATTTTAATATACTGGATGGATATAGATTCACACTCTAGTCGCTCGGAGATGATTTTGATGATGGAGCTCCATCACCAAAATTTATGTTCGTGTTTCGAAAGTGTGATATTTATATATTTCCATTAGACTGGTGTGAGAACCAAAACTTATATAGCTAGAACACATTGTTGTGAATTGGCATCAAAAACATGATCTTCTGTATATATATATCAAATTTATGGATTTGAAACTCTAATTCACTAATTGATTGATGTTTGTGTTGATTGTTTATTTGTTTGCTAAATTTTGAACCATTATGCCTAATAGCATTCAAATATTGAAGTGTATTGAAATTGGTCGCATTTGCTTGCATATGCATATACTTTCATTGAACAGGTCATAGCAAGGAGGCTAGAGCCAGAGAATAAAATTTGTTTGCCCGACAAATAGGTACATATTTACTACATAATTTACTGTTTTGTTTGGGTGATGATGATTTTATGAGCCTATTGGCTAGCCGCTTGGCTTTTTCTTTTTCTTTTTGAGATTAGAAGGACTGGGGAAGCTATTTGAAATTCCCCGATGCTCCCGGTGCAGGGGAGGTTATGGCGAAATTTTTCGAAAATTTAGGGTGTTAGCCAAATTTTTGAAAATTTGAAAATTCTCAGAAACTGAAAAGTTGGAGAATGGAAGCCAGATCGAACGTAGAGTTGATTAATCAAACCACTTTCGACTTTGTTCCTTTTCGGGGACGAAAAGTTTTTAAGTGGGGGAGATTGTAATAACCCAGAAATTCTGAACCAGTTTAAAATTTTTATTTTGGCAATTTTAGCGAATTTTGAATATTTAAAATAGATTATTTTAAATAATATCGACGAGAAATTTATTTTGAATATAATCCGAACGTATATATTATATACGTCGTCGTTAGAATATATAATATTTATATATAATTATAAATAGAATTGAAAACGGCGCGGTAGTTCGATAATTCGATTTCAAACTTCAATTGAATGTACCGGGTGCAAAACAATCCGGATTTTAGTGAAACCAAAAACATTAGGATCTAATTGATAATATCGTCCCAACGAATCTGACAAATCAAAATTTCATAGCGGGAATCAAAAGATATGTCCAGTTGAAATTTCTGAATAGTCGCTATGGAATTCAGGCCCTTAAAAATGGAAATTTTGCAAACGACCTCGGATTTCGACGAAACCTCTTTTGTTGGGTCCGTGACGTCAAATTATTGCTAGATTCCAAATTTCATAATTTTTCGAATCAATATGTGAGCGTGGCAAAGGAAAACGCGTTTGACCAGTTTCAGTTGATTTTAATCAACTGGAAAATGGCCATTTTTCCAACGGTCTCAGAATTCGACGAAACTAGTTTTGTTAGAACCGTATCGTCAATACAAAGCTAGAAAATATTTTTATGGAATTTTTTGAGTTAGTATGTGACCCCGGTAATTTGAAATGTACGTTTAAAATTCAATATAATGATTTAAATGTAAATTTAACGGAAACTGATAGAAACAGCCGAATCAGCCTACGATACCTATCCCATTGTGTTCGGAATGGGGGTGAAACGCTATGGACGACAGGCGGGGGGCCTCGTTTTGAGGTCGTATGTAGAAGTCAATTTTTTTTAATAAATAAATAATTAAATAAGTGAAAATTTAAAGTTCTCTCCCCTCCCCCTTATTTCATTCTACCCCCCCCCCCCCCGATATTTTTAATTCAGTTTTTCAAAAAAAAAAAAAAACAAGAAGAAACCTCCGATCGAAGGCGCCTCCCCACCTCGATCCTGCCGCCTGCGCCTCCGCCAGCCTCGCCACCACCTGCTTCCGCACCTCGCACCCCCTCCTCCCTCTCTCCTCCGCTGTAAGCCTTAACCACCCCAAAACCCTAGCCCTCGTCGAATAGAAGCCGCCGCCCACCATTCGATACCTTGCCTAGCCACCAACGCCGCCTCAGGCGAACTCCTCCGCCTCCCTAACCTCCGCCGCCTGTTTCCCCCTCCCCAGTCGACGACCGACGCCGCCAAAGCCCCCCCCTGCGAGCTCCTCTTCTCCAACCTTCAATGAATAAAAAGCAGTGAGTTTCCTTTTTTTTCTTTCTTTCTTTCTATTTATTTTTATTTTTATTTCTATTTTAGTTTGTTTAAATCTGAAATAAATATAAAATCAGTTTAAAAAAATATATTAGATTGTTTAAAAATAAAATAGCAATGTTTTAAACTAGAAAAGGTTTGATTTTTAAATCAGTAAAGATTTGATTTTTAGAAATGAAAAGACGATATTTTTAGAAATGAAAAGACGATATTTTTAGAAATGAAAAGACGATATTTTGAGATGAGTAGTGAAGTAAAAATATGATTTTTACTTCGAGGAAAATATAATTTTTATATTTTTGAAAGGGTGAAATCTATATTTTTGAAAGGGTGAAATCTATATTTTTGAAAGGGTGAAATCTATATTTTTGAAAGGGTGAAATCTATATTTTTGAAAAGGCGAAGTCTATATTTTTGAAATGGAATTTTTATCTATATGACATCGTAATAAAAATTCGATTTTTATATATTAAATAGCATAATAAAAGTTCGATTTTTATATATTAAATAGCATAATAAAAATTCGATTTTTATATATTGAATAGCATAATAAAAATTTGATTTTTATATATTGAATAACGAAGTAAAAATTCGATTTTTACATATGTAGTGGCTACGGGCAACGAAGATGATAAAAAGGCGAGAATGTTGAAGATTTTCTGCATTGGAAGTGCCGTGAAGTTGGATAGCTATCGGTGAGAACTTCTCACCTTTCAATTTCTTTTCTAGTTATATATATATACTAGGATGCAGACGGTGCTTAGTAGCACCCGACACAATCGTCCACAGACCATGGACTTGTTTGTTTGATTGCAAAAATTAGTTAGATTATTTGATTGAAATTTGAGTTGTTTGGTGAAATGGAATGGATTGATTGATGTGTGAATGGCGTGGGCCTTCACTAGACCGGGGATAAGGCTAGACCTTGTCCCGTTTCTAGTATCGTGCCGTTATGCCGCCGAAATTTTCTAAAATATGTTAGAAAAATAAAAAATATCATTTTATTTAAAGAATGAACTGAATAGAAATTCATATGTTAAAATAAAATGTTTTATCGTTAAAAATATAATTTTTAACGTGAATGTGAATAAAATAAAATATTCATTTACAAACCGGACGGTTTGTTTATGTACACCTATTTGAAGGACATTGATTGGGACGATAAATTTTACACATCGCCCAACTGCACAAATAAAATCTGTGTTTGTTGATTTGAAACACCACATGGGTGTTGGGATGAAATATGAAGTTCACTCATCCTGATTGATTAAATATGTCGATTGATTGATTGACAGGCTGTTATAAGCGTTAAATATCTATATTTGATGCTTATATAGTGTAGTGCACTTTGGTTGATGGTTGATTATTTTTCAATGCTATTATATATATGTGATGTATGAAAATCCATATAATTAACAATATATGATGATTGATTGAGCCTCATTCCAATTTAGAAAATAAAGAATATTATAAAATAAAGGTTCATGTGTTGATTGTACTCATCCGTTGAGATTAGTCATGTGTTGAACGAAATATTTTAATAATAAATTTTATATCTTTATCACTATAAAATAAAGGTTCATGTGTTGACTGTACTCATCCGTTGAGATTAGTCATGTGTTGAACGAAATATTTTAATAATAAATTTTATATCTTTATCACTATAAAATAAAGGTTCATGTGTTGACTGTACTCATCCGTTGAGATTAGTCATGTGTTGAACGAAATATTTTAATAATAAATTTTATATCTTTATCACTATAAAATAAAGGTTCATGTGTTGACTGTACTCATCCGTTGAGATTAGTCATGTGTTGAACGAAATAATTTAACAAAAATAGTCACACGAGGACAGTACTCATTCGTTGAGATTAGTCATGTGTTGGCAAAAATAAATATTCATTTGTTGAATAGAATAAAAGAATATATGAAGCCGTGTTGATTAGATTGACACCATTTTGACGTGAACGATATTTATATCGATTTTATTCATTTTAAAATGAATTGAAAACGATTTCGAAATGAATTGAATATATAACGATTTCGAAATGAATTGAATATAAAACGATTTCGAAATGAATTGAATTGAAAACGATTTCAAAATGAATTGAAAACGATTTCGAAATGAATTGAATATAAAACGATTTCGAAATGAATTGAATATAAAACGATTTCGAAATGAATTGAATTGAGAACGATTTCAAAATGAATTGAAAACGATTTCGAAATGAATTGAATATATAACGATTTCGAAATGAATTGAATATATAACGATTTCGAAATGAATTGAATAGAAAACGAATTCGAATTTGATTTGAACAGAAAATGAATTTGATTTCAATTGAATATATAACGAATTTGATTTCAATTGAATATAAAACGAATTTGAATCGAATAGAAAACCAATTTGAATTGAATCGAATAGAAAACCAATTTGAATTGAATCGAATAGAAAACCAATTTGAATTGAATCGAATGAAAAACGACTTTGAAATCGAATTGAAAATGAATTCAAATTGAATTGAAAGCGAATTGAAATGAATTCAAATTGAATTGAAATTTGAATTGAATAGAAATGAATTTTAAAACGAATTTATAAAGAAGAATTCAATTTTGATTTGAATTGAAATAGAAGTTGAAATTGCTTTTGAAACGAATTTAAAACTATTTATATAATTCGTTTTAAATAGAAATCGACGAAATATGTATATATTATATATATATAATATAATGGCCTGAATAGAACGCGCCGCGGCAGTTCGTGAATTTCGACCATTTATTTCAAACAGACATTACGGGAGATCCGACCGTCGGATTCTCCTAAAACCGGAACCGTTGGGTTCGTATCGAAAAGAGCTTTCTAACGAATATTAGAAATTCAAAATCTGACGGTTGGATTTGGAGATACGTCCAAATCAAATTTGGAAAAAGGTCGCTGTAAGTGCAACTCGATGGCCGTTGATGGAAATCGACTGTACGGGCCTTGATAAAATCATTAAAAATATCAATAATTTGTGTAAAATCATAAGAAATGATTTGGGAAAATTGGGATGAAAAACTCCATATTTGAAAAGATAAAAATAGATTTTTATCGAAATGAACTAGTTTGAACTCAATTTAAAACCCGGGTTTTTATTTTAAAATAAATAAATTAGATTTAAAAAGGGGTTTTAAATAATCGGAATTTCTAATATATTTGATTGGATTTGAAGTGGGTTTATCGTGAACTGTGTTTTAAATAACACTAGTTCTTTAACCCGATAATAAATAGAATGTGATTTGGGTTTGTCGTGAACTGCGTTTTAAATAACACCTAGTGCTTTAACCCAGTAAAAGGAGTTTTAATGAATCCGTAATTAGATTGAAATGTGAATCTATAATCTAAATTATCAAATTTAGAAATGAGCGAGAATGTAGTATCGCCAGTTTTGCTCCAAAGCGATAGTTAAATCTTTAATTAGATTTGAACGTGAAATGGTAATTAATTTTACCGCTAACACCGTGGTGTTAGATATGGAGTGTTACCAGTTTTGCTTCATGGGATAAATAGGTTGGGATTGGGAAATAAAATAAATAATTACTTCGGTGTGGTTCGCTAATCTCGACTAGTTGGAAAAACCATAATTTGGTTTTAAATGACATCCAAAGGAAGATTACAGGATAAATTTTAAAAATTTATCTTGGATAAAATTAATGGGAACCTTTCCCAAAAGATGTGAATATTTAAATAACGGAATATTCAGAATTGGAATGAGGCGTATGTTGAGTTTGTGTAACATTTGTTTTTAATATACGCGGGTTGTTCGGAAAGGCCGGGTTTATACCCATTCTGAATAACCGATTCGACGATAAGTCGAAGATGAAGACGGTGGTCGAAGACCGGAAGTCTTCACATCGTTTGGGCAATTACTGACGATCCTGATTGGGCAATACACCCAAGAGGATGGAAATAGTTGGTGGTCGTCCAGACGTACTTGGAGATGGATGGATATGCGAGGAAAGTGCCTCCGGTTTCGTTCAGACCCAGAACGGACTTGTAAATGGATTGTGTGTCTGACACTGGATTTTATTCTGTGTTGATTGATTTCTGTTAAATATACATCTGTTTGGAGGCGGAGAATTTATTCTTTTGCTTAACGCCCTTCTCTGAGACGTACGAGCTCAGAGTTTGTATATCGATGGACATCAGTCGCATGGCATGAATTGCCTGTGTGGCACGCTAAGATGCAATGATCAAGGCTTTTGTTGAAAAGCAGAGTCTTGTGGTTGATGATCAAAGCACAGCCTACGTGGCAGCTTTGTGTATAACGTGAATTCGCGAGCCTCACACCTCGGTATGAGTTAAAAACGGGATACGGACTGCAGGGAGAGCACGACGTTTCTTTCTAGCTTTGGTGGTGTCAGTGACTTACCAGCCCTGACATTTATATACTTTTCACCTTTGTGGTTGTTGGATGAGGCGCCTCGATTTTAGGTCTGTAAGGACCGGGAAACGTGTGTTCAGGAATTGCCAATCCTCTAACGTAAGTGAGGACCGGCCCTGAAGCATCCAAGGGTTGCCCAGAGTGCGTAGCCCTTGGACATTTGCTAGGGTGTCTCGAACGCGGAGAGGAGCTTGCCCCTTGCCTCGACTCATGACGGAAATCCAATTTCCAATACGTGTAATTCGGCTTTAATTGTAGAACTAGTATGGCGACATAGTAGATGGTAGCTATGCCGCCTATGATTGATATTTATGATTGAAATGTTTTGACACTATACACTTATTATAGTATCAAATGATTTGTTTTAAACGTATCAAGCATGCTTTGGCTGTTATAAGGGAAAACCCTATCCCCCGGCTTGCGTTGCATTGTGTGATAGGACTTGGGTCTTATAACAGCTTCATTTTTCTTTATTTAGCATTGCGTTATCTTTTCTATGCACTGGTATTCTTGGGAGGAAACCCGTTCCGTGTTATACGGCGTGGTGCCTTGAATTACTCTCTTTTAAAGTAAAGCTTTAAATAACTGTTTTAGTTCTCACACCAGTCACATGACTGACCTGGAGTTTATTGTTTTAACCTAAACTCTGGGTGCCCCTATTTTCGACATGGGCAGCTAGTAGTTTTGGTTTTGCAGATTTATATTCACAGGATCCTGGTTTACAGCTGGAATGATATCCGGAAAGCTCTGTATCCGTATATCACCTTCAGTTGTGCTTTTTATTATTTTTCCGCTGCTATGTAATTTATTGTAATCTCTGATATTTATCGAATGTAATTTATTCAATTATACTCTGTATATTCTTGTATCTGATGGAATTGTTGTAATAGCTATGAAATGTTCTCACGTCTGCGTTCTGTTTTGTCTTGTTCTCAAACGTTCAGGGGTTTCGAACGGTCTAGATCGGTTTAGCGACTCATTCGGATCGAGCGAAATTCAAGGCCGTCACAGATCAGGTCCATCTTTTGTTTTTATTACATATATTTTTCCTTCTTGCATCATCTTGTCATTTCATTTGTTTATGTTATTTTTAGCAGTTGAAATATTAAATTTTCTTACCATTTATCGAAAAGAAAATCACATTACTTTACTTAACTTTTCTTGAAAAGACATTGCATTCAACCGTTCTTCCTTCATTAATCTACACGATAAACCTTTAGATTTTCCTATATGTGCAAGCCTTTTGAATGTGAACATAGGATTGAAAGCAAGATCCTCTAATTTTCTAGTTCTTGATAATGCAACAAACGTTAAACCAAGACTTTCTTTTTAGCCTATGTCAATGATCGTTTGATCAAGTGTTAGTCCTTGACTTTTATGTATCGTTATCGCCCGACACAAACCTAAAGGTAATTGAGTTCACGTGCATGTTGTACCAAAAGAAGTTTTCCAATTTACAATTTGAGGAGTAATTGAAATGATGTTTGTTCCATGTCGAAATTAAATTCAATGATATTTATCAAAATTTACCACTGCTGCAAGTGGTAAATCATTGGGAGAGCTTGTTGATCGAGAATACACGATATCCACAACAGTACCCATAGCACCATTAACCAACCCATTTTGATCTGAAAGATTAGATTGCAGCATCACTCAAGCACCTACACAGAGATAAATACATTTTTCTAAGTCATTTGCGTCATTAGAAGAAGCAATAGATGTCGTTTCACAATTGTTTAAAGAAGGAACGCAAGCAATGGGTTTTTCAAGTTGAATCAAATGATTCTTGTCATGTTCATTAGATGTCATTCTTGTTACAAAAAGATAAAGAGCATTTGTAAAATTTTCCTTCACATCCTTAGATAATTTAAGCCAATCTCTAGTTTTGAAAAGTTTCCAGTCGTTTGAAGTAGATGCACATCTACTCAATATTTCTAAAGCCTCTCGAAAAGGCGCTTGCTTATCTCCGGCTTGACGAAATATATAAGATTGTCTTACACACTTATCGAAACTCATATAAGCAAGCGCTCCACGTGGTTGCATAAGATTCCCACCTTTCACGTATAACAAACTATCACACACAGGAGGTAGTTGTCTCATATCACCGGCTAAGACAATTGATACACCGCCGAATAAGTCATTAACTGAAAAAATATCACGACATTGTAAATCGATATTTGCAATCATTGTTCTACCAAGCATGCTATATTCATCAACTATAATCAACTTAGTATCTTCAAAATCATCTTGCATGCAACGACATTGCTCTCTTGAAATTTCTTTATAAGAAGACTTCTTTTCTGTGGTAATTGAAAATTCATGATGTATAGTGCTACCACCAATGTTGAATGCAGCAACTCCAGTTGAAGCCATTATACGAAATGCTTTCCGAGTTCCAAAATGAGCAAAAATCATATGAACAATAACATTTATAAGAGTTGATTTCCCTGTACCAGCTCCATCGCATATAATCATTCAAATTGATTTTCCGGCTATTACGGATTTATATATCATATCATGTGCAGTTCGTCGATTGTCAGACAACCTTTCTAAAGGAACAGAAATGGAACCATTTATGCGGTCATTTGTAGAATCAAGAGCATTCGTAAATTGTTATGTATAAAATTACGTTCGGTTTCTATATTAGGATATTGCTGAAGTGACTCATTTCAATTATACGAAGTATCGAAATCTCATAGGCCAATTTCCACCTCCTCTCCTGGAGTGAATATAGGTCCCATTGTCGCCGCTATAATCCATTCCTCTTATTGAATTTCTTCAATGCCGTTTACATCATTATTCATTTTAAATTCATCTTCTACGGCTTTTGGAAGTGACTGAGGTCGGATAAAATCCAGATGAATATATCTATCAGACCAAGTATCAAAATTTCCTTTCTATTCATTTAGATTTTGATAATGATGGTGTAGCAATACCTGTATTAATAAATTTGATTAGCAGTTCGAAATGCAAAGGTTATAACAATCATTATAGAAAAATGTACTATTTCAATAATCAAGGTATTTAAAGGCAAAAAAATTAAAGTAAATTTGAAAATGAAACACTGTTCTATTTACGTATACAATCCTATAAAATTTTCATTATGTCAACAGTAGTACTTAAGAAATAAAATTAATTTTGTATTACCTGTTGTTCGCAAAAGAGCTCCCAATTTTCACTAAATGGTGGAAATTGCTCTTCAGATCTGGTATTATTCGTACCACTGCCTCTGTTCGTAATTGATGCCAACCATTATTATAAAAGAGGAAGTTTTTTGTCATATCAAACAGTGAGAAATTTTCATGCTCGGTTGGTCGATCCATATATCTTATTTTAAAATTTAGATCAGATTCTACCATATCTTCATTCGTTGTGGTATTTCGACGTTTGATCACCATTGACAACATGCCTTTCTCGCTTACAGTAAGCTGCACTATTGTTCCGGATGAACGTACTAAAGGATATGACATTAGAAGATGACATAATTCCTGTGCGGAATTGTCTCGTTTAGATACAGTCTTACGAAGAAGTTTCTTTATTGAGGAGGTAGATGTTTTTCATGGTTTATGAATATTTTCTGCTATTGATCTGAATGTATCTGTGAACATCTTTGATACCGGTTCAGATTTAGCTGCGTATTTTCCAATATAATTTACCATGGCATGAACGGATAGCACCGGAGACCAATCAATATTAGCACGCCAAACCTGAAGTACTTTCCTATTATGAGAGCATACTAAAGGGTCATTACGTTTCGAGATAAAACGGAAGATTTTACTATTTGGAGGATGTTCTACAATTTTAGATTGTGGAATGACATCAAATGGATATTTAAACCGACATGTCATTTGCTTGGTTGTTTTGTGCAACCGCAAACAATAACTTCCACACCTAAAATGACGCATAACCCAATTTATCAAATTTGCATAATCTTCGTCGTCAGCATCTAAATTTGCATCAGTCGGAATAACCCGTGCGCAAGGATGTTCTTGTACATTTAATGATTCACCCATATTAGGATTTATTGTACGAACAAGATGATCAAAATATTCAATTATTATATAATTCTCTGATAAATTTTCACAAACATATGATAAGTTCGGGCATCTTTGAACCAGAGAAAGCCATGAATATGTCCACTTCCACGATTTTGCCATTCAAATCTTTACCAAAATTCAATTACTGAAAACTCTGGTGTTAAGAAATCTTTTACGAACATATGAACCCTTGTTTGAAAAAACCATGCAGCAATTAGTGGATTTTCAATTAGTAATTGTGCCTTTCTTTTTCTTTTCTCATAGATATTCAAAATTTTCAAGTCATCAGTCAGGTCGAGAAGTTTATAAAGTTCTGGCCATTGCATATCCGCTGAACTTAAAATGAAAAATATTGTTGTTGCTGCTAATTGTTTCACCATTGCGGTTAATTCTTTCAACCTTGCTGACCAATAAGAACGACTTCCACAGATGCCTTTTGCAAAGTAAGAAATACGCTGAGACAATTGTTTATCTCCTGATTTTAACATTTCACAGATATCTTGAACTGAAAGGTCTCCATCCTCCGGATTTTTCTGTACGTAAATATTACCAATATCAAGAGCATTCCATCTACTAATTGAGTTATAAGCAAAGTATCGAAATCTTGGATCTTTTGCAAATCTCTTATCATGGTATTTCATAAGATATTGAAAATATTGAAAAGGCCTATTTTTTCTTGGTCGAGCTTGTCTCAAAATCATCACTTCCTAATGGAAACAATGATGGAAATGCCATGGAGATATACCCAGGAGTATTAAATTCATTAATAGGATTTGATGAGATCGACATTTGAATAATTGTTCCATACTTATCTTAATTTTCTAAAAGAGATAAAATGTGGTCTTGTTGATTTGGTTGTACTGAAGATGTGACTGCGCTTGATGTCTCAAATTCATCAATGCCTGTAACTTCATTTCCAAACTCCGGTGGTCCTCGTGCATCATCATTAGAATATTGTGTTGAATTTGTCTGCGAATTATCTGGAATATAAGGATCCAGGCTAGAGGGCACTCCATCGAATGGTAGCTCATGAAGAGATATTTCACTAATTTGCACATCAGAGTAATAAATGTTATGTGTTTAAGCCTGAGTAGTGCTTGTCTTACATGCTCACGTCTTACTCGAAATTCCTTACTTTCGTGTGTTCCAATTCGGTTGACAATTAATATTGCGGATAAATTTTCCAACCTGAAAGGAAGAGAACATGCGATTGCATTGATATCTTGAGCAAAATTGATAATATTTCCACTATATTTATATTGTTGTCCTTTAAAATGATAAACTGACAAAACAGGATGAATACGCGCAATTAGTATTTGTTCTAAACTTGTTAGACAAGATAATACAGGCAGAACGGATCCGGGTTCCATAAAAATTTTAGAACTGAACAAATAAGGAAGACCATATTGCGGTTTATCCGTGCAACAATCAGAACAAGAAGTTGGTGAAACGGTTAGATCTGGATAAAATCGAGGGCAAGCTTGAAAATTTTTCCATTGAATATTTTGACATGAGTTTCTAAATTTTTGAGCATTGGTAATTTTTGCAATGAGAGATGAACTATTAATCATGTTCGAGTTTTTACGAGCAGCTCTAAATTCTTTATGTCGTGCAGCATCAACTGCTTTTCTACGTTGTTCTTCAATAGTTTCACTCGAACGTCTTGCTCATTGGGTAGATGTACGATTTCTTCTATATTTATCCATGATTTCATCGTATTTTGAAACACCTCACCTCCGTTAGGGTCACTCTCAAAGGGAATGCCCTAATTTTGGTGGAGGTTTATAAGTACAAGTCACAGATATACAAGACAGATATAAGAACACATATTTGTAAACAGCGGAAGAACAACAAACTTTTATTTCATAAAGTCAAATACGTGTTACAACAACATCCTTTCCAAAAATATAGCATAACATTTTCATAATCTGTCTTGAGTACATGATTTAAAGAAGCATAAATAAAACATAGATAAACTTCCAAAAGTCCCCATAGTGGATTGTCCAAAGCCATAGTTCAAAACAGGAAAGTCCAAGCAATACATTTCTCTTCTTCAAGCTGGATGTTGAGGCTGATCAAGCTGCTGGTTCCCTCCCTGAGGACCTGGGGGGGGGGGGGGGGGAACGGAAGAAAGAAGACGAAAGGAAAATAGAGTCAGACATAAAGCCTGAGTAAGTCTAGTACTACTTTTGTCTATGAATAAAGAACTGGGTATGATAAGTAAAACAGGAAGTGGGCAAACACTATAACTTGGTTAAGTTGTCTAGGGTCGAATATACTATCGTACCCCATGTAAATCTCTGAACCCATATAAACTAGTTTCCAACTGGCACCCATAATCAGGGTGATGTGATCCATTCAATGATGATCGGCTCCTACTCGCATAGTTACATGTGTCTTACGGCCCCCGATGTCTGTAGTTACCTATGCTGGTCCCACCATGGGGTGTATCAAGTCCCATAGTGGCAACCTGACACAACCTTAGAGTGCAAAGGTATGCTACTGGTGTCCAGTGCTTTATTTTTCTGCGCCGGAGTGCGTGCACGCCCACACACCGTTAGAACCTACACTGCTACACCACCGCCGTCGCTTTGACCTCTTACAATCAGCCCAGTAATCGTGCCCCACCCTGCCTAGTTTCAGGGTATCATGATACACCGTCTAGGGTTACTGCTGAAAAGGGTCCCCCGTTACTAGGTTTTCTATCTCTAGCCAACATGCTAAGTTGGTTAAGTGTTTCCTAACCTAACCCCACCAGTCCGTTTAGTTTAGCATGTTCCATTTTGATTAAGTCTTTAGTTCACTTAATCCTAACAATCCTGACTCAGCCTTAATTGTCTTATTAAGGCCCTGACCTCTCACATTAGACAGGTATTGTTGTGGCTGCCTGTTGCCGGTTGGTTCCGGGCAGTCTTACGCCACAACTCAGTCTAACCTCGGGTCCTTGCTGGGCTCCATGTTTAACCTCCCACATTGGATAGGTATTGCTGTGACTACTGGACAGCCGGGCGGTTCCGGGCAGGTTTACATCACAACTCAATCCAACCTCGGGTTAAACACATCGTCTTTTCTACATTTACATATCTTGTCATTCTTCTTTAATTATATGTAAATATTTGCGGCCCATTATTAAGTTAATGGTGTAAAGATTACACCAATCACGGGCCCAACCCATACTTGAATTTGGGCCCTTCTATTTTATATTTTCATTCATTAATTCATTTTAACCCAACGTTATTTTCCCCCGTTTTACACGTCCGTTCATATATATTGGGCTTAGCCTTTTAAAGCCCAATTTAGCCATGCGAAAGGGGAGGCTTATGGCGTATACACAAAGAGGGGAAAGTGAGCGCATGAACTTGCATATGACGTTGGAAAATACATAATAGAAATTGGTGTACTTGCATAGTGGTGACATGTATTTTGGTCATAAAACATAGGTGACATAAATCAAGGCATGTAAACTTGCATAGGTTTAACTACAACATGAACCTATATTCTTATTTAGGCATAATGTCAAACATAAGCATGGCCTAAATACTTCTAGCATAAACATGGCATATTGTCAAACATAAGCATGGCATAAATACTTCTAGCATAAACATGACATACTGTCAAACATAAGCATGGCATGAACATAGCATATTTCAACTTAATCATGATTTAAGCCTAATCACATAACGATGGTATAGACATACTTATGCATAAATATTCCTAATCATGGTGTTTGCTTTAAACTTGCGAAAAGGGGATTTTTGAGTCTAATCTAACCATGTCTCACATATGTCATCATATAATTCTTTAAAACAAGATAGACTTAATCATAGATCTCAATTATGCCAAATATCATTCCTAGCCATATTCATAAGCTTGCAAAAGCATGACTAATACATGGTGTCAAAATTCCACATAGTTTCATATGAACTATAATAACCAAACTTGTTTCCATTACTTGCAAAATGATTTATACATAAAAACATACATCATAATGGCATAACAACAAAGCCTCAAATTTGCATGAATTTAATCACATAACGATCATACATCATATAATGATTTATACACAATTTGCGCAATATCCCAAACGTTTATTTGCATAGAACTACCGCATGTAGTCCTTTATAATGAATACATAATTTTGCACAAACATGAGTTACTTCCATTGCCACAATTCAAGCATACACATCAACACAGTTGTTTATTATACCAAAGTAATACTCTACTTACAATGGTTTGATGAATTCTCTAGTTTAGGGATTGAAGACGCAAATTCCTTTGTTGAATTGATTAGCTTTAGGTTGCTTGAATTGCTTTAGGCCTTAGAACTTCCTCCCTAATCCTCTCTTTAGTTGGCGGCTATGCTTTGTCGTTCCTCAGCAACATGGCGGCTATGTTCTTAATTTTTTATGAATAGATTAGGGTTTAGTCTAGGGTTGTTTATATAGAGGTTAGGAACTAATTAGGACCCTTGATGTTGCTAGGTTAGATCATAGCCATTCATTAGGAGGAGAGACCAATAAAAACCCGCCACCTAGCCCTAATGACAAAGCAGACCACAGAAATTCGACCACACACCGACCTGGCCAGCCAGGGCTAGACCAGACCTGGCCAGCAGGTCATTTTTGACCTGGGCGCACTTGGCAGGTGCGCCAGGTCAAAAATGCACTGGCGCACTTCACAGGTGCGCCAGTTCATTTTTGTTCTGGCGCACTTCCCAAGTGCGCCAGTGCATTCTGGCCCTTTTTCGGTTTTTCGCCCAACTTCGTTCGTCCATAACTTCTTCATACGATATCCGTTTTTCGAAAACTCGGACTCTATTTCGCGTATTTTTCCGAGACGAACGCAATGGCGTATCCCATTTCCCTTAGTTCTTTGATTTGAAATTAATTATACTTTAATTTATGAATTGCACAGTTATAGAATTCACGGGGTGTTACATTCTCCCCCACTTAAAAGGATTTCGTCCCCGAAATCTTCAAGTTAGGAGGAATGTATATCCTAACATCCAATCATCCATCTACTCACCCATCAAACACGAGCATCCATTGTCCTTAAAAGACTTCTAATGCTTCATGATCATATGCGAAGTGTGTGTGTATGTACTTATCTAATGCAAAATTAGGCGGTCTACTGATTCAGTTGACCTCCTTAATGCGAATTATGTAAGTGTCATGAATCCATTATGTATGCAAATTTTCCTTTTCTTGGTTCTACATGAGTGCACAACCATTCAATACAAATGCAGCATCCACATGACAACACATTAATGTTCAACCATAGACGAAAGCAAACATATATGCATATGCAATATGAAGTGACTGAGCCGATCTAAAACCTAGATTGTGTGTGTATATGCAACCACGAGCAACCACTAGCAATCACTTGCAACCACTTGCAACCATCATACATAACATGTTTCAATTACATGTTTTCATCCAAAAGGTTTCTACCCTAAAGATAAGGTCGATACCTAAAAAGATAGATAAAAGCGCAACTTAAGGAAAAAGAAAGATCAAGGATGTACCCTCGAACAGAAAAGGGTAGGCTGTACGGATTCTAGCTTCAGTTTCCCAAGTCGCGTCTCCCTCGGCGTCGCTCCACTGGACTTTGACGAGCTTGACCTCGCGGTTGCGTAGCTTCTTTACCTCCGTTCCTAAGATGCGGGTTGGAACTCTTCTTATGGTTGCTTCGCGTTCCACTTCAGCCTCTTCGAGGATATTTGGCTCTACCACTTCAGCAGACTCATGTAGACACTTTCGGAGATGTGAAACGTGAAAAACGTTGTGGACTCCAGCCAACTTCTCGGGTAGCTCTAATCTATAAGCCATTTTCCCAATTTTCTCGATAATAGGGAATGGCCCTACGAATCTTGGCGCTAGCTTTCCTGTGGTTCCAAAACGAACAACGTTCCTTAGCGGTGATACCTTGAGAAAAACTCTGTCTCCAACCTCGAATTCAAGGTCGGTCCTTCTTTTGTCAGCATAGGACTTTTGTCTGTCTTGGGCCGTCTTCATCCTTCTTCGTATTAAGTCCACTTTCTCTGAAGTCTCTCGGATCATGTCTGGTCCAAGTATGAGCTTATCTGTGGACTCCCACCAACAAGTGGGCGATCGGCACGGTCTTCCGTATAAAGCTTCGAAGGGCGCCATTCCTATGGTTGCTTGATAGCTGTTGTTGTAGGCAAATTCCACCAAAGGGAGGTGGTCTTCCCATGTCCCTCCGAAGTCAAGGACGCATAGCCTTAAGAGGTCTTCCAAAACTCTGTTTACTCTCTCCGTTTGGCCGTCGGTTTGGGGATGATAGGCTGTGCTCAAGCATAACTGCGTTCCTACTGCTTCTTGCAGACTCCGCCAAAACTCGCTGGTGAAGATGGGGTCTCGGTCACTAACGATGCTAGATGGTATTCCATGGAGTCGCACGATTTCCTTGAGGTAAAGTGATGCTAGGGATGAGGCGGTTCTTTTACTTTTGACAGGTAAAAAGTGGGCGCTTTTAGTAAGCCTATCCACTATTACCCAAATACTAGTGTTGCCTCTCCTAGACCTAGGCAGCCCATCGATGAAGTCCATTGAGATGCTATCCCACTTCCACTGCGGGACCTCTAGAGGATGTAGCAGTCCGCCAGGCTTTTTCTGTTCCGCCTTAACCTGTTGGCACACCATACACTTAGAAACGAATTCTGCCACGTCCTTTTTCATGCCGTTCCAGAAGAAAGTCCTTTTTATGTCTTTGTACATTTTATCTCCGCCGGGGTGTATCGTCATCTTGGAGTGATGTGCTTCCTCGAGAACCTTCTTTATTAAATCGTTTGTCTGTGGGACGCATAGTCTTCCATCTCGCCTTAGTACACCCTTATCGTCAATGGAGTATCTGTTGAGGTGACTTGAAGTCTCACCCCTAATTAGCCTATCAATTATTTCCACAAGCTGAGGGTCTTCGCGTTGTGCTGCCCCTACTGAATCTACTAAAGTTGGGCGCACTTCGAGAGATGCAAGCAAGCCCGGTACGAAATCGGAGGAGGGCCTAAAGTCGAAGCTGGCTATAAACTCTAGGCTTTGTCTTTCAACAAACAACGGGCTTAGGGTCAATTTCTTTCGGCTCAACGCGTCTGCCACTACGTTGCCTTTGCCCGGAGTGTAGGATATTTCGAAATCGTACGAGGCAAGAAACTCCATCCACCTTTGTTGCCTCAAGTTAAGATCCTTCTGCGAGAAAAGATATTTCAACGATTTATGGTCAGTGTAAAGTTCGAACTTCTCACCTAGGAGATAGTGTCGCCAAGACTTGAGGGCAAAGACGATGGCGGCTAACTCAAGATCGTGGGTTGGGTAGTTTCTTTCATGCACCTTCAACTGCCTCCCGCCATAAGCTACTACCCTTCCTTCTTGCATTAAGACGGCGCCTAGCCCTGTCCCACATGCATCCGTATAAACAGTGAACATCTTGCTCCCATCTGGCAGCGTCAAAACTGGGGCTGTTGTGAGAGCCCTCTTCAGTCGTTGGAAAGCAAACTCGCAATCCAAATCCCAATTGAATACTAGATTTTTCTTGGTCAATTTCGTAAGCGGAGCTGAGATTTTCGCAAAATCCCTTATGAATTTTCGATAGAAACCTGCTAGTCCTAGAAAGCTTCGGACCTCAGTTGCGTTCCTTGGTGTCTTCCAATCTTGTACCGCCACTACCTTAGCAGGGTCCACCGCTAACCCTTGTTTGGATACTATGTGCCCAAGGAACCTCACCTCTTCCCTCCAAAAGTGGCATTTGGAGAATTTGGCTTTTAGTTGATGGACTCGCAAAGTTTCCATGATTGCCCTTAAGTGCTGAGCATGTTCCTCTTCATTCTTTGAGAAGATAAGGATATCATCTACGAAGACCGCTACGAATTTGTTGAGGAAATCTCTAAATACCCTACTCATCAGGTCCACGAAGTACGCAGGTGCATTTGTCAAGCCGAAAGGCATGACAAGCCATTCAAAGAAGCCGTCTGGGGTTCTGAAAGCCGTTTTATCGATGCTATCTTCAGCCACCCTTAGCTGATGAAAACCGGTTGCTAAATCGAGTTGGGAGAAAACAGACGCTCCTACAAGCTGGTCAAATAAATCGTCAATTCTAGGGAGAGGGTGCCTATTCTTTTTCGTTAGCTTGTTGAGCTCCCTATAGTCAACACATAGACGGAGTGAACCATCCGCCTTTGTAGCGAACACCACTGGAGCGCCCCATTCTGAAATGCTCCTCCTAATGAACCCCTTTTCTAGAAGCTCTTTAATCTGTTTACTGAGCTCTTTCCTTTCTCGTGGAGCCATATGTCTAACGGGTAACGCAACGGGCTTTGCATTATCTACAAGATATATGCGGAAGTCTATTTCCCGCTTCGGAGGCAAGCCCTTCACCTCTTCAAAGACATCCGGATATTCCCGGACCACTCTAACTGATTGCAAATTTTCAACAGAGGCATCTAGCGATTCAAGATAACTAAGCATAACCGCATACGAGGGGTTACAAGAAATTTCCAAAGTATTACCGAGCTGGGTTAGGAGCCTAACAACCCTTTTCTCACAATCAAGGATGGCCCCATTACGGGATAGCCAATCCATGCCCAAAATCAAACCATACCCCGAAAAGCCCAAAACAAAGGCACTACATAGAAATTCTACGCTTAGAATAGAATTTTTCAATCCCACACAGATCATAGACAAATGAGCTGGGCCCCCAATTGGGTTTGAAACAATTAAGGGGTCCTCTACCATACTAGTTTTTAGGTGCAGAGATTCTACTAAAGCAGACGAGATAAAGGAGTGTGATGCGCCAGAATCAAATAAAGTGCGAACGGGGTGATCATAAAGATAAACTACACTTTCTACAGAAGTGTTTGTACCTCGCTGTTGCAATGGTAGCGCTTCTAGCACATGAACCTGTGCCCCTGGGGTGGATCCAACCCCCTGCCCCTGTCCTCGTTTCTTTGGGCAGTCCTTAGCCCTATGGCCCGTCTCACCGCAAGAAAAGCACCCACCATTCTCCTTGGCCTTCTTTTTCCGGCAGTCCTTTACTAAGTGCCCCACTTTGCCACAGAATTTACACTTCCTTTTCTCTCGGGACTTGTTGTCTTTCCCGCCCTTCTCAAAGTCTGTCTTCTCAGGGCAGTCTTTGCTAATGTGTCCAGTCTCCCCACAATGAAAACATTCACCTTGCCTTCTTTTCCTCTTTCTACAATCCTTGGCTATGTGCCCTTCCGTACCACAAAAATTGCATTTCCTTTTTTCTCGTTTCTTATTATTATTGTTATGATCCTTTCTTGTTTGACTATTATTCGTCTTCCTACTCTGGGACTCTTCCGTTTGCTGGTTCACGTGGAGGAGGAGGAGTGAAAGCGTCAGCAGCTGGGGAGTAAGGTCCCCAGACATGCTAAAACAGAAAGGATAGATTCAAAACGAAGGATAAGAGATAGTTCCTATGGCTTTGGGGAGTGGACTTTGCCTTTTTTAAAAATAAAATAATATTTTTCTTTTAAAAATGCTTCTTTAAATTTCCTTTTTGAAAATAATTTTTCAAAACTTTTTATCTTATCTGGTAAACCTATGCTCTGATACCAAGTGAAACACCCCACCTCCGTTAGGGTCACTCTCAAAGGGAATGCCCTAATTTTGGTGGAGGTTTATAAGTACAAGTCACAGATATACAAGACAGATATAAGAACACATATTTGTAAACAGCGGAAGAACAACAAACTTTTATTTCATAAAGTCAAATACGTGTTACAACAACATCCTTTCCAAAAATATAGCATAACATTTTCATAATCTGTCTTGAGTACATGATTTAAAGAAGCATAAATAAAACATAGATAAACTTCCAAAAGTCCCCATAGTGGATTGTCCAAAGCCATAGTTCAAAACAGGAAAGTCCAAGCAATACATTTCTCTTCTTCAAGCTGGATGTTGAGGCTGATCAAGCTGCTGGTTCCCTCCCTGAGGACCTGGGGGGAGGGGGGGGGGGGAACGGAAGAAAGAAGACGAAAGGAAAATAGAGTCAGACATAAAGCCTGAGTAAGTCTAGTACTACTTTTGTCTATGAATAAAGAACTGGGTATGATAAGTAAAACAGGAAGTGGGCAAACACTATAACTTGGTTAAGTTGTCTAGGGTCGAATATACTATCGTACCCCATGTAAATCTCTGAACCCATATAAACTAGTTTCCAACTGGCACCCATAATCAGGGTGATGTGATCCATTCAATGATGATCGGCTCCTACTCGCATAGTTACATGTGTCTTACGGCCCCCGATGTCTGTAGTTACCTATGCTGGTCCCACCATGGGGTGTATCAAGTCCCATAGTGGCAACCCGACACAACCTTAGAGTGCAAAGGTATGCTACTGGTGTCCAGTGCTTTATTTTTCTGCGCCGGAGTGCGTGCACGCCCACACACCGTTAGAACCTACACTGCTACACCACCGCCGTCGCTTTGACCTCTTACAATCAGCCCAGTAATCGTGCCCCACCCTGCCTAGTTTCAGGGTATCATGATACACCGTCTAGGGTTACTGCTGAAAAGGGTCCCCCGTTACTAGGTTTTCTATCTCTAGCCAACATGCTAAGTTGGTTAAGTGTTTCCTAACCTAACCCCACTAGTCCGTTTAGTTTAGCATGTTCCATTTTGATTAAGTCTTTAGTTCACTTAATCCTAACAATCCTGACTCAGCCTTAATTGTCTTATTAAGGCCCTGACCTCTCACATTAGACAGGTATTGTTGTGGCTGCCTGTTGCCGGTTGGTTCCGGGCAGTCTTACGCCACAACTCAGTCTAACCTCGGGTCCTTGCTGGGCTCCATGTTTAACCTCCCACATTGGATAGGTATTGCTGTGACTACTGGACAGCCGGGCGGTTCCGGGCAGGTTTACATCACAACTCAATCCAACCTCGGGTTAAACACATCGTCTTTTCTACATTTACATATCTTGTCATTCTTCTTTAATTATATGTAAATATTTGCGGCCCATTATTAAGTTAATGGTGTAAAGATTACACCAATCACGGGCCCAACCCATACTTGAATTTGGGCCCTTCTATTTTATATTTTCATTCATTAATTCATTTTAACCCAACGTTATTTTCCCCCGTTTTACACGTCCGTTCATATATATTGGGCTTAGCCTTTTAAAGCCCAATTTAGCCATGCGAAAGGGGAGGCTTATGGCGTATACACAAAGAGGGGAAAGTGAGCGCATGAACTTGCATATGACGTTGGAAAATACATAATAGAAATTGGTGTACTTGCATAGTGGTGACATGTATTTTGGTCATAAAACATAGGTGACATAAATCAAGGCATGTAAACTTGCATAGGTTTAACTACAACATGAACCTATATTCTTATTTAGGCATAATGTCAAACATAAGCATGGCCTAAATACTTCTAGCATAAACATGGCATATTGTCAAACATAAGCATGGCATAAATACTTCTAGCATAAACATGACATACTGTCAAACATAAGCATGGCATGAACATAGCATATTTCAACTTAATCATGATTTAAGCCTAATCACATAACGATGGTATAGACATACTTATGCATAAATATTCCTAATCATGGTGTTTGCTTTAAACTTGCGAAAAGGGGATTTTTGAGTCTAATCTAACCATGTCTCACATATGTCATCATATAATTCTTTAAAACAAGATAGACTTAATCATAGATCTCAATTATGCCAAATATCATTCCTAGCCATATTCATAAGCTTGCAAAAGCATGACTAATACATGGTGTCAAAATTCCACATAGTTTCATATGAACTATAATAACCAAACTTGTTTCCATTACTTGCAAAATGATTTATACATAAAAACATACATCATAATGGCATAACAACAAAGCCTCAAATTTGCATGAATTTAATCACATAACGATCATACATCATATAATGATTTATACACAATTTGCGCAATATCCCAAACGTTTATTTGCATAGAACTACCGCATGTAGTCCTTTATAATGAATACATAATTTTGCACAAACATGAGTTACTTCCATTGCCACAATTCAAGCATACACATCAACACAGTTGTTTATTATACCAAAGTAATACTCTACTTACAATGGTTTGATGAATTCTCTAGTTTAGGGATTGAAGACGCAAATTCCTTTGTTGAATTGATTAGCTTTAGGTTGCTTGAATTGCTTTAGGCCTTAGAACTTCCTCCCTAATCCTCTCTTTAGTTGGCGGCTATGCTTTGTCGTTCCTCAGCAACATGGCGGCTATGTTCTTAATTTTTTATGAATAGATTAGGGTTTAGTCTAGGGTTGTTTATATAGAGGTTAGGAACTAATTAGGACCCTTGATGTTGCTAGGTTAGATCATAGCCATTCATTAGGAGGAGAGACCAATAAAAACCCGCCACCTAGCCCTAATGACAAAGCAGACCACAGAAATTCGACCACACACCGACCTGGCCAGCCAGGGCTAGACCAGACCTGGCCAGCAGGTCATTTTTGACCTGGGCGCACTTGGCAGGTGCGCCAGGTCAAAAATGCACTGGCGCACTTCACAGGTGCGCCAGTTCATTTTTGTTCTGGCGCACTTCCCAAGTGCGCCAGTGCATTCTGGCCCTTTTTCGGTTTTTCGCCCAACTTCGTTCGTCCATAACTTCTTCATACGATATCCGTTTTTCGAAAACTCGGACTCTATTTCGCGTATTTTTCCGAGACGAACGCAATGGCGTATCCCATTTCCCTTAGTTCTTTGATTTGAAATTAATTATACTTTAATTTATGAATTGCACAGTTATAGAATTCACGGGGTGTTACATATTTTTTAAACATTGACAAGTCTCTGTTATATAAAATTTATTATATTAGCAAATTTCTCAAAGTAGTACTTTTAATCAACTATTATCACATTAAAGCTAAATGCAGATTAATATACCTTTCTGAAGCACCTGAAAAATCAAATGAACCAAAAGAATCATCAAAAATATCACATTACTGGAACAAGATGGAGCTTACGCTTTTAACCTTTTGGATGTACCAAAAGTTCCTTTAAAAGAATTTGAATCAACATATAAAGCATTCGAATGTGACAAAGGCTCCTCTCTAGTCGTAGGTTTGTTTATTACATCCTGTGATATACGTTTATAATTTAAATTTAGTATATTTAATAACATATAATAATATTCGAATTAAAAGACCAAAACACAAGTTCTTATGCTAAAACTTGACATTATATCATAGTAGTCAAGGCGCTAAGGTGCAAAAAGACGCAAGCAACCTTTTATATTAGTTTGATCTGCTATTTTACTAATTACAAATTAATTTTAAACCATATTTTATAATTCATTCAATTAACTACATATTTTATTAATAAGATTTAAATTTTAAATCACATTTTATAATTTATCGAACAATTAAATTTTTTATTTAACTATTTATAAACATAATTTTGAATTTAGTAAAAAAAGCGCCTCAAACTACAAAAAGGCACACTCAAACTGCAAGAAGGCGCAAGCCTTGAGCCTTGGGCTTTTTTGCGCTTAGGCACGCCTAAGCGCACGCCTTGATAACTATAACACCCCACCTCCGCCAATGCCACTCTTGCAAGCACACTAGCTTTGGAGGGGCGTTAAACGAGGTAACATGCATGCAGATATCACAAGACAGAACATATAAGTAAAAACAGAGTAAATAAGCAGCGAATAAAACTAGCATTTCAAAACCATAGTTAAGTTACATCAAAGTACTTGTTCATTATTTTCCCATAAAACAAAGTCTAGAACATAAACTGAAAACTGAAACATAAAGTAACTATCCCCAAAGTAGCATAAGGCCATAACATGCTCAAACCATACGTGAGCTATCCAGAAAAGCAGCAAAAGATCCAAGCTAGGTACCAGTGTTTCCACCGGGTAAACCTGGGGTGAGGGGGAACGGAAGAAAAGAGGCGAAAGAAAACGGGTCAGTCAAAAAGACTGGTAAGTCCTATCTACTATTAGTATAAAAACTAGTAAAGTTAACTGAACATGTAAACAAGGATGAGGTATGGGGTGATAACTGGCATGGTGAAAAGTTAGCAGGATAGATCAGCTGTGGCATCGCATATACAAGGTTAAGTTGCACCAGGTGTGTACTAGTATTCCAATCCATGTCAAGTATAAACAAGAAATGATCCCTTAGCCCAATGTTGGCCCAAACCCATGAGATGACCTAAATCAAGGTCCAACTACTCGGTCTAGTCGATCGGCTCCCTATCAGCCTAACTCGTCGTGTATCGGTGTCATACGGTCCAAACATGAAATGTAGTCGACTGTGCTAGGTCCACCCTAGGGTGTATCCGGCCCTAGGGTGTCAACCACTGACACGAAACAAGCACGCACAGTCAAAATCTACTGGTGCCCAAGTCTGTCTTTCATCCCCGGACAATGTGCACGACCATGGTCCGTCGGAATCTACTATGGCGCACCCACTTTTGCCGTCTTTTTGGTCGCTTACACTCCAGCCCAGTAATCGTGCCCCACCCTAGCCTAGTCCCTAGGGTATCCGATACTCCCTAGTGGGTTACTGTTGAGAAGGACTGCGTAACTAGGGTTTTCTAGTGGGTTAAATGCGGTTAACCCCATCCAAACCATGTATCAAGTTGGTTAAGTGTTCCTAAAAAGGTTCACGACTTAACCCTATCCAACTAAGCATTGGGTTGGTTAAGTGTGTCCATGTTAACTTAACCCTATCAACCCATCATGTTCATGTGGTTAAGTATATTCAAGTGGTCCATGACTTAACCCTATCATGTGGCATTTATTATCTTAATGCACCCAACCTCTCACATTAGACTTTGTTGTGGTTACTAGTTAAGCCGGGCGGGTCCGGGTAGCTTTACACCACAACCTAGTCTAACCTCGGGTTTTAAGTGCGACATGACCAACTACTCACATTGGGTCCTATTGCTTGTAGCCACTAGTTAAGTCGGTCGGTTCCGGGTAGATTTATGCTACAAACTCAACCCAACCTCGAGTTGGCCATTCTCATGTTTTCTAGAAGTCATGTCCGAATCCGTGTTTTCAAGAATAAACATATGTCAAACTTTCATGTCATATTTTCAAGTCATGTTCTCATGTTATTTAAGTTTGCCCAACTACCCATAACGTATTCCCATCGCACGTAAATTCGCATTAACGCAAGTAGATCAAAGAGGGAACGTAACCATACGGCAAGGTGGGCATAAGATGGCAAAGTCTATCACAAACTAAGCATGGTGATATTTGAGGACAAAAGGGGTTCAACATACTAGCATATGGCCTCAACATGTATGATAGCATAAAAGGTGACTTGGCCTCAAACATATCAAATAGCATAAGGGTGATTTGGCCACTAGCATGCATAATATCATTAGGATGATTTGGCCACAAGCATACTAAGGAACATGAAGAGTTAAGGTTTGGCCACAAGCATGCACAATAGCATAAGGGTGATTTGGCCACAAGTTAAACATGGTGGCATATGAGGCAAATGTGTTCATAAACTTGCATATTACATTATAAGCCTCAAAACATGCATGATATCAAACTTTAGCAAATAGGTGAAACATGATCATAAATGACATGGGATGATAGCTAGTGATTCGCATATAACATCATATGCAAGATAACATAAGGCTTATGAGAGGTCATAAACTTGCATATTACATTATAAGCCTCAAAACATGCATAACATTCAAACTTAGCGAATAGGTGATACATGGTCCTAGATGACATAGGATGATGACTAGAAGTTCGCATATAACATTATATGCAAGTTATCATAAAGGTTATGAGAGTTCTCATGTTGCATAATGTAACATTTCAAATCAAAGGTCATAGCTTTCTATGCACAAAGTCAAGGTGATAGCTTTACAAACTTGCATACGGTAAACATATGCATAACATGTTAGAATCAAAGCACATATCATACTTAGGCCCAAACTCAACTTGCAACATGTAACATTTAACTTCATAGTTAGAATCTAAGAGTAGTATAGGGCTTACAATGCTATGAAGACTATAATTAATATAAAATAAGATTGAGACGAAGCCACTAGCAACTCTAAATACTCCCAAATGACAAGCTCCAATGAAGACCCTTGAGAAACAAGCAAAAGATCCTTGCTTTGATGAAGAAAGATTGAACGTTGGCCTTAATTCAAGCTTAGAAACTCTCAAACAAGCTTAGGAACTCTCATATGAATGAAGATTGAGGCTATGACAAGAGGGTGGAGGCCATGATTAAACATTTGGGCTGCATTTAGTTGTAGGAATGATTAATGATGGTTTAGGCTAGGTCTAGGGGTCTTTTTATAGGTGATTAGGTTAGTTTAGACCATAGGATTAACCCTAAAACACATCAGGTTCGTCAAATCTCGTCAGAAGCTTCTAGAGCAGACTCAACACGTCACAAATGGTGCACCAGAAAAACTGGTCCGACCGGGGGGGTCGACCCCTGGGTCAACATGGGTGTCGACCCATGGGTCGACATGGGTGTCGACCCATTGGGGGGGGTCGATAGGGGTGTCGACCCCTGTGTCGACCCTGCCTGGGGCGGGAAAATTCCCGCCTACCTGTTTTGGCTGAAATTCAAATCTGAATTCGAATTTGAACTGTTTTCGGGCTTGGAATTTTCTGAAAACTTCATTAGGCCATAACTTGGTCATACGGACTTCGTTTTTCGAAAACTCGGACTCTATTTCGCGTATTTTTCCGAGATGAACGCAATGGCACAGCCCGTTTCCCTTGATTTAGAATTTAGAATTAAATTTTGCCTTGATTTACATTATAACATGTTATTAAAAATACGGGTTGTTACATTCTCCCCACCTTAAAGGATTTCGTCCCCGAAATCTTCAAGTTAGGAAGAACGTATCCTACTATCCATCATCCATCTACTCAAAACATCATCCACAAGTAATCATTGTCCTTAAAGAGATTCTAAATGCTGTATGAACATATGCAAAAGGTGTTTGTATATGTACTTATCTAATGCAAAAATCAGGCGGTTACTGATTCAGTAAACCTCCTTAATGCAAAGTATGTTAGTGAAATGAGTCCATATGTATGCAAATTCCTAACATAATTTATAATCTCTACATGAGTGCACATAACATTCATTCATATGCAACATCCACGTGATAGCACAACAAGTTTCATCCATGAATAAGCATAAACACTCATGCATATGCAACATGAAAGTGTGTGAGCCGATCTTAGTGCCTAATGTGTATCATGCATCCACGAGTATCCACTTGCAAACACTTGCAACCATTTGCAACCATCAAGCATAACATGTTTCATCCAAAGGGTTTCTACCTAAGGTTCTCATGACACGATTACGAGATAACAAGATAAACATGGATAGCAAAAGAAAGATATGCTAATTAGGAAAAGAGGTCGAGAAGATAGTATAAAAGTAAGCTCCACGGAAAAACAGGGATCAAGGATATACTCCTAAAAAGATATATGATGCGTGTATCTAGTCTTCAACCTTCTAAGAACTTAATTCCACTGTGCTTTGACCATTGTTAACCTTTCAATTCCGTAGCTTCCTAATTCCTACTTCAGAAATGTGAGTTGGAACTCATTTCACTTTCACTTTTTTTTTCTAGCATACTCGGTTCTTAACTGTATACTCATGACTTCATGCAAGCTTTCCCAAAATTCACTGTAAGGTATTCCACGTAGAAGAACTTTCCTTTGAAAATAAATACCAATCCATGTGGCCAAATGCACTTATTAACATGATTTCTATGAACCATCCGCGAACACTAATCGAATAGATCATTAATTTCCAATAAATGGGTCAAAAGATTCTAGGTAACTAATCCTGACAGAACTCTAAAGGTTACGCGAGACTTCGAGGGTATTACCAAGGCAAGTCAAGAGTCTAACTACCCTTCTTTCAAAACCGAGGATGGTACCCTTACTGGATAACCACTTCATCCCTAGAATCAACCCAAAGCCCAAAAACATAATCCCTACTTCCAAACTCAACACTTAGCATAGAAATCCTTTTGCGAGAAGAGATACTTGAGCGACTTGTGATCCGTATATAACTCGAATCTCTTGCCCAGAAGATAATGGTGCCATGATTTAAGCGCAAAGACAATCGCCGCCGACTCCAAATCATGCGTGGGGTAGTTCTTCCCATAAACTTTGAGTTGCCTAACCCCATAACATATTACTCTTTCTCCTTACATCAGGACCGCGCCTAATCCCATGTCACGTGCATTGGTGTTCACGGCAAACATCTTCCCTCCATCGGGTAAAGCTAAAACTGGTGCTGTGGTAAGAGTCCCCTTAAGCCTTTGAAAAATAGGCTCCCACTCCAATTCTCATTCGAAGACTAAGTTCTTCTTCGTCAACTTAGTAAGAGGGGTCGAAATCTTAGCGAATTCCCTGATGAACTTCCTACAGTAGCCCGCCAGACCGAGAAAGCTTCTTACTTCGGTTGCATTCCTAGGAGTCTTCCAGTCTTGAACCACAACCACTTTCACAGGATCCACCGCAATGCCTTGCTTAGAAATTATATGTCCAAGAAACCGAACTTCCTTTCTCCAAAAATGGCATTTGGAGAACTTGGCTTTCAACTGATGCGCTCTAAGCGTATCCATCACTTCCTTGAGATGTGCAGCATGCTCTTCCTCGTCTTTTGAGAAGATCAGAATATCATCCACGAAAACGACCACAAACTTGTTTAAGGAACTCCCGAAACACCCTACTCATCAAGTCCACAAAGTATGCGGGTGCATTAGTCAAACCGAATGGCATAACAAGCCATTCAAAGAATCCATCTGGAGTCCTAAACGCAGTCTTATCATTACTATCCTCAGCCACTCTAAGCTGATGTAATCCGGTGGCTAGATCGAGTTGAGAGAAAACAGAAGCATCTACAAGCTGGTCAAAGAGATCATCAATCCTCGGTAATGGGTGCATATTCTTTTTTTTTTTGTCAGCTTGTTTAACTCTCGATAATCAACACATAGACGAAGCGAACCATCCGCCTTAGTAGCGAATACCACAGGAGCACCTCATTCAGAAATGCTTCGCCTAATAAAAATTTTCTCAAGCCGCTCCTTGATTTGCTTACTGAGCCCCCTTCTTTCACGTGGGGCCATGTGCCTAACGGGTAATGATACTAGCTTGGCATTATCGACTAGATAAATGCGGAAATCTATCTCTCGTTTAGGGGGTAACCCCTTAACTTCTTCAAAGACATCAGGATAGTCTCGGACCACCCTTACAGATTGCATATCATCGATGGACGAGTCAAGAGATTCAAGATAACATAACATGACGGGACTTCTAGGGTTACAAGAAATTTCTAGGGTATTACCGAGGCGAGTCATGAGCCTCACCACCCTATGTTCACAATCGAGAATGGCTCCATAACTGGACAACCAATCCATGCCCAAGATCAACCCGTATCCCGTGAACCCGAGAACATAAGCATTACACGTGAATTCTACAGTCAAGATAGAAATCTTCAAATCCACACAAATCATAGATAGATGGGCGGAACCCCCAATTGGATTTGAAACACTTACGGGATCCTCAACTAGACTAGTACTTAGGTGCAAACTTTCAACAAGATCAGAAGAAATAAAACTATGCGATGCGCCAGAATCAAATAAGGTGCGAACAGGATAATCAGAAATATAAACAAGGCTTTCTATAGAAATACTACCTCGGTCCTGAACTGGAGCAGTGTTGAGAGCATGCACTTTCCCTCCAGAAGGTCCTGCACGCTGATTCTGCCCTTGCCCTTGTCCTTGCTTCTTGGGGCAATCCTTGCTAAGATGTCCAGACTTTCCACAATGAAAACACTCGCCTAACTTCCTCTTCTTCTTCCTGCAATCTTTGGCCAGATGCCCCTTGATCCCACAAAAGTTGCATTTCCTCTTCTTACTTGACGTGTTGTCGTTCTTTCCTCCTTTCCCGGAGTCTATCTTCTTGCCTTGAGACTTATTTTCCTTGACCTTCTTCTTGTCACTCTTATCTTCCTCTTGAAGTAGGGCCGTATTCACCAAATTTTCGAAGGTCGCCCCCATGGGTATATGAGACATGGCCAAACCGCGCAATTGCTCATTCAATCCTAGAGCAAAGCGTAGGGCCTTTTTCTGAGCTGTGTTAATCAAGTCTAAATTGAACTGAGCAAGTTGATTAAACGTATCCACGTATTCCCTAACTATCATGTCCCCTTGCCTTAGAGATAGGAACCTCTCCATCCGAAGGTTCTCTTCTGTCGATGATAGAAACCTTAGTCCAAACCTTCTCCTAAACTCATCCCAAGTCTCTATTGGTCTAGTAGTGGTGGTGACCACCCACCAATAAGCAACTTCCTCTTTCAATAGCCATACTGCCAACAGAACTTTCCTACGATCTTCCACATCAAAGATAGCAAAGAGGTCTTCAGTTTCCTTTAACCAGTTTCTTGCCTCCACGGAAGTCTCCGTTCCAACAAAATTCTTGCAACCCATCGCCTTAAAGTCTTTGCAAAGCTCCGCGAAATCCGCTTGTGTATGCTGAGGAGGAGGAGGAATATCCGCGGGGCCGGCTTCATTCGCCCTTGCCTCCATGTACCTTCTAAACCAAATAGGTACTGGTACATCCTCCGGGATGGCAAAATTATCGGCCATACTGAAACGAAGGAAAAAGATGGATAGATTTAGAACAAGGAAACGAAGGATAGTGCTAATGGCTTCTGGGGAGTAGCCTTTTAAAATAACTAGACTTTTCTTTGGAAAATACTTAATTGGTTTTGAAATAGTTTTTCAAAAGGTAAGTTTTAAAAACCTTTTTGCTCAAATCTTGTAAACCTTATGCTCTGATACCAAATGTAACACCCCACCTCCGCCAATGCCACTCTTGCAAGCACACTAGCTTTGGAGGGGCGTTAAACGAGGTAACATGCATGCAGATATCACAAGACAGAACATATAAGTAAAAACAGAGTAAATAAGCAGCGGATAAAACTAGCATTTCAAAACCATAGTTAAGTTACATCAAAGTACTTGTTCATTATTTTCCCATAAAACAAAGTCTAGAACATAAACTGAAAACTGAAACATAAAGTAACTATCCCCAAAGTAGCATAAGGCTATAGCATGCTCAAACCATACGTGAGCTATCCAGAAAAGCAGCAAAAGATCCAAGCTAGGTACCAGTGTTTCCACCCTGTAAATCTAGGGGGGGGGGGGGGGGAACGGAAGAAAAGAGGCGAAAGAAAACGGGTCAGTCAAAAAGACTGGTAAGTCCTATCTACTATTAGTATAAAAACTAGTAAAGTTAACTGAACATGTAAACAGGGATGAGGTATGGGGTGATAACTGGCATGGTGAAAAGTTAGCAAGATAGATCAGGTGTGGCATCGCATATACAAGGTTAAGTTGCACCAGGTGTGTACTAGTATTCCAATCCATGTCAAGTATAAACAAGAAATGATCCCTTAGCCCAATGTTGGCCCAAACCCATGAGATGACCTAAATCAAGGTCCAACTACTTGGTCTAGTCGATCGGCTCCCTATCAGCCTAACTCGTCGTGTATCGGTGTCATACGGTCCAAACATGAAATGTAGTCGACTGTGCTAGGTCCACCCTAGGGTGTATCCGGCCCTAGGGTGTCAACCACTGACACGAAACAAGCACGCACAGTCAAAATCTACTGGTGCCCAAGTCTGTCTTTCATCCACGGACAATGTGCACGACCATGGTCCGTCAGAATCTACTATGGCGCACCCACTTTTGCCGTCTTTTTGGTCGCTTACACTCCAGCCCAGTAATCGTGCCCCACCCTAGCCTAGTCCCTAGGGTATCCGATACTCCCTAGTGGGTTACTACTGAGAAGGACCGCGTAACTAGGGTTTTCTAGTGGGTTAAGTGCGGTTAACCCCATCCAAACCATGTATCAAGTTGGTTAAGTGTTCCTAAAAAGGTTCACGACTTAACCCTATCCAACTAAGCATTGGGTTGGTTAAGTGTGTCCTTGTTGACTTAACCCTATCAACCCATCATGTTCATGTGGTTAAGTATATTCAAGTGGTCCATGACTTAACCCTATCATGTGGCTTTTATTATCTTAATGCACCCCAACCTCTCACATTAGACTTTGTTGTGGTTACTAGTTAAGCCGGGCGGGTCCGGGTTGCTTTACACCACAACCTAGTCTAACCTCGGGTTTTAAGTGCGACATGACCAACTACTCACATTGGGTCCTATTGCTTGTAGCCACTAGTTAAGCCGGTCGGTTCCGTGTAGATTTATGCTACAAACTCAACCCAACCTCGAGTTGACCATTCTCATGTTTTCTAGAAGTCATGTCCGAATCCGTGTTTTCAAGCATAAACATATGTCAAACTTTCATATAATATTTTCAAGTCATGTTCTCATGTTATTTAAGTTTGCCCAACTACCCATAACGTATTCCCATTGCACGTAAATTCGCATTAACGCAAGTAGATCAAAGAGGGAACGTAACCATACGACAAGGTGGGCATAAGATGGCAAAGTCTATCACAAACTAAGCATGGTGATATTTGAGGACAAAAGGGGTTCAACATACTAGCATATGGCCTCAACATGTATGATAGCATAAAAGGTGACTTGGCCTCAAACATATCAAATAGCATAAGGGTGATTTGGACACTAGCATGCATAATATCATTAGGATGATTTGGCCACAAGCATACTAAGGAACATGAAGAGTTAAGGTTTGTCCACAAGCATGCACAATAGCATAAGGGTGATTTGGCCACATGTTAAACATGGTGGCATATGAGGCAAATGTGTTCATAAACTTGCATATTACATTATAAGCCTCAAAACATGCATGATATCAAACTTTAGCAAATAGGTGAAACATGATCATTAATGACATGGGATGATAGCTAGTGATTCGCATATAACATCATATGCAAGATAACATAAGGCTTATGAGAGGTCATAAACTTGCATATTACATTATAAGCCTCAAAACATGCATAACATTCAAACTTAGCGAATAGGTGATACGTTGTCCTAGATGACATAGGATGATGACTAGAAGTTCGCATATAACATTATATGCAAGTTATCATAAAGGTTATGAGAGTTCTCATGTTGCATAATGCAACATTTCAAATCAAAGGTCATAGCTTTCTATGCACAAAGTCAAGGTGATAGCTTTACAAACTTGCATAGGGTAAACATATGCATAACATGTTAGAATCAAAGCACATATCATACTTCGGCCCAAACTCAACTTGCAACATGTAACATTTAACTTCATAGTCAGAATCTAAGAGTAGTATAGTGCTTACAATGCTATGAAGACTATAATTAATATAAAATAAGATTGTGACGAAGCCACTAGCAACTCTAAATACTCCCAAATGACAAGCTCCAATGAAGAGCCTTGAGAAACAAGCAAAAGATCCTTGCTTTGATGAAGAAAGATTGAACTTTGGCCTTAATTCAAGCTTAGAAACTCTCAAACAAGCTTAGGAACTTGTTTACACCAAAAATTGGTATAACAACCAAAGAGGTGTTTCTGAACACGTTACCAAATCAGAGGCGAGATGCTTGGAAAGCACGTCACCTTTTCAAAGGAGGGGTGTTAGAAAACCTTTGGAATTATATATGAGGTCGTATCCAACATTCCATAAGCATCAAGATACCAAAATTAAGAAAAAAAGGAAAAGAAGACAAGAGTTTATAGTGGTTCGACTCTTATTCGAGTCTACGTCCACTTTGAAGATAACATTCCATTAATCACCATAAGATTTACATCATTTGCTCCTTTATACATTCATAAAAGCTCCTTTTACATGCATTTGCCTTTGAATCCACATAAGAATGATAGAGAGCTTGAAGAGATTATGCTAATCCTTCCATAGAAGCCATGATTGAAAGCTTGCTAGATCTTCAATGAATTGTTAAGAAGAGATGTTGAATGCTTGAAGAAGCTCCAAAAAGCAATTTGATAGCACCTCTTCGTAGTTCCCACCAAACCCCCCCTTTTCATGTGAATTATGAGGGGTATTTATAATTAGAGTTGAAGGATAGTGGCAAACATGTAATTTAGAGTGTAAAGTTGGCGCTAGGTTGGCATTGTCATATTTACAAAACTGCCACTCCTTTTTTACATTTTGGCCAGTACACTCGTTTTTATCCGGCCATACATTCGTTTTTATGCTGCTGGTCGGTTTTACACTCCTTTTAGGCTCTTGGTCGGTTTTACACTCCTTTTTTATGCCGCTGGTCGGTTTTACACTCCTTTTTTATGCCGCTGGTCGTTTTACACTCCTTTTAGGCTGCTGGTCGGTTTTACACTTCTTTTTTATGCTGCTGGTCGGTTTTACACTCCTTTTAGGCTGCTGGTTGGTTTTACACTCCTTTTAGGCCGCTGGTCGGTTTTACACTCCTTTTTTTATGTTGGTGGTCGGTTTTACACTCCTTTTTTATGCTGCTGGTCGGTTTTACACTCCTTTTTTATGCTGGTTGATACTCTTTTTATAACTTTGCCACTATTGGCTTTGCATGTTTTTGTCTTGTAGTATCGATCCAGCTTTATGGAGTATGGACCGACCAGAGACTAAAGGGACAACCAGGAGGCTTCAGCAATGGGAGGATCGACCAGGAATCTTCCAATATTAAGACGGACCGGGCTTCCGGAAAGCGAGACCGATCAAATATGTTGAGGTGCCGGAACCGACCAGACGCTCTGATGTGAGAAAGAACGACCCGAAACTGATGAGATCGACCATCCGCTGATGCCATTCCGAACTGATCAGGCTTAAATGAACAGGATGCTCGACCCCGTTCGCTTGCTCAACCAAATCTGTAATGAACGACCGCGTTGTAGAGGCGGAGTACGACGTGGGCTTCTGGGAAGCTATGCACGACCCCTGCTTGCGTGTGCTTGATGGAACGACCGACCAGATTAGCTTCAGGTTGGACCGACCAGATGGTGCTCTTCTCAAGACCGACCAGGTCGCTAGCGAGCAGACCGACCAGATGGTGATGCTGGTGACCGATCAGTTGTGAGCGACCGGAGTTTGCTGTTTTTTAGCTGGTTAACATTTGCCCCTCGAAGCTTGTATTTTTCGCTTGCGAGAAATGCGGGCTTCGAAATGATCATTGCTGTCATGGTCTTCGTTGGAATCCAGTCGTAGCCATTTACTTGCTATGGAAAATCTTGCTTTGACTCATTGATTCCATACGCTCCAAGTTATGAACTTGTTGATTGGATTTATATGTTCTATAGCACCTGTTCTGTAATGAAAACAGGCACTTGCACGGTTTTGGACTTATACGTTGTTATTGATCGTCCACATCAATAACAGATTAGTTAATCATTGATGAATGATGTATAATAAATTGAATGTCATATCTATGCAGAACTGCTTTACTTAACAGTTATGATTTGTTAAGCGTTATTTGCATAAACATGGTATTCGATTTTGAATTTAATTGATAAATTTTGGACTTCTACTTGGAGAAGCCATTGTATCTTTGATCTCTGCTTTAGAGAGATAACTTTTTCTATGGAAAGGATTTGTAGATTGTCGCATTGTTTCTTATTGCGAATTTGAGCGACATTTAAGTGAGGGTTGCATTGCTCCGCGCTACAAACTCCCATACTTCGTCTCGCCTTAGCAAGCTCCCGTGCTTCGTTCTGCGTATACGGATTCCCGCAAACCATTGGGTGAAGGTTATATTGATCCACGGAGCAGGCATCAGTCATCGGCTGCATTCACTTATCGTCATAAGTGCTCGCATCCCGACTGAAGGAGCCTGGACCTCCGTGAGATTTTATGGTAAAGGTATTGATCCATGGTGTGGGCATCAGTCATCGGCTAAAGTCACTTATCGTCATAAGTGCTCACATCCCGACTGAAGGAGCCTGGACCTCCATGAACCTTTGAAGGTTGGGGTTTTATTTTGCCTCTGTTATGGGAGGACTTTGTCTCGCCTCACTATGGGAGGACTTTGTTTTGCCTCACTATGGGAGGACTTTGTCTCGCCTCACTATGGGAGGACTTTGTCTCACCTCACTATGGGAGGACTTTGTTTATTTGCCCCCGGAGAGGTCTTGGGTTTAATGCCCCCGGAGAGGTCTTGGGTTTAGTGCCCCCGGAGAGGTCTTGGGTTTAGTGCCCCCGGAGAGGTCTTGGGTTTAGTGCCCCCGGAGAGGTCTTGGGTTTAGTGCCCCCGGAGAGGTCTTGGGTTTAGTGCCCCCGCAGAGGTCTTGGGTTTAGTGCCCCCGGAGAGGTCTTGGGTTTAGTGCCCCCGGAGAGGTCTTGGGTTTAGTGCCCCCGGAGAGGTCTTGGGTTTTCCACTCATTGTTATGAGTGTTTCGCCTCCTGACTGAAGGAGCTGGACCTCTATGAGGTTACACTTTGTGTTTGTTGAATTTTTTCCATCTGACTTTTGGCAGGTTCCCTTGCTCATGTTCCATGATGTGCCCTTCATCGTTGCGCTGATATTTTTGCACTATGAAATTTGGAATCATTGGGGGTCGCCATATTTCATCAGATTGTTGAGGAAATCAAGCATTTATTGGATGACCTGTAATGAGAAATCATTCCTTAGCAAAGTTCGAACTTTGAATTGTTCATAACATTATAAGCAAGGAATTCGACTAAGCATATATGCTTTTGGTTACAGGACTATAGTTCAATGCTTTACTTAGCAATTATTACAAACTGTTTACATGAAATTTCAAATGTAACAGAAGGTGAAAGTAAAGCAATAAAATGGTAAGTAAAAGGAGGGCGATGATGATCGCTTATTCTTGGCCCATTAAGAATGACAGTGGTTGTCAGTTGATTATTGGCCTTGAATCATTTTGAGCAGCTCCCTGCCCTTGAGATGTTGTAGCTTGAGGGCTTTTTATGTACTGTTGCAGATGACCTTTCTTGATTAGTTCTTCAAATAACAACTTTAGTTGTCTACAATCATTGGTGTCGTGGTCAGACTGCTTGTGGTAAATACAGTACTTCCCAGATTTGAGCAAATGGTCATTCATCTTTATCGGGCGAGGTTCTGGATAATTTTCGGTATCCTTCGTGGCCAAGAAGATGTTTATAATAGAGTCATTCAAAGGAGTCAATTCGGGAAGATCGGGGAGGCGAGATTTCTTGTTAGCTTTGTTCCCATTCCCATCATTGAATCGTTTTTTCCACTGAGGTTTGTGGGCATTATCACTCCTTTTATCCTCTGTAGTATTACTTGGGTCAACTGAAGGATCTTTGTCTATCCTCATGTATTCTTCCGCTTTCTTGTAAAATTTATCAAGTGTGGTTGGCTCTTTCATTTTAATCCATTTGCCAAATTCACTATTTGCATCTATTGCGCTGAGAAGCGACATGAGGATTATGCGAGGCTCCGCATTTCGTACTTCGGAAAGAGCAACATTAAAGCGACTAAGAAATGCTTTGACTGTTTCTCCGGGATTTTGTTTCATCGATGAGAGAGTTATAGCATCCTTAGCCTTAACAGCATATATGCGAAATTGCTCCTTAAACTTTTTGGTCAGATCCGAGAATTGATCAATAGATTCTGGTTGCTGCTTGGTGAACCATAGTGAGGCAGCTCCTTCCAAGTAAAGAGGAAAGTAAGTGCATCTCATCCCGTCGGTAGCTTTAGCTGCGGTCATGCCCCACTCATACTTGAACAAGAAATAATTGGGATCAGTAAGACCATTGTATGGAGGTAAAGTGGGAGGAGTGAACTTCTTTGGACACTCCGCTTGTAGGACCCTCTCGGTGAATGGAGTTCGACTTGGAGAGAAGTCCCAGTCCCTCTCGTCATCCTCGCAAGCTTGGTTCTTTTTCATAGCCTGCTCAATCATTCCTGCAATATACTCTTCAGTGTTGCGTTGTTCCGCGGCACCAACTTCGATCCTTTTACCGGATCTTTGCCTTAGCAAGTCAACACGGTTTAAGGATGTAGGAAGTGCCCTTGCGGGACTAACAACATTTCGAGTATATCGGGCAGAATGATTGTTAGCACATGCATTGGCGTCCACAACCTTGGCTCCATTATCGTCATGTTCTCGGCCTTCAGCATCTTCCATGCCATTATTAAGATTTTGGTCGGAAGCGGAAGAACCTTCCCTCTCATCGAGATTGACTTGAGCCCTTGGAAGAGTAGGATTAGGACGAGCACCGAGGACGGCATCCAATTTCTCCATCATAGCTTTGGAAGCGGCATCAATGCATTGATTTATGTTGGCAACCACAACATCTAGCTCGCCTTTTGTGACACCAGCTCCGCTTATGGAATTTTGGCCAACCTCCAGAAGATTAGTTTGAGGTGTAGCTTCGTTGTTGGCGATACCTTCGGCTCCTCCAACGGATTTGCTATTCGCCTTTTTGGATTTCGCCATCATTTCGGTTATAGATCCGAACTTCGAAGAGAGCTTCTCCAGGGATTCCAACTCTGGACGGGTGATTGAGCTTGAAGATGTGATCACGGCCCCACGGTGGGCGCCTAATTGTTTACACCAAAAATTGGTATAACAACCAAAGAGGTGTTTCTGAACACGTTACCAAATCAGAGGCGAGATGCTTGGAAAGCACGTCACCTTTTCAAAGGCGGGGTGTTAGAAAACCTTTGGAATTATATATGAGGCCGTATCCAACATTCCATAAGCATCAAGATACCAAAATTAAGAAAAAAAGGAAAAGAAGACAAGAGTTTATAGTGGTTCGACTCTTATTCGAGTCTACGTCCACTTTGAAGATAACATTCCATTAATCACCATAAGATTTACATCATTTTCTCCTTTATACATTCATAAAAGCTCCTTTTACATGCATTTGCCTTTGAATCCACATAAGAATGATAGAGAGCTTGAAGAGATTATGCTAATCCTTCCATAGAAGCCATGATTGAAAGCTTGCTAGATCTTCAATGAATTGTTAAGAAGAGATGTTGAATGCTTGAAGAAGCTCCAAAAAGCAATTTGATAGCACCTCTTCGTAGTTCCCTCCAAAAATCCCCCCTTTTCATGTGAATTATGAGGGGTATTTATAGTTAGAGTTGAAGGGTAGTGGCAAACTTGTAATTTATAGTGTAAAGTTGGCGCTAGGTTGGCATTGCCATATTTACAAAACTGCCACTCCTTTTTTACATTTTGACCAGTACACTCGTTTTTATCCGGCCATACACTTGTTTTTATGCTGCTGGTCGGTTTTACACTTCTTTTAGGCTGCTGGTCGGTTTTACACTCCTTTTTTATGCCGCTGGTCGGTTTTACACTCCTTTTTTATGCTGCTGGTCGGTTTTACATTCCTTTTAGGCTGCTGGTCGGTTTTACACTCCTTTTTTATGCTGGTGGTCGGTTTTACACTCCATTTAGGCTGCTGGTCGGTTTTACACTCCTTTTTTATGCTGGTGGTCGGTTTTACACTCCTTTTTATGCTGCTGGTCGGTTTTACACTCCTTTTTTATGCTGGTCGATACACTCTTTTTTATAACTTTGCCACTATTGGCTTTGCATGTTTATGTCTTGTAGTATCGATCCAGCTTTATGGAGTATGGACCGACCAGAGACTAAAGGGACAACTAGGAGGCTTCAGCAATGGGAGGATCGACTAGGAATCTTCCAATATTAAGACGGAGCGGGCTTCCGGAAAGCGGGACCGATCAAATATGTTGAGGTGCCGGAACCGACCAGACGCTCTGATGTGAGAAAGAACGATCCAAAACTGATGAGATCGACCATCCGCTGATGCCATTCCGAACTGATCAGGCTTAAATGAACAGGATGCTCGAGCCCGTTCGCTTGCTCGACCAAATCTGTAATGAACGACCGCGTTGTAGAGGCGGAGTACGACCTGGGCTTCTGGAAAGCTATGCACGACCCCTGCTTGCGTGTGCTTGATGGAACGACCGACCAGATTAGCTTCAGGTTGGACCGACCAGATGGTGCTCTTCTCAAGACCGACCAGGTCGCTAGCGAGCAGACCGACCAGATGGTGATGCTGGTGACCGATCAGTTGTGAGCGACCGGAGTTTGCTGTTTTTCAGCTGGTTAATAGAACTCTCATATGAATGAAGATTGAGGCTATGACAAGAGGGTGGAGGCCATGATTAAACATTTGGGCAGCATTTAGTTGTAGGAATGATTAATGAGGGTTTAGGCTAGGTCTAGGGGTCTTTTTATAGGTGATTAGGTTAGTTTAGACCATAGGATTAACCCTAAAACACATCAGGTCCGTCAAATCTCGTCAGAAGCTTCTAGAGCAGACTCAACACGTCACAAATGGTGCACCAGAAAAACTGGTCCGATCGGGGGGGTCGACCCCTGGGTCGACATGGGTGTCGACCCATTGGGGGGGGGGGTCGACAGGGGTGTCGACCCCTGTGTCGACCCTGCCTGGGGCGGGAAAATTCCCGCCTGCCTGTTTTGGCTGAAATTCAAATCTGAATTCAAATTTGAACTGTTTTTGGGCTTGGAATTTTCTGAAAACTTCATTGGGCCATAACTTGGTCATACGGACTCCGTTTTTTGAAAACTCGAACTCTATTTCGCGTATTTTTCCGAGACGAACGCAATGGCACAACCCATTTCCCTTGATTCAGATTTTAGAATTAAATTCTGCCTTGATTTACATTATAACATGTTATTAAAAATACGGGTTGTTACAATAACTATGCATTATATTTTAAAAATTGTAAATTTAAGCAGTGAGAACCTTCTAGCTAAGCTAATTCTTGCATGAACGTCTTGCATATGGTTGATCCATTCATCATCTTGTTCGTCATTGTTTAGCAAGGGAAATGAATTTAAAACAATATTATGCATATCACCTACACATGCGAAAATTAATTTATAAATATCACAACTAATAGACAAGTTAACGTTAATTCTAGTAATTTCAATGTTCAACACAAAATGTTTAATGATAACTAATGTTGAAGGAATCACCTTGATCTCTAGGTTGTGTTTTTTTCAAACTGACTTGGCAATATGAACTATTATCTAATGGTTGGTCATTGTCATTGTTGGATGAAGGCATAACATTCAAATCAATGTAATTCGTATCATGCCTTATACCCGCCTGAAAAGTTTAAAAAACCAAGAATTATAATTGACTTCATTTATCATTTATAACAACATAACAAATTTATTTAAACAAAAACAACATGATAAAAATGCATTGCGAAAATCTGAAAATGATGAAAATTTAAGCGTTCGACAGACAAACTGTGATGCTGACATCTCTGTAATTTGACTGATATCTTCTTGAAATGGTAACTCGTCATCAGTAGACAAGGGCAATGCATTCAAATCAATTTGATGTGCATTTTGAGTCATATTTCCTAATTTAAAAAAATAAAAACATAATGAATCAAAAATATAAAGTTATGAGACAAGATGAAGAAGAAATCACAATGAGCATAGTGCAAATCATAGATAATACTAATTTGAATGCAAACACTTGATTGCAAGAACAAATGATATGCACAACATAAAATAAAATGATGAACTTCAAATCAAAAGGTTATAAAATTAACAATAAAATTACTTCCATACAAACATTCAAAGAAATGATAAATATATATTTTATAGAATTCTTCAAATTTCCAACGAAAAGATCATAAATTAGAATGAAGGTAAAAAATAATAGCAAGCAAATAAATATAAGGGGAATGCCATTAATGAAGTGGATCAATTAGAAGAAGAACCCATCAATTAATTTACTGTTTTGTACATCTCTAAAAAAAGACCCAAAAGCTTCCATACTATCACTAAGTGCTGCAGAAATTTAACTTCTGAGTAAAAAATCAGCTTTCAGTAATCAAATTCGCATAAGGTAGCAGTATAAACTAAGGAGTAATTACTAAAATGAATTTAGCTACAAAAAAGGAAGAAAACTAACAGTAAGAAAAGATACAAATAAGAACATCACATTAGCAAACATTATACATACATCATAAGAAAACATCAACAGCAATAAAAGAATTACAACCAAATTATTCGGTTTTAAAAAAAAAACAGAAAACCAAAATTAAAAAAGATCAAAATCAGTAAATAATATCGTTTCTAATTAGACCATGCAATTTAGTTATGTGCGGATTTCACAGGAAATAAATTGATTCTAATTAGATTAATCAATTCCAAAGGAAATCATAATCGAACCTGTGGAACTTGATGTTGCTTGAAATGATTATGCAATTATCAACCGAGGAGGAAAGGTATAAAAAGAGGAAGATACGTAAATTTTGGTAATATATGTACAGAAGTTGGAAGAAATCAATGTAAAAGGAGGAAGTAATGGCGGGATTTAGGGGTTATACGCAGAAATTAGAAAATGCGTGAAACAGGGAAGAAAGGGTATTGTTAGTGACCCTCCACTTTTGGTTAAGGGGCATCACGTTTCAAATTCGGCAAGGTGATACCGAACTTTTCAGCAGAATTCGATTAACTAATATTTCTGTCATATACTAAAAATGACAAAATTATGTTTTTTGGCTCTAAATAACTACATTTAGTATGATATTTCATAATTATTTACGTAAAATTAAAACTATTTAAATAACTTTTGCAAATTATTATTCACTGATTCACCTAATAAATCACATCAAGATTAACTATATTTTTATTGATATAAATGAAAAAAAAATCTAGTATATGAACAAATCAATCACATAACATAAATTATACACATAAATAACTATCACAAGTTATCATCCATGCTTTGCACATGGATGTGGCGAAATATTATGTAGTTTCATTGATACGTACAATTACAATTGAAAGATAGCACTATGCCAATAATCATCAAACCGACTTTGTTGGTTTTTCTTAATTTTACTGAACCTTCGAAAACTTGTATCCGTTTGAAGCTTTTTTACAATACCCATTTTGTCCTCCTTTGAATGATGCATTAATTACAATGTCTATTGAATAATCATGACAAGCCTTATGTATCAGTTCCTTGTATTTTCTTTCTTTATGTGCATTTATGACCAGTTTTAACGTTAACGTTAATTAATGTAAATAATTTTCGTCAGTTTCATTTTCCTTTATTTCGTAACATTTTTTTCTAATCTAATTAACGTACAAGTATATACTAACTTTACTTTATTACCATTTATTATTTCTTTTAATATATATATATATATATAGCTTAATATTCTTGACTTTTTATTTCTTTTATCGTAGTTAATCTTAAATGGAATATTGATTCCCTTTAACTTAGGCAATATTTGTAGTTTTCTTCTATAATTCATTCTTTATTTTTTCAAAATCGAACTCAAATGAAATATTAATCTCTCTTTATCTCTCAGCAATATTTGCATATTTCCCTTTCAGTTCAATTTTTACACAACAAATCTCGTTTAATCTACTTCAAAAAATACCAAAAAATACTACAAGTATATACTAACTTTAATTTATTACCATTTATTATTTCTTTTAATATATATATTGTTAGATCAAAAAATGGCTCTAACACCCAAATTGTCGTATTTTGAGCATAGGATATGAAGAAATAATCGAAAAATAGAGAAAAAAGCAAGACAACGAGATTTTTATAGTGGTTCGGCGTTAACGAGCCTACGTCCACTTCATATTTTCTTATTTCACTCATGGATTACAATTACAATGAATATTGTCTTTCAATCACTTGAATTCAATGAATAATTCTCTCTGAATCCATTGAATTTATTGAGGAAGATGGTGGTTATTCATGGAGAAGTGTTGGCTATGGCAGCCATGGATGAGGAGATGCCAAAAAGTCCCCTGAAAATGCCCTTTGAAGGTGTATTTATAGCTGTAGGAAAGCTCCTGGGAGGACTGGTTCGTGATGGGGTACGTGGCAGGCGATCCAGAAAAATAGGAGAGCCAGTAGCCTTGAGAATAGGTCAAAACAAGCTGCGTGTGAACAGGTCCGAAGGTCGGATCGCGGTCATGGGTCGGATCGCGGTCATGGGTCGGATCGCATAGGCAAGGGCGGATCGGATCGCGTAGGCAAGGGCGGATCGGATCGCGTAGGTATGGGCGGATCGGATCGCGGTCATATGCCAGCTTACACCCGTTCACAGAAATGGGCGTAACTTTCAAACCGTAAGTCCGATTGAGCCAAACCAAATCTCAGACTGAAGCTAATTCAAAGGGCTACGAGTATATGAGGTGAATAGATCCAAATGAGGTCGTTTAATAGGGGTTTCAGGCCAGTTTATACTGATGTTGTGATTTTGACCTAACTGCCTTGTGTCTTCTGACGATGCTTCCAATGCCGAAGAGCGATGTTATCCAGAGATTCCATATGAGACAGCATTTACCCAGAGGCATGTCAACATGATCTTTGCTTTGGGTAGCCTGGTCACAAAGCTGGCTAACATTTTGCCCCCCAAAGTACATCTTATCGAGGATGAGATGTGCTTTGAATATGTTGAGCTAAATCTTTCTGGAATATCATTTGTCCTTGAGAAGGCTTTATCCAATTGTTGCATTGCTTCCATTGGAGCTAATCAGGCTAAGTTCTATGAGAGGAGTATTCGAGACGATCAAGAAATTGTTTAAACCTTGTCAAATCAAAAGATCTAATTCATCCGTCAGAAGTCATGCTAAATTGTCGGCTCCCGAGCGTGATCCTACACGCATAGGTCGTCGCCAAACAAAATCATCACTCTATGCAAGCCAAGCGCGTGGTAGGGTTGGACTTTCTTTTACATATGAGTCAATAAATGAAGTAGCCACCCAAATCATGGGGCGATGTAAGAACCTTTGGGCTCTAAGCTAACAACTGGACTGTTGGCATAAAGCACATCAGAATCAACATATGAATTTGTCATTTGTACTCAAGTTCGAACTATCTTGATATCTTGATATTAATCCAGGATCTTAAAATCGCATTGAATCGTAACAGTAAGGAATTCAAAAGCCATGATCACTCTGGATCGTAGTCGAGAGAATCCACAATTGTTACGGATCATTTCTTAATCCAATATTCACATATGAAGTAGTCAGTAAGGGATGTTGTTAAAATTATGTAGACCAGTGCCTATAGGATCGTCACCATCGCGAGGCAGTAGATAGGTTTGTCACACCTTCCATTCGGTGTAGTTTGAGTCTTTAAGTTCACATTCGATCCACAAGCTAGCTCGCTTGATCGACAAAGATGAGTAAGATTGTACTCCGGAGGCATGACATACATGTTTTGAATCCCATTTCATGCCAGGATTGTCTTCAAAGTTAGTCTATGAACCGACACTTGTGCTCTCAGTGCCATCGGAGGACAAGCGAGGTCAGTACTTATGCCCCCAGTATCGATGGGGGTTGAGTTGAGTCAATAAGGCATTTAATCTTGAAGATACAACTCTCGTTGGAGAGAAAATTTAAAGTCCGGGGGAAAAACAGGGGATCCTGACGTCCCACGTGTGAGGGCTGTAATTGTTGTTATCCATATCATCTCGAGAAGTGCCGCCTCTCGAGAGGCGCCGAATCAGACTAGCGAGCTGGTTGCCATCAAAGAATTGATGCACATTATCAAGATCTTGGCTGGTGCCCCTAGCATCGAATCTGAGATTACAAAGGGGGTCTTTGCTGATTTCTTGTTTCCACGTCGATATTGCCCCCGGGTCATGGTTCGAGTCATTCGACCTGACCGGGTTCCTGTTTTTCGAATTGTTGCGTTCATTCTTAGAGCTGAGTATGAAATGTCGCTCGAGTATTCATTCGAGTTGGAGTTAAAACTGGTCGTGCATGATTTGAGTTTGTCACAATCCTTGCATTCTCATCTAGGATGTTGCAGGTAGCTGTTCCATTGCCTGTGTTTCCATCCATGACGTAGGGAATCGAAACCGCATGTTGCGCGCCTGCTGATTGGTTTGTGTTCAACCCAAGCTGATGGTTGATATCTGACTGTGCCAAGTTCGTCACTACCTGATGATTGTTACTCGGCCTTCCAGTTCATTCCTGAAATAGGTGAAGGTCGGTCTCGGGCTTCTTGATTCATGTGCCCCCTATCCACAGGGGTTTTTGTTGAGCAGTACACTTCGAATTCACGTCTTCTCTGGATTCATGTTCACTTCTCGCATCAAGAGCCGGAGTTGAGTGCAAAAATGAATTGTTGGTATTCAGCCCATGCTAAGCCCTAGTCTCCCATCCAAGCTCCGAGGACAGAAATCAAGCGGTAAAGGGTCAGATTGTAGTCGCCTCGAGTGCTCCCGTTTGCTCTTTGCATCAAGGGAAAGGTCGGGGACGAAATGGTTGCATCATGTTCAATTATTACGTGGGATATATCCAGCCTTATCTGAGCTTCCCATTCTGGAAGTAAGTTGGGATCAGCAGATGGACGTTCTCTTTGCATCTGCTTTCTGGTCTTCAAGGGGCCTGCATCATCCTTCTGGACGCGACCCTTTGTTCGTTTTCCATTAGCACGTTGCCATCACTGTGAGTGAGGCCCTCGCGTTCTTGACTAGTTATCTTTTGTAAACCTACGTTTAGTAATAAAAATTCTGTTCCTTTCGCATTGTCTTGTACCTGCGAATGGGCAAATAAGTCATGAAGCGTTATAAGTAGTCAACGCAATTATAAATGAAAATGCACTAAAGTAGTATGTGTGTATAGGTATGCTCCCAATCAATCATTAACTTAGTGCCTGGCCAGGGCTTTGTTGAGGATTGATTAGGACCTTAACTGTTTTGCCCCCATGTCCGGACATGGAGGATCCAGGCTCGGAGTTCAGTCAGTCCCCCGACACTCTGGCGGGGTATGAGCCCTTGTGGCGCTAAGTCTCTAGCGCCTTTATACTTTCTCTGGAGTTCGAACTCAGCTTTCAATCTGCTCCCCAATCCTTTAGCGGGGTAGGAGTTCTAGCTTGTTTCATGATATGCTCAACGATCCTTCAGCGGAGCAGAAATTATGGGGGGTACTGAGTCTCCAGCACCTTTCTCAGCGCTTAATCATAGACGCTTTTATACTCTCCTGGCGGTTGCCAAGGTTAGAGTTTGAACTCAGCTGTTCTGTCGCTCCCCGATCCTTCAGCGGGGTAAGAGTTCTTTCTCAGTGCTCAATCAGAGACGCTTTTATACTCTCTCTCTCTCTCTGGAGAGTTAGAGTGTTGTCGAGGCGGTTCCCATCATGGTGCACCTTCGCGCCTTGTGGACGTCATCTTCGCGTCCTTTATACTCTCTCTCGAATCATGAGAGTTAGAGTCATGGATCGAGCGGTCTTCAATCAGGCACGCCCTTCAAACTCATCCAAGGTTTATATTTTAATCCAAGCTTTGAGGATTAAAGTCAGACAGACAAACAGTTGGAAAACGTTTGTCAAGGCTCTGCGTTCCTCCGAACAGTCTTTGGGAGGATTGGTTGGCACCAAACTTCGGGTACCTGCGTCATTCATATCATACGAGTTAGTCATGTCAATAACTCGGAAAGCATATGAAAGTAAATTGCATGATTGAAAAGTGAGCATATCAAGGGGCAGTATTGCCTCCTTTATTTGAATTCATGTAATCCGGTGGCGTCGAGCATAAGATCGAGCCATGTAGGCGGTCACACCGCGTTCATCTGGAGTTAGACTACGACTTTGCGATTCAATGATTTATGTACAATTGTCTTGCGGTCTGCCACGTGTAAGCCAAGGGTTGGATGATCATTCCAAATCCACCTTGAGCTATATGACTTTCTTTAGACGGGGGGCATGACTTTGCTAGCGAGCAGTTCAGTCGGGCCCGTTATGGCAGTGCTCCATAATTCTGCATGCGGGTGTTAAAAGTCTGATCGATACCAGATCCAAGGTACCTACACCATCCACATATTATTTCATTTGAGTTAATTACATCAATAACTCATAAAGGATGCAAATAAAAGGGTCATGGTTATAGAATAATCCTGTTAAAGGAATGAGTATCATTCCGAGTGAAAAATGGCGTTGCATATTCATTGCAGGTCCATTTTGCTTCGCCCTATCTCTGCCAATAAAGGGCTGCCAAAGTCCTTTAGTTGATGAGGGGTGTCTTTTCAGATTATCATAGGGGTGGCAGTCCCAAAAAATGAATAGACCTTGGTCGGGGTCTTGAGATGGCAAAGGCGGCTAGGTAGGTACTATAAGCGAGTGATGAGGTCGCATCTCATTCAAATCGTCTTTTTGCCCCCGTGCTGAGGGTAAGGATAGTGTGTCAGGAAGTCATGACTGGATTGCTAACGGTAGCACATCTTTGCATTAGTGTTAGGTTGTAAATTAGCATAAGACCAATGGATTCATGCTTATAGAAGTTTTTTCACTTTCCATGCTAGGAAATAGGATATTACTGCTGGTGGGATAATCATATCACATAAATTTGCTGATATACCCTCGATCCCATATCGGGGACAAGGGTTGGTGCGCCGACAATCAACCAGCATTCATGCGTAAGCGTTCTAGATCTTCAACTTGCTCACTTTCAGGCAAGACTAAGTCAATTGGCTAGGCAAATTCTTGATGTATCAGCTTTGAATTAGATGATGTAATCTCGAGCAATTTATGCTCAAATCTGTAGTTGCCCCCAGCCTTAGGGGAGTGAGTCACTTGGCAGATAATCGATGAAAAGAGTAGAAGTATGAGTCTTCACTTTCTAACTTCAGAACGCCATTCGCCAGAAGTTTCATTCATGTACATCTCCCATCTAATGGGTGGCTGATTGGTGATTTGGTCGAATCATTCAGGGCGGTGAATTCAGCAATTGCACTCGTTGGTGTTTGTTTTGGGACAACATTCCAAGAAAAATAGGTAATGTCGAATTGCATGTCATATCTCGAGGCATAAAAAATGATTGCACGCCTTTCACTTCACCTTGTCAGATGCATTCTGTGCTGTAGGAAGTTTATCATGGAGTTAACCATGACTCTCTTCTGGGTTTGGTCTCCAACGTTGGATCAACTTCCATCTGATCAATGGTTGTATTTCATAGTGTCTTGATGGGGATCATCTCTATCTTTTCTATATTGTCGGACCCTTCTAACTTGGCCGGATTATCCGCCTTCTGATCTTCTGCTCGCAGGACATGAGATATGTTGTAACGTTCCAATTCGTCCAACAACCCTTCTTCCGGTTCTAGGTAAGCTGCGAGTGGTGGTTCCTTCGTCTGGAATTCCTTTCGAGCCTGGCGAACAGCAATGTGAAAGTCAAAAAATATGCTTAATTCCACTATTCCCCACTCCTTAGTGAGTTTCAATTCGATAATCAGGGTGACGTCTTCAGAGCCGTTGTTAGTAGCGGAGAATTTCAACCGCAAGGCATAGTAAATTGACCGCCCTTTAGGGGTTATTAATAAGACACCGGCGTCGGACAGTCAATCATTATTTGCACCGTCTGATTACATCTTCCAGGTGCATCTTCTACATCTGCCACATCCTCTTCGGGAGTGGTACATTCAGCGATGTAGTCGGTTAATGCTTTCCCTCGTATGGACTTCTTTAGGAGGGAGTTGAGATCAAACTGGTTTAGCTCTATGTCCCGATCAAGCAATTTTCCAGATGCCTCAGGTCGTTGCAGGACCTGTCGTAGCAGTTAGTGAGGGTGCATACCATCGGATGAACTTGGAAGTAATGGGGGAGCTTTCTTAGAGCAATCAGCAAGCTGTAGACGAGTTTTTCAATCTTTGGGTATACCGCGACTACTTTCTTGCTCACATTATTGACTAGTTTTCAGACCTTATCCTCCTTACACACAAGTGGTGCCAACTTTCATGCCAAGCTTCAGACGCCTTTAATTCTTTGTTGTTCATGGCTAACTATGAGGCCTTTAGGTTCATTCCAGATATTGAACATCTCTGTCAGATTCGAAACGTGGTAGGTTGACCGCTCGGACTCCATAAGACTATCACCTACATGGACTTCCATGGGCCTTGCACTTTGGTTGTGGACCATATAATTCAGTAAGCACTGGTAAGTTGCCTCGGCATCCTTCGGTCCGAATGCCAATTCCATATAACAGTACAGTTCGAGGTCAATGATAAAACATGTTTATTCATGATCAGGCACATGCATAAGAATTTGGTTGTAAGCTGCGCACACGTCCATGAGAGGGATACATTCATGTCTAGTCATTGAATCCACAAGTTGATCAATTCTGATTGACGAGAGGCTTCCTTTTGGGCGAACTTTGTTCAAATCTAAGAAATCAATGCGTGTGCGCCATTTTCCATTAGCGTTCTGGAAAAGGACGGGATTTGATATCCAAGCGGGATGTGTGGCACATCATATAAAACCATTGCTTCTCAACATTCCGACTTCCTCTTTCATGGTAGATGCTTTCCCTGGATCGAGCATACATCTTGTTTGCTTGACAAGAACACACTTCAGGTTTATTCTCAACAAATGACTGATAAACTATGGTAAAATCCTGCGAATATTAGCATAGGTCCAAGCGAACACATCTAGGTTTGCCTGCAGAAAGCATGTCAGTTCCTTCGTTCGGAAGAGGTCTAAATGAGATCCGATTTCAAGACCTTAGTCAGGTCGACGTCACCAATCAGAACACGTGTAGTTGCATCATTAGATGTCACCCTTCTGCATCCCAAATGATGATCCTTGCTGGGATCTAGATCTTCAGACAGATCCTTGGGCATTCCCTTCTGTGATGCTCCCATTATTCGCAATATTGATACCTCCTTCACACTCCATTTCATATAGAGGGGAAACATCTTTGGGTTTCACGCCATCTTTGTTGCGTAGCATGGTCCATCCAGCTGAATAGTCGGCTTCTCCAATAACTTGGTCACCACAGACCATTCCCGCTCCATCTTCGGTTGGCATATTTAGCAATAGGCTCTAGGGTGCAATGTAGGCTCTGAATTCTGTTGGAGCTGGTCTGTCTGAATCTTGATCAGATGAGCTTGAACATGATAGCATAGCTTGTGAGGCTTCAAGTAAGGTTCGTATATCCTATCACAACTGTTGTATGAAGTGGAGAGCTAATGGTTGATTCATATTTGCGTTGATCTCAAATTCTCATTTCTTGACCAATGTCATATGGTGGCTGGTGAGTAGTCAAGTTGTTATCATCCCAGCAATGATCCATATATCCAATCACGGCCTGCGGAGGTTCAATTGGTTCCTAACTCTGGGGACCAGAGTACATCGATCTAACCCTTGGACACGTGGAAATCAATCTATCTCGATGCGGTTGACGGCAAATAGGTGAACCGTAGGACATACGTTTTTCACCACGCCATTCAAGCGAAGGGTTACTTTGTAGTGCTAGGGTCCTTACTTGCCGTCGGGTATCCCATTATTGAGAATCATGGTCATTGGGATCTTTTGAGTCATCCTCAGATTAGTATCCGGATTGCTCTATGTCAATGTCATCTAGGATTTCGCCTGTAGGACAGGTTTAAGTCACGTAAACTAGATGATCACTATTCGCTCAGGAGCATCATCAGTTGCATTTGGGAAATATGCACACCATTGGAGCTCTAGAAGAGGAGGCTGTTATGAGACCATCATTATTTTGTATACTGCCATAGCCAGCGTGTCGAATCTTTTCAACAACTCCTCATATTCAATTACATCGGTAGATAGAGGTCATGGTTTCTGGAAAGAATCCTCAGAATACCTACTGAATCTTGGTCGATAAGCATTTGTGATAATTGTGGGTCAGAATGTACTCCGAGCCGAAGGCGAGCCGTGCTCCGAGCCGAAGGCGAGGCCGTCAGCGGGTCCGGGTGCAGCGCCGGCGGGGGTCCGGTGCCCCACAGTCCCGGCGGCGATCGACCTAACCGGTTAGGTCGAAAATGTGGGCACCACACGATTTTTTCGATTTTGGAAGATAGAGCCTTTTCTGAAATGATCTGAAAATTACATTTTTTCCAAAAAATGTCACTTTTTTGGGTCGGATCGCGACCCTTGTTCGTCACCACTTTTCTGGGTCGCGGTTCGCTACTGTCGTCTGGTTCGTGGCTCAGATCGTCAATTAATCAACGTCTTCGGATCGGGTCGCGGATCCTACACCAGGTCGGGTCGTAAAGGTCACTCTGGGCCCGGGTCATGGAGGTCGTTCCGCGAACTACGAATCAGATCGTGATGGCTCTTTGGGCTCCGTTCGTGGAGGTCGTTCCGCGAACCGCGAATCGGATCGTGATGGCTCTTTGGGCTCCGTTCGTGGAGGTCGTTCCGTGAACCGCGAATCGGATCGTGATGGCTCTTTGGGCTCCGTTTGTGGAGGTCGTTTCCGCGAACCGCGAATCGGATCGTGATGGCTCTTTGGGCTCCGTTCGTGGAGGTCGTTCCGCGAACCGCGAGCCAGTTCGTGATACCCCCTACGAACCGCGAACCAGTTCGTGATACCCCCTGAGATCCGCGAACCGAGAACCGACCACCTGCTCTAACCTGCTCCTGTGCATTTTCTTTATTATCCTCATTTGGTCGTGAAGCTTGTGAACCCTTAGCTTTTTTTCGAAGGCATGAAGCTCTAATTTTCTGAAATCAACGAAATATTCAAAAATGGTAGAAACGCGTGCTGTTTTCTTCGAACTTTCAAATCCAAATAGTAGAATAACAATCCGATAGGTTGAGAATTCGGTTCTCAGTGAAAGCACCAAAATATTAGATCAAAAAATGGCTCTAACACCCAAATTGTCGTATTTTGAGCATAGGATATGAAGAAATAATCGTAAAATAGAGAAAAAAGCAAGACAACGTGATTTTTATAGTGGTTCGGCGTTAATGAGCCTACGTCCACTTCATATTTTCTTATTTCACTCATGGATTACAATTACAATGAATATTGTCTTTCAATCACTTGAATTCAATGAATAATTCTCTCTGAATCCATTGAATTTATTGAGGAAGATGGTGGTTATTCATGGAGAAGTGTTGGCTATGGCAGCCATGGATGAGGATATGCCAAAAAGTCCCCTGAAAATGCCCTCTGAAGGTGTATTTATAGCTGTAGGAAAGCTCCTGGGAGGACTGGTTCGTGATGGGGTACGTGGCAGGCGATCCAGAAAAATAGGAGAGCCAGTAGCCTTGAGAATAGGTCAAAACAAGCTACGTGTGAACAGGTCCGAAGGTCGGATCGCGGTCATGGGTCGGATTGCGGTCATGGGTCGGATCGCGTAGGCAAGGGCGGATCGGATCGCGTAGGCAAGGGCGGATCGGATCGCGTAGGTATGGGCGGATCGGATCGCGGTCATATACCCGCTTACACCCGTTCACGGAAATGGGCGTAACTTTCAAACCGTAAGTCCGATTGAGCCAAACCAAAGCTCAAACTGAAGTTAATTCAAAGGACTACGAGTATATGAGGTGAATAGATCCAAATGAGGTCGTTTAATAGGGGTTTCAGGCCAGTTTATACTGATGTTGTGATTTTGACCTAACTGCCTTGTGTCTTCTGACGATGCTTCCAATGCCGGAGAGCGATGTTATCCAGAGATTCCATATGAGACAGCATTTACCCAGAGGCATGTCAACATGATCTTTGCTTTGGGTAGCCTGGTCACAAAGCAGGCTAACATATATATATATATATATATGTATAACTTAATATTCTTGACTTTTTATTTCTTTTATTACAGTTAATCTTAAATGGAATACTGATTCCCTTTAAGTTAGGCAATATTTGTAGTTTTCTTCTATAATTCATTTTTTAATATTTTTAAAAATCGAACTCAAATGAAATATTAATCTTTTTATCTCTCAGCAATATTTGCAGATTTCCCTTTCAGTTTAGTTTTTCCGAATCTCGTTTAATCTACTTCAAAAAATACCAAAAAATACTACAAGTATATACTAACTTTAATTTATTACCATTTATTATTTCTTTTAATATATATATATATATATGTGTATAGCTTAATATTCTTGACTTTTTATTTCTTTTATCGCAGTTAATCTTAAATGGAATACTGATTACCTTTAAGTTAGGCAATATTTGTAGTTTTCTTCTATAATTCATTTTTTATTTTTTTTCAAAATCGAACTCAAATGAAATATTAATCTCTCTTTATCTCTAAGCAATCTTTGTAGATTTCCCCTTCAATTCAATTTTTCCGCAACAAATCTCGTTTAATCTACTTCAAAAAATACCAAAAGACTTAAATGTAAACAAATTTTTGTCATATATTTTAAGGATCATTTATACTCTTATCATATTTCTTTCTATAGTGGTGAGTATTATTACATCTCTGTCCTATTATTTCTTTCTTCTATGATTACGTTTCATTGTGGATTAGATTTCATGGTTAGATTTAAAGTTGATAAACTTATTTTAAAAATAAAATTATTGAATTTTCGCCTTAATTTAAATTTAAAATTTCAATAGTGAATTATAGTTGTAATTTTGTAGATCAATCTAGTTTTGTCCATAGGTTTGGTTTCGATTTGCATCTCCTAATTCTTACTAAATTTCAGCTGTATTGTAGCGGCCCGAACTTCCCTAATCTCGGAAGAGAAGAAAAAGAACGGATTGCTTTGAGGACAAGATGAATCGGAAGACAAACAGAAGAACATTCATTTGCTTATTACAACAATTCCATCAAAATACAAGAATATACAGAGTATGAATGAATATTACACATTTGATAATTATCTGAGATTTAAATACATTACTGAAGAGGAAAAATAGTACAAAACATAACTGAAAGGAATACACGGATACAGAGCTTTTCGAATATCACTTCAGTTATAAACTAGGATTCTGTGAATATAATATCTGCAAAACCCAACTACTAGCTGCCCGTGTGGAAAATAAGGGCACCCAGAGTTTAGGTTAAAACAAAAAACTCCAGGTCAGTCATGTGACTGGTGTGAGAACAAAAACAGTTGTTAATCTTGGTGGAGGTAGGGCACTTCTTTGCCCTCCTACATGCGTTGTATGCCTACAAACTACGGTGAAAAAGAAAGAGAGAAGAGATTCAAGGAGAGAATCAAAAGATAGTGCATATGGCTTTGGGGAATATGCCTTCCGTAAAACAAAACTTTTCTTAGAAAAATGCTTCTTTGTAAACGTTTTGAAAATAATTTCAGAAGGTTTTTAAAAGCTTTTGCCCAGTCTGGTAACCTTCTGCTCTGATACCAAATGTAACACCCCACCTCCGCTAGGGTCACTCACAAAGGGAATGCACTAGCTTTGGTGAAGCATTATCTAGGTAAAGATACACAGAAATATTACAAGACATAACATATAAAACAGCGGAAGGAAAACCAAATTTCATTTCTTTAAACTCTAGTAAGGTCTAAAGCCTTTTACATCAAAATGCCATTAAATCCATTACATCGAAATCTGTCTTGCAATAGTAAAGAAGCATAAAACCATAGTCATAAATCATTCCCCAAGTGAAACAGTAAAGCAGTCATAGCCAAGAAAGGTCCAAGCCATATATGATGATCTTGAAGCAGAAAGAAGTCCAAACTAAGTAGTAGTGTTTACTCCTTGAGAACCTTGGGGGGGGGGGGACAGAAGAAAAAGAGGCGAAACAAAAACGGGTCAGTCATACAGACTGGTAAGTCCTAGTGACTTTCAGCATAGAAACAAGTAAAGATAACATGACATATATAAACTGAAAGTAAACATAAGGATAATGACAAGATAGGAAAGTTAAACTAAGTTAACAAGATAAACTACGCAAACAAGATAAACTAAGGTAACTACGCTATAGCATCGCATGTTCAACATTCTCTGCACCAATACTAGTCTAATAGAATTAGGTGTTATCCTAATGTCTAAACAGAAACAGAAACAGAAACAGAAACAGAAACAGGGTGATCTTTACAGAAATAGTAATGGGCTTTTACCTCCCTAACAGAAACAGAAACAGAAATGGGCCTTTACCACCTGTACTAGTAACCCAACCCGTGTCATGTATTAACTATGAAATGATCCCTTGCCCAATATCATGAAATGACCCATTACTTGGTCCCACGAAATGATCTATTAATCGATCGGCTCCCTACAAGTTCTAGCTCGTCATGTGTTTGTGTCATACGGCTCTATCACGAATGTAGTCACCTGTGATAGGTCCACCATAGGGTGTATCAAGCCCTAGGGTGCCAACCACCGACACGAATCAAGCACACACAGTGTAAACCTATTGGTGCCCAATGCCTGCTTTTTCAACTCCGGACTACATGCACGACCATAGTCTGCCTGAACCTACAATGGCGAACCAACTCAGCCGTCGTTCTGGTCGCTTACAATCAGCCCAGTAATCGTGCCCCACCCTGCCTAGTTCCAGGGTACCATGATACATCTAGTGGGTTACTGCTGAATAGGACCACGTAACTAGGGTTTCCATCCAGCAGGTTAAGTGTTGCCATTTAAATTCGAGACTTAACCCCATCAGTCTAGCATGTCAAGTTGGTTAAGTGTGGTCATTCAAGTTCGTGACTTAACCCGTCTACGTGTCATGTCAAATTGGCTAAGTGTTGTCGTTCAAGCTCATGACTTAGCCCTACGAATCGTGTGTCAAGTTGGTTAAGTATGTTCAAGCGGTTCATGACTTAACCCTACCAAATCATAGTGTCAAATTGGTTAAGTATATTCAAGCGGTTCATGACTTAACCCTACCAAATCATCATGTCAAATTGGTTAAGTATATTCAAGCGGTTCATGACTTAACCCTATCAAATCATCGTGTCAAATTGGTTAAGTATATTCAAGCGGTTCATGACTTAACCCTATCAAATCATCGTGTCAAATTGGATAAGTATATTCAAGCGGTTCATGACTTAACCCTATCAAATCATTGTGTCAAATTGGTTAAGTATATTCAAGCGGTTCATGACTTAACCCTATCAAATCATCGTGTCAAATTGGTTAAGTATATTCAAGCGGTTCATGACTTAACCCTACCAAATGGTATTAAATAAATTAATGCACCCCAACCTCTCACATTAGACCTGTTGTTGTGGTCACTGGTTATGCCGGGCGGTTCCGGGCAGGTTTATACCACAACTCAGTCTAACCTCGGGTTTTAAGCGCAATATGACCAACTACTCACATTGGATCTTATTGTTTGCAGTCACTGGATTTGCCGGGTGGTTCCGGGCAGAATTACACTGTAAACTCAACCCAACCTCGAGTTGGCCATTTTCAAGTTCATTCTAAGTGTCATGTCCATGTTCAAGTTTCATGTCAAGTTCGTGTCAAGTTTCAGGTTTCAACTTATGCCTATTATCAAGTTCATGATTCATATTCATAACCAATTCATGTTTCAATTTCATAAGCATGTTTACGTGCCTTCTAGATGTCAAATATCAACTATCAAGTCACAGTCAATTTTGTGTTCAAGTTATTCCCATCGTATCAATTTCGTGCTATTTGTCACGTTCCATAATTACCTAAAAACATGGTTTGACCAACAGATTCTATTTTCTCTAATTACGTTCCAAGTTCACAATTCACGTTCATGTCAATTATCAAGTTTACAATTGCTTTCGTGTTCAAGTTATTCCAATTCATGTCCAAACTAATTCACGTCAATTACCAATTCATGTCTAAGTGAATCTTCATGTTTTGTCCAATATCCCCAAATCGTATTCCCACTGTGCGCGTATCGAGATTAATTCAAAAAGGGATAAACAAGGAAATCATGACAAAGATGGGCATGTGAATAGGCATGAGATTACAGTCCAAATCATATGTTCAACAGAATTGGTGTATAATAGTATAACACATCATAGGCATGTGAATAGGATCTAGAACAACAATATGAAAACCAAGGTTTAGGAACATAGGTAGACTTGCATTAATCCAAATTCAAGATTCAAGAGAAAATAGGGTGAAAAAGTCTTATCATCAAGTCAAGGTCCAAGAATTCATATTACAATCTAGTGTTTGAATAATAAACTAGGTCCAACAACATGAATGGGCATGATTCAATCGATAAGAAATAACCCAAAATCCTAGATTCAAGAAGAAACAAGAACAGATCTAAATAGATAATCAAGCTTAGGTCCAATTTCATTTTATTCCATGTCCATATTAAATTTAACAAGTTTAAATCTCAAAGTAACTAGAACTTACAGAGCGCAAATCGAGAATTAGAGTGCAGAGATTTGATTCTAGAAACGGTTGTTGCAGTTGTTGAATCTCTATTTGTTTAGTCTTGTTCTAGTTGAAAACCCCCAATTTGCAATTCCTAGATGTTGTTTTGATGAAGAAGTAGTCTCTTTTAATTTTAATATTATCATTTTGATTTTCACAGAGGTAGCATAAGGACAGAATGAAATGGTGTAGAGAGAATGAGGCTAGGGGGCTGTTTATATAGGTTTAGAGTCATGAATCTGGACTGAAAACGTGTCCAAAAACATCAGAATGAATCCAGGCTGAAAACCAGGTTTTGGCACCAGGTCGACCATAGGGTCGACCTGGTCCCTGGGAGGTCGACCACAGTGTCGACCCCCAGGTCGACCTGGTCCTGGGCGGGAAAATTCCCGCCCAGTCTGCCCTGGGGTTTGAATTCGAATTTTGAATTCGAATTTCGAGCTGTTTTTGATTCTGAATATTCCTAAAACTTCAGAGGGTCATATCTCCCTCATACGGAATCCGTTTTTCGAAAACTCGGACTCGTTTCCAAGAAGAATTTCGAGACAAACGCAATAGCGCAACCCGTTTCCCTTGATTCTTATTTTAAAATTTAATTCTGCCTTGATTTATGGTTTCAATATGTTATTAAAATACGGGTTGTTACAGGACGGGGGCGCCCCTTTTCCTTTCGTAGTCTAAACAGGAGCAAGCGGGGCGGTGACTGACGGAGTCGCTAACGACGTACGACTCGACCCCCCTAGATGAAGACGCGAATCCCCACTGGACACTCGAATCGGGGGAGGGGTATGAGGAAGAGTCAAAGAAGACGAAGACCTATCTTGGTGACGACTCCCGCTTCCATGACCTCGCGGTGGTGGGGCATCGCCATACAGGCTAGCTGCCCTCCTAAAGGAGCCCATAAAAGTACTTTTGGGACGGTGGCGATCTCCGCGACCTTGTCCTCCGCTTCCTCTAGCCATATCACCTATCAAAGGAATGACACAAAGTCAGTCAAGAAGCACGAGCTAGCGCTCTTCTATGCAGTTTAGTGCGTATAAGTGTGTGTCCTAAGTGCTCTCTCTCTACCGACCAGACGGTCCCTCAGTCGAAGGAGAAAGCCCCTTCGCGGCAAGAGCCAGATCCTCCATACTAGCTGCACTTGGCCATAGAGACCAGTCAACAGGGACGACACCCAGCTCGGCAAACTGATCCACTCTTTCAAGGGTGGTGGTAGCTCCTGGAGAGGTCGCCATAGAGTGAGGACTGACCAATGTTTCTTGTCCCGTCCCTCCCATCGGGGGCGGGCCAGAAACGCCAAAGAGCCCCTCGTCCCGGGCAACCATCTATGCACTACCAACCTTGTTGCCGCCCATGTCTTCTTGAAACTTAACAGCCTTCTTTGGCCTAAGCCCAACAGAAGCCATATTTCTCTTCAAAGCGGGAACGGCAGAACCTTCCGCTGCTCTCTCCACCAAATCACCACTCGCCACCGCAGGCCTAATTACGGCTCGACCGGCCGAAAGCAACCCAGCACGCCGAAGGCGGCCCTGATCCACTATGGAATTCGTCTTACGAGAATCCTCAGGGATAACCCGCAAAGCATCAAGACGTTGCCGAAACTCGTCGCCAGTAGGTGCCTCGGGATTCCCTGCCACAATTAAAAACAATAAGTCACAGAGCTCAGCAAACTCGTAGAAAGAGTAGACGAAGATCAAAGATACTCACTTCCTTTTATCCACCTCCTCGCAAATCCGGGAGGACAACGAACAAAAAACTAATCATATTTAATCACCGATGGTCGGGGCCACTTTCCGACAAAAAATCTAGAGGCAGGAGGCGCTTCCAAGAACCACTATGAGGACGACGTACCAGCTGACCGTCTAAGGTGAAAGAGATACCGAATGTCCTCTCCGGTGGGATCTCGATTCAGGAACTCTCGAAAAAGAACGCAAGTACCCAAGAGTGAAGAATAAGCATTCGGGTGCAGTTGTGAGGGGGCAAGGCGGAAATAGAATAACATCTCCCGTATGAAATCAATAGCCAGGGGCATGCACCCCGCGACACAAGAATGACGGTTCCAAGCAGTGAAGCCCTTAGGCGGCACATGGGCCCTTCCGCCCGACCCAGGGGCATGAGCCTACCCCTCCGGGATATTAAACCGCACTGACAGCTTTCTAACTGTCGCAGCAACCAAATGCGATGGCACCGAATCCAGAGGATTTTCCAATATGATTGCATCAGGAAGCATGTCAGGGGCAACTGGGGCAGGCGGCTCACCATCCCCCATAATATCCACTTGTTCCATCTCGGCATGTATAACTGGAGAATTCAATCTTTCAGTGTGTTCATCTTGCTCATATACCTCAGGCAAACTCCCCTACTAGGAAGGAGCCGACTCCTCGGTAGTCTTGGGCTCGCTGCCTCCCGAGCTGGTATTACTCGTAGAATCAGAAGAGTTAGACGATGGCGGGGAAGCCTCGGCTTCCAGAAGTTTCCCAGTCCTCGATCTTGTTTTCATGGCTCGTTATACTTTAATACACCAATATTAGACATCACAATGCAATAACCTGTACCCCTCGCGTTGGAAAAAATTAACAAGTGTGTGCGGTGTCGTGCAAAAGTCAAAATATACATAAAAAGGCGTTACGCATCCTAACAGTTCGGTCACGGTACAAATATATGCTCTATCCTATGTGAAAGACTCAAGTCCCTGTCCATACAACTATCAAAGTGCGCGATAGCATGCTCGTGTAACCAAATAAACAGCATGTAAACCCAAAGGTAGACAATCAAGAAGTCAAAGTCCAAAGTGTCAAGAGCTGGCATCGAACACCCAAGACCAGAGCCGGTTGACTCAGAAGTTCGAACCCCCATAGGGTTCGGAGACTCGAACCACGAAGGCACGAAAGTTCGAATCCCTCGGGTTCGAAAATTCGAGCCCCTACTGGTTCAAAAATTCGAACCCAGTGGGATCGAGAACTCGGGCCCTCGAGGTTCGAAGGATCGAACCCCGTGGGGTTCGAAAGTTCGAACCCTCAAGATCTGAAGGTTCGGACCCCAAGGGTCGAAGTCTCGAACCCATCGGGATTCGGAAATTCGAGCCCAGAGCTCGAAGTTTCGAACCCCACAGGGTTGGAGAAGTCGAACCCAACAGGTTCGAGTTTTCGAACCTCCTCATCAGACTCGAGGCTTCGAGCCTCCTCCATCGCACCTCGACCTCCCTTCCCTCGGCTCGACCAAGTCCACTACATTAAAATTTTTTAAGTCACAATGATCGAGAAGCAAAGCTTTCAGAACAATGGCAGTCGACGCAAAATAGAAGAAGGAAGAAAAATGAAAAGGAGAAAACCCTTCGTCTTCCCGGCCTAGGCTCGAAATTCGAGCCTGGGGTTCGAAATTTCGAACCTGCTGGGTTCGAAACTTCGAGCCTCACGACTCGAGTCCTCGAGCCGCCACGGATCAAAAGCTCGAGCCTCTGGGGTCGAAATTTCGAACCTCCTGGGTTCGAAATTTCGTACCTCCCAAGAAAAAAAAATCAAAAAAGGGACAACTCTCTCTCTCTCGACCACGCACTCCCATTTCCTACCCAAGTCCAGTCGCCTAAAACGTGCAATGGCACCATGCAAATTCTTAGCTACACGGGCGCGATGCCAATCCAACAGCGGCTCGTCCATAGTTCCACAGCAAACGAGCCCGCTAGACAATACTTTTCTCCAACAACTTGCAGGATAAATCCGCAACCCATCTACCATCTCAACTTTCATTCCAAAGCACATCATGTCAAGACAAAATGCCAAGACAAGATGTACTTTGGGGGGAAAATGTTAACCGGCCTTTTGGTCCGGTTACTAAAAGTACTCAAGACACGCTCGACTCAACCCTTCACGTGAAGCCGAGGCCAAGGGCGAAACTCCAGAAGTGTAGAGGGAAAGGCCAAAGGGGTATCACGCCAGCAGAGCCAACCAGCCTCGAACACCTCTCTTCCAAGATCCTCTTCGCACCTGGCAGGTTCGAAATTTCGCACCTATCAGGTGCGAAATTTCGCACCTCCCACCCAGGTGCGAATTTCCGAGGCCCGCCTGCTGGAGGTACGAATTTCTGGAAGATGGTCCCCATTTCTACCTACTCTTACCTAACCCTTACCCAACCACTTCCTATAAATACCCCACTACCTCACACTTCAAAGGGGTTGGATTCTTGAGCTTGGAGACCTCCATAAAGCTTCATTAATGGCATCTCCTCTTTGAGGAAGAAGAAGGAAAAAATTGTCTTTTTCCTTATTATTCAATATATGATAATTATGACGTCGTATATCATGAGAAATGAATGTAATGAGATGTCATGAGATAGTCCCAACCTTGTAATTCTTCCAAGTGATTAATAATATTCCAACCGACTCTTCAAAGTGGACGTAGGCCCTCACTGAGGCCGAACCATTATAAATCTCTTGTGTTATTTACCGCTTTATGTTCTATTTTATGTTCTTGTTTGTGCGACCATATTTATAATTCCTAGTATTTGGAATCTTTGGTGTTTGCGACATTTTTTGCCGTCAACATCTATCATGCTTAGTTTCCTAGAGTCGCTTGCTGCATCTATTGATGATCTACGATCTGTACCAGTAGTCCGTGAGTATCGTGATGTTTTTGAGGAGTTTCGGGGTTTTCCTCCGAGGCATGAGATTGATTTCCATATATACTTGGTGGACAATGCAAAGCCAGTAGCATTACCGGTACGCCATATGGCTCCAAGTGAAAGGAGGGAACTCAACAAGCAAGTAGGGGAGCTACTTAAGAAAGGGTTTATTATGCAAAGCATATCTGAATGGGGTGCTCCAGTAGTATTCGCCACTAAGGCGGATGGTTTGCTTCGCTTATGTGTGGATTATAGAGAGTTGAATAAGCTCACTAAATAAAATAGGCACCTACTTCTGAGGATAGATGATCTGTTTGACCAACTTGTTGGTGCATCTATTTTCTATCAGTTAGACTTGGCCACGCGATTTCATCAGCTGAGGGTAGCCGAGGACAATATAGACAAGACCACTTTTAGAACTCCAGACGGTTTCTTCGAGTGGCTCGTCATGCCTTTTGGGTTGACAAATGCACCCGCCTATTTTCTTGATCTGATGAGTAGGGTGTTTCGGGAGTTCCTAAATAAGTTTGTTGTGGTCTTTGTTGATGATATCTTGATTTTATTGAATTGCGAGGAAGAGCATGCCCTACATTTAAAGGAGGTTTTGAAAACTCTCTATGTGCCCCAGTTGAAAGCAAAATTCTCCAAACGTCAATTTTGGAGAAAGGAAGTGAGATTTCTAGGGCATGTGGTCTCTAAATATGGGATAGCAGTAAATCTCGCGAAGGTAGTTGCAGTTCAAGATTGGCAGATTCCAAAGAATGCAACGAAGGTGAGGAGCTTTCTTGGCTTAGCGGGCTATTATAAGAAGTTCATTAAGGACTCCGCAAAGATATCGACCCCATTCACCAGACTGACGAAGAAGAATCTGACATTTTCTTAGGATATAGATTGTGAGGATGCTTTCCAACAATTAAAGAGGGCTCTGACAACAGCCCCAGTCTTGACCTTGCCTGACTGGAATAAAGTGTTCACAGTATACACTGATTCATGTGGTATAGGGCTTGGTGTGGTTCTGATGCAAGATGGAAGGGTAGTATGTTATGGAGGTAGGCAATTGAGGGGTCATGAGAAGAACTAACCTACCCATGACCTAGAATTGGCTGCCATAGTATTTGCGCTTAAGACTTGGTGTCATTATTTTCTTCGGGAGAAGTTTGAGTTGTATATCGATCATAAATCTCTCAAGTACTTGTTCTCGCAGACGGATCTCAATTTGAGGCAACAAAGATGGATGGAGTTCCTAGCGTCCTATGACTTTGAGATTGCTTATACCCCTGGTAAGGGTAATGTTGTGGTAGACGCATTGAGTAGGCAGAGGATGACCTTGAGTCCTCTGTTTGTGGAGAGGAAAAGCTTGGAGTTTATATCGACTTTTGACTTAGACCTTCCACCGAGTTTACACTTGGTTTATTGGCATCATTAGAGGTGCGACCTACTCTATTGGATCATATAGGGACTTCGCAGCGTGACGACCCACAGCTAGCAGATATATTGGATAAGCTCAGTAAAGGGGAGACTTCTAGTCACCTCAGTAGATATTCCACGGATGATAGAGGGTGGTTGCGACGAGACAGAAGGCTTTGTGTTCCCCAAGTTGGGAGTTTGTTGAAGACAGTCCTTGAGGAAGCCCATCATTTTAGGATGACCATTCATCCAGGCTGTAATAAGATGTATGGAGATATGCAGAGGGTTTCCTTTTGACTCGGAATGAAGAAAGATGTAGCGAAGTTTCTTTCTCAATTTTTGATTTGCCAGCAAGTCAAAGTTGAGCAGAGGAAGCCCGGTAGTTTACTTCATCCTTTGGAGGTCCCACAGTGGAAGTGGGAAAGCATCTCTGTGGATTTCATTGATGGTTTTCCTAGATCGAGGAAAGACAACACCAGTATTTGGGTTATAGTTGACAGACTCACTAAGAGCGCTCATTTCATTACTGTTAAGAGTAAGCGGATGGCAACATGGTTGGCAGTAGTTTATATTTATGAAATAGACCGTCTTCATAGAGTACCTTCCAGCATTGTGAGTGATTGTGACCCCATTTTCACTAGTGAATTTTGGAGGAGCTTATAAGAGGCATTAGGGACACAGTTGTGTTTGAACACATCTTATCACCCTTAGACCGATGGACAAACAGAGAGGGTAAATAGAGTTCTTGAGGATCTTTTAAGACTGTGTATCTAAGAATTTGGAGGGACTTGGGAAGAGCATCTTCCTTTGGTAGAGTTGGCCTACAACAACATGTACTAAGCTAGTATTGGCATGGCACCCTTCGAGGCATTTGTACAAACGACCCTATAGATCACCGACTTGTAGGTGGGAGTCTACAGATAAACTTCTTCTTGGACCTGAGATGATTAGAGAAACTTCAGAGTAGATTGACCTTATCTGCAGACGCATGAAGATAGCTCAGGATAGGCAAACGTCCTATGCAGATAGAAGAAGAAATGACATTGAGCTGGTAGGAGACATGATTTTCGTTAAGGTATCACCATTGAGGAATGTGGTTCACTTCGGATCTATATGGAAATTAGCACCAAGATTTGTAGGACCATTTCCCATAACAGAAAGGATAGGCCAAATGGCCTATAGAGTAAAGCTACCAGAGAGATTGTCTGGTGTTCATGATGTTTTCCATGTTTCTCATTTATGAAAGTGCTTGCATGATACTGCAGAAGTGGTTGAGCCGAGTATGCTTGAGGAAGTAGAGGTGGAACAGGAGGCGATAGGTAGATGAGTTCCTGCCCGTATTCTTCGATTGGAGGTTAAGAAGTTACGCAACCGAGAAGTCAAGTTGATGAAAGTCCAGTGGGGAGATGACCAAGAAGATGCAACTTGGGAGACCGAAGACAAGATTCGTGCTTCGTACCCTTTTCATTTCAAGGGTATGTGCTTAACTTCTTTTTCCAAAGCCTTTATTCGTACTTGTTTCTATCGTTTAAGCATATCCTATCGATCCAATCTTCGACCTTTAGGTAGAAATCCAATGGATGTAAACATGTGTTTGAGACATGTAATGTTTGATGGATGCAAGTGTTTTCTAGTGGTTGCTCGTGGACGCATATACACACACATTAGGCACTAGATCGGCTCAATCACTCTCATATTGCATATGGATGCGTGTGCATTTTTTCTTCTTTTTATGGTTGGAGATGGGTGTATCATCATATGGATGTTGCATTTGGATGAACGATTGTGCACACATATAGAAGTTACATGTTATACGATTATTTGCATACATTTTGGTTACCTGACACGAACATAAATTGCATTAAGGAGGTCAACTGAATTAGTAGACCACCTGATTTCTCGCATTTGTATAGGGACATATACACACACGTTTGCGTATGTTCATAAAAGAATTATAAATCTTTAAGGAAAATGGATGCCTGTGATTGGTGGATGAGTAGATGGATGGTGGATGTTAGGATATACATTTTTTTTAACTTAGAGATTTCGGGGACGAAATCCTTTAAGTTGGGGAGAATGTAACACCCCATAATTCTAAAGAACATTACAATGATAAACTAAGAAATACTTAATTAAATATTGGGAATTAAGTAAAATGGGTTGCGCCATTGTGTTCGTCTTGAAATTCTGCTTAAGATTGACTCTGAGTTTGCGCAAAACGGACATCGTATGAGAAAGTTATTAAGGTTAGAAGTTTGTATATGTATAAGAGAGTTATATATATACAAAACAATTCAAAATAGTTCAAAATAATTCAAAATGAGAAACGCGTGGAAGAGCGGGAGTTCGGCCCGTTAGGGGTCGACCCCACCCTAAGGGTGTCTACCCATGGGTCGACACCAACACAAAGGTGTCGACACCCATGTCGACCCCTCCGAGATCTGGGCAGAATACAGTTTATGAACGTGGACTCGTTTCTTGACTAGATTCGTTGACCCTATGCTATAAATAGGACCTTAATCCCACTGTTTTATTCATCTAAATCAATGGCGGCAACGAGGTGCTATCCCAACTCAGAGTAAAATAGCCTATTCTTCTTCGACAACAATTTATACGAACTCAGAGATCTGTGCTACGTTATCCACGATTAATTCTCCGTTCTTTAGATCCAATCACAGTGAGTTTATGTTACTTTTAGATATAAACACCTAAAATGTAATCTTGACATTCCTATAAGTTTGGATCTAAGCCTATTCCTATTAGTAATCTAAATCGTAACAGATATGTCGTTATTTGTATACTTAATTCACTGCTTAGATCTCAGTATGCATGTATATGATATCCCTATTTTGTTAATTTGCCTAATCATGTCACCGTATGCCTATTATGTTAGTTTGCCTAATCATGTCACTATGCCTATTCTGTAAGTATGCCCAATTCTATCATCATATGCCAGTTTTTATTTACTATGACTATTCTTGTTCTCTTCTCTCTCCTTCCCTTTTTGTTTTTATAGCCTAACTACCTTCGAGCCTAGGCATATTGCTGAAATATGCGAACGCACGAAATTGGGAACGATTGGGAATTATTAATTTGGGGCATAATACATATTGTAAAACATGATTGGGAATTTTAGGCATAATTTGTACCTTGGGCCAAAACTTGGAATTTGGGGGCATAATTTATATCTTGATCTAAATCTTAATCAGGGCATAATTTGTATCATAAATTAAACGAGATTTAGGGCATAATAAACACGAAAATTGGTAAGTAATGAACATGCCTAGATTTATAGTAATTATAAACTGTAACCGCGCTTAGACACGAGGTTAGATTACACTTGTGGTAGAAGCCTACCCGGAACCTCCCGACATATCCAGCATCCACAAGTGGTAAATCTAATGTGAGGGGTCTAAGTGCATAAAAAAACACGTAACGGTGCTAAGACATGAGGTTAAGTTCGATTTATGGAAGAAGTTTGCCCGGAACCGACCGGCATATCCAGCATCCACAAGTGGTAGACTTAACGTGAGAGGTCTAGTGCATTAATAACCACAAACGAATGAATGGTAATACTTAACCTGTTTGAATCTTTAGGGGGTTACATGAACCTGTCAAATTAAGTGGGGGTTAAGTAAACATGTTTGAACCAGTAGGGGGTGGGGGTTAAGTAAATCTGGTGGCGGTGGGTAATATTTATATATTGGCCCACAAACTTACCCTATTGGGGTTGTGCAGTCTTGTTAAGCTGGTAGGCATAACCTATTAAAATCCTAGTAGTGGGCATGCAAGCCTAGGGGGAAGCTTGTATCATCTGGTGTGTGGGATCTGTTACAGTCAGTAACCCATATAGGTATAAAACGAGTACTCCGAACTAGGTCGGGGTACGCTTACTGAGCTGATTATAAGAGATCACTTGGGTGAGGGTGTCGACGGCGCGTTCCATCGGAACTATGTGCGTGCATAAGTCCCCTTGCTTGGGAAGATAAGACGATGTGACATCAATAGATAAGGTTGTGCACATCCTGAAAATAATGGGTTGCCACTTTAGGAAGTGATACATCCTATTGTGGGGCCAGCACGGGGTATCTACGAGTTAGGAAGCCGATCGATTGGGGGTATTAATTGGGGTACATCTAGTCTTACTTGTTTAGGAGCCCGTTATTATCGTTGGGGGTAACACCTGTCAGTTCTGTTGGGCTACCTGTTATTGTATGGGGTAAAACCTCTCACGAGAAGTACACCTAAGTCTAACATCTTGTACTTGTTGGGATCATCTTGTTCTGTGATACTAGTACTGGTGCAGAGAAAAGTATTAAAGGAGCGCAATATATTCTATCATGTTTATCATGTTTACCTTGTTATACCTGCCATGTGACGTTGTTATCTATCTCTCTAGTTTATATGCATGTTATGATTCTTTTACTTATTTATATGCTAAAAGTAACTGGACTCATTAGACTTTATGTCTGACCTATTTTGTTTTCTCTTCTCTCTATTTCGTTCCCCCAGGTTCTCAGGGTGGGAATACTCAAGATTGATCATGATTCTTCTTTCACTCTACTTGGAGTTGCGTAGATGTACCGCTTGATTTCGTTTCTTCTCTACTATGGCTATATTTTGGGGATTATGCTCTTTTTATATATTATTGTACTGTAACACCCCTAAGTCCCATATCGTGGAAGCCTGTGTGAAGTGGGTACTTATATAGTAGATTCCATCTCTTACTAACGCCGAGGCCTTTTGAGGAACAAAACCCCACACCTATACGGTGGCTAAGTTGGGGATAATATCTTGCGCGAACGGAGGTGCGGGTTGTTACAGTGGTATCAGAGCCAATACCCAACCGGAATTGTGGCTCCTGTGTGGACCACAACGCCTGGGTGCGGTGTTTGTGAGCCAACGGGGACGTTGGGCTCTGTAGGAGGGGAGAATGTAACACCCCTAAGTCCCATATCGTGGAAGCCTGTGTGAAGTGGGTACTTATATAGTAGATTCCATCTCTTACTAACGCCGAGGTCTTTTGAGGAACAAAACCCCACACCTATACGGTGGCTAAGTTGGGGACAATATCTTGCGTGAACGGAGGTGCGGGCTATTACATGTACTCTGATGATGATTTTGGTACAAGACAGAAGTTTTATGTTGATGTAATGAGTTTTCAGTATTTCAAACTTATTATGTAATCATGTTTGGACCCCAAAGCTTTTCTATTTAATAAAGTTTTAATTCTGCTATTATTTTATATCTATCTTGTGATGTTTCTGTTTCTGTTTCTGTTGACCTATAACGCTTCACGAAACTTAATGCATTCTGTTAAAGAGTGACATTAACAGATGTGGGGTGTCACACTTAGGGAATTAAATAAAAATATTTTACGATCCTCCGATACGTAAAATGCGGGTTGTTACATTCTCCCCCCTTAAGAATTTCGTCCCTGAAATTCTAAGCAATCAGAACAATTCTGCATGCCTATCATCCATGAGAAGCCAATTCTATCATCCAAACTAGCATCCATCAAGCCTTGCGTCCATAGCCTTATACTAGCACACAGAATTCTAACAACAACAGTACAAGTTACAATTACCGACGAAGAGTTCTGGATAGTCGTCTTTATCTTCTCTTCTGTCAAGATGACCCACCAATGGTCTTCATATGTAGGTGTCCAAACCCATAACAAACTTCTCGTTCTCCCGATATGGAGGGTCTATATACGAACGAGCATACTTCGACAAGGTCTCAAAATTAGAAACATAATTAAGCACTGGTCGACCATTCTATTTCAGCTCCACAAATTTCTTGAATAGAACTGACTTCTTAGTAGTAGAGATAAACTTTGTTTCGAACTTAATTTGGAACTGTTCCCAAGTTATCTCTTCTTCCGGTGTCTCAAGTGTAACATAATTCCACCACTCCATGGCTCTGCCCTGTAGCTGCCTTGACGCAAGCTTTTTCTTGGTTGCATCATCTATACCCAAGTCTCCAAAAATGTGAATACAAGCATCTAACCATCTTTGAACCTTTTGAGTCGGCTCTATCCTTTTGAATGGCTTTCCCCTTAGAGATGTGAAGTCTTTACACAGCTTCGCAAAATCCACAACCCTAGGTACCTGCACACCTACATCTACAGTAGCTGCTACTAGAGTGGGTAGCCTTCTCATGAATACCTCTATCATGGCTTCAAACATGGTTGGGTAATCTGGTATACCGCCATTTTCCCATCCAGGCACAACCTCCTCCCTAGCAGCGTGTCTCGATGGTCGATGACTCACAGCGCAAGGATAAAATATAATAGAACACATACAATAGGTAGAAATAGAGGAGCATCATATAAAAAACTTCTAAACTTTCATAACATCCTGAAAGATCATCCATACATCAACTGGATATAACATCAAAGTCTGTACATGAAGCCTCACTACAACACTCATCAAACAGTGGAAACAAAGATACTATATAATAGCAAAGTAATACGCCAACCTCCAACTCACCACCGCTCAGCAACATTGTCCTAACTAATCACCTGTCACCTTCCACCTAGTCTGCCCATCCGCATCAGGATGAACAACCCAAGTTAATAAGAGAAAACATAAAACCTTGAGTCTGACAACAGTCTTAATGAGCGATAAAACAACTATCTAACATCATCAATAAAGTATATGAGAATAGGTAGATTAACAAACCAATCTACCCAACTCCAGGGAAGAAACCAAACCTGACTTCCCCGCATCTGATAGTGATAGCCTTTACAAACATGCAATTGTGAAACAGCAATTCAACCATGGCGACCGGGAGTAATGAAAAAATAGCAAAACAACCATCGTTCAATAGCAATCATATCAACTAGTTATATCTCACGTAAACCATCCTAATCAAGATCAACATTCTTCACGCATAAGCCCAGAGGCCTAAACCAATATCAGAAAAGCACCCAAGAAACATCCCCTTCGACTTTAGACAATCTACGTGAGATGGTACAAGCAAAACAACCAAACATCCAAGACCTGGCTACCACTGTCTTTCTTGCTTTGAAACCGTTGTTAGTCGTATGACGACCACCTTCCATATGTCAAGGGCTAATGGTAAACCCCAGTTCTAGCAAAATGTAACAAGCATCGTATTTTACGAAAATATATTTAAATGTTTTGTTTAAATATAATATCGTTAACTTAATGTTAGTCGAAAAAGTCACTTTTTGCATACGGATGAATTTGGACTCGAAACCACTTCCATTGAGTTCAAAATGTCATTTATGACTTTCAAAACTATAAACATTGATATGTTTGAAGTAAGTGATAATTTGGGACTTTTTGGTTGACTTGTATTGGGTCAAGCTAGCCCCTAACCCAAAGAAAGCCACTACATAGCCTCTCCACCTACCTCCCTCTTTCATTTAACTCTTCATTCATTTCCTAAGTAAATTCCAAAACCTAAAGGAAAAGTAAATTAATATTCCTAAGCTCAAATCTTAGGAATTCAAGTAATAGCTTAGCAAATCCAAGGAGAGAGCTTGATTAAGCCATCTCTATCATCTCCATATCAATCCCTCTTCTAGTTTTGGGAGTTTTTCCTAAACCTAATTCTTGCAATTGGTATTTATATATGCTTAGGTTGAGGATTTGTGAGCTACATGTGAAGAGAAGTGGATTTATCTAGGTTTTGATTCATCTCCTCGCATTCAAAAATCAAAGGTGAGTTCACATGAACTCATATCTATGCCTCAAGCATTCATGCTTGTCTAGTATGCTCTTGGCACGAATATGTTGATTATAAATTTTGTATTTGGTTGTGTTGATTGATTGGTGTGTTGACATTTCTAATTTATGAAGTTTGGTTTCATTTTCATTGATTTTCATTGTGATTCTTGGTGTGCATATGAATTTTGAGTGTTATAAGTTGATTCGGCAAGCCTTGGATGCTTCATTTTTGCAAAGGAAACATTACAAGCCTTCGAGCATTTATTGATATCGCTTTAAGTATGTTTTCTAGGCAAAATTGTGCCCAGGCCCAGGTTCAGACGTCTGAATATTTTAGGTCAGATGTCTGACCTGCTACGAATAATTATAAACATAAGTAACAGAATTCAAAAGTCTGAATTTTTCCATTCAGACGTCTGAGTTACAGATAAAGAGTTATGTCTTTGGAAAACCCAATTCAGACGTCTAAATTTTTAATTTAGACGCCTGAACCCTCTTTTTGGAATGTTGACCACGGTTAACAGTTTAAGCCTATTCAGGCACTTTCTCGGCTGAGTTTCAGCCCATTTCGACTTTTTGTGACTTTTTAGTTTCTATGGTTCACAGATTTCTACGTTCTGATTTCATGAACTTTCTATTTATTCGTGGTTAATCAACCGAAGTTAGCCTCAAAGGTAATTCACAAAGGATTATCAACACTTTGCAAAGTTGATCTATTGAAATACTAAACCGAAATTGAGTATACAAGAGATGGATATTGGGAATCACACATGGTCCCCACGTCATGAAAATCCGGAGATCAATGATCGAAATTCTGAAACAAGAGGCTAAGATCAATATGCAAAATATAACTTATTAGTTTTCAAAAGAAAATTCGAGATAATTTTCAATGAAAACTGGAATCACCTAAGCTCTAGAAATCGCTCAAAGATATCTAGAAAAATATAAAATGGATAGACACTCAAACCATAACAAGTGCGAGCGTATAAATCCATAATTCAAAATGTTATTAAAAAAATGGTTCTCATAACACGAAAATGGAGATACAAAAAGTCCATAAAAACATAAACGGGGACATAGCTCCATAAATGAACACTTAAGTAATTCGTGTCATAAATAAATAAAGAGAACCCATGAATTATAGAAATCACCATATAATCACAAATACTTTGATGTCTTCGAAGCAATGTAAATATATATAAGGTAGTCATTACGAAATTGATGAATTCATGAATAACACAAAATCAAACGAACAACGTAAGTGGATCTGCATAGAATACAATGGCCTCGACAAGGTCGCTGACACCTCCCAAAAGGCAAAAGCAGTTTTGTCTACTCTCCATTAAATGCATCACATAATTGGAAAACTCGAGTATTCCACAAATGATCAAAAGATCAAAACCACAAAGTGATCATCAACGATCAACAAAGAAAGCGTAAGCTAGTAAATAGGCGAGTTTAGCCAAATGTCTCATAACCACTGGCTTAAATCAAATATTCACGAACAAATTGCAAACTCCACTATAAAACATAGAGATATAGAAAATTTTGCAAAAGGAATAGCCTAAAGGTAACTCAAGAAAGTTCAAAATGGCCATCATAACCAAGCATAAGAAGAATGGAAACCAATTCGAACAATTATTACTTAGAAACTTGAAAATAAATCTCGATGATGCTGTAATCATCACCAACATTATTTTTTTTAAATATATTGAGTTTGGCATCCAATAATGAAATTGAATTTCAATTGACCAAGTCCAAAAACTAACCGGCAAAGTAAATGCAAGTGTATCGACCCACTCGTTTTTACCAAGACGTTTAATTAAATTCCTTATTCAATCGAAAAGGCAAAATTACTTGTTTGTAATAAGTAAGACAAAAAAGCAAAAGCGAATGCATAATCATTACCCAAAGAAAACTAAATTCATCTCAATAGAAACATAAATGGGCAATGAAAACTTAATGTAGCAGGTAAGAATTCTCACAAAACATAGTTTTGGAAAATCTACGTACTATTATAAAACAAGCACCCACTAATTCCTAAGGAGATGGTGTCCTTAAGTTCCTTTCATGCAAAGAAGGTAGATGATCAAAATTCAAAAGGAATCAAATGAGATGATCACGATAATCAGCATCATAAAAGGTAAAGAGGCTGGTACCCTTGTTGGCTCTAATTTCCTTACCAAAATAAGATATTTTGAATTCATAGTTAAAAATTCGAACAACGAAAGGGGTAAAGGATATATATGATGGTCATATATATATCCCATTCTCAAATCATTATCTTATTAAAATCCCTACGGTTGCAAATTAACAATCAATATTAATGATTTGCCTCACCATTTATTTATGTCAAATTTCTAATGCTAAGGTTCAATGGCGATGCAGATCATTGGTATTTAATATAAGGGTTGTGTCATAATCATCTCATTGAAGTGTTCAGAAACTCATATCGATATCGTGGCGTCCCACTTCTTAATTAGAACTCCTAACATACTCAATGGGAAACTCAACATGATAAAACAAATTAGGTCCAAATAGAGGCGCAAATTTGTAAGTAAATAATCCTGGGTGCAACCATTTATTCGTGAATTAAATTTGTCATGATAAATAAATAAACAATCATTTCAAAGTGATTAGCGGCAATAATTTATACGCTTTCGGCTCGCAAAGCTAATCTCAAGCGAATTAGTGTTTTACTTGGCCAAAATTATTTTATTAAACCATTTTGTAAAATAATTTAGAAATCCTCAAAACTAAGTCCCAAAAGTTGTTTCAACTAAAAAATGGAAATAATTTGAATTCCTACCCAAGAAAAGGGAGGGGGCTCTAGGTTTGTCTAGGCCAAGATTTCACAAAGATGAACTCAACATAAATTTGATTGGTCAAACAAGGATCATGATATAAGATAGGATATGACGGGTCCTAAGACTCGAACTAAATCCTAAAACATGATTTCCTAAGAGAGACTTAGGACAATGACCCTCGCCATAATATCTTATATTGTTCCGAAATTAGTTCTGATACTAAGTGTAACGCCCCACCTCAATACTCGAGTTAGCCAAGGCCATTGCAAGCAACAGTGTTAACTAACCCAAAGAATAAGGCTGTTGAGGAGCGACCATCTGTATAATAGCTTTGAACGAGTGTTAAACGTATTGAATAATGTGGTCTTACTTTTCATATCTCATGAGGAAATCCGAGACATTTAATTCAAGTTAAAAACTGCTACACAAGGACTAAATATTATTCAGAATCAATGTAAAATACATAACAATAAAATCAGAGTTTGACACAGATATTCTCATCATTAGGGCGGAAATAGATATGGATATAACACATAAATATAAATACAAGATAGTGGTCATAGTCAGTCTACTATACAACAAAAGAATAGATACATGGCTACTCAAAATAATATGTAGACAAAGGATTCTCATATACGTATAACCCAAAAAGTACAACACTAAAGTAGTTTGCGCAAAAATGGAGGATAGTCCATGCCAGAGTCAAGAAGAATCACCTAATATACCTCAGTCTGACACGAGTATTATTTACACAAAGATAAACAATAAATGGATCAGTTTAGATGTACTTATCTCATAATCTAGGATATAATAAGAGATACAAATAAATGTAGACATAAATACGATAATAACAATGTCACGTATAAGTGTGAAGCCCGAAAATATCTACGGTATATCTCATAAATTTATATCGGAGCTATAAAAGAATATCTCATTCAAAGTTATATAGTTACTCACGGAAATGATAAATCATACCAAATCATTACGAAAATTGATAGTACATATATAAATTAAACTAAGAATGATAAATTAATACTAATATGAGAATTGTCAGCTCATATGTCAATAAAACTAAGATTGATAAATTAATACCAATACGAGAATTGACAGCTCATATGTCAATAAAACTAAGATTGATAAATTAATACCAATACGAGAATAAACAACTCATATGTTAAGAAATCTAATATTCCAAAAATCCAGAAACCAAAGAGAAAACAAGGGGTATGCCTCGAGATAGGAGTCCGAAGACTCAACCTGGGATTCCGAAGACTCAACCAACACGTGTATCGAGACACAATCTCTAGGTAGCTAGCCTATATGTTGAGCCGAAGCTCCGAGATGGCCCGAAGACCTTCTGGTCGCGACCCCGCTGGAGTGAACCGAAGTCCCTCAGTGAACCGAAGTTTCCTTAGGATGATCCAAAGATTATCAAAATAAATAAAATCATAAAAAGATCACAATTGATTCAAGGTAGTGCAAATTACTATAAGATTTTAGCTATATGTCCCATAACCACTAGCTCCACTCGAACATTTACCAACATGTCGTATAGTCCACTAAAATCATAAGATGGTCACTGCCACAGCTTCAATCAAATGAGTCCAAGAATTAAACGTTAACGTAAATGCAAGGGGTCATATTCCTTGATTTTACTAAGGCGTTTACTTATTTTTCTCATACGAATGAGAAAAAGGTTTATAAAAATATATACTAGTAGATTGGAAAATGATTTATAAAACGATTTCGTAAAATAACTTCGTATGATGAAATGAGATTGGAAACCATTTTAGTAGAAGAATTCGGTATCTAACAACAACATAAAACCCTTTTATATATAGTTTCCAAGGGGCAGATCTCGTATAATAACGATCGAAATAGCGACCGAACTAAGAATTCGTTTTAGTAATGTAAATTAAATCTCATAAATATCGATTATAAAATTCATTCACAATGAATAAATCGAAAATCCATAAAATCGAGCTGTGGAAATCTATAAATTAGTGAAACTGAAAAATTGTAGAAAAAGGTCAAACGGGCCGAAACTCGGCTGGGAAAGAGCCTGAAACAACCTTGACAGTCGGCCGTGGTCTCCACTGGTCGATTGCAAAAATTCAACAACACTAGTCGACTAGTCCATTTGTGACCAGTCGACCGGTCATTTTGCCAGCGGACTGCGAATTTAATAGGACCAGTCGACTGGTAAATTATGGCCAGTCGACTTGTCACTTACCTACTGTGAAATAAAGGCTTGGCCTTATGGCCAAGTCAATTAATAACACATCCGGTCAATCGGCGAAGGCTATTAACTTTATAGAAAGGAAATTAAGGCCTCATTAGTTTTCCGATACAATAAGAAAATCCAAACTTACATGCACAAGAAGAATCATAATGGAAATCAGTGAGTAATGAAATCAAACTTCATAAATTGTAAATGTTAAAACATTAACCAATTAACAAGACCAAATACATAATTCATAAGCAACATATACGTGCCAAAGGCACACTAGACAAGCATAAAGCTTGAGGCATAAATGTGGGTTCTCAAAGAACTCACCTTTGATTGATGGAAGCAAGGAATGACACTAAACCAAGCAAGATCAATTTCTCTTCAGTAAGAACAAAAGAATCCACAACCTAAACACAAATGCACGAAACTCCTAAGAGTTAGGCTTAGGAAAATTTCAAGAATTGAAGAGATAATAGGTTGGAGAAGATGGAGAGGAAGATGGAGAAGCTTTCCCAAGTTTCTACACTTGATTTCCTTATGGTTTGAGATCCTAATTGAATTCCCAAGCTTAGGAATTTTAATTTCCCATCTTTTCCCCCATTTTTACTTATGTTTTGAAGAGAGGAAAGGAATGAAGGAGAGAGGGCTGATAGGGGACTTACACGAGTGGGCTAGATTTAGCCATCCAAGACCCAACCAAAGTCCCAATTTTCACAAACTCAAAAATATCAATGCTTGTAGTTTACGAACATGTAAACAACGTTTTGAACTCAATGGAAGTCGTTTCGGGTCCAAATTCATCCGTCTGCAAAATGTGACTTTTTTGAACACATGTTCGATTAACAATTAATGAAGTTATATTTAAATAAAATATTTAAATATATTATCGTTAAATATGCAGGTTGTTACAAAAGCTCAGCCAACTTCGATAATGTCAAAGTCGATTTGACAGGAATGAACCTTGCATTTTTGGTCAAGCGATCCACAATGACCCAAATTCCTTCGTTTCCTGCCCTGGTTCTAGGTAGTCCATCGATAAAATCCATTGATATATGCTCCCACTTCCACGTAGGAACTTCCAATGGCTGAAGCAACCCACTCGGCTTCTTCTGTTCAGCTTTCACCAACTGACATTATATGCACTTGGAAATGAACTTCCCAATATCCCGCTTCATCCCTTCCCAGTAGAAAACTCGCTTCATGTCCTGATACATCTTATTACCACCAGGATGAATCATCAACTTCGAGTGATGACATTCCCTCGATACCTCATCTCTCACGATATCAGGAACAACCAATCGTCCTTGCATTCGAAGCCAAGCTTCTCGATCGACCTCGAACCCTTTATCTTCGGGTTTCAACTTCTTGATAAACTCGACAAGCTTTGCATTACGCTTTTGGATCTCGCAAATCATTTCAATGAGAGTAGGTCTTATCGGTAATATTACCAACATTTCAGGTTCCAACTTACATCTTGGTCTGAAATCAAATACTGCCAAGTACTCGAGGCATTTCCATTTTTAAAACATCGCTCCCTAACTTGCGTGTTTTCGAATTAACGCATCTGCAACTGCGTTACCTTTACCAGAAGTATATGCTATACCAAAATCATATGATGCCAGAAACTCTAACCACCATTGCTGCCGAAGATTCAAATCCTTGTGGGAGAAAAGATACTTCAACGACTTGTGATTCGTAAACAACTCGAATCGAACTCTCAACAAGTAATGTCTCCACATCTTCAGAGCAAACACAATCGCTATCAACTCTAAATCATGAGTCAGATAATTCCATTCATGTGGCTTCAGCTGTCGACTCGCGTAGGCGACAACCTTATCCTTCTGCATCAGTACTACTCCATGTCTAGTACCGCATGCATCGGTGTATACTACTATCTCTTCATTCCCACTTCGAATGGTCAAAATAGGAGCACTCGTCAGTCTCTCTTTCAGGATTCCAAACGCTTGCTCACACTTCACATCCCATGCGAACATTTGGTTCTTCTTCGTCAATCCTGTTAACGGTGCAGCTATCTTGGAGAAATCCTTTATAAAACAACATAATATCCCGCTAACCCAAGGAAACTTCTCACGTCCGTTGCATTCTTAGGTCTATCCCAGTCCTGAATTGCTACCACTATAGCGGGGTCAACCGCTATCCCATTTCCAAAAACAAGATGGCCAAAGAACTTCACTTCGCTCTTCCAGAAGTGGCACTTCGAAAACTTAGCCTTCAGCTGGTGCTTTCTCAATATTTCCAAAACAACTCTCAAGTGCGTCTTATGCTCTTACCCATTCTGGGAATAAACCCGAATATCAACCACGAACACAAGCACAAACTTGTTCAACTGATCTCTGAAAACTCTATTCATAAGATCCACAAAATACGCTGGGGCGTTAGTCAACCCAAATGGCATCACCAATCATTCAAAGAAACTGGATGGTGTCCTAAAAGCAGTCTTCGGCACACTATCCTTTGCCACTCTCAACCGGTGAAATCCCATTGCCAAATCCATCTGAGAAAACACTTTGGCTTCGTGGAGATAATCGAAAAAGTCATCAATCCTTGGCAACGGATACTTGTTCTTCTTGGTCACCTTGTTCAGCTCATGATAGTCCACAAAAAATCTTAACGAGCCATCTGCATTGGTTGCAAACACAACTGGTGCACCCCATTCAGAAACACTTCTCCGAATGAATCCTTTTCACAAAAGATCTCGAACTTGCACCTCTAACTCTCGATGTACCTTAGGCGCCATCTGCCTAAGAGGCATAACGATAAGTCGCGCACCCTCGACCAAATCGATTCTGAACTCAACCTCATGATGCGGTGGCAACCCTTTGACTTTGTCAAAGACGTCCTCAAACTCATTTGCGTTCACCACCGATGACAAGTATTCCTGTGGAATCAAAATAATAATATAATTAGCTCATAAAGACCCAATCTTTGGGCTTACATCTATTCAAAACCTTCCGTCTTTCCACATCGCTAACTCTCACCTCTAGCTTCTTGCAATTCACTCTTGCCGCATAACTCTTGAGCCAATCCATACCCAAGATAATCCCAAACCCAGCGAAGTTAAGAACAAAACAGTCACACGCATAGGAGCAACCATGACTCGATAACACAAGACCACGACAAAGCATATAAAGGATGGGCGAACCCCTAACTGGATTAGTCACAATCAAAGGTCTGTCACAAATCTCGGGCTCTAAACCCAAAAGGCACACAAGCTCAATATAAATGAATGAATGCAATGCTCCAATATCAAACAACACACAAACTAAAACACCCTGAACAGAAAGAGTACCTTGGACGACGACATCCTTTCCCTTCTCCTCAGCAGTAGGATCTCTTGAAGACGATGGCACAAACTCCAAGGCATAAGCCTTCACTATCCGCTTTCCCTTAGCCGGTTCCGGTCTGTCCTTCTTGAGATGCCAAAACTTGCCAAAGTTGTGGCACTTCCTTTCAACCTTCGAATTCTTACACTCATTAACAAAATGACCTTTATGTTCGTAGTTAAAGCAAACCACCTCATGCATCCTTTCCTTTCTGCTGTTGTTGCTTCCTCTTCTTCTTATTATTACCACCCTACTGTGGTTTCAGAGCTTCCTTTGCAGTAACAACAGTTTCTTCTTTCGGAAAAAGGATTTCATGTCTCATAGCGTTTTCCATAATCTTTTCACATGGATCGTCAAGATGATCCACCAATGGTCTTCCCGTGTAGGTGTCCAAACCCATAACGAACTTCTCGTTCTTCTGATTTTAAGTGTCTATATACAAATGAGCATACTTCGACAAGGCCTCAAAATCATAAACATAATCAAGCACTGATCGACCATTCTATATCAACTCCACAAATTTCTTGAATAGAACCTACTTTTGAGCCGTAGATGTAACAGCCCGCACCTCCATTTGCGCAAGATATTGTCCCCAACTTAGCCACCGTATCGGTGTGGGGTTTTGTTCCTCAAAAGGCCTCGGCGTTTATAAGAGATGGTCTATACTATATAAGTACCCACTTCACACATGCTTCCACGATGTGGGACTTAGGGGTGTTACATTCTCCCCTCCTACGGAGCCCAACGTCCCCGTTGGCTCACAAACACCTCACCCAGGCGTTGTGGTCCACACAGGAGCCACAATTCCGGCTGGGTATTGGCTCTGATACCACTGTTACAGCCCGCACCTCCGTTCGTGCAAGATATTGTCCCCAACTTAGCCACCGTATAAGTGTGGGGTTTGGTTCCTCAAAAGGCCTCGACGTTAGTAAGAGATGGGCTCTACTATATAAGTACCCACTTCACACATGCTTCCACGATGTGGGACTTAGGGGGTGTTACAGTAGAGATAAACTTTATCTCGAACTTAACTTGGAACAGTTCCCAAGTTATCTCTTCTTCCGGAGTCTCAAGTGTAACAGAGTTCCACCACTCCATGGCTCTTCCCTATAGCTGCCTTAACGCAAGCTTTCTCTTAGTTGCATCATGTAACAACCCGGAAATCTGAGGCAATCTAAAAATTTTATTTTGGCAATTTTGATGAATTTGGAATATTTAAAATGATATATTTTAAATAATAGCGACGAGCAATTTATTTTGAATAGAATTAGAATGTATATATTTATATAGATCATCGTTAGAATATAAATATTTATTTTAAATTATAAAAGGATTTGAAAATTGAGCGGTAGTTCGATAATTCGAATTCAAAGTTCAAATGAATGTACAGGATTCAAAATAAACCGGATTTTAGCGAAACCAAAAATATTAGAATCTATTAGAGAATATCTTTTCATTGAACCCAAAAAATCAAAATTTCATAGCGGGAATCAAAAGTTACATCCAGTTGAAAATTCAGAATAGTCGCTATGGAATTCTGGCCCTTAAAAATGGAAATTTTGCAAACGACCTCGGAATTCGACGAAACCACTTTTGTTGGATCCGTGATGTCAAGTTATTGCTAGATTCCAATTTTCATAATTTTTCGAAAATATGTGAGCGTGGCGAAGTAAAACGTGTTTAACCAGTTTTAGTTGATTTTAAACGACTGGAAAATGGCCATTTTTCAAACGGTCTCGGAATTCGATGAAACTAGTTTTGTTAGGACTGTATCGTCAATACGAAGCTGGAAAATATTTTTTGGGTATTTTTAGAGTCCGTATATGGCCCTGGTAAATTGAAATGTGCATTCAAAATCAATATATAGAGTTATATTGATTTTGACGGAAACTGATCGAAACAGGTCGAATCAGCTTATCGGACATATCCCATTGGGTTCGAAATGAGGGTAATTATTTAGGGGCGGTGGTCGTTGGGTCTCAATTGGAGGTCGAATTTGAAAGTTGTTTTTTTAGTATTAATTAAATAATATATATATAAATATATATATATTAATATCCTTTTTCATATAGCCCCCCTTTATTCAGTCAACGCCCCTCCCAAAAACCAGAAAACCTGATCCCCTTTCCCCAAACCTGTGTCACCCCCTCCATTGTCCACCGCGACTGCCGCCATGGGCCATCACACCCCCTCCCCTTCGCCGCCAATCCCTCCTTCATCTCCGGCCTCCCCAACACCAGCCGCGCTCGATTTTCAAGCTCCAAGTCCCGACGTTCGAGCTCGTCGTTCGGGGCAGGGGGCATTCGAGTTTGGTGTTCTTCTTGGGGGTGGAGGGTCTCGCCAAGGCCGACCTTGTGGTGGCGGCTGATCGCCGATAAGGTGTATGAGGTGGCTGAAATTTCAAGACCTAGCGGTGGAGTGGGTGCGCGTCTTCACTGGAAGGAGGCCGACAGTTTTCTGAAGTGAAACAAGAAGAAGGTGACTTTTTTTTGATTTAAATAAAAATATACATAGTTAGGAATATATATATACACACACACACACATTGTTTGAAATTATTTTATTGTTTTCAAAATATGAAATTTTTAATATATATTTATATAACATGAGAAGAATTAGCATATGTTTTATAAAAATGAATACCAAATGTTTTATAAGAAGTAGCATATGCATAATAGCAAAATTAAGATTATATTTTTAACTTATAAAAGATTATATTTTTAACTTATGAAAGGTAATATTTTGAAATTAGAAAAAGACGAGATTTTTAATTAGAAAAAGATGAGATTTTTAATTAGAAAAATACGAGATTTTTAATTAGAAAAAGACGAGATTTTTAATCAGAAAAAGATATGTACGGAGGGTAAAAATATAAATTTTACATTATAGAAAGGTTAAAAATATAATTTTTATATTATAGAAAAGATAAAACTATGATTTATATATATATATATATATATATGAAGTGAAGATAAAATTACGATTTTTATATATATGAAGTGAAGATAAAAATTCGATTTTTATGTACATGTAGTGATAATAAAAATTTGTTTTTTTAATGTGAACAGCGTGAAAAGAATTGAGATGGAACGGATTGAAATCAAAAAGGAATCCAAACGGTTCAAAAATTCAGAAATGAAATGGCAGAGTGGAACCCCAAGGTGAGAACTTCTCACCTTTAATTTTCTTATTTCTAGTTTAAAATATATACTAGGATGCAGACGGTGTTTAGTAGCACCCGACACTCGTCGTCCACAGACCATGGACGGCTTGTTTGTTTGTTTGATTTTGATGTGTAGTTGATTGTGTGATGTGGAATGGAACAAAATATTTTTATAGTTAAAAATATTTTATAGTTAAAAATATAATTTTTAATGAGTATTTAAAATGAAATAAATAAATATAAACAAATCAAATGATTTGTTTATATACACACATTTGACTGATATTGATTAGGACGATAAATTTTACACATCGCCCAACTGCACAAATAAAATCTGTGTTTGATTGTTTGAAACCCCACACGGGTATTGGGATGATATATGACATACACTAGTCCCAATAGTTAGCTGTATGTCGATCGATTGATTGAAGGCTGTTATAAGCGTTAAATATTTATATTTGATGCTTATACAGTGTAGAATGCACTTTGGATGATGGTTGATTGTTTATCGTCGTTGTTGTATATATGAATGGGATGAAATCCATATAACTGAAATTATATGGTAATTGACTGTGTCTAATTCTAGTTCAAAATTATTGAATACTTTAAAATAATATTCAGTGAATATTGAAATGTGAAGCCGTGTTAAGTAGTCAACCGCCATTTCAACGCGAACAGGAATTTAGTCGATTTTATAATAAATATTGAAAAGCGTTTTGAAATCGAATATTTAGAAATGAAATTCGAATTGAATTGGATAGAAAATGAATTCGAAATGAATTGAATCGGATTGAAATTGAAATGGAATAGAATTGAATTCGAATTGAAACGAATTGAAATCAAATTGAAATTGAAATGAATTTAAAACGAATTTATAAGGAAAAATTCAATTTTGATTTGAAATTGAAATGGAAGTTGAAACTATTTTTGAAACGAATTTAAAACTATCTATAAATTCGTTTTAAATAGAAATCGATGAAATATGTATTATATATATTATATATATAATATAATGGCCTGAATAGAATGCGCCGCGCTGCGGCAGTTCGCGAATTTCACCATTGACTTCGAATGGATATTACGGGAGATCCGACCGTCGGATCCTCCTATAACTGGAACCGTTGGGTTCGTATCGAAAAGAGCTTTCTAACGAATATTAGAAATTAGAAATCTAACTGTTGGATTTGGAATAATGTCCAAATCAAATTTAGAAAAGGTCGTTGTAAGTGCAGTTAGATGGCCGTTGATGGAAATCGACTGTACGGGCCTTGATAAAATTATTAAAAATATCTATAATTAGTGTAAAATCATAAGAAATGATTTGGAAAGAATTGGGATGAAAAACTCCATATTTGTAAAGATAAAAATAGATTTTTATCAAAATGAACTAGTTTTGAACTAGAAATATAATCCATTTATTTTGAAATAAATAAATTGGATTTGAAAGGGTTTTAAAAATAACCAGGATTTTCAATATATAGATTGGAAATGGATTTGAATCGAAATCGTCTTCGGAATATTTCGATGTGGGATTTTGTGATTATACAGATATTGTTATGGAAATTTGAAAGATATATTTATATCGTTATTTCCAATACGATATTTGTTGGTCGTAGAATTTGATATTGAATATAAGCCGATATATTTTCTATTCAGAGCCTTGTATTAAATATCAAATGGGATTTGGGTTTGTCGTGAATGGTGTCTTCATTAACACTGTTCTTAAACCCAGTTGAGAAAAAGATTAAATCTTTTTATTTAGATTTAATGAAGTGTACCAATTAAATAATATTTAATTGGAATTGAATTGGAATTGATTTTTGGGTTTATCGTGAACGGTGTTTTAAATAACATTTGTTCTTTAACCTGACAATTAATGGCATGTGATTTTGGGTTGTCGTGAACGGTATCTTTAATAATACTATTCTTAGACCCAATGGAGTTACGAAGATCAGAAATTAACTAAAGATTAGTTAAGTTGAATGGTTTCTTGGGTATTGATCTGATGTTGGTTTCGGCCTTCGGGGTTATTACTTAGGGAATTGTTCACCTGCTAATTTACGGTTAAAGGCTGGTGGAAATGAAATGTGATTTTGGGTTTATCATGAACCGTGTTTTAAATGACATTGGTTCTTTAACCCAGTTAAAGATTAAAACTAAGTGGAGTTTTAATGAATCTTTAAATAGATTGAAAAGTGAATTTGATAATTAAAATTATCAAATTTAAGAAATGATTGAGAATGGAGTACCACCAGTTTTACTCCAGACGATAGTTAAATCTTTAATTAGATTTAAATGTGAAATGGTAATTGAATTTACCGATAACACCGCGGTGTTAGATATGAAGTATTACCAGTTTTACTTCATGGGATGAATAGGTTGGGGTTGGGAAATTTAACAATTGATTACTTCGGTAAGGTTCGTTAATCCCGGCTAGTTTGGATAAACCATAATTTGGTTTGAATTGAAATTCAAAATAAGATTAAAGAATAAATTTAAATAATTTATCTTTGATAAAATTAATGGGAACCTTTCCCTAAGAATGTGAAATTTAGCAACTAACTGAAGATTAATTAAGATGAATGGTTTCCTGGGTATTGATCTGATGTTGGTTTCGGCTTTCGGGGTTAATATTTGGAGAATTGTTCTCTTACTAATTTACGGTTAGTGACAGATGAATTGGAATGAGGCGTATGTTGTGTTTGTGTAACACTTTTTTATTATATACGCGAGTTATTCGGAAAGACCGGGTTTATCCCATTCTGAATAACTAATACGACGATAAGTCGAAGATGAAGACGGTGGTCGATGACCGGAGGTCTTCACATCGTTTGGATAACTACTGACGATCTTGATTGGGCTGTACACCCAAGAGGAGGGAATCAGTTGGTGATCGTCCAGACGTACTTGGAGATCGATGGATATGCGAGGAATAAGGTTCCTTCGGTTTCGTTCAGACCCAGAACAGACTTGTAAATGGATGTGTGTCCGACATCGGATTTCATTCTGTGTGATTGATATCGGTTACATAGCGTGAATTGCCTGTGTGGCATGTTGAGATGCAAATGATCAAGGCTTCTTTTGAAAAGCAAAGTCCTGTGGTGATGATCAAAGCACGACCTTTGTGGCGTAGCTTTGTGTAGCGTTAATTCGCGAGCCTCACACCCCGGTTGTGAACCAAAAACGGGAGAGGACTTCAGGGAGGGCATGCGTTTCCTTCTAGTTAGAAGTGGAGTCAATGCTTGAACTGGCTGATTTTACTTATGTGGATGATGGATAGCGAGGCGCCTCGGTTAGATCGGACGATTGGGGCCCGATGGAGTCATTTGGCTCATTGACACCCCATAGGGTGGGGAAACGTAGTGTTCAGGCATTTTAATCCATATCGGTGGACCGGCCCTGACGATCCAAGGGCCCACCTGTGTCTGGGTCCTGAGGGGCGGGCTAGAGCGTCTCGAATCGGTAGAGGCTGATCCCTTGCCTCGGTTCACAGATGGAAATCCAACTTCCAAATACGCCACTTTGCGGTTTTAATTGTAGAACTAGTATGGTGACATGATATATGGTACCCATGCCGTCTATGATTGATATTTATGATTGAAATTGTTTTGACACTATACACTTATTGTAAGCGACCCGAACTTCCCCGGTCTTCGAAGAGATGAGAAAGAACGAATAACTATGAGGACAAGACAAATCAGAACGCAGACGGAAGAACATTTCATTGCTATTACAACAATTCCATCAGAATACATGAATATACAGAGAATAAATGAATAAATTACATTCGATGAATATCAAAGATTACAATAAATTACATAGCGGCGAAAAATAATACAAAGCACAACTGAAGGTGATACACGGATACAGAGCTTTCCGGATATCATTCCAGCTGTAAACCAGGATCCTGTGAATATAAATCTACAAAACCGAAACTACTAGCTGCCCGTGCGGAAAATAGGGGCACCCAGAGTTTAGGTTAAAACAATAAACTCCAGGTCAGTCATGTGACTGGCGTGAGAACTAAAACAGTTATTTAAAGCTTTACTTTAAAAGAGAGTAATTCAAGGGACCACGCCGTATAACACAGAACAGGTTTTCTCCCAAGAATACCAGTGCATAGAATAAACAACGCAATGCTTTTTCGAAAAATGAAGCTGTTATAAGACCCAGGTCCCATCACACAATGCAACGCAAGCCGGAGGATAGGGTTTTACCTTATAACAGCCAAACATGCTTGATACGTTTAAAACAAATCATTTGATACTATAATAAGTGTATAGTGTCAAAACAATTTCAATCATAAATATAAATCATAGACGGCATGAGTGCCCCATCCCACTATGTCGCCATACTAGGCTCTGCAAATAAAGCCGAAATACACGTATTGGAAATTGGATTTCCGTCATGAGTCGAGGCAAGGGGCAAGATCCTCTCCGCGCTCGAGACACTCTAGCAAATGCCTCAGGACTACACACTCTGGGCAATCCTGGATCGGTTGGGCCGGTCCTCACTTACGTTAGAGGATTATTTATTCCTGAACACACGTTTCCCGGACCTTACAGACCTATAATCGAGGTGCCTCATTCCAACAACCACAAAGGTGAAAAGTATATAAATGTCAGGGCTGGTAAGTCACTGACACCACCAAAGCTAGAAAGAAACGTCGTGTTCTCCCAATGGTCCGTATCCCGTTTTTAACTCATACCGAGGTGTGAGGCTCGCGAATTTACATTATACACAAAGCTATGCCACAAAGGCCGTACTTTCATCATCAACCACAAGACTCTACTTTTCAACAAAAGCCTTGATCATTGCATCTTAGCGTGCCACACAGGCAATTCATGCCATGCGACTGATGTCCATCGATATACAACCTCTGAGCTCGTACGTCTCAGAGAAGGGCGTTAAGCAAAAGAATAAATTCTCCGCCGCCAAACAGATGTATATTTAATAGAAATCAATCAACACAGAATAAAATCCAATGTCAGACACACAATCCATTTACAAGTCCGTTCCGGGTCTGAACGAAACCGGAGGCACTTTCCTCGCATATCCATCAGTCTCCAAATACGTCTGGACGACCACCAACTATTTCCATCCTCTTGGGTGTACAGCCCAATCATGATCGTCAGTAATAATCCAAACGATGTGAAGACTTCCGGTCTTCAACCACCGTCTTCATCTTCGACATATCGTCGAATCGGTTATTCAGAATGGGTATAAACCCGGACTTTCCGAACAACCCGCGTATATTAAAACAAATGTTACACAAACACAACATACGCCTCATTCCAATTCAGAATATTCTTTTATTCACAAAATCACATTTTTAGGGAAAGGTTCCCATTAATTTTATCCAAGATAAATTCTTTAAAATTTATCCTTTAATCTTCCTTTGGATGTCGTTTCAAACCAAATTATGGTTTTTCCAACTAGTCGAGATTAGCGAACCACACCGAAGTAATTATTTATTTTATTTCCCAATCCCAACCTATTCATCCCATGAAGCAAAACTGGTAATACTCCATATCTAACCCCACGGTGTTATTGGTAAAATTAATTACCATTTCACGTTCAAATCTAATTAAAGATTTAACCATCGCTTTGGAGCAAAACTGGAAATACTCCATTCTCGCTCATTTTCTAAATTTGATAATTTAGATTATAGATTTACATTTCAATCTAATTGCAGATTCGTTGAAACTCCTTTTACTGGGTTAAAGAACTAGGTGTTATTTAAAACACAGTTCACGACAAAACCAAATCACATTCTATTTATTTTCGGGTTAAAGAACTAGTGTTGTTTAAAACACAGTTCACGATAAACCCACAAATCAATTCTAGTTCAATTCAAATCAAATATATTAGGAATTCCGATTATTTAAAACCCCTTTTTAAATCTAATTTATTTATTTAAAAATAAAAACCCGGGTTTTAAATTTAGTTCAATCTAGTTCATTTCGATAAAAATCTATTTTTCTCTTTTCAAATATGGAGTTTTTCATCCCAAATTTTCCCAAATCATTTCTTATGATTTTACACAAATTATTACTATTTTTAATAATTTTATCAAGGCCCGTACAGTCGATTTCCATCAATGGCCATCGAACTGCACTTATAGCGACCTTTTTCAAATTTGATTTGGACGTATCTCCAAATCCAACGGTTAGATTTTGAATTTCAAATATTCATCAGAAAGCTCTTTTCGATACGAACCCAACGGTTCCGGTTTTAGGAGAATCCGCAGTCGGATCTCCCGTAATGTCCGTTTGAAATAAATGGTCGAAATTCACGAACTGCCGCGGTGCGGCGCGTTCTATTCAGGCCATTATATTATATATATAATATATATAATATATATTTCGTCGATTTCTATTTAAAACGAATTATATAAATAGATTTAAATTCGTTTCAAAAGCAATTTCAACTTCCATTTCAATTCAAATCAAAATTGAATTCTCCTTTATAAATTCGTTTTAAAATTCATTTTTATTCAATTCAAATTTCAATTCAATTTGAATTCATTTCAATTCGCTTTCAATTCAATTTGAATTCGTTTTCAATTCAATTCAATTCCAAAGTCGTTTTCTATTCGATTCAATTCAAATTGGTTTTCTATTCGATTCAATTCAAATTGGTTTTCTATTCGATTCAATTAAAATTGGTTTTCTATTCGATTCATTTCGAAATGGTTTTCAATTCAATTCATTTCGAAATCGTTTTCAATTCAATTCATTTCGAAATCGTTTTCAATTCAATTCATTTCGAAATCGTTTTCAATTCAATTCATTTCGGAATGAATAAAATCGATATAAATATCGTTCACGTCAAAATGGCGTCAATCTAATCAACACGGCTTAATGTATTTCTATTTTCAAATATTTCCTATTATCAAAATATTTGTTATTATCAAAATATTTCGTTCAACACATGACTAATCTCAACGGATGAGTACAATCAACACATGAACCTTTATTTTATATTTATAAAGATGTAAATTTTATTATTAAAATATTTCGTTCAACACATGACTAATCTCAACGGATGAGTACAGTCAACACATGAACCTTTATTTTATAATATTCTTTATCTTCTAAATTGGAATGAGGCCCAATCAATCACCATATAAAATTAATTATATGGATTTTCATACAACACATGTATATAACAACATTGAAAAATAATCAACCATCAACCAAAGTGCACTACACTGTATAAGCATCAAATATAGATATTCAACGCTTATAACAGCCTGTCAATCAATCGATCAACATATTTAATCAATCAGGATGAGTGAACTTCAAATTTCATCTCAACACCCGTGTGGGGTTTCAAACAATCAAACACAGATTTTATTTGTGCAGTTGGGCGATGTGTAAAATTTATCGACCCAATCAATATCAATCAAATCAGTGTATGTAAACAAATCGGTCGATTTGTTTATAAATATTTATTTATTCACATTCACGCTAAAAATTATATTTTTAACGATAAAATATTTTATTTTAACACATGGATTTCTATTCAGTTCATTTACAAAATAAAAATGATATTTTTATTTTTCTAACTTATTTTAGAATATTTCGGCGGCATAACGGCATGATACTAGAAACGGGACGAGGCCTAGCCTTATCCCCGGTCTAGTGAAGGCCCACGCCATTCGCACATCAATCAAATCAGTTTCATTTCACCAAACAATTCAATTCAAACCAAATAATCTAACTAATCTATGCAACCAAACAAACAAGTCCATGGTCTGTGGACGATTGTGTCGGGTGCTACTAAGCACCGTCTGCATCCTAGTATATATATATAACTAGAAAAGAAATTGAAAGGTGAGAAATTCTCACCGATAGCTATCCAATCATCTTGACTCTTCTTTCATAGAAATCTTCATCGCTATCGCATTTTTGTCATCTTCGTTGCCCGTATTCACTACATATATAAAAATCACATTTTAACATTTTGATGTCTTTAAAATAAAAATCACATTGTTATTTGTTCACTTTCAATTTGAAAATCATATTTTTATAATCGCTTCATACATTCAAAAATCGAATTTTCACTTCGCTATTCAATAAGTAAAAATCGAATTTTTACTATGCTATTTAATATGTAAAAATCGAATTTTTACTATGCTATTCAATATATAAAAATCGAATTTTTACTATGCTATTCAATATATAAAAATCGAATTTTTACTATGCTATTCAATATATAAAAATCGAATTTTTACTATGCTATTCAATATATAAAAATTGAATTTTTACTTCGTTGTCATATAGATAAAAATTCCATTTCAAAAATATAGATTTCGCCTTTATAAAAATAAAGATTTCACCTTTTCAATATCATCTTTATGAAAATGACACTTTTATCTTGCTACACATATAAAGATGATATTTCTAATATTCCTATTATGTAAAAATTATATTTTTAATTCTCTACATAAACAAAAATCATATTTTTACACCTTCCACATAATAAAGATTATATTTTTACTACTTTAAAAATATAAAAGTCATATTTTTAATACTCTACTAATAAAAAAAATCATTCCTTTTACACTTCTAAAAATCAAAGCATTTATATCCTAAAAAATCATAGCTTTTCCTCAATTAAAATCTTATTTTTACATGGGAAAAAAAACATCATTCTATGTAAAAAGAAAACTGATTTTTCTAATTTCCCACAATCAATTTCATTTTACAAAACTAAAATAAAGACTCACATGAAACCACAAAGAAGAGGCGCCGGAAAACAACAGGAAGATTCACCGCTATCGGACCGTCACTTGGAGGAAGCCACTGCGACTCGGCAGTGACTGATGCCTGCGACGAGGTGGAGGTCAGGCGGATTAAGGGCTTCGATCTGGTTAGAAAGGGGGAGGAGGAGGTCGAGGCACTGCTGGGGGGGGGGGGGGGGTTCGAGGTCGCGAGAAGGGTCGGAGGGTGGAGAGAGAAGGCGGAGGGAGGAAAAAGGGCTAGGGCGCGAGAGGGGGAAGGGTGTGGAGGTGGTGCGCCTCCGGCGGGCGATGATCGGTGGAGCGGGGGGCGGGGGGATTGAGGAGGAAGGCTTCGTCGTTTTTTTTTTCCTGAATGATTTCTGTTTTGAACGAGGCAAGGGGGGGGGGGGGGGGTATTGACCGGGTTTGGGATAAGGGCATGGGCCCCTATTTTTTTAATTTATTTTCCATAGAAAGTAACTTTTTATTCAACCTCAAAATTGAACCCACCGCCTGTCGTCCATAGCAAATTACCCCCATTCCGAACACAATGGGATATGTATCGTAAGCTGGTTCGATCGTTTCGATCAGTTTTCGTCAAAATCAACATATAACTCTATATATTGAATTTGGACACGCATTTCAATTTACCGGGGTCACATACTAACTAGAAAAATTCCAGAAAAATATTTTCTAGCTTCGTATTGACGATACGGTCCTAACAAAACTAGTTTCGTCGAATTCCGAGACCGTTGGAAAAATGGCCAATTTCCAGTCGATTAAAATCAACTGAAACTGGTCAAACGCGTTTTCCTTTGCCACGCTCACATATTGATTCGAAAAATTATGAAATTTGGAATCTAGCAATAACTTGACATCACGGACCCAACAAAACTGGTTTCGTCAAAATCCGAGGTCGTTTGCAAAATGTCTATTTTTAAGGGCCTGAATTCCATAGCGACTATCCAGAATTTTCAACTGGACATATCTTTTGATTCCCGCTATGAAATTCTGATTTTTCGGATTCGTTGGAAAGATATTATCAAATAGATCCTAATGTTTTTGGTTTCACTAAAATCCGGATTGTTTTGCACCCGGTACATTCAATTGAAGTTTGAAACCGAATTATCGAACTACCGCGCCATTTTCAATTCTATTTATAATTATATATAAATATTTATATTCTAATGACGGCGTATATAATATATACGTTCTAAATATATTCAAACTAAATTTCTCATCGATATTATTTAAAATAATTCATTTTAAATATTCAAAATTAGCTAAAATTGCCAAAATAAAAATTTTAAACTGGCCCAGATTTTCCGGGTTATTACAATCTCCCCCACTTAAAACTTTTCATCCCCGAAAAGGAACAAAGTCGAAAGTGGTTTGATTATTCAACTCTACGTTCGATCTGGCTTCCATTCTCCAACTTTTCAGTTTCTGAGAATTTTCAAATATTCAAAAATTTGGCTAACACCCTAAATTTTCGAAAAATTTCGCCATAACCTCCCCTGCACCGGGAGCCACGGGAAAATCCCGAAATTGCCATATAGGCCTTCTGATCTCAAAAAGAAAAAGAAAAAGCCAAGCGGCTAGCCAATAGGCTCATAAAATCATCATCACCCAAACAAAACAGTAAATTATGTAGTAAACATGTACCTATTTGTCGGGCAAACAAATTTTATTCTCTGCTCTAGCCTCCTTGCTATGACCTGTTCAATGTAAGTATATGTATATGCAAACAAATGCTACTAATTTTCAATATAATTCAATATTTGGTTCAATTAGGCATAATGGTTCAAAATTAGCAAACAAATAAACAAACAACACAAACATCAATTAGTGAATTAGAGTTTCAAATTCATAATTTTGATTCATATACTGAAAATCATGTTTTTAAGGCCAATTCACAACAATGTGTTCTAGCTATATTAGTTTTGGTTCTCACACCAGCCTAATGGAAATATATAGAAAATCACACCTTCGTCACTCGAATATAAATTCTGACGACGAGTACTCAACCATCAGAATCATCTTCGGGCCACTAGAGTATGATTCTATATCTATCCAGTATATTAAAACTTCGAATATACGTTCATGACGCGTATATGCAAAATCTTTATATAGTGGATTGCCCATATTCAAAATAAATAAATTATCAAATACGTATAAAGCGATTTAAATTTTCAAAACAAATTTGTTTTCATTTGAAAAATATACTCTTCACACTCGTTCTAGGATACTACTGATCCTATCTCTAACGAGTCATTCTAATTGGATATTACTAATCCAATATCTGATGAATTCTTTCGTATGGTTCTAATGTGTCTTGTTCTCGAGCTCTGTAAACCAAAGCTCTGATACCAAATGTAAGCGACCCGAACTTCCCCGGTCTCCGAAGAGATGAGAAAGAACGAATAACTGTGAGGACAAGACAAATCAGAACGCAGACGGAAGAACATTTCATTGCAATTACAACAAATCCATCAGAATACATGAATATACAGAGTATAAATGAATAAATTACATTTGATGAATATCAGAGATTACAATAAATTACATAGCAGCGGAAAATAATACAAAGCACAACTGAAGGTGATACACAGATACAGAGCTTTCCGGATATCATTCCAGCTGTAAACCAGGATCCTGTGAATTTAAATCTGCAAAACCGAAACTACTAGCTGCCCATGCGGAAAATAGAGGCACCCAGAGTTTAGGTTAAAACAATAAACTCCAGGTCAGTAATGTGACTGGTGTGAGAACTAAAACAGTTATTTAAAGCTTTACTTTAAAAGAGAGTAATTCAAGGGACCACGCCGTATAACACGGAACGGGTTTTCTCCCAAGAATACTAGTGCATAGAATAAACAACGCAATGCTTTTTCGAAAAATGAAGCTGTTATAAGACCCAGGTCCCATCACACAATGCAACGCAAGCCGGAGGATAGGGTTTTACCTTATAACAGCCAAACATGCTTGATACGTTTAAAACAAATCATTTGATACTATAATAAGTGTATAGTGTCAAAACAATTTCAATCATAAATATAAATCATAGACGGCATGAGTGCCCCATCCCACTATGTCGCCATACTAGGCTCTGCAAATAAAGCCGAAATACACGTATTGGAAATTGGATTTCCGTCATGAGTCGAGGCAAGGGGCAAGATCCTCTCCGCGCTCGAGACACTCTAGCAAATGCCTCAGGACTACACACTCTGGGCAATCCTGGATCGGTTGGGCCGGTCCTCACTTACGTTAGAGGATTATTTATTCCTGAACACACGTTTCCCGGTCCTTACAGACCTATAATCAAGGCACCTCATTCCAACAACCACAAAGGCGAAAAGTATATAAATGTCAGGGCTGGTAAGTCACTGACACCACCAAAGCTAGAAAGAAACGTCGTGTTCTCCCAATGGTCCGTATCCCGTTTTTAACTCATACCGAGGTGTGAGGCTCGCGAATTTACGTTATACACAAAGCTACGCCACAAAGGCTGTGCTTTGATCATCAACCACAAGACTCTGCTTTTCAACAAAAGCCTTGATCATTGCATCTTAGCGTGCCACACAGGCAATTCATGCCATGCGACTGATGTCCATCGATATACAACCTCTGAGCTCGTACGTCTCAGAGAAGGGCATTAAGCAAAAGAATAAATTCTCCGTTGCCAAACAGATGTATATTTAATAGAAATCAATCAACACAGAATAAAATCCAATGTCAGACACACAATCCATTTACAAGTCCGTTCTAGGTCTGAACGAAACCGGAGGCACTTTCCTCGCATATCCATCCATCTCCAAATACGTCTGGACGACCACCAACTATTTCCATCCTCTTGGGTGTACAGCCCAATCAGGATCGTCAGTAATAATCCAAACGATGTGAAGACTTCCGGTCTTCAACCACCGTCTTCATCTTCGACATATCGTCGAATCGGTTATTCAGAATGGGTATAAACCCGGACTTTCCGAACAACCCGCGTATATTAAAACAAATGTTACACAAACACAACATACGCCTCATTCCAATTCAGAATATTCTTTTATTCACAAAATCACATTTTTAGGGAAAGGTTCCCATTAATTTTATCCAAGATAAATTCTTTAAAATTTATCCTTTAATCTTCCTTTGGATGTCGTTTCAAACCAAATTATGGTTTTTCCAACTAGTCGAGATTAGCGAACCACACCGAAGTAATTATTTATTTTATTTCCTATCCCAACCTATTCATCCCATGAAGCAAAACTGGTAATACTCCATATCTAACCCCACGGTGTTATTGGTAAAATTAATTACCATTTCACGTTCAAATTTAATTAAGGATTTAACTATTGCTTTGGAGCAAAACTGGCAGTACTCCATTCTCGCTCATTTTCTGAATTTGATAATTTAGATTATAGATTTACATTTCAATCTAATTGCAGATTCGTTGAAACTCCTTTTACTGGGTTAAAGAACTAGGTGTTATTTAAAACACAGTTCACGACAAAACCAAATCACATTCTATTTATTTTCGGGTTAAAGAACTAGTGTTGTTTAAAACACAGTTCACGATAAACCCACAAATCAATTCTAGTTCAATTCAAATCAAATATATTAGGAATTCCGATTATTTAAAACCCCTTTTTAAATCTAATTTATTTATTTAAAAATAAAAACCCGGGTTTTAAATTTAGTTCAATCTAGTTCGTTTCGATAAAAATCTATTTTTCTCTTTTCAAATATGGAGTTTTTCATCCCAAATTTTCCCAAATCATTTCTTATGATTTTACACAAATTATTACTATTTTTAATAATTTTATCAAGGCCCGTACAGTCGATTTCCATCAATGGCCATCGAACTGCACTTATAGCGACCTTTTTCAAATTTGATTTGGACGTATCTCCAAATCCAACCGTTAGATTTTGAATTTCAAATATTCGTCAGAAAGCTCTTTTCGATACGAACCCAACGGTTCCGGTTTTAGGATAATCCGACGGTCGGATCTCACGTGATGTCCGTTTGAAATAAATGGTCGAAATTCACGAACTACCGCGGCGCGACGCTTTCTATTCAGGCCATTATATTATATATATAATATATATAATATATATTTCGTCGATTTCTATTCAAAACGAATTATATAAATAGTTTTAAATTCGTTTCAAAAGCAATTTCAACTTCCATTTCAATTCAAATCAAAATTGAATTCTCCTTTATAAATTCGTTTTAAAATTCATTTCTATTCAATTCAAATTTCAATTCAATTTGAATTCATTTCAATTCACTTTCAATTCAATTTGAATTCGTTTTCAATTCAATTCAATTCCAAAGTCATTTTCTATTCGATTCAATTCAAATTGGTTTTCTATTCGATTCAATTCAAATTGGTTTTCTATTCGATTCATTTCAAAATGGTTTTCAATTCAATTCATTTCGAAATCGTTTTCAATTCAATTCATTTCGAAATCGTTTTCAATTTAATTCATTTCGAAATCGTTTTCAATTCAATTCATTTCGAAATCGTTTTCAATTCAATTCATTTCGGAATGAATAAAATCGATATAAATATCGTTCACGTCAAAATGGCGACAATCTAATCAACACGGCTTAATGTATTTCTATTTTCAAATATTCTATTTCAAATATTTCCTATTATGAAAATATTTGTTATTATCAAAATATTTCATTCAACACATGACTAATCTCAACGGATGAGTACAGTCAACACATGAACCTTTATTTTTTATTGATAAAGATGTAAATTTTATTATTAAAATATTTCGTTCAACACATGACTAATCTCAACGGATGAGTACAGTCAACACATGAACCTTTATTTTATAATATTCTTTATCTTCTAAATTGGAATGAGGCCCAATCAATCACCATATAAAATTAATTATATGGATTCTCATACAACACATGTATATAACAGCATTGAAAAATAATCAACCATCAACCAAAGTGCACTACACTGTATAAGCATATATAGATATTCAACGCTTATAACAACCTGTCAATCAATCGATCAACATATTTAATCAATCAGGATGAGTGAACTTCAAATTTCATCCCAACACCCGTGTGGGGTTTCAAACAATCAAACACAGATTTTATTTGTGCAGTTGGTCGATGTGTAAAATTTATCGACCCAATCAATATCAGTCAAATCAGTGTATATAAACAAATCGGTCGATTTGTTTATAAATATTTATTTATTCACATTCACGCTAAAAATTATATTTTTAACGATTAAATATTTTATTTTAACACATGGATTTCTATTCAGTTCATTTACAAAATAAAAATGATATTTTTATTTTTCTAACTTATTTTAGAAAATTTCGGTGGCATAACGGCACGATACTAGAAACGGGACGAGGCCTAGCCTTATCCCCGGTCTAGTGAAGGCCCACGCCATTCACACATCAATCAAATCAATTTCATTTCACCAAACAATTCAATTCAAACCAAATAATCTAACTAATCTATGCAACCAAACAAACAAGTCCATGGTCTATGGACGATTGTGTCGGGTGCTACTAAGCACCGTCTGCATCCAAGTATATATATAACTAGAAAAGAAATTGAAAGGTGAGAAATTCTCACCGATAGCTATCCAATCATGTTGACTCTTCTTTGATAGAAATCTTCATCGTTATCGCATTTTTGTCATCTTCGTTGCCCGTATTCACTACATATATAAAAATCACATTTTTACATTTTGATGTCTTTAAAATAAAAATCACATTTTTATTTGTTCACTTTCAATTTGAAAATCATATTTTTATAATCGCTTCATACATTCAAAAATCGAATTTTCACTTCGCTATTCAATATGTAAAAATCGAATTTTTACTATGCTATTTAATATATAAAAATCAAATTTTTACTATGCTATTCAATATATAAAAATCGAATTTTTACTATGCTATTCAATATATAAAAATCGAATTTTTACTTCGTTGTCATATAGATAAAAATTCCATTTCAAAAATATATATTTCGCCTTTATAAAAATAAAGATTTCACCTTTTCAATATCATCTTTATGAAAATCACACTTTTATCTTGCTACACATATAAAGATGATATTTCTAATATTCCTATTATGTAAAAATTATATTTTTAATTCTCTACATAAACAAAAATCATATTTTTACACCTTCCACATAATAAAGATTATATTTTTACTACTTTAAAAATATAAAAGTCATATTTTTAATACTCTACTAATAAAAAAAATCATTCCTTTTACACTTTTAAAAATCAAAGCTTTTATATCCTAAAAAATCATAGCTTTTCCTCAATTAAAATCTTATTTTTACATGGGAAAAAAACATCATTCTATGTAAAAAGAAAACTGATTTTTCTAATTTCCCACAATCAATTTCATTTTACAAAACTAAAATAAAGGCTCACATGAAACCACGAAGAAGAGGCGCCGGAAAACAACAGGAAGATTCACCGCTATCGGACCATCACTTGGAGGAAGCCACTGCGACTCGGCAGTGACTGATGCCTGCGACGAGGTGGAGGTCAGGCGGATTAAGGGCTTCGATCTGGTTAGAAAGGGGGAGGAGGAGGTCGAGGCACTGCTAGGGGGGGGGGGTTCGAGGTCGCGAGAAGGGTCGGAGTGTGGAGAGAGAAGGCGGAGGGAGGAAAAAGGGCTAGGGCGCGAGAGGGGGAAGGGTGTGGAGGTGGTGCGCCTCCGGCGGGCGATGATCGGTGGAGCGAGGGGGGGGGGGGCGATTGAGGAGGAAGGCTTCGTCGTTTTTCTTTCCTGAATGATTTCTGTTTTGAACGAGGCGGGGGGGGGGGTATTGACCGGGTTTGGGATAAGGGCATGGGCCCCTATTTTTTTATTTTATTTAATTTATTTTCCATAGAAAGTAACTTTTTATTCAACCTCGAAATTGAACCCACCGCCTGTCGTCCATAGCAAATTACCCCCATTCCGAACACAATGGGATATGTATCGTAAGCTGGTTCGATCGTTTCGATCAGTTTTCGTCAAAATCAACATATAACTCTATATATTGAATTTAAACACGCATTTCAATTTACCGGGGTCACATACTAACTAGAAAAATTCCATAAAAATATTTTCTAGCTTCGTATTGACGATACGGTCCTAACAAAACTAGTTTCGTCGAATTCTGAGACCGTTGGAAAAATGGCCAATTTCTAGTCGATTAAAATCAACTAAAACTGGTCAAACGCGTTTTCCTTTGCCACGCTCACATATTGATTCGAAAAATTATGAAATTTGGAATCTAGCAAAAACTTGACATCACGGACCCAACAAAACTGGTTTCGTCGAAATCCGAGGTCGTTTGCAAAATGTCTATTTTTAAGGGCCTGAATTCCATAGCGACTATCCAGAATTTTCAACTGGACATATCTTTTGATTCCCGCTATGAAATTCTGTTTTTTCGGATTCGTTGGAAAGATATTATCAAATAGATCCTAATGTTTTTGGTTTCACTAAAATCCGGATTGTTTTGCACCCGGTACATTCAATTGAAGTTTGAAATCGAATTATCGAACTACCGCGCCATTTTCAATTCTATTTATAATTATATATAAATATTTATATTCTAACGACGGCGTATATAATATATACGTTCTAAATATATTCAAACTAAATTTCTCGTCGATATTATTTAAAATAATTCATTTTAAATATTCAAAATTAGCTAAAATTGCCAAAATAAAAATTTTAAACTGGCCTAGATTTTCCGGGTTATTACACTTATAGTAATAATAAAAGATGAAATTTAGCGTATCAAGCATTCTTTGGCTATTATAAGGTAAAACCCTATCCTCCGGCTTGTGTTGCATTGTGTGATGGGACTTGGGTCTTATAATAGCTTCATTGTTCTTTATTGAGCATCGCGCTGTTGTTTTATGCACTGGTATTCTTGGGATGAAACCCGTTCCGTGTTATACGGCGTGGTCCCTTGATTTACCTAACTTTAAAATTAATATTAATAACTGTTTTAGTTCTCACACCAGTCACATGAATGACCTGAAGTTTATTGTTTTAACCTAAACTCTGGGTGCCCTTATTTTTGACACGGGCAGCTAGTAGTTTTGGTTTTGCAGATTTACATTCTCAGGAACCTGGTTTACTGCTGGAATGATATTCAGAAAGCTTTGTATCTGTATATCTCCTTCAGTTGTGTTTTGTATTATTTTCCGCTGCTATGTAATGTATTGTAATCTCTGATATTTTATGATGTGTAATATTGATTCATACTCTGTATATTCTTATATTCTGATGAAATTGTTGTAATATACAATGAAATGTTCTTCTGTTTGTGTTCTGATGTGGCTTGTCCTCAATTCAATCTGTGATTTCCCGTAAGGGGGATTTCGGATCGTCTCATCGATCATCTATACCGAAGTCTCCAAAAATGTGAATACAAGCATCTAACCATCTTTGAACTTCTTCGGTCGGCTCTGTCCCTTTGATTGGCTTTCCCACTTAGAGATGTAAATTCTTTACACAACTTCGCAAAATCCACAACCCTAGGTACCTGCACACCTACATCTATCGTGGCTGCCACTGGAGCGGGTACCCTTCTCATGAATGCCTCTATCATGGCTTCTAACATGGCTGGGTAATCTGGTATACCATCATTTCCCCCTTCAGGCACTGCCTCCTCCCTAGCAGCGTATCTCGATGGTCAACGACTCATTCTAAATCTGCAATATAGAATGATTAGCCACTTACATGAAAAACTGCTAATGGGGTTCAAACGCAACTAAATTATATACTACTATATAGTATACATCCATTAGAAATCTACAAATATGTCTCTCATACGTAATTAAGGCTTCGAACTTTGGCTAAATTCGATAACCAGAGCTCTGATATCAAATGTGACGACTGCCCATAACCCCTGCACTAAACTAGGGGAATAATGCGCTGAAAGGTGTGTATGACAGCTATGGATGATCATCAAAGTAGGTAGACACAACACGGAACCTGTCGTATAACTCACATCGCGAGGATAAAATATAATAGAACATATACAAGAGGCAGAAATAGTGGAGCAACATATAACAAACTTTTAAACTTTCATAACATCCTGTAATATCATCCATATATCAACTGGATATAACATCAATGTCTGTACATGAAGCCTCACTACAACACTCATCAAACAGCTGAAGCAAAGATACTATATAATAGCAAAGTAATACGCCAGCCTCCAGCTCGCCACCGCACAACAACATCGTCCTCACTAATCACATGTCACCTGCCACCTAATCTTCCCATCCACATCAGGATGAACAACCCAAGTTAATAAGAGGAAACATAAAACCTTGAGTCAGACAACAGTCTTAGTGAGCGATAAAACAACTATCTAACATAATCAATAAAGTATATGAGATTAGGTAGATTAACAAACCAATCTACCCAACACTAGAGAAGAACCCAAACTTTCCTTCCCCACATCTGGCAGTGATAACCTTTACAAATAGGCAATTGTGAAAAAACAATTCAACCATGGCAACCAGGAGTAACCAAAAAATAGCAAAACACCATCGTTCAATAGCAATCATATCAACTAGTTATATCTGACGTAAACCATCCTAATCGAGCTCAACATTCCTTAAGCACAAGCACAAGAGGCCTAAACCAATATCAGACAAGCGCCCAAGAAACATCTCCTTCGACTTCAGACAATCTATGTGAGATGGTACAAGTAAAACAACCAAACATCCAAGACCTGGCTACCACTGCCTTTCCTGCTTTGAAACCATTGTTAATCGTATGACGACCAACTGCCATATGTCAAGTGCTAATGGTAAACCCCCGTTCTACCAGAAACTCTATGCGCCTTCACAACTCATTTGTTTGTCTTTCCAATCTCGACAACTAGGCCCTTCACGACTCCCCAAGGTACTCAACCATACACATGTTCTTCTATTGTACCCCTACTTTGAGTCGCTAGAACTTATGACAACAATAATCTCTCAGTCATCATATCTCTTGTCGTCATCACCGGCGACTATCCACAAACTCAAGTCCCCCTCAAGCAACCATTATACACGAACTCAAAACACACTTGAGTCGCCTTCTCATTTGTTGCATTACGACGAACATCAAACACATCCCATTACTCCGAACATTCCCACCAGGATATACATCGAAGTCACCACATCACTCAGCCAGACAACATCAATATAAGGTTCACCATACTTTGGTCGTCACCCCCTTAGGTCGTACCCAACCTATGCTTCCATGACCAGATTTTCCTACTTCCGTCATGCAAGCCAACCCGCTCCAACGACCTAACTAGGTCGTTCCTACGACCTAACGACCTTACTAAGTTGCCACACCCAACTCCTTTGAACCCAAGACCCTCAACGACCTGAGTCTCTTCGACCTGAGACCAACGACCTAACACCGGTCGACCCAAATCCTTAAGCTCCAACACCCTGAAGCCGATCCTTTCAATCCTCTACCGCCACATCACCCACGACCTGACAGTCTACCATGCCAACGACCTAGAGCCCCATCCCGACCTGAGCCTCCCATGGCGATCCAACTTCATTTCTTGGGGAGCAAGAAACATGACCCAACTCCCTAAAATGACCCAATCTTGTGAAAAATGACCTGACTCCCAGATCTGACCAAAACAGCTCCAAACTTGACCAAACCCTCATCAAACAACAATATCCACGAAACCAACTTATCCAAATCATCCAATTCAACCATAAACACTTTATGAATCCATCAACAACCCTAAAATGTCAATTATCATCAACAATCACATAAAATTCACCAAAATCATGACAAATGAAAAATAATGGATCTAACTTGCATATACATATGAATTAATATAAAATTTACCGGTTTTAAGTTGCTAGAATAAATCCTATGGGGATTCAAATGAAAATATACTTACTATGACGTAGATCTAGGTTAAAACGACTTGAAAAGGATGAAATTAAGATCAAACAACTCATACACTTGATTGAATCCGTGTGAGAGATGCATATCACTCATCAATTTTTCAAAACAACACAAAATCACCGAATACTCAATCTGAATAGCGAAGAACACTCTTCAAATTTTCCAATTTGATGATATCTCTCTTCATTTTGCATAGATCTAACTTCAAACGATGTAGATCTTCGATTCTCTTATGTAGATCTAGAATTTTAATGGTGGAAATGTGTATTTGATTGAGCAACGATGATCACGAGATCAACCAAATGAAAGAATGAAGAATGTAAATTATTCTCCATGCCTCTAACCCCCTATTTACATTCTCCTATCAGCCCACTAATGAGCCTCCTCAAATCAGCCCACTAATGGCTTAAAAGCCTGAACAACAAACCGTGAAACACTAAAACAGCGGTTCCTCCCATACCACTGAACCAAATCTTTAATGTGACCACTCTACGGAATTGGCAACACCATTTCCTTTCCAATGAGACCGACCTTGGCACCTAATTCGATCCCATTCAAAAGTTATACCAAATACAAAACCGATAGGGGCAAAATGGTCACAAATAAAATTGGTAAAAATTATGGACATGTCTCACATCTCCATAACCAACATATCAAAATATGAGAATAATCCAAACCTCAGGGAATTAAACAAAAATATTTTACGATCCTCCGATACGTAATTGCGGGTTGTTACATTCCCTCTCCCTTAAGAATTTCGTCCCCAAAATTCTAAGCAAACCCAAGCAACCAAAACAATTCTGCATGCCTATCATTCATGAGCAGCCAATTCTATCATCCAAATTAGCAGCCATCTAGCCATGCATCAATAACCTTATCCTAGCACGCGAAATTCTAACAACAACAGTACAAGTTACAATAATTTAAGGTGGCACGACATCAATGAGTCATACCGATGAAGAGTTCTAGATGGGTCGTCTTCATCTTCTCTTCCATCTTCCACATACATTAAGGTTACTACTCTGAATAAAAGCATACAAGCATGCAAAAATTCAAAATAAAAGCAAACAAGCATGTAACGATTCTGAATAATAGCATACAAGTGTGCAACTATTCTGAATAAAAGCATACAAGCATGCAACAATTCTAAATAAATGCATACGAGTGTGCAACTATTCTGAATAAAAGCATACAAGCATGCAACAATTTTGAATAAAAGCATAAAGCATGCAGAATAAAAGCACACAAGCATGCAACAATTCTGTATAAAAGCATACAAGCGTGCAACAATTCTGAATAAAAGCATATAAGCGTGCAATAATTCTGAATAAAAACATGCAAGCGTGCAACAATTCTGAATAAAAGCACACAAGCATGCAAAAATTATGTATAAAAGCACACAAGCATGCAACAATTCTGAATTAAAGCACACAAGCATGCAACAATATTCTGAATTAAAGCACACATGTATGCAATAATTTTGAATAAAAGCATATAAGCATGCAACAATTCTGAATAAAAGCACACAAGCATGCAAATTTTTTTAATAAAAGCATACAAGCATGCAACAATTCTTAATAAAAGCAAACAAGCATGCAACAATTATTAATGAAAGCACACCAGCATGCAACAAATCTGAATAAAAGCATATAAGCATGCAACAATTCTGAATAAAAGCTCAAGCATGCAACAATTTTGAATAAAAGCACACAAGCATGCAACTACTCTGAATAAAAGCATACAATCGTGTAACTATTTTGAATAAAAGCGTACAAGTGTGCAACTATTCCGAATAAAAGCATATAAGCACGTAACTATTCTGAATAAAAGCATATAAGTGTGCAACTATTCTGAATAAAAGCATACAAGCATGCAAAAATTAAAGTATAACTTTGTACATTTGTTGTGGTGTTTTATTATAATTCCTGAAATAAGAAACTATTGAAGTTTTTTATTTATAAATTTTGTGAAATATTTGCTATGAACCATATCATTTACTCTTATTACAATCTATAATATGCAAAGATAGTCAATGGTGGAAGATGAAATAAAGAAATCAAAAGTATACCTTCGTTGTCACCATTTCATGTAAATAGTTGATGAAAACGACAACTATATTGCAGATTTCTTAAGATCGAGACTAAAATGATGATAATCGTATGTTGATATTTGATTTCATTCATTGATCGAGTGATTTAGAAAAGTGATTTGATGTAAGAAGTGAAGAAATTTCAAGAGGTTAGGGTTTTGAGGAGTCGTAAGGATAAAAATAGGAATTTGTATACTCGCATTTCAAATATAGGAACTTAATTTCTAATGTTACAACGACCGAACCATTTTTTAATTTTGGAACTTAATAAGGATGTTAGCCTAACGCACCCTATTAAATTTACAACTAAAATTGAATAGGCATTTAAATTATTAATTCCAATTTACTTGAAATTTTAAACTTGACAATAATTTGATGTTCCGAATCCAATAAAATTACTTTCATCGAAAACGGAGGTCGTTTGCAAAATGGCTATTATAAGGGCTTATTTAATATTAAAATATTAATAAATTCCATTGCGACTATTTTAAATTTTAATTTGGTCATAACTTACAATTTATAGTATGAAATCTAAATTTTTCGCATTCATTAGAAAGATATAATTAAATCGATTATAACGTTTCTGGTTTTACTGAAATCCGACTTATTTTGAATTCTGTATATTCAATTGAAATTTAAATCTAAAATTTCAAACTACCGCGATGTTATGAGCTTGTTTTATAATTAATGTAGATATATACATTCAAACGTCGTTTTAAATAAATTTTAAGTCGTAAATTCTTAAAATAAATCATTTAAAATCCATTAAATCAATTAAAAATAAATTTTTAATTGGTTCCAAAAATCAGGGTTATTATAATCTCTCCCACTTAAAAACTTGTCGTCCTCGAAAAGGAATGGAACTCGAAGGTCGTTTACTTAACCAACTCAACCTTCACTTGACTCAAATTCTTCAACTTTTCAGTTTCTAAGAAATTTGGCTAACACCTTAAATTTCCAAAATAAATCGCCATAACCTCCTTTGTATGGGATGATCGATACAGCTACAACTTGCCTCTCTGGGCCCTCATCAATGAAAAATAAAATGAAAAAGCCAATCATCTTGCCAATCGGCTCATAAAATCATCAAACCCAATCAATACCGTAAATATGTACCTTTTGTCGGGAATGCAATTTTGTTCTTCTTCTTAGCCATCATATAACAACCTGTTCAACATATATATATATATATATATATATATATATATATATACACAGACACACAATCCGAACTAGCTTTTAATTCAGTTCAACTTTATACCTGATTTGTCTTAATTTACCTTTCATTTTCATATTGGTTTTATTATGCCAATGTTTTTTATTAGTTAAATTAATCATCACGCATCACAACCGACAATCAATTAGTTTATTAGCTTTTCAAATATATAACTTTTATATGCCCAAAAATATATTTTTAATGCCCAATCACAAACAATAAACTCTAACTAAGTTTTTGGTTCACACACCAGTCAATTGGAATCATATAAACATCCCACTTTCGAAACTCAAACATAGATACTGATGTTGTTGCAATAATCATCAGAATCTTCCTCATGCGACTAAAGTGTGATACTATATCTACTTGGTATATTTGAGACTTCGAATACCCGTGGATTAGACGAATATTCAAAATCTTCTTATACTCGATAGTCCAAAATCAATATCTAATAAAATACTCAAATTATTATAAGATATAATAATTTCAAAACTAAACCCGTTTTATAAATAACACTCTTCAAACTCATTCTAGGGCATTACTAAAGCTATTTTTAACGAGTCATTCTTATAGGATATGACTAATCTTATCTCTGATGAATTCTTTCATTTGGTCCTAATGTGTATTGTTCTCAAGCTTTGTAAACCCAAGCTCTGATACCAATTGAGACGACCCGAACTTCCCTGCCGGCCTAAACCAAATAAGAAGGCGGGTTGTTTGAGAACACGACTCATCAGAACACAGAACAAGAGAATTTTTCATTGCTATTACAAAAAATTACATCAGAGTACAAGATATCGGAGTACAAATAAATAATATACAACAGAAAAATAATATTAGATATTAAAATTACAAAACAGTGGAAATATAATACATGAATATAATGTGCAGCGGAAAAACGTAACCTACCACAACTGAAAGAAATACACAGATACAAAGCTTTCCGAATATAGCTCCAGCCGTAAACCAAGATCGTATTAAAAGAAAATCTGCAAAACCTAAACTACTTGTTTCCCATGTGTAAAATATGGGTACCCATAGTTTAAGTGAAAACAATAAACTCTTGGTTAGTCATGGGACTGGTGTGAGAACTAAAAACAGTTATTAACATTATTTTAATGTTGGGTAAATCAAGGAACCACGCGGTATGACAAAGAAGGGGTTTCTCCCAAGAATACCATAAAACAAACAGCACAATGCTAAAAATGAAAAATAAAGCCATTATAAGACTCGAGTAGGGGTGAGCGTTCAGTATGTTCGGTTTGTTTGGACGTAAAAAAACTCAAACCGAATTGAAACCGAAAATTTTCCAAACCAAACCTAATTAATTTCGGTTCGGTTCGGTTAGTAATCGATTTAACCGAATCTGAAGGATGTATTATTATTTAAATGATGGATTCACTCAAAGTAAAAGATAAATTCATGTTTGGAGAAATTTTGTATAGTAAATATTACGTTTATGATAAGATTTGACCTATTTGCAACAAATGTCTTTGTATTATATAACTTAACTAATTATTTAAAGTATTACAATACCATAAAATAAGATAATAAATTAAAAGATCGGTTAATTCAGTTGAACTGATAACCAAAAAATATATTTTACAAACCGAATTCAAAACGATTTAGTTCTAAAACCGAACCGAACCGACCAAAATGAATCGGTTTGGTCGATTAATTCGGTTTGAACCGAATATTGCTCATCCCTAGACTCGGGTCCCATCACATAATGCAACACAATTCAAAGGATAGAGTTTTACCTTGTAATGGCAGAACATGCTTAATAAACGAGATTTATCTTTTATTATTATTAGTGCAAAGTACAGAATACAAATTCGAATATAAATGTATCAATCTTAGATGGTAGTACCCCATCCTACTATGTTGAATATAAATGTATCAATCTGATCGAAACCAGAGGCACCTTATTCCTCGTCCCATATGTCTAATACAGGAGAGAGGCCCTCGCACATCCGGTCGATCTCCAAGTACGTATGGACGACCACCACTTATTATCTCATCTTGGGTGTACAACCCAATCGAGACATCAGTGATCATCCTAACGATGTGAAGATCTTTGATCTTCAACCACCGTCTCCAAATCTTCGACTATTAATCATCGTATCAGTTATTCAGAATGGGTTAAACCCGCTCTTTCCAAATAACTTGCGTATCTTATAATCAAGTAAAATATAATCAGATCAAACGCCTCATTACAATCCAGAATATCCTTTCATTCAAATATTCATTACATTGGGATTTATTCCCACAAATCTTATCAAAGATTTATTTCATTTAAACCTCTTGTTTAAATCTTCACTTTGGAAACCATTTCAAAGGATTTTGTATTATCTTTTCACAACTTAAACCAAATTAAGATTTATCAACTAGTCGGGATTAACCAGCGTTACTGAAGTAATCATTCATTTTATTATCCCAACCTATTCATCCCATGGAGCAAAACCGGTAGTACTCCATATCTAACACCCACCGTGTTATCAGTAAAATTATTTACCATTTAATGTTCAAAACTAATTAAAGATTTGACTACCGCATGGAGTAAAACTGGTGGTACTCCATTTCAAACATTTCTTGAATTCGGTAAATTTAATTACCTTATTCACGTTTCAATCTAATAAAATATTCTTTAAAACTCTACTTAGTTTTAATCTTCAAAAATTATTATTTAATGATTATTCAATCTTAAGAAATTAATCCTATCTTTAACTGGGTAAAAGAACAAATGTCATTTAAAATATTGTTCACGATAATTCCAAAATCATCTTCCATCAAAATGGAATCATCACGGAAATCTGATCAGTATATAATCGATATAAATTTCCGTATCAGACTAGAAATATAAATGGAATAACGGCAAAGCCTTTTAAATTCCATAAATAGTAACGGTGTTCCTTTACAGAAGCTCATCTCGATTACTACTAAATCGAATTCCATTCAATTCCATTTTAACTTCATTTTGGAAAATTCAATTAAATCTTTGGTTAAAAGATTTATAAATTCCAAATCATAATTTCACTGTTAATTGGGTTAAAGAACTAATGTTATTTAAAACATTTTTCACGATAAACCCAAAATCAACTTCAATTCAATTCCAATTAAATTGGAAAACCTCACTCAATCTTAATGAAAAGATTTATTATATTTCATTCAGGTTTAAGAACAATATTATTAAAGATACCATTCACGACAAACCCAAAATCTAATTTGATATCAAATACAAGGCTCTGAATAGAAATCATATCGGCTTATATTCAACATCAAATTCTGAAATCAACAGATATTGTAGTGGGAATTATGATATCTATATCTCCCAAGTTCCTCAAAGATATCCATATAATTACGGAATCCAATATTGAAATTGTAATGAGACGGATTTTGCCCGGACCTAATCGATCGCAAAATCGACCAAGACCGTTCAAAACCCGAATATGTTAACTCTGGGAATACAACACATCAGAACAACAACAACAGACTTTTATAAACATTACAATAATGTTACATCGGAGTACAGAATATCAGAGTACATCAATAAAGTAAAATACATTGGAAGATAAATTTTACATTGAATATAATACAAAGCAGCGGAACCAAAAACTTAACATAGCGGAAGACTATCAATGCTTTGGACACAGCTTTAAGCTTCGATCCAGGATCCTGCTAAAGAGATAAATATCTGCAAAAAAGCTACTCGAATGCCCGTGTGGAAAATTATGGGCACCCGAGTTTGCCAGTGAAAGAAACTATAGGTCAGTCATGGGACTGGTATGAGAAATCTAACTTAACTAATCTAATAATAAGGCTAATCATAGGTTCACGCCGCTAACGCGGAACGGGTTTACTCCATTGGATTGCCAGTGCATAATATAAAGTAAATCGTTAAACAACGCAATGCTTTTTAGAAAAATGAAACCATTATAAGACTCAAGTCCCATCACACAATGAAACCCAAACCGGAGGATAGAGTTTTACCTTATAATGGTCAAAAATGCTTGATACGATAAAAACGGATTTAATATTATTATTAGTGTGTATATGTTTCAAAAACAATTCAATCATAATGTATCAATCATAGACGGCATAGTACCCCATCCTACTATGTCGCCATACTAGTTCTACAATCAAAACCGCATGGTGTCGTATTGGAAGTTTGGTTTCCATCATGAAATCGAGGCTAGGGATCATCCTCTCCGATTCGAGACACTCTAGGAAATGCCTTAGGATCCCCCGCAGTGAACCCTTGGATGCGGTAGGGCTGGTCCCCACCTAACGGTAGTGGATTAGTTATGCCTGAACACACGTTTCCCGGTTCCTTTGAACCTATAATATGGCCACTAACAACCTATAAATCCGAGGTACCTCAAAATCCATCATCCACATAAGTAAAATGTCAGCGCTGGTAGGTCCCTGATACCACTCTAGCTAGAAAGATACGTGTGCACTCCCTACAGTCCATATCCCGTTTTTGACTCATACCGGGGTGTGAGGCTCGCGAAGTCATGCTATACACAAAGCTACGCCTAAACAGGCTATGCTTTGATCATCCCACAAGGCCCTGCTTTTCAACAAAAGCCTTGATCATTTGCATCTTGGCGTGCCACATTAACAATTCACGCCATGCGATCAATCATTATCAATATATACCCTCTGAGCTTGTACGTCTCAGAGAAGGGTGATAAGAAAGAGAATAAATTCTCCGCCACCACAGATATATATTAATAAGAATCAATTTAATTTACATGGAATGAAATCCAATGTCAGACACACATCCATTTACAAGTCCGTTCTGGGTCTGAACGAAACCGGAGGCACCTCATACCTCGCATATCCGAACAATCAACAATACGTCCGGACGGCTACCCCTGACTCCCCTTCAAGGTAGCTACTCCAATCATGGGCCTCAGTATCAACACATCCATTCGATGTGAAAATCGTCGGTCTTCAATCACCGTCTTCAACTCTTCAACTTAGATCGTCGTATAATCATTTGAAATGAGATGAACTCGGACCTTTCAAATGATTCTCGCATATATATATATATTAAAATCATTTCATATCGTTATTAGTATTTAATAACGATTTATTGCTATTTTTATATATATATATATAAATATAACTATATTCATTTAACGATGCTTCAGGTCGATCGGCGGCCCTGGAGCTGTTTTTTATCCAAATTTGATTTACATTTATCTCGAAATCTAACCGTTGGATTTTAACAAAATTTATATTGTTGGAAAGATCTTCCCAAAGCATCCTAACGGTTCCAGTTTTAGGAAAATCTGACTGTCGGATCATTTGGTATAATCGTTTAAAGTTACGATTTCAAATCGCAAACTACAGTAGCGTGATTCATTTAATTTTAATTTATATATATATGTATAAATCGTTTGGCGATTTCAACTATTTAAATCTATTCTTTTATCGCACTAAAATGACGATAAAAATTTCGCTCTTATTTTTACTCTTTTTATCGCATCTAAAATGACGATAAAAATATCGCTTTTATTTCTACTCTTTTTATCGCATCTAAAATGACGATAAAAATATCGCTTTTTTTTCTACTTTTTTATTTTTATGTTTTTATTCACCTCTAAAATGTGAATAAAAATGTACTTTTTATTTGTATGTTTTTGTTCACATCTAAAATGTAAAAAAAAAAAGTTTAACTTCAAATGTATTCTTTTTACTTACATCTAAAAATGTAGATAAAGGTGTCACTTTAGATTTATGTTTTTACTTGCAACTAAATTACAAATAAAAATGTACTTTTAAATTTCATGTCTTTTATTCACATCTAAAATGTGAATAAAATATCCTTTTTAAATTCATGTCTTTACTCACATCTAGGATGTGAATAAAATCTACCCCTTTAGTTCATGTCTTTTATTTACATGTAAAATGTAAATAAAATATACTTCTTTATTCATGCCTTTATTTACATGTAAAATGTAAATAAAATAAACTTTCTTTTCTAGTACATGTTTTACCTTACATGAGAAATGCAAATAAAAATGTTCTTTTCTAATACATGTTTTTATTTACATATAAAATGTAAATAAAAATATTCTTTTCATATAAAAATGTAATTTTTTATTGTCTACACTCTTCTAATGTTTCATGTTACAATAAAAATGTAATTTTCATTGTCTACACTTTTCTAAAGTTTCATGTTACAATAAAAATGTAATTTTTATTGTCTACACTTTTATAATGTTTCATATTACAATAAAAATGTAATTTTTATTGTCTACACTTTTCTAATGTTTCATTCCTTTTAATGGAAAAGAATGTCTCTTTCTTTTTAATCATTTTTAAGTGAACAAAATGTCTCCTTCTTTTCAATGAACAAAAAATGTATCCTTTTGTTCAATCATTTTAATGAACCAAAAATGTCTATTTTGGTTAAATCCTTTCTAACGATCAAAAATGTATATATTTGGTTTCATTCTTTTAAACTTGACAAAATGAATGTTCATTTACATTCTTTTAAATTGGACAAAAATGAATATTTTTGTTTACTTCTAATTTAATGACAAACTGAATGTTAAATTTCATTCTTTCTAAATTTAGACAAAAATAAATGTTTTTGTCTACTTCTAATTAAATGACAAAATGCATATTTTTAATCCTTTCTATATAAACGATAAAAAATGTAAATTTTGTCGTTAACATAATTTAACAATTCTAACTTGTCAAACCGACAATTATAATTAAACAATTCTTAGTTTGTTAAATATGACCATTTCAATAAAACGATATTTTTTTAAGCTAACCTAACATTCCTTTGTTCTCTTAATGACAATAAAAGAATATTTTATTTGTTTACCTTTTTCTATAACCATTTTTCTACGTGTTCCCTTTATCTAAAAAGAAAGTTACAACCCAATTTGTATTCTTTTAATATACTCATGTTTTTAATTCTAAAACACGAATCTTCTTATGTTTCTGTTTGTTTACCTTTTTCTATAACCATTTTTCTACGTTTTCTTTTTATCTAAAAAGAAAGTTACAACCCAATTTGTATTCTTTTAATGTACTCATGTTTTTAATTCTAAAACATGAATCTTCTTATGTTTCTATTCTCACATTAAAAATGTACTTTTTATTAAAATCATGTTTTAATTCTAAAACATGAACATTTTCTGTTTCTATTCTTAACTCAACAAAATGTATAAGAGTTAGCACTTCATTTTAGCGACAATTCTAATCTAACAAGAATGGTTTTAATTTGATATTTCATTTGTAAAAATTTACCATGTATATTAATGACAAATAAGTGAATACTTATTTGTAAACAATTTTTCTATGTATATTAATGACAAATAAATGGATATTTATTTGTAAACAATTTTTCTATGTATATTAATGACAAATAAATGAATATTTATTTGTAAACAATTTTTCTATGTATATTAATGACAAATAAATGGATATTTATTTGTAAACAATTTTTATATGTATATTAATGACAAATAAATGGATATTTATTTGTAAACAATTTTTCTATGTATATTGATATCAAATAAAAGAATATGCTATATGTTAACATTTTTCTATGTATACTTAGCGAAATAAGATGATAATGTTATTTTTTTAACAAATCTCTAATTAACCAAAAATGATATTTGGTTTCAACCATTTCATCTTTATCAAACATGAGATATTGGTTTTTCAACAAAACAAATATGATATATTTGTTTTCAACTATATTATCTTAACAAACATGAGACATTTATTTTTCAACTAAACAAATATGATATATTTGTTTCCAATTAAACAAACATGATGTAATTATTTACAACAATCTTATTTTAACAAACATGAGACACACAAATCAATTCAATGATTCATCGCAACAATCAATACTGAAATAAATATATACACCACATCAACATGAATTTTATATAATATGAATATAAATTTCCCATGAGATAAATAATTAATTTTATTTAAAAAAATAGAAATCTCGCCGATGGTTTTAATTCTGTACAGATCAGATTTGAATTTGCTTTGAATTTTGATTTGCTCTGTTTCAGTCCTAGTCTGTACCATCATCTAGATCTCGGATATACGATTCCAATGCTTTTCGTTTCGTTCGATTTCATCTCTGTTTGCAAAAGTTACGAAAATACAAACATTTAAACAATTTTAAATATAATTAATTAATTTAATTAGATCCTTAAGGGTGTTAATTACCCTACGCCTAATTATCTTCATCGTTTATTGCCTGTATGGAAGAGAACCTGAAACACCCCACCTCCGTTAGGGTCACTCTCAAAGGGAATGCCCTAATTTTGGTGGAGGTTTATAAGTACAAGTCACAGATATACAAGACAGATATAATAACACATATTTGTAAACAGCGGAAGAACAACAAATTTTATTCCATAAAGTCAAATACGTGTTACAACAACATCTTTTCCAAAAACATAACATAACACTTCATAATCTGTCTTGAGTACATCATTTTTAAAGAAGCATAAATAAAACATAGATAAACTGCAAAAGCCCCATAGTGGATTGTCCAAAGCCATAGTTCAAAACAGGAAAGTCCAAGCAATACATTTCTCTTCTTCAAGCTGGATGTTGAGGTAGGTCAAGCTGCTGTGTTCCCTCCCTGAGGACCTGGGGGGGGGGGGGGAAACGGAAGAAAGAAGACGAAAGAAAAATAGAGTCAGACATAAAGCCTGAGTAAGTCTAGTACTACTTTGTCTATGAATAAAGAACTGGGTATGATAAGTAAAACAGGAAGTGGGCAACATTATAAACTTGGTTAAGTTGTCTAGGGTCGAATATACTATCGTACCCCATGTTAATCTCGGAACCCATATAAACTAGTTTCCAATTTGCACCCCAAAATCAGGGTGATGTGATCCATTCTATGATGATCGGCTCCTACTCGCATAGTTACATGTGTCTTACGGCCCCCGATGTCTGTAGTTACCTATGCTGGTCCCACCATGGGGTGTATCAAGTCCCATAGTGGCAACCCGACACAACCTTAGAGTGCAAAGGTATGCTACTGGTGTCCAGTGCTTTATTTTTCTGCGCCGGAGTGCGTGCACGCCCGCACACCGTTAGAACCTACACTGCTACACCACCGCCGTCGATTTGACCTCTTACAATCAGCCCAGTAATCGTGCCCCACCCTGCCTAGTTTCAGGGTATCCTGATACACCTTTTAGGGTTACTGCTGAAAAGGGTCCCCCGTTACTAGGTTTTCTATCTCTAGCCAACATGCTAAGTTGGTTAAGTGTTTCCTAACCTAACCCCACCAGTCTGTTTAGTTTAGCATGTTCCATTTTGATTAAGTCTTTAGTTCACTTAATCCTAACAATCCTGACTCAGCCTTAATTGTCTTATTAAGGCCCTGACCTCTCACATTAGACAGGTATTGTTGTGGCTGCCTGTTGCCGGTTGGTTCCGGGCAGTCTTACGCCACAACTCAGTCTAACCTCGGGTCCTTGCTGGGCTCCATGTTTAACCTCCCACATTGGATAGGTATTGTTGTGACTACTGGACAGCCGGGCGGTTCCGGGCAGGTTTACATCACAACTCAATCCAACCTCGGGTTAAACACATCGTCTTTTCTACATTTACATATTTTGTCATTCTTCTTTATTTCTTATATGTAAATATTTGCGGCCCATTATTAAGTTAATGGTGTAAAGGTTACACCAACCATGGGCCCAACCCATACTTGAACTTGGGCCCTTCTATTTTATATTTTCATTCATTAATTCATTTTAACCCAACGTTGTTTTCCCCCGTTTTACACGTCCGTTCATATATATTGGGCAGCCTTTTAAAGCCCAATTTAGCCATGCGAAAGGGGAGGCTTATGGCGTATACACAAAGAGGGGAAGGTGAGCGCATGAACTTGCAATACGACGTTGGAAATACAAAATAGATATTGGTGTACTTGCATAGTGGTAACATAGGTGACATGAATCAAAGCATGTGAACTTGCATAGGTTTAACTACAACATGAACCTATACTCTTGTTTAGGCATAATGTCAAACATAAGCATGGCCTAAATACTTCTAGCATAAACATGGCATATTGTCAAACATAAGCATGGCATAAAATACTTCTAGCATAGGCATGGCATATTGTCAAACGTAAGCATGGCATAAAATACTTCTAGCATAAGCATGGCATATGGTCAAACATAAGCATGGCATAAAATACTTCTAGCATAGGCATGGCATATGGTCAAACATAAGCATGGCATAAAATTCTTCTAGCATGAACATAGCATAATTCAACTTAATCATGATTTAAGCCTAATCACATAACGATGGTATAAACATACTTATGCATAAATATTCCTAACCATGGTGTTTTGCTTTAAACTTGCAAAAAGGGGATTTTTGAGTCCAACCTAGCCATGTCATCATATAATCCTTTGAAACAAGATAGACTTAATAACGGATTTCAATTATGCCAAATATCATTCCTAGCCATATTCATAAGTTTGTAAAAGCATGACTTAATGCATGGCTTATGGTGTCAAAATTCTAACATAGTTTCATATGAACTATAATAACCAAACTTGTTTCAATTACTTGCAAAATGATTTATGCACAAAAATATACATCATAATGGCATAATAACAAAGCCTCAAATTTGCATGAATTTCAATTAACTACATACATGTAGCTTCAATATAGATTACACAATTTGCGCAATATTCCAAACGTTTATTTGCATAGAACTACCGCATGTAGTTCTTTATAATGAATAACATAATTTTGCACAAATATGAATTACTTCCATTGCCACAATTCAAGCACACACATCAACACAGTTGTTTATTAATACCAAAGTAATACTCTACTTACAATGGTTAGATGAATTCTCTAGTTTAGGGATTGAAGACGCAAATTCCTTTGTTGAATTGATTAGCTTTAGGTTGCTTTGAATTGCTTTAGGCCTTAGAACTTTCTTCCTAATCCTCTCTTTAGTTGGCGGCTATTCTTTGTCGTTCCTCAGCAACATGGCGGCTATAATCTTATTTTGAATGAATAGATTAGGGTTTAGTCTAGGGTTGTTTGTATAGAGGTTAGGAATTGATTAGGACCCTTGATGTTGCTAGGATAGATCATAGCCATACATTAGGAAGAGAGACCAATAAAAACCCGCCACCTAGCCCTAATGACAAAGCAGACCACTGAAATTCGACCAAACACAGACCTGGCCAGCCAGGTTGACTGGGCTCGACCAGGTCGACACCCCTGTCGACAGGGCTGTCGACAGCCCTGTCGACATGGGTAGCCCAGGTCGACAGCCCAGTCGACCTGGGTGGCTAGGCGGGTGTTTTATCCGCCTGGCCCATTGGGCCCCATTTCAAATTATTATTTTATTCAGTTTGAATTTTAAATTTAATTCAAAACTTCCGAAGGCCATATCTTCTCCATACGGACTCCGTTTTTCGAAAACTCGGACTCTATTTCGCGTATTTTTCCGAGACGAACGCAATGGCGTATCCCGTTTCCCTTAGTTCTTTGATTTCAAATTAATTATACTTTAATTTATGAATTTCACAGTTATCGAATTTTCGGGGTGTTACATTCTCCCCCACTTAAAAGGATTTCGTCCCCGAAATCTTCAAGTTAGGAGGAATGTAAATCCTAACATCCAATAATCCATCTACTCATCCATCAAACACGAGCATCCATTGTCCTTAAAAGACTTCTAATGCTTCATAATCATATGCAAAGTGTGTGTGTACATGTACTTATCTAATGCAAAATCAGGCGGTCCACTGATTCAGTTGACCTCCTTAATGCGAATTATGTAAGTGCCATGAATCCATTATGTATGCAAATTTTCCTATTCATGATTCTACATGAGTGCACAATCATTCAATACAAATGCAACATCCACATGACAACACATTATAGTTCAACCACATACGAATACAAACATATATGCATATGCAATATGAAGTGACTGAGCCGATCTAAAACCTAGATTGTGTGTGTATATGCAACCACGAGCAACCACTAGCAATCACTTGCAACCACTTGCAACCATTCATACATAACATGTTTCAACTACATGTTTTCATCCAAAGGTTTTCTACCTAAAGATGCGGTCGAGGAAATATACCTAAAAAGATAGATAGATAAAAGCGCAACTTAAGGAAAAGAAAGATCAAGGATGTACCCTCGAACAGAAAAGGGTAGGCTGTACGGATTCTATCTTCAGTTTCCCAAGTCGCGTCTTCCTCGGCGTCGCTCCACTGGACTTTGACGAGCTTGACTTCGCGGTTGCGTAGCTTCTTCACTTCCGTTCCCAAGATGCGGGTTGGAACTCTCCTTATGGTTGCTTCGCGTTCCACTTCGGCCTCTTCGAGGATGTTTGGCTCTACCACTTCAGCTGACTCATGCAGACATTTTCGGAGATGTGAAACGTGAAAAACGTTGTGGACTCCAGCCAACTTCTCGGGTAGCTCTAATCTATAGGCCATTTTCCCAATCTTCTCGATGATAGGGAATGGCCCTATGAACCTTGGTGCTAGCTTTCCTGTGGTTCCAAAACGAACAACGTTCCTTAGCGGTGATACCTTGAGAAAAACTCTGTCTCCAACTTCAAATTCAAGGTCGGTCCTCCTCTTGTCGGCATAGGACTTTTGTCTGTCTTGGGCCGTCTTCATCCTTCTTCGTATTAAGTCTACTTTCTCTGAGGTCTCTCGGATCATATCTGGTCCAAGTATGAGCTTATCCGTGGACTCCCACCAACAAGTGGGCGATCGGCACGGTCTTCCGTATAAAGCTTCAAAGGGCGCCATTCCGATGGTTGCTTGATAGCTGTTGTTGTAGGCGAATTCTACCAAAGGAAGGTGGTCTTCCCATGTCCCTCCGAAGTCGAGGACGCATAGCCTTAAAAGGTCTTCCAAAACTCTGTTCACTCTCTCCGTTTGGCCGTCGGTTTGGGGATGATAGGCTGTGCTCAAGCATAACTGCGTTCCTACTGCTTCTTGCAGACTCCGCCAAAACTCGCTGGTGAAGATGGGGTCTCGGTCACTAACGATGCTAGATGGTATTCCATGGAGTCGCACGATTTCCTTAAGGTAAAGTGATGCTAGGGATGAGGCAGTTCTCTTACTTTTGACAGGTAAAAAGTGGGCGCTTTTAGTAAGCCTATCCACTATTACCCAAATACTAGTGTTGCCTCTCCTAGACCTAGGCAGCCCATCGATGAAGTCCATTGAGATGCTATCCCACTTCCACTGCGGGACCTCCAGAGGATGTAGCAGTCCGCCAGGCTTTTTCTGTTCCGCCTTAACCTGTTGGCACACCATACACTTAGAAACAAATTCTGCCACGTCCTTTTTCATGCCGTTCCAGAAGAAAGTCCTTTTTATGTCTTTGTACATTTTATCCCCGCCTGGGTGTATCGTCATCTTGGAATGATGCGCTTCCTCGAGAACCTTCCTTACTAAATCTTTCGTCTGTGGGACGCATAGTCTTCCATCTCGCCTTAGTACACCCTTATCGTCAATGGAGTATCGGTTGAGGTGACTTGAAGTCTCACCCCTAATTAGCCTATCAATTATTTCCACAAGCTGAGGGTCTTCGCGTTGTGCTGTCCCTATTAAATCTACTAGAGTTGGGCGCACTTCGAGAGATGCAAGCAAGCCCGGTACGAAATCGGAGGAGGGCCTAAAGTCGAAGCTGGCTATAAACTCTAGGCTTTGTCTTTCAACAAACAACGGGCTTAGGGTCAATTTCTTTCGGCTCAACGCGTCTGCCACTACGTTGCCTTTGCCCGGAGTGTAGGAGATTTCGAAATCGTATGAGGCAAGAAACTCCATCCACCTTTGTTGCCTCAAGTTAAGATCCTTCTGCGAGAAAAGATATTTCAACGATTTATGGTCAGTGTAAAGTTCGAACTTCTCACCTAGGAGATAGTGTCGCCAAGACTTGAGTGCAAAGACGATGGCGGCTAACTCTAGATCGTGGGTTGGGTAGTTCTTTTCGTGCACCTTCAACTGCCTCCCGCCATAAGCTACTACCCTTCCTTCTTGCATTAAGACGGCGCCTAGCCCTGTCCCACATGCATCCGTATAAACAGTGAACATCTTGCTCCCATCTGGCAGCGTCAAAACTGGGGCTGTTGTGAGAGCCCTCTTCAGTCGTTGGAAAGCAAACTCGCAATCCAAATCCCAATTGAATACTAGATTCTTCTTGGTCAATTTCGTGAGCGGAGCTGAAATTTTCGCAAAATCCCTTATGAATTTTCGATAGAAACCTGCTAGTCCTAGAAAGCTTCGGACCTCAGTCGCATTCCTTGGTGTCTTCCAATCTTGTACCGCCACTACCTTAGCAGGGTCCACCGCTAACCCTTGTTTGGATACTATGTGCCCAAGGAACCTCACCTCTTCCCTCCAAAAGTGGCATTTGGAGAATTTGGCTTTTAGTTGATGGACTCGCAAAGTTTCCATGATTGCCCTTAAGTGTTGAGCATGCTCCTCTTCATTCTTTGAGAAGATAAGGATATCATCTACGAAGACCACTACGAATTTGTTGAGGAAATCTGTAAATACCCTACTCATTAGGTCCACGAAGTACGCAGGTGCATTTGTCAAGCCGAAAGGCATGACAAGCCATTCAAAGAAGCCGTCTAGGGTTCTGAAAGCCGTTTTATCGATGCTATCTTCAGCCACCCTTAGCTGATGAAAACCGGTTGCTAAATCGAGTTGGGAGAAAACAGACGCTCCTACAAGCTGGTCAAATAAATCGTCAATTCTAGGGAGAGGATGCCTATTCTTTTTCGTTAGCTTGTTGAGCTCCCTATAGTCAACACATAGACGGAGTGAACCATCCGCCTTTGTAGCGAACACCACTGGAGCGCCCCATTCTGAAATGCTCCTCCTAATGAACCCCTTCTCTAGAAGCTCTTTAATCTGTTTACTGAGCTCTTTCCTTTCTCGTGGAGCCATATGTCTAACGGGCAACGCAACGGGCTTTGCATTATCTACAAGATATATGCGGAAGTCTATTTCCCGCTTCGGAGGCAAGCCCTTCACCTCTTCGAAGACATCCGGATATTCCCGGACCACTCTAACTGATTTCAAATTTTCAACAGAGGCATCTAGCGATTCAAGATAACTAAGCATAACCGCATACGAGGGATTACAAGAAATTTCCAAAGTATTACCGAGCTGGGTTAGGAGCCTAACAACCCTTTTCTCACAATCAAGGATGGCCCCATTACGGGATAGCCAATCCATACCCAAAATCAAACCATACCCCGAAAAGCCCAAAACAAAGGCACTACATTGAAATTCAACACTTAGAATAGAAATTTTCAATCCCACACAGATCATAGACAAATGAGCTGGGCCCCCAATTGGGTTTGAAACAATTAAGGGGTCCTCTACCATACTAGTTTTTAGGTGCAGAGATTCTACTAAAGCAGACGAGATAAAGGAGTGTGATGCGCCAGAATCAAACAAAGTGCGAACGGGGTGATCATAAAGATAAACTACACTTTCTACAGAAGTATTTATACCTCGCTGTTGCAATGGTGGCGCTTCTAGCACATGAACCTGTGCCCCTGGGGTGGATCCAGTGCCCTGCCCCTGTCCTCGTTTCTTTGGGCAGTCCTTAGCCCTGTGGCCTGTCTGACCGCACGAAAAGCACCCACCATTCTCCTTGGCCTTCTTCTTCCGGCAGTCCTTTACTAAGTGCCCCACTTTGCCACAGAAATTACACTTCCTCTTCTCTTTGTTGCCCTTTCCGCCCTTCTTGAAGTCTGTCTTCTTAGGCTGCAAACCCTCTTTCTTCCCTTGAGAGCTTTCTGCCTTGGTCTCCTTCTTGCCCTTGTCCTCTTCATTCAGCAATGCCATTTGCACCAATCTTTCATACGTGGCTCCCATGGGTATATGGGTCATGGCCAAACTATGTAATGGCTCATTTAACCCCTTGACGAAACGGAGAGCCTTCTTATGCGGGGTGTTGACTAGGTCAAGCCCAAACCTAGCCAGATCATCAAACTGATTCACATACTCTCTGACAGTCTTGTCTCCTTGCTTAAGAAATAAGAATTTTTCCAACTGCAAACTTCTTTCTGCATCTGAGAGAAATTTAGTCTCAAACCTTGCCCTAAAGTCCTCCCATGTCTCCACTGGTCTTTCAGCATTGGTGACCTCCCACCAGTAGGAAGCCTCGCCCTTCAATAGCCACACCGCTAGTTGTACCTTTTGTCTATCTTCTACCTCAAAGATGATGAATAGGTCCTCCGTTTCTTTTAGCCAATTCCTAGCTGCTACGAAGGACTCAGTTCCATGGAAATCCCTTCCTCCCATAGCTTTAAAATCTTTACATATCTTAGCGAATGTGTTTCCCCGTGGAGGAGGTGGAGGAAAAGGTGCTGCTGCGGCTGGATGATTCCCTTCAGCTGGAGGAGGAGGAACGGTAGGACCTGGCTGAGTGGCCCTTGCTTCTAAGAAACGTCTAAACCAACCAGGTATGGGTACCCCCTCAGGCAAGTTAAGTTCTTGGGACATGCTGAAACAAAAAGGATAGATTCAAAACGAAGGATAAGAGATAATACCTATGGCTTTGGGGAGTGGACTTTGCCTTTTTAGAATAAAATAATATTTTTCTTTTTAAAAATGCTTCTTTAAATTTCCTTTTTGAAAATAAATTTTTCAAAACTTTTTATCTTATCTGGTAAACCTATGCTCTGATACCAAGTGAAACACCCCACCTCCGTTAGGGTCACTCTCAAAGGGAATGCCCTAATTTTGGTGGAGGTTTATAAGTACAAGTCACAGATATACAAGACAGATATAATAACACATATTTGTAAACAGCGGAAGAACAACAAATTTTATTCCATAAAGTCAAATACGTGTTACAACAACATCTTTTCCAAAAACATAACATAACACTTCATAATCTGTCTTGAGTACATCATTTTTAAAGAAGCATAAATAAAACATAGATAAACTGCAAAAGCCCCATAGTGGATTGTCCAAAGCCATAGTTCAAAACAGGAAAGTCCAAGCAATACATTTCTCTTCTTCAAGCTGGATGTTGAGGTAGGTCAAGCTGCTGTGTTCCCTCCCCGAGGACCTGGGGGGGGGGGGGAACGGAAGAAAGAAGACGAAAGAAAAATAGAGTCAGACATAAAGCCTGAGTAAGTCTAGTACTACTTTGTCTATGAATAAAGAACTGGGTATGATAAGTAAAACAGGAAGTGGGCAACATTATAAACTTGGTTAAGTTGTCTAGGGTCGAATATACTATCGTACCCCATGTTAATCTCTGAACCCATATAAACTAGTTTCCAATTTGCACCCCAAAATCAGGGTGATGTGATCCATTCTATGATGATCGGCTCCTACTCGCATAGTTACATGTGTCTTACGGCCCCTGATGTCTGTAGTTACCTATGCTGGTCCCACCATGGGGTGTATCAAGTCCCATAGTGGCAACCCGACACAACCTTAGAGTGCAAAGGTATGCTACTGGTGTCCAGTGCTTTATTTTTCTGCGCCGGAGTGCGTGCACGCCCGCACACCGTTAGAACCTACACTGCTACACCACCGCCGTCGATTTGACCTCTTACAATCAGCCTAGTAATCGTGCCCCACCCTGCCTAGTTTCAGGGTATCCTGATACACCTTTTAGGGTTACTGCTGAAAAGGGTCCCCCGTTACTAGGTTTTCTATCTCTAGCCAACATGCTAAGTTGGTTAAGTGTTTCCTAACCTAACCCCACCAGTCTGTTTAGTTTAGCATGTTCCATTTTGATTAAGTCTTTAGTTCACTTAATCCTAACAATCCTGACTCAGCCTTAATTGTCTTATTAAGGCCCTGACCTCTCACATTAGACAGGTATTGTTGTGGCTGCCTGTTGCCGGTTGGTTCCGGGCAGTCTTACGCCACAACTCAGTCTAACCTCGGGTCCTTGCTGGGCTCCATGTTTAACCTCCCACATTGGATAGGTATTGTTGTGACTACTGGACAGCCGGGCGGTTCCGGGCAGGTTTACATCACAACTCAATCCAACCTCGGGTTAAACACATCGTCTTTTCTACATTTACATATTTTGTCATTCTTCTTTATTTCTTATATGTAAATATTTGCGGCCCATTATTAAGTTAATGGTGTAAAGGTTACACCAACCATGGGCCCAACCCATACTTGAACTTGGGCCCTTCTATTTTATATTTTCATTCATTAATTCATTTTAACCCAACGTTGTTTTCCCCCGTTTTACACGTCCGTTCATATATATTGGGCTTAGCCTTTTAAAGCCCAATTTAGCCATGCGAAAGGGGAGGCTTATGGCGTATACACAAAGAGGGGAAGGTGAGCGCATGAACTTGCAATACGACGTTGGAAATACAAAATAGATATTGGTGTACTTGCATAGTGGTAACATAGGTGACATGAATCAAAGCATGTGAACTTGCATAGGTTTAACTACAACATGAACCTATACTCTTGTTTAGGCATAATGTCAAACATAAGCATGGCCTAAATACTTCTAGCATAAACATGGCATATTGTCAAACATAAGCATGGCATAAAATACTTCTAGCATAGGGATGGCATATTGTCCAACGTAAGCATGGCATAAAATACTTCTAGCATAAGCATGGCATATGGTCAAACATAAGCATGGCATAAAATACTTCTAGCATAGGCATGGCATATGGTCAAACATAAGCATGGCATAAAATTCTTCTAGCATGAACATAGCATAATTCAACTTAATCATGATTTAAGCCTAATCACATAACGATGGTATAAACATACTTATGCATAAATATTCCTAACCATGGTGTTTTGCTTTAAACTTGCAAAAAGGGGATTTTTGAGTCCAACCTAGCCATGTCATCATATAATCCTTTGAAACAAGATAGACTTAATAACGGATTTCAATTATGCCAAATATCATTCCTAGCCATATTCATAAGTTTGTAAAAGCATGACTTAATGCATGGCTTATGGTGTCAAAATTCTAACATAGTTTCATATGAACTATAATAACCAAACTTGTTTCAATTACTTGCAAAATGATTTATGCACAAAAATATACATCATAATGGCATAATAACAAAGCCTCAAATTTGCATGAATTTCAATTAACTACATACATGTAGCTTCAATATAGATTACACAATTTGCGCAATATTCCAAACGTTTATTTGCATAGAACTACCGCATGTAGTTCTTTATAATGAATAACATAATTTTGCACAAATATGAATTACTTCCATTGCCACAATTCAAGCACACACATCAACACAGTTGTTTATTAATACCAAAGTAATACTCTACTTACAATGGTTAGATGAATTCTCTAGTTTAGGGATTGAAGACGCAAATTCCTTTGTTGAATTGATTAGCTTTAGGTTGCTTTGAATTGCTTTAGGCCTTAGAACTTTCTTCCTAATCCTCTCTTTAGTTGGCGGCTATTCTTTGTCGTTCCTTAGCAACATGGCGGCTATAATCTTATTTTGAATGAATAGATTAGGGTTTAGTCTAGGGTTGTTTATATAGAGGTTAGGAATTGATTAGGACCCTTGATGTTGCTAGGATAGATCATAGCCATACATTAGGAAGAGAGACCAATAAAAACCCGCCACCTAGCCCTAATGACAAAGCAGACCACTGAAATTCGACCAAACACAGACCTGGCCAGCCAGGTTGACTGGGCTCGACCAGGTCGACACCCCTGTCGACAGGGCTGTCGACAGCCCTGTCGACATGGGTAGCCCAGGTCGACAGCCCAGTCGACCTGGGTGGCTAGGCGGGTGTTTTATCCGCCTGGCCCATTGGGCCCCATTTCAAATTATTATTTTATTCAGTTTGAATTTTAAATTTAATTCAAAACTTCCGAAGGCCATATCTTCTCCATACGGACTCCGTTTTTCGAAAACTCGGACTCTATTTCGCGTATTTTTCCGAGACGAACGCAATGGCGTATCCCGTTTCCCTTAGTTCTTTGATTTCAAATTAATTATACTTTAATTTATGAATTTCACAGTTATCGAATTTTCGGGGTGTTACATTCTCCCCCACTTAAAAGGATTTCGTCCCCGAAATCTTCAAGTTAGGAGGAATGTAAATCCTAACATCCAATAATCCATCTACTCATCCATCAAACACGAGCATCCATTGTCCTTAAAAGACTTCTAATGCTTCATAATCATATGCAAAGTGTGTGTGTACATGTACTTATCTAATGCAAAATCAGGCGGTCCACTGATTCAGTTGACCTCCTTAATGCGAATTATGTAAGTGCCATGAATCCATTATGTATGCAAATTTTCCTATTCATGATTCTACATGAGTGCACAATCATTCAATACAAATGCAACATCCACATGACAACACATTATAGTTCAACCACATACGAATACAAACATATATCCATATGCAATATGAAGTGACTGAGCCGATCTAAAACCTAGATTGTGTGTGTATATGCAACCACGAGCAACCACTAGCAATCACTTGCAACCACTTGCAACCATTCATACATAACATGTTTCAACTACATGTTTTCATCCAAAGGTTTTCTACCTAAAGATGCGGTCGAGGAAATATACCTAAAAAGATAGATAGATAAAAGCGCAACTTAAGGAAAAGAAAGATCAAGGATGTACCCTCGAACAGAAAAGGGTAGGCTGTACGGATTCTATCTTCAGTTTCCCAAGTCGCGTCTTCCTCGGCGTCGCTCCACTGGACTTTGACGAGCTTGACTTCGCGGTTGCGTAGCTTCTTCACTTCCGTTCCCAAGATGCGGGTTGGAACTCTCCTTATGGTTGCTTCGCGTTCCACTTCGGCCTCTTCGAGGATGTTTGGCTCTACCACTTCAGCTGACTCATGCAGACATTTTCGGAGATGTGAAACGTGAAAAACGTTGTGGACTCCAGCCAACTTCTCGGGTAGCTCTAATCTATAGGCCATTTTCCCAATCTTCTCGATGATAGGGAATGGCCCTATGAACCTTGGTGCTAGCTTTCCTGTGGTTCCAAAACGAACAACGTTCCTTAGCGGTGATACCTTGAGAAAAACTCTGTCTCCAACTTCAAATTCAAGGTCGGTCCTCCTCTTGTCGGCATAGGACTTTTGTCTGTCTTGGGCCGTCTTCATCCTTCTTCGTATTAAGTCTACTTTCTCTGAGGTCTCTCGGATCATATCTGGTCCAAGTATGAGCTTATCCGTGGACTCCCACCAACAAGTGGGCGATCGGCACGGTCTTCCGTATAAAGCTTCAAAGGGCGCCATTCCGATGGTTGCTTGATAGCTGTTGTTGTAGGCGAATTCTACCAAAGGAAGGTGGTCTTCCCATGTCCCTCCGAAGTCGAGGACGCATAGCCTTAAAAGGTCTTCCAAAACTCTGTTCACTCTCTCCGTTTGGCCGTCGGTTTGGGGATGATAGGCTGTGCTCAAGCATAACTGCGTTCCTACTGCTTCTTGCAGACTCCGCCAAAACTCGCTGGTGAAGATGGGGTCTCGGTCACTAACGATGCTAGATGGTATTCCATGGAGTCGCACGATTTCCTTAAGGTAAAGTGATGCTAGGGATGAGGCAGTTCTCTTACTTTTGACAGGTAAAAAGTGGGCGCTTTTAGTAAGCCTATCCACTATTACCCAAATACTAGTGTTGCCTCTCCTAGACCTAGGCAGCCCATCGATGAAGTCCATTGAGATGCTATCCCACTTCCACTGCGGGACCTCCAGAGGATGTAGCAGTCCGCCAGGCTTTTTCTGTTCCGCCTTAACCTGTTGGCACACCATACACTTAGAAACAAATTCTGCCACGTCCTTTTTCATGCCGTTCCAGAAGAAAGTCCTTTTTATGTCTTTGTACATTTTATCCCCGCCTGGGTGTATCGTCATCTTGGAATGATGCGCTTCCTCGAGAACCTTCCTTACTAAATCTTTCGTCTGTGGGACGCATAGTCTTCCATCTCGCCTTAGTACACCCTTATCGTCAATGGAGTATCGGTTGAGGTGACTTGAAGTCTCACCCCTAATTAGCCTATCAATTATTTCCACAAGCTGAGGGTCTTCGCGTTGTGCTGTCCCTATTAAATCTACTAGAGTTGGGTGCACTTCGAGAGATGCAAGCAAGCCCGGTACGAAATCGGAGGAGGGCCTAAAGTCGAAGCTGGCTATAAACTCTAGGCTTTGTCTTTCAACAAACAACGGGCTTAGGGTCAATTTCTTTCGGCTCAACGCGTCTGCCACTACATTGCCTTTGCCCGGAGTGTAGGAGATTTCGAAATCGTATGAGGCAAGAAACTCCATCCACCTTTGTTGCCTCAAGTTAAGATCCTTCTGCGAGAAAAGATATTTCAACGATTTATGGTCAGTGTAAAGTTCGAACTTCTCACCTAGGAGATAGTGTCGCCAAGACTTGAGTGCAAAGACGATGGCGGCTAACTCTAGATCGTGGGTTGGGTAGTTCTTTTCGTGCACCTTCAACTGCCTCCCGCCATAAGCTACTACCCTTCCTTCTTGCATTAAGACGGCGCCTAGCCCTGTCCCACATGCATCCGTATAATAATATATATAAATTATACAACGACTTTTCTTGATTTTCAACTGGACATAACTTTTAATTTATAAAGTGAAACTTCAATTTTTCAAATTCGTTAGAAAGATATAATTAACCAGATTTAAATATTTTTGGTTTTACTGAAATCCGATTTATTTTGAATCCTGTACATTTAGTTAAAGTTTAAAATCAAAATTTCAAATCGCAGCCCTATTTTAAACTCCTTTTATAATTAGAATAAATTTATTCATTTTAACTTCATTTTAAAATAAATTTTTAGTCGTTATTATTTAAAATAAATTATTTTAAATATTAAAAATCCATTAAAATTTCTAAGATAAAAAATTTAAATTGGCCCCAAAATTCCGGGTTGTCACAGAAATATCAAAGATTATTTCCATTCACATCCATTCCAATTTATATATTGGTACACTCTGGTTTTATTAAAACCATTTCAATTCCTTTTAGTTCTTTGTTCTAGTTGTAAACTAGTTTATTCAGATAAAAATATCTTTTACCTTTTCAAACTTGAAGTATTTCATCCAAAATCTTCCCAAATCATTTATTATGATTTTATATGATTTATTCATATTTTTACTAATTTTATTAAGGCCCTTACAGTCGGTTTCCAATATCGGCCACCGAACTGCATCCATAGCAGCCTTTTCCAAAAATGATTTGGACTTATCTTAAAATCAAACCGTTGGATTTCAAAAAATCTTATTTTATACAAAGATCATTTCAATACAAACCCCAGGTTCCTGTTTCGGGAGAATCCGACAGTCGGATCTTCCGTTACGTCAATTTGTAGTTATGGGTTGACGTTCGCTAACTGTCGTTGTGTGACGCGTTCTATTCAAGCCTAATTTCGATTTATAACTAGATTAAAACTAAAACGTTTCCCACATAATTTATAAACATTATAAATTATTCATAACTACAATTTGAAATCTTATTTCAATCCTTTACTTCAAAAACAAATATCTTCTTATTAAGCCATTATATTATATATAATATATTAATTCGATTTCTATTCAAAACGTACTATACAAATGTTTATAAATTCATTTAAAAATGGTTTCCACTTCCACTTCAATTTTAAATCAAAATTGAACATCCCATATTATTATAATATTAAAATAATAATACTTTCAAAATATCAGATTTTGAAATCAAATCTTTTATATATCCATTATAATTTTATAATCTTTGCGTCCATCCAAAACCGGACATCAAAATCATATTTTGATTCTTCACTAAATATTATATTAAAATATTTGTTATTTCTGAGTTGGAATGTGACTTAATCAATTACCATATAATTTTTCTATATGGATTTCATACATCACATGTATTTAGCAATAGTTATAAACAACTATTAAACATTAAATTCACATCCAGAGTGCATCTACAATTGTATAAACATTAAATAATTAAATAACGCTTATAACGATCTGTCAGTCAATCGATTAGCATCCAGACTAAACACTTGGGATTAGTGTAAATCAAATATTATCCTAATACCAATGTGGGGTTTTCAACCAATAAATAATCAATTAATAAATTATTTATTCATTCCAATCAATATCACTTAAAATGGGCGAGCATAAACAAGTCAGTTGACTTGTAAATGGATGTTTAATCCAATTTCAACTACCACAAATAATTTTAGCATCGTTTTAATATGTTAATTATTTTAAAATTACATTCAAATTATAACACAAACAATCAACAATTCATCCATCACGTTTTCAAACAACTGTGATGTGAGCTACCATACACCGTATAACAATTTGTGATAATTAAACAGATAAAGTCAGCATAGACAATCAATATATATTCAAATATGACTATAATAACATCACAAAATAGTCGAGTGAGAGAGTTCTCACATCGATTGGTCTTTGAAATCGTTAAATAACGATTGTTTTAACTGAATCAAACCGAACGTTACTCTAAATTTTTAGCTTGCTCCGTTTCTCTCCAAATTTGTTCCATTGTGTAGATCTCGTCAATGCGAGTCCAACGCAAGTCGTTTCGTTGATGTCATATAAACAAAATATGATGGTTTAACCTTTTAAATACATTAAATAGTTAATTAAGATAATTAATGAAGATAATTAACCTAATAATTTCCCCTAATTTCTTTTCCCTTGCGTATCTCTTATTCCAGAACCGTGAAACCCAACGTCGACTTCATCTGGCATCTGCGCGAGTCACCTCCAGGTTGTCGGTCCCTCATCTGAACACCCCATCTCGACCATTGTCATGCCTCCTCCCTATGCCTTGAATAGTGCGCAACTCGAGGCTCTCTCTGGGCCTAGAACAGCGTGCAAATGCGCTGCGTTCTAGCGTGAAATTCAAGTGGCTTAGGCCACGAAATCCAATCATGACCGGAAGATCTCTAGTTCTTGAAGAGATGAAGAACATTGTAGTTGGAAGATTTTCGTATAGATGTAAGGATGAAGTGATTTTCGAGGAGAAATGTTGGAGATTGTCGGCCATTCAAACTGCTGGGGCGGCTGGGGAATCCCAACGACTGTCGCCCCTAACTAAATACCCCTATTCCGGACACAATGGAATGTGTTTTATAATTTGATTCGATTGTTTTGATTATTTTTTATCAAAAATAAAATATAAATCAATATAACGTTAAATAATTATTTTGAATGTACGTTTTAATTTACCACGACCACATACTGGTTTCAAAAATTACGAAATTTAAAATCTAGCTATGTTTAGCAAAATATGGTTCTAATGAACCTAGTTTCGTCGAATTTGGAGACCGTTTGAAAAATGCCCTTTTAACTAGCTTATTTAATTTGTAACTAAAATTGAACAGGCGTTTAAATTTACCACGCTTTCATATGAATTGCAATTGACTTGAAATTTTAAAGCTGGCAATAATTTGACGTTCTGAACCCAACAAAATTGGATTAGTCGACAACGGAGGTCGTTTGCAAAATGGCTATTTTTAAGGGATTATTTAATATTGTTAACCGACCTTTTGGTCCGGTTCCCAAAAGTACACAAGACACGCTCGACTCAACATATCGCGTGATATTACAGCCCGAAAGCGTCGCCAATATCATTCGGGGATCCAGAACCAGAAGACTCGAGTCTGGCCACTAGTAGGATGTCACATCTGTAACACCCCACCTCCGCCAGGGTCACTCGCAAAGGAATGCGCTAGCTTTGGAGGGGCATTATTGGTAAACATGCATAATGATATAGCAAGGCAGGACATGACATATATATATGTAAATAAACAGAGTACGTAAATAAAACAGCGGAAGATTTTTAAACTATTTCAAAAACAAGTCTGGTACATCAAAATGTCAATTTCCCAAATAAACAAGTCTAGTACATGAAATAACATCATCTGAAACTGAAAAAGAAAAACATAATAGTAGCTATCCCCAAAGTGGAAGAACCATAGCGAGCTCAAGTCCAAAGCATACATGAGCTATCCAAGAAAGCAGCTAAGCTCCAAGCTAGGCTCCTGTATTCCCTCCCTGAGAACCTGGGGGGGGGGGGGGGGGGGGAAACGGAAGAAAAGAGGCGAAACAAAACGGGTCAGTCAAAAAGACTGAGTAAGCCCTGCTACGATCAGTCTATAAACTAATAAAGTTAACATCATGATGGAAACTGAGAGGATCATAAATAACAACACACTGGCAGGATAAAACAACTACAAGATAGATAGAGGTGTCATCGCATAAAACAAGGTTAAGTTTTTGCACCACGGTGTACTAGCAAACCAACATAACAGGTATTGATCCCTTAGCCCAAACTTTGGCCCAATAACATGAAGTGACCTTAATATAAGGTCCAGCCCACGGTCTAGTCGATCGGCTCCTTATAAACCTAACACGTCAAGTGTTGGTGTCCATATGGCCCACATATGGTTGTAGTTAGTCTGTGCTGGGTCCACCTTTGGGTGTATCAAGCCCTCGGGTGTCAACCCCGGACACTTAAGCAATAATGCACAGCCCTAAACTACTGGTACCCGTGCCTCGAGTTTGTCCATCATCGGACTACGTGCACGTCCGTAGCCCGCCGGACCCGCACCGCTGTACCACTCGGCCATCGCCCTTTGGTCGCTTACATCAGTCCAGTAATCGTGCCCCGCCCTAGCCTAGCCTCTAGGGTTGTGAATGATACCAAACTGGGATTACTGCTGGAACAGACCACGTTGCTAGGGTTTCTAAGAGGGTTAAGTGTGATTTAACCCTTCACTAATCCTGGATTAAACTGGTTAAGTGTGGCTTAACCCCATTCTAATCCCTTGAACTCCCAAATGGATTAAACTAGTTAAGTGCACCCAACGGTTCATAACTTAACCACATTCTAATCCCTCGAATCCCCAAATTGGTTAAGTATTAGTGGACCCTGACTTAACCCTAATCATGAGGCATTAATTAATTTAATGCACCTTAACCTCTCACATTAGACCTTGTTGTGGTTACTAGTTAGGCCGGGCGGGTCCGGGTAGCTTTACACCACAACTTGGTCTAACCTCGGGTCTTGGCACCCCATGACCAACTTCTCACATTGGGTCCTATTGTTTGTAGCCACTAGTTAAGCCGGTCGGTTCCGGGTAGAATTACGCTACAAACTCAACCCAACCTCGAGTTGGCCATACTTATGTTTTCTAAGTGTCATGTCCACTTTATTTCAAAACATAATTACAAGTCAACCATTGCTTGGGTAGACCTAACTTAATAGGTAAATTCCCAAGGGGTAGACCTAACTTAATAGGTAAATTCCCAATCTTATATTTTCATGTATTTTTAAGTTTACCCCAAAACCCCCAACGTCATTCTATCGCTTACATATTCGTAGTAACGCATAAAGGATAGGAAGAGGGAATTTGGCACAACATACATGATAAACTTGCACAACAATCATGCATAACATGTTAGACTTGCACAACTTAGCATAATGGACTTGCATATTACCATAAACATGCATAATATGTCAAACTTGCATAACTTAGCATAGTGAACTTGCATATTACCTTAATCATGCATAACTTGTCAAATATGCACAACTTGTCATTTTAAACTTGCATAAGCATGCACAACTTGTCAAAACATGCACAACTTGTCATTTTAAACTTGCATAAGTATGCATAACTTGTCAAAACATGCACAACTTGTCAAAACATGCACAACTTGTCAAAACATGCACAACTTGTCATTTTAAACTTGCATAAGTATGCATAACTCAATAAACATACAAATCATGGCTTAGCAAACTTGCATAAACATGCATAACTCAATAAACATACAAATCGTGGTTTAGCAAACTTGCATAAACATGCATAATTTATTAATCTTGCAAACCATGACTTAGAAATCTTGCATAAACATGCATAACTTGTTAAACTTGCAAACCATGACTTAGTAAACTTGCATAAACATGCATAACTTGTTAAACTTGCAAACCATGACTTAGAAATCTTGCATAACCCAATTAACTTGCAAATCATGGCTTAATACACTTGCATAAACATGCATAACTCAATAAACATACAAATCATGGCTTAGCAAACTTGCATAAACATGCATAGCTTATCAAACATGCATAGACCCCAACTTTCATCACACATTAACTTTAAAGTTCTAAAATGAAGGTAAGAGGGCTTACGATGCTTATGCGGACTCAAATAACTATAGCAAATGTAAAGAACCCTTTATGCAACTAATTAAAGCCCCCAAATGCAAGCAACCTTGATCAAGACTCCTCCTTTATGATGCCAATTGAAAAACAAGCCTTTAATGCAAGCTAAGGAGGATCATACAAGCCTAAATACCCTTGTATGCATGGAAATCTCTTAGGGATTTGATTAGGAATTGTATGAAGAGGGTGGAGGCCATGAGAGTTTTGATTTTGGCATAGTTTAGTTACTAGATTGAATAATGAGTGATTTAGGGTAGGTTAGGGTCTTATTTATAGATTAGGCTAGTGATTTGGACCATAGGATTAACCCTAGATTCAATTAGGTCCATCAGATCCCGGAACTCTCTAGAAACAGACCACAAGACCCAACCCCAATCAGAAATGGTGCACCAGGCTAAGCAGCCCGTGCACCCCCTGTCGACAGGGCTGTCGACAGGGCAGTCGACATGCCTAGACCCCTGTCGACAGGCCTGTCGACATGGGGTCCTGGCGGGATTTTTCCCGCCTTGGCCCAGCTGGCCCAATTCTTCAAATTTGAATCTAATTTTTACTTAGTAATTTTCTGCAAACTTCAATGGGCCTTAACTGGGTCATACGGACTCCGATTTTCGAAAACTCGGACTCTATTTCGCGTATTTTTCCGAGACGAACGCAATGGCATAGCCCGTTTCCCTTGATTCCCATTTTATAATTTAATTCTTCCTCAATTTATGTTATAACAGATTATTAAAAATACGGGTTGTTACATTCTCCCCTCCTTAAAGGATTTCGTCCCCGAAATCTTCAAGTTAGGAAGAACGTATCCTACCATCCAATCATCCATCTACTCAAAGCATCATCCACGAGCAATCATTGTCCTTACAAGATTCTAAAGGCTGGATGAACATATGCAAAAGTGTGTGTGTATGTACTTACCTAATGCAAAAATCAGGCGGTTACTGATACAGTAAACCTCCTTAATGCATATGTATGTAAATCAGGCGGTTACTGATACAGTAAACCTCCTTAATGCATATGTATGTCAGTGAAATGAATCCATATGTATGCAAATTCCTAACATAATGTATAATATCTACATGCGTGCTCAATCATACATCCATATGCAACATCCATGTGATAGCATACGAATTTCATCCAAGAATAAACATAAACACTCATGCACATGCAATATGAGGAGTGTGTGAGCCGATCTAGTGCCTAATCGTGTATAATGCATCCACGAGCAACCACTTGCAAACACTTGCAACCACTTGCAACCATCAAGCATAACATGTCTCAAACACATGTTTCATCCAAAGGTTTCTACCTAAGGTTCTCATGACAAGATGGACACGATAAACTAGATAAACTAGATAAACTCCTTTTTGGATTACAAGAAATCCGTTCAAACTTTGACACATAGTATTAACCGATGAGTTTTAACTCCCTTATGGAGTTTATAACAGAAATAAGATCGAGAATGGGACCGAGAGGATATATACAAAAGATAACTTGCAAGCAAGCTCCACAGGAAAACAAGGATTAAGGATGCATTCTTAAGAAGAGATATGATGCGCGTATCTAGTCTTCGCTCTTCTTAGTCACGTTTCCTTGATCTTAACTCCATTGTGCTTTGACTATCTTTCACTTCATGATTCCTTGGCTTCCTAACTCCTATTTCCCAAATTCGAGTTGGAACTCATTTCATTATCGCCTCTCGTCTTTCTTTTCCACTTATTCTTCCTTCTGTATACCTGGCTGCCTCATGATCTTATGCCAGCTCTCCAAAATTCACTAGTGAATCCTGGATCTCGTCTACTTACTATAAAGTATTCCATGCAACAGAACTTTTCTTGAAAATACCAATCCACGTTGCCAATTGCCCCTTATAAACGCGATTTTCTATAACTCATGCTTAATCGAAATGAACCATCCGCCTAAGAGTGATAGGCCATACCTAGATTCAGTTGCCTACCCATGGCTTCCTGTAGGCTCCTTCAAAACTGGCCAACTTCTTGAGGGTAAACCGTTGCTAACCATGATGCAGTCCCCTCGCTCTTCACCGGACTGAAATGAGCACTCTTCGTGAGTCTACCTTTTATGACCCACATACCCGTATTCCCTTTCTAGTCTATCCACATAATCTATCGAGATGTTTTCACACTTCCCTTGCGAAACCACTAATGGAGGTAATGGCCCACTGGGCTTCTATGACTTGGCCTTAACTTGGTGGCACAACATGCATCCAAAGGCCAACTCGGCCACCTCCTTGAGTGATGCGCATCTCCAAGAACCTTCTTTACCAAGTCTTCCACTCGAGGAATACATAATCTCTCATCGTGCCTTAGTCATCCCTTGTCATCTATAGTATATCTAGTGAGGTGACTTAACATCTCGCCTCGAACCGACTGGTCCATGTTCTTGACTAACTGCGGGTCTTCTTCCTGCGAAACCCCCCCTTCTTGATCCAGAAGAGTAAGTCTAAGCTCAGGGAATGCTAACTTAACTAGCCAAACGGAGAAAGCTTCTTACTTCAATTGCCCTCCTCAGAGTTTTCCGGTCTTAAACCGCAACTACTTTAGCGGAATCCACCGCTAAGCCTTACTTAGGAACTATGTGCCCAAGAAATCCAACTTCTTTCCTCCAAAGTGACATTTGGAGAACTTGACCTTCCACTGGTGGCTCTAAGCGTATCCATCTCCATCTTGAGATGTATATCATGTTCTTCCTCGTTCTTTTGAGGAGATCAAAATATCGTCTATGACGACCATGACAAACTTGTTCAAGGACTCCCTAAACACCCTACCCATCCAGTTTACGTAATATGCGGGTGCATTAGTCAAACCAAATAGTATGACTAGCCATTCTAAAACCCATCTAGAGCCCTAAACGCAGTCTTGTCAATTCCATCCTCAGCCATCCTAAGCTGATGGAATCCGATAGCTAGATCAAAAGAAAACAGATGCTCCTACAAGCTGATCAAACAAATCATTGATCCTTGGTAACGGTTATCTTACGATAATCAACACATAAGCGAAACAAACTGTCCACATCAGTAACGAATACTACTGGAGCACCCTACTCGAAAATGCTTCGTCTCAGGAAGTTCTTAAGCAACTCCTTGACTTACTTTCTTAACTCTCATCTCGTGAGGTCATGTGCCTAACCGGCCACGAAACTGGCTTGGTATAACCAACCAGATAATGCGGAAATCTATCCCACGTCTAAGGGTAACCCCTTCACTTCACCCAAGATATCAGGATATTCTCGGACCACCCTCACCGATTGCAAACTATCGATAAACAAGTTGAGGGATTCAAGATAACATAACATGACGGGACCCATAGGGTTGCTAGAAATTTCTAGGGTATTACCGAGGCGAGTCATGAGCCCCACACCCTATATACAAAAACCCAGAATGGCCCAAAACAGGACGACCATTCCATGCCCAAAACCAACCCATATCCCCTGAAACCGAGAATATAAACATCCCACGAGAATTCTATACTCAAGATAGAAATTTTCAAATCCACTCAGACCATAGACAAACGGGCAGAACCCCCAATTGGATTTGAAACACATATGGGATCATCAACTACACTAGTACTTAGGTGCAAAACTTTCAACTGGATCAGATGAAATAAAACTATGCGATGTGCCAGAATCAAACAAAGTTCGAACAGGGAAAATCAGAAAATGTAAACGAGATTTTCAACAGAAACACTACCTCTATCATGAGCTGGAAGAACGGGGTTGAGGGGATGAATTCGCCCTCCAGATAATCCTGCACACTGAGTCTGACCTTGCCCTTGTTTCCTCGGGCAATCCTTGCTGAAATGTCCAAACTCACCACAATCAAAGCATTCGCCCCGCTTTCTCTTCTCCTTCTTCCTACATTCCCTGGCTATATGTCCAACTTCACCACAGAAGTTACATTTCATGTTCTTGCCCCGTTTCCCGGATTTTACTCTCTTGTCTTGAGACTCATTCGCCTTGACCTCTTTCTTGTCATTGTTACCTTCTTCTTGAAGTAGGGCCAAATTCACTAAACTCTCGAAAGTCGCCCCCAAGGGTATATGAGACAGGGCCAAATCACGTAATGGCTCGTTTAATCCTAGAGCAAAGTGTAGGGCCTTCTTCTGAGCTGTATTAACCAAGTCTAAATCGACCCGAGCCAGTTGATTACACTTATCTATGTATTCCCTAATAGTCATGTCCCCTTGCTTCAGTGATAAGAATCTCAGTCCAAACCTTCCTCTAAAGTCATCCCAAGTCTCAATTGGCCTAGTAGCGGTGGTGACTACCCACCAACGTGCAGCTTCTTCCTTTAGCAACCATACTGCCAATAAAACCTTCCTGCGGTCACCTATATCAAAGGTGGCTAAAAGATCTTCGGTCTCTTTCAACCAATTCCTTGCCTCTACAAAAGTCTTGGTTCCAAAGAAATTCTTGCAACCCATCATCTTAAAGTTCTTACAAGTTTCCGCAAAATCCGCTTGTGGAGGCTGAGGGAGAAGAGGAACATCAGCTACGGAAGGAGGAGGAGGAGGAACAGCGGCCTTGACTGGAAAGACAACACTAGAGACACCCGGGACCGGTGCCGTGACTTCCAAGTACCGACGAAACCAATCGGGTATTGTTACCCTTTCGGGTAAGATGAGATTATCAGACATGCTGGAAACGAAAAGAAAAGAGTTCAAACGAGGGATCAAAGGATAGTGCTAATGGCTTTTTGGGGAATAGCCTTTTAAAAATAACTAGACTTTTCTTTGGAAAATACTTAATACTTGGTTTTGAAAATAGTTTTTCAAAAGTTTTAAAAAACCTTTTTATCCCTTCTCGTAAACCATATGCTCTGATACCAAATGTAACACCCCACCTCCGCCAGGGTCACTCGCAAAGGAATGCGCTAGCTTTGGAGGGGCATTATTGGTAAACATGCATAATGATATAGCAAGGCAGGACATGACATATATATATGTAAATAAACAGAGTACGTAAATAAAACAGCGGAAGATTTTTAAACTATTTCAAAAACAAGTCTGGTACATCAAAATGTCAATTTCCCAAATAAACAAGTCTAGTACATGAAATAACATCATCTGAAACTGAAAAAGAAAAACATAATAGTAGCTATCCCCAAAGTGGAAGAACCATAGCGAGCTCAAGTCCAAAGCATACATGAGCTATCCAAGAAAGCAGCTAAGCTCCAAGCTAGGCTCCTGTATTCCCTCCCTGAGAACCTGGGGGGGGGGAAACGGAAGAAAAGAGGCGAAACAAAACGGGTCAGTCAAAAAGACTGAGTAAGCCCTGCTACGATCAGTCTATAAACTAATAAAGTTAACATCATGATGGAAACTGAGAGGATCATAAATAACAACACACTGGCAGGATAAAACAACTACAAGATAGATAGAGGTGTCATCGCATAAAACAAGGTTAAGTTTTTGCACCACGGTGTACTAGCAAACCAACATAACAGGTATTGATCCCTTAGCCCAAACTTTGGCCCAATAACATGAAGTGACCTTAATATAAGGTCCAGCCCACGGTCTAGTCGATCGGCTCCTTATAAACCTAACACGTCAAGTGTTGGTGTCCATATGGCCCACATATGGTTGTAGTTAGTCTGTGCTGGGTCCACCTTTGGGTGTATCAAGCCCTCGGGTGTCAACCCCGGACACTTAAGCAATAATGCACAGCCCTAAACTACTGGTACCCGTGCCTCGAGTTTGTCCATCATCGGACTACGTGCACGTCCGTAGCCCGCCGGACCCGCACCGCTGTACCACTCGGCCATCGCCCTTTGGTCGCTTACATCAGTCCAGTAATCGTGCCCCGCCCTAGCCTAGCCTCTAAGGTTGTGAATGATACCAAACTGGGATTACTGCTGGAACAGACCACGTTGCTAGGGTTTCTAAGAGGGTTAAGTGTGATTTAACCCTTCACTAATCCTGGATTAAACTGGTTAAGTGTGGCTTAACCCCATTCTAATCCCTTGAACTCCCAAATGGATTAAACTAGTTAAGTGCGCCCAACGGTTCATAACTTAACCACATTCTAATCCCTCGAATCCCCAAATTGGTTAAGTATTAGTGGACCCTGACTTAACCCTAATCATGAGGCATTAATTAATTTAATGCACCTTAACCTCTCACATTAGACCTTGTTGTGGTTACTAGTTAGGCCGGGCGGGTCCGGGTAGCTTTACACCACAACTTGGTCTAACCTCGGGTCTTGGCACCCCATGACCAACTTCTCACATTGGGTCCTATTGTTTGTAGCCACTAGTTAAGCCGGTCGGTTCCGGGTAGAATTACGCTACAAACTCAACCCAACCTCGAGTTGGCCATACTTATGTTTTCTAAGTGTCATGTCCACTTTATTTCAAAACATAATTACAAGTCAACCATTGCTTGGGTAGACCTAACTTAATAGGTAAATTCCCAAGGGGTAGACCTAACTTAATAGGTAAATTCCCAATCTTATATTTTCATGTATTTTTAAGTTTACCCCAAAACCCCCAACGTCATTCTATCGCTTACATATTCGTAGTAACGCATAAAGGATAGGAAGAGGGAATTTGGCACAACATACATGATAAACTTGCACAACAATCATGCATAACATGTTAGACTTGCACAACTTAGCATAATGGACTTGCATATTACCATAAACATGCATAATATGTCAAACTTGCATAACTTAGCATAGTGAACTTGCATATTACCTTAATCATGCATAACTTGTCAAATATGCACAACTTGTCATTTTAAACTTGCATAAGCATGCACAACTTGTCAAAACATGCACAACTTGTCATTTTAAACTTGCATAAGTATGCATAACTTGTCAAAACATGCACAACTTGTCAAAACATGCACAACTTGTCAAAACATGCACAACTTGTCATTTTAAACTTGCATAAGTATGCATAACTCAATAAACATACAAATCATGGCTTAGCAAACTTGCATAAACATGCATAACTCAATAAACATACAAATCGTGGTTTAGCAAACTTGCATAAACATGCATAATTTATTAATCTTGCAAACCATGACTTAGAAATCTTGCATAAACATGCATAACTTGTTAAACTTGCAAACCATGACTTAGTAAACTTGCATAAACATGCATAACTTGTTAAACTTGCAAACCATGACTTAGAAATCTTGCATAACCCAATTAACTTGCAAATCATGGCTTAATACACTTGCGTAAACATGCATAACTCAATAAACATACAAATCATGGCTTAGCAAACTTGCATAAACATGCATAGCTTATCAAACATGCATAGACCCCAACTTTCATCACACATTAACTTTAAAGTTCTAAAATGAAGGTAAGAGGGCTTACGATGCTTATGCGGACTCAAATAACTATAGCAAATGTAAAGAACCCCTTATGCAACTAATTAAAGCCCCCAAATGCAAGCAACCTTGATCAAGACTCCTCCTTTATGATGCCAATTGAAAAACAAGCCTTTAATGCAAGCTAAGGAGGATCATACAAGCCTAAATACCCTTGTATGCATGGAAATCTCTTAGGGATTTGATTAGGAATTGTATGAAGAGGGTGGAGGCCATGAGAGTTTTGATTTTGGCATAGTTTAGTTACTAGATTGAATAATGAGTGATTTAGGATAGGTTAGGGTCTTATTTATAGATTAGGCTAGTGATTTGGACCATAGGATTAACCCTAGATTCAATTAGGTCCATCAGATCCCGGAACTCTCTAGAAACAGACCACAAGACCCAACCCCAATCAGAAATGGTGCACCAGGCTAAGCAGCCCGTGCACCCCCTGTCGACAGGGCTGTCGACAGGGCAGTCGACATGCCTAGACCCCTGTCGACAGGCCTGTCGACATGGGGTCCTGGCGGGATTTTTCCCGCCTTGGCCCAGCTGGCCCAATTCTTCAAATTTGAATCTAATTTTTACTTAGTAATTTTCTGCAAACTTCAATGGGCCTTAACTGGGTCATACGGACTCCGATTTTCGAAAACTCGGACTCTATTTCGCGTATTTTTCCGAGACGAACGCAATGGCATAGCCCGTTTCCCTTGATTCCCATTTTATAATTTAATTCTGCCTCAATTTATGTTATAACAGATTATTAAAAATACGGGTTGTTACAACATCCCTTGAACGCGACCTCCATCAGTATTCATCCGCATCCGAGCCGAAGGCGAGCCGTGCTCCGAGCCGAAGGCGAGCCGTCAAGCGGGTCCGGGCGCAACGCCGGTGAGGGTCCGGGGCCCCACAGTCACGGTTCATCCGATTTTCTCCATGCCGGAAGCCCAGATTCCTTCACTTCGGACCAGCAAAATGGTGGATTCCTCCACAACGTTGCGCCAATAGAGCTAACCAGCCTCGACAACGCCTCTCGTCGAAATCCACTTCGCACCTCACCCCAGGTGCGAATTTCCGAGGCCCGACAGCCAGGGGTGCGAATTTCCTGTAGATGGTCCCCATTTCTACTTACTCCTACCTAACCCCTACCTGACCACCTCCTATAAATAGCCCATGGCCTCACATTTCAAAGGGGTTGGATTCTTGAGCTTTGAGACCTCCATAAAGCTTCATTAATGGCATCTCCTCTTTGAGTAAGAAGAAGGAAAAAATTGTCTTTTTCCTTATTATTCAATATATGATAATTATGACATCATATATCATGGAACATGAATGTAATGAGATGTCATGAGATAGTCTCAACCTTGTAATTCTTCCAAGTGATTAATAATATTCCAACGACTCTTCAAAGTGGACGTAGGCCCTCACTAAGGCCGAACCACTATAAATCTCTTGTGTGATTTACTGCTTATGCTTTATTTGTGTTCTTGTCTGTGCGACCATATTTATAATTCCTAGTAATTGGAATCTTTGGTGTTTGCGACATTTTTTGCCGTCACCAAATATTAAAATATTAATAAATTCCATAGCGACTATTTTAAATTTTAATTTAGTCATAACTTTAAATTTATAATATGAAATCTAAAATTTTCACATTTATTAGAAAGATATAATTAAATTGATTCTAAGTTTCTAGTTTTACTCGAATCCGATTTATTTTGAATTATGTATATTCAATTGAAATTTAAAACTAAATTTCAAACTACCGCGATGTTATGAGCTCGTTTTATAGTTAATATAAATATATACGTTCAAACATCATTTTAAATAAATTTTAAGTTGTAAATTCTTAAATTAAATCATTTTAAATATTTAAAATTCAATAAATCAATTAAAAGTAAATTTTAAATTGGTTCCAAAAATTAGGGTTGTTACACATACTGGTGTTGGTTTATTTTTAAGGGGTTACTGTTTGCTCATAATCATGTTCAACCAGAAGTTGGAATAGGGAATTTGGGTTTATATTATCACGGAACAATTTTGTAGCTTCTCTTTGAAATCATGTGTACCCTTTTATGGTTTCGCAAGGTTGCTTGAAGTTAGATCAACGAGTATTTCCGTAATACTAGTTCTAATTTATGTTTTCAATTTTGAAGCAATATATGCTACTGGTATTTGGTACTGGATGATATGTGGTTTAGCATGAAGATGTGCTTTACTATATTCTGGTGTCAATCATGTGTGTTCAAGATTGAATGTGGAGATGTTTTCTCTTTCATGATGATTATGCACGAATTGAGCACTTGGCTCGGGTGTGGTGTAGGGAGTTACACTCAATAGTGGGATGCAGGCCTAATCATGGCCGGAATTATGTTACTTGGTTTTAAATTTACTTGTTTTCTTGTTTTTTTATTATTATTGTTTCTTCATTTTTGTTTTATGTTTGTAATGGTTAGTATGCTAACCTTAACTTTGTACTGTTTTTTTAGATAATAAAAGCGAACCAATTTTCAAATATATATATATATATATATATATATATATATATACATACATACACACACACACACATATATATATTAATGGTTTAAAATTCTTAACCAATGGATATAGATATATGAAATAGCTAAGTAATATTATGGTCATTTTGTTTGTATTTTTAAAGTTGTTTTTGCTCTTGAAAATACAAGTAATATTGGATTTGAATATTCTAGAAAATTAGAATAATAATTATTTAAAAATATCATGTGTATATTTTTACTTGTTAGATATATACACACAAGTAGTTGTTTTTTTAATATTTTGTTTGTATTTAAACTTGTTTTAAATACATGTAAAAGAATTGGTTTTTAATTTTATAACTAATGGGAATATTTAAAATAAAATCTAAAATAACTTCACATCCAAGTGTGTATAAAATATGACCGTGAATTGATATGAAAAGATGGGTATAAATCTATTAAATAGCTTGCATTGCCTTAGAAGCTAAGTTTTATTTTAAAATCATAATTTTGCACATGGATATATACATTGATACTTGGCAGCCAAGTCTTATTGGTTTAATGCATTTATTACCCATGTTTGTACAATTTATGTGTGCTGCTATGAGTAACTTAGCTATACATTAGATGGGAGGGTTAAATCAAGTTTACCCTAAACGTAAATTCCTTCACAACCAATTAAATAGGGACTAGGCGTGCACATGCTGAAATACACCATTGCAACCATTCCTATAATCTTCATATAGTTATATATCTTAATCTATACTCTAATCAAACTGTGCATATCTAAACCCATAGCTCCATCCTTTTCAATCACTTAGCAGCAGTCCTCAAACATTCCATCAAGTACCCCATCAAAAGCCTAGGCTAGACAATATTTTACTACTTATTGCACCCTATAAATACAACTAGTATCCATCACATACTCACTCATATATTAAATGAAAACTGAAGCAAAACCATGGCAACAAAAGCTTATAAACCTGGAACCAAAACAGCGAACCAATATGATTGTAAGTAAAACCTTTTTACCAATTTAGTCTATTACTAATTGATATATAGAATGACACACACACACACACACACACACACACACATATATATATATATATGTATGTATGTATGTATGTATGTATGTATGCGTTGTGGTTAAATAGTTTTCATATGAAATGAATAATAACCTGAAGGGATCTGAAACAATATGTATGCCTGTAGCATGAAACTTAGGATCTGTTTTGTTGTAATAAACCAATGCAATGGAGGATCTGACTCCAACATAAAAGACGTTCAAATTTGAGTGTAGTTTATTTTAAAAATAGGTTTACTTCGAATAAGTCTCTACATATATAGATATATATTGTACAGTAAAAGTGGTTTTAAACTCAAAAATTAAATCATCGTAAAATTTAAATTCAGGTACATAGTTAAATTTGTAATAGAAAAACCATGATTTTTAAAACAGGAATCGGATTTTTTAATTACCTATGTTCTGAGAAACGATCGAGAGTTGGTTTTAGGCTTAAAAACAAAATTCGTGTTATATGTTAATGATATTTAAAATTGCTTTTTGGGGAGTTGCGTGGGTGATAGATGAAGGTACGGACATAATTTGGCAAACTCTGGTGGTCGTGGTTGACAGGGGAAGCAAATTTAGGTTTTGGGTTAATGTTTTGGGTACGAGTTTTGAACGTCTCATGTGAGAGCCTCGCGTGATCGAGTTTGTTGAAATTAGGGGTGGAGGTACTCTAGAGTCGGGGAAGCAATGGGCGGTGATGTAGGTGGTTCATGTGGTCGAAGGTGACTGGGAGAGGTCAATCTAGGGATGACTTGGAGCTGTGTTTTTCGAGTTAATGTTGTTGAAGAGGGTATTTGAAGAGGACAGGGTTTTGGGTTGAGATGGTCCATCGGTGATGAATCTAGTCTGAGATGGGACGTGTGGGTGAGGTAGCGATGGGTCTCAGGTGAGGGGGTCGATGGTGTAGGTGCACATGTGCACGGGTGTGCACTGGTTTATGTTCAAACAAAAGAAGAAAAAAGAAGCTGCAACAACTGTAGTTCGAAGACAAAAGGAAGGAGGGTCGAGCAGATTGATCATGATTTCTCTGATTTCCAAACTGGTGTTTTGTTTTGGTGCATCTGGCAAAAGAAGATATAGTGAGTAGCAGTCGGAAAAGAAGAAATAGCATGAAGAAATAAAGAAAAGAAAGAATGGGAAAAGATTAGGTGCAGACCGTTTATTATCGTATGCGTAGGTCATTGATTTTGGGCGTTGGGATTTGCCCATTAAAAAAAGGAAAGTTTTGTAACGACCCGGGGAATTCAACGCCCTAATTCCAACAATAATACACAAACTGTATTACCTGCCAGAACTCAAGTATCGAAAACACCAGATGGTTAATGAAAGAAAATAGAGGGTGAGATAAGAAAGAAAGAAATATTATAATAGAAGAAGAAGAAGAACTACAACAATAGAGTCTCACATCGCAATGGAATAAAACATAATAGAAATAAAAACTTTATTGAGAGCTTTAAAATAAAACTTACAATCATCAGAGTACAACAATACATCTGGACTGTTATATAGTAATCTATCCTCATGTACAACACACAGCGGAATAAATCTAGATATCATACGTCTGAACACCTTTAGATCGTCTTCGGACTTCACAACATTCGATAACCTGAACCTGCACAACCCGGTCTAACCCGAGCATTTACAAAACGCCGGATCAGTCTAGTGAACCTGTTAGACCAAAAAATGGTCCTAACACCGAATTGATAATGTTTTGTAGAGAATAACGAGGAATCATGAACAAAAAGCAAGAAAAATCAATCAACACACGGAATTTATAGTGGTTCGGCGTTAACAAGCCTACATCCACTTCATAGCTTCTCAATTCATTCAGAAATTACAAATACAATGAGTATTGACGCTCAAGCACTCAATTACAATGAATAATACTCTCCGAATTCGTTGATTTTATTAAAGAGGATGAAGGTTCTTCGTTGGTAGCCATGGCCGAAATAGATAGAGCTTCCTTGAGGCCAAAAAGTCCCCTTAAATGATGTGTTGTATGTGTATTTATAGGTAGAAATTCGGTTAGGGTTGAGTGGCCACGTGGCAGCTTCAGAGTAAATCTCGGAAGTAGTGGAGAACATGGGGGAATGGTCTTTAACTGCCCATAATTTGGTTAAATTCGGTTAGGGGTAGAGACCCGATCCGGTTGGCCCGATCCGGATAACCCGATCCGGATGACCCGATCCGGTTTACCCGATCCGGATGACCCGATCCGGTTTACCCGATCCGGTTTGGTTGGTCAGAAATATTCGCTTTAGCTTGATCCGAAATGGTGGAACCCAACCCGAAGCTTATGTGCACAGAAATACGAGTTTTCCCATCCTTCGTTACTTCGTCCAAGCAGATGTCGATCTCTGGCAGTTCATACTCAATCCCTGAGTGGCCTTCCTGATAGAGTTCTTCGGCTTTGGATAGCCTGGTCACAAAGCAGGCTAACATTTTGCCCCCCAAAGTACATCTTGTTGCAAATAAGATGTGCTTTGAATAAGTCGAGATGAATCTTTTTGGATCTTTTTCTGTATAAATGGCTTGTCATATGCCGCATTGCTTCCGTTGATGCTTATCGGGCCAAATTTCATGGCTAGAGTGGTCAAGATGATCAAGTAATTGTTTAGACTTCGTCGAATCAAGAGGTAGAATTCCTTTATCATAGGTCATGCGGTATGTTTGGCTCCCGTGTGAGATCGTACATGTAAAAGTTGATGCCAAACGACGCCATCTTCCTAAACAAGTCAAGTGTATTACTAAGCTAAGATTTCTTTAATGTATAAGTCAATGTATACAGTAGCCGTCCAAGCCATAGTATGGTGTCAGAATCTTCGTATCTTGAGCTAGCATCTGGACCGTTCGGATAGAGCGCATCAGAGTCGGCATATGAATTTGTCATTTTTGCTTGGATTTGGACTATCTCGATATCAGGATATTAATCTAGGACTCCATGATTGCATCTAATCGTAATAATAGTGCATCCGAAAGCCATGATCACTTCAGATTGTTTTATAGTCCCGTGATCACATACGAGTCAGTACGAGATGTTGTTGAAAACATGCAAGCCAATAGCTTGTAGGATTATCACAATTGTAAGGCAGCAGAGGAGTTCATCATACTCTCCATTTGATGCAGTTGCAGATCAAGTCTTTGAATTCTTGCTTGATCCGTAATTTCGCTCACTTGGATGGTCGGGATGAATCACGTCATATTCTAAAGATATAATGTATATGTTCTGAATCATGCATTGAGTCAGGGTCATGTTTAAAGTCAATCTGTCGGTTGAAGTTGATGTTCCTAGCATTAGTGGAGGACAAGAGAAGTCAGTGCTTATGCCCCCAGCATTGTTGGGGGTTATGATAGGTCAATCGGACATCCGATCTTTTAGCCTTTATACTTTTTTTCTGCCGCATCGGGTTAGATATGTAGGTTCAACAATCTTAGTCACCCTGTGTCGTTATGTGCACATTCCCAAGTCATCAAGGGTTGGAGTTGTATATGCGAATGGTCGAATCACATTCGCGTTGGGGTCAACCCATCTGTTTAGCCAGAAAGCAGTGATCGCCTTATTGAGTATATCAGCAAACTTAGATACTCTCCTCGCATCAGCTGCAGAGTTGAGTAAGCTCGTCAATCTTGCAAGCGAGCGAACGTCGTTAGTGAGTTATTCGAGCTCCTTCGTTCATGCTTTGGCATAATCCGAAATAGCGATCATAGTCTTGTTGAGTCTATCTCCCATGCTTGGTTCCATTAAGCTTGACAATCAAGACCGCGGGCCCGATTAATGACATTGGTCATTTCCAGAATTGTAAATTCCTGTTAGTCTTTCCTAGGGCTTTTCTTTTTCCTTTATTATTTCAAGAGTCAGATGGTGCTCCATTCTGTCGTGAAGACATTGAGATCATCCATTTCAACATTAGCACACTCTTATTGCACGAATCTGTCTGTCTCAGGATAGGATTTTCCAACGTTTCTAGGAGAATCTCATGGTAGAGAGATACCGAGGTTTGTTTTAGAGGTGAATCCGCCAAGTCCTCTTGGTGGGTCTCAATGCAAAGAGATTTTGAAGTTTGAGATATCCAGAATACCGGATACTATAGCAATCAACGCTATATATGGTCCAGGTCGATTTACCGATGCCACTGCGGCGTTGAATCTTTCAAGGAATGCATGCAGGGTCTCGTCTGATCTCTGTTGAAGCATCAATTAATGTTGCCAATTTGGCCCTCATCTTTGAGAAGTTGTCGCTAATTACCTAATTTAGCGCTAGTGCCCCCGGTATGAAGTCTTACATTGGGTGGAAGCCGGTTTCTGGCTTCTTAGTTGCGCATATGTAATAGCAGTCAATCAGGCTTCTGTTTTTTAATTCTGGATGGTGATCCGCTACTTGGATGTATGCAGGTTGTTCTTGAGGAGCCATTCTTCTGCTTATAGTCTTGGTTATTGTGAAGCTCAGATAATCGTAAATGTGCCTAAAGCTGGCAGATAGTCAGATGATGATGTTCGAAGATCTTATCCTGTACTCCCCATCCATGGGGATTTTACTAAACAGTGGTCATCAAATCCATGTATTCTCTGAATTCATACTCCCTCATCGAGCTGTGAGTTAGAGTTTGATAGAAAATGATTTATTTGTGTCCAGCTCATGTTAGTCCTTGGTCTCCCATCCAAGCTTTGAGGTTCGGAGTCGGATGGCAATGAAGTTAGACTATAACTTTCTCGAATGCTCTCGTCTTCCCCCTACATGGGGAGCCTCATGTTGAGGTTGAGCTGGATTTTAAACATTCCTCCGAATTGGAGCAAAGGTTGGTCGGGCTTCGTTTAATTTTTCGGTGGCTCTTGCATATCCATCGTTTTCATCCAAAATGTTACAGTCGGAAGTTGCATGCTACAAATGCCTGGGAGGAGGTTGGTTGCATCTTGTTTCATTAAAGACGACTATGCCAACTTGTCCTAGGGTCCCATATGATCTGGACCATGGAGCAGGGAGTGTTTGAGCCAAGTTCGTTGTCGCTTGAATTTCCATGGTGCTCGCTCCAACGAGTAAGCCGTAGTTACTCGGCCTTCCATCTATCTAAGTAAAAAAGTTATCCATCATTTTCTGTCGTTTCCAGAGAAGTTTGTCTCACTGAGCCATCTGAGTTCTCAAATCAGCGAGGGTACCATCTATTTCATATCTAGCTTGACATGTTGAGGGATCATTGCAAGAAGAAATTTACTGACTTCCTTCGTTCCAAGCGCCTTCTGCACCAATATCCTCAGCACGGAAGAAATTTATATCTTCCTTCTTCTTAGCCTTTGAGTTTGAGTGTCAGGAAATTTGCCTCCTCGCAAGTTAGAGTTCATAGTAATGGCGTCCTCCTTTATATGTGGTCTTTCAACCGGGAATTCGGTCTGGACTAGCAAATGGACGTTCATTCTGCATCCATTTCGTGGTCCTCAAGCAGCAATGTGGCCCCAGTCCAGGGGTAATGGCGAAAGGTCGGTAGTTGTATCACCTCCCGTTCAAATTTAGGCATGGATGCATGGAAAAGAGACATTGCTTTATAAGCTTATGTGATTGAGTTATCCAAGTGCTCGAGTTATCACGTTTTCCATTCAACGTATTTGCGAGGTAGCACTCGTCGTTGCACTTGGGCTATGGCCAGTCACACATGGGTGTGTATGTTGATTTGATATATCCCTCTTAGGGCCTCCTTTCGGTCATTGCCTTATGTCGTGTGACACGTCATTGAACAATTCACTCTCAAGGCCTCCTTTCTGTCATTGCCTTGAGTCTCCTGAGAAGTTTATCATTAGGCATCAATGTCAGCCTTCTGGACGTAGCCCTTTGTTTGTTTTCCACCGGCCTGTTGCGGTTGTCGCGAGTGCGGCGCTCGCATTCTTATCTTGTTATCTTGTACAAGCCTGCACTCTATAAACAAAGCAAATCTCTAAGTAATAGGTAATAAAGCACATCACAATCAAGCAAGGGTCCCAATTCAGAATCCCTGCAATCAAATAATATCTAGCAAATCATATAGAATTTATCTAAAGGGGTGATGTGTGTGCGCCCCCAATCAATCATGAATAAAGTGCCTGCCCAGGGCTTGTTTGGGATTGATTAGGATCGACAGTGCATTGCCCCTCATGTCCGGACATGAAGGGTTCGGGCTCAGCTTTCACTCTTGCCCCCGGTACTACAGCAGGGTAGGAGCCCTTTTATGTCATTTAATCAACATGCCTTTATACTCTCCTGTCGTATGCCCAGGATAGAGTTCGAACTCAGCTTTCAGTCTGCTCCCCAATCCTTCAGCAGGGTAGGAGTTCTTGCGGTGCCAGTCTTTGGCGCCTTTATACTCTCCCGTCGAATGCCTAGGGTAGAGTGGAATCAAGGCGGTTTTTAATCGTGGTGCACCATCACGCCTTGGGGACGTCGTCTTCCCGTCCTTTATACTCTCTCTCGAATCATAAGCTGGAAGACAAGTAAATGTCTATGAACTATTACGTATGGAATGAGTAGATAAGGATAACGTGAAAGATAACGTCAAAGGCACACCTAATTACTAACGAATGATTGCTACACTGCACCGCACATTACTACATTGCACCGCACATTACTACACTGCACCGCACCAGTCACCCTAAAGGTTGATCCCACTTGCTTCACACAGAAACAATATAAATAGCCTTACGTACCCCTAGCTGACTTCATAGGTGCCGTCTGCCCCTATCTCCACTAGGTGTACCCCACTGCCCTCTTAGAAATTTTATAAGTAACTTCGTGTACTCCTAGCTGACTACATAGGTGTCGTCTGCCCCTATCTCCACTAGGCGTACCCCACTACCCACTTTCGATCGGCTCCCTACTCATAGATACCCGTGCTGGCCCCACAGTGGGGTGTATCACTCCCCTAAAGTGGCAACCCGATACAACTGAGAATGCACGGCTTATACCTACACGATGCAACAACGTCTTACCTACCAGCCCGGGTCCACACACGCATATGAAACCCGTTGGACTTGCGTTGCCACCGCTCCCCGTTTTGGCCTCTTACAGTCAATCCCACTATGCGTGTCCCGTCCTCGACTTGGGTCAAGCCCACAAAGATACATTTGGGATACTGGTTGAAATGGGCCCCCACAAGCTACCCACCTAAGCTTGTCACCACTAGTATATCCCACTTAACCCTCTTAGTCATGTTTCATTTACATGTGTGTTTGGTTAAGTCTTACTAATCGTATTTCACATGCCACTAAGGGCACCCACTAGATTCCTCATGCCACCCAAGGCACCTACTTAACCCCCATGTCCCACTTTACATGTTTATCTGGTTAAGTATTTCTTAATTCATTCAGGCCATAACCTCATAAAGACCTCTCACATTAGACTGGCATTTATGGCAGCTGGATTTGCCGGGCGGGTCCGGGCAGTCTTACACCATAAAAGAGTCTAACCTCGTGTCTTTACAACTGTTATGCTTTTGTTTAGGCCTGAGACCTCTCACATTGGGCTGACATTTGTGACCACTGGATTTGTCGGGCGGTTCCGGGTAGGTTTACGTCACAAATGAGTCCAACCTCGTGTCCTAAGCATTGATTGACAACTTTCAATCTTTTACCCCAGTTTTAATAATTCCCTATCAAAATTATTAGTTAAGTCCACTTTTATTGATGTCCATAATTGACTCAATTATGGTCATCCACTCATGGTATGTAAAATCATATCAATTGCACCCAACATCTTATTATTAAATCCTTAATATTACCCCTACCCCACGTTTATACGTTCGCTTATTCAACGTAGAATATACGTTAGACTCGAATAGTGTAACAACACGTATTTTTAATAACATGTTATAATGTAAATCAAGGCAGAATTAAATTCTAAAATCTGAATCAAGGGAAACGGGCTGTGCCATTGCGTTCGTCTCAGAAAAATACGTGAAATAGAGTCCGAGTTTTCGAAAAACGGAGTCCGTATGACCAAGTTATGGCCCAATGAAGTTTTCAGAAAATTCTAAGCCCGAAAACAGTTCAAATTCGAATTCAGATTCGAATTACGACCAAAGCAGAATGGGCGGGAATCTTCCCTCCCCAGGCAGGGTCGACACAGGGGTCGACACCAGTGTCGACCCCCCCAATGGGGCGACACCCCTGTCGACCCAGGGGTCGACCCCCCCGGTCGAACCAGTTTTTCTTGGTGCACCATTTGTGACATGCTGAGTCTTGTTCCAGAAGTTTCTGACAGGATTTGACGGACCAGATGTGTTTTAGGGTTAATCTTATGGTCTAAATTAACCTAATCATCTATAAAAAGACCCTAATACCTAGCCTAAATCATCATAAATCAATTCTAGTAACTAAGTGCTGCCAAAATGTTTAATCATGGCCTCCACCCTCTTGTCATAGCCTCCATCTTCATTCATATGAGAGTTCCTAAGCTTGTTTGAGAGTTTCTAAGCTTGATTTAAGGCCAAAGTTCAATCTTTCTTCATCAAAGCGAGGATCTTTTGCTTGTTTCTCAAGGGTTTTCATTGGAGCTTATCATTTGGGAGTGTTTAGAGTTGCTAGTGGCTTCGTCTCAATCTTATTTATATTTTATAAGTCTTCATAGCATTGTAAGCCCTATACTACTATTAGATTCTAACTATGAAGTTAAATATGACATGTTGCAAGTTTGAGTTTGGTCCCAAGTATGATTTGTGCTTTGATCCTATCATGTTATGCATAGATTTACCCTATGCAAGTTTGTAAAGCTACCACCTTGACTATGTGCATAGAAAGCTATGACCTTCGATTTGGAATGTTGCATTTTGCAACATGAGAACTCTCATAACCTTCATGATAACTTGCATATAATGTTATATGCGAACTTCTAGTCATCATCCTATGTCATTTATGATCATGTTTCACCTATTTGCTTAAGTTGGTATTATGCATGTTTTGAGGCCCATGATGTAATATGCAAGCTTATGAACATATTTATGCCTCATATGCCACCATGTTTAACTTGTGGCCAACCTTATTACCTTATGCCCTTTTGTCATGCTTTTGCCAAGTTCCCTCTTTTGATCTATGTTATGTTATGCGAAACGTACATGCGATGGGAATGCGTTGGGTTTGGGTAATATTAATGACTTGAAAACATGGTTTTAAAATATGACATGAACATTGACTTGTGATTATGTTTGTAAACATAATGATGGACATGACACTTAGAAAATATGAGTGTGGCCAACTCGAGGTTGGGTTGAGTTTGTAGCATAAACCTACCCGGAACCGACTGGCTTAACTAGTGGCTACAAACAATAGGACCCAATGTGAGTAGTTGGTCACGTCGTACTTGAAACCCGAGGTTAGACTAAGTTGTGGTGTAAAGCTACCCGGACCCGCCCGGCTTAACTAGTAACCACAACAAGGTCTAATGTGAGAGGTTGGGTGCATTAAATTAATTAATGCCACATGATAGGGTTAAGTCATGGACTACTTGAAAACTTAACCAATTAAACACGATGGATTGGTAGGGTTAAGTCATGGACTACTTGAATACACTTAACCAATTAAACCCGATGTATTGATAGGGTTAAGTCATGAACTGCTTGAATACACTTAACCAACTCAATACATGGTTAAGATAGGGTTAACCCCACTTAACCCACTTGAAATCCTAGTTACGTGGTCCTTTTCAGCAGTAACCAACTTCGAAGTATCATGGGTACCATGTACTAGGCTAGGGTGGGGCACGATTACTGGACTGATTGTAAGAGGCCAAAAGAGACGGCTGAAGGGTGCAACGGTTGTTCAGGCGGACCATGGTCATGCACATTAAGTCCGGAGTTGAACATGGGCACCAGTAGGTTTAGACTGTGCGTGCTTGAATTGTGTCTGTGGTTTACACCTTAGGGCTGGATACACCCTGGGGTGGACCTAGCACAGTTAACTACATTCCACGATTAAGCCGTATGACACCGATACACGACGAGTTAGGCTTATAGGGAGCCGATCGACTAGACCGAGTAGTTGGACCTCGATTTAGGTCATCTCATGATGTGGGCCAGCTTTGGGCCAAGGGATCATTTCTTGATTATACTTGACATGGATTGGAATACTAGTACACACCTGGTGCAACTTAACCTTGTATATGCGATGCCACACTTGATCTATCTTGTTAACTTTTCACCATGCCAGTTATCACCCTACATCTCATCTCTGTTTTACATGTTCAGTTAACTTTATTAGTTTTTATACTAATAGTAGATAGGACTTACCAGTCTTTTTGACTAACCCGTTTTCTTTTGCCTCTTTTCTTCCGTTTCCCCCCCTCAGGTTTACAGGGTGGGAACACTGGTACTTAGCTTGGATCTTTAGCTGCTTTTCTGGATAGCTCATGTACGGTTTGGACTTGAGCACGCTATGGCTTTATTCTACCTTGGGGATAGTTACTTTATGTTATTTCCAGTTTTCAGTTTATGTTTCTAGACTATGTTTTGTGGAAAAATAATGACCAAGTACTTTGATGTAACTTGACTATGGTTTTGAAATGTTAGTTTTATTCGCTGCTTTATTTACTATGTTTTTACTTATATGTTCTGTCTTGTGATATCTGCATGCATGTTTACCTTGTTTAACGCCCCTCCAATGCCAGTGCCCTTGCAAGAGTGGCATTGGCGGAGGTGGGGTGTTACAAATAGTCTAACTCATAGCACAAAAATAAATTATCATAACATATAGACAATTAAAATGAATCTAATCATAATAGGGGTGAAACTTGCATAAATTACACATGTTAAGGATCTAAAGGTGTCAACTTGTTAAAGGTCACAATTTACATAATATGATCATAACCCAATTTTATGTATAAACTTGCATATGGGGTTTTAGGCAACATAATGATGGTGTGAACTAACATAGAATTTCACATATGTCATAGCATAATTCTAGATGTCATAATAGATGTCATGGCATATGTTCATTACTTTTCTAATCAATCTAACTTGCATATATGACTTGTCCTATAGATCGACATAGCCCAAACATAATAGATCAACATAGCCCAAACATGATGATTTGATTAACATGAACTAACTAGCATAGATAATAGCATCATGACTTTATAACATGTATGATTCATCTCAATTTAGCATAGAAACTCTCAACATACATAACATCATCATAGCATGATTTACAACATATAGGATACATAGCATAGGATTTATAACATACATGATAACATAAGGTTTACAACAACATGTATGACAATTCACATCATCTACTCATAATCCATTCATGACTTAACCTAATTAATTCAATAATAATCTTGTTAAGACTATCATACTCACAATTATAGAAGAAAGAGAGTCGAATTAGCGCTCTTTTGATGAAGAATCGCTGTTAGGGTTGGGTAGTTCTGATTTGGTTGCTGTTCTTTATCTTTAATTTGATGGCGGCTGCTCTAGGTCTCAGAATATCAGCATTACGGCCATGGTCTTTGTTTATTTTCTGATTTAGGGTTTGTGTATGGGGGTCTTTTTATAGAGTTATAAATTAATTTAAGTCGTCGGATGTTCTTAGGGTTAATCAAAACCATTTAATTATGATAGGGTGATGAGTCAGCCCTAATGACTCAGCAAGGAGTCAGAATGGACTCTACAACACGGGTCAGCCTGAACCAGAAAGCTGTGCAGCCTCCAGCCTCGGCCTGGGCGCACATGGCAGGTGCGCCAGTGTAAATATGTACTGGCGCACTTCCCAAGTGCGCCAGTGCATTTATTTTTTTTTGTTTTATTTTTTTCTTTGCCACCAAACTTCGTTCGTCCATAACTTTTTCATCCGGTACTCGTTTCCCGCAAACTCGGACTCTATCTCCACTAGAATTCCGAGACGAACACAATGGCGCAACCCGTTTCCCACAATTCTCACGTCTGAGATTAGTTATTCTTTAATTTGTAAATATTAATATTAACAGAATTACGGGGTGTTACATTCTCCCCTCCTTAAAGGATTTCGTCCCCGAAATCTTCAAGTTAAGAAGAATGTATATCCTAACATCCAAACAACCATCTACTCAACCATCAAACACAAGCATCCAATGTCCTTATAGACTTCTAATGCTCTCATGTTTAAATGCACAGTGTGTGCATATGTCCATATCTAATGCAAAATCAGGCGGTCCACTGATCCAGTTGACCTCCTTAATGCAAACCATGATAGTGCCATGCGTCCATTATGTATGCAAAAGTTCCCTAATGCTACATATTATTTCTACATGCGTGCACAACCATTCACCAAAATGCGGTATCCATATGATAGCACAACCATTATACATCCATTTTACTAAATACAACCATTTATATGCAATATGCAGTATGAAGTGACTGAGCCGATCTAGCGCCTAATAGTGTGTGTATATGCGTCCACGAGCAACCTCTAGCAAACACTTGCATCCACTTTGCATCCATCATACATAACATGTCTCAAACACATGTTTCAACCATAGGATTATCCTAACTAAAGGTCAAGGATACTAGCGAGAGGATACTCTAAAGGTAAGATAAGTACAAGATAAGCGATAAAGGAGAAATTAAAAGACATACCCTCGAAAAGAAAAGGGTATCGTGAACGCATCTTCTCTTCTGTCTCCCAAGTAGCGTTGCTCTCGTCGTCTCCCCATTGTACTTTGACTAGTCTGACCTCTCGATTTCTCAGCTTCTTAATCTCCGACCCAAGAATGCGCGTTGGAGCTCGTCGAATCGTCGCGTCACGCTCTATCTGCACCTCTCTAAGCAAGTTCGGCTCTACCACTTCTGCAGTCTCGTGCAAGCACTTCCTCAAATGTGATACATGGAATACGTCGTGTACACCACTAAGTCTCTCGGGCAACTCCACTCTATACGCCATTTTCCCAGTCTTTTCCTTAATAGGAAACGGTCCTACGAACCTTGGTGCTAATTTCCCAACGGATCCAAGGCGAACAACGTTTCGTAATGGAGACACTTTGACAAAGACCATGCCCCCAACCTCAAACTCGAGATCTGTCCTCCTCTTATCCGCATAAGATTTCTGCCTATCTTGCGCTGCTTACATCCTCCTTCGAATCAAGTCGATCTTCTCCGAAGTCTCCCTAATCATATCGGGCCCAAGTAAGATCTTGTCCGTAGACTCCCACCAACCTATAGGTGAACGACAAGGTCGTCCATAAAGAGCTTCGAATGGTGCCATACCAATGCTAGACTGAAAGCTGTTATTATATGCGAACTCCACCAGTGGAAGATGCTCTTCCCATGTACCCCCAAAGTCTAGGATACATAGCCTCAAAAGATCCTCTAAATGCGATTCACCCTCTCGGTCTGGCCGTCCGTCTGAGGATGATATGCGGTGCTCAAACATAACTGAGTCCCTACCACCTCTTGTAAGCTACTCCAAAATTCGCTAGTGAAAATAGGATCATGGTCGCTCACTATGCTAGAAGGAACACCGTGCAAACGAACTATTTCTCGGACGTATACATAAGCTAACCATGGAGCACTCCTCTTACTCTTCACGGGAATGAAATGGGCGCTCTTAGTAAGTCTATCTACTATAACGCAAATCCCCGTATTACCCTTTCTCGATCTCGGTAATCCGTCAATAATGTCCATCGAGACGCTTTCCCACTTCCATAGTGGAACCTCCAATGGGTGAAGTAACCCACCGGGTTTCTTTTGCTCCGCTTTTACTTATTGGCACACCAATCATCTAGCGACATACTCGGCTACGTCCCTCTTCATACCGACCCAAAAGTAAACTCTCTTCATGTCTTTGTACATCTTGTCCCCGCCGGGATGAATGGTCATCTTCAAATGATGTGCTTTGTCAAGAATAGTCTTCCTTAGGTCACCGTCTTTTGGTACACAAAGTCTACCATCCCTACATAACCAACCCTTATCATCTAGGGTATACCTACGGAGATGGCTTGATGACTCCCCTCCTTTGAGCTTTTCTACTAACTCAACCAACTGCGGGTCGTCTCGTTGTGCCTCGCCAATCCGTCCCAAAAGCGTAGGTCTGACCTCCAAGGATGCTAGCAAACCGGGTACAAAGTCAACGGAAGGTCTAAAGTCAAACATCGAAATAAATTCTAAGCTTCGCCGCTCCACAAACAAAGGACTTAAGGATAACCTTTTTCTACTTAAGGCATCCGCCACCACGTTACCCTTGCAAGGGGGTATATGCTATCTCGAAGTCGTAGGATGCTAAGAACTCCATCCACCTTAACATATCTCCCTTCCCTAGAGACCACATGCCCTAAATTCCTCACTTCCTTCCTCCAAAAATGGTATCTTGGAGAACTTAGCTCTAAGCTAGTGCACTTGTAGAGTCCCTAAGCTTTCCCTAAGACATAGGGCTTGCTCTTCTCTGCTTCTAGAGATAACCAGGATATTATCCCATATAAAATCGTCACAACTATCCATCTCTCACGCAGACCATCCTAGTCGAATTCGACATCCCCCAAGTGCAAGCCCCAAAGGCCTAAACCAATATCAGACAAACACCCAAGGGATACCTCCTTCGAATTCAGACGACCTACGTGATATGATACTAGTAAGATGGTCAATCAATTGAGCACTTGACCGAATCTGGCCGTCCTTGCCAGTCTTGCTCCAAAACTACCGCTGATTACATAACGGGCTTTGCTTAATCTATTAAGCACATACGAAAACTTATTCCGCGCCTATGGGTAAACCCCGCGCTTTATCAATGATGTCTCCATACTCACGAACCACACAAACAGGTTCCTAATCATCGTTAGATGCGTCAAAAGATTCTAGGCAGCTAAGCATCACTGAACCCCTAGGGTCGTAAGAAATATGAGGGTTTTTCTACAACGAATCAATAGTCTAACTACCCTCCTTTCATAGTCTAGGATGGCACCCCGCTTGGCTAGCCAATCCACCCCTAGAATCAAACTACAGCCCGTGAAACCAAGGACAAAGGCGTTGCATTCAAACTCAACGCTCAAGATAAACACTCTCAAATCCCGACAAATCATAGAAAGATGAGCCGAACCACCAATAGGATTTGAGACTACTAAGGGATCAGTAACAATACTAGTATCTAGGTGCAGTGTTTCAACCAATGATGTAGAGATAAACGAATGCGATGCGCCCGAATCGAATAAGGTACGGACAGGATGATCAATCAGAAAAACTAAGCTTTCAACAGAAATGGTTCTACCTCGTTCTTGCAGCGGTGGGACCGCGAGAGCCTGAACTTGTCCCCTTGCCTTCCCTGGTGCCATTAGAGCCTGCACCTGTCCTCTCGAGGTAGACCCTGCCCTCTGCCCCTTCCTTGGGCAGTCCTTCACTAAATGTCCCGCATCGCCACAATGAAAACAGCCAGTCTTCTTTTTCTTTCGGCAATCCTTGCTGAGATGGCCTGGTGTCCCACAGTTAAAGCATTTCTTCTTCCCCTTAGCATTGTTGCCTTTGCCACCCTTATTTTGATCCCCTTTCTTCTCGGGTGCCTTATCAGCTTTAGTGCCTTTCTCCTCGTGCATGAGTGCTATTTCTACTAGCTTCTCAAAGGTGGCCCCCATAGGGATGTGGGTCATAAACAACCCTTGCAACGGTTCATTCAATCCATTAACGAACCTCAGAGCCTTCTTCTCCGGCGTGTTTACTAAGTCCAAACCAAACCTTGCTAGCTGATTAAATTTGTTGACATATTCTTTCACTGATGAGCTTCCTTGCTTCAATGTCAAGAACCTTTCCATATATAGATTGTCTTCTACCCTCGAAAGAAACTTTGCCTCGAACCTACGTCTAAAATCCGCCCAAGAGTCAACAGGACACTCCCCATTAGTGACCTCCCACCAAAACGAGGCCTCTCCCTTCATCAACCAAGCTGCTAATCTAACTCTCCTCCCTTCTTCCACTTCAAAGATTTCTAGCAATTCTTCCACCTCCTTAAGCCAATCTCTAGCTTCCACAAACGTTTCTGACCCTTGAAATGGTTTCCCACCCATAGCTTTAAATTCCTTGCACGTCTTTGCAAAAGTATCTACGCGAGGAGGAAGAGGAGGAACGGGTGCAACTGGTGGTGGAGGAACATTGGCTGGACCTGCAGTGGCCCTAGCCTCTAATAACCACCTATACCATCCTGGTATCGTTACACCGTCGGGTAGATTAAGATCTTCAGCCATGCTGAACGAAAAAGGAAAGATTCAAAATGGAGAATTCGAAAGATAAAGATATATGGCTATTTGGGGATTATGTTTTTCATAAAATCTTCCTCTTTAAATTTCTCATTAAAACATGTTTTTGAAAACATTTCTTCCAAAAATAACTATTTTTCTAAAGTATTTTTATCTGTTCTGGTAACCTTAAGCTCTGATACCACGTGTAACACCCCACGTCCATTAATGTCACTCACAAAGGGAATGCATTAACTTCCATGGAGGTTATAAGTGAATATAGAACAGAAAAATTACAACAAGACAGATAATAAGTAGTACTTGAAAACTAAAGCTTCATTTTATTGCAGCGGAAACATGTTTATTACATCACAAAACCATTTATCAGAGTCAAGTACATTATCCATCTTCATAAAAACAAAATACATAATCCCTTTACACAAATAGCCAAAAAAAAGATAACAAGCTGGACTTTACTTCAACGGTCCAAGCTTTCCAAAGAGAGTTCAGCAATCCAATCAAACTCCACTAGAACTGGGCCCAATCTGAGGACCTGGAGGGGGAAAAGGATAGAAATGGAGGGGGTCAGACATAAAGTCTGGCGTGTATGATAATTCTAACAATACTATTATCAAAATAACTAGACTAAGGCATAAGCTGGAAGACAAGTAAATGTCTATGAACTATTAGGTATGGAATGAGCAGATAAGGATAACGTGAAAGATAACGTCAAAGGCACACCTAATTACTAACGAATGATTGCTACACTGCACCGCACATTACTACACTGCACTGCACATTACTACACTGCACCGTAGATTACTACACTGCACCGCACATTACTACACTGCACCGCACATTACTACACTGCATCGCACATTACTACACTGCACCGCACCAGTCACCCTAAAGGTTGATCCCACTTGCTTCGCACAGAAACAATATAAATAGCCTTACGTACCCCTAGCTGACTACATAGGTGCCGTCTGCCCCTATCTCCACTAGGTGTACCCCACTACCGTCTTAGAAATTTTATAAGTAACCTCGTGTACTCCTAGCTGACTACATAGGTGCCGTCTGCCCCTATCTCCACTAGGTGTACCCCACTACCCACTTTCGATTGGCTCCCTACTCGTAGATACCCGTGCTGGCCCCACAGTGGGGTGTATCACTCCCCTAAAGTGGCAACCTGATACAACTGAGAATGCACGGCTTATACCTACACGATGCAACAACGTCTTACCTACCGGCCCGGGTCCACACACGCATATGAAACCCGTTGGACTTGCGTTGCCACCGCTCCCCGTTTTGGCCTCTTATAGTCAAGCCCAGTATGCGTGTCCCGTCCTCGACTTGGGTCGAGCCCACAAAGATACATTTGGGATACTGGTTGAAATGGGCCCCCACAAGCTACCCACCTAAGCTTGTCACCACTAGTATATCCCACTTAACCCTCTTAGTCATGTTTCATTTACATGTGTGTTTGGTTAATTCTTACTAATCGTATTTCACATGCCACTAAGGGCACCCACTAGATTCCTCATGCCACCCAAGGCACCTACTTAACCCCCATGTCCCACTTTACATGTTTATCTGGTTAAGTATTTCTTAATTCATTCAGGCCATAACCTCATAAAGACCTCTCACATTAGACTGGCGTTTATGGCAGCTGGATTTGTCGGGCGGGTCCGGGCAGTCTTACACCATAAAAGAGTCTAACCTCGTGTCTTTACAACTTTTATGCTTTAGTTTAGGCCTAGGACCTCTCACATTGGGCTGACAATCGTTACCACTGGATTTGCCGGGCGGTTCCGGGCAGGTTTACGTCACAAACGAGTCCAACCTCGTGTCCTAAGCATTGATTGACAACTTTCAATCTTTTACCCCAGTTTTAATAATTCCCTATCAAAATTATTAATTAAGTCCACTTTTATTGATGTACATAATTGACTCAATTATGGTCATCCACTCATGGTATGCAAAATCATATCAATTGCACCCAACATCTTATTATTAAATCCTTAATATTACCCTACCCCATGTTTATACGTTTGCTTATTCAATGCAGAATATACGTTAGACTCGAATAGTCTAACTCATAGCACAAAAATAAATTATCACAACATATAGACAATTAAAATGAATCTAATCATAATAGGGGTGAAACTTGCATAAATTACACATGTTAAGGATCTAAAGGTGTCAACTTGTTAAAGGTCACAATTTACATGATATGATCATTACCCAATTTTATGTATAAACTTGCATATGGGGTTTTAGGCAACATAATGATGGTGTGAACTAGCATAGAATTTCACATATGTCATAGCATAATTCTAGATGTCATAATAGATGTCATGGCATATGTTCATAACTTTTCTAATCAATCTAACTTGCATATATGACTTGTCCTATAGATTGACACAGCCCAAACATAATAGATCAACATAGCCCAAACATTATGATTTGATTAACATGAACTAACTAGCATAGATAATAGCATCATGACTTTATAACATGTATGATTCATCTCAATTTAGCATAGAAACTCTCAACATACATAACATCATTATAGCATTATTTACAACATATAGGATACATAACATAGGATTTATAACATACATGATAACATAAGGTTTACAACAACATGTATGACAATTCACATCATCTACTCATAATCCATTCATGACTTAATCTAATTAATTCAATAATAATCTTGTTAAGACTATCATACTCACAATTATAGAAGAAAGGGAGTCGAATTAGCGCTCTTTTGATGAAGAATCGCTGTTATGGTTGGGTAGTTCTGATTTGGTTGCTGTTCTTTATCTTTAATTTGGTGGCGGCTGCTCTAGGTCTCAAAATATCAGCATGACGGCCATGGTCTTTGTTTATTTTCTGATTTAGGGTTTGTGTATGGGGGTCTTTTTATAGAGTTATAAATTAATTTAAGCCGTCGGATGTTCTTAGGGTTAATCAAAACCATTTAATTATGATAGGGTGATGAGTCAGCCCTAATGACTCAGCAAGGAGTCAGAATGGACTCAACAACACGGGTCAGCCTGAACCAGAAAGCTGTGCAGCCTCCAGCCTCGGCCTGGGCGCACTTGGCAGGTGCACCAGTGTAAATATGTACTGGCGCACTTCCCAAGTGCGCCAGTGCATTTTTTTATTTTTTTCTTTCTTTCTTTGCCACCAAACTTCGTTCGTCCATAACTTTTTCATCCGGTACTCGTTTCCCGCAAACTCGGACTCTATCTCCACTAGAATTCCGATACGAACACAATGGCGCAACCCGTTTCCCACAATTCTCACGTCTAAGATTAGTTATTCTTTAATTTGTAAATATTAATATTAACAGAATTACGGGGTGTTACATTGGTACTTCTATCCAATCTCTGAGGATTAGAGTTAGTCGGACAAACAGTCAAAAGACGTTGGCCAAAGCTTTGCGTTCCTCCGATCAATCTATGGGAGGAGTGATTGGCACCAAACTTCGGGTACCTGCATCATTCATATCGCATGAGTTAGTCATGTCCATAACTCAGGAAGCATGTAAAAGTAAATTGTATGATTGAAAAGTAAGCATATCAAGGGGCAGTGCTGCCTCCTTTAATGGATCGAGCCATGTAGACGGTCGAACTGCATCCATCTAGAATCGGATTCCGACGTTGAACGTCAATGCACAATTATCTTGAGGTCTGCCACGTGTGAGCCAATGAGTGGATGGTCACCTCAGATCCATCTTAAGCTATACAACTTCTCTCAGGCGAAGGACGTGGCTCTGTAAACGAGCAGTTCAATCGGGCTCGTTACGACAATGCTCCATAATTCTTCCTGTAGGTGCTCAAAGTTTGATCGGTACCAGATTCGGGGTACCTACATCATCCACATATAAATTCATCTGAGTTAGTTACATCAATAACTCGTAAAGTAGGGAAATATAAGAGTCATGGTTAAAAAGTAATCCTGTTAAAGGAATGAATATCATTCTGTGCGAAGATGGCATTGCACGCTCTTTGCAGGTCCATTTTTCCTCACTACCTCTCTGTCAGGGGATGGCTGTCAAAATCTTTAGCTGGTGATGAACGTCTTTTCAAACCGTTGTTGGGTGGAGGCCCTAAGAATGAACAGACCTTGATTGAGGACTTGGAGTGACAAAGGCAATTAGGTAAATACTATAAGCGAATGACGAGGTCGCATCTTATTTGAATCGCCTTCTTGCCCCCATGCTAAGGGTAAGGATTGAGTATAAGGGAGTCATGGCTGCTAGGGGGATAGTCATATCTCATCCATCCGCAGATATGCCTTTAGTCCCACGTTGGGAATAAGACCTAATGCACAGATAATTAATCAGCATCCAGGCTTAAGTGCTCTAAACCTTTAACTTGCCACCTCCATTGAGTAGCATCTCCTAATTAGCTAAATAGCAGGCTCTTCCAGTAACATGGTCGCCATGGACCATTCCCATTCCATCTTTCATTAGGAATTTTAGCAATAGATACCAGGGTGCAATGTAAGCTCTAATCACCGCTAGAGCTGGTCAGTTTAGACCTTAGTCAGATAAACTTGACTACAATAGCATGGCTTCCAAGGCTTGAAGTAATGTTCATGTTTTCTATCACAATTGATGTATGAAGTCGAGAGCTAACGGTCGATTCATATTTGTTTTGATCTCGAACTCTCATCTCTTGACAAAGGTCATATGGTGACTGGTGAGCAGTCAAGTTGCTATCATCCGAGCAAAGATTCATATGTCCAATCATGGCCTGCAGGGGTTCAGCTGTTACCTATCGCTGGGCACCAAAGTATGTTGACCTAACCCTTATTCGATGGAAATCAGTCTTCCTCAATGCGATTGACAGCAAATAGCCATTGCAAAGGTTAGCTAAGTTCTTCGGGAGGTGAGACGCAGGACATTTTAATCATCACATCATACAATTGAAATGTAGCTTTGGGATGTTGGGATCCTTAGCTGCTTTCTGGTATCCCACTATTGACAATCATGGTCACTAAGATCATATGAATCATCTTTGAAGTAGTGCTCGAACTGTTCTATATAACCGTCATTCGATGCTCCGCCGATTGGACAGGTTTAAGTCATATAAATGGGATGGTCACTACTCATTAGGGAACAACATCAGTTGCATTGCTGAAATCTACACTATCGGAGTTCCAGAAGATGAGGCTACTATTAGACAATCATTATCTCGTATATTGTCGTTGATAGCAAGCTGAATCTGACTGACAGCTCCTCCCATTGATTGGCATCGACAAATAGAGGCTACGGCTTCTGGAGGAATCCTAGTCGTTGCCATTTGGTTGTCATATTCTTTGACTATCCACCTTATCTTCATTAACAAACTTTGATGACTACTGTTGGTCAAAATATACGTCGAGCCGAAGGCGAGCCGTGCTTCGAGCCGAAGGCGAGGCCGTCAGCGGGTCCGGGCGCAGCGCCGGCCGGGGTCCGGGGCCCCGTAGTCCCGGCGGCGATCGACCATCAAATTACGGCTCGGGAGTGCCTTTAGGCTGGGTCGGATTATGGATGCTCCATCAGTAACATTCATTTCCTCGGTTCGGTTCGGGGCACCCTCTTGGTTCGGTTCGGAGATGCATCATTGGGTCGGGTCGGGGTATCAACAACAGCTGGATTCGAGTCCTGCTCAACAAGTCGGGTCGGAGCACTGTCCCCGGGTCGGTTCGTGGTGCCACTCCTTTATGGCTCGGGTCGGGGGTACACATCCAATCCGATGATAAAGCTTGCCAGGAACTTGAATTACTTGGCTCTCATTCGAGGTGATAGGGGATCGGGTCGGATTGAGGTGTCAGTATCGGGTTGGTTCGGGTCCGACCCGACCCGGGCACACCTGAACCAGTGACTGGAACCAAACCTGCAGCCTGCTTGTCATCTTGTTCTGTACTCACTTCATTTCTGTGAGAAGCCCGTTGCTTTTTATCTTTTCTTGTAGGCATGGAAAACGTGGATTATCTCTTCGGATTTGGCGATCCAAATAATAGAATAATAATCCAGAAAGCTGAGGATTCAATCTTCTCAGTGAAAGCACCAAAATGTTAGACCAAAAAATGGTCCTAACACCCAATTGATAATGTTTTGTAGAGAATAATGAGGAATCATGAACAAAAAGCAAGAAAAATTAATCAACACACGGAATTTATAGTGGTTCGGCGTTAACAAGCCTACATCCACTTCATAGCTTCTCAATTCATTCAGAAATTACAAATACAATGAGTATTGACGCTCAAGCACTCAATTACAATGAATAATACTCTCCGAATTCATTGATTTTATTAAAGAGGATGAAGGTTCTTTGTTGGTAGCCATGGCCGAAATAAATAGAGCTTCCTTGAGGCCAAAAAGTCCCCTTAAATGATGTGTTGTATGTGTATTTATAGGTAGAAATTCGGGTAGGGTTGAGTGGCCACGTGGCAGCTTCAGATTAAATCTCGGAAGTAGTGGAGAACATGGGGAAATGGTCTTTAACTGCCCAGAATTCGGTTAGGGGTAGAGACCCGATCCGGTTGGCCCGATCCGGATAACCCGATCCGGATGACCTGATCCGGTTTACCCGATCCGGATGACCCGATCCGGTTTGGTTGGTCAGAAATATTCGCTTTAGCTTGATCCGAAATGGTGGAACCCAACCCAAAGCTTATGTGCACGGAAATACGAGTTTCCCATCCTACGTTACTTCGTCCAAGCAGATGTCGATCTCTGGCAGTTCATACTCAAGCCCTGAGTGGCCTTCCTTGTAACAACCCGTATTTCTGATAATATGTTATATTGTAAATCGAGGCAGAAATTAATTCTAAAATCTGAATCAAGGGAAACGGGCTATGCCATTGCGTTCGTCACGGAAAAATACGCGAAATAGAGTCCGAGTTTTCGAAAATCGGAGTCCGTATGAAGAAGATATGGACGAACGAAGTTTGGCAGAAAAACCCGAAACAGGCCAGAAATGCACTGGCGCACTTGTGAAGTGCGCCAGCACAAAAATGCACTGGCGCACTTGTGAAGTGCGCCAGCACAAAAATACACTGGCGCACTTGGGAAGTGCGCCCGTGTCGAGCCAGGAAACCTGCACAGTTTCTAGAGAGTTCTGTGGTTGGGTGCACCAGTTTGGGGTTTGGGCTTGGTCTTAGGGCTGGTTTCTGGAAGGCTCCGAAATCTAAGGGTCCTAATCTAATTTAGGGTTAATCTAAGGGCCTAAAACACTTGCCTAATCTATAAATAAGACCCTAACCTACCCTAAATCATTCATTATTCATTCTAGCAACTAAACTATGTCAAAATCAAACCTCTCATGGCCTCCACTCTCTTCATACAATTCCTAAATCAATTCCTAAGTGATTTTCCATGCATACAAGTGTTTTTAGACTTGTATGATCATCATTAGCTTGCATTAAAGTCTTGTTTCTCTCTTGGCATCTTAAAGGAAGAGTTTTGATCAAGTTTGCTTGCATTTTTGGGGTTTTAATTTGTTGCATAAGGGGTTTCTTGCATTTGCTAAACTCATTTGAGTCCGCATAAGCATTGTAAGCCCTATTCCTTTCATACTTGAACTTTAAAGTTAAATGTATGATATGCAAGTTTTCTATCATATGTTATGCAAGTTTTGTATGCAAGTTTGATATGCAAGTTTTGTATGCAAGTTTGATATGCAAGTTGTCATATGTTATGCAAGTTGATATACAAGTTTATCATGTTGTAATATGCAAGTTTTGTATGCAAGTTTGAAATGCAAGTTGTCATATGTTATGCAAGTTTGTTTATGCAAGTATGATATGCAAGTTGACATATGTTATGCAAGTTTGTTTATGCAAGTATGATATGCAAGTTGACATATGTTATGCAAGTTTGTGTATGCAAGTTTGATATGCAAGTTGTCATATGTTATGCAAGTTTGTTTATGCAAGTTTGATATGCAAGTTGACATATGTTATGCAAGTTTGTTTATGCAAGTATGATATGCAAGTTGACATATGTTATGCAAGTTTGTCTATGCAAGTATGATATGCAAGTTGCCATAAGTTATGCAAGTTTGTTTATGCAAGTTTGATATGCAAGTTGTCATATGTTATGCAAGTTTGTTTATGCAAGTTTGGTATACAAGTTGTCATATGATATGCAAGTATGTTATGCATGTTTGGGATGGTCATGCGGTTCATGTTATCATGTTATGCATGCTTTTTGGGCCTAAAAATGTAATATGCAAGTGTATGAACACATAAACCTTTCATATGCCACCATGTTGAACTTGTGGCTTTAACATTTTTATGTCATGATTATGCCAAGTTCCCTCTTTCTATCCTTTATGCGCTATTGCGATATGGAAGCGATGGGATTGCGTTTGGGGTTGGGTAAACTTAAAAGACATAAAAACATGAGCTTGGGAATTTACCTATTAAGTTAGGTCTACCCATTGGGAATTTACCTATTAAGTTAGGTCTACCCAATTGCTTGAGAATTTGTAACATGTTTTGGAAACATGATGGACATGACACTTAGAAAAGATAAGTGTGACCAACTCGAGGTTGGGTTGAGTGTGTAGCGTAAACCTACCCGGAACCGACCGGCCTAACTAGTTGCTACAAACAATAGGACCCAATGTGAGAAGTTGGTCATGTTGTACCTTGAACCCGAGGTTAGACCAAGTTGTGGTGTAAAGCTACCCGGAACCGACCGGCTTAACTAGTAACCGCAACAAAGTCTAATGTGAGAGGTTAAAGCGCATTAATTAATTAATTAATGCTACATGATAAGGTTAAGAAAATCTGACTTATGACACTTAACCAATCTGAACTCGGTAAATTAACGGGGTTAAGTTGACCTACACTTAACCAATCTGAACTCGGTAAATCAACAGGGTTAAGTTGAACTATACTTAACCAATCTAACTCAGTAATGTGGTAAGACTGAGAACCAATTTGATACCTGGTCTGGATAAACTAACTTGATTGATAAATTAAACGAACCTGTTTTGTGGATCTGTAGGACCCACACCAAGTTAGGCAAGTTTGTAAATCTGTTATCTGATCCGTTAGTCTGAAAACTGATCGTCTGAACCTAATATGTCTGAAATCTGTTAATATGTTAATATGAATCTGATAGTCTGGGGACACAAGGGGGAATACTTGTGTCATCTGTTGTTTGGGACCCATATTAGTCAGTAACCCTTTCTGGTATCAAAACTTTGACCCAACCGTAGGTGGGGTCCGGGCACGCTTACTGAACTAATTATAAGTGGTTCATTCTGATAATGGCGATGGGTGTTGATGGTGCGTTCCAACCGGGTCATGTGCGTGCGTGGATCCCGGTCTGCCTCTGAGGATGTAAGACACCGTGACATGTGTAAATATGCCTGTGCCAATTGGTTGCCACTTTAGGGAGTGATACATCCTATCGTGGGGCCGACACAGGGTATTTATGTATTAGGGAGCCGATCGCTGGGGTAGGATTTAGGGTACACTTAGTTCTGTCTGATTCTGTTGGTACCGTCTGTTTGTGGGGTGGCAACACCCGTCTGTTTCTGAGTGGTACCGTTCTGTTAGGGTGGTAAAGGCCCATTACTGTAGCATTCCGTTTCTGTACTTCATCTGTTAGGGTGGTTAAGGCCCATTATTGTTAGCATTCCGTTTCTGTACTTTATCTGTTGGGGTGGTAAAAGCCCATTTTTCCCAAACTCTATTTCTGTATGGACCATTCTGTTCCGTCCTGTTTCGATGTGAACATTGGGGTAACACCTAATCCTGTTATACTAGAATTGGTACCAAGAAGTAAGATCTTGGTTTGAGTCAAACACCTGATACTGGGCCAAGCTTGGGCCAAGGGATAAATTCTGGATTATACATGACATGTTAGAATGTTAGCACACCTGTGGTGCAAAACCTTAAACCGGATTATGCGATGACACCTTTATCTACCATTGTTAGTTAATCAACATGCTAGTATGTTGTTATCCCTATGTTCATACCTGCTGCTCATGTCAGTTAACTTTATCAGTTTACATTGATTGTAGTAGGGCTTACTCAGTCTTTTTGACTGACCTGTTTTCTTTCGCCTCTTTTCTTCCGTTCCCCCCCAGGTTTTCAGGGAGGGAACACAGGAGCTTAGCCTGGATCTTACCTGCTTTTCTTGGATAGCTCATGTATGCTTTGGACTTGAGCTTGCTATGGTTTTCCACTTTGGGGATAGCTACTTATGTATTTCAGTTTTCAGATGATGTTGTTTTATCTAGACTTGTTTATTTGGAAAATTTACATGATGTTGTACCAGACTGGTTTTGAAATGGTTTAAAATCTTCCGCTGTTTTATCTATGCATCTATGTTATTTACTCTGTTTACATATATACATATGTTCTTGTTCTGCCTTGATATATCATTATGCATGTTTACCTGATTCAAACGCCCCTCCAAAGTCAGAGTGCTTGCAAGAGCTACCCTGGTGGAGGTGGGGTGTTACATTTGGTATCAGAGCATATGGTTTACGAGAAGGGACAAAAAGGTTTTTGAAACTTTTGGAAAACTATTTTCAAAACCAAGTATAAAGTATTTTCCAAAGAAAAGTCTAGTTTATTTTAAAGGCTATTCCCCAAAAGCCATTAGCACAATCCTTAGTTATCTATTCTCAGTTTCCTCGTTCTGAATCTATCTTTTCCTTCGTTTCAGTATGGCTGATAACTTTGTTATCCCAGAGGGAGTGCAAGTTCCTGTTTGGTATAGGAGACTTATGGAGGCTAGGGCGACCGAAGCCGGCCCCGCAAATGTTACTCCTCCTCCGGTGGTTAATATTCCTCCTCCTCCTGTCGCTAATGTTCCTCCTCCACCAGTTGCTGAGGTTCCTCTTCCTCCTCCCCCTCAGCATCCTCAGGTTGACTTTGCAAAGACTTGCAAAGATTTCAAAGCAATGGGTGGCAAGAACTTCCAAGGCACTGAGACTTTTGTGGAGGCCAGAAATTGGTTGAAAGAGACCGAGGATTTGTTTGCTATCTTTGGGTTAGACGATCAGAGGAAGGTCTTGTTGGCGGTTTGGCTTATGAAGGATGAAGCCGCTTATTGGTGGGAAGTCACCAATGGTACTAGGCCTGTTGAGACTTGGGCTGATTTCAGGGCAAGGTTTATGCTTAAGTTTCTGTCTTCTACTGAAGAGAATTTGCAAATGGAAAGGTTTATTGCTTTGAAGCAAGGAGACATGTCTGTTAAAGAATATGTGAACAAGTTCAACCAGTTAGCTCGTTTTGGCTTGGATATGGTGGGTACTACTCAGAAGAAGGCTCTTCGTTTTGCTAGAGGATTGAATGAGCCGTTACAGGAATTAGCTATGTCTCATGTGCCCATGGGGGCCACGTTTGAGAGTTTGGTAGATATGGCCCTACTCCATGAAGAGAACAAGAGTGCGAAGAAGGAGATCAAGGTGAATGAGTCTCAAAACAAGAAAGCGGGACCCAAAAAGGAAATACAGAAGAAAGAGGAGAAGTCTGAAGATAAGAAGGAAAAGAAGTGCTTTACTTGTGGAAGCTCAACTCATTTAAACAAGGATTGCAGAAAGAGAAAGGGCACTTGCTTTAACTGTGGAGAGATGGGGCACTTCACTAGGGACTGCCCGAAGAAGAAAGGGACTACATCGGAAGGAACGATGAATACGCGCATAGCGGGTGAATAGATTAGGGCTAGAATAATTTGTCTGTAGGATGTTTAATTTTCCTTGTCTGATTTTCAGTTTGAAACTCTTTTTCTGGTATCTCGATTCTGTAATGGAAACTCAGTACTTTAATGCTAGTTTTGCTTCTGATCTGGTAATGGTCTCAAACTCCCTGAGAGTTATAACTCATCTGTCTGTGATAAATTGGGATTTGAGAGTATCTGTGACTATGACAAATACATTCTGGGTTTTTTTACCATGCTTAGTTTCCTGAGAATCATTTGGGGAAAATCTGATCGGTACTAGTAGTCTGTAAGTATATGTACCAAGTTTTTGTTTTATCTATACTCGCTTCCATCACTCGACAATATCTGGTGGAGATAGGAATCCTATGGATGTAAACATGTGTTTGAGACATGTTATGTTTGATGGTTGCAAGTGGATGCAAGTGGTTGCTAGTGGTTGCTCGTGGATGCATAAACACACACTAGGCACTAGATCGGCTTGAAATACACTCTCATATTGCATATGGACGTGTGTACATTTTCAATTCTTATGGTTGCAAGATGGTTAATTCAGCACATGGATGTTGCATATGGACGAATGGTTGTGCACACATATAGTATTATGTGATTAGGACTATTTGCATACATGATGGATTCATTTCACTAACATACTCTGCATTGCTGATCTTTGCATTAGATAAGAACATATACACACACACCTTTTGCATATGTTCATACCGCATTAGAATCTTTAAGGACAATGATTGCTCGTGAATGATGATTTGAGTAGATGGATGATGGATGGTAGGATGCGTTCTTCCTAACTTGAAGATTTCGAGGACGAAATCCTTTAAGGAGGGGAGAATGTAACAACCCGTATTTTTGATAATATGTTATATTGTTAATCGAGGCAGAAATTAATTCTAAATTCTGAATCAAGGGAAACGGGCTATGCCATTGCGTTCGTCTCGGAAAAATACGCGAAATAGAGTCCGAGTTTTCGAAAATCGGAGTCCGTATGAAGTAGATATGGACGAACGAAGTTAGGCAGAAAAACCCGAAACAGGCCAGAAATGCACTGGCGCACTTGTGAAGTGCGCCAGCACAAAAATACACTGGCGCACTTGGGAAGTGCGCCCGTGTTGAGCCAGGAAATCTGCACAGTTTCTAGAGAGTTCTGTGGTTGGGTGCACCAGTTTGGGGTTTGGGCTTGGTCTTAGGGCTGGTTTCTGGAAGGCTCCGAAATCTAAGGGTCCTAATCTAATTTAGGGTTAATCTAAGGGCCTAAAACACTTGCCTAATCTATAAATAAGACCCTAACCTACCCTAAATCATTCATTATTCATTCTAGCAACTAAACTATGTCAAAATCAAACCTCTCATGGCCTCCACTCTCTTCATACAATTCCTAAATCAATTCCTAAGTGATTTTCCATGCATACAAGTGTTTTTAGACTTGTATGATCAGCATTAGCTTGCATTAAAGTCTTGTTTCTCTCTTGGCATCTTAAAGGAAGAGTTTTGATCAAGTTTTCTTGCATTTTGGGGGTTTTAATTAGTTGCATAAGGGGTTTCTTGCATTTGCTAAACTCATTTGAGTCCGCATAAGCATTGTAAGCCCTATTCCTTTCATACTTGAACTTTAAAGTTAAATGTATGATATGCAAGTTTTCTATCATATGTTATGCAAGTTTTGTATGCAAGTTTGATATGCAAGTTTTGTATGCAAGTTTGATATGCAAGTTGTCATATGTTATGCAAGTTGATATACAAGTTTATCATGTTGTAATATGCAAGTTTTGTATGCAAGTTTGAAATGCAAGTTGTCATATGTTATGCAAGTTTGTTTATGCAAGTATGATATGCAAGTTGACATATGTTATGCAAGTTTGTTTATGCAAGTATGATATGCAAGTTGACATATGTTATGCAAGTTTGTGTATGCAAGTTTGATATGCAAGTTGACATATGTTATGCAAGTTTGTTTATGCAAGTATGATATGCAAGTTGACATATGTTATGCAAGTTTGTCTATGCAAGTATGATATGCAAGTTGCCATAAGTTATGCAAGTTTGTTTATGCAAGTTTGATATGCAAGTTGCCATAAGTTATGCAAGTTTGTTTATGCAAGTTTGATATGCAAGTTGTCATATGTTATGCAAGTTTGTTTATGCAAGTTTGGGATGGTCATGCGGTTCATGTTATCATGTTATGCATGCTTTTTGGGCCTAAAAATGTAATATGCAAGTGTATGAACACATAAACCTTTCATATGCCACCATGTTGAACTTGTGGCTTTAACATTTTTATGTCATGATTATGCCAAGTTCCCTCTTTCTATCCTTTATGCGCTATTGCGATATGGAAGCGATGGGATTGCGTTTGGGGTTGGGTAAACTTAAAAGACATAAAAACATGAGCTTGGGAATTTACCTATTAAGTTAGGTCTACCCATTGGGAATTTACCTATTAAGTTAGGTCTACCCAATTGCTTGAGAATTTGTAACATGTTTTGGAAACATGATGGACATGACACTTAGAAAAGATAAGTGTGACCAACTCGAGGTTGGGTTGAGTGTGTAGCGTAAACCTACCCGAAACCGACCGGCCTAACTAGTTGCTACAAACAATAGGACCCAATGTGAGAAGTTGGTCATGTTGTACCTTGAACCCGAGGTTAGACCAAGTTGTGGTGTAAAGCTACCCGGAACCGACCGGCTTAACTAGTAACCGCAACAAAGTCTAATGTGAGAGGTTAAGGCGCATTAATTAATTAATTAATGCTACATGATAAGGTTAAGAAAATCTGACTTATGACACTTAACCAATCTGAACTCGGTAAATTAACGGGGTTAAGTTGACCTACACTTAACCAATCTGAACTCGGTAAATCAACAGGGTTAAGTTGAACTATACTTAACCAATCTAACTCAGTAATGTGGTAAGACTGAGAACCAATTTGATACCTGGTCTGGATAAACTAACTTGATTGATAAATTAAACGAACCTGTTTTGTGGATCTGTAGGACCCACAACAAGTTAGGCAAGTTTGTAAATCTGTTATCTGATCCGTTAGTCTGAAAACTGATCGTCTGAACCTAATATATCTGAACTCTGTTAATAAGTTAATCTGAATCTGATAGTCTGGGGACACAAGGGGGAATACTTGTGTCATCTGTTGTTTGGGACCCATATTAGTCAGTAACCCTTTCTGGTATCAAAACTTTGACCCAACCGTAGGTGGGGTCCGGGCACGCTTACTGAACTAATTATAAGTGGTTCATTCTGATAATGGCGATGGGTGTTGATGGTGCGTTCCAACCGGGTCATGTGCGTGCGTGGATCCCGGTCTGCCTCTGAGGATGTAAGACACCGTGACATGTGTAAATATGCCTGTGCCAATTGGTTGCCACTTTAGGGAGTGATACATCCTATCGTGGGGCCGACACAGGGTATTTATGTATTAGGGAGCCGATCGCTGGGGTAGGATTTAGGGTACACTTAGTTCTGTCTGATTCTGTTGGTACCGTCTGTTTGTGGGGTGGCAACACCCGTCTGTTTCTGAGTGGTACCGTTTTGTTAGGGTGGTAAAGGCCCATTACTGTAGCATTCCATTTCTGTACTTCATCTGTTAGGGTGGTTAAGGCCCATTATTGTTAGCATTCCGTTTCTGTACTTTATCTGTTGGGGTGGTAAAAGCCCATTTTTCCCAAACTCTATTTCTGTATGGACCATTCTGTTCCGTCTTGTTTCGATGTGAACATTGGGGTAACACCTAATCCTGTTATACTAGAATTGGTACCAAGAAGTTAGATCTTGGTTTGAGTCAAACACTTGATACTGGGCCAAGCTTGGGCCAAGGGATAAATTCTGGATTATACATGACATGTTAGAATGTTAGCACACCTGTGGTGCAAAACCTTAAACCGGATTATGCGATGACACCTTTATCTACCATTGTTAGTTAATCAACATGCTAGTATGTTGTTATCCCTATGTTCATACCTGCTGCTCATGTCAGTTAACTTTATCAGTTTACATTGATTGTAGTAGGGCTTACTCAGTCTTTTTGACTGACCTGTTTTCTTTCGCCTCTTTTCTTCCGTTCCCCCCCCCCGGTTTTCAGGGAGGGAATACAGGAGCTTAGCCTGGATCTTACCTGCTTTTCTTGGATAGCTCATGTATGCTTTGGACTTGAGCTTGCTATGGTTTTCCACTTTGGGGATAGCTACTTATGTATTTCAGTTTTCAGATGATGTTGTTATATCTAGACTTGTTTATTTGGAAAATTTACATGATGTTGTACCAGACAGGTTTTGAAATGGTTTAAAATCTTCCGCTGTTTTATCTATGCATCTATGTTATTTACTCTGTTTACATATATACATATGTTCTTGTTCTGCCTTGATATATCATTATGCATGTTTACCTGATTCAAACGCCCCTCCAAAGTCAGAGTGCTTGCAAGAGCTACCCTGGTGGAGGTGGGGTGTTACATTCCTGATAGAGTTCTTCGGCTTTGGATAGTCTGGTCACAAAGCAGGCTAACAGAACCAGAGTGAGAAAAACTCGCCAAGTTTTAAAACATCACACAACTTGATTTTAAAGTCAAACCATTTCTTTTTGAAATCATATCTTTTTCTGATATTATAATAGTGTCTAAACACAAGTAAATATCAATCTAGCGGAATGCTTACATCTAACGTTCCACATATATAGTATACAATCAAAACTGCAGGATCTTATTGGAGATTGGATTTCCAACTATGACAAGGTATGGAACCACCTTTCGATAGTGCATTTCTAGAGGCGAATACACTGGGTTCAACAAGAACTTCTTGCAACCCGGCCACACATGACCGACCACTTATTTCGCTTGAGTGTATCGAATGTATATCACCAACGGTTGGGAGCTACCCTTCCGTTTCCCGAAAAGGGACAACATCAAAATAGATTAAAGAAGGAAATGAATTATCTCTAGGTAGGTGATTATAAACCCTACTTGGGTGCGACCCAGTTAGCCATGCTACCTGCCCAATTTTTGTCATTTCCCAGTTGAAGAGGCTTGAGGTTTAACACTACCTTTAGCACAACATATCACCATTCACTTTGAATGCCACATCGTCAGATCCGCCAAATCACTGATTGACGTCCACAACCATACTCTGGTCGTTAAGCTAAGAGAAAGTGTATAGCCTTCTCCGCCACTAACAGAATTACGTTTGTAAAAATCAACTTACGTGATTCTTAAGAAATACTATGTTAGACACTCGTCCATACAAGTCATCTAGGAACAGGATGAACCGAAGATACCCTCCTACCACATCCTAAGTATCGCCCTAGAAATTAGTAGCGAGTAGTCCTTGCAAATCCGTAGATTTCAACCATGACAGAACCCCAGTATATCTCCGGGTCGAATCAGAGATTTTAAGTGGTTATTCCGTTTTATGAAGATCTACGGTCTTCGATTTCTTCGTCTCGATCAGCATCTGATATCTTCAACATTTTCGTATTTGTTGGTCGGAATGTTATTCGAATATAAATTCGATCTCGGTCTTTCCGTACGAACAATCGTATTGGCCAGATTTGATAGTCGGTTATTTAACTATCAAATAAACAATCATTCAACCATAAAATAAAATATATTACTGGTTTAGTACTCAGCATCATTTGGCTTATTTAATTAAATATAATTAAATAAATGGTTAATTTAAATATTCCGATATTTGGAAATAACATTACTCCTTACTAATATTCGCAAAACCCTTTCATTCTAATACTTCGAAAAATATATTATAACACTATCAAATATTTCATTTAATTATCATTTGCACAACATTATTCATTTTCTAAACTGGGGAAATCAGTTTATCTTCTGTAACAAACAGGAATTTCGCTCGATCCGAAACAGTCGCTAAATCGATCACGTTCGAAACACCTGATTGTTTCGAGAACACGACAAAATAGAACACAGACGGAAGAACATTTCATTGTATATTACAACAATTCATCAGAATACACGAATATACAGAGTATAAACAAATAAAATACATTCAATAAATATCAGATATTACAATAAATTACAATGCAGCGGAAAATAATACAAAACACAACTGAAGGAGATATACAGATACAAAGCTTTCCGGATATCATTCCAGCTATAAACCAGGATTCTATGAAGATAAATCTGCAAAACCAAAACTACTAGCTGCCCGTGCAAAATAAGGGCACCCAGAGTTTAGGTTAAAACAATAAACTCCAGGTCAGTCATGTGACTGGTGTGAGAACTAAAACAGTTATTAATCTTTATTTTAAAGTTAGGTAAATCAAGGGACCACGCCGTATAACACGGAACGGGTTTCCTCCCAAGAATATTAGTGCATAAAACAACAGCGCAATGCTAAATAAAGAATAATGAAGCTATTATAAGACCCAGGTCCTATCACACAATGCAACGCAAGCCGGGGGATAGGGTTTTCCCTTATAATAGCCAAAGCATGCTTGATACGTTTAAAACAAATCATTTGATACTACAATAAGTGTATTGTGTTTAAAACAATTTCAATCATAAGTATCAATCATAGACGGCATGGGTACCATATATCATGTCGCCATATATAGGTTTACAATCAAAACCGCAAATGTCACATATTTGGAAGTTGGATTTCCATCTATGAACCGAGGCAAAAGATAGTCCTCTACCGATTTGAGACTGTCTAGCCCGAGTCTCAGGACCCAGACACAGGTGAGCCCTTGGATCGTCAAGGCCGGTCCACCGATGTGGATTAAAATTCCAGAACACTGCGTTTCCCCGCCCTTTGGGGCGTAAGTCTGGTCCGTCTGCCAACCAGAATGCATCGGCCGAAACCGATATAACCGAGGCGCCTCGCAACAGCAACAACCACACAGGTGAAAAGTATATAAATGTCAGGGATGGTAGGTCACTGACAACACCCTAGCTAGAAGAAAACACATGTCCTTCCTGAGGTCCTCGTCCAGTTTTTGGTTCAGACCGGGGTGTGAGGCTCGCGAATTCACGTTACACAAAGCTATGCCACACAGGCCGTGCTTTGATCATCAACCACAAGACTCTGCTTTTCAACAGAAGCCTTGATCATTTGCATCTTAGCATGCGACACAGGAAATTCACGCTATGCAACCGATATCAATCACACAGAATGAAATCCGATGTCAGACACACAGTCCATACAAGTCCGTTCTGGGTCTGAACGAAACCGGAGGCACTTTCCTCGCAAATCCATCGATCTCCAAGTACGTCTGGACGATCACCAACTGATTCCCTCATCTTGGGTGTACAGCCCAATCAAGATTATCAGTAATCACCCAAATGATGTGAAGACTTCCGGTCTTCAGCCACCGTCTTCATCTTCGACACCACGTCGAAACAGTTATTCAGAATGGGATAAACCCGGTCTTTCTGAATAACTCGCGTATATATTAAACAAGTGCTACACAAACACAACATACGCCTCATTCCAATTCAGAATATTCCTTTATTCAAATATTCTTATTCTTTGGGAAAGGTTCCCATTAATTTTATCAAAGATAAATTATTTAAAATTTGTTCTTTAATCTTCCCTTGAATATCAATTCAAATCAAATTATGGTTTATCCAAACTAGTCGGGATTAACGAACCACACCGAAGTAATCATTTATTTTATTTCCCAGTCCCAACCTATTCATCCCATGAAGTAAAACTGGTCATACTTCATATCTAACACCACAGTGTTATCGGTAAATTCAATTACCATTTCACGTTCAAATCTAATTAAAGATTTAACTATCGCCTGGAGAAAAACTGGTGATACTCCATTCTCGATCATTTCAATCTAATTAAAGATTCATTAAAACTACACTTAGTTTTAATCTTTAACTGGGTTAAAGAACCAATGTCATTTAAAACACGGTTCATGGTAAACCCAAAACCACATCCTATTAATTGTCGGGTTAAAGAACGAATGTTATTTAAAACACCGTTCACGATATACCCAAAAATCAATTCCAATTCAATTCCAATTAAATATCACTTAATTGGTTCACTTCATTAAATATAAATAAAAAGATTTAATATTTTTCTCAACTGGGTTTAAGAACAGTGTTAATGAAGACAACATTCACAACAAACCCAAATCCCATTTGATATTAAATACAAGGCTCTGAATAGAAAATATATCGGCTTATATTCAATATCAAATTCTACGACCAACAAATATCGTATTGGAAATAACAATATATATATCTTTCAAATTTCCATAACAATATTTGTATAATCACAAAATCTCACATCGAAATATTCCAAAGACAATTTCGATTCAAATCCATTCCAATTCAATTATTGGAAATTCTGGTTTCTTTTAAAACCATTTCAAAACCAATTTATTTATTTAAAAAATAAATAAATTATTATTCTAGTTCAAAACTAGTTCATTTCGATAAAAATCTATTTTTATCTTTTCAAATATGGAGTTTTTCATCCCAATTCTTCACATATCATTTCTTATGATTTTACACAAATTATTACTATTTTTAATAATTTTATCAAGGCCCGTACAGTCGATTTCCATCAACGGCCATCGAACTGCACTTACAACGACCTTTTCCAAATTTGATTTGGACACAATTCCAAATCCAACCATTAGATTTCTAATTTCTCACATTTGTTAGAAAGCTCTTTTCGATACGAACCCAACGGTTCCGGTTTTAGGAGAATCCGACGGTCGGATCTCCCGCAATCGAAGTCAATGGTCGAAATTCACGAACTGCCGCAGCGCGGCGCGTTCTATTCAGGCCATTATATATAATATATATATATTATATATATTTCGTCGATTTCAATTCAAAACAATTTTAACTTCCATCTCAAATTCAAATCAAAATTGAATTTTCTAATATAAATTCATTTTAAATTCATTTCAAATCGATTTCAATTCTATTTCAATTTAATTCGAATTTCAATTCACTTCAATCTAATTTGAATTTCAATTTAATTCAATCTAATTCGGATTTCAATTCATTTCAAAATATCAGATTTTGAAATCACTTCCTTTTCCATATTCATTTTAAAAACGAATATAATCGATATAAATATCGTTCACGTCAAAATGGCGTCAATCTAATCAACACGGCTTTTATTCAACACATGAATATATATTTCTTTTCTTTATTTTCCAAATTAGAATGAGGCCCAATCAATTACCATATAATGTGAATTATATGGATTTTCTACAACACATGTATATAATAGCAACGATAAATAATCAACCATCATCCAAAGTGCATTCTACACTGTATAAGCATTAAATATAAATATTCGACACTTATACAGCCTGTCAATCAATCGATTGACATACAACTAAACAATCGGGATTAGTGTACGTCAAATCTCATCCCAATACCCGTGTGGGGTTTCAATCAACCAACCACATTTTTATTTGTGCAGTTGGGCGATGTGTAAAATTTATCATCCCAATCAATATCAGTCAAATGTGTGGATATAAACAAATCATCTGATTTGATTATAAATATTCTTTTCATTTTATATACACGTTAAAAATTCTATTTTTAACTATAAAATATTTCTTATATAAATATTTTATTTCATTTCACATCACATCACACAATCAATTTTCACAACAATCATGCAATCAATCAAACAAGCAGTCCATGGTGTGACGATCCCAAAATCCGAGGGGCGGTATTAAGGATAATCATTGGAATATAACACATTAATCATCATAGCAGAGTACAGATAATAGCAAAAACAATAAATAGAATAATTTGCATGAATATGACAGCGGAATCACAACATGTAACAATCATCAGAATAGCACAACGTAGGATATAACTTAGTAAATAAAAAAAGGAAGTGATCAGTCATCATCGCCAGAGGCGGAATACATACATGCAGTGAGACATAATAAGGGTATCAGTCTACATCGCCGAAGGTGGTACATATACATACGATAATAAGTACTGAAAGTAAACCAGTCTGCATCGCCTGTGGCGGAATCAGAATATAAGTACAATAATGGCGGAAAATGTCAAAGTCATCTCTGTGAAGTCAGCCTCGCCATGTGCCAAAATGCACTCTATGCAACAGTGCAGAGCCAAAAACAACCTGTCACCTATGAACTAGGCTGCCCGTGTGAAAATAAGGGGCACCCGCGTTTGCAAAGTGAAACAAACAACGAGTCAGTCATGGGGACTGGTATGAGGAATCTATTTAACAGTTAAACAACAGTAATAAGCAAATCATAGGACCACGCCACTTTCGCGGAACGGGTTTACTCCAGTGATTGCTAGTGCATTTAAAACAAAGTAGATTCTTTTAAAACAACGCAATGCTTTTAAAAAGAATGAAGCCATTATAAGACTTAGGTCCCATCATACAATGCAACGCAAGACGGAGGATAGAGTTTTACCTTATAATGGCCAAACATGCTTGATACGTATAAAGCAAAATCAATTGATATTATTACTAGTGCATATAAGTTTCAAAAATGAATAGCATCATAAATATCAATCATAGGCGGCATAACTACCATCTACTATGTCGCCATACTAGTTCTACAACCGAGTCTGTTATCTCATATTGGAAATTGGATTTCCGTCATGACTCGAGGCAAGGGACAAGCTCCTCTCCGCTTCGAGACATTCTAGCAAATGCCTCAGGACTACGCACTCTGGGCAACCCTGGATTCTGCTGGGCCGGTCCTCTCTTACGTTTGAGGATTAGTTATTACTGAACACACGTTTCCCGGTCCTTACAGACCTATAATCGAGGCGCCTCGCATTCCCACAACCACAAAGGTGAAAAGTAGATATAAATGTCAGGGCTGGTAAGTCTCTGACACCACAATAGGTAGAAGGAAACGTCGTGCTCTCCCAGCGGTCCGTATCCCGTTTTTAACTCATACCGAGGTGTGAGGCTCGCGAATCTACGCAATACACAAAGCTAGTCCACGTAGACCGTGCTTTGATCATCATCCACAAGACTTTTCTTTGCAACAGAAGCCTTGATCATAGCATCTTGGCATGCCACATAGGCAGTCCACTCCATACGATTGATTTCCATCGATATATAACCTCTGAGCTCGTATGTCTCAGAGAAGGGCGTTAAGCAAAAGAATAAATTCTCCGCCGCCAAACAGATATATAATTAACAGAGTTCAATCAGTATAGAACAAAATCCAATGTCAGACACACAGTCCATTTACAAGTCCGTTCTGGGTTTGAACGAAACCGGAGGCGTCAAATTCCTCGTATATCCGTCCAATCAACACATACGTTCAGACGGCTACTACTTCCGTTCCTTCACGGTAGCTACTCCGGTCAGGAACCTCAGCAGCGCCCATCCAACTGATACGAAGATCGTCGGTCTTGAATCGTCTTTGCATTTTCCAATTCGAATCGCTCGATAAATTATTTAAAATGAGGGTTAGCTCGGCCATTCAAATAATTCACGTAATTAGAATTTAAATCGATTCTTTCCATGGTTATATTATTCGACATCCATCTTTCAGTTCTTTAGTGTTATTTTCGTGTCAAGCACATACAACCATCAAATATCAAACAATTCAAGCCCAATTGGTTTATTTGCAATCTATGTTACTTATAATATTTTATAACGATTTTTCGCCATTTTTATTTATTTAAAAATGGCCATATTTAATTAAACGACGTTTCAGGTCGTGCCGTGGCACTGTTTTTCCCCTAATTTGTTTTACACATATCGGAAAATCTAACCGTTGGATTTCTACAATGTCTATATCAGTGGGAAGATATTCCCAAAGCGAACCCAACGGTTCCAGTTTCGTGAAAATCCGACGGTCGGATCTTCCACACTAGTCGTTTGAAGTTACGGTTTCAAAATTCGAACTGCAGCGTCGTTATTCGATTCAATTTAATTATATTTATATTTATATATAAATATAAACGATTCTGGCGCTGTTTTTCTTCAGATTTGAATTAAACATTCCGGACAATCCAACCGTTGGATTTTTACAAGGTTGGTGCCATTGGGAAGATATTTCCAAGGCGAACCCAGCGGTTGCGGTTTCGGGAAAATCCGATGGTCGGATTTCTCGTACTAATCGTTTCAAATTACGATTCCGAAACACGAACTGCACGGCTTCGATTCCTTTTAATTATATTTATATATATATATATATATAAATATAGTTCATTCTATAATTCCAACTATAGTTCATTTTATATTTTCAACTTCGTTTTCACTTCAAATATTTCACTAACGCCTTAATATTTCGAAAAATTTCTCCATAACCTCCTTTGTACGGGGAGGGGTTTGGAAATTTATTGGGCCGTGTTAGGTACTCAATAAATCCTAAAAAGCATCCACATATTTATAGTGATATATTCTGGTGTTTACGGGGGAGCATGTATAGATAATCACTCCAGAGAATAAATTCTCTTCACCCCGTTTCCGTGTGGAAATAAATAGTCCATGTGCCGTATCTAATAACTAGAGAGACGTGATTATTGTCAACTCTAGACCTGTGTGGGGTTTTTATTAATCTGTCAGTTTATCGTTATATTTTATAGAGTCCATATCAGTCATCAGTTCAACCTGTAGTATATAGTCATCGCCATACAAGCCTCTCGCTCGTATGGTAAATCTTCCACCTCGTCACACAAGCTCCAATTGCTTATGTGGAATATAATGAAGTATGCCTATCGTCAAGAAGTATGCCATGTAGTGTAGTTCAAATTTAATTGTAACTATCCTATGGCGATATTTATTATTTCACACATAATAACCAGCACTTCGCATCCAATGGCATTCACAGGAGTTGATATAAAAATAAAATTTCGCAGCCAACTCATCAAGGTTTACCTATTTGTCGGGCACGCAAATAATTTCTTTACTCTACAGCTAATCCATTTTTCCTGTTCAACACATGTATATATATGCGGAACAAAGCTAATAATAATATTTCTAGCAAACTATTATTTATTTCAACACATGTGTATTTTTATCAAAGCGTATACATGATAAAAGAAATATTTTTATCATCAAAAATATTTATTCAACATGTGAATGTTTTTAATACTTCATATTCACAATAAAAATGTAGTTTTTATTGTCTATTCATTTTATTTTAAAATACGATAACATTCAACGCATGAATTTCAACTCGACGGACGAATTCCAATTCAACACATGAATATTCTATATAGTTTGTACATATATAAAAATGTGATTTTTATCGCTAAAGCTATTTGTTTAAATTCAAATAATATTCAACACATGAATTTTGATTCAACGAATGAATTTCAACTCAACACATGAATATTCGCTATAGTTTGAATATATATAAAAATGTGATTTTTATCGCTAAAGCTATTTGTTTAAATTCAAATAATATTCAACACATGAATTTTGATTCAACGAATGAATTTCAACTCAACACATGAATATTCACAATAGTCTGAATATATATAAAAATGTGATTTTTATCGCTAAAGCTATTTGTTTAAATTCAAATAATATTCAACACATGAATTTTGATTCAACGAATGAATTTCAACTCAACACATGAATATTCGCTATAGTTTGAATATATATAAAAATGTGATTTTTATCGCTAAAGCTATTTGTTTAAATTCAAATAATATTCAACACATGAATTTTGATTCAACGAATGAATTTCAACTCAACACATGAATATTCACTATAGTTTGAATATATATAAAAATGTGATTTTTATCGCTAAAGCTATTTGTTTAAATTCAAATAATATTCAACACATGAATTTTGATTCAACGAATGAATTTCAACTCGACACATGAATATTGGTTTCAATATATGTAATTTATTGTAACGAATGAAAATTATTCTAACACATGTATATTTCAGAAAATTTCGGCAGCATAACGGCAGGGTAGTTAAAACCGGGACCGTCCCTAGTACAGCTCCTCGCTCTACCTTAAAACCTCGCGGTTTTTGACAATGGGGATCATGCATCTAGTTCGCACGCAGGCGGCATGTTTTATTTTCAATTCCACAATCCTATTCTAATTTGTTCAACCACAAGAGGGTATTTTTCAACCACAAAGGTATTTTTTGTGACGATCCCAAAATCCGAGGGGCGGTATTAAGGATAATCATTAGGAAATAACACATTAATCATCATAGCAGAGTACAGATAATAGCAGAAACAATAAATAAAATAATTTTACATGAATATGACAGCGGAATCACAACATGTAGGAATATCAGAATAGCATAACGTGGGATATACTTAGTAAAAGGAAAGGGAAGTGATCAGTCATCATCGCCAGAGGCGGAATACATACATGCAGTGACATAATAAGAGTACCAGTCTACATCGCCGAAGGCGGAAAACATATACATATAGTGAGAAATACGGAAAGTAAATTAGTCTGCATCGCCAGTGGCGGAATCATAATATACACAGTAATGGCGGAAAATATCTAAGTCATCGCTATGAAGTCAGCCTCGCCATGAGCCAAAAGTGCATGCTATGCAGCAGTGCAGAACCAAAAACCACCTGTCACCTGTGTACTAGGCTGCCCGTGTGAAAATAAGGGCACCCGCGTTTGCAAAGTGAAACAAACAACGAGTCAGTCATGGGGACTGGTATGAGGAATCCATTTAACAGTTAAACAATAGTAATCGCAAATCATAGGACCACGCCACTTTCGCGGAACGGGTTTACTCCAGTGATTGCTAGTGCATTTAAAATAGAGTAAATTCTTTTAAAACAATCGCAATGCTTTTAGAAAGAATGAAGCTATTATAAGACTCAGGTCCCATCACACAATGCAACGCAAGCCGGAGGATAGAGTTTTACCTTATAATAGCCAAATATGCTTGATACGTATAAAGAGAAATCATTTGATATTATTACTAGTGCATATCTGTTTCAAAAACGAATAGCATCATAAATATCAATCATAGGCGACATGAGCGTCCCATGCCACTATGTCGCCATATATATAAGTTACAATCGAAGCCGTTATCTCGTATTGGAAATTGGATTTCCGTCATGAGTCGAGGCAAGGGGCAAGCTCCTCTCCGCTTCGAGACACTCTAGCAAATGCCTCAGGATTACGCACACTGGGTAACCCCTGGATTCGGCTGGGCCGGTCCTCACTTACGTTAGAGGATTATTTATTCCTGAACACACGTTTCCCGGTCCTTACAGACCTATAATCGAGGCGCCTCGCATTCCAACAACCACAAAGGTGAAAAGTAGATATATATGTCAGGGCTGGTAAGTCACTGACACCACCATAGCTAGAAAGAAACGTCGTGCTCTCCCAGCGGTCCGTATCCCGTTTTTAACTCATACCGGGGTGTGAGGTTCGCGAATCTACGAAATACACAAAGCTAGGCCACGTAAGCCTTGCTTTGATCATCATCCACAAGACTTTGCTTTGCAACAGAAGCCTTGATCACAGCATCTTGGCATGCCACATAGGCAGTCCACTCCATACGATTGATTTCCATCGATATATAACCTCTAAGCTCGTACGTCTCAGAGAAGGGCGTTAAGCAAGAGAATAAATTCTCCGCCGCCAAACAGATATATATTTAACAGAGATCAATCAATAAAGAACAAAATCCAATGTCAGACACACAGTCCATTTACAAGTCCGTCCTGGGTCTGAACGAAACCGGAGGCGTCAAATTCCTCGTATATCCGTCCAATCAACATATACGTTCAGACGGCTACTACTTCCGTCCCTTTCCGGTAGCTACTCCGGTTAGGAACCTCAGTAGCGCCCATCCAACCGATACGAAGATCGTCGGTCTTGAATCGTCTTTGCATTTTCCAATTCGAATCGCTCGATGAATTATTTGAAATGAGGGTTAGCTCGGCCTTTTCAAATAACTCACGTCATTAGAATTTAAATCGATTCTTTATATGGTTATATTATTCGACATCCATCTTTCAGTTATTTAGTGTTATTTTCATGTCATACACATACAACCATCAAATATCAAACAATTCAAGCCCAATTGGTTTATTTGCAACCTATGTTGCTTATAATATTTTATAACAATTTTTCGCCATTTTTATTTATTTAAAAATGGCCATATTTAATTAAATGACGTTTCAGGTCGTTTCGTGTCACTGGCGCTGTTTTTCCCTAAATTTGTTTTACACATATCGGAAAATCTAACCGTTGGATTTCTACAAAGTCTATATCAGTGGGAAGATATTCCCAAAGCGAACCCAACGGTTCCAGTTTCGTGAGAATCCGACGGTCGGATCTTCCACACTAGTCGTTTGAAGTTACGGTTTCAATTTACGAACTGCAGCGTCGTTATTCGATTAAATTTAATTATATTTATATATATATATAAATATAAATGATTCCTGGCGCTGTTTTTCCTTAATTTTGAATTAAACATTCCAGACAATCCAACCGTTGGATTTTTACAAGGTTGGTGCCGTTGGAAAGATTATTCCAAGGCGAACCCGACGGTTGAGGTTTCGGGAAAATCCAATAGTCGGATTTCCCGCACTAGTCGTTTGAAATCACGGTTTCAAAATACGAACTGCACGGCCTCGTTTCGTTTTAATTTTATTTATATTTATATATTTATATAAATATAGTTCATTCGATGATTTCTATATCGTTTTTCACTTCAAATATTTTTCTAACACCCTAAATTTTGGAAAAATTTCGCCATAACCTCCCCTGCACTGGGAGCGTCGGGAAATCGCAAATAGCGTCCCCGGTCCTTCTAATCTCAAAAAGAAAAAGAAAAAGCCAAGCGGCTAGCCAACAGGCTCAAAAATCATCACCCAAACAAATCAGTAAATGTGTACCTATTTGTCGGGCACAAATTTTATTCCTCTTCTCTAGCCCCTTTGCTATAACCTATTCAATAAATATGCAGGTACATATATATACAGTTCTTGTCAATTATCATTTTCTATTCAACTTCATATTTGATTTCTGTTTGGTTTAAAAAACACCATTCATTCTAATGTTACATAAATAGGTGCAAATCATTTCATTAGCTAATTAATGAATGTTTCAACTCATATATGTTTATTTTGAACAAGTAGCTATTTTTAACACTTCACATTTCAACGATTTAACTCTTTAAAAATTCTGTTTTTATTTTTCCTTTTAAAACAAACAGTTTTCAATTTTAAATTTCTTGTTAATAACCTAATTTAAAAATTTTAAACTGGTTCACATTTTCCAGGTTATTACATTTTTCAACCACAATATCAACCACAAACAATTATTTCCAACCATTCGTCATACCATATAATATCACGTCAATCACCAGCAATAAATATCGTCCATGGTCTGTGGACGAGGGGAGTATATATATATATTATATTATAATTCACTTGCATTACATCACAATTCAAAGCATATATGTTTCATTCAACGCTTGTATAATTTATACATCGCTAATATAACTTATACAACACATGTACATGAGGTATACAATGCATATATAATTTACACTTTGCTTATATAATTTATACAAAGCGATTCCATTCACACAATTTAGTTTAGATTCCTCACCTTGGTTATTGCAGTGCTAAAAATTATAGGAAGATCAGAAAAATCCGCGGCTTCTTCTAGAATGTAGAGAGCCTCCTTGCGGTCACGGTGTCTCCTGTTTCATCGAATTTCGTTAACGAACGAAAAAGATATTATTTTTCAAAGTTTTGCAACGCTTTATAGTGTTATTTTCATTTCAGAATAATAAAGGTCGTACCTTTATTTTTGATTCAAAACTAGGGTCGAAAAATTCGTGAAATCTATCGATCGTTGCTTCGATCAGGTGGTGCCACGTGGAAGTGCTACGAACCAGCTCTCTATTGGTGGTGGTGCGGCTTCCTTCGGTGGTCGGAGGAAGGCGGCGCGGCGTCAGAAAGGCGGCGACTTCGTGGGGGTGGTTCAGGCGATACAGGCGATGGTGGCGGGTGAGGTTTGGTCGGATGTGGAGAGGGGAGGAAGGCCTGTCGAACGGCGGTGGTGGCGCGGCCTATAGGTGGCGGTGGCGGCGGGAAAGTCGAAGGGAAGTTTCAAGCTTCCTGGATCGTCGATTTCGCCTGGGCGGCTAGGGTTTCGTAGGTTTTATTTTATTTTATTTTTTTAAAGAAAAAACCCGATTGGTCGAGACTTTATAGGAAAATTTAAATAGTTTTTTGCAAACGAACTCGAAATCAAACCCAACGACTGTCGCCCCTAGCTAAATACCCCCATTACGGACACAATGGGATATGTTTCGTTGGCCAATTCGACTGTTATAGTCAGTCATTTTTCAAATTAAAATATAAAACATTCAATATTTAATTTGAACGTTCATTTCAATTTGCCAGGGCCACAAACTGACTCGAAAAATTCCAGAAAAATAAATCTAGCTTTGTTTTGACGATACGGTCCTAACAAAACCAGTTTCGTCGAATTCTGTGCTCGTTTGAAAAATGGCCATTTTTAGGTCGACCCGTTTTAACAGAAATTGACCAATCACATTTTCTTTTGCCCCGCTCACATACTAGCTTCAAAAATTATGAAATTTGAAACTTAGCAATAATTTGACATCCTAGACCCAACAAAAGTGGTTTCGTCGAATTCCGAGGTCGTATGCAAAATATCAATTTTCAAGGGCTATATATGCTATATAGCGACCTTTTTGAAAATTCGTTTGGCCATAACTTTTGATTCCCGCTATGAAACTTCGATTTTTTAGATTTGTTAGAAAGGTATTCATAAACAAATTTAAATATTTTCAGTTTCGCTAAAATCCGTTATATTTTCCACCCGGTACAGTCAGACAAAGTTTGTATTCAAAATTTCAAACTGCAATACTATACCCAATTCTCTATTTTATTGAAATATGCTATTTCAACTATTCAAATTCTTTGGTATTAACCAATTCTAAAAATTTTAAATTGGTTCACATTTTCTGATTATTACAATCTCCCCCACTTAAAACTTTTCGTCCTCGAAAAGGAAATAACAGCTAAGTAGGAAATAAAATGTAAATGCAAAGTGTTGTAAAGGTACCTTGCACCGGAGTTAGTCAGAGATGTCTACTCTGCATTTGGGGTAGGCTTGTTTAATGCTTTCCTCAGTCTCCCAAGTACAGTCTCTAGGATCACTACTCCACTGCACTTTGACTAAATGAATCTTTTTGCTCCTTAGCTCTCTAGTTTCTTTGCCAACTATCTTATATGGCTCTCTTCTGAGCGCTAATTCTGGAGTTATGTCTAAATCCTGTTGCGCTGCTTCTTCAACAACAAGATCCGAATCATGAACATGTTTTCTGAGTTGAGACACGTGGAACACATCATGTACACCAGGCAACCAATCAGGTAATGAAACCCTATATGCCAGAGTTCCAATCCGTTCAAGTATAGGAAAGGGACCAATAAATCTCGGTGCCAACTTCCCAGTCTTGCCAAATCTGATTACTCCCCGCATTGGAGAAACTCTTAAATAAACATAATCGCCAACGGCAAACGATAAATCCCTTCTTCTCGCATCAGCATAACTTTTCTTCGGCTTTGTGCGGTTTTCAATCGCTTCTTAATGAAATTGACTTTATCCGATGCTTCTCGAATCATATCGGGCCCTAACACAAGTCTGTTGCCAGGTTCTACCCAACATGCGGGAGATCTGCACGGTCTACCGTATAATGCTTCAAATGGAGACATTCCCAGACTTGCTTGATAGCTGTTGTTATAAGAAAATTCGGCTAAATGTAAGTGATCTTCCCATGAGCCTCCAAAATCAATAATGCAAGCCCGCAGTAATTCTTCTAAAATTCTATTCACCCGCTCAGTTTGGCCGTCTGTCTGTGGGTGATAAGCGGTGCTTAAATTTAATTTTGTTCCCAATTCTATCTCGAATGCTTCCCAGAATTTGCTAGTAAATAGGGGGTCTCTATCACTGACTATATTGAGCGGCACTCCATGCAGTTTAATTATTTCTTTGAAGTAAATCTGTGCTAAACTTTGTGCCATTCTGTTGGATCGGACAGGTATGAAATGGGCAGTCTTCGTGAAGCGATCTACGATTACCCATATACTGTCGTTTCCTTTCTTAGTTCGAGGCAAGCCATCAACGAAGTCCATCGAAACTTGCTCCCACTTCCATCCTGGAATTTCTAATGGTTGTAATAATCCGGCCAATTTCTGCTGATCGCTCTCAACTAGCTGAGAAGTGGAGCATCTACTAACATATAATGAAATATCTCTTTTCAAAGCTCTCCACCAGAATGTGCGTTTGATATCGTTATACATTTTGCTCACACCGTGATGGATACTTAATTTGGACTTGTGGCATTCATCAAGTATTTCTCTTCGAAGCTCTGGAAGGTTTGGGATGCAAATTCTGCTCTTCAATCTTAGAACTCCTTTGTCATCGAGTCGGAAACTTGTGGATTCACCTCCCTTGACTCTCTGACTGACTCTTTGAATAAATTCATTGTCTTTCTGAAGGGTCGAGATCCTGTCTATTAATGAAGACGTGATGACAAAACTGGTGATGATTTCATTCTTTCTGCTGAGCGCATCTGCTACAACATTGGCTTTCCCTGGAGTGTATAGAATTTCAAAATCATATGCTGCAAGGAATTCTAACCAACGCTGTTGTCTCAAGTTTAGATCTTTCTGAGTGAATAGATATTTGAAGGACTGATGATCGGTAAATAGTTCGAACTTCTCGCCCAGTAAATAATGCCTCCAGATTCTTAAAGCAAACACGATAGCTAATAACTCAAGATCATGAGTTGCATAGTTTCTTTCATGCGGCTTCAGCTGACGGCTGGCATAAGCGACCACTTGGCCTTTTTGCATTAGTACTGCGCCTAGCCCTCTAATAGAAGCGTCTGTCCATATAGTCAAGTCTTGGTTGCCTTTTATAATTGTCAATACTGGAGCAGTTGTCAACTTCAGTTTCAGCTCCTGGAAAGCTTCTTCACATTCGGGAGTCCATTTGAATTTCTCATGCTTCTTTGTAAGCTTTGTCAATACACCAGATATCTTCGAAAAATCCTGAACGAATTTCCGATAGTAACTAGCCAATCCATGGAAACTTCGGACTTCTGTGGGGGTAGTAGGTTGTTTCCAATTCTGAATCGCTGTAATTTTGCTTGGATCTACAACAATCCCTTCTTTTGATACGACATGGCCTAGGAACTTAACTTCATCCTGCCAGAAGACACACTTAGAAAATTTAGCTTTCAAGACATTTCTCCTAAGAATTTTCAACACTTGCTCTAAATGTTTTGCATGTTCGTCTTCCGACTTGGAGTAGATTAAAATGTCATCGATGAAGACTAGAACAAATTTATTCAATACAACACGGAACACTCTGTTCATAAGATCGACGAAGTATGCCGGAGCGTTACACAAGCCGAACGACATTACTAACCATTCGTAGAATAAATCGGGACCCCTGAAGGCTGTCAAAGGAACACAGTCTTCTACTATACGTAATTGGTGGAAACCTGTAGCTAGGTCCATTCTGGAGAATACGGCTGCTTCATTTAATTGATCTAACAGATCGTCTATTCGGGGCAAGGGATATTTGTTCTTCAGTGTCTGCTTGTTAAGATCTCGGTAATCAACACAAAGCCTTAGAGTACCGTCTGATTTCGGGACAAATACTACTGCTGCTCCCGAAGCTGAAAAGCTCGGTCTGATCAGACCTTTCCAAAGAAATTCTCGGGTTTGACTACCTAACTCTTCTTTTTCTTTCGGGGCCATCCTTCTAACTGGATGTACTACTGGTCGGGCGTTAGGAATTAAATCTATCCTGAATTCAATTTCTCTTTGTGGCGGTAAGTTTTCTACTTCTTCAAACACATCCGCATAGTTTTTAACGACCGGTATCTTTTCTAATGTAGGGGGAGTAACTTCTAAAGAAGACCAAAATTCTGTTTTATTAATTTCTTAGCCATGATAAGGTATACATATAGGTCCAAGCTTCGTTTCGACTTTAACGATTCTCTCGGCACATCTAACTTCGGCCTTATATTTTGTCAACCAATCCAGCCCCAGTATAATATCAAATTCGGAAAGGTCCATAACAATCACTTTAAAAGGAAACCGGTATCGAGAAAAGGAAATAGGTGCTTTACAATATGTACTGAGACTAACAGAACCTCCTATCGGGTTTTGAACTTTAATCGGTTCTTTAAGCTTTCTTCGTTTCAATTTTAACTTGTGAACAGTGTTACCAGAAATGAAGCTACGTGATGCACCAGTATCAAAAAGTACAGAAATAGGAATATTTTTAATGGTAAGGGTACCTCCCAAGATGTCGGGTTTACCTGATCCATCGGTGGTAGCTGGCGGGGTCTCCCCGTCATACACATGAGCCACTTGTGTATTCTGCTTCAAAGGACAATTCCTGCTATAGTGCCCTTTCTTATGGCAGTTGTAGCATTCAGCTGAGTCTGGATTTGCCTTTGGCTTCCTCGGGGCTTTGCATACATTAGAAAAATGTCCTGGCTTCCCGCAATTGTAGCAATTTCCTTTGGGGATCTTTCCAGGTTTCTGAGTAGCGGCCGCTGTAATGCTAGACTCGGGCTGATCTACTGAAGCCTTGCGCTTATTTCCCGCTTGGCTCTTGGCGCAGTCTTGGCTGGCGTGCCTCTCATCCATATCTTCTTAATTGCAAGCCATTTCTACTAATTCTGAGAAAGAGAGTTTGATGTTGCTCATGGCTCTGTCATGGTACTTGCGCTTTAGCCCAAATATAAATCTCTTGTTCTTTGCTTTGTTGGTCATAATAAGCTCTGGAGCATAGCGCGACAACTGGGTGAATTTATTGAGGTAATCCTGGATAGAGAGATCTCCTTGCTGGAGATTAGCAAACTGCTCTCGCATCCTCTCTAAGGCCTATTCAGGTACAAACTTCTCGTTGAACATGGTTTTGAATTGCTCCTAGGTTCTGACAGTACCTGCTGCATCCTCTGAGGTGATGGCATCCGACCACAGCTCTGCTTCCTCCTGTTGGAGCCAAATACCTAGTCGTGCTTTGTTGTTTGTTCCCAAACCCATGCCTTCAAAGATCTTTTCACAGGTCTTCAACCAAGCTATAGCCTCTGTCACTGTACCCGTGCCAGAAAAGAGTTTCCCCCCAAGGTTCCTATACCTCTTCGCTACTCTGTCTAGCTCGAAGACCTCGGGTGCTGGTGGCTGAACAATAGGGCCTCCCTCAACTACGGGGATATTCCCCCGTCCTCCTGCTACTCCTTCTCGGCCTCCACGGCCTCCTCTAGCTGCTGCTGCTCGTGTAGCCATCAGAAAGAGTACTGTATAAGCAAGAAAAGAGTCAAGCTCACAGATTTGATAATTTTCATAAATGATAAAGCAGGGGAACATAAGGAAAGGTAATGATGCACTGATCAAATTGTTTTGCTAATCTGCCTAGCTCATTCTAGGACATTGCTAATCCTATCTCTAATGAGCTACTCGCCTTAGAACACTACTGATTCTATTCTGACGAGGTGTTTAATGCGTTAGATCCCGTAACTAAGGTTAACCAAAGCTCTGATACCAACTGTGACGATCCCAAAATCCGAGGGGCGGTATTAAGGATAATCATTGGAATATAACACATTAATCATCATAGCAGAGTACAGATAATAGCAAAAACAATAAATAGAATAATTTGCATGAATATGACAGCGGAATCACAACATGTAACAATCATCAGAATAGCACAGCGTAGGATATAACTTAGTAAATAAAAAAAAGGAAGTGATCAGTCATCATCGCCAGAGGCGGAATACATACATGCAGTGAGACATAATAAGGGTATCAGTCTACATCGCCGAAGGCGGTACATATACATACGATAATAAGTACTGAAAGTAAATCAGTCTGCATCGCCTGTGGCGGAATCAGAATATAAGTACAATAATGGCGGAAAATGTCAAAGTCATCTCTGTGAAGTCAGCCTCGCCATGAGCCAAAATGCACTCTATGCAACAGTGCAGAGCCAAAAACAACCTGTCACTTGTGAACTAGGCTGCCCGTGTGAAAATAAGGGGCACCCGCGTTTGCAAAGTGAAACAAACCACGAGTCAGTCATGGGGACTGGTATGAGGAATCTATTTAACAGCTAAACAACAGTAATAAGCAAATCATAGGACCACGCCACTTTCGCGGAACGGGTTTACTCCAGTGATTGCTAGTGCATTTAAAACAAAGTAGATTCTTTTAAAACAACGCAATGCTTTTAAAAAGAATGAAGCCATTATAAGACTCAGGTCCCATCATACAATGCAATGCAAGCCAGAGGATAGAGTTTTGCCTTATAATGGCCAAACATGCTTGATACGTATGAAGCAAAATCAATTGATATTATTACTAGTGCATATATGTTTCAAAAATGAATAGCATCATAAATATCAATCATAGGCGGCATAACTACCATCTACTATGTCGCCATACTAGTTCTACAATCGAGTCCGTTATCTCGTATTGGAAATTGGATTTCCGTCATGAGTCGAGGCAAGGGGCAAGCTCCTCTCCGCTTCGAGACATTCTAGCAAATGCCTCAGGACTACGCACTCTGGGCAACCCTGGATTTGGCTGGGCCGGTCCTCTCTTACGTTTGAGGATTAGTTATTCCTGAACACACGTTTCCCGGTCCTTACAGACCTATAATCGAGGCGCCTCACATTCCAACAACCACAAAGGTGAAAAGTAGATATAAATGTCAGGGCTGGTAAGTCACTGACACCACCATAGCTAGAAGGAAACGTCGTGCTCTCCCAGCGGTCCGTATCCCGTTTTTAACTCATACCGAGGTGTGAGGCTCGCGAATCTACGCAATACACAAAGCTAGGCACATAGACCGTGCTTTGATCATCATCCACAAGACTTTGCTTTGCAACAGAAGCCTTGATCATAGCATCTTGGCATGCCACATAGGCAGTCCACTCCATACGATTGATTTCCATCGATATATAACCTCTGAGCTCGTATGTCTTAGAGAAGGGCGTTAAGCAAAAGAATAAATTCTCCGCCGCCAAACAGATATATATTTAACAGAGATCAATCAGTATAGAACAAAATCCAATGTCAGACACACAGTCCATTTACAAGTCCGTTCTGGGTCTGAATGAAACCGGAGGCGTTAAATTCCTCGTATATCCGTCCAATCAACACATACGTTCAGACGGCTACTACTTCCGTTCCTTCACGGTAGCTACTCCGGTCAGGAACCTCAGCAACGCCCATCCAACCGATACGAAGATCTTCGGTCTTGAATCGTCTTTGCATTTTCCAATTCGAATCGCTCGATAAATTATTTGAAATGAGGGTTAGCTTGGCCATTCAAATAATTCACGTAATTAGAATTTAAATCGATTCTTTCCATGGTTATATTATTCGACATCCATCTTTCAGTTCCTTAGTGTTATTTTCGTGTCAAGCACATACAACCATCAAATATCAAACAATTCAAGCCCAATTGGTTTATTTGCAATCTATGTTGCTTATAATATTTTATAACGATTTTTCGCCATTTTTATTTATTTAAAAATGGCCATATTTAATTAAACGACGTTTCAGGTCGTGCCGAGGCACTGGCGCTATTTTTCCCCTAATTTGTTTTACACATATCGGAAAATCTAACCGTTGGATTTCTACAAAGTCTATATCAGTGGGAAGATATTCCCAAAGCGAACCCAACGGTTCCAGTTTCGTGAAAATCCGACGGTCGGATCTTCCACACTAGTCGTTTGAAGTTACGGTTTCAAAATTCGAACTGCAGCGTCATTATTCGATACAATTTAATTATATTTATATTTATATATAAATATAAACGATTCTGGCGCTATTTTTCTTCAGATTTGAATTAAACATTCTGGACAATCCAACCGTTGGATTTTTACAAGGTTGGTGCCGTTGGGAAGATATTTCCAAGGCGAACCCAGCGGTTGAGGTTTCGGGAAAATCCGATGGTCGGATTTCTCGTACTAATCGTTTCAAATTACGATTCCGAAACACGAACTGCACGGATTCAATTCCTTTTAATTATATTTGTATTTATATATATAAATATAGTTCATTCTATAATTCCAACTATAGTTCATTTTATATTTTCAACTTCGTTTTCGCTTCAAATATTTCACTAACGCCTTAATATTTCGAAAAATTTCGCCATAACCTCCTTTGTACGGGGAGGGGTTTGGAAATTTATTGGGCCGTGTTAGGTACCCAATAAATCCTAAAAAGCATCCACATATTTATAGTGGTATATTCTGGTGTTTATGGTGGAGCATGTATAGATAATCACTCCAGAGAATAAATTCTCGTCACCCTGTTTCCGTGTGGAAATAAATAGTCCATGTGCCGTATCTAATAACTAGAGAGACGTGATTCTTGTCAACTCCAGACCCGTGTGGGTTTTTTATTAATCTGGCAGTTTATCGTTATATTTTATAGAGTCCATATCAGTCATCAGTTCAACCTGTAGTATATAGTCATCGCCATACAAGCCTCTCGCTCGTATGGTAAATCTTCCACGTCGTCACACAAGCTCCAATTGCTTATGTGGAATATGATGAAGTATGCCTATCGTCAAGAAGTATGCCATGTAGCGTAGTTCAAATTTAATTGTTACTATCCTATGGCGATATTTATTATTTCACATAGAATAACCAGCACTCCGCGTCCAATGGCATTCACAGGAGTTGATATAAAAATAAAATTTCGCAGCCAACTCATCAAGGTTTACCTTTTTGTCGGGCATGCAAATAATTTCTTTACTCTACAGCTAATCCATTTTTCCTGTTCAACACATGTATATATATGCAGAACAAAGCTAATAATAATATTACTAGCAAACTATTATTTATTTCAACACATGTGTATTTTTATCAAAGCGTATACATGATAAAAGAAATATTTTTATCATCAAAAATATTTATTCAACACGTGAATGTTTTTAACAATTCATATTCACAATAAAAATGTAGTTTTTATTGTCTTTTCATTTTATTTTAAAATACGATAACATTCAACGCATGAATTTCAACTCGACGGGCGAATTCCAATTCAACACATGAATATTCTATATAGTTTGTATATATATAAAAATGTGATTTTTATCGCTAAAGCTATTTGTTTAAATTCAAATAATATTCAACACATGAATTTTGATTCAACGAATGAATTGCAACTCAACACATGAATATTCGCTATAGTTTGAATATATATAAAAATGTGATTTTTATCGCTAAAGCTATTTGTTTAAATTCAAATAATATTCAACACATGAATTTTGATTCAACGAATGAATTTCAACTCAACACATGAATATTTGCTATAGTTTGAATATATATAAAAATGTAATTTTTATCGCTAAAGCTATTTGTTTAAATTCAAATAATATACAACACATGAATTTTGATTCAACGAATGAATTTCAACTCCACACATGAATATTCGCTATAGTTTGAATATATATATAAAAATGTGATTTTTATCGCTAAAGCTATTTGTTTAAATTCAAATAATATTCAGCACATGAATTTTGATTCAACGAATGAATTTCAACTCAACATATGAATATTCGCTATAGTTTGAATATATATAAAAATGTGATTTTTATCGCTAAAGCTATTTGTTTGAATTCAAATAATATTCAACACATGAATTTTGATGCAACGAATGAATTTCAACTCAACACATGAATATTGGTTTCAATATATGTAATTTATTGCAATGAATGAAAATTATTCTAACACATGTATATTTCAGAAAATTTCGGCAGCATAACGGCAGGGTAGTTAAAACCGGGACCGTCCCTAATACGGCTCCTCGCTCTACCTTAAAACCTCGCGGTTTTTGACAATGGGGATCATGCATCTAGTTCGCATGCAGGCGGCATGTTTTATTTTCAATTCCACAATCCTATTCTAATTTGTTCAACCACAAGAGGGTATTTTTCAACCAAAAAGGTATTTTTCAACCACAATATCAACCATAAACAATTATTTCCAACCATTCGTCATACCATATAATATCACGTCAATCACAAGCAATAAATATCGTCCATGGTCTGTGGATGAGGGGAGTATATATATATTATATTATAATTCACTTGCATTACATCACAATTGAAAGCATATATGTTTCATTCAACGCTTGTATAATTTATACATCGCTAATATAACTTATACAACACATGTACATGAGGTATACAATGCGTATATAATTTACACTTCGCTTATATAATTTATACAACGCCATTCCATTCACACAATTTAGTTTAGATTCCCCACCTTGGTTATTGCAGTGCTAAAAATCGTAGGAAGATCAGAAAAATCCGTGGCTTCTTCTAGAATGTAGAGAGCCTCCTTGCGGTCACGGTGTCTTCTGTTTCATCGAATTTCGTTAACGAACGAAAAAGATATTATTTTTCAAAGTTTTGCAACGCTTTATAGTGTTATTTTCATTTAAGAATAATAAAGGTCGTACCTTTATTTTTGATTCAAAACTAGGGTCGAAAAATTCGTGAAATCTATCGATCGTTGCTTCGATCAGGTGGTGCCACGTGGAAGAGCTACGAACCAGCTCTCTATCGGTGGTGGTGCGGTCTCCTTCGGTGGTCGGAGGAAGGCGGCGCGGCATCAGAAAGGTGGCGACTTCGTGGGGGTGGTTCAGGCGATACAGGCGATGGTGGCGGGTGAGGTTTGGTCGGATGTGGAGAGGGGAGGAAGGGCTGTCGAACGGCGGTGGTGGCGCGGCCTATAGGTGGTGGTGGCGGCGGGAAAGTCGAAGGGAAGTTTCGAGCTTCCTGGATCGTTGATTTCGCCTGGGCGGCTAGGGTTTCGTAGGTTTTTTTTTTTAAAGAAAAAATCATATTGGTCGAGACTTTATAGGAAAATTTAAATAGTGTTTTTGCAAACGAACTCGAAATCAAACCCAACGACTATCGCCCCTAGCAAAATACCCCCATTCCGGACACAATGGGATATGTTTCGTTGGCCAATTCGACTGTTACAGTTAGTCATTTTTCAAATTAAAATATAAAACATTCAATATTTAATTTGAACATACATTTCAATTTGCCAGGGCCACAAACTGACTCGAAAAATTCCAGAAAAATAAATCTTGCTTTGTTTTGACGATACGGTCCTAACAAAACCAGTTTCATCGAATTCTGAGCTCGTTTGAAAAATGGCCATTTTTAGGTCGACCCATTTTAACAAAAATTGACCAATCACATTTTCTTTTGCCCCGCTCACATACTAGCTTCAAAAATTATGAAATTTGAAACTTAGCAATAATTTGACATCTCGGACCCAACAAAAGTGGTTTCGTCGAATTCCGAGGTCGTATGCAAAATATCAATTTTCAAGGGCTATATATGCTATATAACGACCTTTCTGAAAATTCATTTGGCCATAACTTTTGATTCCCGCTATGAAACTTCGATTTTTTAGATTCGTTAGAAAGGTATTCATAAACAGATTTAAATATTTCCAGTTTCGCTAAAATCCGTTATATTTTCCACCCGGTACAGTCAGACAAAGTTTGTATTCAAAATTTCAAACTGCACTATACCCAATTCTCTATTTTATTGAAATATGCTATTTCAACTATTCAAATTCTTTGGTATTAACCAATTTTAAAAATTTTAAATTGGTTCACATTTTCCGGGTTATTACACATGGTCTGTGGACGACGGGTGTCGGGTGCTACTAAACACCGTCTGCATCCTAGTATATATCACATAACTAGAAAACAAAATTAAAGGTGAGGAGTTCTCACAGAGGGTTCCACTCCGCCGTGCTTTGCTTTTGTACTGCTGGATATCTGGATTTGTTGAAATTCCTATGCATTCCTTTTCACGCTGTTCAAAATAAAAATTATATTTTTACCCTTCATTCAATAAATAAAAATTCTATTTCATATATTTTTACAACGCTTATTTATATATACAAATTATATTTTTATATTTCTGCTTCTCATATAAAGACTGAATTTTTATTTTACTGTATATAATAAAAATCAGATTTTTATTTAGCTATATATATAAAGATCAAAATTTTACTATCTATATATTATAAAAATCGTATTTTTAATCTTTCTATAATATAAAAATCATATCTTTAATACTCTAACTATATAAAAACTACATTTTTATATTTCTCATATGATAAAAATTATATTTTTAACTTTCTGCTAATATAAAAATTATATTTTTAATCTTTCACTTTATAACTTTTCATTAATAAAAATCAAATCTTTTTGATTACTCTTCATGTATAAAAACCAAAATTTTAGATTAATAAAAATCTAATCTTTAACTAGATAAATAAAACATAAAAACTCACTGTATGATTTTCGCAACGGAGGAGGTTGTTGTTGTTTGCTCCCGGGTGTGCGTCTTCGTTTGAGAGGGTGTCGGAATAGGGTGGAAGAAGAAGTAGCTGCCGCAGCAGCAGGAGGAGGGGGGGGTGTCGCGCAGCAGGAGAGGGGGGGGGGTGTCGTCGCGCGCAGGAGGAGGAGGGGGGGTAGCGTCGCGCGCAAGAGGAGGGGGGTAGCGTCGCGCGCAGGAGGAGGGGGGGTAGCGTCGCACGCAAGAGGAGGGGGGTAGCGCGGTGGCGGCGCAGGAGGAGGGGGGGGTGATCGATTTTTTTCCTTTTTTTCTGAAAGTAAATGAACAGGGAGAGAGAAAGAAGAAGGGGGGGCTATTATATAAATAAATATATTTTTTATTACTAAATTTTCTAAAAAACAACTTTTATTTTCGACCTCTAAACGAGGCCCACCACCTGTCGTCCATAGCTAACTACCCCCATTCCGAACACAATGGGATATGTATCGTAAGCTGATTCGATCGTTTCGATCAGTTTTCGTCAAATTTACTTTTAAATCATTATATTGAATTTTAAACGTACATTTCAATTTACTGGGCCTACATACTGACTAGAAAAATTCCCGAAAAATATTTCTAGCTTCGTATGGACGATACGGTCCTAACAAAACTAGTTTCGTCGAATTCTGTGACCGTTTGAAAAATGGCCATTTTTCAGTCGATTAAAATCAACTAAAACTGGTCAAACGCGTTTTCCTTCGCCACACTCATATATTGATTCGAAAAATTATGAAAATTGGAATCTAGCAATAACTTGACATCACGGATCCAAAAAAAGTGGTTTCGTCCAAATCCGAGGTCGTTTGCAAAATGGCTATTTTTAAGGGCCAGAATTCCATAGCGACTATTCTGAAAATTCATTTGGCCATAACTTTTGATTCCCGCTATGAAATTTTGATTTTTCGGATTCGTTGGAAAGATATTCACAAATAGATTCTATTATTTTTGATTTTGCTAAATTCTGGTTTATTTTGAATCCTGTACATTCATTTGAAATTTGAAATCGAATTATCGAACTACCGCGCCATTTTTAATTCCTTTTATAATTTAAAATAAATATTTATATTCTAATGACGCGCTATATAAATATATTCGTTCGAATTATAATCAAAATAAATTTTTCGTCGTTATTATTTAAAATAATATATTTTAAATATTCAAAATTGATCAAAATTGCCAATTTAAAAATTTTAAACCGGCTCAGATTTCCGGGTTATTACATTCTTGTTCGTAAAAATAATCATTACGAAAATATATTTTGTTTCAATACTTGAAAACCATAGCCCACACTTTTCTTTTAGAATAAAATCATTCTAATTCTCATTTTCTAACTTCGAAAATATTGTTACGTATTTACACAATCCCCTTTTCATTTCCGTTACTTTGGAAATCTCATCTTATATATACTTAAATCTTTTATTTTCTTTTTCCTATGGAAATATCTTTTATCCATGCATTTATGTATTTCGACATTCATTAGTCCTTAACCGTACATTGGTAAGAGAATAATCCTCTGAGTATCAACCCCGAAGATCGAAATCAACATCAGTTTAACACTCATAAAATCACTCAACTCGACCAATCTCCCGTTAGGTTCCAATTATTATCTTAACTCATTATCAACTCATTTTATCCCTTATAATCCATTCAACACGTTCCACTTTGTAAATCTCGTTTCAGTTCCATTTAATTCACTTAATTTCATTATTTAGTCCCGCCCATTTAAAATCGATGTTTTTACTCCACCTTTCTTTTATAAATCTTATTTATAAACTCAGGTTTGATATAAACCCTTTTTATATCCTGATTTCTTTTTACTTAATCCAACTGTTAAGTAACATTTTATTTAAGCTATCGTACTCGCTTAAATCTCTTTATAACTTAGTTATAAAACTCCGTTTTAATATAAAACCCATTCAGATCTCCTTTCCCAATTAAACTCGAATTCATTTCAAACTCTGATTTCTTATTTAAATGAATTTCACTTAAAAAGAAATTCTCTTAAATTATTATTAATTAAATTAATAATTTACTTCATCATTAACTACGGTAAAAGTATTTAATTACTTAATTAACTAAATAAATAATAAATTTCCTTTTTAAAGTCTTATTAAAATTAAACAACTATTCGTTAAACTATTCCACTTTATTGATTTAAAAGTAAATTAATAAATAACAAGTTCCAATTAAATAATCGACCAGGTCAACTCATGATTTCCCCGTTAATCAATTCCAAATAAATACTTCTTTTAAATTAATTAATAATATAATTAATTTAAATATCCTTATTTAATTGTCCCTTAGAACAATTAATCCGACCCTTAACCATTCAGTTAATTTCTACTTATCTGCTTAGAAAATCTTATTAACATAATAAGTTGCTTTATAAAACCATTTATCCACTATTTATTGTAATAACCCGGAAATGCGAGCCAGTTTAAAATTTTTATTTTGGCAATTTTAGGGAATTTTGAATATTTAAAATGAATTATATTAAATAAAATCGACGAAAATCTATTTTGAATATAATTCGAACGTATATATTTATATAGATCGTCGTTAGAAAATAAATATTTATTTTAAATTATAAAAGGAATTGAAAATGGTGCGGTAGTTCGATAATTCGATTTCAAACTTCAAATGAATGTACCGGGTGCAAAATAAACTGGATTTTAGTGAAACCAAAAATAATAGAATCTAATTGGGAATATCTTTCCAAAGGATCCGAAAAATCAAAATTTCATAGCGGGAATCAAAAGATATGTCCAAATGAATTTTCAGAATAGTCTCTATGGAATTCTGGCCCTTAAAAATGAAAATTTTGCAAATGACCTCGGAATTCGACAGAACCACTTTTGTTGGATCCGTGATGTCAAGTTATTGCTAGGTTTCAAATTTCATAATTTTTGAATTCAATAGGTGAGCGTGGCAAAGGAAAACGCATTTGACCAGTTTTAGTTGATTTTAATCGACTGGAAAATGGCCATTTTTCAAACGGTCTCAGAATTCGATGAAACTAGTTTTGTTAGGACCATATCGTCAATACAAAGCTAGAAAATATTTTTCTGGAATTTTTAGAGACTGTATGTGGCCCTGGTAAATTGAAATGCGCGTTCAAATTGAATATATACTGATATATTTAAATTTGAATGGAAACTGATCATGACGATCGAATTGGCCTATGAGACATATCCCATTGTGTTCGGAATGGGGGTAATTAGCTAGGGACGACAGTCGTTGGGTCTCGTTTGGAGGTCAAATAAAAAGTCAACTTTAAGAAGGATTAAATTAAATAAATAATTAAATTTTATATTAATCCCCCTTTTTCTCTCTTTCCTTTAGTCAACACCCTCCTTACCGTTTCTTCTCAGATCGCTCAGAAAAAAGAAAAAAAAATCGCGCTGCTTTTCTTCATCGCCCCCCCATAGATCGACGTCGCGCTCCATCACCTCCCCCTCTCGCTCCTCCGCTTCTCTCTCTCTCTCTTCAGCGCCCCCCTTTTATCGCCTCCCCTTCTCTCCTCGCCCCCAAAAGCTAACGCACCAAACCCTAGCTCGAGGTGCCGCCGACCACCAGGAGGAGCTCCCGCCGCCTCAGCTCCACCCCAACGTGCTGCGCCCTCTCTTCCTCTTCTACAACCAAAAACAACTGGTTAACCTTCTTACTTTATTTTGTTTATCCCTATTCAATTGATGTTTTTAGAGAAAAAAACTGATTTTTTTTTATGTAATAAAGCACTGTAAAAACTGATTTTTTTTTAATGTAATAAAGCATTGTAAAAAAAAACTAATTTTTAATGTAAATAAAGCATTGGAAAAAAAAGGGATTTGATTTTTTTTCTAAGTAAATAGGTTTGATTTTTCTAAGTAAAAAGATTTGATTTTTGACAATGAAAAAATATGATTTTTCTATGTGAAGTAACAACTTAAAATTTTGATCTTTTTTTATATACATAACATTATATAAAGGATATGATTTCTTTTTTTTTTTGTTTAGATTGTTAAAGAAAGGATTTTTGTTTATAAAAAGTTGAGTTTTTGTATGTGAATTCTATTATAAAAAGTTCGATTTTTAGTTATATAAAAATTTGATTTTTATATGAAAGAAGTGATAGGAGAAATGTGATTTTTATTTGTAAATATGGTTTTGAATATAGGGTAAAGATGAGATGGGTAAATGTGAAAAGGATTATATTTTTAGTCATGAAAGAAAATAATCTTTGGTTTGTGAGAGGTGTGATTTTTACGTGTGTGTTTAAAGAATAAAAATTCGATTTTTAATTTATAGAAGGTATAAAGATATGATTTTTATACAATGTAGATAATAAAAATATAATTTTTATAATATAGAAATGTTATAAATATAATTTTAATATTAGTAAAAGATTAAAAATACGATTTTTATATTATATAGATAGTAAAGATTTGATCTTTATTATATGAACAACGATATAAAAATAGAATTTTTATCAATATAGCATGATAATAAAATATGATTTTTATTTATTTAAATGAAGTAATAAAAATATAATTTTAATTTGAACAGCGTGGAAAGGACTGCAATGGGCATTTCAAACCGATCCAGACGATTCAGCAGTTCAACAGAAAAGCACGGCGGAGTGGATCCCTCTGTGAGAACTCCTCACCTTTTAATTTTGTATTCTAGTTTATAATATATACTAGGATGCAAACGGTGTTTAGTAGCACCCGACACCCGTCGTCCACAGACCATGGACGGCTTGTATGCTTGTTTATTTTGTTTGATTTTGATGTGTAGTTGATTGTGTGATGTGAAATGAAATAAAATATTTATATAGAAAATAAATATTGTATAGTTAAAAATAGAATTTTTAACGTGTATATAAATTGAAATAAATAGTTATAAACAAATCAGACGATTTGTTTATATACACATATTTGACTGATATTGATTGGGATGATAAATTTTACACATCGCCCAACTGCACAAATAATATTCAGTGTTTGTTGATGTGAAACCCCACACGGGTATTGGGATGATATTTGAAATACACTAGTTCCAATAATTAGTTTGTGTCGATCGATAGGTTGACATACAGTTGTGATGTGCACTTTAGATGATGATTGATTATTTATCGTTACTGTGATATACATGTGTTGTATGGAATCCATATAATTAACATTATATGGTAATTGATTGGGCCTCATTCCAATTGAGAAAATAAAGAATATTATAAAATAAGATTCACGTGTTGACAATACTCATTTGTTGAGATTAGTCAAGTGTTGAAAAATATATGGATTCATGTGTTGAACGAAATATTTTAACAATAAAAATTAACATCTTTATCAAAATTTCATAAAATATATTACATAACAAAAATAGTCGTGTTGACAGTACTCATTTGTTGAGATTAGTCAAATGTTGAAAGAAATATAAATTCATGTGTTGAATAGAAAAAATATTCATTTGTTGAATATAATAAAGAAGTGATTGAAAAATATAAAGCCGTGTTGATTAGTGATGCGCCATTTTGACGCGAACGATATTTATATCGATTTCATTTGTTTTTATAGTAAATATTGAAAAGAGATTTAAAAATCGAATATTTAGAAAATGAATTCGAATTGAATGGAATATAAAATAAATTCGAATTAAAATGGATTGAAATAAAATTCGAATTGAAATTGAATTGAAACGAATTTGAATTCGAATTAAATGAAATCGAAAAGTATTCGAATTGAATTGAAATCAAATGGAAAACGAATTTATAAGGGAAGATTCATTTTTGATTTGAAATTGAATATGAAGTTGAAATTGTTTTTGAAACGAATTTAAAACGATTTATAAAATTCGTTTTAAATAGAAATCGACGAAATATATATTATATGTATATTATATATATAATATAATGGCCTGAATAGAACGTGCCGCGCTGCGGCAGTTCGCGAATTTCGACCATTGGCTTCGTGCGGACATTGCGGGAGATCCGACTGTCGGATTCTCCTAAAACTGAAACCGTTGGGTTCGTATCGAAAAGAGATTTCCAATGAATATTTGAAATTTTAAATCTAACGGTTGGATTTGGAGATACGTCCAAATCAAATTTAGAAAAGGTCGCTGTAAGTACAGTTCGATGGCCATAGATGGAAATCGACTGTACGGACCTTGATAAAATTATTAAAAATATTAATAATTTGTGTAAAATCATAATATGCGAATTGGAAAGAACTGGGATGAAAAATTCCATATTTGTAAAGATGAAAATAGATTTTTATCGAAATGAACTAGTTTTGAACTAGAATAAGAATCAATTTATATTTTGAAATAAATAAATTTAATTTGAAAGTGGTTTTAAAAATAACCAGGTATTTCCAATACGTGAATTGGAATGGATTTGAATCGAAATTATCTTCGGAATATTTCGATGTTGGATTTTGTGATTATACAGATATGGCTGTGGGAATTTGAAAGATATATTCATATCATTATTTCCAATACGATATTTGTTGGTTTCAGAATTTGATATTGAATATAAGCCGGTATATTTTCTATTCAGAGCCTTATATTTAATATCAAATGTGATTTGGGTTTGTCGTGAATGGTGTCTTCATTAACACTGTTCTTAAGCCCAGTTGAGAAAAATATTGAATATTTCTATTTAGATTTAATGAAGTGTATCAATTAAATAATATTTAGTTGGAATTGAATTTGAATTTGAATTGTTTTTTGGGTTTATCGTTAGCGGTGTTTTGAACAACACCTGTTATTTAACCCGATTAACACAAGAGTGTGATTTTGGGTTTATCATGAATCGTGTTTTAGATGACATTGGTTCTTTATCCCAGTTAAAAGCAGGATTGATTTTTGAAAACATTAAAACTAAGTGGAGTTTTAATGAATCTTTAATTAGATTGAAATGTGAATTGATAATTTAAATTATCAAATCTAAAAGGTAATCGAAAATGGGGTACTACCAGTTTTGCTCCAAAACGATTGTTAAATCTTTAATTAGATTTGAACGTGAAATGGTAATTAATTTTACCGATAGCACCGTGGTGTTAGATATGAAGTATGACCAGTTTTACTTCATGGGATGAATAGGTTGGGATTGGGAAATAAAAAAATAATTACTTCGGTGTGGTTCACTAATCCCGACTAGTTTGATATGATATCCAAAGAAAGATTAAAGAATAAATTTAGAAGAATTTATCTTTGATAAAATTAATGGGAACCTTTTCCAAAGAATGTGAATAATTGAATATTCAGAATTGGAATGAGGCGTATGTCGTGATTGTGTAACATTTGTTTATAACATACGTGGGTTATTCAGAAAGGGCGGTTTATACCCATTCTGAATAACCGATTCGACGATAAGTCGAAGATGAAGACGGTGGTTGAAGACCGGAAGTCTTCACATCGTTTGGGTGATTGCTGATGATGTCGATTGGGCTGTACACCCAAGAGGAGAGAAACAGTTGGTGATCGTGTAGATGTACTTGGAGATGGATGGATATGCGAGGAAAGTGCCTCCGGTTTCGTTCAGACCCAGAACGAACTTGTAAATGGACTGTGTGTCTGACATTGGATTTTATTCTGTGTTGATTGATCTCTATTAAATATACATCTGTTTGGCGGCGGAGAATTTATTCTCTTGCTTAACGCCCTTCTCTGAGACGTACGAGCTCAGAGGTTGTATATCGATGGACATCAGTAGCATGGAGTGAATTGCCAGTGTGGCACGCGTAAGTGGCAATTGATCAAGGCTTCTGTTGAAAAGCAAAGTCTTGTGGTTGATGATCAAAGCACGGCCTGTGTGGCGCAGCTTTGTGTATAATGTGAATTCGTGAGCCTCACACCCCGGTATGAGTCAAAAACGGGATACGGACTACAGGGAGAGCACGACGTTTCTTTCTAGCTATGGGTGGTGTCAGTGACCTACCAGCCCTGACATTTATATACTTTTCACCTGTGTGGTTGTTGGATGAGGCGCCTCGATTTTAGGTCTGTTTGGACCGGGAAACGTGTGTTTAGGAATTGCCAATCCTCAAAAGTAAGAGAGGACCGGCCATGAAGATCCAAGGATCATAGTGGGGTCCTGTGGCATTTGCTAGAGTGTCTCGAATCGGAGAGGAGCTTGCCCCTTGCCTCGACTCATGATGAAATGAATTTTCCAATACGTGTCATTCGGTTTTATTTGTAGAACCTAGTATGGCGACATAGTGGTATGGGTCTTCATGCCGCCTATGATTGATATTTATGATTGAAAATGTTTTGACACTATACATTTATTATAGTATCAAATAACGTGTTTTAACGTATCAAGCATGCTTTGGCTATTATAAGGTAAAAACCCTATCCTACGGCTTGCGTTGCATTGTGTGATGGGACCTGGGTTTTATAATAACTTCATTTTCTTAATTTAGCATTGCGCTGTTAGTTTATGCACTGGTATTCTTGGGAGGAAACCCGTTCCGTGTTATACGCGTGGTCCCTTGATTTACCAAACTTTAAAATAAAGATTAATAAATGTTTTAGTTCTCACACCAGTCACATGACTGACCTGGAGTTTATTGTTTTAACCTAAACTCTGGGTGCCCTTATTTTCGATACGGGCAACTAGTAGTTTTGGTTTTGCAAATTTATATACACAGGAACCTGGTTTACAGCTGGAATGATGTTTGGAAAGCTTTGTATCCGTATATCTCCTTCAGTTGTATTTTGTATTATTTTCCGCTGCTATGTAATTTATTGTAATCTCTGATATTTATCGAATGTATTTTATTCATTCATACTCTGTATATTCTTGTATCTGATGGAATTGTTGTAATTAACAATGAAATGTTCTTCTGTCTACATTCTATTTTGTCCTGTTCTCATACGATCAGGGGTTTCAAAAGGTTTTGGTCGGTTTAACGACCGATTCGGATCGAGCGAAATTCCTATTCGTCACATTTGGTATCAGAGCTTTGGTTTACAAAGCTCAGAGAACAAGACACATTAGAACCATACGAAAGAATTCATTAGAAATTGGATTAGTAATATCCTATAAGAATGACTCGTTAGAGATGGGATCAGTAGTATCCTAGAATGAGTGTGAAGAGTATATTTTTAAAACAAACTTTGTTTTGAAAATTTAAATCGTTTTATACTTATTTGAATATTTATTTATTTTGAATTTGGACAATCCAGTATATCAAGAATTTGCATATACGCGTCATGAACGTATATTCGAAGTTTTAATATACTGGATAGATATAAAATCACATTCTAGTCGCCCGGGGATGGTTCTGGTGATCGCTATAGTACGTACATCATCAGGATTCATATTCGAGTTTCAAATGAGTGATATCTATATATTTCCATTAGACTGGTGTGAGAACCAAAATATAGCTAGAATACATTGTTGTCATTTGGCATCAAAAACATGATTTTCTGTATATATATCAAATTGTGAATTTCAAACGTTAATCAACTAATTGATTGATGGTTGTATTGTTTATTTGTTTGATATTTTGAACCATTACGCCTAATTGAACCAAATATTGAATTGTATTATAAATTATCTGAATTTGCACACATGTACATATATATACATTGAATGGGTCATAGCAAGGAGGCTAGAGCAGTGGAATAAAATTGTTTGCCCGACAAATAGGTACATGTTTATTGTATTTCTTGAGTTTTGGGTGATTTTGTGAGCCGATTGGCTAGCCGCTTGGCCTTTTCTTTTTCTTTTGGATTGAAGAAAGCCATGGGAGGCTATATGAAATATCCCGAAGTCCCCGGTGCAGGGGAGGTTATGGAGAAATTTTTCGAAAATTTAGGATGTTAGCCAAATTTTTGAAAAATTTGAAAAGTTCTTAGAAACTGAAAAGTTGAAGAACTTAAGCCGTAGCGAAAATAATGAAAGTTGAGTTGGTTTTTAAAACAACTTTCGGCTTCGTTCCTTTTCGAGGACGAAAAGTTTTAAGTGGGGGAAATTGTAATAACCGGAAATGCGAACCAGTTTAAAATTTTTATTTTGGCAATTTTAGGGAATTTTGAATATTTAAAATGAATTATATTAAATAAAATCGACGAAAATCTATTTTGAATACAATTCGAACGTATATATTTATGTAGATCGTCGTTAGAATATAAATATTTATTTTAAATTATAAAAGGAATTGAAAATGGTGCGGTAGTTCGATAATTTGATTTCAAACTTCAAATGAATGTACCGGGTGCAAAATAAACCGGATTTTAGTGAAACCAAAAATAATAGAATCTAATTGGGAATATCTTTCAAAAGGATCCGAAAAATCAAAATTTCATAGTGGGAATCAAAAGATATGTCCAAATGAATTTTCAGAATAGTCGCTATGGAATTCTGGCCCTTAAAAATGGAAATTTTGCAAATGACCTCGGAATTCGACGAAACCACTTTTTTTGGATCCGTGATGTCAAGTTATTGCTAGGTTTCAAATTTCATAATTTTTGAATTCAATAGGTGAGCGTGGCAAAGGAAAACGCGTTTGACCAGTTTCAGTTGATTTTAATCGACTGGAAAATGACCATTTTTCAAACGGTCTCAGAATTCGACGAAACTAGTTTTGTTAGGACCGTATCATCAATACGAAGCTAGAAAATATTTTCTGGAATTTTTAGAGATTGTATGTGGCCCCGGTAAATTGAAATGTGCGTTCAAATTGAATATATACTGATTTATATTTAAATTTGAACGGAAACTGATCGTAACGATCGAATTGGCCTATGAGACATATCCCATTGTGTTCGGAATGGGGGTAATTAGCTAGGGATGACAGTCATTGGGTCTCGTTTGGAGGTCAAATAAAAAGTCAACTTTAAGAAGGATTAAATTAAATAAATAATTAAATTTTATATTAATCCCCCTTTTTCTCTCTTTCCTTTATTCAACACCCTCCTTATTGTTTCTTCTCAAATCGCTCAGAAATAAAAAATAAAAAAAATCACGCTGCTTCTCTTCATCGCCCCCCTCAGATCAACGTCGCGCTCCATCACCTCCCCCTCTCGCTCCTCCGCTTCTCTTTCTCTCTTTAGTGCCCCCTTTTATCGCCTCCCTTTCTCTCCTCGCCCCCAAAAGCTAACGCACCAAACCCTAGCTCGAGGTGCCGCCGACCACCAGGAGGAGCTCCCGACGCCTCAGCTCCACCCCAACGTGTTGCGCCCTCTCTTCCTCTTCTACAACCAAAAACAACCGGTTAGCCTTCTTACTTTATTTTGTTTATCCCTATTCAATTGATGTTTTTAGAGAAAAAAATGAATTTTTTTTCTGTAATAAAGCACTGTAAAAACTGAATTTTTTTTAATGTAATAAAGCATTGTAAAAAAAAACTAATTTTTAATGTAAATAAAGCATTGGAAAAAAAGGGTTTTGATTTTTTTTTCTAAGTAAAAAGGTTTGATTTTTCTAAGTAAAAAGATTTGATTTTTGACAATGAAAAAAATATGATTTTTCTATGTGAAGTAACAACTTAAAAATTTGATCTTTTTTTTATTTACATAACATTATATAAAGGATATGATTTTTTTTTTTTTAGATTGTTAAAGAAAGGATTTTTGTTTATAGAAAGTTGAGTTTTTTATATGAATTCTATTATAAAAAGTTCGATTTTTAGTTATACAAAAATTTGATTTTTATATGAAAGAAGTGATAGGAGAAATGTGATTTTTATTTGTAAATATGGTTTTGAATGTAGGGTAAAGATGAGATGGGTAAATGTAAAAAGGATTATATTTTTAGTCATGAAAGAAAATGATCTTTGGTTTGTGAGAGGTGTGATTTTTACGTATGTGTTTAAAGAATAAAAATTCGATTTTTAATTCATAGAAGGTATAAAGATATGATTTTTATACAATGTAGATAATAAAAATATAATTTTTATAATATAGAAATGTTAAAAATATAATTTTTATACTAGTAAAAGATTAAAAATACGATTTTTATATTATATAGATAGTAAAGATTTGATCTTTATTATATGAACAACGATATAAAAATAGAATTTTAATCAATATAGCGTGATAATAAAATATGATTTTTATTTATTGAAATGAAGTAATAAAACTATAATTTTAATTTGAACAGCGTGGAAAGGACTGCAATGGGCATTTCAAACCGATCCAGACGATTCAGCAGTTCAACAGAAAAGCACGGCGGAGTGGATCCCTCTGTGAGAACTCCTCACCTTTTAATTTTGTATTCTAGTTTATAATATATACTAGGATGCAGACGGTGTTTAGTAGCACCCGACACCCATCGTCCACAGACCATGGACGGCTTGTATGCTTGTTTGTTTTGTTTGATTTTGATGTGTAGTTGATTGTGTGATGTGAAATGAAATAAAATATTTATATAGAAAATAAATATTGTATAGTTAAAAATAGAATTTTTAACATGTATATAAATTGAAATAAATAGTTATAAACAAATCGGACGATTTGTTTATATACACATATTTGACTGATATTGATTGGGATGATAAATTTTACACATCGCCCAACTGCACAAATAATATTCAGTGTTTGTTGATGTGAAACCCCACACGGGTATTGGGATGATATTTGAAATACACTAGTTCCAATAATTAGTTGTGTGTCGATCGATAGGTTGACATACAGTTGTGATGTGCACTTTGGATGATGATTGATTATTTATCGTTGCTGTGATATACATGTGTTGTAAGGAATTCATATAATTAACATTATATGGTAATTGATTGGGCCTCATTCCAATTGAGAAACTAAAGAGTATTATAAAATAAGATTCACGTGTTGACAGTACTCATTTGTTGAGCTTAGTCAAGTGTTGAAAAATATATGGATTCATGTGTTGAACGAAATATTTTAACAATAAAAATTAACATCTTTATCAAAATTTCATAAAATATATTACATAACAAAAATAGTCGTGTTGACAGTACTCATTTGTTGAGATTAGTCAAGTGTTGAAAGAAATATAGATTCATGTGTTGAATAGAATAAATATTCATTTGTTGAATAGAATAAAGAAGTGATTGAAATATATAAAGCCGTGTTCATTAGTGATGCGCCATTTTGACATGAACGATATCTATATCGATTTCATTCGTTTTTGTAGTGAATATTGAAAAGAGATTTAAAAATCGAATATTTAGAAAATGAATTCGAATCGAATGGAATATAAAATAAATTCGAATTAAAATGGATTGAAATAAAATTCGAATTGAAATTGAATTGAAACGAATTTGAATTCGAATTAAATGAAATTGAAATGTATTCGAATTGAATTGAAATCAAATGGAAAACGAATTTATAAAGAAAGATTCATTTTTGATTTGAAATTGAATATGAAGTTGAAATTGTTTTTGAAACGAATTTAAAACGATTTATAAAATTCATTTTAAATAGAAATCGACGAAATATATATTATATATATAATATAATGGTCTGAATAGAACGTGCCGCGCTGCGGCAGTTCGCGAATTTCGACCATTGGCTTCGTACGGACATTGCGGGAGATCCGACCGTCGGATTCTCCTAAAACCAGAACCGTTGGGTTCGTATCGAAAAGAGCTTTCCAAAGAATTTTTGAAATTTGAAATCTAATGGTTAGATTTGGAGATACGTCCAAATCAAATTTAGAAAAGGTCGCTGTAAGTACAGTTCGATGGCCGTAGATGGAAATCGACTGTATGGGCCTTGATAAAATTATTAAAAATATTAATAATTTGTGTAAATTCATAATATGTGAATTGGAAAGAACTGGGATGAAAAATTCCATATTTGTAAAGATGAAAATAGATTTTTATCGAAATGAACTAGTTTTGAACTAGAATAAGAATCAATTTATATTTTGAAATAAATAAATTGAATTTGAAAGTGGTTTTAAAAATAACCAGGTATTTCCGATACGTGAATTGGAATGGATTTGAATCAAAATTATCTTCGGAATATTTCGATGTTGGATTTTGTGATTATACAGATATGGTTGTGGGAATTTGAAAGATATATTCATATCGTTATTTCCAATACGATATTTGTTAGTTTCAGAATTTGATATTGAATATAAGCCGGTATATTTTCTATTCAGAGCCTTATATTTAATATCAAATGTGATTTGGGTTTGTCGTGAATGGTGTCTTCATTAACTCTGTTCTTAAGCCCAGTTGAGAAAAAGATTGAATCTTTCTATTTAGATTTAATGAAGTGTATCAATTAAATAATATTTAATTGGAATTGAATTTGAATTGGTTTTTGGGTTTATCGTGAGCGGTGTTTTGAACAACACCTGTTCTTTAACCCGTTTAGCACTAGAGTGTGATTTTGGGTTTATCGTGAATCGTGTTTTAGATGACATTGGTTCTTTAACCCAGTTAAAAGCAGGATTGATTTTTGAAATGATTAAAACTAAGTGGAGTTTTAATGAATCTTTAATTAGATTGAAATGTGAATTGATAATTTAAATTATCAAATCTGAAAGGTGATCGAAAATGGGGTACTACCAGTTTTGCTCTAAAACGATAGTTAAATCTTTAATTAGATTTGAACGTGAAATGGTAATTAATTTTACCGATAGCACCGTGGTGTTAGATATGAAGTATGACCAGTTTTACTTCATGGGATGAATAGGTTGGGATTGGGAAATAAAATAAATAATTACTTCGACGTGGTTCGCTAATCCCGACTAGTTTGAAATGATATCCAAAGAAAGATTAAAGAATAAATTTAGAAGAATTTATCTTTGATAAAATTAATGGGAACCTTTTCCAAAGAATGTGAATAATTGAATATTCAGAATTGGAATAAGGCGTATGTCGTGATTGTGTAATGTTTGTTTATAACATACGTGGGTTATTCGGAAAGGCCGGGTTTATACCCATTCTGAATAACCGATTCGACGATAAGTCGAAGTTGAAGACGGTGGTTGAAGACCGGAAGTCTTCACATTGTTTGGGTGATTGCTGATGATCTCGATTGGGCTGTACACCCAAGAGGAGAGAAACAGTTGGTGATCGTCCAGACGTACTTGGAGATGGATGGATATGCGTGGAAAGTGCCTCCGGTTTCGTTCAGACCCAGAACAAACTTGTAAATGGACTCTGATATTGGATTTTATTCTGTGTTGATTGATCTCTATTAAATATACATCTGTTTGGCGGCAGAGAATTTATTCTCTTGCTTAATGCCCTTCTCTGAGACGTACGAGCTCAGAGGTTGTATATCGATGGACATCAGTCGCATGGAGTGAATTGCCAGTGTGGCACGCGTAAGTGGCAATTGATCAAGGCTTCTGTTGAAAAGCAAAGTCTTGTGGTTGATGATCAAAGCACGGCCTGTGTGGCGCAGCTTTGTGTATAACGTGAATTCGCGAGCCTCACACCCCGGTATGAGTCAAAAACGGGATACGGATTGCAGGGAGAGCACGACGTTTCTTTCTAGCTATGGGTGGTGTCAGTGATCTACCAGCCCTGACATTTATATACTTTTCACCTGTGTGGTTGTTGGATGAGGCGCCTCGATTTTAGGTCTGTTACGACCGGGAAACGTGTGTTCAGGAATTGCCAATTCTTAAAAGTAAGAGAGGACCGGCCCTGAAGATCCAAGGATCATAGTGGGGTCCTGAGGCATTTGCTAGAGTGTCTCGAATCGGAGAGGAGCTTGGCCCTTGCCTCGACTCATAATGGAATCCAATTTCCAATACGTGTCATTCGGTTTTATTTGTAGAACCTAGTATGGCAACATAGTGGTATGGGTCATTCATGCCGCATATGATTGATATTTATGATTGAAAATGTTTTGACAATATACATTTATTATAGTATCAAATAATGTGTTTTAACGTATCAAGCATGGTTTGGCTATTATAAGGTAAAAACCCTATCCTCCAGCTTGCGTTGCATTGTGTGATGGGACCTGGGTCTTATAATAGCTTCATTTTTCTTTATTTAGCATTGCGCTGTTAGTTTATGCATTGGTATTCTTGGGAGGAAACCCGTTCCGTGTTATACGGCGTGGTCCCTTGATTTACCAAACTTTAAAATAAAGATTAATAACTGTTTTAGTTCTCACACCAGTCACATGACTGACCTGGAGTTTATTGTTCTAACCTAAACTCTGGTTGCCCTTATTTTCGACACGGGCAGCTAGTAGTTTTGGTTTTGCAGATTTATATCCACAGGAACCTGGTTTACTGCTGGAATGATTTTCGGAAAGCTTTGTATCCGTATATCTCCTTCAGTTGTATTTTGTATTATTTTCCGCTGCTATGTAATTTATTGTAATCTCTGATATTTATCGAATGTATTTTATTCATTCATACTCTGTATATTCTTTTATCTGATGGAATTGTTGTAATTATCAATGAAATGTTCTTCTGTCTGCGTTCTATTTTGTCCTGTTCTCATACGATCAGGGGTTTCGAACGGTCTTGGTCGGTTTAACGACCGATTCGGATCGAGTGAAATTCCTATTTGTCACATTTATAGATTTAAATTATAAATAATAAATATTTATTTCCTGTTTATTAACTTCCATTCAAAAACAATAGATTTAAAAATCTACATTTCAGTTATAAAATAAATTTTTAACTTCATTCTAGTCGATTTACATGACGGTAAATCCTTATTTATAACACAATTGATTTTCAAGCCATCTGATGCCAATTACTCAAGCAATACAGCCCATTGGTTAAAAACAAACAACTGTTGAATTTCAGTTCAACAGTCAACAACCAAATCAATTATCCAATCCATAATGGTGAAACAGCTCATGTAAGTAGATATGAAAATAACAAATACGTTTGAGGAATCCAGTTGGATCCCTCCAACCTGTTTCTCCCTGCATTCAAATATGTTACCACAAATAATATTTATTCAATTCAATAACGGATGTCATATTTAATAATAAATAAATCACAGTAATCCAGTCATCCCTATTATAATTTAATACGTTTATATTATAAACTTAACCAACGAGGCAAGTTACCTCATCTGGAAATAATCGTTAAAAATAACGATTTGTTCAAATTAAATTAAACGAACGTTTAATTTAAATCATTTCAGTTCAACACATATAAATATATAGTTAGCATCCATCAAACAATTAACAAACATAGCACATAAATAATAAACCCAACTTATATAAATATAAGTGGGTAAACTGAGTGAGTTAAACTTGTTGTATATGACGTAGCTGTATACAAAATTATATGATTTTTGAATGATGATAACAACCAAATAAATATTATTTTAATGTGTTTGTTACTATACTATTATTCTATATCACAGACATAAATATAATATTTATATAAAATACTAATGGACAAGAATTAAATATTCAAACAGTATTTTATTAAATATAATATTTTATTTCAATAGTCAAAACAATACAGTTTTACAACTCCACTATTTGCTCAACACTGTAATTCACTGAAATAAAATTCATTCATAGACATTACAGTTCAATCATTTTCACACATACAATTCTTCTCACTACAACACTCAACACTCATATATATACAATCACTCATTCAGTTTACATTTCAATATACAAACACATCACTCAATACAGACATCCTGATTTATACAATTAACTGTCTTCAGTCTTCTGTCTTCACAGCTCACAGTCAGTCCAGTCATCCATACCTATCATATACAGAAACACACACACACAGAGTATCTGGAATAGAAATAATTTCATATTCTAGCAGATATAATTTTTATTTTAAAATTTTTATTTTCCTCAGTGTTCTGGTGTGTTTTCTCATCATTTTTCATGACCCGATCCGATTTATTAATCCATTCGACTATGTCTAAACAGCTTGTGATATTCACAGTGATACACTGTAAATACCACAAGGCAGTCAGTGTATATACAAAATATTTCAGTGCAAGGACTAGAATATTGTAACATCCTGTATTTTAACGTTGTCAATAATTAATTTATTTAATTATTAAATATCGATTTGGCGATATCGATAACTTGAATTAAATAATATTTGTATTTAATAAATATAAATAATAGAATAATAAGTTATAATTTCCGAAATAGTCGGAAATGATAGAATTCACAATATTATTTGAATTGGATAGTGTAAGGGATTTGGTTGAGTTTAGATTAGAATTGAAATAACGAATCCATTTAATAAACGACGTTAGAACGTATAATTTATATTATAATTATAATCGAGCTTGAAATGGTGCGGTAGTTCGTAATTTGGCGATTTGAACTTTAAATGAATATACAAAATCCGTTTTAAGTCGGATTTCTGTGAAACAAGAAACGTTCGGAGCTGGTGAAGTATATTTTTCTAGTGGAAGAGAAAATCGAGATTTCGTTGTGTAGATTTTGAATTATGATCAAATCAAATTTCTAAATAGTCGCTATGGAATTCCTTTATAATTTATAACGATATATATAAGGAATTTCATTATAAATCGAATATCGATTTAATCGGGATTTGAAATATCGAGTTAGAAATTCATATAGGATTATTCTAGAGCTTTATGGTATTCTATTGTGAATATATACAATAATATTAATTTATTAATATTAAATTTAATTATTTTTAAATATATTAATATTAAAATGGATTTATTTAGAGCTTAAAAAATAGCCATTTTTGCAAACGACCTCCGTTTTCGAAGTAACTAATTTTGTTGGATCAGGAATATTAAATTATTGTTAGATTTCAAGTTTCTTGATTTTTGAAGTCAGTATGTGGCCGTACGGATTTTTAATGTAAAAAACAGTCAATAATTTGACCTTTAAAAATACGTTGTGTGAGCAAACGGAGTCGGAATTCAACGAAACCAATTTCGTTAGGTCCGTAATGACGAACTGAAGGTGTATATCCATTTTCATGATTTTTGGATAACGTGAGTGATCATAGGAATTAGACGCTGAATGAAGATAACGAGTCATTAAAATGGAATATAAAATTAAATAAAAAATATATTAAAATTAGCCTATAAATATTCTCATTCCTCCTAAACCTAACTCCATTTCTTCTGTTAGTCAAATAACGAGCCGCAAGTTCCATTCCTTGTCTCAGCAAAACGAGAGTTAAGGAAATCAAAAGAAATTCAAATAAAATCTCTTAAATCCCAAAACTTGTTTCTTTGCATTCATACCAATGTGAGCTTCGTTTTAGTATGGGTTTGAGGGAGTGCAACGCATTCTTTTTGAGATCGATGATTGTACAGAGAAGCTAGGGCTTCGGCTGGAGGTCACGGTGAAGGGAGTTAGGGAAAATGGAGGGTGGCGCTGCACTCAGGGGTGGTAGTCGAGGGTTTTGGTGGAGTTTGAGGAAGTTCGACATATTTTGTGTCTTGCGATGCACTGTATAGTGCAAGAAACTACTGTCGACGGGTTTGGAACGGTGAGCTTGAGATGTTCATGAATGGTATGGGATTGAAGTGTGCGAAGAGATGGATCATGGTGGTGGTTTCTCGTAGTTTGGTGTTGAATAAGAGGAGAGGTGGAGGAAGAAAGAATCGGAAATGGTGGAGTGTATTTTCCTGGAGTCGCGAAATTCAATTTAGGGAAGATGTAGTTTTGGTGGATCGGGTTATACCGGGTTGGTGGGCCGGTTAATTAAACGGGGTGAGGCCCGTGTTACAATATTTTAAATTTTCGTTCTAATTTTAAATCATGTACTAACTTGTAAATATCGTAACTTATTCATATGTTAACGGAATTCAGCGAAACACGATCCGTTGGGATCGTATGGATGGCGGCTACACCGTAGAACTGACTGGAAGTGAATTAGAGCTCGTTACAATTTATAGCAAAATAAATTGTCTGTCTGAATCAAGCGATGGTTATCGTTATTAACGATGATCGTCCAATGTGAGTAAAACTCACTAACTCTGAACAGTTATATTTTTATAACGTATTTTTAGAACTGATAAATGTTGGTTGATTGCTGTGTGTTGACTGTTTGATTGAATTGCTGTTTGACTGGTTGAAATTTTAGATAACGATATATATAAATCGTTAACTAAATATTGATTCTGTTTATCAGAATATTTCATACTGAAATGATATTGATGTGAATTATTTTTTGTAACATCTATAGATGCAGGGAAACAGGTCGGAGGGATCCAACTGGATTCCTCAACATTTATTTTATTAGTTTTCGTATATTGTGATATATGACGTGATATTCAATCTGTTATTGATTATCTGTGTTTGGACGATATTGATCATTTTTATTTGGTATTTTAAATACCATAAGGAATACTGGAATGTAAAAAGGGGATTTTTCAATGTTATATTGAAATAGAATTTGTTTCTAAAATCAAAGGATTTTATAAAAAGAATATTAAAATCAAGGGATTTTATAACAAGAAATATTTGAAAATGAATAGAGATTTTATAAAAGGAAATAATTATAAAATGAAAATAGTTTTTAAAAAGAAATATTGTAAAATGAAAAGAATTTTATAAAAAGGAAAATTTTACATTTGGAAGGATTAGACCCGTGCTTCACACACGGGTATAACATGATATAGATTTAAAGAAAATTGTAAATAGGGATCTGTTTTAAACAGATAAACGGAGCAGAATAATTTATAAATAATACTTTATAAATTAAGTAAATATTTATCATTGAATAAATGGAATATATAAGTCAGGACTTATATAGAGAAATAAGAATCGATTTCAACATGGACATCTGAAACTGAATGTGGACGCAGAATTAATCGAATATTACTTATTCGAAAAGGAGTCAAACAAAAGGAGTTAAACAAATAAGTTAAACAAATGAGTCAAGCAAAATAAGAAAGTGAGTTAATTTAAATGAGTTAACCAAAAACAAGAAAGTGAGTTAGTTTAAAAGAGTTAATCAAGTTAAGTTAATCAAGTCAAGTAAATCAAGTGAGTAATCAAAATGAGTTAATCGAATAAGTTGAATCAAATGGAGTTAGTCGAATAAGTTAAATCAAATAGAGTTAGTCAAGATAAGTTAATCAAAATGAGTTAGTCGAAGATTTAGTCGAAATGAGTTAATTAAATTAGAGTTAATCGATTAGAGTTAATCGAATTAGAGTTAGTCGATTAGAGTTGATTGAATTTGAGTTAATCGAATATAGTTTATTCGAAAGGAGTAAACAGAATATAGTTTATTCGAAAGGAGTAAATCGAATATAGTTTATTCAAAAAGGAGTTAATCGAATATAGTTTATTCGAAAAGGAGTTAATCGAATATTAGCTATTCGAGGAGAGTTAATCGAATATAAGTTACACGAAAGGAGTTAATCGAATATAGTTTATTCGAAAAGCAGTTAATCGAATATAGTTTATTCGAAAAGAGAGTTAATCGAATATAAGTTATTCGAAGGGAGTTAATCAAATATTAGTTATTCGAGGAGAGTTAATCGCATATAAGTTATTCGAATGGAGTTAATCGAATATTAGTTATTCGAGGAGAGATAATCGAATATAAGTTATTCGAAGGGAGTTAATCGAATATTAGTTATTCGAAGGAGGGAATAGAGATTACTTGAAAGAGAGTTATACGTCGAATTCGGGAAAGTACTAATTACTTTCCGGTTTTAAATCAAGATTTATATATTTATAAATTAGAGTTTATTTATTCATTCAAATCAAAGAATAAAAGGTATTTTTTAAAGTTAGATATTTCTGAAGTAGGGATTATAACGTTATCGTTATAACCAATGTTTTTACAAAAGAATAGGATTCATAAACTGAATCCGAGAGTTGCGTAAGAAATGATTTGATAAGAAACAGAGTTAAAGGAAATTAGAAACTGACTAGAGATTAGTTACGTTGAACGGTTTCCAGAGTATCGATCTGATGTTGCTTTCGGCCTTTGGGATTAATACTTAGGGGGTTGTTCACTTACTAGTTTACAGTTAGGGACCGATGATTTTGAAAAGTTAATGAAATGTGAATGAGAATTGGGAATGCTTCCAATGTGAATTAAGTATATTTTCTAAATATAGAAAGTAAGCAAACATATATATATATATATATATATATATATATGATGATTGATCAATAGAAATTCCAATTGGAAATAAGATTGTTGTTTGCACATGTGTTTTCATTTGATAGTTAAATCACCGACTATCAAAGTTTCTGACCATTTTTATGTTGTTAATATGGAGAGACCGGTTGGATTATTATCCGAAGAACCACTTTGTATTGACATAAGCATTGCAAACCAAATATGCTGAAGATAATTAAAGACGGGGTAAAGTGCAAGGGCTGTTTTGTTAATCCTAGGTAGAAATTGCTTAAGATGGATTCACTTTAGAGTGCCTTCGGTTTGTCCAGCCCCAGGACAACTTGTATGGACGAATGTCTAACAGAGTATGCTTAACAGATCATATATACATTGATCTCTTCAAACGTATTATGTTTGGTGGCGGAGGAATTCGTTTCTCTTAGCTTTATCCCCATGATACCTTTAAGGAAATCGATAATGATTTGACAGGTAGGACGATGTGGCATTCAAAGTAAATGAAGATATGATATGTTAAAAGGTAAGTTATGGCCTCTAGCCTCACAACTGGGAAATAACAAAAATCGGGCAGGCAGCATGGCTATGTGGGTAGCTCCCATTATGGTGTATAATCACCTATCTAGAGAATATTCATTTCCTCCTTTAATCTATCGATGCTGTCCCTTATCGAGAAACGGTTGCTTATCCCAACCGTTGTTGATATACATTCGATATACTCAAGCGAAATGAGTGGTCGGTCATGTGTGGTTGAGTTGCAAGATGTTCTTGTTGAAGTCGGTGTATTCTCCTCTAGAGATCCACTATCAAAAGGTGGTTCCATACCTTATCATAGTTGGAAATCCATTATCCAATAAGTGCTCGCGGTTTTGATTGTATACTATGTATGTAGAACGTGAGATGAAAGCGTTTCTGCTAGATGATTATTATGTTGTGGTTGATAGACACTATTATAATATCAAAAGAATTTTGATATAAAGATTATTTTGGATTCTCATAAGGGAAAAACCCGTCACGTTATACGGCGTGATCTTATGAGATATCGTTTTATTGCTTAAACTGTTTTAAATTGTTTTACTCACACCAATCCCATGACTAACCCGGAGTTTATTCTGTTTTGTTTTCCCTAAACTCTTGGGTGCCCAATTTTGTACGAGCAGTCAAGTGGTCAGGTTTTACAGATATACTTGGAGAGCATGGAGCAGGAGGCTTCAGGATTATATAGCTATTGTTTATTCCGCTGTGTTGTAAGTGTTGTGCTCTGATAATGTTACTCTATACATATACTGATTGTATTTCAAAGATATGTTATCTATTATATGTTGTTCGTTCCGCTGTGAGATTCGTGTTACTCTGTTGTTGTGTGTTCTTCTTCTTCTTCTATTCTAAGTTTCTATCTTATCTATTCTCACCCTCTATTTTCTTTCATTAACTATTCGGTATTTCCGATGCTTGAATAGTCGACATCGTGTTTGGTGTCGATATCCAGGATCGCGAAAACCCGGGTCGTTACAGTTGGTACCAAAGCTGAAGGTTAAGTAATTACCTTGGCTCTGTGGCGTGACTCATTAGAGATGGGGTTAGCAATACCCTAGATTGAGTTTGAGTGTATAAATACGAGTGAACGTATTTGTAGATTCTATAAAAATAATAATTTTATATTGTAGAGATATATTGGTTGAGTAGTTTATGAATTTTGGTCGATCAGTTTGATCCACTGTATCGATAGGGGTTACTAAACACTTGAATTTGATAAACCGACACAGTATGTGTAACCCGGGATTTTGTCGATCTTGGTTATCTGATATACAACACATATCGAACATCCAAGGATCGAAAATACCGATCATTAATGAAAGAAATTAGAGGGTGAGGAAAGATAAGATAGAAACTTAGAATAGAAGAAGAAGAACAACACAACATCAGAGTAACACGAACCTCACAGCGGAACGAATAACATATAATATATAACATAACTTTTGAAATATAAATCAGTATATGTATACAATAACATTATTAGAGTACAACACTTACAACACAGCGGAATAATAATAGCTATATAACCCTGAAGCCTCCTGCTCCAGCTCTTCAATGTATCTGTAAATCCCGACTACTTGACTGCCCGTACAAAATTGGGCACCTAAGAGTTTAGGGAAGACAAAACAAAATAAACTCTTGGTCAGTCATGGGACTGGTATGAGTAAAACAGTTTAAAAACAGTTTAAGCAGGTAAATGATATCTCATAAGACCATGCCGTATAACGGAACGGGTTTTTCCCTTATGAGAATCCAAATTATCTTTATATCAAAAACCTTTTGATATTATAATAATGTCTATCAACCACAATATAATAATCATCTAGCAGAAACGCTTCCATCTCACGTTCTACATATATAGTATACAATCAAAATCGCTAGCACGTATTGGGTAATGGATTTCCAACTATGACAAGGTATGGAACCACCTTTCACTAGTGTACCTCTAGAGAGGAATACACTGGGTTCAACAAGAACATCTTGCAATCCGGCCACACATGACCGACCACTCATTTCGCTTGAGTGTATCGAATGTATATCACCAACGGTTGGGATCAGCAACCGTTTCCCGAATAGGACAACATCAACAATAGATTTTTAGAAGTAAACGAAACTCTAGATCAGGTGATTATACACCCTAATAGGTGCGACCTACATAGCCATGCTGCCTGCCCGATTTCTGTCATTTACCGGATGTGAGGCTAGAAACTACGCTTTATCATCACATCAGATTTACTTCGAATGCCACATTGTCAGATCCATCGAAAATCACTAATTGACGTCTACAACAGTACTTTACGTGTTAGCTAAAGAAGTGCCCTTCTCCGGTTCCACTCTTGGTACGGTTGAAGAAATCAATGTACGAGACCTTTCTGGAAATACTCTGTCAGACATTCATCCATACAAGTCATCCAGGAACAGGATGAACCGAAGGTACTATTCAGTATATCTATCTTAGGCACTATTATCTAAGATTTATACAACAGCCCTTGCACTTTACTCTATCTTCAATTATCTTTGTCATATATGATTCGCAGCGCTTATGCCAATACAGAGTGGTTCTTTGGATAATAATCCAACCAGTCTCTCTATATTAACAACGTTAAATTGGTCGAAAACTTCGATAGTCGATGTGTTAACTATCAAAGAAAAATAGGTGTGCAAACAATGATATTATTTCCAAATGGAAATTCTATCAATCAATCATATATATATATATATATATTCATATTTCCTTATTTTCTATGTTTAGAAAATATACGTTATTAACACTGGAAAACATTTCCAATGTTATTTACATATCACTATCATTTCACAACTATCAGTCCCTGACTGTAAACTAGTAGGAGAACAATTCTCTAAGTATAAACCCCGAAGGCCGAAACCAACATCAGATCGATACTCAGAAAACTATTCAACTTAACTAATCTCTAGTCAGTTTCTAAACTTGTTTAACTCTATTTCTTTAAATCTATTTCTTTAACTCTATTTGATTAACTCACTGGTTAACTCTAATTGATTAACTCTAACTGATTAATTAACTGATTTCTTCCAACTGATTACTCTATTCATTTCCTAAATAAATATTCCTTTATCCTATTTGTTTTCTAAATAAATATTCTCCTTTATAATCTCCTACTTATTTTCTAAATAAATATTCTCAAATTATTTCCTTTTTTTCTCGTCAATTTCCTTTTATAATCCTATTTAGTTTCCAACTAAATATTCCTTTTACAATTCTATTTATTTACTAAATAAATATTCCTTTATTCTATCCTATCCGTTTTATCAACATTTTCCTTTTTATAAAACTCTATTCGTTTTATAAACATTTTCCTTTTATTTACTTTCGAAATATTTCCTTTTATAAAATCTATTGATTTTATAAAATCCCCTTTATTTCAATATACATTGAAAATTTTCTTTTTACATCCCAGGGTCTCTTATGATATTAAAAATATCGAATAACAATGATCAATATCATTTAAACACACATAACCATCAACAGATTGTATATCACATCATATATCACAATATATGAAACAAAACAGTATTTAAATATTGAGGAATCCAGTCGGATCCCTCCAACCTGTTTCCCTGCATCCACAGATGTTACACAATATAATCAACATCACTTTTAGTTCCATTTGATATATTATGTTAAACAAAATCAATATGACAATTCAACTAACTGACTAGCAGTTCAATCAAATAATAAACACACAGTCAATCAGCCAATATTTAACAGTTCTAAAAATACAACATGAAATTATAAACTGTTCAGAGTTAGTGAGATTTACTCATATTGGACTATCATCGTTAATTAACGATAATTGTCGTTTGATTTGAATCAAACAGTTTATTTCACCATCAATTCAAACTAGCTCGGATTCACTCCCAGTCAGCTCCATGGTGTAGCCACCGTCTGTAACGGCTGGAAATTTCCGACTCCTCGAGAGTCGGAAATTCCGCGACGTTAGTGAAAGAATTAAGAAGGTGAGAAAGAAAAGGTAGAACTAATAGAATAGAAGAAGAAGAAGAACATCAGAATCATCAGAGTAACACGAATCTCACAGCGGAACGAATAACATATAATATATAACATAACTTTGAAGTAAACAGTTATATATATACAATAGCACTTATCAGAGTACAACACTTACAACACAGCGGAAATAACTATAGCTATAGAATCTTGAAGTCTCCTGCTCCAAGCTCTCCATGTATATCTGTAAATCCCGACTACTTGACTGCCCGTACAAATTTAGGCACCCAAGAGTTTATGGAAAACAACAAAGTAAACACCGGGTCAGTCATGGGACTGGTATGAGTAAAATAGTTTAAAACAGGTATAGGATATCTCATAAGACCACGCCGTGAATACGGAACGGGTTTTTCCCTTATGAGTAACTGAACAACTTTGACAAGCAATATCATTGTGATATTATAATAATGTCTAAGTACAAATAGGTATCAATCTAGCAGAAACGCTTGCATCTCACGTTCTACATACATAGTATAAAATCATAAACCGCAGGGCGCTTATCGAAGATTGGATTCCAACAGACAAGGTATGGGAGCACCTTCTGAATAGTGTACTCTAGAGGTGATACACTCAGGGTTCAACAAGAACGTCTTGCAACCCGGCCACACATGACCGCTCACTCATTTAGCTTGAGTGTCGCGAATATATTGCCACCACGGTTATAGGCTATCAAACCGTCATCCGAAGATACAGAATCAAAAAGAAGTATAAATATGAATATTCTCTAGATCGGTGACAATACACCCTGCTTGGGGATGACCCAACTAGCCATGCTGCCTAGCCCAACTTTTGTTACTTCCCGGTGTGAGGCTAGAAGCTACGTCTATCTTCAGAACATCTGATCACCATTCACTTTGAATGCCACATCATCATACCCGCCAAATCACAAATTGACTTATCCAAAAATAACACGGGTATATAACTAAGAGAAACGAATTCCTCCGCCACCAAACGTGAATACGTTTGAACAGCTCAAATTACGCGATCCATTGGATATACTCTGTCAGACCTTCTTCCATATACGTTGTCCTGGGACTGGACAAACCGAAGGCACTATTCAGTATATCCATCTTAGTCACTGTTATCTAAGACTTATACAATAGCCCTTGCACTTTACTCCGTCTTCAATTTATCTTTGGCAGATGTTGCTCGCAACGCTTATGCCAATACAGAGTGGTTCTTTGGATAATAATCCAACCGGTCTCTCCATATTAACAACGTTAAAATGGTAAAAACTTTGATAGTCTGTGATTCAACTATCAAATGAAAACATGTCGGTGTACAAACAACGATCTTATTTCCAAATGGAAATTCGATCGATCAATCATCATATGTTCATATTTCCTTATTTCATATATTTAGAAAATATATGTTATTAATCATTGGAAAACATTTCCATAGCTTATTTTCACATCACTACTATTTCGCAACTATCAGTCCCTAACTGTAACTAGTATGAGAACAATTCTCTAAGTATCAATCCGGAAGGTCGAAACCAACATCAGATCGTCACTTAGAAAACCGTTCAACTTACCCTCTCCAGTTAGTTTCTGAATTTGCTTAACTCTATTTCTTAAATTCTTATCATGAAAACATTTCATTTTCTATGTTTAGAAAACATATCCGACTATATTTGGAAAACGTTTCCAAAACTCATTTACGGATTTCCAATGAACGTTGTATAAAACATCGTTACGCTTAATCCATTAATCGCTTATTACTTAACTATATTTCAAATCAACCTTTTCTATCGAACCGCAACTATTCCTTTGTCAATTCTGAAGTAAATCAAGTTGGGGTATAATTACCTCTCAGACCTTAATTTAACAACGTCCTTTACTGTGAAATAGATGAAGCTCATCACTCACTTTTTACAATCATCTGTTTACGCCAATTCTCGGATTCAGGTTACGAATCCACTTCTTATATGAAAACGTTTGATTATAACTATACCTTGATTTAAAACCCGGAAGGCAAATAGCACTTTTCCGAATTTGATATAATCGAATTCGACGTATAACTCTCTTTCGAGTAATCTCTATTCGATTAACTCTCCCTTTTTAATAACTTATATTCGGTAAACTCTTATTTCGATTAACTCCTATCGAATAACTAATATTCGAATAACTCCTTTGGATTAACTAACTTTGAATAACCAATATTCGATAACTAATCTGCGAATAAATAATATTCGGTAACTCTTCTCAAATGAATAACATTTGATTTCCCCACTCGAATAAACTATATTCGATTACTCTTCCCTCGAATACACTATATTTGATAACTCTACTTCGAATAAGTGATATTCGGCAACTCTACTCGATTAACTCCACTTGGATAACTCTAACTGGTCAACTCTAACTGGTCAACTCTAACTGATCAACTCTAACTGGTCAACTTTTAACTAGTCAACTTTAACTGTTTATCTTTAACTGGTAAACTTTAACTGGTTAACTCAAATGGTTTAACCTAACTTGATTTACTTGTCTCGATTAACTGAACTAATCCACTTAGTTTAACTTAGTTAATTCACTTTGATTGACTCTAACCGATTTACTTAGTTTAACTCAGCTAATTCACTTTGATTAACCCAACTAATTTACTTCGATTAACCAATTAGTTTAACTTGACTAATTCACTTAGTTTGACGCAACTAATTCACTTTGATTAACCACTTAGTTAACTTAACTAATTCACTTCGATTAACCACGTAGTTTAACTTAACTAATTCACATCGATTAACCACTTAGTTTAACTTAACAAATTCACTTCGATTAACTCGACTAATTCACTTGGTTAACTCGACTAATTCACTTGGTTAACTCGACCAATTCACTTGGTTAACTCCTATTTATTTAACAAATAAATATCTCCTTTAGTTTAATTCTATTTATTTAATATCTAAATAAATATCCTTTATATTTCCTTTAACGAATATAATCCCTTTATATTTTGATTAACAAATATATCCCCTTATATTCGATTAACATATATATTCCCTTGTATTTGATTTACAAATAAAATTCTTTTATATTTGTTTTTACCAACTATATTCCTTTATATTCAGAATCCTTTTTCTTATATATATATGTATATATATATATAAAATCCCTTGATTTTATATAAATAAACTATTTTCAAAATATACTTTGAAAACCCCTCTCCTACATTCTGGTATTTCTCATGGTATTTAACACACCATATAACAACGATAAATATCGTCCCACCACACATAATCACACAGATTATATACATCACATTATATATCCCAATATAAAAATCACAGTAAAATAACTGTTGAGGAATCCAGTTGGATTCCTCCAACCTGTTTCCCTGCACCACGGATGTTAGACAACAACAGTATAATATTCTGATAAACGGAATCAACATATAACTATTTGACGGTTTATATATATATATATACGTAAATATATATATATATATATATATATATATAAAATCTCTACTAACTGACTAGCATTCAATCAAACAGTCAACATACAGTCAAACAGACAATATCTAGCAGTTCTAAGAATAAACTGTAAAAATAGAACTATTTAGAGTTTGTGAGATTTACTCACATTGGCGCGTTAACCGTTAAATAACGGTTTGCGTTATTTGATTTCGACGGACAATTTATTTCGCCATAAATTGTAACGAGCTTCGATTTGCTCCCAGTCAGTTCCATGATGTAGCCCTTGTCCATATGATTCCAACGCGACAAACCGTTCGAGATTCTTTAAAACTTCAGTCGCCTGTTTCGGCGCCCGATCTACTAAGAACAATACATCCTATTTCAAATTTGTAATTTATGTTCCCGTCCCCTTCTTCTTTCTTCTTTGCTACTTGACGTCTTACCCTTTAGGCTTTCTTTTCTTTTTATTTCTTTATTCTTTTTTTTTTCTCGGCCCAATGCCTCACGCTAACCCACGCAGGAGACACAACCCACCCGCCTACCATTTCTTCTCCGAACCGAAAATATGTCAGTTCCTATTTTACTCCTTCCAGTATATTTAAAACACGTGCTGTGCTCCTTCCTTTAATAGTCCAGAAAGCATCTTCTCCTTCCCTTAATACATGTTGGTCTTCACATCGCTGTAGATCCCCATGCAAACCCATAAAACAAATCCTCAGAACACAAGGACTGTAACACCCCGTATGTTAAATAACTTGTTATAACATAAATCAGAGCAGAATTAAATTTAATATTCTGAATCAGGGGAAACGGGCTGTGCCATTGCGTTCGTCTCGGAAAAATACGCGAAATAGAGTCCGAGTTTTCGTAAATCGGAGTCCGTATGACCAAGTTATGGCCCGTCAAAGTTTCACGAAAAATCAAAAACGAAAACTGCTCATGTTTTGAGGCCCGGGATGAGTTTTGGGCTGTTTTTTTTGGGCCCTAAATGGTTCCTACACTTGACTTCTTCCCCAAGACATGCTTTAAAGGCTAGGATTGGTTCTAGGGTATATCCTATGGTCCTAAAACATCTAACTAATCTATATATACACCCTAATACCCCCCTTATCCTTACCAAAAATAGATCTAAGGCCATTATGCCACCACTTAGAAAATTGGAGAGCCTCCACTAAAAATCCTAAGAGGGTTTGCAAGCTAATCTACATCTTCTTCTACTTAATCATTGGGATTTGCTTCATTTAACTTGCTAATCTTGTTTTGGTGAGCTTCTATCCCCTTAATCAATTATTGAATTGATTATGATAAGATGTGATAAAGTATGGCTATGTTTGTGGATCCATATATTTGTGCAAGCTTGATGTAGTGAATATTATGTGTTTTGCAAGTTATATGCCTTATGTCATGCAAGTTTCATAATATGTAATCATGATATTTTTATGCAAGTTGTTTCATGATGTTTATGATGCAAAACACTAAGTGAATATGGATCCATTATGCAAACATGTTATGCAAGTATGTGAGTACTTATGCAAGTCATGTATATGCTTATATGCATGATTAACATCTTATGCAAGTATATGAATGTTTATGCAAGTTATGTATATGTTGAAATGCAAGTTTAACATAATATGCAAGCTATGCAAGTATATGAATGTTTATGCAAGTTATGTATATGTTGAAATGCAAGTTTAACATAATATGCAAGCCTATGCAAGTATGTGAATGTTTATGCAAGTTATGTATATGTTGAAATGCAAGTTTAACATAATATGCAAGCTTATGCAAGTATATGAATGTTTATGTTGAAATGCAAGTTTAACATAATATGCAAGCCTATGCAAGTATGTGAATGTTTATGCAAGTTATGTATATGTTGAAATGCAAGTTTAACATGATATGCAAGCTTATGCAAGTATATGAATGCTTATGCAAGTATGTGAGTGCTTATGCAAGTTAAGTATATGCTAAAATGCAAGTTCTACATGTTATGCAAATCACATGTATGATGATATGTAAGTTCATATGCAACATGTTATGCAAATCACATGTTTGATGATATGTAAGTTCATATGCAACATGTTATGTAAGACACATGTTTGATAATACGCAAGTTTGGGTTGAATATAGTTGGGTTAATACATGCTCATATATGCAAGTTGACATCCTCTTAACCCATGATAAAGTTATATGCTAAACCCATGTTATGTGTGGTAAATCTTCCCTTTATTATGTTATGTCATAATGACGATTTACGTGGGGAACGATGGGGTTAATTAATATGTTAATTAAAAGTATGTTGAAATGGGTATGATTAAGCATACAAAAAAAAAAAAAAATTAATTACCATAAGTGGGAATTTACCTATTGAGTTAGGTCTACCCCATGGGAATTTACCTATTGAGTTAGGTCTACCCATGTTATGGAAAATTTGATATTAATTAGGGATAATTAATATGGGGGTGATTAATTAGGTTTAATTAATCAACTAAGACACGAGGTTGGACCCTTTTGTAGCGGAAGTCTGCCCGGAACCGACCGGCCATCCAGCGGCTACAAATGATTGGCCCAATGTGAGAGGTCTTAGTCATAAATTAAATACATGATTAAAGTAAAGACACGAGGTTAGGCCCTTTTGATGGCAGAAGTCTGCCCGGAACCAACCGGCATATCCAGCAGTCATAAAAGACGGTCTAATGTGGGAGGTCTTTATGAGGTCATGATCTTAATTAATGAATTAAGAAACACTTAACCATATTAGCATGTAAGTGGGACATGAGGGGTTAAGTGGGTGCCTTGGGGTGGCATGATGAGACTAGTGGGTTGCCTTGGGTGGCAATAGAAAAATACGATTAGAATACTTAACCAAGGTGGAACATGTAATTAAACATGATAAAAGGGTTAAGTAAGTGCCATGGGTGGCATGTGAGAATACGATTAGAATACTTAACCAAGGTGGAACATGTAATTAAACATGATTAAGGGGTTAAGTAAGTGCCATGGGTGGCATGTGGGAATCTAGTGGGTGCCCTAAGTGGCAATTGAAATATGATTAAAGGACTTAACCAAGATTTATAACATGTAAGAGGACATGGTTAAAGGGTTAAGTGGGATGCACTAGATTAAACGACAAGCTTAAGTAGTAGCTTGTGGGGGCCCATTTCAACCAATATCCCAAACGTATCTTTGTAGGCTCGACTCTAGTCGGGTGACGGGACACGCATATTGGGCTTGACTGTAAGAGGCCAAAACGGGTTAGCGGTGGCAACGCGGGATCAACGGGTTTCATATGCGTGTGTGGACCCGGGCTGGTTGGTAAGTCGTTGTTGCATCGTGTAGATATAAAGCCGTGCACAGTGATATTATATGGTAGCCACTTTGGGGAATGATACACCCCCTTTTGTGGGACCAGCACGGGTATCTACGGTAGGGAGCCGATCGCTTGGGGGTAGTGGGTACACCTAGTAAAAATAGGGGCAGACGGCACCTGTGTAGGGGTACAGGAAACTACCGGGTAAAAATTACTAAGTACACTTAGTGGGATCAACCTTTAAGTAGGAATTACTCTTGGTGAATAAGTCTGGTGTGGTGCAGTTAGTAATTATCCTTGGGTGGGTAGATGCGTCTTTACGGTTATCTTAGTTCGTCCTGTGTTCGTGGGCAACTTAGTGTAGTCATTATCCGCAAAGATACCATACCGAGTTCATATCATACCCTAATTACTTTAATAATTGTATTATTAAGGAGATAGGGTTCACTCAGGCTTATGTCTGACCCCCGTTGTTTTTATTTTTTTCCTTCAGGTCCTCAGGTTGGGCCTAGTGCTAGTGGGCTTTGATCAGTTTGCTTTATCTATCTCTTGGAGCTTGGACCGTAGATGTAGAGCTCAGCTTATCTTATCTTTTCTGTTATGGCTATTTGTTATGAGTAGTGGGATTATGTACTTATTTTATTCAGGATGGATATTTTGTACTTGACTCTTGTTATGGTTTTATGATGTAACCAAACATGTTTTACTTTCCGCTGCTATGAGATGATGTTTTAAATTTTCAAGTATTACATTATATCTGTCTTGTTGTAATTTTACTGTTCTATACTCACTAAAAATACTCCACCGATGCTATGGCATTCCCTTAGTGAGTGACTATAGCGGGTGTGGGGTGTTACACGTGGTATCAGAGCTTAAGGTTACCGGAACAGATAAAATTTTTAGAAAAACTATTTTCTAAGAATATTTTTGGAAAGGAGTATTTTCAAAAACATGTCTTTTAAGAGAAAAGTTTTTGAAAGGAAAGCATAATCCCCAATAGCCATATCTATATCTTTCGAATTCTCCATTTTGAATCTCTCCCTTTCTCTCGTTTTGAGTTTCCCCTCCGCGTATAGATGATCTTTCTAAGATAGATAAGGATGGAAAACCACTTCAAGGGACTTAGACGTTAGTCGGATTAGAAGTTGGTTCAAGAAGGAGGAGGACTGGTAGGTATCTATTGGATAAACGATGGGAGGAAGGCTCAAATAGTTGTTTGGTTAATGAAAGATGAAACCTCATTGGTGGGAGGTTACGAGTGGAGAATAGGGAAGAAGAAGGCAAGTGGTTATCCTTTTAAGAGGAATAGGACACCTTATTAGGATTGTTCAAAGAAGCAAGGGCAAGGTATGGAATCTTCTGGAGGGTAGTTGTATTCCCTCATGACTAGGGTACCAGATGGGGATATGACCGTCTAGGTTGGAATTTGGATTTCTTTATCATCTGATTCAAGCTGTATTTGATTCTGATATATTGAGTTCGTTTGTTAGTTGAGTCACTGCACTTAGACACCAGTTTGGTAGATGATCCCTTAGTTGTTTCAAACCCAGTTGGGGCTCCATGATATGTTTGGGTTTGAAAGTTTCTATACTTAGCGTTGAGTTTAGATGTGATGCTTGTTGGGCTTCACGGGCTATGGGTTAATTTTGGGCATGGACTGGTTATCCAGTAGGAGTGTTGTTCTTCATTTTCAAGGGAGAGTTGTTAGGCTTATGGGCCGCCTAAGTAACACTCTCGAGATCTCTTGTAATCCCATAGAATCTGTTATGCTAAGGTATCTAGAATCGCCTGACACGTTGGTCTAGAGTCTGCGATCTGTTAGAGCAGTCCGGGAATACCCGGATGTGTTTGAGGAGGTGAAGGGCTTACCTCCGAAGCGGGAGATTGACTTCCGAATATATCTGGCGGATAAGGCCAAACCAGTATCTTGGCCAGTGTGCCACATGGCTCCTAGTGAGAGGAGGGAACTCCATAAGTAAGTAGGCGATTTGCTTGAGAAGGGGTTCATAAGACGAAGTATATCGGAGTGGGGCGCTCCAGTAGTTTTTGTTATGAAGGCGGATGGGTCCCTCAGACTTTGTGTAGGCTAAAGGGAACTAAAGAAACTCACAAAGAAGAATAGATACCCATTGCCGAGGATTAATGATCTCCTTGATCAGTTGGCTGGCGCCTCAGTATTTTTGTAGTAGGACTTAGCCACGGGATTTCATCAGTTGAGAGTGGCTGAGAATAGTATAGAGGAGACTGCCTTTGGGACTCCGGATGATTTCTTTTATGAGTGGCTGGTGATGCCATTGGGTTTGACGAACGCCCCCGCATACTTTGTTGAGAAGGGTGTTCAGGGAGTACCTAAATAAGTTCGTGATGGTCTTTGTAGATGACATCTGGGTCTTTTCTAGGAGCGAAATAAGTTTTCGTATGTGCTCAATAGGCTGAGCAGGGCTAGTATAGGATAAACGACGGTTTTGGAGCGAGACTGGCGAGAACATCCAGAATTGGTCAAGGGCTTAATTATTTAGCCATTTTTACTAGTATCGTCTCACGTAGGTCGTCTGAATTCGAAGGAGGTATCCCTTGGGTGTTTGTCTGATATTGGTTTAGGCCTTTGGGGCTTGCATTTGGGGGATGCCGAATTCGACTAGGGTGGTCTGCGTGGGAGACAGTTGTGATGATTTTGGATGATATTCTGGTGGAGAAGAGCATGCCCTACATCTTAGGGAAGTGTTGGAGACTCTTCGAGCGCATAGTCTTAGGACAACAAAAGTGGATGGGATCCTTAGCATCCTATGAGTAAGGGTAACATGGTAACGGACACCTTAAGTAGAAAAAGGTTGTCCTTGAGTTCGTTGTTCGTTGAACGACGGAGCTTAGAGTTTATTTCTAAGTTTGACTTTAGACCTTCCGTTGACTTTGTACCCGGTTTGCTAGCTTCTTTGGAAGTTAGACCTACTCTTTTGGGGCGGATTGGAGAAGCACAGAGGGGCGACCCACAGTTGGTTGAGTTAGTAGAGAAGCTCATAAGGGGGGAGTCGTCCAGCCATTTGAGTAGGTACACCTTAGAGATAGAGGGTGCTTGCGTAGAGACGGTAGACTTTGTGTACCGCAGGACGAGGGTTTAAGGAAGGCTATTCTTGATGACGCACACCGTTTTAGGATGACCATTCATCCCGGTGGGGGTAAGATGTACCAAGACATGAAGAGGGCTTTCTTCTGGGCCGGTATGAAGAAAGATGTGGCCGAGCATGTCGCTCGATGCTTGGTGTGCCAACGAGTGAAGACGGAGCGAAAGAAACCAGGTGGGTTGCTTCATCCTTTGGAAGTTCCGATATGGAAGTGGGATAGTGTCTCGATGGACTTCGTTGATGGTTTACCGAGATCGAGGAAGGGCAATACAGGAATTTGGGTCGTGGTTGATAGACTTACTAAGAGCGCCCATTTCATACCCGTAAAGAGTAAGAGGACTGCTCCATGGCTTGCTTCAGTCTATGTTCGAGAGATAGTTCGATTGCATGGGGTACCTTCCAGCATAGTGAGTGATCGAGATCCTATCTTCACTAGTGAGTTTTGGAAGAGTTTACAGGAGGCGGTGTGGACTCAGTTGTGTTTGAGCACCGCATATCATCCTCAGACAGACAGCCAGACCGAGAGGGTGAACCGTGTTTTGGAAGACCTTTTGAGGCTTTGTATCTTGGATTTTGGAGGTACATGGGAAGAGCATCTTCCTTTGGTGGAGTTTGCATATAACAACAGCTTCCAGTCTAGTATTGGCATGGCACCTTTTGAAGGCCTTGTCGATCACCTACATGTTGGTGGGAATCTACGGATAAGATCTTGCTAGGGCCCGATATGGTTAGTGAGACTTCAGAGAAGGTTGATTTGATTCGAAGAAGGATGAAAGCAGCGCAAGACAGACAGAAATCTTATGCAGATAAGAGGAGGACTGATCTTGAGTTTGAAGTTGGGGACATGGTTTTTGTCAAAGTGTCTCCATTACGGAATGTTGTTCGCTTTGGATCCGCTGGGAAGTTAGCACCGAGGTTTGTAGGACCGTTTCCTGTCAAGGAAAGAATTGGACGGATGGCATATAGGGTGGAGTTGCCAGACAGACTTAGTGGTATACATGATGTTTTCCATGTGTCACATTTGAGGAAGTGCCTACATAAGACCGCAGAGGTGGTGGAGCCAAGTTTGCTTAGAGAAGTGGAAGCAGAGCGTGATGCGACTATTCGACGAGCTCCTACTCGCATCCTTGGGTCAGAGACTAGGAAATTGAGGAATCGAGAGGTTCAGCTAGTCAAAGTGCAATGGGGAGAAGAGGAGAGCAACGCAACTTGGGAGACGGAAGCGAAGATGCGTTCTTTGTATCCATTTCTTTTTGAGAGTATGTCTTTTAACTTCTCCTTTATCGTTTGACTGGTACTTATCTTATCCTTAGTATGTCCTCTCGTTAGTACCTTTGACCTTCAGATAGGATAGTCCTATGGTTGAAACATGTGTTTGAGACATGTTATGATTGATGGATGCAAGTGGATGCAAGTGTTTGCTAGTGGTTGCTCGTGGATGCATATACACACACTTTAGGCACTAGATCGGCTCAATCACTTCATATTGCATATTGCATATAAATGTGTGTAGGTAGCTACATTAATGGATGTATGATGGTTGTGCTATCATATGGATGATGCATTTATTCGGTGAATGATTGTGCACGCATGTAGAAATAGTATGTGTCGATAGGGTTCTTTCGCATACATATTGGATGCATGGCACTATCATGGTTTGCATTAAGAAGGTCAACTGAATCAGTAGACCGCCTGATTTTGCATTAGATAGGGAACATATACACACACTTTTTGCATATGCTCATACATCATTAGAAATTGTTTTAAGGACAATGGATGCCAGTGTTTGATGGTTGAGTAGATGGTTGTTTGGTTGGTAGGATACGTTCTTCTTGACTTAGAGATTTCGGGGACGAAATCCTTTAAGTAGGGGAGAATGTAACACCCCGTATGTTAAATAACTTGTTATAACATAAATCAGAGCAGAATTAAATTTAATATTCTGAATCAGGGGAAACGGGCTGTGCCATTGCGTTCGTCTCGGAAAAATACGCGAAATAGAGTCCGAGTTTTCGTAAATCGGAGTCCGTATGACCAAGTTATGGCCCGTCAAAGTTTCACGAAAAATCAAAAACGAAAACTGCTCATGTTTTGAGGCCCGGGATGAGTTTTGGGCTGTTTTTTTTGGGCCCTAAATGGTTCCTACACTTGACTTCTTCCCCAAGACATGCTTTAAAGGCTAGGATTGGTTCTAGGGTATATCCTATGGTCCTAAAACATCTAACTAATCTATATATACACCCTAATACCCCCCTTATCCTTACCAAAAATAGATCTAAGGCCATTATGCCACCACTTAGAAAATTGGAGAGCCTCCACTAAAAATCCTAAGAGGGTTTGCAAGCTAATCTACATCTTCTTCTACTTAATCATTGGGATTTGCTTCATTTAACTTGCTAATCTTGTTTTGGTGAGCTTCTATCCCCTTAATCAATTATTGAATTGATTATGATAAGATGTGATAAAGTATGGCTATGTTTGTGGATCCATATATTTGTGCAAGCTTGATGTAGTGAATATTATGTGTTTTGCAAGTTATATGCCTTATGTCATGCAAGTTTCATAATATGTAATCATGATATTTTTATGCAAGTTGTTTCATGATGTTTATGATGCAAAACACTAAGTGAATATGGATCCATTATGCAAACATGTTATGCAAGTATGTGAGTACTTATGCAAGTCATGTATATGCTTATATGCATGATTAACATCTTATGCAAGTATATGAATGTTTATGCAAGTTATGTATATGTTGAAATGCAAGTTTAACATAATATGCAAGCTATGCAAGTATATGAATGTTTATGCAAGTTATGTATATGTTGAAATGCAAGTTTAACATAATATGCAAGCCTATGCAAGTATGTGAATGTTTATGCAAGTTATGTATATGTTGAAATGCAAGTTTAACATAATATGCAAGCTTATGCAAGTATATGAATGTTTATGTTGAAATGCAAGTTTAACATAATATGCAAGCCTATGCAAGTATGTGAATGTTTATGCAAGTTATGTATATGTTGAAATGCAAGTTTAACATGATATGCAAGCTTATGCAAGTATATGAATGCTTATGCAAGTATGTGAGTGCTTATGCAAGTTAAGTATATGCTAAAATGCAAGTTCTACATGTTATGCAAATCACATGTATGATGATATGTAAGTTCATATGCAACATGTTATGCAAATCACATGTTTGATGATATGTAAGTTCATATGCAACATGTTATGTAAGACACATGTTTGATAATACGCAAGTTTGGGTTGAATATAGTTGGGTTAATACATGCTCATATATGCAAGTTGACATCCTCTTAACCCATGATAAAGTTATATGCTAAACCCATGTTATGTGTGGTAAATCTTCCCTTTATTATGTTATGTCATAATGACGATTTACGTGGGGAACGATGGGGTTAATTAATATGTTAATTAAAAGTATGTTGAAATGGGTATGATTAAGCATACAAAAAAAAAAAAAAATTAATTACCATAAGTGGGAATTTACCTATTGAGTTAGGTCTACCCCATGGGAATTTACCTATTGAGTTAGGTCTACCCATGTTATGGAAAATTTGATATTAATTAGGGATAATTAATATGGGGGTGATTAATTAGGTTTAATTAATCAACTAAGACACGAGGTTGGACCCTTTTGTAGCGGAAGTCTGCCCGGAACCGACCGGCCATCCAGCGGCTACAAATGATTGGCCCAATGTGAGAGGTCTTAGTCATAAATTAAATACATGATTAAAGTAAAGACACGAGGTTAGGCCCTTTTGATGGCAGAAGTCTGCCCGGAACCAACCGGCATATCCAGCAGTCATAAAAGACGGTCTAATGTGGGAGGTCTTTATGAGGTCATGATCTTAATTAATGAATTAAGAAACACTTAACCATATTAGCATGTAAGTGGGACATGAGGGGTTAAGTGGGTGCCTTGGGGTGGCATGATGAGACTAGTGGGTTGCCTTGGGTGGCAATAGAAAAATACGATTAGAATACTTAACCAAGGTGGAACATGTAATTAAACATGATAAAAGGGTTAAGTAAGTGCCATGGGTGGCATGTGAGAATACGATTAGAATACTTAACCAAGGTGGAACATGTAATTAAACATGATTAAGGGGTTAAGTAAGTGCCATGGGTGGCATGTGGGAATCTAGTGGGTGCCCTAAGTGGCAATTGAAATATGATTAAAGGACTTAACCAAGATTTATAACATGTAAGAGGACATGGTTAAAGGGTTAAGTGGGATGCACTAGATTAAACGACAAGCTTAAGTAGTAGCTTGTGGGGGCCCATTTCAACCAATATCCCAAACGTATCTTTGTAGGCTCGACTCTAGTCGGGTGACGGGACACGCATATTGGGCTTGACTGTAAGAGGCCAAAACGGGTTAGCGGTGGCAACGCGGGATCAACGGGTTTCATATGCGTGTGTGGACCCGGGCTGGTTGGTAAGTCGTTGTTGCATCGTGTAGATATAAAGCCGTGCACAGTGATATTATATGGTAGCCACTTTGGGGAATGATACACCCCCTTTTGTGGGACCAGCACGGGTATCTACGGTAGGGAGCCGATCGCTTGGGGGTAGTGGGTACACCTAGTAAAAATAGGGGCAGACGGCACCTGTGTAGGGGTACAGGAAACTACCGGGTAAAAATTACTAAGTACACTTAGTGGGATCAACCTTTAAGTAGGAATTACTCTTGGTGAATAAGTCTGGTGTGGTGCAGTTAGTAATTATCCTTGGGTGGGTAGATGCGTCTTTACGGTTATCTTAATTCGTCCTGTGTTCGTGGGCAACTTAGTGTAGTCATTATCCCCAAAGATACCATACCGAGTTCATATCATACCCTAATTACTTTAATAATTGTATTATTAAGGAGATAGGGTTCACTCAGGCTTATGTCTGACCCCCGTTGTTTTTATCTTTTTCCTTCAGGTCCTCAGGTTGGGCCTAGTGCTAGTGGGCTTTGATCAGTTTGCTTTATCTATCTCTTGGAGCTTGGACCGTAGATGTAGAGCTCAGCTTATCTTATCTTTTCTGTTATGGCTATTTGTTATGAGTAGTGGGATTATGTACTTATTTTATTCAGGATGGATATTTTGTACTTGACTCTTGTTATGGTTTTATGATGTAACCAAACATGTTTTACTTTCCGCTGCTATGAGATGATGTTTTAAATTTTCAAGTATTACATTATATCTGTCTTGTTGTAATTTTACTGTTCTATACTCACTAAAAATACTCCACCGATGCTATGGCATTCCCTTAGTGAGTGACTATAGCGGGTGTGGGGTGTTACACGGACCCTCCCAGGCGTTTGAAACCATCGGCCCCTCTTCATGTTATATGTAAACTCACCACGTCCATCTCCTGTTTATACACTCCCACATACTTCAACATCCCGTTGTATATCCACCAACTAACTGCCACTCTACGTCACTCCCTTATCTCGCATGGACTCCCCCATGGCCTCACGTTTAAACTTTCGAACTCCCTCCTCTCATTACTTTCCTTTATGCAAAAGCAACACCAAAGTACTCCTTCACCATTACAGCACCCCTCACATTCTGTCCTCACGTAGAACAAAATCCCGTCCGCCACCACGTCTGTCTCACCCTTTTCTTCCAGATCTAAACCCATGTAGACATAGTCGTCCACTCCTCCTTGTATGTATTGAGCTTCATCAGCCTTCGTTCATAACGTTCTTTCACCAACCACTACAGAAAACGTAGCTCTTTCTCCCTCCACGTGTCCTTTCTTCTCCACGCCACTCTCACAGTTCCATGCGTACATCTCCTTCCCCTACTCTCCTCTTTAGCGTTCGAATCCTACTGCAATTGCTACACGAGTAAGGTTGCTTTTGTTTTTCATGGAGGGCGGTTTCCAGTTTTAGAAAGGATGGAGGAGGGGAGAGGTAGTGCTAGTTTGATTTTCTTCTTTAGTTTTTTCTTCACATTTTTTTTATACTGGCGGCTCATTTGTTTCTTGTATTTAGCGTGAGGGTGAGGTTAGGAGGAAGGGAACGTGGATTGGTAAGTGACACAAAAGCTAGTGGATAGAATAAAAGAGGGCGTGTACACTTAAGGTGCAAGGAAACTTAATATTATTCAGCTATCATACGTTACAAAATATCTGTGCTTCGTTACTTAAATTTTCGTTCAGGTCGGGCTGATATAGACAGAAGTAACAGTACAGTCGTGCTTAGTGAGGTGTCACAATCCCAGAAATATAATAATACCGGTAGATTAACTTATAATGTGAAACCCCAAAACCGCTGATTAAGGGTGCAAAATACTCCATATAAAAAGTTGCTTATTTAATTAATTAAAAATTACAGTAAAATTCTAAAAATTAAATTATCACTACTTCCCAAAAGAACCTTGTCTAAATTCAAACCCGATATTCAAATATATTGAAAACTCTTTTATAACGTAAATAAAGCGTTGCAAATTATAAAGGAATTCCACAACGACTTTTCTAAAATTTGATTTGGACATATCTCAAAATCTACACGACGAGATCTCGATTTTTCTCTTCCATATGAAAAATATAGTTCAACAGATCCGTACGTTTCTTGTTTCACAGAAATCCGATTTAAAACGAACCCTGTACATCCACTTGAAGTATAAATCGCCAAATAACGAACTGTCGCGTCGTTACGCGCTCTATTTTAATTATAATATAATTAATACGTTTTAACGTCGATTATTAAATCGATTCGTTATTCAAATTCAATTCTAAACTGAATTAAATATTTTAGCTGATCCAATTCACACAGTATTGTGAATTCGGTGATTTCCGATTATTTCGACATTATAATATATTATTATATTATTTATTTTAATTACATATCCAATATTATTTAATTCAAGTCATCGATATCGCCCAATCGATATTTAATAATTAAATAAATTAATTATTCGACAGCTAACAAAACGCGCCATTACAGACTTCCCCACTTAAAATAATTTCATCCTCGAAATTGCTAAGTTAGAGGTTGACCCTATATATTGGAACTCCTAAGATTGGTTTACCCCTTATTTCTGATTTCAACCGAACCACTTAATATCGACTAAAATATTTATTCTTCCGACTAACTAAAATTTTCAAAAATTCTGAAAATTTTCTAACAGTTTACATTTTCGGAAAATTTCGCCATAACCCCCTTTGTACAGCCCTATCGGTAAAACCACAACTCGCCTCTCTAGGCCATCTCCAATCCAAAAGAAAATCAAACAGCCAAGCGGCTTGCCAATTCGGCTCATAAATCTCATGCTTATATCAAAAATAAACTTGTACCTTTTTGTCGGGCATATCAACTCTTATCACTTTCATCTGCTACCACTTCAACATATACCAATGTTATCCTTTCCAATTGATCTCCAATCAGTTCATATCCTCAAATCCAAATCGAATTTCATTCGAACTCTAATATCAAATTCCAGATTATCGACTTATCAATTTGGTTCCATTCTAGATTATCTCTAATCCAATTCAATTTTATTTAACTCGGTTCAAGTTAGATTTCAATTTTTTTTTTACTATCTCATTTTATTTAACTTCATTAGTAAAATTTTAATTCCAGAACTTAAGTTCCTGGGTTTCTTTCAAATCAATTTGAAATCATAATGCCAATTCAAAACCTTTGAATTTCTAAACAACTTGTTTTCTCAAAACAATTCAAAAACAAAACCTTTGGTAGTAATCCGTCACTTAGAACTCGAAAATGAACACTGATGATGTCTAGATTCATCATCAGAATCTATTTTCCAGCTATCGAAGTGAGTTCAATACTATATCGTTTTAAATTCGAAAAACATTTTCAAATCTCCCAGGAACTTAAAATTTCCTTATTTTAAATTCCAAATTCTGATTTAAATTCATATTTAATTCAAACTATTTCATATATTACATTCATATGAATTCTGATTGGTCATTTATAACCATTTCACCCTTTTATAATCTTATTCGATTGTAATAACAACCAACACAATCAATATACTATAATAATTTCAAGATATATATTTCTTCTATAAACAAATATATTTTGGGAAAAATTATTTCATTTACCCTCTTTCAAAACATACCATGACGGTTCATCGTATTCGAGTGTTTAGTAATCCTTATCGATACAGTGGATCAACTGATCGACCAGAATTCATAAGCCACTCAACCAATGAGTCTCCACAATATAAAACCATTTTATATTGAATAACAATTACGCGCTCATATATATACACTCAAACTCAATCTAGGATATTACTAATCCCATCTCTATCGAGTTATGCCACAGAGCCAAGGTAATCACTTAACTTAAGCTCTGATACCAACTGTAACGGCTGGAAATTTCCGACTCCTCGAGAGTCGGAAATTCCGCGACGTTAGTGAAAGAATTTAGAAGGTGAGAAAGAAAAGGTAGAACTAATAGAATAGAAGAAGAAGAAGAACATCAGAATCATCAGAGTAACACGAATCTCACAGCGGAACGAATAACATATAATATATAACATAACTTTGAAGTAAACAGTTATATATATACAATAGCACTTATCAGAGTACAACACTTACAACACAGCGGAAATAACTATAGCTATAGAATCTTGAAGTCTCCTGCTCCAAGCTCTCCATGTATATCTGTAAATCCCGACTACTTGACTGCCCGTACAAATTTAGGCACCCAAGAGTTTATGGAAAACAACAAAGTAAACACTGGGTCAGTCATGGGACTGGTATGAGTAAAATAGTTTAAAACAGGTATAGGATATCTCATAAGACCACGCCGTGAATACGGAACGGGTTTTTCCCTTATGAGTAACTGAACAACTTTGACAAGCAATATCATTGTGATATTATAATAATGTCTAAGTACAAATAGGTATCAATCTAGCAGAAACGCTTGCATCTCACGTTCTACATACATAGTATAAAATCATAAACCGCAGGGCGCTTATCGAAGATTGGATTCCAACAGACAAGGTATGGGAGCACCTTCTGAATAGTGTACTCTAGAGGTGATACACTCAGGGTTCAACAAGAACGTCTTGCAACCCGGCCACACATGACCGCTCACTCATTTAGCTTGAGTGTCGCGAATATATTGCCACCACGGTTATAGGCCATCAAACCGTCATCCGAAGATACAGAATCAAAAAGAAGTATAAATATGAATATTCTCTAGATCGGTGACAATACACCCTGCTTGGGGATGACCCAACTAGCCATGCTGCCTAGCCCAACTTTTGTTACTTCCCGGTGTGAGGCTAGAAGCTACGTCTATCTTCAGAACATCTGATCACCATTCACTTTGAATGCCACATCGTCATACCCGCCAAATCACAAATTGACTTATCCAAAAATAACACGGGTATATAACTAAGAGAAACGAATTCCTCCGCCACCAAACGTGAATACGTTTGAACAGATCAACTTACGCGATCCATTGGATATACTCCGTCAGACCTTCTTCCATATACGTTGTCCTGGGACTGGACAAACCGAAGGCACTATTCAGTATATCCATCTTAGTCACTGTTATCTAAGACTTATACAATAGCCCTTGCACTTTACTCCGTCTTCAATTTATCTTTGGCAGATGTTGCTCGCAACGCTTATGCCAATACAGAGTGGTTCTTTGGATAATAATCCAACCGGTCTCTCCATATTAACAACGTTAAAATGGTAAAAACTTTGATAGTCTGTGATTCAACTATCAAATGAAAACATGTCGGTGTACAAACAACGATCTTATTTCCAAATGGAAATTCGATCGATCAATCATCATATGTTCATATTTGCTTATTTCATATATTTAGAAAATATATGTTATTAATCATTGGAAAACATTTCCATAGCTTATTTTCACATCACTACTATTTCGCAACTATCAGTCCCTAACTGTAACTAGTATGAGAACAATTCTCTAAGTATCAATCCGGAAGGTCGAAACCAACATCAGATCATCACTTAGAAAACCGTTCAACTTACCCTCTCCAGTTAGTTTCTGAATTTGCTTAACTCTATTTCTTAAATTCTTATCATGAAAACATTTCATTTTCTATGTTTAGAAAACATATCCGACTATATTTGGAAAACGTTTCCAAAACTCATTTACGGATTTCCAATGAACGTTGTATAAAACATCGTTACGCTTAATCCATTAATCGCTTATTACTTAACTATATTTCAAATCAACCTTTTCTATCGAACCGCAACTATTCCTTTGTCAATTCTGAAGTAAATCAAGTTGAGGTATAATTACCTCTCAGACCTTAATTTAACAACGTCCTTTACTGTGAAATAGATGAAGCTCATCACTCACTTTTTACAATCATCTGTTTACGCAAATTCTCGGATTCAGGTTACGAATCCACTTCTTATATGAAAACGTTTGATTATAACTATACCTTGATTTAAAACCCGGAAGGTAAATAGCACTTTTCCGAATTTGATATAATCGAATTCGACGTATAACTCTCTTTCGAGTAATCTCTATTCGATTAACTCTCCCTTTTTAATAACTTATATTCGATAAACTCTTATTTCGATTAACTCCTATCGAATAACTAATATTCGAATAACTCCATTGGATTAAATAACTTAGAATAACCAATATTCGATAACTACTCTTCGAATAAATAATATTCGGTAACTCTTCTCAAATGAATAACATTTGATTTCTCCACTCGAATAAACTATATTCGATTACTCTTCCCTCGAATACACTATATTTGATAACTCTACTTCGAATAAGTGATATTCGGCAACTCTACTCGATTAACTCCACTTGGATAACTCTAACTGGTCAACTCTAACTGGTCAACTCTAACTGATCAACTCTAACTGGTCAACTTTTAACTAGTCAACTTTAACTGTTTATCTTTAACTGGTAAACTTTAACTGGTTAACTCAAATGGTTTAACCTAACTTGATTTACTTGTCTCGATTAACTGAACTAATCCACTTAGTTTAACTTAGTTAATTCACTTTGATTGACTCTAACCGATTTAGTTAGTTTAACACAGCTAATTCACTTTGATTAACCCAACTAATTTACTTCGATTAACCAATTAGTTTAACTTGACTAATTCACTTAGTTTGACGCAACTAATTCACTTTGATTAACCACTTAGTTAACTTAACTAATTCACTTCGATTAACCACGTAGTTTAACTTAACTAATTCACATCGATTAACCACTTAGTTTAACTTAACAAATTCACTTCGATTAACTCGACTAATTCACTTGGTTAACTCGACTAATTCACTTGGTTAACTCGACCAATTCACTTGGTTAACTCCTATTTATTTAACAAATAAATATCTCCTTTAGTTTAATTCTATTTATTTAATATCTAAATAAATATCCTTTATATTTCCTTTAACGAATATAATCCCTTTATATTTTGATTGACAAATATATCCCCTTATATTCGATTAACATATATATTCCCTTGTATTTGATTTACAAATAAAATTCTTTTATATTTGTTTTTACCAACTATATTCCTTTATATTCAGAATCCTTTTTCTTATATATATATGTATATATATATATAAAATCCCTTGATTTTATATAAATAAACTATTTTCAAAATATACTTTGAAAACCCCTCTCCTACATTCTGGTATTTCTCATGGTATTTAACACACCATATAACAACGATAAATATCGTCCCACCACACATAATCACACAGATTATATACATCACATTATATATCCCAATATAAAAATCACAGTAAAATAACTGTTGAGGAATCCAGTTGGATTCCTCCAACCTGTTTCCCTGCACCACGGATGTTAGACAATAACAGTATAATATTCTGATAAACGGAATCAACATATAACTATTTGACGGTTTATATATATATACGTAAATATATATATATATATATATATAAAATCTCTACTAACTGACTAGCATTCAATCAAACAGTCAACATACAGTCAAACAGACAATATCTAGCAGTTCTAAGAATAAACTGTAAAAATAGAACTATTTAGAGTTTGTGTGATTTACTCACATTGGCGCGTTAACCGTTAAATAACGGTTTGCGTTATTTGATTTCGACGGACAATTTATTTCGCCATAAATTGTAACGAGCTTCGATTTGCTCCCAGTCAGTTCCATGATGTAGCCCTTGTCCATATGATTCCAACGCGACAAACCGTTCGAGATTCTTTAAAACTTCAGTCGCCTGTTTCTGCGCCCGATCTACTAAGAACAATACATCCTATTTCAAATTTGTAATTTATGTTCCCGTCCCCTTCTTCTTTCTTTTTTGCTACTTGACGTCTTACCCTTTAGGCTTTCTTTTCTTTTTATTTCTTTATTCTTTTTTTTTCTCGGCCCAATGCCTCATGCTAACCCACGCAGGAGACACAACCCACCCGCCTACCATTTCTTCTCCGAACCGAAAATATGTCAGTTCCTGTTTTACTCCTTCCAGTATATTTAAAACACGTGCTGTGCTCCTTCCTTTAATAGTCCAGAAAGCATCTTCTCCTTCCCTTAATACATGCTGGTCTTCACATCGCTGCGGATCCCCATGCAAACCCATTCTTATTTCTAATGGTGTTTATAATGGTGATAAATATCTAGATATTTTCGTTTAGATATTTTATTTTTCTAGCTTTATTTTCGTTTCAGTCCTCTAAAAATTCGCGTGATCACACACGATATTCAAAAATCATGAATCTAGACATGCAGCTACATCTCGACATTACGGTCCCAACGGAACTGGTTTCATCGAGTTCCGACTTCGTATGCTCACACAGCATATTTTTAAATGTCGAAACACTGACTGTTTCTCACTATAAAAATCCGTACGGCCACACAGTGACTCTAAAAATCACGAAACTGGAAATCTAACAACTATTTGACATTGCGGATCCAAGAAAATTAGTTTCGTCGAATTCCGACTTCATTTGCAAAACTGGCTATTTTTAAAGCTTTGAACGACCCATTTAAATATATAAATATATTTAAATATAATTAAATTAATTATTTTAAAAATAAATATTATCGTCTATATTCACAGTGGAATACCATACAGCTTAGAAAAATCCTATATGAATTTCTAACTCGATATTCACTTCCGGGTCAACCCGATATTCGATTTATATTGAAATTCCTTTTTAAAATATAAATAATTCCTTTATAAATTATAAAGGAATTCCACAGCAACTTTTCTAAAATTTGATTTGGACATGAATCAAAATCTACACGAAGAAATCCAGATTTTTCTCTTTCACTAGAAAGATATACTCCACCAGCTCCACACGTTTCTTGTTTCATAGAAATCCAGCTCAAAACGAATCCTGTACATTCAGTTGAAGTTCGAATCGCCAATTTACGAACTGCAGCGCCATTTCGAGCTCGATTTTAATTATATTATAACTCTACGTTCAAACTGTCGTTTATATAATATATTCGTTATTCAACTTCAAATTCCAAGCTGAATTAAATATCATGGATGATCCAGTTCACATCATATCGCCATTTCAGCCAATTCTGATTATTTCAGAATTAAATATATTATTTAATTTATTATTTTAATTAAATATTCACAGTTATTCAATTAAATAACCATTATATTCTCTAATCTCTATTTAAATAATTAAATAAATTAATTATTATATCGCTGGAAAATGCGCGTCATTACAGTATGTTTTGAAAAGAGGGTAAATGAAATAATTTTACCCAAATTATATTTTGATATAAACAAAGTATAGATATTTGAAGTATTATAGTATATTGGATGTGTTGGTTGTGATTATAATCGAATAAGATTATAAAATGTGAAATGGTTATATAAATAGCCAATCAGGATTCATATGAATGGAATATATGAAATCAAGATGAATTAAAACTGAATTTAAAACCAGGATTGGAATTAAAACTCTGGAAATTGGAGAAGTGTTCATTAATGGATTTGGATTAATATATGAGAATTTTAAAATCCTAGGAGATTTTTAATTTGTTACAAGAATTCAAAAGGATATTTTGAAATGGATTTCAAAATGAAAGTGTTTAGAAATGATTTTGAAAGTGATATAGTATTGAACTCACTTCGATAGCTGGAAAATAGATTCCGATGATGATCATGACATCATCGGTGTTCATTTTCGAGTTGTAAGTGACGGATTACTACCAAAGTTTTTGTTTTTGAATTGTTTTGAGAAAACAAGTTGTTTTGATATTCCAAATGTAATTTTGATTTTTGGAAAAGCCTAAGCTATTTAAAAACTCCTAGAATCAGATTATTTGAATTAAAACAAATTGTAGTAGAAATTGTAAAAGCAAATAGAAATAGAAATTGAATTGAAACCAGTTTAGTGGAAAATGAAATAAGATAGAAAAATATCGAATTAGATTGGATTAGAGACAATCCGAAATGAAATTGGACTGGTAAAGTAAGAGTTGAAATTAAAAATGGAATCTGAATTAGAACAGAATTTGGCTTGGGTATAACCGAATGATTGGGATGACATTGGTATATGCAGAATTGGTAACACATGAAAAGGATATATTGATACACCCGACAAAAAGGTACCAGTTCATATTATATATGGGTTTGAGATTTTGATGAGTCGAATTGGCAATCCGCTTAGCTGTTTGATTTTCTTTTGGGTTGGAGAAGGCCTAGAGAGGCGAGTTGGAGTTTGAGCTATTGACCAGTACAAAGGAGGTGCTGGCGAAATTTTTCGAAAAGTTAAGGTACTGGAAAATTTTCAAGATTTTTGAAAATTTTCGTTAATAAGAATAAATTAATAATTTAATTGAAAATAAATTGGTTCGGTTGAAACTGAAGTTAAGAAGTGAACAAATAAGTTCTAACCAGTCAATAGGGTTTATTTTCTACCTTAGCAATTTCGAGGACGAAATTATATTAAGGGGGGAAGAATGTAACATCCCGTATTTTAACGGGTTAATAATTAATTAATTTAATTATTAAATATCGATTTGGCGATATCGATAACTTGAATTAAATAATATTTGTATTTAATAAATATAAATAATAGAATAATAAGTTATAATTTCCGAAATAGTCGGAAATGATAGAATTCACAATACTGTGTGAATTGGATAGTGTAAGGGATTTGGTTGAGTTTAGATTCGAATTATAATAACGAATCCATTTAATCAATGACGTTAGAACGTATAACTTATATTATAATTATAATCGAGCTCGAAATGGCACGGTAGTTCGTAATTTGGCGATTCGAACTTTAAATGAATATACAGAATCCGTTTTAAGTCGGATTTCTGTGAAACAAGAAACGTTCAGAGCTGGTGAAGTATATTTTTCTAATGGAAGAGAAAAATCGAGATTTCATTGTGTAGATTTTGATTTATGATCAAATTAAATTTCCAAATAGTCCCTATGGAATTCCTTTATAATTTATAACGATATATATAAGGAATTTCATTATAGATCGAATATCGATTTAATTGGGATTTGAAATATCGAGTTAGAAATTCATATAGGATTATTCTAGAGCTGTATGGTATTCTATTGTGAATATATACGATAATATTAATTTATTAATATTAAATTTTATTATTTTTAAATATATTAATATTTAAATGGATTTATTTAGAGCTTTAAAAATAGCCAGTTTTGCAAACGACCTCCATTTTCGATGAAACTAATTTTGTTGGATCAAGAATATTAAATTATTGTTAGATTTCAAGTTTCGTGATTTTTGAAGTCAGTATGTGGCCGTATGGATTTTTAATGTGAAAAACAGTCGATACTTTGACCTTTAAAAATACGCTGTGTGAGCAAATGGAGTCGAAATTCGACAAAACCAGTTTCGTTGGGTCCGTAATGACGAACTGAAGGTGTATGTCCATTTTCATAATTTTTGGATATCATCAGTAATCATAGGAATTTTTAGACGCTGAATGAAGATAACGAGTCATTAAAATGGAATATAAAATTAAATAAAAAATATATTAAAATTAGCCTATCAATAATATCATTCCTCCTAAACCTAACTCCATTTCTTCTGTCGGTCAAATAACGAGCCGCCAGTTCCATTCCTTGTCTCAGCAAAACGAGAGTTAAGGAAATCAAAAGAAATTCAAATAAAATCTCTTAAATCCCAAAACTTGTATCATTGCATTCGTATCAATGTGAGCTTCGTTTTAGTATGGGTTTGCGGGAGTGCGACGCATTCTTTTTGAGGTCGATGATTGTACAGAGAAGCTAGGGCTTCGGTTGGAGCTCACGGTGAAGGGAGTTAGGGCAAATGGAGGATGGCGCTGCACTCAGGGGTGGTAGTCGAGGGTTTTGGTAGAGTTTGAGGAAGTTCGACATATTTTTGTGTCTTGCGATGCACTGCACAGTGCAAGAAACTACTGTCGACGGGTTTGGAACGGTGAGCTCGAGATGTTCATGAATGGTATGGGATTGAAGTGTGCGAAGAGATGGATCATGGTGGTGGTTTCACATAATTTGGTGTTGAATAAGAGGAGTGGTGGAGGAAGGAAGAATCGGAAATGGTGGAGTGTGTTGTCCTGGTGTCGCGAAATTCAATTTGGGGAAGATGGAGTTTTGGTGGATCGGGTTATACCGGGTTGGTGGACCGGTTAATTAAAGGAGGTGAGGCCCATATTATTATATTTTAAGTTTTCGTTGTAATTTTAAATCATGTACTAACTTGTAAATACCGTAACTTATTCATATGTTAACGGAATTCAGCAAAAGAAGATCCATTGGGATCGTATGGACGACGGCTACACCATAGAACTGACTGGAAGTGAATTTGAGCTCGTTACAATTTATAGCAAAATAAATTGTCTTTCGGAATCAAGCGATGGTTATCGTTATTAACGATGATCGTCCAATGTAAGTAAAACTCACTAACTCTGAACAGTTATATTTTTATAATGTATTTTTAGAACTGATAAATGTTGGTTGATTGTTGTGTGTTGACTGTTTGATTGAATTGCTGTTTGACTGGTTGAAATTTTAGATAACGATATATATAAATCGTTAACTAAATATTGATTCTGTTTATCAGAATATTTCATACTGAAATGATATTGATGTGAATTATATTGGGTAACATCTGTGGATGCAGGGAAACAGGTCGGAGGGATGCAACTGGATTCCTCAACATTTATTTTACTGGTTTCCGTATATTGTGATATATGACATGATATTCAATCTGTTATTTATTATCTGTGTTTGGACGATATTGATCATTTTTATTTGGTATTTTAAATACCATAAGGAATACTGGGATGTAAAAAGGGGATTTTTCAATGTTATATTGGAATAAAATTTATTTCTAAAATCAAAGGAATTTATAAAAAGAATATTTAAAATCAAGTGATTTAATAACAAGAAATACTTGAAAATGAATAGAGATTTTATAAAAGGAAATAATTATAAAATGAAAATAGTTTTAAAAAAGTAATATTACAAAATGAAAAGAATTTTATAAAAAGGAAAATTTTACATTTGGAAGGATTAGACCCGTGCTTCGCACACGGGTATAACATGATATGGATTTAAAGAAAATTGTAAATAGGGGTCTGTTTTAAACAGATAAACGGAGCAGAATAATTTATAAATAATACTTTATAAATTAAGTAAATATTTATCATTGGATAAATGGAATATATAAGTCAGGACTTATATAAAGAAATAAGAATCGATTTCAGCATAGACATCTGAAAATGAATGTGGACGTAGATTTAATCGAATATTACTTATTCGAAAAGGAGTCAAACAAAAGGAGTTAAACAAATAAGTTAAACAAATGAGTTAATCAAAATAAGAAAGTGAGTTAGTTTAAATGAGTTAACCAAAAACAAGAAAGTGAGTTAGTTTAAAAGAGTTAATCAAGTTAAGTTAATCAAGTCGAGTAAATCAAGTGAGTAATCAAAAGGAGTTAGTCGAATAAGTTGAATCAAATGGAGTTAGGCGAATAAGTTAAATCAAATAGAGTTAGTCGAGATAAGTTAATCAAAATGAGTTAATCGAAGAGTTAGTCGAAATGAGTTAATTGAATTAGAGTAAATCGATTAGAGTTAATCGAATTAGAGTTAGTCGATTAGAGTTGATTAAATTTGAGTTAATCGAATATAGTTTATTCGAAAGGAGTAAATCGAATATAGTTTATTCGAAAGGAGTAAATCGAATATAGTTTATTCGAAAAGGAGTTAATCGAATATAGTTTATTCGAAAAGGAGTTAATCGAATATTAGTTATTCGAGGAGAGTTAATCGAATATAAGTTACTCAAAAGGAGTTAATCGAATATAGTTTATTCGAAAAGAGAGTTAATCGAATATAAGTTATTCGAAGGGAGTTAATAGAATATTAGTTATTCGAGGAGAGTTAACCGAATATAAGTTATTCGAAGTGAGTTAATCGAATATTAGTTATCCGAGGAGAGTTAATCGAATATAAGTTATTCGAAAGGAGTTAATCGAATATTAGTTATTTGAAGGGGTTAATCGAATAGAGATTACTGAAAAGAGAGTTATACGTCGAATTCGATTATATCGAATTCGAGAAAGTACAAATTACTTTCCGGTTTTTAAATCAAGATTTAAATATTTATAAATTAGAGGTTATTTATTCATTCAAATCAAAGAACAAAAGGTATATTTTAAGTTAGATATTTCAGAAGTAGGGATTATAACGTTATCGATATAACCAATGTTTCTATAAAAGAATAGGATTCGTAAACTGAATCCGAGAGTTGCGTAAGCAATGATTTGATAAGAAACGATGTGACGGCCTGCCCCGCACCAACCGACATTTCCAATGAAAGTGCGCTGTACACATGTCCAGTTAACACGGGACGGTCGTCAGAAGAAAAGAAAGAAGACGAAGAATCAACGAGGAACCTGTAATATGTCTCACAGCGCATGGAATAAAATATAATAGCAATATACTTTAACACAAAATAGGCGAGACAGTATATAAGCTGAAAACTAAAACCAACATCATCAGAGTAGCGGAAATGCAAAATATAGCTTATTACAACTTTCCAAATTACTGTCTCTAGACAAAAGAAAGAAAGGGTGCACTACTAATGCCCGAAGTAGTGACCAGCAGCGACACAGGGCGAATATCTATATATATATATCATACGTGGAAGCCTCCTGCTCGTCTCCGGATCGGCTACTCGTGCATCACCAGCTAACCTGTCTCTAGTCTGCTCGTGAGAGAACCCAGAGTAATAAGAAGAGACATAAAACTCTGGGTCAGACAAAAAGTCTGGTATGAGCGATAAGCAACTAAACAGAACAATAACAGGTATACTAAACCATACCTGAACCTGGACCTGCAACCAAAGAGTTAGCACTACATACCGTACAATACACTAAGGTGCCACTAACATATGGTGTAAAGATACGGGGGAGGGGGTGTGCATGTCATAGTGAAGGCAAACAATCAAATGTAGCAACCATTCTCACATCTCTCACTCAGTGCGTAAGGCATACGATGTCCACTACTGTCAATCACTAGACCCATCGAAGTAGTGACGGAGTTCAACTTGTACAACTACTGCTACCACCAAGCTTATCCCATGGAATCATGACCAAACCTCTTCAATGATCCCACTTCATTGGTCTATAGTCCACTAGTCGTACCTAGGCCACTGTGGCCCTGAGTCCGCTCACGTACCCCCTACACATAGTGATCCAAAGTCATAGACATTGACAACCCCTTAGCACACGTCCCACAGCAAAGCCCAACTCATGAAGTGAACTCATTGGTTCCCAACTAGATCCTGAGCTCTAACTTCCATCTGGACTACCTTTGCATTTCGGGTTTTAGTCTTCTCCTCCGGATCGGTCTTCATTCAGTTCATAGCCTCCTGGTTCGGTTCGCAGTCACCAGCTCATGGTCAAGTTCCAGGTCGTGACGATGCTCCAGCTCAGATCGTGATATGCTCTCCAGGTCGGGTCGCCATCATCTGATCTTGCTTCGTCAGTTCGTGCCACCCCTGTCGGGTCAGGTCGTGGCACCCTGGTACCCATCGCATCGTGAGCTTCTTCATCCTCCTCTGGTTCGGATCACGAGCCTGAAGTGAATCGTAGCGTCAGTCTCTGGTTCGTGGCCTTCGAAGTGGAGCAGATCGTGGAGTGAGGTCGGATCATGAAGACTTCACGCGAACGGGTCGGGTCGTGGGAGATAGGGGCGATCCGATCCGGTTCCCTGCATAATTCCTGTAGCTGTTCCAGCGACTGTTTTTATGCCATTCGACGGCGTTTTCGACCAATCTAACACTTCTAGATAATCACAAAACATACCATACAGTCATAGCAACACGGATAATCAACCATAATCATCAAAAACAACAATTTCAATAAGTTAAAATGGATCAAACCTACCCAAAACCCATATTTTCCCTTAAGCATATTTAAGCAAAACTTAACCAAATTAACCCAAACTTCTAATAGAGGTCTAAAACATCATTTAAGAATTTATAAATATTTTTCTAGAATTTATTAATGCATAAATTCGCTAATTATCATTAATCACCCCAATTAATTGTAATTAGTGTTAAAACATTGCTAATCACTCACCTTAGCCACAAATAAAACCACAAAACTGAAATAATCTACTGTATGGGTCAAATTCCAATGCCTAGCAGCAGCCTCAACCTTGCTTTGGTGCTATTTCCCCTTAATTTGATGTTTGCTAAGCCTAATCTTCAATTAGAAAGTGGTTTAGAGGTGTTTTGAAGAGATTAGAGAGTGGAGGCGATGGCTAGGTCAAGAGGTATGAATAGTGACGGCTGAAAAATGAGAAAAAGGTATTCTCCAAGCCATAACAGCCCTTTTTAACTCCTAATCCCGAAATCCCCCAATGGGCCTAGCTGTTAATCACCCGGTTAAGCCCAATTAAGATGTTTTTCACCATCTGAAACTTGTTTCAGCCATATCTCCCAAACGGTGAGTCCGTTTGGCTAATGTGACCACTCTACGAAATTGTAAACCATCATCCGGAGCCAATGGAAGCAATTTCAGGTAAAAATTCCTTTCCATTCAAAAGTTATGGCCTAAACAATATCATCTAGGGGCAAAACAGTCATTTAAAAATCGGCAAAAATCATGAACATGGGAAATGACCCCAATAGTCGTCTCCCAAAGTTACATGACCATACGACTTACCAAGAAGAAGAAATAAATATTCTACGATCCTTTGGTGCGAAGAATGCGGGTCGTTACACTCTCCCCCCTTAAGAAATTTCGCCCCCGAAATTCCCTAACCAAAACACACAACGGTCCCGCATGCCTATCAGCCATAAAACAACAATCAATCCTGCAAAACAAACAAAGCAAGTCTATCCTAGCATGCGGAATAACTAAATCGCAAAGAAAATCTTACCAGGCAAAGAGTTCTCGATGCGTCTTCCTAATGCCCTCCTCTGTCTCCCAAGTACAGTCATTTTCGTTCTCGCCCCATGAACCTTGACTAGCTTCACCGCCTTCCTTCGAAGTTGTTTCGTATCATTCCCAACAATACGAATCGGTTTGCGGTTCCCAACCGCCTCAGGTTCTACTTCGAAGTCCTCTAACTGATCAGGTGAAATAGTCATATCTGGGTCGCGCACGAACTTCCTTAGCTGGGAAACATGAAATACGTTGTGAACTCCTGCCATCTTCTCTGGTATGTCAACTCTATATGCCAAATTCCCAACTTGCTCGAGAACTGGGAATGGACCAACGAATCTTGGTGTTAGCTTGCCTCTCCTACCAAATTGAATCACGCTCTTCAATGTAGAGATCTTGACAAACACCAAGTCACCAACGGAGAATTTTAAGTCCCTTCTCCTCTTATCAACATAACTCTTCTGCCTATCTTGGGCAGCCTTCATTCGCTGTTGAATGATCTTAATCTTGTCTGAAGTTTCTCTTACCACATCTGGTAAAAGTACAAACTTCTCACCGGTCTCTATCCAACAGGATGGTGAGTTGCACGGTCTTCCGTACAAAGCTTCATATGGAGCTATACCGATACTGGATTGGTAACTATTATTATATGCAAACTCTACTAGATGCAAATGGTCATCCCATGATCCCCCAAAATCCAATATACAAGCTCTCAAGAGATCTTCCAATATACGATTCACCCTCTCTGTCTGACCGTCAGTTTAAGGATGATACGCGGTACTGAGATGTAATTCTGACCCTAAAGCCTCTTGTAAGCTCTTCCAAAATCCACTAGTAAACAACGGATCTTGGTCACTCACAATGCCTTTGGGTACTCCATGAAATCTCACTACCCACTTTATATACAGTTCTGCTAACTTAGCTGCCGTTCTGGTTGATTTGACCGGTATAAATCTTGCACTCTTGGTCAATCGATCCACAATTACCCAAATGCTATCATGTTCTGATCTAGTCCTTGGTAACCCATCGATGAAATCCATCGAGACTTGCTCCCATTTCCATTCGGGAATTTCTAATGGTTGTAACAAACCACTATGCTTCTTTTGCTCAGCTTTAACTAGCTGGCAATTCATGCACTTGGATATAAACTTCCCAACGTCTCTTTTCATCCCTTCCCAGTAGTAGGTTTGCTTCATGTCTCGGTATATCTTATCACCACCGGGGTGTATAGTCAGTTTTGAGTGATGACATTCTCTTAGCACTTCATCTCTCAAACCATTCACGTTGGGTACAACCAGCTTTCCATTCTTTTGAAGCCATCCTTCTCGATCAAGCCCGTACAAATTCTTCTCCTCACCGTCGATACTCCTCTCTAACTTGGAGATGATTTCCAATAGATTAGGATCGTCCCTCTAACTGGAACCAATCCGATCAATCAAAGTGGTTCTGATCGTCAAACTAACTAACATCTCTGGATCTAATTCTCACTTTGGTATGAATCATACCCTGCGATATACTCCAGTTGCTTCCATTCAAGAAACATAGCCCCTAAACTGGCATGTCTCCTACTCAAGGCATCAGCTACCGCATTGCCTTTCCTAGGTGTATATGCGATATCAAAATCATACGAAGCCAAGAACTCCAACCATCTCTGCTGATGGAGATTCAGATCCTTCTGAGAGAAAAGATACTTTAACGATTTATGATCGGTAAACAACTCGAATCTTTCTCCCAAGAGATAATGTCTCCACATCTTCAGTGCAAATACGATCGCTGCCAATTCCAAATCATGGGTAGGATACCTTTTCTCCTGTGGCTTTAGTTGCCGACTCGCATAAGCTACAACCCTACCATCTTGCATCAACACAGCACCTATTCCGGTACCACATGCATCCGTGTATACCGTCATCTCTTCATTCCCTTTAGGAATGACTAACACTGGTGCATGCGTCAACTTTTCCTTTAGACTCTTCAATGCATTTTCACACACTCCGTCCCAAACGAAGGCTTGATTCTTCTTAGTCAACTGAGTCAACGGTGCCGCTATCTTGGAGAAGTCTTGGATAAACTTACGATAATATCCAGCTAACCCCAAGAAACTTCTTACATCTGTTGCATTCTTGGGCATAGACCAATCCTGTACCATAGCCACCTTCGCAGGGTCCACGACAATACCATTCTCCGAAACAACATGGCCCAAGAATCTCACTTCCCTCCTCCAGAAGTGACACTTAGAAAACTTCGCTTTCAGTTGGTGCTTTCTCAACACCTCCATTACTATCCTCAAATGTCCCTTGTGTTCTTCCTCTGTCCTCGAGTAAACAAGGATATCATCCACGAACACAAGAATAAACTTATTCAATTGATCTCTGAATACCCTATTCATAAGATCCACAAAGTATGCTGGTGCATTGGTCAACCCAAATGGCATGACCAACCACTCATAAAATCCAGACGGCGTCCTAAATGCCGTTTTCGGAACACTCTCAGCCGCTACTCGGAGCTGATGAAATCCTGCCGCGAGGTCCAACTGGGAGAACACTCTTGCTCCTTCCAGTTGATCAAACAAATCATCTATCTACGGTAGAGGATACTTATTCTTCCTCTTCACTTTATTCAATTCGCGGTAGTCTACACATAATCGAAGGGAACCATCTTCCTTGGTAGCAAACACAACTGGTGCTCCCCACTCAGAAACACTCCTTCTGATAAATCCCTTCTTCAAAAGATCGCTGACTTGCACCCCGAGCTCTCGCTGCTCCCTTGGTGCCATACGACGAAGTGGCATCACTATAGGTCTGCCATATTTCACTAAATCAATACGGAACTCAATCTCTCGGTGTGGTGGAAGCCCAGTCACTTCCTCGAAGACGTCCGGATACTGGCCAACCACGGGCAAACCTGACAACTCACCTTGCGAGATGTCGAGGGAATTTAGAAAACTAGCCATTACCCCATCACTAGGTAGACCACCAAACACTACCCTCTGCCCATCATCCGCTCTAGCTATCACCAAAAAGCCCTCACAGTCTACCACCACCCCGTATCTTTGGAGCCAAACGTCTCCCAAAATAATGCCAAACCCAGTAAAGCCCAAAACAAAGCAATCCCAAACAAACATACATCCATGACTCGATAAGACCACATTACGAAAAATCATGTTAAGGTTAGTCGAACCACCAATCGGGTTCGTCACTACTAAAGGTCTGTCGACAATCTCGGGCTCCAATCCCAACCTATCTACCAGGTCACTAGATATGAAAGAACTGGAAGCTCCGATATCAAACAAAACTCTAACAGGAACATCATAAACAGAAAGCATACCTTGGATAACAACATTCATTCCTTTCTCCGCAGCAGTTGGTGCATTCGACGAAGAAGAAATAGCATTAAGGGCATATGCTTTCACCATCTGCGTTTCTTTAGGGGTTGCGGACACTTGTCTTTGTGATGTCCCACTTGGCCACAGTTGAAGCATTTCCTTTCCGCCGGCTTGGCTCGAAAATTACTAGCGTAATGGCCCTTCTTTCCACAACTGAAGCACTCAACATCCTTCTTATCCTTTTTCTTCTAGCCATCCTTAGTCTGACTTTGCTTTCTCTTATTCTGAAAACCATTCTTGCCTCCACCGCTTGCTTGCGGCTTTGGCTCCTCTGCAGATGCAACCTCAGTCTTCGACTTAGGGTAAAGACTTTCTGACCTCAATGCTTTCCCCACAATCGACTCAAACGTCTCATCGATGTGGTTAATAAGCCTTTCCCCCAAGTACCCATCCAAACCAGTTATGAACTTCTCGTTCTTCTTCTCGGCAGTATCTATTAGGGATAACCTATATTTCGACAAAGTGTCGAATTCGGCAATATACTCCGAGACAGCTCTGCCATTCTGCTTGAGTTACAAGAATCTCTTAAACAACATTGACCTCTGAGCAGCTAGAATAAACTTATCGCTAAAGCGAGCCTTAAACTGATCCCAAGTAATCTGATCCTCGGGAGTAGCTGCCTTTATAGCATTCCACCAATTCATTGCCTGTCCTTACAGCTGACGGGATGCTAGCCTTCTCTTTATCGCATTCTCGATACCCAAGTCCTCGAAGATATGTTCACAGTTATCCAACCAATCCTGAACGTCCGTAGCCGACTCCGTTCCAAGGAACGGCTTCCCACCAAGGCTATTATAATCTTTATTAAGCTTGGTGAAATCGTCCCTAGGCGCCTGCACTACTGGACCACCACCATTACCAGCATTGGGGACTGCTCCCTGAACATCCCTAAGCATCTCTCTCATGAAATTAGTGAACATAGTCCTCATGTCAGGAGCATTCCCATTATTGGCCCCTCTACCAGCACCCCTCGTGTCTCGGCTCATCGTCAAATTTGTAAAGAGAAAACGATTAACCATCTCCATAGTGGTGCCAGTGCAGTGCGACTTCATCCGTAGCTATACTAATAGTATATATATATATATAGATAGATAGCTTTTGAAAACCAAAGTAATCACAAATACGCGCTCTCATATACGTACTATCTCTCCCTACTGTCTTTCCCTAGGTTAACTACGCAACCTGGCTCTGATACCAAGCGTGACGGCCCGCCCCGCACCAACCGACATTTCCAATGAAAGTGCGTTGTACACATGTCCAGTTAACACAGGACGATCGTCCGAAGAAAAGAAAGAAGACGAAGAATCAACGAGGAACCTGTGATATGTCTCACAGCGCATGGAATAAAATATAATAGTAATATACTTTAACATAAAACAGGCGAGACAGTATATAAGCTGAAAACTAAAACCAACATCATCAGAGTAGCGGAAATGCAAAATACAGCTTATTACAACTTTCCAAATTACTGTCTCTAGACAAAAGAAAGAAAGGGTGCACTACTACTGCCCAAAGTAGTGACCAGCAGCGACACAGGGAGAATATCTATATATATATCATACGTGGAAGCCTCATGCTCGTCTCCGGATTGGCTACTCGTGCATCACCAGCTAACCTGTCTCTAGTCTGCTCATGAGAGCACCCAGAGTAATAAGAAGAGACATAGAACTCTAGGTCAGACAAAAAGTCTGGTATGAGCGATAAGCAACTAAATAGAACAATAACAGGTATACTAAACCATACCTGAACCTGGACCTACAACCAAAGAGTTAGCACTACATACCGTACAATACTCTAAGGTTCCACTAACATATGGTGTAAAGATACGGGGGAGGGGGTGTGCATGTCATAGTGAAGGCAAACAATCAAATGTAGCAACCATTCTCACATCTCTCACTCAGTGCGTAAGGCATACGATGTCCACTACTGTCAATCAGTAGACCCATCGAAGTAGTGACGGAGTTCAACTTGTACAACTACTGCTACCACCAAGCTTATCCCATGGAATCATGACCAAACCTCTTCAATGATCCCACTTCATTGGTCTATAGCCCACTAGTCGTACCTAGGCCACTGTGGCCCTAAGTCCGCTCACGTACCCCCTACACATAGTGATCCAAAGTCATAGACATCGACAACCCCTTAGCACACGTCCCGCAGCAAAGCCCAATTCATGAAGTGAACTCATTGGTTCCCAACTGGATCCTGAGCTCTAACTTCCATTTGGACTACCTTTGCATTTCGGGTTTCAGTCTTCTCCTCCAGATAGGTCTTCATTCAGTTCATAGCCTCCTGGTTCGGTTCGCAGTCTCCAGCACGTGGTCAAGTTCCAGGTCGTAAAGATGCTCTAGCTCGGATCGTGATATGCTCTCCAGGTCGGGTCGCCATCATCGGATCGTGCTTCGTCAGTTCGTGGCACCCCTGTCGGGTCGGGTCATGGCACCCTGGTACCCATCGCATCGTGAGCTCCTTCATCCTCCTCTGGTTCGGATCGCGAGCCTGAATGAATCGTAGCGCCAGTCTCTGGTTCGTGGCCTTCGAAGTGGAGCATATCATGGAGTGAGGTCGGATCGTGAAGACTTCACGCGAACGGGTCGGGTCGTGGGAGATACGGGCGATCCGATCCGGTTCCCTACATAATTCCTGTAGCTGTTCCAGCGACTGTCTTTACGCCATTCGACGGCGTTTTCGACCAATCTAACACTTCTAGATAATCACAAAACATACCATACAGTCATAGCAACATGGATAATCAATCATAATCATCAAAAACAACAATTTCAATAAGTTAAAATGGATCAAACCTACCCAAAACTCATATTTTCCCTTAAGCATATTTAAGCAAAACTTAACCAAATTAACCCAAACTTCTAACAGAGGTCTAAAACATCATTTAAAAATTTATAAATATTTTTCCAGAATTTATTAATGCATAAATTCGCTAATTATCACTAATCACCCTAATTAACTGTAATTAGTGTTAAAACAATGCTAATCACTCACCTTAGCCACAAATAAAACCCCAAAACTGAAATAATCTACTGTATGGGTCGAATTCCAATGCCTAGCAGTAGCCACAACCTTGCTTTGGTGCTCTTTCCCCTTAATTTGATGTTTGCTAAGCCTAATCTTTAATTAGAAAGTGGTTTAGAGGTGTTTTGAAGAGATTAGAGAGTGGAGGCCATGGCTAGGTCAAGAGGAATGAATAGTGACGGCTGAAAAATGAGAAAAATGTATTCTCCAAACCGTAACAGCCCTTTTAAACTCCTAATCCCGAAATCCCCCAATGGGCCTAGCTGTTAATCACCCGGTTAAGCCCAATTAAGCTGTTTTTCACCATCTAAAACTTGTTTCAGCCATATCTCCCAAACGGTGAGTCCGTTTGGCTAATGTGACCACTCTACGGAACTGTAAACCATCATCCGGAGCCAATGGAAGTGGTTTCAGGTCAAAATTCCTTTGCAGTCAAAAGTTATGGCCAAAACAAGATCATCTAGGGGCAAAACGGTCATTTAAAAATCGGCAAAAATCATGAACATGGGAAATGACCCCAATAGTCGTCTCCCAAAGTTACATGACCATACGACTTACCAAGAAGAAGAAATAAATATTCTACGATCCTTCGGTGCGTAGAATGTGGGTCGTTACAAACGACGTTAAAGGAAATTAGAAACTGACTAGAAATTAGTAAAGTTTAACGGTTTCCAGAGTATCGATCTGATGTTGGTTTCGGCCTTCCGGATTAATACTTAGGGGGTTGTTCACTTACTAGTTTACAGTTAGGGATTGATGATTTTGAAAAGATAATGAAACGTGAATGAGAATTGGGAATGCTTTCCAATGTGAATAAAGTATATTTTCTGAATATAGAAAATAAGGAAACATAAATAAATAAATAAATATATGTATGTATGATGATTGATCAATAGAAATTCCAATTGTAAATAAGATTGTTGTTTGCACACGTGTTTTCATTTGATAGTTAAATCACCGACTATCAAAGTTTCTGACCATTTTTATGTTGTTAATATGGAGAGACCAGTTGGATTATTATCCGAAGAACCACTCCATATTGACATAAGCGTTGCAAACCAAATATGCTGAAGATAATTAAAGACGGAGTAAAGTACAAGGGCTGTTTTGTTAATCCTAGGTAGAAATTGCCTAAGATGGATTCACGGAAGAGTGCCTTCGGTCTGTCCAGTCCCAGGACAACTTGTATGGACGAATGTCTGACAGAGTATGCTTAACAGATCATATATACATTGATCTCTTAAAACGTATTATGTTTGGTGGCGGAGGAATTCGTTTCTCTTAGCTTTATACCCGTGATACCTTTAAGGAAATCGATAATGATTTGACGGGTAGGACGATGTGGCATTCAAAGTAAATGAAGATATGATATGTAAAAAGGTAAGTTATGGCCTCTAGCCTCACAACTGGGAAATGACAAAAATCGGGCAGGCAGCATGGTGTGAAGACCCGTAACTTCCCCGTAAAGGAAAGCGTCGGATAGTTCGAGAACAAACCACAACAGAACGCATATAGAAGAACATTTCATTGTATATAACAACAATGCATCAGATTACAAGAATATACAGAGTATAAAAGAATATTACACAGAAATATCAGAGATTTAAATTACATTTAAATACATAGCAGCGGAAAATAATACAATACACAACTAGAATGAGATATACGGATACAAAGCTTCCCGGATATCGTTCCAGTCGTAAACCAGGATCCTGTGAATATAAATCTGCAAAACCAAAACTACTAGCTGCCCGTGTCAAAATAAGGGCACCCAGAGTTTAGGTCAAAACAATAAACTCCAGGTCAGTCATGTGACTGGTGTGAGAACTAAAGCAGTTATAAATCTTTATTTTCAAAGCTAGGTAAAACAAGGGACCACGCCGTATAACACGGAACGGGTTTCCTCCCAAGAATACCAGTGCATAAGACAAACAACGCAATGCTAAATAAAGAAAAATGAAGCTGTTATAAGACCCAGGTCCCATCACACAATGCAACGCAGTCGAGGATAGGGTTTTCCCTTATAACAGCCAAAGAATGCTTGATACGTTTAAAACAAATCATTTGATACTATTATAAGTGCATAGAGTATAAAACAACTTCAAATCATAAGTATCAATCATAGGCGGCATGAATGCCCCATACCACTATGTCGCCATATATAGGTTTACAAATAAAACCGCAAATGTCACGTATTTGGAAATTGGGTTTCCATCTATGAACCGAGGCTAGGGGCAAGATCCTCAACCGATTCGAGACGCTCTAGCCCGCCCCTCAGGAACAGCCGCAACTGCCCCTTGGATCGTCAGGGCCGGTCCACACGGAGTGGATTATTATGCCTGAACAATACGTCTCCCCACCCTATGGGGTGTAAGTCTGGTCCGTCAGCCGACCAGAATGCATTCGGCCGAAACCGATATAACCGAGGCGCCTCGCAACAGCAACAACAACATAAGTCAAACTCGTCAGGGCGTGTAAAACCACTGACGCCACTTCTAACTAGAAAGAAACGCATGCCCTCCCTGAGGTCCGTCTCCCGTTTTTGATTCATACCGGGTGTGAAACTCGCGAATCAAACGTTACACAAAGCTACGCCACAAAGGTCGTGCTTTGATCATCAACCACAAGACTTTGCTTTTCAACAGAAGCCTTGATCATTTGCATCTTAGCATGCCACACAGGCAAGCCATCCTATGCAACCGATATCAGTCACACAGAATGAAATCCGATGTCAGACACACAGTCCATTTACAAGTCCGTTCTGGGTCTGAACGAAACCGGAGGCACCTAGTACCCCGCATATCCATCGATCTCCAAGTACGTCTGGACGATCACTAACTGTTTCCATCTTCTTGGGTGTACAGCCCAATCAAGATCATCAGTTATCACCCAAACGACGTGAAGACCTCCGGTCTTCGACCATCGTCTTCGTCTTCGACTTATCGTCGTATCAGTTACTCAGAATGGGATAAACCCGGTCTTTCCGAATAACTCGCGTATATTTTAAATAAGTGTTACACAAACACAACATACGCCTCATTCCAATTCATTAGTCACTAACCGTAAATTAATCAAGAGAATAATTCCCCAAATATTAACCCCGAAGGCCGAAACCAACATCAGATCAATATCCAGAAAACCATTCTGCTTGGCTAACCGCCAGTTAGTTTCTAAATTTCACATTCAAATCTAATTACAGATTTATCTATCGCCTGGAGCAAAACTGGTGATACTCCATTCTCGATCTTTTCAATCTAATTAAAGATTCATTAAAACTCCACTTAGTTTTAATCATTATCTGGGTTAAAGAATCAGTGTCATTTAAAACACGATTCACGATAAACCCAAAATCACCTTCCATTAATTATCGGGTTAAAGAACAAGTGTTATTTAAAACACTGTTCACGATAAACCCAAAAATCAATACCAATTCAATTCCAATTAAATATCATTTAATTGGTACACTTCATTAAATCTAAATAAAAAGATTTAATCTTTTCTCAACTGGGTTCAAGAACAGTGTTAGTGAAGACACCATTCACGACAAACCCAAATCACATTCGATATTCAATACAAGGCTCTGAATAGAAAATATATCGGCTTATATTCAATATCGAATTCTACGACTAACAAATGTCGTATTGGAAATAACGATACAAATATATATCTTTCAAATTTCCATAACAACACCTGTAATGTCACGAATTCCAACATCGAAATATTCCGAAGACAATTTCGATTCAAATCCACTCCAATGCAATCATTGGAAATTTTGGTTATTTTCAAAACCATTTCAAATTCAATTTATTTATTTAAAAATAAATAGAATTATAATTCTAGTTCAAAACTAGTTCATTTCGATAAAAATCCATTTTTTTATCTTTTCAAATATGGAGATTTTCACCCCAAACTTTCACAAATCATTTCTTATGATTTTACACAAATTATTACTATTTTTAATAATTTTATCAAGGCCCGTACAGTCGATTTCCAACAATGGCCATCGAACTGCACTTACAACGACCTTTTTCGAATTTGATTTGGACGTATCTCCAAATCCAACCGTTAGATTTCAAATTTCTAACATTAATTAGAAAGCTCTTTTCGATACGAACCCAACGGTTCCGGTTTTAGGAGAATCCGACGGTCGGATCTCCTGTAATGTCCGTTTGAAATAAATGGTCGAAATTCGCGAACTGCCGCGGCGCGGCGCGTTCTATTCAGGCCATTATATTATATATAATATATATAATATATATTTCGTCGATTTCTATTTAAAACGAATTATATAAATAGTTTTGAATTCGTTTCAAAAACATTTTCAACTTCCATTTCAATTCAAATCAAAATTGAATTCTTCTCTATAAATTCGTTTTAAAATTCATTTCTATTCAATTCGAATTTCAATTCAATTTGAATTCATTTCAATTCGCTTTCTATTCCATTTGAATTCGTTTTCAATTCAATTCATTTCGAAATCGTTTTCAATTCATTTCATTTCGAAATCGTTTTCAATTCAATTCATTTCGAAATCGTTTTCAATTCATTTCATTTCGAAATCGTTTTCAATTTATTTCATTTCGAAATCGTTTTCAATTCAATTCATTTCGAAATCGTTTTCAATTCAATTCATTTCGAAATCGTTTTCAATTCATTTCATTTCGAAATCGTTTTCAATTCGATATAAATATCGTTCACGTCAAAATGGCGTCCATACACGGCTTCATAAATTTCTATTTTCAAATATTCTATTTCAAATATTTCTTTTTCAAAATAGTTGTTATTATCAAAATATTTCGTTCAACACATGACCAATCTCAATGAATGAGTACTGTCAACACATGAACTTTTATTTTATAATATTCTTTATTTTTCAAATTGGAATGAGGCCCAATCAATTACCATATAAAGTTAATTATATGGATTTTCATACAACACATGTATATCATAGCATTGAAAAATAATCAACCATCAACCAAAGTGCACTACACTGCATAAGCATCAAATACAGATATTCAACGCTTATAACAGCCTGTCAATCAATCGATCGACATATTTAATCAATCAGGATGAGTGAACTGCATATTTCATCCTAACACCCGTGTGGGGTTTCAAACAATCAAACACAGATTTTATTTGTGCAGTTGGGCGATGTGTGAAATTTATCGACCCAATCAATATCATTCAAATAAGTGTACATAAACAAACCATCTGGTTTGTAAATGAATATTTATTTATTCACTTCACTATTTTCATATTCACGTTAAAAATTATATTTTTAACGATAAAACATTTTATTTCAACCTATGAATTTCTATTCAATTCATTTATTCAATAAAATGATATTTTTATTTTTCTAACATGTTTTAGAAAATTTCGGCGGCATAACGGCACGATACTAGAAACGGGACAAGGCCTAGCCTTATCCCCGGTCTAGTGAAGGCCCACGCCATTCACACATCAATCAAATCAATTCGTTATGCAAACCGCAAACTTTGGAGTAAGGATCTAACCTAGCCTTACTCCTTCGCCTTATAACGGCGCACGTCTAATCCTAACCAATTTATCGATTCGATTTTTCACACCACAAACCACATTCAAACAATATCGCAATCAATCACCAAACTGTCAAACAAACAAGTCCATGGTCTGTGGACGATTGTGTCGGGTGCTACTAAGCACCGTCTGCATCCTAGTATATATATATAACTAGAAAATAAATAGAAAGGTGAGAAATTCTCACCGATTAGCTATCCTAGCTCCACGGCACTTCATTGATAGAAATCTTCATCGCTATCGCATCTTCGTCATCTTCGCTGCCCGTAGCCACTACATATGTAAAAATCGAATTTTTACTATGCTATTCAATATATAAAATCGAATTTTGACTTCGCTATTCAATATATAAAAATCGAATTTTTTTTCTTTTGCAAGTTCAAATCTTTTTCTACTAAAAGATTAAACTTTTTTTCCTATTTTAAAGTTCAAAATAAAATCAGTTTTTCGCTTTCATAAAAATGCAGTTTTTTCATAACTTAAAAAATAAAAATACAGTTTTTGCCTTATTTAAAAATTCAGTTTAAAAATCATTTAAAAATCAGTTTTCTAATCTAAAATAAAATTCAGTCTTAAACCTAAAATAAAATTCAGTTTTAAACCTACCTAAAATCAGAATTTTAAAAACATAAAAATCGGTTTTTAATATTAACAAAATCAGTTTTATAAATTAAGTAAAAATCAGTTTTATAAATAAAGTAAAAACTTACAGTTCGAAAGGGGGGGGTTCACCACCATCGGAGAGGCTTCGGGTGGCTCTGGGTCGGCGGCAGGAGGAGGCGGAGGGTTGGGGCGGCCTTCAGTTCGTCGGCGGTCATCACTGTGGGGGGGGAAAGCTCTGGCGTTTTCGTCTTCGATTCGAAGGGAGGAAGGAGATGAGCTAGAGGGGAGAGGAAGGCGCGACTTTAGGGGGGAGCGGCGGTCCATCGTCGGCGTCAGCAAGGGGGAGGAAGAGGCGTCGCGATCTGAAACTGGAAGGGGTTTTTTTTTTTTTTTTTTTTTTATATTTTGACCGTGGTTTGACTTGTGAGGAAAGAGAGAGCTCAAGGGGGTTATATAATATTTTAATTATTTAAATAATTAATTTCTCCATAAAGTAACTTTAAATTTCGATCTCCGAACGAGGCCCAATGACTGTCGTCCCTAGCTAATTACCCCCATTCCGAATACAATGGGATATGTTTCATAAGCCAGTTCGGCTGTTACGCTCAGTTTTCGCTGAAATTAATGTATAAATCTATATATTCAATTTTAAACGTACATTTCAATTTACCGGGGTCACATACTAACTTTAAAAATTCTAGAAAAATATTTTCTAGCTTCGTATTGACGATACGGTCCTAACAAAACTAGTTTCGTCGAAATCTGAGACCGTTAGAAAAATGGCCAATTTCCAGTCGATTAAAATCAACTGAAACTGGTCAAACGCGTTTTCCTTTGCCACGCTCACATATTGATTCGAAAAATTATGAAATTTGAAATCTAGCAATAACTTTACATCACGGACCCAACAAAACTGGTTTCGTCGAAATCCGAGGTCGTTTGCAAAATGTCCATTTTTAAGGGCCTGAATTCCATAGCGACTATTCAGAATTTTCAACTGGACATATCTTTTGATTCCCGCTAAGAAATTTTGATCATTCGGGTTCGTTGGAAAGATATTCACTATTAGATTCCATTATTTTTGGTTTCACTAAAATCCGGATTGTTTTGCACCCGGTACATTCAATTGAAGTTTGAAATCGAATTATCGAACTACCGCGCCATTTTCAATTCTATTTATAATTATATATAATTATTTATATTCTAACGACGACGCGTATAATATATACGTTCGAATATATTCAAAATAAATTTCTCGTCGATATTATTTAAAATAATTCATTTTAAATAATCTAAATTCGCTAAAATGGCCAAAATAAAAATTTTAAACTGGCCCAGATTTTACGGGTTGTTACAATCTCCCCCACTTAAAACTTTTCGTCCCCGAAAAGGAACAAAGTCGAAAGTGGTTTGATTATTCAGCTCCACATTTGATCTGGCTTCCATTCTCCAACTCTTTAGTTTCTGAGAATTTTTAAAATTTCAAAAATTTGGCTAACACCCTAAATTTTTGAAAAATTTCGCCATAACCTCCCCTGCACCGGGAGCATCGGGAAATTGCAAATAGCGTTCCCGGTCCTTCAGATCTCAAAAAGAAAAAGAAAAAGCCAAGCGGCTAGCCAATAGGCTCATAAAATCATCATCACCCAAACAAAACAGTAAATTATGTAATAAACATGTACCTATTTGTCGGGCAAACAAATTTTATTCTCTGCTCTAGCCTCCTTGCTATGACCTGTTCAATGATATATATGTATATGCAAACAAATGCGACCAATTTTCAATAGAGTTCAATATTTGATTCAATTAGGCATAATTGTTCAAAATTAGCAAACAATTAAACAAACAACACAAACTTCAATCAATTTGTGGATTAACGTTTCAAATTCATAATTTCGATATATATACAAAAATCAGATTTTTGATGCCAAATCACAACAATTAGCCCTATCTAATTTTGGTTCTCACACCAGTCAATAGGAAATATATAGATATCAAACCTTCGAAACACGAACATAAATGTTGATGATGCGATCGCTATCATCAATATCATCTCCGGGCGACTAGGGTGTGGTGCTATATCTATCCAATATATTAAAACTTCGAATACACGCTAGCTAGGCGCATACGCAAAAATCTTTATATTTTGGATTGTCCTAATCAATATAAAATAAATAATCAAATACGAATAATTGATTTAAATTTTCAAATCAAAAATCGTTTTCATTTTAAAAATATACTCTTCACACTCGTTCTAGGATACTACTGATCCCATCTCTAACGAGTCATTCCATTGGATATTACTAATCCAATATCTGATGAATTCCTTCGTACGGTTCTAATGTGTCTTGTTCTCTGCTTTGTAAACCAAAGCTCTGATACCAACTGTGAAGACCCGTAACTTCCCCGTAAAGGAAAGCGTCGGATAGTTCGAGAACAAACCACAACAGAACGCATATAGAAGAACATTTCATTGTATATAACAACAATGCATCAGATTACAAGAATATACAGAGTATAAAAGAATATTACACAGAAATATCAGAGATTTAAATTACATTTAAATACATAGCAGCGGAAAATAATACAATACACAACTAGAATGAGATATACGGATACAAAGCTTCCCGGATATCGTTCCAGTCGTAAACCAGGATCCTGTGAATATAAATCTGCAAAACCAAAACTACTAGCTGCCCGTGTCAAAATAAGGGCACCCAGAGTTTAGGTCAAAACAATAAACTCCAGGTCAGTCATGTGACTGGTGTGAGAACTAAAGCAGTTATAAATCTTTATTTTCAAAGCTAGGTAAAACAAGGGACCACGCCGTATAACACGGAACGGGTTTCCTCCCAAGAATACCAGTGCATAAGACAAACAACGCAATGCTAAATAAAGAAAAATGAAGCTGTTATAAGACCCAGGTCCCATCACACAATGCAACGCAGTCGAGGATAGGGTTTTCCCTTATAACAGCCAAAGAATGCTTGATACGTTTAAAACAAATCATTTGATACTATTATAAGTGCATAGAGTATAAAACAACTTCAAATCATAAGTATCAATCATAGGCGGCATGAATGCCCCATACCACTATGTCGCCATATATAGGTTTACAAATAAAACCGCAAATGTCACGTATTTGGAAATTGGGTTTCCATCTATGAACCGAGGCTAGGGGCAAGATCCTCAACCGATTCGAGACGCTCTAGCCCGCCCCTCAGGAACAGCCGCAACTGCCCCTTGGATCGTCAGGGCCGGTCCACACGGAGTGGATTATTATGCCTGAACAATACGTCTCCCCACCCTATGGGGTGTAAGTCTGGTCCGTCAGCCGACCAGAATGCATTCGGCCGAAACCGATATAACCGAGGCGCCTCGCAACAGCAACAACAACATAAGTCAAACTCGTCAGGGCGTGTAAAACCACTGACGCCACTTCTAACTAGAAAGAAACGCATGCCCTCCCTGAGGTCCGTCTCCCGTTTTTGATTCATACCGGGTGTGAAACTCGCGAATCAAACGTTACACAAAGCTACGCCACAAAGGTCGTGCTTTGATCATCAACCACAAGACTTTGCTTTTCAACAGAAGCCTTGATCATTTGCATCTTAGCATGCCACACAGGCAAGCCATCCTATGCAACCGATATCAGTCACACAGAATGAAATCCGATGTCAGACACACAGTCCATTTACAAGTCCGTTCTGGGTCTGAACGAAACCGGAGGCACCTAGTACCCCGCATATCCATCGATCTCCAAGTACGTCTGGACGATCACTAACTGTTTCCATCTTCTTGGGTGTACAGCCCAATCAAGATCATCAGTTATCACCCAAACGACGTGAAGACCTCCGGTCTTCGACCATCGTCTTCGTCTTCGACTTATCGTCGTATCAGTTACTCAGAATGGGATAAACCCGGTCTTTCCGAATAACTCGCGTATATTTTAAATAAGTGTTACACAAACACAACATACGCCTCATTCCAATTCATTAGTCACTAACCGTAAATTAATCAAGAGAATAATTCCCCAAATATTAACCCCGAAGGCCGAAACCAACATCAGATCAATATCCAGAAAACCATTCTGCTTGGCTAACCGCCAGTTAGTTTCTAAATTTCACATTCAAATCTAATTACAGATTTATCTATCGCCTGGAGCAAAACTGGTGATACTCCATTCTCGATCTTTTCAATCTAATTAAAGATTCATTAAAACTCCACTTAGTTTTAATCATTATCTGGGTTAAAGAATCAGTGTCATTTAAAACACGATTCACGATAAACCCAAAATCACCTTCCATTAATTATCGGGTTAAAGAACAAGTGTTATTTAAAACACTGTTCACGATAAACCCAAAAATCAATACCAATTCAATTCCAATTAAATATCATTTAATTGGTACACTTCATTAAATCTAAATAAAAAGATTTAATCTTTTCTCAACTGGGTTCAAGAACAGTGTTAGTGAAGACACCATTCACGACAAACCCAAATCACATTCGATATTCAATACAAGGCTCTGAATAGAAAATATATCGGCTTATATTCAATATCGAATTCTACGACTAACAAATGTCGTATTGGAAATAACGATACAAATATATATCTTTCAAATTTCCATAACAACACCTGTAATGTCACGAATTCCAACATCGAAATATTCCGAAGACAATTTCGATTCAAATCCACTCCAATGCAATCATTGGAAATTTTGGTTATTTTCAAAACCATTTCAAATTCAATTTATTTATTTAAAAATAAATAGAATTATAATTCTAGTTCAAAACTAGTTCATTTCGATAAAAATCCATTTTTTTATCTTTTCAAATATGGAGATTTTCACCCCAAACTTTCACAAATCATTTCTTATGATTTTACACAAATTATTACTATTTTTAATAATTTTATCAAGGCCCGTACAGTCGATTTCCAACAATGGCCATCGAACTGCACTTACAACGACCTTTTTCGAATTTGATTTGGACGTATCTCCAAATCCAACCGTTAGATTTCAAATTTCTAACATTAATTAGAAAGCTCTTTTCGATACGAACCCAACGGTTCCGGTTTTAGGAGAATCCGACGGTCGGATCTCCTGTAATGTCCGTTTGAAATAAATGGTCGAAATTCGCGAACTGCCGCGGCGCGGCGCGTTCTATTCAGGCCATTATATTATATATAATATATATAATATATATTTCGTCGATTTCTATTTAAAACGAATTATATAAATAGTTTTGAATTCGTTTCAAAAACATTTTCAACTTCCATTTCAATTCAAATCAAAATTGAATTCTTCTCTATAAATTCGTTTTAAAATTCATTTCTATTCAATTCGAATTTCAATTCAATTTGAATTCATTTCAATTCGCTTTCTATTCCATTTGAATTCGTTTTCAATTCAATTCATTTCGAAATCGTTTTCAATTCATTTCATTTCGAAATCGTTTTCAATTCAATTCATTTCGAAATCGTTTTCAATTCATTTCATTTCGAAATCGTTTTCAATTTATTTCATTTCGAAATCGTTTTCAATTCAATTCATTTCGAAATCGTTTTCAATTCAATTCATTTCGAAATCGTTTTCAATTCATTTCATTTCGAAATCGTTTTCAATTCGATATAAATATCGTTCACGTCAAAATGGCGTCCATACACGGCTTCATAAATTTCTATTTTCAAATATTCTATTTCAAATATTTCTTTTTCAAAATAGTTGTTATTATCAAAATATTTCGTTCAACACATGACCAATCTCAATGAATGAGTACTGTCAACACATGAACTTTTATTTTATAATATTCTTTATTTTTCAAATTGGAATGAGGCCCAATCAATTACCATATAAAGTTAATTATATGGATTTTCATACAACACATGTATATCATAGCATTGAAAAATAATCAACCATCAACCAAAGTGCACTACACTGCATAAGCATCAAATACAGATATTCAACGCTTATAACAGCCTGTCAATCAATCGATCGACATATTTAATCAATCAGGATGAGTGAACTGCATATTTCATCCTAACACCCGTGTGGGGTTTCAAACAATCAAACACAGATTTTATTTGTGCAGTTGGGCGATGTGTGAAATTTATCGACCCAATCAATATCATTCAAATAAGTGTACATAAACAAACCATCTGGTTTGTAAATGAATATTTATTTATTCACTTCACTATTTTCATATTCACGTTAAAAATTATATTTTTAACGATAAAACATTTTATTTCAACCTATGAATTTCTATTCAATTCATTTATTCAATAAAATGATATTTTTATTTTTCTAACATGTTTTAGAAAATTTCGGCGGCATAACGGCACGATACTAGAAACGGGACAAGGCCTAGCCTTATCCCCGGTCTAGTGAAGGCCCACGCCATTCACACATCAATCAAATCAATTCGTTATGCAAACCGCAAACTTTGGAGTAAGGATCTAACCTAGCCTTACTCCTTCGCCTTATAACGGCGCACGTCTAATCCTAACCAATTTATCGATTCGATTTTTCACACCACAAACCACATTCAAACAATATCGCAATCAATCACCAAACTGTCAAACAAACAAGTCCATGGTCTGTGGACGATTGTGTCGGGTGCTACTAAGCACCGTCTGCATCCTAGTATATATATATAACTAGAAAATAAATAGAAAGGTGAGAAATTCTCACCGATTAGCTATCCTAGCTCCACGGCACTTCATTGATAGAAATCTTCATCGCTATCGCATCTTCGTCATCTTCGCTGCCCGTAGCCACTACATATGTAAAAATCGAATTTTTACTATGCTATTCAATATATAAAATCGAATTTTGACTTCGCTATTCAATATATAAAAATCGAATTTTTTTTCTTTTGCAAGTTCAAATCTTTTTCTACTAAAAGATTAAACTTTTTTTCCTATTTTAAAGTTCAAAATAAAATCAGTTTTTCGCTTTCATAAAAATGCAGTTTTTTCATAACTTAAAAAATAAAAATACAGTTTTTGCCTTATTTAAAAATTCAGTTTAAAAATCATTTAAAAATCAGTTTTCTAATCTAAAATAAAATTCAGTCTTAAACCTAAAATAAAATTCAGTTTTAAACCTACCTAAAATCAGAATTTTAAAAACATAAAAATCGGTTTTTAATATTAACAAAATCAGTTTTATAAATTAAGTAAAAATCAGTTTTATAAATAAAGTAAAAACTTACAGTTCGAAAGGGGGGGGTTCACCACCATCGGAGAGGCTTCGGGTGGCTCTGGGTCGGCGGCAGGAGGAGGCGGAGGGTTGGGGCGGCCTTCAGTTCGTCGGCGGTCATCACTGTGGGGGGGGAAAGCTCTGGCGTTTTCGTCTTCGATTCGAAGGGAGGAAGGAGATGAGCTAGAGGGGAGAGGAAGGCGCGACTTTAGGGGGGAGCGGCGGTCCATCGTCGGCGTCAGCAAGGGGGAGGAAGAGGCGTCGCGATCTGAAACTGGAAGGGGTTTTTTTTTTTTTTTTTTTTTTATATTTTGACCGTGGTTTGACTTGTGAGGAAAGAGAGAGCTCAAGGGGGTTATATAATATTTTAATTATTTAAATAATTAATTTCTCCATAAAGTAACTTTAAATTTCGATCTCCGAACGAGGCCCAATGACTGTCGTCCCTAGCTAATTACCCCCATTCCGAATACAATGGGATATGTTTCATAAGCCAGTTCGGCTGTTACGCTCAGTTTTCGCTGAAATTAATGTATAAATCTATATATTCAATTTTAAACGTACATTTCAATTTACCGGGGTCACATACTAACTTTAAAAATTCTAGAAAAATATTTTCTAGCTTCGTATTGACGATACGGTCCTAACAAAACTAGTTTCGTCGAAATCTGAGACCGTTAGAAAAATGGCCAATTTCCAGTCGATTAAAATCAACTGAAACTGGTCAAACGCGTTTTCCTTTGCCACGCTCACATATTGATTCGAAAAATTATGAAATTTGAAATCTAGCAATAACTTTACATCACGGACCCAACAAAACTGGTTTCGTCGAAATCCGAGGTCGTTTGCAAAATGTCCATTTTTAAGGGCCTGAATTCCATAGCGACTATTCAGAATTTTCAACTGGACATATCTTTTGATTCCCGCTAAGAAATTTTGATCATTCGGGTTCGTTGGAAAGATATTCACTATTAGATTCCATTATTTTTGGTTTCACTAAAATCCGGATTGTTTTGCACCCGGTACATTCAATTGAAGTTTGAAATCGAATTATCGAACTACCGCGCCATTTTCAATTCTATTTATAATTATATATAATTATTTATATTCTAACGACGACGCGTATAATATATACGTTCGAATATATTCAAAATAAATTTCTCGTCGATATTATTTAAAATAATTCATTTTAAATAATCTAAATTCGCTAAAATGGCCAAAATAAAAATTTTAAACTGGCCCAGATTTTACGGGTTGTTACACATGGCTATGTGGGTAGCTCCCATTATGGTGTATAATCACCTATCTAGAGAATATTCATTTCCTCCTTTAATCTATCGATGCTGTCCCTTATCGAGAAACGGTTGCTGATCCCAACCGTTGGTGATATACATTCGATATACTCAAGCGAAATGAGTGGTCGGTCATGTGTGGCTGAGTTGCAAGATGTTCTTGTTGAAGTCGGTGTATTCTCCTTTAGAGATACACTATCGGAAGGTGGTTCCATACCTTGTCTCAGTTGGAAATCCATTATCCAATAAGTGCTCGTGGTTTTGATTGTATACTATGTATGTAGAACGTGAGATGAAAGCGTTTCTGCTAGATGATTATTATATTGTGGTTGATAGACACTATTATAATATCAAAAGAATTTTGATATAAAGATTATTTTGGATTCTCATAAGGGAAAAACCCGTTCCGTTATACGGCGTGGTCTTATGAGATATCGTTTTATTGCTCAAACTGTTTTAAATTGTTTTACTCACACCAGTCCCATGACTGACCCGGAGTTTATTCTGTTTTGTTTTCCCTAAACTCTTGGGTGCCCAATTTTGTACGGGCAATCAAGTGGTCAGGTTTTACAGATATACTTGGAGAGCTTGGAGCAGGAGGCTTCAGGATTATATAGCTATTGTTTATTCCGCTGTGTTGTAAGTGTTGTACTCTAATAATGTTACTGTATACATATACTGATTATATTTCAAAGATATATTATCTATTATATGTTGTTCGTTCCGCTGTGAGATTCGTGTTACTCTGTTGTTGTGTGTTCTTCTTCTTCTTCTATTCTAAGTTTCTATCTTATTTATTCTCACCCTCTATTTTCTTTCATTAGCTATTCGGTATTTCCGATGCTTGAATAGTCGACATCGTGTTTGGTATCGATATCCAGGATCGCGAAAACCCGGGTCGTTACAAATATTTTCTAGATGGCTGCATATGCACATGTGTGCATTGCCTCGCCAATCCACATGCAACTGAGGAGCAGCCACGTGGACCATCTCGACTCAGTGCAACATGGTCAGCATAGTTAGCACATATCAAATTGGTCGAGGCATCTCAACACAAATGGACGAGCTCAATACATGCCAACATATTCAAAGATGATCAAGACATAAGTGGCAGCAAAAGGTGCAGTAGTGACAAATACATAGCCATAGTGGTCGAGCATATACAGATCATCCCAAAACAAGGTGATACATGAATGGATCTAAGCAAACATGAAACCAATGAAGCCATCAACAAACTTAGCCGAGCCAACTTCAATTTCTAGTTTGCATGACAGCATAAAAGTGGTGATGCAGATTAAAAGGGCAGCATGTACATGGTATGTACACGAGCGCAAAACAGGTGCTTAGGGGCAGTTTTCATGTTGTACATAGCAAGTGCTGCATGGACAAGGAGAAATCATGGGGGTGTTCTAATCAGAGTGATCATGGCATGTGTGAAGAGTACATAGCAACAACAAAGTCAAAAATGGTTGAGCTCAACTGTATGGGTGAACTTAATAGCAAGTTTCAAAGCTCAACAACATGATAACAACATAATCAAAAGGGCAAAGCTTATAAACATGGTACATCAAAGTCAAAAACAGCTAACATATACACAAAGACAAGAGGCATGTAATAGTGCACAATGTATATACAAATGTGTCGAGCCAGATTGACATGCCATGAGTTCAAGTCTGCTAAGCAACATAAATGGACAGAACATCCACGTACACAACTATGTACACAGCAAATGAAATGGTGAAGCCAATACAATGCAAGTATACAACACTAGCAAGTTACTACAGCAAATAGTTCAATCATGTGTGGCAACTTCAACACAAGTCGAGATCAAGTGATGCATCCGAGTACATTCAAAATGGTTCAGGAAGTTCATGTGACAAATGAACATTCAATCAGTGTTTTTGGCAAAGCAGGAATGTTAAGAAATCAGTATATTTGGAAAGTGTTGATTGCAGAAAATCATAAAGGGGATTTCATAGTATAATTTCATGGCAGCAGTGAAGAAATTGATTGAAGTTTGGATTTACTCAACGTATGGATTTATGTTGTGGCAAGCAATTAAACTCGACATCTATATGACGACAAGAAATTTAACATTTTTCTCTGCATTCAATTATTTCCAGAAATGGTATATTTCAGGAAATTACTTCTCGAGCAAAGCATTACAAAACAAGCAACAAATTCATTCCAGGAATCTTTCAAAAAGGCCACACAAATATCATTTCAATCGAGGAAACAAAAAGTAGAAATACACGCAAAATCAAATCAAGGCATATGGTGAAATCAGAGAAATTTTTGGGTTGTATAACCCTATATAAGCACACCTTTTTCATCAATGACAGAGTGATCGAAATCCAAAAAATTCATTTAAAAAACAATTCAAAGAAAAATAATCTAGAATACTAACAGTTTTTCACGAGTATTTTTCGATCGAACAAGTCCCAAATCGAAGCATTATAGAGCCACATAGATTCGAGCAGCAAAGAACAACCTTCAGATCAACTTCACGGTCGTGATTTAGGGATTTGGAGAAATCCTAATTTTTCCCCACCGCCATTTCTAGTTTTTCCAGAGAACAAAACAACGGACAAATGAAATGAGGAGTAGGCCGACCTACTTTGCTCTTGGCTAAGCCAAGTTTAATATAAGAGGGAAATTATAGTAGCCTAGTTTTTTTTAAGGGGTTTCTTTTTTTGTTGTTTTTATTGTTTTGTTTGAATTTGTGTTGTAAAAATCATCGAACAGTTTCTAGTGTCTGTAAAATACTGGGGTATCCAGTTAGAGTGTTAACTGGCAGTTTACTAGAGTCTATAAAATCTAGGGTTTACTGGTTACAGGGTTGTAATCAGGGGAAATATGATCTAGGGGATTAGATTTGTCTAGGGTTTTGAGCGCAGGATTAGAATAGGAGCGAGGGGTTCGCGAGTTTACATGGTCATGTAAGCGGGACCTGTTCTATTACCTAGTAGAAACCTTAGAAATGCAGCAGTAGGCAGGATTTTGCTGAAGCTGGGTATATCTTGTGTCATTTACTTTCTGTATTTTTATTTCTACTGCATTCTGTGTTATGTGAATTTTTAATATCTCGTAAAAACTACGATAAACCCTATTCACCCCCTCTATGGTTAATCTAGATCAAACAAGTGGTATCAGAGCCTGGTAATTTCATCAACTCTAGAGTCATGTGTCATCCTAGTTGTTAGTCTTCTGAGAGTCAGTCCAGTGATATTCCAATTATTTTCAATGGAACTAATTTTTTAATATGGAAATCAAAATTCAAATTATATTTAAAATCTGTTAATTTTGAATATTGGAATATTATTGAAAATTTATGAGATATGTTAGATAAGAAGAATAAGGTTTTGAATGCTCGTGTTATGCATATTATTTATTCCTATCTTGATATTGATCAATTAAAATTTATCTCTCATTGTCTAACTGTGCAGGATATCTGGAAAACTCTCAACACGTTGTATGGAAAATCTGACAGCTGCACAAAACCCTCAACAACCAACTCAGATTTAGATGTGTGCTTAACTGGAGCCATTAATGATGATTCAGACGATGGAGATTTTTCATATGAAAAATTGTTTTCTCTTTGTAATAATTTAACCAAAACTGTCAATCGTCTCCAACTAAAAAACAAACTTCTGAGATCTAAAAATCGCGATTTGATTAACAAAAATAATATGTTGGAATTAAAACATAAAAACTCCGATTGAAGAATTGTTTCAATTTAAAAAATGATTTAACTCATCTGAATAAAAATCTTCAAAAATTTGAAAAAGAAATTATCATTTTAAAACAAAATGAAGATGAGCTAATTTATAAAAACGAGTCTTTGCAAAAGGAGTTGGGTAATATTATTTCCAAACATAAAAATTTTGAAAATCAAAATTTACAGAAATCTGAATTAGTTTTGAATGGACTAGAAATTGAGATTGTAAAACTGAATAAATTTGAATCTGAAAGTCCAAAACATTTTGAATTTGAAATTGCTGAATCCAAAACAAAATTAAATTACTTGAATCTGAAAATTCGGTTTTGAAACAATATGATGTTGAAAGGAAGATCACTGATAACCGCTATTCAGATTTAATAAAAGAGAACGATGATCTTAAATTCAAAATTCAACGACTAGAGTAAACTTTGACTAAATTTTCTGATAGTGAAAAATCTTTGAATATGTTGTTGAAAAAACTGTTTTATGTTGGAAATAAACGAGGTCTTGGTTTTAGGAAGAATAATGTGTTTGAAAGATGGAATTCCATTGATTTTAAAAATCCTTCAAACTGCTTTGAAAATAATCAATTTGAAAATTTAAACTCTGGTAATCTCAAAGGATTTTTGAATCAAAAACATGATGTAAGTTTTTTTATAATAATTCATCTAAACAATCCTGGATCCCAAAAAGAAATAAAACAAACTTCGTTAGATTCAAACAGATTTGGGTTCCAAAGGGTACAAACGTAAATTCGGATGGATTATTCTATAAGCAAGTCTAGGTACCAAAACATATGAATACAACTATGAGTGGTTTTGCAAATTTTGTTAGACCACTCGATCTCTTAAATTGTTAGGTTCCGGAGGAGGCTGAGGAACTGCATTGCTAAAGAAAAATTAGATTCAAACAGCTTCATATCACTGAATCAATCACAGTTCCTTAGCCACATCTGATGAGTTAGAGATTCTATTGTTTACATCGATTTCAGGTATAACCTCTAAACTCATCTTTGTAAATATTTTTCTTTTCTTTGTGTATTCCTCCTTCTACCACTTCTGGATTTTTTTCTTTGATTTTTCTTAGTTGATATGTCACTGTCATATCATTATAACTTCTTTTGGGATTCATTAACTTCCAATTGCAGTATTCATAATCTTATGGAAATTCGCTTTATTTGAATAGAATTCTAGTGTCTTTAATAATTTCCAGATCTTGAATTTAAACATGCAAATATCTGCAATTGTTTTTGAAGTTTATTTTTTGATTCTCTGAATTCATAACAGTGTTGATGTATTCTTGTCATATCTTGAACACTGTTGATTTGAATTCTAAATTTTTGAAGATCTGAATCTTTAATGAAATCTCACACACCTCTACTGTTTTGAGTTTCTTCTAATCCATTTTAGAAAAGCTTGAAATATTATACTCATTACAGTACTCTTTTATTTATCAGTTGTGATAATTTCAGAAATTTTCAGATTGGCTTGAATATTTTAAACTGTCTTGAACCAGTGATACTTCTTGAAATTCATCTTTATTTATGATTATTATGTTTGAAATTAGTTTTTTTCTTGAAATCATCTGAAATTCTTGATATTTTGAATATCACACACCACTTAAATTTGATATTATCAATCTTGTGTGAATAATTCATTATATCTCAAACTTGACATTGATTCAAGTGATTTCAAATAAATTATTTTTAATTTTTGGGATCATGAATACCTCTCAAACTTGATGTAAATGATCTGAAATTTCTTGTGCACTTGTCAGAAAATACTGGTGGAAAATTCTTTGAAAATTAGGTCTTAAAACTCACTGCTATTTCATGATTATTTGATTCGAATATTTGTTTGTTTAAAATCATTTGAAATTATTGATTTATTGAATCACACACATATCTTGAATCAGAAATTTACATTATGGTGTGATTGATTCACTGAATCTTGAGAGTTTCATATTCCTCAAATGATTTCAAATAAACAGTATTTTTAATCTTGGATCATGAATCATATTTTGTGACCATCAGAAACATCTTCTGACAAGTCTGTTGTGCTATTGGTTTCTTGTGCTGCTCTGATATTGTTTTTTGAAAATATTTTTTGGTGACTCCTTGTTTGGTATCAAATATATACCATGCTCCATAAATGAAATTAATTTGTTAGTCTTGTCTGCTTGGGCCTTGTGATTAAATTCTTTTGTCAGTGATATCCTTGTTCGTCTACAGTGTCTTGTTACAATCCTCATTAATAGAGACATCAAGTGGTACCAGTTTAGAAGTGCTGAATTTTTTTTCTCACTGTTTATATACATATATTTTGTTTAGCCCCCATATCTTGTATAGATCTTCATTTTTCCTCTTGTAATTGATTTTCAATTTTAAAATTATTTATTGATTATTCATTCAGAAATTGAAATCAATAACCAAACAGAACTGTATTTATAATTCATCAAAATTATTATCAGATTTTGAAATTGTGATGAATTGTGACTGTAGTATATTTCACAATAAGAGGAGATTTTATTTAAATTTTTTTCATGATGGTTGAACGTTTATTATAATATCTTTGAATTGGCAATTATTTCACGACCATATCCTTTATCTATCATCATCCTGCCATCCATGATAATTTTATATAAATGTGGAGAGTTAATATGTCTTAAAATCTTTTTGAATAAACAGTGGAAATATTTGTGATAGAAATGGGATTATGTTGTTTTGAAGAATTAGTGACAATTGAAAATTTTCAATGATCCCATTGCAGTTGGTCATATTTCGTAATATGATTAATTTAAAGATTTATTACACAAACCACTTCTGTACCTACCACATTTCTATCATCCATATTGGTTTTATATATCGAGGAGTTTTTTTTGGAACTGAAAATAATAAAAATATAATATATATATATAAGTGTGTCTCTAACCTCATTTAAAAATCCAAGCTCTGGTCATGCATGGTTAAGAGATAACTTATAATTTAAGCTGCGACTGACCTCATTTAAAAATCCAAGATCTGGTTATGCGTGGTCTGTGTGCTCTTAAATTAAAAGAAAACAAAAAGAAATTGATTTGAATAGATAGAAATTAATCTGAAATACTCCTTGGTATTTATAAAAACCAGCCAATCAATCCATTTTCTATTTGTGAAATGTGTTAATATTTTATGACGTATTATGATTTGTCTATTAATAGCTAATGGGATTTGAGATTATTTGATTTTGTCACTTAAGTTGAATTTATAATTATAGTCCAAATCCATCACTGTTTGTTGTGCTCATTTTTATAAAAAATCTTTTGAAAATAATTGAAATTCATATTTTTATAACTCTCCCCATTTTTATAAATTTCATCGTAAATCCGTCACTCTACAATGTGAAATATGACACTAGTTATTCGAATATTATGATTTTTGTTTGACTGATTGAGATTTATGATGACCGTTTTTCCTTTGAAGTTGATATTATATTTTTAGTCATTTTCATCTATATTTTAATTTTTGAATCCTTTTGATTTATGAGTGAATATTTTATAAATATTTTTAATTTTGAAAATTCATTATTTTTCATTCTTTTCACTCATGCACTGTTATAGGGGGAGTTTCTATTGTAGAGGAGAGCAAATAAATAGGGGGAGTTCTTTTTTTCACTGCCAAACGCATTTATTGTGCTCAAAATCTTTTATTTGTTTGTCATCGTCGAAAGGGGGATATTGTTGTATATCACGTAGCTGTATACACAATTATATGATTTTTGTTTGATGATAACAACCAAATAAATATTATTTCAATGTGTTTGTTACTGTACTGTTATTCTATATCATAGACAGAAATATAATATATATATTTATATAAAATACTACTGGACAAGAATTAAATATTCAAACAGTATTTTATTAAATATAATATTTTATTTCAATAGTCAAAACAATACAGTTTTACAACTCCACTATTTGCTCAACACTGTAATTCACTGAAATAAAATTCATTCATATATATTACAGTTCAAACATTTTCACTCATACAATTCTCCTCACTACAACACTCGACACTCATATATGTATATATATATATACACACACACATACACACACACACAATCACTCACTCAGTTTACACTTCAATATACAAACACATTTTTTAATGACACAGACACATCACTCAATACAGACATCTTGATTTATACAATTAATTGTCTTCAGTCTTCTGTCTTCACAGCTCACAGTCAGTCCAGTCATCCATACCTGTCATATACAGAAACACACACATAGTATCTGGAACATAAATAATTTCATATTCTAGAAGATATAATTTTTATTTTAAAAATTTTATTTGCCTCAATGTTCTGGTGTGTATTCTCATCATTTTCCATGACTCGATCCGATTTATTAATCCATTCGATTGTGTCTAAACAGCTTGTGATATTCACAGTGATACACTGTAAATACCACAAGGCAGTCAGTGTATATACATAATATTTCAATGTTGGGACAAGAATATTTTCTAGATGGCTGCATTTACACACGTGTACACTGCCTCGCCAATCCAGATGCAACTGAGGAGTAGCCACGTGGACCATCTCAACTCAGTGCAGCATGGTCAACATAGTTAACACATATCAAATTGGTCGAGGCAGCTCAACACAAATGGACGAGCTCAATATATGCCAACATATTCAAAGATGATCAAGACATAAGTGGCAGCAAAAGGGTGCAGTAGTGACAAATACATAGCCATAGTGGTCGAGCATATACAGATCAGCCCAAAACAAGGTGGATACATGAATGGATCAAAGCAAACATGAAACCAATAAAGCCATCACAAACTTAGCCGAGCCAACTTCAATTTCTAGTTTGCATGACGGCATCAAAGTGGTGATGCAGATTCAAAGGGAAGCATGTACATGGTATGTACACAAGTGCAAAACAGGTGCTCAGGGGCAGTTTTCATGTTGTACACAGCAAGTGCTGCATGGACAAGGAGAAATCATGGGTGTGTTCAAATTAGAGTGATCACGGCATGTGTGAAGAGTACATGGCAACAACAAAGTCAAAAATGGTTGAGCTCAACTGTATGGGTGAAATTAACAGCAAGTTTCAAAGCTCAACAACATGATAACAGCATAATCAAAAGGACAGAGCTTATATACATGGTACATCAAAGTCAAAAACAGCTAACATATACACAAAGACAAGCGGCATGTAATAGTGCACAATGTATATAAAATGTGTCGAGCCAAATTGACATGCCATGGGTTCAAGTCTGCTAAGCAACATAAATGGATAGAAAATCCACATGTACACAACTGTGTACACAGCAAATGAAATGGTGAAGCCAATACAATGCAAGTATAAAATACTAGCAAGTTACTGCAGCAAATAGTTCAATCATGTATGGCAACTTCAACACAAGTCGAGATGAAGTGAAGCATCCAAGTACATTCAAAATGGTTCAGGAAGTTCATGTGACAAATAAATGTTCAATCAGTGTTTTTGGCAAAGCAGGAATGTTAAGAAATCAACATATTTGGCAAGTGTTGATTGCAGAAAATCATAAAGGGGATTTCACAGTATAATTTCATGGCAGCAGTGAAGAAATTGATTGAAGTTTGGATTTACTCAATATATGGATTTATGATTTGGCAAGCAATCAAACTCGGCATCTATATGACGACAAGAAATTATAACATTTTTCTCTACATTCAATTATTTCCAGAAATGGTATATTTCAGGAAATTACTTCTCGAGCAAAGCATTACAAAACAGGCAACAGATTCATTCTAGGAATCTTTCAAAAAGGCCACACAAATATGAATTCAATCGAGGAAACCAAAAATAGAAATACACGCAAAATCAGTTGATTGAAGTTTAGAGTTACTCAATATATGGATTTATGTTTTTGCAAGCAATCAAACTCGACATCTATATGACGACAAGAAATTATAACATTTTTCTCTGCATTCATATATTTCCAGAAATGGTATATTTCAGGAAATTACTTCTCGAGCAAAACATTACAAAACAGGCAACAGATTCATTCCAGGAATCTTTCAAAAAGGCCACACAAATATCAATTCAATCGAGGAAACCAAAAGTAGAAATACACGCAAAATCAAATCAAGGCATATGGTGAAATCATTGAAATTTTCGAGTTGTGTAACCCTATATAAGCACACCTTTTTCATCACTGGAAGAGTGATCGAAATCCAAAAAATTCATTTCAAAAACAATTTAGAGAAAACTAATCTAGAGTACTCACAATTTTTCACGAGTATTTTTTGATCGAACAAGTCCCAAATCGAAGCATTATAGAGCCACATAGATTCGAGCATCAAAGAAGAACCTTCAGATCAACTTCATGATCGCGATTTAGGGATTTGGAGAAACCCTAATTTTTCCCCACCGCCATTTCTAGTTTTACCAGAGAACAAAACATTGGGCAAATGAAATGAGGAGTGGGCCGACCTACTTTGCTCTTGGCTAAGCCAAGTTTAATATAAGAGGGAAATTATAGTAGCCTAGTTTTTTTAAGGGGTTTATTTTTATTTGTTGTTTTTATTGTTTTGTTTGAATTTGTGTTGCAAAAATCATCGAATAGTTTCTAGTGTCTGTAAAATACTAGGGTATCCAGTTAGAGTGTTAACTGGCAGTTTACTATAGTATGTAAAATCTAGGGTTTACTGGTTACAGGGTTGTAATCAGGGGAAATCTGATCTAGGGGATTAGATCAGTCTAGGGTTTTGAGCGAAGGATTAGAATAGGAGCGAGGGGTTCGCGAGTTTACATGGTCTTGTAAGCGGGATTTGTTCTATTACCTAGTAGAAACCTTAGGAATGCAGCAGTAGGCAGGATTTTGCTGAAGCTCGGTATATCTTGTGTCATTTACTTTCTGTATTTTTATTTTTGCTGCATTCTGTGTTTTGTGAATTTTTAATATCTCGTAAAAACTGTGATAAACCCTTTTCACCCCCCTCTAGGGTTAATCTAGATCCAACAAAACTCACTTTGATTTTGTTCGTTGAATGGTGCGGTTACTGTTAAACTAAACAGTCGTTTAATTTAACGGTAAATCTCTGTTGTCTCCTATACCGTCCAGATCAGTTCTGTAATGTCCTGCTGCTTTCCAGGATTCCATTGCATCTTGTTTTGGTCGTATTCTGACAATACATCAGTAAGCTATTAACGTCTTTAATATAACGCTATTTTAATTTACTAAAAATTCCTAAATTTATAACTTATTTATCCATTACTTTAAACTTCACTATTTCTTTCATGAACACTTTCTTGCTCCATGCGTTTAACCAAATTCCATCATCTGTCTCGTTTCAAACAATTTTCATTATTTCCAAGCCATCCACTTTCCTTTTTGTTTTCATTTGCACGTGATCCTTTTTAGCGTTACACCCAATACCATGATTCGAGAAAACCACCGGCCCCTTCTCACTTCCAAACTATTCCCCAGTACCACGTCTTTCAACCCATTCTTCCTCTTCAATAAACTCTATTAAAAATCCATCTTCGTTTATGCTCAGTTTTGCTTCTAAGAACTTGAAGCTGCCGTCACTTACTCCTTTGTATACACAGTCATCGTTCTAATTGCTTTATTAACCATATACTCAGACTTTTCTTCACTGCTTTGCGTGAATTCTTCATGCAAGAAAACTGCCAAACTATTGCCAACAAAAATCCCACTTTCGTTAAAAACTTAAACTACTCCTTCATTCCGGCACTAGTTTAATACCTAATATTCACGTTAAACATCCCACCTTCTCTTTTATTTTCTCACGTCCTTTCTTGTATTCAATACTTTCCCCACCTACTTTTTTATAAAATCGTTTTTACCATGCATTTCCAGTTCGCTACCCCCTTCTTTGTATGCTGCTTCCAAGAAGAAGACAAACCAACAACATATATTTGCTTTCGAAAATTACCAGGCGGTTCAGTCTCATGCTCACGATTTCCACAAATATGCCCTCCCACTCCAGTTCTTGCCACTTCCCATACTTCTTTCTTTACACAGTATCTGCTACTTCCTATTTTCACGTTCAAAACAGTATGCCAGACTTCACAACCTGCTCCTCTCCGTATAACAATTTCACGCACACTACCCCTTCCACAAGTTGCCACAACTCCTCCCTCCGTCCATCGGAGGCTCATCAGAGACCACCGGAAGAAGCGTCGCCATCTGTTGAACGTCCACCTCGAGTACCAATACATTCAACCAACCAAGTCAGCCTCAGCAGCTCCACGAACAGGTGCTGTTTTGAGTTGATTTAGGGCCACTTCAACCTTCAGAAATCGATCGCCACCGTTCAGGTGGTAGAATCTTCGAGCGGAACGAACTTGTAGTTGAAGATCTTTCATAGATTAATGATTTCTAAGATTTTATGGAAGAAAATATGGTTTAATTTGGTCCATTCGAAAGTGTGAAGCGGCGGAAATATTTGGTTGACCACGCCAAATGAAAATTTAGGGTTAACTGTTGAATTGGGGTATTTATAACGGTTGGGGTTTATTAAAATATTATTAACGATACTTCACGATGAAGTAATGCGTTAAAACTATCACTTACAACCTCCAATTAAGACGAAACTCCTAACCTCAGCATAGAAAAATATTCCGGATACGATGGGACTGATTTCGTCAAATTCCGAAGTCGTTTGTGAAAAATCCTTTATAATACACAGGTGAAAAACACGCATTTAAATTTCCCACGATCACAAAATAAATCCAATCAACTTGAAACTTTAAAATCCTACAATAATTAAGTAATATGAATCCAACAGCACACACTTCGTCGCATTCAGAGACTTTTCCCGGTATGCTATTTTATACGCACACCAAGTGCTATTTTGGACACCAAATTATCTGTTCTTGAAAAATAACAAACAATATATATTTTCTGACTCTAAACGTCAATATGAATTCAACGGAATTTGTTTCGTGGCTTAATTTGATCGTTATCTCAAGTTATGATAAAAAACCCTTTTTAAATCGAATAAAATTATTAAATAATTCCATAGCGACTATTTTAAATTTTGAATTGGACATAACTAACAATCTATGACACGAAATCTCGATTTTTCTCTTCCATATGAAAATTATAATCAAACAGATTCCAACGTTTCTTATTTCACACAATTCCGACTTATATCGGATCATGTATATTCAATTGAAGTTCAAAACTCAATATTACGAACTACCGCGCCATTACGAACTCGATTTATAATTATATATAAATTAACGTTCTAACTTCGTTTTATAAACGAATTATATATTTTAAATCCATATAAAACTCTAAATCAATATTTAATATAATAAAATAAATTAAATATCTGATTGCGGAAAATACGGGATGTTACAAGTTTTTTATTTAAATTTAGTTTAAAGATGATATATATATATATATATATATTAGTAAGTATATATAAATATATAGGGTATGTGGGCTGATGTAACTGGGCTCGGCCCATTACAAAACAATTAAATAGAAAAGAAAAAGTATTTTAAAATTAAATTCTAATGTAAATAAAATATATATCTATATATCAAATATATATATATATATATATATATATATTGACGTGTATATATATACATATATTGATAAGTTTAGATCAAGAAGTTATGATCGAATAGTCTTGCTTCGTGTGTATGCAGTTGAATCGATCGATACTGAGTAACTCGACGTAGTTATCTAGTTTAAACAATTCAATTTAAAATAAATTGATTTATTAAAAGTGATTTTAATACTAAATATCGTTTAAAATTTATCGAACGTAAATTTAGTTGCTAAACTAAATTAACGCGTAAACTATTGATCAATAATAATATGTAATTCAGTAAATTCTAAATTTGATTGTTCAATTAATTATTTAATTAATTAAGTTGTGTTTAATTATGTTAATCGTAATTATATATTTTTATTGACATCTGTTAGTGGAAGTAAACACCGTTCCACTAAAAATTGAATTAACTGAATTATTTGGACATCCTGCCAGTAGAAATAAACATCGTTCTACTATTATATTAGTTTGACATATTTTATGTGTAAATATATGTTGTTGAGATATTCTATTATCAATTGATAATATAAAATTGTATTCACATAGTTGTTGTGTAAATTGGTTAAACGCCTTGAATGTCGTCTGTTAAAGAACTTCTCTATTCCGTTAGAACTGCAAAGTTATAATTTATGTAAAGTAACTCTGAAATAAACTTAAGTTTTAATAACTGGATATAAATTGTTTTTGAGAAACAATTAAATGGTTATTTTAATTAATTATATTATTAATAAATTTAAGATGGAAATATTAATTCGAACCATTTAATCAGTTTGTTTGATGTAAAGTAATTATTTTAAATGGAAATCGATTATTATATTAATTTATTTTAAATTAATTTAACAGAAATGATTATGACAAATGATTGATTAAAATTTAATAATATTTTATAATAGCAATGGATGTTTAATTAATAGTTTTGATAAGTTAATGGTGCAGTCAAAATTGGATAAATTATCCAAGATAATGTTTTTAACTTTATTCATTTAACAGAAATGATTATGACAAATGATTGTTTAAAATTTAATAATATTTTATAATAGCAATTGATGTTTAATTAATAGTTTTGATAAGTTAATGGTGCAGTCAAAATTGGATAAATTATCCAAGATAATGTTTTTAACTTTATTCATCTCTTAATTAAGTAAGTTTTAAAGATAATTTAATTATATATGGATAACGAAATCAAATCTATTATTTGGCTTAAATTCCTGATTTAATATTTAAGTTAATCAAGAGCAACAACGTTGTTTTGAAAATGGTTTAAGATTTGAAAATCAAATGGATTTACAAATTCTGGTTTTTCGAAAATTTTGGATATCGAACTTCTATGAATCTTAACGATAAAAATGATTTCAACTAAAGGTCTGAGAGGTAACTAAAATACCCCAACTTGAACGATTTCGCTATTATCCAATAATTTGTATTAGTTTTTGTTCGAAATGAGTATTAGAATTGAATATCACTTTCAGCTATGGAACGTATATTCAAAATTGAGATTATCATGTAAGATTGATAACTTGAATTTTCTAAGTTAACTAACACTTATGTTTTCAAATAACATAAAAAAATAGGTGTTAAATTTTAAATAAGGCTTAGAAGATCCAATAGATAAAATAAATCCCTTTATTTTATATTTGATAGTTAAATAACTGACTATCAAATCTGGGCCTTTTACCTTATCGACTATCGTTTCGAAGAATCCGGAATCTAAATTTCCACTTTTATCCAATCTATACGTTGCGTATTAGAGATTATTGAAGGCCATTGAAGAAAGAGTTTATGCAAGGGCTATTCTGCCGATTCTAGGTAGAAATTACCTAAGATGGATTTACAGGATATTACCTTCGGTTTTTCCAGTCTTGGGATAACTTGTATGGACGAATGTCTGACAGTGTATGCCTAATAAGTTGTGTAAGTTGATCTCTTCAAACATATTTATGTTGGTGGTGGAGGAATTCGTTTCTCTTAGCTTTATACCCATGGTATTTTTGAGGAAATCAATTTTTGATTTGGCGGGTTTGACAATATGGCATTCAAAGTGAATGAAGATGTGTTATGTCTAAATGTTAGCGTGGCCTCAAGTTTCACAACCGGGAAATAACAAAAATCAAGCTGGTAGCATGGCTATGTAAATCGCTCCCATTATGGTGTATTGTCACCTATCTAGAGAAAAATTCCCTTTCTTCTTTATTCTATCGATGTTTACCCTTTCGGGAAATGGTGGGTCGCACCCAACCGTTGGTGATAATACATTCAATACACTCAAGCAAAATGAGTGGTCGATCATATATGGTCGGGTTGTAAGATGTTCTTGTTAAACCCAGTGTAGTCCTCTCTAGAGATACACTATCGGAAGGTGGTTCTATACCTTTTCAGAGTTAGAATTCCGTTATCCAATAAGCGCTCATGGTTTTGATTGTATACTATGTATGTGGAGCGTGAGATGCAAGCATTCTGCCAAAGTACTATTTATTTGATTTAGATACTATTATAATATCAGAAGAGTTTTGATACAAAGATGTTTTGGGTTATCGTAAGGTAAAAACAATCCATGTTTTTGTGTGGATCGGTCTTACGACTATATTTTCTTTCAAAAGGATTTTGAAAGGTAAACCAAGTATTTTGGGTTCTCATAAGGGAAAAACGTGTTTCGTATTTTATGCGGCGTGGTCTTATGAGATACCCTTTATTTCTCAAGTTGTTTTGAAAATTGTTTACTCACACCAGTCCCATGACTGTCCTAGAGCTTATATTTTAAATGTTTTCAATAAATTCTTAGATGCCCAAATTTGTACGGGCAGTCAAGTAGTTAGGGATTTTACAGATACTGGAGGAGCTTGGAGTAGGAGACTTCAATGTTAGATATTTAGAATTTATTCCATTGTGTTGCATATGTGATGTACTCTGATGATATATGTAAGTATAAATACAGTTTGTATCTCAAAGGTGATTATATAAATGTATATATATATATATATGTGTGTGTGTGTATATACATATATATATAATATATATATATATATATATATATTATTCTGCTGCGATTGTGAGATTCTGTGTTGTTGTTCAATTCCATTTTCTATCTATTTTCTTCTATTCTAATTTTTTTTCCTTTTATTTCTCACCTTTTATCTTCTTTCTATTAATGATTCATATTTTCGTGGAATTTGAGTTGGATGTGAGTTTTATTCAGTCGACTCAAGTGGTATGGATTTGTGGGCCGTTACAGGACCAGTAAGGAAATTGACCATGCTGCATCTTTTACCGTATATTCTATTGGATTCATCATGATTAAGTCGACCTATGACACTATAGGATTCACTGTAGGTACAACAATTTCTCCATGACGATCTCATAAATAATAATTTGGCATAAAATCAAACTTATACAAATGTACTTTAACTATGCCTTGTTTTCAAAACCTCATCAGTTTGCACTTACTACACAGACAATGAAGTTTCTCATAATTTTGATTATTACATACCGTGAATCTAACAAATTCATTTACATTATTGTAGAAATATGCTTTTATTGAATCTTTCATTCCAGTTCTAACTTAATACATCCAAGTACGATAGACATAACAATCGAACATTGTTCTTGATTTAAAAATATATGTTAGTGATTTCTATAACACGTATATACGTTAGTAAACCCGTTTGGGACTAAAGGCTTTACACATCACACTTCTTACAAATTTCAACAACGTTTTGCTATATGTATGCATTAGTTGCATATAAGAAGTGTATTTTTTTGTTGTATTCTAAAAGTAAAGTAAAGCCATTTTGGACTAAAGGCTTTGCACACCTCACTATCTTATACTGACGACACTTCATTTCACTTCTTCTACACACCACCTTCTGCCTAATCGATTTTAGAAGAATATATGTTAATCTATATTCATTTCTTGATATATTTTTTAAACTATTTGACAAGAATATTTATTCTTAGAGATATTAATTTCTAAACTTTGAAAATCATTTTTTATAGAATATTGGTTGTTACAATAATCATTATTGATTAATTTTTCAAAAAGTTGATATTAGAATATCGATTTTAAATTCTGAGAAAATCGATTTTATTAAAATATATTTGTTGTTATTATTTTTATTTCTGAATTGTTTACAAAATCAGTTTTTGTACAGTATACTCTGTTGTTATAATCATTACAATTTTTTAAGAGAAATAAATTTAGTAAGATATTTGCTCTTATTGAATTCATTTATAAACATTAAGGAAAATGGATTTCTGTGCAGTACTTGTCGTTGTTAAACTCAATTCTAACTTTTTAACAAAATTAATTTAAGTATAGTAATTCTTAACTATTTTTTTTACTAAACTATAAACTTCGAAACGTACTTTAAAATTCGTATAATTGTTTACCTTTTCGCGTACGTTATAACAAACATTATTTAGTCTAACATTCGTGTAAACTTATCAATACACATATTAATCAATAATCATACTCTAATATTTGCAAGTAAAAAATATAGCTATAAAGAAATAAAGATCAAGCATGCGAAACAAAAATATACATATAGATGTTCTCATGCTTCGTAATTAGAGAATCTCCTAAATGGCGTCATGGCCTTTTCCTTTTTTTCTTCCCACCGTCTCTTTCACCCATTCTCTTCTCAAATCATTCTCGTCTCCTCACCCATTTCCTCTTTTCTTCGCTTAACCCAGCCATGTTTACGCCTTGCGTGGATGTTTTATATGATTACCTTTATCCTCTGTCAGATCTAAGCAATTGGACGCTATTTTCTCTGAGATCCAAAATCCCCTTTTTTCCCTTCAACCCCATCTCCTTACTGCTTTACTCGCATGATCCATCTCTGAAAACGTTTCTCCTCCACTACAGCGTCCTTTTCAGATGATTATTCGTATCAAGTTACTTGTTCTTCAACTGAAGGACACGGTAGTGGAGGGGATTTAGTCACCTACGCGGAGCTTACAGATTTGCAGCAACTACCTCTTGGTTTTGATGGTCTCGCGTCTCTACTCTGTCAATAATGGGTCATCAGGCGAACTGGGTATTCAATGTAAGTGTTGTACTCGTCTTGTTAGTTGTACGTGGTATCAGTTTTGGGCTTCTTGTGAGTTTTGTGGTTTATTGAGGTGTTCGGTTGTTTCTCTGGGATTTTGTAACTCAGTTTCATGTTATCTTGGATTCTTCTCTTTACCATATAGCAGCTGTCTGACTGTGTCACGTTTAACTGGATTTTGTATAAGTAGGTCTTCACCGTTTGTTGGACGACATAAACCGAGATGCTTCTGCACTGGCAATGTTCATCGAACTAAGGTGAAGGTTATGCTTGATTGTACAATGACTAGGTAATGTAATGCTTTCAGTTAACATTTTTAAGTTGAGCAGTCTCTAATCTGTGGCTATCGTTGTTTTGTGTGGGATTGGCTTTTTGGCATCAGTTTGGTCCTTGGTAGGACAGTGAAAAAGGTGAAGTCGTGACTCTCAACATCACTGTCGTTCCGTGGATGCCGATATTTTCCTTCCTCTCCCAGCAGAATCGGTCTCAACCACAACGTCAAAGTTCTCCTAGTTAACTGTGCAAGAAATGCTTCATACCTTTGGTGTGAGGCTCAAGAAATATGGCAGGCAATTTGGTTTGTACTCCCTAAAGATAGCACGTTTAGCTCCTGTACATTAAGCTGTCATGTCTTGCAAGTTGTTGGATACCATAACCTTTAATTCAAACAGCCAAGTACCGTGCCTCTTGTATTCGAATGTACCCTCTATTCGGCTATGATAGATAGCTACTGTCTAGCCTTACCATGGATGCTGATTTCAGCACTGCTAAAGTCACCTTATTTACTTGTTACTGTAGTCTTGTACTGGGCAGCTTGCAATAACATAATTTCTCCCTTCGTGGAGACGATATATAATAGCCTAGTAACTTAGCTATTTGTGATTTAAAAATATTTACTTTTCGTTTTGCATATTTATTTCCACCTATTTATGATTTAATATCACCAAAATTTAACATAATTATATAGATGACGACTTTTCCCATACCAAATTATATTCTTTAAGGTACAAAGAAAACATAACATTAACCAAGCAAGCAAACAAACATAACATTACATTTACCGAGCCATCAAAAGACTGTCTGTTTGTTCTAACTAAAGAAAAGCATAAAATGAAAATCACAACACACAGAAAGTATTTTTGTGCGGCTTGCAACATAGCTGTCAAACTAAACCAAATGTTCAAAGCCAACCTTTTGCCGCAATCACAAGGAACCCTGTACAAGCACAGTAATATGCTATAATCGTTCTTGGCCACAGTTGATCAATTTCCTGTGCAAAACATATAGGATTCTTTATTAGCAGCAAATAAACAACATAATTAGAAAATTTTATATGGTTTCACAATAGATTCTAGTTACTCACCTTTCTAAAATCGCTGAAGGCCTTGTCAGCTTCAGTACGTTCTTCTGTGCTCTCCTTCTCGATCCGATCTCTAGCCTGTCTGCAATTTTGTATATACATAACAAAAATCAATTTTGTTACAATATCTTGATATATAAAAGGGCTCATTTACAGGAAACTTGCTTAAATAACCTACTAATATCGCTGAACACAAACCATTCTTTTCTTTGTAACAAATCGAAGCAGAAATGAGAACATAAACCTTAAACCTACTAAATTTTCCAACTAATCCAATAGTCTTTGCACTATCTAGTTTGCTAAAAGAATGACCTGCTCCACCAAAACATAAAACATTCAAAGACATAGAACTTAGTAAACTGGTGAACATCAAATGTTTCAAAGTTCAAATCTATCTTCTATCTACATAATAATTCTCACTAATCTTACATTTCTGGATTTCCAATTATATCACTGATTCATTTAATTACTTCATCCAATCAAGGTCATTTAATTATTCCAACCTTTGGTCCGATCTTGAAATACCGAAATTGCCCCACTTTTTAAATATCACCTAATACTAGGCTTGTCAAAATTTAGTCAACCCTTAAACCAACCCTTGTTAACCCTTTTTTTAAAAGAGGCGGGTTACAGTATATTTTTTCGTTTGTTACGTTCAGCTCGCTACAACACTCTTCAACCCTAGTTAACCCGCTACCGTGGAAACCCCCCACTCCAGAGTAGTTTTTGTTTCTTCCAAATGTCGACGTCGCTCGAACCCTAAATTAATCATCCACTATTTTTTCTCGATTACTCGATCTTGCCCTTGCTCAAAGTTTCATCAACGTTATCTCTGAAATCTCCCACAATTCCACCTTTAATGTTGAAGCTTTAATCAAGGTAAGATATTTCTCTCTGAAATTTTCAATTTTAGTTGTCAATTGAATAGATCGAGAACTAAAATCTTTAATCTATTCCATTTACAGTACATTTATCATTAATCGAGAGCTGAAATTACATGTTGTTGATTTTTCATTGTCGGTTGCGCCTTAATTGAGAAAATGCTTCTTTACCTGAGCTAATCGTCCCTCCTAAATGTAAGTTACCTCATTTTAAATCATGTTTTATAGTTCTTCTTTTTTTTGTCAAATTCAGCTTGATTACTTGTGTTGCTCAGGTTCTGATTCACTTTGTTAGCATGGAATTAATCTCTGCATTGAGTAGTGTTAATTGACATACGAAGAATAATGAAAATGATAAGTAGAATCAGTCTTGTTTAGATATTTTTGTGCAGTCCTTCAACATTTCATTCATTTTCATTCTTAAATTCCACATCATGGATTGATAAGGATGACACAAGCGTGCTTATTTCATCCATAGTTGACCTAATTAACTTCTATGAAATCTAAAATTTGACGCATAGGAAAATGAAGTGAAGTTATAGCCTACTAGTTCACTGTATCTTTCAGTAAGGCACAGTGATCTGTGCGTTATAATTATGCCATAAAACGGGCTTGCCCCTCAGTCTAATTAACAATATATTTCCTTAGAGTAACAATTGAATCCTTTCCATAGTTTTTGTTGTACTCGATCGGAATTTAAGGTTATCTTTGTGGTTGAGTCTCTTACTAGTTCGCTCTTTTGAAAACATTTTGCCATTATTGTGTAACCTTGCAAGGCTTCAATGATGCAGTGCCACGTTCAGGATGAAATATCCTTATAATAATGTCGGCAGTTTCTTGCATTTTAACAGAAAAAGTTTATTTTAAATGCAGTTGGAGGTATACTTGTAAACCGCTGATAGGTCGTCGATTGTTGATAGATCTGCGGCTGGAGGTATACTTTGTTTTATTTCTTTTAAATGCATTATTTTTTACATAGCACTATATGGGTTGCTATTTGATTTTCGTTTTACCTGTAGGCATGCTATATAGCATGAATCAAATTGTACACACACTTATATATGTTCTAAATGCATTTCAGTGCCTTTCAAAGTAACTTGGTAATGACTGTACATGTTTGGGGATGAGAATGCTTTGTTTGAAGTAATAATGTATGCACGTCCTTGCACATACACTAGCATAGAACCTGCGGCATCATAAATTTAGACAAGTGAAACCCAAAACCTTCTTCTGATTCATGTCACGACTACAGCTACACTTACATAGAATATGAGGTACAAATAATCTTACCAACTGGAAATATGATTATTCGAATAACTAACCTTAGAAAGCCAATGGAGGCAGTAGGATGAATGAAAGAAATGAACACTGTTTAAAGGAAACAGCCTCTCATAGAAATTAAGATTTTATATTTTGATCTAAAATTAGTTGATCAATGCACTTAACATACAAGTAATAATGTTTATAAAATTAGTTGATCAATACACTTAACATAAAATTTGGACTCATATAAAAAAATTCTTAACAACCATTAAGTAGAGTCAGTCCATTTAAGTGTTAGCCTACACTATTATTTTCTCAGTTGAGCATCAAGTGATCGGGATATTTCATTGTTTGCCCTGAAGCAAGAAGGTTTTTTGGCTCTAAAATTTTGGAAGTATTAATTTGGTGGCTTGATGATTTACTATAGAAAATACAGAGAGTTCTCAATGATTATTTCCTAGCTAAATCTGCATATATGAAGAATGAAAATGATATTATACTATTATCAATGTTTTTAACATTATTGAATAGTTACTTAACATGTCATGAATAAGTTAAATATATTTGTAATGTCTCTGGCTTACCGCTGTGAGGAGCTCACATCAATGTCTTTGGCACTTACTGCCTTGTGACCAAAAATAAAATAAGAAGGATCACACTTTAAAGAGTTGAGGCCCACCTTCACGAATGCCTAATACCATTGCATAAATATCTGTAGTCCAACTTGTAACTTAGGTGAGTTCATATTTTTTTTATATGAGTCCAACTTTGATGTGTAGTCCAACGTTTGTATAAATAGTAAACTTGTTAGTTGACGACAGCCGGATTAAAAAACGTTGGATTAGCACGTGTAAGTGGTGCTTTCGTCAGTAGATACAAAAAGTTCAAATTACATTGGACTATATCTGTAGTTTTATCATGATGGCAAGATAGTTTGCATGCTTGCAGCCATTCATGTATAGTTTGCCAAGCTTTTATTTTGTTTGTAAACTCCATTTTAATTGAACATTGACTAGCAAGCTTACTATTCTCAATTTGTTTCCATGCAGGTTAGGGCTGTCAAAAACATCTACAGCATTGCTTTGAGGTAAATCTGCGTTCATCGGTTGTACATTGTTTCCACTTGTCTTGAAGAATAAGCACCTTTAATATATTTAGCCACATATGTTTTATAACAATTTGACTAATTTGCAATCTGTTGGAAGAGACTAATTTTGACTCCTGCCCACGGCAGGCAAATTTTGGCTTCTAATCATACCAGGTTTACAACAGATTTCTCAAAAGAACTCAGTTCCAAATATATCAACCTGATATATACATCAAAATTATATGAATTTTGTACATAGAAGTACGATTATGATTTTTCTTTGTGATACGTACCTTGAATTTTAAACTATGACTTGCAGCTTTCAGCCAAATATTGTTTATGTTTTTATCCTAAAACATGCGAAGTTGTTTTTAGTCAAAGTTTTCTTTGCATATTTCATAAAATATTTCAAATCAACTTTAAATCGAATTTGTCTACATGTACGGCGTTTGGGTCAACTAGATTTTATATGGCTTAAAAGCATTGCTTTGAACTGGGCCGCAGTGTTGGTCTTTGTGTATGTGTGTATATTAGGGTCTTTATTTTTGCAACACTTCTTTTGCTCTTTGATTTCCACGATTTTTGAATGGTTTTGATAGTGTTGCTTTTTTAAATTCTGCCTTATATCATTTCTAAATTATCGGTTAAATGCAAGTTTTATCTCTGTTTTGTAATATACATCATTTCATAATTATCTATGTACACATCATTTGTATATATTTTCTTTTGTATATACTGAGTTTGGCTATAATTGTGGCATGAGATAGAGTTGTCTTTTTCCTATTCAATGTGTTTATTTTCAGTTAGCTAGAGGTTTATTTTTACAATAAAAATTTGAATTAAGGTGAAAAATAGTATGGATATTGTTGAACAAGGTACTCAATTAAGAAACACAGTAGAATCGGTGGCTGCGATAGATTCGGTTGGTAGCTCTATAAAAAGTAAGCGACAAAGAAATACTTTCTCTGATGTCTGGAAATATGTCGAAAAAATGAAACGGTTGAAGGTCAAAATCGCACATGTTTTTGCATACAATGCAAAAGAAAATATATTTGGGGAGGTAAATATGGTACAAACAATTTGCTAAGACATGTAGCGAAGTGTCCGTTAATTGCTAAAAGTTTTGAAAATGATCAAAGAAGTAATTTCGATCAGAAAATATATAGAGAGTTGATGACATAAGCTATTATTGAACATAACTTGCCACTCAAATTTGTTCAGTATAAATGTATTCGTGGGGTCCATTCATACTTAAACAATCAAGTGGAACATTATTCAAGAAACACATCGCGTTCTGATGTTATGAAATTATATGAGGTCGAAAAGATCAAACTTAAGGATTTTCTTAAGTCATGTAGTGGAAGAGTTAGTTTAACATCTGATTTATGGACATCAGTAAATACCGATGGGTTTATAACTTTGCCAGCGCATTTTATCGATAATGATTGGAATTTGCAAAAGAAGCTGTTGAATTTTTGTTTAATGTCACCTCCACATTCAGGTTCCCCTATATTTGGAAAAATTTCAAGTATGTTAGTTGATTGAGATATAGTTGATAAGATATTTTCGTGCACTTCGGATAATGCTTCTGCAAATGATAAATTTGTTGGATTATTGGAATCAGATCTTGTTTATATGAAATTTTTAGCGGCGAATGGATAATATTTGCACGTTAGATGTGCGGCGCACGTATTAAACTTAATAGTGCAAGATGGTTTGAAGTGTGTTTCTTCTTTTTTGAGTAACATTCGTGAAAGCATAAAATATATTAAAGGTTCTCAATCTAGAAAAAAAAAAGTTTTTTAGAATGCATAGCTACTCTCTCATTGGATAGCGATAGAAAATGATTGCGTCAAGATGTTCCTACTAGATGGAACTCAACATTTACAATGCTCAAAAGTGCCATACATTATGAGCAAGCGCTTTGTCATTTGAAATTATTCGATCCTAGTTATACTTATTGCCCAACAACAGAAGAATGGATCAAAACAAAGAAAATTGCATATTTCTTAGAAGTATTTTATGATGCTACATGTTTATTCTCTGGTACAAATTACCCAACAACTAATTTGTTTTTTCCGAAAATTTTCAAGGTTCATTACACATTGAAAAAATGCATGGAGGAAAATGATTTTATGTCCATTATGGCAAGTGATATGCTTAAAAAATTCAAAAAATATTGGAGTGAGTTTAATGTGTTGCTTTCCATCGCTTGCATCTTTGATCCACGGTATAAGGCGAATTTTGTTCGATTTTCAGATAAAACATTGTATGGGAATTGCTTAGAGTTTGAAAATGTGAAAATGAAATTGGTAGAGCTATATAACGAGTATTCGGAAAAAGAGGAAAAAGATTCCTACGTGGAAACAAGCGTTATAGTAAATATGGAATCCACTGAACCATTTGCAGGTCCATATTCACAAGAATGCGAAGATGTGATGGAGAAATTCTATTTCTCTGAATTTGCTAGCAATCCTCGTAAGTCTGAACTTGACTCTTATTTAGATGATGGCTTGATTGATGGTAAAATACAATGGGATATTCTCGCATTTTGGAAATCACAACAATATCAATACCCTACTTTGTGTCGCATGGCTAGAGTTATTTTAGCAGTTCCAATTACGACCGTGGCTTCGGAAAGTGCATTTAGTATTAGTGGTTGGGTCCTTGATGACTATCGTAGTTCACTTAAGGAAGATGTGGTAGAAGCATTACTTTGTTCAAGAGATTGGTTGTGCGGAACGCCAATAATGCCAACAATTGAAGACCTTGCAGAGGATATTACATGTGTTCTTGATCACGAAGAGCATGCTACACTACCCTATACATCTTTGGCTAATTGATACTTAGTTTTAAAGTTATGCTTCTATATATATAGTTAGTGTATGCTAAATATGTGAACCCCTCCTGTGTATTTATATGTTACTTCTTATGTGTCAAACTGTGTGATTTGTCATGATTGGAATTTTTTTAACAGGTAATTGTATCCTTCCAATGTGGGGATCAATGTGGTGTAATTCTAATTGGATATGGTGTAATTTTTTAACAGGTAACATATAGTGTAATTCTACTTGGATATTCATAGTTCTATCCTGCAACGTGGGGGGATCTTATCTTTGTAACAGGTAATTTTTGTCTATGTTAGATGATCAACTTCATCTAGTAACATCAGGAAGACAAGCGACTACATCATAATTTGGGAGAACTTACGAAAATAATCCATTGTTGCTTTTATATTTAACATCAACTGAACTGCCATAATATTTTATAGATCAGTAGAATATAAAATTTCATAATTTAACCTCTGATTATGCCTATGTATGTATTGTATCCCTCAATACTATAAACTTCGCAACAAGCTTGACTTCTGATTTTTCTGTATTCGCCTATAACTGTAGCCTTTCTGCAGGATATATCTTTTGCCCAGAAATTTCATTAGCTTTCTTTCCAATCTCAACAACTTTCATAACTGCTCCTTGTCAGCATAGACTTAGTATTTTTTCTCTTTTTCTTTTTTCTGCCTAAAGCGAAGTATTTTAGTTAACCTTTGTTATTGGACATGATATAAACATGAGACCATGTATCTCTATATTCATACCTGACATGATGAACGAAAAAGATGGCACCTAACAATGTCACTACACCAGCTATTGACTTCATCACTTTGTTTTGTTTACTTCTCATTGGTGGTAGAGTTGGTGCAAGCTCCTTCTTACAGTCTTCAAACGTTTTGGTTCCTTTTTATGTGTTAGGTGTTTAATATTGAATGATTCATAAACAACAGATTCATTATTATTTCAGCTCACAAGAGTGTTATGCCATACCTCAATCCAATGAAATGATCATGGCTAATTGCTACTTTCAGTGTAGTTCAGAGGTATGTTTTTATTTTTAGTCTGAAGGTATGTTCTATTTGGGATTGTGCTGACACTTGTGACCATGCAGATTATGAAAATTAACCAAGCTATTGGATTATGAAGATGATGCAGCACATTTTTGAGCCTACCATATGTTTTATTAACATGCTTTGAGACTTATGGGTTGTAATTCAAGAATTATTCGATGTACTTCGCTTTTTTGGTGTAGTTTTCGAGCCTGTAATGTGTTTTATTATGAGAATTTTATGATGTTTCCAGTTTTAAGATATGTTTCATGGGTATGTTCGTGTTTCCATTTTTTTACTGTAGTTTTAAGATGTAGTTTTCGAGCCTGTAATGTGTTTTATTATGAGAATTATATGATGTTTCCAGTTTTAAGATATGTTTGATGGGTATGTTTGTGATTTCAGCTTTTTTACTGCAGTTTTAAGTTGTGTTTTATAGCCTTTTTTTATTGTATTAGGGTTATAAGGGTTGTAATGGGTTAACCCTTTAATCAAAAAAGTCAAAAGGGTCGAGCTATTATATGTAGCGAATAGGCAGGGTTGAATTTTACTTGATCCTTATATTACCCTACCTTACCCTTTTGACACGTCTACCTAATACTCACTACTTTTGGTTGTGTATAATTATTTCCTTAAAACTTTGCATGCAACCTTTCATAAATAATTTGACCCTTATATTACTTACTACTTCTGTATGTGTATAATTATTTCCCTAAAACTTTGCAAGCAACTTCTCATAAATAACTTGACCGTATATACTTTGACTGTATATAACTATTCGTTACATTTGGCTGTGTATAATTATTTCCCTAAAACTATGCATGCAACTTTTCATAAATAATTTGAACGTATATACTACTTACTACTTTTGGCTGTGTATAATTATTTCCCCCTATCTCGCCATAATTTCAAATTAGAAATATTCAAATATCCTTTATCCTGCAACCTACGTCAGCTATTTTACAAATAGCTCTGTGCACAATTACAACTAGACTTCCTCAACTATTCCACATTTTCAGGAAATAAATATTCCGAGATTCTTATACTAGATAAATGCATTCTAGAAAAATCGACTGGTCCTATAAATACCACAGAGTTTGTTCAATAACATTCATCATTCTTTCATCCGAACATTTTCTATTACTCTACTCATTGCCTCTACTACTTCCTCGCATCTGCTTCAGGTTACCTTAATGTGTGTTTGAAATGGCACATTTTCTAAAAGCCACACCACTAGCCTATAAATATTGTTTGTTATATCCACTTACTATTCATGTATCTCCCATACAGGTTCTTTTCCACTACTCTCCCATAGTACTACATTTAAAATTTTCACCATCGTTGTTTCCTTCCAACATTTTCAGCTAACTGAAATTATATACAAGTACATACGCTTTCAATTGCTTCTTACTTACATGTGTGCGTTCGACATTTTTTTTTTCTATCTTTACATCACGCTGTCATTTGCAGAAACTGTGTAGATTGCAAATGACATTGGAACTAATTCATACAAATGGAATTGTTTGATTATTTTCTTTTACCAAAAATAATCATGAATTTTTCCCTATATTCTTTGGTTAACTTTTTTTCGTATATGTGTTCTTTAAATAACTTGGTACCTTTTTTATATCTATCCAATATTCCTGCTATATATGTTGTTATTTCAGGTTATAGACCAACCTACAAAAGGAATAGTAATTGTAGAATGTAAAGGTTAACTTTTTAGCGCTTGCATTTCTAACCTTAGTGTCCATATGTATATTAGCTTCTTCAAAGCTTGATAATTCTATAGCACTTATACACTTGCAATTAATTTCAATTGTTATTTACATATACTTTTTCCATATATTCTCATAAGTTTCGTTGCTTTATTTCTTTTTATATTATGTACCATAGTGATATAACATTAATACCTTTACTCATTTGACAAAAATATATACCAATTATTTATATATGATTTTACAATGATATCTTAACATATATAAGTAATATTTTCTTTCCTATATTATTTCTGTGTGGACAAATCAACGTAACAACAAAAGGAACATAAACTGCTGCACATGTAGAATCAACAAAAGCATGATTATTTTTATTATTAATTTATTTTTAATTATTATGACTGATTTTGTTTTAAATATATTATCAGATAAAATAGTCAGATTTAGTTCTTTTCTATAAAAAAAATCGGATTTAGTCCATTCTAAATTTAGTTCAAATTATTACATTGTAATATACCATTTTTACAACTATTTCCACATGTATTTATTACTATTTTATGTGATCAAATTTTTAAGAATTGTTTCTTAGAATAATTAATACTATGTACGTAAGATTACATGCTCATTTGGAACTTTTTGTTTCATTTGATATGCAAGTTATATATTGTGCTTTACTATTGATACATCAATTTTTGTCCCTGATTTCTCTTATGATTACTATTTTAAGAAGAGATTATTCCATTCAATGCATTTCTAAATCATCCAAATGAACAAATACTTTGTGTTGCTTTATCTTATGTTTATACATGTTCAGTGTCTGTTGAAAATAGGATTATAAAATGAAAGTATTGTTTTTTTTCAGCCGGTTTTGTTGGTTAGATTTTACTCTCATTTTGGTGATGAATCAGTAGAATGTGTTCAACGGAAAAGATAAGTGGATTCGTTTCCAATTGTTTCAGCAATTATTTAAAGTTTGTGGATCAAATTCAATAGAGAAGGGAGGTGAACATGTGAACTACAAATCAAGTAAAAAATAGGAATTAAATTTATATTAGAAGGGTGCAAAAAAGGCCATTTTGACTGACTTTATATTTGGGAATTCTACAACAATTTAGAACATTGTCACATTCACTATAAAATCTCAAGGACCGCTCAAACCAGAAAATCTTGCAGTGAATTATCAATATTTATAATGTGATAATAATTATTACATAATTGGCAATATGATGATGCATTAAGTCTTACAAAATGTAACGACCCAGAAAATCTGAACCAATTTAAAATTTTTAAATTGGCTAAAATAATGGGTTTTAAATATTTAAAATAAATATTTTCAACAATAGAGATGAAAACCGAGTTTGAATCGACAATTGAAAACGAATATAATTAATTATAATTATAAACAGGGCTTGAAAAGGCGCTGCAGTTTCAAAAATTGAATTCAAAATTTGTCGGACTATACCAGGTGCAAAACAAAACGGATTTTAGTGAAACCAAAAATATTTAAATCTGTTAGTGAATACCTTTCTAACGAATCTGAAAAATCAAATTTTCATAACGGAAAGCAAAAGTTATGGCCGAATGAATTTTCGGAACGGTCGCTATGGAATTTATATAGCCCGTGAAATTGGCCATTTTGCATACGACCTCGGAATTCGACGAAACCACTTTTGTTGGATCCGGGATGTGAAGTTATCGCTAGGTTTCAAATTTCATAATTTTTGAAGCTAATATGTGAGCGTGGCAAAAGAAAATGTGTTTTGGTCAATTTCAGTTAAATCAGGTCTACCAGAAAATGGCCATTTTACAAACGGTCTTAGAATTCGACGAAAACAGTTTTGTTGGGACCGTATCGTCCCAACATAGCTAGATTAATTTTTCGGGAATTTTTAGAAGCAGTATGTGGCCCCGGCAAATTAAAATGTATGTTCAAAACAAAAATTAACTGTTTTATACATTAATTTGAAGAATAACTGACTCTAACAGTCGAAATGGCTGACGAAACATATTCCATTGTGTCCGGAGTGGGGGTAATTAGCTAGGGATGATAGTCGTTGGTTTTGAATCGGTGTCTGTGAGCGAAAACCCTATTTTTCGAATTAAAATAAAACCTTGGCCAATGAAAATTATCCATTCATAATTTTAATAAAATAATAAAAAAAACCGAAACCCTCCATCGTTCAGAGAAACCGACGATCTTCGTCGTTCACCCCTTTCCGCCCACGCCGCCGCCGCTACAGGTCGTTCCATACCCTGCCACCACCGCCGTTCGCTCCGCCTCCCCCCCTCTACAAATCCGACCCATCGCCGACCCCCATCGCCTCTGCCATCGCCGGAATCGCCCCCACGAATTTCCAACCTTCCCATCGCCAGATCTGCTCCGATCCGCCACCATCTCCGACCCCACCACCAGCGACCTGACGCCCTCGACCTCCTCTACGACGCCATCACCTCCGATCAGACCCACGACGCACGGATTTCGCGAAAACAGCGAATCCCCTTTTGAACGAACAATAAAGGTAATTCCTTTATACGTTTTAAACACTTTAGAGTGCTGCAAACTTTGAAAAATCGTATCTTGCTCGTTTCTTAACGAAATTCGATGAAACAGGAAACACCGTGACCGTGTGGGCGCCTTCTACATTTTAGAAGAGACCGCATATTTTTCTGAGCCTTCTGCTATTTTTGGTGGAGTGGAACCCAATGTGAGATTTCTAATTTAAAAATAATATGGAAAATGACGATGTATAAATTATATAGTCGATGTATGAGTTATATAGAGGTTGTACACCTCATGTATAAGCGTTGTATAAGTTGTATGTTCGATGTATAAGTTATATATGCGTTGTAAAAATTATATATGTGTTGAAATAAAAGTGAATTGCTATATATATATATATATATATATATATATACACGCCCCTCGTCCACAAACCATGGACGATATTTATTGATTGTGATTGGTTTGAAAATTGATTGATAGCGAATGGTTGTTTGGGATTGTTTGTAGTTGATATTGATTGATTGTGGTTGAAAAATACCCGTTTGTGGTTGAAAAATATTTGGTTGAAATCACATAGGATTAGTTTGTGGAAATGAAATAAATATATACATGCCGCCTGCGTGCGAACTAGATGCATGATCCCCATTGTCAAAAACCGTGAGGTTTTAAGGTAGAGCGAGGAGCCATACTAGGGACAGTCCCGGTTTTAACTACCCTGCCGTTATGCTGCCGAAATTTTGAATAATATTCGTGTGTTTGAATTATTTTCATTTGCTTAAACTATATTTATTCATTGAATAGAAAACCTTCATGTGTTGAATTGATATTCATTCGTTGATTAGAAATTCATGTGTTGAATGGTATTCATGTTTCAAATATAAAAATCACATTTCTATCTATATATAGAAACTATAGAAAACCTTCATGTGTTGAATCGATATTCATTCGTTGAATTGAAATTTATGTGTTGAATGGTATTCGTGTTTCAAATATAAAAATCACACTTCTATCTATATATAGAAACTATAGAAAACCTTCATGTGTTGAATCGATATTCATTCGTTGAATTGAAATTCATGTGTTGAATGGTATTCATATTTTTAAATAAATTATTTGATAATAAAAATCACATTTTATTGACTATATGAACTGTGTAAAATAATCTCGTTTTGAAAGAAATTGTTTTATAAGAAAAATCCTATTTTTATCACCGATATAAACTATATAAAATAATAGTGGTTTGAAATGAATTGTTTTACAATAAAAATCACATTTTTATTATATACATGAATCGTTGAAATGTGAAGTGTTAAAAATAGCCACTCGTTCAAATAAACATATATGAGTTGAAATATTCATTAATTAGCTAAGGATATGATTTTTGCCTATACATGCAACGTTAGAATGAATGGTGTTTTTAAACCAAATGGAAATCAAATATGAAGTTGAATGGAAAATGATAAACGATAAGAACTATATATATGTACATGCATATTTATTGAACAGGTTATAGCAAAGGGGCTAGAGAAGAGGAATAAAATTTTGTGCCCGACAAATAGGTACACATTTACTGCTTTGTTTGGGTGATGATTTTATGAGCCTGTTGGCTAGCCGCTTGGCTTTTTCTTTTTCTTTTCGACATGAGACGCCCGTGTGGCTATTTGGGAATTTTCCCAGCCCTCCCGTACAAAGGAGGTTATGGCGAAATTTTCGAAAATTTTAAGGCGTTAGTGAAATATTTGAAGTGAAAACGATATTGAACTTGTTGAATGAACTATATTTATATAAATATATAAATATAAATAAAATTAAAACGAAACGTGGCCGTGTAGTTCGTATTTTGAAACCGTGATTTCAAACAACTAGTGCGGGAAATCGAACCATTCGATTTTCCCGATACCGCAACCGTCGGGTTCTCCTTGGAAATATCTTTCCAACGGCACCAACTTTGTAAAAATCCAACGGTTGGATTGTCTGGAATGTTTAATTCAAATCTGAAGAAAAACAGCGCCAGAAACGATTATATTTATATATAAATATAAATATAATTATATTTAATCGAATAACGACGCTGCAGTTCGTATTTTGAAATCGAAACTTCAAACGATTGTACCGGGAGATCCGACCGTCGGATTTTCCCAAAACTGGAACCATTGGATTCGTTTTGAAAAGACCTTTCTAATGATGTAAATTTTGTGAAGATCCAACGGTTAGATTTTCAGATATGTTTAAATCAAATCTGAAGAAAAACAGCGCCACGGTCGCGTTATGGCCCGAAGCATCGTTTTGAATATATGGGCTATTTTAAAATAAATAAAAATAGCGATAAATCGTTATAAAATATCATAAACGATATGGAATCTAAATAAACTGAATTTGCTCGATTTATGTGGCTTTTGATGGTTGAATGTGTTTGGTGTGAAAATTACATTAAAGAACAAGATTGGTGTTGTCGAATAATTTAACCATTGAAATAAATTGATTTGAAATTCTAAATATACGTGAATTATTTGAAAAGGCCGAGTTAATTCTCATTTCAAATAATTGACCCACGATTGAAGGTCGAAGATGAAGACGGTGGTCGAAGACCGGAGATCTTCACCTCGTTTGGATGGTAACCGAGATCCTGATTGGGAGGCATCCCGAAATATGGATAATGAGTGGTGATCGTCCAGACGTACGTGGTGATCGATGGGTTTGCGAGGTATTTAGTGCCTCCGGTTTCGTTCAGACCAAGAACGGACTTGTAAATGGACTGTGTGTCTGACATTGGATTTTATTCTGTGTTGATTGATCTCTGTTAAATATACATCTATTTGGCGGCGGAGAATTTATTCTTTTGGTTAACGCCCTTCTCTGAGATGCACGAGCTCAGAGGTTGTATATTGACGGACATCAGTCGCATGGCATGAATTGCCGGTGTGGCATGCTAAGATGCAGTGATCAGGGCTTCTGTTGAAAAGAAAAGTCTTGTGGAGATGATCAAAGCACCGCCTGTGTGGCGTAGCTTTGTGTATAACGTAAATTCGCGAGCCTCACACCCCGGTATGAACCAGAAATGGGAGAAGGACCTCAGGGAGGGCATGCGTTTCTTTCTAGCTAGGGTGGTGTCAGTGACCTACCAGCCCTGACATTTATATACTTTTCACCTATGTGGTTGTTGCTGTTGCGAGGCGCCTCGGTTTGATCGGACGATCCGGGTCCGATGGAGTCATTCGTTGACTCGTTTACACCCCAAAGGGCGGGGAAACGTATTGTTCAGGCATTTTAATCCACATCGGTGGACCGGCCCTGACGATCCAAGGGTCGATGCGCTCTGACCCTGTGGCTCGGGCTAGAGAGTCACGAAGTCGGTAAGGACTATCTTTTGCCTTGGTTCATGACGGAAATCCAATTTCCAAATACGTGGCTGTGCGATTTTGATTGTATACCTGTATATGGCGACATAGTGGTATGGGGCATTAATGCCGTCTATGATTGATAGTTATGATTTGAAATTGCTTTCATAACATATAAACACTAGTAATAATATCAAATGCCTTTGTTTTATTCGTAACAAGCATATTTTGGCCGTTATAAGGTAAAAACTCTATCCTCCGGTTTGCGTTGCATTGTGTGATGGGAACTGAGTCTTATAATGGCTTCATTTTTATAAAAAAACATAGCGATGTTTAAAAGAAAGATTTGTTTTAAAGCACTGGCAATCCAATGGGGTAAACCCGTTCCACGAAAGTGGCGTGGTCCTGTGATTGGCTATATTATATATGTGTTGAGTAGATTTCTCATACCAGTCCCATGACTGACTCGTAGTTTGTTTCACTCTCAAACTCGGGTGCCCCTTTTTCTACACGGGCAGCCTTGTATTCAGGTTTAGCTGGTTCTTTCTGGATAGCTGGAGCTGAGGATGGATTCTATCATTTATCTCTTTTTATGCTGTTCAGCTCCTATTGTACATATTATGTTTGTTTTCCGCTGTAGACATTTATGTATAGTTGAACTGTATTTGTACTAAGTAAGATCCTATACTGTGTAACTCTGATGATTACTTTTATCCAGTATATTCTATTGTTCATTATCTGGTGTATTTAATTATTCTGTTCTGCTTTTATCTGTTTCTGTGTTATATTCCAAAGATAACCCTTGTCTCCGTCAAAATGGGATTTGGGGTCGTCTCACAAAAGGAAAAAAATGATAAAATTAAAGGGAAAAAAATTGATGCAGCAATATTCAAAATACTTGACTTCAATTTCCCTCCTAAAGTTCCCTTCACTTTTATTTTATTATTTTCTCTCTCTTCTACGTTATCATTTCTCTTTCCCTTTGATTTTATGTCTATTCATACAACTTTTCTTCATTACTGTATTCCACATTGTTCATATTCTAGAATGTTTAATATTTTATCAGTTACATCTTATCTTATAATTATCTATTTTTACATTATAATAATTTATATTATATTGTAATATTTTTTACTTTAGTTTATTATTTTATTATTTTCACTTATGCATCAAATATTCATATAAGGTTACTTATAAAATGAATATAAAAATCCGCGATAGTGTCACTTCCAACTTTAGTAGTTAATTACTTCATAATCCTTACCTTACCATTAGAAACTAATTAATTAAATTAAATTATAGATGTGTCTTTCAATTTTATTCAAAAAAATAAACCTAATATGGACCATCATGTTTGACTAGCTAAAGAGGTTGTACATAGCACAATATAAATCACTTTTGTCCCTACTTCGCCATATTATCACACACCCCTCATCTCCAAGCCTCTCTGTATTCTTAGGTTAGTACTTCTAAAACCTGTCAATATCGCACATATAAATGTAACATCTCTTTTATTTACTTTCATCCATATATCACTGATTATCAAAACTTGGTTAATTTTTCTTTTCTTTTTCATAGGAACTCATATCACGAGCATATATGAAAATATTTGATAGTTTAAGCTCTCTAAAATCTATTGGTAATAAATATAACTGGAAAATCAAAGTTCGATTTATTAGAATATGAGAAAGTTACAGCAGTAAAGGTGACAAGGAATATCTAGGAAGAATTCGGGTACCGTTTGTTGCATAACATAGCATACCCGAATTTATGTTTTTATATGGGCAAATCATGTTGAATACTTGAAGGACAAGTTGGAAGAAGGACAAATACATTCTCAGCAATTTGTGTGTCAAATCCTACAAACCAGAATCTATAAACCAATCCGCAACGATCTACAAATTTGGTTTACAAGACGTACCAAGGTAACCAAATTATTGAATTATGAGATGATGATACATGAAAATGAATTTGATTAATTTGATATTGCTGATGTGAAAGAGTTATCACTAGAGAAAGACCAAGCTCAATTATTAGGTATGATCTAAGATACATTAGACATGCATACATGTCTGTTTTACAATAAGTAGCAAGTTTCATTTATTTGTTATTATTATTTATCAGATTTTATTGGAGTGCTCAAGTATAAGGATTGTGATATTTTAAAAGATGGTTTAAATGAGTTTGTGAATGCAAATGGCAAAGAGCAATGCAATTTTATATTTGAACTGTAAGATGGGAGGTATGTATATATAACACTTTAAATATTATGGAATTTAAATCTTTATTTTTTTATATGCATAAACAATATTTTGCGTCCCATTTTTATGTTTTGACAGTTCTACTGTGAAACTTTGTTTTTGGGATGATTTTGCCAAATTGTTTGTTACCGCTTTAAAAGAAGCTACTGAGAAACCAGTTATCATCATTATGGCAAGTTGTAGGTTGTATTCATTTAAAGGTACAATTTTAGTATGACTTCTATGTTATTCATAATTGAGAAAATTTATTAAAATATGTTTTGGTAGGATTTACCCATTTTTCTTCATCAGTCTAGCTCAATTCTCTCATTCATTGGTCCAATTATGTTATTGACTATCAATTACTTCAATGTGTGAAAATTTAATAACATGACGTTTAATATATTGTAGAGCAACATAATATGACCAATGTTGGTGCAACACGGTTTTTCATAACCTACAATCATCACGAGTTTCTTAAAATGAGAAAGAGGTAAATTTGAGTTTTATTGAAATGTAATATAATATAATTTTTAAATATAATATACATCAAAAATTAAACTTATAAAATATATAGGTTGGGTATTATTGATTTCAATGAAGGAAAAGTTGATGTTAACGATATGATTACCGAAGATTATCAAATACCGAGTATTTGTGAGATAAGGAACTTGAAATCTGAATATATTGAGGTATACCCACTCCCTAGACTTTAATTTTTTTATTTTTAATTTGTCGTTCCTATTCAAGTACCTAAAGTTACTATATTTTATAAATTTCAGAAAGAAGTTATTTGTCAAGTAACTGTTAGGAATGTAAAAGAGGAACAAACTTGATATTATGATGATTGTTTAGCATGTAGTGATCATGAAGTTGTGGAGAAAGATGGGAAGTATAAATGTCCTAATTGTAAAAGAAGCGTACCCTGTCCAGTGAGGTAATTTTCTGTAATGCTAGAGAAAGTTTTACTTACTTTCCTACTAATAGTTTTTATATATGTGTGTGTGTGTGTGTGCAGATTTAGATTGTGTTATTGTTGAATATAATAGTGGCAGTACTGCAATAATTTTGCAAGACCGTGAGGTTTACAGAATAGTTAAGAAAATTGTTTATGACATAACGGGAGATCAAGAAAAGGTATGTATAGCTCCAAATATTCTAACAGAAAATTTTAATACTTTATTATGTGACAAAATTAAAAAAGTTATAATATTCTTTCTAGCAAGGAAAGAAAAATGAATTTCCAACAATTTTGAAGTGTTTGGAGGGAAGGCAGTATACAATTACTATATGTGTTGGTGAGAATAATGTACACAGAGGTTCAAGCATGTACACGGCCACAGAAATATTTGAAGGTTTTGAGTTGATTGGGAATTCTATGAAAGAAAGTGAAGACGATGCAGTTGCGTTACAAAGTTCACAGGTATTTTATTGTCACACACACACACACACACATATATATATATATAATATATAGTTAGCCATGTTCATTGCACCACGTTATTTTATTTCATTTATATGCAGATGTCTATACCAAGTTTCAGCACTGAATCTAAAACTGACATCAATATGCAAACCCTAGTACTGAAAAATCTACAAACACTAATAGTTTGAAGAGGAAAAGCAAAGAGATTGATAATGATGTCAAGCTGCCATATATTTTTGGCGACTTTAAGGATAAAAAAATGATGAAAATGGATTTATTTCAAAACTGAAAGCAATTAAAAAAGAAAAAATAAGATATATATATATTTGATGGTTATTTTATATACGGTGTACATACTGTTATTATTTTGGTAAGGAATGACTAATTAATATTGTGCATCTATTCAAATGTTTATTGCACTACAGGAATGAAAAATATTCAAAAAATTGGAAGTCGTGAAGTTATGCTGGGAACAAGATTGGACTTGAACATATTTTTCATGTTTATTTTGTTTGATATGGAAACTACTCATGATCTTGTATTTATTTTTCTCTGATTTTCACATTTATTTTGTTTAGAATGAAAACTACTCATGATCTTATATTTATTTTGCTCTGAAAACTACTATTGATTAACGTATTTTTCTGTTATGGATGTTTATTTTTATGTTGTAATTTGAAATTTTAGTTAGAATGCCTCCTATACATACAAAAATATATTTAAATCTTAATAACAAAGCATACATTGCATCATATTATATTTAAATATATATATATACACATCATATACACTTTTTTGCTTCATCAAAAAAAGTTAACATATTGTAGTTTGTATATAAATTATATAATATTACTTGAACTGTATCACTTATATAATTTTAATGATTGTTTTTTTCAATTTTTCACATTTAAAGATCACAATTTTTTTTTTAAATTGTAATGAATTAAGAACATATTTTCAGAATAAAATCACAAATAATCATTTATTTATTTTATATCTATGCCAAAAAATAACCATTCATAACAAAAAATTTAGATGGATAACAAAATAATTAATCAAATAATCATCCACGGCAAAATTATTATTGGGTGAACAACATAACAATTAATTATTATTACCGCATAAATTATTAGATGGGTAACAGAACAACTAATCAAAATAATCATCCATGATAAAATTATTTTCGGATGAACAACATAACAATTTATTATTATTGCCACATAAATTATAATATTTAAATATATATATATATAACTATTTAATATTAATTACAATACTTTATTTTTCTTTTATTTTTGATATTTAATCATTAAATTTTTTTTTGATAACATAAATTTTCTCGCAGCAAAGCGAGCACAAAATACTAGTATACTAAGTAAAGGCACAAATATTGTGAAAACCCGTAACTTCCCCGTAAAGGAAAGTGTCGGATAGTTCGAGAACAAGCCACAAAATAGAACGCATACAAGAGAACTTTTCATTGTATATTACAGCAATGCATCAGAATACAAGAATATATAGAGTAAAAATGAACATTACACAGAAATATCAGAGATTTAAATTACATTTAAATACATAGCAGCGGAAAATAATACAATACACAACTAGAAGTAGATATACGGATACAAAGCTTTCCGGATATCGTTCCAGCTGTAAACCAGGATCCTGTGAATATAAATCTGCAAAAACCAAAACAAATAGCTGCCCGTGTCAAAATAAGGGCACCCAGAGTTTAGGTTAAAACAATAAACTCCAGGTCAGTCATGGGACTGGTGTGAGAACTAAAACAGCTAATCTTTATTTTTAAAGTTAGGCAAATCAAGGGACCACGCCGTATAACACGGAACGGGTTTCCTCCCAAGAGTACCAGTGCATAAAACAAATAGCGCAATGCTAAATAAAGAAAAATGAAGCTGTTATAAGACCCAGGTCCTATCACACAATGCAACGCAAGCCGGGGGATAGGGTTTTCCCTTATAACAGCCAAAGAATGCTTGATACGTTTAAAACAAATCATTTGATACTATTATAAGTGCATAGTGTATAAAACAACTTCAAATCATAAGTATCAATCATAGGCGGCATGGGTACCATATATCATGTCGCCATATATAGGTTTACAAATAAAACCGCAAATGTCACATATTTGGAAATTGGATTTCCGTCTATGAACCGAGGCAAAAGATAGTCCTCAACTGATTCGAGACGCTCTAGCCCGTGTCTCAGGAACAGAACGCATCGTCCCTTGGAGCGACAGGGCCGGTCCACCGATGTGGATTAAAATGCCTAAACACTGCGTTTCCCCGCCCTTTGGGGCTAGGTGAGCCAACTAAATGACTCCATCGGACCCGGATCGTCCGATCAAACCGAGGCGCCTTGCAACAGCAACAACCACATAAGTCAAACTCGTCAGGGCGTGTAAAACCACTGATGCCACTTCTAACTAGAAAGAAACGCATGCCCTCCCTGAGGTCCGTCTCCCGTTTTTGGTTCATACTGGGTGTGATACTCGCGAATCAACGTTACACAAAGCTACGCCACAAAGGGCCGTGCTTTGATCATCACCACAAGACTTTGCTTTTCAACAGAAGCCTCGATCAATTGCCACTTAGGCATGCCACACAGGCAATTCACTCCATGCGTTTAATATCCATCAATATATAACTCTATATTTTGAATTTGAACGCGTATTTCAATTTACCGGGGTCACATGCTAACTAGAAAAATTCCCAAAAAATATTTTCTAGCTTCGTATTGACGATACGGTCCTAACAAAACTAGTTTCGTCGAATTCTGAGACCGTTTGAAAAATGGCCAATTTCCAGTCGATTAAAATCAACTGAAACTGGTCAAACGCGTTTTCCTTTTCCACGCTCACATATTGATTCGAAAAGTTATGAAATTTGGAATCTTACAATAACTCTACATCCCGGATCCAACAAAAGTGGTTTCGTCGAAATCCGAGGTCGTTTGCAAAATGGCTATTTTCAAGGGCCTGAATTTCATAGCGACTATTCAGAATTTTCAACTGGACATATCTTTTGATTCCCGCTATGAAATTTTGATTTCCCGGATTCGTTGGAAAGATATTATCAATTAGATCCTAATGTTTTTGGTTTCACTAAAATCCGGATTGTTTTGCACCCGGTACATCCAATTGAAGTTTGAAATCGAATTATCGAACTACCGCGCCATTTTCAATTCTATTTATAATTATATATAAATATTATATATTCTAACGACGACGTATATAATTATATACGTTGGAATTATATTCAAAATAAATTTTCATCGATATTATTTAAAATAATTCATTTTAAATAATCAAAATTCGCTAAATTTGCCAAAATAAAAATTTTAAACTGCCCCAGATTTTCGGGTTGTTACAATCTCCCCCACTTAAAACTTTTCGTCCCCGAAAAGGAACAAAGTCGAAAGTGGTTTGATTAATCAACTCTACGTTCGATCTGGCTTTCATTTTCCAACTTTTCAGTTTCTGAGAATTTCCAAAAATTTCAAAAATTTGGCTAACACCCTAAATTTTCGAAAAATTTCGCCATAACCTCCCCTGCACCGGGAGCATCGGGGAATTTCAAATAGCTTCCCCGGTCCTTCAGATCTCAAAAAGAAAAAGAAAAAGCCAAGTGGCTAGCCAATAGGCTCATAAAATCATCATCACCCAAACAAAACAGTAAATTATGTAGTAAACATGTACCTATTTGTCGGGCAAACAAATTTTATTCTCTGCTCTAGCCTCCTTGCTATGACCTGTTCAATGTAAGTACATGTATATGCAAGCAAATGCGACCAATTTTCAATATAGTCCAATATTTAGTACTATTAGGCATAATGGTTCAAAGTTATCAAACAAATAACCAAACAACACAAACATCAATCAATTAGTGGATTAACGTTTTCAAATTCATAATTTTGATACATATACAAAAATCAAATTTTTGATGCCAATTCACAACAATGTGTTCTAGCTATATATAAGTTTTGGTTCTCACACCAGCCTAATGGAAATATATAGAAAATCACACCTTCGAAACACGAACATAAATACTGATGATGTCATGACAATCATCAGTACCATCTCCGGGCGACTAGAATGTGATTCCATATCTATCCAGTATATTAAAACTTTGAATATATGTTTGCAAGGCGTATATGCAAATTCTTTATATACTGAATTGTCCAAAATCAATACAAATAAATAATCAAATACGAATAGTTGATTTAAATTTTCAAAACCAAACTTGTTTTCACTTTGAAAATTTACTCCTCACACTCGTTCTAGGATACTACTGATCCCATCTCTAACGAGTCATTCTAATTGGATATTACCAATCCAATATCTGATGAATTCTTTCGTATGGTTCTAATGTGCCTTGTTCTCTGAGCTTTGTAAACCAAAGCTCTGATACCAACTGTGAAAACCCGTAACTTCCCCGTAAAGGAAAGTGTCGGATAGTTCGAGAACAAGCCACAAAATAGAACGCATACAAGAGAACTTTTCATTGTATATTACAACAATGCATCAGATTACAAGAATATACAGAGTAAAAATGAACATTACACAGAAATATCAGAGATTTAAATTACATTTAAATACATAGCAGCGGAAAATAATACAATACACAACTAGAAGTAGATATACGGATACAAAGCTTTCCGGATATCGTTCCAGCTGTAAACCAGGATCCTGTGAATATAAATCTGCAAAAACCAAAACTACTAGCTGCCCGTGTCAAAATAAGGGCACCCAGAGTTTAGGTTAAAACAATAAACTCCAGGTCAGTCATGGGACTGGTGTGAGAACTAAAACAGTTAATCTTTATTTTTAAAGTTAGGCAAATCAAGGGACCACGCCGTATAACACGGAACGGGTTTCCTCCCAAGAGTACCAGTGCATAAAACAAACAGCGCAATGCTAAATAAAGAAAAATGAAGCTGTTATAAGACCCAGGTCCTATCACACAATGCAACGCAAGACGGGGGATAGGGTTTTCCCTTATAACAGCCAAAGAATGCTTGATACGTTTAAAACAAATCATTTGATACTATTATAAGTGCATAGTGTATAAAACAACTTCAAATCATAAGTATCAATCATAGGCGGCATGGGTACCATATATCATGTCGCCATATATAGGTTTACAAATGAAACCGCAAATGTCACGTATTTGGAAATTGGATTTCCGTCTATGAACCGAGGCAAAAGATAGTCCTCAACCGATTCGAGACGCTCTAGCCCGTGTCTCAGGAACAGAACGCATTGTCCCTTGGAGCGACAGGGCCGGTCCACCGATGTGGATTAAAATGCCTGAACACTGCGTTTCCCCGCCCTTTGGGGCGTAGGTGAGCCAACTAAATGACTCCATCGGACCCGGATCGTCCGATCAAACCGAGGCGCCTCGCAACAGCAACAACCACATAAGTCAAACTCGTCAGGGCGTGTAAAACCACTGATGCCACTTCTAACTAGAAAGAAACGCATGCCCTCCCTGAGGTCTGTCTCCCGTTTTTGGTTCATACCGGGTGTGATACTCGCGAATCAACGTTACACAAAGCTACGCCACAAAGGGCCGTGCTTTGATCATCACCACAAGATTTTGCTTTTCAACAGAAGCCTCGATCAATTGCCACTTAGGCATGCCACACAGGCAATTCACTCCATGCTTTTGATATCCATCAATATATAACTCTATATTTTGAATTTGAACGCGTATTTCAATTTACCGGGGTCACATGCTAACTAGAAAAATTCCCAAAAAATATTTTCTAGCTTTGTATTGACGATACGGTCCTAACAAAACTAGTTTCGTCGAATTCTGAGACCGTTTGAAAAATGGCCAATTTCCAGTCGATTAAAATCAACTGAAACTGGTCAAACGCGTTTTCCTTTGCCACGCTCACATATTGATTCGAAAAGTTATGAAATTTGGAATCTAACAATAACTCTACATCCCGGATCCAACAAAAGTGGTTTCGTCGAAATCCGAGGTCGTTTGCAAAATGGCTATTTTCAAGGGCCTGAATTTCATAGCGACTATTTATAATTTTCAACTGGACATATCTTTCGATTCCCGCTATGAAATTTTGATTTCCCGGATTCGTTGGAAAGATATTATCAATTAGATCCTAATGTTTTTGGTTTCACTAAAATCCGGATTGTTTTGCACCCGGTACATCCAATTGAAGTTTGAAATCGAATTATCGAACTACCGCGCCATTTTCAATTCTATTTATAACTATATATAAATATTATATATTCTAACGACGACGTATATAATTATATACGTTGGAATTATATTCAAAATAAATTTTCGTCGATATTATTTAAAATAATTCATTTTAAATAATCAAAATTCGCTAAATTTGCCAAAATAAAAATTTTAAACTGGCCCAGATTTTCGGGTTGTTACAAATATTCACGCCAACTAATCACAAACATAAAAATTAGTAACTCAACCACAAAACATTTGACTTAATACCAGGTTACTTAATTAATTTGCATAATATGATATTATGAATAGAGAGAAAATTAAGGCCCCGCAGATTTAAGTCTACCATTATGTTTCAACTTTGCAAGCATAACATTTTGTACTCCGTTTCTAAGCATCCTAACATCCTTCAACATAAAAACTACCCAGTGATATAAGAATGTCAATTATGGGGAGCATTTATGTTTGTTTATATCAGAATTCCATGAAGTAGTGAAAAACTAAGAGAACGAAATTCAAAAAGAAAAGGAAAATGAGTCACCTAATCTCGTGTTCAAGCTTTTTCACAATGCTCCCAATTCGTAGAACCTGTATTCATATAAAAACGTGGTCACTAATGCATGATTAATTACAACTCCTCAATCACCCAAACATAAAATAAAGTCAAATGGGACTTGTTTCAACCATGTTCAAAAAGTCCACAATGACAAACAAACAAGAAATTTCTACCACGGTACATGTATGTATATTAGGATTTGGTTATAGTTTTTCTACTAATTTTGTCAAACTACTTGTTGTGAAGGATTTTGATTCAAGACCACTCAAATAAACCCCCCCAAACAATCATGGTAAATGTGCAAAAAAACACAGCATTCAACAATCAGTATTCAACTATCAGCGTCCAGCTTTCAGCGTTTTAAACAAACGAAGCCTAAAATTGTTCTGAATTATTTTATCTGAATAGATGTTTTATTCAGAATAAAAAAAACAGTATGAAAGTGTTCAACACTTATTCGTTGAATAAGCATTTCAGATCTGAACACTTATGCACAAGCGGTACCTTAGAAAGTTTGATTTATGAATCAGAACTTGCATTTGGAACTTCTAATTAAAACAAGCACAGACTTCATCTGTCTCTGAAAAAGCAGAAAAAGAATTTAGTGAGTAAAAAAACCAGACCTGGGCGTTGTCATTTAGAACCTTAGCTTGCTCAGTAGGAATACCTTGAGGCTCATCCAGCTTGTTAATCTGTATTGAACACAAATCATACACTGATTAATTGATTTCCAATCAAGCATCAACAAAACCGAAATTGTTATTTAAGAAAGAAAAAAAAGGCGATTTCTTACGGAAGCAGTGTTAGGAAGAGAAGTTCTCTTCCCGTTGCAAATCGAAAGAGGAACTTCTCTGGTGTTATAATTTCGATTTCTTATTAGAGAAGAGGACATTGACTGTAACAAAAGGGATTCGCTGAATAAGTATTTCAGATCTGAACACTTATTCACAAGCGGTACCTTAGAAAGTTTGATTGATTTATAAATCAGAACTTCTAATTAAAACAAGCACAAACTTAATTTGTCTCTGAAAAAGCAGAAAAAGAATTTAGTGAGTAAAAAAAAAAAAACAGACCTGGGCGTTTTCATTTGGAACCTCTTCAGTGCTAGTCGCCTTAGCTTGCTCAGTAGGAATACCTTGCGCCTCCTCCATCTTGTTTATCTATATTGAACACATACACTAATTATTTGATTTCCAATCAAGCATCAACACAACCGAGAATATTATTTAAGAAGAAAAAAAGGCTATTTCTTACGGAAGCAGTGTTAGAATGAGAAGTTCTCTTCCCGTTGCAAATCGAAAGAGCTCTGGTGTTATGATTTCGATTTCTTATTAGAGAAGAGGATATTGACTGTAAGAAAAGGGATCCGCCTCTTTTATACGCCATAGCTAATTTGCGGGAGATTAAAGAAATAAAATTAGTGAATTTCTTGATGAAGGGGAAATCGCTGGGAATGGACCGGGCTGTTAAACAGTGAGCTGCTAAAGGAACCAATTAAGTGCATCCTGTTACCATTGCTAAAAAAACACCTATACTATTTTTTATTATATAGAAAAATAACGTAAATGTCAAAATATAAGAGTAGTCACAAAAACATATTGATTCGAATTAGTCACAAAAACATATATGCATTTTTATTATATATCAAGTAGGATTAATGTAATCTTAATGTTTAGTTATTTTGCAAGTATAAACGATAAATGAAATGAAGAAATAAAAAGAGAAACGAAACAAATATAAGCTCAGAACATATCATTATATCAGTGGATATTTTATTGAAATAAAAAATATATAAAAGTAAGATGTAATAAGTAAATCCCAGACTAATTTATTTAAATAAATCACTTAAAAGTAACATTGTCATTTGAAACACTGAAACTGTTGAAACAAAGAAACTGAAGATAAAATTAAATGTTGGACTCTGTGTTTTTAGAGATTTCTTCCAACAAGAAGCTTGACTCAGATGAATAATCGATGGCTGATTGCGATATAACAACATTAAATTATTATACGTTCCGCTTAGCAACAAATTTTATCTCAGGTAGTGTAGAAAATATAATTGTAAACAATATATTAGTCCTATAGAATGTTGTATGAATATATTGGTCAGGCTGTTCAGTTATAATTATTAATAGTTGGACAAAATATGCTTTTAGTTATTATTGTTTTTGTATCGCATTTGCGTCCAAATCTCGTTGCTAAGTGGTAGTCAGACATCATGTAATAGTTCCTAATTGCTAAGTGGTAGAACAAGAAAATTGACTCGGTTGTACATAAGACTTCTGCTGTATAAAAATATTGTACTCTGATATTTGTTATAAAAAAAATCTTCTGCTGCTAAATAATGTATGTATTTGTCTGTGATTCTATGACTATTTTATTAAACCATGTAAACTCAATAGCAATATGTCGTTTCGATCGGTTTAAGTTGGTTTGATTACCGACTTGAAGCGGTCGAAAAGGCAGGTCGTTATCCAAAGCAGCATAGACTGGCCTCCAGAAAGGAACATTGAAGTGCATTTGGTTTGGGAAAGAACTAGAATTAAAGCAACATAGACTGCCGTCCAGAGCAAGTTGCATAAACCTTGCTAAAGTAGTTATCCAAAGCATTGTCATTCCTAATTGTAAAGGGAAAAGCAAGTGACATTGAATTTATGATCTTTTGGTTAAAGCAATGTCTTTATATACATATATGAGGTGAAAGTGAATATTTTTTAAAACCTGGTTCGATTACCAGGAAAAAAAAATTGTTGAAATATTTCTTTGGATACAATCATTTTAATTAAATAAAATATTGCCAAATAATTTTTCAACATGATACAAATACAGCCCCATCTGACAACTAAAAGCATACGATACCATTCACATACAACTATTTAATTAGAACTGAGACAAAAAACATGTGGCTAAGGGTATGAACACAAATTTTATTCAACCTAGCTTAAGAAACATTCACTAACCTTAATCCTTCAAAACATGGCAGCTTAAACAAAACCAAATTATGCGTGATCGTATTGCGGTGAACAGGCCCAGAGATTGAAGAAATTCCAAAAGAAATACAACATTTGTGTATAATTAACGCACATTGACTTAATTTGTTAGACACTAACAAAATTAATGTTCTTTTTCTTTTCTTTTTTCTGAAAATGGATTCCTTTATTGATAGCTAAACCAAATATACATGCATACAATGAACAACACATATTCACACCATCACCAATAGCTAGCTAAACAACCCAAATCAAGCCCAGCTACATAAACAAAGGAAAAATGTGCAAGTTTCCAAATATTATAAGCACTGGCAGCCATGTAATTCTGATAATCATTACTTGCTCCGTTCATGCATTTTGCATACGACTTTCTGGAGCGCAACATGTCCCTTTTTTAGCCTGCTTATGCTAAGAAAAAGCTAATTCCACATTGTTGTCCCATATTTTCAACATGGAAAACGTATCACATTTCTTCATCGAACCATTGAAACAACTGGCACAATATGAGAGCACATGACCCACACACATGATTTCCAAACTGCAACCAAGAATCTCATCAACTGCAGACAATCAACTTCAAGCTATCTACCAACAACATGAAAGACAGATGTTCTTCCTTCTCTGCTACTGCTACCGTTGACATTACAAAATGTTGCAGATGAGAGACGTTGATTCTATCTGCTGCGTTAATGCTACATTTAGAGCATAATAAGAAGTTGAAAACTGGCATAGTCGTGTAGCATAAGCGACGAGATTTGGACGCTAATGCGATACAAAAACAATAATAACTGAAAGCATATTTTGTCCAACTATTAACAATTATAACTGAACCGCCTGACCAATATATTCATACAACATTCTATAGGACTAATATATTGTTTACCATTATATTTTCTACACCACCGGAGATAAACCTGGTCTTCTTAATTATGTGATTACATAGCATGGTGATATAATTATCATCTTAGAAGAAATACCACTTACCTTAAATAACATTTCTAAGTTTATTTAGATCCTAACACTATATGAATAAATAGATATACAAACATCCTTCATACATGACTTAGCAGTAGAACTTTTCTTTCCTAAAACCTTGATGTTCAGCAAAAGGCAACAACAAAAAATATAGACATTACAAAGAACTTCCTTTTTTTTGGTTTGGTTATGTCTGTTATATTGGATCATCCATGAAATTCTCCAGTTTACTAAATAAGTCGGAAATGGAATTAATGAAAGTTAAAATTTGACTAAAAGAGTCACCCACCTTAGTTGCTTTACCATGTGCTTCTGCCTTAAAAAAGAAGAAGAAAATACAGAAATAATTTGAGCAAAAACGTAGTTAGTGTAAATCTTCATTATACTGTATTACTAGATTTCAAATGGTTGTAAGGCAGGAAGTGAATACCAAACTAAAATTGAAGCAACCATAAAGCTAATGCATCGGTATATGGTATGTTAACGTGGTAAATTGGATGAAGGGAAAAATTATGGTCAAAACATGGATTGATTTCATTTACGGAAAGAAAATAAGAAAATGGGTACAATATTGAGAAGGCCAAAAAACAGAGCATTAGTTCAAGAAAATGTGTTGTAGATCCTGGTGTGGATTGTCTCTCCGCCATGCCTTCTTTCATGATCCACTACCATCATGCTTCCAAGCAATACTATAATTTGCCTAACCCCTTCCACATTGAAATAATCTTTACATATTTACAATCAAAGGATCAGCAGGTCTTAGAATAAAAGCTTGGATTCAGGAAACACACTAGTGTGAACCCGTGCATTTTGCTATCAAGGAACAAGCATAAATCAGTAAGTTATAGTAAACATATTTCTCATTGAAAATGAAAGCTCCTAACCAAGTTGAGCAAATATATCTGTATGCACTAAACTGTAGATTTCTCCATGCAAACTTGCAGTAAGAAAGTAAGAAATCAATTGGTTTGGTTTTCTCTTAACACTTACAAAAGAAAAACTGACAATTAATTCTGCTTTCCATTTCTTAAAAATGACCACAACATAGTAATCAAGCATGGGAAATAATGAATCAGCGTGAGTATTAGCAAAAAAAATGTAGGAAAAGTAAAAGGTTCGGCATTCTTGTCAATTTTTCTTTTGTTGCAATTTATATTTGTAGTAATCTAGATTCTGGTTATCTTTAAAATAAAATAAAACTTAAGTAAACTGCATTGCACATTAAGATATTATGTCAACTGTTTTAGTAAATAATTATTTTACAAATTTATAGTCGGTTGGAGTATAATTTATTCATATTTGTTAATTATGAGTCTCAACATCATTAAACTTGTAGAGTCAAATATATTTTCAACTTGAAGCATGCAATTTCATGTTACATGTTGACAAAGTGAAAACACAGATTAACATAAATATAACGAATTTATACTTTGGTAAAATAATGCCATTTATACTTTACCATTGTATATAATATAAGGAGCATAAAATATGGTTAAAAAAAGTAGAAATGGAAGAAAATTGGAAAGTCAATTATTTTGATTCCTGTATTAGGAATAAATGCTAAGATAGAGAAATAAATAACTTATGTTTCTGTAACGACCTGGCATTTTGACCGCTCCAAGTCGATAATTAAACCAACTCGAACCGTTCAAAACGACAGATTGTTATTGCTTATGAAGTTAAAATATAATCATCATAGAATCACATACACATAACACAGAGTATATCACAGCGGAAATAAAATTTATACGAAAATACAAAATCATTAAATTTAAATGATATCAGAGTACATAAGATAAATTACAGAACCAGCGGAAGATTGAACGTAGAATCATACTGACATCAGCAATAGGTAGAGATGGGCCTAACTGCAATGGAATAACAGGTGGATGACTGGAACTCCAATGAATTTCAAGCTCTAATAGATAAATCTTCAAACTGGAATACTCGATCTGACCCGGGCATTTTGCAAGAAATAAAACAAACAAAATACTCGAGTCAGGACTAACAGTCTCATATAAGTGAATTAACTCAGATGAAGTGTTCACTGAAATGCACAATAACTTAAAGGATGTTTGGGATTTTCACCCTCTAAGGATCCGCAAAACTAATATCTATATAATAGTACGCTATTATTGTAATGTCTACCAGTAAGGTATAAATAATGAAAATAGCGTAAGCGGGATTACCATATTACCCTTACGCCGTTTATAAGCATCACCAGTCTATACAGTACCGTAAATTCACCGTGCTGGTGTTATCAGAGGGCACTCCATAGAAAGCAACATTAAATCAAAATCGTATGGGGCTCGATAAGGATAAATATGACAAGGCACTCGAGGCAATACCCATGGTAGGATTCTACCAGTTGCACTCCCGGACCGGTGGTAACGCATAGCAGCCACTACCGCCCACCTCGGAACACACTCCCATAATCAAAAGGGGCCCCAAATCATCAACATTGTCATAGAAATGGTATCGAAGAAGTGCGTCCGATCAAAGGTGCTACCTCAATTAGTCACGGTATAGCTCCTGTTTTAGTCATTTCAATTATGACCCGAAGGTCAAGGCCATTTCGTTATCGTTTGCCTTCTTCAATCCAGTAATCACCTCCAAGCCATCATGCTTCACCCCGAATACGTCATCACGCACACAGTTGTTAAAGTGGTATCGACAATGACAGAGAGTATGCCACTTACCGACTCCGGTCTCTTTAACAACCAAACGTTTACATTTTTCTCACCATGGCCATTAGATTTTGAAAATCATATTTCAAATATCGCAAAACAAATTATTTCAGATATTGCCCCAAAATCAATTACTCCAATCATTTGTCATTGGTTCGCTAACGATTACAAAGCCAATACTTACCATTTCTTTATCAATCACTGGAATTTAAATTTCACTTCCCATGAAATATCTTATTGTTCGAAATCCCTTTATTTCATCATTTGGGTTCATTAGACTGGATAGGACCTTAGAATTTATTTAAATTTATAGAATATATTTAGAAAAAGTAATTTTGAAAATAGTGTATGTGTATTAAATTAAATAATGTATATGCAAGTATATATAGTTGAAAATTTATTATAAAATTTGTATAGTTAAAATGGTCGAAATATTTTATAAAAGCGTGTTTACAAAATCATGTAATGCGGAAAATTACATTTATGAAAGTAAAGTTTTATTCAAAATATTAGTCCAATCCAATCCTAAGTTCATGTCTGGCTATTCCTTCCCATCTAAATCCTATGATCATTCGAATTCCCTTTGGTACAATTCCAACTTCCATAAATAGCCAAAGATGATTCTTTAAACCCAAATTTGTTAACAAAACTCAAATCCTTTATGGCTTTGATAAGCGCATTCTTTTATACTTGTACTTACCCATTTCATAAAATAAATCTCAAAACAACCTTTAATGTAAGTTGTAAATCAAAGATGTGATTTTGTTCGATTCTAAATTGTTAACAATTCGTATTTGTCATGGCTTGGATATTCATATTCCTTCATATTTGAACTTAAACACTTCTCACTTTGAAAAATCCTTTTTACATTCACATGGCGAAAATTCGTTGACAAATTATATCACATAAGTTTGAAACATTAACCAATTCTTTGCAAATCTTTTACATCAAATCATTCAATTCAAAATTTGTCATATTATTAAATTCATCGCATGAAAATAAAATTATGAAGAATATACTTAAATAAATTTAACTGATCGTTAACTTGTAAAAATCAATTTAAAACTTATTTTAATACAATTGTGAAAAAAAAAATTAAATAAATAGTTGAATAAAATTTCTTTGAACTTTACTATACATTATATAGAAATTCCATTAAAATCTCTACTTATATGAAATAATGGAAAAATCATTTAACAAATCGTATATCAAAATAAGTTTCCAAACATTTAGCAAGTCTTTAAAACTCTTTTCGTTGAATCGCCAAATTTTAATTTTCATGTCAATAAATCTAGTATACCAAACACAAAGTATACGTAGAATTTACTTAAAACAAAATTAACTTTAAGTGTTAACTTGTTTGCCCACAAATTTTCTTTAAACTTCCTTTACGCTATATGGAAATTTCATTAAGATGTCTACGTACAAAATCGATATAATATTTAAAGATATTTTCATTTTATTGACCACGGTGTCCATATAAAATTTTCTATCCTACGGTTAAGTGATACGGATATTTATCATTTCAATCCGTTATTTAAAATATTCGAATCCCGGGTGTGTATCATTTCAACCCGCATCCCAAATCGGTTCGAATACACAAGGGGTTCGGGTATGTATCATTTCAACCCGTAATGTTTCCTAATCTAAGGGGAACTGGCATGATGATAAAAGAACATAGCATGTCAACATACATACATGTTGTGTCATATAAAATAACGGTGTGTGTGTTGCACGTGCACAACCACGAAGCAAACAAATCTAGAACACCCTAACATTCCATTCAACATCTCAAGTGTTTAATTCACTTAATAATCAATTAGTCAGTGAGTGAGAAATCTCACCTTTCGTGGCACAGCAAGAAGGCACGATATAAGGAGGAATTTCCACTACCTAGAACAAAGGAGCGATTTTTTTTATTTAGAAAAGCGAACATAATTTATGTGTAAATTTCATGCAAACGGTCTCAGCCGAAAATAATTGGCCAAAACCAAGGCATTACAACCGGGTTTTGAACTAGTAACTTCTCAGTTGTAAGCCGCACGTCAAACCATTGAACTATACATCATTTTTGTTTATATTAGAAAGGCATGATCTTTAAAATTTTCTAACAGAAGACAGGAAATGACACACACCGCCCACCTTAGCTTGCATGCATGCCCTGCTATTCTCAGCAGTAAGGTGTGTGCGTGAAAAACCAAGATCAACGGCCTTCATGCATTCTACATCGCCACAGTTCTTATAGGCTTGGACCAAGAAACCGACTCACAGTGTCTGCGACCACCGCATGTGGCATAATGGAGTGGTGGGACGATTTCCCGCATGAAGTAGTTTGGCAGATTCGCATGCATACACATATGGGTTTTATACTAGGTATATACTCACGTGGAGCCAAAACAAAGAAGCAACTTTCAGTTTCCACAAATATACTTGAATATATTTATGTGCCTGACATGCAAACAAAACAAAGAGAAGCAACCATGAAAACTCACTGCACTTGGTCCGATTTGCTGAAAAAAGGGTGCTGGACGGAGGGATGCAACTTGGACGGAGGCTTGCGACTCGACTGGCGGCTCCAGATCATGGTTTAGGACAAGTGCTTCATTGGTTTTTTTTTTTGCTTTTTTTTTCTCTCTTTTTTTTTTTTTCTTTCTCTTTCACCTCAAGCGAACACAAGGAGGAAGGCAACTCTCTCCTTTCTCGTGAAGAGGAGTTCCGGAATGGGTGGCAAACAAAAGGACCAAGTTGGAGCTGAGGGAAGGAGGCGCTTGCAGTTACAGTTCCGTTGTGGGGTGGATGCGGTTTGCTGAGCGTGAGAGGGGAGGAGCAAGGAGGACTTCACGTTGGTCTTGTTTTTTTTTTCTTTTTCTTTTTCCTTCCCCTTTTTTTTTCTTCCATTTTTCTTCTTTTATCAGTTGATTACTTTGCTGTTGTTTTCCCCACTTTTTTTTCTGATGATGAGGACTGAAGTGGAGAATTGGATTGAAGAAAGTTGGGTAGCAAGAAGAAGTATGGTCACGCTGAGGGAGAAGAGAACGCCCCTTTTTATTTCAGCCGCACGAGTATTTTAATTGAGAAAGCGTTGGATTCTTTTATCACGAATATTTTCATATCTTTGGTGTACAGTCACCATATATTTGTTTCAGACAGGGAGAGATTTCCTAATCTTGAACAGTGGCTTCAAATCTAGGTGCTACAGTTAAGGAGAGATTTATTGTTTTCATATCTTTAGGGTGATTTGAATTTTTTTTTTAGATCTTAAATGTACCGTGTATAGCAATTTTTAAGGAAAGAGAGGTACCAATTTATGGTCATAAATGTTAAAATTGGTTGAAAGGTTCTAATGTTACTAACCGTTCAAAATTGTGTTTTACGCTTGTTTTCTTTCCTTTTTGTTAACGCGGTTTACGAAAATAAAAGTTAAACTTTTATTTATTCCTTTTTCTTTCATTTTTTTTTATTATTTATTAAATTAGATGGATATAAACGAACACTGCGGCGAGTGCGGTAACGAACGTTAAACTGTTTACGCATAATTTCAATTCCTTTAATGAACGCGCACTGCGCATAAACAACACTAAAATTTATATAACAAAAAAATAATATTGAAATCTATTCAACGTTAAATTTTAGAAATTCAATTAATTTTTTTTTTTTTTTTAAATAATGAAACTATTAATTCATTTTCTTACTTTCAAAGTTATCATTTCGTTCCTTTTCTACATTAACTATATTACAATTGGTATCGTCTTGTCATAATTTCAAACTTAGCAATTATTCCATCCTATATTAATCATCATTTATGTTATACTTTACTCTTACTTTGAAATCAATTAATGATAACAATTTCTTTCTAAATTAAAAATAGACAACATTCAACGTTAGATCTTCAAATATGTGTATAACTTAAAATTGATAGGTAAAGTAAAAGTCTTTACTAGCAAAACACTCATGTAAACTATATTTACAAAATAATCCGTATATAGCATATTCTAATTCCGTTCAAGATACATAACGGTCCACTTTCCAAATTAGACTTCAAGTATAAGCTTATTTTCCTTATAAACCAAATTACAAGATTAATAATAAAGTTGAAATAAATAAATAAAATGGTAGTAACTCTTGTTTCCATAGCATTCGTATTTAAAGCAACAAAGGCGCTTTAACTTTAAAGGTTCAAATTGGTTAGAAATATAAATCTCGTTTTGAGATTCACATAAACGGGTTATGTATATTGTTCAAAATGGACAAAATTCCACATCTAATTATTTATTTTAAGTTAAATCTCAAATTAATCTATATTTAAATATGTCGAAGTTACTGGTTCGTTACATTCTCCCCCACTTAACACTTTTCGTCCTCGAAAAGGAAACGTTATATAAATTTAATTCGACATATAATAACATCACAAATATTTTACTCAGTTTAAAACTCTCGTTGGGGAGAGAAACAAGTTATTGAAACGCAAAAATTTTATTATTGTTCTCTTAATTCAAGTAAACCTTTCAAATCCACCATCTTATAACCATTTACAATTCGTATAGTCGAATGTTTTCCCTTTTGAGTAAGGTTTATATGCACAAAATTCAATTCATCATAAGTGGTCGCTTTTGTCAAATTCAACGCGTTCACATTTCTATTTATTTACAAAGTTTCAAACGGAAAAAAATAGTCTTCTCCCCCACTTAAAATTTTAGTTCTGATCGTAACTGTAAACGTATACCAATCCAAATTTTAGGATATATAATAATACACATAACTTCTTTTAGTAAATAGGCTTTTCATTAATGTTGTAATTTTTAGTTCCCTTAAACTTTATGGGTTTGCATATATAAATTTATGTACAAACTCTTATCCAAATATTTATGTTTATACGGATAAAATTTAAAATCTCATGAACACTTTTATAGGTATCCATTTGTATTTTAAATTTATTGATTCAAAAATCAATCTCCAATTCTTATGTAATATCAAAATCAAACTTTCTTATAAATTTGACTTCTCAACTGGAATTATACATCTCCGTCACTTTCGAAACATGGAAATAAACACAGGTGATTTCATGACAACCACTAGGTTCATTTCCAAGCGACTACAGTGCGAACATATATTTATCTAGTACACGAAGAATTTAGTACATACGTTAGCTAGGCGTATGTTCCAAAGTCTCCATATACCTGATATTCCAACCTTGACGTCAACAACTATTTGAGTCCTTTTTTTTTCTTTGAATACACATAATTCCTATATGTAAATTTTCTAAATATGTGTCAAAATAATATATTTGATTACTATTGTTTATTTGTTTATACTATCTTCAAATTTGTAATGGAAAATCATATGATGCTTATTCTCAAAACATATATTATACAGGATTTCTTTAGCATTTCACGTTTCAAACACATCGTTTCCAAAACTTTAAATTAAATGTTTGCTTCTTTTTTTTTTATACACATGAACTTCATAAAAATATTTTGCGAGAATCATTACGATAAATACACTTTAAGTACAAAGTTATTCTCCATTCAATTTATGGTTGCGTCTTTACCTCATTTTGTACTTATATGTTATACATTACATTTACCTAAGCAGTTCTATCATCCTTTAAGGTCTTCGAGAATTCAATCAAAGTCATTCATTCCCAATGTTTAACTTTTCAAGTTTTATTTATATGCAAAATATCTCAATCAATGAAATTCTCTCAACATCGGGTTACACATAACTCAATTTGTTCGATGAACCACGTATTTGGATCTTAGTTATTTACTCAAGTTTATTTTAAATTCTTCTACATTAAGTTAATCCGATTCGAGTTAAGTTCGTACATAGGCTGAAAGTTGAACGAGCAACTAAACCAAATCGAGAGGACTCGTGAAGGATAGGTAAAAGTATTAGGGAAGATTCAAGATTTAGGAATGACCACTCCTAAACTTTTAAGATAGGACAACCTAGAACAAGACTCGTATATGGGAGATCTAGCCCAAAAGGAGCTTCAATGGATGAGCTAAAAGGGACGAGATTTAAAACAAGGATATCTTTAAAACAAGGCTAAAATTTTTAAATTATTTATATATAGAAAAATCCCTTTGAAAACATTTAAAATATTTTTAATTTAAAAAATACACTCTCTGGGAATGATTCTATGCTGATTTCACTCATTCTAGGGTATTGCTACCCCATCTCTAATGAGTGTTTCAACAACATAAGCTAGCTTTGTATAACCAAAGCTCTGATACCAACTGTAACGACCTGGCATTTTGACCGCTCCAAGTCGATAATTAAACCAACTCGAACCGTTCAAAACGACAGATTGTTATTGCTTATGAAGTTAAAATATAATCATCATAGAATCACAGACACATAACACAGAGTATATCACAGCGGAAATAAAATTTATACGAAAATACAAAATCATTAAATTTAAATGATATCAGAGTACATAAGATAAATTACAGAACCAGCGGAAGATTGAACGTAGAATCATACTGACATCAGCAATAGGTAGAGATGGGCCTAACTGCAATGGAATAACAGGTGGATGACTGGAACTCCAATGAATTTCAAGCTCTAATAGATAAATCTTCAAACTGGAATACTCGATCTGACCCGGGCATTTTGCAAGAAATAAAACAAAAAAAATACTCGAGTCAGGACTAACAGTCTCATATAAGTGAATTAACTCAGATGAAGTGTTCACTGAAATGTACAATAACTTAAAGGATGTTTGGGATTTTCACCCTCTAAGGATCCGCAAAACTAATATCTATATAATAGTACGCTATTATTGTAATGTCTACCAGTAAGGTATAAATAATGAAAATAGCGTAAGCGGGACTACCATATTACCCTTACGCCGTTTATAAGCATCACCAGTCTATACAGTACCGTAAATTCACCGTGCTGGTGTTATCAGAGGGCACTCCATAGAAAGCAACATTAAATCAAAATCGTATGGGGCTCGATAAGGATAAATATGACAAGGCACTCGAGGCAATACCCATGGTAGGATTCTACCAGTTGCACTCCCGGACCGGTGGTAACGCATAGCAGCCACTACCGCCCACCTCGGAACACACTCCCATAATCAAAAGGGGCCCCAAATCATCAACATTGTCATAGAAATGGTATCGAAGAAGTACGTCCGATCAAAGGTGCTACCTCAATTAGTCACGGTATAGCTCCTGTTTTAGTCATTTCAATTATGACCCGAAGGTCAAGGCCATTTCGTTATCGTTTGCCTTCTTCAATCCAGTAATCACCTCCAAGCCATCATGCTTCACCCCGAATACGTCATCACGCACACAGTTGTTAAAGTGGTATCGACACTGACATAGAGTATGCCACTTACCGACTCCGGTCTCTTTAACAACCAAACGTTTACATTTTTCTCACCATGGCCATTAGATTTTGAAAATCATATTTCAAATATCGCAAAACAAATTATTTCAGATATTGCCCCAAAATTAATTACTCCAATCATTTGTCATTGGTTCGCTTACGATTACAAAGCCAATACATACCATTTCTTTATCAATCACTGGAATTTAAATTTCACTTCCCATGAAATATCTTATTGTTCGAAATCCCTTTATTTCATCATTTGGGTTCATTAGACTGGATAGGACATTAGAATTTATTTAAATTTATAGAATATATTTAGAAAAAGTAATTTTGAAAATAGTGTATGTGTATTAAATTAAATAATGTATATGCAAGTATATATAGTTGAAAATTTATTATAAAATTTGTATATTTAAACTGGTCGAAATATTTTATAAAAGCGTGTTTACAAAATCATGTAATGCGGAAAATTACATTTATGAAAGTAAAGTTTTATTCAAAATATTAGTCCAATCCAATCCTAAGTTCATGTCTCGCTATTCCTTCCCATCTAAATCCTATGATCATTCGAATTCCCTTTGGTACAATTCCAACTTCCATAAATAGCCAAAGATGATTCTTTAAACCCAAATTTGTTAACAAAACTCAAATCCTTTATGGCTTTGATAAGCGCATTCTTTTATACTTGTACTTACCCATTTCATAAAATAAATCTCAAAACAACCTTTAATGTAAGTTGTAAATCAAAGATGTGATTTTGTTCGATTCTAAATTGTTAACAATTCGTATTTGTCATGGCTTGGATATTCATATTCCTTCATATTTGAACTTAAACACTTCTCACTTTGAAAAATCCTTTTTACATTCACGTGGCGAAAATTCGTTGACAAATTATATCACATAAGTTTGAAACATTAACCAATTCTTTGCAAATCTTTTACATCAAATCATTCAATTCAAAATTTGTCATATTATTAAATTCATCGCATGAACATAAAATTATGAAGAATATACTTAAATAAATTTAACTGATCGTTAACTTGCAAAAATCAATTTAAAACTTATTTTAATACAATTGTGAAAAAAAAAATTAAATAAATAGTTGAATAAAATTTATTTGAACTTTACTATACATTATATAGAAATTCCATTAAAATCTCTACTTATATGAAATAATGGAAAAATCATTTAACAAATCGTATATCAAAATAAGTTTCCAAACATTTAGCAAGTCTTTAAAACTCTTTTCGTTGAATCGCCAAATTTTAATTTTCATGTCAATAAATCTAGTATACCAAACACAAAGTATACGTAGAATTTACTTAAAACAAAATTAACTTTAAGTGTTAACTTGTTTGCCCACAAATTTTCTTTAAACTTCCTTTACGCTATATGGAAATTTCATTAAGATGTCTACGTACAAAATCGATATAATATTTAAAGATATTTTCATTTTATTGACCACGGTGTCCATATAAAATTTTCTATCCTACGGTTAAGTGATACAGATATTTATCATTTCAATCCGTTATTTAAAATATTCGAATCCCGGGTGTGTATCATTTCAACCCGCATCCCAAATCGGTTCGAATACACAAGGGGTTCGGGTATGTATCATTTCAACCCGTAATGTTTCCTAATCTAAGGGGAACTGGCATGATGATAAAAGAACATAGCATGTCAACATACATACATGTTGTGTCATATAAAATAACGGTGTGTGTGTTGCACGTGCACAACCACGAAGCAAACAAATCTAGAACACCCTAACATTCCATTCAACATCTCAAGTGTTTAATTCACTTAATAATCAATTAGTCAGTGAGTGAGAAATCTCACCTTTCGTGGCACAGCAAGAAGGCACGATATAAGGAGGAATTTCCACTACCTAGAACAAAGGAGCGATTTTTTTTATTTAGAAAAGCGAACATAATTTATGTGTAAATTTCATGCAAACGGTCTCAGCCGAAAATAATTGGCCAAAACCAAGGCATTACAACCGGGTTTTGAACTAGTAACTTCTCAGTTGTAAGCCGCACGTCAAACCATTGAACTATACATCATTTTTGTTTATATTAGAAAGGCATGATCTTTAAAATTTTCTAACAGAAGACAGGAAATGACACACACCGCCCACCTTAGCTTGCATGCATGCCCTGCTATTCTCAGCAGTAAGGTGTGTGCGTGAAAAACCAAGATCAACGGCCTTCATGCATTCTACATCGCCACAGTTCTTATAGGCTTGGACCAAGAAACCGACTCACAGTGTCTGCGACCACCGCATGTGGCATAATGGAGTGGTGGGACGATTTCCCGCATGAAGTAGTTTGGCAGATTCGCATGCATACACATATGGGTTTTATACTAGGTATATACTCACGTGGAGCCAAAACAAAGAAGCAACTTTCAGTTTCCACAAATATACTTGAATATATTTATGTGCCTGACATGCAAACAAAACAAAGAGAAGCAACCATGAAAACTCACCGCACTTGGTCCGATTTGCTGGAAAAAGGGTGCTGGACGGAAGGATGCAACTTGGACGGAGGCTTGCGACTCGACTGGCGGCTCCAGATCATGGTTTAGGACAAGTGCTTCATTGGTTTTTTTTTTCTCTTTTTTTTTTTTTTCTTTCTCTTTCACCTCAAGCGAACGCAAGGAGGAAGGCAACTCTCTCCTTTCTCGTGAAGAGGAGTTCCGGAATGGGTGGCAAACAAAAGGACCGAGTTGGAGCTGAGGGAAGGAGGCGCTTGCAGTTACAGTTCCGTTGTGGGGTGGATGCGGTTTGCTGAGCGTGAGAGGGGAGGAGCAAGGAGGACTTCACGTTGGTCTTGTTTTTTTTTTTTCTTTTTCCTTCCCCTTTTTTTTTCTTCCATTTTTCTTCTTTTATCAGTTGATTACTTTGCTGTTGTTTTCCCCACTTTTTTTTCTGATGATGAGGACTGAAGTGGAGAATTGGATTGAAGAAAGTTGGGTAGCAAGAAGAAGTATGGTCACGCTGAGGGAGAAGAGAACGCCCCTTTTTATTTCAGCCGCACGAGTATTTTAATTGAGAAAGCATTGGATTCTTTTATCACGAATATTTTCATATCTTTGGTGTACAGTCACCATAGATTTGTTTCAGACAGGGAGAGATTTCCTAATCTTGAACAGTGGCTTCAAATCTAGGTGCTACAGTTAAGGAGAGATTTATTGTTTTCATATCTTTAGGGTGATTTGAATTTTTTTTTTTTAGATCTGAAATGTACCGTGTATAGCAATTTTTAAGGAAAGAGAGGTACCAATTTATGGTCATAAATGTTAAAATTGGTTGAAAGGTTCTAATGTTACTAACCATTCAAAATTGTGTTTTACGCTTGTTTTCTTTCCTTTTTGTTAACGCGGTTTACGAAAATAAAAGTTAAACTTTTATTTATTCCTTTTTCTTTCATTTTTTTTTATTATTTATTAAATTAGATGGATATAAACGAACACTGCGGCGAGTGCGGTAATGAACGTTAAACTGTTTACGCATAATTTCAAATCCTTTAATGAACGCGCACTGCGCATAAACAACACTAAAATTTATATAACAAAAAAAATATATTGAAATCTATTCAACGTTAAATTTTAGAAATTCAATTAAAAATAATTTTTTTTTTAAATAATGAAACTATTAATTCATTTTCTTACTTTCAAAGTTATCATTTCGTTCCTTTTCTACATTAACTATATTACAATTGGTATCGTCTTGTCATAAGTTCAAACTTAGCAATTATTCCATACTATATTAATCATCATTTATGTTATACTTTACTCTTACTTTGAAACCAATTAATGATAACAATTTCTTTCTAAATTAAAAATAGACAACATTCAACGTTAGATCTTCAAATATGTGTATAACTTAAAATTGATAGGTAAAGTAAAAGTCTTTACTAGCAAAACACTCATGTAAACTATATTTACAAAATAATCCGTATATAGCATATTCTAATTCCGTTCAAGATACATAACGGTCCACTTTCCAAATTAGACTTCAAGTATAAGCTTATTTTCCTTATAAACCAAATTACAAGATTAATAATAAAGTTGAAATAAATAAATAAAATGGTAGTAACTCTTGTTTCCATAGCATTCGTATTTAAAGCAACAAAGGCGCTTTAACTTTAAAGGTTCAAATTGGTTAGAAATATAAATCTCGTTTTGAGATTCACATAAACGGGTTATGTATATTGTTCAAACTGGACAAAATTCCACATCTAATTATTTATTTTAAGTTAAATCTCAAATTAATCTATATTTAAATATGTCGAAGTTACTGGTTCGTTACAGTTTCTCTATCCAAGTTGTACAAAAGTGGAAATGTGAATTAAGTTAGTATATTAACCAAATAAACAATATAAAAGAGATATAGACACAACATCATACAATTAAACCATAATCAATTTGTACTGCAAATGCTAAAAATATTGCCAAACCTGCATTTTTCATTAGTGGCCAAAATATATGTAAATAGTGAAAGTTCTCGTTTGTTTTTTCTCACAAAACTATATACTAACATTTGAGTATTCTTGTATTATTATTATATGATGATAGATCAATTCTCCAAATCAAATCAAATCATAGTATCAATTTAAATGAAATAAGTTTTCCAAATTCATTGGACAAAAGTAAACCCATGCTATTTTCCTTTTTTTATCTTTCTAGCATAAAGTCAATTCCTACATAGCCAAAATACATGGTTTCTTCGCGATGAGGGTCATAAGACTACTAAATGAATAAAGCATTAAAGTGTTTTGTCTAATGCCTTTCCAGCACTGTCTATCTGAATCTCTCCGATGGGATTCATTGGTTATCAAGTAATATTAAATCGTGTTACACATGTTTTTCCCATCGGTAGTGGGTTTTCCAGTAATTTTTAATTTATAAATTGTCGGAAAATAAATAATAACGATAAAGATCTACAAAAACAGAGAATGGTTTTAAACAATGATGTATTTATTTGTCTATAACTGAATTTTAACAGTACTTAAAATAGGCATCTATGATCTTGGAAAAGCATAAATAAATTGAGTTTTTTCCCTCGGCAAACAATCAAAGAATGCATATACCATATCCATCCATAAAATAGTGATAATCAAACCGACCGTTAGGGAGGTTTTCCTACTATAAGAGAGCCAAAACCAATTTTCAAACCGACCGTTAGTGTAACACCCCACGCCCGCTAGGGTCACTCACTAAGGGAATGCCATAGCATCGGTGGAGTATTTTAGTGAATATAGAACAGAAAAATTACAACAAGACAGATATAAACAGTATTCGAAAATCTAAAACATCATCTCATAACAGCGGAAATAAACATGTCTGGTTACATCATAAAACCATGATAAAAGTCAAGTACAATATCTGTCAAAATAAAGAAGTACATAATCCCACTCTCTCATACAATAGCCACAAGAAAAGAAAAGATAACTGGATAACTGGAGCTTTACATCTACCCAAGCTCCTCAAGACTGGAAACAGAAATCCGATCAAGCTCTACTACCGCTAGGATCCACCGTAGGACCTGAGGGTTGGGAAAAAGATAAAAACAACGGGGTCAGACATAAGTCTGAGTGAGCCCTATAACTTTAACAATACAATCATTAAAGTAACCAGAGAAGACATAAACTTGACCTACGGTAATATCTGGGGATGAATGGCTACACTAAGCAGCTTGGTAGACTTAGGATAAACTAAGATAACCGTCAGGACGCATCTACCCACCCAAGGATAATTACTAACTGCACCACACCAGTCATTCCTATTTAAAGGTTGATCCCTTCCACAATTTCCCCAGTAGTTTCATGTACCCCTAGCCCACTACATAGGTGCCGTCTGCCCCTATCTCCACTAGGTGTACCCAGTAATTCTTACTCAGTAGTTTCGTGTACCCCTACATAGGTGCCGTCTGCCCCTATCTTCATTAGGTGTACCCACTACTCCCCAAGCGATCGGCTCCCTACCGTAGATACCCGTGCTGGTCCCACAGTGGGGTGTATCACTCCCCTAAAGTGGCTACCCAATACTAACGGTGCACGGCTTTATATCTACACGATGCAACAACGGCTTATCTACCAGCCCGGGCCCACACACGCATATGAAACCCGTTGGACTTGCGTTGCCACCGCTAACCCATTTTGGCCTCTTATAATCAAGCCCAATATGCGTGTCACGTCACTCGACTTGGGTCGAGCCCACAAAGATACGTTTGGGATATTGGTTGAAATGGGCCCCCACAAGCTACCCTCTTAAGCTTGTCAAATATCTAGTGTATCCCACTTAACCCTTTAATCATGTTTAATTACATGTTTCCACTTGGTTAAGTATTCTAATCGTATTTTCTATTGCCACCCAAGGCAACCCACTAGATTCCACATGCCACCCAAGGCAACCACCAAATTTCCTCATGCCACCCAAGGCACCCACTTAACCCCTCATGTCCCACTACATGCTATTATGGTTAAGTGTTTCTTAATTAATTCAGACCGTGATCTCCCGTAAAGACCTCCCACATTAGACTGGCTGTTATGACCGCCTGGTTAAGCCGGTAGAACCCGGGCAGTCTTACGTCATAACAGAGTCTAACCTCGTGTCTTTACCTTAATCACGTATTTAATTTATGGCTAAGACCTCTCACATTGGGCTGACATTTGTAGCAACTGGTTAAGCCGGTCGGGTCCGGGCAGTTTTACACTACAATTGAGTCCAACCTCGTGTCTTAGTTGATTAATTACACCTAATTAATCACCCCCATATTAATTATCCCTAATTAATATCAAGTTTTCCATAACATGGGTAGACCTAACTCAATAGGTAAATTCCCATGGGGTAGACCTAACTCAATAGGTAAATTCCCACTTATGGTAATTTATTTTTATGGTATGCTTAATCATACCCAAACATTCATTTATTAACATATTTACCAACCCCATCGTTCCCCACGTAAATCGTTCTCGTTACATGACATAATAAGGGGAAGATCATCACAAATATCATGGGTTTAGCATACAACTTTGTCATGGGTTAAGAGGATGTCAACTTGCATATATGAGCATATATTAACCCAACTACATACAACCCAAACTTGCATATTATCATACACATGATTTGCATAACATGTTGCATATGAGCTTGCATATTATCATACACATATCTTGGATAACATGTTAAACTTGCATATAGGCATTCTCAATCTTGCATAACATGTTAAACATGCATTTAAGCATACACATAACTTGCATAAGCATTCACATACTTGCATAGGCATTCACATACTTGCATAGGCATTCACATACTTGCATAACTTGCATATCATGTCATTTAAGCATATACCTATCTTGCATAAGTATTCATATACTCGCATAAGCATGCATAACTTGCATATCACATAAATCTTGCATTTAACCATATACATGACTTGCATAAGCATCCATACACTTGCATAAACATGCATAACTTGCATATCACTTTCAACTTGCATTTAAACATACACTTAACTTGCATATCACTTTCAACTTGCATTTAAACATATATTTAACTTGCATATCTCACTTTGATAAACATGCATAGTTCCACTTATTAAATATGCATAAATCCACTTATTAAACATGCACATATCAACTGGTTAAGCATGCATAAATCAACTTATTAAGCATGCATAAACCAACTTATCAAATATGCATAAACATAGAACAACATAGAGTAACATAGCATTATACATGATTCATACTCACTAATCCGCATTTAAGACCATAAGTCTCATTACACACAATCTACTTACTTTAACAATTGATGTTAAAGTGATAGAAACTCACCAAACTCAAGATTAACCAACTTGTGAAGAGAGATTAGTTGCTAATATGATGATGGTGAGGATTAGAGAATGATATGAGAGGGATTAGCTTGAAACTTCCTTCTTAGATTAATGGAGACTCCTTTTAGGATTTGATTTGGCGGCATGAGGCCATTATTTCTATTTTTGGAGAGGATTAAGGTAGGTTTAGGGTGTATTTATAGATTAAGAGAGTGTTTTAGGCCCTTGGATTAACCCTAGATTAATTTAGGTCCATTAGATTTAGGAAACCTCTAGAACCAGACCCAGCCCTGACCAGAAAACCAGATCTGGTGCACCCAAGCACCCTGTCTCGACACACCATGTCGACAGGCAAGTCGATAGGCATGTCGACACCCCTGTCGACAGGCCTGTCGACAGCCCTGTCGACATGCTTAGGCGGGAATCCTCCCGCCTGGCCCCGCTGGTTCTAAATTTAAATTTAAATTTAAATCCCTAAATCTGTTTTTAGCTCAAATTTTTCTGCAAACTTCTCTGGGCCATAACCGGGCCATACGGACTCCGATTTCCGAAAACTCGGACTCTATTTCGCGTATTTTTCCGAGACGAACGCAATAACGCAGCTCGTTACCCCTAATTCCCACGTCTGAGATTATTTATCCTATAATTATTGAATTTTAGTATTAACTAAAATTCGGGGTGTTACATTCTCCCCTCCTTAAAGGATTTCGTCCCCGAAATCTCTAGGCTAAGGAGAATGCATATCCTACCATCCAAACAACCATCTACTCAAATCATCAACCACAGGCATCCATTGTCCTTAAACAGTTTCTAATGATGTATGAGCATATGCAAAAAGTGTGTGTATATGTTCCCTATCTAATGTATGAACATATGCAAACCATGATAGTGCCATGCATCCATTATGTATGCGAGAGAACCCTATCGACACATACAATATCTACATGAGTGCACAATCATTCACCAAAATGCATCATCCATGTGATAACACAACCATTATACATCCATAAATATATTTTCCTACACACAATTTTATGCAATATGCAATATGAAGTGATTGAGCCGATCTAGTGCCTAGAGTGTGTGTATATGCATCCACGAGCAACCACTAGCAAACACTTGCATCCACTTGCATCCATCAACCATAACATGTCTCAAACACATGTTTCAACCATAGGTTTACCCTATCTAAAGGTCAAAGGTACTAACGAGAGGACATACCTAAGATAAGATAAGTACTAGACAAGCGATAAAGGAGAAAGTAAGGACATACCCTTAAAAAGAAATGGGTACAATGAACGCATCTTCGCTTCCGTCTCCCAAGTCGCGTTGCTCTCATCTTCTCCCCATTGCACTTTGACTAGCTGAACCTCTCTGTTTCTCAACTTCCTAGTCTCTGACCCAAGGATGCGAGTAGGAGCTCGTCGAATAGTCGCATCACGCTCTACCTCCATATCTCTAAGCAAGCTCGGCTCTACCACCTCTGCGGTCTCATGTAAGCACTTCCTTAGATGTGATACATGGAATACATCATGAACACCACTAAGTCTGTCGGGCAACTCCACCCTATATGCCATCCGCCCAATCCTTTCCTTAATAGGAAACGGCCCAACAAATCTTGGTGCTAACTTCCCAACGGATCCGTAGCGAACAACATTTCTCAACGGAGATACCTTAACAAAAACCATATCTCCAACCTCAAACTCAAGATCCGTCCTTCTCTTGTCCGCATAAGATTTTTGCCTATCCTGCGCTGCTTTCATCCTTCTTCGAATCAAGTCAATCTTCTCTGAAGTCTCCCTAACCATATCAGGCCCAAGAAAGATCTTATCCGTAGACTCCCACCAACATGTAGGTGATCGACAAGGCCTTCCATAGAGAGCTTCGAAAGGAGCCATACTAATACTGGACTGAAAGTTGTTATTATATGCGAACTCCACTAGTGGAAGATGCTCTTCCCATGTACCTCCAAAATCTAAGATATAAAGCCTCAAAAGGTCTTCTAGAACACGATTCACCCTCTCAGTCTGGCCGTCTGTCTGAGGATGATATGCGGTGCTCAGACACAATTGAGTCCCCACTGCCTCTTGCAAACTTCTCCAGAACTCACTAGTGAAGATAGGATCTCGATCACTAACTATGCTAGAGGGTACCCCATGCAATCGAACTATCTCTCGTAGATATACAGAAGCTAGCCATGGAGCGGTCCTCTTGCTCTTCACAGGTATGAAATGGGCGCTCTTAGTAAGTCTATCTACCACCACCCAAATTCCTGTATTACCCTTTCTCGACTTGGGTAACCCGTCAATAAAATCCATCGAGACGCTATCCCACTTCCATTGCGGAACCTCCAATGGGTGAAGCAACCCACCTGGTTTCCTTTGCTCCGCCTTCACTTGCTGGCACACCAAACATCGAGCGACATATTCGGCCACGTCTTTCTTCATACCGGCCCAGAAGAAAACCCTTTTCATGTCTTGGTACATCTTATCCCCACCGGGATGAATGGTCATCCTAGAACGGTGTGCGTCATCAAGAATAGCCTTCCTTAAACCCTCGTCTTGCGGTACACAAAGTCTACCGTCTCTACGCAAGTACCCCTTATCGTCTAGGGTGTACCTACTCAAATGGCTGGACGACTCCCCCCTTATGAGCTTCTCTACTAACTCAACCAACTGTGGGTCGCCCCTCTGTGCTTCCCCAATCCGCCCCAAAAGAGTAGGTCTAACTTCCAAAGAAGCTAGCAAACCGGGTACATAGTCAACGGAAGGTCTGAAATCAAACATCGAGATAAACTCCAAGTTTCGTCATTCCACGAACAATGGACTCAAGGACAACCTCTTCCTACTCAAGGCGTCCGCCACCACGTTACCCTTGCCAGGGGTATACGCTATCTCGAAATCATAGGATGCTAAAAACTCCATCCACCTTTGCTGTCTTAAGTTTAGATCTTTCTGAGAGAACAAGTACTTCAAAGATTTATGGTCAGTGAACAACTCGAATCTCTCACCAAGAAGATAATGGCGCCAAATCTTAAGCGCAAAAACAATAGCGGCCAGCTCTAGATCATGGGTAGGGTAATTTTTCTCATGTGGCCTCAACTGCCTTCCACCATAGGCAATTACCCTCCCCTCTTGCATTAAGACTGCGCCAAGTCCTGTCCCACAGGCATCGGTATAGACAACAAATGGCTTGCTCCCATCTGGCAACACTAAAACTGGAGCGGTGGTTAAAGCTCTCTTTAACCGTCGGAACGCATCATCACAATCTACGTCCCACGTGAAAACAAGATTCTTCTTTGTTAAGCGGGTTAATGGGGCTGATATCTTCGCGAAGTCTTTAATAAACTTCCTATAATAACCCGCCAACCCCAAGAAACTTCTTACTTCGGTAGCATTCTTCGGAACCTTCCAATCCTGAATTGATACTACCTTCGCGGGATCCACAGCTATCCCTTCCTTGGAGACCACGTGCCCCAAGAACCGTACTTCCTTCCTCCAGAAGTGACATTTAGTGAATTTAGCCTTAAGGCTATGAGCTCGAAGAGTCTTCAACACTTCCCCAAGATGTAGGGCATGCTCTTCTTCACTCTTAGAAAATACTAAGATGTCATCCACAAAGACCACCACGAATTTATTAAGGAACTCCCTGAACACCCTACTCATCAAATCAACAAAGTATGCAGGGGCGTTCGTCAACCCAAATGGCATCACCAGCCACTCATAGAAACCATCCGGAGTCCTAAAGGCAGTCTTGTCTATGCTATCCTCAGCCACCCTCAACTGATGAAACCCCGTGGCCAAGTCCAACTGAGAAAATACTGAAGTGCCAACCAACTGATCGAAAAGATCATCTATCCTCGGCAATGGGTGTCTATTCTTCTTTGTGAGCTTGTTGAGTTCTCTATAGTCTACACAAAGTCTGAGGGACCCATCCGCCTTCGTAGCAAATACTACCGGAGCACCCCACTCCGATATGCTCCGTCTTATGAACCCCTTCTCAAGCAATTCCCCTATTTGCTTATGGAGTTCCCTCCTCTCACGAGGAGCCATGTGGCGCACTGGTAAAGATACCGGTTTAGCATTATCCACCAAATATATTCGGAAGTCAATCTCCCGCTTCGGAGGTAAGCCCTTCACCTCCTCAAACACATCCGGATATTCCCGGACCACTCTAATAGATTGCAAACTCTCGACCGAAGCATCAAGCGATTCAAGATAACTTAGCATAACAGAGTCCATGGGATTACAAGAAATCTCGAGAGTGTTACCCAAGCGGGTCATCAGCCTAACAACTCTCCTTTCGCAATCAAGTACGGCACCATTACTGGATAACCAGTCCATGCCCAAAATCAACCCATAGCCCGTGAAGCCCAATACAAAAGCATCACATCTAAACTCAATGCTAAGTATAGAAATCTTCAAACCCAAACATATCATGGACAAATAAGTGGAGCCCCCAATTGGGTTTGAAACAACCAAGGGATCATCTACCAGACTGGTGTCTAAGTGCAGTAACTCAACTAATGATGATGAAATAAACGAATGCGATGCGCCTGAATCAAACAATGTACGGACAGGATGATCAAATAGAAAAACCAGACTTTCAACGGAAATAGTTCTACCTCTCTCCTGAATCGGTGCAACCGCGAGAGCCTGTACTTGCCCCCTAGCCTGACTCGGTGCCATAAGAGCTTGCACCTGTCCTCCTGAGGTAGATCCCGTCCTTTGCCCCTTCTTAAGGCAATCCTTCACTAAGTGCCCTGCTTCGCCACAGTGGAAGCAACCGGTCTTCTTCTTCTTGCGACAATCCTTGCTTAGGTGGCCAGGTGTCCCACAATTGAAACACTTCTTCTTCTTGCCCTTGCCACCGTTGCCTTTCCCACCTTTGCTTTGCTGTTGTTGAGGTCTCTTTTGATCTCCCTTCTTCTCGGGTGCCTTACTAGCATTAGGACCCTTCTCTTCGTCATACATGAGTGCCATATCAACTAGCTTCTCAAAGGTGGCCCCCATAGGGATATGAGTCATAGCCAACCCATGCATAGGTTCATTTAAGCCTTTCACGAACCGCAAAGCCTTCTTCTCCGGTGTATTCACCATGTCTAGGCCAAACCTTGCCAATTGATTAAACTTGTTAACATATTCCTTCACCAAAAGATTTCCTTGCTTTAGAGTCAAGAATCTTTCCATATACAAGTTTTCCTCAGCCCTTGAGAGAAACTTTGTCACAAATCTTTGCCTAAAATCCGCCCAAGAGTCAACGGGGCGTTCTCCATTAGTAACCTCCCACCAGAATGAGGCTTCTCCCTTCATTAACCAAGCAGCCAACTTGACTTTCTTCCCTTCTTCCATCTCAAAGATATATATCAACTCTTCCACCTCTTTAAGCCAATATCTAGCCTCCACAAAGGTTTCAGATCCTTGAAAAGGTTTCCCTCCCATAGCTTTAAATTCCTTGCAAGTCTTAGCAAAAGTATCCGTGCGAGAAGGAGGGGGAGGAGGAAGATCGGGTGCTACGGTTGGTGGAGGAATATTTGCTGGACCCGCAGTGGTGGCCCTAGCCTCCATCAATCTCCTATACCATACTGGTACCGTCACACCCTCCGGAAGATTAAGATTCTCGGTCATGCTGAAACGAAAAAGGAAAGATTCAAAACGGAGAATTCGAAGGATATAGATATGGCTATTGGGGATTATGCTTTTCTTTCAAAAACTTTTCTATTAAAAGACATGTTTTTGAAAATATCTTTTCCAAAAATGTTTTAGAAAAATAGTTTTCTAAAAATTTTATCTGTTCCGGTAACCTTTGCTCTGATACCACGTGTAACACCCCACGCCCGCTAGGGTCACTCACTAAGGGAATGCCATAGCATCGGTGGAGTATTTTAGTGAATATAGAACAGAAAAATTACAATAAGACAGATATAAACAGTATTTGAAAATCTAAAACATCATCTCATAACAGCGGAAATAAACATGTCTGGTTACATCATAAAACCATGATAAAAGTCAAGTACAATATCTGTCAAAATAAAGAAGTACATAATCCCACTCTCTCATACAATAGCCACAAGAAAAGAAAAGATAACTGGATAACTGGAGCTTTACATCTACCCAAGCTCCTCAAGACTGGAAACAGAAATCCGATCAAGCTCTACTACCGCTAGGATCCACCGTAGGACCTGAGGGTTGGGAAAAAGATAAAAACAACGGGGTCAGACATAAGTCTGAGTGAGCCCTATAACTTTAACAATACAATCATTAAAGTAACCAGAGAAGACATAAACTTGACCTACGGTAATATCTGGGGATGAATGGCTACACTAAGCAGCTTGGTAGACTTAGGATAAACTAAGATAACCGTCAGGACGCATCTACCCACCCAAGGATAATTACTAACTGCACCACACCAGTCATTCCTATTTAAAGGTTGATCCCTTCCACAATTTCCCCAGTAGTTTCATGTACCCCTAGCCCACTACATAGGTGCCGTCTGCCCCTATCTCCACTAGGTGTACCCAGTAATTCTTACTCAGTAGTTTCGTGTACCCCTACATAGGTGCCGTCTGCCCCTATCTTCATTAGGTGTACCCACTACTCCCCAAGCGATCGGCTCCCTACCGTAGATACCCGTGCTGGTCCCACAGTGGGGTGTATCACTCCCCTAAAGTGGCTACCCAATACTAACGGTGCACGGCTTTATATCTACACGATGCAACAACGGCTTATCTACCAGCCCGGGCCCACACACGCATATGAAACCCGTTGGACTTGCGTTGCCACCGCTAACCCGTTTTGGCCTCTTATAATCAAGCCCAATATGCGTGTCCCGTCACTCGACTTGGGTCGAGCCCACAAAGATACGTTTGGGATATTGGTTGAAATGGGCCCCAACAAGCTACCCTCTTAAGCTTGTCAAATATCTAGTGTATCCCACTTAACCCTTTAATCATGTTTAATTACATGTTTCCACTTGGTTAAGTATTCTAATCGTATTTTCTATTGCCACCCAAGGCAACCCACTAGATTCCACATGCCACCCAAGGCAACCACCAAATTTCCTCATGCCACCCAAGGCACCCACTTAACCCCTCATGTCCCACTACATGCTATTATGGTTAAGTGTTTCTTAATTAATTAAGACCGTGATCTCCCGTAAAGACCTCCCACATTAGACTGGCTGTTATGACCGCCTGGTTAAGCCGGTAGAACCCGGGCAGTCTTACGTCATAACAGAGTCTAACCTCGTGTCTTTACCTTAATCACGTATTTAATTTATGGCTAAGACCTCTCACATTGGGCTGACATTTGTAGCAACTGGTTAAGCCGGTCGGGTCCGGGCAGTTTTACAATACAATTGAGTCCAACCTCGTGTCTTAGTCGATTAATTACACCTAATTAATCACCCGCATATTAATTATCCCTAATTAATATCAAGTTTTCCATAACATGGGTAGACCTAACTCAATAGGTAAATTCCCATGGGGTAGACCTAACTCAATAGGTAAATTCCCACTTATGGTAATTTATTTTTATGGTATGCTTAATCATACCCAAACATTCATTTATTAACATATTTACCAACCCCATCGTTCCCCACGTAAATCGTTCTCGTTACATGACATAATAAGGGGAAGATCATCACAAATATCATGGGTTTAGCATACAACTTTGTCATGGGTTAAGAGGATGTCAACTTGCATATATGAGCATATATTAACCCAACTACATACAACCCAAACTTGCATATTATCATACACATGATTTGCATAACATGTTGCATATGAGCTTGCATATTATCATACACATATCTTGCATAACATGTTAAACTTGCATATAGGCATTCTCAATCTTGCATAACATGTTAAACATGCATTTAAGCATACACATAACTTGCATAAGCATTCACATACTTGCATAGGCATTCACATACTTGCATAGGCATTCACATACTTGCATAACTTGCATATCATGTCATTTAAGCATATACCTATCTTGCATAAGTATTCATATACTCGCATAAGCATGCATAACTTGCATATCACATAAATCTTGCATTTAACCATATACATGACTTGCATAAGCATCCATACACTTGCATAAGCATGCATAACTTGCATATCACTTTCAACTTGCATTTAAACATACACTTAACTTGCATATCACTTTCAACTTGCATTTAAACATATACTTAACTTGCATATCTCACTTTGATAAACATGCATAATTCCACTTATTAAATATGCATAAATCCACTTATTAAACATGCATATATCAACTTTTTAAGCATGCATAAATTAACTTATTAAGCATGCATAAACCAACTTATCAAATATGCATAAACATAGAACAACATAGAGTAACATAGCATTATACATGATTCATACTCACTAATCCGCATTTAAGACCATAAGTCTCATTACACCCAATCTACTTACTTTAACAGTTGATGTTAAAGTGATAGAAACTCACCAAACTCAAGATTAACCAACTTGTGAAGAGAGATTAGTTGCTAATATGATGATGGTGAGGATTAGAGAATGAGATGAGAGGGATTAGCTTGAAACTTCCTTCTTAGATTAATGGAGACTCCTTTTAGGATTTGATTTGGCGGCATGAGGCCATTATTTCTATTTTTGGTGAGGATTAAGGTAGGTTTAGGGTGTATTTATAGATTAAGAGAGTGTTTTAGGCCCTTGGATTAACCCTAGATTAATTTAGGTCCATTAGATTTAGGAAACCTCTAGAACCAGACCCAGCCCTGACCAGAAAACCAGATCTGGTGCACCCAAGCACCCTGGCTCGACACACCATGTCGACAGGCAAGTCGACAGGCATGTCGACACCCCTGTCGACAGGCCTGTCGACAGCCCTGTCGACATGCTTAGGCGGGAATCCTCCCGCCTGGCCCCGCTGGTTCTAAATTTAAATTTAAATTTAAATCCCTAAATCTGTTTTTAGCTCAAATTTTTCTGCAAACTTCTCTGGGCCATAACCGGGCCATACGGACTCCGATTTCCGAAAACTCGGACTCTATTTCGCGTATTTTTCCGAGACGAACGCAATAACGCAGCCCATTACCCCTAATTCCCACGTCTGAGATTATTTATCCTATAATTATTGAATTTTAGTATTAACTAAAATTCGGGGTGTTACAGTTAGGGAGGTTTCCCTACTGTAAGAGAGCCAAAACCAATTTTCAAACCGACCGTAAGGGAGGTTTCCCTACTGTAAGAGAGCCAAAACCAATTTGTTTGTGCCAATTAATTACGGCATAAATTTCGCTCACCCAACCCGTCGTTTCCTTCTTTCTCAAATCTATCAACTCTGATTCTTTCTCCTATCCAATTCTTCCTTTTCCAATTATGAGAATCGAACCAATCTATAAAATCTGTATTTCGCCACATTGTTTTCCTTTTCCAATTCTTCCTCCTTTCCCTAAATCAATGCCGACGATTCTTCCTATCAAATCTTCGTTCCCTGCAAAATCTCACTTCTCTCTTCGGATATTTCAAGTTCAGTACCCTCGATTTGCTACAAAACCCTAATCCATTTCCATCACCACCCACTGGTTTTCCATCGCGAATGCCATACCCAAATCGTATACCCTAACAACATCGCACCTAGACCAGCTCCACCAATAAGCACTGGTTTCCATCACGAACGCCATGCCTACATCGCATCCACTAATCAAGCACCAGATTTCCATCATGAACGTCGCACGCAGATCGTCTACCTTTACTAACGCTGCACCTACATCGCCTCCGCCAAATCAATTATTGAAGGTACCGAATTTGATAACTTATACATATTTATGTAAGGCAAGTAAAGCAAAAAGTGGCAAATCCTTTTGTATTTCAGATTCATTTGTTTTATATTCATCTTGCCATTGTATCAACATTACTGTCTTGTTTTTCTTCTATAGTCAGAAACTGAGGTTAATTATGTGAAATCTGACTGGAAATTTTGGGAAAAAATTTCAAAAAACAACAGCATACCTGATGTTGTTCCAGGCTGCATTAACTATATAGATGTTTCACTGTACATGATTCCGGATATTGCTTTCAGATTAGTTAAACCTTGGTTTTGTTTCATATGGTTGTTGTCATTATGCCTTAATAGTAATTTGAAGATCTTGGTAATGGATATCGATATCCTCCATAGTATACAAGGGTAAAAATTTAAAGTATACATAGCACAACAGTTGTTCCCTCTGACTGGCTGTAGTAGTTCGATCAATTATGAATAGACTTAGTATGACTGTAAAGTAATACAAGTTCCAAATGGATGGCCTTTTGGAATATTTAATGAATAGCCTGAATGCTTTTTGGCATTTTTAATGCTTATTTTCCCTTTTTCTTTTGGATGTGTACTGTTGAAAATGCTACTATTTTTTATTGAAATTTATTTGTTTTTTTGTTGAACATGCTACTACTTTTGGGCATGTTGTACCTTGTAAATGGGCTATAAATTTTAAAGTGTTTAGTTGCATAAACTCATGCTAAAAACTTAACTATTTCAGGGTAAACCTGTTGATGTGCATTGAGTGAAAAGGTTTAAAACTAACATTATGATTTATTTTAGGTTCTGTTGTAGAATTTAAAATTTGGTAAATCTGAATCCTGCAAGTAGTTAAAGTTGTGCAGTTAGTAACCAGTGGAAAATGCTTATACATTTGGACCTTAACTTTTAAAACAATCATTAATAGTTTAAAAAATATAATATTTTTAATATGTAAATAATTTTAAATGCAAATGACTACAGTTCTACATTTACGACGTTACCTTGCCAGTAGCAATTACCATGAAGTTTATTGCATTGGTAATATTTTAATATCTATTTTTTCTTTTTTACATCTATAAATTTTCATGTTTTATGCTACTTGAGATCATAAGGGTTTGCTTGTATCTGCTTGTTTTTCGACTGTTGTGAATTCCATGTTGCATCATGTTGTTGTCTGAAATGGCTGGTTTCATCAAATCAATGGATGAATTTGAATACAAAAAAAACTTCCTTGCTCTTGCATGTGACATTTTTCATTCTCTCACATCCATGGATTCAATGAATCCAATGGACAAATTTTAAAGGGTGTTGTTGAACCTTGCTATGTCCCTCTTTGTGTGTGTTGGTGTGGGGATAGTAGACAGTCAATTATTGATTATCAATCATCTCTTCCTTCATTTTTCATGCTTTTCAGCTGCCAGTGGCTCTAATCGTCTTAAAGTCATTTTCACTTGTTCATTTGTGGGTTCCACTTCTAGTACTTTTTTCGAGTCTGTTATAGGAAATGAAAATAAAGGAAAACCATGAAAATTGAATGTAGAAAATAAACTTATTAGTATAGTAATAAAGTCAACCATGAAAATTGAATGCCAGTGACTCTTTCTCGATGCTTGATTTGAGATTTCTTACTAACAAAAATCTCCTATTTCCTCTAAGAAATCTCAATCCGTTTGCCTCTAAAACATCTACCTCTTAACATCACAAGCCGTCACCGACGATGAAGAATAAAATGGGATGTTCCTCTGGCGTTTGCAAAATAAGGTACTTTTTTAATTAGTATGATTCTGATTTGATTTTGATCTTACGTTTATAATTGTTATTCTAGATTCAATTTTGCTAGAAATTTTTTATACTGTTAACCCTAATAAATCAGCGTTCGTTTGAAAACTCAGGTAGTTGAAAAAATTATATTTGTTTGCATTAAATTGTCTTTCTGTCAAACTCAGGTAATTTTTATGGCCAATATTAGATGGGAATATATTTGAATACATGAGTATGCACTTTGATATTCAATGAAGATTCTTATGGGGAAAATTAGATGAGGATACCTTGAAATTTTTTTAAAATATTCTTCACTATGCACTTTTAGCTAATTTACGTCTGTTCATAAATATATATTGTACCAGTAGATCAATTTAAGCTGATTAATTATGTTTCAAATGTGATTCATAAAAGAGCCTTCACGTTGTAACATGAAAGAATCATGACATGTTGAGTTATATGAACATGCATGTAAGTATTTTTTTTCCTTTTCGGAAAAGAATATTTACTTTGTTAAAAAATATATTTTCCTAGGGTATGATTGTTACCAAAATATTAGTAATATTCGTAAATATTGCTCGTTGTTTGAATGAAAGTTGTGTTGAAGTTATACGAGCTGGGAAAATAATCTTTTTTGCTGTGCTGCTAATTAATTAAAACTTCTTCTTCACATGATATAGGGTTTACCTTTTTATTTGTTTTCCAACTTTTTTTTTGGATTTATGATTATAAAATTGAATTTATAAAAATACATGCACATAAGTTTCATTTATGTTTGTTGGTTTGCAGCAGTGATGTTTATACTAGTAATGTTATCCTCGGCTGTGGACCTTAGTTTATGCTAAAATTGATCTTCACAGCAGACTTCTCTGGTTTCACTTTCTTTGTTTACTCCACTTGAGGCATCTCCCCGTTAATTATTTAATATTATAGCTACAATAATTAATTAATTGATTATTAAATGATAATAAATATATACTGATAAATTATCTATTCTTGATTTTTCTCGTTATCATTTAATACTCAATTAATTATTTACGCAAATTTCTCTCTTTCTAGTTTTTTTCTGCTTTTGATTTCTATGTTCATGGTTTTATAATGATAGAATTGATTTGAATGTTTTGGTTTTAGTATTACCGCTTTGATGAAATAATTTCTGCTTTTCATCCCACAAATTTGAATATTTGTCGATATTGGTACCAATTCATATGTACTTTTTATGATTATACTCATGTTCTGGTATTAATATTGACTATCCAATTTCTTATAAATAGTACTAAGTGTTCACAATGATACATGCTAGTTAGTTCTTTACATTGAGTAGAATTTCTGTTCAAACATAAGAACATTCGTTTTAATGATTTGTAAGCATTCTATCATTATATAGTTTTAGTGATTAGCACCATTAATTCGTGCCTTTCACCGTTGCAAAATTTGTGCTTCATTATTGAATTGCTAATGTATATGTGAATAAATTAAGCTTAGTTCAAATAAGTTCATTAATAAATTTTGTGACTACTTGATTTTCAATAAACTGGAATATTGTTTGATTTATTGTACATCTTTAGTTTGCATACTTCATTCAATAAGTTTAGATATTTTTGCGACTATTTAAATCTTCCTTAGATATAGTGTAAAAAATACCGTTCTTGGTGTTCGTAAAATATCCTCATGTAATAACATATACTTTTGTATTCGAGTATAAGTTTCTTTGAAAGGATGTCGCAAATATGTTGCCATGAATCACATACGCATACACTCACACACTTGTAATATGGGAACAACCTCTATAGGCAAGTAGACCACATAAGAGCCTAATCTAAATGGCTTGAGATGCCTGGCCAAAGAATATATAAATTTTAACTTAGCTGCCCTCATTGCCTTAGGCTTAATATGAAACATGACTCGACATTTATTATCATTGTAATGTGTAGAACTTTAATGATCCTATTTACTTCTTCTGTAATTTTATAGTCAATAAATCAGATAAACTTAGCTAGTATCGAAGGATTATTCTCTAGATTGTGTTGTCGTAGGATCTAATGGTTTTGGTCCAAAGACTGAATGAATATGAACATTTTCAAAGTGAAATACAATATTTTATGCTAAAATTTCCCTTCCTATTTGGCTAGCTGAATCATGAAGTAATTGTTTTTAGTTTATGGGTAATAGTGAGAACAGGAAAATATTTACAAGGACAAAACTGAATGCCTTTTTATCCATAAGGACAGCCCACTAAAATTTTACTCAGAAGGACAACCACCTAATATCTTTTCTTCACGTGCGCTTTCTTCTTGCTCCGCTCGCGATTCACGTCCGCTCCAAACAATCGAACCCAAAAATCACGTACGCAAAACATTAAATTGAATTCATAACAATTCATAAATCATGACAAGGACATGAACATCAGAATCAAAATTGCAATCGAACCCAAAAATTCGATTCCATAAATCGCGAGAAATTGGAACCCTAAAAAAAAAAATGTCGAACAACAAAAATCCATTGGAAATCACGATTGAATTGAATAAAAATATTTTTCTAACGATGGAAAACACAATTGAAGAAGTCGAAATTGTCGAAACAATTTTTTCGTGATTGGAAATGTTTTTTTTTTATCGTTAATAGTATAGAAGTTCATAGGTATCATTTTCCTATTTTTTTAGTTACCATTTTTGCTGTTTTAACTTTAAAATATAACAGTAGTTTTTAGTTATCATTTATCTATTTTTTTAGTTATCATTTTTACTGTAGTTTGTGTTATGTTAAACATCAAAGCAGTTTTAAGGTATCATTTTTATATTTTTTAAGGTATCATTTTTAGTGTGATTTCTTTGTTATGTTACACATTATTGAGGTTTGAAGGTATCATTTATATATTTTTTAAGTTATCATTTTTACTGTTATTTATGTGTTATGTTCATATACGCCTTTTTTTTATGTGATAATTTTTGTGATGGTGGAAATGAAACATAAAATGAAATATGTTCGACTGAGTGACGAAGTTGATGCAAAAAAATAGTTTCAAAATTAACACAGCAATAAAATCACATCAAAACAACACATAACACAGTTAAAACAGAAAAAATGATACCTAAAAAATTAGAAAAATGATAACTAAATACTGATGCAATGCTTTGAAGATAAAATAATGAAAAAAATTTATATCAAAGTTTGATTGATTAAACTGAAATAAGTTCGGCTTCGTTTCTTAGCTGATACATCATTATAACTTCAAAATTAACACAACAACAAAATCTCATAAAAAAAACATATAACATAGCTAAAACGGTAAAAATGATAACTACAAAAATAGCGAAATGATAACTAAAAACAACTGCTATGTTTTTAAAGTTAAAACAAGAAGAATGATAACTAAAAAAATAGAAAAATGATAACTAAAAACTGCTGTTATGTTTTAAAGTTAAAAACAGGAAAAATGATAACTACAAAAATACAAAAATGATACCTACGAACTACTGTACTGGTAAAATGAAGAAAAAAACATTTCCAATCTAAAAAAATTGTTTCAACAATTTTGACTTTTTCAATTGTGATTTCCGTCGTCTGCTACATATTTTTATTCCGTTCAATTAGGATTTCCAATGAATTTTTGTTGTTCGATGTATTTTTTTTCTAGGGTTTCTGTTTCCAATCGATTTTGATTTCTTGATGTTTGGCTTCGATTTCGAATTTTGATTTTTATTCTGAATGATGTTTGCCTTCGATTTTTGATTTCCCGATTTTGGATTTCGTGATTTTTGATTTCGCGGTTTTGTATTTCGTGATTTCGACATACGCGCATGAGGGGAGAAGATGAAATCAGCGGCCGAATGTTTATTTCCAGTGTTTTGTCCTTTTGGATAAAATATTTGGTGGGTATTGTCCTTAGGGATAAAATATTAGGCGGCTGTCCTTATGGATAAATTTTAGTGGGCTTTTGTCCTTTAAAATTTTTTCCCTTAGTGAGAAATTATATTAATAGTTTAGATATCTTAGGTTCAGTGGGTGTTTCTTGATCTTCATTATGATATCTTGTTATTTCAATCTCAGCTTTAGGATTTGAATGAGATGAAAAACATTCTACAAAACTACCCTCATTGTCATCATAATTCCTTTGATCTTTTCAGTGTTATTTCTTCCTCTGCAAGAGTAAAGGATCCACCAAAATTGAAATCATGGAAAATTTGTTCATGAATCGTTGCCAATTTCTTAGATTTTTCTGAATTTCCATCCTTTGTGAAGTTGTCACCTCTTCTTGCATTGATATCGGGACATGCTCCTAATCTAATGCAACCACATTGCACCCAATGTCGTTCGATTCACTTTTATCCCATCTAATTTGCTAAGGTCGAAATGTCTATGTAAGTTAATCAATTTGTCGAGCTTGGCCATTGATTAGTAATTGATGTCTCATTTAGGTTACATTTGTTTGTTGTCAAAGTTATTCATTTGATTTGCAATGAATTTAGCCTTATAATCGTTGAATTTACCGTTGTGGGGTTTTTCACCCAAAAAAAAAAGTTCATCCTACAAGCTTCAAATATACCTCCATGAAACTCAAACTTGAGCAAACCTTCAAAACTTCCACAAAGAATAGTCTTCATGATGTTTCTGTACTTGACCATTTTATTAGTTGATAAAGTAATTGTTTATTTTCGACAATTTAATGTACATCTTATCTAGAAAACATACTCATGTTTTACGGTTTCACTTGAGAAGTTGCATTAATTTGTACATGGTAGGAACAAAAATCGGGTACTGTCCATCTTCATAACAAATCTCAGCTGGCCTTTTACATGTCAATTTTGTGTTTTTGTGTGCATTATGTATAATATAGTTATTCTTCTTCTCTAATTACATTTAGCTTAATTTTACATAATCAAGGTTACTTTATGCCAATTACTTTGGGGTTAAAAAAGCTTAAAGGAGTTGTTTTCCATGTTCAAGAACAACCAGCAGCTGCAAATCAAGCTGTAGAATTGTCAGTAATGCGAGGCATAAGAGGAAGAAAATAAAGTGTGATCCTACTCATCTAAAACGCAATATAAGTGTGTGCAATTTCTTCTTTGTAGAGCAACATGATAGGCTAAAGAGAGTTATTCATGGAAAAGACGGAGAGATAAACAGACTAGAGAGTCGTGGAGTAAAATAATGGATTTGGAATAGGTGTATGTTTAAGTTCATTATCATTTACCTATTCATTTTTTATGTAGTGGTTACTGTCACCGAATGAACTCTAAGTTAACCATTTGGAATGGATATCCTTTGCCCCAATTTTCCTGTCTTCGTATGACTGACCACATTAGAATCATTCATTAACAATAAATTTGGAATGGATATCCATAGTATCAAACTTGCGTCTCCTCAGATGTTATGCTGCATAAGTGACAAATATGACATGATTATTCAATCTTATATACTTCAGTATTTGGTATGTTATGCTTTTATGCTTGTGCTTTTGAAAGTCTAAATGTTCATTCCTTAGCTCATTGTTCTTTGTAGTCAGCCTTAATGCAACATGTTTCCTTTGACATCATGAGTTCAGTTTGTTGTTTTAAAAAATACGGATGTTATTTGATCCTTCTGTAGTTTTATCAAGTTTTGTTGGTTAGTAGAATCTCACGGTATAATTTCTTCATATTAAGCATACAAAGTTAACAGTTTTTGTTATTGAACATATACAACAAATTTTGTTAACTTTTGTTTATACAAATGCACTAAATTTTCAATGATAAAATTAAATTTAAATTTTGAAAATTAAAAGAAAATAAATTTTAGAATTACACGAACAGTCAGAAAATGCTTTGGACTTAAATATCTTTTCCCAAAATTATATACATATACATATATATACACGGTCGATTTTCCCCACCGTTGTACGGTTATACTAGTTAAGAGAAATAGTAGAACAACGAATACGTTGTATTGATTAATGGTGTTATTAATTGCATAAGATGAAGGTAATGATGGTAATACTTAATGTGACAAAATTACTGCTAACTGTTAGATTTGTACTATTTTTAAGTTAAATGAATACAATTAATGAAAATTATTGATTATGCTTTATGTGTAAAACTGTAAGACCCACAACCAATTATGCTTAAATATTAAAGTTATATGACTTCAAATGACAACAAATTCAACTTAATTAACATACAATTAATTTCATCCTCAATGCACATAATTTCCATATGTTTTGCAAACAATCTCAAAACTATTCTATATTTATATTGATAATGGAATATATTTAGTCATACAAACGCCAAATGCTGAATAAAAATCATATTGTCCACTTTGAAAGGAACTATACTACAATGGAATAAGATAAAAGGAATTGTTTAATGCTGTTAAAATAATAATACCACCGTGGACATGGGATTGGGAATGGTAAGGTGAAACAACCATCAACGATGGAAACATTCCTGTTGAATTCAATGTTTGATTTATGCTCAAATACTACAGTGGCCTTGCATTTAAGGGATCCATCATCCCAAGATATACATTAAACGATATAAATGGAAACTTAGTCATGGTTTTCAATACTATACCAGGTTAAGCAAGTTAATAGCTCATCAGCAGATAAATAACTCCATTTTATCAATACTCTTCAACAGTGTATATAGTGTAGCCTAAAATATATAGTGTAGCTTAAAATATATAGTTAATAGCTTAAAAAGAACTTAAAATATACAGTTAATAGCTTAAAAAGAACTTAAAATATATAGTGTAGCTTAAAATATATAGTTAACTAAAAAGAACTTAAAATAATGTTTTATACACTCATCATAATATTTTACTAACATTATACAAATTTACTTTACATTGGTGCTAATAACCAAGCATGGTTGGTCATAAAGCTACAAAGTTTCCTGGTCATATGAGTGCTATTTTTAACATTCAAATGATTGAGAATTTGTTTCAGTCAAAAATCACAAATACCTGAGATGATCTCTGCCATGGAAACCCAGAGATCTCGACCAAAATTTTTTATTGTATGCAGAAGAACGCATCTATTAAAGAGTCAACAACATGAAACAAAGGCACAATTATTTATTCATCAAAAGTATGTTAATGGCACATCATTTTTTATAAAAATTTGGAGGTCTCATACGTGTTCACAAATTCAAAACAATTCACCCAAACAACACTCAAAACAATAAAATGACCATATAGTTGAGATGTATTCTAATTTCTTTTGCAACCTGCATAATTCGTGAACTTATCAAAATTTCTTTTGCTACCAGGTCATTACCTTACAATATGAAATCAAATTACACCCAAAACAATCAAATTTATTCTTTGTAAATTAAAAAAAAGTAAGATATACTTACTAAATCACCACGTTTCAGCCTTAGCAGTCATTGAAATCTCAAATGTCTCTTCCCATTGCAAATATCAACCGAGTACCCATCGTTTTCTTGCATGCGCTCCGTCTTCCGTCGATGCCACAACCTCCAGCTCGATCTAGGACGGTCAGGACATCGAAAGCTCCCAAATTTCAAGAAATCGATGCCGTACTCAACATACCACTCAAAATCGATCCTGAAATCTTGTAATGGATCGATCGAATCAATTAGATGCAGGATCAAACTCTCAGAATTTGAACGTGAACATGGAAGCAATGGTTTAGATTAGGGTCGGAGAACCATCCAGTAGAGAGAAGAATGACTATAGGGAACTCCGTGTCCACGGCGATGGCGATCTGCGTGTGATAACTACTGGGAATAATAAATCCGCACCTCACTCCTTCAACGATTTTGCCATGGTTGATAGTTCGGGATCAAACGAACTTGGATATGGCGGCTGCTAAGTAGGGTTTAGCGTTGTGAGAAATGGGTCGGGCCGATTATATATCGGGTTTGTATTGTGCGATCAAAAACTAGCTACACGTTTACATGTGCATCTCAAAATACTTAAGTTTACTAACTACTATTTACTAGTTTTTAATATCTTATAAACTACTATTCGTCATAATTCAATTTATTTTACTTTTTATTTATAAACTACTTACTTCTAGTTTATTAATAATAAATTTATTCATTATTAAGTTACAACTAAATACATTCACTTATTATAATTTATTTTTTTCTGGCTTTTTAATTATATTAGTTTACTATTACTTATTTGATAATGAACATAATTGACAATTAAATATATTTATTATTTATTACTTATGTATTAATTATTACTTACGTATGAATTATATATAACTTATTCATTATATTAAAATTTTAAAATTTCTAAGTTCCCATTTTCTTTTAGTTTGGAGCTTTTTGATTTAAAAATAATAATATAAGAATAGCTTTATATTTATTACATAAAATTCTAAATTTATCACATAAAATTTTAAATATCATTGAAATCACATTTCTTATTGTTATTCATTTAATAATAAATATTAATTATCACTTCATAATTATTCATTATTAAATACAACATTTTAATTATAATTGAATATTAATTATTAAATATTTGATATTAATATTAATTATTTTGTAAGTTATTTATTATTTATTAACTGTAATTTACTAATTCTCAACTGTAATTTACTAATTATAATAGTTAATTATATTAAATTATTAATTGCAAAAAAAATAGTTTTAGATGATAATTCACAATTACAAATTATTTATTGATAATCATTGGTGGTATAAATTAAAGTTAATTACATATAAAAGTTTCCATTTATAAATTATTAATCTTTAAATTGTGATTATTTAATTAATTATACATTAAAATTAATTGCTACATATTAAATTTCAGTAGTAACTAATAGTATTAATTATTACATGATTATTTAATAATAATTACGAACATAATATTTGATAATTAATTATTAACAATTATTATTAGTTGGTAGTTACTAAATTCTAATTTTTGAATAATGAACAATAATTCCTAATTAATAAATATTAATTGTTGATTTAATATTAAATGTCAATCACACTATTTATTAAGTACCAATTGTTAATTATTCAATAATTATTATTTAATATTGATTATTAATTATTAAATGTAATTAATAAGTATTAATATTAATTATAATATACTATTAAATGAAAATAATAGTTATTGATTAATTACAATGTTTAATAATTTTAAATTACTTGTTGCTACTCATTAATTTGATTAAATTGTATATTTGTATAATGCATTTGCTTCTTATAATAACCCAGAAAATACGAGCCAATTTAAAATTTTTAAATTGGCGATTACAAAGGGATTTGAACAATCGAAATAGAATATTTCAATAAAATAGGGAATTAGAAAAAAAGGGTCAGTTTGAAAATTTGAATTCAAACTTTGACCGACTGTGCAGGGTGGAAAATATAACGGATTTTAATGAAACCAAAAATATTTAAATCTGTTTATCAATACCTTTCTAACGAGTCTGAAAAATCGAAGTTTCATAACGGGAATCAAAAGTTATGGACGAATGAATTTTCAGAAGGGTCGGTATATGGAATATATAGCCCTGGAAAATCGATATTTTGCATACGACCTCGGAATTCGACGAAACCACTTTTGTTGAGTCCGGGATGTCAAACTATTACTAGGTTTCAAATTTCATAATTTTTGAAGCTAGTATGTGAGCGTGGCAAAAGAAAATGTGATTGGTCAATTTCTGTTAAATTGGATCGACCAGAAAATGGCCATTTTTCAAACGACCTCAGAATTCGACGAAACTAGTTTTGTTGGGACCGTAGCGTCAAAACATAGCTAGATTTATTTTTCTGGAATTTTTAGAATCAGTTTGTGGCCCTGGCAAATTGAAATGTACGTTGAAAGTAGCAAATTAAATGTTTTATAATTTAATTTGAAAAATAACTGACGGTAACAGTCGAATTGGCCAGCGAAACATATCCCATTGTGTCCGGAATGGGGGTATTTAGCTAGGGGCAACAGTCGTTGGGTTTAAAAAGGAGTTCGTTTGAGAAAACACTATTTAAAAATTTAATATAGTCCTCGGCCAATCAGAATTTTCCATTCATAAATTTTTTTTAAAAAAAAAAAAAAGAAAACCCACTCGAACGAACGGCGACCTGAGCTCCCAACCTTCCAGCCCCGATCGCCGCAGCTACCGCCACCTACAGCCTTCGCCACCGCCACCCCTCGACGCGCCTCCGTCCCCTCTTCAAATCCGACTGACCACCGCCACCCCTCGTCGCCTGTGCCGCCCGAATCGAAGCCCTAAAGTCCCGACCTTTCCACCTCCGCCGCCGCCGATCTGGACCACCGAACGCCACCAAACCACCACCGACTGGAAGCCCTCTCTTCCCTCTTCCACGTCCAACTCGCCGATCATCCCCTCGTGCCTCGATTCTCGCGAAAACTGTAAACCTAGTTTTGAAGCTTCGTGAAAGTGAGTTTTTCTTTGATCTTTACACTTTGAAAAATCATATCTTTTTGGTGTGTTGACGGAATTCGATGAAACAGGAAACATCGGGACCGCAAGGAAGCTCTCTACCCAATAGAAGAAGCCTCGGATTTTTCTGACATCGTATCGATTTTTAGCGCTCCGAAAACCAATGTGAGAAATCTAAATTAACGTGAAATTGAATGGAAAATGTCATGTATAATTTATATTAGCGAAATATAAATTGAATACGTGTTGTATACCTCATGTACATACGTAGTGTAAGCTATATAAGCGAAGTATGAATTTTACATGCATACAATAATTGATATATGTGTTGAAATGCAAGTGAAATATAGCAATTATATATATATATATATACATACATACTCCCCTCGTCCACAAACCATGGACGATATTTATTGTTGTGAATTGGTGTGAAATATTGGATGGAAAATATGAATGGTTGAATTATTGTTTGTGGTTGATATTGTTTGGTAGTGGTTGAAAAATACCCATTGGTGATTGAAATGAATTGGAAATATTTGTGGAAATAAAAATAAACATGCCGCCTGCGTGCGAATTAGATGCATGAATCCCCATTGTCAAAAACCGCGAGGTTTTATGGTAGAGCGAGGAGCCGTACTAGGGACGGTGCCGGTTTTAACTACCCTGCCGTTATGCTGTCGAAATTTTGAATAATCTTTGTGTGTTAGAATTATTTTCATATGTTGACATAATTTTCGTGCGTAGAAATTAAAGCCATATGTTGAAACTATATCCATGTGTGGAAAATGTTTGTGTGTTGAAAAGTGTTGTGTGAAAATTAAATTCATTTGTGGATGAATGAAGTGTTTAAACAATAAAAATCACATTTTTATATATATGTGAAGTATGAAAAATATTCGCCTTATATAAATAGTTTCAACAATAAAAATCCCATCTTTCTAATATGAACAACATAAATAAAATGTCCATGTGTGGAAATACTCATTTGTTGAGAAGTGTGTGTAGTGGAAAAGTTCATGTGTTGAATAAAAAGATCAAACAATAAAAATTACATTTTTATTGAAACTATGAAGTGTTGAAACATCTATTTGTCGAATAAATATTTTAAATGATAAAAATATCATTTTTATCATATGTGTGATATGCTAAAGATATGCGGACGTTGAAATAAATATTTGTGAAAGAAATATTATATTTAACATGCATAGGAACTAAATAAAATAGTCATGTGTTGAAATATATTTTAGTTCGCCAAAATTATCGTCTTTGAAATGTGAAGTGTTAAAAATAGCCGCTTGTTCAAATAAACGTGCATGAGTTGAAATATACATTAATTAGCTAATGATATGATTTTAGCCTATGCATGCAACATTAGAATGAATGGTGTTTTTTTAAACCAAAGCAAATCAAATATGAAATTGAATGGAAAATGATAAGTGTTAGAAATTGTATATATGTACATGCATATCTATTGAACAGGTTAAAGAAAAGGGGCTAGAGAAGAGAAATAAAATTTTGTGCCCGACAAATAGGTACACATTTACTGCTTTGTTTGGGTGATGATTTTATGAGCCTGTTGGCTAGCCGCTTGGCTTTTTCTTTTTGATATAAGACGCCCGTGTGGCTATTTGGGAATTTTCCCAGACCCTCCCGTACAAAGGAGGTTATGGCGAAATTTTCCGAAATTTAAAGGCGTTAGTGAAATAATTGAAGTGGACACGATATAGGAATTTTTGAATGAACTATATTTATATAAATATATAAATATAAATAGAATTAAAACGAAACCTGGCCGTGTAGTTCGTGTTTTGAAACTGTGATTTCAAACGACTAGTGCGGGAAACCCAACCATTGGATTTTCCCGAAACCGCAACCGTTGGGTTCGCCTTGGAAATATCTTTCCAACGGCACCAACTTTGTGAAGATCCGACGGTTGGATTGTCTGGAATGTTTAATTCAAAACTGAAGAAAAACAGTGCCAGAAACGATTATATATATATATAAAAATATAATTAAATTAAATCGAATAACGATGCTGCAGTTCGTTAATTGAAATCGTAACTTCAAATGGCTAGTGTGGAAGATCCGACCGTCGGATTTTCCCAAAACTGAAACCGTTGGATTCGTTTTGAAATGACCTTCCTAATGATGTAAAATTTGTGAAGATCCAACAGTTAGATTTTCAGATATGTGTAAAACAAAATTAGTGAAAAGCAGCGACAGTGCATCGACACGACTCGAAACGTCGTTTAATTAAATATGGCCGTTTTAAATTAAATAAAAATGGCGATATATCATTATAAAATAATATAGACGATATAGAGTGGAAATAAACCAGTTTTGTTGTGTTTGCTTGATATGTGATGGTTGAATGTATTTGACATGAAAATTATAACTAAATAACTGAAATGTGAATGTTGAATAGTCCAACCATGTGATTAATTGATTTGAAAATCTAAATATACGTGGGTTATTTGAAAAGGCCGAGTTTATCTCATTTCAAATAATCGATCGACATTGAGAAGTCGAAGAGTCGAAGACGGCTGAAGACCGACGATCTCCACATTGGATGGATGGGCGCTACTGATGCTTGTGATTGGAGTAGCTACCATGAAGGAATTGAAGTAGTAGCCATCCGAACATACTGTTGATTGTACGGATATGCGAGGAATTGGTGCCTCCGGTTTCGTTCAGACCCAGAACGGACTTGTAAATGGACTGTGTGTCTGACATTGGATTTTGTTCTGTGTTGATTGATCTATGTTAAATATATATCTGTTTGGCGGCGGAGAATTTATTCTCTTGCTTAACGCCCTTCTCTGAGACGTACGAGCTCAGAGGTTATGTATTGACAGAAATCAGTCGCATGGAGTGGATTGTCTGTGTGGCACGCCTAAGTGGCATATGATCAAGGCTTCTGTTGCAAAGCAAAGTCTTGTGGTTGATGATCAAAGCATGGTCTGTGTGACGTAGCTTTGTGCATAACGTGAATTCGCGAGCCTCACACCCCGGTATGAGTCAAAAATGGGAGAAGGACCCAAGGAGTGCACGTCGTTTCTTTCTAGCTATGGTGGTGTCAGTGACCTCCCAGCCCTGACATTTATATCTACTTTTCACCTGTGTGGTTGTTGGAATACGAGGCGCCTCGATTATAGGTCTGTAAGGACCGGGAAACGTGTGTTCAGGAATTGCCAGTCCTCAAAAGTAAGAGAGGACCGGCCTTGGAGGATCCAGGGGATTGCTGTGTGCGGTCCCGAGGCATTTGCTAGAGTGTCTCGAATCAGAGAGAAGCTTGCCCCTTGCCTCGACTCATGAAGGAATCCAATTTCCAATACGAAATATGCGGACGTGATTGTATTACTAGTATGGCGACATAGTGGTGTGGGTCATTTATGCCGCCTAGGATTGATATTTATGATTGAAATCGCTTTTGAAACATATATACACTAGTAATAATATCAAGCACTTTTGTTTTATTCGTATGAAGCATTTTTGGCTATTATAAGGTAAAAACTCTATCCTCCGGCTTGCGTTGCATTGTGTGATGGGACCTGAGTCTTATAATGGCTTCATTTTATAAAAAGCATTGCGTTGATTTAATTATTTATTTTATTTCATGCACTAGCACTCATTGGAGTAAACTCGTTCCGCGAAAGTGGCGTGGTCCTTTGATTTGCCTTATTATTGTTGTTAATAAGTTGAGTAGATTTCTCATACCAGTCCCATGACTGACTCGTAGTTTGTTTCACCTTGCAAACTCGGGTGCCCTCATTTTCACACGGGCAGCCTAGTTACAGGTTTCTGACGCGTCTTTTGGCTCATGGCGAGGCTTGACTACACCGTGCTGACTTGGATTTTCTCCGCCATTATTGTATCTATATTATGATTCCGCCATTGGCGATGTGGACTGATATTCCTTTTGTGTACTCTTTATGTATGATTCCGCCTCAGGCGATGGTGACTGATTATGTATCATTATGCACTAAGTTGTATCCTGTACTGTGCTTCTCTGATGTGATGATATCAATATGATTCCGCTGTCATATGTGTGTAAATTATTCTACTTTCTGTTTATGCTATTATCTGTTATCTGCTAATGATGATTAATGTGTTATATTCCAATGATTATCCTTAACACCGTGTCACGGGGTTTTGGGATCGTCACAGCTGGTATCAGAGCTTTGGTCAACCTTAGTTCTGGAGTCTAACACATTAAACACTTCATCAAAATAGAATCAGTAGTATTCTAAGGCGAGTCGCTCATTAGGGATAGGACTAGTAAAGTCCTAGGATGAGCCGAGCAGAATAGCAAAAAACAATTTGATCAATCCATCGTTACCTTTCCGTAAATTTTCTGCTTAACTATGCAATAGACTATCATTTCTGTTAGCTGACTTTTTCGTTGCTTATACAGAATTTGAAAAATGGCTACCAGAGCAGCCGCCGCTAGAGGAGGCCGTGCCGGTCGAGGCCGAGGAAGAGGAGAAGTCCCAGCTCAAGAAGGACCTTTGATACAACCTCCGGCAGCTCAATACATCGAGCTTGACCGTGTAGCTAAGAGATATAAGAACTTAGGTGGCAAGACCTTCTCGGGAACTGGCAACGTAATAGAGGCCCTTGCATGGCTCAAAACATGCGAGAAAATTCTTGAAGGCCTAAGGCTTGGAGACGAAGACAAAGCTATTATGGGCGCCTGGCTTATGCAGGAACAAGCTGAATTATGGTGGGAATCTCTTACCGCCGGGAATAGAGAAGCTGGAAGAACATGGGATGGATTTAAAGAACTCTTCAAAGAGAAATATGTCCCCGAACAAGCTCTAGAAAGAATGCACGATGACTTCGCCAATCTCCAGCAAGGGGATCTTTCCGTGCAAGATTATCTGAATAAATTTACACTGTTGTCGCCCTATGCTCCGGAACTCGTCGCCACTGCGAAATCCAAAAATAAGAGGTTTATCCTTGGACTAAGACGACAATATCATGATAGGGCCGTGGCCCATGTCAAGCTGGAATTCAACGAGCTGGTGGAAATGACATGTAACTATGAAGACCTTGATCAAAGGCATCTGGATCAGGATCGTGCTAGAAGCCAAGCTGGAAACAAGCGCAAGCCTGCTGTAAATCAAGGCGAGTCAAGCCAAGCAGCATATTCAAAACCTCAGACTGGTACGCCGCCAAGAGGAAATTGCCTTAACTGTGGTAAGCCGGGGCACTACTCAAACGTCTGTACAGCTCCGAAGAGACAGAAGACAAATTCTCAAGGCTCGAGCCAAGGCTCTCAGAACCCTCGCTCGTGCTTCAATTGTCGAAAGACCGATCATCTGGTCAAAGATTGTCCTTTGCTGAAGAAAGCGACAGTAGCTCACGTCTACGACGGGTCGAGCCCGCCAGCTGCTTCCGACGGAGCAGGTAAACCTGATGTTTTGGGAGGTACCCTTACCCTTAAACATATTCCTGTTTCTGTATTATTTGACACAGGTGCATCATGTAGTTTTATTGCTAGAAACACAATGCACAAATTAAAGTTAAAACAGCGAAAGCTCAAAGAATCAGTTGAAGTTCACAACCCAATAGGGGGTCCTATTACTCTCGGTTCATATTGTAGAGTGCCAGTCTCTTATTCTTTCCACAAGTTTCCTTTTGATTTAATCGTTATGGATTTTCCCGAATTCGATATCATTCTCGGGCTAGATTGGTTAACGAAGTATGAAGCTGAAGTGAAATGTGCGGAAATAATTGTTAAAATTCGTACGAAGCTTGGATATATTACGGTTCCCTGTCATGGTTCGAATCCGAATAGAGAAGAATTTTGGTCAACATTAGAACTTATCCCCACTTCCATAGAAAAGATTCCGATTGTTAGAAACTATGCGGATGTGTTTGAAGAAGTTGAAAACTTACCTCCGCAAAGAGAAATAGAATTCCGAATCGATCTAATTCCCAATGCCAGACCAGTGGTACATCCAATTCGCAGAATGACTCCGAAAGAAAAAGAAGAATTAGGCGATCAAACTCGTCAACTGTTCTGGAAGGGTCTAATCAGACCTAGTTTTTCTAATTGGGGTGCAGCTGTTGTGTTTGTCCCAAAGTCAGACGGTACTCTTAGATTATGCGTTGATTACCGAGACCTTAACAAACAGACGCCTAAAAACAAATATCCATTACCCCGCATTGATGATTTGCTAGACCAATTGAAAGGGGCGAAGGTATTTTCCCGAATGGACCTAGCTACAGGGTTTCATCAATTGAGAATAGCAGAAGAGTGTGTTCCTTTGACAGCTTTCAGAGGTCCAGACATATTTTATGAATGGTTAGTAATGCTGTTTGGCCTATGTAACGCTCCAGCATACTTTGTCGATCTAATAAATAGAGTGTTCAGAGGAGTTCTGAATAAATTTGTCCTCGTATTCATCGATGATATTTTAATCTACTCCAAATCAAAACCCGAGCATGAAAAACACTTAGAACAAGTATTGGAGATTCTAAGGAAGAACGTCTTCAAAGCCAAATTCTCTAAATGTGTCTTCTGGCAAGAAGAAGTCAAATTTCTTAGCCATGTTGTGTCAGAGAAAGGAATTTCTGTTGACCCAAGCAAAATAACAGCGATTCAAGACTGGAAACAACCCACTACTCCCACGGAAGTTAGAAGTTTTATGGGGTTGGCTAGTTATTATCGAAAGTTCGTTAAGGATTTTTCGAAGATATCTGGTCCATTAACGAAGCTCACAAAGAAACATGAGAAGTTTAAGTGGACTTCCGACTGTGAAGAAGCTTTCCAGGAATTGAAATCGAAGCTGACCACTGCTCCAGTGTTAACTATTATTGATGGCAATTAGGATTTAACGGTTTGGACGGATGCTTCTATTAGAGGTCTTGGTGCAGTGTTAATGCAGAGAGGCCAAGTAGTCGCTTATGCAACCCGCCAACTGAAACCGCATGAGAAGAATTATGTGACTCATGATCTTGAGTTGCTAGCCATCGTTTTTGCCTTGAAAATCTGGAGGCATTATTTATTGGGCGAGAAATTTATACTGTACACAGATCATCAATCGTTGAAGTATTTATATACCCAGAAAGATCTGAATCTGAGACAATAGCATTGGCTATAATTTCTTGCAGCATATGATCTTGATATCCTATACACGCCGGGGAAAGCTAACGTTGTAGCGGATGCACTTAGTAGAAAAACCGCAATCATTGCCAATCTTATAATTACACCTGGATTGATTGATAGGATATCTGTTCTTCAGAAAAGTGACAATTTTGGGAAAGAGCTGGTAAAAAGGATTCAAAGGGGCGAAGGCTCCAGTTTCCTAGTGGATAGTGAGGGAGTTCTGAGGCTGAATGGGAGAATTTGTGTTCCCAACCTTCCTGAGCTCAAAAGAGAAGTGCTGGACGAATGCCATAAATCCAAATTTTGCATCCATCCAGGTGTGAGTAAAATGTACAACGATATCAAATGCACTTTCTGGTGGAAGGCAATGAAAAGAGATATTTCTTTGTATGTTAGCAGATGCCCTACTTGTCAATTGGTCATGAGTGACCAGCAGAAGCTAGCTGGACTGTTACAACCGTTGGAAGTCCCAGGTTGGAAATGGGAACAGATTTCCATGGATTTCATAGATGGTTTGCCGCGAACCAAGAAAGGTAATGAAAACATTTGGGTAATCGTAGATCGCTTCACGAAGACAGCCCATTTTATACCTGTCAGGTCCAATAGAACTGCTCAAAGTCTAGCATAGATATATTTCAAAGAAATTGTTAAGCTGCATGGAATTCCCATAAGCATAGTCAGTGATAGAGATCCCCTATTTACTAGCAAATTCTGGGAGGCTTCCAAGACAGAATTGGGAACAAAACTGAATATGAGCACCGCTTATCACCCACAAACAGATGGCCAAAATGAGCGGGTGAATAGAAGTCTAGAAGATTTATTGCGGGCTTGTATAATTGATTTTGGTGGGTCATGGGAAGATCATTTGCATTTGGCAGAATTCTCATATAACAATAGCTATCAAGCAAGTTTGAGAATGTCGCCATTTGAAGCATTATATGGCAGACCCTGCAGATCTCCAGCATGTTGGGTAGAACCTGGCAACAGACTTGTACTAGGACCCGATATGATTAGAGAAGCATCTGATAAAGTGGACTTTATCAAGAAGCGTTTGAAAACCGCCCAAAGCCGATAGAAAAGTTATGCAGACTCTAGAAGGAGAGATTTGACATTTGCTGTTGGTGATCATGTTTATTTGAAGGTTTCTCCGATGAGAGGAGTAATCAGATTTGGCAAGACGGGGAAATTGGCACCGAGATTTATTGGTCCCTTTCCTATACTTGAGTGAATTGGAACTCTTGCTTATAGGGTTCAATTGCCAGATTGGTTGGCTGGAGTGCACAATGTATTTCACGTATCTCAACTTAGAAGACATGTGCATGATCCGGATCTTGTTGTAGAAGAAGCAGCGCAACGGGATGTGGAGATAACTCCAGAATTATCACTGAGAAGAGAGCCATTAAAAATTGTTGGCAAAGAAACTAGAGAACTCAGAAGCAAAAAGGTCCATTTAGTTAAAGTGTAGTGGAGCAGTGATCCTAGAGACTGTACTTGGGAAACTGAGGAAAGCATTAAGCAAGCTTACCCCAAATGCAGAGTGGATATCTCTGACTAACTCCGGTGCAAGGTACCTTTACAATACTTTGCATTTACCTTTTATTTCCTACTTTACTGTTGTTTCCTTTTCGAGGACGAAAAGTTTTAAGTGGGGGAGATTGTAATAACCCGGAAAATACGAGCCAATTTAAAATTTTTAAATTGGTGATTACAAAGGGATTTGAACAATTGTAATAGAATATTTCAATAAAATAAAGAATTAGAAAAGAATGGTCAGTTTGAAAATTTGAATTCAAACTTTGACTGACTGTGCAGGGTGGAAAATATAACGGATTTTAGTGAAACCAAAAATATTTAAATCTGTTTATCAATACCTTTCTAACGAATCTGAAAAATCGAAGTTTCATAATGGGAATCAAAAGTTATGGCCGAATGAATTTTCCGAAGGGTCGGTATATGGAATATATAGCCCTGGAAAATTGATATTTTGCATACGACCTCGGAATTCGACGAAACCACTTTTGTTGGGTCCGGGATGTCAAACTATTGCTAGGTTTCAAATTTCATAATTTTTGAACCTAGTATGTGAGCGTGGCAAAATAAAATGTGATTGGTCAATTTCTGTTAAATTGGATCGACCAGAAAATGGCCATTTTTCAAACGACCTCAGAATTCGACGAAACTAGTTTTGTTGGGACCGTAGCGTCAAAACATAGCTAGATTTATTTTTCTGGAATTTTTCGAATCAGTTTGTGGCCCTGGCAAATTGAAATGTACGTTGAAAGTAGCAAATTAAATGTTTTATACATTAATTTGAAAAATAAGTGATGGTAACAGTCGAATTGGCCAGCAAAACATATCCCATTGTGTCCGGAATGGGGGTATTTACCTAGGGGCGACAGTCGTTGGGTTTAAAAAGGAGTTCGTTTGAGAAAACACTATTTAAAAATTTAATATAGTCCTCGGCCAATCAGAATTTTCCATTCATAAATTTAAAAAAAAAACCCTCGAACGAACGGCGACCCGAGCTCCCAACCTTCCAGCCCCGATCGCCGCCGCTACCGCCACCTACAGCCTTCGGCACCGCCACCCCTCGACGCGCCTCCGTCCCCTCTTCAAATCTGACTGACCACCGCCACCCCTCGTCGCCTGTGCCGCCCGAATCGAAGCCCCAAACTCCCGACCTTTCCACCGCCGCCGCCGCCGATCTGGACCACCGAATGCCACCAAACCACCACCGACTGGAAGCCCTCTCTTCCCTCTTCCACGTCCAACTTGCTGATCATCCCCTCGTGCCTCGATTCTGGCGAAAACTGTAAACCTAGTTTTGAAGCTTCGTGAAAGTGAGTTTTTCTTTGATCTTTACACTTTGAAAAATCATATCTTTTTGGTGTGTTGACGGAATTCGATGAAACAGGAAACATCGGGACCGCAAGGAAGCTCTCTACCCAATAGAAGAAGCCGCGGATTTTTCTGACATCGTATCGATTTTTAGCGCTCCGAAAACCAATGTGAGAAATCTAAATTAATGTGAAATTGAATGGAAAATGTCATGTATAATTTATATTAGCGAAATATAAATTGAATACGTGTTGTATACCTCATGTACATATGTAGTGTAAGCTATATAAGCGAAGTATGAATTTTACACGCATACAATAATTGATATATGTGTTGAAATGCAAGCGAAATATAGCAATTATATATATATATATATATATATATATACACATACATACATACATACTCCCCTCGTCCACAAACCATGGACGATATTTATTGTTGTGAATTGGTGTGAAATATTGGATGGAAAATATGAATGGTTGAATTATTGTTTGTGGTTGATATTGTTTGGTAGTGGTTGAAAAATACCCATTGGTGATTGAAATGAATTGGAAATATTTGTGGAAATAAAAATAAACATGCCACCTGCGTGCGAATTAGATGCATGAATCCCCATTGTCAAAAACCGCGAGGATTTAAGGTAGAGCGAGGAGCCATACTAGGGACGGTGCCGGTTTTAACTACCCTGCCGTTATGCTGCCGAAATTTTGAATAATCTTTGTGTGTTAGAATTATTTTCATATGTTGAAATAATTTTCGTGCGTAGAAATTAAAGCCATATGTTGAAACTATATCCATGTGTGGAAAATGTTTGTGTGTTGAAAAGTGTTGTGTGAAAATTAAATTCATTTGTGAATGAATGAAGTGTTTAAACAATAAAAATCACATTTTTATATATATGTGAAGTATGAAAAATATTCGCCTTATATAAATAGTTTCAACAATAAAAATCCCATCTTTCTAATATGAACAACATAAATAAAATGTCCATGTGTGGAAATACTCATTTGTTGAGAAGTGTGTGTAGTGGAAAAGTTCATGTGTTGAATAAAAAGATCAAACAATAAAAATTACATTTTTATTGAAACTATGAAGTGTTGAAACATCTATTTGTCGAATAAATATTTTAAATGATAAAAATATCATTTTTATCATATGTGTGATATGCTAAAGATATGCGGACGGTGAAATAAATATTTGTGAAAGAAATATTATATTTAACATGCATAGGAACTAAATAAAATAGTCATGTGTTGAAATATATTTTAGTTCGCCAAAATTATCATCTTTGAAATGTGAAGTGTTAAAAATAGCCACTTGTTCAAATAAACGTGCATGAGTTGAAATATACATTAATTAGCTAATGATATGATTTTAGCCTATGCATGCAACATTAGAATGAATGGTGTTTTTTAAACCAAAGCAAATCAAATATGAAATTGAATGGAAAATGATAAGTGTTAGAAATTGTATATATGTACATGCATATCTATTGAACAGGTTAAAGAAAAGGGGCTAGAGAAGAGAAATAAAATTTTGTGCCCGACAAATAGGTACACATTTACTGCTTTGTTTGGGTGATGATTTTATTAGCCTGTTGGCTAGCCGCTTGGCTTTTTCTTTTTGATATAAGACGCCCGTGTGGCTATTTGGGAATTTTCCCAGACCTCCCGTACAAAGGAGGTTATGGCGAAATTTTCCAAAATTTAAAGGCGTTAGTGAAATAATTGAAGTGGACACGATATAGGAATTTTTGAATGAACTATATTTATATAAATATATAAATATAAATAGAATTAAAACGAAACGTGGCCGTGCAGTTCGTGTTTTGAAACCGTGATTTCAAACGACTAGTGCGTGAAACCCGACCATTGGATTTTCCCGAAACCGCAACCGTTGGGTTCGCCTTGGAAATATCTTTCCAACGGCACCAACTTTGTGAAGATCCGACGGTTGGATTGTCTGGAATGTTTAATTCAAAACTGAAGAAAAATAGCGCCAAAAACGATTATATTTATATATATATATATATATATATATAATTAAATTAAATCGAACAACGACGCTGTAGTTCGTAAAATGAAATCGTAACTTCAAATGGCTAGTGTGGAAGATCCGACCTTCGGATTTTCCCAAAACTGAAACCGTTGGATTCGTTTTGAAATGACCTTCCTAATGATGTAGAATTTGTGAAGATCCAACGGTTAGATTTTCAGATATGTGTAAAACAAAATTAGTGAAAAGCAGCGACAGTGCATCGACACGACCCGAAACGTCGTTTAATTAAATATGGCCGTTTTAAATTAAATAAAAATGGCGATATATCGTTATAAAATACTATAGACGATATAGAGTGGAAATAAACCAGTTTTGTTGTGTTTGCTTGATATGTGATGGTTGAATGTATTTGACATGAAAATTATAACTAAATAACTGAAATGTGAATGTTGAATAGTCCAACCATGTGATTAATTAATTTGAAAATCTAAATATACGTGGGTTATTTGAAAAGGCCGAGTTTATCTCATTTCAAATAATCGATCGACGTTGAGAAGTCGAAGAGTCGAAGACGGCTGAAGACCGACGATCTCCACATTGGATGGATGGGCGCTACTGATGCTCGTTATTGGAGTAGCTACCATGAAGGAATTGAAGTAGTAGCCGTCCGAACATACTGTTGATTGTACGAATATGCGAGGAATTGGTGCCTCCGGTTTCGTTCAGACCCAGAACGGACTTGTAAATGGACTGTGTGTTTGACATTGGATTTTGTTCTGTGTTGATTGATCTCTGTTAAATATATATCTGTTTGGCGGCGGAGAATTTATTCTCTTGCTTAACGCCCTTCTCTGAGACGTACGAGCTCAGAGGTTATGTATTGACAGAAATCAGTCGCATGGAGTGGCTTGCCTGTGTGGCACGCCTAAGTGGCATATGATCAAGGCTTCTGTTACAAAGCAAAGTCTTGTGGTTGATGATCAAAGCATGGTCTGTGTGACGTAGCTTTGTGCATAACGTGAATTCGCGAGCCTCACACCCCGGTATGAGTCAAAAACGGGAGAAGGACCCAAGGAGTGCACGACGTTTCTTTCTAGCTATGGTGGTGTCAGTGACCTCCCAGCCCTGACATTTATATCTACTTTTCAGCTGTGTGGTTGTTGGAATACGAGGTGCCTCGATTATAGGTCTATAAGGACCGGGAAACGTGTGTTCAGGAATTGCCAATCCTCAAAAGTAAGAGAGGACCGGCCTTGGAGGATCAAGGGGATTGCTGTGTGCGGTCCCGAGGCATTTGCTAGAGTGTCTCGAATCGGAGAGGAGCTTGCCCCTTGCCTCTACTCATGAAGGAATCCAATTTCCAATACGAAATATGCGGACGTGATTGTATTACTAGCATGGCGACATAGTGGTATGGGTCATTTATTCCGCCTAGGATTGATATTTATGATTGAAATCGCTTTTGAAACATATATACACTTGTAATAATATCAAGCACTTTTATTTTGTTCGTATGAAGCATTTTTGGCTATTATAAGGTAAAAACTCTATCCTCCGGCTTGCGTTGCATTGTGTGATGGGACCTGAGTCTTATAATGGCTTCATTTTATAAAAAGCATTGTGTTGATTTAATTATTTATTTTATTTCATGCACTAGCACTCATTGGAGTAAACCCGTTCTGCGAAAGTGGCGTGGTCCTTTGATTTGCCTTATTATTGTTGTTAATAAGTTGAGTAGATTTCTCATACCAGTCCCATGACTGACTCGTAGTTTGTTTCACCTTGCAAGCTCGGGTTCCCTCATTTTCACACGGGCAACCTAGTTACAGGTTTCTGACGCATCTTTTGGCTCATGGCGAGGCTTGACTACACCGTGCTGACTTGGATTTTCTCCGCCATTATTGTATCTATATTATGATTCCTCCATTGGCGATGTAGACTGATATTCCTTTTGTGTACTCTTTATGTATGATTCCGCCTCAGGCGATGGTGACTGATTATGTATCATTATGCACTAAGTTGTATCCTGTACTGTGCTTCTCTGATGTGATGATATCAATATGATTCCGCTGTCATATGTGTGTAAATTATTCTACTTTCTGTTTATGCTATTATCTGTGATCTGCTAATGATGATTAATGTGTTATATTCCAATGATTATCCTTAACACCGTGTCACGGGGTTTTGGGATCGTCACACTTCTGTTCTTAGGGAATGAAGCAAATAACATTATTTGCTTCGGTTCCTAAGGAGCCGATACAAATAACATTATTTGCTTCAGTGCATTTGCTTCAGATTTTAACACAATAGAAGCAAATGATACTATATGCTTCCGTTGGGGGTACAACAAAAGCAATTAACGCTACTTGCTTTGGCACATTGCTTCTGTTGTGTGAAAAACCGTAGCAAATGATAGTATTGTTGGATCTAGAATAACCCTAGAGGGGGGGGGGGGGCGGTGAATAGGGTTTTTCACAGTTTTTAACTAAATTAAAAAATATAACGAGATATATATAATAATAAACAAATTACAAAATATTACAGAAACAGAAATGCAGAAAGTAAATCACACACAAATATACCCAGCTTCGGCAAAACCCTGCCTACTACTGCATTTCTAAGGTTTCTACTAGGTGATAGAACAGATCAACACTGATTGCTTGCCCTTCCACAGTTAAAGCTTTTTCCTCTAGGCTTGGCTTCTAGCAAATTGTTGCCGAAATTGCTTTAACTATGGTAAGCTGGCATAACCCTGCCTACTTCCCATTTTTGCTCATGCCATATTTACCTGAATTTGCTGCATGTTTTGTTTGTTCATTGCTTGTGTTTGCACCCTTGTTTAATCATTGTAACTTGCACCTGAGCTATTGAGTTGTTTCATATACAAGTCTTGTGTGTGTGAGTACTGTGACTTAGACTGTATTGCCTTCACTTATCTGCACTTGCTGGTGTACTTATGCATTGATTGTTGACCCTATTGTCACATGTACCCGAGCCAGAGCATGAGTGTATATACACCTAGCTGCTGCCATTTTAACTTGTTTGCAGAACTGAATTTCACGTTGACTGTACTTGTTTTGTATCCATGTCCATGTATTGCTGAAATGTCATTCTTGAAACATATGCTTCTGCCTGCTAAACACTTGAACATTTGAGTAGCCATACCATTTGTGTAATCTGCACGCTTGTAGCATGAAGTTTGTCACTTGCTTATATATGAACTGTCCATTTATGGCTTGTCAATCTGGCTCGACACATTTGTATATACATTGCACACTAATACATGCTGCTTGTCTTCCATTTTTGAATTTCTTGGCTCGACACTTGGGCTACCTTGTACATGAGCATGCACTGTTTATTCTTGACTATTCTGGTTTGACTTTGTTGACTTGTGTTGACCATGCTGCACTGAGTCGAGATGGTCCACGTGGCTCCTCCTCAGTTGCACACTGGATTGGCGAGGCAGTGCACACATGTGTATATATGCACGTGTGTATATGCAGCCATCCATAATATTTTTCTGTCCCTGCAACGTATATACATACTGTCTGCCTTGTGGTATTTACAGTGTATCACTGTGAATCTCACAAGCTGTCTAGACACAGATTGATGGTTATATAAATCAGATCAAGTCATGAAAAATGATGAGAAACACACCAGAAAACTGAGGCAAATAAAATTTTTAAAATAAAATTTATATTTGCATGAATTTTGAATACTATTTTTGTTCCATATACTGTGTGTGTGTTTCTATATATGACAGGTACGAAGACTGGACTGACTGAAGACAGGTTTGACAGAGAACCAATGAAAACAGAAGATTGAAGACAAGGATTGTGTGAAAAAGTGTATATGTATACGAGTCTGTGTAAATGAATGAATGAGTGAAACTGTAACTGAAAGATAGAGTGTTGTAGTGGAGAGCACTGTATATGAAATTGTAATTGATATGTAATACAGAGATGTATAAATAGTGGAGTTATAAAAAATTTGTACTGTTTCAATGTTGAAATAAAATATTCTATTTAAATAAAATACTGTGTTAATATTTGAACTTCTGTACAGTAGTATTTCACTTAAATATAAATATTATATTCCTGTCTGTAATGTGACAACAGTACAATAACAAACACATTCAAAATAATATATACTTGTTTGTTATCATCAAACAAAAAATCATATAATTGTATATACAACACCGTTATATACAACAATCTCCCCCTTTTGATGATGACAAACAAATAAAAGATTTTGAATATAATAAATGTGTTTGTTGTGAATATTTAAACTCCCCTTATTTAAATGCTCCCCCTACAACAGAAACTCCCCCTATAACTATGCATGAGTGAAATGTATGAATAATAATAAATTTTCAAAATTGAAAATATTTATAAAATATTCACTCATAAATCAAAATCTCAACCCATTCTCCCCCTTTTGTTATCATCAAAAGGTTACAGACATTAAAATATAGATGAAAAATGACTAGAAAATATAATTTCAGCTTAAGAGGAAGAACAGTCATCATAAATCTCAATCAGTCAAACAAAAATCATAATAAACTGAGAACTAGTGGCATATTTCACAATTTAGAATGACGGATTTACGATGAATTTTATATATAATGGAGAGAGTTACAAAAATATGATTTCCAATTATTTTTCAATAAAAGTTAAAAAAAAAATGAAGCACAAAAACAGTGATGGTTTTGGACTATAATTATAAATTCAACTTAAGTGACAAAATAGTATAATCTCAAATCCTAATAGCTATCAATCAACAAATCATAATACGTCATAAAATATTAACACATTTCACAGATTAGAAAATGGATTTATAGGCTGATTTTTATACTCAGAGGAGAATTTCAAATTTATTTCTATTTTTAGCACTTTATTCCTTTTTTTTATTTAAGAGCACACTGACCACGTATAACCAGAGCTTGGATTTTTAAATGGGATCAGTCGCAGCTTAAATTATAAGATGTCTCATAACCATGCATAACCAGAGCTTGAATTTTTAAATGAGGTTAGAGACATTCTTATATATTAATTATATTTTTTTATTTTCAGCTTCAAAATAGAAAAACTCCTCAGTATATAAAATCAGTATGAATGATAGAAATGCGGTAGGTACAGAAATGGATTGTGAAATAAATTTCTATATTAATTATATTATGAAATTTGCTCGACTGTACCGGGATTATTGAAAATTTTCAATTATCACTAATTTTAAATAATAACATAGCCACAGTTCCATCACAAATATTTTCTCTGTTTATTCAAGTTGATTTCTTTTTTAAAAAAATAATCAAACTCTCCACATTAATATAGAATTATCATGGATGGCAGAAAGACGATAAATAAAGGAGGTGGTCGTGAAATAATTGCCAGTTCAAAGATATTATAATAAATATTCAACCATCACGAAAATATTTAAATAAAATCTCCTCTTGTTGTGAAATATACCGCAGTCACAATTCATCACAATTTCAAATTCTGATAATATTTTTTGATGAATTATAACTACAGTTCAATTCGGATATTGATTTCAATTTCAGAATGAATAATCAATAAATAATTTTAAAATTGAAAATCAATCACAAGAGGAAATTAAACAGATTTATACAAAAAATGAATCTATACAGGGTGTAGATAATTAAAAAAAAAAGTGATAAAGCTGATACCAATTGTAGTCTTCTTTATCGAGGAATTTAATTACACCCTGACGGACTATCATGGACATCTCACACCAAAGAACTTTAAACACAAACCCAGCCAGACAAATTTAGCACATTTATTTGTATAAGGAAAAAAATGTGTGGATCTATACAAGGTGAAAATTTGAATCTCAGTACAGATGGGTGAAACAAATATAAGGAACTTCTGATACCACTTGGTGTCTCTATTTACGAGGAATTTTAACATGATACTGAACAAGAATGTCATAGACAAAAGAATTATTAAGTACCAAGCCCAAACAGACGAGATAATAGATTATGCACATGTATCAGAGCAGCAAGCAAGTGATTCCAGAACAAACATTTTTTAAAGCAGTATCATAGCAACACAGAACATAGTTTCAAATCATACTTGTCAAGATGATGGCCACATATGATGATTCATGATCTAATGAATAAAATATTGTTTACTTGAAATCATTTGAGGAATATGAAAATATCAGAATTTAATGAATCAATCACACCAGATTATAAATTTCTGATTCGAGGTATGTGTGAGATTCAATAAATCAATAATTTCAAATGATTTTAAACAAACAAATATTTAAATCAAATAATCATGAAATAAGAGTGAATTTCAAGACCAGATTTACAAAAGAAATTTTCATAAGTATCTTAGACAAGTGTGAGATTAGATTCAGATCATTTACATCAAATTTGAGAGGTATTCATGAACTAGAAAATTAAAGTAATTTATTTGAAATCACTTGAATCAATGTCAAGTTCTGGGATATAATGAATCAGTCACACAAGGTTGATAATTTCAAATTTAGGAGGTGTGTGAGATTCAAAATATCAGGAATTTCAGAAGATTTCAAACAAATTAATTTCAACCGTACTAATCATGAATAAAAATGAATTTTAAGATGTATCACCGAGACAAGACATTTTAAAAGAAATATTCGAGCCATTCTGAAAATTACTGGAATTGTCACAACTGGTAAATAATAGTGTGCTGTAATGAGTATAATATTTTGAGATTTTCTAAAATGAATTAGATTAAACTTAGAACAGCAAAGGTGTGTGAATTTCCATATAATTTTCAGATCTTCAAAACAATTTCGAATTCAGATTAACAGTGTTCAAGATATAACAAGAATACGTCAACACCGTTAGGAATTCAGAAAACAGAAAATGAACTTCAAAACAATTGCAGATAAAAAAAAATTCAGTATTTGGAAATGATTAAAAGTATCAGAGTTCTATACACGCAAAACAAATTTCCAGAATATCATGAATACTGCAATTCAAATGCTGCAATTCAAGAAGCAAAAAAAAAAAATGACAGTGATAAATCAAATCAGAAAAGACAGAAGAAAGAGATAGAAGTGAGAAGAAGAAGAAATAAGCAAAAGAAAAAATCAAAATAGAAAATATTTACAGAGGTGAATTTAGAGATCATACCAGAATCCAGTGTAAATCAGAATCTCTAACTCAACAGTCTTGGCTAAGGAACTGTGAATAACCTGATGATATGATGCAGTTTGAATTCAGTTTCTCTTTAGCAAAGTAGTTCCTCAGCCTCCTCTGGTACCTAACAGTTTAGAGGGTTAAGTGGTATAACAAAATTTGTAAAACCACTCTGAAATGTGTTTACTACTTTTGGTACCCAAACCTGTTTGTATAACAAACCATCTGAATTTACCTTTATACCCTTAGGAACCCAACTCTGTTTGAGTTTAACAAAGCCCGTTTTATTTCCTTTTGGGATCGAAGAATGTATAAATGGTTTATTATAAAACAAGTTCTCATTTCTGTTGTGACTTAAAAACCTTTTCGAATTTTCAAAATTCAAATTTTCAGAACGACCCTTCTTGTAGCAATTTGAAGGATTTTTTGAATCACAAGAATTTAAATTTTCAAAAACATTTGCCTTTCCAAAACCAAGACCTTGTTTATGACTAACCGAAAATTGGTTTTGCAACAGCATATTCAACGATTTTCCCCATTAGAAAATTTACCCAAAGTTGATTCTAATCGTCGAATTTTGGATTTAAGATCAGAATTTTCTTTTATCAGATTTGAACAATGATTAATGCTGATCTTTCTCCTTTCAGTATCATTTTGTTTCAGAAACAAATTTTTGTTTTCAAGAAGTTTGATTTTGGTCTTGGACTCAATGATTTCAGATTCAAATTTAATTTGTTTTTCAAATTCAAGTTTCTTGAAATTTTCAATCTCTTTTTCAAGCTCGTTTAAAATTAAATCACTTTTCAACAAGCTTTCTTTTTCAGCAATTTCATGTTTGGAATTCTTGATAGCCTTAAGATAACTAAATTCTTTTTGCAAAGAATTGTTTGAATCTTTTAGCTCAACCTCGTTATCTTTTAAAATCAAAATTTCCTCTTTAAGCCTTTGAATATTTTTATTGAGATGAACGAGGTCAGTTTTCAATTTCAAACAACCGTCACAGTTAGAATTTTCTAATTTCATGACATTTGTAAATTCTGATTCCAAACAGTTAATTTTGCTATTTAACTCATGATTTTTCGATTTTAAAGATTTGTTTTTACGATGGAGTTTGTCAACGATTTTTGTTAAATCAATACACATATAAACCAACTCTTCATATGAGAAGCTCTCAGTCTCATTGTCTGTTGAGTCTCCATCGTCTGATCTACTTAAATTTTCATTTGTTTCTTCTCCTGAGCATAGATCTAAATCTGTTTTGTCCATTTTGGATTTTGAGCTGCTGTTGTCAATCTTTCCATACTTCATATCGAGAAAATTCCATATTTCCTGCGCAGTCAGGCAATGAGAGATGAGGTTATATTGGACATCATCAATATAAGAATACAAAGTGTGAATAGCACGAGAATTAAATCCAATCTCGTTCCTATTAACCATATCATAACCATTAATAACAGTATCCCAACATTTCATATCAATAGATTTTAAATATAATTCCATTTCTAATTTCCAATTTAAAAAATTGGTACCATTGAAAATAAATGGAATACGACTGGACTGATCCTCAGAGGACTGAGAGCTAGTGAACATCATTTCTCTAGAGTTAAACAGAATACCTGCTCTGATACCACTTGTTCTCTCTTTCTCGAGGATTTTAATGACACCCCGGTGGCAAACAAAGGTACCTCAGAGACTGATTTCACGTCCTGCCTCTCGACATGGACAACCACCCACGGACATGTAGGGATAAGAGTCACTACTTCGCCACTAGATCATAGAGCGAGAACTCCCTATCATGTTGTAACCTTATACCAGCTCTGATACCACTTGGTGGATCTAGAATAACCCTAGAGGGGGGATGAATATGGTTTTTCACAGTTTTTAACTGAATTAAAAAAATCTAACGATATATATATAATAATAAATAGATTACAGAATATTATAGAAACAGAAATGCAGAAAGTAAATCACACACAGATATACCCAGCTTCGACAAAACCCTGCCTACTGCTGCATTTCTAAGGTTTCTACTAGGTTATAGAACAGATCCCGCATATAAGACCATGTACACTCGCAAACCCTGCTCCTATTCTAACCCTACGCTAAAAAACATAGACTGATCGATATCCCCTCGATCAGATTCCCCTGTTTACGACCCCGTAAGCAGTAAACCAGATTTTACAGACTCTGTCAACTGTCAGTCACACCCTGACTGATTTCCTAGTATTCTACAGACGCTAGAAACTGTTCGTTTGATTACAAAAGAAATTGAAAAATTTCAACAAAAAAAATAAAGTCAAAAGAAACCCTTATTAAAATGAATAGAGGGGTTTAAATATAAGGGGTCATCCCCTTTTAAAAAAAAAAAATCCAAAGCCCCTTTTCATCTTAGCCGGCCCATTTGTTTATTTGCCCGATCACTTTTGCTTTTGCTCTGGAGATTAAAAATGGCGGTGGTGGAATCAAAAACTAGGGTTTCAGCTTTCTCCCCAAATCGATCGGTTGCTTGATGAAATTGCGTGTCCCTTTAATCTCGAGTGGCTTGAATTTTCAACTGGATATTCTCTGGTGGATGGATTTGGGATTCTCTTTCTCTCAATCGAAACGCTTTTGGAAACTGTGAGTGAATTTGAATATTTTGATTCTCTGTTCCTTGAATTTAATCGTGTTTTTCCTTTGAATGCCAGTGATGAATCTGTGTGTTAGTTTATAGGATTATGGAATCCTAAAACATAGCTCTGATTTCATTAATGGTTCGACTGATTTGTGAATTTCCTCTTTTGATATGACGGATTCAAATTTCTCTGTAAATTGCGTTGATGATTTTTAAAAATCTTTAATTGCTTGTCAATACTGGGATTGATTTCATGCCGAGATTTCTGAACAAAATGAATGAGTTCTGGAATTGATTGTTCTTGCCAAAAGAGTGATTGCGAGTTTTGTCTATAAAAGTTTGTGATTTCCTGCAACTGTTAGAAGCCTTGCCATAAATCATTCTTTGATTTCAGGAAAATAAAAGAAATGAATTTCTTTTCTGGAAACAATTCTTGACTGAAAATTCGATCTTGAAAAGAAAAATTCATTAAACACTTGCCAAATATTATTCCTTGTCCAAAAAGATTAATGCATGTTTTTGAAACTTGCCAAATTTTAAAAAAACTTTTCTGCTATATCAGGAAACAAAAAGAATTGTTTCTTTTCCAAACGATCAACACTGATTGCTCTTGCCATAAACCATTTTTTTTCTTGATTGAGAAATTTCATTTTAGAAATAAAAGTGAAATTTGATTGTTCACTTGTCATTTAAGTCAACCTGTATTTTCTGAAAAGAAAAAAACAGTATTGATTTCTTTTCCTTTGTGAATCATACCATGTTGTAATTCAAAACTGGAAACTTTGAAATTGATTGCCATATAAGTTTTGGAAAGAAATAAAAGATTTCTGAAATGAATTTTTGCCTGGATTGATTTGCACATACTTTTCTGCTTTGTCAAAACTGCAACCATTTATGCACAAAGTTCATTAACCTGAAATTTGAATCATTCTGCCTTGCTTTGTTACATCATACACTGATTTGAACTATGCCAAATATGTGTCTCTCATGTTTGCTGTTGCACTCCTTATTTGTATTCGACCATGCTGATTTCCTTGAATCAATGAAGAACTTCCCATTTTTGCTCATGCCATATTTACCTGAATTTGCTGCATGTTTTGTTTGTTCATTGCTTGTGTTTGCACCCTTGTTTAATCGTTGTAACTTGCACCTGAGCTATTGAGTTGTTTCATATACAAGTCTTGTGTGTGTGAGTACTGTGACTTAGACTGTATTGCCTTCACTTATCTGCACTTGCTGGTGTACTTATGCATTGATTGTTGACCCTATTGTCACATGTACCCGAGCCAGAGCATGAGTGCATATACACCTAGCTGCTGCCATTTTAACTTGTTTGCAGAACTGAATTTCATGTTGACTGTACTTGTTTTGTATCCATGTCCATGTATTGCTGAAATGCCATTCTTGAAACATATGCTTCTGCCTGCTAAACACTTGAACATTTGAGTAGCCATACCATTTGTGTAATCTGCACGCTTGTAGCATGAAGTTTGTCACTTGCTTATATATGAACTGTCCATTTATGGCTTGTCAATCTGGCTCGACACATTTGTATATACATTTCACACTAATACATGATGCTTGTCTTCCATTTTTGAATTTCTTGGCTCGACACTTGGGCTGCCTTGTACATGAGCATGCACTGTTTATTCTTGACTATTCTGGTTTGACTTTGTTGACTTGTGTTGACCATGCTGCACTGAGTAGAGATGGTCCACGTGGCTCCTCCTCAGTTGCACACTGGATTGGCGAGGCAGTGCACACGTGTCTATATATGCACGTGTGTATATGCAGCCATCCAGAATATTTTTCTGTCCCTGCACCGTATATACATACTATCTGCCTTGTGGTATTTACAGTGTATCACTGTGAATCTCACAAGCTGTCTAGACACAGATTGATGGTTATATAAATCAGATCAAGTCATGAAAAATGATGAGAAACACACCAGAAAACTGAGGCAAATAAAATTTTTAAAATAAAATTTATATTTGCATGAATTTTGAATATTATTTTTGTTCCATATTCTCTGTGTGTGTTTCTGTATATGACAGGTACGAAGACTGGACTGACTGAAGACAGGTTTGATAGAGAAGCAGTGAAAACAGAAGATTGAAGACAAGGATTGTGTGAAAATGTGTATATGTATACGAGTCTGTGTAAATGAATGAATGAGTGAAACTGTAACTGAAAGATAGAGTGTTGTAGTGGAGAGCACTGTATATGAAATTGTATTTGATATGTAATACAGAGATGTATAAATAGTGGAGTTATAAAAAATTTGTACTGTTTCAATGTTGAAATAAAATATTCTATTTAAATAAAATACTGTGTTAATATTTGAACTTCTGTACAGTAGTATTTCACTTAAATATAAATATTATATTCCTGTCTGTAATGTGATAACAGTACAATAACAAACACATTCAAAATAATATATACTTTTTTGTTATCATCAAACAAAAAATCATATAATTGTGTATACAACACCGTTATATACAACAAGTATTTGCTTCAGTTGTGAGCTCAACCGAAGCAAATGAGGCGAAACAACTGACCTGTTCTGTAGTAGTGCAGATCCTTCATCCCGAAGCCAATAATCTTGAAATCAAATGAATTTGGTAAACTTTCATTCAACAAATTTGAAACTTTAAGATCCTTTTTTCAAATCGAATTATGACCAGATATATTCATTTTTTGAAGTAAAACATTTTCATTGAAATTCAAAGATATCGTTTTACAAAGCCATTAATTTTTGGGATCTGTAGAAGATACTTCCATTAGCTTTGAGAAGAAGAACCATACCTGCAGGTGCCTTAAGAGATCAAATGCCCAAACACTTCTATGTCAAAAAAGAAAAAAACCTGACTTACTCTGAGTTTGAAGCAAACATATATATATATATATATATATATATATGTATGTATGTGTATATGTATGTAAATTTAGTTTTTGCAATGGATATGTACAAACTTCAGATTTGTTTTATTTATTTATTAAAAAAAAGGGATGACATTTTATAGGTAACAATGCTAAGCAAGCAAGAACTATTTAAGAAAAATTAGATGACACGTTTTATAGGTAAAAATGGTAAGCAACCAAGAATTTTTCTGGCTTTCACATTCTGTCATTATAGTCCCATCCAAAAAAGGATCAAAATCACACACATAATGAAGCACAAAAGATATGATCAGGTCCATCTTTTGTTTTTATTACATATATTTTTCCTTCTTGCATCATCTTGTCATTTCATTGGTTTATGTTATTTTTAGCGGTTAAAATATTAAATTTTCTTACCATTTATCGAAAAGAAAATCACATTACTTTACTTAACTTTTCTTAAAAAGACATTGCATTCAATCGTTCTTCCTCCATTAATCTACACGATAGACCTTTAGATTTTCCTATATGTGCAAGCCTTTCGAATGTGAACATAGGATTGAAAGCAAGATCCTCTAATTTTCTAGTTCTTGATAATGCAACAAACGTTAGACCAAGACTTTCTTTGTCGCCTATGTCAATTATCGTTTGATCAAGTGTTAGTCCTTGACTTTTATGTATCGTTATCGCCCGACACAAACCTAAAGGTAATTGAGTTCGCCTGCATGTTGTACCAAAAGAAGTTTTCCAATTTACAATTTGAGGAGTAATTGAAATGATGTTTGTTCCATGTCGAAATTAAATTCAATGATATTTATCAAAATTGACCACTACTGCAAGTGGTAAATCATTGGGAGAGCTTGTTGATCGAGAATACACGATATCCATAATAGTACCCATAGCACCATTAACCAACCCATTTTGATCTGAAAGATTAGATTGCAGCATCACTCAAGCACCTACACAGAGATAAATACATTTTTCTAAGTCATTTGCATCATCAGAAGAAGCAATAGATGTCGTTTCACAATTGTTTAAAGAAGGAACGCGAGCAATGGGTTTTTCAAGTTGAATCAAATGATTCTTGTCATGTTCATTAGATGTCATTCTTGTTAGAAAAAGATAAAGAGCATTTGTAAAATTTTCCTTTACATCCTCAGATAATGTAAGCCAATCTCTAGTTTTGAAAAGTTTCCAGTCGTTTGAAGTAGATGCACATCTACTCAATCTTTCTAAAGCCTCTCGAAAAGGCGCTTGCTTATCCCCGGCTTGACAAAATATATAAGATTGTCTTACACACTTATCAAAACTCATATAAGCAAGCCCTCCACGTGGTTGCATAAGATTCCCACCTTTCACGTATAACAAACTATCACACACAGGAGGTAGTTGTCTCATATCACCGGCTAAGACAATTGATACACCGCCGAATAAGTCATTAACTGAAAAAATATCACGACATCGTAAATCGATATTTGCAATCATTGTTCTACCAAACATGCTATATTCATCAACTATAATCAACTTGGTATCTTCAAAATCATCTTGCATGCAACGACATTGCTCTCCTGAAATTTCTTTATAAGAAGACTTCTTTTCTGTGGAAATTGAAAATTCATGATGTATAGTGCTACCACCAATGTTGAATGCAGCAACTCCAGTTGAAGCCATTATACGAAATGCTTTCCTAGTTCCAAAATGAGCAAAAATCATATGAACAATAACATTTATAAGAGTTGATTTCCCTGTACCAGCTCCATCGCATATAATCATTCAAATTGATTTTCCGGCTATTACGGATTTATATATCATATCATGTGCAGTTCGTCGATTGTCAGACAACCTTTCTAAAGGAACAGAAATGGAACCATTTATGCGGTCATTTGTAGAATCAAGAGCATTCGTAAATTGTTATGTATAAAATTACGTTCGGTTTCTATATTAGGATATTGCTGAAGTGACTCATTTCAATTATACGAAGTATCGAAATCTCGTAGACCAATTTCCACCTCCTCTCCTGGAGTGAATATAGGTCCCATTGCCGCCGCTATAATCCATTCCTCTTGTTGAATTTCTTCAATGTCGTTTACATCATTATTCATTTTAAATTCATCTTCTACGGCTTTTGGAAGTGATTGAGGTCGGATAAAACCCAGATGAATATATCTATCAGACCAAGTATCAATATTTCTTTTCTATTCATTTAGATTTCGATAATGATGGTGTAGCAATACCTGTATTAATAAATTTGATTAGCGGTTCGAAATGCAAAGGTTATAACAATCATTATAGAAAATGTACTATTTCAATAATCAAGGTATTTAAAGGCAAAAAAATTAAAGTAAATTTGAAAAGGAAACACTGTTCTATTTACGTATACAATCCTATAAAATTTTCATTATGTCAACAGTAGTACTTAAGAAATAAAATTAATTTTGTATCACCTGTTGTTCGCAAAAGAGCTCCCAATTTTCACTAAATGGTGGAATATTGCTCTTCAGATCTGGTATTATTCGTACCACTGCCTCTGTTCGTAATTGATGCCAACCATTATTATAAAATAGGAAGTTTTTTGTCATATCAAACAGTGAGAAATTTTCATGCTCGGTTGGTCGATCCATATATCTTATTTTAAAATTTAGATCAGATTCTACCATATCTTCATTCGTTGTGGTATTTCGACGTTTGATCACCATCGACAACATGCCTTTCTCGCTTACAGTAAGCTGCACTATTGTTCCGGATGAACGTAATAAAGGATATGACATTAGAAGATGACATAATTCCTGTGCGGAACGTACTAAAGGATATGACATTAGAAGATCACCATCGACAACATGCCTTACTCGCTTACAGTATTAATGCAAAAAGGCCAAGTGGTCGCTTATGCCAGCCGTCAGCTGAAGCCACATGAAAGAAACTATGCAACTCATGATCTTGAGTTATTAGCTATCGTGTTTGCTTTAAGAATCTGGAGGCATTATTTATTGGGCAAGAAGTTCGAACAATTCAGGGATCATCAATCCTTAAAATATCTATTCACTCAGAAGGATCTAAACTTGAGACAACAGCGTTGGTTAGAATTCCTTGCAGCATACGATTTTGAAATTCTATACACTCCAGGGAAAGCCAATGTTGTAGCAGATGCGCTCAGCATAAAGAATGAAATCATTGCCAGTTTTATCATTACGTCTTCTTTAATTGACAGGATCTCGACCCTTCAAAAAGAGGATAATTTTGTAAAAGTGATGATCAAAAGGATCGATGAAGGCATGGACTCCAGCTTCCATGTGGATAGTGAGGGAATTTTGAGATTAAAAGGAAGAATTTGTGTTCCCGACATCTCCGAGCTAAAGAGAGAAGTGCTTGATGAATGCCACAAGTCCAAATTAAGTATCCATCCTGGTGTGAGCAAAATGTATAACGATATCAAGTGCACATTCTGGTGGAAGGTGATGAAAAGAGATATCTCATTATATGTTAGCAGATGCCCCATTTGTCAACTAGTCAAGAGTGATCAACAGAAATTGGCTGGATTATTACAACCCTTAGAAATTCCAGGATGGAAGTGGGAGCAAATCTCGATGGACTTCATTGATGGTTTGCCTCGAACTAAGAAAGGAAACGACAGTATATGGGTAATCGTAGATCGCTTCACGAAGACTGCCCATTTCATACCTGTCTGATCCAACAGAATGGCCCAAAGTTTAGCACAGATTTACTTCATGGAAATAGTTAAACTACATGGGGTGCTGCTCAATATAGTCAGTGATAGAGATCCCCTGTTTACTAGAAAATTCTGGGAAGCATTCCAGACAGAATTGGGATCCAAATTGAATCTAAGCACAGCTTATCACCCTCAGACAGACGACCAGACTGAGCGGGTGAATAGAATTCTAGAAGATTTACTACGGGTTTGCGTTATTGATTTTGGAGGCTCATGGGAAGATCACTTACATTTAGCCGAATTCTCTTATAACAATAGCTATCAAGCAAGTTTGGGAATGTCTCCATTTGAAGCATTATACGATAGACCGTGCAGATCTCCCGCATGTCGGGTAGAACCTGGCAACAGACTTGTGTTAGGACCCGATATGATTCAAGAAGCATCGGATAAAGTCGATTTCATTAAGAAGCGATTGAAAACCGCACAGGGCCGACAAGAAAGTTATGCTGATGCTAGAAGGAGAGATTTATCATTCGCCGTTGGCGATTATGTTTATTCAAGAGTTTCTCCAATGCGAGGAGTAATCAGATTTGGCAAGACTGGGAAGTTGGCACCGAGATTTATTGGTCCCTTTCCTATACTTGAACGGATTGGAACTCTTGCATATAGGGTTTCATTAACTGATTGGTTGCCTGGTGTGCATGATGTGTTCCACGTGTCTCAACTCAGAAAACATGTTCATGATCCAGATCTTGTTGTGGAAGAAGCAGCGCAACAGGATTTTGACATAACTCCAGAATTAGCGCTCAGAAGAGAGCCATTAAAGATAGTGGGCAAAGAAACTAGAGAGCTAAAGAGCAAAAAGATTCATTTAGTCAAAGTGCAGTGGAGTAGTGATCCTAGAGACTGTACTTGGGAGACTGAGGAAAGTATTAAACAAGCCTACCCCAAATGCAGAGTGGACATCTCTGACTAACTCCGGTGCAAGGTACCTTTACAATACTTTGCATTTACATTTTATTTCCTACTTAGTTGTTATTTCCTTTTCGAGGACGAAAAGTTTTAAGTGGGGGATATTGTAATAACCCAAAAAATGTGAACCAATTTAAAATTTTTAAAATTGGTTATTACCAAAGAATTTGAATAGTTGAAATAACATATTTCAATAAAATAGAGAATAGGGAATAGTATTGCAGTTTGAAATTTTGAAGACAAACTTTGTCTGACTATACCGGGTGGAAAATATATCGGATTTTAGCGAAACTGAAAATAATTAAATATGTTTATGAATACCTTTCTAACGAATCTGAAAAATCGAAGTTTCATAGCGGGAATCAAAAGTTATGGCCAAATGAATTTTCAGAAAGGTCGCTATATAGCATATATAGCCCTTGAAAATTTATATTTTGCATACGACCTCGAAATTCGACGAAACCACTTTTGTTGGGTTCAGGATGTCAAATTATTGCTAAGTTTCAAATTTCATAATTTTTGAAGCTAGTATGTGAGCTGGGCAAAAGAAAATGTGATTGGTCAATTTCTGTTAAAATGGGTCGACCTAAAAATGGCCGTTTTTCAAACGAGCTAAAAATTCGACGAAACTGGTTTTGTTAGGACCGTATCGTCAAAACAAAGCTAGATTTATTTTTCTGGAATTTTTTGATTCAGTTTGTGGCCCTGGCAAATTGAAATGTACGTTCAAATTAAATATTGAATGTTCTATACTTTAATTTGAAAATTAACTGACTGTAACAGTCGAATTGGCCAATGAAACATATCCCATTGTGTCCGGAATGGGGGTATTTAGCTAGGAGCGACAGTCGTTGGGTTTGATTTCGAGACCGTTTGTGAAAACACTATTTAAAATTTCCTATATAGCTTCGACCAATAGGAAATTTTCTTTTAAAAATAATAATAATAAAAATCGAAAAAAACCCTAGCCGCCAGGCGATTTGAACGGCGCATCGAGCTCGAAGCTTCCCATCATTGTTGCCGCCGCCACAGCCAGTTTCGCCGCCTCCTCTAGTTGAAGATTCTGATTGCCTTTGTCCCCTCTTTAAATCCGACCAAGCCTCGTCTCAAACCATCAATCATGCGCGTCGAATTTCGAGGAGAAAGTCGACCCCTTTGGAGCGCCGCCGCGACCTGATGGAGCCGCCGAGTCAGACGCCACCACCACCGACAGGAAGCTGGTTCGTAGCTCTTTCGCGTGGCACCACCTGATCGGAGCAACAAGGTACGGTTTGGCTGTAAAATCAAAACCTAGTTTTGAAGGTTTAAAAACTTTTCTGCTTCGAAATTCAAAAATGAAAATAACACTATAAAGCGTTGCAAAACTTTGAAAAATAATATCTTTTTCGTTCTTTAACGAAATTCGATGAAATAGGAGATACCGTGACCGCAAGGAGGCTCTCTACATTCTAGAAGAAGCCGCGGATTTTTCTGATCTTCCTACGATTTTTAGCACTGCAATAACCAAAGTGAGGAATCTAAACTGATTGTGTGAATGAAATCGCGTTGTATAAATTATATAAGCGAAGTGTAAATTATATACGCAATGTATACCTCATGTACATGTGTTGTATAAGTTATATTAGCGATGTATAAGTTATACAAGCGTTGAATGAAACATATATGCTTTGAATTGTGATGAAATGCAAGTGAATTATAATATAATATATATATACTCCCCTCGTCCACAGACCATGGACGATATTTATTGCTTGTGATTGACGTGATATTATATGGTATGACGAATGGTTGGAAATAATTGTTTGTGGTTGACATGATGGTTGAAAAATACCTTTGTGGTTGAAAAATATCCTCTTGTGGTTGAAACAAATTAGAATAGGATTGTGGAATTGAAAATAAAACATGCCGCCTGCGTGCGAACTAGATGCATGATCCCCATTGTCAAAAACCGTGAGGTTTTAAGGTAGAGCGAGGAGCCATACTAGGGACGGTCCCGGTTTTAACTACCCTGCCGTTATGCTGCCGAAATTTTCTGAAATATACATGTGTTAGAATAATTTTCATTCGTTGAAATAAATTACAACTGTATCGAAAATTCATTCGTTGAGTTGCAATTCATTCGTTGAGTTGAAATTCATGTGTTGAATATTATTTGAATTCAAACAAATAGCTTTAGCGATAAAAACCACATTTTTATATATATACAAACTATATCGAATATTCATGTGTTGAATTGAAATACGTTCGTTGAGTTGAAATTCATGTGTTGAATATTATTTGAATTTAAACAAATAGCTTTAGCGATAAAAATCACATTTTTATATATATACAAACTATATCGAATATTCATGTGTTGAATTGAAATTCGTTCGTCGAGTTGAAATTCATGTGTTGAATATTATTTGAATTTAAACAAATAGCTTTAGCGATAAAAACCACATTTTTATATATATACAAATTATATAGAATATTCATGTGTTGAATTGAAATTCATTCGTCGAGTTGAAATTCATGTGTTGAATATTATTTGAATTTAAACTAATAGCTATAGCGATAAAAATCACACACATACATATATATATATATATATATATATATATATACAAACTATATAGAATATTCATGTGTTGAATAGAAATTCGTTCGTCGAGTTGAAATTCATGTGTTGAATATTATTTGAATTTAAACAAATAGCTTTAGCGATAAAAATCACATTTTTATATATATACAAACTATATCGAATATTTATGTGTTGAATTGAAATTCGTTCGTCGAGTTGAAATTCATGTGTTGAATATTATTTGAATTTAAACAAATAGCTTTAGCGATAAAAATCACAATTTTATATATATACAAACTATATAGAATATTCATGTGTTGAATTGAAATTCGTTCATCGAGTTGAAATTCATGTGTTGAATGTTATCGTATGTTAAAATAAAATGAATAGACAATAAAAACTACACCTTTATTGTAAATATGAAGTGTTAAAAACATTCACGTGTTGAATAAATATTTTTGAATATAAAAATATTTCTTTTATCATGTATATGCTTTGATAAAAATACACACGTGTTGAAATAAATAATAGTTTGCTAGAAATATTATTATTAGCTTTGTTCTGCATATATATACATGTGTTGAACAGGAAAAATGGATTAGCTGTAGAGTAAAGAAATTATTTGCGTGCCCGACAAATAGGTAAGCCTTGATGAGTTGGCTGCGCAATTTTATTTTTATATCAACTCCTGTGAATGCCATTGGATGCGGAGTGCTGGTTATTCTGTGTGAAATAATGAACATCGCCATAGGATAGTAACAATTAATTTTGAACTACACTACATGGCATACTTCTTGACGATAGGCATACTTCATCATACACATAAGCAATTGGAGCTTGTGTGACGAGGTGGAAGATTTACCATACGAGCGAGAGGCTTGTATGGCGATGACTATATACTACAGGTTGAACTGATGACTGATATGGACTATATAAAATATAACGATAAATCGCCAGATTAATAAAAAAACCCACACGGTTCTGGAGTTGACAATAATCATGTCGCTCTAGTTATTAGATACGGCACATGGACTATTTATTTCCACACGGAAACGGGGTGACGAGAATTTATTCTCTGGAGTGATTATCTATACATGCTCCCCCGTAAACACCAGAATATATCACTATAAATATGTTGATGCTTTTTAGGATTTATTGGGTACCTAACACGGCCCAATAAATTTCCAAACCCCTCCCTGTACAAAGAAGGTTATGGCGAAATTTTTCGAAATATTAAGGCATTAGTGAAATATTTGAAGTGAAAACGAAGTTGAAATTATAGAATGAACTATAGTTGGAACTATAGAATGAACTATATTTATATATACAAATATAAATAAAATAAAAGGGAATCGAAGCCGTGTAGTTTGTGTTTCGGAATCGTAATTTGAAACGATTAGTGCGAGAAATCCGACCATCGGATTTTCCCGAAACCGCAACCGCTGGGTTCGCGTTGGAAATATCTTCCCAACGGCACCAACCTTGTAAAAATCCAACGGTTGGATTGTCCGGAATGTTTAATTTAAATCCAAAGAAAAACAGCGCTAGAATCGATTATATTTATATATAAATATAAATATAATTAAATTAAATTGAATAACGACGCTGCAGTTCGAATTTGGAAACCGTAACTTCAAATGACTAGTGTGGAAGATCCGACCGTCGGATTTTCACGAAACTGGAACCGTTGGGTTCGCTTTGGGAATATCTTCCCACTGATATAGACTTCGTAGAAATCCAACGGTTAGATTTTCCGATATGTGTAAAACAAATTAGGGGAAAAACAGCGCCAGTGCCACGGCACGACCTGAAACGTCGTTTAATTAAATATGGCCATTTTTAAATAAATAAAAAAGGCGAGAAATCGTTATAAAATATTATAAGCAACATAGATTGCAAATAAACTAATTGGGCTTGAATTGTTTGATATTTGATGGTTTATGTGTTTGATACGAAAATAAAACTAAAGAACTGAAAGATGGATGTCGAATAATATAACCATAGAAAGAATCGATTTAAATTCTAATGACGTGAATTATTTGAAAAGGCTGAGCTAACCCTCATTTCAAATAATTTATCGAGCGATTCGAATTGGAAAATGCAAAGACGATTCAAGACTGACGATCTTCGTATCGGTTGGATGGGCGCTACTGAGGTTCCTGACCGGAGTAGCTACCGGAAAGGGACGGAAGTAGTAGCCGTCTAAACGTATGTGTTGATTGGACGGATATACGAGGAATTTAACGCCTCCGGTTTCATTCAGACCCAGAACGGACTTATAAATGGACTGTGTGTCTGACATTGGATTTGTTCTATACTGATTGATCTCTGTTAAATATATATCTGTTTGGCGGCGGAGAATTTATTCTTTTGCTTAACGCCCTTCTCTGAGACGTACGAGCTTAGAGGTTATATATTGATGGAAATCAATCGTATGGAGTGGACTGCCTATGTGGCATGCCAAGATGCTGTGATCAAGGCTTCTGTTGCAAAGTAAAGTCTTGTGGATGATGATCAAAGCACGGTCTACGTGGCCTAGCTTTGTGTATTTCGTAGATTCGCGATCCTCACACCCCGGTATGAGTCAAAAACGGGATACGGACTGTAGGGAGAGCACGACGTTTCTTTCTAGCTATGGTGGTGTCAGTGACTTACCAGCCCTGACATATATATCTACTTTTCACCTTTGTGGTTGTTGGAATGCGAGACGCCTCGATTATAGGTCTGTAAGGACCGGGAAACGTGTGTTCAGGCATAATTAATCCTCAAACGTAAGAGAGGACCGGCCCTGAAGCATCCAGGGGTTACCCAGAGTGCGTAGTCCTAAGGCGTTTGCTAGAATGTCTCGAAGCGGAGAGGAGCTTGCCCCTTGCCTCGACTCATGACGGAAATCCCATTTCCAATACGAAATAACGGACTCGATTGTAGAACTAGTATGGCGACATAGTGATATGGGGCACTTATGACGCCTATGATTGATATTTATGATGCTATTCGCTTTTGAAACATATATGCACTAGTAATAATATCAAATGATTTTGCTTTATACGTATCAAGCATATTTCGCCATTATAAGGTAAAACTCTATCCTCCGGCTTGCGTTGCATTGTATGATGGGACCAGAGTCTTATAATGGCTTCATTCTTTTTAAAAGCATTGCGTTGTTTTTAAAGAATTTACTTTGTTTTGAATGCACTAGCAATCACTGGAATAAACCCGTTCCGCGAAAGTGGCGTGGTCCTATGATTTGGTTATTACTGTTGTTTAAGTTATTAGATAGATTCCTCATACCAGTCCCTATGACTAACTCGTTGTTTGTTTCACTTTGCAAACGCGGGTGCCCTTATTTTCACACGGGCAGCCTAGTTCACAGGTGACAGGTTGTTTTTGGCTCTGCACTGTTGCATAGAGTGCATTTTTGGCTCATGGCGAGGCTGACTTCACAGAGATGACTTTGACATTTTCTGCCATTATTGTACTTATATTATGATTCCGCCACGGGCGATGCAGACTGATTTACTTTCCGTACTTCTTATTGTATGTATATGTACCGCCTTCGGCGATGTAGACTGATACCCTTATTATGTCTCACTGCATGCATGTATTCCGCCTCTGGCGATGATGACTGATCACTTCCTTTTTATTTACTAAGTTAAATCCTACGCTATGCTATTCTGATGTTATTACATGTTGTGATTCCGCTGTCATATCCATGTAAAATTATTCTATTTATTGTTTCTGCTATTATCCGTACTCTGCTATGATGATTAATGTGTTATATTCCAATGATTATCCTTAATACCGCCCCTCGGATTTTGGGATTGTCACAGTTGGTATCAGAGCTTTGGTTAATCTTAGCTCCGGGATCTAACACATTAAACACCTCATCAGAATAGAATCAGTAGTGCTCTAAGGCGAGTAGCTCATTAGAGATAGGATTAGCAATGTCCTAGAATGAGCTAAGCAGATTAGCAAAACAAATTTGATCAGTACATCATTTCCTTTCCTTGTATTCCCCTGCTTTATCATTTATGAAAATTATCAAATCTGTGAGCTTGACTCTTTTCTTGCTTATACAGTACTCTTAGATGGCTACACGAGCAGCAGCAGCTCGAGGAGGCCGTGGAGGCCGAGTAGGAGCAGCAGGAGGACGGGAGAATATCCCCGTAGTTGAGGGAGGCCCTATTGTTCAGCCACCAGCACCCGAGGACTTCGAGCTAGACAGAGTAGCGAAGAGGTATAGGAACCTTGGGGGAAACCCTTTTCTGGCACTGGTACAGTGACCGAGGCTATAGCTTGGTTGAAGACCTATGAGAAAATCTTTGAAGGAATGGGTATGGGAACCAACAACAAAGCACGACTTGGTATTTGGCTCCTACAGGAGGAAGCAGAGCTGTAGTGGGATGCCATTACCTCAGAGGATGCAGCAGGTACTGTCAGAACCTGGGAGCAATTCAAAACTATGTTCAATGAGAAATTTGTACCTGAACAGGCTCTAGAGAGGATGCGAGAGCAGTTTGCTAATCTCCAGCAAGTGGATCTCTCTATTCAAGATTACCTGAATAAATTCACCCAGTTGTCGCGCTATGCTCCAGAGCTTATTATGACTAACAAAGCAAAGAACAAGAGATTCATATTTGGGCTAAAGCGCAAGTACCATGACAGAGCCATGAGCAACATCAAACTCTCCTTCATAGAATTGGTAGAAATGGCTTGCAATTATGAAGATATGGATGAAAGACATGCCAGCCAAGACCGCTCCAAAAGTCAAGCTGGTAATAAGCGCAAGGCTTCAGCAGATCAACCCGAGTCTAGCATTACCGCGGCCGCTACTCAGAAACCTGCAAAGATCCCCAAAGGAAATTGCTACAACTGCGGGAAGCCAGGTCATTTTTCTAATGTATGCAAAGCCCCGAGGAAACCAAAGGCCAATGACTCAGCTGAATGCTACAACTGCCATAAGAAGGGGCACTATAGCAGGAATTGTCCTCTGAAGCAGAATGCACAAGTGGCTCATGTGTATGACGGGGAGACCCCGCCAGCTACCACCGATGGATCAGGTAAACCCGACATCTTGGGAGGTACCCTTACCATTAAAAATATTCCTGTTTCTGTACTTTTTGATATTGGTGCATCACGTAGCTTCATTTCTGGTAACACTGTTCACAAGTTAAAATTGAAACAAAGAAAACTTAAAGAACCAATTAAAGTTCAAAACCCGATAGGAGGTTCTGTTAGTCTCAGTTCGTACTGCAGAGTGCCTATCTCTTATGCATGTTACAAGTTTCCGATCCACTTAATCGTCATGGATTTATCAGAATTCGATGTTATTCTCGGTTCGGAATGGTTAACCAAATATAGGGCCGAAGTTAGATGTGCCGAAAGAATCATTAAAGTCGAAACGAAGCTTGGACCTATATATATACCATGCCATGGTTCAGAAATTAATAGAATAGAATTTTGGTCTTCTTTAGAAGTTACTCCCCCTTCATTAGAAAAGATACCGGTCGTTAAAAACTACGCGGATGTGTTTGAAGAAGTAGAAAACTTACCGCCGCAAAGAGAAATTGAATTTAGAATAGATCTAATTCCTAACGCCCGACCAGTAGTACATCCAATTAGAAGAATGGCCCCGAAAGAAAAAGAAGAGTTGGGTAGTCAAACCCGAGAATTGCTTTGGAAAGGTCTGATCAGAACGAGCTTTTCAGCTTGGGGAGTAGCAGTAGTATTTGTCCCGAAATCGGACGGTACTCTAAGACTTTGTGTTGATTACCGAGATCTCAATAAGCAGACACTGAAGAACAAATATCCCTTGCCCCGTATAGACGATCTGTTAGATCAATTAAATGGAGCAACAGTATTCTCTAGAATGGACCTAGCTACATGTTTCCACCAATTACGTATAGCAGAAGACTGTATTCCTTTAACAGCCTTCAAGGGTCCCCGATTTATTCTACGAATGGTTAGTAAGGTCGTTCGGCTTGTGTAACGCTCCGGCATACTTCGTCGATCTTATGAATAGAGTGTTCCGTGGTGTATTGAATAAATTTGTTCTAGTCTTCATCGATGACATTTTAATCTACTCCAAGTCGGAAGGCGAGCATGCCAAACATTTAGAACAAGTGTTGAAAATTCTAAGGAGAAATGTCTTGAAAGCTAAATTTTCTAAGTGTGTCTTCTGGCGGGATGAAGTTAAGTTCCTAGGCCATGTCGTATCAAAAGAAGGGATTGCTGTAGATCCAAGCAAAATTACAGCGATTAAGAACTGGAAACAATCTACTACCCCCACTGAAGTTCGAAGTTTCCTTGGATTGGCTAGCTACTATCGAAAATTCGTTCAGGATTTTTCAAAGATATCTGGTGTTTTGACAAAGCTTACAAAGAAGCATGAGAAAATCAAATGGACTCCCGAATGTGAAGAAGCTTTTCGGGAGCTGAAACTGAAGTTGACAACTGCTCCAGTATTGACAATTATAGAAGGCAACCAAGACTTGACTGTATGGACAGACGCTTCTATTAGAGGGCTAGGCGCAGTATTAATGCAAAAAGGCCAAGTGGTCGCTTATGCCAGCCGTCGGCTGAAGCCACATGAAAGAAACTATGCAACTCATGATCTTGAGTTATTAGCTATCGTGTTTGCTTTAAGAATCTGGAGGCATTATTTATTGGGCGAGAAGTTCGAACTATTCACGGATCATCAATCCTTAAAATATCTATTCACTCAGAAGGATTTAAACTTGAGACAACAGTGTTGGTTAGAATTCCTTGCAGCATACGATTTTGAAATTCTATACACTCCAGGGAAAGCCAATGTTGTAGCAGATGCGCTCAGCAGAAAGAATGAAATCATTGCCAGTTTTATCATTACGTCTTCTTTAATTGACAGGATCTCGACCCTTCAAAAAGAGGATAATTTTGTAAAAGTGATGATCAAAAGGATCAATGAAGGCATGGACTCCAGCTTCCAAGTGGATAGTGAGGGAGTTTTGAGATTAAAAGGAAGAATTTGTGTTCCCGACATCTCCGAGCTAAAGAGAGAAGTGCTTGATGAATGCCACAAGTCCAAATTAAGTATCCATCCCGGTGTGAGAAAAATGTATAATGATATCAAGCGCACATTCTGGTGGAAGGCGATGAAAAGAGATATCTCATTATATGTTAGCAGATGCCCCACTTGTCAGCTAGTCAAGAGTGATCAGCAGAAATTGGCTGGATTATTACAACCCTTAGAAATTCCAGGATGGAAGTGGGAGCAAATCTCGATGGACTTCATTGATGATTTGCCTCGAACTAAGAAAGGAAACGACATTATATGGGTAATCGTAGATCGCTTCACGAAGACTGCCCATTTCATACCTGTCCGATCCAACAGAACGGCCCAAAGTTTAGCACAGATTTACTTCAAGGAAATAGTTAAACTACATGGGGTGCCGCTCAATATAGTCAGTGATAGAGATCCCCTGTTTACTAGCAAATTCTGGGAAGCATTCCAGACAGAATTGGGATCCAAATTGAATCTAAGCATAGCTTATCACCCTCAGACAGACGGCCAGACTGAGCGGGTGAATAAAATTCTAGAAGATTTACTACGGGCTTGCGTTATTGATTTTGGAGGCTCATGGGAAGATCACTTACATTTAGCTGAATTCTCTTATAACAATAGCTATCAAGCAAGTTTGGGAATGTCTCCGTTTGAAGCATTATATGGTAGACCGTGTAGATCTCCCGCATGTTGGGTAGAACCCGGCAACAGACTTGTGTTAGGACCCGATATGATTCAAGAAGCATCGGATAAAGTCGATTTCATTAAGAAGCGATTGAAAACCGCACAGGGCCGACAGAAAAGTTATGCTGATGCTAGAAGGAGAGATTTATCATTCATCGTTGGTGACTAAGTTTATTTAAGAGTTTCTCCAATGCGAGGAGTAATCAGATTTGGCAAGACTGGGAAGTTGGCACGGAGATTTATTGGTCCCCTTCCTATACTTGAACGGATTGGAACTCTTGCATATAGGGTTTCATTACCTGATTGGTTGCCTGGTGTGCAGGATGTATTCCACGTGTCTCAACTCAGAAAACATGTTCATGATCCAGATCTTGTTGTGGAAGAAGCAGCGCAACAGGATATTGACATAACTCCAGAATTAGCGCTCAGAAGAGAGCCAATAAAGATAGTGGGCAAAGAAACTAGAGAGCTAAGGAGCAAAAAGATTCATTTAGTCAAAGTGCAGTGGAGTAGTGATCCTAGAGACTGTACTTGGGAGACTGAGGAAAGCATTAAACAAACCTACCCCAAATGCAGAGTGGACATCTCTGACTAACTCCGGTGCAAGGTACCTTTACAATACTTTGCATTTACATTTTATTTCCTACTTAGCTGTTATTTCCTTTTCGAGGACAAAAAGTTTTAAGTGGGGGAGATTGTAATAACCCGGAAAATGTGAACCAATTTAAAATTTTTAAAATTGGTTATTACCAAAGAATTTGAATAGTTGAAATAGCATATTTCAAGAAAATAGAGAATAGGGTATAGTATTGCAGTTTGAAATTTTGATGACAAACTTTGTCTGACTGTACCGGGTGGAAAATATAACGGATTTTAGCGAAACTGAAAATATTTAAATTTTTTTATGAATACCTTTCTATCGAATCTGAAAAATCGAAGTTTCATAGCGGGAATCAAAAGTTATGGCCAAATGAATTTTCAGAAAGGTCGCTATATAGCATATATAGCCCTTGAAAATTTATATTTTGCATACGACCTCGGAATTCGATGAAACCACTTATGTTGGGTCCGGGATGTCAAATTATTGCTAAGTTTCAAATCTCATAATTTTTGAAGCTAGTATGTGAGCGGGGCAAAAGAAAATGTGATTGGTCAATTTCTATTAAAATGGGTCGACCTAAAAATGGCCGTTTTTCAAACGAGCTCAGAATTCGACGAAACTGGTTTTGTTAGGACCGTATCGTCAAAACAAAGCTAGATTTATTTTTCTGGAATTTTTCGATTCAGTTTGTGGCCCTGGCAAATTGAAATGTACGTTCAAATTAAATATTGAATGTTTTATACTTTAATTTGAAAAATAACTGTCTGTAACAGTCGAATTGGCCAACGAAACATATCCCATTGTGTCCGGAATGGGAGTATTTAGCTAGGGGCGACAGTCGTTGGGTTTGATTTCGAGTCCGCTTGTGAAAACACTATTTAAAATTTCCTATATAGCTTCGACCAATAGGAATTTTCTTTTAAAAATAATAATAATAAAAATCGAAAAAAACCCTAGCCGCCAGGCGATTTGAACGGCGCATCGAGCTCGAAGCTTTCCATCGTTTTTGCCGCCGCCACAGCCAGTTTCGCCGCCTCCTCCAGTTGAAGATTCTGATCGTCTTCGTACCCTCTTTAAATCCGACCAAGCCTCGCCTTAAACCATCAATCGTGCGCGTCGAATTTCGAGGAGAAAGTTGACCCCTTTGGAGCGCCGCCGCGACCTGTTGGAGCCGCCGAGTCAGACGCCACCACCACCGACAGGGAGCTGGTTCGTAGCTCTTTCGCGTGGCACCACCTGATCGGAGCAACAAGGTACGGTTTGGCTGTAAAATCAAAACCCAGTTTTGAAGGTTTAAAAACTTTTCTGCTTCGAAATTCAGAAATGAAAATAACACTATAAAACATTGCAAAACTTTGAAAAATATTATCTTTTTCGTTCTTTAACGAAATTCAATGAAACATGAGACACCGTGACCGCAAGGAGGCTCTCTACATTCTAGAAGAAGCCGCGGATTTTTCTGATCTTCCTACGATTTTTAGCATTGCAATAACCAAAGTGAGGAATCTAAACTGATTGTGTGAATGAAATCGCGTTGTATAAATTATATAAGCGAAGTGTAAATTATATACGCATTGTATACCTCATGTACATGTGTTGTATAAGTTATATTAGCGATGTATAAATTATACAAGCGTTGAATGAAACATATATGCTTTGAATTGTGATGAAATGCAAGTGAATTATAATATATATATATATATATATATATATATATATATATATATATATACTCCCCTCGTCCACAGACCATGGACGATATTTATTGCTTGTGATTGACGTGATATTATATGGTATGACGAATGGTTGGAAATAATTGTTTGTGGTTGATATGATGGTTGAAAAATACCTTTGTGGTTGAAAAATACCCTCTTGTGTTTGAAACAAATTAGAATAGGATTGTGGAATTGAAAATAAAACATGCCGCCTGCGTGCGAACTAGATGCATGATCCCCATTGTCAAAAACCGCGAGGTTTTAAGGTAGAGCGAGGAGCCGTACTAGGGACGGTCCCGGTTTTAACTACCCTGCCGTTATGCTGCCGAAATTTTCTGAAATATACATGTGTTAGAATAATTTTCATTCGTTGAAATAAATTACAACTGTATCGAAAATTCATGTGTTGAGTTGCAATTCATTCGTTGAGTTGAAATTCATGTGTTGAATATTATTTGAATTAAAACAAATAGCTTTAGCGATAAAAACCACATTTTTATATATATACAAACTATATCGAATATTCATGTGTTGAATTGAAATTCGTTCGTCGATTTGAAATTCATGTGTTGAATATTATTTGAATTTAAACAAATAGATTTAGCGATAAAAATCACATTTTTATATATATACAAAATATATCGAATATTCATGTGTTGAATTGAAATTCGTTCGTCGAGTTGAAATTCGTGTGTTGAATATTATTTGAATTTAAACAAATAGCTTTAGCGATAAAAACCACATTTTTATATATATACAAACTATATAGAATATTCATGTGTTGAATTGAAATTCGTTCGTCGAGTTGAAATTCATGTGTTGAATATTATTTGAATTTAAACTAATAGCTTTAGTGATAAAAACCACATTTTTATATATATACAAACTATATCGAATATTCATGTGTTGAATTGAAATTCGTTCGTCGATTTGAAATTCATGTGTTGAATATTATTTGAATTTATAGCTTTAGCGATAAAAATCACATTTTTATATATATACAAACTATATCGAATATTCATGTGTTGAATTGAAATTCGTTCGTCGAGTTGAAATTCATGTGTTGAATATTATTTGAATTTAAACAAATAGCTTTAGCGATAAAAATTACATTTTTATATATATACATACTATATAGAATATTCATTTGTTGAATTGAAATTCGTTCGTCGAGTTGCAATTCATGTGTTGAATGTTATCGTATGTTAAAATAAAATGAATAGACAATAAAAACTACACCTTTATTGTAAATATGAAGTGTTAAAAACATTCACGTGTTGAATAAATATTTTTGACGATAAAAATATTTCTTTTATCATGTATATGCTTTGATAAAAATACACACGTGTTGAAATAAATAATAGTTTGCTAGAAATATTATTATTAGCTTTGTTCTGCATATATATACATGTGTTGAACATGAAAAATGGATTAGCTGTAGAGTAAAGGAATTATTTGCGTGCCCGACAAATAGGTAAGCCTTGATGAGTTGGCTGCGCAATTTTATTTTTATATCAACTCCTGTGAATGCCATTGGATGCGGAGTGCTGATTATTCTGTGTGAAATAATAAACATCGCCATAGGATAGTAACAATTAATTTTGAACTACACTACATGGCATACTTCTTGACGATAGGCATACTTCAACATATTCCACATAAGCAATTGGAGCTTGTGTGACAAGGTGGAAGATTTACCATACGAGCGAGAGGCTTTTATGGCGATGACTATATACTACAGGTTGAACTGATGACTGATATGGACTATATAAAATATAACGATAAATCGCCAGATTAATAAAAACCCCACACAGTTCTGGAGTTGACAATAATCAAGTCGCTCTAGTTATTAGATACGGCACATGGACTATTTATTTCCACACGGAAACGGGGTGACGAGAATTTATTCTCTGGAGTGATTATCTATACATGTTCCCCCGTAAACACCAGAATATATCACTATAAATATGTGGATGCTTTTTAGGATTTATTGGGTACCTAACACGGCCTAATAAATTTCCAAACCCCTCCCCGTACAAAGGAAGTTATGGCGAAATTTTTCGAAATATTAAGGCGTTAGTGAAATATTTGAAGTGAAAACGAAGTTGAAATTATAGAATGAACTATAGTTGGAACTATAGAATGAACTATATTTATATATATAAATATAAATAAAATAAAAGGGAATCGAAGTCGTGCAGTTTGTGTTTCGAAATCGTAATTTGATACGATTAGTGCGAGAAATCCGACCATCGGATTTTCCCGAAACCGCAACCGCTGGGTTCGCCTTGGAAATATCTTCCCAACGGCACCAACCTTGTAAAAATCCAACGGTTGGATTGTCCGGAATGTTTAATTTAAATCCGAAGAAAAACAGCGCCAGAATCGATTATATTTATATATAAATATAAATATAATTAAATTAAATCGAATAACGACGCTGTAGTTCGAATTTTGAAACCGTAACTTCAAACGACTAGTGTGGAAGATCCGACCGTCGGATTTTCACGAAACTGGAACCGTTGGGTTCGCTTTGGGAATATCTTCCCACTGATATAGACTTCGTAGAAATCCAACGGTTAGATTTTCCGATATGTGTAAAACAAATTAGGGGAAAAACAGCGCTAGTGCCACGGCACGACCTGAAATGTCGTTTAATTAAATATGGCCATTTTTAAATAAGTAAAAATGGCGAGAAATCGTTAAAAAATATTATAAGCAACATAGATTGTAAATAAACTAATTGGGCTTGAATTGTTTGATATTTGATGGTTGTATGTGTTTGACACGAAAATAACACTAAAGAACTGAAAGATGGATGTCGAATAATATAACCATAGAAAGAATCGATTTAAATTCTAATGACGTGAATTATTTGAAAAGGCTGAGCTAACCCTCATTTCAAATAATTTATCGAGCGATTCGAATTGGAAAATGCAAAGACGATTCAAGACCGACGATCTTCGTATCGGTTGGATGGGCGCTACTGAGGTTCCTGACCATAGTAGCTACCGGAAAGGGACGGAAGTAGTAGCCGTCTAAACATATGTGTTGATTGGACGGATATACGAGGAATTTGACGCCTCCGGTTTCGTTCAGACCCAGAATGGACTTGTAAATGGACTGTGTGTCTGACATTGAATTTGTTCTATACTGATTGATCTCTGTTAAATATATATCTGTTTGGCGGTGGAGAATTTATTCTTTTGTTTAACGCCCTTCTCTGAGACGTACGAGCTTAGAGGTTATATATTGATGGAAATCAATCGTATGGAGTGGACTGCCTATGTGGCATGCCAAGATGCCGTGATCAAGGCTTCTGTTGCAAAGCAAAGTCTTGTGGATGATGATCAAAGCACGGTCTACGTGGCCTAGCTTTGTGTATTTCGTAGATTCGCGAGCCTCACACCCCGGTATGAGTCAAAAACGGGATGGACTGCAGGGAGAGCATGACATTTCTTTCTAGCTATGGTGGTGTCAGTGACTTACCAGCCCTGACATATATATCTACTTTTCACCTTTGTGATTGTTGGAATGCGAGGCGCCTCGATTATAGGTCAGTAAGGACCGGGAAACGTGTGTTCAGGCATAATTAATCCTCAAACGTAAGAGAGGACCGACCCTAAAGCATCCAGGGGTTACCCAGAGTGCGTAGTCCTGAGGCCTTTGCTAGAATGTCTAGAAGCAGAGTGGAGCTTGCCCCTTGCCTCGACTCATGACGGAAATCCAATTTCCAATACGAAATAACGGACTCGATTGTAGAACTAGTATGGCGACATAGTGGTATGGGGCACTTATGCCGCCTATGATTGATATTTATGATGCTATTCGCTTTTGAAACATATATGCACTAGTAATAATATCAAATGATTTTGCTTTATACGTATCAAGCATATTTGGCCATTATAAGGTAAAACTCTATCCTCCGGCTTGCGTTGCATTGTATGATGGGACCTGAGTCTTATAATGGCTTCATTCTTTTTAAAAGCATTGCGTTGTTTTTAAAGAATTTACTTTGTTTTAAATGCACTAGCAATCACTGGAATAAACCCGTTCCGCGAAAGTGGCGTGGTCCTATGATTTGCTTATTACTGTTGTTTAAACTATTAGATAGATTCCTCATACCAGTCCCCATGACTGACTCGTTGTTTGTTTCACTTTGCAAACGCGGGTGCCCTTATTTTCACACGGGCAACCTAGTTCATAGGTGACAGGTTGTTTTTGGCTCTGCACTGTTGCATAGAGTGCATTTTTGGCTCATGGCGAGGCTGACTTCACAGAGATGACTTTGACATTTTCCGCCATTGTTGTACTTATATTATGATTCCGCCACGGGCGATGCAGACTGATTTACTTTCCGTACTTCTTATTGTATGTATATGTACCACCTTCGGCGATGTAGACTGATACCCTTATTATGTCTCACTGCATGTATGTATTCCACCTCTAGCGATGATGACTGATCACTTCCTTTTTATTTACTAAGTTATATCCTACACTATGCTATTCTGATGTTATTACATATTGTGATTCCGCTGTCATATCCATGTAAAATTATTCTATTTATTGTTTCTGCTATTATCTGTACTCTGCTATGATGATTAATGTGTTATATTTCAATGATTATCCTTAATACCGCCCCTCGGATTTTGGGATTGTCACATCAAATCTTTACCAAAAGTCAATTACTGAAAACTCTGGTGTTAAGAAATCTTTTATGAACATATGAATCCTTGTTTGAAAAAACCATGCAGCAATTAGTGGATTTTCAATTAGTAATTGCGCCTTTCTTTTTCTTTTCTCATAGAGATTCAAAATTTTCAAGTCAACAGTCAGGTCGAGAAGTTTATAAAGTTCTGGCCATTGCATATCCGCTGAACTTAAAATGAAAAATATTGTTGTTGCTGCTAATTGTTTCACCATTGCGGTTAATTCTTTCAACCTTGCTGACCAATAAGAATGACTTCCACGGATGCCTTTTGCAAAGTAAGAAATATGCTAAGACAATTGTTTATCTCCTAATTTTAACATTTCACAGATATCTTGAATTGAAAGGTCTCCATCCTCCGGATTTTTCTGTATGTAAATATTACCAATATCAACAGCATCCCATCTACTAATTGAGTTATAAGCAAAGTATCGAAATCTTTGATCTTTTGCAAATCTCTTATCATGGTATTTCATAAGATATTGAAAATATTGAAAAGGCCTATTTTTTCTTGGTCGAGCTTGTCTCAAAATCATCACTTCCTAATGGAAACAATGATGGAAATGCCATGGAGATATACCCAGGAGTATTAAATTCATTAATAGAATTTGATGAGATAGACATTTGAATAATTGTTCCATACTTATCTTAATTTTCTAAAAGTGATAAAATGTGGTCTTGTTGATTTGGTTGTACTGAAGATGTGACTGTGCTTGATGTCTCAAATTCATCAATGCCTGTAACTTCATTTCCAAACTCCGGTGGTCCTCGTGCATCATCATTAGAATATTGTGTTGAATTTGTCTGCGAATTATCTGGAATATAGGGATCCAGGCTAAAGGGCACTCCATCGAATGGTATCTCATGAAGAGATATTTCACTAATTTGCATTTCAGAGTAATAAATATTATGTGTTTAAGCCTGAGTAGTGCTTGTCTTACATGCTCACGTCTTACTCGAAATTCCTTACTTTCGTGTGTTCCAGTTCGGTTGACAATTAATATTGCGGATAAATTTTCCAACCTGAAAGGAAGAGAACATGCGATTGCATTGATATCTTGAGAAAAATTGATAATATTTCCACTATATTTATATTGTTGTCCTTTAAAATGATAAACTGACAAAACAGGATGAATACGCGCAATTTGTATTTGTTCTAAAATTGTTAGACAAGATAATACAGGAAGAACGGATCCGGGTTCCATAAAATTTTTAGAACTGAACAAATAAGGAAGACCATATTGCGGTTTATCCATGCAACAATCAGAACAAGAAGTTGGTGAAACGGTTAGATCTAGATAAAATCGAGGGCAAGCTTGACAATTTTTCCATTGAATATTTTGACATGAGTTTCTAAATTTTTGAGCATTGGTAATTTTTGCAATGAGAGATGAACTATTAATCATGTTCGAGTATTTACGAGCAGCTCTAAATTCTTTATGTCGTGCATCATCAACTGCTTTTCTACGTTGTTCTTCAATAGTTTCACTCGAACGTCTTGCTCGTTGGGTAGATGTACGATTTCTTCTGTATTTATCCATGATTTCATCATATTTTTTAAACATTGACAAGTCTCTGTTATATAAAATTTATTATATTAGCAAATTTCTTAAAGTAGTACTTTTAATCAACTATTATCACATTAAAGCTAAATGCAGATTAATATACCTTTCTGAAGCACCTGAAAAATCAAATGAACCAAAAGAATCATCAAAAATATCACATTACTGGAACAAGATGGAGCTTACGCTTTTAACCTTTTGGATGTACCAAAAGTTCCTTTAAAAGAATTTGAATCAACATATAAAGCATTCGAATGTGACAAAGGCTCCTCTCTAGTCGTAGGTTTGTTTATTACATCCTGTGATATACGTTTATAATTTAAATTTAGTATATTTAATAACATATAATAATATTCGAATTAAAAGACCAAAACACAAGTTCTTATGCTAAAACTTGACATTATATCATTGTAGTCAAGGCGCTAAGGTGCAAAAAGACGCAAGCAACCTTTTATATGAGTTTGATCTGCTATTTTACTAATTACAAATTAATTTTAAACCATATTTTTTAATTCATTCAATTAACTACATATTTTATTAATAAGATTTAAATTTTAAATCACATTTTATAATTTATCGAACAATTAAATTTTTTATTTAACTATTTATAAACATAATTTTGAATTTTGTAAAAAAAGCGCCTCAAACTACAAAAAGGCACACTCAAACTGCAAGAAGGCGCAAACCTTGAGCCTTGGGCTTTTTTGCGCTTAGGCGCGCCTAAGCGCGCGCCTTGATAACTATGCATTATATTTTAAAAATTGAAAATTTAAGCAGTGAAAACCTTCATAGCTAAGCTAATTCTTGCATGAACGTCTTGCATATGGTTGATCCATTCATCATCTTGTTCGTCATTGTTTAGCAAGGGAAATGCATTTAAAACAATATTATGCATATCACCTACACATGCGAAAATTAATTTATAAATATCACAACTAATAGACAAGTTAACATTAATTCTAGTAATTTCAATGTTCAACACAAAATGTTTAATGATAACTAATGTTGAAGGAATCATCTTGATCTCTAGGCTGTGTTTTTTTCAAACTGACTTGGCAATATGAACTATTATCTAATGGTTGGTCATTGTCATTGTTGGATGAAGGCATAACATTCAAATCAATGTAATTCGTATCATGCCTTATACCCGCCTGAAAAGTTTAAAAAACCAAGAATTATAATTGACTTCATTTATCATTTATAACAACATAACAAATTTATTTAAACAAAAACAACATGATAAAAATGCATTGCGAAAATATGAAAATGATGAAAATTTAAGCGTTCGACAGACAAACTGTGATGCTGACATCTCTGTAATTTGACTGATATCTTCTTGAAATGGTAACTCGTCATCAGTAGACAAGGGCAATGCATTCAAATCAATTTGATGCACATTTTGAGTCATATTTCCTAATTTAAAAAAATAAAAACATAATGAATCAAAAATTTAAAGTTGTGAGACAAGATGAAGAAGAAATCACAATGAGCATAGTGCAAATCATAGATAATACTAATTTGAATGCAAACACTTGATTGCAAGAACAAATGATATGCACAGCATAAAATAAAATGATGAACTTCAAATCAAAAGGTTATAAAATTAACAATAAAATTACTTCCATACAAACATTCAAAGAAATGATAAATATATATTTTATAGAATTCTTCAAATTTCCAACGAAAAGATCATAAATTAGAATGAAAGTAAAAAATAATAGCAAGCAAATAAATATAAGGGGAATGCCATTAATGAAGTGGATCAATTAGAAGAAGAACCCATCAATTAATTTACTGTTTTGTACATCTCTAAAAAAAGACCCAAAAGCTTCCATACTATCACTAAGTGCTGCAGAAATTTAACTTCTGAGTAAAAAATCAGCTTTCAGTAATCAAATTCGCATAAGGTAGTAGTATAAACTAAGGGGTAATTACTAAAATGAATTTATGTAACACCCCGTAATTTTATAACATTAAAATTCACAAATTAAAGTATACTTAATTTTTAGAAAAGAATTAAGTGAAATGGGTTGCGCAGAGAAATATATATATATATATTGATATATATATATATATAAATTAAAAATTAAATAAATATGCGAAAAAGTTCAAAACAGCGAATTGGGAGGGGGAATAACCGAACCGGCCCATTTTTGAGATCGACCCGAGCCCCGCTGGGTCGACTAGGGGTTAATCCAGGGTGTTTGGCTGTCAACACGTGGGCCGATTCGCTCAAATGCAGATTTTACATTTGATTGGTTCTCATGGTTCAGGGTTAATCTAGTGGTCCTAAATAACTTCCTACACCTATAAATACATCCTAATGCTAACCCTAAACCTAATTAAAATAGAATAGTTACCGTCATACCATCGCCATGGAAATCAATGGAGCCGCCGCCAACTAAGAAAGAAGAAAAGCAAATTCAATTCTAATTCTCTCAACCCTAAAGCAAAGCAAAACTCACTCTTTTCTTCTCTAAATTGTGAGTATGATGATCTTAACAAGATTATTATCACTTTAATTAGTTTGAGTGTAACAACCCGAATTTTAATAACATGCTAAAAAAAGAAATCAAGGCAGAATTAAACTGTAAATCTGAAACAAGGGAAACGGGCTATGACATTGCGTTCATCTCGGAAAAATACGCGAAATAGAGTCTGAGTTTTCGAAAATCGGAGTCCGTATGACCAAGATATGGCCTCGCGAAGTTTCACGAAAAATTCAAATTCAAAACAGATTTCAAATTTCAGAAAATCAGAAGTGGCGGGAAAATTCCCGCCAGACCCAGGGGGGGTCGACCTGGGGGTCGACTGGGGAGTCGACCTCCTCCCCAGGTCGACTGGGGAGTTGACCCCAGGGTTGACCTGGGTGTCGACCTGCCTGGTCGGGCCACTTCGGCCTGGTGCACCTGCCTGACTTCCTGACCCTGTTTTCTGACCTTGAGACGAAATTTGATGGCCTAGATCTAAATTACGGTTAATCCTATGGCTAGAAACATTCCTATATCTCTATAAAAAGACCCCTAGACCTAGCCCAAACCCACACAACTTCATTCTATCCTTATGCTGCTCAAATTCTAGATGATCATGGCCTCTTCTCCTCTTCTAAATTAAATTAATAAACAAATAAAACAAATCAAGACAAGGAGATACTGTTCAAGAGGAGATTCAAGCTAGGATTCAAGAGAGAGTTCGAACAACGTAAAGACCAAATCAAGATCTACCGATCCAACGATTCAGCAACTAGTTTCTAGATCTCCACTTCTTAAACCTCGATTTGTAAGTTCTAGTTAATTTTAGATAAAAAACTATAAATCTAATATGGGCATGTTAAATTGAAACGGATCTATGTATGATTCATATCTCTCGTATTTTCTTCTTGGATCTGTTTTGTTTCTTTCTTGGATCTTGAATATTGGGAACGTTACCAAATGACATTGGAATTGTGACTATGATTGAGGACATATGACTATGCCTATGCCTATGCCTATGATTGAGAACATAAGAAAATGCCTATGATTATGACAAAAATAATTGGGAACATTTATGACTCATGACTATGAACTGTTGCCTACAATTATAAGGCTATGACCATGACCTTGAAACTATTACAGTGGACTATTTATGACTAAAACACCTATGATTCATAATTAGGAAAGTCTTACCTAGAACTATGACTGTAAAACTTGGATCTAGACTTGATTATTCAGCCTATTCTTGATTATCTGTGGGTCTTGATCTTGGGAATTTACCTATTGAGTTAGGTCTACCCAATGTTCATGAACTTATGATATCACTGTTATGAATCTTTGACATGTTAGGATACCAATTTGGGTAGATCTAGACCAAAACTATGTTGACATTTGGATCAATTCTAAACCATCATTTAGGATGTTTATACTATCGCCTTATTCCATGACTATTGTCTTAATATGATAGAATTGAAAAGCCCATTAATTTCTATTTGCTTGTGACGTTGTAACCAATTATCTCAAGCCAGTCTTGTAATCTCGTTTATCACCTTTGTGGCCAAATCACCTTCGTGCTAGATTCATGTTTTTGGCCAAACCTTTTATGCTATCATATGCTAGATTATGTTAAACACCTTGCCTTGAACATCACCATGTTTAACTGGTGATTAATTTGCCATCTTATGCCCACCTTGTCATATTATTATGTTCCCCTCTTAGATCTATTTGTGTTAATACTAACTTACGTGCGATGGGGATACGTTATGGGTAGTTAGGCAAACTTGAATAACATGAAACATGACTTGAAAATATGATATGAAACTTGACATGTGATTATGCTGGAAAACATGAATGTGGACATGACACTTAGAAAATATGAAGGGACCAACTCGAGGTTGGGTTGAGTTTGTAGCGTAAATCTGCCTGGAACCGACCGACAAATCCAGTGGCTACAAACAATAAGATCCAATGTGAGTAGTTGGTCACACCGCGCTTGAAACCCGAGGTTAGACTGAGTTGTGGTGTAAGACTACCCGGAACCGACCGACATACCGGCAGCCACAACAATACCCGTCTAATGTGAGAGGTTGGGTGCATTAAAATAAATTAATGCCACATGATAGGGTTAAGTCATGAACCACTTGAATATACTTAACCAATTGAACATGATAGGGTTAAGTCTTGAAACACTTGAATATACTTAACCAACTTGATACATGATTTGATAGGGTTAGGTCTTTAATCTTGGACACACTTAACCCAGTAGGTAAACCTAGTTGCGGGGTCCTTTTCAGCCGTAACCCACTAGATGTATCATTGTACCCTGGGACTAGGCAGGGTGGGGCACGATTACTGTACTCTGAATGTAAGTGACCAAAAGGGACGGCTTAGTTGGTGTACCAGTTCAAGCGGACCATGGACGTGCACATGAGTCCAGCGTTGACCCGTGGGCATCAGTAGTTTTACTTGTGTGACTTGAATTGTGTCAGTGGTTGTCACTCCAGGGTTTGATACACCCCTGGGGTGGGCCTAACACAAGTAACTACATTCGCGATTAGGGCCGTATGACACCGAAACACGACGAGTTAGGCTTATAGGGAGCCAATCGACTAGGTCGTTTAGTTGGACCTTGACTTGGATCAACTCTTGATTATTGGGCCAGGTGATCCTTTCTTGAATACACTTGACTTGGGGCCAACTCTTGATAATTGGGTCTTATTGACCCAAGGGAATCTTTCTTGATTTTTACCTGACATAAACCAGAATACTATTACATTGGTATAGCAAACCTTGAACACAAAATGCTACTCTTGATCTATACTTGATTATACTTGATTATCCTGTTATCTCGCTTATCTTGACATCATGCTTATGGTTACTTTCAGTTTATGCATGTCATGTTACCTTTACTAGTTTTTAGGCTGAAAGTAACTAGGACTTACTCAGTCTTTATGACTGACCATTTTTCTTTCGCCTCTTTTTCTTTCGTTTCCCCCCAGTTTCTCAGGGAGGAAACACTAGCATCTAGCTCGGATATCACTTTCTTTGGCTCAGCATGTACAGTTTGCTATGGCTGCTTCTTTTTTACTGCACTTGGGGAATAAGCTGTTTTTCTGTTTTTAAGTTATTGCTTCTTTGGCTACCATTACAAGAAAGTTGTAATGAAGTGTTATTTGAAATTTTTGTAAGAAACATGGTTTATTTTGAAATGAAATAAAGTTTGCTTTGCTCATAAATTCTTCCGCTGTTTACTTAATTATCTATTTATATTCTGTCTTGTGATATCTCTGTGCATGATTACCTAGATAATATCCCTCCAAAACCAGTGCATTCCTTTGTGAGTGGCCCTGGCGGAGGTGGGGTGTTACATTTGGTATCAGAGCAGAAGGTTACCAGACTGGGCAAAAGTTTTCAAAAACCTTCTAAAATTAGTTTTCAAAACGTTTACAAAGAAGCAAAATTTTCAAGAAAAGTTTATTTTGAAAAGGCTATTCCCCAAAAGCCATTAGCACTTTCCTTTGTTTCCTCGTTTGAATCTTTTTTTTTCGTTTTCAGCTTATCATGGCCGACGATCTTAATCTTCCCGAGGGTATCAATATACCCACTTGGTTCCGTCGTTTCCTCGAGGCTAGGGCCAATGCTGCAGGCCCAGCCGATGTCCCTCCTCCTCCTCCTCAACCTCCACGAGAAGCTGCTTTTTCGAAGATATGCAAGGACTTTAAAGCGATGGGTGGAAAAGACTTCATTGGAACCGAAAGCTTCGTTGAAGCACGAAATTGGCTAAAGGAGACGGAAGACCTCTTTGCTATCTTTGATGTGAAGGATCGTAGAAAAGTTCAACTGGCGGTATGGCTACTAAAAGGTGAAGCTGCATTTTGGTGGGAAGTCGCCAACGCTACTAGGCCAATTGAGACATGGGCTGACTTTAGAGGGAGGTTTGGGCTTAAGTTTTTATCACCAGCAGAAGAGAGTCTGCAAATGGAGAAATTCCTAGCACTTAAGCAAGGGGATATGACCGTTAGGGAGTACATGAATAAGTTTAACGTGCTTGCTAGGTTTGGATTAGAATTGGTCAACACAGCTCGGAAGAAGGCTCTACGCTTTGCTCGAGGATTGAACGAGCCACTACGAGGAGTAGTTATGACTCATATACCCACAGGAGTAACTTATGAAAGCTTGGCAGAGATGGCTCTACTTCATGAGGAAGACGAGAATGAAAGGAAACAGATTAAGCCTACTGAGACTCAAACCAAGAAGATAGATCCCGAGAAAGGGGGCAAGAACAACAAGGGCAACAATGACAACAAGCCACGTGAGAAAAGGAAATGCCACTTTTGTGGTAAGGATGGACATATAGCTCCAGATTGCAGGAAGAAGAAGATGAAGTTAGGAGCATGCTTTAATTGCGGTGATGTTGGACATATTAGTAAGAACTGCCCTAAGAAAGGCACACCAGCAGAACCTTCTAGGGGTACATCTTTAACTTCTTTTCCTAGATACCCTGTTTTATCTTGAATATCTTTTCGATCTTATCTTGAGAACCTTAGGTAGAAAACTTTATGGATGTAAACATGTACTTGAAACATGTTATGCTTGATGTTTGCAAATGGTTGCAAGTGGTTGCAAGTGGTTACTCGTGGATGCATGATGCACATTAAGCACTAAGAACGGCTCACACACTTTCATATTGCATATGCATGAGTGTTTACGCTTATTCATGGATGAAACTTGGATGCTATCACATGGATGTTGCATATGGATGGATGTTATGTGCACTCATGTAGAAATTATAAATTATGTTAGGAATTTGCATACATATGGACTCATTTCACTAACATACTTTGCATTAAGGAGATTTCGCATTAGATAAGTACATATACACACACCTTTTGCATATGTTCATGCAGCATTAGAAATCCTTTAAGGACAATGATTGCTCGTGAATGATGTTTTGAGTAGATGGATGATGGATGGTAGGATACGTTCTTCCTAACTTAGAGATTTCGGGGACGAAATCTTTTAAGGAGGGGAGAACGTAACAACCCGAATTTTAATAACATGCTAAAACAAGAAATCAAGGCAGAATTAAACAGTAAAATCTGAATCAAGGGAAATGAGCTATGCTATTGCGTTCGTCTCGGAAAAATACGCGAAATAGAGTCCGAGTTTTCGAAAATCGGAGTCCGTATGACCAAGATATGGCCTCGCGAAGTTTCACGAAAAAATCAAATTCAAAACAGATTTCAAATTTCAGAAAATCAGAAGTGGCGGGAAAATTCCTGCCAGACCCAGGGGGTGTCGACCTGGGGGTCGACTGGGGAGTCGACCTCCCCCCCAGGTCGACTGGGGAGTCGACCCCAGGGTCGAGCTGGGTGTCGACGTGCCTGGTCGGGCCACTTCGGCCTGGTGCACCTGCATGACTTCCTGACCCTGTTTTCTGACCCTGAGACGAAATTTGATGGCCTAGATCTAAATTAGGGTTAATCCTATGGCTAGAAACATTCCTATATCTCTATAAAAAGACCCCTAGACCTAGCCTAAACCCACACAACTTCATTCTATCCTTATGCTGCTCAAATTCTAGATGATCATGGCCTCTTCTCCTCTTCTAAATTAAATTAATAAACAAATAAAACAAATCAAGACAAGGAGATACTGTTCAAGAGGAGATTCAAGCTAGGATTCAAGAGAGAGTTCGAACAACGTAAAGACCAAATCAAGATTTACCGATCCAACGATTCAGTAACTAGTTTCTAGATCTCCACTTCTTAAACCTCGATCTGTAAGTTCTAGTTAATTTTAGATAAAAAACTATAAATCTAATATGGGCATGTTAAATTGAAACGAATCTATGTATGATTCATATCTCTCGTATTTTCTTCTTGGATCTATTTTGTTTCTTTCTTGGATCTTGAATATTGGGAACGTTACCAAATAACATTGGAATTGTGACTGTGATTGAGGACATATGACTATGCCTATGCCTATGCCTATGATTGAGAAAATAAGACTATGTCTATGATTATGACAAAAATAATTGGGAACATTTATGACTCATGACTATGAACTGTTGCCTACAATTATAAGGCTATGACCATGACCTTGAAACTATTACAGTGGACTATTTATGACTAAAACACCTATGATTCATAATTAGGAAAGTCTTACCTAGAACTATGACTGTAAAACTTGGATCTAGACTTGATTATTCAGCCTATTCTTGATTATCTGTGGGTCTTGATCTTGGGAATTTACCTATTGAGTTAGGTCTACCCAATGTTCATGAACTTATGATATCACCGTTATGAATCTTTGACATGTTATGTAACACCCCGAAAATTCTATAACTGTGAAATTCATGAAATAAAGTATAATCAAATTCAAATCAAAGAACTAAGGGAAACGTGATACGCCATTGCGTTCGTCTCGGAAAAATACGCGAAATAGAGTCCGAGTTTTCGAAAAACGGAGTCCGTATGAAGAAGATATGGCCTTCGGAAGTTTTGAATTAAATTTAAAATTCAAACAGAATAAAATAATAATTTAAAATCGGGCCCATTGGGCCAGGGTGGAAGAACACCCGCCTGGGCCACCCAGGTCGACTGGGCTATCGACCTGGGCTACCCATGTCGACAGGGCTGTCGACAGGGGTATCGACCTGGTCGAGCCCAGTCAACCTGGCTGGCCAGGTCGGTGTGTGGTCGAATTTCTGTGGTCTGCTTTGTCATTAGGGCTAGGTGGCGGGTTTTTATTGGTCTCTCTTCCTAATGAATGGCTACGATCTAACCTAGCAACATCAATGGTCCTAATCAATTCCTAACCTCTATATAAACAACCCTAGACTAAACCCTAATCTATTCATTCAAAATAAGATTATAGCCGCCATGTTGCTGAGGAACGACAAGGATTAGCCGCCGACTAGAGAGAGAGTTAGGAAGAAAGTTCTAAAGCCTAAAGCAATTCAAGCAACCTAAAGCTAATCAATTCAACAAAGGAATCGTGTCTCTTAATTAGAGGATTCGCCGCAACCATTGTAAGTAGAGTATTACTTTGGTATAAATAAACAACTGTGTTGATGTGTATGCTTGAATTGTGGCAATGGAAGTAATTCATGTTTGTGCAAAATTATGTTATTCATTATAAAGAACTACATGCGGTAGTTCTATGCAAAAAAAAAAAAAAAACGTTTGGGATATTGCGCAAATTATGTAATCTATGTTGAAGCTACATGTATGTAGTTGAGTGAAATTTATGCAAGTTTGTGGCTTTGTTATTATGTTGTCATGATGTATATTTTGTGCATAAATCGTTTTGCAAGCAATTGAGACAAGTTTGGTTGTTATAGTTCATATGAAACTATGTTGGAATTTTGACACCATAATCCATATATTAAGTCATGCTTGTGAATATGGTTAGGCTATGAATGATATTTGGCACAATTGAAATCCATGATTAAGTTTATCTTGTTTAAAAGAATTATATGATGACATATGTGAGACATGGCTAGGTTAGACTCAAAAATCCCTTTTTGCAAGTTTAAAGCAAACACCATGATTAGGAATATTTATGCATAAGTATATTTATACCATCGTTATGTGATTAGACTTAAACCATGATTAAGTTGAACTATGCTTTTGTGTTAGTAACAAAGTATCCCCTTTGTAAACATGTAGAAACCTTATGAACATGACTTGTTTATGTTTATGCCATGAACAAATTGAACTTTACTTATGCCATGCTTATGTTTGACATTATGCCGTGTTTATGCTAAAAGTATTTATGCCATGCTTATGTTTGACATTATGCTATGCTTATGCTAGAAATATTTATGACATACTTATGTTTGACACTATGCCTAAATAAGAATATAGGTTCATGTTGTAGTTAAACCTATGCAAGTTCACATGCTTGATTCATGTCACCTATGTACCACTATGCAAGTACACCAGTTTCTATTATGTATTTCCACGTCATATGCAAGTTCATGCGCTCATCTTCCCCTCTTTGTGTATACGCCTTAAGCCTCCCCTTTCGCATGGCTAAATTGGGCTTTAAAAGGCTAAGCCCAATATATATGAACGAACGTGTAAAACGGGGGAAAATAACGTTGGGTTAAAATTAATTAATGAATGAAAATATAAAATAGAAGGGCCCAAATTCAAGTATGGGTTGGGCCCATGATTTGGTGTAACCTTTACACCATTTACTTAATAATGGGCCGCAAATATTTACATATAAATAAAGAAGAATGACAAGATATGTAAATGTAGAAAATACGATGTGTTTAACCCGAGGTTGGATTGAGTTGTGATGTAAACCTGCCCGGAACCGCCCGGCTGTCCAGTAGTCACAACAATACCTATCCAATGTGAGAGGTTAAACATGGAGCCCAATAAGGACCCGAGGTTAGACTGAGTTGTGGCGTAAGACTGCCCGGAACCAACCGGCAACAGGCAGCCACAACAATACCTGTCTAATGTGAGAGGTCAGGGCCTTAATAAGACAATTAAGGCTGAGTCAGGATTGTTAGGATTAAGTGGACTAAAGACTTAATCAAAATGGAACATGCTAAACTAAACGGACTGGTGGGGGTTAGGTTAGAAACACTTAACCAACTTAGCATGTTGGCTAGAGATAGAAAACCTAGTAACGGGGGACCCTTTTCAGCAGTAACCCTAAAAGGTGTATCATGATACCCTGAAACTAGGCACGGTGGGGCACGATTACTGGGCTGATTGTAAGAGGTCAAAGCGACGGCGGTGGTGTAGCAGTGTAGGTTCTAACGGTGTGCGGGCGTGCACGCACTCCGGCGTAGAAAAATAAAGCACTGGGCACCAGTAGCATACCTGTGCACTCTAAGGTTGTGTCGGGTTGCCACTATGGGACTTGATACACCCCATGGTGGGACCAGCATAGGTAACTACAGACATCGGGGGCCGTAAGACACATGTAACTATGCGAGTAGGAGCCGATCATCATTGAATGGATCACATCGCCCTGATTTATGGGGTGCCAGTTGGAAACTAGTTTATATGGGTTCAGAGATTGACATGGGGTACGATGGTCTATTCGACCCTAGACAACTTAACCAAGTTTATAGTGCATGCCCACTTCTTGTTATTACTTATCATACCCAGTTCTTTATTCATAGACAAAGTAGTACTAGACTTACTCAGGCTTTATGTCTGACTCTATTTTTCTTTCGTCTTCTTTCTTCCGTTTCCCCCCCCCCAGGTCCTCAGGGAGGGAACACAGCAGCTTGATCAGCCTTGACATCCAGCTTGAAGAAGAGAAATGTATTGCTTGGACTTTCCTGTTTTGAACTATGGCTTTGGACAAACCCACTATGAGGACTTTTGGCAGTTTATCTGTGTTTTATTTATGCTTCTTTAAATCATGTACTCAAGACAGATTATGAAAATGTTATGCTATGTTTTTGGAAAGGATGTTGTTGTAACACGTATTTGACTTTATGAAATAAAAGTTTGTTGTTCTTCCGCTGTTTACAAATATGTGTTCTTATATCTGTCTTGTATATCTGTGACTTGTACTTATAAACCTCCACCAAAATTAGGGCATTCCCTTTGAGAGTGACCCTAACAGAGGTGGGGTGTTTCACTTGGTATCAGAGCATAGGTTATACCAGATAAGATAAAAAGTTTTGAAAATTTATTTTCAAAAAGGAAATTTAAAGAAGCATTTTTAAAAGAAAAATATTATTTTACTTTAAAAAAAGGCAAAATCCACTTCCCAAAGCCATAGGAACTATCTCTTATCCTTCGTTTTGAATCTATCCTTTTTGTTTCAGCATGTCCCAAGAACTTAACTTGCCGGAAGGGGTGCCCATACCTGGTTGGTTTAGACGGTTCTTAGAAGCAAGGGCCACTCAGCCAGGTCCTACCATTCCTCCTCCTCCAGCGGAAGGGAATCATCCAGCTGCGGCAGCACCTTTTCCTCCACCTCCTCCTCGGGGAAACGCGTTCGCTAAGATATGTAAAGATTTTAAAGCTATGGGAGGAAGGGATTTCCATGGAACTGAGTCCTTCGTAGCAGCTAGAAATTGGCTGAAAGAAACGGAGGACCTATTTATCATCTTTGAGGTAGAGGATAGACAAAAAGTACAACTGGCGGTGTGGCTATTGAAGGGCGAGGCTTCCTACAGGTGGGAAGTCACTAATGCTGAAAGACCAGTGGAGACATGGGAAGACTTTAGGGCAAGGTTTGAGACAAAATTTCTCTCAGATGCGGAAAGAAGTTTGCAGTTGGAAAAATTCTTATTTCTTAAGCAAGGAGACAAGACTGTCAGAGAATATGTGAACCAGTTCGATGAGCTGGCTAGGTTTGGGCTTGACCTAGTCAACACCCCGCACAAGAAGGCTCTCCGTTTCGTCAAAGGGTTAAATGAGCCATTACACAGTTTGGCCATGACACATATACCCATGGGGGCCACGTATGAAAGATTGGTGCAAATGGCATTGCTGAATGAAGAGGATAAGGGCAAGAAGGAGACAAAGGCAGAAAGCTCTCAAGGGAAGAAAGAGGCTTTGCAGCCTAAGAAGGCGGACTTTAAGAAGGGCGGGAAAGGCAACAAAGAGAAGAGGAAGTGCAATTTCTGTGGCAAAGTGGGGCACTTAGTAAAGGACTGCCGGAAAAAGAAGGCCAAGGAGAATGGTGGGTGCTTTTCTTGCGGTGAGACGGGCCATAGGGCTAAGGACTGCCCAAAGAAGCGAGGACAGGGGCAGAGGACTGGATCCACCCCAGGGGCACAGGTCCATGTGCTAGAAGCGCCACCATTGCAACAGCGAGGTATAAATACTTCTGTAGAAAGTGTAGTTTATCTTTATGATCACCCCGTTCGCACTTTATTTGATTCCGGCGCATCACACTCCTTTATCTCGTCTGCTTTAGTAGAATCTCTGCACCTAAAAACTAGTATGGTAGAGGACCCCTTAATTGTTTCAAACCCAATTGGGGGCCCAGCTCATTTGTCTATGATCTGTTTGGATTTGAAAATTTCTATTCTAAGTGTTGAATTTCAATGTAGTGCCTTTGTTTTGGGCTTTTCGGGGTATGGTTTGATTTTGGGTATGGATTGGCTATCCAGTAATGGGGCCATCCTTGATTGTGAGAAAAGGGTTGTTAGGCTCCTAACCCAGCTCGGTAATACTTTGGAAATTTCTTGTAATCCCTCGTATGCGGTTATGCTTAGTTATCTTGAATCGCTAGATGCCTCTGTTGAAAATTTGCAATCAGTTAGAGTGGTCCGGGAATATCCGGATGTCTTCGAAGAGGTGAAGGGCTTGCCTCCAAAGCGGGAAATAGACTTCCGCATATATCTTGTAGATAATGCAAAGCCCGTTGCGTTGCCCGTTAGACATATGGCTCCACGAGAAAGGAAAGAGCTCAGTAAACAGATTAAAGAGCTTCTAGAAAAGGGGTTCATTAGGAGGAGCATTTCAGAATGGGGCGCTCCAGTGGTGTTCGCTACAAAGGCGGATGGTTCACTCCGTCTATGTGTTGACTATAGGGAGCTCAACAAGCTAACGAAAAAGAATAGGCACCCTCTCCCTAGAATTGACGATTTATTTGACCAGCTTGTAGGGGCGTCTGTTTTCTCCCAACTCGATTTAGCAACCGGTTTTCATCAGCTAAGGGTGGCTGAAGATAGCATCGATAAAACGGCGTTCAGAACCCCAGACGGTTTCTTTGAATGGCTTGTCATGCCTTTCGGCTTGAAAAATGCACCTGCTTACTTCGTGGACCTGATGAGTAGGGTATTTAGAGATTTCCTCAACAAATTCGTAGTGGTCTTCGTAGATGATATCCTTATCTTCTCAAAGAGTGAAGAGGAACATGCTCAGCACCTAAGGGCAATCATGGAAACTTTGCGAGTCCATCAATTAAAAGCCAAATTCTCCAAATGCCACTTTTGGAGAGAAGAGGTGAGGTTCCTTGGGCACATAGTATCCAAACAAGGGTTAGCGGTGGACCCTGCGAAGGTAGTGGCAGTACAGGATTGGAAGACACCAAGGAATGCAACTGAGGTCCGAAGCTTTCTAGGACTAGCAGGTTTCTATCGAAAGTTCATAAGGGATTTTGCAAAAATCTCAGCTCCGCTCACGAAATTAACCAAGAAGAATCTAGTGTTCAATTGGGATTTGGATTGCGAATTTGCTTTCCAACGACTGAAAAGGGCTCTTACAACAGCCCCAGTTTTGACGCTGCCAGATGGGAGCAAGATGTTCACTGTTTATACGGATGCATGTGGGACAGGGCTAGGCGCCGTCTTAATGCAAGAAGGAAGGGTAGTAGCTTATGGCGGGAGGCAGTTGAAGGTGCACGAAAAGAACTACCCAACCCACGATCTTGAGTTAGCCGCCATCGTCTTTGCACTCAAGTCTTGGCGACACTATCTCCTAGGTGAGAAGTTCGAACTTTACACTGACCATAAATCGTTGAAATATCTTTTCTCGCAGAAAGATCTTAACTTGAGGCAACAAAGGTGGATGGAGTTTCTTGCCTCGTACGATTTCGAAATCTCCTACACTCCGGGCAAAGGCAACGTAGTGGCAGACGCGTTGAGCCGAAAGAAATTGACCCTAAGCCCGTTGTTTGTTGAAAGACAAAGCCTAGAGTTTATAGCCAGTTTCGACTTTAGGCCTTCCTCCGATTTCGTACCAGGCTTGCTAGCATCTCTCGAAGTGCGCCCAACTTTAGTGGATTCAGTAGGGACAGCACAACGCGAAGACCCTCAGCTTGTGGAAATAATTAATAGGCTAATTAGGGGTGAGACTTCAAGTCACCTCAACCGATACTCCATCGACGATAGGGGTTTGCTAAGGCGAGACGGAAGACTATGCGTCCCACAGACAAACGATTTAATAAAGAAGGTTCTCGAGGAAGCACATCACTCCAAGATGACGATACACCCAGGCAGGGATAAAATGTACAAAGACATAAAAAGGACTTTCTTTTGGAATGGCATGAAAAAGGACGTGGCAGAATTCGTTTCTAAATGTATGGTGTGCCAACAGGTTAAGGCGGAACAGAAAAAGCCTGGCGGATTGCTACATCCTCTGGAGGTCCCGCAGTGGAAGTGGGATAGCATCTCAATGGACTTCGTCGATGGGCTGCCTAGGTCTAGGAGAGGCAACTCTAGCATTTGGGTAATAGTGGATAGGCTTACTAAAAGCGCCCACTTTTTACCTGTCAAAAGTAAAAGAACTGCCTCATCCCTAACATCACTTTACCTTAAGGAAATCGTGCGACTCCATGGAATACCATCTAGCATTGTTAGTGACCGAGACCCCATCTTCACCAGCGAGTTTTGGCGGAGTCTGCAAGAAGCAGTAGGAACGCAGTTATGCTTAAGCACAGCCTATCATCCCCAAACCGACGGCCAAACAGAGAGAGTGAACAGAGTTTTGGAAGACCTTTTAAGACTGTGCGTCCTTGACTTCGGAGGGACATGGGAAGACCACCTTCCTTTGGTGGAATTTTCCTACAACAACAGCTATCAAGCAACCATAGGAATGGCGCCTTTCGAAGCTTTATATGGAAGACCGTGCCGATCGCCCACTTATTGGTGGGAGTCCACGGATAAGCTCATACTTGGACTAGACATGATCCGAGAGACTTCAGAGAAAGTAGACTTAATACGAAGAAGGATGAAGACGGCCCAAGACAGACAAAAGTCCTACGCCGACAAGAGGAGGACCGACCTTGAATTTGAAGTTGGAGACAGAGTTTTTCTCAAGGTATCACCGCTAAGAAATGTTGTTCGTTTTGGAACCACAGGAAAACTAGCACCAAGGTTCGTAGGGCCATTCCCTATCATCGAGAAAATCGGGAAAATGGCTTATAGATTAGAGCTACCCGAGAAGTTGGCTGGAGTCCACAACGTCTTTCACGTTTCACACTTCCGAAAATGTCTACATGAGTCTGCTGAAGTGGTAGAGCCAAATATCCTCGAAGAGGCCGAAGTGGAGCGCGAAGCAACCATAAGGAGAGTTCCAACCCGCATCTTAGGAACGGAAGTGAAGAAACTACGCAACCGTGAAGTCAAGCTCGTCAAAGTTCAGTGGAGCGACGCCGAGGGAGACGCGACTTGGGAAACTGAAGCTAAAATCCGTACTGCCTACCCTTTTCTGTTCGACGGTACATCCTTGATCTTTCTTTTTCCTTAAGTTGCTCTTTTATCTATCTTTTTAGGTATATTTCCTCGACCGTATCTTTTAGGTAGAAACCCTTTGGGTGCAAACATGTAGTTTAAACATGTTATGTATGATGGTTGCAAGTGGTTGCAAGTGATTGCTAGTGGTTGCTCGTGGTTGCATACACACACACAATCTAGGTTTTAGATCGTCTCAGTCACTTCATATTGCATATGCATATATGTTTGCTTTCGTATGTGGTTGAACTATAATGTGTTGTCAAGTGGATGCTGCATTTGTATTGAATGATTGTGCACTCATGTAGAATCAAAATAGGAAAATTTGCATACATGATGGATTCATGGCACTTACATAATTCGCATTAAGGAGGTCAACTGAATCAGTAGACCGCCTGATTTTGCATTAGATAAGTACATGTACACACACACTTTGCATATGATCATGAAGCATTAGAAGTCTTTTAAGGACAATGGATGCTCGTGTTTGATGGATGAGTAGATGGATGATTGGATGTTAGGATATACATTCCTCCTAACTTGAAGATTTCGGGGACGAAATCCTTTTAAGTGGGGGAGAATGTAACACCCCGAAAATTCTATAACTGTGAAATTCATGAAATAAAGTATAATCAAATTCAAATCAAATAACTAAGGGAAACGGGATACGCCATTGCGTTCGTCTCGGAAAAATACGCGAAATAGAGTCCGAGTTTTCGAAAAACGGAGTCCGTATGAAGAAGATATGGCCTTCGGAAGTTTTGAATTAAATTTAAAATTCAAACAGAATAAAATAATAATTTAAAATCGGGCCCTTTGGGCAAGGGTGGAAGAACACCCGCCTGGGCCACCCAGGTCGACTGGGCTGTCGACCTGGGCTACCCATGTCGACAGGGCTGTCGACAGCCCTGTCGACAGGGGTATCGACCTGGTCGAGCCCAGTCAACCTGGCTGGCCAGGTCGGTGTGTGGTCGAATTTCTGTGGTCTGCTTTGTCATTAGGGCTAGGTGGCGGGTTTTTATTGGTCTCTCTTCCTAATGAATGGCTACGATCTAACCTAGCAACATCAATGGTCCTAATCAATTCCTAACCTCTATATAAACAACCCTAGACTAAACCCTAATCTATTCATTCAAAATAAGATTATAGCCGCCATGTTGCTGAGGAACGACAAGGATTAGCCGCCGACTAGAGAGAGAGTTAGGAAGAAAGTTCTAAAGCCTAAAGCAATTCAAGCAACCTAAAGCTAATCAATTCAACAAAGGAATCGTGTCTCTTAATTAGAGGATTCGCCGCAACCATTGTAAGTAGAGTATTACTTTGGTATAAATAAACAACTGTGTTGATGTGTATGCTTGAATTGTGGCAATGGAAGTAATTCATGTTTGTGCAAAATTATGTTATTCATTATAAAGAACTACATGCGGTAGTTCTATGCAAAAAAAAAAAAACGTTTGGGATATTGCGCAAATTATGTAATCTATGTTGAAGCTACATGTATGTAGTTGAGTGAAATTTATGCAAGTTTGTGGCTTTGTTATTATGTTGTCATGATGTATATTTTGTGCATAAATCGTTTTGCAAGCAATTGAGACAAGTTTGGTTGTTATAGTTCATATGAAACTATGATGGAATTTTGACACCATAATCCATATATTAAGTCATGCTTGTGAATATGGTTAGGCTATGAATGATATTTGGCACAATTGAAATCCATGATTAAGTTTATCTTGTTTAAAAGAATTATATGATGACATATGTGAGACATGGCTAGGTTAGACTCAAAAATCCCTTTTTGCAAGTTTAAAGCAAACACCATGATTAGGAATATTTATGCATAAGTATATTTATACCATCGTTATGTGATTAGACTTAAACCATGATTAAGTTGAACTATGCTTTTGTGTTAGTAACAAAGTATCCCCTTTGTAAACATGTAGAAACCTTATGAACATGACTTGTTTATGTTTATGCCATGAACAAATTGAACTTTACTTATGCCATGCTTATGTTTGACATTATGCCGTGTTTATGCTAAAAGTATTTATGCCATGCTTATGTTTGACATTATGCTATGCTTATGCTAGAAATATTTATGACATACTTATGTTTGACACTATGCCTAAATAAGAATATAGGTTCATGTTGTAGTTAAACCTATGCAAGTTCACATGCTTGATTCATGTCACCTATGTACCACTATGCAAGTACACCAGTTTCTATTATGTATTTCCACGTCATATGCAAGTTCATGCGCTCATCTTCCCCTCTTTGTGTATACGCCATAAGCCTCCCCTTTCGCATGGCTAAATTGGGCTTTAAAAGGCTAAGCCCAATATATATGAACGAACGTGTAAAACAGGGGAAAATAACGTTGGGTTAAAATTAATTAATGAATGAAAATATAAAATAGAAGGGCCCAAATTCAAGTATGGGTTGGGCCCATGATTTGGTGTAACCTTTACACCATTTACTTAATAATGGGCCGCAAATATTTACATATAAATAAAGAAGAATGACAAGATATGTAAATGTAGAAAACACGATGTGTTTAACCCGAGGTTGGATTGAGTTATGATGTAAACCGCCCCGGAACCGCCCGGCTGTCCAGTAGTCACAACAATACCTATCCAATGTGAGAGGTTAAACATGGAGCCCAATAAGGACCCGAGGTTAGACTGAGTTGTGGCGTAAGACTGCCCGGAACCAACCGGCAACAGGCAGCCACAACAATACCTGTCTAATGTGAGAGGTCAGGGCCTTAATAAGACAATTAAGGCTGAGTCAGGATTGTTAGGATTAAGTGGACTAAAGACTTAATCAAAATGGAACATGCTAAACTAAACGGACTGGTGGGGGTTAGGTTAGAAACACTTAACCAACTTAGCATGTTGGCTAGAGATAGAAAACCTAGTAACGGGGGACCCTTTTCAGCAGTAACCCTAAAAGGTGTATCATGATACCCTGAAACTAGGCAGGGTGGGGCACGATTACTGGGCTGATTGTAAGAGGTCAAAGCGACGGCGGTGGTGTAGCAGTGTAGGTTCTAACGGTGTGCGGGCGTGCACGCACTCCGGCGCAGAAAAATAAAGCACTGGGCACCAGTAGCATACCTGTGCACTCTAAGGTTGTGTCGGGTTGCCACTATGGGACTTGATACACCCCATGGTGGGACCAGCATAGGTAACTACAGACATCGGGGGCCGTAAGACACATGTAACTATGCGAGTAGGAGCCGATCATCATTGAATGGATCACATCACCCTGATTTATGGGGTGCCAGTTGGAAACTAGTTTATATGGGTTCAGAGATTGACATGGGGTACGATGGTCTATTCGACCCTACACAACTTAACCAAGTTTATAGTGCATGCCCACTTCTTGTTATTACTTATCATACCCAGTTCTTTATTCATAGACAAAGTAGTACTAGACTTACTCAGGCTTTATGTCTGACTCTATTTTTCTTTCGTCTTTTTTCTTCCGTTTCCCCCCCCCCTCCCAGGTCCTCAGGGAGGGAACACAGCAGCTTGATCAGCCTTGACATCCAGCTTGAAGAAGAGAAATGTATTGCTTGGACTTTCCTGTTTTGAACTATGGCTTTGGACAAACCCACTATGGGGACTTTTGGCAGTTTATCTGTGTTTTATTTATGCTTCTTTAAATCATGTACTCAAGACAGATTATGAAAATGTTATGCTATGTTTTTGGAAAGGATGTTGTTGTAACACGTATTTGACTTTATGAAATAAAAGTTTGTTGTTCTTCCGCTGTTTACAAATATGTGTTCTTATATCTGTCTTGTATATCTGTGACTTGTACTTATAAACCTCCACCAAAATTAGGGCATTCCCATTGAGAGTGACCCTAACAGAGGTGGGGTGTTTCATGTTAGGATACCAATTTGGGTAGATCTAGACTAAAACTATGTTGACATTTGGATCAAGTCTAAACCATCATTTAGGATGTTTATACTATCGCCTTATGCCATGACTATTGTCTTAATATGATAAAATTGAAAAGCCCATTAATTTCTGCTTGCTTGTGACGTTGTAACCAATTATCTCAAGCCAATCTTGTGATCGCGTTTATCACCTTTGTGGCCAAATCACCTTCGTGCTAGATTCATGTTTTTGGCCAAACCTTTTATGCTATCATATGCTAGATTATGTTAAACACCTTGCCTCGAACATCACCATGTTTAACTGGTGATTAATTTGCCATCTTATGCCCACCTTGTCATATTGTTATGTTCCCCTCTTAGATCTATTTGTGTTAATACTAACTTACGTGCGATGGGGATACGTTATGGGTAGTTAGGCAAACTTGAATAACATGAAACATGACTTGAAAATATGATATGAAACTTGACATGTGATTATGCTGGAAAACATGAATGTGGACATGACACTTAGAAAATATGAAGTGACCAACTCGAGGTTGGGTTGAGTTTGTAGCGTAAATCTGCCCGGAACCGACCGGCAAATCCAGTGGCTACAAACAATAAGATCCAATGTGAGTAGTTGGTCACACCGCGCTTGAAACACGAGGTTAGACTGAGTTGTGGCGTAAGACTGCCCGGAACCGACCGGCATACCGGCAGCCACAACAATACCTGTCTAATATGAGAGGTTGGGTGCATTAAAATAAATTAATGCCACATGATAGGGTTAAGTCATGAACCACTTGAATATACTTAACCAATTGAACACGATTGGGTTAAGTCTTGAAACACTTGAATATACTTAACCAACTTGATACATGATTTGATAGGGTTAGGTCTTGAATCTTGGACACACTTAACCCAGTAGGGAAACCTAGTTGCGGGGTCCTTTTCAGCAGTAACCCACTAGATGTATCATTGTACCCTAGGACTAGGCAGGGTGGGGCACGATTACTGTACTCTGAATGTAAGTGACCAAAAGGGAAGGCTTAGTTGGTGTACCAGTTCAATCGGACCATGGACGTGCACATGAGTCCAGCGTTGACCCGTGGGCATCAGTAGGTTTACTTGTGTGACTTGAATTGTGTCAGTGGTTGTCACTCCAGGGTTTGATACACCCCTGTGGTGGGCCTAGCACAAGTAACTACATTCGCGATTAGGGCCGTATGACACCGAAACACGACGAGTTAGGCTTATAGGGAGCCGATCGACTAGGCCGTTTAGTTGGACCTTGACTTGGATCAACTCCTGATTATTGGGCCAGGTGATCCTTTCTTGAATACACTTGACTTGGGGCCAACTCTTGATAATTGGGTCTTATTGACCCAAGTGAATCTTTCTTGATTTTTACCTGACATAAACCAGAATACTAGTACAGTGGTATAGCATACCTTGAACACAAAATGCTACTCTTGATCTATACTTGACCTATACTTGATTATACTTGATTATCCTGTTATCTCGCTTATCTTGACATGATGCTTGTGGTTACTTTCAGTTTATGCATGTCATGTTACCTTTACTAGTTTTTAGGCTGAAAGTAACTAGGACTTACTCAGTCTTTATGACTGACCCTTTTTCTTTCGCCTCCTTTTCTTTCGTTTCCCCCCAGGTTATCAGGGAGGAAACACTAGCATCTAGCTCGGATATCACTTGCTTTGACTCAGCATGTACGGTTTGCTATGGCTGCTTCTTTTTTACTGCACTTAAGCAGTTTTTCTATTTTTAAGTTATTGCTTCTTTGGCTACCATTACAAGACAGTTGTAATGAAGTGTTATTTGAAATGTTTGTAAGAAACATGGTTTATTTTGAAATGAAATAAAGTTTGCTTTGCTCATAAATTCTTCCGCTATTTACTTAATTATCTATTTATGTTCTGTCTTGTGATATCTCTATGCATGATTATCTAGATAATATCCCTCCAAAACCAGTGCATTCCTTTGTGAGTGACCCTGGCGGAGGTGGGGTGTTACGTTGAGTTATGAATGGATTATGAGTAGATGATGTGAATTATCATATATGTTGTTGTAAACCCCTTTTGCTATCATGTATATTGTAAATCCAATGTTATGTGATGATGACATCTTATATGTTGTAAATCTTGCTATGATGATGTTATGTATGTTGAAAGTTTCTATGCTAAGTTGTGATGAATCATACATGTTAAAAAGGCCATGATGTTACCATCTATGCTAGTTAGTTCATATTAATTAAATCATCATGTTTGGGTTATGTTGATCTATATGACTAGTCACATATGCAAGTTCGATTGATTAGAAAAGTTATGAACATATGCCAAGACATCCATTATGACATCTAGAATTATGCTATGACATATGTGATATCCTATGCTAGTTCACACCATCATTATGTTGCCTAAAAACCCCATATGCAAGTTTATGTATAGATTTGGGCTATGATCATATCATGTAAATTGAGACATTTAACAAGTTGACACCTTTTGATCCTTAACATGTGTAGTTTATGCAAGTTTCACCCCTATTATGATTAGATTTATTTTAATTGTCTATATGTTGTGATAATTTATCTTTGTGCTAGGTGTTAGACTATAGTAGTCTAGCCTATATTATGCGTTGAATAAGCGAACGTATAAACGTGGGGTAGGGGTAATATTAAGGATTTAATATTAAAAAGTTGGGGTGCAATTGATATAATTTTGCATTCCATAAGTGGATGGCCATAATTGAGTCTATTATGGACATCATTAAAAGTTGACTTAATTAATAATTTGAATAGGGAATTATTAAAACTGGAGTAAAAGATTTTAAGTGTTAATCAATGCTTTGGACACGAGGTTGGACTCGTTTGTTACGTAAACCTGCCCGGACCCGCCCGGCAAATCCAGTGGTCACAAATGTCAGCCCAATGTGAGAGGTCCTAGGCCTAAATTAAAGCATAACAGTTGTAAAGACACGAGGTTAGACTCTTTTATGGTGTAAGACTGCCCGGACCCGCCCGGCAAATCCAGCTGCCATAAATGCCAGTCTAATGTGAGAGGTCTTTATGAGGTTATGGCCTGAATGAATTATGAAATACTTAACCAGATAAACATGTAAAGTGGGACATGGGTGTTAAGTAGGTGCCTTGGGTGGCACGAGGAATCTAGAGGGTGCCCTTAGTGGCATGTGAAATACGATTAGTAAGACTTAACCAAACACACATGTAAATGAACATGACTAAGAGGGTTAAGTGGGATATACTAGTGACAAGCTTAGGTGGGTAGCTTGTGGGGGCCCATTTCGACCAGTATCCCAAACGTATCTTTGTGGGCTCAACCCAAGTCGAGGACGGGACACGCATGCTGGGTTTGACTGTAAGAGGCCAAAACGGGGAGCGGTGGCAACGCAAGTCCAACGGGTTTCATATGCGTGTGTGGACCCGAGTTGGTAGGTAAGACGTTGTTACATCGTGTAGGTATAAGCCGTGCGTTCTCAAGTTGTATCGGGTTGCCACTTTAGGGGAGTGATACACCCTACTGTGGGGCCAGCACGGGTATCTACGAGTAGGGAGCCGATCGAAAGTGGGTAGTGGGGTACACCTAGTGGAGATAGGGGCAGACGGCACCTATGTAGTCAGCTAGGGGTACGTAAGGCTATTTATAAAGTTTCTGTGTGAAGCAAGTGGGATCAAACAATAGGGTGACTGGTGTGGTGCAGTGTAGTAATGTGCGGTGCAGTGTAGTAATCATTCGTTAGTAATTAGGTGTGCCTTTACCGTTATCTTTAAAGTTATCGTAAACGCTATCTTTATCTTCCTAAGAGTTCATAGACATTTACTTGTCTTCCAGCTTATGCCTTAGTCTACTTATTTTGATAATAGTATTGTTAGAATTATCATACTCGCCAGACTTTATGTCCGACCCCCTCTATTTCTATCCTTTTCCCCCCTCCAGGTCCTTAGGTTGGGCCCAGCTCTAGTGGAGTTTGATTGAATTGCTTCATCTCTCTTTGGAAAGCTTGGACCGTTGAAGTAAAGTCCAGCATGTTATCTTTTTAATGGCTATTTATGTAATGGGATTATGTATTTTGTTTTTATGAAGATGGATATTGTACTTGGTTATGATCTATGGTTTTATGATGTAATAAACATGTTTAATTTCCGCTGCAATAAAATGAAGTTTTAGATTTTCAAGTACTATTTACTATCTGTCTTGTTGTAATTTTTGTGTTATATATTCACTTATAACCTCCATGGAAGTTAATGCATTCCCTTCGTGAGTGAAATTAATGGACGTGTGGTGTTACACGTGGTATCAGAGCTTAAGGTTACCAGAACTGATAAAAATACTTTAGAAAAATAGATATTTTTGGAAGAAGTGTTTTCAAAAACATGTTTTAATGAAAAATTTAAAGAGAAAAGTTTTTAAGAAAAACATAATCCCCAATAGCCACATATCTTTATCTTTCGAATTCTCCATTCTGAATCTTTCCTTTTTTCGTTTCAGCATGGCTGAAGATCTTAATCTACCCGACGGTGTAACGATACCATGATGGTATAGGAGGTTATTAGAGGCTAGGGCTGCTGCAGGTCCTGCCAATGTTCCTCCACCACCAGTTGCACCCGTTCCTCCTCCTCCTCCTCGCGTAGATACTTTTGCAAAGACGTGCAAGGAATTCAAGGCTATGGGTGGAAAAACATTTCATGGGTCAGAAACGTTTGTGGAAGCTAGAGATTGGCTTAAGGAGGTGGAAGAATTGCTAGAAATCTTTGAAGTAGAAGAAGGGAGGAGAGTTCGATTAGCAGCTTGGTTGATGAAGGGAGAGGCCTCGTTTTGGTGGGAGGTCACTAATGGGGAGCGTCCTGTTGACTCTTGGGCGGATTTCAAACGTAGGTTCAAGGCGAAGTTTCTCTCAAGGGCGGAAGAAAATCTATACCTGGAAAGGTTCTTGACATTGAAGCAAGGAAGCTCATCAGTGAAAGAATATGTCAATAAATTTAATCAGTTAGCAAGGTTTGGCTTGGACTTAGTGAACACGCCGGAGAAGAAGGCGGTGAGGTTCGTGAATGGCTTGAATGAACCATTGCAAGGGTTGGCTATGACCCACATCCCTATGGGGGCCACCTTTGAGAAGTTAGTAGAAATGGCGCTTATGCATGAGGAGAAAAGCGCTAAAGCTGATAAGGCACCCGAGAAGAAGGGGGATCAGAAGAAACCACAACAGCAAAATAAGAAGGGTGGTAAAGACAATAACGGCAAGGGAAAGAAGAAATGTTTTAACTGTGGGACACCAGGCCATCTCAGCAAGGATTGCCGAAAGAAAAAGAAGACAGGCTGTTTTTATTGTGGCGATGCGGGACATTTAGTGAAGGACTGCCCAAAGAAGGGGCAGAGGGCAGGAGCTACCTCGGGAGGACAGGTGCAGGCTCTTATGGCACCAGGGCAGGCAAGGGGACAAGTTCAGGATCTCGCGGTCCCACCGCTGCAAGAACGAGGTAGAACCATTTCTGTTGAAAGCTTAGTTTTTCTGTTTGATCATCCTGTCCGTACCTTATTCGATTTGGGCGCATCACATTCGTTTATCTCTAAACCATTAGTTGAATCACTGCACTTAAACACCAGTTTAGTAGAGGATCCCTTAGTTGTTTCGAATCTAATAGGGGGCTCAGCTTATTTGTCCATGATGTGTTTGGATTTGAAAATTTCCATACTTAGCGTTGAATTTAGATGTGATGCATATGTGTTGGGCTTCACGGGCTATGGGCTAATTTTAGGAATGGATTGGTTGTCCAGAAATGGGCCAGTTCTTAATTGTGAAAGGAGATTAGTTAGGCTCGTGACTCGCCTTGGCAACACTCTCGAAATATTTTGTAATCCCATAAATTCAGTTATGCTAAGTTATTTAGAACCGCTTGACGCGTCTGAGGAAAATCTACGATCTGTTAGAGTGGTCCGAGAATATTCGGATGTGTTTGAGGAGGTGAAGGGCGTACCTCCGAAGCGGGAGATAGATTTTCGAATATATCTTGTGGATAATGTGAAACCAGTATCTCTGCCAGTACGCCACATGGCTCCACGTGAAAGGAGGGAACTCGATAAGCAAGTGAAGGAGTTGCTTGAGAAGGGGTTCATAAGACGAAGTATATCGGAGTGGGGTGCTCCAGTAGTATTTGCCACGAAGGCGGATGGGTCCCTTAGACTGTGTGTGGACTATAGAGAACTTAATAAACTTACTAAGAAGAACAGACACCCACTGCTGAGGATTGATGATCTCTTCGATCAATTAGTTGGCGCCTCAGTGTTTTCGCAGTTGGACTTAGCCACTGGGTTCCATCAGTTGAGAGTGGCTGAGGATAGCATAGACAAGACTGCCTTTAGGACTCCGGACTGTTTCTATGGATGGCTAGTGATGCCCTTCGGTTTGACAAACGCCCTAGCATATTTTTTTGATTTGATGAGTAGGGTGTTTAGGGAGTACCTTAACAAATTTGTGGTAGTCTTTGAACATGACATCTTGATCTTTTCTAAGGATGAAGAAGAGCATGCCCTACATCTTAGGGAAGTGTTGGAGACTCTTCGAGTGCATAAGCTTAAAGCTAAATTTTCTAAGTGTCACTTTTGGAGGAAGGAAGTACGGTTCTTGGGGCACGTGGTTTCCAAAGAAGGGATAGCTGTAGATCCCGCAAAGGTGGTGGCCATCCAAGATTGGAAGGTTCCTAAAAATGCTACCGAAGTGAGAAGTTTCTTAGGGTTGCTTGGTTACTATAGGAAGTTTATCAAAGACTTCGCAAAGATATCAGCTCCATTGACACGCTTGACGAAGAAGAACCTAGTTTTCACATGGGACGTAGATTGTGATGATGCGTTCCAACGTTTGAAGAGAGCTTTGACTTCAGCCCCAGTCTTAGTATTGCCAGACGGGAGTAAGCTGTTTACCGTTTATACTGATGCTTGTGGGACAGGACTAGGCGCAGTCTTAATGCAAGAGGGTAGGGTAATAGCCTATGGTGGAAGGCAGTTGAGAGCACATGAGAAAAATTATCCTACACATGACCTAGAATTGGCCGCTATTGTTTTCGCGCTTAAGTCTTGGCGTCATTATCTTCTTGGCGAGAAATTCGAATTATTCACTGACCACAAGTCTTTAAAATACCTATTCTCTCAAAAGGACTTGAACTTAAGGCAGCAAAGGTGGATGGAGTTCTTAGCGTCCTACGACTTCGAAATAGCCTATACCCCTCAAGGGTAACGTGGTGGCAGACGCCTTAAGTAGAAAAAGATTATCCTTAAGTCCTTTGTTTGTTGAGCGGCAAAGTTTAGAATTCATTTCGATGTTTGACTTTAGACCTTCCGTTGACTTCGTACCCGGTTTTCTAGCATCCTTGGAGGTCAGACCTACGCTTTTGGGACGGATTGGCGAGGCACAGCGAGACGACCCGCAGTTGGTTGAGTTAGTAGAAAAACTCAAAGGAGGGGAGTCATCAAGCCATCTCCGTAGGTATACCCTAGACGATAAGGGTTGGTTACGTAGGGACGGCAGACTTTGTGTACCAAAAGACGATGACCTAAGGAAGACTATTCTTGACGAAGCACATCGTTCGAAGATGACCATTCATCCCGGCGGGGACAAGATGTACAAAGACATGAAGAGAGTTTACTTTTGGGCCGGCATGAAGAAAGACGTGGCCGAGTATGTCGCTAGATGCTTGGTATGCCAACAAGTAAAAGCGGAGCAAAAGAAACCCGGTGGGTTGCTTCACCCATTGGAGGTTCCACTATGGAAGTGGGAAAGTGTCTCGATGGATTTTGTGGATGGGTTACCGTGATCAAGGAAGGGTAATACGGGAATTTGGGTTATAGTAGATAGACTTACTAAAAGCACCCATTTCATTCCCGTAAAGAGTAAGAGGACTGCTCCATGGCTAGCCTCCGTATACGTTCGAGAAATAGTTCGTTTGCACGGTGTTCCTTCTAGCATAGTGAGTGTCCGCGATCCTATTTTCACTAGCGAATTTTGGAGAAGCTTACAAGAGGCGGTAGGGACTCAGTTATGTTTGGGCACCGCATATCATCCTCAGACGGACGGCCAGACCTAGAGGGTGAATCGCATTCTAGAGGATCTGTTGAGGCTATGTATCCTAGACTTTGGGGGTACGTGGGAAGAGCATCTTCAATTGGTTGAGTTCGCATATAATAATAGCTTTCAGTCCAGCATTGGTATGGCACCATTCGAAGCTCTATATGGACGACCTTGTCGTTCACCTACATGTTGGTGGGAATCTACGGATAAGATCTTACTTGGGCCCGATATGATTAGGGAGACTTCGGAGAAGATGGACTTGATTCGAAGGAGGATGAAAGCAGCGCAAGATAGGCAGAAATCTTATGCGGATAAGATGAGGACAGACCTCGAGTTTGAAGTTGGGGACATGGTCTTTGTCAAAGTGTCTCCGTTACGAAACGTTGTTCGCTTTAGGTCCGTTGGGAAATTAGCACCAAAGTTTGTAGGGCCGTTTCCTATTAAGGAGAGGATTGGACGGATGGCGTATAGAGTGGAGTTGTCCGAGAGACTTAGTGGTGTACATGACGTATTCTATGTGTCACATTTGAGGAAGTGCTTGCACGAGATCGCGGAAGTGGTAGAGCCGAGCTTTCTTATAGAGGTGGAGATAGAGCGTGATGCGACAATTCGACGAGCTCCTACGCACATTCTTGTGTCGGAGATCAAGAGGTTGAGGAATCGAGAGGTCAGACTAGTCAAAGTGCAATGGGGAGATGATGAGAGCAACGCTATTTGGGAGACAGAAGAGAAGATGCGTTCACGATACCCTTTTCTTTTTGAGGGTATGTCTTTTAATTTCTCCTTTATCGCTTAGCTTGTACTTATCTTATCTTTAGTATATCCTCTCTCTAGTATCTTTGATCTTTAGTTAGGATAATCCTATGGTTGAAACATGTGTTTGAGACATGTTATGTATGCTGGATGCAAAGCGGATGCAAGTGTTTGCTAGTGGTTGCTCGTGGATGCATATACACACACTATTAGGCACCAGATCGGCTCAGTCACTTCATATTGCATATTGCATACATATGGATGTATTTAGTAAAATGGATGTATAATGGTTGTATTATCATATAGTTGCTGCATTTGGGCGGATGGTTGTGCACGCATATAGAATTAATATGTATCATTAGGAATCTTTTGCATACATATTGGACGCATGGCACTATCATGAATTGCACTAAGGAGGTCGACTGAATCAGTAGACCGCCTAATTTTGCATTAGATATGGACATGTACACACACTGTGCATATAAACATTAAAGCATTAGAATTCTTTTAAGGACAATGGATGCTGGTGTTTGATGGTTGAGTAGATGGACGATTAGATGGTAGGATATACATTCTTCTTGACTTGGAGATTTCCGGGACGAAATCCTTTAAGGAGGGGAGAATGTAACACCCCGTAATTTTATAACATTAAAATTCACAAATTAAAGTATACTTAATTTTTAGAAAAGAATTAAGTGAAATGGGTTGCGCAGAGAAATATATATATATTGATATACATATATATATATATATATATATATATATATTAAAAATTAAATAAATAAATATGCGAAAAAGTTCTAAACAGCGAATTGGGAGGGGGAATAACCGAACCGGCCCATTTTTGAGGTCGACCCGAGCTCCGCTGGGTCGACTAGGGGTTAATCCAGGGTGTTTGGCTGTCAACCCGTGGGCCGATTCGCTCAAATGCAGATTTTGCATTTGATTGGTTCTCATGGTTCAGGGTTAATCTAATGGTCCTAAATTACTTCCTACACCTATAAATACATCCTAATGCTAACCCTAAACCTAATTAAAATAGAATAGTTACCGTCATACCATCGCCATGGAAATCAATGGAGCCGCCGCCAACTAAGAAAGAAGAAAAGCAAATTCAATTCTAATTCTCTCAACCCTAAAGCAAAGAAAAACTCTCTCTTTTCTTCTTTAAATTGTGAGTATGATGATCTTAACAAGATTATTATCATTTTAATTACGTTGAGTTATGAATGGATTATGAGTAGATGATGTGAATTATCATATATGTTGTTGTAAACCCCTTTTGCTATCATGTATATTGTAAATCCAATGTTATGTGATGCTGATATCTTATATGTTGTAAATCATGCTATAATGATGTTATGTATGTTGAAAGTTTCTATGCTAAGTTGTGATGAATCATACATGTTAAAAAGGCCATGATGTTACCATCTATGCTAGTTAGTTCATATTAATTAAATCATCATGTTTGGGTTATGTTGATCTATATGACAAGTCACATATGCAAGTTAGATTGATTAGAAAAGTTATGAACATATGCCAAGACATCTATTATGACATCTAGAATTATGCTATGACATATGTGATATCCTATGCTAGTTCACACCATCATTATGTTGCCTAAAAACCCCATATGCAAGTTTATGTATAGATTTGGGCTATGACAATATCATGTAAATTTAGACATTTAACAAGTTGACACCTTTTGATCCTTAACATATGTAGTTTATGCAAGTTTCACCCCTATTATGATTAGATTTATTTTAATTGTCTATATGTTGTGATAATTTATCTTTCTGCTAGGTGTTAGACTATACAAGTCTAGCCTATATTATGCGTTGAATAAGCGAACGTATAAACGTGGGGTAGGGGTAATATTAAGGATTTAATATTAAAAAGTTGGGGTGCAATTGATATGATTTTGCATGCCATAAGTGGATGGACATAATTGAGTCAATTATGGACATCATTAAAAGTTGACTTAATTAATAATTTGAATAGGGAATTATTAAAACTGGGGTAAAAGATTTTAAGTGTTAATCAATGCTTAGGACACGAGGTTGGACTCGTTTGTGACGTAAACCTGCCCGGACCCGCCCGACAAATCCAGTGTTCACAAATGGCAGCCCAATGTGAGAGGTCCTAGGCCTAAACTAAAGCATAACAGTTGTAAAGACACGAGGTTAGACTCTTTTATGGTGTAAGACTGCCCGGACCCGCCCGACAAATCCAGCTGCCATATATGCCAGTCTAATGTGAGAGGTCTTTATGAGGTTATGACCTGAATGAATTAAGAAATACTTAAACATATAAACATGTAAAGCTGGACATGGGGGTTAAGTAGGTGCCTTGGGTGGCACGAGGAATCTAGGGGTGCCCTTAGTGGCATGTGAAATACGATTAGTAAGACTTAACCAAACACACATGTAAATGAACATGACTAAGAGGGTTAAGTGGGATATACTAGTGACAAGCTTAGGTGGGTAGCTTATGGGGGCCCATTTCGACTAGTATCCCAAACGTATCTTTGGGGGCTCGACCCAAGTCGAGGACGGGACACGCATGCTGGGTTTGACTGTAAAAGGCCAAAACGGGTAGCGATGGCAACGCAAGTCCAACTGGTTTCATATGCGTGTGTGGACCCGGGCTGGTAGGTAAGACGTTGTTGCATCGTGTAGGTATAAGCCATGCATTCTCAAGTTGTATCGGGTTGCCACTTTAGGGGAGTGATACACCCCACTATGGGGCCAGCACGGGTATCTACGAGTAGGGAGCCGATCGAAAGTGGGTAGTGGTGTACACCTAGTGGAGATAGGGGCAGACGGCACCTATGTAGTCAGCTAGGGGTACGTAAGGCTATTTATAAAGTTTCTGTGTGAAGCAAGTGGGATCAAACAATAGGGTGACTGGTATGGTGCAGTGTAGTAATGTGCGGTGCAGTGTAGTAATCATTCGTTAGTAATTAGGTGTGCCTTTACCGTTATCTTTAACGTTAACTTAAACGCTATCTTTATCTTCCTAAGAGTTCATAGACATTTACTTGTCTTCCAGCTTATGCCTTAGTCTAGTTATTTTGATAATAGTATTGTTAGAATTATCATACTCGCCAGACTTTATGTCTGACGCCCTCTATTTCTATCCTTTTTCCCCCTCCAGGTCCTTAGGTTGGGCCCAGCTCTAGTGGAGTTTGATTGAATTGCTTCATCTCTCTTTGGAAAGCTTGGACCGTTAAAGTAAAGTCCAGCTTGTTATCTTTTTAATGGCTATTTATGTAATGGGATTATGTATTTTTTTATGAAGATGGATATTGTACTTGGTTATGATCTATGGTTTTATGATGTAACAAACATGTTTAATTTCCACTGCAATAAAATGAAGTTTTAGATTTCCATGTACTATTTACTATCTGTCTTGTTGTAATTTTTCTGTTCTATATTCACTTATAACCTCCATGGAAGTTAATGCATTCCCTTCGTGAGTGACATTAATGGACGTGGGGTGTTACAATTTAGCTACAAAAAAGGAAGAAAACTAACAGTAAGAAAAGAAACAAATAAGAACATCACATTAGCAAACATTATACATACATCATAAGAAAACATCAACAGCAATAAAAGGATTACAACCAAATTAATCGGTTTTAAAAAAAAACAGAAAACCAAAATAAAAAAAGATCAAAATCAGTAAATAATATCGTTTCTAATTAGACCATGCAATTTAGTTATGTGCGGATTTCACAGGAAATAAATTGATTCTAATTAGAATAATCAATTCCAAAGGAAATCATAATCGAACCTGTGGATCCTAATGTTGCTTGAAATGATTGTGCTATTATCAATGGAGGAGGAAAGGTATAAAAAGAGGAAGATACATAAATTTTGGTAATATATGTACAGAAGTTGGAAGAAATCAATGTAAAAGGAGGAAGTAATGGCGGGATTTAGGGTTTATACGCAGAAATTAGAAAATGCATGAAACAGGGAAGAAAGGGTATTGTTAGTGACCCTCCACTTTTGGTTAAGGGGCGTCACGTTTCAAATTCGGCAAGGTGATACCGAACTTTTCAACAGAATTCGATTAACTAATATTTCTGTCATATACTAAAAATGACAAAATTATGTTTTTTTGGCTCTAAATAACTACATTTAGTACGATATTTCATAATTATTTACGTAAAATTAAAACTATTTAAATAACTTTTGCAAAATATTATTCACTGATTCGCCTAATAAATCACATCAAGATTAACTATATTTTTATTGATATAAATGAAAAAAAAACCAAGTATATAAACAAATCAATCACATAACATAAATAATACACATAAATAACTATCACAAGTTATCATCCATGCTTTGCACATGGATGTGGCAAAATATTGTGTAGTTTCATTGATACGTACAATTACAATTGAAAGATAGCACTATGCCAATAATCATCAAACCGACTTTGTTGGTTTTTCTTAATCTTTCCGATCCTTAGAAAACTTGTGTCCGTTTGAAGCTTTTTTACAACACCCATTTTGTCCTCCTTTGAATGATGCATTAATTACAATGTCTATTGAATAATGATGACAAGCCTTATGTATCAGTTCCTTGTATTTTCTTTCTTTATGTGCATTTATGACCAGTTTTAACGTTAATGTTAATTAATGTAAATAATTTTCATCAGTTTCATTTTCCTTTATTTCGTAACATTTTTTTCTAATCTAATTAACGTACAAGTATATACTAACTTTAATTTATTACCATTTATTATTTCTTTTAATATATATATATAGCTTATTATTCTTGACTTTTTATTTCTTTTATCGTAGTTAATCTTAAATGGAATACTGTTTCCCTTTAACTTAGGCAATATTTGTAGTTTTCATCTATAATTCATTCTTTATTTTTTCAAAATCGAACCCAAATGAAATATTAATCTCTCTTTATCTCTCAGCAATATTTGCAGATTTCCTTTTCAATTCAATTTTTCCACAACAAATCTCGTTTAATCTACTTCAAAAAATACCAAAAAATACTACAAGTATATACTAACTTTAATTTATTACCATTTATTATTTCTTTTAATATATATATATATGTATAACTTAATATTCTTGACTTTTTATTTCTTTTAACGCATTTAATCTTAAATGGAATACTGATTCCCTTTAAGTTAGGCAATATTTGTAGTTTTCTTCTATAATTCATTTTTTAATATTTTTAAAAATCGAACTCAAATGAAATATTAATCTCTCTTTATCTCTCAGCAATATTTGTAGATTTCCCTTTCAGTTTAGTTTTTCCGCAACAAATCTCGTTTAATCTACTTCAAAAAATACCAAAAAATACTACAAGTATATACTAACTTTAATTTATTACCATTTATTATTTCTTTTAATATATATATATATATATGTGTGTATAGCTTAATATTCTTGACTTTTTATTTCTTTTATCGCAGTTAATCTTAAATGGAATACTGATTACCTTTAAGTTAGGTGCTATTTGTAGTTTTCTTCTATAATTCATTTTTTACTTTTTTTCAAAATTGAACTCAAATGAAATATTAATCTCTCTTTATCTCTAAGCAATATTTGCAGATTTCCCCTTTAATTCAATTTTTCCGCAACAAATCTCGTTTAATCTACTTCAAAAAATACCAAAAAACTTAAATGTAAACAAATTTTTGTCATATATTTTAAGGATCATTTATACTCTTATCACATTTCTTTCTATAGTGGTGAGTATTATTACATCTCTGTCTTATTATTTCTTTCTTCTATGATTACATTTCATTGTGGATTAGATTTCATGGTTTGATTTAAAGTTGATAAACTTATTTTAAAAATAAAATTATTGAATTTTCGCCTTAATTTAAATTTAAAATTTCAATAGTGAATTATAGTTGTAATTTTGTAGATCAATCTAGTTTTGTCCATAGGTTTGGTTTCGATTTGCATCTCCTAATTCTTACTAAATTTCCGCTGTATTGTAGCGACCCGAACTTCCCTAATCTCGGAAGAGAAGAGAAAGAACGGATTGCTTTGAGGACAAGATGAATCAGAAGACAAACAGAAGAACATTTCATTGCTTATTACAACAATTCCATTAGAATACAAGAATATACAGAGTATAAATGAATATTACACATTTGATAATTATCAGAGATTTAAATACATTACTGAAGAGGAAAAATAGTACAAAACATAACTGAAAGGAATACACGAATACAGAGCTTTTCGAATATCACTTCAGCTATAAACTAGGATCCTGTGAATATAATATCTGCAAAACCCAACTACTAGCTGCCCGTGTGGAAAATAAGGGCACCCAGAGTTTAGGTTAAAACAAAAAACTCCACGTCAGTCATGTGACTGGTGTGAGAACAAAAACAATTGTTAATCTTGATGGAGGTAGGGCACTTCTTTGCCCTCCTACATGCGTTGTATGCCTACAAACTACGGTGAAAAAGAAAGAGAGAAGAGATTCAAGGAGAGAATCAAAAGATAGTGCATATGGCTTTGGGGAATATGCCTTCCGTAAAACAAAACTTTTCTCAGAAAAATGCTTCTTTGTAAACGTTTTGAAAATAATTTCAGAAGGTTTTTAAAAGCTTTTGCCCAGTCTGGTAACCTTCTGCTCTGATACCAAATGTAACACCCCACCTCCGCTAGGGTCACCCACCAAGGGAATGCACTAGCTTTGGTGGAGCATTATCTAGGTAAACATAAACAGAAATATTACAAGACATAACATATAAAACAGCGGAAGGAAATACAAATTTCATTTCTTTAAACTCTAGTAAGGTCTAAAGCCTTTTACATCAAAATGCCATTAAATCCATTACATCGAAATCTATCTTGCAATAGTAAAGAAGCATAAAACCATAGTCATAAATCATTCCCGAATTGAAACAGTAAAGCAGCCGTAGCCAAGAAAGGTCCAAGCCATATATGATGATCTTGAAGCAGAAAGAAGTACAAACTAAGTAGTAGTGTTTCCTCCCTGAGAACCTTGGTGGGGGGGGGGGGGGTGGACGGAAGAAAAAGAGGCGAAACAAAAATGGGTCAATCATACAGACTGGTAAGTCCTAGTGACTTTCAGCATAGAAACAAGTAAAGATAACAGGACATATATAAACTGAAAGTAAACATAAGGATAATGACAAGATAGGAAAGTTAAACTAAGATAACAAGATAAACTACGCAAACAAGATAAACTAAGGTAACTACGCTATAGCATCGCATGTTCAACATTCTCTGCACCAATACTAGTCTAACAGAATTAGGTGTTATCCTAATGTCTAAACAGAAACAGAAACAGAAACAGGGTGATCTTTACAGAAATAGTAATGGGCTTTTACCCCCCTAACAGAAACAGAAATGGGCCTTTACCACCTGTACTAGTAACCCAACCTATGTCATGTATTAACTATGAAATGATCCCTTGCCCAATATCATGAAATGACCCATTACTTGGTCCCACAAAACAATCTATTAATCGATCGGCTCCCTACAAGTTCTAACTCGTCATGTGTCTGTGTCATACGGCCCTATCACAAATGTAGTCACCTGTGCTAGGTCCACCATAGGGTGTATCAAGCCCTAGGGTGCCAACCACCGACACGAATCAAGCACACACAGTGTAATCCTACTGGTGCCCAATGCCTGCTTTTTCAACTCCGGACTACGTGCACGACCATAGTCCGTCTGAGCCTACAATGGCGCACCAACTCAGCCGTCGTTCTGGTCGCTTACAATCAGCCCAGTAATCGTGCCCCACCCTGCCTAGTTCCAGGGTACCATGATACATCTAGTGGGTTACTACTGAAAAGGACCGCGTAACTAGGGTTTCCGTCCAGTAGGTTAAGTTTTGTCATTTAAATTCGAGACTTAACCCCATCAGTCTAGCATGTCAAGTTGGTTAAGTGTGGTCATTCAAGTTCGTGACTTAACCTGTCTATGTGTCATGTCAAACTGGCTAAGTGTTGTCGTTCAAGCTCATGACATAGCCCTACGAATCATGTGTCAAGTTGGTTAAGTATTTTCAAGCGGTTCATGACTTAACCCTACCAAATCATCGTGTCAAATTGGTTAAGTATATTCAAGCGGTTCATGACTTAACCCCACCAAATCATCGTGTCAAATTTGTTAAGTATATTCAAGCGGTTCATGACTTAACCCTATCAAATCATCGTGTCAAATTGGTTAAGTATATTCAAGCGGTTCATGACTTAACCCTATCAAATCATCATGTCAAATTGGTTAAGTATATTCGCAGTTCATGACTTAACCCTATCAAATCATTGTGTCAAATTGGTTAAGTATATTCAAGCGGTTCATGACTTAACCCTATCAAATCATCGTGTCAAATTGGTTAAGTATATTCAAGCGGTTCATGACTTAACCCTACCAAATGGCATTAAATAAATTAATGCACCCCAACCTATCACACTTGACCTGTTGTTGTGGTCATTGGTTATGCCGGGCGGTTCCGGGCTGGTTTATACCACAACTCAGTCTAACCTCGGGTTTTAAGCGCGATATGACCAACTACTCACATTGGATCTTATTGTTTGCAGTCACTGGATTTGCCGGGTGGCTCCGGGCAGAATTACACTGCAAACTCAACCCAACCTCGAGTTGGCCATTTTCAAGTTCATTCTAAGTGTCATGTCCATGTTCAAGTTTCATGTCAAGTTCGTGTCAAGTTTCAGGTTTCAACTTATGCATGTTATCAAGTTCATGATTCATATTCATAACCAATTCATGTCTTAATTTCGTAAGCATGTTTACGTGCCTTCTAGATGTCAAATATCAACTATCAAGTCACAGTCAATTTTGTGTTCAAGTTATTCCCATCGTATCAATTTCGTGCTATTTGTCACGTTCCATAATTACCTAAAAACATGGTTTGACCAACAGATTCTATTTTCTCTAATTACGTTCCAAGTTCACAATTCACGTTCATGTCAATTATCAAGTTTACAATTGCTTTCGTGTTCAAGTTATGCCAATTCATGTCCAAGCTAATTCATGTCAATTACCAATTCATGTCTAAGTGAATCTTCATGTTTTGTCCAATATCCCCAAATCGTATTCCCACCGTGCGCGTATTGAGATTAATTCAAAAAGGGATAAATAAGGAAATCATGAAAAAGATGGGCATGTGAATAGGCATGAGATTATAATCCAAATCATTTGTTCAATAGAATTGGTGTATAATAGTTTAACACATCATAGGCATGTGAATAGGATCTAGAACAACAATATGAAAACCAAGGTTTAGGAACAAGGTAGACTTGCATTAATCCAAATTCAAGATTCAAGAGAGAATAGGGTGAAAAAGTCTTATCATCAAGTCAAGGTCCAAGAATTCATATTACAATCTAGTGTTTGAATAATAAACTATGTCCAACAACATGAATGGGCCTGATTCAATCGATAAGAAATAACCCAAAATCCTAGATTCAAAAAGAAACAAGAACAGATCTAAATAGATAATCAAGCTTAGGTCCAATTTCATTTTATTCCATGTCCATATTAAATTTAACAAGTTTAAATATCAAAGTAACTAGAACTTACAGAGCGCAGATCGAGAATTAGAGTGCAGAGATTTGATTCTAGAAACGGTTGTTGTAGTTGTTGAATCTCTATTTGTTTAGTCTTGTTCTAGTTGAAAACCCCCAATTTGCAATTCCTAGATGTTGTCTTGATGAAGAAGAAGTAGTCTCTTTTAATTTTAATATTATCATTTTGATTTTCACAGATGTAGCATTAGGACAGAATGAAATGGTGTAGAGAGAATGAGGCTAGGGGGCTGTTTATATAGGTTTAGAGTCATGAATCTGGACTGAAAACGTGTCCAAAAACATCAGAATGAATCCAGGCTAAAAACCAGGTTTTGGCACCAGGTCGACCATAGGGTTGACCATAGGGTCGACCTGGTCCATGGGAGGTCGACCACAGTGTCGACCCCCAGGTCGACCTGGTCCTTGGCGGGTAAATTCCCGCCCAGTCTGCCGTGGAGTTTGAATTCGAATTTCGAATTCGAATTTCGAGCTGTTTTTGATTCTGAAAATTCCTGAAAATTCGGAGGGTCATATCTCCCTCATAGGGAATCCGTTTTTCGAAAACTCGGACTCGTTTCCAAGAAGAATTTCGAGAAGAACACAATAGCGCAACCCCTTTCCCTTGATTCTTATTTTAAAATTTAATTCTGCCTTGATTTATGGTTTCAATATGTTATTAAAATTACGGGTTGTTACAGGATGGGTGGCGCCCCTTTTCCTTTCGTAGTCTAAACAGGAGCAAGCGGGGCGGTGACTGATGGAGTCGCTAATGACGTACGACTCGACCCCCCTAGATGAAGACGCGAATCACAACTGGACACTCGCATCGGGGGAGGCGGAGGAGGAAGAGTCAAAGAAGACGAAGACCTATCTTGGTGACGACTCCCGCTACCATGACCTCGCGGTGGTGGGGCATCGCCATACAGGCTAGCTCCCCTCCTAAAGGAGACCATAAAAGTAATTTCGGGACGGTGGTGATCTCCGTGACCTTGTCCTCCGCTTCCTCTAGCCATATCACCTATCAAAGGAATGACGCAAAGTCAGTCAAGCACCATGAGCAAGCGCTCTTTTATGCAGTTTAGTGCGTATAAGTGTGTGTCCTATGTGCTCTCTCTCTCTCTACCGACAAGACGGTCCCTCAGTCTAAGGAGAAAGCCCCTCCGCGGCAAGAGCCAGATCCTCCATACTAGCTGCACTCGGCCATAGAGACAAGTCAACGGGGACGACACCCAGCTCGACAAACTGATCCACTCTTTCGAGGGTGGTGGTAGCTCCTGGAGAGGTCGCCAGAGAGTGAGGACTAACCAACATTTCTTGTCCCGTCCCTCCCATCGGGGGCGGGCCAGAAACGCCGAAGAGCACCTCGTCCCGGGCAACCGTCTCTGCACTACCAACCTTTTTGCCTCCCATGTCTTCCTGAAACTTAACAGCCTTCTTTGGCCCAAGCCCAACAGAAGCCATATTTCTCTTCAAAGCGGGAACGGCAGGACCTTCCGCTGCTCTATCCACCAAATCACCACTCGCCACCGCAGGCCTAATTACGGCTCGGTCGGCCGGAAGCAACCCAGCACGCCAAAGGCGGCCCTGATCCACTATGGAATTCGTCTTACGAGAATCCTCAGGGATAACCCGCAAAGCATCAAGACGTTGCCGAAACTCGTCGCCAGTAGGTGCCTCGGGTTTCCCTGCCACAATAAAAAACAATAAGTCACAGAGCTCGGCAAACTCGTAGAAAGAGCAGATGAAGATCAAAGATACTCACTTCCTTTTATCCACCTCCTCGCAGATCCGGGAGGACAACGAACAAAAAACTAATCATATTTAATCACCGACGGTCGGGGCCACTTTCCGACAAAAAATCTAGTGGTAATAGGCTCTTCCAAGAACCACTATGAGGACGACATACCAGCTGACCGTCTAAGGTGAAAGAGATGCCGAATGTCCTCTCCGGTGGGATCTTGATTCAGGAACTCTCGAAAAAGAATGCAAGTACCCAAGAGTGAAGAATAAGCATTCGGGTGCAGTTGTGAGGGGGCAAGGCGGAAATAGAATAACATCTCCCGTATGAAATCATTAGCCGGGGGAACGCACCCCGCGACACAAGAATGACGGTTCCAAGCAGTGAAGCCCTCTTGCGGCACATGGGCCCTTCCGCCCGACCCAGGGGCATGAGCCTACCCCTCCAGGATATTAAACCGCACAGACAGCTTTCTAACTGTCGCAGCATCCGAACGCGATGGCACAGAATCCAGAGGATTGTCCAATATGATTGCATCAGGAAGCATGTCAGGGGCAACTGGGGCAGGTGGCTCGCCATCCCCCATAATATCCACTTGTTCCATCTCGGCATGTATAACTGGAGAATTCAATCTTTCAGTGTGTTCACCATGCTCAGATACCTCAGGCAAACTCCCCGACTGGGAAGTAGCCGACTCCTCGGTAGTCTCGGGCTCGCTGCCTCCCGAGCTAGTATTGCTCGTAGAATCAGAAGAGTTAGACGATGGCGGGGAAGCCTCGGCTTCCAAAAGTTTCCAAATCCTCGATCTTGTTTGCATGGCTCGTTATACTTTAATACACCAATATTAGACATCACAATGCAATAACCTGTACCCCTCGCATTGGAAAAAATTAACAAGTGTGTGCGGTGTCATGCAAAAGTCAAAATATACATAAAAAGGCGTTACGCGTCCTAACAGTTCGGTCACGGTCCAAATATATGCTCTATCCTATGTGAAAGACTCAAGTCCCTGTCCACACAACTATCAAAGTGTGAGAGGCATGCTCGTGCAACCAAATAAACAACATGTAAACCCAAAGGTAGACAATCAAGAAGTCAAAGTCCGAAGTCTCAAGAGCTGGCATCGAACACCCAAGACCAGAGCCGGTGGCCTCAGAAGTTCGAACCCCCATAGGGTTCGGAGACTCGAACCACGAAGGCATGAAAGTTTGAATCCCTCGGGTTCGAAAATTCGAACCCAGTGGGATCGAGAACTCGGGCCCTCGAGGTTCGAAGGATCGAACCCCGTGGGGTTCGAAAGTTCGAACCCTCGAGGTCCGAAGGTTCGGACCCCAAGGGTCGAAGTCTCGAACCCATTGGGATTCGGAAATTCGAGCCCAGGGCTCGAAGTTTTGAACGCCACAGGTTTGGAGAAGTCGAACCCAACAGGTTCAAGTTTTCGAACCTCCTCATCAGACTCGAGGCTTCGAGCCTCCTCCGTCGCACCTCGACCTCCCTTCCCTCGGATCGACCAAGTCCACTACGTTAGAATTTTTTAAGTCACAATGGTCGAGAAGCAAAGCTTTCAGAACAATGGCAGTCGATGCAAAATAGAAGAAGGAAGAAAAATGAAAGGGGCCTATATATAATGAAAAGGAGAAAACCCTTCGTCTTCCCAGCCTAGGCTCGAAATTCGAGCCTAGGGTTCGAAATTTCGAACCTGCTGGGTTCGAAACTTCGAGCCTCATGACTCGAGTCCTCGAGCCACCACGGATCAAAAGCTCGAGCCTCTGGGGTCGAAATTTCGAACCTCCTGGGTTCGAAATTTCGTACCTCCCAAGAAAAAAAAATCAAAAAAGGAACAACTCTCTCTCTCTCTCTCGACCACGCACTCCCATTTCATACCCAAGTCCAGTCGCCTAAAACGTGCAATGGCACCATGCAAATTCCTAGCTACGCGGGCGCGATGCCAATCCAACAGCGGCTCACCCATAGTTCCACAGCAAACGAGCCCGCTAGCCAATACTTTTTCTCCAACAACTTGCAGGATAAATCCGCAACCCATCTACCATCTCAACTTTCATTCCAAAGCACATCATGTCAAGACAAAACGCCAAGACAAGATTTACTTTGGGGGGAAAATGTTAACCGGCCTTTTGGTCCGGTCACCAAAAGTACTCAAGACACGCTCGACTCAACACTTCACGTGAAGCCGAGGCCAAGGGCGAAACTCCGGAAGTGTAAAGGGAAAGGACAAAGGGGAATCACGGCAGCAGAGCCAACCAGCCTCGAACACCTCTCTTCCAAGATCCTCTTCACACCTGGCAGGTTCGAAATTTCGCACCTATCAGGTGCGAAATTTCGCACGTCCCACCCAGGTGCGAATTTCCGAGGCCCGCCTGCTGGAGGTACGAATTTCTAGAAGATGGTCCCCATTTCTACCTACTCCTACCTAACCCTTACCCAACCACTTCCTATAAATACCCCACTACCTCACACTTCAAAGGGGTTGGATTCTTGAGCTTGGAGACCTCCATAAAGCTTCATTAATGGCATCTCCTCTTTGAGGAAGAAAAAGGACAAAATTGTCTTTACCTTATTATTCAATATATGATAATTATGACGTCGTATATCATGAGAAATGAATGTAATGAGATGTCATGAGATAGTCTCAACCTTGTAATTCTTCCAAGTGATTAATAATATTCCAACCAACTCTTCAAAGTGGACGTAGACCCTCACTAAGGCCAAACCACTATAAATCTCTTGTGTTATTTACCGCTTTATGTTCTATTTTATGTTCTTGTTTGTGCGACCATATTTATAATTCCTAGTAATTGGAATCTTTGGTGTTTGCGACATTTTTTGCCGTCAACATCTATCATGCTTAGTTTCCTAGAGTCGCTTGCTGCATCTATTGATGATCTACGATCTGTACCAGTAGTCCGTGAGTATCGTGATGTTTTTGAGGAGTTTCGGGGTTTTCCTCCGAGGCATGAGATTGATTTCCGTATATACTTGGTGGACAATGCAAAGCCAGTAGCATTACCGGTACGCCATATGGCTCCAAGTGAAAGGAGGGAACTCAACAAGCAAGTAGGGGAGCTACTTAAGAAAGGGTTTATTATGCGAAGCATATTTGAATGGGGTGCTCCAGTAGTATTCGCCACTAAGGCGGATGGTTTGCTTCGCTTATGTGTGGATTATAGAGAGTTGAATAAGCTCACTAAATAAAATAGGCACCTACTTCCGAGGATAGATGATCCGTTTGACCAACTTGTTGGTGCATCTATTTTCTATCAGTTAGACTTGGCCACGCGATTTCATCAGCTGAGGGTAGCCGAGGACAATATAGACAAGACCACTTTTAGAACTCCAGACGGTTTCTTCGAGTGGCATGTCATGCCTTTTGGGTTGACAAATGCACCCGCCTATTTTCTTGATCTGATGAGTAGGGTGTCTCGGGAGTTCCTAAATAAGTTCGTTGTGGTCTTTGTTGATGATATCTTGATTTTCTTGAATAGCGAGGAAGAGCATGCCCTACATTTAAAGGAGGTTTTGAAAACTCTCTATGCACCCCGGTTGAAAGCAAAATTCTCCAAACGTCAATTTTGGAGAAAGGAAGTGAGATTTCTGGGGCATGTGGTCTCTAAATATGGGATAGCAGTAAATCCCGCGAAGGTAGTTGCAGTTCAAGATTGGCAGATTCCAAAGAATGCAACGAAGGTGAGGAGCTTTCTTGGCTTAGCGTGCTATTATAAGAAGTTCATTAAGGACTCCGCAAAGATATCGGCCCCACTCACCAGACTGACGAAGAAGAATCTGACATTTTCTTAGGATATAGATTGTGAGGATGCTTTCCAACAATTGAAGAGGGCTCTGACTAAAGCCCCAGTCTTGACCTTGCCTGATTGGAATAAAGTGTTCACAGTATACGCTAATGCATGTGGTACAGGGCTTGGTGTGGTTCTGATGCAAGATGGAAGGGTAATATGTTATGGAGGTAGGCAATTGAGGGTTCATGAGAAGAACTAACCTACCCATGACCTAGAATTGGCTGCCATAGTATTTGCGCTTAAGACTTAGTGTCATTATTTTCTTGGGTAGAAGTTTGAGTTGTGTAGCGATCATAAATCTCTCAAGTACTTGTTCTCGCAGACGGATCTCAATTTAAGGCAACAAAGATGGATGGAGTTCCTAGCGTCCTATGACTTTGAGATTGCTTATACCCCTGGTAAGGGTAATGTGGTGGTAGATGCATTGAGTAGGCAGAGGATGACCTTGAGTCCTCTGTTTGTGGAGAGGAAAAGCTTAGAGTTTATATAGACTTTTGACTTAGACCTTCCACCGAGTTTACACTTGATTGATTGGCATCATTAGAGGTGCGACATACTCTATTGGATCAGATAGGGACTTCGCAGCGTGACGACCCACAGCTAGCAGATATATTGGATAAGCTCAGTAAAGGGGAGACTTCTAGTCACCTCAGTTGATATTCCACGGATGATAGAGGGTGGTTGCGACGAGACAGAAGGCTTTGTGTTCCCCAAGTTGGGAGTTTGTTGAAGACAGTCCTTGAGGAAGCCCATCATTTTAGGATGACCATTCATCCAGGCTGTAATAAGATGTATGGTGATATGCAGAGGTTTTTCTTTTGGCCCGGAATGAAGAAAGATGTAGCGAAGTTTCTTTCTCAATGTTTGATTTGCCAGCAAGTCAAATCTGAGCAGAGGAAGCCCGGTAGTTTACTTCATCCTTTGGAGGTCCTACAGTGGAAGTGGGGAAGCATCTCTATGGATTTCATTGATGGTTTTCCTAGATCGAGGAAAGGCAACACCAGTATTTGGGTTATAGTTGACAGACTCACTAAGAGCGCTCATTTCATTACTGTTAAGAGTAAGCGGATGGCAACATGGTTGGCAATAGTTTATCTTTATGAAATAGACCGTCTACATAGAGTACCTTCCAGCATTGTGAGTGATCGTGACCCCATTTTCACCAGTGAATTTTGGAGGAGCTTATAAGAGGCATTAGGGACAAAGTTGTGTTTGAACACATCTTATCACCCTTAGACCGATGGACAGACAGAGAGGGTAAATAGAGTTCTTGAGGATCTTTTAAGACTGTGTATCCAAGACTTTGGAGGGACTTGGGAAGAGCATCTTCCTTTCGTAGAGTTGGCCTACAACAACAGGTACTAAGCTAGTATTGGAATGGCACCCTTCGAGGCATTTGTACAGACGACCCTGTAGATCACCGACTTGTTGGTGGGAGTCTACAGATAAACTTCTTCTTGGACCTGAGATGATTAGAGAAACTTTATAGTAGATTGACCTTATCTGCAAACGCATGAAGATAGCTCAGGACAGGCAAACGTCCTATGTAGATAGAAGAAGAAATGACATTGAGCTGGTAGGAGACATGATTTTCATTAAGGTATCCCCTTTGAGGAATGTGGTTCACTTCGGATCTATATGGAAATTGGCACGAAGATTTGTAGGACCATTTCCCATAACAGAAAGGATTGGCCAAATGGCCTATAGAGTAAAGCTACCAGAGAGATTGTCTGGTGTTCATGATGTTTTCCATGTTTCTCATTTATGAAAGTGCTTGCATGATACTGCAGAAGTGGTTGAGCCGAGTATGCTTGATGAAGTAGAGGTGGAACAGGAGGCGATAGGTATATGAGTTCCAGCCTTCTTCGATTGGAGGTTAAGAAGTTACACAACCGAGAAGTCAAGTTGATGAAAGTCCAGTGGGGAGATGACCAAGAAGATGCAACTTGGGAGACCGAAGACAAGATTCGTGCTTCGCACCCTTTTCATTTCAAGCGTATTTTCTTAACTTCTTTTTCCAAAGCCTTTATTCGTACTTGTTTCTATCGTTTAAGTATATCCTATTGACCGAATCTTCGACCTTTAGGTACAAATCCAATGGATGTAAACATGTGTTTGAGACATGTTATGTTTGATGGGTGCAAGTGTTTTCTAGTGGTTGCTCGTGGACGTATATACACACACATTAGGCACTAGATTGGCTCAATCACTCTCATACTGCATATGGATGCGTGTGCATTTTTTCTTCTTTTTATGGATGGAAATGGGTGTATCATCATATGGATGTTGCATTTGGATGAACGATTGTGCACACATATAGAAGTTACATGTTATAGGATTATTTGCATACATTTTGGTTACCTGACACGAACATAAATTGCATTAAGGAGGTCAACTGAATTAGTAGACCACCTGATTTCTCGCATTTTTATAGGGACATATACACATACGTTTGCATATGTTCATAAAAGAATTATAAATCTTTAAGGAAAATGGATGCCTGTGATTGGTGGATGAGTAGATGGATGGTGGATGTTAGGATATACATTTTTCTTAACTTAGAGATTTCGGGGACGAAATCCTTTAAGTTGGGGAGAATGTAACACCCCATAATTCTAAAGAACATTATATATATAAACTAAGAAATACTTAATTAAATATTGGGAATTAAGTAAAATGGGTTGAGCCATTGCGTTCGTCTTGGAATTCTGCTTAAGATTGACTCTGAGTTTGCGTATAATGGACATCGTATGAGAAAGTTATTAAGGTTAGAAGTTTGTATATGTATAAGAGAGTTATATATATATACAAAACAATTAAAAACAGTTCAAAATAATTCAAAATCAGAAACGCGTGGAAGAGCGGGAGTTCGGCCTGTTAGGGGTCGACCCCACCCTAAGGGTGTCTACCCATGGGTCGACACCAACACAAAGGTGTCGACACCCATGTCGACCCCTCCGAGATCTGGACAGAATACAGTTTCTGAACGTGGACTCGTTTCTTGACTAGATTAGTTGACCCTATGCTATAAATAGGACCTTAATCCCATTGTTTTATTCATCTAAATCAATGGCGACAACGAGGTGCTATCCCAACTTAGAGTAAAATAGCCTATTCTTCTTCGACAACAAGTTATACGAACTCAGAGATCTGTGCTACGTTATCCACGATTAATTCTTTGTTCTTTTGATCCAATCACAGTGATTTTATGTTACTTTTAGATATAAACACCTAAAATGTAATCTTGACATTCCTATAAGTTTGGATCTAAGCCTATTCCTGTTAGTAATCTAAATCGCAATAGATATGTCATTATTTGTATACCTAATTCACTACTTAGATCTCAGTATGCATGTATATGATATCCCTATTTTGTTAATTTGCCTAATCATGTCACTGTATGCCTATTATGTTAGTTTGCCTAATCATGTCACCGTATGCCTATTATGTTAGTTTGCCTAATCATGTCACTATGCCTATTCTGTAAGTATGCCCAATTCTATCATCATATGCCAGTTTTTATTTACTATGCCTATTCTTGTTGTCTTCTCTCTCCTTCCCTTTTTGTTTTATAGACTAACTACCTTCGAGCCTAGGAATATTGCTGAAATATGCGAACGCACGAAATTGGGAACGATTGGGAATTATTAATTTGGGGCATAATACATATTGTAAAACATGATTGGGAATTTTAGGCATAATTTGTACCTTGGGCCAAAACATGGAATTTGGGGGCATAATTTATATCTTGATCTAAATCTTAATCAGGGCATAGTTTGTATCGTAAATTAAACGAGATTTAGGGCATAATAAACATGAAAATTGGTAAGTAATGAACATGCCTAGATTTATAGTAATTATAAACTGTAACCGCGCTTAGACACGAGGTTAGATTACACTTGTGGTAGAAGCCTACCCGGAACCTCCCGACATATCCAGCATCCACAAGTGGTAAATCTAATGTGAGGGGTATAAGTGCATAAACAAACACGTAACGGTGCTAAGACATGGGGTTAAGTTCGATTTGTGGAAGAAGTTTGCCCGGAACCGACCGGCATATCCAGCATCCATAAGTGGTAGACTTAATGTGAGAGGTCTAGTGCATTAATAACCACAAACGAATGAATGGTAATACTTAACCTGTTTGAATCTGTAGGGGGTTACATGAACCTATCAAATTAAGTAGGGGTTAAGTAAACATGTTTGAACCAGTAGGGGATGGGGGTTAAGTAAATCTGGTGGCGGTGGGTAATATTTATATATTGGCCCACAAACTTAACCTATTGGGGTTATGCAATCTTGTTAAACTGGTAGGCATAACCTATTAAAATCCTAGTAGTGGGCATGCAAGCCTAGGGGGAAGCTTGTATCATCTGGTGTGTGGGATCTGTTACAGTCAGTAACCCATATAGGTATAAAACGAGTACTCCGAACTAGGTCGGGGTACACTTACTGAGCTGATTATAAGAGATCACTTGGGTGAGGGTGTCGACAGCGCGTTCCATCGGAACCATGTGCGTGCATAAATCCCCTTGCTTGGGAAGATAAGACGATGTGACATCAATAGATATGGTTGTGCACATCCTGAAAATAACGGGTTGCCACTTTAGGAAGTGATACATCCTAATGTGGGGCCAGCATGGGGTATCTACGAGTTAGGAAGCCGATCGATTGGGGGTATTAATTGGGGTACATCTAGTCTTACTTGTTTAGGAGCCCGTTATTATCGTTGGGGGTAACACCTGTCAGTTCTGTTGGGCTACCTGTTATTGTACGGGGTAAAACCTCTCACGAGAAGTACACCTAAGTCTAACATCTTGTACTTGTTGGGATCAGCTTGTTCTGTGATACTAGTACTGGTGCAGAGAAAAGTATTATAGGAGCGCAATATATTCTATCATGTTTATCATGTTTACCTTGTTATACCTGCCATGTGACGTTGTTATCTATCTCTCTAGTTTATATGCATGTTATGATTCTTTTACTTATTTATATGCTAAAAGTAACTGGACTCATCAGACTTTATGTCTGACCTATTTTGTTTTCTCTTCTCTCTATTTCATTCCCCCAGGTTCTCAGGGTGGGAATACTCAAGATTGATCATGATTCTTCTTTCATTCTACTTGGAGTTGCATAGATGTACCGCTTGATTTCGTTTCTTCTCTACTATGGCTATATTTTGGGGACTATGCTCTTTTTATATATTATTGTACTATGATGATGATTTTGGTACAAGACAGAAATTTTATGTTGATGTAATGAGTTTTCAGCATTTCAAACTTATTATGTAATCATGTTTGGACCCCAAAGCTTTTCTATTTAATAAAGTTTTAATTCTGCTGTTATTTTATATCTATCTTGTGATGTTTTTGTTTCTGTTTCTGTTGACCTATAACGCTTCACGAAACTTAATGCATTCTGTTAAAGAGTGACTTTAACGAATGTGGGGTGTCACACTTAGGGAATTAAATAAAAATATTTTACGATCCTCCGATACGTAAAATGCGGGTTGTTACATTCTCCCCCCTTAAGAATTTCGTCCCTGAAATTCTAAGGAATCAGAACAATTCTGCATGCCTATCATCCACGAGAAGCCAATTCTATCATCCAAACTAGCATCCATCAAGCCTTGCATCCATAGCCTTATACTAGCACGCAGAACTCTAACAAAAACAGTACAAGTTACAATTACCGACGAAGAGTTCTGGATAGTCATCTTTATCTTCTCTTATGTCAAGATGATCCACCATTGGTCTTCATATGTAGGTGTCCAAACCCATAACAAACTTCTCGTTCTTCCGATATGGAGTGTCTATATACGAACGAGCATACTTAGACAAGGTCTCAAAATTAGAAACATAATTAAGCACTGGTCGACCATTCTATTTCAGCTCCACAAATTTCTTGAATAGAACTGACTTCTTAGTAGTAGAGATAAACTTTGTCTCGAACTTAATTTGGAACTGTTCCCAAGTTATCTCTTCTTCCGGTGTCTCAAGTGTAACCTAATTCCACCACTCCATGGCTCTGCCCTATAGCTGCCTTGACGCAAGCTTTTTCTTGGTTGCATCATCTATACCAAAGTCTCCAAAAATGTGAATACAAGCATCTAACCATCTTTGAACTTTTTGAGTTGGCTCTATCCTTTTGAATGGCTTTCCCCTTAGAGATGTGAAGTCTTTACACAGCTTCGCAAAATCCACAACCCTAGGTACCTGCACACCTACATCTATAGTAGCTGCTACTGGAGTGGGTAGCCTTCTCATGAATACCTCTATCATGGCTTCAAACATGGTTGGGTAATCTGGTATACCGCCATTTTCCCATCCAGGCACAGCCTCCTCCCTAGCAGCGTGTCTCGATGGTCGATGACTCAATCTAAATATGCAATATATAATGATTAGCTACTTACAAGAAAAACTGCTAATGGAGTTCAAACACTACTAAACTACATACTACTACATAGTATACATTCATCAGAAATCTACAAATACGTCTCTCAATCGTAATTACGGCTTCGAAATTTGGCTAAAATTGATAACCAGAGCACTAATTCCAAAGGTGACGACCGCCCATAACCCCTGCACTAAACAAGGAGAATAATACGTTGAAAGGTGTGCCAGGCAGCTACTGATGATCATTAGAGTAGGTAAACACAACAGGGAACTTGTCATATAACTCACAGCGCAAGGATAAAATATAATAGAACACATACAATAGGTAGAAATAGAGGAGCATCATATAAAAAACTTCTAAACTTTCATAACATCCTGAAAGATCATCCATACATCAACTGGATATAACATCAAAGTCTGTACATGAAGCCTCACTACAACACTCATCAAACAGTGGAAACAAAGATACTATATAATAGCAAAGTAATACGCCAACCTCCAGCTCACCACTGCTCAGCAACATCGTCCTAACTAATCACCTGTCACCTTCCACCTAGGCTGCCCATCCGCATCAGGATGAACAACCCAAGGTAATAAGAGAAAACATAAAACCTTGAGTCAGACAACAGTCTTAATGAGCGATAAAACAGCTATTTAACATCATCAATAAAGTATGTGAGAATAGGTAGATTAACAAACCAATCTACCCAACTCCAGGGAAGAAACCAAACCTGCCTTCCCCACATCTGATAGTGATAGCCTTTACAAACATGCAATTGTGAAACAGCAATTCAACAATGGCGACCAGGAGTAATGAAAAAATAGCAAAACAACCATCGTTCAATAGCAATCATATCAACTAGTTATATCTCACGTAAACCATCCTAATTGAGATTAACATTCCTCACGCATAAGCCCAGAGGCCTAAACCAATATCAGAAAAGCACCCAAGAAACATCCCCTTCGACTTTATACAATCTACGTGAGATGGTACAAGCAAAACAACCAAACATCCAAGACCTGGCTACCACTGTCTTTCTTGCTTTGAAACCGTTGTTAGTCGTATGACGACCACCTTCCATATGTCAAGGGCTAATGGTAAACCCCAGTTCTAGCAAAATGTAACAAGCATCGTATTTTACGAAAATATATTTAAATGTTTTGTTTAAATATAATATCGTTAATTTAATGTTAGTCGAAAAAGTCACTTTTTGCATACGGATGAATTTGGACTCGAAACCACTTCCATTGAGTTCAAAATGTCGTTTACGACTTTCAAAACTATAAACTTTGATATGTTTGAAGTAAGTGATAATTTGGGACTTTTGGGTTGACTTGTATTGGGTCAAGCTAGCCCCTAACCCAAAGAAAGCCACTACATAGCCTCTCCACCAACCTCCCTCTTTCATTTAACTCTTCATTCATTTCCTAAGTAAATTCCAAAACCTAAAGGAAAATGAAATTAATATTCCTAAGCTCAGATCTTAGGAATTCAAGTAATAGCTTAGCAAATCCAAGGAGAGAGCTTGAGTAAGCCATCTCTATCATCTCCATATCAATCCCTCTTCTAGTTTTGGGAGTTTTTCCTAAACCTAATTCTTGCAATTGGTATTTATATATGCTTAGGTTGAGGATTTGTGAGCTACATGTGAAGAGAAGTGGATTTATCTAGGTTTTGATTCATCTCCTTGCATTCAAAAATCAAACGTGAGTTCCCATGAACTCATATCTATGCCTCAAGCATTCATGCTTGTCTAGTATGTTCTTGGCACGAATATGTTGATTATAAATTTTGTATTCGGTTGTGTTGATTGATTGGTGTGTTGACATTTCTAATTTATGAAGTTTGGTTTAATTTTCATTGATTTCCATTGTGATTCTTGGTGTGCATTTGAATTTTGAGTGTTATAAGTTGATTCGGCAAGACTTGGATGCTTCATTTTTGCAAAGGAAACATTACAAGCCTTAGAGCATTTATTGATATCGCTTTGAGTATGTTTTCTAGGCAAAATTGTGCCCAGGCCCAGATTCAGACGTCTGAATATTTTAGGTCAGATGTCTAACCTGCTACGAACAATTATAAACATAAGTAACAGAATTCAAAAGTCTGAATTTTTCCATTCAGACGTCTGGATTTCAATTCAGACGTCTGAATTGGAAAACTCAGACGTCTGAGTTACAGATAGAGAGTTATGTCTTTGGAAAACCCAATTCAGACGTCTAAATTTATAATTTAGACGCCTGAATCCTCTTTTTGGAATGTTGACCACGGTCAACAGTTTAAGCCTATTCAGGCACTTTCTCGGCTGAGTTTCAGCCCATTTCGACTTTTTGTGACTTTTTAGCTTCTATGGTTCACAGATTTCTACGTTCTGATTTCATGAACTTTCTATTTATTCGTGGTTAATCAACCGAATTTAGCCTCAAAGGTAATTCACAAAGGATTATCAACACTTTGCAAAGTTGATCTATTGAAATACTAAACCGAAATTGAGTATACAAGAGATGGATATTGGGAATCACACATGGTCCCCACGTCATGAAAATCCGGAGATCAAAGATCGAAATCCAGAAAAGAGAGGCTAAGATCAATATGCAAAATATAACTTATTAGTTTTCAAAAGAAAATTCGAGATAATTTTCAATGAAAACTGGAATCACCTAAGTTCTAGAAATCGCTCAAAGATATCTAGAAAAATATAAAATGGATAGACACTCAAACCATAACAAGTGCGAGCGTATAAATCCATAATTCAAAATGTTATTAAAAAAAGGGTTCTCATAACACGAAAATGGAGATACAAAAAGTCCATAAAAACATAAACGGGGACATAGCTCCATAAATGAACTCTTAAGTAATTCGTGTCATAAATAAATAAAGAGAACCCATGAATTATAGAAATCACCATATAATCACAAATACTTTGATGTCTTCGAAGCAATGTAAATATATATAAGGTAGTCATTACGAAAATGATGAATTCATGAATAACACAAAATCAAACGAACAACGTAAGTGGATCTGCATAGAATATAATGGCCTCGACAAGGTCGCTGACACCTCCCAAAAGCAGTTTTGTCTACTCTCCATTAAATGCATCACATAATTGGAAAACTCAAGTATTCCACAAATGATCAAAAGATCAAAACCACAAAGTGATCATCAACGATCAACAAAGAAAGCATAAGCTAGTAAATAGGCGAGTTTAGCCAAATGTCTCATAACCACTGGCTTAACTCAAATATTCACGAACAAATTGCAAACTCCACTATAAAACACAGAGATATAGAAAATTTTGCAAAAGGAATAGCCTAAAGGTAACTCAAGAAAGTTCAAAATGTCCATCATAACCAAGCATAAGAAGAATGGAAACCAATTCAAACAATTATTACTTAGAAACTTGAAAATAAATCTCGGTGATGCTGTAATCATCACCAACATTATTTTATTTAAATATATTGAGTTTGGCATCCAATAATGAAATTGAATTTCGATTGACCAAGTCCAAAAACTAACCGGCAAAGTAAATGCAAGTGTATCGACCCACTCGTTTTTACCAAGACGTTTAATTAAATTCCTTATTCAATCGAAAAGGCAAAATTACTTGTTTGTAATAAGTAACACAAAAAGGCAAAAGAGAATACATAATCATTACCCAAAGAAAACTAAATTCATCTCAATAGAAACATAAATGGGCAATGAAAACTTAATGTAGCAGGTAAGAATTCTCACAAAACCTAGTTTTGGAAAATCTACATACTAGTATAAAACAAGCACCCACTAATTCCTAAGGAGATGGTGTCCTTAAGTTCCTTTCATGCAAAGAAGGTATATGATCAAAATTCAAAAGAAATCAAATGAGATGGTCACGATAATCATCATCATAAAAGGTAAAGAGGCTGGTACCCTTGTTGGCACTAATTTCCTTACCAAAATAAGATATCTTGAATTCATAGTTAAAAATTCGAACAACGAAAGGGGTAAAGGATATATATGATGGTCATATATATATATATATCCCATTCTCAAATCATTATCTTATTAAAATCCCTACGGTTGCAAATTAACAATCAATACTAATGATTTGCCTCATCATTTATTTATGTCAAATTTCTAATGCTAAGGTTCAATGGCGATGCAGATCATTGGTATTTAATATAAGGGTTGTGTTATAATCATCTCATTGAAGTGTTCAGAAACTCATATCGATATCGTGGCGTCCCACTTCTTAATTAGAACTCCTAACATACTCAATGGGAAACTCAACACGATAAAACAAATTAGGTCCAAATAGAGGCGCAAATTTGTAAGTAAATAATCATGGGTGCAACAATTTATTCATGAATAAAATTTGTCATGATAAATAAATAAACAATCATTTCAAAGTGCTTAGCGGCAATAATTTATACGCTTTCAGCTCACAAAGCTAATCTCAAGCCAATTAGTGTTTTACTTGGCCAAAATTATTTTATTAAACCATTCGTAAAATAATTTAGAAATCCTCAAAACTAAGTCCCAAAAGTTGTTTCAGCTAAAAAATGGAAATAATTTGAATTCCTACCCAAGAAAAGGGAGGGGACTCTAGGTTTTTCTAGGCCAAGATTTCACAAAGATGAACTCAACATAAATTTGATTGGTCAAACAAGGATCATGATATAAGATAGGATATGACGGGTCCTAAGACTCGAACTAAATCCTAAAACATGATTTCCTAAGAGAGACTTAGGACAATGACCCTCGCCATAATATCTTATATTGTTCCGAAATTAGTTCTGATACCAAGTGTAACGCCCCACCTCAATACTCGAGTTAGCCAAGGCCATTGCAAGCAACAATGTTAACTAACCCGAAGAGTAAGGCTATTGAGGAGCGACCATCTGTATAATAGCTTTGAACGAGTGTTAAACTTATTGAATAATGTGGTCTTACTTTTCAAATCTCATGAGGAAATCCGAGACATTTAATTCAAGTTAAAAACTGCTGCACAAGGACTAAATATTATTCGGAATCAATGTAAAATACATAACAATAAAATCAGAGTCTGACACAGATATTCTCATCATTAAGGCAGAAATAGATATGGATATAACACATAAATATAAATACAAGATAGTGGTCATAGTCAGTCTACTATACAACAAAAGAATAGATACATGGCTACTCAAAATAATATGTAGACAAAGGATTCTCATATACGTATAACCCAAAAGGTACAACACTAAAGTAGTTTGCGCAAAAATGGAGGATAGTCCATGCCAGAGTCAAGAAGAATCACCTGAAATACCTCAGTCTGACATGAGTATTATTTACACAAAGATAAACAATAAACGGATCAGTTTAGATGTACTTATCTCATAATCTAGGATATAATAAGAGATACAAATAAATGTAGACATAAATACGATAATAACAATGTCACGTATAAGTGTGAAGCCCGAAAATATCCACGGTATATCTCATAAATTTATATCGGAGCTATAAAAGAATATCTCATTCAAAGTTATATAGCTACTCACGGGAATGATAAATCATATCAAATCATTACGAAAATTGATAGCACATATATCAATTAAACTAAGAATGATAAATTAATACTAATATGAGAATTGTCAGCTCATATGTCAATAAAACTAAGATTGATAAATTAATACCAATAATTGACAGCTCATATGTCAATAAAACTAAGATTGATAAATTAATAACAATACGAGAATAAACAGCTCATATGTTAAGAAATCTAATATTCCAAAAATCCAGAAACCAAAAAGAGAAAACAAGGTGTATGCCTCGAGATAGGAGTCCGAAGACTCAACCTGGGATTCTGAAGACTCAACCAACACGTGTATCGGGACACAATCTCTAGGTAGCTAGCCTATATGTTGAGCCGAAGCTCCGAGATGGCCCGAAGACCTTCTGGTCGCGACCCAGCTGGAGTGAACCGAAGTCCCTCAGTGAACTGAACTTTCCTTAGGATGATCCAAAGATTATCAAAATAAATAAAATCATAAATAGATCAAAATTGATTCAAGGTAGTGCAAATTACTATAAGATTTTAGCTATATGTCCCATAACTACTAGCTCCACTCGAACATTTACCAACATGTCGTATAGTCCACTAAAATCATAAGATGATCACTGCCACAGCTTCAATCAAACGAGTCCACGAATTAAACGTTAACGTAAATGCAAGGGGTCATATTCCTTGATTTTACTAAGGCGTTTACTTATTTTTCTCATACGAACGAGAAAAAGGTTTATAAAAATATATACTAGTAGATTGGAAAATGATTTATTAAACGATTTCGTAAAATAACTTCGTATGATGAAATGAGATTGGAAACCATTTTAGTAGAAGAATTTGGTATCTAACAACAACATAAAACCCTTTTATATATAGTTTCCAAGGGGCAGATCTCGTATAATAATGATCGAAATAGCGACCGAACTAAGAATTCGTTTTAGTAACATAAATTAAATCTCATAAATATCGATTATAAAATTCATTCACAATGAATAAATCGAAAATTCATAAAATCGAGCTGTGGAAATCTATAAATTAGTGAAACTGAAAATTGTAGAAAAGGGTCAAACGGGCCGAAACTCGGCTGGGAAAGAGCCTGAAACAACCTTGACAGTCGGCCGTGGTCTCCACCGGTCGATTGCAAAAATTCAACAACACTAGTCGACTGGTCCATTTATGACCAGTCGACCGGTCATTTTGCCAGCGGACTGCGAATTTAATAGGACCAGTCGACTAGTAAATTATGGCCAGTCGACTTGTCACTTACCTAATGTGAAATAAAGGCTTGGCCTTATGGACAAGTCAATTTATAACACATCCGGTCAATCGGCGAAGGCTATTAACTTTATAGAAAGGAAATTAAGGCCTCATTAGTTTTCCAATACAATAAGAAAATCCAAACTTACATGCACAAGAAGAATCATAATGGAAATCAGTGAGCAATGAAATCAAACTTCATAAATTGTAAATGTTAAAACATTAACCAATTAACAAGACCAAATACATAATTCATAAGCAACATATATGTGCCAAAGGCACACTAGACAAGCATAAAGCTTGAGGCATAAATGTGAGTTCTCGAAGAACTCACCTTTGATTGATGGAAGCAAGGAATGACACTAAACCAAGCAAGATCAACTTCTCTTTAGTAAGAACAAAAGAATCCACAACCTAAACACAAATGCACGAATCTCCTAAGAGTTAGGCTTAGGAAAATTTCAAGAATTGAAGAGATAATGGGTTGGAGAAGATGGAGAGGAAGATGGAGAAGCTTACCCAAGTTTCTACACTTGATTTCCTTATGGTTTGAGCTCCTAATTGAATTCCCAAGCTTAGGAATTTTAATTTCCCATCTTTTTCCCCATTTTTACTTATGTTTTGAAGAGAGGAAAGGAATGAAGGAGAGTGGGTTGATAGGGGACTTACAGGAGTGGGCTAGATTTAGCCATCCAAGCCCCAACCAAAGTCCCAATTTTCACAAACTCAAAAATATCGATGCTTGTAGTTTTCGAACATGTAAACAACGTTTTGAACTCAATGGAAGTCGTTTCGGGTCCAAATTCATCCGTCTGCAAAATGTGACTTTTTTGAACACATGTTCGATTAACAATTAATGAAGTTATATTTAAATAAAATATTTAAATATATTATCGTTAAATATGCATGTTGTTACAAAAGATCAACCAACATCGATAATGTCCAAGTTGATTTGACAGGAATGAGCCTTGCATTTTTGGTCAAGCGATCCACGATGACCCAAATTCCTTCGTTTCCTGCCCTGGTTCTAGGTAGTCCATCGATAAAATCCATTGATATATGCTCCCACTTCCACGTAGGAACTTCCAATGGCTGAAGCAACCCACTCGGCTTCTTCTGTTCAGCTTTCACCAACTGACATTATATGCACTTGGAAATGAACTTCCCAATATCCCGCTTCATCCCTTCCCAGTAGAAAACTCGCTTCATGTCCTGATACATCTTATTACCACCAGGATGAATCATCAACTTCGAGTGATGACATTCCCTCGATACCTCATCTCTCACGATATCAGGAACAACCAATCGTCCTTGCATTCGAAGCCAAGCTTCTCGATCGACCTCGAACCCTTTATCTTCGGGTTCCAACTTCTTGATAAACTCGACAAGCTTTGCATCACGCTTTTGGATCTCGCAAATCCTTTCAATGAGAGTAGGTCTTATCAGTAAGATTACCAACATTTCAGGTTCCAACTTACACCTTGGTCTGAAATCAAATACTGCCAAGTACTCGAGGCATTTCCATTTTTAAAACATCGCTCCCTAACTTGCGTGTTTTCGAATTAACGCATCTGCAACTGCGTTACCTTTACCAGAAGTATATGCTATACCAAAAATCATATGATTCCAGAAACTCTAACCACCATTGCTGCCGAAGATTCAAATCCTTGTGGGAGAAAAGATACTTCAACGACTTGTGATTTGTAAACAACTCGAATCGAACTCTCAACAAGTAATGTCTCCACATCTTCAGAGCAAACACAATCGCTATCAACTCTAAATCATGAGTCGGATAATTCCATTCACGTGGCTTCAGCTGTCGACTCGCGTAGGCGACAACCTTATCCTTCTGCATCAGCACTACTCCATGTCTAGTACCACATGCATCGGTGTATACTACTATCTCTTCATTCCCACTTCGAATGGTCAAAATAGGAGCACTCGTCAGTCTCTCTTTCAGGATTCCAAACGCTTGCTCACACTTCACATTCCATGCAAACATTTGGTTCTTTTTCTTCAATCCTTTTAACGGTGCAGCTATCTTGGAGAAATCCATTATAAAACAACATAATATCCCGCTAACCCAAGGAAACTTCTCACGTCCGTTGCATTCTTAGGTCTATCCCAGTCCTGAATTGCTACCACTATAGCGGGGTCAACCGCTATCCCATTTCCAAAAACAACATGGCCAAAGAACTTCACTTCGCTCTTCCAGAAGTGGCACTTCGAAAACTTAGCCTTCAGTTGATGCTTTCTCAATATTTCCAAAACAACTCTCAAGTGCGTCTTATGCTCTTCCCCATTCTGGGAATAAACCCGAATATCAACCACGAACACAAGCACAAACTTGTTCAACTGATCTCTGAAAACTCTATTCATAAGATCCATAAAATACGCTGGGGCATTAGTCAACCCAAATGGCATCACCAATCATTCAAAGAAACTGGATGGTGTCCTAAAAACAGTCTTCGGCACACTATCCTATGCCACTCTCAACCGGTGAAATCCCATTGCCAAATCCATCTGAGAAATCACTTTGGCTTCGTGGAGCTAATCGAAAAAGTCCTCAATCCTTGGCAATGGATACTTGTTCTTCTTGGTCACCTTGTTCAGCTCATGATAGTCCACACATAATCTTAACGAGCCATCTGCATTGGTTGCAAACACAACTGGTGCACCCCATTCAGAAACACTTCTTCGAATGAATCCTTTTCACAAAAGATCTCGAACTTGCACCTCTAACTCTCGATGTACCTTAGGCTCCATCTTCCTAAGAGGCATAATGATAAGTCAAGCACCCTCGATCAAATCGATTCTTAACTCAACCTCATGATGCGGTGGCAACTCTTTGACTTTGTCAAAGACGTCCTCAAACTCATTTGCGTTCACCACCGATGAAAAGTATTCCTGTGTGTTGGCTCGCTTTTTGACCAAGCCACCCAGGATCATTCGTACGAGGAAAGCAGGAAACCATAGTATCTAAGAACATGAAGGAATGGATCGCGCATCATCGTTTCACTCGATATCGAATCGCGCACCATCGTCTCGCCCAAGATCGATTCGCGTACCATCGTCTCGCCCAATATCGGATCGCCCCTTCTCATTAGCGAACGATACAACCGGACGATCCGATCCAAACTCACGTTGTTATCCCAAGCGAACCGATCCGATCTCCTGGAGCATGGCAAACCCTCTGACCTGTTCAATCACGAGCTGGTCTTCGGCGATCCGAATCGCACGGATCTGGCGACACGTGTTTCTAACCATCATCTGGACCCATTCTCTCCATCTGCACGATCCGATTTTCAAGCAGATCACGACACCAGTTCACAACGGCTAGTTTGACTGTTTCTTCAACGGTGGCGATGCGATCCGATGATTTCGGGATTCGTGCCACGTGTCCGCGATCCGCCTGGCAAAATCAGCTATAAATAGCCCCGAGCTTGGCATTTTTCGGGATATTTTTGGCAACATTGAGTACTGAATCCGCCATTGTTGTCAAACCACTGAAATATTGAGAGAAATCATTGTTGTATTAGCTTTTAAAGCACAAACAATAAGATATAAAGTGGACGTAGGCTCGTTAATGCCGAACCACTATAAATTCTGAGTGTTATTTTCTTTTTCCTTGTTCTTCATTTTTAAATTTTCTACAGTTCATAACAATTTGGGTGTTAGGTCCAAATTTCGATCTGTCACTGTGGAATCAAAATAATAATATAATTAGCTCATGAAGATCCAATCTTTGGGCTTACATCGATTCAAAACCTTCCGTCTTTCCACATCGCTAACTTTCACCTCTAGCTTCTTGCAATTCACTCTTGCCGCATAACTCTTCCAATCCATACCCAAGATAATCCCAAACCCAACGAAGTTAAGAACAAAACAGTCACATGCATAGGAGCAACCATGACTCGATAACACAAGACCACGACAAAGCATATAAAGGATGGGCGAACCCCTAACTGGATTAGTCACAATCAAAGGTCTGTCATAAATCTCGGGCTCTAAACCCAAAAGGCACACAAGCTCAATACAAATGAATGAATGCAATGCTCTAGTATCAAACAACACACGAACTAAAACACCCTGAACAGAAAGAGTACTTTGGACGATGACATCCTTTCCCTTCTCCTCAGCAATAGGATCTCTTGAAGACGATGGCACAAATTCCAAGGCATAAGCCTTCACTATCTGCTTTCCCTTAGCCGTTTCCGGACTGTCCTTCTTGAGATGCCAAAACCTGCCAAAGTTGTGACACTTCCTTTCAACCTTCGAATTCTTACACTCATTAGCAAAATGACCTTTATGTTCGTAGTTAAAGCAAACCACCTCATGCATCCTTTCCTTTCTGCTGTTGTTGCTTCCTCTTCTTATTATTATTACCACCCTACTGTGGTTTCAGAGCTTCCTTTGCAGTAACAACAGTTTCTTCTTTCGGAAACATGCTTTCATGTCTCATAGCGTTTTCCATAATCTTTTCACATGGATCGTTAAGATGATCCACCAATGGTCTTCCTGTGTAGGTGTCCAAACCCATAACGAACTTCTCGTTCTTCTGATTTTAAGTGTCTATATACAAATGAGCATACTTCGACAAGGCCTCAAAATCATAAACATAATCAAGCACTGATCGACCATTCTATTTCAACTCCAAAAATTTCTTGAATAGAACCTACTTTTGAGCCGTAGATGTAACAGCCCGCACCTCCATTTGCGCAAGATATTGTCCACAACTTAGCCACCGTATCGGTGTGGGGTTTTGTTCCTCAAAAGGCCTCGACGTTTATAAGAGATGGTCTATACTATTTAAGTACCCACTTCACACATGCTTCCATGATGTAGGACTTAGGGGTGTTACATTCTCCCCTCCTATAGAGCCCAACGTCCCCATTGGCTCACAAACACCTCACCCAGGCATTGTGTTCCACACAGGAGCCACAATTCCGGCGGGGTATTGGCTCTGATACCACTGTTACAGCCCGCACCTCCATTCATGCAAGATATTGTCCCCAACTTAGCCACCGTATAGGTGTGGTGTTTGGTTCCTCAAAAGGCCTCGACATTAGTAAGAGATGGGCTCTACTATATAAGTACCCACTTCACACATGCTTCCACGATGTGGGACTTAGGGGGTGTTACAGTAGAGATAAACTATATCTCGAACTTAACTTGGAACTGTTCCCAAGTTATCTCTTCTTCCGGAGTCTCAAGTGTAACAGAATTCCACCACTCCATGGCTCTTCCCTGTAGCTGCCTTAACGCAAGCTTTCTCTTAGTTGCATCATGTAACAACCTGGAAATCTGAGCCAATCTAAAAATTTTATTTTGGCAATTTTGATGAATTTGGAATATTTAAAATGATATATTTTAAATAATAGCGACGAGAAATTTATTTTGAATAGAATTAGAATGTATATATTTATATAGATCGTCGTTAGAATATAAATATTTATTTTAAATTATAAAAGGAATTGAAAATTGAGCGGTAGTTCGATAATTCGATTTCAAAGTTAAAATGAATGTACAGGATTCAAAATAAACCGGATTTTAGCGAAACCAAAAATATTAGAATCTATTTGAGAATATCTTTTCAATGAATCCGAAAAATCAAATTTTCATAGCGGGAATCAAAAGTTACGTCCAGTTGAAAATTCAGAATAGTCGCTATGGAATTCTGGCCCTTAAAAATGGAAATTTTGCAAACGACCTCGGAATTAGACGAAACCACTTTTATTGGATCCGTGATGTCAAGTTATTGCTAAATTCCAATTTTCATAATTTTTCGAATCAATATGTGAGCATGGCGAAGTAAAACGTGTTTAACCAGTTTCAGTTGATTTTAATCGACTGGAAAATGGCCATTTTTCAAACGGTCTTGGAATTCGATGAAACTAGTTTTGTTAGGACCGTATCGTCAATACGAAGCTAGAAAATATTTTTCGGGAATTTTTAGAGTCCGTATATGGCCCTGGTAAATTGAAATGTGCATTCAAAATCAATATATAGAGTTATATTTTGATTTGACGGAAACTGATCAAAAGAGGTCGAATAAGCTTACGGGACATATCCCATTGGGTTCGAAATGAGGGTAATTATTTAGGGGCGGCAGTCGTTGGGTCTCAATTAGAGATCGAATTTGAAAGTTGTTTTTTTGAATTAATTAAATAATATATATATATATATATATTAATATCCTTTTTCATATAGCCCCCTTTATTCAGTCAATGCCCCTCCCAAAAACCAGAAAACCCGATCCCCTTTCCCCAAACCCACGTCGCCCCCTCCATTGTCCACCGCGACTGCCGCCAGGGGCCATCGCACCCCCTCCCCTTCGCCGCCAATCCCTCCTTCACCTCTGGCCTCCCCAACACCAGCCGCGCTCGATTTTCAAGCTCCAAGTCCCAACGTTCGAGCTCGTCGTTCAAGGCAGGGGGCGTTCGAGTTTGGTGTTCTTCCTGGGGTGGAGGGTCTCGCCAAGGCAGACCTTGTGGTGGCGGCTGATCGTCGATATGGTGTACGAGGTGGCTGAAATTTCAAGACCTAGCGGTGGAGTGGGTGCGCGTCTTCACTGGAAGGAGGCCGACAGTTTTCTGAAGTGAAACAAGAAGAAGGTGACTTTTTTTTATTTAAATAAAAATATACGTAGTTGGGAATATATATATATATATACACATACACACACACATTGTTTGAAATTATTTTATTATTTCAAAAAAATATAAATTTTAATATATATTTATATAACATGAGAAGAATTAGCATATATTTTATAAAAATGAATACCAAATGTTTTATAAGAAGTAGCATATGCATAATAGCAAAATTAAGATTATATTTTTAACTTATAAAAGATTATATTTTCAACTTATGAAAGGTAATATTTTGAAATTAAAAAAAGACGAGATTTTTAATTAGAAGAAGACGAGATTTTTAATTAGAAAAATACGAGATTTTTAATTAGAAAAAGACGAGATTTTTAATCAGAAAAAGATATGTACGGAGGGTAAAAATATAATTTTTACATTATAGAAAGGTTAAAAATATAATTTTTTTATTATAGAAAAGATAAAAATATGATTTATATATATATGAAGTGAAGATAAAAATACGATTTTTATATATATGAAGTGAAGATAAAAATTCGATTTTTATGTACATGTAGTGATAATAAAAATTTGTTTTTTAATGTGAACAGCGTGAAAAGAATTGAGATGGAACTGACTGAAATCAAAAAGGAATTCAAACGGTTCAGAAATTCAGAAATGAAATGGCGGAGTGGAACCCTAAGGTGAGAACTTCTCACCTTTAATTTTCTTATTTCTAGTTTAAAATACATACTAGGATGCAGACGGTGTTTAGTAGCACCCGACACCCGTCGTCCACAGACCATGGATGGCTTGTTTGTTTATTTGTTTGATTTTGATGTGTAGTTGATTGTGTGATGTGGAATGGAACAAAATATTTTTATAGTTAAAAATATTTTATAGTTAAAAATATAATTTTTAACGAGTATTTAAAATGAAATAAATAAATATAAACAAATCGAACGATTTGTTTATATACACACATTTTACTGATATTGATTGGGACGATAAATTTTACACATCACCCAACTGCACAAATAAAATCTGTGTTTGATTGTTTGAAACCCCACACGGGTATTGGGATGGTATATGACATACACTAGTCCCAATAATTAGCTGTATGTCGATCGATTGATTGATTGACAGGCTGTTATAAGCGTTAAATATTTATATTTGATGCTTATACAGTGTAGAATGCACTTTGGATGATGGTTGATTGTTTATCGTCATTGTTGTATGTAACACCCCACACACGCTATGGTCACTCGCTAAGGGAATGCCATAACATCGGTGGAGTATTTTAAGTGAATATAGAACAGAAAAATTACAACAAGACAGATATAAGTAATACTTGAAAATCTTAAAACATCATTTCATTGCAGCGGAAAGTACAACATGTTTGGTTACATCACAAAACCATAATAAGAGTCAAGTACAAAATATCCATCCTGATAAATAAAATACATAATCCCAATACATGAACTGATAGCCATAAAAAAAAGGTAAGCTAAGCTCTACATCTATGGTCCAAGCTCCAAAAGAGAATAAAGCAGCCTGATCTAAGCCCACTCGTACCGGGCCCACTCTGATAACCTGAGGGTTGGGAAAAAGATAAAAACAACGGGGTCAGACATAAGTCTGAGTGAGTCCTATAACCCTAACAATACAACCATTAAAGTAATTAGGGTATGACATAAACAAGGTACGGTACCTCTGGGGATAATGACTACACTAAGTAGTCCACTAAACACCGGATGTACTATGATAACCGAAAAGACGCATTTATCCACCCAAGGATAATTACTAGCTTACACCACCCCAGATCTACCCACCCAAGGGTAATTCCTACACTGCACCACACCAGTTCTACCCACCAAGAGTAATTCCTACTTAAAGGTTGATCCCACTAAGTGTACTTAGCAATTTTTACCCAGTAGTTTCTTGTACCCCTACACAGGTGCCGTCTGCCCCTATCTTTACTAGGTGTACTCACTACTCCCAAGCGATCGTCTCCCTACCGTAGATACCCGTGCTGGTCCCACAATGGGGTGTATCATTCCCCAAAGTGGCCACCTGATAATAACAACGGTGCACAGCTTTATATCTACAAGATGCAACAACGGCTTATCTACCAGCCCGGGTCCACACACGCATATGAAACCCGTTGGACTTGCGTTGCCACCGCTAACCCGGTTTGGCCTCTTATAGTCAAGCCCAATATGCGTGTCCCGTCACTCGACATGGGTCGAGCCCACAAAGATACGTTTGGGATATTGGTTGAAATGGGCCCCCACAAGCTACTACTTAAGCTTGTCATTTTATCTAGTGCATCCCACTTAACCCCTTTTTATAATCATGCCCCCTTACATGTTAAGGTTTGGTTAAGTCATCTAATTATATTTCAATTGCCACTTAAGGCACCCACTAGATTTCCGCATGCCACCCAAGGCACTTACTTGATTCCCACATGCCACCCAAGGCACTTACTTAACCCTTTAATCATGTTTAATTACATGTTCCACTTTGGTTAAGTATTCTAATCGTATTTTCTATTGCCACCCAAGGCAACCCACTAGTTTCCTCATGCCACCCAAGGCACCCCCACTAGTTACTACATGCCGCCCAAGGCACCCACTTAAACCCTCATGCCCCTCTACATGCTAATATGGTTAAGTGTTTCTTAATTCATTAATTAAGATCATGACCTCATAAAGACCTCTCACATTAGACCGTCTTTTATGACTGCTGGATATGTCGGTTGGTTCCGGGCAGACTTCTGTCATCAAAAGGGTCTAACCTCGTGTCTTTACTTTAATCATGTATTTACTTTATGACTAAGACCTCTCACATTGGGCCAATCATTTGTAGCCGCTGGATGGCCGGTCGGTTCCGGGCAGACTTCCGCTACAAAAGGGTCCAACCTCGTGTCTTAGTTGATTAATTACACCTAATTAATCACCCCCATATTAATTATCCCTAATTAATATCAAGTTTTTCATAACATGGGTAGACCTAACTCAATAGGTAAATTCCCATGGGGTAGACCTAACTCAATAGGTAAATTCCCACTTACGCTTATTCATTTTATGGTATGCTTAATCATAACCATTTCACACCATTCATTAACATGTCTATTAACCCCATCGTTTCCCCACGCACTTATGCTAACACGACATATTTCCAAGAGAAGATTCTTTCACACTTAACATGGGTTTCACTTAGCATACATTAGCATTAACATGGGTTAAAAGGTGTCCACTTACATCATGATATTAACCCAACTAGCATTACTAAATAACCCAACTTGCATGAACATACATATGTCATATATACAAAGGCGACTTGCATAAGTGTTCATAGGTTATACAAAGTTGAACTTGCATGTGTCTTAAAGGTGTGAACTTGCACAACATGTTACATGTTAACTTGCATAACATCATACACATAACTTGCATAATATCATAAACATAACTTGCATATCAACCTACACATAACTTGCATAACATCATGCACATAACTTGCATAACCTCATAAACATAACTTGCATAACATCATGCACATAACTTGCATAATCTCATAACTTGCATATGAACTTGCATAACAACATGCACATAACATCATGCACATAACTTGCATAACATGTTGAGCTTGCATATAAGCATACACATAACTTGCATAACATGTTGAACTTGCATGTAAGCATACACATAACTTGCTTAACATGTTGAACTTGCATATATGACTTGCATCTTAAAGGAGGGTAAACATGCATATCATATAAAGGTGTCATCTTGCATATGTATGCATCACATTTAAAAGGGTAAACTTGCATGTCATGATTTATGCATAATACCAAACACTTAGCATGCATAAAACCACCTACTTAGCATGCATAAAATCAATTACTTATTATGCATAAACCCACCACTTAACTTGCATAAACCCAAACACTTAGCATGCATAAAACCCAATACTTAGCATGCATACAATCAAATACTTAGCATGCATACAATCAAATACTTAGCATGCATAAAATCACATGCATAACTTGCATATCATATTACATATAACTTGCATATACTCTCACATATAGTTTGCATAACATGTTACATGTGCATAAATGTTCAACATAGTGTTTTCATCATAAAACATGGCATTAAACTTGCATATCACATATCATACAAACTTGCATAAACACATTTATCCACAAACATAGCCATGTCTTATCACATCCTACCATAATCAATTTAACAATTGATTATTAAAGCTATAGGAACTCACCAAAACCAAGATTAGCAAACTTATGAAGTGGAATTAGTTGCTTTAGTTGAAGAAGATGTTGATTAGAGGTTGATTAGCTTGCAACTCTCTTCATTGATTTGTGGAGGCCATGATCAAGTTTTATTTTTCCATAGTTTAGTTACAAGATCTAATTATGAATGAATTAGGGTAGGGTTGGGGTCTTATTTATAGGATTAGGTAGTGTTTTAGGCCCTTAGATTAACCCTAGATTAGATTAGGATCCTTAGATTTAGGAAATCTCTAGAACCCAGCCCAACCCTAGCCAGAAAACCAAATCTGGTGCACCCAAGCCCTCTGGCTCGACACGCCGTGTCGACAGGCAAGTCGACAGGCAAGTCGACCCCTCCTGTCGACAGGCCTGTCGACAGCCCTGTCGACATGGTAAGGGCGGGAATTTTTCCCGCCTGGCCCCCGCTGGCCCCAATTCGAAATCTGATTTTTTTTTTTTAAATATTTAACTCTGTTTTTATCTTAAATTTTCTGCCAACTTCATTGGGCCATAACTGGGCCATACGGACTCCGATTCTCAAAAACTCGGACTCTATTTCGCGTATTTTTCCGAGACGAACGCAATGACGTAGCCCATTTCCCCCAATTCTCACATCTGAGATTATTTATTCTGTAATTAGTGAATTTTAGCATTAACCGAAATTCGGGGTGTTACATTCTCCCCTCCTTAAAGGATTTCGTCCCCGAAATCTCTAAGCTAAGGAGAATGCATATCCTACCATCCAAACAACCATCTACTCAATCCATCAAACACGAGCATCCATTGTCCTTAAAACAATTTCTAATGATGTATGAGCATATGCAAAAAGTGTGTGTATATGTTCCCTATCTAATATATGAACATATGCAAACCATGATAGTGTCATGCATCCATTATGTATGCGAGAGAACCCTATCGACACATACAATATCTACATGAGTGCACAATCATTCACCAAAATGCATCATCCATATGATAACACAATCATTATACATCCATTAATATAGCTACCTACCCACATAAATATGCAATATGCAATATGCAATATGAAGTGACCGAGCCGATCTAGTGCCTAAAGTGTGTATATGCATCCACGAGCAACCACTAGCAAACACTTGCATCCACTTGCATCCATCATACATAACATGTCTCAAACACATGTTTCAACCATAGGACTATCCTATCTAAAGGTCAAAGGTACTAACGAGAGGACACACTAAGGATAAGATAAGCACAAGATATGCGATGAAGGAGAAGCAAAAGGACATACCCTCAGAAAAAAAAGGGTACCTCGAACGCATCTTCGCTTCCGTCTCCCAGGTAGCGTCGCTCTCTTCATCTCCCCTTTGTACTTTGACTAGTTGAACCTCTCTGTTTCTCAACTTCCAAATCTCTTACCCAAGGATGCAAGTAGGAGCTCGTCGAATCGTCGCATCACGCTCTACTTCCACTTCTCTAAGCAAACTCGGCTCTACCACCTCTGCGGTCTCATGTAGGCACTTCCTCCCATGGAATACATCATGTACACCCCTAAGTCTGTCGGGCAACTCCACCAATGGAAGATGCTCCTCTCATGTACCTCCAAAATCCAAGATACATTGCCTCAAAAGGTCTTCTAAAATATGATTCACCCTCTCGGTCTGGCCGTCCGTCTGAGGATGATATGCGGTACTCAAACACAACTGAGTCCCTACCGCCTCTTGCAAACTCTTCCAAAAACTCTCTAGTGAAGATAGGATCTCGATCACTTACTATGCTAGAGGGTACCCCATGCAATCGAACTATCTCTCGAAGATATACAGAAGCTAGCCATGGAGCGGTCCTCTTGCTCTTCACAGGTATGAAATGGGCGCTCTTAGTAAATCTGTCTACCACCACCCAAATTCCCGTATTACCCTTCCTTGATCTTGGTAACCTGTCAATAAAATCCTTCGAGATGCTATCCCACTTCCATTGCGGAACTTCCAATGGGTGAAGCAACCCACCTGGTTTCTTTTGCTCCGCCTTCACTTGTTGGCACACCAAGCATCGAGCGACATACTCGGCCACATCTTTCTTCATACCGGCCCAGAAGAAAACCCTCTTCATGTCTTGGTACATCTTGTCCCCACCGGGATGAATGGTCATCCTAGAACGGTGTGCATCATCAAAAATAACCTTCCTCAAACCCTCGTCTTGCGGTACACAAAGTCTACCGTCTCTACGCAAGCACCCCCTATCGTCTAGGGTGTACCTACTCAAATGGCTGGACGACTCCCCCCTTATGAGCTTCCCCACCAACTCAACCAACTGTGGGTCGTCCCTCTGTGCTTCTCCAATCCGCCCCAAAAGAGTAGGTCTAACCTCCAAGGATGCTAGCAAACCGGGTACATAATCAATGGAAGGTCTGAAATCAAACATCGAGATAAATTCCAAGCTTCGTTGTTCCACAAACAATGGACTCAAGGACAACCTTTTTCTGCTCAAGGCATCCGCCACCAGGTTACCCTTTCCAGGGGTATACGCTATCTCAGACTCATAGGATGCTAAGAATCCCATCCACTTTTACTGTCCTAAGACTATGCGCTCGAAGTGTAACACCCCGAATTTCAGTTAATGCTAAAATTCACTAATTACAGAATATATAATCTCAGATGTGAGAATTGGGGGAAACGGGCTGCGTCATTGCGTTCGTATCGGAAAAATACGCGAAATAGAGTCCGAGTTTTAGAAAATCGGAGTCCGTATGGCCCAGTTATGGCCCGATGAAGTTTGCAGAAAATTTGAAACTAAAAACAGATTTATAATTTAAATTCAGATTTTAAAACAGAGCAGGCGGGGCCAGGCGGGAAGATTCCCGCCCTACCCATGTCGACAGGGCTGTCGATAGGGGTGTCGACTTACCTGTCGACTTGCCTGTCGACAGGGGGGAGACGCCCAGTGAAACTGGGTGCACCAGTTTGGGTTCTTGGGCTGGCTTGGAGGGCTGGTTCTGGAAGCTTCTTGGATCTGATGGTCCTAATCCTATCTAGGGTTAATCTAAGGGTCTAAAATGCAACCTAATCCTATAAGTAACACCCTAGTCCTACCCTAATTCATTCATAATTAAATCTTGTAACTAAACTATGGCAAAATGAAACTTGATCATGGCCTCCACAAATCAATGAAGAGGAAAGCAAGCTAATCAACCTCTCTAATCAACTTCTAATCCATTCTAAGCATCTTAATCTTCTTCATTTGGAGTGCAAATTGCTAGTGGTGAGTTTCTATCACTTTGATGATCAATTGTTAAGATAAGTAGATTAGGTGTAATGAGACTTATGGTCTTGAATGCGGATTTGTGAGTTTGAATCATTTGTAATGATATGCTAATCTATGTATAATATTAATCCTAAGTTGAATATGTGAGTTTATGCATGTTGAATATGTAAGTTATGCAAGTTGAATATGTGAGTTTATGCATGTTGAATATGTAAGTTATGCAAGTTGAATATGAGAGTTTATGCAAGTTGGATATGTGGGTTTATGTATAATAAGTAATTGATTTTATGCAAGTTAAGAATGTGGTTTTATGCATGATGAGTATGTGATTCTATGCATGCTAAGTATATGATATTATGCGAGTTTAGTATGTGATTCTATGCATGCTAAGTATATGATATTATGCAAGTTTAGTATGTGATTCTATGCATGCTAAGTATGTGGTAATATGCATGATAAATGAGTTGTTTTATGCATATTTAACAAGTGGGTTTATGCATGTTAAACAAGTCCATATGCAAGTTACATGTATGATAATATATGCTATGCAAGTTACATGTATGTTAATAAGCAAGATATGCTATGCAAGTTACATGTTTGTTAATATGCAAGTTACATGTATGTTAATATGCAAGATATGCTATGCAAGTACATGTTTGTTAATATGCAAGTTACATGTATGTTAATATGCAAGATATGCTATGCAAGTTACATGTATGTTAATATGCAAGATATGCTATGCAAGTTACATGTTTGTTAATATGCAAGATATGCTATGCAAGTTACATGTATGTTAATATGCAAGATATGCTATGCAAGTTACATGTTTGTTAATATGCAAGATATGCTATGCAAGTTACATGTTTGTTAATATGCAAGTATGTGAATGCTTATGCAAGAATGCGAATGCTTATTCAAGTTATGTGCATGCTTAAATGCATGTTTAACATGTTATGCAAGTTGTGAGAATGCGTATATGCAAGTTCAACATGTTATGCAAGTTATGTGTGCTTATGCAAGTTCATATGCAATAGGTTGTGCAAGTCATGTGCGATAATATGCAAGTTTGGGTTAAATGTAGTTGGGTTAATATATGCTCATATATGCAAGTTGACATCCTCTTAACCCATGACAAAGTTATATGCTAAGATTTGGTTAAAACCCATGATATTTGTGATGGATCTTCCCTTTTTATTTTGTCGTGAAATGAGAACGATTTGCGTGGGGAACGATGGGTTTAATAAATATGTTAATTAAAGTATGGTTGGGTATGATTAAGCATACCATAAAAATAAATTAACATAAGTGGGAATTTACCTATTGAGTTAGGTCTACCCCATGGGAATTTACCTATTGAGTTAGGTCTACCCATGTTATGCAAACTTGATATTAATTAGGGATAATTAATATGGGGGTGATTAATTAGGTGTAATTAATCGACTAAGACACGAGGTTGGACTCATTTGTAGTGTAAAACTGCCCGGACCCGACCGGCTTAACCAGTTGCTACAAATGTTAGCCCAATGTGAGAGGTCTTAGGCACAAACTAAATACGTGATTAATGTAAAGACACGAGGTTAGACTCGGTTATGACATAAGGCTGCCCGGACCCAACCGGCTTAACCAGCGGTCATAAAAGATAGTCTAATGTGAGAGGTCTTTATGAGGATCACGGTCTTAATTAATTAAGAAACACTTAACCGTATAAGCATATAGTGGGGCATGAGGGTTAAGTGGGTGCCTTGGGTGACATGTGGAAATCTGGTGGTTGCCTTGGGTGACAATTGAAATATAAATAAATGACTTAACCAGGATTTATAACATGAAGGTAGACATGATTATTAAAAAGGGTTAAGTGAGATACACTAGATAAGGTTACAAGCTTAGGTGGTAGCTTGTGGGGGCCCATTTCAACCAATATCCCAAACGTATCTTTGTGGGCTCGACCCAAGTCGAGTGGCGGGACACGCATATTGGGCTTGACTATAAGAGGCCAAAACGGGTTAGCGGTGGCAACGTAGGACCAACGGGTTTCATATGCGTGTGTGGACCTGGGCTGGTTAATAAATCGTTGTTGCATCGTGTAGATATAAAGCTGTGCACCGTTGATACTATCAGGTTGCCACTTTGGGAAAACGATACACCCCATTGTGGGACCAGCACGGGTATCTACGTTAGGGAGCCGATCGCTTGGGAGTAGTGGGTACACCTAGAGAGGGGCAGACGGCACCTATGTAGGGGTAAAAGAAACTACTGGCTAAAAATTACTAAGTACATTTAGTGGGATCAACCTTTAAGTAGGAACTAATATTGGGTAGGTAGAACTGGTGTGGTGCAGTGTAGGAATTACTCTTGGGTGGATAGGTCTGGGGCGGTGTAATCTAGTAATTATCCTTGGATGGATAAATGCGTCTTTACGATGATCTTAGTTTATCCGAAGTTTACCAAGCTGCTTAGTGTAGCCATTCATCCCCAGTCGTTACCGTATATCAACTTATGTCTTCTCTGGTTATTTTAATGATTGTTTTGTTAGGGTTATAGGACTCACTCAGACTTATGTCTGACCCCGTTGTTTTTATCTTTTTCCCCCAACCCCAGGTTATTAGAGTGGGCCTGGTGCTAGTGGGCTTTGATCTGATTGATGTATCTATCCTATGGAGCTTGGACCTCTGAAGTGAAGCCGAGCTTATCTTTCCTTCTATGGCTATTAGTTATGTAGTGGGATCATGTACTTCTATTTTATCAAGATGGATATTATGTACTTGACTCTGGTTTATGGTTTTGTGATGTAACCCAACATGTATTACTTTCCGTTGCAATGAAATGATGATTTAAATTTTCAAGTATTACTTATATATCTGTCTTGCTGTAATTTTACTGTTCTATATTCACTTAAAATACTTCACCGAAACTAAGGCATTCCCCTGATATGAGTGACCTTAGCGGACGTGGGGTGTTACACGTGGTATCAGAGCTTAAGGTTACCAGAACAGATAAAATCTTTAGAAAAACTATTTTTCTAAGAAAATTTTTGAAGGAGTATTTTCAAAAACATGTCTTTTAAGAGAAAAGCATAATCCCCGATAGCCATATCTTTATCTTTCGAATTCTCCGTTTGAATCTCTTTCTCTCTCGGTTTGAGTTTCCCCTCCGTGTGTAGATGATCTTTCTAAGATAGATAAGGATGGAAAACCGCTTCAAGGGAATTAAACGTAAATCAGATTAGAAGTTGGTTCAAGAAGGAGGAGAACTTGTAAGTACTTATTGGATGGACGATGGGAGGAAGGCTCTAATAGTTGTTTGGTTAATGAGGGACGAAACCTCATTAATGGGAGGTTACGAGTGGAGAATGGGAAGGAGAAGGCTAGTAGTTATCCTTTTGGGAGGAATAGGACACCTTATTAGGATTGTCCAAAGAAGCAAGGGCAAGGTAGGGAATCTTAGTGAGGATAGTTGTATTTCCTCACGACTAGGGTGGCAGATGGGAATAAGACCGTCTAGGTTGGAATTTGGATTTCTTTATTATCCGATCCAAACTTTATTTGATTCTGATGTATCGAGTTCGTTTATCTCATCATTGTTAGTTGAGTCACTGCACTTAGACACCAGTTTAGTAGATGATCCCTTAGTTGTTTCAAACCCAATTGGGCTCCATGATGTGTTTGGGTTTATACTTAGTGTTGATTTGGATGTGACGCTTGTTGGGCTTCACAGGCTATGGGTTAGTTTTGGGGGCATGGACTGGTTATCCAGTAGGGGTGCCGTTCATGATTTTGATGAGAGAGTTGTTAGGCTTATGACCCGCTTGGGTAACACTCTCGAGATCTCTTGTAATCCCATAGAATCTGTTATGCTAAGATATCTAGAATCGCTTGACACGTCGGTCGAGAGTTTGCGATCTGTTAGAAGTGGTCCGGGAAAACTTGGATGTGTTTGAGAAGGGGAAGGGCTTACCTCCGGAGCGGGAGATTGACTTCCGAATATATCTGGTAAACAATGCCAAACCAGTGACTTGGCCAGTGTGCCACAAGGCTCCTCGTGAGAGGAGGGAACTCCATAAGTAAGTAGGCGATTGCTTGAGAAGGGGTTCATAAGAAGAAGTATATCGGAGTGGGGCGCTCCAGTAGTTCTTGCCATGAAGGCGGATGGGTCCCTCAGACTTTGTGTAGGCTAAAGAGAACTAAATAAACTCACAAAGAAGAATAGACACCCATTGCTGAAGATTGATGATCTCTTTGGTCAGTTAGTTGGCGCCTCAGTATTTTCGCAGTTGGACTAAGCCACATGGTTTCGTCAGTTGAGAGTGGCTGACGATAGTATAGAGAAGATTGCCTTTAGGACTCCGGATGGTTTTATGAGTGGCTGGTGATGCTATTTGGTTTGACGAACGCCCCCGCATACTTTGTTGATTGGAAGAGAAGGGTGTTCAGGGAGTACCTAAATAAGTTTGTGATGATCTTTGTGGATGACATCTTGGTCCTTTCTAGGAGCGAAATAAGTTTTCATATGTGCTCAATAGGTTGAGCAAAGCTAGTTATGGGATAAAACGGTGGTTTTGGAGCGAGACTGGCAAGGACATCCAAAGTTGGTCAAAGGCTTAATTGTTTAGCCATTATTATTATTATTTTTAGTATCATCTCACGTAGGTTGCCTGAACTCGAAGGAGATATCCCTTGGGTGTTTGTCTGATATTGGTTTCGGCCTTTGGGGCTTGCATTTGGGGGATGTCGAATTCGACTAGGGTGGTCTGCGTGAGAGATGGACAGTTGTGACAATTTTGGATAGGATTCTTAGCATCTTATGAGTTTGAGATAGCGTATACCTCTAACAAGGGAAACATGGTAGCAGACGCCTTAAGAAGAAAAAGGTTGTCCGTTGGACTATAGAGTTTAGAATTTATTTCTATGTTTGACTTTAGACCTTCCGTTGATTTTGTATCCGGTTTGCTAGCCTCCTTGGAGGTTAGGCCTATTCTTTTGGGGCGTATTGGCGGAGCACAGCGAGACGACCCACAATTGGTTGAGTTAGTAAAGAAGCTCATAAGGAGGGGAGTCGTCCAACCATTTGAGTAGGTACACCCTAGATGGTAAGGGGTGGTTGCGTAAAGACGGTAGACTTCTGTGTACCGCAAGACGAGGGTTTGAGGAAGGTTATACTTGATGATATACATCGGTCGAAGATAACCATTCATCCCGGTAGGGACAAGATGTACCAAGACATAAAGCGAGTTTTCTTTTTGGCCAATCTGAAGAAAGACGCGGCCAAGTATGTCGCTAGATGCTTGGTGTGCTAACAAGTGGGAGCGGAGCAGAAGAAACCCGGAGGGTTGCTTCACCCGTTAGAAGTTCCGTAATGGGAAGTGGGATAGTGTCTCATTGGATTACCGAAATCAAGGAAGGGTAATACGGGGATTGGGCTTATGGTAGATAGACTTACTAAGTGTGCCCATTTCATACCCGTGAAGAGCAAGAGGACTGTTACATGTCTAGCTTCAGTTTACCTTCGAAAGATTATTAGATTGCATGGTGTACCTTCTAGCATTGTGAGGGATCAAGATCCTATCTTCACTAGTGAGTTTTGGAAGATTTTGCAAGAGGCGGTAGGGACTCAGTTGTGTTTGAGCACCGCATATCATCCTCAGATGGACGGTTAGACCGAGAGGGTGAACCGTATCTTAGAATATCTTTTGAGGTTATGTATTTTGGATTTTGGAGGTACATGGGAAGAGCATCTCCCATTGGTGGAGTTCGCATATAATAGCAGCTTTCAGTCCAGGAGTGGTATGGCTCCTTTTGAAGCTCTTTATGGAAGGCCTTGTTGATCACCTACATGTTAGTGGGAATCTACGGATAAGATCTTGGTTGGGCCGATGTGATTAAAGAGTCCTCAGAGAAGATTGACTTGATTCAAAGAAGGATGAAAGCAGCACAGGATAGGCAAAAATCTTATGCGGACAAGAGAAGGGCGGATCTTGAGTTTGAAGTTGGGGACATGGTTTTATCAAGGTATCTCCGTTGCGGAATGTGGTTCACTTTGGATCTGTTAGGAAGTGAGTACCAAGGTTTGTAGGGCCATTTCCCATTAAGGAAAGAATTGGACAGATGGCATATAAAGTGGAGTTGCCTGACAAACTTAGTGGTGTACCGGGTGTATTTCATGTGTCCCATTTGAGGAAGTGCTTACATGAAACCGCTGAGGTGGTAGAGCCGAGTTTGCTTAAAGAAGCAGAGTTAGAGCGCGATGAGACGATTCGACGAGCTCCTACTCGCATCATTGGGTTAGAGACTAGGAAGTTGAGGAACAGAGAAGTTCAGCTAGTTAGAGTGCAATGGGGATATGACGAAAGCAATGCTACTTGGGAGACGGAAGCGAAGATGCGTTCTTTGTATCCATTTCTTTTTGAGAGTATGTCTTTTAGCTTCTCCTTTATCGCTTGCCTAGTACTTACCTTATCTTTAGTATGTCCTCTCGATTAGTGCTGGTTGACCTTTAGATAGGGAAAACCTATGGTTGAAACATGTGTTTGAGACATGTTATGGTTGATGGATGCAAGTGGATGCAAGTGTTTGCTAGTGGTTGCTCGTGGATGCATATATACACACTCTAGGCACTAGATCGGCTCAATCACTTCATATTGCATATTGCATAAAATTGTGTGTGGTTAGCTATATTTATGGATGTATAATGATTGTGTTATCATATGGATGATGCATTTTGGTGAATGATTGTGCACTCATATAGATACTGTATGTGTCGATAGGGTCATCTCGCATACATATTGGATGCATGGCACTATCATGGTTTGCATATGTTCGTACATTAGATAGGGAACATATACACACACTTTTCGCATATGCTCATACATCATTAGAAATTGTTTAAGGACAAAGGATGCTCGTGTTTGATGGATTGAGTAGATGGTTGTTTGGATGGTAGGATATGCATTCTCCTTAGCTTAGAGATTTCGGGTACGAAATCCTTTAAGGAGGGGAGAATGTAACACCCCGAATTTCAGTTAATGCTAAAATTCACTAATTACAGAATATATAATCTCAGATGTGAGAATTGGGGGAAACGGGCTGCGTCATTGCGTTCGTCTCGGAAAAATACGCGAAATAGAGTCCGAGTTTTCGAAAATCGGAGTCCGTATGGCCCAGTTATGGCCCGATGAAGTTTGCAGAAAATTTGAAACTAAAAACAGATTTATAATTTAAATTCAGATTTTAAAACAGAGCAGGCGGGGCCAGGCGGGAAGATTCCCGCCCTACCCATGTCGACAGGGCTGTCGACAGGGGTGTCGACTTGCCTGTCGACTTGCCTGTCGACAGGGGGGCGACGCCCAGTGAAACTGGGTGCACCAGTTTGGGTTCTTGGGCTGGCTTGGAGGGCTGGTTCTGGAAGCTTCTTGGATCTGATGGTCCTAATCCTATCTAGGGTTAATCTAAGGGTCTAAAATGCAACCTAATCCTATAAATAACACCCTAGTCCTACCCTAATTCATTCATAATTAAATCTTGTAACTAAACTATGGCAAAATGAAACTTGATCATGGCCTCCACAAATCAATGAAGAGGAAAGCAAGCTAATCAACCTCTCTAATCAACTTCTAATCCATTCTAAGCATCTTAATCTTCTTCATTTGGAGTGCAAATTGCTAGTGGTGAGTTTCTATCACTTTGATGATCAATTGTTAAGATAAGTAGATTAGGTGTAATGAGACTTATGGTCTTGAATGCGGATTTGTGAGTTTGAATCATTTGTAATGATATGCTAATCTATGTATAATATTAATCCTAAGTTGAATATGTGAGTTTATGCATGTTGAATATGTAAGTTATGCAAGTTGAATATGTGAGTTTATGCATGTTGAATATGTAAGTTATGCAAGTTGAATATGAGAGTTTATGCAAGTTGGATATGTGGGTTTATGTATAATAAGTAATTGATTTTATGCAAGTTAAGAATGTGGTTTTATGCATGATGAGTATGTGATTCTATGCATGCTAAGTATATGATATTATGCGAGTTTAGTATGTGATTCTATGCATGCTAAGTATATGATATTATGCAAGTTTAGTATGTGATTCTATGCATGCTAAGTATGTGGTAATATGCATGATAAATGAGTTGTTTTATGCATATTTAACAAGTGGGTTTATGCATGTTAAACAAGTCCATATGCAAGTTACATGTATGATAATATATGCTATGCAAGTTACATGTATGTTAATATGCAAGATATGCTATGCAAGTTACATGTTTGTTAATATGCAAGTTACATGTATGTTAATATGCAAGATATGCTATGCAAGTACATGTTTGTTAATATGCAAGTTACATGTATGTTAATATGCAAGATATGCTATGCAAGTTACATGTATGTTAATATGCAAGATATGCTATGCAAGTTACATGTTTGTTAATATGCAAGATATGCTATGCAAGTTACATGTATGTTAATATGCAAGATATGCTATGCAAGTTACATGTTTGTTAATATGCAAGATATGCTATGCAAGTTACATGTTTGTTAATATGCAAGTATGTGAATGCTTATGCAAGAATGCGAATGCTTATTCAAGTTATGTGTATGCTTAAATGCATGTTTAACATGTTATGCAAGTTGTGAGAATGCGTATATGCAAGTTCAACATGTTATGCAAGTTATGTGTGCTTATGCAAGTTCATATGCAATAGGTTGTGCAAGTCATGTGCGATAATATGCAAGTTTGGGTTAAATGTAGTTGGGTTAATATATGCTCATATATGCAAGTTGACATCCTCTTAACCCATGACAAAGTTATATGCTAAGATTTGGTTAAAACCCATGATATTTGTGATGGATCTTCCCTTTTTATTTTGTCGTGAAATGAGAACGATTTGCGTGGGGAACGATGGGTTTAATAAATATGTTAATTAAAGTATGGTTGGGTATGATTAAGCATACCATAAAAATAAATTAACATAAGTGGGAATTTACCTATTGAGTTAGGTCTACCCCATGGGAATTTACCTATTGAGTTAGGTCTACCCATGTTATGCAAACTTGATATTAATTAGGGATAATTAATATGGGCGTGATTAATTAGGTGTAATTAATCGACTAAGACACGAGGTTGGACTCATTTGTAGTGTAAAACTGCCCGGACCCGACCGGCTTAACCAGTTGCTACAAATGTTAGCCCAATGTGAGAGGTCTTAGGCAAAAACTAAATACGTGATTAATGTAAAGACACGAGGTTAGACTCGGTTATGACATAAGGCTGCCCGGACCCAACCGGCTTAACCAGCGGTCATAAAAGATAGTCTAATGTGAGAGGTCTTTATGAGGATCACGGTCTTAATTAATTAAGAAACACTTAAACGTATAAGCATATAGTGGGGCATGAGGGTTAAGTGGGTGCCTTGGGTGACATGTGGAAATCTGGTGGTTGCCTTGGGTGAATTGAAATATAAATAAATGACTTAACCAGGATTTATAACATGAAGGTAGACATGATTATTAAAAAGGGTTAAGTGAGATACACTAGATAAGGTTACAAGCTTAGGTGGTAGCTTGTGGGGGCCCATTTCAACCAATATCCCAAACGTATCTTTGTGGGCTCGACCGAAGTCGAGTGGCGGGACACGCATATTGGGCTTGACTATAAGAGGCCAAAACGGGTTAGCGGTGGCAACGTAGGACCAACGGGTTTCATATGCGTGTGTGGACCCGGGCTGGTTAATAAATCGTTGTTGCATCGTGTAGATATAAAGCCGTGCACCGTTGATACTATCAGGTTGCCACTTTGGGAAAACGATACACCCCATTGTGGGACCAGCACGGGTATCTACGTTAGGGAGCCGATCGCTTGGGAGTAGTGGGTACACCTAGAGAGGGGCAGACGGCACCTATGTAGGGGTAAAAGAAACTACTGGCTAAAAATTACTAAGTACATTTAGTGGGATCAACCTTTAAGTAGGAACTAATATTGGGTAGGTAGAACTGGTGTGGTGCAGTGTAGGAATTACTCTTGGGTGGATAGGTCTGGGGCGGTGTAATCTAGTAATTATCCTTGGATGGATAAATGCGTCTTTACGATGATCTTAGTTTATCCTAAGTTTACCAAGCTGCTTAGTGTAGCCATTCATCCCCAGTCGTTACCGTATATCAACTTATGTCTTCTCTGGTTATTTTAATGATTGTTTTGTTAGGGTTATAGGACTCACTCAGACTTATGTCTGACCCCGTTGTTTTTATCTTTTTCCCCCAACCCCAGGTTATTAGAGTGGGCCTGGTGCTAGTGGGCTTTGATCTGATTGATGTATCTATCCTATGGAGCTTGGACCTCTGAAGTGAAGCCGAGCTTATCTTTCCTTCTATGGCTATTAGTTATGTAGTGGGATCATGTACTTCTATTTTATCAAGATGGATATTATGTACTTGACTCTGGTTTATGGTTTTGTGATGTAACCCAACATGTATTACTTTCCGTTGCAATGAAATGATGATTTAAATTTTCAAGTATTACTTATATATCTGTCTTGCTGTAATTTTACTGTTCTATATTCACTTAAAATACTTCACCGAAACTAAGGCATTCCCCTAATATGAGTGACCTTAGCGGACGTGGGGTGTTACACGAAGAGTCTCCAACACTTCCCTAAGATGTAGGGCATGCTCTTCTCCACCAGGATATCATCCAAAATCATCACAACTGTTCATCTCTCACGCAGACCACCCTAGTCGAACTCGGCATCCCCCAAATGCAAGCCCCAAAGGCCTAAACCAATATCAGACAAAAACCCAAGGGATACCTCCTTCGAATTCAAACGACCTACGTGAGATGATACTAGTAAAAACGGCTAAATAATTAAGCCCCTTGTCCAACCCTGGATGTCCTCGCCAGTCTCTCTCCAAAACTACCGTTTTTCCCATAACTGGCCTTGCTCACCCCATTGAGCACATACGAAAACTTATTTTGCTCCTAGAAAAGACCAAGATGTCATCCACAAAGACCATCACGAATTTATTTAGGTACTCCCTGAACACCCTTCTCATCAAATCAACAAGGTATGCGGGGGCGTTCGTCAAACCAAATGGCATCACCAGCCACTAATAAAAAAAAATCATCCGGAGTCCTAAAGGCAGTCTTCTCTATACTATCCTCAGCCATTCTCAACTGATGAAATCCCGTGGCTAAGTCCTACTACAAAAATACGGAGGCGCCAGCCAACTGATCAAAGAGATCATCAATCCTCGGCAATGGGTGTCTATTCTTCTTTGTGAGTTTGTTTAGTTCTCTTTAGCCTACACAAAGTCTGAGGGACCCATCCGCCTTCGTGACAAAAACTACTGGAGCACCCCACTCCGATATACTTCGTCTTATGAACCCCTTCTCAAGCAAATCGCCTACTTACTTATGGAGTTCCCTCCTCTCACGAGGAGCCATGTGGCACACTGGCCAAGATACTGGTTTAGCATTATTCACCAGATATATTCGGAAGTCAATCTCCTGCTCCGGAGGTAATCCCTTCACCTCCCCACACACATCCGAGTATTCCCGGACCGCTCTCACAAATCGCAGACTCTAGACCGACGTGTCAAGCGATTCTAGATAACTTAGCATAACAGATTCTATGGGATTACAAGAGATCTCGAGAGTGTTACCCAAGCGGGTCATAAGCCTAACCACTCTCCCTTCAAAATCAAGAACGGCACCCCTACTGGATAACCAGTCCATGCCCAAAACTAACCCATAGCCCGTGAAGCCCAACAAGCATCACACCTAAGCTCAACGCTAAGTATAGAAACTTTCAAACCCAAACACATCATGGAGCCCAATTGGGTTTGAAACAGCTAAGGGATCATCTACCAAACTGGTGTCTAAGTGCAGTGACTCAACTAACAATGATGAGATAAATGAACTCGATGCGTCAGAATCAAATAAGTTCGGATCGGATAATTAAGTAATCCAAATTCCAACCTAGACGGTCCTATCCCCATCTGGTACCCTAGTCATGAGGGAATACAACCACCCTCCAGGAGATTCCGTACCTTGCCCTTGCCTCTTTGGACAATCCTAATAAGATGTCCTATTCCTCCCAAAAGGATAACTATTCGCCTTCTTCATCCCATTCTCCACTTGTAACCTCCCAGCGATGAGGTTTCATTCTTCATTAACCAAACAACTATTTGAGCCTTCCCCCCATCGTCTATCCAATAGATACCTACCAGTCCTCCTCCTTCTTGAACCAACTTCTAATCCGACTATCGTCTAAGTCCCTTGAAGTGGTTTTCCATTCTTATCTATCTTCGAAAGATCATCTATACACGGAGGGGAAGCTCAAAATCGAGAGAGGAAGAGATTCAAAACGGAGAATTCGAAAGATAAAGATATGGCTATCGGGGATTATGCTTTTCTTTCAAAAACTTTTCTCTTAAAAGACATGTTTTTGAAAATACTCCTTTCAAAAATATTCTTAGAAAATAGTTTTTCTAAAAATTCTATCTGTTCTGGTAACCTTAAGCTCTGATACCACGTGTAACACCCCACACACGCTATGGTCACTCGCTAAGGGAATGCCATAACATCGGTGGAGTATTTTAAGTGAATATAGAACAGAAAAATTACAACAAGACAGATATAAGTAATACTTGAAAATCTTAAAACATCATTTCATTGCAGCGGAAAGTACAACATGTTTGGTTACATCACAAAACCATAATAAGAGTCAAGTACAAAATATCCATCCTGATAAATAAAAGTACATAATCCCAATACATGAACTGATAGCCATAAAAAAAAAGGTAAGCTGAGCTCTACATCTATGGTCCAAGCTCCAAAAGAGAATAAAGCAGCCTGATCTAAGCCCACTCGTACCGGGCCCACTCTGATAACCTGAGGGTTGGGAAAAAGATAAAAACAACGGGGTCAGACATAAGTCTGAGTGAGTCCTATAACCCTAACAATACAACCATTAAAGTAATTAGGGTATGACATAAACAAGGTACGGTACCTCTGGGGATAATGACTACACTAAGTAGTCCACTAAACACCGGATGTACTATGATAACCGAAAAGACGCATTTATCCACCCAAGGATAATTACTAGCTTACACCACCCCAGATCTACCCACCCAAGGGTAATTCCTACACTGCACCACACCAGTTCTACCCACCAAGAGTAATTCCTACTTAAAGGTTGATCCCACTAAGTGTACTTAGCAATTTTTACCCAGTAGTTTCTTGTACCCCTACACAGGTGCCGTCTGCCCCTATCTTTACTAGGTGTACTCACTACTCCCAAGCGATCGGCTCCCTACCGTAGATACCCGTGCTGGTCCCACAATAGGGTGTATCATTCCCCAAAGTGGCCACCTGATAATAACAACGGTGCACGGCTTTATATCTACACGATGCAACAACGGCTTATCTACCAGCCCGGGTCCACACACGCATATGAAACCCGTTGGACTTGCGTTGCCACCGCTAACCCGGTTTGGCCTCTTATAGTCAAGCCCAATATGTGTGTCCCGTCACTCGACATGGGTCGAGCCCACAAAGATACGTTTGGGATATTGGTTGAAATGGGCCCCCACAAGCTACTACTTAAGCTTGTCATTTTATCTAGTGCATCCCACTTAACCCCTTTTTATAATCATGCCCCCTTACATGTTAAGGTTTGGTTAAGTCATCTAATTATATTTCAATTGCCACTTAAGGCACCCACTAGATTTCCGCATGCCACCCAAGGCACTTACTTGATTCCCACATGCCACCCAAGGCACTTACTTAACCCTTTAATCATGTTTAATTACATGTTCCACTTTGGTTAAGTATTCTAATCGTATTTTCTATTGCCACCCAAGGCAACCCACTAGTTTCCTCATGCCACCCAAGGCACCCCCACTAGTTACTACATGCCGCCCAAGGCACCCACTTAACCCCTCATGCCCCTCTTCATGCTAATATGGTTAAGTGTTTCTTAATTCATTAATTAAGATCATGACCTCATAAAGACCTCTCACATTAGACCGTCTTTTATGACTGCTGGATATGCTGGTTGGTTCCGGGCAGACTTCTGTCATCAAAAGGGTCTAACCTCGTGTCTTTACTTTAATCATGTATTTACTTTATGACTAAGACCTCTCACATTGGGCCAATCATTTGTAGCCGCTGGATGGCCGGTCGGTTCCGGGCAGACTTCCGCTACAAAAGGGTCCAACCTCGGGTCTTAGTTGATTAATTACACCTAATTAATCACCCCCATATTAATTATCCCTAATTAATATCAAGTTTTTCATAACATGGGTAGACCTAACTCAATAGGTAAATTCCCATGGGGTAGACCTAACTCAATAGGTAAATTCCCACTTACGCTTATTCATTTTATGGTATGCTTAATCATAACCATTTCACACCATTCATTAACATGTCTATTAACCCCATCATTTCCCCACGCACTTATGCTAACACGACATATTTCCAAGAGAAGATTCTTTCACACTTAACATGGGTTTCACTTAGCATACATTAGCATTAACATGGGTTAAAAGGTGTCCACTTACATCATGATATTAACCCAACTAGCATTACTAAATAACCCAACTTGCATGAACATACATATGTCATATATACAAAGGCGACTTGCATAAGTGTTCATAGGTTATACAAAGGTGAACTTGCATGTGTCTTAAAGGTGTGAACTTGCACAACATGTTACATGTTAACTTGCATAACATCATACACATAACTTGCATAATATCATAAACATAACTTGCATATCAACCTACACATAACTTGCATAACATCATGCACATAACTTGCATAACCTCATAAACATAACTTGCATAACATCATGCACATAACTTGCATAATCTCATAACTTGCATATGAACTTGCATAACAACATGCACATAACATCATGCACATAACTTGCATAACATGTTGAGCTTGCATATAAGCATACACATAACTTGCATAACATGTTGAACTTGCATGTAAGCATACACATAACTTGCTTAACATGTTGAACTTGCATATATGACTTGCATCTTAAAGGAGGGTAAACATGCATAGGATATAAAGGTGTCATCTTGCTATGTATGCATCACATTTAAAAGGGTAAACTTGCATGTCATGATTTATGCATAATACCAAACACTTAGCATGCATAAAACCACCTACTTAGCATGCATAAAATCAATTACTTATTATGCATAGACCCACCACTTAACTTGCATAAACCCAAACACTTAGCATGCATAAAACACAATACTTAGCATGCATACAATCAAATACTTAGCATGCATACAATCAAATACTTAGCATGCATACAATCAAATACTTAGCATGCATAAAATCACATGCATAACTTGCATATCATGTTACATATAACTTGCATATACTCTCACATATAGTTTGCATAACATGTTACATGTGCATAAATGTTCAACATAGTGTTTTGCATCATAAAACATGGCATTAAACTTGCATATCACATATCATACAAACTTGCATAAACACATTTATCCACAAACATAGCCATGTCTTATCACATCCTACCATAATCAATTTAACAATTGATTATTAAAGCTACAGGAACTCACCAAAACCAAGATTAGCAAACTTATGAAGTGGAATTAGTTGCTTTAGTTGAAGAAGATGTTGATTAGAGGTTGATTAGCTTGCAACTCTCTTCATTGATTTGTGGAGGCCATGATCAAGTTTCATTTTGCCATAGTTTAGTTACAAGATCTAATTATGAATGAATTAGGGTAGGGTTGGGGTCTTATTTATAGGATTAGGTAGTGTTTTAGGCCCTTAGATTAACCCTAGATTAGATTAGGACCCTTAGATTTAGGAAATCTCTAGAACCCAGCCCTAGCCAGAAAACCAAATCTGGTGCACCCAAGCCCTCTGGCTCGACACGCCGTGTCGACAGGCAAGTCGACAGGCAAGTCGACCCCTCCTGTCGACAGGCCTGTCGACAGCCCTGTCGACATGGTAAGGGCGGGAATTTTTCCCGCCTGGCCCCCACTGGCCCCAATTCGAAATCTGATTTTTTTTAATATTTAACTCTGTTTTTATCTTAAATTTTCTGCCAACTTTATTGGGCCATAACTGGGCCATACGGACTCCGATTCTCAAAAACTCGGACTCTATTTCGCGTATTTTTCCGAGACGAACGCAATGACGTAGCCCATTTCCCCCAATTCTCACATCTGAGATTATTTATTCTGTAATTAGTGAATTTTAGCATTAACCGAAATTCGGGGTGTTACATTGTATATATGAATGGGATGAAATCCATTTAACTGAAATTATATGGTAATTGACTGTGTCTGATTCCAGTTCAAAATTATCGAATACTTTAAAATAATATTCAGAGAATATTGAAATGTGAAGCCGTGTTAAGTAGTCAACTGCCATTTCAACGCGAACAGGAATTTTGTCGATTTTATAATAAATATTGAAAAGCGATTTGAAATTGAATATTTAGAAATGAAATTCGAATTGAATTGGATAGAAAATGAACTCGAAATGAATTGAATCAGATTGAAATTGAAATGGAATAGAATTGAAATAGAATTGAATTCGAATTGAAACGAATTGAAATCAAATTGAAATTGAAATGAATTTAAAACGAATTTATAAGGAAAAATTCAATTTTGATTTGAATTTGAAATGGAAGTTGAAACTGTTTTTGAAACGAATTTAAAACTATTTATAAATTCGTTTTAAATAGAAATCGATGAAATATATATTATATATATTATATATATAATATAATGGCCTGAATAGAATGCGCCACGCTGCGGCAGTTCGCGAATTTCGACCATTGACTTTGAATGGATATTACGGGAGATCCGACCGTCGGATCCTCCTAAAACCGGAACCGTTGGGTTCGTATAGAAAAGAGCTTTCTAACGAATATGATAAATTAGAAATCTAACGGTTGGATTTGGAATAACGTCCAAATCAAATTTAGAAAAGGTCGTTGTAAGTGCAGTTCAATGGCCGTTGATGGAAATCGACTGTACGGGCCTTGATAAAATTATTAAAAATATCTATAATTAGTGTAAAATCATAAGAAATGATTTGGAAAGAATTGGAATGAAAAACTCCATATTTGTAAAGATAAAAATAGATTTTTATCAAAATGAATTAGTTTTGAACTAGAAATATAATCCATTTATTTTGAAATAAATAAATTGGATTTGAAAGGGTTTTAAAAATAACCAGGATTTCCAATATATAGATTGTAAATGGATTTGAATCGAAATCGTCTTCGGAATATTTCGATGTGGGATTTTGTGATTATACAGATATTGTTATGGAAATTTGAAAGATATATTTATATCGTTATTTCCAATACTACATTTGTTGGTCGTAGAATTTGATATTGAATATAAGCCGATATATTTTCTATTCAGAGCCTTGTATTAAATATCAAATGGGATTTGGGTTTGTCGTGAATGGTGTCTTCATAAACACTGTTCTTAAACCCAGTTGAGAAAAAGATTAAATCTTTTTATTTAGATTTAATGAAGTGTACCAATTAAATAATATTTAATTGGAATTGAATTGGTATTGATTTTTGGGTTTATCGTGAACGGTGTTTTAAATAACATTTGTTCTTTAACCCGACAATTAATGGCATGTGATTTTGGGTTGTCGTGAACGGTATCTTTAATAATACTATTCTTAGACCTAATGGAGTTACGAAGATCAGAAATTAACTAAAGATTAGTTAAGTTGAATGGTTTCTTGGGTATTGATCTGATGTTGGTTTCGGCCTTCGGGGTTATTACTTAGGGAATTGTTCACCTGCTAATTTACGGTTAAAGGCTGGTGGAAATGAAATGCGATTTTGGGTTTATCGTGAACCGTGTTTTAAATGACATTTGTTCTTTAACCCAGTTAAAGATTAAAACTAAGTGGAGTTTTAATGAATCTTTAAATAGATTGAAAAGTGAATTTGATAATTAAAATTATCAAATTTAAGAAATGATCGAGAATGGAGTACCACCAGTTTTACTCCAGACGATAGTTAAATCTTTAATTAGATTTAAATGTGAAATGTTAATTGAATTTACCGATAACACCGTGGTGTTAGATATGAAGTATTACCAGTTTTACTTCATGGGATGAATAGGTTGGGGTTGGGAAATTTAACAATTGATTACTTCAGTAAGGTTCGTTAATCCCGACTAGTTTGGATAAACCATAATTTGGTTTGAATTTAAATTCAAAAGAAGATTAAAGAATAAATTTAAATAATTTATCTTTGATAAAATTAATGGGAACCTTTCCCTAAGAATGTGAAATTTAGCAACTAACTGAAGATTAGTTAAGATGAATGGTTTCCTGGGTATTGATCTGATGTTGGTTTCGACTTTCGGGGTTAATATTTGGAGAATTGTTCTCTTACTAATTTACGGTTAGTGACAGATGAATTGGAATGAGGCATATGTTGTGTTTGTGTAATACTTTTTTATTATATACGCGAGTTATTCGGAAAGACCGGGTTTATCCCATTCTGAATAACTAATACGACGATAAGTCGAAGATGAAGACGGTGGTTGATGACCGGAGGTCTTCACATCGTTTGGATAACTACTGACGATCTTGATTGGGCTGTACACCCAAGAGGAGGGAATCAGTTGGTGATCGTCCAGACGTACTTGGAAATCGATGGATATGCGAGGAATAAGGTTCCTTCGGTTTTGTTCAGACCCAGAACAGACTTGTAAATGGATGTGTGTCTGACATCGGATTTCATTTCGTGTGATTGATATCGGTTGCATAGCGTGAATTGCCTGTGTGGAATGCTGAGATGCAAATGATCAAGGCTTCTATTGAAAAGCAAAGTCCTGTGGTGATGATCAAAGTACGGCCTTTGTGGCATAGCTTTGTGTAGCGTTAATTCGCCAGGCTCACACCCCGGTTGTGAACAAAAACGGGAGAGGACTTCAGGGAGGGCATGCGTTTCCTTCTAGTTAGAAGTGGGGTCACTGCTTGAACTGGCTGATTTTACTTATGTGGATGATGGATAGCGAGGTGCCTCGGTTAGATCGGACGATCCGGGTCCGATGGAGTCATTTGGCTCATTGACACCCCATAGGGTGGGGAAACGTAGTGTTAAGGCATTTTAATCCATATCGGTGGACCGGCCCTGACGATCCAAGGGCCCACCTGTGTCTGGGTCCTGAGGGGCGGGCTAGAGCGTCTCGAATCGGTAGAGGATGATCCCTTGCCTCGGTTCACAGATGGAAATCCAACTTTTAAATACGCCACTTTGCGGTTTTAATTGTAGAACTAGTATGGTGACATGATATATGGTACCCATGCCGTCTATGATTGATATTTATGATTGAAATTGTTTTGACACTATACACTTATACTAATAATAAAAGATGAAATTTAGCGTATCAAGCATTCTTTGGCTATTATAAGGTAAAACCCTATCCTCCGGCTTGTGTTGCATTGTGTGATGGGACCTGGGTCTTATAATAGCTTCATTGTTCTTTATTTAGCATCGCGCTGTTGTTTTATGCACTGGTATTCTTGGGATGAAACCCGTTCCGTGTTATACGGTGTGGTCCCTTGATTTACCTAACTTTAAAATAAAGATTAATAACTGTTTTAGTTCTCACACCAGTCACATGACTGACCTGGAGTTTATTGTTTTAACCTAAACTCTGGGTGCCCTTATTTTCGACACGGGCAACTAGTAGTTTTCGTTTTGCAGATTTACATTCTCAGGAACTTGGTTTACAGCTGGAATGATATTCAGAAAGCTTTGTATCCGTATATCTCCTTCAGTTGTGTTTTGTATTATTTTTCGCTGCTATGTAATGTATTGTAATCTCTGATATTTTATGATGTGTAATATTGATTCATACTCTGTATATTCTTATATTCTGATGAAATTGTTATAATATACAACGAAATGTTCTTCTGTTTGTGTTCTGATGTGGCTTGTCCTCAATTCAATCCGTGATTTCCCGTAAGGGGGATTTCGGGTCGTCTCATCGATCATCTATACCGAAGTCTCCAAAAATGTGAATACAAGCATGTAACCATCTTTGAACTTCTTCGGTTGGCTCTGTCCCTTTGATTGGCTTTCCCACTTAGAGATGTGAATTCTTTACACAGCTTCGCAAAATCCACAACCCTAGGTACCTGCACACCTACATCTATCGTGGCTGCCACTGGAGCGGGTACCCTTCTCATGAATGCCTCTATCATGGCTTCAAACATGGCTGGGTAATCTGGTATACCGTCATTTCCCCCTTCAGGCACTGCCTCCTCCCTAGCAGCGTATCTCGATGGTCAACAACTCATTCTAAATCTGCAATATAGAATGATTAGCCACTTACATGAAAAACTGCTAATGGGGTTCAAACACAACTAAATTATATACTACTATATAGTATACATCCATTAGAAATCTACAAATATGTCTCTCATACGTAATTATGGCTTCGAACTTTGGCTAAATTCGATAACCAGAGCTCTGATATCAAATGTGACGACCGCCCATAACCCCTGCACTAAACTAGGGGAATAATGCACTGAAAGGTGTGTATGACAGTTATGGATGATCATCAAAGTAGGTAGACACAACACGGAACCTGTCGTTTACCTCACAGCACGAGGATAAAATATAATAGAACATATACAAGAGGCAAAAATAGTGGAGCAACATATAACAAACTTTTAAACTTTCATAACATCCTGAAATATCATCCATATATCAACTGGATATAACATCAATGTCTGTACATGAAGCCTCACTACAACACTCATCAAACAGCTGAAGCAAAGATACTATATAATAGCAAAGTAATACGCCAGCCTCCAGCTCGCCACCGCACAACAACATCGTCCTCATTAATCACCTGTCACCTGCCACCTAATCTTCCCATCAACATCAGGATGAACAACCCAAGGTAATAAGAGGAAACATAAAACCTTGAGTCAGACAACAGTCTTAGTGAGCGATAAAACAACTATCTAACATAATCAATAAAGTATATGAGAATAGGTAGATTAACAAACCAATCTACCCAACACTAGAGAAGAACCCAAACTTTCCTTCCCAACATCTGGCAGTGATAGCCTTTACAAATAGGCAATTGTGAAAAAACAATTCAACCATGGCAACCAGGAGTAACCAAAAAATAGCAAAACACCATCGTTCAATAGCAATCATATCAACTAGTTATATCTGACGTAAACCATCCTAATCGAGCTCAACATTCCTTAAGCACAAGCACAAGAGGCCTAAACCAATATAAGACAAGCGCCCAAGAAACATCTCCTTCGACTTCAGACAATCTCTGTGAGTTGATACAAGTAAAACAACCAAACATCCAAGACCTGGCTACCACTGCCTTTCCTGCTTTGAAACCATCGTTAATCGTATGACGGCCGACTACCATATGTCAAGTGCTAATGGTAAACCCCCGTTCTACCAGAAACTCTATACGCCTTCACAACTCATTTGTTTATCTTTCCAATCTCGACAACTAGGCCCTTCACGACTCCCCAAGATACTCGACCATACACCTGTTCTTCTATTGTACCCCTACTTTGAGTCCGCTAGAACTTATGACAACAATAATCTTTCAGTCATCATATCTCTTGTCGTCATCACCGGCGACTATCCACAAACTCAAGTCCCCCTCAAGCAACCATTATACACGAACTCAAAATACACTTGAGTCGCCTTCTCATTTGTTGCATTACGACGAACATCAAACACATCCCATTACTCCGAACATTCCCACCAGGATATACATCGAAGTCACCACATCACTCATCCAGACAACATCAATATAAGGTTCACCATACTTTGGTCGTCGCCCCCTTAGGTCATACCCGACCTATGCTTCCATGACCTGATTTTCCTGCTTTCGTCATGCAAGCCAACCCGCTCCAACGACCTAACTAGGTCGTTCCTGCGACCTAACGACCTTATTAAGTCACCACACTCAACTCCTTTGAACCCAAGACCCTCAACGACCTGAGTCTCTTCGACCTGAGACCAATGACCTAACACCGGCCGACCCAAATCCTTAAGCTCCAACGCCCTGAAGCCGATCCTTTCGATCCTCTACCGCCACGTCACCCACGACCTGGCAGTCTACCATGCGAACGACCTAGAGCCCCATCCCGATCTGAGCCTCCCATGGCGATCCAACTCCATTTCTTGGGGAGCAAGAAACACGACCCAACTCCCTAAAATGACCCGATCTTGTGAAAAATGACCTGACTCCCAGATCTGACCAAAACAGCTCCAAACTTGACCAAACCCTCATCAAACGACAATATCGACGAAATCAACTTATCCAAATCATCCAATTCAACCATAAACACTTTATGAATCCATCAACAACCCTAAAATGTCAATTATCATCAACAATCATTAAAATTCACCAAAATCATGACAAATGAAAAATAATGGATCTAACTTGCATATACATATGAATTAATATAAAATTTATCGGTTTTAAGTTGCTAGAATAAATCCTATGGCGATTCAAATGAAAATATACTTACCATGATGTAGATCTAGGTTAAAACGAATTGAAAAGGATGAAATTAAGATAAAACAACTCATACACTTGATTGAATCCGTGTGAGAGATGCATATCACTCACCAATTCTTCAAAACAACACAAAATCACCGATTACTCAATCTGAATAGCGAATAACACTCTTCAAATTTTCCAATTTGATGATATCTCTCTTCACTTTGCATAGATCTAACTTCAAACGATGTAGATCTTCGATTCTCTTATGTAGATCTAGAATTTTAATGGTGGAAATGTGTATTTGATTGAGCAACGATGATCACGAGATCAACCAAATGAGAGAATGAAGAAAGTAAATTATTCTCCATGCCTCTAACCCCCTATTTACATTCTCCTATCAGCCCACTAATAAGCCTCCTCAAATCAGCCCACTAATGGCTTAAAAGCCTGAACAACAAACCGTGAAACACTAAAACAACGGTTCCTCCCATACCACTGAACCAAATCTTTAATGTGACCACTCTACGGAATTGGCAACACCATTTCCTTTCCAATGAGACCGACCTTGGCACCTAATTCGATCCCATTCAAAAGTTATACCAAATACAAAACCATAGGGGCAAAATGGTCACAAATAAAATTGGTAAAAATTATGGACATGTCTCACATCTCCATAACCAACATATCAAAATATGAGAATAATCCAACCCTCAGGGAATTAAACAAAAATATTTTACTATCCTCCGATACGTAATTGCGGGTTGTTACATTCCCCCTCCCTTAAGAATTTCGTCCCCAAAATTCTAAGCAAACTCAAGCAACCAAAACAATTCTGCATGCCTATCATTCATGAGCAACCAATTCTATCATCCAAATTAGCATCCATCTAGCCATGCATCAATAACCTTATCCTAGCACGTGAAATTCTAACAACAATAGTACAAGTTACAATAATTTAAGGTGGCACGACATCAATGAGTCATACCGATGAAGAGTTCTAGATGGGTCGTCTTCATCTTCTCTTCCGTCTTCCACATACAATAAGGTTACTACTCTGAATAAAAGCATACATGCATGCAACAATTCAGAATAAAAGCATACAAGCATGCAACGATTCTGAATAACAGCATACAAGTGTGCAACTATTCTGAATAAAAGCATACAAGCATGCAACAATTCTAAATAAATGCATACGAGTGTGCAACTATTCTGAATAAAAGCATACAAGCATGCAACAATTCTGAATAAAAGCATAGAGCATGCAGAATAAAAGCACACAAGCATGCAACAATTCTGAATAAAAGCATACAAGCGTGCAACAATTCTGAATAAAAGCATATAAGCGTGCAATAATTCTGAATAAAAACATGCAAGTGTGCAACAATTCTGAATAAAAGCACACAAGCTTGCAAAAATTATGTATAAAAGCACATAAGCATGCAACAATTCTGAATTAAAGCACACAAGCATGCAACAATTCTGAATTAAAGCACACAAGTATGCAATAATTTTGAATAAAAGCATATAAGCATGCAACAATTCTGAATAAAAGCACACAAGCATGCAATTTTTTTTAATAAAAGCATACAAGCATGCAACAATTCTTAATAAAAGCACACAAGCATGCAACAATTCTTAATGAAAGCACACCAACATGCAACAAATCTGAATAAAAGCATATAAGCATGCAACAATTCTGAATAAAAGCTCAAGCATGCAACAATTTTGAATAAAAGCACACAAGCATGCAACTACTCTGAATAAAAGCATACAATCGTGCAACTATTTTGAATAAAAGCATACAATCGTGCAACTATTTTGAATAAAAGCGTACAAGATCGCAACTATTCTGAATAAAAGCATATAAGTGTGTAACTATTCTGTATAAAAGCATACAAGCATGCAAAAATTAAAGTATAACTTTGTACATTTGTTGTGGTGTTTTATTATAATTCCTGAAATAAGAAACTGTTGAAGTTTTTTATTTATAAATTTTGTGAAATATTTGCTACGAACCATATCATTTACTCTTATTACAATCTATAATATGCAAAGATTGTCGATGGTGGAAGATGAAATAAAGAAATCAAAAGTATACCTTCGTTCTCACCATTTCATGTAAATAGTTGATGAAAACGACAACTATATTGCATATTTCTTAAGATCGAGACTAAAATGATGATAATCGTATGTTGATCTTTGATTTCATTCATTGATCGAGTGATTTAGAAAAGTGATTTGATGTAAGAAGTGAAGAAATTTCAAGAGGTTAGGGTTTTGAGGAGTCGTAAGGGTAAAAATAGGAATTTGTATACTCGCATTTCAAATATAGGAACTTAATTTCTAATGTTACAGCGACCGAACCATTTTTTAATTTTGGAACTTAATAAGGATGTTAGCCTTACGCACCCTATTAAATTTACAACTAAAATTGAATAGGCATTTAAATTATTAATTCCAATTTACTTGAAATTTTAAACCTGACAATAATTTGATGTTCCGAATCCAATAAAATTACTTTCATCGAAAACGGAGGTCGTTTGCAAAATGGCTATTATAAGGGCTTATTTAATATTAAAATATTAATAAATTCCATTGCGACTATTTTAAATTTTAATTTGGTCATAACTTACAATTTATAGTATGAAATCTAAATTTTTCGCATTCATTAGAAAGATATAATTAAATCGATTCTAACGTTTCTTGTTTTACTAATATCCGACTTATTTTGAATTCTGTATATTCAATTGAAATTTAAATCTAAAATTTCAAACTACCGCGATGTTACGAGCTTGTTTTATAATTAATGTAGATATATACATTCAAACGTCATTTTAAATAAATTTTAAGTCGTAAATTCTTAAAATAAATCATTTAAAATCCATTAAATCAATTAAAAATAAATTTTAAATTGGTTCCAAAAATCAGGGTTATTATAATCTCCCCCACTTAAAAACTTGTCGTCCTCGGAAAGGAATGGAACTTGAAGGTCGTTTACTTAACCAACTCAACCTTCACTTGACTCAAATTCTTCAGCTTTTCAGTTTCTAAGAAATTTGGCTAACACCTTAAATTTTCAAAATAAATCGCCAATCGCCATAACCTCCTTTGTATGGGTTGATCGATACAGCTACAACTTGCCTCTTTGGGCCCTCATCAATGAAAAATCAAATGAAAAAGCCAAGTGCCTTGCCAATCGGCTCATAAAATCATCAAACCCAATCAATACCGTAAATATGTACCTTTTGTCGGGAATGCAATTTTGTTCTTCTTCTTCTTAGCCGTCATATAACAACCTGTTCAACATATATATATATATATATATATATATATATATATATATATACACACACAGACACACAATCCGAACTTGCTTTTAATTCAGTTCAACTTTATACCTGATTTGTCTTAATTTACCATTCATTTTCATATTGGTTTTATTATGCCAATATTTTTTCATAGTTAAATTAATCATCATGCATCACAACCAACAATCAATTAGTTTATTAGCTTTTCAAATATATAACTTTTATATGCCCAAAAATATATTTTTAATGCCCAATCACAAACAATAAACTCTTACTAAGTTTTTGGTTCACACAACAGTCAATTGGAATCATATAAACATCCCACTTTCGAAACTCAAACATAGATACTGATGTTGTTGCAGCAATCATCAGAATCTTCCTCGTGCGACTAAAGTGTGATACTTTATCTACTTGGTATATTTGAGACTTCGAATACACGTGGATTAGACAAATATTCAAAATCTTCTTATACTCGATAGTCCAAAATCAATATCTAATAAAATACTCAAATTATTATAAGATATAATAATTTAAAAACTAAATCCGTTTTATAAATAACACTCTTCAAACTCATTCTAGGGCATTACTAAAGCTATTTTTAACGAGTCATTCTTATAGGATATGACTTATCTTATCTCTGATGAATTCTTTCATTTGGTCCTAATGTGTATTGTTCTCGAGCTTTGTAAACCAAAGCTCTGATACCAACTGAGACGACCCGAACTTCCCTGGCGGCCTAAACCAAATAAGAAGGTGGATTGTTTGTGAACACGACTCATCGGAACACAGAACAAGAGAATTTTTTATTGCTATTACAACAAATTACATCAGAGTACAAGATATCAGATTACAAATAAATAATATACAACAGAAAAATAATATTAGATATTAAATTACAAAACATTGGAAATATAATACATGAATATAATGTGCAGCGGAAAAACGTCAACTACCACAACTGAAAGAAATACACAGATACAAAGCTTTCCGAATATAGCTCCAGCCGTAAACCAAGATCCTATTAAAAGAAAATCTGCAAAACGTAAACTACTTGTTTCCCTTGTGTAAAATATGGGTACCCATAGTTTATGTGAAAACAATAAACTCATGGTTAGTCATGGGACTGGTGTGAGAAATAAAAACAGTTATTAACATTATCTTAATGCTCGGTAAATCAAGGAACCACGCGGTATGACAAAGAATGGGTTTTCTCCCAAGAATACCATAAAACAAACAACACAATGCTAAAAATGAAAAATAAAGCCATTATAAGACTCGAGTAGGGGTGAGTGTTCGGTAAGTTCGGTTGGTTTGGACGTAAAAAAACTCAAACCGAATTGAAACCGAAAATTTTCCAAACCAAACCTAATTAATTTCGGTTCGGTTCGGTCAGTAATCGATTTGACCGAATCTGAAGAATGTATTATTATTGAAATGATGGATTCACTCAAAGTAAAAGATAAATTCATGTTTGGAGAAATTTTGTATAGTAAATATTACGTTTATGATAAGATTTGACCTATTTGCAACAAATGTCTTTGTATTATATAACTTAACTAATTATTTAAAGTATTACAATACCCTAAAATAAGATAATAAATTAAAAGATCGGTTAATTCGGTTGAACTGATAACCAAAAAAATTATTTTACAAACCGAATTCAAAACGATTTAGTTCTAAAATTGAACCGAACCGACCAAAATGAATCGGTTTGGTCAATTAATTCGGTTTGAACCGAATATTGCTCATCCCTAGACTCGGGTCCCATCACATAATGCAACACAATTCAAAGGATAGAGTTTTACCTTGTAATGGCAGAACATGCTTAATAAATGAGATTTATCTTTTATTATTATTAGTGCAAAGTACATAATACAAATTCGAATATAAATGTATCAATCTTAGATGGTAGTACCCCATCCTACTATGTTGAATATAAATGTATCAATCTGATCGAAACCAGAGGCACATTATTCCTCGTCCCATATGTTTAATACAGGAGAGAGGCCCTCGCTCATCCGGTCGATCTCAAAGTACGTATGGACGACCACCACTTATTACCTCATCTTGGGTGTACAACCCAATCAAGACATCAGTGATCATCCTAACGATGTGAAGATCTTTGGTCTTCAACCACCGTCTCTAAATCTTCGACTATTAATCATCGTATCAGTTATTCAGAATGGGTTAAACCCTGTTAGACCAAAAATTGGCACTAACCCCCAAATGCTATGTGAAATCCTTACAGTCGCAAATCACAGAGAATAAATGCAGAAAAAGCAGTAAAATAATAGGAGACACACGAGATTTTTATAGTGGTTCGGCTCAATCCAAGCCTACGTCCACTTTATAGTTTCTTAAATCCTAAGAAAACTATTACAACGCTGTTTGATTGCGGTTTATACACGAAATCCTCGTGTTTACAATATGAAAGAGGAGATTCGAGGTTTAATTATACATGATAACCTCGTGTTAAAGTGATTAGAGTTGGCCTCCTTGCTGTTGCGAAGCAATGGTGGAAGCCAATGTGAGTGACAGCCGAAAAAGCTCCCTCGAAATGACCATATGATGGTGTATTTATAGGCGTAGAGAAGCTGCTGGGAGTCCTGGATCGGATCGGATCGGAGGGGCACGTGGCATGTGGTGAGGCCGTCTCGGAGATAGTGGAGAACGTGGTCTTCAGATCGTGCTAGGACAGGTGTAAGCCGATCCAGATTAATAGGAAGTAGTTACTCCTTGAGAACAGGTCAAAGTTGAGGTGTAGTAGCAGGTCGAAGCGGTTCGGTTCGGGTCCTCTTCCTTCCGAACCGATCCGGAGCATTCCAACCGAAGGCGAGACGTGTTGCTATACATCTGGTGCAAGGCTGGTCGGTTCGGACTTCCGATCCGAACCGAGTTGGTGTCTACGATCCGAAGAGTGAAGCACTTCAATGCAGTGTGTAAGGCGGGTCAGGTTCTGAAACGACCAGAACTTCCCTTGTCTCTAAAGAGAAGAGAAAGAACGAATTGTGTTGAGAACACGACAAAATAGAACGCAGACGGAAGAACATTTCATTGTATATTACAACAATTCCATCAGATTACAAGAATATACAGTGTATAAATGAATATTACACAGAAATATCAGAGATTTAAATTACATTTAAATACATAGCAGCGGAAAATAATACAATACACAATTAGAAGAGATATACGGATACAAAGCTTTCCGGATATCATTCCAACTGTAAACCAGGATCCTGTGAATATAAATCTGCAAAACCAAAACTACTAGCTGCCCGTGTCAAAATAAGGGCACCCAGAGTTTAGGTTAAAACAATAAACTCCAGGTCAGTCATGGGACTGGTGTGAGAACTAAAACAGTTAATAATCTTCATTTTAAAGTTAGGTGAATCAAGGGACCACGCCGTATAACACGGAACGGGTTTCCTCCCAAAAATACCAGTGCATAAAACAATAGTGCAATGCTAAATAAAGAACAATGAAGCTATTATAAGACCCAGGTCCCATCACACAATGCAACGCAAGCCGGAGGATAGGGTTTTTACCTTATAATAGCCAAGAATGCTTGATACGTTTAAAACAAATCATTTGATACTATTATAAGTGCATAGTGTATGAAACAACTTCAAATCATAAGTATCAATCATAGACGGCATAAGCGCCCCATCCCACTATGTCGCCATACTAGGCCCTACAAATAAAACCGCAAATGTCACGTATTTGGAAGTTGGATTTCCATCTATGAACCGAGGCAAAAGATAGTCCTCAACCGATTCGAGACAATCTAGCCTACCATGTCTCAGGATCAGAGCTCGAGTGACCATTGGATCCTCAGGGCCAGTACACCGATGTGGTTTAAACTTAAACCCTGAACATGCGTTTCCCCACCCTATGGGGCGTAAATGAGCCAATGAATGACTCCATCGGACCCGGAAAGTCTGGTCAAACCGAGGCGCCTCGCAACAGCAACAACCACATGAGTCAAACTCGTCAGGGCGTGTAAAACCACTGACGCCACTTCTAGCTAGAAAGAAACGCATGCCCTCCCTGACGTCCTCTCCCGTTTTGGTTCATACCGGGTGTGAAGATCGCGAATCAAATGTTACACAAAGCTATGCCACAAAGGCCGTGCTTTCATCATCAACCACAAGACTTTGCTTTTCAACAGAAGCCTTGATCATTTGCCACTTAGCTGTGCCACACAAGCAATTCACTCATTGCGTTTGATATCCATCAATATATAACCCCTGAGCTCGTACGTCTCAGGGAAGGGCGTTAAGCAAGAGAATAGATTCTCCGCCGCCAAACAGATATATATATTTAATAGAAATCAAACACACAGACTAAAATCCAATGTTAGACACACAGTCCATTTACAAGTCCGTTCTAGGTCTGAACGAAACCGGAGGCACCTAGTACCCCGCATATCCATCAATCTCCAAGTATGTCTGGGCGATCACCAACCGTTTCCATCTTCTTGGGTGTACATCCCAATCAAGATCATCAGTAATCACACAAACGACGTGGAGACCTCCGGTCTTCGACCACCATCTTCATATTCGACTTATCATCGTATCAGTTATTCAGAATGGGATAAACCAGGTCTTTCCGAATAACTCGCGTATATTTTTAAATAATTGTTACACAAACACAACATACGCCTCATTCCAATTCATCAGTCACTAACCGTAAATTAATCAAGAGAATAATTCCCCAAATATTAACCCCGAAGGCCGAAACCAACATCAGATCAATATCCAGAAAACCATTCTGCTTAGCTAACCGACAGTTAGTTTCTAAATTTCACATTCATAGGGAAAGATTCCCATAAATTTTATCAAAGATAAATTCCTTGAATTTATTCTTTAATCTTCCTTTTGAATATCACTTCAAACTAGTCGGGATTAACGAATCTTACCGAAGTAATCATTTGTTTTATTTCCCAATCCCAACCTATTCATCCCATGAAGTAAAACTGGTAATACTTCATATCTAACACCATGGTGTTATCGGTAAATTCAATTACCATTTCACATTCAAATCTAATTAAATATTTAACTATCGCCTGGAGCAAAACTGGTGATACTCCATTCTAGATCATTTCAATCTAATTAAAGATTCATTAAAACTCCACTTAGTTTTAATCTGTGACTGGGTTAAAGAATCAGTGTCATTTAAAACACGGTTCACGATAAACCCAAAATCACATCACATTTCAATCAGTCCCTAACTGTAAATTAGCAAGTGAGCAATTCCCTAAGTATTAACCTCGAAGGCCGAAACCAACATCAGATCAATACCTCTGAAACCATTCAACTTAACTAACCTCCGGTTAGTTTCTGATTTTCTTAACTCCTTTGGGTCTAAGAACAGTATTATTGAAGATACCGTTCACGACAACCCAAAATCACATTTCATTAATTATCGGGTTAAAGAACAAGTGTTATTTAAAACACTGTTCACGATAAACCCAAAAATCAATACAACTCAATTCCAATTAAATAATATTTAATTGGTACACTTCATTAAATTTAAATAAAAAGATTTAATCTTTTTCTCAACTGGGCTCAAGAACAGTGTTAATGAAGACACCATTCACGACAAGCCCAAATCACATATGATATTAAATACAAGGCTCTGAATAGAAAGTATACCGGCTTATATTCAATATCAAATTCTACGACCAACAAATATCGTATTGGAAATAACGATATGTATATATATATCTTTCAAATTTCCCTAACAACATCTGTATAATCACGAAATCCAACATCGAAATATTCCGAAGACAATTTCGATTCAAATCCATTCCAATGCAATTATTGGAAATTCTGGTTATTTTCAAAACCATTTTCAAATCCAATTTATTTATTTAAAAACAAATAGAATTTTAATTCTAGTTCAAAATAGTTCATTTCGATAAAAATCTATTTTTATCTTTTCAAATATGGAGTTTTTCATCCCAATTCTTCACAAATCATTTCTTACGATTTTTCACAAATTATTGATATTTTTAATAATTTTATCAAGGCCCATACAGGCCATTTCCATCAACGGTTATCGAACTGCACTTATAGCGACCTTTTACAAATTTGATTTGGACATAATTCCAAATCCAACCGTTAGATTTCAAATTTCTAATATTCGTTAGAAAGCTCTTTTCGATACGAACCCAACGGTTCCGGTTTTAGGAGAATTCGTCGGTCGGATCTCCGGTAATATCCGTTCGAAGTCAATGGTAGAAATTCGCGAACTGCCGCGGCGCGGCGCATTCTATTCAGGCCGTTATATTATATATATATAATATATATTTCATTGATTTCAATTCAAAACGTGCTTTATAAATCGTTTCTAAATTCATTTTCAAAACGGTTTCAACTTCATATTCAATTTCAAATCAAAATTGAATATTCTAATATAAATTCGTTTTAACTTCGTTTTCAAATCGATTTCAATTCAAATTGATTTCTAATTCAATTTCAGTTCGTTTTCAATTCAATTTCAATTCGAATTCATTTATATTCAATTTAATTTGAATTTCAATTCTTTTCAAAATATCAGATTTTGAAATCACTTTCAATATTCATTCTAAAATGAATAAAATCGATATAAATATCGTTCACGTCAAAATGGCGTCAATCTAATCAATACGGCTTCATATATTTCTATTTTCAAATATTCTATTTCAAATATTTCTTTTTCCAATATTTCTTTTTCAAAACTTTCTTTTTTAAAACCGGAACGAGGCCCAATCAATTACCATATAATGTTAATTATATGGATTTTCTACAACACATGTATACAATAACAACGATGAATAATCAACCATCATCCAAAGTGCATTCTACACTGTATAAGCATCAAATATAAATATTTAACGCTTATAACAGTCTATCAATCAATCGATCGACATACAACCAAACAATCGGGATTAGTGTACGTCAAATATCATCCCAGTACCCATGTGGGGTTTCAAACAATCAAACACAGATTTTATTTGTGCAGTTGGGCGATGTGTAAAATTTATCGTCCCAATCAATATCAGTCAAATGTGTGTATATAAACAAATCGCCCGATTTGTTTATTTTTATTTCATTTTACATACACGTTAAAAATTCTATTTTTAACTATAAATAATTTATTTCATTTCACATCACATCACACAATCAACTACACACCAAAATCAAACAAACAAGCATACAAGCCATCCATGGTCTGTGGACGACGGGTGTCGGGTGCTACTAAACACCGTCTGCATCCTAGTATATATTTCAACTAGAAAATTGAATTAAAGGTGAGGAGTTCTCATAGAGGGTTCCACTTCGCCTTGCTTTGCTTTTGAACTGCTGAACCGTTTGGATCTGCTTGAAATTCCAATGTAGATCTTTTCACGCTGTTCACATTCAAAAATTATATTTTTATTGCTTCATTTCAATAAATACAAATAATATTTTTATTATGGCATTTTATATATAAAAATTATATATATTTTACAACGCTCCTTATATAAGGATCGAATTTTTATTTTCACTTCACGTATATAAAAATCGAATTTTTATCTCGCTACAACATATATAAAAATCGCATCTTTATATCCTCTATCTTATAAAAAACATATTTTTATAATCTATACCGTATAAAAATTATATTTTATCCCTTACATATGATAAAAATTATATTTTGATTCAAATAAAAATCTTAACTTTTAAAGAAATGTTATTTCTTATTTTTAAAAATTCCAACTTTTCTAATTGAAAAATCCGATCTTTTCTATTTCAAAATTTCTGTCTTTTTAAATATAAAGATTTCGCCTTTTCAAATATAAAGATTTCGCCTTTTCACTTTTAAAAATATGAACTTTCCACTTATAAAAAATGCGATTGTTCTACTTATAAAAATTATATTTTTATATTTCATATATGATAAAAATCATATTTTTATTCTTTTTATAATATAAAAATCATATCTTTCCTACTACAAAGATATAATCTTTTCGCTATTAAAAATCCAAACTTTATCATTTTAAAAATCTTATCTTTCTACGATTAGAAATCCTATCTTTCTATTGAAAAATGTAAATAAAAATCGAATCTTTTAATGTTAAAAAAAATCGGATCTTTTCTAAAACAAAGATCGGATATTTTTCCATATCAAAAGTCTCATTTTTTCTTATTAACGGGCTCTTTTTTTTTATTATTCCTGAGCGTTGACTTCAAATAGAAGGGAGGGGGTAAGGTAGGAGATTATATATATAATAATATATTTTAATATTTAATTTAATCCCAAAAAGCAACTTTTATTTTCGAACTCGAAATCAAACCCACCAACTGTCGTCCCTAGCTAATCACCCCCATTCCGAACACAATGGGATATGTATCGCAGGCCAATTCGATCGTTAAGATCAGTTTCGATTTAAATTAAAATATAATTCAATATATATTCAATTCAAACACACATTTCAGTTTACTGGGGCGACATACGGACCCCAAAAATTCCAGAAAAATATTTTCTAGCTTCGTATTGACGATACGGTCCTAACAAAACTAATTTCGTCAAATTCCGAGACCGTTTGAAAAATGACCATTTTCCAGTCGATTAAAATCAACTGAAACTGGTCAAACGCGTTTTCCTTTGCCACACTCACATATTGATTCGAAACATTATGAAAATTGAAACCTAGCAATAACCTGACATCACGGATCCGACAAAAGTGGTTTCATCGAAATCCGAGGTCGTTTGCAAAATGGCTATTTTTAAGGGCCTGAATTCCATAGCGACTATTCAGAATTTTCAACTGGACATATCTTTTTATCCCCGCTATGAAATTTTGATTTTTCGGATTCGTTGGAAAGATATTATCAAATAAATCCTATTATTTTTTGTTTCACTAAAATCCGGTTTATTTTGCACCCGGTACATTCAATTTAAGTTTGAAATCGAATTATCGAACTACCGCTCCATTTTCAATTCCTTTTATGTATATAAATAAATATTTACATTCTAACGTCGAACTATATAAATATATATGTTCGAATTATATTCAAAATAAATTTCTCGTCGATATTATTTAAAATAATTCTTTTTAAATGTTCAAAATTCGCTAAAATTGCCAAAATAAAAATTTTAAACTGGCCCAGATTTTCGGGTTGTTACAGGTTCGGATGATCCGATCCGAACCGAGGTGAGCTAGAATCCAAGTCTGAGCATCTTCGAAGTGTGGAGTCGGAGCGGGTCCGATCCGATCCGGGAGGTCAAGCCAATTTCCAAATTCCAAGTTTCCGGTTCTGTATGCGTTCACAGAAACGGGCATAACTTTCAAACCGTAAGTCCGATTGAGCTGAACCAAAACTAATTAAAGCTAATTCAGAGAGCTACAAGAGTTATGAAGCTCAGCTCCGTAATCGCTGTTTTCGGGCCCATAAAAGGTCATCTTGTAGGAGTTTCGGGCCATTCTTTGTTTGTGATGCGATTTCAACCAAATCACTTCATGTCTTCTGACGATATTCCCAACACTTGAGCGTATTGTTGAGAAGAGATTCCATGTGTGACTGCTTTGACTAAAAAGCGGGTCAACATTTTTCCCCCCAGAACATATCTTGCTGGTTGAAGGAAGATGTGTTCTGGATAATCCAAGGCCACGCCGGGCCTGCCAGCTGCAAGTATACTCCATACCTGCGAAGAAAAGAGAGCAGAAAGGTGTGTCAAATCCTGACAAAACTAATTACACTTTCGAGCATAAACCATGCTTAGGAGTTTGTTTGAGCATAAACCATACTCGAGGGATGTTCGAATCATCCTGCCAAAACCTGGCAAGGGACCTAAACTTCCGGGTATAAGCCATACCAGGAAGTTCAAACTGAGCATAAGCCATACTCGAGTTTTATTGAGTTCCTTTGCCAAATCCTGACAAAACAATAAGTCGTCCCAAAGTATAGTCCATACTTAAGAATCCTAGTGAGTACAATCCATACTCACGTCGGGATAGAGCTATGCTTGCCAAAACCTGATAAGACAGTCTGTCCCTAGGCATAATCCATGCCTAGGGGTCTGAGATAAGTATAAGCCATACTTTAGTTGAGATTGAGAATCCTGCCACAACTTGACAAGATAGTTAAATTGCCAAACATAATCCATCCTCGGAAAGTCCTTCCTTATTCAATTCAAAGTACAAAACCAAAGCAAATCCTGATTGGTTTGTCATCGAGTGCAGAGCACGATTTGGAGTTAAATCCTAACCCCGAACGTGTGTACTCCGATTTAGCCAATCGGAAAACCTAAAGAAAGCAAAGAGACATATCTTAAATCCTAAGAAATGCTGAAAACGCAGAGTGATCCAATCCAGATCAGTTGATGATGAGCCGATGGGAGCTCGTTCCAGGGTCATTCCCTCTCCGGGGAGCAGGTGATGGCAGCGCGTGTGCAGGCGCTGTATGTTGTTTCACATACTCGGGTAGCTCTCCACGTCTAACCCGTTCCTCAATTAAGTCTCGCAAGTGCCTACAGTCATTTGTGTCGTGACCGTCCATATCATGAAATATGCAATGTCTTCCAGAGTCACGTTCTCTCTGGGATGGCTCCCGCTTGGGAGGCTTTGGATAGGAGATGTCGGTCAGCGATGAGTTGAGCTCAGTTTTTTTTTATATTTGGGCCCTCTCCGGGGCTGAGCGTTGCGGTCATTCTTGACAGCAGCTTTCTCTTTGCCTTTACCAGAATCAGACGGTTCTCCATCTTTGAGCATGTTAACATCGAGAATTTTCTTTTCGGACGTTGCGTCTTCTTCACGCAAAAACCTATCCGATTCAAGATAGAATTCGCTGAGATTCCTTGGTGGGTCTCGGTACAAGGATTTTTTGAACTCCGAGTTGTCTATAACACCTGATACTGCAGCCATCAATACCATAGATGGCTCAGGTCAATCAACCGATGCTGCTGCAACGTTGAACCTTTCCAGAAATGATCGCAGAGTTTCTTTAGGCCTCTGCTTGATTGTAGCGAGCGACATTACATTCTTGGGTCGAGTGATGTGGACCCGAAATTGTTCAATAAAGCGAGCGACCAGCATGTTCCAGCTGTTGATCGATTCAGATTCCAGCTGTCGAATCCACATAGCAGCAATATCAGTCAAGAAGAGAGGGTAGCATTTTGCCTTGACGTTTTCCGACGCCGACTGAACTTCCATATGACGTTTGTAGCACATCAAGTGAACGGCAGGATCCGTCCTACCGTTGTAGGGCTCCAGCTGTGGGAGTTTGAAATCTGGGGGATTGCGAGAATTCCTGATTTCCTGTGTGAATGGATTGTGATTGACATCATCCATGTCATTCTGATAAGAGCGGCCTCTCAAGAGGCGTTCAATGAGGTTGGCGGGTCGATCGCCTTCAAAGAGCTGTTGCAAGCTGCTAAGATCAGAAGTGGTGCCCCCAGCGTTGAGTCTAGAAGAGTTCAGAAAAGTATGGGGAGCTTGGAAGGTCATCCGCTTCGGATCGGGGGTGCCCCCGTGCTGTGGCTCGGAGAAGTGAGGAGGTTCGTGGAAATGTGCACGGTTCGGGTCAGATGTTCGGTTCGGGTTGGAGGTACAGAACCGACCCGGTTCGTCTTGCTCGACCTGAACGGGTCTGTGGTGATTGTCCTGCTGCATTCCACTTCGGAGTTGTGTCATTGTATTTCCTATCCGAACCGGAGCAGATATTAGGCGTGGTAGGCCTGTGCTTCTAGTGACGTTTCCATCCAAAATGTTAAGTGTTGAAGCTGCAAGTTGTTAAGGGGGATTTCCCCCGAGTTCTCTCGGAGCTTGCTCATCGGTTCGGATCGGGTCCGAACCGATCCGGTTCTCTGCTCCTGCTAGGGCTGATTCAATGTTATTTCCAGCGATTTGTGCATTGCCGCTCGGCCTTCCTTCCATCCGAGCGAAGAATTGGTCGATCATCTCCTGTTGTTTGCGGAGGAGATCATCTTGCCTTGCCATTTGATTTCTCTATTCAGCGAGAACGCCATCCATTTCATCTCTGGTTAAGTATGCTGATGGAATTTCATGAGAGGAAGCCCCCTGGCTTGCCTCATTCCTTGTGCCTTCAGTGCCAACATCCTCAGCAGGAGAAAAGGTTCCGTCTTTCTTTCGCTTGACCATTGATCCAATAGCCAAATAATCCGCTTCCGTTCGAGCAAGTAGAAGAAGTTGTATCGTGTGCCCCCCTACCTGGCGCGCCAAAAATGTTAGACCAAAAATTGGCACTAACACCCAAATGCTATGTGAAATCCTTACAGTCGCAAATCACAAAGAATAAATGCAGAAAAAGCAGTAAAATAATAGGAGACACACGAGATTTTTATAGTGGTTCGGCTCAATCCAAGCCTACGTCTACTTTATAGTTTCTTAAATCCTAAGAAAACTATTACAATGTTGTTTGATTGCAGTTTATACAAGAAATCCTCGTGTTTATAATATGAAAGAGGAGATTAGAGGTTGAATTATACACGATAACCTCGTGTTAAAGTGATTTGAGTCGGCCTCCTTGCTGTTGCGAAGCAATGGTGGAAGCCAATGTGAGTGAGAGCCGAAAAAGCTCCCTCGAAATGACCATATGATGGTGTATTTATAGGCGTAGAGAAGCTGCTGGGAGTCCTGGATCGGATCGCAGGGGCACATGGCATGTGGAGAGGCCATCTCGGAGGAAGTGGAGAACGTGGTCTTCAGATCGTGCTGGGACAGGTGTAAGCCGATCCAGATTAATAGGAAGTAGTTACTCCTTGAGAACAGGTCAAAGTTGAGGTGTAGCAGCAGGTCGAAGCGGTTCGGTTCGGGTCCTCTTCCTTTCGAACCGATCCGGAGCATTCCAACCGAAGGCGAGACGTGTTGCTATACATCTGGTGCAAGGCGGGTCGGTTCGGACTTCCGATCCGAACCGAGTTGGTGTCTTCGATCGGAAGAGTGGAAGCACTTCAGTGCAGTGTGTAAGGCGGATCAGGTTCGGATGATCCGATCCGAACCGAGGTGAGCTGGAATCCAAGTCTGAGCATCTTCGAAGTGTGGAGTCGGAGCGGGTCCGATCCGATCCGGGAGGTCAAGCCAATTTCCAAATTCCAAGTTTCCGGTTCTGTATGCGTTCACGGAAACAGGCATAACTTTCAAACCGTAAGTCCGATTGAGCTGAACCAAACCTAATTAAATCTAATTCAAAGAGCTACAAGAGTTACAGAGCTCAGCTCCATAATCGTTGTTTTTGGGCCCAGAAAAGGTCATCTTGTAGGAGTTTCGGGCCATTCTTTGTTTGTGATGCGATTTCAACCAAATCACTTCATGTCTTCTGACGATATTCCCAACACTTGAGCGTATTGTTGAGAAGAGATTCCATGTGTGACTGCTTTGACTAAAAAGCGGGTCAACAAACCCGCTCTTTCCAAATAACTTGTGTATCTTATAATCAAGTAAAATATAATCAGATCAAACGCCTCATTACAATCTAGAATATCCTTTCATTCAAATATTCATTACATTGGGATTTATTCCCACAAATCCTATCAATGATTTATTTCATTTAAACCTCTTGTTTAAATCTTCACTTTGGAAATAATTTCAAAGGATTTTGTATTATCTTTTCACAACTTAAACCAAATTAAGATTTATCAACTAGTCGGGATTAACCAGCGTTACTAAAGTAATCATTCATTTTATTATCCCAACTTATTCATCCCAAGGAGCAAAACCGGTAGTACTCCATATCTAACACCCACCGTGTTATCAGTAAAATTATTCACCATTTAATGTTCAAAACTTATTAAAGATTTAACTACCGCATTGAGTAAAACTGGTGGTACTCCATTTCAAACATTTCTTGAATTCGGTAAATTTAATTACCTTATTCACGTTTCAATCTAATAAAATATTCATTAAAACTCTACTTAGTTCTAATCTTCAAAAATCATTATTTAATGATTATTCAATCTTAAGAAATTAATCCTATCTTTAACTGGGTAAAAGAATAAATGTCATTTAAAATATTGTTCATGATAATTCCAAAATCATCTTCCATCAAAATGGAATCATCACGGAAATCTGATCAGTATATAATCGATATAAATTTCCGTATCAGACTAGTAATATAAATGGAATAACGGCAAAGCCTTTTAAATTCCATAAATAATAACGGTGTTCCTTTACAGAAGATCATCTCGATTACTACTAAATCGAATTCCATTCAATTCCATTTTAACTTCATTTTGGAAAATTCAATTAAATCTTTGGGTAAAAGATTTATAAATTCCAAATCATAATTTCACTGTTAATTGGGTTAAAGAACTAATGTTATTTAAAACATTTTTCACAATAAACCCAAAATCAACTTCAATTCAATTCCAATTAAATTGGAAAACCTCACTCAATCTTAATGAAAAGATTTATTATATTCCATTTAGGTTTAAGAACAATATTATTAAAGATACCATTCACGACAAACCCAAAATCTAATTTGATATCAAATACAAGGCTCTGAATAGAAATCATATTGGCTTATATTCAACATCAAATTCTGAAATCAACAGATATTGTAGTGGGAATTACGATATCTATATCTCCCAAGTTCCTCAAAGATATCCATATAATTACGGAATCCAATATTGAAATTGTAACGAGACGGATTTTGCCCGGACCTAATCGATCGCAAAATCGACCAAGACCGCTCAAAACCTGAATATGTTAACTCTAGGAATACAACACATCAAAACAACAACAGCAGACCTTTATAAACATTACAATAATGTTACATCGGAGTACAAAATATCAGAGTACATCAATAAAGTAATAATACAGCGGAAGATAAATTTTACATTGAATATAATACAAAGCAGCGGAACCAAAAACTTAACACAGCGGAAGACAATCATTGCTTTGGACACAACTTTAAGCTTCGATCCATGATCCTGCTAAAGAGATAAATATCTGCAAAAAAGCTACTCGAATGCCCGTGTGGAAAATTATGGGCACCCGAGTTTGCCAGTGAAAGAAACTATAGGTCAGTCATGGGACTGGTATGAGAAATCTAACTTAACTAATCTAATAATAAGGCTAATCATAGGTTCACGCCGCTAACGCGGAATGGATTTACAACATTGGATTGCTAGTGCATAATATAAAGTAAATCGTTAAACAACGCAATGCTTTTTAGAAAAATGAAACCATTATAAGACTCAAGTCCTATCACACAGTGCAACGCAAACCGGAGGATAGAGTTTTACCTTATAATGGTCAAAAATGCTTGATACGATAAAAACGGATTTGATATTATTATTAGTGTGTATATGTTTCAAAAACAATTCAATCATAATGTATCAATCATAGACGGCATAGTACCCCATCCTACTATGTCGCCATACTAGTCCTACGATCAAAACCGCATGGTGTCGTATTGGAAGTTTGGTTTCCATCATGAAATCGAAACTAGGGATCATCCTCTCCGATTCGAGACACTCTAGCAAATGCCTTAGGATCCCCCGCAGTGAACCCTTGGATGCGGTAGGGCTGGTCCCCACCTAAAGGTAGTGGATTAGTTATGCCTAAACACACGTTTCCCGGTTCCTTTGAACCTATAATATGGCCACTAACAACCTATAAATCCGAGGTACCTCAAAATCCATCATCCACATAAGTAAAATGTCAGCGCTGGTAGGTCCCTGACACCACTCTAGCTAGAAAGATACGTGTGCACTCCCTACGGTCCATATCCCGTTTTTGACTCATACCGGGGTGAGAGGCTCGCGAAGTCATGCTACACACAAAGCTACGCCTAAACAGGCTATGCTTTGATCATCCCACAAGGCCCTGCTTTTCAACAAAAGCCTTGTTCATTTGCATCTTGGCGTGCCACATTAACAATTCACGCCATGTTGTCAATCATTATCAATATATAACCTCTAAGCTTGTACGTCTCAGAGAAGGGTGATAAGAAAGAGAATAAATTCTCCGCCACCACATATATATATTAATAAGAATCAATTTAATTTACATGGAATGAAATCCAATGTCAGACTCGCATCCATTTACAAGTCCGTTCTGGGTCTGAACGAAACCGGAGGCACCTCATACCTCGCATATCCGAACAATCAACAATACGTCCGGACGGCTACCCCTGACTCCCCTTCAAGGTTGTTACTCCAATCATGGTCCTCAGTAGCAACACATCCATTCGATGTGAAAATCGTCGGTCTTCAATCACCGTCTTCAACTCTTCAACTTTGATCGTCATATAATCATTTGAAATGAGATTGAACTCGGACCTTTCAAATGATTCTCGCATATATATATATATATTAAAATCATTTCATATCGTTATTAGTATTTAATAATGATTTATTGCTATTTATATATATATATATATATATAAATATAACTATATTCATTTAACGATGCTTCGGGTCGATCGGCGGCCCTGACGCTGTTTTTTATCCAAATTTGATTTACACTTATCTCAAAATCTAACCGTTGGGTTTTAACAAAATTTATATCGTTGGAAAGATCTTCTCAAAGCAGTCCTAACGGTTCCAGTTTTGGGAAAATCTGACGGTCGGATCATTCTGTATAATCGTTTAAAGTTACGATTTCAAATCGCAAACTACAGTAGCGCGATTCATTTAATTTTAATTTATATATATATATAAATCGTTTGGCGATTTCAACTATTTAAATCTATTCTTTTATCGCACTAAAATGACGATAAAAATATCGCTCTTATTTCTACTCTTTTTATCGCATCTAAAATGACGATAAAAATATCGCTTTTATTTCTACTCTTTTTATCGCATCTAAAATGACGATAAAAATATCACTTTTATTTCTACTCTTTTTATTTTTATGTTTTTATTCGCCTCTAAAATGTGAATAAAAATGTACTTTTTATTTGTATGTTTTTGTTCACATCTAAAATGTAAAAAAAACAAAAAGTTTAACTTCAAATGTATTCTTTTTACTTACATCTAAAAATGTAGATAAAGGTGTCACTTTAAATTTATGTTTTTACTTACAACTAAATTACAAATAAAAATGTACTTTTAAATTTCTTGTCTTTTATTCACATCTAAAATATGAATAAAATATCCTTTTTAAATTCATGTCTTTACTCACATCTTGGATGTGAATAAAATCTACCCCTTTAGTTCATGTCTTTTATTTACATGTAAAATGTAAATAAAATATACTTCTTTATTCATGCCTTTATTTACATGTAAAATGTAAATAAAATAAACTTTCTTTTCTAATTCATGTTTTGCCTTACATGAGAACTGCAAATAAAAATGTTCTTTTCTAATACATGTTTTTATTTACATATAAAATGTAAATAAAAATATTCTTTTCATATAAAAATGTAATTTTTTATTGTCTACACTCTTCTTATGTTTCATGTTACAATAAAATTGTAATTTTTATTGTCTACACTTTTCTAATGTTTCATGTTACAATAAAAATGTAATTTTTATTGTCTACACTTTTCTAATGTTTCATTCTTTTTAATGGAAAAGAATGTCTCTTTCTTTTTAATTATTTTTAAGTGAACAAAATGTCTCCTTCTTTTCAATGAACGAAAAATGTATCTTTTTGTTCAATCATTTTAATGAACCAAAAATGTCTATTTTGGTTAAATCCTTTCTAATGATAAAAAAATGTATATATTTGGTTTCATTCTTTTAAACTTGACAAAATGAATGTTCATTTACATTCTTTTAAATTGGACAAAAATGAATATTTTTGTCTACTTCTAATTTAAAGACAAACTGAATGTTAAATTTCATTCTTTCTAAATTTAGACAAAAATAAATGTTTTTGTCTACTTCTAATTAAATGACAAAATGCATATTTTTAATCCTTTCTATATAAACGATAAAAATTGTAAATTTTGTCGTTAACATAATTTAACAATTCTAACTTGTCAAACCGGCAATTATAATTAAACAATTCTTAGTTTGTTAAATATGACCATTTCAATAAAATGATATTTTTTTTAGCTAACCTAACATTCCTCTGTTCTCTTAATGACAAATAAAAGAATATTTTATTTGTTTACCTTTTTCTATAACCATTTTTCTACGTGTTCCCTTTATCTAAAAAGAAAGTTACAACCCAATTTGTATTCTTTTAATATACTCATGTTTTTAATTCAAAAATATGAATCTTATTATGTTTCTGTTTGTTTACCTTTTTCTATAACCATTTTTCTACGTGTTCTTTTTATCTAAAAAGAAAGTTACAACCTAATTTGTATTCTTTTAATGTACTCATGTTTTTAATTCTAAAACATGAATCTTCTTATGTTTCTATTCTCACATTAAAAGTGTACTTTTTATTAAAATCATGTTTTAATTCTAAAACATGATCATTTTCTGTTTCTATTCTTAACTCAACAAAATGTATAAGAGTTAGCACTTCATTTTAGTGACAATTCTAATCTAACAAGAATGGTTTTAAATTGATATTTCATTTGTAAAAAATTTACCATGTATATTAATGACAAATAAGTGAATACTTATTTGTAAACAATTTCTCTATGTATATTAATGACAAATAAATGGATATTTATTTGTAAACAATTTTTCTATGTATATTAATGACAAATAAATGAATATTTATTTGTAAACAATTTTTCTATGTATATTAATGACAAGTAAATGGATATTTATTTGTAAACAATTTTTTTATGTATATTGATATCAAATAAAAGAATGTGCTATATGTTAACATTTTTCTTTGTATACTTAGCAAAATAAGATGATAATGTTAATTTTTTTTAACAAATCTCTAATTAACCAAAAATGATATTTGGTTTCAACCATTTCATCTTAATCAAACATGAGATATTGGTTTTTCAACAAAACAAATATGATATATTTGTTTTCAACTATATTATCTTAACAAACATGAGACATTTATTTTTCAACTAAACAAATATGATATATTTGTTTCCAATTAAACAAACATGATGTAATTATTTACAACAATCTTATTTTAACAAACATGAGACACACAAATCAATTCAATGATTCATCGCAACAATCAATACTGAAATAAATATATACACCACATCAATATGAATTTTATATAATATGAATATAAATTTCCCATGAGATAAATAATTAATTTTATTTAAAAAAAATAGTAATCTCACCGATGGTTTTAATTCTGTACAGATCAGATTTGAATTTGCTCTGAATTTTGATTTGCTCTGTTTCAGTCCTAGTCTGTACCATCATCTAGATCTTGGATATACGATTCCAATGCTTTTCGCTTCGTTCGATTTCATCTCTATTTGCAAAAGTTACGGAAATACAAACATTTAAACAATTTTAAATGTAATTAATTAATTTAATTAGATCCTTAAGGGTGTTAATTACCCTACGCCTAATTATCTTCATCGTTTATTGCCTGTATGGAAGAGAACCCATCGTCACCAAAATACATCCACCATCGCACGCATCATCAGGGACCCAGACCACCATCTCAACGCACCACTTCGAAGACCTCCGACATCCTCCCATCGCCGCCAACCACCAATAACTCGACGCCCCCTCCTGGTCTGGAAACGCTAGAGAACTCGCGGTGTTTGAGAGCCAAAATCGAGCTCCATTCTACCCCATTCCAGATCATAACCGTTCATAAGATAGAGCTCCATCTTCTCTTCGATTTGCTTTTTGATTCGCACCTTAATTCGATTTGTATTGTAGGATTTTAGTGGATTTCATTCGGTGTATAATGGCCATCCAAAAGAGAACGGCGGCTGTAGAATGTTAGGTTAGGGTTTAGATGATTTTCTTAGGATTATTTATAATTAAAATAATATTTAATTGAACCCTTAAGGCCCGTTATCCACAAACTCCAATTCAGGTCCAACGACAAACATTCCTAGCTAATAACCCCCGTTGTGGATCTAATGATCCATGTCCCGTGAGCCCAAACGTCTGTTTTTAGTCAGTTTTCTTTAATTTAAAATAAAAACATTTATTTATTTAATTTAATCGTATATATAAATTCACCGGAACTACATACGGACTCTAAAAATTCTAGAAAAATGTATTTAGCTTTGTTATGACGATACGGTCCTAACAAAACTAATTTCGTCAAATTCTGAGACCGTTTGAAAAATGGCAATTTTCTAGTCGATTAAATTTGACTGAAATTGACAAAACACATTTTCTTCTGCCGCACTCTCATATTAATTCAGAAAATACTAAAAATTAAAACCTAGCAATAATTTGACATTTCGGTTCCAACAAAAGTGGTTTCATAAAAAACGGAGGTCGTTTGTAAAACGGCTATTTTTAAGGGCTATATATTATATAATAATATATATAAATTCTACAACGACTTTTCTTAATTTTAAACTGGACATAACTTTTAATTTATAAAGTGAAACTTCAATTTTTCAGATTCGTTAGAAAGATATAATTAACCAGATTTAAATATTTCAGGTTTTACTGAAATCCGATTTATTTTGAATCCTGTACATTTAGTTAAAGTTTAAAATCAAAATTTCAAATCGCAGCCCTATTCTAAACTCCTTTTATAATTAGATTAAATTTATTCATTTTAAAATAAATTTTTAGTCGTTATTAATTAAAATAAATTATTTTAAATATTAAAAATCCATTAAAATTTCTAAGATAAAAAATTTAAATTAGCCCAAAAATTCCGGGTTGTCACAGAAATATCAAAGATTATTTCCATTCAAATCCATTCCAATTTATATATTGGTACACTCTGGTTTTATTGAAACCATTTCAATTCCTTTTAGTTCTTTGTTCTTGTTGTAAACTAGTTTATTCAGATAAAAATATCTTTTACCTTTTCAAACTTGAAGTATTTCATCCAAAATCTTCCCAAATCATTTATTATGATTTCATATGATTTATTCATATTTTTACTAATTTTATTAAGTCCCTTACAGTCGGTTTCCAATATCGGCCACCGTACTGCATCCATAGCAGCCTTTTCCAAAACTGATTTGGACTTATCTTAAAATCAAACCGTTGGATTTCAAAAAATCTTATTTTATACAAGGATCATTTCAATACAAACCCCAGGTTCCTGTTTCGGGAGAATCCGACAGTCGGATCTTCCGTTACGTCAATTTGTAGTTATGGGTTGACGTTCGCTAACTGTCGTTGTGTGACGCGTTCTATTCAAGCCCAATTTCGATTTATAACTAGATTAAAATTAAAAATTTCCCACATAATTTATAAATTATAAATTATTCACAACTACAATTTGAAATCTTACTTCAATCCTTTACTTCAAAATCAAATATCTTCTTATTAAGCCATTATATTATATATAATAGATTAATTCGATTTCTATTCAAAACGTACTATACAAATGTTTACAAATTCATTTAAAAATGGTTTCCACTTCCACTTCAATTTTAAATCAAAATTGAACATCCCATATTATTATAATATTAAAATAATAATACTTTCAAAATATCAGATTTTGAAATCAAATCTTCTATATATCCATTATAATTTTATAATCTTTGTGTCCATCCAAAACCGGACATCAAAATCATATTTTGATTCTTCACTGAATATTATATTAAAATATTTGTTATTTCTGAGTTGGAATGTGACTTAATCAAATACCATATAATTTTTCTATATGGATTTCATACATCACATGTATTTAGCAATAGTTATAAACAACTATTAAACATTAAATTCACATCCAGAGTGCATCTACAATTGTATAAACATTAAATAATTAAATAACGCTTATAACGATCTGTCAGTCAATCGATTAACATCCAGACTAAACACTTGGGATTAGTGTAAATCAAATATTATCCTAATACCAGTGTGGGGTTTTCAACCAATAAATAATCAATTAATAAATTATTTATTCATTCCAATCGATATGACTTAAAATGGGCGAGCATAAACAAGTCAGTTGACTTGTAAATGGATGTTTAATCCAATTTCAACTACCACAAATAATTTTAGCATCGTTTTAATACGTTAATTATTTTAAAATTACTTTCAAATTATAACACAAACAATCAACAATTCATCCATCGGGTTTTCAAACAACTGTGATGTGGGCTACCATACACCGTATAACAATTTGTGATAATTAAACAGATAAAGTCAGCATAGACAATCAATATATATTCAAATATGACTATAATAACATCACAAAATAGTCGACTGAGAGAGTTCTCACATCGATTGGTCTTTGAAATCGTTAAATAACGATTGTTTTAGCTGAATTAAACCGAACGTTACTCTAAATTTTTAGCTTGCTCCGTTTCTCTCCAAATTTGTTCCATTGTGTAGATCTCGTCAATGCGAGTCCAACGCAAGTCGTTTCGTTGATGTCATATAAACAAAATATGATGGTTTAACCTTTTAAATACATTAAATAGTTAATTAAGATAATTAATGAAGATAATTAACCTAATAATTTCCCCTAATTTCTTTTCCCTTGCGTATCGCTTATTCCAGAACCGTGAAACCCAACGTCGACTTCATCTGGCACCTGCGCGAGTCACCTCCAGGTTGTCGGTCCCTCATCTGAACACCCCATCTCGACCCCTGTCATGCCTCCTCCCCACGCCTTGAATAGTGCACAACTCGAGGCTCTCTCTGGGCGTAGAATAGTGTGCAAATGCGCTGCGTTCTAGCGTGAAATTCAAGAGGCTTATGCCACGAAATCCAATCATGACCGGAAGATCTCTAGTTCTTGAAGAGATGAAGAACATTGTAGTTGGAAGATTTTCGTATAGATGTAAGGACGGAGTGATTTTCGAGGAGAAATGTTGGAGATTGTCGGCCATTCAAACTGCTGGGGCGGCTGGGGAATCCCAACGACTGTCACCCCTAACTAAATACCCCTATTCCAGAAACAATGGAATGTATTTTATAATTCGATTCGATTGTTTTGATTATTTTTATCAAAAATAAAATATAAATCAATATAACATTAAATAATTATTTTGAATGTACGTTTTAATTTACCACGACCACATACTGGTTTCAAAAATTACGAAATTTAAAATCTAGCTATGTTTCGCAAAATATGGTTCTAATGAACCTAGTTTCGTCGAATTTGGAGACCGTTTGAAAAATGCCCTTTTAACTAGCTTATTTAATTTGTAACTAAAATTGAACAGGCGTTTAAATTTACCACGCTTTCATATGAATTGCAATTGACTTGAAATTTTAAAGCTGCCAATAATTTGACGTTTTGAACCCAACAAAATTGGATTAGTCGACAACGGAGGTCGTTTGCAAAATGGCTATTTTTAAGGGATTATTTAATATTGTTAACCGACCTTTTGGTCCGGTTCCCAAAAGTACACAAGACACGCTCGACTCAACATATCGCGTGATATTACAGCCCGAAAGCGTCGCCAATATCATTCGGTGATCCAGTACCAGAAAACTCGAGTCTGGCCACTAGTAGGATGTCACATCCCTTGAACGCGACCTCCATCAGTATTCATCCGCATTCGAGCCGAAGGCGAGCCGTGCTCCGAGCCGAAGGCGAGCCGTCAAGCGGATCCGGGCGCAGCGCCGGTGGGGGTCCGGGGCCCTACAGTCCCGGTTCATCCGATTTTCTCCATGCCGGAAGCCCAGATTCCTTCACTTCGGACCAGCAAAATGGTGGATTCCTCCACAACGTTGCGCCAACAGAGCTAACCAGCCTCGACAACGCCTCTCGCCAAAATCCACTTCGCACCTCACCCCAGGTCCGAATTTCCGAGGCTCGACAGCCAGAGGTGCGAATTTCCTGTAGATGGTCCCCACTTCTACCTACTCCTACCTAACGCCTACTTAACCACCTCCTACAAATAGCCCATGGCCTCACACTTCAAAGGGGTTGGATTCTTGAGCTTTGAGACCTCCATAAAGCTTCATTAATGGCATCTCCTCTTTGAGTAAGAAGAAGGACAAAATTGTCCTTTTCCTTATTATTCAATATATGATAATTATGACATCATATATCATGGAACATGAATGTAATGAGATGTCATGAGATAGTCTTAACCTTGTAATTCTTCCAAGTGATTAATAATATTCCAACGACTCTTCAAAGTGGACGTAGGCCCTCACTGAGGCCGAACCACTATAAATCTCTTGTGTGATTTACTGCTTATGCTTTAATTATGTTCTTGTCTGTGCGACCATATTTATAATTCCTAGTAATTGGAATCTTTGGTGTTTGCGACATTTTTTGCCATCACCAAATATTAAAATATTAATAAATTCCATAGCGACTATTTTAAATTTTAATTTGGTCATAACTTTAAATTTATAATATGAAATCTAAAATTTTCACATTTATTAGGAAGATATAATTAAATCGATTCTAAGTTTCTAGTTTTACTCAAATCCGATTTATTTTGAATTATGTACATTCTATTGAAATTTAAAACTAAATTTCAAACTACCGCGATGTTACGAGCTCGTTTTATAGTTAATATAAATATATACTTTCAAACATAATTTTAAATAAATTTTAAGTTGTAAATTAAAAGTAAATTTTAAATTGGTTCCAAAAATTAGGGTTGTTGCACATACTGGTGTTGGTTTATTTTTAAGGGGTTACTGTTTGCTCATAATCACGTTCAACCAGAAGTTGGAATTTGGAATTTAGGTTTATATTATCACGGAACAATTTTGTAGCTACTCTTTGAAATCATGTGTACCCTTTTATGGTTTCGCAAGGTTGCTTGTAGTTAGATCAACGAGTATTTCCATAATACTAGTTCTAATTTATGTTTTCAATTTTGAAGCAATATATGCTACTAGAATTTGGTACTGGATGATATGTGGTTTAGCATGAAGATGTGATTTACTATATTCTCGTGTCAATCATGTGTGTTTAAGATTGAATGTGGAGATGTTTTCTCTTCCATGATGATTATGCATGAATTGAGCACTTGGCTCGGGTGTGGTGTAGGGAGTTACACTCAATAGTGGGATGCAGGCCTAATCATGGCCGGAATTATGTAACTTGGTTTTAAATTTACTTGTTTTCTTGTTTTTTATTATTATTGTTTCTTCATTTTTGTTTTATTTTTGTAATGGTTAGTATGCTAACCTTAACTTTGTACTGTTTTTTTAGATAATAAAAGCGAACCAATTTTCAAATACACACACACACATACACACACACACACACATATATATATATTAATGGTTTAAAATTCTTAACCAATGGATATAGATATATGAAATAGCTAAGTAATATTATGGTCATTTTGTTTGTATTTTTAAAGTTGTTTTTGGTCTTGAAAATACAAGTAATATTGGATTTGAATATTCTAGAAAATTAGAATAATAATTATTTAAAAATCTCATGTGTATATTTTTACTTGTTATATATATACACACAAGTAGTTGGTTTTTTAATATTTTGTTTGTATTTAAACTTGTTTTAAATACATGTAAAAAAATTGGTTTTTAATTTTATAACTAATGGGAATATTTAAAATAAAATCTAAAATAACTTCACATCCAAGTATGTATAAAATATGACTGTGAATTGATATGAAAAGATGGGTATAAATCTATTAAATAGCTTGCATTGCCTTAGAAGCTAAGTTTTATTTTAAAATCATATTTTTGCACATGGATATATACATTGATACTTGGCAGCCAAGTCTTATTGGTTTAATGCATTTATTACCCATGTTTGTACAATTTATGTTTGTTGCTATGAGTAACTTAGCTATACATTAGATGGGAGGGTTAAATCAAGTGTACCCTAAATGTAAATTCCTTCACAACCAAGTAAATAGGGACTAGGCGTGCACATGCTGAAATACACCATTGCAACCATTCCTATAATCTTCATATAGTTATATACCTTAATCTATACTCTAATCAAACTGTGCATATCAAAACCCATAGCTCCATCCTTTTCAATCACTTAGCAGTAGCCCTCAAATATTCCATCAAGTACCCCATCAAAAGCCTAGGCTAAACAATATTTTACTACTTATTGCACCCTATAAATACAACTAGTATCCATCACATACTCACTCATATATTAAATGAAAACTGAAGCAAAACCATGGAAACAAAAGCTTATAAACCTGGAACCAAAACAGTGAACCAATATTATTGTGAGTAAACCCTTTTTACCAATTTAGTCTATTACTAATTGATATATAGAATGACACACACACACACACACACATATATATATATGTATGTATGTATGTATGTATGTATGCGTTGTGGTTAAATAGTTTTCATCTGAAATGAATAATAACCTGAAGGGATCTGAAACAATATGTATGCCTGTAGCATGAAACTTAGGATCTGTTTTGTTGTAATAAACCAATGATATGAAAAATAATCCATAACTCAATTTCTAGTGCAATGGAGGATCTGACTCCAACATAAAAGACGTTCAAAATTGAGTGTAGTTTATTTTAAAAATAGGTTTACTTCGAATAAGTCTCTACATATATAGATATATATTGTACTGTAAAAGTTGTTTTAAACTCAAAAATTAAATCATCGTAAAATTTAAATTCAGGTACATAGTTAAATTTGTAATAGAAAAACCATGATTTTTAAAACAGGAATCGGATTTTTTAATTACCTATGTTCTGAGAAAAGATCGAGAGTTAGTTTTGGGATTAAAAACAAAATTCGTGTTATATGTTAATGATATTTAAAATTGCTTTTTGGGGAGTTGCGTGGGTGATAGATGAAGGTACAGACATAATTTGGCAAACTCTGGTGGTCGTGGTTGACAGGGGAAGCAAATTTAGGTTTTGGGTTAATGTTTTGGGTACGGGTTTTGAACGTCTCATGTGAGGGCCTCACGTGATTGAGTTTGCTGAAATTAGGGGTGGAGGTGCTCTAGTGTTGGGGAAGCATTGGGCGGTGATGTAGGTGGTTCATGTGGTCGAAGGCGACTGGGAGAGGTCAATCTAGGGATGACTTGGAGCTGTTTTTTTCGAGTTAATGTTGTTGAAGAGGGTATTTGAAGAGGGTATTTGAAGAGGACAGGGTTTTGGGTTGAGATGGTCCATCGGTGATGAATCTGGTCTGAGATGGGACGTGTGGGTGAGGTAGCGATGGGTCTCAGGTGAGGGGGTCGATGGTGTAGGTGCACATGTGCATGGGTGTGCACCGGTTTATGTTCAAACAAAAGAAGAAAAAAGAAGCTGCAACAACTGTAGTTCGAAGACAAAAGGAAGGAGGGTCGAGCAGATTGATCATGATTTCTCTGATTTCAAAACTGGTGTTTTGTTTTGGTGCATCTGGCAAAGGAAGATATAGTGAGTAGCAGTCGGAAAAGAAGAAATAGCATGAAGAAATAAAGAAAAGAAAGAATGGGAAAAGATTAGGTGCAGACGGTTTATTATCGTATGCATAGGTCATTGATTTTGGGCCTTGGGATTAGCCCATTAAAAAAAAGGAAAGTTTCGTAACGACCCGGGGAATTCAACGCCCTAATTCCAACAATAATACACAAACTGTATTACCTGCCAGAACTCAAGTATCGAAAACACCAGATGGTTAATGAAAGAAAATAGAGGGTGGGATAAGAAAGAAAGAAATATTAGAACAGAAGATGAAGAAGAACTACAACAATAGAGTCTCACATCGCAATGGAATAAAACATAATAGAAATAAAAACTTTATTGAGAGCTTTAAAATAAAACTTACAATCATCAGAGTACAACAATACATCTGGGTTGTTATATAGTAATCTGTCCTCATGTACAACACACAGCGGAATAAATCTAGATATCATACGTCTGAACACCTTTAGCTCGTCTCCGGACTTCACAACATTCGATAACCTGAACCTGCACAACCCGGTCTAACCCGAGCATTTACAAAACGCTGGATCAGTCTAGTGAACCAGAGTGAGAAAAACTAGCTAAGTTTAAAAACATCACACAACTTGATTTTAAAGTCAAACCATTTCTTTTTGAAATCATATCTTTTTCTGATATTATAATAGTGTCTAAACACAAGTAAATATCAATCTAGCGGAATGCTTGCATCTAACGTTCGACATATATAGTATACAATCAAAAATGCAGGATCTTATTGGAGATTGGATTTCTAACTATGACAAGGTATGGAACCACCTTTCGATAGTGCATCTCTAGAGGCGAATACACTGGGTTCTACAAGAACTTCTTGCAACCCGGCCACACATGACCGACCACTTATTTCGCTTGAGTGTATCGAATGTATATCACCAACGGTTGGGAGCTACCCTACCGTTCCCGAAAGGGGACATCATCAAAATAGATTAAAGAAGGAAATGAATTATCTCTAGGTAGGTGATTATAAACCCTACTTGGGTGCGACCCACTTAGCCATGCTACCTGCCCAATTTTTGTCATTTCCCAGTTCAAGAGGCTTGAGGTTTAACTGTAACGACCCAGATTTTTCGTCGATTTATTTTAAATATTAATATCGTTTTAAATATTGTGTTGGTAATATAAAAGAATTTTTATATTGGATTTACCGATTTAATAATCGATATAGGATATAATTCAGATTTAAAACTGAATCAAAACGATACAGTCGATTAAAATAAATTCTGTTGAAATAGAACGATAATAATAATTTATTATCGATGAATTTAATTGTTTGAATCAATTTATATTTTAAATTGAATTTAATTTCAATCGTTAATTTAAGCTGTTATCTCTTCTGTACGGTCAAATTTAATTCCAGAATCAGTTCTGTGGAGTTCAAAATAACGTTATAATTCGAGAACACCGGTCGTTAAGTTAGAATAGCGGTTCTGGGTTTTAAAATAAGGGGCTGTGATATACTTTAGTTTTTAATTTAAAACAAAAGCTAATCAAAGTTTATTAACATTAGCCGACCTATCCTTTACAACGCTGAGACTACCCTAGCTACTGTTGTCTTCTTTCAATATCACGCAGCATACAAATTTCCCTCGAGCCACAAAAATTGTCTCCTGCCATCGTTATCGAGCAAACAGCAAATTAATGGCCAAATTTAATTCCGCAGACATTCTGTCTGTTTTCGCTTCTATATATTAACCTATTAACTTCGCATACCCGTTCAATTCTTTTCCCCCTTTCATTCTACCTCCCAGAAATCGAAACCACAAAAAGAAAAAAAAAGAAAAAAAAAAGTAAAATCAAAGCAGAAATCACAAAATCATATCGCGATAAACCCTGGATCTCCCTGACGATCGGCGGCAAGATAAAGGGGGTCGCGATGGGGTGTACGAGGGGTTCGACAGTGGGATTGGTGGGGTGTCGGCTTTGTTGAGTGTACGGTTGAGTGCGGTTTCATGCTGAGGGAGGGCGGAGCTAGGATTGAGGGGAGACGCGATGAGATGGGTATTCAAGTGGAGGCGAGATGATTACCAGGAAGTGCGATCGGGAGGAGCAGCGTTCGGTGGAGCAGCATGGAGGTGGTGGTATCTGTATTTTGGGGGATCGCGATTTGCTCCCTGGAGTTCATCGATGTAGTTGTAGCTCGCGGTGGGGGTCTTTGTTCGGCAGTGATGTATTGAGGAAGAAGAAAATTTAACAGGATTAAGGTATTTTTGTTTTTCCTTTTCAGATTTAGTTTTTATTTATTTGAAAAATAAATATGGCAGCTAGGAATTTATTTTAAGGGATTAGTGATATAAAAAAAAACAAATAAATTTATATATAATTAGTTTATAGAAAATAAATTAGTTAGTTTGATTCTTTGATTTAAACCATATTAGTTTGATTCAGATTTCAAACTCAAGATAAATAAAAAGGAGTTGGATATTTAATTAAAACAATTTGGTAATTTAATTAAATGGGAAAATGGATATATATATACATATGACATTTATTTATGCGTAATTGAAATATTGATCGTTAAATAAATATTCATAGGAGCACGATAAAACTCATTCGAGGCGATTCGAAGCCGTAAGATCTGAATTTCCACGAGACATTCAGCAAAGGAAATTCTGGTGAGTAAATCTCACTCACCTTTTATTTATAATTATTTTTATTCGTTAAAAATAATTGTTTGCTGCTTGTGTTGTTTTCTGGTTGATTATATATATTAGTTATTTAGGCTATATATATATATATTGGGTTGATTGATTGGTTGGATTCCCGCAGTCTCATTAGCGGATGCCCGCAGTTTCATAGCGGATGATTACCCTATACGCCCCACGCTATGATTAGTGGATGACCTTCTATACCGCGATATTCTGCCACGAAGCAGAATGGGTATTATTTATGTGCTAACATCTGTGGATGCAGGAAAACAGGTTGGAGGAATCCAACTGGATTCCTCAAAAATATATTATCTGTTTGTTTATTTGCTTGATTTCATATATTCATATATGATGTGTTAAAACCAAATGATTGAAAATTGGGTGATTTGTGTGTTTAAATATCACTGGGCTGAAGTAATGATATTTAAAAATATCGTGGAAGGATATTGGAAATTTAAAAAGGGAAATTCTATTTTTAAATAGAATTTGAATTTTAAATGGAAATAAAATATAAAACTTGTTTTTGAAAAATATAACAAGTAGTTCCTTTATAAACAAAGCTTATAAATAGTTCTTTTATAACGAAGTTATAGAATGAAGAGAAAAGGATTATCGTTTGATAATTCAGAAATAGAAATACAAGTGTGAAATTTGAATGAGAAATCTATCGTCAAAAGAAAAATAGAAATATCGATTTCAAAAGGAATTGAAGTCGAGACTTGGTTAAAGAAATTGGATATAAGAGTTAAAATAGAAAATAGCATTTGAAATATAGAATTTCAAAGAAGAATTAAATAGAATTTGAAATATAGAATTTCAAAGAAGAATTCAAATGTGAGATTTGAATAGAGATTTGAATAGAAATTCAAGTATTCAATTTGATTAGGGCAAGTTAAAATTCAATTTGAATAAAGAAATTCGAATAGAGATTTGAATGTAGAATTTCAAAATAGAATTGGAAATAAACTTTGAAAATAGGATTTTCGAAGTAGAATTGGAAATAGAATTTCAAATAGGATTTCAAAATAGAAAATCCAAATGGTTTTGAAATGGAATTTGAATTCAAGGAAATTCAAATGGATTTGAGTAAAGCAAATTCAAATGGTGTTGAAATGAATTTGAATATTAGAAATTCAAATGGGTTCGGAAATGGAAAATGGAATTTGAATGTAAGAAATTCAAATTGAACTCAAATAGGATTTTATCTATGGGATTTGAATATGAAATTCAAATGAGTTTTAAACTATGGAATTTCAAATATAGAATTTAAAAAGGAGTTTGAATATTTGAATTCCAATAGAATTCAAATATAGAAATTGGATTATAGCAGTTCAGATGGAATTTAAATATAGAATTTGAATAAGAGAATTCAAATGAATGCAAACATCAAATTTGAATATAGGGAATTCAAGTAGAAATTCAAATATTGAATTTGAAAAGGAATTGGGATTTGAAATATAGAATTCAAAAGAAGATTGAAATTGGAATCAAGGAATTCAAATAGAATTAAATAAAGTTGAATTCATTTTTAAAAGAAATATAAAAAGGTTTATATTTATAAATATAATTAAAACGAACTCGCCGCAGCGCTGCAGTTCGTAAAATAGCGATTCGAACTTCAATTGAGTATACATAACACAATTGAAGTCGGAATTCTTTGAAACAAGAAACGTCAGGACCGGTTTGATAATAGTTTTCAAATGAAAGAGAAAAATCTGGATTTCGTCGTATAGATTTTGAGTTATGTCAAAATCAAATTTTCAGAAAAGCAGCGCCAGAATCGTTTTAAAACCATAATGGTTTATTTAATATTGTAAAAGGATTTTAAGCGAGAAAATCCGAAGTTTCTATTTAGAAAATTTCAGAGTTGAGTTGTAAAATATATGCGAATTCAAGTTGTGTAAATGAATATGATTTTTGGAAACAGAAACCAGATTTTGATTTATTGAATAGAATCAACTAAATTGAATAGAAACTAGTTGATGAGATTTCAAATGAATATTGGGGTTTGAATAAGCGAATTCGATTTGAAAATTTATATTCGAAATCAAACAGGAAACTAGGATTGAAATTGAAATTCAATTTAGTTATGAACGAGTTAAACATTTTGATTGAACATGTTATGTTCAACAAAGAAGTGAAATAGGCAAATTGGCCGATTTAAAGAATAAATGGGCGGAACTGAATTCAAACGATTAGATAGTGTTGAATTGAATTGAAACAGGTGAACAGGTGTTAAACAGGTATGGGATGAGGTATATGAAGTTTATAAACGTAATGCTCGACAAAAAGGTACATGTTTAAATTCATATATGGGTTTTATGCGCCGTATCGGCAAGCCGCTTGGCTTTTCCTTTTTCTTTTTGAGATTGGAAGATACCGGGATGCTATTTGAAATTTCCCGATGCTCCCGATACAGGGGAGGTTATGGCGAAATTTTCCGGATATTTAAGGAGTTAGAATATTTTTAAGAAATTTGACAATTAGAAATCTATATATCGATATATATAGAATTCGATAAGGAAACGAAATCAAAAATAGCGTAAAGGGCCAAGATTGGTTATTGAAATATTTGGTTAACAAATATTGATAAGAGAATATAGAAGTGATTTAATTAATGAAATATTAATTAAAGAGCCCAGTGATTTGTTTGATATGTTTGGATGAACACTTGTTTTTATTCGATAGTTAAATCACAGACTATCGAAGTTTTTGACCATCGTTGTCAATATGGAGAGACCGGTTGGATTATTATCCGTGAACCACTCCGTATCGGCATAAGCGTTGCGAACCAAGTATGCTGAATATATTGAAGACGGAGTGAAGTGCAAGGGCTTTTCTATTTATAGAAATAGTGCCTTCGGTTTCGTTCAATCTCAGAACGAACGTATATGGACGAATGTCTGACAAAGTATTTCCAATGATCAAATAGGTTGATCTGTATGAATATATATGGTTGCAACGGATTTATCCCTTAGCATAACATCCAGAATATTTGTGCAAACTCAACTAGTGATTAACGGATCTGACGATGTGGCATTCAAAGTGATTGTGTTATCGATGAATGGTAGGTATGCGTAGCCTCAGGCCTCAACAACCGGGAAAGGACAAAAATCGGGCAGGCAGCATGGCTATGTGGGTCGCACCCATTAGGGTGTATAATCACCTATCTAGAGAAATTCCTTTTGTTCTAAATCTATCGATTCTGCCCATTCGTGAAACGGTGGTTTGAGTCCAACCGTTGGTGATATACATTCGATACACTCAAGCGAAATGAGTGGTCGGTCATGTGTGGGCCGGGTTGCAAGATGTTCTTGTTGAACCCAGGTGTATTCGCCTCTAGAGATGCGCTATCGGAAGGTGGTCCCATACCTTGTCATGTTGGAAATCCAATCTCCAATAAGCGCCATGCGGGTTTTGATTTTATAATATATGTGGAGCGTGAGATGCAAGCGTTCTGCTATTTGGTTATTTACTTGATGTAGACATTATTATAATATCACTGGATTTTTGTATCAAAGTGTTTTGGGTTATAGTAAGGTAAAAACCGTCCGTGTTTATGTGTGGGCTGGTCTTACTATTATCTTTTCTTTTGAAAGGATTTTTAAAGTTAAACAAGTGGTTGGAGTTTACTCACACCAGTCCCATGACTGACCCAGAGTTTATTTTGTTTTGTTTTCCCTAAACTCTTGGGTGCCCAAATTTGTACGGGCAGTCAAGTGTTTCAGGCTTTTACAGATACACTTGGAGGAGCTTGAAGCAGGAGGCTTCAACGTTAGTTATTTAGAGTTACTTCCGCTGGATCAAATGTTATGTGTACTCTGATGATGGTATGTATTTATGTACAAAACAGATTTGTATTTCGAAGCTTATGTTATATAATATATTTTATTTGTTCCGCTGTGAGTTTGTGATCTTCGTTTTCTTCTATTCTAATATTTCTTTCTTTCTAATTCTCACCCTCTAACTTCTTTCTAAAAATGGTTCGTATTTCTGTGTTATTTGGGTTGGACGTGTAGCGTTATTAGTCAACTCGGATAGCACGGATTTGCGGGTCGTTTCAGTGGTATCAGAGCTTAGGTTGAGCGAATACCTAGGCTTGTGTGGCATGTGCTCATTAGAGATAGGGTCAGCAGTGCCCTAGAATGAGTTGAGTGTATAATACGAGAGAGCGTATTTGTAAATTGATATAAAATTGTTTTATATTGTGTTGGCTTGTCTGTTGAGTAGTTTATGAATTCTGGTCGAATCGTGGGACGCCACGACGTCGATAGGAGTTTGTAAACACTTGGACAGAAGAATCGACATAATATTGTTTTAAAGTGGGTAAATGAAATAATTTTACCCAAAATTTCTATTTTGATATAGAAAGAATAATTTTCTGAAATTATTATTATATGGATGTGTTGGATGTTGACTTTATAATCAAATAAGATTATAAATTTAGAATGGTTATTTATAACCAAAATAGAATTTGTATAGAAAATTAAATATACAAATGAGATGAATTAGAATTTAATTCAAACCAGAATTAAGAATTCAAAATCCTGGGAAGTTGGAAATATTTTTCAAAGTATATTAAAGTAATATAGATTTGTTTTAAAGGATTTGAAAGAAAATCATTTTAGATGGATTTTGAAAATAATAAAGCACTGAACTCACTTCAGTGGCTGGGAAATAATTCTGATAATGATTGCAACATCATCAGTGTTCATTTCCGAGTTTCTAAGTGATGAATTGCTGCCTTAGAAAAAGTTTTGATGGAAATTTGTTTGAAAGAAAACAAATTGGTTTGAATATTCCAATGTTTTGAATTTGAAATAGAAATAAATATAAGTATATATTTATGGGATTTCAAAAGAATTTGAAAAGAAACCCAGGGATTTGAATTCTGGAATTTGAAATTTAACTGAAGCAAGTTAAATAGTTCGAGGTGAATAAATTGACTAGAATCAATTTGAAATAAATTGAAATGAATATGAATTAGAATGCATATGAATGAAAACCAAAAGTTTTGGTTGAAATTAAAGTCATAGAAATATGAGGAGTTGGGTTTCAATATAAAGAAGTTTGAAAAGTAATGAGTTTGTACCATTTTTCTTACCTTAGCAATTTCGAGGACGAAATTATTTTAAGGGGGGAAGAATGTAACGACCCAGATTTTTCGTCGATTTATTTTAAATATTAATATCGTTTTAAATATTGTGTTGGTAATATAAAAGAATTTTTATATTGGATTTACCGATTTAATAATCGATATAGGATATAATTCAGATTTAAAACTGAATCAAAACGATACAGTCGATTAAAATAAATTCTGTTGAAATAGAACGATAATAATAATTTATTATCGATGAATTTAATTGTTTGAATCAATTTATATTTTAAATTGAATTTAATTTCAATCGTTAATTTAAGCTGTTATCTCTTCTGTACGGTCAAATTTAATTCCAGAATCAGTTCTGTGGAGTTCAAAATAACGTTATAATTCGAGAACACCGGTCGTTAAGTTAGAATAGCGGTTCTGGGTTTTAAAATAAGGGGCTGTGATATACTTTAGTTTTTAATTTAAAACAAAAGCTAATCAAAGTTTATTAACATTAGCCGACCTATCCTTTACAACGCTGAGACTACCCTAGCTACTGTTGTCTTCTTTCAATATCACGCAGCATACAAATTTCCCTCGAGCCACAAAAATTGTCTCCTGCCATCGTTATCGAGCAAACAGCAAATTAATGGCCAAATTTAATTCCGCAGACATTCTGTCTGTTTTCGCTTCTATATATTAACCTATTAACTTCGCATACCCGTTCAATTCTTTTCCCCCTTTCATTCTACCTCCCAGAAATCGAAACCACAAAAAGAAAAAAAAAGAAAAAAAAAAGTAAAATCAAAGCAGAAATCACAAAATCATATCGCGATAAACCCTGGATCTCCCTGACGATCGGCGGCAAGATAAAGGGGGTCGCGATGGGGTGTACGAGGGGTTCAACAGTGGGATTGGTGGGGTGTCGGCTTTGTTGAGTGTACGGTTGAGTGCGGTTTCATGCTGAGGGAGGGCGGAGCTAGGATTGAGGGGAGACGCGATGAGATGGGTATTCAAGTGGAGGCGAGATGATTACCAGGAAGTGCGATCGGGAGGAGCAGCGTTCGGTGGAGCAGCATGGAGGTGGTGGTATCTGTATTTTGGGGGATCGCGATTTGCTCCCTGGAGTTCATCGATGTAGTTGTAGCTCGCGGTGGGGGTCTTTGTTCGGCAGTGATGTATTGAGGAAGAAGAAAATTTAACAGGATTAAGGTATTTTTGTTTTTCCTTTTCAGATTTAGTTTTTATTTATTTGAAAAATAAATATGGCAGCTAGGAATTTATTTTAAGGGATTAGTGATATAAAAAAAACAAATAAATTTATATATAATTAGTTTATAGAAAATAAATTAGTTAGTTTGATTCTTTGATTTAAACCATATTAGTTTGATTCAGATTTCAAACTCAAGATAAATAAAAAGGAGTTGGATATTTAATTAAAACAATTTGGTAATTTAATTAAATGGGAAAATGGATATATATATACATATGACATTTATTTATGCGTAATTGAAATATTGATCGTTAAATAAATATTCATAGGAGCACGATAAAACTCATTCGAGGCGATTCGAAGCCGTAAGATCTGAATTTCCACGAGACATTCAGCAAAGGAAATTCTGGTGAGTAAATCTCACTCACCTTTTATTTATAATTATTTTTATTCGTTAAAAATAATTGTTTGCTGCTTGTGTTGTTTTCTGGTTGATTATATATATTAGTTATTTAGGCTATATATATATATATTGGGTTGATTGATTGGTTGGATTCCCGCAGTCTCATTAGCGGATGCCCGCAGTTTCATAGCGGATGATTACCCTATACGCCCCACGCTATGATTAGTGGATGACCTTCTATACCGCGATATTCTGCCACGAAGCAGAATGGGTATTATTTATGTGCTAACATCTGTGGATGCAGGAAAACAGGTTGGAGGAATCCAACTGGATTCCTCAAAAATATATTATCTGTTTGTTTATTTGCTTGATTTCATATATTCATATATGATGTGTTAAAACCAAATGATTGAAAATTGGGTGATTTGTGTGTTTAAATATCACTGGGCTGAAGTAATGATATTTAAAAATATCGTGGAAGGATATTGGAAATTTAAAAAGGGAAATTCTATTTTTAAATAGAATTTGAATTTTAAATGGAAATAAAATATAAAACTTGTTTTTGAAAAATATAACAAGTAGTTCCTTTATAAACAAAGCTTATAAATAGTTCTTTTATAACGAAGTTATAGAATGAAGAGAAAAGGATTATCGTTTGATAATTCAGAAATAGAAATACAAGTGTGAAATTTGAATGAGAAATCTATCGTCAAAAGAAAAATAGAAATATCGATTTCAAAAGGAATTGAAGTCGAGACTTGGTTAAAGAAATTGGATATAAGAGTTAAAATAGAAAATAGCATTTGAAATATAGAATTTCAAAGAAGAATTAAATAGAATTTGAAATATAGAATTTCAAAGAAGAATTCAAATGTGAGATTTGAATAGAGATTTGAATAGAAATTCAAGTATTCAATTTGATTAGGGCAAGTTAAAATTCAATTTGAATAAAGAAATTCGAATAGAGATTTGAATGTAGAATTTCAAAATAGAATTGGAAATAAACTTTGAAAATAGGATTTTCGAAGTAGAATTGGAAATAGAATTTCAAATAGGATTTCAAAATAGAAAATCCAAATGGTTTTGAAATGGAATTTGAATTCAAGGAAATTCAAATGGATTTGAGTAAAGCAAATTCAAATGGTGTTGAAATGAATTTGAATATTAGAAATTCAAATGGGGTCGGAAATGGAAAATGGAATTTGAATGTAAGAAATTCAAATTGAACTCAAATAGGATTTTATCTATGGGATTTGAATATGAAATTCAAATGAGTTTTAAACTATGGAATTTCAAATATAGAATTTAAAAAGGAGTTTGAATATTTGAATTCCAATAGAATTCAAATATAGAAATTGGATTATAGCAGTTCAGATGGAATTTAAATATAGAATTTGAATAAGAGAATTCAAATGAATGCAAACATCAAATTTGAATATAGGGAATTCAAGTAGAAATTCAAATATTGAATTTGAAAAGGAATTGGGATTTGAAATATAGAATTCAAAAGAAGATTGAAATTGGAATCAAGGAATTCAAATAGAATTAAATAAAGTTGAATTCATTTTTAAAAGAAATATAAAAAGGTTTATATTTATAAATATAATTAAAACGAACTCGCCGCAGCGCTGCAGTTCGTAAAATAGCGATTCGAACTTCAATTGAGTATACATAACACAATTGAAGTCGGAATTCTTTGAAACAAGAAACGTCAGGACCGGTTTGATAATAGTTTTCAAATGAAAGAGAAAAATCTGGATTTCGTCGTATAGATTTTGAGTTATGTCAAAATCAAATTTTCAGAAAAGCAGCGCCAGAATCGTTTTAAAACCATAATGGTTTATTTAATATTGTAAAAGGATTTTAAGCGAGAAAATCCGAAGTTTCTATTTAGAAAATTTCAGAGTTGAGTTGTAAAATATATGCGAATTCAAGTTGTGTAAATGAATATGATTTTTGGAAACAGAAACCAGATTTTGATTTATTGAATAGAATCAACTAAATTGAATAGAAACTAGTTGATGAGATTTCAAATGAATATTGGGGTTTGAATAAGCGAATTCGATTTGAAAATTTATATTCGAAATCAAACAGGAAACTAGGATTGAAATTGAAATTCAATTTAGTTATGAACGAGTTAAACATTTTGATTGAACATGTTATGTTCAACAAAGAAGTGAAATAGGCAAATTGGCCGATTTAAAGAATAAATGGGCGGAACTGAATTCAAACGATTAGATAGTGTTGAATTGAATTGAAACAGGTGAACAGGTGTTAAACAGGTATGGGATGAGGTATATGAAGTTTATAAACGTAATGCTCGACAAAAAGGTACATGTTTAAATTCATATATGGGTTTTATGCGCCGTATCGGCAAGCCGCTTGGCTTTTCCTTTTTCTTTTTGAGATTGGAAGATACCGGGATGCTATTTGAAATTTCCCGATGCTCCCGATACAGGGGAGGTTATGGCGAAATTTTCCGGATATTTAAGGAGTTAGAATATTTTTAAGAAATTTGACAATTAGAAATCTATATATCGATATATATAGAATTCGATAAGGAAACGAAATCAAAAATAGCGTAAAGGGCCAAGATTGGTTATTGAAATATTTGGTTAACAAATATTGATAAGAGAATATAGAAGTGATTTAATTAATGAAATATTAATTAAAGAGCCCAGTGATTTGTTTGATATGTTTGGATGAACACTTGTTTTTATTCGATAGTTAAATCACAGACTATCGAAGTTTTTGACCATCGTTGTCAATATGGAGAGACCGGTTGGATTATTATCCGTGAACCACTCCGTATCGGCATAAGCGTTGCGAACCAAGTATGCTGAATATATTGAAGACGGAGTGAAGTGCAAGGGCTTTTCTATTTATAGAAATAGTGCCTTCGGTTTCGTTCAATCTCAGAACGAACGTATATGGACGAATGTCTGACAAAGTATTTCCAATGATCAAATAGGTTGATCTGTATGAATATATATGGTTGCAACGGATTTATCCCTTAGCATAACATCCAGAATATTTGTGCAAACTCAACTAGTGATTAACGGATCTGACGATGTGGCATTCAAAGTGATTGTGTTATCGATGAATGGTAGGTATGCGTAGCCTCAGGCCTCAACAACCGGGAAAGGACAAAAATCGGGCAGGCAGCATGGCTATGTGGGTCGCACCCATTAGGGTGTATAATCACCTATCTAGAGAAATTCCTTTTGTTCTAAATCTATCGATTCTGCCCATTCGTGAAACGGTGGTTTGAGTCCAACCGTTGGTGATATACATTCGATACACTCAAGCGAAATGAGTGGTCGGTCATGTGTGGGCCGGGTTGCAAGATGTTCTTGTTGAACCCAGGTGTATTCGCCTCTAGAGATGCGCTATCGGAAGGTGGTCCCATACCTTGTCATGTTGGAAATCCAATCTCCAATAAGCGCCATGCGGGTTTTGATTTTATAATATATGTGGAGCGTGAGATGCAAGCGTTCTGCTATTTGGTTATTTACTTGATGTAGACATTATTATAATATCACTGGATTTTTGTATCAAAGTGTTTTGGGTTATAGTAAGGTAAAAACCGTCCGTGTTTATGTGTGGGCTGGTCTTACTATTATCTTTTCTTTTGAAAGGATTTTTAAAGTTAAACAAGTGGTTGGAGTTTACTCACACCAGTCCCATGACTGACCCAGAGTTTATTTTGTTTTGTTTTCCCTAAACTCTTGGGTGCCCAAATTTGTACGGGCAGTCAAGTGTTTCAGGCTTTTACAGATACACTTGGAGGAGCTTGAAGCAGGAGGCTTCAACGTTAGTTATTTAGAGTTACTTCCGCTGGATCAAATGTTATGTGTACTCTGATGATGGTATGTATTTATGTACAAAACAGATTTGTATTTCGAAGCTTATGTTATATAATATATTTTATTTGTTCCGCTGTGAGTTTGTGATCTTCGTTTTCTTCTATTCTAATATTTCTTTCTTTCTAATTCTCACCCTCTAACTTCTTTCTAAAAATGGTTCGTATTTCTGTGTTATTTGGGTTGGACGTGTAGCGTTATTAGTCAACTCGGATAGCACGGATTTGCGGGTCGTTACATTAACACTACCTTTAGCACAACATATCATCATTCACTTTGAAAGCCACATCGTCAAATCCGCCAAATCACCGATTGACGTCCACAACCATACTCTGGTAGTTAAGCTAAGAGAAAGTGTACAGCCTTCTCCGCCACTAACAGAATTACGTTTGTAAAAATCAACTTACGTGATTCTTAAGAAAAACTATGTCAGACACTCGTCCATACAAGTCATCTAGGAACAGGATGAACCGAAGATACCCTCCTACCACATCCTAAGTATCGCCCTAGAAATTAGTAGCGATTAGTCCTTGCAAATCCGTAGATTTCAACCACGACAGAACCCCAGTATATCTCCGGGTCGAATCAGAGATTTTAAGTGGTTATTCCGTTTTATGAAGATCTACGGTCTTCGATTTCTTCGTCTCGATCAGCATCAGATATCTTCAACATTTTGTATTTGCTGGTCGGAACGGTATTCGAATATAAATTCGATCTCGGTCTTTCCGTACGAACAATCGTATTGGCCAGATTTGATAGTCGGTTATTTAACTATCAAATAAACAATCATTCAACCATAAAATAAAATATATTACTAGTTTAGTACTCAGCATCATTTGGCTTATTTAATTAAATATAATTAAATAAATGGTTAATTTAAATATTCCGATATTTGGAAATAACATTACTCCTTACTAATATTCGCAAAACCCTTTCATTCTAATACTTCAAAAAATATATTATAACACTATCAAATATTCCTTTTAATTATCATTTGCACAACATTATTCATTTTCTAAACTGGGGAAATCAGTTTATCTTCTGTAACAAACAGGAATTTCGCTCGATCCGAAACAGTCGCTAAACCGATTAAGACCGTTCGAAACACCTGATTGTTTCGAGAACACGACAAAATAGAACACAGATGGAAGAACATTTCATTGTATATTACAACAATTCATCAGAATACACGAATATACAGAGTATAAACAAATAAAATACATTCGATAAATATCAGAGATTACAATAAATTACAATGCAGCGGAAAATAATACAAAACACAACTGAAGTAGATATACAGATACAAAGCTTTCCGGATATCATTCTAGCTGTAAACCAGGATCTGTGAAGATAAATCTGCAAAACCAAAATTACTAGCTGCCCGTGCAAAATAAGGGCACCCAGAGTTTAGGTTAAAACAATAAACTCCAGGTCAGTCATGTGACTGGTGTGAGAACTAAAACAGTTATTAATCTTTATTTTAAAGTTAGGTAAATCAAGGGACCACGCCGTATAACACGGAACGGGTTTCCTCCCAAGAATATCAGTGCATAAAACAACAGCGCAATGCTAAATAAAGAATAATGAAGCTATTATAAGACCCAGGTCCTATCACACAATGCAACGCAAGCCGGGGGATAGGGTTTTCCCTTATAATAGCCAAAGCATGCTTGATACGTTTAAAACAAATCATTTGATACTACAATAAGTGTACTGTGTTTAAAACAATTTCAATCATAAGTATCAATCATAGACGGCATGGGTACCATATATCATGTCGCCATATATAGGTTTACAATCAAAACCGCAAATGTCACGTATTTGGAAGTTGGATTTCCATCTATGAACTAAGGCAAAAGATAGTCCTCTACCGATTCGAGACTGTCTAGCCCGAGTCTCAGGACCCAGACACAGGTGAGCCCTTGGATCGTCAGGGTCGGTCCACCGATGTGGATTAAAATTCCTGAACGCTGCGTTTCCCCGCCCTTTGGGGCGTAAGTCTGGTCCGTCTGCCAACCAGAATGCATCGGCCGAAACCGATATAACCGAGGCGCCTCACAACAGCAACAACCACGCAGGTGAAAAGTATATAAATGTCAGGGATGGTAGGTCACTGACACCACCCTAGCTAGAAGAAAACGCATGTCCTCCCTGAGGTCCTCGTCCTGTTTTTGATTCATACCGAGGTGTGAGGCTCGCGAATTCATGTTACACAAAGCTATGCCACACATGCCGTGCTTTGATGAAAAGCAAAGTCTTGTGGTTGATGATCAAAGCACGGCCTGCGTGGCGCAGCTTTGTGTATAACGTGAATTCGCGAGCCTCACACCTCGGTATGAGTCAAAAACGGGATACGGACTGCAGGGAGAGCACGACGTTTCTTTCTAGCTATCGGTGGTGTCAGTGACCTACCAGCCCTGACATTTATATACTTTTCACCTGTGTGGTTGTTGGATGAGGCGCCTCGATTTTAGGTCTGTTAGGACCGGGAAACGTGTGCTCAGGAATTGCCAATCCTCAAAAGTAAGAGAGGACCGGCCCTGAAGATCCAAGGATCATAGTGGGGTCCTGAGGCATTTGCTAGAGTGTCTCGAATCGGAGAGGAGCTTGCCCCTTGCCTCGACTCATGATGGAATCCAATTTCCAATAAGTGTCATTCAGTTTTATTTGTAGAACCTAGTATGGCGACATAGTGGTATGGGTCATTCATGCCGCCTATGATTAATATTTATTATTGAAAATGTTTTGACACTATACATTTATTATAGTATCAAATAATGTGTTTTAACGTATCAAGCATGCTTTGGCTATTATAAGGTAAAAACCCTATCCTCCGGCTTGTGTTGCATTATGTGATGGGACCTGGGTCTTCTGATAGCTTCATTTTTCTTTATTTAGCTTTACCCTGTTAGTTTATGCACTGGTATTCTTGGGAGGAAACCCGTTCCGTGTTATACGGCGTAGTCCCTTGATTTACCAAACTTTAAAATAAATATTAATAACTATTTTAGTTCTCACACCAGTCACATGACTGACCTGGAGTTAATTGTTTTAACCTAAACTCTAGGTGCCATTATTTTCGACACGGGCAGCTAGTAGTTTTGGTTTTGCAAATTTATATCCAAAGGAACCTGGTTTACAGCTGGAATGATGTTCGGAAAGCTTTGTATCCGTATATCTCCTTCAATTGTATTTTGTATTATTTTCCGCTGCTATGTAATTTATTGTAATCTGTGATATTTATCGAATGTATTTTATTCATTCATACTCTGTATATTCTTGTATCTGATGGAATTGTTGTAATTAACAATGAAATGTTCTTCTGTCTGCGTTCTATTTTGTCCTGTTCTCATACGATCAGGGGTTTTGAATGGTCTTGGTCGGTTTAACGATCGATTCGGATCGAGCGAAATTCCTATTCGTCACATTTTGTATCAGAGCTTTGGTTTACAAAGCTCAGAGAACAAGACACATTAGAACCATATTAAAGAATTCATCAGAAATTGGATTAGTAATATACAATAAGAATGACTCGTTAGAGATGGGATCAGTAGTATCCTAGAACGAGTGTGAAGAGTATATTTTTAAAACAAACTTTGTTTTGAAAATTTAAATCGTTTTATACGTATTTGAGTATTTATTTATTTTGAATTTAGACAATCCAGTATATAAAGATTTTGCATATACGCATCATGAATGTATATTCGAAGTTTTAATATACTGGATATATATAAAATCACATTCTAGTCGCCCGGGGATGGTTCTGATGATCGCTATAGTACGTACATCATCAGGATTCATATTCGAGTTTCGAAGTTGTGATATCTATATATTTCCATTAGACTAGTGTGAGAACCAAAATATAGCTAGAAGACATTTTTGTGATTTGGCATCAAAAACATGATTTTCTGTATATATATTATGAATTTCAAATGTTAATCCACTAATTGATTGATGGTTGTGTTGTTTGTTTATTTGTTTGATATTTTGAACCATTACGCCTAATTGAACCAAAATTGAACTGTATTATAAATTATCTGAATTTGCACACATGTACATATATATACATTGTACAGGTCATAGCAAGGAGGCTAGAGCAGTGGAATAAAATTGTTTGCCCGACAAATAGGTACATGTTTATTGTATTTCTTGAGTTTTGGGTGATTTTGTGAGCCGATTGGCTAGCCGCTGGGCTTTTCCTTTTTCTTTTGGATTGAAGAAGGCCATGGGAGGCTATATGAAATATCCCGAAGTCCCCGGTGCAGGGGAGGTTATGGCGAAATTTTTCGAAAAATTAGGGTGTTAGCCAAATTTTTGAAAAATTCGAAAAGTTCTTAGAAACTGAAAAGTTGAAGAACTTAAGCCGTAGCGAAAATAATGAAAGTTGAGTTGGTTTTTAAAACAACTTTCGGCTTCGTTCCTTTTCGAGGACGAAAAGTTTTAAGTGGGGGAGATTGTAATTACCCGGAAATGCGAACCAATTTAATATTTTTATTTTGGCAATTTCAGGGAATTTTGAATATTTAAAATGAATTATATTAATTAAAATCGATGAAAATCTATTTTGAATATAATTCGAACATATATATTTATATAGATCGTCGTTAGAATATAAATATTTATTTTAAATTATAAAAGGAATTGAAAATGGCGCGGTAGTTCGATAATTCGATTTCAAACTTCAAATGAATGTACCGGGTGCAAAATAAACCGAATTTTAGTGAAACCAAAAATAATAGAATCTAGTTGGTAATATCTTTTCAAAGGATCCAAAAAATCAAAATTTCATAGTGGGAATCAAAAGATATGTCCAAATGAATTTTCAGAATAGTCGCTATGGAATTCTGGGCCTTAAAAATGGAAATTTTGCAAATGACCTCGGAATTTGACGAAACTACTTTTGTTGGATCCGTGATGTCAAGTTATTGCTAGGTTTCAAATTTCATAATTTTTGAATTCAATAGGTGAGCGTGGCAAAGGAAAACGAGTTTGACCAGTTTAAGTTGATTTTAATCGATTGGAAAATGGCCATTTTTCAAACTGTCTCAGAATTCGACGAAACTAGTTTTGTTAGGACCGTATCGTCTATACGAAGCTAGAAAATATTTTTCTGGAATTTTTAGAGACTGTATGTGGCCCCGGTAAATTGAAATGTGCGTTCAAATTGAATATATACTGATTTATATTTAAATTTGAACGGAAACTGATCGTAACGATCGAATTGGCATATGAGACATATCCCATTGTGTTCGGAATGGGGGTAATTAGCTAGGGACGACAGTCGTTGGGTCTCGTTTGGAGGTCAAATAAAAAGTCAACTTTAAGAAGGACTAAATTAAATAAATAATTAAATTTTATATTAATCCCCCTTTTTCTCTCTTTCCTTTAGTCAACACCCTCCTTACTGTTTCTTCTTAGATCGCTCAGAAATAAAAAAAAAATCGCGCTGCTTCTCTTCATCGCCCCCCTCAGATCGACGTCGCGCTCCATCACCTCTCCCTCTCGCTCCTCCGCTTCTCTCTCTCTCTCTTCAGCGCCCCCCTTTTATCGCCTCCCCTTCTCTCCTCGCCCCCAAAAGAAAACGCACCAAACCCTAGCTCGAGGTGTCGCCGACCACCAGGAGGAGCTCACGCCGCCTCAGCTCCACCCCAACTTGTTGCGCCCTCTCTTCCTCTTCTACAACCAAAAACAACCGGTTAGCCTTCTTACTTTATTTTGTTTATCCCTATTCAATTGATGTTTTTAGAGAAAAAAACTTATTTTTTTAATGTAATAAATCACTGTAAAAACTAATTTTTTTATATAATAAAGCATTGTAAAAAAAACTAATTTTTGATGTAAATAAAGCATTGGAAAAAAAGGGATTTGATTTTTTTTCTAAGTAAAAAGGTTTGATTTTTCTAAGTAAAAAGATTTGATTTTTGACAATGAAAAATTATGATTTTTCTATGTGAAGTAACAACTTAAAAATTTGATCTTTTTTTTTATATAAATAACATTATATAAAGGATATGATTTTTTTTGTTTAGATTGTTAAAGAAAGGATTTTTGTTTATAAAAAGTTGAGTTTTTTTATATGAATTCTATTATAAAAAGTTCGATTTTTAATTATACAAAAATTTGATTTTTATATGAAAGAAGTGATAGGAGAAATGTGATTTTTATTTGTAAATATGGTTTTGAATGTAGGGTAAAGATGAGATGGGTAAATGTGAAAAGGATTATATTTTTAGTCATGAAAGAAAATGATCTTTGGTTTGTGAGAGGTGTGATTTTTACGTGTGTGTTTAAAGAATAAAAATTCAATTTTTAATTTATAGAAGGTATAAAGATATGATTTTTATACAATGTAGATAATAAAAATATAATTTTTATAATGTAGAAATGTTAAAAATATAATTTTTATATTAGTAAAAGATTAAAAATACGATTTTTATATTATATAGATAGTAAAGATTTGATCTTTATTATATGAACAACGATATAAAAATAGAATTTTTATCAATATAGCGTGATAATAAAATATGATTTTTATTTATTGAAATGAAGTAATAAAAATATAATTTTAATTTGAACAGCGTGGAAAGGACTGCAATGGGCAATTCTGAACCAATCCAGACGATTCAGCAGTTCTACAGAAAAGCACGGCGGAGTGGATCCCTCTGTGAGAACTCCTCACCTTTTAATTTTGTATTCTAGTTTATAATATATACTAGGATGCAGACGGTGTTTAGTAGCACCCGACACTCGTCGTCCACAGACCATGGACGGCTTGTATGCTTGTTTGTTTTGTTTGATTTTGATGTGTAGTTGATTGTGTGATGTGAAATGAAATAAAATATTTATATACAAAATAAATATTGTATAGTTAAAAATAGAATTTTTAACGTGTATATAAATTGAAATAAATAGTTATAAACAAATCGGACGATTTGTTTATATATACATATTTGACTGATATTGATTGGGATGATAAATTTTACACATCGCCCAACTGCACAAATAATATTCAGTGTTTGTTGAAGTGAAACCCCACACGGGTATTGGGATGATATTTGAAATACACTAGTTCCAATAATTAGTTGTGTGTCGATCGACAGGTTGACATACAGTTGTGATGTGCACTTTGGATGATGATTGATTATTTATCGTTGCTGTGATATACATGTGTTGTATGGAATCCATATAATTAACATTATATGGTAATTGATTGAGCCTCATTCCAATTAAAAAAATAAAGAATATTATAAAATAAGATTCACGTGTTGACAGTACTCATTTGTTGAGATTAGTCAAGTGTTGAAAAATATATGGATTCATGTGTTGAACGAAATATTTTAACAATAAAAATTAACATCTTTATCAAAATTTCATAAAATATATTACATAACAAAAATAGTCGCGTTGACAGTACTCATTTGTTGAGATTAGTCAAGTGTTGAAAGAAATATAAATTCATGTGTTGAATAGAATAAATATTCATTTGTCGAATAGAATAAAGAAGTGATTGAAATATATAAAGCTGTGTTGATTAGTGATGCGCCATTTTGACGCGAACGATATTAAGATCGATTTCATTCGTTTTTATAGTGAATATTGAAAGGAGGTTTGAAAATCGAATATTTAGAAAATGAATTCGAATTGAATGGAATATAAAATAAATTCGAATTAAAATGGATTGAAATAAAATTTGAATTGAAATTGAATTGAAATGAATTTGAATTCGAATTAAATAAATTTGAAATGAATTCGAATTGAATTGAAATCAAATGGAAAACGAATTTATAAGGGAAGATTCATTTTTGATTTGAAATTGAATATGAAGTTGAAATTGTTTTTGAAACGAATTTAAAACGATTTATAAAATTCGTTTTAAATAGAAATCGGCGAAATATATATTATATATATATAATATAATGGCCTGAATAGAACGTGCCGCGCTGCGGCAGTTCGCGATTTTCGACCATTGGCTTCGTGCGGACATTGCGGGAGATCCGACCGTCGGATTCTCCTAAAACCGGAACCGTTGGGTTCGTATCGAAAAGAGATTTCCAATGAATATTTGAAATTTGAAATCTAACGGTTGAATTTGGAGATATGTCCAAATCAAATTTAGAAAAGGTCGCTGTAAGTACAGTTCGATGGCCGTAGATGGAAATCGACTGTACGGGCCTTGATAAAATTATTAAAAATATTAATAATTTGTGTAAAATCATAGTATGTGAATTGGAAAGAACTGGGATGAAAAATTCCATATTTGTAAAGATGAAAATAGATTTTTATCGAAATGAACTAGTTTTGAACTAGAATAAGAATCAATTTATATTTTGAAATAAATAAATTGAATTTGAAAGTGGTTTTAAAAATAACCAGGTATTTCCAATACGTGAATTGGAATGGATTTGAATCGAAATTATCTTCGAAATATTTCGATGTTGGGTTTTGTGATTATACAGATATGGTTGTGGGAATTTGAAAGATATATTCATATCGTTATTTCCAATACGATATTTGTTGGTTTCAGAATTTGATATTGAATATAAGCCAGTATATTTTCTATTCAGAGCCTTATATTTAATATCAAATGTGATTTGGGTTTGTCGTGAATGGTGTCTTCATTAACACTGTTCTCAAGCCCAGTTGAGAAAAAGATTGAGTCTTTCTATTTAGATTTAATGAAGTGTATCAATTAAATAATATTTAATTGGAATTGAATTTGAATTGGTTTTTGGGTTTATCGTGAGCGGTGTTTTGGACAACACCTGTTCTTTAACCCGATTAACACTAGAATGTGATTTTGGGTTTATCGTGAATCGTGTTTTAGATGACATTGGTTCTTTAACCTAGTTAAAAGCAGGATTGATTTTTGAAAAGATTAAAACTAAGTTGAGTTTTAATGAATCTTTAATTAGATTGAAATGTGAATTGATAATTTAAATTATCAAATCTGAAAGGTGATCGAAAATGGGGTACTACCAGTTTTGCTCCAAAACGATAGTTAAATCTTTAATTAGATTTGAACGTGAAATGGTAATTAATTTTACCGATAGCACCGTGGTGTTAGATATGAAGTATGACCAGTTTTACTTCATGGGATGAATAGGTTGGGATTGGGAAATAAAATAAATAATTACTTCGGTGTGGTTCGCTAATCCTGACTAGTTTGAAATGATATCCAAAGAAAGATTAAAGAATAAATTTAGAAGAATTTATCTTTGATAAAATTAATGGGAACCTTTTCCAAAGAATGTGAATAATTGAATAAATGAATATTCATAATTGGAATGAGGCTTATGTCGTGATTGTGTAACATTTGTTTATAACATACGTGGGTTATTCGGAAAGGCCGGGTTTATACCCATTCTGAATAACCGATTCGACGATAAGTCGAAGATGAAGACGGTGGTTGAAGACTGGAAGTCTTCACATCGTTTGGGTGATTGCTGATGATCTCGATTAGGCTGTACACCCAAGAGGAGAGAAACAGTTGGTGATCGTCCAAACGTACTTGGAGATGGATGGATATGCGAGGAAAGTGCCTCCGGTTTCATTCAGACCCAGAACGAACATTTATATTGGTTGAGTAGTTTATGAATTCTGGTCGATCAGTTTGATCCACTGTATCGATAGGGGTTACTAAACACTTGAATTCGATAAACCGACACAGTATGTGTAACCCGGGATTTTGTCGGTCTTGGTTATCCGATATACAACACATATCGAACATCCAAGGATCGAAAATACCGATCATTAATGAAAGAAATTAGAGGGTGAGGAAAGATAAGATAGAAACTTAGAATAGAAGAAGAAGAACAACACAACATCAGAGTAACACGAACCTCACAGCGGAACGAATAACATATAATATATAACATAACTTTTGAAATATAAATCAGTATATGTATACAAAAACATTATCAGAGTACAACACTTACAACACAGCGGAATAATAATAGCTATATAATCCTGAAGCCTCCTGCTCCAGCTCTTCAATGTATCTGTAAATCCCGACTACTTGACTGCCCGTACAAAATTGGGCACCCAAGAGTTTAGGGAAGACAAAACAAAATAAACTCCGGGTCAGTCATGGGACTGGTATGAGTAAAACAGTTTAAAAACAGCTTAAGCAGGTAAACGATATCTCATAAGACCACGCCGTATAACGGAACGGGTTTTTCCCTTATGAGAATCCAAATTATATTTATATCAAAAACCTTTTGATATTATAATAATGTCTATCAACCACAATATAATAATCATCTAGCAGAAACACTTCCATCTCACGTTCTACATATATAATATACAATCAAAATCGCAAGCACGTATTGGGTAATGGATTTCCAACTATGACAAGGTATGGAACCACCTTTCACTAGTGTACCTCTAGAGAGGAATACACTGGGTTCAACAAGAACATCTTGCAATCCGACCACACATGACCGACCACTCATTTCGCTTGAGTGTATCGAATGTATATCACCAACGGTTGGGATCAACAACTGTTTCCCGAATGGGACAACATCAACAATAGATTTTTAGAAGTAAATGAAACTCTAGATCATGTGATTATACACCCTAATAGGTGCGACCTACATAGCCATGCTGCCTGCCCGATTTCTGTCATTTACCGGATGTGAGACTAGAAACTACGCTTTATCATCACTTCAGATTTACTTCGAATGCCACATTGTCAGATCCATCGAAAATCACTAATTGACGTCTACAACAGTACATTACGTGTTAGCTAAAGAAGTGCCCTTCTCCGATTCCACTCTTGGTACGGTTGAAGAAATCAATGTACGTGACCTTTCTGGAAATACACTGTCAGACATTCATCGATACAAGTCATCCAGGAATAGGATGAACCGAAGGTACTATTCAGTATATCCATCTAAGGCACTGTTATCTAAGATTTATAGAACAGCCCTTGCACTTTACTCTATCTTCAATTATCCTTATCATATATGATTCGCAGCGCTTATGCCAATACAGAGTGGTTCTTTGGATAATAATCCAACCGGTCTCTCTATATTAACAACGTTAAAATGGTCGAAAACTTCGATAGTCGGTGAGTTAACTATCAAAGAAAAACAGGTGTGCAAACAACGATATTATTTCCAAATGGAAATTATACCAATCAATCATCAATCATATATATATATATATTCATATTTCCTTGTTTTCTATGTTTAGAAAGTATACGTTATTAACACTGGAAAACATTTCCATTGTTATTTACATATCACTATCATTTCACAACTATCAGTCCCTGACTATAAACTAGTAGGAGAACAATTCTCTAAGTATAAACCTCGAAGGCCGAAACCAACATCTGATCGATACTCAGAAAACTATTCAACTTAACTAATCTCTAGTCAGTTTCTAAACTTGTTTAACTCTATTTCTTTAACTCTATTTGATTAACTCACTGGTTAACTCTAACTGATTAACTCGAACTGATTAATTATAACTGATTTCTTCCAACTGATTACTCTATTCATTTCCTAAATAAATATTCCTTTATCCTATTTGTTTTCTAAATAAATATTCTCCTTTATAATCTCCTATTTATTTTCTAAATAAATATTCTCAAATTATTTCCCTTTTATCTCGTCAATTTCCTTTTATAATCCTATTTAGTTTCCAACTAAATATTCCTTTTACAATTCTATTTATTTACTAAATAAATATTCCTTTATTCTATCCTATCCGTTTTATCAACACTTTCCTTTTTATAAAACTCTATTCGTTTTATAAACATTTTCCTTTTATTTACTTTTGAAATATTTCCTTTTATAAAATCTGTTGATTTTATAAAATCCCCTTTATTTCAATATACATTGAAATTTTTCTTTTTACATCCCAGGGTCTCTTATGATATTGAAAATATCGAATAACAATGACCAATATCATTTAAACATACATAACCATCAACAGATTGTATATATAATCATATATCACAATATATGAAACAAAACAGTATTTAAATATTGAGGAATCCAGTTGGATCCCTCCAACCTGTTTCCCTGCATCTACAGATGTTACACAATATAATCAACATCACTTTCAGTTCCATATGATATATTCTGTTAAACAAAATCAATATAGCAATTCAACTAACTGACTAGCAGTTCAATCAAACAATCAACACACAGTCAATAAACCAATATTTAACAGTTCTAAAAATACAACATGAAATTATAAATTGTTCAGAGTTAGTGAGATTTACTCACATTGGACTATCATCGTTAATTAACGATAATTGTCGTTTGATTTGAATCAAACAGTTTATTTCGCCATTAATTCAAACTAGCTCGGATTCACTCCCAGTTAGCTCCATGGTGTAGCCACCGTCCCCACGATCTCAACGCAACTTACGGTTCGTCAATCTGATATCGTATGACAAAGATATGGCCTTAACAAGTTAATACATATTTTAGATTAAAATAAAACTTAATTAAATTTCAAGTGGCTTTACCTCTTTCAAACTCGGCTCGATGCCACATCATAAAGCCCACGGCCCATTCATATCCTTCATCCCTCTTAGTAACCACCAAAACCCGCTCTATTCATTTCAATGGCAAAAAAAACCTGATCATAAACCTATCACCAACTCCCTCATTACTTCATGGATTCCCGAACCAACATCACCAATTTCCTCCACTTCGAATCCTCATTCACTTCGACACCACTAGAACAGGCTCGACGCCCCCTTGCTCATCGCGTCGAAACCTAGCAGACGCACAGTACAGTAGACATTGACATTGATTTTCACCAAAACCACCAAAATCTTGCTCGCAGGTTCCATTTCCTACAACCAATCCAAAAACAGCCTCGATTTGAATCAATTCTTCCTCGTTTAGGCCAAAACTCGAGCCCTGGGCGTTACTATATATTTCCAGCAAACCGAGAATGACATCGAACCAAAAGAAAGTGATACGAATGTGTAGAGATCCTCATCAGGATTCCATACATATATATTAAATTTTTTATAGATTTTTTTTGAATTTTAGAAGAATTTTCTAAGATCTCGTTTGATTTAGGAAGAAGAAATATTGGCGGCTGAGTATTTGATCGGTGAAGAGAATAGTGTTAGGTTAGAAATGTTAAGGGTAGTGGTATTTATAATGGTGAAAAATATCTAGATATTTTCGTTTATATATTTTCTTTTTATTGTTTTATTTTCATTTCAGTCTTCTAAAAATTCGTGTGATCACACACGATATTCAAAAATCACGAATCTAGACATGCAACTACATCTCGACATTACGGTCCCAACGGAACTGGTTTCGTCGAATTCCGACTTCGTATGCTCACACAACGTATTTTTAATCATCGAAATACTGACTTTTTCTAACTCTAAAAATCCGTACAGCCACACAGTGACTCTAAAAATCACGAAATTGGAAATCTAACAACTACTTAACATTGCGGATCCAACAAAATTAGTTTCGTCGAATTTCGACTTCGTTTGCAAAACTGGCTATTTTTAAAGCTCTGAACGACCCATTTAAATATATAAATATATTTAAATATAATTAAATTAAATATTTTAAAAATAAATATTATCGTCTACATTCACAGTGGAATACCATACAGCTCAGAAAAATCATATATGAATTTCTAAGTCGATATTCACTTCTGGGTCAACCCGATATCGATTTATATTGAAATTCCTTTTAAAATATAAATAATTCCTTTATAAATTATAAAGGAATTCCACAGTGACTTTTCTAAAATTTGATTTGGACGTGAATCAAAATCTACACGACGAAATCCAGATTTTTCTCTTCCACTAGAAAGATATACTCCACCAGCTCCACACGTTTCTTGTTTCACAGAAATCCAGCTTAAAACGAATCCTGTACATTCAGTTGAAGTTCGAATCGCCAATTTACGAACTGCAGCGCCATTTCGAGCTCGATTTTAATTATATTATAACTCTACGTTCAAACTGTCGTTTATATAATATATTCGTTATTCAACTTCAAATTCCACGCTGAACTAAATATCATGGATGATCCAGTTCACACCATATCGCCATTTCAGCCAATTCTGATTCTTTCAGAATTAAATATATTTTTTAATTTATTATTTTAATTAAATATTCACAGTTATTTAATTAAACAACCATTATATTCTCTAATCACTATTTAAATAATTAAATAAATTAATTATTATATCGCTGGAAAATGCGGGTCATTACATTCTTCCCCACTTAAAATAATTTCGTCCTCGAAATTGCTAAGTTAGAAGACGACCCTATCTATTGGAATTCCTAAGATTTGTTTACCCCTTATTTCTGATTTCAACTGAACCAATTAATATTGACTAAAATATTAATTCCTTCCGACTAACTAAAATTTTCAAAAATTCTGAAAATTTTCAAAAACTTTAAATTTTCGGAAAATTTCGCCATAACCTCCTTTATACAGCCTTATCGGTAAAACCACAACTCGCCTCTATAGGCCGTCTCCAACCCAAAAGAAAATCAAACAGCCATGCTGTTTGCCAATTCGGCTCATAAATCTCATGCTTATATCAAATATAAACTTGTACCTTTTTGTCGGGCATATCACTATGTCCTTTCACCTGTTACCAATTCAACATATACCAATGTTATCCCAGTCAAACTCCAATCTGTTTCTATCCACAAATCCAACCATTCACTTATACATAAGTCGAATTTTATTTCAAATTCGAGTTCCATTCTCAATTTTCAATTTCTCTTGGTGTAACACCCCGTAATTCCGTAACATTAAGTTTCACAAATTAAAGTATAATTAAATTTTAGAAGGGGAATTAAGGGAAACGGGTTACGCCATTGCGTTCATCTCGAAATTCTGCTTGAGATAGAGTCTGAGTTTGCATAAATTGGACTCCATATGAAAAAGATATCCTTATATTAAATATTACAGCAAAACATGGAAAAAAAAGAGGAATGAGAAAAGAATAATGTTTAGCATTGTTCTAACTTTTGTAAGTAAAAGACTTAGTAGCTCATTTGGTTGGAACACATGACTTGCATACGAAAGGTACAAGGTTCGATCCCCGCCAGCGTCCTATTTTTGTTTTAGGGGAATGGCTTAAAATAGCCTAGCGTGAACGCAGTTCAAAAAGTGGTTTAGTGGGAAGATAGATAAAAAGAAATATATATATATATATAATATGTATATATATAATATATATATATATATATACATATACGTATACATATACATATATATATATATATATATATATATATATATATGACGTGTACGCATCATGAGGCGTACGTTGCGCATTTTTTTTGGTTGTCAAGGATTGTTTTTTTATGGCCTTCTCCAATTGGATTTGTGACAAATTAAAAGTAAGAAAAGATTTATTCATATACAAATAAATATTTATATATGGGTAAATAAATGTGTAAAGGGGAGATGTATCTAATGTGCATACAAAAATAACAGTAAATGTTGATAATGTACATTAAGAAAGTAATTATGGCATAAGTAAAATTAGGAATTATTTATATATAGAATTTGTCCTAAATGAGAAATGTGTACATTGTAGGAAATATATATATATATATATATATATATATATATATATATATGCTAAAACATGAAATTACATGTAATTGGAATAGTAATTATGGCATAATTCAAAATGGGGGTAATTTGCATGCATTGTAATTATGGCATAATTCAAAATAGGGGTAATTTGCATGCATAGTAATTATGGCATAATTCAAAATGGGGGTAATTTGCATGCATAGTAATTATGGCATAATTCAAAATAGGGGTAATTTGCATGCATAGTAATTATGGCATAATTCAAAATAGGGGGTAATTTGCATGCATAGTAATTATGACATAATTTAAAATGGGAGTAATTTACAGTCCTTAATCGTGAACATAATTGGCCTCTTTTGAAATTGATGGCCTTGATTAACCCTAGCATTATCGGACGGCTCAAATTAAAATGCAACTCTATAAAAAGACCCTAGGTCTCCAACTAAATATTCACATGAAAATAAGAGTTGAAGCCGTGAAACACCCCACCTCCGTTAGGGTCACTCTGAACGGGAATGCCCTAATTTTGGTGGAGGTTTATAAGTATAAGTCACAGATATACAAGATAGATATAAGAACACATATTTTTGAATAGCGGAAAACAACAACAATTTTTATTTCAACAAAATATGTGTTACACAAACCATGTCATAATTTGTCTTACAACCCTTCCAAAAACATAACATCATCATAACTGTCTTGATTACATTATTTAAAGAAGCATAAAAAATAAGTAAACTGCATAAGTCCCACAATTTCTGCCCAAAGCCATAGTCCAAAACGAAAAAGATCCAAGCAATACATTCTTTCTCTTCAAGCTGGATGTGAAAACTGGTCAAGCTGCGGTATTCCCTCCCTATGGACCTAGGGGGGGGGGGAAACGAAAGAAAAGAAGACGAAAGAAAAGTAGAGTCAGACATAAAGCCTGAGTAAGTCTAGGACTATTCAGTCTATGAATAAAGAATTGGGCATGATAAGTATAAACTAGAAATGGGAAAACAATATAAACTAGGTTAAGTTATCTAGAGTTGAATGTACTAATCGTACCCCATATTAATCTCTGTATCCATATAAAGTAGTTCCCAACAGGCACTCCATAATCAGGGTGAAGTGATCCGTTTCTAATGATCGGCTCCTACTCGCATAGTTACATGTGTCTTACGGCCCCCGATGTTGTAGTTACCTATGCTGGTCCCACCATGGGGTGTATCAAGTCCTATAGTGGCGGCCTGACACAATCCTAGAATGCACAGGTATGCTACTGCACGCCCGCACCCCATTAGAACCTACACTGCTGCACCACCGCTGTCGATTTGACCTCTTACAGTCAGCCCAGTAATCGTGCCCTACCCTGCCTAGTTCAAGGTATCCTGATACACCTTGTAGGGTTACTGCTGAAAAGGGTCCCCCGCTACTAGGTTTTCTATTTCTAGCCAACATGCTAAGTTGGTTAAGTGTTCCGTAAACCTAACCCCCAATTAGTCTGTATAGTTTAGCATGTTCCATTTTGATTAAGTATTAATTTAATTTACTTAATCCTATCAATCCTGACTCAGCCTTAATTGTCTTATTAAAGCCTCGACCTCTCACATTAGACAGGTATTGTTGTGGCTGCCTGTTGCCGGTTGGGTCCGGGCAGTCTTACGCCACAACTCAGTCTAACCTCGGGTCCTTATTGGGCTCCGTGTTTAACCACCCACATTGGATAGGTATTGTTGTGACTACTGGACAGCCGGGCGGTTCCGGGCAGGTTTACATCACAACTCAATCCAACCTCGGGTTAAACACCTCGTATTTTCTAAATTTACATATTTTGTCTCTTTCCTTTTTGTATGTAAATATTTGCGGCCCATTATTCAAATTCACCTTTATTAGGTAAAATTATTTTATATCACTTAATTGTTTTTCAAGGTCGTTGTCATGCATGAAACATGCCAACATATATGTTTTATATTTTTAACCCAAACGTCATTACCCCCGTTTTATACGTTCACTACAATATAACATATGTTGGGTTTAACACCTAAACCCAACTTAGCCACATGAAAAAGGGGAGGCTTAGAACATGGTATTTATATATTCTAAGTAACATAAAAAGGGGAGTATGTACGCATGAACTTGCAACATAGCGAACTAATTAACATGAATTAGGTACATGTGAACTTGCATTGTAAAAGCATATAATCATGGCATAAACATACCTAAACATGAACCATTATATTCATATAATCATGGCATATACATACCTAAACATGGTTTTTAATCTATTTCATGTAAACTTGCAATTGGGATGTAAATCTAACTTAATTATGTGTCACATATATCATCATATGATTTTAATAACCACATAGGCTTAAAAGATGTTTTCAACTAGGCATAACACCAAACATAGTTTAGTCATGTTCATAAAGATGTTTACTTTTGTCTCTAATTCAAAAGTATGGTTTTACACTTGAATCATGCTGCCAATTCCAACATAAATTCATATACACCATAATACTTAGTTGAATCTGATTACACACTAAAAGTGATCATCATCATATTGGCATAATGGTGAATCATATACTTACATGAATCTAAATTAAACCACCACAAACATGTAGTTGTTAACTTCCAACATAAACCACATACTTGCTAATATCCCATTGTTATACCACAACAATTCCAAATCATTTAGAATCAAAGCAACATACAAATATAGATTATTATCACCACAAATCGAATACAATTCTATTTCTCATTTTGCACAAATCAAAACATAATTATTTATTCACATCAGAATAACACTTTACTTACAACGTATGACGAATCTTCAATTCAGGAATCTGAATTCTGAATTTGGAGATGCTATCCTTTGTTGTAGGCGTTGTTTTGATTTAATTGACGTTGCTTTAAGCTTTCGAATTGTCTCCTAATTGTCCCTCAATTTCTGACGGCTATTCCTAGTCCTTCCTCAGCAGCATGGCGGTTTCATCTCCATTTTTGTTTGTGTGAATTAGGGTGAGTCTTAGGTCCTTTTTATAGAGTTTGTGAGTTGATTAGGATCGTCGATGGTGCTTGGTTCAATAATAGCCGTTCGTTTGAAGGAGAGACCAATCAGGAGCTGACACCTAGCCCTAGTGACAAGGCAAGGATCAGAAAATCGACCAAGCACAGACCAGGCCAGCCGGGGGCTGGGTTCGACCTGGCTCAGGGGCCAGGTCGACCCCCCAGTCGACCCCCAAGTCGACTATGTAGTCGACCTGGGTGCCCCAGGTCGACTACCCAGTCGACCTGGGTGCCTTGGGCGGGAAAATTCCCGCCCTGGCCAATCCGGCCCGATTTTTGAATTTTAAATTTGTTTTCTAAGCTGTTCTGGTCTGTTTGAATTTTAAACTGATTTCTGAAACTTCCGGAGGCCATAACTCCCTCATACAGAGTCTGTTTTACACAAACTCAGACTCTATTTCAAGAAGAATTCCGAGACAAACGCAATGGCATATCCCTTTCGCCTTAATTCTTTGATTTGAAATTAGTTATACTTTAATTTGTGAATTTCACTGTTATGGAATACATGGGGTGTTACATTTTCCCCCATTTAAAAGGATTTCGTCCCTGAAATCTTCAAGTTCAGGAAGAATGTACGTCCTAACATCCAAACATCCATCAAACACGAGCATCCATTATCCTTAAAAGACTTCTAATGCTTCATGATCATATGCGAAGTGGGTGTACATGTACTTATCTAATGCAAAATCAGTCGGTCCACTGATTCAGTTGACCTCCTTAATGCAAATTATGTAAGTGCCATGAATCCATTATGTATGCAAATTTTCCTATTCATGATTCTACATGAGTGCTCAATCATTCATATATAAATGCAACACTCATATGGAAACACATTAAACCCAACCATATACGAATATAAATACATTTATGCATGTGCAATATGAAGTGACTGAGCCGATCTAAAGCCTGGATTGTGTGTATATGCAACCACGAGCAACCACTAGCAATCACTTGCAACCACATGCAACCATCATCCATAACATGTTTCAATTACATGTTTTCATCCAAAGAGTTTCTACCTAAAAGATAAGGTCGAGGAGGTATACCTAAAAAGATAGATAAAAGCGCAACTTAAGGAAAAAGAAAGATAGAAAATGTACCCTCGAAAATAAAAGGGTAGGCTGCGCGTATTCTAGCTTCAGTTTCCCAAGTTGCGTCTCCCTCGGTGTTGCTCCACTGAACTTTGACGAGCTTGACTTCGCGGTTCCGTAGCTTCTTCACTTTCGTTCCTAATATGCGGGTTGGGACTTTCCTCATAGTTGCTTCGCGTTCCACATCAGCTTCTTCTAGGATATTTGGCTCTACCACTTCAGCGGATTCATGTAGACATTTTCGGAGGTGCAAAACATGAAAGACGTTATGAACTCCGGCCAGCTTTTTGGGTAGCTCTAATCTATAGGCCATTTTCCCAATTTTCTCAATAATGCGAAACGATCCTACGAACCTTCGTGCTAGCTTTCCTGTGGTTCCAAAACGAACAACGTTCCTTGACGGAGATACCTTAAGAAAAACTCTGTCCCCAACCTCAAATTCAAGGTCGGTCCTCCTCTTGTCGGAGTAGGATTTTTGTCTATCTTGGGCTGTCTTCATTCTTCTCCGTATTAAGTCTACTTTTTCTGAAGTCTCTCGGATCATATCCGGTCGAAGTATGAGCTTATCAGTAGACTCCCACCAACAAGTGGGCGATCGGCTCGATCTTCCATATAGAGCTTCGAAGGGCGCCATTCCGGTGGTTGCTTAGTAGCTGTTGTTGTAGGCAAATTCTACCAAAGGAAGATGGTCTTCCCACGTCCCTCCGAAGTCAAGGACGCACAGTCTTAAAAGGTCCTCCAAAACTCTGTTCACTCTTTCTGTCTGGCCGTCGGTTTGGGGATGATGGGCTGTGCTCAAGCATAACTGTGTGCCTACCGCTTCTTGCAGACTCCGCCAAAACTCACTTGTGAAGATAGGGTCTCGGTCACTAACAATGCTGGATGGTATTCCATGGAGTCGAACAATTTCCTTGAGGTAAAGAGATGCTAGGGATGAGGCAGTTTTTTTTACTTTTGACAGGTAAAAAGTGGGCGCTTTTAGCAAGCCTATCCACAATTACCCAAATGCTAGTGTTGCCTCTTCTAGACCTAGGCAGTCCATCAATGAAGTCCATTGAGATGCTATCCAACTTCCACTACGGGACCTCTAGAGGATGGAGCAGACCGCCAGGCTTTTTCTGTTCCGCCTTAACCTGTTGGCACACCATACACTTAGAAACGAAATCTGCCACGTCCTTCTTTATGCTGTTCCAAAAGAATGTTCTCTTTATGTCCTTGTACATTTTATCTCCACCTGGATGTATCGTCATCTTGGAGTGATGTGCTTCCTCGAGAACCTTCTTTACTAAATCCCTTGTCTGTGGGACGCATAGTCTTCCGTCTCGCCTTAGCCAACCCTTGTCGTCGATGGAGTATCTGCTGAGGTGACTTGAAGTCTCGCCCCTAATGAGCCTATTAATCGTCTCCACAAGCTGAGGGTCTTCGCGTTGTGCTGTCCCTACTGCGTCCACTAAAGTCGGGCGTACTTCGAGGGATGCTAGCAAGCGCTGTAAAAAATCGGAGGAGGGCATAAAGTCAAAGCTGGCTATAAACTCTAGGCTTTGTCTTTCAACAAACAGCGGGCATAGGGTTAGTTTCTTTCGGCTCAACGCGTCTGCCACTACGTTGCCTTTGCTCGGAGTGTAGGAGATCTCGAAATCGTACGAGGCAAGAAACTCCATCCATCTCTGTTACCTCAAGTTAAGGTCTTTCTTCGAGAAAAGATATTTCAACGATTTATGGTCAGTGTAAAGTTCAAACTTCTCACCTAGGAGATAGTGTCGCCAAGACTTGAGTCAAAGACTATGGCAGCTAACTCAAGATCGTGGGTCGGGTAGTACTTTTCGTGCACTTTCAACTGCCTTCCACCGTAAGCTACTACCCTTCCTTCTTGCATTAAGACAACGCCTAGCCCTGTCCTACATGCATCTGTATAAACTGTGAACATCTTGCTTCCATCTGGCAACGTCAAAACTGGGGCTGTTGTAAGAGCCCTTTTCAGTTGTTGGAAAGCATATTCGCAATCCAAGTCCCAATTGAACACTAGATTCTTCTTGGTCAGCTTTGTGAGCGGAGCTGAGATTTTTGCAAAATCCCTTATGAATTTTCGGTAGAAACCTGCTAGCCCTAGAAAACTTCGGACCTCAGTTGCATTCCTTCGTTTCTTCCAATCCTGTACCGCTACTATTTTAGCAGGGTCCACAGCTAACCCATTTTTGGATACTATGTGCCCAAGGAACCTCACTTCTTCTCTCCAAAAATGGCATTTGGAGAATTTGGCTTTTAGCTGATGGACTCGCAGAGTTTCCATGATTGCCCTTAGGTGTTGAGCATGCTCTTGTTCACTCTTTGAGAAGATCAAGATATCGTCTACGAAGACCACTACGAACTTATTAAGGAAATCTCTGAACACTCTTGTCATTAGGTCAACGAAGTAAGCGGGTGCGTTTGTCAAGCCAAAAGGCATGACAAGCCATTCAAAGAAGCCGTCTGGGGTTCTGAATGCTGTCTTATCGATACTATCTTCAGCCACCCTTAGCTGATGAAAATCGGTCGCCAAATTGAGTTGGGAGAAGACAGACGCTCCTACAAGCTGATCAAATAGATCGTCAATTCTGGGGAAAGGGTGCCTATTCTTTTTCGTTAGCTTGTTGAGCTTCCTATAGTCAACACATAGACGAAGTGAACCATCCGACTTTGTAGCGAACACCACTGGAGCGCCCCATTCTGAAATGCTCCTTCTAATGAACCCCTTCTCTAGAAGCTCTTTAATCTATTTACTGAGCTCCTTTCTTTCCCGTGGAGCCATGTGTCTAACGGGCAACGCAACGGGCTTTGCATTATCTACAAGATATATGCGGAAGTCTATCTCCCGCTTCGTAGGCAAGCCCTTCACCTCTTCGAAGACATCCGGATATTCCCGGACCACTCTAACCGATTGCAAATTTTCAACAGAGGCATCTAGCGATTCAAGATAACTAAGCATAACCGCGTATGAGGGATTACAAGTAATTTCCAGAGTGTTACCGAGTTGGGTCAGAATCCTAACTACCATTTTCTCACAATCCAGGATGGCACCATTACTGGATTGCCAATCCATTCCCAAAATCAAACCATATCCCGAAAAGCCCAAAACAAAGGCACTACATTTAAATTCTACGCTTAGAATAGCAAATTTCAATCCCACACAGATCATAGACAAATGAGTTGGGCCCCCTATTGGATTTGAAACAATTAAGGGGTCCTCTACCATTCTAGTTTCTAGGTGCAGAGATTCTACTAAAGCAGATGAGATAAAGGAGTGTGATGCGCCAGAATCAAATAAAGTGCGAACTGGGTGATCATAAAGATAAACTACACTTTCTAAAGAAGTATTTATACCTCGCTGCTGCAGAGGTGGCGCTTCTAGCGCATGAACTTGTGCCCCTGAGGTGGATCCAGCCCTCTGCCCCTGCCCTCGTTTCTTTGGGCAATCCTTAGCCATATGGCCTGTTTCACAGCAAGAAAAGCACCCACCATTCATCTTGGCCTTCTTTTTACGGCAATCTTTCACCAAGTGCCCCATTTTGCCACAGAAATTTCACTTCCTCTTCTCTTTGTTTTCTTTCCTGCCCTTCTTAAAGTCTATCTTCTTAGGCTGTAAACCCTCTTTCTTCCCTTGAGAGCTTTCTGCCTTTGTCTCCTTCTTGCCCTTATCCTCTTCGTTCAGCAATGCCATCTGCACCAGCCCTTCATACATAGCTCCCATGGATATATGGGTCATGGCCAAACTGTGTAATGGCTCATTCAACCCCTTGACGAAACGGAGAGCTTTCTTGTGCGGGGTGTTGACTAGGTCCAGTCCGAACCTAGCCAGCTGATTGAACTGATTAACATACTCTTTGACTATCATATTCCCTTGCTTAAGAAATAAGAATTTTTCCAACTGAAGACTCCTTTCAGCTTCTGAGAGAAATTTAGCATCAAACCTTGCCCTAAAGTCCTCCCACGTTTCCACTGGTCTTTCTGCATTGGTGACTTCCCACTAGTAGGAAGCCTCGCCTTTAAGTAGCCATACTGCCAGTTGTACTTTCTGCCTATCTTCTACCTCAAAGATGACGAATAAGTCCTCGGTCTCCTTTAGCCAATTCCTGGCTACCACGAAGGACTCGGTTCCATGAGAGTCCTTTCCTCCCATAGCTTTAAAATCTTTACATATTTTAGCAAAAGTATTTCCCCGCGGAGGAGGTGGAGGAAGAGGTGCTGCTGCAGCTGGATGATTTCCTTCAGCTGGAGGAGGAGGAACGGTAGGACCAGGCTGAGTGGCCCTTGCCTCTAAAAATTGTCTAAACCAACCGGGTATTGGTACACCCTCTGGAAAGTTAAGTTCTTCGGACATGCTGAAACAAAAAAGATAGATTCAAGACGAGGGATAAAAGATAGTACCTATGGCTTTGGGGGGGACTATGCCTTTCTAAAATAATATATATATGTATATATATTTTAAAATGCTTGTTTTAATTTTCTTTTGAAAATAAATTTTCAAAACTTTTTATCTTATCTTGTAAACCTATGCTCTGATACCAAGTGAAACACCCCACCTCCGTTAGGGTCACTCTCAACGGGAATGCCCTAATTTTGGTGGAGGTTTATAAGTATAAGTCACAGATATACAAGACAGATATAAGAACACATATTTTTGAACAGCGGAAAACAACAGCAATTTTTATTTCAACAAAATACGTGTTACACAAATCATGTCATAATTTGTCTTACAACCCTTCCAAAAACATAACATCAACATAACTGCCTTGATTACATTATTTAAAGAAGCATAAAAACATAAGTAAACTGCACAAGTCCCACAATTTTTGCCCAAAGCCATAGTCCAAAACGAACAAGATCCAAGCAATACATTCTTTCTCTTCAAGCTGGATGTGAAAACTGGTCAAGCTGCGGTATTCCCTCCCTGTGGACCTGGAGGGGGGAAAACGAAAGAAAATAAGATGAAAGAAAAGTAGAGTCAGACATAAAGCCTGAGTAAGTCTAGGACTATTCAGTCTATGAATAAAGAATTGGGCATGATAAGTATAAACTGGAAATGGGAAAACACTATAAACTTGGTTAAGTTATCTAGAGTTGAATGTACTTATCGTACCCTATATTAATCTCTGTATCCATATAAAGTAGTTCCCAACAGGCACCCCATAATCAGGGTGAAGTGATCCGTTTCTAATGATCGGCTCCTACTCGCATAGTTACATGTGTCTTACGGCCCCCGATGTTGTAGTTACCTGTGCTGGTCCCACCATGGGGTGTATCAAGTCCCATAGTGGCGGCCCGACACAATCCTAGAATGCACAGGTATGCTACTGGTGCCCAGTGCCTTATTTTTCTACGCCGGAATGTGTGCACGCCCGCACCCCGTTAGAAGCTACACTGCTGCAACACCGCCGTCGATTTGACCTCTTACAGTCAGCCCAGTAATCGTGCCCCACCCTGCCTAGTTAACGGTATCCTGATACACCTTGCAGGGTTACTGCTGAAAAGGGTCCCCCGCTACTAGGTTTTCTATTTCTAGCCAACATGCTAAGTTTGTTAAGTGTTTCGTAAACCTAACCCCCAATTAGTATGTATTGTTTAGCATGTTCCATTTTGATTAAGTATTAATTTAATTTACTTAATCCTATCAATCATGACTCAGCCTTAATTGTCTTATTAAAGCCTCGACTTCTCACATTAGACAGTTATTGTTGTGGCTGCCTGTTGCCGGTTAGGTCCGGGCAGTCTTACGCCACAAATCAGTCTAACCTCGGGTCCCTATTGGGCTCCGTGTTTAACCACCCACATTGGATAGGTATTGTTGTGACTACTGGACAGCCGGGCGGTTCCGGGCAGGTTTACATCACAACTCAATCCAACCTCGGGTTAAACACCTCGTATTTTCTAAATTTACATATTTTGTCTCTTTCCTTTTTATATGTAAATATTTGCGGCCCATTATTCAAATTCACCTTTATTGGGTAAAATTATTTTATATCACTTAATTGTTTTTCAAGGTCGTTGGCATGCGTCAAACACGCCAACACATATGTTTTATATTTTTAACCCAAACGTCATTACCCCCGTTTTATACGTTCACTACAATATAACATATGTTGGGTTTAACACCTAAACCCAACTTAGCCACATGAAAAAGGGGAGGCTTAGAACATGGTGTTTATATATTCTAAGTAACATAAAAAGGGGAGTATGTACACATGAACTTGCAACATAGCGAACTAATTAACATGAATTAGGTACATGTGAACTTGCGTTGTAAAAGCATATAATCATGGCATAAACATACCTAAACATGAACCATTCTATTCATATAATCATGGCATATACATACCTAAACATGGTTTTTCATCTATTTCAGGTAAACTTGCAATTGGGATGTAAATCTAACTTAATTATGTGCCACATATATCATCATATGATTTTAATAACCACATAGGTTTAAAACATGTTTTCAACTAGGCATAACACTAAACATAGTTTAGTCATGTACATAAAGATGTTTACTTTTGTCTCTAATTCAAAAGTATGGTTTTACACTTGAATCATGATGCCAATTCCAACATAAATTCATATACACCATAATACTTAGTTGAATCTGATTACACACTAAAAGTGATCATCATCATATTGGCATAACGGTGAATCATATACTTGCATGAATCTAAATTAAACCACCACAAACATGTAGTTGCTAACTTCCAACATAAACCACATACTTGCTAATATCCAATCGTTATACCACAACAATTCCAAATCATTTAGAATCAAAGCAAAATACAAATACAGATTATTATCACCACAAATCGAATACAATTCTATTTCTCATTTTACACAAATCAAAACATAATTATTTACTCACATCGGAATAGCACTCTACTTACAACGTATGACGAATCTTCAATTTAGGAATCTGAATTTGGAGATGCTATCCTTTGTTGTAGGCGTTGTTTTGATTTAATTGACGTTGCTTTAAGCTTTCGAATTGTCTCCTAATTGCCCCTCAATTTCTGATGGCTATTCCTAGTCCTTCCTCAGCAGCATGGCGGTCTCATCTCCATTTTTGTTTGTGTGAGTTAGGGTGAGTCTTAGGTCCTTTTTATAGAGTTTGTGAGTTGATTAGGACCGTCGATGGAGCTTGGTTCAATAATAGTTGTTTGTTTGAAGGAGAGACCAATCAGGAGCTGACACCTAGCCCTAGTGACAAGGCAAGGCTCAGAAAATCGAACAAGCACAGACCAGGCCAGCCGGGGGGGCTGGGTTCGACCTGGCTCAGGGGCCAGGTCGACCCCCAGGTCGACTATGTAGTCGACCTAGGTGCCCCAGGTCGACTACCCAGTCGACTTGGGTAGCCCAGGTCGACTACCCAGTCGACATGGGTGTCTTGGGCGGGAAAATTCCCGCCCTGGCCCATCCGGCCCGATTTTTGAATTTTATATTTGTTTTCTAAGCTGTTTTGGTCTGTTTCGATTTTAAACTGATTTCTGAAACTTCCGGAGGCCATAACTCCCTCATAGGGAGTCCGTTTTACGCAAACTCGGACTCTATTTCAAGAAGAATTCCGAGACGAACGCAATGGTGTATCCCGTTTCCCTTAATTCTTTGATTTGAAATTAGTTATACTTTAATTTGTGAATTTCACTGTTATGGAATACACGGGGTGTTACAAGCCGCCATGCTGTCGAATGAGAACTAAAGGGAGCCTCCATTTGAAAGAGACGAACAACAAAGCTAATACAAGTAAGAGATTAAAGCTACAAAAAACTAAAATCAAAGCAACGTATTCCCAAAGGAAAGCTTTGCAAATTCAGAACCTCGGAACTCAGAAAACAAGACCGTCTTACGTTGTAAGTTTAGCTATATTTGTGGGATGCGAATTAAGATAAATATCATGCTTTGCGATGAAATGATAATAGTACGATGGTTGTTATGTTTTGTTATGTTGTATAATATTGATCTATGCCAGTGATTGGATTCTATTATCATGTTGAATTGGGAATTATTGATAGGCTTATTCGTATGGATATGGACTTGAGATTGTAACATCTTATGAAAAATTGTATAGTCTATTATGCAAGTTTATGTTGTAAAATCATGCGACCAAATGTCAAATCTATATGTTTATGTATATGCAAAACCTATGTACATGTTTATGTTGATTATGTTAAAGTTGCAAGTTCACACCTATGTACATGTTTATGTTGATTATATTAAAGTTGCAAGTTCACACCTATGTACATGTTTATGTTGATTATGTTAAAGTTGCAAGTTCATACCTATGTACATGTTTATGTTGATTATGTTAAAGTTGCAAGTTCACACCTATGTACATGTTTATGTTGATTATATTAAAGTTGCAAGTTCACACCTATGTACATGATTATGTTGATTATGTTATAGTTGCAAGTTCACACCTACGTACATGTTTATGTTGATTATGTTAAAGTTGCAAGTTCACAACTATGTACATGTTTATGTGATTATATTAAAGTTGCAAGTTCACACCTATGTACATGTTTATGTTGATTATATTAAAGTTGTAAGTTCACACCTATATGTTTATGTTTGTGTTGATTTTGTCAAAAATTACCTATGTACATGTTTATGTTGATTATATTAAAGTTGCAAGTTCACACCTATGTACATGTTTATGTTGATTATATTAAAGTTGCAAGTTCACACCTAAATGTTTATGTTTGTGTTGATTTTGTCAAAAATTGCAAGTTCATAGTTAATGTTGATTTCATGCCAATTTTGTGAACGTTAAATTAGGCTAAGTTAGTAGCCTAATACTTTATGTGAAATCAAGCGAACGGTAAATTAGGCTAAGTTGTTAGCCTAATATTTAGACGGGGGTAACGTTGGGTAAAAACTTAATTATAGGAAACTTGACATAAATTGGTTAAAAATCACATAAGTGATTTATGGCATAAAATGGTATTAATTATATACCTAAACTAGTGAGATTGATTGGAAACAAATTTGGCAGTAACTTGAATTTGAATAATTTACATAATTAAAATGTAAATTAGAAAATACGAATATGCTTAACCCGAGGTTGGATTGAGTTGTGATGTAAACCTGCCCGGACCCGCCCGGCTGTCCAGTAATCACAACAATACCTATCCAATGTGAGAGGTTAAGGCATTGAGCCCAATAAAGACCCGAGTTTAGACTGAGTTGTGGCGTAAGACTGCCCGGAATCGACCGGCATACAGGCAGCCACAACAATACCTGTCTAATGTGAGTGGTTGGAGCTTTAATAAGACAATTAAAGCTAAGTTAGGATTGGTAGGGCTAAGTTAAGATTGGTAGGGTTAAGTTAACTAAAACACTTAACCAACTCAACATGTTAACAAGACAAGACTTGTAGGGGTTAAGTAACTAAGAAAACACTTAGCCAATTTAACATGTTAACCAGACTAGAGGGTGGGGTTAAGCAAAGTTAATACACTTAACCAATTTAACATATTAACTAGACTAGAGGGTGAGGTTAAGTAAATTTAGAATATTTAACCATTATAACATGTTAGCTAGATAAGTGGGTGAGGTTAAGTAAATACACTTAGCCAATTTAATATGCTAGCTGGACTAGAGGGTAGGGTTAAGTAAACTTAGAACACTTAACCATAATAGTGTGACAAATGAACAGGGTTAAGTTAAAACATGAAGGGACAATACTTAACCATTAGAATAGGTTAATTAAACGGATGTTAGGGTTAAGTTAACTAAGGGGAACACTTAACCAATACAAGATGAATGGGTAGGGTCAAGTAATAAGAAATACTTAACCAATATAGCTTGGTTTATGGTAGGGTTAAGTCAACATGAGCTACTGATAACACTTAACCAGCTTAATATGACAAAGGAATGGGTTGATTTAACTTGAGTTGACTAATGACACCTAACCAACTTTATGAAGAAGAGAACTAAGTAGTAAAACTTAGTTAAGAAAACTAAGTAGTAAACCTTAGGAGAAAACCAGAAGGAGCGAACGTCCATGTGATTTTAAAGAAGGCTCCAACGAATTGGGTTACGAAGCCCGAGGCTTCGAGGGGACGTGAGGGTACTCTTGGTATCCCTCTGTGAGGCTGCAGATGATCCTCCTGGGCTTACAGAGGTTAAGGTCTGCGTTAGAAGAACCAAGGGTATGCCTTGGTTGCAATACAAGGCAACCTAAAGACTAGGATGGACCAGCATGATTCGGCGAGACCAGTAGCCCTGTGATAGCAACTCATCCTCTACCTACCATCTTCAGTCAATCGCAGTACGCATGCAGAAAGGTAGAGAACTCCCAACATACCATATAATTGCTATCTAGTTATGGGTGTGGCTGGCCAATAGGAAAGTGGGGCATAGGTGGGAAAAGTATAGTTCTCGTGCTTGATTTTCTTGGATTGCCTTTCATTAGTTGAGGGAGGGGTCACGTGGGACCATAACCACTGGTAGAAAAACAGACCTTAGCATCTGCATCGGCAGATAACTTAAAGCTCCCGACCGAGTTCCATATCTCTTGATTAGCCCTGTTACGGGACTCGGGCCGCACATATAGTGTACATGTGCATCTAGACAGCGATAAACGATTTGCGACACATACGTGGGGAAAGTCTAGGAACATATACCACTCTAGGTAGTGTGTCCTAGACTAGAGGCATCGTTCGACAGGTTGCATAATCCCTAGTTGGACCTAGGTGGCATAAACCCTGAATCCGAGAAGCATTCAATAGGTAACATAAACCCTAGTTGGATCTAGGTCGTGTAAACCCTAGTTGAATCTCGGAAGCGCCCGATAAGAAAACCCTAGATTAGACCTAGGTAACAAATAATAGATGTACATCTAAAGGCAACCGCAATTACAAGGATAAGGATCACGTTATCATCTTTATACAGATTACTAGTTGGGATACTAGTTAGGTGCTGCAGAGATATAGAATGGGGTGTGATAGTATATTCGGTTTTAAACTGTCTTGCCTTGGTTTATGTTAGACTGTTATTCCTGTATCGTCCTGTTCTCAGTTTATGCAAGTCAAGATCTTTTTATTATTCTCATGCTAGAAATATAGCTAGACTTACTCAGGCTTTATATCTGACTCTGTTTTTCTTTCGTCTTCTTTTCATCCGTTTCTCCCCCTAGGTAGTCAGGGAGGGAGTAGCTCTACTTAAGTTTGGACCGTTCATGTTTCGAAGCTTGAAGATTAGTCAAAGTTTTTCTTGGATTCTCTTTTCCACCGCTATGGCTGGCTTATGCTACACTGGGGAATATAAATGTTATTTTATGCTTCTTTATTTTGTAAGACAGATGATACTCTGGTATTGGAAAGAAATTGTTGTACAAACTATTTTATCAATAAAGTAAAGATTCATTTTCCACTGTTTTAATTTTTTTTCTGTCTTGTAATTTATTTGCATCTTTTACCTTAAATGCTCCACAGAACTTAGTGCATTCCCTTTGTGAGTGACACTAACGGATGTGGGGTGTTACACTTGGTATCAGAGCTGAAGGTTACCGGATCAGATAAAAGATTTGAAAAATTATTTTCAAAACGGTTTTAAAAAAAAGAAGCATTTTCAAAAGAAAAGTTTTGGTTTAAAGGCATATTCCCCAAAGCCATACGCACTCTCTTCTGATTCTCTGTTTGAATTCTTGTCCCCTTCTTTCTTGAGTCTTTGGGGCTCCTGGCTTTCTGGGAGGTAACCTCATCGCTGCATGGTTCCGTAAGCTTGATAAGGCTACGATACCTATCGAAGGGCGAAGCAGTGCCCGACTTCCACCTATTGTCACAGTAGTTTCGCCTGCGGCTAATTTTCTTCCAAGCTTTGTAGGGTTCTTTGTGCAATAGAGGTAGCTTTAAAGAGAACTGTAAACATGTTACACAAGGATGGTAAAGGTGGGAGATGAATAATTGTGGCAGGTGCCCTAGGTAGGAAGAAAGACTGACCTTAAGAGAGGTAAAAAGTACATAGCAACCTTTAGCTTTAGACCCTCAGATTTGTAACATGATGGATAAGCTAAGTAGAGGAGAGACCTCTAATCATCTTAGTATATACACTAGTATCAAGGTTAACATTTGTTTATCTTGGAAATGGAGGAGAAGCTTCGCAATCATGAAGTTAAATTAGATGAGGTACCGTATAGCGAAGCTCGAGAAGGTGCGACATATAAGACTGGAGACTAGACACCAACATCATACCCTTTTTCTTAAAGGTATATCCTTGATCTCTTTTTTTTAGGAATTTTATGCATACTTTCTAGCTTTTAAGGTATATCCTCTAGGATGTATCATCGATCCTTAGGTAGAAGCCAATGGATGTAAACATGTATTTGAAACATGTTATGAATGATGGTGGCAAGTGGTTGCTCGTGAATGCATACACGCACCATAGGCGCTAGAACAACTCAGTCACTTTCATATTGCATTCACATATATGTATTTTCTTAACGGATTTAATTTGATATGTTATCATATGGATGTTGCATATGGATGAATGGCTATGCACACATGTAGTATTTACATAACTAGGGATGCTTGCATACATGATTGGACGCAAGGCACTGACATAATTCGCATTAAGGAGGTCAACTGAATCAGTAGACCACCTGATTTTGCATTAGATAAAGACATATACACACACTATGCATATGAATATGAAAGCATTTAGAAATCTTTTTAAGGACAATGAATGCCTGTGATTGAATGGTTGAGTAGATGGGTGATTGGATGGTAGGATACATTCTTCCTAACTTGAAGATTTCGGGGACGAAATCCTTTTAAGAAGGGGAGAATGTAACACCCCGTTATTCTCCAACATTAAGTTTCACAAATTAAAGTATAATTAAATTTTAGAAGGAGAATTAAGGGAAACGGGTTACGCCATTGCGTTCATCTCGAAATTCTGCTTGAGATAGAGTCCGAGTTTGCGTAAATTGGACTCCATATGAAAAAGATATCCTTATATTAAATATTACAGCAAAACATGGAAATAAAAAGAGGAATGAGAAAAGAATAATGTTTAGCATTGTTCTAACTTTTGTAAGCAAAAGACTTAGTAGCTCATTTGGTTGGAACACATGACTTGCATACGAAAGGTACAGGGTTCGATCCCCGCCAGAGCCCTATTTTTGTTTTAGGGGAATGGCTTAAAATAGCCTAGCGTGAACGGAGTTCAAAAAGTGGTTTAGTGGGAAGATAGAAAAAAAAAGATATATATATAATATATATATATATATATACATATACGTATACATATACATATATATGACATGTACGCATCATGAGGCATACGTTGCGCATTTTTTTTGGTTGTCAAGGATTGTTTTTTTGTGGCCTTCTCCAATTGGATTTGTGACAAATTAAAAGTAAGAAAAGATTTATTCATATATAAATAAATATTTATATATTGGTAAATAAATGTATAAAGGGGAGATGTATCTAATGTGCATACGAAAATAATAGTAAATGTAGATAATGTACATTAAGAGAGTAATTATGGTATAAGTGAAATTAGGAATTATTTATATATAGAATTTGTTCTAAATGAGAAATGTGTACATTGTAGGATATATATATATATATGCTAAAACATGAAATTACATGTAATTGGAATAGTAATTATGGCATAATTCAAAATGGGGGTAATTTGCATGCATAGTAATTATGGCATAATTCAAAATAGGGGTAATTTGCATGCATAGTAATTATGACATAATTCAAAATGGGGGTAATTTGCATGCATAGTAATTATGGCATAATTCAAAATAGGGGTAATTTGCATGCATAGTAATTATGGCATAATTCATAATGGGGGTAATTTGCATGCATAGTAATTATGACATAATTCAAAATGGGAGTAATTTACAGTCCTTAATTGTGAACATAATTGGCCTCTTTTGAAATTGATGGCCTTGATTAACCCTAGCATTATCGGACGGCTCAAATTAAAATGCAACTCTATAAAAAGACCCTAGGTCTCCAAATAAATATTCACATGAAAATAAGAGTTGAAGCCGCCATGCTGTCGAATGAGAACTAGAGGGAGCCTCCATTTGAAAGAGACGAACAAAAAAGCTAATACAAGTAAAAGATTAAAGCTACAACAAACTAAAATCAAAGCAACGTATTCCCAAAGGAAAGCTTTGCAAATTCAGAACCTCAGAACTCAGAAAACATGACCGTCTTACGTTGTAAGTTTAGCTATATTTGTGGGATGCGAATTAAGATAAATATTATGCTTTGTGATGAAATGATAATAGTACGATGGTTGTTATGTTTTGTTATGTTGTATAATATTGATCTATGCCAGTGATTGGATTCTATTATCATGTTGAATTGGGAATTATTGATAGGCTTATTCGTATGGATATGGACTTGAGATTGTAACATCTTATGAAAAATTGTATAGTCTATTATGCATGTTTATGTTGTAAAATCATGCGACAAAATGTTGAATCTATATGTTTATGTATATGCAAAACCTATGTACATGTTTATGTTGATTATGTTAAAGTTACAAGTTCACACCTATGTACATGTTTATGTTGATTATATTAAAGTTGCAAGTTCACACCTATGTACATGTTTATGTTGATTATGTTAAAGTTGTAGGTTCATACCTATGTACATGTTTATGTTGATTAGTTAAAGTTGCAAGTTCACACCTATGTACATGTTTATGTTGATTATATTAAAGTTGCAAGTTTACACGTATGTACATGATTATGTTGATTATGTTATAGTTGCAAGTTCACACCTATGTACATGTTTATGTTGATTATGTTAAAGTTGCAAGTTCACACCTATGTACATGTTTATGTTGATTATATTAAAGTTGCAAGTTCACTCCTATGTACATGTTTCTGTTGATTATATTAAAGTTGCAAGTTCACACCTGTATGTTTATGTTTATGTTGATTTTGTCAAAAATTGCAAGTTCATAGTTAATGTTGATTTCATGCCAATTTTGTGAACGTTAAATTAGGCTAAGTTACTAGCCTAATACTTTATGTGAAATCATGCGAATGGTAAATTAGGCTAAGTTGTTAGCCTAATATATAGACGGGGGTAACGTTGGGTAAAAACTTAATTATAGGAAACTTGACATAAATTGGTTAAAAATCACATAAGTGATTTATGGCATAAAATGGTATTAATTATATACCTAAACTAATAAGCAGTAACTTGAATTTGAATAATTTACATAATTAAAATGTAAATTAGAAAATACGAATATGCTTAACCCGAGGTTGGATTGAGTTGTGATGTAAACCTGCCCGGACCCGTCCGTCTATCTAGTAATCACAACAATACCTATCCAATGTGAGAGGTTAAGGCATTGAGCCCAATAAAGACCCGAGGTTAGACTAAGTTGTGGCGTAAGACTGCCCGGAATCGACCGACATACAGGTAGCCACAACAATACTTGTCTAATGTGAGTTGTTGGTGCTTTAATAAGACAATTAAAGCTAAGTTAGGATTGGTAGGGCTAAGTTAGGATTGGTAGGGTTAAGTTAACTAACACCCTTAACCAACTCAACATGTTAACAAGACAAGACTTGTAGGGGTTAAGTAACTAAGAAAACACTTAGCCAATTTAACATGTTAACCAGACTAGAGGGTGGGATTAAGCAAAGTTAATACACTTAACCAATTTAACATATTAACTAGACTAGAGGGTGAGGTTAAGTAAATTTAGAATACTTAACCATTATAACACGTTAGCTAGATAAGTGGGTGAGGTTAAGTAAATACACTTAGCCAATTTAATATGCTAGCTGGACTAGAGGGTAGGGTTAAGTAAACTTAGAACACTTAACCATCATAGTGTGATAAATGAATAGGGTTATGTTAAAACATGAAGGGACAATACTTAACCATTAGAACAGGTTAATTAAACGGATGTTCGGGTTAAGTTAACTAAGGGGAACACTTAACCAATACAAGATGAATGGGTAGGGTTAAGTAATAAGAAATACTTAACCAATATAGCTTGGTTTGTGGTAGGGTTAAGTCAACATGAGCTACTGATAACACTTAACCAGCTTAATATGACAAAGGAATGGGTTGAGTTAACTCGAATTGACTAATGAAACCTAACCAACTTTATGAAGAAGAGAACTAAGTAGTAAACCTTAGTTAATAAAACTAAGTAGTAAACCTTAGGAGAACACGAGAAGGAGCGAACGTCCATCTGATTTTAAAGAAGGCTCCAACGAATTGGGTTATGAAGCCCGAGGCTTCGAGGGGACGTGAGGGTACTCTTGGTATCCCTCTGTGAGGCTGCAGATGATCCTCCTAGGCTCACAGAGGTTAAGGTCTGCGTTAGAAGAACCAAGGGTATGCCTTGGTTGCAATACAAGGCAACCTAAAGACTAGGATGGACCAACATGATTCGGCGAGACCAGTAGCCCTGTGATAGCAACTCGTCGTCTACCTACCGTCTTCAATCAATTGCAGTACGCATGCAGAAAGGCAGAGAACTCCCAACAGACCATATACTTGCTATCTAGTTATGGCTGAGCCTGGCCAATAGGAAAGTGTGGCATATGTGGCAGAAGTATAGTTCTCGTGCATGATTTTTTTGGATTGCCTTTCATTAGTTGAGGGAGGGGTCACGTGGGACTATAACCACTGGTATAAAAACAGACCTTAGCATCTGCATCGGCAGATAACTTAAAGCTCCCGACCGAGTTCCATATCTCTTGATTAGCCCTGTTACGGGACTCGGGCCGCACATATAGTGTACATGTGCATCTAGACAGCGATAAACGATTCGCGACACATACGTGGGGAAAGTCTAGGAACATATACCAATCCAGGTAGTGTGTCCTAGACTAGAGGCATCGTTCGACAGGTTGCATAATCCCTAGTTGGACCTAGGTGGCATAAACCCTGAATCCGAGAAGCGTTCAATAGGTAACATAAACCCTAGTTGGATCTAGGTCGTGTAAACCCTAGTTGAATCTAGGAAGCGCCCGATAAGAAAACCCTAGATTAGACCTAGGTAACAAATAATAGATGTACACCTAAAGGCAACCGCAATTACAAGGATTAGGATCACGTTATCATCTTTATACAGATTACTAGTTGGGATACTAGTTAGGTGGTGCAGAGATATAGAATGGGGTGTGATTGTATATTCGGTTTTAAACTGTCTTGCCTTGGTTTATGTTAGACTGTTATTCCGGTATCGTCCTGTTCTCAGTTTATGCAAGTCATGATCTTTTTATTATTCTCATGCTAGAAATATAGCTAGACTTACTCAGGCTTTATGTCTGACTCTGTTTTTCTTTTGTCTTCTTTTCTTCCGTTTCTCCCCCCAGGTAGTCAGGGAGGGAGTAGCTCTACTTAAATTTGGACCGTTTATGTTTCGAAGCTTGAAGATTAGTCAAAGTTTTTCTTGGATTCTCTTTTCCACCTCAATGGCTGGCTTATGCTACATTGGGGAATATAAATGTTATTTTATGCTTCTTTATTTTGTAAGACAGATGATACTCTGGTATTGGAAAGCAATTGTTGTACAAACTATTTTATCAATAAAGTAAAGATTCATTTTCCACTGTTTTAATTTTTTTTTGTCTTGTAATTTATCTGCATCTTTTACCTTAAATGCTGCACAGAACTTAGTGCATTCCCTTTGTGAGTGACACTAACGGATGTGGGTTTTTACACTTGGCTTTTACAAATTCTACTTTAATTTGTTTTAATTCAAATAATCTATTTCTGGGAGTTTTTAAAAAGCTTTGCTTTTCTAAAAGCAAATACTCCTTTTTTAATTTTAAACAACTTGTTTTCTCAAAACACTTCAAAAACAAAATCTTTGGTAGTAATCCGTCATAGAACTCGAAGATGAACACTGTTGATGCTACAGTCATCATTAGAGTTTATTTTCTAGCGATCGAAGCGAGTTCAATACTGTATCACTTTTAAAACCATTCTAAACCTTTCCACTTTGAAATCAATTCCAAATATCATTTGGAATGCTTTAAACAATTTAAAATCTCCCAAGATTTTAAAATTCTTATGTATTTAACCCAAATCCAATTTCAACACTTTTCCACATTTTGGGAATTTCAATTCCAATTCTAATTTAAATTTCAGATTTAACTCAACTGATTCCACGTATTTTACTTATAGGAATTCTGATTGGTTATATATATAACCATTTCATTTATAATCGTACTCGATTATAATAACAACCAATATATCCAATATATATAATTCCTCTATATTAGGACATAATTTTGGGTAAATTTATTCTATTTGCCCTCTTTTCAAAACATATCGTGTCGACCCATCGTATTCGAGTGTTTATAATTCCCTACCGATACAGTGGATCAAACTGATCGATCAGAACTCAGAAACAACTCAACCAATGAATCTCCACAATATAAAACCACTTTATATCAAATTACAAATACGCACTCGTATATATACACTCAAACTCAATCTAGAGTATTACTAACCCCATCTCTACTGAGTCACGCCACAGAGCCAAGGTAATTCACTTAACCTTATGCTCTGATACCAACTGTAATGACCCGGGATTTCGTCGATCTTGGTTATCCGATATACAACACATATCGAACATCCAAGGATCGAAAATACCGATCATTAATGAAAGAAATTAGAGGGTGAGGAAAGAAAGATAGAAACTTAGAACAGAAGAAGAAGAACAACACAACATCAGAGTAACACGAACCTCATAGCGGAACGAATAACATATAATATATAACATAACTTTTGAAATATAAATCAGTATATGTATACAATAACATTATCAGAGCACAACACTTACAACACAGCGGAATAGTAATACACATATAATCCTGAAGCCTCCTGCTCCAGCTCTTCAATGTATCTGTAAATACCGACTACTTGATTGCCTGTACAAAATTGGGCACCCAAGAGTTTAGGGAAGACAAAACAAAATAAACTCCGGGTCAGTCATGGGACTGGTATGAGTAAAACAGTTTAAAAACAGTTTAAGCAGGTAAATGATATCTCATAAGACCACGCCGTATAACGGAACGGGTTTTTCCCTTATGAAAATCCAAATTATCTTTATATCAAAAACCTTTTGATATTATAATAATGTATATCAACCACAATATAATAATCATCTAGCAGAAACGCTTCCATCTCACGTTCTACATATATAGTATACAATCAAAATCGCAAGCACGTATTGGGTAATGGATTTACAACAATGACAAGGTATGGAACCACCTTTCGCTAGTGTGCCTCTAGAGAGGAATACATTGGGTTCAACAAGAACATCTTGCAACCCGGCCACACATGACCGACCACTCATTTTGCTTGAGTGTATCGAATGTATATCACCAACGGTTGGGATCATCAACCGTTTCCCGAATGGGACAACATCAACAATAGATTTTTAGAAGTAAATGAAACTCTAGATCAGGTGATTATACACCCTAATAGGTGCGACATACATAGCCATGCTGCTTGCCCGATTTCTGTCATTTACCGGATGTGAGGCTAGAAACTACGCTTTATCATCACATCAGATTTACTTCGAATGCCACATTGTCAGTTCCATCGAAAATCACTAATTGACGTCTACAACAGTACATTACGTGTTAGCTAAAGAAGTGCCCTTCTCCAGTTCCACTCTTGGTACGGTTGAAGAAATAAATGTACATGACCTTTCTGGAAATACTCTGTCAGACATTCATCCATACAAGTCATCCAGGAATAGGATGAACTGAATGTACTATTCAATATATCCATCTTAGGCACTGTTATCTAAGATTTATACAATAGCCCTTGCACTTTACTCTATCTTCAATTGTATTTGGCATATATGATTCGCAACGCTTATGCCAATACAGAGTGGTTCTTTGGATAATAATCCAACCGGTCTCTCTATATTAACAACGTTAAAATGGTCGAAAATTTCAATAGTCGGTGTGTTAACTATCAAAGAAAAACAGGTGTGCAAACAACGATACTATTTCCAAATGGAAATTTAATCAATCAATCATCAATCATATATATATATATATATTCATATTTCCTTATTTTCTATGTTTAGAAAATATACGTTATTAACACTGGAAAACATTTCCATTGTTATTTACATATCACTATCATTTCACAACTATCAGTCCCTGACTGTAAACTAGTAGGAGAACAATTCTCTAAGTATAAACCCCGAAGGCCGAAACCAACATCAGATCGATACTCAGAAAACTATTCAACTTAACTAATCTCTAGTCAGTTTCTAAACTTGTTTAACTCTATTTCTTTAACTCTGTTTGATTAACTCACTGGTTAACTCTAACTGATTAACTCTAACTGATTAATTATAATTGATTTCTTCCAACTGATTACTCTATTCATTTCCTAATTAAATATTCCTTTATCCTATTTGTTTTCTTAATAAATGTTCTCCTTTATAATCTCCTATTTATTTTCTAAATAAATATTCTCAAATTATTTCCTTTTTATCTCGTCAATTTCCTTTTATAATCCTATTTAGTTTCCAACTAAATATTCCTTTTACAATTCTATTTATTTACAAAATAAATATTCCTTTATTCTATCCTATCCGTTTTATCAACATTTTCCTTCTTATAAAACTCTATTCGTTTTATAAACATTTTCCTTTTATTTACTTTCGAAATATTTCCTTTTATAAAATCTGTTGATTTTATAAAATCCCCTTTATTTCAATATACATTGAAAATTTTCTTTTTACATCCCAGGGTCTCTTATGATATTAAAAATATCGAATAACAATGATCAATATCATTTAAACACACATAACCATTAACAGATTGTATATCACATCATATATCACAATATATGAAACAAAACAGTATTTAAATGTTGAGGAATCCAATTGGATCCCTCCAACCTGTTTCCCTGCATCCACAGATGTTACACAATATAATCAACATCACTTTCAGTTCCATATGATATATTCTGTTAAACAAAATCAATATAGCAATTCAACTAACTGGCTAGCAGTTCAATCAACCAATCAACACACAGTCAATCAACCAATATTTAACAGTTCTAAAAATACAACATGAAATTATAAACTGTTCAGAGTTAGTGAGATTTACTCACATTGGATTATCATCGTTAATTAACGATAATTGTCGTTTGATTTGAATCAAACAGTTTATTTCTTCATCAATTCAAACTAGCTCGGATTCACTCCCAGTCAGCTCCATGGTGTAGCCACCGTCCCTACGATCTCAACGCAGCTTACGGTTCGTCAATCTGATATCGTATGACGAAGATATGGCCTTAACAATTTAATACATATTTTAGATTAAAATAAAACTTAATTAAATTTCAAGTGGCTTTACCCCTTTCAAACTCGGCCCGATGCCACATCATAAAGCCCACGGCCCATTTATATCCTTCTTCCCTCTTTAGTAACCACCGAAACCCGCTCCATTCATTTCAATGGCCAAAAAAAACCTGATGATAAACTGATCACCAACTCCCTCATTACTTCATGGATTCCCGAACCAACATCACTAATTTTCTCCACTTCGAATCCTCATTCACTTCGACACCACCAGAACAGGCTCGACGCCCCCTTGCTCATCGCGTCGAAACCTAACAAATGCACAGTACAGTAGACATCGACATTGATTTTCACCGAAACCACTAAAATCTTGCTCGCAAGTTCCATTTCCTATGACCAATCCAAAAACGACCTCGATTTGAATCAATTCTATCTTGTTTAGGCCAATACTCGAGCCCTAGGAGTTACTGTATATTTCCAGCAAACCGAGAATGACATCGAACCAAAAGAAAGTGATACGAACGTGTAGAGATCCTCATCAGGATTCCATACATATATATTAAATGTTTTATAGATTTGTTCTGAATTTTAGAAGAATTTTCTAAGATCTCGTTTGATTTAGGAAGAAGAAATATTGGCGGCTGAGTATTTGATTGGTGAAGAGAATAGTGTTAGGTTAGAAATGTTAAGGGTAGTGGTATTTATAATGGTGATAAATATCTAGATATTTTCGTTTAGATATTTTCTTTTTATTGTTTTATTTTCATTTCAGTCTTCTAAAAATTCGTATGATCACACATGATATTCAAAAATCATGAATCTAGACATGCAGCTACATCTCGACATTACGGTCCCAACGGAACTGGTTTCGTCGAGTTCCGACTTCATATGCTCACACAGCGTATGTAACGACCCAGAAAATCTGAACCAATTTAACTATTTAAATTGGCTAAAATAATGAATTTTAAATATTTAAAATAAATATTTTAAATAATAGAGATGAAAAGTGAGTTGAATCGACAATTGAAAACGAATATAATTAATTCTAATTATAAACAAGGCCTGAAATGGCGCTGCAGTTTCAAAATTTGGATTCAAACTTTGTCGGACTGTACCGGGTGCAGAACAAAACGGATTTTAGTGAAACCAAAAATATTTAAATCTTTTAGTGAATACCTTTCTAGTGAATCTGAAAAATCGAATTTTCATAGCGGAAAGCAAAAGTTATGGCCGAATGAATTTTCAGAAAAGTCGCTATGGAATTTACATAGCCCGTGAAATTGGCCATTTTGCATACGACCTCGGAATTCGACGAAACCACTTTTGTTGGATCCGGAATGTGAAGTTATTGCTAGGTTTCAAATTTCATAATTTTTGAAGCTAGTATGTGAGCGTGGCAAAGGAAAACGTGTTTTGGTCAATTATAGTTAAATTGGATCGACCAGAAATGGGCCTTTTTGCAAACAGTCTCAGAATTTGACGAAACAAGTTTTGTTGGGACCGTATCGTCAAAACTTAGCTAGATTTATTTTTCTGGAATTTTTCGAATCAGTTTGTGGCCCTGGCAAATTGAAATGCACGTTCAAATCAAATATTGAATGTTTTATATTTTAATTTAAAGGAAAACTGACTGAAACATTCGAATGGGCCTTCGAAATATGTCCCATTGTGTTCGGAATGGGGGTAAAACGCTGGGGACGACAGTTGTTGGGTTTCGATTGGTGGTCGTGTCAGAAAACCCTTTTAAAACCACCCCGACCAATCAAAATTTTTATTAAAAAAAATCACTTTCTCTCTCTCGATTTGAACAGCGGCTAGCCTCCAAAGCTTCCCTCCCCGTTTCCGATCGCCACAACCACTTTCAGCACCTCCGCCAGTTGAACTTTTTGAGGCCCTCCTCACCACTTTCGAAACCATACCCAAGTTGACCTCCACCGTTCAGTGTACGACGAGATCGAGGCCCTCAAAGACCGCAACTTCGACGCGCCGCCGAGCCCTCCTGGCTGCTTCGATCGGAACGCCACTGGTGGCGTTGGGTGCGTGCCTCGGAGCTCTACGATGCTGCGATGTCTGATTCTCCTCAAGATTCACGGATTAGCCGATAATTGAAAACCTAGTTTTGAAGAAAACAAAGAGGTATACGACCATGTTAATTTTCAACAGTTTTAACAGTTTAAAAGTGTTGCAAACTTTGAAAAATCATATCTTTTCTGTTCGTTAACGAAATTCGATGAAACAGGAAACATCGTGTCCGTGTGGTCGTCTTCTACATTTTAGAAGAGACCGCATATTTTTTGAGCCTTCTGCTATTTTTGGTGGAGTGGAACCCAATGTGAGTTTTCTAATTTATAAACGATATGGAAAACGACAATGTATAAATTATATAGTCGATGTATGGGTTATATAAGCTTTGTACACCTCATGTATAAGCGTTGTATAAGTCGTACGTTCGATGTATAAGTTATATATGCGTTGTAAAAAAAATTATATATGTGTTGAAATAGAAGTGAATTGCTATATACATATACATATACATATATATATATATATATATATATATATATATATATATATATATATACGCCCCTCGTCCACAAACCATGGACGATATTTATTGGTTGTGATTGGTGTGAAAATTGATTGATAGTGAATGGTTGTTTGGGATTGTTTGTGATTGATATTAGTTGACTGTGGTTGAAAAATACCCGTTTGTGGTTGAGAAATATTTGGTTGAAACCACATAGGATTAGTTTGTGGAAATGAAATAAATATATACATGCCGCCTTCGTGCGAACTAGATGCATGATTCCCATTTTCAAAAACCGCGAGGTTTTAAGGTAGAGCGAGGAGCCGTACTAGGGACGGTCCTGGTTTTAACTACCCTGCCGTTATGCTGCCGAAATTTTGAATAATATTCATGTGTTTGAATTATTTTCATTTGCTGAAACTATATTTATTAATTGAATAGAAAACCTTCATGCGTTGAATGGTATTCGTGTTTTAAATATAAAAAATCACATTTTTACCTATATATAGAAACTATAGAAAACCTTCATGTGTTGAATCGATATTCATTCGTTGAATTGAAATTCATGTGTTGAATGGTATTCATATTTTGAAATAAATTGTTTCATAATAAAAATCACCTTTTATCAACTATATGGATTATGTAAAATAATCTCGTTTTAAAAGAAATTGTTTTATAGTAAAAATCCTATTTTTATTACCTATATAAACTATATAAAATAATAGTGTTTTGAAATAAATTATTTTACAATAAAAATCACATTTTTATTATATACATGATTTGTTGAAATGTGAAGGGTTAAAAATAGCAACTCGTTCAAATAAATATGCATGAGTCGAAATATTCATTAATTAGCTAATGATATGATTTTGCCTATGTATGCAACATTAAAATGAATGGTGTTTTTAAACCAAATGGAATCAAATATGAAGTTGAATGGAAAATGATAAATGATAAGGACTGTATATATGTACGTGCATATTTATTGAACAGGTTATAGCAAAGGGGCTAGAGAAGAGGAATAAAATTTTGTGCCCGACAAATAGGTACACATTTACTGTTTTGTTTGGGTGATGATTTTATGAGCCTGTTGGCTAGCCGCTTGGCTTTTTCTTTTTCTTTTTGACATGAGACGCCCGTGTGGCTATTTGGGAATTTTACCAGCCACTCCCGTACAAAGGAGGTTATGGCGAAATTTTCCAAAATTTAAAGGCGTTAGTAAAATATTTGAAGTGAAAACGATATTGAAATTGTTGAATGAACTATATTTATATAAATATATAAATATAAATAAAATTAAAATGAAATGTGGCCGTGCAGTTCGTGTTTTGAAACCATGATTTCAAACAACTAGTGCGGAAAATCCGACCATTGGATTTTCCCAAAACCGCAACCGTTGGGTTCTCCTTGGAAACATCTTTCCAACGGCCCCAACTTTGTAAAAATCCAACGGTTGGATTGTCTGGAATGTTTAATTCAAATATGAAGAAAAACAGCGCCACGGCCGCGTTATGGCCCGAAGCGTCGTTTTGAATAAATTGGCTATTTTAAAATAAATAAAAATAGCGATAAATCGTTATAAAATACCATAAACGATATTGAATGGAAATAAACTGAATTTGCTCGATTTATGTGGTATTTGATGGTTGAATGTGTTTGGCGTGAAAATTACATTAAAGAACAAAATTGGTGTTGTCGAATGATTTAACCATTGAAATAAATTGATTTGAAATTCTAAATATACGTGAATTATTTGAAAAGGCCGAGTTAATTCTCATTTCAAATAATTGACCGACGATTGAAATTCGAAGATGAAGATGGTGGTCGAAGACTGGAGATCTTCACCTCGTTTGGATGGTAACCGAGGTCCTGATTGGGAGGCATCCCGAAATATGGATAATGAGTGGTGATAGTCCAGACGTACGTGGTGATCGATGGGTTTGCGAGGTATTTAGTGCCTCCGGTTTCGTTCAGACCCAGAACGGACTTGTAAATGGACTGTGTGTCTGACATTGGATTTTATTCTGTGTTGATTGATCTCTGTTAAATATACATCTGTTTGGCGGCGGAGAATTTATTCTCTTGCTTAACGCCCTTCTCTGAAACACACGAGCTCAGAGGTTGTATATCGATGGACATCAGTCGCACGGCATGAATTGCTAGTGTGGCATGCCTAAGTGGCAAATGATCGAGGCTTCTGTTGAAAAGCAAAGTCTTGTGGTGTTGATCAAAGCACCGCCTGTGTGGCGTAGCTTTGTGTATAATGTTAATTCGCGAGCCTCGCACCCCGGTATGAACCAGAAACGGGAGAAGGACCTCAGGGAGGGCATACGTTTCTTTCTAGCTAGGGTGGTGTCAGTGACCTACCAGCCCTGACATTTATATACTTTTCACCTATGTGGTTGTTGATGTTGCAAGGCGCCTCAGTTTGATCGGACGATCCGGGTCCGACGGAGTCATTCGTTGGCTCGTTGACGCCCCAAAGGGCGGGGAAACGTAGAGTTCATGCATAATAATCCACATCGGTGGACCGGCCCTGTCACTCCAAGGGGCAGTTGCGGCTGTTCCTGAGACACAGGCTAGAGCGTCTCGAATTCGATAAGGACTATCTTTTGCCTTGGTTCATGACGGAAATCCAATTTCCAAATACGTGACTGTGCGATTTTGATTGTGTATATATATATATATATATATATATATATATATATATAAATATATGGCGACATGATATATGGTACCCATGCCGTCTATGATTGATAGTTATGATTTGAAATTGTTTTCAAAACATATAAACACTAGTAATAATATTAAATGCCTTTGTTTTATTCTTATCAATCATATTTTGGCCGTTATAAGGTAAAACTCTATCCTCCGGTTTGCGTTGCATTGTGTGATGGGAACTGAGTCTTATAATGGCTTCATTTTTATAAAATGCATCGCGTTGTTTAAAAGAAAGATTTGTTTTAAAGCACTGGCAATCCAATGGAGTAAACCTGTTCCACGAAAGTGGCGTGGTCCTGTGATTAGCCAATTATATATGTGTTGAGTGGATTTCTCATACCAGTCCCATGACTGACTCGTAGTTTGTTTCACTTTCAAACTCGGGTGCCCCTTTTTCTACATGGGCAGCCTTGTATTCAGGTTTGGCTGGTTCTTTCTGGATAGCTGGAGCTGAAGATGGATTCTATTATTTACTTCTTTTTATGCTGTTCAGCTTCTATTGTACATATTTTGTTTATTTCCACTGTAGACATTTATGTATAGCTGAACTGTATTTGTACTAAGTAAGATCACATATACTGTATAACTCCGATGATTACTTTTATCCAGTATATTCTATTGTTCATTATCTGGTGTATTTATTTAATTCTGTTCTGCTATTATCCGTTTCTGTGTTATATTCCACGGATTACCCTTGCCGCCGTCAGTACGGGGTTTGGGGTCGTCTCAGCGTATTTTTAACTGTCGAAACACTGACTGTTTCTCACTCTAAAAATCCATACGGCCACACAGTGACTCTAAAAATCACGAAACTGGAAATCTAACAACTATTTGACATTGCGGATCCAACAAAATTAGTTTCGTCGAATTCCGACTTCGTTTGCAAAACTGGCTATTTTTAAAGCTTTGAACGACCCATTTAAATATTTAAATATATTTAAATATAATTAAATTAAATATTTTAAAAATAAATATTATCGTCTATATTCATAGTGGAATACCATACAGCTCAGAAAAATCCTATATGAATTTATAACTCGATATTCACTTCTGGGTCAACCCGATATTCGATTTATATTGAAATTCCTTTTTAAAATATAAATAATTCCTTTATAAATTATAAAGGAATTCCACAGCAACTTTTCTAAACTTTGATTTGGACATGAATCAAAATCTGCACGAAGAAATCCAGTTTTTCTCTTTCACTAGAAAGATATACTCCACCAGCTCCACACGTTTCTTGTTTCACATGAATCCGGCTTAAAACGAATCTTGTACATTCATTTGAAGTTCGAATCACCAATTTACGAACTGCAGCGCCATTTCGAGCTCGATTTTAATTATATTATAACTCTACGTTCAAACTGTCGTTTATATAATATATTCGTTAATCAACTTCAAATTCCAAGCTGAATTAAATATCACGGATGATCCAGTTCACATCATATCGCCATTTCAGCCAATTCTGATTATTTCAGAATTAAATATATTATTTAATTTATTATTTTAATTAAATATTCATAGTTATTTAATTAAATGACCATTATATTCTCTAATCACTATTTAAATAATTAAATAAATTAATTAAAATATCGCTGGAAAATGCGGGTCATTACATATGTTTTGAAAAGAGGGTAAATGTAATAATTTTACCCAAATTATATTTTGATATAAACAAAGTATAGATATTTGAAGTATTATAGTATATTGGATGTGTTGGTTGTGATTATAATCGAATAAGATTATAAAATGTGAAATGGTTATATAAATAGCCAATCAGGATTCATATGAATGGAATATATGAAATCAAGATGAAATAAAACTGAATTTAAAACCAGGATTGGAATTAAAACTCTGGAAATTGGAGAAGTGTTCATAAATGGATTTGGATTAATATATGAGAATTTTAAAATCCTAGGAGATTTTTAATTTGTTACAAGCATTGAAAAGGATATTTTTAAATGGATTTCAATATGAAAGTGTTTAGAAATGATTTTGAAAGTTATATAGTATTGAACTCACTTCGATAGCTGGAAAATAGATTTCGATGATGATCATGACATCATCGGTGTTCATTTTCGAGTTGTAAGTGACGGATTACTACCAAAGTTTTTGTTTTTGAATTGTTTTGAGAAAACAAGTTGTTTTGATATTCCAAATGAATATTTTGATTTTTGGAAAAGTCTAAGCTATTTAAAAACTCCCAGAAACAGATTATTTGAATTAAAACAAATTGAAGTAGAAATTGTAAAAGCAAATAGAAATAGAAATTGAATTGAAACCAGTTTAGTGGAAAATGAATTAAGATAGAAAAATATCGAATTAGATTGGATTAGAGACAATCTGAAATGAAATTGGACTGGTAAAGTAAGAGTTGAAATTAAAAATGGAATCTGAGTTAGAACAGAATTTGGCTTGGGTATAACCGAATGATTGGGATGACATTGGTATATGCAGAATTGGTAACACATGAAACGGATATATTGATATGCCCGACAAAAAGGTACCAGTTCATATTATATATGGGTTTGAGATTTTGATGATTCGAATTGGAAATCCGCTTGGCTGTTTGATTTCTTTTGGGTTGGAGAAGGCCTAGAGAGGCGAGTTGGAGTTTGAGCTATTGACCAGTACAAAGGAGGTTCTGGCGAAATTTTTCGAAAAGTTAAGGTATTGGAAAATTTTCAAGATTTTTGAAAATTTTCGTTAATAAGAATAAATTAATAATTTAATTGAAATTAAATTGGTTCAGTTGAAACTGAAGTTAAGAAGTGAACAAATAAGTTCTAACCAGTCAATAGGGTTTATTTTCTACCTTAGCAATTTCGAGGACGAAATTATTTTAAGGGGGAAAGAATGTAACATCCCGTATTTTAACGGGTTAATAAATAATTTATTTAACTATTAAATATCGATTTGGCGATATCGATAACTTGAATTAAATAATATTTGTATTTAATAAATATAAATAATAGAATAATAAGTTATAATTTCTGAAATAGTCGGAAATGATAGAATTCACAATATTGTGTGAATTGGATAGTGTAAGGGATTTGGTTGAGTTTAGATTCGAATTATAATAACGAATCCATTTAATAAATGACGTTAGAACGTATAACTTATATTATAATTATAATCGAGCTCGAAATGGCACGGTAGTTCGTAATTTGGCGATTCGAACTTTAAATGAATATACATAATCCGTTTTAAGTCAGATTTCTGTGAAACAAGAAACATTCGGAGCTGGTGAAGTATATTTTTCTAATGGAAGAGAAAAATCGAGATTTCATTGTGTAGATTTTGATTTATGATCAAATCAAATTTCCAAATTGTCCCTATGGAATTCCTTTATAATTTATAACGATATATATAAGGAATTTCATTATAGATCGAATATCGATTTAATTGGGATTTGAAATATCGAGTTAGAAATTCATATAGGATTATTCTAGAGCTGTATGGTATTCTATTCTGAATATATATGATAATATTAATTTATTAATATTAAACTTAATTATTTTTAAATATATTAATATTTAAATGGATTTATTTAGAGCTTTAAAAATAGCCAGTTTTGCAAACGACCTCCGTTTTCGATGAAACTAATTTTGTTGGATCGGGAATATTAAATTATTGTTAGATTTTAAGTTTCGTGATTTTTGAAGTCAGTATGTGGCCGTACGGATTTTTAATGTGAAAAACAGTCGATAATTTGACTTTTAAAAATACGCTGTGTGAGCAAACGGAGTCGGAATTCAACGAAACCAGTTTCGTTGGGTCCGTAATGACGAACTGAAGGTGTATGTCCATTTTCATAATTTTTGGATATCATGAGTATTCATAGGAATTTTTAGACGCTGAATGAAGATAACGAGTCATTAAAATGGAATATAAAATTAAGTAAAAAATATATTAAAATTAGCCTATCAATAATCTCATTCCTCCTAAACCTAACTCCATTTCTTCTGTCGGTAAAATAACGAGCCGCCAGTTCCATTCCTTGTCTCAGCAAAACGAGAGTTAAGGAAATCAAAAGAAATTCAAATAAAATCTCTTAAATCCCAAAACTTGTATCATTGCGTTCGTATCAATGTGAGCTTCGTTTTAGTATGGGTTTGCGGGAGTGCGACGCATTCTTTTTGAGGTCGATGATGGTACAGAGAAGCTAGGGCTTCGGTTGGAGGTCATGGTGAAGGGAGTTAGGGCAAATGGAGGATGGCACTGCACTCAGGGGTGGTAGTCGAGGGTTTTGGTGGAGTTTGAGGAAGTTCGACATATTTTTGTGTCTTGCGATGCACTGTACAGTGCAAGAAACTACTGTCGACGGGTTTGGAACGGTGAGCTCGAGATGTTCATGAATGGTATGGGATTGAAGTGTGCGAAGAGATGGATCATGGTGGTGGTTTCGCGTAATTTGGTGTTGAATAAGAGGAGCGGTGGAGGAAGGAAGAATCGGAAATGGTGGAGTGTATTTTCCTGGAGTCGCGAAATTCAATTTGTGGAAGATGGAGTTTTGGTGGACACGAAAGTTTGCAGTTCAGCCCCCTCCCCTTTTCCCATGCGGAGTCACAGGCAGCGCCTCGTAAAAAAGCATCGGGTTATACCGGGTTGGTGGGCCGGTTAATTAAAGGAGGTGAGGCCCGTATTATAATAGTTTAAGTTTTCGTTCTAATTTTAAATCATGTACTAACTTGTAAATACCGTAACTTATTCATATGTTAACGGAATTCAGCGAAAGAAGATCCGTTGGGATCGTATGGACGGCGGCTACACCATAGAATTGACTGGAAGTGAATTTGAGCTCGTTACAATTTATAGCAAAATAAATTGTCTTTCGGAATCAAGCGATGGTTATCATTATTAACGATGATCGTCCAATGTAAGTAAAACTCATTAACTCTGAACAGTTATATTTTTATAATGTATTTTTAGAACTGATAAATGTTGGTTGATTGTTGTGTGTTGACTGTTTGATTGAATTGCTGTTTGACTGGTTGAAATTTTAGATAACGATATATATAAATCGTTAACTAAATATTGATTCTGTTTATCAGAATATTTCATACTGAAATGATATTGATGTGAATTATATTGGGTAACATCTTTGGATGCAGGGAAACAGGTCGGAGGGATCCAACTGGATTCCTCAACATTTATTTTACTGGTTTCCGTATATTGTGATATATGACGTGATATTCAATCTGTTATTGATTATCTGTGTTTGGACAATATTGATCATTTTTAACTGGTATTTTAAATACCATAAGGAATACTGGAATGTTAAAAAGGGATTTTTCAATGTTATATTGAAATAAAATTTATTTCTAAAATCAAAGGAATTTATAAAAAGAATATTTAAAATCAAGTGATTTTATAACAAGAAATATTTGAAAATGAATAGAGATTTTATAAAAGGAAATAATTATAAAATGAAAATAGTTTTAAAAAAGTAATATTACAAAATGAAAAGAATTTTATAAAAAGGAAAATTTTACATTTGGAAGGATTAGACCCGTGCTTCGCACACGGGTATAACATGATATGGATTTAAAGAAAATTGTAAATAGGGATCTGTTTTAAATAGATAAACGGAGAAGAATAATTTATAAATAATACTTTATAAATTAAGTAAATATTTATCATTGGATAAATGGAATATATAAGTCAGGACTTATATAAAGAAATAAGAATCGATTTCAGCATAGACATCTAAAACTGAATTTGGATGTAGAGTTAATCGAATATTACTTATTCGAAAAGGAGTCAAACAAAAGGAGTTAAACAAATAAGTTAAACAAATGAGTTAATCAAAATAAGAAAGTGAGTTAGTTTAAATAAGTTAACCAAAAACAAGAAAGTGAGTTAGCTTAAAAGAGTTAATCAAGTTAAGTTAATCAAGTGGAGTAAATCAAGTGAGTAATCAAAAGGAGTTAGTCGAATAAGTTGAATCAAATGGAGTTAGGCGAATAAGTTAAATCAAATAGAGTTAGTCGAGATAAGTTAATCAAAAAGAGTTAGTTGAAGAGTTAGTCGAAATGAGTTAATTGAATTAGAGTTAATCGATTAGCGTTAATCGAATTAGAGTTAGTCGATCAGAGTTGATTGAATTTGAGTTAATCGAATATAGTTTATTCGAAAGGAGTAAATCGAATATAGTTTTTCGAAAAGGAGTTAATCGAATATAGTTTATTCGAAAAGGAGTTAATCGAATATTAGTTATTCGAGGAGAGTTAATCGAATATAAGTTACTCAAAAGGAGTTAATCGAATATGGTTTATTCGAAAAGGAGTTAATCGAATATAGTTTATTCGAAAAGAGAGTTAATCGAATATAAGTTATTCGAAGGGAGTTAATCAAATATTAGTTATTCGAGGGGAGTTAATCGAATATAAGTTATTCGAAGTGAGTTAATCGAATATTAGTTCTTCGAGGAGAGTTAATCGAATATAAGTTATTCGAAAGGAGTTAATCGAATATTAGTTATTCGATGGAGTTAATCGAATAGAGATTATTGAAAAGAGAGTTATACGTCGAATTCGATTATATCGAATTCGGGAAAGTACTAATTACTTTCCAGTTTTTAAATAAAGATTTAAATATTTATAAATTAGAGGTTATTTATTCATTCAAATCAAAGAACAAAAGGTAAATTTTAAGTTAGATATTTCAGAAGTAGGGATTATAACGTTATCGTTATAACTAATGTTTCTATAAAAGAATAGGATTCGTAAACTGAATCCGAGAGTTGCGTAAGCAATGATTTGATAAGAAACGATGTGATGGCCCGCCCCGCACCAACCGGCATTTCCAATGAAAGTGCGTTGTACACATGTCCAGTTAACACGGGACGGTCGTCAGAAGAAAAGAAAGAAGACGAAGAATCAACGAGGAACCTGTAATATGTCTCACGGCGCATGGAATAAAATATAATAGCAATATACTTTAACACAAAACAGGCGACACAGTATATAAGCTGAAAACTAAAACCAACATCATCAGAGTAGCGGAAATGCAAAATACAGCTTATTACAACTTACCAAATTACTGTCTCTAGACAAAAGAAAGAAAGGGTGCACTACTAATGCCCAAAGTAGTGACCAGCAGCGACACAGGGAGAATATCTATATATATATATATATATCATACGTGGAAGCCTCCTGCTCGTCTCCGGATCGGCTACTCGTGCATCACCAGCTAATATGTCTCTAGTCTGCTCGTGAGAGAACCCAATGTAATAAGAAGAGACATAAAACTCTGGGTCAGACAAAAAGTCTGGTAAGAGCGATAAGCAACTAAATAGAACAATAACAGGTATACTAAACCATACCTGAACCTGGACCTGCAACCAAAGAGTTAGCACTACATGTCGTACAATACTCTAAGGTGCCACTAACATATGGTGTAAAGATACGGGGGAGGGGTGTGTATGTCATAGTGAAGGCAAACAGTCAACTGTAGCAACCATTCTCACGTCTCTCACTCAGTACGTAAGGCGTACGATGTCCACTACTGTCAATCACTAGACTCATCGAAGTAGTGACGGAGTTCAACTTGAACAACTACTACTACCACCAAGCCTATCCCATGGATTCATGAACAAACCTCTTCATTGATCCCACTTCATTGGTCTATAGCCCGCTAGTCGTACCTAGGCCACTGTGGCCCTGAGTTCGCTCACGTACCCCCTACACATAGTGATCCAAAGTGATAGACATCGACAACCCCTTAGCACACGTCCCGCAGCAAAGCCCTACTCAGGAAGTGAACTCATTGGTTCCCAACTAGATCCTGAGCTCTAACTTCCATCTGGACTACCTTTGCATTTCGGGTTTCAGTCTTCTCCTCCGTATCGGTCTTCATACAATTCATAGCCTCCTGGTTCGGTTCGCAGTCACCAACTCGTGGTCAAGTTCCTGGTCGTGACGATGCTCCAGCTCGGATTGTGATATGCTCTCCAGGTCGGGTCGCCATCACCGGATCGTGCTTCGTCAGTTCGTGGCACCCCTGTCGGGTCGGGTCGTGGCACCCTGGTACCCATCGTATCGTGAGCTTCTTCATCCTTCTCTGGTTCGGATCACGAGCCTGAAGTGAATCGTAGCGTCAGTCTCTGGTTCGTGGCCTTCAAAGTGGAGCAGATCATGGAGTGAGGTCGGATCGTGAAAACTTCAGGCGAACGGGTCGGGTCGTGGGAGATAGGGGCGATCCGATCCGGTTCCCTGCATAATTCCTGTAGCTGTTCCAGCGACTGTTTTTACGCCATTCGACGGCGTTTTCGACCAATCTAACACTTCTAGATAATCACAAAACATACCATACAGTCATAGCAACATGGATAATCAACCATAATCATCAAAAACAACAATTTCAATAAGTTAAAATGGATCAAACCTACCCAAAACCCATATTTTCCCTTAAGCATATTTAAGAAAAACTTAACCAAAGTAACCCAAACTTCTAATAGAGGTCTAAAACATCATTTAAGAATTTATAAATATTTTTCCAGAATTTATTAATGCATAAATTCGCTAATTATCATTAATCACCCCAATTAACTGTAATTAGTGTTAAAACATTGCTAATCACTCACCTTAGCCACAAATAAAACCCCAAAACTGAAATAATCTACTGTATGGGTCGAATTCCAATGCCTAGCAGCAGCCCCAACCTTGCTTTGGTGCTATTTCCCCTTAATTTGATGTTTGCTAAGCCTAATCTTCAATTAGAAAGTGGTTTAGAGGTGTTTTGAAGAGATTAGAGAGCGGAGGCCATGGCTAGGTCAAGAGGAATGAATAGTGACGGCTGAAAAATGAGAAAAGGTATTCTCCAAACCATAACTGCCCTTTTAAACTCCTAATCCCGAAATCCCCCAATGGGCCTAGCTTTTAATCACCCGGTTAAGCCCAATTAAGCTGTTTTTCACCATCTGAAACTTGTTTCAGCCATATCTCCAAAAAGGTGAGTCCGTTTGGCTAATGTGACCACTCTACGGAATTGTAAACCATCATCCGGAGCCAATGGAGGTGGTTTCAGGTCAAAATTCCTTTCCAATCAAAAGTTATGGCTAAAACAAGATCAGCTAGGGGCAAAACGGTCATTTAAAAATCGGCAAAAATCATGAACATGGGAAATGACCCCAATAGTCGTCTCCCAAAGTTACATGACCATACGACTTACCAAGAAGAAGAAATAAATATTCTACGATCCTTCGGTGCGAAGAATACGGGTCGTTACACTCTCCCCCCCCCCCCCCTTAAGAAATTTCGCCCCCGAAATTCCTTAACCAAAACACATAAGGGTCCCGCATGCCTATCGGCCATAAAACAACAATCAATCATGCAAAACAAACAAAGCAAGTCTATCCTAGCATGCAGAATAACTAAATCGCAAAGAAAATCTTACCAGGCAAAGAGTTTTGGATGCGTCTTCCTAATACCCTCCTCTGTCTCCCAAGTACAGTCATTTTCGTTCTCGCCCCACTGAACCTTGACTAGTTTCACCGCCTTCCTTCGAAGTTGTTTCGTATCATTCCCAACAATACGAATCGGTTTGCGGTTCCCAACCGCCTCAGGTTCTACTTCGAAGTCCTCTAACTGATCAGTTGAAATAGTCATATCTGGGTCGCGTACGAACTTCCTTAGCTGGGAAACATGAAATACGTTGTGAACTCCTGCCATCTTCTCTGATAAGTCAACTCTATATGCCAAATTCCCAACTTGCTCGAGAACTGGGAATGGACCAACGAATCTTGGTGTTAGCTTGCCTCTCCTACCAAATTGAATCACGCTCTTCAATGGAGAGATCTTGACAAACACCAAGTCACCAACGGAGAATTTTAAGTCCCTTCTCCTCTTATCAGCATAACTCTTCTGCCTATCTTGGGCAGCCTTCATTAGCTGTTGAATGATCTCAATCTTGTCTGAAGTTTCTCTTACCACATCTGGTCCAAGTACAAACTTCTCACCGGTCTCTATCCAACAGAATGGTGAGTTGCACGGTCTTCCGTACAAAGCTTCATATGGAGCCATACCGATACTGGATTGGTAACTATTATTATATGCAAACTTTACTAGATGCAAATGGTCATCCCATGATCCCCCAAAATCCAATATACAAGCTCTCAAGAGATCTTCCAATATACGATTCACCCTCTCTGTCTGACCGTCACTTTGAGGATGATACGCGGTACTGAGATGTAATTCTGACCCTAAAGCCTCTTGTAAGCTCTTCCAAAATCCACTGGTAAACAACGGATCTCGGTCACTCACAATGCCTTTGGGTACTCCATGAAATCTCACTACCCATTTCATATACAGTTCTGCTAACTTAGCTGCCGTTCTGGTTGATTTGACCGGTATAAATCTTGCATTCTTGGTCAATCGATCCACAATTACCCAAATGCTATCATGTCCCGATCTAGTCCTTGGTAACCCATCGATGAAATCCATCGAGGCTTGCTCCCATTTCCATTCGGGAATTTCTAATGGTTGTAATAAACCACTAGGCTTCTTTTGCTCAGCTTTAACTAGCTGGCAATTCATGCACTTGGATATAAACTTCCCAACGTCTCTTTTCATCCCTTCCCAGTAGTAGGTTTGCTTCATGTCTCGGTACATCTTATCACCACCGGGGTGTATAGTCAGTTTTGAGTGATGACATTCTCTTAGCACTTCATCTCTCAAACCATTCACGTTGGGTACAACCAGCTTTCCATTCTTTCGAAGCCATCCTTCTCGATCAACCCCATACAAATTCATCTCCTCACCGTCGATACTCCTCTCTAACTTGGAGATGATTTCCAATAGACTAGGATCGTCCCTCTAACTGGAACCAATCCGCTCAATCAAAGTGGGTCTGATCGTCAAACTAGCTAACATCTCTGGATCTAATTCGCACTTTGGTCTGAAATCATACGCTGCGATATACTCCAGTTGCTTCCATTCAAGAAACATAGCCCCTAAACTGGCATGTCTCCTACTCAAGGCATCAGCTACCGCATTGCCTTTCCTAGGTGTATATGCGATATCAAAATCATACAAGCCAAGAAATCCAACCATCTCTGCTGACGGAGATTCAGATCCTTCTGAGAGAAAAGATACTTTAACGATTTATGATCGGTAAACAATTCGAATCTTTCTCCCAAGAGATAATGTCTCCACATATTCAGCACAAATACGATCGCTGCCAATTCCAAATCATGGGTAGGATACCTTTTCTCATGTGGCTTTAGTTGCTGACTCGCATAAGCTACAACCCTACCATCTTGCATCAACACAGCACCTAGTCCGGTACCACATGCATCCGTGTATACCGTCATCTCTTCATTCCCTTTAGGAATGACTAACACTGATGCATGCGTCAACTTTTCCCTTAGACTCTTGAATGCATTTTCACACACTCCGTCCCAAACGAAGGCTTGATTCTTCTTAGTCAACCGAGTCAACGGTGCCGCTATCTTGGAGAAGTCTTGGATAAACTTACGATAATATCCAGCTAACCCCAAGAAACTTCTTACATTTGTTGCATTCTTGGGCATAGACCAATCCTGTACCGTAGCTATCTTCGCAGGGTCCACGGAAATACCATTCTCTGAAACAACATGGCCCAAGAATCTCACTTCCCTCCTCCAGAAGTGACACTTAGAAAACTTCGCTTTCAATTGGTGCTTTCTCAACACCTCCATTACTATCCTCAAATGTCCCTTGTGTTCTTCCTCTGTCCTCGAGTAAACAAGGATATCATCCACGAACACAAGAACAAACTTACTCAATTGATCTCTGAATACCCTATTCATAAGATCCACGAAGTATGCTGGTGCATTGGTCAACCCAAATGGCATGACCAACCAATCAGACGGCGTCCTAAATGCCGTTTTCGGAACACTCTCAGCCGCTACTCGGAGCTGATGAAATCCTGTCGCGATGTCCAACTGGGAGAACACTCTTGCTCCTTCCAGTTGATTAAACAAAACATCTATCTGTGGTAGAGGATACTTATTCTTCCTCGTCACTTTATTCAATTCGCGGTAGTCTACACACAATAGAAGGGAACCATCTGCCTTGGTAGCAAACACAACTGGTGCTCCCCACTCAGAAACACTCCTTCTGATAAATCCCTTCTTCAAAAGATCACTGACTTGCACCCCGAGCTCTCGCTGCTCCCTTGGTGCCATACGACGAAGTGGCATCACTATAGGTCTGGCATCTTTCACTAAATCAATACGGAACTCAATCTCTCGGTGTGGTGGAAGCCCGGTCACTTCCTCGAAGACGTCTGGATACTGGCCAACCACGGGCAAACATGACAACTCACCTTGCGAGATGTCGAGGAAATTTAGAAAACTAGCCATTACGCCATCATTAGGTAGACCACCAAACACTACCCTCTGCCCATCATCCTCTCTAGCTATCACCAAAAAGCCCTCAAAGTCTACCATCACCTCGTTTCTTTGGAGCCAATCGACTCCCAAAATAATGCCAAACCCAGTAAAGCCCAAAACAAAGCAATCCCAAACAAACATACATCCATGAATCGATAACACCACATTACGACAAATCATGTTAAGGTTAGTCGAACCACCAATCGGGTTCGTCACTACTAAAGGTCTATCGACAATCTCGGGCTCCAATCCCAACCTATCTATCAGGTCACTAGATATGAAAGAACTGGAAGCTCTGGTATAAAACAAAACTCTAACAGGAACATCATAAACATAAAGCATACCTTGGATAACAACATTCTTTCCTTTCTCCGTTGCAGTTGGTGCATTCGACGAAGAAGGAATAGCGTTAAGGGCATATGCTTTCACCATCTACTTTTCTTTAGGGGGCTGCGGACACTTGTCTTTGTGATGTCCCACTTGGCCACAGTTGAAGCATTTCCTTTCCGCTGGTTTGGCCCAACAATTACTAGCATAATGGCCCTTCTTTCCACAGCTGAAGCACTCAACATCCTTCTTATCCTTTTTCTTATGGCCATCCTTAGTATGACTTTGCTTTCTCTTATTCTGAGAACCATTCTTTCCTCCACCGCTTGCTTGCGGCTTTGGCTCCTCTGCAGATGCAACCACAGTCTTCGACTTAGGGTAAAGACTTTCTGACCTCAATGCTTTCCCCACAATCGACTAAAACGTCTCATCGATGTGGTTAATAAGCCTTTTCCCCAAGTACCCATCCAAACCGGTTATGAACTTCTCGTTCTTCTTCTCGGCAGTATCTATTAGGGATAACCTATATTTCGACAAAGTGTCGAATTCAGCAATATACTCCGAGACAGCTCTGCCATTCTGCTTGAGTTACAAGAATCTCTTAAACAACATTGACTTCTGAGCAGCTGGAATAAACTTATCGCTAAAGCGAGCCTTAAACTGATCCCAAGTAATCTGATCCTCGGGAGTTGCTGCCTTTATAGCATTCCACCAATTCATTGCATGTCCTTGCAGCTGACGGGATGCTAGCCTTCTCTTCATCGCATCCTCGATACCCAAGTCCTCGAAGATACGTTCACAGCTATCCAACCAATCCTGAACGTCCGTAGCCGACTCCATTCCAAGGAACAGCTTCCCACCAAGGCTATTATAATCTTTATTAAGCTTGGCGAAATCGTCCCTAGGCGCCTGCACTACTGGACCACCACCATTACCAGCATTGGGGACTGCTCCCTGAACATCCCTAAGCATCTCTCTCATGAAATTAGTGAACATAGTCCTCATGTCAGGAGCATTCCCATTATTGGCCCCTCTACCAGCACCCCTCGTGTCTCGGCTCATCGTCAAATCTGTAAAGAGAAAACGATTAACCATCTCCATAGTGGTGCCAGTGCAGTGCGACTTCATCCTTAGCTATACTAATAGTATATATATATATATAGCTTTTGAAAACCAAAGTAATCACAAATACACGCTCTCATATACGTACTATCTCTCCCTAGTGTCTTTCCCTAGGTTAACTACGCAATCTGGCTCTGAGACCAAGCGTGACGGCCCGCCCCGCACCAACCGACAATTCCAATGAAAGTGCACTGTACACATGTCCAGTTAACACGGGACGATCGTCAGAAGAAAAGAAAGAAGACGAAGAATCAACGAGGAACCTGTAATATGTCTCACAGCGCATGGAATAAAATATAATATCAATATACTTTAACACAAAACAGGCGAGACAGTATATAAGCTGAAAACTAAAACCAACATCATCAGAGTAGCGGAAATGCAAAATACAGCTTATTACAACTTTCCAAATTACTATCTCTGGACAAAAGAAAGAAAGGGTGCACTACTAATGCCCAAAGTAGTGACCAGCAGCGACACAGGGAGAATATCTATATATATATCATACATGGAAGCCTCTTGCTCGTCTCTGGATTGGCTACTCGTGCATCACCAGCTAACCTGTCTCTAGTCTGCTCGTTAGAGCACCCGGAGTAATAAGAAGAGACATAAAACTCTGGGTCAGACAAATAGTCTGGTATGAGCGATAAGCAACTAAATAGAACAATAACAGGTATGCTAAACCATACCTGTACCTGGACCTGCAACCAAAGAGTTAGCACTACATACCGTACAATACTCTAAGGTGCCACTAACATATGGTGTAAAGATACGGGGGAGGGGGTGTGCATGTCATAGTGAAGGCAAACAATCAAATGTAGCAAACATTCTCACATCTCTCACTCAGTGCGTAAGGCATACGATGTCCACTATTGTCAATCACTAGACCCATCGAAGTAGTGACGGAGTTCAACTTGTACAACTACCGCTACCACCAAGCTTGTCCCATGGAATCATGACCAAACCTCTTCAATGATCCCACTTCATTGGTCTATAGCCCACTAGTTGTACCTAGGCCACTGTGGCCCTAAGTCCACTCACGTACCCCCTACACATAGTGATCCAAAGTCATAGACATCGACAACCCATTAGCACACGTCCTGCAGCAAAGCCCAATTCATGAAGTGAACTCATTGGTTCCCAACTGGATCCTGAGCTATAACTTCCATTTGGACTACCTTTGCGTTTCGGGTTTCAGTCTTCCCCTTCGGATCGGTCTTCATTCAGTTCATAGCCTCCTGGTTCGGTTCGCAGTCACCAGCTCGTGGTCAAGTTCCAGGTCGTGACGATGCTCCAGCTCGGATCGTGATATGCTCCCCAGGTAGGGTCGCCATCATCGGATCGTGCTTCGTCAGTTCGTGGCACCCCTGTCGGGTCGGGTCATGGCACCCTGGTACCCATCGCATCGTGAGCTTCTTCATCCTCCTCTGGTTCGGATCACGAGCCTGAAGTGAATCGTAGCGTCAGTCTCTGGTTCGTGGCCTTCGAAGTGGAGCCGATCGTGGAGTGAGGTCGGATCGTGAAGACTTCACGCGAACGGGTTGGGTCGTGGGAGATACGGGCGATCCGATCCGGTTCCCTGCATAATTCGTATAGCTGCTCCAGCGACTGTTTTTACGCCATTCGACGGCGTTTTCGATCAATCTAACACTTCTAGATAATCACAAAGCATACCATACAGTCATAGCAACATGGATAATCAATCATAATCATCAAAAACAACAATTTCAATAAGTTAAAATGGATCAAACCTACCCAAAACCCATATTTTCCCTTAAGCATATTTAAGCAAAACTTAACCAAATTAACCCAAACTTCTAACAGAGGTCTAAAACATCATTTAAGAATTTATAAATATTTTTCCAGAATTTATTAATGCGTAAATTCGCTAATTATCACTAATCACCCCCAATTAACTGTAATTAGTGTTAAAACATTGCTAATCACCCACCTTAGCCACAAATAAAACCCCAAAACTGAAATAATCTACTGTATGGGTTGAATTCCAATGCCTAGCAGTAGCCCCAACCTTGCTTTGGTGCTCTTTCCCCTTAATTTGATGTTTGCTAAGCCTAATCTTCAATTAGAAAGTGGTTTAGAGGTGTTTTGAAGAGATTAGCGAGTGGAGGCCATGGCTAGGTCAAGAGGAATGAATAGTGACGGCTGAAAAATGAGAAAAAGGTATTCTCCAAACCCTAACAGCCCTTTTAAGCTCCTAATCCCGAAATCCTCCAATGGGCCTAGCTGTTAATCACCCGGTTATGCCCAATTAAGCTGTTTTTCACCATCTGAAACTTGTTTCAGCCATATCTCCCAAACGGTGAGTCCGTTTGGCTAATGTGACCACTCTATGGAATTGTAAACCATCATCCGAAGCCAATGGAAGTTGTTTCAGGTCAAATTCCTTTCCACTCAAAAGTTATGGCCAAAACAAGATCAGCTAGGGGCAAAACGGTCATTTAAAAATCGGTAAAAATCACGAACATGGGAAATGACTCCAATAGTCGTCTCCCAAAGTTACATGACCATACGACTTACCAAGAAGAAGAAATAAATATTCTACGATCCTTCGGTGCGTAGAATGCGGGTCGTTACAAACGACGTTAAAGGAAATTAGAAACTGACTAGAAATTAGTAAAGTTGAACGGTTTCCAGAGTATCGATCTGATGTTGGTTTCGGCCTTCCGGATTAATACTTAGGGGGCTGTTCACTTACTAGTTTACAGTTAGGGACTGATGATTTTGAAAAGTTAACGAAACGTGAATGAGAATTGGGAATGCTAATAAAGTATATTTTCTGAATATAGAAAATAAGGAAACATAAATAAATAAATAAATAAATATGTATGATGATTGATCAATAGAAATTCCAACTGGAAATAAGATTGTTGTTTGCACACGTGTTTTCATTTGATAGTTAAATCACCGACTATCAAAGTTTCTGACCATTTTTATGTTGTTAATATGGAGAGACCAGTTGGATTACTATCCAAAGAACCACTCCATATTAACATAAGCGTTGCAAACCAAATATGCTGAAGATAATTAAAGACGGAGTAAAGTGCAAGGGCTGTTTTGTTAATCCTAGGTAGAAATTGTCTAAGATGGATTCACGGAAGAGTGCCTTCGGTTTGTCCAGTCCTAGGACAACTTGTATGGACGAATGTCTGACAGAGTATGCTTAACAGATCATATATACATTGATCTCTTCAAACGTATTATGTTTGGTGGCGGAGGAATTCGTTTTTCTTAGCTTTATACCCGTGATACCTTTAAGGAAATCAATAATGATTTGACGGGTAGGACGATGTGGCATTCAAAGTAAATGAAGATATGATATGTAAAAAGGTAAGTTATAGCCTCTAGCCTCACAACTGGGAAATGACAAAAATCGGGCAGGCAGCATGGCTATGTGGGTAGCTCCCATTATGGTGTATAATGACCTATCTAGAGAATATTTATTTCCTCTTTTAATCTATCGATGCTGTCCCTTATCGAGAAACGGTTGCTGATCCCAACCGTTGGTGATATACATTCGATATACTCAAGCGAAATGAGTGGTCGGTCATGTGTGGCTGAGTTGCAAGATGTTCTTGTTGAAGTCGGTGTATTCTCCTCTAGAGATACACTATCGGAAGGTGGTTCCATACCTTGTCATAGTTGGAAATCCATTATCCAATAAGTGCTCGTGGTTTTGATTGTATACTATGTATGTAGAACATGAGATGAAAGCATTTCTGCTAGATGATTATTATATTGTGGTTGATAGACACTATTATAATATCAAAAGAATTTTGATATAAAGATTATTTTGGATTCTCATAAGGGAAAAACCCGTTCCGTTATACGGTGTGGTCTTATGAGATATCGTTTTATTGCTCAAACTGTTTTAAATTTTTTTACTCACACCAGTCCCATGACTGACCTGGAGTTTATTCTGTTTTGTTTTCCCTAAACTCTTGGGTGCCCAATTTTGTACGGGATATCAAGTGGTCAGGTTTTACAGATATACTTGGAGAGCTTGGAGCAGGAGGCTTCAGGATTATATAGCTATTGTTTATTCCGCTGTGTTGTAAGTGTTGTACTCTGATAATGTTACTGTATACATATACTGATTATATTTCAAAGATATGTTATCTATTATATGTTGTTCGTTCCGCTGTGAGATTCGTGTTACTCTGTTGTTGTGTGTTCTTCTTCTTCTTATATTCCAAGTTTCTATCTTATCTATTCTCACCCTCTATTTTCTTTCATTAACTATTCGGTATTTCCGATGCTTGAATATTCGACATCGTGTTTGGTATCGATATCTAGGATCGCGAAAACCCGGGTCGTTACAAATATTTTCTAGATGACTGCATATACACATGTGTGCATTGCCTCGCCAATCCACATGTAACTGAGGAGTAGCCACGTGGACCATCTCGACTAAGTGCAGCATGGTCAACATAGTTAGCATATATCAAATTGGTCGAGGCATCTCAACACAAATGGCTGAGCTCAATACATGCCAACATATTCAAAGATGATCAAGACATAAGTGGCAGCAAAAGGTGCAGCAGTGACAAATACATAGCCATAGTGGTCGAGCATATACAGATCAGCCCAAAACAAGGTGGATACATGAATGGATCTAAGCAAACATGAAACCAATGAAGCCATCAACAAACTTAGCCGAGCCAACTTCAATTTCTAGTTTGCATGACAGAATAAAAGTGGTGATGCAGATTCAAATGGCAGCATGTACATGGTATGTACACGAGCGCAAACCAGGTGCTTAGGGGCAGTTTTCATGTTGTACACAGCAAGTGCTGCATGGACAAGGAGAAATCATGGGGGTGTTCAAATCAGAGTGATCATGGCATGTGTGAAGAGTACATGGCAACAGCAAAGTCAAAAATGGTTGAGCTCAACTGTATGGGTGAACTTAATAGCAAGTTCCAAAGCTCAACAACATGATAACAACATAATCAAAAGGGCAAAGCTTATATACATGGTACATCAAAGTCAAAAATAGCTAGCATATACACAAAGACAAGAGGCATGTAATAGTGCACAATGCATATACAAATGTGTCGAGCCAGATTGACATGCCATGAGTTCAAGTCTGCTAAGCAACATAAATGGATAGAACATCCACGTACACAACTGTGTACACAACAAATGAAATGGTGAAGCCAATACAATGCAAGTATACAACACTAGCAAGTTACTACAGCAAATAGTTCAATCATGTGTAGCAACTTCAACACAAGTCGAGATCAAGTGATGCATCCGAGTACATTCAAAATGGTTCAGGAAGTTCATGTGACAAATGAACATTCAATCAGTGTTTTTGTCAAAGCAGGAATGTTAAGAAATCAGTATATTTGAAAAGTGTTGATTGCAGAAAATCATAAAGGGGATTTCACAGTATAATTTCATGGCAGCAGTGAAGAAATTGATTGAAGTTTGAATTTACTCAACATATGGATTTATGTTGTGGCAAGCAATTAAACTCGGCATCTATATGACGACAAGAAATTATAACATTTTTCTCTGCATTCAATTATTTCCAGAAATGGTATATTTCAGGAAATTACTTCTCGAGCAAAGCATTACAAAACAAGCAACAAATTCATTCCAGGAATCTTTCAAAAAGGCCACACAAATATCATTTCAATCGAGGAAACAAAAAGTAGAAATACACGCAAAATCAAATCAAGGCATATGGTGAAATCAGAGAAATTTTTGGGTTGTATAACCCTATATAAGCACACCTTTTTCATCAATGACAGAGTGATCGAAATCCAAAAAATTCATTTGAAAAACAATTCAAAGAAAAATAATCTAGAATACTCACAGTTTTTCACGAGTATTTTTCGATCGAACAGGTCCCAAATCGGAGCATTATAGAGCCACATAGATTCGAGCAGCAAAGAAGAACCTTCATATCAACTTCACGGTCGAGATTTAGGGATTTGGAGAAACCCTAATTTTTCCCCACCGCCATTTCTAGTTTTTCCAAAGAACAAAATATCGGGCAAATGAAATGAGGAGTGGGCCGAACTACTTTGCTCTTGGCTAAGCCAAGTTTAATATAAGAGGGAAATTATAGTAGCTTAGTTTGTTTTAAGGGGTTTCTTTTTATTTGTTGTTTTAATTGTTTTGTTTGAATTTGTGTTGTAAAAATCATCGAACAGTTTCTAGTGTCTATAAAATACTTGGGTACCCAATTAGAGTGTTAACTGGCAGTTTACTAGAGTCTATAAAATCTAGGGTTTACTGGTTACAGGGTTGTAATCATGGGAAATATGATCTAGGGGATTAGATCAGTCTAGGGTTTTGAGCGCAGGATTAGAATAGGAGCGAGGGGTTCGCGAGTTTACATGGTCATGTAAGCGGGACCCATTCTATTACCTAGTAGAAACCTTAGAAATGCAGCAGTAGGCAGGATTTTGCTGAAGCTGGGTATATCTTGTATCATTTACTTTCTGTATTTTTATTTCGGCTGCATTCTGTGTTCTGTGAATTTTTAATATCTCGTAAAAACTACGATAAACCCTATTCACCCCCCCCCTCAAGGGTTTATCTAGATCAAACAAGTGGTATCAGAGCCTGGTAATTTCATTAACTCTAGAGTCATGGGTCATCCTAGTTGTCAGTCTTCTAAGAGTCAGTCCAGTGATATTCCAATTATTTTCAATGGAACTGATTTTTTAATATGGAAATCAAAATTCAAATTATATTTAAAATCTGTTAATTTTGAATATTGGAATATTATTGAAAATTTAGGAGATATATTAGATAAGAAGAATAAGGTTTAGAATGCTCGTGTTATGCATATTATTTATTCCTATCTTGATATTGATCAATTAAAATTTATCTCTCATTGTCTAACTGCACAGGACATCTGGAAAACTCTCAACACGCGGTATGGAAAATATGACAACTGCTCAAAACCCTCAACAACCAACTCAGATTCAGATGTGTGCTTAACTGGAGCCATTAATGATGATTCAGACGATGGAGATTTTTCGTATGAAAAATTGTTTTCTCTTTGTAATAATTTAACCAAAACTGTCAATCGTCTCCAACTAAAAAACAAACTTCTGAGATCTAAAAATCGTGATTTGATTAACAAAAATAATATGTTGGAATTAAAACATAAAAACTCCGATTGAAGAATTGTTTCAATTTAAAAAATGATTTAACTCATCTGAATAAAAATCTTCAAAAATTTGAAAAAGAAATTATCATTTTAAAACAAAATGAAGATGAGCTAATTTATAAAAACTAGTCTTTGCAAAAGGAGTTGGGTAATATTATTTCCAAACATAAAATTTTTGAAAATCAAAATTTACAGAAATCTGAATCGGTTTTGAATGAACTAGAAATTGAGATTGTAAAACTGAATAAATTTGAATCTGAAAGTCCAAAACATTTTGAATTTGAAATTGCTGAATCCAAAACAAAATTAAATTACTTGAATCTGAAAATTAGGTTTTGAAACAATATGATGTTGAAAGGAAGATCACTGATAACCGCTATTCAGATTTAATAAAAGAGAACGATATCTTAAATTCAAAATTCAACGACTAGAGTCAACTTTGACTAAATTTTCTGATAGTGAAAAATCTTTGAATATGTTGTTGAAAAAACAGTTTTATGTTGGAAATAAACGAGGTCTTGGTTTTAGGAAGAATAATGTGTTTGAAAGATGGAATTCCATTGATTTTAAAAATCCTTCAAACTGCTTTGAAAAGAATCAATTTGAAAATTTAAACTCTGGTAATCTCAAAGGATTTTTGAATCAAAAACATGATGTAAATTTGTTTTATAATAATTTATCTAAAAAATCCTGGATCCCAAAAATAAATAAAACAAACTTCGTTAGATTCAAACAGATTTGGGTTCCAAAGGGTACAAACGTAAATTCGGATGGATTATTATATAAAAGAGTCTAGGTACCAAAACATATGAATACAACTATGAGTGGTTTTGCAAATTTTGTTAGACCACTCGATCTCTTAAATTGTTAGGTACCGGAGGAGGCTGAGGAACTGCATTGCTAAAGAAAAACTAGACTCAAACCGCTTCATATCACTGAATCAATCACAGTTCCTTAGCCACATCTGATGAGTTAGAGATTCTATTGTTTACATCGATTTCAGGTATAACCTCTAAACTCATCTTTGTAAATATTTTTCTTTTCATTGTGTATTCCTCCTTCTACCACTTCTGGATTTTTTTCTTTGATTTTTCTTAGTTGATATGTCACTGTCATATCATTGTAACTTCTTTTGGGCTTCATTAACTTCCAATTGCAGTATTCATAATCTTCTAGAAATTCGCTTTATTTAAATAGAATTCTAGTGTCTTTAAAAATTTCCAGATCTTGAATTTAAACTTGCAAATATCTGCAATTGTTTTTGAAGTTTATTTTTTGATTCTCTGAATTCATAACAGTGTTGATGTATTCTTGTCATATCTCGAACACTATTGATTTGAATTCTAAATTTTTGAAGATCTGAATCTTTAATGAAATCTCACACACCTCTACTGTTTTGAGTTTCTTCTAATCCATTTTAGAAAAGCTTGAAATATTATACACATTACAGCACTCTTTTATTTATCAGTTGTGATAATTTCAGAAATTTTCAGATTGGCTTGAATATTTTAAACTGTCTTGAACCAATGATACTTCTTGAAATTCATCTTTATTCATGATTATTATGTTTGAAATTAGTTTTTTTCTTGAAATCATCTGAAATTCTTGATATTTTGAATACCACATACCACTTAAATTTGAAATTATCAATCTTGTGTGAATAATTCATTATATCTCAAACTTGACATTGATTCAAGTGATTTCAAATAAATTATTTTTAGTATTTGGGATCATGATTACCTCTCAAACTTGATGTAAATGATCTGAAATTTCTTGTGCACTTGTCAGAAAATACTTGTGGAAAATTCTCTGAAAATCAGTTCTTAAAACTCACTGCTATTTCATGATTATTTGATTCGAATATTTGTTTGTTTAAAATCATTTGAAATTATTGATTTATTGAATCACACACATATCTTGAATCTGAAATTTACATTATGGTGTGATTGATTCACTGAATCTTGAGAGTTTCATATTCCTCAAATGATTTCAAATAAACGGTATTTTTAATCTTGGATCATGAATCATATTTTGTGACCATCAGAAACATCTTCTGACAAGTTTGTTGTGCTATTGGTTTCTTGTGCTGCTCTGATATTGTTTTTTGAAAATATTTTTTGGTGACTCCTTGTTTGGTATCAAATATATACCATGCTCCGATAAATGAAATTAATTTGTTAGTCTTGTCTGCTTGGGCCTTGTGATTAAATTCTTTTGTCAGTGATATCCTTGTTCGTCTACAGTGTCTTGTTACAATCCTCATTAATGGAGACATCAAGTGGTACCAGTTTAGAAGTGCTGAATTTTTTTTTCTCACTGTTTATATACAAATATTTTGTTTAGCCCCCATATCTTGTATAGATCTTCATTTTTCCTCTTGTAATTGAATTTCAATTTTAAAATTATTTATTGATTATTTATTCAGAAATTGAAATCAATAACCAAACAGAACTGTATTTATAATTCATCAAAATTATTATCAGATTTTGAAATTGTGATGAATTGTGACTGCAGTATATTTCACAATAAGAGGAGATTTTATTTATTTATTTTTTCATGATGGTTGAACGTTTATTTTAATATCTTTGAATTGGCAATTATTTCACGACCATATCCTTTATCTATCATCATCCTGCCGTCCATATAAATGTAGAGAGTTAATATGTCTTAAAATCTTTTTGAATAAACATTGGAAATATTTGTGATAGAAATGGGATTATGTTGATTTTAAGAATTAGTGACAATTGAAAATTTTCAATGATCCCGTTGCAGTTGGTCATATTTCATAATATGATTAATTTAAAGATTTATTTCACAAACCACTTCTGTACCTACCACATTTCTATCATCCATATTGGTTTTATATATCGCGGAGTTTTTTTTTGGAACTGAAAATAATAAAAATATAATATATATATATAAGTGTGTCTCTAACCTCATTTAAAAATCCAAGCTCTGGTCATGCATGGTTAAGAGATAACTTATAATTTAAGCTGCGACTGACCTCATTTAAAAATCCAAGATCTGCTAATGCATGGTCTGTGTGCTCTTAAATTAAAAGAAAACATAAAGTAAATGATTTGAATAGATAGAAATTAATCTGAAATACTCCTTGGTATTTATAAAAACTATCCAATCAATCCATTTTCTATTTTTGAAATGTGTTAATATTTTATGACGTATTATGATTTGTCTATTAATAGCTACTGGGATTTGAGATTATTTGATTTTGTCACTTAAGTTGAATTTATAATTATAGTCCAAATCCATCACTGTTTGTTGTGCTCATTTTTATAAAAAAATCTTTTGAAAATAATTGAAATTCATATTTTTATAACTCTCCCCATTTCTATAAATTTCATCGTAAATCCTTCACTCTACAATGTGAAATATGACACTAGTTCTTCGAATATTATGATTTTTGTTTGACTGATTGAGATTTATGATGACCGTTTTTCCTTTGAAGCTGATATTATATTTTTAGTCATTTTCATCTATATTTTAATTTCTGAATCCTTTTGATTATAACAAAAGGGGGAAAATGGGTTAAGATTCTGATTTATGAGTGAATATTTTATAAATATTTTTAATTTTGAAAATTCTTTATGTTTCATTCTTTTCACTCATGCACTGTTATAGGGGGAGTTTCTATTGTAGAGGAGAGCAAATAAATAGGGGGAGATCTTTTTTTCACTGCCAAACACATTTATTGTGCTCAAAATCTTTTATTTGTTTGTCATCATCGAAATGGGGATATTGTTGTATATGACGTAGCTGTATACACAATTATATGATTTTTGTTTGATGATAACAACCAAATAAATATTATTTCAATGTGTTTGTTACTGTACTGTTATTCTATATCATAGACAGAAATATAATATTTATATTTATATAAAATACTACTGGACAAGAATTAAATATTCAAACAGTATTTTATTAAATATAATATTTTATTTCAATAGTCAAAACAATACAGTTTTACAACTCCACTATTTGCTCAACACTGTAATTCACTGAAATAAAATTCATTCATATATATTACAGTTCAACCATTTTCACTCATACAATCCTCCTCACTACAACACTCAACACTCATATATATATATATATATATATATACAATCATTCACTCAGTTTACACTTCAATATACAAACACATTTTTTAATGACACAGACACATCACTCAATACAGACATCTTGATTTATACAATTAACTGTCTTCAGTCTTCTGTCTTCACAGCTCACAGTCAGTCCAGTCATCCATACCTGTCATATACAGAAACAAACACATAGTATCTGGAACATAAATATTTCATATTCTAGAAGATATAATTTTTATTTTAAAAATTTTATTTGCCTCAATGTTCTGGTGTGTTTTCTCATCATTTTCCACAACTCGATCCGATTTATTAATCCATTCGATTGTGTCTAAACAGCTTGTGATATTCACAGTGATACACTGTAAATACCACAAGGCAGTCAGTGTATATACAAAATATTTCAGTGCAGGGACAAGAATATTTTCTAGATGGCTGCATTTACACACGTGTGCACTGCCTCGCCAATCCAGATGCAACTAAGGAGTAGCCATGTGGACCATCTCGACTCAGTGCAGCATGGTCAACATAGTTAACACATATCAAATTGGTCGAGGCAGCTCAACACAAATGGACGAGCTCAATACATGCCAACATATTCAAAGATGATCAAGACATAAGTGGCAGCAAAAGGGTGCAGCAGTGACAAATACGTCGCCATAGTGGTCGAGCATATACAGATCAGCCCAAAACAAGGTGGATACATGAATGGATCAAAGCAAACATGAAACCAATGAAGCCATCACAAACTTAGCCGAGCCAACTTCAATTTCTAGTTTGCATGACAACATCAAAGTGGTGATGCAGATTCAAAGGGCAGCATGTACATGGTATGTACACAAGCGCAAAACAGGTGCTCAGGGGCAGTTTTCATGTTGTACACAGCAAGTGCTGCATGGACAAGGAGAAATCTTGGGGCTGTTCAAATTAGAGTGATCACGGCATGTGTGAAGAGTACATGGCAACAACAAAGTCAAAAATGGTTAAGCTCAACTGTATGGGTGAAATTTACAGCAAGTTTCAAAGCTCAACAACATGATAACAGCATAATCAAAAGGACAGAGCTTATATACACGGTACATCAAAGTCAAAAACAGCTAACATATACACAAAGACAAGCGTCATGTAATAGTGCACAATGTATATACAAATGTGTTGAGCCAAATTGACATGCCATGAGTTCAAGTCTGCTAAGCAACATAAATGGATAGAACATCCACATGTACACAACTGTGTACACAGCAAATGAAATGGTGAAGCCAATACAATGCAAGTATAGAATACTAGCAAGTTACTGCAGCAAATAGTTCAATCATGTATGGAAACTTCAACACATGTCGAGATGAAGTGAAGCATCCAAGTGCATTCAAAATGGTTCAGGAAGTTCATGTGACAAATAAACGTTCAATCAGTGTTTTTGGCAAAGCAGGAATGTTGAGAAATCAGCATATTTGGCAATTGTTGATTGCAAAAAATCATAAAGGGGATTTCACGGTATAATTTCATGGCAGCAGTGAAGAAATTGATTGAAGTTTGGATTTACTCAATATATGGATTTATGATTTGGCAAGCAATCAAACTCGGCATCTATATGACGACAAGAAATTATAACATTTTTCTCTGCGTTCAATTATTCCGAAAAATGGTATATTTCAGGAAAGTACTTCTCGAGCAAAGCATTACAAAACAGGTAACAGAATCATTCTAGGAATCTTTCAAAAAGGCCACACAAATATGAATTCAATCAAGGAAACCAAAAGTAGAAATACACGCAAAATCAATTGATTGAAGTTTGGAGTTACTCAATATATGGATTTATGTTTTTGCAAGCAACCAAACTCGGCATCTATATGACGACAAGAAATTATAACATTTTTCTCTGCATTCATATATTTCCAGAAATGTTATATTTCAGGAAATTAATTCTCAAGCAAAGCATTACAAAACAGGCAACAGATTCATTCCAGGAATCATTCAAAAAGACCACACAAATATCAATTCAATCGAGGAAACCAAAAGTAGAAATACACGCAAAATCAAATCAAGGCATATGGTGAAATCAGAGAAATTTTCGAGTTGTGTTACCCTATATAAGCACACCTTTTTCATCACTGGAAGAGTGATCGAAATCCAAAAAATTCATTTCAAAAACAATTTAGAGAAAACTAATCTAGAGTACTCACAATTTTTCACGAGTATTTTTTGATCGAACAAGTCCCAAATTGAAGCATTATAGAGCCACATAGATTCGAGCATCAAAGAAGTACCTTCAGATCAACTTCACGATCGCGATTTAGGGATTTGGAGAAACCCTAATTTTTCCCCACCGCCATTTCTAGTTTTACCAGAGAACAAAACATTGGGCAAATGAAATGAGGAGTGGGCCGACCTACTTTGCTCTTGGCTAAGCCAAGTTTAATATAAGAGGGAAATTATAGTAGCCTAGTTTTTTTAAGGGGTTTCTTTTTATTTGTTGTTTTTATTGTTTTGTTTGAATTTGTGTTGCAAAAATCATCAAATAGTTTCTAGTGTCTGTAAAATACTAGGGTATCCAGTTAGAGTGTTAACTGGCAGTTTACTATAGTATGTAAAATCTAGGGTTTACTGGTTACAGGGTTGTAATCAGGGGAAATCTGATCTAGGGGATTAGATCAGTCTAGGGTTTTGAGCGTAGGATTAGAATAGGAGCAAGGGGTTCGTGAGTTTACATGGTCTTGTAAGCGAGATTTGTTCTATTACCTAGTAGAAAACTTAGGAATGCAGCAGTAGGCAGGATTTTGCTGAAGCTGGGTATATCTTGTGTCATTTACTTTCTGTATTTTTATTTTGGCTGCATTCTGTGTTTTGTGAATTTTTAATATCTCGTAAAAACTGTGATAAACCCTATTCACCCCCCCTCTAGGGTTAATCTAGATCCAACAAAACTCACTTTGATTTTGTTCGTTGAATGGTGCGGTTACTGTTAAACTAAATAGTCGTTTAATTTAACGGTAAATCTCAGTTGTCTCCTATACCGTCCAGATCAGTTCTGTAATGTCCTGCTGCTTTCCAGGATTCGATTGCATCTTGTTTTGGTCGTATTCTGACAATACATCAGTAAGCTATTAACGTCTTTAATATAACGCTATTTTAATTTACTAAAAATTCCTAAATTTATAACTTATTTATCCATTACTTTAAACTTCACTATTTCTTTCATGAACACTTTCTTGCTCCACGCATTTAACCAAATTCCATCATCTGTCTCGTTTCAAACAATTTTCATTATTTCCAAGCCATCCACTTTCCTTTTTGTTTTCATTTGCACGTGATCCTTTTTACCGTTACACCCAATACCATGATTCGAGAAAACCACCGGCCCCTTCTCACTTCCAAACTATTCCCCAGTACCACGTCTTTCAACCCATTCTTCCTCTTCAATAAACTCTATTAAAAATCCATCTTCGTTTATGCTCAGTTTTGCTTCTAAGAACTTGAAGCCTCCATCACTTACTCCTTTTTATACACAGTCATCGTTCTAATTGCTTTATTAACCATATACTCAGACTTTTCTTCACTGCTTTGCGTGAATTCTTCATGCAAGAAAATTGCCAAACTATTGCCAACAACAATCCCACTTTCTTTAAAAACTTAAACTACTCCTTCATTCCTGCACTAGTTTGATACCTACTATTCACGTTAAACATCCCACCTTCTCTTTTATTTTCTCACGTCCTTTCTTGTATTCAATACTTTCCCCACCTGCTTTTGTATAAAATCGTTTTTACCATGCATTTCCAGTTCGCTACCTCGTTCTTTGTATGCTGCTTTCAAGAAGAAAACAAACCAACAACATATATTTGCTTTCGAAAATTACTAGGCGGTTCAGTCTCATGCTCACGGTTTCCACAAATATGCCCTCCCACTCCAGTTCTTGCCACTTCCCATACTTCGTTCTTTACACAGTATCTGCTACTTCCTATTTTCACGTTCAAAACAGTATGCCAGACTTCACAACCTGCTCCTCTTCGTATAACAATTTCACGCACACTACCCCTTCCATAAGTTGCCACCACTCCTCCCTCCGTCCATCGAAGGCTCATCAGAGACCACTGGAAAAAGCGTCGCCATCTGTTGAACGTCCACCTCGAGTACCAATACATTCAACCAACCATGTCGGCCTCAGCAGCTCCACGAACAGGTGCTGTTTCGAGTTGATTTAGGGCCACTTCAACCTTCAGAAATCGATCGCCACCGTTCAGGTGGTAGAATCTTCGAGCGGAACGAACTTGTAGTTGAAGATCTTTCGTAGATTAATGATTTCTAAAATTTGATGGAAGAAAATATGGTTTAATTTGGTCTGTTCGAAAGTGTGAAGCAGCGGAAATATTTGGTTGACCACGCCAAATGAAAATTTAGGGTTAACTGTTGAATTGGGGTATTTATAACGGTTGGGGTTTATTAAAATATTATTAACGGTACTTCACGATGAAGTAACGCGTTAAAACTATCACGTACAACCTCCAGTTAAGACGAAACTCCTAACCTTAGCATAGAAAAATATTCCGGATACGATGGGACTGATTTCGTCAAATTCCGAAGTTGTTTGTGAAAAATCCTTTATAAAACACAGGTGAAAAACACGCATTTAAATTTCCCACGATCACAAAATAAATCCAATCAACTTGAAACTTTAAAATCCTAAAATAATTAAGTAATATGAATCCAACAGCACACACTTCGTCGCATTCCGAGACTTTTCCCGGTACGCTATTTTATACGCACACCAAGTGCTATTTTGGACACCAAATTATCTGGTCTTGAAAAATAACAAACAATATATGTTTTCTGACTCTAAACGTGAAGCGACCCGTTCCTTCCCCGATCTCCGAAGAGATGAGAAAGAACGAATTACTGTGAGGACAAGACAAATCAGAATACAAACGGAAGAACATTTCATTGTATATTACAACAATGCACCAGATTTCCTGAATATACAGAGTATAAAAGAATATTACACAGAAATATCAGAGATTTAAATTACATTTAAATACATCGCAGCTGAAAATAGTACAATACACAACTAGAAGGAGATATACGGATACAAAGCTTTCCGGATATCGTTCCAGCTGTAAACCAGGATCCTGTGAATATACATCTGCAAAACCAAAACTACTAGCTTCCCGTGTCAAAATAAGGGCACCCAGAGTTTAGGTTAAAACAATAAACTCCAGGTCAGTCATGTGACTGGTGTGAGAACTAAAACAGTTATTAATCTTTGTTTTTAAAGTTAGATAAACCAAGGGACCACGCCGTATAACACGGAACGGGTTTCCTCCCAAGAATACCAGTACATAAAACAAACAGCGCAATGCTAAATAAAGAAAAATGAAGCTATTATAAGACCCAGGTCCTATCACACAATGCAAAGCAAACCGGGGGATAGGGTTTTTACCTTATAATAGCCAAGAATGCTTGATACGTTTAAAAGAAATCATTTTGATACTATTATAAGTGTATAGTGTATAAAACAACTTCAAATCATAAGTATCAATCATAGGCGGCATGAATGCCCCATAACACTATGTCGCCATATATAGGTTATACAATCAAAATCGCAAAGTCACGTATTTGGAAATTGGATTTCCCTCTATGAACTGAGGCAAAAGATAGTCCTCACCGACTTCGAGACTGCCTAGCCCGAGCCTCAGGGTCAGAGCGCATCGACCCTTGGATCGTCAGGGCTGGTCCACCGATGTGGATTAAAATGCCTGAACACTGCGTTTCCCCGCCCTTTGGGGCGTAAATGAGCCAACGAATGACTCCATCGGACCCGGATCGTCCGATCAAACTGAGGCGCCTCGCAACAGCAACAACCACACAGGTGAAAAATATATAAATAACAGGGATGGTAGGTCACTGACACCACCCTAGCTAGGAAGAAACGCTGTGTTCTCCCTGATGTCCTCTCCCGTTTTTGGTTCACAACCGGGGTGCGAAACTCGCGAAGTAAACGTTACACAAAGCTACGCCTCAAAGGCCGTGCTTTGATCATCACCACAAGACTTTGCTTTTCAACAGAAGCCTCGATCAATTGCCACTTAGGCATGCCACACAGGCAATTCACTCCATGCGTTTGATATCCATCAATATATAACCCCTGAGCTCGTACGTCTCAGAGAAGGGCGTTAAGCAAGAGAATAAATTCTCCGCCGCCAAACAGATATATATTTAATAGAAATCAATCACACAGACTAAAATCCAATGTCAGACACACAGTCCATTTACAAGTCCGTTCTGGGTCTGAACGAAACCGGAGGCACCTAGTACCCCGCATATCCATCGATCTCCAAGTACGTCTGTACGATCACCAAATGTTTCCATCTTCTTGGGTGTACAGCCCAATCAAGATTATCAGTAATCACCCAAACGACGTGAAGACTTCCGGTCTTCGACCACCGTCTTCATCTTCGACACCACGTCGAATCAGTTATTCAGAATGGGATAAACCCGGTCTTTCTGAATAACTCGCGTATATATTATAAAAGTGTTACACAAACACAACATACGCCTCATTCCAATTCAGAATATTCTTTTATCCAAATATTCCTATACTTTGGGAAAAGTTCCCATTAATTTTAACCAAGATTAATTCTTTAAATTTATTCTTTAATCTCCTTTGAATATCAATTCAAACTAGTCGGGATTAGCGAACCACACCGAAGTAATCATTTATTTTATTTCCCTATCCCAACCTATTCATCCCATGAAGTACAACTGGTTATACTTCATATCTAACACCACGGTGTTATCGGTAAATTCAATTACCATTTCACGTTCAAATCTAATTAAAGATTTAACTATCGCTTGGAGTAAAACTGGTGATACTCCATTTTCGATCTTTTCAATCTAATTAAAGATTCATTAAAACTCCACTTAGTTTTAATATTTCTCTGGGTTAAAGAATCAGTGTCATTTAAAAACACAGTTCACGATAAACCCAAAATCACATTCATTAATTATCGGGTTAAAGAACGAGTGTTATTTAAAACACTGTTCACGATAAACCCAAAAATCAATATCAATTCAATTCCAATTAAATCTCATTTAATTGGTACACTTCATTAAATCCAAATAAAAAGATTTAATCTTTTCTCAACTGGGTTCAAGAACAGTGTTAATGAAGACACCATTCACGACAAACCCAAATCACATTTGATATTCAATACAAGGCTCTGAATAGAAAATATATCGGCTTATATTCAATATCAAATTCTACGATTAACAAATGTCATATTGGAAATAACGATATAAATATGTATCTTTCAAATTTCCATAACACATCTGTATAATCACGAATTCCAACATCGAAATATTCCGAAGACAATTTCGATTCAAATCCACTCCAATGCAATCATTGGAAATTCTGGTTATTTTTAAAACCCTTTTCAAATTCAATTTATTTATTTAAAAATAAATAGAATTATATTTCTAGTTCAAAACTAGTTCATTTCGATAAAAATCTATTTTTATCTTTTCAAACATGAAGTTTTTCATCCCAAACCTTCACAAATCATTTCTTATGATTTTACACAAATTATTACTATTTTTAATAATTTTATCAAGGCCCGTACAGTCGATTCCCATCAATGGCCATCGAACTGCACTTACAGCGACCTTTTTCAAATTTGATTTGGACATAATTCCAAATCCAACCGTTAGATTTCAAATTTCTAATATTCGTTAGAAAGCTCTTTTCGATACGAACCCAACGGTTCCGGTTTTAGGAGAATCCGATGGTCGGATCTCCCGTAATGTCCGTTTGAAATAAATGGTCGAAATTCATGAACTACCGCGGCGCGGCACGTTCTATTCAGGCCATTATATTATATATATAATATATATAATATACACTTCGTCGATTTCTATTTAAAACGAATTATATAAATAGTTTTAATTTCGTTTCAAAAGCAATTTCAACTTCCTTTTTAATTCAAATCAAAATTGAATTCTTCTTTATAAATTCGTTTTAAAATTCATTTCTATTCAATTCAAATTTCAATTCAATTTGAATTCATTTCAATTCGCTTTCAATTCAATTCGAATTCGTTTTCAATTCAATTCATTTCGAAATCGTTTTCAATTCAATTCATTTCGAAATCGTTTTCAATTCAATTCATTTCGAAATCGTTTTCAATTCAATTCATTTCGAAATCGTTTTAAAATCGATATAAATATCGTTCACGTCAAAATGGCCTCAATCTAATCATCACGGCTTCACATATTTCTATTTTCAAATTTTTTATTTCAAATATTTCCTATTATCAAAATATTTGTTATTATCAAAATATTCTTTATTTTCACGATTGGAATGAGGCCCAATCAATTACCATATAAAGTTAATTATATGGATTTTCATACAACACATGTATATAATAGCAACGATAAATAATCAACCATCAACCAAAGTGCACTACACTGTATAAGCATCATATAGATATCTAATGCTTATAACAGCCTGTCAATCAATCGATTGACATATTTAATCAATCAGGATGAGTGAACTTCAAATTTCATCCTAACACCCGTGTGGGGTTTCAAACAATCAAACACATATTTTATTTGTGCAGTTGGGCGATGTGTAAAATTTATCGTCTCAATCAATGTCAGTCAAATCAGTGTATATAAACAAATCGGCCGATTTGTTTATAAATATCTATTTGTTCACTTTCACGTTAAAAATTATATTCTTAACGATAAAACATTTTATTCAACCTATGAAAATATTCTATTCAGTTCATTTATTCAATAAAATGATATTTTTATTTTCTAACATATTTTAGAAAATTTCGGCGGCATAACGGCACGATACTAGAAACGGGACGAGGTCTAGCCTTATCCCCGGTCTAGTGAAGGCCCACGCCATTCACACATCAATCAAATCAATTTCACTTCACCAAACAATTCAATTTCAAATCAAGTCATCAAACTACTTTATGCAACCAAACAAACAAGTCCATGGTCTATGGACGATTGTGTCGGGTGCTACTAAGCACCGTCTGCATCCTAGTATATATATATAACTAGAAAAAGAAGTTGAAGAGTGAGAAGTTCTCACCTATAGCTATCCAATCATCTTGACTCTTCTTCGTTCTCGCCTCTTTGTCATCTTCGTTGCCCGTAGCCACTACATATGTAAAAATCGAATTTTTACTTCGCTATTCAATATATAAAAATCATATTTTTACTTCGATGTTCAATATATAAAAATCGAATTTTTACTTCGAAGATCAACATATAAAAATCATATTTTTATTTCGAAGTTCAACATATAAAATTCATATTTTTATTTCGAAGTTCAACATATAAAAATCATATTTTTCTTTCGAGGTTCAACATATAAAAATCATATTTTTCTTTCGAGGTTCAACATATAAAAATCATATTTTTATTTCGAAGTTCAACATAAAAAAAATCATATTTTTATTTCGAAGTTCAACATATAAAAATCATATTTTTATTTCGAAGTTCAACATATAAAAATCATATTTTTATTTCGAAGTTCAACATATAAAAATCATATTTTTCTTTCGAGGTTCAACATATAAAAATCATATTTTTATTTCGAAGTTCAACATAAAAAAAATCATATTTTTATTTCGAAGTTCAACATATAAAAATCATATTTTTATTTCGAAGTTCAACATATAAAAATCATATTTTTATTTCGAAGTTCAACATATAAAAATCATATTTTTATTTCGCTTCGATGTTCAAATCTTTTTCCTTTTTGAAGTTCAAAACCTTTTTCTTTAAATCAGAATTAAATCTTTTTCTAATCAGTTTTAAATTCTAAAATCGAAATTAGTTTTAAATCTAAAAAAAATCGAAATTTTCAGATTAAAATAAAATAAAGTAAAGTAAAAAAAAACTTACTGTATCGAAGAAAGGGGGGGCATCGACTTCGTCGGAGCTGGCTTCTGGGGGGGGCGTCGATGTCGGCGGCAGGAGGAGGAGCAGGGTGGGGGTCTCGATTTCGCGGCGGCGTAGGGGAAAAGGGGGGCGCGGGGCTCGGTGTCACAGGCGAGGGGGGGTTGCTCGATGTCGCAGGCGAGGGGGAAGAGGGGGGGTCTCTGATGAGGCGCGGTGGTCCTCCGATGGTGGCGGCGGTTTTCGCAGTCGCTTTTCTTTTTCTTTTTTTTTTCTTTTTTTTCATCTTCTGAATCGATTAAAAGGAGAGAGGGGGGCTAGAGCGGGTTAACGGGGAAAAGGGGTTTTTTTATTTTATTTTATTTTATTTTATTTTATTATTTTCCACAAAAAGCAACTTTTATTTTCGACTTCAAAACGGGGCCCACCGCCTGCCGTCCATAGCGTTTTACCCCCATTCCGAACACAATGGGATATGTACTGCAAGCTGATTCGATCGTTACAATCAGTTTCTACTGATTTTACATTTAAATCATTGTATTGGATTTTAAACGTACATTTCAAATTACCGGGGTCGCATACTAACTCGAAAAATTCCAGAAAAATATTTTCTAGCTTCGTATTGACGATACGGTCCTAACAAAACTAATTTCGACGAATTCTGAGATCGTTAGAAAAATGGCCATTTTCCAGTCGATTAAAATCAACTGAAACTGGTCAAACGCGTTTTCCTTTGCCACGCTCACATATTGATTCGAAAAATTATGAAATTTGAAACCTAGCAAAAATTTAACATTGCGGACCCAAAAAAAGTGGTTTCGTTGAAATCCGAGGTCGTTTGCAAAATGTCTATTTTTAAGGGCCTGAATTCCATAGCGACTATTCAGAATTTTCAACTGGACATATCTTCTGATTCCCGCTATGAAACCTTGATTTGTCGGATTCGTTGGAAAGATGTTCACAATTAGATCCTAATGTTTTTGGTTTCACTAAAATCCGGATTGTTTTGCACCCGGTACATTCAATTGAAGTTTGAAATCGAATTATCGAACTACCGCGCCCTTTTCAATTCTATTTATAATTATATATAATTATTTATATTCTAACGACGACGTATATAATATATACGTTCGAATTCTACTCAAATAAATTTCTCGTCGATATTATTTAAAATAATTCATTTTAAATAATCAAAATTCGCTAAAATTGCCAAAATAAAAATTTTAAACTGGCCCAGATTTTCGGGTTATTAAAAAACGTCAATATGAATTCAACGGAATTTGTTTTGTGGCTTAATTTGATCGTTATCTCAAGTTATGATAAAAAAACCCTTTTTAAATCGAATAAAATTATTAAATAATTCCGTAGCGACTATTTTAAATTTTGAATTGGACATAACTAACAATCTATAACACTAAATCTCGATTTTTCTCTTCCATATGAAAATTATAATCAAACAGATTCCAACATTTCTTGTTTCACATAATTCCGACTTATATCGGATCATGTATATTCAATTGAAGTTCAAAACTCAATATTACGAACTACCGCGCCATTACGAGCTTGATTTATAATTATATATAAATTAACGTTCTAACTTCGTTTTATAAACGAATTATATATTTTAAATCCATATAAAACTCTAAATAAATATTTAATATAATAAAATAAATTAAATATCTGACTGCGGAAAATATGGGATGTTACAAGTTTTTTATTTAAATTTAGTTTAAAGATGATATATATATATTAGTAAGTATATATAAATATATAAGGTATGTGGGCTGATGTAATTGGGCTCGGCCCATTACAAAACAATTAAATAGAAAAGAAAAAGTATTTTAAAATTAAATTCTAATGTAAATAAAATATATATCTATATATTAAATATATATATTGACGTATATATATACATATATTGATAGGTTTAGATCAAGAAGTTAAGATCGAATAGTCTTGCTTCGTGTGTATGCAGTTGAATCAATCGATACTGAGTAACTCGACGTAGTTATCTAGTTTAAACAATTCAATTTAAAATAAATTGATTTATTAAAAGTGATTTTAATACTAAATATCATTTAAAATTTATCGAACGTAAATTTAGTTGCTAAACAAAATTAACGCGTAAACTATTGATCAATAATAATATGTAATTCAGTAAATTCTAAATTTGATTGTTCAATTAATTATTTAATTAATTAAGTTGTGTTTAATTATGTTAATCGTAATTATATATTTTTATTGACATCTGTTAGTGGAAGTAAACACCGTTCCACTAAAAATTGAATTAACTGAATTATTTGGACATCCTGCCAGTAGAAATAAACATCGTTCTACTATTATATTAGTTTGACATATTTTATCTGTAAATATATGTTGTTGAGATATTCTATTATCAATTGATAATATAAAATTGTATTCACATAGTTGTTGTGTAAATTGGTTAAACGCCTTGAATGTCGTCTGTTAAAGAACTCCTCTATTCCATTAGAACTGCAAAGTTATAATTTATGTAAAGTAACTCTAAAATAAACTTAAGTTTTAATAACTGGATATAAATTGTTTTTGAGAAACAATTAAATGGTTATTTTAATTAATTATATTATTAATAAATTTAAGATGGAAATATTAATTCGAACCATTTAATCAGTTTGTTTGATGTAAAGTAATTATTTTAAATGGAAATCGATTATTATATTAATTTGTTTTAAATTAATTTAACAGAAATGATTATGACAAATGATTGTTCAAAATTTAATAATATTTTATAATAGCAATTGATGTTTAATTAATAGTTTTGATAAGTTAATGGTGCAGTCAAAATTGGATAAATTATCCAAGATAATGTTTTTAACTTTATTCATTTAACAGAAATGATTATGACAAATGATTGTTTAAAATTTAATAATATTTTATAATAGCAATTGATGTTTAATTAATAGTTTTGATAAGTTAATGGTGCAGTCAAAATTGGATAAATTATCCAAGATAATGTTTTTAACTTTATTCATCTCTTAATTAAGTAAGTTTTAAAGATAATTTAATTATATATGGATAACGAAATCAAATCGATTATTTGGCTTAAATTCCTGATTTAATATTTAAGTTAATCAAGAGCAACAACGTTGTTTTGAAAATGGTTTAAGATTTGAAAATCAAATGGATTTACAAATTCTGGTTTGTCGAAAATTTTGGATATCGAACTTATATGAATCTTAACGATAAAAATGATTTCAACTAAAGGTCTGAGAGGTAACTAAAATACCCCAACTTGAACGATTTCGCTATTGTCCAATAATTTGTGTTAGTTTTTGTTCGAAATGAGTATTAGAATTGAATATCACTTTCAGCTATGAAACGTATATTCAAAATTGAGATTATCATGTAAGATTGATAACTTGAATTTTCTAAGTTAACTAACACTTATGTTTTCAAATAACATAAAAAAATAGGTGTTAAATTTTAAATAATTTGTAGATTATTTAAATACGGCTTAGAAGATCCAATAGATCAAATAAATCCCTTTATTTTATATTTGATAGTTAAATAACTGACTATCAAATCTGGGCCATTTACCTTATCGACTATCGTTTCGAAGAGTCCGGAATCTAAATTTCCACTTTTATCCGATCTATACGTTGCGTATCAGAGATTATTGAAGGCCATTGAAGAAAGAGTTTATGCATGGGCTATTCTGTCGATTCTAGGTAGAAATTACCTAAGATGGATTTACAGAATATTACCTTCGGTTTGTCCAGTCTTGGGATAACTTGTATGGACAAATGTCTGACAGTGTATGCCTAATAAATTGTGTAAGTTGATCTCTTCAAACATATTTATGTTGGTGGTGGAGGAATTCGTTTCTCTTAGCTTTATACCCGTGGTATTTTTGAGGAAATCAATTTTTGATTTGGCGGGTTTGACAATATGGCATTCAAAGTGAATGAAGATGTGTTATGTCTAAATGTTAGCGTGGCCTCAAGTTTCACAACCGAGAAATGACGAAAATCAAGCTGGTAGCATGGCTATGTAAATCGCTCCCATTATGGTGTATTGTAACCTATCTAGAGAAAAATTCCCTTTTTCTTTATTCTATCGATGTTTACCCTTTCGGGAAATGGTGGGTCGCACCCAACCGTTAGTGATAATACATTCAATACACTCAAGCAAAATGAGTGGTCGATCATACATGGTCGGGTTGTAAGATGTTCTTGTTAAACCCAGTGTATTCCTCTCTAGAGATACACTATCGGAAGGTGGTTCTATACCTTTTCAGAGTTGGAAATCCATTATCCAATAAGCGCTCATGGTTTTGATTGTATACTATGTATGTGGAGCGTGAGATGCAAGCATTCTGCCAAAGTACTATTTATTTGATTTTGATACTATTATAATATCAGAAGAGTTTTGATACAAAGATGTTTTGGGTTATCGTAAGGTAAAAACAATCCATGTTTTTGTGTGGATCGGTCTTACGACTATATTTTCTTTCAAAAGGATTTTGAAAGGTAAACCAAGTATTTTGGGTTCTCACAAGGGAAAAACGTGTTTCGAATTTTATGCGGCGTGGTCTTATGAGATACCCTTTATTTCTCAAGTTGTTTTGAAAATTGTTTACTCACACCAGTCTCATGACTGTCCTAGAGCTTATATTTTCAATGTTTTCAATAAATTCTTAGATGCCCAAATTTGTACGGGTAGTCAAGAAGTTAGGGATTTTACAGATACTGGAGGAGCTTGGAGTAGGAGACTTCAATGTTAGATATTTAGAATTTATTCCATTGTGTTGCATATGTGATGTAGTCTGATGATATATGTAAGTATAAATACAGTTTGTATCTCAAAGTTGATTATATATATGTATATATACATATGTGTGTGTGTGTGTGTATATATATATATATACATATATATATATATATTATTCTGCTGCGATTGTGAGATTATGTGCTGTTGTTCAGTTCCATTTTCTATCTATTTTCTTCTATTCTAATTTTTTTTCCTTTTATTTCTCACCTTTTAACTTCTTTCTATTAATGATTCTTATTTTCGTGGAATTTGAGTTGGATGTGAGTTTTATTCAGTCGACTCAAGTGGTATGGATTTGTGGGCCGTTACATGACCAGTAAGGAAATTGACCATGCTGCATCTTTTACCGTATATTCTATTGGATTCATCATGATTAAGTCGACCTATGACACTATAGGATTCACTGTAGGTACAACAATTTCTCCATGACGATCTCATAAATAATAATTTGGCATAAAATCAAACTTATACAAATGTACTTTAACTATGCCTTGTTTTCAAAACCTCATCAGTTTGCACTTACTACACAGACAATGAAGTTTCTCATAATTTGGATTATTACATACCGTGAATCTAACAAATTCATTTACATTATTGTAGAAATATGCTTTTATTGAATCTTTCATTCCAGTTCTAACTTAATACATCCAAGTACGATAGACATAACAATCGAACATTGTTCTTGATTTAAAAATATATGTTAGTGATTTCTATAACACGTATATACGTTAGTAAACCCTTTTGGGACTAAAGGCTTTACACATCACACTACTTTCAAATTTCAACAACGTTTTGCTACATGTATGCATTAGTTGCATATAAGAGGTGTATTTTTTTGTTGTATTCTAAAAGTAAAGTAAAGCCATTTTGGACTAAAGGCTTTGCACACCTCACCATCATATACCGACGATACTTCACTTCACTTCTTCTACACACCACCTTCTGCCTAATCGATTTTAGAAAAATATCTGTTCATCTATATTCATTTCTTGATATATTTTTTAAACTATTTGACAAGAATATTTATTCTTAGAGATATTCATTTCTAAACTTTGAAAATCATTTTTTATAGAATATTGGTTGTTACAATAATCATTATTGATTAATTTTTCAAAAAGTCGATATTAGAATATCGATTTTAAATTCTGAGAAAATCGATTTTATTAAAATATATTTGTTGTTATTATTTTTATTTCTGAATTATTTACAAAATCAGTTTTTGTACAGATACTCTGTTGTTATAATCATTACAATTTTTTAAGAGAAATGAATTTAGTAAGATATTTGCTCTTATTGAATTCATTTATAAACATTAAGGAAAATGGATTTCAGTGCAGTATTTGACGTTGTTAAACTCAATTCTAACTTTTTAACAAAATTAATTTAAGTATAGTAATTCTTAACTATTTTTTTTACTAAACTATAAACTTCGAAACGTACTTTAAAATTCGTATAATTGTTTACCTTTTCGCGTACGTTATAACAAACATTATTTAGTCTAACATTCGTGTAAACTTATCAATACGCATATTAATCAATAATCATACTCTAATATTTGCAAGTGAAAAATATAGCTATAAAGAAATAAAGATCAAGCATGCGAAACAAAAATATACATATAGATGTTCTCATGCTTCGTAATTAGAGAATCTCCTAAACGGCGTCATGGCCTTTTCCTTTTTTCTTCCCACCGCCTCTTTCGCCCATTCTCTTCTCAAATCACTCTCGTCTCCTCACCCATTTCCTCTTTTCTTCGCTTAACCCAGCCATGTTTACGCCTTGCGTGGATGTATTATATGATTACCTTTATCCTCTGTTAGATCTAAGCAATTGGAAGCTATTTTCTCTGAGATCCAAAATCCCTTTTTTTCCCTCAACCCCATCTCCTTACTGCTTTACTCGCATGATCCATCTCTAAAACCGTTTCTCCTCCACTACAGCGTCCTTTTCAAATGATTACTCGTATCAAGTTACTTGTTCTTCAACTGAAGGACACGATAGTGGAGGGGATTTAGTCACCTACGCGGAGCTTACAGATTTGCAGCAACTCCCCCTTGGTTTTGATTGTCTCGCGTCTCGACTCTGTCAATAATGGGTCATCAGGCGAACTGGGTATTCAATGTAAGTGTTGTACTCATCTTGTTGGTTGTACGTGGTATCAGTTTTGGGCTTCTTGTGAGTTTTGTGGTTTATTGAGGTGTTCGGTTGTTTCTCTGGGATTTTGTAACTCAGTTTCATGTTATCTTGGATTCTTCTCTTTACCATATAGCAGCCGTCTGAGTGTGTCACGTTTAACTGGATTTTTTATAAGTAGGTCTTCACCGTTTGTTGGACGACATAAACCGAGATGCTTCTGCACAGGCCATGTTCATCGAACTAAGGTGATGGTTATGCTTGGTTGTACAATGACTAGGTAATGTAATGGTTTCAGTTAACATTTTTAAGTTGAGCAGTCTCTAATCTGTGGCTATCGTTGTTTTGTGTGGGATTGGCTTTTTGGCATCAGTTTGGCCCTTGGTAGGACAGTGAAAAAGGTGAAGTCGTGACTCTCAACATCACTATCATTCCGTGGATGTCGATATTTTCCTTCCTCTCCCAGCAGAGTCAGTCTCAACCACAACGTCAAAGTTCTCCTAGTTAACTGTGCAAGAAATGCTTCATACCTTTGGTGTGCGGCTCAGGAAATATGGCAGGCAATTTGGTTTATACTCCCTAAAGATAGCACGTTCAGCTCCTGTACATTGAGTTGTCATGTCTTGCAAGTTGTTGGATACCATAACCTTTAATTCAAATAGCCAAGTACTGTGCTTCTTGTATTCAAATGTACCCTCTATTCGGCTATGATAAATAGCTACTGTCTAGCCTTACCATGGATGCTGATTTCAGCACTGATAAAGTCACCTTATTTACTTGTTACTGTAGTCTTGTACTGGGCAGCTTGCAATAACATAATTTCTCCTTGCGTGGAGATGATATATAATAGCGTAGTAACTTAGCTATTTGTGATTTAAAAATATTTACTTTTCGTTTTGCATATTTATTTCCACCTATTTATGATTTAATATCACCAAAATTTAACATAACTATATAGATGACGTCTTTTCCCATACCAAATTATATTCTTTAAGGTACAAAGAAAATATAACATTAACCAAACAAGCAAACAAACATAACATTACATTTGCCGAGCCATCGAAAGACTGTCTGTTTGTTCTAACTAAAGAAAAGCATAAAATGAAAATCACAACACACAGAAAGTATTTTTGTGCGGCTTGCAACATAGCTGTCAAACTAAACCAAATGTTCAAAGCCAACCTTTTGCCGCAATCACAAGGAACCCTGTACAAGCACGGTAATATGCTATATTTGTTCTTGGCCACAGTTGATCAATTTCCTGTGCAAAACATATAGGATTCTTTATTAGCAGCAAATAAACAACATAATTAGAAAATTTTATATGGTTTCACAATAGATTCTAGTTACTCACCTTTCTAAAATCGCTGAAGACCTTGTCAGCTTCAGTACGTTCTTCTGTGCTCTCCTTCTCGATCCGATCTCTAGCCTGTCTACTATTTTGTATGTACATAACAAAATTGATTTTTGTTACAATATCTTGATATATAAAAGGGCTCATTTACAGGAAACTTGCTTAAATAACCTATTAATATTGCTGAACACAAACCATTCTTTTCTTTGTAACAAATCGAAGCAGAAATGAGAACATAAACCTTAAACCTACTAAATTTTCCAACTAATCCAATAGTCTTTGCACTATCTAGTTTGCTAAAAGAATGACCTGCTCCACCAAAACATAAAACATTCAAAGACATAGAACTTAGTAAACTGGTGAACATCAAACGTTTCAAAGTTCAAATCTATCTTCTATCTACATAATAATTCTCACTAATCTTACATTTCTGGATTTCCAATTATATCACTGATTCATTTAATTACTTCATCCAATAAAGGTCATTTAATTATTCCAACCTTTGGTCCGATCTTGAAATACCGAAATTGACCCACTTTTTAAATATCACCTAATACTAGGCCTGTCAAAATTTAGTCAACCCTTAAACCAACCCTTGTTAACCCTTTTTTAAAAGAGGCGGGTTACAGTATATTTTTTCATTTGTTACGTTCAGCCCGCTACAACACTCTTCAACCCTAGTTAACCCGCTACCGTGGAAACCCCCCACTCCAGAGTAGTTTTCGTTTCTTCCAAATGTCGACGTCGCTCGAACCCTAAATTAATCACTCGATCTTCCCTTTTCTCAAAGTTTCGTCAACGTTATCTCTGAAATCTCCCACGATTCCACATTAGATGTTGAAGCTTTAATCAAGGTATGATATCTCTCTCTGAAATTTTCAATTTTAGTTGTCAATTGAATAGATCGAGAACTAAAATCTTTAATCTATTCCATTTATAGTACATTTATCATTAATCGAGAGCTGAAATTACATGCCGTTGATTTTTCATTTTCGGTTGCGCCTTGATTGAGAAAATGCTTCTTTACCTGAGCTAATCATCCCTCCTAAATGTAAGTTACCTCTTTTTAAATCATGTTTTATAGTTTTTTTTTTTTGTCAAATTCAGCTTGATTACTTATGTTGCTCAGGTTCTGATTCACTTTGTTAGCATGGAATTAATCTCTGCATTGAACTGGTATAGAGAATACCAAGTCTGCACATAATGTCATGCTACATAAATAACTTATAATATGTTTAATCAATGTATACACAGTATACTTGTGTCCCTCGGTAATTACAAGTCCAATTAAACACGGCAAAAATATAGTAGTGTTAATTGACATACGAAGAATAATGAAAATGATAAGTAGAATCAGTCTTGTTTAGATATTTTTGTGCAGTCCTTCAACATTTCGTTCATTTTCATTCTTAAATTCCACACCATGGGATGATAAGGATGACACAAGCGTGCTTATTTCATCCATAGTTGACTTAATTAACTTCTATGAAATCTAAAGTTTGACGCATAGGAAAATGATGTGAAGTTATAGCCTACTAGTTCACTGTATCTTTCAGTAAGGCACAGTGATCTGTGCGTTATAATTATGCCATAAAAAGGGGTTGCCCCTTAGTCTAATTAACAATATATTTCCTTAGAGTAACAATTGAATCCTATCCATAGTTTTTGTTGTACTCGATCAGAATTTGAGGTTATCTTTGTGGTCGAGTCTCTTACTAGTTCGCTCTTTTGAAAACATTTTTCCATTATGGTGTAACCTTGCAAGGCTTCAATGATACAGTGCCACGTTCAGGATGAAATATCCTTATAATAATGTCGGCAGTTTCTTGCATTTTAACAGAAAAAGTTTATTTTAAATGCAGTTGGTGGTATACTTGTAAACCGCTGATAGGTCGTCGATTGCTGATAGATCTGCGGTTGGAGGTATACTTTGTTTTATTTCTTCTAAATTCATTATTTTTTACATAGCACTATATGGGTTGCTATTTGATTTTCGTTTTACCTGTAGGCATGCTATATGGCATGAATCAAATTGTACACACAATTATATATGTTCTAAATGCATTTCTATGCCTTTCAAAGTAATTTGGTAATGACTGTACATGTTTGGGGATGAGAATGCTTTGTTTGAAGTAATAATGTATGCACGTCCTTGCACATACACTAGCATAGAACCTGCGGCATCATAAATTTAGACAAGTGAAACCCAAAACCTTCTTCTGATTCATGTCACGACTACAGCTACACTTACATAGAATCTGAGGTACAAATAATCTTACCAACTGGAAATATGATTATTCGAATAACTAACCTTAGAAAGCCAATGGAGGCAGTAGGATGAATGAAAGAAATGAACACTGTTTAAAGGAAACAGCCTCTCATAGAAATTAAGATTTTATATTTTGATCTAAAATTAGTTGATCAATGCACTTAACATACAAGTAATAATGTTTATAAAATTAGTTGATCAATACACTTAACATAAAATTTGGACTCATATAAAAAAATTCTTAACAACTATTTAGTAGAGTCAGTCCATTTAAGTGTTAGCCTACACTATTATTTTCTCAGTTGAGCATCAAGTGATCGGGATATTTCATTGTTTTCCCTGAAGTAGGAATGTTTTTTGGCTCTAAAATTTTGGAAGTATTAATTTGGTGGCTTGATGATGTACTATAGAAAATACAGAGAGTTCTCAATGATTATTCCATAGCTAAATCTGTTGATACTAATATTTTTGTTTGATGATAACAAATAGATTTTTGTTACTGGAGTGTTTGATTGAGGAATATCTAGTATTATTGGAAAATAAAATAACACAGAATTTACACAGAATATAGAAAAATCAAATAAATTTTATTTCCAATAATATTATTTATTTTACAATTCATTTACACACAAGACTTTACAAATCACTTTACAAGTAATTTCAGTGCATACAATTTTTCTTTACAAGCACTTCATTTTTTTTTTCTCATTTCTAGCTGGATTATTCTTGTTGAGAACACCTTAGCTGTCCAAAGCATCATCCTGTAACCTGTCACAAAAGAAAGAAAAATACACAGTACACTGGAACTAAAACAAATATTTTTGACAAAAATGATTTTCTGTGTGATTGATTCATTTTGTCTCAGCTTTCTGTGTGTTTTTCTCATCATATTTCAGACTTGAACAGCCACATCAAAACCATACTGGTTTGCTGATCAGAACCAACTGATTCTGACCAGCCTCAACACAGTACAGTTTGACTGCTATTTTTTTTATGTTTCAGGATCACAAGACAAAATCAAAGTCAAAAGAAAATGAGCAAGCCAAATTCAAAAGACTGATTTAAAGTGGTGAAGAATACATGTTTTGGGAATACAAACAAGAATTGGCAGCTTGGCACAACTGCATGCATATTAACTAAAGCAGTTTGGACCAGCAACAAATTCATGTCCATAAGTCCAAGTTCAGGGGGACAAAATTCAAAAAAAAAAATGCATAACTCAACAGTTGCAACAAGCTAAATGGGCCGAGCAGCATGATGAATAAACAGCCTACATGGTGTCACATTTACTAGAACACATAAGCATGCACAAGCATGAATGTAATGACACAGCAGCAAAAATGGTGATGGAGTGTAAGTCAATGCCAAGCCACAAGTGGACAAGTAAAAAGCAACACAGCAACAATATGACAGCAGCAAGTGCAGTGAAGACTACAGACCCATGCCAATACAAGTGATAGTGCAAGTGTAATGGTGCACGAAATATCAGGTGTACACAAAGCAATGAGGAGTAAAACTCAAGTGAACAACAAATCAGTTTTGACAATGCATAAAATCAGCAAATCACAGGGATGAAGACTGTAATTGTGTTAAAAAAAAAATATACAACTCATGTTTATGCAAGAAAGTTTTTTTTGAAACATTTTCTTTGGCAAAGTTTTTTTTTGACAAAGGCAGTATCATTTGTTTCCAAGTATACAAGAAACAAATCAGTGCATTGATGCAATTTTGGCAAAAATTAAAAGTGGCAAGTGATAATCAGTCATCATGTTTTGGGAAACCACAAATACAACTTAATCAACTAAGTATGGGCACTGCATTGTTTCAGGATATTGCACACGCAAGAGATTTTTCAAAAAACCATCTGAATTCAAGTTTGGCCACAAATGTTTTGCTCGAGTTCATTAGCTATGGGACAAAGTTATTAATACCAGATTTCATGCGGGAATTGTTCAAGGGGCCACAAACATTTCAGGAAAGATCATCACAGTAAAACAGGAATCAGGGAAACATCAACAGAAAATCAATACATTACTTTCCAGAAATGATGCAAACAAATTTTGGCAAATACTCAGCTAAATCTATACAGATCAATCAGGAAATCCAAACAAGGAAAGAGGAATCTGTCACATTCACCCAAGATCAGGATTAATTCAATCAAAGCCGAAGCTCGTCAATCAAACAAGACAAAGCAAGAAAATTTTTAATGCTCAAGGAAAGAAATTCAAAAGGGATTTCCACAAAACGCTCAAGGGCAGATTCATTCAAGGCCGTACAGACAATAAATAAAATTCAAGGAATTCCAAAATTCAAATCGAGCAAGTCATTAACGAAATCAGAGCACCAGGGTGTAAGGATCCCTATATAAACACACGAATTCATCATCGACTTCATGGGATTTACACACAAAAAGAAATCCGAAACCCTAAATTGCAAAAATTGATAAAACTTACTCAGATCGATCGCAAGGACAAAGGAGATACCCTGGAGAAGCAAAACAAGCTTCCAAAGAACCAGTACACACAGCATCGATATTGATTTAGGGAAGAATCACTGAAACCCTAAATCGCCGCCGCCATTTTTTTTCAGAGAGAAAGGAAGGATCGGGCTAAAGAAAATACAAGGGAGCACCGCAAAAATAAAGTGGGCCGACCACTTTGGACTAATACAAAGGAAAAGGGGATGACCCCCTCCTTTTAACCCCTTGTCTTTTTTTTTGTCCTTTTTATTGATTTTTTTAAGTTTCTTTTCTAGTTTTATTGTAAAAACTAGTGAGCACAGAATAGTTAAGTATAATCTGAGAAAATCTAGTCTAGGGTATACAGACTAGTCTAGGATTTTGAGCTTAGGGATAAACAGGAGCAGGAGCTGCGAGTTTGCATAGGATTGTAAGCGGGATCTGTTTGTATCTCCTAATAAAAATCTTAGAAAGGCAGCAGTAGGCACAGTTTGCCAAAGCTGGGTATATCCGCGTGTGATTTTATTTTTACTGCATTTCTTTATTACTGTGTTTAATTTAAATTTATTGTTAAAAACCCTATTCACCCCCCCCTCTAGGGTTATTATCGATCCTACAATTGGTATCAGAGCCGGTGTTTAAACCCTAGAATCATGACTTCAATGAACAATGCTTTTTCTGAAGGTCAATCTATTGCTAGACCACCAATGTTCAATGGTAGTGATTACGCGTATTGGAAAGCTAGGATGAAAATTTATCTAGTGTCTGTTGATTATGATGTCTGGGATATCATTGAAACTGGATATACACCTCCGACTGAAACTGTTAATGGTATTGTAACACCTAAACCAAAAAGTAGGTGGGATGCAAATGATAAGAAATTATACTCTATAGATTCTAAAGCTATGAATGCTTTGATTTGTGCTCTTGATAAAACAGAATATAACAGGATTTCTCATTGTAATACAGCCCAGGAAATTTGGCATACTCTGGAAGTTACACACGAAGGAACTTCTCAGGTTAAAGAATCACGTCTTGCCATGTTCAGTAATGAATATGAAAACTTCAACATGCAGAAGGACGAGAGCATCAAGGACATGTATGGACGCTTCTCCGTACTAGTCTACAATGCCAGAGCCCTTGGGAAGGTCAATACAGAAGTGGAGCTTGTGAGGAAGATTCTGCGTGTTCTGCCCATGAACTTTGAAGCAAAAGTCACAGCCATTCAAGAATCCAAAGATCTGAGCAAGCTGAGCATGGAAGAGCTTATCGGAAATCTGATGACATATGAAATGGAGCTGAAAGCAAGAGAAGATCGCAACAACTCAGATCTGAAAAAGAAGTCAATAGCTTTGTCCAACACCGTCACCAGCGATAGTGAAGATCCTATTGAACAGCTTGCCATGGCAGTCAGACAGCTCACGAAGTGGAGAAAATTCAAACCTCGAAGAAATAAACCAAAGACCAACAATTCAGAAGATGAACCACTCTGCTACAACTGTCAAAAGCCTGGACACATAAAACCAAATTGTCCACTTCTCCAAAGAAACAAGAAGAAAAAGAAAGCTTTTGCTGTAACTTGGGATGACGAGGAAGGAGAAGAAGATTCAGACAGCAGTGAGGAGGAAACCAACTTGTGCTTCATGGCAAAATCAGACCTTGAAGATACTGACGAAGAAACCACTGAGGTATACAGTTATGACGATCTAGTTTCAATGTGTAAACATCTTTCTGAAATTATTGACATGTTAGAATCAAACGCAGAGAAACTGAAAGCGGAAAATTTCAACCTTGTTCACAATAATAAGAAGTTGGAATCTGAGATTAAAAATGCTTCAAAAACCAATAATCTAGATTGTGAAATGTGTAAAGATGTGAATCTAGAAATTTTAACACTCAAAAGCACCATTAAGAATCTTGAAAAAGAAAACTTGACTCTAAAAGTTGAAGATGACACTAAAAGAAAGAACTACATTAAACGATGCACTTCACTTGTGAATGAGAACACAATCTTAAAAACAAGAGTCCAAGATCTAGAAGGCACATTGAACAAATTCTCAATCGGTCAAACATCTTTTAAAATGTTACTTGGAAACCAATTGGTTGGGAATAATAGAAAAGGACTTGGTTTTGGAAAGATACAAGAAATAACTGGAAGTGACAATGCTAAAGGTAAAAGTATTTTTCCCAAATGTGTAAAATGTGGGGTGATTGGTCACAGTCATGAAAATTGCAAGATTAGCAGTAAAATTCAGAAGTTCAAAAAGGTATGGGTCCCTAAACACTTGGCACATAATTATCACAAAGATTGGAACACAAAGAAAAATCAAATTTGGATTCCAAAAGAATCTTATGACTATCATTCTTCTACTACTGATATGATTAGGCCTAGAAGTTTCTCTAGGTCATCTCCTTCTTTGTTTGTGTAGGTATGTTGGCGGGCTAAGGAGCAACAAAAATGGTACTTGGATTCAGGTTGCTCCAGACATATGACGGGTGATAAAAGACTGTTCCTTAGCCTGGAAAAACATAAAGGTGGGAATGTGACGTTAGGTGACAACAGCAAATGTAAAATTATTGGTAAAGGAAAAGTAGGTAACAGTATCTTTGCCTTAACTGATGTTTTATATGTTGATAATCTTTTTCACAATCTTATCTCCATCAGTCAGCTTTGTGATAAAGGAATGAATGTTGTGTTTGATAGTAATAGTTGTAAAATCATTGAGATCTCCTCTGGAAAGGTTGTGTTTACAGGGAAAAGAAAAGGAAATGTCTATACTCTCTCTTTCGATGATGTAACAGTATCTAGGTGTTTGGTAGCAACAGAAGAGGAGGCAATCTTATGGCACAGAAGATTAGCACATGCAAGTATGGGACTTCTTGAAAGACTAAAAGCAAATGAACTTGTCAGGGGTTTACCACATCAGAATTTCAAAAATAACAAAGTATGTAAAGCTTGTACCATGGGAAAACTTAGTCGTTCATCTTTCCGTCCAAAAAATGTTGTTAGCACTTCACGAGTGCTTGAATTGATTCATATGGACTTGTTTGGACCTACTGATACTGCTAGTTTAAATGGTAAACGTTATTGTTATGTATTGGTTGATGATTACTCTAGGTTTACATGGGTTTACTTTCTAGCCAAAAAGTCTGAAGTTTTTGATTATTTTTTAAAGTTTTCAAAACTTGTCCAAAATGAAAAAGGGGTTTCAATTAAAACTTTAAGAAGTGATCATGGAGGTGAATTTGAAAACATAGACTTTGAAAATCTTTGTGAAGAAAATGGTTTCAAACATGAATTTTCCGCTCCTCGAACACCTCAACAAAATGGGGTGGTTGAAAGGAAAAATCGTACATTACAAGAAATGGCTAGATCTATGTTATGTGAATATCAGTTGCCTCAAACTTTCTGGGCTGAGGCAGTTAATACTTCGTGCTATGTAATGAACAGAGTTATGATTAGACCAATACTTAATAAAACGTCATATGAACTGTGGTCTAACAAAAAGCCTAACATCTCATATTTTAGAGTGTTTGGATGTCCTTGTTATATTTTGAACACAGGTGAACAGCTTGGGAAATTTGAGCCAAAAACGGTTGATGGGATCTTCATGGGTTATTCATCAAGAAGTAAGGCTTACAGAATCTTCAATAAACAATCAAGAACAATCGTGGAAACCGTCAACGTCAAGTTCAATGAATCAGATATGGATACGATACCTGAAGATGATAAAGATGATGCTGGTGCACAAGAAATTGAACAAGAAAACAATGATGTTGAGACAAACAATGAAAAAGCCACTGAAGCAGCAACAGATATCGAAAAACTAAAATTCAAACCAAGTCACCCTCCAGATTTGGTAATTGGAAGTCCAACTGCTGGTGTTCGTACACGATCCTCTCTTAATAGGGAAGTTTGTACCCTTTGTATTCATAATGCCTTTGTATCTGAAATAGAACCAAGTTCTTATGATGTTGCTCTTAATGATGAATTTTGGTTGTTAGCTATGCAGGAGGAACTTAACCAGTTTGAGAGAAACAGAGTCTGGAACTTGGTACCCAGACCAAAAGACTACCCAGTTGTAGGAACAAAATGGGTATTCAAAAATAAGCTTGACGAATCTGGAAATGTAACAAGAAACAAAGCTAGGTTGGTCGCTAAGGGATACAATCAAATCGAAGGTGTTGACTTTGATGAAACTTTTGCCCCAGTTGCTAGGCTTGAAGCAATCAGAATTTTGTTAAGTTTTGCATGCTTTAAGGGGTTCAAATTAAAGCAAATGGATGTGAAGAGTGCTTTTTTGAATGGAGAACTGAAAGAAGAAGTGTACGTTGAACAACCCCCTGGTTTTGAGAGTCATGATTATCCAAATCATGTATACAAACTGGAAAAAGCATTGTATGGCCTTAAGCAAGCTCCTCGAGCTTGGTATGACTGTCTGTGTACATATCTCTTGGAAAATGGTTTTAAAAAGGGAAGTGCTGACACAACCTTGTTTTTATCTCATGATGGTGATGATTTTTTAATTGTCCAAATTTATGATGATGATATCATATACGGTGCTACTAATGATGTCTTGTGTGAAAAATTTGAAAAAGTTATGCAGGGCAAATTTGAGATGAGTTTGGTTGGAGAGCTGAAATTCTTCCTTGGTTTCCAAATCAAACAAAGCAGCAAAGGGATCTTTATCTCTCAAACGAAGTACGTGATGGAGTTGATAAAGAGATTTGGAGTTCAAGATGCAAAGCCAATGAAAACACCGATGAGTCCAACAACCAAACTTGACAAAGATGAAAAAGGCGTTGCTGTGGATCAAAAGAAATATCGCGGTATTATCGGTTCACTTCTTTATCTTTCTGCTTCTAGACCCAATATTATGTTTTCTGTTTGTTTGTGTGCTCGTTTTCAATCAAATCCCAAAGAATCTCATCTAAAAGCCACAAAACGGATTCTAAGATATTTGTTACACACACCAAATTTGGGCTTATGGTATCCTTCTTGTGATAACTTTAATTTAGTTGGGTTTACTGATGCTGATTATGCTGGTTCACTCACTGATAGAAAAAGTACTAGTGGAACGTGTTTCATGCTAGGTCATTCACTTGTGTCGTGGTCAAGTAGAAAACAAAACTGTGTTGCTTTATCCACCACTGAGGCTGAATATATTGCTTTAGGAAGTTGTTGTGCACAGATTTTATGGATGATGCAGACTTTATCTGATTTTGGACTTTGTTATAAACGAGTTCCTTTAAAATGTGACAGTAAGAGTGCAATTGACTTATCAAATAATCCAGTACATCACTCACGCACAAAACACATTGATGTAAGACACCACTTTCTTAGAGATCATATTGCTTGTGAAGATATTTGTATAGAATTTATTCCAACCGAATCTCAACTTGCTGATATTTTTACAAAACCCCTTTCTGAAGACAGATTTTGCAGATTACGTTTGGAATTGGGAATTATAGAAATAAATTAATCTTTTAGCATTTTTGGATAAATTTTCTCTTAAGATGTTCTGTTGGCAATTATCTTTCTGACAAATAATCCATGCTTCAAATCATCAAGAAAAGACCAGTTTGTTTTTTGGACATTTATGATAAATTTGTGACTGTATAAGTTTTCAGAATATGAGATGTTTGAAAATTTGTAGATCTGATACAATCAAATATGCTTTATAATATGAGTAATTGAAGAACTTTTTGTTCACTTTCATCTTCTGTCTCTATCACCCTTCTATCAATCATTATTATTTTATATATATCAAAGGGATTTAAGTATTAAAAAAAAAAAAATGTATTTCTCTAATCTCATTTAAAAATCCAAGCTCTGGTCATGCATGGTTATGAGAATACTTATTTTTTTTTTCATGCTATCACTGATTCCATTTAAAAATCCAAGATCTGGTTATGCGTGGTCAGTATAGTATTGAATTTTTTTTATGTTGTAGCTAATTCCATTTAAAAATCCAAGCTATGGTCATGCGTGGTTAGCTTGCTATTGAAATATCCCTGATATATATTAAGTATTTCGTCATTCCATTTTCTGTCTTGTGAAATGTGTTCTTCTTTTACAGATTATTCTAATTTTTTTTGTTTGATTGTTCGGAGTGTTTGAATCTGATAATGTCAAATGACTTGATTACTATTTACAGTCCATACTCTTTAAATATGTCCAGAATTGTTATTCTTTTGATGATTACAAAGGGGGAGAAGATGTTAAGATTTTGTGTTGTTTACAGACGTCTATAGATTTTATTTTGCCATTAATGCTAAGTGTTTAATTTTTTTTTTACATCTTCAAATTCTTTACTCATGTCTGTTTACAACTAATAGGGGGAGCTCAAATGTAGGGGGAGTCCTTGTTCAAACACATCTCGTTATTCACAAAAATCTTAAGTCTGTTTGTCATCATCAAAAGGGGGAGTTTGTTGATACTAATATTTTTGTTTGATGATAACAAATAGATTTTTGTTACTGGAGTGTTTGATTAAGGAATATCTAGTATTATTAGAAAATAAAATAACACAGAATTTACACAGAATATAGAAAAATCAAATAAATTTTATTTCCAATAATATTATTTATTTTACAATTCATTTACACAAAAGACTTTACAAATCACTTTACAAGTAATTTCAGTGCATACAATTTTTCTTTACAAGCACTTCATTTTTTTTTTCTCATTTCTAGCTGGATTATCCTTGTTGAGAACACCTTAGCTGTCCAAAGCATCATCCTGTAACCTGTCACAAAAGAAAGAAAAATACACAGTACACTGGAACTAAAACAAATATTTTTGACAAAAATGATTTTCTGTGTGATTGATTCATTTTGTCTCAGCTTTCTGTGTGTTTTTCTCATCATATTTCAGACTTGAACAGCCACATCAAAACCATACTGGTTTGCTGATCAGAACCAACTGATTCTGACCAGCCTCAACACAGTACAGTTTGACTGCTAATTTTTTTATGTTTCAGGATCACAAGACAAAATCAAAGTCAAAAGAAAATGAGCAAGCCAAATTCAAAAGACTGATTTAAAGTGGTGAAGAATACATGTTTTGGGAATACAAACAAGAATTGGCAGCTTGGCACAACTGCATGCATATTAACTAAAGCAGTTTGGACCAGCAACAAATTCATGTCCATAAGTCCAAGTTCAGGGGGACAAAATTCAAAAAAAAAAAATGCATAACTCAACAGTTGCAACAAGCTAAATGGGCCGAGCAGCATGATGAATAAACAGCCTACATGGTGTCACATTTACTAGAACACATAAGCATGCACAAGCATGAATGTAATGACACAGCAGCAAAAATGGTGGAGTGTAAGTCAATGCCAAGCCACAAGTGGACAAGTAAAAAGCAACATAGCAACAATATGACAGCAGCAAGTGCAGTGAAGACTACAGACCCATGCCAATACAAGTGATAGTGCAAGTGTAATGGTGCACGAAATATCAGGTGTACACAAAGCAATGAGGAGTAAAACTCAAGTGAACAACAAATCAGTTTTGACAATGCATAAAATCAGCAAATCACAGGGATGAAGACTGTAATTGTGTTAAAAAAAAAAAAAATATACAACTCATGTTTATGCAAGAAAGTTTTTTTTGAAACATTTTCTTTGGCAAAGTTTTTTTTTGACAAAGGCAGTATCATTTGTTTCCAAGTATACAAGAAACAAATCAGTGCATTGATGCAATTTTGGCAAAAATTAAAAGTGGCAAGTGATAATCAGTCATCATGTTTTGGGAAACCACAAATACAACTTAATCAACTAAGTATGGGCACTGCATTGTTTCAGGATATTGCACACGCAAGAGATTTTTCAAAAAACCATCTGAATTCAAGTTTGGCCACAAATGTTTTGCTCGAGTTCATTAGCTATGGGACAAAGTTATTAATACCAGATTTCATGCGGGAATTGTTCAAGGGGCCACAAACATTTCAGGAAAGATCATCACAGTAAAACAGGAATCAGGGAAACATCAACAGAAAATCAATACATTACTTTCCAGAAATGATGCAAACAAATTTTGGCAAATACTCAGCTAAATCTATACAGATCAATCAGGAAATCCAAACAAGGAAAGAGGAATCTGTCACATTCACCCAAGATCAGGATTAATTCAATCAAAGCCGAAGCTCGTCAATCAAACAAGACAAAGCAAGAAAATTTTTAATGCTCAAGGAAAGAAATTCAAAAGGGATTTCCACAAAACGCTCAAGGGCAGATTCATTCAAGGCCGTACAGACAATAAATAAAATTCAAGGAATTCCAAAATTCAAATCGAGCAAGTCATTAACGAAATCAGAGCACCAGGGTGTAAGGATCCCTATATAAACACACGAATTCATCATCGACTTCATGGGATTTACACACAAAAAGAAATCCGAAACCCTAAATTGCAAAAATTGATAAAACTTACTCAGATCGATCGCAAGGACAAAGGAGATACCCTGGAGAAGCAAAACAAGCTTCCAAAGAACCAGTACACACAGCATCGATATTGATTTAGGGTAGAATCACTGAAACCCTAAATCGCCGCCGCCATTTTTTTTCAGAGAGAAAGGAAGGATCGGGCTAAAGAAAATACAAGGGAGCACCGCAAAAATAAAGTGGGCCGACCACTTTGGACTAATACAAAGGAAAAGGGGATGACCCCCTCCTTTTAACCCCTTGTCTTTTTTTTTGTCCTTTTTATTGATTTTTTTTAAGTTTCTTTTCTAGTTTTATTGTAAAAACTAGTGAGCACAGAATAGTTAAGTATAATCTGAGAAAATCTAGTCTAGGGTATACAGACTAGTCTAGGATTTTGAGCTTAGGGATAAACAGGAGCAGGAGCTGCGAGTTTGCATAGGATTGTAAGCGGGATCTGTTTGTATCTCCTAATAAAAATCTTAGAAAGGCAGCAGTATGCACAGTTTGCCGAAGCTGGGTATATCCGCGTGTGATTTTATTTTTACTGCATTTCTTTATTACTGTGTTTAATTTAAATTTATTGTTAAAAACCCTATTCACCCCCCCTCTAGGGTTATTATCGATCCTACAAAATCTGCATATATGAAGAATGAAAATGATATTATACTCTTATCAATGTTTTTAACATTATTGAATAGTTACTTAACATGTCATGAATAAGTTAAATATATTTGTAATGTCTCTGGCTTACCGCTGTGAGGTGCTCACATCAATGTCTTTGGCACTTACTGCCTTGTGACCAAAAATAAAATAAGAAGGATCACACTTTAAAGAGTTGAGGCCCACCTTCACGAATGCCTAATACCATTGCATAAATATCTGTAGTCCAACTTGTAACTTAGGTGAGTTTATATTTTTTTTATATGAGTCCAACTTTGATGTGTAGTCCAACGTTTGTGTAAATAGTAAACTTGTTAGTTGATGACAGCCGGATTAAAAAACGTTGGATTAGCACGTGTAAGTGGTGCTTTCGTCAGTAGATACAAAAAGTTCAAATTACGTTGGACTATATCTGTAGTTTTATCATGATGGCAAGACAGTTTGCATGCTTGCAGCCATTCATATATAGTTTGCCAAGCTTTTATTTTGTTTGTAAACTCCATTTTAATTGAACATTGACTAGCAAGCTTACTATTCTCAATTTGTTTCCATGCAGGTTAGGGCTATCAAAAACATCTGCAGCATTGCTTTGAGGTAAATCTGCGTTCATCGGTTGTACATTGTTTCCACTTGTCTTGAAGAATAAGCACCTTTAATATATTTAGCCACATATGTTTTATAACAATTTGACTAATTTGCAATCTGTTGGAAGAGACTAATTTTGACTCCCGCCCACGGCAGGCAAATTTTGGCTTCTAATTATACCCGGTTTACATCAGATTTCTCAAAAGAACTCAGTTCCAAATATATCAACCTGATATATACATCATAATTATATGAATTTTGTACATAGAAGTACGATTATGATTTTTCTTTGTGATACGTACCTTAAATTTTAAACTATGACTTGCAGCTTTCAGCCAAATATTGTTTATGTTTTTATCCTAAAACATGCGAAGTTGTTTTTAGTCAAAGTTTTCTTTGCATATTTCATAAAATATTTCAAATTAACTTTAAATCGAGTTTGACTACATGTATGGCGTTTGGGTCAACTAGATTTTATATGGCTTAAAAGCATTGCTTTGAACTGGGCCGCAGTGTTAGTCTTTGTGTATGTGTGTATATTAGGGTCTTTATTATTGCAGCACTTCTTTTGCTCTTTTATTTCCACGATTTTTGAATGGTTTTGATAGTGTTGCTTTTTTAAATTCTGCCTTATATCATTTCAGAATTATCGGTTAAATGCAAGTTTTATCTCTGTTTTGTAATATACGTCATTTCATAATTATCTATGTACACATTTTTTGTATATATTTTCTTTTGTATATACTGAGTTTGGCTATAATTGTGGCATGAGATAGAGTTGTGTTTTTCCTATTCAATGTGTTTATTTTCAGTTAGCTAGAGGTTTATTTTTACAATAAAAATTTGAATTAAGGTGAAAAATAGTATGGATATTGTTGAACAAGGTACTCAATTAAGAAACACAGTTGAATCGGTGGCTGCGATAGATTCAGTTGGTAGCTCTATAAAAAGTAAGCAAAAAAAGAAATACTTTCTCTGATGTCTAAAAATATGTCGAAAAAAATGAAACGGTTGAAGAAGGTCAAAATCGCACATGTTTTTGCATACAATGCAAAAGAAAATATATTTGGGAGGTAAATATGGTACGAACAATTTGCTAAAACATGTAGCGAAGTGTCCGTTAATTGCTAAAAGTTTTGAAAATGATCAAAGAAGTAATTTCGATCAGAAAATATACAGAGAGTTGATGACATAAGCTATTATTGAACATAACTTGCCATTCAAATTTGTTCAATATAAATGTATTCATGAGGTCGAAAAGATCAAACTTAAGGATTTTCTTAAGTCATGTAGTGGAAGAGTTAGTTTAACATCTGATTTACGGACATCAGTAAATACCGATGGATTTATAACTTTGACAGCGCGTTTTATCGATAATGATTGGAATTTGCAAAAGAAGCTGTTGAATTTTTGTTTAATGCCACCTCCACATTCAGGTTCTGCTATATTTGAAAAAATTTCAAGTATGTTAGTTGATTGAGATATATTTGATAAGATATTTTCGTGCACTTCGGATAATGCTTATGCAAATGATAAATTTGTTGGATTATTGGAGTCAGATCGTGTTTATAGGAAATTTTTAGCGGCGAATGGATAATATTTGCACGTTAGATGTGTGGCGCACGTATTAAACTTAATAGTGCAAGATGGTTTGAAGTGTGTTTCTTCTTTTTTGAGTAACATTCGTGAAAGCATAAAATATATTAAAGGTTCTCAATATAGGAAAAAAAAGTTTTTTAGAATGCATAGCTACACTCTCGTTGGATAGCGATAGAAAATGATTGCGTCAAGATGTTCCTACTAGATGGAACTCAACATCTACAATGCTCAAAAGTGCCATACATTATGAGCAAGTGCTTTGTCATTTGAAATTATTCGATCCTAGTTATACTTATTGCCCAACAACAGAAGAATGGATCAAAACAAAGAAAATTGCACATTTCTTAGAAGTATTTTATGATGCTACATGTTTATTCTCTGGTACAAATTACCCAACTACTAATTTGTTTTTTTTGAAAATTTTCAAGGTTCATTACACATTGAAAAAATGCATAGAGGAAAATGATTTTATGTCCATTATGGCAAGTGATATGCTTAAAAAATTCAAAAAATATTGGAGTGAGTTTAATGTGTTGCTTTCCATCGCTTGCATCTTTGATCCACTGTATAAGGCGAATTTTGTTCGATTTTCATATAAAACATTGTATGGGAATTGTTAGAGTTTGAAAATGTGAAAATGAAATTGGTAGAGCTATATAATGAGTATTCGGAAAAAGTGGAAAAAGATTCCTACGTGGAAACAAGCGTTATAAGAAATGTGGAATCCACCGAACCATTTGCATGTCCATATTCACAAGAATGCGAAGATGTGATGGAGAAATTCTATTTCTCTGAATTTGCTAGCAATCCTCATAAGTCCGAACTTGAATCCTATTTAGATGATGGCTTGATTGATGGTAAAATACAATTGGATATTCTCGCATTTTGGAAATCACAACAATATCAATACCCTACTTTGTGTCGCATGGCTAGAGATATTTTAGCAGTTCCAATTACGAGCGTGGCTTCGGAAAGTGCATTTAGTATTAGTGGTTGGGTCCTTGATGACTATCGTAGTTCACTTAAGGAAGATGTGGTAGAAGCATTACTTTGTTCAAGAGATTGGTTGTGCGTAACGCCAATAATGCCAACAATTGAAGACCTTGCAGAGGATATTACATGTGTTCTTGACCACGAAGAGCATGCTACACTACCCTATGCATCTTTGGCTAATTGATACTTAGTTTTAAAGGTATGCTTCTATATATATAATTAGTGTGTGCTAAATATGTGAATCCCTCCTGTGTATTTATATGTTACTTCCTATGTGTCAAACTATGTGATTTGTCATGATCGAATTTTTTTTAATAGGTAATTGTATCCTGCCAATGTGGGGATCAATGTGGTATAATTCTAATTGGATATGGTGTAATTTTTTAATAGGTAACATATGGTGTAATTCTACTTGGATATGCATAGTTCTATCCTGCCAACGTGGGGGGATCTTATCTTTGTAACAGGTAATTTTTGTCTATGTTAGACGATCAACTTCATCTAGTAACATCAGGAAGACAAGCGACTACATCATAATTTGGGAGAACTTACGAAAATAATCCGTTGTTGCTTTTATATTTAACATCAACTGAACTGCCATAATATTTTATAGATCAGTAGAATATAAAATTTCATAATTTAACCTCTAATTATGCCTATGTATGTATTGTATCCCTCAATACTATAAACTTTGCAACAAGCTTGACTTCAGATTTTTCTGTATTCGCCTATAACTGTAGCCTTTCTCCAGGATATATCTTTTGCCCAGAAATTTCATTTGCTTTCTTTCCAATCTCTACAACTTTCATAACTGCTCCTTGTCAGCATAGACTTAGTATTTTTTCTCTTTTTCTTTTTTCTGCCTAAAGCGAAGTATTTTAGTTAACCTTTTTTATTGGACATGATATAAACATGAGACCATGTATCTCTATATTCATACCTGACATGATGAACGCAAAAGATGGCACCTAACAATGTCAGTACACCAGCTATTGACTTCACCACTTTGTTTTGTTTACTTCTCATTGGTGGTAGAGTTGGTGCAAGCTCCTTCTTACAGTCTTCAAACATTTTGGTTCCTTTTTATGTCTTAGGTGTTTAATATTGAATAATTCATAAACAGCAGATTCATTATTATTTCAGCTCACAAGAGTGTTATGCTATACCTCAATCCAATGAAATGATCATGGCTAATTGCTACTTTCAGTGTAGTTCAGAGGTATGTTTTTATTTTTAGTCTAAAGCTATGTTCTATTTGGGATTGTGCTGACACTTGTAACCATGCAGATTATGAAAATTAACCAAGCTATTGGATTATGAAGATGATGCAGCACATTTTTGAGCCTGTAATATGTTTTATTTACATGCTTTGAGACTTATGGGTTGTAATTCAAGAATTATTTGATGTACTTCACTTGTTTGGTGTAGTTTTCGAGCCTGTAATGTGGTTTATTATGAGAATTTTATGATGTTTCTAGTTTTAAGATACGTTTGATGGGTATGTTCGTGTTTTCATTTTTTTACTGCAGTTTTAAGATGTAGTTTTCGAGCCTGTAATGTGTTTTATTATGAGAATTATATGATGTTTCCAGTTTTAAGATATGTTTGTGATTTTAGCTTTTTTACTGCAGTTTTAAGTTGTGTTTTATAGCCTTTTTTTATTGTATTAGGGTTATAAGGGTTGTAATGGGTTAACCCTTTAATCAAAAAAGTCAAAAGGGTCGAGTATGTAGCGAATAGGCAGGGTTAAATTTTACTTGACCCTTATATTACCCTACCTTACTCTTTTGACACGTCTACCTAATACTCACTACTTTTGGCTATGTATAATTATTTCCCTAAAACTTTGCATGCAACCTTTCATAAATAATTTGATCGTTATAATACTTACTACTTTTGTATGTGTATAATTATTTCCCTAAAACTTTGCAAACAACTTCTCATAAATAACTTGACCTTATATACTTTGACTGTATATAACCATTCATTCCATTTGGCTGTGTATAATTATTTCCCTAAAACTATGCATGCAACTTTTCATAAATAATTTGAACGTATATACTACTTACTACTTTTGGCTGTGTATAACTATTTCCCCCTATCTCACCGTAATTTCAGATTAGAAATAATCAAATATCCTTTATCCTGCAACCTACGTCAGCTATCTTACAAATAGCTCTGTGCGCAATTACAACTAGACTTCCTCAACTATTCCACATTTCCAGGAAATAAATATTCCGAGATTCTTATACTAGATAAATGCATTCTAGAAAAATCGACTGGTCCTATAAATACCATAGAGTTTCTTCAATAACATTCATCGTTCTTTCATCCGAACATTTTTATTACTCTACACATTGCCACTACTACTTCCTCGCATCTGCTTCAGGTTACCTTAATGTGTGTTTAAATGGCACATTTTCTAAAAGCCACACCACTAACCTATAAATATTGTTTGTTATATCCACTTACTATTCATGTATCTCCCATATAGGTTCTTTTCCACTACTCTCCCATAGTACTACATTTAATTTTTTCACCATCGTTGTTTCCTTCCAACATTTCCAAGTAACTGAAATTATATACAAGTACATACGCTTTCAATTGCTTCTTACTTACATGTGTGCGTTCGACAATTTTTTTTATATCTCTACATCACGCTTTGTCATTTGCAGAAACTGTGTAGATTGCAAATGACATTGGAACTAATTCATATAAATGGAATTGTTTGATTATTTTCTTTTACCAAAAATGATCATGAATTTTTCCCTATATTCTTTGGTTAAGTTTTTTCGTATATGTTTTCTTTAAATAACTTGGTACCTTTTTCATATCTATCCAATATTCCAGCTATATATGTTGTTATTTCAGGTTATAGACCAACCTACAAAAGGAATGGTAATTGTAGAATGTAAAGGTTAACTTTTTAGCGCTTGCATTTCTAACCTTGGTGTCCATATGTATATTAGCTTCTTCAAAGCTTGATAATTCTATAGCACTTATACACTTGCAATTAATTTCAATTGTTATTTACATATACTTTTTCCATATATTCTCATAAGTTTCGTTGCTTTATTTCTTTTTATATTATTATGTACCACAGTGATATAACATTAATACCTTTACTCATTTGACTAAAATAGATACCAATTATTTGTATATGATTTTACAATGATATTTAACATATATAAGTAATATATTCTTTCCTATATTATTTCTATGTGAACAAATCAACGTAACAACAAAAGGAACATAAACTGCTGCACATGTAGAATCAACAAAAGCATGACTATTTTTATTATTAATTTATTTTTAATTATTATGACTACTTTTGTTTTAAATATATTATCATATAAAATAGTCAGATTTAGTTCTTTTCTATAAAAAAAATTGGATTTAGTCCATTCTAAATTTAGTTCAAATTATTACATTGTAATATACTATTTTTACAACTATTTCCACATGTATTTATTACTATTTTATGTGATCAAATTTTTAAGAATTGTTTCTTAGAATAATTAATACTATGTACGTAAGATTACTTGCTCATTTGGAACTTTTTGTTTCATTAGATATGCAAGTTATATATGGTGCTTTACTATTGATACATCAATTTTTGTCCCTGATTTCTCTTATGACTACTATTTTAAGAAGAGATTATTCCATTCAATGCATTTCTAAATCATCCAAATGAACAAATACTTTGTGTTGCTTTATCTTATGTTTATAGATGTTCAGTGTCTGTTGAAAATAGGATTATAAAATGAAAGTATTGTTTTTATTTCAGTCGGTTTTGTTGGTTAGATTTTACTCTCGTTTTGGTAATGAATCAGTAGAATGTGTTCAACGGAAAAGTTAAGTGGATTTGTTTGCAATTGTTTCAGCAATTATTTAAAGTTTGTGGATCAAATTCAATAGAGAAGGGAGGTGAACATGTGAACTACAAATCAAGTAAAAAATAGGAATTAAATTTATATTAGAAGGGTGCAAAAAAGGCCCTTTTGACTGACTTCATATTTGGGAATTCTACAGCAATTTAGAACATTGTCACATTCACTATAAAATCTCAAGGACCGCTCCATTTGATTAAAGGAAAAAAAATTAAAGGGAAAAAAATTGATAAAATTAAAGGGAAAAAATTAATGCACCAATATTCAAAATACTTGACTTCAATTTCCCTCCTAAAGTTCCCTTCACTTTTATTTTATTATTTTCTCTCTCTTCAACGTTATCATTTCTCTTCCCCTTTGACTTTATGTCTATTCATACCACTTTTCTTTATTACTGTATTCTACATTGTTCATATTCTAGAATGTTTAATATTTTACCAGTTACATCTTATCTTATAATTACCTATTTTTACATTATAATAATTTATATTACATTGTAATATTTTTTACTTTAGTTTATTATTTTATTAATTTCACTTATGCATCAAATATTCATATAAGGTTACTTATAAAATGAATATAAAAATCCGCGATAGTGTCACTTCCAACTTTAGTAGTTAATTACTTCATAATCCTTACCTTACCATTAGCAACTAATCAATTAAATTAAATTATAGATGTGTCTTTCAATTTTATTCAAAAAATAAACCGAACATGGACCATCATGTTTGACTAGATAAAGAGGTTGTACATAGCACAATATAAATCACTTTTGTCCCTACTTCTCCATATTATCACACCCCCTCATCTCCAAGCCTCTCTGTATTCTTAGGTTAGTACTTCTAAAACCTGTCAATATCGCACATATAAATGTAACATCTCTTTTATTTATTTTCATCCATATGTCATTGATTATCAAAACTTGGCTAATTTTCCTTTTCTTTTTCATAGGAACTCATATCACCAGCATATATGAAAATAGTTGATAGCTTAAGCTCTCTAAAACCTATTGATAATAAATATAACTGGAAAATCAAAGTTTGAGTTATTAGAATCTGAGAAAGTTACAGCAGCAAAGGTGACAAGGAATATTTAGGAAGAATTCGGGTACCGTTTGTTGCATAACATAGCATACTCGAATTCATGTTTTTATATGGGCAAATCATGTTGAATACTTGAAGGACAAGTTGGAAGAAGTACAAATACATTCTCAGCAATTTGTGTGTCAAATCCTACAAACCAGAATCTATAGACCAATCTGCAACGATCTACAAATTTGGTTTACAAGACATACCAAGGTAACCAAATTATTGAATTATGAGATGATGATACAGGAAAATGAATTTGATTAATTTGATATTGCTGATGTGAAAGAGTTATCACTAGAGAAAGACCAAGCTCAATTATTAGGTATGATCTAAGATACTTTAGACATGCATACACGTCTGTTTTACAATAAGTAGCAAGTTTCATTTATTTGTTATTATTATTTATCAGATTTTATTGGAGTGCTTACGTATAAGGATTGTGATATTTTAAAAGATGGTTTAAATGAGTTTGTGAATGCAAATGGCAAAGAGCAATGCAATTTTATATTTGAACTGTAAGATGGGAGGTATGTATATATAACACTTTAAATATTATGGAATTTAAATCTTTATTTTGTTATATGCATAAACAATATTTTGCTTCCCATTTTTATGTTTTGACAGTTCTACTGTGAATTTTTTTTTTGGGATGATTTTGCCAAATTGTTTGTTAACGCTTTAAAAGAAGCTATTGAGAAACCAGTTATCATCATTATGGCAAGTTGTAGGTTGTATTCATTTAAAGGTACAATTTTAGTATGACTTCTATGTTATTCATAATTGGAAAAATTTATTAAAATATGTTTTGGTAGGATTTACCCATTTTTCTTCATCAGTCTAGCTCAATTCTCTCATTCATTGGTCCAATTATGTTATTAACTATCAATTACTTCAATGTGTGAAAATTTAATAACATGACGTTTAGTATATTGTAGAGCAACATAATATGACCAATCTTGGTGCAACACGGTTTTTCATAACCTACGATCATCACGAGTTTCTTAAAATGAGAAAGAGGTAAATTTGAGTTTTATTGAAATGTAATATAATATAATTTTTAAATATAATATACATCAAAAATTAAACTTATAAAATATATAGGTTGGGTATTATTGATTTCAATGAAGGAAAAGTTGATGTTAACGATATGATTACCGAAGATTATCAAATACCGAGTATTGGTGAGATAAGGAACTTGAAATCTGAATATATTGAGGTATACTCACTCCCTAGACTTTAATTTTTTTTATTTTTAATTTGTCGTTCCTATTCAAGTACCTAAAGTTACTATATTTTATAAATTTCAGAAAGAAGTTATTTGTCAAGTAACTATTAGGAATGTAAAAGAGGAACAAACTTGATATTATGATGATTGCTTAGCATGTAGTGATCAAGAAGTTGAGGAGAAAGATGGGATGTATAAATGTCCTAATTGTAAAAGAAGCATACCCTGTCCATACATGAGGTAATTTTCTGTAATGCTAGAGAAAATTTTACTTACTTTCCTACTAATAGTTTTTATATATGTGTGTGTGTGTGTGCAGATTTAGATTGTGTTATTGTTGAATATAATAGTGGCAGTACTGCAATAATTTTGCAAGATCGTGAGGTTTACAGAATAGTTAAGAAAAATGTTTATGACATAACGGGAGATCAAGAAAAGGTATGTATAGCTCCAAATTTTCTAACAGAAAATTTTAATACTTTATTATTTGACAAAATTAAAAAAGTTATAATATTCTTCCTAGCAAGGAAAGAAAAATGAATTTCCAACAATTTTGAAGTGTTTGGAGGGAAGGCAGTATACAATTACTATATGTGTTGGTGAGAATAATGTACACAGAGGTTCAAGCACGTACACGGCCACAGAAATATTTAAAGGTTTTGAGTTGATCGGGAATTCTATGAAAGAAAGTGAAGACGATGCAGTTGCGTTACAAAGTTCACATGTATTTTATTGTCACACACACACACACATATATATAATATATAGTTAGTCATGTTCATTGCACCACGTTATTTTATTTCATTTATATGTAGATGTCTATACCAAGTTTCAACACTGAATCTAAAACTGACATCAATATGCAAAGCCCTAGTACTGAAAAATCTACAAACACTAATAGTTTGAAGAGTAAAAGCAAAAAATATTGATAATGATGTCAAGTTGCCATATATTTTTGGCGACTTTAAGGATAAAAAAATGATGAAAATGGATTTATTTCAAAACTGAAAGCAATTAAAAAAGAAAAAATAAGATATATATATTTGATGGTTAATTTATATACAGTGTACATATTGTTATTATTTTGGTAAGGAATGACTAATTAATATTATGCATCTATTCAAATGTTTATTGCACTACAGGAATGAAAAATATTCAAAAAAGCGAAAGTCGTGAAGTTATGCTGGGAACAAGATTGGACTTGAACATTGTGACGGCAAGGAATTTCGCTTGGTCCGAACCAGTCGCTAAACCGACCCAGACCGTTCGAAACACCCTATCGTTTGAGAACACGACAAAATAGAACGCATACAGAAGAAATTTCATTGTATATTACAACAATGCATCTGGTTACAAGAATATACAGAGTATAAATGAATATTACACAGAAATATCAGAGATTTAAATTACATTTAAATACATAGCAGCGGAAAATAATACAATACACAACTAGAAGGAGATATACGGATACAAAGCTTTCCGGATATCATTCCAGCTGCAAACCAGGATCCTGTGAATATAAATCTGCAAAACCAAAACTACTAGCTGCCCGTGTGGAAAATAGGGGCACCCAGAGTTTAGGTTAAAACAATAAACTCCAGGTCAGTCATGTGACTGGTGTGAGAACTAAAACAGTTAATCTTTATTTTTAAAGTTAGGTAAATCAAGGGACCACGCCGTATAACACGGAACGGGCTTCCTCCCAAGAATACCAGTGCATAAAACAACAGCGCAATGCTAAATAAAGAAAAATGAGGCTATTATAAGGTAAAAACCCTATCCCCCGGCTTGCGTTGCATTGTGTGATAGGACCTGGGTCTTATAATAGCTTCATTTTTCTTTATTTAGCATTACGCTGTTGTTTTATGCACTGGTATTCTTGGGAGGAAGCCCGTTCCGTGTTATACGGCGTGGTCCCTTGATTTACCTAACTTTAAAAATAAAGATTAACTGTTTTAGTTCTCACACCAGTCACATGACTGACCTGGAGTCTATTGTTTTAACCTAAACTCTGGGTGCCCCTATTTTCCAAACGGGCAGTTAGTAGTTTTGGTTTTGCAGATTTATATTCATAGGATCCTGGTTTACAGCTGGAATGATATCCGGAAAGTTTTGTATCCGTATATCTCCTTCTAGTTGTGTATTGTATTATTTTCCGCTGCTATGTATTTAAATGTAATTTAAATCTCTGATATTTCTGTGTAATATTCATTTATACTCTGTATATTCTTGTAACCAGATGCATTGTTGTAATATACAATGAAATGTTCTTCTGTATGCGTTCTATTTTGTCGTGTTCTCAAACGATAGGGTGTTTCGAACGGTCTGGGTTGGTTTAGCGACTGGTTCGGACCGAGCGAAATTCCTTGCCGTCACAAACATATTTTTCATGTTTATTTTATTTGAAATTTTAGTTAGAATGCCTCTTATACATACAAAAATATATTTAAAACTTAATAACAAAGCATACATTGCATCATATTATATTTAAACATATATATACACATCATATACACTTTTTTGCTTCATCAAAAAAGTTAACACATTGTAGTTTGTATATAATTTATATAATATTACTTGAATTGTATCACTTATATAATTTTAATGATTGTTTTTTTTCAGTTTTTCACATTTAAAGATCACAATTTTAAATTGTAATGAATTAAGAACATATTTTCAGAATAAAATCACAAATAATCATTTATTTATTTTATATCTATGCCAAAAAATAACCATTCATAACAAAAAATTTAGACAGATAACAAAATAATTAATCAAATAATCATCCACGGCAAAATTATTATTAGGTGAACAACATACAATTAATTATTATTACTGCATAAATTATTAGATGGGTAACAGAACAATTAATCAAAATAATCATCCATGATAAAATTATTTTCGGATGAACAACATAACAATTTATTATTGTTGCCGCATAAATTATAATATTTAAATATATATAACTATTTAATATTAATTATAATACTTTATTTTTCTTTTATTTTTGATATTTAATCATTACAATTTTTTTTAATAACATAAATTTTATCCCGGCAAAGCGAGCAAAAAATACTAGTATACTAAGTAAAGGCACAAATATTCATGCCAACTAATCACAAACATAAAAATTAGTAACTCAACCACAAAACATTTGACTTAATACCAGGTTACTTAATTAATTTGCATAATATGATATTATGAATAGAGAGAAAATTAAGGCCCCGTAGATGTAAGTCTACCATTATGTTTCAACTTTCAACTTTGCAAGCATGACATTTTGTACTCCGTTTCTAAGCATCCTAACATCCTTCAACATAAAAACTACCCTGTGATATAAGAATGTCAATTATGGGGAGCATTTATGTTTGTTTATATCAGAATTCCACGAAGTAGTGAAAAACTAAGAGAACGAAATTCAAAAAGAAAAGGAAAATGAGTCACCTAATCTCGTGTTCAACCTTTTTCACAATGCTCCCAATTCGTAGAACCTGTATTCATATAAAAACGTGGTAACTAATGCATGATTAATTACAACTCCTCAATCACCCAAACACAAAATAAAGTCAAATGGGACTTGCTTCAACCATGTTCAAAAAGTCCACAATGACAAACAAACAAGAAATTTCTACCAGGGTACATGTGTGTATATTAGGATTTGGTTATAGTTTTTGTACTAATTTTGTCAAACTACTTGCTGTGAAGGATTTTGATTCAAGACCACTCAAATCAAATGCCTATGCTGATTAATTGATTTCCAATCAAGCATCAACACAACCGAGAATGTTATTTAAGAAAAAATAAGGCTATTTCTTACGAAAGCAGTGTTAGGAAGAGAAGTTCTCTTCCCCATTGCAAATCGAAAGAGGAACTTCTCTGGTGTTATAATTTTGATTTCTTATTAGAGAAGAGGATATTGACTGTAACAAAAGGGATTCGCTGAATAAGCATTTTAGATCTGAACACTTATTTACAAGCGGTACCTTATATAGATTGATTGATTTATAAATCAGAACTTACATTCAGAACTTCTAATTAAAACAAGCACAAACTTAATCTGTCTCTGAAAAAGCAGAAAAAGAATTTAGTGAGTAAAAAAAAAAAATAGACCTGGGCGTTTTCATTTGGAACCTCTTCAGTGCTAGTTGCCTTAGCTTGCTCAATAGGAATACCTTACGCCTCCTCCATCTTTTTTATCTATATTGAATACATACGCTGATTATTTGATTTCCAATCAAGCATCAACACAACCGAGTATATTATTTAAGAAGAAAAAAAGGCTCTTTCTTACGGAAGCAGTGCTAGGATTAGAAGTTCTCTTCCCGTTGCAAATCGAAAGAGCTCTAGTGTTATGATTTCGATTTCTTATTAGAGAAGAGGATATTGACTGTAAGAAAAGGGATCCGCCTCTTTTACACGCCATAGCTAATTTTCGGGAGATTAAAGAAATAAAATTAGCGAATTTCTTGATGAAGGGGAAATCGCTGGGAATGGACCGGGCTGTTAAACAGTGAGCTGCTGAAGGAACCAATTAAGTGCATCCTGTTACCATTGCTAAAAAAACACCTATATTATTTTTTATTATGCAGAAAAATAACGTAAATGTCAAAATATAAGAGTAGTCACAAAAACATATTGATTCCAATTAGTCAAAAAAACATACATGCATTTTTATTATATATCAAGTAGGATTAATGTAATCTTAATGTTTAGTTATTTTGCAAGTATCAACGATAAATGAAATGAAGGAATAAAAAGAGAAACGAAACAAATATAAGCTCAGAACATATCATTATATCAGTGGATATTTTATTGAAATAAAAAATATATAAAAGTAAGATGTAATAAGTAAATCCCAAACTAATTTATTTAAATAAATCACTTAAAAGTAACATTGTCATTTGAAACACTGAAACTGTTGAAATTAAGAAACTGAAGATAAAACTAAATGTTGGACTCTGTATTTTTGGAGATTTCTTCCAACAATAAGCTTGACTCAGATGAATAATCGATGGCTGATTGTGATATAACAGCATTAAATTATTATACGTTCTGCTTAGCAACAAATTTTATCTCAGGTAGTGTAGAAAATATAATGGTAAACAATATATTAGTCCTATAGAATGTTGTATGAATTTATTGGTCAGACTGTTCAGTTATAATTATTAATAGTTGGACAAAATATGCTTTTAGTTATTATTGTTTTTGTATCGCATTTGCGTCCAAATCTCGTTGCTAAGTGGTAGTCAGACATCATGTAATAGTTCCTAATTGCTAAGTGGTAGAACAGGAAAATTGACTCGGTTGTACATAAGACTTCTGCTGTATAAAAATATTGTACCCTGATATTTGTTATAAAAAAAATCTTCTACTGTTTAATACTATATGTATTTGTCTGTGATTCTATGACTGATTTTATTAAACCCTGTAAACTCAATAGCAATATGTCGTTTCGATCGGTTTAAGTTGGTTTAATTACCGACTTGAAGTGGTCGAAAAGGCAGGTCGTTATCCAAAGCAGCATAGACTGGCGTCCAGAAAGGAACATTGAAGTGCATTTGGTTTGGTAAAGAGCTAGAATTAAAGCAGCATAGACTGGCGTCCAGAGCAAGTTGCATAAACCTTGCTAAAGTATTTATCCAAAGCATTGTCAATCCTAATTGTAAAGGGAAAATCAAGTGACATTGAATTTATGATCTTTTGGTTATAGCAACGTCTTTATATACATATATGAGGTGAAAGTGAATATTTTTTAAAACATGGTTCGATTACCAGGAAAAAAAATTTGCTGAAATATTTCTTTGGATACAATCATTTTAATTAAATAAAATATTGCCAAATAATTTTTCAACATGATACAAATACTGCCCCATCTGACAACTAAAAGCATACGATACCATTCACATACAACTATTTAATTAGAACTGAGACAAAAAACATGTGGCTAAGGGTATGAACACAAATTTTATTCAACCTAGCTTAAGAAACATTAACTAACCTTAATCCTTCAAAACATGGCAGCTTAAACAAAACCAAATTATGCGTGATCGTATTGCGGTGAACAGGCCCAGAGATTGAAGAAATTCAAAAAGAAAAACAGCATTTGTTTATAATTAACGCACATTGACTTAATTTGTTAGACACTACCAGAATTATTGTTCTTTTTCTTTTCTTTTTTCTGAAAATGGATTCCTTTATTGATAGCTAAACCAAATATACACGCATACAATGAACAACACATATTCTCACCATCACCAATAGCTAGTTAAACAACCCAAATCAAGCCCAGCTACATAAACAAAGAAAAAATGTGCAAGTTTCCAAATATTATAAGCACTGGCAGCCATGTAATTCTGATAATCATCACTTGCTCCGTTCATGCATTTTGCATACGACTTTCTGGAGCGCAACATGTCCCTTTTTTAGCCTGCTTATGCTAAGAATAAGCTAATTCCACATTGTTGTCGCATATTTTCAACATGAAAAACGTATCACATTTCTTTATCGAACCATTGAAACAACTGTTTGTGGCATAATATGAGATCACATGACCCACACACATGATTTTCAAACTGCAACCAAGAATCTCATCAACTGCAGACAATCAACTTCAAGCTATCTACCATCAACATGAAAGACAAATGTTCTTCCTTCTCTGCTACTGCTACCGTTTACATTACACAATGCTATAGATGACAGACGTTGATTCTATCTGCTGCATTAATGCTACATTTAGAGCATAATAAGAAGTTGAAAACTGGCATAGTCGTGTAGCATAAGCGACGAGATTTGGACGCTAATGCGATACAAAAACAATAATAACTGAAAACATATTTTGTCCAACTATTAACAATTATAACTGAACAGCCTGACCAATATATTCATACAACATTCTACAGGACTATTATATTGTTTACCATTATATTTTCTACACCACCTGAGATAAACCGGGTCTTCTTAATTATGTGATTACATAGCATGGTGATATAATTATCATCTTAGAAGAAATACCACTTACCTTAAATAATATTTATAAGTTTATTTAGATCCTAACACTATATGAATAAATAGATGTACAAACATCCATCACAGGTCTAAAATCCGGACCAACTATATCAGTTAAGAAATTAAGATTGCACTAAAAATTAAAAGATAATACCTTAGGGTCTGTACATGGTGTATAATCTTGATAATCAATACCACAGTCTGGAAAGTTCTTGTAATCCATTCGAAGAGTAGATAATGCAGTTTCTTTTAAAGTATCTTTTAAGGCTCCATTTGCTGGAACAGAAACAGTGAAAGTTTAGTTCTTTTCAGGGAAATAAATTCATCCAGGATAGAATGAAATTTCACATAATGCAACAAATATCAAAGCCATGGATACCCCCGAACTTTTATTAGGGTAAGCCCCTGGTTTGCCATCTTTGCTCTTCATTTTATTAATTTACTTTAATTCCTGTAAAAGAAATAACAAAGCTTTTCAGTTAGGTACAAGATTTAAGTAAAAGCCTTTTGGTTCTTGTCTGAATCCTTCAAATTCGCCATTTGAGTTTGTGATAAAACAACAATACTGGTGGATTACTTATATCCATTTTCTCAGTGTCACACACATCAGGCGATCTAAGCGATGTCTCCATGTGAATGCTTCCATTATCATAATACTCTTTCTTGAGCAAGGTAACTTCAAATGGAGTAAAGCATAAATAAATGAAACCACAAGTAAAATTTAAGCAGCTGATTCAATCAATATTAGCATGTTGAAAGAATTCACGTTTAGTTTTTAGTTGTCATTTAGTTAAGTGCCCTAAAACATTTCAAGTACATAATTTTGGTAGAAAATTATTTATATGTACCTGAGGCCCTTGATGAAATTTGGGACTGAAAGGATCTCTAACCACCCAACATTTTTTTGTTAACATTATAAATTTCATCTCTTGTGCATGCATAGGAACCCACAATTAAAATTTCTCCTGCAGTTGAAACCCAACAAATAAATGATCACTTGCATTTACAGAAAACCTGTTATAATAGGAAACTAATGCCTTAGTTCAAGAATATGGTCACTTACGTAAGTTTAGCAACAATATAAAATCAGCATCATCAAGATAATTACTTTTAAAGCATTGTGTGCAGTGTGACTTATGATATATACCATAAATGTTGTCCAAATAATTAAAGCATCATATTCTGGAGAAAAATATGATGTGAAACTGCTGCTGTGAACATCCAAAACTAAGAGAATTTAGTTTTGCGCGTGAACATCCAAAACTAAGAGAATTTAGTTATCCCAAATAACTATATGAATCCAGACATAACTATGATGTGGGAGAAACATGGGAAAACATAAGATGATATTTTTACCTTATCGGTTGTTGTAGTAGTACCAATTCACACTTGATGATGCAGTAAGATGCTGGTTTCACAATTCAGACCTGCGGTTGAATTTATAATTTCAGTTTATGTGAGATTATTGTTTTTTTTTCATTAAAAACTCCTTCTGGAATATACACCTCGATTATGCTAATTACATACTGAGCTTTTTAAAAGCAATAAGGAAAAAATAGAACCACTGAATAAATTGGATCAGGCAGACCAGAAAGCTATTCGAACTAAGGAAATCAAATAGTACAACTCGATTTTACCATGGTCATTTAAAGCATATGATTCTTGCATGGAGATTAAACTCATATTCTTGTAAATACTTACAAAGATACAAATACACATCCAAGATAGCTAAAATATAGTTTTACGCTGTTTTTTAAAGTCTAAGGCTTTTTAAGGTCTAAGGCACATGATTCTTACATGGCAACTAAACTCTAACATCTTAAAGTACCTTGTGAACTGTAGTTTTACATGAAGCAATTTTGTAGCTTAATGAAAAAATTTGAATTCATATCGAGCAAAGCTTAATCTGCAGCAATTTAAACCCAAACTGATATTAAGTATACCAATAGAAGGGTTGTGTCATAAACCAGAGCATCTTTTGGTTCAAAACAGAAACACATACAGTATTTTTATCGGTGCGAGTTTGAATGACAAGATGATCAACCATGTGGCCAAATGAATAGGATGATAGTCTACAATGCCATATGTTTGAAACCCACCTGAGTTGGCTTCTTTTTGTTAGTTTGTCGACGATTAGATCAAATATAAAGCCATGTCGACGAGCATCCTATTTTTGACCGGACCTCAATCTCTGATCCAGCATAATCATAAGCATGCTTTAAAGCTGTTATGGTTACAAACTCGTTATCTAATTTTGGAAATCAACATATGATAGCAGTAAATGTACTACAGGAGCTATTCAAAACTGACATGGCGCATGCAACTGAAAAATTGAATTTCAAATTGGACCCGGTTCAGCACTACTACAAAACAGGTCAGTTGCTTCGGTTATTTATCCCCTGTTGCTTCAGTTCTGGAACCGAAGCAACAACAGAAAACGGAACAGACCAAAATCTGTTGCTTTAGACAAACAACCGAAGCAAATATTACTTTGTTGCTTTGGTTATTTTTCATTTTTGCTTCGGTTTAACACCAGAAGCAACTGAAGAAGACGAAACAAAGAAAAGATTGTAGCTTCGAATGAAAAACCGAAGCAAAATGTAATTTATTGCTCTGGTCACCGACAACTGACGCATAAACAAGTAGGGAGCATGAAATAGATTTTCTTATTGCTTCGGTTGTAACAACAACCGAAGCAAAAGTATCCTCTTTGATAAAACCTGTTCCCCATATAAATCACCATTATTGTCAATATATCGAAACAAATAATTAATGATATTCGGACTATATAACAATACAGATTGAACAATACAAAAATAAATGTAATAATTTCATTGATAATGTTAATAATTCACACATTTAATAGCAACAACATATTAATAAGTGTCAATAATCCGGTCTTACTACAAGAAAGAACCAAATACAGTATATATAATCCGATCATAATAAAAAAAAAACCAAATACAATATAATCCAGTCTCACTAAATCCCCACTTCAAAAAGATCTGATAATGCAGTAATGTAATTTTCTCGCTAAAGGCAAACATTCAAAACAAACCAATCGCCTCGTTGAATATCTTCTACGCAATATATGTCTACCTGCGAAATTTCAAAAACAAACAAATACACAGTTCAATAAACAAAGAAACAAAATTTCAGTTCAATAAATATTAATATCGTGAGTGAAAGTCCACCCATGACAAATTTCACACGCCTGGGTTTTTTTATTGTTTGAAACCACATATTAAATGAATATGAGGGCTAAATTTCCAAGTAATATTGTTCAACCTAAACAGTAGAGGCCACACCTAAGTCATGCAAATAACGAGGAGCCCATACCTATGAAGCAAGACGTGAATCAGGGAATTAACCGAGACTACAACACCAAACCACATGAAATGCACAAGACATGTCCACAGACCCTTAGTTTTATCTTCAACTTTACACATCCTTCCTAACTGTTATATACAGTATAACGTACTAAGTTACAACAAGGAAAAAAATAAAGATTAAAGGATGTCAGTTGAACTAAGTCCGTCCATTCAATGGGAGTTTTAGGGTGCGTTCTTTCGGTCCTTAACGGACCGTTGAACAACGGCTCAACTTTGAGCCGTTGGCTCTTGTCTTCCCGCTTTACCCTCCTCTTTACCCCTCCTCTTTACCCCTCCTCTTTACCCCTTTATAAGCCCTTCTTCCAACCCTTCTTCCATCCTCATCTCTTCTCTACCCTCTTCCTGTTATATTTTTATGTCAATCTTGAAGTGATAGCAATGGAAAATCCATTTCCAGCAGAGGGTGATTCTGATTCAGAAGATCCGGAATATATTGTACTAATTGGAGAGTACTTACGTAGTAGACGACGCGAAATAGGACGTCGGATGCATACTTTAACGTATACTGGTTTGATGTGGATAGACGACATACTTAACGGTCATCAGGGAAGATGTCAAAGGCAGTTTCGTATGAAACGATTATGTTTTCTTTCGTTATGTGATAGGCTGGAAAGTTGCGGATTGACTACTTCGGAAAACGTTACTGTCCGAGAAGCGGTCGGAATATTTTTATGGACTATTGCCACCACTAATTCGAACAGACAAGTGGTTGAAAGATTTCAAAGGTCAGGTTGCACAATCTTTAGTTAGTTTCATGCTGTTTTGAATGCCGTCCTAGTATTATCTACCGCTATTATAAAACCGGTTGATCCTCAATTTAACTCAATTCCAACTGAAATTAGCAATGATAACAGTTGCTATCCGTACTTTAAAAACTGTATTGGTGCCATAGACGGTACACATGTAATGACACACTTACCTCCAGATCGTATTGTTCCGTTTATCGGACGAAAAGGATACGCTACACAGAATATTTTGGCTGCATACTCGTTCGATTTACTATTTACGTATGTTGTATCTGGTTGGGAAGGTACTGCACACGACAGTCGTATTTTTAATTCCGTGGTGAATGATAGAAATTCCAATTTTCCTCATCCTCCTCCTGGACAGTATTATGTTGTGAATTCTGGTTTCCCACTTACAACTGGGTATATACCACCATATCGAAATGTTAGATATCACATCCCCCAGTTTCGTATGACCACAAATCAACCGAATCGAGTAACGAAAATTTTAATTTCTACCATTCTAGTTTACGTATGGCGATTGAGAGGACCTTTGGAATATGGAAAAAGAAATTTGTTATACTCAGAAATATGTCAACCTACAAGTTCGAAGCTCAAAAAAAAATTGTTGTTGCTACGATGGCTATACACAATTATATACGCAAATACAATATGGGTGATCCAGATTTTATGGCGTATGACGATGATCCAGATCTTATTCCAGATGAGTATGAACAAGAATACGCCGACGTGCGAAACATAGGCAATAACGACCTAGCACCGGCTCAACGCTATCAAGGCAGCGCTGATCTAGCAGTGCGTCGCGATAGAATAAGAGACGAGCTTGTTGCAGCAGTATTGCACTAATAGATTTCTGCAATGTATCACTTTATCAACTTTTTTTGTATTTCTGCAATGTATCATTTTATCTTCTTTTTTTTTTTTTTTTGAATTTCTGCAATGTATCACTTTCTGTACTGTTTTATGTAATAGACTGTTATGTTTTGCTAAATGTGTTATTTTGCAATAATTATATTGTTATGTTTTAATCGATAATTAATTAAATTACAAAATATAAATAAAATGCTCCGCTATAATACTCCACTTAACGCGCCAAACGCATTCTCCGCTAACTACAATTCTCCGCTATAATACTCCGCTCAAATTCTCCGCTTCCGCTTGCGGCGAACACACCCTTAGTCGCTGATCTTACATAAAGTACACGATAGCATAAAGAAAGCAATGCAAACAAATAAATGAGTAATTAAAGTGGTGTTCTTTTGCCTGTACATGAATCTTGATAATTTAGTTTAGAAATCAAAAGGCTGGAAGGGGAAATTAAACTATGGTGGCATCATACTGCATTGTTTGGTTAAACATGTGGGTGCTTGATTTAACTACCCAGTTTATTAGAGGTCATTATCGACATTTAAAATATTAAAATGCCACAATCTGGTCATCCACATCCAAACTCATATCGACTGTCTGCACCTACACCCCCGACACATACACACACACATATGCAAACACTCAGTTCAAAAATAAAATGCCAAAAAACAGCACCTACCAATATCACTTCAGTACTGCAACCAAAACTGCAATCAATATTACTCAAATACTGCAGTATTGCAGTACTGCAATACAAAAATCACTGCAGTACCACTCAAATACTGCAGTATTACAACAATCACTGCCGAACTCATTCTTAAAAACTATGCATTTCTGTCAATCACTGCAGTACTGCAACCTGAACTTTTTCAGGTTTATGATTTTTCACGCAGTACTGCATATCCTATTCAAAAGCTCTATAAGACAGCATAGTAAAAGGTGCATGTGTAAACAATAAATGTCACACCCTTTCCTGTGTAAAAAAGTGCAGCAAACATAGTGCATCTTTTTTGCCACTTTATTCCTGTGTCATGTTATATTTAGTTTATTCCAAGGTTTAAAATTCCAATTTTTAATCATTTGACAATTTTACTATTTCCGTTTCATTCCGGATATTCCGAAAATTCTTTTCTGATTCCAGTTCTGGATTATTATTATTTTAAGTTTTTTTCCCCATATAGTTAAATTACTGCATGCTATCCAATATTATTTCACAAACATAAAAATGTATCTTTTACATGTCTAAGGTCCATCACAAGCATTAAATTTGATTAAAAACCACAGCCTAATATTTGTTTAAAATCCAAATGCAGTTTCAGGCTGTGTGTGTGATTTCTACGGTTTCAGAATATTAGTTCGGGTGGCAGTCGTAGTTATTTTATATAGGAAATTATTCCATCATTGCACAAATGTATGAAACAATAATGTGAGTAAACAGTATTTCAGTCAAATACTGCACTTTTTTCTGTTTGTTCTGAGTTGGCATTCATTTGTTTACAAAATTTGTAATCAACTCCAGTTAATTATCATTGCAAGAAATTATGAACTAACCTTCATGCATTAAAGAATCAACTCCAGTATGCAGCATCTACAGCACAACCCTTTTACTATATACGATCGCATGTTCCAGGTAAAGGAGTTCGCATTGGAGTCTGCAGTGGTGCCTGCACAGAAATAAAAAAAAGGCATGCTATTAATAGCGTAAACTTAGAAATGTAAGGACAACAAATTTTTACAACCTTAAAAAAAGTAACTGACAATTAAAAAGAACTTAAATATATAGTGTAGCTTATAAATATTGATAACATGATAGCCACTGATGACCTATATACACTGATGGCCTGTTAACTTGCTTAACCTGGTTATACTTATAAGTATGACCTATATACACTGATGACCTATAAGAAATTCAAAAGAACTTAAATTTTATACATTGCACATTGGTTATACTTATAAGAATAGATGGCTATAAATTTTGATTAAAAGGCAACTAAAAACTTCCTTTTTTTGGTTATGTCTGTTATATTGGATCATGCATGAAATTCTCCATTTTACTAAATATGTCGGAAATGGAATTAATGAAAGTTAAAATTTGACTAAAAGAGTCACCCACCTTAGTTGCATTACCATGCACTTCTGCCTTATAAAGAAGAAAATGCAGAAATAATTTGAGCAAAAACGTAGTAAGTGTAGATCTTCGTTATACTGTATTACTTGATTTCAAATGGTTGTAAGGCACGAAGTGAATACCAAACTAAAATTTTGTTTATAAGTAGAATACTCATGAGAAAATATGAAAATTCCCTTAATTGTAATGCAATGCATACATGACTTAGCAGTAGAACTTTTCTTTCCTAAAACCTTGATGTTCAGCAAAAGGCAACAAAAAAAATATAGACATTACAAAGAACTTTTTTTTTTTGGTTATGTCTATTATATTGGATCATGTATGAAATTCTCTAGTTTACTAAATAAGTCGGAAATTGAATTAATGAAAGTTAAAATTTGACTAAAAGAGTCACCCACCTTAGTTGCCTTACCATGTGCTTCTGCCTTAAAAAAGAAGAAGTAGAAAATACAGAAATAAATTGAGCAAAAACGTAGTAAGTGTAAATCTTCATTATACTGTATTACTTGATTTCAAATGGTTGTAAGGAAGGAAGTGAATACCAAATTAAAATTGAAGCAGCCGTAAAGCTAATGCATCGGTATATGGTATGTTAACGTGGTAAATTGGATGAAGGAAAAAATTGTGGTCAAAACATGGATTGATTTCATTTACGGAAAGAAAATAAGAAAATGGGTACAATATTGAGAAGGCCAAAAAACAGAGCATTATTTCAAGAAAATGTGTTGTAGATCCTGGTGTGGATTGTCTCTCCGCCTTGCCTTCTTCCATGATCCACTACCATCATGATTCCAAGCAATACTATAATTTGCCTAACCCCTTCCACATTTAAAAAATCTTCACAAATTTACAATCAAAGGATCAACAGGTCTTAGCATAAAAGCTTGGATTCAGGAAACACACTAGTGTGAACCCGTGCATTTTGCAATCAAGGATCAAGCATAAATCAGTAAGTTATAGTAAACATATTTCTCATTGAAAATTAAAGCTCCTAACCAAGTTGAGCAAATATATCTGTATGCACTAAACTGTAGATTTCTCCTTGCAAACTTGAAGTAAGAAAGTAAGAAATCAATTGGTTTGGTTTTCTCTTAACACTTACAAAAGAAAAACTGACAATTAATTCTACTTTCCATTTCTTAAAAATGACCACAACATAGTAATCAAGCATGGGAAATAATGAATCAGCGTGAGTAATAGCAAAAAAATGTAGGAAAAGTAAAAGGTTCGGCATTCTTGTCAATTTTTCTTTTGTGGCAATTTATATTTGTAGTAATCTAGATTCTGGTTATCTTTGAAATAAAATAAAACTTAAGTAAACCGCATTGCACATTAAGATATTATGTCAACTGTTTTAGAAAATAATTATTTTACAAATTTATAATCGGTTGGAGTATAATTTATTCATATTTGTCAATTATGAGTCTCAGCATCATTAAACTTGTAGAGTCAGATATATTTTCAACTTGAAGCATGCAATTTCATGTTACATGATGACAAAGTGAAAACACAGATTAACATAAATATAATAAATTTAGTGTGCTGCTAAAAGCACACTGAAATGTGCTTCCTAACACCATGCTTAATTTAATCACTCTTAATTAAATTAATGTACTCCCCAACACCAATTTTATTCATTCACTCAATTGCTAATCACCGAACGTGTTCCATCTCCCGCCATTAGTTCAAGGTAAACCTTATTTCTTCTTATCATCTTATCTCAATCGATCAAAAATATAAACATCAACCTGATTTGCTTCCTAACATGATCCACCATCTAATTCTTCCCCAGTTGATTCCTCTTAAACCATAATTCTCAATTTTTTTACCAGCGAAATCGATCAGATCAGAATCGAAGTAGAGCGATGAAGAATGTAGAGCGATGGAAATTACAGAGATCGGTGAAGATAACGAGAGTGGCATTGAGGAATTCGAAGCGTCGAATGAAGGAATAGCGGGAATAATTTAGGGTTGGGTGCCTATTTTTTATTTCGTGGTGGCCAGAGGCATATATGCATTGGCAGGATGGTGGTGTTTAGTTATGGTGTTAAGAAGCACATTTCAAGGTGCTTTTAGCAGCACACTAAATTTATACTTTGGTAAAATAATGACATTTATATTTTACCATTGTATATAAAATAAGGAGCATAAAATTTGGTTAAAAAAGTAGAAATGGAAGAAAATTGGAAAGTCAATTATTTTGATTCCTGTATTAGGAATAAATGCTAAGATAGAGAAATAAATAACTTATGTTTCTCTATCCAAGTTGTACAAAAGTGGAAATGTGAATTAAGTTATTATATTAACCAAATAAACAATATAAAAGAGATATAGACACAACATCATACAATTAAACCATAATCAATTCGTACTGGAAATGCTAAAAATATTGCCGAACCTGCATTTTTCATTAGTAGCCAAAATATATGTAAATAGTGAAAGTTCTCGTTTGTTTTTTCTCACAAAACTATATACTAACATTTGAGTATTCTTGTATTATTATTATATGATATAGATCAATTCTCCAAATCAAATCAAATCATAGTATCAATTTAAATGATATAGGTTTTCCAAATTCATTGGACAAAAGTAAACCCATGCTATTTTCCTTTTTTTATTTTTCTAGCATAAAGTCAATTCCTACATAGCCAAAATACACGGTTTCTTCGCGATGAGGGTCATAAGACTACTAAATGAATAAAGCATTAAAGTGTTTTGTTTAATGCCTTTCCAGCCCTGTCTATCTGAATCTCTCTGATGGGATTCATTGGTAATCAAGTAATATTAAATCGTGTTACATGTGTTTTTCCCATCGGTAGTGGATTTTCTAGTAATTTTTAATTTATAAATTGTCGGAAAATAAATAATAACGGTAAAGATCTACAAAAACAAAGAATGGTTTTAAACAATGATGTATTTATTTGTCTATAACTGAATTTTAACAGTACGTAAAATAGGCATCTATGATCTTGTAAAAGCATAAATAAATTGAGTTTTTTCCCTCGGCAAACAATCAAAGAATGCATATACCATATCCATCCATAAAATAGTGATAATCAAACCGACCGTTAGGGAGGTTTCCCTACTGTAAGAGAGCCAAAACCAATTTTCAAACCGACCGTTAGGGAGGTTTCCCTACTGTAAGAGAGCCAAAACCAATTTTCAAACCGACCGTAAGGGAGGTTTCCCTACTGTAAGAGAGCCAAAACCAATTTGTCTGTGCTAATTAATTACGGCATAATTTTCGCTCACCCAACCCGTCGTTTCCTTCTTTCTCAAATCTATCAACTCTGATTCTTTCTCCTTTCCAATTCTTCCTTTTCCAATTATGAGAATCGAACCAATCTATAAGTTCTGTATTTTGCCACATCGTTTTCCTTTTCCAATTCTTCCTCCTTTCCCTAAATCAATGCCGACGATTCTTCCTATCAAATCTTTGTTCCCTGCAAAATCTCACTTCTCTCTTCGGATATTTCAAGTTAAGTACCCTCGATTTGCTACAAAACCCTAATCCCTTTCCGTCACCACCCACTGGTTTTCCATCGCGAATGCCATACCCAAATCGTATACCCTAACAGCATCGCACCTAGACCAGCTCCACCAATAAGCACTGGTTTCCATCACGAACGCCATGCCTACATCGCATCCACTAATCAAGCACCATATTTCCATCACGAACGTCGCACGCAGATCGTCTACCCTGACTAACGTTGCACCTACATCGCCTCCGCCAAATCAATTATTGAAGGTACCGAATTTGATAACTTATACATATTTATGTAAGGCAAGTAAAGCAAAAAGTGGCAAATCCTTTTGTATTTTAGATTCATTTGTTTTATATTCATCTTGCCATTGTATCAACATTACTGTCTTGTTTTTCTTCTATAGTCAGAAACTGAGGTTAATTATGTGAATTCTGACTGGAAATTTTTCCAAAAGTTTCATAAAACAACAGCATACCTGATGTTGTTCCAGGCTGCATTAACTATATAGATGTTTCATTGTACATGATTCCAGATATTGATTTTAGATAAGTTAAACCTTGGTTTTGTTTCATATTGTTGTTGTCATTATGTCTTAATAATAATTTGAAGATCTTGGTAATGGATATCGATATCCACCATAGTATACATGGGTAAAAATTTAAAGTATACATAGCACAACAGATGTTCCCTCTGACTGGCAGTACTAGTTCGATCAATTATGAATAGACTTAATATCACTGTAAAGTAGTACAAGTTCCAAATGGATGGACTTTTGGAATATTTAATGAATAGCCTGAATGCTTTTTGGCATTTTTAATGCTTATTTTCCCTTTTTCTTTTGGATGTGTACTGTTGAAAATGCTACTATTTTTTATTGAAATTTATTTGTTTTTTGTTGAACATGCTACTGCTTTTGTGCATGTTGTACCTTGTAAAAGGGCTATAAATTTTAAAGTGTTTAGTTGCATAAAGTCATGCTAAAAACTTAACTATTTCAGGGTAAACCTGTTGATGTGCATTGAGTGAAAAGGTTTAAAACTAACATTATGATTTATTTTAGGTTCTGTTGTAGAATTTAAAATTTGGTAAATCTGAATCCTGCAAGTAGTTAAAGTTGTGCAGTTAGTAACCAGTGGAAAATGCTTATACATTTGGACCTTAACTTTTATAACAATCATTAATAGTTTACAAAATGTAATAATTTTAATATGTAAATAATTTTAAATGCAAATGACTACAGTTCTACATTTACGACATTACCTTGCCAATAGCAATTACCATGAAGTTTATTGCATTGGTAATATTTTTAATATCTATTTTTTCTTTTTTACATCTATAAATTTTTATGTTTTATGCTACTCGAGATCATAAGGGTTTGCTTGTATCTGCTTGTTTTTCGACTGTTGTGAATTCCATGTTGCATCATGTTGTTGTCTGAAATGGATGGATTCGTCAAATAAATGGATTAATTTGAATACAAAAAAAACTTCCTTGCTCTTGCATGTGACATTTTCCATTCTCTCACATCCATGGATTCAATGAATCCAATGGACAAATTTTAAAGGGTGTTGTTGAACCTTGCTATGTCCCTCTTTGTGTGTGTGTTGGGGTGGGGATAGTAGACAGTCAATTATTGATTACCAATCATCTCTTCCTTCTTTTTTCTTGCTTTTCAGCTGCTAGTGGCTCTAATCGTCTTAAAGTCATTTTCACTTGTTCATTTGTGGGTTCCACTTCTAGTACTTTTTTCGAGTCTGTTATAGGAAATGAAAATAAAGGAAAACCATGAAAATTGAATGCAGAAAATAAACTTATTTGTATAGTAATAAAGTCAACCATGAAAATTGAAAGCCAGTGACTCTTTCTCGATGCTTGATTTGAGATTTCTTGCTAACAAAAATCTCATATTTCCTCTAAGAAATCTCAATCCGTTTCCCTCTAAAACACCTACCTCTTAACATCACAAGCCGTCACCGACAATGAAGAATAAAATGGGTTGTTCCTCTGGCGTTTGCAAAATAAGGTACTTTTTTTAATTAGTATGATTCTGATTTGATTTTGATCTTACGTTTATAATCGTTATTCTAGATTCAGTTTTGCTAGAAATTTTTTATACTGTTAACCACAATAAATCAGCGTTCGTTTGAAAACTCAGGTGGTTGAAAAAATTATATTTGTTTGCATTAAATTGTCTTTCTGTCGAACTCAGGTAATTTTTATGGCGAATATTAGATGGGAATATATTTGAATACCTGAGTATGCACTTTGATATTCAATGAAGATTCTTACGGGGAAAATTAGATGAGGATACCTTGAATTTTTTTTAAAATATTCTTCACTATGCACTTTTAGCTGATTTACGTCTGTTCGTAAATATTTATTGTACCAGTAGATCAATTTAAGCTGACTAATTATGTTTCAAATGTGATTCATAAAAGAGTCTTCACGTTGTAACATGAAAGAATCATGACATGTTGAGTTATATGAACATGTATGTAAGTATTTTTTTTTCCTTTTCAGAAAAGAATATTTACTTTGTTAAAAAAAATATTTGCCTAGGGTATGATTGTTACCAAAATATTAGTAATATTCGTAAAATTTTGCTCGTTGTTTGAATGAAAGTTGTGCTGAAGTTTTACGAGCTGGGAAAATAATCTTTTTTGCTGCGCTGCTAATTAATTAAAACTTCTCCTTCACATGACATAGGGTTTACCATTTTATTTGTTTTCCAACTTTTTTTTTGGATTTATGATTATACAATTGAATTTATAAAAATACATGGACATAAGTTTCATTTATGTTTGCTGGTTTGCAGCAGTGATGTTTATACTAGTAATGTTATCCTCGGCTGTGGACCTTAGTTTGTGCTGAAATTGATCTTCACAGCAAACTTCTCTAGTTTCACTTTCTTTGTTTACTCCACTTGAGGCATCTCCCCGTTAATTATTTAATATTATAGCTACAATAAATAATTAATTGAGTATTAAATGATAATAAATATATACTGATAAATTATTTATTCTTGATTTTTCTCGTTATCATTTAATACTCAATTAATTATTTATGCAAATTTCTCTCTTTCTAATTTTTTTCCGCTTTTTATTTCTTTGTTCATGGTTTTATAATGATAGAATTGATTTGAATGTTTTGGTTTTAGTATTACTGCTTTGATGAAATAATTTCTTCTTTTCATCCCACAAATCTGAATATTTGTCGATATTGGTCCCAATTCATATGTACTTTTTATGATTATACTCATGTTCTGGTATTAATATTGACTATCCAATTTCTTACAAATAGTACTAAATGTTCACAATGACACATGCTAGTTAGTTCTTTACATTGAGTAGAATTTTTGTTCAAACATAAGAACATTCATTTTTATGAGTTGTAAGCATTCTATCATTACATAGTTTTACTGATTAGCACCATTAATTCGTGCCTTTCACCGTTGCAAAATTTGTGCTTCATTATTGAATTGCTAATGTATATGTGAATAAATTAAGCTTAGTTCAAATGAAGTTTATTAATAAATTTTGTGACTACTTGATTTTCAACAAATTGGAATATTGTTTGATTTATTGTACATCTTTAGTTTGCATACTTCATTCAATAAGTTTAGATATTTTTGCGACTATTTAAATCTTCCTTAGATATAGTGTAAAAATTACCGTTCTTGGTGTTCGTAAGATATCCTCATGTAATAACATATACTTTTGTATTCGAGTATAAGTTTCTTTGAAAGGATGTCACAAATATGTTGCCATGAATCACATACGCACACACTCACACACTTGTAATATGGGAACAACCTCTATAGGCAAGTAGACCACATAAGAGCCTAATCTAAATGGCTAGAGATTCCTGGCCACAGAATATATAAATTTTAACTTAGCTGCCCTCACTGCCTTAGGCTTAATATGAAACATGACTTGACATTTATTATCATTATAATGTGTAGAACTTTAATGATCCTATTTACTTCTTCTGTAATTTTATAGTCAATAAATCAGATAAACTTAGCCAGTATCGAAGGATTATTCTCTAGATTGTGTTGTCATAGGATCTAATGGTTTTGGTCCAGAGACTGAATGAATATGAACATTTTCAAAGTGAAATACAATATTTTATGCTAAAATTTCCCTTTCTATTTGGCTAGCGGAATCATGAAGTAATTGTTTTTAGTTTATGGGTAATAGTGAGAAATTATATTAATAGTTTAGATATCTTAGGTTCAGTGAGTGTTTCTTGATCTTCATTATGATATCTTGTTATTTCAATCTCAGCTTTAGGATTTGAATGAGATGAAAAACATTCTACAAAACTACCCTCATCGTCATCATAATACCTTTGATCTTTTCAGTGTTATTTCTTCCTTTGCAAGAGTAAAGGACCCACAAAAATTGAAATCATGGAAAATTTGTTCATGAATCATTGCCAATTTCTTAGATTTTTCTGAATTTCCATCCTTTGTGAAGTTGTCACCTCTTCTTGCATTGATATCGGGACCTGCTCCTAATCTAATGCAACCGCATTGCACCCAATGTCATTCGATTCACTTTTATCCCATCTAATTTGCTAAGGTCGAAATGTCTATGTAAGTTAATCAATTTGTCGAGCTTGGCCATTGATTAGTAATTGATGTCTCATATAGGTTACATTTGTTTGTTGTCAAAGTTATTCATTTGATTTGCAATGAATTTAGCCTTATAATCATTGAATTTACCGTTAGGGGGTTTTTCACCCAATAAAAAAAAGATCTTCCTACAAACTTCAAATATACCTCCACGAAACTCAAACTTGAGCAAACCTTCAAAACTTCCATAAAGAATAGTCTTCATGATGTTTCTGTACTTGACCATTTTATTAGTTGATAAAGTAATTGTTTATTTTCGACAATTTAATCTACATCTTATCTAGAAAACATACTCATGTTTTACGGTTTCACTTGAGAAGTTGCATTAATTTGTACATGGTAGGAACAAAAATCGGGTACTGTCCATCTTCATAACAAATCTCAGCTGGCCTTTTACATGTCAATTTTGTGTTTTTGTGTGCAATATATATAATATAGTTATTCTTCTTCTCTAATTACATTTAGCTTAATTTTACATAATCAAGGTTACTTTATGTCAATTACTTTGGGGTTACAAAAGCTTAAAGGAGTTGTTTTCCATGTTCAAGAACAACCACCAACTGCAAATCAAGCTGTAGAATTGTCAGTAATGCGAGGCATAAGAGGAAGAAAATAAAGTGTGATCTTACTCATCCAAAACACAATAGAAGTGTGTGAAATTTCTTCTTTGTAAAGCAACATGATAGGCTAAAGAGAGTTATTCATGGAAAAGACAGAGAGATAAACAGACTAGAGAGTTGTGGAGTAAAATAATGGATTTGGAATAGCTATATGTTTAAGTTCATTATCATTTACCTACTCATTTTTTTATATAGTGTTTACTGTCACCGAATGAACTCTAAGTTAACCATTTGGAATGGATATCCTTTGCCCCAATTTTCCTGTCTTCGTATGACTGACCACATTAGAATCATTCATTAACAATAAATTTGGAATGGATATCCATAGTATCAAACTTGTGTCTCCTCAGATGCTGCATAAGTGACAAATATGACATGATTATTCAATCTTATATACTTCAGTATTTGGTATGTTATGCTTTTATGCTTGTGCTTTTGAAAGTCTAAATGTTCATTCCTTAGCTCGTTGTTCTTTGTAATCAGCCTTAATGCAACATGTTTCATTTGACATCATGAGTTGAGTTTGTTGTTTTAAAAAATACGGATGTTATTTGATCCTTCTGTAGTTTTATCAAGTGTTGTTGGTTAGTAGAATCTCACGGTTAGTAGAATCTCACAGTATCATTTCTTCATATTAAGCATACAAAGTTAACAGTTTTTGTTATTGAACATATACAACAAATGTTGTTGACTTTTGTTTATACAAATGCACTAAATTTTCAATGATAAAATTAAATAAAAATTTTGAAAATTAAAAGAAAATAAATTTTAGAATTACGTGAACAGTCAGAAAATGCTTTGGACTTAAATATCTTTTCCCAAAATTATATACATATACATATACATATACATATATATATATATATATATATATATATATACACACACGGTCGGTTTTCCCCACCGTTGTACGGTTATACTAGTTAAGAGAAATAGTAGAACAACGAATACGTTGTATTGATTAATGGTGTTATTAATTGCATAAGATGAAGGTAATGATGGTAATACTTAATGTGACAAAATTACTGCTAACTGCTAGATTTGTACTATTTTTAAGTTAAATGAATACAATTAATGAAAATTATTGATTATGCTTTATGTGTAAAACTGTAAGACCCACAACCAATTATGCTTAAATATTAAAGTTATATGACTTCAAATGACAACAAATTCAACTTAATTAACATACAATTAATTTCATCCTCAATGCACATAATTTCCATATGTTTTGCAAACAATCTGAAAACTATTCTATATTTATATTGATAATGGAATATATTTAGTCATACAAACGCCAAATGCTGAATAAAAATCATAATGTCCACTGTGAAAGGAACTATACTACAGTGGAATAAGATATAAAGAATTGTTTAATGCTAGTAAAATAATAATACCACCGTGGACATGGGATTGGGAATGGTAAGGTGTAACAACCATCAACGATGGAAACATGCCTGATGAATTCAATGTTTGATTTCTGCTCAAAAACTACAGTGGCCTTGCATTTAAGGGATCCATCATCCCAAGATATACATTAAACGATATAAATGGAAATTTAGTCATGGTTTTTAATACTATACCAGGTCAAGCAAGTTAATAGGTCATCAGCGGATAGATAACTCCATTTTATTAATACTCTTCAACAGTGTATATAGTGTAGCTTAAAATATATAGTTAATAACTTAAAAAGAACTTAAAATATATAGTTAATAGCTTAAAAAGAACTTAAAATATATAGTGTAGCTTAAAATATATAGTTAATTAAAAAGAACTTAAAATAATGTTTTATACACTCATCATAATATTTTACTAACATTATACAAATTTACTTTACATTGGTGCTAATAAAGAAGCATGGTTGGTCATAAAGCTACAAAGTTTCCTGGTCATATGAGTGCAATTTTTAACATTCAAATGATTGAGAATTTGTTTCAGTCAAAAATCACAAATATCTAAGATGATCTCTGCCATGGAAACCCAGAGATCTCGACCAAAATTTGTTATGCAGCAGAACGCATCTATTAAAGAGTCAACAACATGAAACAAAGGCACAATTATTTATTCATCAAAAGTATGTCAATGGCACATCATTTTTTATAAAAAATTGGAGGTCTCATATGTGTTCACAAATTCAAAACAATTCACCCAAACAACAGTCAAAACAATCAAATGACCGTATAGTTGAGATGTATTCTAATTTCTTTTGCAACCTGCATAATTCGTGAACTTATCAAAATATCTTTTGCTACCAGGTCATTACCTTACAATATGAAATCAAATTACACCAAAAACAATCAAATTTATTCTCTGTAAATTAAAAAAAAAGTAAGGTATACTTGCTAAATCACCACGTTTCATCCTTAGCAGTCATTGAAATCTCAAATGTCTCTTCCCATTGCAAATATCAACCGAGTACCCATCGTTTTCTTGCATGCGCTCAGTCTTCCGTCGATGCCACAACCTCCAGCTCAATCTCGGACGGTCTGGACATCGAAAGCTCCCAAATTTCAAGAAATCGATGTCGTACTCAACATACCACTCAAAATCGATCCTGAAATCTCGGAATGGATCGATCGAATCAATTAGATGGAGGATCGAACTCTCAGAATTTGAACGTGAACATGGAAGCAATGGTTTAGATTAGGGTCGGAGAACCATCCAGTAGAGAGAAGAATGACGATAGGGAACTCCGTGTCCACGGTGATGGCGATCTGCGTGTGATAACTACTGGGAATAACAAATCCGCACCTCACTCCTTCAACGATTTTGCCATGGTTGATAGTTCGGGATCAAACGAACTTGGATATGGCGGCTGCTAAGCAGGGTTTAGCGTTGTGAGAAATGGGTCGAGCCGGTTATATATCGGGTTTGTATTGTGCGATCAAAAACTAGCTACACGTTTACATGTGCATCTCAAAACACTTAAGTTTACTAACTACTATTTACTAGTTTTTAATATCTTATAAACTACTATTCGTCACAATTCAATTTATTTTACTTTTTATTTATAAACTACTTATTTACTTCTGGTTTATTAATAATAAAATTATTCATTATTAAGTTACAACTAAATACATTCACTTATTATAATTTATTTATTTCTGGCTTTTTAATTATATTAGTTTACTATTACTTATTTGATAATGAACATAATTGATAATTAAATATATTTATTATTTATTACTAATGTATTAATTATTACTTATGTATGAATTAAATATAACTTATTCATTACAGTAAAATTTTAAAATTTCTAAGTTCCCATTTTCTTTTAGTTTGGAACTTTTTGATTTAAAAATAATAATATAAGAATAGCTTTATATGTATTACATAAAATTCTAAATTTTACACATAAAATTTTAAATATAATTGAAATCACATTTCTTATTATTATTCATTTAATAATAAATATTAATTATCACTTCATACTTCATACTTATTCATTATTAAATACAACATTTTAACTATAATTGAATATTAATTATTAAATATTTGATATTAATATTAATTATTTTGTAAGTTATTTATTATTTATTAACTGTAATTTACTAATTCTCAACTGTAATTTACTAATTATAATAGTTAATTATATTAAATTATTAAGTGCAAAAAAATAGTTTTAGATGATAATTCATAATTACAAATTATTTATTGATAATCATTGTTGGTATAAATTAAAGTTAATTACATATAAAAGTTTCCATTTATAAATTATTAATCTTTAAATTGTGATTACTTAATTAATTATACATTAAAATTAATAGCTACATATTAAATATCCCTTCATAAGTATTAAATTTCAGTAGTAACTAATAGTATTAATTATTACATGATTATTTAATAATAATTATGAACATAATATTTGATAATTAATTATTAATAATTATTATTAGTTGGTAGTTACTAAATTCTAATTTTTGAATACTGAACAATAATTCCTAATTAATAAATATTAATTGTTGATTTAATATTAAATGTCAATCACACTATTTATTAAGTACCAATTGTTAATTATTCAATAATTATTATTTAATACTGATTATTAATTATTAAATGTAATTAATAAGTATTAATATTAATTATAATATACTATTAAATGAAAATAATAGTTGTTGATTAATTACAATGTTTAATAATTTTAAATTACTTGTTGCTACTCATTAATTAGATTAAATTGTTTATTTGTATAATGCATTTGCGTCTGTTCTTAGGGAATGAAGCAAATAACATTATTTGCTTCGGTACATTTGCTTCGGTTCCTAAGGAGCCGATACAAATAACATTATTTGCTTCAGTGCATTTGCTTCAGATTTTAACACAACAGAAGTAAATGATACTATATGCTTCCGTTGTGGGTACAACATAAGCAATTAACGCTACTTGCTTCGCACATTGCTTCTGTTGTGTGAAAAACCGAAGCAAGTGATAGTATTTGCTTCAGTTGTGAGCTCAACCGAAGCAAATGAGGCGAAACAACTGACCTGTTCTGTAGTAGTGCAGATCCTTCATCTCCGAAGCCAATAATCTTGAAATCAAATGAATTTGGTAAACTTTCATTCAAAAAATTTGAAACTTTAAGATCCTTTTTTTAAATCGAATTATGACCAGATATATTCCTTTTTTGAAGTAAAACATTTTCATTGAAATTCAGAGATATCGTTTTACAAAGCCATTAATTTTAGGGATCTGTAAAAGATACTTCCATTAGCTTTGAGAAGAAGAACCATACCTGCAGGTGCCTTAAGAGATCAAATGCCCAAACACTTCTATGTTAAAAAGGAAAAAAACCTGACTTACTCTGAGTTTGAGGCAAACATATATATATATATATATATGTATGTATGTATGTATGTATGTAAATTCAGTTTTTGCAATGGATATGTACAAACTTCAGATTTGTTTTATTTATTTATTAAAAAAAAAGGGATGACATTTTATAGGTAACAATGCTAAGCAAGCAAGAACTATTTAAGAAAAATTAGATGACACGTTTTATAGGTAAAAATGGTAAGCAACCAAGAATTTTTCTGGCTTTCACATTCTGTCATTATAGTCCCATCCAAAAAGGATCAAAATCACACACATAATGAAGCACAAAAGATATGATCAGGTCCATATTTTTTTTTATTACATATATTTTTTCTTCTTGCATCATCTTGTCATTTCATTGGTTTATGTTATTTTTAGCGGTTGAAATATTAAATTTTCTTACCATTTATTGAAAAGAAAATCACGTTAATTTACTTAACTTTTCTTGAAAAGACATTGCATTCAACCGTTCTTCCTTCATTAATCTACACGATAGACCTTTAGATTTTCCTATATGTGCAAGCCTTTCAAATGTGAACATAGGATTGAAAGCAAGATCCTCTAATTTTCTAGTTCTTGATAATGCAACAAACGTTAAACCAAGACTTTCTTTGTCGCCTATGTCAATGATCGTTTGATCAAGTGTTAGTCCTTGACTTTTATGTATCGTTATCGCCCGACAAACCTAAATGTAATTGAGTTCGTGTGCATGTTGTACCAAAAGAAGTATATTTATAATTTGAGGAGTAATTGAAATGATGTTTGTTCCATGTCAAAATTAAATTCAATGATATTTATCAAAATTGACCACTACTGCAAGTGGTAAATCATTGGGAGAGCTTGTTGATCGAGAATACACGATATCCACAACAGTACCCATAGCACCATTAACCAACCCATTTTGATCTGAAAGATTAGATTGCAACATCACTTAAGCACCTACACAGAGATAAATACAATTTTCTAAGTCATTTGCATCATCAGAAGAAGCAATAGATGTCGTTTCACAATTGTTTAAAGAAGGAACGCGAGCAATGTGTTTTTCAAGTTGAATCAAATGATTCTTGTCATGTTCATTAGCTGTCATTCTTGTTAGAAAAAGATAAAGAGCATTTGTAAAATTTTCCTTCACATCCTCAGATAATGTAAGCCAATCTCTAGTTTTGAAAAGTTTCCAGTCGTTTAAAGTAGATGCACATCTACTCAATCTTTCTAAAGCCTCTCGAAAAGGTGCTTGCTTATCTCCGGCTTGACGAAATATATAAGGTTGTCTTACACACTTATCAAAACTCATATAAGAAAGCCCTCCACGTTGTTGCATAAGATTCCCACCTTTCACGTATAACAAACTATCACACACAGGAGGTAGTTGTCTCATATCACCGGCTAAGACAATTGATACACCACCGAATAAGTCATTAACTGAAAAAATATCACAACATCGTAAATCAATATTTGCAATCATTGTTCTACCAAGCATGCTATATTCATCAACTATAATCAACTTGGTATCTTCAAAATCATCTTGCATGCAACAACATTGCTCTCCTGAAATTTCTTTATAAGAAGACTTCTTTTCTGTGGAAATTGAAAATTCATGATGTATAGTGCTACCACCAATGTTGCATGCAGCAACTCCAGTTGAAGCCATTATACGAAATGCTTTCCTAGTTCCAAAATGACCAACAATCATATGAACAATAACATTTATAAGAGTTGATTTCCCTGTACCAGCTCCATCGCATATAATCATTCAAAATGATTTACCGGCTATTACGGATTTATATATCATATCATGTGCAGTTCGTCGATTGTCAGACAACATTTTTAAAGGAACAGAAATGGAACCATTTATGCGGTCATTTGTAAAATCAAGAGCAATCGTAAATTGGTATGTATAAAATTACATTTGGTTTCTATATTAGGATATCGCTGAAGTGACTCATTTCAATTGTACAAAGTATCGAAATCTCGTAGACCAATTTCCACCTCCTCTCCTAGAGTGAATATAGGTCCCATTGTCGCCGCTATAATCCATTCCTCTTGTTGAATTTATTCATTGTCGTTTACATCATTATTTTTTTAAATTCATCTTTTACGGCTTTTGGAAGTGACCGAGGTCGGACAAAACCCAGATGAATATATCTATCAGACCAAGTGTCAAAATTTCCTTTCTATTCATTTAGATTTCGATAATGATGGTGTAGGAATACCTGTATTAATAAATTTTGATTAGTGGTTCGAAATGCAAAGGTTATAACAATCATTATAGAAAAATGTACTATTTCAATAATCAAGGTATTTAAAGGCAAAAAAATTAAAGTAAATTTGAAAAGGAAACACTTTTCTATTTACGTATACAATCCTATAAAATTTTCATTATGTCAACAGCGGTACTTAAGAAATAAAATTAATTTTGTATTACCTGTTGTTCGCAAAAGAGCTCCCAATTTTCACTAAATGGTGGAATATTGCTCTTCTGATCTGGTATTATTCGTACCACTGCCTCTGTTCGTAATTGATGCCAACCATTATTATAAAAGAGGAAGTTTTTTGTCATATCAAACAGTGACAAATTTTCATGCTCGGTTGGTCGATCCATATATCTTATTTTAAAATTTAGATCAGATTCTACCGTATCTTCATTCGTTGTGGTATTTCGACGTTTGATCACTATTGACAACATGCCTTTCTCGCTTACAGTAAGCTACACTATTGTTCCGGATGAACGTACTAAAGGATATGACATTAGAAGATGACACACTTCCTGTGCGGAAATGTCTCGTTTAGATACGGTCTTAAGAAGAAGTTTCTTTATTGGGGAGGCAGATATTTTTCATGGTTTACGAACATTCTCTACTATAGATCTGAATGTATCTGTGAACATCTTTGATACCGGTTCAGATTTAGCTGCGTATTTTCCAATATAATTTACCATGGCATGAACGGATAGCGCCGGAGACCAATCAATATTAGCACGCCTAACCTGAAGTACTTTCCTATTATGAGAGCATACTAAAGGGTCATTACGTTTCGAGATAAAACGGAAGATTTTACTATTTAGAGGATGTTCTACAATTTTAGATTGTGGAATGACATCAAATGGGTATTTAAACCGACATGTCATTTGCTTGGTTGTTTTGTGCAACCGCAAACAATAACTTCCACACCTAAAATGACGCATAACCCAATTTATCAAATTTGCATAATCTTTGTCGTCAGCATCTAAATTTGCATCACTCGGAATAACCCGTGCGCAAGGATGTTCTTGTACATTTAATGATTCACCCATATTAGGATTTATTGTACGAACAAGATGATCAAAATATTCAATTATTATATAATTCTCTGATAAATTTTCACAAACATATGATAAGTTCGACGCATCTTTGAACTAGAGAAAGCCATGAATATGTCCACTTCCACGATTTTCCTATTCAAATCTTTACCAAAATTCAATTACTGAAAACTCTGGTGTTAAGAAATCTTTTACGAACATATGAACCCTTGTTTGAAAAAACCATGCAGCAATTAGTGGATTTTCAATTAGTAATTGCCCCTTTCTTTTTCTTTTCTTATAGAGATTCAAAATATTCAAGTCATCAGTCAAGTCGAGAAGTTTATAAAGTTCTGGCCATTGCATATCCGCTGAACTTAAAATGAAAAATATTGTAGTTGCTGCTAATTGTTTCACTATTGCGGTCAGTTCTTTCAACCTTGCTGACCAATAAGAACGACTTCCACGGATGCCTTTTGCTAAGTAAGAAATACGCTGAGACAATTGTTTATCTCCTGATTTTAACATTTCACAGATATCTTGAATTGAAAGGTCTCCATCCTCCGGATTTTTCTATACGTAAATATTACCAATATCAAGAGCATCCCATCTACTAATTGAGTTATAAGCAAAGTATCGAAATCTTGGATCTTTTGCAAATCTCTTATCATGGTATTTCATAAGATATTGAAAAATTTGAAAAGGCCTATTTTTTCTTGGTCGAGCTTGTCCCAAAATTATCACTTCCTAATGGAAACAATGATGGAAATGCCATGGAGATATACCCAGGAATATTAAACTCATTAATAGGATTTGATGAGATCGACATTTGAATAATTGTTCCATACTTACCTTAATTTTCTAAAAGATATAAAATGTGGTCTTGTTGATTTGGTTGTACTGAAGATGTGACTGCGCTTGATGTCTCAAATTCATCAATGCCCGTAACTTCATTTCCAAACTCCGGTGGTGCTCGTGCATCATCATTAGAATATTGTGTTGAATTTGTCTGTGAATTATCTGGAATATAAGGATCCAGGCTAGAGGGCACTCCATCGAATGGTAGCTCATGAAGAGATATTTCACTAATTTGCACATCAGAGCAATAAATATTATGTGTTTGAAGCCTAAGTAGTGCTTGTCTTACATGCTCACGTCTTACTCGAAATTCCTTACTTTCGTGTGTTCCAGTTCTGTTGACAATTAATATTGCAGATAAATTTTCCAACCTGAAAGGAAGAGAACATGCGATTGCATTGATATCTTGAGCAAAATTGATAATATTTCCACTATATTTATATTGTTGTCCTTTAAAATGATAAACTGACAAAACAGGATGAATACGCGCAATTAGTATTTGTTCTAAACTTGTTAGACAAGATAATATAGGCAGAACGTGAAACGACCCGAACTTCCCCGGTAAGGAAAGGCTGGATTGAATTGAGAACAACACACATCATAACACAAACGAAAGAACATTTCATTGCTTATTACAACAATTCATCAGAATACAATAATATATAGAGTATTAACAAATAAAATACATTCGATAAATATCAGAGATTACAATAAATTACATAGCAGCGGAAAATAATACAAAATACAACTGAAGGAGATATACGGATACAAAGCTTTCCGGATATCGTTCCAGCTGTAAACCAGGATCCTGTGAATATAAATCTGCAAAACCAAAACTACTAGTTGCCCGTGTCAAAATAAGGGCACCTAGAGTTTAGGTTAAAACAATAAACTCCAGATCAGTCTTGTGACTGGTGTGAGAACTAAAACAGTTATTAATCTTTATTTTAAAGTTAGGTAAATCAAGGGACCACGCCATATAACACGGAACGGGTTTCCTCCCAAGATACCAGTGCATAAAACAACATCGCAATGCTAAATAAAGAAAAATGAAGCTATTATAAGACCCAGGTCCCATCACACAACGAAACGCAAGCCGGAGGATAGGGTTTTCCCTTATAATAACCAAAGCATGCTTGATACGTTTAAAACAAATCATTTGATACTATAATAAGTGTATAGTGTTTAAAACAATTTCAATCACAAGTATCAATCATAGACGGCATGAGTACCATATATCATGTCGCCATACTAGTTCTACAATTAAAACCGCAAAATCACGTATTTGGAAATTAGATTTCCATCTATGAACCGAGACAAGGGATCGTCCTCTACCGATTCGAGACGCTCTAGCCCGCCCCTCAGGAACAGCCACAACTGCCCCTTGGATCGTCAGGGCCGGTCCACCGATGTAGATTATTATGCCTGAACACTGCGTTTCCCCGCCCATTGGGGCGTAAATGAGTCCACTGACTCCTTCGGCTTCACATAGTCACCGGTATATCCGAGGCGCCTCGCAACAGCAACAACCACATAGGTGAAAAGTATATAAATGTCAGGGCTGGTAGGTCACTAACACCACCCTAGCAAGAAAGAAACGCAGGCCCTCCCTGATGTCCTCTCCCGTTTCTGGTTCATACCGGGGTGTGAGGCTCGCGAATTCACGTTACACAAAGCTACGCCACAAAGGCCGTGCTTTGATCATCAATTACAAGACTCTGCTTTGCAACAGAAGCCTTGATCATTTGCATCTTAGCATGCCACACAGGCAATTCACGCTATGCAACCGATATCAATCACACAGAATGAAATCCAATGTCAGACACAAAGTCCATACAAGTCCGTTCTGGGTCTGAACGAAACCGGAGGCACTTTCCTCGCGTATCCATCGATCTCCAAGTACGTCTGGACGACCACCAACTATTTCCCTCCTCTTGGGTGTACAGCCCAATCAGGATCGTCAGTAATTATCCAAACGATGTGAAGACTTCCGGTCTTCGACCACCGTCTTCATCTTCGACTTATCATCATATCAGTTATTCAGAATGGGATAAACCCGGTCTTTCTGAATAACTCGCGTATATAATAAACAAGTGTTACACAAGCACAACACACGCCTCATTCCAATTCAGAATATTCTTTTATTCAAATATTCTTATTCTTTGGGAAAGGTTCCCATTAATTTTATCAAAGATAAATTCTTTAAATTTATTCTTTAATCTTCTTTTGAATATCAATTCAAACTAGTCGGGGTTAACGAACCACACCGAAGTAATAATTTATTTTATTTCCCAATCCCAACCTATTTATCCCATGGAGTAAAACTGGTAATACCCTATATCTAACACCACTGTGTTATCAGTAAATTCAATTACCTTTTCACGTTCAAATCTAATTAAAGATTTAACTATCGTCTGGAGTAAAACTGGTGGTACTCCATTCTCGATCATTTTTTGAATTTGATAATTTTAATTATCAGATTCACTTTTCCATCTATTTAAAGATTCATTAAAACTCCACTTAGTTTTAATCTTTAACTGGGTTAAAGAACCAATGTCATTTAAAACATGGTTCACAATAAACCCAAAATCACATTTCATTTACGCCAGACCTTAACCGTAAATTAGCAAGTGAACAATTCCCTAAGTAATAACCCCGAAGGCCGAAACAAACATCAGATATATACCCAAGAAACCATTCAACTTAACTAATCTTTAGTTAATTTCTGATTTTCTTAACTCCATTGGGTCTAAGAACAGTATTATTAAAGATACCGTTCACGATAACCCAAAATCACATTCTATTAATTGTTGGGTTAAAGAACAAATGTTATTTAAAACACCGTTCACGATAAACCCAAAAATCAATTCCAATTCCAATTCCAATTCAATTCCAATTAAATATTATTTAATTGGTACACTTCATTAAATCTAAATAAAAAGATTTAATCTTTTCCTCAACTGGGTTTAAGAACAGTGTTAATCAAGACACCATTCACGACAAACCCAAATCACATTTGATATTAAATACAAGGCTCTGAATAGAAAATATATCGGCTTATATTCAATATCAAATTCTACGACCAACAAATATCGTATTGGAAATAACAATATAAATATATATTTCAAATTTCCATAACAATATCTATATAATCACAAAATTCAATGTCGAAATATTCCGAAGACAATTTCGATTCAAATCCATTTCCAATCAATATATTGAAAATCCTGATTATTTTCAAAACCATTTCAAATCCAATCTATTTATTTTTCAAAATAATTGAATTATAATTCTAGTTCAAAACTAGTTCATTTCGATAAAAACACATTTTTATCTTTTCAAATAGGGGATTTTTTATCCCAGTTCTTTCTAAATCATTTATTATGATTTTACACAAATTATAGATATTTTTAATAATTTTATCAAGGCCCGTACAGTCGATTTCCAATAATGGTCGTCGAACTGCAATTACATCGACCTTTTCTAAATTTGATTTGGACGTATCTCCAAATCCAACCATTAGATTTCAAATTTCTAATATTCATTGGAAACCTCTTTTCGATACGAACCCAACGGTCCCGGTTTTAGAAGAATCCGACGGTCGGATCTCCCGTAATATCCATACGAAGTCAATGATCGAAATTCATGAACTGCTGCAGCGCGGCGCTTTCTATACAGGCCATTATATTATATATATAATATATATTTCGCCGATTTTCTTTTAAAACATATTTTATATATCATTTTAAATTCGTTTTCAAAACGATTTCAACTTCATATTCAATTTCAAATCAATATTGAATATTCCACTATAAATTCATTTTTAATTCATTTCAAATCGATTTCAATTCAAATCGATTTCAATTCAATTTCAATTCGTTTTAAATTCAATTCAAAACGATTTCAATTCTATTTCGATTTAATTCGAATTTCAATTCACTTCAATTTAATTCGAATTTCAAATCATTTCAATTCAATTCGAATTTCAATTCAATTTTATTTAATTTGAATTTCAATTCAATTCTATTCAATTCGAATTTCTATTCAATTCTATTTAATTTGAATTTTAATTCAATTCCATTCAATTCGAATTTCTATTCAATTCTATTTAATTTCAATTCGAATTCAATTCTATTTAATTTCAATTCGAATTCAATTCTATTTAATTTCAATTTGAATTCAATTCATTTCAAAATATCAGATTTGAATTCACTTTTGATATTCATTGTAAAATGAATAAAATCGACAAAATTCCCGTTCGTGTTAAAATGGCGTTCAACTACTTAACACGGCTTTACATTTCAATATTCACTAAATATTATTTTAAAATATTTGTTAATTCTGAACTGGAATCCGACACAGTCAATTACCATATAATGCGGATTATATGGATTTTATCCAATTCAAATAAACAACTATGACGATAAACAATCAACCATCATCCAAGGTGCGTTCTACACTGTATAAGCATCAAATATAAATATTCGACGCTTATAACAGTCTGTCAATCTATCGATCGACATACAGCTAATTATTGGGATTAGTGTATGTCATATATCATCCCAATACCCATGTGGGGTTTCGAACAATCAAACACAGATTTTATTTGTGCAGTTGGGCGATGTGTAAAATTTATCGACCCAATCAGTATTAGTCAAATGTGTGTATATAAACAAATCGTCCGATTTGTTTATAAATATTTATTTCATTTTAAATACACGTTAAAAATTCTATTTTTAACTATAAAATATTTTTAACTATATAAATATTTTATTTCACATCACACAATCAATTTTCACAACAACATGCAATCAAACAAACAAGCCGTCCATGGTCTGTGGATGACGGGTGTCGGGTGCTACTAAACACCGTCTGCATCCTAGTATATAATTTAAACTAGAAAATAAATTTAAAGGTGAGGAGTTCTCACCGAATAGCTAAACCCAACGCCTCGACTCTTCTTATGTACGAAATCTTCGCCGTTTCTTCTTTTTCCACTTTCGTCATCTGTCTTCACTACATATATAAAAATCACCTTTTATATTCTCTATTCTATAAAAAATTTATTTTTACACCGCTACTATATAGATAAAAATTCTATTTTTACAGAGCTACTATATAGATAAAGATTATATTTTTATGTTGTTAATATATATAAACAAAATCTCATTTTTACCTTAACAAAAATTTCAATTTTATCTAAACAAAAATCTTAACTTTCTATATTCCCTATTACATAAAAATCTAATCCTCTCACGATAATAATCACATTTTGATATGCTATTTCTATTTAAAAACAACCCTATCTTTATTTTTAAAAACAATTCTATTTTTATTTTTAGAAATAATGCTACTTTGGTTTTCAAAACTGATTTATTAAAATTCCTATCTTCATATTTTTAGAACAAAGTATTTCATTTAAAAACAAATTCTATTCATGAAAACAACTTCTCACATCGTTCACATAATAAAAATTCAGTTTTAAACTAAATAAAAATTCAGTTTTTAACTAAATAAAAATTCAGTTTTTAACTAAATAAAAATTCAGAAAACTTACTGTAATATTCTCTTTTAATCCTTCTTTCTGGAAAATAAGCCATCGTCCTCTGTTAAAATCTTGACCCTGCTTCCTCGTCTAGGGTTTAACCGCGCCGCCACTGTGCATGGTCGGATCACAATCCAATGTCGGCGAACGGAGCGCCTGAGCCTTGCTTCCTCCACGCCACAATGGCCGGCGAACTCGAGCTCGCCTTCGTCGCAGAATTGGAGCCTGAACGCCGCGGCTCCTTCTGGATCGATTCGGGGTTCTAGAGGTTTGGGATTAGGGAGAAGAGGCGGGTTGGCTTGGGTGGCCTGAGGGAGGTGGTGCGGCGCTAGAGGGAGGGGTGAACTGCAATGGATGGTGGTTGGTAGCGGAGGGAGACAGAGCAAAAGGGGATCGGTTTTTTATTTTAATTTCTGAGCGTTGACTAATGACGGGAGGAGAGAAATAAGGGGGCCCTATATAATTTAATTATTATTTTATTTTCTTTAATTTCAAAAAGTAACTTATTATTTCGAACTCGAAATCAAACCCACCGACTATCGTCCCTAGCATTCCGAACACGATAGGATATGTTTCGTAAGCCAATTCGATCGTTACGATCAGTTTTCGTCAAAATCAACATATAACTCTATATATTGAATTTTAAACGTACATTTCAAATTACCGAGGTCACATACTTACTAGAAAAATTCCCGAAAAATATTTTCTAACTTCGTATTGACGATACGGTCCTAACAAAACTAATTTCGTCGAATTCTGAGATCGTTTGAAAAATGGCCATTTTCCAGTCGATTAAAATCAACTAAAACTGGTCAAACGCATTTTCCTTCGCCACGCTCACATATTGAAACGAAAAATTATGAAAATTGGAATCTAACAATAACTTGACATCACGGATCCAACAAAAGCCGTTTCGTCGAAATCCGAGGTCGTTTACAAAATGGCTATTTTTAAGGGCCAGAAATTTCATAGCGACTATTCTGAAAATTCATTTGGACATAACTTTTGATTCCCGCTATGAAATTTTTATTTTTCGGATTCGTTGGAAAGATATTCTCAATTAGATTCTATTATTTTTGGTTTCACTAAAATCCGATTTATTTTGAATCCTGTACATTCAATTGAAGTTTGAAATCGAATTATCGAACTCTCGCGCCATTTTCAATTCCTTTTATAATTTAAAATAAATATTTATATTCTAACAACTTTTCGTCGCCGAAAAGGAACGAAGCCGAAAGTTGTTTCACAATTCAACTTAACTTTCAGTATTTTCATTATGGCTTAAGTTCTTCAACTTTTCAGTTTCTAAGAACATTTCAAATTTTTCAAAAATTTGGCTAACACCCTAAATTTTCGAAAAATTTCGCCATAACCTCCCCTGCACCGGGGACTTCAGGATATTTCATATAGCCTCCCATAGCCTTCTTCAATCCAAAAGAAAAAGAAAAAGCCAATCGGCTCACAAAATCACCCAAAACTCAAGAAATACAATAAACATGTACCTATTTGTCGGGCAAGCAATTTAATTCCTCTGCTCTAGCCTCCTTGCTATGACCTGTTCAATGTATAGACATGTATATGCATGCAATTGCAACCAATTTTTCAATACAGTTCAATATTTGACCAATTTGGTTAAAGGTTCAACATTTAATTATTCAAACAATAATCAAACAACACAACCATCAATCAATTAGTGAATTATCCTTTCAAATTCATAATTTTGATATATAGTCAAAAATCACATTTTTGATGCCAAATCACAACAATAGACCCTATCTAATTTTGGTTCTCACACCAGTCAATTGGAAATATATAGAAATCTCACTTTCGTCACTCGAATATAAATATTGATGATGCCATGGTCATTATCAACATCATCTCCGGGCGACTAGAGTGTGATTCTATGTCTATCCAGTATATTAAAACTTCGAATACACGTGGATCAGATGTATACACAAAATCTATATATACTTGATTGTCCAAATCAATACAAATAAATAATCAAATACGAATAATTGATTTAAATTTTCAAAACAAAAATTGTTTTCAATTTAAAAATATACTCTTCACACTCGTTCTAGGATACTACCGATCCCATCTCTAACGAGTCATTCCCATTGGATATTACTAATCCAATTTCGGATGAATCCTTTCGTCTGATTCTAATGTGTCTTGTTCTCTGAGCTTTGTAAACCAAAGCTCTGATACCAATATGAAACGACCCGAACTTCCCCGGTAAGGAAAGGCCGGATTGAATTGAGAACAACACACATCATAACACAAACGAAAGAACATTTCATTGCTAATTACAACAATTCATCATAATACAAGAATACACAGAGTATTAACAAATAAAATACATTCGATAAATATCAGAGATTAAAATAAATTACATAGCAGCGGAAAATAATACAAAATTCAACTGAAGGAGATATACGGATACAAAGCTTTCCGGATATCGTTCCAGCTGTAAACCAGGATCCTGTGAATATAAATATGCAAAACCAAAACTACTAGCGGCCCGTGTCAAAATAAGGGCACCCAGAGTTTAGGTTAAAACAATAAACTCCAGGTCAGTCATGTGACTCGTGTGAGAACTAAAACAGTTATTAATCTTTATTTTAAAGTTAGATAAATCAAGGGAACACGCCGTATAACACAGAACGGGTTTCCTCCCAAGAATACCAGTGCATAAAACAACAGCGCAATGCTAAATAAAGAAAAATGAAGCCATTATATGACCCAGGTCCCATCACACAATGCAACGAAAGCCGGAGGATAGGGTTTTCCCTTATAATAGCCAAAGCATGCTTGATATGTTTAAAACAAATCATTTGATACTATAATAAGTGTATAGTGTTTAAAACAATTTCAATCATAAGTATCAATCATAGACAGAATGGGTACCATATATCATGTCGCCATACTAGTTCTACAATTAAAATCGCAAAATCACGTATTTGGAAATTGGATTTCCATCTATGAACCGAGGCAAGGGATCGTCCTCTACCGATTCGAGACGCTCTAGCCCGCCCCTTTGGAACAGCCGCAACTGCCCCTTGGATCGTCAGGGCCGGTCCACCGATGTGGATTATTATGCCTGAACACTGTGTTTCCCCGCCCTTTGGGGCGTAAATGAGTCCACTGACTCCTTCGGCTTCACATAGTCACCGGTATATCCGAGGCGCCTCGCAACAGCAACAACCACACAGGTAAAAAGTATATAAATGTCAGGGCTGGTAGGTTATTGACACCACCCTAGCTTGAAAGAAACGCAGGCCCTCCCTGATGTCCTCTCCCGTTTCTGGTTCATACCGGGGTGTGAGGCTCACGAATTCACGTTACACAAAGCTACGCTACAAAGGCCGTGCTTTGATTATCAGTTACAAGACTCTGCTTTGCAACAGAAGCCTTGATCATTTGCATCTTAGCATGCCACAAAGGCAATTCACGCTATGCAACCGATATTAATCACACAGAATGAAATCTGATGTCAGACACACAGTCCATACAAGTCCGTTCTGGGTCTGAACGAAACCGGAGGCACTTTCCTCGTGTATCCATCGATCTCCAAGTACGTCTGGACGACCACCGACTATTTCTTTCCTCTTGGGTGTACAACCCAATCAGGATCGTCAGTAATTATCCAAACGATGTGAAGACTTCCGGTCTTCGACCACCGTCTTCATCTTCGACTTATCGTCGTATCGGTTATTCAGAATGGGATAAACCCGGTCTTTCTGAATAACTCGCGTATATAATAAACAAGTGTTACACAAACACAAGATACGCCTCATTTCAATTCAGAATATTCTTTTATTCAAATATTCTTATTCTTTGGGAAAGGTTCCCATTAATTTTATCAAAGATAAATTCTTTAAATTTATTCTTTAATCTTCTGTTGAATATCAATTCAAACTAGTCGGGGTTAGCGAACCACACCGAAGTAATAATTTATTTTATTTCCCTATCCCAACCTATTTATCCCATGGAGCAAAACTGGTAATACCCCATATCTAACACCACTGTCTTATCGGTAAATTCAATTACCATTTCACGTTCAAATCTAGTTAAAGATTTAACTATCGTCTGGAGTAAAACTGGTGGTACTCCATTCTCGATCATTTCTTGAATTTGATAATTTTAATTATCAGATTCACTTTTCCATCTATTTAAAGATTCATTAAAACTCCACTTAGTTTTAATCTTTAACTGGGTTAAAGAACCAATGACATTTAAAACATGGTTCACAATAAACCCAAAATCACATTCATTTTCACCAGACCTTAACCGTAAATTAGCAAGTGAACAATTCCCTAAGTAATTACCCCGAAGGCCGAAACCAACATCAGATATATACCCAAGAAACCATTCAACTTAACTAATCTTTAGTTAATTTCTGATTTTCTTAACTCCATTGGGTCTAAGAACAGTATTATTAAAGATACCGTTCACGACAACCCAAAATCACATTCCATTAATTGTCGGGTAAAAGAACAAATGTTGTTTAAAACACCGTTCACGATAAACCCAAAAATCAATTCCAATTCAATTCCAATTAAATATTATTTAATTGGTACACTTCATTAAATCTAAATAAAAAGATTTAATCTTTTCCTCAACTGGGTTTAAGAACAGTGTTAATGAAGACACCATTCACGACAAACCCAAATCACATTTTATATTAAATACAAGGCTCTGAATAGAAAATATATTGGCTTATATTCAATATCAAATTCTACGACCAACAAATATCGTATTGGAAATAACGATATAAAGATATCTTTCAAATTTCCGTAACAATATCTGTATAATCACAAAATTCAATATCGAAATATTCCGAAGGCAATTTCGATTCAAATCCATTTCCAATCAATATATTGAAAATCCTGGTTATTTTCAAAACCATTTCAAATCCAATCTATTTATTTTTCAAAATAATTGAATTATTATTATAGTTCAAAACTAGTTCATTTCGATAAAAACACATTTTTATCTTTTCAAATTGGGGATTTTTCATCCCAGTTCTTTCTAATTCATTTATTATGATTTTACACAAATTATAGATATTTTTAATAATTTTATCAAGGCTCGTAAAGTCGATTTCCAATAACGGTCGTCGAACTGCACTTACAACGACCTTTTCTAAATTTTATTTGGATGTATCTCCAAATCCAACTGTTAGATTTCAATTTCTAATATTCATTGGAAATCTCTTTTCGATACAAACCCAACGGTCTTGGTTTTAGGAGAATCCGACCGTCGGATCTCCCGTAATATCCATACGAAGTCAATGGTCGAAATTCACGAACTGTCGCAGCGCGGCGCGTTCTATTCATGCCATTATATTACATATATAATATATATAATATATATTTCATCGATTTTATTTTAAAACATATTTTATAAATCATTTTAAATTCGTTTTCAAAACGATTTCAACTTCATATTCAATTTCGCCATAACCTCCTTTGTACGGGACTACCAAGAAAATCCCCAAACCGCCACACAGTCCCTCTCATCTCAAAATGGAAAAGAAAAAGCCAAGCGGCTAGCCAATCGGCTCATAAAATTATCCAAACCCAATAAATTAGTAAACACGTACCTATTTGTCGGGCATACAATTTTATTCCACTTCTTTAGACTCCTTGCTATGACCTGTTCTATGTATATACATGTATATGCTTGCAATTTCAAACAGTTTTCACTATAGTTCAATATTTGATTCAAATTGGCTAAATTTACCATACATTCACATAATGGGTTTATATGTTGGTTTAAATGAATAGTCATACAACACATACATCAATTAATTAGTTAAATAACGTTTCAAACACATAAGTTTAATAAATAGTCAAAAATCATGTTTTTGATGCCAATTCACAACAATAAGCCCTATTTAGTTTTGGTTCTCACACTAGTCAATTGGAAATATATACATATATATATATATATATCCCACTTTCAAAACTCGAACACAAACTACTGATGCCGTACGTCATCAGTAGAATCATCTCCGGGCAACTAAAATGTGATTCTATATCTATCCAGTATATTAAAACTTCGAATATACGTTTGCAAGGCGTATATGCAAAATCTTTATATACTCGATTGTCCAAATTCAATATAAAATAATATTCAAATACGAATAATAAGTTATAAATTCCAAAACTAAATTTGTTTTCGTTTTTATTTTTAAGAATAACAATCTTCACACTCGTTCTAGGATGCTACTGACCCCATTTCTAACGAGTTATTCTTATTGGATATTGATAATCCAATCTCTGATGAATTCTTTCGTTCGGTTCTAATATGTCCTGTTCTCGAGCTCTGTAAACCAAAGCTTTGATACCAAATGTAGCTACCCGAACTTCCCCAATCACGGAAGAGAAGAGAAAGAACGGATTGCTTTGAGGACAAGATGAATCAGAGGACAAATAGAACAACATTTCATTGCTTATTACAACAATTCCATTAGAATAAAAGAATATACAGAGTATGAATAAATATTACACATTTGATAATTATCAGAGATTTAAATACATTACTGCAGCGGAAAAATAATACAAAACATAACTGAAAGGAATACACGGATACAGAGCTTTCCGAATATCACTTCAGCTTTAAACTAGGATCTTGTGAATATAATATCTGCAAAACCCAACTACTAGTTGCCCGTGTGGAAAATAAGGGCACCCAGAGTTTAGGTTAAAACAATAAACTCCAGGTCAGTCATGTGACTGGTGTGAGAACAAAAATAGTTGTTAATCTTTATTTTAAAGTCAGGTAAATCGAGGGACCACGCCGTATAACACGGAACGGGTTTCCTCCGAAGAATACCAGTGCACAAAACAAACAGCGCAATGCTAAATAAAGAAAAATGAAGCTATTATAAGACCCAGGTCCCATCGCACAATGCAACACTAGCCGGAGGATAGGGTTTTACCTTATAATATCCAAATAATGCTTGATACGCGAAATTTATTCTCTTATTATTACTATAAGTGAAGAAATCAACTTCAAATATAAATGTATCAATCATAGACGGCATGGGTACCATATATCATGTCGCCATACTAGGCTCTACAAATAAAACCGAAATATCATGTATTGGAAATTGGATTTCCGTCATGAGTCGAGGCAAGGGGCAAGCTCCTCTCCGCTTCAAGACACTCTAGCAAATGCCTCAGGACTACACACTCTGGGTAACCCCTGGAATTGGCTTGGCCGGACCACTCTTACGTTTGAGGATTGGCAATTCCTGAACATACGTTTCCCGGTCCTATCAGACCTATCTGAGGCACCTCGCATTCCAACAACCACAAGGGTAAAAATAATATAAATGTCAGGGCGGGTAGGACGCTGACACCACCCATAGCTAGAAAGAAACGTCGTGTTCTCCCAATGGTCCTTATTCCGTTTTTGACTCATACCGAGGTGTGAGGCTCGCGTATTAATGCTATACACAAAGCTATGCCACGCAGGTCGTGCTTTGATCATCAACCACAAGACTTTGCTTTTCAACAAAAGCCTTGATCCATGCAACTCAGCATGCCACATTGTCAATCCATATTGTACCACTGATTTCTGCCAATATACAACCTCTAAGCTCGTACGTCTCAGAGAAGGGTGTTAAGCAAGAGAATAAATTCTCCGCCACCAAACCGATAGCAGAGATCAACGAATAAAGTATAAAGGAATACAATGTCAGACATACCATCCATTTACAAGTCCGTTCTGGGTCTGAACGAAATCGGAGGCACCTTATTCCGCCTCCCTTATGTCCAATACAGGATTGAGGTCCTCGCATATCCGTCGATCTCCAAGTAAGTCTGGATGATCACAAACTTATTCCCTCCTCTTGGGTGTACAACCCAATCAAGATTATCAGGAATTGTCCAAACGATGTGAAGACCTCCGGTCTTCAACCACAGTCTTCATTATCGACTTATCGTAGAGTCGGTTATTCAGAATGGGTATAAACCCGGCCTTCCGAATAACCCGCGTATATAATAAACAAGTGTTACACAAACACAACCTACGCCTCATTCCAATTCAGAATATTCTTTTATTCAAATATTCACATCATTAGTGAATAGGTTCCCATTAATTTTATCAAACATAAATTCTTTTAAATTTATTCTTTAATCTTCCTTTGGATATCATTTCAAACCACCTTAAGGTTTATTCAAACTAGCCGGGATTAGCGAACCACACCGAAGTAATTATTTCTTTTAATTTCCAATCCCAACCTATAAATCCCATGGAGCAAAACTGGTAATACTCCATATCTAATACCACGGTGTTATCGGAAAATATTAATTACCATTTCACGTTCAAATCTAATTAAACATTCAACTATCTCTTGTAGCAAAACTGGTAATACTCCATTCTCGATCATTTCAATCTAATACTCCATTCTCGATCATTTCAATCTAATTAAAGATTCATTAAAACTCCACTTAGTTTTAATCTTTAGCTGGGTTAAAGAACCAATGCCATTTAAAACACGACTCACGATAAACCCAAAATCACATTCCATCAGTCTCTAACCGTAAATTAGTAAGAGAACAATTCCCTAAATATTAGCCTCGAAGGCCGAAACCAACATCAAATCAATACTCAGGAAACCATTCAACTTAACTAACCTCCAGTTAGTTTCTAATTTTCTTAACTCCATTGGGTTTAAGAACAGTATTATTAAAGATACCATTCACGACAAACCCAAAATCTCATTCAATTGTTAATCAGGTTAAAGAACAAGTGTTATTTAAAACACTATTCACGATAAACCCAAAAATCACATTCCATTAATAATGGAATCTTCACAGAAAACAGATCAATATATAATTGATATCAATTTCCATATCCAACCAATAATGTAAATGGAATAATGGCAAAGCCTTTCAAATTCCATATATAGTAACGGTCTTCCTCCACAGAAGCTCACTTCGATTACTACCAATCGAATTCCACTCAATTCCAATTAAATATTAATTGGAAAACTTTCTCTAAATCTTAATCAGCCTCTAACCGTAAATTAGTAAGAGAACAATTCCCTAAATATTAACCCCGAAGGCCGAAACCAACATCATATCAATACCCAGGAAACCATTCAACTTAACTAATTTCTAGTTAGCTTCTAATTTTATTTACATGCGTTGTATTTTTATTCTAGTTATAAACTAGCTCATTTTGATAAAAATATATTTTTATCTTTTCAAATATGGGATTTTTCGTCCCAATTCTTTCTAAATCATTTATTATGATTTTACACAAATTATTGATATTTTTAATAATTTTATCAAGGCCCATACGGTCGATTTCCATAAACGGTCATCGAACTACACTTACAACGACCTTTTCCAAATTTGATTTGGACATAACTCCAAATCCAACCGTTAGTGTAATAACCCGGAAAATACGAGCCAATTTAAATTTTTTTAATTGGTGATTACAAAGGGATTTGAACAATTGAAATAGAATATTTCAATTAAATAGGGAATTAGGAATAGTGAGTCGGTTTGAAAATTTGAGTTCAAACTTTGACTGACTTTGCAGGGTGGAAAATATAACGGATTTTAGTGAAACCAAAAATATTTAATTCTATTTATCAATACCTTTCTAACGAATCTGAAAAATCGAAGTTTCATAACGGGAATCAAAAATTATGGCCGAATGAATTTTCAGAAGGGTCGGTATATGAAATATATAGCCCTGGAAAATTGATATTTTGCATACGACCTCGGAATTAGACGAAACATCTTTTGTTGGGTCCGGGATGTCAAACTATTGCTAGGTTTCAAATTTCATAATTTTTGAAGCTAGTATGTGAGCGTGGCAAAAGAAAAAGTGTTTGGTCAATTTCTGTTAAATTGGATCGACCAGAAAATGGCCATTTTTCAAACGACCTCAGAATTCGACGAAACTAGTTTTGTTGGGACCGTAGCGTCAAAACATAGCTAGATTTATTTTTCTGGAATTTTTTGAATCAGTTTGTGGCCCTGGCAAATTGAAATGTACGTTGAAAGTAGCAAATTAAATGTTTTATACTTTAATTTGAAAAATAACTGATGGTAACAGTCGAATTGGCCAGCGAAACATATCCCATTGTGTCCGGAATGGGGGTATTTAGCTAGGGGCGACAGTCGTTGGGTTTAAAAAGGAGCTCGTTTGAGAAAACATTATTTAAAAATTTAATATAGTCCTCGGCCAACCAGAATTTTCCATTCATAAATTTTAAAAGTAAAAAAAAAGAAAACCCCCTCGAACGAACGGCGACCCGAGCTCCCAACCTTCCAGCCCCGATTGCCGCCGCTACCGCCACCTACAGCCTTCGCCACCGCCACCCCTCGACGCGCCTCCGTCCCCTCGTAAAATCTGACTGACCACCACCACCCCTCGTCGCCTGTGCCGCCCGAATCGAAGCCCCAAAGTCCCGACCTTTCCACCGCCGCCGCCGCCGATCTGGACCACCGAACGCCACCAAACCACCACCGACTGGAAGCCCTGTCTTCCCTCTTCCACGTCCAACTCGCCGATCATCCCCTCGTGCCTCGATTCTCGCGAAAACTGTAAACCTAGTTTTGAAGCTTCGTGAAAGTGAGTTTTTCTTTGATATTTACACTTTGAAAAATCATATCTTTTTGGTGTGTTGACGAAATTCGATGAAACAGGAAACATCGGGACCGTAAGGAAGCTCTCTACCCAATAGAAGAAGCCGCAGATTTTTCTGACATCGTATCGATTTTTAGCGCTCCGAAAACCAATGTGAGAAATCTTAATTAACGTGAAATTGAATGGAAAATGTCGTGTATAATTTATATTAGCGAAATATAAATTGCATACGTGTTGTATACCTCATGTACATACGTAGTGTAAGCTATATAAGCGAAGTATGAATTTTACATGCATAGAATAATTGATATATGTGTTGAAATGCAAGTGAAATATAGCAATTATATATATATATATATATATATATATATACTCCCCTCGTCCACAAACCATGGACGATATTTATTGTTGTGAATTGGTGTGAAATATTGGATGAAAAATATGAATGGTTGAATAATTGTTTGTGGTTGATATTGTTTGGTAGTGGTTGAAAAATACCCATTGGTGATTGAAATGAATTGGAAATATTTGTGGAAATAAAAACAAACATGCCGCCTGCGTGCGAATTAGATGCATGAATCCCCATTGTCAAAAACCGCGAGGTTTTAAGGTAGAGCGAGGAGCCGTACTAGGGACGGTGCCGATTTTAACTACCCTGCCATTATGCTGCCGAAATTTTGAATAACATTTGTGTGTTAGAATTATTTTCATATGTTGAAATAATTTTCATGCGTAGAAATTAAAGCCATTTGTTGAAACTATATCCATGTGTGGAAAATGTTTGTGTGTTGAAAAGTGTTGTGTGAAAATTAAATTCATTTGTGAATGAATGAAGTGTTTAAACAATAAAAATCACATTTTTATATATATGTGAAGTATGAAAAATATTCGCCTTATATAAATAGTTTCAACATTAAAAATCCCATCTTTCTAATATGAACAACATAAATAAAATGTCCATGTGTGGAAATACTCAATTGTTGAGAAGTGTGTGTAGTGGAAAAGTTCATGTGTTGAATAAAAAGATCGAACAATAAAAATTACATTTTTATTGAAACTATGAAGTGTTGAAGCATCTATTGTAACACCCCACCTCCGTTAAGGTCACTCACTAAGGGAATACCTTAACTTTGGTGGAGCATTTTAGTAAACAGAACAGAAACTTACAAGACAGATAAAACAGTACTTGAAAAATTTTAACTTTATTACAGCGGAAACAGAAATTAATATGGTTACATCCTTTCAATTTCAGAATTCAAGTACAAAATATCAGTCTTGTACAAAAGCCTTCAAAATGCATAGTTTAAAATCATAATCCCCATGGAACGGAAGCTATACCGAGCCAAGCCATACTTTAAGCACTTCAAGCAAAGAGAAATCCGGATCAAGCTAAAGTATTTCCCTCCTTGGATAACCTGGGGGGGAACGGAAGAAAGGAGGCAAAACAACAAGGGTCAGACAAAAAGTCTGGCAAGTCCAGTGACTTTCAGCATATGAACAGATAATAATAATATGATATGAACATAAAACTGGATGTGAGATAACTATAACAGGTGTAGCAGATATAACAGAAAAACAGAATGATATAAACTATTGTTTTACACTTCTCTGCACTAATACTAGTAGAATTAGGTGTCACCCTAATGTCTAAATTGAAGCAGGAATGGGTACAGAATACTTTAACGGAAACAGAATGCTAATAATGGGCCTTTACTACCCGATCAGAAACAGACAGAAGAAGAAACAGATTTATCCCTATGGAGACAGAATGTGGAATTAGGTGTACACTAGTAATGGGCCTTTACCACCCGGACAGACGGTACCACACAGAAACAGACAGGTGTTACCACCCAACAGAAACAGACGGTACCAACAGAAACAGACAGAACTAAGCGTACCCTAAAACCCTACCCCAAGCGATCGGCTCCCTAATACATAAATATCCTATGTCGGCCCCACAGTAGGGTGTATCACTCCCTAAAGTGACAACCAATTGGCACAGACCTATTTACAGATGTCACGGCGTCTTACATCCTCAGAGGCAGACCGGGATCCATGCACGCACATGACCCGGTTGGAACGCACCATCAACACCCCTCGCCATTATCAGAATGAACCACTTATAATTAGTTCAGTAAGCGTGCCCGGACCCTACCTACTGTTGGGTCAAAGTTTTGATACCAGAAAGGGTTACTGACTAATATGGGTCCCAAACAACATATGACACAAGTAATTCCCCTCCTAACCTTGTGTCCCCAGACTAACAGATTTCAGATTAACTTGTTTACAAGTTCAGACATACAGAATTCAGATTTACTAATTCACAAATTTAGTTAACAAGTTTTCAGACTAACGGGTCAGATGTACAGACTTTTCAGATTTGTCTAACTTTGTATTGGGCCTACAGATTCATGGACGGGTTTTACTACATCTATTAACCCCATTGGTTTAACCCTATTTTCCTTAATACATTTTAGACGTCATTCTTATCTTAGATTTGCATTAATTAATTATTAATGCACAGACCTCTCACATTAGGTCGGTAGCTTGTGGCCGCTGGATATGCCGGGCGGTTCCGGGCAGACTTCTGCCACAAGCCAGACCTAACCTCGTGTCTTACGCATGTTATGACTAACTTCTCACATTAGAACCTATTGTTTGCGGCCACTGGATGTGCCGGGCGGTTCCGGGCAGATTTACGCCGCAAACTCATTCTAACCTCGAGTTAGCCATGTTCATCTTTGCGGCCAATTAATTAATTATTTACCTTTTATGCGCACGTCCAATATATATGCCAATTCAGATTATATCAATAACAGAATGATTATATCAACATAGCAGATAACAGATTTTATATGAATTAACGGATTTTACAGATTTAGCAACTTAGCAGAATTTTGCATATAACAGGTTAGGCATTTCAACCGACAAATTTAACAGATTAGGCATTTCAATCTAATTAGCAGTCTAGGCAATATAACAAAACTAGCAGTTTAGGCAAGTTGGCAAATTAGCAGATTTAGCAAATTTAATATTTCCAAAGGTTCTATTTACATGCCTTGCCTAGTCATAAATTAGCCTAAATTCATATGCCTACATAATTGTCATGATTCACAACATATACTCGCAGAATATGGACATAATTTGCCATATAACATATGTTCCAATTTTTGTTAAACTAGCATTTTACAGCAGATTCACATATAAATTATACCAAATATAACCATTAATTTCAATGCATGTCATATATCCAAAAATCCCTATTTAGGTGTAATTACAATAATAGATATCCTAATTAAAGTAAATCTTAAGTTTCCATATCTTCCTTCTTTTCATGTCATGAATCATTATGCAAACTATCCCCAATAATATAAATCTTTAAACCATAACCTCTAAAAATCAGATCTTGCCTTTTTATATGCATTTTGTCCAAAGCCTCAAATCATATGTAATCTTTACAGTGGTTCCTCTTCTTCTTTTATCACAAAATATGCATAGGTCTAAAACTAGTTTATAACATATGCTTATTTTTTTCTAATTAATTACAGGTCTAAATTACAACATAACTATGCATACAACATGCATAAATTTTATGTTCATAGTCAAATTTATGCATCCAATCCCAAGTCATATGTCCAATATATTTTATGCCTCAGTCCTAAAGTCATACATTCAATTTGGTTTTGTCAAATTTCTCATCATTCATCCCAAAACTTGCGTTCATACGTTCATCTCTTATGAGATTAGGCACAGGCTCGTGGTAGCTTGGCTATAGAAACAAAAAAGAAGAAAGGAATATAGAACAGTCACAGAAAACAGATCTAACAGAAGAGAATACAACCTCAAACTCAGATTTAAATGCATATCAAAATTATAATTAACGTTTATAGCGGAGGATAACTGTACTTGCCTTGATTGGATTAAAGAAAGAACTTTAACTTGTTGTAGAATCTTTGCAGAAACTTTAATCTCTAGTTTGAATTGAGTTGCTTAGGTTGATGTTGATTATCTTCTAGTTTTAATTCCAACAGAGCAGCGACGCCATTTTTATTTTTATTTTTATTAGAAGAAGAGAGCAATGGAGGCTAGAGAATTGTGTAAGAAACCTAGGTAGAGTCTAGGGTCATTTTTATAGAGTTGCAAGTTAATTTGAGCCGTCCGATGATGCTAGGGTAAATCAAGGCCATCAATTTCAAAAGAGGCCAATTATGTTCACAATTAAGGACTGTAAATTACTTCCATTTTAAATTATGTCATAATTACTATGCATGCAAATTACCCCCATTTTGAATTATGGCTTAATTACTATTCCAATTACATGCAATTCCATGTTTTAGCATATATATATATATTTCCTACAATGTACACATTTCTCATTTAGGACAAATTCTATATATAAATAATTCCTAACACACTTATGCCATAATTACTCCCTTAATGTACATTATCAACATTTATTATTTATTGCCAATCCATCAAACATAAATACGTATTTAATAGATACATCTTTCCTTTTACCGTATACATTAATTATTCATATATACATGTCAATTAACAAGAATGACAATATTAATGTATCCTTTTCATTGTAAATTAGAATATTTATATATTTCTCAACATATTTATATATTTCTCAAATTAACATGTACAGATAAATGTTAATAGCATGTTTTCAAATCAATGCCCTATTGACATATCTTTAAATTAAATGCCAGATAAATATTCGTCATATTAATATGCTTGCATGTTATGTTCACAAAATAATATCACATACCATATTTTTCTTATTCAGTGCCACATTGATGTCAATTGCAGGTTTATAAATGACATTCCTATTAATAGAAAATTAAGTCTAACCTATTCATATTCTTCCTCTTTGAAAATCCCCATTTACTGCATACAAATATTATGCATAAACCTTTCTTTTCACTGCTTGCATCCACACATTTTAATTTAAATTTTATGTTTATGACATAAATGCACATATGTACGAATATGTTAAATATTTCTTTCCTTTAATTTGTCATGAATCCAATTAGAGAAGGCCACTTATAAAAAAAACAATTCTTGGCAGGCAAAAATGCGCAACATACGCCTCATGATACGTACATGTCATATATATATATGTATGTATACGTATATGTGTATATATATATATATTTCTTTTTTTTCTTTTTATCTATCTTCCCAATTACCCATTTTCACACTAAACCACTTTTTGAACTGCATTCACACTAGGCTATTTTAAGCCATTTCCGTAAAACAAAAATAAGGCGCTGGCGGGGATCGAACTCTGTACCTCTTGTATGCAAGTCATGTGTTCCAACCAAATGAGCTATTAAGTCTTTTGCTTACAAAAGTTAGAACAATGCTAAACATTATTCTTTTCTCATTCCTCTTTTTTAATGTTTTGCTGCAATTTTTAATTTAAGGATATCTTTTTCATACGGAGTCCAATTTACGCAAACTCAGACTCTATCTCAAGCAGAATTTCAAGAAGAACGCAATGGCGTAACCTGTTTCCCTTAGTTCTTTGATTTCGAATTAATTATACTTTAATTTGTTAATTTCACAGCTATAGAATACACGGGGTGTTACATTCTCCCCCACTTAAAAGGATTTCGTCCCCGAAATCTTCAAGTTAAGAAGAATGTGTCCTACCATCCAATCACCCATCTACTCAACCATCATCCACAAGCATCCATTGTCCTTAGAAAACTTCTAATGTTGTATGAACATATGCAAAAGTGTGTGTATATGTTCCTTACCTAATGCAAAAATCAGGCGGTCTACTGATTCAGTTGACCTCCTTAATGCGAATTATGTCAGTGCCATGAGTCCAACATGTATGCAATAGAATTCTGATGATATATATTATTTCTATATGAGTGCACAACCATTCACTCAAATGCAACATCCATGTGCTGAATCAACCATTTTGCATCCACAAGAATTGAAAAATGCTCACTCATCCATATGCAGTATGAGAGTGTTTTCGAGCCGATCTAGTGCCTAGTGTGTGTATATGCATCCACGGGCAACCACTAGCAACCACTTGCATCCACTTGCAACCATCAAACATAACATGTCTCAAACACATGTTTACACCCATTAGTTTCTACCTAAAGTTCGAAGATTCGATCGATAGGATACAGTCGAATGATGGAAGCGAGTACAGATAGAACGAAAATTTGGTTCCCATTAGACATGGGTCCTAAGTATCGGCCCCAAAGACCGGAACCAACATCAAATTGATACCCCACGAAAACTCAGAATGTATGCGTCATACTTGACGCCTAACACAGATATCCCTCAAACCCCAATCTCAAACAGATGATCCATAACCATTATGGGTCTGAGTCTGTAGCGGAATTCAGAAATAATACTAGTATTAAAGTGCAGAGTACCGATTACAAAACCAAAATACCAGAATCAGAAAAAAAGTCTTAACTCCATAATCAGATAAAGAAATTAAACCTACTATAGAAATTTTCCTATTTCTATCCTAGCCACTAGCCTCAAGAGTGTTCGCCTGCCCCATCTCCCCCACAGTTGAAGCAAGCACCCTCCCCTTCCTCTTTCGGTAATCCTTATTCATATGAGTCGAGATTCCATAAGTAAAACACTTTCCTCCTCCTTATCTTCAAACTTTCCTTCCTTCTTTTGTGTTTCCCTTTTGCCTCCATTGTGAACTAAGTCTATATGAGTTTCTCACCTTTGGGTTGTGCTCCTTAGCCAAACCTCATCATTCTCATCTTTACTATCCTTGTGTAACATGCTGACCAATCCCTCGAAAGCTGCCTCCATCGCCCGGAAAAATCCTTCAAAGCTCTAAAGAAAACTAGCCACAGGTGAAACTACTACAGCTATCGATGGAAGTCGGGCACTACTTTGCCCTTCGATGAGGTTACCTCCCAGAAAACCAGGAGCTCCAGAGACTCAAGAAAGAAGGAAACAAGGATTCAAGCAGAGGATCAAAAGATAGATATATGGCTTAGGGGACTATGTTTTTCAAAATAAGCTTTACTTTTGAAAATACTTCCTTTTCAAAACCTTTTTGAAAATAGTTTTCAAAACTTTTTATCAAATCTGGTAACCTTCAGCTCTGATACCAAGTGTAACACCCCACCTCCGTTAAGGTCACTCACTAAGGGAATGCCTTAACTTTGGTGGAGCATTTTAGTAAACAGAACAGAAACTTACAAGACAGATAAAACAGTACTTGAAAAATTTTAACTTTATTACAGCGGAAACAGAAATTAATATGGTTACATCCTTTCAATTTCAGAATTCAAGTACAAAATATCAGTCTTGTACAAAAGCCTTCAAAATGCATAGTTTAAAATCATAATCCCCATGGAACGGAAGCTATACAGAGCCAAGCCATACTTTAAGCACTTCAAGCAAAGGGAAATCCGGATCAAGCTAAAGTATTTCCCTCCTTGGATAACCTGGGGGGGGGGGGGAACGGAAGAAAGGAGGCAAAACAACAAGGGTCAGACAAAAAGTCTGGCAAGTCCAGTGACTTTCAGCATATGAACAGATAATAATAATATGATATGAACATAAAACTGGATGTGAGATAACTATAACAGGTGTAGCAGATATAACAGAAAAACAGAATGATATAAACTATTGTTTTACACTTCTCTGCACTAATACTAGTAGAATTAGGTGTCACCCTAATGTCTAAATTGAAGCAGGAACGGGTACAGAATACTTTAACGGAAACAGAATGCTAATAATGGGCCTTTACTACCCGATCAGAAACAGACAGAAGAAGAAACAGATTTATCCCTATGGAGACAGAATGTGGAATTAGGTGTACACTAGTAATGGGCCTTTACCACCCGGACAGACGGTACCACACAGAAACAGACAGGTGTTACCACCCAACAGAAACAGACGGTACCAACAGAAACAGACAGAACTAAGCGTACCCTAAAACCCTACCCCAAGCGATCGGCTCCCTAATACATAAATATCCTGTGTCGGCCCCACAGTAGGGTGTATCACTCCCTAAAGTGACAACCAATTGGCACAGACCTATTTACAGATGTCACGGCGTCTTACATCCTCAGAGGCAGACCGGGATCCATGCACGCACATGTCCCGGTTGGAACGCACCATCAACACCCCTCGCCATTATCAGAATGAACCACTTATAATTAGTTCAGTAAGCGTGCCCGGACCCTACCTACTGTTGGGTCAAAGTTTTGATACCAGAAAGGGTTACTGACTAATATGGGTCCCAAACAACAGATGACACAAGTAATTCCCCTCCTAACCTTGTGTCCCCAGACTAACAGATTTCAGATTAACTTGTTTACAAGTTCAGACATACAGAATTCAGATTTACTAATTCACAAATTTAGTTAACAAGTTTTCAGACTAACGGGTCAGATGTACAGACTTTTCAGATTTGTCTAACTTTGTATTGGGCCTACAGATTCATGGATGGGTTTTACTACATCTATTAACCCCATTGGTTTAACCCTATTTTCCTTAATACGTTTTAGACATCATTCTTATCTTAGATTTGCATTAATTAATTATTAATGCACAGACCTCTCACATTAGGTCGGTAGCTTGTGGCCGCTGGATATGCCGGGCGGTTCCGGGCAGACTTCTGCCACAAGCCAGACCTAACCTCGTGTCTTACGCATGTTATGACTAACTTCTCACATTAGAACCTATTGTTTGCGGCCACTGGATGTGCCGGGCGGTTCCGGGCGGATTTACGCCGCAAACTCATTCTAACCTCGAGTTAGCCATGTTCATCTTTGCGGCCAATTAATTAATTATTTACCGTTTATGCGCACGTCCAATATATATGCCAATTCAGATTATATCAATAACAGAATGATTATATCAACATAGCAGATAACAGATTTTATATGAATTAACGGATTTTACAGATTTAGCAACTTAGCAGAATTTTGCATATAACAGGTTAGGCATTTCAACCGACAAATTTAACAGATTAGGCATTTCAATCTAATTAGCAGTCTAGGAAATATAACAAAACTAGCAGTTTAGGCAACTTGGCAAATTAGCAGATTTAGCAAATTTAATATTTCCAAAGGTTCTATTTACATGCCTTGCTTAGTCATAAATTAGCCTAAATTCATATGCCTACATAATTGTCATGATTCACAACATATACTCGCAGAATATGGACATAATTTGCCATATAACATATGTTCCAATTTTTGTTAAACTAGCATTTTACAGCAGATTCACATATAAATTATACCAAATATAACCAATAATTTCAATGCATGTCATATATCCAAAAATCCCTATTTAGGTGTAATTACAATAATAGATATCCTAATTAAAGTAAATCTTAAGTTTCCATATCTTCCTTCTTTTCATGTCATGAATCATTATGCAAACTATCCCCAATAATATAAATCTTTAAACCATATCCTCTAAAAATAAGATCTTGCCGTTTTATATGCATTTTGTCCAAAGCCTCAAATCATATGTAATCTTTACAGTGGTTCTTCTTCTTCTTTTATCACAAAATATGCATAGGTCTAAAACTAGTTTATAACATATGCTTATTTTTTTCTAATTAATTACAGGTCTAAATTACAACATAACTATGCATACAACATGCATAAATTTTATGTTCATAGTCAAATTTATGCATCCAATCCCAAGTCATATGTCCAATATATTTTATGCCTCAGTCCTAAAGTCATACATTCAATTTGGTTTTGTCAAATTTCTCATCATTCATCCCAAAACTTACGTTCATACGTTCATCTCTTATGAGATTAGGCACAGGCTCGTGGTAGTCTGGCTATAGAAACAAAAAAGAAGAAAGGAATATAGAACAGTCACAGAAAACAGATCTAACAGAAGAGAATACAACCTCAAACTCAGATTTAAATGCATATCAAAATTATAATTAACGTTTATAGCGGAGGATAACTGTACTTGCCTTGATTGGATTAAAGAAAGAACTTTAACTTGTTGTAGAATCTTTGCAGAAACTTTAATCTCTAGTTTGAATTGAGTTGCTTAGGTTGATGTTGATTATCTTCTAGTTTTAATTCCAGCAGAGCAGCGACGCCATTTTTATTTTTATTTTTATTAGAAGAAGAGAGCAATGGAGGCTAGAGAATTGTGTAAGAAACCTAGGTAGAGTCTAGGGTCATTTTTATAGAGTTGCAAGTTAATTTGAGCCGTCCGATGATGCTAGGGTAAATCAAGGCCATCAATTTCAAAAGAGGCCAATTATGTTCACAATTAAGGACTGTAAATTACTTCCATTTTAAATTATGTCATAATTACTATGCATGCAAATTACCCCCATTTTGAATTATGGCTTAATTACTATTCCAATTACATGCAATTCCATGTTTTAGCATATATATATATTTCCTACAATGTACACATTTCTCATTTAGGACAAATTCTATATATAAATAATTCCTAACACACTTATGCCATAATTACTCCCTTAATGTACATTATCAACATTTATTATTTATTGCCAATCCATCAAACATAAATACGTATTTAATAGATACATCTTTCCTTTTACCGTATACATTAATTATTCATATATACATGTCAATTAACAAGAATGACAATATTAATGTATCCTTTTCATTGTAAATTAGCATATTTATATATTTCTCAACATATTTATATATTTCTCAAATTAACATGTACAGATAAATGTTAATAGCATGTTTTCAAATCAATGCCCTATTGACATATCTTTAAATTAAATGCCAGATAAATATTCGTCATATTAATATGCTTGCATGTTATGTTCACAAAATAATATCACATACCATATTTTTCTTATTCAGTGCCACATTGATGTCAATTGCAGGTTTATAAATGACATTCCTATTAATAGAAAATTAAGTCTAACCTATTCATATTCTTCCTCTTTGAAAATCCCCATTTACTGCATACAAATATTATGCATAAACCTTTCTTTTCTCTGCTTTTATCCACACATTTTTATTTAAATTGTATGTTTATGACATAAATGCACATATGTACGAATATGTTAAATATTTCTTTCCTTTAATTTGTCATGAATCCAATTAGAGAAGGCCACTTATAAAAAAAACAATTCTTGGCAGGCAAAAATGCGCAACATACGCCTCATGATACGTACATGTCACATATATATATATGTATGTATACGTATATGTATATATATATATATATTTCTTTTTTTTTCTTTTTATCTATCTTCCCAATTACCCATTTTCACACTAAACCACTTTTTGAACTGCATTCACACTAGGCTATTTTAAGCCATTCCCCTAAAACAAAAATAAGGCGCTGGCGGGGATCGAACTCTGTACCTCTTGTATGCAAGTCATGTGTTCCAACCAAATGAGCTATTAAGTCTTTTGCTTACAAAAGTTAGAACAATGCTAAACATTATTCTTTTCTCATTCCTCTTTTTTCATGTTTTGCTGCAATTTTTAATTTAAGGATATCTTTTTCATACGGAGTCCAATTTACGCAAACTCAGACTCTATCTCAAGCAGAATTTCAAGAAGAACGCAATGGCGTAACCTGATTCCCTTAGTTCTTTGATTTCGAATTAATTATACTTTAATTTGTTAATTTCATAGCTATAGAATACACGGGGTGTTACATCTATTTGTCGAATAAATATTTTAAATGATAAAAATATCATTTTTATCATATGTGTGATATGCTAAAGATATGCGGACGTTGAAATAAATATTTGTGAAATAAATATTATATTTAACATGCATAGGAACTAAATAAAATAGTCATGTGTTGAAATATATTTTAGTTCGCCAAAATTATCGTCTTTGAAATGTGAAGTGTTAAAAATAGCCACTTGTTCAAATAAACGTGCATGAGTTGAAATATACATTAATTAGCTAATGATATGATTTTAGCCTATGCATGCAACATTAGAATGAATGGTGTTTTTAAACCAAAGAAAATCAAATATGAAATTGAATGGAAAATGATAAGTGTTAGAAATTGTATATATGTACATGCATATCTATTGAACAGGTTAAACAAAAGGGGCTAGAGAAGAGAAATAAAATTTTGTGCCCGACAAATAGGTACACATTTAATGCTTTGTTTGGGTGATGATTTTATGAGCCTGTTGGCTAGCCGCTTGGCTTTTTCTTTTTCTTTTTGATATAAGACGCCCATGTGGCTATTTGGGAATTTTCCCAGACCCTCCCGTACAAAGGAGGTTATGGCGAAATTTTCCGAAATTTAAAGGCGTTAATGAAATAATTGAAGTGGAAACGATATAGGAATTTTTGAATGAACTATATTTATATAAATATATAAATATAAATAGAATTAAAACGAAACGTGGTCATGTAGTTCGTGTTTTGAAACCGTGATTTCAAACGACTAGTGCGGTAAACCCGACCATTGGATTTTTCCGAAACCGCAACCGTTGGGTTCGCCTTGGAAATATCTTTCCAACGGCACCAACTTTGTGAAGATCCGACGGTTGGAATGTTTAATTCAAAACTAAAGAAAAACAACACCAGAAACGATTATATTTATATATATATATATATAAACATAATTAAATTAAATCGAATGTCGACGCTGCAGTTCGTAAATTGAAATCGTAACTTCAAATGGCTAGTGTGGAAGATCCGACCGTCGGATTTTTCCAAAACTGAAACCCTTGGATTCGTTTTGAAATGACCTTCCTAATGATGTAAAATTTGGGGAAGATCCAACGTTTAGATATTCAGATATGTGTAAAACAAAATTAGTGAAAAGCAGCGCCAGTGTATTGACACGACCCGAAACGTCGTTTAATTAAATATGGCCGTTTTAAATTAAATAAAAATGGCGATATATTGTTATAAAATACTATAGACGATATAGAGTGGAAATAAACCAATTTTGTTGTGTTTGCTTGATACGTGATGGTTGAATGTATTTGACATGAAAATTATAACTAAATAAATGAAAAGTGAATGTTGAATAGTCCAACCTTGTGATTAATTGATTTGAAAATCTAAATATACGTGGGTTATTTGAAAAGGCTGAGTTTATCTCATTTCAAATAATCGATCGACGTTGAGAAGTCGAAGAGTCGAAGTCGGCTGAAGACCGACGATCTCCACATTGGATGGATGGGCGCTACTAATGCTCGTGATTGGAGTAGCTACCATGAAGGAATTGAAGTAGTAGCCGTCCGAACATACTGTTGATTGTACGGATATGCGAGGAATTGGTGCCTCCGGTTTCGTTCAGACCCAGAACGGACTTGTAAATGGACTTTGTGTCTGACATTGGATTTTGTTCTGTGTTGATTAATCTCTGTTAAATATATATCTGTTTGGCGGCGGAGAATTTATTCTCTTGCTTAATGCCCTTCTCTGAGACGTACGAGCTCAGAGGTTATACATTGACAGAAATCAGTCGCATGGAGTGGATTGCCTGTGTGGCACGCCTAAGTGGCATATGATCAAGGCTTCTGTTGCAAAGCAAAGTCTTGTGGTTGATGATCAAAGCATGGTCCGTGTGACGTAGCTTTGTGCATAACGTGAATTCGCGAGCCTCACACCCCGGTATGAGTCAAAAACGAGAGAAGGACCCAAGGAGTGCACGACGTTTCTTTCTAGCTATGGTGGTGTCAGTGACCTCCCAGCCCTGACATTTATATCTACTTTTCACCTGTGTGGTTGTTGGAATACGAGGCGCCTCGATTATAGGTCTGTAAGGACCGGGAAACGTGTGTTCAGGAATTGCCAATCCTCAAAAGTAAGAGAGGACCGGCCTTGGAGGATCCAGGGGATTCCTGTGTGCGGTCCTGAGGCATTTGCTAGAGTGTCTCGAATCGGAGAGGAGCTTGCCCCTTGCCACGACTCATGAAGGAATCCAATTTCCAATACGAAATATGCGGACGTGATTGTATTACTAGTATGGCGACATAGTGGTATGGGTCATTTATGCCGCCTAGGATTGATATTTATGATTGAAATCGCTTTTGAAACATATATACACTAGTAATAATATCAAGCACTTTTGTTTTATTCGTATGAAGCATTTTTGGCTATTATAAGGTAAAAACTCTATCCTCCGGCTTGCGTTGCATTGTGTGATGGGACCTGAGTCTTATAATGGCTTCATTTTATAAAAAGCATTGCGTTGATTTAACTATTTATTTTATTTCATGCACTAGCACTCATTGGAGTAAACCCGTTCTGCGAAAGTGGCGTGGTCCTTTGATTTGCCTTATTATTGTTGTTAATAAGTTGAGTAGATTTCTCATACCAGTCCCATGACTGACTCGTAGTTTGTTTCACCTTGCAAACTCGGGTGCCCTCATTTTCACACGGGCAGCCTAGTTACAGGTTTCTGACGCACCTTTTGGCTCATGGCGAGGCTTGACTACACCGTGCTGACTTGGATTTTCTCCGCCATTATTGTATCTATATTATGATTCCGCCATTGGCGATGTAGACTGATATTCCTTTTTTGTACTCTTTATGTATGATTCCGCCTCAGGCGATGGTGAATGATTATGTATCATTATGCACTAAGTTGTATCCTGTACTGTGCTTCTCTGATGTGATGATATCTATATGATTCCGCTGTCATATGTGTGTGAATTATTCTATTTTCTGTTTATGCTATTATCTGTGATCTGCTAATGATGATTAATGTGTTATATTCCAATGATTATCCTGAACACCGTGTCACGGGGTTTTGGGATCGTCACAGCTGGTATCAGAGCTTTGGTTAACCTTAGTTCTAGAGTCTAACACATTAAACACTTCGTCAAAATAGAATCAGTAGTATTCTAAGGCAAGTCGCTCATTAGAGATAGGACTAGTAAAGTCCTAGAATGAGCCGAGCAGAATAGCAAAAACAATTTGATTAATCCATCGTTACCTTTCCGTAAATTTTCTGCTTAACTATGCAATAGACTATCATTTCTGTTAGCTGACTTTTTCGTTGCTTATACAGAATTTGAAAAATGGCTACCAGAGCAGCCGCCGCTAGAGGAGGCTGTGCCGGCCGAGGCCGAGGAAGAGGAGAAGTCCCAGCTCAAGAAGGACCTTTGATACACCCTCCGGCAGCTCAATACTTCGAGGTTGACCGTGTAGCTAAGAGATATAAGAACTTAGGAGGCAAGACCTTCTCGGGAACTGGCACCGTAATAGAGGCCCTTGCATGGCTTAAAACATGCGAGAAAATTCTTGAAGGCCTAAGGCTTGGAGACGAAGACAAAGCTATTATGGGTGCCTGGTTTATGCAGGAACAAGCTGAATTATGGTGGGAATCTCTTACCGCCGGGAATAGAGAAGCTGGAAGAACATGGGATGGATTTAAAGAACTCTTCAAAGAGAAATATGTCCCCGAACAAGCTCTAGAAAGAATGCACAATGACTTCACCAATCTCCAGCAGGGGGATCTTTCCGTGCAAGATTATCTGAATAAATTTACACTGTTGTCGCCCTATGCTCCGGAACTCGTCGCCCACTGCGAAATCCAAAAATAAGAGGTTTATCCTTGGGCTAAGACGATAATATCATGATAGGGCCATGGCCCATGTCAAGCTGGAATTCAACGAGCTGGTGGAAATGACATGCAACTATGAAGACCTTGATCAAAGGCATCTTGATCAGGATCGCGATAGAAGCCAAGCCGGAAACAAGCGCAAGCCTGCTGTAAATCAAGGCGAGTCAAGCCAAGCAGCATCTTCAAAACCTCAGACTGGTAAGCCGCCAAGAGAAAATTGCTTTAATTGTGGTAATCCGGGGCACTACTCAAACGTCTGTACAGCTCCGAAGAGACAGAAGACAAATTCTCAAAGCTCGAGCCAAGGCTCTCAGAACCCTCGCTCGTGCTTCAACTGTCGCAAGACCGATCATCTGTTCAAAGATTGTTCTTTGCTGAAGAAAGCTACAGTAGCTCACGTCTATGACGGGTCGAGCCTGCCAGCTGCTTCCGACAGAGCAGGTAAACCTGATGTTTTGGGAGGTACCCTTACCCTTAAAAATATTCCTGTTTCTGTATTATTTGACACAGTGCATCACATAGTTTTATTGCTAGAAACACAATGCACAAATTAAAGTTAAAACAGCGAAAGATCAAAGAATCAGTTGAAGTTCATAACCCGATAGGGGGTCCTATTACTCTTGGTTCATATTGTAGAGTGCCAGTCTCTTATTCTTTCTACAAGTTTCCTTTTGATTTAATCGTTATGGATTTTCCCAAATTCGATATCATTCTCGGGCTAGATTGGTTAACGAAGTATGAAGCTGAAGTGAAATGTGCGGAAAGAATTGTTAAAATTCGTACGAAGCTTGGATATATTACGGTTCCCTGTCATGGTTCGAATCCGGATAAAGAAGAATTTTGGTCAGCATTAGAACTTATCCCCACTTCCATAGAAAAGATTCCGATTGTTAGAAACTATGCGGATGTGTTTGAAGAAGTTGAAAACTTACCTCCGCAAAGAGAAATAGAATTCCCAATCGATCTAATTCCTAATGCCAGACCAGTGGTACATCCAATTCGCAGAATGACTCCGAAAGAAAAAGAAGAATTAGGCGATCAAACTCGTCAACTGTTGTGGAAGGGTCTAATCAGACCTAGTTTTTCTAATTGGGGTGCAGCTATTGTGTTTGTCCTAAAGTCAGACGGTACTCTTAGATTATGCGTTGATTACCGAGACCTTAACAAACAGACGCTTAAAAACAAATATCCATTACCCCGCATTGATGATTTGCTAGACCAATTGAATGGGGCAAAGGTATTTTCCCGAATGGACCTAGCTACAGGGTTTCATCAATTGAGAATAGCAGAAGAGTGTGTTCCTTTGACAGCTTTCAGAGGTCCAGACATATTTTATGAATGGTTAGTAATGCCGTTTGGCCTGTGTAACGCTCCAGCATACTTTGTCGATCTAATGAATAGAGTGTTCAGGGGAGTTTTGAATAAATTTGTCCTCGTATTCATCGATGATATTTTAATCTACTCCAAATAAAAACCCGAGCATGAAAAACACTTAGAACAAGTATTGGAGATTCTAAGGAAGAACGTCTTCAAAGCCAAATTCTCTAAATGTGTCTTTTGGCAAGAAGAAGTCAAATTTCTTGGCCATGTTGTGTCAGAGAAAGGAATTTCTGTTGACCTAAGCAAAATAACTGCGATTCAAGACTGGAAACAACCCACTACTCCCACGGAAGTTAGAAGTTTTATGGGGTTGGCTAGTTATTATCGAAAGTTCGTTAAGGATTTTTCGAAGATATCCGGTCCGTTAACGAAGCTCACAAAGAAACATGAGAAGTTTAAGTGGACTTCCGACTGTGAAGAAGCTTTCCAGGAATTGAAATCGAAGCTGACCACTGCTCCAGTGTTAACTATTATTGATGGCAATCAGGATTTAACGGTTTGGACGGATGCTTATATTAGAGGTCTTGGTGCAGTGTTAATGCAGAGAGGCCAAGTAGTCGCTTATGCAAGCCGCCAACTGAAACCGCTTGAGAAGAATTATGTGACTCATGATCTTGAGTTGCTAGCCATCGTTTTTGCCTTGAAAATCTGGAGGCATTATTTATTGGGCGAGAAATTTATACTGTACACAGATCATCAATCATTGAAGTATTTATATACCCAGAAAGACCTGAATCTGAGACAGCAGCGTTGGCTAGAATTTCTTGTAGCGTATGATCTGGATATCTTGTATACGCCGGGGAAGGCTAACGTTGTAGCGGATGCACTTAGTAGAAAAACCGCAATTGTTGCCCATCTTATAATTACACCTAGCTTGATCGATAAGATATGTGCTCTCTAGAGGAATGATTATTTCATTCAAAAGATCAAAGAAAGAATCCAGAAGGGAGAACCCTCAAGCTTTCAAGTAGATAAAGAAGGAGTTCTGAGGCTGAATGGGAGAATTTGTGTTCCCAACCTTCCTGAGCTCAAAAGAGAAGTGCTGGACGAATGCCATAAATCCAAATTTTGCATCCATCCAGGTGTGAGTAAAATGTACAACGATATCAAACGCACTTTCTGGTGGAAGGCAATGAAAAGAGATATTTCTTTGTATGTTAGTAGATGCCACTTGTCAATTGGTCAAGAGTGACCAGCAGAAGCTAGCTCGACTGTTACAACCGTTGGAAGTCTTAGGTTGGAAATGGGAACAGATTTCCATGGATTTCATAGATGGTTTGCCGCGAACCAAGAAAGGTAATGACAACATTTGGGTAATCGTAGATCGCTTCACGAAGACTGCCCATTTTATACCTGTCACGTCCAATAGAACTGCTCAAAGTCTAGCACAGATATATTTCAAAGAAATTGTTAAGCTGCATGGAATTCCCATCAGCATAGTCAGTGATAGAGATCCCCTATTTACTAGCAAGTTATGGGAGGCTTTCCAGACAGAATTGGGAACGAAACTGAATATGAGCACCGCTTATCACCCACAAACAGATGGCCAAACTGAGCGGGTGAATAGAATTCTAGAAGATTTATTGCGGGTTTGTATAATTGATTTTGGTAGGTCATGGGAAGATCATTTGCATTTGGCAGAATTCTCATATAATAATAGCTATCAAGCAAGTTTGAGAATGTCTCCATTTGAAGCATTATATGGCAGACCCTGCAGATCTCTAGCATGTTGGGTAGAACCTGGCAACAGACTTGTACTAGGACCCGATATGATTAGAGAAGCATCTGATAAAGTGGACTTTATCAAGAAGCGTTTGAAAACCGCCCAAAGCCGATAGAAAAGTTATGCAGACTCTAGAAGGAGAGATTTGACATTTCTGTTGGTGATCATGTTTATTTGAAGGTTTCTCCGATGAGAGGAGTAATCAGATTTGGCAAGACTGGGAAGTTGGCACCGAGATTTATTGGTCCCTTTCCTATACTTGAGCGAATTGGAACTCTTGCTTATAGGGTTCAATTGCCAGATTGGTTGCCTGGAATGCACAATGTATTTCACGTATATCAACTTAGAAGACATGTGCATGATCCGGATCTTGTTGTAGAAGAAGCAGCGCAACGGGATGTGGAGATAGCTCCAGAATTATCACTGAGAAGAGAGCCATTAAAAATTGTTGGCAAAGAAACTAGAGAACTCAGAAGCAAAAAGGTCCATTTAGTTAAAGTGCAGTGGAGCAGTGATCCAAGAGACTGTACTTGGGAAACTGAGGAAAGCATTAAGAAAGCATACCCCAAATGCAGAGTGGATATCTCTGACTAACTCCGGTGCAAGGTACCTTTACAATACTTTGCGTTTACATTTTATTTCCTACTTTACTGTTGTTTCCTTTTCGAGGATGAAAAGCTTTAAGTGGGGGAGATTGTAATAACTCGGAAAATACGAGCCAATTTAAAAATTTTAAATTGGTGATTACAAAGGGATTTGAACAATTGAAATAGAATATTTCAATTAAATAGTGAATTAGGAATAGTGAGTCGGTTTGAAAATTTGAATTCAAACTTTGACTGACTGTGCAGGGTGGAAAATATAATGGATTTTAGTGAAACCAAAAATATTTAAATCTGTTTATCAATACCTTTCTAACATATCTGAAAAATCGAAGTTTCATAACGGGAATCAAAAGTTATGGCCGAATGAATTTTCAGAAGGGTCGGTATATGGAATATATAGCCCTGGAAAATTGATATTTTGCATACGACCTCGGAATTCGACGAAACCACTTTTGTTGGGTCCGGGATGTCAAACTATTACTAGGTTTCAAATTTCATAATTTTTGAAGCTAGTATGTGAGCGTGGAAAAAGAAAAAGTGTTTGGTCAATTTCTGTTAAATTGGATCGACCAGAAAATGGCCATTTTTCTAACGACCTCAGAATTCGACGAAACTAGTTTTGTTGGGACCGTAGCATCAAAACATAGCTAGATTTATTTTTCTGGAATTTTTCGAATCAGTTTGTGGCCCTGGCAAATTGAAATGTACGTTGAAAGTAGCAAATTAAATATTTTATACTTTAATTTGAAAAATAACCGATGGTAATAGTCGAATTGGCCAGCGAAACATATCCCATTGTGTCTGGAATGGGGGTATTTAGCAAGGGGCGATAGTCGTTGGGTTTAAAAAGGAGTTCGTTTGAGAAAACACTATTTAAAAATTTAATATAGTCCTCGGCCAATCAGAATTTTCCATTCATAAATTTTAAAAATAAAAAAAAAGAAAACCCCCTCGAACGAACGGTGACCCGAGCTCCCAACCTTCCAGCCCCGATCGCCGCCGCTACCGCCACCTACTGCCTTCGCCACCGCCACCCCTCGACGCGCCTCCGTCCCCTCTTCAAATCCGACAGACCACCGCCACCCCTCGTCGCCTGTGCCGCCCGAATCGAAGCCCCAAAGTCCCGACCTTTCCATCGCCGCCGCCGCCGATCTGGGCCACCGAATGCCACCAAACCACCACCGACTGGAAGCCCTCTCTTCCCTCTTCCACGTCCAACTCGCCGATCATCCCCTCGTGCCTCGATTCTCGCGAAAACTGTAAACCTAGTTTTGAAGCTTCGTGAAAGTGAGTTTTTCTTTGATCTTTACACTTTGAAAAATCGTATCTTTTTGGTGTGTTGACGAAATTCGATGAAACAGGAAACATCGGGACCGTAAGGAAGCTCTCTACCCAATAGAATAAGCCGCTGATTTTTCTGACATCGTATCGATTTTTAGCGCTCCGAAAACCAATGTGAGAAATCTAAATTAACGTGAAATTGAATGGAAAATGTCGTGTATAATTTATATTAGCGAAATATAAATTGCGTACGTGTTGTATACCTCATGTACTTACGTAGTGTAAGCTATATAAGCGAAGTATGAATTTTACATGCATAGAATAATTGATATATGTGTTGAAATGCAAGTGAAATATAGCAATTATATATATATATATATATATATATATATATATATATATATATATATGTACTTCCCTCGTCCACAAACCATGGACGATATTTATTGTTGTGAATTGGTGTGAAATATTGGATGAAAAATATGAATGGTTGAATAATTGTTTGTGGTTGATATTGTTTGGTAGTGGTTGAAAAATATCCATTGGTGATTGAAATGAATTGGAAATATTTGTGGAAATAAAAATAAACATGCCGCCTGCGTGCGAATTAGATGCATGAATCCCCATTGTCAAAAACCGCGAGGTTTTAAGGTAGAGCGAGGAGCCGTACTAGGGACGGTGCCGGTTTTAACTACCCTGCCGTTATGCTGCCGAAATTTTGAATAACCTTTGTGTGTTAGAATTATTTTCATATGTTGAAATAATTTTCATGCGTAGAAATTAAAGCCATATGTTGAAACTATATCCATGTGTGGAAAATGTTTGTGTGTTGAAAAGTGTTGTGTGAAAATTAAATTCATTTGTGAATGAATGAAGTGTTTAAACAATAAAAATCACATTTTTATATATATGTCAAGTATGAAAAATATTCGCCTTATATAAATAGTTTCAACAATAAAAATCCCATCTTTCTAATATGGACAACATAAATAAAATGTCCATGTGTGGAAATACTCAATTGTTGAGAAGTGTGTGTAGTGGAAAAGTTCATGTGTTGAATAAAAAGATCGAACAATAAAAATTACATTTTTATTGAAACTATGAAGTGTTGAAACATCTATTTGTCGAATAAATATTTTAAATGATAAAAATATCATTTTTATCATATGTGTGATATGCTAAAGATATGCGGACGTTGAAATAAATATTTGTGAAAGAAATATTATATTTAACATGCATAGGAACAAAATAAAATAGTCATGTGTTGAAATATATTTTAGTTCGCCAAAATTATCATCTTTGAAATGTGAAGTGTTAAAAATAGCCACTTGTTCAAATAAACGTGCATGAGTTGAAATATACATTAATTAGCTAATGATATGATTTTAGCCTATGCATGCAACATTAGAATGAATGGTGTTTTTAAACAAAAGCAAATCAAATATGAAATTGAATGGATAATGATAAGTGTTGGAAATTGTATATATGTACATGCATATCTATTGAACAGGTTAAAGAAAAGGGGTTAGAGAAGAGAAATAAATTTTTGTGCCCGACAAATAGGTACACATTTACTGCTTTGTTTGGGTGATGATTTTATGAGCCTGCTGGCTCGCCGCTTGGCTTTTTCTTTTTCTTTTTGATATAAGACGCCTGTGTGGCTATTTGGGAATTTTCCCAGACCCTCCCGTACAAATAAGGTTATGGCGAAATTTTCCGAAATTTAAAGGCGTTAGTGAAATAATTGAAGTGGAAACGATATAGGAATTTTTGAATGAACTATATTTATATAAATATATAAATATAAATAGAATTAAAACGAAACGTGGCCGTGCAGTTCGTGTTTTGAAACCGTGATTTCAAACGACTAGTGCGGGAAACCCGACCATTGGATTTTCCCAAAACCGCAACCGTTGGGTTCGCCTTGGAAATATCTTTCCAACGACACCAACTTTGTGAAGATCCGACGGTTGGATTGTCTGGAATGTTTAATTCAAAACTGAAGAAAAACAGCGCCAGAAACGATTATATTTATATATATATATATATAAATATAATTAAATTAAATCGAATGTCGACGCTGCAGTTCGTAAATTGAAATCGTAACTTCAAATGGCTAGTGTGGAAGATCCGACCGTCGGATTTTCCCAAAACTGAAACCGTTGGATTCATTTTGAAATGACCTTCCTAATGATGTAAAATTTGGGGAAGATCCAACGGTTAGATTTTCAGATATGTGTAAAACAAAATTAGTGAAAAGCAGCGCCACTGCATTGACACGACCCGAAACGTCGTTTAATTAAATATAGCCGTTTTAAATTAAATAAAAATGGCGATATATCGTTATAAAATACTATAGACGATATAGAGTGGAAATAAACCAATTTTGTTGTGTTTACTTGATATGTGATGGTTGAATGTATTTGACATGAAAATTATAACTAAATAACTGAAATGTGAATGTTGAATAGTCCAACCATGTGATTAATTGATTTGAAAATCTAAATATACGTGGGTTATTTGAAAAGGCCGAGTTTATCTCATTTCAAATAATCGATCGACGTTGAGAAGTCGAAGAGTCGAAGACGGCTGAAGACCGACAATCTCCACATTGGATGGATGGGCGCTACGGATGCTCGTGATTGGAGTAGCTACCATGAAGGAATTGAAGTAGTAGCCGTCCGAACATACTGTTGATTGTACGGATATGCGAGGAATTGGTGCATCCGGTTTCGTTCAGACCCAGAACGGACTTGTAAATGGACTGTGTGTCTGACATTGGATTTTGTTCTGTGTTGATTGATCTCTGTTAAATATATATCTGTTTGGCGGTGGAGAATTTATTCTCTTGCTTAACGCCCTTCTCTGAGACGTACGAGCTCAGAGGTTATACATTGACAGAAATCAGTCGCATGGAGTGGATTGCCTATGTGGCACTCCTAAGTGGCATATGATCAAGGCTTCTGTTGCAAAGCAAAGTCTTGTGGTTGATGATCAAAGCATGGTCTGTGTGACGTAGCTTTGTGCATAACGTGAATTTGCGAGCCTCACACCCCGGTATGAGTCAAAAACGGGAGAAGGACCCAAGGAGTGCACGACGTTTCTTTCTAGCTATGGTGGTGTCAGTGACCTCCCAGCCCTGACATTTATATCTACTTTTCACATGTGTGGTTGTTGGAATACGAGGCACCTCGATTATAGGTCTGTAAGGACCGGGAAACGTGTGTTCAGGAATTGCCAATCCTCAAAAGTAAGAGAGGACCGACCTTGGAGGATCCAGGGGATTGCTGTGTGCGGTCCCGAGGCATTTGCTAGAGTGTCTCGAATCGGAGAGGAGCTTGCTCCTTGCCTCGACTCATGAAGGAATCCAATTTCCAATACGAAATATGTGGACGTGATTGTATTACTAGTATGGCGACATAGTGGTATGGGTCATTTATGCCGCCTAGGATTGATATTTATGATTGAAATCTCTTTTGAAACATATATACACTAGTAATAATATCAAGCACTTTTGTTTTATTCGTATGAAGCATTTTTGGCTATTTTAAGGTAAAAACTCTATCCTCCAGCTTGCGTTGCATTGTGTGATGGGACCTGAGTCTTATAATGGCTTCAATTTATTAAAATCATTGCGATGATTTAACAATTTATTTTATTTCATGCACTAGCACTCATTGGAGTAAACCCGTTCCGCGAAAGTGGCGTGGTCCTTTGATTTGCCTTATTATTGTTGTTAATAAGTTGAGTAGATTTCTCATACCAGTCCCATGACTGACTCGTAGTTTGTTTCACCTTGCAAACTCGGGTGCCCTCATTTTCACATGGGCAGCCTAGTTATAGGTTTCTGACGCACCTTTTGGCTCATGGCGAGGCTTGACTACACCGTGCTGACTTGGATTTTCTCCGCCATTATTGTATCTATATTATGATTCCGCCATTGGCGATGTAGACTGATATTCCTTTTGTGTACTCTTTATGTATGATTCCGCCTCAGGCAATGGTGACTGATTATGTATCATTATGCACTAAGTTGTATCCTGTACTGTGCTTCACTGATGTGATGATATCTATATGATTCCGCTGTCATATGTGTGTAAATTATTCTATTTTCTGTTTATGCTATTATCTGGGATCTGCTAATGAAGATTAATGTGTTATATTCCAATGATTATCCTTAACACCGTGTCACGGGGTTTTGGGATCGTCACAGCTAGATTTCAAATCTCTCATATTCGTCAGAAAGATCTTTTCGATACGAACCCAACGGTCCCGTTTCAGGAGAATCCGACGGTCGGATCTCCTGTAACGTCAATTCGAAGTCAATGGTCGAAATTTGCGAACGGTCAAGGTGCGGCATGTTCTATTCAGGCCATTATATTATATATATATAATATATTTCGTCGATTTCCATTTAAAACGTGTTTTATAAATTCGTTTAAAATTCGTTTTAAAACGATTTCAACTTCGTGTTCAATTTTAAATCAAAATTGAATATTTCATATCATTAATATATAAATGATAATATTTTCAAAACATTATATTTTGAAATCACTTCCTTTTCGATATTCATTATAAAAATGAATAAAATCGATATGAATATCATTCGCGTCGAAATGGCGCAAATCTTATCAACACGGCTTTATATATTTCAATAATTCGTGTCCATCCAAAATCGGACATCAAAATCTCATTTTGATTCTTTTTTGAAAATTATTTTAAAATATTCGTTATTCTAAAATATTCTTCAGTTCTGAATTGGAATCAAACATAGTCAATTACCATATAATGTTATTTATATGGATTTTCATACAACTAATGTATATAACAGCCACGATAAACAATCAACCATCAACCAGAGTGCACCACACAACTACATAAGCATTAAATATTAATAATTAACACTTACCGCAGTCTGTCAACCAATCGATCGACATACAACTAAACAATTGGGATTAGTGTACGTCAAATATCATCCCAACACCCGTGTGGGGTTTCAGCCAACCAATATTGAATATTATTTGTGCAGTTGGGCGATGTGTAAAATTTATCGTCCCAGTCGATATAGGTCAAATGGGTGTACATAAACAAATCATCTGATTCGTAAATGAATATTTTTTTTTATTCAGTTTGTTTCAATAAAAATGATACTTTTATTGTTCTATCTTATTTTAGAAAATTTCGGCGGCATAACGACGCGATACTAGAACCGGGATAAGGTCTAGCCTTATCCGCCTCACAATGGCACACGTCAAACACGTACCAAATTCTAATCAATTACTTTCGTTTTCTAAACTAAATTAAACCAAATTATCCAATCAACCAAACATACAAGTCGTCCATGGTCTGTGGACGACGAGAAACAGTTTATGTATGTAGTTATGAAATAAATAACTGTATAGAAAAATTATAGTGAGGAGTTCTCAACTTAGGGATCCACTCCGTCATTCTCTAACGGACGATGGTTTGGATTTACCCGACATTCCTACTCCATCTTTCCACGCTGTTCATAAATAAAAAATAATCACATTTTTATTTCACCGTTACAAGGATAAAAATCACATTTTTATCACTTCTTTATTTTTATAAAAATCGAATTTTTATATATCTAAAAATCAAATCTTTTCGCTATAACATATTTTAACATCGCTATTAAGTTATAAAAAATCTTATTTTTATCACAACGCTAAATTATAAAAATCCTACTTTTATCTAAACAAAGGTCATATTTTTATTTCAAAATTCTATGTACAAAGATTATATTTTTTCTTTCACTACCTTCATAAAAAAAATCAAATCTTTTCTATCATAAAAATATAACCTCTTTCAAATTAAAAATCCTATTTTTTATTTTTAAAATCTAACCTTTTTATATATTTTTAAAACAATGCGATTTTATTCTTACAAAACACTGCTATTTTATTTTTATTTATAACACAACGTATATTTTATTTATAAAACAATGATATATTTTTATTTATAAAAACAATGTTTAAACATTAATATACTTTCAAAACAATGATATACTTTTATTTATAAAAACAATGTTTAAATATTGTTATACTTTCAAAACAATGATATACTTTTATATACATAATTATCTCATTAAAACTTTAAATAACTTAAATAAATAAAAAATCAAAACCTTTCACTACCGATTCCTTCTCCTGCTCATATTACTGGAGCACGGAAAAACCCACTCCGACTTCAATCTTCTACTCGCCATTGCTTTCTTCGGTGGCTGATGGGTGGCTCGAGGTGGAAGCACCATGGTCGGAGGGGATCGGTGGACAAGCGGTGGCGGTTTTGTGGGGTTTCCTCAGCTAGGGTAGGACTGGGGGGGGGGGGGGGGGGTCGCGGTGTCATCGAATCGAGGGGGGGTGGAGAAATCAATGGACTGGAGGGAGAGAGGGTACGGGGCGCCGTCGGAGGGGGGGACCACTAGCGATGGGTGCGGCGGAGAGGAGGGTGGAGCGACGGGGCTACGCGATTTCATCTGTTTATTTTATTTTCTTTCTTTTCTTTGAAACTGAACGGTGAAAAATGGGGGCGGGGTTGACCACGAGAGATAAGGTTAGGGTTTGACCAATAAGAAGTGTTTTATATTATATTTAATTATTGTTATTTTTCCATACAAAGTTCACTTTTCTTTTGAACCCCAAATCGAACCCACTGACTGTCGTCCCTAGCTAATTAACCCCATTCCGAACAAAATGGAATATGTTTCGCAAGCCCATTCAGCTGTTATGATTAGTTTTCATTCAAATTTAATATATAACCATTTAATATTCAATTTGAACGTACATTTTAATTTACCGGGGCCACATACTGATTCTAAAAATTCCTGAAAAATTAATTCTAGCTTCGTGTTGACGATACAGTCCTGACAAAACTCATTTCTTCAAATTTGAAGACCGTTTGAAAAATGGATATTTTCCAGTCGCTTAAATTGAACTGAAATCAGTCAAACACGTTTAAATGCGCCACGCTCACCTATTAATTTCAAATATAACGAAAATTGGAATCTAGCAATAATTTGACATCCCGAGTCCAATAAAAGTTGTTTCGTCGAAAACGGAGGTCGTTTGCAAAATGACGATTTTTAAGGCCTTTATATATATTAATATATATATATAAATTCCACAGCGACTATTCTGAATTTTAAACTGGACCTAACTTATCATTTATAAAACAAATTCTCAGTTTCTTAACTTCGTTAGAAAGATATTGTTAATCAGATTCAAATATTTCTTCTTTCATCCAATTCTGACTTATATTGAATCCTGTATGTTCATTTGAAATTAGAAATCGAATATTCGAACTACCGCGCCATTTCAGGCTCGTTTTATAATTAAAATAAAATTATTCGTTCTAACTTCGTCGAAAATAAATTTTAGCCATTATTATTTAAAATAAATCATTTTAAATATTCAAAATCCATTAAAATAACTAAAATAAAATTTTTAAATTGGTTCTGATTTATTGGCTTGTTACATGTATAATAAGGTATTTGCCTACCAACTGTTCTTTTTTAGATAATATTTTAAGTTTCAACATTTGGAACTATCAATGAGCTTTGAAAATGTTTGAATTAGCTAGCAATTTTTCAAATAGAAAATGTACAAATTTTTTGCTTTAAAATCCTTCATATGTAATTGATAAATTACACTAATTAAATGCAACATTTTTCATGAATATTTATTTATGTATTAAATCTTTGTGTTTGCATGATTGCTTAAAATAATTATTTTAAGTGTTTAATAATATATGTAATTTTTCTTCTATATACTGTGATTCATGTGTAGTTTTAAAGAATTAAAAAACATGAGCAAAATAAATTCTTTTGTCTTGTAGCATTACAAAGTCGGTTTTCCCATCATTATACGGTTATACTAGTAACTACATAAAAGGATAAAAATTGCATAGACATGTTTGGTTTTAAGGATGAGCACATAACAAAAAATAAAGAGAGGCAAATTTGTTATTAAAAATAAAAATTAAAACATAAATATGTATAGTAGAAATGCAAAATAAAACATTATAAAAGAACATAGATGAGGAAAAAAATCATAGCAGCAATGCCTGTCATTTCAGTCGTTTCTCTACCAGTCGCTTCTCCACACTGCAATGCTTGTCATTTCAGTCGCTATTTGTATACAACTTGTTATTTATGCCGATGATATGTGTAGATGTTGTGTCTTATATTTATGCCATACACTTCTGTGAAATGACATGACACTGGCTCTGCATAATGTAGTCTTTTCTTATGCAGCGGCTTGTATGTTTCAACCACATATAGTTTTTCCAGTTCTCATAAGTTCTATGCCATATTTGACAGCATTGTCAACTTTGGCTTAATTGTAGCTCAAATTTTTTTATGTTTGAATTAATTGTATTTTTTTGCATATAAGAGGAAAGCTGTCATTGCTCATCATCTCATTGATGGTCCCTTTTTGGAATTGCTCTAGTTATTCTTGTTAAGTATTTTGTGTACACCTAATCGATGTGTTAGTTTGCCTTGTTTTATTCCTGCATAATAAATAAACGTGAGCGATTTCCTCTCATTTCCATTACAAGAAAATGTTGTTGTAGTGACATAACTATTATGATGGAAAAATTCATAGTAAAATTGTGTCGGATCTGAGATGGATCTAAATTGCTTTTTTAAGTTTTATTTTTCAAATATATTTTTCTGTTGACTAACATATTTTTTGTGGTGTAACATGAATCCCTAACAAATCTATGGTAAATTAGTCATGGAATTGTCATGGATATGGAAATCACAGCTAAATTTTACCTTTAAAAAATGGAAAGCTATTTGTCATAGATTATGGAGCATCCATCGCAAATCAGCTATGGAGTTGTCATTGGTGGTAGAAAAGTCACTAATTTTTTTGTTAGAAATAAGTAAAATATTGTTGCCACAAGAAGTCACAAACCCATAGTAATATCTATGTTGATTTATTATGGATTTGTGATGTAATATCCGATTATTATTTTTCTTATAAAAATGGATAAATCAAAAGAAATCCATCACAAGTTTATCATAGATTTGTAATTTTTTTTTCTCTTAAGGAAATATAAGAGATATATTTGTAATTACGAACATAAAATTCAATACAAATCTGTGACAAATTTGGTATGATGGACTTTTCTGAACAATGTATGATTATATTCAAAAAATTATTGAAAACATTTATCATAAATCCATGTGTCACAATTTTGTTATGGATGTATATACAACATTAAAAAAGAAAAAGAAAGACATATATAAAAAAATTCATGGCATATATGTCAAAATATTATTGGAATCTACAATGGATTTGCCACGGATATTTACAATGATATTTTACTTATTCTTTTTTCATCTAAAAATTAAAGTAAGTCCATAATTTGTTTACATGATTTTTTGTAGTGGTTATATATCCTAAAAACTTTAACAAATATATCCTTTTTGATTTTCAACCAACTAACTCAATGTTGTAAACAACTGTGTTAAAGAATTAATTTATTGCATTAAGGTACAATGTCAAAACAATGTTTTTAAAGCTAAGTTTTATATGACTATTTTGATTGAAATAAGAAATATACGGTTTTTTTGGAAGTCATACTTATTAAAAGTACATGACTAATTGTGACGGCAAGGAATTTCGCTCGGTCCGAACCAGTCGCTAAACTGACTCAGGCCGTTCAAAACGCCCTATCGTTTGAGAACACGACAAAACAGAACGCATACAGAAGAACGTTTCACTGTATATTACAACAATGCATCAGATTACAAGAATATACAGAGTATAAATAAATATTACACAGAAATATCAGAGATTTAAATTACATTTAAATACATAGCAGCGGAAAATAAAACAATACACAACTAGAAGGATATATACAGATACAAAGCTTTCCGGATATCGCTCCAGCTGTAAACCAGGATCCTGTGAATATAAATCTGCAAAACCAAAACTACTAGCTGCCCGTGTCAAAATAAGGGCACCAAGAGTTTAGGTTAAAACAATAAACTCCAGGTCAGTCGTGGGACTGGTGTGAGAACTAAAAACAGTTAATCTTTATTTTTAAAGCTAGGTAAATCAAGGGACCACGCCGTATAACACGGAACGGGTTTCCTCCCAAGAATACCAGTGCATAAAACAAACAGCGCAATGCTGAATAAAGAAAAATGAAGCTATTATAAGACCCAGTTCCCATCACACAATGCAACGCAAGCCGGAGGATAGGGTTTTTACCTTATAATAGCCAAGAATGCTTGATACGTTTAAAACAAATCATTTGATACTATTATAAGTGCATAGTGTATAAAACAACTTCAAATCATAAGTATCAATCATAGGCGGCATAAGTGCCCCATCCCACTATGTCGCCATACTAGGCTCTACAAATAAAACCGCAAATGTCACGTATTTGGAAATTGGATTTCCGTCTATGAACCGAGGCAAACGATAGTCCTCAACCGATTCGAGACGCTCTAGCCCGCCCCTCAGGATCAGAACGCATCAACCCTTTAGATCGTCAGGGCCGGTCCACCGATGTGGATTATTATGCCTGAACACTACGTTTCCCCACCCTATGGGGTGTAAGTGAGCCAACTAAATGACTCCATCGGTTCGAGAACGACCGATCAATCCGAGGCGCCTCGCAACAGCAACAACCACATAAGTCAAACTCGTCAGGGCGTGCAAAACCACTGACGCCACTTCTAGCTAGAAAGAAACGCCAGTCCTCCCTGATGTCCTCTCCCGTTTTTGGTTCATACCAGGTGTGAAACTCGCGAATTCACGTTACAGAAAGCTCTGCCACACAGGCTGTGCTTTGATCATCACCACAAGACTTTGCTTTTCAACAGAAGCCTTGATCAATTGCCACTTAGGCGTGCCACACAGGCAATTCACTCCATGCGTTTGATATCCATCAATATATAACCCCTGAGCTCGTACGTCTCAGAGAAGGGCGTTAAGCAAGAGAATAAATTCTCCGCCGCCAAACAGATATATATTTAATAGAAATCAATCACACGGACTAAAATCCAATGTCAGACACACAGTCCATTTACAAGTCCGTTCTGGGTCTGAACGAAACCGGAGGCACCTAGTACCCCGCATATCCATCGATCTCCAAGTACGTCTGGACGATCACCAACTGTTTCCATCTTCTTGGGTGTACAGCTCAATCAAGATCATCAGTTATCACCCAAACGACGTGAAGACCTCCGGTCTTCGACCACCGTCTTCATCTTCGACTTATCGTCGTATCAGTTATTCAGAATGGGATAAACCCGGTCTTTCCGAATAACTCGCGTATATATTATAAAAGTGTTACACAAACACAACATACGCCTCATTCCAATTCATTAGTCACTAACCGTAAATTAATCAAGAGAATAATTCCCCAAATATTAACCCCGAAGGCCGAAACCAACATCAGATCAATATCCAGAAAACCATTCTGCTTAGCTAACCGACAGTTAGTTTCTAAATTTCACGTTCATAGGGAAAGGTTCCCATTAATTTTATCCAAGATAAATTCCTTGAATTTATTCTTTATTCTATTTTTGAATCTCAGTTCAAACTAGTCGGGATTAGCGAACCTTACCGAAGTAATTATTTATTTTAATTTCCCCATCCCAACTTATTCACCCCATGAAGTAAAACTGGTAATACTTCATATCTAACACCACAGTGTTATCGGTAAATTCAATTACCATTTCACGTTCAAATCTAATTAAAGATTTAACTATCGCCTGGAGCAAAACTGGTGATACTCCATTTTCGATCATTTCAATCTAATTAAAGATTCATTAAAACTCCACTTATTTTTAATCTTCTACTGGGTTAAAGAATCCGTGTCATTTAAAAACACAGTTCACGATAAACCCAAAATCACATTCATTAATTATCAGGTTAAAGAACGAGTGTTGTTTAAAACACTGTTCACGATAAACCCAAAAATCAATATCAATTTAATTCCAATTAAATATTATTTAATTGGTACACTTCATTAAATCTAAATAAAAAGATTTAATCTTTTCTCAACTGGGTTCAAGAACAGTGTTAGTGAAGACACCACTCACGACAAACCCAAATCACATTCGATATTCAATACAAGGCTCTGAATAGAAAATATATCGGCTTATATTCAATATCGAATTCTACGACTAACAAATGTCGTATTGGAAATAACGATATAAATATATATCTTTCAAATTTCCATAACAACATCTGTATAATCACGAATTCCAACATCGAAATATTCCGAAGACAATTTCGATTCAAATCCACTCCAATGCAATCATTGGATATTCTGGTTATTTTTAAAACCCTTTTTAAATTCAATTTATTTATTTAAAAATAAATAGAATTATAATTCTAGTTCAAAACCAGTTCATTTCGATAATAATCTATTTTTATCTTTTCAAACATGAAGTTTTTCATCCCAAATCTTCCCAAATCATTTCTTATGATTTTACATAAATTATTACTATTTTTAATAATTTTATCAAGGCCCGTACAGTCGATTTCCATCAACGGTCATCGAACTGCACTTACAACGACCTTTTTCGAATTTGATTTGGACATAATTCCAAATCCAACCGTTAGATTTCTAATTTCTAATATTCGTTAGAAAGCTCTTTTCGATACGAACCCAACGGTTCCGGTTTTAGGAGAATCCGACGGTCGGATCTCCCGCAATGTCCGTTTGAAATAAATGGTCGAAATTCACGAACTGCCGCGGCGCGGCGCGTTCTATTCAGGCCATTATATTATATATATAATATATATAATATATTTCGTCGATTTCTATTTAAAACGAATTATATAAATAGTTTTAAAATTCGTTTCAAAAGCAATTTCAACTTCCATTTCAATTCAAATCAAAATTGAATTCTTTTTTATAAATTCGTTTTAAAATTCATTTCTATTCAATTCAAATTTCAATTCAATTTGAATTCATTTCAATTCGTTTTCAATTCAATTCATTTCGAATTCGTTTTCAATTCAATTCATTTCGAAATCATTTTCAATTCAATTCATTTCGAAATCGTTTTCAATTAAAATTCATTTCGAAATCGTTTTCAATTCAATTCATTTCGAAATCGTTTTCAATTCAATTCATTTCGAAATCGTTTTCAATTCAATTCATTTCGAAATCATTTTCAATTCAATTCATTTCGAAATCGTTTTCAATTCAATTCATTTCGAAATCGTTTTCAATTCAATTCATTTCGAAATCGTTTTCAATTCAATTCATTTCGAAATCGTTATAAATCGATATAAATATCGTTCACGTCAAAATGGCGTCAATCTAATCAACACGGCTTCATAAATTTCTATTTTCGAATATTCTATTTCAAATATTTCTTTTTCAAAATATTTCGTTCAACACATGACCAATCTCAATGGATGAGTACTGTCAACACATGAACCTTTATTTTATATTATTCTTTATTTTTCAAATTGGAATGAGGCCCAATCAATTACCATATAACGTTAATTATATGGATTTTCATACATCACATGTATATAATAGCATTGAAAAATAATCAACCATCAACCAAAGTGCACTACACTGTATAAGCATCAAATATAAATATCTAACGCTTATAACAGCTTGTCAATCAATCGATCGACATATTTAATCAATCAGGATGAGTGAACTTCAAATTTCATCCCAACACCCGTGTGGGGTTTCAAACAATCAAACACAGATTTTATTCGTGCAGTTGGGCGATGTGTAAAATTTATCGTCCCAATCAATGTCATTCAAATAGGTGTACATAAACAAACCGTCCGGTTTGCAAATGAATATTTATTTATTCACATTCACGTTAAAAATTATATTTTTAACGATAAAACATTTTATTCCAACATATGAATTTCTATTTAGTTCATTCTTTAAATAAAATGATATTTTTATTTTTCTAACATATTTTAGAAAATTTCGGCGGCATAACGGCACGATACTAGAAACGGGACGAGGCCTAGCCTTATCCCCGGTCTAGTGAAGGCCCACGCCATTCACACATCAATCATATCAATTTCATTTCACCAAACAATTCAAATCAACTCAAACAATCTAACTAACAACACAGCCAAACAAACAAGTCCATGGTCTGTGGACGATTGTGTCGGGTGCTACTAAGCACCGTCTACATCCTAGTATATATATATATATATAACTAGAAAAATAAATTGAAAGGTGAGAAATTCTCACATATAGCTATCCTAGCTCCACGGCACTTCTTTTAGAGAAGTCTTCGTCGCCATCGCATCCTTTTCCATCTTCGTTGCCCGCTTTCACTACCTATGTAAAAATCGAATTTTTACTTCGCTATTCAATATATAAAAATCATATTTTTATTTCGAAGTTCAATATATAAAAATCATATTTTTCTTTCGAAGTTCAATATATAAAAATCATATTTTTAAATCTGAAGTTTAACATATAAAAATCACATTTTTAAATCTGAAGTTTAACATATAAAAATCATATTTTTATTTCGAAGTTCAATATATAAAAATCATATTTTTATTTCGAAGTTCAATATATAAAAATCATATTTTTAACTCGAAGTTCTATATATAAAAATCATATTTTTCAATGCTATATGAATATATAAAAAACATATTTTTCAATGCTATACAAAAATCAAATCTTTTTTTTTTTTAAAGCTCTTGTCTTTTTATTTTTAAAGATCTAAACTTCTTCATTTAAAAACTGAAATTAACAAGGTTTTTTTATAGTTAAAAAAAAACTGAAATTAACAAGGTTTTTTTATCTCTAAATTAACTACACAAAAGTAAATAAAATAAATGAATAAAGAAGACTTACAACATTTTTTTTTTTAAAAAAGGGGGAGGGTCTTCATCGTCCGGCGCTGCACTTGGGGGGGGGGGGAAGCGCCGTCGTTGGTGGCAGAGGCTCGAGAGGGTTACTGAGGTGGTGGCTCGCGATTAGGGTTTCGGGCCTAAGGATTCACGGATTTGGAGCGAGCTCTGGAGAAGGTCGGAGGGAAGGCTGACGCAGCGGGGGGGGGGGGGGGGGTCCTCCTTGGTGGCGGCTGGCGCCAGGAATCCCGGCGGTGGCGCGGTCCTCCGCAAGATGGATTTTCCGTCGTGTTGCTGTTGTTTTTTTTCTTTTAATTCGATTTCAGTTCGAACGATAATTAGGGGTTGACTTTAGATAAAGGGAAGGGAGGGGTTTTTATTATATTTTATAATTTAATAATATTTTAATTCATCACTTAATTGTTTAACACCACAAACTCAAATCGAATCCCAACGACTGTCGCCCCTAGCTAATTACCCCTATCCTGAACGCAATGAGATATGCCACGTAAGCCAATTCGTCAATTACGATCATTTTTCACTTAAATTAAAATATAATTCAATGTATATTCAGTTTAAACGTACATTTTAATTTACCAGGGTCACATACTGACTCGAAGAATTCCAGAAAAATATTTTCTAGCTTCGTATTGGCGATACAGTCCTAACAAAACTAGTTTCGTCAAATTCTGAGACCGTTTGAAAAATGGCCATTTTCCAGTCGATTAAAATCAACTGAAACTGGTCAAACGCGTTTTCCTTTGCTACGCTCACATATTGATTCAGAAAATTATGAAATTTGGAATCTAGCAATAATTTGACACCGCGGACCCAACAAAACTGGTTTCGTCGAAATCCGAGGTCATTTGCAAAATGTCCATTTTTAAGGGCCTGAATTCCATAGCGACTATTCAGAATTTTCAACTGGACATATCTTTTGATTCCTGCTATGAAATCCCGATTTTTCTGATTCGTTGGAAAGATATTATCAAATAGATCCTAATGTTTTTGGTTTCACTAAAATCCGGATTATTTTGCACCCGGTACATTCAATTGAAGTTTGAAATCGAATTATCGAACTACCGCGCCATTTTCAATTCTATTTATAATTATATATAAATATTCATTCTAACGACGACGCGTATAATTATATACGTTCGAATTATATTCAAAATAAATTTCTCGTCGATATTATTTAAAATAATCTATTTTAAATATCCAAAATTTGCTAAAATTGCCAAAATAAAAATTTTAAACTGGCCCAGATTTTCCGGGTTGTTACAATCTCCCCCACTTAAAACTTTTCGTCCCCGAAAAGGAACAAAGTCGAAAGTGGTTTGATTAATCAACTCTACAATCGATCAGGCTTCCATTCTCCAACTCTTTAGTTTCTAAGAATTTTCAAAATCTCAAAAATTTGGCTAACACCCTAAATTTTCGAAAAATTTCGCCATAACCTCCCCTGCACCGGGAGCATCGGGGAATTTCAAATAGCTTCCCCGGTCCTTCAGATCTCAAAAAGAAAAAGAAAAAGCCAAGCGGCTAGCCAATAGGCTCATAAAATCATCATCACCCAAACAAAACAGTAAATTATGTAGTAAATACCTATTTGTCGGGCAAACAAATTTTATTCTCTGCTCTGGCCTCCTTGCTATGACCTGTTCAATGATACATATGTATATGCGAGCAAAAGCGACCAATTTTCAATACCGTTCAATATGTGATTCAATTAGGCTAAATGGCTAAAAATTAGCAAACAAATAAACAAACAACACAAACATCAATCAATTAGTGAATTTAACGTTTCAAATTCATACTTTTGATTTATAGTCAAAAATCAGATTTTTGATGCCAAATCACAACAATAGGCCCTATCTAATTTTGGTTCTCACACCAGTCAATAGGAAATATATAGATATCACACCTTCGTTACTCGAACATGAATACTAATGACGACTAGTCAATCATCAGAATCATCTTCGGGCCACTAGAGTATGATTCTATATCTATCCAGTATATTAAAACTTCGAATACACGCGGATCAGACGTATACGCAAAATCTATATATACTGGACTGTCCGACTCAATATAAATAGATAATCAGATACGAATAATTGATTTTAAATTACAAAACAAAATTGTTTTCATTTGAAAAATGTACTCTTCACACTCGTTCTAGGATACTACTGATCCCATCTCTAACGAGTCACTCTCATTGGATATTACTAATCCAATATCTGATGAATTCTTTCGTATGGTTCTAATGTGTCTTGTTCTCGAGCTCTGTAAACCAAAGCTCTGATACCAACTGTGACGGCAAGGAATTTCGCTCGGTCCGAACCAGTCGCTAAACCGACTCAGGCCGTTTGAAACGCCCTATCGTTTGAGAACACGACAAAACAGAACGCATACAGAAGAACGTTTCACTGTATATTACAACAATGCATCAGATTAAAAGAATATACAGAGTATAAATAAATATTACACAGAAATATCAGAGATTTAAATTACATTTAAATACATAGCAGCGGAAAAATAAAACAATACACAACTAGAAGGAGATATACGAATACAAAGCTTTCCGGATATCGCTCCAGCTGTAAACCAGGATCCTGTGAATATAAATCTGCAAAACCAAAACTACTAGCTGCCCGTGTCAAAATAAGGGCACCAAGAGTTTAGGTTAAAACAATAAAGTCCAGGTCAGTCGTGGGACTGGTATGAGAACTAAAAACAGTTAATCTTTATTTTTAAAGCTAGGTAAATCAAGGGACCACGCCGTATAACACGGAACGGGTTTCCTCCCAAGAATACCAGTGCATAAAACAAACAGCGCAATGCTGAATAAAGAAAAATGAAGCTATTATAAGACCCAGTTCCCATCACACAATGCAACGCAAGCCGGAGGATAGGGTTTTTACCTTATAATAGCCAAGAATGCTTGATACGTTTAAAACAAATCATTTGATACTATTATAAGTGCATAGTGTATAAAACAACTTCAAATCATAAGTATCAATCATAGGCGGCATAAGTGCCCCATCCCACTATGTTGCCATACTAGGCTCTACAAATAAAACCGCAAATGTCACGTATTTGGAAATTGGATTTCCGTCTATGAACCGAGGCAAAAGATAGTCCTCAACCGATTCAAGACGCTCTAGCCCGCCCCTTAGGATCAGAACGCATCAACCCTTTAGATCGTCAGGGCCGGTCCACCGATGTGGATTATTATGCCCGAACACTACGTTTCCCCACCCTATGGGGTGTAAGTGAGCCAACTAAATGACTCCATCGGTTCGAGAACGACCGATCAATCCGAGGCGCCTCGCAACAGCAACAACCACATAAGTCAAACTCGTCAGGGCGTGCAAAACCACTGACGCCACTTCTAGCTAGAAAGAAACGCAAGTCCTCCCTGATGTCCTCTCCCGTTTTTGGTTCATACCGGGTGTGAAACTCGCGAATTCACGTTACACAAAGCTGTGCCACACAGGCTGTGCTTTGATCATCACCACAAGACTTTGCTTTTCAACAGAAGCCTTGATCAATTGCCACTTAGGCGTGCCACACAGGCAATTCACTCCATGCGTTTGATATCCATCAATATATAACCCCTGAGCTCGTACGTCTCAGAGAAGGGCGTTAAGCAAGAGAATAAATTCTCCGCCGCCAAACAGATATATATTTAATAGAAATCAATCACACGGACTAAAATCCAATGTCAGACACACAGTCCATTTACAAGTCCGTTCTGGGTCTGAACGAAACCGGAGGCACCTAGTACCCCGCATATCCATCGATCTCCAAGTACGTCTGGACGATCACCAACTGTTTCCATCTTCTTGGGTGTACAGCCCAATCAAGATCATCAGTTATCACCCAAACGACGTGAAGACCTCCGGTCTTCGACCACCGTCTTCATCTTCGACTTATCGTCGTATCAGTTATTCAGAATGGGATAAACCCGGTCTTTCCGAATAACTCGCGTATATATTATAAAAGTGTTACACAAACACAACATACGCCTCATTCCAATTCATTAGTCACTAACCGTAAATTAATCAAGTGAATAATTCCCCAAATATTAACCCCGAGGGCCGAAACCAACATCAGATCAATATCCAGAAAACCATTCTGCTTAGCTAACCGACAGTTAGTTTCTAAATTTCACGTTCATAGGGAAAGGTTCCCATTAATTTTATCCAAGATAAATTCCTTGAATTTATTCTTTATTCTATTTTTGAATCTCAGTTCAAACTAGTCGGGATTAGCGAACCTTACCGAAGTAATTATTTATTTTAATTTCCCCATCCCAACTTATTCACCCCATGAAGTAAAACTGGTAATACTTCATATCTAACACCACAGTGTTATCGGTAAATTCAATTACCATTTCACGTTCAAATCTAATTAAAGATTTAACTATCGCCTGGAGCAAAACTGGTGATACTCCATTTTCGATCATTTCAATCTAATTAAAGATTCATTAAAACTTCACTTAGTTTTAATCTTCTACTGGGTTAAAGAATCCGTTTCATTTAAAAACACAGTTCACGATAAACCCAAAATCACATTCATTAATTATCAGGTTAAAGAACGAGTGTTGTTTAAAACACTGTTCACGATAAACCCAAAAATCAATATCAATTTAATTCCAATTAAATATTATTTAATTGGTACACTTCATTAAATCTAAATAAAAAGATTTAATCTTTTCTCAACTGGGTTCAAGAACAGTGTTAGTGAAGACACCACTCACGACAAACCCAAATCACATTCGATATTCAATACAAGGCTCTGAATAGAAAATATATCGGCTTATATTCAATATCGAATTCTACGACTAACAAATGTCATATTGGAAATAACGATATAAATATATATCTTTCAAATTTCCATAACAACATCTGTATAATCACGAATTCCAACATCGAAATATTCCGAAGACAATTTCGATTCAAATCCACTCCAATGCAATCATTGGATATTCTGGTTATTTTTAAAACCCTTTTTAAATTCAATTTATTTATTTAAAAATAAATAGAATTATAATTCTAGTTCAAAACCAGTTCATTTCGATAAAAATCTATTTTTATCTTTTCAAACATGAAGTTTTTCATCCCAAATCTTCCCAAATCATTTCTTATGATTTTACATAAATTATTACTATTTTTAATAATTTTATCAAGGCCCGTACAGTCGATTTCCATCAACGGTCATCGAACTGCACTTACAGCGACTTTTTCGAAATTGATTTGGACATAATTCCAAATCCAACCGTTAGATTTCTAATTTCTAATATTCGTTAGAAAGCTCTTTTCGATACGAACCCAACGGTTCCGGTTTTAGGAGAATCCGACAGTCGAATCTCCCACAATGTCCGTTTGAAATAAATGGTCGAAATTCACGAACTGCCGCGGCGCGGCGCGTTCTATTCAGGCCATTATATTATATATAATATATATATATAATATATTTCGTCGATTCCTATTTAAAACGAATTATTTAAATAGTTTTAAAATTCGTTTCAAAAGCAATTTCAACTTCCATTTCAATTCAAATCAAAATTGAATTCTTCTTTATAAATTCGTTTTAAAATTCATTTCTATTCAATTCAAATTTCAATTCAATTTGAATTCATTTCAATTCGTTTTCAATTCAATTCATTTCGAATTCGTTTTCAATTCAATTCATTTCGAAATCGTTTTCAATTCAATTCATTTCGAAATCGTTTTCAATTCAATTCATTTCGAAATCGTTTTCAATTCAATTCATTTCGAAATCGTTTTCAATTCAATTCATTTCGAAATCGTTTTCAATTCAATTCATTTCGAAATCGTTTTCAATTCAATTCATTTCGAAATCGTTATAAATCGATATAAATATCGTTCACGTCAAAATGGCGTCAATCTAATCAACACGGCTTCATAAATTTCTATTTTCGAATATTCTATTTCAAATATTTCTTTTTCAAAATATTTCGTTCAACACATGACCAATCTCAATGGATGAGTATTGTCAACACATGAACCTTTATTTTATATTATTCTTTATTTTTCAAATTGGAATGAGGCCCAATCAATTACCATATAACGTTAATTATATGGATTTTCATACATCACATGTATATAATAGCATTGAAAAATAATCAACCATCAACCAAAGTGCACTACACTGTATAAGCATCAAATATAAATATCTAACGCTTATAACAGCCTGTCAATCAATCGATCGACATATTTAATCAATCAGGATGAGTGAACTTCAAATTTCATCCCAACACCCGTGTGGGGTTTCAAACAATCAAACACAGATTTTATTCGTGCAGTTGGGCGATGTGTAAAATTTATCGTCCCAATCAATGTCATTCAAATAGGTGTACATAAACAAACCGTCCGGTTTGCAAATGAATATTTATTTATTCACATTCACGTTAAAAATTATATTTTTAACGATAAAACATTTTATTCCAACATATGAATTTCTATTTAGTTCATTCTTTAAATAAAATGATATTTTTATTTTTCTAACATATTTTAGAAAATTTCGGCGGCATAACGGCACGATACTAGAAACGGGACGAGGCCTAGCCTTATTCCCGGTCTAGTGATGGCCCACGCCATTCACACATCAATCATATCAATTTCATTTCACCAAACAATTCAAATCAACTCAAACAATCTAACTAACAACACAGCTAAACAAACAAGTCCATGGTCTGTGGACGATTGTGTCGGGTGCTACTAAGCACCGTCTGCATCCTAGTATATATATATAACTAGAAAAATAAATTGAAAGGTGAGAAATTCTTACATATAGCTATCCTAGCTCCACGGCACTTCTTTTAGAGAAGTCTTCGTCGCCATCGCATCCTTTTCCATCTTCGTTGCCCGCTTTCACTACCTATGTAAAAATCGAATTTTTACTTCGCTATTCAATATATAAAAATCATATTTTTATTTCGAAGTTCAATATATAAAAATCATATTTTTCTTTCGAAGTTCAATATATAAAAATCATATTTTTAAATCTGAAGTTTAACATATAAAAATCACATTTTTAAATCTGAAGTTTAACATATAAAAATCATATTTTTATTTCGAAGTTCAATATATAAAAATCATATTTTTAACTCGAAGTTCAATATATAAAAATCATATTTTTAACTCGAAGTTCAATATATAAAAATCATATTTTTAACTCGAAGTTCTATATATAAAAATCATATTTTTCAATGCTATATGAATATATAAAAAACATATTTTTCAATGCTATACAAAAATCAAATCTTTTTTTTTTAAAGCTCTTGTCTTTTTATTTTTAAAGATCTAAACTTCTTCATTTAAAAACTGAAATTAACAAGGTTTTTTTATAGTTAAAAAAAACTGAAATTAACAAGGTTTTTTTATCTCTAAATTAACTACACAAAAGTAAATAAAATAAATGAATAAAGAAGACTTACAACATTTTTTTTTTAAAAAAAAGGGGGAGGGTCTTCATCGTCCGGCGCTGCACTGGGGGGGAAAGCGCCGTCGTTGGTGGCAGAGGCTCGAGAGGGTTGCTGAGGTGGTGGCTCGCGATTAGGGTTTTGGGCCTAAGGATTCACGGATTTGGAGAGAGCTCTGGAGAAGGTCGGAGGGAAGGCTGACGCAGCGGAGGGGGGTGGTCCTCTTTGGTGGCGGCTGGCGCCAGGAATCCCGGCGGTGGCGCGGTCCTCCGCGAGATGGATTTTCCGTCGTGTTGCTGTTGTTTTTTTTCTTTTAATTCGATTTCAGTTTAACGATAATTGGGGGTTGACTTTAGATAAAGGGAAGGGAGGGGGTTTTATTATATTTTATAATTTAATAATATTTTAATTCATCACTTAATTGTTTAACACCACAAACTCAAATCGAATCCCAACGACTGTCGCCCCTAGCTAATTACCCCTATCCTGAACGCAATGAGATATGCCACGTAAGCCAATTCGTCAATTATGATCATTTTTCACTTAAATTAAAATATAATTCAATGTATATTCAGTTTAAACATACATTTTAATTTACCAGGGTCACATACTGACTCGAAGAATTCCAGAAAAATATTTTCTAGCTTCGTATTGGCGATACGGTCCTAACAAAACTAGTTTCGTCAAATTCTGAGACCGTTTGAAAAATGGCCATTTTCCAGTCGATTAAAATCAACTGAAACTGGTCAAACGCGTTTTCCTTTGCCACGCTCACATATTGATCCAGAAAATTATGAAATTTGGAATCTAGCAATAATTTGACACCGCGGACCCAACAAAACTGGTTTCGTCGAAATCCGAGGTCATTTGCAAAATGTCCATTTTTAAGGGCCTGAATTCCATAGCGACTATTCAGAATTTTCAACTGGACATATCTTTTGATTGCCGCTATGAAATCCCGATTTTTCTGATTCGTTGGAAAGATATTATCAAATAGATCCTAATGTTTTTGGTTTCACTAAAATCCGGATTATTTTGCACCCGGTACATTCAATTGAAGTTTGAAATCGAATTATCGAACTACCGCGCCATTTTCAATTCTATTTATAATTATATATAAATATTCATTCTAACGACGATGCGTATAATTATATACGTTCGAATTATATTCAAAATAAATTTCTCGTCGATATTATTTAAAATAATCTATTTTAAATATCCAAAATTTGCTAAAATTGCCAAAATAAAAATTTTAAACTGGCCCAGATTTTCCGGGTTGTTACACTAATTGGACCTATCTTTGGAGAAAAGTAATTAATTAAAATAAATGGATATCCTTTTAGTCAAGCAGATCGTTAGGGAGGTTTGTTTACTGTTACTTGGCAAAAATCATTTTTTCTAAACCCAAAAAAGAAAGCATCTGTGTTTTATTGGATTTCCTCTCGTCTTCCCCACTTCCAACCAAAACTACTAGTCAAATTGATTTTCATTTTTTTTGTGGCTCAAAGCTTGACACCATCTTTTGTTTGGGTGATTGGAATTAGATTTTATTTCTTCAGTTTTTCCTCATATTTCCTATTCGTTTTGGATTTTTTTGAGTAGGTAATTTCCTTTTGATAGCCCAGTTAAACTAAAACTACTTTTGAGCAATTACTACTTTAGTTTTTTTTTGCATATTACTTTAGTCAACAATAAGTGATATCTATTATATATGCAACTCAAGTATCATTTTATGATTTCATGGGGAAGTCGTGCTGGACTGGATATAGCTTATGCAATTTGCATTTCAATTGGTTTAAACATGAGCTTTATTCTTCAATTATTATTTTTAATTTACGACGCCGACCTAAATCTTCGGCTATATAGTTTTGACATTATTTTAGCTTTAACTATAAATATACTAAATGTCATTTGATTCTAGCATGGATTACTGGTTTTTATTTTTCATGCAATCTGGAGGGGGTGCACGTAAACACATACACACACTATATATCTATATATATAGACACACACCACACACACACACACATATATATATATATATGACTCAATTAAACATCCAAGTCCTTAAGATCATATAAGAGCTCCTCAAGTTTTATAGCTTAAAAGAATGAATCAATAGTTTGTTTGAAGATGCCACCTTATGTGTTCCTTGCATAGACAATTTCGTTGATATCATATCATTTAGGTATGAATTTCTCCTTTATATGATAATTCACATGTCAGATGATTAAACTGATTTTTGATACATATCTAAATGGCATGTTTCATGCATTTCTATATGATATATTTTTGATTAAGTGAAATACCTAAACATGTTGAGCCATGTTTCAGGTAATGTAATAGCACTAATTCTACCAGTAGCAGCTTTTGGGATAATCGGTTATGGATACATGTGGTGGAAGGTATGTTAATGTTAGGATTGTCTTGCATGTTGTTAAAGAGGAATGCCGGGTTGGAATTAATAGTCCCACATCACGAAATAAATTAAGTAGTTAGGTACAAATATGAGTTGGTAGGAATGTAATAACAAGAATTCCTTTTGTTATATGGGAGTTTTGTGCCAGCTCATATGCATGCGCGGAAGGGGGGCTTTGTTCTGACCATCGTTACATAACCGTGGTATCAGAGTCGAAGGTTCGAACTGGGCCATGCAAGCGAGGCAGTGCTATCAAAAGATACTAGTAGGATGTAAGTCAAAGGGGAGACTGTTAGGATGGTCTTGCATGTTGTTAAGGAGGAATGCTGGGTTGGAATTAATAGTTGCATATCATGGAATAAATTGAAGGAGTGGAGTACAAATATGAGCTGTTAGGCACGTAACATCAGGGATTCCTTTTGTTACATGGGAGTTGTGTGCTAGCTCATATGCGTGCAAGGAAAGGGGACTTTGTTCCGACCTTCATTACATAACAGTTGATAATATCTATTATCATGTGTTGAATTTATAATATCTATTATCCTGTAAGGATAATTCACAACTTGCTAAAGTAACGTCCTAGTCTCTGTTCGATTTACTTTTGGTTCTTTGCCACTTGGTTGACATCAGTGGGAAGATAAGTATGCCCCAAGCTGACATAATTCGAAAAAAGAATTGAATTTTTTCATAGGATCCAAGAGACTCTTACTCAATGGTTGGTTCCCCATATTTTGGTGAGCACTCCGACAACTCAACCCATTATTGAGGATTTTAGTCCTTGTTTTCGTCACTACACATAGGTTACAATGGTTAAAAAAGATCTATAGATGAGAACCTTGTTTTGTCTTATTTCTCATTAGCTTGCTTGCTTGATTTTCTTGGGACCAGCAAAGATGAAGATTTAATTTATTCACCATCTCTTCCTGAGCCTTCAGATATCGATTAAAAGTGAATAATTTTTGTAGCTCGATCATTTGGGGAAGAACTAGCGAACCAATGATTGATTTAGCTTCTCTTTTTCTCCTCAGGCATATTCAATACGAAGCTATTGAGAACTTATTTCTTATTATAGATACATATTCAAGTAAAAGAAGGCTCTCTTCTAGTGCTCATTTTCAGTTTTACATGCCAATTCTCAAATTGATCTACCTCTCTGGCTCGTTAACATGTTTAAGGGTGTACATGGGGCCACACCATGAGGAATGCAAGGAAAGAAGCAAATGCTACTACACTGTTCAGGCTCTATGTTAGTTAAGTTTGGCATGCTAAAGACACCAATATCTTGCTTGAGTAATTAGAATCATTTGCTCTGAAGAGACTTGCTGACGTCATTAATCGTAAAAGGCTATCGTCATTAATCGTAAAACGACCGAGGTCAAGACCTGTACTTCCAGAACATTTCTGGTCCAGTTCTGTAGGAAAAGTAGACCGATGGATGTGCATGTTAGCACAATCATTTGATCATCTATTGACAAATGTAATTTCTGAATATTTTCTTTGCATTTATGATATTGGTTTTTTGTCAACAATTTCATATGTACAATTGTTAGATCAGATGAATCAAAAACCGAGCCTTTATATTATATAAAAGCTGTTTAATCTAGGGGGAATAACAAACATTATATGTATAAGGTTATTTCTATATTATTAATGTCAAAAATGGAACACGAACACCCCGGAAAGTGTGAGCACACCTTCAAAAAGTATAGATCAAGAATATGGGAAACCACAAACACAAAAGCAGAAAAAAGACAGAGATTTATAACGGTTCGTCCTAGATTTGGCCTACATCCACTTTGAAAAGAGATTTTGTAACAACCTGTATTTTTGGAACCAATTTAAAATTTATTTTTAACTGATTTTCAGAGAAATTAAATATTTTAGATGAATTATTTTGAGAATAAACGACATAAAATTAATTTTAATCGAAGTTAGAACGTATAAATTTAAAGATTAATTAAAACGAGCTTGAAATGGCGTGGTAGTTTGAAAATTTGATTTTAAACTTTAAAATGAATGTAAAGAATTCAATATGAATCAGAATTTGATAAGTCAAGAAACATTGGAATATTTTGAATTGTAATTTTTTAACGGGTGTAAGAAATTGAAATTTCACTTTATAAATTGTAAGTTATGTCTAAATTAAAATTTAGAATAGTCGATATGGAAGTTATAAATATATATTAATATTATATGTATCGCTTAAAAATAGACATTTTGCATACGAATGAATTTGGACTCGAAACCACTTCCATTGAGTTCAAAATGTCGTTTGCGTGTTCGGGAACTATAAACATCGATACCTTTAGAGTTGGGTGAAATTTAATCTTTTTCTTTGTGTGTATAACCAAAATATACTTTTTACATATGGACAAATTTGGACTTGAAATCACTTCCATTGAGTTCAAAATGTCGTTTACGACAACAAAAAGTGTAAGCATCTATATATTCCGAGATTCGAAGATTTGGCACTTTGGTTGGGTCTTGGTTTGGCTAAGCCTAGCCCACTCACTTAAACCCTCCAAGTGCCCTCTCCTCTTCATTCATTCTCCAAACACTTAAGCTAAAATTAGAAAATGGGGAAAGAAATGAGAAATTTGAATTCCTAATATAGATTTAGCAATTGGGTACTAAATTCTTGAGGAAATCAAGTGTAGAAGCTTTTGTAAGTCTCCTCTTCATCTTCTCCATCTTCTCTAGCTTATCTCCTCTTTGATTTTTGATGATTCGTAAGACCCAACTCTTAGGAAATCTATTTATATGTGCTTAGATTGGAGATTTTCATGCAATATTGGAAGAGAGGTTGATTTTGCTCGTTATTGGATCTATTCATTATTTGTAATCAAGCAAAGGTGAGAACTTTTATCTCAAATGATTAAATGTGAGAAATCGGAACAAGAAGGGCTAGTTAGTCAAATATTTGCTAGTTAATTTTTTGGGTTATGCATATGAATTGTTTAAGATGATTATACACTTTCGGTTCGGTAGTTTTAGTTTCGTGGAGTTGAAATTTGTGATTTGAATTGTCCACGCAATCTAATTCATATGCTGTGAGTTCCTAAGAACCCACACATATGACATAAGCCATTATCTTCTAAAAGTGTAATTTAGTATTCATTTAAGTTTGCATATGCCAGTGGATTGGGTAGGCTAGTGTAACTTAGTCGATTTCATGTATTCATGTTTCATTGAATTGGAAAATCATGGTTTGGAGTGCTCATATGATCCATTCACATGCTATGAGTTGTCTTGGTGATATTGTGAAGCTTTGTTGTTGCACCGACAAGTTCTAAGAGATCACAATTCGCTTATATCGTATTTGATTGCTTTTGTTAGAGGATTTAGTCATTTTGGAATTCATAATCAAAAATCTTTGCAAATCTCTTGTATGAATGTTTGTGCATGAGAGTTGGGTGTTAAAGTTGTTTCGGCAAGTCTTAGAAGCCTCATTTGCATGTAGATAACATCATAGGCCTTCGGGCATCGGCTGATATAATTTTGAATATGAAATTGTAAAAAATTAGAAGTTTAACAGCCCATTCGGCCATTAACGGCCGACCAAAGAGCATTTTCACGGCCATAAACGACCGACCAGATAGCATTCCCACAGCCATAAACGGCCGAACAGATTTAAAATGATCATAACTTTTTCATATGTTGTCGGAATTTAGTGAAACCGTATCTGTTGAAACCGTATCGACGAGAGCTTTGCAAGAATTAAATTTGGAGTGATTTGGAGCTTATGACAATTTTTGGCAGATAAAAAAAGACATCCGATGTAAACAATTGAATGTTTATCGTTATTTAATGATTTCCGAACTCATTACTTTTTCATAGATGGTCAGAAATTCGCAAGCTCGAGTCCATTGGAATCAGGAAGACGAACAATACAACATGAAAACGTATAAATTGAATTATGGATATGATATGACTTGAGTATTCAGTTCATGACCGAATAAAATTCTCGACTAACCTTTTTACATAAAGTAATAAATGGTGAAGACCAATGATTTAACAAAGGGAAAGAATTAGATTTAAAATTTTATACGAGAATTATTTGAAAAAACCGAGTTAAATCTCATTTCAAATAACTAAACGACGATTAAATGTCGAAGATAATGAAGACGTTGCAAGACCAGCAATCTTCACATCGAATGGATTATTACCGATGCCTCGGATATAGGTAGCTCCCGAGGAAGGGCTTAAAGTGGTACTTGTCCGGAAGTACTTATTGATTGCTCGGATATGCGAGGACCTCTCTTCTGTATTGGACATATGGAATGAGGAATAAGGTGCCTCTGGTTTCGTTCAAACCCAGAACGGACCTGTAAATGAATTATGTGTCTGACATTGGATTTCATTCTATGTTGATTGATTTCTATTAAATATATATCTGTTTGGTGGTGGAGAATTTATTATCTTGCTTAACACCCTTCTCTGAGATGTACGAGCTTAGAGGTTATATATTGATAGGTATAAGTTGTATAACATGAATTGTCAGTGTGGCATGCTAAGATGCAAATGATCAAGGCTTTAGTTGAAAAGCAGAGTCTTATCGACGATGATCAAAGCACTACTTTAAGTAGCATAGCTTTGTGTATAGCGTTGATTCGCGAGCCTCACACCCCGATATAAGTCAAAAACTGGCTAAGGGATGCAAGGAGTGCGTACGTTTCTTTCTAACTAGAAGTGATGTCATGGTATAGAGCCCAGATATTTTTTACTTATGTGGATGATAGATTGCAAGGCGCCTTGAATATCGAGCCGACTAAAAGGCTCATAGATAGAACCGATAGGCCCGGGATATGTATTGTTCAGGAATAACTAATCCTCAAACGTAAGAGAGGACCGGCCTTATAGGATCCAAGGGTTACCCAGAGTGTGTGATCCTGGGTCATCTTGCCAGAGGTGATCCCAATCAGTAAGGAGATCATCCCTTGCCTTGACTCATGATGGAAATCCAATTTTGTAATGACTCGGATTTTTGAGGAATTTGGTTATCGACATAAACTCTATGTCGATAACCAAACATAGGAAAATCCTGGTAATTAATGAAAGAAATTAGAGGGTGAGGATAGATAAGATAGAAACTTAGAATAGAAGAAGAAGAAGAACACAACATCAGAGTAACACGAACCTCACAGCGGAATGAATAACATATAATATATAACATAACTTTGAAATATAACAGTTATGTATACAATAGCACTTTATCAGAATACAGCACTTACAACACAGCGGAAAAACAATAGCTATAAAATTTTGAAACCTCCTGCTCCAGCTCTTCTAGTATATCTGTAAATCCCGACTACTTGACTGCCCGTACAAATTTAGGCACCCAAGAGTTTAGGGAAACAACAAAATAAACTCTGGGTCAGTCATGTGACTGGTGTGAGTAAAACAGTTTAAACACGGTTTAACAGATATATGATATCTCATAAGACCACGCCGTGAAAACGGAACGGGTTTTTTCCTTATGAGAATCCAACATCTTTGACAAGCAATATCATTCTGATATTTTAATAATGTCTAAGTACAAATAGATATCAATCTAGCAGAAACGCTTTCATCTCACGTTCTACATAAATAGTATACAATCAAAATCGCAAGCACGTATTGGATAATGGATTTTCCAACTATGAAAAGGTATGGAACCACCTTTCGCTAGTGTACCTCTAGAGAGGAATATACTGGGTTCAACAAGAACATCTTGCAACACGGCCACACATGACCGACCACTCATTTCGCTTGAGTGTATCGAATGTATATCACCAACGGTTGGGATCAGCAACCGTTTCCCGAATGGGACAACATCAACAATAGATTTTTTAGAAGTAAATGAAACTCTAGATCAGGTGATTATACACCCTAATAGGTGCGACCTACATAGCCATGCTACCTGCCCGATTTCTGTCATTTACCGGATGTGAGGCTAGAAGCTACACTTATCTTCACATCAGATTCACTTCGAATAATACATTGTCAGATCCATCGAAAATCCCTAATTGATGTCTACCACAGTACATTACGTGTTAGCTAAAGAAGTTTCCTTCTACGCTTCCACTCTTGGTAAGTTTGAAGAAATCAATGTACGTGACCTTTCTGGAAACACTCTGTCAGACATTCATCCGCATTCACTTAGAATGTCACATCGTCATACCCGCCAAATCACAAATTGATTTCCTCAAAAATACAACGGGTATACAGCTAAGAGAAACGAATTCCTCCGCCACCAACGTATATACGTTTGAAGGGATCAACTTACGCGATCCATTGGATATACTCTGTCAGACCTTCGTCCATACAAGTTTTCCTGGGACTAGACAAACCGAAGGCACTATTCAGTATATCCATCTTAGTCACTGTTATCTAAGACTTATACAACATCCCTTGCATTTTACTCCTTCTTCAATTATCTTTGGCATATATGATTCGCAACGCTTATGCCAATACAGAGTGGTTCTTTGGATAATAATCCAACCGGTCTCTCCATATTAACAAGTGTGCAAATAACGATATTATTCCCAGATGGAAATCATACCGATCAAACATCATTTAACATTTATCTCCTTAGCTCATTTTCATCTCCTATTTCCCTATATTCAACATTTGCTATTTTCTAAATTTAGAAAACATATGTTATTAACACTGGAAAACATTTCCATTTCTTGTTTTCTATATTAGAAAACAATTCTGATTCTTCTTTGGAAAACATTTCCAAAATTCGTACATTGGACTTTGGCGGATGTTTAAACAACCCATCGCAATGCCAACTCAAACCATTACACTTATTAACTATATTCATTTAACCATCACTTACTATCAAACCTTAGCCATTCCTTAGTTTAAAAACGAAGTCAATCAAGTTGGGGTATAATTACCTCTCAGACCTTAACCAAACAACGGTTTAAACTTCGGGATAGACAAGGTTTATCCTTTAAAAACTTTAACAAACTTCCTTACGTAATTCTCTTTCGAATAATCTCTATTCGATAACTCCTCCATTCAAATAACTACATTCGATAACCTTTCTTCGAATAAACTATATTCGATTTACTCTATTCAACTAACTCTTATTGATTTAACTCTAATCAATTAACTCTATTGGATTAACTCTATTTGCTTAACTCTATTTGATTTACTCTATTCACTTAATTCCTGTCGAATAAACTATATTCGATAACTCCTCTAACTCTATTCGAATAAACTGTATTCGATTAACTCCTCTAACTCTACTAGATTTGATTACTCCCCTTTCGAATAACCAATATTCGAATAACTCACTTCGAATGACCGATATTCGATTAACTCTACTTGATTAACTCCATTTGAATAACTCTAACTCTAACTGGTTAACTCTAACTAATTAACTCTGACTGGTTAACCCTAACTGTTTAACTCCAACTGGTCAACCCTATATGTTTAACTCTAATTGATTAATTCTAACGGTTTAACTCCAACTGGTTAACTCTAACTGTTTAACCCTAATGGATTAACTCTAACTGTTTAACTCCAACTGGTTAACTCTAACTGGCCAACCCTAACTATTTAACTCCTTTGGGTTAACCTTAACTGTTTAACTCCTATTTGATAACGTTTATTCATTTATAAAGATTTACTTTTGGTAACGGTTCTTCACTTTATAAATGTTTCTCTTTAATAACGTTACTTCACTTATACAAGTGTTGTGTACCCATTCTATTTAAAACTATCGGTGTTAAAACCAATATCTCTTATCTATATAAGTTCAGACTTATATATTCCATTTATCGAATGATAAATATTTATTTAATTTATAAATTGTTATTTACAAATTAATCCTTTCTATTTATCTGTTAAAAAAAGATTTCCATTTTCTATTTCATCTCCTAAATATTTCTTTTGATTTAACCCTATTTATTTTCCATATAAATATCCCTTTGATTAAATCCTATTTATTTAACAATAAATATTCCTTTGATTAAATCATATTTATTTAACAAATAATTATTTGTTTATTCTATTTATTCTAACAAATAAATATTCCTTTAATTTTTATTTATTTAACAAATAAATAACTCCTTTACTTTTATTCATTTCCTAAATAAATAATTTCTTTTAACTCTTTATTTATGTTTTACCAATATATTCCTTTATGTTTGCTTTCAAATATATTTCCTTTATATTTCATTTCAAAAATATCTCCTTTATATTTCATTTCTAATATATCTCCTTTATATTTCATTTCAAATATATCTCTTTTATATTTCATTAACAAATAAATTCCTTCTATATTTGATTTACAAATATACTTCCCTTATATTTGATTAACAAATAAACTCCCTTATATTTGATTTACAAATAAAATTCCCTTATATTTGATTTACAAATATAATTCCCTTATATTTGATTTACAAATATAATTCCCTTATATTTGATTAACAAATTAATTCCCTTATATTTGATTAACAAATAAATTCCCTTATATTTGATTTACAAATATAATTCCCTTATATTTGATTTACAAATATAATTCCCTTATATTTGATTAACAAATAAATTCCCTTATATTTGATTTACAAATATAATTCCCTTATATTTGATTTACAAATATATTTCTTTTATTCAAAATCCTTTTTCTTTTATAATATAAAATCCATTGATTTTATATAAATAAATTATTTTCAAAATATACTTTGAAAATCCCTTTTCCACATTCTGGTATTTCTTATGGTATTTAACACACCATATAACAACGATAAATATCGTCCAACCACACATAATCAATGTCCGATTATATATCACATTATATATCACAATATATAAATCATAGTAAAATAAATGTTGAGGAATCCAGTCGGATTCCTCCAACCTGTTACCCTGCATCACAGATGTTAGACAATAATATTAACATCGATATCACTTCGATGTAAAATATTCTGATGGCAGAATCACCATATAAATATTTAACGGTATATATACATATATATATATATATTTTTTCCACTAACTGACTAGCAGTTCAATCAAATAGTCAACACACAATCAAACAGACAATTTTTAATAGTTTAAGAATACATTGTAAAAATAGAACTATTCAGAGTTGGTGAGTTTTACTCACATTGGCGCGTTAATCGTTAAATAACGGTTTGAGTTCTTTGATTGAGTCGGACAATTTATTTCGCCATAAATTGTAATGGACTCCAATTGACTCGCGGTCAGTTCCATTGTGTAGTGTCCATCCATACGGTCCCAACGCAACTTACGGTTCGTCAATTTAACTCCGTATGAACAAGATATAAAGGTTACAAGTTTTAATACTAATTTAAATAAAATTAAACATGAATTAAATCCAAACTGGGCCTCACCACAATCCATATCGGCCCAAACCCGGATGGACAGTACCCTCTTCCTGAATGAAAGCTTCGGTGACCCGCTCCTTTGAAATGTCATAGCCTAACTTCCACCATCAACGTGGATCACCTCGTTCTCCTCCATCGTTCCACCGATCATCACGAAACCACCATCAACGTCTTGCTTTTCCAACACTCCACCACCCTATCCCCAAAATGCACAGCTCGCACTCCCCCTTTCAAAACCGTCGATCACGGTTTCTGCTCAACCTCGACAACCCACCGACCTTAAATATCACCGAACCCCACAATTTCTTCAAACTAGGTGCGGATTTTCTTCCCAATCCCAAAAATGCCATCCAATTGAACCAACTCCTCCTCAATTAGCCTAAAACCTCAACCCTAACCTATTTGAAACGCACGCTGCCACAAAGCAGAGGATCGCAACACAACCGAGTACCTCAAAACGCATTCCAGAACGTAGAGAAACACACATGGATAATAGATATATAAGTATTATGATTTTTAGGATTTAATTCGATTTTCCATTGATTTTCTTTTGAATTTTGTGAAGCACGACATTTTCTTTGAGAAGCTCAAACTGGCGGCTTGAAATGTTTGACTTCAGAAGAATGATTTCTAGGTTAATAGATGGTTGATGGTGTATTTATAGGGTTAGCTTTTTATTGTTTTATTCATTTTATTTGTTCATTTGTCGCTCTAAAAATTCTCACGATCGCATACACTATCCAAAAATCACCAAACTAGACATACTGCTAGAGTTTGACATTACGGTCCCAACGAAACTAGTTTCGTCGAATTCCGACTTCGTATGCTAAAACAGCGTATTTTTAACTATCAAAATACTGACTATTTTTCACTCTAAAAATCCGTACGGCCACATACTGACTCTAATTATCACGGAACTCGGAACCTAACAATAATTCAATATTGCGGATCCAACAAAATTGGTTTCGTCGAAAACCGAGGTCGTTTGCAAAGCTGGTTATTTTTAAAGCTCTGAATGACCTATTTAAATATATAAATATATTTAAATATAATTAAATTAAATACAAATAATTTATATTATCGTATATACTCACAGTGGAATACCATACAGCTCTACTCGGATTTATAACTTGATATTTCAAACCCCGATTAAATCGATATTCAATTTAAAATGAAATCCCTTTTTAAAATATAATTAATTACTTTATAAATTATAAAGGAATTCCACAGCGACTTTTCTAAAATTTGATTTGGACATATCTCGAAATCTACACGACGAAATCCCGATTTTTCTCTTCCACTAGAAAGATATACTCCACCAGCTCCACACGTTTCTTGTTTCACATAAATCCGGCTTAAAACGAATCATGTACATTCAGTTGAAGTTCAAATTGCCGAATAGCGAACTGCCACGCCATTTCGAGCTCTATTCTAATTATATTATAATTCTACGTTCAAACTGACGTCGATTGAATATATTCATCAATATAATTCAACTTTAAGCTGAATTAAATCTTAGGGATGATCCAGTTCATAGAATATTGTGATTTCCAATATTTTTGATTATTTCTGAATTAAATATATTATTCTATTATTTAATTTAATTAAATATTCCATATTATTTAATTAAACGATGATTTAATTCCCTATATCCCTATTTAAATAATTAAATTAATTAATTATTCCACGGCTAACAATGCGGGTCATTACAATCTTCCCCACTTAAAATAATTTCGTCCTCGAAATTGCTAATTTAGAGGACGACCCTATCTATTGGAATTCCTAAGATTTGTTTACCCCTTATTTCTGATTTCTACTGAACCAGTTAATATTGACTAAAATATTTATTCATTCCGACTAACTAAAATTTTCAAAAACTCTAAAAAATTCTAACACTTTAAATTTTAGGAAAATTTCGCCATAACCTCCTTTGTACAGCCCTATCGGTAAAACCACAACTCGCCTCTCTATGCCTTCTCCAACCCAAAAGAAAATCAAAAAGCCAAGTGGCTTGCCAATTCGGCTCATAAATCTCATGCTTATATCAAATATAAACTTGTACCTTTTTGTCACACATATCAACTCTATCACTTCACCTTTTTATCAATCCAACATATACCAATGTTATCCCAATCAAATTCCAATCAGTTTGTTTTTTACCCCCGAATCCAACCATTCGCTTATACCTAAGTCGAATTTCATTTCAAACTCAAGCACTATTCTTGATTTCAAATCCATAACTCACCAGTCCAATATAATTCCAGATTATCTCTAATCAAGTCTAATTCCACTTGACATCAATCTATTTCAATACGATTTTCACTTAACTGGCTTTTAATTCCATCTCAATTCTATTGGCTTTTACAAATTTTACTTTAATTTGTTTAAATTCAGACAACCTTTTCTTCCTGGAAGTTTTTAAACAGTTTACCTCTTTAAAAAAAAAAATCAAATTTTCCTTTTTGAAATTCAACACAATTTGTTTTCCCAAAACAAAATCCTTGTTAGTAATCCGTCACTTACATACTCGAAAATGAACACCAATGATGTCCTGATCAACATCGGAATCTATTTTCCAGCTACCGAAGTGAGTTCAATACTGTAGCACTTTCAAAACCCATTTTTTTTAAACATTTCCACTTTGAAATCAATTCCAAATATCCTGTTACAATGTTATAAACAAATTTAAAATCTCCCAGGATCTTAAAATTCACATATATTAAATCCAGATTCAATTACAAACACCTTTCCCATTTTCTGGGATTTTAAATTCCAATTCTGATCTAAATTCAGATTTAATTCATTTCAATTTCATATAATTCACTTGTATAAATTCTGATTGGTTATACATAAACATTTCACATTTTATAATCTTATCTGATTATAATTACTACCAATATATATATATATATATTCCCTCTATATCAGGATATAATTTTGGGTAAATTTATTTTATTTACCCTCTTTTCAAAGTATATCATGTCGACCCATCGTATTCGAGTGTTTTTAAACTCCTACCGATACAGTGGATCAAACTGATTGACCAGAACTCATTAACAACTCAACCAATGAATCCCCACAATATAAAACAATTTTTATATCAAATAACAAATATGTTCACTCGTATATATACACTCAACTCAATCTAGGGTGTTATTAACCCTATCTCTACCGAGTCACGCCACAGAGCCAAGTAATTCTTAACTTAAGCTCTGATACCAACTGTAATGACCCGGAATTTTGAGGAATTTGGTTATCGACATAAACTCGATGTCGATAACCAAACATAGAAAAATCCTGGTAATTAATGAAAGAAATTAGAGGGTGAGGATAGATAAGATAGAAACTTAGAATAGAGGAAGAAGAAGAACACAACATCAGAGTAACACGAACCTCACCGCGAAACGAATAACATATAATATATAACATAACTTTGAAATATAACAGTTATGTATACAATAGCACTTTATCAGAATACAGCACATACGACACAGCGAAAAAACAATAGCTATAAAATCTTGAAACCTCCTGCTCCAGCTCTTCAAGTATATCTGTAAATCCCGACTACTTGACTGCCCGTACAAATTTAGGCACCCAAGAGTTTAGGGAAACAACAAAATAAACTCCGGGTCAGTCATGTGACTGGTGTGAGTAAAACAGTTTAAACACAGTTTAACAGATATATGATATCTCATAAGACCACGCCGTGAAAACGGAACGGGTTTTTTCCTTATGAGAATCCAACATCTTTGACAAGCAATATCATTCTGATATTTTAATAATGTCTAAGTACAAATAGATATCAATCTAGCAGAAACGCTTTCATCTCATGTTCTACATATATAGTATATAATCAAAATCGCAAGCACGTATTGGATAATGGATTTTCCAACTATGACAAGGTATGGAACCACCTTTCGCTAGTGTACCTCTAGAGAGGAATACACTGGGTTCAATAAGAACATCTTGCAACCCGGCCATACATGACCGACCACTCATTTCGCTTGAGTGTATCGAATGTATATCACTAACGGTTGGGATCAGCAACCGTTTCCCGAATGGGACAGCATCAACAATAGATTTTTTAGAAGTAAATGAAACTCTAGATCAGGTGATTATACACCCTAATAGGTGCGACCTACATAGCCATGCTACCTGCCCGATTTCTGTCATTTACCAGATGTGAGGCTAGAAGCTACGCTTATCTTCACATCAGATTCACTTCGAATGCTACATTGTCAAATCCATCGAAAATCACTAATTGACGTCTACAATAGTACATTACGTGTTAGCTAAAGAAGTTTCCTTCTCCGCTTCCACTCTTGGTACGGTTGAAGAAATCAATGTACGTGACCTTTCTGGAAATACTCTGTCAAACATTCATCCGCATTCACTTAGAATGTCACATCGTCATACCCGCCAAATCACAAATTGATTTCCTCAAAAATACAACGGGTATACAGCTAAGAGAAACGAATTCCTCCACCACCAACGTATATATGTTTGAAGGGATCAACTTACGCGATCCATTGGATATACTCTGTCAGACCTTCGTCCATACAAGTTGTCCTGGGACTGGACAAACCGAAGGCACTATTCAGTATATCCATCTAAGTCACAGTTATCTAAGACTTATACAACAGCCCTTGCATTTTACTCCGTCTTCAATTATCTTTGGCATATATGATTCGCAATGCTTATGCCAATAAGAGTGGTTCTTTGGATAATAATCCAACCGGTCTCTCCATATTAACAATGTTAAGATGGTCAAAACTTCGATAGTCTGTGAGTTAACTATCAAAGAAAAACAAATGTGCAAAAAACGATATTATTCCCAGATGGAAATTATATCGATTAAACATCATTTAACATTTATCTCCTTAGTTCATTTTCATCTCCTGTTCCCCTATATTCAACATTTGCTATTTTCTAAATTTAGAAAATATATGTTATTAACACTGGAAAACATTTCTATTTCTTGTTTTCTATATTAGAAAACAATTCTGATTCTTCTTTGGAAAACATTTCCAAAACTCGTACATTGGACTTTGGCGGAACTTTAAAATACCCATCGCAATGCCAACTCAAACCATTACACTTATTAACTATATTCACTTAACCATCACTTACTATCTAACCTTAGCCATTCCTTAGTTTAAAAACGAAGTCAATCAAGTTAGGGTATAATTACCTCTCAGACCTTAACCGAACAACAGTTTAAACTTCGGGATAGACAAGGTTTATCCTTTAAAAACTTTAACAAACTTCCTTACTTAATTCTCTTTCGAATAATCTCTATTCGATAACTCCTCCATTCGAATAACTACATTCGATAACCTTTCTTCGAATAAACTATATTCGATTTACTCTATTCAACTAACTCTTATTGATTTAACTCTAATCGATTAACTCTATTGGATTAACTCTATTTGCTTAACTTTATTTGATTTACTCTATTCACTTAACTCCTGTCGAATAAACTATATTCGATAACTCCTCTAACTCTATTCGAATAAACTGTAATCGATTAACTCCTCTAACTCTACTAGATTTGATAACTCCCCTTTCGAATAACCAAAATTCGACTAACTCACTTCGAATGACCAATATTCGATTAACTCTACTTGATTAACTCCATTTGAATAACTCTAACTCTAACTGGTTAACTCTAACTGATTAACTCTGACTGGTTAACCCTAACTGTTTAACTCCAACTGGTCAACCCTATATGTTTAACTCTAGTTGATTAATTCTAACTGTTTAACTCCAACTGGTTAACTCTAACTATTTAACCCTAATGGATTAACTCTGACTGTTTAACTCCAACTGGTTAACTCTAACTGGCCAATCCTAACTATTTAACTCCTTTGGGTTAACCTTAACTGTTTAACTCCTATTTGATAACGTTTACTCATTTATAAAGATTTAATTTTGGTAACGATTCTTCACTTTATAAATGTTTCTCTTTAATAACGTTACTTCACTTATACAAGTGTTGTGTACCCATTCTATTTAGAACTATCGGTGTTAAAACCAATATCTCTTATCTATATAAGTTTAGACTTACATATTCCATTTATCGAATGATAAATATTTATTTAATTTATAAACTATTATTTATAAATTAATCCTTTCTATTTATTTGTTAAAAATAGATTTCCATTTTCTATTTCATCTCCTAAATATTTCTTTTGATTTAACCCTATTAATTTTTCATATAAATATCCCTTTGATTAAATCCTATTTATTTAACAATAAATCTTCCTTTGATTAAATCATATTTATTTAACAAATAAATATTCCTTTATTCTATTTATTCTAACAAATAAATATTCCTTTACTTTTTATTTATTTAACAAATAAATATCTCTGTTACTTTTATTCATTTCCTAAATAAATAAATTCTTTTAACTCTTTATTTATGTTTTACCAATATATTCCTTTATATTGGCTTTCAAATATATTTCCTTTATATTTCATTTCAAATATATCTCCTTTAAATTTCATTTCAAATATATCTCCTTTATATTTCATTTCAAATATATCTCCTTTATATTTCATTAACAAGTAAATTCCTTCTATATTTGATTTACAAATATAATTCCCTTATATTTAATTAACAAATAAATTCCCTTATATTTGATTTACAAATATAATTCCCTTATATTTGATTTACAAATATAATTCCCTTATGTTTGATTAAGAAATAAATTCCCTTATATTTGATTAACAAATAAATTCCCTTATATTTGATTTACAAGTGTAATTCCCTTATATTTGATTTAAAAATATAATTCCCTTATATTTGATTAACAAATAAATTCCCTTATATTTGATTTACAAATATAATTCCCTTATATTTGATTTACAAATATAATTCTTTCATTCAAAATCCTTTTTCTTTTATAATATAAAATCCATTGATTTTATATAAATAAATTATTTTCAAAATATACTTTGAAAATCCTTTTTCCACATTCTGGTATTTCTTATGGTATTTAACACACCATATAACAACGATAAATATCGTCCAACCACACATAATCAATGTCAGATTATATATCACATTATAAATCACAATATATAAATCACAGTAAAATACATGTTAAGGAATCCAATCGAATTCCTCCAACCTGTTCCCCTGCATCACAGATGTTAGACAATAATATTAACATCGATTTCACTTCGATGTGAAATATAAATTTTCATTGGTGCACTTCTCAAGTGCACCCAAGCCAAGGAAAAACCTGCACAGCCTTCTGGTTCAGTCTGACCCATGTTCTGACCCATTGTTGAGTCCTTTCTGACTCCTTGCCTAGTCATTAGGGCTGACTCAATACCCTATCTTGACTGAATGGCTATGAATAACCCTAAGATCATCTGACGGCTTAAATTAATTCAAAATTCTATAAAAAGACATATAGACTCAAACCCTAAATCAGAATTAAAATTGAAACTATGGTCGTCATGTTGTCGTCTTGAACCCTAAAGTAGCCGCCACCAAAATTAAGAGGAAGAACAGCAAATCAAATCAGAACTATTCAACCCTAACAACGAATCTTCTTCAAAGGAGAGCTAATGTAACTCCAGAAATTAGAATTCAGAACTCAAGACCGCTTTTGAGTAGTGAGTTCGATCACCTTAACAAAATAATTGCTAAATTAATTATGATGTGATATACGTTGGATTATAAGTTGTGGTTGTGAACCAAATTCATATGTTTAATCATGTATGCTAGCTTGATTCATATTATATGATGTTATGCAAATCTTATATATGATGTTATGCAAGTTTCACATATGATGTTATGCATGTTTTATATATGATGTTATGCAAGTTTCACATATGATATTATGCATGTTTTATATATGATGTTATGCAACTTTCACATATGATGTTATGCATGTTTTATATATGATGTTATGCAAGTTTCATGTATGACGTTATGCAAGTTTCACATATGATGTTATGCAAGTTTCACATATGATGTTATGCAAGTTTTGTTATGCAAGTTTCATGTATGATGTTATGCAAGTTAATAAGATCATGTAAGTTGTATGCGAGTTATGTGATGTTATGTAAGTTTGGATCTAAAATATATGCCAGTAGTTCATGATGTTAACTTGTGTCAATGAATCCCTTTTTATAATCCAAACCCCTAGGTTTATAACATCAGTTTTTATGCGAATATGGATGTGGAACATATGCTAGTTCGTATAGGTATTATGTTCATATGCAAGTTTAAGTGATAATTGGATTCATATATATACGAGTTCACACCTTTAAAGTTTAGAGCCATATTCAAGTTGACATTTTTTATGTTGAATCTATGACATGCCTAGTTATGCAAGTTTACACCTTTATGTGGATCGATAGTTTACTCAAGTAAACACCTTTATTGGATCCATAGTTATGCAAGATGACACCTTTTTGTTTAGGTTGACGACATACACAGTTTATGTAAGTTTGTGATAATTACCTAGGCTAGTTGGGTGTAAAACTATGTTCATACATGCAAGCTCACACCTTTTAGATCTATGATGTTTGGATCCTTGATAATACCAAGACTATGTAAGTATGTTGTAATTCTTAATTGCAAGTTAGATGCAAATTAGATCTATTATTGTGTGTATGTGACTTTGTGATGTTTATTCTTTTTTTAAGTATTAGACTATTTGCTAGTCTAATATGTATACATCATGTTAAGCGAACGAATGACGGGGGTACGAAGGGGATAATAGTGGTTACACACATATTGTGAATTTGGCATGTAATGGCCTAAAAAGGAATGTAATTAATTTTAAATAATAAAATTAATTAGTAATGAAATTGGTATAATTTAAATACCATAAATAGATGAGCACAAATGCCTTAAAAGAAATAAAATATAATTGTGGTGAGAATTGGTATGATTTTACATACCATAAATGGATGGACATAATTGAGTCAATTATGGACATCGTTAAATTTGTAATTGATTGATAATTTGAATAGGGAAAGTAATTCAAATTGGGGAATGATTAATTAGGAGTAATTAATCGTCTAAGACACGAGGTTAGACTCTTTTGTGGTGTAAGACTGCCCGGACCCGGCCGGCAAATCCAGCTTCCACAAATGCCAGTCTAATGTGAGAGGTCTTAGGCATAAATTAAATACGTAACAATTGTAAAGACATGAGGTTAGGCTCTTTTGTGGTGTAAGACTGCCCGGACCCGCCCGGCAAATCCAGCTGCCACAAATGCCAGTCTAATGTGAGGGGTCTTTATGAGGTTACAGTCTTAATGAATTAAAAAACACTTAACCAGATAAACATGTAGTGGGACATGAGGGAGTTAAGTGGGTGCCTTGGGTAGCATGTGGAATCTAGTGGGTGACTTGGGTGGCATGAGGAAATACGATTAGTAACACTTAACAAAGGTAAAACATGTAAGTGGGACATGGGGGTTAAGTGGGTGCCTTGGGTGGCATGTGGAATTACTAATGGAAACCCTTAACCAAATTTAAGACATGTAAGTGGACATGAAGGGGGTTAAGTGGGATATACTAGAGGGGACCAAGCATAGGTGGATAGCTTGTGTCAAGTAATGGGGGCCCGTTTCAAACAGTAACCCATTCGTATCTTTGTGGGCTCGACCCAAGTCGAGGATGGGACATGCATATTGGGCTTTACTGTAAGAGGCCAAACCGGGTTAGCGGTGGCAACGCAAGTCCAACAGGTTCATATACGTGTGTGGACCCGGGCTGGTAGGTAAGACGTTGTGCATCGTGTAGGTATAAGCCGTGCATTTTTGGTGGTATTGGGTTGCCACTTTGGGAAGTGATACACCCTACTGTGGGGCCAGCACGGGTATCTACGAGTTAAGGAGCCGATCGAATGGGGCAGGGTAGTGGGTACACATAGTGGAGATAGGAGCAGACGGCACCTATGTTGTCAGCTAGGGGTACACGAAGCTACCACTATTATTAATAATTATTATGGGGGTACACCTAGTGGAGATAGGAGCAGACGACACCTATGACGTCAGCTAGGAGTACATGGAATTACAATTGAAGGGGTACATCTAGTGGGGATAGGTACATGTTGGGTACCTATGATAGCAAATAGAGATATATAGTCAATCATGGAGGATAGTGGGTACATCTAGTAGTACACGAAACTATCATCGTTCTATTTACCCAAGAGGGATCAAATTTCTAGAGTGACTAATAGGGGTGCAGTTAGTGTTAGTACAGTACAGTATGGTACAATACGGTAGAGTATAGTAATTGTCCTATATTGATTAGGAAGCGCCATTAACGTTATCTTTGTTTCTCTTGATTGCCTTGCCATACCCATGTGGTTCGCACAGTATTACCTTATTCTCCAACTTATATCTTATCATATTGCTTTAATAATTATATTGTTAGAGTTATCGCACTCGCCAGACTTTATGTCTGACCCCCTTTGTTTCCACCCCTTTTCTTCCTTCCCCCCCCCCACCCCCCACCCCCCCAGGTTCTAAGGGTGGGACTAGTACTAGTGGAGCTTGATTGGGATCTCTTTGGGAGCACCTGGATTTGGATTGCCGAAGTAAAGTTCAGCCTATCATTTTCTTTATGGCTACTTGTAGTAGTGGGATTATGTAGTTTGTTTTATCATGATGGATATTATGTACTTGACTTTGGTTTAAGGTTTTTGATGATGTAACCAAACATATTTACCTTCTGCTGCAATAAATAAAGTTCTAAATTTTCGTGTACTGCTTTATATCTATCTTGTTGTGATTTTCTGTTCTATATTCACTTAAAATGCTCCATGGAAGTTAATGCATTCCCTTTGTGAGTGACATTAATGGACGTGGGGTGTTACACGTGGTATCAGAGCTGAAGGTTACCAGAACAGATAAGATATTTTGAAAAACTATTTTTCAAAAGCATTTTTATAAAGAATACTTTCAAAAATATGTTTGTAGAAGAGAATTTTGAAAGAAAGGTTTATTTTAAGAACATAATCCCCAAGAGCCATATATCCTTCCTTCGATTCTCCGTTTTGAATCTCTTCCTCTTTTTGAGTTTTTCCCCCTTCGCGTATAGATGTTTTTTCTAAGATAAATAAGGTCTTCCGTACAAAGGACGTAGAACCACTTGAAGGGACTTAGACGTTTGTCGGGCTAGATGTTAGCCCAAGGAAGTGGTGGGCTTGTTGGTAGACGATGGGAGGAAGGTTCAAATGGCCGTTTGGTTAATAAAGGACGAAACCTCATCTTGGTGGGAGGACACGTGTAACAACCCGCAAAATCAGAACCAATTTAAAAATTTATTTTAGAAAATTTTAATGAATTTTGACAATATAAAATAATCTATTTTAAATATTAATGATCACAAATTTGATTTAAATCGAAATTAGAATGAATGATTTAATTTTAATTAACAAAAGAGTTAGAAAAACGCGGTAGTTTGAAAAGTCAAACTTGAACTTTGACTGACCATACAGGATGCAAAATTTAACAGATTTTAGTGAAACCAAAAATATTAGAATCTATTTAAAAATATCTTTCCAACGAATCCGAAAAATTGAAATTTCATAGCGGAAATCAAAAGTTATGGCCAATTCAATATTTAGAAAGGTCGCTATGAAATTTATAAAGGTCAAAATGCTACTTTTTGCATACGAAGGAATTTGAACTCGAAACCACTTCCATTGAGTTCAGAATGATGTTTCTACATTGATAAACAGTAAACACTTATATATTTTGAGTTTCGGGATTTATTTGTTTAAAAATGTATTTTTAATATTAAAAATATTGGCCTTAAAAATAGCCATTTTTCAAAAAGTCTCAGAATCCAACGAAATAAATTTTGTTAGAACCGTATAGACATAAGAAAGCCAAAAATAATTTTTCTGTATTTTTCTGAGTTAATTTGTGTCCCCGGTGAAATTATTTGTACGGAAAAACTAGAAATAAAGGACTTAAATTTTAAAACTAAAAAACGGAGGCCTAGATGACAGTTTGGGCTGATGAGACATATCCAGATGAGTTCGGAATGGGGGCTAAATGGTAGGAACGACAGTCGTTGTGCCTAAATCGGAGTTCGGACCAAAACGGGCTTAAACGGGCTAATTAAATAATAATTAGATTAACCTAATATAATAATATAAATTCAAAGTCGGGCTTCTTCTTCTCCTCCAACGTGTTTCAGCCGCACCATGTAACCCATCATGGCCGAAACTTCTCTCCTCCCTATCTCTCAAACCACTGAGAATTAGATCATGCCGTAGCGAAAGTTTTTGAAGCTCTTTTCTTCCTCTTTCTTCTTTGACAAGTCTCACATCAAACCGTTGCCCGTACCTCTCGATTCACCTCCGCAAAGTTCGGCCAAACATGCTGCCGCCGCACCTCCTCTTTGCAGCCGCACCTCCCCATCTTCCCGGTGAAGATATCCCTCTCGTAGCTCTTCAATCTCCGGCAAACCGTTCATAAAACCGTCGACTATAACTCCCGAAATCCGCATTCAAAGTTTTGAACAATTCTGAAAATTGAGGTAAACAGCTTCAGATTTTGTCACGCTTTTAAGCGTCACTGTGTCAGTTGTTAAAGGCCAGAATTCTAATTTTTACATGAATTTCAATTTGAAATCTTTCAGATCCATAACCGCCGTGACTCCAAACATGAGATCTGATTTAAATCACTTCATTTTAGAAACAAGCAAGGTGAGATTCTATATTTTTTATATATAATTAATTTAATTTAATTATATTATCATTATACAAAATGAATGTTGTATGGATTGAATTGTTGTATGGTGGAAATTGATGTTTGTGGCCTATATTGTTATTGATGTGTTGTATGATTGGTGTTGGAATTGATTGTGGGAATTGTTATTCGATGACAAGTAGAAATATTATAATAAAAAGTTTAATCTTTGGTTTTGATTTATAAATAAAGTTTAATCTTTTATCATGATTGACAAATCAAAGTTTTGATTTTTATTTTGAAATGAATAACATTAATAAAGATTCGATCCTTATTTTTGATTCATTAAAATGAATCTTTGTTTTATTTATAAAACATGAAATCTTTTTGTTTATTTATAAAGATGAAACCTTTTTTATTTTTTTATTTTTTTTATTCATAAGGACTAATTCTTTGTTTTTTTTATTTTAAAGGATGAAATTTTGTTTTGGTTACAAAAGAACAAATCTTTGATTTTGTTTACAAAGAACCAATCTTTGTTTTTGTTTATAAAAGATTAAATCTTTGTTTTTGTTTATAAAGCTTGAAACTTTATTTTTGTTTATAGAGATTAAAACTTTATTTTTATTTATAAAAATTGAACCTTTGGTTTTGTTAATAAAGATTATACCTTTGGTTTTGTTAACAAAGGTTACAACTTTGATTTTGTTTGCAAAGATTATAACCTTGATTTCGGTTACAAAAATTACAACTTTGTTTTTGATTTTAAAAAAGTCGATCTTTTTTATGATTGAAAATAAAAAGACGATCTTTTTATATTTAAAATAAAAAGACAATCTTTTTATATTGTAAACAAAAAGATGAAATTTTGACGATGAAAAAAAAACGATCTTTTTATATTTAAAATAAAAAGACAATCTTTTTATATTGTAAACAAAAAGATGAAATTTTGACGATAGAAATAAAAAGACGATCTTTTTATATTTAAAACAAAAAGACAATCTTTTTATATTGAAAAGGAAAAGATGAAATTTTGATGATAGGAGTAAAAAGATGATCTTTTTATATTTAAAATAAAGAAGTTATTATTCTTACATTGTAAAATAGAAAAGATTATATTTTTTACACTGTGAAATATAAAAAGATGATATTTTTACATGTAATTAAAATGTGAATTTACACTGTAGGATAAAAACTACATTTTTAGATGTAATTTAAATATGAATTTATGTCGTATGATAGGAATTACATTTTTCTATGTAATTAAAATATGAATTCCCATCGCATAATAAAGATTACATTTTTCTATGTAATTTAGATGTGAATTAGAACGATAAAATAAAAATGACATTTTTCTATGTAATTTATATATGAGTTATAACGGTATGATAAAAATTATATTTTTCAATGAAATTAAAATATGAATTTGTATTGTATTATGAAAATTACATTTCTTTATGTAATTGGGACATGAATTTATAATGTAAAACTACATTTTTTTTATAATGTAATAAAGAAGTAAGATTCACGAATAAATTAAAAATTACATTTTTATGTAATGAGATAAGAGAATTTGCATCGTGAATTAAAAAGTTACATTTTATGTAATTAGAAATGAGGATTTGCATTGTAAATTAAGAATTACACTTTTATATGTGACTAGAAATTTGAGAATTCGCATGATATGGAAAATTACATTCTTATGTAATTAAAAGACGTGAAATTCGCATCGCATATACAAGGAAATTATTTACATTCTCTTATGTAAATAAAAAGAATAAAATTTAGAAATATATATATTATTTACATTTTCTTATGTAAGTAAAAAGAATGGAACTTGAAATTACAATTATTTACATTTTCTTATGTAAATAAGAAGAATGGAATTTAGAAATACACATATTTACATTCCCTATTGTAAATGAAAAAGAACAAAATAATGAGAATCCTTTTATTTACATTTTGTATTGTAAATTGTAAAGAAAAAGAACAAAATAATGAGAATCCTTTTATTTACATTTTGTATTGTAAAGAAAAAGAACAAAATTGTGTGAACCATTTTATTTACATTTTCTATTGTAAAGAAAAAGTAAAAAGAGAGTTATATTTCTTATTTGTATTTTTTAGATGCAAATAAAGCATAGAAAGAAAATTATACTTTTATTTGTCATTGTTTTGTTAAATAAAAGTAAAAGAGTTAAAAAGACATTTTATTTACCATTGTTTTGTTAAATAAAAGTACAAGATAAAAAAGAACATTTTTTTTACATTGTTTTGTCAAATAAAAAGACAAATACATGAGATACACTTTTCTTTGTGTTTTATGTACAAATAAAAGTACAAGATTAGAAATACACTTTTATCTACACTGTATTTGTTGAAATAGAATTGCTAACAAAATGAGTGTATCACTTTACTCATCTTTGTTGAAAACAGAAATTATGTGAAAATATAAGAATCACTTTTATTTGCATAATATACAGTAGAATTTATACGCAAATATAAAATCCAATTTTTATTTGCAAAAACTTGCATTAGAATTTATATTCTAATATACAATTGTATTGTTGGTCAAAATATACACTAAAAAGTATTGTTAAGAAACTTCATACAAATAAAGAATAATGGAATTTATATTCCATTTGTCATCAGCAATAAAGCTATATAAATAAATTACTGTTTATGTGACTTTAGAAGTATATAGGGAAGTCATACGAGTAAAATATATTTTACTCGATATAAGTGACATGTGTAGTGAAATTGAAATTGGTTAAACCTATTAACCAATTATTTATTTATTTATATGAATTGTTGTTGGCTGAAAACCCCACACGGGTATTGGGATGATATTTGACTGACACAAATCCCAATGTTTAATTATATGTCTATCGATTGATCGACAGACCGCGATGAGCATTATTATTTCATTTTAACGCTCACACAGTTGAAATCGTCACTCTGGTTGTTAATGGATGGATTGAGAATTATTTCCTATTATTACCCTATACATGAAATGTATGAAACCCACATGACCCAAATTATATGGTGCATGGTTGAGTCACATTCCAATGTGGAATTTCTTTTTAAATAAAGAATGTTTACATAATAAAAGAATTTTTGTAAAATAAAAGATTTTGTATTATAAAGAATATTTTACATAAATAATATTTTATTGATTATTTTAAAATATTTTTTTTAATATTTTTAGGATAAATCTTTTATTTAAGATCATTAGATCTTAACATTTATGTTTGGTGAATGATATGTAGATTGGATTTGTAGTGGAAGATGTTTTAAATAACATTTATCCTTTAATCCAATTTACATTGAAATTATTATTTGAAATTTATAAATCTATTTTATAAATTTAAAAGAAGATTTTCTAAAATTAGAATTTTCCAATTTAATATATTAAATTGGAATTAAGTGGAAATTCGATTGATAATAATCGAGATGCACTTCTGTAAAAGAAGACCGATATTATATATGGAATTTAAGAGGCTTTGCCGTTATTCCATTTATAATGTTAGTCCGGTACAGAAATTTATAACGATTATTTGTTGATTTGGTTTCTGTAGAAATTACATATTTTGGAAATTGGTTTTGGGTTTATCGTGAACTGTGTTTTAAATGACACTAGTTCTTTAATCCAATTTAAGACAAGATTGGTTTATTGAAATTAATAACCTTGTAATAATGATTCTTGTATTAAAAATCAAAATTGGAATACTAATAAATCTTTTTAGAAAGATTAAAAATTTAATTTATTTTATCTTTGATAAAATTAATGAGAATCTTTTAATATAAATAATATTTTTATTTAAAAAAAGAATGTTCAGAGTTGGAATGTGGCGTATGGTTGATTTTAATTAAGATTACGTGAATTATTCAGGAAGACCGGGTCTAACCCATTCTGAATAATCATCACGACGATAAAGAGTCGAAGATGAAGACGGTGACTGAAGACCGGAGAGCTTCACATCGTTTGGTTGATGGTGACCGATATCTTGAATTGGGACTGATCCCCCAAGGCAAGGTAAAAGGTGATGATCTTCCAGACATATTGGAGATCGACGGATACGTTGTTTCATTCAGACCCAGAACGGACTTGTAAATGGATAGCATGCCTGACATTGAAATTTATTTCATGTAATTAAATTGGTTTTTATTTAATATATAAATGCATGGTGGCAGAGGATTTATTCTCTTGCTTAACACCCTTTTGTATGTTAAATAATTACCGGTCGCATGATATGAGTTGTTGATGTGGTATGCCAAGTTGCAAATGATCAAGGCTTATTGTTGCAAAGCAGAGCCTTGTGGGATGCTCAAAGCATAGTCTATTTAGGCATAGCTTTGTGTAACGTGACTTCGCGAGCCTCACAGCCCGGTAGAGTCTAAAACGGGAGAAGGGAACGCAGGGAGTGCACACGTTTCTCTCTAGCTAGAGTGGTGCCAGGGACCTACCAGCGCTGGCATTTATTCATTGTGGTTGTTGGATTTTTCGAGGCCTCGGTTTATGCGGTCGCCACTGGCCGTATTATAGGTCCAAAAGGACCGGGGAACGTGTGTTCAGGCATTTCTAATCCACAAAAGTAAGTGTGGACCGGCCCTGCAGGATCCAAGGGTTGGACACAGTACCAATCCTGGGGCATTGCTAGAATGTCTCGAATCGGTAAGGATCTCCTCCCTAGCCTTGACTCAGATGGAAACCCAAATTTCCAATACGACATCACGCGGTTTTGATTGTATACCTATATATGGCAACATAGTGGGATGGGGCACTCATGCCGTCTAGGATTAATACATTTACTTTGATGTATTTCAAATTGGTTGCACACTATTATTATATAATACCGTGTTTATCGTGTCAAGCATCTTTTGATCATTATAAGGTAAAACCCTATCCTCCGGTTTGCGTTGCATTATGTGATGGGACTTGGGTCTTATAATGGTTTCATTTTTCTAAAAAGCATTGCGATATTTTGACGATTTACTTTAGTCATGCACTGGCAATCCATAGGAGAAAACCTGTTCCGCGAAAGTGGCGTGGTCTTGTGATTAGCCTTATTATATTTTATAGGTTAGGTAGAATTCTCACACCAGTCCCATGACTGACCTGTAGTTTGTCCACTGGCAAACTCGGGTGCCCATATTTTCCACATGGGCAGTCGAGTAGCTATTTTTGCAGATATATTAAACAGGATTCTGGGTTGAAGCTTAAAGCTGTGTCCAGATATAGAGAGTCTTCCGCTGTGTTCTTCCATTGCAGTATATTACATTTTTTGTATTTATCTTCCGTTGTAATTATATTCCAATATCCTCTGACATGTATATTCTGTACTCTGATGTAACATTTATTATAGTGTTATAAAAGTATTCTGTTGTTGTTTTAATATGTTGTATTCCCAAAGTTAAAGTATTCGTAGATTTTCACTTTTTGGGTCAGACCTGTGTGGTTTATGGTCGATTCAAGGGTGGGAATTTGCGGGTCTTTACAAGACGAATGGAGAATGTGAAGAAGAAGGCTAGTTGTTTTGGAGAAACAGGACACCTTAGTACTGTCCAAAGAGGCAAGGATAAGGTACATGATCTTCTGGAGGGTAGTTATATTCCCTCACAGCTGGTATACCTGATGGGGGTAGGTCCGTCTAGGTTGAAATTTTGTTTTCTTTATCATCCTGTTCGAACTTTGTTTTATTCTGGCGCTTCATACTCATTAGTATCTACTTCGTTAATTGAAACACTGCACCTAAATACTAGTCTAGTTAAGGATCCCATCCTAATCTCAAATCCTGTTGATGGTTCGGCTCATCCTTCAATGGTTTGTCGGGATTTGAGAGTGCCTATCTTGAGCGTTGGATTTGAATTCAACGCCTTCGTCCTTGGTTTCATGGGCTATAGTTTGATTCTAGGGGTGGATTGGCTAGCCAGGCGGGGTGCCATCCTAGATTGTGAAAGGAGGGTAGTTAGACTATTGATTCGTTATGGAAAGACCCACATATTTCTTATGACCCTAGGGGTTCAGTGATGCTTAGCTGCCTAGAATCTTCTGACGCATCCAACGATGATTGGGAGTCTGTTTGTGTGGTCCGTGAGTATGGAGACGTCGTTGATAAAGTGCGGGGTTTACCCAGAAGTGCGAAATAAATTTTCGTATGTGCTTAATAGATTAAGCAAAGCCAGTTATGTGATCAGCGGTGGTTTTGGAGCAAGACTGGCAAGGACAGCCAGAGTTGGTCAAGTGCTCAATTGGTTGGCCGTCTTACTAGTATCATCTCACATAGGTCGTCTGAATTCGAAGGAGGTATCCCTTGGGTGTTTGTCTGATATTGTTTAGGCCTTTGGGGCTTGCACTTGGGGGATGTCGAGTTCGACTTGGATGGTCTGTGTGAGAGATGGATAGTTGTGACGATTTTTCATGGGATTATATCTTGGTTTTCTCTAGAAGCAGAGAAGAGCATACCCTACATCTTAGGGAAAGCTTAGGGACCCTACAAGCGCACCGGCTTAAAGCTAAGTTCTCCAAAATACCATTTTTGGAGGAAAGAAGTGAGGATTTTAGGGTATGTGGTCTCTAGGGAAGGGTGGTATGATATGGTGGATGGAGTTCTTGGCGTCCTACGATTTCGAGATAGCATATACCCCTGACGAGGGTAACGTTGTGGCGGATGCCTTGAGTAGAAAAAGTTGACATTGAGTCCTTTTTCTGTTGAGCGACGTAGCTTAGAGTTTATCTCTACCTTTGACTTTAGACCATCCATTGATTTTGTACCCAGTTTGCTAGCGTCCTTGAGGTCAGACCTACGCTTTTGGGACGGATTGGTATGGCACAGCAAGATGACCCACAGTTGATTGAGTTAGTAGAAAAGTTCAAAGGAGGGGAATCATCGAGCCGTCTCCATAGGTATACCCTAGGTGATAACGGTTGGTTACGTAGGGACGGTAGACTTTGTGTACCACAGGACGAGAACTTGGGGAAGACCATTCTTGGTGATGCACATCGTTCGAATATGACCATTCATCCCGGCGGGGACAAGATGTACATGGACATGAGACAAGTTTACTTTTGGGTCGGCAGGAAGAAAGATGTGGCCGAGTATGTCGTTAGATTCTTGGTGTGCCAACAAGTAAAAGCAGAGCAAAAGAAGCGCGGCGGATTGCTTCACCCATTGGAGGTCCCACAATGGAAGTGGGAAAGTGTTTCGATGGACTTTGTTGACGGATTACCAAGATCGAGAAAGGGTAATAAGGGGATTTGGGTCGTGGTAGACAGACTTACTAAGAGCGCCCATTTCATTCCCGTAAAGAGTAAGAGGACTGCTCCATGGTTAGCCTCCGTATACATTCGAGAAATAGTTCGGTTGCCCAGTGTTCCTTCTAGCATAGTGAGCGACCGCGATCCTATTTTCACTAGAGAATTTTGGAAAAGCTTGCAAGAGGGGGTAGGGACTCAGTTATGTTCGAGCACCGCATATCATCCTCAGACGGACAGCCAGACCGAGAGGGTGAATCGTATTATAGAGGACTTATTGAGGTTAGATTTCGGAGGTACATGGGAGGACAGATCTTGAGTTTGATATTGGGGACATGGTCTTTGTCAAGGTGTCTCCATTACAGAACGTCGTTCGCTTTGGGTCCGTTGGGAAGTTAGCACCAAGGCTCGTAGGGTCGTTTCCTATTAAGGAATGGATTGGGCAGATGGCGTATAGAGTGGAGTTTCCCGAGAGACTTATTGGTGTACACGACGTATTCCATGTATCACATTTGAGGAAGTGCTTGCACGAGACCGCGAGAGTGGTAGAGCCGAGCTGGCTTAGGGAGGTGGAGATCGAGCGTGATGCGACGATTTGACGAGCTCCTACGTGCATTCTTGGGTCGGAGATTAAGAAGTTGAAGAATCGAGAGGTCAAACTAGTCAAAGTGCAATGGGGAGATGATGAGAGCAGCGCTACTTGGGAGATGGAAGCAAAGATGCGTTCGTTATACCCTTTTCTTTTCGAGGGTATGTCTTTTAATTTCTCCTTTATCGCTTACCTTGTACTTATCTTATCTTTAGTATGTCCTCTCGCTAGTGTCTTTGACATTTAGATAGGATAGTCCTATGGTTGAAACATGTGTTTGAGACATGTTATGGATGATGGATGCATGTGGATGCAAGTGTTTGCTAGTGGTTGCTCGTGGATACATATACACACACTTTAGGCACTAGATCGGCTCAGTCACTTCATATCGCATATTGCATATAAATGTGTGCAAATATTTAAGTAATGGATGTATAATGGTTGTACCATCATATGGATGTTGCATTTTGGTGATTGGTTGTGCACACATGCAGAAATGATATGTATCGATAGGGTTCTTTCGCATACATAATGGACGCATGACACTATCATGGTTTGCATTAAGTAGGTCAACTAAATCAGTAGACCGCCTGATTTTGCATTAGATAAGGAACATATACACACACTTCTTGCATATGTTCATACATCATTAGAAATTTTATAATGGTTTGCATTAAGGAGGTCAACTGAATTAGTAGACCGCCTGATTTTGCATTAGATAAGGAACATATACACACACTTCTTGCATATGTTCATATAGCATTAGAAATTTTATAAGGACAATGGGTGCCTATGATTGATGGTTGAGTAGATGGTTGTTTGGATGGTAGGATATGCATTCTCCTTAACCTGGAGATTTTGGGGGCGAAATCCTTTAAGGAGGGGAGAATGTAACACCCTGGATTTTTGAATAATCGAATTAACTAAATTAAAGAATAATTAATCTCAGACGTGAGAATTATGGGAAATGGGTTGCGCCATTGTGTTTGTCTCGGAATTCTGGTCGAAATAGAGTCCGAGTTTGCGGGAAACGGGTACCGGATGAAGGAGTTATGGACAAACGAAGTTTGGTGGCAAAACAAGAAAGAGAGAAGAAAAAAGAGAAAAAAGGGGATTGCACTGGTGCACTTGGGAAGTGCGCCAGTACAAATTTTGAAACACCCCACCTCCATTAGGGTCACTCTCAAAGGGAATGCCCTAATTTTGGTGGAGGTTTATAAGTATAAGTCACAGATATACAAGACAGATATAAGAACATATATTTTTGAACAGCGGAAAACAACAACTTTTATTTCATTAAAATATGTGTTACACAAACCATGCCATAATTATCTTACAATATTTCCAAAATCATAACTGTCTTGATTACATTATTTAAAGAAGCATAAAGAAAACATAAATAAACAGCAAAAGTCCCATAGTTGTTGTCCAAAGCCATAGTCCAAAACGAAAAGATCCAAGCAATACATTCTTTCTCTTCAAGCTGGATATGAAGGCTGGTCAAGCTGCGGTATTCCCTCCCTGTGGACCTGGGGGGGGGGGGAACGGAAGGAAAGAAGACGAAAGAAAAGTAGAGTCAGACATAAAGCCTGAGTAAGTCTAGGACTATTCAGTCTATGAATAAAGAACTGGGTATGATAAGTATAAACTAGAAATGGGAAAGCACCACATACTTAGTTAAGTTGTCTAGGGTCGAATATACTATCGTACTCCATGTTAATCTCTGTACCCATATAAACTAGTTCCCAACAGGCACCCCCATAATCAGGGTGAAGTGATCCATTTTATGTTGATCGGCTCCTACTCGCATAGTTACATGTGTCTTACGGCCCCCGATGTTGTAGTTACCTATGCTGGTCCCACCATGGGGTGTATCAAGTCCCATGGTGGCGGCCCGACACAATCCTAGAATGCACAGGTATGCTACTGGTGCTCAGTGCCTTATTTTTCTGCGCCGGAGTGTGTGCACGCCCGCACCCCGTTAGAACCTACACTTCTGCACCACCGTCGTCGATTTGACCTCTTACAATCAGCCCAGTAATCGTGCCCCACCCTGCCTAGTTTCAGGGTATCATGATACACCTTATAGGGTTACTGCTGAAAAGGGTCCCCCGCTACTAGGTTTTCTATTTCTAGCTAACATGCTAATTTGGTTAAGTGTTTTGTAAACCTAACCCCCGATCAGTCTGTTTAGTTTAGCATGTTCCATTTTGATTAAGTATTAATATAATTTACTTAATCCTATCAATCCAGACTCAGCCTTAATTGTATTATTAAAGCCTTGACCTCTCACATTAGACAGGTATTGTTGTGGCTGCCTGTTGCCGGTTGGGTCCGGGCAGTCTTACGCCACAACTCAGTCTAACCTCGGGTCCTTATTGGGCTCCATGTTTAACCACCCACGTTGGATAGGTATTGTTGTGACTACTGGACAGCCGGGCGGTTCCGGGCAGGTTTACATCACAACTCAATCCAACCTCGGGTTAAACACATCGTATTTTCTACATTTACATATTTTGTCTTTCTTCTTTTTATATGTAAATATTTGCGGCCCATTATTCAAAAATCAATTTAAGCTAATGGTGTAAAGGTTTACACCAATCATGGGCCCAACCCATTCTTGAATTTGGGCCCATCTACTTTTATATTTTCATTTATTAATTAATTTGGCCCAACGCTATTTCCCCCGTTTTATACGTTCGTTTATTATAATATATGTTGGGCTTAGCCTTTTAAGCCCAACTTAGCACGTGAAAAAGGGGAGGCTTAAAACGTGATTATATACACAAAAAGGGGAATGTGAACGCATGAACTTGCAACATAACGTTGGAACTACAAAATAGAAACTGGTGTACTTGCATTGTGGTAACATATACTTTGGTCATAAAGCATAAGTGACATGACTCAAACCATGTAAACTTGTAGTTAAGTTAAGAATCTAAATAAATTAGATATCATTATTGACACATAGTCTTAACTACAACATAAACCTATAATTTTACTTAGGCATAATGTCAAACATAAGCAAATCATGTTTATAAAATTACTATATGTTTACAAAGGTGCTTACTTTTGTTACTAATACAAAAGTATAGTTCAACTAGAATTATTCCAACTTAATCATGATTTTTAATCATGGCACAATTTTACCCAAACATGAAATGACGGTTTTTGATCTATTCATATAACCATGGCATAATTATTCCTAAACATGAAATCATGGTTTTTACTTTATTCATGCAAACTTGCAATTAGAATGTAAATCTAACTTAGCTATGTGTAACATATATTATATATATTTCTTGTTAACAACATAGGCCTAACATGTTTTTCAATTAGGCATAATACCAAACATAGCCTAGTCATATTCATAAAATCAACATAAGTTCACAAAGAGGCTTACTTTTGTTTTTAATACAAAAGTATGGTTTTATACATAGATCATGATGCCAATTCCAACATAATTTCATATGAATCATAATACCCCAAATTTGATCCAATTACACACAAAGTGATTTTTGTACAAAAAATATACATTATGTTGGCATAGTAACAAAACCACATACTTGCATGAATCTCAATAAATCAACCACAAACATGTAGCTTCAACATGAATTACATACTTGCGAATATCCAATCGTTATATCACAACATTCCAAATCGATTAGAATCATAGCAACGCACAAATATGAATTATTATCGCCACAATTCCATTTCTTACATTACACAAATCAACAAAATTATTTATTACATATCGGAATAGCACTCTACTTACAATCGTGTGACTAATTCTTCAATTTAGGAATCTGAATTCTGGATTTGGAGATGCTATTCCCTTGACGTAGGCGTTGATTTGATTTGTTTAAGTTTGCTTTATGCTTTAGAGTTTGTCTCCTAATTGTCTCTCAAATTGGTGGCTACTCCTAGTCGTTCCTCAGCAGCATGATGGCCATTGTATTCTATTATTTGTGTGAGTTTAGTTTAGGTTTGAGTTGTATATATAGAATTTTAGGATTAATTTAGGCCGTTTGATTAATCCTAGAAATGACCACAACCGTTCAGTCAGGATAGAGTTATCCTATTGACTCAGCCATGAGTCAGAAATGACTCAGCATTGACTCAGCGATGAGTCAGAAATGACTCAGCGTATTAAATGTTCACCAATTCAAACGTAAATACGTATTTAATAGATACATTTTCCCCTTTACCGTATTAATTACCCATATATAAATATTTATTTATATATGAATAAATATTTTCTTACCTTTAATTTGTCATAATTAAAAATTGGAGAAGGCCAAAAAAAAACCATCCTTGACAACCAAAAATGCGCAACGTACGCTACATGATGCGTACACGTCATATATATATATATATGCGTATATGTATATATATATTATATATATATATATATTCATTTTTTTCTCTACCTTCCCAATTACCCATTTTCACACTAAACCACTTTTTGAACTGCGTTCACACTAGGCTATTTTAAGCCATTCCCCTAAAACAAAAATAGGGCGCTGGCGGGGATCGAACTCTGTACCTCTTATATGCAAGTGATGTGTTCCAACCAAATGAGCTACTAAGTCTTTTGCTTACAAACCCTAGAACAATGCTAAACATTATTCGTTTCCCATTCTTTTTTTTTCATGTTTTGCTGCGATATTTAAATTAAAGATATCTTCTTCACACGTTATCCGTTTTGCGTAAACTCGGACTATATCTCAAGCAGAATTTCGAGGCGAATGCAATGGCGTAACCCGTTTCCCTTAATTCTTTGATTTGAAATTAATTATACTTTAATTTGTGAATTTCACTGTTATAGAATACACGGGGTGTTACATTCTCCCCCACTTAAAAGGATTTCGTCCCCGAAATCTTCAAGTTAGGAGGAATGTATATCCTAACATCCAAACATCCATCTACTCATCCATTAAAAACGAGTATCCATTGTCCTTAAAAGACTTCTAATGCTTCATGATCATATGCGAAGTGTGTGTGTACATGTACTTATCTAATGCAAAATCAGGCGGTCTACTGATTCAGTTGACCTCCTTAATGCGAATTATGTGAGTGCCATGAATCCATTATGTATGCAAATTTTTCCTATTCATGATTCTACATGAGTGCACAATCATTCATACAAATGCAACATCCATATGGCAACACATTAAAGTTCAACCATATACGAATGAAAACATATAAGCATATGTAATATGAAGTGACTGAGCCGATCTAAAACCTAGATTGTGTGTGTATATGCAACCACGAGCAACCACTAGCAATCACTTGCAACCACTTGCAACCATCATCCATAACATGTTTCAACTACATGTTTACATCCAAAAAGATTCTACCTATGGTTCTCAAGATAGGATCGAGGAGAGAAATAGGATAAAACAAAGCATCTAGAATAAGTTAACGATGTACCGCCAGAAGGTCCGGTCTGCTTCTCAGGGCAGTCTTTGCTGATGTGTCCAGTCTTCCCACAATGAAAACATTCACCTTGCTTTCTCTTCATCTTTCTACAATCCTTGGCTATGTGCCCTTCCGTACCACAGTAATTGCATTTCCTTTTATCACGTGAGTTGTTGTTCTTGCCTCCTTTCTCGGGGTCTACCTTCTTATTCTTAGAATCATTGGGCTTGACCTCTTTCTTCCCTTGAGAGTTTTCTGCCTCTGTTTCCTTCTTGTCCTTATCTTCCTCGTTCAACAATGCCATCTGCACCAACCTTTCGTACGTAGCTCCCATGGGTATATGGGTCATGGCCAAACTGTGTAATGGCTCATTCAACCCTTTGACAAAGCGGAGAGCCTTCTTGTGCGAGGTGTTGACTAGGTCCAGCCCAAACCTAGCCAGCTCATCGAATTGATTAACATACTCTTTGACTGTCATATTCCCTTGCTTAAGAAATAAGAATTTTTCCAACTGAAGACTCCTTTCAGCTTCCGAGAGAAATTTAGCCTCAAACCTTGCCCTAAAGTCCTCCCATGTTTCCACCGGTCTTTCTGCATTAGTGACTTCCCACCAGTAGGAAGCCTCACCCTTTTGTAGCCATACTGCCAGTTGTACTTTCTGTCTATCTTCTACCTCAAAGATGATGAATAAGTCCTCGGTTTCTTTCAGCCAATTTCTAGCTGCCACGAAGGACTCAGTTCCATGAAAATCCTTTCCTCCCATAGCTTTAAAATCTTTACATATCTTAGCAAACGTGTTTCCCCATGGAGGAGGTGGAGGAAGAGGTGCTGCTGCAGCTGGATGATTTCCTACAGCTGGGGGAGGAGGAACGGTAGGACCTGGCTGAGTGGCCCTTGCTTCTAAGAACCGTCTAAACCAACCAGGTATTGGTACACCCTCTGGCAAGTTAAGTTCTTCGGACATGCTGAAACAAAAAGGATAGATTCAAAACGAAGGATAAAAGATAGTACCTATGGCTTTGGGAGGGACTTTGCCTTTTAAAATAAAATAATATTTTATTTCTTTAAAAAAATGCTTCTTTAAATTTCCTTTTTGAAAATAATTTTTCAAAACTTTTTATCTTATCTGGTAAACCTATGCTCTGATACCAAGTGAAACACCCCACCTCCATTAGGGTCACTCTCAAAGGGAATGCCCTAATTTTGGTGGAGGTTTATAAGTATAAGTCACAGATATACAAGACAGATATAAGAACACGTATTTTTGAACAGCGGAAAACAACAACTTTTATTTCATTAAAATATGTGTTACACAAACCATGCCATAATTATCTTACAATATTTCCAAAATCATAACTGTCTTGATTACATTATTTAAAGAAGCATAAAGAAAACATAAATAAACTGCAAAAGTCCCGTAGTTGCTGTCCAAAGCCATAGTCCAAAACGAAAAGATCCAAGCAATACATTCTTTCTCTTCAAGCTGGATATGAAGGCTGGTCAAGCTGCGGTATTCCCTCCCTGTGGACCTGGGGGGGGGGGGGGGGAGGGGGAACGGAAGGAAAGAAGACGAAAGAAAAGTAGAGTCAGACATAAAGCCTGAGTAAGTCTAGGACTATTCAGTCTATGAATAAAGAACTGGGTATGATAAGTATAAACTAGAAATGGGAAAGCACCACATACTTAGTTAAGTTGTCTAGGGTCGAATATACTATCGTACCCCATGTAATCTCTGTACCCATATAAACTAGTTCCCAACAGGCACCCCATAATTAGGGTGAAGTGATCCATTTTATGATGATCGGCTCCTACTCGCATAGTTACATGTGTCTTACGGCCCCCGATGTTGTAGTTACCTATGTTGGTCCCACCATGGGGTGTATCAAGTCCCATGGTGGCGGCTCGACACAATCCTAGAATGCACAGGTATGCTACTGGTGCTCAGTGCCTTATTTTTCTGCGCCGGAGTGTGTGCATGCCCGCACCCCGTTAGAACCTACACTGCTGCACCACCGCCGTCGATTTGACCTCTTACAATCAGCCCAGTAATCGTGCCCCACCGTGCCTAGTTTCAGGGTATCATGATACACCTTATAGGGTTACTGCTGAAAAGGGTCCCCCGCTACTAGGTTTTCTATTTCTAGCCAACATGCTAATTTGGTTAAGTGTTTTGTAAACCTAACCCCCAATCAGTCTGTTTAGCTTAGCATGTTCCATTTTGATTAAGTATTAATATAATTTACTTAATCCTATCAATCCTGACTCAGCCTTAATTGTCTTATTAAAGCCTTGACCTCTCACATTAGACAGGTATTGTTGTGGCTGCCTGTTGCCGGTTGGGTCCGGGCAGTCTTACACCACAACTCAGTCTAACCTCGGGTCCTTATTGGGCTCCATGTTTAACCACCCACATTGGATAGGTATTGTTGTGACTACTGGACAGCCGGGCGGTTCCGGGCAGGTTTACATCACAACTCAATCCAACCTCGGGTTAAACACATTGTATTTTCTACATTTACATATTTTGTCTTTCTTCTTTTTATATGTAAATATTTGCGGCCCATTATTCAAAAATCAATTTAAGCTAATGGTGTAAAGGTTTATACCAATCATGGGCCCAACCCATTCTTGAATTTGGGCCCATCTACTTTTATATTTTCATTTATTAATTAATTTGGCCCAACGCTATTTCCCCCGTTTTATACGTTCGTTTATTATAATATATGTTGGGCTTAGCCTTTTAAGCCCAACTTAGCCACGTGAAAAAGGGGAGGCTTAAAACGTGATTATATACACAAAAAAGGGAATGTGAACGCATGAACTTGCAACATAACTTTGGAACTACAAAATAGAAACTCGTGTACTTGCATTGTGGTAACATATACTTTGGTCATAAAGCATAAGTGACATGAATCAAACCATGTTAACTTGTAGTTAAGTTAAGAATCTAACTAAATTAGATATCATTATTGACACATAGTCTTAACTACAACATAAACCTATAATTTTACTTAGGCATAATGTCAAACATAAGCAAATCATTTTTATAAAATTACTATATGTTTACAAAGGTGCTTACTTTTGTTACTAATACAAAAGTATAGTTCAACTAGAATTATTCCAACTTAATCATGATTTTTAATCATGGCACAATTTTACCCAAACATGAAATGACGGTTTTTGATCTATTCATATAACCATGGCATAAATATTCCTAAACATGAAATCATGGTTTTTACTTTATTCATGCAAACTTGCAATTAGAATGTAAATCTAACTTAGCTATGTGTAACATATATTATATATTTCTTGTTAACAACATAGGCCTAACATGTTTTTCAATTAGGCATAATACCAAACATAGCCTAGTCATATTCATAAAATCAACATAAGTTCACAAAGAGGCTTACTTTTGTTTTTAATACAAAAGTATGGTTTTATACATAGATCATGATGCCAATTCCAACATAATTTCATATGAATCATAATACCCCAAATTTGATCCAATTACACACAAAGTAATTTTTGTACAAAAAATATACATTATGTTGGCATAGTAACAAAACCACATACTTGCATGAATCTCAATAAATCAACCACAAACATGTAGCTTCAACATGAATTACATACTTGCGAATATCCAATCGTTATATCACAACATTCCAAATCGATTAGAATCATAGCAACGCACAAATATGAATTATTATCGCCACAATTCCATTTCTTACATTACACAAATCAACACAATTATTTATTACATATCAGAATAGCACTCTACTTACAATCGTGTGACGAATTCTTCAATTTAGGAATCTGAATTCTAGATTTGGAGATGCTATTCCCTTGACGTAGGCATTGATTTGATTTGTTTAAGTTTGCTTTATGCTTTAGAGTTTGTCTCCTAATTGTCTCTCAAATTGGTGGCTACTCCTAGTCGTTCCTCAGCAGCATGATGGCCATTGTATTCTATTATTTGTGTGAGTTTAGGTTAGGTTTGAGTTGTATATATAGAATTTTAGGATTAATATAGGCCGTTTGATTAATCCTAGAAATGACCACAACCGTTCAGTCAGGATAGAGTTATCCTATTGACTCAGCCATGAGTCAGAAATGACTCAGCATTGACTCAGCGATGAGTCAGAAATGACTCAGCGTATTAAATGTTCACCAATTCAAACGTAAATACGTATTTAATAGATACATTTTCCCCTTTACCGTATTAATTACCCATATATAAATATTTATTTATATATGAATAAATATTTTCTTACCTTTAATTTGTCATAATTAAAAATTGGAGAAGGCCAAAAAAAAAACAATCCTTGACAACCAAAAATGCGCAACGTACGCTACATGATGCGTACACGTCATATATATATATATATATATATATGCGTATATGTATATATATATATATTATATATATTCATTTTTTTCTCTACCTTCCCAATTACCCATTTTCACACTAAACCACTTTTTGAACTGCGTTCACACTAGGCTATTTTAAGCCATTCCCCTAAAACAAAAATAGGGCGCTGGCGGGGATCGAACTCTGTACCTCTTGTATGCAAGTCATGTGTTCCAACCAAATGAGCTACTAAGTCTTTTGCTTACAAACCCTAGAACAATGCTAAACATTATTCGTTTCCCATTTTTTTTTCATGTTTTGCTGCGATATTTAAATTAAAGATATCTTCTTCACACGTTATCCGTTTTGCGTAAACTCGGACTCTATCTCAAGCAGAATTTCGAGGCGAATGCAATGGCGTAACCCGTTTCCCTTAATTCTTTGATTTGAAATTAATTATACTTTAATTTGTGAATTTCACTGTTATAGAATACACGGGGTGTTACAAATTTGCATTGGTGCACTTCTCAAGTGCGCCCAGGCCGAGGAAAAACCTGCACAGCCTTCTGGTTCAGTCTGACCCATGTTCTGACCCATTGTTGAGTCCTTTCTGACTCCTTGCTGAGTCATTAGGGCTGACTCATCACCTTATCTTGACTGAATGGCTATGAATAACCCTAAGATCATCTGACGGCTTAAATTAATTCAAAACTCTATAAAAAGACCTATAGACTCAAACCCTAAATCAGAATTAAAATTGAAACTATGGTCGTCATGCTGTCGTCTTGAACCCTAGAGTAGCCGCCACCAAAATTAAGAGGAAGAACAACAAATCAAATCATTACTATTCAACCCTAACAACGAATCTTCTTCAAAGGAGAGCTAATGCAACTCCAGAAATCAGAATTCAGAACTCAAGACCGCTTTTGAGTAGAGAGTTCGATCACCTTAACAAAATAATTGCTAAATTAATTATGATGTGATATACGTTGGATTATAAGTTGTGGTTGTGAACCAAATTCATATGTTTAATCATGTATGCTAGCTTGATTCATATTATATGATGTTATGCAAGTTTCACATATGATGTTATGCATGTTTTATATATGATGTTATGCAAGTTTCACATATGATGTTATGCATGTTTTATATATGATGTTATGCAACTTTCACATATGATGTTATGCATGTTTTATATATGACATTATGCAAGTTTTGTTATGCAAGTTTCATGTATGATGTTATGCAAGTTTCACATATGATGTTATGCAAGTTTCACATATGATGTTATGCAAGTTTTGTTATGCAAGTTTCATGTATGAAGTTATGCAAGTTAATAAGATCACGTAAGTTGTATGCGAGTTATATGATGTTATGTAAGTTTGGATCTAAAATATATGCCAGTAGTTCATGATGTTAACTTGTGTCAAAGATTCCTTTTATATAATCCAATCACCTAGGTTTATAACATCAGTTTTTATGCGAATATGGATGTGGAACATATGCTAGCTCGTATAGGTATTATGTTCATATGCAAGTTTAAGTGATAATTGGATTCATATATATACGAGTTCACACCTTTAAAGTTTAGATCCATATTCAAGTTGACATTTTTTATTTTGAATCTATGACATGCCTAGTTATGCAAGTTTACACCTTTATGTGGATCCATAGTTTACTCAAGTTAACACCTTTATTGGATCCATAGTTATGCAAGATGACACCTTTTTGTTCAGGTTGACGACATACGCAGTTTATGTAAGTTTGTGATAATTACCTAGGCTAGTTGGGTGTAAAATTATGTTCATACATGCAAGCTCACACCTTTTAAATCTATGATGTTTGGATCCTTGATAATACCAAGACTATGCAAGTATGTTGTAATTCTTAATTGCAAGTTAGATGCAAATTAGATCTATTATTATGTGTATGTGACTTTGTGATGTTTATTCTTTTTTTAAGTATTAGACTATTTGCTAGTCTAATATGTATACATCATGTTAAGCAAACGAATGACGAGGGTACGAAGGGGATAATAGTGGATACACACATATTGTGAATTTGGCATGTAATGGCCTAAAAAGGCATGTAATTAATTTTAAAGAATAAAATTAATTAGTAATGAATTGGTATAATTTATATACCATAAATAGATGAGCACAAATGCCTTAAAAGAAATAAAATATAATTGTGGTGAAAATTGGTATGATTTTACATACCATAAATGGATGGACATAATTGAGTCAATTATGGACATCGTTAAATTTGGAATTGATTGATAATTTGAATAGGGAAAGTAATTCAAATTGGTGAATGATTAATTAGGAGTAATTAATCGTCTAAGACACGAGGTTAGATTCTTTTATGGGGTAAGACTGCCCGGACCCGCCCGGCAAATCCAGCTTCCACAAATGCCAGTCTAATGTGAGAGGTCTTAGGCATAAATTAAATACGTAACAATTGTAAAGACACGAGGTTAGGCTCTTTTGTGGTGTAAGACTGCCCTTACCCGCCCGGCAAATCCAGCTGCCACAAATGCCAGTCTAATGTGAGGGGTCTTTATGAGGTTACGGTCTTAATGAATTAAGAAACACTTAACCAGATAAACATGTAGTGGGACATGAGGGAGTTAAGTGTGTGCCTTGGGTGGCATGTGGAATCTAGTGGGTGCCTTGGGTGGCATGAGGAAATACGATTAGTAACACTTAACCAAGGTAAAACATGTAAGTGGGACATAGGGGTTAAGTGGGTGCCTTGGGTGGCATGTGGAATTACTAATGCAAACCCTTAACCAAATTAAAGACATGTAAGTGGACATGAAGGGGGTTAAGTGGGATATACTAGAGGGGACCAAGCCTAGGTGGATAGCTTGTGTCAAGTAATGGGGGCCCGTTTCAACCAGTAACCCATTCGTATCTTTGTGGGCTCGACCCAAGTCGAGGACGGGACACGCATACTGGGCTTGACTGTAAGAGGCCAAACCGGGTTAGCAGTGGCAACGCAAGTCCAATGGGTTCATATGCATGTGTGGACCCGGGCTAGTAGGTAAGACGTTGTTGCATCGTGTAGGTATAAGCCGTTCATTTTTGGTGGTATCGGGTTGCCACTTTGGGGAGTGATACACCCCACTGTGGGGCCAACACGGGTATCTACGAGTTAGGGAGTCGATCGAATGGGGCAGGGTAGTGGGTACTCCTAGTGGAGATAGGAGCAGACGGCACCTATGTAGTCAGCTAGGGGTACACGAAGCTACCACTATTATTATTAATTATTAAGGGGGTACACCTAGTGGAGATAGGAGCAGACGACACCTATGACGTCAGATAGGAGTACATGGAATTACAATTGAAGGGGTACATCTAGTGGGGATAGGTAAACGTTGGGTACCTATGATAGCAACTAGAGATATACAGTCAAACATGAAGGATAGTGGGTACATCTAGTAGTACACGAAACTATCATCGTTTTATTTACCCAAGAGGGATCAAATTTCTAGAGTGACTAATAGGGGTGCAGTTAGTGTTAGTACAGTACAGTATGGTACAGTACGATAGAGTATAGTAATTATCCTATATTGATTAGGAAGTGCCATTAACGTTATCTTTGTTTCTCTTGATTGCCTTGCCATACCCATGTGGTTCACACAGTCATTACCTTATTCTCCAGCTTATATCTTATCATATTACTTTATTAATTATATTATTAGAGTTATCGCACTCGCCAGACTTTATGTCTGACCCCCTTTGTTTCCACCCCTTTTCTTCCTTTTCCCCCAGGTTCTAAGGGTGGGACTAGTACTAGTGGAGCTTGATTGGGATCTCTTTGAGGGCACTTGGATTTGGATTGCCGAAGTAAAGTTCAGCCTATCATTTTCTTTATGGCTACTTGTAGTAGTGGGATTATGTACTTTTCTTTATCAAGATGGATATTATGTACTTGACTTTGGTTTAAGGTTTTTGATGACGTAACCAAACATATTTACCTTCTACTGCAATAAATAAAGTTTTAAATTTTCAAGTACTGCTTTATATCTGTCTTGTTGTGATTTTCTGTTCTATATTCACTAAAAATGCTCCACGGAAGTTAATGCATTCCCTTTGTGAGTGACATCAATGGACGTGGGGTGTTACACGTATATATATATATATATATTTATATATATATATATATATATATATAATTTCCACTAACTGACTAGCAGTTCAATCAAACAGTCAACACACAATCAAACAGACAATTTTTAATATTTTAAGAATACACTGTAAAAATAGAACTATTCAGAGTTCGTGAGTTTTACTCACATTGGCGCGTTAATCATTAAATAACGGTTTGCGTTCTTTGATTGAGTCGGACAATTTATTTTGCCATAAATTGTAACGGACTCCAATTGACTCGCGGTCAGTTCCATTTTGTAGCGTCCGTCCATACGGTCCCAACGCAACTTACGGTTCATCAATCTAACTCCGTATGACCAAGATATAAAGGTTACAAGTTTTAATACTAATTTAAATAAAAAATTTTAATACTAATTTAAATAAAATTAAACATCAATTAAATCCAAACTGGGCCTCACCACAACCCATATCGGCCCAAACCCAGATGGACAGTACCCTCTTCCTGAATGAAAGCTTCGTTGACCCGCTCCTTTGAAATGTCATAGCCTAACTTCCACCATCAACGTGAATCACCTCGTTCTCCTCCATCGTTCCACTGATCATCACGAAACCACCATCAACGTCTTGCTTTTCCACCACTCCACCACCCTATCCCCAACATGCACAGCTCTCACTCCCCCTTTCAAAACCGTTGATCACGGTTTCTGCTCAACCTCGACAACCCACCGACCTTAAATATCACCGAACCCCACAATTTCTTCACACTAGGTGCGGATTTTCTTCCCAATCCCAAAAATGCCATCCAATCGAACCAACTCCTTCTCGATTAGCCTAAAACCTCAACCCTAACCTATTTGAAACGCACGCTGTCACAAAGCAGAGGATCTCAACACAACCGAGTACCTCAAAACGCATTCCAGAACGTAGAGAAACACACATGGATCATAAATATATAAGTATTATGATTTTTAGGATTTAATTCGATTTTCCATTGATTTTATTTTGAATTTTGAGAAGCATGACATTTTCTTTAAGAAGCCCAAACTGGCGGCTTGAAATGTTTGACTTCAGAAGAATGATTTCTAGGTTAAGAGATGGTTGATGGTGTATTTATAAGGTTAACTTTTTATTATTTTATTCATTTTATTTGTTCATTTGTCGCTCTTAAAATTCTCACGATCGCATACACTATCCAAAAATCACCAAACTGGACATACTGCTAGAGTTTGACATTACGATCCCAACGAAATTGGTTTAGTCGAATTCCGACTTCGTATGCTCACACAACGTATTTTTAACTGTCAAAATACTAACTGTTTTTCACTCTAAAAATCCGTACGGCCACATACTGACTCTAAAAATCACGAAACTTGGAATCTAACAATAATTCAATATTGCAGATCCAACAAAATTAGTTTCTTCGAAAACCGAGGTCGTTTGCAAAACTGGTTATTTTTAAAGCTCTGAATGACCTATTTAAATAAATAAATATATTTAAATATAATTAAATTAAATACAAATAATTTATATTATAGTATATACTCACAGTGGAATACCATACAGCTCTACTCAGATTTATAACTTGATATTTCAAACCCCGATTAAATCGATATTCGATTTAAAATGAAATCCCTTTTTAAAATATAATTAATTCCTTTATAAATTATAAAGGAATTTCGCAACGACTTTTCTAAAATTTGATTTGGATATATCTCAAAATCTACACGACGAAATCCCGATTTTTCTCTTCCACTAGAAAGATATACTCCACCAGCTCCACACGTTTCTTGTTTCACATAAATCCGGCTTAAAACGAATCCTGTACATTCAGTTGAAGTTCAAATTGCCGAATAGCGAACTACCACGCCATTTTGAGCTCTATTTTAATTATATTATAATTCTACGTTCAAACTGACGTCGATTGAATATATTCGTCAATATAATTCAACTCTAAGCTGAATTAAATCTTACGGATGATCCAGTTCACAGAATATTGTGATTTCCAATATTTTTGATTATTTATGAATTAAATATATTATTCTATTATTTAATTTAATTAAATATTCCATATTTTAATTAAACGACGATTTAATTCCCTATATCCCTATTTAAATAATTAAATTAATTAATTATTCCATAGCTAACAATGCGGGTCCTTACAAATTTCCAATACGACATCGTGCGGTTTTAATTGTAAACCTATATGGCGACATAATATATGGTACCTATGCTATTTATGATTGATACATTTATGTTGAAATTGTTTATGAAACACCTAGACATTAATAATAATATCAAATAATTTTTTCTTCTGCGTATCAAGCATGTTTGGCCATTATAAGGTAAAACTCAATCCTCTGGTTTGTGTTTGCATTGTGTGATGGGACCTGAGTCTTATAATGGCATCGTTTTTCTAAAAAGGCATTGCGCTGCTTATTGATTTACTTTATTTTATGCACTAGCAACAAATGGAGTAAAACCGTTCCGTGACATACGTCGTGGTCCTGTGATTTTCCTTATTCTTAATTAAGTTAAGTAACTGTAGGATTTCTCATACAAAACCCATGACTGACTCGTAGTTTCTTTTCCCTTGCAAACTCCGGTTCCCCTATTTTTACACGAGCAGGCAAGTGAACAGGTGTTGGCTTTCTTTTGGATATGCACCGTAGCATTTTGTGCTCTTTTGGCTAATGATGAAGACCTATCTTATTATCATTTCTTTTGAACTCTTAAGCACTATCTTATGCATGTTCATATTTGATTCCGATGTAGACTTGTTATCTATTTGATGAAACTTGTTATGTACTAAGTAGGATCATGTATCTGTGTAACTCTGATGTAGATGATTTTGATTCTGCCATTATGATATGATGTAAATTGTTCTCTATTTTATGTATTATGCTACGCTATGTTCTGTAATCTGCAGGTGTGATTAATGTGTTATTTTCCAAAGGCTGACCATTCCCGTGGGGCAGGGGTTTGGTCCGTGTCAGGCATGGTATCAGAGAGCTTTGGTTAACCTTAGTTCTGGAGGATAACATATTAAATAACTCGTCAGAGATAGAATCAGCATTATTCTGGGATGAGTAAATCATTAGTGACAGGATTAGTAATATCCTAGAATGAGTACATCAGAATAGCATATAACTTGATTGTTACATCATTGTTTGTGCATATGTCTATATGCTTTTGCCATTCCTTAAGCTATCTTTTCTGTTGGCCTAACTCTTTCCTTGCTATCCTCAGAACTGAAAGGAAATGAGTGGACGAGGCAGAGACAGATGAGGCAGAGGCCAAGGATGGGGCAATGTCCCCACTGTTAATAATCAGCCTGATCTCGACGAGGGTGGATCAGCGGCTAATAATGAGCCCATGTTGCACAAACAACCATTTGATCTTGATACTGTTGCCAAGAAATATAAGATAGAAAACCAAAGGGTAAATGCTTCAATTGCGACCAATATGGGCATTGGACTAATCAGTACAATGCTCCTAAGAGGCTAAGACAGTATGAATCTAGCTCTAGGCAGAAACCCCAGGATACTAGAGAATGCTACAATTGCCATAAGATATGGCATATTAGCAGAATTGCCCATTGTTGAAAAAGTCCAAAGTGGCTCGTGTATATAATGTGGCAGATGCGCCATCTCCTCCTACAGGCGGAAGTAGACCAGATGCGTTGGAAGGTACGCTTATAATTAAAAATATTCCTATTAAAGTATTATTTGATACGAGATCATCACGAAGTTTTATTTTGAGTACCACGATTAAAAAGTTAAATTTAAAATTGAGAAATCTTGAAGAATCTATTAGCGTCCATAATTCGGTAGGGGGTTTGCTTATCCTCTGTTTCTATTGTAGAGTTCCTATCTCCTATTCTTTTTACCAGTTTTCTTTTAAACTGACCGTCATGAGTTTTTTTGAGTTTGATATTATACTTGGGTTGGATTGGTTGACGAAGTATGAGGTCGAAGTTAAATGTGCCGAAAGATTGGTTAAAGTTAAAACAAAACTTGGGAGTATTATTATACCATGCATAGGCTCAAGTTCCGATAGAAAAAAAAAATTAGTCTTCCCTTGAAGTTTATCCTACTTATATTGAAAATATTCTCGTGGTTAGAAATTATGCGGATGTGTTCGAAGAAGTTGATAGCTTACCTCCTCGTAGAGAAATTGATTTCCGGATCGATCTAGTTCCGAATGCAAGGCCAGTTGTGCATGCTATTCGGAGAATGACGTTGAAAGAGAAAGAAGAGTTAGGTGATCAAAATCGACAGCTTTTATGAAAAGGACTAATCAGGCCTAGTTTCTCGAGTTGGGGAGCAGCCGTGGTATTTGTTCTTAAGTCAAATGGTACTCTCAGATTATGCGTAGAGTACCGAGACTTAAATAAGAAAACATTGAAGAATAAATATCCATTGTCGCGCGTTGATGTTTTATTGGATCACTTGAATTGAGCAAGAGTGTTTTCGAAGATGGACCAAGCTACAAGTTTCCATCAGTTGCGGATTGCCGAGGAATGTGTTCCTTTGACAGCTTTCAGAGGTCCAGACTTATTTTATGAATGGTTAGTAATGTCATTCGGCTTATGTAATGCTCCTGCTTATTTTGTTGATTTGATGAATCGAGTATTTCGCGGAGTGTTGAATAAATTTGTGCTAGTTTTTATTAATGATATTTTAACCTTCTCTAAGTCAGCTAGCAAGCATGCGAAGCATTTGGAACAGATTTTGGAAATTCTGGGAAAGAATGTATTGAAAGACAAATTTTCTAAATGCATTTCTGGCAAGAAGAAGTGAAATTCCACGGTCATGTCGTATCGAAGGAGGGAATTTCAGTTGATCCAGGCAAAATTACAACCAATAGGGATTGGAAGCAATCTAACATTCCCACAGAAGTCAGAAGTTTTCTGGGATTGGCAGAAGTTTTCTGGGATTGGCAGGCTATTATCGGAAATTCGTTAAGGATTTTTCGAAGTTATCTAGTCCATTGACGAAGCTTACAAAGAAGCAGGCAAGGTTTAATTAGACGACAGAATGTAAGGCAACTTTCCAAGAGCTGAAAGTAAGGTGGACTACTGCCCCAGTATTGACTATTATAGATGGCAATCAAGATTTGACTGTCTATACGGATGCGTCTTATGAAGGAGTAGGTGCGATATTAATGCAAAGAGGCCAAGTTGTTGCTTATGCTAGCCGTCAGTTGAAGCCGCATGAGAAGATGTATGTTACTGACGATCTAGAGCTATTAGCCTTGGCATTTGCTTTGAAGATATGGAGGCATTATCTTTTGGGGGAGAAGTTTAAGTTATATACACATCATAAATCATTGAAATATCTGTTCACCCAAAAATACTTGAATTTGAGACAGTAGTGTTGGTTAGAATTTCTTGCGGCGTACGATCTAGATATTTTGTATACTCCAGGGAAGCCAATGTTGTAGCTGACGCACTTAGCAGAAAGAATGCAATCCTCGCTAATCTCATTATTGCACCTTTACTGAATGAGAAGATCTCTGTTCTTCAAAAGGACGATGGTTTTATTCAGAAAATTATTAGAAGAATTCAGCAAGGCGAAGTATCGAGTTTCCAAATTGATAGCAATCTGAGATTGTTAGGCCGAATATTTGTTCTGAATATTCCCAAGCTCAGAAGAGAGGTAATGGATGAATGTCACAAATCAAATCTTAGAATTCATCCAGGGGTGGGTAAGATGTATTACGATCTTAAGCGCACATTCTAGTGGAAGTCTATGAAAAGAGACAGTTCTATATATGTTAGCAGGTGTTCTACTTGCCAACAAGTCAAGAGTGATCAACAGAAGATCGCTGGTTTGTTGCAACCTTTATAGATTCCAGAATGGAAGTGGGACCAGATATCCATGGATTTCATTGATGGTTTGCCTAGAACCAAGAAGGGCAATGATGGTATTTGGGTTATAGTTGATCGTTTCACGATGAGCGCCCATTTTATTCCAGTAAAATTAACTAGAACAGCTTAGAGTCTTGCTCAGACTTATGTAAGAGAGATTGTTATACTGCATGGAATTCCCAACAACATTGTTAGTGATCGCGATCCGATCATTGCTAGTAAGTTCTGGGAAGCATTCCAAGATGAATTGGGAACGAAGATTAATCTAAACACTACATATCATCCTCAGACAGACGGCCAAACTGAAAGGGTGAATCGTATATTAGAAAATTTATTGCAGGCTTGAATTCTTGATTTTGAGGGATCTTGGGAAAATCATATACATTTAGTTCAGTTTTCATTTAATAATAGCTTCCAGGCAAGTTTAATAATGTCTCTGTTTGAAGCATTGTATGGTAGACCATGTACGTCTCCTGCATGTTGGATAGAGCTGGGTAATCGGTTGGTATTGGGTCCGGATATGATCTAAGACGCTTCAGACAAAGTGGATTTCATTAAGAAGCGACTACAAGCATCACAGAGTCGACAGAAGTGTTACGCAGATTATAAAAGAAGAGATTTGGCATTTTCTGTACGTGTACTTGAAAATTTCTCCGATGAGAGGAGTAATACGATTTGGAAAGACGGGGAAGTTAGCACCTCGATATATTGGCCTGTTTTCTATACTCGAGAGGATTGGAACTCTTGCTTACAAGGTTCAGTTGCCAGATTGGTTTCCCGGAGTGCATGATGTGTTTCACATTTCTCAACTTCGCAAGCATGTACATGATCCGGACTTAATCGTGGAAGAAGCATCGCAACAAGATTTAGATATTACTCCGAGTTTGACTGTGCATAAAGAGCCGATGAAGATTATTGGTAGAGAAACTAGAATTCTAAGGAACAAGAAGGTGCATTTAGTCAAAATGTAATGGAGCGGAGATCCTAAAGACTGTACATGGGAAACATAAGATAACATTAAATAGGCTTATCCCAAGTGCAGAGTGGATATCTCTGATTATCGCTATTGATAGGTACATTTATGTTATGTTATGTTACTATTTAGTTCCTACTTTGTTGTTGTTTCTTTTTCGGGTATGAAGAAGTTTTAAGTGAGGGAGATTGTAACAACCCGTATTTTTGGAACCAATTTAAAATTTATTTTTAACTGATTTTCAGAGAAATTAAATATTTTAGATGAATTATTTTGAGAATAAACGACTTAAAATTTATTTTAATCGAAGTTAGAACGTATAAATTTAAAGTTTAATTAAAACGAGCTTGAAATGGCGAGGTAGTTTGAAAATTTGATTTTAAATTTTGAATGAATGTATAGAATTCAATATGAATCAGAATTTGATAAAATAAGAAGGAATATTTTGAATTGTAGTTTTCTAACGGATGTAAGAAATTGAGATTTCACTTTATAAATTATAAGTTATGCCTAAATTAAAATTTATAATATTCACTACGGAAGTTATATATATATATATATTAATATTATATATAGCCCTTAAAAATAACCATTTTGCATACGAATGAATTTGGACTCGAAACCACTCCCATTGAGTTCAAAATGTTGTTTGTGTGTTCGAGAACTATAAACATCGATACCTTTAGAGTTGGCTGAAATTTGGTCTTTTTCTTTGTGTGTATGACCAAAATATCATTTTTTACAAATAGACGAATTTGGACTCGTAACCACTTTCACTGAGTTCAGAATGTCGTTTACGACAACAAAAAGTGTAAGCATCGATATACTCTGAGATTCGGAGATTTGGCACTTTGGTTGGGTCTTGGTTTGGCTAAGCCTAGCCCACTCACTTAAACCCTCCAAGTGCCCTCTCCTCTTCATTTATTCTCCAAACACTTAAGCTAAAATTAGAAAATGGGGAAAGAAATGAGAAATTTGAATTCCTAAGATAGATTTAGCAATTGGGTACTAAATTCTTGAGGAATCAAGTGTAGAAGCTTTGGTAAGTCTCCTCTTCATTTTCTCCATCTTCTCTAGCTTATCTCCTCTTTGATTTTTGATGATTCCAATGAACCAATTCTTAGGAAATCTATTTATATGTGCTTAGATTGGAGATTTGCATGCAATATTGGAAGAGAGGTTGATTTTGCTTGCTATTGTATCTATTCATTGTTTGTAATCAAGCAAAGATGTGAACTTCCATCTCAAATGATTAAATGTGAGAAATCGAAACTAGAAGGGCTAATTAGTCAACTACTTGCATGTTAATTGTTTGGGTTATGCATATGAATTGTTTAAGATGAGTATACACTTTCCGGTTCATTAATTTTAGTCTCATGGAGTTGAAATTTGTGATTTGAATTGTCCACACAATCTAATTCATATGTTGTGAGTTCCTAAGAACCCACACGTATGGCACAAGCCATTAGCTTGTAAAAGTGTAATTTAGTATTTATTTGAGTTTGCATATGCCAGTGTATTGGGTAGGCTAGTGTAACTTAGTCGATTTCATGTATTCATGTTTCATTAAATTGAAAATCATGGCTTGGAGCGCTAATATGATCTATTCACATGCTATTAGTTGTCTTGGTGATATTGTGAAGCTCCGTTGTTGCACCACCAAGTTCTAAGCCTTCACAATTCGCTTATATTGTATTCGATTGCTTTGGTTAGAGAATTTAGTCATTTTGGAATTCATAATCAAAAATCTTTGCAAATCTCTTGTATGAATGTTTGTGCATGAAAGTTGGGTGTTATAAGTTGTTTTGGCAAGTCTTAGAAGCCTATTTTGCATGTATATAACATCATAGGCCTTCGGGCATTGGCCGATATCATTTTGAGTATGAAATTGTAAAAAAATTGAAGTTTAACAGCCCGTTCGTCCATTAACGGCCGACTAGAAAGCATGCCCACGGCCATAAACGGCCGACCAGATAACATTCCCACGGCCATAAACGGCCGAACAGATTTAAAACGACTATAACTTTTTCATACATGGTCTGAATTCAGCGCAACCAGATCGGTTGGAGAGCTTTGTAATGAAACAAATTTGGAGTAATTTGGAGCTTATGACAATTTTTGGCCAAGAAAAAAAACGTCCGATGTAAACAATCGAATGTTTATCGTTATTTAACAATTTCCGAACTCATAACTTTTTCATATCTGGTCAGAAATTTGCAAACTTGGGTCCGTTGGAATCGTGACAATGGACTTTACAACATGAAAATGTAGAAAATGAATTATGGACATGACTTGACTTGAGTTTTCAATTCGATGACCGAATAAAATTCTCGACTAACCTTTTTGCATAAAGTAATAAATGGTGAAGGCGAATGATTTAACCAAGGGAAAGAATTTGATTTAAAATTTTATGCGAGAATTATTTGAAAAGACCGAGTTAAATCTCATTTCAAATAATTAAGCAACGACTAAAAGTCGAAGATAATGAAGACGGTGCAAGACCGGCAATCTACACATCAAATGGATTACTACCGATGCCTTAGATATGGGTAGCTCCCGAGGAAGGGGTTAAAGTGGTAGTTGTCCAGACGTACATGTTGATTGTCTGGATATGCGAGGACCACTTTTCTTTATTGGACAAATGGAACGAAGATTAAGGTGCCTCAGGTTCCGTTCAGACCCTCAACGGACTTGTAAATGGATTGTGTGTCTAACAATGGATTTCAATCTGTGTCGATTGATTTCTATTAAATATATATCTGTTTGGTGGCGAAGAATTTATTCTCTTGCTTAACATCCTTCTCTGAGACGTATGAGCTTGGAGGTTATATATTGATAGATATCAGTTGAATGGCATGAATTGTCAGTGTGGCATGCTAAGATGCAAATGATCAAGGCTTTTGTTGAAAATCAGAGTCTTGTGGATGATGATCAAAGCACAACTTTAAGTAGCATAGCTTTGGGTATAGCGTTGATTCGCGAGCCTAACACCCCTGTTTGAGTCAGAGATGGGATAAGGGACGCAAGGAGTGCATATGTTTCTTTCTAGCTATAAGTGGTGTCATGGTATAGAGCCCAGACATTTTTTACTTATGTGGATGATAGATTGCGAGGCGCCTCCGATATTGAGCTGACTGAAAGGCTCAGAGATAGGTCCAATAGGACCAGGAAACGTATTGTTCTGGAATAACTGATCCTCAAACGTAAGAGAGGACCGACCTTTCAGGATCCAAGGGTTACCCAGAGTGTGTGATCTTGGGTCATCTTGCTAGAGGTGATCCGTATCGGTAAGGAGATCATCCCTTGCCTTGACTCATGACGGAAATCCAATTTCCAGTGCGATATCATGCGGTTTTAATTGTAAACCTATATGGAGACATAATATATGGTACCTATACCGTCTATGATTGATACATTTATATTGAAATTGTTTATGAAACACCTAGACACTAATAATAATATCGAATGAATGATTTTTGTTTTCTATGTATCAAGCATGTTTGGCCATTATAAGGTAAAACTCTATCCTCTGGTTTGCGTTGCATTGTGTGATGGGACCCGAGTCTTATAATGGCTTCATTTTTCTAAAAAGGCATTATGTTGCTTATTGATTTACTATATTTTATGCACCAACAATCCAATGGAGTAAACACGTTCCGTGACATACGGCGTGGTCCTGTGATTTGCCTTATTCTTAATTAAGTTAAGTAACAATAGGATTTCTCATACCAGTCCCATGACTGACTTATAGTTTATTTTTCCCCTGCAAACTCGGGTGCCCCTATTTTTAAATGGGCAGCCAAGTGAACACATGATTGGCTTTCTTTTGGACATGCACCGTAGCATTTGGTGCTCTTTTGGATAATGATGAAGACCTATCTTTTTATCATTTCTTTTGAACTCTTAAGAACTATCTTATGCATGTTTATATTTGATTCCGATGTAGACTTGTTATCTATTTGATGAAACTTGTTATGTACTAAGTAGGATCATGTATCTGTATAACTCTGATGCCGATGATTATGATTCCACCATTATGATATGATGTAAATTGTTCTCTATTTTATGTATTATGCTATATTCTGTAATCTGCTGATGTGATTAATGTGTTATTTCGCAAAGCCCGACCTTGCCACCGTGGTGCGGGGGTTTGGTTCGTGTCAGGTGTGGTATTGGAGAGCTTTGGTTAACCTTAGTTCTAGAGGATAACATGTTAAACAACTCGTCATAGATAGAATCAACAGTATTCTAGGATAAGTAACTCATTAGAGATAGGATTAGTAATATCCTAGAACGAGTACATCAGAATATCATATAACTTGATTGTTACATCATTGTTTGCGCATATGTCTATATGCTTTTGTCATTACTTATGCTATTTTTTCTGTTGGCCTGACTATTTCCTTGCTATCCTCAGAACTGAAAGGAAATGGGTGGACGAGGCAGAGGCAGAAGAGGCAGCGGCCGAGGAAGGGGAAATATCCCCGCTATTAATAATCAGCTTGATCTCGACGAGGGTGGATCAGCGGCTAATAATGAGCCCGTGTGGCAACGACTACCATTTGATCTTGATACTGTTGCCAAGAAATATAAGAACTTCGGTGGAGTGCCATTCATAGGCATTGGAATTGTAATGTAAGCTCAAGCTTGGTTAAGGTCTTGCGAATAGATCTTCGTGGGCCTAGAATTGGTAAATAACAGGAAAAGATTTTTAGCATCTTGGCTACTTAAAGATGAGGCCCTAATTTGGTGGGAAGTAGGGACTGTAGGTGATCTCGAAGTTGACATGACTTGGCGAAGTTTAAAGAAGTCTTTGAGGAAAGGTTTGTTCCACGACGGATGTCCAGCGCTTGCGTGATGAATTTGCTAATCTCTTGCAAGGCGACAAAACTATTCATGAGTATGTAAGCAAGTTTAATGAACTCTCTCGATATGGCCCAGAATTAATTCAAGAACCGATCAGGAAGAACAAGCGATTCATTGACGGTCTTCAGAGGCAGTATCACAGTAGAGTGATAGCGCATATAGAACTTCCATTTGCTAAAGTTGTAGAGATGGATTTTAGAGTGACGGTCTTCGGTTTCTTCTTTCCATCTTCCCCTTCTGCTGCTGCTTCCGTTTCTTATTGTTGTTACCACCCTACTGTGATTTTGGAGCTTCCTTGGCCGCAACAACAACAACTTCCCTTCCTTAAGAAACAAGCTTTCATGCCGAACAACTTTCTCCACAACCTTCTCGTATGGATCATCCAAGTGATCCACCAACGGTCTCCCAATATGCTTTTCCAAACCCGTGACAAACTTTTCATTCTTCTATTATGAAGTATCAATGTATGAGCGAGCATACTTGGACAAAGCCTCAAAATCAGAAACATCCTCAAGAACTGGTCTGCCATTATGCTTCAACTCCACAAACTTCTTGAAGAGAACGGAATTCCGAGTAGTAGATATGAACTTAACTTCAAACTTTACTCTGAACTGATCCCACATGGTCTCATCCTCTGTGGTCTCAAGCGTGATTGAGTTCCACCAATCTATAGCTCTACAATATAGTTATCATGATGCTAGATTCCTCTTTATATCATCATCAATGTCCAAGTCTCCAAAGAAACGAAAAAAAGAATCCAACCATCTATGAACCTCCTATGTTGGCTCTATCCCTTTGAACGGTTTCCCTCCAAGAGAGGTATAGTCCTTGCATAGCTTCGCGAAATCCACCGGTCTAGGCACCTGAACCTGAACTCCTACATATACCGTAGTTATTTCTGAAGCGGGTACCCTTCGCATGAATGCCTCCATCATGGCTTCAAACATGATAGGGTAGTCTGGTATACCGCCATTGACCCCTCCAAAACCATCCCCTCCTAGCAGTGTGTCTTGTTGTTCGATGACTCATTCTAAATCTGCAATTTAGAATTATTAGCCACTTCCAAGAAAAACTACTAAAAGGAATTCATATGCTACTACTATATATACTAATATATATATATATAGCATACATCCATCAAAATTTACAAATACGTCTCTCAAATGTTATTACATCTTTTAACTTTGGCTAAAATCGTTAACTAGAGCTCTGATACCAAATGTGACGACCGCCCATAAACCCTACACTAAAACAAGAGGAATAGTGCGCTGAAAGGTGTGCCAGGCAGCTATGGACGATCATCAGGGGAGGTAAATGTGCGCTGAACCTGTTGTATAATCCACAATGCAAGGATAAAATATAATAGAACATATATAATAGGTAATAGGAGTAAAGCATAATTGCACAAAAATTTAAAACTTCCATATCACCAACGAAGTATCCAAGCATCTTAGAACTACATTAGCAAATGTCTGTACAAATAGCCTCACTACAGCACTCAAGAAAACATAACAGCGGTACAAATATACTAGATAATAGAAAGATAATACGCCAGCCTCTTACTCGCCACCGCACTGCAGCATTGTCATCACTAATCTCCTATCACCTACCACCTAGTCTTCCCATCCAAGCCGGATGAACAACCCAAGGTAATAAGAGAAAACATAAAACCTTGAGTCAGACAACAGTCTTAGTGAGCGATAAAACAACTATCTAACATCATCAATAAAGTATGTGAGAATAGGTAGATAAACAAACCAATCTACCAAACACCAGAGAAGAACCTAAACCTGCCTTCCCCACACCAGACACTGATAGCCTTTGCAATCCAAACAACCAAAAGGAATCAATTCATCCATGGCACAACAACTCAACCAACATTCAATAACAATCACAACAACTAAATATATCTGACGTAAACCATCCTAATCGAGTTCAACATCCCTCAAATACAAGCCCCAAAGGCCTAAACCAATATGAGAAGCACCCAAGAAACATCTCCCTCGACGTCGGACAATCTACGTGAGATGGTACAAGCAAAGCGACCAAACATCCATGACTGACTCTGGCTATCACTGCAAACCTTGCTTCGAAACCATCGTTAATCATATGACAGCCAACCTTGCCATATGTCAAGGGCTAATGGTAAACCCAGTTCTTGCTGCAAATACATACGCCATACAACGAAATGTATGTTTGTCCAACCTTGACAACTAGGCCTTTCAACGATACCCAAGGTGCTCAACCAACAACCTTCCGGTCTTTTAGGTGCCCCTATTGTATCCCTGATTTGAGCCCGCTAGATCTTATGACAACGATAATCTCTCGGCCTTCGCATCTCTAGTCGTCCAACCCGACGACTTCCCATAACTCAAGCAACCTTCTCGAGCCACCATTTTCCACCAACTCACAACCTCTGAGTTGTCATCTTATTCGTTGTTCCATATCGATCAACGAACACATTCAATACTTCGAATATTCCTACTTGAATTCACCTCGAAATCACAACACTCCACAACATTAAAGCCCACTGTGCTACGGCTAGGTTTCAGGGGGTCGGCCCAAAAAAAATTTCAAGCCCTTTTATTCAAATCTGGGTCTTACCCGAAAATTAAAATTTTCAGAAATAACCCTGTGTGACTAACCCCATACTTCCGAACAAAACTGTGCAACCGAACCCTTGTGACCGACCCCATGCTCTTCCATCAAACTTGTGCTCGACCCCTATGTGTGCTCGACCCCCATGTTTGATCGACCCCACCTTGCTCGACCAACCCGGAGCTTCTTTCCCCAGACCGACCTGATCCCGAACTGCTTGACTAGAACTCTGCTTGTCCAAACTCTATTCATAAGTTGGTATAATTTTGGTGATAATTGTCATATTTATGTTGTTAGTGATTTCATAACATACTTATGGTTGTGTTGAATGTATTGGATGAGTATATTTCGCCGATTGTGTTGATTGGCGAAGTTTTGGTCGAAACTAAACTTGAATTAGTTTTGTACAGGCTAAGGGTCGAGCATGGCTTGGGAAGCAAGTCATAGGGGTCGGTCGTGCATGTAGTAGGGTCGGTCAAACGGCTATTACATTCGCCCGTTAAGAATTTCGCCCCCGAAATTCCTAACAATTATAATAACCAAAACAAATTTTGCATGCTTATCAACCATGAGCAGCCAATTCTATCAACCAAACTTGCAGCCATTAAGCAATACATCCATAGCCCTACCCTAGCACACGGAACTCTTACAACAATCATAGCACAAGTTATAATGGTGTAATGATGACAAGATATCAATGGGTCATACCGACGAATAACTCTAGATGGGTCGCCTTCATATTCTCCTCCGTCATCCATGTACAATCGTCGCCATCTTCACTCCATTGTAATTTGACTAGCTTAACTGTCTTCCTCGTAAGCTGTTTCATGTCATTCCCCACAACACGAAGCAGCTTACGAGGTCTCGTAACTTCGGTTTCGACTTCTAGGTATTCACACTATTCTGGAGATACCACTACATTCGAATCATGCACGAACTTCCGTGGAAACGATAAATTAAAAACATTATGCACACTCGGCATTTTCTTAGGTAGCTCCAGCCTATACCCAAGCTTTCCAATTCACTCGACTACCGGAAACGTTCCAACGAACTTTGGAGCTAATTTTCCTTTACTTCTGAATCGAACCACATGCTTCAACAGCGAAATCTTCACAAAAACCATGTTGCCAACTTCGAATTCCAAATCTTTTCGATGTTTATCGGCATAACTTTTCTGACGATCTTGGGCCGCCTTCATTCGTTGCTGAACGATCTCGATACAATCTGAGGTCTGTCTTATCATCTCTGGCCCAAGAACTAACTTATCCCTAGTCTCTAACCAACATGACGGAGAATTACACGGTCTACCATACAACGTCTCATATGGTGCCATTCCAATACTTGACCGATAACTGTTGTTATAAGCAAACTTCACTAGATGTAGATGGTCTTCCCATGATCCCCCAAAATCCAAGACACAATCCCTTAGGAGATCTTCCAAAACTCAGTTGACTCTCTCGGTCTGACCATCACTTTGGGGATGATAAGCCGTACTTAAACATAAATCGGTTCCCAAAGCTTCTATTAGACTCTTCCAAAATAAACTTGTGAACAATGGATCTCGATCACTAACTATACTCTTCAGGATACCATGGAATCTGACTATCCATTTAATATAAAGCTCATCCAACTTCGATGCTGTCTTAGTCGATCTGACAGGAATGAACCTCACACTTTTGGCCACACGATCCACGATGACCCAAATCCCTTCATTTCCCACCCGTGTTCTAAGTAATAAATCGATAAGGTCCATCGATATCTCCTCCCGCTTCCGTGTAGGAACTTCCAATGGCTGAAGCAAACCACTCGGCTTCTTCTGTTCATCTTTCGCGAATTGATCGTTCATGCACTTGGAAATGAACTTTCCAATATCTCTTTTCATCTTTTCCGAGTAGTAGTTCCCTTTATGTCCTGATACATCTTATTCCCACCAGGATGAATCGTCAACTTCGAGCGATGACATTCTCTTAGAACCTCACTCTCAATCCATCTATGTTAGGAACAACCAATCGTCCTTGCTTTAGAAGCCAACCCTCTCGATCGATCTCGAACTCCTTATTCTCTCACTCCAGTTTGTGGATAAACTCGACAAGCTTTGCATCTTACTTTTGGCTCCCGCCAATCCTTTCAATAAGAGTAGGTCTTACCGATAAGCTTGCTAACACTTCAGGATCTAACTCGCACCGTGTCCTGAAGTCAAATCCTGCCAAAAACTCTAGGCTCTTCCGTTCCGAAAACATTGCTCCCAATCATGCGTGTCTTCGACTCAATGTGTCTGCAACGACGTTTCCTTTGCAAGGAGTGTAGGCTATACCAAAATCATATGATGCCAGAAACTCAAACCACCTTCACCACCGAAGATTCAAATCTTTTTGGAAGAAAAGGTACTTTATCGACTTGTGATCCGTGAATAAATCGAATCGAACTCCAAGTAGGTAATGTCTTCACATCTTCAAAACAAACACGATCGATGCCAACTCCAAATCATGAATTGGATAATTCCTTTCATGCAGCTTCAGCTGTCGACTCGCGTAGGCCACAACCTTTCTTTCTGCATCAGCACTGCTCCAAGTCCAGTACACATGCATCAGGGTACACCACCATTTCTTCATTCCCACTTGGAATGGTCAAACAGGTGCACTTGTTAATCTCTCTTTCAGGATTTCGAAAGCTTTCTCACACTTTGCATCCCACGTGAACACTTGGTTCTTCTTCGTCAATCCTGTTAATGGAGCAGCTATCTTGGAGAAATCCTTGATAACCCATCTGTAATATCCTGCTAATCTAAAAAAACTTATCACATCCATCGCATTCTTAGGTCTATCCCAATCCTGGGTTGCTACCACTTTACCGGGATCAGCCGCTACTCCCTTTCTAGAAACAACATGACCTAAGAATATCACTTCATCCTTCTAGAAGTGACACTTCGAAAAATTAGCCTTCAGCTGGTGCTTCCGTAAAACTTCCAAAACAATCCGCAAGTGTGTCTTATGCTCTTCCTCATTCCGAGAATAAACTAGAATATCATCCACGAACACAAGACTGAACTTGTTCAACTGATCCCTGAAAACTCTATTCATAAGATCCACAAAATATGTCGGCGCGTTAGTCAACCCGAATGGCATCACCAACCATTTAAACAAAACTAGATGGTGTCCTACATGCTTTCTTTGGCACACTATCCTTTGTCACCCTTAACTGGTGAAATCCCGTTGCCAAATCCATTTGAGAAAACTCTTTAGCCTCGTGAAGCTGATCGAACAAGTCATCAATCCTTGGCCGCGGATACTTGTTCTTCTTGGTCACCTTATTCAGTTCACGATAATCAACACATAACCTCAGAGATCTGTCAACCTTGGTTGCAAACACCACTGGTGCACCCCATTCGGATATGCTCCTCCAAATGATTTTTTTTTTCAAAAAGGTCATGAACTTGCACCTCTAACTCTCGTTGTTCTTTCGGTGCCAACTGCCTAAGAGATAAAATGATCGGTCTAGCATGCTCGACCAAATTGATTCTAAACTCAATCTCACGATGCGGCGGCAACCCTTTGACCTCGTCAAAGACATCTTCAAACTCACATGCGATCAACACAAATGACAAGTCTTCCCGTGGAATCAAAAGCGAAAATAGATAGCTTACGAAGACCCCATCTTCGGGCTTACATCTACTCAACACCTTTTGCCCTTCCATATCCTGGACTCTCACCTCTAACTTCTCGCAATTCACTCTTGCTGCATACTTCTTGTGCCAATCCACAACCAAGATGATCCTAAACCCAGCGAAGTTAAGAACAAAGCAATCACACACAAAAGAGCAAACACGACTCGATAACACTAGACCACGACATAACATGCACAAACTGGATGAATCCCCCAACTGGATTAGTCATGATCAATTGTCTATCACAAATCTTGGGTTCCAAGCCCAAGCGGCACACAAGATCATTGCAAATGAAAGAATGCGATGCTCCGTGTCGAACAACACTCGAACTGAAACATTACTAACTGAAAGAGTAACTTGGACGACGACACCCTTTCCCTTTTCTTCTTCAGAAGGACCCTTCGAAGAGGACAGCACGGCTTTCAAAGCATATGCCTTTACGATCTGCTTTCCCTTGGCCTCTTCTGGACAGTCCTTCTTCTCATGCCCAGGTTTCCTACACTTGAAGCACTTCTTCTCAGCCTTGGGATTCTTGCACTGATTAGCAAAATGTCTTTTCTGCTGGTAGTTAAAGAAAACTACCTCACTCTTGGATTTCTTCTTGCCATCTTTCCACTTCTGCTGCTGTTGCTTCTGTTTCTTATTGTTGTTACCACCCTGGTGTGGTTTTAGAGCTTCCATGGCCGCAGCAACAACAACTTGCCCTTCCTTAGGAAACAAGCTTTCATGTCGAACAACTTTCTCCATAATCTTCTCGTATGGATCATCCAAGTGATCCACTAGCGGTCTCCCAATATGGTTGTCCAAGCCCATGGCAAACTTTTCATTATTCTAGCATGGAGTATCAATGTATGAGCGAGCATACTTGGATAAAGCCTCAAAATCAGAAACAAACCCAAGAACTGGTCTGCCATTCTGCTTCAACTCCACAAACTTCTTAAAGAGAACGAACTTCCGAGTAGTAGACATGAACTTAACTTCAAACTTTACTCTAAACTGATCCCTCATGATCTCATCCTCTGGAGTCTCAAGCGTGATTGAGCTCCACCAATCCATAGCTCTACCGTGTAGTTGTCTTGATGTTAGCTTCCTCTTTGTAGCATCATCAATGCCCAAGTCTCCAAAGATACGAACACAAGAATCCAACCATCGCTGAACCTCCTCTGTTGGCTCCATCCATTTGAATGGTTTCCCTCCAAGAGAGGGATAGTCCTTCCATAGCTTCACGAAATACACTGGTCTACGCACCTGAACTTGAACTCCTACATCTACTGCAACTGTTTCTGAAGTGGGTACCCTTTGCATGAATGCCTCCATCATGGATTCCAAAATGGGAGGGTAGTCTGGTATACCGCCATTGCCCCCTCCAGAACCAGCCCCCTCCCTAGCAATGTGTCTTATTGTTCGACGACTCATTCTAAATCTGCAATTTTGAATTATTAGCCACTTCCAGGAAAAACTGCTAAAAGGAGTTCATACGCTACTACTATATATGCTAATATATATAGTATACCTCCATCAAAATCTACAAATACGTCTCTCATACGTTATTACGTCTTTGGACTTTGGCTAAAATCATTAACCAAAGCTCTGATACCAAATGTGACGACCGCCCATAAACCCATGCATTAAAACAAGAGGAATAGTGCGCTGAAAGGTGTGCCAGGCAGCTATGGACGATCATCGTGGTAGGTAAACATGCGCTGAACCTGTCGTATAACCTACAACGCAAGAATAAAATATAATAGAACATATATAACAGGTAATAGGAGTAAAGCATAATTGCACAAAAAATTAAAACTTCCATATCTATCCAAGCATCTTAGGACTACATCAGCAAATGTCTGTATAAATAGCCTTACTACAGCACTCAAGAAAACGTAACAGTGGAACAAAGATACAAGACAATAGAAAGATAATACGCCAGCCTCCTGCTCGCTATCGCACTACATCATCATCATCACTAATCACCTGTCACCTAATCTGCCCATCCAAAACTGGATGAACAACCCAAGGTAATAAGAGGAAACATAAAACCTTGAGTCAGACAATAGTCTTAGTGAGCGATAAAACAGCTATCTAACATCATCAATAGAGTATATGAGAATAGGTTGATAAACAAACCAAACTACCAAACACCAGAGAAGAACCTAAACCTGCCTTCCCCACACAAGACACTGATAAGCTTTACAATCCAAACAACCAAAAGGAATCAATTCATCCATGGCAATCAGAACAACCATTCATCCATGGCACAACAACTCAACCAACATTCAATAGAAATCACGAAAAATAAATATATCTCACGTAAATCATCCTAATCGAGTTCAACATCCCTCAAGTACAAGCCCCAAAGGCCTAAACCAATATGAGACAAGCACCCAAGACATCGGATAATCTACGAGAGATGGTACAAGCAAAGCGACCAAACATCCTTGAATGACTCTGGTTATCACTGCAAACCTTGCTTCGAAACCATTGTTAATCGTATGACGGCCAACCTTGCCATATGTCAAGGGCTATTGGTAACCCCAGTTCTTGCTGCAACTCCATACGCCCTACAACGAAACGTATGTTTGTCCAACCTTGACAACTAGGCCTTTCAACGATACCCAAGGTACTCAACCAGCAACCTTCCGGTCTTTTAGGTTCCTCTATGGTACCCATGCTTTGAGCCTGCTAGAACTTGTGACAACGGTAATCTCTCGGCCTTTGCATCTCTAGTCATCCAAGCCGACGACTTCTCATAACTCAAGCAACCTTCTTGAGCCACCATTATCCACCAACTCACAACCTCTGAGTTGTCATCTCATTCGTTGTTCCATATCGATCAACGAACACATTCAACATTTCGAATATTCCTACTTGAATTCACCTCGAAGTCACAACACTCCACAACGTTAAAGGCCACTGCGCTGCGTCTAGGGTTCAGGGTGTTGCCCTCAAAAAAAAAATTTAAGCCCTTTAATTCAAATCTGGGTCATACCCGAAAATTAAAATTTTCAAAAATAACCCTGTGCGACCGACCCCTATGACCGACCCTATACTTCTGAACATGACTGTGCAACTGACCCCTTGTGACCGACCCCATGCTCTACCATCAAACTTGTGCTCGACCCATATGTTTGATCGACCCCACCTTGCTCGACCAACCGGGAGCTTCTTTCCCCAGATCGACCGACCCGATCCCGAACTGCTTGACCAGAACTCATCTCGACCAGACCATGCACGACCGACCCAATGTGTGCAACCCAATCGATGCTTGACCCCTGGCCTTGCTCGACCCATGCATTTCTGCTCGACCGACCGACCGTTCTACATGCACGACCGACCCCTATGACTTGCTCCCCAAGTCGTGCTCGACCCCTGGCCTGTACAACCCCAATTCAAGTTCAGTTTCAACCAAAACTTCACCAATCAACACAATCGACGAAATATTCTCATCCAATTCATTCAACACAACCATAAGCATGTTATGAAATCACTAACAACATGAATATGACAATAATCACCAAAATGTACCAACTTTATCAAAAATCATGATAAATGGACATATGAACTAAATGATAGATCTAACGTGCATAATCTTATGTAATAACATAAAAGTTACCATTTAAAAGTTACTAGATCAGATCCTAGAGTTATTCGTATGAAAATATACATATCGTGATGTAGATCTAGGAGAAAACACTTGAAATTGAAGAAAAATGAGATCAAACATTCATATATTTGATTGAATCCGTGTGAGAGAGGTAGATCACTCACCAAATCTCTAGAACAATCCAAAAACCCTTAGATCCGGATCCGGACTGTGAAGAACTTGCTCCAAATCCTTCGATCCGATGAACCCTCTCTCGAAATGGCGTAGATCTAGCTTCAAGCGATGTAGATCTTCGATTCTCTTATGCTGATCCAGATTTTAATCGCGGAAAAGTGGAGAGAATAGAGGAAATGGAGGATTCCAAATGAGTAAATGGGGAAAGATAACCATTTCCCATATCTCCCATCCCCAATTTATAGCCTCCCATCAGCCCACTAACGGGCCTCTCCAAATCAGCCCATTAAAGCACACAAAACTTGAACAACCAACTATGAAACCTTAAAACAGCGATTCCTCCCAAACTGCTGAACCAAATCTTTAATGTGACCACTCTACGGAATGGGAAAAATCATTACCTTCCAATAAGACCGATTTCAACACCTGAATCGACCCGAGTCAAAAGTTATACCTTGTACAAGACTGACAAGGGGAAAACGATCACAAAGAAAAATGGTAAAAATTATGGACATGTCTCACATCCCCATAAACAACATATCAAAAGAAGGGTCAAACCGTAAATAGATTAAATCCCTTGTCATCACCAAATTGGTCGGGACGAGGCATTCCCCGGAGGGGGATGATGTGTTAGTCTTTATCCATGTCCAAATCAGAGGGGGCTGGGTTAAAGTATTAAAAGCGTAAGCCTCCGTTTCACACCAGAAATGGTCATGGAGATGCATCTAAAATTGGCACACCCTGCCTCTGCTCGTAGAAGAGTACGCTCTGCCTCTGCTAGAACTAAGCACGTCCTACCTCTGCTCACAGAAGATCATGTCCTACCTCTGCTTATGTTCCGTGTTACCCACAGAAGGGAATGCAAACCCCTATAATCGCCTACAATGGTCAGGATAGGACACCCCTCGGAGGAGGGTGGCATATAAGCTTCTATCAGAACCCACGATGGTCCGCATAGAGCATCAAAAGAGTAAACCATGATTCTTTGCCTATGATGGCCCCGTCTAAGTTTCTAAGACCTAATCATCACCTACGATGGTCAGGATAAGGCGCCTCCTGGAGGGAGGTCGGGTAAGTCCTTGTGTCCTGCTTGTGGATAAGCTTGCCAAGCGCACCGGACACACAGGCCTAGAGTGTGGCCAACAAAGCACATACATCCTATGCTTTGACATCAAAAGCCCAAGGGGTGGCTCTGGAAGAACGTACAACCTCTGCTTTATAAATAAAATCCAAAAGGGGTTCCAAAACAATTAACGCCGGAAGGGGTATCCGGTCTTCTATCTATAATACCCGAATCTGGGTTGAATCGGCTCTTCGCAAATTCCTGAAGGGATTTTCGGTCTTCTATCTATAATACCCGAATCTGGGATGATCCCGTCCTTCGCAAATGTCGAAGGGGGAACTCCGGTCTTCAATCCATAAATCGCCCAAACAAGGCACAATTCAGGACTACTATTAATGTCGAAAGGTAGTCTCTATTTGCAATCTTTAATACCTGAATCTCGATCAGATTGGTTTCTCAATAAAGACCGGAAGCGGGCCCCGATCTTACATCTCAATACCTGAACCCGGGACGATCCTGAAGTAAATCACAGCCGGAGGTGGGGTTTCGGTTTCGTCACAAATACCCTAAACTTGGGTAGAGTCAGACTGTTGAATCTAAACAAGAAGGAATTGCTCGTCCATCCCGAAAATTCGAGTATGGCTCAAAATTACACTTCCATTACAACCAAGGATGGACTTACGATCCTCTCAGTGAAGTGTCTTTAACCTATACATTCATTAGTTTATTTTCCCACATATTAGTCGCTTGCACAACCCTAGAAATGACATCTTATAATAACAATGGTTCGGGGAAGAACTGGGGAAAAGATCCCAAGCATTTATATTAGCATCCTATAACTAGGACTATCCCTTTTGCTAGGAGATCTTTCATTGGAGATTTTACCAAGAATAATCGTTACATGAAGAAATTCTTACTAACACTTAGCACAAGTAGGTTTCCACTCATTACAACACCCTGGGTTATAGTAACATTGTTTCTGACAAAAGCAATACATCATATAAGTTACACAACACACAGACATGCCCACCAGAAGTTGCAACATAAACCATTACATAGACACAATCATCGTTTTGAAAGAGTTTATGTTACAAACATACAGGAAAGATCTATCATTTCGAATCGGGGTTTTGCAAAGTGAATTCTAAAGAAGCGCAATTCTCTTTAGCTTTCTTAATTCATCCTCCAACTTGTCGATTTGTTGTATAGTCTACCTACCGCCACATCTGAACTCTCAGAGAATTTTGTTGCCTACCTACGTTGCAAATTGCAAATAATTTCATCTTTCTCCTTCAGTTTTTTTCCAAGTGAAGCACCTCTTCCTTGAGATTCGTGGCTAATATCTTTTGGAGATAATACATCTTTTTGTAGCCCGACAGGGGCTCTTCCAAAAATATCTTTGTGACCAACAACGTTCGAAGTATCCTCTCTAAACTGTGAAAAGGGTGTCTGGAACGAGTACTACTAGCCGCAGACAAGATGAAATATCTTACTATGTAAAACGAAAATATCAGGTATATGCTAATTACATCATGCATTCCATAGAGAAACAACCACATGACTTTTGTCAATTCATACACACATACATGTTGACATGTTAATACAATATCGCTAACCACCAAACATCACAAACACAACACAATTCATAGACAAATTAAAAGAAAATGTATACCTCGTACAATAATACTCAAAATCCCTTGTTAAATTTTTTTTTCACAGAATAGAATTCCTCGGAAATCCCCCTATATTTTCAAACGTAGAGTCTAAAGCATTACTATAACTTACACCTTTGGAGAAGAAGATAACTGTTGTAACATGAGAAGACTGGTTATTAACGGAATTCAAGGAGAAGGAAAGTATTTCGAAAGTGAAAGCCATACTTGTGTAGAATCAACATCATACCGGTCAGGAGTCACATTCTTCTTGGAGTCCGAAGAACCATCTTCCTTGGAAAGTGACCCCTTCTCTGTGGGAGAGGATGTTCATCACCCTTTCCGGGTCCACCTTGCTGATATGCGTCTTCTTCTACCTCTCTTCCTGCCATGTTTTCCTCCTCCACTTCTTCCTTGTAATCCTCGAAAAACTCTTCAACAAACAAAAGGGACGTAGGATTTATGTTGTCCATTGAAGGAATCATATGCTCCCGTCTCACCTGCTCAATCTTTTCCAAAGTCCAATCTCGGATGGACGGCTCGATTAAAGAAAAATCAAATTCCGGAAGCCTCTTATAATTGTCAGAAAATGCAAGGATAAGGGCGTCCTTATAATACTCGATGACAATGTTACGAAGATGAACATCCAAGAAGGTAGAAATTCTGTTACCAGCCTCGTAAATTATTCTTTTTGCAGTAGAGAGTTGGTCGTTCATCCGATCCACTTCGGCAGCATGATCAACCTCCATCCTTAAATTTTCTTCTTTGAGATCTTCCACTTGCTTTGCCAAAACACATTTGGCCTTTCTCTACCCTTCCAGCAAGCTCGCCAATCCGTCGCGTTCCTTTTCGCCCTACGATTTCTCCTGCAACAAAGTATTAACCTTACTTGCTAGCACATTGTTCTCTTGTCTGAGAGCATTGACCTCCGCCATTGAAGCAGAAGCCATAACTCTATACAGATACCAAGTCTTCATTATCTTAAGAAGAGAAACAAATTAAGGTTCTCACAAAAACAATATGAATACGGAAGTATCAAAAAAGATAAGTCAATACCAAAAGTTGATCCATGATTTGTTTGCGGTGAAAGTATCCCGAGTCTAAAGGTGAAGAAGTCGGCGTGATATTATCCACTGCAAGGGATAAGAGAGCGAGACACTCAAGCCTATCAAAATCAGATGATGGCGAAGGAGGGATAAGAGGTTGAGAAGAAGAAGGCATCAAAAGACTATGCCCTTCCCCAACCGACTGGCCGGAAGTGTCACAAAGAATGGGGCTGGTTACGGACTTACCCTTCGGCGATATATCAGGAGAAACGTCCACATTGACCACCTGGTCATCATCAATGGTGGAAGGGTCGAACGTCTGTCTTACTTTTGGAGTAACAATAATGTCTTCCAAGCCAACTGACTTGTCATGTTTTGGCCTCTTTGACTGCGGTTCACCATCGGTATAGGCGAGCCTCTTTATAGCCTGGACACTAGACCGACTGTAGGCAGCAAGGGAAGACGCAACCTGAGAAGTTGAAGATCCTTGGCAAAGAGGAATTAAAGTAGTAAAATAGTGATAACAAAGGAGCGAGAAAAAGAATGGGAAACGTTACTTGATCAAAAATATAGTATTGTCTAAATCACCTGGATAGATGGGAGAACCCACGTTAAACGAGCCGAAACGCAACAATAGTCCTTTAGGACCAGAAAATTGGATGGGAGGTTGCCCCAGAATCTTCTACCCAGGAGAGAGCAGACCGTATTCACGAAGTCTATCGACGGTCAAGAGAAATGACCGGCACATATCGTGACGACCGCCCATAGCCCCCGCACTAAACTAGAGGAATAATGCTTGGAAATATGTGCTAGGCAACTATGGACGATCATTACCGTATGATAACACATCGCAACCTATCGTGAATCTCACAGCGCAAGGATAAAATATAATAGAACATATACAACATGTAGTGATAGTGAAGCAGAAAACACCAGGCTTTCATAACAACTACAAAGTAACTCCCATACACGTGGATAACAACAGTAGTTTTTATACAAGTTGCCTCACTACAACACTCAGAGAAAAAACAAACAGCGGAAATCCAAATACTAGATAGTAGTAAAACTGATATGTATGCCTCTGGCTTGCCATCGAACAGCATCGTCGTCCTCACTAAGGCATCACCTGTCACCTGCTACTTAGTCTTCCTATCCAACAATTGGATGAACATCCCAAGGTAATAAGAGGGAAACATAAAACCTTGAGTCAGACAACAGTCTTAGTGAGCGATAAAACAACTAACAAACCTCATCAATAAAGTATATGAGAATAGGTAGATAAATGAACTAATCTACCAAAACACATCTAACAGTGATAGCCTTTACGATCCATACATCCAAAGGAATAACAGTTTATCCATGGCAACCAGACAACCATTCATACATAGCAATAGCAACTCAACCATCATCACAACAAGCAATTAAATGTCCATGACTGACTCCAGTTATCATCGTCAACCTTGCTTTGAAACCATCATTAATCGTATGACCGGCCAAACAATTTGCCGTCCGTCAAGGGCCCATGGTGAACCCCTGTACTAGCTAAAACCCCAAACGCCATAAAACGAAATGTGTCCAGGCTATACAATGGAACTTAGGGTACCTGACCGTACGACGGAATCATGTAACCCCTGCTTTGAGCCCGATAGAACCTACGAAAACGATAATCTTTCAGCCCTCATTATCTCTTGTCATCATTATCGGCTACTATCCCACCATTATCACCTAACTCAGATCACCCGTTGCACTACAACTGGTAACGTACACATCACCTCACTTCGATATTCCCAATTGAATTCACCTCGAAGTTGTCACCATTTTCGAACCAAAGAAAACAATAATCACAAGGTCCGACACAATCCACAGAATCACATAAATTTTGCTAAAGGAAACAAACCACAACACTTATACCATCCACCACAGTATTTCAAAGAGATGCTGAAAGTTCATTGCGACGGGCCAAGATACGACCGACCAGCCTCATACGACCGACCAACCTTCACACGACCGACCAGCCTCCCCCTTAATTTCCTAGCTTCACATCTGTATGACCGACTGACTCACACAACTAGGAGCGACCGACCCAAACTACTTCATCATTCCTACTTCATGACCGACCGAACAGGCAAAGGTGCACGACTGACCAGGAAAAACCTTCAACACTTTAATATCTGGAACGTCCGAACCATTTAGGAGCGAGCGACCCTTTGCTCGGCCGTAGGCTCGTTTGACCTACCCAATGCTCTTGAGTACAAACAACCTTCCTTAGCTGATACGAGAGCGACCCAGCTTGCACCACTTCTGTAACGACCCGTATTCAACGCATCAAAGGATCGTAGAATATTTATTTATTTCACATACGAAGTCGTATGGTCATGTAACTTTGGGAGACGACTATTGGGGTCATTTCCCATGTTCATGATTTTTCCAGATTTTTAAATGACCGTTTTGCCCCTAGCTGATCTTTTTTTAGACATAACTTTTGACTAGAAAGGAATTTTGACTTGAAACCACTTCCATTAAATTCGTTTGATGGTTTACAATTCCGTAGATTGGTCACAATAGCCAAACGGACTCACCGTTTGGGAGATATGGCCGAAACAAGTTTCAGATAGTGAAAAACAGCTTAATTGGGCTTAACCGAGTGATTAACAGCTAGGCCCAAAGGGGAATTTCAGGATTATAGGTATTTGAGGGCTGCTAGGGTTAGTATTTCGGTTTTTCACTCATTTTCCAGCCTCCACAAACTCTGTCTTCAATCTAACAATGGCCTCCAACATCTAAATACACCTCTAATCACTTCTTAATCAAGTTTTGGCATAAATTACATCAAATTAAGGAGAAATAGCACCAAAGCAAGGTTAGAGCTGCTGTGTTACATTGAGAACAGCACCAAACAGAGATTCATTTCAGTTTTGGGGTTTTATTTGTGGCTAAGGTGAGTGATTTGCATAGTTTGCACTAATTACGGTTAATTAAGGGTAATTAGTGAAGATTAGCGAATTTATACATTAATAAATTCTGGAAAATATTTATAAATTTTGAAATATTATGTTAGGCCTCTGATAGAAAATTTGGATAATTTGGTTAAGTTTTGCTAATCCTATCATTAGTTGTTGTTAAACATGATTAAGGGGAAAACATGGGTTTTTGGGTATGTTTGATCCTTATAAACATGTCATATTGTTGTTTTAGTGTTTGTGGATGATTATACATGTTGCTATGACTGTATGGTATGTTTTGTGATTGCATAGAAAAGTTAGAATGGTTGAAAACGCCGTCATTTAGTGAAGATAGCTTACTGGAAAAACTTGCAGCAAACCGGATAGGAGCATTCGGATAGGAGCAACCAGATAGTGGCATCCGATCCGAACCAGATAGGGGCATCCGATCAGAACCGGATAGGGGCATCCGATCTGAACTGGATAGGGGCATCCGACCTGAACCAAATAAGAGCATCCGAGCACCCGAACTGAACTCGAAAGGAGCATTCGAGCCGAACCAAGCAGGAGGGGGCGAACCGATCCGAACCGGAGGATCGGACACCAAGTAGACCTAAACCCGAGATGCAAAGGAAGTTCAAATGAGGAGCTGTACCTCAGGATGCAGATGGGAACTAAGGAGGGAACTTCATGAGTTGGGCTTTGATGCGGGACGTGTGCTAAGGGGTTGTCGATGTCTGTAACTTTAGATCACTATGTGTAGGGGGTACGTGAACGGATTCAGGGCCACAGTGGCCTAGGTACGACTAAAGAGCTATAGACCAATGAAGTGGGGTCATTTGTAAAGATCTAGTCATGACTCCATGGGATAAGCTTGGTAGTAGCAGTAGTTGTACAAGTCGAACTCCGTCACTACTTCGATGGGTCTAGTGATTGACAGTGGTGGACGTCGTATGCTTTATGCACTGAGTGAGAGATGTGAGGATGGTTGCTATGCTTGATTTGTTTGCCATCATTATGACATGCACACCCCCACCCCCGTATTCTTTACACCATATGTTTAGTGGCACCTTAGAGTATTGTACGGTATGTAGTGCTAACTCTTTGGTTGCAGATCCAGGTTCAGGTATGGTTTAGTATACCTGTTATTGTTCTGTTTAGCTGCTTATCGCTCATACCAGACTTTTTGTCTCCCAGAGTTTTATGCCTCTTCTTATTACTATGGGTGCTCTCACGAGCAGACTAGAGACAGGTTAGCTGGGTATGCACGAGTAGCTGATCCGGAGACGAGCAAGAGGCTTCCACGTATTGTAATGACCCCGGTTTTTGTCGACTTTGGTTATCGCCATAAACTCAATGATGACTAACCAAACGTCAAAAAATACTGGATGATTAATGAAAGAAATTAGAGGGTGAGGAAAGATAAGATAGAAACTTAGAACAGAAGAAAAAGAAGAACACAACATCAGAGTAACACGAATCTCACAGCGGAACGAATAACATATAATATATGTAACATAACTTTGAAATATACATCTGTACTTGAATATACATCATTATCAAGTACAACACTTACAACACAGCGGAAATAACTATAGCTGTATAATCCTGAAGCCTCCTGCTCCAAGCTCTTCCAGTATATCTGTAAATCCCGACTACTTGACTGCCCGTACAAATTTAGGCACCAAAGAGTTTAGGGAAACAAAACAAATAAACTCCGGGCCAGTCATGGGACTGGTATGAGTAAATCAGTTTAAAACAATTCGAACAAGTAAACGATATCTCATAAGACCATGCCGTATAACGGAACGGGTTTTTCCCTTATGAGAATCCAAATTTATCTTTATATCAAAACCTTTGATATTATCATAATGTCTATCAACCTCAATATATTAATCATCTAGCAGAAACGCTTTCATCTCACGTTCTACATATATAGTATACAATCAAAAACCGCAAGCACGTATTGGGTAATGGGTTTCCAACTATGACAAGGTATGGAACCACCTTTCGATCAGTGTACTCTAGGAATGATACACTGGAGTTCAACAAGAACATGTTGCAACTCAGCCACACATGACCGACCACTCATTTTGCTAGAGTGTATCGAATGTATATCACCAACGGTTGGGATCAGCAACCGTTTCCTGTATATATATGAGACGTCATTGATTGATTTAAGAAGCAAATGAATATTCTCTAGATAGGTGATTATACACCCTACTTCGGAGCGATCGACTTAATGCTGCCTACCCGATTTCTGTCATTTACCGGTTGATGAGGCTAGAAGCTACGCTTTATCATCACACCAGATTCACATTGAATGCCACATCATCAAATCCATCAGATCACCGATTGACGTCTACAACACTACATTATGTGTTAGCTAAAAGAAGTTTCCTTCTCCGCTTCCACTCTTGGTACGGTTGGAGAAATCAATATACGTGATCGTCTGGAAATACTCTGTCAGACATCCGTCCATACAAGTCATCCAGGAACAGGATGAACCGAAGGTACTATTCATTATACCCATCTTAGGCACTGTTATCTAAGATTTATACAACAGCCCTTGCACTTTACTCCATTTCAATTCTCTTTGGCATATATGCTTCGCAACGCTTATGCCAATACAGAGTGGTTCTTCGAATAATAATCCAACCGGTCTCTCCATATTAACAACATTAAAATGGTCAAAAACTTCGATAGTCTGTGATTTAACTATCGAAGGAAAATACGTGTGCAAACAACGATATCATTTCCAGAAGGAAATTCTATCGATCAATCATCAATCCCTATCATTCCACAACTATCAGACTCTAACTGTAAACTAATAAGAGAACAACTTCCCAAGTATAAACTCCGAAGGCCGAAACCAACATCAGATCGATACTCAGAAAACTATTCAACTTAACTAATCTCTAGTCAGTTTCTAATCTTGTTTAACTCTATTTCTTAACTCTATATGATTAACTCTAGTTCGTTTTTAACTCTAATCGATTTACTCTATTTGATTACCTCTAACTGATTAACTCCTTTCAAATAAACTATATTCGATTTACTCCTTTCACTCTATTCGAATAAATTATATTCAATTAACTCCTTTAACTCTAACTGATTAATTCTAACTCCTTTTTCTCTAACTGATTAATTCTAACTCCTTTTACTCTAACTGATTAATTCTAACTGGTTTACTCTAACTGGTTTACTCTAATTAATTTACTCTATTCGAATAACTCTAATCGATTTAACTCTTTCGATTAACTCCATTTCGATTAACTCATTCAGATTTACTCCTTTGAATTAACCCCTTTGATTTATCCATTTGAACTAACTCCTTTGATTAATTCCTTTCCTATTTGTTTATATTTATTTCATATAAATATTTCCTTTATAAAATTCTATTTATTTAAAAAATAAATATCTCATTTTATCTTATTCTATTTATTTAACAAATAAATATTCCTTTTTCTTTTATTTATTTTCTATCAATAAATAAATTCCATTTACTTTTATTTATTCCCTAAATAAATACTTCCTTTTAAATAATTCTATATATATTTTTTCCCAAATAAATATTTCCTTTATAAAATCCTTTGATTTTATAAATGATTTCTTTTATAAAATATTTCGATTTTATAAACATACCCTTTTAAAATTACACTTTGAAAAACTCCCTTTTTATTTTCTAGTATCACTGATGGTGTTTAATGTGTCGTATAACAATGATCAACACCATTCAAACATACAAAATCAATCGCAGATTTTATAACACATCAAATATCAATATATATGGAAAACGGTAAAATAAATGTTGAGGAATCCAGTCGGATCCCTCCAACATGTCTCCCTATATCCACAGATGTTAAACAACATAATAACATGGATTTTTGTTCAATATGTATTATTCTGATAAACAGAATCAATGTTTGTTTAACGATATGTGTATATATCGTTATCTGTAATTTCAACCAAAAATCAACAATTCGACCAACCAATCATCACATAGCAATCAATTATCATTTAGCATTACTAGATTATATTTGTAGAAATATAAATTAGACAAAGTTTGTGAGTTTCACTCACATTGGTTCGCAGTCGACTCTTCTTCTTTTATTTCATTAAAAATCAAACTGGTGCTGCTCCATAGTGTAGCTCTCGCCGGTATGATTGCAACGTGACCGATGGTTTGTAGTTTCGACCCTTTTTATTTTCTGGCGCATGCTCTATTTGAAACCCACGATGTTAAACAGTGCGCTCTTTCTAAATTTTATGGTTTAGCTCCTGCTCAAACATGTAATGGCCGATCCCCTTTCTAAATTCTTTTTCCCTTTTGCCTAATTTCAACGCCGCTATTCCCTTTTCTTGTTACCCAGCCCAAATCCATTTAGACAGCCACCGCTCCATCCATATTTACCAAATGAAGAAACCGCTCTCAGTAAAACATAACCCATGCACTAACTCACTTCCTAATATCACCGTACTACAACAAAAGCCATCCGTTCTTCCTCAATAATTTAATACTGCTCCTCCACTTCTCTGTCCCACTGTGGGAAACTTTGATCTACTTCTTTTCTACTCAATCAAAACATAAAACACTATAACACCATTCGTTCTCCAGTTACCACTCTAGCTTATCTCCAGTAATACACGGGAATTGCAAAAGCTTCCTCACCATTCTACCCTTACCCCATACACGCCCTCTTCTTTTCCACGTGACTGCAAAATACCGTGCTCCTTCAAATACTGTATTTGAGCCCACCGTTGAAGCTGCCACTCCAACACAGCCGGATCCCATTCGAGACAACAGGTCAGCGCGCCTCCCCTTGATGAAATACGCCGACATCAACTCCATCTCCTTGCTGAAACACAAGCACTGCAAGCTCCAGGCAAAACTCCTCCATCATCCCTTATTTTACTACTTTCATTCGCATTCACTGGCCTTCATTCCATGCGTGTTCATTTTCAGTCACACCACGCAAAGGACATAGTACCACATGCTCAAACGCGAGCCTCCCCTTACCTTTTGGCTTGCGGTTCTCCAGACAAAAAGAAAAGAGAAAGAAAAAAGAAGTGAGTAGTGAAGCAGTGTTTCGTTTTCCGGAAAAAGAAATACCATGTTTGCTTGCATAAGCCTTTATAGCAGTTCTATCCTTCGGCTCTAAGGAAAATATGTATTGTTACTTCGTCTCCACGTATGCATTGAGTAGTCCATTTATTTTAGTTGGATGAGTGGATCTTTAAAGGCCACGGTATTTGTTTTGACAACACATAAAAACGGCAGGTTTTGAAAGGTGGAACGTGGGCATGTTAAGTATGAAGGAATCACGTTTTTATACATATGTTTACTCATCAAGTGTACTTCATTTCGGGAAATTTCGTTCGTTTACGAACTGCTATAGACAGAAATAACCATACCGTTGTGTCGAGCTCGGTGTCACGATCCCCAAAATATAATAATACCGGTAGATGGACTCATATTTTGAAACTTCAAAATGTTGATTTCAGGGTGCGAAATACTCCAAATGAAAAGTTGCTCATTAAATTAATTAATAATTACAGTAAAGTTCTAAAAATTAAATTATCACTATTTCCCAAAAGAACCTCGTCTAAATTCAACCGCTATCTCTAGTTATATCGAATAAACCGATACGGTCGATAAACGATTTTATAGCGATTATTTCAAAATTTGATTTGGACGTAAATCAAAATCTACACGACGAAATCCCGATTTTTCTCTTCTACTAGAAAGATACACTCCACCATCTCCACACGTTTCTTGTTTCACAGAAATCCGGCTTAAAACGAATCCTGTACATTCAGTTGAAGTTCAAATCGCCAATTTACGAACTACAGCGCCATTTCAAGCTCGATTTTAATTATAATATAATTATACGTCAAACTGTCGTTCAAATAATAATTCGTTATTCAAATTCAATTTCAAGCTGAATTAAATATCACAGATGATCCAGTTCACACCATATCGCCATTTCAGCAAATTCTGATTATTCCAGAATTAAATATATTATTTAATTTATTATTTTAATTAAATATTCACCATTATTTAATTCCATGACCAATAAATCCTGTTTACCACCTTTTAAATAATTAAATTAATTAATTATTATATCACTGAAAATGCGGGTTGTTGGCTCGCTTTTTGACCAAGCAACCCAGGATCATTCGTAAGAGGAAAGCAGGAAACCACATTCCCTAAGAATATGAAGAAACGGATCGCACTCTATCAACTCGCCCACGAAGGATCGTGTCTCGACGGATCGCCCACGAAGGATCGCGTCTCGACGGATCGCCCACCGAGGATCGCGTCTCGACGGATCGCCCCCATCTCATCAGCGAACGACGCATCCAGGCGATCCGATCCAAACTTATATTGTTGCCCAGAGCGAACCGATCCGATCCTTTGGTGCATGGCGAACCCTTTTACCCATTCAAGCGCGAGCTAGTCTTCAGCGATCCGAATCTCACGGATCTGTCGACACGTGTCCCTAACCGTCATCTGGACCAATTCTCTCCATCTACACGATCTGATTTTCAAGCAGATCGCGACACCTGTCACAAACGACTAATTTGACTATTTCCTCAACGGTGGCGATGCGATCCGATGTTCTCGGGATCTGTGCCACGTGTTATCACGACCCGCCTGACAAAATCAGCTATAAATAGCCCAGAGCTTGGCATTTTTCGGGATCTTTTGGCAATATTGAGTACTGAATCCGCCATTGTTGTCAAACTACTGAAATATTGAGAGAAATCCTTGATGTATTAGCTTTCAAAGCATAATCAATAATGTATAAAGTGGACGTAGGCTCGTTAACGCCGAACCACTATAAATTCTGAGTGTAATTTTCTTTTTCCTCGTTCTTCATTTGAAATTCTATAACATTCAGAACAATTTGGGTGTTAGGTCCAAATTTCGATCTAACATTTTTGGTGCTTTCATTGAGAGACTCAGTCCTAAAGTTTCACTAGTCGGTTCTTTGAGGATTCCAGCGATTCGGATATCATGGCTGGAAAAAGATCTAAAGCTTCACAGACCAACGAAACGATTGAGGAGAGTGTGCACGAACTGGGCAACGAAGAAACTCTGGATCGTGGAGCGCAGGGGGCGAACCGATCCGACGAAGACACCACGTTCCGAGTCGATGAGAACGAGACGATCCGGGCCACTGAAGAGGTTGTTACTCGATCCCGAGGTAACACCTCGCAGCCTCCGCGTACCACAACCACGAGTCGATCTCAGGGGGGCGCAGCGAATCGCCATCCATGAACCGCAGCTATCCGAACTGATGGTCAGACTACAACTCGACCTGGAAAAGAACCTATGACCCACTCCTATCGTCCCGGAACCTCTGCTCGACCCGGTTCGAGCTCTTTGCGCATAAGAGAGAGTGATGATGACCAATATGATCCTGTTGCTCCTGTCACTGAGGGGTATCTCTCTCGCTTCACCGAAATGTGGGATAGATTGTTTGATGAGTTGGCTGCCCAAAGGCAGGAAAGTTCCATCCCGCGGCAAAATTTGATGGCTATGGATAGAAGACTTGATGAGCTAGCAAGGCAAAGAACATCGCCGGTTCGTCCACTCACCCCAGTATATTTTTCTTCGTCTGAAGAATCGCCGAGACCTCCGCGACGACCGTATGAGAGAGCCGAAAACATAGAACAGCTTTGGTTCGGAACCCTGCCCTCACAGGAAGAAGAAGCGTTAGGGGTGGGGCCCTCAAACCGTAATGTGAATGGTCAAGCAACGGCTCTCAGGACTCGAGATGTGAACAGTCCTGTGCATAACAGAACACCTCAGCCCCATCGCCGCACGCATACTCATGATAACAGGGGGCAGCGAAGCCCTATCCGAGCTCCGGATTTTGTGACTGCTCCCCGAAGAGAGATCAGAGAACCTCGCCGAGCCAGAGGCACTGACCCTGAACCTCCTTTGACCAGTGCAAATGTTGCAGCCATTGTTCACCAGATTCTAGCAGATAGCCGTGGACAACGGAACGAAGATTGGGGGATCGACCGCAGTCATACTCCTTTTACTGACGATATTTTGGATGCGACTTTTCCAAGGCGTTTCAACATGCCACAACTGAACCGATATGCGGGAAGATCTGATCCTGTCCAGCACCTAATGAGATACTCTTGGTCGATGACCGCTGCCGCAGCCTCTGACGCTGTTAAGTGCAAAGCATTTCCCATATTCCTGGAAGACGGGCTTTGTTATGGTTTACTCGCCTGCCGGCGAGGTCGATTTCTAGCTTCAGGGAGCTGAGCGAGAAGTTCGTAGAACAATTCCGTATCTACGCCCAGAAGACAAAAAGTGTGATCGATTTGTTCCTTGTCAAACAGCGACCAGGCGAGAGTTTAAAGGTGTACCTGGATCGTTTCAATTTGGCCGCTACTGAGGTTAAAGATCCCCATGAACCGACCGTCGTCGCAGCACTGATTGACGGAGTAGATAAGGACACTGAATTCGGGAGGTACCTGGCAGGCAAACCGCCCCACACTAGAGAGTTATTCTACGAGAAAGCCAACGTACATTTACGCCGGGAAGAGGTATATGCGAACCGAAAGGTTAAAACAACTGATAATGAGGAAATTCAGAGCAATGTCGCCATCAAACAGACGGGAGACAGCTCGGGGAAAGTTGAAGTTAACGTCGGAAATCAGAATCAGGGTGGTCGCCAGCCAGGTAACAACAATAATAATGGAAACGGCAACAACCGGAAGAGGAACCGAGGGAACGACTCCCAGAGAAGGACTCATCCCAGAGCCTTTGAAAGTTATACACCAATAAGTGATACTCTGGAAAATATCTTCATGGATGCGTACGAAGTCCTCCAGAATAAGAGGCCACCTCCCAGAGATTCGACAGAGAAAGAGCGTGAAACAGGGAAGTTTTGTCTCTTTCATCAAATTCACGGCCATTCGACGAATGAATGTCGTCACCTAAGGGATGTAGTCGAAAGGCTGCTTCGAGAAGGAAAGCAAGATGAATACAGAGTAACGCCTAGGGACAGGGGGCAAGCAGCGCAGGCCCCGAATCAGAATCAAAATCAACTTGCTGCTAGGCCGACTGCTCAGCAAAAAGGAAAGAATATTGTTATCAATACCGTGATCGGAGGACGTTATCTTGCTGGGCACAGTTCCAAAGCATTGGATCAATACGTCAATGCGGCCAAACAACACCTCGAGGTAGGGGAATGTAGCAACCCCGAGGACAGTACCCCGGTGAAGCAGCAGAAGATGATGACCGATGATGTTGTTTTCCGAGAACGAGAGAGCATCGGAGTCCATGCTCCAAATGAAGATCCACTTGTAATTACAGTACCCATTGGGCCAGCCACTGTTCATAAGGTTCTGGTGGACAACGGGAGTTCCGTTAATATTCTTTTCAAAAAGGCCTTTGACCAGATGAATCTCAAAATAAAAGACTTGAAACCCTGCCAAGGATGGATCTGTGGGTTCAACGGAGCATCCACCTCTCCAATGGGTTATGTAGAGTTACCAGTTACACTTGGGGAAGGAGAACGCCAGAGAGTGAGAATCCTTCCCTTTGTGGTTTTGGATGTTGAATCGCCATACAATGCCTTCTTGGGCCGACCGGCCCTCGCAAAGTTCAGAGCTTGTATAGCCCCGTGGTGCTTGTTATTGAAATTCCCCACAGAAGCTGGCATTGGTATCGTCAGAGGGGATCAAGTTGCTGTGCGAGCGTGTTATGTTGCCGAACTAAAGTTACTTCGCAATGGAAGGGATATCGAAACTAAAGGCACCTCTCCCCCTTCGGGGGCGGAGACCTTATAGCAACTAAAGAGGATAATCGTTGGAGAGTCGCCCAGAGAGATGCCCGAGGATATAGATCCCAGAGAGGATCAAGAACCCGGGGGCAGAATGGCGACTCCCAACAAGACAACTGTGGATGTACCGATCGATGACAGTGACCCGGAGAAGGTCCTTAAGATTGGATCCCAGTTAAGTCCGAATCTTGCTAAAGAATTGACGGATTTCTTAAAAAGCAATTTGGATGTATTTGCTTGGACCCACGCGGACATGTGTGGGATATCCCCATCAATCATGAGCCATTCCTTGAGCATTGACCCAAAACATTCTCCAGTAAAGCAAAAAAGGCGAATGCTGGGCCCAGAGAGGTCCGCTGCCTTGAAAGAAGAGGTTGGAAAGCTAAAGAGTAATGGATTTATCAGAGATTCGACCTACCCAGACTGGATTTCGAATCCAGTCCTAGTAAAGAAGGCCAACGGGAAGTGGCGAACGTGTATCGACTTCTCGGATTTGAACAAAGCCTGTCCAAAAGATAGTTTCCCGTTACCTCAGATTGACCAGTTGGTAGACTCGACGGCAGGTCACGAGCTTCTCTCATTTATGGATGCTTATTCAGGATACAACCAGATTCCGATGCATGTTCCAGATCAAGAGCACACTAGTTTTATCACGGATCTGGGATTATATTGTTATGTGGTAATGCCCTTTGGTTTGAAGAACGCAGGCGCTACATATCAACGTTTGGTCAACAGAATGTTTTATAACCAGATCGGGAAAACAATGGAAGTATACGTCGACGATATGTTGGTTAAGTCCAAGCAATCTTCTCAACACACTACTGACTTGGCAGAGGTGTTCGGCATTCTTCGAAAGTATGGAATGAAACTCAATCCAACCAAATGTTCATTCGGTGTTGCTTCTGGAAAATTCTTGGGATTCATTGTCAGTTCCCGTGGTATCGAGATTAATCCAGACCATATCGCGGCAATCATAAACATTCAGGAACCTAGGCAAATTAGGGATGTGCAAAGCCTTGCCGGAAAAGTTGCCGCACTAAGCAGATTTATCTCCAGGGCTACGGATAAGTGCATCCCATTCTTCGAATTAATAAAGCGAGGAAAACGCCACTTTAAATGGACACCTGACTGCGTAGAAGCATTTCAGAATTTGCTCAGGCACTTGGAGAAACCTCCGATTTTATCTAAGCCAATAGATCACGAGGATTTATTCGTGTATTTGGCAGTGTCATCCCATGCGATCAGCTCAGCATTGGTAAGGGAAGAGGATAAGGTTCAAAGACCTGTGTATTATGTGAGCAAAAAATTGACAGCAGCAGAGCGTAATTATCCACGGATAGAAAAGTTGGCGTATAGTTTACTGATTGCCTCTAGAAAACTTCGGCACTATTTTCAGGCACATCCAATCACCATATACACTGATCATCCACTCAAGCAAGTTTTACAGAGACCGGAGGCATCTGGAAGGTTACTCAAATGGAATATTGAGTTAAGTCAATTTGATTTGAACTTTCAGCCTAGACGGTCAATTCGGGGGCAAGTGATAGCCGACTTCATAGCAGAGTTCACTGTCCCTGAAGAAGATATAGCAAACGAGGAAGTTGATCCTTCAAAGTTACTTTTCGATCCTAATGCATGTAGATTGTATACTGATGGCGCTAGGAACGACGAAAGATCCGGCGCTGGAATAGTGCTTGAAACCCACGAGAAACGATTGATAACCTATGCAATCCGAATGGAGTTTCATGCCACTAACAACGATTCCGAATATGAAGCTCTGATAGCCGGATTAAAGATTGCAAAGGAACTAGAAGTCACAAAGCTGAACATCTTCTGCGACTCCAAGTTAGTTGTGAATCAAGTCACTGGAAGATTCCAAGCTAAAAGTGCAAGATTGATTTTATACCTAAAGAAAGTGAAAGAACTGCTGAATGATTTTGATCACTACAGCATATCTCATATTCCGCGGTCAGAGAATCAGCAGGCAGAAAAGTTGGCAAAGATGGCTAGTTCTAACGATCCTGAAGTGACTGGGCTAGCCCCCGTTGAAGTACTTCGGTCCCCTAGCATAGATCAGATGGAAATCGATCTAGTACTAGAGACGGAACCAGAAAGGGAGTCCTGGATGACCCCTCTAAAGAATTTCCTGATGGATGGAACGCTTCCGACCAAGAAAAGCGAGAGGCGTAAAGTGATCCGTAAAGCCGCCCGATACGTTCTGCAAGGCGGAGTTCTTTATAGACAAGGGTTTTCAATGCCCCTCCTTCGGTGTATAGCCCACGATGACATCAAACGTGTGCTGCAAGAAGTCCACGAAGGCGAATGTGGCGACCACACTGGAGGGCAAACTTTGGCAAAAAAGGTATTGCGGCATGGTTATTTCTGGCCTACCATAAACAAGGATGCAGTAAGATATGCACGATGATGTGATGCGTGCCAGAGATTTTCAAAGATACCTAGAGCGCCTCCAAGTCAGTTAAAAACAATGATGAGTCCATGGCCTTTCGCTATGTGGGGAATTGATATCATAGGAAGTCTCCCCATAGCAAGGGGCGGAGCGAAGTTCGCTATTGTGGCCGTAGATTATTTCACTAAGTGGGTCGAGGCTGAACCACTAACTACAATCACAACCAAACAAGTGATCAACTTCATCGTGAGAAACATCATCTGTCGATTTGGGATTCCAAAGATGGTGATAACAGACAACGGAACTCAGTTCGATAGTGCTGAATTCAGAAACTTCTGCCAAAAATACCACATCGAGAATCGGTACACCTCTGTGGCGCACCCACAATCGAACGGGCAAGTCGAAGCGGAAAATAAAGTAATTAAGTCCATTCTGAAAAGAAGAATGAAGCGGGCTAGAGCCATGTGGGCTGATGAGTTGCCCTTGGCACTATGGGCCTATAGGACAACATATAAATCGGCAACAGGACATACCCCGTTCTCCCTTGCTTTTGGAACGGAAGCAGTCATCCCGGTTGAGATAAATGTACCTTCTCATCGGGTGACTTATTATGATCCAATGACCAATAATGAATTAATCCTTGAGTCCCTGGATATGATCGAAGAAAAGAGGGATGAAGAAGACCTGCGTGCCCTGAGATGCAAACAACATGTCGCCCGATATTACAACAAAAAGGTCCGAGCCCGAACCTGGGAACCCGGAGACTTGGTTCTGAAACGTGTCTTTCCACCCCCAACTCATATGGGAGCGAAGTGGGAAGGACCGTACTCTATTCTGAGCAAGCTTGATAATGGAACCTTCAAGCTGGCAACCGTAGATGGAAAGGAAATCCCCAGAGTGTGGAATGCCCAACATTTACGGCCATATTTAACATGAGAATTTCAAATCTATTCTTTTGCTTTGTTAAAAAACTATGTACAGGGCATGACTTGCCTAGAATAGTCTGATTCCTTAAAGCAAGAGATTATAAAGTGGACGTAGGTCATGATTCGACCGAACCACTATAAAAATACTGTGTGTCATTTGCCTTTATTGCATCTTTATTTGTTTGCCTGTTTATTTTTATGAAAATCAAGGTGAATAATGCAGGTACCCGAAGTCCGATGCCAACCGTTCCTCCCGTAGACTAATCGGAGGAACCCAAAGCTTTGGCAAAGGCTCCAACTGCTTGTCCGACTAGCTTTAATCCACGGAGCATGGGTTAAAGTATACACCTAGGATGAGTTTGATGAGAATGCATGATTGCAGACTGCTTGATCCGTGACTCTAACTCTCTAGAGTAGAGAGAGAGTATAAAGGACACGAAAATCGACATCCACTAATAACGGCGGTGTACCATGATCGGAGCTGCCTAAGCATAAACTCTAACTCTCCAGAGAGAGAGAGAGAGTATAAAAGCGTCTCCGATTGAGCGCTGAGAAAGAGCTCCTTTCCCGCTGAAGGATCGGGGAGCGAGTGAATCGCTGAGCTCGAACTCTAACTCTCCAGAGAGAGAGAGAGTATAAAAGCGTCTCCGATTGAGCGCTGAAAAATAGCTCCTTCCCCGCTGAAGGATCGGGGAGCGAATGAATCGCCAAGCGCAAAACTCTAACTCTCCAGAGAGAGAGACAGTATAAAAGCGTCTCCGATTGAGCGCTGAGAAAGAACTTATTCCCTGCTAAAGGAACAAAGGCTGACTGAACTACTGTTATCCCATGAAATCTCCTATGCCCCCATATTCAGAAATGGGGGGCAACTTGCCGACAGTACTAATCAATCCCTAGTAAACCCTTGTCAGATGCTACAGTAACAACTGATTGGGGGGCACATGCACTCGTATACATAGACTAAACTTTGATACAGCAGTGTAACATAGCATGAAAATTCTTCTTTCTGTTGATTGACTGATTTGTAATTATTAATAGTTAGCTAATGACTAAACATGGAAAGTTTATCTGGATACAGGTACATAATGATGCAAGGGGAAATAAACTTTTGTTTATATACTGCGAATCAACAAAGTGAAAAACAACCTAGAAACAAAAGTGAGGACCAGTCTCACAATTACATTTCCTGGTCAGTGGAAAACCTAAAGACAAAATATCAACAAGCAACAAATATCCTATTTACGCTTAGACCTCTTCTCTTGCTTCTGCCTCTCCAGCTTCGCCTTGTCGGTATCAGACGGATCCCCTTTCCTCCTCTTCCTTTTGTCGATAAGAGGAACGTCCGTCTCCACTGAAGATTCCTCTTCCACCTCTTTTCTCTTCCTCCTATCAGAAAGAGAAGCCGGGAAGTCATCGGGGTTTGCAAAGTGAAGCTGTCGACTGATGGATTTGGGCTGAATCTTCACAATCATCCCAGTTTTGGGATCGAATTCTGCAAGAGGGACTACGTCCAAAGCCTCATCTCCCACCTTCCTCGAAGCCGACTCTTTCTCCTGCCTGGCTTTTCGGCTGGCCAAGGTTTCCTCGTCATCATCATCGGCCTTTTTGGCGCCGATAGTGTCTTCTTCGTCATGTACATGGCGCCCATCCATGTCTCTTAAGGCTTCGATGGTCTCAGCATCTTTGGACGCATCGGTGCTAGATGCCGGGATGCTTTTTTCTGCTGTTGTGACCTCTGCTTGCTTCGGTACATCAATACCAGCACCTGGCAAGACAGCCTCCTTCTCCACTTCCTTTTCTTTTTCAGCACCCATGTCGACGAGCTCGCCACCTGTATTACGAGGAGCACATGTTACTAACTCAAGTGGTTGTTCCACCAAACGACGACAATTCACAATTGCTCTGACAAATTGCGGGAAGAAAAGGGAGATACCTTCCGCAGACCCTCCTTCTTGGATAGTCGTAGGAGCTCCAACAATAGCGGGAGTTAGGCCCAAAGGGATTAGCGGATCATCAGGATGGTACTCCTCAACTCCGGAGGTTTTTGGTCCCACGGCGGAACTGGAACCTTCATCAATTTTGCTTTTACCTTTAGCCAAGGTTTTCTCCTTTTCCATCTCCGCCAGAATCAGGCGACGACCCTCTGCCAGGTCCTCAGGTTCATTGTCTCTTAGGATGCTCTTCATCAGTTCGTCCTCATCGATTTCTTCGACTTCCAATCTATGTTTTTCACCCTCCACAATGGCATCCCATAAATTGGCCAAAGTAATCCGGGATCCACGAGATGTTGCGAGTCTTGAGAACCTGGCCAAGGAAATCGAAAATCATCTCTTCAAACCCCTCGATCTCTTTCTCTCTTTCGAGGAGCTTGTTGTTAGAAGCAGTGGCCAATTCAATGGCACTTTCAACGTTCTTTTTGGTAAGGGCTGCCCTCCTCTCCGCATCCGAGACCTGGTCGTTCAAAATCACCCTTTCTGCTTTAGCCAGAGCCAAATTTTCTTTTAAACTCGCTTTTTCTGCCTCCCAAGCAGCCTTCTCAGCTTCAAAATGGCCTTGTGCTGTTTTCAACTCGATGTTGGCCATTTTGAGATCTTCAACCTCCTTCTTTAAGGCCATTTTCTCTTGGCTATTGGAGTCCAGTTCTGAATGAAAGCGCTGCTTGGCATTCTCTAATTCAGTCTTATAATTTTCAGTGTCCCTCCGTGCTAAAGCAAGCTGGGACTGAGCATCTTACAGGTCCTTTTCCAATTTTGTCCTAGCCCTTTCGTTATTCTCAAGTTTTGCTTTAGATCTGTGTGCTTCTATTTCGAGTGTTCGGATGACTTCCGAAAGGTTAACTGCGTGTTTTTTAATCATCTCATATTGCCTGGCTGCGTGCTGGATGTGCCCAATAACTTCATTATCCCAATTTTTAGGGACCGGTTCCAAGGCAGGAACAAATACCATCCTGTCAAAGAATATGCCTGGAAATTGTTCCCGCAACTTTTCCAGCCTACCTTGGATCTCGGGACCATGGACGTAATCCCGTGACCCGGGGGCAGCTAACTCTGGTTGGCTGGTGGGGACAATGTCGCTTCTCTCCTTCTCAGTCTCTTTGGATGAATCTTTGTCCCTATCTTTAGATTCGTGATGCCTTTTGGACGACCGACTGTGGGAAGGTGCACTCTTTGGAGGAGTCAACTCTTTTGGAAGTTTCTTTCCCCCTGTCGGAATTGTCGGATGACTCGAAGGCCTGGTAGAGGTTGATTTGGGTGGAGATCGAGGTTGCGAGGAACTCGGCCTATGAGAAGGACCGCGAGAGCGCTCAGTATCCGGGCGAAGGCTGGGTGTGCCCTCTCAAAGAGAACGATACGAATAAGATTTCCTGCGGGACATCGTTCCTATAAAAAAAAAAGAGAAGAGCATATTAAAACTTTGAATACCCACGATATAAGAGTGCAGGGTCAGATAGTGTGAGTGATGTGTGCATCCCATATAATTCCCCCTAACAGACCCGGGCCCGAAGACAGGCTCGTTTGACAAGTTTCTCGTCCTCTAGTTGGAACACTGATCTCTTCAGGAGCAAGAAAGAAAGGCCCCTCTTCAAAGTCTTTTTCTGTATATACAACATCGGGTAGAGGGATTTTATACAGCTCGTCAAATAACTGCTCTTCTGTCAAGTCATCGGGAGCAACGGTTTCAATTGGAGCAGAGATAGGAATTTCCTTGGACACGTCATCGCGGACCTCATCCCCTCTGTATATGTTCAGGTCCTCATCGTCTTGGATGACTATCGGAGAAGGACTCTTGCGAAACTTAGTTGTTTCTGCCGCTTGCGAAGTTCCCCCTCCTTCCGTAGGAGGCACATACTTATAAGGTTTGCCGCCGGTCCCAAGTCCAAATCTTCTGTCCAGAAGACGATGCTTGTGAAGATTGTCATCAGTAATGCGTTTTTTAATCCTCAAAAAGTCGGATCTGCTTTGATGAAGAATAGATAACCGATGGTTGTATAATGGACCCTCCGTTTTCGGGAAGATGTGATATGTTTAAGACAAAGGAAAAAGCGGAAGAATGTTAATACTTAGACTCCTTGAGCAAGATATTCGACTAAGTGATCGAAGTTTACTTGATTTGAGCCATCTTCGTGAGCATCCAGCCTGTTTCCTTATATAAAACCAGTTGGACTTAGGATCCCCAATGTTGCTGTATTCGTCGTACAGAACTTTCCTATTCGCAACCGATTCAAAGAAAGAGAAATTTGGAGTTGCCAAAGAACGGTGCTTGAAAAGAAAGAAGAACACCAGATCTCTGAATTTAAGTTCGGCGTGCAGGATCTCCGCATATGCAAAATATAGAGAGTATAGAGATGCGTAGGCGTTTGGATGAAGCTGCATCGGAGCAATACCTAGTCGTCTTAAAGTTTCGATGGCGATCGGAGGAAACGGAGGAATAGCTCCTACTAGACACATTGTTCGATTGATCGCCATATACCCTTCCGGTGCTAGGTGGGGTCTATCTTCGCTTCCAGGCGTCAAGACATCATCCCAAGGAATTCCGTGTCTTAAGCAGATTCTTTTAAGTTTTATATCGTCAAGCTTGGATGCTAAAGAATCAGAAAATTTATCTATCCCGAGTGCGCCTGGGATCTCGTCAGTAGCTCGCTCATCAGTTTCAAAATTGTTGCTGGATGAAGTACTTTCTGTCGGATCTGATTCTGTGGCTTCGTACTCAGATCCAGAATCTTCACCTGCCGGATTGATTGGAGGAATTTCAGGGTTGTACTGTTCAGGAATCTCGGATTCCGCTTCTGTCACGGATCTTGAAGAAGAGTGATCATTCGACATTGCTGCTAGGACGAGAAAATATGAACAATAAGATTAACACTACCCGTCCCCCGTGTGTGCAAGTACTGGTGTATGTACTTGTGTGTGCATTAAAAATAAAGCGTGAAAGCAATCAAGATCATCAAAACATTAGTCGTCGTATGCAGTCAAATTATGAGGTCATTTAGTCCAGAAAGTCCAACGTCAAGGCTCTATCCTAACTGTTCAGAGTTTTATGGTGACAAGGCGTTGATTAAAGTTTGAAATTTCTTCGTATCGTCAGCTATGAGTCGGATCGCATGGCAGAGGGATCGCCCCTTTCGGATCGCATGGTAGAGGGATCGCCCCTTTCGGATCGCAGGGCAGAGGAATCGCCCCCCATCGAATCGCCGGGCGAAGGGATCGCTCCTTCATGAACCATTGCGACCCCCACGATACGTACCTTTGCTGCCACCTCGATCTTTCGTCTTGCCACTCGCTTTCGTCTTGCCACTCGCTTTCGTCTTCTCTTCTTGATCACGACCCGAACCGGCCTTCCCTCTTCTTCTTCCTCCTTCGTTTTCCTCCTCTCCTTTCCATCCTCGAACTCCGAGCTCTACGTCAGTTAGCCATGGCGTTTTGGTGATTTCGTCAGAAAAGCACAAGTTTCCATCGTTTCTAGTCAAGAAAATTCATGAAAGAGCGGCGTTCACGAATAAGGATACTTTTTGTGGAGTTACCTTTCTAAAGATTGAGAGAATGCTCGGATTTTCGAAGATTTGAAAAACTTGGGTTCGTTCTTCGATAGCGCAGGCGAAACGATTCGGCAGAAAGAAAGAAGAAGGAGAATGAAGAGGAGAGGGTCGGCTTATATAGGCAAAGAGGGCGACCGTTTGCCTCCCTTTCTTTGTCCTATTCGGTCCACGAAGCACCATACAGGCCACGATCCAAAGCTTGTGTCGCATAGAAGCCCACGGACCGCCTCAAACAATGGCCCACCAAGCTCGAAGCCCGACACGGCTCGAAGAAAAGTCCGCCGCATCTCGTACAAAAGCCTAGATACTCAGCTCGAGACGAGCACGTGACCACTCGGACCGTGGCGCTCTATGGCGATCCGATTCATGCATACGTTGATTTGAACCAATGCGACTGTTGATTTGCGTCCCTTCAGGAAAAGGTAGATCAGAATTTTCAAAGCATGTTCCATCCTCGATAAAACATACTTCGAGGGGGCAAAATGTTGGCTCGCTTTTTGACCAAGCAACCTAGGATCATTCGTAAGAGGAAAGCAGGAAACCACATTCCCTAAGAATATGAAGAAACGGATCGCACTCTATCGACACGCCCACGAAGGATTGCGTCTCGACGGATCACCCACGAAGGATCGAGTCTCGATGGATCGCCCACCGAGGATCGCGTCTCGACGGATCGCCCCCATCTCATCAGCGAACGACGCATCCAGGCGATCCGATCCAAACTTATATTGTTTCCCAGAGCGAACCGATCCGATCCTTTAGTGCATGGCGAACCCTCTGACCCATTCAAGCGTGAGCTAGTCTTCAGCAATCCGAATCGCACGGATCTGGCGACACCTGTCCCTAACCGTCATCTGGACCAATTCTCCCCATCTGCACAATCCGACTTTCAAGCAGATCGCGACACCTGTCCACAACGGCTAATTTGACTATTTCCTCAACGGTGGCGATGCGATCCGATGTTCTCGGGATCTGTGCCACGTGTTATCACGACCCGCCTGACAAAATCAGCTATAAATAGCCCAAAGCTTGGCATTTTTGGGGATCTTTTGGCAATATTGAGTACTGAATCCGCCATTGTTGTCAAACTACTGAAATATTGAGAGAAATCCTTGTTGTATTAGCTTTCAAAGCATAATCAATAATATATAAAGTGGACGTAGGCTCGTTAATGCCGAACCACTATAAATTCTGAGTGTTATTTTCTTTTTCCTCGTTCTTCATTTGAAATTCTATAACATTCAGAACAATTTGGGTGTTAGGTCCAAATTTCGATCTAACATGGGTCATTACACGTATGATACATATAGATATTCTCCCTGTGTTGTTGAAGATCATTGCTTGGACATTAGCAGTGCATCTCCTACTTTAGCTTTCTTTTGCTTTAGAGACAGTTTAAAGTTGTAATAATGATGTTGGATCATAAGCTGTATTTGGATTTCCGCTGCTATGTTTGTTTAGTTTTCAGCTTATGCACTATCTCGCCTGTTTTATGTCAAGACTATGTTATTATCATATTTTGTTCCATGCGCTGTGATACATTCTACATGTTCCTTGTTAGTTCATTCTCTTTGTTCCTTTCCTCTGACGACCGTCCCGTGCTAACTGAACATGTGTACAACGCACTTTTGGAGTAAATGTCGGTTGGTGTGGGGCGGGCCGTCACACTTGGTATCAGAGCTCTAGGTTGCGTAGTTAACTTAGGGAAAGACACTAAGGAGATATAGTACGTATATGAGAGTGCGTATTTGTGATTACTTTGGTTTTCAAAAGCTATCTATATATATACTATTAGTATAGCTAAGGATGAAGTCGTATTGCACTGGCACCACTATGAAGATAGTTAATCGTTTTCTCTTTACAGATTGAACGATGAGACGAGACACAAGGGGTGTTGGTAGAGGGGCCAATAATGGGAATGCTCTTGACATGAGGACGATGTTCACTGACTTCATGAGAGAGATGATTAGGGATGTTCAGGGAGCAGTTCCCAATGCCGGTAATGCTGGTGGTCCAGTAGTGCAGGTGCCTAGGGCCGATTTCGCCAAGCTGAATAAGGATTATACCAGTCTAGGCGGGAAGCCATTCCACGGAACGGAGTCGGCCACGGATGTTCAGGATTGGCTGGATAGCTGTGAGCGTATCTTCGAAAAGTTGGGTATCGAGGATGCGATGAAGAGAAGGCTAGCATCCCGTCAGCTGCAAGGACGGGGAATGAATTGGTGGAATGCTATAAAGGCAGCTACCCCAGAGGATCAAATTACTTGGGATTAGTTTAAGGTTCTCTTTAGCGATAAGTTCATTCCAGCTACTCAGAAGTCAGTGTTGTTTAAGAGATTCTTGGAACTCAAGCAGAATGACAGAGCTGTCTCGGAGAATATTGCCGAATTTTACACTTTGTCGAAATATGGGTTATCCCTAATAGATACTGCCGAGAAGAAGAACGAGAAGTTCATAACTGTTTTGGATGGATACTTGTGGAAAAGGTTTATTAACCACATCGATGAGACGTTTGAGTAGTTTGTGGGGAAAGCAATGAGGTCAGAGAGTCTTTACCCTAAGTCGAAGACTGAGGTTGCATCTGTAGTGGAGCCAAAGCCGCAAGCAAGCGGTGGAGGCAAGAATGGTTCTCAGAATAAGAGAAAGCAGAGTCAGACTAAGGATGGCCAGAGGAAAAAGGATAAGAAGGATGTTGAGTGCTTCAGCTGTGGAAAGAAGGGCCATTATGCTAGTAATTGTCGGGCCAAGCCAGCGGAAAGGAAGTGCTTCAACTGTGGCCAAGTGGGACATCACAAGGACAAGTGTCCGCAACCCCCTAAAGAAAAGAAGATGGTGAAAGCATATGCCCTTAACGCTATTCCTTCTACATCGAATGCCCCAACTACAGAGGAGAAAGGAAAGAATGTCGTTATCCAAGGTATGCTTTCTGTTTATGATGTTCCTTTAGAGTTTTATTTGATACCGGAGCTTCCAGTTCATCCATATCTAGTGACCTGGTAGATAGGTTGGGATTGGAGCCCAAGATTGTCGATAGACCTTTAGTAGTGACGAACCCGATTGGTGGTTCGACTAACCTTAACATGATTTGTCGTAATGTGGTCTTATCGAGTCATGGATGCATGTTTGTTTGTGATTGCTTTGTTTTGAGCTTTACTGGGTTTGGCATTATTTTGGGAGTCGATTGGCTCCAAAGATACGGGGTGGTGGTGGACTGTGATGGCTTTTTGGTGACAGCTAGAGCGGATGATGGGCAGAGGGTAGTGTTTGGTGGTCTACCTAGTGATGGGGTAATGGCTAGTTTTCTAAATTCCCTCGAGATCCCGCATAATGAGTTGTCAGGTTTTCCTATGGTTGGCCAGTATCCGGACGTTTTCGAAGAAGTGACCGGGCTTCCACCACACCGAGAGATTGAGTATCGTATTGATTTGGTGAAAGATGCCAGACCTATAGTGATGCCATTTCGTCGTATGGCACCAAGGGAGCAGTGAGAGCTCGGGGTGCAATTTAGCGAACTTTTGAAGAAGGGATTTATAAGGAGTGTTTCTGAATGGGGAGCACCAGTTGTGTTTGCTACCAAGGGGGATGGTTCCCTTCGATTGTGTGTAGACTACCGCGAATTGAATAAAGTAACAAGGAAGAATAAGTATCCTCTACCGCGGATAGATGATTTGTTTGATCAGTTGAGTGGCGTGAGAGTATTCTCTCAGTTGGATCTCGCGATAGGTTTTCATCAGCTTAGAGTGGAAGCTGAGAATATAGCTAAAACGGCTTTTCGAACGCCGTCTGGATTTTATGAGTGGTTGGTCATGCCATTCGGGCTGACCAATGCACCAGCATATTTCGTGGATTTTATGAATAGGGTATTCAGAGATCAGTTGAATAAGTTTGTTCTTGTGTTCGTGGACGGCATACTTGTTTATTCGAGGAGAGAGGAAGAACACAAGGAACACTTGAGGATAGTGATGGAGGTGTTGAGAAAACACCAATTGAAAGCAAAGTTTTCTAAGTGTCACTTCTGGAGGAGGGAAGTGAGGTTCTTAGGCCATCTTGTTTCAGAGAATGGTATTGCCGTAGATCCTACGAAGGTGGCTACGGTACAGGATTGGTCTACGCCCAAGAATGCAACGGACATAAGAAGTTTCTTGGGATTAGATGGATATTATCGTAAGTTTATCCAAGGTTTCTCCAAGATAGCAGCACCATTGACACAGTTGACCAAGAAGAATCAAGCTTTCGTCTGGGACGAAAAGTGCGAGGATGCATTCAAGAGTCTAAAGGAAAAGTTGACGTGCGCACCAGGGTTAGTCATTCCCAAGGGGAATGAAGAGATGGCAGTATATATGGATGCATGTGGCACAGGGCTAGGTGTTGTATTGATGCAAGGAGGTAGGGTTGTAGCTTATGCAAGTCGGAAATTGAAACTGCACGAGAAAAGATACCCTACCCATGATTTGGAATTAGCAGCGATCGTGTTCGCGTTGAAGATGTGGAGACACTATCTATTGGGAGAAAGGTTTGAGCTGTTTACCTATCACAAACCGTTAAAGTATCTCTTCTCTCAGAAGGATCTAAGTCTCCGACAGCAAAGATGGTTGGAATTGTTAGCTTCCTATGATTTCGATATCACATATACACCAGGAAAGGGCAATGCGGTAGCTGATGAATTGCGTAGAAGACATGCCAGTTTAGGGGCTATGTTTCTAGAATGGAAGCAACTGGAGTACATCGATGGGTATGAGTTCAGACCAAGGTGCGAATTGGATCCAGAAATGTTAGCAAGTTTGACGATCATACCGACTTTGATTGAGAGGATTAGTTCCAGTCAGAGGGACGATCCTAACCTATTGGAAATCATCTCAAAGTTAGAGATGGGAATCGACGAAGAGATGAACAAGTATGGGCTTGATCGAGATGGATGGCTTAGAAAGAATGGAAGACTTGTTGTACCCAATGTCAATGGGTTGAGAGACGAAGTGCTTAGAGAATGTCATCACTCAAAACTGACTATACATCCTGGTGGTAACAAGATGTAGCGAGACATGAAGCAGACATACTACTGGGAAGGGATGAAAAGAGACGTTGGGAAGTTTATATCCAAATGCATGAATTGCCAACTAGTTAAAGTTGAGCAAAAGAAGCCTAGTGGTTTGTTACAACTATTAGAAGTTCCAGAATGGAAATGGGAACAAGTCTCAATGGATTTCATTGATGGGTTACAAAGGAATAGGTCGGGCCATGATAGCATTTGGGTGATTGTGGACCGATTAACGAAGAGTGCAAGATTTATGCCCGTCAAGTCAAACAGGACGACAGCTAAGTTAGCGGAACTGTATATAAAATGGGTAGTATGATTTCATGGAATGCCCAAAGGCATTGTGAGTGACCGAGATCCGTTGTTCACTAGTGGATTTTGGAAGAGCTTACAAGAGGCGTTAGGATCAGAATTACATCTCAGTACCACGTATCATCCTCAAACCGATGGTCAAACAGAGAGGGTGAATCATATATTAGAAGACCTCTTGAGAGCCTGTGTATTGGATTTTGGTGGATCATGGGATGATCATATGCATCTAGTAGAGTTTGCATATAATAATAGTTATCAGTCCAGTATTGGTATGGCTCCATTTGAAGCTTTGTACGAAAGACCATGCAACTCACCGTCATGTTGGTTAGAGACTGGTGAGAAGTTTGTGCTTGGACCAGGATGTGATAAGAGAAACTTCAGACAAGATCAAGATCATTCAACAACGAATGAAGGCTGCCTAAGATAGGCAGAAAAGTTATGCTGATAAGAGGAGAAGAGAATTAAAGTTCTCCATTGGCGACTTGGTGTTTGTCAAGATTTCTCGTTGAAGAGAGTGATACGATTTGGCAGGAGAGGCAAGTTAGCACCGAGATTTGTTGGTCCATTCCCAGTTCTTGGGCAAATTGGGAATTTGGCATATAAAGTTGAATTACCAGACAAGATGGCAGGAGTTCACAACGTATTTCATGTTTCCCAGTTAAGGAAATTCATACACGACCCAGATGTGACTATTTCACCTGATCAGTTGGATGATATCGAAGTTGAACCCGAGGCGGTTGGGGAACCGCAGGCCTATGCGTATCATTGGGAGACGATACGAAGCAGCTTCGAAGGAAGGCGGTGGAATTAGTCAAAGTTTAGTGGGGGCGAGAGAATGAGAATGAATGTACTTGGGAGACAGAGGAGAGCATTAGGAAGATGTATCCAGAACTCTTTGCCTAGTAAGATTTCAGTTCGATTTAGTCTTTCCGCATGCTAGGATAGGTTGTTTTGTTTGTTTTGCATGTTTGATTGTTATGATATGATTGGTAGGCATGCGAGATCCTTTGTATGTTTTGGGTTAAGGAATTTCGGGACGAAATTTCTTAAGGGGGCGGGGGGGGGGGGGGGGGGGGGGAGGGGAGAGTGTAACGACCCGCATTCTACGCATCAAAGGATCGTAGAATATTTATTTCTTTCACATACAAAGTCGTATGGTTATGTAACTTTGGGAGACGACTATTGGGGTCATTTCCCATGTTCATGATTTTTCCCGATTTTTAAATGTCCGTTTTTGCCCCTGGCTGATCTTGTTTTGGCCATAACTTTTGACTAGAAAGGAATTTTGACCTGAAACAACTTCCATTAGATTCGTTTCATGGTTTACAATTCCGTAGAGTGGTCACATTAGCCAAACGAACTCACCGTTTGGTAGATATGGCTGAAACAAGTTTTAGATAGTGAAAAACAGCTTAATTGGGCTTAACCGGGTGATTAAAATCACAGCTAGGCCCAAAACGGAATTTTGGGATTAGAGGTATTTGAGGGCTGCTAGGGTTAGTATTTCGGTTTTTCACTCATTTTCCAGCCGCCACAAACTCTCTCTTAAATCTAACAATGGCCTCCTACATCTAAATACACCTCTAATCACTTCTTAATCAAGTTTTGGCTTAAACTACATCAAATTAAGGAGAAATAGCACCAAAGCAAGGTTAGAGCTACTGTGTTACATTGAGAACAGCGCCAAACAGAGACTCATTTCATTTTTGGGGTTTTATTTGTGGCTAAGGTGAGTGATTTGCATAGTTTTGCACTAATTACGGTTAATTAAGGGTAATTAGTGAAGATTAGCGAATTTATACATTTATAAATTCTGGAAAAATATTTATAAATTTTGAAATATTATATTAGGCCTCTGTTAGAAAATTTGTATAATTTGGTTAAGTTTTGCTAATCCTATCATTAGTTGTTGTTAAACATGATTAAGGGGAAAACATGGGTTTTTGGGTATGTTTGATCCTTATAAACATGACATATTGTTGTTTTAGTGTTTGTGGATGATTATACATGTTGCTATGACTATATGGTACGTTTTGTGATTGCATAGAAAAGTTAGAATGGTTGAAAACGTCATCGTTTGGCGAAGATAGCTTGCTGGAAAAACTTGCAGCAAACCGGATAGAAGCATTAAGATAGGAGCATTCGGATAGGAGCATCCGGATAGGAGCATTCGGATAGGGGCATTCAGATAGGAGCATTCAGATAGGAGCAACCAGATTGTAACAACCCGGAATTTCGGACCTAATTTAATTTTTTTTTCAGAAAAATTTATTAGTAAATACGTCAGAATTAAAAAAAATTATTAAATTATAATAATAATAAAAAGTTTTTAAATAAAATTAAGACGTTGTTAATGAGATTTATAAATATATGTTGATAAGTTAATTTAAATAATATGTAGATTCTAAATGGAATAAATTATGACAACATGTCATTATGTTATAAGTTGTCAATGTTAGAGAGAAAAAAAATATCATCTTTAATATTTTCCTTGTCTATCCAAAGTGTAACAATCATTAATAAATAAATTTTAAAACGTTAACGGCTGCATTCGTTTTCAACGACCTTCCCTCTTCATTGTTGCAGCATTCATTCATTTCCTTAATTTTCATTCTATTAATCCCTTTCTTTACTTCTACATTCATGCATCTTATTGCAATGGCATGTTCTCATTTCTTATATCTTCATCCCTTTATTTTTCTTTCCCTTTTTTTTGTGACCCATTGATATTATTTATTCTTCCAAAAACAAACAATCCTCACACACACACACACACACACACATATATATGTATGTATATTATTCCCTTCTACATATATTCTTTATTACATTATCTATATGTATTTGTAGACATTTTCGTTGCCTTATTCTTTTCTGTGCAATTTAATTATGTTCCCTACAATTATGATGTTAATGTCTTGAAATTTAAGAAGACGCACAAATTTATAACGATTTACATCAAATAATTTATCATGCATTCATTTTTTTTCTTTCTCTTTGTGGTTTATTTTTAAATTTTGAATAATAAATAATTATTTCCAACTCGGCCTCAGTCAGCCACATTTAAATTGTTTGTAACTTGCATGTGTTTCCAGTTTTATTCATTTCAATGCATAACCAAAAGCATTTATAGAAGAAAAAGGAAGGTTTCCTCCTTAATAAAATAAATAAAATTTGAAATCATATTCAATAGAAATTAAATACGAGTCATTCATTGCGAAAAATAATAATGATAATAATAATTGCCGCATGCAAACCATTCATGTCCTTATTCCTTTTATGTTCTCCCTCTTACTTTCATATGCACACATGCTATATTTTATGCTTTTTATAAATACAAAGAAAAATATTAATTAAATAAAGAAATAATAATAATGAAATTCCCATCTAACGTTTCATTCATTTACCATCCAAGATTGTCATTTTCTTTTATATATATTATCCTATTTATTTCTTTTATTTCCATCATTTCCTTCATTTAAGACCATATATTCATGTGGTCCATCATGCCTAGTCAGCAAATTAAACTTTATTTGTCACCTACCACATATATAGAGACAAGTAAAAATCAAATAATAAACTAGCTTCACTATATTACATTCTAAACTTCTCTAAACCTATTCCTAATCACAAAACAACGACAGCCTCTTTCTCTTCTTCTTCTAACCATAAAAATGAGAGCTTTTTAATCTTTCAATAATCATAGAAACAGAATTACTCCACTAATACTCATGAAACAAATATATACGTGATTCTCATGAGTTGCTCTTCGATTGGGTATGAGTTTTGGGACTGTTCGAAGATAGTTTGGTCACTGCAATTGTAACAACCAGTATTTTTTGAATAACATATTATAACATAAATGGAGGCAGAGTTAAACTGTAAAATCTGAATCAAGGGAAATGGGCTGTGCCTTTGCGTTCGTCTCGGAAAAATACGCGAAATAGAGTCCGAGTTTTCGAAAATCGGAGTCCGTATGACCAAGATATGGCCTCGCGAAGTTTCACAGAAAATTCACAAATTAAAGTATACTTAATTAAGTGAAATGGGTTGCGCAGAGAAATATATATATATATATATATATTGATATATATATATATATAATTGAGAATTTAATAAATAAATATGCAAAAATGTTCAAAATAGCGAATTTGGAGAGGGGAATAACCGAACCGGCCGATTTTTGAGGCCGACCCGAGCCCACTCGGTCGACTAAGGGTTAATCCAGGGTGTTTGGCTGTCAACCCGTGGGCCGATTCCCTCAAATACAGATTTTGCATTTGAATGGTTCTCATGGTTCAGCTTTAATCTAAAGGCCTTAGATGGTTCCTACACTTGACTTCTTCCCCAAGACATGCTTTGATGGCTTGGATTGAATCTAGGGTTAATCCAATGGCTAATACTATCCTAATCTTCTATAAAAAAGGAGCTAACACGTAGCCTAAATCATCATTATTCATTCCTACAACTAAACTACGCCAAATTTGTTCTTCTCATGGCCTCCACTCTCATGCTAAAATTTCTAAGTTAAATTATATGAGAGATTTTGGATGCATACAAGTATTTTCAAGCTTGTATGAATGTTCTTAGTTTGCATTCAAGTCAAGTTGCAACATTTCTATTTCAAAGCAAGGGTTTTTATTGGTTTGGCTCAAGGGTTTTTCATTTGGAGCTTGCATATTTGGGTCTTTTTGGCGATTGCATAAGGGCTTCGTCTCAACCTTTTAATAACTATTTATTTGTGTCTTCATAGCATTGTAAGCCCTTTTCTACTTTCTTTTTATTAACTCTAAAGTTAAATGAATGATGCAAGTTTGGGGTTGATCATTATGTTATGCAAGTTTGGTTGATCATTATATGCAAGTTTGTTTGATCATTATATGCAAGTTTGGTTGATCATTATATGCAAGTTTGGATGATCATTATGCAAGTGGGTTTAATCATTATGTATGACACATGTTGCTATGTTATGCAAGTTTGGGTTGATCATGTTATCATGTTATGCAAGTTAAACTTGAAGTTGTGAGCTTAAAGCTTCAAGCTTTATGTTGAAGGTTGCATTTTGGCAACATGGAAGTTATCATATCCCTTATGATAACTTGCATATGAGGCTAAATGCGAACTTCTAGCAACTTCTACATGTCATTTATCACCATGTATCACTCATATGCTAAGTTTGGTTTTATGCATGCTTTTGAAGCCTAATAATGCAATATGCAAGTATATGAACATATGTACATTTCATATACCACCATGATAAACTTGTGGCTTCAACACCTTTTTGTCATAATTACGCCAAGTTCCCTATTTTATCCTTTATGCGTTGTTGCGACTATGTAAACGATGGGATTACGTTGGGGTTGGGTAACATTATGACATAAACATGGTTTTTATAACATAACGTGATATTTTAACTTGTAATTATGTTTTGGAAACATAATGGACATAACACTTAGAAAATATGAGTGTGGCCAACTCGAGGTTGGGTTGAGTTTGTAGCATAAATCTACCCGGACCCGCCCGGCTTAACTAGTGGCTACAAACAATAGGACCCAATGTGAGAAGTTGGTCATGTTGTGCTCGAACCCGAGGTTAGACCTAGTTGTGGTTTAAAGCTACCCGGACCCGCCGGCTTAACTAGTAACCACAACAAAGTCTAATGTGAGAGGTTAAAGCGCATTAAGTTAATTAATGCCTCTTGATTAGGGTTAAGTCATGGTCCACTTAATACTTAACCAATTTGGGCTTGATGGATTAATCGAGGTTAAGACAGGAGCCTTGGTTACTCTTAACCGATTTAATCCACGTTTGGATCGGGTTAACCACATTTAACCCGTTAAGAAACCCTAGTTGCGTGGTCCTTTTCAGCAGTAACCTTCTAGGTAGTATCATATGACCCTAGGACTAGGCTAGGGTGGCGCACGATTACTGGGCTGATTGTAAGAGACCAAAAGAGACGGCTGAATGATGCCCCGGTTGTTCAGGCGGACCATGGTCGTGCACATCAAGTCCGGAGTTGAACACGGGCAACGGTAGGTTTGGACTGTGCATCATGGTATGGTGTCAGAGGGTTACATCGTAGGGCCAGATACACCCTAGGGTGGACCCTGCACAGTCAACTACATTACATGATTAAGCCGCATGACACCGACACTTGACGAGTTAGGCTTATAGGGAGCCGATCGACTAGACCGAGTAGTTGGACCTTGATTTAGGTCACCTCATGATGATGGGCCAAGCTTGGGCCAAGGGATCAATTCTTGTTTTTACTTGACATGTTAGAATGCTAGTACACCCGTGGTGCAAAACTTAACCTTAATTATGCGATGGCACCTTTATCTATCTTGTTAGTTAATCATCATGCCAGTATGTTGTTATCCTTATGTTCATCTCAGCTTCTCATGCCAGTTAACTTTACTAGTTCATAGACAGATAGTAGTAGGGCTTACCAGTCTTTTTGACTGACCTGTTTTCTTTCGCCTCTTTTCTTCCATTCCCCCCCCCCCCCCCCCCGCCCCCTCAGGTCCTCAGGGTGGGAACATTGGTGCTTAGCTTGGATCTTTCTAGCTTGCTTACTGGATTTGCTCATGTACGGGTTTGGACATTGAGCTAGCTATGGTTTATCACTTCACTTTGGGGATAGTAATTTATGTATTTCAGTTTTTCAGTTTATGCTTTTATCTACACTTTGTTTGTTGTAAAATAATGACTAAGTACTTTATTTTAACTTAGCTGTGGTTTTGGAAATGTAAGTTTTATCCGCTGCTTTACTACTCTGATTTACTTATATGTTCTATCTTGTGATATCTGCATGCATGTGTACCTTGTTTAAACGCCCCTCCAAAGCTAGTGTCCTTGCAAGGGTGGCACTGGCGGAGGTGGGGTGTTACATTTGGTATCAAAGCATAAGGTTTACAAGATTTGAGCAAAAGTGTTTTTGAAACTTACCTTTTGAAAAACTATTTTCAAAACCAATTATGTATTTTCCAAGAAAAGTCTAGTTATTTTAAAAAGGCTATTCCCCAAAAGCCATAACACTATCCTTCGTTTCTTAGTTCTGAATCTATCTTTTTCTTCGTTTTAGTATGGCCGATCGCTTTAACATCCCAGAAGGCGTACAAGTACCCGTCTGGTTCTGGAGATTTATGGAGGCAAGGGCGAATGAAGCCGGCCCCGCGAACATTCCTCCTCCTTCCCCCGTCGCTAACATCTCTCCTCCTCCCGTAGCTGAGGTTCCTCCTCCCCCTCAGCATCCGCAAGAGGATTTCGCAAAGCTTTGCAAAGACTTTAAGGCGATGGGTTGCAAGAATTTTGTCGGAACGGAGACTCCCGTGGAGGCAAGAAATTGGTTGAAATAAACTGAAGATCTCTTCGCCATCTTTGATGTGCAAGATCATAGAAGGGTTCTATTGGCAGCATGGTTATTGAAAGAAGAAGCTGCTTATTGGTGGGTGGTCACCAATGCTACGAGGCCTATAGAGACTTGGGCCGACTTTAGGACAAGATTTGGGCTTAAGTTTCTATCATCAGCTGAGGCGAATTTGCAATTGGAGAAGTTTATATTTTTGAAGCAAGGAGACATGACAGTGAGGGAGTACGTGAATGAGTTTAACAAGGTCGCCCGATTTGGTTTGGACATGATTAATACTCCCCAGAAGAAGGCTTTGCGCTTTGCACGAGGGTTGAATGAGCCACTACAAGGTTTAGCCCTATCTCATATACCTATGGGGGCCACTTTCGAAGGTCTAGTAGACATGGCATTGCTTCAAGGAGACGATAAGAATGGCAAGAAGGAAGTGAAGGCTAATGAGACCCAAGCCAAGAAGACAGACTCCAAGTGGGGAGGAAATCAGAGCAATCAGAACAACAAAAACAACAAGAAGCATGGACAAGGGCAAGGACAAACTCAGCAAGTAGGACCCTCTGGAGGGCAATTTCAGGCTCTCCTCGCTCGTCCAGCTTTTGATCGAGGTTGAGTTTTTATAGAAATTCATGTTTACATTTCTGATTTTCCTGTTCGCACCTTATTTGATTCTGGCGCATCGCATAGTTTTATCTCTTCTGATATTGTTGAAAGTTTGCACCTATGTACTAGCTTAGTTGAGGATCCCGTTTGTGTTTCAAATCCAATTGGGGGTTCCGCCCATTTGTCTATGATTTGTGTGGATTTGAAAATTTCTATCTTGGCCGTAGAATTCACGTGTAGTGCTTATGTTCTCGGGGTCACGGGATATGGGTTGGTCTTGGGCATGGATTGGTTGTCCAGTTATGGAGCCATCCTCAATTGTGAGCATAGGGTGGAGAGGCTCATGACTCGCCTCGGTAACACCCTAGAAATTTCTTGTAACCCTAGAGGTCCCGTCATGTTATGTTATCTTGAATCTCTTGACACGTCCATCGATGATCTGCAATCTGTAAGGGTGGTCCGAGACTATCCCGATGTCTTTGAAGAAGTTAAGGGGTTACCCCCTAAACGAGAGATAGATTTCCGCATTTATCTAGTCGATAATGCCAAGCCAGTATCATTGCCCGATAGGCACATGGCCCCTCGTGAGAGAAGGGAGCTCAGTAAGCAAATCAAGGAGCTGCTTGAGAAGAATTTTATTAGGCGAAGCATTTCTGAATGGGGTGCTCCGGTGGTATTCGCTACTAAGGCGGATGGTTCGCTTTGTCTATGTGTTGATTATCGAGAGTTGAACAAGCTGATAAAGAAGAATAGGCACCCATTACCGAGAATTGATGATCTCTTTGACCAGCTTGTAGGTGCTTCTGTTTTCTCTCAGCTCGATCTAGCCACCAGATTCCATCAGCTTAGAGTAGCTGAGGATAGCATTGATAAAACTGCGTTTAGGACTCCATATGGATTCTTTGAATGGCTTGTCATGCCATTCGGTTTGACTAATGCACCCGCATACTTCGTGGACTTGATGAGTAAGGTGTTCAGGGAGTTCCTTAACAAGTTTGTCGTTGTCTTCGTGGATGATATTCTGATCTTCTCAAAGGTTGAGGAAGAACATGCAAGGCTTCTTAAGGAAGTGATGGATACGCTTAGAGCGCATCAGTTGAAAGCCAAGTTCTCCAAATGTCATTTCTAGAGAAGGGAAGTTCGGTTTCTTGGACATATAGTTTCTAAGCAAGGCATAGCGGTGGATCCCGCGAAAGTGGTTGTGGTTCAAGACTGGAAGACTCCTAGGAATGCAACCGAAGTAAGAAGCTTTCTCGGTTTGGCGGGCTACTATAGGAAGTTCATCAGGGACTTCGCTCAGATTTCGACCCCTCTTACTAAGTTGACGAAGAAGAACTTAGTCTTTGCATGGGACTTGGAGTGCGAGCTTGCTTTTCAAAGGCTCTAGAGAGCCCTTACTTCAGCTCCAGTTTGGCAACGTGGATTGGCACTGTTTTCAAGAGATAGTTTTCTGCGTGGGATACTGTATAATATGTAAATGAGATCCAAGATTCACTAACGAATCTTGGAAAGCTTGCACGAAACCATGAGCACGTAGTTATGTTTAAGCCAAGTATTTTAGGCAAAGAATAAGTGGAAGTGGAACGAGAGGCAACGGTGAAATGAGTTCTAACTCATATTTTGGGAACAAGAATTAAGAACTATGGAATTGCGAAGTTAAAAGACGGTCAAGGCACGATGGGATTAAGCACAAGAAAATGCGGCTTAGAAGACTGAAGACTAGATACGCGCATTATATCTCTTTCTAAGAGTATATCCTTGATCCCTATTGTTCCGTAGAGCTTACGCGCATGCTATCTTTTAAGTATATCCTCTCGGTCCTATCCTCAATCTTAGTTCTGTTGCAAACCCCATAAGGAGTATGACTCGCCTGTTTGTGAGATATAGTTGGGGTGAAGATGTCCGTCACCAAACTATTTGGTCTTTATGGGATATGGGTAATAATTGATAGACTTACAAAGAAAGCCCATTTTATTCCGGTGAAAAGAAAGAGGACCGTATCATGGCTAGCATCGGTTTATCTTCGAAAGATAGTACGGTTGCATGGAGTTCCTTCTAGCATAGTTAGCGATCGTGACCCAATTTTCACTAGCCAGTTCTGGAACAGTTTGCAAGAAGCAATGGGTACGCGATTGAATCTGAGTACAACCTATCACCCCCAGACGCATGGCCAAACCGAAAGGGTGAATAGAGTGCTAGAAGATCTTTTGAGGCTTTGTGTTCTCGACTTCGGTGGTACTTGGGAAGACCACCTTCCTCTTGTAGAGTTCGCTTATAATAATAGCTATCAAGCCAGCATAGGGATGGCACCATTTGAAGCTTCGTATGTGATGCCGTGCAAGCCACCAGCATGTTGGTGGGAAGACGACGGATAAGCTTATAATTGAGCCCGACATGATAAGGGACACATCCGAGAGGGTTGAATTGATTCAAAGACGGATGAAAACGGCCCAAGACAGACAGAAATCCTATGCAGACAAGCGAAGGACAGACTTGGAATTTAAAGTTGGAGATATGGTATTTGTGAAGATTTCTCCTTTGCGAAATATGGTTCGCTGACACCAAGGATCGTAGGACCCCTCCCTACTATAGAAAGAGTCGGGAAGATGACTTATAAGGTGGAATTGCCGAGAATCTAGCCGGAGTGCATAATGTCTTTCATGTCTCGCATCTCCGAAAGTGCCTACATGAGTCCGCTGGGGTGGTTGAACCAAGCATTCTTGAAGACATTGAGGTAGAGAAAGAAGCAACCTTGAGAAGAGCTCCGATTCGTATCTTGGGAACAGAGATCAAGAAGCTAAGGAATCGAGAGGTCAAGTCGGTGAAAGTTCAGTGGGGTGAAGCCGACGAAGATGCAACTTGGGAAACCGAGGAGAAGATGCGTGGGCTTTATCCGTTTCTTTTTTAGGGTACATTCTCGATCTCTTTTCCTAATTAGCATATCTTTCTTTTTATCCGCGTTTATCTAGTTTATCTTGTTTCGTAGATCTTGTCATGAGAACCTTAGGTAGAAACCCTTGGTTGAAACATTTATTTGAAACATGTTATGCTTGATGGTTGCAAGTGTTTGCACGTGGATACTCGTGGATGCATGATACACATTAGGCACTAAGATCGGCTTACACACTTTCATGTTGCATATGCATGAGTGCTTATACTTATTCATGGATGAAACTTATTGAGCTATCACGTGGATGTTGCATATGGATGAATATTATGTGCACTCATGTAGAGATTATAAATTATGTTAGGAATTTGCATACATATGGACTCATTTCACTAACATATTTTGCATTAAGGAGGTTTACTGAATCAGTAACCGCCTGATTTTTGCATTAGATAAGTACATATACACACACCTTTGCATATGATCATACAGCATTTAGAATCCTTTAAGGACAATGAATGCACGTGGATGATGTTTTGAGTAGATGGGTGATGGATGGTAGGATACGTTCTTCCTAACTTGGAGATTTCGGGGACGAAATCCTTTAAGGAGGGGAGAATGTAACAACCCATATTTTTGAATAACATATTATAACATAAATGGAGGCAGAATTAAACTGTAAAATCTGAATCAAGGGAAACGGGTTTTTCCATTGCGTTCGTCTCGGAAAAATACGCGAAATAGAGTCAGAGTTTTCGAAAATCGGAGTCCGTATGACCAAGATATGGCCTCGCGAAGTTTCATGGAAAATTCACAAATTAAAGTATACTTAATTAAGTGAAATGGGTTGCGCAGAGAAATATATATATATTGAGATATATATATATATATATAATTGAAAATTTAATAAATAAATATGCAAAAATGTTCAAAACAGCGAATTGGGAGAGGGGAATAACCGAACCGGCCGATTTTTGAGGTCGACCCAAGCCCGCTGGGTCGACTAGGCGTTAATCCAGGGTGTTTGGCTGTCAACCCGTGGGCCGATTCGCTCAAATGCAGATTTTGCATTTGAATGGTTCTCATGGTTCAGCTTTAATCTAAAGGCCCTAGATGGTTCCTACACCTGACTTCTTCCCCAATACATGCTTTGATGGCTTGGATTGAATCTAGGGTTAATCCTATGGCTAATACTATCCTAATCTTCTATAAAAAGGACCTAACACCTAGCCTAACTCATCATTATTCATTCCTACAACTAAACTATGCCAAAATTGTTCCTCTCATGGCCTCCATCTCATGATAAAATTTCTAAGTTAAATTATATGAGAGATTTTGGATGCATACAAGTGTTTTCAAGCTTGTATGAATGTTCTTAGTTTGCGTTCAAGTCAAGTTGCAACATTTCTATTTCAAAGCAAGGGTTTTTATTGATTTGGCTCAAGGGTTTTTCATTTGGAGCTTGCATATTTGGGTCTTTTTGGTGATTGCATAAGGGCTTCGTCTCAATCTTTCAATAACTATTTATTTGTGTCTTCATAGCATTGTAAGCCCTTTTCTACTTTCTTTTTATTAATTCTAAAGTTAAATGAATGATGCAAGTTTGGTTGATCATTATGTTATGCAAGTTTGGTTGATCATTATACGCAAGTTTGGTTGATCATTATACGCAAGTTTGGTTGATCATTATACGCAAGTTTGGTTGATCATTATGCAAGTGGGTTTAATCATTATGTATGACACATGTTGCTATGTTATGCAAGTTTGGGTTGATCATGTTATCATGTTATGCAAGTTAAACTTGAAGTTGTGAGCTTAAAGCTTCAAGCTTTATGTTGAAGGTTGCATTTTGACAACATGGAAGTTATCATATCCCTTATGATAACTTGCATATGAGGCTAAATGCGAACTTCTAGCAACTTCTACATGTCATTTATCACCATGTATCACTCATATGCTAAGTTTGGTTTTATGCATGCTTTTGAAGCCTAATAATGCAATATGCAAGTATATGAACATATGTACATTTCATATGCTACCATGATAAACTTATGGCTTCAACGCCTTTTTGTCATAATTAAGCCAAGTTCCCTATTTTATCCTTTATGCGTTGTTGCGACTATGTAAACGATGGGATTACGTTGGGGTTGGGTAACATTATGACATAAACATGGTTTTTATAACATAACGTGATATGTTAACTTGTAATTATGTTTTGGAAACATAATGGACATGACACTTAGAAAATATGAGTGTGGCCAACTCGAGGTTGGGTTGAGTTTGTAGCATAAATCTACCCGGACCCGCCCGGCTTAACTAGTGGCTACAAACAATAGGACCCAATGTGAGAAGTTGGTCATGTTGTGCTCGAACCCAAGGTTAGATCTAGTTGTGGTGTAAAGCTACCCGGACCCGCCCGGCTTAACTAGCAACCACAACAAAGTCTAATGTGAGAGGTTAAAGCGCATTAAGTTAATTAATGCCTCCTGATTAGGGTTAAGTCATGGTCCACTTAATACTTAACCAATTTGGGCTTGATGGATTAATCGAGTTTAAGTCAGGAGCCTTGGGTACTCTTAACCGATTTAATCCACGTTTGGATCGGGTTAACCACATTTAACCCGTTAAGAAACCCTAGTTGCGTGGTCCTTTACAGCAGTAACCTTCTAGGTAGTATCATATGACCCTAGGACTAGGCTAGGGTGGGGCACGATTACTGGGCTAATTGTAAGAGACCAAAAGAGACGGCTGAATGATGCCCCGGTTGTTCAGGCGGACCATGGTCGTGCACATCCAGTCCGGAGTTGAACACGGGCAACGGTAGGTTTGGACTGTGCATCATGGTATGGTGTCAGAGGGTTACACCGTAGGGCCAGATACACCCTAGGGTGGACCCTGCACAGTCAACTACATTACATGATTAAGCCGCATGACACCGACACTTGACGAGTTAGGCTTATAGGGAGCCGTTCGACTAGACCGAGTAGTTGGACCTTGATATAGGTCACCTCATGATGATGGGCCAAGCTTGGGCCAAGGGATCAATTCTTGTTTTTACTTGACATGTTAGAATGCTAGTACACCCGTGGTGCAAAACTTAACCTTAATTTTGCGATGACACCTTTATCTATCTTGTTAGTTAATCATCATGCCAGTATGTTGTTATCCTTATGTTCATCTCAGCTTCTCATGCCAGTTAACTTTACTAGTTCATAGACAGATAGTAGTAGGGCTTACCAGTCTTTTTGACTGACCTGTTTTCTTTCGCCTCTTTTCTTCCGTTTCCCCCCCCCTCATGTCCTCAGGGTAGGAACATTGGAGCTTAGCTTGGATCTTTCTAGCTTGCTTACTGGATTTGCTCATGTACGGGTTTGGACATTGAGCTAGCTATGGTTTATCACTTCACTTTGGGGATAGTACTTTATGTATTTTAGTTTTTCAGTTTATGCTTTTATCTAGACTTTGTTTGTTGGAAAATAATGACTCAGTACTTTATTGTAACTTAACTGTGGTTTGGGAAATGCAAGTTTTATCCGCTGCTTTACTACTCTATTTTACTTATATGTTCTGTCTTGTGATATCTGCAGGCATGTTTACCTTGTTTAAACGCCCCTCCAAAGCTAGTGTCCTTGCAAGAGTGGCATTGGCGGAGGTGGGGTGTTACAGCAATTTTTACAACGCGATGTTCATGCGGCTAGGGTTGGAGTTTTGGAGAAATTGATGCATTGCTTATCGAATTCAAGCTTATATTTGAGTATGTGGTGAGAATTTCTGATCTATTTTAAATTAAAATCTAATTTTAATTTATTTTCTCGAATAAAATAATATTCTGTATATTTGTATACGTGCAATAATGTAGAATTGTGCTGTGATGAACTGTACTTCTTTATTCCGATTTAGTTGTGCGCTACTATTGTTTCGATCATTATTTCATGTACACCGTGTTGTTATTATGACGTTCATTATTTTCTGTATGCGCTGCAATTAAGATATTGTTTTATTTCATTTGTACACATGCTGTTATTTTTATCTATTATTTTCAGATCTATTCTTTAAGATCTGAAATTACGACACCGCTATTCAATATCTATTTATTTATTCGTAGATAATGAAAGTTTGGTCCTTTTATTTTGATTCACAAAATAATGGAAGTCTAGATCTTTATTTTTATATATAAGTAATGATATGATCTTTTTGAAATAAATTTGGATCTTTATTTTTAATAAAGAAAGAATGAAAGTTTGGATCTTGGTTTCTTAATTAAGAAAATAATAGGTTGAAAATTTAAGATTTATTCTTTTATTTTGATTTTGATTTTGATTTACTACTTAAATAAAGATTTATTCCTTTCTTTTGATTTATCAAGTGAATAGAATTTAGAACTTTGTTTTAAAATAAACATAGTTAATAAAGACTAGATCTTTAAATTGAAAAGATGGAAACTTGGTTTGTAAGACAAAATTACATTTTTTTATGTAATTAAAGGAATAAGGTTTGGCTTTTATTTTGAAATAAAAGGAATGAAATAAAGATTGAATCTTTATTCTGATTGGGAAAAAAAAGTTTGGATCTTTTATTTTGATTCATAAAATAAATAAAGTTTGGTTCTTTTATTTTGGTTCATGGAAACTTAACATTAAATGGTATGTTGTTATTGTATGGATTGACATGAAACTTGACACTAATTTGTATGTGATTACCTTATGGTTTGACATGAAAAATTAGCACCGAATAATATTATGTGGTATGTGTTGTCATGAAATTAGCGTTGTGTATTTTTATGAGTTATAAACATAAAATTTGTGTGTATGACGAAACAACATTTTATTGTATGTATAAAATATACAATATTCATGCTGTCAAAAAATTTGCGTATGAAATAAACACAACATTTTTAATTGAAATGTGTTATGCCAATCAAAATAACATTTTTGATTAGAAATTTGCTAGAAAAATATGAACGAACATTTTTATCTCATTTTGTTGAACTAGTTTTTCAACAAAATATGTATACACATTTTTGTGTAATATTGTTTACGTTAAAAAGAACCGCTTTGTTAGCAAATATGATATGAGAATAAAATGCACATTTTGTTAGTAATGTCATATGAGAATAAAATGCACATTTTGTTAGTAACGTCATATGAGAATAAAAATGCACATTTTGTTAGTAACGTCATATGAGAATAAAAATGCACATTTTGTTGGTAGCCTCATGTAATAACCCGGAAATTCTGGGCCAGTTTAAAATTTTTATTTTGGCAATTTTAGTGAATTTTGAATATTTAAAATAGATTATTTTAAATAATATCGACGAGAAAATTTATTTTGAATATAATTCAACGTATATATTATATACGTCGTCGTTAGAATATAAATATTTATATATAAATATAAATAGAATTGAAAATGGCGCGGTAGTTCGATAATTCGATTTCAAACTTCAATTGAACATACCGGGTGCAAATCAATCCGTATTTTAGTGAAACCAAAAACATTAGGATCTAAATGATGATATCTTTCCAACGAACCCGAAAAATCAAGATTTCATAGCGGGAATCAAAAGATATGTCCAGTTGAAAATTCTGAATAGTCGCTGTGGAATTCTGGCCCTTAAAAATGGACATTTTGCAAACGACCTGGATTTCGATGAAACCAATTTTGTTGGATCCGCAGTGTAAAGTTATTGCTAGATTCCAAAAGTCATAATTTTTCGAACCAATATGCGAGCGTGGCAAAGGAAAACGCGTTTTGACCATTTCAGTTGAATTTAATCGACTGGAAAATGGCCATTTTTCCAGCGGTCTCAGAATTCGACGAAACTTGTTTTGTTAGGACCATATCGTCAATACGAAGCTAGAAAATATTTTTCTGGAATTTTTCTAGTTAGTATGTGACCCTGGTAATTTGAAATGTACGTTTAAAATTCAATATAGTGATTTAAATGTAAATTCAACGGAAACTGATTGTAAAAGTTGAATCAGCCTACGATACATATCCCATTGTGTTCGGAATGGGGGTAAAACGCTATGGACGACAGGCGGTGGGCCTCGTTTAGAGGTCGTATGTAAAAGTCAACTTTTTGCAATTAAATTAATTAAATTAATTAAAAATTAAAATTCTTTTCTCCCCCTTTTTACCGTTCTGCCCCCCCCCCCCCCCCCCCTCTCCATTTTCAAATCGATTTCAAAAAAAAAAAAAAAAAGGAAGAGAGCGACGGGTGAGGAGTCGCCGCCCCTCCCCGATGAACCGCCACCGCCGCGCCGGAGGAAGGCGCACCCCCACCCCTTCTTCCTCCTTCCTTCTCCCCTTCCTCCTCTTCCCCCTCCTGAAACGCGCGAGCCCCCCCCCCCCCCCCCCCCAAATCCTCCACCGAAGCCTCAGCCGCGTCGCCGCCCACCTCTGCCGCCGCCTCCCTCTCTTCTTCTTCCTCCATCTCCCGCCTCCAGCTCCTCCTTCTGCATAAAAGCCGAGCCCCCCCCCTCTGCCTCAAGCCCCGCCTGAATCGAGCCCCCTCCTGTTCCTCTTCACCCTCACTCGCTGTAAGTTTATATTTATATTATTTAATTTGTTTTATAAAATTCATTTAGTTTGATTTAAAAAGCATTGTTAAAAATCGGTTTTTACCTTTGATGTTGCTGAAGAAAAGATTTTAAAGAGTTAAAAATATCATTTTTGTATTTTTAAAAGAATTAAAAATATGATTTTTATATTTTTAAAGTATTAAAAATATAATCTTTACTATATAAAAGATGTGAAAATATGATTTTGTTTAGGTAGAGAATTAAAAATATAATTTTTACATGATAGGAATATTAAAAATAGCATCTTTATATATGTAGCGAAATAAAGATTGATTTTTAAAAGACGATATTTTTAAATATGAAAAGGCGAGATTTTTATAAATGCAAAGATTAAAACTTTATTTTTATAAAGGCGAAATCTTTATATAGAGAATAGCGTTGTAAAAATAGAATTTTATCTATATAGTAGCGGTGTGAAAATAGAAATTTTATCCATATAGTGATTATAAAAATATGATTTTTTATATATTGAACATTGAAGTAAAAATATGATTTTTAAAAATTGAAAGTAAACAAATAAAAATGTGACTTTTATTTTAAAGACATCAAAATATAAAAATGTATGATTTTTATATATGTAGTGACTACGGGCAACGAAGATGATGAAAAGGCGAGAATGAAGAAGATTTCTATAAATGAAGTGTCGTGAAGTTGGATAGCTATTGGTGAGAACTTCTCACTCTAAATTTCTTTTCTAGTTATATATATATATACTAGGATGCAGACGGTGCTTAGTAGCACCCGACACCCGTCATCCACAGACCATGGATGGCTTGTTTGTTAAATTGATTGGTTGTGTAGTTAGTTAGTCTAATTGGTTTGAATTGAATTGTTTGGTGAAATGGAATGAATTTGATTGATGTGTGAATGGCGTGGGCCTTCACTAGACCGGGGATAAGGCTAGGCCTCGTCCCGTTTCTAGTATCGTGCCGTTATGCCGCCGAATTTTTCTAAAATATGTTAGAAAAATAAAAATATCAATTTATTGAATAAATGAACTAATAGAAATTCATGTGTTAAAATAAAATGTTTATCGTTAAAAATATAATTTTTAACGTGAAAGTGAATAAATAAAATATTCATTTACAAACCGGACGGTTTGTTTATGTACACTGATTTGACTGACATTGATTGGGTCGATAAATTTTACACATCGCCCAACTGTACAAATAAAATCTGTGTTTGATTGTTTGAAACCCCACACGGGTGTTGGGATGAAATTTGAAGTTCACTCATCCTGATTGATTAAATATGTCGATCGATTGATTGACAGGCTGTTATAAGCATTAGATATCTATATTTGATGCTTATACAGTGTAGTGCACTTTGGTTGATGGTTGATTATTTTTCAATGCTATTATATACATGTGTTTTATGGAATCCATATAATTAATATTATATGGTGATTGATTGAGCCTCATTTCAAATCGGGAAAATAAGGAATATTATAAAAGAAAATTCATGTGTTGAATATAAAAATAGTCATGTGTTGACGATGTTCATGTGTTGAAAATATTCATGTGTTGAGTGAAATATTTTAAATAATGAAATTACATCTTTGTCATATTTAAAATTAGAACTACTTCCCAGTAGAAGTCTAATTATAAATCAAACGATAGATACCATAGTTTTATAAAATATTTTACATAACAAAGATAGTGATGTGTTGACAGTACTCATATGTTGAGATTAGTCGTGTGTTGAAAGCAATATAGATTCATGGGTTGAATGGGATAAATATTCATTTGTTGATAGAATAAAGAAGTTTTGAAAAATATAAAGCCGTGTTGATTAGAGAAGCGTTATTTTGACGCGAACGATATTATATCGATTTTATTCGTTGTATAATGAATATTGAAAAGTGATTTCAAAATTAAATATTTTGAAATGAAATTCAAATTGAATTAGATTAAAATTCGAATTGAATAGGAAGCGAATTTGAATTCGAATAAAATAGAAATGAATTCAAATTGAATCAAATTGAAATTGAAATTGAAATTTAAAATGAACTGAAATTGAATTGAAATCAATTTGAAACGAATTCGAATTGAATCAAATAGAAGATAAATTCGAATTGAATTGAATTGAAATGAATTTGAATTTGAATTGAATTGAAATGAACTCGAGTTGAATTGAAATCAAATCGATTTGAAATTGAAGATGAAGTTGAAATTGTTTTGAAACGAATGTAGAACTATTTATAAAATTCGTTTTAAAAGGAAATCGACGAAATATATATATAATATATATATATATGTTATATATAAAATGGCCTGAATAGAACGCGCCGCGCCGCGGCATTTCGTGAATTTCGACCATTTATTTCAAACGGACATTGCGGGAGATCCGACCGTCGGATTCTCCTAAAACCAGAACCGTTGGGTTCGTATCGAAAAGAGCTTTCCAATGAATATTAGAAATTTGAAATCTAATGGTTGGATTTGGAATTATGTCCAAATCAAATTCGAAAAAGGTCGTTGTAAGTGCAGTTCGATGGCCGTTGATGGAAATCGACTGTACGGGCCTTGATAAAATTATTAAAAATAATCAATATTCCCAATATGTGAATTGGACTGGAGTTGAATCGAAATTATCTTCGGAATATTTCGATGTTGGATTTCGTGACTGTACATATATTGTTATGGGAATTTGAAAGATATATTTTATATCGTTGTTTCCAATACAATATTTGTTGGTTTCAGAATTTGATATTGAATATAAGCCGGTATATTTTCTATTCAGAGCCTTGTAGTTAATATCAAATGTGATTTGGGTTTATCGTGAATCGTGTTTTAGATGACATTGGTTCTTTAACCCTGTTAAAGGCAAGATGTTGATTTTTGAAAAGATTAAAACTAAGTGGAGTTTTAATGAATCTTTAATTAGATTAAAAATGTGAATTGATAATTTAAATTATCAAATCTAAAAGGTGATCGAGAATGGAGTACCACCATTTTTGCTCCAAAGCGATAGTTAAATCTTTAATTAGATTTGAACGTAAAATGGTAATTAATTTTACCGATAACACCGTGGTGTTAGATGTGGAGTGTTGCCAGTTTTCTCTATGGGATATATAGGTTGGGATTGAGAAATAAAATAAATAATTACTTCGGTGTGGTTCGCTAATCCCGACTAGTTTGAAATGATATCCAAAGGAAGATTATAGAATAAATTTAGAAGAATTTATCCCTAAGAATGTGTTTTTGTGAATAAAAGAATATTCTGAATTGGAATGAGGCGTTTGTTGTGTTTGTGTAACATTCGTTTATTATATACGTGGGTTATTCAGAAAGGCTGGGTTTATACCCATTCTGAATAATCGATTCGACGAGATGTCGAAGATGAAGACGGTGGTTGAAGACCGGAAGTCTTCACATCGTTTGGGTGATTACTGATGATCTTGATTGGGCTGTACACCCAGGATGAGGGAATCAGTTGGTGATCGTCCAGACGTACCTGGAGATGGATGGATATGCGAGGAAAGTGCCTCCGGTTTCGTTCAGACCCAGAACGAACTTGTAAATGGATTGTGTGTCTGACACTGGATTTTATTCTATGTTGATTGATCTCTATTAAATATACATCTGTTTGGCGGCGGAGAATTTATTCTCTTGCTTAACGCCCTTCTCTGAGACGTACGAGCTCAGAGGTTGTATATCGATGGACATCAGTCGCACGGAGTGAATTGCCAATGTGGCACGCGTAAGTGGCAATTGATCAGGGCTTCTGTTGAAAAGCAAAGTCTTGTGGTTGATGATCAAAGCACGGCCTGTGTGGCGTAGCTTTGTGTATTGCGTGAATTCGCGAGCCTCACACCTCGGTATGACCTACCAGCCCTGACATTTATATACTTTTCACCTGTGTGGTTGTTGGATACGAGGCGCCTCGGATATAGGTCTGTAAGGACCGGGAAACGTGTGTTCAGGAATTCCCAATCCTCAAAAGTAAGAGAGGACCGGCCCAGCTGATTCCAAGGATCATAGCGGGGTCCTGAGGCATTTGCTAGAGTGTCTCGAACGCGGAGAGGAGCTTGCCCCTTGCCTCGACTCATGACGGAAATCCAATTTCCCATACGTGATATTGTGGTTTTAATTGTAGAACTAGTATGGCGACATGATATATGGTACCCATGCTGTCTATGATTGATATTTATGATTGAAATTGTTTTGACACTATACACTTATTATAGTATCAAATGATTTGTTTTAAACGTACCAAGCATGTTTGGCTATTATAAGGGAAAACCCTATCCTCCGGCTTGCGTTGCATTGTGTGATGGGACCTGGGTCTTATAATAGCTTCATTTTTCTAAAGAGCATTGCGCTGTTTTGTTATATGCACTAGTTTTCTTGGGAGGGAACCCGTTCCGTGTTATACGGCGTGGTCCCTTGAATTACTCTCTTTTAAAGTAAAGTTTTGAAATAACTGTTTTAGTTCTCACACCAGTCACATGACTGACCTGGAGTTTATTGTTTTAACCTAAACTCTGGGTGCCCCTATTTTCCACACGGGCAGCTAGTAGTTTTGGTTTTGCAGATTTATATTCACAGGGTCCTGATTTACAGTTGGAACAATGCTCGGAAAGCTCTGTATCCGTGTATCCCTTTCAGTTGTATTTTGTATTATTTTCCGCTGCTATGTAATTTATTGTAATCTCTGATATTTATCGAATGTAATTTATTCATTTATACTCTGTATATTCTTGTATCTGATGGAATTGTTGTAATAACAATGAAATGTTCTTCCGTCTGCGTTCTATTTTGTCCTGTCCTCAATTCTATCCGTGCTTTCCTTCACGGGGAAGTTCGGGTCGTCTCAGTTTGGTATCAGAGCTTTGGTTTACAGAGCTCGAGAACAAGACACATTAGAACCATACGAAAGAATTCATCAGATATTGGAGTAGCAATATCCAATTAGAATGACTCGTTAGAGATGGGATCAGTAGTATCCTAGAACGAGTGTGAAGAGTATATTTTTCAAATGGAAACAATTTTGTTTTGAAAATTTAAATTGTTTTATATGTATTTGATTATTTATTTATTTTGAATATGGACAATCCAGTATATAAAAGTTTTGTATATACGCGTCATGAACGTATATTCGAAGTTTTAATATACTGGATAGAGATAAAATCACATTCTAGACATCCGGGGATGATTCTGATAATGGTGCATCACCATCAGTATTCATATTCGAATTTCGAAGGTGTGATTTCTATATATTTCCATTAGACTGGTGTGAGAACCAAAACTTATATAGCTAGAACACATTGTTGTGAATTGGCATCAAAACATGATTTTTTGTATGTATATCAAATTTATGAATTTGAAACTCTAATCCACTAATTGATTGATGTTTGTGTTGTTAGTTTAGTTGTTTGCTAATTTTGAACCATTATGCCTAATTGAATCAAATATTGAGTTGTATCGAAAATTGGTCGCATTTGCTTGCATATACATATACTTACATTGAACAGGTCATAGCAAGGAGGCTAGAGCCGAAGAATAAAATTTGTTTGCCCGACAAATAGGTACATGTTTACTACATAATTTACTGTTTTGTTTGGGTGATGATGAGTTTATGAGCCTGTTGGCTAGCCGCTTGGCCTTTTCTTTTTCTTTTTGAGGTTAGAAGGACCGGGGAAGCTATTTGAAATTCCCCGATTCTCCCGGTGCAGGGGAGGTTATGGCGAAATTTTTCGAAAATTTAGGGTGTTAGCCAAATTTTTGAAATTTTGAAAATTCTCAGAAACTGAAAAGTTGGAGAATGCAAGCTAGATCGAACGTAGAGTTGGATAATCAAACCACTTTCGACTTTGTTCCTTTTCGGGGACGAAAAGTTTTAAGTGGGGGAGATTGTAATAACCCGGAAATTCTGGGCGAGTTTAAAATTTTTATTTTGGCAATTTTAGTGAATTTTGAATATTTAAAATAGATTATTTTAAATAATATCGACGAGAAAATTTATTTTGAATATAATTCGACGTATATATTATATACGTCGTCGTTAGAATATAAATATTTATATATAAATATAAATAGAATTGAAAATGGCGCGGTAGTTCGATAATTCGATTTCAAACTTCAATTGAACATACCGGGTGCAAAACAATCCGGATTTTAGTGAAACCAAAAACATTAGGATCTAAATGATTATATCATTCCAACGAACCCGAAAAATCAAGATTTCATAGCGGGAATCAAAAGATATGTCCAGTTGAAAATTCTGAATAGTCGTTGTGGAATTCAGGCCCTTAAAAATGGACATTTTGCAAACGACCTCGGATTTCGACGAAACCACTTTTGTTGGATCCGCAGTGTAAAGTTATTGCTAGATTCCAAATTTCATAATTTTTCGAATCAATATGCGAGCGTGGCAACGGAAAACGCGTTTTGACCATTTCAATTGAATTTAATCGACTGGAAAATGGCCATTTTTCCAACGGTCTCAGAATTCGACGAAACTAGTTTTGTTAGGACCGTATCGTCAATACGAAGCTAGAAAATATTTTTCTGGAATTTTTCTAGTTAGTATGTGACCCCGGTAATTTGAAATGTACGTTTAAAGTTCAATATAGTGATTTAAATGTAAATTCAACGGAAACTGATTGTAACAGTCGAATCAGCCTACGATACATATCCCATTGTGTTCGGAATGGGGGTAAAACGCTATGGACGATAGGCGGTGGGCCTCGTTTAGAGGTCGTATGTAAAAGTCAACTTTTTGCAATTAAATTAATTAAAAATTAAAATTCTTTTCTCCCCCTTTTTACCGTTCTGCCCCCCCTCTCTATTTTCAAATCGATTTCAAAAAAAAAAAAAAAAAGGAAGAGAGCGACGGGGGAGGAGCCGCCGCCCCTTCCCGATGAACCGCCACCGCCGCGCCGGAGCCAGGCGCTACCCCACCCCTTCTTCCTCCTTCCTTCTCCCCTTTGTGACGGCCTGGAATTTCGCTCGATCCGAATCAGTCGTTAAGCCGATCTAGACCGTTCGAAACCCCTGAACGTTGAGAATAGGACAATTCAGAACACAAACAGAAGAACATTTCATTGTATATTACAATAATGCATCAGATTACAAGAATATACAGAGTATAAGTGAATAAATATTACACAGAAATATCAGAGATTTAAATTACATTTAAATACATAGCAACGGAAAAATAATATAAAGCACAACTGAAGGTGATATACGGATACAGAGCTTTCCGGATATCATTCCAGCTGTAAACCAGGATCCTGTGGATATAAATCTGCAAAACCAAAACTACTAGCTGCCCGTGCGGAAAATAGGGGCACCCAGAGTTTAGGTTAAAACAATAAACTCCAGGTCAGTCATGTGACTGGTGTGAGAACTAAAACAGTTATTTAAAACTTTTCTTTAAAAGAGAGTGATTCAAGGGACCACGCCGTATAACACGGAACGGGTTTCCTCCCAAGAATATCAGTGCATAAAATAAACAGCGCAATGCTTTTTCGAAAAATGAAGCTATTATAAGACCCAGGTCCCATCACACAATGCAACGCAAGCCGGAGGATAGGGTTTTCCCTTATAATAGCCAAACATGCTTGGTACGTTTAAAACAAATCATTTGATACTATAATAAGTGGATAGTGTCAAAACATTTCAATCATAAATATAAATCATAGACGGCATAGTATCCCATGCTACTATGTCGCCATACTAGGCTCTACAAATAAAGCCGCAATACACGTATTGGAAATTGGGTTTCCATCATGAGTCGAGGCAAGGGGCAAGCTCCTTTCCGCGTTCGAGACACTCTAGCAAATGCCTCAGGATTACGCACACTGGGTAACCCTGGATGCGGCTGGGCCGGTCCTTACTTACGTTAGAGGATTATTTATTCCTGAACACACGTTTCCCGGTCCTTACAGACCTATAATCGAGGCGCCTCATTCCAACAACCACAAAGGTGAAAAGTATATAAATGTCAAGGCTGGTAAGTCACTGACACCACCAAAGCTAGAGAGAAACGTCGTGCTCTCACAGCGGTCCGTATCCCGTTTTTAACTCATACCGAGTTGTGAGGCTCGCGAATACACGTTATACACAAAGCTGCCACGTAGGCAGGCTTTGATCATCAACCACAAGACTTTGCTTTTCAACAGAAGCCTTGATCCTTGCATCTTAGCGTGCCACACAGGCAATTCATGCCATGCGACTGATGTCCATCGATATACAACCTCTGAGCTTGTACGTCTCAGAGAAGGGCGTTAAGCAAAAGAATAAATTCTCCGCCGCCAAACATATGTATATTTAATAGAAATCAATCAGCACAGAATAAAATCCAGTGTCAGACACACAATCCATTTACAAGACCGTTCTGGGTCTGAACGAAACCGAAGGCACTTTCCTCGCATATCCATCCATCTCCAGGTACGTCTGGACGACCACCAACTATTTCCATCCTCTTGGGTGTACAGCCCAATCAGGATCGTCGGTAATTGCCCAAACGATGTGAAGACTTCCGGTCTTCAACCACCGTCTTCATCTTCGACATATCGTCGAATCGGTTATTCAGAATGGGTATAAACCCGGACTTTCCGAACAACCCGCGTATATTAAAAACAAATGCTACACAAACTCAACATACGCCTCATTCCAATTCATTAGTCACTAACCGCAAATTAGCAAGAGAAAAATTTCCCAAACATTAACCCCGAAGGCCGAAACCAACATCAGATCAATATCCAGGAAACCATTCTTCTTAGCCAACCTACAGCTAGTTTCTAAATTCCACATTCTTAGGGAAAGTTTCCCATTAATTTTATCCAAGATAAATTCTTTAAAATTTATCCTGTAATCTTCCTTTGGATGTCATTTAAAACCAAATTATGGTTTTCCAACTAGTCGAGATTAGCGAACCACAACGAAGTAATTATTTATTTTATTTCCCAATCCCAACCTATTCATCCCATGAAGCAAAACTGGTAATACTCCATATCTAACACCACAGTGTTATCGGTAAAATTAATTACCTTTTCACGTTCAAATCTAATTAAAGATTTAACTATCGCTTTGGAGCAAAATTGGCGATACTCCATTCTCGCTCATTTCTAAATTTGATAATTTAGATTATCCATTCGCATTTCAATCTAATTGCAGATTTGTTAAACTCCTTTTTCTGGGTTAAAGAACTAGGTGTTATTTAAAACACAGTTCACGATAAACCCATATCACATTCTATTTATTATCGGGTTAAAGAACTAGTGTTATTTAAAACACAGTTCACAATAAACCCATTTCAAATCCAATCAAATATATTAGAAATCCCGATTATTTAAAACCCCTTTTTAAATCTAATTTATTTATTTAAAAATAATTAGGTTTTAAATTTAGTTCAAAACTAGTTCATTTCGATAAAAATCTATTTTTAGCTTTTCAAATATGGAGTTTTTCATCCCAAATTTTCCCAAATCATTTCTTATGATTTTACATAAATTATTACTATTTTTAATAATTTTATCAGGGCCCGTACAGTCGATTTCCAACAACGGCCATCGAACTGCACCTATAGCGACCTTTTTCGAATTTGATTTGGACGTATCTCCAAATCAAACCGTTAGATTTCAAATTTCTAATATTCGTTAGAAAGCTCTTTTCGATACGAACCCAACGGTTCCGGTTGTAGGAGAATCCGACGGTCGGATCTCCCGTAATGTCCGTTTGAAGTTAATGGTCGAAATTCACGAACTGCCGCGGCGCGGCGCGTTCTATTCAGGCCATTATATTATATATATAATATATATAATATATATTTCGTCGATTTCTATTTAAAGCGAATTATATAAATAGTTTTAAATTCGTTTCAAGAACCATTTCAACTTCTATTTCATTTCAACTCAAAATTGAATTCTCCTTTATAAATTCGTTTTAAAATTCATTTCTATTCAATTCAAATTTCAATTAAATTTGAATTCATTTCATTTTAAATTCAATTCGAATTCTTTTTCAATTCAATTCAATTCAAATTGGTTTTCTATTCGATTCAATTCAAATTGGTTTTCTATTCGAATCAGATTCATTATATATTCAATTGAAATAAAATTCGTTTTATATTCAATTGAAATCAAATTCGTTATACATTCAATTCATCTCGAAATCATTATATGTTCAATTCATTTCGAAATCGTTATATATTCAATTCATTTCGAAATCGTTATATATTCAATTCATTTCGAAATCGTTTTATATTCAATTCATTTCGAAATCGTTTTATATTCAATTCATTTCGAAATCGTTTACGTCAAAATGGCGTCAATCTAATCAACACGGCTTTATATATTCTATTTCAAAATATTTCTTTTTCAAAATATTTCTATTTGTCAGCACACGACTAATCTCAATGAATGAGTACCGTCCACGTGTGGCTATTTTTGTTAAATTATTTCGTTCAACACATGACTAATCTCAACGGATGAGTACAGTCAACACATGAACTTTTACTTTATATTATAAAGATGTAAATTTTATTATTAAAATATTTCGTTCAACACATGACTAATCTCAACGGATGAGTACAGTCAACACATGAACCTTTATATTATATTGATAAAGATGTAGTTTTTATTATAAAAATATTTCGTTCAACACATGACTAATCTCAACGGATGAGTACAGTCAACACATGAACCTTTATATTATATTTTCTTTATTTTTCAAATTGGAATGAGGCCCAATCAATCACCATATAACGTTAATTATATGGATTTTCATACATCACATGTATATAATAGCATTGAAAAATAATCAATCATCAACCAAAGTGCACCGCACTGTATAAGCATCAAATATAGATATCTAACGCTTATAACAGCCTGTCAATCAATCGATCGACATATTTAATCAGTCAGGATGAGTGAACTTCATATTTCATCCCAACACCCGTGTGGGGTTTCAAACAATCAAACACAGATTTTATTTGTGCAGTTGGGCGATGTGTAAAATTTATCGACCCAATCAATATTAGTCAAATCAGTGTACATAAACAAACCGTCTGGTTTGTAAATGAATATTTATTTTATTCACTTTCACTATATTCATATTCACGTTAAAATTTATATTTTTAACGATAAAATATTTTATTTCGACATATGAATATCTATTCAGTTCATTCTTTAAATAAAATGTTATTTTTATTTTTCTAACATATTTTAGAAAATTTCGGCGGCATAACGGCACTATACTAGAAACGGGACGAGGCCTAGCCTTATCCCCGGTCTAGTGAAGGCCCACGCCATTCACACATCAATCGAATCAATTCGTTATGCAAACCACAAAATTTGGAGTAAGAGTCTAACCTAGCCTTACTCCTTCGCCTTATAACGGCGCATGTCTAATCCTAACCAATTTATCGATTCGATTTTTCACACCACAAACCACATTCAAACCAATATCGCAATCAATCACCAAACAGCCAAACAAACAAGTCCATGGTCTGTGGACGATTGTGTCGGGTGCTACTAAACACCGTCTGCATCCTAGTATATATATATAAATAGAAAAGAAATTCAAAGGTGAGAAATTCTCACATATAGCTATCCTAGCTCCACGGCACTTCTTTTGCAGGAAATCTTCATCGCTATCACATCTTCGTCATCTTCGTTGCCCGTAGCCACTACATATATTAAAATCACTCATTTTTATATTTTGTTGTTTTTGAAATAAAAATCACATTTTTATTTATTCACTTTCAATTTAAAAATCATATTTTTATAATCACTTCATATATTTAAAAATCGAATTTTCATTCAATTATTCAATATATAAAAATCGACTCTTTATCACTATGTCAAATAGATAAAAATTATATTTTTATCACGCTATTTTCCATATAAAGATTTCGCCTTTTCTAAAATAAAGATTTAGCCTTTTCAAAAATAAAGATTTAGCCTTTATAAAAATAAAGTTTTCGCCTTTATAAAAATAAAGTTTTCGCCTTTATAAAAATAAAGTTTTCGCCTTTATAAAAATAAAGTTTTCGCCTTTATAAAAATCATCACTTGATTTCTACGTATATAAAATAAAAATCAGATTTTTATTTTTCTACATATACAAAGATGATATTTTTATAGTTCCTACTATGCAAAGATCATATTTTTATCTTTCTACAATGTAAAAGATTATATTTTTACTACTTTAAAAATATATAAAGCATATTTTTATAATCGCTATATAGTAAAGACTATATTTTTAATTCTTTAAAAATATAAAAACTATATTTTTAATGCTCTACTAAAATAAAAACCATATTTTTATTATGCCAAAAAATATAAAAATCATATTTTCTATAACACTTTTTAATTAAACTAAGTTAAGCATTTAAAGTAAATTAAAATAAAAAGCTTACAGCGCTTTCTAGGGGGAGAAGAGGGTTTGTCGTGGCCAGAGGGGGTGGAGAACTTGCGGCAGAAGGAGGGAAGGGGGTTTCGTGTCTCGTCTGAAGTGGGGCCCGCTGCAGCGTCGGAGATGGCGGCAACAGGCGGAGGATCGGAGGGGGGCTCGGGGTTGGTGGCGCTCGGCGTGGAGGAGGGCGTTGCGGTGGGTTCAGGCGCTTCGGGGTTCGAAGGGGTAACGGGTCTCGTGGGTTCGACGAAGGGGGAGGAGCTAGGGCTAGGGATGGTGGCTTGGAGGGGCGCAGTGGCGAGCTCCGCCTCTGGCGGCGGTCGAGGCAACGGCGGGGGGGTGGGGGGGGGGGGGCGATCGCGATTTTCGTTCCTTTTCTTTTTTTTTCGATCTTTTGAATGAAAACGAGAGGAGGGGGGTTATATGAAATATATATATTTAATTATTTAATTTTAATTTACTTTTATCCCAAGGAGTTGACTTTTTATTCGACTTCGAAACGAGGCCCACCGACTGTCGCCCATAGCGTTTCACCCCCATTCCGAACCCAATGGGATACGTATCGCAAGCTGATTTGATCGATTGAATCAGTTTCCTTTGAATTTACATTTAAATCACTATATTGAATTTTAAACGTACATTTCAAATTACCGGGGTCACATACTAACTAGAAAAATTACATAAAAATATTTTCTAGCTTCGTATTAACGATACGGTCCTAACAAAACTAGTTTCGTCGGATTCTGAGACCGTTGGAAAAATGGCCAATTTCCAGTCGATTAAAATCAACTGAAACTGGTCAAACGCGTTTTCCTTTGCCACGCTCACATATTGATTCGAAAAATTATGAAATTTGGAATCTAGCAATAATTTAACATCACGGACCCAACAAAACTGGTTTCGTCGAAATCCGAGGTCGTTTGCAAAATGTCCATTTTTAAGGGCCTGAATTCCATAGCGACTATTCAGAATTTTCAACTGGACATATCTTTTGATTCCCGCTATGAAACCTTGATTTTTCGGATTCGTTAGAAAGATATTATCAATTAGATCCTAATGTTTTTGGTTTCACTAAAATCCGGATTGTTTTGCACCCGGTACATTCAATTGAAGTTTGAAATCGAATTATCGAACTACCGCGCCATTTTCAATTCCTTTTATAATTATATATAAATATTTATATTCTAACGACGACGTATATAATATATACGTCGAATTATATTCAAAATAAATTTCTCGTTGATTATGTTTAAAATAATCTATTTTAAATATTCAAATTCAGCTAAAATTGCCAACATAAAAATTTTAAACTGGCCCAGATTTTCCGGGTTATTACAATCTCCCCCACTTAAAACTTTTCGTCCTCGAAAAGGTACAAAGTCGGAAGTGGTTTGATTATTCAATGCTACGTTCGATCTGGCTTCCATTCTCCAACTTTTCAGTTTCTGAGAATTTTCAAAATTTCAAAAATTTGGCTAACACCCTAAATTTTCGAAAAATTTCGCCATAACCTCCCCTGCACCGGGAGCATCGGGGAATTTCAAATAGCTTCCCCGGTCCTTCAGATCTCAAAAAGAAAAAGAAAAAGCCAAGCGGCTAGCCAATAGGCTCATAAAATCATCATCACCCAAACAAAACAGTAAATTACGTAGTAAACATGTACCTATTTGTTGGGCAAACAAATTTTATTCTCTGGCTCTAGCCTCCTTGCTATGACCTGTTCAATGTAAGTATATGTATATGCAAGCAAATGCGACCAAATTTCAATATAATTCAATATTTGGTTCAATTAGGCATAATTGTTCAAAATTATCAATCAAATAAACAAACAACACAAACATCAATCAATTAGTGGATTAGAGTTTTCAAATTCATAATTTGATACATATACAAAAAATCATGTTTTTGATGCCAATTCACAACAATGTGTTCTAGCTATATAAGTTTTGGTTCTCACACCAATCTAATGGAAATATATCGATATCACACCTTCGTTACTCGAACATGAATACTAATGACAACTAGTCAATCATCAGAATCATCTTCGGGCCACTAGAGTATGATTCTATATCTATCCAATATATTAAAACTTCGAATATACGTTCATGACGCGTATATGCAAAATCTTTATATACTCGATTGTCCATATTCAAAATAAATAAATAGTCAAATACGTATAAAATGGTTTAAATTTTCTAAACAAAATTGTTTTCAATTGAAAAATATACTCTACACACTCGTTCTAGGATACTACTGATCCTATCTCTAACGAGTCATTCTAATTGGATATTACTAATCCAATATATGATGAATTCTTTCGTATGGTTCTAATGTGTCTTGTTCTCGAGCTCTGTAAACCAAAGCTCTGATACCAAATGTGACGGCCTGGAATTTCGCTCGATCCGAATCAGTCGTTAAACCGATCTAGACCGTTCGAAACCCCTGAACGTTGAGAACAGGACAAATCAGAACACAAACAGAAGAACATTTCATTGTATATTACAACAATGCATCAGATTACAAGAATATACAGAGTATAAGTGAATAAATATTACACAGAAATATTAGAGATTTAAATTACATTTAAATACATAGCAGCGGAAAAATAATATAAAGCACAACTGAAGGTGATATACGGATACAGAGCTTTCCGGATATCATTCTAGCTGTAAACCAGGATCCTGTGGATATAAATCTGCAAAACCAAAACTACTAGCTGCCCGTGCGGAAAATAGGGGCACCCAGAGTTTAGGTTAAAACAATAAACTCCAGGTCAGTCATGTGACTGGTGTGAGAACTAAAACAGTTATTTAAAACTTTTCTTTAAAAGAGAGTGATTCAAGGGACCACGCCGTATAACACGGAACGGGTTTCCTCCCGAGAATATCAGTGCATAGAATAAACAGCGCAATGCTTTTTCGAAAAATGAAGCTATTATAAGACCCAGGTCCCATCACACAATGCAACGCAAGCCGGAGGATAGGGTTTTCCCTTATAATAGCCAAACATGCTTGGTACGTTTAAAACAAATCATTTGATACTATAATAAGTGGATAGTGTCAAAACATTTCAATCATAAATATAAATCATAGACGGCATAGTATCCCATGCTACTATGTCGCCATACTAGGCTCTACAAATAAAGCCGCAATACACGTATTGGAAATTGGGTTTCCGTCATGAGTCGAGGCAAGGGGCAAGCTCCTCTCCGCGTTCGAGACACTCTAGCAAATGCCTCAGGATTACGCACACTGGGTAACCCTGGATGCGGCTGGGCCGGTCCTCACTTACGTTAGAGGAATATTTATTCCTGAACACACGTTTCCCAGTCCTTACAGACCTATAATCGAGGCGCCTCATTCCAACAACCACAAAGGTGAAAAGTATATAAATGTCAGGGCTGGTAAGTCACTAACACCACCAAAGCTAGAAAGAAACGTCGTGCTCTCCCAGCGGTCCGTATCCCGTTTTTAACTCATACCGAGGTGTGAGGCTTGCGAATACACGTTATACACAAAGCTGCCACGTAGGCGGGCTTTGATCATCAACCACAAGACTTTGCTTTTCAACAGAAGCCTTGATCCTTGCATCTTAGCGTGCCACACAGGCAATTCATGCCATGCGACTGATGTCCATCGATATACAACCTCTGAGCTCGTACGTCTCAGAGAAGGGCGTTAAGCAAAAGAATAAATTCTCCGCCGCCAAACAGATGTATATTTAATAGAAATCAATCAGCACAGAATAAAATCCAGTGTCAGACACACAATCCATTTACAAGTCCGTTCTGGGTCTGAACGAAACCGGAGGCACTTTCCTCGCATATCCATCCATCTCCAAGTACGTCTGGACGACCACCAACTATTTCCATCCTCTTGGGTGTACAGCCCAATCAGGATCGTCGGTAATTGCCCAAACTATGTGAAGACTTCCGGTCTTCAACCACCGTCTTCATCTTCGACATATCGTCGAATCGGTTATTCAGAATGGGTATAAACCCGGACTTTCCGAACAACCCGCGTATATTAAAAACAAATGCTACACAAACTCAACATACGCCTCATTCCAATTCATTAGTCACTAACCGCAAATTAGCAAGAGAACAATTTCCCAAACATTAACCCCGAAGGCCGAAACCAACATCAGATCAATATCCAGGAAACCATTCTTCTTAGCCAACCTACAGCTAGTTTCTAAATTCCACATTCTTAGGGAAAGGTTCCCATTAATTTTATCCAAGATAAATTCTTTAAAATTTATCCTGTAATCTTCCTTTGGATGTCATTTAAAACCAAATTATGGTTTTCCAACTAGTCGAGATTAGCGAACCACAACGAAGTAATTATTTATTTTATTTCCCAATCCCAACCTATTCATCCCATGAAGCAAAACTGGTAATACTCCATATCTAACACCACAGTGTTATCGGTAAAATTAATTACATTTTAACGTTCAAATCTAATTAAAGATTTAACTATCGCTTTGGAGCAAAACTGGCGATACTCCATTCTCGCTCATTTCTAAATTTGATAATTTAGATTATCCATTCGCATTTCAATCTAATTGCAGATTTGTTAAACTCCTTTTTCTGGGTTAAAGAACTAGGTGTTATTTAAAACACAGTTCACGATAAACCCATATCACATTCTATTTATTATCGGGTTAAAGAACTAGTGTTATTTAAAACACAGTTCACAATAAACCCATTTCAAATCCAATCAAATATATTAGAAATCCCGATTATTTAAAACCCCTTTTTAAATCTAATTTATTTATTTAAAAATAATTAGGTTTTAAATTTAGTTCAAAACTAGTTCATTTCGATAAAAATCTATTTTTAGCTTTTCAAATATGGAGTTTTTCATCCCAAATTTTCCCAAATAATTTCTTATGATTTTACATAAATTATTACTATTTTTAATAATTTTATCAGGGCCCGTACAGTCGATTTCCAACAACGGCCATCGAACTACACCTATAGCGACCTTTTTCGAATTTGATTTGGACGTATCTCCAAATCCAACCGTTAGATTTCAAATTTCTAATATTCGTTAGAAAGCTCTTTTCGATACGAACCCAATGGTTTCGGTTGTAGGAGAATCCGACGGTCGGATCTCCCGTAATGTCCGTTTGAAGTTAATGGTCGAAATTCACGAACTGCCGCGGCGCGGCGCGTTCTATTCAGGCCATTATATTATATATATAATATATATAATATATATTTCGTCGATTTCTATTTAATGCGAATTATATAAATAGTTTTAAATTCGTTTCAAGAACCATTTCAACTTCTATTTCATTTCAACTCAAAATTTAATTCTCCTTTATAAATTCGTTTTAAAATTCATTTCTATTCAATTCAAATTTCAATTCAATTTGAATTCATTTCATTTTAAATTCAATTCGAATTCGTTTTCAATTCAATTCAATTCAAATTGGTTTTCTATTCGATTCAATTCAAATTGGTTTTCTATTCGAATCAGATTCATTATATATTCAATTGAAATCAAATTCGTTTTATATTCAATTGAAATCAAATTCGTTATACATTCAATTCATCTCGAAATCATTATATGTTCAATTCATTTCGAAATCGTTATATATTCAATTCATTTCGAAATCGTTTTATATTCAATTCATTTCGAAATCGTTTTATATTCAATTCATTTCGAAATCGTTATATATTCAATTCATTTCGAAATCGTTTACGTCAAAATGGCGTCAATCTAATCAACACGGCTTTATATATTCTATTTCAAAATATTTCTTTTTCAAAATATTTCTATTTGTCAACACACGACTAATCTCAATGAATGAGTACCGTCCACGTGTGACTATTTTTGTTAAATTATTTCGTTCAACACATGACTAATCTCAACAGATGAGTACAGTCAACACATGAACTTTTACTTTATATTATAAAGATTTAAATTTTATTATTAAAATATTTCGTTCAACACATGACTAATCTCAACGGATGAGTACAGTCAACACATCAACCTTTATATTATATTGATAAAGATGTAATTTTTATTATAAATATATTTCGTTCAACACATGACTAATCTCAACGGATGAGTACAGTCAACACATGAACCTTTATATTATATTTTCTTTATTTTTCAAATTGGAATGAGGCCCAATCAATCACCATATAACGTTAATTATATGGATTTTCATACATCACATGTATATAATAGCATTGAAAAATAATCAATCATCAACCAAAGTGCACCGCACTGTATAAGCATCAAATATAGATATCTAACGCTTATAACAGCCTGTCAATCAATCGATCGACATATTTAATCAGTCAGGATGAGTGAACTTCATATTTCATCCCAACACCCGTGTGGTGTTTCAAACAATCAAACACAGATTTTATTTGTGCAGTTGGGCGATGTGTAAAATTTATCGACCCAATCAATATCAGTCAAATCAGTGTACATAAACAAACCGTCTGGTTTGTAAATGAATATTTATTTTATTCACTTTCACTATATTTATATTCACGTTAAAATTTATATTTTTAACGATAAAATATTTTATTTCGACATATGAATATATATTCAGTTCATTCTTTAAATAAAATGTTATTTTTATTTTTCTAACATATTTTAGAAAATTTCGGCGGCATAACGGCACTATACTAGAAACGGGACGAGGCCTAGCCTTATCCCCGGTCTAGTGAAGGCCCACGCCATTCACACATCAATCGAATCAATTCGTTATGCAAACCACAAAATTTGGAGTAAGAGTCTAACCTAGCCTTACTCCTTCGCCTTATAACGGCGCACGTCTAATCCTAACCAATTTATCGATTCGATTTTTCACACCACAAACCACATTCAAACCAATATCGCAATCAATCACCAAACAGCCAAACAAACAAGTCCATGGTCTGTGGACGATTGTGTCAGGTGCTACTAAACACCGTTTGCATCCTAGTATATATATATATATATAACTAGAAAAGAAATTGAAAGGTGAGAAATTCTCACATATAGCTATCCTAGCTCCACGGCACTTCTTTTGCAGGAAATCTTCATCGCTATCACATCTTCGTCGTCTTCGTTGCCCGTAGCCACTACATATATTAAAATCACTCGTTTTTATATTTTGTTGTTTTTGAAATAAAAATCACATTTTTATTTATTCACTTTCAATTTAAAAATCATATTTTTATAATCACTTCATATATTTAAAAATCGAATTTTCATTCAATTATTCAATATATAAAAATCGACTCTTTATCACTATGTCAAATAGATAAAAATTATATTTTTATCACGCTATTTTCCATATAAAGATTTCGCCTTTTCTAAAATAAAGATTTAGCCTTTTCAAAAATAAAGATTTAGCCTTTTCAAAAATAAAGTTTTCGCCTTTATAAAAATAAAGTTTTCGCCTTTATAAAAGTAAAGTTTTCGCCTTTATAAAAATCATCACTTGATTTCTACGTATATAAAATAAAAATCAGATTTTTATTTTGCTACATATACAAAGATGATATTTTTATAGTTCCTACTATGCAAAGATCATATTTTTATCTTTCTACAATGTAAAAGATTATATTTTTACTACTTTAAAAATATATAAAGCATATTTTTATAATCGCTATATAGTAAAGACTATATTTTTAATTCTTTAAAAATATAAAAACTATATTTTTAATGCTCTACTAAAATAAAAACCATATTTTTATTATGCCAAAAAATATAAAAATCATATTTTCTATAACACGTTTTAATTAAACTAAGTTAAGCATTTAAAGTAAATTAAAATAAAAAGCTTACACCGCTTTCTAGGGGGAGAAGAGGGTTTGTCGTGGCCAGAGGGGGTGGAGAACTTGCGGCAGAAGGAGGGAAGGGGGTTTCGTGTCTCGTCTGAAGTGGGCCCCGCTGCAGCGACGGAGATGGCGGCAACAGGCGGAGGATCGGAGGGGGGCTCGGGGTTGGTGGCGCTCGGCGTGGAGGAGGGCGTTGCGGTGGGTTCAGGCGCTTCGGGGTTCGAAGGGGTAACGGGTCTCGTGGGTTCGACGAATGGGGAGGAGCTAGGGCTAGGGATGGTGGCTTGGCGGGGCGCAGTGGCGAGCTCCGCCTCTGGCGGCGGTCGAGGCAACGGCGGGGGGGGGGGGGGGGGGGGGGGCGATCGCGATTATCGTTCCTTTTATTTTTTTTTAATTTTTTTTATTTTCGATCTTCTGAATGAAAACGAGAGGAGGGGGGTTATATGAAAAATATATATTTAATTATTTAATTTTAATTTATTTTATCCCAAGGAGTTGACTTTTTATTCGACTTCGAAACGAGGCCCACCGACTGTCGCCCATAGTGTTTCACCCCCATTCCGAACCCAATGGGATACATATCGCAAGCTGATTTGATCGATTGAATCAGTTTCCTTTGAATTTACATTTAAATCACTATATTGAATTTTAAACGTACATTTCAAATTACCGGGGTCACATACTAACTAGAAAAATTCCAGAAAATATTTTCTAGCTTCGTATTAACGATACGGTCCTAACAAAACTAGTTTCGTCGGATTCTGAGACCGTTGGAAAAATGGCCAATTTCCAGTCGATTAAAAACAACTGAAACTGGTCAAACGCGTTTTCCTTTGCCACGCTCACATATTGATTCGAAAAATTATGAAATTTGGAATCTAGCAATAATTTAACATCACGGACCCAACAAAACTGGTTTCGTCGAAATCCGAGGTCGTTTGCAAAATGTCCATTTTTAAGGGCCTGAATTCCATAGCGACTATTCAGAATTTTCAACTGGACATATCTTTTGATTCCCGCTATGAAACCTTGATTTTTCGGATTTGTTAGAAAGATATTATCAATTAGATCCTAATGTTTTTGGTTTCACTAAAATCCGGATTGTTTTGCACCCGTTACATTCAATTGAAGTTTGAAATCGAATTATCGAACTACCGCGCCATTTTCAATTCCTTTTATAATTATATATAAATATTTATATTCTAACGACGACGTATATAATATATACGTCGAATTATATTCAAAATAAATTTCTTGTTGATTATGTTTAAAATAATCTATTTTAAATATTCAAATTCAGCTAAAATTGCCAACATAAAAATTTTAAACTGGCCCAGATTTTCCGGGTTATTACACCCTTCCTCCTCTTCCCCCTCCTGAAACGCACGATCCCTTCCCCCCCAAAATCCTCCACCGCAGCCTCAGCCGCGTCGCCGCCCACCTCTGCCGCCGCCTCCCTCTCTTCTTCTTCCTCCATCTCCCGCCTCCAGCTCCTCCTTCTGCATAAAAGCCGAGCCCCCCCCTCTGCCTCAAGCCCCGCCTGAAACGAGCCCCCTCCTGTTCCTCTTCACCCTCACTCGCTGTAAGTTTATATTTATATTATTTAATTTGTTTTATAAAATTCATTTAGTTTGATTTAAAAAGCATTGTTAAAAATCGGTTTTTACCTTTGATGTTGCTGAAGAAAAGATTTTAAAGAGTTAAAAATATCATTTTTGTATTTTTAAAAGAATTAAAAATATGATTTTTATATTTTTAAACTAATAAAAATATAATCTTTACTATATAAAAGATGTGAAAATATGATTTTGTTTAGGTAGAGAATTAAAAATATAATTTTTACATGATAGGAATATTAAAAATAGCATCTTTATATATGTAGCGAAATAAAGATTGATTTTTAAAAGACGATATTTTTAAATATGAAAAGGCGAGATTTTTATAAATGCAAAGATTAAAACTTTATTTTTATAAAGGCGAAAACTTTATTTTAATAAAGGCGAAATCTTTATATAGAGAATAGCGTTGTAAAAATAGAATTTTATCTATATAGTAGCGGTGTGAAAATAGAAATTTTATCCATATAGTGATTATAAAAATATGATTTTTTATATATTGAACATCGAAGTAAAAATATGATTTTTAAAAATTGAAAGTAAACAAATAAAAATGTGACTTTTATTTTAAAGACATCAAAATATAAAAATGTATGATTTTTATATATGTAGTGACTACGGGCAACGAAGATGATGAAAAGGCGAGAATGAAGAAGATTTCTATAAATGAAGTGTCGTGAAGTTGGATAGCTATTGGTGAGAACTTCTCACTCTAAATTTCTTTTCTAGTTATATATATATATATATATATATATATATATATATATATATACTAGGATGCAGACGGTGCTTAGTAGCACCCGACACCCGTCATCCACAAACCATGGATGGCTTGTTTGTTAAATTGATTGGTTGTGTAGTTAGTTAGTCTAATTGGTTTGAATTGAATTGTTTGGTGAAATGGAATGGATTTGATTGATGTGTGAATGGCGTGGGCCTTCACTAGACTGGGGATAAGACTAGGCCTCGTCCCGTTTCTAGTATCGTGCCGTTATGCCGCCGAATTTTTCTAAAATATGTTAGAAAAATAAAAATATCAATTTATTGAATAAATGAACTAATAGAAATTCATGTGTTAAAATAAAATGTTTATCGTTAAAAATATAATTTTTAACGTGAAAGTGAATAAATAAAATATTCATTTACAAACCGGACGGTTTGTTTATGTACACTGATTTGACTGACATTGATTGGGTCGATAAATTTTACACGTCGCCCAACTGCACAAATAAAATCTGTGTTTGATTGTTTGAAACCCCACACGGGTGTTGGGATGAAATTTGAAGTTCACTCATCCTGATTGATTAAATATGTCGATCGATTGATTGACAGGCTGTTATAAGCGTTAGATATCTATATTTGATGCTTATACAGTGTAGTGCACTTTGGTTGATGGTTGATTATTTTTCAATGCTATTATATACATATGTTGTATGGAATCCATATAATTAACATTATATGGTGATTGATTGAGCCTCATTTCAAATCGGGAAAATAAGGAATATTATAAAAGAAAATTCATGTGTTGAATATAAAAATAGTCATGTGTTGACGATGTTCATGTATTGAAAATATTCATGTGTTGAGTGAAATATTTTAAATAATGAAATTACATCTTTGTCATATTTAAAATTAGAACTACTTCCCAGTAGAAGTCTAATTATAAATCAAACGATAGATACCATAGTTTTATAAAATATTTTACATAACAAAGATAGTGATGTGTTGACAGTACTCATATGTTGAGATTAGTCGTGTGTTGAAAGCAATATAGATTCATGGGTTGAATGGGATAAATATTCATTTGTTGATAGAATAAAGAAGTTTTGAAAAATATAAAGCCGTGTTGATTAGAGATGCGTTATTTTGACGCGAACGATATTATATCGATTTTATTCGTTGTATAATGAATATTGAAAAGTGATTTCAAAATTAAATATTTTGAAATGAAATTCAAATTGAATTAGATTAAAATTCGAATTGAATAGGAAGCGAATTTGAATTCGAATAAAATAGTAATGAATTCAAATTGAATCAAATTGAAATTGAAATTGAAATTTAAAACGAACTGAAATTGAATTGAAATCAATTTGAAACGAATTCGGATTGAATCAAATAGAAGATAAATTCGAATTGAATTGAATTGAAACGAATTTGAATTTGAATTGAATTGAAATGAACTCGAATTGAATTGAAATCAAATCGATTTGAAATTGAAGATGAAGTTGAAATTGTTTAGAAACGAATGTAGAACTATTTATAAAATTCGTTTTAAAAGGAAATCTACGAAATATATATATAATTTATATATATATATATATTATATATATAATGGCCTGAATAGAACGCGCCGCGCCGCGGCTGTTCGTGAATTTCGACCATTTATTTCAAACGGACACTGCGGGAGATCCGACCGTCGGATTCTCCTAAAACCAGAATCGTTGGGTTTGTATCGAAAAGAGCTTTCCAATGAATATTAGAAATTTGAAATCTAATGGTTGTATTTGGAATTATGTCCAAATCAAATTCGAAAAAGGTCGTTGTAAGTGCAGTTCGATGGCCGTTGATGGAAATCGACTGTACGGGCCTTTATAAAATTATTAAAAATAATCAATATTCCCAATATGTGAATTGGACTGGAGTTGAATCGAAATTATCTTCGGAATATTTCGATGTTGGATTTCGTGACTGTACAGATATTGTTATGGGAATTTGAAAGATATATTTTATATCGTTGTTTCCAATACAATATTTGTTGGTTTCAGAATTTGATATTGAATATAAGCCGGTATATTTTCTATTCAGAGCCTTGTAGTTAATATCAAATGTGATTTGGGTTTATCGTTAATCGTGTTTTAGATGACATTGGTTCTTTAACCCAGTTAAAGGCAAGATGTTGATTTTTGAAAAGATTAAAACTAAGTGGAGTTTTAATGAATCTTTAATTAGATTAAAAATGTGAATTGATAATTTAAATTATCAAATCTAAAAGGTGATCGAGAATGGAGTACCACCAGTTTTGCTCCAAAGCGATAGTTAAATCTTTAATTAGATTTGAACGTGAAATGGTAATTAATTTTACCGATAACACCGTGGTGTTAGATGTGGAGTGTTGCCAGTTTTCTCCATGGGATATATAGGTTGGGATTGGGAAATAAAATAAATAATTACTTCGGTGTGGTTCGCTAATCCCGACTAGTTTGAAATGATATCCAAAGGAAGATTATAGAATAAATTTAGAAGAATTTATCTTGGATAAAATTAATGGGAACATTTCCCTAAGAATGTGTTTTTGTGAATAAAAGAATATTCTGAATTGGAATGAGGCGTTTGTTGTGTTTGTGTAACATTCGTTTATTATATACGTGGGTTATTCAGAAAGGCCGGGTTTATACCCATTCTGAATAATCGATTCGACGAGATGTCGAAGATGAAGACGGTGGTTGAAGACCGGAAGTCTTCACATCGTTTGGGTGATTACTGATGATCTTGATTGGGCTGTACACCCAGGATGAGGGAATCAGTTGGTGATCGTCCAGACGTACCTGGAGATGGATGGATATGCGAGGAAAGTGCCTCCGGTTTCGTTCAGACCCAGAACGAACTTGTAAATGGATTGTGTGTCTGACACTGGATTTTATTCTGTGTTGATTGATCTCTATTAAATATACATCTGTTTGGCGGCGGAGAATTTATTCTCTTGCTTAACGCCCTTCTCTGAGGCGTACGAGCTCAGAGGTTGTATATCGATGGACATCAGTCGCATGGAGTGAATTGCCAATGTGGCACGCGTAAGTGGCAATTGATCAGGGCTTCTGTTGAAAAGCAAAGTCTTGTGGTTGATGATCAAAGCACGGCCTGTGTGGCGTAGCTTTGTGTATAACGTGAATTCGCGAGCCTCACACCTCGGTATGAGTCAAAAACGGGAGACGGACCGCTGGGAGAGCACGACGTTTCTTTCTAGCTAGGGTGGTGTCAGTGACCTACCAGCCCTGACATTTATATACTTTTCACCTCTGTGGTTGTTGGATACGAGGCGCCTCGGATATAGGTCTGTAAGGACCGGGAAACGTGTGTTCAGGAATTGCCAATCCTCAAAAGTAAGAGAGGACCGGCCCAGCCGATTCCAAGGATCATAGTGGGGTCCTGAGGCATTTGCTAGAGTGTCTTGAACGCGGAGAGGAGCTTGCCCCTTGCCTCGACTCATGACGGAAATCCAATTTCCAATACGTGATACTGCGGTTTTAATTGTAGAACTAGTATGGCGAAATGATATATGGTACCCATGCTGTCTATGATTGATATTTATGATTGAAATTGTTTTGACACTATACACTTATTATAGTATCAAATGATTTGTTTTAAACGTACCAAACATGTTTGGCTATTATAAGGGAAAACCCTATCCTCCGGCTTGCGTTGCATTGTGTGATGAGACCTGGGTCTTATAATAGCTTCATTTTTCTAAAGAGCATTGCGCTGTTTTGTTTAATGCACTAGTATTCTTGGGAGGAAACCCGTTCCGTGTTATACGGCGTGGTCCCTTGAATTACTCTCTTTTAAAGTAAAGTTTTAAATAACTGTTTTAGTTCTCACACCAGTCACATGACTGACCTGGAGTTTATTGTTTTAACCTAAACTCTGGGTGCCCCTATTTTCCACACGGGCAGCTAGTAGTTTTGGTTTTGTAGATTTATATTCACAGGGTCCTGATTTACAGTTGGAACGATGCTCGGAAAGCTCTGTATCCGTGTATCCCTTTCAGTTGTATTTTGTATTATTTTCCGCTACTATGTAATTTATTGTAATCTCTGATATTTATCGAATGTAATTTATTCATTTATACTCTGTATATTCTTGTATCTGATGGAATTGTTGTAATAACAATGAAATGTTCTTCCGTCTGCGTTCTATTTTGTCCTGTCCTCAATTCTATCCGTGCTTTCCTTCACGGGGAAGTTCGGGTCGTCTCAGTTTGGTATCAGAGCTTTGGTTTACAGAGCTCGAGAACAAGACACATTAGAACCATAAGAAAGAATTCATCAGATATTGGAGTAGCAATATCCAATTAGAATGACTCGTTAGAGATGGGATCAGTAGTATCCTAGAACGAGTGTGAAGAGTATATTTTTCAAATGGAAACAATTTTGTTTTGAAAATTTAAATTGTTTTATACGTATTTGATTATTTATTTATTTTGAATATGGACAATCCAGTATATAAAAGTTTTGTATATACGCGTCATGAACGTATATTCGAAATTTTAATATACTGGATAGATATAAAATCACATTCTAGACATCCGGGGATGATTCTGATAATGGTGCATCATCATCAGTATTCATATTCGAATTTCGAAGGTGTGATTTCTATATATTTCCATTAGACTGGTGTGAGAACCAAAACTTATATAGCTAGAACACATTGTTGTGAATTGGCATCAAAACATGATTTTTTGTATGTATATCAAATTTATGAATTTGAAACTCTAATCCACTAATTGATTGATGTTTGTGTTGTTTGTTTAGTTGTTTGCTAATTTTGAACCATTATGCCTAATTGAATCAAATATTGAGTTGTATCGAAAATTGGTCGCATTTGCTTGCATATACATATACTTACATTGCACAGGTCATAGCAAGGAGGCTAGAGCCGAAGAATAAAATTTGTTTGCCCGACAAATAGGTACATGTTTACTACATAATTTACTGTTTTGTTTGGGTGATGATGATTTTATGAGCCTATTGGCTAGCCGCTTGGCCTTTTCTTTTTCTTTTTGAGGTTAGAAGGACCGGGGAAGCTATTTGAAATTCCCCGATGCTCCCGGTGCAGGGGAGGTTATGGCGAAATTTTTTGAAAATTTAGGGTGTTAGCCAAATTTTTGAAATTTTGAAAATTCTCAGAAACTGAAAAGTTGGAGAATGCAAGCCAGATCGAACGTAGAGTTGGATAATCAAACCACTTTCGACTTTGTTCCTTTTCGGGGATGAAAAGTTTTAAGTGGGGGAGATTGTAATAACCCGGAAATTCTGGGCCAGTTTAAAATTTTTATTTTGGCAATTTTAGTGAATTTTGAATATTTAAAATAGATTATTTTAAATAATATCGACGAGAAAAATTATTTTGAATATAATTCGACGTATATATTATATACGTCGTCGTTAGAATATAAATATTTATATATAAATATAAATAGAATTGAAAATGGCGCGGTAGTTCGATAATTCGATTTCAAACTTCAATTGAACATACCGGGTGCAAAACAATCCAGATTTTAGTGAAACCAAAAACATTAGGATCTAAATGATGATATCTTTCCAACGAACCCGAAAAATCAAGATTTCATAGCGGGAATCAAAAGATATGTCCACTTGAAAATTCTGAATAGTCGCTGTGGAATTCAGGCCCTTAAAAATGGACATTTTGCAAACGTTCTCGGATTTCGACGAAACCACTTTTGTTGGATCCGCAGTGTAAAGTTATTGCTAGAATCCAAATTTCATAATTTTTCGAATCAATATGCGAGCGTGGAAAAGGAAAACGCATTTTGACCATTTCAGTTGAATTTAATCGACTGGAAAATGGCCATTTTTCCAACGGTCTCAGAATTCGACGAAACTAGTTTTGTTAGGACCGTATCGTCAATACGAAGCTAGAAAATATTTTTCTTGAATTTTTCTAGTTAGTATGTGACCCCGGTAATTTGAAATGTACGTTTAAAATTCAATATAGTGATTTAAATGTAAATTCAACGGAAACTGATTGTAACAGTCGAATCAGCCTATGATACATATCCCATTGTGTTCGGAATGGGGGTAAAACGCTATGGACGACAGGCGGTGGGCCTCGTTTAGAGGTCGTATGTAAAAGTCAACTTTTTGCAATTAAATTAATTAAATTAATTAAAAATTAAAATTCTTTTCTCCCCCTTTTTACCGTTCTGCCCCCCCCCTCTCTATTTTCAAATCGATTTCAAAAAAAAAAAAGGAAGAGAGCGACGGGGGAGGAGCCGCCGCCCCTCCCCGATGAACCGCCACCGCCGCGCCGGAGGAAGGCGCACACCCTCTACTTCTTCCTCCTTCCTTCTCCCCTTCCTCCTCTTCCCCCTCCTGAAACGCTCGAGCCCTTCCCCCCCAAAATCCTCCACCGCAGCCACAGCCGCGTCGCCGCCCACCTCTGCCGCCGCTTCCCTCTCTTCTTCTTCCTCCATCTCCCGCCTCCAGCTCCTCCTTCTGCATAAAAGCCGAGCCCCCCCCCTCTGCCTCAAGCCCCGCCTGAATCGAGCCCCCTCCTGTTCCTCTTCACCCTCACTCGCTGTAAGTTTATATTTATATTATTTAATTTGTTTTATAAAATTCATTTAGTTTGATTTAAAAAGCATTGTTAAAAATCGGTTTTTACCTTTGATGTTGCTGAAGAAAAGATTTTAAAGAGTTAAAAATATCATTTTTGTATTTTTAAAAGAATTAAAAATATGATTTTTATATTTTTAAAGTATTAAAAATATAATCTTTACTATATAAAAGATGTGAAAATATGATTTTGTTTAGGTAGAGAATTAAAAATATAATTTTTACATGATAGGAATATTAAAAATAGCATCTTTATATATGTAGCGAAATAAAGATTGATTTTTAAAAGACGATATTTTTAAATATGAAAAGGCGAGATTTTTTTAATGCAAAGATTAAAACTTTATTTTTATAAAGGCGAAAACTTTATTTTTATAAAGGCGAAATCTTTATATAGAGAATAGCGTTGTAAAAATAGAATTTTATCTATATAGTAGCGGTGTGAAAATAGAAATTTTATCCATATAGTGATTATAAAAATAGGATTTTTTATATATTGAACATCGAAGTAAAAATATGATTTTTAAAAATTGAAAGTAAACAAATAAAAATGTGACTTTTATTTTAAAGACATCAAAATATAAAAATGTATGATTTTTATATATGTAGTGACTACGGGCAACGAAGATGATGAAAAGGCGAGAATGAAGAATATTTCTATAAATGAAGTGTCGTGAAGTTGGATAGCTATTGGTGAGAACTTCTCACTCTAAATTTCTTTTCTAGTTATATATATATATATATATATATATATATATATATATATATATATATATATATATATATATATATATATATATATACTAGGATGCAGACGGTGCTTAGTAGCACCCGACACCCGTCATCCACAAACCATGGATGGCTTGTTTGTTAAATTGATTGGTTGTGTAGTTAGTTAGTCTAATTGGTTTGAATTGAATTGTTTGGTGAAATGGAATGGATTTGATTGATGTGTGAATGGCGTGGGCCTTCACTAGACCGGGGATAAGGCTAGGCCTCGTCCCGTTTCTAGTATCGTGCCGTTATGCCGCCCAATTTTTCTAAAATATGTTAGAAAAATAAAAATATCAATTTATTGAATAAATGAACTAATAGAAATTCATGTGTTAAAATAAAATGTTTATCGTTAAAAATATAATTTTTAACGTGAAAGTGAATAAATAAAATATTCATTTACAAACCGGACGGTTTGTTTATGTACACTGATTTGACTGACATTGATTGGGTCGATAAATTTTACACGTCGTCCAACTGCACAAATAAAATCTGTGTTTGATTGTTTGAAACCCCACATGGGTGTTGGGATGAAATTTGAAGTTCACTCATCCTGATTGATTAAATATGTCGATCGATTGATTGACAGGCTGTTATAAGCGTTAGATATCTATATTTGATGCTTATATAGTGTAGTGCACTTTGGTTGATGGTTGATTATTTTTCTATGCTATTATATACATGTGTTGTATGGAATCCATATAATTAACATTATATGGTGATTGATTGAGCCTCATTTCAAATCGGGAAAATAAGGAATATTATAAAAGAAAATTCATGTGTTGAATATAAAAATAGTCATGTGTTGACGATGTTCATGTTTTGAAAATATTCATGTGTTGAGTGAAATATTTTAAAAATGAAATTACATCTTTGTCATATTTAAAATTAGAACTACTTCCCAGTAGAAGTCTAATTATAAATCAAACGATAGATACCATAGTTTTATAAAATATTTTACATAACAAAGATAGTGATGTGTTGACAGTACTCATATGTTGAGATTAGTCGTGTGTTGAAAGCAATATAGACTCATGGGTTGAATGGGATAAATATTCATTTGTTGATAGAATAAAGAAGTTTTGAAAAATATAAAGCCGTGTTGATTAGAGATGCGTTATTTTGACGCGAACGATATTATATCGATTTTATTCGTTGTATAATGAATATTGAAAAGTGATTTCAAAATTAAATATTTTGAAATGAAATTCAAATTGAATTAGATTAAAATTCAAATTGAATAGGAAGCGAATCTGAATTCGAATAAAATAGAAATGAATTCAAATTGAATTAAATTGAAATTGAAATTGAAATTTAAAACGAACTGAAATTGAATTGAAATCAATTTGAAACGAATTCGAATTGAATCAAATAGGAGATAAATTCGAATTGAATTGAATTGAAACGAATTTGAATTTGAATTGAATTGAAATGAACTCGAATTGAATTGAAATCAAATCGATTTGAAATTGAAGATGAAGTTGAAATTGTTTTGAAACGAATGTAGAACTATTTATAAAATTCGTTTTAAAAGGAAATCGAAGAAATATATATATATATATATATATATATATATATATATATATATATAATGGCCTGAATAGAACGCGCCGCGCCGCGGCAGTTCGTGAATTTCGAACATTTATTTCAAACGGACATTGCGGGAGATCCGACCGTCGGATTCTCCTAAAACCAGAACCGTTGGGTTCGTATCGAAAAGAGCTTTCCAATGAATATTAGAAATTTGAAATCTAATGGTTGGATTTGGAATTATGTCCAAATCAAATTCGAAAAAGGTCGTTGTTAGTGAAGTTCGATGGCCGTTGATGGAAATCGACTGTACGGGCCTTGATAAAATTATTAAAAATAATCAATATTCCCAATATGTGAATTGGACTGGAGTTGAATCGAAATTATCTTCGGAATATTTCGATGTTGGATTTCGTGACTGTACAGATATTGTTATGGGAATTTGAAAGATATATTTTATATCGTTGTTTCCAATACAATATTTGTTGGTTTCAGAATTTGATATTGAATATAAGCCGGTATATTTTCTATTCAGAGCCTTGTATTTAATATCAAATGTGATTTGGTTTATCGTGAATCGTGTTTTAGATGACATTGGTTCTTTAACCCAGTTAAAGGCAAGATGTTGATTTTTGAAAAGATTAAAACTAAGTGGAGTTTTAATGAATCTTTAACTAGATTAAAAATGTGAATTGATAATTTAAATTATCAAATCTAAAAGGTGATCGAGAATGGAGTACCACCAATTTTGCTCCAAAGCGATAGTTAAATCTTTAATTAGATTTGAACGTGAAATGGTAATTAATTTTACCGATAACACCGTGGTGTTAGATGTGGAGTGTTGCCAGTTTTCTCCATGGGATATATAGGTTGGGATTGGGTAATAAAATAAATAATTACTTCCGTGTGGTTCGCTAATCCCGACTAGTTTGAAATGATATCCAAAGGAAGATTATAGAATAAATTTAGAAGAATTTATCTTGGATAAAATTAATGGGAACATTTCCCTAAGAATGTGTTTTTGTGAATAAAAGAATATTCTGAATTGGAATGAGGCGTTTGTTGTGTTTGTGTAACATTCGTTTATTATATACGTGGGTTATTCAGAAAGGCCGGGTTTATACCCATTCTGAATAATCGATTCGACGAGATGTCGAAGATGAAGACGGTGGTTGAAGACCGGAAGTCTTCACATCGTTTGGGTGATTACTGATGATCTTGATTGGGCTGTACACCCAGGATGAGGGAATCAGTTGGTGATCGTCCAGACGTACCTGGAGATGGATGGATATGCGAGGAAAGTGCCTCCGGTTTCGTTCAGACCCAGAACGAACTTGTAAATGGATTGTGTGTCTGACACTGGATTTTATTCTGTGTTGATTGATCTCTATTAAATATACATCTGTTTGGCGGCGAAGAATTTATTCTCTTGCTTAACGCCCTTCTCTGAGACGTACGAGCCCAGAGGTTGTATATCGATGGACATCAGTCGCATGGAGTGAATTGCCAATGTGGCACGCGTAAGTGGCAATTGATCAGGGCTTCTGTTGAAAAGCAAAGTCTTGTGGTTGATGATCAAAGCACGGCCTGTGTGGCGTAGCTTTGTGTATAACGTGAATTCGCGAGCCTCACACCTCGGTATTAGTCAAAAACGGGAGACGGACCGCTGGGAGAGCACGACGTTTCTTTCTAGCTAGGGTGGTGTCAGTGACCTACCAGCCCTGACATTTATATACTTTTCACCTGTGTGGTTGTTGGATACGAGGCGCCTCGGATATAGGTCTGTAAGGACCGGGAAACGTGTGTTCAGGAATTGCCAATCCTCAAAAGTAAGAGAGGACCTGCCCAGCCGATTCCAAGGATCATAGTGGGGTCCTGAGGCATTTGTAGAGTGTCTCGAACGCGGAGAGGAGCTTGCCCCTTGCCTCGACTCATGACGGAAATCCAATTTCCAATACGTGATATTGCGGTTTTAATTGTAGAACTAGTATGGCGACATGATATATGGTACCCATGCCGTCTATGATTGATATTTATGATTGAAATTGTTTTGACACTATACACTTATTATAGTATCAAATGATTTGTTTTAAACGTACCAAGTATGTTTGGCTATTATAAGGGAAAACCCTATCCTCCGGCTTGCGTTGCATTGTGTGATGGGACCTGGGTCTTATAGTAGCTTCATTTTTCTAAAGAGCATTGCGCTGTTTTGTTATATGCACTAGTATTCTTGGGAGGAAACCCGTTCCGTGTTATACGGCGTGGTCCCTTGAATTACTCTCTTTTAAAGTAAAGTTTTAAATAACTGTTTTAGTTCTCACACCAGTCACATGACTGACCTGGAGTTTATTGTTTTAACCTAAACTCTGGGTGCCCCTATTTTCCATACGGGCATCTAGTAGTTTTGGTTTTGCAGATTTATATTCACAGGGTCCTGATTTATAGTTGGAACGATGCTCGGAAAGCTCTGTATCCGTGTATCACTTTCAGTTGTATTTTGTATTATTTTCCGCTGCTATGTAATTTATTGTAATCTCTGATATTTATCGAATGTAATTTATTCATTTATACTCTGTATATTCTTGTATCTGATGGAACTGTTGTAATAACAATGAAATGTTCTTCCGTCTGCGTTCTATTTTGTCCTGTCCTCAATTCTATCCGTGCTTTCCTTCACGGAGAAGTTCGGGTCGTCTCACCTCATACGAGAATATCATTTTTATGTCAACATGTTAGAATATCATTTTTATGTCGACATATTAGAATTATCACTTTAATGTTAACATAGTAGAATTTGTCATTTTAAGGTTGATATAATAGAATTATCAATTTATGAAATACCAACATAAAATATTCATTTTAGGTTATGTTGGAACTGCGAACGTAAAATATTCATTTTTGGTTATGTTGGAACTGCCAACATAAAATATTCATTTTATGTTATGTTAGAACCGTCAACACAAAAATCGCAATTTAGTTAGAATATTTTTGTGTAGAGAAAAAGTACATTTTTAATATAAAATGTTGCATTAGATAATAGCGTCATGTTATGTTATTTAGAAATGAATAGTTTCGCAGTCATGTTATATTATTTAGAAATGAGTATTTTCATCGTGATGTTGTGTTAATTAGAAAACAGTATTTTTACCGTCACGTTATGTCAGGTAGAAATGAACATTTTTGTCAATGTAAAGTAGTAGCGACAAAAATCATATTTTTGTCAATGTAAAATGGTAGAAACGAAATTTACATTTTTATTATGTAAACAAAAGTATGAACTTGCATTGTAAATGAAATTTACATTTTTATTATGTAAACAAAAGTATGAACTTGCATTGTAAATGAAATTTACATTTTTATTATGTAAACAAAAGTATGAACTTGCATTGTAAATGAAATTTACATTTTTATTATGTAAACAAAAGTATGAACTCGCATTGTAAATAAAATTTACATTTTTATATGTAAACAAAAGTAGGAATGTGCTTTGATAATAAAGATTACATTTTTATTATGTAACTTAGAATGAGAAAATGCATTGCAAATAACAATTACATTTTTATTTGCACTAAAGATATAATATTTGCTATGCAAATAAAAATTATATTTTTATTTGTAACTATGATCTGAAATTTGGCAAGCGAACAAAATATACATTTCACAATGTAGCTATGATATGGGATTTTCTATGCGAACAAAATTTACGTTTTTATATGTAACTATAAATGAGAATTTGCACTGTAAATTAGAATTACATTTTTATTATGTAATTAAAGTATGATATTACATTGTAAATTAAAATAACATTTTTATGATGTCACCTAAGAATTGAATTTACATTGCCATTATAAAAAGTCAAGATCATTTTGGTTTTGCATTGAAAGAGGTAAGAATTATTATTTTTGTTTGGCATTAAAAGAATAGCAAAATTTTTTTTTTTGTTACATTGAAATTAAACAAACAAAAATATTTTCATTTGAATAGAAATGAAGTTGACACCAAAATATATTGCATTTTTGGTTAGGAGTTGAATGACACAAAAATACTCATTTTTGTTAAATTATAAGTGACGTACAAAAATATTCATTTTTGTTGTAATTGGAATGACACACAAAATATACATTTTGTGTATATGATATGTATGGAAAATTGAAAAAATGAATAAAAGAAAACATTGTTGGGTGTCATGATATATATCAATATTTGATATAAATGAGGATATTTGTCGTCAGCAAGATGAAGTGTAATAAAATACATTTCATTACACATTATAAACATATCGATAGGTTATGAAACAAAACATTCATTGTTTGTGGTGTTAATTTCGTTAATGAATTAGAATATAATTATTGTTTTTATATAAATAAAAACAAAGATTGATCGTTACAAATTACGAATAACGATATGAAATGATTTCCAACTTATATATATACGAGAATTATTTGGAAAGTCCGAGTCTATCTCATTCCAAATAATTTGAACGACGTTTAAAAATTCAAGAGTTGAAGATGGCGATTGAAGATCGACGATCTTCACATCGAATGGACGATGACTGCTGATGCCCGTGATGAGAGTAGCTACCTTGAAGGGGCTACAGTGGTGGCCGTCCGGACGTAGTGTTGATTTGTACGGATTTGACTTTCGCTCAGACCCAGAGCATAAGTTTATAAATGGATTGTGTGTCCGACATCGTACTCCGTTAAATATCATGTTATTGATTCTCTGTTAATATATAAATGATTGGTGGTGAAGAATTTATTCTTTGCTTAACAGCCGTTTATATATTGACGGATGATCAATGGTACGGTATGGAGTGACAGTGTGGCATACTAAGATGCAATGATCAAGGTTTCTTGTTGAAAAGCAGAACCTTGTGGGATGATCAAAGCTTAGCCTGTTTAGGCATAGCTTTGTGTATAGCGTGACTTCGCGAGCCTCACACACCGGCGGAGTCTAAAACGGGAGAAGGGAACGCAGGGAGAGCAGCACGTTTCTTTCTAGCTAGAAGTGGTGTCGGTGCTTAAACTGGCTGATATTTACTTATGTGGATGATGGAATGAGGCACCTCGGATAGGTCGTATAGGACCGGGAAACGTGTGTTCAGGAATTGCCAATCCACGAAGCTGTATATGTGGACCGGCACTGCAGGATCCAAGGGTTAACTGTGGGGAATCCTGAGACATTAGCTAGAGTGTCTCGAATCGGTAAGGAGCTCCTCCCTAGCCTTGACTCATGATGGAAACCCAATTTCCAATACAACCTCATGCGGTTTTGATTGTATTACTAGTATGGAGGCATAGTAGTATGGGATACTATTCTTCCTAGGATTGATACATTATGACTGAAATTGTTTTTAAAACATATACACACTAATAATAATATCAAATCCGTTTTTATCGTACAAAGCATATTTAATCACCATAAGGTAAAACTCTATCCTCTGGTGTGCATTGCATTGTGTGATGGGACCTGAGTCTTATGGTGATTTCATTTTTCCAAAAAGCATTGCGTTGTTTTACGATTTACTTTAAGTTATGCACAGCAATCCATTGGAATAAAACCCGTTCCGCATTAGCGGCGTGGTCCTTGGATTTGCCTTATTACTATTGTAACGACCCAGAAAATCTGAACCAATTTAAAATTTTTAAATTGGCTAAAATAATGGATTTTAAATATTTAAAATAAATATTTTAAGTAAAGGCGATGAAAACTGGGTTTGAATCGACATTTGAAAACGAATATAATTAATTATAATTATATATAGAATTGAAAATGGCGCGGTAGTTCGATAATTCGATTTCAAACTTCAATTGAATATACCGGGTGTAGAACAATCCGGATTTTAGTGAAACCAAAAACATTAGGATCTAATTGGTAGTATCTTTCTAACGAATCTGACCAATTGAAATTTGATAGCGGGAATCAAAAGATATGTCCAGTTGAAAATTCTGAATAGTCGCTATGGAATTCAGGCCCTTAAAAATGGACATTTTGCAAATGACCTCGGATTTCGACGAAACCACTTTTGTTGGATTTGTGATGTCAAATTATTGCTAGGTTTCAAATTTCATAATTTTTCGAATCAATATGTGAGCGTGGCAAAGGAAAACGCGTTTGACTAGTTTCAGTTCATTTTAATCGACTGGAAATTGGCCATTTTTCAAACGGTCTCAGAATTTGACGAAACTAGTTTTGTTAGGACCGTATCGTCAATATGAAGCTAGAAAATATTTTTCGGGAATTTTTCTAGTTAGTATGTGGCCCCGGTAATTTGAAATGTACGTTTAAAATTCAATATAGTGATTTAAATGAAAATTCAACGGAAACTGATTGTAACAATCAAATCGGCTTGCGATACATATCCCATTGTGTTCGGAATGGGGGTAAAACGCTATGGACGACAGGCGGTGGGCCTCGTTTCGAGGTCGTATGTAAAAGTCAACCTTTTTGCAAAATATAAATAATTAAATAAAAAAAAAATTATAATCTCCCCCCCCCCCTTTATCTTTGTTCTGCCCCCCCCCCCCCCCCGTTCACTTTTATTTCAGTTAAACAGAAATTAAAAAAAGAAAAAAAAAGAAAAACCCTCGTCGAAGACCGACCGACCGCTTCCGCCCGCTCCTCCCTCCATCGCGAGCGAATCGATCCACCGCCCTCCTCCTCCTTCAATCCGACCCCCCCCCCCCCCCCCCGAAGTCAACGCCTTCTCCGCTCGAAGCCAGAAGCTGCCACCACCGTTCGAAACTCCGAGCGCCGCCGCCCCACCTCCAGCTCCGTCGATCTGCGAACCCCCCCCCCCCCCCTGTAAGTTTTTTTCGTTTTGCTATTTTATTTTTAATGATTAAAAACTGATTTTAAAATGATTTTTAAAACTGATTTTTTTAGGGTTTAAAAACTGATTTTTTTAGGGTTTAAAACTGATTTTTTTAGGGTTTAAATACTGATTTTTTTAGGGTTTAAATACTGATTTTAAAAGGGGTTTAAAAACTGATTTGTTTAAAATAGTAAAAACTGTTTTTTTAAAAAAGGTTAAAAACTGAATTATGTAAAAGTAAAAACTGATTTTTTTTTTTATAAAAGTAAAAACTGATTTTTTATAAAAGTAAAAACTGATTTTGTTTTAAAGGAAAAATCAGATTTTTATATATTGATAGTAAAAGTAAAAATCATATTTTTATATATTGAATAGCGTAGTAAAAATTCGATTTTTACATATGTAGAGAATACGGGCGAAAGCGACAGAAAGGCGAAGATTTCTCTAAGGAAGTGTCGTGAAGTTGGATAGCTATTGGTGAGATTTCTGTTTTAAAAATATTATATATGTGTGAAATGAAAGTGAATTGCTATATATAAATATATATCTATATATATATATACGCCCCCTCGTCCACAAACCATGGACGATATTTATTGGTTGAAATTGTTGTGAAAATTGAATGATTGTTTGGGATTGTTTGTGATTGATATTGGTTGATTGCGGTTGAAAAATGCCCATTGGTGGTTGTGAAATATTTGGTTGAAACCACATAGGATTAGTTTGTGGAAATGAAATAAATATATACATGCCGCCTGCGTGCGAACTAGATGCATGATCCCCATTGTCAAAAACCGCGAGGTTTTAAGGTAGAGCGAGGAGCCGTACTAGGGACGGTGCCGGTGTAACTACGCTACCGTTATGCTGCCGAAATTTTGAATAATATTCGTGTGTTTGAATTATTTTCATATGCTTAAAACTATAGAAAACATTCATGTGTTGAATTGATATTCATTCGTTGTTTAGAAATTCATGTGTTGAATGGTATTCATATTTTGAAATAAATTGTTCGATAATAAAAATCACATTTTTATCTATATATAGAAACTATAGAAAACATTCATGTGTTGAATTGATATTCATTCGTTGTTTAGAAATTCATGTGTTGAATGGTATTCATATTTTGAAATAAATTGTTCGATAATAAAAATCACATTTTTATCTATATATAGAAACTATAGAAAACATTCATGTGTTGAATTGATATTCATTCGTTGTTTAGAAATTCATGTGTTGAATGGTATTCATATTTTGAAATAAATTGTTCGATAATAAAAATCACATTTTTATCTATATATAGAAACTATAGAAAACATTCATGTGTTGAATTGATATTCATTCGTTGATTAGAAATTCATGTGTTGAATGGTATTCCTATTTTGAAATAAATTGTTTGATAATAAAAATCACCTTTTATCGACTATATGAACTATATAGAAAAATAGTGTTTTGAAATGGATTGTTTTACAATAAAAATCACATTTTTATTGTATGCATAAATCGTTGAAATGTGAAGTGTTAAAAATAGCCATTTGTTCAAAATAAACATATATGAGTTGAAATATTCATTAATTAGCTAATGAAATGATTTGCACCTATTTATGTAACATTAGAATGAATGGTGTTTTTAAAACAAATAGAAATCAAATATGAAGTTGAATAGAAAATGATAAATGATAAGAACTGTATATATATGTACATGTATATTCATTGAACAGGTTATAGCAAATGGGCTAGAGAAGAGGAATAAAATTTTGTGCCCGACAAATAGGTACACATTTACTGATTTGTTTGGGTGATGATTTTGAGCCTGTTGGCTAGCCGCTTGGCTTTTTCTTTTTCTTTTTGAGATTAGAAGGACCGGGAACGCTATTTGCGATTTCCCGATGCTCCCGGTGCAGGGGAGGTTATGGCGAAATTTTTCCAAAATTTAAGGCGTTAGAAAAATATTTGAAGTTAAAACGATATGGAAATCGTTGAATGAACTATATTTATATAAATATATAAATATAAATAAAATTAAAACGAAACGAAGCCGTGCAGTTCGTGTTTTGAAACCGTGTTTTCAAACAACTAGTACGGGAAATCCGACCATTGGATTTTCCCGAAACCTCAACCGTCGGGTTCGCCTTGGAATAATCTTTCCAACGGCACCAACCTTGTAAAAATCCAACGGTTGGATTTTCAGATATGTTTAATTCAAATCTGAAGAAAAACAGCGCCAGAATCGATTATATTTATATAAATATAAATATAATTATATATTTAATCGAATAACGACGCTGCAGTTCGTATTTTGAAATCGAAACTTCAAACGATTGTACCGGGAGATCCGACCGTCGGAATTTCCCGAAACTGGAACCGTTGGAATTGTTTTGAAAAGACCTTTCTAATGATGTAAATTTTGTGAAGATCCAACGGTTAGATTTTCAGATATGTGTAAATCAAATCTGAAGAAAAACAGCGCCACGGCCGCTTTATGGCCCGAAGCGTCGTTTTGACTAAAATAGCTATTTTAAAAAAAAATAAAAATAGCGATAAATAGTTATAAAATATCCTATGCGATATGGAATGGAAATAAACTGAATTTGCTCGATTTATGTTGTATTTGATGGTTGAATGCGTTTGGTGTGAAAATTACATTAAAGAACAATATTGGTGTTGTCGAATAATTTAACCATTGAAATAAATAGATTTGAAATTCTAAATATACGTGAATTATTTGAAAAGGCCGAGTTAATTCTCATTTCGAATAATTGACCGACGATTGAAAGTCGAAGATGAAGACGATGGTCGAAGACCGGAGATCTTCACCTCGTTTGGATGGTAACCGAGGTCCTGATTGGGAGGCATCCCGAAATATGGATAATGAGTGGTGATCGTCCAGACGTACGTGGGGATCGATGGGTTTGCGAGGTATTTAGTGCCTCCGGTTTCGTTCAGACCCAGAACGGACTTGTAAATGGACTGTGTGTCTGACATTGGAGTTTATTCTGTGTTGATTGATTTCTGTTAAATATACATCTATTTGGCGGCGGAGAATTTATTCTTTTGCTTAACGCCCTTCTCTAAGACGCACGAGCTCAGAGGTTGTATATCGATGGATATCAGTCGCATGGCATGAATTGCCTGTGTGGCATGCTAAGATGCAGTGATCAGGGCTTCTGTTGAAAAGCAAAGTCTTGTGGTGATGATCAAAGCACTGCCTGTGTGGCATAGCTTTGTGTATAACGTGAATTCGCGAGCCTAACACCCCGGTATGAACCTAAAACGGGAGAAGGACCTCAGGGAGGGCATGCGTTTCTTTCTAGCTAGGGTGGTGTCAGTGACCTACCAGCCCTGACATTTATATACTTTTCACCTATGTGGTTGTTGCTGTTGCGAGGCGCCTCGGTTTGATCGGACGATCCGGGTCCGATGGAGTCATTCGTTGGCTCGTTTACACCCCAAAGGGTGGGGAAACGCAGTGTTCAGGAATTTTAATCCACATCGGTGGACCGGCCCTGACGATCCAAGGGTCACTCGAGCTCTGTTCCTGAGGGGCGGGCTAGAGTGTCTCGAATTCGGTAAGGACTATCTTTTGCCTTGGTTCATGACGAAAATCCAATTTCCAAATACAACATCGTGCGGTTTCGATTGTATATATACATTTGGCGACATAGTGGCATGGGACGCTCATGTCGTCTATGATTGATAGTTATGATTTGAAATTGTTTTCAAAACATATAGACACTAGCAATAATATCAAATGCCTTTGTTTTATTCGTATCAATCATATTTTGGCCATTATAAGGTAAAACTCTATCCTCCGGTTTGCGTTGCATTGTGTGATGGGAACTGAGTCTTATAACGGCTTCATTTTTATAAAAAAGCATAGCGATGTTTAAAAGAAAGATTTGTTTTAAAGCACTGGCAATCCAATGGAGTAAACCCGTTCCACGAAAGTGGCGTGGTCCTGTGATTAGCCAATTATATATGTGTTGAGTGGATTTCTCATACCAGTCCCATGACTGACTCGTAGTTTGTTTCACTTTCAAACTCGGGTGCCCCTTTTTCTGCATGGGCAGCCTTGTATTCAGGTTTAGCTGGTTCTTTTCTGGATAGCTGGAGCTGAAGATGGACTCTATCATTTATTCTTTTTATGCTGTTCAGCTCCTATTGTACATATTTTGTTTATTTCCGCTGTAGACATTTATGTATAGCTGAACTGTATTTGTACTAAGTAAGATCCTGTATACTGTGTAACTCTGATGATACTTTTATCCAGTATATTTTATTGTTCATTATCTGGTGTATTTATTTAATTCTGTTCTTTTATTCTCTGTTTCTGTGTTATATTCCAAAGATAACCTTGTTTTCGTGAGAACGGGAATTCGGGTCGTCTCAACTATTAGTTAAATTAGTTAAGAATTCTCACACCAGTCCCAAGACTGATCCGTTGTTTGTTTCCACCTTTGCAAACTCGGGTGCCCTCTTTTCCAAACGGGCAGTCGAGTAGTTTGTCTATAGGTTTATCTCGAGCAGGATTCTGGATTGAAGCTTAAAGCTGTGTCTAGAGCATAGTTGTCTTCCGCTGTATCTATTTTACTTCCGCTGCAATGTATTAAAATCTTGTAATTTATCTTCCGCTGTAATTTACATTTTCCAATGTACTCTGATATTCTGTACTCTGATGTAAACATTTTGTACTATTTATAAAAGTCTGCTGTTTTTGTTCTGATGTGTTTTATTCCCAGAGTTAACATATGCGGATTTTGAACGGTCTTGGTCGATCTAGCGATCGATTAAGGTCGGGCAAAATGCGTGTCGTTACAGTTGGTATCAGAGCTCTGGTTAGCTCAAATCTTTGGGGTACAACTCGTTAGAACTAAACAAAAGACTCATCAGAGATTGGATTAATAATATCCAATAAGAATACTCATTAGAGATAGGATCAGCAGTATCCTAGAATGAGAAAACTCATTAGAGATGGGGTTAGTAATGCCCTAGAATGAGTTCAGAGTATTACGTATACGAGAGAGCGTAACCGTGGCATAGAATACGAACTTGCTGCCTTCTTTTCTTAGCTTCGTTCCTTTTCGAGGACGAAAAGATTTTAAGTGGGGGAGATTGTAAAAACCAGGAATTTTGGAACCAATTAAAATTTTTTTTTCAGAAAAATTTATTAGTAAATACGTCAGAATTAAAAAATATATTCTATTATTAAATTATAATAATAATAATAAGTTTTTAAATAAAATTAAGATGTTGTTAATGAGATTTATAAATATATGTTGATAAGTTAATTTAAATAATATGTAGATTCTAAATGGAATAAATTATGACAACATGTCATTATGTTATAAGTTGTCAATGTTAGAGAGAAAAAAATATCATCTTTAATATTTTCGTTGTCTATCCAAAGTGTAACAATCATTAATAAATAAATTTTAAAACGTTAACGGCTACATTCGTTTTCAATGGCCTCCCCTCTTCATTGTTGCAGCATTCATTCATTTCCTTAATTTTCATTCTATTAATCCCTTTCCTTACTTCTACATTCATGCATCTTATTGCATTGGCATGTTCTCATTTCTTATGTCTTCATCCCTTTATTTTCCTTTCCTTTTTTTTTGTGACCCATTATTATTATTTATTCTTCCAAAAACAAACAATCCTCACACACACACACACACACATATATATGTATGTATGTATATTATTCCCTTCTACATATATTCTTTCTTACATTATCTATATGTATTTGTAGACATTTTCGTTGCCTTATTCTTTTCTGTGCAATTTAATTATGTTCCCTACAATTATGATGTTAATGTCTTGAAATTTAAGAAGACGCGCAAATTTATAACGATTAACATCAAATAATTTATCATGCATTCATTTTTTTTCTTTCTCTTTGTGGTTTATTTTTAAATTTTGAATAATAAATAATTATTTCCAACTCGGCCTCAGTCAGCCACATTTAAATTGTTTGTAACTTGCATGTGTTTCCAGTTTTATTCATCTCAATGCATAACCAAAAGCTTTTATAGAAGAAAAAGGAAGGTTTCCTCCTTAATAAAATAAATAAAATTTGAAATCATATTCAATAGAAATTAAAGACGAGTCATTCATTGCGAAAAAATAATAATGATAATAATAATTGCCGCATGCAAACCATTCATGTCCTTATTCCTTTTATGTTCTCTCTCTTACTTTCATATGCACACATTCTATATTTTATGCCTTTTATAAATACAAAGAAAAATATTAATTATATAAAGAAATAATAATAATGAAAGTCTTAAGTGCATGCACCATGCATGTTTCAATTATGCCACAATTCCTCTTGAAATTTCCATCTAACGTTTCATTCATTTACCATCCAAGATTGTCATTTTCTTTTATATATATTATCCTATTTATTTCTTTTATTTCCATCATTTCCTTCATTTAAGACCATATATTCATGTGGTCCATCATGCCTAGTCAGCAAATTTAACTTTATTTGTCACCTACCACATATATAGAGACAAGTAAAAATCAAATAATAAAATAATAAACTGTCTCCACTATATCACATCCTAAAATTCTCTAAACCTATTCCTAATCACAAAACAACGATAGCCTCTTTCTCTTCTTCTTCTAACCATAAAAATGAGAGTTTTTCAATCTTTCAATAATCATAGAAACCGAATTACTCCACTAATACTCATGAAACAAATATATATGTGATCCTCATGAGTTGCTCTTCGATTGGGTATGAGTTTTGGGACTGTTCGAAGATAGTTTGGTCGCTGCAATTTTTACAACGCGATGTTCATGCGGTTATGGTTGGAGTTTTGGAGAAATTGATGCATTGCTTGTCGAATTCAAGCTTATATTTGAGTTTGTGGTGAGAATTTCTGATCTATTTTAAATTAAAATCTAATTTTAATTTATTTTCTCGAATAAAATAATATTCTGTATATCTGTATACGTGCAATAATGTAGATCTGTGCTGTGATGAACTGTACTTCTTTATTCCGATTTGGTTGTGCGCTACTATTGTTTCGTTCTTTATTTCATGTACACCGTGTTGTTATTATGACGTTCATTATTTTCTGTATGCGCTGCAATCAAGATATTGTTTTATTTCATTTGTACACACGCTGTTATTTTTATCTATTATTTTCAGATCTATTCTTTAAGATCTGAAATTATGACACCGCTATTCAATTTCTATTAATTTATTTGTAGATAATGAAAGTTTGGTCCTTTTATTTTGATTCACAAAATAATGGAGGTCTAGATCTTTATTTTTATATATAAGTAATGATAGGATCTTTTTGAAATAAATTTGGATCTTTATTTTTAATAAAGAAGGAATGAAAGTTTGGATCTTGGTTTCTTAATTAAGAAAATAATAGGTTGAAAATTTAAGATTTATTCTTTTATTTTGATTTTGATTTTGATTTACTACTTAAATAAAGATTTATTCTTTTCTTTTGATTTATCAAGTGAATAGAATTTAGATCTTTGTTTTAAAATAAATAGAGTTAATAAAGACTAGATCTTTAAATTGAAAAGATGGAAACTTGGTTTGTAAGACAAAATTACATTTTTATATGTAATTAAAGAAATAAGGTTTGGCTTTTATTTTGAAATAAAAGGTATGAAATAAAGATTGAATCTTTATTCTGATTGGAAAAAAAAAAGTTTGGATCTTTTATTTTGATTCATAAAATAAATAAAGTTTGGTTCTTTTATTTTGGTTCATGGAAACTTAACATTAAATGGTATGTTGTTATTGTATGGATTAACATGAAACTTGACACTAATTTGTATGTGATTACCGTATGGTTTGACATGAAAAATTAGCACCGAATAATATTATGTGGTATGTGTTGTCGTGAAATTAGCGTTGTGTATTTTTATGAGTTATAAACATAAAATTTGTGTGTACGACGAAACAACATTTTATTGTATGTATAAAATATACAATATTCATGTTGTCAAAAAATTTACGTATGAAATAAACACAACATTTTTATTTGAAATGTGTTATGCTAATCAAAATAACATTTTTGATTAAAAATTTGCTAGAAAATTATGAACGAACATTTTTATCTCATTTTGTTGAACTAGTTTTTCAACAAAATATGTATACACATTTTTGTGTAATATTGTTTACGTTTAAAAGAACCGCTTTGTTAGCAAATATGATATGAGAATAAAATGCACATTTTGTTAGTAACGTCATATGAGAATAAAAATGCACATTTTGTTAGTAACGTCATATGAGAATAAAAATGCAAATTTTGTCAGTAACGTCATATGAGAATAAAAATTCACATTTTGTTGGTAGCATCATATGAGAATATCATTTTTATGTCAACATGTTAGAATATCATTTTTATGTCGACATGTTAGAATTATCACGTTAATGTTAACATAGTAGAATTTGTCATTTTAAGGTTGATATAATAGAATTATCACTTAATGAAATACCAACATAACATATTCATTTTAGTTTATGTTGGAACTGCCAACATAAAATATTCATTTTAGGTTATGTTGGAACTGCCAACATAAAATATTCATTTTATGTTATGTTAGAACCGTCAACACAAAAATCGCAATTTAGTTAGAATATTTTTATGTAGAGAAAAAGTACATTTTTAATATAAAATGTTGCATTAGATAATAGCATCATATTATGTTATTTTGAAATGAATAGTTTCACCGTCATGTTATATTATTTAGAAACGAATATTTTCACCGTGATGTTGTGTTAATTAGAAAACAATATTTTTACCGTCACGTTATGTCAGGTAGAAATGAACATTTTTGTCAATGTAAAGTAGTAGCAACAAAAATCATATTTTTGTCAATGTAAAATGGTAGAAATGAAATTTACATTTTTATTATGTAAACAAAAGTATGAACTTGCATTGTAAATGAAATTTACATTTTTATTATGTAAAAAAAAGTATGAAATTGCATTGTAAATGAAATTTACATTTTTATTATGTAAATAAAAGTATGAACTTGCATTGTAAATGAGATTTACATTTTTATTATGTAAACAAAAGTATGAACTCGCATTGTAAATAAAATTTACATTTTTATATGTAAACAAAAGTAGGAATGTGCTTTGATAATAAAGATTACATTTTTATTATGTAACTTAGAATGAAAACTTGCATTGCAAATAATAATTACATTTTTATTTGCACTAAAGATATAATATTTGCTATGCAAATAAAAATTATATTTTTATTTGTAACTATGATCTGAAATTTGGCAAGCGAACAAAATTTACATTTCCCAATGTAGCTATGATATGGGATTTTCTATGCGAACAAAATTTACGTTTTTATATGTAACTATAAATGAGAATTTGCACTGTAAATTAGAATTACAATTTTATTATGTAATTAAAGTATGATATTACATTGTAAATTAAAATTACATTTTTATGATGTCACCTAAGAATTGAATTTACATTGCCATTATAAAAAGTCAAGATCATTTTGGTTTTGCATTGAAAGAGGTAAGAATTATTATTTTTGTTTGGCATTAAAAGAATAGAAAAATTATTATTTTTGTTACATTGAAATTAAACAAACAAAAATATTTTCATTTGTATAGAAATGAAGTTGACACCAAAATATATTGCATTTTTGGTTAGGAGTTGAATGACACAAAAATACTCATTTTTGTTAAATTTTAAGTGACGTACAAAAATATTCATTTTTGTTGTAATTGGAATGACACACAAATATACATTTTGTGTATATGATACGTATGGAAAATTGAAAAAATAAAATAAAAGAAAACATTGTTGGGTGTCATGATATATATCAATATTTGATATAAATGAGGATATTTGTCGTCAGCAAGATGAAGTGTAATAAAATACATTTCATTACACATTATAAACATATCGATAGGTTGTGAAACAAAACATTCATTGTTTGTGGTGTTAATTTTGTTAATGAATTAGAATTTAATTATTGTTTTTATATAAATAAAAACAAAGATTGATCGTTACAAATTATGAATAACGATATGAAATGATTTCCAACTTATATATATACGAGAATTATTTGGGAAGTCCGAGTCTATCTCAATCCAAATAATTTGAACGACATTTAAAAATTCAAGAGTTGACGACGGCGATTGAAGACCTATGATCTTCACATCGAATGGACGACGACTGCTGATGCCCGTGATGGGAGTAGCTACCTTGAAGGGGCTACAGTGGTGGTCGTCCGGACGTAGTGTTGATTTGTACGGATTTGACTTTCGCTCAGACCCAGAGCATAAGTTTATAAATGGATTGTGTATCCGACATCGTACTCCGTTGAATATCATGTTATCGATTCTCTGTTAATATATAAATGATTGGTGGTGAAGAATTTATTCTTTGCTTAACACCCGTTTATATATTGACGGATGATCAATGGTACGGTATGGAGTGACTGTGTGGCATACTAAGATGCAATGATCAAGGTTTCTTATTGAAAAGCAGAACCTTGTGGGATGATCAAAGCGTAGCCTGTTTCGGCATAGCTTTGTGTATAGCGTGACTTCGCAAGCCTCACACACCGGCGGAGTCTAAAACGGGAGAAGGGAATGCAGGGAGAGCAGCACGTTTCTTTCTAGCTAGAAGTGGTGTCGGTGCTTAAACTGGCTGATATTTACTTATGTGGATGATGGAATGAGGCGCCTCGGATAGGTCCTATAGGACCGGGAAACGTGTGTTCAGGAATTGCCAATCCACGAAGCTGTATGTATGGACCGGCCCTGCAGGAGACAAGGGTTAACTGCGGGGAATCCTGAGACATTAGCTAGAGTGTCTCGAATCGGTAAGGAGCTCCTCCCTAGCCTTGACTCATGATGGAAACCCAATTTCCAATACGACCTCATGCGGTTTTGATTGTATTACTAGTATGGAGGCATAGTAGTATGGGATACTATTCTTCCTAGGATTGATACATTATGATTGAAATTGTATTTAAAACATATTTACACTAATAATAATATCAAATCCGTTTTTATCGTACCAAGCATGTTTAATCGCCATAAGGTAAAACTCTATCCTCTGGTGTGCGTTGCATTATGTGATGGGACCTGAGTCTTATGGTGATTTCATTTTTCCAAAAAGCATTGCGTTGTTTTACAATTTACTTTAAGTTATGCACCACAATCCATTGGAATAAAACCCGTTCCGCATTGGCGGCATGGTCCTTGGATTTGCCTTATTACTATTAGTTAAATTAGTTAAGAATTCTGACACCAGTCCCATGACTGACCCGTTGTTTGTTTCCACCTTTGCAAACTCGGGTGCCCTCTTTTCCACACGGGCAGTCGAGTAGTTTGTCTACAGGTTTATCTCGAGCAGGATTCTGGATTGAAGCTTATAGCTGTGTCCATAGCATAGTTGTCTTACGCTGTATCTATTTTACTTCCGCTGCAATGTATTAAAATCTTGTAATTTATCTTCCGCTGTAATTTGCATTTTCCAATGTACTCTGATATTCTGTACTCTGATGTAAACATTTTGTACTGTTTATAAAAGTCTGCTTTTTTTGTTCTGATGTGTTGTATTTCCAGAGTTAACGTATGCGGATTTTGAACGGTCTTGGTCGATCTAGCGATCGATTAAGGTCGGGTAAAATGCGTGTCGTTACACGGATAGGGGCATCCGATTCGAACTGGATAGGGGCATCCGACCCGAACCAAATAAGAGCATTCGAGCACCCGAACTGAACTAGAAAGGAGCATTCGAGCCGAACCAAGCAGGAGGGGGCGAACCGAACCGAACCGGAGGATCGGACACCGAGTAGACCTAAACCCGAGATGCAAAGGAAGTCCAAATGAGGAGCTGTACCTCAGGATCCAGATGGGAACCAAGGAGGGAAGTTCAAGAGTTGGGCTTTGCTGCGGGACATGTGCTAAGGGGTTGTCGATGTCTGTAACTTTAGATCACTATGTGTAGGGGGTACATGAATGGATTCAGGGCCACAGTGGCCTAGGTATGACTAAAGAGCTATAGACCAATGAAGTGGGGTCATTTGTGAAGATCTAGTCATGACTCCATGGGATAAGCTTGGCAGTAGCAGTTGTTGTACAAGTCGAACTCCGTCACTACTTCGATGGGTCTAGTGATTGACAGTGGTGGACATCGTATGCTTTATACACTGAGTGAGAGATGCGAGGATGGTTGCTATGCTTGATTTGTTTGCCATCACTATGACATGCACACCCCCACCCCCGTATTCTTTACACCATCTGTTTAGTGGAACCTTAGAGTATTGTACGGTATGTAGTACTAACTCTTTGGTTGCAGGTCCAGGTTCAGGTATGGTTTTGTATACCTGTTATTGTTCTATTTAGCTGCTTATCGCTCATACCTGACTTTTTGTCTGACCCAGAGTTTTATGTCTCTTCTTATTACTTTGGGTGCTCTCACGAGCAGACTAGAGACAGGTTAGCTGGGTATGCACGAATAGCTGATCCGGAGACAAGCAGGAGGCTTCCACGTATGATACATATAGATACTCTCCCTGTGTTGTTGAAGAACACTGCTTGGGCATTAGTAGTGCATCTCCTACTTTAGCTTTCTTTTGCTTTAGAGACATTTTAAAGTTGTAATAATGATGTTGGATCATAAGCTGTATTTGGATTTCCGCTGCTATGTTGGTTTAGTTTTCATCTTATGCACTGTCTCACCTGTTTTATGTCAAGACTATGTTATTTTTATATTTTGTTCCATGCGCTGTGAGACATTCTACAGGTTTCTTGTTAGTTCATTCTCTTCTTTCCTTTCTTTGGCGACCGTTCTGTGCTAGTCGGGCATGTGTACAGCGCACCTTCGGAGGAAATGCAGGTTGGTGCGGGGCGGGCTGTCACAACTTCAACCAACATGACTAACCGACCCAAGAGGAGACCGACCGACTTGGTCTGACTTGTTCTCCAAGACATGCTTTCTGGCCCGACCAGACGAGACCGACCAATCAGCATCTCCCTGCCCAACCGACCCACTTTCCTACACATTTCAATTCGAGCAAATTTCGACCAAAACTTCGCCAATCCGTTATATCGACGAAATATACTCGTTTAGTTCATACAATACCATCATAAGCATGTCATGGAATCACTAACAACATGAATATGACGATTCTCACCAAAATTATGCAAATCACTCCAAAAATCATGATAAATGAACGTATGAACAAAACTATAGATCTAACTTACATAATCATTTGCAATAGCATAGAAATTATCGGTTTAACTTGCTAAAATAGATCATAGGGTGAGTCATGTGAAAATGGACGGTATAGATCTATGGAAATCACTTGAATTTAATGAAAAACTTAATCTAACACTCATACACTTCATTGAATCCATGTGAGAGATGTAAATCGCTTACCGATTCTCCAAAATAAGCAAAAAATCAATGAATTAAGATTCTGGACAGCAAGCACTTCGCACCAAACCCCTTGATCCGATGAATTATTACTCCAATCAATGTAGATCTAGCCTCCAAAGGTGTAGATTTATGATTTCCCTCCTTAGATTTTGATTTTTAATGGTGGAAAGATGTTCAGAGGAAGGAGGAGCACAAGGCACCAAATGAGAGAATAGGGAAACTAAACCATTTCCCATATCCTTCACCCCTATTTATACCCTTACATCAACCTACTGCCAGACCTCTCAAATTCAACCCATTATGAGTTACCAAACCTGGACAGCCAATTGAAAACCTTAAAACAGCGATTTCCCAAACTGCTAAGCCAAATCTTAAATGTAACCACTCTACGGAAAGGCAGTTATCAATTCCTTTCCAATGGCATAGGTCTCACCCTTTGATTCGACGTGAGTCAAAAGTTATTCCCTGTACAAGACTGACAGGGGCAAGATGGTTACAAACAAAATTGGTAACAATTATGGATATGTATCACATCCCCATAAGCAACATATTAAAATATGAGAATGATCCAACCCTCAGGGAATAAAATACAAATATTTTAAGATCTTGCGATACATAAAATGCGGGCTGTTACACATATACTTCACTAGTGCATTGAAGATAGCGTCGACCACTCTAGCTTCCTCCGGGTTAAATTCACATCCTTAGAGGGGGTTCTTCGATAAGAGAAAGGTACAGATAAACAAAAGCCATAATTATAAAATATTTACTTTCTAGGGCAAAAAGCCTACCATCATCAATAAATTGTCCTGATATGCCGGAAGGGCATTTGACAAGAAAAATTGATCCTCCCACGACCTAGTTTTGTTAATACGATCGGTGATCAGTCTCTTTATGGGGTTAGCACCCCATATCAGTAATTCCAAAGTTTTGAAAAACCGGACCATGTGACGTATGAGTTTCGGGCTTAAAGAACCCTAACCAAACGCAAGAGATAGAGCCTCTAAGCATAAGAGAGTGGTATACGTATTGGGAGAAAGTTGAATGGGGGTAACTTTTAAATCACTTAAGAGCTTATGTAAAAAAGGAGGAAAATGAAGAAAGCCTCCGTGCCAGATATGGATTGCTGAGAACACAAAATAACCTTCTGGAGGATTCTTGAGAAAATTTGGGGAAGGAGCTGTGATGGCGTCAACACCTGGTATGCTAAAGCTATCTAGTATGGCTTTCACAGAACGTTGGGAGTAACTAGAGATGGCTTCGAAGCAAGTCCTTTTTTAGAGCGAAAAGCCTTGGGATCTTTGTTCTTCATCTCAGCAGAACTCTGGTTTGACATGATTCCGCCAGGTGATATCATTCCATCACAATATTATTAGTAAACGTACTTCTTACACAATCGCGTGAATTATATTTATGAAGGGGTAAGGTATCATTGCATGTCGCTTACAGAAGGGCTCGATTTATAATAAGATAAGATAAACCGAACTCAGGTATTGAAAGCGATCAGGATTACACATAATGTACTTTCATTAGAGGTCAAATAGGGTCTTAATAACAGGGAAGAAACACTTATCCTGGCATCATTGGCACCACAAATAGGAATACGCCGGAATCAGATAACAAACGTCATCACCGAATACTTAGACAAAACACGAACCACGGCGAGAGATTAGTCTTAATTATTCTAGATTTGTTTTGTTTCATACCGGTGGTATAAAATCTTAATTGGAAAGAAAGTTGTTTTTTCCTTATGCGTCTTGTGTAGTATATCGTATTCCCTAATCAAAGTAGCCTGTAAAAATAGGTGACCACTAAAGTCGGACATTAATCGTGGTAAAAAGGGGAAGTGTTATTGCTAAAACCTATTTTTACGACAAACATAATCCTGATCGTCTCCCCCGACAATTTTGGTGCATAATTAAAACTGTAACCTAGATAAGAATAAAAACACTTACAGAGTATAGAGCGTTGGTTCATGAAGGAAAAGGTTGATTAGTTCTCAAGAGAAGCAGTAATTTTGATAGAGAATTTAATTTGCTAGTGAAAGGCGGAAACAAAGAAGAGAAATAATTGATTTTCAAATGTCAAAGCCGATCTGAGCCATACAGGCAGAAACCAATCAACGATCCTGATCATAAAAGATCAAGAGACTCGAATGTGATGCTTCAAAAAAGACAAAAAATTTAACTTGAAAAGTAGAAAATACCCCTTCACTAAAGGGGGAAGGGGAAAATGTTAATACCAAAATTTACAAGTAGACTGGCAATGAAAGGGTGTCGGATGGTTACGAGCGCATAGGAATCCTTCAGAAAACAGAGACGAGTACTGAGAGAAGCTAAGAGAAAGGACGAATAATCCGAAAGCTGCAACAACCGGCACCTCCTTGGGAAGTGAAATCTTGAAAGCTACAAATGGCCAACAGAACCAATCCAGTAGAGTCATTCCAACAACTTCTACCTGGCAGGGGGTTCTTCTGCGAAAGGTCATCTAAGCTAGAAGCCAAGAAAGATGAATGAAAGAGATCCGCCAATCGAGACCCGGAAGGCCGATAGGGCCTTTAGTTTTAACCCTCCTAAATACCAATACACCAGGAAGCTAGAACATCAGGCGTATCAAACTAGAAGTACATAGAGGATATATGGAACAAGTTTCTGAGACACATGTTGTATAGGCACCGAAAAGTCGTTTTGATAAACAACAAACGAATCACCTTGAGCAACCTACTGGAGCATCAGGCTATACCGGGAAATCCCACCGAAAAGCGGACCGAAACCTCGGAAGGGATTTAAGCTATCAACACTAGTTTGTTTAGCACAAACACTGACAATGATTCCGAACTAGTAGATATCCATATACATAATGAGGGCAGGCTCCTCTAAGTATTCACGGGAAAACCGGAAGCCTATATCCAAAAGTCTATGACCGAGAGCATGCAACCGAGAACTCAAAATACCTTCCGAAGAGATACAACGACAGCAAGCACATATCAATCTCAAAGAGGCTCATAGCTAGCCGAAACCTCCATTTCGGAAGCTATGATTAACACGGCTAAATGGTCGAAAGCGAAAACATTCAAGGCCAAGGAAAAAGCGGCTGACAAAGATTCATGAAGGCCCAATGGTCCAACAGTGGAGGGGCCCTAAGTTCCCTATAAATACGATCCCAGGGGTCACATTATAGGGGGATTTGAATTCTTGTACTTTTCCTCTTAAAACGAAAAACCCAAAAATGGAGATCGATTGAAGGATCACTTCCATTCTGTTCATGTAAGAAAAGTTAAAGGTTAATAAAGAGCAAATCTTCCCCTATGGTGTAACGTCCTGTATTTTTACTGTATAATAATTAATTTATTTACTTATTTAAATAATTATTTAGAGATTTTAATGGTTTAAATTAAATAACTTTGAATATTTAATTAAAAAAATAATTAAATAATATATTTAATTCTGAAATAATCAGAATTAGCTGAAATGGCAATATGGTGTGAATTGGGCAATTCAAAATATATAATTCAGTTTAAAATTGAATTACATTAACGAATATATTTAATTAACGATGGTTGAACGTATATATTATATTATAATTATAATCGAGCTTGAAATGGCGTGGAAGTTCATAATTTGGCGATTCAAACTTTAATTGAATATACAGAATCCGTTTTAAATCGGATTTCTGTGAAACAAGAAACATTTGAATCTGTTGAACAATATTTTTCTAATGTAAGAGAAAAATCGATATTTCGTTGTGTAGATTTTGAGTTATGTCCAAATCAATTTTTCGAAAAGTCACTATGAAATTCCTTTATAATTTATAGCGATTTATTTATATTATAAATGGAATTTTCAATATAAATTGAATATCGATTCAACCGGGATTTGAATATCGAGTTATAAATATAATTGGAGATGTATTAGATTCTATTGTGAATATATACAATAATATAAATTTATTTATATTTAATTTAATTATTTTTAAATATATTAATATTTAAATGGGTTTATTTAGAGCTTTAAAAATAACCAGTTTTGAAAACAACCTCCGTTTTCAATGAAACTAATTTTGCTGGATCCAGAATAATAAATCATTGTTAGATTTCAATTTCCGTGATTTTTGGTGTCAGTATGTGGCCAAAGGGGATTTTAATGTGAAAAACAGTAAATTTTTTTACTTTAAAAATTCGCTGTGTAAGCAAACGAAGTCGAAATTCGACAAAACCAATTTCGTTGGATCCGTAACGTCAAACTGTAGCTGCATGTCCATTTTCGTGATTTTTGGATATCATGTGTGATCATAGGAATTTTTAAACGACAAGTACAAACAACGGTTGAATAAAATTAATATAAATATTGAATATAAAACTATTTAAAACTTTTTATAAATGCTCTCACCTTATTCTAACCCTAAGGATTTTTCATTCTCTAGTCAATACAAAAACCGTCGTCAGTATTCTTCCCTCAACCATCAAAATCGAAATTTCTAAAATCTCTAAGAATCAAAATATAATTTGTAAAATCATTTAATATATATTGTTAAGATCAGGAAGCAACGCTCTTTGTTTTGATGCGAGTTTTACCGAGTTCGGTGCTAATTTTTATCACTGGAAAAACAGCAGGGTAGGTTAGGGTTCGAGTTTTAGCCGAAATGAGGGAGTGATGGTTCGATTTGAAGTTGTGTTTGGACTGAGGGGTTTACATTGGTCTTGTGTACAAAGTTTGGTGGTTATTGGTATTAAAAATTGTCGATCAATATACTGGAGGCGTGAGTTAATGGGCTTCGACGCGTTTTGTTCTTGGGGGTTGCAGACTAGTCGGTGGTGACAAAGTGATAGGGTTGGTTGAGAGAAGTTCAATGGTGGTTGCCTTATGTGATTTCATTCAGGAATGCAGAGGAACGAGGGGCGTGAAGTTTTGAAAATGGAAGAGTTGGTTCCTGGAAGCTCACGGTCGATATTTCGGGGAAGAAAGGGTGCGGGTGGGCTTCACGTATGGGTGATGGCCAAGAAAGGGTAAAGCCCAATGAATTTAATTAATTTAGTTTTAAATTTGATTTAAAATATTCGTAAACTTGTATTTATAATATCGTGGCCATACGGTGTCAGATTAACGAATGGTCAGATCCGTTGGGATCGTATGGACGACTACTACACAATGAAACTGACTGGGAGTGAATTCGAGCTCGTTACAATTTATAGCGAAATAAATTGTCGGATCTGAAACAAATCAAAGACAGTTTATCGTTATTTAACGATGATCGTCCAATGTGAGTAAAACCTACTAACTCTATCAGTTTATATTTTTATAAATATAATCTAGTAATGATAAATGCTGATTGACTGTTGTGTGAAGATTGTTTGGTTGAATTGCTGATTTCTTGGTTAAATTTATAGCTAACGATATAGATACATATTGTTAATCAAATATTGATTCTGTTTATCAGAATATTTCATATCGAAATGAAGTCGATGTTATTATATTGTTTAACATCTGTGAATGAAGGGAAACAGGTTGGAGGGATCCAACTTGATTCCTTAACATTTATTTCACTGTTTTCATACATTGTGATATATGATGTGATATATAATCTGTGATTGATTATGGGTGTGTAGATGATGTTGATCATTGTGATTTGTTATTTTAAATACCATAAGAAATACTGGAATATAAAAAGGAATTTTCAATGTTATATTTAAATAGAAATATTTATAAAATGAATAGGATTTTATAAAAACAATTATTTATAAAATCAACAGATTTTATAAAAAGGAATATTTGGAAAATAAATAGAAGTATAAAAGGATTATTTATATAGAAAATAAATAGAAGTAGAAAAGGAATATTTATTTAGAAAGTAAATAGAATAATAAAAGGGATATTTGACGAGATATAAAAGAATTATGAGAAGATTGTTTAAAGTTGATATTAAATAGAAATCTGTTTTAACAAATAGATTGAGAAGATTAATTTATAAATAATGTTCTATAATTTTAATAAAACATTTATCATTTGATAAACAGAATATTTATCATTTGATAAACAGAATATATAAGACTGAATTTATATAGAGAAGTAGGAATCAGTTTTAACACCGATATTTTAAATGGAATTTGAGCAACATTTATAAAGGTGATTATAAATGGGATTATAATAATTCTATAATTAGAAGTATAAATAGAAATTGGATTTGGGTTATTGTTTTAAATACGAAATAAAACTGTTTTGATTGCAAAGAAGAAATATTATTTACATTTAATGTGAATAAAGGATTTAAGTAAATATTTTGCTGATAAAATATTTATAAAGGAAATATGGTTTGAAATAGGAATTTAAAATGGAGTTAAAGGAATTAGAAACTGACTGGAGATTAGTTAAGTTGAACAGCTGTCTGGGTATTGATCTGATGTTGGTTTCGGCCTTCGAGGTTAATACGTAAGGTGTTGTTCTCTTACTAGTTTATAGTTAGAGACTTATATATGTAAGAAGATAGTGATGCGTGAATCAGAAATGGAAACGTTTTCCCAAGTTAATAACGTATATTTTCTAAAATTAGAAAATAAGGATTTGATAAATATATGGAAACGAGAAATGGGGAAATGAGTAAATATTGAATGATGATTTATCGATAGAATTTCCATCTTGAAATAATATCGTTGTTTGCACATATGTTTTTCTTTGATAGTTAAATCACCAACTATCAAAGTTTTTGAACATTTTTCCGTCGTCAATACGGATAGACCGGGATCAAATTCATTATATGAAAACCACTCTGTATGGATGTTAGCGTTGCAATCAAATGTGATGAAGATAATTGAAGACAGAGTTATGCAAGGGCTGTCCTGTTTACAGAATAGTGCCTTCGGTCTGTCCAGTCCCAGGACGACCTGTATGGAAGAATGTCTGACAGAGTATATTTAATATATCGGGTAAGTTGATCTCTTCAAACGTAGTTACATTTGGTGGCGGAGGAATTCGTTTCTCTTAGCTGTATACCTATTGTATTTTTGAGTAAATCAATTTGTGATTTGGCGGGTATGACAATGTGACATTCAAAGTAAATAGAGGTGTGATCTATATGTTATGGCCTCTAGCCTCAAAACCAGGAATGGTATAAAATCGGGTAGGTCGCATGGCTAAGTGGTTTGCTGCAAATTAGGGTGTATTGTCACCTGATCTAGAGAAATTCCATTTACTTGTATAATATATTTCGATGCTGTCCCTTTCGGGAAACGGTTGCTGATCCCAACCGTTGGTGATAATACATTCAGTACACTAAAGCGAAATGAGTGACCAGTCATGTTTAGCCTGGGTTACAAGATGTTCTTGTTGAACCCGGTGTATTCCTCTCTAGAGATACACTGTCCGAAGGTGGTCCCATACCTTCCAGTTGGAATTCATTAACCAATAAGCGCCCGCGGTTTTTGATTATATATTATGTATGTGGAACGTGAGATGAAAGCGTTCTGCTAGATGATCATTTTATTGTGATTGATAGACATTATTATATTATCAAAAGAGTTTTGATATAAAGATTATTGTTTCTTTCAAAAAGATTTTGAAAGTTAAATCAAGTGTTTTGGATTCTCATAAGGGAAAAACCCGTTCCGTGTTATACGGCGTGGTCTTATGAGATATCATTTATTTTCTCAAACTCTTTTAAATTGTTTACTTAAACCAGTCCCATGACTGACCCAGAGTTTGTTTTGTTTTCCCTAAACTCTTGGGTGCTCAAATTTGTACAAGCAGTCAAGTTGTCAGGATTTACAGATGTACTAGACGGAGCTGGAGCAGGAGGCTTCAGCAATGTTTTTGTAGCTATTGTTTATTTCCGCTGTGGTGTAAGTGTTATACTCTAATAATGGTATTGTATACAAATACTGTTTTATTTCAAAGTTATGTTATGAAATATATTTATTCGTTCCACTGTGAGATTCGTGTTTACTTTGATGTTGTGATTTTTTCTCCTTCTTCAATTGTAATTTTCTATCTTATCTATTCTCACCCTCTAACTTCTATCATTAACTATCCGGTATTTTCCGATGCTTGGGTACTCGACATTGATTTTATGTCGATAACCAGGATCGCGAATTCCCTGGGTCGTTACAGTGGTATCAGAGCTTAAGGTTTTGTAATTACCTTGGCTCTGTGGCGTAACTCGATAAAGATATGGTTAGTAATGCCCTAGATTGAGTTGAGTGTATCTATACGAGAGAACGTATTTTTATATTTTATAAAAATAGTTTTATATTATGGAGATTTATTGATTGAGTTGTTTATGGGTTCTGGTCGATCAGTTTGATCCACTGTATCGGTAAAGGTTTATAAACACTCGAATACGATGAACCGACACTATATGTTTTGGAAAGAGGGTAAAATGAAATAATTTTACCCAAATTAAATTTTGATATAAAAGGGTGATTAAAATTTGAAGTATTATCGTATAATGGATGTGTTGTTGTGTTTATAATCAGATAAGATTATAATTGGAATGGTTATGTAAATAACGAATCAGAATTCATATGAATATAATTTATGAAATAAGATGAAGTAAATCTGAATTTAGAATCAGAATTAAAATTAAAAGTTGGAGAAGTGTTTGTAAATGGAATAGAATTAATTATATGAGAATTTTAAAATCCTGGGAGATTTTAAATTGTTTACAAGCATTGTGAAGGATATTTTGAAAATTATTTCAAAATGGAAAAGTTTAAATATGGTTTTGAAATTGTTATAGTATTGAACTCACTTCGATAGCTGGAAAATAATCCTGATGATGATGGCCACATCATCAGTGTCATTTTCGAGTTGCTAAGTGACGGATTACTACCAAAGGTTTTGTTTTTGAATTGTTTTGTGGAAAGCAAGTTGTTTTGAATCCTGAAAAGGGATATCTGGTTTTAGAAAAGCTAAACTATTTGAAATTCCCTGGGAAAGATTGTTTGAATTAAAACAAATTAAACTAGAATTTGTAAAAGCAAATAGAAATAGAAATTGAATTGAGATAGAAATTATCGAATTAGATTGGATTAGAGATAATCCAAAATGGAATTGGACTGGTAAGTTAAGTGTTGAAACTAAAAATGGAATCTGAGTTAAGAACAAAATTCGGTTTGGGTATAACCGAATAATTGGGATGACATTGGTATATGCAAAATAGGTAACACATGGAAAGGATATATTGATATGTCCGACAAAAAGGTACCAGTTTATATTATATATGGGTTTGAGATTTTGATGAGCTGAATTGGCAAACCGCTTGGCTGTTTGATTTTCCTTTGGGTTGAAGAAGCCTAGAGAGGCGAGTTGGAGTTTGAGCTATTGACCAGTAAAAGGTGGTGCTAGCGAAATTTTTCGAAAAGTTAAGGTGTTAGAAAATTTTCAGGATTTTTGGAAATATTCGTTAATAGAAATGAATTAATATTTTAATCGAAATAAATTGGTTAAGTTAAAACTGAAGTTAAAAAAGTAAAAAAATAATTTTTAACCCAGTTAATAGGGTTTGTTTTCTACCTTAGCAATTTCGAGGACGAAATTATTTTAAGGGGGGAAGAATGTAACATCCCATATTTTTACTGTATAATAATTAATTAATTTAATTATTTAAATAATGATTTAGAGAGTTTAATGGTTTAAATTAAATAACTTTGAATATTTAATTAAAATAATAATTAAATAATATATTTAATTCTGAAATAATCAGAATTAGCTAAAATGGCAATATGGCGTGAATTGGGCAATTCAAAATATATAATTCAGTTTAAAATTGAATTACGAATACGATTATATTTAATTAACGATGGTTGAACGTATAAATTATATTATAGTTATAATCGAGCTTGAAATGGTGTGCCAGTTTGTAATTTGGTGACTCGAACTTTAATTGAATATACATAATCCGTTTTAAATCGGATTTCTGTGAAACAAGAAACGTTTGAATCTGTTGAACGATATTTTTCTAATGGAAGAGAAAAATCGAGATTTCATTGTGTATATTTTGAGTTATGTCCAAATCAATTTTTTGAAATGTCGCTATGGAATTCCTTTATAATTTATAGCGATTTGTTTATGTTAAAATGGATTTTTCAATATAAATTGAATATCGATTCAACCGGGATTTGAATATCGAGTTATAAATCCAATTGAAGATGTATTATATTCTATTATGAATATATACGGTAATATAAATTTATTTATATTTAATTTAATTATTTTTAAATATATTAATATTTAAATGGGTTTATTTAGAGCTTTAAAAATAATCAGTTTTGCAAACGACCTCCGTTTTCAATGAAACTAATTTTGTTGGATCCAGAATATTAAATTATTGTTAGATTTCTATTTCCGTGATTTTTGGTGTCAGTATGTGGCCGAAGGGGATTTTAATGTGAAAAACAGTCAATTTGTTTACTTTAAAAATACGCTGTGTGAGCAAACGAAGTCGGAATTCGACGAAACCAGTTTCATTGGGTCCGTAACGTCAAACTGTAGCTGTGTGTCCATTTTCGTGATTTTTGTATATCATGTGTGATCATAGGAATTTTTAAACGATAAGTACAAACAACGGTTGAACAAAATTAATATAAATATTGAATATAAAATTATTTAAAACTTTCTATAAATACTCTCACCTTATTCTAACCCTAAGGATTTTTCATTCTCTAGTCAATACAAAAACCGCCGTCAGTCTTCTTCCCTCAACCACCAAAATTGAAATTTCTAAAATCTCTAAGAATCAAAATATAATTTGTAAAATCATTTTATATATATTGTTAAGATCAGGAAGCAACGCTCTTTGTTTTGATGCGAGTTTTACCGAGTTTGGTGCTAATGTTTGTCGCTGGAAAAACAACAGGGTAGGTTAGGGTTCGAGTTTTAGCGAAATGAGGGATTGATGGTTCGATTCGAAGTTGTTTTTGGACTGAGGGGTTTACATTGGTCTTACGTACAAAGTTTGGTGGTTATTGGTATTAAAAACTGTCGATCAATATACCGGAAGCGTGAGTTAATGGGGTTCGACGCGTTTTGTTCGTGGGGGTTGCAGACTAGTCAGTGGCGACAAGGTGATAGAGTTGGTTGAGAGAAGTTCAATGGTGGTTTCCTTGTGTGATTTCATTGAGGAATGGAGAGAAACGAGAGGCGTGAAGTTTTGAAAATGGAGGAGTTGGTTCCTAGAAGCTCACGGTCGATATTTCGGGGAAGAAGGGGTGCGGGTGGGCTTGGGTATTCACGTATGGGTGATGGGCCAAGAAAGGTAAACCCAATGAATTTAATTAATTTAGTTTTAAATTTGATTTAAAATATTCGTAAACTTGTATTTATAATATCGTGGCCATACGACGTCAGATTAACGAACGGTCAGATCCGTTGGGACCATATGAATGACGACTACACAATGAAACTGACTAGGAGTGAATTCGAGCTCGTTACAATTTATAGTGAAATAAATTGTCGAATCTGAATCAAATCAAAGACAGTTTATCTTTATTTAACGATGATCGTCCAATGTGAGTAAAACTCACTAACTCTATCAGTTTATATTTTTATAAAGATAATCTAGTAATGATAAATGCTGATTAACTGTTGTGTGATGATTGTTTGGTTGAATTGCTGATTTATTGGTTAAATTTATAGATAACGATATAGATACATATCGTTAATCAAATATTGATTCTGTTTATCAGAATATTTCATATCAAAATGAAATCGATGTTATTATATTGTTTAACATCTGTGAATGCAGGGAAACAGGTTGGAGGGATCCAACTGGATTCCTCAACATTTATTTCACTATTTTCATATATTGTGATATATGATGTGATATATAATCTGTGATTGATTATGGGTGTGTAGATGATATTGATCATTGTGATTTGTTATTTAAATACCATAAAAAATACTGGAATATAAAAAGGGAATTTTCAATGTTATATTGATATAGAAATATTTATAAAATGAAAAGGATTTTATAAAAAAAATTATTTATAAAATCAACAGATTTAATAAAAAGGAATATTTGGAAAATAAATAGAAGTATAAAAGGATTATTTTTATAGAAAATAAATAGAATTATAAAAGGAATATTTATTTAGAAAGCAAATAGAATTACAAAAGTGATATTTGACGAGATATAAAAGAATTATGAGAAGATTGTTTAAAGTAGATATTAAATGGAAATCTGTTTTAACAAATAGATTGAGAAGACCAGTTTATATATAATGTTTTATAAATTTAATAAAATATTTATCATTTGATAAACAGAATATTTATCATTTGATAAACAGGGTATTTATCATTTGATAAACAAAATATATAAGACTGAAGTTATATAGAGAAGTAGGAATCAGTTTTAACACCGATATTTTAAATGGAATTTGAGCAACATTTATAAAGGTGATTATAAATGGGATTATAAGTGTTAGATGAATAAAATGAGATTTATACAAATAATTCTATAATTAGAAGTATAAATAGAAATTGGATTTGGGATATTGTTTTAAATACGAAATCAAACTTTTTGATTGCAAAGAAGAAATATTATTTACATTTAATGTGAATAAAGGAATTAAGTAAATATTTTGCTGATAAATTTTTTATAAAGGAAATAGGGTTTGAAATAGGAATTTAAAATGGAGTTAAAGGAACTAGAAGATGACTGGAGATTAGTTAAGTTGAACAGCTGTCTGGGTATTGATCTGATGTGGGTTTCGGCCTTCGGGGTTAATACGTAGGGGGTTGTTCTCTTACTAGTTTACAGTTAGAGACTGATATATGTGAGAAGATAGTGATGCGTTAATCAGAAATATAAACGTTTTCCCAAGTTAATAACGTATATTTTCTAAAATTAGAAAATAAGGATTTGATGAATATATGGAAACGAGAAATGGGGGAATGAGTAAATGTTGATTGATGATTGATCAATAGAATTTCCATCTGGAAATAATATCGTTGTTTGCACACATGTTTTTCGTTGTTAGTTAAATCACCAACTATCAAAGTTTTTGACCATTTTTCCATCGTCAATACGGAGAGACTGGGATCAGATTCATTATTTGAAAACCACTCTGTATGGGCGTCAGTGTTGCGATCAAATATGATGAAGATAATTAAAGACAGAGTTATGTAAGGGCTGTCCTGTTTACAGAATAGTGCCTTCGGTCTGTCCAGTCCCAGGACAACCTGTATGGAAGAATCTCTGACAGAGTATATTTAATATATCATGTAAGTTGATCTCTGCAAATGTACTTACGTTTGGTGGCGGAGGAATTCGTTTCTCTTAGCTGTATACCCGTTGTATTTTTGAGGAAATCAATTTGTGATTTGGCGGGTATGACAATGTGACATTCAAAGTAAATAAAGGTGTGATCTATACGTTATGGCCTCTAGCCTCACAACCATGAATGGTATAAAATCGGGTAGGTCGCATGGCTAAGTGGTTTGCTGCCAATTAGGGTGTATTGTCGCCTGATCTAGAGAAATTCCATTTACTTATATAATCTATTTCGATGCTGTCCCTTTCGGGAAACGGTTGCTGATCCCAACCGTTGGTGATAATACATTCGGTACACTCAAGCGAAATGAGTGACCAGTCATGTTTAGCCTGGGTTACAAGATGTTCTTGTTGAACCCGGTGTATTTCTCTCTAGAGATACACTATCAGAAGGTGGTCCCATACCTTGCCAGTTGGAATTCATTAACCAATAAGTGCCCGCGGTTTTTGATTATATATTATGTATGTGGAACATGAGATGAAAGCGTTCTGCTAGATGATCATTTAATTGTGATTGATAAACATTATTGTAAAATCAAAAGAGTTTTGATATAATGATTATCGTTTCTTTCAAAAGGATTTTGAAAGTTAAATCAAGTGTTTTGTATTATCATAAGGGAAAAACCCGTTCCGTGTTATACGGCGTGGTTTTATGAGATATTGTTTATTTTCTCAAACTATTTTAAATTGTTTACTCATACCAGTCCCATGACTGACCCGGAGTTTGTTTTGTTTTGTTTTCCCTAAACTCTTGGGTGCTCAAATTTGAACGAGCAGTCAAGTAGTCGGGATTTACAGATGCACTAGAAGGAGCTGGAGCAGGAGGCTTCAGCAGCGTTTTTATAGCTATTGTTTATTTCTGCTGTGGTGTAAGTGTTATACTCTAATAATGGTATTGTATACATATACTGTTTTATTTCAAAGTTATGTTATGAAATATATTTATTCGTTCCGCTGTGAGATTCGTGTTTACTCTGATGTTGTGATCTTTTTCTCCATCTTCTATTCTAATTTTCTATCTTATCTATTCTCACCCTCTAACTTCTTTCATTAACTATCCGGTATTTCTGATGCTTGGGTAGTCGGCATTGAGTTTATGTCGATAACCAAGATCACGAATTCCCCGGGTCGTTACATATGGTATTTACTGTGAGTTTATCATACTGATTTTAAATTATTATTGTTTTGATTTACTGTTTTCTCTCTCTACATGCTTGGATTCGAACCTTGAATCTATACCTATAGTCGGTGGGAACGACTCTTCCCTGTCAACTTAAACCCTTCCTATAAGCTTAGGTATTATCAACAAGCTTAGATTTCCTGGTGAACTTTCTTCTGACACACAGAAATAGTAATTCGACCAAAACTCATGAAGGTTAAGCAGACCATCTCCCCCTTAGGTCCATTCCCATCAACATGATTCCGGTGTTGACGAAAAATATCGTAAACACAAGCATCTAACCATCGTTGAACTTCTTCGGTCGGGTCTGTCCTTTTGAATGGCTTTCCCCCTTAGAGATGTGAAGTCTTTACACAGCTTCGCAAATCCACAACCCAAGGTACATGCATACCTACATCTACCGTGGCTGCCACTGGAGCAGGCACCCTTCTCATGAATTCCTCTATCATAGCTTCAAACATGGCTGGGTGATCTGGTATACCGCCATTTCCCCCTCCAGGCACAGCCTCCTCCCTAGCTGTGTGTCTCGATGGTCGACGATTCATTCTAAATCTGCAATACAGAACGATTAGCCACTCACAAGAAAAACAACTAATGAAGTTCAAATGCTACTAAACTATATACTAATATAGTATACATCCATCAGAAATCTACAAATACGTCTCTCATATGTAATTACAGCTTCGAACTTTGGCTAAAATAAATAACCAGAGCTCTGATACCAAATGTGATGACCACCCGTAACCCCTGCACTAAACAAGGAGAATAATACGCTGAAAGATGTGCCAGGCAGCTATGGATGGTCATCAGAGTAGGTAGACACAACACGGAACCTGTCGTATAACTCACAATGCAAGGATAAAATATAATAGAACATATTCAACAGGCAGAAATAGTGGAGCATCATATAACAAACTTTAAACTTTCATAACATCCTGAAAGATCATCCATACATCAACTGGATATAACATTAAAGTCTGTACATGAAGCCTCATTACAATCTTCATCAAACAGCAGAAACAAAGATACTATATAATAGAAAAGTAATATGCCGGACTCCAGCTCGCCACCGCACAGCAACATTGTCCTCACTAATCACCTATTAACTGCCACCTAGTCTGCCCATCCACATCAGGATGAACAACACAAGGTAATAAGAGAAAACATAGAACCTTGAGTCAGACAACATTCTTAGTGATCGTAAAATAACTATCTAACATCATCAATAAAGTACATGAGAATAGGTAGATTAACAAACCAATCTACCCGACACCAGAGAAGAACCAATACCCGCGTTCCCCACATCTGACAGTGATAGCCTTTATAAACAAGCAATTGTGAAACAATAATTCAACCATGGCAACCAGGAGTAACCAAACAATAGCAAAAAACCATCTCAATAGCAATCATATCAACAAGTTATATCTCATGTAAACCATCCTAATCGAGCTCAACATTCCTTAAGCACAAGCCCCAGAGGCCTAAACAAATATCAGACAAACACCCAAGAAACATCTCCTACTACTTTAGATAATCTACGTGAGATGGTACAAGCAAAACAACCAAACATCCAAGACCGGGCTACCACTGCCTTTCCTTCTTTGAAACCATCGTTAATCGTATGATGACCACCGGCCATATGTCAAGGGCTAATGGTAAACCCCATTTCAATAAAAAAAAACTCCATACGCCTTCATGACTCGTTTGTTTGTCATTCCAATCTCGGCAACTAATTCCTTCACGACTCTACAAGGTACTCGACCATACACCTGGTCTTTTATTGTACCCCTGGTTTGAGTCCACTAGAACTTACGAGTACTGTAATCTCTCAGCCTTCACATCTCTAGTCGTCATCACCGACGACTATCCATAAACTTAATCACCCTCGAGCAAACATTATACACGAACTCAAAATACACTTGAGTTATCTTCTCATTCGTTGCATTACGATGATCAATGAACACATCATATTACTGCGAACATTCCCACCTAGGTATACATCAAAGTCACCACATCACTGAACCAGATAACATCAATATAAGGTTCACCATACTCAGGTCGTCACCCTTTTAGGTTGCACCCGACCTATGCTTCCACGACCTGATTTCCCCACTTCCGGCACGTAAGCCAACCCGCTCCAACGACCTAGCTAGGTTGTTCCTATGACCTAAGGACCTAACTAGGTCTCCACACCTAACTCCTTTGAACCCAAGACCTTCAACGACCTGAGACCAATGACATAACACCATCTGACCAAACTCCTTAAGCTCCAATGCCCAAAAGTTGATCCTTCCAATCCTCTAACGCCATGTAACCCACGACTTGGTAGTCCACCATGCGAACGACCTAGAGCCCAATCTCGACCTGAGCCTCCCATGGCGATCCAACTTAATTTCTTGGGGAGCAAGAAACACGACTCAACTCCCTAAAGTGACTCAATCTTGTGAAAAACGACTTGACTCCCAAATCTGACCAAAACAGCTCCAAACTTGACCAAATCTTCGTCGAACGACAACGTAGACGTCATCCAATTCAACCATAAACACTTTACGAATTCATCAACAACCCCAAAATGTCAATTATCATTAGTAATCACTAAAATTCACCAAAACCATGACAAATGAAAAATAATGGGCCTAACTTGCATAATAATACGAATTAACATAAAGTTTACTAGTTTTAAGTTGGTAGAATAGATCCTATGGCGATTCAAATAAAAATATACTTACCTTGATTTAGATCTAGGTGAAAACGACTTGAAAATGATGAAATTAAGATCAATCAGCTCATATACTTGATTAAATCAGTGTGAGAGATGCATATCACTCGCCAATTCTTCAAAACAACATAAAATCACTGATTACCCAATCCGAACAGCGAAGAACACTCTTCAAATCTTCCAATTTGATGAAATATCTCTTCACTTTGTGTAGATCTAGATTCAAACGATGTAGATCTTCGATTCTCTTTTGTAGATCTAGAATTTTAATGGTGGAAATGTGTATTTGATTGAGAAAGGAGGATCACGAGCTCAACCAAATGAGAGAACAAAGAAAGTAAACTATTCTCGATGTCTCTAACCCCCTATTTAAAGCCTCTCACCAGCCCACTAAAGAGCCTCCTCAAATCAGCCCACTAATGGCTTAAAAACCAGAACAACAAACTGTAAAACACTAAAACAATGATTCCTCCCAAACTGCTGAACCAAACCTTTAATGTGACCACTCTACGGAATTGGCAACATGATTTTCTTTCCATTGAGACTGACCGCAGCACCTGATTTGATTCCAGTCAAAAGTTATGCCCTGTACAAGACTGATAGAGGAAAATGGTCACAAATAAAACTGGTAAAAATTATGGACATGTCTCACATCTCCATAACCAAAATAACAAAATAATAGAATGATCCAAGCCTAAGGGAATTAAATAAAAATATTTTACCATACTCTGATACATAAAATGCGGTCTTTTAATTCTCCACCCTTAAGAATTTCATCCCCGAAATTCTAAGCAAACTTACGCATCCAAAACAATTACGCATGCCAATCATCCATGAGCTTCTAATTCTACCATCCAAACTAGCAGCCATCAAGCCATGCATCCATAGCCTTATCCTAGCACGTGGAATTCTAACAACAGTAATATATGTTCCAACGATGTAAGGTGACATGACATAAATGGATCATATCGACGAAGAGTTTTGGATGGGTCGTCTTCACCTTCTCTTTCGTCTCCCACGTACAATCATCATCATCCTCACACCATTGTACCTTGACCAATTTAACCGTCTTCCTCCTAAGTTGTTTCGTGTCATTCCCCCTACACAAAGCATCTTACGAGGTTTCGTAACTACGATCTCTACTTCTAGGTCTTCGTACTGCTTTAGAGATACCACCACATTCAAATCATGCACGCACTTCCGCAGAAACAACACATGGAAAACATTATGCAACTTGACATCTTTTTGGGTAACCCCAAACTATACGCGAGCTTTCCAATTCGATCGACTATCGGAAACAGTCCAACAAACCTCGGAGATGACTTTCCTTTGATTCTGAACTGAACAACATGCTTTAATGGCAAAATCTTCACGAAAACCATATTACCAATGTCGAATTCCAAATCTTTTCAACGCTTATCGGCATAACTCTTCTGACAAGCTTGGGCTGCCTTTATTCGTTGCAGAACGATCTCGATACAATTAGAGGTTTCTCTTATCATCTCAGGCCCAAGTATCAACTTATCTCCCATAGTAACCAAAATGTCGTAGAATTACACGGTCTTCCATACAACGCCTCGTATGGTACCATCCCAATGCTCGACTGGTAGTTATTGTTATATGCAAACTCGACTAGATGTAGATGGTCTTCCCATGATCCTCTGGAGTCCAATACAAAAGCTCTTAGGATATCTTCCAAAACTTGGTTAACCCTCTCGGTTTGACCATCGGTTCGAGGATGATAAGCCGTACTCAAACACAACTCGGTTCCCAAAGTCTCTTACAAACTTTTCCAAAACCCACTCGTGAATAATGGGTCTCGATCACTCACTATGTTCTTAGAGATACCATGGAATCGAACTATCCATTTTACATAAAGCTCAACAAATTTCGATGGTGTCCTAGTCGATTTGATAGGAATGTACCTTGCACTTTTGGTCAAGCGATTCACGATAACCCAAATTCCTTCATTTCCAGCCCTGGTTCTTGGTAGCCCATCAATAAAATTCATTGATATCTTCTCCCACTTCCACGTAGGAACTTCCAATGGCTTAAGAAACCCACTCAGCTTCTTCTGTTCAGCTTTCAACTACTGATAGTTTATGTACTTGGAAATGAACTTCCCAATATTGCTCTTCATCCCTTTCCAGTAGTAAACTCGCTTCATGTTCTGATACATCATATTACCACCAGGATGAATCGTCAACTTCGAGTGATGACATTCCCTCAAAACCTCATCTCTCAATCCGTCGATATCAGGAACAACCAATCGTCCTTGCTTTCGAAGCCAACCTTCTCGATTGACCTCGAACATTTTATCTTCGGGTTGCAACTTCTAGATAAACTCGATAACCTTTGCATCAAGCTTTTGGATCTCACCAATCCTTTTGATGAGAGTAGGTCTTATCGATAAGCTTGCCAACATTTCAGGTTCCATCTACTCCTTGGTCTGAAATCAAATTCTGCCAAGTACTCGAAGCGTTTCCATTATGAAAACATCGCTCCCAAACTTGCGTGTCTTCGACTTAACGCATCTTCTACTGCATTACATTTACCGGGAGTATAGGCTATACCAAAATCATATGATGCCATAAACTCTAACCACCATTAGTGTCGAATATTCAAATCCTTTTGGAAGAATAGATACTTCAATGACTTGTGGTAAAAAAACTCGAATCAAACAACAAACAAGTAATACCTCAACATCTTTAGAGAAAACACTATAGCCATCAATTAAACTTATGAGTCGGATAATTCCTTTCATGTGGCTTTAGTTGTCGACTCACGTAGGCCACAACCTTATCCTTCTGCATCAGTATTGCTCCAAGTCCAGTACAGCATGCATCGGTGTATACCACCATCTCTTCATTCCCACTTGGAATGGTCGAAACAGGATCACTCGTTAGTCTCTCTTTTAGGATTCCAAATGCTTGCTCACACTTCGCATCCCATGCGAACATTTAGTTCTTCTTCGTCAATCCTGTTAACAGTGCAGCTATCTTGGAGAAATCCTTTATAAAACTGCGATAATATCCCGCTAACCCAAGGAAACTTCTCGCGTCCATCGCATTCTTAGGTCTACCCCAGTCCTGGGTTACTTCCACTTTAACAGGGCCAACCTCTCTCCCATTTGCAAAAATAACATGGCCAAAGAACCTCACTTGGCTCTTCCAGAAGTGACACTTCAAAAACTTAGCCTTCAGCTGATGCTTTCGCAAGATTTTCAAAAGAATTTTCTAGTGCGTCTTATGCTCATCCTCATTCCGGGAATAAACCAAAATATCATCTACGAACACAAGCACGAACTTGCTCACTGATCTCCACAAAATTCGCTGGCACGTTAGTCAACCCAAATGGCATCATCAACCATTCAAAGAAACCGGATGGTGTCCTAAAAGCAGTCTTCAGCACACTATCCTTCGCCACTCTCAACTTTTGAAATCCCGTTGCCAAATCTATCTGAGAAAAAACTTTTGCTTCATGAAGCTAATCGAACAAGTCATCAGTCCTTGGCAATGGATACTTGTTCTTCTTGGTCACCTTGTTCAGCTTACGATGGTCCACACATAATATTAACGAGCCATCTTCCTTGGTTGCAAACACAACTGGTGCACCGCATTCAGACACACTTCTCCGAGTGAATCCTTTTTCGATAAGGTCTTGAACTTGCACCTCTAACTCTCGTTGTACCTTAGGCACCATCTTCCTAAGAGGCATAATGATAGGTCTAGCACCCTCGACCAAATTGATTCTGAACTCAATCTCATAATGCGGCGGCAACCCTTTGACTTCGTCAAAGACATCCTTAAACTCATTTGCGATTAGCACTGATGACAATTCTTCCTGTGGAATCACAAGCGATTACAAATAGCTCACGAAGACCCTGTCTTGGGGATTACATCGAATCAAAATCATTCTCCCTTCCACATTCTCGACTCTCACCACTAGCTCTCACAATTCACTCTTTCCGCATACCTCTTGAACCAATCCGTACCCAAGATAATACCAAAGCTAGCGACATTAAGATTAAAATAATCACTTGGAAAGGAGCAACCATGACTCGATAACACAAGACCACGACAAAGCATACAAAAGTTGGATGAACCCCCGACTGAATTAGTCACAATCAAACGTCTATCACAAATCTCAGGCTCCAAACCCAAACGGCACACAAGCTCATTACAAATGAATGAATGCGATGCTTCAGTATCAAACAACACACGAACTGAAACATCCTGTATAGAAAGAGTGCCTTGGACGATGACATCCTTTCCCTTCTCCTCAGTAGTAGGAGCTCTTGAAGACGATGACACAACTTCCAAGGCATAAGCCTTCACTATCTGCTTTCCTTTAGCCGGTTCCGGACAGTCCTTCTTGAGATACCTAGAGTTGCCATAGTTGTGACACATCCTTTCAACCTTCAAATTCTTACACTCATTAGCAAAAATGACCTTTCTATTGGATGTTCAAGCAAACCACCTCAATCTTAGGTTTCTTCTTGCCATCCTTTCCTTTCTATGTTTGTTGATTCCTCTTCTTCTTATTATTACCACCCTGTTGTGGTTTTAGAGCTTCCTTTGCAGTAACAACAGTTTTTTCTTTCGGAAACAGGCTTTCATGTCCCACAGCTTTTCCACAAGCTTTTCATATGGATCGTCAAGATGATCCACCAACGGTCTTCCTACGTAGGTGTCAAAAATCAGAACAAATTTCTCGTTCTTCTTGTATGGAGTGTCCATATACGAACGAGCATACTTCGACAAGGCCTCAAAATCAAAAACATAATCAAGCATTGGTTGACCATTCTGTTTTAGCTCCACGAATTTCTTGAATAGAACTGACTTCTGAGCCGTAGAGATAAACTTTTTCTCAAACATAACTTGGAATTGTTCCCAAGTTATGTAACAACCCGAATTTTAAACAACGTGTTAAGACAAGAATCAAGGCAGAATTAAATTATAAAATCTGAATCAGGATAAACGAGTTGTGCCATTGCGTTCGTCTCGGAAAAATACGCGAAATAGAGTCCGAAATTTCATAAATCGGAGTCAGTATGACCCAGTTAAGGCCCAACGAAGTTTCACGAAAATTCAAATCCGAAAACAGATTTGAATTCAGCCCAAAAAGAGAAGGCGGGAAAATTCCCGCCAGACACACAGGGTGTCGACCCCTGGATAGGCCCCCCCTCCAGGGGGTCGACATGGGTGTCGACCCATGGGTCGACCCCCCTCCAGGGGGTCGACATGGGTGTCGACCCCTGGGTCGACCCCCCTGGTCGAACTAGCGACCTGGTGCACCTGCTTGTCATGTTGGCTCGGTTTTGGAGGCTTGTGACGATTTTTGAGGGTTCAGATCTATCCTAGGGTTTATCCTACGGCCTAAACTACTCCTAATCTCTATAAAAAGACCCCTAAGCCTACCCTAAACCCTCACAAATCACTCATGCCACGAAGTGCTGCCCAAATGCCAAGTGATCATGGCCTCCATCTCCAATTCCAAGAGACTATGCATACAAATCAGATTCGAATCGAAAGGTGCAAGCTTGCTACACCAAATCGAGGCTCGATCAACGTTGCTACGGCGATTTCATGACGGTTCTTCATCAAAGGAGCCAACTTTCTTCGTCAAGACGATTCATGATCTTTCCCTAACCCTCGCTATGTAAGTTCTAGCAACTTGTAGATTCTAACGGTGGTTCTAATGTGACATGGGATAAAATGAGATGAAATATAAGTATGCTAGCCTATATGAACCTTGTCATGTCTCTTTTGCTTGAACCTATGACTTTGGGCTAAGTTGTAGCGACTTAATCATGCCATTCATGTTATGTTTAATCTAGTATATCTTTCAAGTTTGAATCTTTATCTATGAAATGTTAGCATGAACCTTTGGGAACCACTTGACTTGTGAAACATGGGCAAAGACTTGACTTTGGGGCTTACGCATGTAAATGAACACAAACCCCTTATGTATCATGCATGTTTGTGGCCAAATTCCCTTATGAAACTATGCATGCTTGTGGCCAAATTCCCTTATGATACTATGCATGCTAGTGGCCAAATTCTCTTATGATGCTATGCATATTTTGAGGCCAAACCCCTTATGATACCATGCATGTTTGTGGCCAATCCCTTTTTGACATCGTGCATGTTGTGTGGCCAATATGTTGGCATAATACCCTGCTATGTGACTCGCTTCCACTTGGGTTGGAAATACGTTAGGGTAGCTTAGGAAAAACGTGGGTATGACATGAAAAACTTGACATGGGGTTTACATGAGAACATGACATTCGTGATACATTTAAATATGGTCATGACACGTGGGGAAAACGTGGAACTTGAACTAGACATGGGTGGGTTGTAAGTGTAATATGACACTAGACCAAACATGAAAGTGGCCAACTCGAGGTTGGGTTGAGTTTGTAGCATAAATCTACCCGGACCCGCCCGGCTTAACTAGTGGCTACAAACAATAGGATCCAATGTGAGAAGTTGGTCATGTCGCGCTTAAGACCCGAGGTTAGACTAGGTTGTGGTGTAAAACTACCCGGACCCGCCCGGCTTAACTAGTAAACACAACAAGGTCTAATGTGAGAGGTTGAGAGTGCATTAATTAAATTAATGCCACATGATAAGGTTAAGTAAATTTGACTAATGACACTTAACCGATATGACACGAATGGGTAGGTTAAGTGGGACCGGGCTCGATTTCTAAATGACACTTAACTATACAAGACAATTAGGGGATGGGGTTAAGTATTTACGCTTAACTAATCCGACTTGGTAATTAGATGGGGTTAAGTAATTTACACTTAACTACTCCGACTTGGTAACTAGATGGGGTTAAGTAATTTAGACTTAACTAACCTGAACACGGTAATTAGATGGGGTTAAGTAACCTACACTTAACTAATCTAAATACGGTAATTCGATGGGGTTAAGTTAAACACTTAACCAATCTAAACTTGGTAATTCAATGAGGTTAAGTAGCCAATACTTAACCAACTTAACAAGATAATTTAATGGGGTTAAGTAACTTATACTTAACCAATTATACATGATGATTTGATGAGGTTAAGTAACCTAAACTTAACCAATCTAATATGCGGACCTAATAGGGTTAAGTCATAAGACCTTTTAAATATACTTAACCATGATAATACGATTAGTGGATGGGGTTAAGTTAACCTATACTTAACCAATCCGACCCGATAATCCGATGAGGTTAAGATAATCTATGCTTAACCAATCTAACACGATAACCTGATAGGGTTAAGATAAACAAATACTTAACCAAATTGACCTGATGATTGAATAAGGTTAGGTCATGAGCTTCTTGGTGTAATTAACCAACTTATAATGCTAAGCCTTGAACTTAAAAACTTAGCCAATCTTGACATGATTCGTAGGCGGGCTAAAGTCATGAACCTAAATAACAACACTTAAACCAATAGACAAATCCCTAATGAGAGGAACTAGGTAAAAAAATCGTAGTTAATCATGGATAACGGGGAAATGAAGCTATGTGGTAAACCTTAGTTTAGTATAACTAAGTATTAATTCTTAGCCAAGGACATGGGACTAGTTCATGAATGGATGAGTAACCCGATATGGTAGGTCATCGCTTAAAAACACGAGGAGGAGCAAATTATCTGACTTAGATAAAGGCTCCAACGAACTGGGTGACGAAGCGGTAGCTTCGGGGGATGTGAGGGTACTCTTGGTATCCCTCTGTGAGGTGGCAGATGGTCCATGAATGCCGGCCTCGCAGGGTTAAGGTCTGCGGTAGAAGAGCCAAGGGTATGCCTTGGTTGCTATGCAAGCGACCTAAAGACTGGGATGGATTAGCGTGGAGTCGACGATACTTGATTTTGCCCTGGATAGCACGTCGCCGACTACCTACCATCTTTAGACAATCGTGTACGAAAGGAAAGGCAGAGAACCCCCAACAGACCATGTTCTAGCTATCAAGTCATGGGTGAGGTTGGCCCATAGGAAAGTGGGGCTGTAGTGGGGCCGGGATGTGGTTCTCATACATGATTTTTCTTGGATTGCCTTTCAGTAGTTGAGGGAGGGGTCACGTGGGACCATAGCCACGGGTACAAAAACAGACCTTGATATCTGCATCAGCAGACGACTTAAAGCTCCCGACCGAGTTCCGTATTTCTTGATTTACCCTGGCACGGAACTCGGATGGCACATTGAGGAACATGTGCGTTTAGACATGGAAAATGATTCACGATACATACGCGGGATAAAGGGCGCGGTTGACGGGTGGCATAATCCCTAGTGGCCCTAGGTGGCTGAACCTAAACCGAGACACGGAAACGTTCATTAGGTAGTATAATCCCTAGTGGTCCTAGGTGGCATAAATCCTAAGTGAACACGCGATAGTTCACGATAAGAAAACATAACCAGATCAAGGGTAGCAGTCCAAAATAACCTCAAGGATAAAACGTTTACATGGGAAAGCCCATATGGCCTACGGCAAAGGACTGAACTTATACATGGAAAGAAACATAAGAGTTGGGAAAACCTACATATGCTATATATGTTAGGTTGACATGGACCATTACATGACATTGGGCAAGGGACATTCATAGTTGACACATGACGCGGGTTGGGATACTAGTACGAGAGGTGTAGAGCAAATATACATGATATATACCCTAGGATGGTATACGTGATAGACACCATGGGATGGTACACAGGATAGATACCTTGGGATATGATACTTGATAGAAACCTGACGAGGTGATACCTTGATGTATCATGACACCGTAGTTTATCATGATGTCTTAGTTTACCTTGCTACAGTAGTTCAGCCTGTTACCCTGGTTTAGTTTATCTATCTTGTAGTCATCCTTATGTTTACTTTCAGTTTATGCATGTCATGTTACTTTTACCTGTTTTTATACTGGAAGTAGATAGGACTTACCAGTCTTTATGACTGACCCCGTTTTGTTTCGCCTCTTTGTCTTCCGTTTCCCCCCCAAGGTTTCAGGGAGGAAACACTGTTATCTAATTCGGACTTCTTCTACTTGAAGGTCATCACGCATGGCTTGGACTTTTCTTGGCTATGGCCACTTTACTGTTTTACTTGGGGAATAATTTATGAAATGGTTTTATGCTTCTTTACTATTGCAAGACAGGTTTTGATGTATTGTGATGTAAAAGGCTTTAGACCTTATTTTATAAGGTAATGAAATTTGTTTTACTTCCGCTGTTTTATATATGTTCTGTCTTGTAATATTTCTGTGCATGTTTACCTCGATAATGCTTCACCAAACCTAGTGCATTCCCTTTGTGAGTGACCCCAGCGGAGGTGGGGTGTTACAATTGGTATCAGAGCAGAAGGTTACCAGACTGGGCAAAAGTTTTTAAAACCTTCTGAAAACTATTTGAAAAACCGTTTACAAAGAAGCATTTTTCAAGAAAAGTTTTGTTTTAAAAGGCTATTCCCCAAAGGCCATTAGCACTATCCTTTGATTCCTTGATCGAATCTCTTTTCCTTTCTTTCCTCCATCTGTAGTCACAGTAGTTCTAACTGTGACTAATCTTTGTCTAGCCACGTAGGTGTTTTCCCGTGCGATGGAGGAAGTTCTCGAGAGACCTGTTACTGAAGTTATAAGAAGGGATAATAAGAGCAAGGATAATGGACACGGGCTTAAGGATAAGCAACTTGTTGGTATGGATTAGTCCACGAAGAAAGATAAGGACAAGATCAGCGAGAGGGCAATTGTATGCTCTCATTTCTAGCGTACCAAAGAGGAATGGTACCGTTTCTGTTAAAGGCTTAGCCTTTCTTTTCTATCGTCCCGTCTAGACTTTGTTTTGATCATCGCATCATTTAAGTCTGCTTTGATAGTTAAGTCTCTGCACCTCAGTACTAGCACGGTAGAAGATCCCACTTTAGTCCCAAAATCTTGTTGGAGAGTCGGTCCATTTATTCATGACTTGCTTGGATTTGAGAATGTCCATGCCAAGTGTTGAGATTAGAAGCAATGCTTCTATTGTTGAGCTGTGGATGGATTCTAGGGATGAAGTGGTTATCCAGTAAGGGATGCCATTCTCGGTTTTGAAAGGAGGGTAGTTAAACTCTTAACTTGCCTTGGTAATACCCTCGAAGTCTTGTATAACCTTTTTGGTTCTGTCATGGTTAGTTACCTAGAATCTCTTAATGTATTTATCGGAAATCTCTGATCCGATCGAGTAACGTTCGCCAATAAGGCGGATGGTTCATTCCGCTTGAGCATGGGTTATAGGAATCACCCTAGTAAGTGCACGTGTTAACATGGATTGACATCGGAAAATGAGATCCAGAATTCATTAGTGGATTTTGGAGAGCTCGCATGATTACGCAAATATGTTTGAGCCGAGCATACTAGGGAAAGGATAAGTGGAAGTGGAATAAGAGGCGACAATGAAATGAGTTCTAACTCATATCTTGGAAATAGGAATCAAGGAGCTACAAAATCATGGAGTTAAAAAGATGGTCAAGGCACCGAGGAATTAAGCTCAAGGAAACGCGACTTAGAGGACGTAAGGCTAGACACGCGCATCGTACCTCTTTTTAAAGAGTGTATCCTTGATCCCTGGTTTTTCCTGTAGAGCTTGCTCGCATGTTATCTTTTGGTGAATATTCTCTCGGTCCTGTTTTTGTTGCAAACCCCGTAGGGAGTTTGTCTTGTTTATCTTCTCGATCTTATCTTGAGAACCTTAGGTAGAACTCTATGGATGTAAACATGTATTTGAAACATGTTATGATTGATATGGTTGCTAATGGTTTCAAGTGGTTGCTCGTGGATGCGCGAATACACATTAGATACTAGATTGACGCGGTCACGTTTCATGTTGCATATGCACGAGTATTTATACTTGTTTATGGATGAAATTGAATGTGTTGTCATGTGGATGTTGCATGTGGATGAATGTTTGTGCACGCATATAGTATTTATATGACTAGGACTATTTGCATACATGTTGGATTCATGGCACTAAACATATTTTGCAATATAAGATCATTCAGGCCTGATTATTAGCATTAGCTAAGGAGCATGTACACACACGTTTTGCATACGTTCATATGGCATTAGAAATCGTCTAAGGACAATGGTTGCCTGTGGATGATGTTTTGAGTAGATGGATGATGGATGGTAGGATATGTTCTTCCTAACTTGGAGATTTCGGGGACGAAATCCTTAAAGGAGGGGAGAATGTAACAACCCGAATTTTAAACAACGTGTTAAGACAAGAATCAAGGCAGAATTAAATTATAAAATCTGAATCAGGATAAACGAGTCGGGCCATTGCTCTCGTCTCGGAAAAATACACGAAATATAGTCCGAAATTTCGTAAATCGGAGTCAGTATGACCCAGTTAAGGCCCAAAGAATTTTCACGAAAATTCAAATCCGAAAACACATTTGAATTCAGCCCAAAAAGAGAAGGCGGGAAAATTCCCGCCAGACACACAGGGTGTCGACCCCTGGGTCGACCCCCCTCCAAGGGGTCGACATGGGTGTCGACCCATGGGTCGACCCCCCCTCCAGGGGGTCGACATGGGCGTCGACCCCTGGTTCGACCCCCCTGGTCGAACCAGCGACCTGGTGCACCTGCTTGTCATGTTGGCTCGGTTTTGGAGGCTTGTGACGATTTTTGAGGGTTCAGATCTATCCTAGGGTTTAACCTACGGCCTAAACTACTCCTAATCTCTATAAAAAGACCCCTAAGCCTACCCTAAACCCTCACAAATCACTCATTCCACGAAGTGTTGCCCAAATGCCAAGTGATCATGGCCTCCATCTCCAATTCCAAGAGACTATGCATGCAAATCGGATCCGAATCGAAAGGTGCAAGCTTGCTACACCAAATCGAGGCTCGATCAACGTTGCTACGGCGATTTCATGACGGTTCTTCATCAAAGGAGCCAACTTTCTTCGTCAAGACGATTCATGATCTTTCCCTAAGCCTCGCTATGTAAGTTCTAGCAACTTGTAGATTCTAACTGTGGTTCTAATGTGACATGGGATAAAATGAGATGAAATATAAGTATGCTAGCCAATATGAACCTTGTCATGTCTCTTTTGCTTGAACCTATGACTTTGGGCTAAGTTGTAGCGACTTAATCATGCCATTCATGTTATGTTTAATCTAGTATATCTTGCAAGTTTGAATCTTTATCTATGAAATGTTAGCATGAACCTTTGGGAACCACTTGACTTGTAAAACATGGGCAAAGACTTGACTTTGGGGCTTATGCATGTAAATGAACACAAACTCCTTATGTATCATGCATGTTTGTGGCCAAATTCCCTTATGAAACTATGCATGCTTGTGGCCAAATTCCCTTATGATACTATGCATGCTAGTGGGCAAATTCTCTTATGATGCTATGCATATTTTGAGGCCAAACCACTTATGATACCATGCATGTTTGTGGCCAATCCCTTTTTGACATCATGCATGTTGTGTGGCCAATATGTTGGCATAATACCCTGATATGTGACTCGCTTCCACTTGGGTTGGAAATACGTTTGGATAGCTTAGGAAAAACGTGGGTATGACATGAAAAACTTGACATGGGGTTTACAAGAGAACATGACATTCATGATACGTTTAAATATGGTCATGACACGTGGGGAAAACATGGAACTTGAACTAGACATGGGTGGGTTGTAAGTGTAATAAGACACTAGACCAAACATGAAAGTGGCCAACTCGAGGTTGGGTTGAGTTTGTAGCATAAATCTACCCGGACCCGCCCGGCTTAACTAGTGGCTACAAACAATAGGATCCAATGTGAGAAGTTGGTCATGTCGCACTTAAGACCCGAGGTTAGACTAGGTTGTGGTGTAAAACTACCCGGACCCGCCCGGCTTAACTAGTAACCACAACAAGGTCTAATGTGAGAGGTTGAGAGTGCATTAATTAAATTAATGCCACATGATAAGGTTAAGTAAATTTGACTAATGACACTTAACCGATATGACACGAATGGGTAGGTTAAGTGGGACCGGGCTCGATTTCTAAATGACACTTAACTATACAAGACAATTAGGGGATGGGGTTAAGTAATTTACGCTTAACTAATCCGACTTGGTAATTAGATGGGGTTAAGTACTATACACTTAACTACTCCGACTTGGTAACTAGATGGGGTTAAGTTATTTAGACTTAACTAACCTAAACACGGTAATTAGATGGGGTTAAGTAACCTACACTTAACTGATCTAAACACGGTAATTCGACGGGGTTAAGTTAAACACTTAACCAATCTAAACTTGGTAATTCAATGAGGTTAAGTAGCCAATACTTAACCAACTTAACAAGATAATTTAATGGGGTTAAGTAACTTATACATAACCAATTATACATGATGATTTGATGAAGTTAAGTAACCTAAACTTAACCAATCTAATATGCGGACCTGATAGGGTTAAGTCATAAGACCTTTTAAATATACTTAACCATGATAATACGATTAGTGGATGGGGTTAAGTTAACCTATACTTAACCAATCCGACCCGATAATCCGATGAGGTTAAGATAATCTGTGCTTAACCAATCTAACACGATAACCTGATAGGGTTAAGATAAACAAATACTTAACCAAATTGACCTGATGATTGAATAAGGTTAGGTCATGAGATTCTTGGTATACTTAACCAACTTGTAGGGCTAAGGCTTGAACTTAAAAACTTAGCCAATCTTGACATGATTCGTAGGTGGGCTAAAGTCATGAACCTGAATAACAACACTTAACACAATAGACAAATCCCTAGTGAGAGGAACTAGGTAAAAAATCGTAGTTAATCAAGGGTAACGGGGAAATGAAGCTAAGTGGTAAACCTTAGTTTAGTATAACTAAGTAATAATTCTTAGCCAAGGACATGGGACTAGTTCATGAATGGATGAGTAACCCAATATGGTAGGTCATCGCTTAAAAACACGAGGAGGAGCATATTATCTGACTTAGATAAAGGCTCCAACGAACTGGGTGACGAAGCGGTAGCTTCGGGGGACGTGAGGGTACTCTTGGTATCCCTCTGTGAGGTGGCAGATGGTCCATGAAACCCGGCCTCGCAGGGGTTAAGGTCTGCGGTAGAAGAGCCAAGGGTATGCCTTGGTTGCTATGCGAGCGACCTAAAGACTGGGATGGATTAGCATGGAGTCGACGATACTTGATTTTGCCCTGGATAGCACGTCGCCGACTACCTACCATCTTTAGTCAATCGTGTACGAACGGAAAGGCAAAGAACCCCCAACAGACCATGTTCTTGCTATCAAGTCATGGGTGAGGTTGGCCCATAGGAAAGTGGGGCTATAGTGGGGCCGGGATGTGGTTCTCATACATGATTTTTCTTGGATTGCCTTTCAGTAGTTGAGGGAGGTGTCACGTGGGACCATAGCCACGTGTACAAAAACAGACCTTGATATCTGCATCAGCAGACGATTTAAAGCTCCCGACCGAGTTCCGTATTTCTTGATTTACCCTGGCACGGAACTCGGATGGCACATTGAGGAACATGTGTGTCTAGACATGGAAAACGATTCACGATACATACGCGGGATAAAGGGTGCGGTTGACGGGTGGCATAATCCCTAGTGGCCCTAGGTGGCTGAACCCAAACCGAGACACGGAAACGTTCATTAGGTAGTATAATCCCTAGTGGTCCTAGGTGACATAAATCCTAAGTGAACACGCGATAGTTCACGGTAAGAAAACATAACCAGATCAAGGGTAGCAGTCCAAAATAACCTCAAGGATAAAACGTTTACATGGGAAAGCCCGTATGGCCTACGGCAAAGGACTGAACTTATACATGGAAAGAAACATACGAGTTGGGAAAACATACATATGCTATATATGTTAGGTTGACATGGACCATTACATGACATTGGGCAAGGGACATTCATAGTTGACACATGACGCGGGTTGGGATACCAGTACGAGAGGTGCAGAGCATTTATACATGATAAATACCCTGGGATGGTATACGTGATAGACACTATGCGATGGTATACAGGATAGATACCTTGGGATAATATACTTGATAGAAACCTGACGATGTGGTACCTTGATGTATCATGACACCGTAGTTTATCATGATGTCTTTGTTTACCTTGCTACAGTAGTTCAGCCTGTTACCCTGGTTTAGTTTATCTATCTTGTAGTCATCCTTATGTTTACTTTCAGTTTATGCATGTCATGTTACTTTTACCTATTTTTATACTGGAAGTAGATAGGACTTACCAGTCTTTATGACTGACCCCGTTTTGTTTCGCCTCTTTGTATTCCGTTTTCCCCCCCACGTTTCAGGGAGGAAACACTGTTATCTAGTTCGGACTTCTTCTATTTGAAGTTCATCACGCATGGCTTGGACTTTTCTTGGCTATGGCCACTTTACTGTTTTACTTGGGGAATAATTTATGAAATGGTTTTATGCTTCTTTACTATTGCAAGACAGGTTTTGATGTATTCTGATGTAAAAGGCTTTAGACCTTATTTTATAAGGTAATGAAATTTGGTTTACTTCCGCTGTTTTATATATGTTCTGTCTAGTAATATTTCTGTGCATGTTTATGTCGATAATGCTTCACCAAACCTAGTGCATTCCCTTTGTGAGTGACCCTAGCGGAGGTGGGGTGTTACAAGTTATCTCTTCTTTTGGAGTCTCAAGGGTAACAGAATTCCACCACTCCATGGCTCTCCCTTATAGCTGTCTTAATGCAAGCTTTCTTTTTGTTGCGTCATCTATACCCAAGTGTCAAAAAATGTGAATACAAGCATATAACCATCTTTGAACTTCTTCGGTCGGACCTGTCCCATTGAATGGCTTTCCCCCTTAGAGATGAGAAGTCTTTACACAGCTTCGCAAAATCCACAATCCTAGGTAACTGCACACCTACATCTACCATGGCTATCACTGGAGTGGGTACCCTTCTCATGAATGCCTCTATCATGGCTTCAAACATGGCTGAGTAATCTGGTATACCGCCATTTTCCCCTCTAGGCATAGCCTCCTCCCTAGCAACGTGTCTCGATGGTCGACGACTCATTATTAATCTGCAATATATAATGATTAGCCACTTACAAGAAAAACTGCTAATGGAGTTCAAATGCTACTAAACTATATACAACTATTTTATTCATCCATCAAAAATCTACAAATACGTCTCTCATACGTTATTATGGCTTTGAACTTTGCTACAATCGATAACCAGAGCTCTGATACCAAATGTGACGACCGCCCATAACTCCTGCACTAAACAAGGATAATAATGCACTAAAAGGTGTGCCAGACAGCAATGGATGATCATCAGAGTTGGTAAACACAAAACAGAACCTACCATATAACTCATAAGATGAGGATAAAATATAATATAACATATACAACTGGAAGAAATAGTGGAGCATCATATAACAAACTTTTAAAATTTCATAACATCCTGAAAGATCATCCATACATCAACTGGATATAACATCAAAGTCTTAACATGAAGCCTCACTACAACACTCATCAAATAGTGAAAACAAAGATACTATACAATAGCAATGTAACACGCCAGCCTCTAGCTCGCCACCGCAAAACAACATCGTCCTCACTAATCACCTGTCTCCTGCCACCTAGTCTGCCCATCCACATCAGGATGAACAACCAAGATAATAAGAGGAAACATAAAACCTTAAGTCAAAAACAGTCTTAGTGAGCGATAAAACAACTATCTAACATCATCAATAAAGTATATGAGAATAGATAGATTAACAAACCAATCTACCCAACAACAGAGGAGAACCCAAATCTGCCTTAGGGATGTCAATTGATAACCGAAAAATCATACATTCTTCCGCATCCATATATGAAAAGCGGATAAATATCCGACATCCGAAAAAATGGATGCGGATACGAGTACATAGATACCCGCATCCGAAAATTATCCATCTGATTTTTTTTAACATTATGCTCAAAATTGTATGTATTTTAGTACAATGAATGAGATTTATTTAATGCTTTACTAAGTCGGAGGTTTGTATTATATGAACTAAACACATACTAGCTACTCAAATCCACTTAATTTCATCATATATGTTTATTTTTAACACTTTTATGATCAATGGAATTGAAAAACATTTATGTTAGACTAAAAAAATTCATATGTATTTCTTGATTTATCGATAGTTGGCGGATAGGATAATTATCCGATATCCGCCTATATTCGCGGATACGAATATTCGATATCCGGAAATGGTTTTAGATATGGATACATGTATAGCACTATCTGTATCCGAAAGTATCCGTTGACATCCCTAACCTGTCTTCCACACATATGACAGTGATAGCCTTTACAAACTAGCAATTGCGATACAATAATTCAATCATGGCAGCAGAAGTAAAAAAAAAAAAGCAAAACAACCATCGTTCAATAGCAATCATATCAACTAGTAATATCTTACGTAAAACATTTAATCGAGCTCAACATTCCTCAAACACAAGCCCCAGAGGCCTAAACCAATATCAGACAAGCACCCAAGAAACATCTCCTTCGACTTAAGACAATCTACGTGAGATGGTACAAGCAAAACAACCAAACATCCAAGACCTGGCTACCACTGCCTTTCCTGCTTTGAAACCATCGTTAATCGTATGACGGCCACCTGCCATATGTCAAGGGCTAATGGCAAACCTTAGTTCTAGCAAAAACTCAATACGCCTTTACGGCTCGTATGTTCGACTTTTCAATCTCGACAACTAGGCCTTACACTACTCCCCAAGGTACTCGACCATACACCTTGTCTTTTATTGTACTCTTGCTTTGAGTCCGCTAGAACTTATGACAATAATAATCTCTTAGCCTTGATATCTCTAGTCGTCATCACTGGCGACTATCCACAAACTCAAGTCTCTATCGAGCGAACATTATAACCGAAATCAAAACACACTTGAGTCGTCTTCTCATTCGTTGCATAACGATGATCAACGAACACATCACATTACTTCGAACATTCCCACCTAGATATACATCAAAGTCACCACATAACTGAACCAGACAACATCAGTATAAAGTTCACCATACTTAAGTCGTCACCCCTCTTAGGTCATACTTAACCTTTGCTTTAACGAACTGATTTTCCCACTTCCATCTTGCAAGCAAACCCGCTCCAATGACCTAACTAGGTCATTCCTGTGACCTAACGACCTGACTAGGTCCCCACACCCAACTCCTTTGAATCCAAGCCCCTCAACGACCTTAGTCTCTTCGACCAGAAACCAACGACCTAACATCGGCCGACCTAACTCCTTAAGCTCCAATACCCTGAAGTCGATCCTTCCAATCCTCTAACGCCATGTCACCCACGACCTAGCAGTCCACCATGAAAATGACCGAGAGCTCCATATCGACCTGAGCCTCCCATGGCGATCCAACTCCATTTCTTGGGGAGCAAGAAACATGACCCAACTCCCTAAAATGACCCGATCTTGTGAAAAATGACCTGACTCCCAGATCTGACCAAAAAAGCTCCAAACTTGACTAAATCTTCATCGAACGACAATATCGACGAAACCAACTCATCCAATTCAACCATAAACACTTTATGAATCAATCAACAACCCCAAAACGTCAATTATCATCAATAAGCACATAAAATTCACCAAAATCATGACAAATGGAAAATAATGGATCTAACTTGCATAAACATACGAATTAACGTAAAATTACCGGTTTTAAGTAGCTAGAATAGATCCTATGGCGATTCAAATGAAAATATACTGACCAAGATGTAGATCTAGGTGAAAATGACTTGAAAATGTTGAAATTAAGATCAAACAACTCATATACTTGATTAAGTCCATGTGAAAGACGCCTATCACTCACCAATTCTTCAAAACAACACAAAATCACTGATTATTCAATCTAAAAAGTGAAGAACACTCTCCAAATCTTCCAATTTGATGATATCACTCTTCACTTTGCACAGATTTAGTTTCAAACGATGCAGATCTTGAATTCTCTTATATAGATCTAGAATTTTAATGGTGGAAAGGTGTATTTGATTGAGCAAGGAGGATCACCAGCTCAACCAAATGAGAGAATGAAGAAAGTAAATTATTCTCCATGCCTCTAACCCCCTATTTATAGCCTCCCACCAGCCCACTAATGGACCTCCTAAATCAGCCCAGTAATGGCTTAAAAACCTAAACAATAAACTGTGAAACACTAAAACAATGATTCCTCCCAAACCGCTGAACCAAATCTTTAATGTGACCACACTACGTAATTGGCAACATGATTTCCTTTCCATTGAGACCGACCTCAGCACCTGATTCGATCCTAGTCAAAAGTTATCCCCTATACGGGACTGATAGTGGAAAAATGGTCAAAAATAAATTTGTAAAAATTGTGGACATGTCTCACATCTCCATAACCAACGTATCGAAATATGAAAAAGATCCAACCTGTAGGAAATTAAAAAAAAATCGATCCCCCGATACGTAGAATGTGGGTTGTTACATTCTCCCCCCTTAAGAATTTCGTCCTCGGAATTTTAAGAAAACTCAAGCAACCATAACAATTCTGCATGCCTATCATGCATGAGCAGCCAATTCTATCATCCAAACTAGCAGCCATCAAGCCATGCATCCATAGACTTATCCTTGCACGCGGAATTCTAAAAACAATAGTACAAGTTATAATGATGTATGGTGACATGACATCAATGGGTCATACCGACGAAGAGTTCTGATAGGTCATCTTCATCTTCTCTTTCGTCTCCCACGCACAATCATCATCATCCTCACTCCATTGTACCTTGACTAACTTAACATCTTCCTCCTAAGTTTTTTCATTTCATTCCCCCTTACACGAAGCGACTTACTAGGTTTCGTAACTACGATCTCTACTTCTAGGTCTTCGTACTGCACTGGAGATACCACCACATTCAAATCATGCATGCATTTCTGTAGAAACGACACATGGAAAACATTGAGCGCACTTGACATCTTCTCGGGTAACTCCAACCTATTCGCGGGCTTTCCAATTCGCTCGATATCGAAAACAGTCCATTAAACCTTGGAGATAACTTTCCTTTGCTTCTGAACTGAAAAACATGCTTCAACGGCGAAATCTTCACGAAAACGTATTGCCAATGTCAAATTCCAAATCTTTTCGATGCTTATCGGCATAACTCTTCTGATGATCTTGGGCTGCCTTCATTCGTTGCCGAACGATCTCGATAAAATCCGAGGTTTCTCTTATCATCTCAGGTGCAAGTATCAACTTATCTCCAGTTTCTATGCAACATGCCAGAGAATTACATAGTTTTCCATATAACGCCTCATATGGTGCCATCCCAATGCTCAACTGGTAGCTGTTGTTATACACAAACTCGATTAGATGTAGATGGTCTTCCCACTATCCTCCGAAGTCCAATACACAAGCTCTTAGGAGATCTTCCAAAACTTGGTTAACCCTCTGTATTTGACCATCGTTTTAAGGATGATAAGTCATACTCAAACACAACTCGATTCCCAAAGTCTCTTGCAAACTTTATCAAAATCCACTCGCGAATGATGGATCTCGATCAATCACTATGTTCTTCGGGATATCATGGAATCGAACTATCCATTCTATTTAAAGCTTAGCCAACTTCGATGGTGTCCTAGTTGATTTGACAGGAATGAACCTTGCACTTTTGGTCGAGCGATCCACGATGAACCAAATTCCTTCGTTTCCTGCCCTGGTTCTAGGTAGTACATCGATGAAATCCATTGAAATCTGCTCCTACTTCCACGTAGGAACTTCCACTGCCTGAAGCAACCCACTCGCCTTCTTTTGCTCGGCTTTCACCAACTGAAAGTTCATGCACTTGGAAACGAACTTCCCAATATCCCGCTTTATCCCTTCCCAGTAGTAAACTTGCTTCATATCCTGATACATCTTATTACCAGAAGGATGAATTGTCAATTTCGAGTGATGGCATTCCCTTAGAACCTCATCTTTCAATCCTCAGGAACAACCAATCGTCCCTGCTTTCGAAGCCAACCTTCTCGATCAACTGTTAACCCTTTATCTTCGACTTCCAACTTCTGGATAAACTCGACAAGCTTTGCATCATGCTTTTGGATCTCGCCAATCCTTTCAATGAGAGTAGGTCTTATTGATACGCTTACCAATATTTCAGGTTCCAAATAATACCTTGGTTTGAAATCAAATTCTTCCAAGTACTCGAGGCTTTTCCATTCTGAAAACATTGCTCCCAAACTTGCGTGTCTTCGACTTAACGCATCTGCAACCGTGTTACCTTTACCAGCAGTATAAGCTATACCAAAATCATATGATGCCAGAAACTCAAACCACCATTGTTGCCGAAGATTCAAATCCTTTTTGGAGAAAAGATACTTCAACCACTTGTGATCCGTAAATAACTCGAATTGAACTCCCAACAAGTAATGTCTCCACACCTTTAAAGCAAACACAATCACTGCCAACTCTAAATCATGGGTCGGATAATTCCTTTCATTTATTTTTAGGTGTGGACTTGCATAGGCCACAACCTTGTATTGCTCCAAGACCAGCACCGCATACATCGGTGTATAACACCATCTCTTCGTTCCCACTTGGAATGGTCAAAACACGAGCACTTGGTTGTCTCTCTTTTATGATTCCAAACGCTTGCTCACACTTCGCATCCTATGCGAACATTTGGTTCTTCTTCGTCAATCCTGTTAATGGTGCAACTATCTTGGAGAAATCCTTTATAAAACGGCGATAATATCCCGCTAACGAAAGGAAACTTCTCACGTACGTCACATTCTTAGGTCAATCGCAGCCTTGGATTGTTGCCACTTTAGCGGGGTCAACCGCTATCCCATTTTAAGAAACAACATGGCCTAAGAACCTCACTTCGATCTTCCAGAAGTGACACTTCAAAAACTTAGCCTTCAGCTGATGCTTTTGCAAGATTTCCAAAACAACTCTCAAATGAATCTTATGCTCTTCCTCATTCCTGGAATAAACCAGAATATCATCCATGAACTTGTTCAACTAATCTATGAAAACCCAATTCATAAGATCCACAAAATATGCTGGTGCGTTAGTCAACCCAAATGGCATCACCAACCATTCAAAGTAACTGGATGATGTCCTAAAAGCAGTCTTCAGCAAACTATCCTTTGCCACTTTCAACTGGTGAAATCCCGTTGTCAAATCCATCTGAGAAAACACTTTGGCTTTGTGAAGCTAATCGAATAAGTCATTAATCATTGGCAATGGATACTCGTTGTTCTTGGTCACCTTGTTCAGCTCAGGATAGTCCACACATAATCTTAACGAGCTATCTGCCTTGGTTGCAAACACAAATGGTGCACCCCATTAGGAAACACTTCTCCTAATGTATCCTTTTCCCAAAAGTTCTCGAACTTTCCCCTCTAACTCTCGTTGTACCTTAAGCGCCATCTGCCATAGAGGCATAACAATAGGTCTAGCACCCTCGACCAAATCGATTCTGAACTCAATCTCACGATGCGGCGACAACCCTTTGACTTTGTCAAAGATATCCTTAAATTCATCTGTGATCAACACCGATGACGAGTCTTCCTATGGAAACACACACGAATATAAATAGCTTACGAAGACCCCGTCTCCTTCCATATCCCTAACTCTCACCTCTAGCTTCTCGCAATTTCCGCATACCTCTTGAGCCAATCCATACCCAAGATAATCCCAGACCTAGCGAAGTTAAGAACAAAACAGTCACACATAAACGAGTAACCATGACTTGATAACACAAGACCATGACAAAGCATACAAAGGTTGGATGAACAGCCAACTGGATTAGTTACAATCAAAGGTCTATCACAAATCTCGGGCTCCAAACCCAAACAAAACACAAGCTCATTACAAATGAATGAATGCGATGCTCCAGTATCAAGTAACACACGAACTAAAACACCCTGAACAGAAAGAGTACCTTGGACGATGACACCCTTTCCCTTCTCCTCAGCAGTAGGAGATCTTGAAGAGGATGGCATTGTTTCCAAGGCATAAGCCTTCACTATCTGTTTTCCTTTAGCCGGTTCAGGTGAGTCCTTCTGGAGATGCCCAGACATGGCACAATTGTGACACTTCCTTTCAACCTTCGGATTCTAACACTCATTAGCAAAATGACCTTTTTGTTGTTAGTTAAAGCAAACCACCCCACTCTTAGGTTTCATCATGCCATCCTTTCCTTTTTGCTATTGTTACTTCCTCTTCTTATTACTACTACCACCCTGCTGTTGTTTCAGAGCTACCTTTGAATTAAAAACAGTTTCTTCTTTCGGAAATAGACTTTCATTTCTCACAGCTTTTTCCATAATCTTTTCATGTGGATCGTCAAGATGATCCACCAATGGTATGCCTATGTAGGTTACCAAACCCATAACAAAATTCTCGTTCTTTTGATATGGATTATCTATATATGAACAATCATACTTCGACAAGGCCTCAAAATCAGAAACATAATTAAGCACTGGTCGACCATTCTCTTTCAGTTCCACAAATTTCTTAAATAGAATTGACTTCTGAGCCGTAGAGATAAACTTTATCTCAAACTTAACTTGGAATTGTTCCTAAGTTATCTCTTCTTCCGGAGTCTCAAGTGTAACAGAATTCCACCACTTCATTGCTCTGCCCTGAAGCTGCCTGACGTAAGCTTTATCTTAGTTACATCATCCATACCTAAGTCTCCAAAAAAGTGAGTACAAGCATCTAACCATCTTTGAACTTCTTCGGCCGTCTCCGTCCCTATCAGTGGCTTTCCTCCTTAGAGATGTGAAGTCTTTACATAGTTTCGCAAAATCAGCAACCCTAGGTACCTGCACACCTACATCTACCATGGATGCCAATGGAGCGGGTACCCTTCTCATGAATGCCTTTATCATGGCTTCAAACACGGCTGGGTAATCTGGTATACCGCCATTTCCCCTTCAGGCACAGCCTCCTCCCTAGTAGTGTGTCTCGATGGTCGATGACTCATTTTAAATCTTCAATATAGAATGATTAGCCACTTACAAGAAAAACTGCTAATGGAGTTCAAACGCTGCTTAACTATATACTACTATATAGTATACATCCATCAGAAATCTACAAATATGTCTCCCATATGTAATTAGGCTTCGAACTTTGGCTAAAATTGATAACCATAGCTCTGATACCAAATGCGACGACCGCCCATAACCCCTGCAATAAACAAGGAGAATAATGTGCGGAAAGGTGTGCCAGGCAGCTATGGATGATCATCAAAGTAGGTAGACACAACACAGAACCTGTCGTACAACTCACAACGCGAGGATAAAATTTAATAGAACGTATACAACAGGTAGATATAATGGAGCATCATATAAAAAACTTTAAAACTTTCATAATATCATGAAAGATCATCCATACATCAACTATATATAACATCAAAGTCTGTACATGAATCCTCACTACAACACTCATCAAACAACGGAAACAAATATAGTATATAATAACAGAGTAATACGCCTGCCTCCAGCTTTCTACTGCACAACAACATCGTCCTCACTAATCACCAGTCACCTACCACCTAGTCTGCTCATCCACATCAGGATGAACAACCCAAGGTAATAAGAGGAAATATAAAACCTTGAGTTAGACAACAGTCTTGGTGAGCTGTAAAACCTCTATCTAACATCATCAATAAAGTATATGAGAATAGGTAGATTAACAAACCAATCTACCCAACACTAGAGAAAAACCTAAACTTGGCTTCCTCACAACTGACATTGATAGATTTTACAAACAAGTAATTGTGAAACAACAATTCAACCATAGCAACCAGTAATAACCAAAAAATAGTAAAACAACCATCGTTCAATAGCAATCATATCAACTAGTTATATTTTACGTAAACCATCCTAATCGATCTCAACATTCCTCAGGCACAAGCCCAAGAGGCCTAAATCAATGTCAGACAAGCACCCAAGAAAAATCTCCTTTGACTTCAGACAATCTATGTGAGATGGTACAACCAAATGTCCAAGACCTGGATACCACTGCCTTTCCTGCTTTGAAACCATCGTTAATCATATGAAGACCACCTGCCATATGCCAATGACTAATGGTAAACCCTAGTTCTAGCAAAAACTCCATACGCCTTCATGACTCGTATGTTTGTCTTTCAAATCTTTACAACTAGGTCCTTCACGACTCCGCAAGGTACTCGACTATATACCTGGTCTTTTATTGTACCTCTGCTTCGAGATTGCTAGAACTTATGACAATGATAATCTCTCTCTGTTGTCATCATCACTGACAACTATCTACAAATTCAATTCCTGCTCGAGCAAAAATTATACACGAACTCAAAACACACTTGAGTCATCTTCTCATTCGTTGCATTATGACGATCAACGAACACATCACATTACTTCGAACATTCACACTTCGATATACATCGAAGTGACCACATCGCTGAACCAAAAGACATCAATATAAGGTTTAGATACTCAGGTCATACTCGACCTATACTACAACGATCTGAATTTCCCACTTCCGTCATGCAAGTCAACCCGCTCCAACGATCTAACTAGGTCATTCCTGTGACCTAACGACCTGAATTGGTCACCACACACAACTATTTTGAACCCAAACCCCTCAATAACCTGAGTCTCTTCGATATGAGACCAACGACCTAACACCGGCCTACCCAGCTCCTTATGGTCCAATGCCCTGAAGCCGATCCTTCCAATCCTGTACCGCCACGTCACCCATGACCTAGCAGTCCACCATGCGAATGACCTAGAGCCCCATCCCGAACTGAGCCTCCCATAAAGATCCAAATTTATTTATTAAGTGGATAGAAACACGACCTAACTACCTAAAATGACCCGATCTTGTGAAAAACGACCTGACTCCAAGATTTGACCAAAACAGCTCCAAACTTGACCAAATCTTCGTCGAACGACAATATCGACGAAACCAACTCTTCCAAATCATCCAATTGAACCATAAACACTTTATGAATCTATCAACAACCCCAAAATGTCAATTATCATCAATAATCACATTAAATTCACCAAAATCATGACAAATGAAAAATAATGGATCTAACTTGCGTAAACATATGAATTAACATAAAAATTACCAGTTTTAAGTTGCTAGAATAGGTCCTATGGCGATTCAAATGAAAATATACTTACCACGATTTAGATCTAGGTGAAAACGACTTAAAAATGATGAAATTAAGATCAAACAACTCATGTACTTGATTGAATCCATGTGAGAGATGCATATCACTCACCAATTCTTCCAAGCAACACAAAATCAATGATTACTCAACCCGAATAGCGAAGAAAACTCTTTAAATCTTCCAATTTGATTAGACATCACTTCACTTTGCGTAGATCTAGCTTCAAACGATGTAGATCTTCGATTTACTTTTGTAGATCTAGAATTTTAATAGTAGAAAGGTGTATTTGATTGAGCAAGGAGGATAACAAGCTCAATCAAATGAGAGAATGAAGAAAGTAAACTATTCTCCATGCCTCTAACCCCCTATTTATAGACTCCCACCAGCCCACTAATGGGCCTCCTCAAATCAGCCCAATAATGGCTTAAAAACATGAATATCAAACTATGAAACACTAAAACAATGATTCCTCCCAAACCGCTGAACTGAATCTTTAATGTGACCACTCTACGGAATTGGCAACACCATTTCCTTTCCAATGACACTGAGCTCAGCACCTGATTCGATCCCATTCAAAAGTTATGCCCTATACAAGACTGATAAGGGCAACATGGTCACAAATAAAACAGGTAAAAATCATGTACATGTATCACATCTCCAAAACCAACATATGAAAATATGAGAATGATTCAACCCTCAGTGTAACACCCCATAATTTCAAAAAACATTATAATGATAAACTAAGAAATATTTAATTAAATATTGGGAATTAAGTAATACGGGCTGCGCCATTGCGTTCGTCTCGGAATTCTGCGTAAGATAGACTCTGAGTTTACATAAAACAGACATCGTATGAGAAAGTTTTTAAGGTTAAAAGTTTGTATATGTATAAGAGAATTATATATATACAAAACAATTCAAAACAGTTCAAAATAATTCAAAATCAGAAACGCGTGGAAGGGCGGGAGATCGACATGTTAGGGGTCGACCACACCATAAGGGTGTCGGCCCATGGGTCGACACCAATACAAGGGTGTCGACACCCATGTCGACCCCCATGTCGACCCCTCTGAGATCTGGATAGAATACAGTTTCTGAACATGGAATCGTTTCTTGACTAGATTCGTTGACCTTAGGCTATAAATAGGACTTTAATCCCAATGTTTTATTCATCTAAATCAATGGCGATAACGAGGTGCTGCCCCAACTCAGAGTAAAATAGCCTATTCTTCTTCAACAACAAGTTATACGAATTCTGAGATCTGTGCTACGTCATCCACGATTAATTCTCTATTCTTTAGATCCAATCATAGTGAGTTTATGTTGCTTTTAGATATAAACACCTAAAATTTAATCTTGACATTCCTATAAGTTTGGATCTAAGCCTATGCTTGTTAGTAATCTGAATCATAACAGATCTGTCATTATTTTTATACCTAATTCACTGCTTAGATCTCAGTATGCCTGTATATGATATCCCTATTTTTTTATTTTGCCAAATCATGTCACCGTATGCCTATTTTGTTAGTTTGCCTAATCATGTCACTATGCATATTCTGTTAGTATGACCAATTCTATCATCATATTCCTGTTTTTATTTACTATGCCTATTCTTGTTCTCTTCTCTCTCTTTCCCTTTTTGTTTTTATAGCCTGGCTACCTTCGAGCCTAGGCATATCACTGAAATACGCGAACGCATGAAATTGGGAACGATTTAGAATTGTAAATTTGGGGCATAATACATATTGTAAAACATGATCGGGAATATTAGGCATAATTTGTACCATGAGCCAAAACATAGGATTAGGGGGCATAGTCTATATCTTGATCAAAATCTTAATCAGGGCATAACTTGTATCGTAAATTAGACGAGATTTAGGGCATAATAAACATGAAAATTGGTAAGTAATGAACATGCCTAGAATTACAGTAATTAGAAACTATAACCACGCTTAGACACGAGGTTAGATAACACTTGTGGTAGAAGCCTGCCAAGAACCGCCCGACATATCCAACGTCCACTAGTGGTAAATCTAATGTGAGGGGTCTAAGTGCATAAACAAACACATAACAATGCTAAGACACGAGGTTAAGTCCGACTTGTGGAAGAAGTCTACCCGGAACCGATTGACATATCCAACATCCACAAGTGGTAGACTTAATGTGAGAGGACTAGCGCATTAATAACTACAAACGAATGAATGGTAACCTATTTGAGCCTATGGGGGGTTACATGAACCTGTCAAATTAAGCAGGGGTTAAGTAAACTTGTTTGAATCAGTGGGGGAGGGGGGAATAAGTAAATCTGGTGGCGGTGGGTAATATTTATATATACAAGCCCTCAAACTTAACATGTTGGGGTTATGCAATCTCGTTAAACTGGTAGGCATAACCTGTTGAAATCCTAGTAGTGGGGATGCAAGCCTAGGGGGAAGCTTGTATCATCTGGTGTGTGTGATCCGTTTCAGTCAGTAACCCATATAGGTATCAAACGAGTACTCCAAACTAGGTCGGGGTCGGGGCACGCTTACTGAGCTTATTATAAGAGGTCACTTAGGTGAGGGTGTCGACGGCACATTCCATCAGAATCATGTCCGTGCATGGCTCCGCTTGCTCAGGAAGATAAGACGTTGTGACATCAGTAGATATGGTTGTGCACATCCTAAAAATAATGGGTTGCCACTTTAGGAAGTGATATATCCTATTGTGGGGGCCATCACAGGGTATCTACGAGTTAGGGAGCTGATCGATTGGGGGTAGTAATTAGGGTACATCTAGTCTTGCTTGTTTAGGAGCCCGTTATTATCGTTGGGTGTAACACCTATCAGTTCTGTTGGGCTACCTATTATTGTATGGGGTAAAACCTCTCACTAGAAGTACACCTAAGTCTACCGTCTTGTACTTGTTGGGATCATCTTGTTCTGTGATACTAGTATCTGTGCAGAGAAAAGTATTAAAGAAGCGCAATATATTCTGTCATGTTTATTATGTTTACCTTGTTATACCTGCATTATGACACTATCATATATCTCTCTAGTTTATATGCATGTTAAGATGCTTTTACTTATTTATATGCTAAAAGTAACTGGACTCGCCAAACTTTATGTCTGACCCATTTTGTTTCCTCTTCTCACTCTTTTGTTTCCCCCCAGGTTCTCAGGGTGGAAATACTCAGGCTTGATCAGGATTCTTCTTTCATTCTGCTTGGAGTTGCTTAGATTTACTAAAACACCCCATATCCGTAAGTGTCACTCACAATGGGAATGCACTAAGTTCTGTGGAGCATTGTAGGTAAACAGACATAGAATAATTACAAGACAGATATAAGTGGAGATAACAGCGGAAAATTTCATAAACTTTATTTCATAGATAAATCATAATCCAGTGGTTCATAATAGCATAAGTCATAAAAGCACTACAGCAAAATACTTCTGTCTTGCATAACAAATAAAGAAGCATAAAATAACATTGATATTCCCCAATAAAGCATGAGCCAGCCATAGCAGTGAAAAAGAGAGAGTCCAAAGCAATACATCGACAATCTTCAAGCTTGGAAAGAAAACTGAGCTAAGCTGAGGTATTCCCTCCCTACGGACCTGGGGGGAGGGGAGGGAAGGGGGAACGGAAGAAAAGAAGACGAAAGAAAATGGGTCAGATAATAAGTCTAGTAAGTTCAGTGATTACTAGCGTTTAAACAAGAAAGGGATCATGGCATGAATAAACTGAACATAGGACAATACCCTAACATAAGACAAGATAAGTTGAACGTGTCATCGCACCCATTACTATATTCTCTGCACCTACTCACCATTGTTTCGACCAGCCTCACGTGTTCATAACAAACGATCCCCTTATTGATCGGCTTCTACTGGCATGCATTCATTACTTGTGTCATTCGGCCCCGCTAGATTGTAGATACCTGTGCTAGTCCCACCATGGGGTGTATCAGTCCCTCTGGTGGCAACCCGACACTAATCAAGATGCATAGTATATAACCACTGTTGCCCAGTGCCTGCTTTTTCCACTGCGGAGTACGTGCACGCCCGTACCCCATTGGAACCTACACTGCCGCACCGCCCGCCGCTATTTTGACCGCTTATAGTCAGCCCAGTAATCGTGCCCCACCCTGCCTAGTTCAGGGTACCTTGATACATCAATGTGGGTTACTACTGAAATGGGTCCCCGTTACTAGCGTTTCCTAAACAACATGTTATAACGGTTAAGTGTTCCCCATTTAACCTAACCCCATTCATTTGTTTGACTTTACATGTTGTACTGGTTAAGTGTTGCCTTGACTAACTTAACCCTACCATTCTTAGCTTGTCTTGTTCATTTGGAATTAATTGATTAATGCACCAACCTCTCACATTAGATAGGCGTTGTTGTGGTTATTGGTTGTGCCAGGCGGTTCCGGGCAGCTTTACACCACAACTCAATCTAACCTCGGGTCTTTCTTGGGCATGATGCACTAACCTCTCACATTAGATAGGTGTTGTTGTGATTACTGGATGTGCCGGGCGGTTCCGGGCAGTTTTACACCGCAACTCAATCTAACCTCGGGTTAGGCATATTCGTCTTTTCTACAATTTACATATTTGTTATTTTATATGTAAATTATTCAGAAGTGTTGTCATGTGACATTTGCTATTCAAATTATGTTCATAATTAATGGTATAAAAATTATACCATTTCATGCTATGAACCAATCTATGCCAATTTAATATTTTCCCAACGTTACCCCCGTCATACGTTCGCATAATTTACATAGAATGTTGGGCTCGTAAATTAGCCCAACTCATAAACAAAAGGGAAACAAAAAAGGGACGTTTAATATTATATCAGGCATAAATAGAGTGATCAACTGAGCATGTGTATTATTGATTTGGCATAGAACAACATAACTTAATTAAGCATGAACATGTGAACTTGCATTAGGTCCAACTAACATAGATCTAAACATATATGAGTGTAGATCTAAACATGTAAACATATAAGAACATGACTTAGATCATTAACTTACAGACAACATATAAAAAAACCACCAATATTATTATTTAACATGATAGGTTCATCACCAAGTTAGCATATGATAAATTCATCACTAATTTAACATGATAGATTTATCACTTAATATACAACATGATAAGTTCATCACCAAACAAATATAGAACAGTCTCATAAGTATAATATGTTCCATTATGTTAATCAAATCGGTCTCATAGGCATGATAGGTTCAACCGCCAAATTATTATACAATAGTCTCATAAACATGATAGGTTCCATTATGTTAATCAAATCAGTCTCATAGGCATGATAGGTTCAATCACAATAATTTCAGAATCATTGGTAATTCAAGATAAATAAGATTCAAGTTTTATTTGTCTTATACATAAGCATCGTTCTAGATTCAAGTTATAACATGTCATGATTTTAAAAAGGAAAGGTGTATAAATCTAAGAAATAACTAAACTTACAAACAAAAGCAGATCTTGAATTCTGAGATCTGATTCTGGAAACTGAAAAGCTATCCTTTGATGTAGACGAATTGTTCTCTAGTTTTGATTTGGTTTCTAACTTGATTTCTAGAAGGACTAGAGCGACATAAGGATGTCTCTAATTTATTTTAATCAGGATTGAGGCAGCGTAGCGTTGCAATGGTTTGGTGTGGAGAGAAAGCGAGGTTTGGGGGTGTTTAAATAGGTTAGGAGCCAACGAATATGTCAAGAAAACAAGTCCAGGTGCAGAAATCCGAATCTGCCTCGGATCTGGCAAAACAGGGTAGGTCGACCCCCAGGCAGACCCCAAGGTCGACCTGTATATGGGAGGTCGACCCCCTGGTCGACCTGGCCTTGGGCGGGAAAATTCCAGCCCAGCCCGCTTCTGTTTTTGAATTCGAATTTTGAATCTTAATCTAAGCTAATTTAATTTATTTAAATTCCTGAAACTTCTGAAGGCCATAACTTCCTCATACGAAGTCCGATTTACGCAAAGTTGGACTCTACTCCAAGCAGAATTTCGTGAGGAACGCAATAACATAACCCATTTCCCTTAATTCCCACTTTTTAAATTTAGTATACTTTGATTTGCAATCTTTATGTTCACAGAAAATATGGGGTGTTACATTCTCCCCTCCTTAAAGGATTTCGTCCCCGAAATCTTCAAGTCAAGAAGGATTATATCCTACCATCTAATCGTCCATCTACTCATCCATCAAACACAGGCATCCATTGTCCTTAAAAGGTTTCTAATGTCGTATGAACATATGCAGAGTGTGTGTGTATATGTTTCTTATCTAATGCAAAATCAGGCGTTCTACTGATTGAGTTGACCTTCTTAATGCAAATCATGATAGTGCCATGAGTCCATTATGTATGCACTTATTCCTAATCGTACTTTATAACTTCTATATGAGTGCATAATCATTCATACAAATGAGACATCAATATGATAACACATCAAGTTCTATCCATATACAAATTCATATATTCATATGCAATATGAATGTGACTGATCCGATCTAGTACCTAAAGTGTGTGTATATGCATCCACGAGAAACCACTAGCAACCACTTGCAACTATTGGCAACCATCAATCATAACATGTTTCAAATACATGTTTACATCTATTAGTTTCTATCTAAGAATAAAGAACAGGACCGAGAAAATATACTTAAAAGATAGATACGAGTATTCATAAACTTATGGAAAAGAGATCAAAGATGTACCCTAAAAAAGAAAAGGGTAGGCTGCACGTATCTTGTCCTCAGTCTCCCAAGTTGCGTCTTCCTCGGCATCATTCCACTGAACTTTGTAACACCCCATGTCCGTTAATGTCACTCACAAAGGGAATGCATTAACTTTCATGAAGTATTATAAGTAAACAGAACAAAATATTACAAGACAGATACATAAAGTAGTACTTGAAAAATCTAAACTTCATTACAAAGGAAACAGAAATAAGTTTGGTTACATCTTTAAAACCCACAATACCAAAACTCAAGTACATAAATATCAGTCTTGTACAAAAAGCCTTTGGAGTACATAATTTTAAAACATAATCCCCAACAGAAATTGCCATAAATGGGTAGAGTCAACGCCAAGCAATACTTCAAGCACTTCAAACAGAGAGAAATCTGAATCAAGCTCCTATGTTCCTATCCTGAGAACCTGGGGGGGGGGGAATGGAAAGAAAAGCGGCGAAAACAAACGAGGTCAGACATAAAGTCTGGCGAGTCCAGTTACTTTCAACATATAAACCGATAATAGTATCATGACATGTAAATAAAGCTGAATGAGAGATAACAGCAACAGGAGTAGCATGTATACTTAGGTTAAACATAAGAAACAGAATGATATAGACCAAGCTATGCTTCTTACTTGGTTTTCAATTCTCTACACTAATACTAGTATAACAGGATTAGGTGTTACCCTAATTTTTAAACCGAAACAGAAACGTAGACAGAATGATCTCTATAAAAACGGAATGCTAGTAATGGGCTTTTACCACCGCAACAGAAACGGACGGTACAGAAATAAAATTCTAGTAATGGGCCTTTACCACCCCAACTATTGGGCCTTTACCACCCCAACAGAAATAGACGGTACATAAACAGAATGCTAGTAATGGGCCTTTACCACCCCACTAATGGGCCTTTACCACCCCAACAGAAACAGACGGTACAGAAACAGAATGCTAGTAATGGGTCTTTACCACCCCAACTAATGGGCCTTTACCACCCCAACAGAAACAGATGGTACAAAAATAGAATGCTAGTAATGGGCCTTTACTACCCCAACTAATGGGCCTTTACCACCCTAACAGAAACAGAAAGAAATTAGGTGTACCCTAAATTCTACCCCAAGCGATCGGCTTCCTAATACATAAATACCTATGTCGGCCCCACAGTAGGGTGTATCACTCCCTAAAGTGGCAACATACGGAGAGACACATACCAATTTACGGAAGTCACGGCGTCTTAATTTCCCCAGAGCAGACCGGATCCATTCACGCAAATTACCCGGTTGGAATGCGCCATCAACACCCCTCGCCATTATCAGAGGGAACCTCTTACAATTAGTTCAGTAAGCATGCCCGGACCCTACTTAGTGTTGGGTCATAGTTTTGATACCAGAAAGGGTTAATGACTATTATGGGTCCCACACAACAAATGACACAAGTAATTACCCCTCCTAACCTTGTGTCCCTAGACTAACAGATTGCATATTTCAGATTAACTTGCTTACAGATTTCAGATGTACAAAGTTCAGATTAACTAGTTCTCAGATCAGACATACTGGTTAACAAGTTTATGACTAAGGGATCGGATGTACGGATTAACAGATTTACAAAACGGGTTTATCAGATTCATCCGCCCAGTTGATTTAACCCCATCCACTAAGATTTCCCACTTAACCCCGTCATATTCATGTCTTCTTACATGTTTCAACTTGCTTAAGTGTTTCTAATCATATTTCACATGCCAGCCATGCCACCCACTTAACCCCATGTCCCACTACATGTTTTATCTTGGTTAAGTGTTACTTAATTCATTATAATCGTAACCTTGCAAGACCTCCCACATTAGAGTACCGTTTGCGGTTGCTGGATGTGCCGGGCGGGTCCGGGCAGTCTTATACCGCAAACGAGTCTAACCTCGTGTCTTTGCAATTGTTACGCATTTAATTCATGCCTTTGACCTCTCACATTAGACTACCGTTTGTGGTTGCTGGAATTGCCGGGCGGGTCCGGGCAGTGTTATACGACAAACGAGTCTAACCTCGTGTCTCACGCGTTTATTACACATAATTATTTCACCCCAAATTGGATTAATATCCCTATTCAAATTGTAAATAATTTCCATGTGCATAATTGTCACTTAAATTATGATCATGATTTCTATGCATATAAATTATGCCAATTAATGTCTCACTTTAATTATATGCTTTGAAGCCATTTTTATGCAAGTTTCATAATATAAACGTCTTTACAAGTTATAGCAGATTACACAAAGTTCCATAAACATGTTTTGCTCAATTTTTAGATCGAGCCTACATATTTTCATACCCAAATTACAATATTCAGTTTCAACAGAATTAGCAGATTAGGTAATTTAACAGATTTAAACATTCCTTAAAGTTCCATTAACATATCTTGCCTAATCATAAATTAAGCCTAAATTTACATGCCCAAATCATGGTCAGAATTCACAATATAACATATATCCCAAGTTTTAGTTAAATTGCATAACACAGATTATTCTCCGAAAACTCCAATCATGATTCACATATATATTTGCATATGATTTACATCCACATATAAAATTGATGTCATAAAATGAATCAAATTAAACATATATGATTGGACATATGAAATGGATCCACTAACATAAGTTAACTAAACTGTCATATGTTCACAAACAGACGATAATAAAATTATGTAACGTCACATGATTCAACAGTCATGTTCTTATAATCCCAATTTTAGGCGTACTTACATTTAATAGTCATCCTGTTTTCAATATAGAATTTTGCGCCTAAGTCATCTATTACCATACACAATAATCCTCTTCTTCCAAGTCATAAACCATCATATCTCATATGCTTCAAATTTATGTTTTAAATTACAACATGTGTTGTGTCCTCAAATCAGTTACAAATCAGTTATGCCCAATTATACATTATTCAATATTTTTCCCCAAATTTTAGCGTTCGTATGTTCATCTCTTATGAGATTTGGCTCAGGCTCGTGGTAGCCTGGCTATACAAAAACAAAAAGGAAGAAAGGAGGAATAAATATAGAACAGTCACAATAATACTAATAAGATAGATCCACTGAGTACAGAAAAAAAGATCTGATAAACAGAAATATGCATAATCTCAGATTCAGATCTATAACGATGTCATGATCATAATTAAATTTCATATCCAAAATTAACTGTACTCACTTTGGTTGGATTCTAAAAGAAATAGGTGTTGTAGTTGTTCTCTTTTAATCATATTCAGATTTAAAGAAGAAGAAGAAGCACTAGTTCTATTTTAGTTTTTTAGAGGCGCAGCTAAGAAGATTGAGAGTTCAGCAGCATAGAGGCGTCAGAAGGAATTGTTCTGAATTAGGTTAGGTCTAGGCACTAATTTATGGGTATAGAGCGTGTTTCAGGGCCTTTAGATTACCCTAGAAGCCATCAGGTCCGTCCAGCGCATCAAAACACGTCATCAGAACACTCCAGAACCCTGTGCAAGTTTTGGCTTGACATGGGCGCACTTCCCAGGTGCGCCAGTGTATTTTTGTGCTGGCGCACTTCACTAGTGCGCTAGTGCATTCTAGCATACTTTCGGTTTTTCTGCCTAACTTCGTTCGTCCATATCTCCTTCATACGTTACCCGTTTTACACAAACTCGGACTCTATCTCAAGTAGAATTCTGAGACGAATGCAAGAATTCTGAGACGAATGCAATGCGTAACCCGTTTCATCTAATTCTTCTTCTAAAAATTAAGTGTTATTAAATTTGTTAATTTAATATTCTCAGAAAATATGGGGTGTTACATTCTCCCCTCCTTAAAGGATTTCGTCCCCGAAATCTCTATGTTAAGAAGAATGTATATCCTACCATCCAACATCCATCTACTCAACTATCAATCACATGCATCCATTGTCCTTAGAAAATTTCTAATGCTGTATTAACATATGGAAAAGTGTGTGTATATGTTCCTCATCTAATGCAAAGATCAGGCGGTCTACTGATTCAGTTGACCTCCTCAATGCGAATTATGTTAGTACCATGAGTCCAATTATGTATGCAAGAAATCCTATTTGATACACATCATTTCTATATGAGTGCATAACCATTCATCCAAATGCAACATCCACATGATGAGTCAATCATTTTGCATCCACAAAAAATGAAAATGCACACACATCCATATGCAGTATGAGAGTGTTTTTGAGCCGATTTATTGCCTAGTGTGTGTATATGCATCCACGAGCAACCACTAGCAACCACTTGCATCCACTTGCAACCGTCAAACATAACATGTCTCAAACACAAGTTTACACCCATTAGTTTCTACCTAAAGGTCGATGAATCGATCGATAGGATACAACCGAGTGATAGAAGTACAACTAAAACAAAAGCTTTGTTACTATTAGACATCGGTTAAGAGAATAATTCCATAAGTATCAACTCCGAAGACCGAAATCAACATCAGATTGACACTCAGAGAATTACTCCCATTAAACAATGTCAAAACTGGAAATCTACTTCATGCTTCAAGTAAAACCCCTAACCTAATCAAAAATATCCAGATACTTACAGACTACTGGTACAGATCAAATTATCAAATGATTTTTAGGAAACTAAGCATGAGAAAGCCTAACGATATCCCACAAAACCCGAAATGTATGCGTCACGATCAACTTAACGCCTAACACAGATGCCCTAAAAACCCAACCTATCCCAAACAGATGAGTCGTAACCCTTATTGGGTTTGAGACTATAGCGGGATTAGAAACAAGGCTAGTATTAATGTGCAGAGACTTAACTACAGAATCAAAATGCCAGAATCAGAAAGAGTTCTACTTAATAATCAAATAAGGAAGTTAAACCTTCTCAGAAATTTTCCTACCTCAATGGTACCAACAAGTCCTCCACTTCCTTCTAGCTTTGATAACCGTCTCAGTCCCATGAAGCGATTTTCCGCCCACCGTACGGAAGTTCTTACATATCTTAGAAAAAGCATCTATGCGCGGAGGAAGAGATTAAAAAAAAGGAAAGAGGAAGGGATTCAAAACAAAGAATCGGAAGAGAGATATAAGGCTTTTGGGGATTATATTTTTCAAAATAAACTTTACTTTTGAAAATATTTCCTTTCAAAACCTTTTTGAAAATAGTTTTCAAAAACTTTTACCTAATCTGGTAACCTTCAGCTAAGATACCAAGTGTAACACCCCATGTCCGTTAATGTCACTCACAAAGGGAATGCATTAACTTTCATGAAGTATTATAAGTAAACAAAACAGAATATTACAAGACAAATACATAAAGTAGTACTTGAAAAATCTAAACTTTATAACAACGGAAACAGAAATAAGTTTGGTTACATCTTCAAAACCCACAATACCAAAACTCAAGTACATAAATATCAGTCTTGTACAAAAAGCCTTCGGAGTACATAATTTTAAACCATAATCCCCAATAGAAATTGCCATAAATGGGTAGAGTCAAAGCCAAGCAATACTTCAAGCACTTCAAACATAGAGAAATCTGAATCAAGCTCCTGTGTTCCTATCCTGAGAACCTGGGGGGAGGGGGGGGACGGAAAGAAAAGGGGTGAAAATAAACGAGGTCAGACATAAAGTCTGGCGAGTCCAATTACTTTCAGCATATAAACAGATAATAGTATCATGACATATAAATAAAGCTGGATGAGAGATAACAGCAACAGGAGTAGCAGGTATACTTAGGTTAAACAGAAGAAACATAATGATATAGACCAAGCTATGCTTCTTACTTGGTCTTCAATTCTCTGCACTAATACTAGTATAACAGGATTAGGTGTTACCCTATGTTTAAACTGAAACAGAAACGGAGACAGAATGATCTCTAAAGAAACAAAATGCTAGTTATGGGCTTTTACCACTGCAAAAGGAACAGACGGTACAGAAACAGAATTTTAGTAATGGGCCTTTACCACCCCAACAGAAACAGACAGTACAGAAACAGAATGCTAGTAATGGGCCTTTACCACTCCAACTAATGGGCCTTTACCACCCAACAGAAACAGACGTTACAGAAACAGAATGCTACTAATGGGCCTTTACCACCCCATCTAATGGGCCTTTACCACCCCAACAAAAACAGACGGTACAGAAACAGAATGCTAGTAATGGGACTTTACCACCACAACTTATGGGCCTTTACCACCCCAACAGAAACAGAAAGAAATTAGGTGTACCCTAAATTCTACCCTAAGCGATCGGCTCCCTAATACATAAATACCCTGTGCCGGTCCCACAGTAGGATGTATCAATCCCTAAAGTGGCAACCTACGGAGAGACATAGACCTATTTAAATATGTCACGACGTCTTAACTTCCCCAGAGCAGACCGGATCCATGCACGCACGTGACCCGGTTGGAATGCGCCATCAACATCCATCGCCATTATCAGAATGAAACTCTTACAATTAGTTCAGTAAGCATGCCCGGACCCTACCTAGTATTGGGTCATAGTTTTGATACCAGAAAGGGTTACTGACTAATATGGGTCCCACACAACAGATGACACAAGTAATTACCCATCCTAACCTTGTGTCCCAGACTGACAGATTTCAGATTAACTTGCTTACAGATTTCAGATGTACAAAGTTCAGATTAACTAGTTCTCAGATCAGACATACTGGTTAACAAGTTTATGACTAAGGGATCGGATGTACGGATTAACAGATTTACAAAACGGGTTTATCAGATTCATCCGCCCAGTTGATTTAACCCCATCCACTAAGATTTCCCACTTAACCCCGTCATATTCATGTCTTCTTACATGTTTCAACTTGTTTAAGTGTTTCTAATCATATTTCACATGCCAGCCATGCCACCCACTTAACCCCATGTCCCACTACATGTTTTATCTTGGTTAAGTGTTACTTAATTCATTATAATCGTAACCTTGCAAGACCTCCCACATTAGAGTACCGTTTGCGGTTGCTGGATGTGCCGGGCGGGTCCGGGCAGTCTTATACCGCAAACGAGTCTAACCTCGTGTCTTTACAATTGTTACGAATTTACTTCATGCCTTTGACCTCTCACATTAGACTACCGTTTGTGGTTGCCGGAATTGCCAGGAGGGTCCGAGCAGTCTTATACCACAAACGAGTCTAACCTCGTGTCTCAGGAGTTTATTACACATAATTATTTCACCCCAAATTGGATTAATATCCCTATTCAAATTGTCAATAATTTCCATGTCCATAATTGTCACTTAAATTATGATCATGATTTCTTCGCATATAAATTATGCCAATTAATGTCTCACTTTAATTATATGCTTTTAAGCCATTCTTATGCAAGTTTCATAATATAAACTTCTTTACAAGTTACAGCAGATTACTCAAAGTTCCATAAACATGTTTTGCTCAATTTTTAGATCGAGCCTACAGATTTTCATACCCAAATTACAATATTTAGTTTCAACAGATTTAACAGATTAGGAAATTTAACGGATTTAAACATTCCTTAAAGTTCCATTGACATATCTTGCCTAATCATAAATTAAGCCTAAATTTACATGCCTAAATCATGGTCAGAATTCACAATATAAAATATACCCCAAGTTTTAGTTAAATCGCATAGCACAGATTATTCTCCAAAAACACCAGTCATGATTCACCTATATATTTGCATATGATTTACATCCAAACTTGCATATAAAATTGATGTTATAAAATGAATCAAATTAAACATATGTGATTGGACATATGAAATGGATCCACTGACATAAGTTAACTAAACTGTCATATGTTCACAAACAGACGATAACAAAATTAAGAAACGTCACATGATTCAACAGTCATGTTCTTATAATCCCAATTTTAGGCGTATTTACATTTAATTGTCATCCTGTTTTCAATATAGACTTTGCGCCTAAGTCATATATTACCATACACAATAATCCTCTTCTTCCAAGTCATAAACCATCATATCTCATATGCTTCAAATTTATGTTTTAAATTACAACATGTGTTGTGTCCTCAAATCAGTTACAAATCAGTTATGCCCAATTATACATTATTCAATATTTTTCCCCAAATTTCAGCGTTCGTATGTTCATTTCTTATGAGATTTGGCTCAGGCTCGTGGTAGCCTGGCTATAAAAAAACAAAAAGGAAGTAAGGAGGAATAAGTACAGTATAGTCACAATAATACTAATAAGATAGATCCACTGAGTACAGAAAAACAGATCTGATAAACAGAAATATGCATAATCTCAGATTCATATTTATAACGACCTCAGGATCATAATTAAATTTCATATCTGAAATTAACTGTACTCACTTTGGTTGGATTCTAAAAGAAATAGGTATTGTAGTTGTTCTCCTTTAATCCTATTCAGATTTAAAGAAGAAGAAGAAGCACTAGTTCTATTTTAGGTTTTTAAAGGCATCAGAAGGAATTGTTCTGAATTAGGTTAGGTCTAGGCACTAATTTATAGGTGTAGAGAGTGTTTCCCAAGAAGCCATCAGGTCCGTCCAGCGCATCAAAACACGTCATCAGAACTCTCCAGAACCATGTACAGGTTTCGGGCTCAACATAAGCGCACTTCCCAGGTGCGCCAGTGTATTTTTGTGCTGGCACCATTCAGAAGTGCGCCAGTGCATTCTGGCTTGCTTTTGGTTTTTCTGCCTAACTTCGTTCTTCCATATCTCCTTCATATGTTACCCGTTTTACGCAAACTCAGATCTTTCTCAAGCAGAATTCCTAGACGAATGCAATGGCGTAACCTGTTTTATCAAATTCTTCTTCTAAAAATTAAGTATTATTAAATATTTTCAGAAAATACGGGGTGTTACAAACTTTAACAAGCTTGACTTCACGGTTGCAAAGCTTTTTGACTTCTGTTCCCAAGATACGAGTTGGAACTCTCCTCACCGTCGCTTTTCATTCTACTTCTACTTCCTCTAGTATGCTTGTTTCCACCACTTCTGCAGACTCATGTTAGCACTTCCGTAGATGAGAAACATGAAAGACATTATGAACTCCAGCTAATCTGTAACACCCCGCCTCCGCTAGGGTCACTCGCAAGGGAATGCACTAGCTTTAGAGGGGCATTATTGGTAAACATCCACAGAAATATCACAAGACAGAACATATAAAAATAGCGGAAGCAAAAACAAACTTTCATAACATTAATAAATGAGGTCAAAAGCCTTTTTACATCAGAGTACATCAAAACCTGTCTTGCTGAAATAAAGAAGCATGAAACCTTTTTCATAAATTATTCCCCAATTAAAACAGTAAAGTAGCCATAGCCAAGGAAAGTCCAAGCCATCCAAGATGACCTTCAAGCAGAAGAAGTCTGAACTAAACAACAGTATTTCCTCCCTGTAACCTGGGGGGGGGGGAAACGGAAGACAAGAAGCGAAAGAAACGGGGTCAGTCATAAAGACTGGTAAGTCCTATCTACTTCCAGCATAAAAACAGATAAATGTGACATGACATGCATAAACTGAAAGTAAACACAAGGATGATGTCAAGATAGATAAACTGAACCAAAATAACAGGATGAACTACTGTACCCAGATAAACTAAGGTGTCATGATAAATTACGATGTCAGATAAAACAAGGTATCAGGCCGTCAGGTTCCTATCAAGCATCACGTCCCATGGTATCTATTTAGTCTAACGTTCTATGGAATTTTTCATATATATATATATATATGTCTTTACTGGTTTTTACATGTATATTTGCTCTGCACCCTCCGTACTAGTATCCCAGCCTTGTTATGTGTTAACCATGAATGTCCCTTACTCAAAGTCGTGTAACGGTCCATGTCAACCTAATATATCGCATATATAGGTTACTCAAATCATATGTTTCTTTCCATGTATATAAGTTCAGTCCTTTGCCGTACCTCGTACGGGCTTCCTCATGTCGTATTATCCTTGAAATCGTTTGGACTGTCACCCTTGTTCTAGCTAGGCTCTTCCATATGAATCATCGTTTGAACTACTAGGACTTACGCCACCTAGCACCACTAGGGATTACGCTTACCTATTGCACGCTTTCGTATTTCGGTTTGGGTTAAACCACCTAGGCCACTAGGGATTACGCTAACCCTCAACCGCGCCCTTTTTCCCACGCATTCATCGTGAATCGTTTTTCTATAACTGTATGCACATGTATCACATCGTGCCATCCGAGTCCTGTCACAGGGCAAAACAAGAAATACAGGACTCGGTCGGGAGCTTTAGATTTATCTGCCGATGCAGATACTAAGGTCTGCATTTCTACACGTGGCTATGGTCCCATGAGACCCCTCCCTCAACTAGTGAAAGGCGACACAAGAGAAAATCTTGCATGAGAACTACACTCCGGCCAGCCCACATCCTACGGCCTACCTCACCCATAATTAGATAGCAATTATGGTCTGTTGGGTGTTCCCTGCCTTTCCGTACGTACACGCTTGACTCAAGATGGTAGATGATCGACGAACTTGCTATCTCGGGCACCTTATGTATTCGTCGACTCACTGCTATCCACCCCAGTCTTTAGGTCGCTCGCATAGCAACCAAGGCATATTCTTGGTTCTTCTACCGCAGACCTCAACCTCTCATGAGCCTAGTATAATGAACTGGCAGCTCACAGAGGGATCCCAAGAATATCCTCACGTTCCCCGAAGCTGCTGCTTCGTTACCCAGTTCGTTGGAGCCTTTATCTAAATCAGATAGCCTGCTCCTACACGCATACTTAAACGTTGACCTAACGTATCGGGTTACTAATCTATCTAAGAAATGGTCCAAATTTCCTTGACTAAGAATTATTACTTAGTTTCCCTTAACTAAGGTTTACCACTTAGCCTTATTTCCATAATCCTTGTTAACTATGGTTATTTACCTAATCCTCCGAATTAGGGTTTATCTAATGGGTTAAGTGTCACTTAAGTTCATAACTTAGCTCGCCTACAAACCATGTCAAAATTGGCTAAGTATCCAAGTCCAAGACTTAACCCTACAAACCATGTGTCAAGTTGGCTAAGTATATTAAGCAATCCATAACTTAACCTCGTCTAATTATCATTTTAGATTGGTTAATTATATAAATTAACTTGACCTTGTCAAATTACCGAGTCAAATCGGTCAAGCGTATTCAAGAGATTCGTGACTTAGCCTTATCATGTTTTCACGTTAGATTGGTTAAGTATAGGTCACTTAACCACATCAAACTAACGAGTTGGATTAGTTAAGTGTAAATTAACTTAACCCCGTCCAATTACCATGTTTAGATTAGTTAGGTCTGAGTTGACTTAACCCCATCCATTAACTGTATTAAACGGTTAAGTGTTACTAAGAAAATTTACCTAACCTTATCAAGTTATCGTGTTGGATTGATTAAGTGTTGGTTAACTTAATCCCGTCCCCTTGTCGTATAAAAATGGTCAAGTGTCGTTAGGCAAATCAAGTTACTTAACCTACCCAACCCTGTCATGTTTTGTTAAGTATCATTAGCCTAATCAAATTACTTAACCCATTTGTCCATGTCATATTTGGTTAAGCCTCATTAATCAAATTAACTTAACCCTATTATGTGGCATTAATTATTTAATGCACCCAACCTCTCACATTAGACTTTGTTGTGGTTACCTAGTTAAGCCGGTGGGTTCCGGGTAGATTTACACCACAACTTGGTCTAACCTCGGGTCTTAGGCGCAACATGACCAACTTCTCACATTGGATCCTATTGTTTGTAGCTACTAGTTAAGCCGGGCGGGTCCGGGTAGATTTATGCTACAAACTCAACCCAACCTCGAGTTGGCCACTTTCATGTTTAGCCTAGTGTCATGTTCATGGTCAAGTTTTCAAGCAATTGGGTAGACCTAACTTAATAGGTAAATTCCCAATGGGTAGACCTAACTTAATAGGTAAATTCCCAAGCCCATGTTTTTATGCATATTTACATGTTAACTTCCATGTTTATATTTCAAGTCATATTTTCAAGTATAAACACATGTCATATTCAAGTTAAGATTTCGCGACATGTTCATGTTTATCTAACTACCTAAAATCGTGTTTTCCCAACGCAAGCAAAGCGAGTCAACATAGTAAGGATACTATGTCACATATTGGTCTCAAAACGTGCATGATGCCAAAAAGGGCTTGGCTTCCACATGCATAACATCATAAAGGGATTGGCCATAAACATGCATAGTGTCATAAGGTAATTTGGCCACAAACATGCATAGCATAAAAGGGGATAACTTGCATAAGTGTTCATGTCATAAACCTATCATGAAGGGATAAACATGCACATGTCACTTATGTCATAAGAAGGGGTTGGTTTTATGTACATGCATAAGCTCCAAAGTTCAACTTATGAAACTATTTCACAAGTCAAAGTGGCTCTAAGTGTTCATGCTATCATACTACAAGTAAAGGTCCCATCTTGCATGGCAAACTAAGTCCAATGCAACATGAATAGCATGGTTTAGTCGCTACAACATCACCCAAAATCATATGTTCATGTTAAAGAGGCAAACTAGGTTCCCATAGGCTAACATACTCATGTTACTTTGCATTTTATCCCATGTCACATCAAAATCATCGTTTAAATCTACAAGTAGCTAGAACTTACATAGGCAAGGCTTAGGAAAGGGATAATGCATCATCTTAACGAAGAAAGGTGGCTCCTTTGAAGAAGAACCATCATGAAACTCGCATAGCAATGTTGATTTGGCCTCTATTTGGTGTAGCAAGCTTGCATCTTTTGATTTGAACCCGATTTGAATGCATAGGCTCTAGGGATTGGAGATGGAGGCCATGATCAAAATTGATTTTGGCAGCACTTAGTTGCTAGGTTTGATTTTTAGGGATTTAGGTTAGGTTTAGGGTCTTTTTATAGAGATTAGGATAGTTTTAGGCCCTTAGATTAACCCTAGGATAGATCAGGACCATCAGATCTCGAAAGCTTCCAGAACCAGCCCAAGAACAAGACCAGGTGAGACAAACAGGTGCGCTAGGCAACTTGCCCCGGCCACCCCCTGTCGACAGGCAAGTCGACAGGGCTGTCGACTTGGTCTGGGCCCAAGTCGACAGGCCTGTCGACAGCCCTGTCGACGTGGCCTAGGCGGGAAACTTCCCGCCTAGCCCCAGATCTGATTTTCAAAGCTATTTCCGAAGTTCAAATTTCCAGAAATCTTCTTTGGGCCTTTAACGGGTCATACGGACTCCGATTCTCGAAAACTCGGACTCTATTTCGCGTATTTTTCCGAGACGAACGCAATGGCACAGACCGTTTCACTTGATTCAGAATTTATAATTTAATTCTGTCTTGATTCTTGATTTAACGTGTTGTAAAAATTCGGGTTGTTACATTCTCCCCTTCTTAAAGGATTTCGTCCCCGAAATCTCAAAGTTAGGAAGAACATATCCTACCATCCATCATCCATCTACTCAAACCATCATCCACAAGCAACCATTGTCCTTAGACGACTCCTAATGCTTTATGAATGTATGCAAAATGTGTGTGTACATGTTCCTTAGCTAATGCTAATGATCAGGCCTGAAAAATCTTTTGAATGCAAAAATATGTTTAGTGCTATGAATCCATCATGTATGCAAATAGTCCTAGTCATATACACTATATGCGTGCACAAACATTCAACCATATGCAACATCCGCATGATAACACATTCAATTTCATCCATAAACAAGTATAAATACTCGTGCATATGCAATATGAAATGTGACCGAGTCGAGCTAATATCTAATGTAAATTCGCGCATCCACGAGCAACCACTTGCAACCATTTGCAACCATATCAACCATAACATGTTTCAAATACATGTTTACATCCACAGGGTTCTACCTAAGATTCCCTGAAACAGGGTCGAGAAGATAAACAAAACAAACTCCGTACGGGGTTTGTAACAGAGACAGAACCGAGAGGATATCCATAAAAGATAGCCTACAAGCAAGCTCAACAGAAAAACAGGGATCGAGGATATATTCCCAAAAGAGATATCATGCACGTATTTAGTCTTCAGTCTCCTGAGTCGCATTACCTTGAGCTTAGTTCCATCGTGCCTTGACCGCCCCTTTTTCTTCACGATTTCGCAGCTTCTTATTTCCTGTTTCGATAACATGAGTTGGAACTCATTTCCTCGTCGCCTCTCGTTCCACTTGCACTTATTCACATTCTAGAATACTTGGCGCAAACAGGACTGCGTACACATTATTCCATGCGAGCCCTCAAAATTCACTAGTGAATCCTGGACCTTGTACCATAAGGTATTCCACGTAGAAAAACTTTCTCTTGAAAGTAAACAAGTTACCGTGCGCACTTACTAGGGTAATTCCCATAACCCATACATAATCGAAGTAAACCATCCGTCTTATTAGCGAACACCATTCGATCGGGTTTCTAATTTCCAACAAAGGCATCTAGGGATTCTAAGTAACTAATCATGACAGAACCCAAAAGGTTACACGATACTTCAAGGGTATAACCAAAGCAAGCCAAGAGTCTAACTACCCTCCTTCTAAAACCGAGAGTGGCACCCCTTACTGGATAACCACTTCATCCCTAGAATCCATCCACAACTTATAAACATAAGCATTATTTCCAAGCTCAACACTTGATATAGACATTCTCAAATCCAAACAAGCCATGAGTAAATGGACCGATCTTCTAATAGGACTTGAGACAAAAACGGGATCCTCTACTACGCTAGTACTAAGGTGCAGAGACTCAACTATCGAAGCGGACTTAAAAGATGCGGTGATCAAAACAAAGTCCCGACAGGATGATAGAGAAGAAAAGCTAAACCTTTAACAAGATCGTTACCCTCCTTCTGAGGTACCCTAGAAATGAGAGCATACTATTGCCCTCCGAATGATCTTGTCCCTGTTCCATGATACTTAACTATCCGTCCCGTTTCACCATGCCAAAGGTACTCTCTCGTCATGGGTTTCATTGTTCATCTTTCTCCCTCCTTTTAGGACTCAGCCATACCAACATGTTTCTTATCCCTGAGCTTGTATCCTTTATCCTTGTTCTTACTATCCTTTCATGCATAACTCTGCAACGGTCTCTCGAGAACCACCTCCATCGTACGGGAAACACTTACGCAGCTAGAAAGACTAGTCGCAGTCAAAACCACTGTGACTACAGATGGAGGAAAGAAAGGAAAAGAGATTCAATCAAGGAAGCAAGGATAATGCTAATGGCCTTTGGGGAATAGCCTTTTTCTTTTTAAAAGAAAATTTTCTTGAAAAATGCTTCTTTGTAAACGGTTTTTCAAATAATTTTCAGAAGGTCTTTAAAAACTTTTGCCCAGTCTAGTAACCTTCTGCTCTGATACCAAATGTAACACCCCGCCTCCGCTAGGGTCACTCGCAAGGGAATGCACTAGCTTTAGAGGGGCATTATTGGTAAACATCCACAGAAATATCACAAGACAGAACATATAAAAATAGCGGAAGTAAAAACAAACTTTCATAACATTAATAAATGAGGTCAAAAGCCTTTTTACATCAGAGTACATCAAAACCTGTCTTGCTGAAATAAAGAAGCATGAAACCTTTTTCATAAATTATTCCCCAATTAAAACAGTAAAGTAGCCATAGCCAAGGAAAGTCCAAGCCATCCAAGATGACCTTCAAGCCGAAGAAGTCTGAACTAAACAACAGTATTTCCTCCCTGTAACCTGGGGGGGGGGGGGAACGGAAGACAAGAAGCGAAAGAAACGGGGTCAGTCATAAAGACTGGTAAGTCCTATCTACTTCCAGCATAAAAACAGATAAATGTGACATGACATGCATAAACTGAAAGTAAACACAAGGATGATGTCAAGATAGATAAACTGAACCAAAATAACAGGATGAACTACTGTACCCCGATAAACTAAGGTGTCATGATAAATTACGATGTCAGATAAAACAAGGTATCAGGCCGTCAGGTTCCTATCAAGCATCACGTCCCATGGTATCTATTTAGTCTAACGTTCTATGGAATTTTTCATATATATATATATATATATATATATGTCTTTACTGGTTTTTACATGTATATTTGCTCTGCACCCTCCGTACTAGTATCCCAGCCTTGTTATGTGTTAACCATGAATGTCCCTTACTCAAAGTCGTGTAATGGTCCATGTCAACCTAATATATCGCATATATAGGTTACTCAAATCATATGTTTCTTTCCATGTATATAAGTTCAGTCCTTTGCCGTACCTCGTACGGGCTTCCTCATGTCGTATTATCCTTGAAATCGTTTGGACTGTCACCCTTGTTCTAGCTAGGCTCTTCCATATGAATCATCGTTTGAACTACTAGGACTTACGCCACCGAGCACCACTAGGGATTACGCTTACCTATTGCACGCTTTCTTATTTCGGTTTGGGTTAAACCACCTAGGCCACTAGGGATTACGCTAACCCTCAACCGCGCCCTTTTTCCCACGCATTCATCGTGAATCGTTTTTCTATAACTGTATGCACATGTATCACATCGTGCCATCCGAGTCCTGTCACAGGGCAAAACAAGAAATACAGGACTCGGTCGGGAGCTTTAGATTTATCTGCCGATGCAGATACTAAGGTCTGCTTTTCTACACGTGGCTATTGTCCCACGAGACCCCTCCCTCAACTAGTGAAAGGCAACACAAGATAAAATCTTGCATGAGAACTACACTCGGGCCAGCCCACATCCAACGGCCTACCTCACCCATAATTAGATAGCAATTATGGTCTGTTGGGTGTTCCCTGCCTTTCCGTACGTACACGCTTGACTCAAGATGGTAGATGATCGACGAACTTGCTATCTCGGGCACCTTATGTATTCGTCGACTCACTACTATCCACCTCAGTCTTTAGGTCGCTCGCATAACAACCAAGGCATATTCTTGGTTCTTCTACCGTAGACCTCAACCTCTCGTGAGCCTAGTATAATGACCTGGCAACTCACAGAGGGATCCCAAGAATATCCTCACGTTCCCCGAAGCCGCTGCTTCGTTACCCAGTTCATTGGAGCCTTTATCTAAATCAGATAGCCTGCTCCTACACGCATACTTAAACGTTGACCTAACGTATCGGGTTACTAATCTATCTAAGAAATGGTCCAAATTTCCTTGACTAAGAATTATTACTTAGTTTCCCTTAACTAAGGTTTACCACTTAGCCTTAATTCCATAATCCTTGTTAACTATGGTTATTTACCTAATCATCCGAATTAGGGTTTATCTAATGGGTTAAGTGTCACTTAAGTTCATAACTTAGCTCGCCTACAAACCATGTCAAAATTGGCTAAGTATCCAAGTCCAAGACTTAACCCTACAAACCATGTGTCAAGTTGGCTAAGTATATTAAGCAATCCATAACTTAACCTCGTCTAATTATCATTTTAGATTGGTTAATTATATAAATTAACTTGATCTGGTCAAATTACCGAGTCAAATCGGTCAAGCGTATTCAAGTGATTCGTGACTTAGCCTTATCATGTTTTCACGTTAGATTGGTTAAGTATAGGTCACTTAACCACACCAAACTAACGAGTTGGATTAGTTAAGTGTAAATTAACTTAACCCCGTCCAATTACCATGTTTAGATTAGTTAGGTCTGAGTTGACTTAACCCCATCCATTAACTGTATTAAACGGTTAAGTGTTACTAAGAAAATTTACCTAACCTTATCAAGTTATCGTGTTGGATTGATTAAGTGTTGGTTAACTTAATCCCGTCCCCTTGTCGTATAAAAATGGTCAAGTGTCATTAGGCAAATCAAGTTACTTAACCTACCCAACCCTGTCATGTTTTGTTAAGTATCATTAGCCTAATCAAATTACTTAACCCATTTGTCCATGTCATATTTGGTTAAGCCTCATTAATCAAATTAACTTAACCCTATTATGTGGCATTAATTATTTAATGCACCCCAACCTATCACATTAGACTTTGTTGTGGTTACCTAGTTAAGCCGGTGGGTTCCGGGTAGATTTACACCACAACTTGGTCTAACCTTGGGTCTTAGGCGCGACATGACCAACTTCTCACATTGGATCCTATTGTTTGTAGCTACTAGTTAAGCCGGGCGGGTCCGGGTAGATTTATGCTACAAACTCAACCCAACCTCGAGTTGGCCACTTTCATGTTTAGCCTAGTGTCATGTTCATGGTCAAGTTTTCAAGCAATTGGGTAGACCTAACTTAATAGGTAAATTCCCAATGGGTAGACCTAACTTAATAGGTAAATTCCCAAGCCCATGTTTTTATGCATATTTACATGTTAACTTCCATGTTTATATTTCAAGTCATATTTTCAAGTATAAACACATGTCATATTCAAGTTAAGATTTCGCGACATGTTCATGTTTATCTAACTACCCAAAATCGTGTTTTCCCAACGCAAGCAAAGCGAGTCAACATAGTAAGGATACTATGTCACATATTGGTCTCAAAACGTGCATGATGCCAAAAAGGGCTTGGCTTCCACATGCATAACATCATAAAGGGATTGGCCATAAACATGCATAGTGTCATAATGTAATTTGGCAACAAACATGCATAGCATAAAAGGGGATAACTTGCATAAGTGTTCATGTCATAAACCTATCATGAAGGGATAAACATGCACATGTCACTTATGTCATAAGAAGGGGTTGGTTTTATGTACATGCATAAGCTCCAAAGTTCAACTTATGCAACTATTTCACAAGTCAAAGTGGCTCTAAGTGTTCATGCTATCATACTACAAGTAAAGGTCCAATCTTGCAAGGCAAACTAAGTCCAATGCAACATGAATAGCATGGTTTAGTCGCTACAACATCACCCAAAGTCATATGTTCATGTTAATGAGGCAAACTAGGTTCCCATAGGCTAACATACTCATGTTACTTTGCATTTTATCCCATGTCACATCAAAATCATCATTTAAATCTACAAGTAGCTAGAACTTACATAGGCAAGGCTTAGGAAAGGGATCATGCATCATCTTGACGAAGAAAGGTGGCTCCTTTGAAGAAGAACCATCATGAAACTCGCATAGCAATGTTGATTTGGCCTCTATTTGGTGTAGCAAGCTTGCATCTTTTGATTTGAACCCGATTTGAATGCATAGGCTCTAGGGATTGGAGATGGAGGCCATGATCAAAATTGATTTTGGCAGCACTTAGTTGCTAGGTTTGATTTTTTGGGATTTAGGTTAGGTTTAGGGTCTTTTTATAGAGATTAGGATAGTTTTAGGCCCTTAGATTAACCCTAGGATAGATCAGGACCATCAGATCTCGGAAGCTTCCAGAACCAGCCCAAGAACAAGACCACGTGAGACGAACAGGTGCGCCAGGCAACTTGCCCCGGCCACCCCCTGTCGACAGGCAAGTCGACAGGGCTGTCGACTTGGTCTGGGCCCAAGTCGACAGGCCTGTCAACAGCCCTGTCGACGTGGCCTAGGCGGGAAACTTCCCGCCTAGCCCCAGATCTGATTTTCAAAGCTATTTCCGAAGTTCAAATTTCCAGAAATCTTCTTTGGGCCTTTAACGGGTCATACGGACTCCGATTCTCGAAAACTCGGACTCTATTTCGCGTATTTTTCTGAGACGAACGCAATGGCACAGACCGTTTCACTTGATTCAGAATTTATAATTTAATTCTGTCTTGATTCTTCATTTAACGTGTTGTAAAAATTCAGGTTGTTACATAATCTTTCGGGCAGCTCCACTCTATAAGCCATCTTCCCAATCTTCTCAATGATAGGAAACTGCCCTACAAATCTTGGTGCCAACTTTCCTGCGGACCCAAAGCGAATGACATTCCTCAAATGAGATACCTTAAGGAAAACCTTGTCTCCAACCTCAAATTCAAGGTTGGTCCTTCTTTTATCCGCATAGGAATTCTATCTATCTTGTGTGGTCTTCATCCGTCTTGTATCAATTCCACCTTATCTCAAGTTTCTCTGATCATGTCGGGACCAAGTACAAGCTTGTTTGTAGACTCCTACCAAAAAGTTGGTGATCGGCATGGTCTTCCATATAAAGCTTCAATTGGTGCCATGCCTATGGTGGCTTGGTAGCTATTGTTGTAGGCGAACTCCACCAAAGGAAGATGATCCTCCCACGTTCCTCCAAAGTCAAGAATGCACAACCTCAAAAGATCTTCCAGGACTATGTTCACCCTTTCCATCTGACCATCGGTTTGAGGGTGATAGGCAATGCTTAAGCATAGCTGTGTGCCTACAGCCTCTTGCAAACTCCTCCAAAACTCGCTTGTAAAGATAGGATCTCGGTCACTTACTATGCTAGAGGGTATCCCGTGCAGTTGAACTATTTCCTTGAGATAAAGGGATGCTAATGACGAGGCAGTCCTTTTACTCTTAACAGGTATAAAGTGTGCACTTTTAGTGAGTCTGTCAACTATTACCAAAATGCTAGTATTGCCCCTTCTTGACCTAGGCAACCCATCTATAAAGTCCATCGAAATACTATCCCATTTCCACTGTGGGACCTCTAGAGGATGAAGCAGACCATCAGGCTTCTTCTGCTCTACCTTGACTTGCTGGCATATCAAGCACTTAGAGACGAATTCGGCTACATCCTTCTTCATGCCATTCCAAAAGAAAACTCTCTTTATGTCCTTATACATCTTGTCTCCACCTGGGTGTATAGTCAGCTTAGAATGGTGTGCTTCTTCAAAAACTGTCTTTTCCAAATCCCTTGCTTGTGGGACACATAGCCTTCCATCTCACCTCAACCAACCTTTATCATCTATGGAGTATCTATTGAGGTGACTAGAAGTTTCACCCATAATTAACTTCTCCATCATATCAACAATCCGAGGGTCTTCATGTTGCACGGATCCTATTGAGTCCAAAAGCGTAGGCCGCTCTTCCAGCATTACTAGCAAACCCGATACAAACTCAAAAGAGGGTTTAAAGTCAAAGGCTGCTATGTACTCCAAGCTTTGCCTTTCCACAAAGAGAGGACTTAAGGTTAGCTTTTTCCTACTCAAGGCGTTTGCTACCACATTGCCTTTGCCAGGGGAGTAAGCAATCTCGAAATCATATGAGGCAAGAAACTTCATCCACCTCTGCTATCTTAAGTTAAGGTCTTTTTGTGAGAAAAGGTATTTTAACAATTTATGGTCAGTAAACAATTCAAACCTCTCTCCTGGAAGGTAATGACGCCATGACTTAAGAGCGAAAACAATCGCAGCTAGTTCTACATCATGAGTTGGGTAGTTCTTCTCATGTACCTTCAACTGGCTTCCTCCATAGCAAACCACCTTGCCTTCTTGCATCAAGACAACGCCCAGTCCAGTGCCGCATGCGTCTGTGTATATTGTAAACATCTTACTCCCATCAGGCAATGTCAGAACTGGGGCTGTTGTAAGTGCCCTTTTCAACCGTTGGAAAGAAACATCAAAATCGAAATCCCAAGCGAAAGCTAAGTTCTTCTTCGTCAATCTCGTAAGTGGGGCTGAAATTTTCGCAAAGTCTTTAATGAACTTTCGATAATAACCCACTAGTCCAAGAAAGCTTCGTACCTCTGTTGCATTCCTTGGAACCTTCCAATCTTGCACCACAACCACTTTTGCGGGATCCACAACTATCCCTTCCTTGGTCACTACATGTCCAAGAAATCTCACTTCCTCTCTCCAAAAATGACATTTGGAGAATTTGGCTTTCAACTGACGTGCTTGAAGAGTCTCGATGACTTCCTTTAAATGCAAAGCATGCTCTTCCTCACTTTTTGAGAAAATCAAGATGTCATCCACGAAGACCACCACAAACATATTAAGGAACTCCCTAAACACCCTGCTTATCAAGTCTACGAAATAAGAAGGTGCATTTGTCAAGCCGAAAGGCATGACAAGCCATTCGAAGAAACTGTCTGGGGTCTTGAACGCGGTTTTATCAATGCTGTCTTCAGCCACTCTTAGCTGATGAAATCCAGTAGCCAGATCTAGTTGGGAGAAAATAGATGCACCTACAAGCTGGTCGAACAAGTCGTCTATTCTTGGAAGTCGGTGCCTATTCTTCTTGGTCAGCTTGTTTAGCTCCCAATAATCTACGCAAAGGCGAAGTGAACCATCCGCTTTGGTTGTGAACACCACTGGAGCACCCCATTCTGAAATGCTCCGTCTTATGAACCCCTTTTCGAGAAGCTCTTTAACTTGCTTACTAAGCTCCTTCCTCTCTCTTGGAGCCATGTGTCTAACGGGTAAAGCAACGGGTTTTGCATTATCAACGAGGTATATGCGGATGTCTATCTCTTGCTTCGGAGGTAAACCCTTCACCTCTTCAAAGAATCCGAGTATTCACGGACTACTCTAACGGATTGCAAATTTTCAATAGGCGCATCAAGAGATTCTAGGTAACTAAGCATAACAGAGTTCATAGGGTTACAAGTAATTTCGAGAGTATTACCGAGGCGAGTCATAAGTCCAACTACTCTCTTTTCGCAATCGAGTATGGCACCATTACTGGATAGCCAATCCATGCCTAGAATCATTCCATAGCCCGTGAAGCCCAAAACATAAGCATTACATCGAAACCCAACGCTTAGAATAGAAATTTCCAAATCCAAACAAATCATTGATAAATAAGCCGAACCCCCAATTGGATTTGAAACAACCAAGGGATCCTCTACTATACTGGTGTCTAGGTGTAGAGATTCAACTAAAGCAGTAGATATAAAAGAGTGCGATCCGCCAAAATCAAGGAGAGTACGAACAGGATGATCAAAAAGATAAACTAAACTCTCAATAGAAATATTTCTACCTCATTCTTGCGGAGGTGCCATGAGGGCATGAACCTGCCCTCCAGAAGTGGATCCAGTCCTCTGTCCTTTCCCTTGCTTTCATGGGCAGTCCTTAGCCATGTGTCCTTTCTCACCGCACTAGAAACAACCACCCATCTTCCTTTTCTTCTTCCTGCAGTCCTTAATAAGATGTCAGGGTATGCCACAAAAGTTACACTTCCTCTTGTCACGGGGTTTGTTATTCTTCCCGCCCTTCTTGAAATCCGTCTTCTTATTCTGCGATCCCTCCACTTTCTTGTCTACAGATCCTTCCATCTTTGCCCCTTTCTTACGATCCTTGGCTTCCTCGTGTAACAGTGCCATGTCCACCAATCTCTCATAAGTTGCACCCATAGGTATATGGGTCATAGCTAGGCTGTGCAGCGCTCATTCAACCCTTTAACGAAACGGAGAGCCTTTTTATGTAGAGTGTTTACAAACTCTAGTCTGAATCTAGACAACTGGTTGAATTGGTTGGCGTATTCCTTGACCGATAGGCTTCCTTGTTTGAGATCTAAGAACTTCTCCACCTGTAGGCTTCGTTCAGCTTACGAGAGGAATTTCATTTAAAATCACATTCTAAAATCCTCCCAAGTCTCAACTGGTCTCTTAGCATTGGTAACCTCCCACCAGAAGGAGGCTTCGTCCTTAAGTAACCATACAACCAACTGTATCTTCTGCCTATTGTCCACTTCGAAGATGACAAACAAATCTTCTGTCTCTTTGAGCCAGTTTCTTGCTTCCACGAATGATTCAGACCCATTGAAGTTCTTTCCGCCCATAGCTCGAAAGTCCCTACATGTCTACGAGAACGCGTTCACTCGCGAAGGAGGGGTGGGAGGAGGAGGAACGAAAGTTGCAGTTGGAGGAATGTTTCCATGACCCTCGGCGGGTGCCGTGGCCTTTAAGTACCTACAGAACCATCCGGGTATGGTGACTCCCTCCGGGAGACTAGGGATGTTCTGTTCCCTTGACATGCTGAAACGAAAAGGAAAAAGATTCAGAACAAAGGATAAAAGGATAATGCATATGGCATTGGGGAATATGCCTTTAAATAAAACTATATTTTTCTTGAAAATGCTTCTTTAAAACTTCTTTTTGAAAAATAATTTCGAAAACTTTTATCTGTTCTGGTAACCTTTAGCTCTGATACCAAGTGAAACACTCCACATCCGTTAGTGTCACTCACAAAGGGAATGCACTAAGTTCTATGGAGCATTATAGGTAAACAGACATAGAACAATTACAAGACAGATATAAGTATAGATAATAGCGGAAAATTTCATAAACTTTATTTCATAGATAAATCATAATCCAGTGGTTTATAATAGCATAAGTCATAAAACCATTACAACAAAATACTTCTGTCTTGCATAACAAATAAAGAAGCATAAAATAACAATGATATTCCCCAATAAAGCATGAGCCAGCCATAGTAGTGAAAAAGAGAGAGTCCAAAGCAATACATCGATAATCTTCAAGCTTGGGAAGAAAACCGAGCAAAGCTGAGGTATTCACTCCCTACGGACCTAAGGGGGGGAATGGAAGAAAAGAAGACGAAAAAAAACAGGTCAGAAAATAAGTCTGGTAAGTTCAGTGATTACTAGCATTTAAACAAGAAAGGGATCATGGCATGAATAAACTGAACATAGGACAATACCGTAACATAAGACAAGATAAGTTGAACGTGTCATCGCACCCATTACTATATTCTCTGCACCTACTAACCACTGTTTCAACCAACCTCACGTGTTCAAAACAAACGATCCCCTTATTGATCGGCTTCTACTCGCATGCATTCATTACTTGTGTCATTCGGCCCCGCTCGATTGTAGATACCTGTGCTGGTCCCACCATGGGGTGTATCAGTCCCTCTGGTGGCAACCCGACACTAATCAGGATGCATAGTATATAACTACTGATGCCCAGTGCCCGTTTTTTCGACTTCGGAGTACGTGCACGCCCGTACTCCGTCAAAAGCTACACTGACGTACCACCCGCCGCTATTTTGACCGCTTATAGTCAGCCCAGTAATCGTGCCCCACCCTGCCTAGTTCAGGGCACCGCGATACATCTATGTGGGTTACTACTGAAATGGGTCCCCGTTACTAGGGTTTCCTAAACAACATGTTATAACGGTTAAGTGTTCCCCATTTAACCTAGCCTCAATCATTTGTTTCACTTAACATGTGGTACTGGTTAAGTGTTGCCTTGACTAACTTAACCCTACCATTCTTAGCATGTCTTGTTCATTTGGCATTAATTGATTAATGCACCAACCTCTCACATTAGATATGTGTTGTGGTTACTGGATGTGCCAGACGGTTCCGGGCAGCTTTACACCACAACTCAATCTAACCTTGGGTCTTCCTTGGGCATGATGCATTAACCTCTCACATTAGATAGGTGTTGTTGTGATTACTGGATGTGCCGGGCGGTTCCGGGCAGTTTTACACCGCAACTCAATCTAACCTCGGGTTAGGCATATTCGTCTTTTCTATAATTTACATATTTGTTATTTTATATGTAAATTATTCAAAAGTGTTGTCAAGTCACATTAGCTATTCAAATTATGTTCATAATTAATGGTATAAAAATTATACCATTTCATGCTATGAACCAATCTATGCCAATTTAATATTTTCCCATCGTTACCCCGTCATACGTTCGCATAATTTACATAGAATGTTGGGCTCGTAAATTAGCCCAACTCATAAACAAAAGGGAAACGAAAAAGGGGCGTGTAATATTCTATCAGGCATAAACAAAGTAGATCAACTGAGCACGTGTATTATAGATTTGGCATAGAACAACACAACTTAATTAAGCATGAACATGTGAATTTGCATTAGGTCCAACTAACATAGATCTAAACATATATGAGTGTAGATCTAAACATGTAAACATATAAGAACATGACTTAGATCATTAACTTGCAGACAACATATAAAAGAACCACCAATATTATTATTTAACATGATAGGTTCATCACCAAGTTAGCATATGATAAATTTTTCACTAATTTAACATGATAGATTTATCACTTAATATACAACATGATACGTTCATCACCAAACTAATATACAACAGTCTCATAAGTATAATGGGTTCCATTATGTTAATCAAATCGATCTCGTAGGCATGATAGGTTCAACCACCAAATTATTATACAATAGTCTCATAAACATGATAGATTCCATTATGTTAATCAAATCAGTCTCATAGGCATGATAGGTTCAATCACAATAATTTCAGAATCATTGGTAATTCAAGATGAATAAGATTCATGTTTTATTTGTCTTATACATAAGCATCGTTCTAGATTCAAGTTATAACATGTCATGATTTTAAAAAGGAAAGGTGTTTAAAACTAATAAATAACTAAACTTACAAACAAAAGCAGATCTTGAATTCTGAGATCTGATTTCTAAAACTGAAAAGCTATCCTTTTATGTAGACGAATGGTTCTCTAGTTTTGATTTGGTTTCTAACTTGATTTCTAGAAGGACTAGAGCAGCATAAGGTTGTCTCCAATTTATTTTAATTAGGATTGAGGCAGCGTAGCGTTGCAATGGTTTGGTGTGGAGAGAATGTGAGGTTTGGGGGTGTTTAAATAGGTTAGGAGCTAACGAATCTGTCCAGAAAACAAGTCCAGGTGCAGAAATCCGAATCTGCCTCGGATCTGGCAAAACAGGGTAGGTCGACCCCTAGGTCGACCTGTATAGGGGAGGTCGACCCCTTGGTCGACCTGGCCATGGGCGGGAAAAATCCCGCCCAGCCCGCTTCGGCGTTTGAATTCGAATTTTGAATCTTAATCTGAGCTATTTTAATTTATTTAAATTCCTGAAACTTCTGAAGGCCATAACTTCCTCATACGAAGTCTGGTTTATGCAAACTTGAACTCTATTCCAAGTAGAATTTCGAGACAAACGCAATGGCATAAACCGTTTCCCTTAATTCCCACTTTTAAAATTAAGTATACTTTGATTTGCAATCTTTATGTTCATAGAAAATGCGGGGTGTTACATGTACCGCTTAATTTCGTATCTTATATACTATGGCTGTAATTTGGGGACTATGCTCTTTTTATATATTATTGTACTCTGATGATGAATTTGGTACAAGACAGAAGTTTTATGTTGATGTAATGAGTTTTCTGTATTGAAGACTTATTATGTAATCGTGTTTGGACCACGAAACTTTTCTATTTAATTAAGTTTTAATTCCGCTGTTATTTTATATCTTTCTTGTGATGTTTCTGTTTCTATTTACCTATAACGCTTCACAAAACTTAATGCATCCTGTTAAAGAGTGATATTAATGGACGTGGGGTGTCACATTTGGTATCAGAGCTGAAGGTTACCAGATCAGATAATAGATTTTAAAAATTGTTTTTAAAAAGATTTTAAGGGAAAGTATTTTCAAGGAAAAGTCTATTTTTGAAAAACATATTCCCCAAAGTCATATGAAATATCTTTCGATTCTCTGTTTCAATCCCTTTTTCTTTTCAGGATGTCTGGGGAACCTAATATTCCTAAGGGCGTTCAGATACCAGCTTGGTTTCGTAGGTATCTGGAGTCTACGGCACCTGCCTGAGGCCAAGCAGACGCCCCTCCCCCAGCTGCAGCCGCAGTTCCTTCTCCTCCTCCTTTGTATGTTGATAATTTCTCTAAGATATGCAAAGATTTCTGTGCTATGGTCGGAAAGCCATTCCGCGGAACTGAGACTTTTGTAGAAGTAAGGAATTGGCATAAATAGAAAGTATTTATTTGGAATTTTTGAAGTTGGCGATCGTAGGAAGATTCAGTTGGTCATTTGGCAGCTGAAAGATTAGGCTTTGTTCTGGTGGGAAGTGACGCAAGCAAGACGTCCAATTGAGATATGGGATGCTTTCCGATAGAGATTCGAAATGAAGTTTCTTTCTCAAGCCGAGCAAAGCATGCAAATGGAAAGGTTTTTAGCACTTAATCAAGGAGCCATGTCTATGAAGGAATATGTTAATAAGTTTAACCAATTGGAAAGGTATGGTTTGGAGCTAGTAAATACCTCGCACAAGAAAGCTTTTAGGTTTGCTATAGGATTGAATGAACCCCTCCATAGGTTGGCTATGTCTCATATTCCAATGTGGGCAACTTTTGAGAAACTTGTTGGTATGACATTGATGCCTGAAGAAGATAAAGGTGAAAAGAAAGAGGCTAAGTTCGAGGAAACACAAAACAAGAAAGTTCGGACCAAGAAGGAACAACAACAACAAAAGAAGGGCGGAAAGAACGGCAAAGCTCGAGACTAGAGGAAGTGTCATAACTGCGGATGCGAGGGTCACTTGATCAAGCACTGCAAAAGAAAGAAGAATGCTGGTTTCCATTGTGGAGAGGTCGAGCACTACTCTAGGGAGTGCCCGAAGAAACAAGGACAAGGCCAAAGGGAAGGATCTTATGAAGAGCTAGTGCATGCTCTCGTGGCCAGTGTGCCAGATAGAGGTAGGAATGTTTCCGTTGAAGGTTTGATTTCTCTTTCCAATCATCATATTAGAACTCTTTTTGATTCTAGCACTTCACATTCCTTTATATCTGATTCTGTGGTTGAGTCTCTACACCTTAGAAGTAGTATGGTTTTGGGTCCTGTTGTTGCCTTAAACCCAATTGGGGGTATGGCTCATTTGTCTATGATTTGTCGGGGTTTGAGAATATCTGTGTTAGCCGTCGAGTTTGAATGCGATGCATATGTGCTTGGTTTCATGGGCTATGGTTTGATTGGCTAGCCATGTATGGTGCCATTCTAGATCGTGAGAGGAGGGTCGTTATACTTTATACTTTCCATGGGAGGACCCTTGAGATTTCTTGTGACCCTAAAGTGTCTGTCATGCTTAGTTTCCTAGAGTCGCTTGATGCATCTATCGATGATCTACGATCTGTACCAGTGGTCCGTGAGTATCCTGATATTTTTGAGGAGGTTTGGGGCTTACCTCCGAGGCACGAGATTGATTTCTGTATATAATTGGTGGACAATGCAAAGCCAGTTGCATTGCCGATATGCTATATGGCCGTAAGAGAAAGGAGGGAGCTCAACAATAAAGTAGAGGGGCTACTTGAGAAAGGGTTTATTAGGCAAAGCATATTTGAATGGGGTGCTCCAGTAGTATTCTTCACTAAGGCGGATGGTTCGCTTTGCTTATGTGTGTATTATAGAGAGTTGAATAAGCTCACTAAGAAAAATAGGCACCTTCTTCCGAAGATAGATGATCTGTTTGACCAGCTTGTTGGTGCATCTGTTTTCTATCAGTTAGACTTGGCCACGCGATTTCATCAACTGAGGGTGGCCGAGAACAGTATAGACAAGACCTCTTTTAGAACTCCAGACGGTTTCTTCGAGTGGCTCGTCATGCCTTTTGTGTTGACAAATGCACCCACCTACTTTGTTGATCTGATGAGTAGGGTATTTCGGGAGTTACTAAATAAGTTCGTTGTGGTCTTTCTTGATGATATCTTGATTTTCTTGAACTGCGAGGAAGAGCATGCCCTACATTTAAGGGAGGTTTTGAAAACTCTCCGTGCGCACCAGTTGAAAGCGAAATTCTCCAAATGTCATTTTTGGAGCAAGGAAGTGAGATTACTAGGGCATGTGATCTCTAAATATGGGATAGCAGTAAATACCGTGAAGGTAGTTGCAGTTCAAGATTGACAGATTCCAAAGAATGCAAGAAGGTGAGGAGCATTCTTGGCTTAGCGAGATATTATAGGAAGTTCATTAAGGAGTTCGCAATGATATCGGCCCCATCCACCAGACTGACGAAGAAGAATCTGACATTTTCTTTGGATACAGATGGTGAGGATGCTTTCCAGCAATTGAAGAGGGCTCTGACAACAGCCTCAGTCTTGACCTTGCCTGACAGGAATAAAGTTTTCGCAGTATACACTAATGCATGTGGTACATGGCATGGTGCGGTTCTGATGCAAGATGGAAGGGTAGTATGTTATGGAGGTAGACAATTGAGGGTTCATGAGAAGAACTACCCTATCGATGACCTAGAATTAGCTACTATAGTATTTGCTCTTAAGAAATGGCGTCATTATTTGCTTGGGGAGAAGTTTGAGTTGTATACCGATCATAAATCTCTCAAGTACCTGTTCTTGCAGAAGGATCTCAATTTGAGGCAACAAAGATGGGTGGAGTTCCTAGCATCCTATGACTTTGAGATTGTTTATACCCCTGGCAAGGGTAATGTGGTGGTAGATGCATTGAGTAGGCACAGGATGACCTTGAGTCCTCTGTTTGTGGGGAGGAAAAGCTTGGAGTTTAGATTGACTTTTGACTTTAGACCTTCCACCGAGTTTACACTTGGTTTATTGGCATCATTAGAAGTGCGACCTACTCTTTTGGATCAGATAGGGACTTCGTAGGGTGATGACCCACAGCTAGCAGATATATTGGATAAGCTCAGTAAATGGGAGACTTCTAGTCACCTCAGTAGATATTCCACAGATGATAGTGGGTGGTTGCAGCGAGATGGAAGCCTTTGTGTTCCCCAAGTTAGGTGTTTGTTGAAGACAGTCCTTAAGGAAGCCCATCATTCTAGGATGACCATTCATCCAGGCGGTGATAATATGTATCAATATATGAAGAAGGCTTTCTTTTAAGCCGGAATAAAGAAAGATGTAGCGGAGCTTCTATCTCGATGTTTGATTTGCCAAGAAGTCAAAGCTGAGCAGAGGAAGCCCGGTGGTTTACTTCATCCTTTGGAGGTCCCACAGTGGAAGTGGGAAAGCATCTCTATGGATTTCAATAATGGTTTTCCTAGATCGAGGAAAGACAACACCAGTATTTGGGTTATAGTTGACAGGATCACTAAGAGCGCTCATTTCATTCCTGTTAAGAGTAAGAGGATGGCAACAAGGTTGGCAGCTGTTTATCTTCGTGAAATATACCATCTACATAGAGTACCTTCCAGCATTGTGACAAATCGTGACCCCATTTTCACTAGTGAATTTTGAAGGAGCTTATAAGATGCATTAGGGACACAGTTGTGTTTGAGCACCGCTTATCACCCTCAGACCGATGGACAGATGGAGAGGGTAAATAGAGTTCTTGAGGATCATTTAAGACTGTGTATCCTAGACTTTAGAGGGACTTGGGAAGAGCATCTTCCTTTGGTAGAGTTCACCTACAACAATAGTTACCAAGCAAGTATTGGCATGGAACCCTTCAAGGCATTGTATGGACGACCCTGTAGATCACCAACTTGTTGGTGGGAGTCTACAGACAGACTTCTACTTGGACCTGAGATGATTAGAGAAACTTCAGAGTAGATTGACCTTATCCGCAGATGCATGAAGATAGCTTAGGACAAGCAAAATTCCTACGCAGATGGGAGAAGAAATGACATTGAGCTTGAGGTAGGAGACATGGTTTTCATCAAGGTATCACCTTTGAGGAATGTGGTTCACCTCGGATCTGTAGGGAAATTGGCACTAAGATTTGTTGGGCCATTTCCCATAATATAAAGTATTGGCCAAATGGCCTATAAATTACAGCTACCAGAGAGACTGTCCGGTGTTCATGATGTTTTCTACGTTTCTCATTAACGAAAGTGCTTGCATGATACTGTAGAAGTGGTTGAGCCGAGTATGCTTGAGGAAGTAGAGGTGGAATGGGAGGCGACAGTTAGACAAAATCTAACCTGTATTCTTCGATCGGAGGTTAAGAAGTTACGCAACCGAGAGGTCAAGTTGATGAAAGTCTAGTGGGGAGATGACCAAGAAGATGCAACTTGGGAGACCGAATACAAGATTCGTGCTTCGTACTCTTTTCTTTTCAGTGGTATGTGTTTAACTTCTTTTTCCAAAGCCTTTATTCGTACTTGTTTCTATCGTTTAAGTATATCCTATCGATCGAATCTTCGACCTTTAGGCAGAAATCCAATGGATGTAAACATGTGTTTGAGACATGTTATGTTTGATGGATGCAAGTCGATGTAATTGTTTACTAGTGGTTGCTTGTGAACGCATATAGACACACATTAGGCACTAGATCGGCTCAATCAATCTCATACTGCATATGGATGCGTGTGCATTTTTTTTATTTTTATGGATGGAAATGGATGTATCATTATATGGATGTTTCATTTGGATGAATGATTGTGCACACATATAGAACTTACATGTTATAGTATTATTTGCATACATTTTGGTTACATGACACAAACATAAATTGCATTAAGGAGGTCAACTGAATCAATTGACCGCTTGATTCCTCGCATTAGTATAGGGACATATACACACACCTTTGCATATGTTCATAAAAGCATTATAAATCTTTAAGGACAATGGATGCCTGTGATTGGTGGATATACATTTTTATTAACTTAGAGATTTTGGGGACGAAATCCTTTTAGTAGGGGAGAATGTAACACCCCATAATTTTTAAAAAACATTATAATGATAAATTAAGAAATACATAATTAAATATTGGGAATTTAGTAAAATGGTCTGCGCCATTGTGTTCGCCTCGGAATTCTGCTTAAGGTAGACTACGAGATTGCGTAAAACGGACATCGTATGAGAAAGTTATTAAGGTTAGAAGTTTGTATACGTATAAGAGAATTATAGATATACAAAACAATTAAAAACAGTTCAAAATAATTCAAAATCCGAAATGCGAGGAAGAGCGGGAGTTCGACCCGTTAGGGGTCGACCCCACCCTAAGGGTGTCGACCCATGGGTCAACACCAACATAGGGGCATCGATACCCACGTCGATCTCCATGTCGACCCCTTCGAGATCTAGGAAGAATACAGATTATGAACGCGGACTCGTTTCTTGACTAGATTCATTGACCCAAGGCTATAAATAGGACCTTAATCCCATTGTTTTATTCATCTAAATCAATGGCGACAACGAGGTGCTGCCCCAACTCAGAGTAAAATAGCCTATTCTTCTTAACCAACAAGTTATACGGATTCAAAGATCTGTGCTACGTCATCTACTATTACTTCTCTATTCTTTAGATCTAATCACAGTAAGTTTATGTTTCTTTTAGATATAAACAACTAAAATGTAATCTTTACATTCCTATAAATTTGGATCTAAGCCTATGTCTGTTAATAATCTGAATCATAACAGATCTGTCATTATTTGTATACCTAATTCACTGCTTAGATCTTGGTATGCCTGTATATGATATCCCTATTTTGTTAGTTTTCTTAATCATGTCACCATATGCCTATTACGTTAGGTTACCTAATCATGTAACTATGCCTATTCTATTAGTATGACCAATTCTATCGTCATATGCTAGTTTTTATTTACTATGCATATTCTTGTTCTCTTCTCTCCCTCTTTCCCTTTTTGTTTTTATTGCCTAGCTACCTTCGAGCCTAGGCATATCGCTGAAATATGCGAACGCATGAAGTTGGGAACAATTGGGAATTATAAATTTGGGGCATAATACATATTGTAAAATATGATTGAGAATTTTAGGCATAATTTGTAGCTTGAGCCAAAACTTGGGATTTGTGGGCTTTATCTATATCTTAATCTAAACCATAATTAGGGCATAATTTTTATCGTAAATTAAACAAGATTTAGGCATAATAAACATGAAAATTGGTAAGTAATGAACATGCCTAGATTTACAGTAATTAGAAACTATAACCGCGCTTAGACACGAGGTTAGATTACACTTGTGGTAGAAGCCTGCCCGGAACCGCCCGACATATCCAGCATCCACAAGTGGTAAATCTAATGTGAGGGGTCTAAGTGCATAAACAAACACGTAACAGTGCTAAGACACGAGGTTAAGTCCGATTTGTGAAGAAGTCTTCCCGGAACCGACCGGCATATCCAGCATCCACAAGTGGTAGACTTAACGTGAGAGGTTTAGTGCATTAATAACCACAAATGAATGAATGGTAACACTTAACTTGTTTGAATCTGTTGGGGTTACATGAACCTATCAAATTAAGTAGGGGTTAAGTAAACCTGTTTGAACAATTGGGGGGGTTAAGTAAATCTAATGGCGGTGGGTAATATTTATATATACGGGCCGACAAACTTAACCTGTTTGAGTTATGGAATCTTGTTAAATTGTTAGGCATAAACTATTGAAATACTAGTAGTGGGGATGCAAGCCTAAGGGGAAGCTTGTATCATCTGGTGTGTGGGATCCGTTATACTCAGTAACCCATATAGGTATCAAACGAGTACTCCGAACTAGGTCGGGGTCAGGGCATGCTTACCGAGATGATTATAAGAGGTCACTTGGGTAAGGGCGTCGACAGCGCATTCCATCGGAACCATGTGCGTGCATGGGTCCTCTTGCTTGGGAAGATAAGACGTTGTGACATCAGTAGATATAGTTTTGCACATCCTGAAAATAATAGTTTGCCACTTTAGGAAGTGATGCATCCTATTATAGGGCCAGCACAGGGTATCTACGAGTTAGGAAGCCGATCGATTAGGGGTATTAATTGGGGTACATCTAGTCTTGCTTGTTTAGGAACCCGTTATTATCGTTGGGGGTAACACTTGTCAATTCTGTTGGGCTACCAGTTATTGCATGGGGTAGAACCTCTCACTAGAAGTACACCTAAGTCTACCATCTTGTACTTGTTGGGATCATCTTGTTCTGTGATACTAGTATTGGTGCAGAGAAAAGTATTAAAGAAGTCCAATATATTCTATCACGTTTATCCTGTTTACTTTGTTATACCTGCCTTATGACACTATTATCTATCTCTCTAGTTTATATGCATGTTATGATGCTTTTACATACTTATATGCTAAAAGTAATTGGACTCTCCATACGTTATGTCTGACCTATTTTGTTTTCTCTTCTCTCTCTTTCGTTTCCCCCTCCAGCTTCATAGGGTGGGAATACTCAGGCTTGATCAGGATTCTCCTTTCATTCTACTTGGAGTTGCTTAGACGTACTGCTTGATTTCATTTCTTCTCCGCTATGGCTATATTTTGGGGATTATGCTCTTTTTATATATTATTGTACTCTAATGATGATTTTGGTACAAGACAGAAGTTTTATGTTGATGTAATGAGTTTTCAGTATTTCAAACTTATTATGTAATCGTGTTTGGACCCCGAAGCTTTTCTATTTAATAAAGTTTTAATTCCGATGTTATTTTATATTTGTCTTGTGATGTTTCTAATTCTGTTTACCTATAACGCTTCATGAAACTTAATGCATTCTATTAAAGAGTGACATTAACGGACGTAGGGAGTAACACTCAGGGAATTAAATAAAAATATTTTATGATCCTCCGATACGTAAAATGCGGGTTGTTACATTCTCCCCCCTTAAGAATTTCGTCCTCGAAATTTTAAGTAAACTCAAGCAACCAAAACAATTATGCATGCCTATCATCCATGAGCAGCAAATTCTATCATCCAAACTAGCAGCCATCAAGGCTTGTATCCATTGCCTTATCCTAGCACGCAGAATTCTAACAACAACAATACAAGTTACAATGATATAATGTCACATGACATCAATGGGTTATACCGACGAAGAGTTCTGGATAGTCATCTTCATTGTCTCTTCTATCAAGATGATCCACCAATGATCTTCATTTGTAGGTGTCCAAAACCATAACAAACTTCTCGCTCTTCTGATATGGAGTGTCTCTATATGAACGAGTATACTTTGACAAGGCCTTAAAATTAGAAACATAATTAAGCATTGGTCGACCATTCTATTTCAACTCCACAAATTTCTTGAATAGAACTGACTTCTTAGCCGTAGAGATAAACTTTGTCTCGAACTTAACTTGGAACTACTCCCAAGTTATCTCTTCTTCCGAAGTCTCAAGTGTAACATAATTCCACCACTCCATGGCTTTGCCATATAGCTGCCTTGATGCAAGCTTTTTCATGGTTGCATCATCTATACCCAAGTCTCCAAAAATGTGAATACAATTATCTAACCATCTTTGAACTTTTTCAGTCGGATCTGTCCTTTTGAATGGCTTTCCCCTTTAGAGATGTGAAGTCTTTACATAGCTTCGCAAAATCCACAACCCTGGGTACCTGCACACCTACATCTACAGTGGCTGCTACTGCAGCGGGTACCCTTCTAATGAATGCCTCTATCATGGCTTCAAACAAGGTTGGGTAATTTGGTATTCCGCCATTTTCCCATCTAGGAACAACCTCCTCCCTAACAGCGTGTCTCGATGGTCGATGACTCATTCTATTTCTGCAATATATAATAATTAGCCACTTACAAGTAAAACTGCTAATGGAGTTCACACACTACTAAACTACATACTACTATATAGTATACATCCATCAGAAATCTACAAATATGTCCCCCATCCGTAATTAGGCTTCGAACTTTGGCTAAAATTGATAACCACAGCTCTGATACCAAATGTGACGACCTCCCATAACCCCTGCACTAAACAAGGAGTATAATGCACTGAAAGGTTTGCCAAGTAGCTATTGATGATCATCAGAGCAGGTAGACACAACACGGAACTTGTCATATAACTCACAACGCAAGGATAAAATATAATAGAACACATACAATAGGAAGAAATAGAGGAGCATCATATAAAAAACTTTTAAACTTTCATAACATCCGGAAAGATCATCCATACATCAACTGGATATAACATCAAAGTCTGTACATGAAGCCTCACTACAACACTCATCAAACAGTGGAAACAAAGATAATATATAATAGCAAAGTAATACACCAGCCTCGAGCTCGCCACCGCTCAACAACATTGTCCTAACTAATCACCTGTCACCTTCCACTTCTTCTGCCCATCCACATCAGGATGAACAACCCAAGGTAATAAGAGAAAACATAAAACCTTGAGACAGACAACAGTCTTAGTGAGTGATAAAACATCTATCTAACATCATCAATAAAGTATATGAGAATAGGTAGATTAACAAACCAATCTACCCAACACCAGAGAAGAACCCAAACCTGCCTTCCCCACATCTGATAGCGATAGCCTTTACAAACATGCAATTGTGAAACAACAATTCAACCATGGCAACCAGGAGTAATGAAAAAATAGCAAAAAAACCATCGTTCGATAGAAATCATATCAACAAGTTATATCCCACGTAAACCATCCTAATCGAGATCAACATTCCTCAAGCATAAGCCCTAGAGGCCTAAACCAATAGCAGACAAGCACCCAAGAAACATCCCCTTCGACGTCAGACAATCTATGTGAGATTGTACAAGCAAAACAACCAAACATCCAAGACCTGGCCACCACTGTCTTTCCTACTTTGAAACCATTGTTAATCGTATGACGACCACCTTCCATATGTCAAGGGCTAACGGTAAACCCCAGTTCTAGCAAAATGTAACAACCACTGTATTTTACGAAAATAAATTTAAATGTTTTGTTTAAATATAAAATCGTTAACTTAATGTTAGTCCAAAAAGTCACATTTTGCATACAGATGAATTTGGACTCGAAACCACTTCCATTGAGTTCAAAATGTCGTTTACGACTTTTAAAACTATAAACATTGATATGTTTGAAGTAAGTGATAATTTGGGACTTTTTGGTTACTTGTTTTGGGTCAAGCTAGCCCCTAACCCAGTGAAAGCCACTACATAGCCTCTCCACCTACCTCCCTCTTTCATTTAACTCTTCATTCATTTCCTAAGTAAATTCCAAAACCTAAAGGAAGAGGAAATTAATATTCCTAAGCTCCAATCTTAGGAATTAAAGTAATAACATAACAAATCCAAGGAGAGAGCTTGAGTAAGCCATCTATATCATCTCCATATCAATCCCTCTTCTAGTTTTGGGGTTTTTTCCTAAACCTAATTCTTACAATTAGTATTTATATATGCTTAGGTTGAGGATTTGTGAGCTACATGTGAAGAGAAGTGGATTTGGCTAGGTTTTGACTCATCTCCTTGCATTCAACAATGAAAGGTGAGTTCCCATGAACTCATATCTATGCCTTAAGAAATCATGCTTGTCTAGTGTGCTCATGGCACAAATATGTTGATTATGAATTGTGTATTTGGTTGTGTTGATTGATTGGTGTGTTGACATTTCCAATTTATGAAGCTTGGTTTCATTTTCATTGATTTCCATTGTGATTCTTGGTGTGCATATTAATTTTGAGTGTTATAAGTTGCTTCGGTAAGCCTTGGATGCTTCATTTTTGCATAGGAAACATTACAAGCCTTCGAGCATTTGTTGCTATCGCTTTGAGCATGTTTTCTAGCCAAAATTGTGCCTAGCCCCAAATTCAGACGTCTGAATATTTTAGGTCAGATATCTGACCTACTACGAATAATTAAAAACATAAGTAACATAATTCAGAAGTCCGAATTTTTCCATTCAGGTGTCTAAATTGGAAAATTTAGATGTCTGAGTTACAGACAGAGAGTTATGTCTCTTGAAAACCCAATTCTGATGTTTGAATATTTAATTCAGACGTTTGAATCCTGTTTTTGGAGTGTTGACCACGGTCAACGGTTTAGGCCTTTTCAGGCACTTTCCCGGTAGATTTTCAGCCCATTTAGACTTTTTTGTGACTTTTTAGTTTCTCTGGTTCATAGATTTCTACGTTTTGATTTCGTAAACTTTCTATTTATTTGTGGTGAAAAAAATTATAGTCGATAGTCATGAGATTTTGTTTATGTTATTAAAACGTGAATCCTTTGTTCAGATTCATTTAGATCGATATTACCCGAGATTTGCCACTTTGAAATTATATAAAAGGGTTTCAAATTATTAGTAGATAACTAATATTTTACTAAACAGTTTCTAACTCCACTTCATTATATGAAGTAATTTTTATAAATTGATTTACGCATCTACTAGTATATATTTTATAAACCTTTTTCTTGTTCATATAAGAAATGTAATTAAACTCCTTAGCAAAAACAAGGACTATGACCCCTTGCGTTTACTTCGACGGTTAATTCTTGGAATCGTTCGATGGAAAAACCGTGGCAATGATTGTTTTAAGCTTTAAGTGGAAACTACATCTCGTTCATAAATATTCGAGTAAAGCGAGTGGTTATGGGACATGTAGCTTAACTCCTATAATTATTTGCTTGGAGTAATTTACACTAGTTCGAACCAATTGAGATCTTTTGAATGATTTTGAGGATTTATGCTTTTGACGGCCTTCGTACCGTGTGAGCGGGGTCGCGACCCGCGGTCTTCGGACCGTCTGAGGAGCTACGGCTCAAAAGAATCATAGGCTACCTAGAGATCGCGTCTCAACTGAGTTACACGTGTTGGTGAGTCTTCGGATTGCCAGGGAGTTTCCTGGCTCCCATCTTGATTTGGACCTCCCCCCATTTATGATTTTCTGGATTTCAAATTTATTGATTTCTAGAATCTGAGTTTTATTGATATTAATTTATCAATCTGGGTTTCATTGACATTTGAGTTGTCAATTTTCATGTTGATTTGATATGAGTTATCATTTCCATGAATAGTTATATACCTTAGGATGAGACATTCTATGATTGCTCTTATATAGATTTATGAGATATATTGTAGACATTTTGAGTTCACCTTTAAGTGTGTCACTTTTAGTATAGTATTTATATGTCTACATTCCTTTATATCTCTTATTATATGCCAATTTATGAGATAATTACAGCTAGACTGTTCTGTTTATTGTTTATTTCTTATAAATACTACTCGGGTCAGGCCCGAGTGTTGCAAGTGCTTCCACATGACTTCTAGCAGGATCCAGTTCTTTATTTGGCTTACTACTAGTTTATGTTGATATGTATATGAGAAAGTGACTCTTATGTATTCACACTCCTTTGGCATGTATTATTATCTATTCTTTTGTAGTAGCGTGGACCTTGTTTGTCCACTACCTCTATGTATACACTATGGTGTTTTTATTCATATTTATTCCTTCTTCATGATATGAAATTTATGTGTCTGACTCTGATTATTCTGTTATGTATTTTATATTGTTTCCGAATTATATATAGCCACCGTGTAGTAGGTTTGAACTTGAATTAGACATGTTGGATTTTCTCATGAGACTTTGAAAAAGTAAGACCATATTATCCAATATGTTTAACACTCATTCAAAGCTAATATACAAATGGTCGCTCCTCAACAGCCTTATTCTTCGGGTTAGTTGACACCATTGCTTGCAATGGCCTTAACTAACGTGAGTATAAAGGTGTGGCGTTACACAAAAACTGCATACGCCTTCATGACTCGTATGTTTGTCTTTCCAATCTCGATAACTAGGCCCTTCACGACTCCCCAAGGTACTCAACCATACACCTGGTCTTTTATTGTACCCCTGCTTTGAGTACGCAAGAACTTATGACAAGGATAACCTCTCAGCCCTAATATCTCTAGTCATCATTACCGGCGACTATCCACAAACTCTAGTCCCCCCTCAAGCAACCATTATACACGAACCCAAAACACAATTGAGTCGTCTTCCGATTCATTGGATTACGACGATCAATGAACACATCACATTACTTCGAACATTCCCACCTGGATGTACATCGAAGCCACCACATCACTGAACTAGACAACATCAATATAATTTTCACCATACTCAGGTCGTCACCCCTTAGGTCGTACGCAACCTATGCTTCCACAGCCTGATTTTCGCACTTCCGTCATGCAAGACAACCCGCTCCAACGACCTAACTAGGTCGTTCCTGCGACCTAACGACCTGACTAGGTCGCCACACCCAACTCCTTTGAACCCAAGGCCCTCAACGACCGGAGACCAACAACCTAACACCAGCCGACCCAATTCCATAAGCTCCAACGCCCTGAAGTCAATCCTTCCAATCCTCTATCTCCATGTCCCCAAGGACCTGACATTCCACCACGCAAATGACCTAGAGCCCCATCCCGACCTGAGCCTTCCATGGCGATGCAACTCCATTTCTTGAGGAGCAAGATTCACGACCCAACTCCCTAAAACGACCCGACCTTATGAAAAATGACCCGACTCCCAGATCTGACCAAAACAGTTCCAAACTTGACCAATTCTTCATTGACCGACAATCTCGACGAAACCAACTCACCCAAATCGTTCAATTCTATCATAAACACACTTTATGAATCCATCAACAACCTCAAAATGTCAATTATCATCAATAATCACATAAAATTCACCAAAATCATAACAAATAAAAAGTAATGGAGCGGACTTGCATAAACATATGAATTAACATAAAAAATACCGGTTTTAAGTTGCTAGAATAGCTATGGCGATTCAAATGAAAATACAATTACCATGATGTAGATCTAGGTGAAAACGACTTGAAAATGATGAAATGAAGACTAAACAACTTATATACTTGATTGAATCCATGTGAGAGATGCATATCACTCACCAGTTCTTCAGAACAACACAAAATCACCGATTACTCAATCCGAACAGTGAAGGACACTCTTCAAATCTTCCAATTTGATGAGATCTCTCTCACTTTGCGTAGATCTAGCTTCAAACGATGTAGATCTTCGGTTCTCTTAAGTTAGAATTAAATGGTGGAAAGGTGTATTTGATTGAGTAAGGAGGATCACAAGCTCAACCAAATGAGAGAATGAAGAAAGTAAACTATTCTCCATGCCTCTAACCCCCTATTTATAGCCTCCCACCAGCCCACTAATGAGCCTCCTCAAATCAGCCAACTAATGGCTTAAAAACCTGAACAACAAACTGTGAAACACTAAAACAACGATTCCTCCCAAAATGATGAATCAAATCTTTAATATGACCGCTCTACGGAATTGGCAACACCATTTCCTTTCCAATAGAATCAACCTCAGACCTGATTTGGTCCCAATCAAAAGTTATTCCCTGTACAAGACTGATAGGTGCAAAATGGTCACAAATAAAACTGGTAAAAATTACGGACGTGTCTCACATCTCCATAACCAACATATCAAAATATGAGAATGATCCAACCCTTAGGGAATTAAATAAAAATATTTTACGATCCTCCGATATGTAAACTGCAGATTGTTACATTCTCCCCCTTAAGAATTTCGTCCCTAAAATTCTAAGCAAACTCAAGCAACCTAAACAATTCAGCATGCCTATCATGCATGAAGATCCAATTCTATCATCCAAACTAGCAGCCATTAAGCCATGCATCCATAGCCTTATCCTAGCACGTGGAATTCTAACAACAATAGTACAAGTTACAATGATGTAAGGTGACACGACATCAATAGGTTATACCGACGAAGAGTTCTGGATAGGTCATCTTAATCTTCTCTTCCATCTCCTACATATAATTGTCATCATCCTCACTCCATTGCACCTTGACCAACTTAACCGTCTTCCTTCTAAGCTATTTCGTGTCATTCCCCCTACACAAAGCGGGTTACGAGGTTTCGTAACTACGTTCTCTACTTCTAGGTCTTCGTACTGCTCTGGAGATACCACCATATTCGAATTATGCATGAACTTCCGCAAAAATGACACATGGAAAACATTATGCACACTTGACATCTTCTCGGATAACTCCAACCTATTCGTGAACTTTCCAATTCCCTCGACTATCATAAACGGCCCAACAAACCTTCGAGATAACTTTCCTTTGCTTCCGAACCGAACAACATGCTTCAATAATAAAATCTTCACGAAAACCATATTGCCAATGTCGAATTCCAAATCTTTTCGACGCTTATCGGCATAACTCTTCTGACAATCTTGGGCTACCTTCATCCATTGATGAACGATCTCGATACAATCTGAGGTTTCTCTTATCAACTCAGGCCCAAGTATTAACTAATCTTCAGTTTCTAACCAACATGCCAGAGAATTACACGGTCTTCCATACAATGCCTAGTATGGTGCCATCCCAATGCTCGACTAGTAGCAGTTGTTATACGCATACTCGACTATATGTAGATGGTCTTCCCACGATCCTGTGAAGTCCAATACACAAGCTCTTAGGAGATATTCCAAAGCTCAGTTAACCCTCTCGGTTTGACCATCGGTTTGGGAATGATAAGCCGTAACCAAACACAACTCGGTTCAAAAAGTCTTTTGCAAACTTTTCCAAAATCCACTCGTAAATAATGGATCTCGATCACTCACTATGTTCTTCAGGATACTATGGAATCGAACTATCCATTTTATATAAAGCTATAACTTCCCATCTCTATACTCGCGTTACCCTAGGCCATTGCAAGCAACAGTGTCAACTAACCCGAAAAATAAGGCAGTTGAGGAGCGACCATCTGTATAATAGCTTTGAACGAGTGTTAAACATATCAGATAATGTGGTCTTACTTTTCAAATCTCACGAGGAAATCTAATACATTTAATTCAAATTCAAAACTGCTATATAGCAGCTAAATATTATTCGAAATCAATATAAAATACATAACAACAAAATCAGAGTCAGACATAGATATTCACATCACTAAGGCGGAAATAGATATGAATATAACACATAAATGTAAATACAAGATAGTGGTCATGGTCGATCCACTATAAAAAAAAAGAATAGGTGCATGGCTACTCTAAATAACATGTATACATGGAGTCTCATATACATATAACCCAGAAAGTACAACACCAAAGTAGTTAGCCCAAAAGTAGAGGATAGTCCATGCCGGAGTCAAGAAGAATCACCTGAAAGCGGTCTGACTCGAGTATTATTTACACAAAGATAAACAATAAACGGATAAGTCTAGATGTACTTATCTCATAATCTATGATATAATAAGAGATACAAATAAATGTAGACATGAATACGATAATAACAATGTCATGTATAAGTGTGAAGCCCGGAAATATCTGCGGTATATCTCATAAATCTATATCGGAGCTAAAAAAGAATATGTCATTAAAAGTTATATAGCTACTCACGAAAATGATAAATCATATCAAATCATTACGAAAATTGATAGCTCATATATCAATAAAACTAAGATTGATAAATTAGTACCGATACGAGAATTGATAGCACATATGTCAATAAAACTAAGATTGATAAATTAATACCAATACGAGAATTGACAGCTCATATGTCAATAAAAATAAGATTGATAAATTAATACCAATACGAGAGTTAACAGCTCGCATGTCAATAAAACTAATATTCCACAAATTAAAAACCAGAAATCCAGAAACCAAAGAGAAAACAAGGGGGTAGGCCTCGAGATGGGGGTCCGAAGACTCAACCTGCGAGTCCAAAGACTCAACCAACACGTGTATCGAGATGAGACGCGATCTCTACATGGCTAGCCTATATGTTGAACCGAAGCTCCGAGATGGCCCGAAGACCTGTAGGTCGGGACCCCACTGGAGTGAACTGAAGTCTCTCGGTGAACCGAAGTTCCTCAAGATGATCCAAAGATCATCAAAATAAATAAAATCATAAAAAGATCACAATTGATCCAAGTTAGTTCAAATTACTCCAAGATAGTAACTATAAGAGTTTAGTTATATCTCCCATAACCACTGGCTCTACTCGAACATTTGCGAACAAGTCGTATAGATGGTCACTGCTACAGTTTCAATCGAACGAGTTCAAGAATTAACCGTCAAAGTAAACGTATGGAGTCATAGTCCTTGATTTTACTAAGGCATTTAATTATTTTTCTCATACGAATGAGAAAAAGGTTTATAAAAATATATACTAGTAGATTGGAAAACGATTTATAAAACGATTTCACAAAATAACTTCGTATGATGAAGTGAGATTGGAAACCATTTTAGTAGAAGAATTTGGCATCTACCGACAACATAAAAACTTTTTATATACAGTTTCAATGTAGCAAATCTCGTATAATGATGATCGAAATAACAATCGAACTAAGAATTCACATTTTAATAATATAAATTAAATCTCATAGATATCGATTATAAAATTCATTCACAATGAACAAATCAAAAATCCATAAAATCGTGCTGCGGAAATATGTGAATTAGTGAAACAGAAAAACCATAGAAAAATGCCAAACGGGCCGAAACTCGACCAGGAAAGAATCTGAAACAGCCTAGATAGTCGACCGTGGTAACCACGGGTCGATTGCAAAAATTCAACAGCACCAGTCAACTTGTCCATTTATGACCATTCGACTGGTCATTTTGCTAGCGGACTGCAAATTTAATAGGACCGGTCGACTGGTAAATTATGGCATGTCGGCCGGTCACCTACCTGTTATGAAATAAAGGCTTGGCCTTATAGCCAAGTTGATTTATGTCGCATCCGGTCAATCGTCGGAGGCTATTAACTTTATAGAAATGAAATTAAGGGTTCATTGGTTTGTCAATACAACAAGAAAACCCGAACTTACATGCACAAGAAGAATCATAATGGAAATCATTGAAAAATAAAATCAAACTACGTAAATTGGAAATGTTAAAACATTAACCAATTAGCAAGACCAAATTCATAATTCATAAGCAACATATACATGCCAAGGGCACACTAGACAATCATAATCTTGAGGAATAGATATGCGTTCTCAAAGAACTCACTTTTGATTGATGGAAGCAAGGAATCACTCTAAACCAAGCAAGATCATCTTTTCTTCAATAAGAATCCAAGAATCCACAACCTAAACACAAATTCACGAATCACCTAAGAGTTAGGATTAGGAAAATTTCAGAAATTAAATAGAGAATAGGTAGGAGAAGATAGAGAGGAAGATGGAGAAGATTACCCAAGTTTCTACGCTTGATTTCCTCATGATTTGAGCTCCTAATTGAAATCCCAAGCTTAGGAACTTTAATTTCCCTTCTTTTTTCCCATTTTACTTATGTTTTGAAGAGAGGAAAGGAATGAGGGAGAGAGGGCTGATGGGGCACCTAAAGGAGTGGGCTTGGTTTAGCCATCCAAGCCATAACAAAAGTTCTATTTTTCACAAACTCGAAACATATCGATACTTATAGTTTTCGAACACGTCAACAATGTTTTGAACTCAATGGAAGTGGTTTCGAGTCCAAATTCATCCGTATGCAAAATGTGACTTTTTTGGATATATATTCGATTAACAATTAATGAAGTTATATTTCAATAAAATATTTAAATGTATTATCGTTAAAGATGCGGGTTGTTACATACTTCCCCCCTTAAAGAAACTGCGTCCACGCAATTACTTAAGGAAAAACCCATATAGTAACTGTTATTACCAAAATCAATATTGAAGAAAAGTCAGCGGCGAACGGGTATCAGATAACCAAAAGCTTGCGGAAGGATCAATGGAGAGTGGGGACCAATAACAAAAAGAGCAAGAGTAGGGAAACGTAATCCGGTAGGCCACCTCTCTAATCAGTCCCTTCATCAAAGTCATTCCAACAAGACCCTTTCGACAAATGTAACAACCCAAATTTTAATAACATGTTAAAACCATAAATCAAGGCAGAATTAATTTTTATATTGAGAATCATGGGAAATGGGTTGCGCCATTGCGTTTGTCTCAGAATTCTGCATGAAATCGAGTCCGAGTTTTCGAAAATCGGAGTCTGTATGACCAAGTTATGCCAACTAGAAGTTTCACGAATTTTCAAAATCAAAAACAGCTCGAAATTCGAATTCAAAACTCCAGAACAGGCTGGGCGGGAAAATTCCCGCCCATGGACCATGTCGACCTGGGGGTCGACCATAGTGTGGACCTCCCAGGGGCCAGGTTGACCATAGTGTCGACCTGGGGGTCGACCTGCCTCCCGAAACCCAGTTTTTGAACCTGATGCATTATGATGTATTTAGACTCGTTTCGTGACCAGATTCATGATTCTAAACCTATATAAATAGCCCCCGAGCCCCATTCTCTTTACACCATTCTTCTCTAACCTTATGCTGCACAAATTCTTGATGGACATGGCTTCTTCTCCTTCTTCCTCTTTAAAATTAAATTAATAATAAAATTAAAATTAAACAGGAGGACTATTTCTTGAAGACTACGGCTAGGAATTGCAAATTTGGAGATTTTCAAGTAGGACGATCAAATAGAGATTCAGCAATCAAATCGAGATTCAACGATTCAACAATTCGACAACTAGTTTCTAGATCTCAATTTCTTAGTCCACGATCTGTAAGTTCTAGTTACTTTGAGATTTAAACTTGTTAATTGTAATTGGGACATGAAATAAAGTGAAATTGGACTTAAGTATGATAATCGATTCACGTCTATTCTAGTTTCCATTTTGGATCTTGACATTTGGGAATATTGCTATGAAATCAGTTTGGACCTATTCATGTTATAAATTGGAATTGGACTTGAGTATGATAATTGATTCATATCTATCTTTATTCATCTTGGATCTTGACTTTTGGAAATATTGCTATGAAATAAGTTTGGACCTATTCATGTTGTAAATCAAACTCTTTTATGTCCATAACATTATCATGCCCGTGATGTTGAATCAGTCTATTATTTACAAGTTTGGGACTATCACCTTATGCCATAACTATCACCTTATCTTGCTAGATTTGAAATCCTGTTAATTTCTATATGACAGTGATGTTGTAACCAATTATCTCAAGTATACCATGTTAGACTTGTAATCCCTTTAATCACTTTATGCTCGTCCTTTTTTCCTACCATAGTTTTGATGTTATTCCCTTTATTTCTGGATTTGGATTTACTTGTAATTTAGATCGATTTAGGTTTACATGCGATGGGAATACGATTGGGTAGATTAGGCAAAAACATGAATTGGTTATGAAATTGATAATAGGCATAAGTTGAAACTTGACATGGAACTTGACATGAAACTCGCCATGAAACTTGACACGAACTTGACATTAAATTTGAACATGGACAAGACACTAGAATGGACTTGAAAATGGCCAACTCGAGGTTGGGTTGAGTTTGCAGTGTAATTCTTCCCGGAACCGCCCGACAAATCTAGTGACTGCAAACAATAGGATCCAATGTGAGTAGTTGGTCATGTCGCGCTTCAAACCCAAGGTCAGACTGAGTTGTAGTGTAAATCTGCCTGGAACCGCCCGGCATATTCAGTGACCACAACAACAGGTCTGATGTGAGAGGTTGGGGTACATTAATGAATTAATGCCACATGATAGGGTTAAGCCTTGAACAGGAAAGACAACACTTAACCAACTTGACACATGATTTGTAGGGTTAAGTCATGAATTTCAAAGACAACACTTAACCAACTTGACACATGATTTGTAGGGTTAAGTTACAAAATTTGAACGACAATACTTAATCAACTTGACATGCTAGACTGATAAGGGTTAAGTCAAGAATTTAAATGACAACACTTAACCAGCTGGACGAAAACCGTAGTTACATGGTCCATTTCAGCAGTAACCCACTAGATGTATCATGGTACCCTGGAACTAGGCAGGGTGAGGCACGATTACTGGGCTGATTGTAAGCGACCAGAACGATGGCTGGGTTGGTGCGCCAGTGTAGGTTCAAACGGACTATGGTCGTGCACGTAGTCCGGAGTTGAAAAAGCAGGCATTGGGCATCAGTAGGTTTACCTGTGCATGCTTGATTCGTGTCGGTGGTTGGCACCCTAGGGCTTGATACACCCTATGGTGGACCTAGCACTAGTGACTACATCCGTGATAGGGTCGTATGACACAGACACATGACGAGCTTGAACTTGTATGGAGCCGATCGATTAGTGGATCGTTCCGTTGGACCTAGTAATGGGTCATTTCATGATATTGGGCCAAGGGATCATTTCATGGTTAATATACGACATGGGTTTAGGATACTAGTACAGTTGGTGCAGCGAATCTTGAACATGTGATGCTATACTTGATTTAAACTTGAATTATCCTGCTATCTTAGCCTATCTTGCCCCTATTGACAGCATCCTTATGTTTACTTTCAGTTTATACTTGTCATGTTACCTTTACCTGTTTTTATGCTGAAAGTCACTAGGACTTATCAGTCATTATGACTGACCCGTTTTCTTTCGTCTGTTTTTCTTTCGTTCCCCCCTTGTTCTCAGGGAGGAAACTCTAGCTCTTAGCTTGGTTTTCGCTTGCTTTCGGTTCAGCTCATGTACGGTTTGATCTTGAGCTATGCTATGGTTGCATTTCTGCTACCTTTGTGGAATTAAGCTACTTTTGATGTTTTAAGTTTTATGCTTCTTTATTTATTCAAGGCAGAACTTGTTGTAATGTTAAATGATAGTTGGTACTTTGATGTAAAAGGTTTTGACTCTTTATGAAAGTAATGAAATTTAGATTTTGGTTCTTTCATTGTTTTATATATGTTCTGTCTTGTAATATTTCTGTATTTGTTTACCTCGATAACGCTCCTCCAAAACTAGTGCATTCCCTTTGTGAGTGACCCTAGCGGAGGTGGGTGTAACATTTGGGATCAGAGCAGAAGGTTACCAGACTGGGCAAAAGCTTTTAAAAACCTTCTAAAATTATTTTCAAAACCATTTACAAAGAAGCATTTTTTAAGAAAAGTCTTGTTTTATTTAAAGGATATTCCCCAAAAGCCATTAGCACTATCCTTTGTTTCCTCATTTTGAATCTCTTCTTACTCATTTCAGCATGTCTGGGAATCTTTACCTTCCAGAGGGCGTACCAACACCTGGCTGGTTCAGGAGGTACTTAGAGGCTAGGGCCAACGATACAGGCCTAGAAGATATTCCTCCTCCAGTTGAAGTGGTTCCTCCCCTACTCCTCCTCGTGCAAATGCTTTCTCAAAGATCTATAGAGATTTTAGGGCCATGGGTGGAAAGGATTTCAAGGGAACTGAATCATTCGTAGTAGCGAGGAACTGGCTGAAGGAGACCGAAGATTTGCTCGTCATCTTCGAAGTTGACGACAGTCAAAAGATACACCTAGCGGTGTGGTTATTTAAAGACGAAGCTTCTTATTGGTGGGAAGTTACCCATGCTGAGAGGCCAGTGGAAACTTAGGAAGATTTCAGGATGAGGTTTGAGATGAAATTCCTCTCCCAAGCTGAAAGAAGCCTACAGATGGAAAAGTTCCTTTCTCTTAAGCAAGGGAGTATGAAGGTCAAGGAGTACGTCAATCAATTCAATCAGCTGGCCCGATTTGGACTGGACTTAGTTAATACCCTTCATAAGAAGGCTCTCCATTTTGTTAAGGGATTGAATGAGCAAATTCACAGCTTGGCTATGACCCACATACCTATGGGAGCTACTTACGAAAAGTTAGTGGACATGGCACTCTTAAATAAAGAAGACCAGAATGGCAAGAAGGAGGTCAAGGAGAATGAGTCTCAAAACAAGAAGGTAGACTCCGAGAAAGGAGGCAAGAACAACAACAACAATAATGACAACAAGTCACGTGAGAAAAGAATATGCAACTTTTGTGGTATTGATGGGCATACAGTCCAGGATTGTAGAAAGAAGAAGATGAAGATGGAAGCATGCTTTCAGTGTGGTGATACTGGACATATCAGCAAGAACTACCCTAAGAAGCAAGGGCAAGGCCCGCAAGCAGGACATTCTGGGGGTACATCTTTAACTTCTCTTCCTAGATGCTCTGTTTTATCTTTTATATCTTTTCGATCCTATCTTGAGAACCTTAGGTAGAACCCTATGGATGTAAACATGTAATTGAAACATGTTATGGTTGATGGTTGCAAGTGGTTGCTAGTGGCTGCTCGTGGTTGCAAAGCACACATTAGGCCCTAGATCGGCTCGGTCACATTTTCATATTGCATATGCATGAGTGTTTATACTTGTACATGGATGGAAACTTGATATGCTATCATTTGGATGTTGCATACGAACGAATGTTTGTACACTCATGTAGTGATTATAAAGTGTGTTAGGAATTTGCATACATGTTGGACTCATTACACTAACACATTTTGCATTAAGGAGGTTTACTGAATTAGTAACCGCCTGATCTTTTGCATTAGATAAGTACATATACACAAACTCTTGCATAAGTTCATACAACAATAGAAATCTTTTAAGGACAATGGTTGCTCGTGGATGATGGTTGAGTAGATGGATGATTGGATGGTAGGATACATTCTTCCTAACTTAGAGATTTCGGGGACGAATTCCTTTTAAGGAGGGGAGAATGTAACAAGCCGAATTTTAATAACATGTTAAAACCATAAATCAAGGCAGATTTAATTTAAAGTGAGAATCATAGGAAATAGGTTCGCCATTGCGTTTGTCTCGGAATTCTGCATGAAATCGAGTCTGAGTTTTCGAAAATCGGAGTCCGTATGACCAAGTTATGACCTCTAGAAGTTTCACGAATTTTCAGAATAAAAAACAGCTCGAAATTCGAATTCAAAACCCCAGAACAGGCTGGGCAGGAAAATTCCCGCCCATGGACCAGGTCGACCTGGGGGTCGACCAGAGTGTCGACCTCCCAGGGGCCAGGTCGACCATAGTGTTGACCTAGGGGTCGACCTTCCTCCCGAAACCCAGTTTTTGAACCTGATGCATTCTGATGTATTTAGACTCGTTTCGTGACCAGATTCATGACTCGAAAACTATATAAACCGCCCCTAGCCCCATTCTCTTTACACCATTCTTCTCTAACCTTATGCTGCATAAATTCTTAATGGACATGGCTTCTTCTCCTCCTTCCTCTTCAAAATTAAATTAATAATAAAATTAAAATTAAACAAGAGGACTATTTCTTGAAGATTACGACTAGGAATTGCAAATTTGGAGATTTTCAAGTAGGACGATCAAATAGAGATTCAACAATCAAATTGAGATTCAACAATTCAACAATTCGACGACTTGTTTCTAGATCTCAATTCTTAGTCCACGATCTGTAAGTTCTAGTTACTTTGAGATTTAAACTTGTTAATTGTGATTGGGACATGAAATAAAGTGAAATTGGACTTAAGTATGATAATCGATTCACATCTATTCTAATTTCCATTTTGGATCTTGACATTTGGAAATATTGCTATGAAATCAATTTGGACCTATTCATGTTATAAATTGGAATTGGACTTGAGTATGATAATTGATTCATATCTATCTTCATTCATCTTGGATCTTTTATGTCCATAACATTATCAAGCCTGTGATGTTGAATCAGTCTATTATTTACAAGTTTGGGTCTATCACCTTATGCCATGACTATCACCTTATCATGCTAGATTTGAAATCCTGTTAATTTCTATGTGACAGTGATGTTGTAACCAATTATCTCAAGTATATTATGTTAGACTTGTAATCCCTTTTATCACTTTATGCTCATCCTTTTTTCCTACCATAGTTTTGATGTTATTCCATTTATTTCTGGATTAAGATTTACTTGTAATTTAGATCGATTCACGTTTACATGCGATGGGAATACGATTGGGTAGATTAGGCAAAAACATGAATTGGTTATGAACATGAATCATGAACTTGATAATAGGCATAAGTTGAAACTTGACATGAAACTCGCCATGGAACTTGACACGAACTTGACATTAAATTTCAACATGGACATGACACTAGAATGAACTTGAAAATGGCCAACTCAAGGTTGGGTTGAGTATGCAGTGTAATTCTGCCCGGAATCGCCCGACAAATCCAGTGACTGTAAACAATAGGATCCAATGTGAGTAGTTGGTCATATCGCGCTTGAAACCCGAGGTCAGACTGAGTTGTGGTGTAAATATGCCCGGAACCGCCGGCATATCTAGTGATGACCACAACAGGTCTGATGTGAGAGGTTGGGGTACATTAATGAATTAATGCCACATGATAGGGTTAAGCCATGAACAGGAAAGACAACACTTAACCAACTTGACACATGATTTATAGGGTTAAGTCATGAATTTGAAAGACAACACTTAACCAACTTGACACATGATTTGTAGGGTTAAGTCATGAATTTGAATGACAACACTTAACCAACTTGACATGCTAAATTGATAAGGGTTAAGTCACAAATTTAAATGACAACACTTAACCTGTTGGACGAAAACCCTAGTTATGCGGTCCATTTCAGCAGTAACCCAGTAAATGTATCATGGTACCCTGGAACTAGGCAGGGTGGGGCACGATTACTGGGCTGATTGTAAGCGACCAGAACGGCGGCTGATTTGGTGCGCTAGTGTAGGTTCAAACGGACTATGGTCGTGCACGTAGTCCGAAGTTGAAGAAGCAGGCATTGGGCATCAGTAGGTTTACCTGTGCATGCTTGATTCGTGTCGGTGGTTGGCACCCTAGGGCTTGATTCACCCTATGGTGGACCTAGCACAGGTGACTACATTCGTGATAGGGCCGTATGACACAGACACATGACGAGCTAGAACTTGGAGGGAGCCGATCGATTAGTGGATCGTTCCGATGGACTTAGTAATGGGTCATTTCATGATATTGGGCCAAGGGATCATTTCATGGTTAATATACGACATGGTTTTAGGATACTAGTACAGTTGGTGCAGCGAATCTTGAACATGCGATGCTATACTTGATTTAAACTTGAATTATCCTGCTATCTTAGTCTATCTTTCCCCTATTGACAGCATCTTTATGTTTACTTTCAGTTTATACATGTCATGTTACCTTTACCTATTTTTATGCTGAAAGTCACTAGGACTTACTAGTCATTATGACTGACCCGTTTTCTTTCACCTCTTTTTCTTTCGTTCCCCCCTTGTTCTCAGGGAGGAAACTCTAGCTCTTAGCTTGGATTTTGCTTGCTTTCGGTTCAGCTCATGTACGGTTTGATCTTGAGCTATGCTATGGCTGCATTGCTGCTACCTTTGGGGAATTAAGCTACTTTTGATGTTTTAAGTTTTATGCTTCTTTATTTATTCAAGGCAGAACTTGTAATGGAAAATGATAGTTGGTACTTTGATGTAAAAGGTTTTGACTCTTTATGAAAGTAATGAAATTTAGCTTTTGGTTCTTCCGTTGTTTTATTTATGTTCTGTCTTGTAATATTTCTGTGTTTGTTTACCTCGATAACGCTCCTCCAAAACTAGTGCATTCCCTTTGTGAGTGACCCTCGCGGAGGTGGGGTGTTACAGTATGGGCTCAACAAAAGGCCCCGAGTAAAGAACCACACTGATCTAGAACCAAGGAAATCAGAGGCAACAAACCCAACAGACCAATCCCAAAGGCGAAAGAACTGAAGGCACTATACCGAAAGGACATAAGGTTTACCCGGAATCCGCAAGCCTACATTCGTGGGTCACTTCAGAGACTCAAGTATCGCTCGGGGACCGTGACCAAGGCACCAAAAGCGGTCGAAGGGCAAGCACCCGAAGCCAAGAATATAACGACCGACAAGGATCCCTACAGGCCCACTAGCCCATCGACAGAAGGAGTCCTGAGACACTATAAATAGGGCCTTAGAGGCCGCATAAAAAGGGGGCTTCACTTACTTTCTTTTTTTGGTAATCTTCAAAAACAACTCACAGGGAAACATTAATGGAGAATTCCTCTCTATGATCTCAATGTATTTCTATTAAATGCTTAATGAAAGGAAAATTTATTATGAGAAAACTATTCTGTAAGTGTGTACTCTCATTTCTCTAATTGCAATAGTCGTAGTTTATTATTCATTCTGCAGAATAGCTCATCTTCGCGCCCATCACACCCTTAAATGGTGATCAAATCCCATTTGCTAAGCCTAGATCCAATCTGATAGACCCCAGTGAACATGCGCCTTTATGTCTTAACCTCCCAATCTCCCACCAAGGCCAATCCGAGAAGAGCACCAATCCACCCATTTTTTCCCTACGGTCTGTCCCTACTAACCCATTTCCTGTGTTGACGAAAAATAGCGATAACATTTTGGCGCTAGGAGGAGGGCTGAACCGCCGACCTTGTGGTTAACAGCCACATACCTACTTGTGATCATCCCATCCAGAATTAAGATCTTGAGAACCTTCAGAGTAAGGAATTCCCACCGATGACTGATAGATTCCCAACAACTGAGGCGAACATTGACGAGCCATGGGCAGTTGAAAGATTCAATTTAGAAAACCTCCACATTCAAGAGAAAGAGATGGACATAGAGCCTTATGACCCAGATCGATGGAGCATTAATCCCTTCTACGTAGGATCAACCACGATTTTTTCCTTTTACCAGCCCTCGACTGAGAGATATAATTCCTTCCTCCTCGCCAAAAGAGCCATTCTCGCAAAGGCCAGAGAAAACATAATTGAACGAAGCATAGAGAAAGTTCCTATCCCCCTAACCGATGTAAAATCTAAAGAAGATGCACACTCGTATTGAAGAGCAGTAAAGAGAAAGTGCAGAGATAATGAAGGAATAGCAAAACTAAGTGGAAAAAAGACCAAAATGCAGCGGTAGAAAAAGGATTTCGAGTCAAGGTTACCAAAGGGTTATAAGCACACTATATCGATTGAGGGTATCTATTTCCTGACAAGACATGAGTTAAACTTCTGGGCGTCGCCTAAGAAGAAGACCAAAAACGAAGCTAAAAGAGGAGGATCATATTGCTACTACCATATGGTAAATGGACATGAAACCAACCATTGCAAAGTACTGGAGGGAATGATAATTAGATTTTTGAACCAAGGAAAATTACAAAATTATGTGAGGAAAGCATAGACTGTTATGCCATCGAGATCCTACTAAAATTATGAGAGAATGATTATAACCTGTAAAAAAAATGACCACGGAAAGGTCAGACCACAAATGGAATAAGGAGGAGAAAAACCCTTGTCAGCACTCAAATAGTCCGGGCAAGGCATCCCCTGGAGGGGGATGGTGTGTTAGTCTTTCTCCATGACCAAACCAGAGGGGGCAGGGTTAAAGCATCGAGAGCATAAGCCGTCGTTTCGCACTAGAAATGGTCATGGCGGTGCATCTAAATCTAGCACGCCCTGCCTCTTCTCGCAGAAGAGTATGCCCTACCTCTACTCGAACTAAGCACGTCCTACCTTTGCTCGCAGAAGAGCACATCCTACCTCTGCTTATGTTCCGCGTTACCCACAGAAGGGAACGCAAACCCCTATCATCACCTGCGATGGTCAGGATAGGGCACCCCTTGGAGGGGGTGGCGTATAAGCCTCTATCAGTGCCTACGATGGCCCGTATAGAGCGTCAAAAGAGTAAACCTTAGTTTTGTGCCTACGATGGCCCTGTCTAAGTTTCTAAGCCCTTATTATTGCCTAAGATGGTCAGGATAAGGCGCCTCCTAGAGGGAGGTCGGGTAAGTCCTTGGGCCCAGCTTGTGGATTAGCCAACCAAGCGCACCAGACGCACAGGTCCAGAGAGTGGCCAACAATGCACGTACATCCTCTGCTTTGACAACGAAAGCCCAAGGGGAGGCTCAAGAAGCACGTACACCCTCTGCTTCCCGAATCCAATCTAAAGGGGATGCTCGATCTAATTAATAACCGGAGGAGGTTCCGGTTATCTAAACTGATACCCGAATCTGGGTCGATCTGGCGCTCTAATTAATAACCGGAGGAGGTTCTGGTTCTCTAAACTGAAACCCGAATCTGGGTCGATTCAGAACTCTAATTAATAACCGGAGGAGGTTACGGTTCTCTAAAATGATACCTGAATCTGATTTGATTTGGCGCTCTAATTAATAACTGGAGGAGGTTCCGGTTCTTTAAATCGATACCCGAATCTGGTTCGATTCAGCGCTCTAATTAATAACCGGAGAAGGTTCTGGTTCTCTAAACTAATACCCGAATCTGGGTTGATTCAGTGCTCTACTAATACCGGAGAAGGTTTCGGTCTTCTATGCTGTCACCCGAATCTGGGTGGATCCGACTTTATACGTATACCGGAGGAGGTCCCGATCAATTATTATGGACACCTGAACCGGGGATTGATCCGGTGTGTCATAGATATAGAAAGGAGGTTCTAACTGTCGGGATGACTGTCTGAAGACCTCCAAGATAGATATCTCAAGTCAGGACATCCTAGGATGCCCACTAAAGAAGACCAACAAAATTTGAAAACAAACGAAAAGCCCATTACAAGGTCAGGTACAAAAAAAAGAAAGGTCGTGTTTTTCATACTTACAGAAAATTTCTTAAGTTATTCATCGTACAAGTAACTCACAATCATGTCCTATACCAACAGTCATTTACATATTAAAAATTTATCACTACATGAGTTTATTCATCAAAGAGATCACATCGTCGACACCCCTATCATAAAGCAAAATTATGTGTCGCCATCATGAAACTTCATTAAACATCTAGATCCTCTCCATCCTCAGGTATAGGGGGTTGATGGCATGACGCAGTGCCACATCTAATAGCTTGTTAAGTCTTTGAACTTTCCTGATTATCTCGTCTGTGTGACCGGAAGGTTGTGGCTGTAGTTTCAAAACACTATTGTAAGCTCTACACATCGCCCTAATAGATTTTCTTTCCTTTTCTAAATCAAAAATGCTCATATGTAAATCATGATTTTCTTCCCGCAAATGTCTGATCTGATCGGCATACCTAACGACGAGGTCGTGAGAATCCTTGATTAGTTTAATGTCATAAATTCCTTTCATCTCGGCTACCACCCTTTTACACCACTTAGAAATAGATGTTTCCGTTAAACCCGGTGGAGCGTTATTCAAGTAATAATATTTCTGAGGAGCGGGGGCTTTGTGGACGGTCATGACGCCAGGGGATGAAACTCCCGTCATTATAGGGATGTTCTCATAACAGTATTCCCACGTCTCACACTTTGTAGTAACATTGTTTAAATCGATTTCCAAGTCAATGTAGCGTTGACGAAGATTTCGTAGCTCAGCTTCGAACTCGACGGAGGGTTTAGTCTTTATGTACGTCTTCCACTCCAAGATGGTTCTATCCTTCCCTTCCAACCGTTCTTTCAAAGTATTCATCCTCTCGGTTAAATGTTTGATGAATAAGTCCTGATGTAAAAAACCCCTTTCATGAGATATATAAATCCCCTCTTTTTCGGGCGGCATTCCGCCCCAGGGAGAAAGGATCTCGCGCTGATCAACCTGCCCACAAACATAAAAAAACTAATTACGATTTTACTTTATTTTACGTTAGAAAGTCATATCCCCTTCTCCTCCTTACACACCATTACACGGGTTAAGCCCAGGGCCTACCAACTAGAACATATATGCAGAAAGGCCAATTATAAATACATCACTATCTCACGCACCTACTGTTTATGTAGTGCCTCAGCATGTTTAATCCTAAATTTCCTTAACATGGCTTCATGGTCCTCACTACACAAGTTCGAGAAGAGCTGAGGAAACATGATATAAGCACACTCAAATCCCTCGAGAAAACGCGCTTTCTTGAAAGCATGGATAAGCATCATGCGTAGCTCTTCTCTCAACCTACAAGTTGTGTGTAATGCCTCCTTATAGTAAATTAAACTCTATAATGATGCAAATAGCCACATTAGCCCTCACCGACAACGAAAGGGGGAACCCATACAAGTGTTGCGTAGGCTATAGAATCAAATATATATGAGTGTATTATCTACCCAACATAAAAATGGTTTGGACTTTTGTCACCTAACTTTGCTTAAGGCAGGAAAATGGTTTCTTTTTATCTATTATAACAATAAGAAAATATTTAAAGTCAAACATCCCGAATAAAAAAAAGGTACACCGAAGGAAAAAGCTATACCCGAAGAGAAGGAACTTCGTGATCAACAATTTCTCTCCTTCCCGGAAGGCCAGAAGGTCCGACCCCTCTGGTTAATGGAAACTGTAACACCCCACCTCCGCCAGGGTCACTCGCAAAGGAATGCACTAGCTTTGGAGGGGGCATTATTGGTAAACATGCATAATGATATAGCAAGGCAGGACATGACATATATATATATGTAAATAAACAGAGTAAGTAAATAAAACAGCGGAAGATTTTTAAACCATTTCAAAAACAAGTCTGGTACATCAAAATGTCAATTTCCCCAAATAAACAAGTCTAGTACATGAAGTAACATCATCTGAAACTGAAAAAGGAAAACATAAAAGTAGCTATCCCCAAAGTGGAAGAAACCATAGCAAGCCCAAGTCCAAAGCATACATGAGCTATCCAAGAAAGCAGCCAAGATCCAAGCTAGGCTCCTGTATTCCCTCCCTGAGAACCTGGGGGGGGGGGGGAAACGGAAGAAAAGAGGCGAAACAAAACGGGTCAGTCAAAAAGACTGAGTAAGCCCTGCTACGATCAGTCTATAAACTAATAAAGTTAACATCATGATGGGAACTGAGATGATCATAGATAACAACATACTGGCATGGTAAATTAACTACAAGATAGATAGAGGTGTCATCGCATAAAACATGGCTAAGTTTTGCACCACGGTGTACTAGCTACCCAACATAACCAGTATTGATCCCTTGGCCCATGCTTTGGCCCAATAACATGAGGTGGCCTTAATACAAGGTCCAACCCAACGGTCTAGTCGATCGGCTCCCTATAAACCTAACACGTCAAGTGTTGGTGTCCATACGGCCCACATATGGATGTAGGTAGTCTGTGCTGGGCCCACCTTTGGGTGTATCAAGCCCTCGGTTGTCGACCCCGGACACTTAAGCAATAATGCACAGCCCTAACCTACTGGTACCCGTGCCTCGAGTTTGTCCAACATCGGACTACGTGCACGTCCGTAGCCCGCCGGACCCGCACCGCTGTACCACTCAGCCGTCGCTTTGGTCGCTTACATCAGTCCAGTAATCGTGCCCCGCCCTAGCCTAGCCTCTAGGGTTGTGAATGATACCAAACTGGGATTACTGCTGGAACAGACCACGTTGCTAGGGTTTCTAATAGGGTTAAGTGTGATTTAACCCTTCACTAATCCTGGATTAAACTGGTTAAGTGTGGCTTAACCCCATTCTAATCCCTTGAACTCCCAAATTGATTAAATTGGTTAAGTGTAACTTAACCCCATTTTCATCCCTTGAATCCCCAAATTGGTTAAGTATTAGTGGACCCTGACTTAACCCTAATTATGAGGCATTAATTAACTTAATGCACCTCAACCTCTCACATTAGACCTTGTTGTGGTTACTAGTTAGGCCGGGCGGGTCCGGGTAGCTTTACACCACAACTTGGTCTAACCTCGGGTCTTGGCACCCCATGACCAACTTCTCACATTGGGTCCTATTGTTTGTAGCCACTAGTTAAGCCGGTCGGTTCCGGGTAGAATTACGCTACAAACTCAACCCAACCTCGAGTTGGCCACACTTATGTTTTCTAAGTGTCATGTCCACTTTATTTCAAAACATAATCACAAGTCAAACAATTACTTGGGTAGACCTAACTTAATAGGTAAATTCCCAAGGGGTAGACCTAACTTAATAGGTAAATTCCCAATCTTATATTTTTATGTATTTTAAGTTTACCCCAAAACCCCCAACGTCATTCTATCGCTTACATATTCGTAGTAACGCATAAAGGATAGGAAGAGGGAACTTGGCACAACATAAACTTGCACAACAGTCATGCATAACGTGTTAGACTTGCACAACTTAGCGTAGTGAACTTGCATATTACCATAAAACATGCATAACATGTTAAACTTGCATAACTTAGCATAATGAACTTGCATATTACCATAATCATGCATAACTTGTCAAACATGCACAACTTGTCATTTTAAACTTGCATAAACATGCACAACTTGTCAAAACATGCACAACTTGTCAAAACATGCACAACTTGTCATTTTAAACTTGCATAAACATGCACAACTTGCCAAAACATGCACAACTTGTCAAAACATGCACAACTTGTCATTTTAAACTTGCATAAACATGCACAACTTGCCAAAACATTCACAACTTGTCAAAACATGCACAACTTGTCAAAACATGCACAACTTGTCATTTTAAACTTGCATAAATATGCATAACTCAATAAGCGTACAAATCATGGCTTAGCAAACTTGCATAAACATGCATAACTTAATAAACATACAAATCATGGCTTAGCAAACTTGCATAAACATGCATAACTTAATAAACATAAAAACCATGGCTTAACAAACTTGCATAAACATGCATAACTTATAAATCTTGCAAATCATGGCTTAGTATACATGCATAACTTAATAGATTTGCAAATCATGGCTTAGTACCCTTGCATAACATGCACAACTCAATAAACATACATAAACCCCAACTTCGATCACACATTAACTTTATAGTTTCTAAAATGAGGGTAAGAGGGCTTACAATGCTTATGCGGACTCAAATGAGTACAACAAATGCAAGAAACCCCTTATGCAACTAATTAAAGCCCCCAAATGCAAGCAAACTTGATCAAGACTCCTCCTTTATGATGCCAATTGAAAAACAAGCCTTTAATGCAAGCTAAGGAGGATCATACAAGCCTAAATACCCTTGTATGCATGGAAATCTCTTAGGGATTTGTTTAGGAATTGTATGAAGAGGGTGGAGGCCATGAGAGTTTTGATTTTGGCATAGTTTAGTTACTAGGATGAATAATGAATGATTTAGGGTAGGTTAGGGTCTTATTTATAGATTAGGTTAGTGATTTGAACCATAGGATTAACCCTAGATTCAATTAGGGCCCTCAGATCCCGGAACTCTCTAGAAACAAGCCACAAGACCCAACCCTAATCAGAAATGGTGCACCAGGCTAAGCAGCCCGTGCACCCCCTGTCGACAGGGCTGTCGACAGGGCAGTCGACATGCCAAGACCCCTGTCGACAGGCCTGTCGACAAGGGGTCCTGGCGGGATTTTTCCCGCCTTGGCACAGCTGGCCCAATTCCTTAAATTTGAATCTGATTTTTAAAACTTGAATTTTCTGAAAACTTCGACGGGCCATATCTGGGTCATACGGACTCCGATTTTCGAAAACTCGGACTCTGTTTCGCGTATTTTCCCGAGACGAACGCAATGGCATTGCCCGTTTCCCCTGATTCCCATTTTATAATTTAATTCTGCCTCGATTTTCATTATTACAGGTTGTTGAAAATACGGGTTGTTACATTCTCCCCTCCTTAAAGGATTTCGTCCCCGAAATCTTCAAGTTAGGAGGAACGTATCCTACCATCCAATCATCCATCTACTCAAAGCATCATCCACGAGCAATCATTGTCCTTACAAGATTCTAAATGCTGGATGAACATATGCAAAAGTGTGTGTATATGTACTTACCTAATGCAAAAATCAGGCGGTTACTGATACAGTAAACCTCCTTAATGCATATGTATGTAAATCAGGCGGTTACTGGTACAGTAAACCTCCTTAATGCATATGTATGTCAGTGAAATGAATCCATATGTATGCAAATTCCTACCATAATTCATAGTATCTATATGAGTGCACATAACATTCATCCATATGCAACATCCATGTGGTAGCACACAAGTTTCAACCATGAATAAGCATAAACACTCATGCATATGCAACATGAAGAGTGTGCGAGCCGATCTAGTGCCTAATGTGTATAATGCATCCACGAGTAACCACTTGCAAACACTTGCAACCACTTGCAACCATCAAGCATAACATGTTTCAAACACATGTTTCAACCAAAGGGTTTCTACCAAAGGTTCTCATGACGAGATAGACATGATAAACTAGATAAACTAGACAAACTCCTTTTTGGATTACAAGAAATCCATTCAAACTTTGACATATAGTACTAACCGATGAGTCTTAACCCCCTTATGGAGTTTACAACAGAAATAAGGTTGAGAATGGGACCGAGAGGATATATACGAAAGATAACTTGCAAGCAAGCTCCACAGGAAAACTAGGATCAAGGATGCACTCTTAAAAAGAGATATGATGCGCGTATCTAGTCTTCACTCTTCTTAGTCACGTTTCCTTGAGCTTAACTCCACTGTGCTTTGACTATCTTCCACTTCATGATTCCTTGGCTTCTTAACTCCTATTTCCCAAATTCGAGTTGGAACTCATTTCATTATTGCCTCTCGTCTTTCTTTCCCACTTGTTCTTTTTTTTCTGTATACTTGGCTTAAACATACTATAACCTCATGATTTCATGCAAGCTCTCCAAAATTCACTAGTGAGTCCTGGATGTCGTCTTCTTACCATAAGGTATTCCATGCAGCAGAACTTTTCTTGGAAATACCACTCCACGTTGCCAATTGCCCTTATAAACGTGATTTCCTATAACTCAGGCTTAATCGACATGAACCATCCGCCTATAGGCCGTACCTTGATTCCGTTGCCTACCCATGGTTTTCTGTAGGCTATTTCAGAACTGGCCAACTTCTTGAGGGTAAACCGTTGCTGACCATGATGCAGTCCTCTCGCTCTTCACTGGACTGAAATGAGCACTCTTCATGAATCTACCTATTATGACCCTCATACCCGTATTCCCTTTCTTTGATCTAGGTAGTCCATCCACATAATCTATCGAATTTTTTTCATGCTTCCCTTGCGAAACCCCCAATAGAGGTAATGGCCCACTGGGCTTCTATGACTTGGCCTTAACTTGGTGGCACAACATGCCTCCTGAGACCAACTCGGCCACCTTCTCGAGTGATGCGCATCTTCAAGAACCTTCTTTACCAAGTCCTCCACTCGAGAAACACATACTCTCTCATCGCGCCTTAGTCATCCCTTGTCATCTATAATATAACTAACGAGGTGACTTAACATCTCGCCTCGAATCAACCGGTCCATGTACTTGACTAACTGCGGGTCTTCTTCCTGCGAAACCCCCTTCTTGATCCAGAAGAGTAAGTCTAAGCTCCGGGAATGCTAACTAACTAGCCAAACGGAGGAGGCTTCTTACTTCAATTGCCCTTCTCAGAGTTTTCCGGTCTTAACCCGCAACCACTTTAGCGGAACCCACCGCTAAGTCTTACTTAAGAACTATGTGCCTAAGAAATCCAACTTCTTTCCTCCAAAGTGACATTTGGAGGACTTGACCTTCCACTGGTGGCTCTAAGCGTATCCATCTCCTCCTTGAGATGTATAGCATGTTCTTCCTCGTTCTTTTGAGGAGATCAAAATATCGTCCATGACGACCATGACAAACTTGTTCAAGGACCCCCTAAACACCCTACCCATCGAGTTCGCGTAATATGCGGGTGCCTTAGTCAAACCAAATAGCATGACTAGCCATTCTAAAAATCCATCTAGAGTCCTAAACGCAGTCTTGTCAATTCCATCCTCAGCCATCCTAAGCTGATGGAATCCGGTAGCTAGGTCAAAAGAAAACGGATGCTCCTACCAGCTGATCAAACAAATCATCGATCCCTGGTAACGGTTGTCTATTCTTTTCAACATGTAAGCGAAGCAAATTATCCATATTAGTAACGAATACTACTGGAGCACCCTACTCGGAAATGCCTCGTCTCAGAAAGTTCTTCCCAAGCAACTCCTTGACTTGCTTTCTTACTCTCACCTCGTGAGGTCACGTGCCTAACCGGTCACGAAACTGGCTTGGTATTACCAACCAGATAATACGGAAATCTATCCCACGTCTAAGGGTAACCCCTTCACTTTCCCCAAGATATCAGGATATTCTCGGACCACCCTCAAAGATTTCAAACTATCGATAGATGAGTTGAGGGATTCAAGATAACATAACATGACGGGACCCATAGGGTTGCTAGAAATTTCTAGGGTATTACCGAGGCGAGTCATGAGCCCCACACCCTATATACAAAAACCCAGAATGGCTCCAAAATAGGACGACCATTCCATGCCCAAAACCAACCCATATCCCCCGAAACCGAGAATATAAACATCCCACGAGAATTCTATACTCAAGATAGAAATTTTCAAATCCACTCAGACCACAGACAGGCGGGCAGAACCCCCAATTGGATTTGAAACACATACGGGATCATCAACTACACTAGTACTTAGGTGCAAAACTTTCAACTGGATCAGATGAAATAAAACTATGCGATGTGCCAGAATCAAACAAAGTTTGAACAGGGAAAATCAGAAAATGTAAACAAGATTTTCAACAGAAACACTACCTCTATCATGAGCTGGAAGAACGGGGTGGAGGGGATGAATTCGCCCTCCAGATAGTCCTGCACACTGAGTCTGACCTTGCCCTTGCTTCCTTGGGCAATCCTTGCTGAAATGTCCAAACTCACCACAATCAAAGCATTCGCCCCGCTTTCTCTTCTCCTTTTTCCTACATTCCCTGGCTATATGTCCAACTTTACCACAGAAGTTGCATTTCATATTCCCTCTTGGCTTGTCCTTGCGGTTGTTGTTATCCTTGCCCTGTTTCCCGGAATTTACTCTCTTGCCTTGAGACTCATTCGCCTTGACCTCTTTCTTGTCATTGTTATCTTCTTCTTGAAGTAGGGCCAGATTCACCAAATTCTCGAAAGTCGCCCCCAAGGGTATGTGAGACATGGCCAAGCCGTGTAATGGCTCGTTTAATCCTAGAGCAAAGTGTAGGGCCTTCTTCTGAGCTGTATTAACCAAGTCTAAATTGACACGAGCCAGTTGATTAAACTTATCTATGTATTCCCTAATAGTCATGTCCCCTTGCTTCAGTGATAAGAATCTCAGTCCAAACCTTCCTCTAAAATCATCCCAAGTCTCAATTGGCCTAGTAGCGGTGGTGACTACCCACCAACGTGCAGCTTCTTCCTTTAGCAACCATACTGCTAATAAAACCTTCCTGCGGTCACCTATATCAAAAGTGGCTAAAAGATCTTCGGTCTCTTTCAACCAATTCCCTGCTTCTACAAAAGTCTCTGTTCCATTAAAATTCTTGCCTCCCATCCTCTTAAAGTTCTTGTAAGTTTCCGCGAAATCCGCTTGTGGAGGCTGAGGGGGAAGAGGAACATCAGCTACGGGAGGAGAGGGAGGAACAGCGGCCTCGACTGGGGAGACAACATTAGGGACACCCGGGACCGGTGCCGTGACTTCCAAGTACCGACGAAACCAATCGGGTATCGTTACCCCTTCGGGAAAGATGAGATTATCAGACATGCTGGAAACGAAAAGGAAAGAGTTTAAACGAGGAGTCAAAGGATAGTGCCAATGGCTTTTGGGGAATAGCCTTTTAAAACAACTAGACTTTTCTTTGGAAAATACTTTATACTTGGTTTTGAAAATAGTTTTTCAAAAGTTTTTTAAAACCGTTTTATCCCTTCTCGTAAACCATATGCTCTGATACCAAATGTAACACCCCACCTCCGCCAGGGTCACTCGCAAAGGAATGCACTAGCTTTGGAGGGGGCATTATTGGTAAACATGCATAATGATATAGCAAGGCAGGACATGACATATATATATATGTAAATAAACAGAGTAAGTAAATAAAACAGCGGAAGATTTTTAAACCATTTCAAAAACAAGTCTGGTACATCAAAATGTCAATTTCCCCAAATAAACAAGTCTAGTACATGAAGTAACATCATCTGAAACTGAAAAAGGAAAACATAAAAGTAGCTATCCCCAAAGTGGAAGAAACCATAGCAAGCCCAAGTCCAAAGCATACATGAGCTATCCAAGAAAGCAGCCAAGATCCAAGCTAGGCTCCTGTATTCCCTCCCTGAGAACCTGGGGGGGGGGGGGAAACGGAAGAAAAGAGGCGAAACAAAACGGGTCAGTCAAAAAGACTGAGTAAGCCCTGCTACGATCAGTCTATAAACTAATAAAGTTAACATCATGATGGGAACTGAGATGATCATAGATAACAACATACTGGCATGGTAAATTAACTACAAGATAGATAGAGGTGTCATCGCATAAAACATGGCTAAGTTTTGCACCACGTTGTACTAGCAACCCAACATAACCGGTATTGATCCCTTGGCCCATGCTTTGGCCCAATAACACGAGGTGGCCTTAATACAAGGTCCAACCCAACGGTCTAGTCGATCGGCTCCCTATAAACCTAACACGTCAAGTGTTGGTGTCCATACGGCCCACATATGGATGTAGGTAGTCTGTGCTGGGCCCACCTTTGGGTGTATCAAGCCCTCGGTTGTCGACCCCGGACACTTAAGCAATAATGCACAGCCCTAACCTACTGGTACCCGTGCCTCGAGTTTGTCCAACATCGGACTACGTGCACGTCCGTAGCCCGCCGGACCCGCACCGCTGTACCACTCAGCCGTCGCTTTGGTCGCTTACATCAGTCCAGTAATCGTGCCCCGCCCTAGCCTAGCCTCTAGGGTTGTGAATGATACCAAACTGGGATTACTGCTGGAACAGACCACGTTGCTAGGGTTTCTAATAGGGTTAAGTGTGATTTAACCCTTCACTAATCCTGGATTAAACTGGTTAAGTGTGGCTTAACCCCATTCTAATCCCTTGAACTCCCAAATTGATTAAATTGGTTAAGTGTAACTTAACCCCATTTTCATCCCTTGAATCCCCAAATTGGTTAAGTATTAGTGGACCCTGACTTAACCCTAATTATGAGGCATTAATTAACTTAATGCACCTCAACCTCTCACATTAGACCTTGTTGTGGTTACTAGTTAGGCCGGGCGGGTCCGGGTAGCTTTACACCACAACTTGGTCTAACCTCGGGTCTTGGCACCCCATGACCAACTTCTCACATTGGGTCCTATTGTTTGTAGCCACTAGTTAAGCCGGTCGGTTCCGGGTAGAATTACGCTACAAACTCAACCCAACCTCGAGTTGGTCACACTTATGTTTTCTAAGTGTCATGTCCACTTTATTTCAAAACATAATCACAAGTCAAACAATTACTTGGGTAGACCTAACTTAATAGGTAAATTCCCAAGGGGTAGACCTAACTTAATAGGTAAATTCCCAATCTTATATTTTTATGTATTTTAAGTTTACCCCAAAACCCCCAACGTCATTCTATCGCTTACATATTCGTAGTAACGCATAAAGGATAGGAAGAGGGAACTTGGCACAACATAAACTTGCACAACAGTCATGCATAACATGTTAGACTTGCACAACTTAGCGTAGTGAACTTGCATATTACCATAAAACATGCATAACATGTTAAACTTGCATAACTTAGCATAATGAACTTGCATATTATCATAATCATGCATAACTTGTCAAACATGCACAACTTGTCATTTTAAACTTGCATAAACATGCACAACTTGTCAAAACATGCACAACTTGTCAAAACATGCACAACTTGTCATTTTAAACTTGCATAAACATGCACAACTTGCCAAAACATGCACAACTTGTCAAAACATGCACAACTTGTCATTTTAAACTTGCATAAACATGCACAACTTGCCAAAACATTCACAACTTGTCAAAACATGCACAACTTGTCAAAACATGCACAACTTGTCATTTTAAACTTGCATAAATATGCATAACTCAATAAGCGTACAAATCATGGCTTAGCAAACTTGCATAAACATGCATAACTTAATAAACATACAAATCATGGCTTAGCAAACTTGCATAAACATGCATAACTTAATAAACATACAAACCATGGCTTAACAAACTTGCATAAACATGCATAACTTATAAATCTTGCAAATCATGGCTTAGTATACATGCATAACTTAATAGATTTGCAAATCATGGCTTAGTACCCTTGCATAACATGCACAACTCAATAAACATACATAAACCCCAACTTCGATCACACATTAACTTTATAGTTTCTAAAATGAGGGTAAGAGGGCTTACAATGCTTATGCGGACTCAAATGAGTACAACAAATGCAAGAAACCCCTTATGCAACTAATTAAAGCCCCCAAATGCAAGCAAACTTGATCAAGACTCCTCCTTTATGATGCCAATTGAAAAACAAGCCTTTAATGCAAGCTAAGGAGGATCATACAAGCCTAAATACCCTTGTATGCATGGAAATCTCTTAGGGATTTGTTTAGGAATTGTATGAAGAGGGTGGAGGCCATGAGAGTTTTGATTTTGGCATAGTTTAGTTACTAGGATGAATAATGAATGATTTAGGGTAGGTTAGGGTCTTATTTATAGATTAGGTTAGTGATTTGAACCATAGGATTAACCCTAGATTCAATTAGGGCCCTCAGATCCCGGAACTCTCTAGAAACAAGCCACAAGACCCAACCCTAATCAGAAATGGTGCACCAGTCTAAGCAGCCCGTGCACCCACTGTCGACAGGGCTGTCGACAGGGCAGTCGACATGCCAAGACCCCTGTCGACAGGCCTGTCGACATGGGGTCCTGGCGGGATTTTTCCCGCCTTGGCACAGCTGGCCCAATTCTTTAAATTTGAATCTGATTTTTAAAACTTGAATTTTCTGAAAACTTCGACGGGCCATATCTGGGTCATATGGACTCCGATTTTCGAAAACTCGGACTCTATTTCGCGTATTTTCCCGAGACGAACGCAATGGCATAGCCCGTTTCCTCTGATTCCCATTTTATAATTTAATTCTGCCTCGATTTTCATTATTACAGGTTGTTGAAAATACGGGTTGTTACAGAAACTCTGAATCATGGATGATGCACTTAGCTGGATGGTCGCCGTCTTTTGGACCAATACCCACTCTGTCTATCACTGCTCAAGGAAGCGGGAGTTACCCCCACTTCACCTGAATCACCCGAAAGCTTATCAATGTATAAAAGATCCTCGACTGCAGGGTCACCCCTCCGCGACGCCTTCACTCCTTCCTCACCCAACTTAATTCTTTTCATAACCCGATCCTGGATAAAGGAAGGAATGAAAGAGGTTCAAAGTTCACAAAGATTTTGGAGGTTGTCAGAAAAAAGATGAAATAGGGCATCTTCATAACAGTCAGATTTAATCTGTGGGAGATAGACTTGCAAAAAATCAGAAATCCTGTCTTGGGCTGCATAAATGATCTGGGCGGCACGAGAAAGCTCTTCATCTGTCTTCCGAAGCTCCCCAGCATGGGTAACCGCACCCTATGCCATTTAATGCTCTAAAGTGAAACCCTATCGGGAGTTACATCCCTAGCCTGCCTCTCCTTTTCCAAGCCCAACTCAGCGTATTCCAAGGAAGCCTTCAGCCTCTCACATTCTTCGCTCAATGCTATGTTAACCTCCCGAGGCCGAGAGATTTCAGTAGGAGAGGAAAAAGGAATGGGCTTATACACATTCCATTTCTTAATAGCCTGAGAGGGTATAAACACTCAGCATACAGTCGCGATAGGCAGAAAACCCAAAGAATGAAAAGAAAAGCATCGCACCTTAAGCTGTTGAGCAATCAGGTGCTGATAAAAATCCATCATGTCGGGAGGAGTGGAAAGAAATGAAATGTCAGAAAATTCAGGTCCAAAGAGAATGAGTTTCACAAGATCAGAAAAATCAGAAGAAAGGTCAAAAAGCCTCGAAGAGTCGGTAGTCCGAGAAGCAGAAGTATATGGTGTCACGCACATACCCATCCCGGATGTGCTTGAAGAAAACAGTGAGAAGATACCACTCCTTAATCTCCCATCAAACGCACCATCGGAAGTTGTGGAGGTAGGAGCATTGAGCTTCGATCTCTTAGTTGGTAAGTCAGTGGGAAATTCAACTAGCCTCTTGAGAGCAGCCGCGGTAGCCTGGTTCAACACATCGATAGGAGTTGGAACCTCCGCAACCGGAGCCCCTAACAAAACGAAATGCCAAGAAAAGGTCGAAAGCGTGAAATGGTAGTATCAAAAGGATATTTTAATGTAGAAATTGTTGAGTCAACAGAAATTACCTGGGAATAGTAGGGCAGAAGGAGTGAACGCTTCAGAACCCGCCAGTAGATGATTAGTACCGGGGAGACAGACTGGAGGATGCCCCCAATATCTTCTGACCATGAGGGAGGAGATTGTAAAAACATAGTTATCCTTGTTTAATAGAGTGGATCAACTCGGCGGCTTCTCGAGCAGTTCCAAAATGAGCTCAGACAAGCGAGATTCGCTCTCTGTTAGGGGTGCCCCCTCAGAAGCAAAATCTGAAAGAAAAGAATTAAAGATGCATCGCAAGCGAGAAGATAAGTACCTGCGAAAGGTCAAGAAAGCTTACCACAATTAGCAATTTTGCCGAAAACACCGGCAGGGCATTTAAAGAAAAAGAATGGTCTTCCCAGGGCATAACCTTGCCCGCACCATCATTGACAACCCTCCACAAAGGGGAAACACAGAGTAAGGGAAGGTTCTCATCCTTCGAAAAGCGCATCAGGTGACGAACAAGATTCAATGGAAAAGGAACTTGATCCAGTTCTAGAGCAATAACTTCCAAGCATAAGAGTAATGTATAAGTGCTCAGAGAAAATTGGATTGGCGCGACTCCCAAATCCTATAGAAGTCAAAGCACGAAGGGTGGAAAAGGAAAGAAGCCCCCATGTCAGACATGAATGGTTGGGTAGGCAAAATATTCCTCAGGAGGATGCATGATGTCATAACGGTCAGAAGCAGGAACGACCTCCACATCGACCATTCCAAAACTGGCAAGAATGGAATTAACATCATCTTGAGAAGTGACCAGCGATTTCCTCAAATGAAATTTTCTCCTTCGATAAGGACCATAAGCGTCGTCGGGTGATAAGTCGAGACTTGTCTTGTCAGACATAAAACTACCGGGTGATATAAAAGGTAAAGAAAAAGCAGTGGTAACTGTGCATGGATATCTACTCAAATCTACACCCCGTAAACAAGGACCAATCAGCGTTCTCCTGCTAAGGAAGATCAAAAGGCTCCAATCTGACACTTCAGAAGAAATCAGGAGTTTGACTTGAGAAGTCGAAAATACCTCTTCACTTCGGGGTGGGGGAAGGCAAATGTTACTACCAAAATCAACATTGAAGAAAAATCAGCGGCGATGGGGTATCAGATAACCAAAAGCTTGCGGAAGGCTCAATGGAGAGTGCGACCAATAATGTAAAGAGCGAGAGTAGGAAAACATAATCCGGAAGGTCGCCGCTTCAATCAGTTACTTCATCAAAGTCATTCCAACAAGACCCTTTTGACAGTATCGGCTCAATGAAAGGCCCCGAGTAAAGAACCACTCTGATCTAGAAACAAGGAAACCAGAGGCAACAAACAAAGCCCAAAGGCGAAAGCACTGAAGGCACTAAACCGAAGGGACATTAGGGTTACCCGGAACCAACTACCGAGGCACCTGCTACATGGATACCAAAAGAATGAAGTCGCAAATGACAGGAGAAACATCAGAAGCCATCTCTTGGGAATCCAGACTACCACAAAAGGCACATCAAGAGGCTAACCGAGACCCAATCGAGTACACAGGCTACCCGTACTAATTCACTTAGTACCGAAACCCGTAGAGTTTTCGAACTGGCAGACATCAACATAAACCACGAGGACAAGTTCCTCTAAGTATTCACGATAAACCCAAAAGCCTACACCCGAAAGCTCATATCCGCAAGCCTACATTCGTGAGTCACTTCAGAGACTCAAGTATCGCTGAGGGACCGTGACTAAGGCACCAAAAGCGGCCGAAGGGCAAGCACCCAAAGCCAAGAATAAAACGACCAACAAGGATCCTTATGGGCCCACTATCCCATCGACAGAAGGAGTCCTGAGCTACTATAAATAAGGCCTTAGAGGCCGCATAAAAAAGGGGGCTTCACTTTCTTTCTTTTTTTGGTAATCTACAGAAACAACTCAGAAGGAAACATTAATGGAGAATTCCTCTCTATCAATGTATTTCTATTAAATGCTTAATAAAAGGAAATCATCTTATGAGAAAACTACTCTGTAAGTGTGTAATCCAAATTCTCTAATTGCAATAGTCTTAGTTTATTATTCATTCGGCAAAATAGCTCCAGTTCGCACCCATCACACCCTTAAATGGCGATCGAATCCCACTTGCTGAGCCTAGATCCAATTTGATATACCCCAATGAACCTACGCCTTTAAGTCTTAACCTCCCAATCTCCCACCAAGCCCAATCTGAGAAGAGAACCAATCCACCCAATTTTCCCCTAAGGTCTGTCCTTGCTAATCCATTTCCGGTGTTGACGAAAAATAGCGTTAACAGTAACAACCAAGCATTGACGAAGAAATTCACTTATGAATTATTACCCAAAATTTAAACTTTGAGTTATAAATCAATTTATAACTTATGTTTATACATGTATCATGTTCAAATAAAATTCACGAACATATACGAACAACAAATTATTTTAATCACAAGTGGTTTCAAGAAATTAGAATTTTCTTACTCAAATTCTATATAATCTAAACCCTCAATTTCAATAATTATTTAAATGTTAATCGCGAACTACCTTACTGCGATTCTCTTGGAAATTTGGTTTAGACATATCTCAAAATTTACAAGATGAAATTCAAATCTTTTTATTTCATTAGAAAATTATACTCCAATAGGTCCAGATTATTCTTATTTCGAAGAATTCCGACTTACATTGGATCTTTACATTCATTTGAAGATCATTTGAAAAATTATGAACTACCATCACGCGGCAAGCTCATTCTAATAAAATTTAATTACTTCGATTAACATTCAATATGTTTATAAATTATAAACCCATACTCTTACGTTTTCAATTTAAACCAATTAAACATTTCAAATTCAACTCGGCAGTATCGACTATCCAAAAATTTTGAACGCTCCCTATCACATTTTTGCTAGAAAATTTTGTCCCGTAAAGATTTCTTAAAAGTATTCTAGCTAACCAAAATCTCGTGTAATGAAAAGGATAGGTGATCTCATTAGGGAAACAAGATCATGAAATAAAAATCCGGGTTTTACACCCTAAATTGGAAATATTAGCACATTCTCTAATATTTCGAAAACAAATAAATTGGAACCTTTAAGTTTCCAATAATCCCCAAAATATCTCAAATTTAAAATATTAGCCCGTCCACTACCATTTCACGAAAAACTTCTAAGTCATATGAACACGATAAGTAGTGAAGTTGAACGAATTACGCAAAACTTGAAAAACTTAGTTTTCAAATACGTAAAAATATCACCAACACAGACGAAGCCAAACCGGTCGGGATACGACCCCGCTAATTTAATTCACTAACGGTTAACAAAATAAACTAGAGTATTTGTTAACCTCGAATGTCAAAACAAGCACGAAAGGAGCCAAAGAAAATGTATCCCTTTAACCTCAGTAGACGGTCACTAAGGAGAACAATCAAAAAAATAGTTTGAGTACCAAAATGGAAAATAATATTGAACTCAATTACCCATCATGGTGGTCATCCTAGAATGAGTGCAAGGATCTTAAAAATTCACGAATAATGTGAAATAAAAAAACATGTCTTCTTTAAGGTCATTCTCATTATTATTAGAATTTAATAAACTTAAGGAAGCTAACGAATCTAAACTAGAATTGTTAAGAATTGTAGAAATCTATCTCATAGATATGGAATGTCGAAGATGGGTGATATTCTCATAAATAAAATGCGGACCTCAGAATGGTTAGGTTAATCCATCCTGAAAATCAACACGAAACTGGAAGAAAAAAAGACTTGCAAACAAGCATGGAAAGAATAGCCGCATATACGAGAGCTCATCATCCATAAAAATAATAATATGATTTTCTTAAAATCAACCAAAGTTAGCCGCAAAGGTAATTCACAAAGGATTATCAACAATTTACAAAGTTGATCTATTGAAATACTAAACCGAAATTGGGTATACAAGAGATGGATTTTGGGAATCACACAAGGTCCCCACGTCATGAAAATCTGGAGATCAAAGATCAAAATCCGGGAATAAGAGGCTAAGATCAATATGCAAAATATAACTTATTAGTTTTCAAAAGAAGATTCGAGATAATTTTCAATAAAAACTTGAATCACCTAAGTTCTAGAAATCGCTTAAAGATATTAAGAAAAATATAAAATGGACAGACACTCAAACCATAACAAGTGCGAGCATATAAATCCATAATTCAAAATGTTATTTAAAAAATGCTTCTCATAACACAAAAATGGAGATACAAAAAGTCCACAAAAACATAAACGGGGACATAGCTCCATAAATGAACCCTTAAGTAATTCGTGTCAAAAATAAATAAAGAGAACCCATGAATTATAGAAATCACCATATAATCACAAATACTTTGATGTCTTCGAAGCAATATAAATATATAAGGTAGTCATTATGAAAATGATGAATTCATGAATAACAAAAAATCACACGAACAACGTATGTCGATCTACATAGACTACAATGGCCTCGACAATGTCGTTGACACCTCCCAAAAGCAGTTTTGTCTACTCTCCATTAAATGCATCACATAATTGGAAAACTCAAGTATTCCACAAATGATCAAAAGATCAAAACCACAAAGTGATCATCGACGATCAACAAAGAAAGCATAATGTAACAGCCCGCACCTCCTTTCACGATGTAGGACTTAGGGGTGTTACATTCTCCCCTCCTACAGAGCCCAACGTCCCCGTTGGCTCGCAAGCACCTCACCCAGGCTGCGGTCCACACAGGAGCCACAATTCCGACTGGGTATTGGCTCTGATACCACTAGACAGCCCGCACCTCCTTTCACGATGTGGGACTTAGGGGTGTTACACATAAGCTATTAAATAGGCAAGTTTAGCTAAATGTCTCATAACCACTGGCTTAACACAAATATTCACGAACAAATTGCAAACTCCACTATAAAACAAAGAGATGTCATAGAAAATTTTGCAAAAGGAATAGGCTAAAGGTTATTGAAGAAAGTTCAAAATGGCCATCATAACCAAGCATATGAAGAATGGAAACCAATTCGAACATGTCTTACTTAGAAACTTGAAAATAAATCTCGATGATGCTACAGTCATCACCAACATTATTTTCTTTAAATATATCGAGTTTGACATCCAATAATGAAATTGAATTTCAATTGACTAAGTCCAAAAATTAACCGGTAAAGTAAATTGAAGTGTGTCGACCCACTCGTTTTTACCAAGACGTTTAATTAAATTCCTTATTCAATCGAAATGGCAAAATTACTTATTTGTAATAAGTAACACAAAAAAGCAAAAGAGAATACATAATCATTACCCAAAGAAAACTAAATTCATCTCAATAGAAAAATAAATGGGCAATGAGAACTTAATGTAGCAGGTAAGAATTCTCACAAAAAATAGTTTTGGAAAATGTACATACTAGTACAAAACAAGCACCCACTAATTCCTAAGGACATGGTGTCCTTAAGTTCCTTTCACGCAAAGAAGGTAGATGATTAAAATTCAAAAGAAATCAAATGAGCTGATCACGATAATCATCATCATAAAAGATAAAGTGGATGGTACCCTTATTGGCACTAGTTTCCTTACCAAAATAAGATACCTTGAATTCATAGTTAAAAATTCGAACTATGAAAAGGGTAAAGGATATATATGATAGTCTTATATATCCCATTCTCAAATCAATATCTTATTAAAATCCCTATGGTTGCAAATTAACAATCAATACTAATGATTTGCCTCACCATTTATTTACACCAAATTTCTAATGCTAAGGTTCAATGGTGATGCCCATCATTGGTATTTAATATAAGGTTTGTGTCCTAATCATCTCATTAAATTGTTCAGAAACCCCTATCGATATCGTGGCATCCCACTTCTCAATTAGAACTCCTAACATACTTAATGGGCAACTCAACACAATAAAAAAAAATAGGTCCAAATAGAGGCGAAAATTTGTAAGTAAATAATCATGGGTGAACCATTTATTCATGAGTAAAATTTGTCATGATAAATAAATAAACAATCATTTCAAAGTGCTTAGCGGAAATAATTTATTCGCTTTCGCCTCGCAAAGCTAATCTCAAGCAGATTAGTGTTTTACTTGGCCAAAATTATTTTATTAAACCATTTTGTAAAATAATTTAGAAATCCTCAAAACTAAGTCCCAAAAGTTGTTTCAGCAAAAAAATTGGAAGTAATCTGAATTCGTACCTAAGAAAAGGGACGGGACTCTACGTTTGTCTGGGCCATGATTTCACAAAGATGAACTCAACAAAAATTTGATTGTTCAAACAAGGATTATGATATAAGATAGGATATGATGGGTCCTAAGACTCGAACTAAATCCTAAAACTTGATTTCCTAAGAGAGACTTAAGACAATGACCCTCGTCATAATATCTTATATTATTCCGAACTTAGCTTTGATACCAAGTGCAACGCCCCACCTCTATACTCGCGTTAGCCAAGGCAATTGCAAGAAACAGTGTCAACTAACCTGAAGAATAAGGGTGTTGAGGAGCGACCATTTTTATAATAGCTTTGAACAAGTGTTAAACGTATCCGATAATGTTGTCTTGCTTTTCAAATCTCATGAGGAAATCCAACACATTTAATTCAAGTCAAAAACTGCTACACAACGACTAAATATTATTCGGAATCAATATAAAATACATAACAATAAAATTAGAGTCAGACACAGATATTCACATCACTAAGACGGAAATAGATATGAATATAACACATAAATGTAAATTCAAGATAGTGGTCATAGTCAATCCACTATACAACAAAAGAATATGTATACAAAGGAGTCTCATATACATATAACCCAAAAAGTACAACACCAAAGTAGTTTGCGAAAAATTGGAGGATAGTACATGTCGGAGTCAAGAATAATCGCCTGAAATATCTCGGTCTGACCTGAGTATTATTTACACAAAGATAAACAATAAACGAATCAGTCTAGATGTACTTATCTCATAATCTAGGATATAATAAGAGATACAAATAAATGTAGACATGAATACGATAATAATAATGTCACGTATAAGTGTGAAGCCCAGAAATGTCTATGGTATATCTCATAAATTTATATCAGAGCTATAAAACAATATCTCATTCAAAGTTATATAGCTACTCACGGAAATGATAAATCATATCAAATCATTACGAAAATTGATAGCTCATATATCAATTAAACTATGATTGATAAATCAATACTAAAATTAGAATTGTTAGCTCATATGTCAATAAAACTACGATTGATAAATTAATACCAATATGAGAATTGACAGCTCATATGTCAATAAAACTAAGATTGATAAATTAATACCAATACGAGAATTGACAGCTCATATGTCAGGAAATCTAATATTCCAGAAATCTAGAAACCAAAGAGAAAACAAGGAGTAGGACTTGAGACAGGAGTCCGAAGACTCAACTTGGGAGTCCGAAGACTCAACCAACACGTGTATCGAGACCTAATCTCTAGGTAGCTAGCATATATGTTGAGCCGAAGCTCAGAGATGGCCCGAAGACCTACGAGTCGCGACCCCGCTAGAGTGAACCGAAGTTTCCTCAAGATGATCCTAAGATCATTAAAATAAACAAAATCATAAAAAGATCACAATTTATCCAAGGTATTGCAAATTACTCCAAGCCAGTAACTATAAGAGTTTAGCTATATGTCCCATAACCACTAGCTCTACTCGAACATTTACCAGCAAGTCGTATAGTCCACTAAAAACATAAGATGATCACTGCCACAGCTTCAATCAAACAAGTCCAAGAATTAACCATCGACGTAAACACAAGGGGTCATATTCCTTGATTTTACTAAGGCATTTAATTATTTTTCTCATACGAACAAGAAAAAGGTTTATAAAAATATATACTAGTAGATTGTAAAATGATTTATAAAATGATTTCGTAAAATAACTTTGTATGATGTAGTGAGATTGGAAACCATTTTAGTAGAAGAATTTGGTATCTACCAACAACATAAAACCTTTTTATATATAGTTTCAAAGTGGCAGATCTCGTATAATAATGATCGAAATAGCGATCGAACTAAGAATTCACGTTTTAGTAACATAAATTAAATCTCATAAATATCGATTATAAAATTCATTCACAATGAATAAATCGAAATTCCATAAAATCGAGCTGTGGAAATATGCAAATTAGTGAAACTGGAAAACCACAGAAAAAGGCCAAACGGGCCGAAACTGGGCCGGGAAAGAGTCTAAAACAACCTAGACAGTCGGCCGTGGTCTCCACCTGTCGATTGCAAAAATTCAACAGCACCAATCGACTGGTCCATTTATGACCAGTCGACTGGTCATTTTTCCACCTGACTACAAATTTAATAGGACTAGTCGACTAATAAATTATGGCCAATCGATTGGTGACCTACCTACTGTGAAATAAAGGCTTGGCCTTATGGCCAAGTCGATTTGTATCACATCCGACCAATCGGCAAAGCCTATTTACTTTATAGAAATGAAATTAAGGCCTCATTGGTTTGCCGATACAACAAGAAAACCCAAACTTACATGCATAAGAAAAATCATAATGGAAATCACCGAATAATGAAATCAAACTTCATAAATTGGAAATGTTAAAACATTAACCAATTAACATGACTAAATACATAATTCATAAGCAACATATACATGCCTAAGGCACACTAGACAAGCATAAAGCTTAAGGCATAAATATGAGTTCACAAAGAACTCACCTTTGATTGAAGGAAGCAAGGAATCACTCTAAACCAAGCAAGATCAACTTCTCTTCAATAATAACCCAATAATCCACAACCCAAACACAAATGCACGAATCTCCTAAGAGTTAGGCTTAGGAAAATTTCAGGAATTGAAAAGAGAACAGGTTGGAGAAGATGGAGAAGCTTACCCAAGTTTCTACACTTGATTTCCTTATGGTTTGAGCTCCTAATTGAAATCCCAAGCTTATGAATTTTAATTTCCCATCTTTTACCCCATTTTTACTTATGTTTTGAAGAGAGGAAAGGAATGAAGGAGAGAAGGCTGATGGGAGACTTACAGGAGTGGGCTAGGTTTAACCATCCAAGCCCCAAACAAAGTCCCAATTTTCACAAACTCGAAAATAACGATCTTATAGTTTTAGAACATGTAAACAACGTTTTGAACTCAATGGAAGTCGTTTCGCATCCAAATTCATCTGTCTGCAAAATGTGACTTTTTTGGACATATATTCGATTAACAATTAATGAAGTTATATTTAAATAAAATATTTAAACATATTATCATTAAATATTGGGGTTGTTACAAAAGCTCAGCCAACTTCGATGATGTCCAAGTTTATTTGACAGTAATGAACCTTGCATTTTTGGTCAAGCGATCCACAATGACCCAAATCCCTTCGTTTCCTGCCCTGGTTCTAGGTAGTCAATCGATAAAACCCATTGATATATGCTCCCACTTCCATGTAGGAACTTCCAATGGCTAAAGCAACCCACTCGGCTTCTTCTTTTTAGCTTTCAACAACTGACAATTCATGCACTTGGAGAAGTCTTGGATAAACTTATGATAATATCCAGTTAATCCTAAGAAACTTCTCACATCCATTGCATTCTTGGGCGTAGACCAATCTTGTACCATAGCCACTTTCGCCGGATCCATGACAATACCATTCTCTGAAACAACATGACCCAAGAATCTCACTTCCCTCCTCCAGAAATGACACTTAGAAAATCTCACTTCCCTCCTCCATGACCAAGAAGAACCAAGCTTTCGTCTGGGACGGAAGGTGTGAGAATACCATTAAGAGTCTAAAGGAAAAGTTGACGTGTACACCAGTGTTAGTTATTCCTAAAGGGAAAGAAGAGATGACGGTATACATGGATGCCTGTGGTACCGAACTAGGTGCTGTACTGATGCAAGGAGGGAGGGTCGTAGCTCATGCGAGTAGGCAGCTAAAACCGCATGAGAAAAGATATCCTACCCATGATTTGGAATTGGTAGCGATCGTGTTCGCATTGAAGATGTGGGAACATTATCTCTTGGGAGAAAGATACGAGTTTTTTACCAATCATAAGTCTTTTCTCCCAAAAAGATTTAAATCTTTGTTGGCAGAGATGGTTAGAATTCTTGGCTTCATATGATTTTAATATCGCATACACACCCGGGAAGGGCAATGCGGTAGCTGATGCATTGAGTAGGAGGCATGCCAGTTTGGGGGCTATGTTTCTAGAATGGAAGTAACTGGAGTATATCGCAGCATATGATTTCAGACCTAAGTGCAAATTGGATCTAGAGATGTTAGAGTGTTTGACGTTTAGATCGACTTTGATCGAGCGGATTGGTTCTAGCCAAAGGGACGATTCTCACCTATTTGAAATCATCTCTAAGGTAGAGATGGATATCGACAGCGAGAGAATGAACAAGTATGGTATTGATCGAGAAGGATGGCTTTGAAAGAATGAGAGGCTAGTTATACCCAACACTAATGGATTGAGAGATGAAGTGCTCAGAGAGTGTCACCACTCGAGACTGACTATACATCCCGGTGGTAACTAGATGTATCGACACATAAAACAGACCTACTACTAGGATGGGTTGAAGAGAGACATTGGTAAGTTTATATCCAAGTGCATGAACTGCCAGTTAGTTAAAGCTGAGCAAAAGAAGCCTAGTGGTTTGTTATAACCATTGGAAATTCCTGAATGGAAATGGGAACAAGTCTCAATGGATTTTATTGATGGTTTACCAAGGACTAGATCTGGTCATGATAGTATTTAGGTGATTGTGGATCGATTGACCAAAAGTGCAAGGTTTATACTGGCCAAGTCGAATAGAATGACAGCTAAGTTAGCAGAAGTGTATATAATGTGGGTAGTGAGATTTCATGGAGTACCCAAAGGCATTGTGAATGACCAAGATCCATTATTTACTAGTGGGTTTTGGAAGAGCTTACAAGAAGCTTTAGGATTAGAATTACAACTTAGTACCGCGTACCATCCTCAAACCGACGGTCAAATAGAGAGGGTGAATCGTGTATTAGAGGATCTCTTGAGAGCTTGTATATTGGATTTTAGAGGATCATGGGATGACCATTTGCATCTAGTTGAGTTCACATATAACAATAGTTATCAATCCAGTATTGGTATGGCTCCATTTGAAGCTTTGTACGGAAGACCGTGCAACTCACCATCATATTGGGTGGAAACCGGTGAGAAGTTTGTGCTTAGGCAGGATGTAATAAGAGAAACTTCAGATAAGATCATGGTTAGTCAACAGCGGGTGAAGGCCGCTCAAGATGGGTAGAAGAGTTATGCTGATAAAAGACGAAGGGATTTGAAATTTTCCGTTGGCGACTTGGTATTCATCAAGATTTCTCCATTTAAGAGTGTGATTCAATTTGGTAGGAGAGGTAAATTGGCATCAAGATTTGTAGGCCCATTTCCAGTCCTCGAACGAGTTAGGGATTTAGCGTATAAAGTTGGATTACCTGATAAGATGGCAGGAGTGCCCGACATATTTTATGTTAGCCAGTTAAGGAAGTTCGTGCATGATTCTGATATGAATATTTCTCCAGATCAGTTGGATGACATCGAGATAGAACCCGAGGCAGTTCGAAGCCACAAACCGATTTGTATTGTCGAACACGATACGAAGCAACTTCGGAGGAAGATGGTGAGACTAGCTAAGAACCAGTGGGGCGGTAATGAGAACGACTATACTTGGGAAACTAAGGAGAGCATAAGGTAGTCATATCCAGAGCTCTTTGCCTGGTAAGATTTTAATAACGATATAGTTATTCCGCATGCTAGGATATGCTTGTTGTATTTATTATGTATGTTTGATCGATTGTAAATGGTTATAGGCATGTGGGATCCATTGTTGTTTTCTTAGTTAAGAAATTTTGGGGGCGAATTTTCTTAAGGGGGGAAGAGCTTAACGACCCGCATTCTATGCATCAGAGGATCGTAAAATATTTATTTCATTACATACGAAGTCGTATGGTCGTGTAACTTTGGAAGACGACTATTGGGGTCATTTCTCATGTTCTCGATCTTTATCGATTTTTAAATGACCGTTTTGCCCTTGGCAAATCTTGTTTTGCATATAAATTTTGATTGGTAAGGAGTTTTGACCCAAAATCACTTCCATTGGATTTGTATGATGGTATCTCTTTCCGTAGAGTAGTCATAATAAGCAAACAGACTTACCTTTGGGAGATATGGTCGAAATAAGGTTTGGAAGGTGAAAAACAACATAATTGGGCTTAATTGGGTAATTAGCACCTAGATCCATTAGGGATTTCGGGATTAGGGTTATATAAGGGTTGAAAGAGGTTAGAGAAACCCTTCTTTGTCATTCTTACAGCTGCCACTTACATCTCTTGGAACCTAGCAATGGCCTCCACCTTCTAAATTCATCCTTAATCACTTTCTAATCACATATTAGCCAAATCAACATCAAATTAAGGTGGATTAGCATAGAAATCGAGATAGAGCTACTGGAATACATAAGTATCTATGCCAAATCAATTAGACTTTTAGATCTGAAACTTATTTGTGACTAAGGTGAGTGATTGCACATTTATTCTCTAATTGCGGCTAATTAGGGGTAATTAGTGATAATTAGCGAAACTATGCATTGTAAAAATCTGGAAAAATATGAAAAAAATCTTAAATATTATTTTATGCCTTTGATAAAAATTTGGGTTAATTTGGATAAAGTTTGCTAATCCTATGGTTAAAACATGATTAAGGGGATTTAGGGGAAAACATGGGTTTTGGGTACGTTTGATCAATATTAACATGTTAATATGTTGTTTTGGTGCTTATGGTTGATTGTATATGTTGCTACTACTATTTGGAATGTTTTATGATTGTTTAGTGAAGTTAGAATGGTCGGAAATGCCGTTGTATGGCGTAAATAGCTTGCTGCAAGTTGTGCAGGAAATCGGATCAGGTCATGAACCCCCGAACCGACCCGGCTCGTGACACAGACATCACGACCCGCTCGGCCCTAAAGAACCACGAGATTCCTTTGCTCGAGTCACGAATCGATGAAGGAGCCCACTAGCCGAACCAACATGAGGACCACGAACCAGCTTGGCCGAGACACCACGATCCGAAGCACCCCGTCCCGGTGGAAGAAGCACGAACCAATCCGATGCTCTGGAGTAGGCATCACGAACTGAACCGCCAGAGAGAAGAGATCACAAACCGATCCGACCCTGGTAGGGCATTACGATCCGAACCAGTGAGCCTCAAGCCGCTTGTAGCACCACGAACAGGGACTTACGAACCGAGGGGCTGAGACCGAACCGAACCTAAAAGAAGACTAAAACCCGAGATGCAAAGGAAGTCCAAATGAGAAGTTGTAGCTCAGGATCCCGATGGGAAATGTAACATCCCGTAGTTTTGAACGTTAATTACGAATATTTAAAACCGTTTTAAATATTTTAAATATTGATTTGGTGATATTAATGGATTATATATCGAATTTATTTATCAGAAAATGGAGTTCGAATTTATATATTTATAAATTAAGTAAAACGAGCTCGAAACGACGCGGTAGTTCATAATATTGAATTTTAAGGGTAACTGAATATACAGGATCCGATATAAGTCGGATTTCTGCGAAACAAGAACCGCTTGGATTTATGTGATTATATTTTTCTAGTGAAAGGGAAAAATCGTGATTTCATCATATAAATTATAAGATATGTCCATTTCAAATTTTCAAATAGTCGCTATGGAATCGTTAATAAATTATAATGATTAAATTAATAAATATAAAGGGTTTTCTATATATTTGGATACCGTTTTAACTCGAACTTCTGTATATTGAGTTTTAAAATCTGTTTTGGCCGACGTTGGAGCGGTATACGATCCCATTTGAATATATATACGGTGATATAAATTTATTATCGTTAAATTGAACTTTTTAGAATTAAATATTATTTTTATCGATATTATATAAGGTTTACAATTAACCGTTCTTCCAAACAGTCTCTGTTTTTTACGAAACAAGTTTTATTATGATCAGAATGACCAGACATAGTGGTGTAATTATTTTCGTTGCGGTTGGAGCTAGTGCAGGCGGTACGTTTTTTTAACGTTGGGGTAAAGAGTGGTGGAATTATTAACCGTATTAACACAAAACGTTAAATCGAATATACTGAAAATCACGCAACCCATTCCCTACTGGTGAGGCATGCACAAACCTAATTAAGAATAAATCGCCAGAATTCGCGGCATGATATCTGCAAAAGCACGTATCTGTTGTACAATTGCCCAAATATAAAATATAAGCTTTCTTCCATAAACTAGACACTTCTCTGAAGACGCACTCCCTTTGTTTCCTTTCCAAAAAAGGAGATCTTAGATTTAGAAAATACACGAAACGAAGCTTACATCTAACAAGTCGATCCCTATATGAAAATAAACCAGATTTTTATCATACTCATAATCTTAGCAACCTCGTATGACGTGCCAAAAATGGTAGCAATATATTTTCGAAGCAGCGTGTCCAGCTTCATCATTGCCGAGCTATGAGAGGGTGTTAAGCGAAGTCTGTAACGGTGTTGCGTTTAGGGGAGCAAGCTGCTCAAGTGGATGGAGAGTGTTGTGCATGTTTACGGAGAGAGAGTGGCATGCATGCATTTGCGTGGAGAGTATGACAGTGGGGACGACAGGAAGAAACTTGGTGGAAGTGCGCCTCAGCAAGGATGAACACATTGGGGGGAAGTAGGATAGCGGTCTGTTGTTCGCCAGTGGAAGGTGGAGTTTGGTTAGGAAGACGACTGGTGCTCCAGCGGATGAGGATGCACGGCAATGAAGGGGGAGACTGCTGTAGTCATGGAAGTGGTTGGAGCATGTACTGTAGAAGGGTTGTGAGAAGTTTAATACGGCTGTAGGTTATTATGTGAGAAAAGCAAGTGGAAGAGAGGATCACAATATGGTGAAGGATATAGCAGTTCACGTAGGTTTGGGGAGAAGGACATTAGGCTAAACATGGTCAACGTTAATTATAAACAAGGTGTTTAGTGAGTGATGGTTTAAAAGACGTGAAGTGGTGGATGGGGTTCACGGTGAAGCTTAAAGGAGTAAGTGGAACTGTGCATGTGGTTGGTTGCGGATGTATACAGGGGAGAGGAATTGTTTAGGTGGTCGTGGTCAGTACCAGAGGTGCGTTGGCGACGTGAGGTTGCTTCGATTGATGGCGAGTTGTGTAAAATGAAGCTTGCTGTTTTGAACAGATGGGGGAATTGAAGAGAAAGGTCGGACATAAGGAACAGCTGTAGGAGAAAACCTTTAATCCATGTCTGACGTGGATTTATAACCGGTAATTAGTTTAAAGCATTCATTAGTTCATAATTAATTTAGTTTAATAATCAATAAAATATAATATATATACAAACTTTAAAATACGATATCTCGTCCGTTTGTGAACAGAATTGCGTGAAACAGGGAGCGTTGAAATCACAGGGAAGAGCACTACACTGTTGAATAGGTTTGGGAGGAATCTAATGCAATCCGAATTTCGATTAATTTTAAACGCCGTTTAAAATTAAATGAAACAACGCTAACCCATCGAATTGAAAATAAGGTGAGTTAACTCTCACACTTTTCTGGAATTCTATGATGTGTTAAATTCATATAAAAATATAACCCATCGTTGCTGATAATAATTGGATGACTGCATGCCTTGGTTAATTGGTTGTTAATGATTTTCATCAAATTATGTTTGTCGTATTAGATTATTTTTATTTAAATATAGTTTATATATTATTATAAGTGATACAGGGACGAACAGTTTGGAGGGATCCGACTGGATTCCTCAAATACATTGTATGTTGTTTATATTATTTAAATATAGAATTGTTTACCCCCAAATGATAACATTGATTGAATATATAACGTTGAATTGAAATTCAACATTGATGTGATGTTTTTAATCAATAGCCAGTTTTGATTGAGTTATTGGTAGCAAATGGTCTAACCATATTTCTAAAATGTTAGCTCATTGTTAGGTGAATCAACACTTTTAAAGTTATAAAATTATTTTTATAACAGAAGTAAAGTTTTAAATTATATTAGTTTATAATAAGTCAACCATTTAATTATAATTGGTAATTAGATTAGTAGGCTTCCGATTATTCTAATGGAAATGGGTTACCGAATATTTATTTTAATTTAATGATAAAAGTCTTCTTATGATTAATGATCATTGATATAGTTAGCTACTGTTTAGGAAAGTGATTAACAAATCTATTTTAATCACTAACGAAGTGAACTATTTTTATTTTAATAAATGATGGAGTTTATTATTATTTCAATTAATAATAATTAAAATAATTTACTTTGGAAGGAGGAATCGAGATTTGAAATGGAAGTTAATCAATGTTTATTAAGCGAGTTGTGAAGCAAATAAGATGGTTTGGAATCGGGGTTATTTAATTAAGTATAAGCAGGAAAATAAAAAGGAGATTTCAATATATATATATATATATATATATATATATATATATATATATAAGAGATATGAAATGGATTATCATAAGGATTTGTTAATAAAATCCCAGTTTATAATTGGAGTTAAAATGGAATTTAAATCCTTGCGATGATTAAAAATAAGCTTTATTTAAGGAATGGGATTAAGGGAAACGGTTATAAGTTGAAGGGAGATTTGGAAAAGTAAAAGACTGGGTGATAAATTGGTGATAATAAGTCCAAGGCCGGTATTAAATAGATTAGTAAAAGACTTAGTAAATGGATTTTAATCCAAGTGTTAATGAGTTAAAATATATTAAAAAGGATCTAAGCTGCCAATTTACTTGAATGTACTGTTTTGACATTGATAGTTAAAACACCAAACTATCAATGAAATACATTGGACCTTTTTGACGTGTTATTTTCGAAGAGACAAGGATGGGAACTAGACCCAAAACCACTTCGAATCAACGTTACGTACGGAATTAACTTACAAAGAATAAAGATGGAGCGATTGAAGACCGTGGATCTCCATAAAGCGGAAGAACTACTTATAATCTCCGGTTAGCTCCCAAAGATACACTGTGGTTTTGTCGTGGTTGGAATCTACGGATTGCAAGGACTTATCGCTGCTGATCCTTGGGGTGATTCCTATATAGGATGCAGTAGGAGGGTGCCTTTGGTTCATCCTGTTCCTGGATGACTTGTATGGACGAATGTATGACAGATTATTCCTAATGAATAATGTATAGTTGATCTCTTAAAGGTATTACGTCTGGTGGCGGAGGAATTCGTTTCTCTTAGCTTTTATACCCGTGATATTTTTAGGAAATTGATTAGTGATTTGACGGGTTTGACGATGTGGCATTCAAAGTGAATGATGGTGTGTTGTTCTAGAAGATAAACGTAGCCTCTAGCCTCACAACTGGAAAATGATAGAAATCGGCCAGGCAGCATGGCTAGGTGGGTCATTCCCAAGCAGGGTATATGTGTCACCAATCTAGAGAATATTCATTTTGTTCTTCTTTTCAATTCTGTATCTTGCGGATTACGGTTGGACGGTCGACAACCGTAGGTGACAATATATTCGATACAGTCAAGCTAAATGAGTGGTCGGTCATGTGTGGCCGGGTTGTACGACGTTCTTGTTGAACCCTAGTGTATACTATCTAGAGTACACTGATCGGAAGGTGATCTCATACCTTGTCTGTTGGAATCCATTCGCCGATAAGAGCCCCGCGGTTTTTGATTTTATAATAAATACGTAGAGCGTGAGATGCAAGCGTTCTACTAGATGATTATTTATTTGTGGTTTGATAGAACTATTATAATATTACTGGATTTTGATATATCAAAACTGTTTTAGGTTATAGTAAGGTAAAAATCATTTGTATTTATGTGTGGACTGGTCTTTCTATTATCCTTTTCTTTCAAAAAGTATTTCTAAAAGTTAAGCAAGTGTTTATTGTGAATTTACCACTGAAAGTATTCCAGACTGATCCTGTTGAATTTTGTTTTAAATCAAATGTGCTCGGGTCAGACCAAGTATATTTACAGGTTTGGTTCCGCTTGGAGTTCAATAGCTGGAAGCAGGAGTCTTCACCGTTAGCTATCTGTTGTTTATTTCCGCTGTGTCTGATATATGATGTACTCTGATGATATGTATGTATATATACAGTTTCTTTTTGTGTAAAGAGATTTGATATATTATATTTTATTCGTTCCGCTGTGAGATTATGATGTTCCTCTTATTATTCTTTTCTGATATTTCTTTCTCTCTAATTCTCATCCTCTAATTTCATTCTATTAAAGATTCATAATTTCGTGCAATATGGATTGGACGTGAGTGATAATTAGTCAGCTCAAATTGGTATGGATTTACGGGCCTTTAAAGTGGTATCAAAGCCAGGTTTAATAATAACCTTGGCTCTCTGGTGTAACTCAATATAGATGGGGTTAGTAATACCCTGGATTGAGTCTGAATGTATATACGAGAGTGCGTATTTGTAATTCGAATAAAAAATTGTTTTAAATTATTTTGTATAGCGGGTAAATGGAATAATTTTTCCCAAATTATATTTTTGTATAAAAAGAATTTTTTTATAGTATAGTAATATTGGGTGTTTGGTTGTTTTATTTGATTTGGTTGAAATTCGAATTGAATTATGAAATAAAATTTACCCAATTAGTTAATTGAATCTGGAAAAGAAATTTAACCTGGTTAAATGAAGTTAAATGATTGAATTTAACCTAAATTTGAATGATTAAGTTACTTGTGTATTATGATTATTTGGACGTTAGATTGGTTGAATAGAATTTGCTGACAATTAATAAGAAATTGAATGAAATAGGAAGCAAGGATATCAATCCCAATATAATGAATTAGGAATAACATCAGTTATGAAATGAAACCGAATGAACTAATTCTATAATTATTTGTGTTGAAAGTTGAGCTAAGTGCAGATATTAGAAGGCCATGGGAGTGGATTTGGTTATGGATATTGAAGTACAGGTTGGAAGATGAAGAGTTATTAAATGATTTGCTTCGGAATTGGATTTGAGTTGCCCGACAAATAGGTAAACCTTAATAATATTCGTTGGTGATTGATTTTATATAGCCATTTGGCTTTCTTTTAGAGAAGTTGAGGCCCGAAGTGGCAGTTGTAGTTGTACTGATCGAACCACGTAGAGGAGGTGTTGACAATTTTTTTAAGGTTTTTGAATTTATTTTGATGATAAGTCAAAATAATTATTTTAAAATAACTGGATTTGGAATATTCTTCTTACGTTAATTTCGAGGATGAAATTCCTTTAAGGAGGGAAGAATGTAACGTCCTGGATTTTTGAACGTTAATTACGAATATTTAATTCTGTTTTAAATTTTTTAAGTATTGATTCGGTGATATTAATGGATTATATATCAAATTTATTTATCAGAAAATGGAGTTCGAAATTGTATATTTATAAATTAATTAAAACATGCTCGTAACGACGCAGAAGTTCATAATTTTGAATTTTTAAGTTTAACTGAATATACATGATCCGATATAAGTTGGATTTCTGCGAAACAAGAACCGCTTGGATTTATGTGATTATATTTTTCTAGTGAAAGAGAAAAATCGAGATTTCATCGTATAAATTGTAAGATATGTCCAATTCAAATTTTCAAATAGTCGCTATGGAATCGTTAATAAATTATAACGATTAAATTAATAAATATAAAGGGTTTTCTATATATTTGGATATCGTTTTAACCCGGTCTTCTGTATATTGAGTTTTAAAATCTGTATTGGCCAAGGTTGGAGCGATATACGATCCCATTTGAATATATATATATATATATGATGATATAAATTTATTTTCGTTAAATTGAACTGTTTAGAATTAAATATTATTTTTATCGATATTATATAAGGTTTAAAATTAACCGTTCTTCCAAACGGTCTCTGTTTTTGATGAAACAAGTTTTATTATGATCAGAATGACCAGACGTAGCGGTGTAATTATTTTCGTTACGGTTGGAGCTAGTGTAGGCAGTACGTTTATTTAACGTTGGGGTAAAGAGTGGTGGAATTAATCGTATTAAAACAAAATGTTAAATCGAATACACTAAAAATCACGCAACCTATTCCCTACTGATGAGGCACGCACAAACCTGAGTAAGAAAAAATCTCTAGAATTCGCGGCATGATTTCTGCAAAAGCACGTATCTATTGTACAATTGCCCAAATATAAAATATAAGCTTTCTTCCATAAACTAGACACTTCTCTGAAGACGCACTGCCTCTGTTTCCTTTCCAAAAAAGGAGATCTTAGATTTAGAAAATACACCAAACGAAGCTTTCATCTAACAAGCCGATCCATATATGAAAATAAACCAGATTTTTATCAAACTCATAATCTTAGCAAACTCATATGACGGTGCCAAAACTGTTAGCAATGTATTTTCGAAGCAGCGTGGCCAGCTTCATCATGGCCGAGCTGTGAGGGGGTGTTAAGCGAAGTCAGTGAGGGTGTTGCGTTCAAGGGAGCAAGCTGCTCAAGTGGATGGAGAGTGTTGTGCATGTTTACGGACAGAGAGTGGTATGCAGGCGTTTGCGTGGAGAGTATGACAGTGGGGGCGACAGGATGAAGCTTGGTGGAAGTGTGCCTCGGCAAGGATGAACACGTTGGAGGGGAGTAGGATGGCAGTCTACTGTTCGCCAGTGGAAGGTGGAGTTTGGTTGGGAAGACACGCGGTGCTCCAGCGGATGAGTATGCTCGGCAACGAAGGGGGAGACTGCAGTAATCATGGCAGTGGGCAGAGCATGTACTATAGAAGGGTAGTGAGAGGTTTAATACGGCTGTAGGTTGTTATGTGAGAAAAGAAAGTGGAAGAGAGGGTCGCAACATGGTGAAGGATATACCAGTTCACGTAGGTTTGGGGAGAACGACATTGGGCTAAACATGGTCAACGTCAAATATAAACAAGGTGTTCAGTGAGTGATGGTTTCAAAGACGTGAAGTGGTTCATGGGGTTCACGGTGAAGCTTAGAGGAGTAAGTGGAACTGTGCATGTGGTTGGTTGCGGATGTACACATGGGAGAGGAATTGTTTAGGTGGTCGGGGTCAGTACCAGAGGTGCGTTGGCGACGTGAGGCTGCTTCGATTGATGGCGAGCTGTGTAAAATGAAGCCGGCTGTTTTGAACGGATTGGGGAATTGAAGAGAAAGGTCGGACTTGAGGAACGACCATAGGAGAAAACATGTAATCCATGTCTGACGTGGATTTATAACCAGTAATTAGTTTAAAATATTTCATTAGTTCATAATTAATTTAGTTTAATAATCATTAATATATAGTATATATACAAACTTTTAAATACGATATCTCATCTAGTTGTGAACATAATTGCGTGAAACAGGGAGCGTTGATGTTAGACCAAAAAATGGCACTAACACCCAATTGTCTAGGATTTGCGAGGAATAATAATCTAAAACGTAAAAAATCAAGTAGAGACACGAGATTTATAGTGGTTCGGCGTTAACAAGCCTACATCCACTCATAGTTTCTCATTTCATGCATGGATTACAATTACAAGGAATTCAATCACTCAATCGCTCAAATACAATGAATAATTCTCTCCGAATTCATTGATTTTCATTGATTTTCATTGGAGAAGAAGGTGGTTATTGGTGGGGGAATTCGGCCATGGCTACCATGAATGAATGAAATGCCAAAAGTCCCTTCGAATAGCCATGTTGTGGTGTATTTATAGCTATAGAGAAGCTCTGGGCGCTTCCGGTTCGGATGGGCCACGTGGTGCGACCGGAGGAGATATCAGAAGTAGTGGAGAACGTGAAAAAGTGGTTACCAGGTCGTGCTTTGCCAAGTGGAGTCCGATCCGCAATTGTAGGAGTCGGTTATGCCAAGAGAAGAGGTCAAACTCCATGTGCAGAAGCAGGTCCAGTCGGTTCGGATCCAAACCGAACCAGTTGTTCGAGCAGAATGCCTGCACGCACTTGTGTGCAGAATACTTCAGGCGGTTCGGGTAGAGGGTACTCCGATTCGATTCGGGGAGGGGATCCGATCCGATCCGAAAGGAGGGATCCGATCCAATCCGAATGGGGGATCCGATGCGGTGACATTTGCGTGAATAATTCAAATTTTCCATCTTTCTATCAATCCATCCAAGTGATCGCCAATCAATGTAAGTTCATACTCAAGTCCTTGCCTTTGGGTAGCCTGGTCACAAAGCAGGCTAACATTTTGCCCCCCAAAGTACATCTTATCGCAGATGAGATGTGCTTTGATTAAGTCTAGATAAATCTTTTTAGAACGCCATCCATCCTTTAGGAGGCTTTATCGAATTGTTGCACTACTTCCATGGGTGCTAGTTAGTAGAAATTCTATGGAAGGAGTAGTCGAAATGATCAGGTAACCATTTTAAACATCGTCGAATCAAGATGTTGATTTCCTTCATGATAAGTCATGTAGGGTCGTTAGCTCTTGTGTGAGATCGTGCATACACGGGCCATTGCTAAACAACTTCGTTTCCCAAACGAGTCAAGTGTATTATCGATTCAGGATTTCTTTTACACATAAGTCAATGTATGAACTAGATATCCAAATCATGTGGTAGTATAAGAATCTTCTGGCTTTGAGCTAGTATTTAGACTGTTGGGATAGACCACATCATACTTGGTGCATGCGTCTTTCATTTGCGCTCGTCTTGGGACTATCCGGACATCAGGATAGTAATCAGATCATACTAAAAGAAATCCACGAATAAGTTCATCACAATCATAAGGCAGTAAAGGAGTTCTCCACATTCTCTAGTTGATACAGTTGTAGATCAATTCTTTGAAGTCATCCTTGACCCATTAGTTGGCTTACTTAGACGGTCAAGATGAATCATGTCATATTCCAGAGATATAAGGTATATGTTATGAATCAAGCATCGAGTAAGGGTCATGTTCAAAGTCAGTTTGTCAGTTGAAGCTCGTGCTCCCAACATCAGTGGAGGAAAAGCGAAGTCAATGCTTATGCCCTCAGCGTCGGTGGGGGTTGGACCAGGTCAATCGGACATCCAGTCTGTAAGCCTTTGAACTTTCTTTCTTCACATCGGGTTGGAGCTGCAGGTTCAGCAATCTTAGTCAACCCGTGTTATTCTATGTTCATTCTCAAGTCGTCAAGAGTTGGAGTTGTATACGTGAATGGCCGAATCACATTCGTGTCAGGATCGTCTCATCGATTTAGTCAGAAAGCAGGGATCGCCTCTGGTGAAGCATCAATTAACGTTAGAAATATGTCCTTTGTCTTTTAGAAGTTGCCGCCAATTGTTTAATTTAGCGCTTGTGCCCACAGCATGAAGTCCTGAAGCGGGTGGAAGCCGGCCTCTGGCTTCTTGGTTTTGCAAATGTAATAGCCGTCCATCAGGCTTCTGTTCTTTAATTCTGAATGAAAAATTCCTATTCGGATGTATGCGGGTTGGTCTTGGCGAGTCATTCTTTTGGTTACTGTCTAGGATCTTGCGGGGCTCCGATGATAATAAATGTGCATAAAGTCGGCAAAAAGTCAAATTATGTTACTCAAAACTTGTGTCCTATGCCCCCCTCTACAGGGGTTCTGCTATGCGGTGAGCACCAGATCCATTTCTTCTCTAAATTCATACTTCTTCATCAAGTCATGAGTTAGTGTTTGACATAAAATAATTTATTTGTGTCTGACTCATGTTAGTTTTGGATCTCCCATCCAAGCTCTGAAGATTGGAGTCGAATTGCGATATGTCAAATTATTGCCACTTCGAATGCTTCTACTTTCCCCCTTCATGGGGAGCCTCATGTTGAGGTTGAGCTGGGTTTTAAACATTCATCTGTATAGAAGCAAAGGTTGGTCGGGCTCCGTTTAAGTTTTTCGGCGGCTCTTACATATCCATCGTTTTCATCCAAAATGTCAAGATCGGAAGTTGCATGTTACAAATACCAGGGAGGAGGTTGGTTGCATCTTTGTTTCATCAAAGACGACTATGCCAACCTGTCCTAGGGTCTCATATTATCTGGACCACGGGGCAGGGAGTGTATGAGCCAAGTTCATTGTCATTTGAATTCCCATGGTGCTCGCTCTAGCGAATAAGTCGAAGCTACTAGGCCTTCCATCTATCCGAGTAGAGAAGTTATCCACCATTTTCTGTCGTTTCCAGAGAAGTTCATCTCGCTGATCCATTTGAGGTCACAAATCAGCAAGGGTACCATCCATTTCATATCTAGCTTGACATGCTGAGGGATCATCACAAGAAGAAATCTGCTTCCTTCCTTCGATCATAGCGCCTTCTGCGCCAATATCCTCAGCACGGAAGAAATTTCTATCTTCCTTCTTCTTCGCTTTTGAGTCTGAGTGTCAGGCAATTCGCCTCCTCGCAAGTTAGGAGTCAAAGCAATGGCATCTCCCATTACATGGGGTCTTTCAACCGGGAAGTCGGCCAGGACTAGCAAATGGACGTTCACTCTGCATCCATTTCGTGGTCCTCAAGCAGCCTGTCAAGATCGAGGTATAAGTTAGACACAGACATATAACATTTATGAATTTTTTCAGCAGTGCGGCCCCAGTCCGAGGGTAATGGAGAAAGGTCGACAGTTGTATCACATCCCTTTTAAATTTAGACGTGGATGCACGGAAGGGAGACATTGTTTTCAAAGCTTATGTGATTGAGTTATCCAAGTGCTCGAGTTATCGCGTTTTCTATTCAATATATTTGCGAGGTGGCACTCGTCATTGCACTTGGGCTATGGCTAGAAATACATGGGTGTGTATGTTGATTTGATATATCACTCTTAGGGCCTCCTTTCGGTCGTTGCCTTAAGTCGTGTGACACGTTATTAAACAGTTCACTCTCAAGGCCTCCTTTCGGTCGTCGCCTTGAGTCGCATGAAAAGTTTAGCATTAGGCATCAGCGTCAGCCTTCTGGACGTGGCCCTTTGTTTGTTTTCCACCAGCCTGCTGCGGTTGTCGCGAGTGCGGCGCTCACATTCTTGTCTTGTTATCTTGTACAAGCCTGCACTCTATAAACAAAGCAAATCCCTAAGCAATAGGTAATAAAGCACATCACAATCAAACAAGGGTTCCAATTCAAAAACCCCTGAAATCAAATAATATCTAGCTAATCATATAGAATTTATCTAAAAATGGGGGTGATGTGTGTCATGAATAAAGTGCCTGTCCAGGGCCTGTTTGGGATTGATTAGGATCGATAGTGCATTGCCCCCCATGCCCGGACATGAAAGGTTCGGGATCATCTTTCACTCTTGCCCCCGATACTACAGCGGGGTAGGAGCCCTTTTGTGGCATTTAGTCAACATGCCTTTATACTCTCCTGTCATATGCCTAGGATAGAGTTCGAACTCAGCTTTTAATCTGCTCCCCGATCCTTCAGCAGGGTAGGAGTTCTTGTGGAGCTAGTCTCTGGCGCCTTTATACTCTCCCGTCGGATGCCAAGGGTAGAGTGGAATCAGGGCGGTCTTTTAATCGTGGCGCACCTTCATGCCTTGAGGACGTCGTCTTCCCGTCCTTTATACTCTCTCTCGAGTCATGAGAGTTAGAGTTACGGACGTCGTCTTCCCATCCTTTATACTCTCTCTCGAGTCTTCCCATCCTTTATACTCTCTCTCGAGTCATGAGAGTTAGAGTTACGGACGTCGTCTTCCCGTCCTTTATAATCTCTCTCGAGTCATGAGAGTTAGAGTTACGGACGTCGTCTTCCCATCCTTTATACTCTCTCTCGATTCATGAGAGTTAAAGTTACGGACGTCGTCTTCCCATCCTTTATACTCTCTCTCGAGTCATGAGAGTTAGAGTTACGGACGTCGTCTTCCCGTCCTTTATACTCTCTCTCGAGTCATGAGAGTTAGAGTCACGGATCGAGTGGTCTTCAATCATGGCGTACCCATCACACTCGTCCTAGGTTTGTACATCTATCCAATCTCTGAGGATTATAGTTAGTCAGGCAAACAGTCAGAAAATGTTTGCAGAAGCTTTGCGTTCCTCCGATCAATCTATGGGAGGAGTGATTGGAACCGAACTTTGGGTACCTGCATCATTCATATCGTATGGGTTAGTCATGTCAATAACCCAGTAAGCATGTAAAAGTAAATTGCATGATTGAAAAGTAAGCATATCAAGGGGCAATGCTGCCTCCTTTATTTGGATTCATGTAATCTAATGGTGTCAGACATAGGAGTGAGTCATATAGATGGTCGAATGTCATCTATCTGAAATCGAATTCCAACTTTATAATGCAAAAGTCAATGCATAATTATCTTTAGCTCTTCCACGTATGATTCTAGGAATGGATGTCATCTCAGATCCAACTTCAGCTATACAACCTCTTTTAGGCGAAGAGTGTGACCTTTTAAACGAGCGGTTCAGTCAAGCTTGTCATGATATTGCTCCATAACTCTATATGCGGGTGTTAGAAGTCTGATCGATATCAAATCCTAGGTACCTACACAATCCACATATTATTTCATCCGAGTTAATTACATCAATAACTCAACAAGGATGCAAATATAAGAGTCATGGTTAAAGAGTTGTCCTGTTAAAGGAATGAATATGATTCTGTGTGAAATGGCATTGCATGTTATCTGCATGTCCATTTTGCCTTGCCCAATCTCTGCCAGGGATGGCTTGATTGTGGTCTTGGAGTGACAAAGACAACTAGGAAAATACTGTAAGCGAATGACAAGGTCACGTCTCCTTTAAATCGCCTTTTTGCCTCCCATGCTAAGGGCAAGGGTTGAATGTCAGGGAGTCATGAAAGCCTATCATGTATCAGCTTTGAATTAGACGATGTAATCATGAGCAATCGACGTTCGAATCTCCGGTTGCACCCAATGTCTAGGACACGAGTTACTTGACTAATCCTCGATGAAGGGAGTGAAATTGTAAATCTTCACTTTCTAACTCCAAAACGTCGTTTGTCAAAAGTTTCATCCACGTTCATCTCCCATCTAGCGGAAGGCTGATTAGTGATTTTGTCCAATCATTCAGGGCGGTGAATTCAGCAACGAGTCTCGTTGGTGTCTGTCTTGGGACAACCTTCCAAGGGAAATAAGCATTGTCTCCTTGCATGTCATATCTGGAGGCATAAAGAGCGATGGCATGCCTTTCACTTCTCCTTTCTAAATGCATTCCGTGCGGCAGGAAGTTCATCATGGAGTTGTCTACGACTCTCTTCTGAGTTGTCGGAACTGTCTAACTTGGCCGGATTATTGACCTTTTGATTTTCTGTTCGTAGGATGTAAGATATGCTGTAACTTTCTAATCCATCCAACAACTCTTCTACCTGTTCTAGGAAAGCTATGAGTTATAGTCCCTTCATCTGGAATTTCCTTCGAATCTATACATCTCCAACACCGGGTCATCGATCATTCATTGCACCGTCGGTGTACGGTAATGGGTGCTTCTATTCATTTTTCATTTTGAAGGTCCATCTTCTTCATCTAACATATCCTCTTCGGGAATGGTAAATTTAGCGATGGATTCGGCTAATGTTTGGTAATTGAGCAGTAGACACTAGGGTGAAATGTAAGCTCTGAATTCTGCTGGAGCTGGTCGGTCTAGACCTTAATCAGATAAACTTGAGTATGATAGCAACTGGAATTCTAGACCTGAATTCTAGACCTGAATTCTGCGAGACTTTAAGTAATATTCATGTGTTATGTCACAACTGAAATAAGAAGTAGAGAGCTAATTGTTGATTCATATTTTCTTTAATCTCGAGCTACAACTGAAATAAGAAGTAGAGAGCTAATTGTTGATTCATATTTTCTTTAATCTCGAGCTCTCATCATTTGACCAAGGTCGTATGGTGGCTGGTGAGCAGTCAAGCTGCCATAATTCAGGAAAGGATCCATAGGTCCAATCGTGGTGTGTGGTGGTTCAACTAGTACCTAACTATGGGTTCCAAAGTATGCTGACTTAACCCTTATTTGATGGAAATCAGTCTTCCCCAATGCGATTGACAGCAAATAGCCATTGCAAAGGTTAGCTAAGTTCTTCGGGAGGTGAGACGTAGGACATTTTATTCATCACATTATACAATTGAAGTGTAGCTTTGGGATGTTGGGATCCTTAGCTGCTTTCTGGTGTCCCACTATTGACAAACATGGTCACTAAGATCATATGAATCATCTTTGAAGTAGTGCTCGAACTGTTCCATATATCCATCATTCGATGCTCCGCCGATTGGACAAGTTTAAGTTACATAAATAAGGTGGTCACTGCTCGTTAGGGAACAACATCAGTTGCATCGGTGAAATCTATACACCATCGAAGCTATGGAAGAGGAAATTGTTATGAGACAATCATTGTCTCGTATATTATCATTGATAGCAAGCTGAATCTGATCGATAGCTCCTCACATTGTCTTACTGATGTAAGTAGGTGTCATGCCTCTGGAAATAATCCCAGTCGTTGCCATCTTGTCATGACATTCTCAGACTATCCGTCTAATCTCCATTGTCAAGCTTTGATGATTGTTGTTGACCAAAATATATGTCGAGCCGAAGGCGAGCCGTGCTCTGAGCCGAAGGTGAGGCCGTCAACGGGTCCGGGCGCAGCGCCGGGGGGAGGGTCCGCACGATTTTTTCGATTTTGGACGATGGAGCTTTTTATGAAATGATCATAAAAATGTATTTTTTCCCAAAAACAGCTATTTCGGTTCGGATCGGATCATCCCTTCAAATTGCGGCTCGGGAGTGCCTTCACGTTGGGTCGGATCATGGATGCACCATCGGTAACATTCATTTCCTTGGTTCGGTTCGGGGTACCCACTTCGGTTCGGAGATGCATCACCAGGTCGGATCGGGGTATCAACAGCAGCTGGATTCGAGTCCTGCTCAACGGGTCGGAGCATTGTCCCCGGGTCGGTTCGTTGGGCCACTCCGGGTTAGACGTCTTCGGGTCGGATTGGATCGAGTATGTCATTGGATCGGGTCGGGGTTACGTCATCAGCAAGCCGCCGGTTCGGATCCCCCTCTCTAGTTCGGGTCGGAGGTTGTTTTTCAGGTCGGGCAGGACCGGATCCGACCCCCTTATGGATATTAGTCTGCACTTCATCTACATCCGATCCAAGAGCTTCATTAGCATCTGACCCGGTAGCTTCGTTTGAACTAGAAACACATCTGATCCGATCCGAAGTCGAGGTCCATGCTGGACGTTGCTGTTGTGCTGGGCGAATCTTTTCGAACCCATGACTTCATTCCAGAGACATCTATGCTTTGGGTAGAATTACTGAAATCGTCGAAAGCTTCGAAAGTGATGAGAATACGGATTATCTCTTCAGACTTGGAGGTCCAAACAGTAGATAAATAATCCGAAAAGCTGAGAATATTCATTTCTCAGTGAAAGCACCAAAATGTTAGACCAAAAAATGGCACTAACACCCAATTGTCTAGGATTTGCGAGGAATAATAATCTAAAACGTAAAAAATCAAGTAGAGACACGAGATTTATAGTGGTTCGGTGTTAACAAGCCTACATCCACTTCATAGTTTCTCATTTCATTCATGGATTACAATTACAAGGAATTCAATCACTCAATCGCTCAGATACAATGAATAATTCTCTCCGAATTCATTGATTTTCATTGATTTTCATTGGAGAAGAAGGTGGTTACTGGTGGGGGAATTCGGCCATGGCTACCATGAATGAATGAAATGCCAAAAGTCCCTTCGAATGGCCACGTTGTGGTGTATTTATAGCTGTAGAGAAGCTCTGGGCGCTTCCGGTTCGGATGGGCCACGTGGCGCGACCAGAGGAGATCTCAGAAGTAGTGGAAAAGTGGTTACCAGGTCGTGCTTTGCCAAGTGGTGTCCGATCCGCAATTGTAGGAGTCGGTTATGCCAAGAGGTCAAACTCCGTGTGCAGAAGCAGGTCCAGTCGGTTCGGATCGGATCCGAACCGAACCAGTTGTTCGAGCAGAATGCCTACACGCACTTGTGTGCAGAATACTTCAGGCGGTTCGGGTAGAGGGTACTCTGATCCGATCCGGGGAGGGGAACCGATCCGATCTGATCCGAAAGGAGGGATCCGATCCGATCCGAATGGGGGATCCGATGCGGTGACATTTGCGTGAATAATTCAATTTTTCCATCTTTCTATCACTCCATCCAAGTGATCGCCAATCAATGTAAGTTCATACTCAAGTCCCTGGCTTTGTGTAGCCTGGTCACAAAGCAGGCTAACAGTTGAAATCACAGGGAAGAGCACAACACTGTTGAATAGATTCGAGAGGAATCTAATGCAATCTGAATTTCGGTTAATCTTAAACGCTGTTTAAAATTAAATGAAACGACGCTAAACCGTCGAATCGATAATAAGGTGAGTTAACTCTCACACTTTTCTGGAATTCTATGATGTGTTAAATTCATATAAAAATATAACCCATCGTTGCTGATAATAATTTGATGATTGCACGCCTTGGTTAATTGTTTGTTAATGATTGTCATTAAATTATATTTTTCGGATTAGACTATTTTGATTTAAATATTTTTTATACATTATTATCTGTGATACAGGGACGAACAGGTTGGGGGGATCCGACCGGATTCCTCAAATACACTGTATGCTGTTTATATTATTTAAATATAGATCTATTTACCCCCAAATGATAACATTGATTGAATATTTAACGTTGAATTGAAATTCAACGTTGATGTGATGTTTTAATCAATAGTCGGTATTGATTGAGTTATTGGCAGCAAATGGTCTAACCATATTTTTAAAACGTTAGCTCATCGTTAGGCGAATCGACACATTTAAAGTTATAAAATTATTTTTACAACTGAAGTAGAGTTTTAAGTTATATTAGTTTATAATAAGTCAACCATTTAATTAGAATTGGTAATTAGATTAATATGCTTCTGATCATTCTAATGGAAATGGGTTACATAATATTTGTTTTAATTTAATGATAAAAGTTTTCTTATGATTAATCATCATTGATATAGTTAGCTATTGTTTAGGAAAGTGATTAACAAATCTGTTTTAATCACTAACGATGTGACCTAATTTTATTTTAATAAATGATGGAGTTAATTATTATTTTAATTAAAAATAATTAAAATAATTCACTTTCTAAATGGAAGGAGGAATCGAGATTTGAAATGGAACTTAATCAATGTTTATTAAGCAGGTTGTGAAGCAAATAAGATGGTTTGGAATTGGGGTTATTTAATTAATTATAAGCGAGAAAATAAAAAGGAGGTTTCAATATATATATATATATATATATATATGTAAGAGATATTGTTTATCCCTTAAAAATTGTAACAACCCGAAAATCTGGGCCAGTTTAAAATTTTTATTTAGACAATTTTAGCGAATTTTGATTATTTAAAATGAATTATTTTAAATAATGACGAAGAGAAATTTATTTTGAATAAAATTCGATGTATATATTATATACGTCGTCGTTATAATATAAATAATTATATATAATTATAAAAGGAATTGAAAATGGCGCGGTAGTTCGATAATTCGATTTCAAACTTCAATTGAATGTACCGGGTGCAAAATAAACCGGATTTTAGTGAAACCAAAAACATTAGGATCTAATGTTGAATATCTTTCCAACGAATCAGACAAATCAAAATTTCATAGCGGGGATCAAAAGATATGTCCAGTTGAAAATTCTGAATAGTCGCTATGGAATTCGGGCCCTTAAAAATGGGAATTTTGTAAACGACCTCGGATTTCGACGAAACCACTTTTGTTGGGTCCGTGATGTAAAGTTATTGCTAGATTCCAAATTTCATAATTTTTCGAATCAATATGTGAGCGTGGCAAAGGAAAACGTGTTTGACCAGTTTTAGTTGATTTTAGTCGACTGGAAAATGGCCATTTTTCAAACGGTCTCAGAATTCGACGAAACTAGTTTTATTAGGACCGTATCGTCAATACGAAGCTAGAAAATATTTTTCTACAATTTATAGAGTTAGTATGTGACCCCAGTAAATTGAAATGTGCGTTCAAATTCAATATATAGATTTATATGTTGATTTTGACGAAAGCTGATCGAAACAATCGATTCAGCTTACGATACATATCCCATTGTGTTCGGAATGGGGGTATAATGCTGGGACGAAAGTCAGTGGGTTCGATTTTGAGTTCGTTATAAAAAGTTGCTTTTTAGAAGTAAATAAATTAAAATATATATTTTTATATAAACTCTCTCACACCTTCTCTCTCCCTCTTACCCTCTTCGTTGACTTTAGTCAAGAAAAAAACCGCTCTCGATCCTCCCTCCACAGATCGATGCCCATCCTCACCACCGCCCTGCTGCACGGTGGTCGGAGGTGCCCCACCCAGCATCGATCCAAACCCCTCCTCCCCTTCCTTCCTCTACAGCCCCATTCTAGCCCCCCCCCTCCGAACCCTAGTTCCCCTAAAACTTGACACCACCGCCGCCATTAGCCCCCAAACGCCCTCAGCCCTACAGCGCGAGCCCCCCCCCCCCCAAATCGATGAAGGCCGCCACCTGAAGCCCGACTCCGGCCTCCCCTTGGCTCTCCACCTCCTCCGCCGCAAGCATTACTCCACCCACCCCCCCTTTCTATTAAAACCCTGTAAGTTTAGTTTTTATTTTTATTTTTGCTTTTAGTTTAATTATATTCATTGTTTGATTTTCTGATTTTGTTTTATTTATATAACATAGTTAGATCAGTGTTATTGATAGAAAATGGTATTAAAAGTTTGATTTTTTAATATATATAACCTTGTCTAAAAAAATACGATCTTTGTATATGTATCGTTAAAATAAAGATGCGATTTTTATATGAATGTCATTGAAATAAAGATTCGGTTTTTATTTATATTTTTCGATCGAAAGATAAGATTTTTAAAACAATGAAGTTTGGATATTGACTAGCGAAAAGATTATACCTTTGTAGTAGGAAAAATTCGATTCTTATATATTGAATAGCATAGTAAAAATATGATTTTTATATATTGAATAGCATAGTAAAAATTCGATTTTTATATATTGAATAGCAAAGTAAAAATTCGATTTTTATATATTGAATAGCAAAGTAAAAATTTGATTTTTATATATTGAATAGCAAAGTAAAAATTCGATTTTTATATATTGAATAGCAAAGTAAAAATTCGATTTTTATATATTAAATAGCAAAGTAAAAATGTGATTTTTATATATGTAGTGACTACGGGCAACGAAAGTGACAAGAGGCAAGAACGGCGAAATTTCTACCTAAGAATAGTCGTGGCGTTGGATTAGCTATTCGGTGAGAATTTCTCACCTTTAATTTATTTTTCTAGTTGAAATATATACTAGGATGCAGACGGTGTTTAGTAGCACCCGACACCCGTCGTCCATAGACCATGGACGGCTTGTATGCTTGTTTGTTTGATTTTGCTGTGTAGTTGATTGTGTGTTGAGATGTGAAATGAAATAAAATATTTTATAGTGGAAAATATTTTATAGTTAAAAATAGAATTTTTAACGTGTATATGAAATGAAATAAAAATAAACAGATCGGACGATTTGTTTATATACACACATTTGACTGATATTGATTGGGACGATAAATTTTACACATCGCCCAACTGCACAAATAAAATCTATGTTTGATTGTTTGAAACCCCACACGGGTATTGGGATGGTAGATGACATACACTAATCCCAATAGTTAGTTGTATGTCGATCGATTGATTGACAGACTGTTATAAGCGTTAAATATTTATATTCGATGCTTATACAGGGTAGAATGCACTTTGGATGATGGTTGATTATTCATCGTTGTTATTGTATACATGTGTTGTAGAAAATCCATATAGTTAACATTATATGGTAATTGATTGGGCCTCATTCTAGTTTTGAAAAAAGAAAGTTTTGAAATAGAAATATTTGAAAAAGAAATATTTGAAATAGAAATATTTGAAATAGAATATTTGAAAATAGAAATATATGAAGCCGTGTTGATTAGATTGACGTCATTTTGACGTGAACGATATTTATATCGATTTGATTCATTTTATAATGAATATCGAAAGTGATTTAAATATCCGATATTTTGAAAAGAATTGAAATTCGAATTAAATTGAGTAGAAATGAATTCGAACTGAAATTGAATATAAATGAATTCGAATTGAAGTCGAATAAAAATGAATTCGAATTGAATTTGAATTGAATTGAAAAGAAATGAAATTGAATTAGAAATCAATTTGGATTGAAATCAATTTGAAATGAATTTAAATCGAATTTATAAGGAAAAATTCAACTTTGATTTGAATTTGAAATGAAGTTGAAATCGTTTTGAAACGAATTTAAAACGATTGATAAAATACGTTTTAAAAAGGAAATCGACGAAGTATATATTATATATATAATATAATAGCCTGAATAGAACGCGTCGCGCTGTGGCAGTTCGCGAATTTCGACCATTGACTTCGAACGGATATTACGGGAGATCCGACCGTCGGATTCTCCTAAAACCGGAACCGTTGGGTTCGTATCGAAAAGAGCTTTCTAACGAATAATAGAAATTAAAAATCTAATGGTTGCATTTGGAATTATGTCCAAATCAAATTTGGAAAAGGTCGGTGTAAGTGCTGTTCGATGACCATTGATGAAAATCGACTGTGCGAGCCTTGATAAAATTATTAAAAATAGTAATAATTTGTGTAAAATCATAAGAACTGATTTGTGAAGATTTAGGATGAAAAACTCCATATTTGAAAAGATAAAAATAGATTTTTATCGAAATGAACTAGTCTTGAACTAGAATTATAATTCTGTTTATTTTTAAATAAATAAATTGAATTTGAAAAGGGTTTTAAAAGTAACCAGAATTTCCAATAATTGAATTGGAATGGATTTGAATCGAAATTGTCGTTGGATTATTTCGATGTTGGATTTCGTGATTATACAGATATTGGGATGGGAATTTGAAAGATATTTATATCCTTATTTCCAATACGATATTTGTTAGTCGTAGAGTTTGATATTGAATATGAGCCGATATAATTTCTATTCAGAGCCTTGTATTTAATATCAAATGTGATTTTGGTTTGTCATGAATGGTGTCTTCATTAACACTGTCCTTAAGCCTAGTTGAGAAAAAGATTAAATCTTTTATTTAGATTTAATGAAGTGTACCAATTTAATAATATTTAATTGGAATTGAATTCGAATTGATTCTTGGGTTTATCGTGAACGGTGTTTTAAATAACACTCGTTCTTTAACCCGATAATTAATAGAATGTTATTTTGGATCGTCGTGAACGGTATCTTCAATAATACTGTTCTTAGACCCAACGAAGTTAAGAATATCAGAAACTAACTGGAGATTAGTTAAGTTGAACGGTTTCTTGGGTATTGATCTGATGTTGGTTTCATCCTTCGGGGTTAATATTTAGGGAATTGCTCACTTGCTAATTTACGGTTAGGGACTGATTGAATTGTGATGTGATTTCGGGGTTTATCGTGAACCGTGTTTTAAATGACACTGATTCTTTATCCCAGTCAAAGATTAAAACTAAGTGGAGTTTTAATGAATCTTTAATTAGATTGAAAAGATCGAGAATGAAGTATCACCAGTTTTGCTCCAGGAGATAGTTAAATCTTTAATTAGATTTAAAAGTGAAATGGTAATTAAATTTACCGATAACACAGTGGTGTTAGACATGAAGTAAGACCCGTTTTACTTCATGGGACGAATAGGTTGGGATTGGGAAATCAAAACAAACGATTACTTCGGTAAGGTTCGTTAATCCCGACTAGTTTGAATTTATATTCAAAAGTTGATTAAAGAATAAATTCAAGGAATTTATCTTTGATAAAATTAATGGGAACCTTTCCCTATGAATGTGAAATATAGAAACTAACTGTCGGTTAGCTAAGCAGAATGGTTTTTTGGATATTGATTTGATGTTGGTTTTGACCTTCGGGGTTAATATTTGGGGAATTATTCTCTTGTTAATTTACGGTTAGTGACTGATGAATTGGAATGAGGCGTATGTTGTGTTTGTGTAACACTTGTTTATTATATACGTGAGTTGCTCAGAAAGACCGGGTTTATCCCATTTTGAATAACTGAATCGACGATAAGAAATCGAAGATGAAGACGATGGTCGAAGACCGAAGATCTTCACCTCGTTTGGATGGTAACCGAGGTCCTGATTGGGAGGCATCCCGAAATATGGATAATGAGTGGTGATCGTCCAGACGTATGTGGTGATCGATGGGTTTGCGAGGTATTTAGTGCCTCCGGTTTCGTTCAGACCCAGAACGGACTTGCAAATGGAAAGCGTTTCTGACATTGGAATTTATTCTGTGTAATTGATAGCCATCAGTTGCATGGTGTGAATTGCCTGTGTGGCATGCTAAGATGCAGTGATCAGGGCTTCTGTTGAAAAGCAAAGTCTTGTGGTGATGATCAAAGCACCGCCTGTGTGGCGTAGCTTTGTGTATAACGTGAATTCACGATCCTCACACCCCGGTATGAACCAGAAACGGGAGAAAGGACCTCAGGGAGGGCCTGCGTTTCCTCCTAGCTAGAAGTGGCGTCAGTGGTTTTGCACGCCCTGACGAGTTTGACTTATGTGGTTGTTGCTGTTGCAAGGCGCCTCGGTTAGATCGGACGATCCGGGTCCGATGGTGTCATCCGTTGGCTCATTTACGCCCCAAAGGACGGGGAAACGTAGTGTTCAGGCATTTTAATCCACTCCGTGTGGACCGGCCCTGACGATCAAAGGGTCGATGCGTTCTGATCCTGAGACTCGGGCTAGGCAGTCTCGAATTCGGTAAGGACTATCTTTTGCCTTGGTTCATGACGGAAATCCAGTTTCCAAATACGTGATTTTGCGGTTTTAATTGTATAACTAGTATGGCGACATGATATATGGTACCCATGTCATCTATGATTTATACTTATGATTTGAAAATGTTTTTGACACTATACACTTATAATAGTATCAAATGATTTGTTTTAAACATATCAAGCATTCTTGGCTATTATAAGGGAAAACCTTATCCCCCGGCTTGCGTTGCATTGTGTGATAGGACCTGGGTCTTATAATAGCTTCATTTTTCCAAAAAGCATTGCGCTGTTTTGTTATATGCACTGGTATTCTTGGGAGGAAACTCGTTCCGTGTTATACGGCGTGGTCCCTTGATATATCTGATTTAAAGTAAAGTTTTAAATAACTGTTTTAGTTCTCACACCAGTCCCATGACTGACCTGGAGTTTATTGTTTTAACCTAAACACTGGGTGCCCTTATTTTGACACGGGCAGCTAGTAGTTTTGGTTTTGCAGATTTATATTCACAGGATCCTGGTTTACGGTTGGAATGATATTCGGAAAGCTTGTATCCGTATATCTCTTCTAGTTGTGTATTGTATTATATTTCGCTGCTATGTAATTTATTGTAATCTCTAATATTTTATGAACGATAATGTTTATTCATACTCTGTATATTCTTGTATTCTGATGAATTGTTGTAATATACAATGAAATGTTCTTCTGTCTGCGTTCTATTTTGTCGTGTTCTCAAAACAATCTGGCGTTTCGAACGGTCTAGATCGGTTTAGTGACTGATTCGGATCGAGTGAAATTCCTTTTCGTCACAGTTGGTATCAGTGCTTTGGTTTACAAAGCTCAGAGAACAAGACACATTAAAACCATACGGAAGAATTCGTAAGATATTGGATTAGTAATATCCAATTAGAATGACTCGTTAGAGATGGGATCAGTAGTATCCTAGAACGAGTGTGAAGAGTAGATTTTAAAATGAAAACAATTTTTGTTTTGAAAATTTAAATCAATTATTCGTATTTGATTATATATTCTATATGAATTTGGACAATCCAATATATAAAGATTTTGCATATACGTCTTGCAAATGTGCATTTGAAGTTTTAATGTATTGGATAGTTATAGAATGGCACTCTAGTGCCCGAGGATAATTCTGGTGACGGGGCACCATCGCTAGTATTTATTTTCGAGTTTCGAAAGTGAGATTTCTATATATTTCCAATTGACTGGTGTGAGAACCGAAACTAGATAGGGCCTATTGTTGTGATTTGGTATCAAAAATCTGATTTTTGACTACATATATCAAAGTTATGCATTTGAAAAGCTAATCAACTAATGGATTGATGGTGGTGTTGTTGATTATTGGTTGATTAATTAGAATTTGTATTATATAACCAAATTGATCAAATATGGAATTGTATTGAAATTTGGTCGTGTTTGCTTGCATATACATGTACTTACATTGAACAGGTCATAACAAGGAGGCTAGAGCAGAGAATAAAATTTGTTTGCCCGACAAATAGGTACATGTTTACTATAATTTACTGTTTTGTTTGGGTGATGATGATTTTATGAGCCGATTGGCTAGCCGCTTAGGTTTTTCTTTTTCTTTTTGAGATCAGAAGGCCTATATGGCAATTTCGGGATTTTCCCGTGGCTTCCGGTGCAGGGGAGGTTATGGCGAAATTTTTTGAAAATTCCGGGTGTTAGCCAATTTTTTGAAAATTCTCAGAAACTGAAAAGTTGGAGAATGGAAGCCAGACCGAACGTAGTTTTGATTGATCAAACAACTTTCGACTTCGTTCCTTTTCGGGGACGAAAAGTTTTAAGTGGGGAATAACAAACCGAAAATCTGGCCAGTTTAAAAATTTTATTTTGGCAATTTTAGCGAATTTTGATTATTTAAAATGAATTATTTTAAATAATGACGACGAGAAATTTATTTTGAATAGAATTCGACGTATATATTATATACGTCGTCGTTAGAATATAAATAATTATATATAATTATAAAAGGAATTGAAAATGGCGCGGTAGTTCGATAATTCGATTTCAAAATTCAATTGAATGTATCGGGTGCAAAATAAACCAGATTTTAGTGAAACCAAAAACATTAGGATCTAATTGTGAATATCTTTCCAACGAATCAGACAAATCAAAATTTCATAGCGGGGATCAAAAGATATGTCTAGTTGAAAATTCTGAATAGTCGCTATGGAATTCGGGCCCTTAAAAATGGGAATTTTGTAAACGACCTCGGATTTCGACGAAACCACTTATGTTGGGTCCGTGATGTAAAGTTATTGCTAGATTCCAAATTTCATAATTTTTCGAATCAATATGTGAGCGTGGCAAAGGAAAACGTGTTTGACCAGTTTTAGTTGATTTTAATCGACTGGAAAATGGCCATTTTTCAAACGGTCTCAGAATTTGACGAAACAAGTTTTATTAGGACCGTATCGTCAATACGAAGCTAGAAAATATTTTTCTGCAATTTATAGAGTTAGTATGTGACCCTAGTAAATTGAAATGTGCGTTCAAATTCAATGTATAGAGTTATATGTTGATTTTGACGAAAGCTAATCGAAACGATCGATTCAGCTTACGATACATATCCCATTGTGTTCGGAATGGGGGTATAATGCTATGGACGACAGTCAGTGGGTTCGATTTTGAGTTCGTTATAAAAAATTGCTTTTTAGAAGTAAATAAATTAAAATATATATTTTTATATAAACTCTCTCACACCCTCTCTCTCCCTCTTACCCTCTTCGTTGACTTCAGTAAAAAAAAAACCGCTCTCGATCCTCCCTCCGTAGATCGATGCCCGTCCTCACCGCCGCCCTGCTGCGCGGTGGTCGGAGGTGCCCCTCCCAGAGTCGTTCCAAACCCCTCCTCCCCTTCCTTCCTCTACAGCCCCGTTCTAGCCCCCCCGAACCCTAGTTCCCCTAAAACCTGACACCACCGCCGCCATTAGCCCCCAACCGCCCTCAGCCCTACAGCGCGAGCCCCCCCCCAAATCGATGAAGGCCGCCACCTGAAGCCCGACTCCGGCCTCCCCTTGGCTCTCCACCTCCTCCGCCGCAAGCAGTACTCCACCCACCCCCCCTTTTGATTAAAACCCTGTAAGTTTAGTTTTTATTTTTATTTTTGCTTTTAGTTTAATTATATACATTGTTTGATTTTCTGATTTTTTTTTTACTAATATAACATAGTTAGATCAGTGTTATTTATACAAAATGGTATTAAAAGTTTGATTTTTTAATTTATATAACCTTGTCTAAAAAAAACGATCTTTATATATGTATCGTTAAAATAAAGATGCGATCTTTATATGAATGTCATTGAAATAAAGATTCGGTTTTTATTTATATTTTTCAATTGAAAGATAAGATTTTTAAAACGATGAAGTTTGGATTTTGACTAGCGAAAAGATTATACCTTTGTAGTAGGAAAAATTCGATTCTTATATATTGAATAGCATAGTAAAAATATGATTTTTATATATTGAATAGCATAGTAAAAATTCGATTTTTATATATTGAATAGCAAAGTAAAAATTCGATTTTTATATATCGAATAGCAAAGTAAAAATTCAATTTTTATATATTGAATAGCAAAGTAAAAATGTAATTTTTATATATGTAGTGACTACGGGCAACGAAAGTGACAAAAGGCAAGAACGGCGAAGATTTATACCTAAGAAGAGTCGTGGCGTTGGATTAGCTATTCGGTGAGAATTTCTCACCTTTAATTTATTTTTCTAGTTGAAATATATACTAGGATGCAGACGGTGTTTTGTAGCACCCGACACCCGTCGTCCACAGATCATGGACGGCTTGTATGCTTGTTTGTTTGATTTTGCTGTGTAGTTGATTGTGTGTTGAGATGTGAAATGAAATAAAATATTTTATAGTGGAAAATATTTTATAGTTAAAAATAGAATTTTTAATGTGTATATGAAATGAAATAAAAATAAACAGATCGGACGATTTGTTTATATACACACATTTGACTGATATTTATTGGGACGATAAATTTTACACATCGCCCAACTACACAAATAAAATCTGTGTTTGATTGTTTGAAACCCCACACGGGTATTGGGATGATAGATGACATAAACTAATCCCAATAGTTAGTTGTATGTCGATCGATTGATTGACAGACTGTTATAAGCGTTAAATATTTATATTCGATGCTTATATAGGGTAGACTGCACTTTGGATGATGGTTGATTATTCATCGTTGTTATTGTATACATGTGTTGTAGAAAATCCATATAGTTAACATTATATGGTAATTAATTGGGCCTCATTCCAGTTTTGAAAAAAGAAAGTTTTGAAATAGAAATATTTGAAAAAGAAATATTTGAAATAGAAATATTTGAAATAGAATATTTGAAAATAGAAATATATGAAGACGTGTTGATTAGATTGACACCATTTTGACGTGAACGGTATTTATATCGATTTGATTCATTTTATAATGAATATCGAAAGTGATTTCAAAATCTGATATTTTGAAAAGAATTGAAATTCGAATTAAATTGAATAGAAATGAATTCGAACTGAAATTGAATATAAATGAATTCGAATTGAAATCAAACAGAAATGAATTCGAATTGAAATTGAATTGAATTGAAAAGAACTGAAATTGAATTAGAAATCAATTTGGATTGAAATCAATTTGAAATGAATTTAAATCGAATTTATAAGGAAAAATTCAACTTTGATTTGAAATTGAAATGAAGTTGAAATCGTTTTGAAACGAATTTAAAACGATTTATAAAATACGTTTTAAAAGGAAATCGACGAAGTAAATATTATATATATTATATATATAATATAATGGCCTGAATAGAACGCGTCGCGCCGCGGCAGTTCGCGAATTTCGACCATTGACTTCGAACGGATATTGCGGGAGATCCGACCGTCGGATTCTCCTAAAATCGGAACCGTTGGGTTCGTATCGAAAAGAGCTTTCTAACGAATATTAGAAATTAAAAATCTAACGGTTGGATTTGGAATTATGTCCAAATCAAATTTGGAAAAGGTCGATGTAAGTGCAGTTCGATGACCATTGATGGAAATCGACTGTGCGGGCCTTGACAAAATTACTAAAAATAGTAATAATTTGTGTAAAATCATAAGAACTGATTTGTGAAGATTTGGGATGAAAAACTCCATATTTGAAAAGATAAAAATAGATTTTTATCGAAATGAACTAGTCTTGAACTAGAATTATAATTCTATTTATTTTTAAATAAATAAATTGAATTTGAAAAGGGTTTTAAAAGTAACCAGAATTTCCAATAATTGAATTGGAATGGATTTGAATCGAAATTGTCTTGGGATTATTTCGATGTTGGATTTCGTGATTATACAGATATTGTGATGGGAATTTGAAAGATATTCATATCGTTATTTCCAATACGATATTTGTTAGTCGTAGAGTTTGATATTGAATATGAGCCGATATAATTTCTGTTCAGAGCCTTGTATTTAATATCCAATGTGATTTGGGTTTGTCGTGAATGGTGTCTTCAATAACACTATCCTTAAGCCCAGTTGAGGAAAAGATTAAATTTTTTATTTAGATTTAATGAAGTGTACCAATTTAATAATATTTAATTGGAATTGAATTCGAATTGGTTCTTGGGTTTATCGTGAACGGTGTTTTAAATAACACTCGTTCTTTAACCCGATAATTAATAGAATGTGATTTTGGGTCGTCGTGAACGGTATCTTCAATAATATTGTCCTTAAACCCAACGAAGTTAAGAATATCATAAACTAACTGGAGATTAATTAAGTTGAACGGTTTCTTGGGTATTGATCTGATGTTGGTTTCAGCCTTCGGGGTTAATATTTAGGGAATTGCTCACTTGCTAATTTACGGTTCGGGACTGATTGAATTGTGATGTGATTTCGGGGTTCATCGTGAACCGTGTTTTTAATGACACTGATTCTTTATCCCAGTCAAAGATTAAAACTAAGTGGAGTTTTAATGAATCTTTAATTAGATTGAAAAGATCGAGAATGGAGTATCACCAGTTTTGCTCCAGGCGATAGTTAAATCTTTAATTAGATTTAAACGTGAAATGGTAATTAAATTTACGGATAACACCGTGGTGTTAGATATGAAGTAAGACCCGTTTTACTTCATGGGATGAATAGGTTGGGATTGTGAAATTAAAACAAACGATTACTTCGGTAAGGTTCGTTATTCCCGACTAGTTTGAATTGATATTCAAATGTTGATTAAAGAATAAATTCAAGGAATTTATCTTTGATAAAATTAATGGGAACTTTTCCCTATGAATGTGAAATATAGAAACTAACTATCGGTTAGCTAAGCAGAATGGTTTTCTGGATATTGATCTGATGTTGGTTTCGGCCTTTGGGGTTAATATTTGGGGAATTATTCTATTGTTAATTTACGGTTAGTGACTGATGAATTGGAATGAGGCATATGTTGTGTTTGTGTAACACATGTTTATTATATACGCAAGTTGCTCAGAAAGACCGGGTTTATCCCATTTTGAATAACTGAATCGACGATAAAAAATCGAAGATGGAGACGATGGTCGAAGACCAGAGATCTTCTCCTCGTTTGGATGGTAACCGAGGTCCTGATTGGGAGGCATCCCGAAATATGTATAATGAGTGGTGATCGTCTAGACGTATGTGGTGATCGATGGGTTTGCGAGGTATTTAGTGCCTCCGGTTTCATTCAGACCCAGAACGGACTTGCAAATGGAAAGTGTGTTTGACATTGGAATTTATTCTGTCTGATTGATAGCCATCAGTTGCATGGTGTGAATTGCTTGTGTGGCATGCTAAGATGCAGTGATCAGGGCTTCTGTTGAAAAGAAAAGTCTTGTGGTGATGATCAAAGCACCGCCTGTGTGGCGTAGCTTTGTGTATAACGTGAATTCGTGATCCTCACACCTCGGTATGAAACAGAAACGGGATAAAGGACCTCAGGGAGGGCCTGCGTTTCCTCCTAGCTAGAAGTGGCGTCAGTGGTTTTACACGCCCTGACGAGTTTGACTTATGTGGTTATTGCTGTTGCGAGGCGCCTCGGTTAGATCGGACGATCCGGGTCCGATGGAGTCATTCGTTGGCTCATTCACGCCCCAAAGGGCGGGGAAACGTAGTGTTCAGGCATTTTAATCCACTCTGTGTGGACCGGCCCTGACGATCCAAGGGTTGATGCGTTCTGATCCTGAGACTCGGGCTAGGCAGTCTCGAATTCGGTAAGGACTATCTTTTTCCTTGGTTCATGACGGAAATCCAATTTCCAAATACGTAATTTTGCGATTTTAATTGTAGAACTAGTATGGCGACATGATATATGGTACCCATGTCGTCTATGATTGATACTTATGATTTGAAATTGTTTTTGACACTATACACTTATAATAGTATCAAATGATTTGTTTTAAACGTATCAAGCATTCTTGGCTGTTATAAGGGAAAACCCAATCCCCCGGCTTGCGTTGCATTGTGTGATAGGACCTTGGTCTTATAATATCTTCATTTTTCCAAAAAGCATTGCGCTGTTTTGTTATATGCACTGGTATTCTTGGGAGGAAACCCGTTCCGTGTTATACGGCGTGGTCCCTTGATATATCTGATTTAAAGTAAAGTTTTAAATAACTGTTTTAGTTCTCACACCAGTCCCATGACTGACCTGGAGTTTATTGTTTTAACCTAAACTCTGGGTGCCCTTATTTTGACATGGGCAGCTAGTAGTTTTGGTTTTGCAAATTTATATTCACAGGATCCTGGTTTACGGCTGGAATGATATCCGGAAAGCTTTGTATCCGTATATCTCTTCTAGTTGTGTATTGTATTATTTTCCGCTGCTATGTAATTTATTGTTATCTCTGATATTTTATGAACTGTAATGTTTATTCATACTCTGTATATTCTTGTATTCTGATGAATTGTTGTAATATACAATGAAATGTTCTTCCGTCTACGTTCTATTTTGTCGTGTTCTCAAAACAATCAGGCGTTTCGAACGGTCTAGATCGGTTTAGCGACTGATTCGGATCGAGAAAAATTACTTTTCGTCACAAAAATCATACACCTATTGGATGATTAAGTCTGTGTTAAAACCATAAGACGAGCACTCACGAGGTTCACGCATGTAACTCCTCATAATTTTAAAACATGACATAAGGGGATAATTAAAAAATACTTAATTTTTAGAAGAAGAAATAAGTAAAACGGGTTATGCCTTTGCGTTCATCTCGGAGTTCTGCTTGAGATAGAGTCCGAGTTTGAGTAAAACGGATATGGTATGCAGAAGTTATGGAGCTTAGAAGATTTCAGTTTAAACTAGAATTAAAATAATAATTAAAATCAAATTCGAATTTCAAATCTGTAAGAAGCGAGCTGGGCGGGAATTATCCCGCTCTAGGGTGTCGACCCCCGAAGGGAGTCGACATAGGTGTCGACCCCCCTATAGGTGTGTCGGCATAGGTGTCGAGCTCCCCTGCAGGGTCGATCCCATCGGCCAGATCTGGGCAGTGATGAATTTTGGAGAATTAGGGCTTATGTGGCGTTCTCTGATTGGTTAGGTGATGTGTTTTTTGGGTTTTGATGGGTTAGATGGTTCCTAACCTAATCTTAAGGCCCTAATTAATCTAATACACCTATATAAACACACCTAGACCTAACCTAATTTCATTACACTAATTCATGGCGCCTCCATGGTGTCTCAACCTAAACAAGTCTCTCTTCTACACTAAAGCAAATTAAGTTCAAGTTGGAAGATAAGAATCGAATGCTAAACAACGGTTTAGCTAATCAAATTCACAATACAGAATTCAGATCTATTTTCTCTTCTACCGCTGTGAGTCTGCGTTACTTTCACATATAATTAATTAAAAGTAATTGTGACAAGTTTGTGAGTTGGTCTTTATGAACATGCCTGTAAGATGAATCATATCATGTTTGGTGAATTCATATCGTTTAGATTCATAACCAAAGTTCATGTTCCATATGTTTTTTAGATCTATTTTATTGTTCTATGCCAGTTCATACACCTAATTAGATCTATCTTATCATTCTATGCCCGTTCATGTTCCACATGCCTAATTGGATCTATCATATTGTTCTATGCCAGTTTATGTTCCATATCCCTAATTGGATCTATGTTATTGTTCTATACCAGTTCATATTCCATTTGCCTATTGGATCTATTTTATGTGTTTACACAAGTTTGATGTCATGGTTCTCTTCCCCTCTTCTCTTCTTTTCCTTTTTATGAGATTAGGTTAACTACGTGCCTAACATATTCTTATATGTACGAATGACGTGGGAACGTTGTGGGAAAGGTTTGGGGAGATTATTAAATAATATGCAATTCGGCATGAATTTATTTGTACCCATGTAATTGATTTCGGGCTTGAATTGGTACAATTTTTACACATAGGATTATGGGCATAAATTTGAATTAAAATGATGAACATAATTTAGATTGGAAATTATGGGTATATATTATAATCCAATAATTGAAATTGGGGACATGAATTAAGAAAATGATAATGAACTCCTAAGACACGAGGTTAGACTCGGATTGTGGTATAGGACTGCCCGGAACCACCTGGCATATCCCGCAACCGCAAACCATAGTCTAATGTGAGAGGTCAAAGACAAAAACTAGATGCGTAATAATGCAAAGACACGAGGTTAGATTCGGATTGCGGTATAAGCCTGCCAGGAACCGACCGGAAAATCCAGCAACCGCAAAATGGAAATCTAATGTGGGAGGTCTTGCAAGATTGCGGTTATAATGAATTAATGAACACTTAACCAAGATAAGACATCCAGAAAGACATGGGGGTTAAGTGGGTGACATGGGTAACAAGTGAAATATAATTAGAAGCACTTGACCATGGTGAAACATGTAAGAAGACATGGGAATAAGAAGGGGTTAAGTGGGATTTCCTAGTGGGGACCAAGCTTAGGAGGGAAGCTTGTGTCAAGTGAGTGGTCACTTTTCAACCAGTAACCCATTCCGTATCTATATGAGCTCGAACTAGGTTGAGGATAGGACACGCTTACTGAGTTTGATTGTAGGAGGTCAATAAAGAAGTAGCGGTGGCAGTGCAAGTCCAACGGAGTCATGTGCGTGCGTGGGTCCAGGCTGGTAGGTAAGATGTTGTTCCATCGTGTAGGTATAAGCCGTGCATTTTTACTAGTATCAGTTGCCACTTTAGGGAGTGATACACCCTACTGTAGGACTAGCATGGGTATCTACGAGTTAGGGAGCCGATCGAATAGGGAGGGTAGTGGGTACAACTAGTGGAGATAGGAGCAGGAGACACCTATGACAGCAGCAAGTAGTACACGAAACTACTACTATTATTATTATAGTTAGTAAGAGGGATCAACTTTCAGGGTGTAACTAGCATTGGTGCAGTATAGGAATTATCTTATAGTGATTAGAAGTGCAATCAACGTTATACCTTGTTCGTCTTGTCTACCTTGTCACACCTACTTATGTTATAGTCATCTCATTTCTCCAGTTTATATTCTTATCTTGTTTCTTTACTGATTATATTGTTAAAGTTACTGGACTCGCCAGACTTTATGTTTGACCATGTTTGTTTCGCCTCTTTTCTTTCCTTTTTTCCCCCAGGTCCTCAGGGTGGAAATTAGTGGAGCTTGACTTGGATTTCTTTCTTCTCGATGTGCTTGGAAGTGCTGAGAGCAATACTCAAATTTATCTCATTTGCTTTATGGCTATTTGGAGTGGGATCATGCTTTTACTTTTATGTACTCTGATAATAAATTTGTTCAAGATGGATATTAATGTACTTAGCTTTAGTATTTGGTTTTGGAGTTGTAACCAAACATGTTTTGTTTTTCCGCTGCAATGAATAAAGGCTAAATTTTTAAGTACCATTTTATACATATGTCTTGTGATGTTTTGTTCTATACTATTATAATACTCCATGAAAGTTAATGCATTCCCTTTATGAGTGACATTAATGGACGTGGGGTGTTACACGTGGTATCAGAGCTGAAGGTTACCAGAACAGAAAAAAGATTTTGAAAACCGATTTCAATAGCATTTTAGAACGAAGTATTTTTAAGAACATGTTTTAAAGAAGGTATTTTCAAGAGAAAATATTATTATGAGAAACATAATCTCCAAAAGCCATATATTTATCTTTCTATTCTCTATTTTGAATCTCTTCCTTTTTCCTTTCAGCATGTCTGTGGAACCCATTATACCCGAGGTCGTACAGGTACCAGGCTGGTTCAGAAGGTATCTAGAGGCTAGGGCTACTGCCGCAGGCCCAGCAGACGTTCCTCCCCCCTCCCCCCCCCCCCCAGCAGCAGCCATTCCTCCACCTCCTCCCCGTGTAGACGCTTTTTCTTAGATATGCAAAGACTTCTGTGCGATGGGCGGAAAGCAGTTTTATGGAACTGAGATGTTTGTTGAGGCTGGAAATTGGCTCAAGGAAGTGGAGGACTTGTTTGGTATCTTTGAGATAGTCGATGGAAGGAAGGTTCAGCTAGCTGCTTGGTTGATGAAGGATGAAGCCGCATTTTGGTGGGAAGTAACTATTGGAGGACATGCAGTGGAGACGTGGATGGATTTTAGACAAAGGTTCGAATTGAAATTTCTTTCGCAAGCAGAGGAGAATTTATTCATGGAAAGGTTTTTGGCTTTGAAACAAGGGAGTTTGTCTGTGAAGGAGTACGTTAACAAGTTAAACCAGTTAGCAAGATTTTTGTGGAATTAGTTAATATACCACATAAGAAGGCCTTGAGATTTGCCAAGGGTCTGAACGAACCGTTTCACGTATTGGCTATGTCCCACATTCCTATGGGGGCTACTTTCGAGAATCTTGTCGATATGGCGCTGATGCATGAAGAGGAGAAAGGTGATAATGTAGTTAAGGCACAAGATAAGAGGGTGGATCCAAAGAAAGTACAACAACAACAAAAGAAAGGTGGTAAGGGAAACAAGGACCAAGGGAAGAAAAGGTGTTTTAATTGTTGGACACCAGGCCACTTAAGCAAGGACTGTAGGAAGAAGAAGAAGACGAGTTGCTTCCAATATGGTGAGGCAGGACATCTGATTAAAGACTGCCTAAGGAGGCAAGGACAAGGGCAGAGAACATGATCTACTTCTAGAGGGTAGGTTCATGCTCTCATGGCACTAGGACAGGAGAGAGGTAGAAACGTTTCTGTTGAAAGATTGATTTTCCTTTTCGATTATCCTGTTCGAACTTTGTTTGATTCTGGCGCTTCACATTCGTTTATATCTGCTTCGTTAGTTGAAACACTACACCTAAATGCTATTCTAGTTACGGATCCCGTTGCTGTCTCAAATCCTATTAGGGGTACGGTTCATCTTTCTATGTTTTGTCGGGATTTGAGAATATATGTGTATGGCGTTGAGTTCGAATGCAACGCTTATGTGCTTGGTTTCACGGGATTTGGGTTGATTCTAGAATGGATTGGCTAGCCAGATATGGTGCCATCCTAGACTGTGAAAGGAAGGTATTTAGACTATTGACTAGTTTGGGTAATACTCTTGATATTTCTTGTGACCCTAAGGGTTCTGTTATGCTTAGCTACCTAGAATCTCTTGACACACCTATTGATGATTTGCAATATGTTCGACTAGTCCGTGAGTATGCAGATGTCTTTGAGGAGGTTAGGGGCTTACCTCCAAAACGTGAGATAGATTTCCGTATATACTTGTTGGACAATGCAAAGCCAGTTGCATTTCCAGTGCGCCACATGGCTCTAAGATAAAGGAGGGAGCTTAGTAAACAAGTGAAAGAGTTGCTTGAGAAAGGGTTCATAAGAAGAAGTATTTCGAAATGGGGTGCTCCAGTTGTTTTTGCTACGAAGGCGGATGGTTCACTTAGATTGTGCATGGACTATAGGGTGCTAAATATGCTCTCGAAGAAGAACAAACACCTATTGCCGAGGATAGATGATTTGTTCGATCAGTTGGTTGGTGCTTCGGTTTTCTCGCAGTTGGACTTAGCTACAGGATTTCATCAGTTTAGGTTAGCTGAGGATAGTGTAGATAAGACTCCTTTTAGGACTCCCGTTGGTTTCTTCGAGTGGCTCATCATGCCTTTTGGTTTGACGAATGCACCCGCATATTTCATAGACTTGATGAGTAGGGTGTTTAGGGAGTTTCTAAATAAGTTCGTGGTAGTCTTTGTGGATGATATCTTGATATTCTCTAGAAGTGAGGAGGATCATGCCCTACATCTTAGGGAAGTCTTAGAGACCCTTCAAGCACATCAACTCAAAGTTAAGTTCTCCAAATGTCATTTTTGGGGGAAGGAGGTGAGGTTCTTAGGGCACGTGGTCTCTAAGGAAGGGATAGCAGTGGATCCCGCGAAGGTGGTAGCAGTAGATCCCGCGAAGGTGGTAGCAGTCCAAGATTGGAAGATTCCTAAGAATGCTACAGAAGTAGTTTTCTTGGTTTGGCGGGCTAATATAGAAAGTTCATCAAGGACTTTGCTAAGATATCAGCCCCACTTACACAGTTGATGAAAAAGAATTTGGCCTTTTCTTGGGATGTTGACTGTGACGATGCTTTCCAACGTTTGAAGAGGGCATTGACGAAATCTCCAGCTTTAGTTTTTCCTGATGGGAGTAAACCGTTCACAGTATATACCGATGCTTGCGGGATAGGGCTTGGTGCAGTTTTGATGCAAGAGGGAAGGGTGATATGTTATGGTGGAAGGTAGTTGAAGGTCCATGAGAAGAATTACCCAGCCCACGACTTAGAATTAGCTGCCACAGTTTTTGCGCTTAAGTCTTGGCATCACTATTTGCTTGGAGAGAGGTTTGAGTTGTATACAGACCATAAGTCACTTAAATACATGATCTATTAGAAAGATCTAAACTTCAGGCAACAAAGGTGGATGGAGTTCTTAGCATCCCACGATTTTGAGATTGCATATACCCCTGGCAAGGGTAACGTTGTAGATGACGCCTTGAGTAGAAAGAAGTTGACTTTGAGTCATTTGTTTGTCGAGCGGCAGAGTTTAGAGTATATCTCTACCCTTGACTTTAGACCCTCTATCGAGTATATACCCGGTTTGTTGGCATCGTTAGAGGTGCGACCTACGCTTTTGGGACAGATAGGTGCAACACAGCGAGATGACCCACAGTTGATAGAGATAGTAGACAAGCTCATAAGAGGGGAGTCTTCGAGCCATCTTAGTAGGTATGCTATAGATGAAAAAGGTTGGTTGAGTAGGGATGGGAGACTTTGCGTATCACGAGACGAGAGTTTGAGAAGGAAAATCCTTGAAGAAGCACATCGTTCTAAGATGACCATACACACCGGTGGTGACAAGATGTATAGGGACATGAGGCGAGTTTTCTTTTGGGCCGAAATGAAGAAGGATGTGGCTGAGTTCGTTTCTAGATGCTTAGTGTGCCAGCAAGTCAAAACTGAGCAAAAGAAGCCCGGTGGTTTGCTTCGCCCTTTAGAGGTTCCACAGTGGAAATGGGAAAGTGTTTCCATGGATTTCGTCGACAGGTTGCCTAGGTCAGGGAAGGGTAATACGGGGATTTGGGTAGTAGTAGATAGACTTACCAAGAGCGCCCATTTCATTCCCGTTAAAAGTAAAAGAACAACAACATGGTTAGCATCTGTTTATCTTTGAGAGATAATTCGTCTACATGGCATACCTTCTAGCATTGTGAGCGATCAAGAATTTATTTTCACTAGTGAGTTTTGGAAGAGCCTGTAAGAGGCGGTAGGAACACAATTGTGTTTGAGCACCGCTTATCACCCATAGACGGACGGCCAAACAGAAAGAGTGAATCGGATTCTAGAAGATCTTTTGAGATTATACATCTTGGACTTTGGAGGGACATGGGAGGAACATCTTCTATTAGTAGAGTTCGCCTACAACAACAACTATCAGATTAGTATTGGCATGGCACCTTTTGAGGCTCTATATGTCGACCATGCCGATCACCGACTTTTTGGTAGGAGTCTACGGATAAGATTTTACTTGGGCCCGTTATGGTGAGAGAAACTTCGGAGAAGATAAATTTGATTCAAAAACGTATGAAGACGGCACAGGACCGGCAAAAGTCATATGCTGATAAGAGAAGGACCGATCTTGAGTTCGATATTGGAGACATGGTTTTTATTAAAGTATCACCATTGAGGAATGTAGTTCGCTTTGGGTCAGTAGGGAAGTTGGCACCAAGATTTGTGGGGCCATTTCCCATCATAGAGAGAATTGGACAGATGTCCTACGGTGTGAAGTTGCCTGAGAAGCTTAGTGGTGTTCATGACATATTTCATGTGTCGCATTTGCGGAAGTGTTTGGATGATACCGTAGAAGTAGTAGAGCCTAGCATGCTTAGAGAAGTGGAAGTAGAGCGAGATGCCACGATTAGACGAGCTCCTACATGCATCCTTGGATCAAAGGTTAAGAAATTATGCAACTGAGAGGTCAAGTTGGTTAAAGTCCAGTGGGGAGATGATCAAGGAGACGCAACTTGGGAGACTGAAGACAAGATACGCGCGTCGTACCCTTTCCTCTTTGAGGGTATGTTCTTAACTTCTCCTTTTTCTATAGCTTTGTTTATACTTGCTCTATCGTTTAGTGTATCCTCTCGATTATATCTTCGATCTTTAGGTAGAAAATTCTATGGTAGTAAACATGTGTTTGAGACATGTTATGATTTGTCGATGCAAGTGGATGCAAGTGTTTGCTAGTGGTTGCTCGTGGATGCATTTACACACACATTAGGCACTTGATCGTCTCAATCACTTTCATATTGCATATGAGTGAGTGTGCATATTTAAATTAAACGGATGTATATTGAATGTGTTATCATATGGATGCTGCATTTGAATGAATGATTGTGCACTCATATAGAAACGATACGTATCATTAGGATTCTTCTGCATACAGAATGGAAGCATGGCACTATCATGTTTTGCATTAAGGAGGTCAACTGAATCAGTAGACCGCCTGATCTTTGCATTAGATAAGGAACATATACACACACTTTTGCATATGTTCAAATAGCATTAGAAATCTTTTAAGGACAATGGATTCTCGTGAATGATGGATGAGTAGATGGATGATTGGATGGTAGGATACATTCTTCTTAACTTGAAGATTTCGGGGACGAAATCTTTTAAGAAGGGGAGAATGCAACACCCCGTAATTTTAAAACTTGACATAAGGGGATAATTAAAGAATACTTAATTTTTAGAAGAAGAATTAAGTAAAACAGGTTACGCCATTGCGTTCGTCTCGGAATTCTGCTTGAGATAGAGTCCGAGTTTGAGTAAAACGGATATAGTATGCAGAAGTTATGGAGCTTAGAAGATTTCAGTTTAAACAAGAATTAAAATAACAATTAAAATCAAATTCGAAATTCAAATCTTCAAGAAGCGGGCTAGGAAGTAATTATCCCGCTCTACGGTGCTGACCCCCCTGGGGAGTCAACATAGGTGTCGACCCCCCTACGGGGGTGTCGACATAGGTGTTGACCTCCTTGTAGGGGTCGACCCCGTCGGCCAGATCTGGGCAGTGACAAATTTTGGAGAATTAGGGCTTATGTGGCGTTCTCTGATTGGCTGGGTGATGTATTTCTCTGGTTTGGATGGTTTAGATGGTTCCTAATCTAATCTAAAGGCCCTAATTAATCTAACACACCTATATAAACACACCTATGCCTAAACCTAATTTCATTACACTAATTCATGGCGCCTCCATGTTGTCTCAGCCTAAACTGGTCTCTCTTCTACACTAAGCAAATCAAATTCAATTTGGAAGATAAGAATCGAATGCTACAACAATGGTTTAGCTAATCAAATTCAGAATACAGAATTCAGATCTATTTTCTCTTCAACCGGTGTGAGTCAGCGTTACATTCACATATAATTAATTAAAAGTAATTGTGAAAAGTTTGTGAATTGGACTTTCTGAACATGCATATACGATGAATCATATCATGTTTGGTGAATTTATATCTTTTAGATTCATGCCCAAAGTTCATGTTCGATATGCTTATTAGATCTAATTTATTGTTCTACGCCAGATCATATGCCTAACTAAATCTATCTTACCATTCTATACCCGTTCATGTTCCACATGCCTAATTGGATCTATCCTATTGTTCTATGCTAGTTTATGTTCCATATGCCTAATTGGATCTATGTTATTGTTCTATATCAGTTCATATTTTATATGCCTATTGGATCTATTTTATGTGTTTACACTAGTTGGATGTCATGGTTCGCTTCCCCTCTTCTCTTCTTTTCCTTTTTATGAGATTAGGCTAACTGCGGGCCTAACATATTATTATACGTACGAATGTCGTGGGAACGTTGTGGGAAAGGTTTGGGGAGATTATTAAGTAATTTGTAATTGGGCGTGAATTGATTTGTAACCATGTAATTGATTTGGGGCATGAATTGGTACAATTTGTACACATGGGATTATGGGCATAAATTTGGATTAAAATGATGAACATAATTTAGATTGAAAATTATAGGTATATATTATAATCCAAGAATTGAAACCGGGGACATGAATTAAGAAAATGATAATGAACGCCTAAGACACGAGGTTAGACTCGGATTGCGGTAAAAGACTGCCCGGAACCGTCCGACATATCCAGCAACCGCAAACCGTACTCTAATGTGAGAGGTCAAAGGCAGAAACTATATGCATAATAATGCAAAGACACGAGGTTAGATTCGGATTGCGGTATAAGCCTTCCCGGAACCGACCGGCAAATCCAGCAACCGCAAAACGGTAATCTAATGTGGGAGGTCTTGCAAGATTACAGTTATAATGAATTAATGAACACTTAACCAAGATAAGACATGTAGAAAGACACGGGGGTTAAGTGGGTGACATGGGTGACAAGTGAAATATAATTAGAAGCACTTAACAAAGGTGAAACATGTAAGAAGACATGGGAATAAAAAGGGGTTAAGTGGTAATTCCTAGTGGGGACCAAGCATAGGAGGGAAGCTTGTGTCAAGTGAGTGGACCCTTTTGAACCAGTAGCCCATTCCGTATCTATGTGAGCTCGAACTAGGTTAAGGACGGGACATGCTTAATGAGTTTGATTGTAAGAGGTCATTAAAGAGTTAGCAGTGGCAGTGCAAGCCCAACGAAGTCATGTGCGTGCGTGGGTCCGGGCTGGTAGGTAAGACGTTGTTGCATCGTGTAGGTATAAGCCGTGCATTTATACTAGTATCGGGTTGGCACTTTAGGGAGTGATACATCCTACTGTGGGACCAGCACGGGTATCTACGAGTTAGGGAGCCTATCGAATAGGGAGGGTAGTGGGTACAACTAGTGGAGATAGGAGCAGGCGACGCCTATGACAGTAGCTAGGAGTACACGAAACTACAACTATTATTATTACGGTTAGTAAGAGGGATCAACTTTCAGGGTGTAACTAGCATTGGTGTAGTATAGGAATTATCTTATAGTGATTAGAAGTGCAATCAACGTTATACCTTGTTTATCTAGTCTACCTTGTCACACCTGCTTGTGTTACAGTTATCTCATTTATCCAGTTTATATTCTTATCCTGTTGCTTTACTGATTATATTGTTAAAGTTACTAGACTTGCCAGACTTTATGTCTGACCTTGTTTGTTTCGCCTCTTTTCTTTCCTTCCCCCCCCCCCCAGATCCTCAGGGTGGGAATTAGTAGAGCTTGACTTGGATTTCTTTCTTCTAGATGTGCTTGGAAGTGCTGAGAGTTAGGCTTAGTTTTATCTCTTTTGCTTTATGGCTATTTGGAGTGGGATCATACTTTTACTTTTATGTACTCTGATAATAAATTTGTTTAAGATGGATATTTATGTACTTAGCTTTAGTATTTGGTTTTGGAGTTGTAACCAATCATGTTTTGTTTTTCCGCTGTAATGAAAAAGTTTAAATTTTCAAGTACCATTTTATACATCTAACTTGTGATGTTCTTTTCTATACTATTATAATACTCCATGAAAGTTAATGCATTCCTTTTGTGAGTAACATTAATGGACGTGGGGTGTTACAACGCACCCATATTCCAACCAAATATACCAAGGTCGTTCGCACATGATAAGGTCAAGCACAAGCCATGGGTCGAGCATGGGGGCAAGGGTCGGCTGTCTATGTAATATGAAGTCACTCGAACGTCAGCAAACTTGGGCGCAGCATGGCTTGAATACTTTGAGAGACCGCCCACACATAAAGATGTTCGCTCAGTTCAACAGAACAGCTGGGTCGTCCGCCCAACACAGCTAGGGTCGGTCATACAGCATGGTACGACCATACAAAAGGTCATGCACATAAGACGAGTTCAAGTGCGGCACGACACAAGGACAGTAGGGCTCATATATCCTGGAGAGATTGTCCGTATTAAGGGAGGTCGTTCATTCTTAAATCAAAGAGGTCGGTCGTACGAAGACAAGGAGAAGAATCGGTCCTGAACACATATTCCACTCTACAATTGTTCGTTCATACTGCCTTAGTCAGTCGTAATCCAAAGATACCTGAGGTTGCACACTCATCTTATGCCAGCTCACGGATTACAGCCCTACTCGCTCCCTCATTCCGCGATCAATTACAATGAATCAATCAAATGCAACCTATCAGTCGGTCAGATAAAAATTCCTAAGTGGTCGCACATATATCTATTCTACAGTCTTTGGTCGGTCGCCCGTACATTCGGTACCCATTCACCCGATCAGTTGCTCGCATCAGCCTGCTCACGCGTGTGAAGCTCGCTCGCACAAGACAACTGGACACAGTTGTCACCAGTTGGCTACAGCTAGGAAGTGGCAGTTCCGTAATTAATGGGCGAGCGACCCGTAGCCTGTATATATGAATTTCAGCTCATTTCTTCAAGAGAGCACACCTATAAATAGGCCATGGCTTCCACCACAAAGGGGATCGACTTCTGGCCACCACGAAGTGATGTCAAATTCTACCTTCCACCATTCCATAGCATTCTATCCATCATCATTATCTTCATTTTGAAGGTCTTTCATCCATTTGGCCAAGACATCTATTGAGATCATCTAAGCGGCAAAGAGATTGATGATTCTTCATCATCCTCCTCTCCAACGAAGAGATCTCCTCCCCCTCCGTTGATCTATCCTTCTCCGTCGCCGATTTTGTCAATTCTCCATCGAATTCCATGAAATTGAGTGAAATCTATGAGAAAGTGAGAGAATACGTTGTAAAGGAGTGAAGATGCATGTACAAGGGAGATTTTATGCCTTGTAATCATTGTCATGATAATGCAAGTTACCAAAATAGTGGACATAGGCCTAGTTTAGGGCCGAACCACTCTAAAAACCTATCTCCATTTTTTTCCTCCATATTTTTACTTTTAACCTTTGTTGAATATGGCTCCATTTATCTTCTAACCACTTTGGTGAAGTACGGTTCACATACCATTGGTGTTTGAGCCATTTTTTGGTGAAAACATTTGGCGCCCACCGTAGAGCCATATTCGCATCTCCTCCTTCCACACTTTTCTCAAGCCCAAAAGCCTTGCCTTGTGGTCCTAAGCCGTTGAAATCCTAGGAGATTTCCGAACCTTGCTTGAAATCATGAGTAGGCCAAAGGATAATGCTACATCACCCGCCAACCCTGTCGAAGATGTGGAATCTTCTAAAGTTGAGCTAGCTATAACCAAAAGAGAGTTGGAAGAAGTTGTAGCGGGACTAACAAGTCAAATATCGCAAACAATGCAATGATGAAGAAACTTGAGTCAATGTTCGCTATTCAAGCCGCTACTGCAAAAGTCACACTACGTGCTACCCACCTTCAACCTGTTCCAGCCACTCGCACGCTCGACCCAAGTTCCTCTACTATAAGTCCAAGTCAAGGGAATTCTATTTAGGAATTGAGAGCACCGGTGCGCGATAATTTCAATGGGACAACTTCTCAATAGATGCTTGGCACCGTCAAAGGGGCATTTTCCCAAAAAGGAAGTCCAGGACCCCTGTCTCTAAATCGCAGCTACCCGCTTGGGCGAATGAATGTCCTCCTCATGAACTAATACAAAGGGGAGGAACACATATTGGGAATGGCACGTGAAATCATGGAGGAAAGCTCAAAAAGGGAAGACAATGAAAAAGAATCGGAATTTTCTCCTACTAAGACCCCACTCACCGAAAGAGTCAAGATGACTCTATATCCACAAAAATTCAAACCTCCAATGGTGCAAGCGTATAATGGGACAAGCGATCCCAATATGTTCCTATGCAAATATAATCAGTATATGGATGGAGCATGTGCCATAGATGAAATCAGATGCTTGTATTTCCCGAGTTATCTAGAAGGGGTGGCTTATTTATGGTTCACAAAGTTACCGCCAAAGTCCGTGGATGACTTCGCTACCCTAGCTAGACTATTCAAGCAGCAATTCAGGTTCCGAGTAACCAAGGTGCTGGATGTTATGGAGCTAGATGAGCTAGAGCAAAGGCCAGTAGAGTCCATCAAAGCCTTTCTCACTCGCTTCAATATGACGGTAGCCGAAGTTGAAAACTATGAGCCCCGCTTGGTTCTGATGGCTTTAAAAGGAGCTGTATGCAAAAAGACCAAGTTAGGACGATGGATTAAAAATAAGAAACAAAGTACTCTCGAACAACTACCCTCGAACAACTGCTCAATAAAGCTGAAGAATACATGAGCACGGAAGAAAGTTCAGTGTGCACCTTGGATGTTCCAAGAAGCAATATAAAACTGTAAAAGAGAGGTAATGTGCAAAGCAGCTTTGTACTCAGAAGAGAAGCAGCGAAGAAAAGGACAATCGGGCCAAAAAGAAGCTCCGCTTTTTTAAGAACTCTGAACTTACTCCCCTAAATGACACCATAGAAAATATCTTCATTGAAACTCAGAATACCGAGAAACATCCAATACCAAAACACATGCAGATCAAAGATGTTGCTGTAAGATCAGGAAGGTTTTTCCAGTTCCACAGCCAACCAGGTCACGATACTAATGATTGTAGGCATATAAAATCAATAATTGAGGAACTAATCAGGAAGAATCGTCTACAACAATATATACAAGTCCACGAGCATTGCTCCAACTCCATGCGAGCAAGGTGCAACAAGCAATGAATAATTTGTCTAAATCAATCCAAGGCTGGCACTCACTTAAGGATCAATGTGCGATGTTCTGAATACAATGGCTTCAAATAAGCGAATCCCTTCCCCTTCACTTTACTTTACTTTTACTTTACCTCTTGCTATGTATTTGTAAACAATCGGTCATGGCCTACTTACGTTATATCAGGCGACTGCTTATGTAGATCTTACAACTCAATTGTATGTATTTGCTGGCTCATGTTAAAATCATTTTTTTAAAACGTAGGAACAACCACTCATTTGTCGCTCAACCATGACTTTACACCAAAAGCATCATGCAAACCGAGAAAGATAATTAAGCATGCCACTTCAAAAGAATAAGCCATTTTGAGGCAAATGGTGAAAACGCACACCAAGTCGGAAAGCTGCACCTTTCATCACGAAAACACCAAGTCTTTGGCTAACATCCAGCAAAGAGATTGGTACTATACTCAGAGAATAACGCAAAGGTGGAAGCAACCCAACTTATCCCATGGTTGAAAGATTGCCAGTCCTACTAAAGAGGCACCTTGTTAGGTGCAGGGCACTAGTTCTTTAAGTCGAGATAAAGATCGATAAGAGGAGCTAATGTCCACCTCCCGGGATGAAGCATAAAGTCGGAAGGACCAATAAAACCTTGGCTGGAAATACCAGTCCTAGGGTCGGAAGGACCGACAACAAGCTGGAAGGACCAGCAGTCGGAAGGACTAACAAACCTAGGCTGGAAGCACCAGTCCTAGTGCCGGAAGGACCGACAAAATGCTAGAAGGACCAGCGCAAACAGAAATCCTGGCCGAAAGGGGGTAACAGAAATCCTAGCCGAAAGGGGGTAACAGAAATTCTAGCCGAAAGGGGGTAACAGAAATCCTAGCCGAAAGGGGGTGTCCGAAAAGGTCTTTTTTATTCTGAAGCAACCAGAACAAACAGGACCAAAATTGGATCGAAATTTAAAGCCCAAGACCTCCCCTGAGGGCACGTATTCAAAACCAATCTCTAAAGGACTTGGGTCACCAGGTTAGCGAGAAGTGGGGTTGAATACATTTTAATAAAAAAAATAACAACCTCGTGCATTCCAACCCCAATCTACGAAGGGCTTGGGTCACCAAGTCAGTGAGAAATAGGGTCGAATGCATTAAAAAGTTTATGTATTTAAACCTGATCCTCGAAGGTATTGGATTTCCAGGTTAGCAGGAAATACGGTCGAATACAGTCAAATACCTATGAAAAGGCATGAACTCAAGTCGAATCTCTGAAGGGATTAGGCTAACAAGTTAGTGAGAACACGACTAAATACATGATAATTCAGCAAGCACCAGAAAAGTAACGTGAGTTGTGCGAGTAAAACTAAATTCTAGCTATAGCTAAGAAGGTTTAGAGAAAATTGATCATTTCAAGGCCAATATAAGTGTAAGAGCTTTGGTATGGGCGCATCACCACTACATTAGAATAACACTCACTTAAACATACCATAAGTTCATTACAATTTTACAACAAAGGCTGGGCGTCTATAGATATTGTTTGACTAAAAAAATTGAATTCTTTTGAGATATCTGGGGCAAACTCGAGGATTTCGATAAAGCGACAAACACAAGAGGCAGTTATTAAGAAGTTCTCAAGTATTATCCAACTGGAAAATTAAAAGAATTTAGTACAGTACAATTAGTCAAATGAATCTAATTTGTAACTACAAATATATGACAAAGCTTAAGTTGTAACAACACAAAGTCATGTAAGTCGAACATATATAAAATAACAAGCGTAGAATAATGGGCGAGGACCGACACTCGCATATACAACCGATCTAAATGCATGACGAATAAGAAAATAGGCTGGAATCAAGGTATAAGAGTCACAGATGCTACTCCCTAATAAAGAAAGGAGGAGGTGAATCTACTACTTCCATCCTTTTGTTCTTTGTTTACACAAGGACTCTCAGGAGAGGACAAGTTAATAATTCCCATCTTATTCACAACGGACCTCTTCTTATGTATCAAAGTAGACACAGCCTTAGTATTCCAAATTTCGTCTTCATCATTACTAAAGTCAAAGTCAACTGCTTCCAGATCAAATATGTTAAGTAGTGGGGGATCACCCGGTAAGGAAGTGGTACGCGGACTAATACTAGTTGATACTAAAACAGAATCAATAGTAGCAGCATGAACAGTGGTAGCACCAGTAGGAGAAAGAAGTGATAAAGGCAGACCTGGCACAAATGAATAGTGAGCACTAAATTCAGCAAACCCACGAGAAGAAGTAAGGGAATCCAAATCCGATGCGAACTGATGAATATCGATTTTACCTAGGGTTGTTGGATTTATAAGATCGATTTCATAGGCGTTCACGTTTGAAGAAGTGTCGTTATTTTCTTCAGCTTTTCCTTCGCATTGTTTGACTGAATCCTCCTGAACCATGTGTTCGTCAACTGTTTGAGCCTCAGTAGTGTCCTTATCGGGGCAATCTGCAGGGGGGAGTTTGGGAGTTTAAGGCTTCAACGCTGATAAGGTTGGAGGAGCTACAAATAGCAGTAACATTCGAGGTTTTGTCTCTAAGAGATTGGGCTCGCTCATTCGTCAGTATTTTCCTACCTTCAACCAAAGCCTTACCGTCTTCTTCTTCTAAGAGATTCTCCTGGAGAAATTCTGTAACAACCCGAATTTTTATAACATTTAAAACGAGAAATCAAGGCAGAATTAAATTTTAAAATCAGAATCAAGGGAAACGGGTTGCGCCATTGCGTTTGGCTCGAAATTCTACTTGGAAACGAGTCCGAGTTTGCGAGAATCGGAGTCCGTATGAGGGAGATATGACCCTCCGAAGTTTCAGAAATTTTCAGAGTTCAAAACAGTTCGAATTCAAGTTCAAATTCGAATTTCAAAACCCAGACAGACTGGGCGGGAAAAATCCCACCCAGCACCCAGGGCGACTGGGGAGTCGACTGGGCAGTCGACCCCCCTGACCAGGTTGACTGGGCAGTCGACCTGGGTGTCGACCTGGTCCCCGAGTCTGTTTTTGAGCCAGAGTTCATTCTGATGTTTCCAGTACGATTTCTGTCCAGATTCGTCCACCTAATCCTATATAAACAGCCCTGTAGCCCCGTTCTCTCTACACCATTTCATTCTGTCCTTATGCTGCCTTTGAGAAAATCAAAATAGATAAATTAAAATAAAACACGAAGACTGATTCTTGATGGACAAATTGACAGCAACGACGCCTAGACCATATTGAATCAAATCAGAAGATTAATCAAGTTAGACGTTTCAACGTGACAATGAATCGATTTGTCCTCTCTTAGCCAATCAATGTAAGTGCTAGTTACTTTTAGATCTAAATATCTAATTATAATATGGCCATGAAATAAAGTGGAATTGGATCTAAGTATGTTTATCGATTCAGATCTATTTCTGTTGAATCTTGAGTTTTTGAGACTTGTCTATCTTTATTCTCATGCCAAGTTATGATCTATTCAGCAGTTTTCTTGATTCGTTATGATGTTATCATCAAGTTGTAATCATTATGCTATCATGATGATTAATGTTGTTTTCTTTCTGACCTTGTTCTTATTGCAACTTCTACCTCCCCCTATTTATTTTCTTTTGATGAACCTTGGTCAATTTCGGACCTAGGCCGAAACCGCGATTTGCGTACGATTGAATACGTGGAAATATTGGGATAATACCTATTTGGATATATGTGTTTGGTGGAATTGATGGCATAACATACAAATTGAATATTTGGGTATTATCATTATAATAGTAATTGCAAGAATGGGGATTGGCATATATAATTTGACATGGATCTTGATATATGTAATATGACATGGATCTTGATATATGTAATTCGGCTAGAACTTGTTATGGGTAAATTGGTGTAAACATGTTATACATGTAATTTTGGGTATAAAACTAGATCTATGAAAATTGACCATAGCTTTGTAAACATGAAAATCATGAATCTTGACATATGTAAAACGACTTGAATTGAACATATGTAAATATGGTATGAATTGGGCATATGTAAAACTGATATGTAACCTAGAACTTGGGCATATGTTAATTATGTAAAATTTGGAGTAGAAACATATATGATAATTTATGACTTGGAGAAAGTTTAATATGAACGCGCCTAAGTTGGGTTTTGGGTAGTTGGTATGTATTAGACATCTAGAAGGCGCGTAGACATGCTTATGAACTTGAAACATGAATTGGTTATGAATATGAATCATTAACTTGATAATAGGAATAAGTGAAAACATGAAACTTGACATGAAACACGCCATGAAACTAGACACGAACTTGACATGAAACTTGAACATGGACATGAAATTTAGAATGAACTTGAAAATGGCCAACTCGAGGTTGGGTTGAGTTTGCAGTGTAAATCTGCCCAGAACCGCCCGGCAAATCCAGTTACTGCAAACAATAGGATCCAATGTGGGTAGTTGGTCATATTGCACATGAAAACCCGAGGTCAGACAGAGTTGTGGTGTAATTGTGCCCGGAACCGCCCGGCATATCCAGTGACCACAACAACAGGTCTGATGTGAGAGGTTGGGGTGCATTAATGAATTAATGCCACTTGATAGGGTTAAGTCATGAACCGCTTGAATATACTTAACCAATTTGACACGATGATTTGGTAGGATTAAGTCATGAACCGCTTGAATATACTTAACCAATTTGACACGATGATTTGGTAGGGTTAAGTCATGAACCGCTTGAATATACTTAACCAATTTGACACGATGACTTGATAGGATTAAGTCATGAACCGCTTGAACATACTTAACCAATTTGACATGACGATTTGGTAGGGTTAAGTCATGAACCGCTTGAACATACTTAACCAACTTGACACATGATTCGTAGGGCTAAGTCATGAACTTGAACGACAACACTTAGCCAATTTGACATGCCACGTAGACGGGTTAAGTCACAAACTTGAATGACCACAATTAACCAACTTGACATGCTAGACTGATGGGGTTAAGTCTCGAATTTAAATGACAACACTTAACCTGCTGGACGGAAACCCTAGTTACGAGGTCCTTTTCAGCAGTAACCCACTAGATGTATCATGGTACCCTGGAACTAGGCAGGGTGGGGCACGATTACTGGGCTGATTGTAAGCGACCAGAACGACGGCTGAGTTGGTGCACCATTGTAGGTTCAGGCGGACTATGGTCGTGCACGTAGTCCGAAGTTGAAAAAGTAGGCATTGGGCACCGGTATGTTTACACTGTGCGTGCTTGATTCGTGTCGGTGGTTAACACCCTAGGGCTTGATACAACCTATGGTGGACCTCGCACATGTGACAACATTCGTGATAGGGCCGTATGACATAGACACATGAACGAGATAGGACTTGTAGGGAGCCGATCGATTAATAGATCGTTACGTGGATAGGTAGCATAATCCCTAGTGGTCCTAGGTGGCATAAACCCTAATCGAATCAAGAAAACGTTCAATAGGTAGCATAATCCCTAGTGGTCCTAGGTGGCATAAATCCTAGTTGGACACGCGATAGTTAATGATAAGGAAACCTAGCCAGATCAAGGGTGGCAGTCCAAACGATTTCAAGACCGATGGCACTACGTTGAAATAGTATAGAATTACGTGATGGAGCCCGTACGATTTACGGCAAGGAACTGTACATATACATGGAAAGGATTATACGAGTTGGGGAAAACCTACATATACGGTGTATTAGGTTGGTCAACTAGTAAGTGGACCATTTCATGGTTTTTGGCAAGGGATATTTTATAGTCAACACATGACATGGGTTGGGATACTAGTACGGGTGGTGCAGAGCAAATAGATATCATAGAAATATTTTAGTGGCGAAGCAGAGAAATCTTGCGATGCTTGATAGAAATCTTGCGAATTTATACTTAGTTTATCTTGAATGGGAACCTTGCGATGTTATACTTGACAAAAATCATATGAGGTTATTCTTAGTTATCTTTCTTGTAGCTTATCTTGTCATCATGCTTATGTTTACTTTCAGTTTATTCATGCTATGTTATCTTTACCTGTTTCTATGCTGAAAGTCACTAGGGCTTACTCAGTCTTTATGACTGACCCGTTATGTTTCACCTATTTTTCTTTCGTCCCCCCCCCCCGGTTCGTAGGGTGGGAATACAACTTAGTTCGGATCTTACCAAGCTCTAAAGCTCTTTCATGTTCGGTTCGGATTTCTCTTGGCTATGGCTTGCTTTATTGGGGAATGATTTATAACTATGGTTTTATGCTTCTTTACAATTGCAAGACATATTTTGATGTAATTGACTTAATAGCATTTTGATGTAAAAGGCTTTAGACCTCACTAGATATTAAAAAAATGAAATTTGGGTTTTTCTTCCGCTGTTTTATTTATGTTCTGTCTTGTAATATTTATGTGTATGTTTACCTAGATAATACTCCACCAAAGCTAGTTGTAACGACCCAGAAAATCTGAACCAATTAAAAAATTTTAAATTGGCTAAAACAATGGATTTTAAATATTTAAAATAAATATTTTAAATGATAGCAATGAAAACTGATTTTGAATCGATAATGGAAAAGGAATTTAATTAATTTTAATTATAAGCAAGGCCTGAAATGGCCCTGTAGTTTCAAAAATTGAATTCAAAATTTGTCGGGCTGTACCGGGTGCAAAACAAAACGGATTTGAGTGAAACCAAAAATATTTAAATATGTTAGTGAATACCTTTCTAACGAATCTGAAAAATCGAATTTTCATAGCGAAAAGCAAAAGTTATGGCCAAACGAATTTTCAGAAAGGTCGCTATGGAATTTATATAGCCCGTGAAAATGACCATTTTGTATATGACCTCGGAATTCGACGAAACCACTTTTGTTGGATCCGGGATGTTAAGTTATTGCTAGGTTTAAAATTTCATAATTTTTGAAGCTAGTATGTGAGCATGGAAAAAGAAAACGTGTTTTGGTCAATTCCAGGTTAATTGGATCGACCAGAAGTGGGCCTTTTTGCAAACGGTCTCAGAATTCGACGAAACTAGTTTTGTTGGGACCGTATCGTCAAAACATAGCTAGATTTATTTTTCTAGAATTTTTCGAATTAATTTGTGGCCCTAGCAAATTGAAATGTACGTTCAAATTGAATATTGAATGTTATATATTTTAATTTGAATGGAAACTGACTGAAACAGTCGAATGGGCCTACGAAACATATCCCATTGTGTTCGGAATGGGGGTAAAATGCTGGGGACGACAGTCGTTGGGTTTGGATTGGGGTTCGCAGGAGGCAAGGGGTATTTTTGGATTTTAAAACTTTATAAATAAAAAAACCCTATTTGTCCACGTCAGACCCCCCCCCACCCCGTCTTCTCTCTCCCCAACATCAAAAACCGACGGCGGCTCTCGTTCATTGCTTCCCACATCTTTTTCTCTCCAATCTCTCAATAAAATTGAGAGCTCCTGCTAAGGATTTTGAAGAGCATCCCAAGAGCTCTAAATCCATACCCATTCCAGGATTTATTGTTGAGTGATCGTGAAGAACCACCCTCCCGAAGTTGCGCCGAATCGAGTCAGAATCCCCCCTTCAGCCGAGTTCGAGCTTGACCTCGTGGGTAGCGCCAGGTGCGCCTCTCGGAGCTCTACAAGGTGGTGCTTCCTGATCCTCGATTAGTGCAGCGGATGGAAAGAAAAATCGAACCCTAGATCTGGATGGCATGGGTTTAACGGCGGCCAGTATTTGAAGAGGAAAGGGTAACATTTTCTTAAGTGTTATTAATTTAGTTAATTACATAACTAATTGATCAATGAAAAAAAATCATATCTTTTTCGTTTTAGACGAAATTCAGTGAAACAAGAGACAGTGGACTCGTGTGGACGTCTTCTACATTCTAGAAGAGACCGCATATTATTCTGAGCCTTCTGCTATTTTTGGTGGAGTGGAACCCAATGTGAGATTTCTAATTTATGAACGATATGGAAAACGACGATGTATAAATTATATGGTCGATGTATGACTTGTATAAGCGTTGTACACCTCTTGTATAAGCGTTGTATAAGTTGTACGTTCGATGTATAAGTTGTATATGCGTTGTAAAAATTATATATGTGTTGAAATAGAAGTGAAATGCTATATATATATATATATATACGCCCCTCTTCCACAAACCATGGACGATATTTATTGGTTGTGATTGGTGTGAAAATTGATTGATAGCAAATGGTTGATTGGAATTGTTTGTGGTTGATATTGATTGATTGTGGTTGAAAAATACCCGTTTGTGGTTGAGAAATATTTGGTTGAAACCACATAGGATTAGTTTGTGGAAATGAAATAAATATACATGCCGCCTGCGTGCGAACTAGATGCATGATTCCCCATTGTCAAAAGCTGCGAGGCTTTAAGGTAGAGCGAGGAGCCGTACTAGGGACGGCCCCGGTTTTAACTACCCTGCCGTTATGCTGCCGAAATTTTGAATAATATTCATGTGTTCGAATTATTTTCATTTGTTGAAACTATATTTATTCGTTGTATAGAAAACCTTCATGTGTTGAATCGATATTCATTCGTTGAATTGAAATTCATGTGTTGAATGGTATTCGTGTTTTTAAATATAAAAATCACATTTTTATCTATATATACAAAAAATAGAAAACCTTCATGTGTTAAATCGATATTCATTCGTTGAATTGAAATTCATGTGTTGAATGGTATTCGTGTTTTAAATATAAAAATCACCTTTTTATCGATTTATATAAACTATAGAAAACCTTCATGTGTTGAATCGATATTCATTCGTTGAATTGAAATTCATGTGTTGAATGGTATTCGTGTTTTAAATATAAAAATCACCTTTTTATCGATTTATATAAACTATAGAAAACCTTCATGTGTTGAATCGAAATTCATTCGTTGAATTGAAATTCATGTGTTGAATGGTATTCATATTTTGAAAGAAATTGTTTTATAATAAAAAAACCCCATTTTTAACATCAATATGAAATGTATAAAATAATCTTGTTTTGAAATAAATTGTTTTATAATAAAAATCCTATTTTTATCACGTATATTAAATATGTAAAATAGTCGAGTTTGAAATAAATTGTTTTACAATAAAAATCACATTTTTATTATATACATGAATTGTTAAAAATAGTGAAGTGTTGAAATAGAAGACAGTTGGATAAAAATATCATTTTTATCCAATGTATGAAAAGAATATAGTTTTGAAATCGAAGAATCGATATATATATATATATATATATATGGAATTGAAATATATCGAATAACGACGCTGCAGTTCGTATTTTGAAACCGTGATTTCAAACGATTATACCGGGAGATCCGACCATCGGATTTTCCTGAAATCGCAACCGTTGGGTTCGCTTTGGAAATATCTTTCCAACGGCACCAACTTTATAAAAATCCAACGGTGGATTGTCTGGAATGTTTAATTCAAATCTGAAGAAAAACAGCGCCAGAATCGATTATATTTATATATATATATATATAATTATATTTAATCGAATAACGACGCTGCAGTTCGTATTTTGAAATCGAAACTTCAAACGATTATACCGGGAGATCCGACCGTCGGAATTTCCCGAAACTAGAACCGTTGGATTCGTTTTGAAAAGATCTTTCTAATGATGTAAATTTTGTGAAGATCCAACGGTTAGATTTCAGATATGTGTAAATCAAATCTGAAGAAAAACAGCGCCACGGCCGCGTTATGGCCCGAAGAGTCGTTTTGAATAAATTGGCTATTTTAAAATAAATAAGAATAGCGATAAATCGTTATAAAATATTATAAATGATATGGATGTGATTTAGAAATTAACTGAAGGTTGGCTAAGTCGAATGGTTTCCTGGGTGTTGATCTGATGTTGGTTTCAGCCTTCGGGGTTAATATTTGGGAAATCGTTCTCTTACTGATTGACGGTTAGTGACTAATGAATTGAAATGATGCGTATGTTTGTTAGTGTTGCACTTGTTTATTATATACGCGAGTTTCTCAGAAAGACCGGGTTTATCCCATTCTGAATAACTGAATCGACGATAAGAAATCGAAGATGAAGACGGTGGTCGAAGACCGGAGATCTTCACCTCGTTTGGATGGTAACCGAGGTCCTGATTGGGAGGCATCCCGAAATATGGAAAATGTGTGGTGATCGTCCAGACGTACGTTGTGATCGATGGGTTTGCGAGGTATATAGTGCCTCCGGTTTCGTTCAGACCCAGAATGGACTTGCAAATGAATAGTGTGTCTGACATTGGAATTTATTCTGTGTGATTGATAGCCATCAGTTGCACGGTGTGAATTGCCTGTGTGGCATGCTAAGATGCAGTGATTAGGGCTTCTGTTGAAAAGCAAAGTCTTGTGGTGATGATCAAATCACCGCCTGTGTGCGTAGCTTTGTGTATAATGTGAATTCGCGAGCCTCACACCCCGGTATGAACCAGAAACGGGAGCAGGAACTCAGAGGGGACGTGCGTTTTCTTTCTAGCTAGAAGTGGTGTAACACCCCGAATTTTCTATTAACACGAAAGTTGCTAAAATAATAATAAGTGTGTAGAAGAGGGGATGTATCTAATATGAATATAAAAATATTAATAAGTGTGTGAGAGAGGGGATGTATCTAATATGTATATAAAAACAATAATAAGTAAAGGGGGATGTATCTAATATGTACATTGTAGAAAATATATATATATTTATGACATGAATAGAAGTTTATTAATATGCTGAGTGTTTGCTGAGTCACTTCTGACTCATTGCTGAGTCAAAAAGATAAACCCCATCTTGTCTGAACGGCTGCGGTTATTTCTAGGTTAAATCTAATGGCCTAAATGAATTCTAAAATCTATAAATAAGTGGGTAGACCCTAGACCTAAATCACTTGTAAAATTAGAGAAGCTACCGTCATGCTGCTGCCATGGAGTTCAGCATAGCCGTCACAAACTAAGAAGAGGAAGCCAAATCATCTACAACTAAATCTACACAAATCAAATCAAAAGATCTCTCTTTCTCTAATTCTTTTCTTTTGTTGGTGAGTATGATGATTCTCACAAGACTATTACAAACTAATTTGACTCAGTTATGAATGGATCACAAGAAAGTGATGTGATTTGTAATTGTAAATTCTATATATTGTGGATCTCTTATAATGTTATTATGTTGTCGTATGAGGTAAATTATATATGCTATGTCATGCTATGTTGTAAATTCTCTTATGCTATGTCGTGCTATGTTGAGAATCATGTCAAGCTATGTTATACTATCATACTATGCCATGTTATAAATCATGCTATATTATGTTGAAAAATCATGATGTTGTTGGATCATGCTTAAAGTTATGTGTTTTTTTTTCTTAATTTAAATGGATCTTGTTTATGGGAATTTGCCTATTAGGTTAGGTGTACCCATAAACTTGAAACTATAATTTAATAAAACTTGATTATGGGAATTTGCCTATTGAGTTAGGTATACCCATATAAAACCATGTTGTTAAAAAATTAGATGATGTTGATTCACACATGTTCATATGTAAGTTTATGAAAATTGATTGAGATTATAATAGGTGAATTTTGAACAAGTTGACACCTTTAGGTCCATGACATGTATAATCTATGCAAGTTGGACATATGCAAGTTTCACCCCTTATTATGATTCATTTGGTCACATATACATGTTGTTATTATGATAATCTCTTTTATGCTATGAGTTAGGCTATTCGAGTCTAACATATATTTTGCGAATAAACGTTCAAACGTTGGGTAGGGGTAATATTAGGAATTAATAAATTGGGTGCAATTTTGTAAGATTTTGCATACCATGAATGGATGTCCATAATTGAGTCAATTATGGACATTGTTAAAAATTGGAAGTAATTAATAATTCAAGTAGGGAATTATTAAAATTGGGGGAAAGTGGATTATTATTAATAATCAATGCTTAGGACACGAGGTTGGACCCGTTTGTGATGTAAACCTGCCCGGACCCGCCCGGCAAATCCAGTAGTCACAAATGTCGGCCCAATGTGAGAGGTCCTAGGCCCAAACTAAAGCATAACAGTTGTAAAGACACGAGGTTAGACTCTTTTATGGTGTAAGACTGCCCGGACCCGCCCGGCAAATCCAGCTGCCATAAATGCCAGTCTAATGTGAGAGGTCTTTATGAGGTTATGGCCTTAATGAACTAAGAAATAATTAACCAGATAATCATGTAAGGTGGGACATGGGGGTTAAGTAGGTGCCTTGGGTGGCATGAGGAATCTGGTGGTTGCCTTTAGAGGCATTTGAAATATGATTAGACTTAACCAAACACACATGTAAATGAACATGACTAAGTGGGTTATGTGGGATGGACTAATGGGGACAAGCTTAGGTGGAATGCTTGTGGTAAATAGTGGGGGCCCATTTCAACCAGTATCCCAAAACGTATCTTTGTGGGCTCGACCCAAGTCGAGGACGGGACACGCATACTGGGTTTGACTATAAGAGGCCAAAATAGGGAGCGGTGGCAACGCAAGTCCAACGGGTTTCATATGCGTGTGTGGAACCGGGCTGGTAGGTAAGACGTTGTTGCATCGTGTAGGTATAAGCCGTGCATGTTCGTTGTATCAGGTTGCCACTTTAGGGGAGTGATACACCCCACTGTGGGGCCAGCACGGGTATCTACGAGTTAGGGAGCCGATCGAATAATGGGAAGTAGGGTACACCTAGTGGAGATAGGGGCAGGCGGCACCTATGTAGTCAGCTAGGGGTACGTAAAGCCATTGGGAAAGTTTCTAAGTGAAGCTAAGTGGGATGAATCTTTAGGGTGACTGGTGTGGTGCAGTATAGTGTTTATCCTTTAGTATTTAGGAGCGCCTATAACATTGCCTTTAGCGATTGTCTATGTCCTTAATCTTCTCTTCATAGACATTTTCTTGTTTTCCAGCTTATGCCTTAGTCCAGTTATTTTGGTAATAGTATTGTAGAATTATCATATTCACCAGACTTTATGTCTGACCCCCTCTTTTCCATCCTTTTTCTCCCTTCAGGCCCACAGGTTGGGCCAAGTTCTAGTGGAGTCTAGTTGGATCGCTTATCTTCTGGAAAGCTTGGACTGCTGAAGTAAAGTCCAGCTTGTTATCTTTCTTTTTAATGGTTATTCATGTAATGGGATTATGTACTTGTTTTATCAAGATAGATATTGTACTTGACATTGAATATTGTGTTATGATGTAATCAAACATGTTTTGACTTCTGCTACAATGAAATAAAGTTTTTGAATTTCCAAGTACTATTTTATATCTGTCTTATTGTAATTTTACTGTTCTATATTCACTTAAAACCTCCATGGAAGTTAATGCATTCCCTTTGTGAGTGACATTAATGGACGTGGGGTGTTACACGTGGTATCAGAGCATAAGGTTACCAGAACAGATAAAAAAAAAAATTTGAAAAATATTTTTTTTCTAAAGTATTTTTGGAAGAAGTGCTTTCAAAAAAAAAAAACATGTTATTTAAAGAGAGTTTTTATGAAAAACATAATCCCAAATAGCCACATCCTTATCTTTATCTTTCGAATTCTCCATTTTGAATCTTTCCTTTTTCGTTTCAGCATGGCTGAAGATCTTAATCTCCCAGAAGGTGTGACGATTCCAGGGTGGTTTAGGAGATACTTGGAGGCTAGGGCCACCACTGCAGGCCCAGCGGATACTCCTCCACCCCTAGTTGCACCCATTCCTCCTCCTCCTCCTCCTCCTCGTGTTGACACTTTTGCAAAGACGAGCAAGGAATTCAAGGCTATGGGAGGAAAAACTTTTCAAGGGACTGAGACGTTTGTGGAGGCCAGAGATTGGCTTAAGGAGACTGAGGAATTGTTGGATATCTTTGAAGTGGAAGATGGGAGGAAAGTCCGTTTAGCTGCTTGGTTAATGAAGGGAGAGGCCTCGTTTTGGTGGGAGGTCACTAACGGGGAACGTCCAGTTGATTCATGGGCGGATTTCAGACGAAGGTTTGAGGCAAAGTTTCTTTCAAGGGCAGAGGAGAACTTAAATATGGAAAAATTCCTGGCACTAAAGCAAGGGAGCTCATCAGTAAAGGAATATGTCAATAAATTTAATCAGTTAGCAAGGTTTGGCTTGGAGTTGGTGAACACGCCAGAGAAGAAAGCTTTGAGGTTCGTTTGAGGCTTGAATGAACCGTTGCAAGGGTTGGCTATGACCCACATCCCTATGGGAGCCACCTTTGAAAAGCTAGTAGAAATGGCACTTATGCATGAGGATAAGGCAGTTGAAAAGAAAGGGGATCAGAAGAAACCCCAACAGCAAAATAAGAAGGGTGGTAAAAACAATAATGGCAAAGGGAAGAAGAAATGCTTCAATTGTGGGACGCCTGGCCATCTCAGCAAAGATTGTAGAAAGAAAAATAAGACTGGTTGTTTTCATTATGGAGATGCGGGACATTTAGTGAAGGACTGTCCAAAGAAGGGGCAGAGGGCAGGGTCTACCTCGGGAGGACAGGTGCAGGCTCTTATGGCACCAGGGCAGGCAAGGGGGCAAGTTCAGGCTATTGCGGCCCCACCGCTGCAAGAAAGAGGTAGAACAATTTCTGTTGAAAACTTAGTTTTTCTGTTTGATCATCCTGTCCGTACCTTATTCGATTCTGGCGCATCTCATTCGTTTATCTCTGCGTCATTAGTTGAATCACTGCACTTGAACACCAGTTTAGTAGAGGATCCCTTGGTCGTTTCAAATCCAATTGGGGGTTCGGCTCATTTGACCATGATATGTTTGGATTTGAAAATCTCTATACTTAGCGTTGAATTTAGATGTGATGGTTATGTATTGGGCTTCACGGGCTATGGGCTAATTTTAGGAATGGATTGGTTGTCTAGAAATAGGGCCATTCTTGATTGTGAAAGGAGAGTAGTTAGGCTTGTGACTCGCCTTGGTAATGTTCTCGACATCTTTTGTAATCCCATAAATTCCGTTATGCTAAGTTATCTTGAATCGCTTGACGCGTCTGTAGAGAACCTGCGATCGGTAGAAGTGGTCCGGGAATATCCGGATGTGTTTGAGGAGGTGAAGGGCTTACCTCCAAAGCGGGAGATAGACTTTCGAATTTATCTTGTGGATAATGCTAAACCCGTATCTTTGCCAGTGCGCCACATGGCTCCTCGTGAAAGGAGGGAACTCAATAAGCAAGTAAAGGAGTTGCTTGAGAAGGGGTTCATAAGACGTAGTATATCGGAGTGGGGTGCTCCAGTAGTTTTTGCCACAAAGGCGGATGGGTCTCTTAGACTTTGTATGGACTATAGAGAACTAAACAAGCTTACTAAAAAGAACCGACACCCACTGCGGAGGATTGACGATCTCTTTGATCAGTTAGTTGGCGCCTCAGTGTTTTCGCAGTTGGACTTAGCCACTGGCTTTCATCAACTGAGAGTGGCTGAGGATAGTATAGATAAGACTGCTTTTAGGACTCCTGACGGATTCTATGAATGGCTAGTGATGCCCTTTGGTTTGACAAACGCCCCTGCATATTTTGTTGATTTGATGAGTAGGGTGTTTAGGGAATACCTTAACAAATTCGTGGTAGTCTTTGTGGATGACATCTTAGTCTCTTCTAAGAATAAAGAAGAGCACTCCCTACATTTTAGGGAAGTGTTGGAAACCCTTCGAGCGCATAACCTTAAGGCAAAATTTTCTAAGTGTCACTTCTGGAGGAAGGAAGTACGGTTCTTAGGGCACGTGGTTTCCAAAGAAGGGATAGCAGTGGATCCCGCAAAGGTGGTGGCCATCCAAGATTGGAAGGTCCCTAAAAATGCAACCGAAGTAAGAAGTTTCTTGGAGTTGGCTGGCTATTATAGGAAGTTTATCAAAGACTTCGCAAAAATATCAGCTCCATTAACACGGTTAACGAAGAAGAACCTGGTTTTTACGTGGGACAAAGATTGCGATGATGCGTTCCAACGTTTAAAGAGAGCCTTAACTTCAGCCCCAGTCTTAGTGCTGCCAGACGGGAATAAACCGTTTACCATCTATACTGATGCTTGTGGGACGGGACTTGGCGCGGTCCTCATGCAAGAGGGAAGAGTAATATCCTATGGTGGAAGGCAGTCGAGGGTTCATGAAAAGAATTACCCCACGCATGACTTAGAGCTAGCCGCAATTGTTTTCGCGCTTAAGTCTTGGCGTCACTATCTTCTTGGTGAGAAATTCGAACTGTTCACTGACCACAAATCATTAAAATACTTATTCTCTCAGAAGGATTTGAATTTAAGGCAGCAACGGTGGATGGAATTCTTAGCCTCCTACGATTTTGAAATAGCATATACCCCGGGCAAGGGTAACGTGGTGGCAGACGCCTTAAGTAGGAAAAGATTGTCCTTGAGTCTGTTATTTGTTGAACGACAAAGCTTAGAATTCATCTCTATGTTTGACTTTAGACCCTCCGTTGACTTAGTACCCGGTCTGTTAGCATCCTTGGAGGTTAGACCTACACTTCTAGGACGGGTTGGTGAGGCACAGCGAGACGACCCACAATTGGTTGAGATAGTAGAAAAGCTCAAAGGGGGGGAGTCGTCAAACCATCTTCGTAGGTATACCCTAGACGATAAGGGTTGGTTACGAAGGGATAATAGACTTTGTGTGCCACAAGACGAAGACTTAAGGAAGGCCATTCTTGATGATGCTCATCGCTCAAAAATGACCATTCATGCCGGCGGGGATAAGATGTACAAAGATATGAAGCGGGTTTTCTTTTGGGTCGGTATGAAAGAGGATGTGGCCGAGTACGTCGCTAGATGCTTGGTGTGCCAACGAGTTAAAGCAGAACAAAAGAAACCCGGTGGGTTGCTTCACCCATTAGAAGTTCCACTATGGAAATGGGAAAGCATCTCAATGGATTTTGTGGATGGATTACCAAGATCAAGGAAGGGTAACACGGGGATTTGGGTTATAGTAGATAGACTTACTAAAAGCGCCCATTTCATTCCCGTGAAGAGTAAGAGGACTGCTCCATGGTTAGCTTCTGTATACATTAGGGAGATAGTTCGTTTGCACAGTGTTCCTTCTAGTATAGTAAGCGACCGTGACCCCATCTTTACTAGCGAATTTTGGAAGAGTTTACAAGAGGCGGTAGGGACTCAGCTATGTTTGAGCACCGCATATCATCCTCAGACAGACGGCCAGACCGAGAGGGTGAATCGCATTCTAGAGGATCTTTTAAGGCTTTGTATCCTAGACTTTGGGGGTACATGGGAAGAGCACCTTCCGTTAGTAGAATTCGCATATAATAATAGCTTTCAGTCCAGTATTGGCATGGCACCTTTCGAAGCTCTTTATGGAAGGCCTTGCCGTTCGCCTACATGTTGGTGGGAATCTACCGATAAAATCCTACTTGGGCCCGATATGGTTAGGGAAACCTCGGAGAAGATTGAGTTGATTCGAAGGAGGATGAAAGCAGCACAAGATAGGAAAAAATCGTATGCTGATAAGAGGAGGACAGATCTTGAGTTTGACATTGGGGACATGGTTTTTATCAAAGTATCTCCGTTACAGAATGTTGTTCGCTTTGAGTCCGTGGGGAAATTAGCACCAAGGTTTGTAGGGCCGTTTCCTGTAAAAAAACAGGATTGGGAAGATGGCATATAGGGTGGAGTTTCCTGAGAAACTTAGTGGAGTACACGACGTATTCCATGTATCACATTTGAGGAAGTGTTTGCATAAGACCGCGGAGGTGGTAGAGCCGAGCTTGCTTAAAGAGGTGGAAATAGAGCGTGATGCAACAATTAGACGAGCTCCTACATGCATTCTTGGGTCGGAGATCAAAAAGTTGAGGAATCGAGAGGTCAGACTGGTTAAAGTGCAATGGGGAGATGATGAGAGCAACGCAATTTGGGAGACAGAAGAGAAGATGTGTTCGTTGTACCCTTTTCTTTTTGAGGGTATGTCTTTTATTTCTCCTTTATCGCTTAGCTTATCTTATCTTATCTTTAGTATGTCCTCTCATTAGTATCTTTGACCTTTAGTTAGGATAATCCTATGGTTGAAAAATGTGTTTGAGACATGTTATGTATGATGGATGCAAAATGGATGCAAGTGTTTGCTAGTGGTTGCTCGTGGATGCATATATACACACACTTTAGGCACTAGATCGGCTCAGTCACTACATATTGCATATTGCATATATATATGGATGTATTTAGTAAAATGGATGAATGATGGTTGTATTATCATGTGGATGCTGCATTCAGATGATGGTTGTGCACGCATATAGAAGTATTATGTGGCATTAAGAATCTTTTGCATACATAATGGATGCATGGCACGATCATAGTTGCATTAAGGAGGTCAACTGAATCAGTGGACCGCCTAATTTTGCATTAGATACGGACATATACACACACTGTACATTTAAACATGAAAGCATTAGAAGTCTGTAAGGACAATGGATGCCTGTGTATGATGGATGAGTAGATGGACGTTTGGATGGTAGGATATACATTCTTCCAGACTTGAAGATTTCGGGGACGAAATCCTAAAAGGAGGGGAGAATGTAACACCCCGAATTTTCTATTAACACTAAAGTTGCTAAAATAATAATAAGTGTGTAGAAGAGGGGATGTATCTAATATGAATATAAAAATATTAATAAGTGTGTGAGAGAGGGGATGTATCTAATATGTATATAAAAACAATAATAAGTAAAGGGGGATGTATCTAATATGTACATTGTAGAAAATATATATATATTTATGACATGAATAGAAGTTTATTAATATGCTGAGTGTTTGCTGAGTCACTTCTGACTCATTGCTGAGTCAACAAGATAAACCCCATCTTGTCTGAACGGCTGTGGTTATTTCTAGGTTAAATCTAATGGCCTAAATGAATTCTAAAATCTATAAATAAGTGGGTAGACCCTAGACCTAAATCACTTGTAAAATTAGAGAAGCTACCGTCATGCTGCTGCCATGGAGTTCAGCATAGTCGTCACAAACTAAGAAGAGGAAGCCTAATCATCTACAACTAAATCTACACAAATCAAATCAAAAGATCTCTCTTTCTCTAATTCTTTTCTTTTGTTGGTGAGTATGATGATTCTCACAAGACTATTACAAACTAATTTGACTCAGTTATGAATGGATCACAAGAAAGTGATGTGATTTGTAATTGTAAATTCTATATATTGTGGATCTCTTATTATGTTATTATATTGTCGTACGAGGTAAATTATATATGCTATGTCATGCTATGTTGTAAATTCTCTTATGCTATGTCGTGCTATGTTGAGAATCATGTCAAGCTATGTTATACTATCATACTATGCCATGTTGTAAATCATGCTATATTATGTTGAAAAATCATGATGTTGTTGGATCATGCTTAAAGTTATGTTTTTTTTTCTTAATTTAAATGGATCTTGTTTATGGGAATTTGCCTATTAGGTTAGGTGTACCCATAAACTTGAAACTATAATTAAATAAAACTTGATTATGGGAATTTGCCTATTGAGTTAGGTGTACCCATATAAAACTATGTTGTTAAAAAATTAGATGATGTTGATTCACACATGTTCATATGTAAGTTTATGAAAATTGATTGAGATTATATTAGGTGAATTTTGAACAAGTTGACACCTTTAGGTCCATGACATGTATAATCTATGCAAGTTGGACATATGCAAGTTTCACCCCTTATTATGATTCATTTGGTCACATATACATGTTGTTATTATGATAATCTCTTTTATGCTATGAGTTAGGCTATTCGAGTCTAACATATATTTTGCGAATAAACGTTCAAACGTGGGGTAGGGGTAATATTAGGAATTAATAAATTGGGTGCAATTTTGTAAGATTTTGCATACCATGAATGGATGTCCATAATTGAGTCAATTATGGACATTGTTAAAAATTGGAAGTAATTAATAAATCAAGTAGGGAATTATTAAAATTGGGGGAAAGTGGATTATTATTAATAATCAATGCTTAGGACACGAGGTTGGACCCGTTTGTGATGTAAACCTGCCCGGACCCGCCCGGCAAATCCAGTAGTCACAAATGTCGGCCCAATGTGAGAGGTCCTAGGCCCAAACTAAAGCATAACAGTTGTAAAGACACGAGGTTAGACTCTTTTATGGTGTAAGACTGCCCGGACCCGCCCGGCAAATCCAGCTGCCATAAATGCCAGAGAGGTCTTTATGAGGTTATGGCCTTAATGAACTAAGAAATACTTAACCAGATAATCATGTAAGGTGGGACATGGGGGTTAAGTAGGTGCCTTGGGTGGCATGAGGAATCTGGTGGTTGCCTTTAGAGGCATTTGAAATACGATTAGACTTAACCAAACACACATGTAAATGAACATGACTAAGTGGGTTAAGTGGGATGGACTAATGGGGACAAGCTTAGGTGGAATGCTTGTGGTAAATCGTGGGGGCCCATTTCAACCAGTATCCCAAAACGTATCTTTGTGGGCTCGACCCAAGTCGAGGACGGGACACGCATACTGGGTTTGACTATAAGAGGCCAAAACAGGGAGCGGTGGCAACGCAAGTCCAACGGGTTTCATATGCGTGTGTGGACCCGGGCTGGTAGGTAAGACGTTGTTGCATCGTGTAGGTATAAGCCGTGCATGTCTGTTGTATCAGGTTTCCACTTTAGGGGAGTGATACACCCCACTGTGGGGCCAGCACGGGTATCTACGTGTTAGGGAGCCGATCGAATAATGGGAAGTAGGGTACACCTAGTGGAGATAGGGGCAGGCGGCACCTATGTAGTCAGCTAGGGGTACGTAAAGCCATTGGGAAAGTTTCTAAGTGAAGCTAAGTGGGATGAATCTTTAGGGTGACTGGTGTGGTGCAGTATAGTGTTTATCCTTTAGTATTTAGGAGCGCCTATAACGTTGCCTTTAGCGATTGTCTATGTCCTTAATCTGCTCTTCATAGACATTTTCTTGTTTTCCAGCTTATGCCTTAGTCCAGTTATTTTGGTAATAGTATTGTAGAATTATAATATTCACCAGACTTTATGTCTGACCCCGTCTTTTCCATTCTTTTTCTCCCTTCAGGTCCACAGGTTGGGCCAAGTTCTAGTGGAGTCTAGTTTGATCGCTTATCTTCTGGAAAGCTTGGACTGCTGAAGTAAAGTCCAGCTTGTTATCTTTCTTTTTAATGGTTATTCATGTAATGGGATTATGTACTTGTTTTATTGAAACACCCCACCTCCGTTAGGGTCACTCTCAAAGGGAATGCCCTAATTTTGGTGGAGGTTTATAAGTACAAGTCACAGATATACAAGACAGATATAAGAACACATATTTGTAAACAGCGGAAGAACAACAAACTTTTATTTCATAAAGTCAAATACGTGTTACAACAACATCCTTTCCAAAAAACATAACATAACACTTTCATAATCTGTCATGAGTACATGATTTAAAGAAGCATAAATAAAACATAGATAAACTGCAAAGCCCTCATAGTGATTGTCCAAAGCCATAGTTCAAAACAGGAAAGTCCAAGCAATACATTTCTCTTCTTCAAGCTGGATGTTGAGGCTGATCAAGCTGCTGCGTTCCCTCCATGAGGACCTGGGGGGGGAAATGGAAGAAAGAAGACGAAAGAAAAATAGAGTCAGACATAAAGCCTGAGTAAGTCTAGTACTACTTTGTCTATGAATAAAGAACTGGGTATGATAAGTAAAACAGGAAGTGGGCAAACACTATGAACTTGGTTAAGTTACCTAGGGTCGAATATACTATCGTACCCCATGTTAATCTCTGAACCCATATAAACTAGTTTCCAATTTGCATCCCATAATCAGAGTGATGTGATCCATTCAATGATGATCGGCTCCTACTCGCATAGTTACATGTGTCTTACGGCCCCCGATGTTGTAGTTACCTATGCTGGTCCCACCATGGGGTGTATCAAGTCCCATAGTGGCAACCCGACACAACCTTAGAGTGCACAGGTATGCTACTGGTGTCCAGTGCCTTATTTTTCTGCGCCGGAGTGTGTGCACGCCCGCACTCCGTTAGAACCTACACTGCTACACCACCGCCGTCGCTTTGACCTCTTACAATCAGCCCAGTAATCGTGCCCCACCCTGCCTAGTTTCAGGGTATCCTGATACACCTTTTAGGGTTACTGCTGAAAAGGGTCCCCCGTTACTAGGTTTTCTATCTCTAGCCAACATGCTAAGTTGGTTAAGTGTTTCCTACCTAACCCCACCAGTCCGTTTAGTTTAGCATGTTCCATTTTGATTAAGTCTTTAGTCCACTTAATCCTAACAATCCTGACTCAGCCTTAATTGTCTTATTAAGGCCCTGACCTCTCACATTAGACAGGTATTGTTGTGGCTGCCTGTTGCCGGTTGGTTCCGGGCAGTCTTACGCCACAACTCAGTCTAACCTCGGGTCCCTGCTGGGCTCCATGTTTAACCTCCCACATTGGATAGGTATTGTTGTGACTACTGGACAGCCGGGCGGTTCCGGGCAGGTTTACATCACAACTCAATCCAACCTCGGGTTAAACACATCGTATGTTCTACATTTACATATCTTGTCATTCTTCTTTATTTATATGTAAATATTTGCGGCCCATTATTAAGTTAATGGTGTAAAGGTTACACCAATCACGGGCCCAACCCACACTTGAATTTGGGCCCTTCTATTTTATATTTTCATTTATTAATTAATTTTTACCCAACGTTATTTTCCCCCGTTTTACACGTCCGTTCATATATATTGGGCTTAGCCTTTTAAAGCCCAATTTAGCCATGCGAAAAGGGGAGGCTTATGGCGTATACACAAAGAGGGGAAAGTGAGCGCATGAACTTGCATATGACGTTGGAAAATACATAATAGAAATTGGTGTACTTGCATAATGGTAACATAGGTGACATGAATCAAAGCATGTGAACTTGCATAGGTTTAACTACAACATGAACCTATATTCTTATTTAGGCATAATGTCAAACATAAGCATGTCATAAATATTCCTCGCATAAGCATAGCATAATGTCAAACATAAGCATGGCATAAGTAAAGTTAAATTTTGTTCATGGCATAAACATAAACATGTCATGTTCATAAGGTTTCTACATGTTTACAAAGGGGATACTTTGTTACCAATACAAAAGCATAATTCAACTTAATCATGGTTTTAAGTCTAATCACATAACAATGGTATAAACATACTTATGCATAAATATTCCTAAACATGGTGTTTGCTTTAAAACTTGCAAAAAGGGATTTTTGAGTCCAACCTAGCCATGTCTCACATATGTCATCATATAATTCTTTTAAACAAGATAGACTTAATCATAGATTTCAATTATGCCAAATATCATTCATAGCCTAGCCATATTCATAAGTTTTGCAAAAGCATGACTTAATACATGGATTATGGTGTCAAAATTCCCACATAGTTTCATATGAACTATAACAACCAAACTTGCTTTCAATTACTTGCAAAATGATTTATGCACAAAATAGACATCATGATGGCATAATAACAAAGCCCCAAACTTGCGTGAATTTCAATCAACTACATACATGTAGCTTCAACATAGACTACATAATTTGCGCAATATTCCAAACGTATATTTGCATAGAACTACCGCATGTAGTTCTTTATAATTGAATGACATAATTCAGAATATCCAAAAGTATATAAATCGCACAAATACGAATTTCATTGCCACAATTCAAGCATACATATCTACACAATCATTTGTTCATACCAAAGTAATACTCTACTTACAATGGTTGCGGCGAATTCTCTAATTAAGAGATATGATTCCATTGTTGAATTGATTAGCTTTAGGTTGCTTGAATTGCCTTAGGCTTAGAACTTTCTTCCTAACTTTCTCTCTAGTCGGCGGCTATTCTTTGTCGTTCCTCAGCAACATGGCGGCTATAATCTTATTTTGAATGAATAGATTAGGGTTTAGTCTAGGGTTGTTTATATAGAGGTTAGGAATTGATTAGGACCCTTGATGTTGCTAGGTTAGATCATAGCCATTCATTAGATAGAGAGACCAATAAAAACCCGCCACCTAGCCCTAATGACAAAGCAGACCACAGCAATTCGACCACACACCGACCTGGCCAGCCAGGTTGACTGGGCTCGACCAGGTCGATACCCCTGTCGACAGGGCTGTCGACAGCCCTGTCGACATGGGTAGCCCAGGTCGACAGCCCAGTCGACCTGGGTGGCCCAGGCGGGCGTTCTTCTGGCCCAATGGGCCCCACTTCGGAATATTTAATTGTTTAATTCTGTTTGAATTTTAAATTTAATTCAAAACTTCCGAAGGCCATATCTTCTTCATACGGACTCCGTTTTTCGAAAACTCGGACTCTATTTCGCGTATTTTTCCGAGACGAACGTAATGGCGTATCCCGTTTCCCTTAGTTCTTTGATTTCAGATTAATTATACTTTAATTTGCTAATTTCACAGTTATAGAATTTTCGGGGTTTTACATTCTCCCCCACTTAAAAGGATTTCGTCCCCGAAATCTTCAAGTTAGGAGGAATGTATATCCTAACATCCAATCATCCATCTACTCATCCATCAAACACGAGCATCCATTGTCCTTAAAAGACTTCTAATGCTTCATGATCATATGCAAAGTGTGTGTGTACATGTACTTATCTAATGCAAAAATCAGGCGGTCTACTGATTCAGTTGACCTCCTTAATGCAGATTATGTAAGTGCCATGAATCCATCATGTATGCAAATTTTCCTATTCTTGATTCTACATGAGTGCACAATCATTCAATACAAATGCAACATCCATATGACAACACATTATAGTTCAACCATATACGAATGCAAACATATATGCATATGCAATATGAAGTGACTGAGCCGATCTAAAACCTAGATTGTGTGTGTATATGCAACCACGAGCAACCACTAGCAATCACTTGCAACCACTTGCAACCATCATACATAACATGTTTCAATTACATGTTTTCATCCAAAAAGATTCTACCTAAAAGATACGGTCGAGGAAATATACCTAAAAAGATAGATAAAAGCGCAACTTAAGGAAAATGAAAGATCAAGGATGTACCCTCGAACAGAAAAGGGTAGGCTGTACGGATTTTAGCTTCAGTTTCCCAAGTCGCGTCTCCCTCGGCGTCGCTCTACTGAACTTTGACGAGCTTGACTTCGCGGTTGCGTAGCCTCTTCACTTCCGTTCCTAAGATGCGGGTTGGAACTCTCCTTATGGTTGCTTCGCGCTCCACTTCGGCCTCTTCGAGGATATTTGGCTCTACCACTTCAGCAGACCCATGTAGACATTTTCGGAGATGTGAAACGTGAAAAACGTTGTGGACTCCAGCCAACTTCTCGGGTAGCTCTAATCTATAGGCCATTTTGCCAATCTTCTCGATGATAGGGAATGACCCTACGAACCTTGGCGCTAGTTTTCCTGTGGTTCCGAAACGAACAACATTTCTTAGCGGTGATACCTTGAGAAAAACTCTGTCTCCAACCTCGAATTCAAGGTCGGTTCTCCTTCTGTCAGCACAGGACTTTTGTCTGTCTTGGGCCGTCTTCATCCTTCTTCGTATTAAGTCTACTTTCTCTGAAGTCTCTCGGATCATGTCTGGTCCTAGTATGAGCTTATCCGTGGACTCCCACCAACAAGTGGGCGATCGACACGGTCTTCCATATAAGGCTTCGAAGGGCGCCATTCCTATGGTTGCTTGATAGCTGTTGTTGTAGGAAAATTCCACCAAAGGAAGGTGGTCTTCCCATGTCCCTCCGAAGTCGAGGATGCATAGCCTTAAAAGGTCTTCCAAAACTCTATTCACTCTCTCTGTTTGGCCGTCGGTTTGAGGATGATAGGCTGTGCTCAAGCATAACTGCGTTCCTACTGCTTCTTGCAGACTCCGCCAAAATTCACTGGTGAAGATGGGGTCTCGGTCACTAACAATGCTAGATGGTATTCCATAGAGTCGAACGATTTCCTTAAGGTAAAGTGATGCTAGGGATGAGGCAGTTCTTTTACTTTTGACGGGTAAAAAGTGGGCGCTTTTAGTAAGCCTATCCACTATTACCCAAATGCTAGTGTTGCCTCTCCTAGACCTAGGCAGCCCATCGATGAAGTCCATTGAGATGCTATCCCACTTCCACTGTGGGACCTCCAGAGGATGTAGTAGTCCGCCAGGCTTTTTCTGTTCCGCCTTAACCTGTTGGCACACCATACACTTAGAAACGAACTCTGCCACGTCCTTTTTCATGCCGTTCCAGAAGAAAGTCCTTTTTATGTCTTTGTACATTTTATCTCCGCCTGGGTGTATCGTCATCTTGGAGTGATGCGCTTCCTCGAGAACCTTCTTTATTAAATCTTTTGTCGGTGGGACGCATAGTCTTCCGTCTCGCCTTAGCAAACCCTTATCGTCGATGGAGTATCTGTTGAGGTGTCTTGAAGTCTCACCCCTAATTAGCTTATCAATTATTTTCACAAGCTGAGGGTCTTCACGTTGTGCTGCCCCTACTGAATCCACTAAAGTTGGGCGCACTTCGAGAGATGCTAACAAGCCCGGTATGAAATTGGAGGAAGGCCTAAAGTCGAAGCTGGCTATAAACTCTAGGCTTTGTCTTTCAACAAACAACGGGCTTAGGGTCAATTTCTTTCGGCTCAACGCGTCTGCCACTACGTTGCCTTTGCCCGGAGTGTAGGAGATTTCGAAATCGTACGAGGCAAGAAACTCCATCCATCTTTGTTGCCTCAAGTTAAGATCCTTCTGCGAGAAAAGATATTTCAACGATTTATGGTCAGTGTAAAGTTCGAACTTCTAACCTAGGAGATAGTGTCGCCAAGACTTGAGTGCAAAGACGATGGCGGCTAACTCAAGATCGTGGGTTGGGTAGTTCTTTTCGTGCACCTTCAACTGCCTTCCGCCATAAGCTACTACCCTTCCTTCTTGCATTAAGACGGCGCCTAGCCCTGTGCCACATGCATCCGTATAAACAGTGAACATCTTGCTCCCATCTGGCAGCGTCAAAACTGGGGCTGTTGTAAGAGCCCTTTTCAGTCGTTGGAAAGCAAATTCGCAATCCAAATCCCAATTGAACCCTAGATTCTTCTTAGTCAATTTCGTGAGCGGAGCTGAGATTTTCGCAAAATCCCTTATAAATTTTCGATAGAAACCCGCTAGTCCTAGAAAGCTTCGGACCTCAGTCGCATTCCTTGGTGTCTTCCAATCCTGTACCGCCACTACCTTCGCAGGGTCCACCGCTAACCCTTGTTTGGATACTATGTGCCCAAGGAACCTCACCTCTTCTCTCCAAAAGTGGCATTTGGAGAATTTGGCTTTTAGTTGATGGACTCGCAAAGTTTCCATGATTGCCCTTAAGTGTTGAGCATGTTCCTCTTCACTCTTTGAGAAGATAAGGATATCATCTACGAAGACCACTACAAATTTGTTGAGGAAATCTCTAAATACCCTACTCATCAGGTCCACGAAGTACGCATGTGCATTTGTCAAGCCGAAAGGCATGACAAGCCATTCAAAGAAGCCGTCTGGGGTTCTGAACGCTGTTTTATCGATGCTATCTTCAGCCACCCTTAGCTGATGAAAACCGGTTACTAAATCGAGTTGGGAGAAAATAGACGCTCCTACAAGCTGATCAAATAAATCGTCAATTCTAGGGAGAGGGTGCCTATTCTTTTTCGTTAGCTTGTTGAGCTCCCTATAGTCAACACATAGACGGAGTGAACCATCCGCCTTTGTAGCGAACACCACCGGAGCGCCCCATTCTGAAATGCTCCTTCTAATGAACCCCTTTTCTAGAAGCTCTTTAATCTGTTTACTGAGCTCTTTCCTTTCTCGTGGAGCCATATGTCTAACGGGCAACGCAACGGGCTTTGCATTATCTACAAGATATATGCGGAAGTCTATTTCCCGCTTCGGAGGCAAGCCCTTCACCTCTTCAAAGACATCCGGATATTCCCGGACCACTCTAACTGACTTCAAATTTTCAACAGAGGCATCTAGCGATTCAAGATAACTAAGCATAACCGCATGCGAGGGATTACAAGATATTTCCAAAGTATTACCGAGCTGGGTTAGGAGCCTAACAACCCTTTTCTCACAATCAAGGATGGCCCCATTACTGGATAGCCAATCCATACCCAAAATCAAACCATACCCCGAAAAGCCCAAAACAAAGGCACTACATTGAAATTCAACACTTAGGATAGAAATTTTCAATCCCACACAGATCATAGACAAATGAGCTGGGCCCCCAATTGGGTTTGAAACAATTAAGGGGTCCTCTACCATACTAGTTTTTAGGTGCAGAGATTCTACTAAAGCAGACGAGATAAAGGAGTGTGATGCGCCGGAATCAAATAAAGTGCGAACGGGGTGATCATAAAGATAAACTACACTTTCTACAGAAGTATTTATACCTCGTTGTTGCAATGGTGGCGCTTCTAGCACATGAACCTGTGCCCCTGGGGTGGATCCAGTGCCCTGCCCCTGTCCTCGTTTCCTTGGGCAGTCCTTAGCCCTGTGGCCTGTCTGACCGCACGAAAAGCACCCACCATTCTCCTTGGCCTTCTTTTTCCGGCAGTCCTTTACTAAGTGCCCCACTTTGCCACAGAAATTGCACTTCCTCTTCTCTTTGTTGCCTTTCCCGCCTTTCTTAAAGTCCGTCTTCTTAGGCTGCAAACCCTCTTTCTTCCCTTGAGAGCTTTCTGCCTTTGTCTCCTTCTTGCCCTTATCCTCTTCATTCAGCAACGCCATTTGCACCAATCTTTCATACGTGGCCACCATGGGTATATGGGTCATGGCCAAACTATGTAATGGCTCATTTAACCCCTTGACGAAACGGAGAGCCTTCTTGTGCGGGGTGTTGACTAGGTCAAGTCCAAACCTAGCCAGCTCATCGAACTGATTCACATATTCTCTGACAGTCTTGTCCCCTTGTTTAAGAAATAAGAATTTTTCCAACTGCAAACTCCTTTCTGCATCTGAGAGAAATTTAGTCTCAAACCTTGCCCTAAAGTCCTCCCATGTCTCCATTGGTCTTTCAGCATTAGTGACTTCCCACCAGTAGGAAGCCTCACCCTTCAATAGCCACACTGCCAACTGTACTTTTTGTCTATCTTCTACCTCAAAAATGATGAATAGGTCCTCCGTTTCTTTCAGCCAATTCCTAGCTACTACGGAGGACTCAGTTCCATGGAAATCCCTTCCTCCCATAGCTTTAAAATCTTTACATATCTTAGCAAAAGTGTTTCCCCGTGGAGGAGGTGGAGGAAAAGGTGCCGCTGCAACTGGATGATTTCCGGCAGCTGGGGGAGGAGGAACGGTAGGACCTGGCTGAGTGGCCCTTGCTTCTAAGAACCGTCTAAACCAACCAGGTATTGGCACCCCTTCTGGCAAGTTAAGTTCTTGGGACATGCTGAAACAAAAAGGATAGATTCAAAACGAAGGATAAGAGATAGTTCCTATGGCTTTGGGGAGTGGACTTTGCCTTTTTAAAATAAAATAATATTTTTATCTTTTAAAAATGCTTCTTTAAATTTCCTTTTTGAAAATAATTTTTTTCAAAACTTTTGATCTTATCTGGTAAACCTATGCTCTGATACCAAGTGAAACACCCCACCTCCGTTAGGGTCACTCTCAAAGGGAATGCCCTAATTTTGGTGGAGGTTTATAAGTACAAGTCACAGATATACAAGACAGATATAAGAACACATATTTGTAAACAACGGAAGAACAACAAACTTTTATTTCATAAAGTCAAATACGTGTTACAACAACATCCTTTCCAAAAAACATAACATAACACTTTCATAATCTGTCTTGAGTACATGATTTAAAGAAGGATAAATAAAACATAGATAAACTGCAAAGCCCTCATAGTGATTGTCCAAAGCCATAGTTCAAAACAGGAAAGTCCAAGCAATACATTTCTCTTCTTCAAGCTGGATGTTGAGGCTGATCAAGCTGCTGCGTTCCCTCCCTGAGGACCTGGGGGGGGAAACGGAAGAAAGAAGACGAAAGAAAAATAGAGTCAGACATAAAGCCTGAGTAAGTCTAGTACTACTTTGTCTATGAATAAAGAAATGGGTATGATAAGTAAAACAGGAAGTGGGCAAACACTATGAACTTGGTTAAGTTACCTAGGGTCGAATATACTATCGTACCCCATGTTAATCTCTGAACCCATATAAACTAGTTTCCAATTTGCATCCCATAATCAGAGTGATGTGATCCATTCAATGATGATTGGCTCCTACTCGCATAGTTACATGTGTCTTACGGCCCCCGATGTTGTAGTTACCTATGCTGGTCCCACCATGGGGTGTATCAAGTCCCATAGTGGCAACCCGACACAACCTTAGAGTGCACAGGTATGCTACTGGTGTCCAGTGCCTTATTTTTCTGCGCCGGAGTGTGTGCACGCCCGCACTCCGTTAGAACCTACACTGCTACACCACCGCCGTCGCTTTGACCTCTTACAATCAGCCCAGTAATCTCGCCCCACCCTGCCTAGTTTCAGGGTATCCTGATACACCTTTTAGGGTTACTGCTGAAAAGGGTCCCCCGTTACTAGGTTTTCTATCTCTAGCCAACATGCTAAGTTGGTTTAGTGTTTCCTACCTAACCCCACCAGTCCGTTTAGTTTAGCATGTTCCATTTTGATTAAGTCTTTAGTCCACTTAATCCTAACAATCCTGACTCAGCCTTAATTGTCTTATTAAGGCCCTGACCTCTCACATTAGACAGGTATTGTTGTGGCTGCCTGTTGCCGGTTGGTTCCGGGCAGTCTTACGCCACAACTCAGTCTAACCTCGGGTCCCTGCTGGGCTCCATGTTTAACCTCCCACATTGGATAGGTATTGTTGTGACTACTGGACAGCCGGGCGGTTCCGGGCAGGTTTACATCACAACTCAATCCAACCTCGGGTTAAACACATCGTATGTTCTACATTTACATATCTTGTCATTCTTCTTTATTTATATGTAAATATTTGCGGCCCATTATTAAGTTAATGGTGTAAAGGTTACACCAATCACGGGCCCAACCCACACTTGAATTTGGGCCCTTCTATTTTATATTTTCATTTATTAATTAATTTTTACCCAACGTTATTTTCCCCCGTTTTACACGTCCGTTCATATATATTGGGCTTAGCCTTTTAAAGCCCAATTTAGCCATGCGAAAAGGGGAGGCTTATGGCGTATACACAAAGAGGGGAAAGTGAGCGCATGAACTTGCATATGACGTTGGAAAATACATAATAGAAATTGGTGTACTTGCATAATGGTAACATAGGTGACATAAATCAAAGCATGTGAACTTGCATAGGTTTAACTACAACATGAACCTATATTCTTATTTAGGCATAATGTCAAACATAAGCATGTCATAAATATTCCTCGCATAAGCATAGCATAATGTCAAACATAAGCATGGCATAAGTAAAGTTAAATTTTGTTCATGGCATAAACATAAACATGTCATGTTCATAAGGTTTCTACATGTTTACAAAGGGGATACTTTGTTACCAATACAAAAGCATAATTCAACTTAATCATGGTTTTAAGTCTAATCACATAACAATGGTATAAACATACTTATGCATAAATATTCCTAAACATGGTGTTTGCTTTAAAACTTGCAAAAAGGGATTTTTGAGTCCAACCTAGCCATGTCTCGCATATGTCATCATATAATTCTTTTAAACAAGATAGACTTAATCATAGATTTCAATTATGCCAAATATCATTCATAGCCTAGCCATATTCATCAGTTTTGCAAAAGCATGACTTAATACATGGATTATGGTGTCAAAATTCCCACATAGTTTCATATGAACTATAACAACCAAACTTGCTTTCAATTACTTGCAAAATGATTTATGCACAAAATAGACATCATGATGGCATAATAACAAAGCCCCAAACTTGCATGAATTTCAATCAACTACATACATGTAGCTTCAACACAGACTACATAATTTGCGCAATATTCCAAACGTATATTTGCATAGAACTACCGCATGTAGTTCTTTATAATTGAATGACATAATTCAGAATATCCAAAAGTATATAAATCGCACAAATACGAATTTCATTGCCACAATTCAAGCATACATATCTACACAATCATTTGTTCATACCAAAGTAATACTCTACTTACAATGGTTGCGGCGAATTCTCTAATTAAGAGATATGATTCCTTTGTTGAATTGATTAGCTTTAGGTTGCTTGAATTGCCTTAGGCTTAGAACTTTCTTCCTAACTTTCTCTCTAGTCGGCGGCTATTCTTTGTCGTTCCTCAGCAACATGGCGGCTATAATCTTATTTTGAATGAATAGATTAGGGTTTAGTCTAGGGTTGTTTATATAGAGGTTAGGAATTGATTAGGACCCTTGATGTTGCTAGGTTAGATCATAGCCATTCATTAGATAGAGAGACCAATAAAAACCCGCCACCTAGCCCTAATGACAAAGCAGACCACAGCAATTCGACCACACAACGACCTGGCCAGCCAGGTTGACTGGGCTCGACCAGGTCGATACCCCTGTCGACAGGGCTGTCGACAGCCCTGTCGACATGGGTAGCCCAGGTCGACAGCCCAGTCGACCTGGGTGGCCCAGGCGGGCGTTCTTCTGGCCCAATGGGCCCCACTTCGGAATATTTAATTGTTTAATTCTGTTTGAATTTTAAATTTAATTCAAAACTTCCGAAGGCCATATCTTCTTCATACGGACTCCGTTTTTCGAAAACTCGGACTCTATTTCGCGTATTTTTCCGAGACGAACGTAATGGCGTATCCCGTTTCCCTTAGTTCTTTGATTTCAGATTAATTATACTTTAATTTGCTAATTTCACAGTTATAGAATTTTCGAGGTGTTACATTTATCAAGATAGATATTGTACTTGACATTGAATATGGTGTTATGATGTAATCAAACATGTTTTGACTTCTGCTACAATGAAATAAAGTTTTTGAATTTCAAGTACTATTTTATATCTGTCTTGTTGTAATTTTGCTGTTCTATATTCACTTAAAACCTCCATGGAAGTTAATGCATTCCCTTTGTGAGTGACATTAATGGACGTGGGGTGTTACAAGTGGCGTCAGTGGTTTTACATGCCCTGACGAGTTTGACTTATGTGGTTGTTGCTGTTGCGAGACGCCTCGGTTAGATCGGATGATCCGGGTCCGATGGAGCCATTCGTTGGCTCATTTATGCCCCCAAAGGGCGGAGAAACGCATTGTTCAGGCATTATAATCCTCTTTGTGTGGACCGGCCCTGACGATCCAAGGTACGGTTGCGGCTGTGCTTGAGACTCGGGCTAGACAGTCTCGAATTTGGTAAGGACTATCTTTTGCCTTGGTTCATGACGGAAATCCAATTTCCAAATACGACATCGTGCGGTTTTGATTGTATAGATATATGGCGACATGATATATGGTACCCATGCCGTCTATGATTGATAGTTATGATTTGAAATTGCTTTTGAAACCTATAAACACTAGTAATAACATCAAATGATTTTGTTTTTATTCGTATCAATCATATTTTGGCCATTATAAGGTAAAACTCTATCCTCCGGTTTGCATTGCATTGTGTGATGGGAACTGAGTCTTATAATGGCTTCATTTTTATAAAAAGCATTGCGATGTTTAAAAGAAAGATTTGTTTTTAAAGCACTGGCAATCCAATGGAGTAAACCCGTTCCACGAAAGTGGCGTGGTCCTGTGATTTGCCGTATACTTAATGCGTTGAGTAGATTTCTCATACCAGTCCCATGACTGACTCGTAGTTTGTTTCACTTTCAAACTCGGGTGCCCCTTTTTCTATACGGGCAGCCTTGTATTCAGGTTTTAGCTGGCTTTCTCTGGATAGTTGGAGCTGAAGATGGATTCTATCATTTATCTCTTTTTATGCTGTTCAGCTCCTATTGTACATATTATGTTTGTTTTCCGCTGTAGACTTTTATGTATAGCTAAACTGTATTTGTACTAAGTATGATCCTGTATACTGTGTAACTCTGATGTTTACATTTATCCAGTGTATTATTGTTCATTATCTGGTGTATTTATTTAATTATGTTCTGCTATTATTTGTTTGTGTGTATATTCCAAGGATTACCCTTGCCGCCGTTAGTACGGGGTATGGGGTCGTCTCATTTGGTACCAGAGCTTTGGTTAAGCTTAGTTCTGGATTATAACATATGAACGAACTCGTCAGAATAGAACCAGTAGTGTTCTAGGATGGGTAACTCTATACAGATAGGATCAGTAATATCCTAGTATAAGTAAAGCAGAATGAAATACACCCAGTAGACACATTTACATTCAAGTATTTGTCTCTATGTTTTGAAATATCTTTTCTGTTGACCTGACACTTTGTCTGCTAATTGTAGACGTACTAGAAAATGAGTGACAAGAACAGAAGAAATAATCGTATAGCTCGACCAGCTAATGAGCCAGTTGTGCTCCCGCAGCCAGAATCAAATATAGAAGTTCTGTTCAAGAGATTTCGAAATCTGGGTGGATCGCCATTCTTAGGCAGAGAGTCCATTATGGAAACACAAGCTTGGATTCGTTTTGCAGAGAAAATCTTTGAGGGTTTATAGCTGAGAGATGATCAGAAAAGATTACTAGCATCTTGGGCACTCAAAGAAGAAGCTTTGTTTTGGTGGGATTCAGTTATTAAAGATAATCCAGAAGGTGATATCACCTGGGACAGATTCAAAGTGATTTTCTTAGAAAGATTTACTCCTCCCGAAGCAACCGAGCGATTATGTGATGAATTTTCTTATTTGATACAAGGTGATATGACCATCCCAGAATATCATAAGAAATTCAACAAACATTCTCACTTTGCTCCTCATCTGATTCAGGATCTAAAGAGGAAGAATCTGAGATTTATACATGGCCTGCAAAGAAAATATCAGAACAGTGTAATAAGGAACGTAAAGCTCCCCTTTTCTGAAATGATATACATGGCTTATCAGTACGAAGACCTAGACAAGAAAGATATGTTACAGTACGAGGAGGAAGTCAGCTCTAGCAATAAAATTGAGTCTGAAACTGATCGTCCTGAGGCCAGTACGATGTCTGAGGTCAGTAAGGAGCCTAACGTAAATCGAAAAAGGGCCAGATCTGAAAAGGAACCAGCAACGATGGCCACTTGCTCTAAATGCAAGAAACCAGGGCATTTGACCAGGAATTGTAAAACCTCGAAGAAACAAAAAAATGATGGGTCTAAATCCGGCAAGAAGCTCCAGGAAAGTAAAAGATGCAATCAATGCCATCGGTTTGGTCATGTAAAACAAGAGTGCCAGCTGTTAAAAACAACCAAAGAAGCTCAGGTAAATGAGGTAGCAGAAGTGCCTACATCTTCGTCCGCTCAGGAAAGGCCAGATGTTTTAGAAGGCATGCTTACTGTCAAAGACATTCCCGTTAAAGAACTGTTTGATACAGGCGCGTCACGAAGCTTCATTGCCAAGAATGCAGCTAAGAAACTAGATTTGAATTTGAAGAAGCTCAAAGAACCAATGACTGTCCAGAATCCGGTTGGGGGTTCCATTGATCTCAGTTGGGTTTGTGGAGTGCCGGTTTCCTTTTCTCGTTATCGGTTCCCTACCATCGCGGTCATCATGAATTTTACAGAGTTTGATCTTATCTTGGGGTTAGACTGGTTGACCAAGTATGAGGCTGAGTTTAAATGCGCCGACAGAGTCGTAAAGGCGAAGATAAAATCAGGTGATTATATAACCATTCCCTGTAAAGGTCAGAATACTAATAGAAAAGACTTCTGGGCAGCTCTCGAAGTTTCTATAGCCCAAATTGAAAATATCCCTGAAGTCACAGAGAATATTCTTGACCTCATTAAAGGCATTCCTGTCATCAAGAACTATGCGGATGTGTTCGAAGAAGTTGTTCGCTTACCCCCGCAGAGAGAAATAGATTTCAAAATTGCTTTTATTCCGAATGCAAGGCCGGTAGTTCACGCTATTCGAAGAATGTCCTTGAAAGAGAAAGAGGAATTTGACAATCAAATACGACAGCTCGTATGGAAGGGTCTGATCAAGCCTAGTTTCTCTGATTAGGGTGCAGCAGTGGTGTTTGTCCCAAAATCTGACGGTACTCTACGTCTATGTGTGGATTATCGTGATCTGAACAAACAGACGATAAAGAAAAAATATCCATTGCCACAGATTGATGATTTTTTGGATCGATTAAATGGCGCACAAGTATTTTCACGAATGTACCTAGCTACAGGTTTCCATCAGCTTCGTATTGCCGAAGAGTGTGTTCCAATGACAGCATTCAGAGGTCTAGACTTATTCTACGAATGGTTAGTGATGCCGTTCGGCTTATGTAAGGCTCCATCATACTTCGTCGATTTTATGAATAAAGTGTTCAGAGGAGTCCTGAATAAGTTTGTTCTGGTTTTTATTGACGATATTCTAATCTTCTCTAAATCAAAGGCCAAACATGAAAAGCATTTGGAACAGGTTCTAGAAATTCTAAGAAGGAATGTATTAAAAGCCAAACTATCCAAATGTATATTCTGGCAAGATGAAGTGAAATTTCTGGGCCATGTCGTATCAAAAGAAGGAATTGCTGTGGATCCATGTAAAATCACAGCTATTCAAAACTGGAAACAGCCTAGTACTCCTACAGAAGTTCGCAGTTTTCTTGGATTGGCTAGTTATTACCGGAAGTTCGTTAAAAACTTTTCGAAGATATCTGGTCATATAACGAAGCTTACAAAGAAGCACTCTAAATTCAAATGGACTCCAGAAAGTGAAGAAGCTTTTGAAGAGCTAAAGTTAAGACTAACGATAGCTCCAGTGTTAACCATCATCGATGGCAATCGGGATTTAAAAGTCTGGACTGATGCTTCTAGAGAAGGCCTTGGTGCAGTGTTAATGCTAAGGGGTCAAGTGATTGCTTATGCTAGCCGTCAACTGAAGCCGCACGAGAAAAACTACGTCACTCATGATCTTGAGTTATTGGCGATAGTATTCGCTTTGAAAATCTGGAGGCACTATCTTCTGGGTGAGAGATTTGAACTGTTTACGGATCACCAGTCGTTAAAGTATCTGTTCACCCAGAAAGACTAGAATCTGAGGCAGCAACGTTGGCTGGAGTTTCTTGCAGCATATGACTTTGAAATTATATACACTCCAGGGAAAGCCAATGTCGTGGCCGATGCGTTAAGCCGAAAGAATGAAATGATCGCCAGTTTTATTATCACGACTTCATTGATAGATAAAATATCTGCTCTTCAGAAGGATGATCACTTCATTCAGAAAATCAGAGAGATAATTCAGAAAGGCTAACCCTCGAGTTTTCAAGTTGATGATGAGAGAATTCTAAGGCTGAAAGGTCGAATTTGTGTTCCTAACATTGCTGAGCTCCGAAAGGAAGTTTAGGATGAATGCCACAAGTCAAAACTTAGTATCCATCCGGGAGTAAGCAAAATGTATAACGACATCAAGCGCACTTTTTGGTGGAAGTCGATGAAGGGGGACATTTCCTTATATGTTAGCCGATGTCCTACTTGCCAGCTATTCAAAAGCGACCAACAGAAACTGGCTGGATTGTTGCAACCGCTAGACGTTCCAGGCTGGAAGTGGGAACATATTTCCATGGACTTCATTGATGGTTTGCCCAGGACCAGAAAAGGAAATGACAGTATTTGGGTGATCGTAGATCGCTTCACGAAGACCGCCCATTTCATACCTGTCAGATCAAATAGAACTGCTCAGAGTCTGGCGCAGATATACTTCAACGAAATAGTTAGACTACATGGAGTGCCGCTCAGTATAGTCAGTGATAGAGATACAATATTTACTAGCAAATTCTGGGAGGCATTTCAAGTAGAGCTGGGAACAAAGCTGAATCTAAGCACCGCTTATCATCCTCAGACAAATGGTCAGACTGAGAGGGTGAATCGTATTTTAGAAGATCTATTGCGGGCTTATGTTCTAGATTTTGGTAGATCATGGGAAGACCATCTGCATTTGGCTGAATTCTCATATAATAACAGCTACCAGGCGAGCCTGACAATGTCACCATTCGAAGCGTTGTATGGTAGACCGTGCCGATCTCCTGCTTGTTGTGTAAAACCCAGAAATAGACTTGTGTTAGGGCCTGATATGATCCGAGAAGCTGCCGACAAAGTCGACTTTATTAAGAAACGATTACTGGCCACTCAAAGCCGACAAAAGAGCTATGCTGATAGGAGGAGAAGAGATATATCCTTTGCTGTTGGCGACTATGTATATTTGAAAGTATCGCCGATTAGAGGAGTTATTCGGTTCGGTAAAACTGGAAAGTTGGCGCCCAAATTCATTGGTCCGTTTCCTATTCTGGAACGGATCGGAACTCTCGCTTATAGGGTTAAACTGCCTGATTGGTTGTCTGGTGTTCATGATGTATTTCATATATCTCAACTTCGAAAGCACGTTCATGACCCAGACTTGGTTGTGGAAGAGGCCGCACACCAGGATATTGAAATCACTCCAGAACTAGCTGTGAGAAGAGAGCCGCTCAAAATCATTGGCAAAGAAACCAAAGAGCTGAGGAACAAGAAGGTTCACTTAGTCAAAGTGTAATGGAGTGGAGATCCACGAGATTGTACTTGGGAAACTGAGGAGAGCATTCAGAAAGCCTATCCTAGATGCTGAGTGGATATCTCTGACTGACTCCGGTGCAAGGTACATTTATCATACTTTGCATTACCAATTAGTTCTCTACTCTGTTGTTATTTTCTTTCCATGGATGTGCACTTTTAATTCTATAGTCTGCTTAACTTAAAAAGAGTGTATGAATTAATTTGTATGGTTTTTGAAAAGTTAAAAACAAATTGATTGCTGTTTATATTGTGTGATTGTATATTTGATTAATTAAATTATTAAAACGATAGCTAATCTAATCAATAATAGAATAATGGTAGAATTTATTCATTTAAATCAAACATTGAACAGATTAGAAAATAAATAGAAATATATACATGTGCATTATATCTGTTTGAGCAGGTAATTGGATAGCTGTTGAGTAAAGATTTTATTTGCGTGCGCGACAAATAGGTAAACCTTAATGAGTTGGATGCGCAATTTTATTATTATATCAACTCCTGTGAATGCCATTGGATGCGGAGTGCTGGTTATTCTGTGTGTAATTAATAAATGTCGCCATTGGATAGTAACAATCAATTTTGAACTACACTGCATGGCATACTTCTGAAGATAGGCATACTTCATCATATACCACATAAGCATTTGGAGCTTGTGTGACGAGGTGGAAGATTTACCATACAAGCGAGAGGCTTGTATGGCGATGACTATATTTTATAGGTTGAACTAATGACTGATATGGACTATTTAAATTGTAACGATAAAATTGCCAGATTAATAAAAACCCCACACGGGTCTGGAGTTGACAATAACCACGTCTCTCTAGTCATTAGATACGACACATGGACTATTTATTTCCCACACGGGACGAGGTGACGAGGATTTATCCTCTGGAGCATTTTAAAAACACATTCCCTCAGGCTTTGACAGGGTGACGAGAATTTATTCTCTGGAGTTATTATCAATACACACTCCCCTGTAAACACCAGAATATATCACTATAAATATGTGTATGCTTATTAGGATTTATTGGTTAACTAATACGGCCCAATAAATTTCCAAACCCCTCCCCGTACAAAGGAGGTTATGGCGAAATTTTATGAAAATTCCGGGTATTAGCCAAATTTTTGAAGAATTTGAAAATTCTCAGGAACTGAAAAGTTAGAGAATGGAAGCCAGATCGAACGTAGAGTTGATAAATCAAACCACTTTCGACTTTGTTCCTTTTCGGGGACGAAAAGTTTTAAGTGGGGGAGATTGTAACGACCCAGAAAATCTGAACCAATTAAAATTTTTTAAATTCGCTAAAATAATGGATTTTAAATATTTAGAATAAATATTTTAAATGATAGCATTGAAAACTGAGTTTGAATCGACAATGGAAAAGGAATATAATTAATTTTAATTATAAACAAGGCCTGAAATGGCCCTGTAGTTTCAAAAATTTAATTCAAACTTTGTCGGGCTGTACCGGGTGCAAAACAAAACGGATTTGAATGAAACCAAAAATATTTAAATATGTCAGTGAATACCTTTCTAACAAATCTGAAAAATCGAATTTTCATAGCGGAAAGCAAAAGTTATGGCCAAACGAATTTTCAGAAAGGTCGCTATGGAATTTATATAGCCCGTGAAAAGGACCATTTTGCATACGACCTCGGAATTCGACGAAACCAATTTTGTTGGATCCGGGATGTTAAGTTATTACTAAGTTTCAAATTTCATAATTTTTGAAGCTAGTATGTGAGCGTGGCAAAGGAAAACGTGTTTTGGTCAATTCTAGTTAAATTGGATCGACCAGAAGTGGGCCTTTTTGCAAACGGTCTCAGAATTCGACGAAACTAGTTTTGTTGGGACCGTATCGTCAAAACATAGCTAGATTTATTTTTCTGGAATTTTTAGAATTAATTTGTGGCCCTAGCAAATTGAAATGTACATTTAAATTGAATATTGAATGTTATATATTTTAATTTGAATGGAAACTGACTGAAATAGTCGAATGGGCCTATGAAACATATCCCATTGTGTTCGGAATGGGGGTAAAACACTTGGGACGACAGTCGTTGGGTTTGGATTGGGGTTCGCAGGAGGCAAGGGGTATTTTCGGATTTTAAAACTTTATAAATAAAAAAAACCTATTTGTCCACATCAGACCCCCCCCTCCCCCCGCGTCTTCTCTCTCCCCGACATCAGAAACCGACAGCGGCTCTCGTTCATTGCTTCCCACCTCTTTTTCTCTCCAATCTCTCAATAAAATTGAGAGCTCCTGTTAAGGATTTTGAAGAGCATCCCAAGAGCTCTAAATCCATACCCATTCCATCCCCGCCCTTTGGGGCGTAGGTGAGCCAACGAATGACTCCATCGGACCCGGATCGTCCGATCTAACAGAGGCGCCTCGCAACAGCAACAACCACCCAGGTGAAAAGTATATAAATGTCAGGGCTGGTAGGTCACTGACACCACCCTAGCTAGAAGGAAACGCAAGCCCTCCCTGATGTCCTCTCCCGTTTTTGGTTCACAACCGGGGTGTGAGGCTCGCGAATTCATGTTACACAAAGCTACGCCACAAAGGCCGAGCTTTGACCATCAACCACAAGATTCTGCTTTTCAACAGAAGACTTGATCATTTGCATCTTAGCATGCCACACAGGCCAACCACTCTATGAAACCGATATCAGTCACACAGAATGGAATTCAATGTCAGACACACAGTCCATTTACAAGTCCGTTCTGGGTTTGAACGAAACCGGAGGCACTTTCCTCGCATATCCATCGATCTCCAAGTACGTCTGGACGATCACCAACTGATTCCCTCATCTTGGGTGTACAGCCCAATCAATTTCATCAGTAATCACCCAAATGATGTGAAGACTTCCGGTCTTCAACCACCGTCTTCATCTTCAACACCACGTCGAAACAGTTATTCAGAATGGGATAAATCCGATCTTTCTGAATAACGCGCGTATATATTATAAAAGTGTTACACAAACACAACATACGCCTTGTAACACCCCTAATTTCAGTTAACACTGATATTCACTAATTATAGAATTAATAATCTCAGATGTGAGAATCAGAGGAAACGGGTTACGTCATTGTGTTCAACTCGGAAAAATACGCGAAATAGAGTCCGAAATTTTTTAAACCGGAGTCCGTATGACCCGGTTAAGGCCCAAAGAAATTTTCGGGAAATTTGAATTTCGAAACATGCAGAAATGGGGGCCAAGCTGGAAAACTCTCGCCCAGCCAAGTCGACTTGGCTGTCGACAGGGCTGTCGACTTGCCCTGTCGGCTGATTCTGGCCTGGGTGCACCTGGTTGAGTTTTGGGCTGGGTTGGAGGGCTTGGGACGAAATCTGACGGACCTAAACTAACCTTGGGTTAATCTAAGGGTCTAAAACACAACCTAATCCTATAAATACACCCTAAGACTACCCTAATCCATACTAAAAATAGAATCTATGCCATCATGCCGCCAAAATGCAACTTAGAAGGAGCCTCCACTAATTAGAGAAGAGGATTGCAAGCTAATCAACTACTAATCCACCTCTACTTCAACTCTAGCAACTATCTAAGGAGCTAATCTTGGAGTTTGTGAGTTTCTATCACTTTAATAACCAATTGCTAAACTAAGTAGATGAGATGTGATGAGATCATATGGTTTTGCTTGCGGATCAATGGGTTTTAGGTCATATGTTATGATGCTAGTTTGCTAATCACTATGTTTAACACTTATTCATGATGACACTATGTTTATGCAAGTTAAGTGTTTGGGTTTATGCATGTTAATTGGTGGGTTTTATGCATGCTAAGTATTTGGGTTTATGCATGCTAAGTGTTTGGTTTTATGCAAGTTAAATGCTTGGTTTTATGCTAGAATCATGTGTGAAATAAGTGACATGACATGCAAGATTAACCTATGAGTTTGGATCTATAATATGCATAATCTATGCAAGTTTTTTGGATTAGTGATATGCATAACATATGCGAGTTTACCTTTGTATGTCATACATACATATGCAAGTTCATATGTAACATGTTATGCAAGTTTGGTTGTTGATTATATGCAAGTTCATATGTAACATGTTATGCAAGTTTGGTGGTTGATTATATGCAAGTTCATATGTAACATGTTATGCAAGTTTGGTGTTTGATTATATGCAAGTTCATATGTAACATGTTATGCAAGTTTGGTGTTTGATTATATGCAAGTCTATATATGACATGTTATGCAAGTTTGGTGGTTGATTATATGCAAGTAACATGTGCAAGTTTACACCTTCGTATGTCATACATACATATGCAAGTTTACCCCTTTGTATGACATAAGTACATGTGCAAGTTCATCCCTTTTAGACCTATGACATGTATGCAAGTTGACACCTTTATGATAGGTCTATGACATGAACATTTATGCAAGTTACCATCTTTATGACATATGTGATTCATGCAAGTTTGGGTTGGTTATTTATGCAAGTTGGGTTTATGGTCATATATGCAAGTTGACACCTTTTAAACCCATGATAATGCTAATGATATGCTAAGTTGAACCCATTGTGTGTATGATGAATCTCTTCTTTTAAAGTATGTCATGTTAACGTATTTACGTGGGGACGATGGGGTAAAAATTAATGAACACATAAAATTGTGTGAAGTTGGTATGATTAAACATACCATAAAGTGGATGGACATAATTTGGAATTTACCTATTAAGTTAGGTCTACCAATATTATGGAATTGGGAATTTACCTATTGAGTTAGGTCTACCCATATTTTTAAATATTTGTAATTAATTAGGGATAATTAATACAAATTATGTGGGTGATTAATTAGGTGTAATTAATCGACTAAGACACGAGGTTGGACCCTTTTGTAGCATAAGACTGCCCGGAACCGACCGGCAAATCCAGCGGCTACAAATGATTGGCCCAATGTGAGAGGTCTTAGTCATAAACTAAATACGTGACAAGTGTAAAGACACGAGGTTAGACTCTGTTATGGTGTAAGGCTGCCCGGAACCAACCGGCATATCTAGCTGCCGTAAAAGACAGTCTAATGTGAGAGGTCTTTACAAAGGTTACGATCTTAATTAATTAAGAAACACTTAACCAAATTAGCATGTAGTGGGGCATGAGGGGTTAAGTGGGTGCCTTGGGTGGCACGTAGTAACTAGTGGGGGTGCCTTGGGTGGCATGAGGAAACTAGTGGGTTGCCTTGGGTGGAAATAGAAAATACGATTAGAATACTTAACCAAAGTGGAACATGTAATTAAACATGATTAAAGGGTTAAGTAAGTGCCTTAGGTGGCATGTGGGAATCAAGTAAGTGCCTTGGGTGGCATGTGGAAATCTAGTGGGTGCCTTGAGTGGCAATTAAAATATGATTAAAAGACTTAACCAAAAATTTTAACATGTAAGTGGACATGGTTAAAGGGTTAAGTGGGATTCACTAGAAATGACAAGCTTAGGTGGGTAGCTTGTGGGGGCCCATTTCAACCAATATCCCAAACGTATCTTTGTGGGCTCGACCCAAGTCGAGGACGGGACACGCATATTGGGCTTGAATGTAAGAGGCCAAAACGGGTTAGCGGTGGCAACGCAAGTCCAACGGGTTTCATATGCGTGTGTGGACCAGGGCTGGTAAGTAAGACGTTGTTGCATCGTGTAGGTATAAGCCGTGCACCGTTGATATTATCAGGTTGCCACTTTGGGGGATGATACACCCCACTGTGGGGCCAGCACGGGTATCTACGTTAGGGAGCCGATCGAATGGGGGGTAGTGGGTACACCTAGTGGAAATAGGGGCAGACGACACCTATGTAGTCAGCTAGGGGTTCACGAAACTACTAATTATAGATTACTAAGTATACTTAGTGGGATCAACCTTTAAATTAGGAATGACTGGTGTGGTTCAGTGTAGTAATTATCCTTGGGTGGGTAGATGCGTCTTTACGGTTATCTTAGTTCATCCTAAGTCTAGTTGGCTGCTTAGTGTAGCCATTTATCCCCAGTCGTTACCGTATATCAAGCTTATGTCTTACTCTGGTTACTTTAATGATTGTATTGTTAAAGTTATAGGACTCGCTCAGACTTATGTCTGACCCCGTTGTTTTTATCTTTTTCCCAACCCTCAGGTTATCAGAGTGGGCCTAGCACTAGTGGGCTTTGATCAGACTGCTTTATCTATCTTTTGGAGCTTGGACCGTGGATGTAAAGCTCAGTTTATCTTTTCTATTATGGCTATTAAGTTACGTAGTGGGATTATGTACTTTTTTTTATCAGGATGGATATTATGTACTTGACTCTTGTTTATGGTTTTGGTGTAACCAAATATGTTTTACTTTCCGCTGCAAAGAAATGATGTTTTAAATTCTCAAGTATTACTTATATCTGTCTTGTTGTAATTTTTCTGTTCTATATTCACTTAAAATACTCCACCGATGTTATGGCATTCCCTTAGTGAGTGACCGTAGCGGGTGTGGGGTGTTACACGTGGTATCAGAGCTTAAGGTTACCAGAATAGATAAAAATTTTAGAAAAACTATTTTCTAAGAATATTTTTGAAAGGAGTATTTTCAAAAACATGTCTTTTAAGAGAAAAGTTTTTGAAAGAAAAGCATAATCCCCAATAGCCATATCTATATCTTTCAAATTCTCCGTTTTGAATCTCTTCCTCTCTCGTTTTGAGTTTCTCCTCCGCGTATAGATGATCTTTCTAAGATAGATAAGAATGGAAAACCACTTCAAGGGACATAGACATTAGTCGGACTAGAAGTTGGTTCAAGAAGGAGGAGGACTTGTAGGTACCTATTGGATAGACGATGGGAGGAAGGCTCAAATAGTTGTTTGGTTAATGAAGAGCGAAACCTCATTTTGATGGGAGGTTACGAGTGGAGAATGGGAAGAAGAGGGCTAGTAGTTATCCTTTTGGGAGGAATAGGACACCTTATTAGGATTGTCCAAAGAGGCAAGGGCAAGGTACGGAATCTCCTGGAGCGTAGTTGTATTCCCTCACGGCTAGTGTACCAGATGGGGATAGGACCGTCTAGGTTGGAATTTGGATTTCTTTATTATCCGGTTCGAACTTTATTTGATTCTGACGCATCGAGTTCGTTTATCTCATCATTGTTAGTTGAGTCACTGCACTTAGACACCAGTTTAGTAGATGATCCCTTAGTTGTTTCAAACCCAATTGGGGCTCCATGATGTGTTTGGGTTTGAAAGTTTCTATACTTAGCGTTGAGTTTAGATGTGATGCTTTTTGGGCTTCACGGGCTATGGGTTAGTTTTGGGCATGGACTGGTTATCCAGTAGTGGTGTCATTCTTGATTTTGAAGGGAGAGTTGTTAGGCTTATGACCCGCTTGGGTAACACTCTCGAGATCTCTTGTAATCCCATGGAATCTGTTATGCTAAGTTATCTAGAATAGCTTGACACGTCGGTCGAGAGTTTGCGATCTGTTAGAGTGGTCCGGGAATACTCGGATGTGTTTGAGGAGGTGAAGGGCTTACCTCCAGAGCGGGAGATTGACTTCCGAATATATCTGGTAGACAATGCCAAACCAGTATCTTGGCCAGTGTGCCACATGGCTCCTCGTGAGAGGAGGGAACTCCATAAGCAAGTAGGCGATTTGCTTGAGAAGGGGTTCATAAGACGAAGTATATCGGAGTGGGGTGCTCCAGTAGTTTTTGCCACGAAGGCGGATGGGTCCCTCAGACTTTGTGTAGGCTAAAGAGAACTAAATAAAATCACAAAGAAGAATAGACACCAATTGCCGAGGATTGATGATCTCTTTGATCAGTTAGTTGGCGCCTCAGTATTTTCGCAGTTGGACTTAGCCACGGGGTTTCGTCAGTTGAGAGTGGTTGAGGATAGTATAGAGAAGACTGCCTTTAGGACTCTAGATGGTTTTTATGAGTGGCTGGTGATGCCATTTGGTTTGACGAACGCCCCCTCATACTTTATTGATTTGATGAGAAGGGTGTTCAGGGAGTACCTAAATAAGTTCGTGATGGTCTTTGTAAATGACATCTTGGTCTTTTCTAGGAGCGAAATAAGTTTTCGTATGTGCTCAATAGGTTGAGCAAAGCCAGTTATGGGATAGACGGTGGTTTTGGAGCGAGACTGGCGAGGATATCCAGAGTTGGACAAGGGCTTAATTATTTAGTCGTTTTTACTAGTATCATCTCACGTAGGTCATCTGAATTCGAAGGAGGTATCCCTTGGGTGTTTGTCTGATATTGGTTTAGGCCTTTGGGGCTTGCATTTGGGGGATGTCGAGTTCGACTAGGGTGGTCTGCGTGAGAGATGGACAGTTGTGATGATTTTGGATGGGGTAATATCCTGGTTTTCTCTAAAAGTGGAGAAGAGCATGCCCTACATCTTAGGGAAGTGTTGGAGACTCTTCGAGCGCATAGTCTTAGGACAGCAAAAGTGGATGGGATTCTTAGCATCCTATGAGTTTGAGATAGCGTATACCCATGGAAAGGGTAATGTGGTAGCGGACGCCTTAAGTAGAAAAAGGTTGTCCTTGAGTTCTTTTTTCGTTGAACGACGGAGCTTAGAGTTTATTTCTATGTTTGACTTTAGACCTTTCGTTGACTTTGTACCCGTTTTGCTAGCCTCCTTGGAGGTTAGGCCTACTCTTTTGCGGAGGATTGGCGGAGCACAGCGAGACAACCCACAGTTGGTTGAGTTAGTAGAGAAGCTCATGAGGAGGGGGAGTCGTCCAGCCATTTGAGTAGGTACACCCTAGATGGAAAGGGGTGGTTGCGTAGAGACGGTAGACTTTGTGTACCGCAAGACGAGGGTTTGAGGAAGGCTATACTTGATGATGCGCATCGTTCGAAGATGACCATTCATCCCGGTAGGGACAAGATGCACCAAGACATGAAGCGAATTTTCTTTTGGGCTGGTATGAAGAAAGACGCGGCCGAGTATGTCGCTAGATGCTTGGTGTGCCAACAAGTAAAAGCAGAGCAAAAGAAACCCGGTGGGTTGCTTCACCCATTGGAGGTTCCGCTATGGAAGTGGGATAGTGTCTCGATGGATTTCGTCAATGGATTACCAAGATCGAGGAAGGGTAATACGGGAATTTGGGTTGGGGTAGACAAACTTACTAAGAGTGCCCATTTTATACCCGTGAAGAGTAAGAGGACTGCTCAATGGCTAGCTTCAATCTACATTCGAGAGATTGTTAGATTGCATGGTGTACCATCCAGCATAGTGAGTGATCGAGATCCTATCTTCACTAGCGAGTTTTGGAAGAGTTTGAAAGAGGCGGTAGGGACTCAGTTGTGTTTGAGCACCGCAAATCATCCTCAGACGGACGGCCAGACCGGGAAGGTGAATCGCATTTTAGAAGACCTTTTGAGGCTATGTATCTTAGATTTTGGAGGTACATGAGAAGAGCAGCTTCCATTGGTGGAGTTCGCATATAATAACAGCTTTCAGTCTATTATTGGCATGGCTCCTTTCGAAGCTTTTTATGGAAGGCCTTATCGATCACCTACATGTTGGTGGGAATCTACGGATAAGATCTTGCTTGGGCCCGATATGGTTAGGAAGACTTCGGAAAAGATTGATTTGATTCGAAGAAGGATGAAAGCGGCGCAAGACAGACAGAAATCTTATGCGGACAAGAGGAGAACAGAGCTTGAGTTTGATGTTGGGGACGTGGTCTTTGTCAAAGTATCTCCGTTACGGAATGTGGTTCGCTTTGGATCTGTTGGGAAGTTAGCACCAAGGTTCGTTGGACCGTTTCCTATTAAGCAAAGGATTGGACAGATGGCCTATAGAGTGGAGTTGCCCGACAGACTTAGTGGTGTACATGATGTATTCCATGTGTCACATTTGAGTAAGTGCCTACATGAGACCGCTGAGGTGGTAGAGCCGAGCTTGCTTAGAGAAGTAGAGATAGAGCGTGATGCGACTATTCGACGAGCTCCTACACGCATCCTTGGGTCAGAGATTAAGAGGTTGAGAAACAGGGAGGTTCAACTAGTCAAAGTGCATTGGGGAGAAGATGAGAGCAACGCTACTTGGGAGACGGAAGCGAAAATGCGTTCATTATACCCATTCCTTTTTGAGGGTATGTCTTTTAACTTCTCTTTTATCGTTTGTCTAGTACTTATCTTATCTTTAGTATGTCCTCTTGTTAGTGCCTTTGACCTTTAGATAGGGTAAACCTATGGTTGAAACATGTGTTTGAGACATGTTATGATTGATGGATGCATGTGGATGCATGTGTTTGCTAGTGGTTGCTCGTGGATGCATATACACACACTCTAGACACTAGATCGGCTCAATCACTTCATATTGCATATTGCATATAATTGTGTGTAGGTAGCTATATTTATGGATGTATAATGGTTGTGTTATCATATGGATGATGCATTTTGGTGAATGATTGTGCACTCATGTAGATATAGTATGTGTCGATAGGGTTCTTTCGCGTACATATTGGACGCATGGCACTATCATGGTTTGCATATGTTCATACATTAGATAGGGAACATATACACACACTTTTTGCATATGCTCATACACCAGTAGAAATTGTTTTAAGGACAATGGATGCCCGTGTTTGATGGATTGAGTAGATGGTTGTTTGGATGGTAGGATATGCATTCTCCTTAACTTGGAGATTTCGGGGACGAAATCCTTTAAGGAGGGGAGAATGTAACACCTCGAATTTCAGTTAACACTGATATTCACTAATTACAGAATTAATAATCTCAGATGTGAGAATCAGGGGAAATGGGTTACGTCATTGTGTTCGTCTCGGAAAAATACGCGAAATAGAGTCCGAAATTTTGTAAATCGGAGTCCGTATGACCCGGTTAAGGCCCAAAGAAGTTTTTGGGAAATTTGAATTTCGAAACATGCAGAAATGGGGGCCAGGCGGGAAAACTCCCGCCCAGCCAAGTTGACTTGGCTGTCGACAGGGCTGTCGACTTGCCTTTCGACATGCCTGTTGACTTGGCAGTCGACAGGGCTGTCGACTTGCCTTGTCGGCTGATTCTGGCCTGGGTGCACCTGGTTGAGTTTTGGGCTGGGTTGGAGGGCTTGGGACGAAATCTGACGGACCTAAACTAACCTAGGGTTAATCTAATGGTCTAAAACACAACCTAATCCTATAAATACACCCTAAGACTACCCTAATCCATACTAAAAATAGAATCTATGCCATCATGCCGCCAAAATGCAACTTAGAAGGAGCCTCCACTAATTAGAGAAGAGGATTGCAAGCTAATCAACTACTAATCCACCTCTACTTCAACTCTAGCAACTATCTAAGGAGCTAATCTTGGAGTTTGTGAGTTTCTATCACTTTAATAACCAATTGCTAAACTAAGTAGATGAGATGTGATGAGATCATATGGTTTTGCTTGCGGATCAATGGGTTTTAGGTCATATGTTATGATGCTAGTTTGCTAATCACTATGTTTAACACTTATTCATGATGACACTATGTTTATGCAAGTTAAGTGTTTGGGTTTATGCATGTTAAGTGGTGGGTTTTATGCATGCTAAGTATTTGGGTTTATGCATGCTAAGTGTTTGGTTTTATGCAAGTTAAATGCTTGGTTTTATGCTAGAATCATGTGTGAAATAAGTGACATGACATGCAAGTTTAACCTATGAGTTTGGATCTATAATATGCATAATCTATGCAAGTTTTTTGGATTAGTGATATGCATAACATATGCGAGTTTACCTTTGTATGTCATACATACATATGCAAGTTCATATGTAACATGTTATGCAAGTTTGGTTGTTGATTATATGCAAGTTCATATGTAACATGTTATGCAAGTTTGGTGGTTGATTATATGCAAGTTCATATGTAACATGTTATGCAAGTTTGGTGTTTGATTATATGCAAGTCTATATATGACATGTTATGCAAGTTTGGTGGTTGATTATATGGAAGTAACATGTGCAAGTTTACACCTTCGTATGTCATACATACATATGCAAGTTTACCCCTTTGTATGACATAAGTACATGTGCAAGTTCATCCCTTTTAGACCTATGACATGTATGCAAGTTGACACCTTTATGATAGGTCTATGACATGAACATTTATGCAAGTTACCATCTTTATGACATATGTGATTCATGCAAGTTTGGGTTGGTTATTTATGCAAGTTGGGTTTATGGTCATATATGCAAGTTGACACCTTTTAAACCCATGATAATGCTAATGATATGCTAAGTTGAACCCATTGTGTGTATGATGAATCTCCTCTTTTAAAGTATGTCATGTTAACGTATTTACATGGGGACGATGGGGTAAAAATTAATGAACACATAAAATTGTGTGAAGTTGGTATGATTAAACATACCACAAAGTGGATGGACATAATTGGGAATTTACCTATTAAGTTAGGTCTACCCATATTATGGAATTGGGAATTTACCTATTGAGTTAGGTCTACCCATATTTTTAAATATTTGTAATTAATTAGGGATAATTAATACAAATTATGGGGGTGATTAATTAGGTGTAATTAATCGACTAAGACACGAGGTTGGACCCTTTTGTAGCATAAGACTGCCCGGAACCGACCGGCAAATCTAGCGGCTACAAATGATTGGCCCAATGTGAGAGGTCTTAGTCATAAACTAAATACGTGACAAGTGTAAAGACACGAGGTTAGACTCTGTTATGGTGTAAGGCTGCCCGGAACCAACCGGCATATCCAGCTTCCATAAAAGACAGTCTAATGTGAGAGGTCTTTACAAAGGTTACGATCTTAATTAATTAAGAAACACTTAACCAAATTAGCATGTCGTGGGGCATGAGGGGTTAAGTGGGTGCCTTGGGTGGCATGTAGTAACTAGTGGGGGTGCCTTGGGTGGCATGAGGAAACTAGTGGGTTGCCTTGGGTGGCAATAGAAAATACGATTAGAATACTTAACCAAAGTGGAACATGTAATTAAACATGATTAAAGGGTTAAGTAAGTGCCTTGGGTGGCATGTGGGAATCAAGTAAGTGCCTTGGGTGGCATGTGGAAATCTAGTGGGTGCCTTGAGTGGCAATTAAAATATGATTAAAAGACTTAACCAAAATTTTTAACATGTAAGTCGACATGGTTAAAGGGTTAAGTGGGATTCACTAGAAATGACAAGCTTAGGTGGGTAGCTCTTGGGGGCCCATTTCAACCAATATCCCAAACGTATCTTTGTGGGCTCGACCCAAGTCGAGGATGGGACACGCATATTGGGCTTGACTGTAAGAGGCCAAAACGGGTTCGCAAGTCCAACGGGTTTCATATGCGTGTGTGGACCCGAGCTGGTAAGTAAGACGTTGTTGCATCGTGTAGGTATAAGCCGTGCACCGTTGATATTATCAGGTTGCCACTTTGGGGGATGATACACCCCACTGTGGGGCCAGCACGGGTATCTACGTTAGGGAGCCGATCGAATGGGGGGTAGTGGGTACACCTAGTGGAAATAGGGGCAGACGACACCTATGTAGTCAGCTAGGGGTACACGAAACTACTAATTATAGATTACTAAGTATACTTAGTGGGATCAACCTTTAAATTGGGAATGACTGGTGTGGTGCAGTGTAGTAATTATCCTTAGGTGGGTAGATGCGTCTTTACGGTTATCTTAGTTCATCCTAAGTCTAGTTGGTTGCTTAGTGTAGCCATTTATCCCCAGTCGTTACCGTTTATCAAGCTTATGTCTTACTCTGGTTACTTTAATGATTGTATTGTTAAAGTTATAGGACTCGCTCAGACTTATGTCTGACCCCGTTGTTTTTATCTTTTTCCTAACCCTCAGGTTATCAGAGTGGGCCTAGCACTAGTGGGCTTTGATCAGACTGCTTTATCTATCTTTTGGAGCTTGGACCGTGGATGTAAAGCTCAGTCTATCTTTTCTATTATGGCTATTAAGTTATGTAGTGGGATTATGTACTTTTGTTTTATCAGGATGGATATTATGTACTTGACTCTTGTTTATGGTTTTGGTGTAACCAAACATGTTTTACTTTCCGCTGCAATGAAATGATGTTTTAAATTCTCAAGTATTACTTATATCTGTCTTGTTGTAATTTTTCTGTTCTATATTCACTTAAAATACTCCACCGATGTTATGGCATTCCCTTAGTGAGTGACCGTAGCGGGTGTGGGGTGTTACACGCCTCATTTCAATTCAGAATATTCTTTTATTCAAATATTCACATTATTAGGGAAAGGTTCCCAATAATTTTATCAAAGATAAATTCTTTAAATTTATTCTTTAATCTTCTTTTGAATATCCATGCAAACTAGTCGGGATTAGCGAACCACACCGAAGTAATCATTTATTTTATTTCCCAATCCCAACCTATTCATCCCATGAAGTAAAACTGGTCATACTTCATATCTAACACCACGGTGTTATCGGTAAATTCAATTACCATTTCACGTTCAAATCTAATTAAAGATTTAACTATCGCCTGGAGCTAAACTGGTGATACTCCAATCTCGATCGTTTCAATCTAATTAAAGATTCATTAAAACTCCACTTAGTTTTAATCTTTAACTGGGTTAAATAACCAATGTCATTTAAAACACGGTTCACGATAAACCCAAAACCACATCCTATTAATTGTCGGGTTAAAGAACGAATGTTATTTAAAACACCATTCACAATAAACCCAAAAATCAATTCCAATTCAATTCCAATTAAATATCACTTAACTGGTTCACTTCATTAAATCTAAATAAAGAGATTTTAATCTTTTCCTCAACTGGGTTTAAGAACAGTGTTAATGAAGACACCATTCATGACAAATCCAAATCACATTTGATATTAAATACAAGGCTCTGAATAGAAAATATATCGGCTTATATTCAATATCAAACTCTACGACCAACAAATATCGTATTGGAAATAACGATATAAATATCCTTCAAATTTCCATAACAATATCTGTATAATCACAAAATCCCACATCGAAATATTCCAAAGATAATTTCGATTCAAATCCATTTCCAATCCAACTATTGGAAATTCTGGTTTCTTTTTAAAACCATTTCAAATCCCATTTATTTATTTGAAAATAAATAAATTATTATTCTAGTTCAAAACTAGTTCATTTCGATAAAAAACTATTTTTATCATATAAAATATGGAATTTTCATCCCAATTCTTCCCAAATCATTTCTTATGATTTTACACAAATTATTACTATTTTTAATAATTTTATCAAGGCCCGTACAGTCGATTTCCATCAATGGCCATCGAACTGCACTTACAGTGACCTTTTCCAAATTTGATTTGGACATAATTCCAAATCCAACCATTAAATTTCTAATTTCTCACATTCATTAGAAAGCTCTTTTCGATACGAACCCAACGGTTCCGGTTTTAGGAGAATCCGACGGTCGGATCTCCCGCAACGTCAATACGAAGTCGATGGTCGAAATTCACGAACTGCCGCAGCGCGGCGCGTTCAATTCAAGCCATTATATTATATATGTAATATATATTTCGTCGATTTCAATTCAAAACGATTTTAACTTCCATCTCAAATTCAAATCAAAATTGAATTCCCTAATATAAGTTCGTTTTAAATTCATTTCAAATCGATTTCACTTCTATTTCAATTTAATTCGAATTTCAATTCACTTCAATCAAATTCGAATTCCAATTCACTTCAATCTAATTTGAATTTTAATTCACTTCAAAATATCAGATTTTGAAATCACTTCCTTTTCTATATTCATTTTTAAAAACGAATATAATCGATATAAATATCGTTCATGTCAAAATGGCGTCAATCTAATCAACACGGCTTTTATTCAACACATGAATATATATTTCTATTCTTTATTTTCCAAATTAGAATGAGGCCCAATCAATAACCATATAATGTTAATTATATGGATTTTCTACAACACATGTATATTATAGCAACGATAAATAATCAACCATCGTCCAAAGTGCATTCTACACTGTATAAGCATTAAATATAAATATTCAACGCTTACACAGTCTGTCAATCCATCGATTGACATACAACTAAACAATCGGGATTAGTGTACGTCAAATCTCATCCCAATACCCGTGTGGGGTTTCAATCAATCAACCACAGTTTTTATTTGTGCAGTTGGGCGATGTGTAAAATTTATCGTCCCAATCAATATCAGTCAAATGTGTGGATATAAACAAATCATCTGATTTGTTCATAAATATTCTTTTCATTTTATATACACGTTAAAAATTCTATTTTTAACTATAAAATATTTTCTATATAAATATTTTATTTCATTTCACATCACATCACACAATCAATTTTTCACATCCAAATCAAACAAACAAGCATACAAGCCGTCCATGGTATGTGGACGACGGGTGTCGGGTGCTACTAAACACCGTCTACATCCTAGTACATATATTTATAACTAGAAAATAAAATCAAAGTTGAGGAGTTCTCACAGAGGGTTCCACTCCGCCATGCTTTGCTTCCAAACCGCTGAACAGTCTGGATTTATTTGAAATTCCAATGTAGCTCTTTTCATGCTGTTCAAATAAAAATTATATTTTTATTGCTTCATTCAATAAATAAAAATTCTATTTTTATTTCGTATATATATATATATTTATTTATTTCTACTTCAAATATATTTAGAACGCTTCTTTCTATATAAAAATTATATTTCTATATTTCTATTTCTTAAATGAAGATCGAATTTTTATTTCATTGCTATAAAAATTACATTTTTATAATCACTCTAAATGGATAAAAATCACATTTTTATAACGCTACCATGTAGATAAAAATTCTATTTTTACTATGGCATTTCATCTGCAAAAATCATATCTCTTCTATGTGTTCAAAATCAATTCTTTAAACTATTAAAAATCCAAACATTCTTTTCTAAATTAAAATCCCTTCTTTTACAATTTAAAAATCAATTCTTTTCCACGTTAAAAATCACTTCTTTCCTTTTATAAAAATCATTTCTTTTTCTTCTCTCCACATATATGATAGAATCGCATTTTTAAAATTTAACTTTACACATAAAGGCCATACCTTTATTTTCAAAATCATATCTTTATAATAAAAATCATCTCTTTATTCTATTTTAAAAAAAATACCAATTATATAAACTGATTTTAAACTAAATTCTCTTCAATTTAACTAAACTAATCACTTAGAATCAGTAAAACAAATTAAAGTACAAAAAAGAAAAAAGAAAAAGGACTTACAGTAAAAAAAAGAGGGAAAGGGGGGCTGAGCAGGCTATTCGTCAGTGGGGGTCTGATAGCCAGAGCGTGGGGCCAGGCGGCGGTTTACTGGAGAAGGCTGTGGGGTTGTGGGGATGAGGTGGTTGCGGTTTGGGGATGAGGGAGCTGCGGCTTTTGGGGTACGGGTTTTAGGGGGGGAGATCGAAAGAAGGGGGTGCTCGCGATTCCATTTCTTGAGAGGAGGGAGGGAGGTGCGCCACTGGTGGCGAGGGCGGTGGTTTGCGAGCGATGGCGGCCGTGTTAGGGGAGACGCGATTTCCCCCTTTTCTTTTTTTTTCTTTTTTTTTTATAATTAAATTCAACGGTGGGGGAGAAGAAAAGGGGGTAGGGCCTTATTATATAATTTTAATTTTTATATTATATTTATTTTTCTCCAAAAAGGGGCTTATAAATCTGATCTCCAAACGAGACCCAACGACTGTCGTCCATAGCTAATTACCCCCATTCCGAACACAATGGGATATTTATCGTAAGCTGATTCGATCGTTTCGATCAGTTTTCGTCAAAATCAAAATATAACTCTATATATTGAATTTGAACGCACATTTCAATTTACCGAGGCCACACACTAACTAGAAAAATTGCCGAAAAATATTTTCTAGCTTCGTATTGACGATACGGTCCTAACAAAACTAGTTTCGTCAAATTCTGAGATCGTTCGAAAAATGGCCAATTTCCAGTCAATTAAAATTAACTGAAACTAGTCAAATGCGTTTTCCTTTGCCACGCTCACATATTGAATCGAAAAATTACGAAAATTGAAACCTTGCAATAACTTGACATCACGGATCCAACAAAAGTGGTTTCGTCAAAATCCGAGGTCGTTTGCAAAATGGCTATTTTTAATGGCCAGAATTCCATAGCGACTATTCTGAAAATTCATTTGGACATATCTTTTTGATTCCCGCTATGAAATTTTGATTTTTCAGATTCGTTGGAAAGATATTCTCAAACAGATTCTATTATTTTTGGTTTCGCTAAATTCCGGTTTATTTTGAATCCTACACATTCATTTGAAGTTTGAAATGGAATTATCGAACTACCGCGCCATTTTCAATTCCTTTTATAATTTAAAATAAATATTTATACTCTAATGACGATCTATATAAATATATTCACTCGAATTATATTCAAAATAAATTTTTCGTCGATATTATTTAAAATAATTCATTTTAAATATTCAACATTCACCAAAATAAAAATTTTAAACTGGCCCAGATTTTAAGGTTGTTACACCTTGCTATCGAGCTCGAGGTCGTCTTCGTTGGTGGGTCGTCTGCGGGTTTTCCCACACACAGCCCAGTATTGATCGACACTTTTTATTTATATAAAATCCCAAAAATTCGAACCAGCTGCTATTCTCCCTCTTGAATCCGAATATCAACTCAATTTTAGGAATCAATGCTTTGAAACCCCAAGAACCGTAACCCTAAAATTTAACACATCCGCTTTTGAAATCCCAGCGTCACGAGATGATGATCGAACCCTGTAATTCGGGTATGGATTCAAAGAGAATTTCATCAGCAACTCAAAAACATATATCTCATGATTTATTTATTTTTGTAGGATTTGTTTGTGATTTTACAAATCCACGATTTGCTCTCATTTTGATTTCCAGAAGAAAGTGGCGGCTTGAAAAGTGTTTGACCAGAGAGGAGTTGAATTTAGGTTAAGGGGAGATTTTTGTGGGGTATTTATAGGAATTTTAGTTATTTTTATTTTGATTAAAATATTAATTTATAATCAACTGTAGTTTTATATTGTCCTTTAAAATTCCTGTAATCACACACGATACCCAAAAATCACCAAACTGGACATGCTGCTAGAGTTTAACATTACGGTCCCAACGAAACTGGTTTCGTCGAATTCCGACTTCGTATGCTCACACAGCGTATTTTTAACTGTCGAAATATTGATTGTTTCTCACTCTAAAAATCCGTACGACCACACAATGACTCTAAATATCACCAAACTGGAAATCTAACAACTATTTGACATTGCGGATCCAACAAAATTAGTTTCGTCGAATTCCGACTTCGTTTGCAAAAGTGGCTATTTTTAATGCTATAGATGACCCATTTTAAATATATAAATATACTTTAATATAATTAAATTTAATATTTAAAAATAAATATTATCGTATATATATTCACAGTGGAATACAATACAGCTCTAGGATATTCCTATATGAATTTCTACTCGATATTCACTTCTGGGTCAACCCGATATTCTAATTATATTGAAATCCCTTTTTAAAATATAAATAATTCCTTTATAAATTGTAAAAGAATTCCACAACGACTTTTGTAAAATTTGATTTGGACATATCTCAAAATCTACACAATGAAAATCCCGATTTTTCTCTTCCACTAGAAAGATATACTCCACTAGCTCCACACGTTTCTTGTTTCACAGAAATCCAGCTTAAAACGCATCCTGTACATTCAATGGAAGTTCAAATCGCCAAATAACGAACTACAGCGCCATTTCGAGCTCGATTATAATTATATTATAATTTATAAGTTCGACCATCGTTCAAATAATATATTCGTTATTCAAATTCAATTCCAAACTGAATAAAATATCACAGATGATCCACTTCACACCATATCGCCATTTCAGCCAATTCTGATTATTTCAGAATTAAATATATTATTTAATTATTATTTTAATTAAATATTCACCATTATTTAATTCCACAACCCTGAAATCCTTTAATTCACTATTTAAATAATTAAATTAATTAATTATTATACCTCTGTCAATGGGGCTCATTACAATCTTCCCCACTTAAAATAATTTCGTCCTCGAAATTGCTAAGTTAGAGGACGACCCGATCTATTGGAATTCCTAAGATTTTTTTACCCTTTATTTCTGATTTCATCTGTCATCAATTCAACATATACCAATGCAATCCCAATCAAATTCCAATCAGTTTTTACCCACAAATCAAACCATTCGCTTATACCTAAGTCGAATTTCATTTCAAACTCAAGCACTATTCTTGATTTCAAATCCATAACTCACCAGTCCAATATAATTTCAGTTTATCTCTAATCAAGTCTAATTCCACTTGACATCAATCTATTTCAAATGATTTTCACTTACTGGCTTTTAATTCAATCTCAATTCTGTTGGATTTTACAAATTCTACTTTAATTTGTTTTAATTCACATAATCTGTTTCTGGGAGTTTTTAAACAACTTAGCCTTTTCCAAAAATCAAAATATTCAATTTGGAATATCAAAACAATTTGTTTTTCTCAAAATAATTCAAAAATAATTTCTTTGGTATTAATCCGTCACTTAGCAATTCAAAAATGAACATTGATGATGTCGTGATTCATCATTAGGGTTATTTCCTAGCTATTGAAGTGAGTTCAATACTATATCACTTTTCAAAACCATTTCTGAATATTTCCATTTTGAAATCAGTTCAAAATATCCTTCACAATGCTTTAAACAATTTAAAATCTCCCAGGATCTTAAATTTTTCCTTATTTTTAATCCAAATCCATTTACAAACACTTATCCAATTTTCCAAATTTTTAATTCAATTTCTGGTTTAAAATTTTAGATTTAACTCATCTGATTTCACGTATTTCACTTATGTGAATTTTGATTGGTTATTTACATAACCATTTAATTTATAATCTTATTCGATTATAATATCAACCAATATAACCAATATAGATCAAAATATACTTTGGGTAAAATTATTTCGTTTACCCTCTTTTCAAAACCTATCTTTTCGACCCATCGTATTCGAGTGTTTTTAAACTCCTACCGATACAGTGGATCAAACTGATCGACCAGAACTCATCAACAACTCTACCGATGAATCCCCACAATATAAAACAATTTTTATATCAAATAACAAATACGTTCACTCTTATATATACACTCAACTCAATCTATGTTGTTACTAACCCTATCTCTACCGAGTCACGCCACAGAGCCAAGTAATTATTAACTTAAGCTCTGATACCAACTGTAATGACCCGAAAATCCGGACCAATTTGAGCTGACAAAATAACACAAGTCCAACCCCAAATTGCACTGGAAATTCAAGAAATTATTAGAAAGAAGATAGAGGGTAAGGAAAGATAAGGTAGAACTAATAGAATAGAGGAAGAAGAAGAACATCATCAGAGTAACACGAACCTCACAGCGGAACGAATAACATATAATATATATAACATAACTTGAAATATACATCTGTATTTGAATATACATCATTATCAAAGTACAGCACTTACAACACAGCGGAAATAACTATAGTTATATGGTCCTGAAGCCTCCTGCTCTAGCTCTTCAAGTGTATCTATAAAATCCCGACTACTTGACTGCCCGTACAAAATTGGGCATCCGAGAGTTTAGGGAAACAAACAAATAAACTCCGGGTCAGTCATGGAACTGGTATGAGTAAAACAGTTTAAAACAGCTTGAACAAGTAAACGATATCTCATAAGACCACGCCATGAATACGGAACGGGTTTTTCCCTTATGAGAATCCAAAATATCTTTATATCAAAATCCTTTTGATATTATAATAATGTCTATCAGCCACAATATATTAATCATCTAGCAGAAACGCTTTCATCTCACGTTCTACATATATAGTATACAATCAAAACCGCAAGCACGTATTGGGTAATGGATTTCCAACTATGAAAAGGTATTGAACCACCTTCTGATCAGTGTACTCTAGGAACGATACACTGGAGTTCAACAAGAACATCTTGCAACTCAACCACACATGACCGACCACTCATTTCGCTTGAGTGTATCGAATGTACATCACCAACGGTTGGGATCAGCAACCGTTCCCGTATATATATGGGACATCATTGATAGATTAAAGAAGCAAATGAATATTCTCTAGATAGGTGATTATACACCCTACTTTGGTGCGACCGACTTAGCCATGTTGCCTGCCCGATTTCTGTCATTTACCGGATGTGAGGCTAGAAGCTACGCTTATCTTTTCACATACCACATCTTCATTCACTTAGAATTTCACATCGTCATACCCTCTAAATCACAAATTGATTTTCCCAAAAATACCACGGGTATAAGCTAAGAGAAACGAATTCCTCCGCCACCAACGTAAATACGTTTGAAACGATCAACTTATGTGATCTACCAGATATACTCTGTCAGACCTTCGTCCATACAAGTTGTCCTGGGACTGGACATACCGAAGGCACTATTCAGTATATCCATCTTAGGCACTGTTATCTAAGACTTATACAATAGCCCTTGCACTTTACTCCGTCTTCAATTATCTTTGGCATATATGATTCGCAATGCTTATGCCAATACAGAGTGGTTCTTTGGATAATAATCCAACCGGTCTCTCCATATTAACAACGTTAAAATGGTGTAAACTTCGATAGTCTGTGATTTAACTATCAAATGAAAACATGTCCATGTACCCACAATGATCTTATTTCCAAATGGAAATATCGCTCCAATCATCAAAACATATATATATTCACATTTCCTTATTTTCTATGTTTAGAAAATATATGTTATTAACACTAGAAAGCATTTCCATGTTATCTACGCATCACTATTCTTCCACAACTATCAGTCCCTAACTGTAAACTAGTATAAGAATGATTTTCTAAGTATAAACCCCGAAGGCCGAAACCAACATCAGATCGATACTCAGAAAACCATTCGACTTACTAATCTCTAGTCAGTTTCGAATTTTGCTTAACTCTATTTCTTTATCTCTATTCGATTTACCTAACTGGTTTATTCTAACTGATTAACTCTAACTGATTTACTCTTTTAATTCTATTCGAATAAACTATATTCGAATAACTCCTTTTAACTCTATTTATTTAACAAATAAATATCTCCTTTTAATTCTACTTATTTATATAAATACATATCTCCATTATTTTAATCTATTTATTATAACAAATAAGTATTTCCTTTTAAAATATCCTATTTATTTCCTCTGAATAAATATCTCCTTTATTAAAACCCTTTGATTATATAAATTTCTTCTTTTATGAAATCCTTCGGTTTTATAAATCTATTTCCTTTATAAAACCATTTTCCTTTTATAATATGAAATCCATTGATTTTATATAAATAATTCATTTTCAAAATAGACTTTGAAAATCCCCTTTCCCACATTCTGGTATTTCGTATGGTATTTAACACGCCATATAACAATGATAAATATCGTTCAAACACACATAATCAATGTCAGATTATACATCACATCATATATCACCATATATAAATCACAGTAAAATAACTATTGAGGAATCCAGTTGGATTCCTCCAACCTGTTTCCCTGCATCACAGATGTTAGACAATATCATTAACATCAATTTCACTTCACTGTGAAATATTCTGATAACAGAATCACATATAAATATTTAATGGTTTATATATATATGCATATATGTATATATATATATATATATAATTTCAACTAACTGACTAGCAGTTCAATCAAATAGTCAACATACAGTAAATCAGACATTTTCTAACAGTTCTAAAAATACAACATGAAATTATAAACTGTTTATAGTTGGTGAGATTTACTCATATTGGACGATCATCGTTAATAACGATAACCATCGCTCGGTTTGATTAAGACGGACAATTTATTTTTCTATAAATTGTAACGAGCTCGGATTCACTCCCGGTTAGTCTCATTGTGTTGTTCCCGTCCATACGATCCAAACACAACTTACGGTTCACGAATCCGACCTCGTATGAAATAGATATCGCGTTACGAAGTTAGTATACATTTGATTAAATTAAAACTTGGATTTAAATTTAAAAAGGCCTTAACCTTTCTCTTCAGCCCAATACCGTATATACTCAGCCCAATACCGTATCCCCTTCTTCCCCAAAACACATACCACGCTCCAGAACTTCCACGTCTCCCTGCCGCTCTTCCGTTCTTCACACCCTCCTTCCTTCTCTACTCCACCGAAAACCCAACCAAACCTCACCAAACTACTTCCCATCGAAATCTCCGTCACCCCATACCCTTGCTAACGAGCTTGAGGTCGTCTTCGTTGGTGTGTCGTCTGCGGGTTTTCCCACGCACAGCCCAGTATTGATCGACACTTTTTATTTATATAAAATACCAAAAATTCGAACCAACTGCTATTCTCCCTCTTGAATCCGAATATCAACTCAATTTTAGGAATCAATGCTTTGAAACCCCAAGAACCGTAACCCTAAAATTTAACCCATCCGCTGTAGAAATCCCAGCGTCACGAGATGATGATCGAACCCTGTAATTCGTGTATGGATTCGAAGAGAATATCATCAGCAACTCAAAAACATATATCTCATGATTTATTTATTTTTGTAGGATTTGTTTGTGATTTTACAAATCCACAATTTGCTCTCATTTTGATTCCCAAAAGAAAGTGGCGGCTTGAAAAGTGTTTGACCAGAGAGGAGTTGAATTTAAGTTAAGGGGAGATTTTTGTGGGGTATTTATAGGAATTTTAGATATTTTTATTTTGATTAAAATATTAATTTATAATCAACTGCAGTTTTATATTGTCCTTTAAAATTCCTGTAATCACACACGATACCCAAAAATCACCAAACTAGACATGCTGCTAGAGTTTAACATTATGGTCCCAACGAAACTGGTTTCGCTGAGTTCCGACTTCGTATGCTCACACAGCGTATTTTTAACTATCGAAATATTGACTGTTTCTCACTCTAAAAATCCGTACGACCACACAGTGACTCTAAAAATCACCAAACTGGAAATCTAACAACTATTTGACATTGCGGATCCAAAAAAATTAGTTTCGTCGAATTCCGACTTCGTTTGCAAAAGTGGCTTGGATGACCCATTTTAAATATATAAGTATATTATAATATAATTAAATTTAATATTTAAAAATAAATATTATCGTATATATATTCACAGTGGAATACAATACAGCTCTAGAATATTCCTAGATGAATTTCTACTCGATATTCACTTCTGTGTCAACCCGATATTCTATTTATATTGAAATCCCTTTTTAAAATATAAATAATTCCTTTATAAATTATAAAGGAATTCCACAGCGACTTTTCTAAAATTTGATTTGGAAATATCTCAAAATCTACATAATGAAAATCCTGCTTTTTCTCTTCCACTAGAAAGATATACTCCACCAGCTCCACACGTTTCTTGTTTCACAGAAATCCGGCTTAAAACGCATCCTGTACATTCAGTTGAAGTTCAAATCGCCAAATAGCGAACTGCAGCGCCATTTCGAGCTCAATTATAATTATATTATAATTTATACGTTCGACCATCATTCAAATAATATATTTGTTATTCAAATTCAATTCCAAGCTGAATTAATTATCACAGATGATCCACTTCACACCATATCGCCATTTCAGCCAATTCTGATTATTTCAGAATTAAATATATTATTTAATTATTATTTTAATTAAATATTCACCATTATTTAATTCCACGACCCTGAAATTCTTTAATTCACTATTTAAATAATTAAATTAATTAATTATTATACCTCTGTCAATGCGGGTCATTACATGTGTGAACAGGTCATTGCAAAGAGGCTAGAGCAGAGGAATAAAATTGTTTGCCCGACCAATAGGTACATGTTTATTGTATTTCTTGAGTTTTGGGTGATTTTGTGAGCCGATTGGCTTTTTCTTTTTCTTTTTGATTGAAGAAGGCCATGGGAGGCTATATGAAATATCCCGAAGTCCCCGGTGCAGGGGAGGTTATGGAGAAATTTTTCGAAAATTTAAGGTGTTAGCCAAATTTTTGAAAAATTTGAAAAGTTCTTAGATACTGAAAAGTGAAGAACTTAAGCCATAATGAAAACAATGAAAGTTGAGTTGGTTTTTAAAATAACTTTCGGCTTTGTTCCTTTTCGAGGACAAAAAGTTTTAAGTGGGGGAGATTGTAATAACCCGAAAATCTGGGCCAGTTTAAAATTTTTATTTTGGCAATTTCGATGAATTTTGATTATTTAAAATGAATTATTTTAAATAATAATGACGAGAACATTTATTTTGAATAGAATTCAAACGTATATATTTATATAGTTCGTCGTTAGAATATAAATATTTATTTTAAATTATAAAAGGAATTGAAAATGGCGTGGTAGTTCGATAATTCAATTTCAAACTTCAAATGAATGTACCCAAAAGTAATAGAATCAATTTGAGAATATATTTCCAACGAATCCGAAAAATCAAAATTTCATAGCGGGAATCAAAAGTTATGCCCAAATGAATTTTCAGAATAGTCGCTATGGAATTATAGCCCTTAAAAATGGAAATTTTGCAAACAATCTCGGATTTTGACGAAACCACTTTTGTTGGATCCGCGATGTTAAGTTATTGCTAGCTTTCAATTTTCATAATTTTTTGATTCAATATGTGAGCGTGGCAAAGGAAAACGCGTTTGACCAGTTTCAGTTGATTTTAATCGACTCGAAAATGGCCATTTTTCAAACAGTCTCGGAATTTGACGAAATTAGTTTTGTTAGGAACGTATCGTCAATACGAAGCTAGAAAATGTTTTTCGGGAATTTTTCGAGTTAGTATGTGACCCCGGTAAATCGAAATGCGCGTTCAAATTCAATATATAGAGTTATATTTTGATTTTGACGAAAATTGATCGAAACGATCAAATCAGCCTACGAAACATATCCCATTGTGTTCGAAATGGGGGTAATTAGCTATCGACGACAAGCGGTGGGCCTCGTTTAGAGGTCAAATAAGAAAGTCAACTTTTTGAAATAAAATAAAATAAAATATAAAAATATCTCCCCTTCCTCCTTTAATCATTCACCCCCCCCCCACCCCGTTAGTTTATTCTTTCAAAATCATAAAAAAAGAGAAAGGGAGGACCGACGATCGTCCACCGCCGCCCTCCCATCTCGCGCGACACCGCGTCGCCCTAGGTGGCGCTGACCACCACTGCTCCCCTCCTCTCAAAGCCACCGCTCCCCTCCTCTTCCCCCTCAGCTTCTCCCTCCTCCTCGAGTGCCGACCCCCTTCTGCTTCCCCTCCCCCCCCTTCGCCACAACGTGCCGCCGATTCCCACCTTCCCCAGTCCGCTCCCCTCTCCTCCTCCTCGGAGCGACGAAATCGGTGAGCCCCTTTTTATTTCATTTATTTATTTATTTTAACTTCAGTGTATATGTTTAAATCATGCTTTTAATTTCAGTTTTTTTTATATGAAATATAACAGTGATTCAAAATCAGTTTTTATAAATTATAGCATTAATAAGAAATGATATTTAATAATAAAAAGAGAGGAATTTTATATGGTAAAACATATGATTTTTAAAACTAAAAAAAAAGTTATGATTTTTAGCAATTTAAAGATTTGATTTTGAAATGAAAGATGAGATTTTTTATTGTATATGAAGGTTAAAAATATAATTTTTATATAGTAGAAATATTAAATATATGATTTTTATATTTTTAGAAGAATAAAAATATGATTTTATATAATGTAGAGCAATAAAGATGTGATCTTTATAGTAGTAGCAATGTAAAGATATGATTTTTATAATATAGAAAGTATAAAAATACGATTTTTATTTTATATAGATAGTAAAAATGTAATCTTTGTATTTGAAAAGGCGAAATCTTTATATTTGAAAAGGCGAAATCTTTATATTTGAAAAGGCGAAATCTTTATATAGAGAATAGCGTGATAAAAATATAATCTTTATTATATGAACATCGATGTAAAAATAGAATTTTTATCTATATAGTAGCGATGTAAAAATAGAATTTTTATCCATATGGAGTGATTATAAAAATATGATTTTTATATACATAGCAACAATATAAAAATGTGATTTTTATATATGTTGTGGCTACGGACAGTGAAAGTGACAAAAGGCGAGAACAACGATGACTTCTACATCAGAAAAGTCATGGCGTTTGGTTTAGCTTTGGTGAGAACTCCTCACCTTTGATTTTATTTTCTAGTTAATTATATATATACTAGGATGCAGACGATGTTTAGTAGCACCCGACACCCATCGTCCACAGACCATGGACGGCTTGTATGCTTGTTTGATTGATTTTGATGTGTAGTTGATTGTGTGATGTTAAATGCAATAAAATATTTATATAGAAAATAAATATTGTATGGTTAAAAATAGAATTTTTAACGTATATTTAAAATGAAATAAATATAAACAAATCGGATGATTTGTTTATATACACTGATTTGACTGATTGATTGGGACGATAAATTTTACACATCGGCCAACTGCACAAATAAAATCTGTGTTTGATTGTTTGAAACCCCACATGGGTATTGGGATGATATATGACATCCACTAATCCCAACAATTAGTGGTATGTCGATCGATTGATTGACAGACTGTTATAAGCGTCGAATATTTATATTTGATGCTTATACAGTGTAGAACACACTTTGGATGATGGTTGATTGTTTATCGTCATTGTTGTGTATTTGAATTGGATGAAATCCATATAATCCACATTATATGGTAATTGACTGTGTCTGATTCCAGTTCAGAATTATCAAATATTTTAAAATAATATTCATTGAAAATTGAAATGTGAAGTCGTGTTAAGTAGTTAAATGCCATTTTAACACGAATGAGAATTTAGTCGATTTTATTTGTTTTATAATGAATATTAAAAGTGATTTCAAAATTGAATATCTTGAAAATAAATTCGAATTAAATAGAATTGAATTGAAATTCGAATTAAATAGAATTGAATTGAAATTCGAATTAAATAGATTTGAATTGAAATTCGAATTAAATAGAATTGAATTGAAATTCGAATTAAATAGAATTGAATTGAAATTCGAATTAAATAGAATTGAATTGAAATTCGAATTAAATAGAATTGAAATTCGAATTAAATAGAAATGAATTGAAATTCGAATAAGACAGAATTGAATTGAAATTAGAATTAAATTGAAACAGAATTGAAATCGTTTTAAATTGAATTTAAAACGAATTGAAATTGAATTGAAATCGATTTGAATTGAAATCGTTTTGAAATGAATTTATAGTGGAATATTCAATTTTGATTTGAAATTGAATATGAAGTTGAAAACGAATTTAAAATGATTTATAAAATACGTTTTAAAAGGAAATCGACGAAATATATATTATATATTATATATATAATATAATGGCCTGAATAGAACGCGCCGCGCTGCGGCAGTTCGTGAATTTCGACCATTGACTTTGAATAGATATTACGGGAGATCCGACCGTCGGATTCTCCTAAAACAGGAACCGTTGGGTTTGTATCGAAAAGAGCTTTCCAACGAATATAAGAAATTAGAAATCTAACGGATGGATTTGGAATTATGTCCAAATCAAATTTGGAAAAGGTCGCCGTAAGTGCAGTTCGATGACCATTGATGGAAATCGACTGTACGGACCTTGATAAAATTATTAAAAATATAAATAATTAGTGTAAAATCATAAGAAATGATTTGAGAAGAATTAGGATGAAAAACTCCATATTTAAAAGATAAAATAGATTTTTATCGAAATAAACTAGTTTTTGAACTAGAATTATAATTCAATTATTTTGAAAAATAAATAAATTGGATTTGAAATGGTTTTGAAAATAACCAAAATTTTCAATATATTGATTGGAAATGGATTTGAATCGAAATTGTCTTCGGAATACTTCGATGTGGGATTTTGTGATTATACAGATATTGTTATGGAAATTTGAAAGATATATTTATATCGTTATTTCCAATACGATATTTGTTGGTCGTAGAATTTGATATTGAATATAAGCCGATATATTTTCTATTCAAAGCCTTGTATTTGATATCAAATGTGATTTGGGTTTGTCGTGAATGGTGTCTTCATTAACACTGTTCTTAAACCCAGTTGAGAAAAAGATTAAATCTTTTTATTTTGATTTAATGAAGTATACCAATTAAATGATATTTAATTGGAATTTATTTTTGGGTTTATCGTGAACGGTGTTTTAAATAACATTTGTTCTTTAACCCGACGATTAATGGAATGTGATTTTGGGTTGTCGTGAACGGTATCTTTAATAATACTGTTCTTAGACCCAATGGAGTTAACAAAATCAGAAATTAACTAAAGATTAGTTAAGTTGAATGGTTTCTTGGGTATTGATCTGATGTTGGTTTCGGCCTTAGTGGGTTATTACTTAGGGAATTGTTCGCTTGCTATTCTACAGTTAAGAGCTGATGAAATGAAATGTGAATATGGGTTTATCGTGAACCTTGTTTTAAATGACATTGGTTCTTTAACCCAGTTGATTAAAACTAAGTGGATTTTTAATGAATCTTTAAATAGATTGAAAAGTGAATTTGATAATTAAAATTATCAAATTAAAGAAATGATCGAGATTGTAGTACCACCAGTTTTACTCCAAACGATAGTTAAATCTTTAATTAGATTTGAACGTGAAATGGTAATTGAATTTACCGATAACACAGTGGTGTTAGATATGGGCTATTACTAGTTTTGCTCCATGGGATGAATAGGTTGGGATTGGGAAATAAAATAAATGATTACTTCGGTGTGGTTCGATAATCCCGACTGGTTTGAAGTGATATTCAAAACAAGATTAAAGAATAAATTTAAAGAATTTATCTTTGATAAAAATAATGGGAACCTTTCCCAATGAATAAGAATATTTGAATAAAAGAATATTATGAATTGGAATGAGGCGTATGTTGTGTCTGTGTAACACTTGTTTAATATATACGCGAGTTATTCAGAAAGACCGGGTTTATCCCATTCTGAATAACTGTTTCGACGTGGTGTTGAAGATGAAGACGGTGGTCGAAGACCGGAGGTCGTCACATCGTGTGGAAAATTACTGATGATCCTGATTGGGCTATACACCCAAGAGGAGGGAAATAGTTGGTGGTCGTCTAGACGTACTTGGAGATCGATGCATATGCGAGGTACAAGGTGCCTCCGGTTTCGTTCAGACCCAGAACGGACTTGTATGGACTGTGTATATGACATCGGATTTCATTATGTGTGATTGATATCTATTGCATAGCGTGAATTGTATGTGTGTCATGCTAAGATGCAAATGATCAAGGCTTCTGTTGAAAAGCAGAGTCTTGTGGTTGATGATCAAAGCACGACCTTTGTGGCGTAGCTTTGTGTAGCGTGAATTTGCGAGCCTCACACCCCGGAATGAACCAAAAACAGGACGAAGACCTCAAGGAGGACATGCGTTTTCTTCTAGTTAGGTGGTGTCAGTGCTTAAACTGGCTGACATTTATATACTTTTCACCTGTGTGGTTGTTGCTGTTGCGAGGCGCCTCGGATACATCGGTCGTTCTCGAACCGATGGAGTCAGTGGACTCATTTACGCCCCAAAGGGCGGGGAAACGCAGTGTTCAGGAATTTTAATCCACATCGGTGGACCGGCCCTATCGCTCCAAGGCTCGTCTGCGCGCTTGCCTGAGAAATGGGCTAAATTGTCTCAAATTCGGTAGAGGACTATCTTTTGCCTCGGTTCATAGATGAAAATCCAACTTCCAATACTTTACTTTGCGGTTTTGATTGTATAACCTATTTATGGCGACATAGTGGTATGGGGCATTCATGTCGCCTATGATTGATACTTATGATTTGAAATTGTTTTCACACTATACACTTATAGTAATAATAAAACATGAAATTACACGTACCAAGCATTCTTGGCTATTATAAGGTAAAAACCCTATCCTCCGTCTTGCGTTGCATTGTGTGATGGGACCTGGGTCTTATAATAGCTTCATTTTTCTTTATGTAGCATCGCGCTTTTGTTTTATGCACTGGTATTCTTGGGAGGAAACCCGTTCCGTGTTATACGGCGTGGTCCCATGATTTGCCTAACTTTAAAATAAAGATTAATAACTGTTTTTGTTCTCACACCAGTCTCATGACTGACCTGGAGTTTATTGTTTTAACCTAAACTCTGGGTTCCCTTATTTTCGACACGGGCAGCTAGTAGTTTTGGTTTTGTAGATTTATATCCACAGGAACCTGGTTTACAGCTGGAATGATGTTCGGAAAGCTTTGTATCTGTATATCTCCTTCAATTGTATTTTGTATTATTTTCCGCTGCTATGTAATGTATTGTAATCTCTGATATTCTATAATGTGTAATATTTATTTGTTTATACTCTGTATATTCTTGTATTCTGATGGAATTGTTGTAATAAGCAATGAAATGTTCTTCCGTTTGTGTTCTGATCTGTCATGTTCTCAAAGCAATCCGTTCTTTCCTTACCGGGGAAGTTTGGGTCGTTTCATTTTGGTATCAAAGCTTTGGTTTACAAAGCTCAGAGAACAAGACACATTAGAACCATACGAAAGAATTCATCAGAAATTGGATTAGCAATATCCAATGGGAATGACACGTTAGATATAGGATCTGTTGTATCCTAGAACGAGTGTGAAGAGTATATTTTTCAAATAAAAATGAAAACAAAGTTCGTTTTGAAAATTAAATTCAAGTATACGTATTTGAATATTTATTTGTATTGAATTTGGACAATCCAGTATATACAGATTTTGCATATACGCGTCATGAACGTATATTCGAAGTTTTAATATACTAGATAGATATAGAATCACACTCTAGTCGCCCGGAGACGGTACTGATGATAGCACGTGCATCATCAGTATTTGTTTTCGTGTTTCGAAGGTGTGATATTTGTATATTTCCATTGACTGGTGTGAGAACCAAAATATAGCTAGAATACATTATTGTTATTTGGCACCAAAAATGTGATTTTTGACTATATATCAAAATTATGAATTTAAATGATAATTCACTAATTTATTGATGGATGTGTTGTGTGATTATTCTTTTAAACCATTATATGAATGTACCGGGTGCAAAATAAACCGGAATTTAGCGAAACCAAAAATAATAGAATCTATTTGAGAATATCTTTCCAACGAATCCGAAAAATCAAAATTTCATAGCGGATCAAAAGTAATGCCCAAATGAATTTTCAGAATAGTCGCTATTGAATTCTGGCCCTTAATTTTTCAAACGACCTCGGATTTTGACGAATCCACTTTTGTTGGATCCATGATGTCAAGTTATTGCTAGATTTCAATTTTCATAATTTTTAGATTCAATATGTGAGCATGGCAAAGGAAAACGCGTTTGACCAGTTTCAGTTGATTTTAATCGACTAGAGAATGGCCATTTTTCAAACGGTCTCGGAATTTGACGAAATTAGTTTTTTTAGGACCGTATCGTCAATACGAAGCTAGAAAATGTTTTTCTGGAATTTTTCGAGTTAGTATGTGACCCCGGTAAATCGAAATGCGCGTTCAAATTCAATATATAGAGTTATATTTTGATTTTGACGAAAATTGAACGAAACGATCGAATCAGCCTACGAAACATATCCCATTGTGTTCGAAATGGGGATAATTAGCTATGGACGACAGGCGGTGGGCCTCATTTAGAGGTTAAATAAGAAAGTCAACTTTTTGAAATAAAATAAAATATAAAAATATCTCCCCTTCCTCCTTTAATCATTCAGGCCCCCACCTGTAAGAACCCGTAACTTCCCCGTTAAGGAAAGCACAGATAATTCGAGAACAAACCACATCATAACACAAACGAAAGAACCTTTCATTGTTATTACAACAATTCCATCAGAATACAAGAATATATAAAGTATTAACAAATAAAATACATTCGATAAATATTAGAGATTACAACACATTACATAGCAGCGGAAGATAATACAAAATACAACTGAAGGAGATGTACGGATACAAAGCTTTCCGGATATCGTTCTAGCTGTAAACCAGGATCCGGTGAATATAAATCTGCAAAACCAAAACTACTAGCTGCCCGTGTCGAAAATAGGGGCACTTAGAGTTTAGGTTAAAACAATAAACTCCAAGTCAGTCATGTGACTGGTGTGAGAACTAAAACAGTTATTAATCTTCATTTTAAAGTTAGATAAATCAAGGGACCACGCCGCATAACACGGAACGGGTTTCCTCCCAAGAATACCAGTGCATAAAACAACAGCGCAATGCTATATAAAGAACAATGAAGCTATTATAAGACCCAGGTCCCATCACACAATGCAACGCAAGCCGGAGGATAGGGTTTTTACCTTATAATAGCCAAGAATGCTTGATACGTGAAATTTCATCTTTTATTATTACAAAAAGTGTATAGTGTCAAAACAAATTCAATCATAAGTATCAATCATAGGCGGCATAAGCGCCCCATCCCACTATGTCTCCACAAATAGGATTACAACTAAAACCACAAAATCACGTATTTGGAAATTGGATTTCTATCTACAAACCGAGGAAAGGGATCGTCCTCTACCGATTTCGAGACTCTCTAGCCCGAGCCTCAGACAAGCGCGCAGGCAAGCCTTGGATCGTCAGGGCCGGTCCACCGATGTGGATTATTATGCCTGAACACTGCGTTTCCCTGCCCTTTGGGGCGTAAATGAGCCAACGAATGACTCCATCGGACCCGGATCGTCCGATATAACCGAGGCGACTGGCCACAGCAACAACCACACAGGTGAAAAGTATATAAATGTCAGGGATGGTAGGTCACTGACACCACCCTAGCTAGAAAGAAACGCATGCCCTCCCTGATGTCCTCTCCCGTTTTTGCTTCACAACCGGGGTGTGAGGCTCGCGAATTCACGTTACACAAAACTAAGCCACAAAGGCCGTGCTTTGATATTCAACCACAAGACTTTGCTTTTCAACAGAAGCCTTGATCGTTTGCATCTTAGCATGCCACATAGGAAAACCACTCTATGCAACCGATATCAATCACACAGAATGAAATCCAATGTCAGACGCACAGTCCATTTACAAGTCCGTTCTGGGTCTGAATGAAACCGGAGGTACTTTCCTCACATATCCATCGATCTCCAAGTACGTCTGGACGATCACCAACTGATTCCCTCATCTTGGGTGTACAGCCCAATCAAGATCATCAGTAATCACCCAAACGATGTGAAGACTTCCAGTCTTCAACCACCGTCTTCATCTTCGACAGCACGTTGAAACAGTTATTCAGAATGGGATAAACCCGGTCTTTCTGAATAACTCGCGTATATATTATAAAAGTGTTACACAAACACAACATACGCCTCATTTCAATTCAGAATATTCTTTTATTCAAATATTCACATTATTAGGGAAAGGTTCCCATTAATTTTATCAAAGATAAATTCTTTAAATTTATTCTTTAATCTTCTTTTGAATATCCATTCAAACTAGTCGGGATTAGCGAACCACACCGAAGTAATCATTTATTTTATTTCCCAATCCCAATCTATTTATCCCATAAAGTAAAACCGGTCATAATTCATATCTAACACCACGGTGTTATCGGTAAATTCAATTACCATTTCACGTTCAAATCTAATTAAAGATTTAACTATCGCCTGGAGCAAAACTGGTGATACTCCATTCTCGATCACTTCAATCTAATTAAAGATTCATTAAAACACCACTTAGTTTTAATCTTCACGTAAATCAATATCCTATCCTTAACTGGGTTAAAGAACCAATGTCACTTAAAACACGGCCCACAATAAACCCAAAATCACATTCATTAATTATCGGGTTGAAGAACAAGTGTTATTTAAAACACTGTCCACGATAAACCCAAAAATCAATTCCAATTCAATTCCAATTAAATATTATTTAATTGGTACACTTCATCAAATCTAAACAAAAAGATTTAATCTTTTTCTCAACTGGGTTTAAAGAACAGTGTTATTAAAGACACCATTCACGACAAACCCAAATCTCATTTGATATTAAATACAAGGCTCTGAATAGAATATATATCGGCTTATATTCAATATCAAATCCTACGACCAACAAATATCGTATTGGAAATAACGATATAAATATATCTTTCAAATTTCCATAACAATATCTGTATAATCACGAAATCCAACATCGAAATATTCCAAAGACAATTTCGATTCAAATCCATTCCAATTCAATTATTGGAAATTCTGGTTACTTTAAAAACCATTTCAAATCACATTAATTTATTTGAAAATAAATAAATTATTATTCTAGTTCAAAACTAGTTCACTTCGATAAAAATCTATTTTTATCTTTTCAAATATGGAAATTATCATCCTAATTCTTCACAAATCATTTCTTATGATTTTACACAAATTATTACTATTTTTAATAAATTTATCAAGGCCCGTACAGTCGATTTCCATCAACGGCCATCGAACTGCACTTACAGCGACCTTTTCCAAATTTGATTTGGACATAATTCCAAATCCAACCATTAGATTTCAAATCTCTAATATTCATTAGAAAGCTCTTTTCGATACGAACCCAACAGTTCCGGTTTTAGGAGAATCCGACGGTCAGATCTCCCGTAATATCCATAGGACGTCAACGGTCGAAATTCACGAACTACCGCAGCGCGGCGCGTTCTATTCAGGCCATTATATTATATATATATATATATAATATATATTTCGACGATTTCTATTTAAAACAAAATTTATAAATATTTTTAAATTCGATTTTCAAAACGATTTCAATTCAAATCTATTTAATTCCAATTTCAATTCAATTCAATTCGAATTTCCATTCAATTCTATTCAATTCGAATTTCTATTCAATTCTAATTCAAATAAACTTTATATTCAATTCGAATCGAATTCATTTTCTATTCGATTCGAATTCATTTCAAATTGATCCAGTTAAATTTCAATTTGAATTTTGTAATAACCCGGAAAATCTGGGCCAGTTTAAAATTTTTATTTTGGCGATTTTAGCGAATTTTGATTATTTAAAATGTATTATTTTAAATAATATCGATGAGAAAAATGTTTAGAATTGAATTCGACGTATATATTTATATACGTCGTCGTTAGAATATAAATAATTATATATATAATTATAAATAGAATTGAAAATGGCGCGGTAGTTCGATAATTCGATTTCAAACTTCAATTGAATGTACCGGATGCAAAACAATCCGGATTTTAGTGAAACCAAAAATGTTAGGATCTATTCGTGAATATCTTTCCAACGAATCCGACTAATCGAAATTTCATAGCGGGAATCAAAAGATATGTCCAGTTGAAAATTCTGAATAGTCGCTATGGAATTCAGGCCCTTAAAAATGGGAATTTTGCAAATGACCTCAGATTTCGACGAAACCAGTTTTGTTGGATCCGTGATGTCAAATTATTGCTAGGTTTCAAATTTCATAATTTTTCGAATCAATATGTGAGCGTGGCAAGGGAAAACGCGTTTAACCAGTTTCAGTTGATTTTAATCGACTGGAAAATGGCCATTTTTCCAACGGTCTCAGAATTCGTCGAAACTAGTTTTGTTAGGACCGTATCGTCAATACGAAGTTAGAAAATATTTTTCTGGAATTTTTAGGATTAGTATGTGACCCCGGTAATTTGAAATGTACGTTTAAAATTCAATATAGTGATTTAAATGTAAATTTAACGGAAACTGATTGTAACAGCCGAATCAGCTTACGATACATATCTCATTGTGTTCGGAATGGGGGTAAAACGCTATAGACGACAGGCGGTGGGCCTCGGTTCGAGTTCGAATGAAAAAGTTACTTTTTAGTGGAAAATAAAATAATTAAATTATTAAATATATATTTATTTCCCTTCAATCCCTTATCTCCTCAGAAGATCAAAATCGAAAAAAAAAACAAAAAAAAACAAAAAAAAAACCACGCCTTGGTTCCTATCACCCTCCCCCCTTCGTCGCATCCGCCACCGCCGTCAGGGGCTGGCCACCTCGCCGCCGCCCAGGAGGGCTACCGCACCCCTTCCCTAGCCTCTCCTCCCTTCCAGGCACCCACCCGAACCCCCTCCTCGCCGAAAACCGAACCCAAACCCTCCTCCGCCAGTAACAGCCACCGCCTATCACCAGGAGGCCACCGCACCACCCCTCAGCCTAGCGCGCAACCCCCCTAGCCTCCACTATCTTCCTTCGCTCCATCGCACAAACCGTGGACCCCAAATCGAAGGAAACCTAGGCCCCTTTTTCAGCAGCCGGCGCCGTCTCCGAGGACCACCCTCCAGCCTCCCCTTCAACGGTGAACCCCCCCCCCCTTTTTCATTAAGCAACGCTGTGAGTATTTTGTTTTTATTTTATTTATTTTTCTCGATATAAAAGTTAGGTTTTTGATTAGTTAAAATTTAGATTTTTAATTAGTCAAAGTCGAGATTTTCATTCATAAAAAGCTTGGATTTTTATTTTGAATTAAAGCCATGATTTCGATTTGAATAAAAATATAATTTTTATATAAGAAAGATCATATTTTTATATATGAAACATTAAATTAAAAATGTGATTTTTACTTATATGATAAAAATATAAAGACGTGATTTTTATTGTATAAGAGAAGTGATTTTATATATATACTAGTGTTAGAAAAAATTTGATTTTTAAATTAGAAAAGTTTGATTTTAAAATTAAGTAAAAATGTGATTTTTATATATTGAACATCGAAGTAAAAATGTGATTTTTATATATTGAACATCGAAGTAAAAATCTGATTTTTATATATTGAACATCGAAGTAAAAATGTGATTTTTATATATTGAACATCGAAGTAAAAATTTGATTTTTATATATTGAACATCGAAGTAAAAATATGATTTTTATATATTGAACATCGAAGTAAAAATATGATTTTTATATATTGAACATCGAAGTAAAAATTCGATTTTTATATATTGAATAGCATAGTAAAAATTCGATTTTTATATATTGGATAGCAAAGTAAAAATTCGATTTTTATATATGTAGTGGCTACGGTCAACGAAGGAGACAAAAAGGCGAGAACGATAAAGACTTCTGCAAAAGAAGAGTCGAGATGGTTGGATAGCTATTTGTGAGAATTTCTCACCTTTCAATTTCTTTTCTAGTTATATATATACTAGGATGCAGACGGTGCTTAGTAGCACCCGACACAATTGTCCACAAACCATGGACTTGTTTGTTTGATTGCAAAAATTAGTTAGATGATTTGATTTGAACTTGGTTGTTTGGTGATTTTAATTGATGTGTGAATGGCGTGGGCCTTCACTAGACCGGGGATAAGGCTAGGCCTCGTCCCGTTTCTAATATCGTGCCGTTATGCCGCCGAAATTTTCTAAAATATGTTAGAAAAATAAAAATATCATTTTATTGAATAAATGAACTGAATAGAATATTCATAGGTTGAATAAAATGTTTTATCGTTAAAAATATAATTTTTAACGTGAATGTGAATAAATAAATATTCATTTACAAACCGGACGGTTTGTTTATGTACACCTATTTGAAGGACATTGATTGGGACGATAAATTTTACACATCGCCCAACTGCACAACTAAAATCTGTGTTTGATTGTTTGAAACCCCACACGGGTGTTGGGATGAAATTTGAAGTTCACTCATCCTGATTGATTAAATATGTCGATCGATTGATTGACAGGCTGTTATAAGCGTTAGATATCTATATTTGATGCTTATACAGTGTAGTGCACTTTGGTTGATGGTTGATTATTTTTCAATGCTATTATATGTGTGTAATGTATGAAAATCCATATAATTAACATTATATGGTGATTGATTGGGCCTCATTCCAATTTAGAAAATAAAGAATAATATAAAATAAAGGTTCATGTGTTGACAGTACTCATCCATTGAGATTGGTCATGTGTTGAACGAAATATTTTAGTAATAAAATTTACATCTTTATCAATATAAAATAAAGGTTCATGTGTTGACAGTACTCATCCATTGAGATTGGTCATGTGTTGAACGAAATATTTTAGAAATAAAATTTACATCTTTATCAATATAAAATAAAGGTTCATGTGTTGACAGTACTCATCCATTGAGATTGGTCATGTGTTGAACGAAATATTTTGATAATAACAACTATTTTGAAAAAGAAATATTTGAAATAGAATATTTAAAAATAGAAATTTATGAAGCCGTGTTGATAAGATTGACGCCATTTTGACGTGAACGATATTTATATCGATTTTATTCATTTTGAAATGAATTGAATTGAAAACGATTTCGAAATGAATTGAATTGAAAAAGATTTCGAAATGAATTGAATTGAAAACGATTTCGAAATGAATTGAATTGAAAACGATTTCGAAATGAATTGAATTGAAAACGATTTCGAAATGAATTGAATTGAAAACGAATTCAAATTGAATTGAAAGCGAATTGAAATGAATTCAAATTGAATTGAAATTTGAATTGAGTAGAAATGAATTTTAAAACGAATTTATAAAGAAGAATTCAATTTTGATTTGAATTGAAAAGGAAGTTGAAATTGCTTTTGAAACGAATTTAAAACTATTTATATAATTCGTTTTAAATAGAAATCGACGAAATATATATTATATATATAATATATATAATATAATGGCCTGAATAGAACGCGTCGCGCCGCGGTAGTTCGCGAATTTCGACCATTTATTTCAAACGGACATTACGGGAGATCCGACCGTCGGATCCTCCTAAAACCGGAACCGTTGGGTTCGTATCGAAAAGAGCTTTCTAACGAATATTAGAAATTAGAAATCTAATGGTTGGATTTGGAGTAACGTCCAAATCAAATTTGAAAAAGGTCGTTGTAAGTCCAGTTCGATGGCCATTGATGGAAATCGACTGTACGGGCCTTGATAAAATTATTAAAAATAGTAATAATTTGTGTAAAATCATAAGAAATGATTTAGAAAGGATTGGGATGAAAAACTCCGTATTTGAAAAGATAAAAATATATTTTTATCGAAATGAACTAGTTTTGAACTAGAAATATAATCCTATTTATTTTTAAATAAATAAATTGAATTTGAAAAGGGTTTGAAAAATAACCAGAATTTCCAATAATTATATTGGAATGGAATTGAATCGAAATTGTCTTTGGATTATTTCGATGTTGGATTTCGTGATGATACAGATATTGTCATGGGAATTTGAAAGATATATATATATATATATATATATATATATATATATATATATATATATATATATATATATATATCGTTATTTCCAATACGATATTTTTTAGTCGCAGAATTTGATATTGAATATAAGCCGGTATATTTTCTATTCAGAACCTTGTGTTTAATATCAAATGTGATTTGGGTTTGTCGTGAATGGTGTCTTCATTAACACTGTTCTTGAACCCAGTTGAAAAAGATTAAATCTTTTTATTTAGATTTAATGAAGTGTACCAATTAAATAATATTTAATTGGAATTGAATTGATATTGATTTTGGGTTTATCGTGAACCATGTTTTAAATGACACTGATTCTTTAACCCAGTCGAAGATTAAAACTAAGTGGAGTTTTAATGAATCTTTAATTAGATTGAAAAGATCGAGAATGGAGTATCACCAGTTTTACTCCAGGCGATAGTTAAATCTTTAATTAGATTTGAACGTGAAATGGTAATTGAATTTACCGATAACACTGAGGTGTTAGATATGAAGTATTACCAGTTTTACTTTATGGGATGAATAGTTTGGGATGGGGAAATTAAAATAAATAATTACTTCGGTAAGGTTCGCTAATCCCGACTAGTTTGAATTGAGATTCAAAAATAGAATAAAGAATAAATTCAAGGAATTTATCTTGGATAAAATTAATGGGAACCTTTCCCTATGAATGTGAAATTTAGAAACTAACTGTCGGTTAGCCAAGCAGAATGGTTTATTTGGATATTGATCTGATGTTGGTTTCGGCTTTCGGGGTTAATATTTGGGGAATTATTCTCTTGATTAATTTACAGTTAGTGACTGATGAATTGGAATGAGGCGTATGTTGTGTTTGTGTAACACTTATTCAAAATATACGCGAGTTATTCGGAAAGACCGGGTTTATCCCATTCTGAATAACTGATACGACGATAAGTCGAAGATGAAGACGATGGTCGAAGACCGGAGGTCTTCACGTCGTTTGGGTGATTACTGATGATCTTGATTGGGCTGTACACCCAAGAAGATGGAAACAGTTGGTGATCGTCCAGACGTGCTTGGAGATCGATGGATATGCGGGGTACTGGGTGCCTCCGGTTTCGTTCAGACCCAGAACGGACTTGTAAATGGACTGTGTGTCTGACATTGGATTTTAGTCCGTGTGATTGATCTCTATTAAATATATATATCTGTTTGGCGGCGGAGAATTAATTCTCTTGCTTAACGCCCTTCTCTGAGACGTACGAGCTCATGGGTTATATATTGATGGATATCAAACACATGGAGTGAATTGCCTGTGTGGCATGCCTAAGTGGCAAATGATCAAGGCTTCTGTTGAAAAGCAAAGTCTTGTGGTTGATGATCGAAGCACGGCCTTCGTGGCGTAGCTTTGTGTAACGTTTACTTCGCGAGTTTCACACCCGGTATGAACTAAAAACGGGAGAGGACATCAGGGAGGACTTGCGTTTCTTTCTAGCTAGAAGTGGCGTCAGTGGTTTTACACGCCCTAACGAGTTTGACTTATTTGTTTGTTGCTGTTGCGAGGCGCCTCGGTTATATCGGTTTCGGCCGATGCATTCTGGTCGGCAGACGGACCAGACTTACACCCCATAGGGTGGGGAAACGTAGTGTTCGGGCATAATAATCCACATCGGTGGACCGGCCCTGACGATCTAAAGGGTTGATGCGTTCTGATCCTGAGACATGGGCTAGATTGTCTCGAATCGGTTGAGGACTATCTTTTGCCTCGGTTCATAGATGGAAATCCAATTTCCAAATACGTGACATTTGCGGTTTTATTTGTAGAGCCTAGTATGGCGACATAGTGGGATGGGGCGCTCATGCCGCCTATGATTGATACTTATGATTTGAAGTTGTTTTATACACTATGCACTTATAATAGTATCAAACGATTTGTTTTAACCGTATCAAGCATTCTTTAGCTGTTATAAGGGAAAACCCTATCCTCGGCTGCGTTGCATTGTGTGATGGGACCTGGGTCTTATAACAGCTTCATTTTTCTTTATTTAGCATTGCGCTGTTTGTTTTATGCACTGGGAGTCTTGGGAGGAAACCCGTTCCGTGTTATACGACGTGGTCCCTTGATTTACCTAATGATTTAAAATAAAGATTAATAACTGTTTTAGTTCTCACACCAGTCCCATTACTGACCTGGAGTTTATTGTTTTAACCTAAACTCTGGGTGCCCCTATTTTTCGCACGGGCAGCTAGTAGTTTTGGTTTTGCAGATTTATATTCACAGGATCCTGGTTTATAGCTGGAACGATATCCGGAAAGCTTTGTATCTGTATATCTCCTTCTAGTTGTGTATTGTATTATTTTCCGCTGCTATGTATTTAAATGTAATTTAAATCTCTGATATTTCTGTGTAATATTCATTTATACTCTGTATATTCTTGTAATCTGATGCATTGTTGTGATATACAATGAAATGTTCTTTTATATGTGTTCTGTTGTTGCTTGTTCTCGAACTATCCGGCACTTTCCTTTACGGGGGAGTTACGGGTTTTCATAGAATTTCAATCTAATTTAATTCGAATTTCATTTCAAAATATTTTAATTCGAATTTCATTTCAAAATATTTAATTTTGAAATCCCTTTTCAATATTCATTATTAAACGAATAAAATCGATATAAATATCGTTCGCGTCAAAATAACGCATCTTTAATCAACACGGCTTTATATTTTTCAAAAACTTCTTTATTCTATTCAACAAATGAATATTTATTCTATTCAGCACATGAATTTCTATTTCTTTCAACACTTGACTAATCTCAACAAATGAGTACTGTCAACACATGAATCTTATTTTATAATATCCTTTATCTTCTCAATTGGAATGAGGCCCAATAAATTACCATATAATGTTAATTATATGGATTCCATACAACACATGTATATAATAGCAACGATAAATAATCAACCATCATCCAAAGTGCACAATACAACTGTATAAGCATTGAATATAAATAAATAACGCTTACACAGTTTGTCGACAAATCGATCAACATTCAACAAAATAATTGGGATTAGTGTACACCAAATATCATCCCAATACCCGTGTGGGGTTTCAAATCAATAAACACAGATTATTATTTGTGCAGTTGGGCGATGTGTAAAATTTATCGTCCCAATCAATATCAGTTAAAACAGTGTACATAAACAAATCGTCTGATTTGTAAATGAATATTTTATTTTATTCACACACGTTAAAAATTATATTTTTAACAATAAAATATTTTATTTCAACACATGAATTTCTATTCAGTTCATTTACAAAATAAAAATGATATTTTTATTTTTCTTACGTATTTTAGAAAATTTCGGCGGCATAACGGCACGATACTAGAAACGGGACAAGGCCTAGCCTTATCTCCGGTCTAGTGATGGCCCACGCCATACACATATTAATCAAATCAATTCCTTTTATAATTAAAATAAATATTTATATTCTAACGACGAACAATTTAAATATATTCATTCGAATTCTATTCAATATAAATTTCTCGTCGATATTATTTAAAATGATTCATTTTAAATATTCAAACCTCGCTAAAATGGCCAAAATAAAAATTTTAAACTGGCCCAGATTTTCGGGTTGTTACAATCTCCCAACTTAAAACTTTTCGTCCCCGAAAAGGAACAAAGTCGAAAGTGGTTTGATTAATCAACTCTACTTTCATAATTTTTGCTATGGCTTAAGTTCTTCAACTTTTCAGTTTCTAAGAACTTTACAAATTCTTCAAAAATTTGGCTAACACCCTAAATTTTCGAAAAATTTCGCCATAACCTCCCCTGCACCGGGGACTTCGGGATATTTCATATAGCCTCCCATGGCCTTCTTCAATCAAAAAGAAAAAGAAAAAGCCAAGCGGCTAGCCAAGCGGCTAGCCAATCGGCTCACAAAATCACCCAAAACTCAAGAAATACAATAAACATGTACCTATTGGTCGGGCAAACAATTTTATTCCTCTGCTCTAGCCTCCTTGTTATGACCTGTTCAATGTAAGTACATGTATATGCATGCAAATGCGAAAAATTTCAATATAGTTCAATATTTGATCAATTTAGCTAAACGGTTCAACATTTAATTATTCACACAATAATCAAACAACACAACCATCAATCAATTAATGAATTATCATTTTAAATTCATAACTTTGATATATAGTCAAAAATCACATTTTTGATGCCAAATCACAACAATAATGTACCCTATCTAGTTTTGGTTCTCACACCAGTCTAATGGAAATATATGGAAATCTCACCTTCATTACTCAAAAATAAATACTGGTGGCGGTGCCCCATCACCAGAATTATCCCCAGGAAACTAGATTGATTATATATCTATCCAATATATTTGAGGCTTCAACACACGTGGATCAGACGTATATTAAAATCTATATATACTTGATTGTCCAAATTCAATACAAGTAAATATTCAAATACGTTGAATAATTCATTTAAACTTTCAAAAAAAAAAAATTGTTTTCAATTTAAAAATATACTATTCACACTCGTTCTAGGATACTACTGATCCTACCTCTAACGAGTCATTCCCATTGGATATTACTAATCCAATCTCTGATGAATTCTTTCGTATGGTTCTAATGTGTCTTGTTCTCCGAGCTTTGTAAACCAAAGCTCCGATACCAAGTGTAAGAACCCGTAACTTCCCCGTTAAGGAAAGCACGGATAATTCGAGATCAAACCACATCATAACACAAACGGAAGAACCTTTCATTGTTATTACAACAATTCCATCAGAATACAAGAATATACAGAGTATTAACACATAAAATACGTTCGATAAATATCAGAGATTACAATACATTACATAGCAGTGGAAGATAATACAAAATACAACTGAAGGAGATATACGGATACAAAGCTTTCCGGATATCGTTCCAGCTGTAAACCAGGATCCTGTGAATATAAATCTGCAAAACCAAAACTACTAGCTGCCCGTGTCGAAAATATGGGCACCCAGAGTTTAGGTTAAAACAATAAACTCCAGGTCAGTCATGTGACTGGTGAGAGAACTAAAACAATTATTAATCTTCATTTTAAAGTTAGATAAATCAAGGGACCACGCCTCATAACACGGAACGGGTTTCCTCCCAAGAATAACAGTGCATAAAACAACAGCGCAATGCTAAATAAAGAACAATGAAGCTATTATAAGACCCAGGTCCCATCACACAATGCAACGCAAGCCGGATGATAGGGTTTTTACCTTATAATAGCCAAGAATGCTTGATACATGAAATTTCATCTTTTATTATTACTATACGTGTATAGTGTCAAAACAATTTCAATCATAAGTATCAATCATAGGCGGCATAAGCGCCCCATCCCACTATGTCGCCATAAATAGGATTACAACTAAAACCGCAAAATCACGTATTTGGAAATTGCATTTCCATTTGCGAACCGAGGAAAGGGATCGTCCTCTACCGATTTCGAGACTCTCTAGCCCGAGCCTCAGGCAAGCGCGCAGGCAAGCCTTGGATCGTCAGGGCCGGTCCACAGATGTGGATTATTAAACCTGAACACTGCGTTTCCCCGCCCTTTGGGGCGTAAATGAGCCAACGAATGACTCCATCGGACCCGGATCGTCCGATATAACTGAGGCGCCTCGCAACAGCAACAACCACACAGGTGAAAAGTATATAAATGTCAGGGCTGGTAGGTCACTGACACCACCCTAGCTATAAAGAAACGCATGCCCTCCCTAATGTCTTCTCCCGTTTTTGGTTCACAACCGGGGTGTGAGGCACGCGAATTCACGTTACACAAAGCTACGCCACAAAGGCCGTGCTTTGATCATCAACCACAAGACTTTGCTTTTCAACAGAAGCCATGATCATTTGCATCTTAGCATGCCACACAGGCAAACCACTCTATGCAACCGATATCAATCACACAGAATGAAATCCAATGTCAGACACACAGTCCATTTACAAGTCCGTTCTGGGTCTGAACGAAACCGGAGGCACTTTCCTCGCATATCCATCGATCTCCAAGTACGTCTGCACGATCACCAACTGATTCCCTCATCTTGGGTGTACATCCCAATCAAGATCATCAGTAATCACCCAAACGATGTGAAGACTTCCGGTCTTCAAACACCGTCTTCATCTTCGACACCACGTCGAAATAGTTATTCAGAATGGGATAAACCCGGTCTTTCTGAATAACTCGCGTATATATTATAAAAGTGTTACACAAACACAACATACGCCTCATTTCAATTCAGAATATTCTTTTATTCAAATATTCACATTATTAGGGAAAGGTTCCCATTAATTTTATCAAAGATAAATTCTTTAAATTTATTCTTTAATCTTCTTTTGAATATCCATTCAAACTAGTCAGGATTAGCGAACCACACCGAAGTAATCATTTATATTATTTCCTAATCCCAACCTATTCATCCCATGAAGTAAAACTGGTCATACTTCATATCTAAAACCACGGTGTTATCGGTAAATTCAATTACCAATTCACGTTCAAATCTAATTAAAGATTTAACTATCGCCTGGAGCAAAACTGGTGATACTCCATTCTTGATCACTTCAATCTAATTAAAGATTCATTAAAACTCCACTTAGTTTTAATCTTCACGGAAATCAATATCCTGTCCTTAACTGGGTTAAAGAACCAATGTCACTTAAAACACGGCCCACAATAAACCCAAAATCACATTCATTAATTATCGGGTTAAAGAACAAGTGTTATTTAAAACACTGTTCACGATAAACCCAAAAATCAATTCCAATTCAATTCCAATTAAATATTATTTAATTGGTACACTTCATCAAATCTAAACAAAAAGATTTAATCTTTTTCTCAATTGGGTTTAAAGAACAGTGTTATTAAAGACACCATTTACGACAAACCCAAATCTCATTTGATATTAAATACAAGGCTCTGAATAGAAAATATATTGGCTTATATTCAATATCAAATCCTACGACCAACAAATATCGTATTGGAAATAACGATATAAATATAACTTTCAAATTTCCATAACAATATCTGTATAATCACGAAATGCAACATCGAAATATTCAAAAGACAATTTCGATTCAAATCCATTCCAATTCAATTATTGGAAATTCTGGTTACTTTAAAAACCATTTCAAATCCCATTTATTTATTTGAAAATAAATAAATTATTATTCTAGTTCAAAACTAGTTCACTTTGATAAAAATCTATTTTTATCTTTTCAAATATGGAAATTTTCATCCCGATTCTTCACAAATCATTTCTTATGATTTTACACAAATTATTTCTATTTTTAATAAATTTATCAAGGCCCGTACAGTCGATTTCCATCAACGGCCATCGAACTGCACTTATAGCGACCTTTTCCAAATTTGATTTGGACATAATTCCAAATCGATCCATTAGATTTAAAATATCTAATATTCTTTAGAAAGCTCTTTTCGATACGAACCCAACGGTTCCGGTTTTAGGAGAATCCGACGGTCAGATCTCCCGTAATATCCATACGAAGTCAACGGTCGAAATTCACGAACTGCCGCAGCGCGGCGCTTTCTATTCAGGCCATTATATATTATATATATAATATATATATAATATATATTTCGACGATTTCTATTTAAAACGAGTTTTATAAATAGTTTTAAATTCGATTTTCAAAACGATTTCAATTCAAATCTATTTAATTCGAATTTCAATTCAATTCAATTCGAAATTTCCATTCAATTCTATTCAATTCGAATCGAATTCATTTTCTATTCGATTCGAATTCATTTCAAATTGATTCAATTAAATTTCAATTTGAATTTCAATCTAATTTAATTCGAATTTCATTTCAAAATATTTTAATTCGAATTTCATTTCAAAATATTTAATTTTGAAATCCCTTTTCAATATTCATTATTAAACGAATAAAATCGATATAAATATCGTTCGCGTCAAAATAACGCATCTTTAATCAACACGGCTTTATATTTTTCAAAATCTTCTTTATTCTATTCAACAAATGAATATTTATTCTATTCAACACATGAATTTCTATTTATTTCAGCACTTGACTAATCTCAACAAATGAGTACTGTCAACACATGAATCTTATTTTATAATATCCTTTATCTTCTCAATTGGAATGAGGCCCGATCAATTACCATATAGTGTCAATTATATGGATTCCATACAACACATGTATATAATAGCAACGATAAATAATCAACCATCATCCAAAGTGCACAACACAACTGTATAAGCATTGAATATAAATAATTAACGCTTACACAGTCTGTCGACCAATCGATCGACATTCAACAAAATAATTAGGATTAGTGTACGCCAAATATCATCCCAATACCCGTATGGGGTTTCAAATCAATAAACACAAATTATTATTTGTGCAGTTGGGCGATGTGTAAAATTTATCGTCCCAATCAATATCAGTTAAAACAGTGTACATAAACAAATCGTCTGATTTGTAAATGAATATTTCATTTTATTCACACACGTTAAAAATTATATTTTTAACAATAAAATATTTTATTTCAACACATGAATTTATATTCAGTTCATTTACAAAATAAAAATGATATTTTTATTTTTCTAACATATTTTAGAAAATTTCGGCGGCATAACGACACGATACTAGAAACGGGACAAGGCCTAGCCTTATCCCCGGACTAGTGATGGCCCACGCCATACACATATCAATCAAATCAATTCATTTTATAATTTAAAATAAATATTTATATTCTAATGATGAACTATATAAATATATTCGTTCGAATTCTATTCAATATAAATTTCTCGTTGATATTATTTAAAATAATTCATTTTAAATATTCAAACCTCGCTAAAATGGCCAAAATAAAAATTTTAAACTGGCCCAGATTTTCGGGTTGTTACACCACCCTCCCATCAGTTTATTCTTTCAAAATCAAAAAAAAAAAAGAGAAAGGGGGGATCGACGATCGTCCACCGCCGCCCCCCTCTCTCGCGCGACACCGCGCCGCCCTATGTGGCGCTGACCACCACCGCTCCCCTCCTCTTAAAGCCATCGCTCCCCTCCTCTCAAAGCCATCGCTCCCCTCCTCTTCCCCCTCAGCTTCTCCCTCCTCCTCGAGCGCCGACCCCCTTCTGCTCACCCCCCCTTCGCCACAACGTGCCGCCGATTCCCACCTTCCCCAATCCGCTCCCCTCTCCTCCTCCTCGGAGCGACGAAATCGGTGAGCCCCTTTTTATTTAATTAATTAATTTATTTTAACTTCAGTGTATATGTTTAAATCATGCTTTTAATTTCTGTTTTTTTTATATGAAATATAACAGTGATTCAAAATCAGTTTTTATAAATTATAGCATTAATGAGAAATGATTTTTAGTAATAAAAAGAGAGGAATTTTATATGGTAAAACATATGATTTTTAAAACTAAAAAAAAAGATATGATTTTTAGCGATTTAAAGATTTGATTTTGAAATGAAAGATGAGATTTTTTATTGTATATGAAGGTTAAAAATATAATTTTTATAAAGTAGAAATATTAAAAATATGATTTTTATATTTTTAGAAGAATAAAAATATGATTTTATATAATGTAGAGTAATAAAGATGTGATCTTTATAGTAGTAGCAATGTAAAGATATGATTTTTATAGTATAGAAAGTATAAAAATACGAATTTTATTTTATATAGATAGTAAAAATGTAATCTTTATATTTGAAAAGGCGAAATCTTTATATTTGAAAAGGCGAAATCTTTATATTTGAAAAGGCGAAATCTTTATATAGAGAATAGCGTGATAAAAATATAATCTTTAATATATGAACATTGATGTAAAAATAGAATTTTTATCTATATAGTAGCGATGTAAAAATAGAATTTTTATCCATATGGAGTGAATATAAAAATATGATTTTTATATACATAGCAACAATATAAAAATGTGATTTTTATATATGTAGTGGCTACGGATAGTGAAAGTGACAAAAGGCGAGAACAACGATGACTTCTACATAAGAAGAGTCGTGGCGTTTGGTTTAGCTTGGGTGAGAACTCCTCCCATTTGATTTTATTTTCTAGTTAATTATATATATACTAGGATGCAGACGGTGTTTAGTAGCACTCAACACCCGTCGTGCACAGACCATGGACGGCTTGTATGCTTGTTTGATTGATTTTGATGTGTAGTTAATTGTGTGATGTGAAATGCAATAAAATATTTATATAGAAAATAAATATTGTATGGTTAAAAATAGAATTTTTAACGTATATTCAAAATGAAATAAATATAAACAAATCGGACGATTTGTTTATATACACTGATTTAACTGATTGATTGGGACGATAAATTTTACACATCGCCTAACTGCACAAATAAAATCTGTGTTTGATTGTTTGAAACCCCACATGGGTATTGGGATGATATATGACATCCACTAATCCCAATAATTAGTGGTATGTTAATCGATTGATTGACAGACTGTTATAAGCGTCGAATATTTATATTTGATGCTTATACAGTGTAGAACACACTTTGGATGATGGTTGATTGTTTATCGTCATTGTTGTGTATTTGAATTGGATGAAATCCATATAATCCACATTATATGGTAATTGACTGTGTTCGATTCCAGTTCAGAATTATCAAATATTTTAAAATAATATTCATTGAGAATTTTGAAAAGGAATTCGAATAAAATAGAATTGAATTGAAATTCGAATTAAATAGAATTGAATTGAAATTCGAATTAAATAGAATTGAATTGAAATTCGAATTAAATAGAATTGAATTGAAATTTGAATTAAATAGAATTGAATTGAAATTCGAATTAAATAGAATTGAATTGAAATTCGAAATAAATAGAATTGAATTGAAATTCGGATTAAATAGAAATGAATTGAAATTCGAATTAAGTAGAATTGAATTGAAATTCGAATTTAATTGAAACAGAATTGAAATCGTTTTAAATTGAATTTAAAACGAATTGAAATTGAATTGAAATCGATTTGAATTGAAATCGATTTGAAATGAATTTAAAATGAATTTATAGTGGAATATTCAATTTTGATTTGAAATTGAATATGAAGTTGAAATCATTTTGAAAACGAATTTAAAATGATTTATAAAATACGTTTTAAAAGGAAATCGACGAAATATATATTATATATATAATATAATGGCCGGAATAGAACGCACGCGCTGCGGCAGTTCGTGAATTTCGACCATTGACTTCGAATAGATATTGCGGGATATCCGACCGTCGGATTCTCCTAAAACAGGAACCGTTGGGTTCGTATCGAAAAGAGTTTTGCAATGAATATAAGAAATTAGAAATCTAACGGTTGGATTTGGAATTATGTCCATGTAACGACCCGGAAAAATGCGATCTTGGTTATCCGATATACAACACATATCGAACATCCAAGGATCGAAAATAATCAAATAGTTAATGAAAGAAATTAGAGGGTGAGGATAGATAAGATAGAAACTTAGAATAGAAGAAGAAGAAGAACATAACATCAGAGTAACACGAACCTCACAGCGGAACGAATAACATATAATAGATAACATAACATTGAAATATAACAGTTATGTATACAATAGCACTTATCAGATTACAGCACTTACAACACAGCGGAAATAACTATAGCTATATGATCTTGAAGCCTCCTGCTCCAAGCTCTTCCAGTATATCTGTAAAACCCGACTACTTGACTGCCCATACAAATTTAGGCACCCATGAGTTTAGGGAAAACAACAAATAAACTCCAGGTCAGTCATGTGAATGGTGTGAATAAACTCAAATCATTTAAAACAGGTATATGATATCTCATAAGACCACGCCGTGAATACGGAACGGGTTTTTCCCTTATGAGAATCCAAACATTTTTGCAAAGCAATATCATTCTGATATTATAATAATGTCTAAGTACAAATAAATATCAGTCTAATAGAAACGCTTGCATCTCACGTTCTACATATATAATATACAATCAAAACCGCAAGCACGTATTGGGTAATGGATTTCCAACTATGACAAGGTATGGAATCACCTTCCGATCAGTGTACTCTAGGAAAGATACACTGGAGTTCAACAAGAACATCTTGCAACTCAGCCACACATGACTGACCACTCATTTCGCTTGAGTGTATCGAATGTACATCACCAACGGTTGGGATCAGCAACCGTTCCCGTATATATATGGGACAGCATTGATAGATTTAAGAAACAAATGAATATTCTCTAGATAGGTGATTATACACCCTACTTCGGTGCGACCGACTTAGCCATGCTGCCTGCTCGATTTCTGTCATTTACCGGATGTGAGGCTAGAAGCTACGCATATCTTCTCACATACCACATCCTCATTCACTTAGAATGTCACATCATCATACCCGTTAAATCACAAATCGATTTCCCAAAAAATACCACGGGTATAAGCTAAGAGAAACGAATTCCTCTGCCACCAACTTAAATACGTTTGAAACGATCAACTTACGTGATCTACCAGATATACTCTGTCAGACCTTCGTCCATACAAGTTGTCCTGTGACTGGACAAACCGAAGGCACTATTCTGTAAATAGGATAGCCCTTGCATTTTACTCCGTCTTCAATTATCTTTGGCATATATGATTCGCAACGCTTATGCCAATACAGAGTGGTTCTATGGATAATAATCCAACCGGTCTCTCCATATTAACAACGTTAAAATGATCAAAACTTCGATAGTCTGTGATTTAACTATCAAATGAAAACATGTCCGTGTACACACAACGATCTAAATTCCAAATGGAATGTCAATCGATCAATCATCATGTATATCTATACATATTTCCTTATTTTCTATATTTAGACAATATTTGTTATCAACGTTGGAAAACATTTCCATTGTTTATTTACGTATCCTTCCACAACTATCAGACTCTAACTATAAACTAACAAGAGAACAACTTCCTAAGTATAAACCCCGAAGGCCGAAACCAACATCAGATCGATACCCAGGAAATCATTCAGCTTATTAATCTCTAGTCGGATTCTAATTTTGCTTAACTTTATATTCTTTAACTCCATTCGCTCAACTCTAGATCGCAGCGATCACAATGGTTACGCCTGATTCCCTCAGGAAACATCCGACCGCCGTAGGCTATCTACAGCCCTGCGAATTACGCTAGCAGTCATGCTAAATGGCGGCTCATCCTGAATAACTATGTTTTTTTTAACTCTAACTGTTTAACTCTAACTGTTTAACTCTAACTGTTTAACTCTAACTGTTTAACTCTAACTGGTTAACTCTATCTGTTTAACTCTAACTGTTTAACTCTAACTGTTTAACTCTAACTGTTTAACTCTATTTGACTAACTCGACTTGACTAACCCCTTTCGAATAAAGTATTTGATTAACTAACTTTCGAATACCATATTCGATTTCTCCTTTTTAACAACGTTTTATTCATTTGAAAAGATTTACTTTTAAATAACGGTTCTATACTTTAAAAATGATTTTCTTTTTATAATGTTTCCTTTTCAATTCTATTTGTAAATGGTTTACAAATAATCCCTTTTCAAATTTATTCTTGAAATATTACAACTCCTTAAATTCCCGGGAAAATTCGCCATAACCTCCTTTGCATCGGGAGCATCGGGAAAATCCCCAAACTCGCCACACATGCCTTTCCATTAAAAAAGAAAATGGTTTGAAATTATTTCCTTTTTAAAAATATCTCCTATTTATAAATATTCCAATTTATAAATATTCCTTATTTATAAATATTCCACTTTATAAATATCTCTTTTTCAATATCACTTTGAAAAATCTCCTTTATCTACATTCCGGTATGTCATGGTATTCAATCATATCAAATCACGATGTTCAATATCGTCCATACACACACAATCAACAACAGGTTATAATTCACATCATATATCAAAATATATGAAAAACAATAAAATAACTGTTGAGGAATCCAGTCGGATTCCTCCAACCTGTTTCCCTGCATCACAGATGTTAGACAATATAGATAACATCACTTTCAGTTCCATATGATATATTCTGTTAAACAGAATCAATATAGAAATTTAACTAACTGACTAGCAGTTCAATCAAACAGTCAACACACAATCAATCAGTCCATATTTAACAGTTCTAAAAATATAACATGAAAATATAAACTGTTCAGAGTTAGTGAGATTTACTCACATTGACGCGTTAACCGTTATATAATCGGTTTGCGTTCTTTGATTTCGACGGACAAATTATTTCTACATAAATTGTAATGAGCTCGGATCCACTTCCAGTCAGCTTCATTGTGAAGCTCTCGTCCATACGGTCCCAACGCAACTTACGGTTCGTGATTCTGATATCGTATGGCATTGATAATCATTTTATAATTTAGTATAATAATTTAAATAATATAAAACATGAATTATTAGTTAATATGGGCCTTACACCTTGAAATCGGCCCATCCCCTTCTATTTCCCAGACCCGAACCTTGTCTTCCTCAAAACTTAGAATCGTGAACTCCAAACCCAAATACACCATTGCCGTATCTTCAACCCAACAATCCCACGTCCATACACCATCGTTCACTAAACTGTTAAAACCCGTAACTTCCCCGTAAAGGAAAGTGTCGGATAGTTCGAGAACAAACCACAACAGAACGCATATAAAAGAACATTTCACTGTATATTACAACAATGCATCAGATTACAAGAATATACAGAGTATGAATGAATAAACATAGAAATATCAGAGATTTAAATTACATTTAAATACATAGCAGCGGAAAATAATACAATACACAACTAGAAGAGATATGCGGATACAAAGCTTTCCGGATATCGTTCCAGCTGTAAACCAGGATCCTGTGAATATAAATCTGCAAAACCAAAACTACTAGCTGCCCGTGTCAAAATAGGGGCACCCAGAGTTTAGGTTAAAACAATAAACTCCAGGTCAGTCATGTGACTGGTATGAGAACTAAAACAGTTATTAATCTTTATTTTTAAAGTTAGGTAAATCAAGGGACCACGCCGTATAACACGGAACGGGTTTCCTCCCAAGAATGGGGGGGGCGGCGAGCTTGGACGGAGGTGGGGGGCATCGTCGTCGATGACGAGGGGGGGGGCTGCGCGATTCCGTCATCGCCTCCCTTTTTTTTTTCTTTTTTCTTTTTTGATTCTGTCGATTTGAACCGGGGGGGGGGGGGGGGGGCAGAGGGAAATAAGGGGGAGAAAGGAATTTCTTTTTTTATTATTTTTTTATTATTATTTAATTATTTAATTCAATCTAAAGTTGACTTTCTCATACGACCTCGCAACGAGGCCCACCGCCTGTCGTCCATAGCGTATTACCCCTATTCTGAACATAATGGGATATATATCGCAAGCTGATTCGACCGTTTGAATCAGTTTCCATTTAATTTACATTTAAATCACTATATTGAATTTTAAACGTACATTTCAAATTACCGGGGTCACATACGAACTTTAAAAATTGCAGAAAAATATTTTCTAACTTCGTATTGACGATACAGTCCTAATAAAACTAGTTTCGTCGAATTCTGAGACCGTTTGAAAAATGGCCAATTTCCAGTCGATTAAAATCAACTGAAACCGGTCAAACGCGTTTTCCTTTACCACGCTCACATATTGATTCAAAAAATTATGAAATTTGGAATCTAGCAATAACTTCGCATCCCGGACCCAACAAAACTAGTTTCGTCGAAATCCGAGGTCATTTGCAAAATGTCCATTTTTAAGGGCCTGAATTCCATAGCGACTATTCAGAATTTTCAACTGGACATATCTTTTGATTCCTGCCATGAAATTTTGATTTGTCGGATTCGTTGGAAAGATATTCACTATTAGATTCCATTATTTTTGGTTTCACTAAAATCCGGATTGTTTTGCACCCGGTATGTTCAATTGAAGTTTGAAATCGAAATATCGAACTACCGCGCCATTTTCAATTCTATTTATAATTATATATAAATATTTATATTCTAACGACGGCGCGTATAATTTATACGTTTGAATTATATTCAAAATAAATTTCTCGTCGATATTATTTAAAATAATTCATTTTAAATAATCTAAATTCGCTAAAATTTCCAAAATAAAAATTTTAAACTGGCCCAGAATTTGCGGGTTATTACAATCTCCCCCACTTAAAACTTTTCGTCCCCGAAAAGGAACAAAGTCGAAAGTGGTTTGATCATTCAACTCTACGTTCGATTTGGCTTCCGTTCTCCAACTATTCAGTTTCTGAGAATTTTCAAAATTTCAAAAATTTGGCTAACTCCCTAAATTTTTGAAAAATTTCGCCATAACCTCCCCTGCACCGGGAGCATCGGGGAAATTCAAATAGCTTCCCTGGTCCTTCAGATCTCAAAAAGAAAAAGAAAAAGCCAAGCGGCTCATAAAATCATCATCACCCAAACAAAACAGGAAATTATGTAGTAAACATGTACCTATTTGTCGGGCAAACAAATTTTATTCTCTGGCTCTAGCCTCCTTGCTATGACCTGTTCAATATAAGTATGTATATGCAAGCAAATACGACCAATTTTCAATACGATTCAATATTTGATCAAATTAGGCATAATGGTTCAAAATTACCAACCAAATAAACAAACAACACAAACATCAATCAATTAGTGGATTAGAGTTTCAAATTCATTATCTTTGATACATATACAAAAAATCATGTTTTTGATGCCAATTCACAACAATGTGTTCTAACTATATAAGTTTTGGTTCTCACACCAGCTTAATGGAAATATATAGATATCACCCCTTCGTCACTCGAAAATAAATACAGATAACGCTGCAGCATTATCAGAATCATCCCCGGGCAACTAGAATGTGATTCTATATCTACCCAATATATTAAAACTTTGAATACACGCGGATCAGACGTATACGCAAAATCTATATATACTCGATTGTCCACATCAATATAAATAAATAACCAAATACGAATAATTGATTTAAATTTTCAAAACAAAAATTTGTTTTCATTTGAAAAATATACTCTTCACACTCGTTCTAGGATACTACGGATCCCATCTCTAACGAGTCATTCTCGTTGGATATTGCTAATCCAATATCTGATGAATTCTTTCGCACGGTTCTAATGTGTCTTGTTCTCTGAGCTTTGTAAACCAAAGCTCTGATAACAACTGTTAAAACCCGTAACTTCCCCATAAAGGAAAGTGTCGGATAGTTCGAGAACAAACCACAACAGAACGCATATAAAAGAACATTTTACTGTATATTACAACAATGCATCAGATTACAAGAATATACAGAGTATGAATGAATAAACACAGAAATATCAGAGATTTAAATTACATTTAAATACATAGCAGCGGAAAATAATACAATACACAACTAGAAGAGATATGCGGATACAAAGCTTTCCGGATATCGTTCCAGCTGTAAACCAGGATCCTGTGAATATAAATCTGCAAAACCAAAACTACTAGCTGCCCGTGTCAAAATAGGGGCACCCAGAGTTTAGGTTAAAACAATAAACTCCAGGTCAGTCATGTGACTGGTGTGAGAACTAAAACAGTTATTAATCTTTATTTTTAAAGTTAGGTAAATCAAGGGACCACGCCGTATAACACGGAATGGGTTTCCTCCCAAGAATTCCAGTGCATAAAACAAACAGCGCAATGCTAAATAAAGAAAAATGAAGCTGTTATAAGACCCAGGTCCCATCACACAATGCAACGCAGCCGAGGATAGGGTTTTCCCTTATAACAGCCAAAGAATGCTTGATACGGTTAAAACAAATTGTTTGATACTATTATAAGTGCATAGTGTATAAAACAACTTCAAATCATAAGTATCAATCATAGGCGGCATAAGCGCCCCATCCCACTATGTCACCATACTAGGTTCTACAAATAAAACCGCAAATGTCACGTATTTGGAAATTGGATTTCCGTCTATGAACCGAGGCAAAAGATAGTCCTCACCGTCTTCGAGACTCTCTAGCCCGAGCCTCAGGGTCAGAGCGCATCGACCCTTGGATCGTCAGGGCCGGTCCACCGATGTGGATTAAACTTAAACCCTGAACATGCGTTCCCCCGCCCTATGGGGCGTAAATGAGCCAACGAATGACTCCATCGGACCCGGATCGTCCGATCAAACCGAGGCGCCTCGCAACAGCAACAACCACATAAGTCAAACTCGTCAGGGCGTGTAAAACCACTGACGCCACTTCTAACTAGAAAGAAACGCATGCCCTCCCTGAGGTCCGTCTCCCGTTTTTGGTTCATACCGGGTGTGAAACTCGCGAAGTAAACGTTACACAAAGCTACGCCACAAAGGCCGTGCTTTGATCATCGCCACAAGACTTTGCTTTTCAACAGAAGCCTCGATCAATTGCCACTTAGGCATGCCACACAGGCAATTCACTCCATGCGTTTGATATCCATCGATATAGAACCCCTGAGCTCGTACGTCTCAGAGAAGGGCGTTAAGCAAGAGAATAAATTCTCCGCCGCCAAACAGATATATATTTAATAGAGATCAATCACACGGACTAAAATCCAATGTCAGACACACAGTCCATTTACAAGTCCATTCTGGGTCTGAACGAAACCGGAGGCACCTAGTACCCTGCATATCCATCGATCTCCAAGTACGTCTGGACGATCACTAACTGTTTCCATCTTCTTGGGTGTACAGCCCAATCAAGATCATCAGTAATTACCCAAACGACGTGAAGACTTCCGGTCTTCGACCATCGTCTTCATCTTCGACTTATCGTCGTATCAGTTATTCAGAATGGGATAAACCCGGTCTTTCCGAATAACTCGCGTATATTTTAAATAAGTGTTACACAAACACAACATACGCCTCATTCCAATTCATTAGTCACTAACCGTAAATTAATCAAGAGAATAATTTCCCAAATATTAACCCCGAAGGCCGAAACCAACATCAGATCAATATCCAGAAAACCATTCTGCTTAGCTAACCGACAGTTAGTTTCTAAATTTCACATTCATAGTGAAAGGTTCCCATTAATTTTATCAAAGATAAATTCTTGAATTTATTCTTTAATCAACTTTTGAATATCAATTCAAACTAGTCGGGATTAGCGAACCTTACCGAAGTAATCATTTGTTATAATTTCCCAATCCCAACCTATTCATCCCATGAAGTAAAACTGTGAATACTTCATATCTAACACCACAGTGTTATCGGTAAATTCAATTACCATTTCACGTTCAAATCTAATTAAAGATTTAACTATCGCCTGGAGCAAAACTGGTGATACTCCATTTTCGATCATTTCAATCTAATTAAAGATTCATTAAAACTCCACTTAGTTTTAATCTTCGACTGGGTTAAAGAATCCGTGTCGTTTAAAAACACAGTTCACGATAAACCCAAAATCACATTCATTAATTATCAGGTTAAAGAACGAGTGTTGTTTAAAACATTGTTCACGATAAACCCAAAATCAATATCAATTTAATTCCAATTAAATATTATTTAATTGGTACACTTCATTAAATCTAAATAAAAAGATTTAATCTTTTCTCAACTGGGTTCAAGAACAGTGTTAGTGAAGACACCACTCACGACAAACCCAAATCACATTCGATATTCAATACAAGGCTCTGAATAGAAAATATATCGGCTTATATTCAATATCGAATTCTACGACTAACAAATGTCGTATTGGAAATAACGATATAAATATATATCTTTCAAATTTCCGTAACAACATCTGTATAATCATGAATTCCAACATCGAAATATTCTGAAGATAATTTCGATTCAAATCCACTCCAATGCAATCATTGGATATTCTGGTTATTTTTAAAACCCTTTTTAAATTCAATTTATTTATTTAAAAATAAATAGAATTATAATTCTAGTTCAAAACTAGTTCATTTCGATAAAAATCTATTTTTATCTTTTCAAATATGGAGTTTTTCATCCCAATTTTCCCCAAATCATTTCTTATGATTTTACACAAATTATTACTATTTTTAATAATTTTATCAAGGCCCGTACAGTCGATTTCCACCAATGGCCATCGAACTGCACGTATAGCGACCTTTTTCCAATTTGATTTGGACATAATTCCAAATCCAACCGTTGGATTTCTAATTTATCAAATTCGTTAGAAAGCTCTTTTCGATACGAACCCAACGGTTCCGGTTTTAGGAGAATCCGACGGTCGGATCTCCCGCAATGTCCGTTTGAAATAAATGGTCGAAATTCACGAACTGCCGCGGCGCAGCGCGTTCTATTCAGGCCATTATATTATATATATATAATATATATATTATATTTCGTCGATTTCTATTTAAAACGAATTATATAAATAGTTTTAAATTCGATTCAAAAGCAATTTCAACTTCCGTTTCAATTCAAATCAAAATTGAATTCTTCTTTATAGATTCGTTTCAAAATTCATTTCTATCCAATTCAAATTTCAATTCAATTTGAATTCATTTCAATTCAATTTGAATTCGTTTTCAATTCATTTCGAAATCGTTTTCAATTCAATTCATTTCGAAATCGTTTTCAATTCAATTCATTTCGAAATCGTTTTCAATTCAATTCATTTCGAAATCGTTTTCAATTCAATTCATTTCGAAATCGTTTTCAATTCAACTCATTTCGAAATCGTTAAAATCGATATAAATATCGCTCACGTCAAAAATGGCGTCATCTAATCAACACGGCTTCATAAATTCCTATTTCAAATATTTTATTTCAAATATTTTATTTCAAATATTTCTTTTTCAAAATAGTTGTTATCAAAATATTTCGTTCAACACATGACCAATCTCAATGGATGAGTACTGTCAACACATGAACTTTTATTTTATATCGATAAAGATGAAAATTTTATTACTAAAATATTTCGTTCAACACATGACCAATCTCAATGGATGAGTACTGTCAACACATGAACTTTTATTATATAATATTCTTTATTTTTCAAATTGGAATGAGGCCCAATCAATTACCATATAAAGTTAATTATATGGATTTTCATACAACACATGTATATAATAACATTGAAAATAATCAACCATCAACCAAAGTGCACTACACTGTATAAGCATCAAATATAGATATCTAACACTTATAACAGCCTGTCAATCAATCGATCGACATATTTAATCAATCAGGATGAGTGAACTTCAAATTTCATCCCAACACCCGTGTGGGGTTTCAAACAATCAAACACATATTTTATTTGTGCTGTTGGGCGATGTGTAAAATTTATCGACCCAATCAATGTCCTTCAAATAGGTGTACATAAACAAACCGTCTGGTCTGTAAATGAATATTTATTTATTCACATTCACGTTAAAAAATTATATTTTTAACGATAAAACATTTTATTCCAACATATGAATTTCTATTAAGTTCATTCTTTGAATAAAATGATATTTTTAATTTTCTAACGTATTTTAGAAAATTTCGGCGGCATAACGGCACGATACTAGCAACGGGACGAGGCCTAGCCTTATCCCCGGTCTAGTGAAGGCCCACGCCATTCACACATCAATCAAATTCACCCAAACAACCAATTCAAATCACATCATATAACTAATCTATGCAACCAAACAAACAAGTCCATGGTCTGTGGACGATTGTGTCGGGTGCTACTAAGCACCGTCTGCATCCTAGTATATATATATAACTAGAAAAATTAAATTGAAAGGTGAGAAGTTCTCACATATAGCTATCCTAGCTCCACGGCACTTCATTGATAGAAATCTTCATCGTTCCCGCCTTTTTGTCACCTTCGTTGTCCGCTTTCACTACATATGTAAAAATCGAATTTTTACTTCGCTATTCAATATATAAAAATCGAATTTTTATTTCAAAGTTCAATATATAAAAATCGAATTTTTATTTCGCTATTCAATATATAAAAATCGAATTTTTAGTTCGAAATTCAATATATAAAAATCGAATTTTTACTTCGCTATTCAATATATAAAAATCGAATTTTTAGTTCGAAGTTCAATATATAAAAATCGAATTTTTACTTCGCTATTCAATATATAAAAATCGAATTTTTAGTTCGAAGTTCAATATATAAAAATCGAATTTTTACTTCGCTATTCAATATATAAAAATCGAATTTTTCTTTCGAAGTGCAACATATAAAAATCACATTTTTCTTCCGAAGCTTAACATATAAAAATCATATTTTTCTTCCGAAGCTTAACATATAAAAATCATATTTTTCTTCCGAAGCTTAACATATAAAAATCATATTTTTCTTCCGAAGCTTAACATATAAAAATCATATTTTTAAGTTTTCAAAACCCAAATCTTTTACTACAATAAAAATCCCGCCTTTTCTATTATAAAAATTACATTTTTATAATAAACCATTTTTTTTATAGAACTGATTTTAATTAAACCATGTTATTTTCAGTTTCTAAACAATAAAAAAAAAATTCAGTTTTAAAACAATATAAATAAAATAAAGAAATATAAAATAAATTAACTTACAGCGGGTTTTTTTTCATAAGAGGGAGGGGGTTTGGCAGTCGAGGTGGTGCAGTGGGTGGAGCGGTTCCAAGTGGTCGGCGGCTCCGTCGAAGGCTAGGGCAGCGCGGGTTTTGGGGAATTGGGTCACGAATTGGATGAGGGGAGAGAGGAGAGTTGTCGGAGGAGGAAAAGAAAGGGGGGGCGGAGAGGTTGGACGGAGGTGGGGGGCATCGTCGTCGATGACGAGGTGGGGGGGGGGGGGGGGCTGCGCGATTCCGTCATCGCCTCCCTTTTTTTTTCTTTTTCTTTTTTTTTATTTTGATTCTGTCGATTTGAACGGGGGGGGGGGGGGGGGGGGCAGAGGGAAATAAGGGGGAGAAAGGAATTTTTTTTTTATTATTATTATTTAATTATTTAATTCAATCTAAAGTTGACTTTCTCATACGACCTCGCAACGAGGCCCACCGCCTGTCGTCCATAGCGTATTACCCCTATTCTGAACACAATGGGATATATATCGCAAGCTGATTCGACCGTTTGAATCAGTTTCCATTTAATTTACATTTAAATCACTATATTGAATTTTAAACGTACATTTCAAATTACCGGGGTCACATACGAACTTTAAAAATTGCAGAAAAATATTTTCTAACTTCGTATTGACGATACAGTCCTAATAAAACTAGTTTCGTCGAATTCTGAGACCGTTTGAAAAATGGCCAATTTCCAGTCGATTAAAATCAACTGAAACCGGTCAAACGCGTTTTCCTTTACCACGCTCACATATTGATTCGAAAAATTATGAAATTTGGAATCTAGCAATAACTTCGCATCCCGGACCCAACAAAACTGGTTTCGTCGAAATCCGAGGTCATTTGCAAAATGTCCATTTTTAAGGGCCTGAATTCCATAGCGACTATTCAGAATTTTCAACTGGACATATCTTTTGATTCCTGCCATGAAATTTTGATTTGTCGGATTCGTTGGAAAGATATTCACTATTAGATTCCATTATTTTTGGTTTCACTAAAATCCGGATTGTTTTGCACCCGGTATGTTCAATTGAAGTTTGAAATCGAATTATCGAACTACCGCGCCATTTTCAATTCTATTTATAATTATATATAAATATTTATATTCTAACGACGGCGCGTATAATATATACGTTCGAATTATATTCAAAATAAATTTCTCGTCGATATTATTTAAAATAATTCATTTCAAATAATCTAAATTCGCTAAAATTGCCAAAATAAAAATTTTAAACTGGCCCAGAATTTGCGGGTTATTACATAAACCAAACCCACCCACAGCTTCCCCTTCGCGAGTACAACCTTCTTAACCCTACAAGGTCCCGCTCGACTCACTCCTTCAGATCGCGGTTCCCAGTTCGTCGCTGAGTTCGAGCAGAAACTTGCGAACCCAAAACTCACGGAAACCCTCAAAGTTCCCTCAACCGAAACAAAAACCAACCACAAACCCAAATTCAAACTCAAACACACACTCATTTCACCCATACTTCACAAACCGATGAACCCTAGTTACTGCGTTCAATTTCAGCGAGCACAAATGGAAGCTGAACACTCAGAATTTGTTATGAGGTTGAAGAGAAACATCGTAGGAATTCATATATATTAGTTCTATGATTTTAGGATTTCTCTGGGATTTTACTTTATTTGATTTCATTTTTTCTTTCTTGCGGTTTGTGTTTGAGAACGAGAATATTGTTCTGCGTTTATACTTGAGGTTGTGGTTGAGAATGGTGAGGACGTGGCCTTCATTTTGACTACAGAATAACTTAGATATTTTATGTTGTAGGAGATATTATATTTTTATATTCTTGGTTGGAGAATTTTGCTTATTTACATCAGGATGCAACATTTATCCTGAAACGTTTTGCTACTTAGAATTATGCCTCTAACTTTGTACACATACATAGCTTGACTTGTTTCCATAGGTTATCTCACTTTCAACATAAGCAGCTTTCTTTACTTTGTTAAAAATGCATGTACAAGTTTTGTTTTGAGGCCCGTCTTAATGGTAATCCGCTACAAATTAATTTCGTTTAGTTGTGGATTGTTATAGACAGAGTTGAACATACCGATGTGACGACCAACGTACCACGATCCCAAAGATATAATAATACCGGTAGATGGACTCATATTTTGAAACTTCAAAAATGTTGATTTCAAGGTGCGAAATATTTCAAATAAAAGGTCGCATATTTAATTAATTAAAAATTGCCATAAAATTCCAAAAATTAAATTATCACTATGTCTCTAAAGAACCTTGTCTAGATTCAAACCCGATCTCTAGTTATATCGAATAAACCATTACGGTCGATAAACGATTCTATAACGACTATTTTAAAATTTGATTTGGACATAAATCAAAATCTACACGACGAAATCCTGATTTTTCTCTTCCACTAGAAAGATATACTCCACCAGCTCCACACGTTTCTTGTTTCACAGAAATCCGGCTTAAAACGAATCATGTACATTCAGTTGAAGTTCAAATCACCAAATCGCGAACTACAGCGCCATTTCAAGCTCGATTTTAATTATATTATAATTATACGTTCAAACTGTCGTCGATTGAATATATTCGTCAATATAATTCAACTCTAAGCTGACTTAAATCTAAGGGACGACCCCGTTCATAGAATATTGTGATTTCCAATATTTTTGCTTATTTCTGAATTAAATATATTATGTAATTTATTTAATTTAATTAAATATTCAATATTATTAAATTAACGACCATTTGAATTCTCTTAACCTCCATTTATATAATTAAATAAATTAATTATATATCGCAGAAAATGCGGGTCATTACAGTCCAAATCAAATTTGGAAAAGGTCGGTGTATGTGCAGTTCGATGACCGTTGATGGAAATCGACTGTACGGGCCTTGATAAAATTATTAAAAATATAAATAATTAGTGTAAAATCATAAGAAATGATTTGAGAAGAATTGGGATGAAAAACTCCATATTTGAAAAGATAAAAATAGATTTTTATCGAAATGAACTAGTTTTTGAACTAGAATTATAATTCAATTATTTTGAAAAATAAAATAATTGGATTTGAAATGGTTTTGAAAATAACCAGAATTTTCAATATATTGATTGCAAATGGATTTGAATCGAAATTGTCTTTGGAATATTTCGATGTGGGATTTTTTGATTATACAGATATTGTTATGGAAATTTGAAAGATAAATTTATATCGTTATTTCCAATACGATATTTGTTGGTCGTAGAATTTGATATTGAATATAAGCCGATATATTTTATATTCAGAGCCTTGTATTTAATATCAAATGTGATTTAGGTTTGTCGTGAATGGTGTCTTCATTAACAATGTTCTTAAACCCAGTTGAGAAAAAGATTAAATCTTTTTATTTAGATTTAATGAAGTATACCAATTAAATGATATTTAATTGGAATTGAATTGGAATTGATTTTTGGGTTTATCGTGAACGGTGTTTTAAATAACATTTGTTCTTTAACCCGAAGATTAATGGAATGTGATTTTTGGTTGTCATGAACGGTATCTTTAATAATACTGTTCTTAGACCCAATGGAGTTAAGAAAATCAGAAATTAACTAAAGATTAGTTAAGTTGAATGGTTTCTTGGGTATTGATCTGATGTTGGTTTCGGCCTTCGCGGTTATTACTTAGGGAATTGTTCGCTTGCTAATCTACGATTAAGAGCTGATGAAATGAAATGTGAATATGGGTTTATCGTGAACCTTGTTTTAAATGACATTGGTTCTTTATCCCAGTTATAGATTAAAACTAAGTGGAGTTTTAACGAATCTTTAAATACATTGAAAAGTGAATTTGATAATTAAAATGATCAAATTCAAGGAATGATCGAGGATGGAGTACCACCAGATCTACTCCAGACGATAGTTAAATCTTTAATTAGATTTAAATGGGAAATGGTAATTAAATTTACCGATAACACCGTGGTGTTAGATATGAAGGATTACCAGTTTTACTTCATAGGACGAATAGGTTGGGATTGGAAAATAAAATAAATGATTACTTCGGTGTGGTTCGCTAATCCCGACTAGTTTTAATTGATATTCAAAAGAAGATTAAAGAATAAATTTAAAGAATTTATCTTTGATAAAATTAATGGGAACCTTTCCCAAAGAATAAGAATATTTGAATAGAAGAATATTCTGGATTGGAATGAGGCATTTGTTGTGTTTGTGTAACACTTGTTTATAATATACGCGAGTTATTCGGAAAGACTGGGTTTATCCCATTCTGAATAACTGATACGACGATAAGTCGAAGATGAGGACGGTGGTCGAAGACCGGAAGTCTTTACATCGTTTGGATAATTACTGACGATCCTGATTGAGCTGTACACCCAAAAGGAGGGAAATAGTTGGTGGTCGTCCAGACGTACTTGGAGATTGGTGGATACGCGAGGAAAGTGCCTACGGTTTCGTTCAGACCCAGAACAGACTTGTATGGACTGTGTGTTTGACATCAGATTTCATTCTATGTGATTGATATCGGTTGCATAGCGTGAATTGCCTATGTGGCATGCTAAGATGCAAATGATCAAGGCTTCTGTTGAAAAGCAGAGTCTTGTGGTTGATGATCAAAGCACGGCTATTGTGGCGTAGCTTTGTGTAGCGTGAATTCGCGAGCCTCACACCCCGGTATGAACCAAAAACAGGACGAGGACCTAAGGGAGGACATGCGTTTTCTTCTAGCTAGGTGGTGTAAGTGCTTAAACTGCCTGACATTTATTTACTTTTCACCTGTGTGGTTGTTTCTGTTGTGAGGCGCCTCGGATACATCGGTCATTCTCGAACCGATGGAGCCAGTGGACTCATTCACGCCCCAAATAGCGGGGAAACGCAGTGTTTAGGAATTTTAATCCACATCGGTGGACCGGCCCTGTCGCTCCAAGGGTTGTCTGCGCGCTTGCTTGAGACATGGGCTAGGTTGTCTCGAATTCGGTAGAGGACTATCTTTTGCCTCGGTTCATAGATGGAAATCCAACTTCCAATACGTGACTTTGCGGTTTTGATTGTATAACCTATTTATGGCGACATAGTGGTATGGGGCATTCATGCCGCCTATGATTTGAAATTGTTTTCACACTATACACTTATAGTACTATTAAAACCTGAAATTTCACGTACCAAGCATTCTTGGCTATTATAAGGTAAAAACCCTATCCTCCGGCTTGAGTTGTATTGTGTGATGGGACCTGGGTCTTATAATAGCTTCATTTTTCTTTATTTAGCATCGCGCTGTTGTTTTATGCACTGGTATTCTTGGGAGGAAACCCGTTCCGTGTTATACGGCGTGGTCCCTTGATTTGCCTAACTTTAAAATAAAGAATAATAACTGTTTTAGTTCTCACACCAGTCACATGACTGACCTGGAGTTTATTGTTTTAACCTAAACTATGGGTGCCCTTATTTTCGACACGGGCTGCTAGTAGTTTTGGTTTTGCAGATTTATATCCATAGGAACCTGGTTTACAGCTGGAATGATGTTCGAAAAGCTTTGTATCCGTATATCTCCTTCAGTTGTATTTTGTATTATTTTCCGCAGGTATGTAATGTATTGTAATCTCTGATATTCTATAATGTGTATTATTTATTTGTTTATACTCTGTATATTCTTGTATTCTGATGGAATTATTGTAATAAGCAATGAAATGTTCTTCCGTTTGTGTTCTGATCTGTCGTGTTCTCAAAGCAATCCGTTCTTTCCTTACCAGGGAAGTTCGGGTTGTTTCAACTAAGCAACTTGCTCAGTCAATATAGAAATATGAATATTCTACTAATATATGAAAACTTTTTCGTCTTATTCACACAAATTCTACTCCCAAAGTCAAAACGTGTTTTTAAAAACACTATTATTTAATGATGAGTATTATATCTATTTGAAATGATAGAGTTTCAAACATGCGGCAGTGCTTTAGCTGATTACTTGAGCACCAAGAAACCTACTTATTCGATGAAAACAACAAAGTTTCACTTATATTTTGAAACTTTCTTGATCTTATTAGTGCGGATCCAGGGTCCAAACGGTAATATGCAAATGATGAGTATTATATATGCTTTAAAATGTAGAATAACAAACATACGGCAGTGTTTTACCAGATTACTTAGTCACAAAGCAACCTGCTCAGTCAATATGAAAATATGAATATTCTACTAATATTTGAAAACTTTTTCGTCTTATTCGCACAGATTCTACTCCCAAAGTCGAAACGTGTTTTTAATAACATTATTATTTAATGATGAGTATTATATGTATTTGAAATGGTAGAGTTTCAAACATGCGGCAGTGTTTTACCTGATTACTTGAGCACCAAGAAACCTACTTATTCGATGCAAACATCAAAGTTTCACTTATATTTTGAAACTCTTGATCTTATTGGCGCAGATCCAGGGTCCAATTGGTAATATGCGTATGATGAGTGTTGCAGATGCTTTAAAATATAGAATAGCAAACATGCGGCAGTGTTTTAACTAATTACTTAGTCACTAAGCAACATGCTCAGTCAATTTGAAAATATGAATATTCTACTAATATTTGAAAACTTTTTCATCTCATTCACACAAATTCTACTCCTAAAGTCTAAACGTGTTTTTAAAAACACTATTAATTAATGATGAGTATTATATGTATTTGAAATGGTAGAGTTTCAAACATGCGGCAGTGTTTTACCTGATTACTTGAGCACCAAGAAACCAACTTATTCGATGCAAACATCAAAGTTTCACTTATATTTTGAAATTTTCTTGATCTTATTAGCGCAGATCCAGGGTCCAAATGGTAATATGCAAATGATGAGTGTTATAGATGCTGTAAAACGTAGAATAGCAAACATGCGGTAGTGTTTTACCTGAGTACTTAGTCACTAAGCAAACTGCTCAATCAATATGAAAATACGAATATTCTACTAATATTTGAAAACTTTTTCATCTTATTCACACAAATTCTACTCCCAAAGTTGAAACATATTTTGTAAAAAACTATTATTTAATGATGAGTGTTATATATGTATTTGAAATGGTATCCAGGCCTTACTGCTGGTTTTCCCGAGAGCATGCAAGCAGAACGCCTAACGAAAAATCAGTCGAAGAAAAATATAATGGGGTTTTTTCGTGCTCTTAGTTTCAAACATGCGCGACAGTGTTTTACCTGATTACTTGAGCACCAAGAAACCTACTTATTCGATGCAAACATCAAAGTTTCACTTATATTTTGAAACTTTCTTAATATTATAAGAGCGGATCCAGGGTCCAAACGGTAATATGCAAATGATGAGGATTATAGATGCTTTAAAATGTAGAATAGCAAACATGCGGAAGTGTTTTACCTGATTACTTAGTCACTAAGCAACCTGCTCAGTCAACATTAAAATATGAATATTCTACTAATATTTGAAAACTTTTTCATCTTATTCACACATATTCTACTCCCAAAGTCGAAACGTGTTTTTAAAAGCACTATTATTTAATGATGAGTATTATATGTATATGAAATGGTAGAGTTTCAAACAAGCGGCAGTGTTTTACCTGATTACTTGAGCACCAAGAAACCTACTAATTTGATGCAAACATCAAAGCTTCACTTATATTTTGAAACTTTCTTGATCTTATTGGCGCGGATCCATGGTCCAAACGGTAATATGCAAATGATGAGTGTTGTATATGCTTTAAAATGTAGAATATCAAACATGCGGCAGTGTTTTACCTGATTACTTAGTCACTAAGCAACATGCTCAGTCAATATAAAAATATGAATGTTCTATTAATATTTAAAAACTTTTTCGTTTTATTTACACAAATTCTACTCCCAAAGTCGAAACATTTTTTTAAAAACACAATTATTCAAATATGAGTATTATATGTATTTAAAACGGTAGAGTTTCAAACATACGATAGTGTTTTACCTGATTACTTGAGCACCAAGAAACCTACTTATTCGATGTAAATGTAACAACCTGAAAATCTAAGCCAGTTTAAAATTTTTATTTTGGCAATTTTTAATGAATTTTGAATATTTAAAATGAATTATTTTAAATGAAAACGATGAGAAATTTATTTTGAATAGAATTCGAACGAATATATTTATATAGTTCGTCGTTAGAATATAAAAAATTATTTTAAATTATAAAAGCAATTGAAAAAGGCACGATAGTTCGATAATTTGATTTCAAACTTCAAATGAATGTGCAGGATTCAAAATAAACCGGAATTTAGCGAAACCAAAAATAATAGAATCTAATTGAGAATATCTTTCCAACGAATCCGGAAAATCAAAATTTCATAGCGGGAATAAAAAGTTATGGCCAAATGAATTTTCAGAATAGTCGCTATGGAATTCTGGCCCTTAAATATGGGAATTTTGTAAACAACCTCGGATTTCGACGAAACCACTTTTGTTGGATCCGTGATGTCAAATTATTGCTAGATTCCAATTTTCATAATTTTTCGAATCAATATGTGAGCATGGCAAAGGAAAACGCGGTTGACTAGTTTCAGTTGATTTTAATCGACTGGAAAATGACCATTTTTCAAACGGTCCCAGAATCTGACGAAACTAGTTTTGTTAGGACCGTATCATCAATACGAAGCTAAAAAATATTTTTTTGGAATTTTTCTGGTTAGTATGTGGCCCCGGTAAATTAAAATGCGCGTTCAAATTCAATATATAGAGTTATATGTTGATTTTGACGGAAACTGATCGAAACGATCGAATCAGCTTACGAAACATATCCCATTGTGTTCGGAATGGGGGTAATCAGCTATGAACGACAGGCGGTGGGTTCGATTTTGACTTCGAAATAAAAAGTTACTTTTTGGAATAAAATAAATAAATAAAATATATAATTATAATAACCTTTTATCTCTCTCCCCCTTACCTGTAAAGTCAAACCCGATTCAAAATAGAAAAAGAAAAAAAAAACCACGCTCGACTGAATCCTCACGCCGCCCCGTTCATCGTCGCCGCTTCCTCCTGAGCTGCCGCCGGTGCTTCTTCTTCTCCTCCCTCGCATTCACCTCCTCCCATAGCCCTCTTCGATCCACGCACAAACCCCCTGTGACAACCGCCTATAACCCCCGCACTAAACAAGAGGAATAATGCGCTGAAAGGCGTGCCAGGCTGCTATGGACGATCATCATAGTAAGTGAACACATCGAAACCTGTCGTAAAACTCACTGCGCAAGGATAAAATATAATAGAACATATACAACAGGTGATAGTAATGAGGTATCATATAGCAAACTTTTGAAACTCTTTCAACATCCAGAAAGATTATCCAACTGACATCCAAGTTTGTACATAAGGCCTCACTACAACTCTCAAGCAACTCAAACAGCGGAAACAGAAATACTAGATAGAATAAAACTGGTACGCTAGCCTCCTGCTCGTCATCGCTCAGCTTCCTCGTATCACTAAGCTCCATTACCTGTAACCTGCTACTTAGTCTGCCCATCCACAACTGGATGAACAGCCCAAGGTAATAAGAGGAGACATAAAACCTTGAGTCAGATAATAGTCTTAGTGAGCGATAAAACAGCTAACAAACTTCAACAAGAAAGTATGTGAGAATGGGTAAATGAAAAACTTATCTACCCACAACACCAGAGAAGAACTCATCCTTATCTTCCCCACATCGGACAGTGATAGCCTTTATGACAAGCATTTCAACCATTCATCCATAGAAATTAGAACACCCATTCAATCATAGAAAACACACATGACATCCAGATAAGTCTCACGCAGACAACCCTAATCGAGTTTAACATTCCTCAAGTACTCTCGCCAGAGGCCTAGACCAATATCACTTAAGCACTCAAAGAACATCTCCCTCGACTTTGGATAATCTATGTGAGATAGTACAAACAGAACAACTAATCATCCATGACTGACTCTGGCTATCACTGCCAATCCTGCTTCGAAACCATCATTATCGTATGACGGCCAACCTTGCCATATGTCAAGGGCTAATGATAACCCCAGTTCTAGCATGAACTCCATATGCCCAACCTTGGCAATGTCCAACCTTGACACTAGGCCTTTCCCCAACCAGAAAGACCCAGGATACTCGACCAACAACCGGTCTTTTGCGCCTTTCAACGATACCCATCGTACCCTTGCTTTGAGCCTGCTAGAACCTACGACAACGATAACTTCTCGGCCTTCACATCTCTAATCGTCCAACCTTGAAGATGTTTCATAGCTCAAGCAACCTTCTCGAGCAGCCATTATCCACCAACTCACGATCTTTTGAGTTGTCTCCGCATTCGTTGTTCCACCTTGATCAACGAATACATTCATCACTTCGAGTCTTCCTACTTGAATCACCTCGAAGTCACGCCATCACCGAACCAAAACACATCACTGCGCTGCGGCTAGGGTTCGGGGAACGTACTTTTCAGACCTTTTTGGTTCGTACCCGAGTCGTACCCGAAAACGTACTTTTCAGAAAACGACCCTGCCAAAACCGACCAGAACCTTGCTCCAGAACGACCCGCCAAAAACCGACCAGCCTTGCTCCAGAACGACCCGCCTCCATGCAGCTTTGGATCGACTCGAACTCCTTGGGACCGACCAGCATTGGATCGACCCCGTCAAGACCGACCAGATTTTGCTCCACCTGACCGACCAGCTCCTTCAGAGCGACCAGGATTTGCTTCCAGTAAAACCAACCAGAATGCCACCATCTGAAACTGACCAGAATGCCACCATCTGAAACCGACCAGAAACACTTCTGCTCCTTCTGGACCGACCAGAAACACTTCTGCTCCTTCTGGACCGACCAGCTTAAACCGACCAGCTCCCTGACTTGCTTCCCAAGCCATACTATGACCGACCACCTCATTCCAGACCGACCCGACCAACTCCAGGACGACCAGAAACCTTCACATCTCCAATTCGACTCCGATTTCGACCAAAACTTCGCCAAACGACGAATCCGACGAAACCAGCTTATCCGATTCATCCAAACGCAATCACAAACATGTTATGCAACCAACAATATCCTCAATCTAACAATTTCCATCAAAACGCATAAATTTCCCAAAACATGATAAGTGAATCATATGAACATAAAAACGGATCTAACTTGCATAATCTTGAGAAAAATCATAAAATTAACCATTTAAATTATCTAGATCAGATCCTAAGGTGATTCATATATAAAATGGACTTAGCATGGTGTGGATCTAAGGAAAATAACATGGAAATGATGAAATTAACATCCCAAAACCCATATACTTGCATGAATCCGAATGAGAGATGTAAATCACTCACCAATTATCCAAATCTAAGCAAAAGCAATGAAAACGCAATCCGGATAGCGAACACTTCGAATCAAACTCTTTAATCCGATGAATTCGCCCTTGAGACGATGTAGATCTAGCCTCTTATGGTGTAGATCTTCGATTTCCCTCCTTGGATTTTGGAATTTTAATGGTGGAAAGATGTTAGAGGAAGAAGGAGATCAAAGCCTCCCCATAAGAGAATGGAAAATGCCAACCTTTCTCCATGCCCCTTACCCCCTATTTATAGTCTCCACCCACCCTCTAATGGGCCTTCTCCAAATCAGCCCATTAGCCTTCCAAAACCTGAACAGCCAACTGAAAAACCTTAAAACAGCGATTTCTCCCAAACCGCTGAACCAAATCCTTAATGTAACCACTCTACGGAAAGGGAATCGTCAATTCCTTTCCAATGGCACAGGTCTCACCCTCTGATTCGACCTGAGTCAAAAGTTATGCCCTGTAAAAGACTGACAAGGGCAAAATCATCACAAACAAAATCGGTAAAATTTATGGACATGTCTCACATCCCCATAAGCAACATACTAAAATATCAGAATGATCCAACCCTCAGAGAATAAAATAAAATTATTTTATGATCTTCCGATACATAAAATGCGGGCTGTTACACCCCCCTCCCTGAAATCCAAGACCAAAACCCCAAATCAGCACCGCCACCACCTCCTAGCCCTGTCACCTCGTCGCAGTAGCACCCCGACCACCAATCAGACAACCACCTCCCCTCTGGCTGCTTCCCCCCTTGCTCTTCCTCTCTCCTCCTACATAAAAACCGCCACCGTGGGCCCCTAGCCCGACGTACCACCACCCAGAGGCCAACCCACTGCCGCATGACTGCCGCAACCACCAACTTTGGCGCAGACACTCCCTCCCCCCTCTCTGCAAAACAAAAAAAAGTAAGTTTCTTTATTTCAGTATTTTTCTTTTGCATTATATATTGGTTTTTAAAAATGAAAGTATTGATTTTTAAAACTGAAAGTATTGATTTTTAATACTGAAATTATTGATTATTAAAGTTAAAAATATAATTTTTATAATATAGAAAGGTTAAAAATATAATTTTTATATAATATAGATAATAAAAATTCGATCTTTATTATGTAGAAGTAATAAAAATATGATTTTTATAAAGTAGAAGTAATAAAAATATGATTTTTAAATAATAGAGAATATAAAAAAATTATCTTTATATATGTAGCGAAATAAAAATCTGATTTTTATAATATATATATTGAGATAAAAATGTGATTTTTTATAGCGATGAAATAAAAATTCGATCTTTGTGTATGAATTAGAAATATAAAAATATAATTGTTGACCCGCTTTTTAGTCAAAGCAGTCACATATGGAATCTCTGATAAACAACACACTAGAGTATTGGAAACATCGTCAGAAGACAGGCAGGATTTGGTCGAAATCGCATCACAAACAAAGAAAGGCCAGAACTCCTACCAGATGACCTTTTTTGCGCCCGTAAACAGCGATTACGGAGCTATGCTCCGTAACTCTTGTAGGTCTCTGAATCAGATTCAATTTGAGCTTTGGTTTGGCTCAATCGGACTTACCGTTTGAAAGTTACGCCCGTTTCCGTGAACGCATGCAGAACCGGAAACCTGTAATTTAGCATTGAATAGATCCTCGGATCAGATCGGACAAGCCTGTTCGGATCGGACGCTTTCTCAAAATGGACAACTTGGCAATTGCTCTTCGCATTCACATCCGCACGGATCGGATCGGAGGGAGCATTCCTGATCCGCTCCACCTTCAAAGCATTGGACACGGAGACTTCGGATTGAGGACACCAACTCGGTTCGGATCCGACCCGAACTGACCCGCTAGAAGTATCCTGCACAGAAGTGCTTCCAGCCTTCGGATCGGGGATTCCACCTCGGTTCGGATCGGACCCGAACTGATGCGACCCCTAGTGACCTGCTGCTACACTTTGGATCTGACCTATTCTTAAGGAGCCAATACCTCCTACTCTCATGGATCGAGCTCCACCTGTCCTAGTACGATCTGAAGACCACTTCTCCACTACTTCCGAGATGGCCTCACCACCCTCCACGTGGCGCCTCCGAACCGGACCACTTCAGAGCTTTGCAAGGCTCCTCTATGCCTATAAATACACCCTCAAATGGATATTTCAAGGGACTTTTGGAACTCTAACTCTTCATGGCTTCCATTATGGTTCTTCGCAAGGCTATTGCATAACCTAGAAATCGGATTCCACATTGTAAACACGAGGATTTCGTGTATAAACGGAAAGCAAACAACATTGTAATAGCTTCTTAGGATTTAAGAAACTATAAAGTGGACGTAGGCTTGGATTGAGCCGAACCAGTATAAAAATCTCGTGTGTCTCCTCTTATTTTACTGCTTTTTTTATATTAATCTTTGATTGTGAGGTTTTCACATAGCATTTGAGTGTTAGGCCCAAATTTCGGTCTAAAATTTTGGCGCGCCAGGAAGGGGGGCACACAATACAACTTCTTCTACTAGCTTGAACGGAAGCGGATTATTTGGCTATTGGATCAATGGTCAGCGAAAGAAAGACAGAACCTTCTCTCGTGCTGAGGATGTTGGCACTGAAGGCGCAAAGAACGAGGCAAGCCAGGAGGCTTCCTCTCATGAAAATCCATCAGCATACTTAACCAGAGAAGAGATGGATGGCGTTCTTGCTGAATTGATAACTCAAATGGCAAGGCAAGATGATCTCCTCCGCAAACAACAGGAGATGATCGACCAATTCTTCACTCGGATGGAAGGCATGCCGAGTGGCAACGTACAAATCGCAGGAATTGGCATGGAATCGGCTCCAACAGGAACATCGAACAGGATCGGTTCGGATCCAATCCAAACCGAGGGCCAAAACCTGAATCAAACGCAGATGGAAATAGGGGGCAATCCTCACCGGATCGGTTCAGATCCGACCCGAACCGCCACCCTACATGAGCTTGGGGGCAACAGCCTCCCCTCTGGAAATCAAGACTTCGCTCCAGCACCACCTACCGCCGCACCGGTTTGGATCGGTAATTCCACACAGCTTCAGCATCAAGCTCCCCGGTTCGGAACAGGCGAACTTGTTCGGATCGGCACCTCCGATCCGAACCGTGCACCTCTTCATAACCTCCCTCGCTTCTCCGAGCCGCAGCAAGGGGGCACCTCCGAACCGAAACGGATGACCTGCCAAGCTCCTTGTACTCTTTCACACTCTTCTGAACTCAACGCTGGAGGCACCAGCTCTGGCTTTAGCAGCTTGCAATAGCTCTTTGAAGGCGATCTGCTCGCCAATCTCATTGAACGCCTTTCGAGAGGCCGCATTTATCAGAATGACATGGATGATGTCAATCACAATCCATTCACACAGGAAATCAGGAATTCTCGTAATCCCCCGGATTTCAAACTTCCGTAATTGGAGCCATACAACGGCAGAACAGATCCTACCGTGCACCTAATGCGCTATAAACGGCATATGGAAGTTCAATCGGCATCGGAAAACGTCATGGCTAAATGCTTTCCCCTATTTTTGACTGATATTGCTGCTATGTGGTTTCGGCAGCTGGAATCTGAATCGATCAACAGCTGGAACGTGTTGGTCGCTCGCTTTATTGAACAGTTTCGGGTCCATATCGCTTGACCAAAGAATGTAATGTCACTAACTACAATCAAGCAGAGGCCTAAAGAAACACTGCGGTCATTTCTGGAAAGGTTCAACGTTGCAGCAGCATCACTTGATTGACCTGAGCCATCTATGGTATTGATGGCGGCAGTATCCGGCGTTCTAGACAACTCGGAGTTCAAAAAATCCTTGTACCGAGACCCACCAAGGAATCTTAGCGAATTCTATCTTGAATCGGATAGGTTTTTGCATGAAGAAGACGCAACGTCCGAAAAGAAAATTCTCGATGTTAACATGCTCAAAGATGGAGAACCTTCTGATTCTGGTAAATGCAAAGGAAAAGCTGCCGTCAAAAATGACCGCAACGCTCAGCCTCGGAGAGGGTCCAGATATGAAAAGTACATAGAACTCAATTCGTCACTAACCGACATCTACGTGCACACAAACGGTGACGTCTCCTATCCAAAGCCTCCCAGGAGGGAGCCATCACAAAGAGAACGCGATTCTGGGAAATACTGCATGTTTCACGATATGGACGGTCATGACACAAAAGACTGTAAACACTTGAGAGATATGATTGAGGAACGGGTTAGACATGGAGAGCTACCCGAGTATGTGAAACAGCCAACAGCGCCAGCACCTGTGCTACCACCACCTGCTCCCCGGCGAGGGAATGACCCTGGATCGAGCTCTCGCGGGCTCATCGTCAACTGATCTGGATGAGATCAGCCTGGATTTCCTGCATTTCTTAGGATTTAAGATTTGTTTCTTTGCTTTCTTTAGGTTTTCCGATTGGCTAAATCGGAGTACACACGTTCGGGGTTAGGATTTAGCTCCAAAGCGTGCGCTGCACTCGATAACAAACCAATCAGGATTTGCTTTGGTTTTGTACTTTGAATTGAATAAGGAAGGACTTTCTGAGCATGGATTATGTTTGGCTATTTAAGTATCATGTCAGGTTGTGGCAGGATTCTCAATCTCAACTAAAGTATGGCTTATACTTATCTCGGACCCTTAGGCATGGATTATACCAAGGGACAGATTGTCTTGTCAGGTTTTGGCAAGCATAGCTCTATCCCGACATGAGTATGGATTGTACTCACTAGGATTCTTAAGTATGGATTATACTCTGGAACGGCTTATTGTTTTGTCAGGATCTGGAAAAGGAACTCAATAAAACTTGAGTATGGTTTATGTTCAGTTTGAACTTCCTGGTATGGCTTATACCCGGAAGGTTAGGTCCCTCGTCAGGTTTTGGCAGGATGATCCGAACGTCCCTCGAGTATGGTTCATGCTCAAACAAACGCCCAAGCATGGTTAATGCTCGAAAGTGTAATCAGTTTTGTTGGGTTTTGACATACCTGTTTGCTTTCTCTTCTTCGCAGGTATGGTTTATACTTACAGCTGGCAGGCCCGGCGTGGCTTTGGACTCTTTGGATTATCCAGAACACATCTTCCTTCGTTCAGCAAGATATATTCTAGGGGGGAAAATGTTGAACCGCTTTTTAGTCAAAGCAGTCACATATGGAATCTCTGATAAACACCACACTAGAGTATTGGAAACATCGTCAAAAGACAGGCAGCGATTTGGTCGAAATCGCATCACAAACAAAGAAAGGCCCAGAACTCCTACCAAATGACCTTTTTTGGGCCCGAAAACAGTGATTACAGAGCCATGCTACTTAACCCTTGTAGATCTCTGAATCAGCTTCAATTTGAGCTTTAGTTTGGCTCAATCCGACTTACGGTTTGAAAGTTACGCCCGTTTCCGTGAATGCATGCAGAACCGGAAACCTGGAATTTAGCATTGAATAGATCCTCGGATCGGATCGGACAAGCCTATTTTGATCGGACGCTTCCTTAAAATGGGCAACTTGGCACTTGCTCTTCTCATTCACATCCGCACGGAACGTGTCAGAGGGAGCATTCCCGATCCGCTCCACCTTCGAAGCATTGGACACGGAGACTTCGGATTGAGGACACCAACTCGGTTCGGATCGGACCCGAACCGACCCGCTTGAAGTATCCTGCACAGCTTCCAGCCTTCGGATCGGGGATTCTACCTCGGTTCAGATCGGACCCGAACCGATCCGACCCCTAGTGACCTGCTGCTACACTTCGGATCTGACCTATTCTTAAGGAGCCAATACCTCCTACTCTCATGGATCGAGCTCCACCTGTCCTAGCACGATCTGAAGAGCACTTCTCCACTACTTCCAAGATGGCCTCACCACCCTCCATGTGGCGCCTCCGAACTGGACCACTTCAGAGCTTTGCAAGGCTCCTCTATGCCTATAAATACACCCTCACATGGCTATTTCAAGGGTCTTTTGGAACTCTAACTCTTCATGGCTTCCATTATGGTTCTTCGCAAGGCTATTGCATAACCTAGAAATCGGATTCCACATTGTAAACACGAGGATTTCGTGTATAAACGGAAAGCAAACAACATTGTAATAGATTGTTAGGATTTAAGAAACTATAAAGTGGACGTAGGCTTGGATTGAGCCGAACCACTATAAAAATCTCGTGTGTCTCCTCTTATTTTACTGCTTTTTTTGTATTAATCTGTGATTGTGAGGTTTTCACATAGCATTTGGGTGTTAGGCCCAAATTTCGGTCTAACATTTTGGCACGCCAAGAAGGGGGCACACGATACAACTTCTTCTACTAGCTTGAACGGAAGCGGATTATTTGGCTATTTGATCAATGGTCAAGCGAAAGAAAGACGGAACCTTCTCTCGTGCTGAGGATGTTGGCACTGAAGGCGCAAGGAACGAGGCAAGCCAAGAGGCTTCCTCTCATGAAAATCCATCAGCATACTTAACCAAAGAAGAGACGGATGGCGTTCTTGCTGAATTGAGAACTCAAATGGCAAGGCAAGAAGATCTCCTCCGCAAACAACAGGAATTGATCGACCAATACTTCGCTCGGATGGAAAGCAGGCCGAGTGACAACATACAAATCGCAGGAATTGGCATGGAATCGGCTCCAGCAGGAACATCGAACAGGATCGGTTCGGATCCAATCCGAACCGAGGGTCAAAACCTGAATCAAACGCAGATGGAAATAGGGGGCAATCCTCACCGGATCGGTTCGGATCCAACCCGAACCGCCACCCTACATGAGCTTGGGGGCAGCAGCCTCCCCTCTGGAAATCAAGACTTCGCTCCAGCACGACCTACCTCCACACCGGTTCGGATCGGTAATTCCACACAGCTTCAGCATCAAGCTCCCCGGTTCGGAACAGGCGAACCTGTTCGGATCGGCACCTCCGATCAGAACTGTGCACCTCTTCATAACCTCCCTCACTTCTCCGAGCCGTAGCAAGGGGGCACCTACGAACCGAACCGGATGACCTACCAAGCTCCTTATACTCTTCCACACTCTTCTGAACTCAACGCTGGGGGCACCAGCTCTGGCTTTAGCAGCTTGCAACAGCTCTTTGAAGGCGATCGGCTCGCCAATATCATTGAACGCCTTTCGAGAGGCCGCATTTATTAGAATGACATGGATGATGTCAATCACAATCCATTCACACAGGAAATCAGGAATTCCCGTAATCCCCCGGATTTCAAACTTCCACAACTGGAGCCATACAACGGCAGAACAGATCCTACCGTGCACCTAATGCGCTATAAATGGCATATGGAAATTTAATCGGCGTCAGAAAACGTCATGGCTAAATGCTTTCCCCTCTTTTTGACTGATATTGCTGCTATGTGTTTTCGGCAGCTGGAATCTGAATCGATCAACAGGTGGAACATGTTGGTCGCTCGCTTTATTGAATAGTTTTGGGTCCATATCGCTTGACCCAAGAATTTAATGTCACTAACTACAATCAAGCAGAGGCATAGAGAAACTCTGCGGTCATTTCTGGAAAGGTTCAACGTTGCAGCAGCATCAGTTGATTGACCTGAGCCATCTATGGTATTGATGGCGGCAGTATCCGGCATTCTAGACAACTCGGAGTTCAAAAAATCCTTGTACCGAGACCCACCAAGGAATCTCAGCGAATTCTATCTTGAATTGGATATGTTTTTGCGTGAAGAAGAAGCAACGTCCGAAAAGAAAATTCTCGATGTTAACATGCTCAAAGACGGAGAACCGTCTGATTCTGGTAAAGGCAAAGGAAAAGCTGCCGTCAAAAATGACCGCAACGCTCAGCCTCGGAGAGGGCCCAGATATGAAAAGTACACAGAACTCAATTCGTCACTAACCGACATCTACGTGAACACAAACGGTGACGTCTCCTATCCAAAGCCTCCCAGGAGGGTGCCATCACAAAGAGAACGCGATTATGGGAAATACTGCAAGTTTCACGATATGGACGGTCATGACACAAATGACTGTTGACACTTGCGAGATATGATTGAGGAACGGGTTAGACGTGGAGAGCTACCCGAGTATGTGAAACAACCAACAGCGCCAGCACCTGTGCTACCACCACCTGCTCCCCGGAGAGGGAATGACCCTGGATCGATCTCTCGTGGGCTCATCATCAACTGATCTGGATGATATCAGCCTGGATTTCCTGCATTTCTTAGGATTTAAGATATGTTTATTTGCTTTCTTTAGGTTTTCCGATTGGCTAAATCGGAGTACACACGTTCGGGGTTAGGATTTAGCTCCAAAGCGTGCGTTGCACGCGATAACAAACCAATCAGGATTTGCTTTGGTTTTGTACTTTGAATTAAATAAGGAAGGACTTTCTGAGCATGAATTATGTTTGACAATTTAAGTATCTTGTCAGGTTGTGGCAGGATTCTCAATCTCAACTAAAGTATGGCTTATACTTATCTCGGACCCTTAGGCATGGATTATGCCAAGGGGCAGACTTTCTTGTAAGGTTTTGGCAAGCATAGCTCTATCCCGACATGAGTATGGATTGTACTCACTAGGATTCTTAAGTATGGATTATACTCTGGAACGGCTTATTGTTTTGTCAGGATCGGGCAAAGGAACTCAATAAAACTCGAGTATGGTTTATGCTCAGTTTGACCTTCCTGGTATGGCTTATACCCGGTAGGTTAGGTCCCTCGTCAGGTTTTGGCAGGATGATCCGAACGTCCCTCGAGTATGGGTCATGCTCAAACAAACGCCCAAGCATGGTTTATGCTCGAAAGTGTAATCAGTTTTGTTAGGTTTTGACATACATGTTTGCTTTCTCTTCTTCGCAGGTATGGTTTATACTTACAGCTGGCAGGCCCGGCGTGGCTTTGGACTCTTTGGATTATCCAGAACACATCTTCCTTCGTTCAACAAGATATGTTTTAGGGGGCAAAATGTTGAACCGCTTTTTATTCAAAGTTGTAGCATATGGAATCTCTGATAAACAACACACTAGAGTATTGGAAACATCGTCAGAAGACAGGCAGCGATTTGGTCGAAATCGCATCACAAACAAAGAAAGGCCCGGAACTCCTACCAGATGACCTTTTTTGGGCCCGAAAATAGCGATTACGGAGCATAGCTCCGTAACTCTTGTAGATCTCTGAACCAGCTTCAATTTGAGCTTTGGTTTAGCTCAATCGGGCTTACGGTTTGAAAGTTACGCCCGTTTCCATGAACGCATGCTGAACCGGAAACCTGGAATTTAGCATTGAATAGATCCTCGGATCGGATCGGACAAGCCTGTTCGGATCGGACGCATCCTTTAAATGGACAACTTGGCACTTGCTCTTCGCATTCACATCCACACGGATCGGATCGGAGGGAGCGTTCCCGATTGGCTCCACCTTCAAAGCATTGGGCACGGAGACTTCGGATTGAGGACACCAACTCGGTTCGGATCGGACCCGAACCGACCCGCTTGAAGTATCCTGCACAGAAGTGCTTCCAGCCTTCGGATCGTGGATTCCACCTCGGTTCGGATCGGACCCGAACCGATCCCACCCCTAGTGACCTGCTGCTACACTTCGGATCTGACCTATTCTTAAGGAGCCAATACCTCCTACTCTCATGGATCGAGCTCCACCTATCCTAGCATGATCTGAAGACCACTTCTCCACTACTTCCGAGATGGCCTCACCACCCTCCATGTGGCGTCTACGAACCGGACCACTTCAGAGCTTTGCAAGGCTCCTCTATGCCTATAAATACACCCTCACATGGCTATTTCAAGGGTCTTTTTGAACTCTAACTCTTCATGGCTTCCATTATGATTCTTCGCAAGGCTATTGCATAACCTAGAAATCGGATTCCACATTGTAAACACGAGGATTTCGTGTATAAACGGAAAGCAAACAACATTGTAATAGCTTCTTAGGATTTAAGAAACTATAAAGTGGACGTAGGCTTGGATTGAGCCGAACCACTATAAAAATCTCGTGTGTCTCCTCTTATTTTACTGCTTTTTTTGTATTAATCTGTGATTGTGAGGTTTTCACATAGCATTTGGGTGTTAGGCCCAAATTTCGGTCTAACATTTTGGCGCGCCAGGAAGGGGGGCACACGATACAACTTCTTCTACTAGCTTGAACGAAAGCGGATTATTTGGCTATTAGATCAATGGTCAAGCGAAATAAAGACGGAACCTTCTCTCGTGCTGAGGATGTTGGCACTGAAGGCGCAAGGAACGAGGCAAGCCAGGAGGCTTCCTCTCATGAAAATCCATCAGCATACTTAACCAGAGAAGAGATGGATGGCGTTCTTGCTGAATTGAGAACTCAAATGGCAAGGCAAGATGATCTCCTCCGCAAACAAAAGGTGATGATCGACCAATTCTTCGCTCGGATGGAAGGCAGGCCGAGTGACAACGTACAAATCGCAGGAATTGGCATGGAATCGGCTCAAGCAGGAACATCGAACAGGATCGGTTCGGATCCAATCCGAACCGAGGGCCAAAACCTGAATCAAACGCAGCTGGAAATAGGTGGCAATCCTCATCAGATCGGTTCGGATCCGACCCGAACCGCCACCCTACACGAGCTTAAGGGCAGCAGTCTCCCCTCTGGAAATCAAGACTTCGCTCCAGCACGACCTACCTCTGCACCGGTTCGGATCGGTAATTCCACACAGCTTCGGCATCAAGCTCCCCGGTTCAGAACAGGCGAACCTGTTCGGATCGGCACCTCCGATCCGAACCGTGCACCTCATCATAACCTCCCTCGCTTCTCCGAGCCGCAGCAAGGGGGCACCTCCGAACCGAACCGGATGACCTGCCAAGCTCCTTATACTCTTCCACACTCTTCTGAACTCAACGCTGGGGGCACTAGCTCTGGCTTTAGCAGCTTGCAACAGCTCTTTGAAGGCGATCGGCTCGCCAATATCATTGAACACCTTTCGAGAGGCCGCATTTATCAGAATGACATGGATGATGTCAATCACAATCCATTCACATAGGAAATCAGGAATTCCCGTAATCCCCCGGATTTCAAACTTCCACAACTGGAGCCATACAACGGCAGAACAGATCCTACCGTGCACCTAATGCGCTATAAACGGCATATGGAAGTTCAATCGGCGTCGAAAAACATCGTGGCTAAATGCTTTCCCCTCTTTTTGACTGATATTGCTGCTATGTGGTTTCGGCAGCTGGAATCTGAATCGATCTACAGTTGGAACATGTTGGTCGCTCGCTTTATTGAACAGTTTCGGGTCCATATCGCTCGACCCAAGAATTTAATGTCACTAACTACAATCAAGCAGAGGCATAGAGAAACTCTGCGGTCATTTCTAGAAAGGTTCAACGTTGCAGCAGCATCAGTTGATTGACCTGAGCCATCTATGGTATTGATCGCGGCAGTATCCGGCGTTCTAGACAACTCGGAGTTCAAAAAATCCTTGTACCGAGACCCACCAAGGAATCTCAGTGAATTCTATCTTGAATCGGATAGGTTTTAGCGACGCAACGTCCGAAAAGAAAATTCTCGATGTTAACATGCTCAAAGACGGAGAACCGTTTGATTTTGGCAAAGGCAAAGGAAAAGCTGCCGTCAAAAATGACCGCAACGCTCATCCTCGGAGAGGGCCCAGATATGAAAAGTACACAGAACTCAATTCGTCACTAACCGACATCTACGTGAACACAAACGGTGACGTCTCCTATTCAAAGCCTCCCAGGAGGGAGCCATCACAAAGAGAACGCGGTTCTGGGAAATATTGCATGTTTCACGATATGGATGGTCATGACACAAATGACTGTAGACACTTGCGAGATATGATTGAGGAACGGGTTAGACGTGGAGAGCTACCCGAGTATGTGAAACAACCAACAGCGCAAGCACCTGTGCTACCACCACCTGCTCCCTGGAGAGGGAATGACCCTGGATCGAGCTCTCGCGGGCTCATCATCAATTGATCTGGATGAGATCAGCCTGGATTTCCGGCATTTATTAGGATTAAAGATATGTTTCTTTGCTTTCTTTAGGTTTTCCGATTGGCTAAATCGGAGTACACACGTTCGGGGTTAGGATTTAGCTCCAAAGCGTGTGCTGCACTCGATAACAAACCAATCAGGATTTGCTTTGATTTTGTACTTTGAATTGAATAAGGAAGGACTTTCTGAGCGTCGATTATGTTTGGCAATTTAAGTATCTTGTCAGGTTGTGGCAGGATTCTCAATCTCAACTAAAGTATGGCTTATACTTATCTCGGACCCTTAGGCATGGATTATGCCAAGGGACAGACTGTCTTGTCAGGTTTTGGCAAGCATAGCTCTATCCCGACATGAGTATGGATTGTACTCACTAGGATTCTTAACTATGTATTATACTCTGGAACGGCTTATTGTTTTGTCAGGATCTGGCAAAGGAACTCAATAAAACTCGAGTATGGTTTATGCTCAGTTTGAACTTCCTGGTATGGCTTATACCCGGAAGGTTAGGTCCCTGGTCAGGTTTTGGCAGGATGATCCGAACGTCCCTCGAGTATGGTTCACGCTCAAACAAACGCCCAAGCATGGTTTATGCTAGAAAGTGTAATCAGTTTTGTTAGGTTTTGACATACCTGTTTGCTTTCTCTTCTTCGCAGGTATGGTTTATACTTACAGCTGGCAGGCCCGGCGTGGCTTTGGATTCTTTGGATTATCCAGAACACATCTTCCTTCGTTCAGCAAGATATGTTCTGCGGGGCAAAATGATGAACCGCTTTTTAGTCAAAGCAGTAGCATATGGAATCTCTGATAAACAACACACTAGAGTATTGGAAACATCTTCAGAAGACAGGCAGCGATTTGGTCGAAATCGCATCACAAACAAAGAAAGGCCCGGAACTCCTACCAGATGACCTTTTTTGGGCCCGAAAACAGCGAATATGGAGTTTAGCTCAATACCTCTTATAGATCTCTGAATCAGCTTCAATTTGAGCTTTGGTTTGGCTCAATCGGACTTACGGTTTGAAAGTTACGCCCGTTTCCGTGAACGCATGCAGAACCGAAAACCTGGAATTTAGCATTGAATAGATCCTCGGATCGGATCGGACAAGCCTGTTCGGATCGGACGCTTCCTTAAAATGGACAACTTTGCACTTGCTCTTCGCATTCACATCCGCACGGATCGGATCGAAGGGAGCATTCCCGATCCGCTCCACCTTCAAAGCATTGGACACGTAGACTTCAGATTGAGGACACCAACTCGGTTCGGATCGGACCCGAACCGACCCGCTTGAAGTATCCTGCATAGAAGTGCTTCCAGCCTTCGGATCGGGGATTCCACCTCGGTTCGGATCGGACCCGAACCGATCCGACCCTTAGTGACCTGCTGCTACACTTCGGATCTGACCAATTCTTAAGGAGCCAATACCTCCTACTCTCATGGATCGAGCTCCACCTGTCCTAACATGATCTAAAGACCACTTCTCCACTACTTCAGAGATGGCCTCACCACCCTCCACGTGGCGCCTCCGAACCGGACCACTTCAGAGCTTTGCAAGGCTCCTCAATACCAACAAATACACCCTCACATGGCTATTTCAAGGGACTTTTGGAACTCTAACTCTTCATGGCTTCCATTATGGTTCTTCGCAAGGCTATTGCATAACCTAGAAATCGGATTCCACATTGTAAACATGAGGATTTCGTGTATAAACGGAAAGAAAACAACATTGTAATAGCTTCTTAGGATTTAAGAAACTATAAAGTGGACGTAGGATTGGATTGAGCCGAACCAATATAAAAATCTCGTGTGTCTCCTCTTATTTTACTGCTTTTTTTTATTAATCTGTGATTGTGAGGTTTTCACGCAGCATTTGGGTGTTAGGCCCAAGTTTCGGTCCAACAATAATCTTTATATAGAATGAAGCGTCGAAAATATATACGAAGTAGAAATAAAAATATGATTTTTATTTATTGAAATGAAGCGATAAAAATATAATTTTTATTTGAACAGGGTGAAAAGAACTGCATTGGAATTTCAAGCAGATCCAAATTTTTCAGCAGTTCAGAAGCACAGCACGGCGGAGTGGAACCCTCTGTGAGAACTTCTCACCTTTAATTTTATTTATTTGTTATTTGAAATATATACTAGGATGCAGACGGTGTTTAGTAGCACCCGACACCCATCGTCCACAGACCATGGACGGCTTGTTTTTTAGATTGCATGTTGTTGTGAAAATTGATTGTGTGGTGTGAAATAAAATATTTATATAGTTAGGAATATTTTATAGTTAAAAATAGAATTTTTAAAGTGTATTTAAAATGAAATAAATATCTATAAACAAATCGGACGATTTGTTTATATACACTGATTTGACTGATATTGATTGGGACGATAAATTTTACACATCGCCCAACTGCACAAATAAAAACTGTGGTTGATTGTTTGAAACCCCACACGGGTATTGGGATGATATATGACATACACTAATCCCAATAATTAGTTGTATGTCAATCGATTGATTGACAGGCTGTTATGAGCGTTGAATATTTATATCCGATGCTTGTACAGTGTAGAACACACTTTGGATGATGGTTGATTGTTTATCGTCATTGTTGTGTATTTGAATTGGATGAAATCCATATAATCCACATTATATGGTAATGGACTGTGTCTGATTCCAGTTCAGAAAGAATGAGTATTTTAAAATAACGATTATTTTAAAATGACGAATATTTTAAAATAATATTCAGTGAATATTGAAATATGAAGCCGTATTAAGTAGTTAAATGCCATTTTAACACGAACGGGAATTTTGTCGATTTTATAATGAATATCGAAAAGTGATTTCAAAATTGAATATTTTGAAAATAGAATTCGAATTAAATTGAAGTGAATAGAAATTCGAATTAAGTAGAAATAGAACTGTAATTCGAATTAAATTGAAAAGAATTGAAATTCGAATTAAATTGAAGTGAATAGAAATTCGAATTAAATTGAAATGAATTGAAATTCGAATTAAATAGAATTGAATTGAAATTCGAAATAAATTGAAATAGAATTGAAATCGTTTTGAATTGAATTGAATTGAATTTAAAACGAATTGAAATTAAATTGAAATCGATATGAAATGAATTTAAAACAAATTTACAGTGGAATATTCAATTTTGATTTGAAATTGAATATGAAATGAAACTATTTTGAAATTGAATTTAAAATGATTTATAAAATTCGTTTTAAATAGAAATTGACGAAATATATATTATATATATATAATATAATGGCCTGAATAGAACATGCCGCGCTGCGGCAGTTCGTGAATTTCGACCATTGACTTCGTATGGATATTACGGGAGATCCAACCGTCGGATTCTCCTAAAACCAGGACCGTTGGATTCGTATCGAAAAGAGCTTTCCATTGAATATTATAAATTTGAAATCTAATGGTTGGATTTGGAGATACGTCCAAATCAAATTTAGAAAAGGTCGTTGTAAGTGCAGTTCGACGACCGTTATTGGGAATCGACTATACGTTCCTTGATAAAATTATTAAAAATATCTATAATTAGTGTGAAATCATAAGAAATGATTTGGAAAGAATTAGGATGAAAAACTCCATATTTGAAAAGATGAAAATAGATTTTTATCGAAATGAACTAGTTTTGAACTAGAATTAAAATTCATTTATTTTTGGAAAAAAATAAATTGAATTTGAAATGGTTTTGAAAATAACCAGAATTTTCAATATATGGATTTGAATCAAAATTGTCTTCGGAATATTTCGATGTGGGATTTTGTGATTATACATGTTAGACCAAAAATTGGCACTAACACCCAAATGCTATGTGAAATCCTTACAGTCGCAAATCACAGAGAATAAGTGCAGAAAAAGCAGTAAAATAATAGGAGACACACGTGATTTTTATAGTGGTTCTGCTCAATCCAAGCCTACGTCCACTTTATAGTTTCTTAAATCATAAGAGAACTATTACAATTGTTGTATGTTTGCAGTTTATACACAAAATCCTCGTGTTTACAATGAAAAAGAGGAGATTATACACGAAATCTTCCTTGTAAAAATGATTTGAATCGGCCTTCCTATTGCTGTTGCAAAGTCCTTGCAATGGTGGAAAGAATGGCCGAGAGAGAGGAAGCCAAAAAGTCTTCCAAAAAGATCCTTTCAAATGGCCACCTTGTGGTGTATTTATAGGCGTAGAGGAGCTGCTAGGAGTCCTGAAACGGATCGGATCGGAGGGGCACGTGGCATGTGGAGAGGCCATCTCGGAGATAGTGGAGAACGTGGTCATCAGATCGTGCTAGGACAGGTGTAAGCCAATCCAGATTAATAGGAAGTAGTTACTCCTTGAGAACATGTCAAAGTTGAGGTGTAGCAGCAGGTCGAAGCGGTTCGGTTCGGGTCATCTTCCTTCCGAACCGATCCGAAGCATTCCAACCGAAGGCGAGACGTGTTGCTATACATCTAGTGCAAGGCGGGTCCGTTCGGACTTCCGATCAGAAACGAGTTGGTGTCTTCGATCCGAAGAGTGGAAGCACTTCTGTGCAGTGTGTATGGCGGGTCAGGTTCGGATGGCCCGATCCGAACCGAGGTGAGCTGGAATCCAAGTCTGAGCATCTTCGAAGTGTGGAGTCAGAGCGGGTCCGATCCGATCCGGGAGTTCAAGCCAATTTCCAAATTCCAAGTTTCCGGTTCTGTATGCATTCACGGAAACGGGCATAACTTTCAAGCCGTAAGTCCGATTGAGCTGAACCAAAGCTCAAACTGAAGCTAATTCAGAGAGCTACAAGGGTTAGGGAACTTAGCTCAGTAATCGCTGTTTTCGGCCCCAGAAAAGGTCATCTTGTAGGAGTTTTGGGCCATTCTTTGTTTGTGATGCGATTTCAACCAAATCACTTCATGTCTTCTGACAATATTCCCAACACTTGAGCGTATTGTTGGGAAGAGATTCCATGTGTGACTGCTTTGACTAAAAAACGGGTCAACATTTTGCCCCCCTAGAACATATCTTGCTGGTTGAAGGAAGATGTGTTCTGGATAATCTAAGGCCACGTCGGGCCTGCCAGCTGCAAGTATAATCCATACCTGCGAAGAAAAGAGAACAGAAAGGTGTGTCAAATCCTGACAAAACTAATTACACTTTCAAGCATAAACCATGCTTGGGCGTTTGTTTGAGCATAAACCATACTCGAGGGATGTTCGAATCATCCTGCCAAAACCTGGCAAGGGACCTAACCTTCCGGGTATAAGCCATACCAGGAAGTTCAAATTGAGCATAAGCCATACTCGAGTTTTATTGAGTTCCTTTGCCAAATCCAGACAAAACAATAAGCCGTTCCAAATTATAGTCCATACTTAAGAATCCTAGTGAGTAGAATCCATACTCACGTCGGGATAGAGCTATGCTTGCCAAAACCTGACAAGACAGTCTGTCCCTAGGCATAATCCATGCCTAGGGGTCCGAGATAAGTATAAGCCATACTTTAGTTGAGATTGAGAATCCTGCCACAACCTGACAAGATACTTAAATTTCCAAACATAATCCATGCTCAGAAAGTCCTTCCTTATTCAATTCAGAGTAAAAAACCAAAGCAAATCCTGATTGGTTTGTCATCGAGTGCAGAGCACGATTTGGAGCTAAATCCTAACCCCGAACGTGTGTACTCGGATTATCCAATCGGAAAACCTAAAGAAAGCAAAGAGACATATCTTAAATCCTAAGAAATGCTGAAAACGCAGAGTGATCCAATCCAGATCAGTTGATGATGAGCCGATGGGAGCTCGTTCCAGGGTCATTCCCTCTCCGGGGAGTAGGTGATGGCAGCGCGGGTGCAGGCGCTATAGGTTGTTTCACAAACTCAGGTAGCTCTCCACGTCTAACCCGTTCCTCAATTAAGTCTCGCAAGTGCCTACAGTCATTTGTGTCATGATCGTCCATATCATGAAATATGCAATGTCTTCCAGAGTCACGTTCTCTCTGGGATGGCTCCCGCCTGGGAGGCTTTGGATAGGAGACGTCACCATTTTTTTTCATGTAGATGTCGGTTAGCGACGAGTTGAGCTCAGTGTATTTTTCATATTTTGGCCCTCTCCGGGGCTGAGCATTGCGGTCATTCTGGATAGCAGCTTTTCCTTTGCCTTTACCAGAATCAGACGGTTCTCCATCTTTGAGCATGTTAACATCGAAAATTTTCTTTTCGGACGTTGCGTCTTCTTCACGCAAAAACCTATCCGATTTAAGATAGAATTCGCTGAGATTCCTTGGTGGGTCTCGGTACAAGGATTTTTTGAACTCCGAGTTGTCTAGAACACCTGATACTGCCGCCATCAATACCATAGATGGCTCAGGTCAATCAACTGATGCTGCTGCAACGTTGAACCTTTCCAGAAATGATCGCAGAGTTTCTTTAGGCCTCTGCTTGATTGTAGTGAGCGACATTACATTCTTGGGTCGAGCGATGTGGACCCGAAATTGTTCAATAAAGAGAGCGACCAACATGTTCCAGCTGTTGATCGATTCAGATTCCAGCTGCCGAATCCACATAGCAGCAATATCAGTCAAGAAGAGAGGGAAGCATTTTGCCATGTTGTTTTCTGATGCCGATTGAACTTCCATATGACGTTTGTAGCACATCAAGTGCACAGTAGGATCCGTCCTGCCATTGTAGGGCTCCAACTATGGGAGTGAAATCTGGGGGATTGCGAGAATTCCTGATTTCCTGTGTGAATGGATTGTGATTGACGTCATCCATGTCATTCTGATAAGAGCGGCCTCTCGAGAGGCATTCAATGAGGTTGGCGAGCCGATCGCCTTCAAAGAGCTGTTGCAAGCTGCTAAGATCATAAGTGGTTCCCCCAGCGTTGAGTCCAGAATAGTTCAGAAAAGTATGGGGAGCTTGGAAGGTCATCCGGTTCGGATCGGGGGTGCCCCCGTGCTGCGGCTCGGAGAAGTGAGGAGGTTCGTGGAAATGTACACGGTTCGGGTTAGATGTTCGGTTCGGGTTGGAGGTACCGAACCGACCCGGTTCGTCTTGCTCGACCTGAAAGGGTTTGTGGTGATTGTCCTGCTGCATTCCACTTCGGAGCTGTGTCATTGTATTTCCTATCTGAACCGGAGCAGATATTGGGCATGGTAGGCCTGTGCTTCTAGTGACGTTTCCATCCAAAACGTTAAGTGTTGAAGCTGCAAGTTGTTGAGGGGGATTTCCCCGGAGTTCTCTCGGAGCTTGCTCATCGGTTCGGATCGGGTCCGTACCGATCCGGTTCTCTGCTCCGGCGGGGCTGATTCAATGTTATTTCAAGCTATTTGTGCATTGCCGCTCGACCTTCCTTCCATCCGAGCGAAGAATTGGTCGATCATCTCCTGTTGTTTGCAGAGGAGATCATCTTGCCTTGCCATTTGAGTTCTCAATTCAGCGAGAACGCCATCCATTTCATCTCTGGTTAAGTATGCTGATGGATTTTCATGAGAGGAAGCCTCCTGGCTTGCCTCGTTCCTTGTGCCTTCAATGCCAACATCCTCAGCGCGAGAGAAGGTTCCGTCTTTCTTTCGCTTGACCATTAATCCAATAGTCAAATAATCCGCTTCCGTTCAAGCTAGTAGAAGAAGTTGTATCGTGTGCCCCCCTTCATGGCACACCAAAATGTTAGACCAAAAATTGGCACTAACACCCAACTGCTATGTGAAATCCTTACAGTCGCAAATCACAGAGAATAAATGCAGAAAAAGAAGTAAAATAATAGGAGACACATGAGATTTTTATATTGGTTCGGCTCAATCCAAGCCTATGTCCACTTTATAGTTTCTTAAATCCTAAGAGAACTAATACAATTGTTGTATGTTTGCGGTTTATACACGAAATCCTCGTGTTTACAATGAAAAAGAGGAGATTATACACGAAATCTTCGTGTAAAAATGATTTGAATCGGCCTTCCTATTGCTGTTGCAAAGTCATAGCAATGGTGGAAAGAATGGCAGAGAGAGAGGAAGCCAAAAGGTCTTCCAAAAAGATCCCTTCAAATGGCCACCTTGTGGTGTATTTATAGGCGTAGAGGAGCTGCTGGGAGTCCTGAATCGGATCGGATCGGAGGGGCACGTGGCATGTGGAGAGGCCCGTGTCGAAAATAAGAGCACCTAGATTTTAGGTTAAAACAATAAACTCCAGGTCAGTCATGTGACTAGTGTGAGAACTAAAACAGTTAAATTTGATTTTTAAAGTTTGGTAAATCAAGGGACTACGCCGTATAACACGGAACGGGTTTCCTCCCAAGAATACCAGTGCATAGAATAAACAACGCAATGTTTTTTCGAAAAATGAAGCTATTATAAGACCCAGGTCCCATCACACAATGCAACGCAAGCCGAAGGATAGGGTTTTACCTTATAATACCCAAATAATGATTGATACGTATAAAACGAAATCATTTGATATTATTACTAGTGCATAGGTGTTTCAAAACAATTTCGATCATAAATATCAATCCTAGGCGGCATGGGTACCATCTATGATGTCGCCATACTAGGCTCTACAAATAAAACTGAAATACACGTATTGGAAATTGGATTTCCATCATGAGTCGAGGCAAGGGTCAAGCTCCTCTCCGCTTCGAGACACTCTAGCAAATGAATCAGGGCCACTCTCTCGGGGCAACCACTCGGATGCTTCGGGGCCGGTCCACACTTACGTTAGTGGGTTAGTATTCCTGAACACACGTTTCCCGGTCCTAACGGACCTAATATCGAGGCGCCTCATTCCAACAACCACATAGGTGAAAAGTATATAAATGTCAGGGCTGGTAGGTCACTGACACCTCTATAGCTAGAAGGAAACGTTGTGCTCTCCCTGCAGTCCTTATCCCGTTTTTGACTCATACCGAGGTGTGAGGATCGCAAATTCACGCTATACACAAAGCTACGCCACGAAGGCCGTGCTTTGATCATCAACCACAAGACTTTGCTTTTCAACAGAAGCCTTGATCATCTGCCACTTAGGCATGCCACACATGCAATTCACTCCATGCGACTGATGTCCATCCATATACAAGCTTTGAGCTCGTACGTCTCAGAGAAGGGCGTTAAGCAAGAGAACAAATTCTCCGCCGCCAAACAGATGTATATTTAATAGAGATCAATCAGCACAGAATAAAATCCAATGTCAGACACACAATCCATTTACAAGTTCGTTCTGGGTCTGAACGAAACCGGAGGCACTTTCCTCGCATATCCATCGATCTCCAAGTACGTCTGGACGATCACCAACTATTTCCATCCTCTTGGGTGTACAGCCCAATCAGGATTAACAGTAATTATCCAAATGATGTGAAGACGTCCGGTCTTCAACCACCGTCTTCATCTTCGACTTATCGTCGAATCGGTTATTCAGAATGGGTATGAACCCGGCCTTTCTAAATCACCCGTGTATATAATAAAACAGTGCTAGAAAACACAACATACGCCTCATTCCAATTCTGAATATTCTTTTATTCAAATATTCACATCTTTTGGGAAAGGTTCCCATTAATTTTATCAAAGATAAATTCTTTAAAATTCATTCTTTAATCTTCCTTTGGATGTCATATCAAACCAAATTATGGTTTTCCAAACTAGTCGAGATTAGCGAACCATACCGAAGCAATTATTTATTTTATTTCCCAATCCCAACCTATTCATCCCATGGAGCAAAACTGTTATTACCCCATAACTAACACCACGGTGTTATCGGTAAATTTAATTACCATTTCACGTTCAAATCTAATTAAAGATTTAACTATCGCTAGGAGCAAAATTGGCGATACTCCATTCTCGATCATTTCCTATATTTGATAATTTATATTATCAATTCCCATTTCAATCTAATTAAAGATTCATTAAAACTCCTTTTTCTGGGTTAAAGAACTAATGTCATTTAAAACACATTTCAAGATAAACCCACATCACATTCCATTCTATTAGTCTCTAACCGTAAATTAGTAAGAGAACAGTTCCCAAAATATAAACCCCGAAGGCCGAAACCAACATCAGATCAATATTCAAGAAACCATTCAACTTAACTGATTCCCAGTTATTTCCTAATTTTCTTAACTCCATTTGGGTTTAAGAACAGTGTTATTAAAGATACCATTCACGACAAACCAAAATCCCATTTGATATTAAATACAAGGCTTTGAATAGAAAATATATCGGCTTATATTCAATATCAAATTTTGAAATCAACAAATATCATATTGGAAATAACGATATAAAATATATCTTCCAAATTTCCTCCACAATATTCGTAAAATCACGAATCCAATCGTCGAAATATTCCGAAGATAATTTCGATTCAAATCCATTCCAATTTATATATTGGAAATTCTGGTTATTTTTAAAACCATTTCAAATCCGGTTTATTTATTTTAAAAATATATAAATTATTATTCTAGTTCAAAATTAGTTCATTTTGATAAAAATTCATTTTTATCTTTTCAAATATGGGATTTTTCATCTCGGTTCTTTCCAAATCATTTATTTTGATTTTACACAAATTACTGATTTTTTTAATAATTTTATCAAGGCCTGTACAGTCGATTTCCATCAACGGCCATCGAACTACACTTACAGCGACCTTTTCTGAAATTGATTTGGACATATCTCCAAATCCAACCGTTAGATTTCAAATTTCTAATATTCATTGGAAAGCTCATTTCGATACGAACCAACGGTTCTAGTTTGAGGAGAATCCGACGGTCGGATCTCCCGTAACGTCAATTCGAAGTCAATGGTCGAAATTCACGAAATGCCGCAGCGGGCGCGTTCTTTTCAGGCCATTATATTATATATATAAAACATATATAATATATATATCATCGATTACTATTTAAAACGAATTTTATAAATAGTTTTAAATTCGGTTTCAAAACAGTTTCAACTTCACATTCAATTTCAAATCAAAAGTGAATTTTTCCTTATAAATTCGTTTTAAATTCATTTCAAATTGATTTCAATTCAATTTCAGTTCGTTTCAATCCAATTCGTTTTCAATTCGATATGAATTCATTTTATATTAAATTCAATTCGAATTCATTTTATATTCAATTCAATTCGAATTCATTTTATATTCAATTCAATTCGAATTCATTTTAAATATTCAAAATTCAATAAAATTGCCAAAATAAAAAAAATTAACTGGCCCAGATTTTCGGGTTGTTACAGGCGACATAATGGTATGGGGCGCTTATGCCGCCTATGAATTATATTTATGATTTGAAATTGTTTTGACACTATACACTTATAGTAATAATGAAACAAGAAATTTCACGTACTAAGCATTATTGTCTATTATAAGGTAAAAACCCTATCCTCCGGCTTGCGTTGCATTGTGTGATGGGACCTGGATCTTATAATAGCTTCAATTTTCTTTATTTAGCATCGCGCTGTTGTTTTATGCACTGGTATTCTTGGGAGGAAACCCATTCCATGTTATATGGCGTGGTCCCTTGATTTACCTAACTTTAAAATAAAGATTAATAACTGTTTTAGTTCTCACACCAGTCACATGACTGACCTGGAGTTTATTGTTTTAACCTAAACTCTGGGTGCCCTTATTTTCGACACGTGCAGCTAGTAGTTTTGGTTTTGCAGATTTATATTCATAGGTTCCTGCTACAGCTAGAACGATATCCGGAAAGCTTTGTATCCGTATATCTCCTTCAGTTGTGTTTTGTATTATTTTCCGCTGTTATGTATTGTATTGTAATCTCTGATATTTTATAATGTGTAATATTTATTTGTTTATACTCTGTATATTGTTGTATTCTGATGAATTGTTGTAATATACAATGAAATGTTCTTCTGTTTGTGTTATGATGTGGTTTGTTCTCAACTCAATCCGGCCTCTCCTTACCGGGGAAGTTCGGGTCGTCTCAGTAAACATCAAAGTTACACTTATATTTTGAAACTTTGTTGATCTTATTGGCGCGTATCCAGGGTCCAAACGGTAATATGCAAATGGTGAGTGTTGTAGATGCTTTAAAATGTAGAATAGCAAAAACACGGCAGTGTTTTACCTGATTACTTAGCCTCTAAGCAACCTACTCAGTCAATATGGAAATATGAATATTCTACTAATATTTGAAAACTTTTTCGTCTTATTCACGCAAATTCTACTCCCAAAGTCGAAACGTATTTTTAAAAACACTACTATTTAATGATGAGTATTATATGTATTTGAAATGATAGAGTTTCAAACATGCGGCAATGCTTTACCTGATTACTTGAGCACCAAGAAGCCTACTTATTCGATGCAAACATCAAAGTTTCACTTATATTTTGAAACTTTCTTGATCTTATTGGCGCGGATCCAGGGTCCAAACGGTAATATGCATATGATGAGTGTTATAGTTGCTTTAAAGTATAGAATAGCAAACATACGGTATTGTTTTACCTGATTACTTAGTCACTAAGCAACCTGCTCAGTCAATATGAAAATATGAATATTCTACTAATATTTGAAAACTTTTTCGTCTTATTCACACAAATTCTACTCCCAAAGTCGAAACGTGTTTTTAAAAAACTATTCATTAATGATGAGTATTATATGTATTTGAAATGGTAGAGTTTCAAACATGCGGCAGTGTTTTACCTGATTACTAGAGCACCAAGAAACCTACTTATTCGATGCAAACATCAAAGTTTCACTTATATTTTGAAAATTTCCTGATCTTATTTGCGCGGATCCAGGGTCCAAATGGTAATATGCAAATGATGAGTGCTGTAGATGCTTTAAAATGTAGAATATCAAACATGCGGCTGTAACGCCCCGTATATTCTATAACAGTGAAATTCATAAATTAAAGTATAATAATTCTAATGAAAGAATTAAGGGAAATGGATTACGCCATTGCGTTCGTCTCGGAATTCTGGCTAAGATAGAGTCCGAGTTTGCGTGAATCGGACTCCGTATGAAGGAGTTACGACCTCCGGAAGTTTCAGAATAAATTTGAATTCAAAAACAGCTCTGATCATGTTTAAAATTTGAAATTCGAGTTCAAACTTGGCTGGGCGGGAAAACTTCCGCCCAGTGACCAGGTCGACACTAGTGTCGACTAGGCAGTCGACCTGGCCCCCCTAGGTCGACTACGCAGTTGACTTGGGTGTCGACCTGCAGGTCGACTTGCCTGGTCAGCCTGACCAGATGGGTCTGACCCTGGTTCGACTTCTGGTGTGCTGTACGGTCTGATTTTCCTCCCTGCTTGCATCTAACAGCTCAAAACTACTTGAAAACTCTATAAATACACTCTAAGACTCAACTAATTCACATAAGAAAATAAGAGAGGAGTCGTCATGCTGTCGGGAACGAGTTGATCGTAGCCACCAAGAATCAAGCTAAGAAGCAAACTAAAGTCTAATCAAATCAATCAACAAATTGCTACCCAAAGGAGAGCATCTCCAAATTCAGAAAACAGAAATCATAAAACAAGATCTCGTCACACGTTGTAAGTATAGTGATCTTTCAGACTCTGAATAAAATTATGATGTGATGCGATGTAATGGAGAATAGAATTGTATTATTGTTGTATAATGATGTAAATCTTATGAATCGTAATGTTTCTATCGTGACTTTGTGTATTGATATTTGTGGCATAAATCGATCGATGCAAGTTTGTTGGACAATTGTATCTGAAAGTATTATCACTTGCAAGTTTGTGGCTAGGATTGGATCCCTTTATATTTATGTTGATATCATGGACTATATACTTATGTAAACATGTCCTAGATCTGAGATCTTTTGTGCCTACATGACTCAAAACTATGTATACATCTTAGATTCATTACAAGTATGATTTGATCTATGTTGAGTATCATTTGGGTTACCTAAATCATGCAAGTTCATGTTAGTTTACACCTTGGAATTATGACAGAAAGTGGACATCTTATGAACATGTAACATGCTAGTTTGGTGTTTGACATTCTGCCTAGTTATATATGTTTAAACTCACATCTAGGCAAATCCAAAGTTATGCTATTTCACATGTCACCTACTTAGTCATATGCCTATTTGAATGCAAGTTCATATGATCAAATGTTTATGTTAGTTGAATCGCCAAATTGTAAGTTTATGCGCTACACACCTTTTATGTGACATAGAAATATTACATGTTCTTGATTTCCCCTTTTCTCACGTTTATTAAGTTGGGCTGAATTGTGTCGAGCCCAACATTAGTACGTTCAAACGGGGGTAATAACGTTGGGTGTGAAACATAATAAAAAAATATATGTTGGCATGTTTGGCGCATGCCAACAACTGTGATATTATATCGGTATAAATTGTTATACCCAATAATAAAAGACATGACATTTACATAAATAATAGAACATGTAAATCTAGAAAACACGATATGTTTAACCCGAGGTTGGATTGAGTTGTGACGTAAATCTGCCCGGACCCACCCAGCTGTCCAGTAGTCACAACAATACCTATCCAATGTGGGTGGTTAAACATTGAGCCCAATAAAGACCCGAGGTTAGACTGAACTACGGTGTAAACCTGCCCGAAACCAACCGGCACATCCAGTAACCTTAGTGATATCTGTCTAATGTGAGTGGTCGGTGCTCTAAAAGGCTAAGGACAGGTGGTAGGGTTAAGTCAACTGAAAACACTTAACCAAAGATTCAACATGTTAAAAAATATTGATGAGTGGGGTTAGGTATATACAGACACTTAACCACTTAACATGTTTGACCAGAAAACCCTGGTAACGTAGGGACCTGTTTCAGCAGTAACCCAACTTAGGTATCAACGGTACCCTGAAACTAGGCAGGGTGGGGCACGATTACTGGGCTGAATGTAAGCGGTCAAATAACGGCAATTGTTGGGTGCACAGTGTAGGTCTAACGGTGTGTGGTCGTGCATGCACTCCGGAGCAGACAAGCAGGGCATTGGGGGCACCAGTAGTATATCCTATGCCTTCTAGTATTTGTATCGGGGCCGCCACCATGGGTCTTGATACACCCCATGGTGGGACCAGCATACGTATCTACACTTCTTGGGGTAGCCGTAAGACACACGTACGAGTAGGAGCCGATCTATAGAAACAAAAAGGATCACTTCACCCTCAGCATGGGGTGCCAGTTAGAATTACTCTAGTAAATGCAGAGATATAGTGTGGGTTCGATAGTATATTCGATTTTGGACTACACTCCCTTGGTTATTATACTATCCTGTTTTCAGTTTATGTCTATCATATCCTTTTCTTATTCACATACAGAAAAGTCAATAGATTTACTCAGGCTTTATGTCTGACTCTGTTTTCCTTGTCGTCTTCTTTTCTTTCGTTTCCCCCTCCCCCCCCCCCCAAGGTCCGCAGGGAGGAAACAACTTGGCCTAGTCAGACTCTTTTTCAAGCTTCAAGACTATAGATGTACGGTTTGGATCTCTTTGCTTGGATCATGGCTTTCGATATCACTATGGGGATTTTGCTGCTTTACTTATGTTTTTTTTATGCTTCTTTGAAAACCAAGACAGTTATGAGAATGTAATGTGTTTGGAAGTATTATGAGACAATTATGGAATGTTTTGTATGACACATATTTGATGAAATAAAAGTTTGTTGTTTTTCCGCTGTTTAAAATATATGTGTCATTATCTGTCTTGTGTTCATCTGTGACTTATACTTAAAAACCTCCACCAAAATTAGGGCATTCCCTTAGTGAGTCACCCTAACGGAGGTGGGGTGTTTCACTTGGTATCGGAGCATAGGTTTACCAGATAAGATAAAAGTTTTTGAAATTGTTTTCATAAGAAAATTTAAAGAAGCATTTTTTAGAAAAAGGGTTATATTTTAAAAGGCATAATCCCCCGAAGCCATGTACACTATCTCTCTCTATCCTTCGTTTTGAATCTTTCCTTTCTATTTCAGCATGTCTGGAGACCTTAACCTTCCTGAAGGAGTAACGATACCTAGCTAGTTTAGGAGGTACTTAGAAACAAGGGCCAATGACACGGGCCCAGCAAACATTCCTCCTCCAGTGGCAGCAGTTCCTCCTCCTCCTGCCCCTCCTCTTGGAAATGCTTTTGCCAAAACATGTAGAGACTTCAAATCTATGGGTAGAAAGAACTTCCATGGAACTGAGCCTTTTGTAGGAGCAATAAATTGGCTAAAGGAGACTGAGGATTTGTTTGACATCTTCGGAGTTGATGACAGGCAAAAGATACAGCTAGCAGTGTGGTTACTCAAAGATGAGGCTTCCTATTGGTGGGAGATCACTAATGCTCAGAGGGCAGTGGAAACTTGGGATGATTTTAGGACAAGGTTCGAGTTGAAATTCCTCTCCTAAGCTGAAAGGAGCCTGCAAATAGAGATGTTCTTGAATCTTAAACAGGGAAGCATGACGGTCAGGGAGTACGTCAATCAGGTTAATTAGTTGGCCAGATTGGGGCTGGACTTAGTAAATACCCAACACAAGAAGGCGCTTCGCTTCGTCAAAGGTCTGAATGTGTAAAAACCCGGAAAATACGAGCCAATTTAAAATTTTTAAATTGATTATTTCAAAGGAATTTGAACAATTAAAATAGAATATTTCAATAAAATAGTGAATTAGAAATAGTGAGTCGGTTTGAAAATTTGAATTCAAACTTTGACCGACTATGCAGGGTGGAAAATATAATGGATTTTAGCGGAACCAAAAATATTTAAATTTGTTAGTCAATACCTTTCTAACGAATCTGAAAAATCGAAGTTTCATAACGGGAATCAAAAGTTATGGCCGAATGAATTTTCAGAAGGGTCGGTATATAGAATATATAGCCCTGGAAAGTTGATATTTTGCATACGACCTCGGAATTCGACGAAACCACTTTTGTTGGGTCCGGGATGTCAAACTATTGCTATGTTTCAAATTTCATAATTTTTGAAGCTAGTATGTGAGCGTGGCAAAAGAAAATGTGTTTGGTCGATTTCTGTTAAATTGGATCGACCAGAAAATGGCCATTTTTCAAACGACCTCAGAATTCGACGAAACTAGTTTTGTTGTGACCGTAGCGTCAAAACATAGCTAGATTTATTTTTCTGGAATTTTTCGAATCAGTTTGTGGCCCTGGCAAAAAGAAATGTGCGTTCAGAGTTAAAAATTAAATGTTTTATACTTTAATTTGAAAAATAACTGACTGTAACAGTCGAATTGGCCTACGAAACACATCCCATTGTGTCCGGAATGGGGGTTTTTAGCTAGAGGCGATAGTCGTTGGGTTTAAAAAGGAGTTCGTTTGAGAAAACACTATTTAAAAATTTAATATAATCCTCGGCCAATCAGAATTTTCCTTTCATAAATTTTAAAAATAAAAAAAAAGTAAACCCCCCCCCCCCCCCCCCCGTTCAACGGCGAAAACCGCTCCCTACCTTCTCTCCTCCACCGCCGCCGCTACAGCCACTTCCAGCCTTCGCCACCCCCTACCTCGACGCGTCTCCTCCTCCTCTTCAAATCCGACCCCACCGCCGCCCCTACAGTCGCCTCCTCCACCCGTATCGACGCCAGGAAGTCGAGCACTTCCCGCCGCCGCCCTGAACGCCACCGACCACCGAACGCCACCAAACCATCATCGATTTAAAGCCCTCTCTTCCCTCTTCCACGTCCAACTCCCCGATCGTCCCCACGTGCCACTGATTTCGCAAAGAATGTAAACCTAGTTTCGAAGCTTCGTGAAAGTGAGTTTTCTTTGATCTTTACGCTTTTAAAAATCATATCTTTTTGGTGTGTTGACGAAATTCGATGAAACAGGAAACATCGAGACCGCAAGGAAGCTCTCTACCAAATAGAAGAAGCCGCGGATTTTTCTGACATCGTATCGATTTTTAGCGCTCAGAAAACCAAGGTGAGAAATCTAAATTAACGTGAAATTGAATGGAAAATGTCATGTATAATTTATATAAGCAAAATATAAATTACATACGTGTTGTATACCTCATGTACATGCGTAGTGTAAGCTATATAAGCGAAGTATGAATTTTACATGCATAGAATAATTGATATATGTGTTGAAATGCAAGTGAAATATAGCAATTATATATATATATATATATATATATATACACACACACACACACACTCCCCTCGTCCACAAACCATGGACGATATTTATTGTGGTGAATTGGTGTGAAATATTGGATGAAAAATACGAATGGTTGAATAATTGTTTGTGGTTGATATTGTTTTGTTGTGGTTGAAAAATACCCATTGGTGATTGAAATGAATTGGAAATATTTGTGGAAATAAAAATAAACATGCCGCCTGCGTGTGAATTAGATGCATGAATCCCCATTGTCAAAAACCGCGAGGTTTTAAGGTAGAGCGAGGAGCCGTACTAGGGACGGTGCCGGTTTTAACTACCCTGCCGTTATGCTGCCGAAATTTTGAATAGTCTTTGTGTGTTAGAATTATTTTCATATGTTGGGATTATTTTCTTGCGTTGAAATTAAAGTCATATATTGAAACTATATCCATGTGTGGAAATATTCATGTGTTGAAAAGTGTTGTGTGAAAATTAAATTCATTTGTGAATGAATGAAGTGCTTAAACAATAAAAATCCCATTTGTTATATATATAAAGTATGAAAATATTCGCCTTATATAAATAATTTCAACCATAAAAATCCCATCTTTCTAATATGAACAACATAAATAAAATGTCCATGTGTGGAAATACTCATTTGTTGAGAAGTGTGTGTAGTGGAAAAGTTCATGTGTTGAATAAAAAGATCGAACGATAAAAATTACATTTTTATTGAAACTATGAAGTGCAGAAACATCTATTTGTTGAAATGATATTTTAAATGATAAAAATATCATTTTTATCATATGTGTGATATGCTAAAGATATGCGGACGTTGAAATAAATATTTGTGATAGAAATATTATTTTTAACATGCATAGGAACTAAATAAAATAGTCATGTGTTGAAATCTATTTTAGTTCGCCAAAATTATCCTCTTTGAAATGTGAAGTGTTAAAAATAGCCACTTGTTCAAATAAACGTGCATGAGTTGAAATATACATTAACTAGCTAATGATATGATTTTAGCCTATGCATGCAACATTAGAATGAATGGTGTTTTTAAACCAAAGCAAATCAAATATGAAATTGAATGGAAATTGATGAATGTTAGAAATTGTATATATGTACATGCATATCAATTGAACAGGTTAAAGCAAAAAAAAAGGGGCTAGAGAAGAGAAATAGAATTTTGTGCCCGACAAATAGGTACACATTTACCGCTTTGTTTGGGTGATGATTTTATGAGCATGTTGGCTAGCCGCTTGGCTTTTTCTTTTTCTTTTTGATATGAGATGCCCGTGTGGCTATTTGGGAATTTTCCCAGACCCTCCCGTACAAAGGAGGTTATGGCGAAACTTTCCGAAATTTAAAGGCGTTAGTGAAATAATTGAAGTGGAAACGATATAGGAATTTTTGAATGAACTATATTTATATAAATACATAAATATAAATAGAATAAAAACGAAACGTGGCCGTGCAGATCATGTTTTGAAACCGTGATTTCAAACGACTAGTGCGGGAAATCCGACCATTGGATTTTCCCGAAACCTCAACCGTTGGGTTCGCCTTGGAAATATCTTTCCAACGTCACCAACTTTGTGAAGATCCGACGATTGGATTGTCTGGAATGTTTAATTCAAAACTGAAGAAAAACAGCGCCAGAAACGATTATATTTATATATATATATATATAAATATAATTAAATTAAATCAAATAACGATGCTGCAGTTCGTAAATTGAAATCGTAACTTCAAATAGTTAGTGTGGAAGATCCGACCGTCGGATTTTCCCAAAACTGAAACCGTTGGATTCGTTTTGAAAAGACCTTCCTAATGATGTAAAATTTGTGAAGATCCAACAGTTAGATTTTCATATATGTGTAAAACAAACTTTGTGAAAAGCAGCACCAGTGCATCGACACGACCTGAAACGTCGTTTAATTAAATATGGCCGTTTTAAATCAAATAAAAATGCGATATATCGTTATAAAGTACTATAGACGATATAGAGTGGAAATAAACCAATTTTGTTGTGTTTGCTTGATATGTGATGGTTGAATGTATTTGACATGAAAATTATAACTAAATAACTTAAATGTGAATGTTGAACAGTCCAACCACGTGGTTAATTGATTTGAAAATCTAAATATACGTGGGTTATTTGAAAAGGCCGAGTTTATCTCATTTCAAATAATCGATCGACGTTGAGAAGTCGAAGAGTCGAAGACGACTGAAGACCGACGATCTCCACATTGGATGGATGGGCGCTACTGATGCTCGTGATTGGAGTAGCTACGATGAAGGAATTGAAGTAGTAGCCGTCCACACATACTGTTGATTGTACGGATATGCGAGGAATTGATGCCTCCGGTTTCGTTTAGACCCAAAACGGACTTGTAAATGGACTGTGTGTCTGACATTGGATTTTATTCTGTGTTGATTGATCTCTGTTAAATATATATCTGTTTGGCGGCGGGGAATTTATTCTCTTGCTTAACGCCCTTCTCTGAGACGTACGAGCTCAGAGGTTATACATTGACAGAAATCAGTCGCACGGAGTGGATTGCCTGTGTGGCACGCCTAAGTGGCATATGATCAAGGCTTCTGTTGCAAAGCAAAGTCTTGTGGTTGATGATCAAAGCATGATCTGTGTGACGTAGCTTTGTGTGTAACGTAAATTCGCGAGCCTCACACCCCGGTATGAGTCAAAAACGGGAGACGGACCGCTGGGAGTGCACGACGTTTCTTTCTAGCTATGGTGGTGTTAGTGACCTACCAGCCCTGACATTATATATACTTTTCACCTGTGTGGTTATTAGAATGCAAGGCGCCTCGATTATAGGTCTGTAAGGACCGGGAAACGTGTGTTCAGGAATTGCCAATCCTCAAAAGTAAGAGAGGACCGGCCCAGCCGATTCCAAGGATCATAGTCGGGTCCTGGGACATTTGCTAGAGTGTCTCGAACGGAGAGGAGCTTGCCCCTTTCCTCGACTCATGAAGGAATCCAATTTCCAATACGAAATATGCGGACGTGATTGTATTACTAGTATGGCGACATAGTGGTATGGGTCATTTATGCCGCCTATGATTGATATTTATGATTGAATTTGCTTTTGAAACATATATGTACTAGTAATAATACCAAACACTTTTGTTTTATTCGTATGAAGCATCTTTGGCCATTATAAGGTAAAAACTCTATCCTCCGGCTTGCGTTGCATTGTGTGATGGGACCTGAGTCTTATAATGGCTTCATTTTATAAAAAGCATTGCGTTGATTTAATCGTTTATTTTATTTCATGCACTAGCACTCATTGGAGTAAACCCGTTCCGCGAAAGTGGCGTGGTCCTTTGATTTGCCTTATTATTGTTGTTAATAAGTTGAGTAGATTTCTCATACCAGTCCCATGACTGACTCGTAGTTTGTTTCACCTTGCAAACTCGGGTGCCCTCATTTTCACACGGGCAGCCTAGTTACAGGTTTCTGACGCACCTTTTGGCTCATGGCGAGGCTTAACTACACTGTGCTGACTTGGATTTTCTCCGCCATTATTGTATCTATATTATGATTCCGCCACTGGCGATGTAGACTGATATTCATTTGTGTACTCTTCATGTATGATTCCGCCTCAGGCGATGGTGACTGATTATGTATCATTATGCACTAAGTTGTATCCTGTACTGTGCTTCTCTGATGTGATGATATCTATATGATTCCGCTGTCATATGTGTGTAAATTATTCTATTTTCTGTTTATGCTATTATCTGTGATCTGCTAATGATGATTAATGTGTTATATTCCAATGATTATCCTTAACACTGTATCACGGGGTTTTGGGATCATCACAGCTGGTATCAGAGCTTTGGTTAACCTTAGTTCTGGAGTCTAACACATTAAACACTTCGTCGAAATAGGATCAGTAGTATTCTAAGGCGAGTCGCTCATTAGAGATAGGACTAGTAAGGTCCTAGAATGAGCTGAGCAGAATAGGAAAAACAATTGATCAGTCCATCGTTATCTTTCCGTAGAAATTTCTGCTTAACTATGCAATAGACTATCATTTCTGTTAGCTGACTTTTCCGTTGCTTATACAGAATTTGACAAATGGCTACCAGAGCAGCCGCCGCTAGAGGAGGCCGTGCCGGCCGAGGCCGAGGAATGGGAGAAATCCCAGCTCAAGAAGGACCTTTGATACAAACTCCGGCAGCTTAATACTTCGAGCTTGACCGTGTAGCTAAGAGATATAAGAACTTAGGAGGCAAGACCTTCTAGGGAACTGGCACTATAATAGAGGCCCTTGCATGGCTCAAAACATGCGAGAAAATTCTTGAAGGCCTAAGGCTTGGAGACGAAGACAAAGCTATTATGGGCGCCTGGCTTATGCAGGAACAAGCTGAATTATGGTGGGAATCTCTTACCGCCGGGAATAGAGAAGCTGGAAGAACATAGGATGGATTTAAAGAACTCTTCAAGGAGAAATATATCCCAGAACAAGCTTTAGAAAGAATGCACGATGACTTCGCCAATCTCCAGCAAGGGGATCTTTCCGTGCAAGATTATCTGGACAAATTAACAATGTTGTCGCCCTATGCTCCAGAGCTCGTCGCCACTGCGAAATCCAAAAATAAGAGGTTTATCCTTGGACTAAGACGACAATATCATGATAGAGCCATGGCCCATGTCAAGCTGGAATTCAACGAGCTAGTGGAAATGACATGCAACTATGAAGACCTTGATCAAAGGCATCTGGATCAGGATAGCGCTAGAAGCCAAACCGGAAACAAGCGCAAGCCTGCTGTAAATCAAGGCGAGTCAAGCCAAGCAGCATCTTCAGAACCTCAGACTGGCAAGCCGCCAAGAAGAAATTGCTTTAACTGTGGTAAGCCGGGGCACTACTCAAACGTTTGCACAACTCCGAAGAGACAGAAGACAAATTCTCAAGGCTCGAGCCAAGGCTCTCAGAACCCTCGCTCGTGCTTCAACTGTCGCAAGACCGATCTTCTGGTCAAAGACTGTCCTTTGCTGAAGAAAGCTACAGTAGCTCACGTCTATGACGGGTCTAGCCCGCTAGCTGCTTCCGATGGAGCAGGTAAACCCGATGTTTTGGGAGGTACCCTTACAATGAAAAATATTCATGTTTCTGTATTGTTTGACACAGGTGCATTGGGTAGTTTTATTGCTAGAAACACAGTGCACAAATTAAAGTTAAAATAGCGAAAGCTCAAAGAATCGGTTGAAGTTCATAACCAGATAGGGGGTCCTATTACTCTAGGTTCATATTGTAAAGTTCCAACTTCTTTTCCTCGATACAAGTTTCCTTTTGATTTAATCGTTATGGATTTCCCCGAATTCGATATTATTCTCGAGCTGGATTGGTTAACGAAATATGAAGCCGAAGTGAATTGTGCGGAAAGAATCGTTAAAATTCGAACGAAGCTTGGATATATTACGATTCCCTGTCATGGTTCGAATCCGAATAGAGAAGAATTTTGGTCAGCATTGGAACTTATCCCCACTTCCATGGAAAAGATTCCGATTGTTAGAAACTTTGAGGATGTGTTTGAAGAAGTTGAAAACTTACCTCCGCAAAGAGAAATAGAATTCCGAATCGATCTAATTCCCAATGCCAGACCAGTGGTGAATCCAATTCGTAGAATGAATCCGAAAGAAAAAGTAGAATTAGGCGATCAAACTCGTCAACTGTTGTGGAAGGGTCTAATCAGACCTAGTTTTTCCAATTGGGGTGCAGCTGTTGTGTTTGTCCCGAAGTCAGACGGTACTCTTAGATTATGTGTTGATTACCGAGACCTCAACAAACAGACGCTTAAAAATAAATGTCCATTACCCCGCATTGATGATTTGCTAGACCAATTGAATGGGGCGAATGTATTTTCCCGAATGGACCTAGCTACAGGTTTTCATCAATTGAGAATAGCAGAAGAGTGTGTTCCTTTGACCACTTTCAGAGGTCCAGACATATTTTATGAATGGTTAGTAATGCCGTTTGGCCTATGCAATGCTCCAGCATACTTTGTCGATCTAATGAGCAGAGTGTTCAGGGGAGTTCTGAATAAATTTGTCCTCGTATTCATCGATGATATTTTAATCCACTCCAAATCAAAACCCGAGCATGAAAAACACTTAGAACAAGTATTGGAGATTCTAAGGAAGAACGTCTTCAAAGCCAAATTCTCTAAATGTGTCTTCTGGCAAAAAGAAGTTAAATTTCTTGGCCATGTCATGTCAGAGAAAGGAATTTCTGTTGACCCAAGCAAAATAACAGCGATTCAAGACTGGAAACAACCCACTACTGCCACAGAAGTTAGAAGTTTTATGGGGTTGGCTAGTTATTATTGAAAGTTCGTTAAGAATTTTTCGAAGATATCCGGTCCGTTAACGAAGCTCACAAAGAAACACGAGAAGTTTAAGTGGACTTCCGACTGTGAAGAAGCATTCCAGGAATTGAAATCGAAGCTGACCACTGCTCCAGTGTTAACTATTATTGATGGTAATCAGGATTTAACGGTTTGGACAGATGCTTCTATTAGAGGTCTTGGTGCAGTGTTAATGCAGAGAGGCCAAGTAGTCGCTTATGCAAGCCGCCAACTAAAACCGCATGAGAAGAATTATGTGACTCATGATCTTGAGTTACTAGCCATCGTTTTTGCCTTGAAAATCCGGAGGCATTATTTATTGGGCGAGAAATTTATATTGTACACAGATCATCAATCGTTGAAGTATTTATATACCCAGAAGGATCTGAATCTGAGACAGCAGCGTTGGCTAGAATTTCTTGCAGCGTATGATCTTGATATCCTGTATACGCCGGGGAAAGCTAACGTAGTAGCGCATGCGCTTAGTAGAAAGACCGCGATCGTTTCCAATCTTATAATTACACCTGGATTGATTGATAGGACATCTGTTCTACAGAAAAGTGACAATTTTGTGAAAGAGATGGTAAAAAGGATTCAAAAGGGCGAAGGCTCAAGTTTCCTAGTGGATAGTGAGGGAGTTCTGAGGCTGAATAGAAGAATATGTGTTCCCGACATTCTGGAGCTTAAAAGAAAGGTGCTGGATGAATGCCACAAATCCAAATTTTGCATCCATCCTGGGGTGAGTAAAATGTACAACGATATCAAACGCACTTTCTGGTGGAAGGCAATGAAAAGAGATATTTCTTTGTATGTTAGCAGATGCCCTACTTGTCAATTGGTCAAGAGTGACCAACAAAAGCTAGCTGGACTGTTGCAACCGTTGGAAGTCCCAGGTTGGCAATGGGAACAGATTTCCATGGATTTCATAGATGGTTTGCCGCGAACCAAGAAAGGTAATGATAGCATTTGGGTAATCGTAGAACGTTTCACGAAGACTACCCATTTTATACCTGTCAGATCCAATAGAACTGCTCAAAGTCTAGCACAGATATATTTCAGAGAAATTGTTAAGCTGCATGGAATTCCCATCAGCATAGTCAGTGATAGAGATCCCCTATTTACTAGCAAATTCTGGGAGGCTTTCCAGACAGAATTGGGAACAAAACTGAATATGAGCACCGCTTATCATCCACAAACAGATGGCCAAACTGAGCGGGTGAATAGAATTCTAGAAGATTTATTGCGGGCTTGTATAATCGATTTTGGTGGGTCATGGGAAGATCATTTGCATTTGGCAGATTTCTCATATAACAATAGCTATCAAGCAAGTTTGAGAATGTCACCATTTGAAGCATTATATGGCAGACCCTGCAGATCTCCAGCATGTTGGGTAGAACCTGGCAACAGACTTGTACTAGGACCCGATATGATTAGGGAAGCATCTGATAAAGTGGACTTCATCAAGAAGCGATTGAAAACCGCTCAAAGCCGACAGAAAAGTTATGCAGACTCTAGAAGGAGAGATTTGACATTTACTGTTGGTGATCATGTTTATTTAAAGGTTTCTTCGATGAGAGGAGTAATCAGATTTGAAAAGACTGGGAAGTTGGCTCCGAGATTTATTGGTCCCTTTCCTATACTTGAGGGAATTGGAACTCTTGCTTATAGGGTTCAATTACCAGATTGGTTGCCTGGAGTGCACAATGTATTTCACGTATCTCAACTTAGGAAACATGTGCATGATCCGGATCTTGTTGTAGAAGAAGCAACGCAACGGGATGTGGAGATAACTCCAGAATTAGCACTCAGAAGAGAGCCATTAAAGGTTGTTGGCAAAGAAACTAGAGAACTCAAAAGCAAAAAGGTTCATTTAGTTAAAGTGCAGTGGAGCAGTGATCCTAGAGACTGTACTTGGGAAACTGAGGAAAGCATTAAGCAAGCTTACCCCAAATGCAGAGTGGATATCTCTGACTAAATCCGGTGCAAGGTACCTTTACAATACTTTGCATTTACATTTTATTTCCTACTTTACTGTTGTTTCCTTTTCGAGGACGAAAAGTTTTAAGTAGGGGAGATTGTAATAACCCGGAAAAAACGAGCCAATTTAAAATTTTTAAATTGATTATTTCAAAGGAATTTGAACAATTGAAATAGAATATTTCAATAAAATAGTGAATTAGAAATAGTGAGTCGGTTTGAAAATTTGAATTCAAACTTTGACCGACTATGCAGGGTGGAAAATATAACGGATTTTAGCGGAACCAAAAATATTTAAATCTGTTAGTCAATACCTTTCTAACGAATCTGAATAATCGAAGTTTGATTATGGGAATCAAAAGTTATGGCCGAATGTATTTTCAGAAGGGTCGGTATATAGAATATATAGCCCTGGAAAATTGATATTTTGCATACGACCTCGGAATTCGACGAAACCACTTTTGTTGGGTCCGGGATGTCAAACTATTGCTAGGTTTCAAATTTCATAATTTTTGAAGCTAGTATGTGAGCGTGGCAAAAGAAAATGTGTTTGGTCGATTTCTTTTAAATTGGATCGACCAGAAAATGGCCATTTTTCAAACGACCTCAGAATTCGACGAAACTAGTTTTGTTGTGACCGTAGCGTCAAAACATAGCTAGATTTATTTTTCTGGAATTTTTCGAATCAGTTTGTGGCCATGGCAAATAGAAATGTGCGTTCAGAGTTAAAAATTAAATGTTTTATACTTTAATTTGAAAAATAACTGACTGTAACAGTCGAATTGGCCTACGAAACATATCCCATTGTGTCCGGAATGGGGGTATTTAGCTAGGGGCGACAGTCGTTGGGTTTAAAAATGAGTTTGTTTGAGAAAACACTATTTAAAAATTTAATATAATCCTCGGCCAATCAGAATTTTCCTTTCATAAATTTTTTTTTAAAAAAAAAAAAACCCCGTTCCACGGCGAAAACAGCTCCCTACATTCTCTCCTCCACCACCGCCGCTACAGCCACTTCCAGCCTTCTCCACCCCCCTACCTCGACGCGTCTCCTCCTCCTCTTCAAATCCGACCCCACCGCCGCCCCTACAGTCGCCTCCTCCGCCCGTATCTACGCCAGGAAGTCGAGCACTTCCCGCCGCCGCCCTGAACGCCACCGACCACCGAACGCCACCAAACCACCACCGATTTAAAGCCCTCTCTTCCCTCTTCCACGTCCAACTCCCCGATCATACCCACGTGCCACTGATTTCGCGAACACTGTAAACCTAGTTTCGAAGCTTCGTGAAAGTGAGTTTTCTTTGATCTTTACGCTTTGAAAAATCATATCTTTTTGGTGTGTTGACGAAATTCGATGAAACAGGAAACATCGAGACCGCAAGGAAGCTCTCTACCCAATAGAAGAAGCCGCGGATTTTTCTGACATCGTATCGATTTGTAGCGCTCAGAAAACCAAGGTGAGAAATCTAAATTAACGTGAAATTGAATGGAAAATGTCGTGTATAATTTATATAAGCGAAATATAAATTACATACGTGTTGTATACCTCATGTACATGCGTAGTGTAAGCTATATAAGCGAAGTATGAATTTTACATGCATAGAATAATTGATATATGTGTTGAAATGCAAGTGAAATAAAGCAATTATATATATATATATATATATATATATATATATATATACTCCCCTCGTCCACAAACCATGGACGATATTTATTGTGGTGAATTGGTGTGAAATATTGGATGAAAAATACGAATGGTTGAATAATTGTTTGTGGTTGATATTGTTTGGTTGTGGTTGAAAAATACCCATTGGTGATTGAAATGAATTGGAAATATTTGTGGAAATAAAAATAAACATGCCGTCTGCGTGCGAATTAGATGCATGAATCCCCATTGTCAAAAACCGCGAGGTTTTAAGGTAGAGCGAGGAGCCGTAGTAGGGACGGTGCCGGTTTTAACTACCCTGCCGTTATGCTGCCGAAATTTTGAATAATCTTTGTGTGTTAGAATTATTTTCATATGTTGGGATTATTTTCTTGCGTTGAAATTAAAGTCATATATTGAAACTATATCCATGTGTGGAAATATTCATGTGTTGAAAAGTGTTGTTTGAAAATTAAATTCATTTGTGAATGAATGAAGTGTTTAAACAATAAAAATCACATTTTTTATATATATGAAGTATAAAAAATATTCGCCTTATATAAATAATTTCAACCATAAAAATCCCATCTTTCTAATATGAACAACATAAATAAAATGTCCATGTGTGGAAATACTCATTTGTTGAGAAGTGTGTGTAGTGGAAAAGTTCATGTGTTGAATAAAAAGATCGAACGATAAAAATTACATTTTTATTAAAACTATGAAGTGCAGAAACATCTATTTGTTGAAATGATATTTTAAATGATAAAAATATCATTTTTATCATATGTGTGATATGCTAAAGATATGCGGACGTTGAAATAAATATTTGTGATAGAAATATTTTTTTTAACATGCATAGGAACTAAATAAAATAGTCATGTGTTGAAATCTATTTTAGTTCGCCAAAATTATCCTCTTTGAAATGTGAAGTGTTAAAAATAGCCACTTGTTCAAATAAACGTGCATGAGTTGAAATATACATTAACTAGCTAATGATATGATTTTAGCCTATGCATGCAACATTAGAATGAATGGTGTTTTTAAACCAAAGCAAATCAAATATGAAATTGAATGGAAATTGATGAATGTTAGAAATTGTATATATGTACATGCATATCTATTGAACAGGTTAAAGCAAAAAAAAAGGGGCTAGAGAAGAGAAATAGAATTTTGTGCCCGACAAATAAGTACACATTTACCGCTTTGTTTGGGTGATGATTTTATGAGCCTGTTGGCTAGCCGCTTGGCTTTTTCTTTTTCTTTTTGATATGAGACGCCCGTGTGGCTATTTGGGAATTTTCCCAGACCCTCCCGTACAAAGGAGGTTATGGCGAAATTTTCCGAAATTTAAAGGCGTTAGTGAAATAATTGAAGTGGAAACGATATAGGAGTTTTTGAATGAACTATATTTATATAAATACATAAATATAAATAGAATAAAAACGAAACGTGGCCGTGCAGATCATGTTTTGAAACCGTGATTTCAAACGACTAGTGCGGGAAATCCGACCATTGGATTTTCCCGAAACCTCAACCGTTGGGTTCGCCTTGGAAATATCTTTCCAACGGCACCAACTTTGTGAAGATCCGACGGTTGGATTGTCTGGAATGTTTAATTCAAAACTGAAGAAAAACAGCGCCAGAAACGATTATGTTTATATATATATATATATATATATATAATTAAATTAAATCGAATAACGACGCTGTAGTTCGTAAATTGAAATCGTAACTTCAAATGGTTAGTGTGGAACATCCGACCGTCGGATTTTCCCAAAACTGAAACCATTGGATTCGTTTTGAAAAGACCTTCCTAATGATGTAAAATTTGTGAAGATCCAACAGTTAGATTTTCATATATGTGTAAAACAAACTTTGTGAAAAGCAGCGCCAGTGCATAGACACGACCTGAAACGTCGTTTAATTAAATATGGCCGTTTTAAATCAAATAAAAATGGCGATATATCGTTATAAAGTACTATAGACGATATAGAGTGGAAATAAACCAATTTTGTTGTGTTTGCTTGATATGTGATGGTTGAATGTATTTGACATGAAAATTATAACTAAATAACTGAAATGTGAATGTTGAATAGTCCAACCACATGGTTAATTGATTTGAAAATCTAAATATACGTGGGTTATTTGAAAAGGCCAAGTTTATCTCATTTCAAATAATCGATCGACGTTGAGAAGTCGAAGAGTCGAAGACGACTGAAGACCGACGATCTCCACATTGGATGGATGGGCGCTACTGATGCTCGTGATTGGAGTAGCTACCATGAAGGAATTGAAGTAGTAGCCGTCCACACATACTGTTGATTGTACGGATATGCGAGGAATTGATGCCTCCGGTTTGGTTCAGACCCAGAACGGACTTGTAAATGGACTGTGTGTCTGACATTGGATTTTATTCTGTGTTGATTGATCTCTGTTAAATATATATCTGTTTGGCGGCTGGGAATTTATTCTCTTGCTTAACGCCCTTCTCTGAGACGTACGAGCTCAGAGGTTATACATTGACAGAAATCAGTCGCACGGAGTGGATTGCCTGTGTGGCACGCCTAAGTGGCATATGATCAAGGCTTCTGTTGCAAAGCAAATTCTTGTGGTTGATGATCAAAGCATGGTCTGTGTGACGTAGCTTTGTGTGTAACGTGAATTCGCGAGCCTCACACCCCGGTATGAGTCAAAAACGGGAGACGGACCGCTGGGAGTGCACGACGTTTCTTTCTAGCTATGGTGGTGTCAGTGACCTACCAGCCCTGACATTATATATACTTTTCACCTGTGTGGTTGTTGGAATGTGAGGCGCCTCGATTATAGGTCTGTAAGGATCGGGAAACGTGTGTTCAGGAATTGCCAATCCTCAAAAGTAAGAGAGGACCGGCCCTGCCGATTCCAAGGATCATAGTGGGGTCCTGGGATATTTGCTAGAGTGTCTCGAACGGAGAGGAGCATGCCCCTTGCCTCGACTCATGAAGGAATCCAATTTCCAATACGAAATATGCGGACGTGATTGTATTACTAGTATGGCGACATAGTGGTATGGGTCATTTATGCCGCCTATGATTGATATTTATGATTGAATTTGCTTTTGAAACATATATGTACTAGTAATAATACCAAACACTTTTGTTTTATTCGTATGAAGCATCTTTGGCCATTATAAGTTAAAAACTCTATCCTCCGGCTTGCGTTGCATTGTGTGATGGGAACTGAGTCTTATAATGGCTTCATTTTATAAAAAGCATTGCGTTGATTTAATCATTTATTTTATTTCATGCACTAGCACTCATTGGAGTAAACCCGTTCCGCGAAAGTGGCGTGGTCCTTTGATTTGCCTTATTATTGTTGTTAATAAGTTGAGTAGATTTCTCATACCAGTCCCATGACTGACTCGTAGTTTGTTTCACCTTGCAAACTCGGGTGCCCTCATTTTCACACGGGCAGCCTAGTTACAGGTTTCTGACGCACCTTTTGGCTCATGGCGAGGCTTAACTACACTGTGCTAACTTGGATTTTCTCCGCCATTATTGTATCTATATTATGATTCCGCCACTGGCGATGTAGACTGATATTCCTTTGTGTACTCTTCATGTATGATTCCGCCTCAGGCGATGGTGACTGATTATGTATCATTATGCACTAAGTTGTATCCTGTACTGTGCTTCTCTGATGTGATGATATCTATATGATTCCGCTGTCATATGTGTGTAAATTATTCTATTTTCTGTTTATGCTATTATCTGTGATCTGCTAATGATGATTAATGTGTTATATTCCAATGATTATCCTTAACACCGTGTCACGGGGTTTTGGGATCGTCACAGAATGAGCCTATTCACAGCCTTGCCATGACCCATGTATCCACGGGAGCGACTTATGAAAGCTTGGTGGATATGGCGTTGCTATACAAGGAAGACCACGGAAAGAAAGAGACTAAGGCGGAAGAAAAGAAAGAAGGTTTACAGGCTAAGAAGACAGACTTTAAGAATGGAGGAAAGAACAAGAAGTCCCGTGAGAAGAGAAAGTGCCATCTCTGTGGCATAGTTGGACATATAGAGAAAGACTGCCGGAAGAAGAAGGCAAAGATGGGTGGTTGCTTCCATTGCGGAGAGACTGGGCACCTAGCTAAGGACTACCCAAAGAAGAGAGGACAGGGACAGAAAGCTGGATCTACTTCAGGAGGTCAAGTTCATGCTATGACAGCACCTCCACAAGAACAAGGTAGTAATATTTCTGTAGAAAGTGTAGTCTATCTTTATGATCATCCAGTTCATACACTTGTTGACTCTGGTGCATCACACTCCTTTATTTCATCTGCTTTAGTAGAATCTCTTCATCTAGACACTAGTATGGTTGAGGATCCCTTAGTAGTTTCAAAACCAATTGGGGGCTCCGCTTACTTGTCAATGGTTTGTTTAGGTTTGAAAATCTCTATTCTTAGTGTTGAGTTTAGTTGTAATGCCTTTGTCCTAGGCTTCTCAGGATATGGTTTGATCTTAGGTATGGACTAGTTATCCAGTAACGGTGCCATTCTTGATTGGGAGAAGAGAATAGTTAGACTCTTGACTTGGCTTGGTAACACTCTAGAAATCTCCTGTAATCCTTTGAATGCTGTTATGCTTAGTTATCTAGAGTCGCTTGATGCTTCTGACGAGAATTTGCAGTCGGTTAGAGTAGTCCGGGAATATCCGGATGTCTTCGAGGAGGTGAAAGGCTTACCTCCGAAGCGAGAAATAGACTTCCGTATCTATCTTGTGGATAATGCAAAGCCCGTAGCTTTACCCATCAGACATATGGCTCCAAAAGAAAGAAATGAGCTCAGTAAGAAGGTTAATGAACTTCTCGAGAAGAGGTTCATTCGAAGGAGCATTTCAGAATGGGGTGCTACAGTGGTGTTCACAACCAAAGCATACGGTTCGCTTCGCCTTTGCGTTGACTATAGGGAGTTAAACAAATTGACCAAGAAAAAAAGGCACCCTCTTCCCTGAATCGACGATTTGTTTGATCAGCTTGTAGACGCGTCGGTTTTCTGCCAACTTGATCTGGCAACTGGGTTCCATCAGCTAAGAGTAGCTGAGGATAGTATTGATAAAACGGCGTTCAGAACCCCAGATGGTTTCTTTGAGTGGCTTGTCATGCCTTTCGGCCTGACAAATGCACCCGCTTACTTCGTGGACCTAATGAGCAGAATGTTCAGAAAATTCCTCAACAAATTTGTGGTTATCTTCGTAGACGATATCTTGATCTTTTCAAAGAGTGAGAAAGAGCATGCTCAACATCTGAAAGAAATCATGGATACTCTCCGAGCACATCAGCTAAAGGCAAAGTTTTCAAAATGCCATTTTTGGAGGGAAGAAGTAAGATTTCTTGGGCATGTTGTACCTAAAGAAGGGTTGGCCGTGGACCCCGCAAAGGTAGTTGCGGTGCAGGACTGGAAGGCACCAAAGAATGCAACCGAAGTCCGAAGTTTTCTAGGACTAGCAGGTTTCTACCGGAAGTTCATAAGGGATTTTGCAAAAATCTCAACTCCACTCACAAGGCTGACAAAGAAGAATCTAGTGTTCAATTGGGACTTGGATTGCGAGTTAGCTTTCCAACACCTGAAAAGGGCTCTTACAACAGCCCCAGTCCTGACTCTGCCAGACAGAAACAAGATGTTCACAGTTTATACAGATGCATGTGGGACAGGGCTAGGCGTTGTCTTGATGCAAGAAGGGAGGGTAGTAGCTAATGGTGGAAGGCAATTGAAAGTTCATGAAAAGAACTACCCAACCCACGATCTTGAGTTAGCCGCCATCGTCTTTGCACTTAAGTCTTAGCGACATTATCTCCTAGGTGAGAAGTTTGAATTATACACTGACCATAAATAATTGAAATATCTCTTCTCACAGAAAGATCTTAACTTAAGCCAGCAAAGGTGGATGGAGTTTCTTACCTCGTATGATTTTGAAATTTCTTATACTCCTGGAAAAGGCAACGTAGTTGCAGACGCGTTGAGCGGAAATAAGCTGACCCTAAGCCCGCTCTTTGTAGAAAGCCAAAGCTTGGAGTATATAGCCAGTTTTAACTTTAGGCCCTCCTCCAATTTTGTACCAGGCTTGGTATCATCTCTCGAAGTACGCCCGACTCTATTGGACTCAATAGGGGCTGCACAACGTGAAGACCCTCAGCTTGTTGATGTGATTGATAAACTTATTAGGGGCGAGACTTCTAGTCACCTCAATAGGTACTCTATTGACGATAAAGGCTGGCTGAGACGCGATGGAAGATTATGCGTCCCACAAGCAAGAGAGTTGGTAAAGAAGGTTCTTGAGGAAGCACATCATTCCAAGATGACAATACACCCAGGCAGGGATAAAATGTACAAGGACATGAAAAGAATTTTCTTTTGGAACGGCATGAAGAAGGACTTGGCAGATTTCTTTTCCAAGTGTATGATATGCCAACAGGTCAAGGTGGAACAGAAAAGGCCTGGAGGACTACTTCACCCCCTAGAGGTCCCACATTGGAAGTGGGATAGTATTTCGATGGACTTCATTGGTGGACTGCCTAGGTCAAGAAGAGGCAATACTAGCATTTGGGTAATAGTGGATAGGCTTACAAAAAGCGCCCACTTTTTACCTGTCAAGAGTAGAAGGACTGCCTCATCTCTAGCATCTCTTTATCTCAAGGAAATAGTTCGACTCCATGGGATACCTTCCAGTATTGTTAGTGACTGAGACCCTATCTTCACAAGCGAATTTTGGTGGAGTCTGCAAGAAGCTGTAGGCACACAGTTATGTCTGAGCATGGCCTATCACCCCCAAACCGATGGCCAGACGGAAAGGGTGAATAGAGTTTTAGAGGATCTTTTGAGACTTTGCATTCTTGACTTTGGAGGGACATGGGAAGAGCATCTTCCTTTGGTAGAATTCTCTTACAATAACAGCTACCAAGCCACTATCTGTATGGCGCCCATCAAAGCATTGTATGGGAGACCGTGCAAATCACCAACTTGTTGGTGGGAGTCCACGGATAAACTTATACTTGGGCCAGACATGATACGAGACACTTCAAAGAAAGTAGACTTGATACGAAGAAGGATGAAGACAACCCAGGACAGACAAAAATCTTAAGCATATAAGAGAAGGACCGACCTTGAGTTTGAGGTTGGGGACAGGGTTTTCCTTAAGGTATCTCCTTTAAGGAACGTCGTTCGCTTTGGATCCATAGGAAAGCTAGCACCTAGATTTGTAGGACCGTTTCCTATCATAGAGAAGGTTGGGAAGATGGCCTATAGATTGGAGCTACCCGAGAAATTGGCCGGAGTTCACAATGTCTTTCATGTTTCTCACCTCCGAAAGTGTTTGCACGAGTCTGCTGAAATAGTGAAGCCTAGCATTCTAGAAGAAGCCGAAGTGGAACGGGAAGCAACTGTAAGAAGAGTTCCAACACGCATCTTAGGAACTGAAGTGAAAAAGCTACGCAACCGCGAAGTCAAGCTCGTCAAAGTTCAGTGGAGCGACGCCGAGGAAGACGCGACTTGGGGAACTGAGGACAGAATACGCGCTGCCTACCCTTTTCTTTTTGAGGGTACATCTTTGATCTCTCTTTTTCCTTAAGTTATGCTTTATCTATCTTTTCAGTTATATCTCCTCGGTCCTTTTTCCTAAGTCTTTAGGTAGAAAACAAATGGATGCAAACATGTATTTGAAAACATGTTATGGATGATGGCTGCAAGTGGTTGCTAATGATTGCTAGTGGTTGCTCGTGGATGCATATACACACACACCCTAGGCTTTAGATCGGCTCAGTCACTTCATATTGCATATGCTTATATGTATTCTCGTTCATATGTGGTTGAAATTTTATATGTTATCAAATGGTTGTCGCATTTGTATGAATTTTTGTGCACTCATGTAGAATTATGAGTAGGAAAAATTCGCATACATGGTGGATTCATGGCACTTACATGATTCACATTTAGGAGGTCAACTGAATCAGTGGACCGCCTGATTTCTGCATTAGATAAGGACATATACACAAACAATGCATATGATCATAAAAGCATTAGAAGTCTTTAAGGACAATGGACACCTGTGTTTATTGGTTGAGTAGATGGACGATTGGATAGTAGGATATACATTTTTCCTAACTTGAAAATTTCGGGGACGAAATCCTTTTAAGTGGGGGAGAATGTAACACCCCGTGTATTCTATAACAGTGAAATTCATAAATTAAAGTATAATTAATTCTAATGAAAGAATTAAGGGAAATGGCTTACGCCATTGCGTTCATCACGGAATTCTGGCTAATATAGAGTTTGAGTTTGCGTGAATCGGACTCCGTATGAAGGAGTTACGACCTCCGGAAGTTTCAGAATAAATTTGAATTCAAAAACATCTCAGATCATGTTTAAAATTTGAAATTCGAGTTCAAACTGGGCTGGGCGGGAAAACTCCCGCCCAGTGACCAGGTCGACACTAGTGTCGACTGGGCAGTCGACCTGCCCCCCCCCCCCCCCCCCGGTCGACTATGCAGTCGACTTGGGTGTCGACCTGCAGGTCGACTTGCCTGGTCGGCCTGACCAGACTGGTCTGACCCTGGTTCGACTTCTGGTGTGCTGTACGGTCTGATTTTCCTCTCTGCTTGCATCTGACGGCTCAAAACCACTTGAAAACTCTATAAATACACTCTAAGACTCAACTAATTCACATAAGAAAATAAGAGAGGAGTCATCATGCTGTCGGGAAGGAGTTGATCGTAGCCGCCAAGAATCAAGCTAAGAAGCAAACTAAAGTCTATTCAAATCAATCAACAAATTGCTACCCAAAGGAGAGCATCTCCAAATTCAGAAAAAAGAAATCAGAAAACAAGATCTCATCACACGTTGTAAGTATAGTGATCTTTCAGAATCTGAATAAAATTATAATGTGATGCGATGTAATTGAGAATAGAATTGTATTATTGATGTATAATGATGTAAATCTTATGAATCGTAATGTTTCTATCGTGATTTTGTGTATTGATATTTGTGGCATAAATCGATCGATGCAAGTTTGTTGGACAATTGTATCTGAAAGTATTATCACTTGCAAGTTTGTGGCTAGGATTGGATCCCTTTATATTTATGTTGATATCATGGACTATATACTTATGTAAACATGTTCTAGATCTGAGATCTTTTGTGCCTACATGACTCAAAACCTATGTATACATCTTAGATTCATTACAAGTATGATTTGATCTATGTTGAGTATCGTTTGGGTTACCTAAACCATGCAAGTTCATGTTAGTTTACACCTTGGAATTATGACAGAAAGTGGACATCTTATGAACATGTAACATGCTAGTTTGGTGTTTGACATTCTGCCTAGTTATATATGTTTAAACTCACATCTAGGCAAATCCAAAGTTATGCTATTTCACATGTCACCTACTTAGTCATATGCCTATTTGAATGGAAGTTCATATGATCAAATGTTTATGTTAGTTGAATCGCCAAATTGTAAGTTTATGCGCTACACACCTTTTATGTGACATAGAAATATTACATGTTCTTGATTTCCCCTTTTCTCACGTTTATCAAGTTGGGCTGAATTGTGTCGAGCCCAACATTAGTACGTTCAAACGGGGGTAATAACGTTGGGTGTGAAACATAATAAAAAAATATATGTTGGCATGTTTGGCGCATGCCAACAACTGTGATATTATATCGGTATAAATTGTTATACCCAATAATAAAAGACATGACATTTACATAAATAATAGAACATGTAAATATAGAAAACACGATATGTTTAACCCGAGGTTGGATTGAGTTGTGACATAAATCTGCCCGGACCCACCCAGCTGTCAAGTAGTCACAACAATACCTATCCAATGTGGGTGGTTAAACATTGAGCCCAATAAAGACCCGAGGTTAGACTGAACTACGGTGTAAACCTGCCCGAAACCAACCGGCACATCCAGTAACCTTAGTGATATCTGTCTAATGTGAGTGGTCGGTGCTCTAAAAGGCTAAGGACAGGTGGTAGGGTTAAGTCAACTGAAAACACTTAACCAAAGATTCAACATGTTAAAAAATATTGATGGGTGGGGTTAGGTATATACAGACACTTAACCACTTAACATGTTTGACTAGAAAACCCTGGTAACGTAGGGACCCGTTTCAGCAGTAACCCAACTTAGGTATCAACGGTACCCTAAAACTAGGCAGGGTGGGGCACGATTACTGGGCTGAATGTAAGCGGTCAAATAACGGCAATTGTTGGGTGCACAGTGTAGGTCTAACGGTGTGTGGTCGTGCATGCACTCCGGAGCAGACAAGCAGGGCATTGGGGGTACCAGTAGTATATCCTATGCCTTCTAGTATTTGTATCGGGGCCGCCACCATGGGTCTTGATACACCCTATGGTGGGACCAGCATACGTATCTACACTTCTTGGGGTAGCCGTAAGACACACGTACGAGTAGGAGCCGATCTATAGAAACGAAAAGGATCACTTCACCCTCAGCATGGGGTGCCAGTTAGAATTACTCTAGTAAATGCAGAGATATAGTGTGGGTTCGATAGTATATTCGATTTTGGACTACACTCCCTTAGTTATGATACTATCTTGTTTTCAGTTTATGTCTATCATATCCTTTTCTTATTCACATACTGAAAAGTCACTAGATTTACTAAGGCTTTATGTCTGACTCTGTTTTCCTTGTCGTCTTGTTTTCTTTCGTTTCCCCACCCCCCCCAGGTCCACAGGGAGGAAACAGCTCGGCCTAGTCAGACTCTTTTTCAAGCTTCAAGACAATAGATGTACGGTTTGGATCTCTTTGCTTGGATCATGGCTTTAGATATCACTATGGGGATTCTGTTGCTTTACTTATGTTTTTTTAATGCTTCTTTGAAAACCAAGACAATTATGAGAATGTAATGTGTTTGGAATTATTATGAGACAATTATGGAATGTTTTGTATGATACGTATTTGATGAAATAAAAGTTTGTTGTTTTTCCGCTGTTTAAAATATATGTGTCATTATCTGTCTTGTGTTCATCTGTGACTTATACTTAAAAACCTCCACCAAAATTAGGGCATTCCCTTAGTGAGTGACCCTAACGGAGGTGGGGTGTTTCAGCGATAATGTTTTACATGAGTGCTTAGTCACTAAGCAAACTACTCAATTAGTATGAAAATACGAATACTGTACTAATATTTGAAAACATTTTCTTCTTATTCACACAAATTCTACTCCCAAAGTCGAAACGTGTTTTGTAAAACACTATTATTTAATGATGAGTATTATATGTATTTGAAATGGTAGAATTTCAAACATGCGCGGCAGTGTTTTACCTGATTACTTGAGCACCAAGAAACCTACTTATTCGATGTAAACATCAAAGTTTCACTTATATTTTGAAACTTTCTTAATATTATAGGCGCGGATCCAAGGTCCAAACGGTAATTTGCAAATGATGAGTATTATAGATGCTTTAAAATGGAGAATAGAAGACATGCGGAAGTGTTTTGCCTGATTACTTAGTCACTAAGCAACCTGCTCAGTCAATATGAAAGTATAAATAATCTACTAATATTTGAAAAAAAATTCGTCTTATTCACACAAACTCTACTCCCAAAGTCGAAACGTGTTTTTAAAAGCACTATTATTTCATGATGAGTATTATATGTATTTGAAATGGTAGAGTTTCAAACATGCGGCAGTGTTTTACCTGATTATTTGAGCACCAAGAAACCTACTTATTCGATGCAAACATCAAAGTTTCACTTATATTTTGAAACTTTCTTGATCTTATTGGCGCGGATCCAGGGTCCAAACGGTAATATGCAAATGATGAGTGTTGTAGATGCTTTAAAATGTAGAATATCAAACATGCGGCAGTGTTTTACCTGATTACTTAGTCACTAAGCAACCTGCTCAGTGAATATAAAAATTTGAATAGTCTATTAATATTTGAACACTTTTTCATCTTATTCACACAAATTCTACTCCTAAAGTCGAAATGTGTTTTGTAAAACACTATTATTTAATGATGAGTATCATATGTATTTGAAATGGTAGAGTTTCAAACATGCGGCAGTGTTTTACCTGATTTTGAGCACCAAGAAACCTACTTATTCGATGTAAACATCAAAGTTTCACTTATATTTTGAAACTTTGTTGATCTTATTGGCGCGGATCCAAGGTCCAAACGGTAATATGCAAATGATGAGTGTTGTAGATGCTTTAAAATGTAGAATAGCAAACATGCGGTAGTGTTTTACCTGATTACTTAGTCACTAAGCAACCTGCTCAGTCAATATGGAAATATGAATATTCTACTAATATTTGAAAACTTTTTCGTCTTATTCACATAAATTCTACTTCTAAAGTCGAAACGTGTTTTTAAAAACACTTTTATTTAATGATGAGTATAATATGTATTTGAAATGATAGAATTTCAAACATGCGGTAGTGCTTTACCTGATTACTTGAGCACCAAGAAACCTACTTATTCGATGCAAACATCAAAGTTTCACTTATATTTTGAAACTTTCCTGATCTTATTGGCGTGGATCCAGGGTCCAAACGGTAATATGCAAATGATGAGTATTATGGATGCTATAAAATGTAGAATAGCAAACATACGACATTGTTTTACCTGATTACCTAGTCACTAAGCAACCTGCTCAGTCAATATGAAAATATGAATATTATACTAATATTTGGAAACTTTTTCGTCTTATTCACACAGATTCTACTCCCAAAGTCGAAACGTGTTTTTAAAAACACTATTATTTAATGATGAGTATTATATGTATCTGAAATGGTAGAATTTCAAACATGCGGCAGTGTTTTACCTGATTACTTGAGCACGAAGAAACCTACATATTCGATGCAAACATCAAAGGTTCACTTATAATTTGAAACTTTCTTGATCTTATTGGCGCGGATCCTAGGTCCAAACGGTAATATGCATATGATGAGTGTTATAGATGCTTTAAAATGTAGAATATCAAACATGCGGTAGTGTTTTACCTGATTACTTAGTCACTAAGCAACCTGCTCAGTCAATATGAAAATATGAATATTCTACTAATATTTGAAAACTTTTTCATCTTATTCACAAAATTCTACTCCCAAAGTCGAAACGTGTTTTTAAAAACACTATTAATTAACTATGAGTATTATATGTATTTGAAATGGTAGAGTTTCAATTATGCGGCAGTGTTTTACTTGATTATTTGAGCACCCAGAAACCTACTTATTCGATGCAAACATCAAAGTTTCACTTATATTTTGAAATTTTCTTGATCTTATTAGCGTGGATCCAGGGTCCAAACGGTAATATGCAAATGATGAGTGTTATAGGTGCTTTAAAATGTAGAATAGAAAACATGCGGAAGTGTTTTACCTGAGTACTTAGTCACTAAGCAAACTACTCAATCAATATGAAAATACGAATATTCTACTAATATTTGAAAACTTTTTCGTCTTATTCACACAAATTCTACTCCCAAATCCGAAATGTGTTTTTAAAAACACTATTATTTAATAATGGGTATTATATGTATTTGAAATGGTAGAGTTTCAAACATGCGGTAGTGTTTTACCTGATTACTTGAGCACCAAGAAACCTGCTTATTCGATGCAAACATCAAAGTTTCACTTATATTTTGAAACTTTCTTGATCTTATTGGTGTGGATCTAGGGTCCAAACGGTAATATGCAAATTATGAGTGCTATAGATGCTTTAAAATGTAGAATAGCAAACATGCGGCAGTGTTTTACCTGATTACTTAGTCACTAAGCAACCTGCTCAGTCAATATGAAAATATGAATATTCTACTAATATTTGAAAACTTTTTCGTCCTATTCACACAAATTCTACTCCCAAAGTCGAAACGTGTTTTTAAAAACACTATTACTTAATGATGAGTAATATATGTATTTGAAATGGTAGAGTTTCAAACATGCGGTAGTGTTTTACCTGATTACTTGAGCACCAAGAAACCTACTTATTCGATGCTAACATCAAAGTTTCACTTATATTTTGAAACTTTCTTGATCTTATTGGCGCGGATCCAGGGTCCAAAGGGTAATATGCAAATGATGAGTGTTGTAGATGCTTTAAAATGTAGAATATCAAACATGCGGCAGTGTTTTACTTGATTACTTAGTCACTAAGCAACCTGCTCAGTCAATATGAAAATATGAATATTCTACTAATATTTGAAAACTTTTTCGTCATATTCACACAAATTCTACTCCAAAGTCGAAAAGTGTTTTTAAAAACACTATTATTTAATGATGAGTATTATATGTATTTGAAATGGTAGAGTTTCAAACATGCGGCAGTGTTTTACCTGATTACTAGAGCACCAAAAACCTACTTATTCGATGTAAACATCAAAGTTTCACTTATATTTTGAAACTTTCCTGATCTTATTGGCGCAGATCCATGGTCCAAATGGTAATATGCAAATGATGAGTGTTGTAGATACTTTAAAATGTAGAATATCAAACATGCGGCAGTGTTTTCCTTATTACTTAGTCACTAAGCAACCTGCTCAGTCAATATAAAAACATGAGTATTCTACTAATATTTGAAAACTTTTTCGTCTTATTTCAACAATTCTACTCCCAAAATCGAAACGTGTTTTTAAAAACAATATTACTTAAATATGAGTATTATATGTATTTGAAATGGTAGAGTTTCAAACATAAGGCAGTGTTTGACCTGATTACTTGAGCACCAAGAAACATACTTATTAGATGTAAACATCAAAGTTTCACTTATATTTTGAAACTTTGTTGATCTTGTTGGCGCGGATCCGGGGTCCAAACGGTAATATGCAAATGATGAGTGTTGTAGATGCTTTAAAATGTAGAATAGCAAACATGCGGCAATGTTTTACCTGATTACTTAGTCACTAAGAAACCTGCTCAGTCAATACGGAAATATGAATATTCTACTAATATTTGAAAACTTTTTCGTCTTATTTACACAAATTCTACTCCCAAAGTGAAACGTGTTTTTAAAAACACTACTATTTAATGATGAGTATTATATGTATTTGAAATGATAGAGTTTCAAACATGCGGCAGCGCTTTACCTGATTACTTGAGCACCAAGAAACATACTTATTCGATGCAAACATCAAAGTTTCACTTATATTTTGAAACTTTGTTGATCTTATTGGCGCGGATCCAGGGTCCAAACGGAAATATGCAAATGATGAGTGTTCTAGATGCTTTAAAATGTAGAATAGCAAACATGCGGCAGTGTTTTACCTGATTACTTAGTCACTAAGCAACCTACTCAGTCAATATGGAAATATGAATATTCTACTAATATTTGAAAACTTTTTCGTCTTATTCACACAAATTCTACTCCCAAAGTCGAAACGTGTTTTTAAAAAAACTATTATTTAATGATGGGTATTATATGTATTTGAAATGGTAGAGTTTCAAACATGCGGTAGTGTTTTACCTGATTACTTGAGCACCAAGAAACCTACTTATTCGATGCAAACATCAAAGTTTCACTTATATTTTGAAACTTTGTTGATCTTATTGGCGCGGATCCAGGGTCCAAACGGTAATATGCAAATGATGAGTGTTGTAGATGCTTTAAAATGTAGAATAGCAAACATGCGGCAGTGTTTTACCTGATTACTTAGTCACTAAGCAACCTGCTCAGTCAATATAAAAATATGAATATTCTATTAATATTTGAAAACTTTTTCATTTTATTCACACAAATTCTACACCTGAAGTCGAAATGTGTTTTGTAAAACACTATTATTTAATGATGAGTATCATATGTATTTGAAATGGTAGAGTTTCAAACATGCGGCAGTGTTTTACCTGATTACATGAGCACCAAGAAACCTACTTATTCGATGTAAACATCAAAGTTTCACTTATATTTTGAAACTTTGTTGATCTTATTGGCACGGATCCAGGGTCCAAACGGTAATATGCAAATGATGAGTGTTGTAGATGCTTTAAAATGTAGAATAGCAAACACGCGGTAGTGTTTTACCTGATTACTTAGTCACTAAACAACCTGCTCAGTCAATATGGAAATATGAATATTCTACTAATATTTGAAAACTTTTTCGTCTTATTCACATAAATTCTACTCCTAAAGTCGAAACGTGTTTTTAAAAACACTTTTATTTAATGATGAGTATAATATGTATTTGAAATGATAGAATTTCAAACATGTGGTAGTGCTTTACCTGATTACTTGGGCACCAAGAAACCTACTTATTCGATGCAAACATCAAAGTTTCACTTATATTTTGAAACTTTCCCGATCTTATTGGCGCGGACCTAGGGTCCAAATGGTAATATGCAAATGATGAGTATTATAGATGCTTTAAAATGTAGAACAGCAAACATACAACAATGTTTTACCTGATTACCTAGTCACTAAGCAACCTGCTCAATCAATATGAAAATATGAATATTATACTAATATTTGGAAACTTTTTCGTCTTATTCACACAGATTCTACTCCCAAAGTCGAAACATGTTTTTAAAAACACTATTATTTAATGATGAGTATTATAAGTATCTGAAATGGCAGAGTTTCAAACATGCGGCAGTGTTTTACCTGATTACTTGAGCACGAAGAAACCTACATATTCGATGCAAATATCAAAGTTTCACTTATAATTTGAAACTTTCTTGATCTTATTGGCGCGGATCCAGGGTCCAAACGGTAATATGCATATTATGAGTGTTATAGATGCTTTAAAATGTAGAATATCAAACAATGCGGTAGTGTTTTACCTGATTACTTAGTCACTAAGCAACCTGCTCGGTCAATATGAAAATATGAATATTCTACTAATATTTGAAAACTTTTACATCTTATTCACCCAAATTCTACTCCCAAAGTCGAAACGTGTTTTTGAAAACACTATTAATTAATGATGAGTATTATATGTATTTGAAATGGTAGAGTTTAAATATGCGGCAGTGTTTTACCTGATTACTTGAGCACCAAGAAACCTACTTATTCGATGCAAACATGAAAGTTTCACTTATATTTTGAAATTTTCTTGATCTTATTAGCGCGGATCCAGGGCCCAAACGGTAATATGCAAATGATGAGTGTTATAGGTGCTTTAAAATGTAGAATAGCAAACATGCGGAAGTGTTTTACCTGAGTACTTAGTCACTAAGCAAACTACTCAATCAATATGAAAATACGAATATTCTACTAATATTTGAAAACTTTTTCGTCTTATTCACACAAATTCTACTCCCAAAGCCGAAACGTGTTTTTAAAAACACTATTATTTAATAATGGGTATTATATGTATTTGAAATGGTAGAGTTTCAAACATGCGGTAGTGTTTTACCTGATTACTTGAGCACCAAGAAACCTGCTTATTCGATGCAAACATCAAAGTTTCACTTATATTTTGAAACTTTCTTGATCTTATTGGTGAGGATCTAGGGTCCAAACGGTAATATGCAAATTATGAGTGTTATAGATGCTTTAAAATGTAGAATAGCAAACATGCGACAGTGTTTTACCCGATTACTTAGTCACTAAGAAACCTGCTCAGTCAATATGAAAATATGAATATTCTACTAATATTTGAAAACTTTTTCGACATATTCACACAAATTCTACTCCCAAAGTCGAAACGTGTTTTTAAAAACACTATTACTTAATGATGAGTATTATATGTATTTGAAATGGTAGAGTTTCAAACATGCGGCAGTGTTTTACCTGATTACTTGAGCACCAAGAAACCTACTTATTCGATGCAAACATCAAAGTTTCACTTATATTTTGAAACTTTCTTGATCTTATTGGCGCGGATCCAGGGTCCAAATGGTAATATGCAAATGATGAGTGTTGTAGATGCTTTAAAATGTAGAATATCAAACATGCGGCAGTGTTTTACCTGATTACTTAGTCACCAAGCAACCTGCTCAGTCAATATGAAAATATGAATATTCTACTAATATTTGAAAACTTTTTCGTCCTATTCACAAAAATTCTACTCCCAAAGTTGAAACGTGTTTTTAAAAACACTATTATTTAATGATGAGTATTATATGTATTTGAAATGGTAGAGTTTCAAACATGCGGCAGTGTTTTACCTGATTACTAGAGCACCAAGAAACCTACTTATTCGATGTAAACATCAAAGTTTCACTTATATTTTGAAACTTTCCTGATCTTATTTGCGCAGATCCATGGTCCAAATGGTAATATGCAAATGATGAGTGTTGTAGATACTTTAAAATGTAGAATATCAAACATGCGGTAGTGTTTTCCTTATTACTTAGTCACTAAGCAACCTGCTCAATCAATATAAAAATATGAGTATTCTACTAATATTTGAAAACTTTTTCGTCTTATTTACACAAATTCTACTCCCAAATTCGAAACGTGTTTTTAAAAACAATATTATTTAAATATGAGTATTATATGTATTTGAAACGGTAGAGTTTCAAACATACGGCAGTGTTTTACCTGATTACTTGAGCACCAAGAAACATACTTATTCGATGTAAACATCAAAGTTTCACTTATATTTTGAAACTTTGTTGATCTTTTTGGCGCGGATCCGGGGTCCAAACGGTAATATGCAAATGATGAGTGTTGTAGATGCTTTAAAATGTAGAATAGCAAACATGCGGCAGTGTTTTACCTGATTACTTAGTCACTAAGCAACCTGCTCCGTCAATATGGAAATATGAATATTCTACTAATATTTGAAAACTTTTTCGTCTTATTCACACAAATTCTACTCCCAAAGTAAAAACGTGTTTTAAAAAACACTACTATTTAATGATGAGTATTATATGTATTTGAAATGATAGAGTTTCAAACATGCGGCAACACTTTACCTGATTACTTGAGCACCAAGAAACCTACTTATTCGATGCAAACATCAAAGTTTCACTTATATTTTGAAACTTTGTTGATCTTATTGGCGCGGATCCAGGGTCCAAACGGTAATATGCAAATGATGAGTGTTCTAGATGCTTTAAAATGTAGAACAGCAAACATGCGGCAGTGTTTTACCTGATTACTTAGTCACTAAGCAACCTACTCAGTCAATATGGAAATATTAATATTCTACTAATATTTGAAAACTTTTTCGTCTTATTCACACAAATTCTACTTCCAAAGTCGAAACGTGTTTTTAAAAACACTATTATTTAATGATGGGTATTATATGTATTTGAAATGGTAGAGTTTCAAACATGCGGTAGTGTTTTACCTGATTACTTAAGCACCAAGAAACCTACTTATTCGATGCAAACATAAAAGTTTCACTTATATTTTGAAACTTTCTTGATCTTATTGGCGCGGATCCAGGGTCCAAACGGTAGTATGCAAATTATGAGTGTTATAGATGCTATAAAATGTAGAATAACAAACATGCAGCAGTGTTTTACCTGATTACTTAGTCACTAAGCAACCTGCTCAGTCAATAAGAAAATATGAATATTCTACTAATATTTGAAAACTTTTTCGTCTTATTCACACAAATTCTACTCCCAAAGTCGAAACGTGTTTTTAAAAACACTATTACTTAATGATGAGTATTATATGTATTTGAAATGGTAGAGTTTCAAACATGCGGCAGTTTTTTACCTGATTAAGAAACCTACTTATTCGATGCAAACATGGAAGTTTCACTTATATTTTGAAACTTTCTTGATCTTATTGGCGCGGATCCAGGGTCCAAACGGTAATATGCAAAATGTAACAACCCGAAAATCTGGGCCAATTTAAAATTTTTATTTTGGCAGTTTTAATGAATTTTGGATATCTAAAATGGATTATTTTAAATAATAATGACGAAAAATTTATTTTGAATATAATTCGAACGTATATATTTATATAGATTGTCATTAGAATATAAATATTTATTTTAAATTATAAAAGGAATTGAAAATGGCGCGGTAGTTCGATAATTCGATTTCAAACTTCAAATGAATGTACAGAATTCAAAATAAACCGGATATTAGTGAATCCAAAAATAATAGAATCTATTTGAGAATATCTTTCCAATGATTCCGAAAAATCAAAATTTCAATGCTGGATTCAAAAGATATGGCCAAATGAATTTTCAGAATAGTCGCTATGGAATTCTGGCCCTTAAAAATGGGAATTTTGCAAACGACCTCGGATTTCGACGAAACCACTTCTGTTGGATCCGTGATGTCAAGTTATTTCTAGATTCCAATTTTCATAATTTTTCGAGTCAATATGTGAGCGTGGCAATGGAAAACGCGTTTGACCAGTTTCAGTTGATTTTAATCGACTGGAAAATGGCCGTTTTTCAAACGGTCTCAGAATTTGATGAAATTAGTTTTGTTAGGACCGTATCACCAATACAAAGCTAGAAAATATTTTTCGAGAATTTTTCTAGTTAGTGTGTGACCCCGGTAAATTGAAATGCGCATTCAAATTCAATATATAGAGTTATATGTTGATTTTGATGAGAACTGGTCGAAATGATCGAATCAGCCTACGTGGCATATCCCATTGTGTTCAGAATGGGGGTAATTAGCTATGGACGACAGGCGGTGGGTTCAATTTCGAGGTCGAATTAAAAAGTTGCTTTTTGAAAAGAAAAAATTAAATAAATAAAAAAATAAAACTCCCTCTCTCTCCTACCCCCTATTCTTTCTCTCTACCCCCCCCCCTCATTCTTCGTTCATTCAACCAAAATAAATAAATATAAAAAAAAGTAAAAGGATTGGGGGGATCGCGATTCACGCCCCCCCCATTCGATCGTCCGCCGCCAGCCACCAGGAGGCGTCCGTGTAACACCCCACACCCGCTATAGTCACTCACTAAGGGAATGCCATAGCATCGGTGGAGTATTTTTAGTGAGTATAGAACAGTAAAATTACAACAAGACAGATATAATGTAATACTTGAAAATTTAAAACATCATCTCATAGCAGCGGAAAGTAAAACATGTTTGGTTACATCATAAAACCATAACAAGAGTCAAGTACAAAATATCCATCCTGAATAAAATAAGTACATAATCCCACTACTCATAACAAATAGCCATAACAGAAAAGATAAGATAAGCTGAGCTCTACATCTACGGTCCGAGCTCCAAGAGATAGATAAAGCAAACTGATCAAAGCCCACTAGCACTAGGCCCAACCTGAGGACCTGAAGGAAAAAGATAAAAACAACGGGGGTCAGACATAAGCCTGAGTGAACCCTATCTCCTTAATAATACAATTATTAAAGTAATTAGGGTATGATATGAACTCGGTATGGTATCTTTGGGGATAATGACTACACTAAGTTGCCCACGAACACAGGACGAACTAAGATAACCGTAAAGACGCATCTACCCACCCAAGGATAATTACTAACTGCACCACACCAGACTTATTCACCAAGGGTAATTCCTACACTGCACCACACCAGTTTTACCCACCAAGAGTAATTCCTACTTAAAGGTTGATCCCACTAAGTGTACTTAGTAATTTTTACCCGGTAGTTTCCTGTACCCCTACACAGGTGCCGTCTGCCCCTATTTTTACTAGGTGTACCCACTACCCCCAAGCGATCGGCTCCCTACCGTAGATACCCGTGCTGGTCCCACAAAAGGGGGTGTATCATTCCCCAAAGTGGCTACCATATAATATCACTGTGCACGGCTTTATATCTACACGATGCAACAACGACTTACCAACCAGCCCGGGTCCACACACGCATATGAAACCCGTTGATCCCGCGTTGCCACCGCTAACCCGTTTTGGCCTCTTACAGTCAAGCCCAATATGCGTGTCCCGTCACCCGACTAGAGTCGAGCCTACAAAGATACGTTTGGGATATTGGTTGAAATGGGCCCCCACAAGCTACTACTTAAGCTTGTCGTTTAATCTAGTGCATCTCACTTAACCCTTTAACCATGTCCTCTTACATGTTATAAATCTTGGTTAAGTCCTTTAATCATATTTCAATTGCCACTTAGGGCACCCACTAGATTCCCACATGCCACCCATGGCACTTACTTAACCCCTTAATCATGTTTATGTTCCACCTTGGTTAAGTATTCTAATCGTATTCTCACATGCCACCCATGGCACTTACTTAACCCTTTTATCATGTTTAATTACATGTTCCACCTTGGTTAAGTATTCTAATCGTATTTTTCTATTGCCACCCAAGGCAACCCACTAGTCTCATCATGCCAACCCAAGGTACCCACTTAACCCCTCATGTCCCACTTACATGCTAATATGGTTAAGTGTTTCTTAATTCATTAATTAAGATCATGACCTCATAAAGACCTCCCACATTAGACCGTCTTTTATGACTGCTGGATATGCCGGTTGGTTCCGGGCAGACTTCTGTCATCAAAAGGGCCTAACCTCGTGTCTTTACTTTAATCATGTATTTAATTTATGACTAAGACCTCTCACATTGGGCCAATCATTTGTAGCCGCTGGATGGCCGGTCGGTTCCGGGCAGACTTCCGCTACAAAAGGGTCCAACCTCGTGTCTTAGTTGATTAATTAAACCTAATTAATCACCCCCATATTAATTATCCCTAATTAATATCAAATTTTCCATAACATGGGTAGACCTAACTCAATAGGTAAATTCCCATGGGGTAGACCTAACTCAATAGGTAAATTCCCACTTATGGTAATTAATTTTTTTTTTTTTTTTTTTGTATGCTTAATCATACCCATTTCAACATACTTTTAATTAACATATTAATTAACCCCATCGTTCCCCACGTAAATCGTCATTATGACATAAAATAATAAAGGGAAGATTTACCACACATAACATGGGTTTAGCATATAACTTTATCATGGGTTAAGAGGATGTCAACTTGCATATATGAGCATGTATTAACCCAACTATATTCAACCCAAACTTGCATATTATCAAACATGTGTCTTACATAACATGTTGCATATGAACTTTCATATCATCAAACATGTGATTTGCATAACATGTTGCATATGAACTTACATATCATCATACATGTGATTTGCATAACATGTAGAACTTGCATTTTAGCATATACTTAACTTGCATAAGCACTCACATACTTGCATAAGCATTCATATACTTGCATAAGCTTGCATATCATGTTAAACTTGCATTTCAACATATACATAACTTGCATAAACATTCACATACTTGCATAGGCTTGCATATTATGTTAAACTTGCATTTCAACATATACATAACTTGCATAAACATTCATATACTTGCATAAGCTTGCATATTATGTTAAACTTGCATTTCAACATATACATAACTTGCATAAACATTCACATACTTGCATAGGCTTGCATATTATGTTAAACTTGCATTTCAACATATACATAACTTGCATAAACATTCATATACTTGCATAGCTTGCATATTATGTTAAACTTGCATTTCAACATATACATAACTTGCATAAACATTCACATACTTGCATAGGCTTGCCTATTATGTTAAACTTGCATTTCAACATATACATAACTTGCATAAACATTCATATACTTGCATAGCTTGCATATTATGTTAAACTTGCATTTCAACATATACATAACTTGCATAAACATTCATATACTTGCATAAGATGTTAATCATGCATATAAGCATATACATGACTTGCATAAGTACTCACATACTTGCATAACATGTTTGCATAATGGATCCATATTCACTTAGTGTTTTGCATCATAAACATCATGAAACAACTTGCATAAAAATATCATGATTACATATTATGAAACTTGCATGACATAAGGCATATAACTTGCAAAACACATAATATTCACTACATCAAGCTTGCATAAATATATGGATCCACAAACATAGCCATACTTTATCACATCTTATCATAATCAATTCAATAATTGATTATTAAGGGGATAGAAGCTCACCAAAACAAGATTAGCAAGTTAAATGAAGCAAATCCCAATGATTAAGTAGAAGAAGATGTAGATTAGCTTGCAAATCCTCTTAGGATTTTTAGTGGAGGCTCTCCAATTTTCTAAGTGGTGGCATAATGGCCTTAGATCTATTTTTGGTAAGGATAAGGGGGGTATTAGGGTGTATATATAGATTAGTTAGATGTTTTAGGACAATAGGATATACCCTAGAACCAATCCTAGCCTTTAAAGCATGTCTTGGGGAAGAAGTCAAGTGTAGGAACCATTTAGGGCCCAAAAAAAAAACAGCCTAAAACTCATCCCGGGCCTCAAAACATGAGCAGTTTTTGTTTTTGATTTTTCGTGAAACTTTGACGGGACATAACCTGGTCATACGGACTCCGATTTACGAAAACTCGGACTCTATTTCGCGTATTTTTCCGAGACGAACGCAATGGCACAGCCCGTTTCCCCTGATTCAGAATATTAAATTTAATTCTGCTCTGATTTATGTTATAACAAGTTATTTAACATACGGGGTGTTACATTCTCCCCTACTTAAAGGATTTCGTCCCCGAAATCTCTAAGTCAAGAAGAACGTATCCTACCAACCAAACAACCATCTACTCAACCATCAAACACTGGCATCCATTGTCCTTAAAACAATTTCTAATGATGTATGAGCATATGCAAAAAGTGTGTGTATATGTTCCCTATCTAATGTATGAACATATGCAAACCATGATAGTGCCATGCATCCATTATGTATGCGAGGGAACCCTATCGACACATACAATATCTACATGAGTGCACAATCATTCACCAAAATGCATCATCCATATGATAACACAATCATTATACATCCATAAATATAGCTTCCTACACACAATTTTATGCAATATGCAATATGAAGTGATTGAGCCGATCTAGTGCCTAGAGTGTGTGTATATGCATCCACGAGCAACCACTAGCAAACACTTGCATCCACTTGCATCCATCATACATAACATGTCTCAAACACATGTTTCAACCATAGGACTATCCTATCTGAAGGTCAAAGGTACTAACGAGAGGACATACTAAGGATAAGATAAGTACCGGTCAAACGATAAAGGAGAAGTTAAAAGACATACTCTCAAAAAGAAATGGATACAAAGAACGCATCTTCGCTTCCGTCTCCCAAGTTGCGTTGCTCTCCTCTTCTCCCCATTGCACTTTGACTAGCTGAACCTCTCGATTCCTCAATTTCCTAGTCTCTGACCCAAGGATGCGAGTAGGAGCTCGTCGAATAGTCGCATCACGCTCTGCTTCCACTTCTCTAAGCAAACTTGGCTCTACCACCTCTGCGGTCTTATGTAGGCACTTCCTCCCATGGAATACATCCTGTACACCACTAAGTCTGTCGGGCAACTCCACCAATGGAAGATGCTCCTCCCATGTACCTCCAAAATCCAAGATACATAGCCTTAAAAGGTCTTCTAAAATATGATTCACCCTCTCGGTCTGGCCGTCCGTCTGAGGATGATATGCGGTACTCAAACGCAACTGAGTCCCTACCGCCTTTTGCAAACTCTTCCAAAACTCTCTAGTGAAGATAGGATCTCGATCACTCACTATACTGGAGGGTACCCGATGCAATCGAACTATCTCTCGAAGATATACAGAAGCTAGCCATGGAGCAGTCCACTTACTCTTCACAGGTATGAAATGGGTGTTCTTAGTAAGTCTGTCTACCACCACCCAAATTCCTGTATTACTCTTTCTCGATCTGGGTAACCTGTCAATAAAATCCAACGAGACGCTGTCCCACTTTCATTGCGGAACCTCCAATGGGTGAAGCAACCCACCCGGTTTCTTTCGCTCCGTCTTCACTCGTTGGCACACCAAGCATCGAGCGACATGCTCGGCCACATCTTTCTTCATACCGGCCCAGAAGAAAAGCCCTCTTCATGTCTTGGTACATCTTACCCCCACCGGGATGAATGGTCATCCTAAAACGGTGTGCGTCATCAAGAATAGCCTTCCTCAAACCCTCGTCCTGCGGTACACAAAGTCTACCGTCTCTACGCAAGCACCCTCTATCTCTAAGGTGTACCTACTCAAATGGCTGGACGACTCCCCCCTTATGAGCTTCTCTACTAACTCAACCAACTGTGGGTCGCCCCTCTGTGCTTCTCCAATCCGCCCCAAAAGAGTAGGTCTAACTTCCAAAGAAGCTAGCAAACCGGGTACAAAGTCAACGGAAGGTCTAAAGTCAAACTTAGAAATAAACTCTAAGCTCCGTCGTTCAACGAACAATGAACTCAAGGACAACCTTTTTCTACTTAAGGTGTCCGTTACCATGTTACCCTTACTCATAGGATGCTAAGGATCCCATCCACTTTTGCTGTCCTAAGACTATGCGCTCGAAGAGTCTACAACACTTCCCTAAGATGTAGGGCATGCTCTTCTCCACCAGAATATCATCCAAAATCATCACAACTGTCTCCCACGTAGACCACCCTAGTCGAATTCGGCATCCCCCAAATGCAAGCCCCAAAGGCCTAAACCAATATCAGACAAACACCCAAGGGATACCTCCTTCGAATTCAGACGACCTACGTGAGACGATACTAGTAAAAATGGCTAAATAATCAAGCCCTTGACCAATTCTGGATGTTCTCGCCAGTCTCGCTCCAAACCCGTCGTTTATCCTATACTGGCCCTGCTCAGCCTATTGAGCACATACGAAAACTTATTTCGCTCCTAGAAAAGACCCAGATGTCATCTACAAAGACCATCACAAACTTACTTAGGTACTCCCTGAACACCCTTCTCATCAAATCAACAAAGTATGCGGGGGCGTTCGTCAAACCCAATGGCATCACCAGCCACTCATAAAAGAAATCATCTGGAGTCCTCAAGGCAGTCTTCTCTATACTATTCTCAGCCACTCTCAACTGATGAAATCCCGTGGCTAAGTCCTACTACAAAAATACTGAGGCGCCAGCCAACTGAACAAAGAGATCATTAATCCTCGGCGATGGGTATCTATTCTTCTTTGTGAGTTTCTTTAGTTCTCTTTAGCCTACACAAAGTCTGAGGGACCCATCCGCAAAAACTACTGGAGCGCCCCACTCCGATATACTTCGTCTTATGACCCCTTCTCAAGCAAATCGCCTACTCGCTTATGGAGTTCCCTCCCCTCACGAGGAGCCTTGTGGCACACTGGCCAAGATACTGATTTGGCATCGTCTACCAAACATATTCGGAAGTCAATCTCCCGTTCCGGAGGTAAGCCCTTCACCTCCTCCAAACCCATCCGAGTATTCCCGGACCACCCTATAAATTGCAAACTCTCGACCTGCGTGTCAAGCGATTCTAGATATCTTAGCATAACAGATTCTATGGGATTACAAGAGATCTCAAGAGTGTCACCCAAGCGGCCCATAAGCCTAACAACTCTCCCCTCAAAATCAAGAACGGCACCCCTACTGGATAACCAGTCCATGCCCACTAACCCATAGCCCGTGAAGCCCAACAAGCATCACATCTAAACCCAACGCTAAGTATAGAAACTTTCAAACCCAAACACATCATGGAGCCCAATTGGGTTTGAAACAACTAAGGGATCATCTACCAACTGGTGTCTCAGTGCAGTGACTCTACTAGTAATGATGAGATAAACGAACTTAATGCGTCAAAATCAAATAAAGTATGGACAGGATGATCGATCAGAAAAACTAGACTTTCAATAGAAGTAGTTCTACCTCTTTCCCGAATCACGAGAGCCTGTACTTGCCCCCTAGCCTGACCTGGTGCCACATGAGCTTGCACCAGTCCTCCTGAGGTAGACCCCGTCCCTTGCTCCTTCTTTGGACAGTTTTTCATCAGATGCCCTGCTTCGCCACAGTGGAAGCAGCCAGTCTTAGTCTTCTTGCGACAATCTTTGTTTAGGTGGCCTAGTGTCCCACAATTGAAGCACCTCTTCTTTCCCTTGCCACCTTTGTTTTGCTGTTGTTGTTGAGGTCTCTTCTGATCTCCTTTCTTCTCGGGTGCTTTACTAGCATTGAAACCCTTCTCTTCCTTATGCATATTTTCTTCTGCTTTTGAGAGAAACTTTGCCTCAAACCTATGCCTGAAATCCACCCAAGAGTCAATCGGGCGTTCTTCATTAGTGACCTCCCACCAGAACGAGGCCTCTCCTTCCATTAACCAAGCGGCCAACCTGACTTTCTTTCCCTCTTCTACTTCCAAGATTTCCATCAATTCTTCCGTCTCATTAAGCCAATCCCTAGCTCCCACAAAAGGTTTTCCTCCCATAGCCTTAAACTTCATACAAGTCATAGCAAAAGTATCCGTGCGAGGAGAAACGAGTGCAACGGGTGAAGGAGGAACATTTGCTGGACCTGCAGCGGCGGCCCTAGCCTCTAACAACCTCCTATACCATACTGGTACCGCTACACTATCCGGAAGAAAAAGATCTTCAGCCATGCTGAGACGAAAAAGGGAAAGATTCAAAATGGAGAATTCGAGAGATAAAGATATGGCTATCGGGGATTATGCTTTTCTTTCAAAAAATTTTCTCCTAAAAGACATGTTTTTGAAAATATCTTTTCCAAAAATGTTTTAGAAAAATAGTTTTCTAAAAATTTTATCTGTTTCGGTAACCTTTGCTCTGATACCACGTGTAACACCCCACACCCGCTATAGTCACTCACTAAGGGAATGCCATAGCATCGGTGGAGTATTTTTAGTGAGTATAGAACAGTAAAATTACAACAAGACAGATATAATGTAATACTTGAAAATTTAAAACATCATCTCATAGCAGCGGAAAGTAAAACATGTTTGGTTACATCATAAAACCATAACAAGAGTCAAGTACAAAATATCCATCCTGAATAAAATAAGTACATAATCCCACTACTCATAACAAATAGCCATAACAGAAAAGATAAGATAAGCTGAGCTCTACATCTACGGTCCGAGCTCCAAGAGATAGATAAAGCAAACTGATCAAAGCCCACTAGCACTAGGCCCAACCTGAGGACCTGAAGGAAAAGATAAAAACAACGGGGGTCAGACATAAGCCTGAGTGAACCCTATCTCCTTAATAATACAATTATTAAAGTAATTAGGGTATGATATGAACTCGGTATGGTATCTTTGGGGATAATGACTACACTAAGTTGCCCACGAACACAGGACGAACTAAGATAACCGTAAAGACGCATCTACCCACCCAAGGATAATTACTAACTGCACCACACCAGACTTATTCACCAAGGGTAATTCCTACACTGCACCACACCAGTTTTACCCACCAAGAGTAATTCCTACTTAAAGGTTGATCCCACTAAGTGTACTTAGTAATTTTTACCCGGTAGTTTCCTGTACCCCTACACAGGTGCCGTCTGCCCCTATTTTTACTAGGTGTACCCACTACCCCCAAGCGATCGGCTCCCTACCGTAGATACCCGTGCTGGTCCCACAAAAGGGGGTGTATCATTCCCCAAAGTGGCTACCATATAATATCACTGTGCACGGCTTTATATCTACACGATGCAACAACGACTTACCAACCAGCCCGGGTCCACACACGCATATGAAACCCGTTGATCCCGCGTTGCCACCGCTAACCCGTTTTGGCCTCTTACAGTCAAGCCCAATATGCGTGTCCCGTCACCCGACTAGAGTCGAGCCTACAAAGATACGTTTGGGATATTGGTTGAAATGGGCCCCCACAAGCTACTACTTAAGCTTGTCGTTTAATCTAGTGCATCCCACTTAACCCTTTAACCATGTCCTCTTACATGTTATAAATCTTGGTTAAGTCCTTTAATCATATTTCAATTGCCACTTAGGGCACCCACTAGATTCCCACATGCCACCCATGGCACTTACTTAACCCCTTAATCATGTTTATGTTCCACCTTGGTTAAGTATTCTAATCGTATTCTCACATGCCACCCATGGCACTTACTTAACCCTTTTATCATGTTTAATTACATGTTCCACCTTGGTTAAGTATTCTAATCGTATTTTTCTATTGCCACCCAAGGCAACCCACTAGTCTCATCATGCCAACCCAAGGCACCCACTTAACCCCTCATGTCCCACTTACATGCTAATATGGTTAAGTGTTTCTTAATTCATTAATTAAGATCATGACCTCATAAAGACCTCCCACATTAGACCGTCTTTTATGACTGCTGGATATGCCGGTTGGTTCCGGGCAGACTTCTGTCATCAAAAGGGCCTAACCTCGTGTCTTTACTTTAATCATGTATTTAATTTATGACTAAGACCTCTCACATTGGGCCAATCATTTGTAGCCGCTGGATGGCCGGTCGGTTCCGGGCAGACTTCCGCTACAAAAGGGTCCAACCTCGTGTCTTAGTTGATTAATTAAACCTAATTAATCACCCCCATATTAATTATCCCTAATTAATATCAAATTTTCCATAACATGGGTAGACCTAACTCAATAGGTAAATTCCCATGGGGTAGACCTAACTCAATAGGTAAATTCCCACTTATGGTAATTAATTTTTTTTTTTTTTTTTTTTTTTGTATGCTTAATCATACCCATTTCAACATACTTTTAATTAACATATTAATTAACCCCATCGTTCCCCACGTAAATCGTCATTATGACATAACATAATAAAGGGAAGATTTACCACACATAACATGGGTTTAGCATATAACTTTATCATGGGTTAAGAGGATGTCAACTTGCATATATGAGCATGTATTAACCCAACTATATTCAACCCAAACTTGCATATTATCAAACATGTGTCTTACATAACATGTTGCATATGAACTTTCATATCATCAAACATGTGATTTGCATAACATGTTGCATATGAACTTACATATCATCATACATGTGATTTGCATAACATGTAGAACTTGCATTTTAGCATATACTTAACTTGCATAAGCACTCACATACTTGCATAAGCATTCATATACTTGCATAAGCTTGCATATCATGTTAAACTTGCATTTCAACATATACATAACTTGCATAAACATTCACATACTTGCATAGGCTTGCATATTATGTTAAACTTGCATTTCAACATATACATAACTTGCATAAACATTCATATACTTGCATAAGCTTGCATATTATGTTAAACTTGCATTTCAACATATACATAACTTGCATAAACATTCACATACTTGCATAGGCTTGCATATTATGTTAAACTTGCATTTCAACATATACATAACTTGCATAAACATTCATATACTTGCATAGCTTGCATATTATGTTAAACTTGCATTTCAACATATACATAACTTGCATAAACATTCACATACTTGCATAGGCTTGCCTATTATGTTAAACTTGCATTTCAACATATACATAACTTGCATAAACATTCATATACTTGCATAGCTTGCATATTATGTTAAACTTGCATTTCAACATATACATAACTTGCATAAACATTCATATACTTGCATAAGATGTTAATCATGCATATAAGCATATACATGACTTGCATAAGTACTCACATACTTGCATAACATGTTTGCATAATGGATCCATATTCACTTAGTGTTTTGCATCATAAACATCATGAAACAACTTGCATAAAAATATCATGATTACATATTATGAAACTTGCATGACATAAGGCATATAACTTGCAAAACACATAATATTCACTACATCAAGCTTGCATAAATATATGGATCCACAAACATAGCCATACTTTATCACATCTTATCATAATCAATTCAATAATTGATTATTAAGGGGATAGAAGCTCACCAAAACAAGATTAGCAAGTTAAATGAAGCAAATCCCAATGATTAAGTAGAAGAAGATGTAGATTAGCTTGCAAATCCTCTTAGGATTTTTAGTGGAGGCTCTCCAATTTTCTAAGTGGTGGCATAATGGCCTTAGATCTATTTTTGGTAAGGATAAGGGGGGTATTAGGGTGTATATATAGATTAGTTAGATGTTTTAGGACCATACGATATACCCTAGAACCAATCCTAGCCTTTAAAGCATGTCTTGGGGAAGAAGTCAAGTGTAGGAACCATTTAGGGCCCAAAAAAAAAACAGCCTAAAACTCATCCCGGGCCTCAAAACATGAGCAGTTTTTGTTTTTGATTTTTCGTGAAACTTTGACGGGCCATAACCTGGTCATACGGACTCCGATTTACGAAAACTCGGACTCTATTTCGCGTATTTTTCTGAGACGAACGCAATGGCACAGCCCGTTTCCCCTGATTCAGAATATTAAATTTAATTCTGCTCTGATTTATGTTATAACAAGTTATTTAACATACGGGGTGTTACAGTCCGCCTCCCCTTCTTCCTCTTCTCCACTCCTCCCTCCTCCTCTTCCCCTCCTCGTGCGACGCAAACCCCGAGACCCCACCCTGCTTCCACCTCGCGACGCAAACCCCGAGACCCCCCTCGCCTGCGATGCCACCGCGCCACCTTCCTCCTGTTGCTGCCGCCACTGCTTCTTCTTCCTACTTTCGGCCCCTCGAGCACACCTCCGACAGTAAACACCCCCTCTCCTTCCCTATTTCAATGTAAGTTGTTTATTCTCCTTTGATTTTTTTTGGTATAGGAATGATTAGATTTTTGGGGTACATAAAAGTAAGATTTTTATAAATAAAGACATGATCTTTATACAGTAGAGAATGTAAAAAGGAGGGTTTTATATATGTAGATAATAAAAATATAATTTTTATATAAGATAGATAATAAAAATGTGATCTTTATATGGTAGGATATAAAAATATGTGATTTTTAAATAAGTGAAAGACGATACTTTCATATGGTGAAAGATCGAATGTTTATATCAAAGAAAGCGTTTTAAAAATAGAATTTTTATATGAATATAGGAAGAAGAAAGATCGAATTTTTATAATATAGAAAGGATAAAAATATAATCTTTATATTATAGGAAGGTTAAAAATATGATTTTTATTAGGTGGGTAGAATAAAAATATAATTTTTATATTATATAAATAGTTAAAATTTGATCTTTATATAGTGAAAATAATAAAAATATAATTTTTATTTGAGTAGAAGTATTAAAAATTCAATCTTTATATAAGAAGTAGAAATATAAAAATATAATTTTTATATTGAAATAAGCGTTGTTAAAATATATATGAATTCGAAATAAAAATGGAATTTCTATTTATTGAAATGAAGAAATAAAAATATGATTTTTATTTATTGAATGAAGCAATATAAATAATATTTTTGTTTGAACAGCGAGAAAAGGACTACAATGGTCATTTCAACCGATCCAGACGGTTCAGCAGTTCAAAAGCAAAGCACGGTGGAGTGGATCCCTCTGTGAGAACTTCTCACCTTTAATTTTATTTTTCTAGTTAATAATATATACTAGGATGCTGACGGTGTTTAGTAGCACCCGACACCTATCGTCCACAGACCATGGACGGCTTGTATGCTTGTTTGTTTGATTGATTTTGATGTGTAGTTGATCGTGTGATGTGAAATGAAGTAAAATATTTATATAGAAAATAAATATTGTATAGTTAAAAATAGAATTTTTAACGTGTATGTAAAATGAAATAAATAGTTATAAATGAATTGGACGATTTGTTTATAAACACATATTTGACTGATATTGATTGGGACGATAAATTTTACACATCGCCCAACTGCACAAATAATATTCAGTGTTTGTGATGTGAAACCCCACACGGGTATTGGGATGATATTTGGTGTACACTAATCCCAATTATTTTGTTATATGTCGATCGATTGGTCAACAAACTTTGTAAGCGTCAATTATTCATATTTGATGCTTATACATTTGTGTTGTGCACTTTGGATGATGGTTGATTATTTATCGTTGCTATTATATACATGTGTTGTATGGAATCCATATAATTAACATTATATGTTAATTGATTGGGCCTCATTCCAATTGAGAAGATAAAGAATATTATAAAATAAGATTCATGTGTTGACCGTACTCATTTGTTGAGATTATTCAGGTGTGGAACGAAATATTTTAACAATAAAAATTAACATCTTTTTTCAAAATTTTATAAAATATATTATATAATAAAAATAGTTGTGTTGACCATACTCATTCGTTGAGATTAGGCAAGTGTTGAAAGAAATATAGATTCATGTGTTGAATAGAATAAATATTCATTTGTTGAATAGAATAAAGAAGTTTTTGAAAAATATAAAGCCGTGTTGATTAGTGATGCGCCATTTTGACGCGAGCGATATTTATATCGATTTTATTCGTTTTTATAGTGAATATTGAAAAGAGATTTAAAAATCGAATATTTAGAAAATAAATTCGAATTTAATTGAATATAAAATAAATTCGACTTAAAATGGATTAAAGTAAAATTCGAATTGAAATTGAATTGAAATGAATTTGAATTCAAATTAAATAATATTGAAATGAATTCGAATTGAATGGAAATCAAATGGAAAACGAATTTATATGGGAAAATTCATTTTTGATTCGAAATTGAATATGAAGTTGAAATTGTTTTTGAAACGAATTTAAAAAGAATTATAAAATTCGTTTTAAATGGAAATCGACGAAATATATATTATATATTATATATATATATATATAATATAATGGCCTGAATAGGACGCGCCGCGCTGCGGCAATACGTGAATTTCGACCATTGACTTCGAATAGACGTTACGGGAGATCCGACCGTCGGATTATCCTAAAACCGGAACCGTTGGGTTCGTATCGAAAAGAGCTTTCTAACGAATAATGGAAATTTGAAATCTAATGGTTGGATTTGGAGATACGTCCAAATCAAGTTTAGAAAAGGTCGTTGTAAGTGCAGTTCGACGACCGTTATTGGAAATCGACTGTACGGGCCTTGATAAAATTATTAAAAATATCTATAATTTGTGTAAAATTATACTATATAATTTGGAAAGAACTGGGATGAAAAATTCCCTATTTGAAAGGATAAAAATATATTTTTATCAAAATAAACTAATTTTGAACTTGAATTAAAATCCAATATTTTTAAATAAATAAATTGGGTTTGAAGTGGTTTTAAAAATAATCAGAATTTGATATTGAATATAAGCCGATATATTTTCTATTCAGAGTCTTGTATTTAATATCAAATGTGATTTGGGTTTGTCGTGAACTGTGTTTTAAATGGCATTTGTTCTTTAACCCAGTAAAAGGAGTTTTAATGAATCTTTAATTAGATTGAAATGTGAATTGATAATTTAAATTACCGGATTTGGAAAGTGATCGAGAATGGAGTATCGCCAGTTTTGCTCCGAGCGATAGTAAATCTTTAATTAGATTTAAACGTGAAATGGTAATTAAATTTATCGATAACACCGTGGTGTTAGTTATGGGGTAATAACAGTTTTGCTCCATGGGATGAATAGGTTGGGATTGGGAAATAAAATAAATAATTACTTCGGTGCAGTTCGCTAATCCCGGCTAGTTTGGAAAACCATAATATGGTTTAAAATGACACCCAAAGGAAGATTAAAGAATAAATTTTATAGAGTTTATCTTTGATAAAATTAATGGGAACCTTTCCCAAAGAATGTGAATAATTGAATAAATGAATATTCAGAATTGGAATGAGGCGTATATTGTGTTTGTGTAACATTTGTTTATTATATACGTGGGTTATTCGGAAAGGCCGGGTTTATACCCATTCTGAATAACCGATTCGACGATATGTCGAAGATGAAGACGGTGGTTGAAGACCGGAAGTCTTCACATCGTTTGGGTGATTACTGATGATCTTGATTGGATTGTACACCCAAGATGAGGGAATCAGTCGGTGATCGTCCAAACGTACTTGGAGATCGATGGATATGCGAGGAAAGTGCCTCCGGTTTCGTTCAGACCCAGAACGGACTTGTAAATGGACTGTGTGTTTGACATTGGATTTTATTCTGTGTTGATTGATCTCTATTAAATATACATCTGTTTGGCGGTGGAGAATTTATTCTCTTGCTTAACGCCCTTCTCTGAGACATACGAGCTCAGAGGTTGTATATCGATGGACATCAATCGCATGGAGTGAATTGCCGATGTGGCACGCGTGTGGCGGCCCGCCCCGCACCAACCGACATTTACTCCAAAAGTGCGCTGTACACATGTCCAGTTAGCACGGGACGGTCGCCAAAGAAAGGAAAGAAGACGAAGAATCAACAAAGAACCTGTAGAATGTCTCACAGTGCATAGAACAAAATATAATAATAACATACTTGTCATAAAACAGGAGAGACAGTGCATAAGCTGAAAACCAGAACTAAGCATCATAGCAGCGGAAATCCAAAATACAGATTATTACAACTTTTCAAACGGTCTCAAACGAAAAAGCAAGATAAAGAGGGTACACTACTAATGCCCAAGTATTGACCACCAACGACACAGGGAGAATATCTATATATCCTACGTGGAAGCCTCCTGCTCGCCTCCGAATCAGCTACTCGCGCATCACCAGCAAACCTGTCTCTAGTCTGCTCGTGTGAGCACCTAGAGTAATAAGAGGAGACATAAAACTCTGGGTCAGACATAAAGCCTGGTATGAGCGATAAGCATCTAAACAGAACAATAACAAGTAGACTAAAACATACCTGAACCTGGACCTGCAACCAAAGAGTTAGCACTACATACTGTACAACACTCTAAGGTGACATTTCAAATGGTGCAAAGATAACGGGGGTGGGGGTGTGCATGTCATAGTGATGGCAAACAATCAAGCATAGCAACCATCCTCACATCTCTCACTCAGTGCGTAAAGCATACGATATTCACCACTTCGATCACCTCAACACCTTGCTATGATCACTTTGCCCCATGAAGTCATAAATGGCTTCACTACACTAATACATAGCCACTAATCCTTCGCTATGTCCACTTGCCCCATGGAGTTATTCACCCGATCTGCGCTGGCTCATAGCCTTACTAGCTCTTTACTATGTCCACTTGCCCCATGGAGTTGTTCACCCCATCTACGCTAGCTCATAGTCCTACTAATCCTTTACTATGTCCACTTGCCCCATGGAGTTGTCCACCCCATCTGCGCTGGCTCATAGTCCTACTAGTCCTTTACTATGTCCGCTTTGCCCCTCGAGTCATTACGACTCTACTGCACTGGCTCATAGTCTTACTACGATCACTTTGCCCCTCGAGTTATAGTGACTCTACTGCACTGATAACGTAGTCCTATCATTCATGGTGAATCGAAGTTATGAACGTCGACAACTCCTTAGCACGCGTCCCGCAGCAAAGCCCAACCTTGAAGTGAACTCATTGATCCTCAACTGGATCCTGAGCTCTAACTTCCATTTGGACTACCTTTGCATCTCGGGTTATTGGTCATCACCATCGGATCGGTTCGGCCTTCCATACCCCATTTGGATCGGATTGGCTCTCCAGCACGCCACGGTTCGGATCGTCATCGCGGTCCTCTTTCTCTTTACCTCAGATCATGCTCATCTCCTCGGTTCGAATCGGAATACCCCATAAGGGTCGGGTCGCGCTCCTCCAGCTCGTGGCTCCTTCTGGTTCGGATGGCGTCTCGTGGTTCATCGGATCGTGGATGCTGTCTTCCTCTGGTCGGATCGGGGTGCGAAGCACGAGAGCGGATCAGGTATGAGGGCTGCTGGCGGATCGTGAAGGGGTTTCGCGATCGAGTGGCACAGGGTTCGGTTCGTAGTGAGTGCTAGTGATTCGGGTCGTGGGGTGTTTCCACGAACGAGTCGGTTCGGTGGCTCTCTCCTGCGATCCGATCCGAGGTAAATCCCTGCACTTTGGCCAGCGACTGTCTATACGCCTCTCGACGTCGTTTTCGACCATTCTAACTTTTCTAATCAATCACAAAGCATACCATACAGTCATAGCAACATAGGGAATCAACCACAAACATCAAAACAACAAAATGATAGGTTAAAATGGATCAAACATAGCCAAAACCCCATATTTTCCCTTAAGCTTGTTTAAGTGAAACTTATGATATGATTAGCAAAACTTAACCAAAATAACCCAAATTCATATCAGATGTCTAAAACATCATTTAAGATTTTATAAATATTTTTCCAGAATTTATTAGTGTATAAATTCGCTAATATTCACTAATTACCCTTAATCAACCATAATTTGTGAGGAACTATGCAAATCACTCACCTTAGCCACAAATAAAACTTAGATCTGAAATAAATCTCTGATTTGGTGCGAATCCCGATGCTAAACAACAGCTCTAACGTTGATTTGGTGTAGATCTCCCTTGATTTGATGTTGCTAAGCTTAATCTTCAAGTTGCTAATGATTTGGAGGTGATTTAGGGGTTGGAGGCCATTGTTAGGGTTTCTTGGAGATAAATGGAAGCTAGAAAACTGAAATGAAATGATTCTCTTACTCATTTCAGCCTCCCCATAACCCTAATCCCGAAATGGGTTATGGGCCTATTCAATAATCACCCTATTTGGCCCGGTTAAGCAGTTTTTCACCTTACAAACCTTATTTCAGCCATATCTCCCAAACGGTAAGTCCGTTTCTCACATGTGACCACTCTACGGAAAGGTAAACCATCAAACGAAGCCAATGGAAGTGGTTTCAGGTCAAAACTCCTTCCCAATCAAATGTTATGGCCAAAACAAAATCAGCTAGGGGCAAAACGGTCATTTAAAAATCGACAAAAATCATGAACATGGGAAATGACTCTAATTGTTGTTTCCCAAAGTTACATGACCATATAACCTCATATGGGAAAGAAATAAATATTCTACGATCCTCCGATGCGTAGAATGCGGGCTGTTACATCCTCCCCCCCTTAAGAAATTTCGCCCCCGAAATTCCCTAACCAAAACACACAAAGGGTCCCCCATGCCTATCAACCATAAACAACAATCAAACATGCAAAACAAACAAAACAAGTCTATCCTAGCATGCAGAATAACTAGATCGCAAAGTAAATCTTACCAGGCAAAGAGTTCTGGATATGTCTTCCTAATGCTCTCCTCTGTCTCCCAAGTACAGTCATTCTCGTTCTCGCCCCACTGAACCTTGACTAGCTTCACCGCCTTCCTTCGAAGTTGCTTTGTATCATGCTCGATAATACGAATCGGCTTGCGGTTCCCTACCGCCTCGGGTTCCACTTTGAAGTCCTCTAACTGATCAGGTGAAATAGTCATATCTGGGTCGTGTACGAACTTCCTTAGCTGGGAAACATGAAATACGTTGTGAACTCCCGCCATCTTCTCTGGTAAGTCAACTCTATACGCCAAATTCCCAACTTATTCAAGAACTGGGAATGGACCAACGAATCTTGGTGCTAACTTTCCCCTCCTGCCAAATTGAATCACGCTCTTTAATGGAGAAATCTTGACGAACTCCAAGTCATCAAAGGAGAATTTCAAGTCTCTTCTCCTCTTATCAGCATAACTCTTCTGCCTATCTTGGGCAGCCTTCATACGTTGTTGAATGACCTTTATCTTGTCTGAAGTTTCTCTTACCACATCTGGTCCAAGCACAAACTTCTCACCAGTCTCTATCCAACACGACGGTGAGTTGCACGGTCTTCCATACAAAGCTTCAAATGGAGCCATACCGATACTGGATTGGTAGCTATTATTATATGCAAACTCTACTAGATGCAATTGGTCATCCCATGATCCACCAAAATCCAATATACAAGCTCTCAAGAGATCTTCCAATATACGATTCACCCTCTCTGTCTGACCGTCGGTCTGAGGATGATATGCGGTAATGAGATGTAATTCTGACCCTAAAGCCTCTTGTAAGCTCTTCCAAAACCCACTAGTAAACAATGGATCTCGGTCACTCAAAATGCCTTTGGGTACTTCATGAAATCTCACTACCCACTTCATATACAGTTCTGCTAACTTAGCTGCAGTTCTGTTTGACTTAATTGGTATAAATCTTATAGTCTTGGGCAATCGATCTACAATTACCCAAATGCTATCATGTCCCGATCTAGTTCGTGGTAAACCATCAATGAAATCCATTGAGACTTGCTCCCATTTCCATTCGGGAATTTCTAATGGTTGTAACAAACCACTGGGCTTCTTTTGCTCGGCTTTAACTAGCTGGCAATTCATGCACTTGGATATGAACTTCCCAACGTCTCTTTTCATCCCTTCCCAGTAGTAAGTCTTCTTCATATCTCGATACATCTTGTTACCAACGGGGTGTATAGTCAGTTTTGAGTGATGACATTCTCTAAGCACTTCATCTCTCAAACTATTCACGTTGGGTACAACTAGTCTTCCATTCTTTCGAAGCCATCCTTCACGATCAAGCCCATACAAATTCATTTCCTCATTATTTCCCCTTTCCAACTTGGAGATGATTTCCAATAGATTAGGATCGTCTCTCTGGCTGGAACCAATCCGCTCAATCAAAGTGGGTCTGAACATTAAACTAGCTTGCATTTCTGGATCCAATTCGCACTTTGATCTGAAATCAAACCCTGCGATATACTCCAGTTGCTTCCATTCAAGAAACATAGCCCCTAAGCTGACATGTATCCTACTCAAGGCATCGGCTACCGCATTGCCTTTCCCAGGTGTATATGCGATATCAAAATCATACGAAGCCAAGAACTCTAACCATCTCTACTGACGGAGATTCAGATCCTTCTGATAGAAAAGATACTTTAACGATTTATGATCGGTAAACAACTCGAATCTTTCTCCCAAGAGATAATGTCTCCACATCTTCAACACAAACATGATCGCTGCCAATTCCAAATCATGGGTAGGGTACCTTTTCTCATGCGACTTCAATTGCCGACTAGCATAAGATACTACCCTACCTCCTTGCATCAATACAGCACTTAATCCGGTACCACAAGCATCCGTGTATACCGTCATCTCTTCATTCCGTTTAGGAATGACTAACACTGGTGCACGCGTCAACTTTTCCTTTAGACTCTTGAATGCATTCTCACACATTCCATTCCAGACGAAGTCCTGATTCTTCTTTGTCAACTGAGTCAACGGTGCCGCTGTCTTGGAGAAGTCCTGGATAAACTTACGATAATATCCAACTAATCCCAAGAAACTTCTTACGCCTGTTGCATTCTTGGGCACAGACCAATCCTGTACCGTAGCCACCTTCGCATGGTCCACGGCAATACCATTCTTTGAAACAACATGGCCCAAGAATCTCACTTCTCTCCTCCAGAAGTGACACTTAGAAAACTTCGCTTTCAATTGGTGTTTCCTCAACACCTCCAACACTGTTCTCAAATGTTCCTTGTGTTCCTCGTCTGCCCTCGATTAAACAAGGATATCGTCCACGAACACAAGAACAAACTTATTCAATTGATCTCTGAATACTCTATTCATAAGATCCACGAAGTATGCTGGTGCATTGGTCAACCCAAATTGCATAACCAACCACTCATAAAATCCAGACGGCGTCCTAAATGCCGTTTTCGAAACACTCTCATCCGCTGCTCGGAGCTGATGAAATCCTATCGCGAGGTCCAACTGGGAGAACACTCTTGCTCCTTCCAGTTGATCAAACAAATCATCTATCTGTGGTAGAGGATACTTATTCTTCCTCGTTACCTTATTCAACTCGCGATAGTCCAGACATAAACGAAGGGAACCATCTGCCTTAGTGGCAAACACAACTGGTGCTCCCCACTCGGAGACACTTCTTCTAATAAATCCCTTCTTCAAAAGATCGCTTACTTGCACCCCGAGCTCTCGCTGCTCCCTTGGTGCCATACGACGAAGTGGCATCACTATAGGTCTGGCATCTTTCACTAAATCAATACGGAACTCAATCTCTCGGTGTGGTGGAAGCCCGGTGACCTCCTCGAAGACGTCCGGATACTGGCCAACCACGGGCACATCTGACAACTCATCATGTGGGATGTCGAGGGAATTTATAAAACTAGCCATTACCCCATCACTAGGTAGACTACCAAACACTACCCTCCGCCCATCATCCGCTCTAACTGTCACTAAAAAGCCCTCACAGTCTACCACCACCCCGTATCTTTGGAGCCAATCGACTCCCAATATAATGCCATACCCAGTAAAGCCCAAAACAAAGCAATCACAAACAAACAAACAAACATCCATGACTCGATAAGACCAAATTTCGGCAAATCATACTAACATTAGTCGAACCACCAATCAGGTTCGTCACAACCAACGGTCTATCGACTATCTCGGGTTCCAGTCCCAACCTATCTACCAGGTCACTAGATATGAAGGAACGGGAAGCCCCAGTATCAAACAAAACTCGAACTGGTACATCATAAATAGAAAGCATACCCTGAATGATGACATTCTTTCCTTTCTGCGCCGCAGTTGGGGCATTCGACGAAGAAGGAACAACATCGATAGCTTATGCTTTCACAATCTGCTTCTCCTTAAGAGGTTGTGGACACTTGTCCTTATGATGTCCCACTTTGCCACAGTTGTAACACTTCCTTTCCGTTGGCTTGGCCCGACATTCTTTAGCATAATGGCCCTTCTTACCACAGTTGAAGCACTCAACATCTTTCTTACTCTTTTTCTGGCCATCCTTATCTTGGTTCTGTTTCCTCTTATTCTGAGAGTTATTCTTGCCTCCACCGCCCGCTTGCAGTTTTGGCCCTTCTGCAGATGCAGCCTCAGTCTTTGGCTAAGGGTAAAGACTCTCTGATTTCAAAGCTTTCCCCACAATCGTTTCAAAAGTCTCATCGATGTGGTTAATAAGCCTTTCCCCCAAGTATCCATCCAAATCAGTAATGAATTTATCATTCTTCTTCTCAGGAGTATCGACAAGAGATAGTCCATACTTCGACAAAGTGTCGAACTCAGCAATATAGTCAGAGACTGCCCTACCATTCTGCTTGAGTTCCAAAAATCTCTTAAACAACACTGACTTCTGGGCAGCTGGAATGAACTTCTCGCTAAAGCGAGCCTTGAACTGATCACAAGTAACCTGATCTTCTGGAGTAGCTGTTCTAATGGCATTCCACCAATTCATCGCTCGCCCTTGCAGCTGACGAGACGCTAGCCTTCTCTTCATCGCATCCTCGATACCCAAGTCGTCGAAGATACGATCACAGCTATCCAACCAATCCTGAACATCTATGGCCGACTCCGTTCCGTGGAACGGCTTCCCACCAAGATTAGTGTAATCCTTGCACAACTTGGCGAAATCGACCCTAGGCGCCTGCACTATTGGACCACCACCACCATTTCCGTTATTGGGAACTTCTTCCTGAACATCCCTAAGCATCTCCCTCATGAAATTAGTGAACATAGTTCTCATGTCAGGAACATTCCCATTATTGGTCCCTCTACCAGCACCTCTTGCGTATCGTCTCATCATTCAATCTGTAAGGAGAAACGATTAATGACCCCATAGTGGTGCTAGTGCAGTACGACTTCATTCTTATACTACTAATAGTATATATAGATAACTTTTTAAAACCAAAGTAATCACAAATACGTGCTCTCATATACGTATTATCTCTCCCTAGTGTCTTTCCCTAGGTTAACTACGCAACCTAGAGCTCTGATACCAAGTTTGGCGGCCCGCCCCGCACCAACCGACATTTACTCCAAAAGTGCGCTGTACACATGTCCAGTTAGCACGGGATGGTCGCCAATGAAAGAAAAGAAGACGAAGAATCAACAAAGAACCTGTAGAATGTCTCACAGCGCATAGAACAAAATATAATAATAACATACTTGACATAAAACAGGAGAGACAGTGCATAAGCTGAAAACCAGAACTAAGCATCATAGCAGCGGAAATCCAAAATACAGCTTATTACAACTTTTCAAACTGTCTCAAAAGCAAAAGAAAGATAAAGAGGGTACACTACTAATGCCCAAGTAGTGACCACCAACGACACAGGGAGAATATCTATATATCATACGTGGAAGCCTCCTGCTCGCCTCCGAATCAGCTACTCGCGCATCACCAGCTAACATGTCTCTAGTCTGCTCGTGTGAGCACCCAGAGTAATAAGAGGAGACATAAAACTCTGGGTCAGACATAAATCCTGGTATGAGCGATAAGCATCTAAACAGAACAATAACAGGTAGACTAAAACATACCTGAACCTGGACCTGCAACCAAAGAGTTAGCACTACATACTGTACAACACTCTAAGCTGACATTTCAAATGGTGCAAAGATAACGGGGGTGGGGGTGTGCATGTCATAGTGATGGCAAACAATCAAGCATAGCAACCATCCTCGCATCTCTCATTCAGTGCGTAAAGCATACGATATTCACCACTTCGATCACCTCAACACCTTGCTATGATCACTTTGCCCCATGAAGTCATAAATGGCTTCACTACACTGATACATAGCCACTAATCCTTCACTATGTCCACTTGCCCCACGGAGTTATTCACCCCATCTGCGCTGGCTCATAGCCTTACTAGCTCTTTACTATGTCCACTTGCCCCATGGAGTTGTTCACCCCATCTGCGCTGGCTCATAGTCCTACTAATCCTTTACTATGTCCACTTGCCCCATGGAGTTGTTCACCCCATCTGCGTTGGCTCATAGTCCAACTAATCCTTTACTATGTCCGATTTGCCCTTCGAGTCATGACGACTCTACTGCACTAGCTCATAGTCTTACTACGATCACTTTGCCCCTCGAGTCAAAGTGACTCTACTGCACTGATAATGTAGTCCTATCATTCATGGTGAATCGATATTATGAACGTCGATAACTCCTTAGCACGCGTCCCGCAGCAAAGCCCAACCATGAAGTGAACTCATTGATCCTCAACTGCATCCTGAGCTCTAACTTCTATTTGGACTACCTTTGCATCTCGGGTTATTGGCCATCACCATCGGATCGGTTCGGCCTTCCATACCACATTTGGATCGGATCGGCTCTCTAGCACGCCACGGTTCGGATCGTCATCGCGGTCCTCTTTCTCTTTGCCTCAGATCATGCTCATCTCCTCGGTTCGGATCGGAATACCTCATATGGGTTGGGTCACGCTCCTCCAGCTCGTGGCTCCTCCTGGTTCGGATCGGCGTCTCGTGGTGCATCGGATCGTGGATGATGTCTTCCTCTGGTCAGATCGGGGTGCGAAGCACAAGAGCGGATAGGGTATGAGGGCTGCTGGCGGATCGTGAAGGGGTCTCGCGATCAAGTGGCACACGGTTCGATTCGTAGCGAGTGCGAGTGGTTCGGGTCGTGGGGTGTTTCCGTGAACGGGTCGGTTCGGTGGCTCTCTCCTGCGATCCGATCCGAGGTAAATCCCTACACTTTGTCCAGCGACTGTCTATACGCCTCTCGACGGCGTTTTCGATCATTCTAACTTTTCTAATCAATCACAAAGCATACCATACAGTCATAGCAACATAGGAAATCAACCACAAACATCAAAACAACAAAATGATAGGTTAAAATGGATCAAACATAGCTAAAACCCCATATTTTGCCTTAAGCATGTTTAAGTGAAACTTATGATATGATTAGCAAAACTTAACCAAATTAACCCAAATTCATATCAGAGGTCTAAAACATCATTTAAGATTTTATAAATATTTTTCCAGAATTTATTAGTGTATAAATTCGGTAATCTTCACTAATTACCCTTAATCAACCATAATTAGTGAGGAACTATGCAAATCACTCACCTTAGCCACAAATAAAACTTAGATCTGAAATAAATCTCTGATTTGGTGCGAATCCCGATGCTAAACAGCATATCTAACGTTGATTTGGTTTAGATCTCCCTTGATTTGATGTTGCTAAGCTTAATCTTCAAGTTGCTAATGATTTGGAGGTGATTTAGAGGTTGGAGGCCATTTTTAGGGTTTCTTGGAGATAAGTGGAGGCTAGAAAACTGAAATGAAATGATTCTCTTACTCATTTCAGCCTCCCCATAACCCTAATCCCGAAATGGGTTATGGGCCTATTCACTAATCACCGTATTTGGCCCGGTTAAGCAGTTTTTCACCTTCCAAACCTTTTTTCAGCCATATCTCCCAAACGGTAAGTCCGTTTCTCACATGTGACCACTCAACGGAAAGGTAAACCATCAAACGAAGCCAATGGAAGTGGTTTCAGGTCAAAACTCCTTTCCAATCATAAGTTATGGCCAAAACAAGATCAACTAGGGGCAAAACGGTCATTTAAAAATTGGCAAAAATCATGGACATGGGAAATGACTCTAATAGTTGTTTCCCAAAGTTACATGACCATATAACCTCATATGGGAAAGAAATAAATATTCTACGATCCTCCGATGCATAGAATGCGGGTTGTTACATATTACCCCCCTTAAGAAATTTCGCCCCCGAAATTTCCTAACCAAAACACACAAAGGGTCCCCCATGCCTATCAACCATAAACAACAATCAAACATGGAAAACAAACAAAACAAGTCTATCCTAGCATGCGGAATAAATAGATCGCAAAGTAAATCTTACCAGGCAAAGAGTTCTGGATACGTCTTCCTAATGCTCTCCTCTGTCTCCCAAGTATAGTCATTCTCATTCTCGCCCCACTGAACCTTGACTAGCTTCACCGCCTTCCTTCGAAGTTGCTTCGTATCGTGCTCGATAATACGAATCAGCTTGCGTTTCCCTACCGCCTCGGGTTCCACTTCGAAGTCCTCTAACTGATCAGGTGAAATAGTCATATCTGGGTCGTGTACGAACTTCCTTAGCTTGGAAACATGAAATACGTTTTGAACTCCCGCCATCTTCTCTGGTAAGTCAACTCTGTACGCCAAATTCCCAACTTGTTCAAGAACTGGGAATGGACCAACGAATCTTGGTGCTAACTTGCCTCTCCTGCCAAATCAAATCACGCTCTTTAATGGAGAAATCTTGACAAACACCAAGTCATCAACAGAGAATTTCAAGTCTCTTCTCCTCTTATCAGCATAACTCTTCTGCCTATCTTGGGCAGCCTTCATTCGTTGTTGGATGACCTTTATCTTGTCTGAAGTTTCTCTTACCACATCTGGTCCAAGCAAAAACTTCTCACCGGTCTCTATCCAACACGACGGTGAGTTGCACGGTCTTCCATACAAAGCTTCAAATGGAGCCATACCGATACTGGATTGGTAGCTATTATTATATGCAAACTCTACTAGATGCAATTGGTCATCCCATGATCCACCAAAATCCAATATACAAGCTCTCAAGAGATCTTCCAATATACGATTCACCCTCTCTGGCTGACCATCGGTCTGAGGATGATATGCGGTAATATGCAAATGATGAGTATTATAGATGCTTTAAAATGTAGAATAGCAAACATACGACATTGTTTTACCTGATTACTTAGTCACTAAGCAACCTGCTTAGTCAATATGAAAATATGAATATTCTGCTAATATTTGAAAACTTTTTCGTCTTATTCACACAAATTCTACTCCCAAGGTCGAAACGTGTTTTTAAAAACACTATTAATTAATGATGAGTATTATACGTATTTGAAATGGTAGAGTTTCAAACATGCGGTAGTGCTTTACCTGATTACTTGAGCACCAAGAAACTTACTTATTCGATGCAAACATCAAAGTTTCAGTTATATTTTGAATTTTTCTTGATCTTATTAGCACGGATCCAGGGTCCAAACATAATATGCAAATGATGAGTGTTATAGATGCTTTAAAATGTAGAATAGCAAACATGAGGCAATGTTTTACCTGAGTACTTAGTCACTAAGCAAACTGCTCAATCAATATGAAAATACGAATATTGTACTAATATTTGAAAACTTTTTCATCTTATTCACATAAATTCTACTCCCAAACTCGAAACGTGTTTTGTAAAATAATATTATTTAATGATGAGTATTATATGTATTTGAAATGGTGGAGTTTCAAACATGCGCGGCAGTGTTTTACCTGATTACTTGAGCACCAAGAAACCTACTTATTCGATGCAAACATCAAAGTTTCACTTATATTTTGAAACTTTCTTAATATTATAGGCGTGGATCCAAGGTCCAAAAGGTAATATGCAAATGATGAGTATTATAGATACTTTAAAATGTAGAATAACAGACATGCGGAAGTGTTTTACCTGATTACTTAGTCACTAAGCAACCTGCTCAGTCAATATGAAAATATGAATATTCTACTAATATTTGAAAACATTTTCGTCTTATTCACACAAATTCTACTCCCAAAGTCGAAACGTGATTTTAAAAGCACTATTATTTAATGATTAGTATTATATGTATATGAAATGGTAGAGTTTCAAACATGCGGTAGTGTTTTACCTGATTACTTGAGCACCAAGAAACCTACTTATTCGATGCAAACATCAAAGTTTCACTTATATTTTGAAACTTTCTTAATATTATAGGCATGGATCCAAGGTCCAAAAGGTAATATGCAAATGATGAGTATTATAGATGCTTTAAAATGTAGAATAGCAGACATGCGGAAGTGTTTTACTTGATTACTTAATCACTAAGCAACCTGCTCAGTCAATATGAAAATATGAATATTCTACTAATATTTGAAAACTTTTTCGTCTTATTCACACAAATTCTACTCCCAAAGTCGTAACGTGTTTTTAAAAACACTATTATTTAATGGTTGGTATTATATGTATTTGAAATGGTAGAGTTTCAAACATGCGGTAGTGTTTTACCTGATTACTTGAGCACCAAGAAACCAACTTATTCGATGCAAACATCAAAGTTTCACTTATAGTTCGAAACTTTCTTGATCTTATTGGCACGGATCCAGGGTCCAAACGGTAATATGCAAATGATGAGTGTTGTAGATGCTTTAAAATGTAGAATATCAAACATGCGGCAGTGTTTTACCTAATTACTTAGTCACTAAGCAACCTGCTCAGTCAATATAAAAATATGAATATTCTATTAATATTTGAAAACTTTTTCGTCTTATTTACACAAATTCTACTCCCAAAGTCGAAACGTGTTTTTAAAAACACAACTATTTAAATATGAGTATTATATGTATTTGAATCGGTAGAGTTTCAAACATACGGCAGTGTTTTACCTGATTACTTGAGCACCAAGAAACCTACTTATTCGATGTAAACATCAAGGTTTCACTTATATTTTGAAAATTTGTTGATCTTATTGGCGCGGATCCATGGTCCAAACGGTAATATGCAAATGATGAGTGTTGAAGATGCTTTAAAATGTAGAATAGCAAACATGCGGCAGTGTTTTACCTGATTACATTGTCCCTAAGCAACCTGCTCAGTCAATATGGAAATATGAATATTCTACTAATATTTGAAAACTTTTTCGTCTTATTCACACAAATTCTACTCCCAAAGTCGAAACGTGTTTTTAAAAACACTATTATTTTATTATGTGTATTATATGTATTTGAAATTATAGAGTTTCAAACATGCGGCAGTGCTTTACCTGATTACTTCAGCACCAAGAAACCTACTTATTGGATACAAACATCAAAGTTTCACTTATATTTTGAATCTTTCTTGATCTTATTGGCGCGGATCCAGGGTCCAAACGGTATTATTCAAATGATGAGTATTATAGATGTTTTAAAATGTAGAATAGCAAACAAACGACAGTGTTTTACCTGATTACTTAGTCACTAAGCAACCTGCTCAGTCAATATGAAAATATGAATATTCTACTAATATTTGATAACTTTTCCTCCTATTCACACAGATTCTACTCCCAAAGTCGAAACGTGTTTTTAAAAACACTATTATTTAATGATGAGTATTATATGTATTTGAAATGGTAGAGTTTCAAACATGCGGCAGTGATTTACCTGATTACTTGAGCACCAAGAATCCTACTTATTCGATGCAAACATCAAAGTTTCACTTATATTTTGAAACTTTCTTGATCTTATTGGCGCGGATCCAGGGTCCAAACGGTAATATGCATATGATGAGTGTTATAGATGCTTTAAAATGTAGAATAGCAAACATGCGTTAGTGTTTTACCTGATTACTTAGTCACTAAGAAACCTGCTCAGTCAATATGAAAATATGAATATTCTACTAATATTTTAAAACTTTTTCGTCTTATTCACACAGATTCTACTCCCAAAGTCGAAACGTGTTTTTAAAAACCCTATTAATTTGTAATAACCCGAAAATCTGGACTAGTTTAAAAATTTTATTTTGGCAATTTTAGTGAATTTTGAATATTTAAAATAGATTATTTTAAATAATATCGAAAAAAAATTATTTTGAATATAATTCCAACGTATATATTTATATAGATCGTCGTTAGAATATAAATATTTATTTTAAATTATAAAAGGAATTGAAATTGGCGCGGTAGTTCGATAATTCAATTTCAAACTTCAAATGAATGTACAGGATTCAAAAAAAACCGGATTTTAGAGAAACTAAAAATAATAGAATCTATTTGAGAATATCTTTCCAACGAATCCGAAAATTCAAAATTTCATAATGGGAATCAAAAGTTATGGCCAAATGAAGTTTCAGAATAGTAGCTATGGAATTCTGGCCCTTAAAAATAACCATTTTGCAAACGAACTCGGATTTCGACGAAACCAGTTTTGTTGGATCCGTGATGTCAAGTTATTACTAGATTCCAATTTTCATAATTTTCCGATTCAATATGTGAGCGTGCCAAAGGAAAATGCATTTGACCAATTTTAGTTGATTTTAATCGACTGGAAAATGGCCATTTTTCAAACGGTCTCGGAATTTGATGAAACAAGTTTTGTTAGGACCGTATCGTCAATACGAAGCTAGAAAATATTTTTCGGGAATTTTTCGAGTTAGTATCTGACCCCGGTAAATTGAAATGTGCGTTCAAATTCAATATATAGAGTTCTATGTTGATTTTGACGAAAACTGATCGAAACGATCGAATCAGCTTACGATACATATCCCATTGTGTTCGGAATGGGGGTAATATGCTATGGACGACAGGCGGTGGGTCTCGTTTAGAAGTCAAATGAAAAAGTCAACCTTTTGAATTAAATAATTAAATAAAATTAAAAAATATCCTTCTCTCTTCTATACCCTCCAGGCCCCCCTTTTTTCTAAAATCGAATTACAGAAAAAAAAAGAAAAAAAAGGGAAGAACAACAGGGGGGGGTGGGAGAACCCTTCGCCGCCGCGCCCCCTACAACCCCCTTCTCCTCTCCACCCCCTCCAACCTCCTACCTCGCGACGCCCTCCTCTTCTTCTTCTCCACCTTAAACCACCGCCCACCTCTGGCTACCGACGCCAGGCACCGCAGCCCCCCCCCCCACCCACCTCGAGCGCCCCACCTCCAACCTCCCCCTCGCGCTTCACCCTCATTCTACATCAATCCGATGCCCAGAGCCCCCCTTCCACCGCGCGCAGCACCAGTCAAGCCACCGTGTCTTCCCCTTCTCAGCATCCCCCCTGTTTCAGAACGATTTTACAGTAAGCTCCTTCTTCTTTCTTTTATTTTATTTTACTTTACTTAGTTTAAATGAATTTAAAAGTAATTAATTTTTTTTAAAAAGAAATAACCTAGTTTATAAAAATCAGTTTTTTTGTTTTAATCCATTATATAAAATCAGTTTTTATAATATAAAAGCATTATATAAAATATAAACTAGGATTTGTTGTTGGAAATATAAACTAGAATTTGTTGTAAGAAATAAAGAACGGATTTTTTAAATTATAAAGTTCTGATTTTACATATATCAAGCTTAGATTTTTAACATTGTAAAGACGAGTTCTTTTACATATAAAAGGGATGATTTTTATTGTTCAAGAAAGAAGATAAGAATATAATTTATATATTAGCAGAAGATTAAAAATATAGTTTTTATTTATGTAAAGTAATAAAAATATAATTTTTAATTAAGTAATGAAGAAAAAATATGATTTTTATATTATAGAAGGAGTAAAAATATGATCTTTATATTTGGAAAGGCGAAATCTATATATTTGAAAGAGCGAAATCTTTATATAGAGAATGGCGATAGAAAAATATAATTTTTGTATGGTTATGATAATAAAAATTCAATCTTTATATAAGAAGTAGAAATATAAAAATATATTTTTTATATAGGAAGATGCGTTGTAAATATATGAAGTGGAATAAAAATATGAACTTTACTTTATCGTGAAGTGGAGAGAATATAAAAATGTGATTTTTATATATATAGTGAATACGGGCAACGAAAGTGTAACAACCCGAAAATCTGGGCCAGTTTAAAATTTTTATTTTGGCAATTTTAGTAAATTTAGATTATTTAAAATGAATTATTTTAAATAATATCGACGAGAAATTTGTTTTGAATATAATTCGAACGTATATATTATACGCGTCGTCGTTAGAATATAAATATTTATATATAATTATAAATAGAATTGAAAATGGCGCGGTAGTTCGATAATTCGATTTCAAACTTCAATTGAATGTACCGGGTGCAAAACAATCCGGATTTTAGTGAAACCAAAAACATTAGGATCTAATTGATAATATCTTTCCAACGAATTCGTCCAATCAAGATTTCATATCGGGAATCAAAGGATATGTCCAGTTGAAAATTCTGAATAGTCGCTATGGAATTCAGGCCCTTAAAAATGGACATTTTGCAAATGACCTCGGATTTCGACGAAACCACTTTTATTGGGTCCGTGATGTCGAATTATTGTTAGATTCCAAATTTCATAATTTTTCGAATCAATATGTGAGCGTGGCAAAGGAAAATGCGTTTGACCATTTTCAGTTGATTTTAATCGACTGGAAATTGGCCATTTTTCAAACGGTCTCAGAATTCGACGAAACTAGTTTTGTTAGGACCGTATCGTCAATACGAAGCTAGAAAACATTTTTTGGGAATTTTTCTAGTTAGTATGTGGCCCCGGTAATTTGAAATGTACGTTTAAAATTCAATATATAGAGTTATATTTTGATTTTGACGAAAACTGATTCAAACAGTAGAATCAGCCCACGATACATATCCCATTGTGTTCGGAATGGGGGTGAAACGCTATAGGCGACAGGCGGTGGGCCTCGTTTCGAGGTCGTATGTAAAAGTCAACTTTTTGTAAATTAAATAATTAAAAAAAAATATTTTTATGAGAATAAAAATAGAATTTTTATATAATGAACTTCGAAATAAAAATAGGATTTTTATATATTGAACTTCGAAATAAAAATATGATTTTTATATATTGAACTTTGAAATAAAAATATGATTTTTACATATGGAATAGCGAAGTAAAAATTCGATTTTTACATATGTAGAGAATACAGGCGAAAGCGACAAAAAGGCGAGGTCGACGAAGAATTCTGCAAAAGAAGTGCCGTGGAGCTTGGATAGCTATATGTGAGAATTTCTCACTCTTCTATTTCTTTTCTAGTTATATATATATACTAGGATGCAGACGATGCTTAGTAGCACCCGACACAATCGTCCACAGACCATGGACTTGTTTGTTTGGTTGCATAGATTAGTTGGATCATTTGATTGAAATTGAATTGTTTGGTGAAATGAATAGATTTGATTGATGTGTGAATGGCGTGGGCCTTCACTAGACCGGGGATTAGGCTAGGCCTTGTCCCGTTTCTAGTATCGTGCCGTTATGCCGCCGAAATTTTCTAAAATAAGTTAGAAAAATAAAAATATCATTTTATTTAAAGAATGAACTGAATAGAAATTCATATGTTGGAATAAAATGTTTTGTCGTTAAAAATATAATTTTTAACGTGAATGTGAATAAATAAATATTCATTTACAAACCAGACGGTTTGTTTATGTACACCTATTTGAAGGACATTGATTGGGACGATAAATTTTACACATCGCCCAACTGCACGAATAAAATATTTGTTTGATTGTTTGAAACCCCACACGGGTGTTGGGATGAAACTTGAAGTTCACTCATCCTGATTGATTAAATATGTCGATCGATTGATTGACAAGCTGCTATAAGCGTTAAATGTCTATATTTGATGCTTATACAGTGTAGTGCACTTTGGTCGATGGTTGATTATTTTTCAATGCTATTATATACATGTGTTGTATGAAAATCCATATAATTAATTTTATATGGTGATTGATTGGGCCTCATTCCAATTTGAAAAATAAAGAATAATATAAAATAAAAGTACATGTGTTGACAGTACTCATTCATTGAGATTGGTCATGTGTTGAACGAGATATTTTGATAATAACAACTATTTTGAAAAAGAAATATTTGAAATAGAATATTTTAAAATAGAAACTTATGAAGCCGTGTTGATTAGATTGACGCCATTTTGACGTGAACGATATTTATATCGATTTTATTCGATTTCGAAATGAAATGAACTGAAAACGATTTCGAAATGAAATGAATTGAAAACGATTTCGAAATGAAATGAATTGAAAACGATTTCGAAATGAAATGAACTGAAAACGATTTCGAAATGAATAGAATTGAAAACGATTTCGAAATGAATTGAATTGAAAACGATTTCGAAATGAATTGAATTGAAAACGATTTCGAAATGAATTGAAATGAAAACGATTTCGAAATGGATTAGATTGAAAATGAATTCAAATTGAATTGAAATTTGAATTGAATAGAAATTAATTTTAAAACGAATTTATAAAGAAGAATTCACTTTTGATTTGAATTGAAAAGAAAGTTGAAATTGCTTTTGAAGCGATTTTAAAACTATTTATATAATTCGTTTTAAATAGAAATCGACGAAGTATATATTATATATATTATATATATAATATAATGGCCTGAATAGAACGCGCCGTGGCAGTTCGTGAATTTCGACCATTTATTTCAAACAGACATTACGGGAGATCCGACTGTCGGATTCTCCTAAAACCGGAACCGTTGGGTTCGTATCGAAAAGAGCTTTCTAATGAATATTAGAAATTTGAAATCTAACGGTTGGATTTGGAGATACGTCCAAATCAAATTCGAAAAAGGTCGCTGTAAGTGCAGTTCGATGACCGTTGATGGAAATTGACTGTACGGGCCTTGATAAAATTATTAAAAATAGTAATAATTTGTGTAAAATCATAAGAAATGATTTAGAAAGAATTGGGATGAAAAACTCCATATTTGAAAAGATAAAAATAGATTTTTATCGGAATGAACTAGTTTTGAACTAGAATTATAATTCTATTTATTTTTAAATAAATAAATTGAATTCGAAAAGGGTTTGAAAAATAACCAGAATTTCCAATGACTGCATTGGAGTGGATTTGAATCGAAATTGCCTTCGGAATATTTCGATGTTGGAATTCGTGATTATACAGATGTTGTTATGGAAATTTGAAAGATATATATTTATATCGTTATTTCCAATACGACATTTGTTAGTCGTAGAATTTGATATTGAATATAAGCCGATATATTTTCTATTCAGAGCCTTGTATTGAATATCATATGTGATTTGGGTTTGTCGTGAATGGTGTCTTCACTAACACTGTTCTTGAACCCAGTTGAGAAAAGATTAAATCTTTTTATTTAGATTTAATGAAGTGTACCAATTAAATAATATTTAATTGGAATTGTATTGATATTGATTTTTGGGTTTATCGTGAACAGTGTTTTAAATAACACTCGTTCTTTAACCCGATAATTAATGGAATGTGATTTTGGGTTTATCGTGAACCGTGTTTTAAATGACACTGATTCTTTAACCCAGTTAACGATTAAAACTAAGTTGAGTTTTAATGAATCTTTAATTAGATTGAAATGATCGAGAATGGAGTATCACCAGTTTTGCTCCAGGCGATAGTTAAATCTTTAATTAGATTTGAACGTGAAATGGTAATTGAATTTATAGATAACACTGTGGTGTTAGATATGAAGTATTACCAGTTTTACTTCATGGGATCAATAGGTTGGGATTGGGAAGTTAAAACCAATGATTACTACGGTAAGGTTCGCTAATTCCGACTAGTTGAATCGAAATTCAAAGGAAGATTAGAGAATAAATTCAAGAAATTATCTTGGATAAGATTAATGGGAACATTTCCCTATGAATGTGTAATTAGAAACTAACTGTCGGTTAGCTAAGCAGAATGGTTTTCTGGATATTGATCTGATGTTGGTTTCGGCCTTCGGGGTTAATATTTGGGGAATTATTCTCTTGATTAATTTACGGTTAGTGACTGATGAATTGGAATGAGGCGTATGTTGTGTTTGTGTAACACTTATTTAAAATATACGCGAGTTATTCGGAAAGACCGGGTTTATCCCATTCTGAATAACTGATACGACGATAAGTCGAAGATGAAGACGGTGGTTGAAGACCGGAAGTCTTCACGTCGTTTGGGTAATTACTGATGATCTTGATTGGGCTGTACACCCAAGAAGATGGAAACAGTTAGTGATCGTCCAAACGTACTTGGAGATCGATGGATATGCGGGGTACTAGGTGCCTCCGGTTTCGTTCAGACCCAGAACGAACTTGTAAATGGACTGTGTGTCTGACATTGGATTTCATTCTGTGTGACTGATATCGGTTGCATAGAGTGGTTTGCCTGTGTGGCATGCTAAGATGCAAATGATCAAGGCTTCTGTTGAAAAGCAAAGTCTTGTGGTGATGATCAAAGCACGGCCTTTGTGGCATAGCTTTGTGTAACGTTTACTTCGCGAGTTTCACAACCGGTATGAACCAAAAACGGGAGACGGACCTCAGGGAGGGCCTGCGTTTCCTCCTAGCTAGAAGTGGCGTCAGTGGTTTTACACGCCCTGACGAGTTTGACTTATGTGGTTGTTGCTGTTGCGAGGCGCCTCGGTTAGATCGGACGATCCGGGTCCGATGGAGTCATTCGTTGGCTCGCTTACGCCCCAAAGGGCGGCGAAACGCAGTGTCCAGTGTTTAAGTTTAATCCACATCGGTGGACCGGCCCTGACGATCCAAGGGTCGATGCGTTCTGATCCTGAGACTCGGGCTAGGCAGTCTCGAATCGGTTGAGGACTATCTTTTGCCTCGGTTCATAGACGGAAACCCAATTTCCAAATACGTGTATTGCGGTTTTATTTATAAACCTATATATGGCGACATAGTGGCATGGGACGCTCATGCCGCCTATGATTGATACTTATGATTTGAAGTTATTTTATGCACTATGCACTTATAATAGTATCAAACGATCTGTTTTAAACGTATCAAGCATTCTTTGGCTGTTATAAGGGAAAACCCTATCCTCGGCTGCGTTGCATTGTGTGATGGGACCTGGGTCTTATAACAGCTTCATTTTTCTTTATTTAGCATTGCGCTGTTTGTTTTATGCACTGGTATTCTTGGGAGGAAACCCGTTCCGTGTTATACGGCGTGGTCCCTTGATTTACCTAACTTTTAAAATAAAGAATAATAACTGTTTTAGTTCTCACACCAGTCACATGACTGACCTGGAGTTTATTGTTTTAACCTAAACTCTGGGTGCTCCTATTTTGACACGGGCAGCTAGTAGTTTTGGTTTTGCAGATTTATATTCACAGGATCCTGGTTTACAGCTGGAACGATATCCGGAAAGCTTTGTATCCGTATATCTCTTTCTAGTTGTGTATTGTATTATTTTCCGCTGCTATGTATTTAAATATAATTTAAATATCTGATATTTCTGTGTAATATTTATTCATACTCTGTATCTTCTTGTATTCTGATGCATTGTTGTAATATACAGTGAAATGTTCTCTTATATGTGTTCTGTTGTGGTTTGTTCTCGAACTATCCGACGCTTTCCTTTACGGGGAAGTTGCGGGCCGTTTCAGAAAGTGACGAAAGACGAAAAGGTGAAGATTTCCTACCTATGAAGAGTCGTGGTGTTTTGATTAACTTTTGGTGAGAATTTCTCACTTTAAATTTCTCTTTTCTAGTTATATTATAATATATACTTGGATGTAGACGGTGTTTAGTAGCACCCGACACCCTCGTCCACAGACCATGGACTTGTTTGTTTGGTTGTGTAGTGGTTAGATTGTTTGATTTGAATTTGATTGTTTGGCAAAATGGAATTGATTTGATTGATATGTGTTTGGCGTGGGCCATCACTAGGCCGGGGATAAGGCTAGGCCTTGTCTCGTTTCTAGTATCGTGCCGTTATGCCATCGAAAGTTTCTAAAATAAGTTAGAAAAATAAAAATATCATTTTATTGTGTAAATGAACTGAATAGAAATTCATGTGTTGAAATAAAATATTTTATCATTTAAAATATAATTTTTAACGTGTGTGTGAATAGAATAAAATATTCATTTACAAACCAGACGGTTTGTTTATGTACACTGTTTTAACTGATACTGATTGGGATGATAAATTTTACACATCGCCCAACTGCACAAATAATATTCAGTGTTTGTTGATGTGAAACCCCACATGGGTATAGGGATGATATTCGGCGTACACTAATCCCAATTATTTTGTTGTATGTCAATCGATTAGTCGACAGACTGTGTAAGCGTTAATTATTTATATTTAATGCTTATACAGTTGTGTGGTGCACTTTGGATGATGGTTGAATATTTATCGTTGCTATTATATACATGTGTTGTATGGAATCCATATAATTAACATTATATGGTAATTGATTGGGCCTCATTCCAATTGGGAAAAATAAAGAATATATTATATAATAAAAATAGTTGTGTTGACAGTACTCATTTGTTGAGATTAGTCAAGTGTTGAACGAAATATTTTAACAATAAAAATTAACATCTTTATCCAAATTTTATAAAATATATTATATAATAAAAATAGTTGTGTTGACAGTACTCATTTGTTGAGATTAGTCAAGTGTTGAACGAAATATTTTAACAATAAAAATTAACATCTTTATCCAAATTTTATAAAATATATTATATAATAAAAATAGTTTTGTTGACAGTACTCATTTGTTGAGATTAGTCAAGTGTTGAACGAAATATTTTAAAAATAAAAATTTACATTTTTACCCAAATTTTATAAAATATATTATATAATAAAAATAGTTGTGTTGACAGTACTCATTTGTTGAGATTAGTCAAGTGTTCAACGAAATATTTTAACTATAAAAATTAACATCTTTATCCAAATTTTATAAGAATATATTATATAATAAAAATAGTTGTGTTGACAGTACTCATTTGTTGAGATTATTCAAGTGTTGAACGAAATATTTTAACAATAAAAATTAACATCTTTATCCAAATTTTATAAAATATGTTATATAATAAAAATAGTTGTGTTGACCGTACTCATTCGTTGAGATTGGTCAAGTGTTGAAAGAAATATAGATTCATGTGTTGAATAGAATAAATATTCATTTGTTGAATAGAATAAAGAAGTCTTTGAAAAATATAAAGCCGTGTTGATTAGTGATGCGCCATTTTGACGCGAACGATATTTATATCGATTTTATTCTTTTTTATAGTGAATATTGAAAAGAGATTTAAAAATCGAATATTTAGAAAATGAATTCGAATTGAATATAAAATAAATTCGAATTAAAATGGATTGAAATAAAATTCGAATTGAAATTGAATTGAAACGAATTTGAATTCGAATTAAATAAAGTTGAATATGAAGTTGAAATTGTTTTTGAAATGAATTTGAACGATTTATAAATTTCGTTTTAAATAGAAATCGACAAAATATATATTATATATATATTATAATGGCCTGAATAAAACGCGCCGCGCTGCGGCAGTTCGTGAATTTCGACCATTGACTTCGAACGGACATTATGGGAGATCCGACCGTCGGATTCTCCTGAAACCGGAATCGTTGGGTTCGTATCGCAAAGAACATTCCAATGAATATTAGAAATTTGAAATCTAACGGTTGAATTTAGAGATACGTCCAAATCAAATTTAGAAAAGCTCGTTGTAAATGCAGTTCGACGACCATTATTGGAAATTGACTGTACGGGCTTTGATAAAATCATTAAAAATATCTATAATTTGTGTAAAATCAAAATATGTGAATTGGAAAGAACTGCGATGAAAAATTCTCAATTTGAAAGGATAAAAATATATTTTTAACAAAATGAACTAGTTTTGAACTAGAATTAAAATCCAATATTTTTCAATAAATAAATTGGGTTTGAAGTTGTTTTAAAAATAATCAGAATTTGATATTGAATATAAGCCGATATATTTTCTATTCAGAGCCTTGTATTTAATATCAAATGAGATTTGGGTTTATCGTGAACTGTGTTTTAAATAACATTAGTTCTTTAACCCAGAAAAAGGAGTTTTAATGAATCTTTAATTAGATTGAAACGGGGAATGATAATATAAATTATCAAATATAGGAAATGATCGAGAATAGAGTATCACCAGTTTTGCTCCAAAACGATAGTTAAATCTTTAATTAGATTTGAACGTGAATTGGTAATTAATTTTACCGATAACACCGTGGCGTTAGATATGGGGTATTACCAGTTTTGCCTCATGGGATAAATAGGTTGGGATTGGGAAATAAATTAAATAATTACTTCAGTGTGGTTCGTTAATCCCGACTGGTTTGAAATAATATTCAAAGGAAGATTAAAGAATAAATTTTAAAGAATTTATCTTTGATAAAATTAATGGGAACCTTTCCCTAGGAATATTCTGAATTGGAATGAGGCGTATGTTGTGTTTGTGTAACATTTGTTTATTATATACGTGGGTTATTTGGAAAGACCGGGTTTTACCCATACTGAATAACCGATTTGACAATAAGTTGAAGATGAAGACGGTGGTTGAAGACCGGAAGTCTTCACATCGTTTGGGTGATTACTGACGATCTTGATTGGGCTGTACATCCAAGATGAGGGAATCAGTTGGTGATCGTCCAGACGTACTTGGAGATCAATGGATATGCGAGGAAAGTGCCTCTGGTTTCGTTCAGACCCAGAACGGACGTGTAAATGGATTGTGTGTCTGACATTGGACTTTATTCTGTGTTGATTGATCTCTGTTAAATATACATCTGTTTGGCGGCGAGGAATTTATTCTCTTGCTTAACGCCCTTCTCTGAGACGTACGAGCTCAGAGGTTGTATATCGATGGACATCAGTCGCATGGAGTGAATTGCCGGTGTGGCATGCCTAAGTGGCAAATGATCAAGGCTTCTGTTGAAAAGCAAAGTCTTGTGGTTGATGATCAAAGTATGGCCTGTGTGGCATAGCTTTGTGGATAACGTGAATTCGCGAGCCTCACACCTCGGTATGAGTCAAAAACGGGATACGGACCGTTGGGAGAACACGACGTTTCTTTCTAGCTATGGGTGATGTCAGTGACCTACCAGCCCTGACATTTATATACTTTTTACCTGTGTGGATGTTGGATGAGGCGCCTCGATTATAGGTCTGTTAGGACTGGGAAACGTGTGTTCAGGACCTGCCAATCCTCGAATGTAAGTGAGGACCGGCCCAACCGATTCCAAGGATCAAAGTGGTGTCCTGAGACATTTGCTAGAGTGTCTCGAACGGAGAGGAGCTTGCCCCTTGCCTCGACTCATTATGGAATCCAATTTCCAATACGTGTATTGCGGTTCTATTTGTAGAGCCTAGTATGGCGACATAGTAGCATGGGATGCTATGCCGTCTATGATTAATATTTATGATTGAAGTTGTTTTGACACTATACACTTATTATAGTATCAAAAGATTAGTTTTAAACATATCAAGCATGTTTGGCTATTATAAGGGAAAACCCTATCCTCCGGCTTGCATTGCATTGTGTGATGGGACCTGGGTCTTATAATAGCTTCATTTTTCGAAAAAGCGTTGCGTTGTTTATTTCTATGCACTGGTATTCTTGGGAGGAAACCCGTTCCGTGTTATACGGCGTGGTCCCTTGATTTACCTTATATTTAAAATTGAATTAATAACTGTTTTAGTTCTCACACCAGTCACATGACTGACCTGGAGTTTATTGTTTTAACCTAAACTCTGGGTGCCCTTATGTTGACACGGGCAGCTAGTAGTTTTGGTTTTGCGGATTAATATCCACAGGAACCTGGTTTACAGCTGGAATGATGTTCAGAAAGCTTTGTATCCGTATATCTCCTTCAGTTATATTTTGTATTATTTTCCGCTGCTATGTAATTATTGTAATCTCTGATATTTATTGAATGTATTATATTTATTCATACTCTGTATATTCTTGTATCTGATGGAATTGTTGTAATAACAGTGAAATGTTCTTCTGCATGTGTTCTATTTTGTCTTGTACTCACGGTAATTCGTTCTTTCTCTTCTCTTCGGAGATGGGGAAGTTCGGGTCGCTACATTTGGTATCAGAGCTTTGGTTTATAAAGCTCAGAGAACAAGGCACATTAGAACCATACGAAAGAATTCATCAGATATTGGATTAGTAATATCCAATAAGAATGACTCGTTAGAGATAGGGTCAGTAGTATCCTAGAACGAGTGTGAAGAGTATATTTATAAGAATGAAACAAATTTTGTTTTGAAAATTAAATTCAATTATACGTATCTGAATATTTATTTATTTTGAATTTGGACAATCGAGTATATAAAGGTTTTGCATATACGCGTCATGAACGTATATTCGAAGTTTTAATATACTAGATAGATATAGAGTCACACTCTAGTCGCCCGGACATGGTCCTGATGATGAAGTATACCATCACCAGTATTTATTTTCGAGTGACGAACGTGTGATGTCTATATATTTTCATTAGACTGGTGTGAGAACCAAAACTTACATAAATTTATTGTTGTGATTTGGCATCAAAAACATGATTTTATGTATATATATCAAAATTATGAATTTGAAACGTTAATTCACTAATGTATTGATGGTTGTGTTGTATGATTATTTATTTAAACCATTATATGAAGAACGGTAAATTTAGGCCAAATTGAACCCAATATTGAACTGTATTAAAAAAAATGCATGCATGTACATATACATGTGTGAACAGGTCATAGCAAGGAGGCTAGAGAAGAGGAATAAAATTGTTTACCCGACAAATAGGTACATGTTTATTGTATTTCCTGAGTTTTGGATGATTTTGTGAGCCGATTGGCTAGCCGCTTGGCTTTTTCATTTTCTTTTGGATTGAAGAAGGCCATGGGAGGCTATATGAAATACCCCGAAGTCCCCGGTGCAGGGGAGGTTATGGCGAAATTTTTCGAAAATTTAGGGTGTTAGCCAGATTTTTTAAAAATTTGAAAAGTTCTTAGAAACTGAAAAGTTGAAGAACTTAAGCCGCAGCGGAAATAATGAAAGTTGAGTTGGTTTTTAAAACAACTTTCAGCTTCGTTCCTTTTCGAGGACGAAAAGTTTTAAGTGGGGGATATTGTAATAACCCGAAAATCTGGACCAGTTTAAATTTTTTATTTTGGCTATTTTAATGAATTTTGAATATTTAAAATAGATTATTTTAAATAATATCGATGAAAAATTTATTTTGAATATAATTCGAACGTATATGTTTATATAGATCGTTGTTAGAATATAAATATTTATTTTAAATTATAAAAGGAATTGAAAATGGCGCGGTAGTTCGATAATTCGATTTCAAACTTCAAATGAATGTACAGGATTCAAAATAAACCGGATTTTAGCGAAACCAAAAATAATAGAATCTATTTGAGAATATCTTTCCAACGAATTCGAAAAATCAAAATTTCATAACGGGAATCAAAAGTTATGGCCAAATGAAGTTTTAGAATAGTCGCTATGGAATTCTGGCCCTTAAAAATAGCAATTTTGCAAACGACCTCAGATTTCGACGAAACCACTTTTGTTGGATCCGTGATGTCAATTTATTGCTAGATTCCAATTTTCATAATTTTCCGATTCAATATGTGAGTGTGGCAAAGGAAAACGTGTTTGACCAGTTTTAGTTGATTTTAATCGACTGGAAAATGGCCATTTTTCAAACGGTCTCGGAATTTGATGAAACTAGTTTTGTTAGGACCGTATCGTCAATATGAAGTTAGAAAATATTTTTCGGGAATTTTTCGAGTTAGTATCTGACCCCGGTAAATTGAAATGCGCGTTCAAATTCAATATATAGAGTTATATGTTGATTTTGACGAAAACTGATCGAAACGATGGAATCAGCTTACGATACATATCCCATTGTGTTCGGAATGGGGGTAATACGCTATGGACGACAGGCGGTGGGTCTCGTTTAGAGGTCAAATGAAAAAGTCAACTTTTTGAATTAAATAATTAAATAAAATTAAAAAAATATCCTTCTCTCTTCTATACCCTCCAGGCCCCCCCTTCTTCTAATATCGAATTACATAAAAAAAAAGGGAAGAATGATGGGGGGAGAACCCATCGCCACCGCGCCTCAGGTGGCCGCGCCCCCTCCAATCCCCTTCTCCTCTCCACCCCCTCCAACCTCTTACCTCGCGACGCCCTCCTCTTTTTCTTCTCCACCTGAAACCACCGCCCATCTTTGGCTACCGACGCCAGGTGTAGCGACCCGAACTTCCCCGGGTAGGGAAAGGCCGGATAGAATTGAGAATAAACCACATCAGAACACAAACGGGAGAACATTTCATTCTATATTACAACAATTCATCAGAATACAAGAATATACAGAGTATTAACACATAAAATACATTCGATAAATATCAGAGATTACAATAAATTACATAGAAGCGGAAAATAATACAAAATACAACTGAAGGAGATATACGGTTACAAATCTTTCCGAACATCATTCCCGCTGTAAACTAGGTTCCTGTGGATATAAATCTGCAAAACCAAAATTACTAGCTGCCCGTGTCGAAAATAAGGGCACCCAGAGTTTAGGTTAAACCAATAAACTCCAGGTCAGTCATGTGACCAGTGTGAGAACTAAAACAGTTATAAATCTTTATTTTAAAGTTAGGTAAATCAAGGGTCCTCCCAAGAATACCAGTGCATAAAACAACAACGCAATGCTAAATAAAGAACAATGAAGCTATTATAAGACCCAGGTCCCATCACACAATGCAACGCAAGCCGGAGGATAGGGTTTTTACCTTATAATAGCCAAAGAATGCTTGATACGCTAAATTTCATCTTTTATTATTACTATAAGTGAAGAAATCAATTTCAAATCATAAGTATCAATCATAGGTGGCATGAATGCTCCATAACACTATGTCGCCATATATAGGTTTACAATCAAAACCGCAAAATCACGTATTTGGAAATTGGATTTCCATCTATGAACCGAGGCAAGGGATCGTCCTCTACCGATTTCAAGACTGTCTAGCCCGAGCCTCAGGCAAGTACTTAGTCAAGCCTTGGAGCAACAGGGCCGGTCCATCGATGTGGATTAAAATTCCTGAACACTGCGTTTCCCCTCTCGTTGGGGGTGTAAATTAGTCCACTGACTCCATCGGTTCGAAAACGACCGATGTATCCGAGGCGCCTCGCAACAGCAACAACCACACAGGTGAAAAGTATATAAATGTCAGGGCTGGTAGGTCACTGACACCACCCTAGCTAGAAGGAAACGCATGCCCTCCCTGAAGTCCTCTCCCGTTTCTGGTTCACAACCAGGGTGCGAGGCTCGCGAATTCACGTTACACAAAGCTACGCCACAAAGGCCGTGCTTTGATCATCACCACAAGACTTTGCTTTTCAACATAAGCCTTGATCATTTACATCTTAGCATGCCACACATGAAAACCACTCTATGCAACCGATATCAGTCACACAGAATGAAATCCAATGTCAAACACACAGTCCATACAAGTCCGTTCTGGGTCTGAACGAAACCGGAGGCACTTTCCTCGTATATCCATCGATATCCAAATACGTCTGGACGACCACCAACTATTTCCCTCCTCTTGGGTATACAGCCCAATCAGGATCGTCAGTAATTATCCAAACGATGTGAAGACTTCCGGTCTTCAACCACCGCCTTCATCTTCGACTTATCGTCAATTCAGTTATTCAGAATGGGATAAACCCGGTCTTTCTGGATAACTCGCGTATATAATAAACAAGTGTTACACAAACACAACATATGCCTCATTCCAATTCAGAATATTCTTTTATTCAAATATTCATATTCTTTGGAAAAGGTTCCCATTAATTTTATCAAAGATAAATTATTTAAAATTTATTCTTTAGTCTTCTTTTGAATATCAATTCAAACTAGTCGGGATTATCGAACCACACCGAAGTAAACATTTATTTTATTTCCCAATCCCAACCTAGTTATTCATCCCATGGAGCAAAACTGGTAATACCCCATATCTAACACCACTGTGTTATCGGTAAATTCAATTACCATTTCACATTCAAATCTAATTAAAGACTTAACTATCGTCTGGAGTAAAACTGGTGGTACTCCATTCTCGATCATTTCTTTAATTTGATAATTTTAATTATCAAATTCACTTTTCAATCTATTTAAAGATTCATTAAAACTCCACTTAGTTTTAATCTTTAACTAGGTTAAAGAACCAATTTCATTTAAAACACGATTCACGATAAACCCATAATCACATTCTATTCCGTCAGCCTTTAACCGTAATTTAGCAAGTGAACAATTCCCTAAGTAATAACCCCGAAGGCCGAAACCAACATCAGATCAATACCCAAGAAACCATTAAACTTAACTAATCTTTAGTTAATTTCTGATTTTCTTAATTCCATTGGGTCTAAGAACAGTATTATTAAAGATACCGTTCACGACGACCCAAAATGACATTCCATTAATTGTCGGGTTAAAGAACAAATGTTATTTAAAACACCATTCACGATAAACCCAAAAATCGATTCCAATTCAATTCTAATTAAATATTATTTAATTGGCACACTTCATTAAATCTAAATAAAAAGATTTAATCTTTTTCTCAACTGGGTTTAAGAACAGTGTTAATGAAGACACCATTCACGACAAACCCAAATCCCATTTGATATTAAATACAAGGCTCTGAATAGAGAATATATCGGCTTATATTCAATATCAAATTCTACGACCAACTAACATTGTATTGGAAATAACGATATACATATATATATATATATATATATATCTTTCAAATTCCCATAACAATACCTGTATAATCACAGAATCCCACATCGAAATATTCCGAAGACAATTTCGATTCAAATCCATTTCCAATCTATATATTGGAAATCCTGGTTATTTTTAAAACCACTTCAAATTCACTTTATTTATTTTGAAAATAAATGGATTTTAATTCTAGTTCAAAACTAGTTCATTTCGATAAAAATCTATTTTTATCCATTCAAATATGGAGTTTTTCATCCCAATTCTTTCCAAATCATTTCTTATGATTTTACACTAATTATTAATATTTTTAATAATTTAATCAAGACCCGTACAGTCGATTGCCATCCACGGCCATCGAACTGCACTTACAGCGACCTTTTCCAAATTTGATTTGGACATAATTCCAAATCCAACTGTTAGATTTCTTATTTCTTATATTCGTTAGAAAGCTCTTCTCGATACGAACCCAACGGTTCCGGTTTAGGAGAATCCGACGGTCGGATCTCCCGTAATATCAATTCGAAGTCAATGGTCGAAATTCACGAACTGCCGCAGCGCGGCGCGTTCTATTCAGGCCATTATATTATATATATAATATACATATAATATATATTACGTCAATTTCTATTTAAAGCAAATTTTATAAATCATTTTAAATTCGTTTTCAAAACGATTTCAACTTCATATTCAATTTCTAATCAAAATTGAATATTCCATATCATCTATATATAAATTCGTTTTAATTTAATTTCAAATCGATTTCAATTCAATTTCAATTTAAGTCAAATTTCAAATCATTTCAATTTAATTCAAATTTCAAATCACTTTACTTTAATTCGAATTTCCAATCACTTTACTTTAATTCGAATTTCAAATCACTTCAATCTAATTCGAATTTCAATTCACTTCAATCTAATTCGAATTTCAATTCACTTCAAAATATAAGATTTTGAAATCGCTTCCTTTTCTATATTCAATTTAAAAACGAATATAATGGATATAAATATCGTTCACGTCCAAAATGGCATCAATCTAATCAACACGGCTTTTATTCAACACATGAATATATATTTCTATTCTTTATTTTCCCAAATTAGAATGAGGCCCAATCAATTACCATATAATGTTAATTATATGGATTTTCTACTACACATGTATATAATAGCAACAATAAATAATCAACCATCATCCAGAGTGCACCACACAATTGTATAAGCATTAAATATAAATAATTAACACTTACACAGTCTGTCAATCAGTCGATCGACATACAACTAAACAATCGGGATTAGTGTACATCAAATATCATCCCAATACCCATGTGGGGTTTCAGACAATCAAATACAGATTTTGTTTGTGCAGTTGGGCGATGTGTAAAATTTATCGTCCCAATCAATATCAATCAAATCAGTGTATATAAACAAATCTCCGATTTGTTTATAAATATTTATTTTAAATACACGTTAAAAATTCTATTTTTAACTATAAAATATTTTTAACTATATAAATATTTTATTTCATTTCACATCATATCACACAATCAACTACACATCAAAATCAAACAAACAAGCATAGAAGCCGTCCATGGTCTGTGGACGACGGGTGTCGGGTGCTACTACACACCGTCTGCATCCTAGTATATATTTATAACTAGAAAACAAAATTAAAAGGTGAGAAGTTCTCACAGAGGGTTCCACTCCGCCGTGCTTTACTTTTGAACTGTTGAATCATCTGGATTCCTCTTGTAATTCCAATTCAGTCTTTTTCACTCTGTTCACAATAAAAATTATATTTTTATCCTTCATTTTAATAAATAAAAATCATATTTTTATTTCTTATATTTTTACAACGCTCTTTCTACATAAAAATTATATTTTTATATTTTTACTTCTTATATAAAGATCGTATTTTTATTACATCACTATGAAAATCTCATTTTTATTTCAACTTATATATAATAAAAATCAGATTTTTATTTCGCTACATATATAAAGATAATATTTTTATTATTTCTACTATATAAAAATCTTATCTTTAATATTTCTATAGTATAAAAATTACATCTATAATAATTCTATAGTATAAAAATTTAATTTTTACTTATTAAAAATCATACTTCATTCCTTATTAAAAATCATAACTTTTCTAAAAATCTATTTTTTACATGTCTAAAAAGAAATCTTATCTTTCTAAGCCAAAAGAAATAAACAAATCAGAGAAAAAGAAGAAAAGAAAAATAAAATAAATAAAATAAAGATTTACCTTGATTGGCTTCTTTTTATAGCAGGGGGGATCGGCGGTCATCACTGGTGGGGGGTTGGACGCAGCGGCAAGGGGGAGGGTTTGGGGCGCTCGGCGTTGCTGAGGTGGCGCTCGACATGGAGGAGGCGTGCCTGCGACGAGGATGCTGAAGGGGAGGTCGACGTGAGATGGAGGGAAAGGGGAGCGCGACTGGGCTTTGGGGGGTTCGGTTTCGTAGAAGGGAGGAGGGGGGTCGCGGTAGAAGGAGGAAGTCGGGGAAGAAGGAGGAGAGGCAGCGGCGGGATTTAGGGCTCCGCCCTTTTTTTCTTTTCCTTTTTCTGTTTAACGATAGAGAGAGGAGAGGGTGACAGTATATTATATATATATATATTATTTAATTATTTAATTTAATTCCATAAAGTTGACTTTTCGATTCGAACTCGAAATCAAACCCACCGACTGCCGCCTATAGATAATTACCCCCATTCCGAACATAATGGGATATGTATCATAGGCTGATTCGATCGTTTCGATCAGTTTTCATAAAAATCAACATATAACTCTATATATTGAATTTGAACATGCATTCCAATTTACTGGGGTTACATACTAACTCGAAAAATTCTAGAAAAATTTTTTCTAGCTTCGTATTGACGATACGGTCCTAACAAAACTAGTTTGGTCGAATTCTGAAACCGTTTGAAAAATGGCCATTTTCCAGTCGATTAAAATCAACTGAAACTGGTCAAACGCGTTTTCCTTTGCCACGCTCACATATTGAATCGAAAAATTATGAAATTTGAAACCTAGCAATAATTTGACATCACAGATCCAACAAAAGTGGTTTCGTCGAAAACCGAGGTCGTTTGCAAAATTTCCATTTTTAAGGGCCCGAATTCCATAGCGACTATTCTGAATATTCATTTGACCATAACTTTTGATTCCCGTTATGAAATTTTGATTTTTCAGATTCGTTGGAAAGATATTCTCAATTAGATTCAAAAAATTTTGGTTTCACTAAAATCCGGTTTATTTTGCACCCGGTACGTTCAATTGAAATTTGAAATCGAATAATCGAACTACCGCGCCATTTTCAATTCTATTTATAATTAAAATAAAATTTTATATTCTAACGACGACGTATATAAATATATACGTTCTAATCTATATTCAAAATAAATATCTCATCGTTTTATTTAAAATAATTCATTTTAAATATTCAAAATTCGCTAAAATTGCCAAAATAAAAATTTTAAACTGGCTCAGATTTTCCGGGTTGTTACAATCTCCCCCACTTAAAACTTTTCGTCCCCGAAAAGGAACGAAGCCGAAAGTTGTTTTACAATTCAACTCAACTTTCATTATTTTTGCTACGGCTTAAGTTCTTCAACTTTTCAGTTTCTAAGAACTTTTCAAATTCTCCAAAAATTTGGCTGACACCCTAAATTTTCGAAAAATTTCGCCATAACCTCCCCTGCACCGACGACTTCGGGATATATCATATAGCCTCCCATGGCCTTCTTCAATCCAAAAGAAAAAGAAAAAGCCAAGCGGCTAGACAATCGGCTCACAAAATCACCTAAAACTCAAGAAATACAATAAACATGTACCTATTTGTCGGGCAAACAATTTTATTCCTCTGCTCTAGCCTCTTTGCTATGACCTGTTCAATGGATACACATGTATATGTATGCAAATGCGACAAATTTTCAATACAGTTCAATATTTGGCCAATTTGGTTAAAGGTTCAATATTAAATTATTCAAACAATAATCAAACAACACAACCAGCAATCAATTACTGAATTATCATTTCAAATTCATAATTTTGATATATAGTCAAAAATCACATTTTTGATGCCACATCACAACAAATTAACCTCTATAATTTTTGGTTCTCACACCAGTCTAATGGAAATATATAGATATCACCCCTTCGAAACACGAACACAAACACTGATGATGTGATCTCCATGATCAGTATCTTCTTCGGGTGACAAGAGTGTGACTCTATATCTATCTAGTATATTAAAACTTCAAATACACGCGGATCAGACATATACGCAAAATCTTTATATACTGGATTGTCCAAATTCAATATAAATAAATATTCAAATACGTATATAATGATTTAAATTTCAAAACAAAATTTGTTTTCATTTTTTTTTAAAATATACTCTTCACACTCGTTTTAGGATACTACTGATCCTATCTCTAAGGAGTCATTCTCATTGGATATTACTAATCCAATCTCTGATGAATTCTTTCGTACGGTTCTAATATGTCTTGTTCTCTGAGCTTTGTAAACCAAAGCTCTGATACCAGCTGTAGCGACCCGAACTTCCCCGGGTAGGGAATGGCCGGATAGAATTGAGAACAAACCACATCAGAACACAAACAGAAGAACATTTCATTGTATATTACAATAATTCATCAGAATACAAGAATATACAGAGTATTAACACATAAAATACATTCGATAAATATCAGAGATTACAATAAATTACATAGCAGCGGAAAATAATACAAAATACAACTGAAGGAGATATACGGATACAAAGCTTTCCGAACATCATTCCAGCTGTAAACCAGGTTCCTGTGGATATAAATCTGCAAAACCAAGACTACTAGCTGCCCGTGTCGAAAATAAGGGCACCCAGAGCTTAGGTTAAAACAATAAACTCCAGGTCAGTCATGTGACTAGTGTGAGAACTAAAACAGTAATAAATCTTTATTTTAAAGTTAGGTAAATCAAGGGACCACGCCGTATAACACGAAATGGGTTTCCTCCCAAGAATACTAGTGCATAAAACAATAGCGCAATGCTAAATAAAGAACAATGAAGCTATTATAAGACTCAGGTCCCATCACACAATGCAACGCAAGCCGGAGGATAGGGTTTTTACCTTATAATAGCCAAAGAATGCTTGATACGCTAAATTTCATCTTTTATTATTACTATAAGTGAAGAAATCAATTTCAAATCATAAGTATCAATCATAGGCGGCATGAATGCCTCATAACACTATGTCGCCATATATAGGTTTACAATCAAAACCGCAAAATCACGTATTTGGAAATTAGATTTCCATCTACGAACCGAGGCAAGGGATCGTCCTCTACCGATTTCGAGACTGTCTAGCCCGAGCCTTAGGCAAGTACTCAGTCAAGCCTTGGAGCAACAGGGCCGGTCCACCGATGTGGATTAAAATTCCTGAACACTGCGTTTTCCCGGCCTTTGAGGCGTAAATGAGTCCACTGACTCCATCGGTTCGAGAACGACCGATGTATCTGAGGTGCCTCGCAATAGAAACAACCACATAGGTGAAAAGTATATAAATGTCAGGGCTGGTAGGTCACTAACACCACCCTAGCTAGAAGGAAACGCATGCCCTCCCTGAAGTCCTCTCCCGTTTCTAGTTCACAACCGGGGTGTGAGGCTCGCGAATTCACGTTACACAAAGCTACGCCACAAAGGCCGTGCTTTGATCATCACCACAAGACTTTGCTTTTCAACATAAACCTTGATCATTTGCATCTTAGCATGCCACACGGGCAAACAACTCTATGCAACCGATATCTGTCACACAGAATGAAATCCAATGTCAAACACATAGTCCATACAAGTCCGTTCTGGGTCTGAACGAAACTGGAGGCACTTTCCTCGTATATCCATTGATCTCCAAATACGTCTGGACGATCACCAACTATTTCCCTCCTCTTGGGTGTACAACCCAATCAGGATCGTCAATAATTATCCAAACGGTGTGAAGACTTCCGGTCTTCAACCACCGTCTTCATCTTCGACTTATCGTCGATTCAGTTATTCAAAATGGAATAAACCCAGTCTTTCTGGATAACTCGCATATATAATAAACAAGTGTTACACAAACACAACATACGCCTCATTCCAATTCAGAATATTCTTTTATTCAAATATTCTTATTCTTTGGGAAAGGTTCCCATTAATTTTATCAAAGATAAATTATTTAAAATTTATTCTTTAATCTTCTTTTGAATATCAATTCAAACTAGTCGGGATTATTGAACCACACCGAAGTAATCATTTATTTTATTTCCCAATCCCAAAATATTCATCCCATGGTGCAAAACTGGTAATACCCCATATCTAACACCACTGTGTTATCGGTAAATTCAATTACCATTTCACATTCAAATCTAATTAAAGATTTAACTATCGTTTGGAGTAAAACTGGTGCTACTCCATTCTCGATCATTTCTTTAATTTGATAATTTTAATTATCAAATTCACTTTTCAATCTATTTAAAGATTCATTAAAACTCCACTTAGTTTTAATCTTTAACTGGGTTAAAGAACCAATGTCATTTAAAACACGATTCACGATAAACCCATAATCACATTCTATTCCATCAGCCTTTAACCGTAATTTAGCAAGTGAACAATTCCCTAAGTAATAACCCCGAAGGCCGAAACCAACATCAGATCAATACCCAAGAAACCATTCAACTTAACTAATCTTTAGTTAATTTCTGATTTTCTTAATTTCATTGGATCTAAGAACAATATTATTAAAGATACCGTTCACGACGACCCAAAATCACATTCCATTAATTGTCGGGTTAAAGAACAAATGTTATTTAAAACACCGTTCACGATAAACCCAAAAATCAATTCCAATTCAATTCCAATTAAATATTATTTAATTGGCACACTTCATTAAATCTAAATAAAAAGATTTAATCTTTTTCTCAACTGGTTTTAAGAACAGTGTTAATGAAGACACCATTCACGACAAACCCAAATCCCATTTGATATTAAATACAAGGCTCTGAATAGAAAATATATCGACTTATATTCAATATCAAATTATACGACAAACAAACATCGTATTGGAAATAACGATATATATATATATATATATATATATATATATATATGTCTTTCAAATTCCCATAACAATATCTGTATAATCACAAAATCCCACATCGAAATATTCCGAAGACAATGTCGATTCAAATCCATTTCCAATCTATATATTGGAAATCCTGGTTATTTCTAAAACCACTTCAAATTCACTTTATTTATTTTGAAAATAAATGGATTTTTATTCTAGTTCAAAACTAGTTCATTTCGAAAAAAATCTATTTTTATCCTTTCAAATATGGAGTTTTTCATCCCAATTCTTTCCAAATCATTTCTTATGATTTTACACTAATTATTAATATTTTTAATAATTTTATCTATACCCGTACAGTCGATTTCCATCCACGGCCGTCGAACTGCACTTACAGCGACCTTTTCCAAATTTGATTTGGACATAATTCCAAATCCAACCATTTGATTTCTAATTTCTTATATTCGTTAGAAAACTCTTCTCGATACGAACCCAATGGTTCTGGTTTTAGGAGAATCCGACGGTTGGATCTCCCGTAATATCAATTCGAAGTCAATGGTCGAAATTCACGAACTGCCACAGCGCGGCTCGTTCTATTCAGGCCATTATATTACATATATAATATATATATATATATAATATATATTACGTTGATTTCTATTTAAAACAAATTTTATAAATCATTTTAAATTCGTTTTCAAAACGATTTCAACTTCATATTCAATTTCTAATAAAAATTGAATATTCCATATCATCTATATATAAATTCGTTTTAATTTCATTTCAAATAGATTTCAATTCAATTTCAATTTAATTCGAATTTCAAATCATTTCAATTTAATTCGAATTTCAAATAACTTTACTTTAATTCGAATTTCCAATCACTTTACTTTAATTCGAATTTCAAATCACTTCAATCTAATTCGAATTTCAATTCACTTCAATCTAATTCGAATTTCAATTCACTTCAATCTAATTCGAATTTCTATTTACTTCAAAATATAAGATTTTGAAATCACTTCCTTTTCAATATCCAATTTAAAAACGAATATAATGGATATAAATATCGTTCACGTCCAAAATGGCGTCAATCTAATCAACACGGCTTTTATTCAACACATGAATATATATATTTCTATTCCTTATTTTCCCAAATTAGAATGAGGCCCAATCAATTACCATATAATGTTAATTATATGGATTTTCTACTACACATGTATATAATAGCAACGATAATAATCAACCATCATCCAAAGTGCACCACACAACTGTATAAGCATTAAATATAAATAATTAACGCTTACACAATCTATCATTCAGTCGATCGACATACAACTAAACAATCGGGATTAGTGTACATCAAATATCATCCCAATACCCGTGTGGGGTTTCAGACAATCAAACACATATTTTTTTTGTGCAGTTGTGCGATGTGTAAAATTTATCGTCCCAATCAATATCAATCAAATCAGTGTATATAAACAAATCTCCGATTTGTTTATAAATATTTATTTTTAATACACGTTAAAAATTCTATTTTTAGCTATAAAATATTTTTAACTATATAAATATTTTATTCCATTTCACATCACATCACACAATCAACTACACATCAAAATCAAACAAACAAGCATACAAGTCGTCCATGTTCTGTGGACGACGGGTGTCGGGTGCTACTAAACACCGTCTGCATCCTAGTATATATTTACAACTAGAAAACAAAATTAAAAGGTGAGAAGTTCTCACAGAGGGTTCCACTCCGCCGTGCTTTACTTTTGAACTGTTGAATCATCTGGATTCCTCTTGTAATTCCAATTCAGTCCTTTTCACGCTGTTCACAATAAAAATTATATTTTTATCCTTCATTTTAATTAATAAAAATTATATTTTTATTTCATATATTTTTGCAACGCTCTTTCTACATAAAAATTATATTTTTATATTTTCACTTCTTATATAAAGATCGTATTTTTATTACATCACTATGAAAATCTCATTTTTATTTCAACTTATATATAATAAAAATCAGATTTTTATTTCGCTACATATATAAAGATAATATTTTTATTATTTATACTATATAAAAGTCTTATCTTTAATATTTCTATAGTATAAAAATTACATCTATAATATTTCTATTGTATAAAAATTTAATTTTTACTTATTAAAAATCATACTTCGTTCCTTATTAAAAATCATAACTTTTCTAAAAATCTATTCATTACATGTCTAAAAAGAAATCATATCTTTCTAAGCCAAAAGAAATAAACAAATCAGAGAAAAAGAAGAAAAGAAAAATAAAATAAAGATTTACCTTGATTGGCTTTTTTTTATAGGAGGGGGGGTCGGCGGTCATCACTGGTGGGGGGACGCAGCGGCAAGGGGGAGAGTTTGGGGCGCTCGGCGTTGCTGAGGTGGCGCTCGACATGGAGGAGGCGTGCCTGCAACGAGGATGCTGAAGGGGAGGTCGACGCGAGGTGGAGGGAAAGGGGAGCGTGTAACACCCCATAATTTTATAACATTAAAATTCACAAATTAAAGTATACTTAATTTTTAGAAAAGAATTAAGTGAAATGGGTTGCTTAGAGAAATATATATATATATTGATATATATATATATATATATTAAAAATTAAATAAATAAATATGCGAAAAAGTTCAAAACAGCGAATTGGGAGGGGAAATAACCGAACCGGCCCATTTTTGAGGTCGACCCGAGCCTTGCTGGGTCGACTAGGGGTTAATCTAGGGTGTTTGGTTGTCAACCCGTGGGCCGATTCGCTCAAAGGCAGATTTTGCATTTGATTGGTTCACATGGTTCAGGGTTAATCTAATGGTCCTAAATAACTTCCTACACCTACAAATACATCCTAATGCTAACCCTAAACCTAATTAAAATAGAATAGTTACCGTCGCCATGGAAATCAATGGAGCCGCCGCCAACTAAGAAAGAAGAAAAGAAAATTCAATTCTAATTCTCTCAACCCTAAAGCAAAGAAAAACTATCTCTTTTCTTCTCTAAATTGTGAGTATGATGATATTAACAATATTATTATCATTTTAATTAGGTTGAGTTATGAATGGATTACGAGTAGATGATGTGAATTATCATATATGTTGTTGTAAACCCCTTTTGCTATCATGTATATTGTAAATCCAATGTTATGTGATGATGATATCTTATATGTTGTAAATCATGCTATGATGATGTTATGTATGTTGAAAGTTTCTATGCTAAGTTGTGATGAATCATACATGTTAAAAAGGCCATGATGTTACCATCTATGCTAGTTAGTTCATATTAATTAAATAATCATGTTTGGTTTATGTTGATCTATATGACAAGTCACATATGCAAGTTAGATTGATTAGAAAAGTTATTAACATATGCCAAGACATCTATTATGACATCTAGAATTATGCTATGACATATGTGATATCCTATGCTAGTTCACACCACCATTATGTTGCCTGAAAACCCCATATGCAAGTTTATGTATAGATTTGGGCTATGATCATATCATGTAAATTGAGACATTTAACAAGTTGACACCTTTTGATCCTTAACATGTGTAGTTTATGCAATTTTCACCCCTATTATGATTAGATTTATTTTAATTGTCTATATGTTGTGATAATTTATCTTTGTGCTAGGTGTTAGACTATAAAAGACTAGCCTATATTATGCGTTGAATAAGCGAACGTATAAACGTGGGGTTGGGGTAATATTAAGGATTAATATTAAAAAGTTGGGGTGCAATTGATATGATTTTGCATGCCATAAGTGGATGGCCATAATTGAGTCAATTATGGACATGATTAAAAGTTGACTTAATTAATAATTTGAACATGGAATTATTAAAACTGGGGTAAAAGATTTTAAGTGTTAATCAATGCTTAGGACGTGAGGTTGGACTCGTTTGTGACGTAAACCTGCCCGGACGTGCCCGGCAAATCTAATGGTCAAAAATGTCAGCCCAACGTTAGAGGTCCTAGGCCTAAACTAAAGCATAACAGTTGTAAAGACACGAGGTTAGACTCTTTTATGGTGTAAGACTTCCAGGACCCGCCCGGCAAATCCAGCTGCCATAAATGCCAGTCTAATGTGAGAGGTCTTTATGAGGTTATGGCCTGAATGAATTAAGAAATACTTAACCAGATAAACATGTAAAGTGGGACATGCAGGTTAAGTAGGTGCCTTGGGTGGCACGAGGAATCTATGGGGTGCCCTTAGTGGCATGTGAAATACGATTAGTAAGACTTAACCAAACACACATGTAAATGAACATGACTAAGAGGGTTAAGTGGGATATACTAGTGACAAGCTTAGGTGGGTAGCTTGTGGGGGCCCATTTTGACCAGTATCCCAAACGTATCTTTGTGGGCTCGACCCAAGTCGAGGACGGGACACACATGCTGGGTTTGACTGTAAGAGGCTAAAACGGGGAGCGGTGGCAATGCAAGTCCAATGGGATTCATATGCGTGTGTGGACCGGGGTTGGTAGGTAAGACGTTGTTGCATCGTGTAGGTATAGGCCGTGCATTCTCAAGTTGTATCGGGTTGCCACTTTAGGGGAGTGATACACCCCATTGTGGGGCCAGCACGGGTATCTACGAGTAGGGAGCCGATCTAAAGTGGGTAGTGGGGTACACCTAGTGGAGATAGGAGCAGACGGCACCTATGTAGCCAGCTAGGGGTACATAAGGCTATTTATAATGTTTTTGTGCGAAGCAAGTGGGATCAAACAATAGGGTGACTGGTGTGGTGCAGTGTAGTAAGGTGCGGTGTATTGTAGTAATCATTCGTTAGTAATTAGGTGTGCCTTTACCGTTATCTTTAACGTTATCTTAAACGCTATCTTTATCTTCCTAAGAGTTCATAGACATTTACTTGTCTTCCAGCTTATGCCTTAGTCTAGTTATTTTGATAATAGTATTGTTAGAATTATCATACTCGCCAGACTTTATGTCTGACCCCCTCTATTTCTATCCTTTTTCCCCCTCCAGGTCCTCATATTGGGCCCAGCTCTAGTGGAGTTTGATTGAATTTCTTCATCTCTATTTGGAAAGCTTGGACCTTTGAAGTAAAGTCGAGCTTGTTATCTTTTTAATGGCTATTTATGTAATGGGATTATGTATTTTGTTTTTATGAAGATGGATATTGTACTTGGTTATGATCTATGGTTTTATGATGTAACAAACATGTTTAATTTCCGCTGCAATAAAATGAAGTTTTAGATTTCCAAGTACTATTTACTGTCTGTCTTGTTGTAATTTTTCTGTTCTATATTCACTTATAACCTCCATGGAAGTTAATGCATTCCCTTCGTGAGTGACATTAATGGACGTGGGGTGTTACACATGGTATCAGAGCTTAAGGTTACCAGAACAGATAAAAATACTTTAGAAAAATAGTTATTTTTGGAAGAAGTGCTTTCAAAAACATGTTTTAATGAGAAATTTAAAGAGAAATGTTTTTAAGAAAAAAAAATAATCCCCAGTAGCCATATCTTTATCTTTCGAATTCTCCATTTTGAATCTTTCCTTTTTCGTTTCAGCATGGCTGAAGATCTTAATCTACCCGATGGTGTAACGATACCAGGATGGTATAGGAGGTTATTAGAGGCTAGGGCCACTACAGGTCCAGCCAATGTTCCTCCACCAACAGTTGCACCCGTTCTTCCTCCTCCTCCTCGCGTAGATACTTTTGCAAAGACGTGCAAGGAATTCAAGGCTATGGGTGGAAAACCATTTCAAAGGTCAGAAAAGTTTGTGGAAGCTAGAGATTGGCTTAAGGAGGTGGAAGAATTGCTAGAAATATTTGAAGTAGAAGAAGGGAGGAGAGTTCAAATAGCAGCTTGGTTGATGAAGGGAGAGGCCTCGTTTTGGTGGGAGGTCACTAATGGGGAGCGTCCTATTGACTCTTGGGTGGATTTCAGACGTAGGTTCGAGGCGAAGTTTCTCACAAGGGCGGAAGAAAATCTATAAATGGAAAGGTTCTTGACATTGAAGCAAGGAAGCTCAACAGTGAAAGAATATGTCAATAAATTTAATCAGTTAGCAAGGTTTGGCTTGGACTTAGTGAACACGCCGGAGAAGATGGCGCTGAGGTTCGTGAATGGCTTGAATGAACCATTGCAAGGGTTGTCTATGACCCACATCCCTATCGGGGCCACCTTTGAGAAGTTAGTAGAAATGGCGCTTATGCATGAGCAGAAAAGCGCTAAAGATGATAAGGCACCCGATAAGAAGGGGGATCAGAAGAAACCACAACAGCAAAACAAGAACGGTGGTAAAGACAATAACGGCAAGGGAAAGAAGAAATGTTTTAACTGTGGGACACCAGGCCATCTCAGCAAGGATTGCCGAAAGAAAAAGAAGACAGACTGTTTTCATTGTGGCGATGCGGGACATTTAGTGAAGGACTGCCCAAAGAAGGGGCAGAGGGCAGGAGCTACCTCAGGAGGATAGGTGCAGGCTCTTATGGCACCAGGGCAGGCAAGGGGACAAGTTCAGGCTCTCGCGGTCCCACCGCTGCACGAACGAGGTAGAACCATTTCTGTTGAAAGCTTAGTTTTTCTGTTTGATCATTCTGTCCGTACCTTATTCGATTCGGGCGCATCACATTCATTTATCTCTACATCATTAGTTGAATCACTGCACTTAAACACCAGTTTAGTAGAGGATCCCTTAGTTGTTTCGAATCCAACTGGGGGCTCAGCTTATTTGTCTATGATGTGTTTGGATTTGAAAATTTCCATACTTAGCGTTGAATTTAGATGTGATGCTTATGTGTTGGGCTTCACGGTCTATGGGCTAATTTTAGGAATGGATTGGTTATCCAGAAATGGGGCCGTTCTTGATTGTGAAAGGAGAGTAGTTAGGCTCGTGACTCGCCTTGGCAACACTCTCGAAATATTTTGTAATCCCATAAATTCGGTTATGCTAAGTTATCTAAAATCGCTTGACGCATCTGAGGAAAATCTACGATCTGTTAGAGTTGTCCGAGAATATTCGGATGTGTTTGAGGAGGTGAAGGGCTTGCCTCCGAAGCGGGAGATAGATTTTCGAATATATCTTGTGGATAATGCGAAACCAGTATCTTTGCCAGTACGCCACATGGCTCCACGTGAAAGGAGGGAACTCGGTAAGCAAGTGAAGGAGTTGCTTGAGAAGGGGTTCATAAGACGAAGTATATCAGAGTGGGGTGCTCCAGTAGTATTTGCCCCGAAGGCGGTGGGTCCCTTAGACTTTGTGTGGACTATAGAGAACTTAATAAGCTTAATATGAAGAACAGACACCCACTGCTGAGGATTGACGATCTCTTCGATCAGTTGGCGCCTCAGTGTTTTCGCAGTTGGACTTAGCCACTGGTTTCCATCAGTTGAGAGTGGCTGAGGATAGCATTGACAAGACTGCCTTTAGGACTCCGGACGGTTTCTATGAATGGCTAGTGATGCCCTTCGGTTTGACAAACGCCCCAGCATATTTTGTTGATTTGATGAGTAGGGTGTTTAGGGAGTACCTTAACAAATTCGTGGTAGTCATTGTAGATGACATCTTGATCTTTTCTAAGGATGAAGAAGAGCATGCCCTACATCTTATGGAAGTGTTGGAGTCCCTACGAGTGCATAGCCTTAAGGCTAAATTTTCTAAGCGTCACTTTTGGAGGAAGGAAGTACAGTTCTTAGGACATGTGGTTTCCAAAGAAGGAATAGCTGTAGATCCCGCGAAGGTGGTGGCCATCCAAGATTGGAAGGTTCCTAAAAATGCTACCGAAGTGAGAAGTTTCTTGGGGTTGGCTGGCTACTATAGGAAGTTTATCAAAGACTTCGCAAAGATATCAGGTCCATTGACACGCTTGACGAAGAAGAACCTAGTTTTCACATGGGACGTAGATTGTGATGATGCGTTCAAACGTTTGAAGAGAGCTTTGATTTCAGCCCCAGTCTTAGTATTTCCAGACGAGAGTAAGCCGTTAACCGTTTACACTGACGCTTGTGGGACAGGACTAGGCGCAGTCTTAATGCAAGAGGGCAGGGTAATAGCCTATGGTGGAAGGCAGTTGAGAGCGCATGAGAAGATTTACCCCACACATGACCTAGAGTTGGCTGCTATTGTTTTCGCGCTTAAGTCTTGGCGTCATTAACTTCTTGGTGAGAAATTCGAATTATTCACTGACCACAAGTCTTTAAAATACTTATTCTCTCAAAAGGACTTGAACTTAAGGCAGCAAAGGTGGATGGAGTTCTTAGCGTCCTACGACTTCGAAATAGCCTATACCCCTGGCAAGGGTAACGTGGTGGCAGACGCCTTAGGTAGAAAAAGATTATCCTTAAGTCCTTTGTTTGTTGAGCGGCGAAGTTTAGAATTCATTTCGATGTTTGAATTTAGACCTTTTGTTGACTTCGTACCCGGTTTGCTAGCATCCTTGGAGGTCAGACCTACACTTTTGGGACAGATTGGCGAGGCACAGTGAGACGACCCACAGTTAGTTGAGTTAGTAGAAAAACTCAAAGGAGGGGAGTCATCAAGCCATCTCCGTAGGTATACCCTAGACGATAAGGGTTGGTTACGTACGGACGGTAGAATTTGTGTACCAAAAGACGATGACCTAAGGAAGACTATTCTTGACGAAGCACATCGTTCGAAGATGACCATTCATCCCGGCGGGGACAAGATGTACAAAGCCATGAAGAGAGTTTACTTTTGGGCCGGCATGAAGAAAGATGTGGCCAAGTATGTCGCTAGACGCTTGGTGTGCCAACAAGTAAAGGCGGAGCAAAAGAAACCCGGTGGGTTGCTTCACCCATTGGAGGTTCCACTATGGAAATGGGAAAGCATCTCGATGGATTTTGTGGATGGATTACCGCGATCGAGGAAGGGTAATACGGGAATTTGGGTTATAGTAGATAGACTTACTAAGAGCGCCCATTTTATTCCCATGAAGAGTAAGAGGACTGCTCCGTGGTTAGCTTTTTATACGTCCGAGAGATTGTTCGTTTGCACGGTGTTCCTTCTAGCATAGTGAGCGACCACGATCCTATTTTCACTAGCGAATTTTGGAGAAGCTTACAAGAGGCGGTAGGGACTCAGTTATGTTTGAGCACCGCATATTATCCTCAGTCGGACGACCAGACTGAGAGGGTGAATCGCATTCTAGAGGATCTGTTGAGGCTATGTATCCTAGACTTTGGAGGTACATGGGAAGAGCATCTTCCATTGGTTGAGTTCGCATATAATAATAGCTTTCAGTCCAGCATTGGTATGGCACCATTCGAAGCTCTATATGGACGACCTTGTCGTTCACCTACATGTTGGTGGGAATCTACGGATAAGATCTTACTTGGGCCCGATATGATTAGGGAGACTTCGGAGAAGATCGACTTGATTCGAAGGAGGATGAAAGCAGCGCAAGATAGGCAAAAATCTTATGCGGATAAGAGGAGGACAGATCTCAAGTTTTAAGTTGGGGACATGGTCTTTGTCAAAGTGTCTCCATTACGAAACGTTGTTCTCTTTAGGTCCGTTAGGAAATTAGCACCAAGGTTTGCAGGGCCGTTTCCTATTAAGGAGAGGATTGGACGGATGGCGTATAGAGTGGAGTTGCCCGAGAGACTTAGTGGTGTACATGACGTATTCCATGTGTCACATTTGAGGAAGTGCTTGCACGAGACCGCGGAAGTGGTAGAGCCGAGCTTGCTTAGAGAGGTAGAGATAGAGCGTGATGCGACAATTTGACGAGCTCCTACGCGCATTCTTGGGTCGGAGATCAAGAGGTTGAGGAATCGAGAGGTCAGACTAGTCAAAGTGCAATGGGGAGATGATGAGAGCAACGCTACTTGGGAGACGGAAGAGAAAATGCGTTCACGATACTCTTTTCTTTTTGATGGTATGTCCTTTAATTTCTCCTTTATCGCTTAGCTTGTATTTATCTTATCTTTAGTATATTCTCTCGCTAGTATCTTTGACCTTTAGTTAGGATAATCCTATGGTTGAAACATGTGTTTGAGACATGTTATGTATGGTGGATGCAAAGTGGATGCAAGTGTTTGCTCGTGGTTTCTCGTGGATGCATATACACACACTATTAGGCACCAGATGGGCTCAGTCACTTCATATTGCATATTGCATATATACAGATGTATTTAGTAAAATGGATGTGTAATGGTTGTATTATCATATAGTTGCTGCATTCGGGTGGATGGTTGTTCACGCATATAGAATTAATATGTATCATTAGGAATCTTTTGCATACATATTGGACGCATGGCACTATCATGAATTGCACTAAGGAGGTCGACAGAATCAGTAGACCGCCTAATTTTGCATTAGATATGGACATATACACACACTGTGCATATAAACATTAAAGTATTAGAAGTCTTTTAAGGACAATGGATGCTGGTGTTTGATGGTTGAGTAGATGGACGATTAGATGGTAGGATATACATTCTTCTTAATTTGGAGATTTCGGGGATGAAATCCTTTAAGGAGGGGAGAATGTAACACCCCGTAATTTTATAACATTAAAATTCACAAATTAAAGTATACTTAATTTTTAGAAAAGAATTAAGTGAAATGGATTGCGCAGAGAAATATATATATTGATATATATATACATATATAAATTAAAAATTAAATAAATATGCGAAAAAGTTCAAAACAACGAATTGGTAGGGGAAATAACCGAACCGGCCCATTTTTGAGGTCGACCCGAGTGCTGCTGGGTCGACTAGGGGTTAATCCAGGGTGTTTGGCTGTCAACCCGTGGGCCGATTTGCTCAAAGGCAGATTTTGCATTTGATTGGTTCTCATGGTTCAGGGTTAATCTAATGGTCCTAAATAACTTCCTACACCTATAAATACATCCTAATGCTAACCCTAAACCTAATTAAAATAGAATAGTTACCGTCGCCATGGAAATCAATGGAGCCGCCGCCAACTAAGAAAGAAGAAAAGCAAATTCAATTCTAATTCTCTCAACCCTAAAGCAAAGCAAAACTCTCTCTTTTCTTCTCTAAATTGTGAGTATGATGATCTTAATAAGATTATTATCATTTTAATTAGGTTGAGTTATGAATGGATTATGAGTAGATGATGTGAATTAACATATATGTTGTTGTAAACCCCTTTTGCTATCATGTATATTGTAAATCCAATGTTATGTGATGATGATATCTTATATGTTGTAAATCATGCTATGATGATGTTATGTATGTTGAAAGTTTCTATGCTATGTTTTGATGAATCATACATGTTAAAAAGGCCATGATGTTACCATTTATGCTAGTTAGGTCATATTAATTAAATCATCATGTTTGGGTTATGTTGATCTATATGACAAGTCACATATGCAAGTTAGATTGATTAGAAAAGTTATGGACATATGCCAAGACATTTATTATGACATCTAGAATTATGCTATGACATATGTGATATCCTATGCTAGTTCACACCATCATTATGTTTCATAAAAACCCCATATGCAAGTTTATGTATAGATTTGGGCTATGATCATATCATGTAAATTGAGACATTTCACAAGTTGACACCTTTTGATCCTTAACATGTGTAGTTTATGCAAGTTTCACCCCTATTATGATTAGATTTATTTTAATTGTCTATATGTTGTGATAATTTATCTTTGTGCTAGGTGTTAGACTATACAAGTCTAGCCTATATTATGCGTTGAATAAGCGAACATATAAACATGGGGTAGGGGTAATATTAAGGATTTAATATTAAAAAGTTGGGGTGCAATTGATATGATTTTGCATGCCATAAGTGGATGGCCATAATTGAGTCAATTATGGACATCATTAAAAGTTGACTTAATTAATAATTTGAATAGGGAATTATTAAAACTGGGGTAAAATATTTTAAGTGTTAATCAATGCTTAGGACACGAGGTTGGATTCGTTTGTGACGTAAACCTGCCCGGACCCGCCCAGCAAATCCAGTGGTCACAAATGTCAGCCCAATGTGAGAGGACCTAGGCCTAAACTAAAGCATAACAGTTGTAAAGACACGAGGTTAGACTCTTTTATGGTGTAAGACTGCCCGGACCCGCCCGACAAATCCAACTGCCATAAATGCCAGTCTAATGTGAGAGGTCTTTATGAGGTTATGGCCTGAATGAATTAAGAAATACTTAACCAGATAAACATTTAAAGTGGGACATGGGGGTTAAGTAGGTGCCTTGGGTGGCACGAGGAATCTAGGGGGTGCCCTTAGTGGCATGTGAAATACGATTAGTAAGACTTAACCAAACACACATGTAAATGAACATGACTAAGAGGGTTAAGTGGGATATACTAGTGACAAGATTAGGTGGGTAGCTTGTGGGGGGCCATTTCGACCTGTATCCCAAACGTATCTTTGTGGGCTCGACCCAAGTTGAGGACAGGACACGCATGCTGGGTTTGACTGTAAGAGGCCAAAATGGGGAGCGGTGGCAACGCAAGTCCAACGGGTTTCATATGCGTGTGTGGACCCGGGCTGGTAGGTAAGACGTTGTTGCATCGTGTAGGTATAGGCCGTGCATTCTCAAGTTATATCGGGTTGCCACTTTAGGGGAGTGATACACCCCACTGTGGGGCCAGCACTGGTATCTACGAGTAGGGAGCCGATCGAAAGTGGGTAGTGGGGTACACCTAGTGGAGATAGTGGCAGACGACACCTATGTAGTCAGCTAGGGGTACGTAAGGCTATTTATAATGTTTTTGTGTGAAGCAAGTGGGATCAAACAATAGGGTGACTGGTGTGGTGCAGTGTAGTAAGGTGCGGTGCAGTGTAGTAATCATTCGTTAGTAATTAGGTGTGCCTTTACCGTTATCTTTAACGTTATCTTAAACGCTATCTTTATCTTCCTAAGAGTTCATAGACATTTACTTGTCTTCCAGCTTATGCCTTAGTCTAGTTATTTTGATAATAGTATTGTTAGAATTATCATACTCGCCAGACTTTATGTCTGACCCCCTCTGTTTCTATCCTTTTTCCCCCTCCAGGTCCTCATATTGGGCCCAGCTCTAGTGGAGTTTGATTGAATTGCTTCATCTCTCTTTGGAAAGCTTGGACCGTTGAAGTAAAGTCGAGCTTGTTATCTTTTTAATGGCTATTTATGTAATGGGATTATGTATTTTGTTTTTATGAAGATGGATATTGTACTTGGTTATGATCTATGGTTTTATGATGTAACAAACATGTTTAATTTCCACTGCAATAAAATGAAGTTTTAGATTTCCAAGTACTATTTACTATCTGTCTTGTTGTAATTTTTCTGTTCTATATTCACTTTTAACCTCCATGGAAGTTAATGCATTCCCTTCGTGAGTGACATTAATGGACGTGGGGTGTTACAGAGCGCGACTGGGCTTTGGGGTGTTCGGTTTCGCAGAAGGGAGGAGGGGGGTCGCGGTAGAAGGAGGAAGTCGGGGAAGAAGGAGGAGAGGGGGCGGCGGGATTTAGGGCTCCGCCCTTTTTTTTCTTTTTTTTTCTTTTCCTTTTTCTGTTTAACGATAGAGAGAGGAGAGTGTGAGAGTATATTATATATATATATAATTTAATTATTTAATATAATTCCATAAAGTTGACTTTTCGATTCGAACTCGAACTCAAACCCACCGACTGTCGCCCATAGCCAATTACCCCCATTCCGAACACAATGGGATATGTATCGTAGGCTGATTCGATCGTTTCGATCAGTTTTCGTCAAAATCAACATATAACTCTATATACTGAATTTGAACGCGCATTTCAATTTACTGGGGTTACATACTAACTCGAAAAATTCCAAAAAAATATTTTCTAGCTTCGTATTGACGATACGGTCCTAACCAAACTAGTTTCGTCAAATTCTGAAATCGTTTGTAAAATGGCCATTTTCCAGTCGAGTAAAATCAACTGAAACTAGTCAAACGCGTTTTCCTTTGCCACGCTCACATATTGAATCGAAAAGTTATGAAATTTGAAACCTAGCAATAATTTGACATCACAGATCCAACAAAAGTGGTTTCGTCGAAAACCGAGGTCGTTTGCAAAATTTCCATTTTTAAGGGTCCGAATTCCATAGCGACTATTCTGAATATTCATTTGACCATAACTTTTGATTCCCGTTATGAAATTTTGATTTTTCGGATTCGTTGGAAAGATATTCTCAATTAGATTCAAATATTTTTGGTTTCACTAAAATCCGGTTAATATTGCACCCGGTACGTTCAATTGAAATTTGAAATCGAATTATCGAACTACCGCGCCATTTTCAATTCTATTTATAATTAAAATAAAATTTTATATTCTAACGACGACGTATATAAATATATACGTTCTAATCTATATTCAAAATAAATTTCTTATCGTTTTATTTAAAATGATTCATTTTAAATATTCAAAATTCGCTAAAATTGCCAAAATAAAAATTTTAAACTAGCTCAGATTTTCCGGGTTGTTACACCAGGCACCGCAGCCCCCCTACCTCGAGCGCCCCACCTCCAACATCCCCTTCGCGCTTCACCCTCCTTCTTCATCAATCCGATGGCCAGAGCCCCCCTTCCACCGCGCGCAGCACAAGTCGAGCCACCGCGTCTTCCCCTTCTCAGCATCCCCCCTGTTTCAGAACGATTTTACAGTAAGCTCCTTCTTCTTCTTTATTTTATTTTATTTTATTTTACTTAGTTTAAATGAATTTAAAAGTAATTAAATTTTTTTAGAAAAGAAATAACCTAGTTTATAAAAAATCAGTTTTTTTGTTTTAATTCATTATATAAAATCAGTTTTTATAATATAAAAGCATTATAGAAAATATAAACTAGGATTTGTTGTTGGAAATATAAAAAAGAATTTGTTGTAAGAAATAAAGAACGGATTTTTAAAATTATAAAGTTTTGATTTTATTTATATCAAGCTAAGATTTTTAACATTGTATAGACGAGTTCTTTTACATATAAAAGGAATGATTTTTATTGTTCAAGAAAGAAGATAAAAATATAATTTTTATATTAGCAGAAGAATAAAAATATAGTTTTTATTTATGTAAAGTAATAAAAATATAATTTTTAATTAAGTAGTGAAGAAAAAAATATGATTTTTATATTATAGAAGGAGTAAAAATATGATCTTTATATTTGGAAAGGCGAAATCCATATATTTGAATGGGCGAAATCTTTATATAGAGAATGGTGATAGAAAAATATAATTTTTGTATGGTTATGATAATAAAAATTCAATCTTTATATAAGAAGTAGAAATATAAAAATATAATTTTTATATAGGAAGAAGCGTTGTAAATACATTTAAATGGAATAAAAATATGAACTTTACTTTATCGTGAAGTGGAGAGAATATAAAAATGTGATTTTTATATATGTAGTGAATACGGGCAACGAAAGTGACGAAAGACCAAAAGGTGAAGATTTCCTACCTATGAAGAGTCGTGGCGTTTGGATTAGCTTTTGGTGAGAATTTCTCACATTAAATTTCTCTTTTCTAGTTATATTATAATATATACTAGGATGTAGACGGTGTTTAGTAGCACCCGACACCCTCGTCCACAGACCATGGACTTGTTTGTTTGGTTGTGTAGTGGTTAGATTGTTTTATTTGAATTTGATTATTTGGTGAAATGGAATTGATTTAATTGATATGTGTATGGCGTAGGCCATCACTAGACCGGGGATAAGGCTAGGCCTTGTCCCGTTTCTAGTATCGTGCCGTTATGCCACCGAAATTTTCTAAAATAAGTTAGAAAAATAAAAATATCATTTTATTGTGTAAATGAACTGAATAGAAATTCATGTGTTGAAATAAAATATTTTATCGTTAAAAATATAATTTTTAACGTGTGTGTGAATAGAATAAAATATTCATTTACAAACCAGACGGTTTGTTTATGTACACTGTTTTAACTGATATTGATTGGGACGATAAATTTTACACATCGCCCAACTGCCCAAATAATATTAAGTGTTTGTTAATGTGAAACCCCACACGGGTATTGGGATGATATTCAGCGTACACTAATCCCAATTATTTTGTTGTATGTCGATTGATTGGTCGACAGACTGTGTAAGCGTTAATTATTTATATTTAATGCTTATACAGTTGTATGGTGCACTTTGGATGATGGTTGAATATTTATCGTTGCTATTATATACATGTGTTGTATGAAATCCATATAATTGACATTATATGGTAATTGATTGGGCCTCATTCCAATTGGGAAAAATAAAGAATATATTACATAATAAAAATAGTTGTGTTGACAGTACTCATTTGTTGAGATTAGTCAAGTGTTGAACGAAATATTTTAACAATAAAAATTAACATCTTTGTCCAAATTTTATAAAATATATTATATAATAAAAATAGTTGTGTTGACAGTACTCATTTGTTGAGATTATTCAAGTGTTGAACGAAATATTTTAACAATAAAAATTAACATCTTTATCCAAATTTTATAAAATATATTATATAATAAAAATAGTTGTGTTGATAGTAATCATTTGTTGAGATTAGTCAAGTGTTGAACGAAATATTTTAACAATAAAAATTAACATCTTTATCCAAATTTTATAAAATATATTATATCATAAAATTAGTTGTGTTGACAGTACTCATTTGTTGAGATTAGTCAAGTGTTGAACGAAATATTTTAACAATAAAAATTAACATCTTTTTCCAAAATTTATAAAATATATTATATAATAAAAATAGTTGTGTTGACAGTACACATTTGTTGAGATTAGTCAAGTGTTAAACGAAATATTTTAACAATAAAAATTAACATCTTTATCCAAATTTTATAAGAATATATTATATAATAAAAATAGTTGTGTTGACAGTACTCATTTGTTGAGATTAGTCAAGTGTTGAACGAAATAGTTTAACAATAAAAATTAACATCTTTATCCAAATTTTATAAAATATATTATATAATAAAAATAGTTGTGTTGAGCGTACTCATTCATTGAGATTAGTCAAGTGTTGAAAGAAATATAGATTCATGTGTTGAATAAAATAAATATTCATTTGTTGAATAGAATAAAGATGTCTTTGAAAAATATCAAGTCGTGTTGATTAGTGATGCACCATTTTGACGTGAACGATATTTATATCGATTTTATTCGTTTTTATAGTGAATATTGAAAAGAGATTCAAAAATCAAATATTTATAGAAGGAATTCGAATTGAATTGAATATAAAATAAATTCGAACTGAAATTGAATTGAAACGAATTTGAATTCGAATTAAATATAATTGAATATGAAGCTCAAATTGTTTTTGAAACGAATTTAAAACGATTTATAAAATTTGTTTTAAATAGAAATCGACGAAATATATATTATATATATAATATAATGGCCTGAATAGAACGCGCCGCACTGCGGGAGTTCGTGAATTTCGACCATTGACTTTGAACGGACATTACGGGAGATCCGACCTTCGGATTCTCCTGAAACCGGAACCATTGGGTTCGTATCGAAAGAAATTTCCAACGAATATTAGAAATTTGAAATCTAACGGTTGGATTTGGAGATACGTCCAAATCAAATTTAGAAAAGGTCGCTGTAAGTGCAGTTCGACGACCGTTATTGGAAATCGACTATACGGGCTTTGATAAAATTATTAAAAATATCTATAATCTGTGTAAAATCAAAAGGTGTGAATTGGAAAGAACCGAGATGAAAAATTCCCTATTTGAAAGGATAAAAATATATTTTTATTGAAATGAACTAGTTTTGAACTAGAATTAAAATCCAATATTTTTCAATAAATGAATTGGGTTTGAAGTGGTTTTAAAAATAATCAGAATATGATATTGAATATAAGCCGATATATTTTCCATTCAGAGCCTTGTATTTAATATCAAATGAGATTTGGGTTTATCGTGAACTGTGTTTTAAATAACATTAGTTCTTTAACCCAGAAAAAGGAGTTTTAATGAATCTTTAATTAGATTGAAACGGGGATTGATAATATAAATTATCAAATATAGGAAATGATCGAGAATAGAGTATCACCAGTTTTGCTCCAAAACGATAGTTAAATCTTTAATTAGATTTGAACGTGAAATGGTAATTAATTTTACCGATAACACCGTGGTGTTAGATATGGGGTATTACCAGTTTTGCCTCATGGGATAAATAAGGTTGGGAATGGGAAATAAAATAAATAATTACTTCGGTGTGGTTCGTTAATCCCGACTGGTTTGAAATAATATTCAAAGGAAGATTAAAGAATAAATTTTAAAGAATTTATCTTTGATAAAATTAATGGGAACCTTTCCCTAGGAATATTCTGAATTGGAATGAGGCATATGTTGTGTTTGTGTAACATTTGTTTATTATATACGTGGGTTATTTGGAAAGACCCGGTTTTACCCATTCTGAATAACCGATTAGACGATAAGTCGAAGATGAAGACGGTGGTTGAAGACCGGAAGTCTTCACATCGTTTGGGTGATTACTGACGATCTTGATTGGGCTGCACACCCAAGATGAGGGAATCAGTTGGTGATCGTCCAGACGTACTTGGAGATCGATGGATATGCGAGGAAAGTGCCTCCGGTTTCGTTCAGACCCAGAACGGACGTGTAAATGGATTGTGTGTCTGACATTGGACATTATTCTGTGTTGATTGATCTCTATTAAATATACATCTGTTTGGCGGCGGAGAATTTATTCTCTTGCTTAACGCTCTTCTCTGAGACGTACGAGCTCAGAGGTTGTATATCGATGGACATCAGTCGCATGGAGTGAATTGCCGGTGTGGCAAGCCTGAGTGGCAAATGATCAAGGCTTCTGTTTAAAAGCAAAGTCTTGTGGTTGATGATCAAAGTACAGCCTGTGTGGCATAGCTTTGTGTATAACGTGAATTCGCGAGCCTCACACCACGGTATGAGTCAAAAACGGGATACGGACCGTTGGGAGAACACAATATTTCTTTCTAGATATGGGTGATGTCAGTGACCTTCCAGTCCTGACATTTATATACTTTTTACCTGTGTGGATGTTGGATAAGGCGCCTCGATTATAGGTCTGTTAGGACCGGGAAACGTGTGTTCAGGAATTGCCAATCCTCGAAAGTAAGTGAGGACCGGCCCAACCGATTCCAAGGATCAAAGTGGGGTCCTGAGATATTTGCTAGAGTGTCTCGAACGGAGAGGAGCTTGCCCCTTGCCTCGACTCACGATGGAATCCAATTTCCAATACGTGTATTGCGGTTCTATTTGTAGAGCCTAGTATGGCGACATAGTAGCATGGGATGCTATGCCGTCTATGATTAATATTTATGATTGAATTTGTTTTGACACTATACACTTATTATAGTATCAAAAGATTAGTTTTAAATGTATCAAGAATGTTTGGCTATTATAAGGGAAAACCCTATCCTCCGGCTTGCGTTGCATTGTGTGTGTAATGACCCAGAAAATCTGAACCAATTTAAAATATTTAAATTGGCTAAAATAATAAATTTTAAATATTTAAAATAAATATTTTAAATAATAGCAATGAAAACTGAGTTTGAATCGACAATTGAAAACGAATATAATTAATTATAATTATAAACAAGGCTTGAAATGGCGCTGAAGTTTCAAAAATGGAATTCAAACTTTGTCGGACCGTACCGGGTGCAAAACAAAACGGATTTTAGCGAAACCAAAAACATTTAAATATGTTAGTGAATACCTTTCTATCGAATCATAAAAATCGAATTTTTATAGCGGAAAGCAAAAGTTATGGCCGAATGAATTTTCAGAAAGGTCGCTATGGAATTTATATAGCCCGTGAAATTGGCCATTTTGCATACGACCTCGGAATTCGACGAAACCACTTTTGTTGGATCCGGGATGTGAAGTTATTGCTAGGTTTCAAATTTCATAATTTTTGAAGCTAGTATGTGAGCTTGGCAAAGGAAAATGTGTTCTGGTCAATTACAGTTAAATTAGATCGACCAGAAATGGGCCTTTTTGCAAACGGTCTCAGAATTCGACGAAACTAGTTTTGTTGGGACTGTATCGTCAAAACATAGCTAGATTTATTTTTCTGGAATTTTTCGAATCAGTTTGTGGCCCTGGTAAATTGAAATGTACGTTCAAATTAAATATTGAATGTTTTTTATTTCAATTTGAAGGAAAACTGACTGAAACATTCGAATGGGCCTTCGAAACATATCCCATTGTGTTCGGAATGGGGGTAAAACGCTAGGGACGACAGTCGTTGGGTTTAGATTGGTGGTCGCGTTAGAAAACCCCTTTAAAACTCCACGGACCAATCAAAAAATTTTATAAAAAAAAAAGAAAATTCCTTTTCTCTCTCCCCGATCGAAGGCGGAAGACGTTCAAAACCTTCCCCCTCATTTTCCGATCAATCCACGAAAAATTAGCCCCTGCTCCAGTTGAAGATTTTGTAGAGCTCGGAGAGATCTTCAAATCCATATAAAGTTTGAAATTTTTCGTGGCATATGGAGGGAGAATCGACGTCATGAAGTTTCGAACTTCCAGCCGCCGCCGCCGTCGCCTTGCGCCACCGATTGGGGCCCCACCACCGCGTGCAGACGCGCGTCTCCTCCATCTTCGTCGCTGCATCGGCCGATCCTCCTATCGATTCACGGTTTGATCGAAAATCGCAAACCTAACCTTTCAGCTGAGGTACGACTTATATATATTTTCAACAGTTTTAACACCTTTAAACCGTTGCAAACTTTGAAAAATCATATCTTTTTCGTTCGTTAACGAAATTCGATGAAACAGGAAACATCGTGACCGTGTGGACGTCTTCTACATTTTAGAAGAGACCGCATATTTTTCTGAGCCTTCTGCTATTTTTGGTGGAGTGGAACCCAATGTGAGATTTCTAATTTATAAATGATATGGAAAACGATGATGGATAAATTATATAGTCGATGTATGAGTTATATAAGCGTTGTACACCTCTTGTATAAGCGTTGTATAAGTTGTATGTTCGATGTATAAGTTATATATGCGTTGTAAAAATTATATATGTGTTGAAATAGAAGTGAATTGCTATATATATATATATATATATATACACACATATATATACGCCCCTCGTCCACAAACCATGGACGATATTTATTGGTTGTGATTGGTGTGAAAATTGATTGATAGCGAATGGTTGTTTGGGATTGTTTGTGGTTGATATTGATTGATTGTGGTTGAAAAATACCCATTTGTGGTTGAGAAATATTTGGTTGAAACCACATAGGATTAGTTTGTGGAAATGAAATAAATATATACATGCCGCCTGCGTGCGAACTAGATGCATGATTCGCATTGTCAAAAACCGCGAGGTTTTAAGGTAGAGCGAGGAGCCGTACTAGGGACGGTCCCGGTTTTAACTACCCTGCCGTTATGCTGTCGAAATTTTGAATAATATTCATGTGTTTGAATTATTTTCATTTGTCGAAACTATATTTATTCGTTGAATAGAAAACCTTCATGTGTTGAATTGATATTCATTCGTTGATTAGAAATTCATGTGTTGAATGCTATTCGTGTTTTAAATATAAAAATCACATTTTTATCTATATATAGAAACTATAGAAAACCTTCATGTGTTGAATCGATTTTCATTCGTTGAATTGAAATTCATGTGTTGAATGGTATTCATATTTTGAAATAAATTGTTTCATGATAAAAATCACCTTTTATCAACTATATGGACTATGTAAAATAATCTCGTTTTAAAAAAAGAAATTGTTTTATAGTAAAAATCCTATTTTTATTACCTATATAAACTATATAAAATAATAGTGTTTTGAAATGAATTGTTTTACAATAAAAATCACATTTTTATTATATAAACGAATTGTTAAAAATAGTGAAGTGTTGAAATAGAAGACAGTTAGATAAAAATATCATTTTTATCAAATGTATGAAAAGAATATAGTTTTGAAATCGAAAAATCGATATATATATATATAAATAGAATTAAAATATATCGAATAACGACGCTGCAGTTCGTATTTTGAAACCGTGATTTCAAACGATTAGTACGGGAGATCCGACCATCGGATTTTCCTGAAATCGCAACCGTTGGGTTCGCCTTGGAAAAATCTTTCCAACGGCACCAACTTTGTACGAATCCAACGGTTGGATTGTCTGGAATGTTTAATTCAAATTTGAAGAAAAACAGCGCCAGAATCAATTATATATATATATATATATATATTTAATCGAATAACGATGCTGTAGTTCATATTTCAAAATCAAAATTTCAAACGATTGTACCGGGAGATCCGACCGTCGGATTTTCCTGAAACTGGAACCGTTGGATTCGTTTTGAAAAGATATTTCTAATGATGTAAATTTTGTGAAGATCCAACGGTTAGATTTTCAGATATGTGTAAATCAAATCTGAAGAAAAACAGCGCCATGGTCGCGTTATGGCCCGAAGCGTCGTTTTGAATAAATTGGCTATTTTAAAATAAATAAAAATAGCGATAAATCGTTATAAAATATTATAAAAAATATGGATGTGAGTTTGAAATTAACCGAAGGTTGGCTAAGTCGATTGGTTTCCTTAGTGTTGATCTGATGTTGGTTTCGGCCTTCGGGGTTAATATTTGGGAAATCGTTCTCCTACTGATTGACGGTTAGTGACTAATGAATTGAAATGATGCGTGTATATGTTAGTGTTGCACTTGTTTATTATATACGCGAGTTGCTCAGAAAGACCGAGTTTTTTTCCACTCTGAATAACTGAATCGACGATAATAAATCGAAGATGAAGACGGTGGTCGAAGACCGGAGATCTTCACCTTGTTTGGATGGTAACCGAGGTCCTGATTGGGAGGCATCCCGAAATATGGATAATGAGTGGTGATCGTCCAGACGTACGTGGTGATCGATGGGTTTGCGAGGTATTTAGTGCCTCCGGTTTCGTTCAGACCCAGAACGGACTTGTAAATGGACTGTGTGTCTGACATTGGATTTTATTCTATGTTGATTGATCTCTATTAAATATACATCTGTTTGGCGGCGGAGAATTTATTCTTTTGCTTAACGCCCTTCTCTGAAACGCACGAGCTCAGAGGTTGTATATTGGTGGACATCAGTCGCATGGCATGAATTGCCTATGTGGCATGCTAAGATGCAGTGATCAGGGCTTCTGTTGAAAAGCAAAGTCCTGTGGTGATGATCAAAGCACCGCCTGTGTGGCGTAGCTTTGTATATAACGTGGAATCGCGAGCCTCACACCCCGGTGTGAACCAGAAACGGGAGAAGGACCTCAGGGAGGGCATGCGTTTCTTTCTAGCTAGGGTGGTGTCAGTGACCTACAAGCCCTGACATTTATATACTTTTCACATGTGTGGTTGTTGATGTTGCGAGGCGCCTCGGTTAGATCGGACGATCCGGGTCCGATGGAGCCATTCGTTGGCTCATTTACACCCCAAAGGGTAGGGAAACGCAGTGTTCAGCAATTTTAATCCACATCGGTGGACCGGCCCTGTCGCTCCAAGGGTCGATGCGCTCTGACCCTGTGGCTCGGGCTAGAGAGTCACGAAGTCGGTAAGGACTATCTTTTGCCTTGGTTCATGATGGAGATCCAATTTCCAAATACGACATCGTGCGGTTTTGATTGTATATATATATATATATATTGCGACATGATATATGGTACCCATGCCGTCTATGATTGATAGTTATGATTTGAAATTTTTTTCAAAACATATAAACACTAGCAATAATATCAAATGCCTTTGTTTTATTCGTATCAAGCATATTTTGGCCATTATAAGGTAAAAACTCTATCCTCCGGTTTGCGTTGCATTGTGTGATGGGAACTGAGTCTTATAATGGCTTCATTTTTAAAAAAAGCATAGCGATGATTAAAAGAATGATTTGTTTTAAAGCACTGGAAATCCAATGGAGTAAACCCGTTCCACGAAAGTGGCGTGGTCCTGTGATTAGCCAAATTATATATATGTGTTGAGTAGATTTCTCATACCAGTCCCATGACTGACTCGTAGTTTGTTTCACTTTCAAACTCGGGTGCCCCCTTCTTCTACACAGGCAGCCTTGTATTCAGGTTTAGCTGGTTCTTTCTGGATAGCTGGAGCTGAAGATGGATTCTATCATTTATCTCTTTTTATGTTGTTCAGCTCCTATTGTACATATTTTGTTTGTTTCCGTTGTAGACATTTATGTATAGCTGAACTGTAATTGTACTAAGTAAGATCCTGTATACTGTGAAACTCTGATGATTTCTTTTATCCAGTATATTCTATTGTTCATTATCTTGTGTATTTATTTAATTCTGTTCTGCCATTATCTGTTTCTGTGTTATATTCCAAAGATTACCCTTGTCTCCGTCAGAATGGGATTTGGGGTCGTCGCAGTGTGATGGGACCTGGGTCTTATAATAGCTTCATTTTTCGAAAAAGCATTGCGTTGTTTATTTCTATGCACTGGTATTCTTGGGAGGAAATCTGTTCCGTGTTATACAGCGTGGTCCCTTGATTTACCTTATATTTAAAATTGAATTAATAACTGTTTTAGTTCTCACACCAGTCACATGACTGACCTGAAGTTTATTGTTTTAACCTAAACTCTGGGTGCCCTTATTTTGACACGGGCAGCTAGTAGTTTTGGTTTTGCGGATTTATATCCACAGGAACCTGGTTTACAGCTGGAATGATGTTCGGAAAGCTTTGTTTCCCTATATCTCCCTCAGTTATATTTTGTATTATTTTCCACTGCTATGTAATTATTGTAATCTTTGATATTTATTGAATGTATTATATTTATTCATACTCTGTATATTCTTGTATCTGATGGAATTGTTGTAATAACAGTGAAATGTTCTTCTGCATGTGTTCTATTTTGTCTTGTACTCATGGTAATTCGTTCTTTCTCTTCTCTTCGGAGATGGGGAAGTTCGGGTCGCTACATAATTAATGATGAGTATTATATGTATTTGAAATGGTAGAGTTTCAAACATGCGGCAGTGTTTTACCTGATTACTTGAGCACCAAGAAACCTACTTATTCGATGCAAACATAAAAGTTTCACTTATATTTTGAATTTTTTTTGATCTTATTAGCGTGGATCCATGGTCCAAACGGTAATATGCAAATGATGAGTGTTATAGATGCTTTAAAATGTAGAATAGCAAACATGCGGCAGTGTTTTACCTGAGTACTTAGTCACTAAGCAAACTACTCAATCAATATGAAAATACGAATATTCTACTAATATTTGAATACTTTTTCGTCTTATTCACACAAATTCTACTCCCAAAGTCGAAACGTGTTTTTAAAAACACTATCATTTAATGATGGGTATTATATGTATTTGAAATGGTAGAGTTTCAAACATGCGGTAGTGTTTAACCTGATTACTTGAGCACCAAGAAACCTACTTATTCGATGCAAACATCAAAGTTTCACCTATATTTTGAAACTTTCTTGATCTTATTGGCGCGGATCCAGGGTCCAAACGGTAATATGCAAATTATGAGTGTTATAGTTGCTTTAAAATGTGGAATAGCAAACATGTGGCAGTGTTTTACCTGATTACTTAGTCACTAAGCAACCTACTCGGTCAATATGAATATATGAATATTCTACATATATTTGAAAACTTTTTCTTCTTATTCACACAAATTCTACTCCCAAAGTCGAAACGTGTTTTTAAAAACACTATTATTTAATGATGAGTATTATATGTATTTGAAATGGTAGAGTTTCAAACATGCGACAGTGTTTTACCTGATTACTTGAGCACAAAGAAACCTACTTATTCGATGCAAACATCAAAATTTTACTTATATTTTGAAACTTTCTTGATCTTATTGGCGCGAATCTAGGGTCCAAACGGTAATATGCAAACGATGAGTGTTGAGTATGCTTTAAAAAGTAGAATATCAAACATGCGGGAGTGTTTTACCTGATTACTTAGTCACTAAGCAACCTGCTCAGTCAATATGAAAATGTGAATATTCTACTAATATTTGAAAACTTTTTCGTCTTATTCACACAAATTCTACTCCCAAAGTCGAAACGTATTTTTAAAAACACTATTATTTAATGATGAGAATTATATGTATTTGAAATGGTAGAGTTTCAAACCTGCGTTAGTGTTTTACTTGATTACTAGAGCACCAAGAAACCTACCTATTCGATGCAAACATCAAAGTTTCACTTATATTTTGAAACTTTCTTGATCTTAATTGCGCGGATCCAGGGTCGAAACGGTAATATGCAAATGATGAGTGTTGTAGATGCTTTGAAATGTAGAATATCAAACATGCGGCAGTGTTTTATCTGATTACTTAGTCACTAAGCAACCTGCTCAGTCAATACACAAATATGAATATTCTACTAATATTTGAAAACTTTTTCGTCTTATTTACACAAATTCTACTCCCAAAGTCGAAACGTGTTTTTAAAAACACAATTATTTAAATATGAGTGTTATATGTATTTGAAACGGTCAAGTTTCAAACATACGGCAGTGTTTTACCTGATTACTTGAGCACCCAGAAACCTACTTATTCGATGTAAACATCAAATTTTCAGTTATATTTGAAACTTTGTTGATCTTATTAGCGCGGATCCAGGGTCCAAATGGTAATATGCAAATGATGAGTGTTGTAGATGCTTTAAAATGTAGAATAGCAAATATGCGGCAGTGTTTTACCTGATTACTTAGTCACTAAGCAACCTGCTCAGTCGATATGGAAATATGAATATTCTACTAATATTTGAAAACTTTTTCGTCTTATTCACACAAATTCCACTCCCAAAGTCAAAACGTGTTTTTAAAAACACTATTATTTAATGATGAGTATTATATGTATTTGAAATGATAGAGTTTCAAACATGCGGCTGTGCTTTACCTGATTACTTGAGCACCAAGAAACCTACTTATTCGATGCAAACATCATAGTTTCAATTATATTTTGAAACTTTCTTGATCTTATTGGCGCGGATCCAGGGTCCAAACGGTAATAAGCAAATGATGAGCATTATAGATGTTTTAAAATGTAGAATATCAAACATACGGCGGTGTTTTACCTGATTACTTAGTCACTAAGCAACCTGCTCAGTCAATATGAAAATATGAATATTCTACTAATATTTGAAAACTTTTTCGTCTTATTCACCCAGATTCTACTTGTGACGACCCCAAAACCCCGTACTATGGTGTTAAGGGTAATCTTTGGAATATAACACATAAACAGATAATAACAGGACAGAAATAAATAAATACACCAGATAATGAACAGATAATACTGAATAAACAATAATCATCAGAGTTACACAGTATATAGGATCATACTTAGTACAAATACAGTTCAGCTATACATAAATGTCAACAGCGGAAAACAACATAATATGTACAATAGGAGCTGAACAACATAAAAAGAGATAAATGATAGAATCCATCTTCAGCTCCCGCTATCCAGAAAGAGCCTGCTAAAACCTGAATATAAGGCTGCCTATGTAGAAAAATAGGCACACGAGTTTGCAAGTGAAACAAACTACGAGTCAATCATGGGACTGGTATGAGAAATTTACTTAACACGTTTCATAATATGGCTAATCATAGGACCACGCCACTTTCATGGAACGGTTTTACTCCATTGGATTGCCAGTGCTTTAAAATAAGTAAATCTTTAAAACATCGCAATGTTTTTTATAAAAATGAAGCCATTATAAGACTCAGTTCCCATCACACAATGCAACGCAAACCAGAGGATAGAGTTTTTACCTTATAATGGCCAAATATGTTTGATACGAATAAAACAAGAGCATTTGATATTATTACTAGTGTTTATATGTTTCAAAAACACTTTCAATCATAACTATCAATCATAGACGGCATGGGTACCATGTATCATGTCGCCATATATATATACAATCAAAACCGCACAATCACGTATTCAGAAATTGGATTTCCGTCATGAACCGAGGCAAGGGATTGTCCTCACCGAATTCGAGACTCTCTAGCCCGAGCCTCAGGCAAGCGCGCATACAAGCCTTGGATCGTCAGGGCCGGTCCACTGATGTGGATTATTATACCTGAGAACTACGTCCCCCCACCCTTTGGGGCGTAAATGAGCCAACGAATGACCCACCAGCTTCACATAGTCACCAATATATCCGAGGCGCCTCGCAACAACAACAACCACACAGGTGAAAATAATATAAATGTCAGGGCTGGTAGGTCACTGACACCACCCTAGCTAGAAGGAAACGCATGCCCTCCCTGATGTTCTCTCCCGTTTCTGGTTCATACCAGGGTGTGAGGTTCGCAAATTCACGTTATACACAAAGCTACGCCACACAGGCGGTGCTTTGATCATCTACTACAAGACTTTGCTTTTTAACAGAAGCCTTGATCACTGCATCTTAGCATGCCACACAGGCAATTCAACACCATGCAACAGATTTCTATCAATCACACAGAATGAATTCCAATGTCAGACACACAGTCCATTTGCAAGTCCGTCCTTGGTCTGAACTAAGTCGAAGGCACTATATACCTTGCATACCCATCGATTTCCACGTACGTCTGGATGATCCCCACTCATTATCCGTATTTCGGGATGCCACCCAATTAGGACATCAGTTACCACCCAAACGACGTGAATCTCTCCGGTCTTCGACCACCGTCTTCATCATCGACTTCATATCGTCGACCAATTATTTGAAATGTGATTTAACTCGGCCTTTTCAAATAATTCACGTATATTTAGAATTTAAATCAGTTCATTGTCATTCCGTATCGTTTATAATATTTTATAACGATTGTCCACTATTTTTATTTAATTAAAAATAGCATATTTTATTTAAACGACGCTTCAGGCCATAAGGAGGTCGTGGCGCTGTTTTTCTTTAGATTTGATTTACCCATATCTGAAAATCTAACCATTGGATCTTCACAAAATTTATATCATTAGAAAGATCTTTTCAAAACGAATCCAACGGTTCCAGTTTCGGGAAAATCCGACGGTCGGATCTCCCGGCACAATCGTTTGAAGTTTCGATTTCAAATTTCAAACTGCAGCGTCGTTATTCGATTTATTATAATTATAATTATATATATATAATTATAATCGATTCTAGCGTTGTTTTTCTTCAGATTTGAATTAAACATTCCAGACAATCCAACCGTTGGATCTTCACAAAATTGGTGCCATTGGAAAGATTTTTCCAAGGCGAACCCAATGGTTGCAGTTTCAGGAAAATCCGATGGTTGGATCTTCCGGCACAATCGTTTGAAATCACGGTTTCAAAATACAAACTGCAGCTTCATTATTCGATATATTATAATTATAATATATATATATGATTATAATCGATTCTTCGATTTCAAAAACCCTATTCAATTCATACACTCGATAAAAATGATATTTTTATCCAACAGATATTTATTTCAACACATCACCTTTTCAACAATTAATGTATATAGCAAAAATGTGATTTTTATTGTAAAACAATTTATTTCAAAACACGATTATTTTATATAGTTCAAATAGGTGATAAAAATGTGATTTTTATTATAAAACAATTTATTTCAAAACATAAATGTCGTTTAACACATGAATTCCTATTCAACACATATATAATTTCAATACATGAAAATAATTCATACACAGGAATATTATTCAAAATTTCGGCAGCATAACGGCAGGGTAGTTAAAACCGGGCCCGTCCCTAGTACGGCTCCTCGCTCTACCTTAAAGCCTCCCAGCTTTTGACAATGGGGATATCATGCATCTAGTTCGCACGCAGGCGGCATGTATATTTTCCTTTTTCACAAAACTAATCCTGTGTGGATTCAACCAAATAATTCTCAACCACAAACGGGTATTTTTCAACCACAATCAATCATTCACATCATTCACCAAATTTCACATCAACCAAATAATCCAAACAACAAAACAACCAATAAATATCGTCCATGGTCTGTGGACGAGGGGAGTATATATATATATATATATATATATATATAATATATATATTTCAATTCACTTCAATACAATTCAATATCATTTCATTGCATATGTTATTTTTACAACGCATATATAACTTATACATCGACCATACAACTTATACAACGCTTATACATGAGACGTACAACGCTTATATAACTCATACATCAACTATATAATTTATACATCGTTGTTTTCCATATCGTTTATAATTTAGAAATATCACATTGGTTTTCGAGGTGCTAAAAATCGTAGATAGCTCATAAAAATCCGCGGTCTCTTCTAGAATGTAGAGAGCCTCCTTGCGGTCCCGATGTTTCCTGTTTCATCAAATTTCGTCAACACACTAAAAAATGTTTTTTCAAAGGTTTGCAACACTATAAAGTGTTTAAATCAGTTCAGAAATAATAAAGGCATCACCTTTATTGTTAGTTCAAACAAGGGTTTCGGAGTTTCTCGAAATCCGCTGCGTATTGGAATGATCGGAAGTGATGGCATGGAAGAGGGAGGAGAGGGGAGTCGGCGCAGGGTGGTCCGGTCAGATCTGGAGGCCGGAGTTGGTCGTGGCGGCGCTGGGAAGTCGCTGACTTCTTGGCCTCGATCCTGGCGATGGAGGTGACGGGGAAGGTCGAGCTTGGGTCGGATTTTAAGAGGAGGAGGAGGCGAGTCGACGGAGGTAGGTGGCGGTGGCTGGCGTTGGCCGTAGCGACGGCGCAGTGGGAGGGAAGGATCGAACGACATGAATCGTCCAGAGCAGATAACGTCGAGGGTTTTTGTAAGATTTTTAATTTTTAAAAATTATGAAAGGAATTTTATGATTGGCTAAGGTTTTATTAACTTTTTAAATAGCGTTTTTACAAACGAACTCCAATTTGAACCCAACGACTGTCGTCCCCAGATAAATACCCCATTCTGGACACAATGGGATACGTTTCGTAGGCCAATTCGACTGTTACAGTCAGTTATTTTTCTAATTAAAATATAAAACATTCAAATTCTGTTTTGAACGTACATTTTAATTTGCCAGGGCCACATACTGACTCTAAAAATTCCAGAAAAATAAATCTTGCTTTGTTTTGAGGATACGGTCCCAACAAAACTAGTTTCGTCGAATTCTGAGGTCGTTTGCAAAATGGCCCTTTTCTGGTCGATCCAATTTAACTGTAATTGACCAAAACAAATTTTCCTTTACCACGCTCACATACTAGCTTCAAAAATTATGAAATTTGAAACCTAGCAATAGTTTGACATCCCGGATCCAACAAAAGTGGTTTCGTCGAATTCCGAGGTCGTATGCAAAATGTCTATTTTCAAGGGCGATATAAATTCTATAGCGACCTTTCTGAAAATTCATTTGGCCATAACTTTGGATTCCCATTATGAAACTTCAATTTTCTTCAGATACGTTAGAAAGATATTCACTAACAGATTTAAATATTTTTGGTTTCACTAAATTCCGTTTTATTTTGCACCCGGTACAGTCGGGCGAAGTTTGAATTCCATTTTTAAAACTGCAGCGCCATTTCAGGCCATGTTTATAATTTATAATAATTTTATTTATTTTCAAACTTCGATTCAACCTGTTTTTCATCACTATTATTTAAAATATTTATTTTAAATATTTAAAATCCACTATTTTAGCCAATTAAATTTTTTTAAACTGGTTCAGATTTTCCGGGTTGTTACACTACTCCCAAAATCGAAACGTGTTTTTAAAAACACTATTATTTAATGATGAGTATTATATGTATTTGAAATGGTAGAGTTTCAAACATGCGGCAGAGATTTACCTGATTACTTGAGCACCAAGAAACCTACTTATTTGATGCAAACATCAAAGTTTCACTTATATTTTGAAACTTTCTTGATCTCATTGGCGCGGATCCAGGGTCCAAACGGGAATATGCATATGATGAGTGTTATAGATGCTTTAAAATGTAGAATAGCAAACATGCGGCAGTGTTTTAGCTGATTACTTAGTCACAAAGCAACCTGCTCAATCAATATGAAAATATGAATATTCTACTAATATTTGAAAACTTTTTCGTCTTATTCACACAAATTCTACTCCCAAAGTCGAAACATGTTTTTAAAAACACTATTAATTAATGATGAGTATTATATGTATTTGAAATGGTAGAGTTTCAAACATGCGGCAGCATTTTACCTGAATACTTGAGCACCAAGAAACCTACTTATTCGATGCAAACATCAAAATTTCTTTTATATTTTGAAATTTTCTTGATCTTATTAGCTCGAATACAAGGTCCAAACAGTAATATGCAAATGATGAGTGTTATAGATGCTTTAAAATGTAGAATAACAAACATGCAACAGTGTTTTACCTGAGTACTTAGTCACTAAGCAAACTGCTCAATCAATATGAAAATACGAATATTCTACTAATATTTGAAAAAATTTCGTCTTATTCACACAAATTCTACTCCCAAAGTCAAAACGTGTTTTTAAAAACACTATTATTTAATGATGGTGATTATATGTATTTGAAATGGTAGAGTTTCAAACATGCGGTAGTGTTTTACCTGATTACTTGAGCACCAAGAAACCTACTTACTCGACGCAAACATCAAAGTTTCACTTATATTTTGAAATTTTCTTGATCTTATTGGCGTGGATCCAGGGTCCAAATGGTAATATGCAAATTAAGAGTGTTATATATGCTTTAAAATTTAGAATAGCAAACATGCGGTAGTGTTTTACCTGATTACTTAGTCACTAAGCAACCTGCTGAGTCAATATGAAAATATGAATATTCTACTAATATTTGAAAACTTTTCATCTTATTCACACAAATTCTACTCCCAAAGTTGAAACGTGTTTTTAAAAACACTATTATTTAATGATGAGTATTATATGTATTTGAAATGGTAGAGTTTCAAACATGCGGCAGTGTTTTAGCTGATTACTTAAGCACCAAGAAACCTACTTATTCGATGCAAACATCAAAGTTTCACTTATATTTTGAAACTTTCTTGATCTTATTGGCGCGGATCCAGGGTCCATACGGTAACATGCAAATGATGAGTGTTGTAGATGCTTTAAAATGTAGAATATCAAACATGCGGCAGTGTTCTACCTGATTACTTAGTTACTAAGCAACCTGCTCAATCAATATAAAAATATGACTATTCTACTAATATTTGAAAACTTTTTCGTCTTATTCACACAAATTCTATTCCCAAAGTCGAAACGTGTTTTTTAAAAACACTATTATTTAATGATGAGTATTATATGCATTTGAAATGGTAGAGTTTCAAACATGCGGCAGTGTTTTACTTGATTACAAGAGCACCAAGAAACCTACTTATTCGTCGCAAACATCAAATTTTCACTTATATATTGAAACTTTCTTGATCTTAATGGCGCAGATCCATAGTCCAAACGGTAATATGCAAATGTTGAGTGTTGTAGATGTTTTAAAATGTAGAATATCAAACATGCGGCAGTGTTTTACCTGATTACTTAGTCACTAAGCAACCTGCTCAGTCAATATGAAAATACGAATATTCTACTAATATTTGAAAACGTTTCATCTTATTCACACAAATTCGACTCCCAAAGTCGAAACGTGTTTTCAAAAACACTATTATTTAATGATGAGTATTATATGTATTTGAAATGGTAGAGTTTCAAACATGCGGCAGTGTTTTACCTGATTACTTAAGCACCAAGAAACCTACTTATTCGATGCAAACATCAAAGTTTCACTTATATTTTGAAACTTTCTTGATCTTATTGGCGCGGATCCAGGGTCCATGCGGTAACATGCAAATGATGAGTGTTGTAGTCGCTTTAAAATGTAGAATATCAAACATGCGGCAGTGTTTTACCTGATTATTTAGTCACTAAGCAACCTGCTCAGTCAATATGGAAATATGAATATTCGACTAATATTTGATAACTTTTTCGTCTTATTCACACAAATTCTATTCCCAAAGTCGAAACGTAATTTTAAAAACACTACTATTTAATGATGAGTATATATGTAATTGAAATGATAGAGTTTCAAACATGCGGCAGATCTTTACCTGATTACTTGAGCACCAAGAAATCTACTTATTCGATGCAAACATCAAAATTTCACTTATATTTTGAAACTTTGTTGATCTTATTGGCGCGGATCCAGGGTCCAAACGGTAATATGCAAATGATGAGTGTTGTAGATGCTTTAAAATGTAGAATAGCAAACATGCGGGAGTGTTTTACCTGATTACTTAGTCACTAAGTAACCTACTCGGTCAATATGGAAAAATGAATATTCTACTAGTATTTGAAAACTTTTTTGTCTTATTCACACAAATTCTACTCCCAAAGTCGAAATGTGTTTTTAAAAACACTACTATTTAATGATGTGTATTATATGTATTTGAAATAATAGAGTTTCAAACATGCTGCGGTGCTTTACCTGATTACCTTAGCACCAATAATCCTACTTATTCGATGCAAACATCAAAGTTTCGCTTATATTTTGAAACTTTCTTGATCTTATTGGCGCGGATCGAGGGTCCAAACGGTAATGTGCAAATGATGACTATTATAGATGCTTTAAAATGTAGAATAGCAAACATACAGCAGTGTTTTACCTGATTACATAGTCACTAAGCAACCTGCCCAACAATATGGAAATTTGAATATTCTACTAATATTTGAAAACTTTTTCGTCTTATTCACACAAATTTTACTCCCAAAGTCAAAACGTGTTTTTAAAAACACTATTAATTAATGATGAGTATTATACGTATTTGAAATGGTAGAGTTTCAAACATGCAGTAGTGTTTTACCTGATTACTTGAGCACCAAGAAACCTACTTATTCGATGCAAACATCAAAGTCTCACTTATATTTTGAAATTTTCTTGATCTTATTTGCGAAGATACAGGGTCCAAACGGTAATATGCAAATGATGAGTGTTATAGATGCTTTAAAATGTATAATAGCAAACATGCGGCAGTGTTTTACCTGAGTACTTAGTCACTAAGCAACCTGTTAAGTCAATATGAAAATACGAATATTCTACTAATATTTGAAAACTTTTTTGTCTTATTCACACAAATTCTACTCCCAAAGTCGAAATGTATTTTTAAAAACAATATTATTTAATGATGAGTATTATATGTATTTGAAATAGTAGAGTTTCAAACATGCAGTAGTGTTTTACCGGATTACTTGAGCACCAAGAAACCTACTTATTCGATGCAAACATCAAGGTTTCACTTATATTTTGAAATTTTGTTGATCTTATTGGCGCTGATCCAGGGTCCAAACGGTAATATGAAAATGATGAGTGTTATAGATGCTTTAAAATGTAGAATAGCAAACATGCGGCAGTGTTTTACCTGATTACTTAGTCACTAAGCAACCTGCTCAGTCAATATAAAAATATGAATAATCTACTAATATTTGAAAAAAATTCGTCTTATTCACACAAATTCTACTCCCAAAGTCAAAACGTGTTTTTTAAAACACTATTATTTAGATGAGCATTATAAGTATTTGAAATGGTAGAGTTTCAAACATGCGGCAGTGTTTTACCTGATTACTTGAGCACAAAGAAACCTACTTATTCGATGCAAACATTAAAGTTTCACTTATATTTTGAAACTTTCTTGATCTTATTGGCGCGGATCCAGGGTCCAAAAGGTAATATGCATACGATGAGTGTTATAGATGCTTTGAAATGTAGAATAGCAAACATGTGGCAGTATTTTACCTGATTACTTAGTCACTAAGCAACCTTCTCGGTCAATATTAAAATTTGAATATTCTACTAATATTTGAAAACTTTTACTTCTTATTCAAACAAATTCTACTCCCAAAGTCAAAATGTGTTTTTAAAAGCACTATTATTTAATGATGAGTATTATATGCATTTGAAATGATGGAGTTTCAAACATGCGGCAGTGTTTTTCCTAATTACTTGAGCAACAATAAACCTACTTATTCGATGCAAACATCAAAGTTTCACTTATATTTTGAAACTTTCTTGATCTTATTGGCGCGGATCCAGGGTCCAAACGGTAATATACAAATTATGAGTGTTGTAGATGCTTTAAAATGTATAATATCAAACATGCGGCAGCGTGTTACCTGATTACTTAGTCAGTTAGTAACCTGCACAGTCAATATGGAAATACGAATATTCTACTATTATTTGAAAAAAGTTTCGTCTTATTTACATAAATTCTACTCCCAAAGTCGAAACATGTTTTTAAAAACACTATTATTTAAATATTAGTATTATATGTATTTGAAATGGTAGAGTTTCAAACATATGGCAGTGTTTTACCTAATTACTTGAGCACCAAGAAACCTACTTATTCGATGTAAACATCAAAGTTTCACTTATATTTTGAAACTTTCTTGATCTAATTAGCGCCTGTGACGTCCCAGATTTTTCGGCTATTCAAAATCGAATATTTAAATCAGTTTATATATTATATTGGCAATATAATGGATTTTTTTATTAAATTTAGAATATATATATTTATATATTATTTAGAAGCAGGATGTTAGTATCGAGTTTAAATTCTACAGTTAGAAGTTGAAAACTTTGTTTAATAATATGATGATATTAATTTATCGTTAAATTTAGTTGGTTAAATTATAATTAATATTGGATAGAAATTATATAGGATTTAACGTAATAACCCAAAACTCGTATACATGGTAAACACGGACCATATTTTTTATATTGATATATCCATCAACATTTTGAATTGATTACGCAAAAAAATGAAAAATGAATTCAGACTTTTACCGTGTTTATCTAACGTATAAACGGTTGCTTAACAAGTATAAGCACAGATTATATTTTCAGTACCCTTATTGGGAATTCATGCCTATATACGCATAAAAACTGGAACGCACAAAATGATAAACTATTGGAACATATACATTATGAAACTTAAACTGTATATTGTATGAATATCAAACAAGAAAACACGTAAAATAGAAACTAGAACCAAAAAGAGATCAATATAAAGAAAAAAAATGTATACATATTTTGTTTGTATACAACATAAGAAAAGGGAAGGAAAATATACTTGATATTTTACAAGTTCTCAAAAAAAAAAAAGAGGAAAAAAATCGATATTGGTAAATCAACTTATGCATGTCTCGCCCCTTTCCAATACTAGTGAATCCATCGGTTTTGACCTGCGAAAAAGAAGAAGAAAAGCCCATTAAAAGGGTGATTTCATGACAGCATATGAACAACAAAAGATATTGGAAAAACAATTTAAACATGGAACAACATGGTAAACATGAACAAAAAATCAAATGTATAAATCAGATCATGAACAGCTGGATAAGAAGATATAAAATAGACAAGACATTCATGTTCTCCTACAAATATGTTCAGATTATATGATGAGTTCAATTGATAGTTTGATCAAATTATAACTACATAAATTTTTAAAACACTACAAAGCAAACAATGTTGCATGATACTCAATAAAAGTCCTTAGAATCTGTATTAATCATTACATGTGCGCATTAACTATAATTTTAAGATATTTATTGTAATCCAAGAATATATGAGCATGAACTGAACAGTAATAAAGCATTCCAATATTTGACAATCATAATATTTATGCTCTGAATATAATTATAGCATTTAAACCACATTTAGACTCGTAAGAGTGAGTTGTCTTACTTTCTATCATGCTAATCTTAATACTCCCAAAGATGTAGTAAAATGATTGTTCAGACTACCAATGATCAAAGACATAGGACACTAAAATAAGGAGAGAGAAAAATCTAACAGCCTCCAAAGATTTATACGGTATTATAGATTGCCATTGATATTGAGTTTATTGCTCTATAAGACATTATCTGTGATAGCCCATAACTTCCCTGGTAAGGAAAGCCCGGATTACCTTGAGAACACGACAAAATAGAACACAGACAGAAGAACATTTCATTGTTATTACAATAATTCCATCAGAATACAGGAATATACAGAGTATGAATGAATAAAATACATTCGATAAATATCAGAGATTACAATAAATTACATAGCAGCGGAAAAACAATACAAAACACAACTGAAAGTAATACACGGATACAGAGCTTTCCGAGCATCATTCCAGCTGTAAATCAGGATCCTGTGAATATAAATCTGCAAAACCAAAACTACTAGCTGCCCGTGTCGAAAATAAGGGCACCAAGAGTTTAGGTTAAAACAATAAACTCCAGGTCAGTCATGTGACTGGTGTGAGAACTAAAACAGTTATTTAAAACTTTTCTTTAAAAGAGAGTAATTCAAGGGACCACGTCGTATAACACGCAACGGGTTTCCTCCCAAAAATACCAGTGCATCGAATAAACAACGCAATGCTTTTTGGAAAAATGAAGCTATTATAAGACCCAGGTCCCATCACACAATGCAACGCAAGCTAGAGGATAGGGTTTTCCCTTATAATAGCCAAACATGCTTGGTACGTTTAAAACAAATCATTTGATACTATTATAAGTGTATAATGTCAAAACAATTTCAATCATAAATATCAATCCTAGGCGGCATGGGTACCATATATCATGTCGCCATACTAGGCTCTACAAATAAAACCGAAATACACGTATTGGAAATTGGATTTCCGTCATGAGTCGAGGCAAGGGGCAAGCTCCTCTCCATTTCGAGACACTCTAGCAAATGTCTCAGGACCCAACTTTGATCCTTGGAGTCGGTTGGGCCGGTCCTCTCTTACTTTTGAGGATTGGCAATTCCTGAACACACGTTTCCTGGTCCTAACAGACATAATATCGAGGCACCTCATCCAACAATCACAAAGGTGAAAAGTATATAAATGTCAACCAGTTTAAGCACTAACACCACCCATAGCTAGAAAGAAACGTCGTGTTCTCCCCACGGTCCGTATCCCGTTTTTGACTCATACCGAGGTGTGAGGCTCACGAATTCACGTTATACACAAAGCTGTGCCACGTAGGCCGTGCTTTGATCATCAACCACAAGACTTTGCTTTTCAACAAAAGCCTTGATCATTTTCCACTTAGGCGTGCCACACAGGCAATTCACTCCATGCGACTGATGTCCATGGATATACAACCTCTGAGCTCGTACGTCTCAGAGAAGGGCGTTAAGCAAGAGAATAAATTCTCCGCCGCCAAACAGATGTATATTTAATAGAGATCAATCAACACAGAATAAAATCCAGTGTTAGACACACAGTCCATTTACAAGTTCGTTCTGGGTTTGAACGAAACCGGAGGCACTTTCCTCGCATATCCATCGATCTCCAAGTACGTCTGGACGATCACCAACTGATTCCCTCATCTTGGGTTTATAGCCCAATCAAGATCATCAGTAATCATCCAAACGATGTGAAGACTTCCGGTCTTCAACCACCGTCTTCATCTTCGACATATCGTCGAATCGGTTATTCAGAATGGGTAAAACCTGGCCTTTCTGAATAACCCACGTATATAATAAACAAATGTTATACAAACACAACGTACGCCTCATTCCAATTCAGAATATTCTTTTATTCAATTTTTCACATCCTTAGGGAAAGGTTCCCATTAATTTTATCAAAGATAAATTCTTTAAAATTTATTCTTTAATCTTCCTTTGGATTTCATTTCAAACCATATTATGGTTTTCCAAACTAGTCGGGATTAGCGAACCACACCGAAGTAATTATTTATTTTATTTCCCAATCCCAACCTATTCATCCCATGGAGCAAAATTGTTATTACCCAATAACTAACACCATGGTGTTATCGGTAAATTTAATTACCATTTCACGTTTAAATCTAATTAAAGATTTACTATCGTTCGGAGCAAAACTAGCGATACTCCATTCTCGATCACATTCCAAATCCGATAATTTAAATTATCAGTTCACATTTCAATCTAATTAAAGATTCATTAAAACTCCTTTTACTGGGTTAAAGAACTAATGCCATTTAAAACACAGTTCACGATAAACCCAAAAATCAATATAAATTCAATTCCAATTAAATATATTAATTAACTGGTATATATCATTAAATCTAAATAAAAAGATTTAATCTTTTCTCAACTGGGTTTAAGAATAGTGTTGATGTAGACACCATTCACGACAAACCCAAATCTCATTTGATATTAAATACAAGGCTCTGAATAGAAAATATATCGGCTTATATTCAATATCAAATTCTGATTATTTTTAAAACCACTTCAAATCCGATTTATTTTATTTAAAAATATTGAATTTATAATTCTAGTTCAAAACTAGTTCATTTTGATAAAAATACATTTTTATCTTCTCAAATATGGGATTATTCATCCCAGTTCTTTTCAACTCATATATTATAATTATACACAAATTATAGATATTTTTAATAATTTTATCAAGGCCCGTACAGTCGATTTCCATCAGTGGCCATCGAACTGCACTTACAACGACCTTTTCCGAATTTGATTTGGACGTATCTCCAAATCCAACCGTTAGATTTCACATTTCTCATATATGTTAGAAAGCTCTTTTTGATACGAACCCAACGGTTCTGGTCTGAGGAGAATCCGACAGTCGGATCTCCCGTAATCTCCGTTCGAAGTCAATGTTCGAAATTTTCGAACTGCCGCAGCGCGGCACGTTCTATTAAGGCCATTATATTATATATATAATATATATTTCGTCGATTTCTATTTAAAACGAATTTTATAAATAATTTTAAATTTAGTTTCAAAACGATTTCAACTTCTTATTCAATTTCAAATCAAAAGTGAATTTTTCCCTTTTAAATTCGTTTTAAATTCATTTCAAATTGATTTCAATTCAAATCGATTTCAATTCAATTTCAGTTCGTTTTAAATTTCATTCAATATGATTTCAATTCGTTTTTAATTCAGTTTCAATTTAATTCAATTTGAATTCATTTCTATTCAATTCGAATTTAGATTCACTTTCTATTCAATTCGAATCGAATTCATTTCTGTTCGATTCGAATTCATTTCAATTTCACTTCAATTTGAATTCATTTCAAATTGATTCAATTAAATTTCAATTTGAATTTTAATTTAATTTATTTCGAATTTCATTTCAAAATATTCAATTTTGAAATCACTTTTCAATATTCATTATAAAACGAATAAAATCGATATAAATATCGTTCGCGTCCAAATAACGCATCTCTAATCAACACGGCTTTATATTTCAAAAACTTCTTTATTCTATTCAACAAATGAATATTTATTCTATTCAACACATGAATCTATATTTCATTCAACACATGACTAATCTCAACGAATGAGTACTGTCAACACGTGACTATTTTTGTTATGGTATATATTTTATAAAATTTTGATAAAGATGTTAATTTTTATTGTTAAAATATTTTGTTCGACACATGAATCTATATAATTTTTTTTCCAACACATGAATATATATAATTTTCAATACATGAATATATATTTCTTTATATTCTTAATTTTCTAAATTGGAATGAGGCCCAATCAATCACCATATAATGTTAATTATATGGCTTCCACACAACACATGTATATAGTGGCAACAATAAATAATCAACCATCATCCAAAGTGCACAACAAAACTGTTTGTCAACCTATCGGTCGACACACAACTAATTATTGGGACTAGTGTACGTAAAATATCATCCCAATACCCGTGTGGGGTTTCACATCAACAAACACTGAATATTATTTGTGCACTTGGGCGACGTGTAAAATTTATCGTCGTAATCAATATCAGTTAAAACAGTGTACATAAACAAATCGTATGATTTGTAAATGAATATTTAATTTTATTCACATACACGTTAAAAATTATATTTTTAACGATAAAATATTTTATTTCAACACATGAATTTCTATTTATTTCATTTACACAATAAAATGATATTTTTATTTTTCTAACTTATTTTAGAAAATTTCGACGGCATAACGACACGATACTAGAAACGGGACAAGGCCTAGCCTTATCCCCGGTCTAGTGATGACCCACGCCATACACATATCAATCCAATCAATTTCATTATTCACACCACAAAATTCCAACAAATATTCTAATCAATCACCAAACAACCAAACAAACAAGTCCATGGTCTGTGGACGAGGGTGTCAGGTGCTACTAAACACCATCTGCATCCTAGTACATATTTTATAACTAGAAAAGAGATTTAAAGTGAGAAGTTCTCACAGAGGGTCCACTCCGCCGTGCTTTGCCGTTGAACCGCTGAACCGTCCGGATTGGTTTGAACTTCCAATGCAGTTCTTTTCACGCTGTTCAAATAAAAATATTATTTTTATTACTTCAATTCAATAAATAAAAATGATATTTTTATTTTTACTTTATACATTTTGACAACCCTTCATTCTATATAAAAATTATATTTTTATATTCCTACTTTTAATTCGCTACTTATATAAAAATCGAATTTTTATCTTCACTTCATTGTAAAAATCATATTTCTATATCGCTCTTCTTCTTATAAAGATTATATTTTTATAACTCTATCTACATAAAAAATGATATTTTTAATATGTTACTAGTATACAAACTATATTTTTAACCTTTCTATATTATAAAAATTATATTTTTATTCTATACATCATATTTTTATTATTAAAAATCATAGCTCTGAACTGCTATGTTATTATATTTTTGATTCGCTACCATATGAATAAAAATCTCGTTTTTACCTTTCTAAAAATAATTTCTTTATACGATAAAAACCATATCTTTATACCGTGAAAAATTATATTCTTCTACAACGAAAAATCCTATCTTTGTATTAATAAAAATCTCATCTTTTTATTTCTAAAAATCAATCTTTTTACTTTATAAAAATCGAATCTTTCTGATTCAAAAAATCGAATCTTTCTGAATAAAAATCATACCTTTCTACTTAAAGATTCAAACTTTACTATATATAAAAATCTAAATCTTTGTATCATATAAAAATTCAAACTTCCCCATATCAAAAGCCAGTTTTATATCGAAGAAGGATAAAGGAGGAAACTCACATTGGCTAGGGTCTTAGAAGGAGGAGCAAGAGAAAGGACTGCCGTTGCCATCGACTGGAAGTGGAAAAGGGGAAGGGTGCGCTCAAAGAAGGGGGCGCTGCCACTGCGTCGGAGGGTGGTGGCCTTCGGACGGCGGTTCAGGCAGGAGGAGGGTTTAAGGGGGGGTGCAGGTTTCTTCGTGTGGTTGCGGGTTCGAAGGAGGAGGTCAGGGAAGAATAGAGGAGGAGGAAGAAGGGAGGAGCGATGGAGAGGGGGGTGTTGGGGAGGGTGGTGGCGTCACCGTCGATGGGCGACGGGGGAAGGAGGCTCGTGGGGGAGCGACGGGTTTCCTTCTCCCCTTTTTTTATTTATTCTGATTTGGTCAACGATTATGGGAGGAGAGGGTTAAAGGGGATTATATATATTTTATATTTATTTATTTTATTATTTTAAATTTCAAAAAGGTACTTTATAATACGAACTCGAAATCATGCCCACCGACTGTCGTCCCTAGCATTTAACCCCCGTTCCGAACACAATGGGATATGTATCGTAGGCCAATTCGACTGTTACGATCCGTTTCCGCTAAGATTAAAATATAAATCAGTATATATTCAATTTGAACGTACATTTTAAATTACCGGGGCCACATACAGCCTCTAAAAATTCCCAAAAAATTATTTCTAGCTTCGTATTGACGATATGGTCCTAACAAAACTAATTTCGTCAAATTCTGAGACCGTTTGAAAAATGGCCATTTTCCAGTCGATTAAAATCAACTGAAACTGGTCAAACGTGTTTTCCTTTGCTACGCTCACATAAATATTCGAAAAATTATGAAAATTGGAATCTAGCAATAACTTGACATCTCGGATCCAACAAAAGTGGTTTCGTCGAGATCCGAGGTCGTTTGCAAAATTCCCATTTTTAATGGCCAGAATTCTATAGCGACTATTCTGAATTTTCATTTGGCCATAACTTTTGATTCCTGCTATGAAATTTTGATTTTTCGGTTTCGTTGGAAAGATATTCTCAATTAGATTCTAATATTTTTGGTTTCACTAAATTCCAGTTTATTTTGCACCCGGTATATTCATTTGAAGTTTGAAATCGAATTATCGAACTACCGCGCCGTTTTCAATTCCATTTATAATTTAAAATAAATATTTATATTCTAACGACGATCTATATAACTATATACGTTCGAATTATATTCAAAATAAATTTTTTCATCGATATTATTTAAAATAAATCATTTTAAATATTTAAAATTCCTCAAAATTGCCAAAATAAAATATTTTTAACTGGCTCAGATTTTCCGGGTTGTTACAATCTGCCCCACTTAAAACTTTTCGTCCCTAAAAAGGAACGAAGTCGAAAGTTGTTTTAAAAACCAACTTAACATTCAAAATTTTCATTACGGCTTAAGTTCTTCAACTTTTCAGTTTCGAAGAACTTTTCAAATTTTTTCAAAAATTTGGCTAACACCCTAAATTTTCAAAAAATTTCACCATAACCTCCCCTGAACCGGGGACTTCGTGATATTTCATATAGCCTCCCATGGACTTCTTCAATCCAAAAGAAAAATAAAAAGCCAAGCGGCTAGCCAATCGACTCACAAAATCACCCAAAACTCAAGAAATACAATAAACATGTACCTATTTGTCGGGCAAACAATTTTATTCCTCTGCTCTAGCCACCTTGCTATGACCTATTCACACATATATATGTACATGCATGCAATTGCAAATAATTTACAATACAGTCCAATATTTGGTTCAATTTGGCCTAAATTCACCGTTCTTTCATTTAATGGTTTAAAGGAATAATCATACAACACAACCATCAATCAATTAGTGAATTAACGTTTCAAATTTATAATTTTGATATATATACAGAAAATCATGTTTTTGATGCCGAATCACAACAATGTATTCTAGCTATATTTTGGTTCTAACACCTGTCTAATGGAAATATATAGATATCATACCTTCGCCACTCGAAGATAAATTCTGACGACGAGTACTCAACCATCAGAATCATCTTCGGGCCACTAGAGTACGGTTCTATATCTATCCAATATATTAAAACTTCGAATATACGTTCATGACGCATATACGCAAAATCTGTATATACTGGATTGTGCAAATTCAAAATAAATAAATATTCAAATACGTATAAAACGATTTAAATTTCAAAACAAAGTTTGTTTTTATTTTAAAAATATACTCTTCACACTCGTTCTAGGATACTACTGATCCCATCTCTAACGAGTCAATCTTATTGGATATTGCTAATCCAATCTCTGATGAATTATTTCGTATGGTTCTAGTGTGTCTTGTTCTCTGAGATTTGTAAACCAAAGCTCTGATACCAACTGTGATAGCCCGTAACTTCCCTGGTAAGGAAAGCCCGGATTACCTTGAGAACACGACAAAATAGAACACAGACAGAAGAACATTTCATTGTTATTACAACAATTCCATCAGAATACAGGAATATACAGAGTACGAATCAATAAAATAGATTCGATAAATATCAGAGATTACAGTAAATTACATAGCAGCGAAAAAACAATACAAAACACAACTGAAAGTAACACACGTATACAGAGCTTTCCAAGCAACGTTCCAGCTGTAAATCAGGATCCTGTGAATATAAATCTGCAAAACCAAAACTACTAGCTGCCCATGTCGAAAATAAGGTGTAACACCCCACGTCCATTAATGTCACTCACAAAGGGAATGCATTAACTTCCGTGGAGGTTATAAGTGAATATAGAATAGAAAAATTACAACAAGACAGATAATAAGTAGTACTTGAAAACTAAAACTTCAATTTTTTGCAGCGGAAACATTATTATTACATCACAAAACCATTAATCAGAGTCAAGTACATTATCTATCTTCATAAAACAAAATACATAATCCCATTACACAAATAGCCATTAGAGAAGATAACAAGCTGGACTTTACTTCAATGGTCCAAGCTTTCCAAAAGACATAATAAGCAATCCAATCAAACTCCACTAGAGCTGGGTCCAACCTAAGGACCTGGAGGGGGAAAAGGATAGAAATGGAGGGGGTCAGACATAAAGTCTGGCGAGTATGATAATTCTAACAATACTTTTATCAAAATAGCTAGACTAAGGCATAAGCTGGAAGACAAGTAAATGTCTATGAACTATTTGGAAGATAAAGATAGTGTTTAGGATAACGTTAAAGATAACGGTAAAGGCATACCTAATTTCTAACGAATAATTACTATACTGCACCGCACATTACTACACTGCACCGCACATTACTACACTGCACCGCACCAATTACTACACTGCACCGCGCCAATTACTACACTGCACCGCACTAGTCACCCTAAAGGTTGATCCCACTTGCTTCACACAGAAACATATAAATAGCCTTACGTACCCCTAGCTGACTACATAGGTGTCGTCTGCCCCTATCTCCACAAGGTGTACCCCACTACCCTCTTAGAAATTTTATAAGTTACTTCGTGTACTCCTAGCTGACTACATAGGTGTTGTCTGCGCCTATCTCTACTAGGTGTACCCCACTACCCACTTTCGATCGGCTCCCTACTCGTAGATACCCGTGCTGGCCCCATAGTTTGGTGTATCACTCCCCTATAGTGGCGACCCGATACAACTGAGAATGCACGGCTTATACCTACACGATGCAACAACGTCTTACCTACCAGCCCGGGTCCACACACGCATATGAAACCCGTTGGACTTGCGTTGCCACCCCTCCCCGTTTTGGCCTCTTATAGTCAAGCCCAGTATGCATGTCCCGTCCTCGACTTGGGTCGAGCCCACAAAGATAGGTTTGGGATACTGGTTGAAATGGGCCCCCACAAGCTACCCACCTAAGCTTGTCATTAATATATCCCACTTAACCCTCTTAGTCATGTTCATTTACATGTGTGTTTGGTTAAGTCTTACTAATCGTATTTCACATGCCACTAAGGGCACCCCCTAGATTCCTCATGCCACCCAAGGCACCTACTTAACCCCCATGTCCCACTTTACATGTTTATCTGGTTATGTATTTCTTAATTCATTCAGGCCATAACCTCATCAAGACCTCTCACATTAGACTGGCATTTATGGCAGCTGGATTTGTCGGGCGGGTCCGGGCAGTCTTACACCATAAAAGAGTCTAACCTCGTGTCTTTACAACTGCTATGCTTTAGTTTAGCCCTAGGACCTCTCACATTGGGCTGACATTTGTGACCACTGGATTTGTCGGGCGGTTCTAGGCAGGTTTAGGCGACAAACGAGTCCAACCTCGTGTACTAAGCATTGATTGACAACTTTCAATCTTTTACCCCAGTTTTAATAATTCCCTATCAAATTATTAATTAAGTCCACTTTTATTGATGTCCATAATTGACTCAATTATGGTCATCCACTTATGGTATTCAAAATCATAACAATTGCACCCCAACATCTTATTAAATCCTTAATATTACCCCTACCCCACGTTTATACGTTCGCTTATTCAACGCATAATATAGGCTAGACTTGAATAGTATAACGCATAGCACAAAGATAAATTATCAAAACATATAGACAATTAAAATAAATCTAATCATAATAGGGGTGAAACTTGCATAAACTACACATGTTAAGGATCAAAAGGTGTCAACTTGTTAAATGTCACAATTTACATGATATGATCATAGCCCAAATCTATACATAAACTTGCATATGGGGTTTTTAGGCAACATAATGATGGTGTGAACTAGCATAGGATATCACATATGTCATAGCATAATTCTAGATGTCATAATAGATGTCATGGCATATGTTCATAACTTTTCTAATCAATTTAACTTGCATATGTAACTTGTCATATAGATCAACATAGCCCAAACATGATGATTTAATTAATATGAACTAACTAGCACAGATGGATTTCTAACATGTATGATTCATCACAACTTAGCATAGAAACTTTCAACATACATAGCATGATTTACAACATATAGTATATCATCACCACATAGCATAGGATTAATAACATACATGATAGCATAAGGGGTTTACAACAACATATATGATAATTCACATCATCTACTCATAATCCATTCATAACTCAACCTAAATAAAATGATAATAATCTTGTTAAGATCATCATACTCACAATTTAGAGAAGAAAAGAGAGAGTTTTGTTTTGCTTTAGGGTTGAGAGAATTAGAATTGAATTTGCTTTTCTTCTTTCTTAGTTGGCAGAGGCTCCATTGATTTCCATGGCGATGGTATGACGTTAACTATTCTGTTTTAATTAGGTTTAGGGTTAGCATTAGGATGTATTTATAGGTGTAGGAAGTTATTTAGGACCATTAGATTAACCCTGAGCCATGAGAACCAATCAAATGCAAAATCTGCATTTGAGCGAATCGGCCTACGGGTTGACAACCAAACACCCTGGATTAACCCCTAGTCGACCCAGCAAAGCTCGGGTCGACCTCAAAAATGGGCCGGTTCGGTTATTCCCCTTCCCAATTCGCTGTTTTGAACTTTTTCGCATATTTATTTATTTAATTTTTAATTTATATATATATATATATATATATATCAATATATATATATTTCTCTGCGCTACCCATTTCACTTAATTCTTTTCTAAAAATTAAGTATACTTTAATTTGTGAATTTTAAAGTTATAAAATTACGGGGTGTTACATTCTCCCCTCCTTAAAGGATTTCGTCCTCGAAATCTCCAAGTCAAGACGAATGTATATCCTACCATCTAATTGTCCATCTACTCAACCATCAAACACCAGCATCCATTGTCCTTAAAAGTCTTCTAATGCTTTCATGTTTAAATGCACAGTGTGTGTATATGTCCATATCTAATGCAAAATCAGGCGGTCCACTGATTAAGTTGACCTCCTTTAATGCAAACCATGATAGTTCCATGCATCCATTATGTATACAAAAGTTCCCTAATGCTACATATTATTTCTACTGTGTGCACAACCATTCACCAAAATGCGGTATCCATATGTTAGCACAATCATTATACATCCATTTTACTAAATACAGCCATTTATATGCAATATGCAGTATGAAGTGACTGAGCCGATCTAGTGCCTAATAGTGTGTGTATATGCGTCCACGAGCAACCACTAGCAAACACTTGCATCCACTTTGCATCCATCATACATAACATGTCTCAAACACATGTTTCAACCATAGGATAATCCTATCTAAAGGTCAAGAATACTAACGAGAGGATACTCTAAAGGTAAGATAAGTACAAGATAAGCGATAAAGGAGAAATTAAAGGACATACCCTCGAAAAGGAAAGGGTATCGTGAACGCATCTTCTCTTCTGTCTCCCAAGTAGCGTTGCTCTCATCATCTCCCCATTGCACTTTGACTAGTCTGACCTCTCGATTCCTCAACCTCTTGATCTCCGACCCAAGAATGCGCGTAGGAGCTCGTCGAATTGTCGCATCACGCTCTATCTCCACCTCTCTAAGAAAGCTCGGCTCTACCACTTCCGCGGTCTCGTGCAAGCTCTTCCTCAAATGTGACACAAGGAATACGTTGTGTACACCACTAAGTCTCTCGGGCAACTCCACTCTATACGCCATCTGTCCAATTTTCTCCTTAATAGGAAACGGCCCTACAAACCTTGGTGCTAATTTCCCAACGGACCCAAAGCGAACAACGTTCCGTAATGGAGACACTTTGACAAAGACCATGTCCCCAACTTCAAACTCGAGATCTGTCCTCCTCTTATCCGCATAAGATTTCTGCCTATCCTGTCCTGTTTTCATCCTCCTTCGAATCAAGTCGATCTTCTCTGTAGTCTCCCTAATCATATCGGGCCCAAGTAAGATCTTATCTGTAGATTCCCACCAACATGTAGGTGAACGACAAGGTCGTCCATATAGAGCTTCGAATGGTGCCATACCAATGCTTGACTGAAAGCTATTATTATATGCGAACTCAACCAATGGAAGATGCTCTTCCCATGTACCCCTAAATCCTAGGATACATAGCCTCAACAGATCCTCTAGAATGTGATTCACCCTCTCAGTTTGGCCGTCCATCTGAGGATGATATGCGGTGCTCAAACATAACTGAGTCCCTACCGCCTCTTGTAAGCTTCTCCAAAATTCGCTAGTGAAAATAGGACCGCGGTCGCTCACTATGCTAGAAGGAACACCGTGCAAACGAACTATTTCTCGAACGTATACGGAGGCTAACCATGGAGCAGTCCTCTTACTCTTTACGGGAATGAAATGGGCGCTTTTAGTAAGTCTATCTACTATAACCCAAATTCCCGTATTACCCTTCCTTGATCGCGGTAACCCATCCACAAAATCCATCGAGACACTTTCCCACTTCCATAGTGGAACCTCCAATGGGTGAAGCAACCCACCGGGTTTCTTTTGCTCCCCTTTTACTTGTTGGCACACCAAGCATCTAGCGACATACTCGACCACATCTTTCTTCATGCCGTCCCAAAAGTAGACTCGTCTCATGTCCATGTACATCTTGTCCCCGCCGGGATGAATGGTCATCTTCGAGTGATGTGCTTCATCAAGAATAGTCTTCCTTAGGTCATCGTCTTTAGGTACACAAAGTCTATCGTCCCTACGCAACCAACCCTTATCGTCTAGGGTATACCTACGGAGATGGCTTGATGACTCCCCTCCTTTGAGTTTTTCTACTAACTCAACCAACTTCGGGTCGTCTCGCTGTGCCTCGCCAATCCGTCCCAAAAGCGTAGGTCTGACCTCCAAGGATGCTAGCAAACCGGTTACGAAGTCAACAGAAGGTCTAAAGTCAAACATCGAAATGAATTCTAAACTTTGCCGCTCAACAAACAAAGGACTTAAGGATAATCTTTTTCTACTTAAGGCATCGGCCACCACGTTACCCTTGCCAGGGGTATATGCTATCTCAAAGTCGTAGGACGCTAAGAACTCCATCCACCTTTACTACCTTAAGTTCAAGTCCTTTTAGAGAATAGGTATTTTAAAGATTTGTGGTCAGTGAATAGTTTGAATTTCTCGCCAAGAAGATAATGACGCCAAGACTTAAGCGCGAAAACAATAGCGGCCAATTCTAGGTCATGTGTAGGATAATTTTTCTCATGCGCTCTCAACTGCCTTCCACCATAGGCTATTACCCTACCCTCTTGCATTAAGACTGCGCCTAGTCCTGTCCCACAAGCATGAGTATAAACGGTAAACGGCTTACTCCCGTCTGGCTATACTAAGACTGGGGCTGGAGTCAAAGCTCTCTTCAAACGTTGGAACGCATCATCACAATCTACGTCCCATGTGAAAACTAGGTTCTTCTTCATCAAGCGTGTCAATGGAGATGATATCTTTGCGAAGTCTTTGATAAACTTCCTATAGTAGCCAGCCAACCCCAAGAAACTTCTCACTTCGGTAGCATTTTTAGGAACCTTCCAATCTTGGATGGCCACCACCTTCGCGGGATCTACAGCTATCCCTTCTTTGGAAACCACATGTCCTAAGAACCGTACTTCCTTCCTCCAAAAGTGACACTTAGAAAATTTAGCTTTAAGCTTATGCGCTCGAAGAGTCTCCAACACTTCCCTAAGATGTAGGGCATGCTCTTCTTCATCCTTAGAAAAGATCAAGATGTCATCTACAAAGACTACCACAAATTTGTTAAGGTACTCCCTAAACACCCTACTCATCAAATCAACAAAATATGCTGGGGCATTTGTCAAACCGAAGGGCATCACTAGCCATTCATAGAAACCGTCCGGAGTCCTAAAGGCAGTCTTGTCTATGCTATCCTCAGCCACTCTCAACTGATGGAACCCAGTGACTAAGTCCAACTGCAAAAACACTAAGGCGCCAACTAACTGATCGAAGAGATCGTCAATCCTCGGCAGTGGGTATCTGTTCTTCTTAGTAAGCTTATTAAGTTCTCTATAGTCCACACAAGGTCCAAGGGACCCATCCGCCTTCGTTGCAAATACTACTGGAGCACCCCACTCCGATATACTTCGTCTTATGAACCCCTTCTCAAGTAACTCCTTCACTTGCTTATCGAGTTCCCTCCTTTCACGAGGAGCCATGTGGCGTACTGGCAAAGATACTGGTTTCGCATTATCCACAAGATATATTCGAAAATCTATCTCCCGCTTCGGAGGCAAGCCCTTCACCTCCTCAAACACATCCGAATATTCTCGGACCACTCTAATAGATCGTAGATTTTCCTCAGACGCGTCAAGCGATTCTAGATAACTTAGCATAACCAAATTTATGGGATTACAAAAGATTTCGAGAGTGTTTCCAAGGCGAGTCACGAGCCTAACTACTCTCCTTTCACAATCAAGAACGACCCCATTTCTGGATAACCAATCCATTCCTAAAATTAGCCCATAGCCCGTGGAGCCCAACACATATGCATCACATCTAAATTCAACGCTAAGTATGGAAATTTTCAAATCCAAACACATCATGGACAAATAAGCTGAGCCCCCTATTGGATTCGAAACAACTAAGGGATCCTCTACTAAACTGGTGTTTAAGTGCAGTGATTCAACTAATGATGTAGAGATAAACGAATGTGATGCGCCCGAATCGAATAAGGTAGGGACAGGATGATCAAACAGAAAAACTAAGCTTTCAACATAAATGGTTCTACCTCGTTCTTGCAGCGGTGGGACCGCGAGATCCTGAACTTGTCCCCTTGCCTGCCCTAGTGCCATAAGAGCCTGCAACTGTCCTCCCGAGGTAGCTCCTGCCCTCTGCCCCTTCTTTGGGCAGTCCTTCACTAAATGTCCCGCATCGCCACAATGAAAACAACCTGTCTTCTTTTTCTTTCGGCAATCCTTGCTGAGATGGCCTGGTGTCCCACAGTTAAAACATTTCTTCTTTCCCTTGCCGTTATTGTCTTTACCACCCTTCTTGTTTTGCTATTGTGGTTTCTTCTAATCCCCCTTCTTCTCGGGTGCCTTATCAGCTTTTGCGCTTTTCTCCTCATGCATGAGCGCCATTTCTACTAACTTCTCAAAGGTGGCCCCCATAGGGATGTGGGTCATAGCCAACCCTTGTAATGGTTCATTCAAGCCATTCACGAACCTCAGCGCCTTCTTCTCCGGCATGTTCACTAAGTCCAAGCCAAACCTTGCTAACTGATTAAATTTATTGACATATTCTTTCACTGATGAGCTTCCTTGCTTCAATGTCAAGAACCTTTCCATATACAGATTTTCTTCCGCCCTTGAGAGAAACTTCGCCTCGAACATACGTCTGAAGTCCGCCCAAGAGTCAACAGGACGCTCCCCATTAGTGACCTCCCACCAAAACGAAGCCTCTCCCTTCATCAACCAAGCTGCTAAACGAACTCTCCTCCCTTCTTCTACTTCAAATATTTCTAGCAATTCTTCCACCTCCTTAAGCCAATCTCTAGCTTCCACAAACGTTTCTGACACTTGAAATGGTTTTCCACCCATAGCCTTGAATTCCTTGCACGTCTTAGCAAAAGTATCTATGCGAGGAAGAGGAGGAGGAATGGGTGCAACTGGTGGTGGAGGAATATTGGCCGGACCTGCGGCGGCCCTAGCCTCTAACAGCCTCCTATACCATCCTGGTATCGTTACACCGTCAGGTAGGTTAAGATCTTCAGCCATGCTGAAACGAAAAAGGAAAGATTCAAAATGGAGAATTCGAAAGTTGGCTATTTGGGGATTGTGTTTTTCATAAAAACTTCCTCTTTAAATTTCTCATTAAAACAAGTTTTTGAAAACATTTCTTTCCAAAAATAACTATTTTTCTAATGTATTTTTATCTGTTCTGGTAACCTTAAGCTCTGATACCACGTGTAACACCCCACGTCCATTAATGTCACTCACAAAGGGAATGCATTAACTTCCATGGAGGTTATAAGTGAATATAGAACAGAAAAATTACAACAAGACAAATAATAAGTAGTACTTGAAAACTAAAACTTCATTTTATTGTAGCGGAAACATGTTTATTACATCACAAAACCATTAATCAGAGTCAAGTACATTATCCATCTTCATAAAACAAAATACATAATCCCATTACACAAATAGCCATTAGAGAAGATAACAAGCTGGACTTTACTTCAACGGTCCATGCTTTCCAAAAGAGAGAATAAGCAATCCAATCAAACTCCACTAGAGCTAGGTCCAACCTGAGGACCTGGAGGGGAAAAAAGGATAGAAATGGAGGGGGTCAGACATAAAGTCTAGCGAATATGATAATTCTAACAATTCCATTATCAAAATAAATAGACTAAGGCATAAGCTGGAAGACAAGTAAATGTCTATGAACTATTTGGAAGATAAAGATAGTGTTTAAGATAACGTTAAAGATAACGGAAAAGGCATACCTAATTTCTAACGAATAATTACTATACTGCACCGCACATTACTACACTGCACCGCACATTACTACACTACACCGCGCCAATTACTACACTGCACCGCGCCAATTACTACATTGCACCGCACCAGTCACCCTAAAGGTTGATCCCACTTGCTTCACACAGAAACATATAAGTACCCTTACGTACCCCTAGCTGACTACATAGGTGCCGTTTGCCCCTATCTCCACTAGGTGTACCCCACTACCGTCTTAGAAATTTTATAAGTAACTTCGTGTACTCCTAGCTGACTACATAGGTGCTATCTGCCCCTATCTCCACTAGGTGTACCCCACTACCCACTTTCGATCGGCTCCCTACTCGTAGATACCCGCGCTGGCCCCACAGTGTTGTGTATCACTCCCCTAAAGTGGCAACCCGATAAACTGAGAATGCACGGCTTATACCTACACGATGCAACAACGTCTTACCTACCAGCCCGGGTCCACACATGCATATGAAACTCGTTGGACTTGCGTTGCCACCGCTCCCTGTTTTGGCCTCTTATAGTCAAGCCCATTATGCGTGTCCCGTCCTTGACTTGGGTCGATCCCACAAAGATACGTTTGGGATACTGGTTGAAATGGGCCCCCACAAGCTACCCACCAAACGTTGTCATTAATATATCCCACTTAACCCTCTTAGTCATGTTCATTTACATGTGTGTTCGGTTAAGTCTTACTAATCGTATTTCACATGCCACTAAGGGCACCCGCTAGATTCCTCATGCCACCCAAGGCACCTACTTAACCCCCATGTCCCACTTTACATGTTTATCTGGTTAAATATTTCTTAATCCATTCAGGCCATAACCTCATAAAGACCTCTCACATTAGACGGGCATTTATGGCAGCTGGACTTGTCGGGCGGGTCCGGGCAGTCTTACACCATAAAAGAGTCTAACCGCGTGTCTTTACAACTGGTATGCTTTAGTTTAGGCCTAGGACCTCTCACATTGGGCTGACATTTGTGACCACTGGATTTGCCGGGCTGTTCTGGGCAGGTTTACGTCACAAACGAGTCCAACCTCGTGTCCTAAGCATTGATTGACAACTTTCAATCTTTTACCCAAGTTTTAATAATTCCCTATCAAATTATTAATTAAGTCCACTTTTATTGATGTCCATAACTGACTCAATTATGGTCATCAACTTATGGTATGCAAAATCATATCAATTGCACCCCAACATCTTATTAAATCCTTAATATTACCCCTACCCCACGTTTATACGTTCGCTGATTCAACGCATAATATAGGCTAGACTTGAATAGTCTCACGTATAGCAAAAAGATAAATTATCACAACATATAGACAATTAAAATAAATCTAATCATAATAGGGGTGAAACTTGCATAAACTACACATGTTAAGGATCAAAAGGTGTCAACTTGTTAAATGTCACAATTTACATGATATGATCATAGCCCAAATGTATACATAAACTTGCATATGGGGTTTAGGCAACATAATGATGGTGTGAACTAGCATAGGATATCACATATGTCATAGCATAATTCTAGATGTCATAATAGATGTCATGGCATATGTTCATAACTTTTCTAATCAATTTAACTTGCATATGTAACTTTTCATATAGATCAACATAGCCCAAACATGATGATTTAATTAATATGAACTAACTAGCATAGATGGCTTTCTAACATGTATGATTCATCACAATTTAGCATAGAAACTTTCAACATACATAGCATGATTTACAACATATAGTATATCATCACCACATAGCATAGGATTAATAACATACATGATAGCATAAGGGGTTTACAACAACATATATGATAATTCACATCATCTACTCATAATCCATTCATAACTCAACCTAATTAAAATGATAATAATCTTGTTAAGATCATCATACTCATAATTTAGAGAAGAAAAGAGAGAGTTTTGTTTTGCTTTAGGGTTGAGAGAATTAGAATTGAATTTGCTTTTCTTATTTCTTAGTAGGTGGCGGCTCCATTGATTTCCATGGCGATGGTATGACGGTAACTATTCTATTTTAATTAGGTTTAGGGTTAGCATTAGGATGTATTTATAGGTGTAGGAAGTTATTTAGGACCATTAGATTAACCCTGAACCATTAGAACCAATCAAATGCAAAATCGGCATTTGAGCGAATCGGCCCACGGGTTGACAGCCAAACACCCTGGATTAACCCCTAGTCGACCCAGCGAGGCTTGGGTCGACCTCAAAAATGGGTCGGTTCGGTTATTCCCCCTCCCAATTCGCTGTTTTGAAATTTTTCGCATATTTATTTATTTAATTTTTAATTTATATATATATATATATATATATATATCAATATATATATATTTCTCTGCGCAACCCATTACACTTAATTCTTTTCTAAAAATTAAGTATACTTTAATTTGTGAATTTTAATGTTATAAAATTACGGGGTGTTACATAAGGGCACCCAGAGTTTAGGTTAAAACAATAAACTCCAGGTCAGTCATGTGACTGGTGTGAGAACTAAAACAGTTATTTAAAACTTTTCTTTAAAAGAGAGCAATTCAAGGGACCACGCCGTATAACATGGAACGGGTTTCCTCCCAAGAATACCAGTGCATAGAATAAACAACGCAATGCTTTTTGGAAAAATAAAGCTATTATAAGACCCAGGTCCCATCACACAATGCAACGCAAGCCGGAGGATAGGGTTTTCCCTTATAATAGCCAAACATGCTTGGTACGTTTAAAACAAATCATTTGATACTATTATAAGTGTATAGTGTCAAAACAATTTCAATCATAAATATCAATCCTAGGCGGCATGGGTACCATAATCATGTCGCCATACTAGGCTCTACAAATAAAACCGAAATACACGTATTGGAAATTGGATTTCCGTCATGAGTCGAGGCAAAGGGCAAGCTCCTCTCCGTTTCGAGACACTCTAGCAAATGTCTCAGGACCCCACTTTGACCCTTGGAATCAGTAGGGTCGGTCCTCTCTTACTTTTGAGGATTGGCAATTCCTGAACACACGTTTCCCGGTCCTAACAGACCTAATATTGAGGCGCCTCATCCAAAAACCACAAAGGGGAAAAGTATATAAATGTCAGCCAGTTTAAGCACTAACACCACCCATAGCTAGAAAGAAACGTCGTTGTTATACCAAAATCTGGGCCTAGCACCCAAATGCAGACCGCAGATCATAGAATGCAATAAACAGTAAAATAAGAGGAGACACACAAGATTTTTATAGTGGTTCGGCTGTAGATGTAGCCTACGTCCACTTTATAATATTATTGTTATACTGACAGATTACAAGAATCAGTTACATGTAGACACACAATCCGTGTGTTTATTGAGATTATAAGAGGAGAATTTATGTGTAGAAAGGTGCAAAATCCTTGCAGTTCAGTAATGGTGGAAGTCGTGACAAAAGATCCTTGAAAATGCCTTCAAATGGTGTATTTATAGCTGTAGGAGAGCTTCTAGGAAGACCAGTTCGTGATGGGGTACGTGGCGCCCGATCCGGCAAAGTAGGAGCAAGATGTGGCATGAGAATAGGTCAAAACAGGCTGCGTAAGAGCAGGTCTGAAAGTCGGATCGCGGTCATGGTGATCGGATAGCGGGCGCTAACCGCGGATAGCGGGAGCTATCCGATCCGAGACGGATAGCGGGCGCTATCCGCGGATAGCGTACATGGTAGCGATCCGAGACGGATAGTGGGCGCTATCTGTGGATAGCGGGCGCTATCCGATCCGAGACAGATAGCGGGCGCTATCCGATCAGACGGATAGCGTACATGGTAGCGACCCGAGACGGATAGCGGGCGCTATCCGTGGATAGCGGGTGCTATCCGATCAGACGGATAGCGTACATGGTAGCGATCCGAATCTTCAAAAATGCCAAAGCCCTGATTTTTCCATATTCCGCCGCTCCATCCAAACAATTGATGGTCAACGCATGCTCACACTCAAATCTTTTGCTTTGCCGAGTGTGATGCGATCCAGATATTCAGTGTGACAGCTTTTACCAAAAAGTGTGTCAACAAGTTTTCCCCCCAGAAAATATCTTGCTGATTGAAGGAAGATGTGTTCTGGATAATCCGAGAAATCCAAGAAGACCAGGAGTTTGTACCTGCTAGAAGGTAAACAAACAATGCAAGAATATTTCCTAGATGGCCTTACCGGAGTAAACCATCGGAGGAGATGTTAGAGGGGTTCCAAGACGGCCTTATCGGAGTAAGAAGACCGAGGAAAAGCGATGAAGGTTCCAAGACGGCCTTACCGGAGTAAGACGACCAAGGAAAAGCAACGAAGGTTCCAGGACGGCCTTACCGGAGTAAAACGACCAAGGAAAAGCAATGAAGGTTCCTAGACGGCCTTACCGGAGTAAGACGACCAAGGAAAAGCACATTAGGATTTGTTTATACTGGACGGATCCAGCTGGGAGCCGGAGCTCAATGCTTATTGCTAATTCATGAAAATGCAGTAGTCAATTGTTGGACACGACTGGAGACCACAAGTCTGTTCCGTGCGTGTGGGCTGATGTGACTGCTTTTATTACATGCAGGGAAAACAAAGAAGGGCGAGAGGTCGCCTAAAAACCTAAAAACATGAAATACGAACCGGAGTTCGTCAAACTGAAGAGATCCACTAAGTGGGATCAGTTAATGATAAGCCCGCGATTGCTTGATCCGGGATCGTTCCCTCTCCGGGGAGTCGGTGGTAGTAGCGCAGGTGTTGGCGCAATTGGTTGAAGGACATACTCAGGTAGTTCTCCTCGCCTGACCCGGTCCTCGATAAGGTCTCGCAAATGTCTATAGTCGTCAGTGTTATGACCATCAATGTCATGAAATATGAAGTGTCTGCCAGAAATGCGTTGTGCTAGTGTTGGCTCCCTCTTGGGAGACCTCGGATAGGAGGCAGCACCTCCTATATCCACGTAGATGTTGCTCAGAGTGTCATTCAGTTCAGTGTATTTGTCGTATCTGGACCCTCTCCGGGGTGGAGCATTACGATCATTCTTTGCATTGGCTGCTTCTTTACCTTTTCCATAATCAGATGGCCCTCCATCTTTGAGCATTTTGACTTCGAGGGTTTTCTTCTCGGAAGTTGCATCTTCTTCCCGCAGAAATCTATCTTCTTCAAGGTAGAATTCGCTGAGGTTTCGCGGTGGATCTCTATACAAAGACTTTTTGAAGTCCTAGTTATCTAGAACGCCGGATACTGCTGCCATCAATACCATCGATGGTTCAGGGCGATCAGTTGATGCTGCTGCAACGTTGAATCTTTCCAGGAATGAAAGCAGAGTTTCTCTGGGCCTCTGCTTGATTGTGGTGAGGGACATGACGTTCTTGGGTCGTGCGATGTGGACACGAAATTGTTCAATGAAGCATGCGACCAACATGTTCCAACTGCTGATCGATTCTGTTTCTAGCTGCCGAATCCACATGGCTGCTATATCAGTTAGAAATAGGGGAAAACACTTTGCCATGACGTTTTATGATGCCGATTGAACTTCCATATGCCGTTTGTAGCGCATCAGGTGCACGGTAGGATCCGTCCTACCGTTGTATGGCTCCAGTTGTGGGAGTTTGAAATCCGCGGGATTGCGGGAATTCCTGATTTCTTGAGTGAATGGGTTATGATTGACGTCGTCCACGTCATTCTGATAAGTGCGGCCTCTTGAGAGGCATTGAATGAGATATGCTAGCCAATTTCCTTTAAAAAGTTGTTGCAAATTGCCAGAATCAGAACTGGTGCCCCCAGCATTGAATGCAGGAGAGGTTGGAAGCTGTTGGTGAGCTGCCGGGAGCGGATCGCGGATCGTGGCTCATGGTGGTTGGTTCGTGGATCGGGGTCATGAAGGCTGGATCGTGGTTCGAGGGGAGCGATCCGAGGAGGGACGATCCGACCAGGTGTTGGTGGCCAAGCATGATCCGATCCCTGCTGCAGTTGATTGAGAGTTTGTGCTCCGGTATCCATCTGATCTGGAGCTGATGTCGGTCGCTGTGCATTTCCAATAACGAGGGGGTTGCCCCCGAGTCCATGTGATGCCCGAGCCGCTTCTGTGGCTTCATTTCCAATGTGTTGTTCGTTGATGCTCGGCCTGCCATCCATCCGAGCGAAGAATTGGTTGATCATCTCTTTTCGCTTTGCCATCTGGGTTCTCAATTCAGCGAGAACGCCATCCATCTCTTCTATGGTCAAGTATGCAGAAGGATCTCCATGAGAGGAAGCTTCCTGGCTCGCCTCGTTCCTTGTGTCTTCAGCGTCAGCATCATCCGCATGAGCGGAAGTTCCAGTCTTCTTCCTTTTGATTGCCATTAATCCAATAGCGAAATAATCCAAGCAGAAAGTCGAAATTGTTGCGTGCCCCCTACCTGGCACGCCAAAATGTTAGACCAAAATCTGGGCCTAACATCCAAATGCAGATCGCAGATCACAGAATGCAATAAACAGTAAAATAAGAGGAGATACACAAGATTTTTATAGTGGTTCGGCTATAGATGTAGCCAACGTCCACTTTATAATCTTATTGTTATACTGACAGATTACAAGAATCAGTTACATATAGACACACAATCCGTGTGTTTATTGAGATTATTAGAGGAGAATTCATGTGTAGAAAGGTGCAAAATCCTTGCAGTTCAGTAATGGTGGAAGCTGTGAAGAAGAATGGCCAAAAGATCCTTGAAAATGCCTTCAAATGGTGTATTTATAGCTGTAGGAGAGCTTCTAGGAAGACCAGTTCGTGATGGGGTACGTGGCACCCGATCCGGCAAAGTAGGAGCAAGATGTGGCATGAGAATAGGTCAAAACAGGCTGCGTAAGAGCAGGTCTGAAAGTTGGATCGCGCTCATGGTGATCGGATAGCGGGCGCTATCCGCGGATGGCGGGCGCTATCCGCGGATGGCGGGCGCTATCCGCGGATGGCGGGCGCTATCCGATACGAGACGGATAGCGGGCGCTATCCGATCAGACGGATAGCGTACATGGTAGCGATCCGAGAAGGATAGCGGGCGCTATCCGATCCGAGACGGATAGCGGGCGCTATCCGCGGATAGCAGGCGTTATCCGATCAGACGGATAGCGTACATGGTAGCGATCCAAGACGGATAGCGGGCGCTATCCGTGGATAGCGGGCGCTATACGATTCGAGACGGATAGCGGGCGCTATCCGCGGATAGCGGGCGCTATCCGATCAGACGGATAGCGTACATGGTAGCGATCCGAATCTTCAAAAATGCCAAAGACCAGATTTTTCCATATTCCGCCGCTCCATCCAAACAATTGATGGTCAACGCACGCTCACACTCAAATCCTTTGCTTTGCCGAGTGCGATGCGATTCAAATATTCAGTGTGACAGCTTTTACCAAAAAGTGTGTCAACGGTCGTGTTCTCCCAAAGGTTCGTATCCCGTTTTTGACTCATACCGAGGTGTGAGGCTCGCGAATTCACGTTATACACAAAGCTGTGACCCGTAGGCCGTGCTTTGATCATCAACCACAAGACTTTGCTTTTGAACAAAAGCCTTGATCATTTGCCACTTAGGCGTGCCACATAGGCAATTCGCTCCATGCGACTGTTGTCCATTGATTTACAACCTCTGAGCTCGTACGTCTCAAAGAAGGGCGTTAAGCAAGAGAATAAATTCTCCGCCGCCAAATAGATGTATATTTAATAGAGATCAATCTACACAGAATAAAATCCAGTGTTAGACACACAGTCCATTTACAAGTTCATTCTGGGTCTGAACGAAACTGGAGGCACTTTCCTCGCATATCCATCGATCTCCAAGTACGTCTAGACGATCACCAACTGATTCCCTCATCTTGGGTGTACAGCCCAATCAAGATCATTAGTAGTCATCCAACCGATGTGAAGACTTCCGGTCTTCAACCACCGTCTTCATCTTCGACATATCGTCGAATCGGTTATTCAGAATGGGTAAAACCCGACCTTTCTGAATAACCCACGTATATAATAAACAAATGTTACACAAACACAACGCACGCCTCATTCCAATTCAGAATATTCTTTTATTCAATTTTTCACATCCTTAGGGAAAGGTTCCCATTAATTTTATCAAAGATAAACTCTTTAAAATTTATTCTTTAATCTTCCTTTGGATGTCATTTCAAACCATATTATGGTTTAACAAACTAGTCGGGATTAGCGAACCACACCGAAGTAATTATTTTTTTATTTCCCAATCCCAACCTATTCATCCCATGGAGCAAAACTGTTATTACCCCATAACTAACACCACGGTGTTATCGGTAAATTTAATTACCATTTCACATTTAAATCTAATTAAAGATTTACTATCGTTCAGAGCAAAACTGGCGATACTCCATTCTCGATCACTTTCCAAATCCGATAATTTAAATTATCAGTTCACATTTCAATCTAATTATAGATTCATTAAAACTCCTTTTACAGGGTTAAAGAACTAATTTCATTTAAAACACAGTTCACGATAAACCCAAAAATCAATATAAAATCAATTCCAATTAAATATATTAATTAATTGGTATATTTCATTAAATCTAAATAAAAAGATTTAATCTTTTCTCAACTGGGTTTAAGAACAATGTTGATGTAGACACCATTCACGACAAACCCAAATCTCATTTGATATTAAATACAAGGCTCTGAATAGAAAATATATCGGCTTATATTCAATATCAAATTTTGATTATTTTTAAAACCACTTCAAATCCGATTTATTTTATTTAAAAACATTGAATTTATAATTCTAGTTCAAAACTAGTTCATTTTGAGAAAAATACATTTTTATATTCTCAAATATGGGATTATTCATCCCAGTTTTTTTCAACTCATATATTATAATTTTACACAAATTATAGATATTTTTAATAATTTTATCAACGCCCGTACAGTCGATTTCCATCAGTGGCCATCGAACTACACTTACACCGACCGTTTCCAAATTTGATTTGGATGTATCTCCAAATCCAACCGTTAGATTTCACATTTCTCATATACTTTAGAAATCTCTTTTCGATACGAACCCAACGGTCGGATCTCCCGTGATGTCCATTCGAAGTCAATGGTCGAAATTTTCGAACTGCCGCAGCGCGGCACGTTCTATTCAGGCCATTATATTATATATATAATATATATTTCATCGATTTCTATTTAAAACGAATTTTATAAATAATTTTAAAATCAGTTTCAAAACGATTTCAACTTCTTATTCAATTTCAAATCAAAAGTGAATTTTTCCCTTTTAAATTCATTTCAAATTGATTTCAATTCAAATCGATTTCAATTCAATTTCAGTTCATTTTAAATTTCATTCAACACAATTTCAATTCGTTTTTAATTCAATTTAAATTCATTTCTATTCAATTTTAATTCAGATTCACTTTATATTCAATTCGAATCGAATTCATTTTCTATTCGATTCGAATTCATTTCAATTTCACTTCAATTTGAATTCATTTCAAATTGATTCAATTAAATTTCAATTTGAATTTGAATTTAATTTATTTCGAATTTCATTTCAAAATATTCAATTTTGAAATCACTTTTCAATATTCATTATAAAACGAATAAAATCGATATAAATATCGTTTGCGTCCAAATAGCGCATCTCTAATCAACACGGCTTTATATTTTTCAAAAACTTCTTTATTCTATTCAACAAATGAATATTTATTCTATTCAACACATGAATCTATATTTCTTTCAACACATGACTAATCTCAACGAATGAGTACTGTCAACACGTGACTATTTTAGTTATAGTATATATTTTATAAAATTTTGATAAAGATGTTAATTTTTATTGTTAAAATATTTAGTTCAACACATGAATCTATTTTTTTTTCAAACACATGAATATATATAATTTTCAACACATGAATATATATTTCTTTATATTCTTTATTTTCTAAATTGGAATGATGCCCAATCAATCACCATATAATGTTAATTATTTGGATTCCACACAACACATGTATATAATTGCAGCAATAAATAATCAGCCATCATCCAAAGTGCACAACACAACTGTTTGTCAACCTATCGGTCGACACACAACTAATTATTGGGACTAGTGCACGTCAAATATCATCCCAATACCCGTGTGGTGTTTCACATCAACAAACACTGAATATTATTTGTGCACTTGGACGACGTGTAAAATTTATCGTCCCAATCAATATCAGTTAAAACAGTGTACATAAACAAATCGTCTGATTTGTCAATGAATATTTTATTTTATTCACATACACGTTAAAAATTATATTTTTAACGATAAAATATTTTATTTCAACACATGAATTTCTATTTAGTTCATTTACATAATAAAATGATATTTTTATTTTTCTAACTTATTTAAGAAAATTTCGACGGCATAACGGCACGATATTAGAAACGGGACAAGGCCTAGGCCTTATCCCCGGTCTAGTGATGGCCCACGCCATACAAATATCAATCAAATCAATTTCATTATTCACACCACAAAAATCCAATAAATATTCTAATCAATCACCAAACAACCAAACAAACAAGTCCATGGTCTATGGACGGGGGTGTCGGGTGCTACGAAACACCGTCTGCATCCTAGTATATATTTTATAACTAGAAAAGAGATTTAAAGTGAGAAGTTCTCACAGAGGGTTCCACTCCGCCGTGCTTTGCTGTTGAACTGCTGAACCGTCCGGATTGGTTTGAACTTCCAATGCAGTTCTTTTCACGTTGTTCAAATAAAAATATTATTTTTATTACTTCAATTCAATAAATAAAAATGATATTTTTATTTTTACTTTATATATTTTGACAACGTTTCATTCTATATAAAAATTATATTTTTATATTCCTACTTTCAATTCGCTACTTATATAAAAATCGAATTTTTTATCTTCACTTCGTTGTAAAAATCATATTTCTATATCGCTCTTCTTCTAATAAAGATTATATTTTTATAACTCTATCTAAATAAAAAATCATATTTTTAATATGTTACTAGTATACAAACTATATTTTTAACCTTTCTATATTATAAAAATTATATTTTTATTCTATACATCATATTTTTATTATTAAAAATCATAGCTCTGAACTGCTACGTTATTATATTTTTGATTCGCTACCATATGAATAAAAATCTCGGTTTTACCTTTCTAAAAAAATTTCTTTATACGATAAAAACCATATCTTTATACCGTGAAAAATTATATTCTTCTACAATGAAAAATCCTATCTTTGTATTAATAAAAATCTCATCTTTTTATTTCTAAAAATCAAACTTTTTACTTTATAAAAATCGAATCTTTCCGATTCTAAAAATCGAATCTTTCTGAATAAAAATCATGCCTTTCTACATAAAGATTCAAACTTTACTATATATAAAAATCTAAATCTTTCTATCATATAAAAATTCAAACTTTCGCCATATCAAAAGTCAGTTTTAAATCGAAGAAGGATAAAGGAGGAAACTCACATTGGCTAGGGTCTTAGAAGGAGGAGCAAGAGAAAGGACTGTCATTGCCATCGACTGGAAGTGGAAAAGGGGAGGGGTGCGCTCGAAGAAGGGGGCGCTGCCACTGCGTCGGAGGGTGGTGGCCTTCGGGCGGCGATTCAGGCAGGAGGAGGGTTTAAGGGGGGTGCGGGTTTCTTCGTGGGGTTGCGGGTTTGAAGGAGGAGGTCGGGGAAGAAGAGAGGAGGAGGAGGAAGAAGGGAGGAGCGATGGAGAGGGGGGTGTTGGGGAGGGTGGTGGCGTCACCGTCGATGGGCGACGGGGGAAGGAGGCTCGTGGGGGAGCGACGGGTTTCCTTCTCCCATTTTTTTATTTATTCTGATTTGGTCAACGGTTATGGGAGGAGAGGGTTAAAGGGGATTTTATATATTTTATATTTATTTATTTTATTATTTTAAATTTCAAAAAGGTACTTTATAATACTAACTCGAAATCAAGCCCACCGACTGTCGTCCCTAGCATTTTACCCCCGTTCCGAACACAATGGGATATGTATCGTAGGCCAATTCGACGGTTACGATCGGTTTCCTCTACGATTAAAATATAAATCAGTATATATTCAATTTGAACGTACATTTTAAATTACTGGGGCCACATACAGCCTCTAAAAATTCCCAAAAAATTATTTCTAGCTTCGTATTGACGATACGGTCCTAACAAAACTAATTTCGTCGAATTCTGAGACCGTTTGAAAATGACCATTTTCCAGTCGATTAAAATCAACTAAAACTGGTCAAACGCGTTTTACTTTGCCGTGCTCACATATTGATTTTAAAAATTATGAAAATTTGAATATAGCAATAACATGACATCCCGGATCCAACAAAAGTGGTTTCGTCGAAATCCGAGGTCGTTTGCAAAATTCCCATTTTTAAGGACCAGATTTCTATAGCGACTATTCTGAATTTTCATTTGGCCATAACTTTTGATTCCCGCTATGAAATTTTGATTTTTCGGTTTCGTTGGAAAGATATTCTCAATTAGATTCTAATATTTTTGGTTTCGCTAAATTCCGGTTTATTTTGCGCCCGGTACATTCATTTGAAGTTTGAAATCGAATTATCGAACTACCGTGCCGTTTTCAATTCCTTTTATAATTTAAAATAAATATTTATATTCTAACGATGATCTATATAACTATATACGTTCGAATTATATTCAAAATAATTTTTTTCATCGATATTATTTAAAATAAATCATTTTAAATATTTAAAATTCGTCAAAATTTCCAAAATAAAATTTTTAAACTGGCTCAGATTTTCCGGGTTGTTACATTATCCTACTCTCAGTACAAAAAAATCCTTATCTAGCAAAACACAAAGTTTACATTAATGTAACCTAAAATGATTCTTAGTACTTTCAATCATCAAAACTACAAACTTTGATTTCCTTTGCTTAATATTCATAATATATATTAAACAAACATGTATTTCTATATGTCTTGTTCTTTCAAAACACAATGAAATGAATAGCTAAAGAAAAATAGAAAGAAGCTGATATTGTAACAACCCGGAAATTCTGAGCTAATTTAAAAATTTTATTTTGGCAATTGTGATGAATTTTGAATATTTAAACTGAATTATTTTGAATAATAACGACGACAAATTTATTTTGAATGGAATTAGAACGTATATATTTTTATAGATCATCGTTAGAAAATAATTAATTATTTATAAATATAAAAGGAATTGAAAATGGCGTGGTAGTTCGATAATTCGATTTCAAAGTTCAAATGGATGTACAGGATTCAAAATTAACCGGATTTTAGCGAAACTAAAAATATTAGAATCTATTTGAGAATATCTTTCCACCGAATCCGAAAAATCAAATATTCATAGCGGGAATCAAAAGTTATGCCCAGTTGAAAATTCAGAATAGTCGCTATGGAATTCTGGCCCTTAAAAATGGAAATTTTGCAAACGACCTCAGTTTTCGATGAAACCACTTTTGTTGGATCCTTGATGTCAAAATATTGCTAGATTCCAAAATTCGTAATTTTTCGAATCAATATGTAAGCGTGGCAAAGGAAAACGCGATTGACCAGTTTTAGTTGATTTTAATCGACTGGAAAATGACCATTTTTCAAATGATCTCAGAATTTAACGAAATTAGTTTTTTTAGGACCGTATCGTCAATACAAAGATAGAAATAATTTGTCGGGAATTTTCAGAGAGTGTATGTGTCCTTGGTAAATTGAAATGTGCGTTTACATTGAATATATAAAGATTTATATTTTAAATTCAACAGAAACTGATCGTAACTGCTAAATTGGCTTACGAAACATGTCCCATTGTGTTCGGAATGGGGGTAATTGGCTAGGGGTGACAGTCGGTGGGTTTGATTTCGAATCCGAATTAAAAACTAACTTTTAGGAGGAAATAAATAAATTAAAAATAATAAATTATAAAACTACCTTCCTCCTCTCTCGTCATTTCAGTCAAAGAAAAAATATATAAAAAACCCCGTTGACCCACTCCACGTCAGTTCCCCAAGCCATCGCGCCCCATCATACCACCACGTCGCCATCACCAGGCACGACACCACCCTCCCCATCGCCTCTGCCCTCCGCCCTCGCGTCAACGCCCCCAGCGATCAATCCTTCGATTGAACCAACCCCAATCCCCTTAAAACCCTAACCACCCCATGTGCCTGACTAGAACCGCCCACCGCCACCTGAACTTCCCCCATGCCGCGAGTAGAAGATCCCCGTACCTCCTCTCTCCTCTTCACAAAACCGACGCAAACCCCCTTCCTCGATCCCCGCACCCCCCTCCGCCAACAGCCGCCACCATGGCCCAAACCCCCCTGATGCCGACCATTATGATGAGACGCGCCTCCCACCTCGAGTCACCAACTCGCGCTAGAGCTCCAGCACCCATCTCCAGTAAGTTTTTACCTTATTCTATTTAAATTAGGTAATTTAAAAACCGGATTTTTGTCTAGGAAAATTTGATTTTTTAAGGTTAGATTTTTAATTTTATTTTCGCTACAAAGTTAAGATTTTTACGCTACAAAGCTTAGATTTTTTAATGCAGAAAGGTTAGATTTTTATCATAGAAAAGATAGTATCTTTTATATGTATATAACTTCAAAAAGATTTGATTTTTAAATATAGTGAAATGACGAGTATAAAAATATAATTTTTATAGAGTAGAGATAATAAAAATATGGTTTTTATATAGTAGAGATTATAAAAATACGATCTTTACATGTGTTGTAGTGAATTAACAATATAAAGAAGTGATTTTGTTTAAAATATAAGTTGAGATTTTTATATAGATAAAAATTCGACTTTTATTTATATGAAGTAGCGTTATAAAAATATAATCTTTATAATGAAAACATCGTGTTAAAGATGCTATTTTTATCATGGAAGTAGCGGTGTAAAGGAGCGATTTTTAATATGAAGTTGAAGGCATAAAGATTAGATTTTTATATATGAAGTAGCGGGTAAAAGAATAGATTTTTATCATCTAGAAGTATATATTTTTATAGTGATAAAAAGTATATTTTTATAATGACAAAGTTATAGTTTTTATATAGTGTAGAGAATAAAAATGTGATTTTTATCCATACCATGTTGGAATAAAAATATGATTTTTATTTATGAATAGCGTGGAATGAGAGAGTTGGAATTTCGGACAAATCTAAACTGTTCCGAATAGAATGGCGGAGTGGAACCCTCGGTGAGAACTTCTCACTTTTAATTTTGTTTTCTAGTTAAAATATATACTAGGATGCAGACGGTGTTTAGTAGCACCAGACACCCGTCGTCCACAGACCATGGACGGCTTGTTTGTTTGTTTGATTGATTTGATTCGTAGTTGATTGTGCGATGTGAAATGAAATAAAATATTTATATAGTTAAAAATATTTTATAGTTGAAAATAGAATGTTTAACGTGTATTTAAAATGAAATAAATATAAACAAATCGGGCGATTTGTTTATATACACACATTTGACTGATATAGATTGGGACGATAAATTTTACACATCGCCCAACTGCACAAATAAAAACTGTGTTTGATTGTTTGAAACCCCACACGGGTATTGGGATGATATATGACATACACTAGTCCCAATAATTAGTTGTATGTCGATCGATTGATTGACAGGCTGTTATAAGCGTGGAATATTTATATTTGATGCTTATACAGTGTAGAACGCACTTTGGATGATGGTTGATTGTTTATCGTCATTGTTGTACACATGTATTGGATGAAATCCATATAACTGAAATTATATGGTAATTGACTGTGTCTGATTCCAGTTCAAAATTAAGAAATATTTTAAAATAACATTCAGTGAATATTGAAATTTGAAGCCGTGTTATGTAGTTAAACGCCATTTTAACACGAACGGTAATTTAGTCGATTATATTCATTTTTCAATGAATATCGAAAGTGGTTTCAAAATCTGATATTTTGAAAAGAATTGAAATTCGAATTAAATGGAAATGATTTAAAATTCGAATTAAATGGAAATGATTTGAAATTCGAGTTAAATGGAAATGATTTGAAATTCGAATTAAATGGAAATGATTTGAAATTCGAATTAAATGGAAATAGAATTGAAATTCGAATTAAATTATAAAAGAATAGAAATCGTTTTCAATTGAATTTAAAATGAATTGAAATTGAATTGAAATAGATTTGAATTGAAATCGATTTGAAATGAATTTGAAACGAATTTATATTGGAAAATTCAATTTTGATTTGAATTTGAGATAGAATTTGAAATCGATTTGAAAACGAATTTAAAACGACTTATAAAATACGTTTTAAATAGAAATCGGCGAAATATATATTATATATATAATATAATGGCCTGAATATAACGTGCCACGCTGCGGCAGTTTGCAAATTTCGACCATTGACTTCGAATTGACGTTGCGGGAGATCCGACCGTCGGATTCTCCTAAAACCGGAACCATTGGGTTCGTATCGAGAAGAGCTTTCTAAGGAATGTCAGAAATTAGAAATCTAACGGTTTTATTTGGAATTATGTCCAAATCAAATTTGAAAAAAGTCGCTGTAAGTGCAGTTCGATGGCCGTTGATGGAAATCCACTGTACGGGTCTTGATAAAATTATTAAATATATCAATAATTAGTGTAAAATCATAAGAAATTATTTGAGAAGAATTAGGATGAAAAACTCCATATTTGAAAAGATAAAAATAATTTTTTATCGAAATGAACTAGTTTTGAACTAGAATTATAATTCCATTTATTTTTAAAATAAATAAATTGGATTTGAAAGTGTTTTAAAAATAACTAGGATTTACAATATATAGATTGGAAATGGATTTGAATCGAAATTGTCTTTGGAATATTTCGATGTAGGATTTTGTGATTATACAGATATTGTTATGGAAATTTGAAAGATATATTGATATCGTTATTTCCAATACGATATTTGTTGGTCGTAGAATTTGATTTTGAATATAAGCCGATATATTTTCTATTCAGAGCCTTGTATTTAATATCAAGTGGGATTTGGGTTTGTCGTGAATGGTGTCTTCATTAACACTGTTCTTAAACCCAGTTGAGAAAAAGATTAAATCTTTTTATTTAGATTTAATGAAGTGTACCAATTAAATAATATTCAATTGGAATTGAATTGGAATTGATTTTTGGGTTTATCGTGAACGGTGTTTTAAATAACATTTGTTCTTTAACCCAACAATCAATGGAATGTGATTTTGGGTTGTTGTGAACGGTATCTTTAATAATACTGTTCTTAGACCCAATGGAGTTAAGAAAATCAGAAATTAACTAAAGATTAGTTAAGTTGAATGGTTTCCTGGGTATTGATCTGATGTTGGTTTTGGCCTTCGGGGTTATTACTTAGGGAATTGTTCACTTGCTAATTTACGGTTAAAGGCTGGTGCAAATGAAATGTGATTTTGGATTTATCGTGAACCGTGTTTTAAATGACATTGGTTCTTTAACCCAATTAAAGATTAAAACTAAGTGGAGTTTTAATGAATCTTTAAATAGGTTGAAAAGTGAATTTGATAACTAAAATTATCAAATTCAAGGAAACATCGAGAATGGAGTACCAACAGTTTTACTCCAGACGGTAGTTAAATCTTTAATTAGATTTAAACGTGAGACGGTAATTGAATTTACCGATAACACCATGGTGTTAGATATGAAGTATTACCAGTTTTACTTCACGGGATGAATAGGTTGGAGTTGGAAAATTTAACAATTGATTACTTCGGTAAGGTTCGTTATTCCCGACTAGTTAGGATAAACCAAAATTTGGTTTGAATTGATATTCAAAAGAAGATTAAAGAGTAAATTTAAATAATTTATCTTTGATAAAATTAATGCGAACCTTTCCCCAAGAATGTGAAATTTAGAAACTAACTGAAGATTAGTTAAGATGAATGGTTTCCTGGGTATTGATCTGATGTTGGTTTCGGCCTTCGGGGTTAATATTTGCGGAATTGTTCTCTTACTAATTTATGGTTAGTGGCAGATGAATTGGAATGAGGCGTATGTTGTGTTTGCGTAACAATTGTTTATTATATACGCGAGTTATTCAGAAAGACCGGGTTTATCACATTCTGAATGACTGATACGACGATAAGTCGAAGATGAAGACGGTGGTCGAAGACCGGAGGTCTTTACATCGTTTGGATAGTTACTGATGATCTTGATTGGGTTGTACACCCAAGAGGAGGGAATCAGTTGGTGATCATCCAGATGTACGTGGTGATCGATGGATATGCGAGGTACGTGGTGCTTCCGGTTTCGTTCAGACCTAGAATGGACTTGTAAATGGATGTGTGTCTGACATTGGATTTCATTCTGTGTGATTGATGTATATCGGGTGCATGGAGTGGTTTTCCTGTGTGGCATGCTGAGATGCAAATGGTCAAGGCTTTTGTTTAAAAGCAGAGTCTTGTAGTTGATGATCAAAGCACGGCCTTTGTGGCGTAGCTATGTGTAGCGTTAATTCGCGAGCCTCACACCCAAGTGTGAACCAGAAATGGGAGAAGGACATCAGGGAGGACATGTATTTCTTTCTAGTTAGAAGTGGTGTCAGTGCTTGAACAGGCTGACATTGCTTATGTGGATGATGGATTTTGAGGCGCCTCGGTTAGATCAGACGATCCGGGTCCTATGGAGTCATTCGTTGGCTCATTTACGCCCCAAAAGGCGGGGAAACGCAGTGTTCAGGCATTTTAATCCACATTGGTGGACCGGCCCTGACGATTCAAGGGCCCACCTGAGTCTGGGTCCTGAGACTCGAACTAGACAGTCTCGAATCGGTGAGGACGATCCCTAGCCTCGGTTCATATCATAAATGATAATCCAACTCCCAATACGTCACAATTGCGGTTTTGATTGTAAACCTATATATGGCGACATGATATATGGTACCCACGCCGCCTATGATTGATACTTATGATTGAAATTGATTTCTTCACTTATAGTAATAATAAAAGAAGAAATTTAGCGTATCAAGCATTCTTTGGCAATTATGAGGTAAAACCCTATCAAATCTCCCCCACTTAAAACTTTTCGTCCCCGAAAAGGAACAAAGTCGAAAGTGGTTTGACTAATCAACTCTACGTTCGATCTGGCTTCCATTCTCCAACTTTTCAGTTTCTGAGAATTTTCAATTTCTTCAAAAATTTGGCTAACACCCTAAATTTTCGAAAAATTTCGCCATAACCTCCCCTGCACCGGGAGCCACGGGAAAATCCCGAAATCGCCATATAGGCCTTCTGATCTCAAAAAGAAAAAGAAAAAGCCAAGCAGGTAGCCAATAGGCTCATAAAATCATCATCACCCAAACAAAACAGTAAATTATGTAGTAAACATGTACCTATTTGTCGGGCAAACAAATTTTATTCTCTGCTCTAGCCTCCTTGCTATGACCTGTTCAATGTAAGTATATGTATATGCAAGCAAATGCGACCAATTTTCAATACAATTCAATATTTGATTCAATTAGGCATAATGGTTCAAAATTATCAAACACATAAACAAACAACACAAACATCAATTAATTAGTGAATTAGAGTTTCAAATTCATAATTTTGATATGTAGTCAAAAATCAGATTTTTGATGGCAAATCACAACAATAGGCCCTATCTAATTTCGGTTCTCACACCAGTCAATAGGAAATATATAGAGATCTCACTTTCGAAACTCGGAAATAAATACTGGCGACGGTAACCCATCACCAGAATTATCCCCGGGCACTAGAGTATGATTCTATAACTATCCAATACGTTAAAACTTCGAATACACGTTTGCAAGACGTATATGCAAAATCTTTATATATCGGATTGTCCCGATCAATATAGAATAAATAATCAAATACGAATAGTTGATTTAAATTTTCAAAACAAAATTTGTTTTCACTTTAAAAATATACTCTTCACACTTGTTCTAGGATACTACTGATCCCATCTCTAACGAGTCATTCTAATTGGATATTACTAATCCAATATCTGATGAATTCTTTCATATGGTTCTAATGTGCCTTGTTCTCTGAGCTTTGTAAACCGAAGCTCTGATACCATGTGTGACGAAAAGGAATTTCGCTCGGTCCGAACCAGTCGCTAAACCGACCCAGACCGTTCGAAACGCCCTATCGTTTGAGAACACGACAAAATAGAACGCAGACGGAAGAACATTTCATTGTATATTACAACAATGCATCAGATTACAAGAATATACAGAGTATAAATGAATAAATATTACATAGAAAAATATCAGAGATTACAATACATTACATAGCAGCGGAAAATAATACAATACACAACTAGAAGGAGATATACGGATACAAAGCTTTTCGGATATTGTTCCAGCTGTAAACCAGGATCCTGTGAATATAAATCTGCAAAAACCAAAACTACTAGCTGCCCTATTCAAAATAGGGGCACCCAGAGTTTAGGTTAAAACAATAAACTCCAGGTCAGTCATGGGACTGGTGTGAGAACTAAAACAATTATTAATCTTTATTTTAAAGTTAGGTAAATCAGGGGACCACGCCGTATAACATGGAACGGGTTTCCTCCCAAGAATACCAGTGCATAAAACAAACAACGCAATGCTAAATAAAGAAAAATGAAGCTGTTATAAGACCCAGGTCCTATCACACAATGCAATGCAAGCCGGGGGATAGGGTTTTCCCTTATAACAGCCAAAGAATGCTTGATACGTTTAAAACAAATCATTTGATACTATAATAAGTGTATAGTGTTTAAAACAATCTCAATCATAAATATCAATCATAGGCGGCATGGGTACCATATATCATGTCGCCATACTAGTTCTACAATTAAAACCGCAAATGTCACGTATTTGGAAATTGGGTTTCCATCTATGAACCGAGGCAAAAGATAGTCCTCAACCGATTCGAGACTGTCTAGCCCGAGTCTCAGGAACAGCCGCAACTGCCCCCTGGATCGTCAGGGCCGGTCCACCGATGTGGATTATAATGCCTGAACATTACGTTTCTCCGCCCTTTGGGGCGTAAGTGAGCCAACGAATGACTCCATCGGACCCAGATCGTCCGATCAAACCGAGGCGCCTCGCAACAGCAACAACCACACAGGTGAAAAGTATATAAATGTCAGGGCTGGTAGGTCACTGACACCACCCTAGCTAGAAAGAAAACGCATGTCCCCCCCTAAGGTCCGTCTCCCGTTTTTGGTTCACCACCGGGGTGTGAGGCTCGCGAATTCACGTTACACAAAGCTGTGCCACACAGGCTGTGCTTTGATCAACGCCACAAGACTTTGCTTTTCAACAGAAGCCTTGATCATTTGCCACTTAGGCATGCCACACAGGCAATTCACTCCATGCGATTGATATCCATCGATATATAACCCCTGAGCTCGTATGTCTCAAAGAAGGGCGTTAAGCAAGAGAATAATTTCTCCGCCGCCAAATAGATATAAATTTAATAGAGATCAATCACACAGACTAAAATCCAATGTCAGACACACAGTCCATTTACAAGTCCGTTCTGGGTCTGAACGAAACCAGAGGCACCTAGTACCCCGCATATCTATCGATCTCCAAGTACGTCTGGACGATCACCAACTGTTTCCATCTTCTTGGGTGTACAGCCCAATCAAGATCATCAGTAATCACCCAAACGATGTGAAGACTTCCGGTCTTCGACCATCGTCTTCATCTTCGATTTATCGTCGTATCAGTTATTCAGAATGGGATAAACCCGGTCTTTCCGAATAACTCGCGTATATTTTAAATAAGTGTTACACAAACACAACATACGCCTCATTCCAATTCATCAGTCACTAACCGTAAATTAATCAAGAGAATAATTTCCCAAATATTAACCCCGAAGGCCGAAACCAACATCAGATCAATATCCAGAAAACCATTCTGCTTGGCTAACCGACAGTTAGTTTCTAAATTTCACATTCATAGGGAAAGGTTCCCATTAATTTTATCCGAGATAAATTCCTTGAATTTATTCTTTAATCTATTTTTGAATATCAATTCAAACTAGTCGGGATTAACGAACTTTAGCGGAGTAATCATTTGTTTTAATTTCCCAATCCCAACCTATTCAACCCATGAAGTAAAATGGGTCTTACTTCTTATCTAACACCACGGTGTTATCGGTAAATTCAATTACCATTTCACGTTCAAATCTACTTAAAGATTTAACTATCGCCTGGAGTAAAACTGGTGATACTCCATTCTCGATCTTTTCAATCTAATTAAAGATTCATTAAAACTCCACTTAGTTTTAATCTTTAACTGGGTTAAAGAATCAGTGTCATTTAAAACACAGTTCACGATAAACCCAAAAATCAATATCAATTCAATTCCAATTAAATATTATTTAATTGGTACACTTCATTAAATCTAAATAAAAAGATTTAATCTTTTCTCAACTGGGTTCAAGAACAGTGTTAATGAAGACACCATTCACGACAAACCCAAATCACATTTGATATTAAACACAAGGCTCTGAATAGAAAATATACCGGCTTATATTCAATATCAAATTCTACAAATAACAAATATCGTATTGGAAATAACGATATAAATATATCTTTCAAATTCCCATAACAATATCTGTATAATCACGAAATCCAACATCGAAATATTCCGAAGACAATTTCGATTCAAATCCATTCCAATGTAATCATTGGAAATTCTGGTTATTTTCAAAACCATTCTAAATTCAATTTATTTATTTAAAAATAAATAGAATTATAATTCTAGTTCAAAACTAGTTCATTTCGATAAAAATCTATTTTTATCTTTTCAAATATGGATTTTTTCATCCCGATTTTCACAAATCATTTCTTATGATTTTACACAAATTATTACTATTTTTAATAATTTTATCAAGGCCCGTAGAGTCAATTTCCATCAACGGCCATCGAACTGCACTTACTGCGACCTTTTTCAAATTTGATTTGGACATAATTACAAATCCAACTGTTAGATTTCAAATTTCTAATATTCGTTAGAAAGCTCTTTTCGATACGAACCCAACAGTTCCGGTTTTAGGAGAATCCGACGGTCGGATCTCCCGTAATGTCCGTTCGAAGTTAATGTTCGAAATTCGCGAACTGCCGTGGCGTGGCGCGTTCTATTCAGGCCATTATATTATATATATAATATATACTTCGTCGATTTCAATTCAAAACATGCTTTATAAATCGTTTTTAAATTCATTTTCAAAACGGTTTCAACTTCATATTCAATTTCAAATCAAAATTGAATATTACAATTTAAATTCATTTTAAATTCATTGCAAATTGATTTCAATTCAAATTGATTTCTAATTCAATTTCAGTTCGATTTCAATTCAATTCAATTACAATTCGAATTCATTTTTATTCCATTTCCATTCGAATTCATCTATATTCAATTTGAATTTGAATTCTTTTATATTCAATTTCAGTTCGAATTCGTTTATATTCGATTTCAATTCGAATTTATTTATATTCAATTTCAATTCGAATTTATTTATATTCTATTCTTTTCAAAATATCAGATTTTGAAATCACTTTCGATATTCATTTTAAAATGAATAAAATCGATATAAATATCGTTCACGTCAAAATGGCGTCAGTCTAATCAATACGGCTTCATATATTCCTATTTTCAAATATTCTATTTCAAATATTCTATTTCAAATATTTCTTTTTCAAGTATTTCTATTTTAAAACTGGAACGAGGCCCAATCAATTACCATATAATGTTAATTATATGGATTTTATGCAACACATGTATATATCAACAACGATGAATAATCAACCATCATCCAAAGTGCATTCTACACTGTATAAGCATCAAATATTAATATTCAACGCTTATAACAGCCTGTCAATCAATCGATCGACATACAACTAAATAATCGGGATTAGTGTACGTCAAATATCATCCCAATACCCCTGTGGGGTTTCAAACAATCAAACACAGATTTTATTTGTGCAGTTGGGCGATGTGTAAAATTTATCGTCCCAATCAATGTCCTTCAAATAGTTGTACATAAACAAACCGTCCGGTTTGTAAATGAATATTTATTTATTCACATTCACGTTAAAAAATATATTTTTAACGATCAAACTATTTTATTCAACCTATGAATATTTTATTCGGTTCATTTATTAAATAAAATGTTATCTTTATTTTTCTAACTTATTTTTAGAAAATTTCGGCGGCATAACGGCACGATACTAGAAACGGGACAAGGCCTAGCCTTATCCCTGGTCTAGTAAAGGCCCACGCCATTCACACATCAATCAAATCCATTCAATTCACCAAACAATTCAATTCAAACCAAATAATCTAACCAACTACACAACCAAACAATTAAACAAACAAGCCATCCATGGTCTGTGGATGACGGGTGTCGGGTGCTACTAAACACCGTCTGCATCCTAGTGTATATTTATATAACTAGAAAAATAAAATTAAAGAGTGAGAAATTCTCACCGAATAGCTAAATCAAACGCCTCGACTCTTCATTGATAGAAATCTTCATCGTTATCGCATCTTCGTCATCTTCGTTGTTGTAGCCACTACATATGTAAAAATCGAATTTTTACTTCGCTATTCAATATATAAAAATCGAATTTTTATTATACTATTCAATATATAAAAATCGAATTTTTACTATACTATTCAATATATAAAAATCAAATTTTTATTTCGCTGCTATATAAAAATATTTCGCCTTTATAAAAATATAGTCTTCGCCTTTATAAAAATATAGATTTCATTGCTAATATTCCTATCATGTAAAAATTATATTTTTAATTCTCTTCATAAACAAAATCATGTTTTTACATCCTCTATATAGTAATGTTTATATTTTCAATACTTTAGAAATATAAAAATCATATTTTTATTACTTTAAAAATATAAAGATCATATTTTTATTACTTCTTTATACAATAAAAATCACATTTTTATGCCGCTACTTTATATATAGAGATTATATTTTTATACCGTTTCTTTTAAAACAAAGATTATATTTTTAACTTTTAAAACCTTTCTATTAATTAATAAAAATTCAATCTTGTCTATTCTTAAAAATTCGATCTTTGTTTGCTAATTTCACATGTAAAAATCATATTTTTACCGTTGTCTTATTTAAAAATAAAACCTTTTGCTACTTAAAATGAAAGCTTTATACGAATAGGAATCAAAGCATTATATATATTAAATCGGATTTTATTTAAAGATTATATATAATAAAAACTGAAATAAATTAAATAATTAACAAATCAGAAAACTTACAACAGCCGAGGGGGTGGGAAAATCGAACTGGAGAGAGCCTCGCCGGAGCAGTGGGGTGGCGCGGGTCTCCTGAGGCGTCGCAGTCAGGTGGGAGGTCGAGGTGGGGAGGGTCGCGGCCTACGGTGGCCGGAGGGGGTAGCTCGAGCTCCTTTGGTGATGGCAAGCGCTACGGTGCGTGGGTTTGGGTTTCATCGTGGAGAGGGAGTTGGAGGCGAGGAGGTGAGGGGGAGGGCGGAGCGCCTGTGCGACGGCGACGTGAAGAGGAGGGGCGAGGCTGGAGCCTCATCGGCGGTGGCGATGTCGATGGGTGGGCGACGCGATTTTAGTTTTAGGTTTTCTTTTTTTTCCTTTTTTCTGCTCGAATGATTTTTGAACGTGGGGAGGGGGGGGGCAACGTGATTTAAGGGGGTAAGGAGAATTTTTTTAATTATTTTATTTTGCAAAAATTTGACTTTCACATACGACCTCGAAACGAGGCCCACCGCCTGTCTTCCATAGCGTTTTACCCCCATTCCGAACACAATGGGATATGTATCATAGGCTGATTCGTTCATCTCGATCAGTTTCCGTTGAATTTACATTTAAATCGCTGTATTGAATTTTAAACGTACATTTCAAATTACCGGGGTCACATAACAACTCTATAAATTCCATAAAAATATTTTCTAGCTTCGTATTGACGATACGGTCCTAGCAAAACTAATTTCATCGAATTCTGAGACCGTTTGAAAAATGGCCATTTTCCAGTCGATCAAAATCAACTGAAACTGGTCAAACGTGTTTTCCTTCGCCCCGCTCACATATTGATTCGAAAAATTATGAAATTTGAAACCTAGCAATAATTTGACATCACGGATCCAACAAAAGTGGTTTCGTCGAAATCCGAGGTCGTTTGCAAAATTTCCATTTTTAAGGGTCTGAATTCCATAGCGACTATTCAGAATTTTCAACTGGACATATCTTTTGATTCCCGCTATGAAATTTCGATTTGTCAGATTCGGTGGAAAGATATTCACAATTATATCCTATTATTTTTGGTTTCGCTAAAATCCGGATTGTTTTGCACCCGGTACATTCAATTGAAAATTGAAATCGAATTATCGAACTACCGCGCCATTTTCAATTCCTTTTTTTGAATTCATTTAAAATAATCAAAATTCGCTAAAATTGCCAAAAATAAAAATAAAATTTTTAAACTGGCCCAGATTTTCCGGGTTATTACATCCGGCTTGTGTTACATTGTGTGATGGGACCTGGGTCTTATAATAGCTTCATTGTTCTTTATTTAGCATTGCGCTGTTGTTTTATGCACTGGTATTTTTGGGAGGAAACCCGTTCTGTGTTATACGGCGTGGCTCCTTGATTTACCTAACTTTAAAATAAAGATTAATAACTATTTTAGTTCTCACACTAGTCACATGACTGACCTGGAGTTTATTGTTTTAACCTAATCTCTGGGTGCCCCTATTTCCGCACGGGCAGCTAGTAGTTTTGGTTTTGTAGATTTATATTCACAGGAACCTGGTTTACAGCTAGAATGGTATTCAGAAAGCTTTGTATCCGTATATCTCCTTCAGTTGTGTTTTGTATTATTTTCCGCTGCTATGTAATGTATTGTAATCTCTGATATTTTATGATGTGTAATATAGATTAATACTCTGTATATTCTTGTATTCTGATGGAATTGTTGTAATAAGCAATGAAATGTTCTTCTGTTTATGTTCTGATTCGTCTTGTTCTCAAAGAAATCCGTGATTTCTCGTAAGGGGGATTTCGGGTCGTTTCAGATATATACATTGGTATACACAAAATCTGTATGGCCAAATCAAACAGTAAATTCACATGGATATACAGTAAAATTCTGATACAAAATTCACTGTTTACATGTATTTAAAATGGAAATCAAATCTAATAAACAGTTCAGAAAATCTCATTGAAAACCCAAGCAAGAAATCTAATATACAGTTTAGAAAATCTCTGAATCAAATCTTTACCCAATCGAACAAGCCTTTATATATACGGGAAATTTCACATTTAAATCACTGTTTTCATGTATTTAAAAATAAAACATAAAATCTAACATACAGATTCAGATCTTGATTGAATTAACAATTCGTAACCAATGTCACCTAAGCTGTACACCTACACTAGTGCCATCAGAATCCATTTCGAACAGATCAATATCACGCACCATCAAACCATACAACAAAGGAGATGACAGCATATGGCCTAAGCTAAACTACCTACGGCTAGCCACTGAAAGACAACGATCTTATCTAAATTTCCAACTGCTATAAATACACGCATTCACTCAATAAGTTTTCATCCAATTCAAGAACAATTCAAAAACAAAAAAAAAATCAAAACAATACATTACAACAATAAAAAAATCGAGTAAAAGAAAACTTAGCTTTCGAATCTGTTCTTGGACCTGGGAACGACGATCTGGTTGTTGAAAGCCTGTAGAGTATGGTGGAGGTGGCTCGCTCGTTTTTGGGAGGCTGTGGTTGACCGCGGATCGTTGAGGAGGTCGAAGGGGGTTGCGACGCTACTGGCCTTAGGTAGACAGAGGAGGGGGCGACGCCGAACATCTCGAAGTGGCTGAAGGAAATAGGGTTTAGGGTTTTTAATTTAGGGATTTAGGGTTTTCGGTCTTGAGATTGGGTGGAGGCGGCTAGTAAATGAGAAAATGGATCGGATGCGGGTTTGAAAGGGAGGGCGGGTCGGATTCTTTTTGGTTGGGGAAAACAATTTAAAGGTAAAGCCCTATTTTTTTTAAAAAGAAATTAGTTTTATAAAGTTCGTAATACGATTTCTCGCTCACACGTTATCAGATTTATGCACGGTCAGTTGCGTTGAGACCGTAAAAACGAGGACTTCGAGATGGAACAGAGTTGGTTAGGATCAGGAACAACTCAGAATTTTAATCGAATTAAACGAAAGTTTTGACTAAAAACCAGACTGTTTATCGACAGATTCAAATCAGGTGAGTTAAACTCACTCAGCTCTTCCCATTCATGTTTTATATAAATTGGGTTTTTATTTTGTGTGTTCTGATTGTTAGTGGTTGACTGTTTGCTAGTTAAATATATTTATTGTTGACTCAACCACTGAAATTAAACGATCGTTTAATTTTAGAAAAATACCAATCATTTTGATTTGACCCGAATAAGGTAGTTTCCCTTGATTGGTCATGTTTATAAACGTGTTTGAAATTGTTTGAATTGTTTGAATGATCTGTTATTTGGTTGTTGATCGTTATAGAAATTATCAATCAAATAAAAAGGAATGGTTGATTATTATAGATTGTTGAATCTTATTTCAACATTCGTTCTGACCATAACCAATGGATGGTATGGGTTGAGTAATCGGCACCACTTGGTTTATAAATCAATCAATTTATAAAATATGGGTTTCATCGACGATGAATCGATAATATTTAAGTTATAAAAATATTTTAACAAAAATAGGTTTTGAAAGTTATGACTTGAAATGAAAGTTATTTAAAAGGAAATAAATATTTATTGTTTATTTATTTAAAGTTTTCAAGAAATTTTTTGAAAACTTGTTTTATAAAACAAATTTCTTACGTTGATAAGAATTATAAACAAATGGAAGGAAATCACCTAGTGGTTAAGTCTTTGATTAATCGTGAACGATTAAGTAAAGTTATTTAAATTAATTATATTTTAATTAATTTAAAAGAGAAATTAAATAGGATTGGTCAGAAGAGTGATAATGTTTGTGTTGATTGAGTCGACCATTTAAACTAAGTTAGACCTTAAATTAGTGAAATAACTTAATAAATAATTCGTTAATCTTGGTAAGAGTTTAAAAAGGAAATTTATTATTCATTCTAGTAAATAAAGGAGTTAATTGATTTGAATGATGAATGTTGAAATAAATGAGTTGGTATGGTAATCACTAACTAAATGAAATACCTTTAAGTAACCAAGTTTGGAATGAAATGGTCGAGTGTTGGAAAGAGGCTAGGGATGGGTTTTATTATTTGGGCTCGAGTTTTATAATGAAGCAAATAAGAGGTTTAAACGAATATATAACTTAAATGAAAAGTTTTACTTAACGTTTGAGTTAAGGGAGGTGAAAGGGTTTATATTAAATTTATAAACAAGGGTTATAAATGGAATGTGAATTAAAGCGTTGTTTTAAAATTGGAAATACCTAATAATGGTATTAAGTTGAATCAATGGATTTAAAAGGGGTTTCCCGAAAGAAAAGGAAATTGGTAAAAGGGGTTTGATTTGAGCATGGTAAACAACGTTGGTAATAGGATTTGCAATTCAGTTTGTGAAACGAAGTCGTTTGAATAAGTCGAGAGTAAATAAAGTGATGTAGGGAATTTTTCAAATAACAAATTAAGCGATATTTCTTACATTTGAAGACAAAATTTCCAAAAGATAAAGAGTACTGTAAAGCAATATTTTAAATAGTTGGATGTGTTTAATATCGGTTCTTGAATTACAACTCGTATTTATCTGAAGGTAAGAACGTGGTTGATCACGGTCTGAGAGGTAATTAAAATACCCCAACTTGAATGACTGCTGGATTATCCAAGGATGATACTAGTTGGTAATGTCAAGAACGGGTGATAATATTTCCAGAGTAAAGGAAATGATATGTGATGATATTTTCCTTAGTAACAAAATTAAAAGGAGATTGGACGATAGATTTTAAGAAGCCAAGTGATGCTGAGTACTAGACCGGTGAATCTATTTTTATGATTTCATGGATGTTTACTTGATATTTAAATAACCGGCTATCAAGTCTGACCTTTACGATTGTTGGTATGGAAAGACCAGGATCGAATATATATTCGAAAACCATTCCATCCAAAAAATACGAAATATATAGAAGATATTGGGTGACGATCGAGATGGAGCATTTGAAGGCCATAGATCTTCATGAAGTGGAAGAACCACTTATAATCTCTGATTTGACCTGAAGATATACTGGGGTTCTGTCGTGGTTGGAATCTGTGGATTGCAAGGACTATCGCTACCGATCCATGGGGTGATTCCTATATTGGATGCAGTAGGAGAGTACCTTCGGTTCATCCTGTTCCTGGATGAATTGTATGGACGAATGTCTGAAAGAGTATTTCCTAAAACCACACACGTTGATTTTTACAAATATACCGAGCGGTGGCAAAGAGGGGCTCTTCTTTTATACCCAGAGTATATTTGTGGACGTCAATTAGTGACTTGACGGATCTGACGATGTGGCATTCAAAGTGATTGATGGCCAGGTGTTTCAAAAGATTATAACCTCAAGCTTCACAACTAGGAAATGACAGATATCGGGCAGGCAGCATGGCTATGTGGGTCGCTCCCATTAGGGTGTATAATCACCTATCTAGAGAAAATTCATTTAATTCTTTAATCTATTTGAAGTTGTCCCTATTCGGGAAACAGTGGTTTGAGTCCAACTGTTGGTGATATACATTCGATACACTCAAGCGAAATCAGTGGTCGGTCATGTGAGGGCCGGGTTGCAAGACGTTCTTGTTGAACCCGATGTATTTGCCTCTAGAGATACACGATCGGCAGGTGGTCCCATACCATGTCATAGTTGGAATCCAATCTCCAATAAGTACCCACGGGTTTTGTTTGTATATATATATATACGTGGAGCGTGAGATGCAAGCGTTCCACTACATTGATATTTACTTGTAATTAGACACTAGTATAATATCAGAAAAGAAATTGATTTCGAAAACTGTTTTGGGTTATCGTAAGGTAAAAAACGTCCGTATTTATGTGTGGATTTGGTCTTGCTATTTTCCTTTTCTTTCGAAAGGATTTTAACATTAAAATCAAGTTGAGTGATACCCTTAATGTTGTGCGAGTTTTTCTCACTCTGGTTCACCAGACTGACCCGGTGTTTTGTAAATGCTCGGGTTAGTCTGGGTGTACAGGTTCAGGTTATCAGGTACCGTGAAGTCCAGTGATAAGCTGAAGGTGTTCAGATGTATGATATGATTACTATTCCGCTGTGTGCTGTATATGGGACATGCTATTAAAACTGTCCAGATATATGTTGTACTCTGATATTGTAAGTATTTTCAAAAGCGCTCAATAAAGATTTATTTTTGTATTATATTTTGTTCCGTTGCGAAGTGAGACTCTGTGTTGATTCTTCTTCTTCTTCTATTATAATATTTCTTTCTTTCTTATCTCACCCTCTAATTTTTTTTCTATAAACGTTCCAGTGTTTTCGGTGTTTGGGAGGTTGGCATAAGTACCGTAAAGATATTTATGTCAATTTTCGGGACCGGAAATTCTTGGGTCGTTACAGCGCCGATCCAGGGTCCAAACGGTAATATGAAAATGATGAGTGTTATAGATGCTTTAAAATGTAGAATAGCAAACATGCGGCAGTGTTTTACCTGATAACTTAGTCACTAAGCAACCTGCTCAGTCAATATGAAAATATGAATATTCTACTAATATTTGAAAACTTTTTCATCTTATTCACACAAATTCTACTCCCAAAGTCGAAACGTGTTTTATAAAAACACTATTATTTAATGATGAGTATTATATGTATTTGAAATGGTAGAGTTTCAAACATGCGGCAGTGTTTTACCTGATTACTTGAGCACCAAGAAACCTACTTATTCGATGCAAACATCAAAGTTTCACTTATATTTTGAAACTTTCTTGATCTTATTGGAGCGAATCCAGGGTCCAAACAGTAGTATGCAAATGATGAGTGTTATAGATGCTTTGAAGTGTAGAATATCAAACATGCGACAGAGTTTTACCTGATTACTTAGTCACTAAGCAACATGCTCAGTCAATATGAAAATATGAATATTCTACTAATATTTGAAATTTTTTTCGTCTTATTCACACAAATTCTACTCCCAAGGTCGAAATGTGTTTTTAAAAACATTATTATTTAATGATGAGTATTATATGTATTTGAAATTGTAGAGTTTCAAACATGCGGCAATGTTTTACCTGGTTACTTGAGCACCAATAAACCTACTTATTCGATGCAAACATCAAAATTTAACTTATATTTTGAAACTTTCTTGATCTTATTGGTGCGGATCCAGGGTCCAAATGGAAATATGCAAATAATGAGTGTTTTAGATGCTTTAAAATGTAGAATATCAAACATGCGGAAGTGTTTTACCTGATTACTTTGTCACTAAGCAACCTGCTTAGTCAATATGAAAATATGAATATTCTACTAATATTTGAAAACTTTTTCGTCTTATTCAAACAAATTCTACTCCCAAAGTTGAAACGTGTTTTTAAAAACACTATTATTTAATGATGAGTATTATATGTATTTGATATGGTAGAGTTTCAAACATGCGGTAGTGTTTTACCTGATTACTCGAGCACCAAGAAACCTACTTATTCGATGAAAACATCAAAGTTTAATTTATATTTCAAAACTTTCTTGATCTTATTGGCGCGGATCCAGGGTCCAAACTGTAATATGCAAATGATGAGTGTTATATATGCTTTAAAATGTAGAATAAAAAATATGCGGCAGTGTTTTATCTGATTACTTAGTCAATAAGCAACCTACTCAATCAATATGAAAGTATGAATATTCTACTAATATTTGAAAACTTTTTCGTCTTATTCACACAAATTCTGCTCCCAAAGTCGAAACATGTTTTTAAAAACACTATTATTTAATGATGAGTATTATATGTATTTGAAATGGTTGAGTTTCAAATATGCGGCAGTGTTTTACCTTATTACTTGAGCACCAAGAAACCTACTTATTCGACGTCTTGATCTTATTGGCGCGGATCCAGGGTCCAAACGGTAATATGCAAATGTTGAGTGTTATAGATGCTTTAAAATGTAGAATAGCAAACATGCGGTAGTGTTTTACTTTATTACTTAGTCACTAAGCAACCTACTCGGTCAATTTGAAAATATGAATATTCTACTAATATTTGAAAACTTTTTCGTCTTATTCACACGAATTCTACTCCCAAAGTCGAAACGTGTTTTTAAAAACACTATTATTTAATGATGAGTATTATATGTATTTGAAATGGTAGAGTTTGAAACATGCGGCAGTGTTTTACCCGATTACCTGAGCCCCAAGAAACCTACTTATTCAATGCAAACATCAAAATTTCAATTATATTTTGAAACTACTTGATCTAATTGGCGCGGATCTAGGGTCGAAATGGTAATATGAAAATGATGAGTGTTATAGATGCTTTAAAATGTAGAATAGCAAACATGTGGCAGTGTTTTACCTGATTACTTAGTCACTAATCAACCTGCTTAGTCAATATGAAAATTTGAATACTCTACTAATATTTGGAAACTTTTACATCTTATTCACACAAATTCTACTCCCAAAGTTGAAACGTGTTTTTAAAAGCACTATTATCTGATGATGAGTATTATATGTATTTGAAATGGTAGAGTTTCCAACATGCGGTAGTGTTTTACCTAATTACTTGAGCACCAATAAACCTACTTATTCGATTCAAACATCAAATTTCACTTATATTTTGAAACTTTCTTGATCTTATTGGCGCGGATCCAGGGTCCAAATGGTAATATGCAAATGATGAGTGTTGTAGATGCTTTAAAATGTAGAATAGCAAACATGCGGTAGTGTTTTACCTGATTACTTAGTCACTAAGTAACCTGCTCAGTCAATACGGAAATATGAATATTCTACTAATATTTGAAAACTTTTTCGCCTTATTCACATAAATTCTACTCCCAAAGTCGAAACGTGTTTAAAAACACTATTATTTAATGATGAGTATTATATGTATTTGAAATGGTAGAGTTTCAAACATGCAGCAGTGTTTTACAAGATTACTTGAGCACCAAGAAACCTACTTATTCCATGCAAACATCAAAGTTTCACTTTGTTAGACCAAAAAGTGGTTCTAACACCCAAATTGATTAAAAGCAAATGAAATGAGATAAAAATGAAAATGAACACACAGGATTTATAGTGGTTCGGCGAAGAAATACCTACGTCCACTTATCTTTCACTATTTTCAATCATTCAGTTGCAAATACAATGAAATATTCACTTGATTTCTCTCACAACTCACTTACAATCACTCAATTGACTAAAAACAAATAATGAAAGAAGATTTGGATTCTCCGAGAGTGCTGGAATTCGGGTTATGAAGGTGGTTGGATTCTCCAAGTGCCAGAAAAAAGATCCTTTTCTTTGTCTCCAGACGGGGTATTTATAGGTGTGAATTTGCTCAGAGCCCGATCCGGATCGGAGCCACGTGTCATCCATCCCATCAGCATCGGGTTCGGATGGATTTCTATGTTGACAACGCATCAGAATAATGGACGTTATGGGCAGGAACTGGTCATAGCCGATCCGGATATCCAGGCGCTCGTGCTGGAGAGTGATGTGAAAAATGGGTTCGGGTCGGAGGGACATGTACAAGGGGTTCGGATCGGGATATCCGATCCGACCCGGATTGACTTGGAAACAATTCTCTCTTCTCTTTATTCTGCTCCGCTCCGCTCCGATCTATCTTCGTAGTAATCAAGTGGCTTTCCGATCCAATTGAGATTATATTGCCCTCCGATCCAAACAGCTGTGCCTTTCTAATTCCAAGAGTAATAGTTCACCGATCCGAATAGCAGACTTTACCCTATTCGAACCGCTATCCTGCTCCGATCCGACCCGCTTCAGAGTTTTTCAAGTTCTTCAATATTTCTTATCTTGACTTTTTGTTGCCCAGTTCACAAAGTGGGCTAACATTTTGCCCCCTCAAAGGATGCTTTTGTTGGAGACGGAGCGTGCTTTGACCATCGATGCATAACACTCTTCGAGGTAAGTTCTCTTTTGATTTTCCTTGCGTTTTTATCTTTTTCTTCAAATTTCAATTCAGTTTGATGCTAAGCTAAGGAATTCGGTTCGGTTCGGAGTCCGATCCGAACAGACCCCCTCTTTTCTCTATCTTTTACTGAAGTATTGGGCCAAGCTTCGCTTCTGGGCTGTCCACCCGATCCGAACAGGGGTTCTCCTATTGGGCCGCCGATCCGAATGGGGAGACGAATAGTCACCTTCTTCTTCTATATAAACTTCGCCTTCTTCCTCCTTTCACTTTCACTGTTTCATTTGCGAAGTTCTGTAAAAACAAGAAAAACTTAATTCGTGAACCTTCAAAATTCTTCTTGATTCTTGAAATAATCATACTGGTAGGTTATAAAACTTCGATCGATTCCTTTTTTAATTGTTTCCGACTCGAATTCGTAGGCGACTAGGATTATTTTATCATGGAATTCTGATGAACTTGCCGCTGTGACCCTCCCTCGTCGCCGTCTCGAGATTGGAATGGAGGAGGCTATAACTCGTCGTTAAGTGCACCATCGTAAAATCACTTGGCTTCGATTTGGGTGAATAGCACGATATTGGCCTCGGAATTGGATAGGGAAGAAAGAGGGCGAAGGAGAAGGAGAAGGCGATGGAGAATCGGTTCGGTTCGGAAAGATATGGAAGGTGAAAAACAAAGGAAGAAGGAAAGAAATTCAAGAGGTCGGATCGGGTCGGGGCGAGCGAAGAAAGAAAAAAGAAACGAAATCTAGGAGATCGGATCGGATCGGAGCAGGCATTTAAGACAGGAGGGAAGGAGCCTCCCTAACCGGATCGGATCGGATCGTAAAACGATGGAAGAGAAATATAACTACATGATCCGATCCGAACCGTTAGGGGACTCTGCCTCCGATCCGATCCGACTTCAATTTCTGAGCTTCAATAAGATTTCCAAGCCTAAGGACACGCCCCCGATCCGATCCTAATGAATGAATCCGAACCGAACCGAAGCACAGTCTATCTTAACGCATAAAAACTCGTCTAACTGGCCCAATCAAACTTCGGCATAATCTTCAATCTTATGGACAGTTAGGATATTGCCTTGCGAATGTAACTGGACATCAAGAATTACTCCAACTCTTTATATCTTGCCAAACTTTTTCGTCGCACTTTTAAACATTTACTTTGCACTTTCCGCATACACTGTTCACACTTTAGTTTGAACACACGCACGGGGGGATACGGGCTAATTTGCTCTAATTTGTGCTATTGCTTCTTCAATAGTTCTATGAACATGAGACCCAGACACTCTTCCAGACTAGCTGAGAGGAAAGAAGCCCCGGAAACCTCTAGCAAAATCACTCTCGAGGACATATCTTCTCCGTGATATCCAGAATGGGACAATGAGGGTCCAGACTACGGGGTTGGAAATCGGGAAAGCAACGAGGTGTCTTCAGAAAATGAATTTTCTCTGGGTTTTGAGGAGGAAGGAGGGATTGGTGACGATCGAGCCCCCGATGAATTTGAATCGACCGTTATATTGGAATCACCTCCAGATTCCGTTGAATCAACAATTGACAACGATCGACTTATCCGAATTTGCTTAAAGTACGGGATAATGAAAAGGGACACTCTAGTGACTTCAAGCTCTGACCGTCCCCACAACCCTCCAGAAGGATATATGGCGGTCACTCGATTGATGTGCATGGTCGGCGCTATTCCTCCATTCTCTCCCTTCATCGTTGACTTCTTAAGACAAATGCGGATTGCCCCCATGCAGCTGCATCCCAATTCGTATGCCTACTTGCACACTTTTTACATAGCATATCGTGAAATCTTAGGCATAGAGCTCACGTTCGATGACGTTCACTTCTTCTATAATTTCAAGCATCGGACTCGAGAGACTCCATCTTTCTGCTACTTCGAGTCAGTTCCAAAAAGGAAGATAATCTCAGCACCATTCAGCAGTAAAGCTGGAGATTCCAGACTAGAATGGTTCTACGTGAAGCGACAGCCTGGATGCGCCAAGAGGTGGACAAAATCAAGTAAAGCACTGATTTTCTAAATCCGGGCTCTATATACTTGAATCATCACCTTAACTTGTTTTCCTTTTTGTTTGCAGTCGATAATCCAAAACAAATATCAGATCAGGTGTTCTTTGACCGGATGCATCAACTTCTTAATGGCGATAAAAAATTCTTGACTATCGATGAAGTCCTTAAAGACGAATATCTTCACTTTCATGGGCTGTTATCCGTTTTTCGTAGCATTGGTCATGGGACGGCTCCATACGCATATATTCCTCCATTGGAGGTAGTCCCAGAGATAGGAGAAGGCTCAGGAGTTCCTACAGTGCCTCTTCGAACTTCACCTTCTCCATCTTCTACCCAGGATGACGAATTGGCTAACCTGGCCGAAAAGCATCGTGAAGGATATATTGCCCCCGAGGAGGCTACTTCTCCGGAAAAGTCAACATCCTCCCAAGAGTCGCCACTTAATGCTTCCGAGGGGAATATCCCTAATACTGATGACCAAATATTTCAGGGTTTGGGGGATCTCCCCTTGCCTGAAACTATATACACTTCAGAGGATTTCAGGAAGGATCCTTTAGTCTTTACCTCTTCTGAAGAGACCACTCCTGCTAAGGCTAAAGAGCCTGCCCGTACTAGTCTAGCTTCAGATTCGGGTTGGTTGGGGGGAACACACCACTTAGGACACACTTTATACAACAGCATTAGCATTCATTGCACCTCTTTCTCCGTGAATCCATTAATTCTAAATTTCGTTTGTCTTATTGTGCAGGTACGATGTCTCGATCCTATTATGATATCAGGAAGCTTTGCTGCAGCATGTCCAATCCACCTCAGGATATCGAGTATGATCGCCGGGATGATCGTGGTAGGGAGGAGAGAAGGCCTTATGATCCCTATCGTTCTCGACCCTCACGTTCTCGCTCACTAGTTCGGCCGAAACAAGAGAAATACAAGGGTTATCAAAGCCGCAGGGAAGAGGACAGACCACCATCTAAAGACTCCACTTCTTCCCATGAAAAGCGCAGTAGAGAGAGAAGTCCTCCGAAAGAAACCGGGTCTCGGAGTAAGCACAAGGTCCCTGCTACTAAACGACCTAGGACAAACAAAGAAACTACCGAATCCTCCTCACACAGGGACACCGACTTGACAATCCCCGCTCCTCCCCCACTAGATGTAGAAACTACAGTAAAGCGGGCATATTTGGAGGAGCAATTTCCCGAACACTACTTCGAGACTTTGACTTTCTTACCTGCCCTTGAACCTATTTCTTCTAAGTGGGCAGATGAGGCCAAAGCAAAGATAGATGCGGTGGAAAAACAGTATTCTGAGATGTTTAAATATTCACGCAACCTTTCCAGAATCATCCGTACTCTAATCACAAATACCGACTCAATGCAAAAGACCGCAGAGGAGGATGCCAAGGCTTTAAAAGCTCTAGGAAAAGATTTGGAAGACACTCAAGCTCAGCTAGCTGTCGCTCAAAGGGACGCTTCTAACTTCAAACAACAATTTGAGAACATGCAAAAAAGTTATCATGACTTGCTTGAATCTCACATTCAAGAGCGTTTTGAATTAAAAAAGCAAGCTGATGAGGCTAAGTCAGAAGCTGCTAAGACACGCCTTGCTTATGCTGAGCTTGAACGGAAAAACGCCGAGTTAGCAAAGAGGAGTGCTGAACTAGAAAAGAAGAACGCTGACTTGGCTTCAAAGCTGTTAGAGGCTGAGAACAGAGCTGCCCTGGCCGAGGGCAATGTGGAGTGTGCTATCAAATCTGTGGAGGAAGCCCGCAAGCAATTATCTGAGGCGGAGGGTGATATTCAAGGTTTTGGCGAATTAATGATTGAATTCTTCGCACATATCATCCGTCGCCGAAACATTTCTTGGATGGAGGATTATCCATCCACTCAAGCTCAAGTATGGAATCAGATCGTCGAGTGGGAAAAAGAGGAACTTAAGGTCGATTCCATCGATGAAGATAAGCTAATGGAGAAATACTTGAGGGATGATGAACCGGAGCGCCTAGCCGAAGGGCGCCGCCTCATTGCTGAGGCCATGGAAGAAGAGAGACGGAAGTCTAAACAGAAGAATGCTCTCGAAGCTGGTTCCTCTTCTTCTGCCCCTGCGACTTCTGAAGTAGAGGGGTATGATCCTGAAAATCCGGGAATTCCCCGAACAACTCTGCTATCCCCTATTCCAGAAACAGCATCAAAGGTAGTAGTCACCCCTGCCGAGAAGTCTTCGGAAGGTATCCCTACCTTTTCTCCTCAATTTGTCAAGACTATTTCTACCTTTCGCCATGTGATTGAGCAATCGATGAAAAACCCATTGTTTTCGCCTGAGTTGGTAACTGTTGCTTCTCATTCTGTAGGTGTTGAGCCATCCGAAAAGACTGATGTGACTCAGGGAGCCACCGCCGGGGCAAAGCCGGCAGAAAAGGCCAAAAGAGGGTAGGATAAGGCTGCTCCTATAGACTTGGGAGAAGGAAGTGAGCCAACTAAGGTCGCTACTCTCCATGATGAAGAAATGATAGCAGCTTTAAAGGACGATGGCGGTGACGGGGGCATGAAGAGGAACCAGAAGTTGCTATAGTTCGGGAGTCAAAAAATGCTGATTATGTTACCTTGGCTGCAATGAAAGTTGATCAAGACAAACTCTTGCAATTAAAAGCCGAAGAACTAGACCCCGAAGCCCTCAAGCCCCTCGCAGTTGTGGATGCGGGATCAAGGTTAGTTGTTAAGCTCTCAACTAGATCTATTACAGAGGAACTCGCTAAAAAATATTCTCTTGATTCCAGCGCTCCGCCCTCCGGGAAGAAGTCTACTCGCTCCAGCACTGCATCTTCAGGAAAGAAGAAATCAAAACGAATCTTGACAGAGGCTGAGAAAGAAGCAAAGGATGCAGAGAAAGCCGCCAAGAAGTCCAAAGCTCATTCGAAATCTAAATAGTGGATTGCCTTGTATGGTTTTAGCATTTAATGAACCAATAATTGCTGCTACAAGAGTGGCTCTTGCACTTTCTTTTTTAGCTATTTTCCTGTACAAATTCATTCATTTGTAAAAAAAATAACTCATTTTCTGCAATGTCTGTTTGTCAGCACTTCTGCACTTATGTAAAAATGCATGTCTTGCTATAGTTACGAAATGAAGTCACGGAGCGAGGGAATATGTGTATACATATATGCCCCCAGTTAATTCTAATAAATTATTAATGCTTAATCAAGCAATCTGAATGCTCCCGATTTTCTGACGGGATAGCATTTCCTGTGTCGTCAGTGCCTGTCGTTTTTCTGGCATTTCTTTTATACTCTCTCTCTCTGGAGAGTTAGAGTTAGGGGAAAAATTTCTTTTTCAGCGCTCAGTCGGAGACGCTTTTATACTCTCTCTTTCTCTCTCTGGAGAGTTAGAGTTAGGGGAAGAATTTCTTTTTCAGCGCTCAGTCGGAGACGCTTTTATACTCTCTCTCTCTGGAGAGTTAGAGTTAAGAATGTCGTTTTCCCATTCTTTTATGTCTTATCGCACAAGTAGTCACTGTGCTTTTTCTTATGTTTAAACTGTCTTTAACCTTTTCAGGTTTTGAATCATCCTGTATTCCATAATCACAATAGAATAATTGATAAATGTATATATGTAATGCATAAAAGTAAATAACACACAATATTTTATAGTGGTTCGGCTAAGTCGTAGCCTACATCCACTTTATAGTCTTTTATTCATATCGTCAGATTTTCCCAAGGCAAGTTGTGCCTTATTACAGAGTTCATAAGAAAAGTAACAAAGAGTACAACATTTTTAATCCAAATATCGCATTAAGTGTTGGGCATTCCATGCTCTAGGGACTTCTTCGCCATCTACGGTCGTTAACTTGAAGGTTCCTTTTTCAAGTTTCCGTTGGATGACAAAGGTTCCTTCCAACTTTGGACCGAGGTGAGGAAGGGATGGAAAGACTCTCTTTAGCACCAAATCTCCTGGTTCAAAAGTCCTAAGGCGAACTTTTTTGTCGTAATAACGTGCCATCTGACGTCGATGTCTTACCGCATGCAAATCTGCTTCGTCCCTTTTTTCTTCGACTTCATCAAGAGACTCATGTAAGAGCGCCCGATTCGTCATCGGGTCATAATATGTCACCCTGTGGGAAGGAACTTCCAGTTCAACTGGAATTACTGCTTCTGAGCCAAAGGAGAGAGAAAGGGGTATGACCGGTGGCCGTCTTAAATGTTGTTCGATATGCCCACAAAGCTAGGGGCAATTCGTCAACCCATTTTGCCTTTGCACGCTCTAACCGTTTCTTGAGGATGGATTTTATTACTTTGTTTATTGCCTCTACTTGCCCGTTCGACTGCGGATAGGCAACTGCAGTATATCGCTTGTCAATCTTATACTTCTGGCAGAAATTTCTGAATTCAGCGCTATCGAATTGGGTTCCGTTGTCAGTTATAATCGTTCTTGGGATCCCGAATCGGCATATAATATTTCTGACCATGAAACTTATCACCTTTCTTGCCGTGATCTTGGTCAAGGGCTCAGCTTCTACCCACTTCGTAAAATAGTCCACGACCACTATTGCATATTTCTCTCCTCCTTTAGCAATCGGTAGAACTCCAATGATATCAATTCCCCACGTGGCAAATGGCCAAGGACTCACCATTGATTTAAGTTGGGTCGACGGTGCTCTGGGGATTTTGGCGAATCTCTGGCACTTATCGCAGCGTCGTGAATAATCAGCTGCATCTTTATTAACTGTGGGCCAGAAGTATCCATATCGCAATTTCTTTTTTGCTTAAGTCTGACCTCCTGTATGATCTCCACACTCACCTTCGTGCACTTCTCTTAGTACACGTTTGATGTCGTCGTGTGCAATACATCGTAACAGGGGCATGGAAAATCCCTGCCTATAAAGAATATCATCTTGTATTACATATCTAGTAGCCTTGCGAACTATAGCCCTTCTCTCACTCTTCTTTGACGGGAGTGTTCCATCCTTAAGGAAATTCTTAATTGGGGTCATCCACGACTCCTTTTCCGGCTCTGCTTCGAAAGCGAACTCAACTTCCATTGACTCAAAGCTTGGTGATTCCAACGTTTCAATTGGAATTATTTCAGTCTCTTCTGGATTGTCGGAACTAGCCAGCTTTGCCAGCCTATCCGCCTTCTGGTTTTCAGCTCTTGGGATATGTGTTATGTTGTACCGCTCCAAGCTACTAAATAGCTCTCTCACTTTCCTGAGGTAGGCGATGAGTCGAGGTCCCCGAGCCACAAATTCCTCTCGCACTTGGAAAACAACGATTTTAGTGTCACAGAATATGTCTAACATTTTTACTCCGAGGTCTTTAGCAAGCTTCAGCCCGGCACTCAGGGCTTCATATTCAGAGTCATTGTTAGTCGCCGAAAATTCTAATCGTAGAGCATAATATAACGACCGTCCTTCGGGGGTGACTAAGACGATTCCAGCTCCGGACCTTCGATCGTTCTTGTCTCCATCTATGTATAGTTTCCACGGATCTATCTTTAACTCATCCTCGGATCTAACCACTTTGTCATCGATTACTTCCTCCTCTGGGATGGTGAATTCCGCAATAAAGTCTGCCAGAGCTTGCCCCCTGATCGACTTTCGTGGTTGAAAAATCAAATCAAACTGACTTAATTCTATATTCCATTTGATCAACCTTCCCGATGCTTCGGGTCTCTGCAACACCTGCCTCAAAGGCTGGTCGGTGTATATGGTTATTGGATGAGCTTGGAAATAGTGACGAAGTTTTCGGGATGCAATTAGGAGGCTGTAAGCGAGATTCTCAATCTTTGGGTAATTGCGCTCTGCCGCTGCTAATTTCTTGCTTACATAATACACTGGCCTTTGTACTTTGTCTTCTTCTTGAACTAGGGCTGTGCTAACGGCGTGAGCCGAGACTGCCAAGTAAACAAACAATTCTTCGTGATCTACTAGCTTTGACAAAATCGACGGTTTCTCTAGCAGTTCCAATAAATTTCGAAAGGCCTCAACACAGTCCGGAGTCCACTCGAAGTACTTCTTTCCTCTTTTAATCAAATCAAAAAACGGAACGCATTTGTCTGTGGCTTTGGAGATGAATCTACTCAGCGTCGCTACTTTCCCTGCAAGACTTTGGACGTCTTTAATTCTCCTCGGCTCTTCAATATTTCTAATCGCTGCTATCTGGCTAGGATTGATTTCAATTCCTCGGGAGCTCACAATGAAGCCTAGGAACTTTCCCGATGCCACTCCAAATGAGCATTTCAGATGATTCAATTTCATCCGATATTTTCGCAGGATACCAAACATTTCCGCCAAGTCTTGCGTATGGCTGGAGGACTGTTTCGATTTGACAAGCATATCATCCACATAAACTTCCATAGTCTCTCCTATTTGATTATAAAACATTCTGTTCACCAAGCGCTGATAAGTGGCTCCAGCGTTTTTCAATCCGAATGGCATTACAACATAACAATACAATCCCAAATTTGTAATGAAGCTCGTATGTTCTTGGTCTGGCACGTGCATAGGAATTTGGTTGTACCCAGAGTATGCATCCATGAAAGAGAGAAGTTCATGAACTGCTGTCGAATCTACAAGCTGGTCAATTCTGGGAAGTGGGAAACTATCTTTAGGGCAGGCTTTGTTCAAATCTGAAAAATCAATACAAGTCCGCCACTTTCCATTCGGCTTCTTTACCAAGACGGGATTCGATATCCAGTCGGGATATGTCGAATCTCGAATAAATCCATTCTGCTCCAACTTCTCCACTTCCTCTTTGAGAGCAGCCGACCTCTCTGGGCCCAGCATGCGTCTCTTTTGCTTCACAGGCGGATGTTTCGGGTTTACATTCAATTTGTGACTTATAATGGATGGCGATATCCCACACATGTCAGCGTGGGTCCAGGCAAACACGTCAAAGTTTGCCTTCAAGAAGTCCGTTAGTTCTTTGGCTCGACGTGGATCCAATTGAGAACCAATCTTCAAAACTCTTGTCGGATCAGCTTCATCAATGGGAATTTCCACTGTCGCTTCATTAGGAGTTGCATTCCTAGCCTCTGGTTCCTCGTCTTTTCTGGGATCCAGGTCTTCAGGCGTTCCTTTGGGCAACTCCTTCGGGGTCAATCTCTCTAATTGCTATTCCGAGCCCCCTTCGAGGGAGACGAGGCATCTTTACTCTCGACGTTAAGTCCTTTCATCAACATCTTTAATTCGGCCACATAGCAGGCCCGTCCGAAAACTTGATCACCTCTCATTACTCCGGTTCCAGCTTCGGTTCGGAGCTTAAGTAATAAACACCAAGGGGCGATACAAACTCTGAATTCAGCAAGGGCAGGCCTCCCCAAAAATGCATTATAAGGCGAATCTACGTCCAATACTACGAACTGAAGCATCTGCACTCTTCTGCGTTCTCCTTGCCCCAAGGTCACGGGCAATTCTATGTATCCCATGGGAGCTGTTGACGCCCCGTTGAAGCCTCTGATCCATCCTTCACATGACTTCAAATCTTCAGATTCATGCTTCATCTGATCGAATGACTTTTTAAATAAAATATTGACAGAACTTCCGTTGTCTACTAATACCTTATGGACCAAGGCTGGCCCAATAGTGGTAGTAATAACCAACGGATCATCAGTGGGTGATTGGATCCCAGTATTATCTCGGCTGCGGAATACCACGTCGTCAAACATGGTCTTCTCTTGTTTTATGGGGGTGATATCTTCCAAATCATCACCTTCATTCACATCTAGGTGCTTGGCAGCATTTACATATTGATCCATTGATCTGAAACTTCGGATTGCCGGGTGAGATCCGCCCACTATGGAGTTGATAACAATTCGTTTACCTTTCTGCTGCGCTGTAGGCTTGGGAGCAGGTAGAATCTGTTTTGGAGCCTGCTCTCCTTGCCCTCTGTCCCTCGGGGCAACCTTGTATTCATCCAACTTCCCTTCACGCAGCAGCTTCTCAATCACATCCCTCAAATGCCGACATTCATTGGTTGAATGCCCATGAGTTCCATGAAACAAACAAAATTTCCCTGTCGCCATTTCTTTCTCGGTCGAATCACGAGGTGGCGGTTTTTGTACTGCAACACATTGTACTTATCCAGGTAAATATTTTCCAGGGTGTCGCTCAATGGTGTATAATTCTCGTAGGTCTGGAATCGGGGTCTTTTTTTAGGATCACTTCCCCTATTTCTGTTTCTTCTGTTACCGTTCGGATTACGGTTATTGCTGTTGTTACCCCCGCTTCCAGCATTGTTGTTTCCACCCTTGTTTCCCACATTTACTTCAACCTTGCCAGAACTTTCCCCAGACTGCTTCACGGCGATATTACTCTGCACATTTTCTTTTGAAGCCGCCTCAGACTTTCTTTTTCAGTTTGCCCTGGCCTCCTCTCGCCTTAAATAAATATCGGCTTTTTCATAGAATATCTCTCTTGTGGAGGGTGTCTTCCCAGAAAGGTAATCCCCGAACTCCGATTTAGGATCGACTACTTCCTTTAATGCCATCAGAATGGTGGGCTCATGCGGGTCAATATCTTCAGTCACAACTAGGTTAAAACGGTCAAGATATGCCCTCAAAGACTCTCCTGGTGCCTGCTTGATTCTCGATAATTCAATAACACTTTTGGACTTTTAGGCATGGAGTTGGAACTGGTTCATAAAACGTTCGCTCAGTTCCCTGTAATTCGAAATCGAACGAGTAGGAAGTCGGGTAAACCAGAATAGCGCCACATCTTCTAAGTAGATTGGGAATGCTTTGCACTTCACTTCATCAGGGGCAGCAGCAGCATTCATGAGCCACGAGTATCGCATCAAATGCTGTCCCAGATCAGTCCTTCCGTTGTACTTGTCCATCTGTGGCAAGTTAAAGCGTCGGGGAAATTGGAAGTCGAGGATATCGTCGGTGAAAGGAGTATGGCTTCGCTCAATGCCATAATCTTCATTTTTATAGTTCCGGCTCTCGAACATGATCTGGCGAACCATTGCCTGTACATCAGCATTAGTTAGGGGCCGCTCAGGTTCCCTGGCCCTAGTATCCGAGTTCATTCTGGGCTCTTGTTCAGGAGATGCCCTTCTTCTTCGAGCTGCTTCTGCTCCATTCCGTTCCCTGCGCTCCCGGTCGATCTCGGGAGGAGGGGACTGGAGTCTTTGCCCCCGAGTGGGGTCATTGTTTCCTAGTGCTCGTGCAATATCCTCACGAGATCCCAAAGATCCAAATGTCAGCAGCTCCACATTCTGAGGTCGTTCGAGCGGCCTTCGTTCACGGGGCCGCTCTTCCTCGGAAGATGAAGACTGATCCACAGGTGTGTGACGAACCGGTGATGGAGTTCTCTGTCGACGGAGTTCGCTAATCTCCCTACTCATGAGCCTCATATTCTCCTGCATCATGAGATTAGTGCGCTCGTGGACTTTCATAGCCTCCCTTGTACTTTCAAGCATATCAAGTAGTCGCGAGAAATCTCCTTAAGTAATGGGCGCTGATGGGTTGACCTGATCACTGACCCTGGCGGCTGGAATTGGAGCATTTGTAGGGACTCGAGTAGAAGTTCCAACATCACCAAGAGTCGGATCAGATCGGAGATGGGAGGTCGGGTCGGATCGGAGCTGGGGAGTCTGGTCGGGTCGGTACATGGCAAGCTGCTCGGGTCGGTTCAGATTGGGGGAATGCACTGCTTCAGAATCTCCTACCCGGATCGGATCGGAGCTTTCCCCTTGAAGACGGCTCGGATTTCCTGCATTGGTTCGTCTCGCTGCTGAACTCTTCTCACGAGACCTTGTTACAACCGCATTTTGCTGATCTTCGCCAGCTCCATTTCCTCGAACAGATTGAGCTTCTTTGCCTTTTCCTTTGGCCATGGTTCTTTGACAATCACTTCGACAAATATCCAAGGGTGTTGAAACTTAAGGATTAACTTCTTCGAACTCAACGGTCCAAAAAGTAGAATCGGAAAACAAAGAATTCAAATGAGTTCTCAGCGAAAACACCAAAATGTTAGACCAAAAAGTGGTTCTAACACCCAAATTGATTAAAAGCAAATGAAATGAGATAAAAATGAAAATGAACACACAAGATTTATAGTGGTTCGGCGAAGAAATGCCTACGTCCACTTATCTTTCACTATTTTCAATGATTCAGATGCAAATACAATGAAATATTCACTTGATTTCTCTCACAACTCACTTACAATCACTCAATTGACTAAAAACAAATAATGAAAGAAGATTTGGATTCTCCGAGAGTGCTGGAATTCGGGTTATGAAGGTGGTTGGATTCTCCAAGTGCCAGAAAAAAGATCCTTTTCTTTGTCTCCAGACGGGGTATTTATAGGTGTGAATTTGCTCAGAGCCCGATCCGGATCGGAGCCACGTGTCATCCATCCCATCAGCATCGGGTTCGGATGGATTTCTATGTTGACAATGCATCAGAATAATGGACGTTATGGGCAGGAACTGGTCATAGCCGATCCGGATATCCAGGCGCTCGTGCAGGGGAGTGATGTGAAAAATGGGTTCGGGTCGGAGGGACATGTACAAGGGGTTCGGATCGGGATATCCGATCCGACCCGGATTGACTTGGAAACAATTCTCTCTTCTCTTTATTCTACTCCGCTCCGCTCCGATCTATCTTCGTAGTAATCAAGTGGCTTTCCGATCCAATTGAGATTATATTGCCCTCCGATCCGAATAGCTGTGCCTTTCTAATTCCAAGAGTAATAGTTCACTGATCCGAATAGCAGACTTTACCCTATCCGAACCGCTATCCTGCTCCGATCCGACCCGCTTCAGAGTTTTTCAAGTTCTTTAATATTTCTTATCTTGACTTTGTGTTGCCCAGTTCACATAGTGGGCTAACACACTTATATTTTGAAAACTTATATTTTGAAACTTTCTTGATCATATTGGCGCGGATCCAGGGTCCAAATGGTAATATTCAAAAGATGAGTGTTATAGATGCTTTAAAACGTAGAATAGCAAATATACGGTAGTGTTTTACCTGATTACTTAGTCACTAAGCAACCTGCCCAGTTAATATGAAAATATGAATATTCTACTAATATTTGAAAACTTTTTCGTCTTATTCACACTAATTCTACTCCCAAAGTCGAAACGTGTTTTTAAAAAACTATTATTTAAATATGATTATTATATGTATTTGAAACGGTAGAGTTTCAAACATACGATAGTGTTTTACCTGATTACTTGAGCACCAAGAAACCTACTTATTCGATGTAAACATCAAAGTTTCACTTATATTTTGAAACTTTGTTGATTTTATTGGCGCGGATCCAGGGTACAAACGGTAATATGCAAATGATGAGTGTTGTAGATGCTTTAAAATGTAGAATAGCAAACATGCAGCAGTGTTTTACCTGATTACTTAGTCACTAAGCAACCTGCTCAATCAATATGGAAATATGAATATTCTACTAATATTTGAAAACTTTTTCGTCTTATTCACACAAATTCTACTCCCAAAGTCGAATCGTGTTTTTAAAAACACTAATATTTAATGATGAGTATTATTTGTATTTGAAATGATAGAGTTTCAAACATGCGGCAGTGCTTTACCTGATTACTTGAGCACCAAGAAATATACTTATTCGATGCAAACATCAAAGTTTCACTTATATTTTGAAACTTACTTGATCTTATTGGCGCGGATCCAGGGTCCAAACGGTAATATGCAAATGATGAGTGTTATAGATGCTTTAAAATGTAGAATATCAAACATGCAGCGGTGTTTTACCTGATTACTTAGTCACTAAGCAACCTACTCAATCAATATAAAAATGTGAATATTCTAGTAATATTGGAAAACTTTTTCGTCTTATTCACACAAATTCTACTCCCAAAGTCGAAACGTGTTTTTAAAAACACTATTATTTAAGTATGAGTATTATATGTATTCGAAATGGTAGAGTTTCAAACATATAGCAGTGTTGTACCTGATTAGTTGAGCACCAAGAAACCTACTTATTCGATGTAAACATCAAAATTTCACTTATATTTTGAAACTTTCTTGATCATATTGGCGCGTGTCCAGGGTCCAAACGGTAATATGCAAATGATGAGTGTTGTAGATGCTGTAAAATGTAGAATAGCAAACATGCGGCAGTGTTTTACCTGATTACTTAGTCACTAAGCAACCTGCTCAATCAATATGAAAATATGAATATTCTACTAATATTTGAAAAAAAATTCGTCTTATTCACACAATTTCTACTCCCAAAGTCGAAACGTGTTTTTAAAAACACTATTATTTAATGATGAGTATTATATGTATTTGAAATGGTAGAGTTTCAAACATGCGGCAGTGCTTTACCTGATTACTTGAGCACCAAGAAACCTGTTTATTCGATGCAAATATCAAAGTTTCACTTATATTTTGAAACTTTCTTTGTCTTATTGGCGCGAATCCAGGGTCCAAACGGCAATATGCAAATGATGAGTTTTATAGATGCCTTAAAATGTAAAATAGCAAACATGCGGCAGTGTTTTACCCGATTAATTAGTCACTAAGCAACCTGCTCAGTCAATATGGAAATATGAATATTCTACTAATATTTGAAAACTTTTTCGTTTTATTCACACAAATTCTACTCCCAATGTCGAAACGTGTTTTTAAAAACACTATTATTTAAATATGAGTATTATATGTATTCGAAACGGTAGAGTTTCCAACATATAGCAGTGTTTTACCTGATTAGTTGAGCACCAAGAAACCTACTTATTCGATGCAAACATCAAAGTTTCACTTATATTTGAAACTTACTTTATCTTATTGACCCGGATCTGTAAGGGCCCGTAACTTCCCCGGTAAGGAAAGAACGGATTATCTTGAGGACAAGACAAATCAGAACACAAACAGAAGAACATTTTATTGTTAATTACAACAATTTCATCAGATTACAAGAATATACGGAGTATAAACAAACAATATACATTTATAAATATCAGAGATTACAATACATTACATAGCAGCGGAAAATAAAACAAAACACAACTGAAGGAGATATACGGATACAAAGCTTTCCGGATATCGTTCCAGCTGTAAACCAGGATCCTGTGAATATAAATCGACAAAACCAAAATTACTAATTGACCATGTCGAAAGTAAGGGCACCCAGAGTTTAGGTCAAAACAATAAACTCCAGTCAGTCATGTGACTGGTGTGAGAACTAAAACAATTATTAATCTTTATTTTAAAGTTCGGTAAATCAAGGGACCACGCCGTATAACACGGAACGGGTTTCCTCCCAAGAATACCAGTGCATAAAACAATAGCGCAATGCTAAATAAAGAACAATGAAGCTATTATATGACCCAGGTCCCATCACATAATGCAACACAAGCCGGAGGATATGGTACCTTATAATAGCCAAATACGCTTGGTACGTGAAATTTCATCTTTTATTATTACTATAAGTGTATAGTTTCAAAACAATTTCAATCATAAGTATCAATCATAGACGACATGAATGCCCCATACCACTATGCCGCCAAATATAGGTTATACAATCTAAACCGCAAAGTCACGTATTGGAAGTTGGATATCCATCTGTGAACCGAGGCAAGGGATCGTCCTCACCGCTTCGAGACAATCTAGCCCATGTCTCAGGTCAGAGCTCGAGTGACCTTTGGATCTTCAGGTCCGGTCCACCGATGTGGATTAAAATGCCTGAACACTGCGTTTCCCCGTCGTATGGGGGCGTAACTGAGCCAAATGACTCCATCGGACCCGGATCGTCCGATCTAACCAAGGCGCCTCGCAATCCATCATTCACATAAGTAAAATGTCAGGCCGTGTAAAACATGACACCACTCCTAGCTAGAAGGAAACGCATGCCCTCCCTGCAGTCCTCTCCTTTTTCTGGTTCACACCGGGGTGTGAGGCTCGCGAATTTATGCTACACAAAGCTATGCCACACAGGCGCTGCTTTGATCATCAACCACAAGACTTTGCTTTTCAACAGAAGCCTTGATCATTTGCATCTTAGCATGCCACACAGGAAAACCACTCTATGCAACCAATATCAATCACACAGAATGAAATCCGATGTTAGACACACATCCATTTACAAGTCCGTTCTGGGTCTGAACGAAACCGGAGGAACCTTATTCCTTGTATATCTATCGATCTCCAAATACGTCTGGACGATCACCAACTGATTCCCTCCTCTTGGGTGTACGACCCAATCAAGATCATCAGTAATTATCCAAACAATGTGAAGACCTCCGGTCTTCAACCACCGTCTTCACCTTCGACTTATCGTCGTATCAGTTATTCAGAATGGGATAAACTCGGTCTTTCCGAATAACTCGCGTATATAATAAACAAGTGTTACACAAACACAACATACGCCTCATTCCAATTCAGAATATTCTTTTATTCAAATATTCACATTATTAGGGAAAGGTTCCCATTAATTTTATCAAAGATAAATTGTTTAAATTTATTCTTTAATGTTCTTTTGAATATCAATTCAAATCAAAGTATGGTTTATCCAAACTAGTCGGGATTAACGAACCTTACCGAAGTAATCATTTATTGAATTTCCAAATTCCAACCTATTCATCCCATGAAGTAAAACTGGTAATACTTCATATCTAACACCACGGTGTAATCGGTAAATTCAATTACCATTTCACGTTCAACTCTAATTAAAGATTTAACTATTGTCTGGAGTAAAACTGGTGGTACTCCATTCTCGCTCATTTCTTGAATTTGATAATTTTATTATCAAATTCACTTTTCAATCTAATTAAAGATTCATTAAAACTCTAATTCAGTTTTAATTTCCAAAAATCATTACTTAATGATTATTCAAATCCAGGAAATAAATCCTATCTTTAACTAGGTTAAAGAACCAATGTCATTTAAAACACGGTTCACGATAAACCCAAAATCACATTCCATTAACAATGGAATTTTCATGGAAAACAGATCAATATATATATATATATATATATATATATATATATATATAATCGATATAAACCTCCACATCCTACTAATAATATAAATGGAATAACGACAAAGCCTTTTAAATTCCATATATATTAGTAGTCTTCCTCCATGGAAATTCACTTCGATTATTACCAAATCGAATTCCATTCCATTCCAATTTATTTTATTAAACTGGAAAACTTATTTTATTAAATTGGAAAACTTTACTTTGGAAAATTTCCTTTAAATCTTATCAAAAAGATTTATAAATTCCAAATCCCATTTCACTGTAAATCGGGTTAAAGAACGAATGTCGTTAAAACACAGTTCACGATAAACCCAATCCACATTCCATTAATTATCAAGTTAAAGAATGAATGTCGTTAAAACATAGTTCTTGATAAACCCAAAAATCAATTCCAATTAAATATTATTTAATTGGTATACTTCATTAAATTTAAATAAAAAAAATTTAATCTTTTTCTCAACTGGGTTTAAGAACAGTGTTAATGAAGACACCTTTCGCGACAAACCCAAATCCTATTTGATATTAAATACAAGGCTCTGAATAGAAAATATATCAGCTTATATTCAATATCAAATACTGCAACCAACAAATATTGTGTATTTCCGAACAAGTTCCTGGATGACAAGCCTAAAGAGTATCTTGTTGATGATATCGATATTGATGATAGTGACGATGTCCATATTGATGATAGTGACGATATTGATGGTGACCTAGATACGGAGCTGCTAACTATGACGAATGTGCTATCTATTTGGAAATAACGATATAAATATATCTTTCAAATTTCCATAACAATAAATGTATAATCACGAAATTCAATATCGAAATTTTCCGAAGATAATTTCGATTCGAATCTATTTCCAATTTATATATTGGAAATTCTGGTTATTTTTAAAACCATTTCAAATCCAATTTATTTATTTGAAAATAAATAGATTATAATTCTAGTTCAAAACTAGTTCATTTTGATAAAAATCTATTTTTATCTTTTCGAATATGGAGTTTTTCATCCCAATTTCTTCCAAATCATTTCTTATGATTCTACACTAATTTTTAATATTTTTAATAATTTTATCAAGGCCCGCACAGTCGATTTCCATCAACGGCCATCGAACTGCACTTACAGCGACCTTTCCCAAATTTGATTTGGACATAATTCCAAATCCAACCGTTAGATTTCTAATTTCTAATATTCGATAGAAAGCTCTTTTCAATATGAACCCAACGGTTCCGGTTTTAGGAGAATCCAACATTCGGATCTCCCGTAATATCCATTCGATGTCAATGGTCGAAATTCGCGAACTGCCGCAGCGCGGCGCGTTCTATTCAGGCCATTATATATATTATATATATATTATATATATTTCATCGATTTCCATTTAAATCGTATTTTATAAATCGTTTTAAGTTCGTTTCAAAACGATTTCAACTTCATATTCGATTTCTAATCAAAATTGAATATTTCATATCATCGATATATAAATGATAATATTTTCAAAATATGATATTTTGAAATCAATCCCTTTTCGATATTCATTATAAAAATGAATAAAATCGATATAAGTATATTTCACGTCTAGGTGGCATCAATCTAATCAACACGGCTTTATATATATTTAAATATATTCGTGTCCATCCCAAATCGGACATCAAAATCATATTTTGATTCTTTTCTAAATATTATTTGAAAATATTCGTCATTTTAAAATAATCGTTATTTTAAAATATTCATTCTTTCTGAACTGGAACCCGACTCAGTCAATTACCATATAATGTGATTATATGGATTTCACACAACAAATGTGTATAACAACAATGAAAACAGCAATCCATCATCCAGAGTGCATTCTGCACTGTGTAAGCAGTAAATATAAATATTCGACGCTTATACAGCCTGTCAACCAATCGTTGACATACAACTAATTATTGGGATTAGTGTATGTCCAATATCATCCCAATACCCGTGTGTGGTTTCAAATAATCAAACACAGGTTTTATTTGTGCATATGGGCGATGTGTAAAATTTATCGTCCCAATCAACATCCGCCAAATGGGTGTATATAAACAAATCGTCCGATTTGTTTATAAATATTTATTTTATATAAACATTAAAAATTAAATTTTTAACTATAAAATATTTATTCATTCCACATCACACAATAAAATTTCACAACACATCAATCAAACAAACAAGTCATCCATGGTCTATGGACGACGGGTGTCGGGTGCTGCTAAGCACCGTCTGCATCCTAGTATATATTTCAAACTAGAAATTAAAATAAAAGTGAGGAGTTCTCACCTTTGGGATCTACTCCACCATTTAATTTCTGAGTTTCTGAATCGTTTCAATTCCTTTTTTATTTCAATCCGTTCCATCGCCCTCTGTTTCACGCAGTTGATATTAAAAATCACATTTTTAATAATGCCTTCCATACATAAAAATCATATTTTTTTGTTCTCTACATATATAAAAAGATCGGATTTTTATCTTCACTTCATATATATAAAAATCTAATTTTTATCTTCACTTCATATATATAAAAATCGAATTTTTATCTTCACTTCGTATATATAAAAATCGAATTTTTATCTTCCTAAAATCAAATCTTTTACCTAGTTAAAAATCACATCTTTATCTAGTAAAAATCTATACCTTTGCTAATTTAAAAATCGAAACTTTGCAAATTTAAAAATTTAATCTTTATGGTTTTAAAATCAATTTTTTATACCATTAGAAAATCCTATTCTTATCTAACTTTAAACACAATTGCTATTGCTATCCATGAAGAGATAAAATATATAAAGAAACAAAAAGGAAGAGAAAAGAAAAGTAACTAACAGTTCGAATTTTAGAAGGGGGGTTTGGGATCGCAGTTGCTCGCTGGGGGAGGGGGGGTCGAGCTCTAGCCGACGGCGGTGGGGGTGTAGTGACGGTCGAAGGTGGCAAGGAGGGTGGTGGTTTCGGTTTGGTGGTGTCCTAGGATTTTAATGTTGAGGAGGGGCTGAGGGTCTTCAACTGGCGAAGGAGGAGAGGGCCGCGATTGCGAGGGGGGGGGGGGTAGTCTAGTCGGTGGCGGAGCATGGCGGTGGGTGGTGGCTGAGGGAGCGACAGGGTTTAGTTAGGTTTTGTTTTTTCTTTTTCTTTCTAAAATCAATTTGAGTCAACGGGGGAAAGAGGGAAGAGAGATAAAAGGGAGGGCTATATATATATGTGTGTGTGTATATATATATTTTTTTATTTATTTTTAAATTCCAAAAAGTAGCATTTTATTTCTAACTCGAAATCAAACCCACTGACTGTCGTCCCTAGCTAATTGCCCCCATTCCGAACACAATGGGATATGTATCGTAGGCAGATTCGATTGTTTCGATCAGTTTCTGTCAAAATCAAAATAAAAATCTATATATTGAATTTGAACGCGCATTTCAATTTACCGAGGCCACATACGGACTCTAAAAATTCCCGAAAAATATTTTCTAACTTCGTATTGACGATACGGTCATAACAAAACTAATTTCGTCAAATTCCGAGACCGTTTGAAAAATGGCCATTTTCAGGTCGATCGAAATTGACTGAAGCTGTCAAAACACGTTTTCCCTTTCCATGCTCACATATTGATTCAGAAAATTATGAATTTTGAAACCTAGCAATAACTTGACATCACAGATCCAACAAAAGTTGTTTCTTCGAAAACCGAGGTCGTTTGCAAAATTTCCATTTTCAAGGGCCAGAATTCCACAGCGACTATTCTGAATTTCCAAATGGACATAACTTTTTATTCCCGCTATGAAATTTAGATTTTTCGGATTCATTGGAAAGATATTCTCAAATAGATTCTAATATTTTTGGTTTTACTAAAATCCTGTTTATTTTGAATCCTGTACATTCATTTGAACTTTGAAATCGAATTTTCGAACTATCGCGCCATTTTCAATTCCTTTTATAATTATAAATAATTATTTATATTCTAGCGCCTATTCAAATAAATATATACGTTCTAATTCTATTCAAAATAAATTTCTCGTCGTTATTATTTAAAATAATTGTTAAACCGACCAAGACCGAATCGATCGTTAAACCAACCAAGACCCAATTTCGCTCGATCTGAATCGATCGTTAAACCGACCAAGACCATTCGAAACCCCTGATCGTATGAGAACAGGACGAATCGGAACACAAACAGAAGAACATTTCATTGTTTATTACAACAATTCCATCAGAATACAAGACAATAGAGAAAATCAGATATTTTAAATACAATATTGCAGCGGAAAAATAATACAAAACATAACTGAAATAAATACACGGATACAGAGCTTTCTGAATATCAATTTAGCTATAAACCAGGTCATGTGTATATAAATCTGCAAAAACCCAACTACTAGCTGCCCGTGCGGAAAATAAGAGCACCCAGAGTTTAGGTTAAAACAATAAACTCCAGGTCAGTCATGTGACTGGTGTGAGAATTAAAACAGTTATTGATTCAATTTTTAAAGTAAGTAATTAAAGGGACCACGCCGTATAACACGGACTGGGTTTCCTCCCAAGAATACTAGTGCATGTCAATAAACAGAGCAATGCTTTTACGAAAAATGAAGCTATTATAAGACCCAGGTCCCAGCACACAATGCAGCGCAAGCCGGAGGATAGGGTTTTACCTTATAATAGCCAAATAATGCTTCATACGTTAAAACGAATCATTTGATACTATAATAAGTGTATAGTGTCAAAACAACTTCAATCATAAATATCAATCATAGACGGCATAGTATCCCATGCTACTATGTCGCCAATACTAGGCTCTACAAATAAAACCGAAATATCACGTATTGGAAATTGGATTTCCATCATGAGTCGAGGCAAGGGGCAAGCTCCTCTCCGTTTAGAGACACTCTATCAAATGTCTCAGGACCCCACTTCGATCCTTGGAATCGGTTGGGCCGGTCCTCTCTTACTTTTGAGTATGGGCAATTCCTGAACACACGTTTCCTGGTCCTAACAGACCTAATATCGAGGCGCCTCATCCAACAACCACATAGGTGAAAAGTATATAAATGTCAGCCAGTTTAAGCATTGACACCACCCATAGCTAGAAAGAAACGTCGTGTTCTCCCAATGGTCTGTATCCTTTTTTTGATTCATACCGAGGTGTGAAGCTCGCGAATCCACGTTACACACAAAGCTTGGCCACGTAGGCCTTGCTCTGATCATCAACCACAAGACTTTGCTTTGCAACAGAAGCCTTGATCATTTTCCACTTAGGCATGCCATACAGGCAATTCATGCCATGCGATTGATATCTATCGATATATAACCTCTGAGCTCGTACGTCTCAGAGAAGGGCGTTTAGCAAGAGAATAAATTCTCCACCGCCAAACAAATATATATTTAATAGAAATCAATCACATAGAATAAAATCCAATGTCAGACACACAGTCCATTTACAAGTCGGTTCTGGGTCTGAACGAAACCGAAGGCACTTTCCTCACATATCCGTCGATCTCCAAGTACGTCTGGACGATCACCAACTGATTCCCTCCTCTTGGGTGTACAGCCCAATCAAGATCATCAGTAATCACCCAAATGATGTGAAGACCCTCGGTCTTTAACCACCTCTTCGTCTTCGACTTATCTTCGAATCAGTTATTCAGAATGGGTATAAACCCGGCCTTTCTGAATAACCCACGTATATAATAAACAAATGTTACTCAAACACAACATACGCCTCATTCCAATTCATCAGTCAATTTCACATTCTCAGGGAAAGGTTCCCATTAATTTTATCAAAGATAAATTCTTTGAAATCTATTCTTTAATCTTCCTTTGAATATCATTTCAAACTAGTCGGGATTAGCGAACCACACCGAAGTAATTATTTATTTTATTTCCCAATCCCAACTTATTTATCCCATGGAGTAAAACTGGTAGTACCTCGTATATAACACCACGGTGTTATCGGTAAAACTAATTACCATTTCACGTTCAAATCTAGTTAAAGATTTAACTAACGCTAGGAGCAAATTTGGTGATACTCCTTTCTCGACCATTCCAATCTAATTAAAGATTCATTAAAACTCCACTAAGTTTTAATTTTTAATTGGGTTAAAGAACCAACGTCATTTAAAACACGATTCACGACAAACCCAAAATTCCATTTGATATTAAATACAAGGCTTTGAATAGAAAATATATCGGCTTATATTCAATATCAAATTCTAATTATTTTTAAAACCACTTCAAACCCAATTTATTTATTTAAAAATATTGTATTTTAATTCTAGTTCAAAACTAGTTCATGAAACACCCCACCTCCGTTAGGGTCACTCTCAAAGGGAATGCCCTAATTTTGGTGGAGGTTTATAAGTATAAGTCACAGATATACAAGACAGATATAAGAACACATATTTGTAAACAGCGGAAAAACAAACAACTTTTATTTCATAAAAAGCAAATACGTGTTACAGCAACATCACCATGATTGTCTTACATCTTTTCCAAAAACATAACATAACACTTTCATAATCTGTCTTGATTACATTATTTAAAGAAGCATAAAGAAAACATAGATAAACTGCAAAAGCCCCATAGTGATTGTCCAAAGCCATAGTTCAAAAACGGAAAGGTCCAAGCAATACATTTCTCCTCTTCAAGCTGGGTGCGAAGGCTGGTCAAGCTGCAGTGTTCCCTCCCTGTGGACTTGGGGGGGGGGGAAACGGAAGAAAAGAAGACGAAAGAAAAGTAGAGTCAGACATAAAGCCTGAGTAAGTCTAGGACTATTTTGTCTATGAATAAAGAACTGGGTATGATAAGTATAATCAAGAAGTGGGAAAGCACTATAAACTTAGTTAAGTTGTCTAGGGTCGAATATACTATCGTACCCCATGTTAATCTCTGAACCCATATAAACTAGTTCCCAACTGACACCCCATAATCAGGGTGATGTGATCCATTCAATGATGATCGGCTCCTACTCGCATAGTTACATGTGTCTTACGGCCCCCGATGTTGTAGTTACCTATGCTGGTCCCACCATGGGGTGTATCAAGTCCCATGGCAGCAGCCTGACACAACCTTAGAATGCACAGGTATGCTACTGGTGCCCAGTGCTTTATTTTTCTGTGCCCGAGTGTGTGCACGCCCGCACCCCGTTAGAACCTACACTGCTACACCACCGCCGTCGATTTGACCTCTTACAATCAGCCCAGTAATCGTGCCCCACCCTGCCTAGTTTCAGGGTATCATGATACACCTTATAAGGTTACTGCTGAAAAGGGTCCCCCGTTACTAGGTTTTCTATCTCTAGCCAACATGCTAAGTTGGTTAAGTGTTTTTCTTACCTAACCCCCACCAGTTCGTTTAGTTTAGCATGTTCCATTTTGATTAAGTCTTTAGTTCCCTTAATCCTAACAATCCTGACTCAGCCTTAATTGTCTTATTAAAGCCCTGACCTCTCACATTAGACAGGTATTGTTGTGGCTGCCTGTTGCCGGTTGGTTCCGGGCAGTCTTACGCCACAACTCAGTCTAACCTCGGGTCCTTATTGGGCTCCATGTTTAACCTCTCACATTGGATAGGTATTGTTGTGACTACTGGACAGCCGGGCGGTTCCGGGCAGGTTTACATCACAACTCAATCCAACCTCGGGTTAAACACATCGTATGTTCTACATTTACATATTTTGTCTTTCTTCTTTATTTATATGTAAATATTTGCGGCCCATTATTAAGTTAATGGTGTAAAGGTTACACCAATCATGGGCCCAACCCATACTTGAATTTGGGCCCTTCTACTTTATATTTTCATTTAATAATTAATTTGGCCCAACGTTATTTTCCCCCGTTTAATACGTTCGTTTATATGTTGGGCTTAACCTTTTTAAGCCCAACTTAGCCATGCGAAAGAGGGGAGGCTTAAAGCATGACTACATACACAAAAAGGGGATTGTGAGCGCATGAACTTGCAACATAGCGTTGGAATTACAAAACAGAAACTGGTGTACTTGCGTAGTAGCATAAGTGACATGAATCAAAGCATATAAACTTGTAGTTAAGTTAAGAATCTAAATTGGATATAATTATTGACACATAGTCTTAACTACAACATAGACCTATGTTCCTATTTAGGCATAATGTCAAACATAAGCAAATCATGTTCATAAGGTTTCTACATGTTTACAAAGGGGATTACTTTTGTTACTAATACAAAAGTATAGTTCAACTTGAATTATTCCAACTTAAATCATGACTTTAAATCTACTCACATAACCATGGCGCACATATACTTATGGCATAAATATTTCTAAACATGAAATCATGATTTTTACTTTAGTCATGCAAACTTGCAAAAAGGGATTTTTGAATCTAACCTATCCATGTACCACATATATCATCATATAATTCTTGTTAACAATATAGACCTAACATGGTTTTCAATTATGTAAAATATCAATCATAGCCTAGTCATATTCATAAGTTTGCAAATAGGTTTTCTAGTACAAAGCATGGCTTAATACATAGACCATGATACCAAATTTTTCAACATAGTTTCATATGAATTATAATAATCCAAATTTGTTCCAATTACGCACAAAATGGTTTTTGTACAAAAATACACATTATGATGGCATAGTAGCAAAACCCCAAACTTGCATGAATTCCAATTAAACAACTACATACATGTAGCTTCAACATAAATTACATATTTTGCGAATATCCAAACGTCATACTTGCATAAAACTACCGCAAACATGTAGTTTTTTATAATGAATAACATAATTCGAGAATATCCAAACGTATACAATATTCCAAATCGATAGCAACACACAAATATGAATTACTTTATCGCCACAAATCAAGTATACAAACCAACACAATTATTTGTTCATACCAAAATAATACTCTACTTACAATCGTTGTGGCGAATTCTCTAATTTAGGAATTTAGAGATGCGACTCCTTTTGACGTAGGCGTTGATTTGATTTGCTTGAATTGCTTTAGGCTTTAGAATTTGCCCCCTAATCTTCTCTACAATTTGGTGGCTACTCTTAGTCGTTCCTCAGCAACATGGCGGCTTTGTTCTTATTTTTGAATGAATAGATTAGGGTTGAGTCTAGGGTCATTTTTATAGGGGTTATGAACTGATTAGGACCATTGATGTTGCTTGGATTGATCGTAGCCATTCATTCGAAAGAGAGACCAATTAAAGCCTGCCACCTAGCCCTAATGACAAAGCAGACTACAGAAAATCGACCAACATAGAATAGGCCAGCCAGGTTGGGCTGGGTTCGACCTGGCTCTGGACCAGGTCGACAGCCCTGTCGACAGCCCTGTCGACAGCCCTGTCGACCTGGCTAGACCAGGTCGACAGCCCAGTCGACTTGGGCGCATTAGGCGGGTGCTCTTCCGCCCTGGCCCATTGGGCCCCATTTTAATTTTTAATTGTTTTTCTGAGCTGTTCGAATTTTAAACTTAATTCAGAAACTTCCGAAGGCCATATCTTCTTCATACGGACTCCGTTTTTCGAAAACTCGGACTCTATTTCGCGTATTTTTCCGAGACGAACACAATGGCGTATCCCGTTTCCCTTAGTTCTTTGATTTGAAATTAATTATACTTTAATTTGTGAATTTCATAGTTATAGAATTCGCGGGGTGTTACATTCTCCCCCAGTTAAAAGGATTTCGTCCCCGAAATCTTCAAGTTAGGAGGAATGTATATCCTAACATCCAATCATCCATTTACTCATCCATCAAACACGAGCATCCATTGTCCTTAAAAGACTTCTAATGCTTGATGATCATATGCGAAGTGTGTGTGTACATGAACTTATCTAATGCAAAATCAGGCGGTCTACAGATTCAGTTGACCTCCTTAATGCGAAATATGTAAGTGCCATGAATCCATTATGTATGCAAATTTTCCTATTCATGATTCTACATGAGTGCACAATCATTCATACAAATGCAACATCCATATGACAACACATTACAGTTCAACCATATATGAATGCAAACATATATGCATATGCAATATGAAGTGACTGAGCCGATCTAAAACCTAGATTGTGTGTGTATATGCAACCACAAGCAACCACTAGCAATCACTTGCAACCACTTGCAACCATCATACCTAAAAAGATAGATAAGAGCGTGATTTAAGGAAATAGAAAGATCAAGGACGTACTCTCGAAAAGAAAAGGGTAGGCAGTGCGTATTCTAGCTTCCGTTTCCCAAGTCGCGTCTCCCTTGGCGTCGCTCCACTGAACTTTGACGAGCCTGACTTCGCGGTTGCGTAGCTTCTTCACTTCCGTTCCTAGTATGCGGGTTGGAACTTTCCTTATGGTTGCTTCGCGTTCCACTTCGGCCTCTTCGAGGATATTTGGCTCTACCACTTCAGCAGACTCATGTAGACATTTTCGGAGATGTGAAACGTGAAAGACGTTGTGGACTCCAGCCAACTTCTCGGGTAGCTCTAATCTATAGGCCATTTTCCCAATCTTCTCGATGATAGGGAATGGCCCTACGAATCTTGGCGCTAGCTTTCCTGTGGTTCCAAAACGAACAACGTTTCTTAACGGAGATACCTTGAGAAAAACTCTGTCTCCAACCTCAAATTCAAGGTCGGTCCTCCTCTTGTCGGCATAGGACTTTTGTCTGTCTTGGGCCGTCTTCATCCTTCTTCGTATTAAGTCTACTTTCTCTGAAGTCTCTCGGATCATATCTGGTCCAAGTATGAGCTTATCAGTAGACTCCCACCAACAAGTGGGCGATCGGCACGGTCTTCCATATAAAGCTTCGAAGGGCGCCTTTTCGATGGTTGCTTGATAGCTGTTCCTACTGAATCCACTAAAGTTGGGCGCACTTCGAGAGATGCTAGCAAGCCTGGTACGAAATCGGAGGAGGGCCTAAAGTCGAAGCTGGCTATAAACCCTAGGCTCTGTCTTTCAACAAACAACGGGCTTAGGGTCAATTTCTTTCGGCTTAATGCGTCTGCAACTGCGTTGCCTTTGCCCGGAGTATAGGAGATTTCGAAAACGTACGAGGCAAGAAACTCCATCCATCTCTGTTGCCTCAAGTTAAGATCCTTCTGCGAGAAAAGATATTTCAACGATTTATGGTCAGTGTAAAGTTCGAACTTCTCACCTAGGAGATAGTGTCGCCAAGACTTGAGTGCAAAGACGATGGCGGCTAACTCAAGATCGTGGGTTGGGTAGTTCTTTTCGTGCACCTTCAACTGCCTCCCACCATAAGCCACTACCCTTCCTTCTTGCATTAAGACGGCGCCTAGCCCTGTCCCACATGCATCCGTATAAACAGTGAACATCTTGCTCCCATCTGGCAGCGTCAAAACTGGGGCTGTTGTGAGAGCCCTTTTCAGTCGTTGGAAAGCAAACTCGCAATCCAAGTCCCAATTGAACACTAGATTCTTCTTGGTCAATTTCGTGAGCGGAGCTGAGATTTTCGCAAAATCCCTTATGAACTTTCGATAGAAACCCGCTAGTCCTAGAAAGCTTCGGACCTCAGTTGCATTCCTTGGTGTCTTCCAATCCTGTACCGCCACTACCTTAGCAGGGTTCACGGATAACCCTTGTTTGGATACTATGTGCCCAAGGAACCTCACCTCTTCTCTCCGAAAGTGGCATTTGGAGAATTTGGCTTTTAGTTGATGGACTCGCAAAGTTTCCATGATTGCCCTTAAGTGTTGAGCATGTTCCTCTTCACTCTTTGAGAAGATAAGGATATCATCTACGAAGACGACTACGAATTTGTTGAGGAAATCTCTAAATACCCTACTCATCAGGTCCACGAAATAAGCAGGTGCATTTGTCAAGCCGAAAGGCATGACAAGCCATTCAAAGAAGCCATCTGGGGTTCTAAACGCCGTTTTATCGATGCTATCTTTAGCCACACTTAGCTGATGAAAACTGGTTGCTAAATCGAGCTGGGAGAAAACATACGCTCCTACAAGCTGGTCAAATAAATCATCAATTCTAGGGAGAGGGTGCCTATTCTTTTTCGTTAGCTTGTTGAGCTCCCTATAGTCAACACATAGACGGAGAGAACCATCCGCCCTTGTAGTGAACACCACTGGAGCGCCCCATTCTGAAATGCTCCTCCTAATGAACCCCTTTTCTAGAAGCTCTTTAATCTGTTTACTGAGCTCTTTCCTTTCTCGTGGAGCCATGCGTCTAACGGGCAACGCAACCGGCTTTGCATTATCTACAAGATATATGCGGAAGTCTATTTCCCGCTTCGGAGGCAAGCCCTTCACCTCTTCGAAGACATCCGGATATTCCCGGACCACTCTAACTGATTGCAAATTTTCAACAGAGGCATCTAGCGATTCAAGATAACTAAGCATAACCGCATACGAGGGATTACAAGAAATTTCCAAAGTATCACCGAGCTGGGTTAGGAGCCTAACAACCCTTTTCTCACAATCAAGGATGGCCCCATTACTGGATAGCCAATCCATACCCAAAATCAAACCATAACCCGAAAAGCCCAAAACAAAGGCACTACATTGAAATTCTACACTTAGAATAGAAATTTTCAATCCCAAACAGATCATAGACAAATGAGCTAGGCCCCCAATTGGGTTTGAAACAATTAAGGGGTCCTCTACCATACTAGTTTTTAGGTGCAGATATTCTACTAAAGCAGACGAGATAAAGGAGTGTGATGCGCCAGAATCAAATAAAGTGCGAACGGGGCGATCATAAAGATAAACTACACTTTCTACAGAAGTGTTTGTACCTCGCTGTTGCAAAGGTGGCGCTTCCAGTACATGAACCTGTGCCCCTGGGGTGGATCCAGCCCTCTGCCCTGTCCTCGTTTCTTTGGGCAGTCCTTAGCCCGGTGGCCCGTCTCACCGCAAGAAAAGCACCCACCATTCTCCTTGGCCTTCTTTTTCCGGCAGTCCTTTACTAAGTGTCCCACTTTGCCACGGAAATTACACTTCCTCTTCTCTTTGTTGCCTTTCCCGCCTTTCTTAAAGTCTGTCTTCTTAGGCTGCAAACCCTCTTTCTTCCTTTGAGAGCTTTCTGCCTTTGTCTCCTTCTTGCCCTTATCCTCTTCATTCAGCAATGCCATTTGCACCAATCTTTCATACGTGGCCCCCATGGGTATATGGGTCATGGCCAAACTGTGTAATCGCTCATTTAACCCTTTGACGAAACGGAGAGCCTTCTTGTGCGGGGTGTTGACTAGGTCAAGCCCAAACCTAGCCAGCTCATTGAACTGATTCACATACTCTCTGACAGTCTTGTCTCCTTGCTTAAGAAATAAGAATTTTTCCAACTGCAAACTTCTTTCCACATCTAAGAGAAATTTAGTCTCAAACCTTGCCCTAAAGTCCTCCCATGTCTCCACTGGTCTTTCAGCATTAGTGACTTCCCACCAGTAAGAAGCCTCGCCCTTCAATAGCCACACTGCCAATTGCACTTTTTGTCTATCTTCTACCTCAAAGATGATGAATAGGTCCTCAGTTTCTTTCAGCCAATTCCTAGCTGCTACGAAGGACTCAGTTCCATGGAAATCCTTTCCTCCCATAGCTTTAAAATCTTTACATATCTTAGCAAATGCGTTTCCCCGTGGAGGAGGTGGAGGAAGAGGTGCTGCTGCAGCTGGATGATTTCCTGCAGTTGGGGGAGGAGGAACAGTAGGACCTGGCTGAGTGGCCCTTGCTTCTAAGAATCGTCTAAACAAACCAGGTATTGGTACCCCTTCTGGCAAGTTAAGATCTTCGGACATGCTGAAACAAAAAGGATAGATTCAAAACGAAGGATAAGAGATAGTACCTATGGCTTTGGGGAGTGGACTTTGCCTTTTAAAATAAAATAATATTTTTTTTTCTTTTAAAAATGCTTCTTTAAATTTCCTTTTTGAAAATAAATTTTCAAAACTTTTTATCTTATCTGGTAAACCTATGCTCTGATACCAAGTGAAACACACCACCTCCGTTAGGGTCACTCTCAAAGGGAATGCCCTAATTTTGGTGGAGGTTTATAAGTATAAGTCACAGATATACAAGACAGATATAAGAACACATATTTGTAAACAGCGGAAAAACAAACAACTTTTATTTCATAAAAAGCAAATACGTGTTACAGCAACATCACCATGATTGTCTTACATCTTTTCCAAAAACATAACATAACACTTTCATAATCTGTCTTGATTACATTATTTAAAGAAGCATAAAGAAAACATAGATAAACTGCAAAAGCCCCATAGTGATTGTCCAAAGCCATAGTTCAAAAACGGAAAGGTCCAAGCAATACATTTCTCCTCTTCAAGCTGGGTGCGAAGGCTGGTCAAGCTGCAGTGTTCCCTCCCTGTGGACCTGGGGGGGGAACGGAAGAAAAGAAGACGAAAGAAAAGTAGAGTCAGACATAAAGCCTGAGTAAGTCTAGGACTATTTTGTCTATGAATAAAGAACTGGGTATGATAAGTATAATCAAGAAGTGGGAAAGCACTATAAACTTAGTTAAGTTGTCTAGGGTCGAATATACTATCGTACCCCATGTTAATCTCTGAACCCATATAAACTAGTTCCCAACTGACACCCCATAATCAGGGTGATGTGATCCATTCAATGATGATCGGCTCCTACTCGCATAGTTACATGTGTCTTACGGCCCCCGATGTTGTAGTTACCTATGCTAGTCCCACCATGGGGTGTATCAAGTCCCATGGCAGCGGCCCGACACAACCTTAGAATGCACAGGTATGCTACTGGTGCCCAGTGCTTTATTTTTCTGCGCCGGAGTGTGTGCACGCCCGCACCCCGTTAGAAAATACACTGCTACACCACCGCCGGCGATTTGACCTCTTACAATCAGCCCAATAATCGTGCCCCACCCTGCCTAGTTTCAGGGTATCATGATACACCTTATAGGGTTACTGCTGAAAAGGGTCCCCCGTTACTAGGTTTTCTATCTCTAGCCAACATGCTAAGTTGGTTAAGTGTTTTTCTAACCTAACCCCCTCCAGTTCGTTTAGTTTAGCATGTTCCATTTTGATTAAGTCTTTAGTTCACTTAATCCTAACAATCCTGACTCAGCCTTAATTGTCTTATTAAAGCCCTGACCTCTCACATTAGACAGGTATTGTTGTGGCTGCCTGTTGCCGGTTGGTTCCGGGCAGTCTTACGCCACAACTCAGTCTAACCTCGGGTCCTTATTGGGCTCCATGTTTAACCTCTCACATTGGATAGGTATTGTTGTGACTACTGGACAGCCAGGCGGTTCCGGGCAGGTTTACATCACAACTCAATCCAACCTCGGGTTAAACACATCGTATGTTCTACATTTACATATTTTGTCTTTCTTCTTTATTTATATGTAAATATTTGCGGCCCATTATTAAGTTAATGGTGTAAAGGTTACACCAATCATGGGCCCAACCCATACTTGAATTTGGGCCCTTCTACTTTATATTTTCATTTATTAATTAATTTTGCCCAACGTTATTTTCCCCCGTTTAATACGTTCGTTTATATGTTGGGCTTAACCTTTTTAAGCCCAACTTAGCCATGCGAAAGAGGGGAGGCTTAAAGCGTGACTACATACACAAAAAGGGGATTGTGAGCGCATGAACTTGCAACATAACGTTGGAATTACAAAACAGAAACTGGTGTACTTGCGTAGTAGCATAACTGACATGAATCAAAGCATATAAACTTGTAGTTAAGTTTAGAATCTAAATTGGATATCGTTATTGACACATAGTCTTAACTACAACATAGACCTATGTTCGTATTTAGGCATAATGTCAAACATAAGCAAATCATGTTCATAAGGTTTCTACATGTTTACAAAGGGGATTACTTTTGTTACTAATACAAAAGTATAGTTCAACTTGAATTATTCCAACTTAAATCACGACTTTAAATCTACTCACATAACCATGGCGCACATATACTTATGGCATAAATATTTCTAAACATGAAATCATGATTTTTACTTTAGTCATGCAAACTTGCAAAAAGGGATTTTTGAATCTAACCTAGCCATGTACCACATATGTCATCATATAATTCTTGTTAACAATATAGACCTAACATGGTTTTCAATTATGTAAAATATCAATCATAGCCCTGTCATATTCATAAGTTTGCAAATAGGTTTTCTAGTACAAAGCATGGCTTAATACATAGACCATGATACCAAATTTTTCAACATAGTTTCATATGAATTATAATAATCCAAATTTGTTCCAATTACGCACAAAATGGTTTTTGTACAAAAATACACATTATGATGGCATAGTAGCAAAACCCCAAACTTGCATGAATTCCAATTAAACAACTACATACATGTAGCTTCAACATAAATTACATATTTTGCGAATATCCAAACGTCATACTTGCATAAAACTACCGCAAACATGTAGTTTTTTATAATGAATAACATAATTCGAGAATATCCAAACGTATACAATATTCCAAATCGATAGCAACGCACAAATATGAATTACTTTATCACCACAAATCAAGTATACAAACCAACACAATTATTTGTTCATACAAAAATAATACTCTACTTACAATCGTTGTGGCGAATTCTCTAATTTAGGAATTTAGAGATGCGACTCCTTTTGACGTAGGCGTTGATTTGATTTGCTTGAATTACTTTAGGCTTTAGAATTTGCCCCCTAATCTTCTCTCCAATTTGGTGGCTACTCTTAGTCGTTCCTCAGCAACATGGCGGCTTTGTTCTTATTTTTGAATGAATAGATTAGGGTTGAGTCTAGGGTCATTTTTATAGGGGTTATGAACTGATTAGGACCATTGATGTTGCTTGGATTGATCGTAGCCATTCATTCGAAAGAGAGACCAATTAGAGCCTGCCACCTAGCCCTAATGACAAAGCAGACTACAGAAAATCGACCAACATAGAATAGGCCAGCCAGGTTGGGCTGGGTTCGACCTGGCTCTGGACCAGGTCGACAGCCCTGTCGACAGCCCTATCGACAGCCCTGTCGACCTGGCTAGACCAGGTCGACAGCCCAGTCGACTTGGGCGCATTAGGCGGGTGCTCTTCCACACTGGCCCATTGGGCTACATTTTAATTTTTAATTGTTTTTCTGAGCTGTTCGAATTTTAAACTTAATTCAGAAACTTCCGAAGGCCATATCTTCTTTATACGGACTCCGTTTTTCGAAAACTCGGACTCTATTTCGCGTATTTTTCCGAGACGAACGCAATGGCGTATCCCGTTTCCCTTAGTTCTTTGATTTGAAATTAATTATACTTTAATTTGTGAATTTCATAGTTATAGAATTCGCGGGGTGTTACAGTTCACTTCGATAAAAATATATTTTTATCCTTTCAAATAGGGAATTTTTCATCCCAGTTCTTTCCGATTCATATATTTTAATTTTTACACAAATTATAGATGTTTTTAATATTTTTATCAAGGCCTGTACAGTCGATTTCCAATAACGGTCATCGAACTGCACTTACAGCGACCTTTTCTAAATTTGATTTGGACGTATCTCCAAATCCAACTGTTAGATTTCAAATTTCAAATATTCATTGGAAAGCTCTTTTCGATATGAACCCAATGGTTCCGTATTCAGGATAATCCGACGGTCGGATCTCCCGTAATGTCAATTCGAAATCAATGGTCGAAATTCACGAACTGCCGCGGCGCGGCGCGTTCTATTCAGGCCATTTAATATATATTATATATATTTCATCGATTTCAATTCTAAACATATTTTATAAATTGTTTTAAATTCGTTTTCAAAACGATTTCAACTTCATATTCAATTTCAAATCAAAATTGAATATTCCACATCATCGATATATATATTTTCAAAATGTTATATTTTGAAATCACTTCCTTTTCGATATTCAAATAAAATCGATATAAATATCGTTCGCGTCAAAATGGCGCAAATCTAATCAACAGGGCTTTATATATTTCAATAACTTGTTATTTTATTCAACAATGAATATTTTCTTCAAGACATGAATATATAAATTTCTTTCAACACACGATTTTTTTTTTCCATACGTGGATATATATTTCTTTATATTCTTTCTTTTCTGAATTGGAATGAGGCCCAATCAATTACCATATAATATTAATTATATGGATTCCACACAACACATGTATGTAATAGCAACAATAAATAATCAACCATCATCCCAAGTGCACAACACAACTGTCTGTCAACCTATCAATTGACACACAACTAATTATTGGGACTAGTGTATGTCAAATATCATCCCAATACCCGTGTGGGGTTTCACATCAACAAACACTGAATATTATTTGTGCAGTTGGGCGACGTGTAAAATTTATCGTCCCAATCAATATCAGTCAAATCAGTGTACATAAACAAACCGTCTGGTTTGTAAATGAATATTTTATTTTATTCACACACGTTAAAAATTATATTTTTAACGATAAAATATTTTATTTCTACACATGAATTTCTATTCAGTTCATTTACACAATAAAATGATATTTTTATTTTTCTAACTTATTTTAGAAAATTTCGGCGGCATAACGGCACGATACTCGAAACGGAACAAGGCCTAGCCTTATCTCCGGTCTAGTAATGGCCCACGCCATACACATATCAATCAAATCAATTCCATTTCACCAAACAATCAAATTCAAATCAAATATTCTAACCAACTACACAACAAAACAAACAAGTCCATGGTCTGTGGACGATGGTGTCGGGTGCTACTAAACACCGTCTGCATCCTATTATATATTTATAACTAGGAAAGAAAATTTATTGTGAGAAGTTCTCATCGAAAGCTAACCAAACGTTGCGACTCTTAATATGTAGGAAGTCTCGATTTCTGAACCGCTCGGATTTCATTTTGATTTCCGTCTGATCCTTCGCCATCTGTTTCACGCTGTTGATTATTAAAAATCATATTTTTATACTTTCACTACGTATATAAAAATCGAATCTTTATTCTCGCTGTTTTATGATAAAAATAAAATTCATATTTTTATTTCACCTTGTATAAAAACCATATTTTTATTCTCCACATCGTTATAAAAATTATATTTTTATATCGCTCCTCTTCTAGTAAAGTTTATTTTTTCATTACTCTACATGAATAAAAATCATATTTTTACTATCATACCTATATAAAAATCATATTTTTAATATGCCACTAGTATAAAAATTATATTTTTAACCTTTCTACATTATAAAAATTATATTTTTATCCTTTCTATATTATAAAAATTATATTTTTATAATGTTGCTTCCTACATAAAAAATCCTCTTTCTTTAATAAAAATCACAACTTTGCATTGTAAAAATCCAATCTTTACGGTTTGAAAAATCTTAACTTTGTCATGTTAAAAATCTTATATTTATTTCAAACACTATATATAAAAATCGAAGCTTTACGTTGTTTACATATAAAAATCATAACTTCTCTTAGCAAAAAATCAAATTTTTACCGCATAAAAATCCAAGCCTTTATCGTATAAAAATCTAAGCTTTCCCCGTTTTTTCTTTTCCATTTCATAGTAAAATAAAATAAATACTTCACATTAAAAATAATGCTTTGAATTTTTAAAACAAGATTACTCACATTTTGAAGAGGAGGAGGGGGAAGTTCACCAGCGTTCGGAGGAGGGGGAAGATGGCGTCGGCGCCGGTGATGTGGGATTGGGGCTCGCGCGGATTTGGTTCGTGTTTAGGGTTTATGGGTTGGGGGTTTCGAACGGAGGGCTTGCGTGGAAGGGGAGGGGACCGGAGGGCCAAGGGGGAGAGGCGGTCGTTGCCTGTGGTGGCTGGAAGAACTCCGGTGGTGGCGGTTTCGTCGTTCGGTGAGGGAGCGGTTTCTCTTTTTGTTTTTTATGTTCGATTTGAACAAATGACTGGGGAGGGAGGGCTTTGACCGGGTTAGGGAGAAAAGGGCTGTAACCCATTAATTAATTCAATTATTTAATTATTTTAATTTTCAAAAGAGTTGATTTTTCATTCGAACTTCAAACGAAACCCAACGACTGTCACCCCTAGCTAATTACCCCCATTCCGAACACAATGGGATATGTTCCGTAAGCCAGTTTGGCCGTTTCGATCAGTTTTCGTCAAAATCAAAATATAACTCTATATAATGATGTTGAACGCACATTTCAATTCACCGGGGCCACATATTAACTCTAAAAATTCCAAAAAAATTATTTCTAGCTTCGTATTTATGATACGGTTCTAACAAAGCTAATTTCGTCAAATTCTGAGACCGCTTGAAAAATGGCCATTTTCTGGTCGACCCGAATTTAATTGAAATTGTTAAAACACGTTTAACTTCGCCACGCTCACATAGTGATTCGAAAAAATTCGAAAAATGGAATCTAGCAATTACTAGACATCCCGGATCCAACAAAAGTGGTTTCGTCCAAATCCGAGGTTGTTTGCAAAACTTCCATTTTTAAGGGCCAGAATTCCATAGCGACTATTATGAATTTTTAACTGGACATATCTTTTGATTCCCGCTATGAAATTTTGATTTTTTGGATTCGTTGCAAAGATATTCTCTAATAGATTCTAATATTTTTGGTTTCACTAAATTCCGGTTTATTTTGAATCTTGTACATTCATTTGAAGTTTGAAATCGAATTTTCGAACTACCGCGCCATTTTCAATTCCTTTTATAATTTTAAAAAAAATATTTATATTCTAACGACGATCTATATAATATATACATTCGAATTATATTCAAAATAAAATTTCTCGACATTATTATTTAAAATAATTCATTTTAAATATTCAAAATTCATTAAAATAGCCAAAATAAAAAATTTAAACTGGCTCAGATTTTCAGGTTGTTACAATCTCCCCCACTTAAAACTTTTCGTCCCCGAAAAGGAACGAAGCCGAAAGTTTTTTTAAAAACCAACTCAACTTTCATTATTTTCATTACGGCTTAAGTTCTTCAATATTTCAGTTTCTAAGAACTTTTCAAATTTTTCAAAAATTTGGCTAACACCCTAAACTTTCGAATAATTTCGCCATAACCTCCCCTACACCGGGGACTTCGGGATATTTCATATAGCCTTCCATGGCCTTATTCAATCCAAAAGAAAAAGAAAAAGCCAAGCGTCTAGCTAATCGGCTCATAAAATCAACCAAAACTCAAGAAATACAACAAACATGTACCTATTTGTCGGGCAAACAATTTTATTCCTCTTCTCTAGCCTCCTTGCTATGACCTGTTCAACCGATACATATGTATACGCATACAATTTCAACCATTTTCAATACAATTCAATATTTGATTCAGTTTGACTTAAATGGTTCAAAATTTCAAAACAGTAATCAAACAAAAATCAAATAACACAATCAGCAATCAATTAGTGGATTAACATTTCAATTTCATAATTTTGATATATATATATATATATATATATATATATATATATATATATATATATATATATACTGAAAATCAAGTTTTTGATGCTAAATCACAATAATATATCCTATCTAGTTTTGGTTCTCACACCAGTCTAAAGGAAATATATAGATATCACACTTTCGAAACTCGAATATAAATATTGATGATGCGATCTCTATCATCAGTACCATCTCCGGGGGACTAGATTATGATTCTATATCTATCCAGTGTATTAAAACTTCGAATACATGTTTGCAAGGCGTATATGCAAAATCTTTATATATTGGATTGTCCAAATTCAAAATAAAATGAATATTCAACTACGTATAAAATGGTTTCAATTTTCAAAACAAAATTGGTTTTCATTTTTATTTGAAAAATATACTCTCTTTCGACCTGTTCGAGGATACGCTGATCCCATCTCTAACGAGCCATTCTCATTGGATATTACTAATCCAGTTTCTGATCAATTCTTTCGTTTGGTTTTAATGTGCCTTGTTCTCGAGCTTTGTAAACCAAAGCTCCGATACCAAATGTAGCATCCAGGAATTTCGCTCGAATCGATCGTTAAACCGACGAAGACCGTTCGAAACCCCTGATCGTATGAGAACAGGACAAATCGGAACACAAACAGAAGAACATTTCATTGTTTATTACAACAATTCCATCAGAATATAAGAACTTACAGAGTATGAATAAATATTATACAACAGAGAAAATCAGAGATTTTAAATACAAATACTGCAGCGGAAAAATAATAAAAACATAACTAAAAGAAATACACGGATACAGAGCTTTCCGAATATCACTTCAGCTATAAACCAGGTCCTGTGAATATAAATCTGCAAAAACCCAACTACTAGCTGCCCGTGCGGAAAATAAGGGCACCCAGAGTTTAGGTTAAAACAATAAACTCCAGTTCAGTCATGTGATTGGTGTGAGAACTAAAACAGTTATTGATTCAATTTTTAAAGTAAGTAATTCAAGGGACCACGCCGTATAACACGGAACGGGTTTCCTCCCAAGAATACCAATGCATATCAATAAACAGCGCAATGATTTTTCGAAAAATAAAGCTATTATAAGACCCAGGTCCCATCACACAATGCAACGCAAGCCGAGGTTAGGGTTTTACCTTATAATAGCCAAATAATGCTTCATACGTTAAAACGAATCATTTGATACTCTAATAAGTGTATAGTGTCAAAACAACCTCAATCATAAATATTAATCATAGATGACATAGTATCCCATGCTACAATGTCGCCAATACTAGGCTCTACAAATAAAACCGAAATATCACGTATTGGAAATTGGATTTCCATCATGAGTCGAGGCAAGGGGCAAGCTCCTCTCCGTTCCGAGACACTCTAGCAAATGTCTCAGGACCCCACTTTGATCCTTGGAATCGGTTGGGCCGGTCCTCTCTTACTTTTGAGGATTGGCAATTCCTAAACACACGTTTCCCGGTCCTAACAGACCTAATATCGAGGCGCCTCATTCAACAACCACACAGGTGAAAAGTATATAAATGTCAGCCAGTTTAAGCACTGACACCACCCATAGCTAGAAAGAAATGTCGTGTTCTCCCAACGGTCCATATCCCGTTTTTGACTCATACCGAGGTGTGAGGCTCGCGAATCCATGTTACACACAAAGCTTGGCCACGTAGGCCATGCTCTGATCATCAACCACAAGACTTTGCTGTGTAACAGATGCCTTGATCATTTGCCACATAGGCATGCCACACAAGCAATTCATGCCATGCGATTGATATCTATCGATATATAACCTCTGAGCTCGTATGTCTCAGAGAAGGGCGTTAAGAAAGAGAATAAATTATCCGCCGCCAAACAGATATATATTTAATAGAAATCAATCACACAGAATAAAATCCAATGTCAGACACACAATCCATTTACAAGTCCGTTCTGGGTCTGAACGAAACCGGAGGCACTTTGCTCGTATATCCGTCGATCTCCAAATACGTCTGGACGATCACCAACTGATTCCCTCCTCTTGGGTTTACAACCTAATCAAGATCATCAGTAATCACCCAAATGATGTGAAGACCCTCGGTCTTTAACCACCGTCTTCATCTTCGACTTATCGTCGAATCGGTTATTCAGAATGGGTATAAACCCGGCCTTTCTGAATAACCCACGTATATAATAAACAAATGTTACACAAGCACAACATACGCCTCATTCCAATTCATCAGTCAATTTCACATTCTCAGGAAAAGGTTCCCATTAATTTTATCAAAGATAAATTCTTTGAAATCTATTCTTTAATCTTCCTTTGAATATCATCTCAAACTAGTCGGGATTAGCGGACCACACCGAAGTAATTATTTATTTTATTTCCCAATCCCAACTTATTTATCCCATGGAGTAAAACTGGTAGTACCCCGTATCTAACACCACGATGTTATCGGTAAAACTAATTAACATTTCACGTTCAAATCTAGTTAAAGATTTAACTAACGCTTGGAGCAAAACTGGTGATACTCCTTTCTCGATCATTTCAATCTAATTAAAGACTCGTTAAAACTTCACTTAGTTTTAATTTTTAATTGGGTTAAAGAACCAACGTCATTTAAAACATGGTTCACGACAAACCCAAAATTCCATTTGATATTAAATACAAGGCTTTGAATAGAAAATATATCGTCTTATATTCAATATAAAATTCTAATTATTTTTAAAACCACTTCAAACCCAATTTATTTATTTAAAAATATTGGATTTTAATTCTAGTTCAAAACTAGTTCATTTCGATAAAAATATATTTTTATCCTTTCAAATAGGGAATTTTTCATCCCAGTTCTTTCCAATTCATATATTTTAATTTTTTCACAAATTATAGATATTTTTAATAATTTTATCAAGGCCCGTACAGTCGATTTCCAATAACGGTCATCGAACTGCACTTACAGCGACCTTTTCTAAATTAGATTTGGACGTATCTCCAAATCCAACCGTTAGATTTCAAATTTCAAATATTCATTGGAAAGCTCTTTTCGATATGAACCCAATGGTTCCGGATTCAAGATAATCCGATGGTCGGATCTCCCGTAATTTCAATTCGAAGTCAATGGTCGAAATTCACGAACTGCCGCGGCGCGGCGCGTTCTATTCAGGCCATTTAATATATATATTATATATATTTCATCTATTTCAAATCTAAACGTATTTTATAAATCGTTTTAAATTCGTTTTAAAAAAGATTTCAACTTCATATTCAATTTCAAATCAAAATTGAATATTCCACATCATCGATATATATATTTTCAAAACGTTATATTTTGAAATCACTTCCTTTTCGATATTCGAATAAAATCGATATAAATATCGTTCGCGTCAAAATGGCGCAAATCTAATCAACACGGCTTTATATATTTCAATAACTTTGTTATTCTATTCAACAATGAATATTTTCTTCAACACATGAATATATAAATTTCTTTCAACACATGAATATATATTTCTTTTCCACACATGGATATATATTACTTTATATTCTTTCTTTTCTGAATTGGAATGAGGCCCAATCAATTACCATATAATATTAATTATATTTATTCCACACAACACATGTATGTAATTGTGACGACCCCGAATCCCGTACTGACGGCGACAAGGGTAATCATTGGAATATACACATAGACAGATGATAGCAGAACAGAAATAAATAAATGCACCAGATAATGCACAATAGAATATAATGGATAAACGTAATCATCAGAGTTACACAGTATACAGGATCATACTTAGTACAAATACAGTTCAGCTATACATAATGTCTACAACGGAAAAACAAACAAATATGTAAAATAGGAGCTAAACAGCATAAAAAGAGATAAATGATAGAATCCATCTTCAGCTCCAGCTATCCAGAACAAGCCTGCTAAAAACCTGAATACAAGGCTGCCCATGTAGGAAAAGGGGCACCCGAGTTTGAAAGTGAAACAAACTACGAGTCAGTCATGGGACTGGTATGAGAAATCTATTCAACACTTTTATAATATGGCTAATCACAGGACCACGCCACTTTCACGGAACGGGTTTACTCCATTGGATTGCCAGTGCTTTAAAACAAATTATTCTTTTAAACATCACAATGCTTTTTACAAAAAATGAAGCCATAATAAGACTCAGTTCCCATCACACAATGCAACGCAAATCGGAGGATAGAGTTTTACCTTATAAGAGCCAAAATATGCTTGATACGAATAAAACAAAAGCACTTGATATTATTACCAGTGTTTATATGTTTCAAAAACAATTTCAAATCATAAATATCAATCATAGACGACATGAGCGTCCCATGACACTATGTCGCCAAATATCGGTATACAATCAAAACCGCATAGTCACGTATTTGGAAATTGGATTTCCGTCATGAACCAAGGCAAAAGATAGTCCTTACTGACTTCGCGACTCTCTAGCCCGAGCCACAGGGTCAGAGCTCGAGAGACCCTTGGATCGTCAGGGCCGGTCCATCGACGTGGATTAAAATGCCCGAATAATGCGTTTCCCCACCCTTTGGGGCGTAAATGAGCCAACGAATGACTCCATCGGACCCGGATCGTCCGATCAAACCGAGGCGCCTCGCAACAGCAACAACCACATAAGTCAAACTCGTCAGGGCGTGTAAAACCACTGACGCCACTTCTAACTAGAAGGAAACGCATGCCCTCCCTGATGTACTCTCCCGTTTTTGGTTCATACCGGGGTGTGAGGTTCGCGAATTTATGTTATACACAAAGCTACGCCACACAGGCGGTGCTTTGATCATCTCCACAAGACTTTGCATTTCAACAGAAGCCCTGATCACTGCATCTTAGCATGCCACACAGGCAATTCACACCATGCAACTGATAGCTATCAATCACACAGAATAAATTCCAATGTCAAACACACTGTCCATTTGCAAGTCCGTTCTGGGTCTGAACGAAATCGGAGGCACTGAATACCTCGCAAACCCATTCATCACCACGTACGTCTGGACGATCACCACTCATTATCCATATTTCAGGATGCCTTCCAATCAAGACCTCGGTTACCATCCAAACGAGGTGAAGATCTCCGGTCTTCGACCACCGTCTTCATCTTCGATATCTTATCGTCGATTCAGTTATTCAGAATGGGATAAACCCGGTCCTTCATACCAACTCGCGTATATAATAAACAAGTACAATACTAACATACATACGCATCATTTCAATTCATTAGTCACTAACCGTCAATCAGTAAAAGAACGATTTCCCAAATATTAACCCCGAAGGCCAAAACCAACATCAGATCGACACCCAGGAAACCATTCGACTTAGCCAACCTTCAGTTAATTTCTAAATCACATCCATATCATTTATAATATTTTATAACGATTTATCATTATTTTTATTTATTTTAAAATAGCCAATTTATTCAAAACGACGCTTCGGGCCATAACGCGGCCGTGGCGTTGTTTTTCTTTAGATTTGATTTTCACATATCTGAAAATCTGACCGTTGGATCTTCACAAAATGTACATCATTAGAAAGATTATTTCTAAACGAATCCAACGGTTCCAGTTTCGGGAAATTCCGACCGTCGGATCTTCCGGTATAATCGTTTGAAGTTTTGATTTCGAAATACGAACTACAGCGACGTTATTCGATTAAATATATACATATATATATATAATCGATTCTAGCACTATTTTTCTTCAGATTTGAATTAAACATTCCAGACAATCCAACCGTTGGATTTTTACAAAGTTGGTGCCGTTGGAAAGATATTTCCAAAGCGAACCCAACAGTTGCGATTTCGGGAAAACTAATGGTCGGATCTCCCATACTAATCGTTTGAAATCACGGTTTCAAAATACGAACTGCAGCGTCGTTTTTCGATATATTTCAATTCTATTTATATATATATATATATATATATATTGATTCTTCGATTTCAAAGCTATATTCTTTTCATACATTTGATAAAAATTATATTTTAATCTAATTGTCTTCTATTTCAACACTTCACTATTTTTAACAATTCATGTAGATAATAAAAATGTGATTTTTAATGTAAAACAATTTATTTCAAAACACGATTATTTTATATATTTCACATAGGTTATAAAATAGGATTTTTATTATAAAACAATTTATTTCAAAACAAGATTATTTTATACAATTCATATTGGTGTTAAAAATAGGATTTTTATTATAAAACAATTTATTTCAGAATATGAATACCATTCGACACATGAATTTCAATTCAATGAATGAATATCGATCCAACACATGACGGTTTTCTATAGTTTGTATATATAGATAAAAATGTGATTTTTTTATATTTTAAAAACACGAATACCATTCAACACATGTATTTCAATTCAACGAATGAATATCGATTCAACACATGAAGGTTTTCTATAGTTTGTATATATAGATGAAAATGTGATTTTTATATTTTAAAAACACGAATACCATTCAACACATGAATTTCAATTCAACGAATGAATATCGATTCAACACATGAAGGTTTTCTATAGTTTATATAAACCAATAAAAAGGTGATTTTTATATTTAAAACACGAATACCATTTAACACATGAATTTCAATTCAACGAATGAATATCGATTCAACACATGAAGGTTTTCTATTCAACGAATAAATATAGTTTCAACAAATGAAAATAATTCAAACACATGAATATTATTCAAAATTTCGGCAGCATAACGGCAGTGTAGTTAAAACTGGGGATGTCCCTAGTACGGCTCCTCGCTCTACCTTAAAGCCTCGCAGCTTTTGACAATGGGGAATCATGCATCTAGTTCGCACGCAGGCGGCATGTATATTTATTTCATTTCGACAAACTAATCCTATGTGGTTTCAACCAACTATTTCAACCACAAACGGGTATTTTTCAACCACAATCAATATCAACCACAAACAATTCCAATCAACCATTCGCTATCAATCAATTTTCACACCAATCACAATCAATAAATATCGTCCATGGTTTGTGGACGAGGGGTAAATATATATATATTTATATACACATATATATATATAGCAATTCACTTCAATTTCAACACATTTATAATTTTTTACAATGCATATACAACTTATATATCGAACGTACAACTTATACAACGCTTATACCAGAGGTGTACAATGCTTATATAAATCATACATCGACTATATAATTTATACATCGTCGTTTTACATATCGTTTATAGTTTAGAAATCTCACATTGGGTTCCACTCCACCAAAAATAGTAGAAGGCTCAGAAAAATATGCGGTCTCTTCTAGAATGTAGAAGACGCCCACACGAGTCCACTGTCTCTTGTTTCACTGGATTTCGTCAAAATAGCAAAAAGATTAGCTTTTACAGTGAAATCATAAACCATAGCGCTTTAAAGTGCAATATAATAGTTTGAAATAAAATAAACTGATACTTTTTCGCAATGGTTCAAACCTAGGTCATCGATTATTGCACAAACCGTGAAGCGGTTGGACGATCGGAGGGTAAAGCATTGTAGAGGACGGAGCAGGCTTCCCGCGCCACCTTGTGGGGCCTAGATCGATGCAGCAGGCGGGTCACGGCGGCGAGCTGAAGGTGCGGACTTTAGAGCGTCGATTCCCCTTGTACACGCGACGAGAATTCACAAAACCGACATGGATTTGAAGATCGAAGGGATATCTATAAAATTCTCCAAAGGAGTAGCACGTTTTATTGCGTGTAGGAGGAGGGAAGGAGGAGAGAAGTTGGGAGCAGAAGGTGTCGTCGGGTTTGAGGATCGTCGGGGAGTGAGAAGGCTGATGTAGACCAATGAGGATTTTTTTTATATTTATAAATTTTAAAATCTGAAAATACCCCTTGCCACACACGAACACCAATCCAAACCCAACGACTATCGTCCCTAGCGTTTTACCCCCATTCCGAACACAATGGAATATGTTTCGAAGGCCCATTCGAATGCTTCAGTCGGTTTTCATTCAAATTACAATATAAAACATTCAATATTTGATTTGAACGCACATTTCAATTTGCCAGGGCCACAAACTGATTCGAAAAATTCCAGAAAAATAAATCTGGCTATGTTTTGATGATATGGTCCCAACAAAACTAGATTCGTCGAATTCTGAGACCGTTTGCAAAAAGGCCCATTTCTGGTCGATCCAATTTAACTTTAATTCACCAGAACACGTTTTCCTTTTCCACGCTCACATACTAGCTTCAAGAATTATGAAATTTGAAACCTAGCAATAACTTCACATCCCGGATCCAACATAAGTGGTTTCGTCGAATTCCGAGGTCGTATGCAAAATGGTCATTTACTGGTCGATCCAATTTAATAGAAATCGACCATACTCATTTTCCTTTGCCACGCTCACATATCAACTTCAAAAATTATGAAATTTGAAACCTAGCAATAACTTTACATCCCGGATCCAACAAAAGTGGTTTTGTCGAATTCCGAGGTCGTATGCAAAATGGCCAATTTCACGGGCTATATAAATTCCATAGCGACCTTTATGAAAATTCATCTGGCCATAACTTTTGCTTCCTACTATGAAACTTCGATTTTTCAGATTCGTTAGAAAGATATTCACTAACAGATTTAAATATTTTTGGTTTCACTCAAATCCGTTTTGTTTTGCACCCGGTGCAGTCAGTCAAGGTTTAAATTCAAATTTTGAAACTGCCGCGCCATTTCAGGCCTTGTTTATAATTAGAATTAATTATATTCGTTTTCAAATGTCGATTCACTCTTACTTTTCATCGCTATTATTTAAAATATTTATTTTAAATATTTAAAATCCATTATTTTAGCCAATTTAAAAAATTTAAATTGGTTCAGATTTTCTGGGTCGTTACAATCTCCCCCACTTAAAACTTTTCGTCCCTGAAAAAGAACAAAGTCTAAAGTGGTTTGATTAATCAACTTTACGTCCGATCTGGCTTCCATTCTCCAACTTTTCAGTTTCTGAGTATTTTCAAATTCTTCAAAAATTTGGCTAACACCCGGAATTTTCGAAAAAATTCGCCATAACCTCCTTTGTACGGGGAGAGGTTTGGAAATTTATTGGGCCGTATTAGGTACCCAATAAATCCTAATAAGCATACACATATTTATAGTGATATATTCTGGTGTTTACAGGGGAGTGTGTATTGATAATAACTCCAGAGAATAAATTCTCGTCACCCTGTCAAAGCCTGAGGGAGTGTGTATTTAAAATGCTCCAGAGGATAAATCCTCGTCACCTCGTCCCGTGTGGGAAATAAATAGTCCATGTGCCGTATCTAATGACTAGAGAGATGTGGTTATTGTCAACTCCAGACCCGTGTGGGGTTTTTATTAATCTGGCAATTTAATCGTTACAATTTAAATAGTCCATATCAGTCATCACTTCAACCTGTAAAATATAGTCATCGCCATACAAGTCTCTCGCTCGTATGGTAAGTCTTCCACCTCGTCACACAAGCTCCAAATGCTTATGTGCTATATGATGAAGTATGTCTATCTTCAGAAATATGCCATGCAATGTAGTTCAAAATTAATTGTTACTATCCTATGGCGACGTTTATTATTACACATAGAACAACCAGCACTCCGCATCCAATGGCATTCACAGGAGTTGATATAATAATATTTCGCATCCAACTCATTAAGGTTTACCTATTTGTCGGGCACGCAAATAAAATCTTTACTCAACAGCTAATCCATTTACCTGTTCAAACATATATAATGCACAAGTATATATTTCTATCTATTTTCTAATCAGTTTAATGTGTGATTTGAATGAATAAATTCTACCATTCATTCTATTATTGATTAAATTAACTATCGTTCTAATAATTTAATTAATCAAATCTACTAACACACAACACAAGCAACAATCAAATTGTTTATAACTTTTCAAAAATATACTAATCAATTTCTATATTTCTTTAAAATCATTCAGACTATAGAATTAAAAATGCACATCCATGGAAAGAAAATAACAATAGAGTAGAGAACTATTGGTAAATGCAAAGTATGGTAATTGTACCTTGCACCGGAGTCAATCAGAGATATCCACTCGGCATCTAGGATAGGCTTTCTGAATGCTCTCCTCAGTTTCCCAAGTACAATCTCGTGGATCTCCACTCCATTGCACTTTGACCAAGTGAACTTTCTTGTTCCTCAGCTCTTTGGTTTCTTTGCCGATGATCTTTAGCGGCTCTCTTCTCACAGCTAATTCTGGAGTAATTTCAATATCCTGTTGAGCTGCTTCTTCCACGATCAAGTCTGGATCATGAACGTGCTTTCGAAGTTGAGATATGTGAAATACATCATGAACTCCAGGAAACCAATCAGGCAGTTTAACCCTATAAGCGAGAGTTCCGATCCGTTCCAGAATGGGAAACGGACAAATAAATTTGGGCACCAACATTCCAGTTTTACCGAACCGGGTAACTCCTCTCATCGGCGATACTTTCAAATATACATAGTCGCCAACAGCAAATGATACATCCCTTCTTCTCCTATCGGCATAACTCTTTTGTCGGCTTTGAGCGGCGAGTAATCGCTTCTTAATAAAGTCGATTTTGTCGGCATCTACTCGGATCATATCGGGCCCTAACACGAGTCTATTACCGGGTTCGACCCAACAAGCAGGAGATCGACACGGTCTACCATACAATGCTTCGAATGGTGACATTGTCAGGCTTGCCTGGTAATTGTTATTATATGAGAATTCAGCCAAATGCAGATGATCTTCCCATGATCCACCAAAATCTAGAACACAAGACCGCAATAGATCTTCTAAAATACGATTCTCCCTCTCTGTCTGACCGTCTGTCTAAGGATGATAAGCGGTGCTCAAGTTCAACTTTGTTCCCAGCTCTACTTGAAATGCCTCCCAGAATTTACTAGTAAATATTGTACCTCTATCACTGACTATATTGAGCGGCACTTCATGTAGTCTAACTATTTCCTTGAAGTATATCTGCGGCAGACTCAGAGCAGTTCTGTTTGATCTGACAGGTATGAAATGGGCGGTCTTCGTGAAGCGATCTACGATCACCCAAATACTGTCATTTCCTTTTCTGGTTCTGGGAAAACCATCAATGAAGTCCATGGAAATATGTTCCCACTTCCAACCAGGAACGTCTAGCGGTTGCAATAATCCAGCAAGTTTTTGTTGGTCGCTTTTGACTAGCTGGCAAGTAGGGCATCGACTAACATATATCGACATGTCTCTTTTTAACGACTTCCATCAGAATGTTCGCTTGATAACCTTATACATTTTACTCACACCCGGATGGATACTGAGCCTAGATTTGTGGCATTCATCAAGCACATCTCTTCTGAGTTCAGGAATTTCTGGAACACAAATTCGTCCTTCTAACCTCAGAATCCCTTCGCTGTCGAGCTGGAAATCCGAAGCATTGCCTTCACGAATTCGCTGGCTCATTCCTTTGATAAATTGGTCATCTTTCTGGAGAGCCGATATCTTGTCAATCAACGAAGTCGCAATGATAAAACTGGCGATCATTTCATTCTTTCGGCTTAACGCATCGGCCACGACATTGGCTTTCCCTGGAGTGTATAGAATCTCAAAATCATATGATGCAAGGAACTCTAGCCAACGTTGCTGCCTTAGATTCATGTCTTTCTGGGTGAATAGATACTTTAACAGCTAGTGATCTGTAAATGGTTCAAATCTCTCACCCAGAAGATAGTGTCTCCAGATTTTCAAGGCAAATACTATAGCCTATAACTCAAGATCATGAGTTACGTAGTTTTTCTCATGCGGCTTCAACTGACGGCTAGCATAAGCAATCACTTGACCACTTTGCATTAACACTGCACCAAGGCCTTCTCTTGAAGCATCAGTTCAGACTTTTAAATCCTGATTGCCATCAATGATGGTTAACACTGGAGCAGTCGTTAATCCTAACTTTAGCTCTTCAAAAGTGTCTTCACTTTCTGGAGTCCATTTGAATTTAGAGTGCTTCTTTGTAAGCTTCGTTAAGTGACCAGATATCTTCGAAAAGTTTTTAACGAACTTCCAGTAATAACTAGCCAATCCGAGAAAACTTCTGACTTCTGTAGGAGTACTGGGCTGTTTCCAATTTTGAATAGCCGTGATTTTACTTGGATCCGCAGCAATTCCTTCTTTTGATACGACGTGGCCTAGAAACTTCACTTCATCTTGCCAGAATATACATTTGGAAAATTTAGCTTTCAATACATTCCTTCTCAGAATTTCTAGAACCTGTTCCAAATGCTTTTCATGCTCGGCCTTTGATTTAGAGAAGAGTAGAATATCGTCAATAAAAACCAGAACAAACTTATTCAAAACTCCCCTGAACACTCTGTTCATCAAATCGACGAAGTATGCTGGAGCGTTACATAAGCCGAATGGCATTACTAACCACTCGTAGAATAAGTCTGGACCTCTGAATGTTGTCATTGGAACACACTCTTCGGCAATTCGAAGCTGATGGAAACCTGTAGCTAGGTCCATTCGTGAAAATACTTGTGCGCCATTTAGACGACCCAATAAATCATCAATTCGTGGCAATGGATATTTGTTCTTTATTGTCTGCTTGTTCAAATCACGATAATCCACACATAGCCGTAGAGTACCGTCATATTTTGGGACAAACACCACTGCTGCACCCCAATCAGAGAAACTAGGCCTGATCAGACCCTTCCATACGAGTTGTCGTGTTTGATTGTCTAATTCCTCTTTCTCTTTCAAGGACATTCTTCGAATAGCCTGAACTACCGGCCTTGCATTCGGAATTAAAGCAAATTTGAAATCTATTTCTCTACGGGGGTAAGCGAACAACTTCTTCGAACACATCCGCATAGTTCTTGACGATAGGAATGTCTTTGATGAGGTCAGGAATATTCTCTGTGACTTCAGGGATATTTTCTATTTGAACAGGAGAAATATCCAAAGCTGCCCAGAAGTCTTTTCTATTAGCCTTCTGACCTTCACAGGGAATATTTATATAATCACCTGATTTAATCTTTGCCCTAACAACTCTCTCGGCGCATTTAACCTCTGCCTCATATTTGGTCAACCAGTCTAATCCCAAGATAAGATCAAACTCTGTAAAATTCATGACGACCGCGATGGTAGGGAATTTATAGCAGGAAAAAGAGACAGGTACTGCACCAACCAAACTGAGATCAATGGAACCCCCAACCGGATTTTGGACAGTCATTGGTTCTTTGAGCTTCTTCAAATTCAAATCCAGTTTCTTAACTACATTCTTGGCAATGAAGCTTCGTGACGCGCCTGTATCAAACAACACTTTAACTGGAATGTTTTTGACATTGAGCGTGCCTTCTAAAACATCTGGCCTCTCCTGAACAACTGAGGGCCCAGAAGTTCCTGGTACTTCATTTATATGTACTGTTTTAGACTTCTTGAATAGCGAGCAGGCCTTTGAAAGATGACCAGTCTGATGGCATTGACTGCACTTTCTATTCTCTAGAAACTTCTTACCGGATTTAGACCCATCCTTTACTCGTTTCTTTAGAGATCTGCAACTTACCGAGAGATGCCCTTGCCTATTGCAGTTACTGCAAACAGCTGTCGTTACTAGTTCTTTCTCGGATCTGGCCCTTTTTCGATTTACTTTGGGCTCCTTACTGACTTCTGACATTGTACTAGCCTCAGGACGATCAGTTTTAGACTCAATTTTATTACTAGAGCTGACTTCCTCTTCGTACTGTAACATACCTTTCTTGTCTAAATCTACGTACTGGTAAGCCATGTATATCATTTCAGAGAAAGGGAGCTTCACATTCCTCATTACACTGTTCTAATATTTTCTTTGAAGGACATGAATAAATCTCAGATTTTTCCTCTTTGGATCTTGAATCAGATGAGGAGCAAAGTGAGAAAGTTCATTGAATTTCTTATGATATTCTGGGATGGTCATATCACCTTGTATCAGATAAGAAAATTCTTCACATAATCACTCGGTTGCTTCGGGAGGAGTAAATCTTTCTAAGAAAATCACTTTGAATCTATCCCAGGTGATATCACCTTCTGGATTATCCTTAATAATTGAATCCCACCAGAACAAAGCTTCGTCTTTGAGTGCCCAGTAGGCCAGTAATCTTTTCTGGTCATCCCTCAGCTTTATACCGTCAAAGATTTTATCAGCAGATCGAATCCAAGCTTGTGTTCTCATAATATATTCTTCGCCCGAGAACGGCTTTCCACCCAGATTTGTATATTTCATAAATAGAGCTTCTATATCCGGGTCAGTATTACTTCTTCTGTTTCTGGCACTCATTTTCTAGTACGTCTGCAAATGGCAGACAAAGTGTCAGGTCAACAGAAAAGATATTTGAAAACATAGAAACAAATACTTCAAATGTAAATGTGTCTACCGGGGTGTATTTCATTCTGCTTTACTCATACTAGGATATTACTGATCCTATCTATAATGAGTTACCCGTCCTAGAACACTACTGGTTCTATTTCTGACGAGTTCGTTAATATGTTATATTCCAGCACTAAGCTTAACCAAAGCTCTGATACCACGTTGTGATGACCCCGAATCCCGTAATGACGGCGACAAGGGTAATCATTGGAATATACACATAGACAGATAATAGCAGAACAGAAATAAATAAATACACCAGATAATGCATAATAGAATATACTGGATAAACGTAATCATCAGAGTTACACATTATACAGGATCATACTTAGTACAAATACAGTTCAGCTATACATAATGTCTACAGCGGAAAAGCAAACAAATATGTACAATAGGAGCTGAACATCATGAAAAGAGATAAATGATAGAATCCATCTTCAGCTCCAGCTATCCAGAACAAGCCTGCTAAAAACCTGAATACAAGGCTGCCCGTGTAGGAAAAGGGGCACCCGAGTTTGAAAGTGAAACAAACTACGAGCCAGTCATGGGACTGGTATGAGAAATCTACTCAACACTTTTATAATATGGCTAGTCACAGGACCACGCCACTTTCGCGGAACGGGTTTACTCCATTGGATTGCTAGTGCTTTAAAACAAATCATTCATTTAAACATCGCAATGTTTTTTACAAAAAATGAAGCCATTATAAGACTCAGTTCCCATCACACAATGCATCGCAAACCGGAGGATAGAGTTTTACCTTATAAGGGCCAAAATATGCTTGATACGAATAGAACAAAAGCATTTTTTATTATTACCAGTGTTTATATGTTTCAAAAACAATTTCAAATCATAAATATCAATCATAGACGACATGAGGGTCCCATGCCACTATGTCGCCAAATATAGGTATACAATCAAAACCGCACAGTCACGTATTTGGAAATTGGATTTCCGTCGTGAACCAAGGCAAAAGATAGTCCTTACCGACTTCGCGACTCTCTAGCCCGAGCCACAGGATCAGAGCTCGAGTGACCCTTGGATCGGCAGGGCCGGTCCACCGACGTGGATTAAAATGCCAGAACAATGCGTTTCCCCACCCTTTGGTGCGTAAATGAGCCAACGAATGACTCCATCGGACCCGGATCGTCCGATCAAACCGAGGTGCCTCGCAACAGCAACAACCACATAAGTCAAACTCATCAGGGCGTGTAAAACCACTGACGCCACTTCTAACTAGAAGGAAACGCATGCCCTCCCTGAAGTCCTCTCCCGTTTCTGGTTCATACCAAGTTGTGAGGTTCGCGAATTTACGTTATACACAAAGCTACGCCACACAGGCGGTGCTTTGATCATCTCCACCAGACTTTGCTTTTCAACAGAAGCCCTGATCACTACATCTTAGCATGCCACACAGGCAATTCACACCATGCAACTGATAGCTATCAATCACACAGAATAAATTCCAATGTCAGACACACTGACCATTTGCAAGTCCGTTCTGGGTATGAACGAAACCGGAGGCACTGAATACCTCGCAAACCAATCGATCACCACGTACGTCTGGACGATCACCACTCATTATCCATATTTCGGGATGCCTCCCAATCAGGACCTCGGTTACCATCCAAACGAGGTGAAGATCTCCGGTCTTCGACCACCGTCTTCATCTTCGATATCTTATCATCGATTCAGTTATTCAGAATGGGATAAACCCGGTCTTTCTAAGCAACTCGCGTATATAATAAACAAGTGCAACACTAACATACATACGCATCATTTCAATTCATTAGTCACTAACCGTCAATCAGTAAGAGAACGATTTTCAAAATATTAACCCCGAAGGCCGAAACCAACATCAGATCAACACCCAGGAAACCATTCGACTTTGCCAACCTTCAGTTAATTTCTAAATCACATCCATATCGTTTATAATATTTCATAATGATTTATCGCTATTTTTATTTATTTTAAAATAACCAATTTATTCAAAACGACGCTTCGGGCCATAACGCGGCCGTGGCGCTGTTTTTCTTTAGATTTGATTTACACATATCTGAAAATCTAACCGTTGGATCTTCACAAAATTTACATCATTAGAAAGATCTTTTCAAAACGAATCCAATGGTTCCAGTTTCGGGAAATTCCGATGGTCGGATCTCCCGGTATAATCATTTGAAGTTTCGATTTTGAAATACGAACTGCAGCATCGTTATTCGATTAAATATAATTATATTTATATATATATATATATATATAAATATAATCGATTCTGACGCTGTTTTTCTTCAGATTTGAATTAAACATTCCATACAATCCAACCGTTGGATTTTTACAAAGTTGGTGCCGTTGGAAAGATATTTCCAAAGCGAACCCAACGGTTGCGATTTCGGGAAAATCCGATGGTCGGATCTCCCATACTAATCGTTTGAAATCACGGTTTCAAAATACGAACTGCAGCGTTGTTTTTCGATATATTTCAATTCTATTTATATATATATATCGATTCTTTGATTTCAAAGCTATATTCTTTTCATACATTTGATAAAAATTATATTTTTATCTAACTGTCTTCTATTTCAACACTTCACTATTTTTAACAATTCATGTATATAATAAAAATGTGATTTTTAATGTAAAACAATTTATTTCAAAACACGACTATTTTATATATTTCATATAGGTGATAAAATAGGATTTTTATTATAAAACAATTTGTTTCAAAACAAGATTATTTTATACATTTCATATTGGTGTTAAAAATAGGATTTTTATTATAAAACAATTTATTTCAAAATATGAATACCATTCAACACATGAATTTCAATTCAACGAATGAATATCGATCCAACACATGACGGTTTTCTATAGTTTGTATATATAGATAAAAATGTGATTTTTTTTTATATTTTAAAAACACCAATACCATTCAACACATGAATTTCAATTCAACGAATGAATATCGATTCAACACATGAAGGTTTTCTATAGTTTGTATATATAGATAAAAATGTGATTTTTATATTTTAAAAACACGAATACCATTCAACACATGAATTTCAATTCAACGAATGAATATCGATTCAACACATGAAGGTTTTCTATAGTTTATATAAACCGCTAAAAAGGTGATTTTTATATTTAAAACACGAATACCATTCAACACATGAATTTCAATTCAACGAATGAATATCAATTCAACACATGAAGGTTTTCTATTCAACGAATAAATATAGTTTCAACAAATGAAAATAATTCATACACATGAATATTATTCAAAATTTCGGCAACATAACGGCAGGGTAGTTAAAACCGGGGCCGTCCCTAGTACGGCTCCTCGCTCTACCTTAAAGCCTCGCAGCTTTTGACAACGGGGAATCATGCATCTAGTTCGCACGCAGGCGCATGTATATCTATTTCATTTCCACAAACTAATCCTATGTGGTTTCAACCAAATATTTCAACCACAAACGGGTATTTTTCAACCCTAATCAATCAATATCAACCACAAACAATTCCAATTAACCATTCGCTATCAATCAATTTTCACACCAGTCACAATCAATAAATATCGTCCATGGTTTGTGGACGAGGGTCGTATATATATATATATTTATATATAGCAATTCACTTCTAGTTCAACACATTTATAATTTTTTACAATGCATATACAACTTATATATTGAACGTACAACTTATACAACGCTTATACAAGAGGTGTACAACGCTTATATAACACATACATCGACTATATAATTTATACATCGTCGTTTTCCATATTGTTTATAGTTTAGAAATCTCACATTGGGTTCCACTCCACCAAAAATAGCAGAAGGCTCAGAAAAATATGCTGTCTCTTCTAGAATGTAGAAGACGTCCACACGAGTCCACTGTCTCTTGTTTCACTGGATTTCGTCAACATAGCAAAAAAATATGATTTTTACAGTGAAATGATAAACCGTAGCGCTTTAAAGTGCTATAGAATAGTTTGAAATAAAATAAACTGATACCTTTCCGCAATGGTTCAAACCTAGGTCATCGATTATCGCACAAACCGTGAAGCGGTTGGACGATCGGAGGGTACAGCATTGTAGAGGACAGAGCAGGCTTCCCGCGCCACCTGGTGGGGCCCAGATCGATGCAGCAGGCGGGTCATGGCGGCGAGCTGAAGGTGCGGACTTTAGAGCGTCGATTCCCCTTGTACACGCGACGAGAATTCACAAAACCGACATGGATTTGAAGATCTAAGGGAGATCTATAAAATTCTCCAAAGGAGCAGCACGTTTTATTGCGTGTAGGAGGAGGGAAGGAGGAGAGAAGTTGGGAGCAGAAGGCGCCGTCGGGTTTGAGGATCGTCGGGGAGAGAGAAGGCTGATGTGGACCAATGAGGATTTTTTATATACTTATAAATTTTAAAATCCGAAAATACCACTTGCCACACACGGACACCAATCCAAACCCAACGACTGTCGTCCTTAGCGTTTTAGCCCCATTCCGAAACACAATGGAATATGTTTCCAAGGCCCATTCGAATGTTTCAGTCAGTTTTCATTCAAATTAAAATATAAAACATTCAATATTTGATTTGAACGTACATTTCAATTTGCCAGGGCCACAAACTAATTCAAAAAATTCCAGAAAAATAAATCTGGCTATGTTTTAACGATACGGTCCCAACAAAACTAGTTTTGTCGAATTCTGAGACCGTTTGCAAAAAGGCCCATTTCTGGTCGATCCAATTTAACTGTAATTCACCAGAACACGTTTTCCTTTGCCACGCTCACATACTAGCTTCAAGAATTATGAAATTTGAAACCTAGCAATAACTTCGCATCCCGGATCCAACATAAGTGGTTTCGTCGAATTCCGAGGTCGTATGCAAAATGGTCATTTTCTGGTCGATCCAATTTAATAGAAATCGACCAAACTCATTTTCCTTTGCCACGCTCACATATCAACTTCAAAAATTATGAAATTTGAAACCTAGCAATAACTTTACATCCAGGATCCAACAAAAGTGGTTTCGTCGAATTCCGAGGTCGTATGCAAAATGGCCAATTTCATGGGCTATATAAATTCCATAGCGACCTTTCTGAAAATTCATCTGGCCATAACTTTTGCTTCCTACTATGAAACTTCGATTTTTCAGATTTGTTAGAAAGAAATTCACTGACAGATTTAAATATTTTTGGTTTCACTCAAATCCGTTTTGTTTTGCACCCGGTGCAGTCAGTCAAAGTTTGAATTCAAATTTTGAAACTGCCGCGCCATTTCAGGCCTTGTTTATAATTAGAATTAATTATATTCGTTTTCAAATGTCGATTCACTCTTACTTTTCATCGGTATTATTTAAAATATTTATTTTAAATATTTAAAATCCATTATTTTAGCCAATTCAAAAATTTTAAATTGGTTCAGATTTTCTGGTTCGTTACAGTAATAGCAACAATAAATAATCAACCATCATCCCAAGTGCACAACACAACTGTCTGTCAACCTATCGATCGACACACAACTAATTATTGGGACTAGTGTACGTCAAATATCATCCCAATACGCGTGTGGGTTTTCAAATCAACAAATACTGAATATTATTTGTGCAGTTGGGCGACGTGTAAAATTTATCGTCCCAATCAATATCACTCAAATCAGTGTACATAAACAAACCGTCTGGTTTGTAAATGAATATTTTATTTTATTCACACAAGTTAAAAATTATTTTTTTAACGATAAAATATTTTATTTCAACACATGAATTTTTATTCAGTTCATTTACACAATAAAATGATATTTTTATTTTTCTAACTCATTTTAGAAAATTTCGGCGGCATAACGGCACGATACAAGAAACGGGACAAGGCCTAGCCTTATCCCCGGTCTAGTAATGGCCCACGCCATACACATATAATTCAAATCAATTCCATTTCACCAAACAATCAAATTCAAATCAAATATTCTAACCAACTACACAACCAAACAAACAAGTCCATGGTCTGTGGACGATGGTGTCGGGTGCTACTAAACACCGTCTGCATCCGATTATATATTTATAACTAGGAAAGAAAATTTAGAGTGAGAAGTTCTCACCGAAAGCTAACAAAACACCGCGACTCTTCATATGTAGGATGTCTCGATTTCTGAACCGCTCGGATTTCATTTTGATTTCCGTCTGATCCTTCGCCATCTGTTTCACGCTGTTGATTATTAAAAATCACATTTTTATACTTTCACTACATATATAAAAATCAAATCATTATTCTCACTATTTCATGATAAAAATAAAATTCATATTTTTATTTCACCTTGTATAAAAACCATATTTTTATTCACCACTTCGTTAGAAAAATTATATTTTTATATTGCTCTTCTTCTAATAAAGATTATATTTTTATTACTCTACATGAATAAAAATCATATTCTTACTATCATACTTATATAAAAATCATATTTTTAATATGCCACTAGTATAAAAATTATATTTTTAACCTTTCTACATTATAAAAATTATATTTTTATCCTTTCTATATTAAAAAAATTATATTTTTATAATGTTGCTACCTACATAAAAAAAATCCTCTTTTTTTAATAAAAATCACAACTTTGCAGTGTAAAAATCCAATCTTTACGGTTTGAAAAATCTAAACTTTGTCATGTTAAAAATCTTATATTTATTTCGAACACTATATATAAAAATCGAAGCTTTACGTTGTTTATATATAAAAATCACAACTTCTCTTAGCAAAAAATCAAATCTTTACCGCATAAAAATCCATGCCTTTATCGTATAAAAATCTAAGCTTTCCCCTTTTTTTCTTTTCCATTTCATAGTAAAATAAAATAAAAACTTCACATTAAAAATAATTATTTGAATTTTTAAAACAAGATTACTCACATTTTGAAGAGGAGGAGGGGGAAGTTCACCAGCGTTCGGAGGAGGGAGCTGATGGCGTCGGCGTCGGGTGCTATGGGATTGGGGCTCGCGCGGATTTGGTTCGGGTTTAGTGTTTGTAGGTTGGGGGTTTCGAATAGACGGCTTGCGTGGATGGGGAGGGGACCGGAGGGCGAAGGGGGAGAGGCGGCCGTTGCCTGTGGTGGCCAGAAGAACTCCGGTGGTGGCGGTTTCGTCGTTCGATGAGGGAGCAGATTCTTTTTTTTATGTTCGACTTGAACGAATGATTGGGGAGGGAGGGCTTTGACCAGGTTAGGGAGAAAAGGGCTGTGACCCATTAATTTATTCAATTATTTAATTATTTTAATTTTCAAAAGAGTTGATTTTTCATTCGAACTCCAAACGAGACCCAACGACTGTCACTCCTAGCTAATTACCCCCATTCATAAGACAATGGGATATGTTCCGTAAGCCAGTTTGGCCGTTTCGATCAGTTTTCGTCAAAATCAAAATATAACTCTATATATTGAGTTTGAACGCACATTTCAATTCACCGGGGCCACATATTAACTCTAAAAAATCCAGAAAAATTATTTCTTGCTTCGTATTGACGATATGGTCCTAACAAAGCTAATTTCATCAAATTCTAAGACCGCTTGAAAAATGGCCATTTTCTGGTCGACCCGAATTTAATTGAAACTGTTAAAACATGTTTAACTTCGCCACGCTCACATATTGATTCGAAAAATTACGAAAATTGGAATCTAGCAATTACTAGACATCCCGGATCAAACAAAGGTGGTTTCGTCCAAATCCGAGGTCGTTTGCAAAAATTCAATTTTTAAGGGCCAGAATTCCATAGCGACTATTCTGAATTTTCAACTGGGCATATCTTTTTATTCCCGCTATGAAATTTTGATTTTTCAGATTCGTTGCAAAGATATTCTCTAATAGATTCTAACATTTTTGGTTTCACTAAATTCCGGTTTATTTTGAATCCTGTACATTTATTTGAAATTTGAAATCGAATTTTCGAACTACCGCGCCATTTTCAATTCCTTTTATAATTTAAAATAAATATTTGTATTCTATCGACGATCTATATAATACATACGTTCGAATTATATTCAAAATAAATTTTCTCATCATTATTATTTAAAATAATTCATTTCAAATATTCAAAATTCATTAAAATTGCCAAAATAAAAAATTTAAACTGGCTCAGATTTTCGGGTTTTTACAATAATTCATTTTAAATCTTCAAAATTGCCAAAATAAAAATTTTAAATTGGTTCGGATTCCCGGGTTATTACAATCTCCCCCACTTAAAACTTTTCGTCCCTGCAAAGGAACGAAGCTGAAAGTTGTTTAACAAATCAACTCAAATTCCATTATTTTCATTACGGCTTAAGTTCTTCAAGTATTCAGTTTCTAAGTACTTTTCAAATTTTTCAGAAATTTGGCTAACACCCTAAATTTTCGAAAATTTTCGCCATAACCTCCCCTGCACCGGGAACTTCGATATATTTCAAATAGCCTCCCATGGCCCTCACCAATCCAAAAGAAAAAGAAAAAGCCAATCGGCTCATAAAATCATCCAAACCCAAAGAAATACAATAAACATGTACCTATTTGTTGGGCAAACAAATTTATTCTTCTGGTCTAGCCTCCTTGCCATGACCTGTTCAATGTATATACATGTATATGCATGCAAATGCGACTAATTTTCAATACAACTCACTATTTGGTTCAATTTGGCTAAAGGTTCAACCTTTAATTAATCGAACAATAATCAAACAACACAATCAGCAATCAATTAGTTGATTAGCTTTTCAAATTCATAACTTTGATACATAGTCCAAAAATAAGATTTTTGATACTAAATCACAACAGTAAGTCCTATCTAATTTTGGTTCTCACACCAGTCAATTGGAATCATATAGAAATCCCACTTTCGTAGGTCGAATATAAATGCTGATGACGCCGCGACATCATCAAAATTATCCCCGGGCGACTAGAGTGTGATTCTATATCTATCCAGTATATTAAAACTTCGAATACCCGTGGACCAGACGTATATGCAAAATCTTTATATATTGGATTGTCCAAATTCAATACAAATAAATATTCAAATAGGTTGAATAAGGTTTAAATTTTCAAAACAAAAATTGTTCTCATTTTAAAAATATACTCTTCACACTCGTTCTAGGATACTACTGATCCCATCTCTAACGAGTCATTCTTATTGGATATTATTAATCCAATCTCTGATGAATTCTTTCGTATGGTTCTAATGTGTCTTGTTCTCTAAGATTTGTAAACCAAAGCTCTGATACCACTATAAGGGCCCGTAACTTCCCAGGTAAGGAAAGAACGGATTACCTTGAGGACAAGACAAATCAGAAAACAAACAGAAGAACAATTCATTGTTAATTACAACAATTTGATCAGATTACATGAATATACAGAGTATAAAAAATAATATACATTTGATAAATACCAGAGATTACAATACATTACATAGCAGCGGAAAATAATACAAATCACAACTGAAGGAGATATACAGATACAAAGATTTGCGGATATCGTTCCAGCGGTAAATCAGGATCCTGTGAATATAAATCTGCAAAAACAAAACTACTAGCTGCCCGTGTCGAAAGTAAGGGCACCCAGAGTTTAGGTTAAAACAATAAACTCCACGTCAGTCATGTGACTGGTGTGAAAACTAAAACAGTTATTAATCTTTATTTTAAAGTTCGGTAAATCAAGGGACCACGCCGTATAACATAGGATGGGTTTCCTCCTAAGAATACCAGTGCATAACACAACAACGCAATGCTAAATAAACAACAATGAAGCTATTATAAGACTCAGGTCCCACCACACAATGCAACACAAGCCGGAGGATAGGGTTTTACCTTATAATAGCCAAATATGTTTGGTACGTGAAATTTCAACTTTTATTATTACTATAAGTGTATAGCGTCAAAACAATTTCAATCATAATTATCAATCATAGACGACATGAATGCCCCATACCACTATGCCGCCAAATATAGGTTATACAATCAAAACCGCAAAGTCACGTATTGGAAGTTGGACATCCATCTGTGAACCGAGGCAAGGGATCGTCCTCACCGCTTCGAGACAATCTAGCCCATGTCTCAGGTCAGAGCTCTAGTGACCTTTGGATCTTCTGGGCCGGTCCACCGATGTGGATTAAAATGCCTGAACACTGCGTTTCCCCGCCCTATGGGGCATAAATGAGCCAAATGACTCCATCGGACCCGAATCGTCCGATCTAGCCGAGGCGCCTCGCAATCCATCATCCACATAAGTAAAATGTCAGGCCATGTAAAACACTTTCACCACTCCTAGCTAGAAGGAAACGCATGCCCTCCTTGCAGTCCTCTCCCGTTTATGGTTCACACTGGGGTGTGAGGCTCGCGAATTTACGCTACACAAAGGCGGTGCTTTGATCATCAACCACAAGACTTTTCTTTTCAACAGAAGCCTTGATCATTTACATCTTAGCATGCCATATAGGTAAACCACTATATGCAATTGATATCAATCACACAGAATGAAATCTGGTGTCAGACACACATCCATTTACAAGTCCGTTCTGGGTCTGAACGAAACCGGAGGAACCTTATTCCTCGCATATCCGTCGATCTCCAAATATGTCTGGACGATCACCAACTGATTCCCTCCTCTTGGGTGTACAACCCAATCAAGATCATCAGTAATTTTCTAAATGATGTGAAGACCTCTAGTTTTCAACCACCGTCTTCACCTTCGACTTACCGTCGGATCAGTTATTCAGAATAGGATAAAACCGGTCTTTCCGAATAACTCGCGTATATAATAAACAAGTGTTACACAACATACGCCTCATTCCAATTTAGAATATTCTTTTATTCAAATATTCACATTATTAGGGAAAGGTTCCCTTTAATTTTATCAAAGATAAATTCTTTAAATTTATTCTTTAATCTCCTTTTGAATATCAATTCAAACCAAATTATGGTTTATCCAAACTAGTCGGGATTAATGAACCTTACCGAAGTAATCATTTATTAAATTGCCCAATCCCAACCTATTCATCCTATGAAGTAAAATTGGTAACAATTCATATCTAACACCACGGTGTTATCAGTAAATTCAATTACCATTTCACGTTCAAATGTAATTAAAGATTTAACTATCGTCTGGAGTAAAACTGGTGGTACACCATTCTAGATCATTTCTTGAATTTGATAATTTTAATTATCAAATTCACTTTTCAATCTAATTAAAGATTCATTAAAACTCTAATTCAGTTTTAATTTCCGAAAATAATTACTTAATGATTATTCAAATCCAGGAAATAAATCCTATCTTTAACTGGATTAAAGAACCAATGTGATTTAAAACACGGTTCACGATAAACCCAAAATCACATTCCATTAACAATGGAATTTTCATGGAAAACAGATCAATATATATATAATCGATATAAACCTCCATATCCAATTAACAATATAAATGGAATAATGGCAAAGCCTTTTAAATTCCATATATATTAGCAGTCTTCCTCCATAGAAATTCACTTCGATTATTACCAAATCGAATTCCATTCCATTCCAATTTATTTTATTAAATTGGAAAACTTTACTTTGGAAATTTTCCTTTAAATCTTATCAAAAAGATTTATAAATTCCAAATCCCATTTCACTGTAAATCGTGTTTAAGAACGAATGTCGTTAAAACACAGTTCACGATAAACCCAATCCACATTCCATTAATTATCCGGTTAAAGAACGAATGTAGTTAAAACACAGTTCACGATAAACCCAAAAATCAATTCCAATTAAATATTATTTAATTGGTATACTTCATTAAATCTAAATAAAAAGATTTAATCTTTTTCTCAACTGGTTTTAAGAACAGTTTTAATGAGGACACCATTCACGACAAACCCAAATCCCATTTGATATTAAATACAAGGCTCTGAATAGAAAATATATCGGCTTATATTCAATATCAAATACTGCAACCAACAATATCGTATTGGAAATAACGATATAAATATATCTTTCAAATTTCCATAACAATATCTGTATAATCACGAAATTCAATATCGAAATATTCCGAAGATAATTTCGATTCGAATCTATTTCCAATTATTGGAAATTCTGGTTATTTTTAAAACCATTTCAAATCCAATTTATTTATTTTAAAAATAAATAGATTATAATTCTAGTTCAAAACTATTTCATTTCGATAAAAATCTATTTTTATCTTTTCGAATATGGAGTTTTTCATCCCAATTTCTCTGAAATCATTTCTTATGATTTTACACTAATAATTAATATTTTTAATAATTTTATCAAGGCCCGTACAGTCGATTTCCATCAACGGCCATCGAACTACACTTACAACGACCTTTTCCAAATTTGATTTGGACATAATTCCAAATCCAACCGTTAGATTTCTAATTTCTAATATTCGTTAGAAAGCTCTTTTTGATACGAACCCAATTGTTCCAGTTTTAGGAGAATCCAACGGTCGGATCTCCCGTAATGTCCATTCAAAGTCAATGGTCGAAATTCGTGAACTGCCGCAGCGCATTCTATTCTGGCCATTATATGTATAATATATATATATATATATATATATATATTATATATTTCGTCGATTTCCATTTAAATCGTATTTTATAAATTGTTTTAAATTCGTTTTCAAAACGATTTCAACTTCATATTCAATTTCTAATCAAAATTGAATATTCCATATCATCGATATATGAATGATAATATTTTCAAAACATGATATTTTGAAATCAATTCCTTTTCGATATTCATTATGAAAATGAATAAATCGATATAAATATCGTTCACGTCTAAGTGGCATCAATCTAATCAACACGGCTTTATATATATTTAGATATATTCGTGTCCATCCCAAATCGGCATCAAAATCATATTTTGATTCTTTTCTGAATATTATTTGAAAATATTCGTCATTTTAAAACAATCGTTATTTTAAAATATTCATTCTTTCTGAATTGGAACCAGACACAGTCAACTACCATATAATGTTATTATATGGATTTCACGCAAAAAATGTGTATAACAACAATGAAAACAACAATCCATCATCCAGAGTGCATTCTACACTGTATAAGCACCAAATATAAATATTCGACGCTTATACAGCCTGTTAACCAATCGATTGACATACAACTAATTATTGGGATTAGTGTATGTCAAATATCATCCCAATACCCATGTGTGGTTTTAAATAATCAAACACAGGTTTTATTTGTGCAGTTGGGCGATGTGTAAAATTTATCGTCCTAATCAATATCAGTCAAATGGGCGTACATAAACAAATCGTCCAATTTGTTTATAAATATTTATTTTATATACATGTTAAAAATTATATTTTTAACTATAAAATATTTATTCATTCAACATCACATAATAAAATTTCACAACACATCAATCAAACAAACAAGTCATCCATGGTCTGTGGACGACGGGTGTCGGGTGCTACTAAGCACCGTCTGCATCCTAGTATATATTTCAAACTAGAAATTAAAATAAAAGTGAGGAGTTCTCACCTTTCGGATCCACTCCACAATTTCATTTCTGAATTTCTGAACCGTTTGAATTCCTTTTTGATTTCAATCCATTCCACCGCCCTATGTTTCACGTAGTTGATATTAAAAATCACATTTTTAATAACGCCTTCCTTACATAACAATCATATTTTTATGTTCTCTACATATATAAAAAGCTCGGATTTTTACCTTCACTTCATATATATAAAAATCGAATTTTTATCTTCAATTCATATATATAAAAATCAAATTTTTTATCTTCACTTCATATATATAAAAATCGAATTTTTATCTTCACTTCATATATATAAAAATCGAATTTTTATCTTCACTTCATATATAAAAAAATCGAATTTTTATCGTCACTTCATATATATAAAAATCGAATTTTTATCTTCAGTTCATATATATAAAAATTGAATTTTTATCTTCATGTAATAAACCGAAAATCCGAGCGAACTTAAAAATTTTATTTTGGCAATTTTGATGAATTTTGAATATTTAAAATGAATTATTTTAAATAATAACGACAAGAAATTTATTTTGAATAGAATTAGAATGTATATATTTATATAGATCGTCGTTAGAATATAAATATTTATTTTTAATTATAAAAGGAATTGAAAATGGCGCGGTAGTTCAAAAATTCGATTTCAAAGTTCAAATGAATGTACAGGATTCAAAATAAACCGGATATTAGTGAAACAAAAAATATTAGAATATATTTGAGAATATCTTTCCAACGAATCCGAAAAATGAAATTTCATAGCGGGAATCAAAAGTTATGCCCAGTTGAAATTTCAGAATAATCGCTATGTAATTCTGGCCCTTAAAAATGGAAATTTTGCAAACGACCTCGATTTTTGACGAAACCACTTTTTTTGGATCCGTGATGTCAAGTTATTGCTAGGTTTCAAAATTCGTAATTTTTTGAATCAATATGTGAGCGGGGCAAAGGAAAACGCATTCAACCAGTTTTAGTTGATTTTAATCGATTAGAAAATGGCCATTTTTCAAACGGTCTCGGAATTTGACAAAATTAGTTTTGTTAGAACCGTATCGTTAATACGAAGCTAGAAAATATTTTTTGGGAATTTTTAGGGTCCGTATGTGGCCCCGGTAAATTGAAATGTGCGTTCAAATTCAATATATAGATTTATTTTTTGATTTTGACGAAAACTGGTCGAAACCATCGAATCAGCCTACGATACATATATCATTGTGTTTGTAATGGGGGTAATTAGCTATGGACGACAGTCGGTGGGTTCGATTTTGAGTTCAAAAGAAAAAGTAAAAAGTTGCTTTTTGGGAAATAAAATAAAATAAATTATATTATATTATAAAGCCTCTACACTCTCTCTCCCCTCAGTAGTCAAACCCGACAGAAAAAAATAATAAAAGAAAGAAAAGAACGGAGCAATGGAGGAGGGATCCGCCTCCGTCAGTCGCGCCCCCAGGGGCGTCGCGGTGTCCGGAATTGAACCCCCCCTCTCTAGCTTCTGACGCTCTCCCCCCTTACCCCCAATTCAACACGCCTCCATCCAAACCCAATTCCGCCGCCTTCGACCTCGCCTAGGCTCGCCGATCACCTGCAGCCGCCTCCCCCCCCTCCCCCCCCCCCCCCCCCGCACGTCTTCTTTTCCGACCCCCTTTATCCCCCAGCATCCCGCGCTTCCTCTCTTGTCGCTCCATTTAATTAAAGACCCCGTGCCAAAAGAAAACCCTACCCCAAGTAGCAAATCCGCCACCACCATCCCCGGACACTACCACGACCTCTTTCTTCCCTCCCCTCCTTCTGTAAGTCTTTAATTTTTTATTTATAGGATGTAATTAGGTTTTTAAATAAATAAATCAGTTTTTATAAGATTAGTGAAGAAAAGATCGGATGTTTCTTAGTAGAAAAGAACGGATTTTTTGTGTAGGAAGGTTAGGATTTTACATAAATAGATCTAGGAATTTTTAATTTGATCTAGGAATTTTCAGTTTGATAAAGATTGAATTTTTAATTAGAAAAAGGGTTGATTTTTAATATAAGAAGTTAAGATTATATTTTTATTAATCAAAAGTTTATATTTTTATTTAGAAAAGTTTAGATTTTAAAAAAAATAGAAAGATAGGATTTTTATTGTGAAGTTAGCATAAGATTATAAATACGATTTTTATTATATGTATAGCGATATAAAAATGTGATTTTTATCGTATATATAGCGAAGTAAAAAATATAATCTTTAAAATCGAAATAAAAATATGATATTTGTTTATATAGATTAATAAAAATATAATTTTTATTATATTACTTGCAATATAAAAATATAATTTTTATACATGTAGTAGCAGTATAAAAATGTGATTTTTATACATATAGAGTAGTTATAAAAATGTGATTTTTATATACATGGCAACAATATAAAGATGCGATTTTTATATATGTAGTGGATACGGACAACGAAAGTGACGAAAGGCGAGGATGACGAAGATTTCCTACATATGAAGAGTCGCGGCGAATTGGTTTAGCTAATTGGTGAGAACTCCTCACTTTTATTTTAATTTCTAGTTTAAAATATATACCAGGATGCAGACGGTGCTTAGCAGCGCCCGACACCCATCGTCCACAGACCATGGACGGCTTGTTTTTTTGATTGACTTTGTTGTGAAAATTGAATGTGTGTTGTGGAATGAAATAAAATGTCTATATAGTTAAAAATATTTAATAGTTAAAAATATAATTTTTAATGTGTATATAAAATAATATATATATTTATTTATAAACAAATCGGACGATTTGTTTATATACACACATTTGACTGATATTGATCGGGACGATAAATTTTACACGTCGCCCAACTGCACAAATAAAATCTGTGTTTGATTGTTTGAAACCCCATACGGGTATTGGGATGATATATGACAGACACTAATCCCAATAATTAGCTGTATGTCGATCAATTGATTGACAGACTGTTATAAGCGTTAAATATTTATATTTGATGCTTATACAGTGTAGAACGCACTTTGGACGATGGTTGATTGTTTATCGTCATTGCTGTATATATGAATTGGATGAAATCCATATAACTGAAAGTATATGGTAATTGACTGGTTTTGATTCCAGTTCAAAATTATCGAATAATTTAAAATAATATTCAGTGAATATTTAAATGTCAAGCCGTGTTAAGTAGTTAAACGCCATTTTAACACAAACGGGAATTTTGTCGATTTTATTTGTTTTACAATGAATATAGAAAAGTGATTTCAAAATCGAATATTTTGAAATTGAAATTCGAATTAAATTGAATAGAATTGAAATTAGAATTAAATTGAATAGAAATGAAATTCTAATTGAATTGAATAGAATTGAAATTCGAATTGAATTTAATAGAATTGAATTTCGAATTAAATTGAATAGAACTGAAATTCGAATTAAATTGAATAGAACTGAAATTCGAATTAAATATAAGAGATTTAAAATTCGAATTAAATTGAACAGAATTGAAATTCGAATTAAATTGAATAGAATTAAAATTCTAATTAAATTGAATAGAATTGAAATTCGAATTGAATTGAATAAAAATTAAATTCGAATTGCATTGAGTAGAAATTAAATTCGAATCAAATTGAATAGAATTGAAATTCGAATTAAATTGAATAGAATTGAAATTCGAATTAAATTGAATAGAATTGAAATTCGAATTAAATTGAATAGAAATGAAATTCGAATTGAATTGAATAGAATTAAAATTCGAATTAAATTAAATAGAAATGAAATTCGAATTGAATTGAATAAATTTGGAATTCGAGTTGAATTGAAATTGAATAGAAATCGATTTGAAATGAATTCTATAATGAATTGAAATCGAATTGAAAGCGAATTGAAATCGAATTGAAAACGAATTGAAATCGAATTGAAATCGAATTGAAAACGAATTGAAATCAAATTGAAATTGAATTGAATTGAAATCAAATAGAAATGAATGTAAAACGAATTTATAATGGAAAATTCAATTTTGTTTTGAAATTGAATAAGAAGTTGAAATCGTTTTGAAAATAAATTTGAAACAATTTATAAAAATTCATTTTAAAAGGAAATTGATGAATAATATAATATATATATATATATATATATTATATATATAATGTTCTGAATAGAACGCGCCACGCCGCGGTAGTTCGTGAATTTCGACCATTGACTTCGAACGGACATTATGGGAGATCCGACCGTCGGATTCTCCTAAAACCAGAACCGTTGGGTTCGTATCGAAAAGAGCTTTCTAACGAATGTGAGAAATTAGAAATCTAACGGTTGGATTTGGGGATACGTGCAAATCAATTTCAGAAAATGTAATAACCCGGAAATCCGAGCCAGTTTAAAAATTTTAAATTGGCAATTTTCATGAATTTTAAAGATTTAAAATAGATTATTTTAAATAATATCGACGAGAAAATTATTTTGAATATAATTTGAACGAATATATTTATATAGTTCGTCATTAGAATATAAATATTTATTTTAATTTATAAAAGGAATTGAAAATGGCGCGGTAGTTCGATAATTCGACTTCAAACTTCAAATGAATGTACATGATTCAAAATAAATTAGAATTTAGCGAAACAAAAAATAATAGAATCTAATTGAGAATATCTTTCCAACAAATCCGAAAAATCAAAATTTCATAGCGGGAATCAAAAGATATGTCCAAATGAATTTTCAGAATAGTCGCTATGGAATTCTGGCCCTTAAAAATAGTCATTTTGCAAACGACCTCGGATTTCGACGAAACCACTTTTGTTGGATCCGTGATATCAAGTTATTGCTAGATTCCTATTTTCATAATTTTTCGAATCAATATGTGAGCGTGGCGAAGTAAAAAGCATTTGACTAGTTTTAGTTGATTTTAATCGATTGGAAAATGGACATTTTTCAAACGGTCTCAGAATTCGACGAAATTAGTTTAGTTATGACCGTATCGTCAATACGAAGCTAGAAAATGTTTTTTGGGAATTTTTCTAGTTAGTATGTGGCCCCGGTAAATTGAAATGTGCGTTCAAATTCAATATATATTGAAGTATATTAAAACTGATCGAAACGATAAAATTGGCTAACGAAACATATCCCATTGTGTTCGGAATGGGGGTATTACGCTAGGGACGACAGTTGGTGGGTTTGATTTTGAATTCAAAATAAAAAGTTACTTTTCGGTGGAAATAAAATAAAATAAATATATATATATATATATATATATATATATATAAACCATACCCCCTCTCCCTCTCATATCAGTCAACGCCCCTTTGGAAAAGTAAATAAAATAAAATTCAACCCCGCCACCTCCTCCAGGCGTTCGTCGCCGTCGAGACCCCCCCTTCCGCCGCATCTCCGATGCTCCTCCGTTCAACCTCCCCCTCCTCCTCTTCTCCTTCTCGCTTCCAGTCTACTCTGCTGCGCGATGAACCACGCCCAAACCCTAGACCGCAAACTCCATCGAAGAACTAGCAGCGCCCCCCTTCTTGTCACGCTGCCTCTCCTCAAATGCTCCCTCGCCTCTCGCTCGATTCCCTCTCCCTCCTTCCACCTCGCGCTAGACGCGGATTTCCCCCCAACCGTCGGTAACTGCTGCTCCTCCCTACAGTGGACGCCAGCGACAGTAGAACCCCCTTCCTCCCTATTGCGATGTGAGTCTTTTTATTTATTTTATGATTCAATTTCCTTTCAGTTTTTATATTAAACACAGTAACGCTTTAATTTTTATTTATTTAAAAGCTATAATTTTTGTTCATGAAAGTTTTGATTTTTATCATAAATAAAAATTAGATTTTTATCTTAGGAAAAAAAAGAAAAAAAAATGATTTTTCTTTGTTTGAAAGGAGAATAAAAATATAATTTTTATATAATGAAGATAATAAAAATATAATTTTTATATGATGTGCAGAATAAAAATATGATTTTTATACTATAGAAAGAATAAAAATACGATTTTTATATTATATATATATATATATAGTAAAGATTTGATCTTTATACATGAAATAGAAATATAAAAATATAATTTTTATATAGGATGAAGCGTTATAAAAATATATGAAATAAAAATACGATTTTTATTTATTGAATGAAGCAGTAAAAGTATAATTTTTATTTAAACAGCGTGAAATGGTTGAGTTGGAATGTCGAGCAAATCCAAGCCATTCAGCAGTTCAACAGCAAAGCACGGCGGAGTGGAACCCTCTGTGAGAACTCCTCACCTTTAATCTATTTTTCTAGTTATAAATATATACTAGGATGCAGACGGTGTTTAGTAGCACCCGACACCCGTCGTCCACAAACCATGGACGGCTTGTATGTTTGTTTGTTAGTTAGATTTTTATGTGTAGTTGATGGTGTGATTTGAAATGAAATAAATAAAATATTTTATATAGTTAAAATATTTGATAGTTAAAAATATAATTTTTAACGTGTATATAGAATGAAATAAATATTTATAAACAAATCGGAGATTTGTTTATATACACTGATTTGACTGATATTGATTGGGACGATAAATTTTACACATCGCCCAGCTGCACGAATAAAATCTATGTTTGACTGTTTGAAACCCCAAACGGGTATTGGGATGATATTTGATGTACACTAATCCTGATTGTTTAGTTATATGTCGATCGATTGATTGACAGACTGTGTAAGCGTTAATTATTTATATTAAATGCTTATATAGTTGTGTGGTGCACTCTGGATGATGATTGATTATTTATCATTGCTATTATATACATGTGTTGTAGAAAATCCATATAATTAACATTATATGGTAATTGATTGGGCCTCATTCTAATTTGGAAAATAAAGAATAGAAATATGTATTCATGTGTTGAATAAAAGCCGTGTTGATTAGATTAACGCCATTTTGGACGTGAACGACATTTATATCCATTATATTCGTTTTTAAATTGAATATAGAAAAGGAAGTGATTTCAAAATCTTATATTTTTAAGTGAATTGAAATTCGTATTAGATTGAAGTGAATTGAAATTCGAATTAAATTGAAGTGAATTGAAATTCGAATTAGATTGAAGTGAATTGAAATTCGAATTAGATTAAAGTGATTTGAAATTCGAATTAAATTGAAACAGAATTGAAATCGTTTTAAATTGAATTTAAAACGAATTGAAATTGAATTGAAATCGATTTGAATTGAAATCGAATTGAAATGAATTTAAAACGAATTTATAGTGGAATATTCAATTTTGATTTGAAATTGAATATGAAGTTAAAACTGTTTTGAAATCGAATTTAAAACTATTTATAAAATTCGTTTTAAATAGAAATCGACGAAATATATATTATATATATAATAAAATAGCCTGAATAGAAAGCGCCGCGCTGCGGCAGTTCGTGAATTTCGACCATTGACTTCGAATTGATATTACGGGAGATCCGACCGTCGGATTCTCCTAAAACCAGAACCGTTGGGTTCGTATCGAGAAGAGCTTTCTAATGAATATAAGAAATTAGAAATCTAACTCTTAGATTTGGAATTATGTCCAAATCAAATTTGGCAAAGGTCGATGTATTGCAGTTCGATGGCCGTGGATGGAAATCGACTGTACGGGCCTTGATAAAATTATTAAAAATAGTAATAATTTGTGTAAAATCATAAGAAATGATTTGTGAAGAATTGGGATGAAAAACTCCATATTTGAAAAGATAAAAATAGATTTTTATCGAAATGAACTAGTTTTGAACTAGAATAATAATTTATTTATTTTTAAATAAATAAATGGGATTTGAAATGGTTTTAAAAGTAACCAGGATTTCCAATTATTGAATTGGAATGGATTTGAATCGAAATTATCCTTGGAATATTTCGGTGTGGGATTTTGTGAATATACAGATATTGTTATGGAAATTTGAAAGATATATTTATATCGTTATTTCCAATACGATATTCGTTGGTCATAGAATTTGATATTTATATTTTCTATTCAGAGCCTTGTATTTAATATCAAATGTGATATGGGTTTGTCGTGAATGGTGTCTTCATTAACGCTGTTCTTAAACCCAGTTGTGAAAAAGAATAAATCTTTTTGTTTAGATTTAATGAAGGGTGCCAATTAAATAATATTTAATTGGAGTTGAATTGGAATTGATTTTTGGGTTTATAGTGAACGGTGTTTTAAATGACATTGGTTCTTTAACCCAGTTAAAGATTAAAACTAAGTGGAGTTTTAATGAATCTTTAATTAGATTGAAATGAACGAGAATGGAGTATCACCAGTTTTACTCCAAGCGATAGTTAAATCTTTAATTAGATTTGAACGTGAAATGGTAATTGAATTTACCGATAACACCGTGGTGTTAGATATGAAGTATGACCAGTTTTACTTCATGGGATGAATAGGTTGGGACTAGGAAATAAAATAAATGATTACTTCCGTGTGGTTCGCTAATCCTGACTAGTTTGAATTGATATTCAAAAGAAATTTAAAGGATAAATTTATAGAATTTATCTTTGATAAAATTAATGGGAACCTTTCACAAAGAATAAGAATATTTGAATAAAAGAATATTCTGAATTGGAATGAGGCGTATGTTGTGTTTGTGTAACACTTGTTTAATATATATGCGAGTTATTCAGAAAGTCCGGGTTTATCCCATTCTGAATAACTGTTTCGACGTGGTGTTGAAGATGAAGACGGTGGTTGAAGACCGGAAGTCTTCACATCGTTTGGGTGATTACTGATGATCTTGATTGGGCTGTACACCCAAGATGAGGGAATCAGTCAATGGTCGTCCAGACGTACTTGGAGATCGATGGATACGCGAGGAAAGTGCCTCCGGTTTCGTTCAGACCCAGAACGAACTTGTATGGACTGTGTGTCTGACATTGGATTTCATTCTGTGTGATTGATATCGGTTGCATAGCGTGAATTGGCTGTGTGGCATGCTAAGATGCAAATGATCAAGGCTTCTGTTGAAAAGCAGAGTCTTGTTGTTGATGATCAAAGCACAGCCTTTGTGGCGTAGCTTTGTGTAACGTGAATTCGCAAGCTGTAACAACCCGTATTTTAAACGACGTGTTAGGACAAGAATCAAGGCAGGATTAAATGTTAAAATCTGAATCAGGGAAAAACGGGTTGCGCCGTTGCGTTCGTCTCGGAAAAATACGCAAAATAGAGTCCGAAATTTCGTAAATCGGAGTCCGTATGATCAAGATATGGCCTCGCAAAGTTTCACGAAAAAATCAAATTCAAAAACAGATTCAAATTTTCAGAATTCAGGGTAGGTGGGAAAAATCCCGCCCCAGGCAGGGTCGACACCAGTGTCGACCCCCCCAATGGGTCGACACCCATGTCGACCCAGGGGTCGACCCCCCGGTCGGACCAGTTTTTCTGGTGCACCTGTTGTAACGACCCGTATTCTACACATCATAGGATCGTAGAATATTTATTTCTTTCCCACGTGAAGTCGTATGGTCATGTAACTTTGGGAAACATCTAATAGAGCCATTTTCCATGTTCATGATTTTTGTCGATTTTTAAATGACCATTTTGCCCCTAGTTGGTACTGTTTTGGCCATAACTTTTGATTGAAAAGGAATTTTGACCTGAAACCACTTCCATTTGATTCGTTTGATGGTTTCTCTTTCCGTAGAGTGGTCATAATCGCCAAACGGACTTCCCGTTTCGGAGATATGGCTGAAACAAGGTTTGCAGGGTGAAAAAACTGCTTAACCGGGCCAAATCGGGTGATTAGTGAGTAGGCCCATAACCCATTTCGGGATTAGGGTTATGGGAGGGCTGAAATGAGATGGAGAATCATTCCATTTCATTTTTCTAGCCTCCACTTATCACCAAGGAACCCTAAAAATAGCCTCCAACCTCTAAATCATCTCCAAATCACCTTTAGGTTAAGGATTTGGCTTAGCAACCCCTAATCGAGGAGGATCTTCACCAAATCATCAAAGGAGCTACTGTCTGGTATTGAAATTCGCATCAAATCAGAGAATTATTTCAGATCTTAGTGTATTTTGTGGCTAAGGTGAGTGATTTGCTTAGTTTTGCACTAATTATGGCTAATTAAGGTTGATTAGTGGTAATTAGCGAATTTAAACATGATAAAATTCTGGAAAAATGTTTATAAAATTTGGAATGATGTTTTAGACCTCTGATATGAATTTGGGTTAATTTGGTTAAGTTTTGCTAATCCTATCATTAGTTTCACCTAAACATGCTTAAGGGGAAATATGGGATTTTGGGTATGTTTGATCCATTTTTACCTATTATATTGATGTTTTGATGTTTGTGGTTGATTTTGCATGTTGCTATGACTGTATGGTATGCCTTGCGATTGTTTAGAAGTGTTAGATTGGTCGAAAACGCCGTCGAATGGCGTAAAAACAGTCGCAGGAAACATGCAGAAAATGACCCAGAATCCGGATCGGGTCGGTGAAGGGGAGCGCGACCCGACCCGTTCCAGCATAGGCGTCACGATCCGTTTGATGGAGTTGGTCACCACTTAGCTAGGTGGCACGATCCGGTAGTAGAAGCACGATCCGAACCAACAAGTATTCCCGATCCGAACCAGAGAAAGGTGGGGAGCTCACGAGTCGATGGGTACTAGGGCGAGACGATCCGACCTGACCAGAAGACACGACCCGACCCGGATGAAGCAACCCGATCCGACCCGAAGTGGTGACGCCGATCCGAACCAGGAAGAGGAACCATGAGCTGGAGGACCACGACACGATCCGACGTAGGAGGCGCGACCCGATCCGAGTGACCAAGGCCGATCCGATCCGATGAAGAATGTGAAGACTGATCCGATCCGATTGTGATGACCAATAACCCGAGATGCAAAGGTAGTCCAAATGGAAGTTAAAGCTCAGGATCCCGGAACCAGTTGGGAACCAATGAGTTCACTTCATGGTTGGACTTTGTTGCGGGACGTGTGCTAAGGAGTTGTCGACGTTCATAACTTCAATTCACCACTAAGAATGAATGATTGGCTACTTATCAGTGCAGTAGGGTCATTATGAACTGAGGGGCAAAGTGATGGTAGCAAGACTACGTTATCAGTGCAGTAGGGTCATTATGACCTGAGGGGCAAGGTGATGCGTAGTAAGACTATGAGCCAGCGCAGATGGGGTGAATAACTCCATGGGGCAAGTGGACATAGTAAGGTTTGGTAAGGCTATGAGCCAGTGCAGTGGGGTTCTTGTGACTCCATGGGGCAAAGTGGACATAGCAAATGATTAGTGGCTACGTCATCAGTGCAGTGAAGCCATTTATGACTTCATGGGGCAAAGTGATCGTAGCAAGGTATGTTGGGTGATCGAAGTGGTGAATATTGTATACTTTACGCACTGAGTGAGAGATGTGAGGATGGATGCCATGCTTGATTGTTTGTCATCATTATGACATGCACACCTCCCTCACCTCCGTATCTTTACACTGTTTGATATGATACCTTAGAGTGTTGTACAGTATGTAGTGCTAACTCTTTGGTTGCAGGTCCAGGTTCAGGTATGTTTTAGTCTACCTGTTATTATTCACTTTAGATGCTTATCGCTCATACCAGGCTTTATGTCTGACCCAGAGTTTTATGTCTCCTCTTATTACTCTGGGTGCTCACACGAGCAGACTAGAGACAGGTTAGCTGGTGATGTGCGAGTAGCTGATTCGGAGGCGGGCAGGAGGCTTCCACGTATGATATATATATATACACATTCTCCCTGTGTCGTTGATGGTCGCTACTCGGGCATTAGTAGTGTACCTCATTTATCTTACTTTGCTTTGATACAGTTGAAAAGTTGTAATAAGCTGTATTTTGGATTTCCGCTGCTATGATGTTTAGTTCTGATTTTCAGCTTATGCACTGTCTCTCCTGTTTTATGTCAAGTATGTTATTATTATATTTTGTTCGATGCGCTGTGAGACATTCTACAGGTTCTTGGTATGTTCATTTCCTTCTTCCTTTTTCCCTTCTGGCGACCCGTTCCGTGCTAACTGGACATGTGTACAGCGCACTTTTGGAGTAAATGTCGGTTGGTGCGGGGCGGGCCGTCTCACTTGGTATCAGAGCGAGGTTGCGTAGTTAACCTAGGGAAAGACACCAGGGAGAGATAGTACGTATATGAGAGCGCGTATTTGTGATCACTTTGGTTTTCAAAAGTTATGTATATATATACTATTAGTAGTATAAAGATGAAGTCGCACTGTACTAGCACCACTATGGGTCGTTAATCGTTTCCCTTTTTCAGATTGACGATGAGCCGAGATACGAGGGGTGCTGGTAGAGGGACCAACCAAGGGAATGCCGCTGACATGAGGGCAATGTTTACTAACCTCATGAGAGACATGCTTAGAGAAGTGCAAGAGGCAGTTCCCAATCCCGGAGCTGGTGTTGGCCCAGTAGTGCAGGCGCCTTGGGTCGATTTCGCCAAGTTGTGCAAAGATTACACTAACCTTGGTGGGAAGTCGTTCCACGGAACGGAGTCGGCCACAGATGTTCAAGATTGGATGGATAGCTGTGATCGTATCTTTGATGATTTGGGTCTTGAGGATGCGATGAAGAGAAGGCTAGCGTCTCGTCAGTTGCAAGGGCGAGCGATGAATTGGTGGAATGCCATTAGAACAGCTACTCCAGAGGATCAGGTTACGTGGGATCAGTTCAAGGATCGCTTTAGCGAGAAGTTTATCCCAGCAGCCCAGAAGTCAGTGTTGTTTAAGTGGTTCTTGGAACTCAAGCAGAACGGAAGGGCAGTTTCTGATTATATTGCTGAGTTCGACACTTTGTCGAAGTATGGACTGTCTCTCATTGATACTCGTGAGAAGAAGAATGAGAAGTTCATTACTGGTTTGGATGGATACTTGGGGGAAAGGCTTATCAACCACATCGATGAGACTTTTGAATCGATCGTGGGGAAAGCTTTGAGATCAGAGAGCCTTTACCCTAAGTCAAAGACTGAGGCTGCATCTGCAGAAGGGCCAAATCCGCAAGCAGGCGGTGGAGGCAAGAATAGCTCTCAGAATAAGAGGAAGCAGGACCAATCTAAGGGTGGCCAGAAAAAGAGCAAGAAGGATGTTGAGTGCTTCAGCTGTGGAAAGAAGGGCCATTATGCTAAGGAATGTCGGGCCAAGCCAGCGGAAAGGAAGTGCTACAAATGTGGTCAAGTGGGACATCAGAAAGATAAGTGTCCGCGACCTCTTAAGGAGAAGCAAATTGTGAAAGCATATGCTATAGATGTTGTTCCTTCTTCGTCGAATGCCCCAACTCCGGCGGAGAAAGGAAAGAATGTTGTTATTCAAGGTATGCTTTCTATTTATGATATACCAGTTCGAGTTTTGTTTGATACTGGGGCTTCCCGTTCCTTCATATCTAGTGACCTGGTAGATAGGTTGGGACTGGAACCCGAGATAGTCGATAGACCATTGATAGTGACGAACCCGATTGGTGGTTCGACTAGCCTTAGTATGATTTGCAGGAATTTGGTCTTATCGAGTCATGGATGTATGTTTGTATGCGATTGCTTTGTTTTGGGCTTTACTGGGTATGGCATTATATTGGGGGTCGATTTGGATCCAAAGATATGGGGTGGTGGTAGACTGTGAGGGCTTTTTGGTGACAGTGAGGGAGGATGATGGGCGGAGGGTAGTGTTTGGTAGCCTACCTAGTGATGGGGTTATGGCTAGTTTTGTAAATTCCCTCGACATCCCGCAGGATGAGTTGTCAGATGTGCCCGTGGTTGGCCAGTATCCGGACGTCTTCGAGGAGGTGACCGGGCTTCCACCACATCGAGAGATTGAGTTCTGTATTGATTTAGTGAAAGATGCCAGACCTATAGTGATGCCACTTCGTCGCATGGCACCAAGGGAGCAGCGAGAGCTCGGGGTGCAAGTCAGCAATCTTTTGAAGAAGGGATTTATTAGAAGGAGTGTCTCCAAGTGGGGAGCACCAGTGGTGTTTGCCACTAAGGCAGATGGTTCCCTTCGTTTGTGTGTGGACTATCGCGAGTTGAATAAGGTGACGAGGAAGAATAAGTATCCTCTACCGCGGATAGATGATTTGTTTGATCAGCTGGAAGGAGCAAGAGTGTTCTCCCAGTTGGACCTCGCGACAGGATTTCATCAGCTTCGAGTAGCGGATGAGAGTGTTCCGAAAATGGCATTTAGGACACCGTCTGGATTTTATGAGTGGTTGGTCATGCCGTTTGGGTTGACCAATGCACCAGCCTATTTTGTGGATCTTATGAATCGAGTATTCAGGGATCAGTTGAATAAGTTTGTTCTTGTGTTCGTGGATGATATCCTTGTTTACTCAAGGACAGAGGAGGAACACAAGGGACACTTGAGGATAGTGATGGAGGTGTTGAGGAAACACCAATTGAAAGCGAAATTCTATAAGTGTCATTTTTGGAGAAGGGAAGTGAGATTCTTGGGTCATGTTGTTTCAGAAAGTGGTATTGCCGTGGACCCTACGAAGGTGGCTACGGTACTGGATTGGCCTACGCCCAAGAATGCTACAGATGTAAGAAGTTTCTTGGGATTAGCTGGATATTATCGTAAGTTTATCCAGGACTTCTCCAAGATAGCAGCACCGTTGACTCAGTTGACTAAGAAGAATCAGTCCTTCATCTGGGACGGAGTGTGTGAGGATGCCTTCAAAAGTCTAAAAGAGAGGTTGACGCGTGCGCCAGTGTTAGTCATTCCTAAAGGGAATGAAGAGATGACGGTATACACGGATGCTTGTGGTACCGGACTGGTGCAGTATTGATGCAAGGAGGTAGGGTTGTAGCTTATGCTAGTCGACAGTTAAAGCCGCATGAGAAGAAGTATCCTACCCATGATTTGGAATTAGCAGCGATTGTATTTGCGCTGAAGATGTGGAGACACTATCTCTTGGGAGAAAGGTTCGAGTTGTTTACCGATCATAAATCGTTAAAGTATCTCTTCTCTCAGAAAGATTTGAATCTCCGTCAGCAGAGATGGTTAGAATTCTTAGCTTCGTATGATTTTGATATCGCATATACACCTGGGAAAGGTAATGTGGTAGCCGATTCCTTGAGTAGGAGACATGACAGCTTAGGAGTAATGTTTCTTGAATGGAAGCAACTGGAGTATATCGCGGGGTTTGATTTCAGACCAAAGTGCGAGTTGGATCCAGCTATGCTAGCTAATTTGACGATCAGACCCACTTTGATAGAGCGGATTGGTTCTAGTCAGAGGGACAATCCTAATCTATTAGAAATCATCTCCAAGTTAAAGATGGGTATCGATGAGGAGATGAATGTGTATGGGCTTGATCGAGATGGATGGCTTCGGAAGAATGGAAGGCTAGTTGTGCCCAACGTGAATGGTTTGAAAGATGAAGTACTTAGAGAATGTCATCACTCAAAACTGACTATACATCCCGGTGGTAATAAGATGTATCGAGACATGAGACAGACCTACTACTGGGAAGGGATGAAAAGAGACGTTGGGAAGTTTATATCCAAATGCATGAATTGCCAGCTAGTTAAAGCCGAGCAAAGGAAGCCTAGTGGGTTGTTGCAACCATTAGAAATTCCCGAATGGAAATGGGAGCAAGTCTCGATGGATTTCATCGATGGCCTACCAAGGACTAGATCGGGATATGATAGCATTTGGATAATTGTGGATCGATTGACTAAGAGCGCAAGATTTATACCAGTCAAATAGACCAGAACGGTAGCCAAGTTGGCAGAATTGTATATGAAGTGGGTAGTGAGATTTCGTGGAGTACCCAAAAGCATTGTGAGTGACCGAGACCCGTTGTTCACTAGTGCGTTTTGGAAGAGCTTACAAGAGGCTCTAGGGTCAGGATTACATCTCAGTACCGCATATCATCCTCAAACCGACGGTCAGACGGAAAGGGTGAATCGTATATTGGAAGATCTCTTGAGAGCTTATATATTGGATTTTGGTGGATCATGGGATGACCATTTGCATCTAGTAGAGTTTGCATATAATAATAGCTACCAATCCAGTATCGGTATGGCTCCATATGAAGCTTTGTACGGAAGACCGTGCAACTCAACATCATGTTGGATAGAGACTGGCGAGAAGTTTGTGCTTGGGCCAGATGTGGTGAGGGAAACTTCAGATAAGATTAAGGTCATTCAGCAACGAATGAAAGCTGCTCAAGATAGGCAGAAAAGCTATGCTGATAAGAGGAGAAGAGACTTGAAATTCTCCGTTGGTGACTTGGTGTTTGTCAAGATCTCTCCGTTAAGGAGCGTGATACGATTTGGCAGGAGAGGCAAGTTGGCACCAAGATTTGTTGGCCCATTCCCTGTTCTTGAACTTGTCAGGAATTTGGCATATAGAGTTGACTTACTAGAGAAAATGGCAGGAGTCCACGATGTATTTCATGTTTCCCAGCTAATGAAGTTCATTCACGACTCAGATGTGACTATTTCACCTGATCAGTTAGAGGACTTCGAAGTAGAACCCGAGGCGGTTGGGAACCGCAAGTCGATTCGTATTGTGGGGCATGATACGAAGCAACTTCGAAGGAAGGCGGTGAAGCTAGTCAAGGTTCAGTGGGGCGAGAACGAGAATGATTGTACTTGGGAGACAGAGGAGAGCATTAGGAAGATGCATCCAGAACTCTTTGCCTGGTAAGATTTACTTTGCGATTTAGTTATTCCGCATGCTAGGATAGACTTGTTTTGCTTGTTTTGCATGGTTGATTGTTGTTTTATGATTGATAGGCATGCGGGACCTTTGTGTATGTTTGAATTAGGGAATTTCGGGGGCGAAATTTCTTAAGGGGGGGAGAGTGTAACGACCCGTATTCTACACATCATAGGATCGTAGAATATTTATTTCTTTCCCACATGAAGTCGTATGGTCATGTAACTTTGGGAAACATCTACTAGAGCCATTTTCAATGTTCATGATTTTTTTCGATTTTTAAATGACCATTTTTCCCCTAGTTGGTACTGCTTTGGCCATAACTTTTGATTGGAAAGGAATTTTGACCTGAAACCACTTCCATTTGATTCGTTTGATGGTTTCTCTTTCCGTAGAGTGGTCATAATGGCCAAACGGACTTACCGTTTGGGAGATATGGCTGAAACAAGGTTTGGAGGGTGAAAAAACTGCTTAATCGGGCCAAATCGGGTGATTAGTGAGTAGGCCCATAACCCATTTCGGGATTAGGGTTATGGGAGGGCTGAAATGAGATGGAGAATCATTCCATTTCAGTTTTCTAGCCTCCACTTATCAACAAGGAACCCTAAAAATGGCCTCCAACCTCTAAATCACCTCCAAATCACCTTTAGGTTAAGGATTTGGCTTAGCAACCCCTAATCGAGGAGGATCTTCACCAAATCATCAAAGGAGCTGCTGTTTGGTATTGAAATTCGCATCAAATCAGAGAATTATTTCAGATCTTAGTTTATTTTGTGGCTAAGGTGAGTGATTTGCTTAGTTTTGCACTAATTATGGCTAATTAGGGTTGATTAGTGGTAATTAGCGAATTTAAACATGATAAAATTCTGGAAAAATGTTTATAAAATTCGGAATGATGTTTTAGACCTCTGATATGAATTTGGGTTAATTTGGTTAAGTTTTGCTAATCCTATCATTAGTTTCACCTGAACATGCTTAAGGGGAAATATGGGATTTTGGGTATGTTTTATCCATTTTTACCTATTATATTGATGTTTTGATGTTTGTGGTTGATTTTGCATGTTGCTATGACTGTATGGTATGCTTTGTGATTGTTTAGAAGTGTTAGATTGGTCGAAAATGTCGTCGAATGGCGTAAAAACAGTCGCAGGAAACATGCAGAAAATGACCCAGAATCCGGATCGGATCGGTGAAGGGGAGCGCGACCCGACCCGTTCCAGTATAGGCGTCACGATCCGTTTGAAGGAGTTGGTCACGACTTAGCTAGGTGGCACGATCCGGTAGTAGAAGCACGACCCGAACCAACAAGTATTCCCGATCCGAACCAGAGAAAGGTGGGGAGCTCACGAGTCGATGGGTACTAGGGCGAGACGATCCGACCTGACCAGAAGACACGACCCGACCCGGATGAAGCAACCCGATCCGACCCGAAGTGGTGACGCCGATCCGAACTAGGAAGAGGAACCACGAGCTGGAGAACCACGACCCGATCCGACATAGGAGGCGCGACCCGATCCGAGTGACCAAGGCCGATCCGATCCGATCCGATTGTGATGACCAATAACCCGAGATGCAAAGGTAGTCCAAATGGTAGTTAAAGCTCAGGATCCCGGAACCAGTTGGGAACCAATGACTTCACTTCATGGTTGGACTTTGCTGCGGGACGTGTGCTAAGGAGTTGTCGACGTTCATAACTTCGATTCACCACTAAGAATGAATGATGGGCTACTTATCACTGCAGTAGGGTCATTATGACCTGAGGGGCAAAGTGATGGTAGCAAGACTACGTTATTAGTGCAGTAGGGTCATTATGACCTGAGGGGCAAGGTGATGCGTAGTAAGACTATGAGCCAGCGCAGATGGGGTGAATAACTCCATGGGGAAAGTGGACATAGTAAGGATTGGTAAGGCTATGAGCCAGTGCAGTGGGGTTCTTGTGACTCCATGGGGCAAAGTGGACATAGCAATGATTAGTGGCTACGTTAGCAGTGCAGTGAAGCCATTTATGACTTCATGGGGCAAAGGGATCGTAGCAAGGTATGTTGGGTGATCGAAGTGGTGAATATCGTATACTTTACGCACTGAGTGAGAGATGTGAGGATGGATGCCATGCTTGATTGTTTGCCATCATTATGACATGCACACCTCCTCCACCTCCGTATCTTTACACTGTTTGATATGATACCTTAGAGTGTTGTACAGTATGTAGTGCTAACTCTTTGGTTGCAGGTCCAGGTTCAGGTATGTTTTAGTCTACCTGTTATTATTCACTTTAGATGCTTATCGCTCATACCAGGCTTTATGTCTGACCCAGAGTTTTATGTCTCCTCTTATTACTCTGGGTGCTCACACGAGCAGACTAGAGACAGGTTAGCTGGTGATGTGCGAGTAGCTGATTCGGAGGCGGGCAGGAGGCTTCCACGTATGATATATATACACATTCTCCCTGTGTCGTTGATGGTCGCTACTCGGGCATTAGTAGTGTACCTCATTTATCTTACTTTGCTTTGAGACAGTTGAAAAGTTGTAATAAGCTAAAGGCTGAACTCAATTTCCTACAACTATAAAAAGACCCTAAGACCTAGCTTAAATCATACTAATTCATTTTAGCCTCATGCAGCCGCCATTAAACCTAGAACTCTAAATTAAAAATACAAAGAACAAAATTAAAGAAGACGAAGGATGATTCTTGAAGACTACAACTAGAAGCTACAACAACTACGACGCTTTAGACAACAGATTTGGGGCTATTTGATTTAAAGTTTTGATTTGGATTGCTTGCTTCATATTGTAAGTTCTATGTCACTTTTTAGGCAAAAACGCTAAAATAACATGGACATGCTATGAGTTGAAACCGGATTTAAGAACTATTATTAATCCATGTTTATATTGTTTAACTTTGAATCAAAATTTGGGAATATTGCTATGTTAATGTTGCAAGTTAAACTTATCATGATGTTGATGTTGTTATGAATCACTTGGGCTTAATTTTATTGCAAGTTGTACAAATACATGTCCATGGATTCAATATGTTCATTGAAATCCTCATGTTGATTAAACCATGCCTATGATGCTAATTAAAACAAGTCCATGATATTAATGGAACTATGCCTGTGATGTTAATATACCTATCATGCTAATGAAAAATTGGGAATTGCTAGATCATGATGAAAAGTTGGAATCATTATGTTTATAATGCTAGATGAGAATCATTGTGCTAAAAATACTAAATTGGAATCCACTATGCCTATTAGAATTACCATGCCTTTAATGTTTCATGTTTGTAATAAAATTATTATTATGCCCGAAACGATTATTATGCCTAGGATGTAAAGATTGAATTCATCATGTTGAACTAAGTTGGAACCATTACTATGCCAAGTTATCATCATGCTAGTATTGAAACCATGTGATATGTTATAGCCTGTTTATTATGCAAGTAATGTTGGAATTGTCACGTATGCCTATCACATGTCTGGTGTTATTCCCCTTTATCTCTTGAATTGTTTATGCTTGTGAACGATGTACGTTTATATACGTTGGGGATATGATTGGGTAGAATAGGCAAAACTTGAATTGATTATAATCATAAACCGTGAAATTTGGCATAAGTAGAACATGAAATATGGCACGAAAACTCGACTTGAACATGCCATAACTTGACTTGAAACATGCCTTAGTTGGGCACGAAATTGACATATGAACATGCTATGAAAATAGCACGAGTCTGATAAGAACATGGGCATGACTTTAGAAAACAAGAAAGTGGCCAACTCGAGGTTGGGTTGAGTTTGTAGTGTAAATCTGCCCGGAATCGCCCGGCAAATCCGGTTGCTACAAACAATAGGATCCAATGTGGGTAGTTGGTCACATCCCGCTTGGAACCCGAGTTTGGGTTGAGTTCGTAGCGTATACCTGCCCGGAACCGCCCGGCAAATCCAGTGGTTACGAATAATAAGATCCAATGTGAGTGGTACGGTGCATTAACGAATCAATAAATGCCAACTAGGGTTAAGTCATGAACATGAAAAGACAACTTAACCAACTTGAACACGATTTGTAGGGCTAATTCATGGACTTGAAACGACAACACTTAGCCAACTTGACATGACACGTAAGCGGGTTAAGCCACGAATTTAAATGACATACTTAACCATCTTGACATGACTAGACTGGAAAAGGATTAAGTCACGAATTACATGACTTAATCGGTTAGGCGGTTTATGTCATGAATTACATGACCTAATTTGTTATGCGAAACCCTAGACACGACCCCTTTCAGCAGTAACCCTCTAGATGTATCAAGATACCCTAGGGCTAGGCCGGGTGGGGCACGATTACTGGGCTGATTGTAAGAGGTGAATGACGGCAGTGGGGTATGCCAGTGTAGGTTCGGTGGGCTACGGTCGTGCACGTATTCCGGGGCAGACACTGGGTATTCGTAGATTTATCTGTGCATCTTGAATCGTGTCAGTGGTTGACACCCTAGGGTTGTTACACCCGAAGGTGGACCCAGCACAGGTGACTACATTCGTGATTAGCCGTATGACACGGACACTTGACGAGCTAGAACTTGTAGGGAGCCGATCGACTAGATAATCGCTCCGTAGGACCCCGTACTTGGGTCAGACCCCGTTTCAGGGTCATTTCAAGATATTGGGTCGTGGGATTTATTTCATGATTAACTTGTGATATGGGCTTAGTATACTAGTACAGTCGATGCAACGAATCTCGAATATGTGATGCTTTACTTGACTTGTCTTGACTTATCCTGATCACCTTAGTCTATCTTGTTCACCTTGACACCATTCTTAAGTTTAGTTCCAGTTCATACATGACAGGTTTTTTTAACCGTTTTTACACTGAAAGTCACTAGGACCTACTCAGTCTTTATGACTGACCCTTTTCCTTTCGCCTCTTTTTCTTTCTTCCCCCCCCCCCCCCCAGGTTCTCAGGGAGGAAACACTAGCTCTTAGCTTGGATATCACTTGCTTTGGCTCAGCATATACGGTTTTCTATGGCTACTTCATTTTACTGCACTTGGGGAATAAGCTGTTTTTCGGTTTCTAAGTTATTTCTTCTTTGGCTATTATTACAAGACAGTTGTAATGAAGTTATTTGAAATGTTTGTAAAAGACATGGTTTATTTTGGAATGAAATGAAGTTCTATTTTGCTCATAAATTCTTCCGCTGTTTACTTAATTATTTAATTATGTTATGTCTTGTGATAATTCTGTGATGTTATCTCGGTAATACCTCTCCAAAACTAGTGCATTCCCTTTGTGAGTGACCCTAGTGGAGGTGGGGTATTACACTTGGTATCAGAGCAGAAGGTTACCAAGACTGGGCAAAAGTTTTGAAAACCTTTTGATTTTTTTTTCAAAACCATTTACAAAGAAGCAAATTTTCAAGAAAATTTTGTTTGGATTAAAAGGCATATTCCCCAAAGCCCTTAGCACTATCTTTGTTTCCTCGTTTGAATCTTTTCCTTTTTCGTTTTCAGCTTATCATGGCCGACGACCTTAATCTTCTCGAGGGGGCGAATATACCCACTTGGTTCCGTCGTTTCCTCGAGGCTAGGGCTAATGTGGCAGGCCCAGCTAATCCTCCTCCTCATCCTCCTCAACCTCCACTAGAAACCGCTTTTTCAAAGATATGCAAGGACTTTAAGGCCATGGGCGGAATGGATTTCCTAGGAACTGAGACTTTTGTTGAGGCACGGAATTGGTTGAAGGAAACCGAAGACTTGTTTGTTATCTTTGAGGTAGAGGACAATAGGAAAGTACAGTTGGCGGCGTGGCTCATGAAAGAGGAAGCTTCTTATTGGTGGGAAGTCACCAACGCTACTAGGCCCATTGAGACTTGGGCGGACTTTAGAGGGAGATTTGGGCTTAAGTTCTTGTCATCGGCAGAGGAGAGTCTCCAAATGGAACGGTTTCTGGCCCTTAAACAAGGAAATATGACAGTTAAAGAATACGTGAACCGTTTCAATCAGCTTGCTCGCTTCGGATTGGAGTTGGTCAACACTCCTCAGAAAAAGGCGCTACGTTTTGCACGAGGCTTGAACGAGCCACTACATGGTTTGGCCATGTCTCATGTGCCCATGGGGGCGACCTTTGAAAGCTTGGTGGATATGGCCCTACTGTATGAGGAAGAAAAGAAGGGCAAGAAAGAGATCAAGCCCAACGATTCTCAGAATAAGAAGGTAGACTCCGAGAAAGGAGGCAAGAACGACAAATCACGTGATAAAAGGAAATGAAATTTCTGTGGTACAGAAAGGCACATAGCCAAGGATTGTAGAAAGAGGAAGAGAAAGCAAGGTGAATGTTTTCATTGTGGGGAGACTGGACACATCAGCAAGGACTGCCCTAAAAAGCAGACCGGACCTTCTGGGGGTACATCGTTAACTTCTTTTTCTAGATGCTTTGTTTTATCTTGTTATCTCCTCGATCCTATCTTGAGAACCATAGGTAGAATCTTTTTGGATGTAAACATGTAATTGAAACATGTTATGATTGCAAAATGGTTGCAAGTGGTCGCAAGTGGTTGCTCGTGGATGCATGAATACACATTAGGCACTAGATCGGCTCAGTCACAGTTTCATACTTGCATATGCATGAGTGTTTATTTTGGAAACTTGGTTGTGCTATCATTTGGTTGTTGCATATGATTGAATGTTTGTGCACTCATGTAGAAATTATGAATTATAATAGGAAAATTTTGCATACATATTGGATTCATTTCACTAAACATAATTTGCATTTAGAAAATCAATCAGGCCTGATCATTAGCATTAGCTAAGGAACATATACACACACTCTTTGCATGTGTTCATAAAACATTAGAAGTCTTTTAAGGACCATGGTTGCTTGTGGATGATTTTTTGAGTAGATGGATGATTGGATGGTAGGACACATCCTCCCTAACTTGGAGATTTCGGGGACGAAATCCTTTAAGGAGGGGAGAATGTAACAACCCGTATTTTAAACGACGTGTTAGGACAAGAATCAAGGCAGTATTAAATGTTAAAATCTGAATCAGGGAAAAACGGGTTGTGCCATTGCGTTCATCTCGGAAAAATACGCGTAATAGAGTCCGAAATTTCGTAAATCGGAGTTCGTATGATCAAGATATGGCCTCGCAAATTTTCACGAAAAATTCAAATTCAAAAACAGATTCAAATTTTCAGAATTCAGGGTAGGCGGGAAAAATCCCGCCCCAGGCAGGGTCGACACCAGTGTCGACCCCCACCCAATGGGTCGACACCCATGTCGACCCATGGGTCGACACCCATGTTGACCCAGGGGTCGACCCCCCGATCGGACCAGTTTTTCTGGTGCACCTGTTTTGGCTCCAGGGTCTTGTTTTAGGGGCTTGTGACGATTTTGGATGGCTCAGACCCATTCTAGGGTTAATCTAAAGGCGGAAATCAATTTCCTACAACTATAAAAAGACCCTAAGACCTAGCTTAAATCATACTATTTCATTTTAGCCTCATGCGGCTGCCATTAAACCTAGAACTCTAAATTAAAAATACAAAGAACAAAATTAAAGAAGACGAAGGATGATTCTTGAAGACTACAACTAGACGCTACAACAACTACGACGCTTTAGACAACGGATTTGGGGCTATTTGATTTAAAGTTTTGATTTGGATTGCTTGCTTCATATTGTAAGTTCTATGTCACTTTTTAGGAAAAAACGCTAAAATAACATGGACATGCTATGAGTTGAAACCGGATTTAAGAACTATTATTAATCCATGTTTATATTGTTTAACTTTGAATCAAAATTTGGGAATATTGCTATGTTAATGTTGCAAGTTAAACTTATCATGATGTTGATGTTGTTATGAATCACTTGGGCTTAATTTTATTGCAAGTTGTACAAATACATGTCCATGGAATCATTATGTTCATTGAAATTCTCATGTTGATTAAACCATGCCTATGATGCTAATTAAACCATGTCCATGATATTAATGGAACTATGCCTGTGATGTTAATATACCTATCATGCTAATGCCAAATTGGGAATTGCTAGATCATGATGAAAAGTTGGAATCATTATGTTTTTAATGCTAGATGAGAATCATTGTGCTAAAAATACTAAATTGGAATCCACTATGCCTATTAGAATTACCATGCCTTTAATGTTTCATGTTTGTAATAAAATTATTATTATGCCCGAAATGATTATTATGCCTAGGATGTAAAGATTGAATTCATCATGTTGAACTAAGTTGGAACCATTACTATGCCAAGTTATCATCATGCTAGTATTGAAACCATGTGATATGTTATAGCCTGTTTATTATGCAAGTAATGTTGGAATTGCCACGTATGCCTATCACATGTCTGGTGTTATTCCCCTTTATCTCTTGAATTGTTTATGCTTGTGAACGATGTACGTTTATATACGTTGGGGATACGATTGGGTAGAATAGGCAAAACTTGAATTGATTATAATCATAAACCGTGAAATTTGGCATAAGTAGAACATGAAATATGGCACGAAAACTCGACTTGAACATGCCATAACTTGACTTGAAACATGCCTTAGTTGGGCACGAAATTGACATATGAACATGCTATGAAAATAGCACGAATCAGATAAGAACATGGGCATGACTTTAGAAAACAAGAAAGTGGCCAACTCGAGGTTGGGTTGAGTTTGTAGTGTAAATCTGCCCGGAACTGCCTGGCAAATCCAGTTGCTACAAACAATAGGATCCAATGTGGGTAGTTGGTCACATCACGCTTGGAACCCGAGGTTGGGTTGAGTTCGTAGCGTAAACCTGCCCGGAACCGCCCGGCAAATCCAGTGGTTACGAACAATAAGATCCAATATGAGTGGTTCGGTGCATTAACGAATCAATTAATGCCAATTTGGGTTAAGTCATGAACATGAAAAGACAACTTAACCAACTTGAACACGATTTGTAGGGCTAAGTCATGGACTTGAAATGACAACACTTAGCCAACTTGACATGACACGTAAGCGGGTTAAGTCACGAATTTAAATGACATACTTAACCATCTTGACATGACTAGACTGGAAAAGGATTAAGTCACGAATTACATGACTTAATCGGTTAGGCGGTTTAGTTCACGAATTACATGACCTAATCTGTTAGGCGAAACCCTAGACACGACCCCTTTCAGCAGTAACCCTCTAGATGTATCAAGGTACCCTGGGGCTAGGCCGGGTGGGGCACGATTACTGGGCTGATTTAAGAGGTAAACGACGGCAGTGGGGTATGCCAGTGTAGGTTCGGTGGGCTACGGTCGTGCACATATTCCGGGGCAGACACTGGGTACCCGTAGATTTATCTGTGCATCTTGAATCGTGTCAAGGGTTGACACCCTAGGGCTGATACACCCGAAGGTGGACCCAGCTCAGGTGACTACATTCGTGATTAGCCGTATGACATGGACACTTGACGAGCTAGAACTTGTAGGGAGCCGATCGACTAGATAATCGCTCCGTAGGACCCCGTACTTGGGTCAGAACCCGTTTCAGGGTCATTTCAAGATATTGGGTCGTGGGATTTATTTCATGATTAACTTGTGATATGGGATTAGTATACTAGTACAGTCGATGCAACGAATCTCGAATATGTGATGCTTTACTTGACTTGTCTTGACTTATCCTGATCACCTTAGTCTATCTTGTTCACCTTGACACCATTCTTAAGTTTAGTTCCAGTTCATACATGACAGGTTGTTTTAACCGTTTTTACACTGAAAGTCACTAGGACCTACTCAGTCTTTATGACTGACCCTTTTCCTTTCGCCTCTTTTTTCTTTCGTCCCCCCCCCCCCCCCCCAGGTTCTCAGGGAGGAAACACTAGCTCTTAGCTTGGATATCACTTGCTTTGGCTCAGCATATACGGTTTGCTATGGCTGCTTCATTTTACTGCACTTGGGGAATAAGCTGTTTTTCGGTTTCTAAGTTATTTCTTCTTTGGCTATTATTACAAGACAATTGTAATGAAGTTATTTGAAATGTTTGTAAAAGACATGGTTTATTTTGGAATGAAATGAACTTCTATTTTGCTCATAAATTCTTCCGCTGTTTACTTAATTATTTAATTATGTTCTGTCTTGTGATAATTCTGTGATGTTATCTCGATAATACCTCTCCAAAACTAGTGCATTCCCTTTGTGAGTGACCCTAGCGGAGGTGGGGTGTTACACAAGCCTCATACCCCTGTTGTGAACCAGAAACGGGAGAGGACATCAGGGAGGGCACGCGTTTCCTTCTAGCTAGGGTGGTGTCAGTGACCTACCAGCCCTGACATTTATACACTTTCCACCTGTGTGGTAGTTGATGTTGCGAGGCGCCTCGGTTAGATCGGACGATCCGGGTCCGATAGAGTCAGTGGACTCATTTACGGCCCAAAGGGCAGGGAAACGCAGTGCTCAGGAATTTTAATCCACTCGGTGGACCGGCCCTGACGATCCAAGGGCTCACCTGAGTCTGGGTCCTGAGACATGATCTAGATTGTCTCGAATCGGTAGAGGACTATCTTTTGCCTCGTTTCGCAGATGGATATCCAATTTCCAAATAGGTGATATTGCGGTATTAATTGTAAAACTAGTATGGCGACATGATATATGGTACCCATGCCGTCTATGATTGATACTTATGATTTGAAATTGTTTTAACACTATACACTTATTATAGTATCAAATGATTTGTTTTAAACGTATCAAGCATTCTTTGGTTATTATAAGGTAAAACCCTATCCTTCGGCTTGCGTTGCATTATATGATGGGACCTGGGTCTTATAATAGCTTCACTTTTCTTTATTTAGCATTACGCTGTTGTGTTATGCACTGGTATTCTTTCGAGGAAACCCGTTTCGTGTTATTCGGCGTGGTCCCTTGATTTACCTAAATTTAAAATAAAGATTAATAACTGTTTTAGTTCTCACACCAGTCACATGACTGACCTGGAGTTTATTGTTTTAACCTAAACTCTGGGTGCCCCTATTTTGACAGGGGTAGCTAGTAGTTTTGGTTTTGCAGATTTATATTCACAGGATCCTGGTATACAGCTGGAAGGATATCTGGAAAGCTTTGTATCCGTATATCTCATTCAGTTGTGTTTTGTATTATTTTCCACTGTTATGTAATTTATTGTAATCTCTGATATTTATCGAATGTATTTTATTTATTCACTACTCTGTATATTCTTGTAATCTGATGGAATTGTTGTAATATACAATGAAATGTTCTTCCGTCTGTGTTCTAATTTGTCGTGTTCTCGAAACAATCAGGGGTTTCGAACGGTCTTGGTCGGTTTAGCGACTGATTCGGATCGAGCGAAATTCCTTTTTGTTACAGCTGGTATCAGAGCTTTGGTTTACAAAGCTCAGAGAACAAGACACAATAGAACCAAACGAAAGAATTCATCAGAAGTTGGATTAGTAATATCCAATGAGAATGACTCGTTAGAGATGGGATCAGTAATATCCTAGAACGAGTGTGAAGAGTATATTTTTTAAAGTGAAAACAAATTTTGTTTTGAAATTTAAATCATATTATACGTATTTGAATATTTATTTATATTGAATGTGGACAATCCAATATAAAAAGATTTTTCATATACGCCTTGCAAACGTATATTCGAAGTGTTAATATACCGGATAAATATAGAATCATGCTCTAGTCGCCCGGAGATGATTCTGATGATTGTAGCTACATCATCAGAATTTATGTTCGTGTTTCGAAGGTGTGATACCTATATATTTCCATTAGACTGGTGTGAGAACCAAAATATAGCTAGAATACATTGTTGTAAATTGGCACCAAAAATGTGATTTTTGACTATATATCAAAGTTATGAATTTGAAAAGTAATTCACTAATTGATTGATGGTTTTGTTGTTTGATTATTGTTTGAATAATTAAATGTTGAACTGTTTAGCCAAATTGATCAAATATTGAATTGTATTGAAAATAATTTGCAATTGCATGCATATACATGTATATCCATTGAACAGGTCATAGCAGGAGGCTAGAGCAGAGGAATAAAATTGTTTGCCCGACAAATAGGTACATGTTTATTGTATTTCTTGAGTTTTGGGTGATTTTGTGAGACGATTGGCTAGCCGCTTGGATTTTCCTTTTTCTTTTGGATTGAAGAAGGACATGGGAGGCTATATGAAATATCCCGAAGTCCCCGGTGCAGGGGAGGTTATGGCGAAATTTTTCGAAAATTTAGGGTGTTAGCCAAATTTTTGAAAAATTTGAAAAGTTCTTAGAAATTGAAAAGTTGAAGAACTTAAGCCGTAGCGAAAATAATGAAAGTTGAGTTGATTAGGTAAACAACTTTCGGCTTTGTTCCTTTTCGGGGACGAAAAGTTTTAAGTGGGGGAGATTGTAATAACCCGGAAATCCGGGCCAGTTTAAAATTTTTAAATTGGCAATTTTCATGAATTTTAAAGATTTAAAATAGATTATTTTAAATAATATCGACGAGAAATTTATTTTGAATATAATTTGAACGAATATATTTATATAGTTTGTCGTTAGAATATAAATATTTATTTTAAATTATAAAAGGAATTGAAAATGGCGTGGTAGTTCGATAATTCGATTTCAAACTTCAAATGAATGTACAGGATTCAAAATAAATCGAAATTTAGCGAAACAAAAAATAATACAATCTAATTGAGAATATCCTTCCAACGAACCCGAAAAATCAAAATTTCATAGCGGGAATCAAAAGATATGTCCAAATGAATTTTCAGAATAGTCGCTATGGAATTCTGGCCCTTAAAAATAGCCATTTTGCAAACGACCTCGGATTTCGACGAAACCACTTTTTTTGGGTCCGTGATGTCAAGTTATTGCTAGATTCCAATTTTCGTAATTTTTCGAATCAATATGTGAGCGTGGCGAAGAAAAACGCGTTTGACCAGTTTTAGTTGATTTTAATCGACTGGAAAATGGCCATTTTTCAAACGGTCTCATAATTTGACGAAATTAGTTTTGTTAGGACTGTATCGTCAATACGAAGCTAGAAAATATTTTTTGGGAATTTTTCTAGTTAGTATGTGGCCCCGGTAAATTGAAATGTGCGTTCAAATTCAATATATATTGAATTATATTTTAATTTAAATCAAAACTGATTGAAACGATAAAATTGGCTAACGAAACATATCCCATTGTGTTCGGAATGGGGGTATTACGCTAGGGACGATAGTCGGTGGGTTCGACTTTGAATTCGAAATAAAAAGTTACTTTTCGATGGAAATAAGATAAAATAATATATATATATATATATATATATATATATATATAAAACCATACCCCCCTCTCCCTCTCATATTAGTCAACGCACCTTTGGAAAAGTAAATAAAATAAAATTCAATCCCGCCACCTCCTCCAGGCGTTCGTCGCCGTCGAGACTCCCCCCCATCCGCTGCATCTCCGATGCTCCTCCGTTCAACCTCCCCCTCCTCCTCTTCTCCTTCTCGCTTCCAGTCTCCTCTGCTGCGCGATGAGCCATGCCCAAACCCTAGACCACAAACTCCATCGAAGAACCAGCAGCGCCCCCCCTTCTTGTCATGCTGCCTCTCCTCAAACGCTCCCTCGCCTCCCGCTCGATTCCCTCTCCTCCCTTCCACCTCGCACTAGACGCGGATTTACCCCCAACTGCCGGCAACTGCTGCGCCTCCCTACAGTGGACGCCAGTGACAGTAGAACCCCCTTCCTCCCTATTGCGATGTGAGTCTTTTTATTTATTTTATGATTCAATTTCCTTTCAGTTTTTATATTAAACACAGTAAAGCTTTAATTTTTATTTATTTAAAAGCTATAATTTTTGTTCATGAAAGTTTTGATTTTTATCACAGATAAAAATTAGATTTTTATCTTAGGAAAAAAAAAGGAAAAAAATGATTTTTCTTTGTTTGAACGGAGAATAAAAATATAATTTTTATATAATGAAGATAATAAAAATATAATTTTTATATGATGTGAAGAATAAAAATATGATTTTTATATTATAGAAAGAATAAAAATACGATTTTTATATTATATAGATAGTAAAGATTTGATCATTATACATGAACTAGAAATATAAAAATATAATTTTTATATAGGATGAAGCGTTATAAAAATATATGAAATAAAAATACGATTTTTATTTATTGAATGAAGCAGTAAAAGTATAATTTTTATTTAAACAGCGTGAAATGGTTGAGTGGGAATGTCGAGCAAATCCAAGCCATTCAGCAGTTCAACAGCAAAGCACGGTGGAGTGGAAACCTCTGTGAGAACTCCTCACCTTTAATCTAATTTTCTAGTTATAAATATATACTAGGATGCAGATGGTGTTTAGTAGCACCCGACACCCGTCGTCCACAGACCATGGACGGCTTGTATGTTTGTTTGTTTGTTAGATTTTGATGTGTAGTTGATGGTGTGATTTGAAATGAAATAAATAAAATATTTTATATAGTTAAAATATTTTATAGTTAAAAATATAATTTTTAACGTGTATATAGAATGAAATAAATATTTATAAACAAATCGTAGATTTGTTTATATACACTGATTTGACTGATATTGATTGAGACGATAAATTTTACACATCGCCCAACTCCACAAATAAAATCTGTGTTTGATTGTTTGAAACCCCACACGGGTATTGGGATGATATTTGACGTACACTAACCCAATTGTTTAGTTGTATGTCGATCGATTGATTGACAGACTGTGTAAGCGTTAATTATTTATATTTAATGCTTATATAGTTGTGTGGTGCACTCTAGATGATGGTTGATTATTTATCGTTGCTATTATATACATGTGTTGTAGAAAATCCATATAATTAACATTATATGGTAATTGATTGGGCCTCATTCTAATTTGGAAAATAAAGAATAGAAATATATATTCATGTGTTGAATAAAAGCCGTGTTGATTAGATTGACGCCATTTTGGACGGGAACGACATTTATATCCATTACATTCGTTTTTAAATTGAATATAGAAAAGGAAGTGATTTCAAAATCATATATTTTGAAGTGAATTGAAATTCGTATTAGATTGAAGTGAATTGAAATTCGAATTAAATTGAAGTGTACTGAAATTCGAATTAGATTGAAGTGAATTGAAATTCGAATTAGATTAAAGTGATTTGAAATTCGAATTAAATTGAAACAGAATTGAAATCATTTTAAATTGAATTTAAAACGAATTGAAATTGAATTGAAATCGATTTGAATTGAAATCGAATTGAAATGAATTTAAAACGAATTTATAGTGGAATATTCAATTTTGATTTGAAATTGAACATGAAGTTAAAACTGTTTTGAAATCGAATTTAAAACTATTTATAAAATTCGTTTTAAATAGAATTCGACGAAATATATAATATATATATGATATAATGGCCTAAATAGAACGCGCCGCGCTGCGGCAGTTCGTGAATTTCGACCATTGACTTCGAACTGATATTACGAGAGATCCGACCGTCGGATTCTCCTCAAACCTGAACCGTTGGGTTCGTATCGAGAAGAGCTTTCTAACGAATATAAGAAATTAGAAATCTAACGGTTGGATTTGGAATTATATCCAAATCAAATTTGGAAAAGGTCGTTGTAAGTGCAGTTCGATGGCCGTGGATGGAAATCGACTGTACGGGCCTTGATAAAATTATTAAAAATAGTAATAATTTGTGTAAAATCATAAGAAATGATTTGTGAAGAATTGGGATGAAAAACTCCATATTTGAAAAGATAAAAATACATTTTTATCGAAATGAACTAGTTTTGAACTAGAATAATAATTTATTTATTTTCAAATAAATAAATGGGATGTGAAATGGTTTTAAAAGTAACCAGGATTTCCAATAATTGAATTGGAATGGATTTGAATCGAAATTATCCTTGGAATATTTCGGTGTGGGATTTTGTGATTATACAGATATTGTTATGGAAATTTGAAAGATATATTTATATCGTTATTTCCAATACGATATTCGTTGGTCATAGAATTTGATATTGAATATAAGCCGTTATATTTTCTATTCAGAGCGTTGTATTTAATATCAAATGTGATTTGGGTTTTTCGTGAATGGTGTCTTCATTAACGCTGTTCTTAAACCCAATTGTGAAAAAGATTAAATCTTTTTGTTTAGATTTAATGAAGGGTGCCAATTAAATAATATTTAATTGGAATTGAATTGGAATTGATTTTTGGGTTTATCGTGAACGGTGTTTTAAATGACATTGGTTCTTTAGCCCAGTTAAAGATTAAAACTAAGTGGAGTTTTTATGAAATTTTAATTAGATTGAAAAGAACGAGAATGGAGTATCACCAGTTTTACTCCAGGCGATAGTTAAATCTTTAATTAGATTTGAACGTGAAATGGTAATTGAATTTACCGATAACACCGGGGTGTTAGATATGAAGTATGACCAGTTTTACTTCATGGGGTGAATAGGTTGGGATTGGGAAATAAAATAAATGATTACTTTGGTGTGGTTCGTTAATCCCGACTAGTTTGAATTGATATTCAAAAGAAATTTAAAGGATAAATTTAAAGAATTTATCTTTGATATAATTAATGGGAACCTTTTCCAAAGAATAAGAATATTTGAATAAAAGAGTATTCTGAATTGGAATGAGGCGTATGTTGTGTTTGTGTAACACTTGTTTAATATATACACGAGTTATTCAGAAAGACCGGGTTTATCCCATTCTGAATAACGGTTTCGATGTGGTGATGAAGATGAAGACGGTGGTTGAAGACCGGAAGTCTTCACATCGTTTGGGTGATTACTGATGATTCTGATTGGGTTGTACACCCAAGATGAGGGAATCAGTCGGTGGTCGTCCAGACGTACTTGGAGATCGATGGATAAGCGAGGAAAGTGCCTCCGGTTTCGTTTAGACCCAGAACAGACTTGTATGGACAGTGTGTCTGACATTGGATTTCATTCTGTGTTATTGATATCGGTTGCATATCGTGAATTGCCTGTGTGGCATGCTAAGATGCAAATGATCAAGGCTTCTATTGAAAAGCAGAGTCTTGTGGTTGATGATCAAAGCACGGCCTTTGTGGCGTAGCTTTGTGTAACGTGAATTCGCAAGCCTCACACCCCAGTTGTGAACCAGAAACGGGAGAGGACATCAGGGAGGGCATGTGTTTCCTTCTAGCTAGGGTGGTGTCAGTGACCTACCAGCCCTGACATTTATATACTTTTCACCTGTTTGGTTGTTGTTGTTGCGAGGCGCCTCGGTTAGATCAGACGATCCGGGTCCAATAGAGTCAGTGGACTCTTTTACGCCCCATAGGGCGGGGAAACGCAGTGTTCAGGAATTTTAATCCACATCGGCGGACCGGCCCTGACGATCCAAGGGCTCACCCGAGTCTAGGTCTTGAGACATGGGCTAGATTGTCTCGAATCGGTAGAGGACTATCTTTTGCCTCGGTTCGCAGATGGAAATCCAATTTCCAAATACGTGATATTGCAATTTTATTTGTAGAACTAGTATGGCGACATGATATATGGTACCCATGCCGTCTATGATTGATACTTATGATTTGAAATTGGTTTAACACTATACACTTATTATAGTATCAAATGATTTGTTTTAAACGTATCAAGCATTCTTTGGCTATTATAAGGTAAAACCCTATCCTCCGACTTGCGTTGCATTGTGTGATGGGACCTGGGTCTTATAATAGCTTCACTTTTCTTTATTTAGCATTGCGCTGTTGTGTTATGCACTGGTATTCTTGGGAGGAAACTCGTTCTGTGTTATACGGCGTGGTCCCCTGATTTACCTAACTTTAAAATAAAGATTAATAACTGTTTTAGTTCTCACACCAGTCACATGACTGACCTGGAGTTTATTGTTTTAATCTAAACTCTGGGTGCCCCTATTTTGACACGGGCAGCTAGTAGTTTTGGTTTTGCAGATTTGTATTCACAGGATCCTAGTATACAACTGGAAGGATATCCGGAAAGCTTTGTATCCGCATATCTCATTCAGTTGTGTTTTGTATTATTTTCTACTGCTATGTAATTTATTGTAATCTCTGATATTTATCGAATGTATTTTATTTATTCACTACTCTGTATATTCTTGTAATCTGATGGAATTGTTGTAATATACAATGAAATGTTCTTCCGTCTGTGTTCTAATTTGTCGTGTTCTCGAAACAATCAGGGGTTTCGAACGGTCTTGGTCGGTTTAGCGACTGATTCGGATCAAGCGAAATTCCTTGTTGTTACAGAAAAGGTCGTTGTAAGTGCAGTTCGATGGTCGTTATAGGAAATCGACTACAAGGGCCTTGATAAAATTATTGAAAATATCAATAATTTGTGTAAAATCATAATAAATGATTTGGAAAGAACTGGAGTGAAATATCCCATATTTGAAAAGATAAAATTATATTCTTATCAAAATGAACTAGTTTTGAACTAGAATTATAAACTCAATATTTTTAAAATTAAATAAACTGGATTTGAAATGGTTTTAAAAATAACCAGAACTCCCTATATATGAATTGGAATGGATTTGAATCGAAATTATCTTCGGAATATTTCGATATTCGATTCCGTGAATATACGGATATTGTGGAGGAAATTTGGAAGATATATTTTATATCGTTATTTCCAAAGCGATATTTGTTGGTTTTAGAATTTATAATGAATATAAGCCGATATATTTTCTATTCAAAGCCTTGTATTTAATATCAAATGAGATTTGGGATTGTCTTGAATGGTGTCTTCATTAACACTATTCTTGAACCCAATTGAAAAAGGATTAAATATTTTTATTTAGATTTAATGAAGTATACCAATTAATTAATATATTTAATTGGAATTGAATTAGAATTTTTTCTTCGGTTTATCGTGAACGATGTTTTAAATACACTTGTTCTTTAACCTGATGTGATTTGGGTTTGTCGTGAACTGTGTTTTTAATGACATTTGTTCTTTAACCCGATTTATAGTGAAATATGATTTGGAATTTATAAATCTTTTTATAAAGATTTAATGGGATTTTCCAAAGTTAAATAATCATTAATATTGATTTTTGGAAAGATTAAAACTATGAGGAGTTTTAACGAATCTTTAATTGGATTGAAATGTGAATTGATAATTTAAATTATCAAATATAAGAAATGATCGAGAATGGAGTATCGCCAGTTTTGCTCCGAGCGATAGTTAAATCTTTAATTAGATTTGAACGGAAAATGGTAATTAAATTTATCGATAACACCGTGGTGTTAGTTATGGGGTAATAACAGTTTTGCTCCATGGGATGAATAGGTTGGGATTGGGAAATAAAATAAATGATTACTTCGGTGTGGTTCGCTAATCCCGACTAGTTTGGAAAACCATAATTTGGTTTGAAAAGACATGCAAAGGAAGATTAAAGAATAAATTTTAAAGAATTTATCTTTGATAAAATTAATGGGAACCTTTCCCAAAAGATGTGAATACTCGAATAAAAGAATATTCAGAATTGGAATGAGGCGTATGTTGTGTTTTATAGCACTTGTTTATTATATACGTGAGTTATTCGGAAAGGCCGGGTCTATACCCATTCTGAATAACTGTTTCGACGATAAGTCGAAGATGAAGAGGGTGATCGAACATCGGAGGTCTTCACATCGTTTGAACGATTACTGGTGATCCTGATTCGGCTGTACACCCAAGAGGAGGGAAATAGTTGGTGGTCGTCCATACGTATTTGGAGATCAATGGATATGCGAGGTATAAAGTGCCTCCGGTTTCGTTCAGACCCAGAACGGACATGTAAATGGATTGTGTGTCTGACATTGGATTTTATTCTGTGCTGATTGATTTCTATTAAATATATATTTGTTTGGCGGCGGAGAATTTATTATCTTGCTTAACGCCCTTCTCTGAGACGTACAAGCTCAAAGGTTATATATCGATAAATATCAGTAGCATGGCATGAATTGCCTGTGTGGCATGCTGAGATGCAACGATCAAGGCTTCTATTGAAAAGAGAGTCTTGTGGTTGATGATCAAAGCACGGCTTTAATATATCATAGCTTTGTGTATAGCGTTAACTCGCGAGCCTCACACCTCGGTATGAGACAAAAACGGGATAGTGACTGTAGGGAGAGCACGACGTTTCTTTCTAGCTATGGCGGTGTCCGTGACTTACCAGCCCTGACATTTATATTATTTTCACCTATGTGGTTGTTGGAATGCGAGGCACCTCGGTTATATATCTGTAAGGACCGGGAAACGCGTGTTCAGGAATTGCCAATCCTCAAACGTAAGAGAGGACCGACCCTGAAGATCCAAGGGTTGCCCAAAGTGTGTAGTCCTGAGACATTTTCTAGAGTGTCTTGAAGTGGAGAGGAGCTTGCCCCTTGCCCCGACTCATGACGGAAATTCAATTTCCAATATGAGATATTTCGGTTTTATTTGTAGAGCCTAGTATGGCGACATGATAGATGGTACCTATGCCGCCTATGATTGATATTTATGATTGAAATTGTTTTGACACTATACACTGATAATAGTATCAAATGATTTGTTTTAAACGTACCAAGCATGTTTGGCTATTATAAGGGAAAACCCTATCCTTCGGCTTGCGTTGCATTGTGTGATGGGACCTGGGTCTTATAATAGCTTCATTTTTCGAAAAAGCATTGCGTTGTTTATTCTAAGTATTGGTATTCTCGGGAGGAAACCCGTTCCGTGTTATACGGCGTGGTCCTGAGACGACCCGAAATCCCGTTCACACGGAAACAAGGTTTATCTTTGGAATATAACACAGAAACAGTTAATAGCAGAACAGAATTAAAATAAATACACCAGATAATGAACAGTAGAATATACTGGATAAAAGTAATCATCAGAGTTACACAGTATACAGGATCTTACTTAGTACAAATACAGTTCAGCTATACATAAATGTCTACAGCGGAAATAAACAAAATATGTACAATAGGAGCTGAACAGCATAAAAAGAGATAAATGATAGAATCCATCTTCAGCTCCAGCTATCCAGAAAAAGAACCAGCTAAACCTGAATACAAGGCTGCCCGTGTAGAAAAAGGGGCACCCGAGTTTGAAAGTGAAACATACTACGAGTCAGTCATGGGACTGGTATGAGAAATCCACTCAACACATATATAATTGGCTAATCACAGGACCACGCCACTTTCGTGGAACGGGTTTACTCCATTGGATTGCCAGTGCTTTTAAAACAAATCTTTCTTTTAAACATCGCTATGCTTTTTATAAAAATGAAGCCGTTATAAGACTCAGTTCCCATCACACAATGCAACGCAAACCGGAGGATTGAGTTTTACCTTATAACGGCTAAAATATGCTTGATACGAATAAACAAAGGCATTTGATATTATTGCTAGTGTTTATATGTTTTGAAAACTATTTCAAATCATAACTATCAATCATAGACGGCATGGGTACCATATATCATGTCGCCATATATATATACAATCAAAACCGCACGATGTCGTATTTGGAAATTGGATTTCCGTCATGAACCAAGGCAAAAGATAGTCCTTACCGAATTCGAGACAATCTAGCCCATGTCTCAGGAACAGCCGCAACTGCCCCTTGGAGCGATAGGGCCGGTCCACCGATGTGGATTATTATGCCTGAACACTACGTCTCCCCGCCCTTTGGGGCGTAAACGAGCCAACGAATGACTCCATCGGACCCGGATCGTCCGATCAAACCGAGGCGCCTCGCAACAGCAACAACCACATAGGTGAAAAGTATATAAATGTCAGGGCTGGTAGGTCACTGACACCACCCTAGCTAGAAAGAAACGCATGCCCTCCCTGAGGTCCTTCTCCCGTTTTAGGTTCATACCGGGTTGTGAGGCTCGCGAATTCACGTTATACACAAAGCTACGCCACATAGGCGGTGCTTTGATCATCACCACAAGACTTTGCTTTTCAACAGAAGTCCTGATCACTGCATCTTAGCATGCCACACAGGCAATTCATGCCATGCGACTGATGTCCATCGATATACAACCTCTGAGCTCGTGCGTCTCAGAGAAGGGCGTTAAGCAAAAGAATAAATTCTCCGCCGCCAAACAGATGTATATTTAACAGAAATCAATCAACACAGAATAAACTCCAATGTCAGACACACAGTCCATTTACAAGTCCGTTCTGGGTCTGAACGAAACCGGAGGCACTAAATACCTCGCAAACCCATCGATCACCACGTACGTCTGGACGATCACCACTCATTATCCATATTTCGGGAGGCCTCCCAATCAGGACCTCGGTTACCATCCAAACGAGGTGAAGATCTACGGTCTTCGACCATCGTCTTCATCTTCGAATTTCAATCGTCGGTCAATTATTCGAAATGAGAATTAACTTGGCCTTTTCAAATAATTCAAGTATATTTAGAATTTCAATTCGATTTATTTCAATGGTTAAATTATTCGACAACACCAATTTTGTTCTTTAATGTAATTTTCACACCAATTTATTTCAATGGTTAAATTATTTCAATTCGATTTATTCAAAACGACGCTTCGGGCCGTAAGGCGGCTGTAGCGCTGTTTTTCTTCAGAATTGATTTACACATATCTGAAAATCTAACCGTTGGATCTTCACAAAGTTTACATCATTAGAAAGGTCTTTTCAAAACGAATCCAACGGTTCCAGTTTCGGGAAAATCCGACGGTTGGATCTCCCGGTACAATCGTTTGAAATTTCGATTTCAAAATACGAACTGCAGCGTCGTTATTCGATTAAATATAATTCTATTTATATTTATATATAAATATAATCGATTCTGGTGCTGTTTTTCTTCAAATTTGAATTAAACATTCCAGACAATCCAACCGTTGGATTTTTACAAGGTGGTGCCATTGGAAAGATTATTCCAAGGCGAACCCGACGGTTGAGGTCTCGGGAAAATCGAATGGTCGGATTTCCCGCACTAGTTTTTGAAATCATGGTTTCAAAATACGAACTGCACGGCCTCGTTTCGTTTTAATTTTATTTATATTTATATATTTATATAAATATAGTTCATTCAATGATTTCCATATCGTTTTCACTTCAAATATTTTTCTAACACCTTAAAATTTTGGAAAATTTCGCCATAACCTCCCCTGCACCGGGAGCATCGGGAAATCGCAAATAGCGTTCCCGGTCCTTCTAATCTCAAAAAGAAAAAGAAAAAGCCAAGCGGCTAGCCAACAGGCTCATAAAATCATCACCCAAACAAAACAGTAAATGTGTACCTATTTGTTGGGCACAAAATTTTATTCCTCTTCTCTAGCCCCTTTGCTATAACCTGTTCAATGAATATGCATGTACATATATATACAGTTCTTATCATTTATCATTTTCTATTCAACTTCATATTTGATTTCTATTTGGTTTAAAAACACCATTCATTCTAATGTTACATAATTAGGTGCAAATCATTTCATTAGCTAATTAATGAATATTTCAACTCATATATGTTTATTTTGAACAAGTGGCTATTTTTAACACTTCACATTTCAACGATTTATGCATACAATAAAAATGTGATTTTTATTGTAAAACAATTCATTTTAAAACACTATTTTTCTATATAGTTCAAGTTGGTGATAAAATGGGATTTTTATCATAAAACAATTTCTTTTAAAACGAGATTATTTTACACATTTCATATAGTCGATAAAAGGTGATTTTTATTATTAAACAATTTATTTCAAAATATGAATACCATTCAACACATGAATTTCTAATCAACGAATGAATATCAATTCAACACATGAATGTTTTCTATTCAAGGAATAAATATAGTTCAAGCATGTGAAAATTATTCAAACACACGAATATTATTCAAAATTTCGGCAGCATAACGGCAGGGTAGTTAAAACCGGGACCGTCCCTAGTACGGCTCCTCGCTCTACCTTAAAACCTCGCGGTTTTTGATAATGGGGATCATGCATCTAGTTCGCACGCAGGCGGCATGTATATATTTTTTCATTTCCACAAATTAGTCCTATGTGGTTTCAACCAAATATTTCTCAACCACAAATGGGTATTTTTCAACCACAATCAACCCATATCAATCACAAACAATCCCAAACAATCATTCGCTATCAATCAATTTTCACAACAATTTCAACCAATAAATATCGTCCATGGTTTGTGGACGAGGGGCGTATATATATATATATATATATATATATATATATAGCAATTCACTTTTATTTCACACATATATATATTTTTAAATCAGAAATCTCACCAATAGCTATCCAATAACACGACTCTTCCTTTATAGAATTCTTCGCCTATTTCGCCTTCTTGTCGCTTTCGTTGCCCGTATTCTCTGCATATGTAAAAATCGAATTTTTACTATGTTATTCAATATGTAAAAATCGAATTTCAAAAATATAGATTCCGCCTTTTCAAAAATAAAGATTATATTTTTAATATTCCTATGATGTAAAAATTATATTTTTATCACTTTAAAAATATAAAAATCATATCTTACTTCTTCTACTTAATAAAAATTCCGTCTTTTCTATTTTGAAAATATGATCTTTATTTTTTTCAAGTTCAAAATTTTTTTCTTTAAAAAGATTTAACCTTTTTCTATCTAAAGTTTAAACCTTTTCTATTTTAAAGCTTAAACCTTTTTCCTATTTAAAGTTTTTAAATAAAAAAAATCAGTTTTTAAATCTGTAAAAAAAATCAGTTTTTAAATCTGTAAAAAAAATCAGTTTTAACTTTATATAAAAATCAGTATTTTTCTTTTTAAACAAAATCAGTTTTTTTCTTTTTAAACAAAATCAGTTTTTACTTCCTTTTAAAATCAGTTTTTACTTTATATAAAAATCAGTATTAAGAATTAAAAATAAAAACAAAATAAAATAGAAATACTTACATTGGTGCGAAGGAGGGGGGGTTGGAGACGTCGGCGGCAAGGCGGCGCTGGCTTCCAGGAGGCTGCTCGATTCGCGTCGCGATGGCCTCGAGGGGGGCGGGGTCTTCGGGGGGGGGGGGGGGGGTTTCGCCACAGGGAGGAGAAGGCTGGATGGAGGGGGGCGATGTCCTCGTCGGAGGCGTTCGCTTGAGGGGGGGGCTGTCGATAGTTCTAGGTTTTTTTTTTCTTTCTTTCGTTTTGAAACTGAAATGAACGGGGGGGGGGGGGGGGGGGCAGGAAGAAAGATAAAGGGAGGGAAAATATATATATATATATATATATATTTTATTATTATTATTATTTAATTATTTAATTTTGCAAAAAGTTGACTCTTACATACGACCTCGAAACGAGGCCCACCGCCTGCCGTCCATAGCGTTTTACCCCCATTCCGGACACAATAGGATATGTATTGCAAGCTGATTTGATTGTTACAATCAGTTTCCGTTAAAATCAACATATAACTCTATATATTGAATTTGAACGCACATTTCAATTTACTGGGGCCACATACTAACTAGAAAAATTCTCGAAAAATATTTTCTGGCTTCGTATTGCCGATACGGTCCTAACAAAACTAGTTTCGTCGAATTCTGAGACCGTTTGAAAAATGGCCAATTTCCAGTCGATTAAAATCAACTGAAACTGGTCAAACGCGTTTTCCTTTGCCACGCTCACATATTGATTCGAAAAATTATGAAATTTGGAATCTATCAATAACTTTACATCACGGACCCAACAAAAGTGGTTTCGTCGAAATCCGAGTTCGTTTGCAAAATGTCCATTTTTAAGGGCCTGAATTCCATAGCGACTATTCAGAATTTTCAACTGGACATATCTTTCGATTCCCGCTATGAAATTTCAATTGGTCGGATTCGTTAGAAAGACATCATCAATTAGATCCTAATGTTTTTGGTTTCACTAAAATCCGGATTCTTTTGCACCCGGTATATTCAATTGAAGTTTGAAATCGAATTATCGAACTACCGCGCTATTTTCAATTCTATATATAATTATAATTAATTATATTCGTTTTCAAATGTCGATTCAAACTCAGTTTTCATCTCCATTATTTAAAATATTTATTTTAAATATTTAAAATCCATTATTTTAGCCAATTTAAAAATTTTAAATTGGTTCAGATTTTCTGGGTCGTTACAATCTCCCCCACTTAAAACTTTTCATCCCCGAAAAGGAATAAAGTCGAAAGTGGTTTGATAAATCTACGATCACACAACACAACAACCAATCCAATTATTTTTAACCTTCAAAAATATACTAATCTTTTTTTTTATACTCCTTTTCAAAATCATTCAGCCTATAGAATTTAAAAGTGCACATCCATGAAAAGAAAATTACAACAGATTAGAGAATTAAATGGTAATGCAAAGTAGGGTAAATGTACCTTGCACCAGAGTCAATCAGAGATATCTACTCGGCATCTAGGATAAGCTTTCTGAATGCTCTCCTCAGTTTCCCAAGTACAATCTCGCGGATCTCCACTCCATTGCACTTTGACTAAGTGAACCTTTTTGTTCCTCAGCTCTTTGGTTTCTTTGCCGATAATCTTTAGCGGCTCTCGCCTCACAGCTAATTCCGGGGTTATTTCAATATCCTGCTGAGCTGCTGTAACACCCCACGTCCATTAATGTCACTCACAAAGGGAATGCATTAACTTCCATGGAGGTTTTAAGTGAATATAGAACAGTAAAATTACAACAAGACAGATATAAAATAGTATTTGGAAATTCAAAAACTTTATTTCATTGTAGCAGAAGTCAAAACATGTTTGATTACATCATAACACCATATTCAATGTCAAGTACAATATCTATCTTGATAAAACAAGTACATAATCCCATTACATGAATAGCCATTAAAAAGAAGGATAACAAGCTGGACTTTACTTCAGCAGTCCAAGCTTTCCAGAAGATAAGCGATCCAACTAGACTCCACTAGAACTTGGCCCAACCTGCGGACCTGAAGGGAGAAAAAGGATGGAAAAGAGGGGGTCAGACATAAAGTCTGGTGAATATGATAATTCTACAATACTATTACCAAAATAACTGGACTAAGGCATAAGCTGGAAAACAAGAAAATGTCTATGAAGAGCAGATTAAGGACATAGACAATCGCTAAAGGCAACATTATAGGCGCTCCTAAATACTAAAGGATAAACACTATACTGCACCACACCAGTCACCCTAAAGATTCATCCCACTTAGCTTCACTTAGAAACTTTCCCAATGGCTTTACGTACCCCTAGCTGACTACATAGGTGCCGCCTGCCCCTATCTCCACTAGGTGTACCCTACTTCCCATTATTCGATCGGCTCCCTAACTCGTAGATACCCGTGCTGGCCCCACAGTGGGGTGTATCACTCCCCTAAAGTGGCAACCTGATACAACGGACATGCACGGCTTATACCTACACGATGCAACAACGTCTTACCTACCAGCCCAGGTCCACACACGCATATGAAACCCGTTGGACTTGCGTTGCTACCGCTCCCTGTTTTGGCCTCTTATAGTCAAACCCAGTATGCGTGTCCCGTCCTCGACTTGGTTCGAGCCCATAAAGATACATTTTGGGATACTGGTTGAAATGGGCCACCACTATTTACCACAAGCATTCCACCTAAGCTTGTCCCCATTAGTCCATCCCACTTAACCCACTTAGTCATGCTCATTTACATGTGTGTTTGGTTAAGTCTAATCGTATTTCAAATGCCTCTAAAGGCAACCACCAGATTCCTCATGCCACCCAAGGCACCTACTTAACCCCCATGTCCCACCTTACATGATTATCTGGTTAAGTATTTCTTAGTTCATTAAGGCCATAACCTCATAAAGACCTCTCACATTAGACTGGCATTTATGGCAGCTGGATTTGCCGGGCGGGTCCGGGCAGTCTTACACCATAAAAGAGTCTAACCTCGTGTCTTTACAACTGTTATGCTTTAGTTTGGGCCTAGGACCTCTCACATTGGGCCGACATTTGTGACTACTGGATTTGCCGGGCGGGTCCGGGCAGGTTTACATCACAAACGAGTCCAACCTCGTGTCCTAAGCATTGATTATTAATAATAATCCACTTTCCCCCAATTTTAATAATTCCCTACTTGAATTATTAATTACTTCCAATTTTTAACAATGTCCATAATTGACTCAATTATGGACATCCATTCATGGTATGCAAAATCTTACAAAATTGCACCCAATTTATTAATTCCTAATATTACCCCTACCCCACGTTTGAACGTTTATTCGCAAAATATATGTTAGACTCGAATAGCCTAACTCATAGCATAAAAGAGATTATCATAATAACAACATGTATATGTTACCAAATGAATCATAATAAGGGGTGAAACTTGCATATGTCCAACTTGCATAGATTATACATGTCATGGACCTAAAGGTGTCAACTTGTTCAAAATTCACCTAATATAATCTCAATCAATTTTCATAAACTTACATATGAACATGTGTGAATCAACATCATCTAATTTTTTAACAACATGGTTTTATATGGGTACACCTAACTCAATAGGCAAATTCCCATAATCAAGTTTTATTTAATTATAGTTTCAAGTTTATGGGTACACCTAACCTAATAGGCAAATTCCCATAAACAAGATCCATTTAAATTAAAAAAAAAACATAACTTTAAGCATGTTCCAACAACATCACGATTTTACAACATAATATAGCATGATTTATAACATGGCATAGTATGATAGTATAACATAGCTTGACATGATTCTCAACATAGCACGACATAGCATAAGAGAATTTACAACATAGCATATATAATTTACATCATACGACAATATAATAACATAATAAGAGATCCACAATATATAGAATTTACAATTACAAATCACATCACTTTCTTGTGATCCATTCATAACTGAGTCAAATTAGTTTGTAATAGTCTTGTGAGAATCATCATACTCACCAACAAAAGAAAAGAATTAGAGAAAGAGAGATCTTTTGATTTGATTTGTGTAGATTTAGTTGTAGATGATTAGGCTTCCTCTTCTTAGTTTGTGACGGCTATGCTGAACTCCATGGCAGCAGCATGACGGTAGCTTCTCTAATTTTACAAGTGATTTAGGTCTAGGGTCTACCCACTTATTTATAGATTTTAGAATTCATTTAGGCCATTAGATTTAACCTAGAAATAACCGCAGCCGTTCAGACAAGATGGGGTTTATCTTGTTGACTCAGCAATGAGTCAGAAGTGACTCAGCAAACACTCAGCAATATATATATATATATATATTTTACAATGTACACATTAGATACATCCCCCCCTTTTACACACTTATTATTGTTTTTATATACATATTAGATACATCCCCTCTCTTACACACTTATTAATATTTTTATATTCATATTAGATACATCCCCTCTCTTACATACTTATTAATATTTGTATATTCATAATAGATACATCCCCTCTCTTACATACTTATTAATATTTTTATATTCATATTAGATACATCCCCTCTCTTACATACTTATTAATATTTTTATATTCATATTAGATACATCCCCTCTCTTACATACTTATTAATACTTTTGTATTCATATTAGATACATCCCCTCTTCTACACACTTATTATTATTTTAGCAACTTTAGTGTTAATAGAAAATTCGGGGTGTTACAGCTGCTTCTTCCACGATCAAGTCTGGATCATGAACGTGCTTTCGAAGTTGAGATATATGAAATACATCATGCACTCCAGGCAACCAGTCAGGCAGTTTGACCCTATAAGCGAGAGTTCCAATCCGTTCCAGAATAGGAAACGGACCAATGAATTTGGGTGCCAACTTTCCAGTTTTACCGAACCGGATAACTCCTCTCATCGGCGATACTTTCAAATATACATAGTCGCCAACTTCAAAGGATATATCTCTTCTTCTTTTACCGGCATAGCTCTTTTGTCGGCTTTGAGCGGCGAGTAATCGCTTCTTAATAAAATCGACTTTGTCGGCAGCTTCTCGAATCATATCAGGACCCAACACAAGTCTATTTCCAGGCTCCACCCAACAAGCAGGAGATCGGCACGGTCTACCATACAATGCTTCGAATGGCGACATTGTCAGGCTTGCCTGATAGCTGTTGTTATAAGAGAATTCAGCCAAATGCAGATTGTCTTCCCATGATCCACCGAAATCTATAACACAAGCCCGCAATAGATCTTCTAAAATGCGATTTACTCTCTCAGTCTGACCGTCTGTCTGAGGATGATAAGCGGTGCTCAAGTTTAACTTTGTCCCTAGCTCGACTTGAAATGCTTCCCAGAATTTGCTAGTGAATATTGTATCTCTATCACTTACTATACTGAGCGGCACTCCATGTAGTCTAACTATTTCCCTGACGTAAATTTGCGCCAGACTCTGAGCAGTTCTGTTTGATCTGACAGGTATGAAATGGGCGGTCTTCGTGAAGCGATCTACGATCACCCAAATACTGTCATTTCCTTTTCTTGTTCTGGGCAAACCATCAATGAAATCCATAGAAATATGTTCCCACTTCCAGCCAGGAACTTCTAGCGGTTGTAATAATCCAGCCAATTTCTGCTGGTCGCTTTTGACTAGTTGGCAAGTAGGGCATCAGCTAACATATAAAGAAATGTCCCTTTTCATCGACTTCCACCAGAAAGTGCGTTTGATGTCATTATACATTTTGCTTACTCCCGGATGGATACTGAGTTTTGACTTGTGGCATTCATCCAGTACTTCCTTTCGAAGTTCAGGAATGTTAGGGACACAGATTCGACCTTTGAGCCTTAAAATCCCATCGTTGTCTACTTGAAAACTCGAGGGTTCGCCTCGTTGAATTATCCCTCTGATCTTCTGAATGAAGTGATCATCCTCCTGAAGAGCAGATATCTTATCTAGCAATGAAGTCGTGATAATAAAACTGGCGATCATTTCACTCTTTCTGCTTAATGCATCAGCCACGACATTGGCTTTTCCTGGAGTATATATAATTTCAAAGTCATATGCTGCAAGAAACTCCAGCCAACGTTGCTACCTCAAATTCAAGTCCTTCTGAGTGAACAGATACTTTAATGACTGATGATCTGTAAATAGTTCGAATCTCTCACCGAGGAGATAGTGTCTCCAGATTTTCAAAGAGAATATGATAGCCAATAACTCAAGATCATGAGTTACATAGTTTTTCTCGTGCGGCTTAAGCTGACGGCTAGCATAAGCAATTACTTGGCCTCTTTGCATTAACACTGCTCCAAGGCCTTCTCCAGACGCATCTGTCCAGACTTTTAGATCTTGGTTGCCATCGATGATGGTTAACACTGGAGCTGTCGTTAATCTTAAATTTAGCTCTTCGAAAGCCTCCTCACTTTCTGAAGTCCATTTGAATTTAGAATGCTTCTTTGTAAGCTTCGTTAAGTGACCAGATATCTTCGAAAAGTTTTTAACGAACTTCCGGTAATAGCTAGCCAATCCGAGAAAACTACGGACTTCAGTGGGGGTACTGGGCTGTTTCCAATTCTGAATAGCTATGATTTTGCTTGGATCCACAGCGATTCCTTCTTTCGATACAACATGGCCCAGAAATTTCACTTCATCTTGCCAGAATATACACTTGGAAAACTTGGCTTTCAATACATTACTTCTGAGGATTTCTAGAACCTGTTCCAGATGCTTTTCATGTTCGGCCTTTGATTTAGAGAAGATTAGAACATCGTCAATGAAAACCAGAACAAATTTATTCAATACTCCCCTGAATACCCTGTTCATTAGATTGACGAAGTAAGCTGAAGCGTTACATAAGCCGAACGGCATTACTAACCACTCATAGAATAAGTCGGGGCCTCTAAACGCTGTCATTGGAACACACTCTTCGGCAATTCGAAGTTGATGGAATCCTGTAGCTAGGTCCATTCGTGAAAATACTTATGCTCCATTTAATCGATCCAACAAATCATCAATCCGCGGCAATGGATACTTGTTCTTTATTGTCTGCTTGTTCAGATCACGATAGTCCACGCATAGCCGTAGAGTACCGTCAGATTTTGGGACAAATACCACTGCTGCACCCCAATCAGAGAAACTAGGCCTTATCAGACCTTTCCATACTAGCTGTCGTGTTTGATTGTCTAATTCCTCCTTCTCTTTTAAGGACATTCTTCGAATAGCGTGAACTACCGGCCTTGCATTCGGAATTAAAGCAATTTTGAAATCTATTTCTCTCTGCGGAGGTAAGCGAACAACTTCTTCGAACACATCCGCATAGTTCTTGATGACAGGAATATCTTTGATGAGGTCAGGAATATTTTCTATGACTTCTGGGGTATTTTATATTTGAGCTGGGGAAACATCCAAAGCTGCCTAGATATCTTTTCTATTAGAAGTTGGGCCTTCACATGGTATGGTTATATAATTCCCCAATTGGGCCTTGGCTTTAACCATTCTCTCAGCGCATCTGACCTCCGCTTCATATTTGGTTAGCCAATCCAATCCCAGAATGATATCGAATTCATTAAAATTCATGACGATAGAGATAATAGGGAATTTGTAGCAAGAAAAGGAGACAGGTACTGCACAAATCCAACTGAGATTGATAGAACCCCCGACCGGATTCTGGACGGTCATTGGTTCCCTGAGCTTCCTCAAAATCAAATCTAGTTTCTTGGCGGCACTCTTTGAAATAAAGCTTTGTGATGCGCCTATGTCAAACAGTACTTTGAATGGAATGTTTTTGACAGTAAGCGTGCCTTCTAACACATCAGACCTTTCTTGACTATCTGAGGGTGCTGAGGTTTCTGCTACTTCATTCACTTGAACTATTTCATTCTATTTCAACTGCCAGCAATCTTGCTTTACGTGACCATCCTGATGGCAGAGATTGCATTTTCTATTTTCTTGAAGCTTTCCACCCGATTTAAACCCATCATTTTTCCGTTTCTTCGAGGATTTACATTTTCCTTGCAAATGCCCTTTCTTATGGCAGTTATTGCATATGGCAGTCGTTGCTGTTTCTTTTTTGGATCTGGCCCTTTTTCGATTTACTTCGGGCTCCTTACTGACTTCAGACATTGTACTGGCCCCAGGACGATCAGTTTCCGACTCAATTTTATTACTTGAGCTGACTTCCTCTTCGTACGGTAGCATACCTTTCTTATCTAGATCTTCATATTAATAAGCCATATAAATCATTTCTGAAAAAGGAAGCTTTACATGCCCCAATTCTTTATTCTGGTATTTCCTTTGAAGGCCATGAATAAATCTCAGATTTTTCCTCTTCGGATTTTGAATTAGATGAGGAGCAAAGTGAGAAAGTTCATTGAATTTCTTATGATATTCGGGAATGGTCATGTCTCCTTGTATCAGATAAGAAAATTCATCGCATAACCGCTCAGTTGCTTCGGGAGGAGTAAATCTTTCCAGGAAAATCACTTTAAATCTGTCCCAGGTGATATCACCTTCTGGATTATCCTTAACAACAGAATTCCACCAGAACAAAGCTTCATCTTTGAGTGCCCAGGAGGCCAGTAATCTTTTCTGGTCATCCCTCAGCTTTAATGCTTCGAAGATTTTCTCAGCCGAACGAATCCAAGCTTGTGTTTTCATAATTGCTTCTTCACCCGTAAAGGGTTTTCCACACAGATTCCTATATTTCATGAATAGAGCTTCTATATCCGGGTCAGTATTACTTCTTCTGTTTCTGGCACTCATTTTCTAGTTCTTCTGCAAATAGCAGATCAAGTGTCAGGTCAACAGAAAAGATATTTCAAAATATAGAGACAAATACTTGAATGTAAATGTGTCTATCGAGGTGTAATTTCATTCTGCTTTACTCAAACTAGGATATTACTGATCCTATCTGTATGGAGTTACCCGTCCTAGAACACTACTGGTTCTATTTCTGACGAGTTCGTTCGAATGTTATATTCCAGAACTAAACTTAACCAAAGCTCTAATACCACGATGAGACGACCCGAAATCCCGTTCACACGGAAACAAGGGTTATCTTTGGAATATAACACAGAAACAGATAATAGCAGAACATAATTAAAATAAATATACCATATAATGAACAATAGAGTATACTGGATAAAAGTAATCATCAGAGTTACACAGTATACAGGATCTTACTTAGTACAAATACAGTTCAGCTATACATAAATGTCTACAGCGGAAATAAACAAAATATGTACAATAGGAGCTGAACAGCATAAAAAGAGATAAATGATAGAATCCATCTTCAGCTCCAGCTATCCAGAAAAAGAACTAGCTAAACCTGAATACAAGGCTGCCCGTGTAGAAAAAGGGGCACCCGAGTTTGAAAGTGAAACAAACTACGAGTCAGTCATGGGACTGGTATGAGAAATCCACTCAACACATATATAATTGGCTAATCACAGGACCACGCCACTTTCGTGGAACGGGTTTACTCCATTGGATTGCCAGTGCTTTTAAAACAAATCTTTCTTTTAAACATCGCTATGCTTTTTATAAAAATGAAGCCGTTATAAGACTCAGTTCCCATCACATAATGCAACGCAAACCGGAGGATATAGTTTTACCTTATAACGACTAAAATATGCTTGATACGAATAAACAAAGGCAATTGATATTATTGCTAGTGTTTATATGTTTTGAAAACTATTTCAAATCATAACTATCAATCATAGACGGCATGGGTACCATATATCATGTCGCCATATATATACAATCAAAACCGCACGATGTCGTATTTGGATATTGGATTTCCGTCATGAACCAAGGCAAAAGATAGTCCTTACCGAATTCGAGACAATCTAGCCCATGTCTCAAGAACAGCCGCAACTGCCCCTTGGAGCGACAGGGCCGGTCCACCGATGTGGATTATTATGCCTGAACACTACGTCTCCCCGCCCTTTGGGGCGTAAACGAGCCAACGAATGACTCCATCGGACCCGGATCGTCCGATCAAACCGAGGCGCCTCGCAACAGCAACTACCACATAGGTGAAAAGTATATAAATGTCAGGGCTGGTAGGTCACTGACACCACCCTAGCTAGAAAGAAACGCATGCCCTCGCTGAGGTCCTTCTCCCGTTTTAGGTTCATACCGGGTTGTGAGGCTCGCGAATTCACGTTATACACAAAGCTACGCCACACAGGCGGTGCTTTGATCATCACCACAAGACTTTGCTTTTCAACAGAAGTCCTGATCACTGCATCTTAGCATGCCACACAGGCAATTCATGCCATGCGACTGATGTCCATCGATATACAACCTCTGAGCTCGTGCGTCTCAGAGAAGGGCGTTAAGCAAAAGAATAAATTCTCCGCCGCCAAACAGATGTATATTTAACAGAAATCAATCAACACAGAATAAACTCCAATGTCAGACACACAGTCCATTTACAAGTCCGTTCTGGGTTTGAACGAAACCGGAGGCACTAAATACCTCGCAAACCCATCGATCACCACGTACGTCTGGACGATCACCACTCATTATCCATATTTCGGGATGCCTCCCAATCAGGACCTCGGTTACCATCCAAACGAGGTGAAGATCTACGGTCTTCGACCATCGTCTTCATCTTCGAATTTCAATCGTCGGTCAATTATTCGAAATGAGAATTAACTCTGCCTTTTCAAATAATTCACGTATATTTAGAATTTTAATTCGATTTATTTCAATGGTTAAATTATTCGACAACACCAATTTTGTTCTTTAATGTAATTTTCACACCAAACACATTCAACCATCAAATATCACATAAATCAAGCAAATTCAGTTTATTTCCACTCCATATTGTTTATGGTATTTTATAACTTTTTATCGCTATTTTTATTTATTTTAAAATAGCCAATTTATTCAAAACGACGCTTCGGGCCATAAGGCGGCCGTGGCGCTGTTTTTCTTCAGAATTGATTTACACATATCTGAAAATCTAACCGTTGGATCTTCACAAAGTTTACATCATTAGAAAGGTCTTTTCAAAACGAATCCAACGGTTCCATTTTCGGGAAAATCCGACGGTCGGATCTCCCGGTACAATCGTTTGAAATTTTGATTTCAAAATACGAACTGCAGCATCGTTATTCGATTAAATATAATTATATTTATATTTATATATAAATATAATCGATTCTGGCGCTGTTTTTCTTCAAATTTGAATTAAACATTCCAGATAATCCAACCGTTGGATTTTTACAAGGTTGGTACCATTGGAAAGATTATTCCAAGGCGAACCCGACGGTTGAGGTTTCGGGAAAATCGAATGGTCGGATTTCCCGCACTAGTTGTTTGAAATCATGGTTTCAAAATACGAACTGCACGGCCTCGTTTCGTTTTAATTTTATTTATATTTATATATTTATATAAATATAGTTCATTCAATGATTTCCATATCGTTTTCACTTCAAATATTTTTCTAACACCTTAAAATTTTGGAAAATTTCGCCATAACCTCCCCTGCACCGGGAGCATCGGGAAATCGCAAATAGCGTTCCCGGTCCTTCTAATCTCAAAAAGAAAAAGAAAAAGCCAAGCGGCTAGCCAACAGGCTCATAAAATCATCACCCAAACAAAACAGTAAATGTGTACCTATTTGTCGGGCACAAAATTTTATTCCTCTTCTCTAGCCCCTTTGCTATAACCTGTTCAATGAATATGCATGTACATATATATACAGTTCTTATCATTTATCATTTTCTATTCAACTTCATATTTGATTTCTATTTGGTTTGAAAACACCATTCATTCTAATGTTACATAATTAGGTGCAAATCATTTCATTAGCTAATTAATGAATATTTCAACTCATATATGTTTATTTTGAACAAGTGGCTATTTTTAACACTTCACATTTCAACGATTTATGCATACAATAAAAATGTGATTTTTATTGTAAAACAATTCATTTCAAAACACTATTTTTCTATATAGTTCAAGTTGGTGATAAAATGGGATTTTTATCATAAAACAATTTCTTTTAAAACGAGACTATTTTACACATTTCATATAGTCGATAAAAGGTGATTTTTATTATTAAACAATTTATTTCAAAATATGAATACCATTCAACACATGAATTTCTAATCAACGAATGAATATCAATTCAACACATGAATGTTTTCTATTCAAGGAATAAATATAGTTCAAGCATATGAAAATTATTCAAACACACGAATATTATTCAAAATTTCGGCAGCATAACGGCAGGGTAGTTAAAACCGGGACCGTCCCTAGTACGGCTCCTCGCTCTACCTTAAAACCTCGCGGTTTTTGACAATGGGGATCATGCATCTAGTTCGCACGCAGGCGGCATGTATATATTTTTTCATTTCCACAAACTAGTCCTATGTGGTTTCAACCAAATATTTCTCAACCACAAATGGGTATTTTTCAACCACAATCAATCCATATCAATCACAAACAATCCCAAACAATCATTCGCTATCAATCAATTTTCACAACAATTTCAACCAATAAATATCGTCCATGGTTTGTGGACGAGGGGCGTATATATATATATATATATATTTATATATTTATATATAGCAATTCACTTTTATTTCACAAATATATATATTTTTAAATCAGAAATCTCACCAATAGCTATCCAATAACATGACTCTTCCTTTATAGAAATCTTCGCCTATTTCGCCTTCTTGTCGCTTTCGTTGCCCGTATTCTCTACATATGTAAAAATCGAATTTTTACTATGTTATTCAATATGTAAAAATCGAATTTCAAAAATATAGATTCCGCCTTTTCAAAAATAAAGATTATATTTTTAATATTCCTATGATGTAAAAATTATATTTTTATCACTTTAAAAATATAAAAATCATATCTTACTTCTTCTACTTAATAAAAATTCCATCTTTTCTATTTTGAAAATATGATCTTTATTTTTTTCAAGTTCAAATTTTTTTTCTTTAAAAAGATTAAACCTTTTTCTATCTAAAGTTTAAACCTTTTCTATTTTAAAGCTTAAACCTTTTTCCTTTTTAAAGTTTTTAAATAAAAAAAATCAGTTTTTAAATCTGTAAAAAAAATCAGTTTTAACTTTATATAAAAATCAGTATTTTTCTTTTTAAACAAAATCAGTTTTTTTCTTTTTAAACAAAATCAGTTTTTACTACCTTTTAAAATCAGTTTTTACTTTATATAAAAATCAGTATTAAGAATTAAAAATAAAAACAAAATAAAATAGAAATACTTACATTGGTGCGAAGAAGGGGGGGTTGGGGACGTCGGCGGCAAGGCGGCGCTGGCTTCCAGGGGGCTGCTCGATTCGCGTCGCGATGGCCTCGAGGGGGACGGTGTCTTCGGGGGGGGGGGGGTTTGCCACTGGGAGGAGAAGGCTGGATGGAGGGGGGCGATGTCCTCGTCGGCGGCGTTCGCTTGAGGGGGGGGGCTGTCGATAGTTCTAGGGTTTTTTTTTCTTTCTTTCATTTTGAAACTGAAATGAACGGGGGGGGGGGGGGGGCAGGAAGAAAGATAAAGGGAGGGAATATATATATATATATATATTTATTATTATTATTATTATTTAATTATTTAATTTTGCAAAAAGTTGACTCTTACATACGACCTCGAAACGAGGCCCACCGCCTGCCGTCCATAGCGTTTTACCCCCATTCCGGACACAATGGGATATGTATTGCAAGATGATTTGATTGTTACAATCAGTTTCCGTTAAAATCAACATATAACTCTATATATTGAATTTGAACGCACATTTCAATTTACTGGGGCCACATACTAACTAGAAAAATTCTCAAAAAATATTTTCTGGCTTCGTATTGCCGATACGGTCCTAACAAAACTAGTTTCGTCGAATTCTGAGACCGTTTGAAAAATGGCCAATTTCCAGTCGATTAAAATCAACTGAAACTGGTCAAACGCGTTTTCCTTTGCCACGCTCACATATTGATTCGAAAAATTATGAAATTTGGAATCTAGCAATAACTTTACATCACGGACCCAACAAAAGTGGTTTCGTCGAAATCCGAGTTCGTTTGCAAAATGTCCATTTTTAAGGGCCTGAATTCCATAGCGACTATTCAGAATTTTCAACTGGACATATCTTTTGATTCCCGCTATGAAATTTCGATTGGTCGGATTCGTTAGAAAGACATCATCAATTAGATCCTAATGTTTTTGGTTTCACTAAAATCCGGATTGTTTTGCACCCGGTATATTCAATTGAAGTTTGAAATCGAATTATCGAACTACCGCGCTATTTTCAATTCTATATATAATTATAATTAATTATATTCATTTTCAATTGTCGATTCAAACTCAGTTTTCATCTCCATTATTTAAAATATTTATTTTAAATATTTAAGATCCATTATTTTAGCCAATTTAAAAATTTTAAATTGGTTCAGATTTTCTGGGTCGTTACAGGTCCCTTGATTTACCTTATTTTTAAAGTAAAGATTTAAATAATTGTTTTACCACCAGCCACATGATTGACCTGGAGTTTATTGTTTTAACCTAAACTCTGGATGCCCTTATTTTCCGCACAGGCAGCTAGTAGTTTTGGTTTTGCAGATTTATATTCACAGGATCCTGATTTACAGCTGGAACGATACTCGGAAAGCTCTGTATCCATGTATTACTTTCAGTTGTGTTTTGAATTGTTTTTCCGCTGCTATGTAATTTATTGTAATCTCTGATATTTATCGAATGTATTTTGTTTATTCATACTTTGCATATTCTTGTATCTGATGGAATTGTTGTAATAAACAATGAAATGTTCTTCTGTTTGTGTTTTGATGTGGCTTGTTCTCAACTCTATCCGTGCTTTCCTTCGTGGGGTAGTTCAGGTCATTTTAGCTGGTATCAGAGCTCTGGTTTACAGAGCTCGAGAACAAGACACATTAGAACCATACGAAAGAATTCATCAGAAATTGGATTAGTAATATCCAATGAGAATGACTCGTTAGAGATGGGATCGGCAGTATCCTAGAACGAGTGTGAAGAGTATATTTTTAAAATGAAAACAAACTTTGTTTTGAAAATTTAAAATGTTATTCATCGTATTTGAATATTTATTTGTATTGAATTTGGACAATCCAATATATAAAGATTTTGCATATACGCCTTGCAAACGTATATTCGAAGTTTTAATATACTGGATAGATATAGAATCACACTCTAGTCGCCCGGGGATGATTCTGATAATGCTGCAGCATTATCAGTATTTATTTTCGAGTAACGAAGATGAGATATCTATGTGATTCCAATTGACTTGTGTGAGAACCAAAATTAGATAGGGTTTATTGTTGTGATTTAGCATCTAAAATATGATTTTTGACTATATATCAAAATTATGAGTTTGAAACATTATTTCACTAATTGATTGATGGTTATGTTGTTTGATTATTCATTTAAACCAACATGTGAATGAACGGTGAATTTAGGCCAAATTGGACCAAATATTGAACTGTATTGAAAATTGATTGCAAATGCATACATGTACACATATATGTGCGAACAGGTCATTGCAAGGAGGCTAGAGCAGAGGAATAAAATTGTTTGCCCGACAAATAGGTACATGTTTACTAATTTCTTGGGTTTTGGATGATTTTATGAGCCGATTGGCTAGCCGCTTGGCTTTTTCTTTTTCTTTTGGATTGGTGAGGGCCATGTGAGGCTATTTGAAATATCCCGAAGCTCCCGGTGCAGGGGAGGTTATGGCGAAATTTTTCGAAAATTTAGGGTGTTAGCCAAATTTTTTAAAATTTTGAAAAGTTCGTAGAAACTGAAAAGTTGAAGAACTTAAGCCATAATGAAAGTTGAGTTGGTTTGTAAAACAACTTTCAGCTTCGTTCCTTTTCGGGGACGAAAAGTTTTAAGTGGGGAAATTGTAATAACCCGATAATCCTAGCCAATTTAAATTTTTTATTTTGGCAATTTTGATGAATTTTGAATATTTAAAATGAATTATTTTAAATAATAACGACAAGAAAATTATTTTGAATAGAATTAGAACGTATATATTTACATAGATCGTCGTTATAATATAAATATTTATTTTAATTATAAAAGGAATTGAAAATGGTGCGGTAGTTCGAAAATTCGATTTCAAAGTTCAAATGAATGTACATGATTCAAAATAAACTGGATATTAGCGAAACCAAAAATATTAGAATCTATTTGAGAATATCTCTCCAACTAATCCGAAAAATCAAAATTTCATAGCGGGAATCAAAAGTAATTCCCAGTTGAAATTTCATAATAGTCGCTATGGAATTGTGGCCCTTAAAAATGGAAACTTTGCAAACGACTTCAGTTTTCAACGAAACCACTTTTTTTGGATCCGTGATGTCAAGATATTGCTAGGTTTCAAAATTCGTAATTTTTTGAATCAATATGTGAGCGGGACAAAGGAAAACGTGTTTGACCAGTTTCAGTTGATTTTAATCGACCAGATAATGGCCATTTTTCAAACGGTCTCAGAATTTGACGAAATTAGTTTTGTTAGAACCTTATCGTCAATACGAAGCTAGAAAATATTTTTTGGGAATTTTTACGATCCGTATGTGGCCCCGGTAAATTTAAATGCGCGTTCAAATTCAATATATAGATTTATATTTTGATTTTGACGAAAACTGATCGAAACCGTCGAATCAGCCTGCGATACATATCCCATTGTGTTCGGAATGGGGGTAATTAGCTATGGACGACAGTTGGTGGGATCGATTTTGATTTCAAAAGAAAAAGTTGCTTTTTGGGTAATAAAATAAAATAAATTATATTATATTATAACGCCTCTACACTCTCTCTCTCCCCTAAGTAGTCAAACCCAAAACAAAAAAATAATAAAAGAAAGAAAAGAACGGAGCGACGGAGGAGAAAGCCGCCGCTGCCTCCGTCAGTCGCGCCCCAAAGGGCGTCGCGGTCGCCGGAATGGAAACCCCCCCTCTCTAGCTTCTGACGCTCTCTCCCCTTACCCCCAATTCAACGCGCCTCCATCCAAACCCAATTCCGCTGCCATCGACCTCCCCTAGGCCCGCCGAACACCTATAGTCGCCTTCCCCCTCCCCCCCTCGTATTCCTTCTTTTCCGACTCCCCTCATCCTCCAGCATCCTACGCTTCCTCTCCTCTCGCTCCATCTTATTAAAGACCCCGTGCCAAATGAAAACCCTACCCCAAGTAGCAAATCCGCCACCCCTAACCCAGGACACTACCGCGACCTCTTTCTTCCCTCCCCTCCTCCTATAAGTTTTTAAATTTTTATTTATTTACTTTTATTTATAGGATGTAATTAGGGTTTTAAATAAATAAATCAGTTTTTATAAGATTAGTGAAGAAAAGATCGGATGTTTCTAAGTAGAAAAAATCGGATTTTTTGTGTAGGAAGGTTAGGATTTTACTTAATTAGATCTAGGAATTTTTAATTAGATCTAGGAATTTTTAATTTGATCTAGGAATTTTCAATTTGATAAAGATTGAATTTTTAATTAGAAAAAGGATTGATTTTTAATACAAGAAGTTAAGTTTATATTTTTATTGATTAAAAGTTTATATTTTTAATTAGAAAAGTTTAGAATTTTAAAAAAAATAGAAAGATATGATTTTTATTGTGAAGTTAGCATAAGATAAAAAATATGATTTTTATTATATGTATAGTGATATAAAAATGTGATTTTTATCATATATATAGCGAAGTAAAAATATAATCTTTAAAATCGAAATAAAAATATGATGTTTGTTTATGTAGAGTAATAAAAATATAATTTTATTTTATTACTAGCGTTATAAAAATAGAATTTTTATACATATAGTAGCAGTATAAAAATGTGATTTTATCCATATAGAGTAGTTATAAAAATGTGATTTTTATATACATGGCAACAATATAAAGATGCGATTTTTATATATGTAGTGGATACAGACAACGAAAGTGACAAAAGGCGAGGATGACAAAGATTTCCTATATATGAAGAGTGCGACGAATTGGTTTAGCTAATCGGTGAGAACTCCTCACTTTTATTTTAATTTCTAGTTTAAAATATATACTAGGATGCAGACAGTGCTTAGCAGCGCCCGACACCCATCGTCCACAGACCATGGACGGCTTGTTTGTTTGATTGACTATGTTGTGAAAATTGAATGTGTGTTGTGGAATGAAATAAAATGTCTATATAGTTAAAAATATTTTATAGTTAAAAATATAATTTTTAACGTGTATATAAAATAATATATATATATATATATTTATTAACAAATCGGACGATTTGTTTATATACACACATTTGACTTATATTTATTGGGATGATAAATTTTACACATCGCCCAACTGCACAAATAAAATCTGTGTTTGATTGTTTGAAACCCCATACGGGTATTGGGATGATATATGACAGACACTAATCCCAATAATTAGCTGTATGTCGATCAATTGATTGACAGACTGTTATAAGCGTTAAATATTTATATTTGATGCTTATATAGTGTAGAACGCACTTTGGACGATGGTTGATAGTTTATCGTCATTGCTGTATATATGAATTGGATGAAATCCATATAACTGAAAGTATATGGTAATTTATTGTGTCTGATTCCAGTTCAAAATTATCGAATAATTTAAAATAATATTCAGTGAATATTGAAATGCCAAGCCGTGTTAAGTAGTTAAATGCCATTTTAACACGAACGGGAATTTTTTCGATTTTATTTGTTTTATAATGAATATAGAAAAGTGATATCAAAATCGAATATTTTGAAATTGAAAATCGAATTAAATTGAATAGAATTGAAATTCGAGTTGAATTGAATAGAAATGAAATTCGAATTGAATTGAACTGAAATGAAATTCGAATTGAATTGAATTGAATTGAAATTCGAATTAAATTGAACAGAATTGAAATTCGAATTAAACTGAATAGAATTGAAATTCGAATTAAATTGAATAGAATAGAAATTCAAATTAAATTGAATAGAATAGAAATTCGAATTAAATTGAATAGAAATGAAATTCGAATTGAATTGAATAGAAATGAAATTTGAATTGAGTTGAATAGAATTGAAATTCGAATTAAGTTAAATAGAATTGAAATTAGAATTAAATTGAATAGAATTAAAATTCGAATTAAATTGAATAGTAATGAAATTCGAATTGAATTGAATAGAAATGAAATTCGAATTGAATTGAATAGAAATGAAATTCGAATTGAATTGAATAGATTTGAAATTTGAATTGAATTGAAATTGAATAGAAATCGATTTGAAATGAATTCGAAAACGAATTGAAATCAAATTGAAAACGAATTGAAATTGAATTGAAAACGAATTGAAATCGAATTGAAAACGAATTGAAATCGAATTGAAATCAATTTGAAATTGAATTGAATTGAAATCAAATAGAAATGAATGTAAAACGAATTTATAATGGAAAATTCAATTTTGGTTTGAAATTGAATAAGAAGTTGAAATCGTTTTGAAAATAAATTTGAAATGATTTATAAAAATTCGTTTTAAAAGGAAATTGACGAAATATATATAATATATATATGTATTATATATATAATGGCCTCAATAGAACACGTCGCGCCGCGGCAGTTCGTGAATTTCGACCATTGACTTCGAACGGACATTACGGGAGATCTGACCGTCGGATTCTCTTAAAACCGGAACCGTTGGGTTCATATCGAAAGGAGCTTTCAAACGAATGTGAAAAATTAGAAATCTAATAGTTGGATTTGTGGATACGTCCAAATCAATTTCAGAAAAGGTCGTTGTAAGTGCAGTTCGATGGCCGTCATAGGAAATTGACTGTACGGGCCTTGATAAAATTATTAAAAATATCAATAATTTGTGTAAAATCATAATAAATGATTTGGAAAGAACTGGTGTGAAATATCCCATATTTGAGAAGATAAAATTTTATTTTTATCAAAATGAACTAGTTTTGAACTAGAATTATAAATTCCATATTTTTAAAAATAAATAAATTGGATGTGAAATGGTTTTAAAAATAACAAGAACTCACAATATTTCGATATTGGATTCTGTGATTATATGGATATTGTGGAGGAAATTTGGAAGATATATTTTATATCTTTATTTCCAAAGCGATATTTGTTGGTTTCAAAATATGATATTGAATATAAGCCGATATATTTTCAATTCAGAGCCTTATATTTAATATCAAATGAGATTTGGGATTGTCGTGAATGGTGCCTTCATTAACACTGTTCTTGAACCCAGTTGAGAAAGGATTAAATCTTTTTATTTAGATTTAACAAAGTATACCAATTAATTAATATATTTAATTGGAATTGAATTAGAATTTGTTCTTGGGTTTATCGTGAACGGTGTTTTAAATAGCACTTGTTTTTTAACCCGATAATAAATAGAATGTGTTTGGGTTTGTCGTGAACTGTGTTTTTAATGACATTCGTTCTTTAACCCGATTTACAGTGAAATATGATTTGGAATTCATAAATCTTTTTATAAAGATTTAATGGGATTTTCCAAAGTTAAATAATCATTAATATTGATTTTTGGAAAGATTAAAACTCAGAGGAATTTTAATGAATCTTTAATTAGATTGAAATGTGAATTGATAATTTAAATTATCAAATATAAGAAATGATCGAGAATGGAGTATCGCCAGTTTTGCTCCGAGCGATAGTTAAATCTTTAATTAGATTTGAACGAAAAATGGTAATTAAATTTGCCGATAACACCGGGGTGTTAGTTATGGGGTAATAACAGTTTTGCCCCATGGGATGAATAGGTTGGGATTGGGAAATAAAATAAATGATTACTTCGGTGTGGTTCGCTAATCCCGACTAGTTTGGAAAACCATAATTTGGTTTGAAATGACATCCAAAGGAGGATTAAAGAATAAATTTTAAAGAATTTATCTTTGATAAAATTAATGGGAACCTTTCCCAAAAGATGTGAATATTCGAATAAAAGAATATTCAGAATTGGAATGAGGCGTATGTTGTGTTTTCTAGCACTTGTTTATTATATATGCAATTTATTTGGAAAGGCCAGGTCTATACACATTCTGAACAACTGTTTCGACGATAAGTCGAAGATGAAGACGGTGGTCGAGGACTGGAGGTCTTCACATCGTTTGAACGATTACCGGTGATCTTGATTAGGCTATACACCCAAGAGGAGGTGTAACACCCCACCTCCGCTAGGGTCACTCATAAAGGGAATGCACTAGTTTTGGAGGTGCGTTATCGAGGTAAACAAACACAGAAATATTACAAGACAGAACATAGATAAAACAGCGGAAGAATCAAAATATAAATTTCATTACATTCAAAAAGAGTCAAAACCTTTTACATCAAATAACCAAGGTCATTATTTCCATTACAGCAAATTCTGTCTTGCATAAATAAAGAAGCATAAACTTAAAACATCAAAGTAGCTTAATTCCCCAAAGGTAGCAGAGATGCAACCACAGCATAGCTCAAGATCAAACCGTACATGAGCTGAACCGAAAGCAAGCGAAATCCAAGCTAAGTGCTAGAGTTTCCTCCCTGAGAACCTGGGGGGAAACTGAAGAAAAAGAGGCGAAAGAAAACGGGTCAGTCATAAAGACTGGTAAGTCCAAGTGACTTTCAGCATAAAAACAGATAAAGGTAACATGACATGTATAAACTGAAAGTAAATATACGGATGATGACAAGGTAGGCAAGATAGACTAAGATAACATGATAAATCAAGTACAAATCAAGTATAGCATCACATATTCGAGGTTCACTGCATCAACTGTACTAGAATCTCAATCCATGTCTTATATTAATCATGAGATGATCCCTTGGCCCAATATCATGAAATGACCTAATTCTATGTCCAACGAAACGATCCACTAGTCGATCGGCTCCCTACAAGTTCTAGCTCGTCATGTGTCTGTGTCATACGGCCCTATCACGAATGTAGTTACCTATGCTTGGTCCACCATAGGGTGTATCAAGCCCTATGGTGCCAACCACCGACACGAATCTAGAATGCACAAATAAACCTACTGATGCCCAATGCTTGCTTTTTCAACTCCGGACCACGTGCACGACCATAGCCCGCCTGAACCTATACTGGCGCACCAACACAGCCGTCGTTCTGGTCGCTTACAATCAGCCCAGTAATCGTGCCCCGCCCTGCCTAGTCCCAAGGTACCATGATACATCTAGTGGGTTACTACTGAAACGGACTGCGTAACTAGGGTTTCCGTCCAATAGGTTAAGTGTTGTCATTTAAATTCGTGACTTAACCCCTATCGGTCTAGTATGTCAAGTTGGTTGAGTGTTGTCATTCAAGTTCGTGACTTAACCCACCTACGAATCATGCATAAAGTTGGTTAAGTGTTGTCTTACATGTTCATGACTTAACCCTATCATGTGGCATTAATTCATTAATGCACCCGAACCTCTCACATCAGACCTGTTGTTGTAGTCACTGGATATGTCGGGCGGTTCCGGGCAGATTTACACCACAACTCAGTCTGACCTCGGGTTTCAAGCGCGATATGACCAACTACCCACATTGGATCCTATTGTTTGCAGTAACTGGATTTGCTGGGTGGTTTCGGGCAGATTTACACTGCAAACTCAACCCAACCTCGAGTTGGCCATTTTCATGTTCATTTTAGTGTCATGTCCATGTTCAAGATTCATGTCAAGTTCGTGTCAAGTTTTCAAGGTAAGTTTCATACCAAGTTTCCTATAATTACCAATTTTTCCCAACGTTACCCCGTCTAAATATTAGGCTAACAATCTTAGCCTAATTTCTCGTTCGCATGATTCTTGGCATATAATATTAGGCTAAAACTTAGCCTAATTTAACGTATGAAAAATAGGCATAAATAAATTCATTAACATAAGCATGAAAAAGGTGTAAACTTGGCATTTTCAGCATAGTCAATATGAACATCATAGGTGTGAACTTGCAAAATAGTCAACATGAATATCATAGGTGTGAATCTTGCAACGTAGACTAAACCAACATTCATATATGTGAACTTGGAACATAGACTAAATCCACTTACATATATGTGAACTTGCAAATCAATCACAAGCATATGAATAAGTGTGAACTTGAAATATGACATAGGTTTAACATATACACATAAACATGTAGATCTAACATTTGGTCACATATGTGATATGATTTTACAACCTAAAACTTGCATAACTACACAACTTATCATAACAAGTTATACTTCAAGTTCCTATACATATGAAGAGACTTATTCATTAATTCCCAATTCAACATGGTAATAAAATAGAACCACAGGCATAGATCAATATCATTTAATAACATAATCAATCTATTTTCAAGGCATGACATAACTAAATAAATTGATTGAAACATCACAGGCATATAAATCTGATAACATTACGAACATAAAAAGGTTTGAATACTAATCTAGATTCAAGAACATGGATAGATCTAACTTAAATAGAAAAATCCCCAAAAATCGAGATCCAAGGACAAATAAAGAAAATATGTCTAAATAGAAAATCCAGCTTAGATCCAATTTCATTGTCATAATCCTAGGCAATGAATCATAGGTGATTAACGACAATTGTCCTTGTCATAGTCATAGGCAAGTCTTATTGTTCATAGTCATAGGCAGTCTTATGTTCACCGTCATAGTCATAGTCATAGGCATAGTCATATTTTTCATAGTCATAGGCAATCTTATGTTCACCATCATAGTCATAGGCATAGGCAAAATCTTATGTCCACAGTCATAGGCATAGTCATAGTCTAATGTCATTAACAATAGTTTCAACGTCGTAGGCAATATTCCCAATAGTCAAGGTACAAGAAGAAACCAAGAATAGATGTGAATCATACTTAAATCGCTTCCAAATTATACCATGCACATATTAAATTTATAGTTTTTATCTAAAAGTAACTGGAACTTACAGATCGTGGTCTAAGAAATTTAGATGCAGAAGTCAAGTCTAGAAATTGGTCGTTGAATTGTTGAATCGCTGAATCTTGCTTTGATTGTAGAAGCAAATCCCCAATTCCTAGCCATAGTCTTCAATAAATAATCTTCGCATTTTAATTCGATCTAATTTAATTTAGAGGAAGAAGAAGAAGCCATGATCATCAAGAGTTTGAGCAGCATAAGGTTAGAGAAGAATGGTGTAAAGAGAATGAGGCTAAGAGGTTGTTTATATAGGGTTTCAAACTAATTAGATCCGTTGATGAAGCTAGGGTTAATCAAGGCCATCCATCTCAAGAGAAGCCAACCAGAAAGTGACAAGTTAGCCCTAGTGACAAAGCAGAGCTCAGAAATTCGACCAGAACCTGACCAGGCCAGCCAGGGTCAAACCAGAAAGCTGTGCAGGCCTGTTGCTCGACCTGGGCGCACTTGCCAAGTGCACCAATGCAAAATTGCATGGGCGCACTTCCCAAGTGCGCCAGTGTAATTTGGTTCTGGTGCACTTCCCAAGTGCGCCAGTGCATTCTGGCCCGCTTCTGGTTTTTCTTCCTAACTTCGTTGTCCATATCTTCTTCGTACGGTATCCGTTTTACGCAAACTCGGACTCTATTTCAAGCAGAATTCCGAGATGAACGCAATGGCCTAACCCGTTTCCCTTGATTCTTATTTTAAAAATTACTTCTTTCTTGATTTATAGTTTTTACATGTTATTAAAATTCGGGTTGTTACATTCTCCCCTCCTTAAAGGATTTTGTCCCCGAAATCTTCAAGTTAGGAAGAATGCATCCTATCATCCAATCAACCATCTACTCAACCATCATCCACAAGCAACCATTGTCCTTAAAAGATTTCCAATGCTATATGAACATATGCAGAAGGTGTGTGTATATGTTCCTTATCTAATGTAAATGATCAGGCCTGATTGATCTTCTTAATGCAAAATATGTTTAGTGTCATGAATCCAACATGTATGCAAATAGTCCTAGTAAAATAAACACTATATGCGTGCACAAACATCCATCCATATGCAACATCCACATGATAAAACGTTCAATTTCATCCATAAACAAGTATAAACACTCATGCATATGCAATATGAAAATGTGTCTGAGCCGATCTAGTGCCTAATGTGTGTTATGCAACCATGAGCAACCACTTGCGACCACTTGCAACCATTTGCAAACATCAACCATAACATGTTTCAATCACATGTTTACATCTAAAAGGGTTCTACCTAAGGTTCTCAAGATAGGATTGAGAAGTTAAGCAAGATAAAACAAAGCATCTAGAAGAAGAAGTTAAAGATGTACCCCCCGAAGGTCCTGTCTGCGAGCCTTGCCCTTTCTTCTTAGGGCAGTTCTTGCTGATATGTCCAGTTTCACCACACTGGAAACATGCTCCCATCTTCATCTTCTTCTTTCTACAATCCTGGACTATATGCCTCTCAATACCACAGAAGTGGCATTTTCTTTTCTCACATGTCTTGTTATCATTATTATTGTTGTTGTTCTTGCCTTCTTTCTCGGAGTCTACCTTCTTGTTTGGAGGCTCATTCGCCTTGACCTCCTTCTTTCCATTCTTGTCTTCTTCATTTAAGAGCGCCATGTCCACTAGCTTTTCATAAGTAGCCCCCATAGGTACATGGGTCATAGCGAAGCAGTGAAGCGGCTCATTCAATCCCTTGACAAAACGGAGGGCCTTCTTATGAGGGCTATTCACTAAGTCTAGTCCAAATCGAGCCAGCTGATTGAATTGATTAACGTACTCCTTGACCGTCATACTTCCTTGCTTAAGAGATAAGAATTTTTCCAGCTGTAGACTTCGTTCAACTTGTGAGAGGAATTTCGTCTTGAACCTTATTCTGAAATCCATCCATGTTTCAACCGGCCTCTCCGCATTAGTGACTTCCCACCAATAGGAAGCTTCGTCTTTGAGCAACCAAACCGCCAACTGTACTTTCTGCCTATCATCCACCTCGAAGATAACGAACAGATCCTCAGTTTCTTTGAGCCAATTCCTCACTTCTACGAATGATTCAGTTCCCTTGAAATCCTTTCCACCCATGGCCCTAAAATCTTTACAGATCTTCGAGAAAGCAATTACACGAGGAGGGGGCGGAGGAGGAGGAATCGCTGCTGCTGGAGGAGGAATATCTGCTGGGCCTGCATCATTGGCCCTAGCCTCTAAATACCTCCTGAACCAACCAGGTATTGGCACGCCCTCTGGAAAGTTAAGATTCCCAGACATGCTGAAATGAAAAAGAAGAGATTCAAATGAGGAAACAAAGGATAGTGCTAATGGCTTTTGGGGAATAACCTTTTAACAAGACTTTTCTTGACAAATGCTTATTTGTAAACGGGTTTTCGAAAATAATTTCAGAAGGTTTTTAAAAAGTTTTGCCCAGTCTGGTAACCTTCTGCTTTGATACCAAATGTAACACCCCACCTCCGCTAGGGTCACTCGCAAAGGGAATGCACTAGTTTTGGAGGAGCGTTATCGAGGTAAACAAACACAGAAGTATTACAAGATAGAACATGGATAAAACAGTGTAAGAATCAAAAGATAAATTTCATTACTTTCAAAAAGAGTCAAAACCTTTTACATCTAATAACCAAGGTCATTATTTTACATTACAACAAATTATGTCTTGCATAAATAAAGAAGCATAAAGTTAAAACATCAAAGTAGCTTAATTCCCCAAAGGTAGCAGAAATGCAGCCATAGCACATCTCAAGATCAAACCGTACATGGGCTGAACCGAAAGCAAGTGAAATCCAAGCTAAGTGCTAGAGTTTCCTCCCTGAGAACATGGGGGGGGGAACGGGATAAAAAGAGGCGAAAGAAAACGGGTCAGTCATAAAGACTGGTAAGTCCAAGTGACTTCCAGCATAAAAACAGATAAAGGTAACATGACATGTATAAACTGAAAGTAAATATGCGGATGATGACAAGGTAGGCAAGATAGACTAAGATAACATGATAAATCAAGTATAAATCAAGTATAGCATCACATATTCGAGGTTCGCTGCATCAACTGTACTAGAATCCCAATCCATTTCTTATATTAATCATGAGATGATCACTTGGCCCAATATCATGAAATGACCTATTTCTAGGTCCAACGAAACGATCCACTAGTCGATCGGCTCCCTACAAGTTCTAGCTCGTCATGTGTCTGTGTCATACAGCCCTATCACGAATGTAGTTACCTGTGCTTGGTCCACCATAGGGTGTATCAAGCCCTATGGTGCCAACCACCGACACGAATCAAGAATGCACAGATAAACCTACTGATGCCCAATGCTTGCTTTTTCAACTCCGGACCACATGCACGACCATAGCCCGCCTGAACCTACACTAGCGCACAAACACAGCCGTCGTTCTGGTTGCTTACAATCAGCCCAGTAATCGTGCCACGCCCTGCCTAGTCCCAGGGTACCATGATACATCTAGGGGGTTACTGCTGAAACGGACCGTGTAACTAGGGTTTCCGTCCAATATGTTAAGTGTTGTCATTTAAATTCGTGACTTAACCCCTATCAGTCTAGCATGTCAAGTTGGTAAAGTGTTGTCATTCAAGTTTGTGACTTAACCCACCTACGAATCATGTATCAAGTTGGTTAGGTATTGTCTTACACGTTCATGACTTAACCCTATCATGTGGCATTAATTCATTAATGCACCCTAACCTCTCACATTAGACCTGTTGTTGTGGTCACTGGATATGCCAAGCGGTTCCAGGCAGATTTACACCACAACTCAGTCTGACCTAGGGTTTCAAGCGCGATATGACCAACTACCGACATTGGATCCTATTGTTTGTAGTAACTGGATTTGCCGGGCGGTTCTGGGCAGATTTACACTGCAAACTCAACCCAACCTCGAGTTGGCCATTTTCATGTTCATTCTAGTGTCATGTCCATGTTTAAGATTCATGTCAAGTTCGTGTCAAATTTTCAAGGTAAGTTTCATACCAAGTTTCCTATAATTACCAATTTTTCCCAACGTTACCCCGTATAAATATTAGGCTAACAATCTTAGCCTAATTTCTCGTTCGCATGATTCTTGGCATATAATATTGGGCTAAAACTTAGCCTAATTTAACATATGAAAAATTGGCATAAATAAATTCTTTAACATAAGCATGAAAAAGGTGTAAACTTGGCATTTTCAGCATAGTCAATATGAACATCATAGGTGTGAACTTGCAAAATAGTCAACATGAATATCATAGGTGTGAATCTTGCAACGTAGACTAAACCAACATTCATATATGTGAACTTGCAACATAAACTAAATGAACTTACATATATGTGAACTTGCAAATCAATCACAAGCATATGAATAAGTGTGAACTTGAAATATGACATAGGTTTAACATATACACATAAACATGTAGATCTAACATTTGGTCACATATGTGATATGATTTTACAACCTAAAACTTGCATAACTACACAACTTATCATAACAAGTTATACTTTAAGTTCCTATACATATGAATAGACTTATTCATTAATTCGCAATTCAACATGATAATAAAATAGAACCACATGCATAGATCAATATCATTTAATAACATAATCAATCTATTTTCAAGGCATGACATAACTGAATAAATTGATTAAAACATCACAGGCATATAAATCTGATAACATTACGAACATAAAAAGGTTTGAATACTAATCTAGATTCAAGAACATGGATAGATCTAACTTAAATACAAAAATCCCCAAAACTCAAGATCCAAGGACAAATAAAGAAAATATGTCTGAATAGAAAATCCAACTTAGATCCAATTTCATAGTCATAATCCTAGGCACATAGGTGATTAACGACAATTGTCCTTGTCATAGTCATAGGCAATAGTCTTATTGTTCATAGCCATAGGCAGTCTTATGTTCACCATCATAGTCATATCCGTAGTCATATTTTTCATAGTCATAGGCAATCTTATGTTCACCGTCATAGTCATAGGCATAGGAAAAATCTTATGTCCACAGTCATACGCATAGTCATAGTCTTATGTCATTAACAATAGTTTCAACGTCGTAGGCAATATTCCCAATAGTCAAGGTACAAGAAGAAACCAAGAATAGATGTGAATCATACATAAATCACTTCCAAATTATACCATGCACATATTAAATTTATAGTTTTTATCTAAACGTAACTGGAACTTACAGATCGTGGTCTAAGAAATTTAGATGCAGAAGTCAAGTCTAGAAATTGGTCGTTGAATTGTTGAATCGCTGAATCTTGCTTTGATTGTAGAAGCAAATCCCCAATTCCTAGCCGTAGTCTTCAATAAATAATCTTCGCATTTTAATTTAATTTAATTTAATTTAGAGGAAGAAGAAGAAGCCATGATCATCAAGAGTTTGAGCAGCATAAGGTTAGAGAAGAATGGTGCAAAGAGAATGAGGCTAGGAGGCTGTTTATATACGGTTTCAAACTAATTAGAGACGTCGATGAAGCTAGGGTTAATCAACGCCATCCATCTCAAGAGAAGCCAATTAGAAAGTGACAAGTTAGCCCTAGTGACATAGCAGAGCTTAGAAATTCGACCAGAACCTGACCAGGCCAGCCAGGGTCAAACCAGAAAGCTGTGTAGGCATGTTGCTCGGCCTGGGCGCACTTGCCAAGTGCACCAATGCAAAATTGCATGGGCGCACTTCCCAAGTGCGCTAGTGCAATTTTGCTCTGGCGCACTTCCCAAGTGCGCTAGTGCATTCTGGCCCGCTTCTGGTTTTTCTTCCTAACTTCGTTCATCCATATCTTCTTCGTACGGTATCCGTTTTACGCAAACTCGGACACTATTTCTAGCATAATTCCGAGATGAACGCAGTGGCGTAACCCGTTTCCCTTGATTATTATTTTAAAAATTAATTCTTTCTTGATTTATAGTTTTTACATGTTATTAAAATTCGGGTTGTTACAGGAGGGAAACAGATGGTGGTCGTCCAGACGTATTTGGAGATCAATGGATATGCGAGGTATAAGGTGCCTCCGGTTTCGTTCAGACCCAGAACGAACGTGTAAATGGATTATGTGTCTGACATTGGATTTCATTCTATGTTGATTGATTTCTATTAAATATATATCTATTTGGCGGCGGAGAATTTATTTTCTTGCCTAACGCCCTTCTTTGAGACGTACGAGCTCAGAGGTTATATATCGATAGATATCAGTCGCATGGCATGAATTGCCTATGTGGCATGCTGAGCTGCAATGATCAAGGCTTCTGTTGAAAAGAAGAGTCTTGTGGTTGATGATCAAAGCACGGCTTTAATACAACGAAGCTTTGTGTATAGCGTTAATTCGTGAGCCTCACACCTCGGTATGAGTCAAAAACGGGATAGTGACCGCAGGGAGAGCACGACGTTTCTTTCTAGCTATGGTGGTGTCAGTGACTTACCAGCCCTGACATTTATATTATTTTCACCTATGTGGTTGTTGGAATGCGAGGCGCCTCGATTATAGGTCTGTAAGGACAGGGAAATGTGTGTTCAGGAATTGCTAGTATGGTGACATGATAGATGGTACTTATTCCGCCTATGATTGATATTTATGATTGAAATTGTTTTGACACTATACACTGATAATAGTATCAAATGATTTGTTTTAAACGTACCAAGCATGTTTGGCTATTATAAGGGAAAACCCTATCCTCCGGCTTGTGTTGCATTATGTGATAGGACCTGGGTCTTATAATAGCTTCATTTTTCGAAAAAGCATTGCGTTGTTTATTCTAAGCACTGGTATTCCCGGGAGGAAACCCGTTCCGTGTTATACGGCATGGTCCCTTGATTTACCTTATTTTTAAAGTAAAGATTTAAATAACTGTTTTAGCTCTCACACCAGTCACATGACTGACCTGGAGTTTATTGTTTTAACCTAAACCCTGGGTGCCCTTATTTTTCGCATGGGCAGCTAGTAGTTTTGGTTTTGCAGATTTATATTCACTGGATCCTGATTTACAGCTGGAACGAAACTCGGAAAGCTCTGTATCCGTGTATTACTTTCAGTTTTGTTTTGTATTGTTTTTGTGTTGCTATGTAATTTATTGTACTCTCTGATAATTATCGAATGTATTTTGTTTATTCATACTCTGTATATTCTTGTATCTGATGGAATTGTTGTAATAAACAATGAAATGTTCTTCTGTTTGTGTTTTGATGTGGCTTGTTCTCAACTCTATCTGTGATTTCCTTCACGGGGAACTTCAGGTCGTTTCACTTCACTTCATATATATATAAATCGAATTTTTTTCTTCCTAAAATCAAATCTTTTACCTAGTTAAAAATCACATCTATATCTAGTTAAAAGCTATACCTTTGCTAAGTTAAAAATCGAATCTTTGCAAATTTAAAAATCTAATCTTTATGGTTTTAAAATCAGATTTTTATACCGTAAGAAAATCCTATTCTTATCTAACTTTAACCACAATTGCTATTGCTATACATGAAGAGATACAGTATATAAAGAAACAAAAAGGAAGAGAAAAGAAAAGAAACTCACAGTTCGAATTTTAGAAGGGGGATTTGGGATCGCAGTTGCTCGCTGGGGGGGGGGGGGGGGAGGGGGGTCGACCTCTGGACGACGACAGTGGGGGTGTAGTGACGGTCGGAGGTGGCAGGGAGGGTGGCGGTTTCAGTTTGGTGGTGTCCTAGGGTTTTAATGCGGAGGAGGGGCTGAGGGTCTTCAACTGGCGAAGGAGGAGAGGGGCGCGATTAGGAGGGGAGTCTAGTCGGCGGCGGAGCGTGGCGGTGGGTGGTGGCTGAGGGAGCGATGGGGTTTAGTTAGGTTTTTTTTCTTTTTCTTTCTGAAATCGATTTGAGTCAATGGGGGAAAGAGGGAAGAGAGATAAAAGGGGAGGGATATATTAATATATATATATATATATATTATTATTATTATTTTTAAATTCCAAAACGCAAAATTTTATTTCGAACTCAAAATCGAACCCACCGACTGTCGTCCCTAGCTAATTGCCCCCATTCTGAATACAACGGGATATGTATCGTAGGCTGATTCGATCGTTTCAATCACTTTCTGTCAAAATCAAAATATAAATCTATATATTGAATTTCAACGTGCATTTCAATTTACTGAGGCCACATACTAACTCTAAAAATTCCCGAAAAATATTTTCTAACTTCGTATTGACGATACGGTCCTAGCAAAACTAATTTCATCAAATTCGGAGACCATTTGAAAAATGGCCATTTTCAGGTCGATCGAAATTGACTGAAACTGTCAAAACACGTTTTCCCTTTCCAAGCTCACATATTGATTCAGAAAATTATGAATTTTGAAACCTAGCAATAACTTGACATCACAGATCCAATAAAAGTGGTTTCGTCGAAAACCGAGGTCATTTGCAAAATTTCCATTTTTAAGGGCCGGAATTCCACAACGACTATTCTGAATTTTCAATTGGACATAACTTTTTATTCCTGCTATGAAATTTTGATTTTTCGGATTCGTTGGAAATATATTCTCAAATAGATTCTAATATTTTTGAATTTGCTAAAATCCGGTTTATTTTGAATCCTATACATTCATTTGAACTTTTAAATCGAATTTTCGAACTACCGCGCCATTTTCAATTCTTTTTATAATTATAATTAATTAATTATATTCTAGCGCCGATTTAAATAAATATATACGTTCTAATTCTATTCAAAATAAATTTCTCGACGTTATTATTTAAAATAATTCATTTTAAATCTTCAAAATTCATCAAAATTGCCAAAATAAAAATTTTAAATTGGTTCAGATTTCCGGGTTATTACAGGATCCAGGGTCCAAATGGTAATATGCAAATGATGAGTGTTATAGATGCTTTAAAACGTAGAATATAAAACATGCGGTAGTGTTTTACCTGATTACTTAGTCACTAAGCAACATGCTCAGTCAATATGAAAATATGAATGGGTCCGTTTGGCACAGGTCCCTATTAAGTTTCAAAATCAGGCTCACATCTGGTCATAAACTTATTGTAATTTTAGTCCCTATTTTCCTATTTAGAAAAATTGCAAACATTTCTGTAACAATTCATGAGCATTAGTTCAACTTTATTTGCATACATGTATGCAAATATTTTAAATATTTGCATACACGTATGCAAAAATTTAGAATATTTGTATACTTACATGCAAATATTTATCAGAATAGTTGCATACATGTATGCAAATGTTTTGAATATTCGCATACATGTATGCAAATATTTGTTCGGAATATTTGCATACATTTATGAAAAAATTCATCAGAATAGTTGCATACATGTATGCAAAAATTCAAAATATTTTCATACATGTATGCAAATATTCATTCAGAATATTTGCATACATGTATGCAAATATTATGAATAACACATAAAAATGAAAACAGGTACTAAATTTACAATAAGTTTATGACCGGATGTGATCCTAATTTTGAAACATAATAGGGATGAGACACTAATTTTCACAATATGAATATTCTACTAATATTTGAAAACTTTTTTATCTTATTCACACAAATTCTACTCCCAAAGTCGAAACATGTTTTTAAAAACACTAATATTTAATGATGAGTATTATATCTATTTGAAATGGTAGAGTTTCAAACATGCGGCAGTGTTTTACCTGATTACTTAGTCACTAAGCAACCTGCTCAGTCAATATGAAAATATGAATATTCTACTAATATTTGAAAACTTTTTCGTCTTATTCACACAAATTCTACTCCCAAAGTCGAAACGTGTTTTCAAAAAAACTATTATTTAATGATGAGAATTATATGTATTTTAAATGGTAGAGTTTCAAACATGCGGCAGTGTTTTACCTTATTACTTGAGCACCAAGAAACCTACTTATTCGATGCAAACATCAAAGTTTCACTTATATTTTGAAACTTTCTTGATCTTATTGGCGCGGATCCAGGGTCCAAACGGTAATATGAAAATGATGAGTGTTATAGATGCTTTAAAACGTAGAATAGCAAACATGCGGCAGTGTTTTACCTGATTACTTAGTCACTAAGCAACCTGCTCAGTCAATATGAAAATATGAATATTCTACTAATATTTGAAAACTTTTTCGTCTTATTCACACAAATTCTACTCCCAAATTCGAAACGTGTTTTTAAAAACACTATTATTTAAATATGAGTATTATATGTATTAGAAACGGTAGAGTTTCAAACATACAGCAGTGTTTTACCTGATTACTTGAGCACCAAGATACCTACTTATTCGATGTAAACATCGAAGTTTCACTTATATTTTGAAAATTTGTTCATCTTATTGGCGCGGATCCAGGGTCCAAACGGTAATATGCAAATGATGAGTGTTGTAGATTCTTTAAAACGTAGAATAGCAAACATTTTGCAGTGTTTTACCTGATTACTTAGTCACTAAGCAAGTTGCTCAGTCAATATGGAAATATGAATATTCTACTAATAGTTGGAAACTTTTTCGTCTTATTCACACAAATTCTACTCCTAATGTCAAAACATGTTTTTAAAAACACTATTATTTAATGATGAGTATTATATGTATTTGAAATGATAGAGTTTCAAACATGCGGCAGTGCTTTACCTGATTACTTAAGCACCAAGAAATCTACTTATTCGATGCAAACATCAAAGTTTCACTTATATTTTGAAACTTTCTTGATCTTATTGGGGCGGATGCAGGGTCCAAACGGTAATATGCAAATGATGCGTGTTATAGATGCTTTAAAATGTAGAATATCAAACATGCGGCAGTGTTTTACCTGATTACTTAGTCACTAAGCAACCTGCTCAGTCAATATGAAAATATGAATATTTTATTAATATTTGAAAGCTTTTTTGTCTTATTCACACAAATTCTACTCCCAAAGTCGAAAAGTGTTTTTAATAATACTATTATTTAATGATGAGTATTATATGTATTTGAAATGGTAGAGTTTCAAACATGCGGCAGTGTTTTACCTGATTACTTGAGCGCAAAGAAACCTACTTATTCGATGCAAACATCAAAGTTTCACAAAATTTTGAAAATTTCTTGATCTTGTTGGCGCGTATCCAGGGTCCAAACGGTAATATGCAAATGATGAGTGTTATAGATGCTTTAAAATATAGAATAGCAAACATGCGGCAGTGTTTTACCTGATTACTTAGTCACTAAGCAATCTGCTCAGTCAATATGAAAACATGAATATTCTACTAATATTTGAAAACTTTTTCGTCTTATTCACACAAATTCTACTCCCAAATTCGAAACGTGTTCTCAAAAACACTATTATTTACTGATGAGTATTATATGTGTTTGAAATGGTAGAGTTTCAAACATGCGGCAGTGTTTTACCTAATTACTTTAGCACCAGGATACCAACTTATTCGATGCAAACATCAAAGTTTCACTTATATATTGAAATTTTCTTGATCTTATTGGCACGGATCAAGGGTCCAAACGGTAATATGCAAATGATGAGTATCATAGATGCTTTAAAATGTAGAATAGCAAACATACGACAATGTTTTACCTGATTACTTAGTCACTAAGCAACCTGCTCAGTCAATATAAAAATATGAATATTCTACTAATATTTAAAAACTTTATTGTCTTATTCACACAAATTCTACTCCCAAAGTCGAAACGTGTTTTTAAAAACACAATTATAGAATGATGAGTATTATATGTATTTGTAATGGTAGAGTTTCAAACATGCGGCAGTGTTTTACTTGATTACTTGAGCACCAAGAAACCTACTTATGCGATGCAAACATCAACGTTTCACTTATATTTTGATACTTTCTTGATCTAATTGGCGCGAATCCAGGGTCCAAACTGTAATATGAAAAATATGAGTGTTATAGATGCTTTAAAACGTAGTAGCAATCCTGCGGTAGTGTTTTACCTGATTATTTAGTCATTAAGCAACCTGCTCAGTCAATATGAAAATATGAATATTCTACTAATATTTGAAAAATAAATTCGTCTTATTCACACAAATTCTACTCCCAAATTCGAAACGTGTTTTTAAAAACACTATTATTTAAATATGAGTATTATATTTATTAGAAATGGTAGAATTTCAAAAATACGGCAGTGTTTTACCAGATTACTTGAGCACCAAGAAACCTACTTATTCGATGTAAACATCAAAGTTTCACTTATATTTTGAATCTTTGTTGATCTTATTGGCGCGGATCGAGGGTCCAAACGGTAATATGCAAATGATGAGTGTTATAGATGCTTTAAAATGTAGAATAGCAAACATTTTGCAGTGTTTTACCTGATTACTTAGTCACTAAGCAACCTGCTCAGTCAATATGGAAATATGAATATTCTACTAATATTTGGAAACTTTTTCGTCTTATTCACACAAATTCTACTCCCAAAGTCGAAACGTGTTTTTAAAACACTATTATTTAATGATGAGTATTATATGTACTTGAAATGATAGAGTTTCAAACCTGCGGCAGTGCTTTACCTGATTACTTGAGCACCAAGAAATCTACTTATTCGATGCAAATGATGAGTGTTATAGAGGCTCTAAAATGTAGAATATCAAACATGCGGCAGTGTTTTACCTGATTACTTAGTCACTAAGAAACATGCTCAGTCAATATAAAAATATGAATATTCTACAAATATTTGAAAACTTTTTCGTCTTATTCTCACAAATTCTACTCCCAAAGTCGAAGAGTGTTTTTAAAAACACTATTATTTAATGATGAGTATTATATGTATTTGAAATGGTAGAGTTTCAAACATGCGGCAGTGCTTTACCTGATTACTTGAGCACCAAGAAACCTAATTATTCGATGCAAACATCAAAGTTTCACCTATATTTTGAAACTTTCTTGGTCTTATTGGCGTGGATCCAGGTTCCAAACGGTAATATGCAAATGATGAGTTTTTTAGATGCTTTAAAATGTAAACTAGCAAACATGCGGCAGTGTTTTACCTGATTACTTAGTCCCTAAGCAACCTGCTCAGTCAATATGGAAATATGAATATTCTACTAATATTAGAAAACTTTTTCGTCTTATTCACACAAATTCTACTCCCAAATTCGAAACGTGTTTTTAAAAATACTATTATTTAATGATGAGTATTATATGTATTTGAAGTGATCGAGTTTCAAACATGCGGCAGTGTTTTTCCTGATTACTTAAGCACCAAGAAACCTACTTATTCGATGCAAACATCAAAGTTTCACTTATATTTTGAAACTTTCTTGATCTTATTGGCGCGGATCCAAGGTCCAAATGGTAATATGAAAATGATGAGTGTTATACATGCTTTAAAACGTAGAATAGCAAACATGCGGCAGTGTTTTACCTGATTACTTAGTCACTAAGTAACCTGCTCCGTCAATATGAAAATATGAATATTCTACTAATATTTGAAAACTTTTTCATCTTGTTCACACAAATTCTACTCCAAAGTCGAAACGTGTTTTTAAAAAAACTATTATTTAATGATGAGTATTATATGTATTTGAAATGGTAGAGTTTCAAACATGCGGCAGTGTTTTACCGGATAACTTGAGCACTAAGAAACCTACTTATTCATTGCAAACATTAAAATTTCACTTATATTTTGAAACTTTTTTGATCTTATTGGCGCGGAACCAGGGTCTAAACGGTAATATGCAAATGATTAATGTTATATATGCTTTAAAATGTAGAACAGCAAACATGCGGCAGTGTTTTACCTGATTACTTAGTCACTAAGCAACCTGCTCAGTTAATATGAAAATATGAATATTCTACGAATATTTGAAAACTTTTTCGTCTTATTCACACAAATTCTACTCCCAAAGTCGAAACGTGTTTTTAAAAACATTATTATTTAATGATGAGTATTATATGTAATTGAAATGGTAGAGTTTCAAACATGCGGCAGTGTTTTACCTGATTACTTGAGCACCAAGAAACCTACTTATTCGATGCAAACATCAAAGTTTCTGTAACACCCCACACCCACTAAGGTCACTCACAAAGGGAATGCCTTAGCTTCGGTGGAGTATTTAAGTGAATATGGAACTGAAAAATTACAACAAGACAGATATAAGTAATACTTGAAATTTAGAACATCATTTCATTGCAGCAGAAGGTAAACATGTTTGGTTACATCTCAAAAACCAACAAGAGTCAAGTACAAAATATCCATCTCGTTAAAACATAAGTACATAATCCCACTACATACTAATAGCCATAATAGAAAAGATAATCGAGCTTTTCTTCAAGAGTCCAAGCTCCAAAAGTTAGATAAAGCAATCTGATCAAAGCCCACTAGTGCTAAGCCCACTCTGAGAACCTAAGGGTTGGGGAAAAAGACAAAAGCAACGGGGTCAGACATAAGTCTGAGTGAGCCCTATAACCTTAACAATACAATCATTAAAGTAGTTAGGGTATGATATAAACCTGGTACGATACGACTGGGGATAAATGACTACACTAAGTAGCCAACTAGACTTAGGATAAACTAAGATAACGGTAAAGACGCGCCTATCAACCCAAGGATAAATACTACACTGCACCACACTAGATCTACCCACCCAAGGGTAATTCCTACACTGCACCACACCAGATCTACCCACCCAAGGGTAATTCCTACTTAAAGGTTGATCCCACTAAGTGCACTTAGTAATTTTTAATAATAGTTTCGTGTACCCCTAGCTGACTACATAGGTGCCGTCTGCCCCTATATCCACTAGGTGTACCCACTACTCCCATTCGATCGGCTCCCTAACGTAGATACCCGTGCTAGCCCCACAGTGGGGTGTATCACTCCCCAAAGTGGCAACCCGATAATCAATGGTGCACGACTTATACCTACACGATGCAACAACGTCTTACCTACCAGCCCGGGTCCACACACGCATATGAAACCCGTTGGACTTGCGTTGCCACCGCTAACCCGTTTTGGCCTCTTATAGTCAAGCCCAGTACGCGTGTCCCGTCCTCGACATGGGTCGAGCCCAATAAGATACATATGGGTTACTGGTTGAAATGGGCCCCCCACAAGCTACCACCTAAGCTTGTCATTTGTTTCTAGTGCATCCCACTTAACCCTTTTTAATAATCATGTCCACTTACATGTTTAAAGTTTGGTTAAGTCATCTAATCATATATCAATTGCCACTCAAGGCACCCACTAGATTTCCCCATGCCACCCAAGGCAATTACTTGATTTCCACATGCCACCCAAGGCACTTACTTAACCCTTTAATCATGTTTAATTACATGTTCCACTTTGGTTAAGTATTTTAATCTTATCTTCCATTGCCACCCAAGGCAACCACTAGATATTCCCCATGCCACCCAAGGCACTTACTTAACCCTTTAATCATGTTTAATTACATGTTCCACTTTGGTTAAGTATTTTAATCTTATCTTCCATTGCCACCCAAGGCAACCACTAGATTTTCCCCATGCCACCCAAAGCACTTACTTAACCCTTTAATCATGTTTAATTACATGTTCCACTTCGGTTAAGTATTCTAATCGTATTTTCTATTGCCACCCAAGGCAACCACTAGATTTTTCCACATGCCACCCAAGGCACCCACTTAACCCCTCATGTCCTCTACATGCTAATATGGTTAAGTGTTTCTTAATTGATTAAGAACGTAACCGTTGTAAAGACCTCTCACATTAGACTATTTCTTATGGCAGCTGGGTTTGCCGGTCGGGTCCGGGAAGCCTTACGCCATAACCGAGTCTAACCTCGTGTCTATACACTTGTCACGTATTTAGTTTGTGCCTAAGACCTCTCACATTGGGCCAATCATTCGTAGCCGCTGGATTTTCCGGTCGGTTCCGGGCAGTCTTACGCTACAAAAGGGTCCAACCTCGTGTCTTAGTCGATTAATTACACCTAATTAATCACCCCCATATTTCGAATTAATTTTCCCTAATTAATTCCAATTTTAACGATGTACATAATTGACTCAATTATGTCCATCCACTTTATTGTATGTATAATCATACCAACTTCACACCATTTCATTAACATGTATATTAAACCCGTCGTTCCCCACGTAATTCGCCAACATGACACAAAAGGAAAGATTCATCACAAATACAATGGGTTCAACTTGCATAACATTAGCATCAACATGGGTTTAAAGGTGTCAACATGCATATAGCATCAACCCAACTAGCATAAATAATCAACCCAAACTTGCATGAATCACATATGTCATAAAGAGGTTAACTTGCATAAGTTATTTATGTCATACAAAGGGGTAAACTTGCATATGTACGTATGACATACAAAGGGGTTAACTTGCATATGTATGCATATCATAATAAGGTGTAAACTTGCACATGTTACTTGCATATCATCAAACACCAAACTTGCATAACATGTCATTTATGAACATGCATATAATCATACACCAAACTTGCATAACATATCATATATGAACTTGCATATAATCATACACCAAACTTGCATAACATATCATAAATGAACTTGCAAATAATCATACACCAAAATTGCATAACATATCATATATGAACTTGCATATAATCATACACCAAACTTGCATAATCATGGTGTCATAATGGATCAATGTTTATCATAGCAATTTGCATAACTAGCATCATGAACACATAGCCTAACACTTGCATAACTTGCATAACATTATGATCATGTAGCATATAACTTGCATAACTTGCATAACATCATGAACATGTAGCATATGACTTGCATAACTTGCATAACATCATGATCACATAGCATTTGACTTGCGTAACTTGCATAACATCAAGAACACATAACACATAACTTGCATAACTTGCATAACATCACAAACACATAGCATATGATAACATAATCTTGCATTGATCCACATTCATAGCCATAACCACATTATATCCTATCATAATCATTTCAACAATTGGTCATTAAGGCTATAGAAAACTCACAACTTGTTGATTAGCACTCCTAAGAAGAAGATTAAGTTGCTAGAGTTGATTAGAAATTGATTTGAGAAGCTATCTTCCTCTTTAATTTGATGGAGGATCCTTCAAATTGCATTTTGACGGCATAACGGTGTTGTAGCTATTTTTAGTATGAATTATGGTAGTCTTAGGGTGTATTTATAGAGTAGTTAGGTGTTTTAGGCCATTAGATTAACCCTAAATCAGATTAGAGCCGTCAGATCTCGTCCTAGCCACCAAAACACAGCCTAAAAGCCAAACTGGTGCACCCAGGTCACCTGGGCTCGACCAGGGAGGTCGTCCCCCAGGTCGACACTAGGTTCGACTCCCCAGTCGACCTGGTGGGTAGGTCGACTCCCCAGTCGACCCCCAGGTCGACCCCCTGGGTCTGGCGGGAATTTTCCCGCCACTTCTGAAATGTTTGTGTTTTTATATTTAAACCTGTTTTGAATTTCTGAAAACTTCTTCGGGCCTTAACTAGGTCATACGGACTCCGATTTTCGAAAACTCGCACTCTATTTCGCGTGTTTTTCCGAGACGAACTCAATGGCATGGCCCGTTTCCCCTGATTCAGATTTTAAAGTTTAATTCTGCCCTGTTTTATATTATAGCAGGTTATTCAACATACGGGGTGTTACATTCTCCCATACTTAAAGGATTTCGTCCCCGAAATCTCTAAGTCAAGAAGAACGTATCCTACCATCCAAACAACCATCTACTCAAACCATCAAACACTGGTATCCATTGTCCTTAAAGTTTCTAATGCTGTATGAACGTATGCAAAAAGTGTGTGTATATGTTCCCTGTCTAAAGCAAAATCAGGCGGTCTACTGATTTGGTTGACCTCCTTAATGCAAACCATGATAGTGCCATGCATCCAATATGTATGCGAAAGATCCCTATCGACACATACTATTTCTACATGAGTGCACAATCATTCACCAAAATGCCTCATCATTGTGATAACACAACCATTATACATCCATTAATATAGCTACCTACACACAATTATATGCAATACGCAATATGAAGTGACTGAGCCGATCTAGTGCCAAGATTGTGTGTATATGCATCCACGAGAAACCACTAGCAACCACTTGCATCCACACGCATCCATCAAACATAACATGTCTCAAACACATGTTTCAACCATAGGTTTACCCTATCTAAAGGTCAAAGGTACTAATGAGAGGACATATTGAAGATAAGATAAGTACTAGACAAACGATAAAGGAGAAGTTAAAAGACATGCCCTCAACAAGGAATAGGTACAATGAACGCAATCTTCACTTCTGCCTCCCAAGCAGCATTGCTCTCATCTTCTCCCCTTTGCACTTTGACTAGTCGAACCTCTCTATTTCTCAACTTCTTAATCTCTGACCCAAGGATGTGGGTAGGAGCTCGTCGAATAGTCGCATCACGCTCTACCTCCACTTCTCTAAGCAAGCTCGGCACTACCACCTCTGCGGTCTCATGTAGGCACTTCCTCAAATGTGACACATGGAATACGTCATGTTCCCTATTCAACCGAACTATCTCTCGAAGATAAACTGAAGCTAGCCATGGAGCAGTCCTCTTGCTCTTGACGGGTATGAAATGGGCACTCTTAGTAAGTCTGTCTACCACAACCCAAATTCCCGTAATACCCTTCCTCGATCTAGGTAACCCATCAATAAAATCCATCGAGACACTATCCCACTTCCATTGCGGAACTTCCAATGGGTGAAGCAACCCACCGGGTTTCTTTTGCTCCGCTTTCACCTGTTGGCACACCAAGCATCTAGCGACATACTCGGCCACATCTTTCTTCATACCGGCCCAAAAGAAAACTAGCTTCATGTCTTGGTACATATTGTCCCCACCGGGATGAATGGTCATCCTAGAACGATGCGCATAGCCTTCCTCAAATCCTCGTCTTGCGGTACACAAAGTCTACCGTCTCTACGCAAGCACCCCCTATCGTCTAAGGTGTACCTTGTAACACCCCGCGAATTCTATAACTGTGAAATTAACAAATTAAAGTACAATTAATTTCAAATCAAAGAACTAAGGGAAACGGGATACGCCATTGCGTTCGTCTCGGAAAAATACGCGAAATAGAGTCCGAGTTTTCGAAAAACGGAGTCCGTATGAAGAAGATATGGCCTTCGGAAGTTTTTGAATTAAATTTAAAATTCAAGCAGAATAAAACAGTTTAAAATTCCAAAATCGGGCCTAATGGGCCAGGGCGGAAAAACACCCGCCTAACGCACCCAGGTCGACTGGGCTGTCGACCTGGTCTAGCCAGGTCGACAGGGCTGTCGACATGGCTGTCGACAGGCATGTCGTCCTGGTCCAGACCAGGTCGAACCCAGTCCACCATGGCTGGCCTATTCTATGTTGGTCGATTTTCTGTGGTCTGCTTTGTCATTAGGGCTAGGTGGCAGGCTCTAATTGGTCCCTCTTTCGAATGAATGGCTACGATCAATCCAAGCAACATCAATGGTCCTAATCAGTTTATTTCCCCTATAAAAATGACCCTAGACTCAACCCTAATCTATTCATTCAAAAATAAAAACAAAGCCGCCATGTTGCTGAGGAACGACTAAGAGTAGCCACCAATTGGAGAGAGGATTAGGAGGCAAATTCTAAAGGCATAAAGCAACTTAATCAAATCAAATCGCATCTCCAAATTCCTAAATTAGGGAATTCGCCACACCATTGTAAGTAGAGTATTATTTTGGTATGAACAAATAATTGTGTTGGTTTGTATGCTTGAATTGTGGCGATAAAGTAATTCATATTTGTGCGTTATTATGATTCATATCGATTTGGAACATTGTATACGTTTGGATATTCTCGAATTATGTTATTCATCATGAAAAACTACATGTTTGCGGTAGTTTTATGCAAGTATACGTTTGGAATATTCGCAAATTATGTAATCCATGTTGAAGCTACATGTATGTAGTTGATTAATTGAAATTCATGCAAGTTTGGGGTTTTGCTACTATGCCATCATAGTGTATATTTTTGTACATAAATCATTTTGTGAAGTAATTGGAACAAATTTGGGTTATTATAGTTCATATGAAACTATGTTGAAATTTGGCATCATGATCTATGTATTAAGACATGCTTTTGGTACTAGAAAACCTATTTGCAAACTTATGAATATGGCTAGGCTATGATTGATATTTGGCATAGTTGAAATCCATGTTAAGTCTATATTGTTTACAAGAATTATATGATGACATATGTGGTACATAACTAGGTTAGATTCAAAATCCCTTTTTGCAAGTTTGCATGACTAAAGTAAAAATCATGATTTCATGTTAGAAATATTTATGCCATGGTTATGTGAACAAATTTAACTATACTTTTGTATTAGTCACAAAAGTAGGCACCTTTGTAAACATGTAGTAGTCTTATGAACATGATTTGCTTATGTTTGACATTATGCCTGAATAAAAGTATAGGTTTATGTTGTAGTTAAGCCTATGTGTCGATAGTGATATTCTTAATTTAACTACAAGTTTACATGCTTTGATTCATGTCACTTATGCTTTATGTCCAAAGTATATGTCACCACTATGCAAGTACACCAGTTTCTATTTTGTATTTCCAACGTCATATTGCTAGTTCCTGCGCTCACATTCCCCTTTTTGTGTATGTAATCACGCTTTAAGCCTCCCCTTTTCGCATGGCTAAGTTGGGCTTTAAAAGGCTAAGCCCAACATATATATAATAAACGGACGTGTTAAACGGGGGAAAATAACGTTGGGTTAAAATAACTAATGAATGAAAATATAAAATAGAAGGGCCCAAATTCAAGTATGGGTTGGGCCCATGATTGGTGTAACCTTTACACCATTAACTTAATAATGGGCCGCAAATATTTACATATAAGAAAATAAAGAAGAAAGACAAAATATGAATGTAGAACATACGATGTGTTTAACCCGAGGTTGGATTGAGTTGTGATGTAAACCTGCCCGGAACCGCCCGGCTGTCCAGTAGTCACAACAATACCTATCCAATGTGGGAGGTTAAACATGGAGCCCAATAAGGACCCGAGGTTAGACTGAGTTGTGGCGTAAGACTGCCCGGAACCAACCGGCAACAGGCAGCCACAACAATACCTGTCTAATGTGAGAGGTCAGGGCCTTAATAAGACAATTAAGGCTGAGTCAGGATTGTTAGGATTAAGTGAAATAAAGACTTAATCAAAATGGAACATGCTAAACTAAACGGACTGGTGGGGGTTAGGTTAGAAAACACTTAACCAACTTAGCATGTTGGCTAGAGATAGAAAAACCTAGTAATGGGGGACCCTTTTCAGCAGTAACCCTAGAAGGTGTATCAGGATACCCTGAAACTAGGCAGGGTGGGGCACGATTACTGGGCTGATTGTAAGAGGTCAAATCGACGGCGGTGTTGTAGCAGTGTAGGTTCTAACGGGGTGCGGGCGTGCACACACTCCGGCGCAGAAAAATAAGGCACTGGACACCAGTAGCATACCTGTGCATTCTAGGATTTGTGTCGGGCCGCCACCATGGGACTTGATACACCCCATGGTGGGACCAGCATAGGTAACTACAACATCAGGGGCCGTAAGACACATGTAACCATGCGAGTAGGAGCCAATCATCATAAAATGGTTCACATCACCCTGATTATGGGGTGCCAGTTGGAAACTAGTTTATATGGGTTCAGAGATTAACATGGGGTACGATAGTATATTCGACCCTAGACAACTTAACCAAGTTTATAGTGCTTTCCCACTTCTTGTTTATACTTATCATACCCAGTTCTTTATTCATAGGCAGAATAGTACTAGACTTACTCAGGCTTTATGTCTGACTCTACTTTTCTTTCGTCTTCTTTTCTTCCGTTCCCCCCCCCCCCCCGCAGGTCCACAGGGAGGGAACACAGCAGCTTGACTAGCCTTAACATCCAGCTTGAAGAGGAGAAATGTATTGATTGGACCTTTTCATTTTGAACTATGGCTTGGGACAACCAATATGGGGCTTTTGCAGTTTATCTATGTTTTATTTATGCTTCTTTAAATAATGTAATCAAGACAGATTATGAAAGTATTATGTTATGTTTTTGGAAAGGATGTAAGACAATTATGGTGATGTTGTTGTAAAACATATTTGCTTTTATGAAATAAAAGTTGTTGTTCTTCCGCTGTTTACAAATATGTGTTCTTATATCTGTCTTGTATATCTGTGACTTATACTTATAAACCTCCACCAAAATTAGGGCATTCCCTTTGAGAGTGACCCTAACGGAGGTGGGGTGTTTCATACCTACTCAAATGGCTGGACGACTCCCCCCTTATGAGCCTCTCTACCAACTCAACCAACTGTGGGTCGTCCCGCTGTGCCTCGCCAATCCGTCTCAAAAGAGTAGGTCTGACCTCTCAAGGATGCTAGCAAACCGGGTATATATAGTCAACGGAAGGTCTGAAACCAAACATCGAGATAAATTCCATGCTTCGTCGTTCCACGAACAATGGACTCAAGGACAACCTTTTTCCGCTCAAGGCGTCCGTCACCACGTTACCCTTGCCAGGGGTATACGCTATCTCGAAATCATAGGATGCTAAGAACTCCATCCACCTTTTCTGTCTCAAGATTATGCGCTTGAAGAGTCTCCAACACTTCCCTAAGATGTAGGGCATGCTTTTCTCCACTTCTGGAGAAAACCAGGATATTCTCCCATACAAAATCGTCACAACTATCCATCTCTCACGCAGACCATCCTAGTCGAACTTGACATCCCCCAAGTGCAAGCCCCAAAGGCCTAAACCAATATCAGACAAACACCCAAGGGACACCTCCTTCGAATTCAGACGACCTACGTGAGATGATACTAGTAAAAACGGCTAAATAATTAAGCCCTTATCCCACTCTGGATGTCCTTGCCAATCTCGCTCAACAACCACCATTGATCAAATAACTGGCTTTGCTTAACCTATTAAGCACACACGAAAACTTATTTCGTTTTTTAGAAAAGACCAAGATGTCATCCGTAAAGACCACTACGAAGTTATTTAGGTACTCCCTGAACACCCTACTCATCAAATCAACAAAGTATGCGGGGGCGTTCGTCAAACCAAATGGCATCACCGGCCACTCATAGAAACCATCCGGAGCCCTAAAGGCGTCTTTTCTATACTATCCTCAGTCACTCCCAACTGATGAGACCCCGTGACTAAGTCCAACTTAGAAAATACTGAAGCGCCAACCAACTGACCAAAAAGATCATCAATCCTTGGCAATGGGTGTCTATTCTTCTTTGTGAGCTTTTTGAGTTCTCTATAGTCTACACAAAGTCTGAGGGACCCATCCGCCTTCGTAGCAAAAACTACTGGAGCTCCCTACTCCGATATACTTCGTCTTATGAACCCCTTCTCAAGCAACTCCCCTACTTGCTTACGGAGTTCCCTCCTCTCACGAGGAGCCATGTGGCGCACTGGTAAAAATACAGGTTTAGCATTATCCACCAGATATATTCGGATGTCTATCTCCCGCTTCGGAGGTAAGCCCTTCACCTCCTCAAACACATCCGAGTATTCCCGGACCACTCTAACAGATCGCCAACTCTCGACCGAAGCGTCAAGCGATTCAAGATAACTTAGCATAACAGAATCTATGGGATTACAAGAGATCTCGAGAGTGTTACCTAAGCGGGTCATGAGCCTAACAACTCTCCTTTCGCAATCAAGAACGGCACCATTACTGGATAACCAGTCCATGCCCAAAATCAACCCATAGCCCGTGAAGCCCAAAACAAAGGCATCACACCTAAACTCAACGCTAAGTATGAGGATCCTCAAACCCAAACATATCATGGACAAATAAGTGGAGCCCCCCAATTGGGTTTGAAACAACAATGGGATCATCTAATAAACTGGTGTCTAGGTGCAGTGACTCAACTAATGATGATGAGATAAATGAATGTGATGCGCCAGAGTCGAATAAAGTTCAAACAGGATGATCGAGAGAACCAAATTTCAACTTAGACGGTCCTACCCCCATCAGGTATACCCGTCGTGAGGGAATACATCTACCCTCCAGAAGATCCTGTATTTCGTCCTTACCTCTTTGGACAATCCTAATAAGGTGTCCTATTTCTCCAAAACAACTATCCTTCTCCTTCACATTATCCTTTCGTGACCTCCCACCATGATGAGGTTTCATCCTTTATTTACCTAATAGCTATTTGAACCTTCCTCTCTCGTCCATCTTAAAGGTACCCACAAGCCCTCCACCTCCTTGGACTAACTTCTTAGCCCGGCAAACGTCTTAGTCCCTTGAAGTGGTACTTCTGTCCTTCACACGGAAGTCCTTATTTATCTTAAAAAGACATCTATACGCGGAGGGGAAATTCAAAAAGAGAAAGAGGAAGAGATTCAAAACGGAGAATCGAAGGAAGGATATATGGCTCTAGGGGATTATGTTCTTTTCTTTCAAAAACTTCTCTCTTAAAACATGTTTTTGAAAATACTTCTTCCAAAAATGTTTTTAGAAAAATAGTTTTCTAAAAATTTATCTGTTCCGGTAACCTTAAGCTCTGATACCACGTGTAACACCCCACACCCACTAAGGTCACTCACAAAGGGAATGCCTTAGCTTCGGTGGAGTATTTAAGTTAATATAGAACTGAAAAATTACAACAAGACAGATATAAGTAATACTTGAAATTTAGAACATCATTTCATTGCAGCAGAAGGTAAACATGTTTGGTTACATCTCAAAAACCAACAAGAGTCAAGTACAAAATATCCATCTCGTTAAAACATAAGTACATAATCCCACTACATAATAATAGCCATAATAGAAAAGATAACCGAGCTTTTCTTCAAGAGTCCAAGCTCCAAAAGATAGATAAAGCAATCTGATCAAAGCCCACTAGTGCTAAGCCCACTCTGAGAACCTGAGGGTTGCGGAAAAAGATGAAAGCAACGGGGTCAGACATAAGTCTGAGTGAGCCCTATAACCTTAACAATACAATCATTAAAGTAATTAGGGTATGATATAAACCTCGTACGGTACGACTGGGATAAATGACTACACTAAGTAGCCAACTAGACTTAGGATAAACTAAGATAACGGTAAAGACGCGCCTATCCACCCAAGGATAAATACTACACTGCACCACACTAGATCTACCCACCTAAGGGTAATTCCTACACTGTACCACACCAGATCAACCAACCCAAGGGTAATTCCTACTTAAAGGTTGATCCCACTAAGTGTACTTAGTAATTTTTAATAGTAGTTTCGTGTACCCCTAGCTGACTACATAGGTGCCGTCTGCCCCTATCTCCACTAGGTGTACCCACTACTCCCATTCGATCGGCTCCCTAACGTAGATACCCGTGCTGGCCCCACAGTGGGGTGTATCACTCCTCAAAGTGGCAACCCGATAATCAATGGTGCACGACTTATACCTACACGATGCAACAACGTCTTACCTACCAGCCCGGGTCCACACACGCATATGAAACCCGTTGGACTTGCGTTGCCACCGCTAACCCGTTTTGGCGTCTTATAGTCAAGCCCAGTACGCGTGTCCCGTCCTCGACATGGGTCGAGCCCAATAAGAACATATGGGTTACTGGTTGAAATGGGCCCCCCACAAGCTACCACCTAAGCTTGTCATTTGTTTCTAGTGCATCCCACTTAACCCTTTTTAATAATCATGTCCACTTACATGTTTAAAGTTTGGTTAAGTCATCTAATCATATATCAATTGCCGCTCAAGGCACCCACTAGATTTCCCCATGCCACCCAAGGCACTTACTTGATTTCCACATGCCACCCAAGGCACTTACTTAACCCTTTAATCATGTTTAATTACATGTTCCACTTTGGTTAAGTATTTTAATCTTATCTTCCATTGCCACCCAAGGCAACCACTAGATATTCCCCATGCCACCCAAGGCACTTACTTAACCCTTTAATCATGTTTAATTACATGTTCCACTTTGGTTAAGTATTTTAATCTTATTTTCCATTGCCACCCAAGGCAACCACTAGATTTTCCCCATGCCACCCAAGGCACTTACTTAACCCTTTAATCATGTTTAATTACATGTTCCACTTCGGTTAAGTATTCTAATCGTATTTTCTATTGCCACCCAAGGCAACAACTAGATTTTTCCACATGCCACCCAAGGCACCCACTTAACCCCTCATGTCCTCTACATGCTAATATGGTTAAGTGTTTCTTAATTATTTAAGAACGTAACCGTTGTAAAGACCTCTCACATTAGACTATCTCTTATGGCAGCTGGATTTACCGGTCGGGTCCGGGCAGCCTTACGCCATAACCGAGTCTAACCTCGTGTCTATAAACTTGTCACATATTTAGTTTGTGCCTAAGACCTCTCACATTGGGCCAATCATTTGTAACCGCTGGATTTGCCGGTCGGTTCCGGGCAGTCTTACGCTACAAAAGGGTCCAACCTCGTGTCTTAGTCGATTAATTACACCTAATTAATCTCCCCCATATTTCGAATTAATTTTCCCTAATTAATTCCAATTTTAACGATGTACATAATTGACTCAATTATGTCCATCCACTTTATGGTATGTATAATCATACCAACTTCACACCATTTCATTAACATGTATATTAACCCCGTCGTTCCCCACGTAATTCGCCAACATGACACAAAAGGGAAGATTCATCACAAATACAATGGGTTCAGCTTGCATAACATTAGCATCAACATGGGTTTAAAGGTGTCAACATGCATATAGCATCAACCCAACTAGCATAAATAATCAACACAAACTTGCATGAATCACATATGTCATAAAGAGGTTAACTTGCATAAGTTATTTATGTCATACAAAGGGGTAAACTTGCATATGTAAGTATGACATACAAAGGGGTTAACTTGCATATGTATGCATATCATAATAAGGTGTAAACTTGCACATGTTACTTGCATATCATCAAACACCAAACTTGCATAACATGTCATATATGAACATGCATATAATCATACACCAAACTTGAATAACATATCATATATGAACTTGCATATAATCATACACCAAACTTGCATAACATATCATATATGAACTTGCATATAATCATACACCAAACTTGCATAACATATCATATATGAACTTGCATATAATCATACACCAAACTTGGATAATCATGGTGTCATAATGGATCAATGTTTATCATAGCAATTTGCATAACTAGCATCATGAACACATAGCCTAACACTTGCATAACTTGCATAACATTATGATCATGTAGCATAAAACTTGCATAACTTGCATAACATCATGAACATGTAGAATATGACTTGCATAACTTGCATAACATCATGATCACATAGCATTTGACTTGCATAACTTGCATAACATCATGAACACATAACACATAACTTGCATAACTTGCATAACATCACAAACACATAGCATATAATAACATAATCTTGCATTGGTCCACATTCATAGCCATAACCTCATTATATCCTATCATTATCATTTCAACAATTGGTCATTAAGGCTATAGAAAACTCACAACTTGTTGATTAGCACTCCTAAGAAGAAGATTAAGTTGCTAGAGTTGATTAGAAATTGATTTGAGAAGCTATCTTCCTCTTTAATTTGATGGAGGCTCCTTCAAGTTGCATTTTGACGGCATAACGGTGTTGTAGCTATTTAGGGTAGTCTTAGGGTGTATTTATAGAGTAGTTAGGTGTTTTAGGCCATTAGATTAACCCTAAATCTGATTAGAGCCGTCAGATCTCGTCCTAGCCACCAAAACACAGCCTAAAAGCCAAACTGGTGCACCCAGGTCACCTGGGCTCGACCAGGGAGGTCGACCCCCAGGTCGACACTAGGGTCGGCTCCCCAATCGACCTGGTGGGCAGGTCGACTCCCCAGTCGATCCCCAGGTCGACCCCCTGGGTCTGGCGGGAATTTTCCCGCCACTTCTGAAATGTTTGAATTTTTATATTTAAACCTGTTTTGAATTTCTGAAAACTTCTTCAGGACTTAACTGGGTCATACGGACTCCGATTTTCGAAAACTCGGATTCTATTTCGCGTATTTTTCTGAGACGAAATCAATGGCATATCCCGTTTCCCCTGATTCAGATTTTAAAGTTTAATTCTGTCCTGTTTTATATTATAACAAGTTATTCAACATACGGGGTGTTACAGTTTCACTATATTTTGAAACTTTCTTGATCTTATTGGCGCAGATCCAGGGTCCAAACAGTAATATGGAAATGATGAGTGTTATAGATGCTTTAAAATGTAGAATAGCAAACATGCGACAGTGTTTTACCTGATTACTTAGTCACTAAGCAACCTGCTCAGTCAATATGAAAATATGAATATTCTACTAATATTTGAAAACTTTTTCGTCTTGTTCACACAAATTCTACTCCCAAAGTTGAAACGTGTTCTCAAAAACACTATTATTTAATTATGAGTATTATATGTATTTGAAATGGTAGAGTTTCAAACATGCGGCAGTGTTTTACCTGATTACTTGAGCACCCAGAAACCTACTTATTCGATGAAAACATCAAAGTTCCACTTATATTTTGAAACTTTCTTGATCTTATTGGCGCGGATCCAGGGTCCAAACGGTAATATGCAAATGATGAGTATTATAGATGCTTTAAAATGTAGAATAGCAAACATACAGCAGTGTTTTACCTAATTACTTAGTCACTAAGCAACCTGCTCAATCAATATAAAAATATGAATATTCTACTAATATTTGAAAACTTTTTCGTCTTATTCACACAAATTCTACTCCCAAAGTCAAAAAGTGTTTTTAAAAACAATATTATTTAATGATGAATATTATATGTGTTTGAAATGGTTGAGTTTCAAACATGCAGCTGTGTTTTACCTCATTACTTAAGCACCAAGAAACCTACTTATTCGATGCAAACATCAAATTTCACTTATATTTTGAAATTTTCTTGATCTTATTGGCACGGATCGAGGGTCCAAACGGTAATATGAAAATGATGAGTGTTATAGATGCTTTAAAATGTAGAATAGCAAACATGTGGCAGTGTTTTACCTGATTACTTAGTCACTAAGCAACCTGCTCAGTCAATATGAAAATATGAATATTCTACTAATATTTGAAAACTTTTTCGTCTTATTCACACAAATTCTAATCCCAGAGTCAAAACATGTTTTTAAAAATACTATTAATTAATAATAGGTATTATATGTATTTGAAATGGTAGAGTTTCAAACATGCGGCAGTGTTTTACCTGATTACTTAAGCACCAAAAAACCAACTTATTCGATGCAAACATCAAATTTTCACTTATATTTTGAAATTTCTTGATCTTATTGGTGCGAATCCAGGGTCCAAATGGTAATATGCAAATGATGAGTGTTATAGATGCTTTAAAATGTAGAATAGCAAACATGCGGCTGTGTTTTATATGAGTACTTAGTCACAAGCAACCTGCTCAATCAATATGAAAATATGATTATTCTACTAGTATTTGAAAACTTTTTCGTCTTATTCACACAAATTCTACTCCCAAATTTGAAATGTGTTTTTAAAAACACAATTATTTAATGATGCGTATTATATGTATTTGAAATGGTAGAGTTTCAAACAAGCGGTAGTGTTTTACCTGATTACTTGAGCACCATGAAACCAACTTATTCTATGCAAATATCAAAGTTTCACTTATATTTTGAAACTTTCTTGATCTTACCGACGTGGATTCTGGGTCCAAAGGGTAATATGCAAATAATGAGTGTTATAGATGCTTTAATATGTAGAATAGCAAACATGCGGTAGTGTTTTACCTGGTTACTTAGTCACTAAGCAATATGCTCAGTCAATATGAAAATATGAATATTCTACTAATAATTGAAAAAAAAATCGTTTTACTCACACAAATTCTACTCCCAAAGTTGAAACGTGTTTTTAAAAATATTATTCTTTAACGATGAGTATTATATGTTTTTGAAATGGTAGAGTTTCAAACATGCGGCAATGTTTTACCTGATTACGTGAGCACCAAGAAACCTACTTATTCGATGCAAACCTCAAAGTTTCACCTATATTTTGAAGCTTTCTTGATCTTATTGGCGCGGATCCAGGGTCCAGAAGTTATTATGCGAATTATGAGTGTTGTAGGTGCTTTAAAATGTAGAATATCAAACATGTGACAGTGTTTTAACTGATTACTTAGTCAGTAAGCAACCTGCTCAGTCAATATGAAAATATGAATATTCTACTAATATTTGAAAACTTTTTCGTCGTAATCACACAAATTCTACTCCCAAAGTCGAAACGTGTTTTCAAAAACACTATTATTTAAATACGAGTATTATATGTATTTGAAACGGTAGAGTTTCAAACATACGGCAGTGTTTTACCTGATTAGTTGAGCACCACGAAACCTATTTGTTCGATGTAATCATCAAAGTTTCACTTATATTTTGAAACTTTCTTGATCTTAATGGCACGGATCCAGAGTCCAAACGGTAATATGCAAATGATGAGTGTTGTAGATGCTTTAAAATGTAGAATAGCAAACATGCGGCAGTGTTTTACCTGATTACTTATTCACTAAGCAACCTACTCAGTCAATATGAATATTCTACTAATATTTGAAAACTTTTTTGTCTTATTCACACAAATTCTACTCCCAAAGTCGAAACGTGTTATTAAAAACCCTATTAATTAATAATGAGTATTATATGTATTTGAAATGGTAGAGTTTCAAACATGCGGTCGTGCTTTACCTGATTACTCGAACACCAAGAAACCTACTTATTCGATGCAAACATCAAAGTTTCACTTATATTTTGAAACTTTCTTGGTCTTATTAGCGCGGATCCAGGGTCCAAACGGTAATATGCAAATGATGAGTTTTATAGATGCTTTAAAATGTAAAATAGAAAATATGCGGAAGTGTTTTACCTGATTACTTAGTCACTAAGAAACTTGCTTAGTCAATATGGAAATATGAATATTCTACTAATATTTGAAAACTTTTTCGTCTTATTCACACAAATTCTACTCCCAAAGTCGAAACATGTTTTTAAAAATACTACTATTCAATGATGAGTAATATATGTATTTGAAATGACCGAGTTTCAAACATGCGGCAGTATTTTACCTGATTACTTGAGCACCCAGAAACCTAATTATTCGATGCAAACATCAAAGTTTCACTTATATTTTGAAACCTTCTTGATCTTATTGGCGCAGATCCAGGGTCCAAACGGTAATATGCAAATGATGAGTGTTATAGATGCTTTAAAACGCAGAATAGCAAAAATGCGGTTGTGTTTTACCTGATTACTTAGTCACTAAGCAACCTGCTCAGTCAATATGAAAATATGAATATTCTACGTTGAAAACTTTTTCATCTTATTCACACATATTCTACTCCCAAAGTCGAAACGTGTTTTTCAAAACACTATTATTTAATGTTGAGTATTATATGTATTTGAAATGGTAGAGTTTCAAACATGCGGTAGTGTTTTACTGAATTACTAGAGCACCAAGAAACCTACTTATTCGATGCACACATTAAAGTTTCACTTATATTTTGAAACTTTCTTGATCTTATTGGCGCGGATCCAGGGTCCAAACGGTAATATGCGAATGATGAGTGTTATAGATGCTTTAAAATGTAGAATAGAAAACATGTGGCAGTGTTTTACCTGAATACTTAGTCACTAAGCAACCTGCTCAGTCAATATGAAAATATGAATATTCTACTAATATTCGAAAACTTTTTCATCTTATTCACACAAATTCTACTCCCAAAGTCGAAACGTGTTTTTAAAAACATTATTATTTAATGATGAGTATTATATGTATTTGATATGGTGGAGTTTCAAACATGCGACAATGTTTTACCTGATTACTTGAGCACAAAGAAATCTACTTATTTGATGCAAACATCAAAGTTTCACTATATTTTGAAACTTTCTTGATCTTATTGGCGCGGATCCAGGGTCCAAACGGTAATATGCAAATGGTGAGTGTTATGGATGCATTAAAATGTATAAGAGCAAACATGCGGCAGTGTTTTGCTATATTACTTAGTCACTAAGAAACCTGCTAAGTCAATATGAAAATATGAATATTCTACTAATATTTGAAAATTTTTCGTCTTATTCACACAAATTCTACTCCCAAAGCCGAAACGTGTTCTCAAAAACACTATTATTTAATGATGAGTATTATATGTGTTAGAAGTGGTAGAGTTTCAAACATACGGCAGTGTTTTACCTGATTACTTGAGCACCAAAGAAACCTACTTATTCGATGCAAACATCAAAGTTTCACTTATATTTTGAAATTGGCACGGATCCAGGGTCCAAACGGTAATATGCAAATGATGAGTATTATAGATGCTTTAAAATGTAGAATAGCAAACATACGATTGTGTTTTACATGATTACTTAGTCACTAAGCAACCTGCTCAGTCAATATAAAAATATGAATATTCTACTAATATTTGAAAACTTTTTCGTCTTATTCACACAAATTCTACTACCAAAGTCGAAACGTTTTTTTTAAAACACTATTTTCTAATGATGAGTATTATATGTATTTGAAATGGTAGAGTTTCAAACATGCGGCAGTGTTATACCTGATTACTTGAGCACCAAGAAACCTACTTATTCGATGCAAATATCAAGGTTTCACTTATATTTTGAAACTTTCTTGATCTTATTGGCGCGAATCTAGGGTACAAACAGTAATATGCAAATGATGAGTGTTATAGATGCTTTAAAATGTAGAATAGCAAACATGTGGCAGTGTTTTACCTGATCACTTAGTCACTAAGCAACCTTGTTACGACCGGGAATTTCGCTCGATCCAAATCAGTAGCTAAACCGATCAAAACTGTTCGAAACCCCTGATTGTTTGAGAACAGGACAAATCAGAACGCAGACGTAAGAACATTTCATTGTTTATTACAACAATCCCGTCAGAATATAAGAACATACAGAGTATAAATCAGTATTACACATTACAAAATATCAGAGATTACAATAAATTACATAGCAGCGGAAAATAATACAAAATACAACTGAAGGAGATATAGGGATACAAAGCTTTCCGGATATCATTCCAGCTGTAAACCAGGTTCCTGTGGATATTAATCTGCAAAACCAAAACTACTAGCTGCCCGTGTCAAAATAAGGGCACTCAGAGTTTAGGTTAAAACAATAAACTCCAGATCAGTCATGTGACTGGTGTGAGAACTAAAACAGTTATTAATCTTTATTTTAAAGTTAGGTAAATCAAGGGACCACGCCGTATAGCACGGAACGGGTTTCCTCCCAAGAATACCAGTGCATAAAACAACAGCGCAATGCTAAATAAAGAACAATGAAGCTATTATAAGACCCAGGTCCCATCACACAATGCAACGCAAGCCGGAGGATAGGGTTTTCCCTTATAATAGCCAAAGCATGCTTGATACGTTTAAAACAAATCATTTGATACTATAATAAGTGCATAGTGTTTAAAACAATTTCAATCATAAGTATCAATCATAGGCGGCATAAGTGCCCCATACCACTATGTCGGCATATATAGGTTCTACAATCAAAACCGCAAGGTCACGTATTGGAAATTGGGTTTCCATCTATGAACCAAGGCAAGGGGCAAGCTCCTCTCCGATTCGAGACTGTCTAGCCCAAGTCTCAGGATCAGAACGCATCGACCCTTGGATCATCAGGTCCGGTCCACCGATGTGGATTAGAAGAAATCCTGAACAATACGTCTCCCCGCCCTATGGAGCGTAGATGAGCCCAATGGCTCTATATCCGAGGCGCCTCGCAACAACAACAACCACACAGGTGAAAAGTATATAAATGTCAGGGCTGGTAGGTCACTGACACCACCCTAGCTAGAAAGAGACGCATGTTCTCCCTGAGTCCTTCTCCCGTTTCTGGTTCATACCGGGATGTGAGGCTCGCGAATTCACATTACACAAAGCTACGCCACAAAGGCCGTGCTTTGATCGTCAACCACAAGACTTTTCTTTTCAACAAAAGCCTTGATCATTTGCATCTTAGCATGCCACACAGGCAATTCACGCTATGCAATCGATATCAATCACACAAAATGAAATCCGATGTCAGACACACTGTCCATACAAGTCCGTTCTGGGTCTGAACGAAACCGGAGGCACTTTCCTCGCATATCCATCGATCTCCAAGTACGTCTGGACGACCACCAACTGGTTCCTTCATCTTGGGTGTACAACCCAATCAAGATCATCAGTAATCACCCAAACAATGTGAAAACTTCCGGTCTTCAACCACCGTCTTCATCTTCGACACCACGTCGAAACAGTTATTCAGAATGGGATAAACCCGATCTTTCTGAATAACTCGCGTATATTTTAAACAAGTGCTACACAAACACAACATACGCCTCATTTCAATTCAGAATATTCTTTTATTCAAATATTCCTATTCTTTGGGAAAGGTTCCCAATAATTTTAGCAAAGATAAATTCTTTAAATTTATTCTTTAATCTTCTTTTGAATATCAATTCAAACTAGTCGGGATTAGCGAACCACACCGAAGTAGTCATCTATTTTATTTCCCAATCCCAACCTATTCATCCCATGAAGTAAAACTGGTCATACTTCATATCTAACACCATAGTGTTATCGGTAAATTCAATTACCATTTCACGTTCAAATCTAATTAAAGATTTAACTATCGTTTGGACCAAAACTGGTGGTACTCCATTCTCGATCATTTCAGTCTAATTAAATATTCATTAAAAATCCACATAGTTTTAATCTTTAACTGGGTTAAAGAACCAATGTCATTTAAAACACGGTTCACGATAAACCCAAAACCACATCCTATTAATTGTCGGGTTAAAGAACGAATGTTATTTAAAACACCGTTCACGATAAACCCAAAAATCAATTCCAATTCAATTCCAATTAAATATCACTTAATTGGTTCACTTCATTAAATCTAAATAAAAAGATTTAATGTTTTCACAACAAGGTTTAATAACAGCGTTAATGAAGACACCATTCACGACAAACCCAAATCACATTTGATATTAAATACAACGCTCTGAATAGAAAATATATTGGCTTATATTCAATATCAAATTCTACGACCAACAAATATCATATTGGAAATAACGATATAAATATCTTTCAAATTTCCATAACAATATATGTATAATCTCAAAATCCCACTTCTAAATATTCCGAAGACAATTTCGATTCAAATCCATTTCCAATCTATATATTGGAAATTCTGGTTATCTTCAAAACCATTTCAAATCCAATTTATTTATTTCAAAAATAAATGAATTATAATTCTAGTTCAAAACTAATTCATTTCGATAAAAACTATTTTTATCTTTTCATATATGGAATTTTCATCCAAATTCTTCATAAATCATTTCTTATGATTTTACACAAATTATTACTATTTTTAATAATTTTATCAAGGCCTGTACAGTCGATTTCCATCAACGGTCATCGAACTGCACTTACAGCGACCTTTTCCAAATTTGATTTTGACATAATTCCAAATCCAATCGTTAGATTTCCAATTTCTCACATTCGTTAGAAAGCTCTTTTCGATACGAACCCAACGGTTCCGGTTTTAGGAGAATCCGACGGTCGGATCTCCCACAACGTCAATACGAAGTCAATGGTCGAAATTCACGAACTGCCGCAGCGCGGCGGGTTCTATTTAAGCCATTATATTATATATAATATATATAATATATATTTCGTCGATTTCAATTCAAAACGATTTTAACTTCCATCTCAAATTCAAATAAAAATTGAATTCTCTAATATAAATTCGTTTTAAATTCATTACAAATCGATTTCAATTCTATTTCAACTTAATTTGAATTTCAATTCACTTCAATCTAATTCGAATTTCAATTCACTTCAATCTAATTCGAATTTCAATTCATTTCAAATTATCAGATTTTGAAATCACTTCCTTTTCTATATTCATTTTAAAAACGAATATAATCGATATAAATATCGTTCATGTCAAAATGGCGTCAATCTAATCAACACGGCTTTTATTCAACACATGAATATATATTTCTATTCTTTATTTTCCAAATTAGAATGAGGCCCAATCAATTACCATATAATGTTAATTATATGGATTTCTACAATACATGTATACAATAGCAACGATAAATAATCAACCATCATCCAGAGAGCATTATACATTGTATAAGCATTAAATATAAATATTCGACGCTTATACAGCCTGTCAATCAATCGATTGACATACAACTAATTATTGGGATTAGTGTACATCAAATATCATCCCAATACCCGTGTGGGGTTTCAATCAATCAACCACAGTTTTTATTTGTGTAGTTGGGCGACGTGTAAAATTTATCGTCCCAATCAATATCAGTCAAATGTGAATATAAACAAATCATCCGATTTGTTTATAAATATTCATTTCATTTTCTACACACGTTAAAAATTCTATTTTTAACTATAAAATATTTTTAACCATATAAATATTTTATTTCATTTCACATCACATCACACCATCAATTTTCACAACAACATGCAATCAATCAAACAAGCCGTCCATGGTCTGTGAACGACGGGTGTCGGGTGCTACTAAAAACCGTCTGCATCCTAGTATATACCACATAACTAGAAAACAAAATTAAAAGGTGAGAAGTTCTCACAGAGGGTTCCACTCCGCCGTGCTTTGCTGTTGAACTGCTGAATCGTCTGAATCTGCTTGAATATCCTATGCAGTTCTTTTCACGCTGTTTAAATAAAAATTATATTTTTATTGCTTCATTCAATAAATAAAAATTATATTTTTTATTTCTACTTCATATATATTTACAGCGCTTCTTTCTATATAAAAATTATATTTTTATATTTCTACTCCATATATAAAGATTGAATTTTTATCATCATAACCATATAAAAATTATATTTTTATTTTTCTACTTAAGTAAAAATCATATTTTTAATATGCCACTAGTATAAAAACTATATTTTTAACCTTTCTATATTATAAAAATTATATTTTTAACCTTCTATTAATATAAAAATTATATTTTTAATCTTTCAATAATATAAAGATTATATTTTTACCCTTTCTACCTAATAAAAATTATATTTTTAACCTTTCTATATTAAAAAAATTATATTTTTATTACTTCTATAAAATAAAAATCATATTTTTAATTATTTAAACAAGCTAGAAAATGAAATAAATGCTCACCGCGGTCGGAGGGGGCTCGGGGAAGCCACGGACGGTCAGCGGCAACGTCACATTGGTCGGAGCAGCGGATAAACGGGGTTGGGGATCCTTGGGTACGATTTGAGAGGAGGAGGAGGTTGTTGGAGGCGCTGGAGGCCAGGGGAGTGCCAGGTGGCGGCGAAGTGGGGCCCTCAGGCGGGGAAGTGGGGCCCTTAGGCGGCGGCGGTGGGTTTGGGGTGTTTTTGGGGATCGCGGTTCAATTGGATAGGAGATTGGGGGGTACGGCGGCTCAGGAGGAGGTGGTGGCGACTGGAGGAGGGCGTGGTGGTGGGGGAACCTACGGTGCGGCCGTGGCTCACCTGGGGCGGCGCGCGACTTTGATTTGGTGGTGGGGGGTTTTCTTTTTTTCTGAGAGTGAGCATGAGTGGAGAGAGAGGGGTGAGGGAGTGTTTATATAATATATATTTTTATTATTATTTAATTATTTCAAAAAGTAACTTTTACATTCGAACTCGAAATCGAACCCACCGCCTGTCGTCCATAGCTAATTACCCCCATTCCGAACACAATGGGATATGTATTGTAAGCTAATTCGATTGTTTCGATCAGTTTTCGTCAAAATCAACATATAACTCTATATATTGAATTTGAACGCACATTTCAATTTACTGGGGCCACATACTAACTAGAAAAATTCCCAGAAAATATTTTCTAGCTTCGTATTGACGATATGGTCCTAACAAAACTAGTTTCGTCAAATTCTGAGACCATTCGAAAAATGTCCATTTTCCAGTCGATTAAAATCAACTAAAACCGGTCAAATACGTTTTCCTTTGCCACACTCACATATTGATTCGAAAAATTATGAAAATTGGAATCTAACAATAACTTGACATCACGGATCCAACAAAAGTGGCGGTAGCAATACCAAACCAAATACGACGAGTAGTGGGATCCTGAGCTAAACCTTGGCTAAACCTTGGAAATCTTAATGCCATAATGCCTTTCAAATCCTCCTAGCCATTATCCTACTGCAATAATTCTTGCTAAGAAGAATGCCCATGTTGTCGCAATTCCACCCAGAAGGTAATGCGTTACTCCTACAGCACGTCCTTGTACAATGCTCAAGGCTCTAGGCTGAGTAGCAGGAGCAACTTTTAATTTGTTATGGGCCCAAACAATGGATTCAATGAGTTCTTGCCAATAACTGCGGCCATGTATTATGGGAGTGTTATTAGTCATCCTTTTACTTTTTGGGTCATAACCAAATCTAAATTTATTGAGTTATTAGATTCGAGTTATAAGAATCCAAGGTTAGAATTCTAGCTCTTCCAGAGTGGTATCTCACTGATGGCTCGGTCCCCCCCCCCCCCCGGAAGGAGGCCTTCTTCGCCTTCCACCTAAGCTGCGCAGGAAAGGCGATCAAATTCGAATCGCGAGCCTATTAATGAAGCAAATTCAATGAAACAACAACTGGTATCATAGAGAAGAGGCCATAAACTGGAGAGTCTTGCCCAATTCGAAAGATCGTTTATTACATTGCAAAATTACAAAAAAAATTAGTAAATTTACTTTTTTCAAGAAAAGACTTCATTTTCTTTTTAGTTTAATTTTGGGGCACTATGTCAACATAGTGTATGTGATAAAAAATAGGCAATCTATTTCCCTTTTCAAATAAAAGATATAAGATATAGAGGAAATGTACTATGTTATATTTATATTTATTATATACTATTAATATAATTAAAGAATTCTGAATCGTGGATACATATGTATTCTTAATATTCTAAAATACTTAGAAGTACATTTTGTGCAAAAGCCCTTCCTATCTGATAGAAAAAGACCCCATGATCCTGAACCGATATAGTCTCTCAATCAAAAGAATTTTGACATATTTTACTTTATTATATTATGAAAATCAATCTGAATCCTTGTTTGATTGTACATCTTTTTGATATATAGGGTATCCTACGGATAATTCAAATCGAAGCAATTTGATGTCTGATTCGGGCCTATATGACATGACCGATCGATAGAAATACCCCAACACTCCATCCACCTTTGTCCATATACAAAAGCAGCTTTGATGAATTTCAATTTCAATAATTTAGCACTGCTTGAACTTCGTTTTGATACCTTTCATAGATTAGAGGTAGGGAACCGGGCATGATTCTCTTGCCTGTTCTCTTTCGGCTAAACAACTCGGAGCATGGGTCTATCTTATTAATACGTTATAATAAATTCCACTTGAATCATTTGATTCCTTTTTACCGACAAAAGCCCTCCAAATAAAAACATCCACGCCCATGTATTATTGGAAAAATAAGACATGTTTTTTGATACTTCTCTCCAACTCCGAAGTAGTTTAGTTCTTATTTGATAAGAATAGTTGAAGTGGATTCTCCGAAGAGAGGATGGATGGATTATGGGAGTGTGTGACTTGAACTATTGATTGGGCCATTGAGAAATTGGAATCCGTATTATCAAAGAATTTTCCGCAATTATTTCTAGTATGGAATGAGTCAATCATCCACTTTGGTATCTTTTTGAACAAAAATGGTAATATTGTTCCTTCATTGATCAAGAATTTCGGTCTTTGGGAAGTATCATGGTCGTAGAAAAAATATACTATAATAGATAATAGATATAATAATAGATATAGTAGTATACTATTTGATCTAAAAAGAGAATATAGTTGGAATAATCAATAGTCGCAATGCAATCATTGTTACATTAAGATCTAAAATAAAGATTCTTTCTTGACCGAACTACAAAATGGAACTCCTAGATATGGAAAAACAGGATATAGAATAAAACCTAAAATGAATCATATAACTATAATGAAATATACGATCAACCAACATTTATTGAATTTGAAAGAGACACAGAAGAAATGGTTTGATCCTCTTATTTCTCGAACCGAGAGATCCATGAATCGGGATCCTGATGCATATAGATACAAATGGTCCAATGGGAGCAAGAATTTACAGGAACATTTGGAACATTTCGTTTCTGAACAGAAGAACCGTTTTCAAGTAGTGTTCGATCGATTACGTATGAGTCAATATTCGACTGATTGGTCCGAGGCTATCGACAAACAAGATTTGTCTAAGTCACTTCGTTTCTTTCGGTTATAGTTTTCCTTGCGACGGCCCGAGACGTGGGGGTACTTGTGATATTTCTGCTTGGGACGCGTTTTATTTGGCAGTTTTCTGGATGTTAAATACTATTGGGTGGGTCACTTTTTATTGGCATTAGTGCATTTCTCCCTCTGATTCAGAATAATTATGTTTTCAGACCTTCTCTTTAAAATGAAAAGTAGACGGGTTTACTTTTTTAACCATAGGTATTCTTTCTGGAGCAGTATGGGCTAACGAAGCATGGGGCTCTTATTGGAATTGGGACCCCAAGGAAACTTGGGCATTTATTACTTGGACCATATTTGCAATTTATTCACATACTAGAAGAAATCGAAGAATTCTTCCTGGGTCGATGCCCGAGCGGTTAATCGGGACGGACTTTAAATTCGTTGACGACTGTCTACGCTGGTTCAAATCCAGCTCGGCCCAAGAATTCACCCCGTCCCATGAGTAAGATATAATTAATTTATCCCATAGAAAAGAAAGGGAAATGCCTGCTTCGTAGAGAAATAAAGAAAAAAATTTCTCTATCTATTGAGTTGCGAAAACTTCTGGATAGGTATCCTACATCTGAACTGAATTCTTTTTGGTTAAAGAATCTCTTTATAGTTGCTCTGGAACAATTAGGAGATTCTCTAGAAGAGATACGGGGTTTTGCAATGGCTCTATTTGCAATATTCCTATCTATTATTTTGGAAATTTATAATTAAGTTATAATAAAGAAAAAAGTATCATTTTTCACTTGTTATTGTTATAAGTCATTACTGACAGTCTAAAATTAACAGTCTAAAATTGAAGGAATTATTGATGCTGGGCTATAACCACGACGAATTCCTCATTTTTTTTACTTTCCCTTCAACTGACCTATTTTTGAATTCGAACTCGGATTAATTGGATCTTAAATGTTCAATGTCCCTTGAACAAAAAATCCTAGAACAAAATGAGAGGTAGCTAACCAACTTCTAGGAGAGACATAATTAACTGCATTGATCTCGGTAGCTACGCCACCGACAGAATTTAAAGAACCTAAAGGAGCATGAGTCATGTATTCTGTCGAATGTCGTTCTTGCCAAGGTTGTATATCTTTTTTCAGCCTACTCAAGTCAAAACCATTGGGACCCCGTAGAGGTTCTAACCAGGGAGCACGGAGATTCCAAAAACGCATAGTTTCTCCTCCAAAAATAACCTCTCCCGTAGGGGAACGCATTAGATATTTACCTAAACCAGTGGGTCCTTGGGCAGATCCAACGTTGGCCCCAAGACGTTGGTCTCTAACTAGAAAAGTAAATGCTTGAGCTTGAGAAGCTTCTGGTCCGGTGGGTCCGTAAAATTCACTAGGATAAGCGGTATTATTGAACCAAACTTTTCTAAGAAGAAATATTTGAATATAAATCACATCGATCTCATAAGTATCATACCAAATTCCATCAATCGAATAACTTTTTCGAGAAATACGAGACATCTAAGTCGTACAAGTAAAGAGATCTATTCATTGATAAGAAAAAGAAAAAATGTGAACGGTGATGGGATTGATGATAAAATGGAATCCTGGGTCGCGAACAGTGATTCGATTGATGATGAAGAAAGAGAATTCTTGGTTCAGTTCTCCACCCGAACGCAGCATACAACTCTCCGTTGTACTGCACTCTTCAAGTGTGCTTGTTCCCCTTCTCCCTTACCATGGCAAGTCTTTGTGAAATAACTCTGATGGGAAGAAAAAAGAAGGCGTTACGGGCTTTAGTGAAAGTGAGACAGATTATTAGTAACTAGTGATTTTTTATTTTATTATTAAATAAAAATAATCAATCTTTCAATGAGATGAAAAAAAGATAGAGAATTTTTTTTCTTTATTTCTCTACGAAGCAGGCATTTCCCTTTCTTTTCTATAGGATAAATTAATTATATCTTACTCATGGGACTTATCTGTTGATACGAAGTATTCCGGCGATCCCCACGATCCGAGTCCGAGCTGTTGGAATTGGAACAGGTTCGGCAGCAGATCACGAAATCTTGGTGATCTTCTCTATCTAATGAATGAGGAGTCCGTTTGAAAATCGTCCGCCCCGCGCCACCCGTCCAGGGTTGAGCCCTGGGATTTGACGGCGGACTTGAAAAGCCACCTACAGACGCTTTACGCCAAATCATTCCGGATAACGCATTCTTCGTCGCCGTAAATAGGAATAATGAAAATAGAATTTTTTGAATTTGAAATAATGTGATGGGCGAACGACGAATGATTCGATAGATTCTTTTTGAAAAAATCCCTTTCATCAAAGATACAATTTGAGGAAAAAAACAAGAAACTTATTTTCTTCCAAGGAATAGATTCAAAATTAAAGTAAGGAGTAAGAAATATGAAAATAAGGGCTTCTGTTCGTAAAATTTGTGAAAAATGTCGACTGATCCGTAGGCGCGGACGAATCAAAATTTGGAAGTCAACTTAAGGTAGACCGCTTATTCAAATCCAAAAACGAGACAAACAATTCGAAATACGTCGACTTTTTCAGAACAGGTCCGAGTCAAATAGCAATGATTCGAAGCACTTCTTTTTACATTACACTATTTCGGAAACCCAAGGACTCAATCGTATGGATATGTAAAATACAGGATTTCCAATCCTAGCAGGAAAAGGAGGGAAATGGATACTCAATTTAAAGTGAGTAAACAAAATTCGGATCCCTACATTGTTACATTCTATTTAGGATTAGGAATAGGCGTAATCGGACCTGCTTTTGACATATCTATCGTTATTTGGGTACCATATTCACCTCTTTGGGCTTCTATTGAATCGAGAAATAGGTTTGATTGTACATCTTTTTGATATATAGGGTATCCTACGGATAATTCAAATCGAAGCAATTTGATGTCTGATTCGGGCCTATATGACATGACCGATCGATAGAAATACCCCAACACTCCATCGTTTAATACTAAAATCGACAATAAAGATATCTGAGGCTGGATCAATCGAGGATACACGACAGAAGGAATTGTTCTATCTCCAAACTTTACCTTCACTAAACGTAACTTTATTTCAATAATTTGGTTCCTTATATTCAATGAATAGTGAATCAATAATTGAATTTTTTCAATAAAAATAAATAGGAAACTTAAGATTAAGATGCTTCGGAATGGAAATGAGGGAATGTCCACAATACCTGGATTTAGTCAGATACAATTTAAGGGATTTTGTAGGTTCATTAATCTGGGTTTAACGGAAGAATTTCATAAGTTTCCAAAAATTCCTCTTCTCTATGGTACCAGTTGTTGTTTCATTGAATTTGCTTCATTAATAGGCTCGCGATTCGACTTTGATTGTTATGGATTAGTACCAAGATCGAGCCCTAGGCAAGCAGACCTAATTTTAACAGCCGGTACCGTAACAATGAAAATGGCTCCCCTTCACGATAAAATAAATAAAAAGTAAGGCCATTCCATTTCGACAAAAGACCATACCCAAGTTCAATAGCTTTGCGTCTCCTATCCCGATCATGATTTTCTTACCCCCCATAGGGAAAGGGCCTTCCCTTTTGGGCCGGTTGTGGGGGATAAGAGACATAGGGCTGAAGAGAGAGATAAATGATCTTTCCTTCGCATTCAGCTATAACAGACACTCCCGAATCTAGAGCCGTTTGGCGTTCCAGCCCAGTTCCAACAATGCACTTCTCGGATCGAGAATGATTGAAACTAAGATACTGATGTAAGTTCTTCCCTTCTGAATCAGATAGATTCATATCTGAAAGAGGCCGACAATAAGTTCTTTCAAAATTGACTATTCGTTCCTCTCTTAGAAATGTTGCAGAAATGTCTGCGATCGAGTAAATAGTTCTACGAACGACCGGATCAGATCGAATTGGAAAAAGGGTGATGTTGTTAGGATTTCATAGAGGCCTTTATGGCCCTGGCCTGTAAATGGACCTTTATGAGCCTCTAAAATGTCTTTAAGGCCATGACCAATACCCCAGTTTGTCCTATACATATGAGATGACGTGTTCGGAAATGGTTGAAGTAGTTGAATAGGAGGATCGCTATGACTATAGCTCTTGGTAAAATTACCAAAGAAGAAAATGATTTATTTGATATTATGGATGACTGGTTACGGAGGGACCGTTTTGTTTTTGTAGGCTGGTCCGGCCTATTGCTCTTTCGATCATTCAACAATCTAGATCGGATGGATTCTTTTTTTTTTCTTCGATAAAATAGAAAGGGGAAAAGGAAATTCCATTGCAGAGCCGTATGCAATGCACAAAAGGTGCCTGTACGATCCGTCGTTCAATTCTATTTTTTTCTTGTTTTTTTTAGTCCTTACTTTAATCCAATTTTTCAAGATAGAAGAACGTGCTAACGACTTAATAACTATCTTTGTAGCTCCAGAATGTTTCAGTTTATGTTCCTACCATGTAGGTAGTGGTTATGATCGATTCAATAGAAAAGAGGGAATAATGTGTATTTTTCGTTGGGGATTCCCCGGAATAAGAGCTAGACTAGAAAAAATTGGGGGAGAAATTTTGTGTTACAAATCTTGTTTGTCGATAGCCTCGGACCAATCAATCGAATATTGACTCATACGTAATCGATCGAACACTACTTGAAAACGGTTCTTCTGTTCAGAAACAAAATGTTCCAAATGTTCCTGTAAATTCTTGCTCCCATTGGACGGCCATAAACTGGAGAGTCTTGCCCAATTCGAAAGATCGTTTAATGTAGTTGAAATAACGGAATTCGGGGTTGTTTGGGCAAGTAACGGAAAATCAATCAAATTCATAACTGTCTCAAAAGAACCTCTTTTTTTCCTATGAACTTTAAGGTGTATGAAGTCTCATATTTGACTCTTATAGCAGAGCGATAGAGAATCCATTTAACTTAGGTTAATCTAGGCCATAGGCTACATAGCAGTTCCCGTGCTACGCCTTCAACCACTCGGCCATCTTTCCTATATAATCCTACTATTGACCAGAAACCGAGTGAATAGTGAGATCTTTCATATCTTTCAAGATCCACCCTACAATATGGGGACAAAAAGCCAAAATAAGTGATTCATTTTTAGCCCTTATAAAAAAAACTTACAGGGGAGGTCCTGCGGAAAAATAGCTCGACGCCAGAATGATAAAAAGCTTAACACCTCTTATTTTACTAAAAAAAATGCAAAGGTCCTCTTATTCAAAACCTCAATTATGATATCTCTTCTCCCCCCCTTCACACCCCTTCCTCCGTGATGAACTGTTGGCACTAGTCCTACATTTTGTCTCTGTGGACCGAGGAGAAAGGTGGATCAGCGGGAAGAGGGTTGTACCATGAGCGAAGCAAGGGGTCAACTGCTTCAAATACACAACATGGATTCTGGCAATGCAATGGAGTTGGACCCTCATGTCGATCCGAAGTAACCATAGAATTAAATTACACAAAATACATTAAAAAGTAGGTTAAAAACAAGATTTTTAGAAAATAAGTCTTTAAATTTCTAATTTAATTTATTAAATTTAGTAATCATATTTTGATATGTATAAAATCATCGTATTTATTTAATTTATATTTATTTTTTATAAAAAAGATCTTTCTAAGTTTTTTAAGTGTCATTAAAAATGAAATGAAAAGAATACTTTAGTTTAAACAAAACAAAAGGGTTTAAAAGAACCCTTATTCATCCATTTCCTAAAGGATAACTATATCGGATTCTAGAATCTACATCTAGACGATTCAATAGGAATTGACTATTATTATTTTAAGTAAGCCGCTATGGTGAAATTGGTAGACACGCTGCTCTTAGGAAGCAGTGCTAGAGCATCTCGGTTCCAGTCTGAGTGGCGACCGAATTTATTATCTTCATGCATAAGGATAATAGATTACCTAGTAGAAAAGATTTTAAAATCATCACAAACCTCCCTTTTTTCTTTTCTATTTCAATTTCTCAATTATTATATGATGATTTCTTAACTTTCCATATATAGAAAGAGATAGACTAGAAATGACATCTCTTATGTCAACGATACCATCTTCTTCGATTGAATGACATCGCGGTAGAAAAACTACGTCAATCCATTGAGATATGGTATGCTACAAGTGAATATTTGAGAGAAGAAATGAATCCTAATTTTTGGATGACTGATCCATCTAATCCAGTTCATCTAATGTCCTTTTCGGGAGCTCGAGGAAATGCATCTCAGGTACATCAATTAGTAGGTATGAAACAATTCGGTTCATTTGATTACTACAGAGATGAACCCAACCCAAAATATGAACCGTAAAAAAAAACACCTACTAAACCAATCACAAGAATACCAGCTATAGTACCTATTAGCCAAAGAGGAATCCTTCTAGTAGTATCGGCCATTTCCTCCACTTACCTCCAAAATCTTACCTTTTAACACTTATTGCGATTCTTTCTTCACGAATACCATAATTGGAGTAATCTCTCCATTACTCAGAAGAAATCTATTTATGTTTTTTCAAAAGAAAATAAAAGATTTTTTTGGTTCCTATATAATTCTTATGTATTTGAATGCGAACTTTTATTGAGCGAATACATTTCTATGGAAAAATAGAACATCTTCAAATTGAATATTTTTTGAGATTTGATTGATTCTTAATTTCATTAAAGAATGAAGAATTGAATGAAAGGGCCCGCTTTGACCATTAGGGGTAGGTAACCCGTTCCTTGTCTTTGTTTCTATTGCATTCTATCTCATCGTATCACATTCTGTTTTACGATATTTGAGAATCACCATCAATACCTCGGCGTAGATCCGAGGTAATCCCTTGTAAATATCCCTGTGTCTATTTATAACTAGCCAATTAAGAATTCTCTGATGATGTACTAGCAGTGCATCAAAGATGCAGTCATCGATTCTCCCGATAGACCACAATTAACGCGAGCAAACATATTAATGACGAGGAACGCATTTTTGCTATGCTACTAATACTTGTACTTGCTCTGCTATTCTGCCCAAGCCTGGCTGAGGTCGAAATCCGAGGTCGTTTGCAAAATTTCCATTTTTAAGGGCCAGAATTCCATAGCGACTATTCTGAAAATTCATTTGGGCATAACTTTTGATTCCCGCTATGAAATTTTGATTTTTCGGATTCGTTGGAAAGATATTCTCAAATAGATTCTGATATTTTTGGTTTCATTAAAATCCGGTTTATTTTGAATCTTGTACATTCATTTGAAGTTTGGAATCGGATTATCGAACTACCGCGCCATTTTCAATTCCTTTAATAATTTAAAATAAATATTCATATTCTAACGATGATCTATATAATATATACGTTCGAATTTTATTCAAAATAAATTTTTCATCGATATTATTTAAATAATCTATTTTAAATATTCAGACTTCGCTAAAATGGCCAAAATAAAAATTTTAAACTGGCTCGGATTTTCGGGTCGTTACAATCTCCCCCACTTAAAACTTTTCGTCCCCGAAAAGGAACAAAGTCGAAAGTGGTTTGATTAACCAACTCTACTTTCATTATTTTGACTACGGCTTAAGTTCTTCAACTTTTCAGTTTCTAAGAACTTCTCAAATTTTTCAAAAATTTGGCTAACACCCTAAATTTTCGAAAATTTTCACCATAACCTCCCCTGCACCGGGGACTTCGGGATATTTCATATAGCCTCCCATGGCCTTCTTCAATCCAAAAGAAAAAGAAAAAGCCAAGCGGCTAGCCAGTTGGCCCACAAAATCACCCAAAACTCAAGAAATACAATAAACATGTACCTATTTGTCGGGAAAACAATTTTATTCATCTTCTCTAGCCTCCTTGCTATGACCTGTTCAATAGATATACATGTACATGCATGCAATCCCAAATAATTCTCAACATAGTTCAATATTTGGTTCAATTTGGCCTAAATTCACCGTTCTTTCATATAATGGTTTAAATGAATAATCACACCACACATCCATCAATCAATTAGTGAATTAATGTTTCAAACTCATAATTTTAATATGTAGTCAATTATCTCATTTTGATGCCAATTCACAACAATAATGTATCCTATCTAGTTTTGGTTCTCACACCAGTCTAATGGAAATATATAGAAATCTCACTTTCGTTATTCGAAAATAATTACTGGCGACGGTGCCCCATCACCAGAATTATCCCCGGGAAACTAGAGTGATTCTATAACTATCCAGTATATTAAAACTTCGAATACACGTTTGCAAGACGTATATGCAAAATCTTTATATACTGGATTGTCCAAATTCAATATAAATCAATATTCAAATACGTATAATACGATTTAAAATTCAAAACAAAATTTTGTTTTCACTTTAAAAATATACTCTTCACACTCGTTCTAGGATACTACTGATCCCATCTCTAACGAGTCATTCTTATTGGATTACTAATCCAATCTCTGATGAATTCTTTCGTATGGTTCTAATGTGTCTTGTTCTCTAGCTTTGAAAACCAAAGCTCTGATACCACCTGTAACGACCGGAAATTTCGCTCGATCCGAATCAGTCGCTAAACCGATCAAGACCATTCGAAACCCCTGATTGTTTGAGAACAGGACAAATCAGAATGCAGACGGAAGAACATTTCATTGTTTATTACAACAATCCCATCAGAATATAAGAATATACAGAGTATAAATCAGTATTACACATTACAAAATATCAGAGATTACAATAAATTACATCGCAGCGGAAAATAATACAAAATACAACTGAAGGAGATATATGGATACAAAGCTTTCTGGATATCGTTCTAGCTGTAAACCAGGTTCCTGTGGATATAAATCTGCAAAACCAAAACTACTAGCTGCCCGTGTCAAAATAAGGGCACCCAGAGTTTAGGTGAAAACAATAAACTCCAGATCAGTCATGCGACTAGTGTGAGAACTAAAACAGTTATTAATCTTTATTTTAAAGTTAGGTAAATCAAGGGACCACGCCGTATAGCACGGAACGGGTTTCCTCCCAAGAATACCAGTGCATAAAACAACAGCGCAATGCTAAATAAAGAACAATGAAGCTATTATAAGACCCAGGTCCCATCACACAATGCAACGCAAGCCGGAGGATAGGGTTTTCCCTTATAATAGCCAAAGCATGTTTGATACGTTTAAACAAATCATTTTATAATATAATAAGTGCATAGTGTTTAAAACAATTTCAATCATAAGTATCAATCATAGGCGGCATAAGTGCCCCATACAACTATGTCGCCATATATAGGTTCTACAATCAAAACCGCAAGGTCACGTATTGGAAATTGGGTTTCCATCTATGAACCAAGGCAAGGGGCAAGCTCCTCTCCGATTCGAGACTGTCTAGCCCGAGTCTCAGGATCAGAACGCATCGACCCTTGGATCATCAGGGCCGGTCCACCGATGTGGATTAGACGAAATCCTGAACAATACATCTCCCCGCCCTATGGGGTGTAACACCCCGTAATTCTGCGACATTAAGATTCTCAAATTAAAGTATAATTAATTTTTAAAAGAAAAATTAAAAGAAAAAGATCCATGCAGTTGTTTAATTTAAGTATTATAACTAACATGAAAAAGAGAAGTAAGGAGAGAACAATAATTACTATTGTTCTAAGACTTATTAACAAAAGCCTATGTAGCTCAGTTGGTTAAGGCATTGGATTTGTAGCATGGAGGTCGGGGGTTCGAACCCCGGCGGCGAAATAATTTTTTTATCTTTGTTTTAGAGAGGGCCAACTGAACATGCAAATATATGTACGTATACAAATTCAAAATTTGAAAGGATAAGAACGTACATATAAGGAAATAAAGAAAAAAAATATATATATATATATATACATATGAGAATATAAATATATATATGCAAAAATATAGATATACGAAAGATAAAATTCAAGATAAGGCTACAGTCAATGAAATATGGCAACATCATTTGAATTTGGAAAATAAAATGAAAGTTGTGCGTATATATATACGCGTAAAATGGTCGTTAGAGGAATTGTATACATATAAGAATATTTCATGTGAATAAAACAGTTAAATAAATTCTAGAAATTCAAAAGTTTGAAAATCAAACTTTTACGCCAAAATAGCTTGTGGGACCCAATGCTGACTCAGCACTGCGTGTATGATAAGGTTTGGCTAGATTCATCTACGTACCTGGACTATTTTCTTAACTAGGTTCAATGCTGACTCAGCGCTGCGTGTACGATAAGGTCTTGAGCAGCTATATAAACAACCCTAGTCTTCATTCTCTTTGCACCAATTCTCTTCTATCCTTATGCTGCTAAGACTCATGGCTTCTTCCCCTCCTCTAAATTTTCTTAAATAAATAAAATAAAATATGATTCAAGACGAGGAGATGCTGCTAAAAGACTTTTAAGGAGGGATTCAAATCAAAGTTTCAAGTGAAGAATTCAAAGGCTAGCTCAAACAAGTTTCAAGCAACGACGCACGAATCATAGCCATGCTTTCCTTCTTTTCTAGATCTATTTTCTGTAAGTTGGTTATTTCTAGATCTGAATATTTTGTTTTATTTGTGACATGAAATTAAAGGAATAAAGGAATATGCCAAATCTCTCTCTCTCTCTCTCTTCGAATCTATGTTTATACTCTTGGACTGAATTAAGAACTGTTATGATTCGAGGACAAATAAGACTGTAATCGTGACTATGACTATAGAACTGTGGCCTTTGAAAGCATATGCCTTTGGACTATGACATAAGCCTTTGATTTTGTGTGAAGACCCGTAACTTCCCCGTAAAGGAAAGTGTCGGATAGTTCGAGAACAAACCACAACAGAACGCATACAGAAGAACATTTCACTATATATTACAACAGTGCATCAGATTACAAGAATATACAGAGTATAAATGAATATTACACAGAAATATCAGAGATTCAAATTACAATTAAATACATAGCAGCGGAAAATAATACAAAGCTCAACTAGAAGAGATATACGGATACAAAGCTTTCCGGATATCGTTCCAGCTGTAAACCAGGATCCTGTGAATATAAATCTGCAAAACCAAAACTACTAGCTGCCCGTGTCGAAAATAAGGGCACCCAGAGTTTAGGTTAAAACAATAAACTCCAGGTCAGTCATGTGACTGGTGTGAGAACTAAAACAGTTATTAATCTTTGTCTTTAAAGTTCGGTAAATCAAGGGACCACGCCGTATAACACGGAACGGGTTTCCTCCCAAGAATACCAGTGCATAACCAAACAGCGCAATGCTAAATAAAGAAAAATGAAGCTGTTATAAGACCCAGGTCCTATCACACAATGCAACGCAAGCCGGGGGATAGGGTTTTCCCTTATAACAGCCAAAGGATGCTTGATACGTTTAAAACAAATCATTTGATACTACTATAAGTGCATAGTGTATAAAACAACTTCAAATCATAAGTATCAATCGTAGACGACATGAGCGTCCCATGCCACTATGTCGCCATATATAGGTTTACAAATAAAACCGCAGAGTCGCGTATTTGGAAATTGGATTTCCATCTATGAACCGAGGCAAAAGATAGTCCTCCATCGATTCGAGACGCTCTAGCCCGCCCCTCAGGAACAGCCGCAACTGCCCCTTGGATCGTCAGGGCCGGTCCACACGGAGTGGATTATTATGCCTGAACAATACGTCTCCCCACCCTATGGGGTGTAAGTCTGGTCCGTCAGCCGACCAGAATGCATTCGGCCGAAACCGATATAACCGAGGCGCCTCGCAACCGCAACAACCACATAAGTCAAACTCGTCAGGGCGTGTAAAACCACTGACGCCACTTCTAGCTAGAAAGAAACGCAAGTCCTCCCTGATGTCCTCTCCCGTTTTTGGTTCATACCGGGTGCGAAACTCGCGAAGTAAACGTTACACAAAGCTACGCCACAAAGGCCGTGCTTTGATCATCACCACAAGACTTTGCTTTTCAACAGAAGCCTTGATCATTTGCATCTTAGCATGCCACACAGGCAAACCACTCTATGCAACCGATATCAGTCACACAGAATGAAATCCAATGTCAGACACACAGTCCATTTACAAGTCCGTTCTGGGCCTGAACGAAACCGGAGGCACCTAGTACCCCGCATATCCATCGATCTCCAAGTACGTCTGGACGATCACTAACTGTTTCCATCTTCTTGGGTGTACAGCCCAATCAAGATCATCAGTTATCACCCAAACGACGTGAAGACCTCCGGTCTTCGACCATCGTCTTCATCTTCGACTTATCGTCGCATCAGTTATTCAGAATGGGATAAACCCGATCTTTCCGAATAACTCGCGTATATTTTAAATAAGTGTTACACAAACACAACATACGCCTCATTCCAATTCATTAGTCACTAACCGTAAATTAATCAAGAGAATAATTCCCCAAATATTAACCCCGAAGGCCGAAACCAACATCAGATCAATATCCAGAAAACCATTCTGCTTGGCTAACCGACAGTTAGTTTCTAAATTTCACGTTCAAATCTAATTAAAGATTTAACTATCGCCTGGAGCAAAACTGGTGATGCTCCATTCTCGATCTTTTCAATCTAATTAAAGATTCATTAAAACTCCACTTAGTTTTAATCATTATCTGGGTTAAAGAATCAGTGTCATTTAAAACACGATTCACGATAAACCCAAAATCACATTCCATTAATTATCGGGTTAAAGAACAAGTGTTATTTAAAACACTGTTCACGATAAACCCAAAAATCAATATCAATTCAATTCCAATTAAATATTATTTAATTGGTACACTTCATTAAATCTAAATAAAAAGATTTAATCCTTTCTCAACTGGGTTCAAGAACAGTGTTAATGAAGACACCATTCACGACAAACCCAAATCACATTCATCAATTATCGGGTTAAAGAACAAGTGTTATTTAAAACACTGTTCACGATAAACCCAAAAATCAATATCAATTCTATTCCAATTAAATGTTATTTAATTGGTACACTTCATTAAATCTGAATAAAAAGATTTAATCTTTTCTCAACTGGGTTCAAGAACAGTGTTAGTGAAGACACCATTCACGACAAACCCAAATCACATTCGATATTCAATACAAGGCTCTGAATAGAAAATATATCGGCTTATATTCAATATCGAATTCTACGACTAACAAATGTCGTATTGGAAATAGCGATATATGTATATATCTTTCAAATTTCCATATCAACATCCGTATAATCACGAATTCCAACATCGAAATATTCCGAAGACAATTTCGATTCAATTCCACTCCAATGCAATCATTGGATATTCTGGTTATTTTTAAAACCATTTCAAATTCAATTTATTTATTTAAAAATAAATAGAATTATAATTCTAGTTCAAAACTAGTTCATTTCGATAAAAATCTATTTTTATCTTTTCAAATATGGAGTTTTTCATCCCAATTCTTTCTAAATCATTTCTTATGATTTTACACAAATTATTACTATTTTTAATAATTTTATCAAGGCCCGTACAGTCGATTTCCATCAATGGCCATCGAACTGCACTTACAGCGACCTTTTTCGAATTTGATTTGGACATAATTCCAAATCCAGCCGTTAGATTTCAAATTTCTAATTTTCATTAGAAAGCTCTTTTCGATACGAACCCAACGGTTCCGGTTTTAGGAGAATCCGACGGTCGGATCTCCCGTAATGTCCGTTTGAAATAAATGGTCGAAATTCGCGAACTGCCGCGGCGCGGCGCGTTCTATTCAGGCCATTATATTATATATATAATATATATAATATATATTTCGTCGATTTCTATTTAAAACGAATTATATAAATAGTTTTAAATTCGTTTCAAATTCTATTTCAACTTCTATTTCAATTCAAAGCAAAATTGAATTCTTCTTTATAAATTCGTTTTAAAATTCATTTCTATTCAATTCGAATTTCAATTCAATTTGAATTCATTTCAATTCGCTTTCAATTTCATTTGAATTCGTTTTCAATTCAATTCATTTCGAAATCGTTTTCAATTCAATTCATTTCGAAATCGTTTTCAATTCATTTCATAATCGTTTTCAATTCAATTCATTTCGAAATATTTTCAATTCAATTCATTTCGAAATCGTTTTCAATTCAATTCATTTCGAAATCGTTTTCAATTCATTTCGAAATCGTTTTCAATTCAATTCATTTCGAAATCGTTTTCAATTCAATTCATTTCGAAATCGTTTTCAATTCAATTCATTTCGAAATCGTTTTCAATTCAATTCATTTCGAAATCGTTTTCAATTCAATTCATTTCGAAATATTTTCAATTCAATTCATTTCGAAATATTTGATTTCAAAATTACTTTTCAATATCCATTTCAAAATGAATAAAATCGATAAAAATATCGTTCACGTCAAAATGGCGCATCTAATCAACACGGCTTCATATATTTCCATTTTCAAATATTCTATTTCAAATATTTCTATTATTAAAATATTTCGTTCAACACATGACCAATCTCAATGAATGAGTACTGTCAACACATGAACTTTTATTTTATAATATTCTTTATTTTTCAAATTGGAATGAGGCCCAATCAATTACCATATAAAGTTAATTATATGGATTTTCATACAACACATGTATATCATAGCATTGAAAAATAATCAACCATCAACCAAAGTGCACTACACTGTATAAGCATCAAATATAGATATTCAACGCTTATAACAGCCTGTCAATCGATCGATCGACATATTAATCAATCAGGATGAGTGAACTTCAAATTTCATCCCAACACCCGTGTGGGGTTTCAAACAATCAAACGCATATTTTATTTGTGCAGTTGGGCGATGTGTAAAATTTATCGTCCCAATCAATGTCATTCAAATAGGTGTACATAAACAAACCGTCCGGTTTATAAATGAATATTTTATTTTATTCACTTCACGTTAAAAATTATATTTTTAACGATAAAACATTTTATTTCAACCTATGAATTTCTATTCAATTCATTCTTTAAATAAAATGTTATTTTTATTTTTCTAACATATTTTAGAAAATTTCGGCGGCATAACGGCACGATACTAGAAACGGGACAAGGCCTAGCCTTATCCCCGGTCTAGTGAAGGCCCACGCCATTCACACATCAATCAAATCACTTTCGTTATGCAAACTACAAAATTTGGGGTAAGAATCTAACCTAGTCTTACTCCTTCGCCTTATAACGGCGCACGTCTAATCCTAACCAATTTATCGATTCGATTTTTCACACCACAAACCACATTCAAACCAATATCTCAATCAATCACCAAACATCCAAACAAACAAGTCCATGGTATGTGGACGGGTGTCGGGTGCTTCTAATAAGCACCGTCTGCATCCTAGTATATATATATATATCTAGAAAAAGAGAATTAAGAGTGAGAAGTTCTCACATTTAGCTATCCTAGCTCCACGGCCCTTCTAATGCAGGAAACCTTCGCCAACTCGCCTTTTTGTCGCTTTCGTTGTCCGCTTTCACTACATATGTAAAAATCGAATTTTTACTTCGCTATTCAATATATAATAATCATATTATTATTTTTTTTTCCTCGAAGTTCAATATATAAAAATCCTATTTTTAACTCGAAGTTCAATATATAAAAATTATATTTTTATGCTTTAAAAATCAATTCTTTTTCCTTTTTAAAAATCAAATCTGTTACTTTTTTAAAAAATCAAACCTGTTACTTTTTTAAAAAATCAAACCTGTTACTTTTTTAAAAAATCAAACCTGTTACTTTTTTTTAAAATCAAATCTGTTTCTTTTTTTTTTTTTTTTTTATCAAATTAAAAACAGTTTTCTAACTAAAATAAAAACAGTTTTCTAACTGTAAAAAAAATTCAGTTTTTAAATTCTAAAACAAAGAAACAGTTTTTAAAATTCTTAAAAAAAATGCAGTTTTGCTCTTTTAAAAAAAAACAGTTTTAAAAACCTTTTTCAAAATTAGAATTACAGAATTGAAAAATAAAAATAAAATAAAGTAAAGTAGAAAAGAAAAAAAAAACTTACTGCCGAAGAAACAGGGGGGGGTCTTCACTGCGTCGGAGGGTTTCGAGGTATGGACGGCGGCTTCATCGTCGTCAGCGAGGGGGAGGGCTTCGTCGGTGATGTCTCGAAGGGGGGGGGGCTGGCGAATTGAAGGAGGAGGAGGGCGGTGGCTTCCAGGGGTCTCGAACGGGGTGGCGCTGCTTCGGGATGAGGCGGCTTCGGGTTGTCGTTCGGTGGGAGGAGGATGAACGGAGGGCGGCTTCCAGGGTTTTGGCGGCGGCGATGGTTCGATTGCGGTTTTTCTCTTTTTTTTTTTTTTTTTTTTTATCTGATGGATGAATCAGGTTTTGGGGAAATAGGGGGGGCCAGAGTCAAAAGGAGGGAGTTATTATATTTTTTTTTTTTTTTTTTTATTTAATTATTTTATTTTCGAAGAAGTTGACTTTTCACACATGACCTCTAAACGAGGCCCACCGCCTGTCGTCCATAGCGTTTCACCCCCATTCCGAACACAATGGGATATGCCACGCAAGCTGATTCGGCTGTTACAATCAGTTTCCGTTAAATTTACATTTAAATCTCTATATTGAATTTTAAACGTACATTTCAAATTACCGGGGTCACATACTAACTAGAAAAATTCCAGAAAAATATTTTCTAGCTTCGTATTGACGATACGGTCCTAACAAAACTAGTTTCGTCGAATTCTGAGACCGTTGGAAAAATGGCCATTTTCCAGTCGATTGAAATCAACTGAAACTGGTCAAACGCGTTTTCCTTTGCCACGCTCACATATTGATTCGAAAAATTATGAAATTTGAAACCTAGTAATAATTCGACATCACGGACCCAACAAAAGTGGTTTCGTCGAAATCCGAGGTCATTTGCAAAATGTCCATTTTTAAGGGCCTGAATTCCATAGCGACTATTCAGAATTTTCAACTGGACATATCTTTTGATTCCTGATATGAAATCTTGATTTTTCGGATTCGTTAGAAAGATATTCACTATTAGATTCCATTATTTTTGGTTTCACTAAAATCCGGATTGTTTTGCACCCGGTACATTCAATTGAAGTTTGAAATCGAATTATCGAACTACCGCGCCATTTTCAATTCCTTTTAATTATATATAATTATTATATATTCTAACGACGACGTATATAATATATACGTTCTAATTCTATTCAAAATAAATTTCACGTCGATATTATTTAAAATAATTCATTTCAAATAATTAAAATTCGCTAATATTGCCAAAATAAAAATTTTAAACTGGCCCAGATTTTACGGGTTGTTACAATCTCCCCCACTTAAAACTTTTCGTCCCCGAAAAGGAACAAAGTCGAAAGTGGTTTGATTAATCAACTCTACGCTCGATCTGGCTTCCATTCTCCAACTCTTTAGTTTCTGAGAATTTTCAAAACTTCAAAAATTTGGCTAACTCCCGAAATTTTTGAAAAATTTCGCCATAACCTCCCCTGCAATGGGAGCATCGGGGAATTTCAAATAGCTTCCCCGGTCCTTCAGATCTTAAAAAAAAGAAAAAGAAAAAGCCAAGCGGCTAGCCAATAGGCTCACAAAATCATCATCACCCAAACAAAACAGGAAATTATGTAGTAAACATGTACCTATTTGTCGGGCAAACAAATTTTATTCTCTGGCTCTAGCCTCCTTGCTATGACCTGTTCAAAAGATATACATGTATGCAAGCAAATGCAACCAAACTTCAATACAATTCAATATTTGATTCAATTAGGCTAAATGGTTCAAAATTAGCAAACAACTAAACAAACAACACAAACATCAATCAATTAGTGAATTAGAGTTTCAAATTCATAATTTTGATACATATACAAAAATCATGTTTTTGATACCAAATCACAACAATAGGCCCTATCTAATTTTGGTTCTCACACCAGTCTAATGGAAATATATAGATATCACACATTCGAAACACGAATATAAATACTAATGATGTGGCCACATCATCAGAATTATCCCCGGGTGTCTAGAATGTGACTCTATATCTATCCAATATATTAAAATTTCAAATACACGCGGATCAGACGTATACGCAAAATCTATATATATTGGATTGTCCACATCAATATAAATAGGTAATCAAATACGAATAATTGATTTAAATTTTCAAAACAAAAATTTGTTTTCACTTTCAAAAATATACTCTTCACACTCGTTCTAGGATACTACTGATCCCATCTCTAACGAGTCATTCCCGTTGGATTTTACTAATCCAATATCTGATGTATTCTTTCGTATGGTTCTAATGTGTCTTGTTCTCTAGCTTTGTAAACCAAAGCTCTGATACCAACTGTGAAGACCCGTAACTTCCCCGTAAAGGAAAGTGTCGGATAGTTCGAGAACAAACCACAACAGAACGCATACAGAAGAACATTTCACTATATATTACAACAGTGCATCAGATTACAAGAATATACAGAGTATAAATGAATATTACACAGAAATATCAGAGATTCAAATTACAATTAAATACATAGCAGCGGAAAATAATACAAAGCTCAACTAGAAGAGATATACGGATACAAAGCTTTCCGGATATCGTTCCAGCTGTAAACCAGGATCCTGTGAATATAAATCTGCAAAACCAAAACTACTAGCTGCCCGTGTCGAAAATAAGGGCACCCAGAGTTTAGGTTAAAACAATAAACTCCAGGTCAGTCATGTGACTGGTGTGAGAACTAAAACAGTTATTAATCTTTGTCTTTAAAGTTCGGTAAATCAAGGGACCACGCCGTATAACACGGAACGGGTTTCCTCCCAAGAATACCAGTGCATAACCAAACAGCGCAATGCTAAATAAAGAAAAATGAAGCTGTTATAAGACCCAGGTCCTATCACACAATGCAACGCAAGCCGGGGGATAGGGTTTTCCCTTATAACAGCCAAAGGATGCTTGATACGTTTAAAACAAATCATTTGATACTACTATAAGTGCATAGTGTATAAAACAACTTCAAATCATAAGTATCAATCGTAGACGACATGAGCGTCCCATGCCACTATGTCGCCATATATAGGTTTACAAATAAAACCGCAGAGTCGCGTATTTGGAAATTGGATTTCCATCTATGAACCGAGGCAAAAGATAGTCCTCCATCGATTCGAGACGCTCTAGCCCGCCCCTCAGGAACAGCCGCAACTGCCCCTTGGATCGTCAGGGCCGGTCCACACGGAGTGGATTATTATGCCTGAACAATACGTCTCCCCACCCTATGGGGTGTAAGTCTGGTCCGTCAGCCGACCAGAATGCATTCGGCCGAAACCGATATAACCGAGGCGCCTCGCAACCGCAACAACCACATAAGTCAAACTCGTCAGGGCGTGTAAAACCACTGACGCCACTTCTAGCTAGAAAGAAACGCAAGTCCTCCCTGATGTCCTCTCCCGTTTTTGGTTCATACCGGGTGCGAAACTCGCGAAGTAAACGTTACACAAAGCTACGCCACAAAGGCCGTGCTTTGATCATCACCACAAGACTTTGCTTTTCAACAGAAGCCTTGATCATTTGCATCTTAGCATGCCACACAGGCAAACCACTCTATGCAACCGATATCAGTCACACAGAATGAAATCCAATGTCAGACACACAGTCCATTTACAAGTCCGTTCTGGGCCTGAACGAAACCGGAGGCACCTAGTACCCCGCATATCCATCGATCTCCAAGTACGTCTGGACGATCACTAACTGTTTCCATCTTCTTGGGTGTACAGCCCAATCAAGATCATCAGTTATCACCCAAACGACGTGAAGACCTCCGGTCTTCGACCATCGTCTTCATCTTCGACTTATCGTCGCATCAGTTATTCAGAATGGGATAAACCCGATCTTTCCGAATAACTCGCGTATATTTTAAATAAGTGTTACACAAACACAACATACGCCTCATTCCAATTCATTAGTCACTAACCGTAAATTAATCAAGAGAATAATTCCCCAAATATTAACCCCGAAGGCCGAAACCAACATCAGATCAATATCCAGAAAACCATTCTGCTTGGCTAACCGACAGTTAGTTTCTAAATTTCACGTTCAAATCTAATTAAAGATTTAACTATCGCCTGGAGCAAAACTGGTGATGCTCCATTCTCGATCTTTTCAATCTAATTAAAGATTCATTAAAACTCCACTTAGTTTTAATCATTATCTGGGTTAAAGAATCAGTGTCATTTAAAACACGATTCACGATAAACCCAAAATCACATTCCATTAATTATCGGGTTAAAGAACAAGTGTTATTTAAAACACTGTTCACGATAAACCCAAAAATCAATATCAATTCAATTCCAATTAAATATTATTTAATTGGTACACTTCATTAAATCTAAATAAAAAGATTTAATCCTTTCTCAACTGGGTTCAAGAACAGTGTTAATGAAGACACCATTCACGACAAACCCAAATCACATTCATCAATTATCGGGTTAAAGAACAAGTGTTATTTAAAACACTGTTCACGATAAACCCAAAAATCAATATCAATTCTATTCCAATTAAATGTTATTTAATTGGTACACTTCATTAAATCTGAATAAAAAGATTTAATCTTTTCTCAACTGGGTTCAAGAACAGTGTTAGTGAAGACACCATTCACGACAAACCCAAATCACATTCGATATTCAATACAAGGCTCTGAATAGAAAATATATCGGCTTATATTCAATATCGAATTCTACGACTAACAAATGTCGTATTGGAAATAGCGATATATGTATATATCTTTCAAATTTCCATATCAACATCCGTATAATCACGAATTCCAACATCGAAATATTCCGAAGACAATTTCGATTCAATTCCACTCCAATGCAATCATTGGATATTCTGGTTATTTTTAAAACCATTTCAAATTCAATTTATTTATTTAAAAATAAATAGAATTATAATTCTAGTTCAAAACTAGTTCATTTCGATAAAAATCTATTTTTATCTTTTCAAATATGGAGTTTTTCATCCCAATTCTTTCTAAATCATTTCTTATGATTTTACACAAATTATTACTATTTTTAATAATTTTATCAAGGCCCGTACAGTCGATTTCCATCAATGGCCATCGAACTGCACTTACAGCGACCTTTTTCGAATTTGATTTGGACATAATTCCAAATCCAGCCGTTAGATTTCAAATTTCTAATTTTCATTAGAAAGCTCTTTTCGATACGAACCCAACGGTTCCGGTTTTAGGAGAATCCGACGGTCGGATCTCCCGTAATGTCCGTTTGAAATAAATGGTCGAAATTCGCGAACTGCCGCGGCGCGGCGCGTTCTATTCAGGCCATTATATTATATATATAATATATATAATATATATTTCGTCGATTTCTATTTAAAACGAATTATATAAATAGTTTTAAATTCGTTTCAAATTCTATTTCAACTTCTATTTCAATTCAAAGCAAAATTGAATTCTTCTTTATAAATTCGTTTTAAAATTCATTTCTATTCAATTCGAATTTCAATTCAATTTGAATTCATTTCAATTCGCTTTCAATTTCATTTGAATTCGTTTTCAATTCAATTCATTTCGAAATCGTTTTCAATTCAATTCATTTCGAAATCGTTTTCAATTCATTTCATAATCGTTTTCAATTCAATTCATTTCGAAATATTTTCAATTCAATTCATTTCGAAATCGTTTTCAATTCAATTCATTTCGAAATCGTTTTCAATTCATTTCGAAATCGTTTTCAATTCAATTCATTTCGAAATCGTTTTCAATTCAATTCATTTCGAAATCGTTTTCAATTCAATTCATTTCGAAATCGTTTTCAATTCAATTCATTTCGAAATCGTTTTCAATTCAATTCATTTCGAAATATTTTCAATTCAATTCATTTCGAAATATTTGATTTCAAAATTACTTTTCAATATCCATTTCAAAATGAATAAAATCGATAAAAATATCGTTCACGTCAAAATGGCGCATCTAATCAACACGGCTTCATATATTTCCATTTTCAAATATTCTATTTCAAATATTTCTATTATTAAAATATTTCGTTCAACACATGACCAATCTCAATGAATGAGTACTGTCAACACATGAACTTTTATTTTATAATATTCTTTATTTTTCAAATTGGAATGAGGCCCAATCAATTACCATATAAAGTTAATTATATGGATTTTCATACAACACATGTATATCATAGCATTGAAAAATAATCAACCATCAACCAAAGTGCACTACACTGTATAAGCATCAAATATAGATATTCAACGCTTATAACAGCCTGTCAATCGATCGATCGACATATTAATCAATCAGGATGAGTGAACTTCAAATTTCATCCCAACACCCGTGTGGGGTTTCAAACAATCAAACGCATATTTTATTTGTGCAGTTGGGCGATGTGTAAAATTTATCGTCCCAATCAATGTCATTCAAATAGGTGTACATAAACAAACCGTCCGGTTTATAAATGAATATTTTATTTTATTCACTTCACGTTAAAAATTATATTTTTAACGATAAAACATTTTATTTCAACCTATGAATTTCTATTCAATTCATTCTTTAAATAAAATGTTATTTTTATTTTTCTAACATATTTTAGAAAATTTCGGCGGCATAACGGCACGATACTAGAAACGGGACAAGGCCTAGCCTTATCCCCGGTCTAGTGAAGGCCCACGCCATTCACACATCAATCAAATCACTTTCGTTATGCAAACTACAAAATTTGGGGTAAGAATCTAACCTAGTCTTACTCCTTCGCCTTATAACGGCGCACGTCTAATCCTAACCAATTTATCGATTCGATTTTTCACACCACAAACCACATTCAAACCAATATCTCAATCAATCACCAAACATCCAAACAAACAAGTCCATGGTATGTGGACGGGTGTCGGGTGCTTCTAATAAGCACCGTCTGCATCCTAGTATATATATATATATCTAGAAAAAGAGAATTAAGAGTGAGAAGTTCTCACATTTAGCTATCCTAGCTCCACGGCCCTTCTAATGCAGGAAACCTTCGCCAACTCGCCTTTTTGTCGCTTTCGTTGTCCGCTTTCACTACATATGTAAAAATCGAATTTTTACTTCGCTATTCAATATATAATAATCATATTATTATTTTTTTTTCCTCGAAGTTCAATATATAAAAATCCTATTTTTAACTCGAAGTTCAATATATAAAAATTATATTTTTATGCTTTAAAAATCAATTCTTTTTCCTTTTTAAAAATCAAATCTGTTACTTTTTTAAAAAATCAAACCTGTTACTTTTTTAAAAAATCAAACCTGTTACTTTTTTAAAAAATCAAACCTGTTACTTTTTTTTAAAATCAAATCTGTTTCTTTTTTTTTTTTTTTTTTTATCAAATTAAAAACAGTTTTCTAACTAAAATAAAAACAGTTTTCTAACTGTAAAAAAAATTCAGTTTTTAAATTCTAAAACAAAGAAACAGTTTTTAAAATTCTTAAAAAAAATGCAGTTTTGCTCTTTTAAAAAAAAACAGTTTTAAAAACCTTTTTCAAAATTAGAATTACAGAATTGAAAAATAAAAATAAAATAAAGTAAAGTAGAAAAGAAAAAAAAAACTTACTGCCGAAGAAACAGGGGGGGGTCTTCACTGCGTCGGAGGGTTTCGAGGTATGGACGGCGGCTTCATCGTCGTCAGCGAGGGGGAGGGCTTCGTCGGTGATGTCTCGAAGGGGGGGGGGGCTGGCGAATTGAAGGAGGAGGAGGGCGGTGGCTTCCAGGGGTCTCGAACGGGGTGGCGCTGCTTCGGGATGAGGCGGCTTCGGGTTGTCGTTCGGTGGGAGGAGGATGAACGGAGGGCGGCTTCCAGGGTTTTGGCGGCGGCGATGGTTCGATTGCGGTTTTTCTCTTTTTTTTTTTTTTTTTTTTTTATCTGATGGATGAATCAGGTTTTGGGGAAATAGGGGGGGCCAGAGTCAAAAGGAGGGAGTTATTATATTTTTTTTTTTTTTTTTTTATTTAATTATTTTATTTTCGAAGAAGTTGACTTTTCACACATGACCTCTAAACGAGGCCCACCGCCTGTCGTCCATAGCGTTTCACCCCCATTCCGAACACAATGGGATATGCCACGCAAGCTGATTCGGCTGTTACAATCAGTTTCCGTTAAATTTACATTTAAATCTCTATATTGAATTTTAAACGTACATTTCAAATTACCGGGGTCACATACTAACTAGAAAAATTCCAGAAAAATATTTTCTAGCTTCGTATTGACGATACGGTCCTAACAAAACTAGTTTCGTCGAATTCTGAGACCGTTGGAAAAATGGCCATTTTCCAGTCGATTGAAATCAACTGAAACTGGTCAAACGCGTTTTCCTTTGCCACGCTCACATATTGATTCGAAAAATTATGAAATTTGAAACCTAGTAATAATTCGACATCACGGACCCAACAAAAGTGGTTTCGTCGAAATCCGAGGTCATTTGCAAAATGTCCATTTTTAAGGGCCTGAATTCCATAGCGACTATTCAGAATTTTCAACTGGACATATCTTTTGATTCCTGATATGAAATCTTGATTTTTCGGATTCGTTAGAAAGATATTCACTATTAGATTCCATTATTTTTGGTTTCACTAAAATCCGGATTGTTTTGCACCCGGTACATTCAATTGAAGTTTGAAATCGAATTATCGAACTACCGCGCCATTTTCAATTCCTTTTAATTATATATAATTATTATATATTCTAACGACGACGTATATAATATATACGTTCTAATTCTATTCAAAATAAATTTCACGTCGATATTATTTAAAATAATTCATTTCAAATAATTAAAATTCGCTAATATTGCCAAAATAAAAATTTTAAACTGGCCCAGATTTTACGGGTTGTTACATTTTGGGACATATAAACATTGCCTATGACAATGACTTAGGACTATGGGAATTATTTTCCCTTTTGGACTATGAACATCGCCTATATTGCCTATGACCATGGACATTACTTATGACTAAGAACATAAGCCTTTGAATTGGACATAAACTGTGAAGACCCGTAACTTCCCCGTAAAGGAAAGCGTCGGATAGTTCGAGAACAAGCCACAACAGAACTTATACGGAAGAACATTTCACTATATATTACAACAGTGCATCAGATTACAAGAATATACAGAGTATAAAAGAATATTACACAGAAATATCAGAGATTTAAATTACATTTAAATACATAGCAGCGGAAAATAATACAATACACAACTAGAAGGAGATATACGGATACAAAGCTTTCCGGATATCGTTCCAGCTGTAAACCAGGATCCTGTGAATATAAATCTGCAAAACCCAAAACTACTAGCTGCCCGTGTCAAAATAAGGGCACCCAGAGTTTAGGTTAAAACAATAAACTCCAGGTCAGTCATGTGACTGGTGTGAGAACTAAAACAGTTATTAATCTTTATTTCAAATCATTAGGTAAATCAAGGGACCACGCCGTATAACACGGAACGGGTTTCCTCCCAAGAATACCAGTGCATAAAACAAACAGCGCAATGCTAAATAAAGAAAAAATGAAGCTGTTATAAGACCCAGGTCCCATCACACAATGCAACGCAGTCGAGGATAGGGTTTTCCCTTATAACAGCCAAAGGATGCTTGATACGTTTTAAAACAAATCATTTGATACTATTATAAGTGTATAAAACAACTTCAAATCATAAGTATCAATCATAGGCGGCATAAGCGCCCCATCCCACTATGTCGCCATATATAGGATTACAATTAAAACCGCAAATGTCACGTATTTGGAAATTGGATTTCCGTCTATGAACCGAGGCAAAAGATAGTCCTCAACCGATTCGAGACTGCCTAGCCCGAGTCTCAGGATCAGAGCTCGAGTGACCCTTGGATCGTCAGGGCCGGTCCACCGATGTGGATTAAAATGCCTGAACACTGCGTTTCGCCGCCCTTTGGGGCGTAAGCGAGCCAACGAATGACTCCATCGGACCCGGATCGTCCGATCTAACCGAGGCGCCTCGCAACAGCAACAACCACATAAGTCAAACTCGTCAGGGCGTGTAAAACCACTGACGCCACTTCTAGCTAGGAGGAAACGCAGGCCCTCCCTGAGGTCCGTCTCCCGTTTTTGGTTCATACCTGGTGTGAAACACGCGAGGTAAACGTTACACAAAGCTACGCCACAAAGGCCGTGCTTTGATCATCAACCACAAGACTTTGCTTTTCAACAGAAGCCTTGATCATTTGCATCTTAGCATGCCACACAGGCAAACCATCCTATGCAACCGATATCAGTCACACAGAATGAAATCCGATGTCAGACACACAGTCCATTTACAAGTCCGTTCTGGGTCTGAACGAAACCGGAGGCACCTAGTACCCCGCCTATCCATCGATCTCCAAGTACGTCTGGACGATCACTAACTGTTTCCATCTTCTTGGGTGTACAGCCCAATCAAGATCATCAGTTATCACCCAAACGACGTGAAGACCTTCGGTCTTCGACCATCGTCTTCATCTTCGACTTATCGTCGTATCAGTTATTCAGAATGGGGTAAACCCGGTCTTTCCGAATAACTCGCGTATATTTTAAATAAGTGTTACACAAACACAACATACGCCTCATTCCAATTCATTAGTCACTAACCGTAAATTAATCAAGAGAATAATTCCCCAAATATTAACCCCGAAGGCCGAAACCAACATCAGATCAATATCCAGAAAACCATTCTGCTTGGCTAACCGCCAGTTAGTTTCTAAATTTCACATTCATAGGGAAAGATTCCCATTAATTTTATCAAAGATAAATTCCTTGAATTTATTCTTTAATCTACTTTTGAATATCAATTCAAACTAGTCGGGATTAACAAACCTTACCGAAGTAATCATTTGTTTTGATTTCCCAATCCCAACCTATTCATCCCATGAAGTAAAACTGGTTATACTTCATATCTAACACCACGGTGTTATCGGTAAATTCAATTACCATTTCACGTTCAAATCTAATTAAAGATTTAACTATCGCCTGGAGCAAAACTGGTGATACTCCATTTCCGATCATTTCAATCTAATTAAAGATTCATTAAAACTCCACTTAGTTTTAATCTTCGACTGGGTTAAAGAATCAGTGTCATTTAAAAACACGGTTCACGATAAACCCAAAATCACATTCATTAATCATCGGGTTAAAGAACGAGTGTTATTTAAAACACTGTCCACGATAAACCCAAAAATCAATATCAATTCAATTCCAATTAAATATTATTTAATTGGTACACTTTATTAAATCTAAATAAAAAGATTTAATCATTTCTCAACTGGGTTCAAGAACAGTGTTAGTGAAGACACCATTCACGACAAACCCAAATCACATTCATTAATTATCGGGTTAAAGAACAAGTGTTATTTAAAACACTGTTCACGATAAACCCAAAAATCAATTTCAATTCAATTCCAATTAAATATTATTTAATTGGTACACTTCATTAAATCTAAATAAAAAGATTTAATCTTTTCTCAACTGGGTTCAAGAACAGTGTTAGTGAAGACACCATTCACGGCAAACCCAAATCACATTTGATATTCAATATAAGGCTCTGAATAGAAAATATATCGGCTTATATTCAATATCAAATTCTACGATTAACAAATGTCGTATTGGAAATAACGATATATATACATATCTTTCAAATTTCCGTAACAACATCCGTATAATCCCAAATTCCAACATCGAAATATTCCGAAGACAATTTCGATTCAAATCCACTCCAATGCAATCATTGGAAATTTTGGTTATTTTTAAAACCCTTTTTAAATTCAATTTATTTATTTAAAAATAAATAGAATTATAATTCTAGTTCAAAACTAGTTCATTTTGATAAAAATCTATTTTTATCTTTTCAAATATGGAGTTTTTCATCCCAAATCTTCACAAATCATTTCTTATGATTTTACACAAATTATTGCTATTTTTAATAATTTTATCAAGGCCCGTACAGTCGATTTCCATCAACGGCCATCGAACTGCACTTACAGCGACCTTTTTCGAATTTGATTTGGACATAATTCCAAATCCAACCGTTAGATTTCAAATTTCTAATATTCGTTAGAAAGCTCTTTTCGATACGAACCCAACGGTTCCGGTTTTAGGAGAATCCGACGGTCGGATCTCCCGTAATGTCCGTTTGAAATAAATGGTCGAAATTCGCGAACTGCCGCGGCGCGGCGCGTTCTATTCAGGCCATTATATTATATATAATATATATAATATATATTTCGTCGATTTCTATTTAAAACGAATTATATAAATAGTTTTAAAATTTGTTAAAAAATCTATTTCAACTTCCATTTCAATTCAAAGCAAAATTGAATTCTTCTTTATAAATTCGTTTTTAAAATTCATTTCTATTCAATTCAAATTTCAAGTCAATTTGAATTCATATTCAATTCAATTCATTTCGAATTCGTTTTCAATTCAATTCATTTCGAAATCGTTTTCAATTCAATTCATTTCGAAATCGTTTTCAATTCAATTCATTTCGAAATCGTTTTCAATTCAATTCATTTCGAAATCTTCGATTTCGAGATTACTTTTCAATATTCATTTTAAAATGAATAAAATCGATACAAATACTGTTCACGTCAAAATGGCGTCAATCTAATCAACACGGCTTCATAAATTTCTATTTTCAAATTTTCTTTATTTTTCAAATTGGAATGAGGCCCAATCAATTACCATATAAAATTAATTATATGGATTTTCATACAACACATGTATATAATAGCATTGAAAAATAATCAACCATCAACCAAAGTGCACTACACTGTATAAGCATCAAATATAAATATCTAACGCTTATAACAGCCTGTCAATCAATCGATCGACATATTTAATCAATCAGGATGAGTGAACTTCAAATTTCATCCTAACACCCGTGTGGGGTTTCAAACAATCAAACATATATTTTATTTGTGCTGTTGGGCGATGTGTAAAATTTATCGACCCAATCAATATCCGTCAAATCAGTGTATATACAAACAAATCGGCCGATTTGTTTATAACTATTCATTTATTCACATTCACGTTAAAAATTATATTTTTAACGATAAAACATTTTATTTCAACCTATGAATTTCTATTCAATTCATTTACACAATAAAATGATATTTTTATTTTCTAACATATTTTAGAAAATTTCGGCGGCATAACGGCACGATACTAGAAACGGGACAAGGCCTAGCCTTATCCCCGGTCTAGTGAAGGCCCACGCCATTCACACATCAATCAAATCAATTTCATCTCACCAAACAATTCAAACAAATAATCCAACTATTCTATGCAACCAAACAAACAAGTCCATGGTCTGTGGACGATTGTGTCGGGTGCTACTAAGCACCGTCTGCATCCTAGTATATATATATAACTAGAAATAAAATTGAAAGGTGAGAAATTCTCACTTATAGCTATCCAGCTCCACGGCACTTCCTTTGCAGAAGTCTTCGTCGTTTCGCATTCTTGTCACCTTCGTTGACCGTAGCCACTACATATGTAAAAATCAAATTTTTACTTCACTATTCGATATATAAAAATCATATTTTTACTTCGCTATTCTATATATAAAAATCGAATTTTTATTTCAAAGTTCAATATATAAAAATCGAATTTTTATTTCAAAGTTCAATATATAAAAATCGAATTTTTATTTCAAAGTTCAATATATAAAAATCGAATTTTTATTTCAAAGTTCAATATATAAAAATCGAATTTTTATTTCAAAGTTCAATATATAAAAATCGAATTTTTATTTCAAAGTTCAATATATAAAAATCGAATTTTTATTTCAAAGTTCAATATATAAAAATCGAATTTTTATTTCAAAGATTATATATAAAAATCGAATTTTTATTTCAAAGATTATATCTTTTCTTTTACTTTTCAAAATTCAATCTTTTTTCTATTTAAACAAAAATCAGTTTTTCCGCTTTATTAAAATTCAGTTTTTCTACCTTATTAAAATTCAGTTTTTTCTACCTTATTAACATTCAGTTTTCAACTTTATTAAAATTCAGTTTTCAACTTTATTAAAATTCAGTTTTCAACTTTATTAAAATTCAGTTTTCCACTTTATTAAAATTCAGTTTTCCACTTTATAAAAATTCAGTTTTCAACTTCTAAAAATTTCAGTTTTTCTTCTTCTAAAATTATCAGTTTTAATCTAAACGAAATCAGTATATAAATCTAAACTAAATCAGTATTTAAATCTAAACTAAAATCAGTATTTAAATCTAAACTAAAATCAGTATTTTTTAAAAACTTACGGGTCCTCTCTTTCGGGGGGGCGCTGGTGGTTGCTCAGAGGGGGTCGGAGGTTGCTCGGTCGTGGCGGATGACGGGGAGGGGCGCTGCGTCGGTGCGGTCTCGAAGGGGGGGCTGCTTCGTCGCGCTCGTGCGGTCGGGGAAGGGGGGGGGGCTGCTTCGTCGGCGATCGTGCGATGGGGGGGCTCAGGCGGAGGCGCCGATCGATTCCTAGGGTTTCTTTTTTTTTTTTTTTTTTTTTTTGTTTCTCTGGATAATGAAGTCGGGGGGGGGGGGGCAGGAAGAAGAATAAAGGGAGGGAGGAGTATTTTTTTTATTTTATTTTTTATTATTTAATTATTAAATTTCGCAAAAAGGTTGACTTTTACATACGACCTCGAAACGAGGCCCACCGCCTGTCGTCCATAGCGTTCTACCCCCATTCCGAACACAATGGGATATATATCGCAAGCTGATATGATCGTTTGAATCAGTTTCCTTTAAATTTACATTTAAATCACTATATTGAATTTTAAACGTACATTTCAAATTACCGGGGTCACATACTAACTCTATAAATTGCAGAAAAATATTTTCTAGCTTCGTGTTGACGTTACGGTCCTAACAAAACTAGTTTCGTCGAATTCTGAGACCGTTTGAAAAATGGCCAATTTCCAGTCGATTAAAATCAACTAAAACTGGTCAAACACGTTTTCCTTTGCCACGCTCACATATTGATTCGAAAAATTATGAAATTTGGAATCTAGCAATAACTTAACATCACGGACCCAACAAAACTGGTTTCGTCGAATTCCGAGGTCGTTTGCAAAACGGCTATTTTTAAGGGCTATATATTATATAAAATATATATATAAATTCCATAGCGACTATTCTGAATTTTCAACTGGACGTATCTTATCATTTCTAAGATGAAATCTCAGTTTGCTAACTTCGTTACAAAGATATAGTTATACAGATTCAAATATTTCTTGTTTCGTTCAATTCTGACTTATATTGAATTCTGTATATTCATTTGAAATTAGAAATCGAATTTTCGAACTACCGCGCCATTTTCAATTCTATTTATAATTATATATAAATATTTATATTCTAACGACGACGTATATAAATATATACGTCGAATTCTATTCAAAATAAATTTCACGTCGATATTATTTAAAATAATTCATTTTAAATAATCAAAATTCGCTAAAATTGCCAAAATAAAAATTTTAAACTGGCCCAGAATTTCCGGGTTGTTACAATCTCCCCCACTTAAAACTTTTCGTCCCCGAAAAGGAACAAAGTCGAAAGTGGTTTGATTAATCAACTCTACGCTCGATCTGGCTTGCATTCTCTAACTTTTCAGTTTTTGAGAATTTTCAAAATCTCAAAAATTTGGCTAACACCCTAAATTTTTGAAAAATTTCGCCATAACCTCCCCTGCACCGGGAGCATCGGGGAATTTCAAATAGCTTCCCCGGTCCTTCAGATCTCAAAAAGAAAAAGAAAAAGCCAAGCGGCTAGCCAATAGGCTCACAAAATCATCATCACCCAAACAAAACAGGAAATTATGTAGTAAACATGTACCTATTTGTCGGGCAAACAAATTTTATTCTCTGTTCTAGCCTCCTTGCTATGACCTATTCAATGATATATATGTATATGCAAGCAAATGCGACCAAATTTCAATATAATTCAATATTTGATTCAGTTAGGCATAATGGTTCAAAATTAGCAAACAAATAAACCAACAACACAAACATCAATCAATTAGTTGATTTAGAGTTTCAAATTCATAATTTTGATACATATACAAAACCAAATTTTGATGCCAAATCACAACAATGAATTCTAGCTATATATAAGTTTTGGTTCTCACACCAGCCTAATGGAAATATATAGAAAATCACACCTTCGAAACTCGAACACACACTACTGATGCTATATAGTCATCAGTAGAATCATCTCCGGGCGACTAGAGTGTGATGCTATATCTATCCAATATATTAAAACTTCGAATACACGCGGATCAGACGTATACGCAAAATCTATATATACTGGATTGTCCACATCAATATAAATAGATAATCGAATACGAATAAGTGATTTAAATTTTCAAAACAAAAATTTGTTTTCATTTTCAAAAATATACTCTTCACACTCGTTCTAGGATACTACTGATCCTATCTCTAACGAGTCATCCCATTGGATATTACTAATCCAATTATCTGATGAATTCTTTCGTATGGTTCTAATGTGTCTTGTTCTCTGCTTTGTAAACCAAAGCTCTGATACCAACTGTGAAGACCCGTAACTTCCCCGTAAAGGAAAGCGTCGGATAGTTCGAGAACAAGCCACAACAGAACTCATACGGAAGAACATTTCACTATATATTACAACAGTGCATCAGATTACAAGAATATACAGAGTATAAAAGAATATTACACAGAAATATCAGAGATTTAAATTACATTTAAATACATAGCAGCGGAAAATAATACAATACACAACTAGAAGGAGATATACAGATACAAAGCTTTCCGGATATCGTTCCAGCTGTAAACCAGGATCCTGTGAATATAAATCTGCAAAACCCAAAACTACTAGCTGCCCGTGTCAAAATAAGGGCACCCAGAGTTTAGGTTAAAACAATAAACTCCAGGTCAGTCATGTGACTGGTGTGAGAACTAAAACAGTTATTAATCTTTATTTCAAATCATTAGGTAAATCAAGGGACCACGCCGTATAACACGGAACGGGTTTCCTCCCAAGAATACCAGTGCATAAAACAAACAGCGCAATGCTAAATAAAGAAAAAATGAAGCTGTTATAAGACCCAGGTCCCATCACACAATGCAACGCAGTCGAGGATAGGGTTTTCCCTTATAACAGCCAAAGGATGCTTGATACGTTTTAAAACAAATCATTTGATACTATTATAAGTGTATAAAACAACTTCAAATCATAAGTATCAATCATAGGCGGCATAAGCGCCCCATCCCACTATGTCGCCATATATAGGATTACAATTAAAACCGCAAATGTCACGTATTTGGAAATTGGATTTCCGTCTATGAACCGAGGCAAAAGATAGTCCTCAACCGATTCGAGACTGCCTAGCCCGAGTCTCAGGATCAGAGCTCGAGTGACCCTTGGATCGTCAGGGCCGGTCCACCGATGTGGATTAAAATGCCTGAACACTGCGTTTCGCCGCCCTTTGGGGCGTAAGCGAGCCAACGAATGACTCCATCGGACCCGGATCGTCCGATCTAACCGAGGCGCCTCGCAACAGCAACAACCACATAAGTCAAACTCGTCAGGGCGTGTAAAACCACTGACGCCACTTCTAGCTAGGAGGAAACGCAGGCCCTCCCTGAGGTCCGTCTCCCGTTTTTGGTTCATACCTGGTGTGAAACACGCGAGGTAAACGTTACACAAAGCTACGCCACAAAGGCCGTGCTTTGATCATCAACCACAAGACTTTGCTTTTCAACAGAAGCCTTGATCATTTGCATCTTAGCATGCCACACAGGCAAACCATCCTATGCAACCGATATCAGTCACACAGAATGAAATCCGATGTCAGACACACAGTCCATTTACAAGTCCGTTCTGGGTCTGAACGAAACCGGAGGCACCTAGTACCCCGCCTATCCATCGATCTCCAAGTACGTCTGGACGATCACTAACTGTTTCCATCTTCTTGGGTGTACAGCCCAATCAAGATCATCAGTTATCACCCAAACGACGTGAAGACCTCCGGTCTTCGACCATCGTCTTCATCTTCGACTTATCGTCGTATCAGTTATTCAGAATGGGGTAAACCCGGTCTTTCCGAATAACTCGCGTATATTTTAAATAAGTGTTACACAAACACAACATACGCCTCATTCCAATTCATTAGTCACTAACCGTAAATTAATCAAGAGAATAATTCCCCAAATATTAACCCCGAAGGCCGAAACCAACATCAGATCAATATCCAGAAAACCATTCTGCTTGGCTAACCGCCAGTTAGTTTCTAAATTTCACATTCATAGGGAAAGATTCCCATTAATTTTATCAAAGATAAATTCCTTGAATTTATTCTTTAATCTACTTTTGAATATCAATTCAAACTAGTCGGGATTAACGAACCTTACCGAAGTAATCATTTGTTTTGATTTCCCAATCCCAACCTATTCATCCCATGAAGTAAAACTGGTTATACTTCATATCTAACACCACGGTGTTATCGGTAAATTCAATTACCATTTCACGTTCAAATCTAATTAAAGATTTAACTATCGCCTGGAGCAAAACTGTTGATACTCCATTTCCGATCATTTCAATCTAATTAAAGATTCATTAAAACTCCACTTAGTTTTAATCTTCGACTGGGTTAAAGAATCAGTGTCATTTAAAAACACGGTTCACGATAAACCCAAAATCACATTCATTAATCATCGGGTTAAAGAACGAGTGTTATTTAAAACACTGTCCACGATAAACCCAAAAATCAATATCAATTCAATTCCAATTAAATATTATTTAATTGGTACACTTTATTAAATCTAAATAAAAAGATTTAATCATTTCTCAACTGGGTTCAAGAACAGTGTTAGTGAAGACACCATTCACGACAAACCCAAATCACATTCATTAATTATCGGGTTAAAGAACAAGTGTTATTTAAAACACTGTTCACGATAAACCCAAAAATCAATTTCAATTCAATTCCAATTAAATATTATTTAATTGGTACACTTCATTAAATCTAAATAAAAAGATTTAATCTTTTCTCAACTGGGTTCAAGAACAGTGTTAGTGAAGACACCATTCACGGCAAACCCAAATCACATTTGATATTCAATATAAGGCTCTGAATAGAAAATATATCGGCTTATATTCAATATCAAATTCTACGATTAACAAATGTCGTATTGGAAATAACGATATATATACATATCTTTCAAATTTCCGTAACAACATCCGTATAATCCCAAATTCCAACATCGAAATATTCCGAAGACAATTTCGATTCAAATCCACTCCAATGCAATCATTGGAAATTTTGGTTATTTTTAAAACCCTTTTTAAATTCAATTTACTTATTTAAAAATAAATAGAATTATAATTCTAGTTCAAAACTAGTTCATTTTGATAAAAATCTATTTTTATCTTTTCAAATATGGAGTTTTTCATCCCAAATCTTCACAAATCATTTCTTATGATTTTACACAAATTATTGCTATTTTTAATAATTTTATCAAGGCCCGTACAGTCGATTTCCATCAACGGCCATCGAACTGCACTTACAGCGACCTTTTTCGAATTTGATTTGGACATAATTCCAAATCCAACCGTTAGATTTCAAATTTCTAATATTCGTTAGAAAGCTCTTTTCGATACGAACCCAATGGTTCCGGTTTTAGGAGAATCCGACGGTCGGATCTCCCGTAATGTCCGTTTGAAATAAATGGTCGAAATTCGCGAACTGCCGCGGCGCGGCGCGTTCTATTCAGGCCATTATATTATATATAATATATATAATATATATTTCGTCGATTTCTATTTAAAACGAATTATATAAATAGTTTTAAAATTTGTTAAAAAATCTATTTCAACTTCCATTTCAATTCAAAGCAAAATTGAATTCTTCTTTATAAATTCGTTTTTAAAATTCATTTCTATTCAATTCAAATTTCAAGTCAATTTGAATTCATTTTCAATTCAATTCATTTCGAATTCGTTTTCAATTCAATTCATTTCGAAATCGTTTTCAATTCAATTCATTTCGAAATCGTTTTCAATTCAATTCATTTCGAAATCGTTTTCAATTCAATTCATTTCGAAATCTTCGATTTCGAGATTACTTTTCAATATTCATTTTAAAATGAATAAAATCGATACAAATACCGTTCACGTCAAAATGGCGTCAATCTAATCAACACGGCTTCATAAATTTCTATTTTCAAATTTTCTTTATTTTTCAAATTGGAATGAGGCCCAATCAATTACCATATAAAATTAATTATATGGATTTTCATACAACACATGTATATAATAGCATTGAAAAATAATCAACCATCAACCAAAGTGCACTACACTGTATAAGCATCAAATATAAATATCTAACGCTTATAACAGCCTGTCAATCAATCGATCGACATATTTAATCAATCAGGATGAGTGAACTTCAAATTTCATCCTAACACCCGTGTGGGGTTTCAAACAATCAAACATATATTTTATTTGTGCTGTTGGGCGATGTGTAAAATTTATCGACCCAATCAATATCCGTCAAATCAGTGTATATACAAACAAATCGGCCGATTTGTTTATAACTATTCATTTATTCACATTCACGTTAAAAATTATATTTTTAACGATAAAACATTTTATTTCAACCTATGAATTTCTATTCAATTCATTTACACAATAAAATGATATTTTTATTTTCTAACATATTTTAGAAAATTTCGGCGGCATAACGGCACGATACTAGAAACGGGACAAGGCCTAGCCTTATCCCCGGTCTAGTGAAGGCCCACGCCATTCACACATCAATCAAATCAATTTCATCTCACCAAACAATTCAAACAAATAATCCAACTATTCTATGCAACCAAACAAACAAGTCCATGGTCTGTGGACGATTGTGTCGGGTGCTACTAAGCACCGTCTGCATCCTAGTATATATATATAACTAGAAATAAAATTGAATGGTGAGAAATTCTCACTTATAGCTATCCAGCTCCACGGCACTTCCTTTGCAGAAGTCTTCGTCGTTTCGCATTCTTGTCACCTTCGTTGACCGTAGCCACTACATATGTAAAAATCAAATTTTTACTTCACTATTCGATATATAAAAATCATATTTTTACTTCGCTATTCTATATATAAAAATCGAATTTTTATTTCAAAGTTCAATATATAAAAATCGAATTTTTATTTCAAAGTTCAATATATAAAAATCGAATTTTTATTTCAAAGTTCAATATATAAAAATCGAATTTTTATTTCAAAGTTCAATATATAAAAATCGAATTTTTATTTCAAAGTTCAATATATAAAAATCGAATTTTTATTTCAAAGTTCAATATATAAAAATCGAATTTTTATTTCAAAGTTCAATATATAAAAATCGAATTTTTATTTCAAAGATTATATATAAAAATCGAATTTTTATTTCAAAGATTATATCTTTTCTTTTACTTTTCAAAATTCAATCTTTTTTCTATTTAAACAAAAATCAGTTTTTCCGCTTTATTAAAATTCAGTTTTTCTACCTTATTAAAATTCAGTTTTTTCTACCTTATTAACATTCAGTTTTCAACTTTATTAAAATTCAGTTTTCAACTTTATTAAAATTCAGTTTTCAACTTTATTAAAATTCAGTTTTCCACTTTATAAAAATTCAGTTTTCAACTTCTAAAAATTTCATTTTTTCTTCTTCTAAAATTATCAGTTTTAATCTAAACGAAATCAGTATATAAATCTAAACTAAATCAGTATTTAAATCTAAACTAAAATCAGTATTTAAATCTAAACTAAAATCAGTATTTTTTAAAAACTTACGGGTCCTCTCTTTCGGGGGGGCGCTGGTGGTTGCTCAGAGGGGTTCGGAGGTTGCTCGGTCGTGGCGGATGACGGGGAGGGGCGCTGCGTCGGTGCGGTCTCGAAGGGGGGGGCTGCTTCGTCGCGCTCGTGCGGTCGGGGAAGGGGGGGGCTGCTTCGTCGGCGATCGTGCGATGGGGGGGCTCAGGCGGAGGCGCCGATCGATTCCTAGGGTTTCTTTTTTTTTTTTTTTTTTTTTTGTTTCTCTGGATAATGAAGTCGGGGGGGGGGGGGGGGGGCAGGAAGAAGAATAATGGGAGGGAGGAGTATTTTTTTTATTTTATTTTTTTATTATTTAATTATTAAATTTCGCAAAAAGGTTGACTTTTACATACGACCTCGAAACGAGGCCCACCGCCTGTCGTCCATAGCGTTCTACCCCCATTCCGAACACAATGGGATATATATCGCAAGCTGATATGATCGTTTGAATCAGTTTCCGTTAAATTTACATTTAAATCACTATATTGAATTTTAAACGTACATTTCAAATTACCGGGGTCACATACTAACTCTATAAATTGCAGAAAAATATTTTCTAGCTTCGTGTTGACGTTACGGTCCTAACAAAACTAGTTTCGTCGAATTCTGAGACCGTTTGAAAAATGGCCAATTTCCAGTCGATTAAAATCAACTGAAATTGGTCAAACGCGTTTTCCTTTGCCACGCTCACATATTGATTCGAAAAATTATGAAATTTGGAATCTAGCAATAACTTAACATCACGGACCCAACAAAACTGGTTTCGTCGAATTCCGAGGTCGTTTGCAAAACGGCTATTTTTAAGGGCTATATATTATATAAAATATATATATAAATTCCATAGCGACTATTCTGAATTTTCAACTGGACGTATCTTATCATTTCTAAGATGAAATCTCAGTTTGCTAACTTCGTTACAAAGATATAGTTATACAGATTCAAATATTTCTTGTTTCGTTCAATTCTGACTTATATTGAATTCTGTATATTCATTTGAAATTAGAAATCGAATTTTCGAACTACCGCGCCATTTTCAATTCTATTTATAATTATATATAAATATTTATATTCTAACGACGACGTATATAAATATATACGTCGAATTCTATTCAAAATAAATTTCACGTCGATATTATTTAAAATAATTCATTTTAAATAATCAAAATTCGCTAAAATTGCCTAAATAAAATTTTTAAACTGGCCCAGAATTTCCGGGTTGTTACATAAACTATTGCTTATGACATAATGAGGACAATTGTGATTTTGACACCCATGATTCATGATTAGGAAAATATTGCTTTAGTTTGGTGATTGTGAAATTGGGTCTAAACCCAATTATTTATTCTACCTGTTCCTTGGTTTTTTCTTTGGTTTTAAGACAGTGGGAATTTACCTATTAAGTTAGGTCTACCCACGTTCTTGAACCTATTTTGCCCATTCTTTGGTTTTAAGACAGTGGGAATTTACCTATTTAGTTAGGTCTACCCATATTCTTGAACCTACATTGTTATCCAAACCTTTTTATGCCAATTATTCCTTCTTGTCATTTTGATTCATTCCCTTTTTATCTACGAATCTAGATTTATTTATAATCTAGGTTGAATCACGATTATTCGAACGGTGGGAATGCGATTTGGGGAAAAACATGGAAATGAATATGAACGTAATTGTAAACTTGGAAATTGGCATAATTTGGAATATTTATTATGACATGCATATTAAAATGAAAACGGGGAAATTTGACATGGATTAGGGAATATGTGATTTTGACATATTAAATTTAGCATTAGTAAGTAAGCTAAATTTTAGGCATAAAATGTAAACTAGAAAAATAATTCTAGTTTTGCCATAAATTGTGAATTAGGATGTTAAACCAAGATTGGGTTAATTAAGGTTGATTTGGAATAAGTATATTAGCACAATTTTGAATTTATTCATAATTGTGAGCAATTGTCATGTTTAGAATAAATTATGGTTAGCGACACTAAATTTCGTATAATTTACATACCAAAAAGTATAAATATGATAAATAAGAGAGAATGGGCCATAATAATAAATGTGACAATGTACATTAAAAGAGTAGTAATGAAATAAGTAAATCAGGAGTAATTTACTTATAGAATTCGTCATAAATGTTAAATTGTTCATTTACCACAAAATATGTAACTTGGTTAAGTTTTGGCCATAAATTATAAACTAGGATATTTAATCTAGTTTCGGCAATGAAATAGGAAATGGCCTAAACTGCATGTTGGGTTAGGACTTGGGCCTAGAATATAAGTATACTAGTAGGCTTGACAAATAAATATAGGCCAAATTTGTCTAAAAAGGGGAAATGGGCTTTTGAAATAAATTGTTAACAATTTATAAACAAAAGAAAAGTATTTTGATAACATCCCTTTTTATAACACATAGACCAGAAGGTTCTAGGGTGACAGAGAGGATAGTGTCTAGGCTTGGGTTTGGAAAATACAAGTTTCCTGCCCTCCCTGGCTATCCCTAACTGATCCGAAGGACGGGATGGTTGTTTTCAAAACCATATTTGGAAATTAATCAAAAACCCTTTGAACTTAGAAAACATGAATATGCCTAACCCGAGGTTAGACTGAGTTGCGGTGTAAACCTGCCCGGAACCGACCGGCACATCCAGTAACCGCAGCAATATCTGTCTAATGTGAGAGGTTGCGGCTTTAATTTATTAATTAAAGCTAGAACAAGAATGGGAGAGTTAAGTCCATAGGAACACTTAACCAACCTAACACGGTTAAGCTAGAATGGGAAGGTTAAGGAACACTTAACCAACTTAGTACAGTTAAAGCTAGAATGGCAGGGTTAAGTCCATGGGAATACTTAGCCAAATTAACATGTTGACTAGACTAGAAGGTGGGGTTAAGTAAAATTAATACACTTAGCCAATTTAACATGTTAATTAGACTAGAGGTTGGGGTTAAGTAATACACTTAGCCAAATTAATATGTTAACTGGACTAGACCATAGGGTTAAGTAAACTTGAACGCTTAACCATCAGAATATGATAAATGAATAGGGTTAAGTAAAAAGCATGAAGGGATAACACTTAACCAGTGTAATAGGATAAGGGAAGAGGGTTAAGATAGCTTGAATCGACTAAAGACACTTAACCAACCCAACCTGGCGAGAAAGAAAACTAAGTAGTAGACCTCAGTAGAAAAAGGGACTAAGTAGTAAAACTTAGTTAAGAAAACAAGGAATTTGGAAACTAAGTGGTAAACCTTAGTTAGTAGAACTAAGTAGTAATTCTTAGTATAACACGAAGGAGCAGACATCCATCTGGTTTTAAGAAGGCTCCAACGAATTGGGTTACGAAGCCCGAGGCTTCGAGGGGACGTGAGGGTACTCTTGGTATCCCTCTGTGAGGCTGCAGATGATCATCCTGGGCTCACAGAGGTTAAGGTCTGCATTAGAAGAACCGAGGGTATGCCTTGGTTGCAATATATATGTGGCAACCTAAAGACTAGGATGGACCAGCGTGATTCGGCGAGAAGACGGTAGCCCTTTGATAGCAACTCGTCGTCTACCATCCATCTTGAGTCAATCGAGATACGTGAAGCGGAAAGGCGGAGAACTCCAAAAGACCATATACTTGCTATCTAGTTATGGTTGCGGATGGCCATAGGATAGTGGGGCACCGGGGGCCGGCGTATAGTTCTCATTTTACAAGGTGTGCCTTTCATTAGCTGAGGGAGGGGTCAAGTGGGACCATAGCCACTGGAATTAAAACATACCTTAGCATCTGCATCGGCAGATATCTGAAAGCTCCCGACCGAGTTCTGTATTCCTTGATTTGCCCTGTCACAGGACTCGGATCGCACATTACAGGACATGTGCATCTAGACAAGCGATAACGATTCGCGATACATGCGTGGGGAAGCCTAGGAACATATACCACTCTAGGTAGTGTGTCCTAGACTTGGGGGCATTGTTCGACAGGTAGCGTAATCCCTAGTTGGACTAGGTGGCATAAACCCTGAACTCGAAAAGCGTTCAGCAGATAGCGTAAAACTATAGTTAAATCTAAGAAGCACCTGATAGAAAACCCTAGATTTGATCTAGGTAATAAATAATGAATGTATGCCGGAAGGCAATGGAAAATACAGGGATTGGGATCACGTTATCGTTACTAGTTGGGACACTAGGTAGGTGGTGCAGAGATATAGAAATCAGTATAACAAGGAAATAGCGAAGCGGCGAAGTATTAGAGCGAAGCGGCGAAAGTATTAGAGCGTATCCAGTTTATCTTATCTTAGCATATCTTGTGATTACCTTGTCCAATCTTGTTGACCCTATCGTCATGGTGTAATCTTGTATTCAGTTAATTCATGTCGTTTTGTTTTCCATGCTCACATGCTAGAAGTTACTGAACTTACTCAGGCTTTATGTCTGACTCTGTTTTTCTTTCGTCTTCTTTTCTTCCGTTTCCCCCCCCCCAGGTAGTAGAGGAGGGAGTAGTATAGCTCAGGTTAAGTTGGACTGTCACTCTTTCCCAGCTTGAAGATTTATCGAAGTCTGCTTGGATTCTCTTATCAGATGCTATGGCTGGCTCATCCAAAAATTGGGGAATATAAATGTTGTTTTATGCTTCTTTATTTTGTAAGACAGATGATACTCTGATATTGTAAAGAAATCATTATACAAATTATTTTATCAATAAAGCAAAGTTTTATCTTCCGCTATTTAATTTCTGTCTGTCTTGTAATTTATCTGCATCTTTTACCCTAAATGCTCCACAGAACTTAGTGCATTCCCTTTGTGAGTGACACTAACGGACGTGGGGTGTTACACGTGGTATCAGAGCTGAAGGTTACCAGATCAGATAAAGGATTTGAAAAATTATTTTCAAACGGTTTTAAAAGAAGTATTTTCAAAAGAAGAGATTTGTTTTAAAGGCATATTCCCCAAAGCCATACGCACTATCTTTTCTTCCTCTATTTGAATTCTTGTCTCCTTCTTTCTTGACTCTCTGGGGCTCCTGGCTTTCTGGGAGGTAACCTCATCGAAGGGCGAAGTAGTGCCCGACTTCCATCTATAGCCGTAGTTTTTTTACTTACGGCCAGTCTTCTTTCAAGTTTATAGGGTTTTTCCGTGCGATAGAGGCAACTTTCGAGAGATTTGCCAACATGGTTACACGCGGAAGTTTGGCAAAGGAGCACGACCCAAGGATGAGGAAATTATGGATGTAGACTTGGCTCACGAAGGAGGAAGGGATTATAAAACCTAAGACAAGAGGAAGTATCTTTACTATGGTATGATAGGGCATATAATTAAGGACAAAGGACAAGATTTTCAGAAGGGCAAGTACATGCTGAGCGTACCTAGGAGATAGGTGGTAAAAGTTTCTGTTGGAAGAATCTAGTTTTTCTGTTCGGATTTAGCGCTTCGCATTTGTTCATATTTGCTTCCATAGTTGAGTCTCTGCACCTTAGTACTTGTATAGTAAGAAGATCCCAATCAGTCTCAAACCCAGTGGGTGGTTCGACCCGTTTATTTTTGGTTAGTAGGGGTTTGAATAGCAATCGAGTTTGCTTATATCATATCACGTAGATTGTCTAAAGGAGATATTCCTTGGGTGCATGTCTAATATTGGTTTAGGCCTTTGGGGCTTGTACTTGAGGAATGCCAAGTTCGACTAGGATGGTTTGCGTGAGAGATGGATAGTTGTGGCAGGCGCTCTAAAAAGCGCGTAGTGACCTTTTGACCCTTATAATTATGGCATGATGGATAAGATAGGAGGAGAGACCTCTGATCATCCTAGTATATACACTTGGTTGACATTTGTTCATTTTGGAGATGGAGCTTAGAAACTTCGCAATCGTGGAGTAAACATTGTTTAAGATATAGTGGAGTAAAGCTCGAGAAGGCTAGATACTAGCATCATGCCCTTTTTCCTTAAGGGTGCATTCTTGATTTCTCTGTTTAGGAGCTTTACGCGTAGTTGTTTCTCTCTTTCCAAAGTATATCCTCTAGGTCGTATCTGCGATCCTTAGGTAGAAGTCAATGGATGTAAACATGTATTTGAAACATGTTATGGTTGAATGGTTGCAAATGGTTGCTCATGGATGCATATGCATACGTATTAGGCACTAGATCAAGTTCGGACGCTCTCATATTGCATTTACATATATGCATTTGTTTATAAGTTGAACTTGATATGATATCATATGGACGTTGCATATGGATGAATGGTTGTGCACGCATGTAGTATTTACATGACTAGGGATGTTTGCATGCATGGTTGGACGCATGGCACTAACATGATTTGCATTAAGGAGGTCAACTGAATCAGTAGACCGCCTGATTTTGCATTAGATAGAGACATATACACACAATATGCATATGAACATGAAAGCATTAGAAATCTTTTAAGGACAATGAATGCCTGTGATTGAATGGTTGAGTAGATGGGTGATTGGATGGTAGGACACATTCTTCCTAACTTGAAGATTTCGGGGACGAAATCCTTTTAAGTGGGGGAGAATGTAACACCCCGTAATTCTGCGACATTAAGATTCTCAAATTAAAGTATAATTAATTTTTAAAAGAAAAATTAAAAGAAAAAGATCAATGCAGTTGTTTAATTTAAGTATTATAACTAACATGAAAAAGAGAAGTAAGGAGAGAACAATAATTATTATTGTTCTAAGACTTATTAACAAAAGCCTATGTAGCTCAGTTGGTTAAGGAATTGGATTTGTAGCATGGAGGTCGGGGGTTCGAACCCCGAGGGCGACATAATTTTTTTATCTTTGTTTTAGAGAGGGCCAACTGAACATGCAAATATATGTACGTATACAAATTCAAAATTTGAAAGGATAAGAACGTACATATAAGGAAATAAAGAAAATATATATATATATATATATATACATATGAGAATATAAATATATATATATATGCAAAAAAATAGATATACGAAAGATAAAATTCAAGATAAGGCTACAGTCAATGAAATATGGCAACATCATTTGAATTTTGAAAATAAAATGAAAGTTGTGCGTATATATATATACGCGTAAAATGGTCGTTAGAGGAATTGTATACATATAAGAATATTTCATGTGAATAAAACAGTTAAATAAATTCCAGAAATTCAAAAGTTTGAAAATCAAACTTTTACGCCAAAATAGCTTGTGGGACCCAATGCTGACTCAGCACTGCGTGTATGATAAGGTTTGGCTAGATTCATCTACGTACCTGGACTATTTTCTTAACTAGGTTCAATGCTGACTCAGCGCTGCGTGTACGATAAGGTCTTGAGCAGCTATATAAACAACCCTAGTCTTCATTCTCTTTGCGCCAATTCTCTTCTATCCTTATGCTGCTAAGATTCATGGCTTCTTCACCTCCTCTAAATTTTCTTAAATAAATAAAATAAAATATGATTCAAGACGAGGAGATGCTGCTAAAGGACTTTTAAGAAGGGATTCAAATCAAAGTTTCAAGTGAAGAATTCAAAGGCTAGCTCAAACAAGTTTCAAGCAACGACGCACGAATTATAGCCACGCTTTCCTTCTTTTCTAGATCTATTTTCTGTAAGTTGGTTATTTCTAGATCTGAATATTTTGTTTTATTTGTGACATGAAATTAAAGGAATAAAGGAATATGCCAAATCTCTCTCTCTCTCTCTTCGAATCTGTGTTTATACTCTTGGACTGAATTAAGAATTGTTATGATTCGAGGACAAATAAGACTGTAATCGTGACTATGACTATAGAACTGTGGCCTTTGAAAGCATATGCCTTTGGACTATGACATAAGCCTTTGATTTTGGGACATATAAACATTGCCTATGACAATGACTTAGGACTATGGGAATTATTTTCCCTTTTGGACTATGAACATCGCCTATATTGCCTATGACCATGGACATTACTTATGACTAAGAACATAAGCCTTTGAATTGGACATAAACTATTGCTTATGACATAATGAGGACAATTGTGATTTTGACACCCATGATTCATGATTAGGAAAATATTGCTTTAGTTTGGTGATTGTGAAATTGGGTCTAAACCCAATTATTTATTCTACCTGTTCCTTGGTTTTTTCTTTGGTTTTAAGACAGTGGGAATTTACCTATTAAGTTAGGTCTACCCACGTTCTTGAACCTATTTTGCCCATTCTTTGGTTTTAAGACAGTGGGAATTTACCTATTTAGTTAGGTCTACCCATATTCTTGAACCTACATTGTTATCCAAACCTTTTTATGCCAATTATTCCTTCTTGTCATTTTGATTCATTCCCTTTTTATCTACGAATCTAGATTTATTTATAATCTAGGTTGAATCACGATTATTCGAACGGTGGGAATGCGATTTGGGGAAAAACATGTAAATGAATATGAACGTAATTGTAAACTTGGAAATTGGCATAATTTGTAATATGTATTATGACATGCATATTAAAATGAAAACGGGGAAATTTGACATGGATTAGGGAATATGTGATTTTGACATATTAAATTTAGCATTAGTAAGTAAGCTAAATTTTAGGCATAAAATGTAAACTAGAAAAATAATTCTAGTTTTGCTATAAATTGTGAATTAGGATGTTAAACCAAGATTGGGTTAATTAAGGTTGATTTGGAATAAGTATATTAGCACAATTTTGAATTTATTCATAATTGTGTGCAATTGTCATGTTTAGAATAAATTATGGTTAGCGACACTAAATTTGGTATAATTTACATACCAAAAAGTATAAATATGATAAATAAGAGAGAATGGGCCATAATAATAAATGTGACAATGTACATTAAAAGAGTAGTAATGAAATAAGTAAATCAAGAGTAATTTACTTATAGAATTCGTCATAAATGTTAAATTGTTCATTTACCACAAAATATGTAACTTGGTTAAGTTTTGGCCATAAATTATAAACTAGGATATTTAATCTAGTTTCGGCAATGAAATAGGAAATGGCCTAAACTGCATGTTGGGTTAGGACTTGGGCCTATAATATAAGTATACTAGTAGGCTTGACAAATAAATATAGGCCAAATTTGTCTAAAAAGGGGAAATGGGCTTTTGAAATAAATTGTTAACAATTTATAAACAAAAGAAAAGTATTTTGATAACATCCCTTTTTATAACACATAGACTAGAAGGTTCTAGGGTGACAGAGAGGATAGTGTCTAGGCTTGGGTTTGGAAAATACAAGTTCCCTGCCCTCCCTGGCTATCTCTAACTGATCCGAAGGACGGGATGGTTGTTTTCAAAACCAGATTTGGAAATTAATCAAAAACCCTTTGAACTTAGAAAACATGAATATGCCTAACCCGAAGTTAGACTGAGTTGCGGTGTAAACCTGCCCGGAACCGACCGGCACATCCAGTAACCGCAGCAATATCTGTCTAATGTGAGAGGTTGCGGCATTAATTTATTAATTAAAGCTAGAACAAGAATGGGAGAGTTAAGTCCATAGGAACACTTAACCAACCTAACACGGTTAAGCTAGAATGGGAAGGTTAAGGAACACTTAACCAACTTAGTACAGTTAAAGCTAGAATGGGAGGGTTAAGTCCATGGGAATACTTAGCCAAATTAACATGTTGACTAGACTAGAAGGTGGGGTTAAGTAAAATTAATACACTTAGCCAATTTAACATGTTAATTAGACTAGAGGTTGGGGTTAAGTAATACACTTAGCCAAATTAATATGTTAACTGGACTAGACCATAGGGTTAAGTAAACTTAAACGCTTAACCATCAGAATATGATAAATGAATAGGGTTAAGTAAAAAGCATGAAGGGATAACACTTAACCAGTGTAATAGGATAAGGGAAGAGGGTTAAGATAGCTTGAATCGACTAAAGACACTTAACCAACCCAACCTGGCGAGAAAGAAAACTAAGTAGTAGACCTCAGTAGAAAAAGGGACTAAGTAGTAAAACTTAGTTAAGAAAACAAGGAATTTGGAAACTAAGTGGTAAACCTTAGTTAGTAGAACTAAGTAGTAATTCTTAGTGTAACACGAAGGAGCAGACATCCATCTGGTTTTAAGAAGGCTCCAACGAATTGGGTTACGAAGCCCGAGGCTTCGAGGGGACGTGAGGGTACTCTTGGTATCCCTCTGTGAGGCTGCAGATGATCATCCTGGGCTCACAGAGGTTAAGGTCTGCGTTAGAAGAACCGAGGGTATGCCTTGGTTGCAATATATATGTGGCAACCTAAAGACTAGGATGGACCAGCGTGATTCGGCGAGAAGACGGTAGCCCTGTGATAGCAACTCGTCGTCTACCATCCATCTTGAGTCAATCGAGATACGTGAAGCGGAAAGGCGGAGAACTCCAAAAGACCATATACTTGCTATCTAGTTATGGTTGCGGATGGCCATAGGATAGTGGGGCACCGGGGGCTGGCGTATAGTTCTCATTTTACAAGGTGTGCCTTTCATTAGCTGAGGGAGGGGTCAAGTGGGACCATAGCCACTGGAATTAAAACAGACCTTAGCATCTGCATCGGCAGATATCTGAAAGCTCCCGACCGAGTTCTGTATTCCTTGATTTGCCCTGTCACAGGACTCGGATCGCACATTACAGGACATGTGCATCTAGACAAGCGATAACGATTCGCGATACATGCGTGGGGAAGCCTAGGAACATATACCACTCTAGGTAGTGTGTCCTAGACTTGGGGGCATTGTTCGACAGGTAGCGTAATCCCTAGTTGGACTAGGTGGCATAAACCCTGAACTCGAAAAGCGTTCAGCAGATAGCGTAAAACTATAGTTAAATCTAAGAAGCACCTGATAGAAAACCCTAGATTTGATCTAGGTAATAAATAATAAATGTATGCCGGAAGGCAATGGAAAATACAGGGATTGGGATCACGTTATCGTTACTAGTTGGGACACTAGGTAGGTGGTGCAGAGATATAGAAATCAGTATAACAAGGAAATAGCGAAGCAGCGAAGTATTAGAGCGAAGCGGCGAAAGTATTAGAGCGTATCCAGTTTATCTTATCTTAGCATATCTTGTGATTACCTTGTCCAATCTTGTTGACCCTATCGTCATGGTGTAATCTTGTATTCAGTTAATTCATGTTGTTTTGTTTTCCATGTTCACATGCTAGAAGTTACTGAACTTACTCAGGCTTTATGTCTGACTCTGTTTTTCTTTCGTCTTCTTTTCTTCCGTTCCCCCCCCCCCCCAGGTAGTAGAGGAGGGAGTAGTATAGCTCAGGTTAAGTTGGACTGTCACTCTTTCCCAGCTTGAAGATTTATCGAAGTCTGCTTGGATTCTCTTATCAGATGCTATGGCTGGCTCATCCAAAAATTGGGGAATATAAATGTTGTTTTATGCTTCTTTATTTTGTAAGACAGATGATACTCTGATATTGTAAAGAAATCATTGTACAAATTATTTTATCAATAAAGCAAATTTTTATCTTCCGCTATTTAATTTCTGTCTGTCTTGTAATTTATCTGCATCTTTTACCCTAAATGCTCCACAGAACTTAGTGCATTCCCTTTGTGAGTGACACTAACGGACGTGGGGTGTTACACGGGGCGTAGATGAGCCCACTGGCTCTATATCCGAGGCACCTCGCAACAGCAACAACCACAAAGGTGAAAAGTATATAAAACTGTGACGAAAAGGAATTTCGCTCGATCCGAACCAGTCGCTAAACCGATCCAGAACGTTCGAAACGCCCTATCGTTTGAGAACACGACAAAGTAGAACGCATATAGAAGAACATTTCATTGTATTTCACAACAATGCATCAGATTACAAGAATATACAGAGTATAAATTAATATTACACAGAAATATCAGAGATTTAAATTACATTTAAATACATAGCAGCGGAAAATAATACAATACACAACTAGAATGAGATATACGGATACAAAGCTTTCCGGATATCGTTCCAGCTGTAAACCAGGATCCTGCGAATATAAATCTGCAAAACCAAAACTACTAGCTGCCCGTGTCAAAATAAGGGCACCCAGAGTTTAGGTTAAAACAATAAACTCCAGGTCAGTCATGGGACTGGTGTGAGAACTAAAACAGTTAATCTTCATTTTTAAATCATTAGGTAAATCAAGGGACCACGCCGTATAACACGGAACGGGTTTCCTCCCAAGAATACCCGTGCATAAAACAAACAGCGCAATGCTAAATAAAGAAAAATGAAGCTGTTATAAGACCCAGGTCCCATCACACAATGCAACGCAGCCGAGGATAGGGTTTTCCCTTATAACAGCCAAAGAATGCTTGATACGTTTAAAACAAATCATTTGATACTATTATAAGTGTATAGTGTATAAAACAACTTCAAATCATAAGTATCAATCATAGGCGGCATGGGAACCATATATCATGTCGCCATATATAGGTTTACAAATAAAACCGCAAATGTCACGTATTTGGAAATTGGATTTCCGTCTATGAACCGAGGCAAAAGATAGTCCTCAACCGATTCGTGACTCTCTAGCCCGAGCCACAGGCAAGTACTCTGTCAAGCCTTTGGATCGTCAGGGCCAGTCCACCGATGTGGATTAAACTTAAACCCTGAACACTGCGTTTCCCCACCCTTTGGGGTGTCAATGAGCCAACAAATGACTCCATCGGACCCGGATCGTCCGATCAAACCGAGGCGCCTCGCAACAGCAACAACCACATAAGTCAAACTCGTCAGGGCGTGTAAAACCACTGACGCCACTTTTTAGCTAGAAGGAAACGCATGCCCTCCCTGAGGTCCGTCTCCCGTTTTTGGTTCATACCGGGTGTGAAACACGCGAGGTAAACGTTACACAAAGCTACGCCACAAAGGCCGTGCTTTGATCATCACCACAAGACTTTGCTTTTCAACAGAAGCCTCGATCAATTGCCACTTAGGCATGCCACACAGGCAATTCACTCCATGCGTTTGATATCCATCAATATATAACCCCTGAGCTCGTACGTCTCAGAGAAGGGCGTTAAGTAAGAGAATAAATTCTCCGCCGCCAAACAGATATATATTTAATAGAGATCAATCGCACGGACTAAAATCCAATGTCAGACACACAGTCCATTTACAAGTCCGTTCTGGGTCTGAACGAAGCCGGAGGCACCTAGTACCCCGCATATCCATCGATCTCCAAGCACGTCTGGACGATCACCAACTGTTTCCATCTTCTTGGGTGTACAGCCCAATCAAGATCATCAGTAATCACCCAAGCGACGTGAAGACTTCCGGTCTTCGACCACCATCTTCATCTTCGACACCACGTCGAATCAGTTATTCAGAATGGGATAAACCCGGTCTTTCTGAATAACTCGCGTATATATTATAAAAGTGTTACACAAACACAACATACGCCTCGTTCCAATTCAGAATATTCTTTTATTCAAATATTCCTATACTTTGGGAAAAGTTCCCATTAATTTTATCCAAGATAAATACTTTAAATTTATTCTTTAATCTCCTTTGAATATCAATTCCAACTAGTCGGGATTATCGAACCACACCGAAGTAATCATTTATTTTATTTTCCCAATCCCAACCTATTCATCCCATGAAGTAAAACTGGTAGTACTTCATATCTAACACCACAGTGTTATCGGTAATTCAATTACCATTTCACGTTCAAATCTAATTAAAGATTTAACTATCGCCTGGAGCAAAACTGGTGATACTCCATTCTCGATCTTTTCAATCTATTTAAAGATTCATTAAAACTCCACTTAGTTTTAATCTCTAACTGGGTTAAAGAATCCGTGTCATTTAAAACACGATTCACGATAAACCCAAAGTCACATTCATTAATTATCGGGTTAAAGAACGAGTGTTATTTAAAACACTGTTCACGATAAACCCAAAAATCAATATCAATTCAATTCCAATTAAATATTATTTAATTGGTACACTTCATTAAATCTAAATAAAATGATTTAATCATTTCTCAACTGGGTTCAAGGACAGTGTTAGTGAAGACACCATTCACGACAAACCCAAATCACATTCAATATTCAATACAAGGCTCTGAATAGAAAATATATCGGCTTATATTCAATATCGAATTCTACGACTAACAAATGCCGTATTGGAAATAACGATATAAATATATATCTTTCAAATTTCCATAACAACATCTGTATAATCACGAATTCCAACATCGAAATATTCCAAAGACAATTTCGATTCAAATCCACTCCAATGCAATCATTGGAAATTTTGGTTATTTTCAAAACCCTTTTCAAATTCAATTTATTTATTTAAAAATAAATAGAATTATAATTCTAGTTCAAAACTAGTTCATTTCGATAAAAATCTATTTTTATCTTTTCAAATATGGAGTTTTTCATCCCAAATCTTCACAAATCATTTCTTATGATTTTACACAAATTATTACCATTTTTAATAATTTTATCCAGGCCTGTACAGTCGATTTCCATCAATGGCCATCGAACTGCACTTACAGCGACCTTTTTCAAATTTGATTTGGACATAATTCCAAATCCAACCGTTAGATTTCTAATTTCTAATATTCGTTAGAAAGCTCTTTTCGATACGAACCCAACGGTTCCGGTTTTAGGAGAATCCGACGGTCGGATCTCCCGTAATGTCCGTTTGAAATAAATGGTCGAAATTCGCGAACTGCCACGGCGCGGCGCGTTCTATTCAGGCCATTATATTATATATATATAATATATATATCGTCGATTTCTATTTAAAACGAATTATATAAATAGTTTTGAATTCGTTTCAAAAACATTTTCAACTTCCATTTCAATTCAAATCAAAATTGAATTCTTCTTTATGAATTCATTTTAAAATCCATTTCTATTCAATTCAAATTTCAATTCAATTTGAATTCATTTCACTTCGCTTTCAATTCAATTTGAATTCGTTTTCAATTCAATTCATTTCGAAATCGTTTTCAATTCAATTCATTTCGAAATCGTTTTCAATTCAATTCATTTCGAAATCGTTTTCAATTTAATTCATTTCGAAATCGTTTTCAATTCAATTCATTTCGAAATCGTTTTCAATTCAATTCAGTTCGAAATCACTTTCAATTCAATTCATTTCGAAATCGTTTTCAATTCAATTCACTTCGAAATCACTTTCAATTCAATTCATTTCGAAATCACTTTCAGTTCAATTCATTTCAAAATGAATAAAACCGATATAAATATCGTTTACGTCAAAATAGCGTCAATCTAATCAACACGGCTTCATATGTTTCTATTTTCAAATATTCTATTTCGAATATTTCTATCTCAAATATTTCTTTTCAAATATTTCCTTTTTCAAAAATTCTTTTTTCAAATATTTCTTTTTTGAAACTGGAATGAGGCCCAATCAATTACCATATAATGTTAATTATATGGATTTTCTACAACACATGTATATATCAACAACGATGAATAGTCAACCATCATCCAAAGTGCATTCTACACTGTATAAGCATCAAATATAAATATTCAACGCTTATAACAGCCTGTCAATCGATCGATCGACATATTTATTCAATCAGGATGAGTGAACTTCAAATTTCATCCTAACACCCGTGTGGGGTTTCAAACAATCAAACACATATTTTATTTGTGCAGTTGGGCGATGTGTAAAATTTATCGTCCCAATCAATGTCCTTCAAATAGGTGTACATAAACAAACCGTCCGGTTTGTAAATGAATATTTATTTATTCACATTCACGTTAAAAATTATATTTTTAACGATAAAACATTTTATTTCAACATATGAATTTCTATTCAATTCATTTCTTCGATAAAATGATATTTTTATTTTTCTAACTTATTTTAGAAAATTTCGGCGGCATAACGGCACGATACTAGAAACGGGACGAGGCCTAGCCTTATCCCCGGTCTAGTGAAGGCCCACGCCATTCACACATCAATCAAAATCATTCATTTCACCAAACAATTCAATTTCAAATCACATCATCTAACTAATCTACGCAACCAAACAAACAAGTCCATGGTCTGTGGACGATTGTGTCGGGTGCTACTAAGCACCGTCTGCATCCTAGTATATAAATATAACTAGAAAAATTAAATTGAAAGGTGAGAAGTTCTCACAGATAGCTATCCTAGCTCCACGGCCCTTCATTGATAGAAATCTTCATCGTCATCGCATCTTCGTTGCTGTAACCACTACATATGTAAAAATCACATTTTTACTTCGTTATTCAATATATAAAAATCGAATTTTTATTTTGCTATTCAGTATATAAAAATCGAATTTTTATTTCGAAGTTCAATATATAAAAATCATATTTTTATTTCGATGCATAAACAAAAATCACATTTTCATCTCGAAGTTCAATATATAAAAATCACATTTTTAATTCGAAGTTTAATATATAAAAATTCTATTTTTATTTTGAAGTTCAATATATAAAAATTCTATTTTTATTTTGAAGTTCAATATATAAAAATTCTATTTTAAAAAAATATAGATTCCGCCTTTTCCATTTTAAAGATCAAATCTTTTCTTTTACTTTTTAAAGTTGAACTCTTTTACTTTTCAAGTTTAAATCTTTTCTATTTTAAAGTTTAAATCTTTTTCCTTTTAAAATCTAAAAAATAAAATCAGTTTTTAAATGCTTTTTCAAAATCAGTTTTTACTTCTTTTAAAAAAAATCAGTTTTATTTCTTTACAAAAATCAGTTTTTCCTTTAAAAAAAATCAGATTTTATTTCCTTAAAAAACACAGTTTTAACCTCTTTAAAAACCAGTTTTTATTTCCTAAAAAAAAAAGTATTCTTTCTTTTTAAATATAACCAAAATATAGTTTTTAAATTATAACCAAATACTGTTTTTAAATTAAAACAAAATATTTAAAAACTCACCTTTTTCTAGGTCAGAAGGGGGCTGTCGCCTGGAGGGGGGTCGGCGCGGTGCTGCGTCTGATGTCGGAGGGGCTCGCTGGGGGAGGATTTGCGTCGCCGAGCAGCAGAGGGGGGGGGGGTGATGCTGTCGGTCTGGTGGCGGGCTCTCAGAGGTGGTGTCGCGACTTGGGAGGGGGTGCGTCGGTCGTTATTGAGGGGGGGAGAAGAGAGTGGAGCGGAGGAGAGAGGGCGGCGCAGTGGCCCCGCCTTGGGCGGCGCGTCGCCAGGCCGCGATGGCCTTCGGTGGAGGAGCGACAGCTCCTCCCCTTTCTTTCTTTTTTTTCTGCTGAATGAATTTAATCGGGGGGGGGGGGGGGGCAGAGATAAAGGAAAGGGGTTGTTTTTTTTATTATTTAATTATTTAATTCAACCTAAAGTTGACTTTTTCATACTACCTCGAAACGAGGCCCACCGCCTGTCCTCCATAGCGTTTTACCCCCATTCCGAACACAATGGGATATGTATCGTAGGTTGATTCGATCGTTTGAATCAGTTTCCGTTAAATTTACATTTAAATCACTTTATTGAATTTTAAACGTACATTTCAAATTACCGGTGTCACATACTAACTCGAAAAATTTTCGAAAAATATTTTCTAGCTTCGTATTGACAATACGCTCCTAACAAAACTAGTTTCGTCGAATTCTGAGACCGTTAGAAAAATGACCAATTTCCAGTCGATTAAAATCAACTGAAATGGTCAAAACGCGTTTTCCTTTGCCACGCTCACATATTGATTCGAAAAATTATGAAACTTGAAATCTAGCAATAACTTGACATCACGGATCCAACAAAAGTGGTTTCGTCGAAATCCGAGGTCGTTTGCAAAATATCCATTTTTAAGGGCCTGAATTCCATAGCGACTATTCAGAATTTTCAACTGGACATATCTTTTGATTCCCGCTATAAAATCTGGGTTTTTCGGATTCGATAGAAAGATATCCTCAAATAGATCCTATCATTTTTGGTTTCACTAAAATCCGGATTGTTTTGCACCCGGTACATTCAATTGAAGTTTGAAATCGAATTATCGAACTACCGCGCCATTTTCAATTCTATTTATAATTATATATAATTATTTATATTCTAACGACGACGCGTATAATATATACGTTCGAATTATATTCAAAATAAATTTCTCGTCAATTTTATTTAAAATAATCTATTTTAAATATCCAAATTCGCTAAAATTGCCAAAATAAAAATTTTAAACTGGCCCAGATTTTCCGGGTTGTTACAATCTCCCCCACTTAAAACTTTTCGTCCCCGAAAAGGAACAAAGTCGAAAGTGGTTTGATTAATCAACTCTACGCTCGATCTGGCTTCCATTCTCCAACTTTTCAGTTTCTGAGAATTTTCAAAAACTTCAAAAATTTGGCTAACACCCTAAATTTTCGTAAAATTTCGCCATAACCTCCCCTGCACCGGGAGCATCGGGGAATTTCAAATAGCTTCCCCGGTCCTTCAGATCTCAAAAAGAAAAAGAAAAAGCCAAGCGGCTAGCCAATAGGCTCACAAAATCATCATTACCCAAACAAAACAGGAAATTATGTAGTAAACATGTACCTATTTGTCGGGCAAACAAATTTTATTCTCTGGCTCTAGCCTCCTTGCCATGACCTGTTCAATATAAGTACATGTATGCAAGCAAATGCGACCAAATTCGATACAACTCAATATTTGGTTCGATTAGGCATAATGGTTCAAAATTATCAAACAAATAAACAAACAACACAAACATCAATCAATTAGTGAATTAGCTTTTCAAATGCATAACTTTGATATATATAAAGAAAATCATGTTTTGATGCCAAATCACAACAATAAGCCCTATCTAATTTTGGTTCTCACACCAATCAATAGGAAATATATAGATATTACACGTTCGTCACTCGGATATAAACTCTGATGATGATATATCAATCATCAGAATCACCCCCGGGCGACTAGAGTGTAATTCTATATCTATCCAGTATATTAAAACTTCAAATACACGTTTGCAAGGCGTATATGCAAAATCTTTATATACTGGACTGTCCTAATCAATATAAATAAATAATCAAATACGAATAATTGATTTAAATTTTCAAAACAAAATTTGTTTTCATTTGAAAAAATATACTCTTCACACTCGTTCTAGGATACTACTGATCCTATCTCTAACGAGTCATTCTAATTGGATATTACTAATCCAATATCTGATGAATTCTTTCGTATGGTTCTAATGTGCCTTGTTCTCTTCTTTGTAAACCAAAGCTCTGATACCAACTGTGACGAAAAGGAATTTCGCTCGATCCGAACCAGTCGCTAAACCGATCCAGAACGTTCGAAACGCCCTATCGTTTGAGAACACGACAAAGTAGAACGCATATAGAAGAACATTTCATTGTATTTCACAACAATGCATCAGATTACAAAAATATACAGAGTATAAATGAATATTACACAGAAATATCAGAGATTTAAATTACATTTAAATACATAGCAGCGGAAAATAATACAATACACAACTAGAATGAGATATACGGATACAAAGCTTTCCGGATATCGTTCCAGCTGTAAACCAGGATCCTGTGAATATAAATCTGCTAAACCAAAACTACTAGCTGCCCGTGTCAAAATAAGGGCACCCAGAGTTTAGGTTAAAACAATAAACTCCAGGTCAGTCATGGGACTGGTGTGAGAACTAAAACAGTTAATCTTCATTTTTAAATCATTAGGTAAATCAAGGGACCACGCCGTATAACACGGAACGGGTTTCCTCCCAAGAATACCCGTGCATAAAACAAACAGCGCAATGCTAAATAAAGAAAAATGAAGCTGTTATAAGACCCAGGTCCCATCACACAATGCAACGCAGCCGAGGATAGGGTTTTCCCTTATAACAGCCAAAGAATGCTTGATACGTTTAAAACAAATCATTTGATACTATTATAAGTGTATAGTGTATAAAACAACTTCAAATCATAAGTATCAATCATAGGCGGCATGGGTACCATATATCATGTCGCCATATATAGGTTTACAAATAAAACCGCAAATGTCACGTATTTGGAAATTGGATTTCCGTCTATGAACCGAGGCAAAAGACAGTCCTCAACCGATTCGTGACTCTCTAGCCCGAGCCACAGGCAAGTACTCTGTCAAGCCTTTGGATCGTCAGGGCCAGTCCACCGATGTGGATTAAACTTAAACCCTGAACACTGCGTTTCCCCACCCTTTGGGGTGTCAATGAGCCAACAAATGACTCCATCGGACCCGGATCGTCCGATCAAACCGAGGCGCCTCGCAACAGCAGCAACCACATAAGTCAAACTCATCAGGGCGTGTAAAACCACTGACGCCACTTTTTAGCTAGAAGGAAATGCATGCCCTCCCTGAGGTCCGTCTCCCGTTTTTGGTTCATACCGGGTGTGAAACACGCGAGGTAAACGTTACACAAAGCTACGCCACAAAGGCCGTGCTTTGATCATCACCACAAGACTTTGCTTTTCAACAGAAGCCTCGATCAATTACCACTTAGGCATGCCACACAGGCAATTCACTCCATGCGTTTGATATCCATCAATATATAACCCCTGAGCTCGTACGTCTCAGAGAAGGGCGTTAAGCAAGAGAATAAATTCTCCGCCGCCAAACAGATATATATTTAATAGAGATCAATCGCACGGACTAAAATCCAATGTCAGACACACAGTCCATTTACAAGTCCGTTCTGGGTCTGAACGAAACCGGAGGCACCTAGTACCCCGCATATCCATCGATCTCCAAGCACGTCTGGACGATCACCAACTGTTTCCATCTTCTTGGGTGTACAGCCCAATCAAGATCATCAGTAATCACCCAAACGACGTGAAGACTTCCGGTCTTCGACCACCGTCTTCATCTTCGACACCACGTCGAATCGGTTATTCAGAATGGGATAAACCCGGTCTTTCTGAATAACTCGCGTATATATTATAAAAGTGTTACACAAACACAACATACGCCTCATTCCAATTCAGAGTATTCTTTTATTCAAATATTCCTATACTTTGGGAAAAGTTCCCATTAATTTTATCCAAGATAAATTCTTTAAATTTATTCTTTAATCTCCTTTTAATATCAATTCCAACTAGTCGGGATTATCGAACCACACCGAAGTAATCATTTATTTTATTTTCCCATTCCCAACCTATTCATCCCATGAAGTAAATCTGGTAGTACTTCATATCTAACACCACAGTGTTATCGGTAATTCAATTACCATTTCACGTTCAAATCTAATTAAAGATTTAACTATCGCCTGGAGCAAAACTGGTGATACTCCATTCTCGATCTTTTCAATCTATTTAAAGATTCATTAAAACTCCACTTAGTTTTAATCTCTAACTGGGTTAAAGAATCCGTGTCATTTAAAACACGATTCACGATAAACCCAAAGTCACATTCATTAATTATCGGGTTAAAGAACGAGTGTTATTTAAAACACTGTTCACGATAAACCCAAAAATCAATATCAATTCAATTCCAATTAAATATTATTTAATTGGTACACTTCATTAAATCTAAATAAAATGATTTAATCATTTCTCAACTGGGTTCAAGGACAGTGTTAGTGAAGACACCATTCACGACAAACCCAAATCACATTCGATATTCAATACAAGGCTCTGAATAGAAAATATATCGGCTTATATTCAATATCGAATTCTACGACTAACAAATGCCGTATTGGAAATAACGATATAAATATATATCTTTCAAATTTCCATAACAACATCTGTATAATCACGAATTCCAACATCGAAATATTCCAAAGACAATTTCGATTCAAATCCACTCCAATGCAATCATTGGAAATTTTGGTTATTTTCAAAACCCTTTTCAAATTCAATTTATTTATTTAAAAATAAATAGAATTATAATTCTAGTTCAAAACTAGTTCATTTCGATAAAAATCTATTTTTATCTTTTCAAATATGGAGTTTTTCATCCCAAATCTTCACAAATCATTTCTTATGATTTTACACAAATTATTACCATTTTTAATAATTTTATCCAGGCCCGTACAGTCGATTTCCATCAATGGCCATCGAACTGCACTTACAGCGACCTTTTTCAAATTTGATTTGGACATAATTCCTAATCCAACCGTTAGATTTCTAATATTCGTTAGAAAGCTCTTTTCGATACGAACCCAACGGTTCCGGTTTTAGGAGAATCCGACGGTCGGATCTCCCGTAATGTCCGTTTGAAATAAATGGTCGAAATTCGTGAACTGCCGCGGCGCGGCGCGTTCTATTCAGGCCATTATATTATATATATAATATATATAATATATATATCGTCGATTTCTATTTAAAACGAATTATATAAATAGTTTTGAATTCGTTTCAAAAACATTTTCAACTTCCATTTCAATTCAAATCAAAATTGAATTCTTCTTTATAAATTCGTTTTAAAATCCATTTCTATTCAATTCAAATTTCAATTCAATTTGAATTCATTTCACTTCGCTTTCAATTCAATTTGAATTCGTTTTCAATTCAATTCATTTCGAAATCGTTTTGAATTCAATTCATTTCGAAATCGTTTTCAATTCAATTCATTTCGAAATCGTTTTCAATTCAATTCATTTCGAAATCGTTTTCAATTCAATTCATTTCGAAATCACTTTCAATTCAATTCATTTCGAAATCGTTTTCAATTCAATTCACTTCGAAATCACTTTCAATTCAATTCATTTCGAAATCACTTTCAATTCAATTCATTTCAAAATGAATAAAACCGATATAAATATCGTTTACGTCAAAATAGCGTCAATCTAATCAACACGGCTTCATATGTTTCTATTTTCAAATATTCTATTTCGAATATTTCTATCTCAAATATTTCTTTTCAAATATTTCCTTTTTCAAATATTCTATTTTCAAATATTTCTTTTTCGAAACTGGAATGAGGCCCAATCAATTACCATATAATGTTAATTATATGGATTTTCTACAACACATGTATATATCAACAACGATGAATAGTCAACCATCATCCAAAGTGCATTCTACACTGTATAAGCATGAAATATAAATATTCAACGCTTATAACAGCCTGTCAATCGATCGATCGACATATTTAATCAATCAGGATGAGTGAACTTCAAATTTCATCCTAACACCCGTGTGGGGTTTCAAACAATCAAACACATATTTTATTTGTGCAGTTGGGCGATGTGTAAAATTTATCGTCCCAATCAATGTCCTTCAAATAGGTGTACATAAACAAACCGTCCGGTTTGTAAATGAATATTTATTTATTCACATTCACGTTAAAAATTATATTTTTAACGATAAAACATTTTATTTCAACATATGAATTTCTATTCAATTCATTTCTTCGATAAAATGATATTTTTATTTTTCTAACTTATTTTAGAAAATTTCGGCGGCATAACGGCACGATACTAGAAACGGGACGAGGCCTAGCCTTATCCCCGGTCTAGTGAAGGCCCACGCCATTCACACATCAATCAAAATCATTCATTTCACCAAACAATTCAATTTCAAATCACATCATCTAACTAATCTACGCAACCAAACAAACAAGTCCATGGTCTGTGGACGATTGTGTTGGGTGCTACTAAGCACCGTCTGCATCCTAGTATATAAATATAACTAGAAAAATTAAATTGAAAGGTGAGAAGTTCTCACAGATAGCTATCCTAGCTCCACGGCCCTTCATTGATAGAAATCTTCATCGTCATCGCATCTTCGTTGCTGTAACCACTACATATGTAAAAATCACATTTTTACTTCGTTATTCAATATGTAAAAATCGAATTTTTATTTTGCTATTCAGTATATAAAAATCGAATTTTTATTTCGAAGTTCAATATATAAAAATCATATTTTTATTTCGATGCATAAACAAAAATCACATTTTCATCTCGAAGTTCAATATATAAAAATCACATTTTTAATTCGAAGTTCAATATATAAAAATTCTATTTTTATTTCGAAGTTCAATATATAAAAATTCTATTTTTATTTCGAAGTTCAATATATAAAAATTCTATTTTAAAAAAATATAGATTCCGCCTTTTCCATTTTAAAGATCAAATCTTTTCTTTTACTTTTTAAAGTTTAACTCTTTTACTTTTCAAGTTTAAATCTTTTCTATTTTAAAGTTTAAATCTTTTTCCTTTTAAGATCTAAAAAATAAAATCAGTTTTTAAATGCTTTTTCAAAATCAGTTTTTACTTCTTTTAAAAAAAATCAGTTTTATTTCTTTACAAAAATCAGTTTTTCCTTTAAAAAAAATCAGATTTTATTTCCTTAAAAAACACAGTTTTAACCTCTTTAAAAACCAGTTTTTATTTCCTAAAAAAATAAGTATTCTTTCTTTTTAAATATAACCAAAATACAGTTTTTAAATTATAACCAAATACTGTTTTTAAATTAAAAAATATATTTAAAAACTCACCTTTTTCTAGGTCAGAAGGGGGCTGTCGCCTGGAGGGGGGGTCGGCGCGGTGCTGCGTCTGATGTCGGAGGGGCTCGCTGGGGGAGGATTTGCGTCGCTGAGCAGCAGAGGGGGGGGGGTGATGCTGTCGGTCTGGTGGCGGGCTCTCAGAGGTGGTGTCGCGACTTGGGAGGGGGTGCGTCGGTCGTTATTGGGGGGGGGGGGGAGAAGAGAGTGGAGCGGAGGAGAGAGGGAGGCGCAGTGGCCCCGCCTTGGGCGGCGCGTCGCCAGGCCGTGATAGCCTTCGGTGGAGGAGCGACAGCTCCTCCCCTTTCTTCTTTTTTTTTTCTTCTGCTGAATGAATTTAATCGGGGGGGGGGGGGGCAGAGATAAAGGAAAGGGGTTGTTTTTTTTTATTATTTAATTATTTAATTCAACCTAAAGTTGACTTTTTCATACTACCTCGAAACGAGGCCCACCGCCTGTCCTCCATAGCGTTTTACCCCCATTCCGAACACAATGGGATATGTATCGTAGGTTGATTCGATCGTTTGAATCAGTTTCCGTTAAATTTACATTTAAATCACTTTATTGAATTTTAAACGTACATTTCAAATTACCGGGGTCACATACTAACTCGAAAAATTCTCGAAAAATATTTTCTAGCTTCGTATTGACCATACGCTCCTAACAATACTAGTTTCGTCGAATTCTGAGACCGTTAGAAAAATGGCCAATTTCCAGTCGATTAAAATCAACTGAAATGGTCAAAACGCGTTTTCCTTTGCCACGCTCACATATTGATTCGAAAAATTATGAAACTTGAAATCTAGCAATAACTTGACATCACGGATCCAACAAAAGTGGTTTCGTCGAAATCCGAGGTCGTTTGCAAAATGTCCATTTTTAAGGGGCTGAATTCCATAGCGACTATTCAGAATTTTCAACTGGACATATCTTTTGATTCCCGCTATGAAATCTGGGTTTTTTGGATTCGATAGAAAGATATCCTCAAATAGATCCTATCATTTTTGGTTTCACTAAAATCCGGATTGTTTTGCACCCGGTACATTCAATTGAAGTTTGAAATCGAATTATCGAACTACCGCGCCATTTTCAATTCTATTTATAATTATATATAATTATTTATATTCTAACGACGACGCGTATAATATATACGTTCAAATTATATTCAATATAAATTTCTCATCAATTTTATTTAAAATAATCTATTTTAAATATCCAAATTCGCTAAAATTGCCAAAATAAAAATTTTAAACTGGCCCAGATTTTCCGGGTTGTTACATGTCAGGGCTAGTAGGTCACTGACACCACCCTATCTAGAAAGAGACGCATGTTCTCCCTGAGTCCTTCTCCCGTTTCTGGTTCATACCGGGGTGTGAGGCTCGCGAATTCACGTTACACAAAGCTATGCCACAAAGGCCGTGCTTTTATCATCAACCACAAGACTTTGCTTTTAAACAAAAGCCTTGATCATTTGCATCTTAGCATGCCACACAGGCAATTCATGCTATGCAATCAATATCAATCACACAGAATGAAATCCGATGTCAGACACACAGTCCATACAAGTCCGTTCTGGACGAAACCGAAGGCACTTTCCTCGCATATCCATCGATCTCTAAGTACATCTGGACGACCACCAACTGATTCCTTCATCTTGGGTGTACAGCCCAATCAAGATCATCAGTAATCACCCAAACGATGTGAAGACTTCCGGTCTTCGACCACCGTCTTCATCTTCGACACCACGTCGAAACAGTTATTCAGAATGGGATAAACCCAGTCTTTCTGAATAACTCGCGTATATATTAAACAAGTGTTACACAAACACAACATACGCCTCATTTCAATTCAGAATATTCTTTTATTCAAATATTCCTATTCTTTGGGAAAGGTTCCCATTAATTTTATCAAAGATAAATTCTTTAAATTTATTCTTTAATCTTCTTTTGAATATCAATTCAAACTAGTCGGGACTAGCGAACCACGCCGAAGTAATCATTTATTTTATTTCCCAATCCCAACCTATTCATCCCATGAAGTAAAACTGGTCATACTTCATATCTAACACCACGGTGTTATCGGTAAATTCAATTACCATTTCACGTTCAAATCTAATTAAAGATTTAACTATCGTATGGAGCAAAACTGGTGGTACTCCATTCTCGATCATTTCAATCTAATTAAATATTCATTAAAACTCCACTTAGTTTTTATCTTTAACTGGGTTAAAGAACCAATGTCATTTAAAACACAGTTCACGATAAACCCAAAACCACATCCTATTAATTGTCGGGTTAAAGAACGAATGTTATTTAAAACACCATTCACGATAAACCCAAAAATCAATTCCAATTCAATTCCAATTAAATATCACTTAATTGGTTCACTTCATTAAATCTAAATAAAAATATTTAATCTTTTTCACAACTGGGTTTAAGAGCAGCGTTAATGAAGACACCATTCACGACAAACCCAAATCACATTTGATATTAAATACAACGCTCTGAATAGAAAATATATCGGCTTATATTCAATATCAAATTCTACGACCAACAAATATCGTATTGGAAATAACGATATAAATATCTTTCAAATTTCCATAACAATATCTGTATAATCTCAAAATCCCACATCGAAATATTCCGAAGACAATTTCGATTCAAATCCATTTCCAATCTATATGTTGGAAATTCTGGTTATCTTGAAAACCATTTCAAATCCAATTTATTTATTTCAAAAATAAATGAATTATAAATCTAGTTCAAAACTAGTTCATTTCGATAAAAACTATTTTTATCTTTTCAAATATGGAATTTTCATCCCAATTCTTCACAAATCATTTCTTATGATTTTACACAAATTATTACTATTTTTAATAATTTTATCAAGGCCCGTACAGTCGATTTCCATCAATGGTCATCGAACTGCACTTACAGCGACCTTTTCCAAATTTGATTTTGACATAATTCCAAATCCAATCGTTAGATTTCCAATTTCTCACATTCGTTAGAAAGCCCTTTTCGATACGAACCCAACGGTTCTGGTTTTAGGAGAATCCGACGGTCGCAACGTCAATACGAAGTCAATGGTCGAAATTCACGAACTGCCGCAGCGCGGCGGGTTCTATTCAAGCCATTATATTATATATATAATATATATATATAATATATATTTCGTCGATTTCAATTCAAAACAATTTTAACTTCCATCTCAAATTCAAATCAAAATTGAATTCTCTAATATAAATTCGTTTTAAATTCATTTCAAATCGATTTCAATTCTATTTCAATTTAATTCGAATTTCAATTCACTTCAATCTAATTCGAATTTCAATTCACTTCAATCTAATTCGAATTTCAATTCATTTCAAAATATCAAATTTTGAAATCACTTCCTTTTCTATATTCATTTTAAAAACGAATATAATCGATATAAATATCGTTCACGTCAAAATGGCGTCAATCTAATCAACGCGGCTTTTATTCAATACATGAATATATATTTCTATTCTTTATTTTCCAAATTAGAATGAGGCCCAATCAATTACCATATAATGTTAATTATATGGATTTCTACAACACATGTATACAATAGCAATGATAAATAATCAACCATCGTCCACAGTGCATTATACACTGTATAAGCATTAAATATAAATATTCGACGCTTATACAGCCTGTCAATCAATAGATTGACATACATGTAATTATTGGGATTAGTGTACGTCAAATATCATCCCAATACCCGTGTGGGGTTTCAATCAATCAACCACAGTTTTTATTTGTGCAGTTGGGCGACGTGTAAAATTTATCGTCCCAATCAATATGAGTCAAATGTGTGAATATAAACAAATCATCCGATTTTTTTATAAATATTCATTTCATTTTCTATACACGTTAAAATTTCTATTTTTAACTATAAAATATTTTTAACCATATAAATATTTTATTTCATTTCACATCACATCACACCATCAATTTTCACAACAACATGCAATCAATCAAATAAGCCGTCCATGGTCTGTGAACGACGGGTGTTGGGTGCTACTAAACACCGTCTGCATCCTAGTATATATCACATAACTAGAAAACAAAATTAGAAGGTGAGAAGTTCTCATAGAGGGTTCCACTCTGCCGTGCTTTGCTGTTGAACTGGTGAATCGTATGAATCTGCTTGAATTTCCTATGCAGTTCTTTTCACGCTGTTCAGATAAAAATTATATTTTTATTGCTTCATTCAATAAATAAAAATTATATTTTTTATTTCTACTTCATATATATTTACAGCGCTTCTTTCTATATAAAAATTATATTTTTATATTTCTACTCCATATATAAAGATTGAATTTTTATCATCATAACCATATAAAAATTATATTTTTATTTTTCTACTTAAGTAAAAATCATATTTTTAATATGCCACTAGTATAAAAACTATATTTTTAACCTTTCTATATTATAAAATTATATTTTTAACCTTCTATTAATATAAAAATTATATTTTTAATCTTTCAATAATATAAAGATTATATTTTTACCCTTTCTATATAATAAAAAATTTATTTTTAACCTTTCTATATTATAAAAATTATATTTTTATTACTTCTATAAAATAAAAATCAAAATTTTAATTATTTAAACAAGCTAGAAAATGAAATAAATGCTCACCACGGTCGGAGGGGGCTCGGGGAAGCCACGGACGGTCAGCGGCGGCGTCACATTGGTCGGAGCAGCGGATAAACGAGGTTTGGGGATCCTTGGGTACGGTTTGAGAGGAGGAGGAGGTTGTCGGAGGCGCTGGAGGCCAGGGGAGTGCCAAGTGGCGGTAGAGTGGGGCCCTCCGGCGGCGGCGGTGGGTTTGGGGTGTTTTTGGGGATCGCGGTTCAATTGGAAGGGAGATTGGGGGGGTACGGCGGCTCAGGAGGAGGTGGTGGCGACTGGAGGAGGGCACGGCGGTGGGGGACTCTGTGGCGCGGCGGTGGCTCGCCTGGGGAGGTGCGCGACTTCGATTTGGTGGGGGGCTTTCTTTTTTTTTCTAAGAGTGAGCGTGAGTGGAGAGAGAGGGGCGAGGGAGTGTTTATATAATATTTTTCTTTTTTATTATTTAATTATTTCAAAAAGTAACTTTTACATTCGAACTCGAAATCGAACCCACCGCCTGTCGTCCAAAGCTAATTACCCCCATTCCGCAAAAAATGGGATATGTATCGTAAGCTGATTCGATTGTTTCGATCAGTTTTCGTCAAAATCAACATATGACTCTATATATGGAATTTGAACGTGCATTTCAATTTACTAGGGCCACATACTAACTAGAAAAATTCCCAAAAAATATTTTCTAGCTTCGTATTGACGATACGGTCCTAACAAAACTAGTTTCGTCAAATTCTGAGACCGTTTGAAAAATAGCCATTTTCCAGTCGATTAAAATCAACTGAAACTGGTCAAACATGTTTTCCTTTTCCACGGTCACATATTGATTTGAAAAAATATGAAAATTGGAATCTAACAATAACTTGAGGTCGTTTGCAAAATTTGAGGTCGTTTACAAAAGTGGTTTCGTCGAAATCTGAGGTCGTTTGCAAAATTTCCATTTTTAAGGTCCAGAATTTCATAGCGACTATTCTGAAAATTCATTTGGGCATAACTTTTGATTCCTGCTATGAAATGTTGATTTTTCGGATTCGTTGGAAAGATATTCTCAAATAGATTCTGATATTTTTGGTTTCGTTAAAATCCTGTTTATTTTGAATCTTGTACATTCATTTGAAGTTTGAAATCGGATTATCGAACTACCGCGCCATTTTCAATTCCTTTTATAATTTAAAATAAATATTCATATTCTAACGACGATCTATATATTATATACGTTCGAATTTTATTCAAAATAAATTTTTCATCGATATTATTTAAAATAATCTATTTTAAATATTCAGACTTCGCTAAAATGGCCAAAATAAAAATTTTAAACTGGCTCGGATTTTCGGGTCGTTACAAACCGGCTCAGTCAATATGAAATTATGAATATTCTACTAATATTCGAAAACTATTTCGTCTTATTCACACAAATTCTACTCCCAAAGTCGAAATGTGTCCTCAAAAACACTATTATTTAATGATGAGTGTTATATGTGTTTTAAATGGTAGAGTTTCAAACATGCGGGAGTGTTTTACCTGATTACTTGAGCACCAAGAAACCTACTTATTCAATGCAAACATCAAAGTTTCACTTATATTTTGAAACTTTCTTGATCTTATTAGCGCGAATCCAGGGTCCAAACGGTAATGCAAATGATGAGTGTTATAGATGCATTAAAATGTAGAATAGCAAACATGCAGCAGTGTTTTACCTGAATACTTAGTCACTAAGCAACCTGCTCAGTCAATATGAAAATATGAATATTCTACTAATATTTGAATACTTTTTCGTCTTGTTCACACAAATTCTACTCCCAAAGTCGAAACGTGTCCTCAAAAACACTATTATCTAATGACGAGTATTTATGTGTTTTAAATGGTAGAGTTTCAAACATGCGGCAGTGTTTTACCTGATTACTTAAGCACCAAAAAACCAACTTATTCGATGCAAACCTCAAACTTTCACTTATATTTTGAAACATTCTTGATCTTATTAGTGCGGATCCAGGGTCCAAACGGAAATATGCAAATGATGAGTGTTATAGATGCTTTAAAATGTAGAATAGCTGTAACAACAAGGAATTTCGCTCGATCCGAATGAGTCGCTAAACCGACCAAGACCGTTCGAAACCCCTGATTGTTTTGAGAACACGACAAATAAGAACGCAAACAGAAGAACATTTCATTGTTTATTATAACAATTCATCAGAATACTAGAATAGCAAACATGCGACAGTGTTTTACCTTGTTACTTAGTCACTAAGCAACCTGCTCAGTCAATATGAAAATATGAATATTCTACTAATATTTGAAAACTTTTTCATTTTATTCACATAAATTCTACTCCCAAAGTCGAAACGTGTTTTCAAAAACACTATTATTTAATGATGAGTATTATATGTATTTGAAATGGTAGAGTTTCAACCATGCGATAGTGTTTTACCGGATTAATAAAGCACCAAGAAACCTACTTATTCGATGCAAACATTAAAGTTTCACTTATATTTTAAAATTTTCTTGATCTTATTGGCGCGGATCCAGGGTACAAACGGTAATACGCAAGTGATGAGTGTTATAGATGCTTTAAAATGTAGAATAGCAAACATGCGGCAGTGTTTTACCTGAATACTTAGTCACTAAGCAAGCTTCTAAGTCAATATGAAAATATGAATATTCTACTAATATTTGAAAACTTTTTCGTCTTATTCACACAAATTCAACTCCGAAAGTCGAAAGGTGTTTTTGAAAACACAATTAATTAATGATGAGTATTATATGTATTTGAAATGGTAGAGTTTCAAACACGCGGCAGTGTTTTACCTGATTACTTAAGCACCAAGAAACCTACTTATTCGATGCAAACATCAAAGTTTCACTTATATTTTGAAACTTTCTTGATCTTATTGGCACGGATCTAGGGTCCAAACGGTAATATGCAAATGATGAGTGTTGTAGATGCTTTAAAATGTAGAATAGCAAACATGCGGTAGTGTTTTATCTAAGTACTTAGTCACTAAGCAACCTGCTCAATCAATATGAAAATATGAATATTCTACTAATATTTGAAAACTTTTTCGTCTTATTCACACAAATTCTACTCCCAAAGTCGAAACGTTTTTTTAAAAACACTATTATTTAATGATGAGTATTATTTGTATTTTAAATGGTAGAGTTTCAAACATGCGGTAGTGTTTTACCTGATTACTTGAGCACCAAGAAACCTACTTATTCGATGCAAACATCAAAGTTTCCCTTATATTTTGAAACTTTCTTGATCTTATTGGCGCGGATCCAGGGTCCAAACGGTAATATGCAAATGATGAGTGTTATAGATGCTTTAAAATGTAGAATAGCAAACATGCGGCAGTGTTTTACCTGATTACTTAGTCACTAAGCAACCTGCTCAGTCAATATGAAAATATGAATATTCTACCAATATTTGAAAACTTTTTCATCTTCTTCACACAAATTCTACTCCCAAAGTCGAAACGTGTTTTTAAAAACACTATTATTTAATGATGAGTATTATACGTATTTGAAATGGTAGAGCATCAAACATGCGGCAGTGTTTTACCTGATTACCTGAGCACCAAGAAATCTACTTATTCGACGCAAATATCAAAGTTTTACTTATATTTTGAAGCTTTCTTGATATTATTGGCGCGGATACAGGGTCCAAACGGTTATATGAAAATGATGAGTGTTATAGATGCTTTAAAATGTAGAATTGCAAACATGAGGCAGTGTTTTACCTGATTACTTAATCTCTAATCAACTTGCTCAGTCAATATGAAAATACGAATATTCGACTAATATTTGAAAACTTTTTTGTCTTATTCGCACAAATTCTACTTCTTAAGTCGAAATGTGTTTTTTAAAAAAACAATTATTTGATGATGAGTATTATATGTATCTGAAATAGTAGAGTTTCAAACATGCGACAGTGTTTTACCTGATTACTTGAGCACAATGAAACCTACTTATTCGATGCAAACATCAAAGTTTCACTTATATTTTGTAACTTTCTTGATCTTATTGGCGCGGATCCAGGGTCCAAACGGTAATATGCAAATGATGAGTGTTAAAGATGCTTTAAAATGTAGAATAAAAAACGTGCAGGAGTGTTTTAACTGATTACTTGGTCACTAAGCAACCTACTCAGTCAATATGTAAATATTAATATTCTAGTAATATTTAAAAACTTTTCGTTTTATTAACACAAATTCTACTCCCAAAGTCGAAGCTTGTTTTTAAAAACACTATTGTTTAATGGTGAGTATTGTATGTATTTGAAATGGTAGAGTTTCAAACATGCGGCAGTGTTTTACCTGATTACTTGAGCACCAAGAAACCTATTTATTCGATGCAAACATCAAAGTTTCACTTATATTTTGAAACTTTCTTGATCTAATTGGCACTGATCAAGGGTCCAAACGGTAATATGAAAATGATGAGTGTTATAGATGCTTTAATATGTAGAATAGCAAACATGCGGCAGTGTTTTATCTGATTACCTAGTCACTAAGCAACCTGCTCAGTCAATATGAAAATATGAATATTCTACTAATATTTGAAAACTTTTTCGTTTTATTCACACAAATTCTACTCCCAAAGTCGAAACGTCTTTTTAAAAACACTATTATTTAATGATGAGTATTATATGTATTTGAAATGGTAGAGTTTCAACCATGCGGTAGTGTTTTACCGGATTACTAGAGCATCAAGAAACCTACTTATTCGATGCAAACATTAAAGTTTCACTTATATTTTGAAACTTTCTTGATCTTATTGGCGCGGATCCAGGGTCCAAAAGGTAATATGCAAGTGATGAGTGTTATAGATGCTTTAAAATGTAGAATAGCAAACATGCGGCAGTGTTTTACCTGAATACTTAATCACTAAGCAACCTTCTAAGTCAATATGAAAATATGAATATTCTACTAATATTAGAAAACTTTTTCGTCTTATTCACACAAATTCAACTCCGAAAGTCGAAAGGTGTTTTTGAAAACACAATTAATTAATGATGAGTATTATATGTATTTGAAATGGTAGAGTTTCAAACATGCGGCAGTGTTTTACCTGATTACTTGAGCACCAAGAAACCTACTTATTCGATGCAAACATCAAAGTTTCACTTATATTTTGAAACTTTCTTGATCTTATTGGCACGGATCCAGGGTCCAAACGGTAATATGCAAATGATGAGTGTTATAGATGCTTTAAAATGTAGAATAGCAAACATCGGTAGTGTTTTATCTAAGTACTTAGTCACTAAGAAACCTGCTCAATCAATATGAAAATATGAATATTCTACTAATATTTGAAAACTTTTTCGCCTTATTCACCAAATTCTACTCCCAAAGTCGAAACGTGTTTTTAGAAACACTATTATTTAATGATGAGTATTATTTGTATTTTAAATGGTAGAGTTTCAAACATGCGGTAGTGTTTTACCTGATTACTTGAGCACCAAGAAACCTACTTATTCGATGCAAACATCAAAGTTTCCCTTATATTTTAAAACTTTCTTGATCTTATTGGCGCGGATCCAGGGTCCAAACGGTAATATGCAAACGATGAGTGTTATAGATGCTTTAAAATGTAGAATAGCAAACATGCGGCAGTGTTTTACCTGATTACTTAGTCACTAAGCAACCTGCTCAGTCGATATGAAAATACGAATATTCTACTAATATTTGAAAACTTTTTCCTCTTCTTCACACAAATTCTGCTCCCAAAGTCGAAACGTGTTTTTAAAAACACTATTATTTAATGATGAGTATTATACGTATTTGAAATGGTAGAGCATCAAACATGCGACAGTGTTTTACCTGATTACCTGAGCACCAAGAAATCTACTTATTCGATGCAAACATCAAAGTTTCACTTATATTTTGAAGCTTTCTTGATATTATTGGCGCGGATACAGGGTCCAAATGGTTATATGAAAATGATGAGTGTTATAGATGCTTTAAAATGTAGAATTGCAAACAAGAGGCAGTGTTTTACCTGATTACTTAATCACTAAGCAACTTGCTCATTCAATATGAAAATACGAATATTCTACTAATATTGGAAAACTTGTTTGTCTTATTCGCACAAATTCTACTTCTTAAGTCGAAACATGTTTTTAAAAACACTATTATTTGATGATGAGTATTATATGTATCTGAAATGGTAGAGTTTCAAACATGCGACAGTGTTTTACCTGATTACTTGAGCACTAAGAAACCTACTTATTCGATGCAAACATCAAAGTTTCACTTATATTTTGAAACTTTCTTGATCTTATTTGCGCGGATCGAGGGTCCAAACGGTAATATGCAAATGATGAGTGTTTAGATGCTTTAAAATGTAGAATAAAAAACATGCGGGAGTGTTTTAACTGATTACTTGGTCACTTAGCAACCTACTCAGTAAATATGAAAATATTAATATTCTACTTATATTTAAAATCTTTTCGTTTTATTCACACAAATTCTACTCCCAAAGATGAAACGTGTTTTTAAAAACACTATTATTTAATGGTGAGTATTGTGTGTATTTGAAATGGCAGAGTTTCAAACATGCGGCAGTGTTTTACCTGATTACTTGAGCGCCAAGAAACCTATTTATTCGATGCAAACATCAAAGATTCACTTATATTTTGAAACTTTCTTGATCTAATTGGCACTGATCCAGGGTCCAAACGGTAATATGAAAATGATGAGTGTTATAGATGCTTTAATATGTAGAATAGCAAACATGCGACTGTGTTTTATCTGATTACTTAGTCACTAAGCAACCTGCTCAGTCAATATGAAAATATGAATATTCTACTAATATTTGAAAACTTTTTCGTTTTATTCACACAAATTCTACTCCCAAAGTCGAAACGTGTTTTTAAAAACACTATTATTTAATGATGAGTATTATATGTATTTGAAATGGTAGAGTTTCAACCATGCGGTAGTGTTTTACCGGATTACTAGAGCACCAAGAAACCTACTTATTCGATGCAAAAATTAAAGTTTCACTTATATTTTGAAACTTTCTTGATCTTATTGGCGCGGATCCAGGGTCCAAACGGTAATATGCAAGTGATGAGTGTTATAGATGCTTTAAAATGTAGAATAGGAAACATGCGGCAGTGTTTTACCTGAATACTTAATCACTAAGCAACCTTCTAAGTCAATATGAAAATATGAATATTCTACTAATATTTGAAATCTTTTTTGTCTTATTCACACAAATTCAACTCTGAAAGTCGAAAGGTGTTTTTGAAAACACAATTAATTAATGATGAGTATTATATGTATTTGAAATGGTAGAGTTTCAAACATGCGGCAATGTTTTACCTGATTACTTGAGCACCAAGAAACCTACTTATTCGATGCAAACATCAAAGTTTCACTTATATTTTGAACTTTCTTGATCTTATTGGCACGGATCCAGGGTCCAAACGGTAATATGCAAATGATGAGTGTTATAGATGCTTTAAAATGTAGAATAGCAAACATCGGTAGTGTTTTATCTAAGTACTTAGTCACTAAGAAACTTGCTCGATCAATATGAAAATATGAATATTCTACTAATATTTGAAAACTTTTTCGTCTTATTCACCAAATTCTACTCCCAAAGTCGAAACGTGTTTTTAAAAACACTATTATTTAATGATGAGTATTATTTGTATTTTAAATGGTAGAGTTTCAAACATGCGGTAGTGTTTTACCTGATTACTTGAGCACCAAGAAACCTACTTATTCGATGCAAACATCAAAGTTTCCCTTATATTTTGAAACTTTCTTGATCTTATTGGCGCGGATCCAGGGTCCAAACGGTAATATGCAAACGATGAGTGTTATAGATGCTTTAAAATGTAGAATAGCAAACATGCGGCAGTGTTTTACCTGATTACTTAGTCACTAAGCAACCTGCTCAGTCAATATGAAAATATGAATATTCTACTAATATTTGAAAACTTTTTCCTCTTCTTCACACAAATTCTACTCCCAAAGTCGAAACGTGTTTTTAAAAATACTATTATTTAATGATGAGTATTATACGTATTTGAAATGGTAGAGCATCAAACATGCGGCAGTGTTTTACCTGATTACCCGAGCACCAAGAAATCTACTTATTCGATGCAAACATCAAAGTTTCACTTATATTTTGAAGCTTTCTTGATATTATTGGCGCGGATACAGGGTCCAAACGGTTATATGAAAATGATGAGTGTTATAGATGCTTTAAAATGTAGAATTGCAAACAAGAGGCAGTGTTTTACCTGATTACTTAATCACTAAGCAACTTGCTCATTCAATACGAAAATACGAATATTCTACTAATATTTGAAAACTTGTTTGTCTTATTCTCACAAATTCTACTTCTTAAGTCGAAACATGTTTTTAAAAACACTATTATTTGATGATGAGTATTATATGTATCTGAAATGGTAGAGTTTCAAACATGCGACAGTGTTTTACCTGATTACTTGAGCACTAAGAAACCTACTTATTCGATGCAAACATCAAAGTTTCACTTATATTTTGAAACTTTCTTGATCTTATTTGCGCGGATCCAGGGTCCAAACGGTAAAATGCAAATGATGAGTGTTATAGATGCTTTAAAATGTAGAATAAAAAACATGCGGGTGTGTTATAACTGATTACTTGGTCACTTAGCAACCTACTCAGTAAATATGAAAATATTAATATTCTACTTATATTTAAAAACTTTTCGTTTTATTCACACAAATTCTACTCCCAAAGTCGAAACGTGTTTTTAAAAACACTATTATTTAATGGTGAGTATTGTATGTATTTGAAATGGTAGAGTTTCAAACATGCGGCAGTGTTTTACCCGATTACTTGAGCACCAAGAAACCTATTTATTCGATGCAAACATCAAAGTTTCACTTATATTTTGAAACTTTCTTGATCTAATTGGCACTGATCCAGGGTCCAAACGGTAATATGAAAATGATGAGTGTTATAGATGCTTTAATATGTAGAATAGCAAACATGCGACAGTGTTTTATCTGATTACTTAGTCACTAAGCAACCTGCTCAGTCAATATGAAATTATGAATATTCTACTAATATTTGAAAACTTTTTCGTTTTATTCACACAGATTCTACTCCCAAAGTCGAAACGTGTTTTAAAAAACACTATTATTTAATGATGAGTATTATATGTATTTGAAATGGTAGAGTTTCAAACATGCAGCAGTGTTTTACCTAGTAACTTGAGCACCAAGAAACCTACTTATTCGATGCAAACATCAAAGTTTCACATATATTTTTAAATTTTCTTGATCTTATTGGCGCGGATCCTGGGTCCAAATGGTAATATGCAAATGATGAGTGTTATAGAGGCTTTAAAATTCTGAATATCAAACACGCGGCAGTGTTTTACCTGATTACTTAGTCACTAAGCAACCTGCTCAGTCAATATGAAAATATGAATATTCTACTAATATTTGAAAACTTTTTCGTCTTATTCACACAAATTATACTCCCAAAGTCGAAACGTGTTTTTAAAAACACTATTACTTAATAATGAGTATTATATGTATTTGAAATGGTAGAGTTTCAAACATGCGGCAGTTTTTTACCTGATTACTTGAGCACCAAAAAACCTACTTATTCAATGCAAACATCAAAGTTTCACTTATATTTTGAAACTTTCTTGAACTTATTGGCGCGGATCCAGGGACCAAACTGTAATATGCAAATGATGAGTGTTATAGATGCTTTAAAACATAGAATAACAAATATGCGGCAATGTTTTACCTGATTACTTAGTCACTAAGCAACCTGCTCAGTCAATATGAAAATATGAATATTCTACTAATATTTGAAAACTTTTTTGTCTTATTCACACAAATTCTACTCCCAAAGTCGAAACGTGTTTTTAAAAAAACTATTATTTAATGATGAGTATTATATGTATTTGAAATGGTAGAGTTTCAAACATGTAGCAGTGTTTTACCTAATTACTTGAGCACCAAGAAACCTACTTATTTGACGTATTGATCTTATTGGCGCTGATCCAGGGTCCAAACGGAAATATGGAAATGATGAGTGTCATAGATGCTTTAAAATGTAGAATAACAAACATGCAGCAGTGTTTTACTTGATTACTTTGTCACCAAGCAACCAACTGAGTCAATATGAAAATATGAATATTCTACTAATATTTGAAAACTTTTTCGTCTTATTCACACAAATTCTACTCCCAAAGTCGAAACGTGTTTTTAAAAACACTATTATTTTGATGAGCATTATATGTATTTGAAATGGTAGAGTTTCAAACAAGCGGTAGTGTTTTAACTGATTACTTGAGCACCAAGAAACCTACTTATTCGATGCAAACATCAAAATATCACTTATATTTTGAAACTTTCTTGATCTAATTGGCGCGAATCCGGGGTCCAAACGGTAATATGAAAATGATGAGTGTTATAGATGCTTTAAAATGTAGAATAGCAAACATGTGGCAGTGTTGTACCTGATTACTTAGTCACTAAGCAACCTGCTCAATCAATATGAAAATTTGAATATTCTACTAATATTTGAAAACTTTTACGTCTTATTCACACAAATTCTACTCCCAAAGTGGAAACGTGTTTTTAAAAACACTATTATTTAATAATGAGTATTATATGTATCTGAAATGGTAGAGTTTCAAACATGCGGCAGTGTTTTACCTGATTACTTGAGCACCAAGAAACCTACTTATTCGATGCAAACATCAAAGTTTCACTTATATTTTGAAACTTTCTTGATCTTATTGGCGCGGATCCAGGGTCCAAATGGTAATATGCAAATGATGAGTCTTGTAGATGCTTTAAAATGTAGAATAAAAAACATGCGGCAGTGTTTTACCTTATTACTTAGTCACTTAGCAACCTGCTCAGTCAATATGAAAATATTAATATTATACTAATATTTAAAAACTTTTTCGTTTTATTCACACAAATTCTACTCCCAAAGTCGAAACGTGTTTTTAAAAACACTATTATTTAATGGTGAGTATTGTATGTATTTGAAATGGTCGAGTTTCAAACATGCGGCAGTGTTTTACCTGATTACTTGAGCACCAAGAAACCTGCTTATTCGATGCAAACATCAAAGTTTCACTTATATTTTGAAACTTTCTTGATCTAATTGGCGCCGATCCAGGGTCCAAACGGTAATATGAAAATGATGAGTGTTATAGATGCTTTATAATGTAGAATAGCTGTAACAACAAGGAATTTCGCTCGATCCAAATCAGTCGCTAAAGCGACCAAGACCGTTCGAAACCCCTGATTGTTTTGAGAACACGACAAATTAGAACGCAAACAGAAGAACATTTCATTGTTTATTACAACAATTCATTAGAATACTAGAATATACATGGTATGAATAAATATTACACATTCGATAAATATCAGAGATTACAATAAATTACAATGCAGCGAAAAATAATACAAAACACAACTGAAGGAGATATGCGGATACAAAGCTTTCTGAATATCATTCCAGCTATTAACCAGGATCCTATGAATATAAATCTGCAAAACCAAAACTACTAGATGCCCGTGTCGAAAATAAGGGCACCCAGAGTTTAGGTTAAAAAAATAAACTCCAGGTCAGTCATGTGACTGGTGTGAGAACTAAAACAGTTATTGATCTTTATTTTAAATTTAGGTGACCACGCCGTATAACACGGAACGGGTTTCCTCAAAAGAAAACCAGTGCATAAAACAACAGCGTGATGGTAAATAAAGAAAAATGAAGCTATTTTAAGACCCAGATCCCATCACACAATGCAACGCAAGCCGGAGGATAAGGTTTTTACCTTATAATAGCCAAGAATGCTTGGTACTAGAAATTTCATGTTTTATTATTACTATAAGTGTATAGTGTCAAAACAATTCCAAATCATAAGTATCAATCATAGACGACAAAAGTGCCCCATATGTAACACCCCGAAAATTCTATAACTGTGAAATTAACAAATTAAAGTATAATTAATTTGAAATCAAAGAACCAAGGGAAACGGGATACGCCATTGCGTTCGTCTCGGAAAAATACGCAAAATAGAATCCGAGTTTTCGAAAAACGGAGTCCGTATGAAGAAGATATGGCCTTCGGAAGTTTTGAGTTAAATTTAAAATTCAAACAGAATTAAACAATTAAATATTCCGAAGTGGGGCCCAATGGGCCAGGGTGGAAGAACACCCGCCTGGGCCACCCAGGTCGACTGGGCTGTCGACCTGGGCTACCCATGTCGACAGGGCTGTCGACAGCCCTGTCGACAGGGGTATCGACCTGGTCGAGCCCAGTCGACCTGGCTGGCCAGGTCGGTGTGTGGTCGAATTTCTGTGGTCTGCTTTGTCATTAGGGCTAGGTGGCGGGTTTTTATTGGTCTCTCTTCCTAATGAATGGCTACGATCTAACCTAGCAACATCAAGGGTCCTAATCAATTCCTAACCTCTATATAAACAACCCTAGACTAAACCCTGATCTATTCATTCAAAATAAGATTATAGCCGCCATGTTGCTGAGGAACGACAAAGAGTAGCCGCCGACTAAAGAGAGAGTTAGGAAGAAAGTTCTAAGCCTAAAGCTTAAAGAGACCTAAATCAAATCAATTCAACAAAGGAATTTGCGTCTTCAATCTCTTAATTAGAGAATTCATCACACCATTGTAAGTAGAGTATTACTTTGGTATGAATAAACAATTGTGTAGATATGTATGCTTGAATTGTGGCAATAAAATTCATATTTGTGCGGTCTTATCAATTTATATACGTTTGGATATTCTGAATTATGTCATTCAATTATAAAGAACTACATGCGGTAGTTCTATGCAAGTATACGTTTGGAATATTGCGCAAATTATGTAATCTATGTTGAAGCTACATGTATGTAGTTGATTGAAATTCATGCAAGTTTGGGGCTTTGTTATTATGCCATCATGATGTATATTTTTGTGCATAAATGTGACGGCAAGGAACTTCGCTCGGTCCGAACCAGTCGCTAAACCGACCCAGACCGTTCGAAACGCCCTATCGTTTGAGAACACGACAAAACAGAACGCATACAGAAGAACGTTTCATTGTATATTACAACAATGCATCAGATTACAAGAATATACAGAGTATAAATGAATATTACACAGAAATATCAGAGATTTAAATTACATTTAAATACATAGCAGCGGAAAATAATACAATACACAACTAGAATGAGATATACGGATACAAAGCTTTCCGGATATCGTTCCAGCTGTAAACCAGGATCCTGTGAATATAAATCTGCAAAACCAAAACTACTAGCTGCCCGTGTCGAAAATAGGGGCACCCAGAGTTTAGGTTAAAACAATAAACTCCAGGTCAGTCATGTGACTGGTGTGAGAACTAAAACAGTTATTAATCTTTATTTCAAATCATTAGGTAAATCAAGGGACCACGCCGTATAACACGGAACGGGTTTCCTCCCAAGAATACCAGTGCATAAAACCAACAGCGCAATGCTAAATAAAGAAAAATGAAGCTGTTATAAGACCCAGGTCCCATCACACAATGCAACGCAGTCGAGGATAGGGTTTTCCCTTATAACAGCCAAAGAATGCTTGATACGTTTAAAACAAATCATTTGATACTATTATAAGTGCATAGTATATAAAACACTTCAAATCATAAGTATCAATCATAGGCGGCATGAGCGCCCCATCCCACTATGTCGCCATATATAGGATATACAATCAAAACCGCAAAGTCTCGTATTTGGAAATTGGGTTTCCATCTATGAACCGAGGCAAAAGATAGTCCTCAACCGATTCGAGACAATCTAGCCCATGTCTCAGGCAAGCGCGCAGGCAAGCCTTGGATCGTCAGGGCCGGTCCACACGGAGTGGATTATTATGCCTGAACAATACGTCTCCCCACCCTATGGGGTGTAAGTCTGGTCCGTCAGCCGACCAGAATGCATTCGGCCGAAACCGATATAACCGAGGCGCCTCGCAACAGCAACAACCACATAAGTCAAACTCGTCAGGGCGTGTAAAACCACTGACGCCACTTCTAGCTAGAAAGAAACGCATGCCCTCCCTGAGGTCCGTCTCCCGTTTTTGGTTCATACCGGGTGTGAAACACGCGAGGTAAACGTTACACAAAGCTACGCCACAAAGGCCGTGCTTTGATCATCACCACAAGACTTTGCTTTTCAACAGAAGCCTCGATCATTTGCATCTTAGCATGCCACACAGGCAAGCCATCCTATGCAACCGATATCAGTCACACAGAATGAAATCCGATGTCAGACACACAGTCCATTTACAAGTCCGTTCTGGGTCTGAACGAAACCGGAGGCACCTAGTACCCCGCATATCCATCGATCTCCAAGTACGTCTGGACGATCACTAACTGTTTCCATCTTCTTGGGTGTACAGCCCAATCAAGATCATCAGTTATCACCCAAACGACGTGAAGACTTCCGGTCTTCGACCATCGTCTTCATCTTCGACTTATCGTCGTATCAGTTATTCAGAATGGGATAAACCCGGTCTTTCCGAATAACTCGCGTATATATTATAAAAGTGTTACACAAACACAACATACGCCTCATTCCAATTCATTAGTCACTAACCGTAAATTAATCAAGAGAATAATTCCCCAAATATTAACCCCGAAGGCCGAAACCAACATCAGATCAATATCCAGAAAACCATTCTGCTTGGCTAACCGCCAGTTAGTTTCTAAATTTCACATTCAAATCTAATTAAAGATTTAACTATCGCCTGGAGCAAAACTGGTGATACTCCATTCTCGATCTTTTCAATCTAATTAAAGATTCATTAAAACTCCACTTAGTTTTAATCTGTGACTGGGTTAAAGAATCAGTGTCATTTAAAACACGGTTCACGATAAACCCAAAGTCACATCCCATTAATTATCGGGTTAAAGAACAAGTGTTATTTAAAACACTGTTCACGATAAACCCAAAAATCAATATCAATTCAATTCCAATTAAATATCATTTAATTGGTACACTTCATTAAATCTAAATAAAAAGATTTAATCTTTTCTCAACTGGGTTCAAGAACAGTGTTAGTGAAGACACCATTCACGACAAACCCAAATCACATTCGATATTCAATACAAGGCTCTGAATAGAAACTATATCGGCCTATATTCAATATCAAATTCTACGATTAACAAATGTCGTATTGGAAATAACGATATACATATATATCTTTCAAATTTCCATAACAACACCTGTAATATCACGAATTCCAACATCGAAATATTCCGAAGACAATTTCGATTCAAATCCACTCCAATGCAATCATTGGAAATTTTGGTTATTTTCAAAACCATTTCAAATTCAATTTATTTATTTAAAAATAAATAGAATTATAATTCTAGTTCAAAACTAGTTCATTTCGATAAAAATCTATTTTTATCTTTTCAAATATGGAGTTTTTCATCCCAAACTTTCACAAATCATTTCTTATGATTTTACACAAATTATTACTATTTTTAATAATTTTATCAAGGCCCGTACGGTCGATTTCCATTAACGGCCATCGAACTGCACTTACAGCGACCTTTTTCGAATTTGATTTGGACGTATCTCCAAATCCAACCGTTAGATTTCAAATTTCTAACATTCATTAGAAAGCTCTTTTCGATACGAACCCAACGGTTCCGGTTTTAGGAGAATCCGACGGTCGGATCTCCCGTAATGTCCGTTTGAAACAAATGATCGAAATTCGCGAACTGCCGCAGCGCGGCGCGTTCTATTCAGGCCATTATATTATATATATAATATATATAATATATATTTCGTCGATTACTATTTAAAACGAATTATATAAATGGTTTTAAATTCGTTTCAAAAGCAATTTCAACTTCCTTTTCAATTCAAATCAAAATTGAATTCTTCTTTATAAATTCGTTTCAAAATTCATTTCTATTCAATTCAAATTTCAATTCAATTTGAATTCATTTCAATTCGCTTTCAATTCCATTTGAATTCGTTTTCAATTCAATTCATTTCGAAATCGTTTTAAAATTCAATTCATTTCGAAATCGTTTTCAATTCAATTCATTTCGAAATCGTTTTCAATTCAATTCATTTCGAAATCGTTTTCAATTCAATTCATTTCGAAATCGTTTTCAATTCAATTTATTTCGAAATCGCTTTCAATTCAATTTGAATTCGTTTTCAATTCATTTCGAAATCGTTTTCAATTCAATTTATTTCGAAATCGTTTTCAATTCAATTCATTTCGAAATCGTTTTCAATTCAATTCATTTCGAAATCGTTTTCAATTCAATTCATTTCGAAATCGTTTTCAATTCAATTCATTTCAAAATATTCGATTTCGAAATCACGTTTCAATATTCATTTTAAAATGAATAAAATCGATATAAATATCGTTCACGTCAAAATGGCGTCAATCTAATCCTCACGGCTTCACATATTTCTATTTTCAAATATTCTATTTCAAATATTTCTATTTCAAATATTTCTATTTCAAATATTTCTATTTCAAATATTTCTATTTCAAATATTTCTATTTCAAATATTTCTATTTCAAATATTTCTATTTTTCTCGAAACTGGAATGAGGCCCAATCAATTACCATATAATGTTAATTATATGGATTTTCTACAACACATGTATATATCAACAACGATGAATAATCAACCATCAACCAAAGTGCACTACACTGTATAAGCATCAAATATAGACATTTAACGCTTATAGCAGCTTGTCAATCAATCGATCGACATATTTAATAAATCAGGATGAGTGAACTTCAAATTTCATCCTAACACCCGTGTGGGGTTTCAAACAATCAAACACATATTTTATTTGTGCAGTTAGGCGATGTGTAAAATTTATCGACCCAATCAACGTCATTCAAATAGGTGTACATAAACAAACCGTCTGGTTTGTAAATGAATATTTATTTATTCACATTCACGTTAAAAATTATATTTTTAACGATAACACATTTTATTTTAACATATGAATTTATATTCAGTTCATTCGTTAAATAAAATGCTAATTTTATTTTTCTAACTTATTTTAGAAAATTTCGGCGGCATAACGGCACGATACTAGAAACGGGACAAGGCCTAGCCTTATCCCCGGTCTAGTGAAGGCCCACGCCATTCACACATCAATCAAATCAATTCGTTATGCAAACCACAAACTTTGGAGTAAGGGTCTAACCTAGCCTTACTCCTTCGCCTTATAACGGCGCACGTCTAATCCTAACCAATTTATCGATTCGATTTTTCACACCACAAACCACATTCAAACCAATATCACAATCAATCACCAAACAGTCAAACAAACAAGTCCATGGTCTGTGGACGGGTGTCGGGTGCTACTAAGCACCGTCTGCATCCTAGTATATATATAACTAGAAAAATAAATTGAAAGGTGAGAAATTCTCACCAATAGCTATCCAACTTCAAGACTCTTCTTAATAGAAATCTTCGCCTATTGTCGCTTTCGCCCGTATCCTCTACATATGTAAAAATAGAATTTTTACTATGCTACTCAATATGTAAAAATCGAATTTTGACTTCGCTATTCAATATATAAAAATATGATTTTTACTTTGACTTTCAACATATAAAAATATGATTTTTATTTCGACTTTCAACACATAAAAATATGATTTTTACTTTTGCTTTCACCATATAAAAATATGATTTTTACTTTGCTTGAAAGTTCAAACCTTTCTTCCCATGTTAAAGCTTTTACCTTTAAAACTAAATCAGTTTTTATTTTTTTTTTTATAAAATTCAGTTTTTATCCTTTATTTCAAAAACCAGTTTTTATTTCTAAAAAAAATTCAGTTTTAATACTTTATAAAAAAAATCCAGTTTTATACTTTATAAAAATTTCAGTTTTTAATACTTTATAAATAAATCAGTTTTTTTTTCTATGTTTTAAAATTCAGGTTTTTAAAATGCTTTTAAAAATTCCAGTTTTTAATACTTTTTAAAAATTCCTGTTTTATTACTTTTAAAAATTCCTTTTAAAAATATTCAGTTTTATACCTTTAAAAATATTTAGTTTTTTACTTTTAAACATTTTCAGTTTTTATTTTTAAAACAAAATCATTATTAAAATCGGTTTTTAAAAAAAATAAAAAAAAAATAATAATAATAAAATAAACAGAAATTCTTACTGAGAGGGGGGGGGAGGTCTTCGCAGTTCGTCGGCGGCTTGGGTCTTCGATCGGTGGTGGCAGGAGGGGCTGCTTCGAGGGGGGGGGGGGGGTGGCGCGGCTTCTTCGTCGGCGTCGAGGGCTTCAAGGGGAGGCGCTCGGTTGTTTTCACGAGGGGGGGTTCACCTGAGAGGGCGGCGGAGGAGTTGTCGGAGGTGGGGGGAGCAGCGCCTCGCGCGATGTGGCTCCGTCGAGCGGTTTTAGGGCTCCGCCCTCTTTTTTTTTTTATTCTGAAATTTAATTTTTTGAACGGGGGGGGGGGCCTGGAGGATAAAAGAGAAAGATATTTTTTTTTTTTTTATTAATTTAATTGCATAAAGTTGACTTTTACCTAAGACCTCGAAACGAGGCCCACCGCCTGTCGTCCATAGCGAATTACCCCCATTCCGAACACAATGGGATATGTATCGTAAGCTGATTCGACCGTTTGAATCAGTTTCCGTTAAATTTACATTTAAATCACTATATTGAATTTTAAACGTACATTTCAAATTACCGGGGTCACATAATAACTCTATAAATTGCAGAAAAATATTTTCTAGCTTCGTATTGACGATACGGTCCTAACAAAACTAGTTTCGTCGAATTCTGAGACTGTTTGAAAAATGGCCAATTTCCAGTCGATTAAAATCAACTGAAACTGGTCAAACGCGTTTTCCTTTGCCACGCTCACATATTGATTCGAAAAATTATGAAATTTGGAATCTAGCAATAACTTTACACTGCGAATCCAACAAAACTGGTTTCGTCGAAATCCGAGGTCGTTTGCAAAATGGCTATTTTTAAGGGCCATATATTATATTAAAATATATATAAATTCCACAGCGACTATTTCTAATTTTCAACTGGACATATCTTATCATTTCTAAGATGAAATCTCAGTTTGTTAACTTCGTTACAAAGATATAGTTATACAGATTCAAATATTTCTTGTTTCGTTCAATTCTGACTTATATTGAATTCTGTATATTCATTTGAAATTAGAAATCGAATTTTCGAACTACCGCGCCATTTTCAATTCCTTTTATAATTATATATAAATATTTATATTCTAACGACGACGCGTATAATATATACGTTCGATTTATATTCTAAATAAATTTCTCGTCGATATTATTTAAAATAATTCATTTTAAATAATCAAAATTCACTAAAATTGCCAAAATAAAAATTTTAAACTGGCCCAGAATTTACGGGTTGTTACAATCTCCCCCACTTAAAACTTTTCGTCCCCGAAAAGGAACAAAGTCGAAAGTGGTTTGATAATTCAACTCTACGCTCGATCTGGCTTCCATTCTCTAACTCTTCAGTTTCTGAGAATTTTCAAAATTTCAAAAATTTGGCTAACACCCTAAATTTTTGAAAAATTTCGCCATAACCTCCCCTGCACCGGGAGCATCGGGGAATTTCAAATAGCTTCCCCGGTCCTTCAGATCTCAAAAAGAAAAAGAAAAAGCCAAACGGCTAGCCAATAGGCTCACAAAATCATCATCACCCAAACAAAACAGGAAATTATGTAGTAAACATGTACCTATTTGTCGGGCAAACAAATTTTATTCTCTGGCTCTAGCCTCCTTGCTATGACCTGTTCAATGATATACATGTATATGCAAGTAGATGCGACCAAATTCCAATACAATTCAATATTTGGTTGAATTAGGCAAAATGGTTAAAATTTAGCAACCAAATAAACAAACAACCCAAACATCAATCAATTAGTGAATTAGATTATCAAATTCATAATTTTGATACATATACAAAAATCAGATTTTTGATGCCAAATCACAACAATAAGCCCTATCTAATTTTGGTTCTCACACCAGTCCAATGGAAATATATAGAAAATCACACATTCGAAACACGAATATAAATACGGATGATGTCATGACAATCATCAGTACCATCTCCGGGCGACTAGAATGTGATTCCATATCTATCCAGTATATTAAAACTTTGAATATACGTTTGCAAGGCGTATATGCAAATTCTTTATATACTGAATTGCCCAAAATCAATATAAACAAATAATCAAATACGAATAGTTGATTTAAATTTTCAAAACAAAATGTTTTCATTTGAAAAATATACTCTTCACACCCGTTCTAGGATACTACTGATCCTATCTCTAACGAGTCATTCCATTGGATATTGCTAATCCAATATCTGATGAATTCTTTCGTATGGTTCTAATGTGCCTTGTTCTCTGAGCTTTGTAAACCAAAGCTCTGATACCAAATGTGACGGCAAGGAACTTCGCTCGGTCCGAACCAGTCGCTAAACCGACCCAGACCGTTCGAAACGCCCTATCGTTTGAGAACACGACAAAACAGAACGCATACAGAAGAACGTTTCATTGTATATTACAACAATGCATCAGACTACAAGAATATACAGAGTATAAATGAATATTACACAGAAATATCAGAGATTTAAATTACATTTAAATACATAGCAGCGGAAAATAATACAATACACAACTAGAATGAGATATACGGATACAAAGCTTTCCGGATATCGTTCCAGCTGTAAACCAGGATCCTGTGAATATAAATCTGCAAAACCAAAACTACTAGCTGCCCGTGTCGAAAATAGGGGCACCCAGAGTTTAGGTTAAAACAATAAACTCCAGGTCAGTCATGTGACTGGTGTGAGAACTAAAACAGTTATTAATCTTTATTTCAAATCATTAGGTAAATCAAGGGACCACGCCGTATAACACGGAACGGGTTTCCTCCCAAGAATACCAGTGCATAAAACCAACAGCGCAATGCTAAATAAAGAAAAATGAAGCTGTTATAAGACCCAGGTCCCATCACACAATGCAACGCAGTCGAGGATAGGGTTTTCCCTTATAACAGCCAAAGAATGCTTGATACGTTTAAAACAAATCATTTGATACTATTATAAGTGCATAGTATATAAAACACTTCAAATCATAAGTATCAATCATAGGCGGCATGAGCGCCCCATCCCACTATGTCGCCATATATAGGATATACAATCAAAACCGCAAAGTCTCGTATTTGGAAATTGGGTTTCCATCTATGAACCGAGGCAAAAGATAGTCCTCAACCGATTCGAGACAATCTAGCCCATGTCTCAGGCAAGCGCGCAGGCAAGCCTTGGATCGTCAGGGCCGGTCCACACGGAGTGGATTATTATGCCTGAACAATACGTCTCCCCACCCTATGGGGTGTAAGTCTGGTCCGTCAGCCGACCAGAATGCATTCGGCCGAAACCGATATAACCGAGGCGCCTCGCAACAGCAACAACCACATAAGTCAAACTCGTCAGGGCGTGTAAAACCACTGACGCCACTTCTAGCTAGAAAGAAACGCATGCCCTCCCTGAGGTCCGTCTCCCGTTTTTGGTTCATACCGGGTGTGAAACACGCGAGGTAAACGTTACACAAAGCTACGCCACAAAGGCCGTGCTTTGATCATCACCACAAGACTTTGCTTTTCAACAGAAGCCTCGATCATTTGCATCTTAGCATGCCACACAGGCAAGCCATCCTATGCAACCGATATCAGTCACACAGAATGAAATCCGATGTCAGACACACAGTCCATTTACAAGTCCGTTCTGGGTCTGAACGAAACCGGAGGCACCTAGTACCCCGCATATCCATCGATCTCCAAGTACGTCTGGACGATCACTAACTGTTTCCATCTTCTTGGGTGTACAGCCCAATCAAGATCATCAGTTATCACCCAAACGACGTGAAGACTTCCGGTCTTCGACCATCGTCTTCATCTTCGACTTATCGTCGTATCAGTTATTCAGAATGGGATAAACCCGGTCTTTCCGAATAACTCGCGTATATATTATAAAAGTGTTACACAAACACAACATACGCCTCATTCCAATTCATTAGTCACTAACCGTAAATTAATCAAGAGAATAATTCCCCAAATATTAACCCCGAAGGCCGAAACCAACATCAGATCAATATCCAGAAAACCATTCTGCTTGGCTAACCGCCAGTTAGTTTCTAAATTTCACATTCAAATCTAATTAAAGATTTAACTATCGCCTGGAGCAAAACTGGTGATACTCCATTCTCGATCTTTTCAATCTAATTAAAGATTCATTAAAACTCCACTTAGTTTTAATCTGTGACTGGGTTAAAGAATCAGTGTCATTTAAAACACGGTTCACGATAAACCCAAAGTCACATCCCATTAATTATCGGGTTAAAGAACAAGTGTTATTTAAAACACTGTTCACGATAAACCCAAAAATCAATATCAATTCAATTCCAATTAAATATCATTTAATTGGTACACTTCATTAAATCTAAATAAAAAGATTTAATCTTTTCTCAACTGGGTTCAAGAACAGTGTTAGTGAAGACACCATTCACGACAAACCCAAATCACATTCGATATTCAATACAAGGCTCTGAATAGAAACTATATCGGCCTATATTCAATATCAAATTCTACGATTAACAAATGTCGTATTGGAAATAACGATATACATATATATCTTTCAAATTTCCATAACAACACCTGTAATATCACGAATTCCAACATCGAAATATTCCGAAGACAATTTCGATTCAAATCCACTCCAATGCAATCATTGGAAATTTTGGTTATTTTCAAAACCATTTCAAATTCAATTTATTTATTTAAAAATAAATAGAATTATAATTCTAGTTCAAAACTAGTTCATTTCGATAAAAATCTATTTTTATCTTTTCAAATATGGAGTTTTTCATCCCAAACTTTCACAAATCATTTCTTATGATTTTACACAAATTATTACTATTTTTAATAATTTTATCAAGGCCCGTACGGTCGATTTCCATTAACGGCCATCGAACTGCACTTACAGCGACCTTTTTCGAATTTGATTTGGACGTATCTCCAAATCCAACCGTTAGATTTCAAATTTCTAACATTCATTAGAAAGCTCTTTTCGATACGAACCCAACGGTTCCGGTTTTAGGAGAATCCGACGGTCGGATCTCCCGTAATGTCCGTTTGAAACAAATGATCGAAATTCGCGAACTGCCGCAGCGCGGCGCGTTCTATTCAGGCCATTATATTATATATATAATATATATAATATATATTTCGTCGATTACTATTTAAAACGAATTATATAAATGGTTTTAAATTCGTTTCAAAAGCAATTTCAACTTCCTTTTCAATTCAAATCAAAATTGAATTCTTCTTTATAAATTCGTTTCAAAATTCATTTCTATTCAATTCAAATTTCAATTCAATTTGAATTCATTTCAATTCGCTTTCAATTCCATTTGAATTCGTTTTCAATTCAATTCATTTCGAAATCGTTTTAAAATTCAATTCATTTCGAAATCGTTTTCAATTCAATTCATTTCGAAATCGTTTTCAATTCAATTCATTTCGAAATCGTTTTCAATTCAATTCATTTCGAAATCGTTTTCAATTCAATTTATTTCGAAATCGCTTTCAATTCAATTTGAATTCGTTTTCAATTCATTTCGAAATCGTTTTCAATTCAATTTATTTCGAAATCGTTTTCAATTCAATTCATTTCGAAATCGTTTTCAATTCAATTCATTTCGAAATCGTTTTCAATTCAATTCATTTCGAAATCGTTTTCAATTCAATTCATTTCAAAATATTCGATTTCGAAATCACGTTTCAATATTCATTTTAAAATGAATAAAATCGATATAAATATCGTTCACGTCAAAATGGCGTCAATCTAATCCTCACGGCTTCACATATTTCTATTTTCAAATATTCTATTTCAAATATTTCTATTTCAAATATTTCTATTTCAAATATTTCTATTTCAAATATTTCTATTTCAAATATTTCTATTTCAAATATTTCTATTTCAAATATTTCTATTTTTCTCGAAACTGGAATGAGGCCCAATCAATTACCATATAATGTTAATTATATGGATTTTCTACAACACATGTATATATCAACAACGATGAATAATCAACCATCAACCAAAGTGCACTACACTGTATAAGCATCAAATATAGACATTTAACGCTTATAGCAGCTTGTCAATCAATCGATCGACATATTTAATAAATCAGGATGAGTGAACTTCAAATTTCATCCTAACACCCGTGTGGGGTTTCAAACAATCAAACACATATTTTATTTGTGCAGTTAGGCGATGTGTAAAATTTATCGACCCAATCAACGTCATTCAAATAGGTGTACATAAACAAACCGTCTGGTTTGTAAATGAATATTTATTTATTCACATTCACGTTAAAAATTATATTTTTAACGATAACACATTTTATTTTAACATATGAATTTATATTCAGTTCATTCGTTAAATAAAATGCTAATTTTATTTTTCTAACTTATTTTAGAAAATTTCGGCGGCATAACGGCACGATACTAGAAACGGGACAAGGCCTAGCCTTATCCCCGGTCTAGTGAAGGCCCACGCCATTCACACATCAATCAAATCAATTCGTTATGCAAACCACAAACTTTGGAGTAAGGGTCTAACCTAGCCTTACTCCTTCGCCTTATAACGGCGCACGTCTAATCCTAACCAATTTATCGATTCGATTTTTCACACCACAAACCACATTCAAACCAATATCACAATCAATCACCAAACAGTCAAACAAACAAGTCCATGGTCTGTGGACGGGTGTCGGGTGCTACTAAGCACCGTCTGCATCCTAGTATATATATAACTAGAAAAATAAATTGAAAGGTGAGAAATTCTCACCAATAGCTATCCAACTTCAAGACTCTTCTTAATAGAAATCTTCGCCTATTGTCGCTTTCGCCCGTATCCTCTACATATGTAAAAATAGAATTTTTACTATGCTACTCAATATGTAAAAATCGAATTTTGACTTCGCTATTCAATATATAAAAATATGATTTTTACTTTGACTTTCAACATATAAAAATATGATTTTTATTTCGACTTTCAACACATAAAAATATGATTTTTACTTTTGCTTTCACCATATAAAAATATGATTTTTACTTTGCTTGAAAGTTCAAACCTTTCTTCCCATGTTAAAGCTTTTACCTTTAAAACTAAATCAGTTTTTATTTTTTTTTTTATAAAATTCAGTTTTTATCCTTTATTTCAAAAACCAGTTTTTATTTCTAAAAAAAATTCAGTTTTAATACTTTATAAAAAAAATCCAGTTTTATACTTTATAAAAATTTCAGTTTTTAATACTTTATAAATAAATCAGTTTTTTTTTCTATGTTTTAAAATTCAGGTTTTTAAAATGCTTTTAAAAATTCCAGTTTTTAATACTTTTTAAAAATTCCTGTTTTATTACTTTTAAAAATTCCTTTTAAAAATATTCAGTTTTATACCTTTAAAAATATTTAGTTTTTTACTTTTAAACATTTTCAGTTTTTATTTTTAAAACAAAATCATTATTAAAATCGGTTTTTAAAAAAAATAAAAAAAAAATAATAATAATAAAATAAACAGAAATTCTTACTGAGAGGGGGGGGGAGGTCTTCGCAGTTCGTCGGCGGCTTGGGTCTTCGATCGGTGGTGGCAGGAGGGGCTGCTTCGAGGGGGGGGGGGGGTGGCGCGGCTTCTTCGTCGGCGTCGAGGGCTTCAAGGGGAGGCGCTCGGTTGTTTTCACGAGGGGGGGTTCACCTGAGAGGGCGGCGGAGGAGTTGTCGGAGGTGGGGGGAGCAGCGCCTCGCGCGATGTGGCTCCGTCGAGCGGTTTTAGGGCTCCGCCCTCTTTTTTTTTTTATTCTGAAATTTAATTTTTTGAACGGGGGGGGGGGGGCCTGGAGGATAAAAGAGAAAGATATTTTTTTTTTTTTTATTAATTTAATTGCATAAAGTTGACTTTTACCTAAGACCTCGAAACGAGGCCCACCGCCTGTCGTCCATAGCGAATTACCCCCATTCCGAACACAATGGGATATGTATCGTAAGCTGATTCGACCGTTTGAATCAGTTTCCGTTAAATTTACATTTAAATCACTATATTGAATTTTAAACGTACATTTCAAATTACCGGGGTCACATAATAACTCTATAAATTGCAGAAAAATATTTTCTAGCTTCGTATTGACGATACGGTCCTAACAAAACTAGTTTCGTCGAATTCTGAGACTGTTTGAAAAATGGCCAATTTCCAGTCGATTAAAATCAACTGAAACTGGTCAAACGCGTTTTCCTTTGCCACGCTCACATATTGATTCGAAAAATTATGAAATTTGGAATCTAGCAATAACTTTACACTGCGAATCCAACAAAACTGGTTTCGTCGAAATCCGAGGTCGTTTGCAAAATGGCTATTTTTAAGGGCCATATATTATATTAAAATATATATAAATTCCACAGCGACTATTTCTAATTTTCAACTGGACATATCTTATCATTTCTAAGATGAAATCTCAGTTTGTTAACTTCGTTACAAAGATATAGTTATACAGATTCAAATATTTCTTGTTTCGTTCAATTCTGACTTATATTGAATTCTGTATATTCATTTGAAATTAGAAATCGAATTTTCGAACTACCGCGCCATTTTCAATTCCTTTTATAATTATATATAAATATTTATATTCTAACGACGACGCGTATAATATATACGTTCGATTTATATTCTAAATAAATTTCTCGTCGATATTATTTAAAATAATTCATTTTAAATAATCAAAATTCACTAAAATTGCCAAAATAAAAATTTTAAACTGGCCCAGAATTTACGGGTTGTTACAATAAATCATTTTGCAAGTAATTGAAACAAGTTTGGTTGTTATAGTTCATATGAAACTATGTTGGAATTTTGACACCATAATCCGTGTATTAAGTCATGCTTTTGCAAACTTATGAATATGGCTAGGCTATGAATGATATTTGACATAATTGAAATCCATGATTAAGTCTATCTTGTTAAAAAGAATTATATGATGTCATATGTGAGACATGGCTAGGTTAGACTCAAAAATCCCTTTTTTGCAAGTTTAAAGCAAACACCATGATTAGGAATATTTATGCATAAGTATATTTATGCCATGGTTATGTGAACAAATTTAACTATACTTATGCCATGCTTATGTTTGATATTATGCCATGCTTATGTTTGACATTATGCCATGCTTATGCTAGAAATATTTATGCCATGCTTATGTTTGACATTATGCATAAATAAGAATATGGGTTCATGTTGCAGTTAAACCTATGCAAGTTCACATGCCTTGATTCATGTCACCTATGTTACCACTATGCAAGTACACCAGTTTCTATTTTGTATTTCCAACGTCGTATTGCAAGTTCATGCGCTCACATTCCCCTTTTTGTGTATGTAATTACGCTTTAAGCCTCCCCTTTTCGCATGGCTAAATTGGGCTTTAAAAGGCTAAGCCCAATATATAAACGGACGTGTAAAACGGGGGAAAATAACGTTGGGTTAAAATTAATTACTAATGAATGGAAACATAAAATAGAAGGGCCCAAATTCAAGTATGGGTTGGGCCCGTGATTGAAGTAACCTTTACCCCATTAACTTAATAATGGGCCGCAAATATTTACGTATAAGAAATAAAGAAGAATGACAAAATATGTAAATGTAGAACATACGATGTGTTTAACCCGAGGTTGGATTGAGTTGTGATGTAAACCTGCCCGGAACCGCCCGGCTGTCCAGTGGTCACAACAATACCTATCCAACGTGGGAGGTTAAACATGGAGCCCAGCAAGGACCCGAGGTTAGACTGAGTTGTGGCGTAAGACTGCCCGGAACCAACCGGCAACATGCAGCCACAACAATACCTGTCTAATGTGAGAGGTCAGGGCCTTAATAAGACAATTAAGGCTGAGTCAGGATTGTTAGGATTAAGTGAACTAAAGACTTAATCAAAATGGAACATGCTAAACTAAACGGACTGGTGGGGTTAGGTTAGGAAACACTTAACCAACTTAGCATGTTGGCTAGAGATAAGAAAACCTAGTAACGGGGGACCCTTTTCAGCAGTAACCCTAAAAGGTGTATCAGGATACCCTGAAACTAGGCAGGGTGGGGCACGATTACTGGGCTGATTGTAAGAGGTCAAATCGACGGTGGTGGTGTAGCAGTGTAGGTTCTAACGGAGTGCGGGCGTGCACACACTCCGGCGCAGAAAAATAAGGCACTGGACACCAGTAGCATACCTGTGCACTCTAAGGTTGTGTCGGGTTGCCACTATGGGACTTGATACACCCCATGGTGGGACCAGCATAGGTAACTACAGACATCGGGGGCCGTAAGACACATGTAACTATGCGAGTAGGAGCCGATCATCATTGAATGGATCACATCACCCTGATTATGGGGTGCAAATTGGAAACTAGTTTATATGGGTTCAGAGATTAACATGGGGTACGATAGTATATTCGACCCTAGACAACTTAACCAAGTTTATTGTGCATGCCCACTTCTTGCTTATACTTATCATACCCAGTTCTTTATTCATAGACAAAATAGTACTAGACTTACTCAGGCTTTATGTCTGACTCTATTTTTCTTTCGTCTTCTTTCTTCCGTTCCCCCCCCCCCAGGTCCTCAGGGAGGGAACACAGCAGCTTGACCAACCTTAGCATCCAGCTTGAAGAAGAGAAATGTATTGCTTGGACTTTCCTGTTTTGAACTATGGCTTTGGACAATCCACTATGGGGCTTTTGCAGTTTATCTATGTTTTATTTATGCTTCTTTAAATAATGTACTCAAGACAGATTATGAAAGTGTTATGTTTTTGGAAAGGATGTTGTTGTAACACGTATTTGACTTTATGAAATAAAAGTTTGTTGTTCTTCCGCTGTTTACAAATATGTGTTCTTATATCTGTCTTGTATATCTGTGACTTGTACTTATAAACCTCCACCAAAATTAGGGCATTCCCTTTGAGAGTGACCCTAACGGAGGTGGGGTGTTTCACTTGGTATCAGAGCATAGGTTTACCAGATAAGATAAAAAGTTTTGAAAAATTATTTTTCAAAAAGGAAATTTAAAGAAGCATTTTTAAAAGAAAAATATTATTTTATTTTAAAAAAGGCAAAGTCCACTCCCCAAAGCCATAGGTACTATCTCTTATCCTTCGTTTTGAATCAATCCTTTTTGTTTCAGCATGTCCCAAGAACTCAACTTGCCGGAAGGGGTACCAATACCTGGTTGGTTTAGACGGTTCTTAGAAGCAAGGGCCACTCAGCTAGGTCCTACCATTCCTCCTCCTCCAGCTGAAGGAAACAATCCAGCTGCAGCAGCACCTTTTCCTCCACCTCCTCCTCGGGGAAACGCGTTCGCTAAGATATGTAAAGATTTTAAAGCTATGGGAGGAAGGGATTTCCATGGAACTGAGTCCTTCGTGGCAGCTAGAAATTGGCTGAAAGAAACGGAGGACCTATTCATCATCTTTGAGGTAGAAGATAGGCAAAAAGTACAATTGGCGGTGTGGCTATTGAAGGGCGAGGCTTCCTACTGGTGGGAAGTCACTAATGCTGAAAGACCAGTGGAGACATGGGAGGACTTTAAGGCAAGGTTTGAGACCAAATTTCTCTCAGATGCAGAAAGAAGTTTGCAGTTGGAAAAATTCTTATTTCTTAAGCAAGGGGACAAGACTGTCAGAGAGTATGTGAATCAGTTCGATGAGCTGGCAAGGTTTGGACTGGACCTAGTCAACACCCCGCACAAGAAGGCTCTCCGTTTCGTCAAAGGGTTAAATGAGCCATTACACAGTTTGGCCATGACCCATATACCCATGGGAGCCACGTATGAAAGATTGGTGCAAATGGCATTGCTGAATGAAGAGGATAAGGGCAAGAAGGAGACAAAGGCAGAAAGCTCTCAAGAGAAGAAAGAGGGTTTGCAGCCCAAGAAGACAGACTTTAAGAAGGGCGGGAAAGGCAACAAAGAGAAGAGGAAGTGTAATTTCTGTGGCAAAGTGGGACACTTAGTAAAGGACTGCCGGAAAAAGAAGGCCAAGGAGAATGGTGGGTGCTTTTCGTGCGGTCAGACAGGCCACAGGGCTAAGGACTGCCCAAGGAAACGAGGACAGGGGCAGGGCACTGGATCCACCCCAGGGGCACAGGTCCATGTGCTAGAAGCGCCACCTTTGCAACAACGAGGTACAAATACTTCTGTAGAAAGTGTAGTTTATCTTTATGATCACCCCGTTCGCACTTTATTTGATTCCGGCGCATCACACTCCTTTATCTCGTCTGCTTTAGTAGAATCTCTGCACCTAAGAACTAGTATGGTAGAGGACCCCTTAATTGTTTCAAACCCAATTGGGGGCCCAGCTCATTTGTCTATGATCTGTCTGGATTTGAAAATTTCTATCCTAAGTGTTGAATTTCTATGTAGTGCCTTTGTTTTGGGCTTTTCGGGGTATGGTTTGATTTTGGGTATGGATTGGCTATCCAGTAATGGGGCCATCCTTGATTGTGAGAAAAGGGTTGTTAGGCTCCTAACCCAGCTCGGTAATACTTTGGAAATTTCTTGTAATCCCTCGTATGCGGTTATGCTTAGTTATCTTGAATCGCTAGATGCCTCTGTTGAAAATTTGAAATCAGTTAGAGTGGTCCGGGAATATCCGGATGTCTTCGAAGAGGTGAAGGGCTTGCCTCCGAAGCGGGAAATAGACTTCCGCATATATCTTGTAGATAATGCAAAGCCCGTTGCGTTGCCCGTTAGACATATGGCTCCACGAGAAAGGAAAGAGCTCAGTAAACAGATTAAAGAGCTTCTAGAAAAGGGGTTCATTAGGAGGAGCATTTCGGAATGGGGCGCTCCAGTGGTGTTCGCTACAAAGGCGGATGGTTCACTCCGTCTATGTGTTGACTATAGGGAGCTCAATAAGCTAACGAAAAAGAATAGGCACCCTCTCCCTAGAATTGACGATTTATTTGACCAGCTTGTAGGAGCGTCTGTTTTCTCCCAACTCGATTTAGCAACCGGTTTTCATCAGCTAAGGGTGGCTGAAGATAGCATCGATAAAACGGCGTTCAGAACCCCAGACGGCTTCTTTGAATGGCTTGTCATGCCTTTCGGCTTGACAAATGCACCTGCGTACTTCGTGGACCTAATGAGTAGGGTATTTAGAGATTTCCTCAACAAATTCGTAGTGGTCTTCGTAGATGATATCCTTATCTTCTCAAAGAGTGAAGAGGAACATGCTCAGCACCTAAGGGCAATCATGGAAACTTTGCGAGTCCATCAACTAAAAGCCAAATTCTCCAAATGCCACTTTTGGAGAGAAGAGGTGAGGTTCCTTGGGCACATAGTATCCAAACAAGGGTTAGCAGTGGACCCTGCTAAGGTAGTGGCGGTACAGGATTGGAAGACACCAAGGAATGCAACTGAGGTCCGAAGCTTTCTAGGACTAGCAGGTTTCTATCGAAAGTTTATAAGGGATTTTGCGAAAATCTCAGCTCCGCTCACGAAATTGACTAAGAAGAATCTAGTATTCAATTGGGACTTGGATTGCGAGTTTGCTTTCCAACGGCTGAAAAGGGCTCTTACAACAGCCCCAGTCTTGACGCTACCAGATGGGAGCAAGATGTTCACTGTTTATACGGATGCATGTGGGACAGGGCTAGGCGCCGTCTTAATGCAAGAAGGAAGGGTAGTAGCTTATGGCGGGAGGCAGTTGAAGGTGCACGAAAAGAACTACCCAACCCACGATCTTGAGTTAGCCGCCATCGTTTTTGCACTCAAGTCTTGGCGACACCATCTCCTAGGTGAGAAGTTCGAACTTTACACTGACCATAAATCGTTGAAATATCTTTTCTCGCAGAAGGACCTTAACTTGAGGGAACAAAGATGGATGGAGTTTCTTGCCTCGTACGATTTCGAAATCTCCTACACTCCGGGCAAAGGCAACGTAGTGGCAGACGTGTTGAGCCGAAAGAAATTGACCCTAAGCCCGTTGTTTGTTGAAAGACAAAGCCTAGAGTTTATAGCCAGCTTCGACTTTAGGCCTTCCTCCGATTTCGTACCAGGCTTGCTTGCATCTCTCGAAGTGCGCCCAACTTTAGTGGATTCAGTAGGGACAGCACAACGCGAAGACCCTCAGCTTGTGGAAATAATTGATAGGCTAATTAGGGGTGAGACTTCAAGTCACCTCAACAGATACTCCATCGACGATAAGGGTTTGCTAAGGCGAGACGGAAGACTATGCGTCCCAAAGATAAAAGATTTAGTAAAGAAGGTTCTCGAGGAAGCACATCACTCCAAGATGACGATACACCCAGGCGGAGATAAAATGTACAAAGACATAAAGAGGACTTTCTTCTGGAACGGCATGAAAAAGGACGTGGCAGAATTCGTTTCTAAGTGTATGGTGTGCCAACAGGTTAAGGCGGAACAGAAAAAGCTTGGCGGACTGCTACATCCTTTGGAGGTCCCGCAGTGGAAGTGGGATAGCATCTCAATGGACTTCATCGATGGGCTGCCTAGGTCTAGGAGAGGCAACACTAGTATTTGGGTAATAGTGGATAGGCTTACTAAAAGCGCCCACTTTTTACCTGTCAAAAGTAAAAGAACTGCCTCATCCCTAGCATCACTTTACCTTAAGGAAATCGTTCGACTCCATGGAATACCATCTAGCATTGTTAGTGACCGAGACCCCATCTTCACCAGCGAGTTTTGGCGGAGTCTGCAAGAAGCAGTAGGAACGCAGTTATGCTTGAGCACAGCCTATCATCCCCAAACCGACGGCCAAACAGAGAGAGTGAACAGAGTTTTGGAAGACCTCTTAAGACTATGCGTCCTTGACTTCGGAGGGACATGGGAAGACCACCTTCCTTTGGTGGAATTTGCCTACAACAACAGCTATCAAGCGACCATCGGAATGGCGCCCTTCGAAGCTTTGTATGGAAGACCGTGCCGATCGCCCACTTGTTTGTGGGAGTCTACTGATAAGCTCATACTTGGACCAGATATGATCTGAGAGACCTCAGGGAAAGTAGACTTAATACGAAGAAGGATGAAGACGGCCCAAGACAGACAAAAGTCCTACGCCGATAAGAGGAGGACCGACCTTGAATTCGAGGTTGGAGACAGAGTTTTTCTCAAGGTATCACCGCTAAGGAGCGTTGTTCGTTTTGGAACCACAGGAAAGCTAGCGCCAAGATTCGTAGTGCCATTCCCTATTATCGAGAAAATTGGGAAGATGGCTTATAGATTAGAGCTACCCGAGAAGTTGGCCGGAGTCCACAACGTTTTTCACGTTTCACACCTTCGAAAATGTCTACATGAGACTGCTGAAGTGGTAGAGCCAAGTATCCTCGAAGAGGCCGAAGTGGAACGCGAAGCAACCATAAGGAGAGTTCCAACCCGCATCTTAGGAACGGAAGTGAAGAAGCTACGCAACCGCGAAGTCAAGCTCGTCAAAGTTCAGTGGAGCGACGCCGAGGGAGACGCGACTTGGGAAACTGAAGCTAGAATACACACTGCCTACCCTTTTCTGTTCGAGGGTACATCCTTGATCTTTCTTTTTCCTTAAGTTGCGCTTTTATCTATCTTTTTAGGTATATTTCCTCGGCCGTATCTTTTAGATAGAATCTTTTTGGATGGAAACATGTAGTTGAAACATGTTATGGATGATGGTTGCAAGTGGTTGCAAGTGATTGCTAGTGGTTGCTCGTGGTTGCATATACACACACAATCTAGGTTTTAGATCGGCTCAGTCACTTCATATTGCATATGCATATATGTTTGCATTCGTATATGGTTGAACTTTAATGTGTTGTCATATGGATGTTGCATTTGTATGAATGATTGTGCACTCATGTAGAATCAAGAATAGGAAAAATTTTGCATACATAATGGATTCATGGCACTTACATAATTCGCATTAAGGAGGTCAACTGAATCAGTAGACAGCCTGATTTTGCATTAGATAAGTACATGTATACACACACACTTTGCATATGATCATGAAGCATTAGAAGTCTTTTAAGGACAATGGATGCTCGTGTTTGATGGATGAGTAGATGGATGATTGGATGTTAGGATATACGTTTTCCTACACTTGAAGATTTCGGGGACGAAATCCTTTTAAGTGGGGGAGAATGTAACACCCCGAAAATTCTATAACTGTGAAATTAACAAATTAAAGTATAATTAATTTGAAATCAAAGAACCAAGGGAAACGGGATACGCCATTGCGTTCGTCTCGGAAAAATACGCAAAATAGAATCCGAGTTTTCGAAAAACGGAGTCCGTATGAAGAAGATATGGCCTTCGGAAGTTTTGAGTTAAATTTAAAATTCAAACAGAATTAAACAATTAAATATTCCGAAGTGGGGCCCAATGGGCCAGGGTGGAAGAACACCCGCCTGGGCCACCCAGGTCGACTGGGCTGTCGACCTGGGCTACCCATGTCGACAGGGCTGTCGACAGCCCTGTCGACAGGGGTATCGACCTGGTCGAGCCCAGTTAACCTGGCTGGCCAGGTCGGTGTGTGGTCGAATTTCTGTGGTCTGCTTTGTCATTAGGGCTAGGTGGCGGGTTTTTATTGGTCTCTCTTCCTAATGAATGGCTACGATCTAACCTAGCAACATCAAGGGTCCTAATCAATTCCTAACCTCTATATAAACAACCCTAGACTAAACCCTAATCTATTCATTCAAAATAAGATTATAGCCGCCATGTTGCTGAGGAACGACAAAGAGTAGCCGCCGACTAAAGAGAGAGTTAGGAAGAAAGTTCTAAGCCTAAAGCTTAAAGAGACCTAAATCAAATCAATTCAACAAAGGAATTTGCGTCTTCAATCTCTTAATTAGAGAATTCATCACACCATTGTAAGTAGAGTATTACTTTGGTATGAATAAACAATTGTGTAGATATGTATGCTTGAATTGTGGCAATAAAATTCATATTTGTGCGGTCTTATCAATTTATATACGTTTGGATATTCTGAATTATGTCATTCAATTATAAAGAACTACATGCGGTAGTTCTATGCAAGTATACGTTTGGAATATTGCGCAAATTATGTAATCTATGTTGAAGCTACATGTATGTAGTTGATTGAAATTCATGCAAGTTTGGGGCTTTGTTATTATGCCATCATGATGTATATTTTTGTGCATAAATCATTTTGCAAGTAATTGAAACAAGTTTGGTTGTTATAGTTCATATGAAACTATGTTGGAATTTTGACACCATAATCCGTGTATTAAGTCATGCTTTTGCAAACTTATGAATATGGCTAGGCTATGAATGATATTTGACATAATTGAAATCCATGATTAAGTCTATCTTGTTAAAAAGAATTATATGATGTCATATGTGAGACATGGCTAGGTTAGACTCAAAAATCCCTTTTTTGCAAGTTTAAAGCAAACACCATGATTAGGAATATTTATGCATAAGTATATTTATGCCATGGTTATGTGAACAAATTTAACTATACTTATGCCCTGCTTATGTTTGATATTATGCCATGCTTATGTTTGACATTATGCCATGCTTATGCTAGAAATATTTATGCCATGCTTATGTTTGACATTATGCATAAATAAGAATATGGGTTCATGTTGCAGTTAAACCTATGCAAGTTCACATGCCTTGATTCATGTCACCTATGTTACCACTATGCAAGTACACCAGTTTCTATTTTGTATTTCCAACGTCGTATTGCAAGTTCATGCGCTCACATTCCCCTCTTTGTGTATGTAATTACGCTTTAAGCCTCCCCTTTTCGCATGGCTAAATTGGGCTTTAAAAGGCTAAGCCCAATATATAAACGGACGTGTAAAACGGGGGAAAATAACGTTGGGTTAAAATTAATTACTAATGAATGAAAACATAAAATAGAAGGGCCCAAATTCAAGTATGGGTTGGGCCCGTGATTGGTGTAACCTTTACACCATTAACTTAATAATGGGCCGCAAATATTTACGTATAAGAAATAAAGAAGAATGACAAAATATGTAAATGTAGAACATACGATGTGTTTAACCCGAGGTTGGATTGAGTTGTGATGTAAACCTGCCCGGAACCGCCCGGCTGTCCAGTAGTCACAACAATACCTATCCAACGTGGGAGGTTAAACATGGAGCCCAGCAAGGACCCGAGGTTAGACTGAGTTGTGGCGTAAGACTGCCCGGAACCAACCGGCAACAGGCAGCCACAACAATACCTGTCTAATGTGAGAGGTCAGGGCCTTAATAAGACAATTAAGGCTGAGTCAGGATTGTTAGGATTAAGTGAACTAAAGACTTAATCAAAATGGAACATGCTAAACTAAACGGACTGGTGGGGTTAGGTTAGGAAACACTTAACCAACTTAGCATGTTGGCTAGAGATAAGAAAACCTAGTAACGGGGGACCCTTTTCAGCAGTAACCCTAAAAGGTGTATCAGGATACCCTGAAACTAGGCAGGGTGGGGCACGATTACTGGGCTGATTGTAAGAGGTCAAATCGACGGCGGTGGTGTAGCAGTGTAGGTTCTAACGGAGTGCGGGCGTGCACACACTCCGGCGCAGAAAAATAAGGCACTGGACACCAGTAGCATACTTGTGCACTCTAAGGTTGTGTCGGGTTGCCACTATGGGACTTGATACACCCCATGGTGGGACCAGCATAGGTAACTACAGACATCGGGGACCGTAAGACACATGTAACTATGCGAGTAGGAGCCGATCATCATTGAATGGATCACATCACCCTGATTATGGGGTGCAAATTGGAAACTAGTTTATATGGGTTCAGAGATTAACATGGGGTACGATAGTATATTCGACCCTAGACAACTTAACCAAGTTTATTGTGCATGCCCACTTCTTGCTTATACTTATCATACCCAGTTCTTTATTCATAGACAAAATAGTACTAGACTTACTCAGGCTTTATGTCTGACTCTATTTTTCTTTTGTCTTCTTTCTTCCGTCCCCCCCCCCCCAGGTCCTCAGGGAGGGAACACAGCAGCTTGACCAACCTTAGCATCCAGCTTGAAGAAGAGAAATGTATTGCTTGGACTTTCCTGTTTTGAACTATGGCTTTGGACAATCCACTATGGGGCTTTTGCAGTTTATCTATGTTTTATTTATGCTTCTTTAAATAATGTACTCAAGACAGATTATGAAAGTGTTATGTTATGTTTTTGGAAAGGATGTTGTTGTAACACGTATTTGACTTTATGAAATAAAAGTTTGTTGTTCTTCCGCTGTTTACAAATATGTGTTCTTATATCTGTCTTGTATATCTGTGACTTGTACTTATAAACCTCCACCAAAATTAGGGCATTCCCTTTGAGAGTGACCCTAACGGAGGTGGGGTGTTTCACCATACCACTATGTCGCCATACTAGGTTCTACAAATAAAACCGCAAAGTCACGTATTTGGAAATTGTATTTCCGTCCGTGAACCGAGGCAAGGGATCGTCCTCTACCGATTCGAGACGCTCTAGCCCGTGTCTCAGGTCAGAGCTCGAGTGACCTTTGGATCGTCAGGGTCGGTCCACCGATGTGGATAATTACGCCTGAACACTACGTTTCCCTGCCCTTTGGGGCGTCAATGAGCCAATGAATGACTCCATCGAACCCGTATCGTCCGATCTAACCGAGGTGCCTCGCAATAGCAACAACCACACAGGTGAAAAGTATATAAATGTCAACCAGTTTAAGCATTGACACCACCCTAGCTAGAAGGAAATGCATGACCTTCCTGATGTCCTCTCCCATTTCTAGTTCACAACCGGGGTGTGAGGCTCACGAATTAACGCCACACAAAGCTATGCCACACAGGCTGTGCTTTGATCATCAACAACATGACTCTACTTTTCAACAGAAGCCTTTATCATTTGCATCTTAGCATGCCACACAGGCAAACCACTCCATGCAACCGATATTCATCAATCACACAGAATGATTTCCAATGTCGGACACACAGTCCATTTACAAGTCCGTTCTGGGTCTGAACGAAACCGGAGGCACCTTGTACCTCGCATATCCATCGATCTCCAAGTACGTCTGGACGGCCACCAACTGATTCCCTCCTCTTGGGTGTACAACCCAATTAAGATCATCAGTAATTATCCAAACGATGTGAAGACCTCCGGTCTTCGACCACCATCTTCATCCTCGTCCCCACGTCGAATCAGTTATTCAGAATGGGATAAACTCGGTCTTTCTGAACAACTCGTGTATATAAGAAACAAGTGTTACACAAACAAAACATATGCCTCATTCCAATTCATCTGTCACTAACCGTAAATTAGTAAGAGAACAATTTCCCAAATATTAACCCCGAAGGCCGAAACCAACGTCAGATCAATACCCAGGAAACCATTCATCATAACTAATCTTCAGTTAGTTGCTAAATTTCACATTCTTAGGGAAAGGTTCCCATTAATTTTATCAAAGATAAATTATTTAAATTTATTCTTTAATCTTCTTTTGAATATCAATTCAAACCAAATTATGGTTTATCCAAACTAGTCTGGATTAACGAACCTTACTGAAGTAATCAATTGTTAAATTTCCCAACCCCAACCTATTCATCCCATGAAGTAAAACTGGTAATACTTCATATCTATCACCACAGTGTTATCGGTAAATTCAATTACCATTTCACGTTTAAATCTAATTAAAGATTTAACTATCGCCTGGAGTAAAACTGGTGGTACTCCATTCTCGATCATTTCTTGAATTTGATAATTTTAATTATCAAATTCAATTTTCAATCTATTTAAATATTCATTAAAACTCCACTTAGTTTTAATCTTTAACTGCGTTAAAGAACATATGTCATTTAAAACACGGATCACGATAAACCCAAAATCACATTTCATTTCCATCAGCCATTAACCGTAAATTAGCAAGTGAACAATTCCCTAAGTAATAACCCCGAAGGCCAAAACCAACATCAGATCGATACCCAGGAAACCATTCAACTTATCTAATCTTTAGTTAATTCCTGATTTTCTTAACTCCATTGGGTCTAAGAATAGTGTTATTAAAGATACCATTCACGACGACCCAAATCACATTCCATTAATTATCGGGTTAAAGAACAAATGTTATTTAAAACACCGTTCACGATAAACCCAAAAATCAATCCCAATTCAATTCCAATTAAATATCATTTAATTGGTACACTTCATTAAATCTAAATAAAAAGATTTAATCTTTTTCTCAACTGGGTTTAAGAACAGTGTTAATGAAGACACCATTCACGACAAATCCAAATCCCATTTGATATTAAATACAAGGCTCTTAATAGAAAATACATCGGCTTATATTCAATACCAAATTCTACGACCAACAAATATCGTATTGGAAATAACGATATAAATATATTCTTTCAAATTCCCATAACAATATATGTATAATCACGAAATCTCACATCGAAATATTCCGAAGACAATTTCGATTCAAATCCATTTTCAATCTATATATTGGAAATTCTGGTTATTTTCAAAACCATTTCAAATCCAATTTATTTATTTTTCAAAATAATTGAATTTTAATTCCAGTTCAAAACTAGTTCATTTCGATAAAAATATATTTTTATCTTTTCAAATATGGAGTTTTTCATCCCAATTCTTTCCCAATCATTTCTTATGATTTTACATTAATTGTTAATATTTTTAATAATTTTATCAAGGCCCGTACAGTCGATTTCCATCAACGGCCATCGAACTGCACTTACAACAACCTTCTCTAAATTTGATTTGGACATAATTCCAATTCCAACCGTTAGATTTCTAATTTCTCATATTCGTTAGAAAGCACTTTTCCATACGAACCCAACGGTTCGGTTTTAGGAGAATCCGACGGGCGGATCTCCCGTAACGTCCATTCGAAGTCAATGGTCGAAATTCGCGAACTATCGCGGCGCGGCGCGTTCTATTCAGGCCATTATATTATATATATGTAATATATATTTCATCGATTTCAATTCAAAATGTATTTTATAAATCGTTTTAAATTCGTTTTCAAAACGTTTTCAACTTCACATTCAATTTCTAATCAAAATTGAATATTCCATATCATTAATCTATAAATGATAATATTTTCAAAATGTTATATTATGAAATCACTTCCTTTTATATATTCATTATAAAAATGAATAAAATCGATATAAATATCGTTCACGTCAAAAAGGCGTCAATCTAATCAACACGGCTTTATTCAACACATGAATATTTATTCTATTCAACACATGAATTTATTTTCTATTCAACACATGAATTTATTTTCTAAATTGGAATGAGGCCCAATCAATTACCATATAATGTTAATTATATGGATTTTCTACAACACATGTTGTAACAACCCACCTCCGCTAGGGTCACTCACAAAGGGAATGCACTAGATTTGGAGGAGCGTTATCAAGGTAAACAATCACAGATTTATTACAAGACAGAACATAAATAAAACGGCAGAAGAATCAAAAGCTAAATTTCATTACTTTCAAAAAGAGTCAAAACCTTTTACATCCAAAGTACCAAATAGCCAAAGTCATTATTTTCCATTACAAATTCTATCTTGCATAAACAAAGAAGCATAAACTTAAAACAACAAAAGTAGCTTAATTCCCCAAAGGTAGTAGAAATGCAGCCATAGCATAGTTCATGATCAAACCATACATGAGCTGAACCGAAAGCAAGCGAAATCCAAGCTAAGTGCTAGAGTTTCCTCCCTGAGAACCTGGGGGGAAACGAAAGAAAAAGAGGCAAAAGAAAATGGATTAGTCATAAAGACTGGTAAGTCCTAGTGTCTTTCAGCATAAAAACAGATAAAGGTAGCATGACATGTATAAACTAAAAATAAACATAAGGATGCTGTCAAGATAGGAAAGATAGACTAAGGTAACATAATAAATCAAGCATAGCATCGCATGTTCAAGGTTCGTTACACCAATCGTTCCAATATCCCAACCCATGTCATAAGTTAACCATGAAATGATCCCTTGGCCCGATATCGTGAATGACCCATTACTAGGTCAAACGAAACGATCTACTAATCGATCGGCTCCCTACAAGTTCTAGCTCGTCATGTGTCTGTGTCATACGGCCCTATCACGAATGTAGTCACCTGTGCTAGGTCCACCATAGGGTGTATCAAGCCCTATGGTGCCAACCACCGACACGAATCAAGAATGCACAGATAATCCTACTAATGCCTAATGCCTGCTTTTTCAACTCCGGACCACGTGCACGACCATAGCCCACTGAACCTACACTGGCGCACCAACACAGCCATCGATCTGGTCGCTTACAATCAGTCCAGCAATCGTGCCCCACCCTGCCTAGTTCCAGTGTACCGTGATACATTAGTGGGTAACTGCTGAAATGGACTGCGTAACTAGGGTTTCCGTCCAACAGGTTAAGTGTTGTCATTTAAATTCGAGACTTAACCCCCTATCAGTCTAGCATGTCAAATTGGATAAGTGTTGTAATTTAAGTTCGTGACTTAGCCCTACAATTCACGTGTCAAGTTGGTTAGGTGTTGTCGTTCAAGTTCATGACCTAACCCTACCAATCATGTTTCAAGTTGGTTAAGTGTTGTCTTTAATCTTCATGACTTAAACCTATCATGTGGCATTAATTAACTAATGCACCCCAACCTCTCACATCAGACCTGTTTTTGTTGTCACTGGATATGCCGGGCGGTTCCGGGCAGAATTACACCACAACTCAGTCTGACCTCGGGTTTCAAGCGTGATATGACCAACTACCCATGTAATGACCCGCATTGGCAGAGGTATTTTAATTAATTCATTTAATTATTTGAAGGGTAATTAAAAGAATTTAATGATCCTTGAATTAAATAATGATGAATATTTAATTAAAATAATAAATTAAATTCTGAAATAATCAGAATTGGCTGAAATGGCGATATGGTGTGAACTGGATCATCTGTGATATTTAATTCAGTTTAGAATTGAATTAGAATAATGAATATATTATTTGAACGACAATTTGAACGTATAATTATAATATAATTAAAATCGAGCTCGAAATGGCACGGCAGTTCGCTATTTGGCGATTTGAACTTCAACTGAATGTACAGGGTTCGTTTTAAGCCGGATTTCTGTGAAACAAGAAACGTGTGGAGCTGGTGGAGTATATCTTTCTAATGGAAGAGAAAAATCAGGATTTCGTCGTGTAGATTTTGAGATATGTCCAAATCAAATTCTAGAAAAGTCGCTGTAGAATTCCTTTATAATTTATAAAGGAATTATTTAGATTTTTAAAAGGGATTTCAATATAAATCAAATATCGGGTTGATCCAGAAGTGAATATCGAGTTGTAAATACATACAGGAATGTTCAAGAGTTGTGTGGTATGCCACTGTGAATATAGACGATAATATTTAATTTTAAATATTTAATTTAATTATATTTAAATATATTTATATATTTTAATAGGCTATTTAGAGCGTTAAAAATAGCCACTTTTGCAAACGAAGTCAGAATTCGACGAAACCAGTTTTGTTGGATCCGCAATATCAAATAGTTGTTAGATTTCCAGTTTCGTGATTTTTAGAGTCACTGTGTGGCCGTACGGATTTTTAGACTGTAAAATAGTCAGTATTTCGACAGTCAAAAATACGCTGTGTGAGCATACAGAGTCGGAATTCGACGAAACCACTTTCGTTGGGACCATAATGTCGAGCTCTAGCTACATGTCCAGTTTCGTGATTTTTGGGTATCATGTGTGATTACAGGGATTTTTAAAGGACCAGAAACGAATAGAGAATCGAATAAATTAAATAAATAAAAGAAAACAATATCCTAATGTTTGTATGATCCTAACCATGGCCACGTATTCACCTTTTCAACCTCACAACAAAAGCCCATTCCCGTATATAAACTCTTTGTTCAGCCGACACTTAAGAAAAATCAAAACGTGAAAGTTGGATCCTCCATAAATCAAAGTAAATCAAAATAAAATCCAAACAATTTCAAACATGTATAATTGGAATTGTCTTGCTTTTCTCTTCAAACTGGTATGCTACTTTTATGGTGCGACGCAGTTTTAGGATACTCGAAAATCAACAGCGATCCTAGGATTTCCGATTCGGGGTAGAATAAACCATCGATTGAATTTTCGAGTTGAGATTGGGATTGTTGATGAGATTTAGTTGTTTGCCTGAGGTGTTTGGGGATTCCGATGTTGTTTCGGGTGGTGCGACTCCTTGTAGTCACGGTGGAAGCGTCAGGTAAAACCGGTGGAAGGGGATGTCGAGTATTACTTTGAGGGGATGAGCTGATGCAGAACTCGAAAGGGAGTTGGATGGCAGGACCAGTTTGGGTTTTAATGGAGTGATGAGGGAGCGGTGGATCTCAGAGTGGGCGGTAAAGGGTTGGAGTAGGCTTCGATGTTTACTGGAGTTTTATCACGGGGAAGAAGAGATTTTGGTGGATGCGGTTGGGTCTAAAAGGAAGTGGGCTGGTCAAAAATAGTGTGGGCTTTCTTTTCGTTTGGGCCTGGGTTATAGGAGTGAAGAAGGGGAGTACAAGGGGATGGGCTGAGTTTATAATAGTAAGGCCTATTTCAAAATACACTAAGTTTAAAATTAAAGTAAATATGGTATAAACTTATAATTGTCATATATGGTACATATTTTATCAGAATTGCGAAAACCCGGATCTGTTGGAATCATAGGATCGGAGGCTACACCTTGGAACTTGTCTAGAGCTATTCAGAGGTCGTTACAATTTATAGTGAAATAAATTGTCCAATCTGAAACAACGACAATTATCATTATTAACGATGATAGTCCAATGTGAGTAAATCTCACTAACTCTGAACTGTTTATAATTTCATATTGTATTTTTAGAACTGTTAGATATTGGTTGATTGACTGTATGTTGACTGTTTGATTGAACTGCTAGTCAGTTAATGAATTTCTATATTGATTCTGTTTAACAGAATATATCATATGGAACTAAAAAGTGATGTTATCTATATTGTTTAACATCTGTGATGCAGGGAAACAGGTTGGAGGAATCCAACTGGATTCCTCAACATTTATTTTACTGTGATTCATATATTGTGATATATGATGTGATATATAATCTGTTGTTGATTATGTGTGTTTGGACGATATTTATCGTTGTTATATGGTATGTTAAATACCATAAGAAATACTGGATATGGGGAAGGGGATTTTCAAAGTGTATTTTGAAAATGAATTATTTATATAAAATCGATGGATTTTATATAGGAAAGGAAAAGAATTTTTATAAAAGAAATATTTATAAAATCAAAGGATAAGTTAGAATAAAAGGAAATCATTTGTAAAGTGAAGAACCGTTACTAAAAGTAAATCTTTATAAATGAATAGTTTATTCGAAAAGGAGTTAATCGATGTTAGTTAATCGATTAGAGAATAAAGTTAAAAGGAGTTAATCGATGTTAGTTAAGCGATTAGAGCTAAAGTTAAAAGGAGTTAATCGATGTTAGTTAATCGATTAGAGAATAAAGAAAAGGAGTTAATCGATGTTAGTTAATCGATTAGAGAATAAAGAAAAGGAGTTAATCGATGTTAGTTAATCGATTAGAGAATAAAGAAAAGGAGTTAATCGATGTTAGTTAATCGATTAGAGAATAAAGAAAAGGAGTTAATCGATGTTAGTTTAATCGATTAGAATTAAAGAAAATGAGTTAATCGAATATAGTTTATTCGAATAGAAAGAAAATGAGTTAATCGAATATAGTTTATTCGAATAGAAAGAAAATGAGTTAATCGAATATAGTTTATTCGAATAGAAAGTAAAAGGGGTTGTCGAATATAGTTTATTCGAAGAAAGTAAAAGGAATTATCGAATATAGTTTATTCGAAAGGAGTTAAGTGAAATGAGTAATCCAATAGTGTTAGTCCAATAGAGTTAATTGATAAGGGTTAATCGAATAGAGTTAAGTGAAAAGAGTCAATCGAATATAGCTATTTGAAGGAGGGTTAAGTAAGGAAGTTAGTAAAGGGATATAAAGTGAACTTTGTCTATTTCAAAGTTAGAAATGTTGTTCAGTTAAGGTCTGAGAGGTAGTCTACCCCAACTTGATTGGCTTCGTTTTTAACTAGGGAGTAGTTAAGGTTCGGCAGTAAAGGAAATGGTTTGAGTTGACACCGCGATGGTTTGTTTAAAACATCTGACTAAGTCCAATGAAGAAGCTTTGGAAATGTTTTCCAAATAAGAAACTTGAATTGTTTTCTAATATAGAAAACAAGAAATGGAAATGTTTTCCATTGTTAATAACGTATATTTTCCAAATTTAGAAAATAAGAAATGTTGAATATAGGGAAAACAGGAGATGAAAAATGAACTAAGGAGATGAATGTTAAATGATGTTTGATCGATATAATTTCCATTTGGAAATAATATCGTTGTTTGCACACTTGTTTTTATTCGATAGTTAAATCACAGACTATCGAAGTTTTGACCATTTTAACGCTGTTAATATGGAGAGACCGGTTGGATTATTATCCAAAGAACCACTCTGTATTGGCATAAGCGTTGCGAATCATATATGCCAAAGAAAATTGAAGACGGAGTCATGCAAGGGCTATCTTGTTTACAGAATAGTGCCTTCGGTTCATCCTGTTCCTGGATGACTTGTATGGACGGATGTCTGACAGAGTATTTCCAGACGATCACGTATATTGATTTCTCCAACCGTACCAAGAGTGGAAGCGGAGAAGGAAACTTCTTTTAGCTAACACATAATGTATGGTTGAGGACGTAAATCGGTGATTTGATGGATTTGACGATGTGACATTCGAAGGGAATCTGGTGTGATGATAAAGCGTAGCTTCTAGCCTCACATCCGGTAAATGACAGAAATCGGGCAGGCAGCATGGCTAAGTCGGTCGCACCGAAGTCGGGTGTATAATCACCTGATCTAGAGTTTCATTTATTTCCAAAAATCTATTGTTGATGCTGTCCCATTCGGGAAACAGTTGCTGATCCCAACTGTTGGTGATATACATTCGATACACTCAAGCGAAATGAGTGGTCGGTCATGTGTGGCCGGGTTGCAAGATGTTCTTGTTGAACCCAGTGTATTCCTCTCTAGAGGTACACTAGCGAAAGGTGGTTCCATACCTTGTCATAGTTGGAAATCCATTACCCAATACGTGCTTGCGGTTTTGATTGTATACTATATATGTAGAACGTGAAATGAAAGCGTTTCTGCTAGATGATTATTATATTGTGTTGATAGACATTATTATAATATCAAAAGGTTTTTGATATAATGATAATTTGGATTCTCATAAGGGAAAAACCCGTTCCGTTATACGGCGTGGTCTCATGAGATATCACTTACCTATTTTGAACTGTTTTAAACTGTTTTACTCACACCACTCCCATGACTGGCCCGGAGTTTACTTTGTTGTTTTCCCTAAACTCTTGGGTGCCTAAATTTGTATGGGCAGTCAAGTAGTCGGGATTTACAGATATAGTTGAAGAGCTGGAGCAGGAGGCTTCAGGATCATATATCTATAGTTATTTCCGCTGTGTTGTAAGTGATGTACTTTGATATTGATGTATATTCAAGTACAGATTTGTATTTCAAAGTTATGTTATGAAATATATTTATTCGTTCCGATGTGAGATTCGTGTTACTCTGATGTTGTGTTCTTCTTCTTCTTCTATTCTAATTTTCTATCTTATCTTTCCTCACCCTTTAATTTCTTTCACTAATTACCAGGATTTTTCGATATTTTGGTTATCGACATCGTGCTTATGTCGATAACCAAAGTCGCTAAAAATCCGGGTCGTAATAGTTGGTATCAGAGCTTAAGTTAAGTGAATTACCTTGGCTTTGTGGCGTGACTCGGTAGAGATAGGGTTAGTAATGCCCTAGATTGAGTTTGAGTGTATACATACGAGTGAGCGTATTTGTTATTGATATAAAAATTGTTTTATATTGTGGTGATTTATTGGTTGAGTTGTTTATGAGTTCTGGTTGATCAGTTTGATCCACTGTATCGGTAGGAGTTACTAAACACTCGAATACGATGGGTCGTCACGATATGTTTTAAAAGAAGGGTAAATTAAAATAAGTTACCGAAGGTATATCTTGGTATAGAGAAGATATATATATATCAAAATTTTAATATAGTGGATATATTGGTTGTTAATATAATCGAGTAAGATTTTAAATTAAATGGTTATGTAAATAACCAATCAGAATTCATATAAGTGAAATACGTGAAATCAGATGAGTCGAATCTGAAATTTTAAACCAGAAATTGAGTTAAAACTCTGGAGAATTGGATAAGTGTTTGTAAATGGATTGGGATTAAAAATAAGGAAAATTTAAGATCTTGGGAGATTTTAAATTGTTTTACAAGCAGTGTGAATTATATTTTGAAATGAATTTCAAAGTGGAAATGTTAAGAAATGGTTTTATAGTATTGAACTCACTTCGATCGCTGGAAAATAGATTCTGTTGATGACAGCTGCATCATCAGTATTCATTTTCGAGTTGTAAGTGACGAATTACTACCAGAGATACTGTTTTGAATTTGTTTTGGGAAAGATAAGTTGTGTAGGATTTCAAAATGGGATTTATAAAATAGAATTGGAATTTTTAAATAGATTTGAAATATTAACTTGTTTTAAAAGAAATAAAACAAGAAGTTCCTTTATAAACGAAGTTTATAAATAGTTCTTTTATAAACGAAGTTTATAAATAAAGTGGAAAGAATTATCATTGGATAATTCAGAAATAAAAATACAAGTGTGAAATGGAAAGGGAAATCTATTTTCCTAAGGTAGAAATATCGATTTCAAAAGGAATTGAAATCGAGACTTATGTAAAGAATGAATAAAGAAAGTTTGAAAAGGAATTAGAATAAAGGAAGTTCAAACATAGAATGTAAATAAGAAAATTCAAAGGTTATTTGAATATAGAAATTCAAATGAGATTTGAATAAAGAAGATTTAAATAATTGAAAATTGAATATAGAATTCATATAGAGTAATAATGAAATTTGAATACAAAATTCAAATAGATTGAAACGGAAAATTGAATATAGAAATTCAAAGGGAGTTTGAATATATGAAACTCAATGGAAGTGATATAGAATTTGAATATAGAAATTCAAATGGCGTTTGGATATAGAAAATATAAGAGATTTCAAATATAGGATTTGAATATCGAAAGTGAAATGAAATTTGAATGTAGAGGATTCAAATAGAATTGAAAATGAAATTTGAATGTCGAGGATTCAAATAGAATTGAAAATGAAATTTGAATAAAGAGGATTCAAATAGAATTAAAATTGAAATTTGAATATAGAAGATTCGAAAGGAATTGAAATAAAATAAAGAGAATTCAAATAGATTTGAATATAGAAATTCAAATGGAGTTTGAAAATAGATTTGAATAATGAAATTCAAATATGAAATTTGAATAAGAAAATTGAAACGAAATTCAAATATAGAATTTGTATAAGAGATTTGAAATGAAATTCAAATATAGAATTTGAATAGGAGAATTGAAATGAAATTCAATTAGTTGATAAACAAGTTAAACCTATATTTGAACATGTATATTCAAATAAAAAGGTGAAATGGGCAAACCAGTAATTTGAAAATCACTTAACGAACTAAGTTAAAATGATTGGATTAAGTTGAAATGAATTAGAAATGTATAAATATACATGAGATATGTATGGATAAGGTATGAAGGTATATAAATAGAATGCTCAACGAAAAGCTATGTATTTAATTCATATATGAGATTTTATGCGCCGTATCTGCTAGCCGCTTGGCTTTTTCTTTTTCTTTTGGATTGGTGAGGGCCATGGGAGGCTATTTGAAATATCCTGATGCTCCTAGTACAAAGGAGGTTATGGCGAATTTTTTCGGGAATTTAAGGAGTTAGAATATTTTTAAAATAATTTGATAGTTAGAAATCAACGTATCGATATATATAGAAGTAGATAAGGAAAAGAACTTAGAAATAGAATAGTAAAATCAAAAAGGGAAGTCTAGAATAAAATCTCGTAAAAATAGAAAGAGTAAATGTATACGTGTTTAAAAGTGAATAAGTAGTTGTATGGTATTGATTATTCGAGTAAGTAGACATAACTGTTTTGGCGTTATAAATGTTATGCAGTCAAGGTCTGAGAGGTAGTTATACCCCAACTTGATTGATTTCATTATTAACAAATAAATAGTAAGATTTCAGGCTAGAAGATCAATGTTGAATAAGAGTTAGTTGAATATAGTATTTGGGTTGTCGTAACGATGTTTTACACAACATCCGTTTTAACCCAAATAAGTGTAAGCTTGGAAATATAATAAAGAATATTTCCTAAGTATAGAAATAAACGAGATCGGAAAAGAGATAAGTAATTGGAATATTTTCCAATTATAAATAACATATATTTTCTAAGAAGTTAGAAAATAAAGGAAGGCGATATTCGGAAATGTTTTCCAAATAACGTAAAAGGCCAATATGGTTATTGAAATTATTTGGTTAACAAATATTGATAAAGAAATAGAGAAGTGATTTAACTAATGGAATATTAATTAAGGGCTCAGTGGCATGTTCAAAAGGAAAATTTGATTTTTGAAAAGAGTAAACTGTTTAAAAACTCCCAGGGAGAGACTATTTGAATTAAAAACAAATTTAACAGAAATTTGTGAAAGCAAAAATTGAATTAAAGTAAAGCCAGTAAAGTGGTAACTGAGATTGAATTAGAATGATATCAAGACAAATTGGATTGTGAGATTCAAATTTTAAGTGGAATGGGACAATCAAGTTAAGAGTTGGGAATCAAGAAGCAACTCAAGTTGAAATGATATTTGACTCGAATATAAGCGAATGGTGGTGTTGTAGAGCAGATTGGAATTTGATTGGGATGACATTGGTATATGCTGAATTAGCAGCAGATGTAAAGGATATCTTGATATGCCCGACAAAAGGTATAAGTTTATATTTCTGTTGGATATAAGATTTATGAGCCGAATTGGCAAGCCGCTTGGCTGTTTGATTTTCTTTTGGGTTGGAGATGGCCCAGAGAGGCGAGTTGTGGTTTTACCAATTGACCAGTACAAAGGAGGTGCTGGCGGAATTCTTCGAAGAGTTAAGGCGTTAGAAAATCTTCAGGATTTTTGAAAATTTTCGTTGATAAGAATTAATTAATAATTTAATTGAAATTAAATTTGGTTCAGTTGAAACTGAAGTTTAGAAGTGAACAGATATGTTCTAACCAGTCGATAGGGTCGTACTCTACCTTTTAGCAATTTCGAGGACGAAATTAATTTAAGTGGGAAAGATTGTAATGACCCGCATTGGCAGAGGTATTTTAATTAATTCATTTAATTATTTGAAGGGTAATTAAAAGAATTTAATGATCCTTGAATTAAATAATGATGAATATTTAATTAAAATAATAAATTAAATTCTGAAATAATCAGAATTGGCTGAAATGGCGATATGGTGTGAACTGGATCATCTGTGATATTTAATTCAGTTTAGAATTAATTAGAATAACGAATATATTATTTGAACGACAGTTTGAATGTATAATTATAATATAATTAAAATCGAGCTCGAAATGGCACGGCAGTTCGCTATTTGGCGATTTGAACTTCAACTGAATGTACAGGGTTCGTTTTAAGCCGGATTTCTGTGAAACAAGAAACGTGTGGAGCTGGTGGAGTATATCTTTCTAATGGAAGAGAAAAATCAGGATTTCGTCGTGTAGATTTTGAGATATGTCCAAATCAAATTCTAGAAAAATCGCTGTAGAATTCCTTTATAATTTATAAAGGAATTATTTAGATTTTTAAAAGGGATTTCAATATAAATCAAATATCGGGTTGATCCAGAAGTGAATATCGAGTTGTAAATACATACAGGAATATTCTAGAGCTGTGTGGTATGCCACTGTGAATATAGACGATAATATTTAATTTTAAATATTTAATTTAATTATATTTAAATATATTTATATATTTAAATAGGCTATTTAGAGCATTAAAAATAGCCACTTTTGCAAACGAAGTCAGAATTCGACGAAACTAGTTTTGTTGGATCCGCAATATCAAATAGTTGTTAGATTTCCAGTTTCGTGATTTTTAGAGTCACTGTGTGGCCGTACGGATTTTTAGATTGTAAAATAGTCAGTATTTCGACAGTTAAAAATACGCTGTGTGAGCATACAGAGTCGGAATTCGACGAAACCACTTTCGTTGGGACCATAATGTCGAGCTCTAGCTACATGTCCAGTTTCGTGATTTTTGGGTATCATGTGTGATTACAGGGATTTTTAAAGGACCAGAAACGAATAGAGAATCGAATAAATTAAATAAATAAAAGAAAAAAATATCCTAATGTTTGTATGATACTAACCAAGGCCACGTATTCACCTTTTCAACCTCACAACAAAATCCTATTCCCGTATATAAACTCTTTGTTCAGCCGACACTTAAGAAAAATCAAAACGTGAAAGTTGGATCCTCCATAAATCAAAGTAAATCAAAATAAAATCCAAACAATTTCAAACATGTATAATTGGAATTGTCTTGCTTTTCTCTTCAAACTGGTATGCTACTTTTATGGTGCGACGCAGTTTTAGGATACTCGAAAATCAACAGCGATCTAGGGTTTCCGATTCGGGGTAGAATAAACCATCGATTGAATTTTCGAGTTGAGATTGGGATTGTTGATGAGATTTAGCTGTTTGCCTGAGGTGTTTGGGGATTCCGATGTTGTTTCGGGTGGTGCGACTCCTTGTAGTCACGGTGGAAGCGTCAGGTAAAACCGGTGGAAGGGGATGTCGAGTATTACTTTGAGGGGATGAGCTGATGCAGAACTCGAAGGGGAGTTGGATGGCAGGACCAGTTTGTGTTTTAATGGAGTGATGAGGGAGCGGTGGATCTCAGAGTGGGCGGTAATGGGTTGGAGTAGGCTTCGATGTTTACTGGAGTTTTATCACGGGGAAGAAGAGATTTTGGTGGATGCGGTTGGGTCTAAAAGGAAGTGGGCTGGTCAAAAATAGTGTGGGCTTTCTTTTCGTTTGGGCCTGGTTTATAGGAGTGAAGAAGGGGAGTACAAGGGGATGGGCCGAGTTTATAATAGTAAGGCCTATTTCAAAATACACTAAGTTTAAAATGAAAGTAAATATGGTATAAACTTATAATTGTCATATATGGTACATATTTTATCAGAATTGCGAAAACCCGGATCTGTTGGAATCATAGGATCGGAGGCTACACCTTGGAACTTGTCTAGAGCTATTCAGAGGTCGTTACAATTTATAGTGAAATAAATTGTCCAATCTGAATCAACGACAATTATCGTTATTAACGATGATAGTCCAATGTGAGTAAATCTCACTAACTCTGAACAGTTTATAATTTCATATTGTATTTTTAGAACTGTTAGATATTGGCTGATTGACTGTATGTTGACTGTTTGATTGAACTGCTAGTCAGTTAGTGAATTTCTATATTGATTCTGTTAAACAGAATATATCATATGGAACTGAAAAGTGATGTTATCTATATTGTTTAACATCTGTGATGCAGGGAAACAGGTTGGAGGAATCCAACTGGATTCCTCAACATTTATTTTACAGTGATTCATATATTGTGATATATGATGTGATATATAATCTGTTGTTGATTATGTGTGTTTGGACGATATTTATCGTTGTTATACGGTATGTTAAATACCATAAGAAATACTGGATATGGGGAAGGGGATTTTCAAAGTGTATTTTGAAAATGAATTATTTATATAAAATCGATGGATTTTACATAGGAAAGGAAAAGAATTTTTATAAAAGAAATATTTATAAAATCAAAGGATAAGTTAGAATAAAAGGAAATCATTTGTAAAGTGAAGAACCGTTACTAAAAGTAAATCTTTATAAATGAATAGTTTATTCGAAATGGAGTTAATCGATGTTAGTTAATCGATTAGAGAATAAAGTTAAAAGGAGTTAATCGATGTTAGTTAATCGATTAGAGCTAAAGTTAAAAGGAGTTAATCGATGTTAGTTAATCGATTAGAGAATAAATAAAAGGAGTTAATCGATGTTAGTTAATTGATTAGAGAATAAAGAAAAGGAGTTAATCGATGTTAGTTAATCGATTAGAGAATAAAGAAAAGGAGTTAAACGATGTTAGTTAATCGATTAGAGAATAAAGAAAAGGAGTTAATCGATGTTAGTTTAATCGATTAGAGTTAAAGCAAATGAGTTAATCGAATATAGTTTATTCGAATAGAAAGAAAATGAGTTAATCGAATATAGTTTATTCGAATAGAAAGAAAATGAGTTAATCGAATATAGTTTATCCGAATAGAAAGTAGAAGGAGTTATCGAATGTAGTTTATTCGAAGAAAGTAAAAGGAATTATCGAATATAGTTTATTCGAAAGGAGTTAAGTGAAATGAGTAATCCAATAGTGTTAGTCCAATAGAGTTAATTGATAAGGGTTAATCGAATATAGTTAAGTGAAAAGAGTCAATCGAATATAGCTATTCGAAGGAGGGTTAAGTGAGGAAGTTAGTAAAGGGATATAAAGTGAACTTTGTCTATTTCAAAGTTAGAAATGTTGTTCAGTTAAGGTCTGAGAGGTAGTCTACCCCAACTTGATTGGCTTCGTTTTTAACTAGGGAGTAGTTAAGGTTCGGCAGTAAAGGAAATGGTTTGAGTTGACATCGCAATGGTTTGTTTAAAACATCTGACTAAGTCCAATGAAGAAGCTTTGGAAATGTTTTCCAAATAAGAAACCAGAATTGTTTTCTAATATAGAAAACAAGAAATGGAAATGTTTTCCATTGTTAATAACGTATATTTTCCAAATTTAGAAAATAAGAAATGTTGAATATAGGGAAAACAGGAGATGAAAAATGAACTAAGGAGATGAATGTTAAATGATGTTTGATCGATATAATTTCCATTTGGAAATAATATCGTTGTTTGCACACTTGTTTTTATTCGATAGTTAAATCACAGACTATCGAAGTTTTGACCATTTTAACGTTGTTAATATGGAGAGACCGGTTGGATTATTATCCAAAGAACCACTCTGTATTGGCATAAGCGTTGCGAATCATATATGCCAAAGGAAATTGAAGACGGAGTCATGCAAGGGCTATCTTGTTTACAGAATAGTGCCTTCGGTTCATCCTGTTCCTGGATGACTTGTATGGACGGATGTCTGACAGAGTATTTCCAGACGATCACGTATATTGATTTCTCCAACCGTACCAAGAGTGGAAGCGGAGAAGGAAACTTCTTTTAGCTAACACATAATGTATGGTTGAGGATGTAAATCGGTGATTTGATGGATTTGACGATGTGACATTCGAAGTGAATCTGGTGTGATGATAAAGCGTAGCTTCTAGCCTCACATCCGGTAAATGACAGAAATCGGGCAGGCAACATGGCTAAGTCGGTCGCACCGAAGTAGGGTGTATAATCACCTGATCTAGAGTTTCATTTATTTCCAAAAATCAATTGTTGATGCTGTCCCATTCGGGAAACGGTTGCTGATCCCAACTGTTGGTGATATACATTCGATACACTCAAGCGAAATGAGTGGTCGGTCATGTGTGGTCGGGTTGCAAGATGTTCTTGTTGAACCCAGTGTATTCCTCTCTAGAGGTACACTAGCGAAAGGTGGTTCCATACCTTGTCATAGTTGGAAATCCATTACCCAATACGTGCTTGCGGTTTTGATTGTATACTATATATGTAGAACGTGAGATGAAAGCGTTTCTGCTAGATGATTATTATATTGTGTTGATAGACATTATTATAATATCAAAAGGTTTTTGATATAATGATAATTTGGATTCTCATAAGGGAAAAACCCGTTCCGTTATACGGCGTGGTCTCATGAGATATCACTTACATATTTTGAACTGTTTTAAACTGTTTTACTCACACCAGTCCCATGACTTACCCGGAGTTTACTATGTTGTTTTCCCTAAACTCTTGGGTGCCTAAATTTGTATGGGCAGTCAAGTAGTCAGGATTTACAGATATAGTTGAAGAGCTGGAGCAGGAGGCTTCAGGATCATATAGCTATAGTTATTTCCGCTGTGTTGTAAGTGATGTACTTTGATATTGATGTATATTCAAGTACATATTTGTATTTCAAAGTTATGTTATGAAATATATTTATTCGTTCCGCTGTGAGATTCGTGTTACTCTGATGTTGTGTTCTTCTTCTTCTTCTATTCTAATTTTCTATCTTATCTTTCCCCACCCTCTAATTTCTTTCACTAATTACCAGGATTTTTCGATGTTTTGGTTATCGACATTGTGCTTATGTCGATAACCAAAGTCGCTAAAAATCCGGGTCGTTACAACCCACATTAGATCTTATTGTTTGCAGTAACTGGATTTGCTGGGCGGTTCCGGGCATGATTACACTGCAAACTGAACCCAACCTCGAGTTGGCCATTTTCAAGTTCATTCTAGTGTCATGTCCATGTTCAAGATTCATGTCAAGTTCTTGTCAAGTTCAAGGATAAGTTTCATGCCAAGTCTCCTATAAGTACCAATTTTTCCCAATGTTACCCTGTCCAAATATTATGCTAACAATCTTAGCCTAATTTTCCGTTCGCATGATTTTTGACATATAATATTAGGCTAAAAACTTATCCTAATTTAACGTAAACAAAATTTGCATAAATAAATCCATTAACATAAACATGACATGGGTGTAAACTTGGCATTCTCGGCATAGTCAATATGAACACCATAGGTGTGTACTTGCAAAGTAATCAACATGGATATCATAGGCGCGAACTTGCAACGTGGACTAATTCAACATACATATATGTGAATTTGCAACATAGACTAAATCAACTTACATATATGTTAACTTGCAAATCAATCACGAACATTTGAATAAGTGTGAACTTGAAATATGACATAGGTTTAACATATACACATAAACATGTAGATCTAACATTTGGTCATATGTGTGATATGATTTTATAACCTAAAACTTGCATAACATGATAAACTATACAACTTGTCATAACAGGTTATATTCCAAGTTCATATACATATGAATAGACTTATTCATTAATTCTCAAATCAACATGATAATAAAATAAAACCAAAGACGTAGATCAATATCATACATATAACATAATAGACATCGTTCTATTATTAATTTAATTCCAAAGTATGACATAACTAAATTGTAATAACCCGGAAAATACGAGCCAATTTAAAATTTTTAAATTGATTATTTCAAAGCAATTTGAACCATTGAAATAGAATATTTCAATAAAATATTGAATTAGGAATAGTGTGTCAGTTTGAAAATTTGAATTCAAACTTTGACCGAAGATGCAGGATGGAAAATATAACGGATTTTAGTGAAACCAAAAATATTTAAATCTGTTAGTCAATACCTTTCTAACGAATCTGAAAAATCGAAGTTTCATAACGGGAATCAAAAGTTATGGCCGAATGAATTTTCAGAAGACTCGGTATATAGAATATATAGGCCTGGAAAATTGATATTTTGCACACGACCTCGGAATTCGACGAAATCACTTGTGTTGGGTCCGGGTTGTCAAACTATTGCTAGGTTTCAAATTTCATAATTTTTGAAGCTAGTATGTGAGCGTGGCAAAAGAAAATGTGTTTGGTCGATTTCTGTTAAATTGGATCGACCAGAAAATGGCCATTTTTCAAACGACCTCAGAATTCAACGAAACTTGTTTTGTTGGGACCGTAGCGTCAAAACATAGCTAGATTTATTTTTCTGGAATTTTTCGAATCAGTTTGTGGCCCTGGCAAATTGAAATGTGCGTTCAGAGTTAAAAATTAAATGTTTTATACTTTAATTTGAAAAATAACTGACTGTAACAGTCGAATTGGCCTACGAAACATATCCCATTGTGTCCGGAATGGGGGTATTTAGCTAGGGGCGAGGGTCATTGGGTTTAAAAAGGAGTTCGTTTAAGAAAACACTATTTAAAAATTTTAATATAGTCTCGGCCAATCATATTTTTTCTTTCATAAATTTTAAAATAAAAAAAATACAGAAACCCCCCCCCCCCCCCCCCGACCCCGACTTCGACGGCGGAAAGCCTTCGTCACCTTCCCAGGCGATTTCCGATCGCCACGGCCAGAATTAGCCCCTCCTCCAGTTCAACTTTTTGTAGTTCTCCCTCCCCTCTTCAAATCCATATAAGGAGCTCCCCCTGTCGTCGCCTCTCCGCCGAGATATCCACCTCCAAACTTCCGACCTTCAAGCCGCCGCCGCCGCCGTTCTGCGCCACCGAGTTCCACCAGACCATCGCGCGCCTGTATCTCTCTCGAAGCTCTTCCACCTCCAACTTCCTGATCGTCCCCTCGTGTCCCGGTTCTCGCGAAAACCGCAAACCTAGTTTTGAAGCTTTCTGAAAGTGCGTTTTTCTTTGATCTTTACACTTTGAAAAATCATATCTTTTTGGTGTGTTGACGAAATTCGATGAAACAGGAAACATCAAGACCGGAAGGAAGCTCTCTACCCAATAGAAGAAGCTGCGGATTTTTCTGACATCGTATCGATTTTTAGCGCTCAGAAAACCAAGGTGAGAAATCTAAATTAGCGTGAAATTGAATGGAAAATGTCGTGTATAATTTATATAAGCGAAATATAAATTACATACGTGTTGTATACCTCATGTACATGCGTAGTGTAAGCTATATAAGCGAAGTATGAATTTTTACATGCATAGAATAATTGATATGTGTGTTGAAATGCAAGTGAAATATAGCAAATAAAATATATTATATATATATACTCCCCTCGTCCACAAACCATGGACGATATTTATTGTGGTGAATTGGTGTGAAATATTGGGTGAAAATACGAATGGTTGAATAATTGTTTGTGGTTGATATTGTTTGGTTGTGGTTGAAAAATACCTATTGGTGATTGAAATGAATTGGAAATATTTGTGGAAATAAAAATAAACATGTCGCCTGCGTGCGAATTAGATGCATGAATCCCCATTGTCAAAAACCGCGAGGTTTTAAGGTAGAGCGAGGAGCCGTACTAGGGACGGTGCCGGTTTTAACTACCCTGCCGTTATGCTGCCGAAATTTTGAATAATCTTTGTGTGTTAGAATTATTTTCATATGTTGAAATTATTTTACATGCATTGAAATTAAAGCCATATATTGAAACTATATCCATGTGTGGAAATTGTTCATGTGTTGAAAAGTGTTGTGTGAAAATTAAATTCATTTGTGAATGAATGAAGTGTTTAAACAATAAAAATCACATTTTTATATATATATAAAGTATCAAAAATATTCGCCTTATATAAATAGTTTCAACAATCAAAATTTCATCTTTCTAATATGAACAACATAAATAAAATGTCCATGTGTGGAAATGCTCATTTGTTGAGAAGTGTGTGTAGTGGAAATATTCATGTGTTGAATAAAAAGATCGAACAATAAAAATTACATTTTTATTGAAACTATGAAGTGTTGAAACCATACATTGGTTGAATAAATATTTTAAATGATAAAAATATCATTTTTATCATATGTGTGATATGCTAAAGATATGCGGACGTTGAAACAAATATTTGTGATAGAAATATTATTTTTAACACGCATAGGAACTAAATAAAATAGTCATGTGTTGAAATCTACTTTAGTTCGCCAAAATTATCCTCTTTGAAATGTGAAGTGTTAAAAATAGCCACTTGTTCAAATAAACGTGCATGAGTTGAAATATACATTAACTAGCTATTGATATGATTTCAGCCTATGCATGCAATATTCGAATGAATGGTGTTTTTAAACCAAAGCAAGTCAAATATGCAATTGAATGGAAAATGATAAATGTTAGAAATTGTATATATGTACATGCATATCTATTGAACAGGTTAAAGCAAAAGGGGCTAGAGAAGAGAAATAGAATTTTGTGCCCGACAAATAGGTACACATTTACCGCTTTGTTTGGGTGATGATTTTATGAGCCTGTTGGCTAGCCGCTTGGCTTTTTCTTTTTCTTTTTGATATGAGACGCCCGTGTGGCTATTTGGGAATTTTCCCAGACCCTCCCGTACAAAGGAGGTTGTGGCGAAATTTTCCAAAAATTTAAGGCGTTAGTGAAATAATTGAAGTGGAAACGATATAGGAATTTTTGAATGAGCTATATTTATATAAAAATATAAATATAAATAGAATTAAAACGAAACATGGTCGTTCAGTTCGTGTTTTGAAACCGTGATTTCAAACGACTAGTGCGGAAGATCCGACCATTGGATTTTCCCGAAACCTCAACCGTTGGGTTCGCCTTGGAAATATCTTCCCAACGGCACCAACTTTGTGAAGATCCGACGGTTGGATTGTCTGGAATGTTTAATTCAAAACTGAAGAAAAACAGCGCCAGAAACGATTATATTTATATATATATATATAAATATAATTAAATTAAATCGAATAACGACGCTGTAGTTCGTAAATTGAAATCGTAACTTCAAATGGTTAGTGTGGAAGATCCGACCGTCGGATTTTCCCAAAACTGAAACCGTTGGATTCGTTTTGAAATGACCTTCCTAATGATGTAAAATTTGTGAAGATCCAACGGTTAGATTTTCCTATATGTGTAAAACAAAATTAGTGGAAAGCAGCGCCAGTGCATCGACACGACCTGAAACGTCGTTTAATTAAATATGGCCGTTTTAAATAAAATAAAAATGGCGATATATCATTATAAAGTACTATGGACGATATAGAGTGGAAATAAACCAATTTTGTTGTGTTTGCTTGATATGTGATGGTCGAATGTATTTGACATGAAAATTATAACTAAATAACTTAAATGTGATTGTTGAATAGTCCAACCATGTGATTGATTGATTTGAAAGTCTAAATATACGTGGGTTATTTGAAAAGGCCGGGTTTATCTCATTTCAAATAATCGATCGACGTTGAGAAGTCGAAGAGTCGAAGACGGTTGAAGACCGACGATCTCCACATTGGATGGATGGGCGCTACTGATACTCGTGACTGGAGTAGCTACCATGAAGGAATTGAAGTAGTAGCCGTCTAAACATACTGTTGATTGTACGGATATGCGAGGAATTGGTGCCTCCGGTTTCGTTCAGACCCAGAACGGACTTGTAAATGGACTGTGTGTCTGACATTGGATTTTGTTCTGTGTTGATTGATCTCTGTTAAATATATATCTGTTTGGCGGTAGAGAATTTATTCTCTTGCTTAACGCCCTTCTCCGAGACGTATGAGCTCAGAGGTTATGTATTGACAGAAATCAGTCGCATGGAGTGGATTGCCTGTGTGGCACGCCTAAGTGGCATATGATCAAGGCTTCTGTTGCAAAGCAAAGTCTTGTGGTTGATGATCAAAGCATGGTCGGTGTGATGTAGCTTTGTGTATAACGTGAATTCGCGAGCCTCATACCCCGGTATGAGTCAAAAACGGGAGAAGGACCCAAGGAGTGCATGACGTTTCTTTCTAGCTATGGTGGTGTCAGTGACCTCCCAGCCCTGACATTTATATCTACTTTTCACCTGTGTGGTTGTTGGAATGCGAGGCGCCTTGATTATAGGTCTGTAAGGACCGGGAAACGTGTGTTCAGGAATTGCCAATCCTCAAAAGTAAGAGAGGACCGGCCTTGGAGGATCCAGGGGATTGCTGTGTGCGGTCCCGAGGCATTTGCTAGAGTGTCTCGAACGGAGAGGAGCTTGCCCCTTGCCTCGACTCATGAAGGTATCCAATTTCCAATACGAAATTTGCGGATGTGATTGTATTACTAGTACGGCGACATAGTAGATGGTAGCTATGCCGCCTAGGATTGATATTTATGATTGAATTTTCTTTTGAAACATATATACACTAGTAATAATATCAAACACTTTTGTTTTATTCGTATGAAGCATCTTTGGCCATTATAAGGTAAAAACTCTATCCTCCGGCTTGCGTTGCATTGTGTGATGGGACCTGAGTCTTATAATGGCTTCATTTTATAAAAAGCATTGCGTTGATTTAATCGTTTGTTTTATTTCATGCACTAGCACTCAATGGAGTAAACCCGTTCCGCGAAAGTGGCGTGGTCCTTTGATTTGCCTTATTATTGTTGTTAATAAGTTGAGTAGATTTCTCACACCAGTCCCATGACTGACTCGTAGTTTGTTTCACCTTGCAAACTCGGGTACCCTCATTTTCACACGGGCAGCCTAGTTACAGGTTTCTGACGCATCTTTTGGCTCATGGCGAGGCTTGACTACACTGTGCTGACTTGGATTTTCTCCGCCATTATTGTATCTATATTATGATTCTGCCATTGGCGATGTAGACTGATATTCCTTTTGTGTACTCTTTATGTATGATTCCGCCTCTGGCGATGGTGACTGATTACGTATCATTATGCACTAAGTTGTATCCTGTACTGTGCTTCTCTGATGTGATGATATCTATATGATTCCGCTGTCATATGTGTGTAAATTATTCTATTTTCTGTTTATGCTATTATATGTGATCTGCTAATGATGATTAATGTGTTATATTCCAATGATTATCCTTAACACCGTGTCACGGGGTTTTGGGATCGTCACAGCTGGTATCGGAGCTTTGGTTAACCTTAGTTCTGGAGTCTAACACATTAAACACTTCGTCATAATAGAATCAGTAGTATTCTAAGGCGAGTTGCTCATTAGAGATAGGACTAGTAAAGTCCTAGAATGAGCTGAGCAGAATAGCAAAAACAATTGATCAGTCCATCGTTATCTTTCCGTAGGAATTTCTGCTTAACTATGCAATAGACTATCATTTCTGTTAGCTGACTTTTTTCGTTGCTTATACAGAATTTGACAAATGGCTACCAGAGCAGCCGCCACTAGAGGAGGCCGTGCCGGCCGAGGACGGGGAGAAATCCCAGCTCAAGAAGGACCTTTGATACAACCTCCGGCAGCTCAATACTTCGAGCTTGACCGTGTAGCTAAGAGATATAAGAACTTAGGAGGCAAGACCTTCTCAGGAATTGACACCGTAATAGAGGCCCTTGCATGGCTCAAAACATGCGAGAAAATTCTTGAAGGCCTAAGGCTAGGAGACGAAGACAAAGCTATTATGGGCGCCTGGCTTATGCAGGAACAAGCCGAATTATGGTGGGAATCTCTTACCGCCGGAAACAGAGAAGCTGGAAGAACATGGGATGGATTTAAAGAACTCTTCAAGGAGAAATATGTCCCAGAACAAGCTCTAGAAAGAATGCATGATGACTTCGCCAATCTCCAGCAAGGGGATCTTTCCGTGCAAGATTATCTGAACAAATTTACAATGTTGTCGACTTATGCTCCAGAACTCGTCGCTACTGCGAAGTCCAAAAATAAGAGGTTTATCTTGGGACTAAGACGACAATATCATGATAGAGCCATGGCCCATGTCAAGCTGGATTTCAACGAGCTAGTGGAAATGACATGCAACTATGAAGACCTTGGCATCTGGATCAGGATCGCGCTAGAAGCCAAGCCGGAAACAAGCGCAAGCCTACTTTAAATCAGGGCGAGTCAAGCCAAGCAGCATCTTCAAAGCCTCAGACTGGCAAGCCGCCAAGAGGAAATTGCTTTAACTGTGGTAAGCCGGGGCACTACTCAAACGTCTGCACAACTCCGAAGAGGCAGAAAACAAATTCACAAGGCTCGAGCCAAGGCTCTCAGAACCCTCGCTCGTGCTTCAACTGTCGCAAGACCGATCATATGGTCAAAGACTGTCCTTTGCTGAAGAAAGCTACTGTAGCTCATGTCTATGACGGGTCTAGCCCACCAGCTGCTTCCGACGGAGCAGGTAAACCCGATGTTTTGGGAGGTACCCTTACAATTAAAAATATTCCTGTTTCTGTATTGTTTGACACAGGTGCATCGCGTAGTTTTATTGCTAGAAACACAGTGCACAAACTAAAGTTAAAACAGCGAAAGCTTAAAGAATCGGTTGAAGTTCATAACCCGATAGGGGGTCCTGTTACTCTCGGTTTATATTGTAGAGTGCCAATCTCCTATTCTTTCTACAAATTTCCTTTTGATTTAATCGTTATGGATTTTCCCGAATTCGATATTATTCTCGGGCTGGATTGGTTAACGAAATATGAAGCCGAAGTGAAGTATGCGGAAAGAATTGTTAAAATCCGAACGGAGCTTGGACATATATATATTCCCTGTCATGGTTCGAATCCGAATAGAGAAGAATTTTGGTCAGCATTAGAACTTATTCCCACTTCCATAGAAAAGATTCCGATTGTCAGAAACTTTGCGGATGTGTTTGAAGAAGTTGAGAACTTACCTCTGCAAAGAGAAATAGAATTCCGAATCGATCTAATTCCCAATGCCAGACCAGTGGTACATCCAATTTGTAGAATGACTCCCAAAGAAAAAGAAGAATTAGGCGATCAAACTCGTCAACTATTGTGGAAAGGTCTAATCAGACCGAGTTTTTCTAATTGGGGTGCAGCTGTTGTGTTTGTCCCAAAGTCAGACGGTACTCTTAGATTATGTGTTGATTACCGAGACCTCAACAAACAGACGCTTAAAAATAAATATCCTTTACCCCGCATTGATGATTTGCTAGACCAATTGAATGGGGCGAAAGTATTTTCACGAATGGACCTAGCTACAGGTTTTCATCAATTGAGAATAGCAGAAGAGTGTGTTCCTTTGACCGCTTTCAGAGGCCCAGACATATTTTATGAATGGTTAGTAATGCCGTTTGGCCTATGCAACGCTCCAGCATACTTTGTCGATCTAATGAATAGAGTGTTCAGGGGAGTTCTAAATAAATTTGTCCTCGTATTCATCGATGATATTTTAATCTACTCCAAATCAAAACCCGAGTATGAAAAACACTTAGAACAAGTATTGGAGATTCTAAGGAAGAACGTCTTCAAAGCCAAATTCTCTAAATGTGTCTTCTGGCAAGAAGAAGTCAAATTTCTTGGCCATGTCGTGTCAGAGAAAGGAATTTCTGTTGACCCAAGCAAAATAACAGCGATTCAAGACTGGAAACAACCCACTACTCCCACAGAAGTTAGAAGTTTTATGGGGTTGGCTAGTTATTATCGAAAGTTCGTTAAGGATTTTTCGAAGATATCCGGTCCGTTAACGAAGCTCACAAAGAAACATGAGAAGTTTAAGTGGACTTCCGATTGTGAAGAAGCTTTCCAAGAATTGAAATCGAAGCTGACCACCGCTCCGGTGTTAACTATCATTGATGGCAATAAGGATTTGACGGTTTGGACAGATGCTTCTATTAGAGGTCTTGGGGCAGTGTTAATGCAGAGAGGCCAAGTAGTCGCTTATGCAAGCCGCCAACTGAAACCGCATGAAAAGAATTATGTGACTCAGGATCTTGAGTTGCTAGCCATCGTTTTTGCCTTGAAAATCTGGAGGCATTACTTATTGGGCAAGAAATTTATACTGTACACAGATCATCAATCATTGAAGTATTTATATACCCAGAAAGATCTGAATATGAGACAGCAGCGTTGGCTAGAATTTCTTGCAGCGTATGATCTTGATATCCTGTATACGCCGTGGAAAGCTAACGTAGTAGAGGATGCGCTTAGTAGAAAGACCGCAATCGTTGCCCATCTTATAATTACACCTGGATTGATTGATAGGATTTCAGCCCTTCAGAAAGAAGATGAATTCATTCAGAGAATCAGTAAGAGAGTCAAGGAAGGTGAAACCACGAGTTTCCGTATTGACAATAAGGGGGTTCTCAGGTTAAATAACAGGATTTGCATCCCAAATATTCCAGGCCTTCGAAGAGAAGTGCTAGACGAATGCCATAAATCCAAATTTTGCATCCATCCTGGGGTGAGTAAAATGTACAACGATATCAAACGCACTTTCTGGTGGAAGGCAATGAAAAGAGATATTTCTTTGTATGTTAGCAGATGCCCTACTTGTCAATTGGTCAAGAGTGACCAACAGAAGCTAGCTGGACTGTTACAACCATTGGAAATCCCAGGCTGGAAATGGGAACATATTTCCATGGATTTCATAGATGGTTTGCCGTGAACCAAGAAAGGTAATGACAGTATTTGGGTAATCGTAGATCGCTTCACGAAGACTGCCCATTTTATACCTGTCAGATCCAATAGAACTGCCCAAAGTCTAGCACAGATATATTTCAAAGAAATTGTTAAGCTGCATGGAATTCCCATCAGCATAGTCAGTGATAGAGATCCCCTATTTACTAGCAAGTTCTGGGAGGCTTTCCAGACAGAATTGGGGACAAAACTGAATATGAGCACCGCTTATCACCTCCAAACAGATGGCCAAACTGAGCGGGTGAATAGAATTCTGGAAGACTTATTGCGGGCTTGTATAATCGATTTTGGTGGGTCATGGGAAGATCATTTGCATTTGGCCGAATTCTCATATAACAATAGCTATCAAGCAAGTTTGAGAATGTCACCATTTGAAGCATTATATGGCAGACCATGCAGATCTCCAGCATGTTGGGTAGAACCTGGCAACAGACTTGTACTAGGACCCGATATGATTAGGGAAGCATCGGATAAAGTGGACTTCATCAAGAAGCGATTGAAAACCGCCCAAAGCCGACAGAAAAGTTATGCAGACTCTAGAAGGAGAGATTTGACATTTGCTGTTGGTGATCATGTTTATTTGAAGGTTTCTACGATGAGAGGAGTAATCAGATTTGGCAAGACTGGGAAATTGGCACCGAGATTTATTGGTCCCTTTCATATACTTGAGCGAATTGGAACTCTTGCTTATAGGGTTCAATTGCCTGATTGGTTGCCTAGAGTGCACAATGTATTTCACGTATCACAACTTAGGAGACATGTGCATGATCCGGATCTCGTTGTAGAAGAAGCAGCGCAACAGGATGTGGAGATAACTCCAGAATTAGCACTCAGAAGAGAGCCATTAAAAATTGTTGGCAAAGAAACCAGGGAACTCAGAAACAAAAAGGTTCATTTAGTTAAAGTGCAATGGAGCAGTGATCCTAGAGACTGTACTTGGGAAACTGAGGAAAGCATTAAGCAAGCTTACCCCAAATGCAGAGTGGATATCTCTGACTAACTCCGGTGCAAGGTACCTTTACCATACTTTGCATTTACATTTTATTTCCTGCTTTACTGTTGTTTCCTTTTCGAGGACGAAAAGTTTTAAGTAGGGGAGATTGTAATAACCCGGAAAATACGAGCCAATTTAAAATTTTTAAATTGATTATTTCAAAGCAATTTAAACCATTGAAATAGAATATTTCAATAAAATATTGAATTAGGAATAGTGAGTCGGTTTGAAAATTTGAATTCAAACTTTGACCGAAGATGCAGGATGGAAAATATAACGGATTTTAGTGAAACCAAAAATATTTAAATCTGTTAGTCAATACCTTTCTAACGAATCTGAAAAATCGAAGTTTCATAACGGGAATCAAAAGTTATGGCCGAATGAATTTTCAGAAGAGTCGGTATATAGAATATATAGGCCTGGAAAATAGATATTTTGCATACGACCTCGGAATTCGACGAAACCACTTTTGTTGGGTCCGGGATGTCAAACTATTGCTAGGTTTCAAATTTCATAATTTTTGAAGCTAGTATGTGAGCGTGGCAAAAGAAAATGTGTTTGGTCGATTTCTGTTAAATTAGATCGACCAGAAAATGGCCATTTTTCAAACGACCTCAGAATTCAACGAAACTAGTTTTGTTGGGACCGTAGCGTCAAAACATAGCTAGATTTATTTTTCTGGAATTTTTCGAATCAGTTTGTGGCCCTGGCAAATTGAAATGTGCGTTCAGAGTTAAAAATTAAATGTTTTATACTTTAATTTGAAAAATAACTGACTGTAACAGCCGAATTGGCCTACGAAACAAATCCCATTGTGTCCGGAATGGGGGTATTTAGCTAGGGGCGACAGTCGTTAGGTTTAAAAAGGAGTTCGTTTAAGAAAACACTATTTAAAAATTTTAATATAGTCTCGGCCAATCATATTTTTTCTTTCATAAATTTTAAAATAAAAAAAATACAGAAACCCCCCCCCCCCCCCCCCCCGACCCCGACTTCGACGGCGGAAAGCCTTCGTCACCTTCCGAGGCGATTTCCGATCGCCACGGCCAGAATTATCCCCTCCTCCAGTTCAACTTTTTGTAGTTCTCCCTCCCATCTTCAAATCCATATAAGGAGCTCCCCCTGTCGTCGCCTCTCCGCCGAGATATCCACCTCCAAACTTCCGACCTTCAGGCCGCTGCCGCCGCCGTTCTGCGCCACCGAGTTCCATCAGACCACCGCGCGCCTGTAGCTCTCTCGAAGCTCTTCCACCTCTAACTTCCTGATCGTCCCCTCGTGTCCCGGTTCTCGCGAAAACCGCAAACCTAGTTTTGAAGCTTTCTGAAAGTGCGTTTTTCTTTGATCTTTACACTTTGAAAAATCATATCTTTTTGGTGTGTTGACGAAATTCGATGAAACAGGAAACATCGAGACCGCAAGGAAGCTCTCTACCCAATAGAAGAAGCTGCGGATTTTTTGACATCGTATCGATTTTTAGCGCTTAGAAAACCAAGGTGAGAAATCTAAATTAGCGTGAAATTGAATGGAAAATGTCGTGTATAATTTATATAAGCGAAATATAAATTACATACGTGTTGTATACCTCATGTACATGCGTAGTGTAAGCTATATAAGCGAAGTATGAATTCTTACATGCATAGAATAATTGATATGTGTGTTGAAATGCAAGTGAAATATAGCAAATAAAATATATTATATATATATATACTCCCCTCGTCCACAAACCATGGACGATATTTATTGTGGTGAATTGGTGTGAAATATTGGGTGAAAATACGAATGGTTGAATAATTGTTTGTGGTTGATATTGTTTGGTTGTGGTTGAAAAATACCCATTGGTGATTGAAATGAATTGGAAATATTTGTGGAAATAAAAATAAACATGCCGCCTGCGTGCGAATTAGATGCATGAATCCCCATTGTCAAAAACCGCGAGGTTTTAAGGTAGAGCGAGGAGCCGTACTAGGGACGGTGCCGGTTTTAACTACCCTGCCGTTATGCTGCCGAAATTTTGAATAATCTTTGTGTGTTTGAATTATTTTCATATGTTGAAATTATTTTACATGCATTGAAATTAAAGACATATATTGAAACTATATCCATGTGTGGAAATTGTTCATGTGTTGAAAAGTGTTGTGTGAAAATTAAATTCATTTATGAATGAATGAAGTGTTTAAACAATAAAAATCACATTTTTATATATATATATGAAGTATCAAAAATATTCGCCTTATATAAATAGTTTCAACAATCAAAATTTCATCTTTCTAATATGAACAACATAAATAAAATGTCCATGTGTGGAAATGCTCATTTGTTGAGAAGTGTGTGTAGTGGAAATATTCATGTGTTGAATAAAAAGATCGAACAATAAAAATTACATTTTTATTGAAACTATGAAGTGTTGAAACCATACATTGGCTGAATAAATATTTTAAATGATAAAAATATCATTTTTATCATATGTGTGATATGCTAAAGATATGCGGACGTTGAAACAAATATTTGTGATAGAAATATTATTTTTAACATGCATAGGAACTAAATAAAATAGTCATCTGTTGAAATCTACTTTAGTTCGCCAAAATTATCCTCTTTGAAATGTGAAGTGTTAAAAATAGCCACTTGTTCAAATAAACGTGCATGAGTTGAAATATACATTAACTAGCTAATGATATGATTTTAGCCTATGCATGCAATATTCGAATGAATGGTGTTTTTAAACCAAAGCAAGTCAAATATGCAATTGAATGGAAAATGATAAATGTTAGAAATTGTATATATGTACATGCATATCTATTGAACAGGTTAAAGCAAAAGGGGCTAGAGAAGTGAAATAGAATTTTGTGCCCGACAAATAGGTACACATTTACCGCTTTGTTTGGGAGATGATTTTATGAGCCTGTTGGCTAGCCGCTTGGCTTTTTCTTTTTCTTTTTGATATGAGACGCCCGTGTGGCTATTTGGGAATTTTCCCAGACCCTCCCGTACAAAGGAGGTTATGGCGAAATTTTCCAAAAATTTAAGGCGTTGGTGAAATAATTGAAGTGGAAACGATATAGGAATTTTTGAATGAGCTATATTTATATAAAAATATAAATATAAATAGAATTAAAACGAAACGTGGTCATGCAGTTCATGTTTTGAAACCGTGATTTCAAACGACTAGTGCGGAAGATCCGACCATTGGATTTTCCCGAAATCTCAACCGTTGGGTTCGCCTTGGAAATATCTTCCCAACGGCACCAACTTTGTGAAGATCCGACGGTTGGATTGTCTGGAATGTTTAATTCAAAACTGAAGAAAAACAGCGCCAGAAACGATTATATTTATATATATATAAATATAATTAAATTAAATCGAATAACGACGGTGCAGTTCGTAAATTGAAATCGTAACTTCAAATGGTTAGTGTGGAAGATCCGACTGTCGGATTTTCCCAAAACTGAAACTGTTGGATTCGTTTTGAAATGACCTTCCTAATGATGTAAAATTTGTGAAGATCCAACGGTTAGATTTTCCTATATGTGTAAAACAAAATTAGTGGAAAGTAGCGCCAGTGCATCGACACGACCTGAAACGTCGTTTAATTAAATATGGCCGTTTTAAATAAAATAAAAATGGCGATATATCGTTATAAAGTACTATGGACGATATAGAGTGGAAATAAACCAATTTTGTTGTGTTTGCTTGATATGTGATGGTCGAATGTATTTGACATGAAAATTATAACTAAATAACTTAAATGTGATTGTTGAATAGTCCAACCATGTGATTGATTGATTTGAAAGTCTAAATATACGTGGGTTATTTGAAAAGGCCGGGTTTATCTTATTTCAAATAATCGATCGACGTTGAGAAGTCGAAGAGTCGAAGACGGTTGAAGACCGACGATCTCCACATTGGATGGATGGGCGCTACTGATACTCGTGACTGGAGTAGCTACCATGAAGGAATTGAAGTAGTAGCCGTCTAAACATACTGTTGATTGTACGGATATGCGAGGAATTGGTGCCTCCGGTTTCGTTCAGACCCAGAACGGACTTGTAAATGGACTGTGTGTCTGACATTGGATTTTGTTCTGTGTTGATTGATCTCTGTTAAATATATATCTGTTTGGCGGCAGAGAATTTATTCTCTTGCTTAACGCCCTTCTCTGAGACGTATGAGCTTAGAGGTTATGTATTGACAGAAATCAGTCGCATGGAGTGGATTGCCTGTGTGGCACGCCTAAGTGGCATATGATCAAGGCTTCTGTTGCAAAGCAAAGTCTTGTGGTTGATGATCAAAGCATGGTCGGTGTGACGTAGCTTTGTGTATAACGTGAATTCGCGAGCTCACACCCCGGTATGAGTCAAAAACGGGAGAAGGACCCAAGGAGTGCATGACGTTTCTTTCTAGCTATGGTGGTGTCAGTGACCTCCCAGCCCTGACATTTATATCTACTTTTCACCTGTGTGGTTGTTGGAATGCGAGGCGCCTCGATTATAGGTCTGTAAGGACCGGGAAACGTGTGTTCAGGAATTGCCAATCCTCAAAAGTAAGAGAGGACCGGCCTTGGAGGATCCAGGGGATTGCTGTGTGCGGTCCCGAGGCATTTGCTAGAGTGTCTCGAACGGAGAGGAGCTTGCCCCTTGCCTCGACTCATGAAGGAATCCAATTTCCAATACGAAATTTGCGGATGTTATTGTATTACTAGTACGGCGACATAGTAGATGGTAGCTATGCCGCCTAGGATTGATATTTATGATTGAATTTGCTTTTGAAACATATATACACTAGTAATAATATCAAACACTTTTGTTTTATTCGTATGATGCATCTTTGGCCATTATAAGGTAAAAACTCTATCCTCCGACTTGCGTTGCATTGTGTGATGGGACCTGAGTCTTATAATGGCTTCATTTTATAAAAAGCATTGCGTTGATTTAATCGTTTGTTTTATTTCATGCACTAGCACTCATTGGAGTAAACCCGTTCCACGAAAGTGGCGTGGTCCTTTGATTTGCCTTATTATTGTTGTTAATAAGTTGAGTAGATTTCTCACACCAGTCCCATGACTGACTCGTAGTTTGTTTCACCTTGCAAACTCGGGTGCCCTCATTTTCACACGGGCAGCCTAGTTACAGGTTTCTGACGCATCTTTTGGCTCATGGCGAGGCTTGACTACACTGTGCTGACTTGGATTTTCTCCGCCATTATTGTATCTATATTATGATTCCGCCATTGGCGATGTAGAATGATATTCCTTTTGTGTACTCTTTATGTATGATTCCGCCTCTGGCGATGGTGACTGATTATGTATCATTATGCACTAAGTTGTATCCTGTACTGTGCTTCTCTGATGTGATGATATCTATATGATTCCGCTGTCATATGTGTGTAAATTATTTTATTTTCTGTTTATGCTATTATCTGTGATCTGCTAATGATGATTAATGTGTTATATTCCAATGATTATCCTTAACACTGTGTCACGGGGTTTTCGGTCGTCACATAAATTGACTAAAACATCGCATGCATATAGATCTGATAATATTATGAACATGAAAAGGTTTAAATAATAATCTAGTTTCAAGAATATGGATAGATCTAACTTAAATAGAAAACTCCCTCAAGATCCAAGGATAAATAAAGAAAACAAGCTTAGATCCAATTTCATGGTCATAATCCTAGGAAATAACCTCATGGTCATGAATCATAGGTGATTAGTCATAATATTCCTTGACATAGTCATAGGCAACAGTCTTATGTACGCAGTCATAGGCGTAGGCACAGTCTTATGTTCATAGTCATAGGCATTGGCATAGTCCTATGTTCATAGTCATAGTCATAGGCATAGTCTCATGTTCATGGTCATAGGCATAGGCATAGTCTCATGCCATAACAATAGTTCTAACGTCATAGGCAATATTCCCAATAGTCAAGATCTAAGAAGAAAACAAGAATGGATACAAATCATACATACATCAATTCCAATTTATAACATGCCCATATTAAGTTTATAGTTTTTATCTAAAAGTAACTGGAACTTACAGATCGTGGTCTAAGAAAGATGTAGAAGTCAAGTGTAACACCCCGTGTATTCTATTACTGTGAAATTCATAAATTAAACTATAACTAATTTTAAATCAAAGAATTAAGGGAAACGGGATACGACATTGCGTTCATCTCGGAATTCTGCTTGAGATAGAGTCCGAGTTTGCGTAAAACGGATATCGTATGAAGAAGATATGGACGAACGAAGTTGGGCGAAAAACCAGAAAACGGGTCAGAATGCACTGGCGCACTTGGGAAGTGCGCCAGAACAAAAATGAACTGGCGCACTTGGGAAGTGCGCCAGTACATTTTTGACCTGGCGCACCTGCCAAGTGCGCCCAGGTCAAAAATGACCTGCTGGTCAGGTCTGGTCAGGTCCTGGCTGGCCTAGTCTATGTTTGGTCGATTTTCTGAGCCTTGCCTTGTCACTAGGGCTAGGTGTCAGCTCCTGGTTGGTCTCTCCTTCAAACGAACGACTATTATTGAACCAAGCTTCATTGACGGTCTAAATCAACTCACAAACTCTATAAAAAGGACCTAGGTCTAACCCTAATTCACACAAACTAAAATGGAAATGAGACCGTCCTGTTGCTGAGGAGAGACTAAGTATAGCCGTCAGAAATTGAGAGGCAATTAGGAGATAATTCAAAGCTTAAAGCAACGTTAGTCAAATCAAAGCAACGCCTACAACAAAGGATAGCATCTCCAAATTCAGAATTCAGAATTCAGATTCCTGAATTGAAGATTCGTCATACGTTGTAAGTAGAGTGCTATTCCGATATGAATTAAATAATTGTGTTGATTTGTGTAAAGAAAGAAATGGAATTGTGGCGATAATAATCTATATTTGTATGTTGCTTTGATGCTAAACGATTTGGGAATATTATGGTATACGATTGGATATTTGCAAGTACATGATTTGCGAAATGGAATTGTGGCGATAATAATCTATATTTGTATGTTATTTTGATTCTAAACGATTTGGCAATACTATAGTGTACGATTGGATTCATACAATTATATGATTTATGTTGACAACCACATGTTGTGGAATTTTAATTGTGATTCATGCAAGCATATGATTCATATTGAAAACTACATGTTTGTGATAGTTATTTACAACACCCATTTGATAATTGCAAGTATATGATTCATGTTGAAAGTAACAGCTATATGTGTAATAGTTTATTTGAGATTCATGCGAGTATATGATTTACTGTTATGCCAAAATGAGGTATAATTCTATGGTCATCTTTAGTGTAATTTGATCCATTTGAGTATTATGATTCATATTAAGTTATGTTGGAATTGGCATCATAGTTCAAGTATAAAAATCATGTTTTTATGATAGTGACAAAAGCAAGCATCTTTTTTGAAAATACTTCCTTTCAAAACCTTTTTTGAAAATAATTTTCAAAACTTTTTATAAAATCTGGTAACCTTCAGCTCTGATACCAAGTGAAACACCCCACCTCCGTTAGGGTCACTCTCAAAGGGAATGCCCTAATTTTGGTGGAGGTTTATAAGTATAAGTCACAGATATACAAGACAGATATAAGAACACATATTTTTGAACAGCGGAAAACAACATATAATATAAGCAATACTTAAACATGAATCATTCTATTCACATAATCATGGTGTAAATGAAATATGTAGTCATGGCATAAATAGTACTTAAACATGAACCACTCTAATCATATAATTATGGCATAATCATAATTGAACATGAGTCCTTATATGGTCATGGCATAAACATAATTGATTATGAATCCTACTATTCATATAATCATGGTTTTTGTCCTATCTATGTAACTTGTAAGGGGATGTAATTCTAGTGTAATTTCTAATGTAACTTATGTGCCAAATATATTATCATATGATTTAGATAACAACATAAGCTTAGAAAACATGTTTTTAACTATGCATAATAACAAACATAGCTTAGTCATGTTCATAAAATTAATACAAGCTTACAACGACGCTTGCTTTTGTCACTATCACAAAATCATGATTTTTATACTTGAACTATGATGCCAATTTCAACATAACCTTCATATGAATCATAAAACTTAGGTGAATCAAATTACACTAAAGATGACCATAGAATTTTACATCATGTTGTCATAACAATAGATCATAGACTTGCCTGAATTTCAAAATAAACTATTACAACATATAGTTGTTGTTTCAACATGAATCTTATACTTGTATTTACCAAATGGGTGTTGTAAATAACTACCACAAACATGTAGTTTTCAATATGAATCATATGCTTGCATAAGTCCCAATCAAAATTCCACAACATGTGGTTGTCAACATAAACCATATACTTGTATGAATCAAACCATAGCATTGCCAAATCGTTTAGAATCAAAATAACATACAAATATAAGCCATTATCGCCACAATTCCATTTCATTTCCAACGCAAATCGCGTACTTGTAAATATCCAATCGTATACCATAATATTCCCAAATCATTTTGCAGCAAAGAAACATACAAATATAGATTATTATCGCCACAATTCCATTTCTTACATTACACAAATCAACACAATTATTTAATTCACATCGGAATAGCACTCTACTTACAGCGTATGACGAATCTTCAATTCAGGAATCTGAATTCTGAATTTGGAGATGCTATCCTTTGTTGTAGGCGTTGCTTTGATTTGATTAACGTTGCTTTAAGCTTTGAATTATCTCCTGGTTGTCTCTCTATTTCTGATGGCTATCCTCAGTCTCTCCTCAGCAGCATGACGGTCTTATCTCCATTTTAGTTTATGTGAATTAGGGTTAGTCTTAGGTCCTTTTTATAGAGTTTGTGAGTTTATTTAGACCGTCGATGAAGCTTGGTTTAATGATAGCCATTCATTTGAAGGAGAGACCAACCAGGAGCTGACACCTAGCCCTAGTGACAAGGTAAAGCTCAGAAAATCGACCAAACACAGACCTGGCCAGCCAGGACTTGACCAGACCTGACCAGCAGGTCATTTTTGACCTAGGCGCACTTGGGGTGGGGGAAGCGGAAGAAAAGAAGACGAAAGAAAAGTAGAGTCAGACATAAAGCCTGAGTAAGTCTAGGACTATTCAGTCTATGAATAAATAACTGGGTATGATAGGTATAAACTAGAAATGGGAAAGCACCATAAACTAAGTTTAGTTGTCTAGGATCGAATATACTATCGTAACCCATATTAATCTCTGTACCCATATAAACTAGTTCCCAACGGGCACCCCATAATCAGGGTGAAGTGATCCATTTTATGATGATCGGCTCCTACTCGTATAGCTACATGTGTCTTACGGCCCCCGATGTTGTAGTTACCTATGTTGTTCCCACCATGGGGTGTATCAAGTCCCATGGTGGCGGCCCGACACAATCCTAGAATGCACAGGTATGCTACTGGTGCTCAGTGCCTTATTTTTCTGCGCCGGAGTGTGTGCACGCCCGCACCCCATTAGAACCTACACTGCTGCACCACCGTCGTCGATTTGACTGCTTACAATCAGCCCAGTAATCATGCCCCACCCTGCCTAGTTTCAGGGTATCATGATACCTTATAGGGTTACTGCGGAAAAGGGTCCCCCGCTACAAGGTTTTCTATTTCTAGCCAACATGCTAAGTTGGTTAAGTGTTTTATAAACCTAACCCCCAATAAGTCTGTTTAGTTTAGCATGTTCCATTCTGATTAAGCATTAATTTAGTTTACTTAATCCTATCAATCTAGACTCAGCCTTAATTGTCTTATTAAAGCCTTGACCTCTCACATTAGACAGGTATTGTTGTGGCTGCCTGTTGCCGGTTGGGTCCGGGCAGTCTTACGCCACAACTCAGTCTAACCTCGGGTCCTTATTGGGCTCCGTGTTTAACCACCCACATTGGATAGGTATTGTTCTGACTACTGGACAGCCGGGCGGTTCCGGGCAGGTTTACATCACAACTCAATCCAACCTCGGGTTAAACACATCGTATATTCTACATTTACATATTTTGTCTCTTTTCTTTTTATATGTAAATATTTGCGGCCCATTACTCAAATTCATCTTTATTGATTAAAATTTATTTATGCCACTTAATTGCTTTTCAAGGTTGTTGGCATGCGTCAAACATGCCAACACATATGTTCTATATTTTAGCCCAAACGTCGTTGCCCCCGTTTTACACGTTCGCTCCAATGTAAGGTGTGTTGGGTTTAATACTTAAACCCAACTTAGCCAAATGAAAAGGGGAGGCTTATAACATGGTGTTTATAAGATAACATGAAAAAGGGGAGTGTGAACGCATGAACTTGCAACGAACGATTCAATTAACATAAAATAGGCACATGTGAACTTGCAATTGTAACATCATATAATCATGGCATAACATGAATCATTTTATCCATATAATCATAGCATAAACAATACTTAAAACAAAAATCATTCTATTCATCTAATTATGGCATAGAAAATACTTAAACATGAATCATTCTATTCATATGGTTAATGCATAGACAATACTTAAACATGAATCATAGGTTCAACTTACCATGTAAACTTGAAATTAAGAATCTAACTAAATTAGATATCATTATTATTGGCACAGGGTCTTGACTAGAAATATAAGCCTATATTTTTATTTAGGCATAAACTAATCGTGTTCATAAAATCACAACATGTTAACAAAAAGGTACTTACTTTTGTCACTAATACAAAAGTATGGTTCAACTAGAATTATCCCAACCAAATTCTTATATGAATCATGGTTTTTAATCCATTTATAGCATAAACATACCTAAACTTAAATCTTGGTTTTTAATTCTATTCATAGAATTATAGCATAAACATACCTAGACTTAAATCATGGTTTTTATTCATGCCATGTTATCTTTACCTGTTTTTATGCTGAAAGTCACTAGGACTTACTCAGTCTTTATGACTGACCCGTTTTGTTTTGCCTCTTTTTCTTCCGTTTCCCCCCTCCCCCCAGGTTCGCAGTGTGGGAATACATCTTAGTTCGGATCTTACCAAGCTCCAAGGCTCTTTCTTGTATGGCTTGGATTTCTCTTGGCTATGGCTTGCTTTACTGTTTTATTTGGGGAATGAATTATTACCATGGTTTTATGCTTCTTTACTATTGCAAGGCAGATTTCGATGTAATGGATTTAATGGCATTTTGATGTAAAAGGCTTTAGACCTTGCTAGATTTTAAAGAAATGAAATTTGGTTTTTCCTCCGCTGTTTTATATTTTCTGTCTTGTAATGTTTCTGTGTATGTTTACCTAAATAATTCTCCACCAAAGCTTGTGCATTCCCTTTATGAGTGACCTCAGCGGAGGTGGGGCGTTACATTTGGTATCAGAGCGGAAGGTTACCAGACTGGGCAAAAGTTTTCAAAAACCTTCTGAACTAGTTTTCAAAACATTTACAAAGAAGCAAATTTTCAAGAAAATTTTGTTTTGATTAAAAGGTATATTTCCCAAAGCCATATGCACTATCTTTTGATTCTCTCTTGAAATCCATTCTCTCTCTTTTCACCATAGTTTCGTAGGCATCCGACATATGTCGAAGGGCAAAGGAGTGCCCAACCTCCATCGGTAGCCGCAGTAGTTTTACTTACGACTAATCTTATTTCAAGCTTTGTAGGGTTGCTGTGTGATGGAGGTAGCTTTCGATGAACCGGCCAACAAACTATACAAGGATAGTAAGAACAAGGAAAAAAAAAGTGAAAGGAAAGAGGCCAAGCGAGGAAATAATAAAACCCATGACAAGAGGGAGTGTCTTTAGTATGGTAAAAAGGGACATGTAGTTAAGTATTATAGGACAAGGACAAGGGAAAAGAACAAGATCTTCGAGAGGGCAATTATATGCTCTCACTACTAGCGTACCTAAGAGAGGTGGTAACGTTTCTGTTAAAGGTTCAGCTTTTCTTTTCTATCATCCCATTAGAATTTTGTTTTGTACATCGCATCCTTTTAATTCTTCTTCGATTGTTGAGTCTCTGCACCTTAGTACTAGCGTAGTAGAGGATCCCATTTTTTGTCTCAAATCCTATAAGGAAATCGGCTCATTTATTCATGACTTGTTTGGATTTGAGAATGTCTATGCTAAGTGTTGAGTTCAGAAGTAATGCTTATTTTTTTGGGGCTATGGGTTGATTCTAGGGATGGAGTGGTTATCCAGTAAGGGTGCCATTCTCGGTTTTGAAAGGAGGATAGTTAGACTCTTGACTTGCCTCGGTAATACCCTCGAAATCTAGTGTAACCCTTAGGGTTTTGCCATGCTTAGTTTCCTAGAATCATATATATTGCTTGGGTTGAGTAATTCTTTGGGTGTCAGCCCGACGTTGATTTCGGTCTTCGGGGCTGGTGCTTAGGGAGTTCTTCTCCTAATTGGTATATATGTGACGTAGATTTCCAGTTTTGACATTGCCTAAAGGGCACAATGTTTTTACTTGCTTCTATCATTCGACTATATCTTTAGGTAGGAACAAGTGGGTGTAAACATGTGTTTGAGACATGTTATGATTGATGGTTGCAAGTGGTTGCAAGCAGTTGCTAGTGGTTGCTCGTGGATGCATCTACACATTAGGCACTAGATCGGCTCAGACATATTGTCATATTACATATGCATGAATGTTTATACTTGGTTATGGATGAAATTGAATGTGTTATCATGTGAATGTTGCATATGGATGAATGATTGTGCACACATATAGTGTTTATGTGACTAGGACTATTTGCATACATGTTGGATTCATGACACTAAACATATTTTGCATTAAGAAGATCAATCAGGCCTGATCATCTGCATTAGATAAGGAACATATACACGCACTTTCTGCATATGTTCATATAGCATTAGAAATCATTTAAGGACAATGGTTTCTTGTGGATGATGGTTGAGTAGATAGTTGATTGGATGATAGGATACATTCTTCTTAACTTGAAGATTTCTGGTACGAAATCCTTTAAGGAGGGGAGAATGTAACAACCCGAATTTTGATAACATGTTAAAAAAACAAAATCAAGGCAGAATTAAATTTTAAAATAAGAATCAAGGAAAATGGGTTGTTCCATTGCGTTCGTCTCGGAATTCTACATGAAATGGAGTCCGAGTTTTCGAAAATCGGAGTCCGAATGAAGGAGTTATGGCCTCCGGAAGTTCCAGGAAAATTCAAACAGCCCAGACCCAGGTCGACCATAGTGTCGACCTCCCCAGACCAGGTCGACCCTAGTGTCAACCATAGTGTCGACGTTCCCCCCTTACAGGTCGGTTTGGTCGGCCTATTTTGGCCCAGAACCCATTTTCTGAAGCCTGGGACGAGTTTTGATGGTCCGGATTGGTTTTAGGGTTAATCCGATGGATGAAATGAATTGTTACACCTATAAAATAACACCTAGACCTAGCCTAACTCACACAAATTCGTATGACAACAAAATGCTGCTGGAATCTCTCTTGAGCCCTGGCCGCCATCTCCAAATTAAAGCTTAAGCATTCAAACTCAAATCAAATCAAAGAACAAAGCTTCAACAACGGTTCAAACAATAAATCAGCAACGCTGCAACATTCTACAACAAATTCAGTCCTTAATTCATTAGCCATGCTATGTAAGTTCTAGTTACCTTTTAGATTGAAATGCTTAATTATAATATGGCCATGGAATAAAATGTGATTGGATGTAAGCGTGTTCATCGATTCAAGTCTATTTCCGTTTCCTCTTGAATCTTGAGTTTTGGGCTTTTCTATCTTTATTCTTTTGTCAAGTTCATGATCTATTCAGCCTGTTGTAAATCAGTTCATGTTAATGTTATTCCCAAGATCTATCTTTTATGCCTGAGATGATGTTTTTATGCCAATTTTCTCTCTATACCTACTGTTATACAAATTCTACCTTCCCCTATTTATTTTCATTGATGAACCTAGATCAATTTCGGATCTAGTCCTAAACCGCGATTTGCATACGATTAAATATGGGAAAAAATATGGGAATATTACCAAGGTAAATATATGTGTTTGGTGGAATCGAAGGCATAATATGGAAATTTGATATTTGGGTATTTCTACTATTAACATGAAATTGGATAATTGGGTATCGTCATTATAATGGCAATTGCTAAATTTGGATTAGCATATATAATTTGACATGGATCTGTGGTTATGTAAATTGGGCGAGAGCTTGATATATGTCATGAAACTTAACATGGGTAAATTGGTGTAAACGGGGTATACAGGTAATTTTGGATATAAAACTCGATCTATGTAAATTGAGCATAGCTTTGTAAACATGTAAATCATGAATCTTGACATATGTAGAACGACATGAAACTTGGTAATTATGTAAATCGGCATAAGTTGAACATTTGTAAATTGGCTAGAATTGGGCATATGTAAATCGGCATGAGTAATTAGTACTTGGGAATATATGTTAATTTTGTAAAACATGGAGTTGAAAAACGTATAAGATAATTTATGACTTGGTAGGGGTTTAATATGAACGCGCCTAAGTTGGGTTTTGGGTTAAGTTGATATATGGACATAATCAATGTAAATTATGGACATAAAGATAATTGGAATATATTGACATATTTGATAAGAGATAATTAATCCAAATATGGGGTGAAAATATTATGTATAATAATAAATGTCTATGACACGAGGTTGGACTCATTTATGGTATAAGACTGCCCGGACCCGCCCGGCAAATCTAGCAACCATAAATGGTAGCCCAATGTGAGAGGTCATAGGCCCAAATTGAATGCGTGACAACTGTATGGACACGAGGTTAGGCCCGTTTGTGGTGTAAGACTGCCCGGACCTGCCCGGAAAATCCAACAACCACAAAAGGGTGGCCTAATGTGAGAGGTCCTATAGGGGTGCGGTAGTAATAAATCAAGTAACGCTTAACCAAAGACAGCATGTGGTGGGACATGGGGGTTAAGTGGGTGACATGTGGAAAAACGAATAGTAATACTTAACCAACATAACATGGTAATTAGACCAGTGGGTAGGGTTAAGTAAACTAGGAACATTTAACCAAGATAACGTGTTAATCAGACAAGTAGGTGGGTTAAGTAAATAGAGAACACTTAACCAATGCAACATGTTAATTTGATAAGTGGGTTGGGTTAAGTAAATAGAGAACACATGACCAATACAACACGTTAATTAGATAACTGGGTTGGGTTAAGTAAAGTGAGAACACTTAACTAATACAACGGGTTAATTAGACAAGTGGTTGTGGTTAAGTAATAACACTTAACCAACATAACATGACAAGCGGTGGGGTTAAGTTAACTTGAATAAGTTGACAACACTTAACCATTATAATATAACTAGGGGATGGGGTTAAGTTAACATGCACTTAACCAATATAACGTGATGCGTGGTAAGGTTGAGTAACAACAGAGGGTAATACTTAGTCCTCACAACATGATAAGTAGGTGGGCTAAGTCAACGTACACTTAACCAATATGACATGACATACGATGGGGTTAAGTTAACACAAGGGAGAACGCTTAGCCGGTATAACAAGACTTGCGGTAGGGTTAAGTCATGAACCGCTTGAATATACTTAACCAATTTGACACGATGATTTGGTAGGGTTAAGTCATGAACCTCTTGAATATACTTAACCAATTTGACACGATGACTAGATAGAGTTAAGTCATGAACCGCTTGAATATACTTAACCAATTTGACACGATAATTTGGTGGGGTTAAGTCATGAACCGCTTGAATATACTTAACCAATTTGACACGATGATTTGATAGGGTTAAGTCATGAACCGCTTGAATATACTTAACCAATTTGACACGATGATTTGGTAGGGTTAAGTCATGAACCGCTTCAACATACTTAACCAACTTGACACATGATTCGTAAGGCTAAGTCATGAACTTGAATGACAACACTTAGCCAATTTGACATGACACGTAGACGGGTTAAGTCACGAACTTGAATGACCACACTTAACCAACTTGACATGCTAGACTGATGGGGTTAAGTCTCGAATTTAAATGACAACACTTAACCTGCTGGACGGAAACCCTAGTTACGTGGTCCTTTTCAGCAGTAACCCACTAGATGTATCATGGTACCCTGGAACTTGGCAGGGTGGGGCACGATGACTGGGCTAATTGTAAGCGACCAGAATGACGGCTGAGTTGGTGCGCCACTGTAGATTCAGGCAGACTATGGTCGTGCACGTAGTCCGGAGTTGAAAAAGCAGGCATTGGGCACCAGTAGGTTTACACTGTGCGTTCTTGATTCGTGTCGGTGGTTGGCACCCTAGGGCTTGGTACACCCTGTGGTGGACCTAGCACAGGTGACTACATTCGTGATAGGGCCGTATGACACAGACACATAACCGAGATAGGACTTGTAGGGTGCCGATCGATTAATAGATCATTTCGTGGGACCAAGTAATGGGTCATTTCACGACATTGGGCAAGGAATCATTTTATAGTCAACACATGAGATGGGTTGGGATACTAGTACGGGTGGTGCAGAGCCATTAGAAGTCATAGAAATATTTTAATTGTGAAGCAGAGAAATCTTGCGATGCTTGATAGAAATCTTGCGAATTTATACTTAGTTTATCTTGAATGAGAACCTTGTGATGGTATGCTTGACAAAAATCATATGAGGTTATTCTTAGTTATCTTTCCTGTAGCTTATCTTGTCATCATGCTTATGTTTACTTTCAGTTTATTCATGCCATGTTATCTTTACCTGTTTTTATGCTGAAAGTCACTAGGACTTACTCAGTCTTTATGACTGACCCGTTTTGTTTTGCCTCTTTTTCTTCCGTTTCCCCCCTCCCCCCAGGTTCGCAGTGTGGGAATACATCTTAGTTCGGATCTTACCAAGCTCCAAGGCTCTTTCTTGTATGGCTTGGATTTCTCTTGGCTATGGCTTGCTTTACTTTTTTATTTAGGGAATGAATTATGACCATGGTTTTATGCTTCTTTACTATTGCAAGGCAGATTTCGATGTAATGGATTTAATGGCATTTTGATGTAAAAGGCTTTAGACCTTGCTAGATTTTAAAGAAATGAAATTTGGTTTTTCCTCCGCTGTTTTATATTTTCTGTCTTGTAATGTTTCTGTGTATGTTTACCTAAATAATTCTCCACCAAAGCTTGTGCATTCCCTTTATGAGTGACCTCAGCGGAGGTGGGGCGTTACATTTGGTATCAGAGCGGAAGGTTACCAGAATGGGCAAAAGTTTTCAAAAACCTTCTGAACTAGTTTTCAAAACATTTACAAAGAAGCAAATTTTCAAGAAAATTTTGTTTTGATTAAAAGGTATATTTCCCAAATCCATATGGACTATCTTTTGATTCTCTCTTGAAATCCATTCTCTCTCTTTTCACCATAGTTTCGTAGGCATCCGACATATGTCGAAGGGCAAAGGAGTGCCCAACCTCCATCGGTAGCCGCAGTAGTTTTACTTACGACTATTCTTATTTCAAGCTTTGTAGGGTTGCTGTGTGATGGACGTAGCTTTCGATGAACCGGCCAACAAACTATACAAGGATAGTAAGAACAAGGAAAAAAAAGTGAAAGGAAAGAGGCCAAGCGAGGAAATAATAAAACCCATGACAAGAGGGAGTGTCTTTAGTATGGTAAAAAGGGACATGTAGTTAAGTATTATAGGACAAGGACAAGGGAAAAGAACAAGATCTTCGAGAGGGCAATTATATGCTCTCACTACTAGCGTACCTAAGAGAGGTGGTAACGTTTCTGTTAAAGGTTCAGCTTTTCTTTTCTATCATCCCATTAGAATTTTGTTTTGTACATCGCATCCTTTTAATTCTTCTTCGATTGTTGAGTCTCTGCACCTTAGTACTAGCGTAGTAGAGGATCCCATTTTTTGTCTCAAATCCTATAAGGAAATCGGCTCATTTATTCATGACTTGTTTGGATTTGAGAATGTCTATGCTAAGTGTTGAGTTCAGAAGTAATGCTTATTTTTTTGGGGCTATGGGTTGATTCTAGGGATGGAGTGGTTATCCAGTAAGGGTGCCATTCTCGGTTTTGAAAGGAGGATAGTTAGACTCTTGACTTGCCTCGGTAATACCCTCGAAATCTAGTGTAACCCTTAGGGTTTTGCCATGCTTAGTTTCCTAGAATCATATATATATTGCTTGGGTTGAGTAATTCTTTGGGTGTCAGCCCGACGTTGATTTCGGTCTTCGGGGCTGGTGCTTAGGGAGTTCTTCTCCTAATTGGTATATATGTGACGTAGATTTCCAGTTTTGACATTGCCTAAAGGGCACAAAGTTTTTACTTGCTTCTATCATTCGACTATATCTTTAGGTAGGAACAAGTGGGTGTAAACATGTGTTTGAGACATGTTATGATTGATGGTTGCAAGTGGTTGCAAGCAGTTGCTAGTGGTTGCTCGTGGATGCATCTACACATTAGGCACTAGATCGGCTCAGACATATTGTCATATTACATATGCATGAATGTTTATACTTGGTTATGGATGAAATTGAATGTGTTATCATGTGAATGTTGCATATGGATGAATGATTGTGCACACATATAGTGTTTATGTGACTAGGACTATTTGCATACATGTTGGATTCATGACACTAAACATATTTTGCATTAAGAAGATCAATCAGGCCTGATCATCTGCATTAGATAAGGAACATATACACACACTTTCTGCATATGTTCATATAGCATTAGAAATCATTTAAGGACAATGGTTTCTTGTGGATGATGGTTGAGTAGATAGTTGATTGGATGATAGGATACATTCTTCTTAACTTGAAGATTTCTGGTACGAAATCCTTTAAGGAGGGGAGAATGTAATAACCCGAATTTTGATAACATGTTAAAAAAACAAAATCAAGGCAGAATTAAATTTTAAAATAAGAATCAAGGAAAATGGGTTGTTCCATTGCGTTCGTCTCGGAATTCTACATGAAATGGAGTCCGAGTTTTCGAAATCGGAGTCCGAATGAAGGAGTTATGGCCTCCGGAAGTTCCAGGAAAATTCAAACAGCCCAGACCCAGGTCGACCCTAGGGTCGACCATAGTGTCGACCCCCCCAGACCAGGTCGACCCTAGTGTCAACCATAGTGTCGACCTTCCCCACTTACAGGTCGGTTTGGTCGGCCTATTTTGGCCCAGAACCCATTTTCTGAAGCCTAGGATGAGTTTTAATGGTCCGGATTGGTTTTAGGGTTAATCCGATGGATGAAATGAATTGTTACACCTATAAAATAACACTTAGACCTAGCCTAACTCACACAAATTCGCATGACACAAAAATGCTGCTGGAATCTCTCTTGAGCCCTGGCCGCCATCTCCAAATTAAATCTTAAGCATTCAAACTCAAATCAAATCAAAGAACAAAGCTTCAACAACGGTTCAAACAATAAATCAGCAACGCTGCAACATTCTACAACAAATTCAATCCTTAATTCATTAGCCATGCTATGTAAGTTCTAGTTACTTTTTAGAATGAAATGCTTCATTATAATATGGCCATGGAATAAAATGTGATTGGATGTAAGCGTGTTCATCGATTCAAGTCTATTTCCGTTTCCTCTTGAATCTTGAGTTTTGGGCTTTTCTATCTTTATTCTTTTGTCAAGTTCATGATCTATTCAGCCTGTTGTAAATCAGTTCATGTTAATGTTATTCCCAAGATCTATCTTTTATGCCTGAGATGATGTTTTTATGCCAATTTTCTCTCTATACCTACTGTTATACAAATTCTACCTTCCCCTATTTATTTTCATTGATGAACCTAGATCAATTTCGGATCTAGTCCTAAACCGCGATTTGCATACGATTAAATACGGGAAAAATATGGGAATATTACCAAGGTAAATATATGTGTTTGGTGGAATCGAAGGCATAATATGGAAATTTGATATTTGGGTATTTCTACTATTAACATGAAATTGGATAATTGGGTATCGTCATTATAATGGAAATTGCTAAATTTGGATTAGCATATATAATTTGACATGGATCTTGGGTTGTGTAAATTGGGCGAGAGCTTGATATATGTCATGAAACTTAACATGGGTAAATGGTTGTAAACGGGGCATACAGGTAATTTTGGATATAAAACTCAATCTATGTAAACTGAGCATAGCTTTGTAAACATGTAAATCATGAATCTTGGCATATGTAGAACGGCACGAAACTTGGTAATTATGTAAATCGACATAAGTTGAACATATGTAAATTGGCTAGAATTGGGCATATGTAAATCGGCATGAGAAATTAGTACTTGAGCATATATGTTAATTTTGTAAAATATGGAGTTAAAGAACGTATAAGATAATTTATGACTTGGTAGGGGTTTAATATGAACGCGCCTAAGTTGGGTTTTGGGTAAAGTTGATATATGGACATAATCAATGTAAATTATGGACATGAAGATAATTGGAATATATTGACATATTTGATTAGGGATAATTAACCCAAATATGGGGTGAAAATATTATGTATAATAATAAATGTCTATGACACGAAGTTGGACTCATTTATAGTATAAGACTGCCCGGACCCGCCCGGCAAATCCAGCAACCGTATATGGTAGCCCAATGTGAGAGGTCATAGGCCCAAATTAAATGCGTGACAACTGTGTGGACACGAGGTTAGGCCCGTTTGTGGTGTAAGACTTCCCGGACCTGCCCGGAAAATCCAGCAACCACAAAAGGGTGGCCTAATGTGAGAGGTCCTACAGGGGTGCGGTAGTAATAAATTAAGTAACGCTAAACCAAAGATAACATGTGGTGGGACATGGTGGTTAAGTGGGTGACATGTGGGAAAACGAATAGTAATACTTAACCAACATAACATGGTAATTAGACCAGTGGGTAGGGTTAAGTAAACTAAGAACATTTAACCAAGATAACGTGTTAATCAGACAAGTAGGTAGGGCTAAGTAAATTGAGAACACTTAACCAATGCAACACGTTAATTAGATAAGTGGGTTGGGTTAAGTAAATAGAGAACACTTAACCAATACAACACGTTAATTAGATAAGTGGGTTGGGTTAAGTAAAGTGAGAATACTTAACTAATACAACGGGTTAATTAGACAAGTGGTTGAGGTTAAGTAATAACACTTAACCAACATAACATGACAAACGGTGGGGTTAAATTAATTTGAATAAGTTGATAACACTTAACCATTATAATATGACTAGGGGATGGGGTTAAGTTAACATGCACTTAACCAATATAACGTGATGCGTGGTAAGGTTGAGTAACAACAGAGGGTAATACTTAACCGTCACAACATGATAAGTAGGTGGGCTAAGTCAACGTACACTTAACCAATATGACATGACATACGGTGGGGTTTAGTTAACACAAGGGAGAACGCTTAGCAGGTATAACAAGACTTGCGGTAGGGTTAATGTAACAACCCGGAAAATCTGAACCAGTTTAAAAATTTTAAGTTGGCTAAAATAGTGAATTTTAAATATTTAAAATGAATATTTTAAATAATAGTGATGAAAAATAGGTTTGAATCGATGTTAAAATATAAAAATTTATTTTAATTATAAAACAAGGCCTGGACGACCCTACAATTTGAAAATTTGAATTCAAACTTTGGCTGAATGTGCAGGATGCAAAATAAATCGGATTTCAGCGAAACAAGAAATATTTAAATCTGTTAGTGAATATCTTTCTAACGAATCCGAAAAATCGAAGTTTCATAGCGTGAATCAAAAGTTATGGCTAAATGAATTTTCAGAAAGGTCGTTGTGGAATTTATATATATTTTAATAATTATATCGCCCTTGAAAAAAGACATTTTGCATACGACCTCAGAATTCGACGAAACTACTTTTGTTGGATCCTGGATGTCTAGTTATTGCTAGGTTTCAAATTTCATAATTTTTGAAGCTAGTATTTGAGCGTGGCAAAGGAAAATGTGTTTTGGTCATTTATAGTTAAATTGGATTGATCAGAATAGGGCCATTTTACAAACAGTCTCAGAATTCGACGAAACTAGTTTTGTTGGGACCGTATCGTCAAAACATAGCTAGATTTATTTTTCTGGAATTTTTCGAGTTAGTATGTGACCCCGGCAAATTGAAATGTACGTTCAAATTAAATATTGAATGTTTTATAGTTTAATTTGAATGAAAACTGACTGAAACAGTCGAAGGGGCCTATGAAACATATCCCACTGTGTTCGGAATGGGGGTAAAACGCTAGGGACGACAGTCATTGGGTTTGATTTGGAGTTTGGGGGCGAAAACCCTATTTTTCAATTAATTATATATATCGGCCAATCAGAATTAAAGAAAAAATAAATAAAAATATAACGCGCCCCTCGTTTCTCTCTCCCCGCTGAAGCGATATACGGTGGAAGTTGTTCCAAACTTATCTCCTATTTTCCCGCCGCCACAACCACTTCCAGCGTCCGCCACCACCCAGACTTTGTTTGCCTCCTCCTCCTCTTCAAATCAACCCCAGCCTCGCTCCGCCTCGTGCCCCCATCGATGAGAACAAGCCCCGAGAAGTTCGACGCTTCAACCCGCCGCCCCGCCTCGCTCCGACCACCGAACCACCTCCGACCACCACCCCTGGACACGCCTCACTCCCCTCGTTGACGTCCAACTCCCTGATCGTCATCTAGGTCAGCGGATTTCGCGATAAATCCATACCTAGTTTTGAACAACTTTTGAAAGGTATGGCCTTGTTTATTTTCAACTGATTTTCACACTTTAAAGTGTTGCAAACTTGTAAAAATCATATCTTTTTCGTTCCTTGTCAAAATCCAGTGAAACAAGAGACACCGGGACCGTGAGGACGTCCTCTACATTTTAGAAGAGACCACGTATTTTTCTGAGCCTTCTGCAATTTTTGGTGGAGTGGAACCCAATGTGAGATTTCTAATTTATAAACGATATGGAAAAACAACGATGTATAAATTATATAGTTCATGTACGAGTTATATAAGCGTTGTACATCTCATGTATAAGCGTTGTATAAGTTGTATGTTCGATGTATAAATTATATATGCGTTGTAAATTTTTTATATACAATGAAATGATATTGAATTGTATTGAAGTGAATTGAAATATATTTATATACGAATATATACATATATATACACCCCCTCGTCCGCAGACCATGGACGATATTTATTGGTTGTGTTGTGGTTTTGGATTATTTGGTTGATGTGAAATTTGGTGGATGATGTGAATGATTGATTGTGGTTGAAAAATACCCATTTGTGGTTGAAAACAAAAATAGAATAGGTTGTGGTAATGAAAATAAAACATGCCGCCTGCGTGCGAATTAGATGCATGAATCCCCATTGTCAAAAACCGCAAGGTTTTAAGGTAGAGCGAGGAGCCGTACATCGATACGGTCCCGGTTTTAACTACCCTGCCGTTATGCTGCCGAAATTTCATGAAATCTTTCTGTGTTTGATTTATTTTCATTTATTGAAACTGTATTCATTTGTTGAATATAAATTCATGTATATGAATAATCGTGTTTTGAAATAAATTGTTTTATAATAAAAATCACATTTTTATCACCAGTTTGAACTATATAAAATAATCGTGTTTTAAAATAAATTGTTTTATATTAAAAATCACATTTTTATTATATATTTGAACTATAGAAATAACATTCATATGTTGAATAGAAATTCATTCGTTGAATAGAAATTCATGTGTCGATTGGTGTTCGTGTTTTAAATAAATTGTCTTATAATAAAAATCACATTTTTAATATATATCTGAACTATAGAAATAACATTCATGTGTTGAATAGAAATTCATTCGTTGAATAGAAATTCATGTGTTGAATGGTATTCGTGTTTCAAATAAATTGTTTTAACAATAAAAATCACATTTTTAATATATATTTGAACTATAGAAATAACATTTATGTGTTGAATAGAAATTCATTCGTTGAATAGAAATTCATGTGTTGAATGGTATTTGTGTTTCAAATAAATTGTCTTATAATATAAATCACATTTTTATCACCAGTTTGAACTATATAAAATAATCGTGTTTTGAAATAAATTGTTTTATAATAAAATTCTCATTTTAATATATATTTGAACTATAGAAATAACATTCATGTGTTGAATAGAAATTCATTCATTGAATAGAAATTCATGTGTTGAATGGTATTCGTGTTTCAAATAAATTGCTTTAACAATAAAAATCACATTTTATCACCAGTTTGAACTATATAAAATAATCGTGTTTTTAAATAAATTGTTTTATAATAAAAATCACATTTTTAATATATATTTGAACTATAGAAATAACATTCATGTGTTGAATAGAAATTCATTCGTTGAATAGACATTCATGTGTTGAATGGTATTCGCTTTTCAAATAAATTGCTTTAACAATAAAAATGACATTTTTATCACCAGTTTGAACTATATAAAATAATCGTGTTTTGAAATGAATTCTTTTATAATAAAAATCATATTTTTATTGTATATATGAATTGTTAAAAATAGCGATATGTTGAAATAAATGGCTGTTGGATAAAAATATCATTTTTATCAAATGTATAAAATGAATATGGTTTTGAAATCGAAGAATCAATTATAATTATATATATATATATATAATTGTAAATAAAATATATCAAATAGCGAAGCTGTAGTTCGTATTTTGAAACTGTGATTTCAAACAATGATTGCGGGAGATCTGACCATCGGATTTTCCTGAAACTGCAACCGTTGGGTTCGCCTTGGAAATATCTTTCCAATGGCACCAACTTTGTAAAGATCCAACGGTTGGATTGTCTGGAAGGTTTAATTCAAATCTGAAGAAAAACAGCACCAGAATCGATTATAATTATATATATATAATTATAATTAAAATAAATCGAATAACAATGCTGTAGTTCGATATTTAAAATCGAAACTTCAAACGATTGTACCGGGAGATCCGACCGTCGGATTTTCCCAAAACTGAAACCGTTGGATTCGTTTTGAAAGGAGATTTCTAATGATATAAAAATTGTGATGACCCAACGGTTAGATTTTCAGATATGTGTAAATCAAATCTGAAGAAAAACAGCGCCACGACCGCGTTATGGCCTGTAGCGTCGTTTGAATGAATTGGCTAGTTTTAAATAAATAAAAATAGCGATAATTTGTGATAAAATATTATAAATGATATGGAATGAAAATAAACTACATTTGCTCTGTTTGTTAGAGATTTGATGGTTGAATGTGTTTGGCGTGAAAATTACAATTAATGAATTGAATTAATAATGTCGAATAATTTAACCATTGAACTGAATTAATTTGAAATATTAAATATACGTGAATTATTTGAGAAGGCCGAGTTAATTCTCATTTCAAATAATTGATCGGCGATTAAAAGTCGAAGATATGAAGATGGTGCAAGACCGATGATCTTCACGTCGAATGGAAGGGTGTTACGGATGCTCATGATGGGAGTAGCTACCTAGAAGGGGCTGAAGTAGTAACCGTCCGGAAGTACGTGTCAATTGTGCAAATATGCGAGGAATCCAGACCCTCCGGTTTCGTTCAGACCTAGAACAGACTTGTAAATGGACGTGTGTCTGATGTTGTATATTGACAACGTGGCATACAGAGATGCTATGAACAAAGCTTTTGTTGAAAAGCAGAGCTTTGTGGTTGATGATCAAAGCACCGCCTGTGTGGCATTGCTTTGTGTTTATCGTTGTTTCGCGAACCTCACACCTTGGTATGGACCAGAAACGGGAGAGGACAATAGGGAGGGAATGCGTTTCCTTCTAGCTAGGAAGTGTCAGTGACCTACCAGCCCTGACATTTATATTACTTTCACATGTGTGGTTGTTGCTGTTGCGAGGCGCCTCGGTATATCGGTCGATCCGGGACCGATGAAGTCATTCGTTGGCTTGTTTTCGCCCCATAGGGTAGGGGAACGCAGTGTTCAGGCATTTTAATCCACATCGGTGGACCGATCCTGACGATCCAAGGGCCTACCTGAGTCTGGGCCCTGAGACATGGTAGGCTAGATTGTCTCGAAGCGGTGAGGATGATCCCTGGCCTCGGTTCATGACGAAAATCCAATTTCCAAATACGACATCGTGCGGTTTTGATTGTATATATATAGTGCGACGTGATATATGGTACCCATGCCGTCTATGATTGATATTTATTATTGTATCTAAAAATCAGAAACTAACTGGAAATGAGTTAGGACGGATGGTTTCCTGAGTATTGGTCTGATGTTGGTTTCGGCCTTCGGGGTTAATACTTAGGGAATCGTTCTCTTACAAGTTTACAGTTGGAGTCTGGTTAAGAATTAAACGATAAAATTTACATTTCAATGAATTGTTTTCCTCGTATCAAGCATATTTCGCCATTATAAGGTAAAACTCTATCCTCCGGTTTGTGTTGCATTGTGTGATGGGACCTGAGTCTTATAATGGCTTCATTTTTGTAAAAAGCATTGCGATGTTTAAAAGATTTATTTGTGATTAGCCACATTATATATGTGTTGAGTAGATTTCTCATACCAGTCCCATGATGAGACGACCCGAATTCCCGTTCTCACGGAAACAAGGTTATCTTTTGGAATATAACACAAAAACAGATAATAGCAGAACAGAATTAAATGAATACACCAGAATGAACAACAAAATATACTGGATAAAATTAATCATCAGAGTTACACAGTATGCAAGATCTTACTTAGTACAAATACAGTTCAGCTATACATAAATGTCTACAGCGGAAATAAACAAAATATGTACAATAGGAGCTGAACAGCATAAAAGGAAATAAATGATAGAATCCATCTTCAGCTCCAGCTATCCAGAAAGAATCATCTAAACCTGAATACAAGGCTGCCCGTATAGAAAAAGGGGCACCCGAGTTTGAGAGTGAAACAAACTACGAGTCAGTCATGGGACTGGTATGAGAAATCTACTCAACACATATATAATGTGGCTAATCACAGGACCACGCCACTTTCGTGGAACGGGTTTACTCCATTGGATTGCCAGTGCTTTAAAACAAATCTTTCTTTTAAACATCGCTATGCTTTTTATAAAAATGAAGCCGTTATAAGACTCAGTTCCCATCACACAATGCAACGCAAACCGGAGGATAGAGTTTTTACCTTATAACGGCCAAAATATGCTTGATACGAATAAAACAAAGGCATTTGATATTATTGCTAGTGTTTATATGTTTTGAAAACAATTTCAAATCATAACTATCAATCATAGACGGCATTAATGCCCCATACCACTATGTCGCCATATATAGGTATACAATCAAAACCGCACGATGTCGTATTTGGAAATTGGATTTCCGTCATGAACCAAGGCAAAAGATAGTCCTTACCGAATTCGAGACGCTCTAGCCCGCCCCTCAGGACCCAGACTAAGGTGGGCCCTTGGATCGTCAGGGCCGGTCCACCGATGTGGATTAAAATTCCTGAACCTGCGTTTCCCCACCCTTTGGGGTGTACACGAGCCAACGAATGACTCCATCGGACCCGGATCGTCCGATCAAACCGACGCGCCTCGCAACAGCAACAACCACATAGGTGAAAAGTATATAAATGTCAGGGCTGGTAGGTCACTGACACCACCCTAGCTAGAAAGAAACGCAGGCCCTCCCTGAGGTCCTTCTCCCGTTTTAGGTTCATATCGGGGTGTGAGGCTCGCGAATTCACGTTCACACAAAGCTACGCCACATAGGCGGTGCTTTGATCATCACCACAAGACTTCGCTTTTCAACAAAAGTCCTGATCACTGCATCTTAGCATGCCACACAGGCAATTCATGCCATGCGACTGATGTCCATCGATATACAACCCCTGAGTTCGTACGTCTCAGAGAAGGGCGTTAAGCAAAAGAATAAATTCTCCGCCGCCAAACAGATGTATATTTAACAGAAATCAATCAACACAGAATAAACTCCAATGTCAGACACACAGTCCATTTACAAGTCCGTTCTGGGTCTGAACGAAACCGGAGGCACTAAATACCTCGCAAACCCATCGATCACCACGTACGTCTGGACGATCACCACTCATTATCCATATTTCGGGATGCCTCCCAATCAGGACCTCGGTTACCATCCAAACGAAGTGAAGATCTCCGGTCTTCGACCATCGTCTTCATCTTCGAATTTCAATCGTCGGTCGATTATTCGAAATGAGAATTAACTCGGCCTTTCCAAATAATTCACGTATATTTAGAATTTCAAATCGATTTATTTCAATGGTTAAATTATTCGACAACACCAATTGTGTTCTTTAATGTAATTTTCACACCAAACACATTCAACCATCAAAAGCCACACAAATCAAGCAAATTCAGTTTATTTCCATTCCATATCGTTTATGGTATTTTATAACTATTTATCACTATTTTTATTTATTTTGAAATAGCCATTTTATTCAGAACGACACTTCGGGCCATAAGGCGGCCGTGGCGCTGTTTTTCTTCAGATTTGATTTACACATATCTGAAAATCTAACCGTTGGATCTTCACAAAATTTACATCATTAGAAAGGTCTTTTCAAAACGAATCCAACGGTTCCAGTTTCGGGAAAATCCGACGGTCGGATCTCCCGGTACAATCGTTTGAAGTTTCGATTTCAAAATACGAACTGCAGCGTCGTTATTCGATTTAATATATAATTATATTTATATATATAAATATAATCGCTTCTGGCGCTGTTTTTCATCAAATTTGATTTAAACATTTCTGAAAATCTAACCGTTGGATCTTCACAAAATTTACATCATTAGAAAGGTCTTTTCAAAACGAATCCAACGGTTCCAGTTTCGAGAAAATCCGACGGTCGGATCTCCCGGTACAATCGTTTGAAGTTTCGATTTCAAAATACGAACTGCAGCGTCGTTATTCGATTTAATATATAATTATATTTATATATATAAATATAATCGCTTCTGGCGCTGTTTTTCATCAAATTTGATTTAAACATTCCAGACAATCCAACCATTGGATTTTTAAAAGGTTGGTGCTGTTGGAAAGATTATTCCAAGGCGAACCCGACGGTTGAGGTTTCGGGAAAATCCCATGGTAGGATCTCCCGTACTAGTCGTTTGAAATCACGGTTTCGAAATACGAACTGCACGGCCTCGTTTCGTTTTAATTTTATTTATATTTATATATTTATATAAATATAGTTCATTCAACAATTTCAATATCGTTTTCACTTCAAATATTTTTTTAACGCCTTAAATTTTGGAAAAATTTCGCCATAACCTCCCCTGCACCGGGAGCATCGGGAAATCGCAAATAGCGTTCCCGGTCCTTCTAATCTCAAAAAGAAAAAGAAGAAGCCAAGTGGCTAGCCAACAGGCTCAAAATCATCACCCAAACAAATCAGTAAATGTGTACCTATTTGTCGGGCACAAAATTTTATTCCTCTTCTCTAGCCCCTTTGCTATAACCTGTTCAATGAATATTGCATGTACATATATATACAGTTCTTATCATTTATCAATTTCTATTCGACTTCATATTCGATTTCTATTTGGTTTAAAAACTCCATTCATTCTAATGTTACATAAATAGGTGCAAATCATTTCATTAGCTAATTAATGAATATTTCAACTCATATATGTTTATTTTGAACAAGTGGCTATTTTTAACACTTCACATTTCAACGATTTATGCATACAATAAAAAATGTGATTTTTATTGTAAAACGATTCATTTCAAAACACTATTTTTCTATATAGTTCATATAGTCGATAAAAGGTGATTTTTATTATCAAACAATTTATTTCAAAATATGAATACCATCCAACACATGAATTTCTAATCAACGAATGAATATCAATTCAACACATGAATGTTTTCAATAGTTTTTATATATAGATAAAAATGTGATTTTTATTATCGAACAATTTATTTCAAAATATGAATACCATTCAACACATGAATTTCTAAACAACGAATGAATATTAATTCAACACATGAATGTTTTCAATAGTTTTTATATATAGATAAAAAATGTGATTTTTATTATCGAACAATTTATTTCAAAATATGAATACCATTCAACACATGAATTTCTAAACAACGAATGAATATCAATTCAACACATGAATGTTTTCAATAGTTTTTATATATAGATAAAAATGTGATTTTTATTATCGAACAATTTATTTCCAAATACGAATACCATTCAACACATGAATTTCTAAACAACGAATGAATATCAATTCAACACATGAATGTTTTCAATAGTTTTTATATATAGATAAAAATGTGATTTTTATTATCGAACAATTTATTTCAAAATATGAATACCATTCAACACATGAATTTCTAAACAACGAATGAATATCAATTCAACACATGAATGTTTTCAATAGTTTTTATATATAGATAAAAATGTGATTTTTATTATCGAACAATTTATTTCCAAAATATGAACACCATTCAACACATGAATTTCTAAACAACGAATGAATATCAATTCAACACATGAATGTTTTCTATACAATGAATAAATATAGTTTAAGCATATGAAAATAATTCAAACACACAAATATTATTCAAAATTTCGGCAGCATAACGGCAGGGTAGTTACACCGGCACCGTCCCTAGTACGGCTCCTCGCTCTACCTTAAAACCTCGCGGTTTTTGACAATGGGGTTCATGCATCTAGTTCGCACGCAGGCGGCATGTATATATTTATTTCATTTCCACAAACTAATCCTATGTGGTTTCAACCAAATATTTCTCAACCACAAATGTGTATTTTTCAACCTCAATCAACCAATATAAATCACAAACAATCCCAAACAATCATTCAATTTTCACAACAATTTAAACCAATAAATATCGTCCATGGTATGTGGACGAGGGGCGTATATATATATATATATATATATATATATATATAGCAATTCACTTTCATTTCACACATATATAATATTTTTAAATCAGAAATCTCACCAATAGCTATCCAACTGCACGATACTTCCTTTTATAGAAATCTTCGCCTTTTGTCGCTTTCGCCCGTATTCTCTACACATGTAAAAATCGAATTTTTACGATGCTATTCAATGTATAAAAATATGATTTTTACTTCGAATTTCGATATATAAAAATATGATTTTTACTTTCGACTTTCGGTATATAAAAATATGATTTTTACTTTCGACTTTCGGTATATAAAAATATGATTTTTACTTTCGACTTTCGGTATATAAAAATATGATTTCTACTTTCGACTTTCGGTATATAAAAATATGATTTTTACTTTTTAAAGAAATCAGTTTCAATACCTTTTAAAAATTAGTTTTTAAACTTTAAAAATCAGTTTTCAAAACCTTTTATAAAATTCAGTTTTAACCTTTCTTTTAAAAAATAAAAATCAGTTTTTTTACTTTTTATTAAAAACAAAAATCAGTTTTCTTTTCTAAAATAAAATCAGTTTAAAAAATCTTTTTAATAAAATCAGAATTAAAATAAAATAGATAAATAAAATAAAACTTACAGAGAGGGGGGGTTTTCTGCAGTTCGTCGGCGGCAAGGCTGAGTTGGGCTTCGAGGTGGCGGCGCGGGTTTCGAACGGTGGTGGCAGGAGGAGTTGCTTCGAGGGGGGGTGGCGCGACGTCTTCGCGAGGGCTCGAGGGCTTCAAGGGGGGCGCGGCGACTTCGAGGTGGGCGGCGGCTTCGGGGTCGGCGTCGAGGTTTGGAGGGAGGACGGCGGCTTCTAGGTTTAAGTTTTTTTTTTCTTTTTTTTTCTGTTTTGAAATCGAAATGAAAAAGGGGGGGGGGGGCAGAACGAAGATAAAGGGAGGGAAAGATTATATTTTATTTTAATTATTTAATTTAATTATTTAATTTCGCAAAAAGGTTGACTTTTACATATGACCTCGAAACGAGGCCCACCGCCTGTCGCCCACAGCGTTTCACCCCCATTCCGAACACAATGGGATATGTATCGCAAGCTGATTTGATCGTTACAATCAGTTTCCTTTTGAATTTTCATTTAAATCACTATATTGAATTTTAAACGCACGTTTCAAATTACCGGGGTCACATACTAACTAGAAAAATTACAGAAAAATATTTTCTAGCTTCGTATTGACGATACGGTCCTAACAAAACTAGTTTCGTCGAATTCTGAGACCGTTTGAGAAATGGCCAATTTCCATTCGATTAAAATCAACAGAAACTGGTCAAACGCGTTTTCTTTTGCCACGCTCACATATTGATTCGAAAAATTATGAAATTTGAAACCTAGCAATAACTTGACACTGCGGATCTAACAAAAGTGGTTTCATCGAAATCCGAGGTCGTTTGCAAAATGTCCATTTTTAAGGGCCTGAATTCCACAGCGACTATTCAGAATTTTCAACTGGACATATCTTTTGATTCCCGCTATCAAATTTCGATTGGTCGGATTCGTTAGAAAGATATCACCAATTAGATTCCATTATTTTTGGTTTCACTAAAATCCGTATTGTTTTGCACCCGGTATATTCAATTGAAGTTTGAAATCGAATTATCGAACTACCGCGCCATTTTCAATTCTATATATAATTATAATTAATTATATTGGTTTTCAAATGTCGATTTCAACTCAGTTTTCATCGCCATTATTTAAAATATTTATTTTAAATATTTAAAATCCATTATTTTAGCCAATTTAAAAATTTTAAATTGGTTCAGATTTTCTGGGTCGTTACACATGACTGACTCGTAGTTTGTTTCACTTGCAAACTCGGGTGCCCCTTTTTCTACACGGGCAGCCTTGTATTCAGGTTTTAGCAGGCTCTTTCTAGATAGCTAAAGCTGAAGATGGATTCTATCATTTATTTCTTTTTCTTTTATGCTGTTCAGCTCCTATTGTACATATTATGTTGTTTTCCGCTGTAGACATTTATGTGTAGCTGAACTGTATTTGTACTAAGTATTATCTAGCATACTGTGTAACTCTAATGTTTATTATATCCAGTATATTCTGTTATACATTTTCTGGTGTAAATATTTATTTCTGTTCTGCTGTTACCTGTTTATGTGTTATATTCCCAAAGATTACCCTTGCCGCAGTGTTACGGGGTTTGGGTCGTCACAGTTAAGTCATGAACCGCTTGAATATACTTAACCAATTTGACACGATGATTTGGTAGGGTTAAGTCATGAACCACTTGAATATACTTAACCAATTTGACACGATGATTTGATAGGGTTAAGTCATGAACCGCTTGCATATACTTAACCAATTTGACACGATAATTTGGTGGGGTTAAGTCATGAACTGCTTGAATATACATAACAAATTTGACACGATGATTTGATAGGGTTAAGTCATGAACCGCTTTAATATACTTAACCAATTTGACATGATGATTTGGTAGGGTTAAGTCATGAACCGCTTGAACATACTTAACCAACTTGACACAAGATTCGTAAGGTTAAGTCATGAACTTGAACGACAACACTTAGCCAATTTGACATGACACGTAGACGGGTTAAGTCACGAACTTGAATGACCACACTTAACCAACTTAACATGCTAGACTGATGGGGTTAAGTCTCGAATTTAAATGACAATACTTAACCTGCTGGACGGAAACCCTAGTTACGCGGTCCTTTTCAGCAGTAACCCACTAGATGTATCATGGTACCCTGGAACTAGGCAGGGTGGGGCACGATTACTGGGCTGATTGTAAGCGACCAGAATGACGGCTGAGTTGGTGCGCCATTGTAGGCTCAGGCAGACTATGGTCGTGCACGTAGTCCGGAGTTGAAAAAGCAGGCATTGGGCACCAGTAGGTTTACACTGTGCGTGCTTGATTCTTGTTGGTGGTTGGCACACTAGGGCTTGATACACCCTATGGTGGACCTAGCACAGGTGACTACATTTGTGATAGGGTCGTATGACACAGACACATGAACGAGATAGGACTTGTAGGGAGCCGATCGATTAATAGATCATTTCGTGGGACCAAGTAATGGGTCATTTCATGAAATTGGGCAAGGGATCATTTTATAGTCAACAGATGAGACGGGTTGGGATACTAGTACGGGTTGTGCAGAGCAAATAGATATCATAGAAATATTTTAATGGTGAAGCAGAGAAATCTTGCGATGCTTGATAGAAATCTTGCGAATTTATACTTAGTTTATCTTGAATGAGAACCTTGCGATGGTATACTTGACAAAAATCATATGAGGTTATTCTTAGTTATCTTTCCTGTAGCTTATCTTGTCCTCATGCTTATGTTTACTTCCAGTTTATTCATGCCATGTTATCTTTACCTGTTTTTATGCTGAAAGTCACTAGGACTTACTCAGTCTTTATGACTGACCCATTTTGTTTCGCCTCTTTTTTATCCGTTCCCCCCCCCCCCCCGGTTCGCAGGGTGGGAATACAGCTTAGTTTGGATCTTACCAAGCTCCAAGGCTCTTTCTTGTACGGCTTGGATTTCTCTTGGCTATGGCTTGCTTTACTGTTTTATTTGGGAAATGATTTATGACCATGGTTTTATGCTTCTTTACTATTGCAAGGCAGATTTCGATGTAATGGATTTAATGGCATTTTGATGTAAAAGGCTTTAAACCTTACTTGATTTTAAAGAAATGAAATTTGGTTTTTCCTCTGCTATTTTATATGTTCTGTCTTGTAATGTTTCTGTGTATGTTTACCTAGATATTGCTCCACCAAAGCTAGTGCATTCCCTTTATGAGTGACCCTAGCGGAGGTGGGGTGTTACAATCTGCCCGGCCTGTACCGTTGGCCCTTGCTTCTAAGTACCTCCTGAACTAGCCAGGTATTGGCATGCCCTTTGGAAGGTTAAGATTCCCAGACATGCTGAAATGGAAAAGAAGAGATTCAAAACGAGGAAACCAAGGATAGTGCTAATGGCTTTTTGTGACGACCACATTTCCCGTACAGACGGTCCAAGGTAATCTTTGGAATATAACACATAATCAGATATCAGCAGAACAAAAATAAATAACTACATTAGATAATGAACAATAATACACTGGATAAACAATAATCATCAGAGTTACACAGCATATAGGATCTTACTAAGTACAAATACAGTTCAGCTATACATAAATGTCTACAACGGAAAACAAACATAATATGTACAATAGGAGCTGAACAGCATAAAAAGAGATAAATGAAGAATCCATCTTCACCTCCAGCTATCCAGAAAGAGCCATATAAAACCTGAATACAAGGGTGCCCGTGTAGAAAAAGGGGCACTCGAGTTTGAAAGTGAAACAAACTACGAGTCAGTCATGGGACTGGTATGAGAAATCTACACAACACATTTAATATATGGCTAATCTCAGGACTACGCCACTTTCGTGGAACGGTTTTACTCCATTGGATTGCCCGTGCTTTAAAAACAAATCATTCTTTTAAACATCGCAATGCTTTTTATAAAAATGAAGCTATTATAAGACTCAGTTCCCATCACACAATGCAACGCAAACCGGAGGATAGAGTTTTACCTTATAAGAGCCAAAATATGCTTGATACGACTAAAATAAAAGCATTTGACATTATTACTAGTTTTTACATGTTTCGAAAACAATTTCGAATCATAACTATCAATCATAGACGGCATGGGTACCATATATCATGCCGCCATAAATATATACAATCAAAACCGCACGATGTCGTATTTGGAAATTGGATTTCCATCATGAACCAAGGCAAAAGGTAGTCCTTACTGACTTCGAGACGCTCTAGCCCGCCCCTCAGGACCCAGACTCAAGTGGGCCCTTGGATCATCAAGGTCGGTCCACCGATGTGGATTAAAATTCCTGAACATGCGTTTCCCCGCCCTATGGGGCGTAAATGTGCCAACGAATGACTCCATCGTACCCGGATCGTCCGATCTAACCGAGGCGCCTCGCAACAGCAACAACCACATAAGTCAAACTCGTCAGGGCGTGTAAAACCACTGACGCCACTTCTAACTAGAAGGAAACGCATGCCCTCCCTGATGTCCTCTCCCATTTCTGGTTCATAGCGGGGTGTGAGGCTCGCGAATTCACATTATACACAAAGCTACGCCACACAGGCGGGGCTTTGATCATCATCACAAGACTTTGCTTTTCAACAGAAGCCCTGATCACTGCATCTTAGCATGCCACACAGGCAATTCACACCGTGCAACTGATGGCTATCAATCACACAGAATAAATTCCAATGTCAGACACATTGTCCATTTGCTAGTCCGTTTTGGGTCTGAACGAAACCGGAGCACTATATACCTCGCAAACCCATCGATCACCACGTACATCTGGACGATCACCACTCATTATCCATATGTCAGGATGCCTCCCAATCAGGACCTCGGTTACCATCCAAACGAGGTGAAGATCTCCGGTCTTCGACCACCGTCTTCATCTTCGATTTCTTATCGTCGCTTCAGTTATTCAAAATAGGATAAACCCGGTCTTTCTGAGCAACTCGCATATATAATAAACAAGTGCAACACTAACATACACACGCACCATTTCAATTCATTAGTCACTAACCGTCAATCAGTAAGAGAACGATTTCCCAAATATTAACCCCGAAGGCTGAAACCAACAACAGATCAACACCCAGGAAACCATTCGACTTAGCCAACCTTCAGTTAATTTCTAAATCACATCCATATTGTTTATAATATTTTACAACGATTTATCGCTATTTTTATTTATTTTAAAATGGCCAATTTATTCAAAACGACGCTTCGGGCCATAACGCGACCGTGGCGCTGTTTTTCTTCAGATTTGATTTACACATATATGAAAATCTAACCGTTGGATCTTCAAAAAATTTACATCATTAGAAAGATCTTTTCAAAACGAATCCAACGGTTCTAGTTTCGAGAAAATCCGACGGTCGGATCTCCCGGTATAATCGTTTGAAGTTTAAATTTCAAAATACGAACTGCAGCGTCGTTATTCGATTAAATATAATTATATATATATATATATATATATATATATATATATAATCGATTCTGGCGCTATTTTTCTTCAGATCTGAGTTAAACATTCCAGACAATCAAACCGTTGGATTTTTACAAAGTTGGTGCCGTTGGAAAGATATTTCCAAAGCGAACCCAACATTTGCGATTTCAGGAAAATCCGATGGTCGGATCTTCCGTACTAATCATTTGAAATCACGGTTTCAAAATACGAACTGCAGCGTCGTTATTCGATATATTTCAATTCCATTTATATATATATATATATATATATATATATATCGATCCTTTGATTCCAAAGCTATATTCTTTTCATACATTTGATAAAAATTATATTTTTATCTAACTGTTTTCTATTTCAACACTTCACTATTTTTAACAATTCATGTATATAATAAAAATGTGATTTTTAATGTAAAACAATTTATTTCAAAACACGACTATTTTATATAGTTAATATAGGTGATAAAAATAGGATTTTTATTATAAAACAATTTATTTCAAAATAAGATTATTTTATACATTTCATATTGATGTTAAAAATGGGATTTTTATTATAAAACAATTTCTTTGAAAATATGAATACCATTCAACACAGGAATTTCAATTCAACTAATGAATATCGATTCAACACATGAAGGTTTTCTATAGTTTATATAAATCGATAAAAAGATGATTTTTATATTTAAACAAGAATACCATTCAACACATGAATTTCAATTCAACGAATGAATATCGATTCAACACATGAAGGTTTTCTATAGTTTATATAAATCGATCAATATCAACAACAATCAATCAATATCAACCACAAACAATTCCAATCAACCATTCGCTATCAATCAATTTTCACACCAATCACAATCAATAAATATCGTCCATGGTTTGTGGACGAGGGGCGTATATATATACATATATTTATTTATATATATATATTTATATTTATATATAGCAATTCACTTCTATTTCAACACATATATAATTTTTACAACGCATATACAACTTATATATCGAACGTACAACTTATACAACGCTTATACAAGAGGTGTACAACGATTATATAACTCATACATCGACTGTATAATTTATATATCGTCGTTTTCCATATCGTTTATAAATAAGAAATCTCACATTGGGTTCCACTCCACCAAAAATAGCAGAAGGCTCAGAAAAATATGCGGTCTCTTCTAGAAGGTAGAAGACGTGCACATGGTCACGATGTTTCCTATTTCATCGAATTTCATCAAGAAACGAAAAAGATATGATTTTTCAAAGTTTGCAACACTTTAAAACTATTGAAATCAGTTTTAAATATACAAGGCCGTACCTCTCTGAAAATCTTCAAAACTAGGTCAGCCAAATTCTTCCAAACCGTGAAGCTTCGCGCCGATCAGCCACCGCCACGTTGTCCAGCTCCAAGAGGCGCTCCGACGGGTACCCACCCTAATGAACTCGATTTGGTGGTGGCGGAGGAATTTTCCCTCGAACGGCGCAACTTCGTGACACCGGTTCGAGCAAAATACAAGGCAAGGGGAGACGAGGCCTATACGGATTTGAAGATCGAGTGGAGAGCTACAAAAAGCTCAACTGGGCCATGACGTTTCGGTGCATGTAGGAGGAGGAATCGAGGGAGGAAGGATTGAACCTCTTTCCATCGTCGATCGGCTGTTATTCGGGGAGAGAGAGAAATGAACGTTGACCAATGATATTTTTTATATTTATAAATTTTTAAAAAATCCAAAAATACCACTTATCTCATACGAACTCCAATCCAAACCCAACGACTGTCGTCCCTAGCTAAATACCCCCATTCCGAACACATTGGGATACGTTTCGAAGGACCATTCGACTGTTTCAGTCAGTTTTCATTCGAATTAAAATATAAAACAATCAATATTCGATTTGAACGTACATTTCAATTTGCCGGGGCCACAAACTGATTCGAAAAATTCCTGAAAAATAAATCTAGCTATGTTTCGACAATACGGTCCCAACAAAACTAGTTTCTTCGAATTCTGAGACCGTTTGCAAAAAGGCCCATTTCTGGTCGATCCAATTTAACTGTAATTGACCAAAACACGTTTTCCTTTGCCACGCTCACATACTAGCTTCAAAATTTATGAAATTTGAAACCTAGCAATAACTTTACATCTCGGATCCAACAAAAGAGGTTTCGTCGAATTCCGAGGTCGTATGCAAAATGGCAAATTTCACGGGCTATATAAATTCCATAGTGACCTTTCTGAAAATTCATTTGGCCATAACCTTTGCTTTCCGCTATGAAACTTCGATTCTTCAGATTCGTTAGAAAGATATTCACTAACAGATTTAAATATTTTTAGTTTCACCCAAATCCGTTTTGTTTTGCACCTGGTATAGTCAGAAGAAGTTTGAAATGAAATTTTGAAACTGCAAGGCCATTTCAGGCCTTGTTTGTAATTAGAATTAATTATATTCGTTTTCAAATGTCGATTCTCTCTTACTTTTCATCGCTATTATTTAAAATATTTATTTTAAATATTTAGAATCCACTATTTTAGCTAATTTAAATTTTTTAAATTGGTTCAGATTTTCTGGGTCGTTACACTTTTGGAGAATAGCCTTTAAATAAAACAAGACTTTTCTTGAAAAATGCTTCCTTGTAAACGGTTTTGAAGATAATTTCAGAAGGTTTTTAACAGGTTTTGCCCAGTCTGGTAACCTTCTGCTCTGATACCAAATGTAACACCCCACCTCCGCTAGGGTCACTCACAAAGGGAATGCACTAGTTTTGGAGGGGCGTTATCAAGGTAAACAATCACAGAATTATTACAAGACAGAACATAAATAAAACAGCGGAAGAATCAAAAGCTAAATTTCATTACTTTCAAAAAGAGTCAAAACCTTTTACATCCAAAGTACTAAATAGCCAAAGTCATTATTTTACATTACATATTCTATCTTGCATAAACAAAGAAGCATAAACTTAAAACAACAAAAGTATCTTAATTCCCCAAAGGTAGCAGAAATGCAGCCATAGCACAGCTCAAGATCAAACCGTACATGAGTTGAACTGAAAGCTAGCGAAATCCAAGCTAAGTGCTAGAGTTTCCTCCCTAAGAACCTGGGGAGGAAACGAAAGAAAACGAGGTGAAAGAAAACGGATCAGTCATAAAGACTGGTAAGTCCTAGTGACTTTCAGCATAAAAACAGATAAAGGTAACATGACATGTATAAACTGAAAATAAACATAAGGATGCTGTCAAGATAGGAAAATTAGACTAAGGTAACATAATAAATCTAGCATAGCATCGCATATTCAAGGTTCGTTACACCAACCGTACCAATATCCCGACCCATGTCATAAGTTAACCATGATCCCTTGGCCCAATATCGTGAATGACCCATTACTAGGTCAAACGAAACGATCTACTAATCGATCGGCTCCCTACAAGTTCTAGCTCGTCATGTGTCTATGTCATATGGTCCTATCACGAATGTAGTCACCTGTGCTAGGTCCACCATATGGTGTATCAATCCCTATGGTGCCAACCACCGACACGAATCAAGAATGCACAGATAATCCTACTGATGCCCAATGCCCGCTTTTTCAACTCCGGACCACATGCACGACCATAGCCCGCCTGAACCTACACTGGCGCACCAACCAGCTGTCGTTCCGGTCGCTTGCAATCAGCCCAGTAATCGTGCCCAACCCTGCCTAGTTCCAGGGTACTGTGATACAACTAGTGGGTTATTGCTGAAATGGACCGCGTAACTAGGGTTTCCGTCCAACAGGTTAAGTGTTGTCATTTAAATTCGAGACTTAACCCCCTATCAGTCTAGCATGTCAAATTGGCTAAGTGTTGTCATTTAAGTTCGTGACTTAGCCCTACAATTCACTTGTCAAGTTGGTTAGGTGTTGTCGTTCAAGTTCATGACCTAACCCTACCAATCATGTTTCAATTTGGTTAAGTGTTGTCTTTCATGTTCATGACTTAACCCTATCATGTGGCATTAATTCATTAATGCACCCCAACCTCTCACATCAGACTTGTTGTTGTGGTCACTGGATATGCCGGGCGGTTCCGGGCAGAATTACACTACAACTCAGTCTGACCTCGTGTTTCAAGCGCGATATGACCAACTACCCACATTGAATCCTATTGTTTGCAGTAACTGGATTTGCCGGGCGGTTTCGGGCAGGATTACACTACAAACTCAACCCAACCTCGGGTTGGCCATTTTCAAGTTCATTCTAGTGTCATGTCCATGTTCAAGATTCATGTCAAGTTCATGCCAAGTTTCAAGGATAAGTTTCATGCCAAGTCTCCTATAATTACCAATTTTTCCCAATGTTACCCCATCCAAATATTAGGCTAACAATCTTAGCCTAATTTTCCATCCGCATGATTTTTGACATATAATATTAGGCTAAAAACTTAGCCTAATTTAACGTACACAAAATTTGCATAAAGAAATCCATTAACATAAACATGACATGGGTGTAAACTTGGCATTCTCGGCATAGTCAATATGAACACCATAGGTGTGTACTTGCAAAGTAATCAACATGGATATCATAGGCGCGAACTTGCAACGTGGACTAATCCAATATACAGATATGTGAATTTGCAACATAGACTAAATCAACTTACATATATGTGAACTTGCAAATCAATCACGAACATTTGAATAAGTGTGAACTTGAAATACGACATAGGTTTAACCTATACACATAAACATGTAGATCTAACATTTGGTCATATATGTGATTTGATTTTATAACCTAAAACAAGCATAACATGATAAATTATACAACTTGTATTAACAGGTTATATTCCAAGTTCATATACATATGAATAGACTTATTCATTAATTCTCAATTCAATATGATAATAAAATAAAACCACGGACGTAGATCAATATCATACATATAACATAATAGACATCGTTCTATTATTAATTTAATTCCAAGGTATGACATAACTAAATTGACTAAAACATCGCAGGCATATAGATCTGATAATATTATGAACATGAAAAGGTTTGAATAATAATCTAGTTTCAAGAATATGGATAGATCTAACTTAAATAGAAAAATCCCCAAAATCAAGATCCAAGGAAAATAAAGAAAATCAAGCTTAGATCAAATTTCATGGTCATAATCCTAGGCAATAACCTCATGGTCATGAATCATAGGTGATTAGTCATAATTGTCCTTGTCATAGTCATAGGCAACAGTCTTATGTTCACAGTCATAGGCGTAGGCATAGTCTTATGTTCATAGTCATAGGCATAGGCATAGTCTTATGTTCATAGTCATAGGCAAAGGCAAAGTCTCATGTTCATAGTCATAGGCATAGGCTTAGTCTCATGCCATAACAATAGTTCCAAAGTCATAGGCGATATTGCCAATAGTCAAGATCCAAGAAGAAAACAAGAATGGATACAAATCATACATACATAATTTCCAATTTATAACATGTCCATATTAAGTTTATAGCTTTTATCTAAAAGTAACTGGAACTTACAGATCGTGGTCTAAGAAAGATGTAGAAGTCAAGTCTAGAAATTAGTCGTCGAATTGTTGCGGTGTCGCTAATCTACTCTCTTGAATTGTTGTAAAATCGCTGATCTTTGACTTGAATCGAATTCGAATGCTTAAGCTTTAATTTGGAGGCGGCGGCCATGGTTCAAGAGGTAAATTAGCAGCATAGCAGCGTAAGAATGATTTGTATGAATTAGGCTAGGTCTTAGGATGTATTTATAGGGGTAGAAACTAGTTTAGGCCCTTAGATTAACCCTAGAATCAATCCGGGCCATCAAAACACGTCTCAGGCTTCAAAAATGGGTTCCGGGTTAGAACAGGCTGACCACGTCGACCTGTTAGGGGGGAGGTCGACCATATGGTCGATCTGGGGGGTAGGTTGACCCTAAGGTCGACCACATGGTCGACCTGGCCCCCAGGTCGACCTGCCTGGTCCTGTGCTGCCCGAAACTAGCGGAATCTTCTACAGGACATAACTTCTTCATCCAGACTCCGATTTTCGAAAACTTGGGCTCGATTTCATGTAGAATTTTGAGACGAACGCAATGGCGCAACCCGTTTCCCTTGATTCTTATTTTATAATTTAATTCTTCCTTAATTTATGGTCTTAACATGTTATTAAAATTCGGTTGTTACACATGTATATAATAGCAATGATAAATAATCAACTATCATCCAGAGTGCACCACACAACTGCATAAGCATTAAATATAAATAATTAATGCTTACACAGTCTGTCAATCCATCGGTTGACATACAACTAAACAATCGGGATTAGTATACGTCAAATCTCATCCCAATAACCATGTGGGGTTTCAAATCAGCAAACACAGATTTTATTTGTGTAGTTGGGCGATGTGTAAAATTTATTGTCCCAATCAATATCAGTCAAATCAGTGTATATAAACAAATTTATTTTATATACACGTTAAAAATCATATTTTTAACTATAAAATATTTTCCACTATAAAATATTTTATTTCACACAATCAAATTTCACAACATAGCAATCAAACAAACAAGTCATCCATGGTCTGTGGACGACGGGTGTCGGGTGCTACTAAGCACCGTCTGCATCCTAGTATATATTTTAACTAGAAATTAAATTTAAAAGTGATAAGTTCTCACCGACTAGCTAAACCAAACGCCACGACTCTTCATATGTAGAAGTCTTTGCCGTTCTCGCTTTTTGTCAGTTTTGTTCGTAGCCACTACATATATAAAAGTCACATTTTTATATTATTGCTGTGTATATAAAAATCACATTTTTATAATCACTCTATATGGATAAAAATTCTATTTTTACAACGGTGTTCATATAATAACGATTATATTTTTTTAATCACTTCATTTCAATAAATAAAAATCATATTTTTATTTCATATGCATTTACAACGCTTCTTTCTATATAAAAATTATATTTTGATATTTCTACTTCATATATAAAGATAGAATTTTTACATCATCGCTATAAAAATCACAATTTTATTTCAACATATATATAATAAAAATCAGATTTTTATTTAACTACATAAATAAAGATCAAACTTTTACTAACTATATAATATAAAAATCGTTTTTTTATTCTTTCTATAATATAAAAATAAAATTTTTATTATCTACATTGTATAAAAATCGTGTTTTAATACTCTACTAATATAAAAATCATATTTTTATGTCCTTACATATATTATAAAAATCGAATTTTTATCTTCATTACCTTATAAAAATCATGTCTTTATTCTCCGCTTCGTTATAAAAATTATATTTTTATATCGCCCTTCTCCTAATAAGGATTATATTTTCATTACTCTACATGAATTAAAAAATCATGTTTTTACCATCATACCTAAATAAAAATCATATCTTTTATATGCCACCAGTATAAAAATTATATTTTTAACTTTTCTATAACATAAAAATTATATTTTTTATCATCTACTATAATAAAAATTATTTTTTTCTTCTTCTACCTTCATGATAGAAATCATAACTTTGCTTCTATAAAAATAATATCTTTTTATAAATTAAAATCATTCCTTTTATTTTATAAAATTTGGATCTTTTCATCTCTAAAAATTCGACCCTTTCCAAACATAAAAGTCAAATCTTCATGAACTAAAAATCGTATCTTTATTGTTATCAAAATCTAATATTTATCTCAGTTCTAAAGATCATATAATTTCAGTTTTAGAAATCCTAACATTATAAAACTAAAAAATCCTATTCTTAAAAAGCTTGAGGAGGGGGGCTGCTGTGCCGGAGTGGGGCGGCCAGAGGTGGCGCAAGCGGTGGGATCTCGCGTCGTTCGATGGATTGGGGCTTCGTGGTCTCGAGTTGGTTAAGGGAGAAGAAGAGGAGGAGGGCGCAGCGGAGTGGGTGGTCGGGGAGGCGCGAGTGTGGCGCGGATGGGTGGATCGACGTCAGGTGGGTGGTCTATGGGTGCGTCGGGCTCTTTGAACGAAGGAGAGGAGAGAAAAGGAGGAAGCAGGGGTGGTGTCGCTCGAGTGGAGGGAGAAGGCTGGATGGGGGTCGCGGACGTGGTGGCTCCGACGATGAGGCGGCGGGAGTGGAAGAGTGCCGACGATGGCAAAGAGGGTTGGAGGGAATCGAGTTTTTTTTTGAAAAGGGGAGAGGGAGTTGATCGAAGAAAATAAAAGGAGGGGGAGTTAGTGAAAAGGTTTTATATTTTATATTTTATTTAATTTTAAATTCCCTAAAAGCAAGTTTTCATTTCGAACTCAGAATCGAACCCACCGACTGCCGTCCCTTGCGTATTACCCTCATTCCGAACACAATGGGATATGTTTCGTATGCCAATTCGGTAGTTACGATCAGTTTCCGTTGAATTTGAAATATAACTCTTTATATATTCAATTCAAACGCGCATTTCAATTTACCGGGGCCACATACATTATCTAAACATTCCCAAAAAATTATTTCTAGCTTCGTATTGGCGATACGGTTCTAACAAAACTAATTTCGTCTAATTCTGAGACCGTTTGAAAAATGGCCATTTTCAAGTCGATTAAAATCAACTAAAACTGGTCAAATGCGTTTTCCTTTGCCACGCTCACATATTGATTCGAAAAATTACGAATTTTGAAACCTAGTAATAACTTGACATCACAAATCCAACAAAAGTGGTTTCGTCGAATTCTGAGGTCGTTTGCAAAATTTCCATTTTTAAGGGCCAGAATTCCATAGCGACTAAATTGAATTTTCAACTGGGCATAACTTTTGATTCCCGCTATGAAATTTTGATTCTTCGGATTCGTTGGAAAGATATTCTCAATTAGATTCTAATATTTTTGGTTTCGCTAAAATACGGTTTATTCTGAATCTTGTACGTTCATTTGAATTTTGAATTCGAAGTACCGCGCCATTTTCAATTCCTTTTATAATTATAAATAAAATATTTATATTCTAACGACGATCTATATAAATATATACGTTCTAATTCTATTAAAACTAAATTTCTCATCGATATTATTTATAATAATTCATTTTAAATATTCAAAATTCATTAAAATTGCCAATATAAAATTTTTAAATTGGCTCAGAATTTCCGGGTTGTTACAATAGCAAACATGCTGCAGTGTTTTATCTGATTACTTAATCACTAAGCAACCTGCTCAGTCAATATGAAAACATGAATATTCTACAAATATTTGAAAACTTTTTCATCTTATTTACACAAATTCTACTCCCAATGTCGAAACGTGTTTATAAAAACACTATTATTTAATGATGAGAATTATATGTATTTGAAATGGTAGAGTTTCAAACATGCGGCAGTGTTTTACCTAGTTACATGAGCACCAAGAAAACTACTTATTCGATGTAAACATCAAAGTTTCACCTATATTTTGAAATTTTCTTGATCTTATTGGTGCAGATTCAGGGTCCAAACGGTAATATGCAAATGATAAGTGTTATACATGCTTTAAAATGTAGAATATCAAACATGCGGCAGTGTTTTACCTGATTACTTAGTCACTAAGCAACATGCTCAATCAATATGAAAATATGAATATTCTACTAATATTTGAAAACTTTATCGTCTTATTCACACAAATTCTACTCTCAAAGTCGAAACATGTTTTTAAAAACACTATTATTTAATGATGAGTATTATATGCATTTGAAATGGTAGAGTTTCAAAGATGCGGCAGTGTTTTACCTGATTACTTGAGCACCAAGAAACCTACTTATTCGATGCAAACATCAAAGTTTCACTTATATTTTGAAACTTTCTTGATCTTATTGGCGCGGATCTAGTGTCCAAACTGTAATATGCAAATGATGAGTGTTATAGATGCTTTAAAATGTAGAATAACAAATATGCGGCAATGTTTTACCTGATTACTTAGTCACTAATCAACCTGCTCAGTCAATACGAAAATATGAATATTCTACTAATATTTGAAAACTTTTTTATCTAATTCACACAAATTCTACTCCCAAAGTCGAAATGTATTTTTAAAAACACTATTATTTAATGATTAGTATTATATGTATTTGAAATGGTAGAGTTACAAACATGCGGCAGTGTTTTACCGGATTACTTGAACACCAAGAAACCAACATATTCGACGTCTTGATCTTATTGGCGCGGATCCAGGGTCCAAACGGTAATATGCAAATGATGAGTGTTACTGATGCTTTAAAATGTAGAATTGCAAACTTGCGGTAGTGTTTTACTTGATGAATTAGTCACAAAGAAACCTACTCAGTAATATGAAAATATGAATATTCTACTAATATTTGAAAACTTTTTCGTCTTATTCACACAAATTCTACTTCTGAAGTCAAAACGTGTTTTTAAAAACACTATTATTTACATGAACATTATATTTTTTTGAAACGGTAGAGTTTTAACCATGCGGCAGTGTTTTACCTGATTACTTGAGCACCAAGAAACCTATTTATTCGATGCAAACATCAAATTTTCATTTATATTTTCAAACTTTCTTGATCTAATTTGCGCGTATCCAATGTCCAAACGGTAATATGAAAATGATGAGTGTTATAGATGCTTTGAAATGTAGAATAGCAAATATGTTACAGTGTTGTACCTGATTACCTAGTCACTAAGCAACCTGCTCAGTCAAAATGAAAATTTGAATATTCTACTAATATTTGAAAACTTTTACGTCTTATTCACACAAATTCTACTCCCAAAGTCAAAACGTGTTTTTAAAAACACTATTATTTAATGATTAGTATTATATGTATCTGAAATGGTAGAATTTCAAACATTCGGCAGTGTTTTACCTGATTACTTGAGCACTAAGAAACCTACTTATTCGATGCAAACATCAAAGTTTCACTTATATTTTGAAACTTTCTTGATCTTATTGGCACAGATCCAGGGTCCAAACGGTAATATGCAAATGATGAGTGTTGTAGATGCTTTAAAATGTAGAATAAAAAACATGCGGTAGTGTTTTACCTGATTACTTAGTCACTTAGCAACGTGCTCAGTCAATATGAAAATATTAATATTCTACTAATATTTAAAAACTTTTTCGTTTTATTCACACAAATTCTACTCCCAAAGTTAAAACATGTTTTAGAAAAAACTATTATTTAATGATGAGTATTTTGTGTATTTGAAATGGTAGAGTTCCAAACATGCGGTAGTGTTTTACCTGATTACTTAAGCACCAAGAAACCTACTTATTCGATGCAAACATCAAAGTTTCACTTATATTTTGAAACTTTCTTGATCAAATTGGCGCCGATCCAGGGTCCAAACGGTAATATGAAAATGATGAGTGTTATAGTGCTTTAAAATGTAGAATAGCAAACATGCGGCAGTGTTTTATTTGATTACTTAATCACTAAGCAACCTGCTCAGTCAATATGAAAATATGAATATTCTACTAATATTTGAAAACTTTTTCGTGTTATTCACACAAATTCTACTACCAAAGTCGAAACGTGTTTATAAAAACACTATTATTTAATCATGAGTATTATATGTATTTGAAATGGTAGAGTTTCAAACATGCGGCAGTGTTTTACCTGGTTACTTGAGCACCAAGAAACCTACTTATTCGATGCAAACATCAAAGTTTCACTTATATTTTGAAATTTTCTTGATCTTGTGGGTGCGGATCCAGGGTCCAAACGGTAATATGCAAATGATAAGTGTTATAGATGCTTTAAAATGTAGAATATCAAATATGCGGCGGTGTTTTACCTGATTACTTAGTCACTAAGCAACCTGCTCAATCAATATGAAAATATGAATATTCTACTAATATTTGAAAACTTTTTCGTCTTATTCACACAAATTCTACTCCCAAAGTCGAAACGTGTTTTTAAAAACACTATTATTTAATGATGAGTATTATATGTATTTGAAATGGTAGAGTTTCAAACATGCGGCAGTGTTTTACCTGATTACTTAAGCACCAAGAAACCTACTTATTCGATGCAAACATCAAAGTTTCACTTATATTTTGAAACTTTCTTGATCTTATTGGCGCGGATCCAGGGTCCAAACTGTAATATGCAAATGATGAGTGTTATAGATGCTTTAAAATGTAGAATAACAAATATGCGGCAGTGTTTTACCTGATTACTTAGTCACTAAGCAACCTGCTCAGTCAATATGAAAATATGAATATTCTACTAATGTTTGAAAACTTTTCTGTCTTACTCACACAAATTCTACTCCTAAAGTCGAAACATGTTTTTAAAAACACTATTATTTAATGATTATTATTATATGTATTTGAAATGGTAAAGTTTCAAACATGCGGCAGTGTTCTACCTGATTACTTGAGCACCAAGAAACCTACTTATTCGACGACTTGATCTTATTGGCGTGGATCCAGGGTCCAAACGGTAATATGCAATTGATGAGTGTTATTGATGCTTTAAAATGTAGAATAGCAAACATGCGGCAGTGTTTTACTTGATGAATTAGTCACTAAGCAACCTACTCAGTCAATATGAAAATATGAATATTCTACTAATATTTGAAAACTTTTTCATCTTATTCACACAAATTCTACTCCCAAAGTCGAAACGTGTTTTCAAAAACACTATTATTTAGATGAGCATTATATGTATTTGAAATGGTAGAGTTTCAAACATGCGGCAGTGTTCTATCTGATTACTTGAGCACCAAGAAACTGACTTATGCGATGCAAACATCAAAATTTCACTTATATTTTGAAACTTTCTTGATCTAATTGGCGCGGATCCAGGGGCCAAACTGTAACAACCCGAAAATCTGGGCCAGTTTAAAATTTTTATTTTGGCAATTTTAATGAATTTTTAATATTTAAAATGAATTATTTTAAATAATAACGATGAGAAAATTTATTTTGAACAAAATTCAAATGTATATAGTTATATAGATCGTCGTTAGAATATAAATATTTAATTTAAATTATAAAAGGAATTGAAAATGGCGCGGTAGTTCAATGATTCGATTTCAAACTTCAAATGAATGCACCGGGTGCAAAATAAACCGGATTTTAGTGAAACCAAAAATAATAGAATCTAATTGATGATATCTTTCCAACGAATCCGAAAAATCAAAATTTCATAGCGGGAATCAAAAGATATGTCCAAATGAATTTTCAAAATAGTCGCTATGGAATTCTGGCCCTTAAAAATAGCCATTTTGCAAACGACCTCGGATTTCGACGAAACCATTTTTTTTGGATCCGTGATGTCAAGTTATTGTTAATTTTCAAATTTCAAAAATTTTCGAATCAGTTTGTGAGTGTGGCAAAGGAAAACGCATTTGACCAGTTTTAGTTGATTTTAATCGACTGGAAAATGGCCATTTTTCAAACAGTCTCAGAATTCGACGAAACTAGTTTTGTTAGGACCGTATCGTCAATACGAAGCTATAAAATATTTTTCTGGAATTTTTCTAATTAGTATTTGACCCCCGTAAATTGAAATGTACGTTTAAAATTCAATATAATGATTTATATGTTGATTTTGACTGAAACTGATCGAAACTGCCGAACTGGCTAACGTGACATATCCCATTGTGTTCGGAATGGGGGTAATTAGCTCGGGACGACAGTCGTTGGATCTCGATTCGAGTTCGAATAAAAAGTCAACATCTTTGGAGAATAAAACGAAAATAATTATATAAAATATATATATATTTACATCACCCCCCCTAAATCAGTTTTCCCCAATTCCCCATTTTCTCCTTCACGATCGAAAATGGCAGACCACCATCGTGCCCTCGCCTTCCCACCTCCGCCCCGCCTCCGGCGTCGCCATCACCCCCATCGCCATCCTCCCCTCCTCTGCAGGCTCGTCAGAACCGCGACGCCCATTCGAGAACCATATCCCCCGCGTGCCAGATGAGCCCCCCCTCTCTCGCGACCACCGCAGCAGCCACAGCCTGTCCGCCGATCATCCCCCTGACCCTCCGACGAGACCCACCCGGCCACTGCCCCTTCCCGTCGCCCCTCCTCCAATCTCGAATCCCAACCCCCTGAAACCCGAAACTCCATCGATGTGGGCCCTATCCTCGAAGACGCCGGCCAGCCAACTCTTCTTCGATCCTCACAGTCACCTGAGCTGCGCCCAGTCCTCCTCGCTTCCCCTCCCGGATGTGAGTTTTTTTTTAATTTGAATCTATGTAATGCTAATAAATTAATTTATTAAAGTCATTAGTGAAAGTAAATTAAATAAATTACATTGTTCATGAAAGTTTGAATTTTTATTTATGAAAGTGTATATTTTTTAACTTAGAAAAGTTTATACTTTTAACTTATGAAAGAGGAAATTTTTATGTAGGTAGCAACATTATAAAAATATGATTTTTATATTATAGAAAATATAATTTTTAATTTATAGAAAGGTTAAAAATATAATTTTTAATTTGTAAAAAGGTTAAAGATATAATTTTTTATATGTAGTGAATCAAAAATATGATTTTTACTCGTGTAGAGTATTAAAAATACTATTTTTATATAAGTAGTGTATTGAAGATAGAATTTCTATATAATAGAGAATATAAAAATATTATCTTTATATATGTAGAAAACTAAAAATCTGATTTTTATTTTATATATAGTGAAGTAAAAACGTGATTTTTATATCATTGAAATAAAAATTCAATCTTTATATATGAAGTAGAAATAAAAATACGATTTTTATTTATTGAATGAAGTGATAAAAATATAATTTTTATTTGAACGGCGTAAAAAGAACTGCATAGGAATTTCAAGTAGATCCAGATGATTCAGCAGTTCAAAAGCAAAGCACGACGGAGTGGAACCCTCTGTGAGAACTCCTCACCTTTATTTTTGTTTTTTAGTTATGTGATATATACTACGATGCAGACGGTGTTTAGTAGCACCCGTCGTCCACAGACCATGGACGGCTTGTTTGATTGATTGCATGTTGTTGTGAAAATTGATTGTGTGATGTGATGTGAAATGAAATAAAATATTTATATAGAAAATATTGTATAGTTAAAAATAGAATTTTTAACGTGTATATAAAATGAAATGAATATTTATAAACAAATCGGATGATTTGTTTATATTCACACATTTGACTGATATTGATTGGGACGATAAATTTTACACATCGCCCAACTGCACAAATGAAAACTGAAGCGACCCGAACTTCCCCAGTCTCCGAAGAGATGAGAAAGAACGAATTACTGTGAGGACAAGACAAAATAGAACGCATACAGAAGAACATTTCATTGCTATTACAACAATTCCATCAGATACAAGAATATACAGAGTATAAATGAATAAATTACATTCGATAAATATCAGAGATTACAATAAATTACATAGCAGCGGAAAATAATATAAAATACAACTGAAAGTGATACACGGATACAGAGCTTTCCGAGCATCGTTCCAGCTGTTAATCAGGACCCTGTGAATATAAATCTGCAAAACCAAAACTACTAGCTGCCCGTGTGGAAAATAGGGGCACCCAGAGTTTAGGTTAAAACAATAAACTCCAGGTCAGTCATGTGACTGGTGTGAGAACTAAAACAGTTATTAATATTGGTTTAAAGTTAGGTAAATCAAGGGACCACGCCGTATAACACGGAACGGGTTTCCTCCCAAGAATACCAGTGCATAGAAAAAAACAGCGCAATGCTAAATAAAGAAAAATGAAGCTGTTATAAGACCCAGGTCCCATCACACAATGCAACGCAAGCCGGAGGATAGGGTTTTCCCTTATAACAGCCAAAGCATGCTTGATACGTTTAAAACACATTATTTGATACTATTATAGGTGTATAGTGTCAAACCAATTTCAATCATAAGTATCAATCATAGGCGGCATGGGTACCATCTATCATGTCGCCATACTAGTTCTACAATTAAAACCGCAATACACGTATTGGAAATTGGATTTCCGTCATGAGCCGAGGCAAGGGGCAAGCTCCTCTCCGATTCGAGACACTCTACCAAATGTCCCAGGACCCCACTATGATCCTTGGATCTTCAGGGCCGGTCCTCTCTTACTTTTGAGGATTAGTTATTCCTGAACACACGTTTCCCGGTCCTTACAGACCTATATCCGAGGCGCCTCGCATTCCAACAACCACACAGGTGAAAAGTATATAAATGTCAGGGCTGGTAGGTCACTGACACCACCCTAGCTAGAAAGAAACGTCGTGCTCTCCCTGCAGTCACTATCCCGTTTTTGACTCATACCGAGGTGTGAGGCTCGCGAATTCACGCTATACACAAAGCTACGCCACACAGGCCGTGCTTTGATCATCACCACAAGACTTTGCTTTCCAACAGAAGCCCCGATCAATTGCCACTTACGCGTGCCACATTGGCAATTCACTCCATGTGACTGATGTCCATCGATATACAACCTCTGAGCTTGTACGTCTCAGAGAAGGGCGTTAAGCAAGAGAATAAATTCTCCGCCGCCAAACAGATGTATATTTAATAGAGATCAATCAACACAGAATAAAATCCAATGTCAGACAGACAATCCATTTACAAGTTCGTTCTGGGTCTGAACGAAACCGGAGGCACTTTCCTCACATATCCATCCATCTCCAGGTACGTCTGGACGATCACCAACTGATTCCCTCATCCTGGGTGTACAGCCTAATCAAGATCATCAGTAATCACCCAAACAATGTGAAGACTTCCGGTTTTCAACCACCGTCTTCATCTTCGACATCTCGTCGAATCGGTTATTCAGAATGGGTATAAACCCGGCCTTTCTGAATAACCCACGTATATAATAAACGAATGTTACACAAACACAACAAACGCCCCATTCCAATTCAGAATATTCTTTTATTCACAAAATCACATTCTTAGGGAAAGGTTCCCATTAATTTTATCAAAGATAAATTCTTCTAAATTTATTCTTTAATCTTCCTTTGGATATCATCTCAAACTAGTCGGGATTAACGAACCACACCGAAGTAATTATTTAGTTTATTTCCCAATCCCAACCTATATATCCCATGAAGTAAAACTGGTGATACTCCATTTCTAACACCACGGTGTTATTGGTAAAATTAATTACCATTTCACGTTCAAATCTAATTAAAGATTTAACTATCGCTTTGGAGCAAAACTGGTGGTACTCCATTCTCGATCACCTTTCAAATTTGATAATTTAAATTATCAATTCACATTTTAATATAATTAAAGATTTCTTTAAAACTCCACTTAGTTTTAATCTTTTCAAAAATCAATATCCTGTTTTTAACTGGGTTAAAGAACCAATGTCATCTAAAACACGATTCACGATAAACCCAAATCACATTTGATATTAAATACAAGGCTCTGAATAGAAAATATATCGACTTATATTCAATACCAAATTCTAAAACCAACAAATATCGTATTGGAAATAACGATATTAAATATATCTTTCAAATTCCCATAACAATATTTGTACAGTCACGAAATCCAACATCGAAATATTCCGAAGATAATTTCGATTCAACTCCAGTCCAATCCACGTATTGGGAATATCGATTATTTTTAAAATCACTTTCAAATTCAATTTATTCATTTCAAAAATAAATTGATTTTTAATTCTAGTTCAAAACTAGTTCATTTCGATAAAAATCTATTTTTATCTTTTCAAATGTGGAATTTTTCACCCCAGTTCTTTCCAATTCACATATTATAATTTTACACAAATTATAGATATTTTTATTAATTTTATCAAGGCCCGTACAGTCGATTTCCATCAATGGCCATCGAACTGCACTTACAGCGACCTTTTCTGAAATTGATTTGGGCATAATTCCAAATCCAACCGTTAGATTTCAAATTTCTAACATTCATTGGAAAGCTATTTTCGATACGAACCCAACGGTTCCGGTTTTAGGAGAATCCGACGGTCGGATCTCCCGCAATGTCCGTTTGAAATAAATGGTCGAAATTCACGAACTACCGCGGCGCGGCGCATTCTATTCAGGCCATTATATTATATATATAATATATATAATATATATTTCGTCGATTTCTATTTAAAACGAATTTTATAAATCGTTTTAAAATCGTTTCTGAAACAATTCAACTTCTATATTCAATTCAAATCAAAATTGAATTCTTCTTTATAAATCCGTTTTAAAATTCATTTCTATTCAATTCAAATTTTAATTCAATTTGAATTCATTTCAATTCACTTTCAATTCAATTTGAATTCGTTTTCAATTCAATTCATTTCAAAATCGTTTTCAATTCAATTCATTTCGAAATCGTTTTCAATTCAATTCATTTCGAAATCGTTTTCAATTCATTTCATTTCGAAATCGTTTTCAATTCAATTCATTTCGAAATCGTTTTCAATTCAATTCATTTCCAAATTGTTTTCAATTCAATTCATTTCCAAATCGTTTTCAATTCATTTCATTTCCAAATCGTTTTCAATTCAATTTATTTTGAAATCGTTTTCAATTCAATGCATTTCGAAATCGTTTTCAATTCAATTTTTTTCGAAATCGTTTTCAATTCAATTCATTTCGAAATCGTTTTCAATTCAATTCATTTCGAAATCGTTTTCAATTCAATTCATTTCGAAATCGTTTTCAATTCAATTCATTTCGAAATCGTTTTCAATTCAATTTATTTCGAAATCGTTTACAATTCAATTTATTTCGAAATCGTTTAAAAATCGATATAAATATCGTTCACGTCGAAATCACGCATCTCTAATCAACACGGCTTTATATTTTTCAAAACTCCTTTATTCTATCCAACAAATGAATATTTATCCCATTCAACACATGAATCTATATTTCTTTCAACACACGACTGATCTCAACACATGAGTACTGTCAACACATCACTATTTTTGTTATGTAAAATATTTTATAAAACTATGGTATCTATCGTTTGATTTTAATTAGACTCCACCGTAAAGTAGATTCTAATCGTAAATATGATAAAGATGTAATTTTTATTATTTAAAATATTTCACTCAACACATGAACCTCGTCAACATCTGACTATTTTTATATTCAACACATGAATTTTCTTTTATAATATCCATTATTTTCCCGATTGGAATGAGGCCCAATCAATCACCATATAACATTAATTATATGGATTCCATACAACACATGTATATAATAGCTTTGAAAAATAATTAACCATCAACCAAAGTGCACCACACAACTGCGTAAGCATCAAATATAAATAATCGACGCTTACACAGTCTGTCGACCAATCGATCGACAATAATTAAATAATTGGGATTAGTGTACACCAAATATCATCCCAACACCCGTGTGGGGTTTCAAACAATCAAACACAGATTTTATTTGTGCAGTTGGGCGATGTGTAAAATTTATCGACCCAATCAATATCAGTCAAATCAGTGTATATAAACAAATCGGCCGATTTGTTTATAAATATTTTATTTATTCACATTCACGTTAAAAATTATATTTTTAATGATAAAATATTCTATTTCAACACTTGAATTTCTATTCATTTTATTTACACAATAAAAATGATATTTTTGTTTTTCTAACATATTTTAGAAAATTTCGGCGGCATAACGGCACGATACTAGAAACGGGACAAGGCCTAGCCTTATCCCCGGTCTAGTTAAGGCCCACGCCATTCACACATCAATCATATTCACCAAACAACCAAATTCAAATCAAATCATCAAACTAATTTATGCAACCAAACAAACAAGTCCATGGTCTGTGGACGATTGTGTCGGGTGCTACTAAGCACCGTCTGCATCCTAGTATATATATATAACTAGAAAAAGAGAATTTAGAGTGAGAAGTTCTCACCGAAAGCTATCCCAACTTCACGACACTTTATTTAGAGAAATCTTCTTCGTTATCCCATCTTCGTCATCTTCGTTGCCCGTAGTCACTATATATATAAAAATCACACATTTTTATATTTCGATGTCTTTAAAATAAAAATCACATTTTTATTTATTCGCTTTCAATTTAAAAGTCATATTTTTATAATCACTTCATATATTTAAAAATCGAATTTTTACTATGCTATTCAATATATAAAAATCCCATTTCAAAAATATAGATTTCGCCTTTATAAAAATAAAGTTTTCGCCTTTATAAAAATAAAGTTTTCGCCTTTATAAAAATAAAGTTTTCGCCTTTATAAAAATTTCCACTTTATCTCAACGTATATAAAATAAAAATCAGATTTTTATTTCGCTACATATACAAAGATGATATTTTTATATTCTCTATCCTATAAAGATTATATTTTTAATACTTTAATAATATAAAAATCATTTTTTAATATTTCTATATAGTAAAGATTATATTTTTAATTCTTTAAAAATATAAAAATCATATTTTGATTATCTTCCTTATATAAAAATTATATTTTTACTTCATTACTTAGATAAAAATTATTTCTTCTGCTTTGTAAAAATCATTTCTTTCTATTATTATCCTTAACATAAAAAAATCACATTTTTATATGATATTCACTAAAATAAAAATCCCATCTTTTCAACGCCCACTTCATATTAAAAATCTCATCTTAATCACTAAAAAAAATCAAGTCTTTTTAGCCATAAAAATCAAAACTTTTATTTATAAAATTCACAATCTTTCATAAATAAAAAGTCCAAACTCTTTATAGGGAAAAAGAAAACAAAATTAAAGAGAGAAAAAAAACTTACAGCGGGGGAAAATCGAATTGGAGAGGGGGGCGTTGTTCATCGTCGGGGAAGTGGAGGGAGGAGGGGAGAAGAAGGCGGAGGATCGGAGGGGGGGGGGCTGGAGGTGGGTCGGATTGGGTTTTGGGCGATAGGGGTTTTGGGCGATAGGGGTTTCGTGGCAGAGGAGGGAAGAAGAAGGTGGAGGATCGGAGGGGGGCCTAGAGGTGGGTGGCTCCATCGCGGCGGCGACGGATCATCGGGGAGGGGCGGCGGCTCCTCCCCCGTCGCTCTCCTCGTTTCTCTTTTTTTTTTCTTTTTCTTTTTCGTTTCTGTTGAATGAAAACGAGGGGGGGCCTATATATTTTAAATTTTCAATTAATTTAATCGCAAAAAGTTGACTTTTACATACGACCTCTAAACGAGGCCCACCGCCGGTCGCCCATAGCGTTTCACCCCCATTCCGAACACAATGGGATATGTATCGTAGGTTGATTCGATCGTTTGAATCAGTTTTCGTTTAATTTGCATTTAAATCACTATATTGAATTTTAAACGTACATTTCAAATTACCGGGGTCACATACTAACTTTAAAAATTCTCGAAAAATATTTTCTAGCTTCGTATTGACGATACGGTCCTAACAAAACTAGTTTCGTCGAATTCTGAGACCGTTGGAAAAATGGCCAATTTCCAGTCGATTAAAATCAACTGAAATGGTCAAAACACGTTTTCCTTTGCCACGCTCACATATTGATTCGAAAAATTATGAAATTTGAAACCTAGCAATAGCATGACATCACGGACCCAACAAAAGTGGTTTCGTCGAAATCCGAGGTCGTTTGCAAAATGTCCATTTTTAAGGGCCTGAATTCCATAGCGACTATTCAGAATTTTCGACTGGACATATCTTTTGATTCCCGCCATGAAATCTTGATTTTTCGGATTCGTTGGAAAGATATTCACAATTAGATCCCATTATTTTTGGTTTCACTAAAATTCGGATTGTTTTGCACCCAGTACATTCAATTGAAGTTTGAAATCGAATTATCGAACTACCGCGCCATTTTCAATTCTATTTATAATTATATATAAATATTTATATTCTAATGACGACGTATATAAATATATGCGTCGAATTCTATTCAAAATAAATTTCTCGTCGATTTTATTTAAAATAATTCATTTTAAATATTCAAAATTCGCTAAAATTGCCAAAATAAAAATTTTAAACTGACCCAGATTTTCGGGTTATTACAATCTCCCCCACTTTAAACTTTTCGTCCCCGAAAAGGAACAAAGTCGAAAGTGGTTTGATTAATCAACTCTACGTTCGATCTGGCTTCCATTCTCCAACTTTTTAGTTTCTGAGAATTTTCAAAATTTCAAAAATTTGGCTAACACCCTAAATTTTCGAAAAATTTCGCCATAACCTCCCCTGCACCGGGAGCATCGGGGAATTTCAAATAGCTTCCCCGGTCCTTCAGATCTCAAAAAGAAAAAGAAAAAGCCAAGCGGCTAGCCAATAGGCTCACAAAATCATCATCACCCAAACAAAACAGGAAATTATGTAGTAAACATATACCTATTTGTCGGGCAAACAAATTTTATTCTCTGGCTCTAGCCTCCTTGCTATGACCTGTTCAATGTAAGTATATATATATGCAAGCAAATGCAACCAATTTTCAATACAGTTCAATATTTGATTATATTAGGCATAAATGGTTAAAATTTAGCAAACAAATAAACAAACAACACAAACATCAATCAATTAGTGGATTAACGTTTCAAATTCATAAATTTGATACATATACAGAAAATCCTGTTTTGATGCCAATTCACAACAATGTGTTCTAACTATATAAGTTTTGGTTCTCACACCAGTCTGATGGAAATATATCGATATCACACCTTCGTTACTCGAACATGAATACTAATGACGACTAGTCAATCATCAGAATCATCTTCGGGCCACTAGAGTATGATTCCATATCTATCCAATATATTAAAACTTCGAATATACATTCATGACGCGTATATGCAAAATCTTTATATACTCGATTGTCCATATTCAAAATAAATAAATAATCACATACGTATAAAATGGTTTAAATTTTAAAAACAAAATTGTTTTCATTTGAAAAATATACTCTTCACACTCGTTCTAGGATACTACTGATCCTATCTCTAACGAGTAATTCTAATTGGATATTACTAATCCAATATCTGATGAATTCTTTCGTATGGTTCTAATGTGTCTTGTTCTCGAGCTCTGTAAACCAAAGCTCTGATACCAACTGAAGCGACCCGAACTTCCCCGGTCTCTGAAGAGATGAGAAAGAACGAATTACTGTGAGGACAAGACAAAATAGAACGCATACAGAAGAACATTTCATTGCTATTACAACAATTCCATCAGATACAAGAATATACAGAGTATAAATGAATAAATTACATTCGATAAATATCAGAGATTACAATAAATTACATAGCAGCGGAAAATAATATAAAATACAACTGAAAGTGATACACGGATACAGAGCTTTCCGAGCATCGTTCCAGCTGTTAATCAGGACCCTGTGAATATAAATCTGCAAAACCAAAACTACTAGCTGCCCGTGTGGAAAATAGGGGCACCCAGAGTTTAGGTTAAAACAATAAACTCCAGGTCAGTCATGTGACTGGTGTGAGAACTAAAACAGTTATTAATATTGGTTTAAAGTTAGGTAAATCAAGGGACCACGCCGTATAACACGGAACGGGTTTCCTCCCAAGAATACCAGTGCATAGAAAAAAACAGCGCAATGCTAAATAAAGAAAAATGAAGCTGTTATAAGACCCAGGTCCCATCACACAATGCAAAGCAAGCCGGAGGATAGGGTTTTCCCTTATAACAGCCAAAGCATGCTTGATACGTTTAAAACACATTATTTGATACTATTATAGGTGTATAGTGTCAAAACAATTTCAATCATAAGTATCAATCATAGGCGGCATGGGTACCATCTATCATGTCGCCATACTAGTTCTACAATTAAAACCACAATACACGTATTGGAAATTGGATTTCCGTCATGAGCCGAGGCAAGGGGCAAGCTCCTCTCCGATTCGAGACACTCTAGCAAATGTCCCAGGACCCCACTATGATCCTTGGATCTTCAGGGCCGGTCCTCTCTTACTTTTGAGGATTAGTTATTCCTGAACACACGTTTCCCGGTCCTTACAGACCTATATCCGAGGCGCCTCGCATTCCAACAACCACACAGGTGAAAAGTATATAAATGTCAGGGCTGGTAGGTCACTGACACCACCCTAGCTAGAAAGAAACGTCGTGCTCTCCCTGCAGTCACTATCCCGTTTTTGACTCATACCGAGGTGTGAGGCTCGCGAATTCACGCTATACACAAAGCTACGCCACACAGGCCGTGCTTTTATCATCACCACAAGACTTTGCTTTTCAACAGAAGCCCTGATCAATTGCCACTTACGCGTGCCACATTGGCAATTCACTCCATGTGACTGATGTCCATCGATATACAACCTCTGAGCTTGTACGTCTCAGAGAAGGGCGTTAAGCAAGAGAATAAATTCTCCGCCGCCAAACAGATGTATATTTAATAGAGATCAATCAACACAGAATAAAATCCAATGTCAGACACACAATCCATTTACAAGTTCGTTCTGGGTCTGAACGAAACCGGAGGCACTTTCCTCGCATATCCATCCATCTCCAGGTACGTCTGGACGATCACCAACTGATTCCCTCATCGTGGGTGTACAGCCCAATCAAGATCATTAGTAATCACCCAAACGATGTGAAGACTTCCGGTCTTCAACCACCGTCTTCATCTTCGACATCTCGTCGAATCGGTTATTCAGAATGGGTATAAACCCGGCCTTTCTGAATAACCCACGTATATAATAAACGAATGTTACACCAACACAACAAACGCCCCATTCCAATTCAGAATATTCTTTTATTCACAAAATCACATTCTTAGGGAAAGGTTCCCATTAATTTTATCAAAGATAAATTCTTCTAAATTTATTCTTTAATCTTCCTTTGGATATCATCTCAAACTAGTCGGGATTAACGAACCACACCGAAGTAATTATTTAGTTTATTTCCCAATACCAACCTATATATCCCATGAAGTAAAACTGGTGATACTCCATTTCTAACACCACGGTGTTATTGGTAAAATTAATTACCATTTCACGTTCAAATCTAATTAAAGATTTAACTATCGCTTTGGAGCAAAACTGGTGGTACTCCATTCTCGATCACCTTTCAAATTTGATAATTTAAATTATCAATTCACATTTTAATCTAATTAAAGATTTCTTCAAAACTCCACTTAGTTTTAATCTTTTCAAAAATCAATATCCTGTTTTTAACTGGGTTAAAGAACCAATGTCATCTAAAACACGATTCACGATAAACCCAAATCACATTTGATATTAAATACAAGGCTCGGAATAGAAAATATATCGACTTATATTCAATACCAAATTCTGAAACCAACAAATATCGTATTGGAAATAACGATATTAAATATATCTTTCAAATTCCCATAACAATATTTGTACAGTCACGAAATCCAACATCGAAATATTCCGAAGATAATTTCGATTCAACTCCAGTCCAATCCACGTATTGGGAATATCGATTATTTTTAAAATCACTTTCAAATTCAATTTATTCATTTCAAAAATAAATTGATTTTTAATTCTAGTTCAAAACTAGTTCATTTCGATAAAAATCTATTTTTATCTTTTCAAATGTGGAATTTTTCACCCCAGTTCTTTCCAATTCACATATTATAATTTTACACAAATTATAGATATTTTTAATAATTTTATCAAGGCCCGTACAGTCGATTTCCATCAATGGCCATCGAACTGCACTTACAGTGACCTTTTCTGAAATTGATTTGGACATAATTCCAAATCGAACCTTTAGATTTCAAATTTCTAACATTCATTGGAAAGCTCTTTTCGATACGAACCCAACGGTTCCGGTTTTAGGAGAATCCGACGGTCGGATCTCCCGCAATGTCCGTTTGAAATAAATGGTCGAAATTCACGAACTACCGCGGCGCGGCGCGTTCTATTCAGGCCATTATATTATATATATAATATATATAATATATATTTCGTCGATTTTTATTTAAAACGAATTTTATAAATCGTTTTAAAATCGTTTCTGAAACAATTCAACTTCTATATTCAATTCAAATCAAAATTGAATTCTTCTTTATAAATCCGTTTTAAAATTCATTTCTATTCAATTCAAATTTTAATTCAATTTGAATTCATTTCAATTCACTTTCAATTCAATTTGAATTTGTTTTCAATTCAATTCATTTCGAAATCGTTTTCAATTAAATTCATTTCGAAATCGTTTTCAATTCAATTCATTTCGAAATCGTTTTCAATTCATTTCATTTCGAAATCGTTTTCAATTCAATTCATTTCGAAATCGTTTTCAATTCAATTTATTTCGAAATCGTTTTCAATTCAATTCATTTCGAAATCGTTTTCAATTCATTTCATTTCGAAATCGTTTCCAATTCAATTTATTTCGAAATCGTTTTCAATTCAATTCATTTCGAAATCTTTTTCAATTCAATTCATTTCGAAATCGTTTTCAATTCAATTCATTTCGAAATCGTTTTCAATTCAATTCATTTCGAAATCGTTTTCAATTCAATTCATTTCGAAATCGTTTTCAATTCAATTCATTTCGAAATCGTTTACAATTCAATTTATTTCGAAATCGTTTACAATTCAATTTATTTCGAAATCGTTTTCAATTCAATTTATTTCGAAATCGTTTACAATTCAATTTATTTCGAAATCGTTTAAAAATCGATATAAATATCGTTCACGTCGAAATCACGCATCTCTAATCAACACGGCTTTATATTTTTCAAAACTCCTTTATTCTATCCAACAAATGAATATTTATCCCATTCAACACATGAATATATATTTCTTTCAACACACGACTGATCTCAACACATGAGTACTGTCAACACATCACTATTTTTGTTATGTAAAATATTTTATAAAACTATGGTATCTATCATTTGATTTTAATTAGACTCCACCGTAAAGTAGATTCTAATCGTAAATATGATAAAGATGTAATTTTTATTATTTAAAATATTTCACTCAACACATGAACCTCGTCAACACCTGACTATTTTTATATTCAACACATGAATTTTCTTTTATAATATCCATTATTTTCCCGATTGGAATGAGGCCCAATCAATCACCATATAACATTAATTATATGGATTCCATACAACACATGTATATAATAGCTTTGAAAAATAATTAACCATCAACCAAAGTGCACCACACAACTGCGTAAGCATCAAATATAAATAATCGACGCTTACACAGTCTGTCGACCAATCGATCGACAATAATTAAATAATTGGGATTAGTGTACACCAAATATCATCCCAACACCCGTGTGGGGTTTCAAACAATCAAACACAGATTTTATTTGTGCAGTTGGGCGATGTGTAAAATTTATCGACCCAATCAATATCAGTCAAATCAGTGTATATAAACAAATCGGCCGATTTGTTTATAAATATTTTATTTATTCACATTCACGTTAAAAATTATATTTTTAACGATAAAATATTCTATTTCAACACTTGAATTTCTATTCATTTTATTTACACAATAAAAATGATATTTTTGTTTTTCTAACATATTTTAGAAAATTTCGGCAGCATAACGGCACGATACTAGAAACGGGAGAAGGCCTAGCCTTATCCCCGGTCTAGTGAAGGCCCACGCCATTCACACATCAATCATATTCACCAAACAACCGAATTCAAATCAAATCATCAAACTAATCTATGCAACCAAACAAACAAGTCCATGGTCTGTGGACGATTGTGTCGGGTGCTACTAAGCACCATCTGCATCCTAGTATATATATATAACTAGAAAAAGAGAATTTAGAGTGAGAAGTTCTCACCGAAAGCTATCCCAACTTCACGACACTTTATTTAGAGAAATCTTCTTCGTTATCCCATCTTCGTCATCTTCGTTGCCCGTAGTCACTATATATATAAAAATCACACATTTTTATATTTCGATGTCTTTAAAATAAAAATCACATTTTTATTTATTCACTTTCAATTTAAAAGTCATATTTTTATAATCACTTCATATATTTAAAAATCGAATTTTTACTATGTTATTCAATATATAAAAATCCCATTTCAAAAATATAGATTTCGCCTTTATAAAAATAAAGTTTTCGCCTTTATAAAAATAAAGTTTTCGCCTTTATAAAAATTACCACTTTATCTCAACGTATATAAAATAAAAATCAGATTTTTATTTCGCTACATATACAAAGATGATATTTTTATATTCTCTATCCTATAAAGATTATATTTTTAATACTTTAAAAATATAAAAATCATATTTTTAATATTTCTATATAGTAAAGATTATATTTTTAATACTTTAAAAATATAAAAATCATATTTTGATTATCTTCCTTATATAAAAATTATATTTTTACTTCATTACTTAGATAAAAATTATTTCTTTTGCTTTGTAAAAATCATTTCTTTCTATTATTATCCTTCACATAAAAAAATCACATTTTTATATGATATTCACTAAAATAAAAATCCCATCTTTTCAACGCCCACTTCATATTAAAAATCTCATCTTAATCACTAAAAAAAATCAAGTCTTTTTAGCCATAAAAATCAAAACTTTTATTTATAAAATTCACAATCTTTCATAAATAAAAAGTCCTAACTCTTTATAGGGAAAAAGAAAACAAAATTAAAGAGAGAAAAAAAAACTTACAGCGGGGGAAAATCGAATTGGAGAGGGGGGCGCTGTTCATCGTCGGGGAAGTGGAGGGAGGAGGGGAGAAGAAGGCGGAGGATCGGAGGGGGGGGATGGAGGTGGGTCGGATTGGGTTTTGGGCGATAGGGGTTTTGGGCGATAGGGGTTTCGTGGTAGAGGAGGGAAGAAGAAGGCGGAGGATCGGAGGGGGGCCTGGAGGTGGGTGGCTCCATCGCGGCGGCGACGGATCATCGGGGAGGGGCGGCGGCTCCTCCCCCGTCGCTCTCCTCGTTTCTCTTTTTTTTTTCTTTTCTTTTTCTTTTTCGTTTCTGTTGAATGAAAACGATGGGGGGGGGCCTATATATTTTAAATTTTCAATTAATTTAATTAATTTAATCGCAAAAAGTTGACTTTTACATACGACCTCTAAACGAGGCCCACCGCCTGTCGCCCATAGCGTTTCACCCCCATTCCGAACACAATGGGATATGTATCGTAGGTTGATTCGATCGTTTGAATCAGTTTTCGTTTAATTTGCATTTAAATCACTATATTGAATTTTAAACGTACATTTCAAATTACCGGGGTCACATACTAACTCCAAAAATTCTCGAAAAATATTTTCTAGCTTCGTATTGACGATACGGTCCTAACAAAACTAGTTTCGTCGAATTCTGAGACCGTTGGAAAAATGGCCAATTTCCAGTCGATTAAAATCAACTGAAATGGTCAAAACACGTTTTCCTTTGCCACGCTCACATATTGATTCGAAAAATTATGAAATTTGAAATCTAGCAATAGCTTAACATCACGGACCCAACAAAAGTGGTTTCGTCGAAATCCGAGGTCGTTTGCAAAATGTCCATTTTTAAGGGCCTGAATTCCATAGCGACTATTCAGAATTTTCAACTGGACATATCTTTTGATTCCCGCCATGAAATCTTGATTTTTCGGATTCGTTGGAAAGATATTCACAATTAGATCCCATTATTTTTGGTTTCACTAAAATCCGGATTGTTTTGCACCCGGTACATTCAATTGAAGTTTGAAATCGAATTATCGAACTACCGCGCCATTTTCAATTCTATTTATAATTATATATAAATATTTATATTCTAACGACGACGTATATAAATATATGCGTCGAATTCTATTCAAAATAAATTTCTCGTCGATTTTATTTAAAATAATTCATTTTAAATATTCAAAATTCGCTAAAATTGCCAAAATAAAAATTTTAAACTGACCCAGATTTTCGGGTTATTACAAAAACTGTGGTTGATTGATTGAAACCCCACATGGGTATTGGGATGAGATTTGATGTACACTAATCCTGATTGTTTAGTTGTATGTCAATCGATTGATTGACAGGCTGTATAAGCGTCGAATATTTATATTTAATACTTATACAGTGTAGAATGCACTTTGGTTGATGGTTGATTATTTATCGTTGCTATTATATACATGTGTTGTAGAAAATCCATATAATTCACATTATATGGTAATTGATTGGGCCTCATTCTAATTTGGAAAATAAAGAATAGAAATATATATTTATATGTTGAATAAAAGCCGTGTTGGTTAGATTGACGCCATTTTGACGTGAACGATATTTATATCGATTATATTCGTTTTTAAAATGAATATAGAAAAGGAAGTGATTTCAAAATCTGATATTTTGAAATGAATTGAAATTCGAATTAGATTGAAGTAAATTGAAATTCAAATTAGATTGAAGTGAATTGAAATTCGAATTAGATTGAAGTGAATTGAAATTCGAATTAAATTGAAATGGAATTGAAATCGATTTGAAATGAATTTAAAACGAATTTATATTAGAGAATTCAATTTTGATTTGAATTTGAGATGGAAATTAAAATCGTTTTGAATTGAAATCGACGAAATATATATTATATATATTATATATATAACAGAATGGCCTGAATAGAACGCGTCGCGCTGCGGTAGTTCGTGAATTTCGACCATTGACTTCGTATTGACGTTGCGGGAGATCTGACCGTCGGATTCTCCTAAAACCGGAACCGTTGGGTTCGTATCGAAAAGAGCTTTCTAACGAATATTAGAAATTAGAAATTTAACGGTTGGATTTGGAATTAGGTCCAAATCAAAATTGGAAAAGGTAATTGTAAGCGCAGTTCGATGGCCGTTGATGGAAATCGACTGTACGAGCCTTGATAAAATTATTAAAAATAATAATAATTTGTGTAAAATCATAAGAAATGATTTGTGAAGAATTAGGATGGGAAACTCCATATTTGAAAAGATAAAAATAGATTTTTATCGAAATGAACTAGTTTTGAACTAGAATAATAATTTATTTATTTTTAAAATAAATAAATTGGATTTGAAATGGTTTTAAAAATAACCAGAAATTCCAATAATTGAATTGGAATGGATTTGAATTGAAATTGTCCTCGGAATATTTCGATGTGTGATTTTGTGATTATACAGATATTTTTATGGAAATTTGAAAGATATATATATATCGTTATTTCCAATACGATATTTGTTGGTCGTAGAATTTGATATTGATTATAAGCCGATATATTTTCTATTCAGAGCTTTGTATTTAATATCAAATGGGATTTAGGTTTGTCATGAATAGCGTCTTCATTAACGATGTTCTTAAACCCAGTTGTGAAAAAGATTAAACCTTTTTGTTTAGATTTAATGAAGTGTACCAATTGAATAATATTTAATTGGAATTAAATTGGAATTGATTTTTGGGTTTATCGTGAACGGTGTTTTAAATGACATTGGTTCTTCAACCCAATCAAAGATTAAAACTAAGTGGAGTTTTAATGAATCTTTAATTAGATGGAAAAAATCGAGAATGGAGTATCACCAGTTTTACTCCAGGCAATAGATAAATCTTTAATTAGATTTAAACGTGAAATGGTAATTGAATTTACCGATAACGCCGTGGTGTTAGATATGAAGTATGACTAGTTTTACTTCATGGGATGAATAGGTTGGGATTGGGAAATAAAATAAATGATTACTTCGGTGTGGTTCGCTAATCCCGACTAGTTTGAATTGATATTCAAAAGAAGATTAAAGAATAAATTTAAAGAATTTATCTTTGATAAAATTAATGGGAACCTTTCCCAAAGAATAAGAATATTTGAATAAAAGAATATTCTGAATTGGAATGAGGCGTATGTTGTGTTTGTGTAACACTTTTATAATATATACGTGGGTTATTCAGAAAGACAGGGTTTATCCCATTCTGAATAACTGTTTCGACGTGGTGTCGAAGATGAAGACGGTGGTTGAAGACCGGAAGTCTTCACATCGTTTGGGTGATTACTAATGATCTTGATTGGGCTGTACACCTAAGATGAGGGAATCAGTTGGTGATCGTCCAGACGTACTTGGAGATCGATGGATATGCGAGAAAAGTGCCTCCGGTTTCGTTCAGACCCGGAACGAACTTGTAAATGGACTTTGTGTCTGACGTTGGATTTCATTCTGTATGATCGATATCGGTTGCATAGCATGAATTGCCTGTGTGGCATGCTAAGATGCAAATGATCAAGGCTTCTGTTGAAAAGCAGAGTCTTGTGGTTGATGATCAAAGCACCGCCTGTGTGGCATAGCTTTGTGTAACGTGACTTCGCGAGCCTCACACCCCGGTTGTGAACCAGAAACGGGAGAGGACCTCAGGGAGGGCATGCGTTTCTTTCTGGCTATGGTGGTGTCAGTGACCTACCAGCCCTGACATTTATATACTTTTCACCTGTGTGGTTGTTGCTATTACGAGGCGCCTCGATTATATCGGTCGATCCGGGACCGATGGAGCCATTCATTTGCTCATTTGCGCCCGCAAAGGGCGGGGAAACGTATTGTTCAGGAATTTTAATCCACATCGGTGGACCGGCCCTATCGCTCCAAGGGTCACTCGAGCTCTGATCCTGAGACATGGTGGGCTAGATTGTCTTGAATCGGTAGAGGACGATCCTTGGCCTTGGTTCGCAGATGGAAATCCAATTTCCAAATACGTGATTTTGCGGTTTTAATTGTAGAACTAGTATGGCGACCTGATATATGGTACCCATGCCGTCTATGATTGATACTTATGATTGAAATTGTTTTAAACACTATACACTCATTATAGTATCAAATGGTTTGTTTTAAACGTATCAAGCATGCTTTGGCTATTACAAGGAAAAACCCGATCCTCTGGTTTGTGTTGCATTGTGTGATGGGACCTGGGTCTTATAATAGCTTCATTGTTCTTTATTTAGCATTAAGCTGTTGTTTTATGCACTGGTGTTCTTGGGAGGAAACCCGTTCCGTGTTATACGGCGTGGTACCTTGATTTACCTAACTTTAAAATAAAGATTAATAACTGTTTTGGTTCTCACACCAGTCACGTGACTGACCTGGAGTTTATTGTTTTCACCTAAACTCTGGTTACCCTTATTTTCGACACGGGAAGCTAGTAGTTTTGGTTTTGCAGATTTATATCCATAGGAACCTGGTTTACAGCTGGAATGATGTTCGGAAAGCTTTGTATCCGTATATCTCCTTCAGTTGTATTTTGTATTATTTTCCGCTGCTATGTAATTTATTGTAATCTCTGATATTTATCAAATGTATTTTATTTGTTAATACTCTGTATATTCTATATTCTGATGAATTGTTGTAATAGCAATGAAATGTTCTTCAGTTTGTGTTATGATGTGGTTTGTTCTCAACTCAATCCGTGATTTCCCGTGAGGGGGATTTCGGGTCGTTTCATCGTGGTATCAGAGCTTTGGTTTACAAAGCTCAGAGAATAAGACACATTAAAACCTTACGAAAGAATTCATCAGATATTGGGTTAGTAATATTTGATAAGAATGACTCGTTAGAGATAGGATCAGTAGTATCCTAGAACGAGTGTGAAGAGTATATTTTTAAAAATGAAAACAAATTTTGTTTTGAAAATTTAATTCAATTATTCGTATTTGATTATTTATCTGTATTGATTTGGACAGTCCAGTATATAAAATTTTTGCATACACGTCTGATCCACGGGTATTCGAAGTTTTAATATACTTGATAGATATAGAATTACACTCTAGTCGCCCGGAGATAATTCTGGTAATGCGGCCGCATTATCACCCTTGTGTTCGAGTGCCGAAAGTGTGATATCTATATATTTCCATTAGACTGGTGTGAGAACCAAAATATAGCTAGAATACATTGTTATGAATTGGCACCAAAAATGTGATTTTTGACTATATATCAAAATTATGAATTTTAAACGTTAATTCATTAATTGATTGATGATTGTATTGTATGATTTCTCATTTAAACCACTATGTGAATGAACGGTGAATTTAGGCCAAATTGAACCAAATATTGAAATGTATTGTAAATTATTTGCAAATGCATGCATGTACATGTACATCTATTAAACAGGTCATAGCAAGGAGGCTAGAGCAGAGGAATAAAATTGTTTGCCCGACAAATAGTACATGTTTATTGTATTTCTTGAGTTTTGGGTGATTTTGTGAGCCGATTGGCTTTTTCTTTTTCTTTTGGATTGAAGAAGGCCTTGGGAGGCTATATGAAATATCCCAAAGTTCCCGGTGCAGGGGAGGTTATGGCGAAATTTTGCGAAAATTTTGGGTGTTAGCCAAATTTTTGTAAAATTTGAAAGCTTCTTAGAAACTGAAAAGTTGAAGAACTTAAGCCGTAGCCAAAATAATGAAAGTGGAGTTGAATTGTAAAACAACTTTCGACTTTGTTCCTTTTTGAGGATGAAAAGTTTTAAGTGGAGGAGATTGTAACAACCCGAAAATCTGGGCTAGTTTAAAATTTTTATTTTTGCAATTTTAATGAATTTTGAATATTTAAGATGAATTGTTTTAAATAATAACGACGAGAAAATTTATTTTGAATAAAATTCAAATGTATATAGTTATATAGATCGTCGTTAGAATATAAATATTTATTTTAAATTATAAAAGGAATTGAAAATGGCGTGGTAGTTCGATGATTCGATTTCAAACTTCAAATGAATGCACCGGGTGCAAAATAAACCGGATTTTAGTGAAACCAAAAATAATAGAATCTAATTGATGATATCTTTCCAACGAATCCGAAAAATCAAAATTTCATAGCGGGAATCAAAAGATATGTCCAAATGAATTTTCAGAATAGTCGCTATGGAATTCTGGCCCTTAAAAATAGCCATTTTGCAAACAACCTTGGATTTCGACGTAACCACTTTTGTTGGATCCGTGATGTCAAGTTACTGCTAGGTTTCAAATTTCATAATTTTTCGAATCAGTATGTGAGCGTGGAAAAGGAAAACGCGTTTGACCAGTTTCAGTTGATTTTAGTCGATTGGAAAATGGCCATTTTTCAAACGGTCTCATAATTCGACGAAACTAGTTTTGTTAGGACCGTATCGTCAATATAAAGCTAGAAAATATTTTTTTGGAATTTTTCTAGTTCGTATGTGACCCCGGTAAATTGAAATGTACGTTTAAAATTCAATATAATGATTTATATGTTGATTTTGACGGAAACTGATCGAAACTGCCGAACTGGCTAACGTGACATATCCCATTGTGTTCGGAATGGGGGTAATTAGCTGGGGACGACAGTCGTTGGATCTCGATTCGAGTTTGAATAAAAAGTCAAGATCTTTGGAGAAAAAAACGAAAATAATAATATATATATATATATATATATATATATATTACATCACCCCCCTAGATCAGTTTTCCCCAATTCCCCCTTTTCTCCTTCACGATCGAAAATGGCAGACCACCATCGTGCCATCGCCTTTCCACCTCTGCCCTGCCTCCGGCCTCGCCATCACCCCCTCCCCCATCGCCATCCTCCCCTCCTCTGCAGGCTCGTCAGAACCGCGAAGCCCATTCGAGAACCATATCCTCCACGTGCCAGATGAGCCCCCCTCTCTCGCGACCACCGCAGCAGCCACCGACTGTCCGCCGATCATCCCCTGACCCTCCGACGAGACCCCCCCGGCCATTGCCCCTTCCCATCGACCCTCCTCCAATCTCGAATCCCAACCCCCTGAAACCCGAAACTCCATTGATGTGGTCCCTATCCCCGAAGACGCCGGCTAGCCAACTTGTAATAACCCGAAAAATACGAGCCAATTTAAAATTTTTAAATTGGTGATTTCAAAGGAATTTGAACCATTGAAATAGAATATTTCAATAAAATAGTGAAATAGAAATAGTGAGTCAGTTTGAAAATTTGGATTCAAACTTTGGCTGACTGTGCAAGGTGGAAAATATAACGGATTTTAGTGAATCCAAAAATATTTAAATCTGTTAGTCAATACCTTTCTAACGAATCTGACAAATCAAAGTTTCATAACAGGAATCAAAAGTTATGGCCGAATGAATTTTCAGATAGGTCGCTATATAGAATATATAGCCCTGGAAAATCGATATTTTGCATACGACCTCGGAATTCGACGAAACCAGTTTTGTTGGGTCCGGGATGTCAAACTATTGCTAGGTTTCAAATTTCATAATTTTTGAAGCTAGTATGTGAGCGTGGCAAAAGAAAATGTGTTTGGTCAATTTCTGTTAAATTGGATCGACCAGAAAATGGCCATTTTTCAAATGACCTCAGAATTAGACGAAACTAGTTTTGTTGGGACCGTAGCGTCAAAACATAGCTAGATTTATTTTTCGGGAATTTTTCGAATCAGTTTGTGGCCCTGGCAAATTGAAATGTACGTTCAGAGTTAAAAATTAAATGTTTTATACTTTTATTTGAAAATTAACTGACTATAACAGTCGGATTGGCCTACGAAACATATCCCATTGTGTCCGAAATGGGGGTATTTAGCTAGGGGCGACATTCGTTGGGTTTAAAAAGGAGTTCGTTTGAGAAAACACTATTTAAAAATTTAATATAGTCCTCGGCCAATCAGAATTCTCCATTCACTGTTTAAAATCATAAGTTTATTTTTGGATCGTCACACAACTCTTCTTCGATCCTCACAGTTACCTGAGCTGCGCCCAGTCCTCCTCGCTTCCCCTCCCGGATGTGAGTTTTTTTTTATTTGAATCTATGTAGTGCTAATAAATTAATTTATTAAAGTAATTAGTGAAAGTAAATTAAATAAATTACGTTGTTCATGAAAGTTTGAATTTTTATTTATGAAAGTTTATATTTTTAACTTAGAAAAGTTTATACTTTTAACTTATGAAAGAGGTGATTTTTATGTACGTAGCAACATTATAAAAATATGATTTTTATATTACAGAAAAAATAATTTTTAATTTATAAAAGGTTAAAAATATAATTTTTAATTTGTAAAAAGGTTAAAGATGTAATTTTTATATATGTAGTGAATCAAAAATATGATTTTGACTCATGTAGAGTATTAAAAATATGATCTTTATAAAGTAGAAGATATAAAAATACTATTTTTATATAAGTAGTGTATTGAAGATAGAATTTCTATATAATAGAGAATATAAAAATATTATCTTTATATATGTAGAAAAATAAAAATCTAGTTTTTATTTTATATATAGTGAAGTAAAAACGTGATTTTTGTATCATTGAAATAAAAATTCAATCTTTATATATGAAGTAGAAATAGAAATACCATTTTTATTTATTGAATGAAGTGATAAAAATATAATTTTTATTTGAACAGCGTAAAAAGAACTGCATAGGAATTTAAAGCAGATCCAGATGATTCAGCAGTTCAAAAGCAAAGCACGGCGGATTGGAACCCTCTGTGAGAACTCCTCACCTTTAATTTTGTTTTCTAGTTATGTGAAATATACTACGATGCAGACGGTGTTTAGTAGCACCCGACACCCGTCGTCTACAGACCATGGACGGCATGTTTGATTGGTTGCATGTTGTTGTGAAAATTGATTGTGTGATGAGATGTAAAATGAAATAAAATATTTATATAGAAAATATTTTATAGTTAAAAATAGAATTTTTAACGTTTATATAAAATGAAATGAATATTTATAAACAAATCGGATGATTTGTTTATATTCACACATTTGACGGATATTGATTGGGACGATAAATTTTACACATCGCCCAACTGCACAAATGAAAACTGTGGTTGATTGATTGAAACCCCACACGGGTACTGGGATGAGATTTGACGTACACTAATCCCGATTGATTAGTTGTATGTCAATCGATTGATTAACAGGCTGTATAAGCATCGAATATTTATATTTAATGCTTATACAGTGTAGAATGCACTTTGGATGATGGTTGATTATTTATCGTTGCTATTATAAACATGTGTTGTAGAAAATCCATATAATTCACATTATATGGTAATTGATTGGGCCTCATTCTAATTTGGAAAATAAAGAATAGAAATATATATTCATATGTTGAATAAAAGCCGTGTTGATTAGATTGACGCCATTTTGACGTAAATGATATTTATATCGATTATATTCGTTTTTAAAATGAATATAGAAAAGGAAGTGATTTCAAAATCTGATATTTTGAAATGAATTGAAATTCGAATTAGATTGAAGTAAATTGAAATTCAAATTAGATTGACGTGAATTGAAATTCGAATTAGATTGAAGTGAATTGAAATTCGAATTAGATTGAAGTGAATTGAAATTCGAATTAAATTGAAATGGAATTGAAATCGATTTGAAATGAATTTAAAACAAATTTATATTAGAGAATTCAATTTTGATTTGAATTTGAGATGGAAATTAAAATCGTTTTGTATTGAAATCGACGAAATATATATTATATATATTATATATATAATAGAATGGCCTGAATAGAACGCACCGCGCTGCGGCAGTTCGTGAATTTCGACCATTGACTTCGTATTGACGTTGCGGGAGATCCGACCGTCGGATTCTCCTAAAACCGGAACCGTTGGGTTCGTATCGAAAAGAGCTTTCTAACAAATATTAGAAATTAGAAATTTAACGGTTGGATTTGGAATTAGGTCCAAATCAAATTTGGAAAAGGTCGCTGTAAGCGCAGTTCGATGGCCGTTGATGGAAATCGACTGTACGGGCCTTGATAAAATTATTAAAAATAGTAATAATTTGGGTAAAATCATAAGAAATGATTTGTGAAGAATTGGGATGAGAAACTCCATATTTGAAAAGATAAAAATAGATTTTTATCGAAATGAACTAGTTTTGAACTAGAATAATAATTTATTTATTTTTAAAATAAATAAATTGGATTTGAAATGGTTTTGAAAATAACCAGAAATTCCAATAATTGAATTAGAATGGATTTGAATCGAAATTGTCTTCGGAATATTTCGATGTGGGATTTTGTGATTACACAGATATTGTTATGGAAATTTGAAAGATATATATATATCGTTATTTCCAATACGATATTTGTTGGTCGCAGAATTTGATATTGAATATAAGCCGATATATTTTCTATTCAGAGCTATGTATTTAATATCAAATGGGATTTGGCTTTGTCGTGAATAGCGTTGTCATTAACGATGTTCTTAAACCCAGTTGTGAAAAAGATTAAATATTTTTGTTTAGATTTAATGAAGTGTACCAATTGAATAATATTTAATTGGAATTGAATTGGAATTGATTTTTGGGTTTATCGTGAACGGTGTTTTAAGTGACATTGGTTCTTTAACCCAATTAAAGATTAAAACTAAGTGGAGTTTTAATGAATCTTTAATTAGATGGAAAAGATTGAGAATGGAGTATCACCAGTTTTACTCCAGGCGATAGATAAATCTTTAATTAGTTTTAAACGACAAATGGTAATTGAATTTACTGATAACACCGTGGTGTTAGATATGAAGTATGACCAGTTTTACTTCATGGGATGAATAGGTTGGGATTGGGAAATAAAATAAATGATTACTTCGGTGTGGTTCGCTAATCCCAACTAGTTTGAATTGATATTCAAAAGAAGATTAAAGAATAAATTTAAAGAATTTATCTTTGATAAAATTAATGGGAACCTTTCCCAAAGAATAAGAATATTTGAATAAAAGAATATTCTGAATTGGAATGAGGCGTATGCTGTGTTTGTGTAACACTTTTATAATATATGCGCGGGTTATTTAGAAAGATCGGGTTTATCCCATTCTGAATAACTGTTTCGACGTGGTGTCGAAGATGAAGACGGTGGTTGAAGACCGGAAGTCTTCACATCGTTTGGGTGATTACTATTGATCTTGATTGGGCTGTACACCCAAGATGAGGGATTTAGTTGGTGATCGTCCAGACGTACTTGGAGATCGATTGATATGCGAGGAAAGTGCCTCCGGTTTCGTTCAGACCCAGAACGAACTTGTAAATGGACTGTGTTTCTGACATTGGATTTCATTCTGTGTGATCGATATTGGTTGCATAGCGTGAATTTCCTGTGTGGCATGCTAAGATGCAACTGATCAAGGCTTATGTTGAAAAGCAGAGTCTTGTGGTTGATGGTCAAAGAACCGCCTGTGTGGCAAAGCTTTGTGTAACGTGAATTCGCGAGCCTCATACCCCGGTTGTGAACCAGAAACGGGAGAGGACCTCAGGGAGGGCATGCGTTTCTTTCTAGCTATCGTGGTGTCAGTGACCTAGCAGCCCTGACATTTATATACTTTTCACCTGTGTGGTTGTTGCTGTTGCGAGGCGCCTCGATTATATCGGTCGATCCGGGACCGATGGAGCCATTCGTTGGCTCATTTGCGCCCCAAAGGGCGGGGAAACGCATTGTTCAGGAATTTTAATCCACATCGGTGGACCAGCCCTATCGCTCCAAGGGTCACTCGAGCTCTGATCCTGAGACATAGTAGGCTAGATTGTCTCGAATCGGTAGAGGACGATCCCTGGCCTCGGTTCGCAGATGGAAATCCAATTTCCAAATACGTGATTTTGCGGTTTTAATTGTAGAACTAGTATGGCGACATGATATATGGTACCCATGCCGTCTATGATTGATACTTATGATTGAAATTGTTTTAAACACTATACACTCATTATAGTATCAAATGATTTGTTTTAAACGTATCAAGCATGCTTTGGCTATTATACGGAAAAACCCTATCCTCTGGTTTGTGTAGCATTGTGTGATGGGACCTGGGTCTTATAATAGCTTCATTGTTCTTTATTTAGCATTGCGCTGTTGTTTTATGCACTGGAGTTCTTGGGAGGAAACCCATTCCGTGTTATACGGCATGGTCCCTTGATTTACCTAACTTTAAAATAAAGATTAATAACTGTTTTGGTTCTCACACCAGTCATATGACTGACCTGGAGTTTATTGTTTTGACCTAAACTCTGGGTGCCCTTATTTTCGAAACTAGCAGCTAGTAGTTTTGGTTTTACAGATTTATATCCACAGGAACCTGGTTTACAGCTGGAATGATGTTCGGAAAGCTTTGTATCCGTATATCTCCTTCAGTTGTATTTTGTATTATTTTCCGCTGCTATGTAAGTTATTGTAATCTCTGATATTTATCGAATGTATTTTATTTGTTAATACTCTGTATATTCTGTGTTCTGATGAATTGTTGTAATAGCAATGAAATGTTCTTCCGTTTGTGTTATGATGTGGTTTGTTCTCAACTCAATCCATGATTTCCCGTGAGGTGGATTTCGGGTCGTTTCACAAACGGTAATATGAAAATGATGAGTGTTATAGATGCTTTAAAATGTAGAATAGCAAACATATGGAAGTGTTGCACCTGATTACTTAGTCATTAAGCAACATGCTCAGTCAATATGAAAATTTAAATATTCTACTAATATTTGAAAACTTTTACATCTTATTCACACAAATTCCACTTCCAAACTCGAAACGTGTTTTTAAAAGCACTATTATTTGATGATGTGTATTATATGTATTTGAAATGGCAGAGTTTCAAACATGCGGCAGTGTTTTACTTGATTACTTGAACACCAAGAAACCTACTTATTCGATGCAAACATCAAAGTTTCACTTATATTTTGAAACTTTCTTAATCTTATTGGCGCGGATCCAGGGTCCAAACGGTAATATGCAAATGATGAGTTTGTAGGTGCTTTAAAATGTAGAATATCAAACATGCGGCAGTATTTTACCTGATTACTTAGTCACTAAGCAACCTGCTCAGTCAATATAAATATATGAATATTCTACTAATATTTGATAACTTTTTAATTTTATTCACACAAATTCTACTCCCAAATTCGAAACATGTTTTAAAAAACACTATTATTTAAATATGAGTATTATATGTATTTGAAACGGTAGAGTTTCAAACATACGGTAGTGTATTACCTGATTACTTGAGCACTAATAAACCTACTTATTCGATGTAAACATCAAAGTTTCACTTATATTTTGAAACTTTGTTGATCTTATTGGCGCGGATCCAAGGTCCAAACGGTAATATGCAAATTGTAATGAACCGCATTTTCAACGGTATAATAATTAATTTGTTTAATTATTTAAATAGTGAATTAAAAGGATTTAATGGTCATGAATTAAAAAATGGTGAATATTTAATTTAAAATAATAATTAAATAATATATTTAATTCAGAAATAATCAAAAATAGTGGAATTCACAATAAAGTGTGAATTGGATTATTTAAAATATATAGTTCAGTTTAGAGTTGAATTATATGAACAAATATATTCAATCGACGACAGTTGAACGTACAGTTTATAATATAATTATAAACGAGCTCGAAATGGCGCGGCAGTTCGCTATTTGGCGATTTGAACTTCAACTGAATGTACAGGGTTCGTTTTAAATCGGATTTCTGTTAAACAAGAAACGTATGGAGCTGGTGGAGTATATCTTTCTAGTGGAAGAGAAAAATCGGGATTTCGTCGTGTAGATTTTGATTTATTTCCAAATCAGATATTCAGAAAAACAGCGGTATATTCGTTCGTGGCCATAACGGTTATTCAAATATATTTGATTATCAGTTTTGAATTTAGACAAGGTTCTTTTGAAACGTATTAATAATTTAATTTTTAGAATTTTATTGAAATTTTTAATTAATTAAATAAGCAACTTTTTATTTGGAGTATTTTGCACCCTTAATCAGTGATTTTGGGGTTTCACAATATGAGTTAACATACCGATATTTTATATTTTTGGGATCGTGGGGCATCGCTGATTACAACGGTATTTTTAATTTCGTCGATTGAGATCCGAAAACTAGTGGAGTTTTATGAAATGGGGTACCCAATTAAATCTCCTAACATTTCTAAGATCAAAGATGAAGCCACGTTCCCTTTCTAAATCCACATGTCTCCTTGGTCTCAAAAACAAACACGTGCTCCGCTCAGAACCACAAAACAGATGCCAACTAATACTATAAATATACCCGCATCCATTTCGTTTTGACTCTTCACCAAAAACTGCTGTTTCTCTCTTTCTTTCTTCTAGATCCAGGCCGGGTTTCCTCGGAAATTTATATAAAATAAAACCCATGATACAAGCAGGTGCGGTTTGTTTTGCTGTAGTAGAGATAAACGCATGAAGAGGCTAGAAAAGGGACGATGCACCGGATTACACACGTGGAGCTGACTGTTATAGGAGGAAGAGTGGGGCATACTGGATGGAGTGGAGTGGATGAATTTGTGGAGAGCATGGAGTTTTCAGTAATGGTCGTGAGCAGGTACTGTAGCGGATGACTTTTTGGGAGCAGGAGTTCTTGCATTATGGCAAGGCAAGGGTTTAAGCATTCAAAGGACGTGCAATATATATATGACAGGAGCTTGCGAAGCTTATGATGAGGAAGAAGATCTGTAGGGGAAAGGGAGTTGTGAGGGGGAGATGAACACTGGTTGGGTGTGTTCGCTATATTTCGGTTGGATGTTTTGAGAAAAGAAGAAGAAGTAAGCAGACATGAAAAGAGAGGATAAGGATGTTGGTATTTTATATTTTTGGGTTTAGTTGGATATTCGAGAATGAAAAACCTATAAGAAAACGGTTCGTTGTTGTAACCGACGTTAAAATGTTAGGGGAACGATCCAGGTTTTTGAGAAGAAGATGGTCTTATGCGGGCGGGTTCTGATACGTGATGGTTGAGCCAACATATGAGGGTAAAGCCCAAGTGTTATAATTAATTAAGTTTAATAAAATTCTAATATCGTATAATAACTTCTAAATTTATTATCTCGATCATACTGTGTTAGAATTTTGAACGGTCGGATCCGTTGGGATCGTATGGACGAGCACTCCACAAGGAAACTGACTGGAAGTCCATTGGAGCTCATTTGAATTTATGGGTAAATAAATTGTTTGATTCAGATCAAACAACAGTTTATCGTTCATTAATGATGAACTGCCAATGTGAGTAAATCTCACTAACTCTGAACAGTTATATTTTTCTAACGTATATTTAGAAATGATAAATATCTGTTGATTGATGTGTGTTAACTGTTTGGTTGAATTGTATATGTATTGGTTGAAATTATAGATAACGGTATTTATATATATCATTAATCAAATATCAATTCTGTTTAGTAGAATATTTCATAGTGAAATATTATCGATGTTAATTATATTGTTTAACATCTGTGATGCAGGGAAACAGGTCGGGGGAATCCAACTGGATTCCTCAACATTTATTTTACTGTTTTCATGTATTGTTATATATGATGTGATATATAATCTGTTGATGATTATGTGTGTTTGGATGATATCAAGAACCGATTTGTTTGGTATTTTTAATACCGTAAGAAATACTGGGATGTAGAAAAGGGAATCTTCAAAGTGTTTATTGAAAATAAAATATTTATAAAATCAAAGGATTTTATAAAGAGGAATATTTATTAGGAAATATAAATAAAATCATAAGGGATATTTATTTGGGAAAATAAATAGAAGTATAAAAGAAATATTTATTTGATTAAATAAATAGAATAGGAAAAGGAATATTTGTAAAATAATTACAAATAGAAATAAAAAGGAAAACATTGGTAAAACATTACAAATAGATTAAATGGAAGTATTTATTTATAGAAATTAAATAGAATGTTATAAATGAGATATTTATTTAGAAAATAAATAGAATAAAGGATTGTTTATTTAGAAAATAAATAGAATAAAGGATTGTTTATTTAGAAAATAAATAGAATAAAGGATTACCCATTTGGAAAATAAATAAAGGAGTAAATCGAAAGGAGTTAATCTAAAGTAGTTAATCGAACATAGTTAATCAAATGGAGTTAAACCGAAATTAGGAACTGACTAGAGATTAATAAGTTGAATGGTTTCTTGAGTATCGATCTGATGTTGGTTTCGGCCTTCAGGGTTTATACTTAGGAAGTTGTTCTCTTGTTAGTTTATAGTTGAGTCTGATAGATGGGAAAAAATAGTGATATGTAAATAAATAGTGGAAATGTTTCCAGTGTTAATAACATATATTTTCTAAACATAGAAAATAAGGAAATGTGAATATATATATATGTTAAATGATGATTGATCGATATAATTTCCATTTGGAAACAATATCGTTGTTTGCACACGTGTTTTCTTTGATGGTTAAATCACAGACTATCGAAGTTTTGACCAATTTACGTTGTTAATATGGAGAGACTAGTTGGATTATTATCCAAAGAACCACTCTGTATTGGCATAAGCGTTGCGAATCATATATGCCAAAGATAATTGAAGACGGAGTAAAGTGCAAGGGCTATTGTATAAGTCTTAGATAATAGTGCCTAAGATGGATGTACTGAATAGTGCCTTCGGTTCATCCTGTTCCTGGGTGACTTGTATGGATGAATGTCTGACAGAGTATTTCCAGAAAGGTCACGTACATTGATTTCTTCAACCGTACTAAGAGTGGAAGCGGAGAAGGAAACTTCTTTTAGCTGACACGTAATGTATGGTTGTAGACGTCAATCGGTGATTTGATGCATTTGACGATGTGACATTCGAAGTGAATCTGGTGTGATGATAAAGCGTAACCTCAAGCCTCATCATCCGGTAAATGACAGAAATCGGGCAGGCAGCATGGCTAAGTCGGTCGCTCCGAAGTAGGGTGTATAATCACCTGATCTATAGTTTCATTTACTTTAAAAATCTAATGTTGATGCTGTCCCATTCGGGAAACGGTTGCTGATCCCAACCGGTGGTGATATGCATTCGATACACTCAAGCGAAATGAGTGGTCGGTCATGTGTGGCCAGGTTGCAAGATGTTCTTGTTGAACCCAGTGTATTCCTCTCTAGAGGTACACTAGCGAAAGGTGGTTCCATACCTTGTCATAGTTGGAAACCCATTACCCAATACGTGCTTGTGGTTTTGATTGTATACTACATATGTAGAACGTGAGATGAAAGGGTTTCTGCTAGATGATTATTATATTGTGGTTGATAGACATTATTATAATATCAAAAGGTTTTTGATATAAAGATATTTTGGATCCTCATAAGGGAAAAACCCGTTCCGTTATACGGCGTGGTCTTATGAGATATCATTTAATGGCTCAAACTGTTTTAAACTGTTTTACTCATACCAGTCCCATGACTGGCACGGAGTTTATTTTGTTTTGTTTCCCTAAAGTCTTCGGTGCCCAATTTTGTACGGGCAGTCAAGTAGTCGGGATTTACAGGTATAAATGAAGAGCTGGAGCAGGAGGCTTCAGGATCATATAGCTATAGTTTATTTCCGCTGTGTTGTAAGTGTTGTACTTTGATAATGATGTATATTCAAGTAAAATGTATATTTCAAGTTATGTTATATATATATATTATATGTTATTCGTTCCGCTGTGAGGTTCGTGTTACTCTGATGTTGTGTTCTTCTTCTTCTTTTATTCTAAGTTTCTATCTTATCTTTCTTCACCCTCTAATTTCTTTCATTTATCATCCAGTATTTTCGACCCTTGGATGTTCGATATGTGTTGTATATCGGATAACCAAGGTCGTCAAAAACCCGGGTCATTACAGTTGGCATCAGAGCTTAAGTTAAGTGAATTACCTTGGCTCTGTGGCGTAACTCGATAGAGATGGGATTAGTAATATCCTAGATTGAGTTTGAGTGTATATATATGAGTTAACGTATTTGTTATTCAATATAAAAATTGTTTTATATTGTAGAGATTTATCGGTTGAGTTGTTTATAGGCTATGGTCGATCAGTTTGATCAACTGTACCGGTAGAAGTTTATAAACAGTTGAATACGATGAACCGTCACGATATGTTTTGACAAGAGGGTAAATTAAAATAATTTTACCCAAGGTATATCTTGATATAGAGAAGATATATATATCAAAATTATAATATAGTGGATATATAGGTTGTTATTATAATCGAGTAAAGATTGTAAATTTAATGGTTATGTAAATAACCAATCAGAATTCATATAAGTGAAATACGTGAAATTAGAAGAGTAAATCTGAAATTTAAACCAGAAATTGAATTAAAATTCTGGAAAATTGGATAAGTGTTTGTAAATGGATTTGGATTAATAATAAGGAAAATTTAAGATCCTGGGAGATTTTAAATTGTTTTACAAGCAGTGTGAATTATATTTTGAAATGAATTTCAAAGTGGAAATGTTTAGAAATGGTTTTATAGTATTGAACTCACTTCGATCACTGGAAAATAGAGTATGATGATGACAGCTGCATCATCAGTATTCATTTTCGAGTTGTAAGTGACGAATTACAACCAGAGATACTGTTTTGAATTTTTTTTGGGAAAGACAAGTTGTGTAGAATTTCAAAAAGGAAATTTGATTTTTTGAAAAGAGTAAACTGTTTAAAAACTCCCAAGGAAAGACTGTTTGAATTAAAAACAAATTTAACAGAAATTTGTGAAAGCAAATTTGAATTAAAGTAAAGCCAGTAAAGTGGTAACTGAGATTGAATTAGAATGATATCAAGTAAGTTGGATTGATAAGAATTTGGAATCAAGGATTATACTTGAATTTGAAATGAAGTTTGGCCTGGTTGAAACCAAACGATTGAGTTGAAAATGGAATTTGGCTTAGTTAAAAGCGAATGGTTGTGTTGGAGATAAAGGTGATTGGAGTTTGATTGGGATAATATTGGTATATGCTGAATTGATAGCAGATGTGAGGGATATAACGATATGCCCAACAAAAAGGTACCAGTTTATAGTATATATGGGTTTGAGATTTTGATGAGCCAAATTGGCAAGCCGCTTGGCTGTTTGATATTCTTTTTGGGTTGGAGATGGCACAAAGAGGCGAGTTGGAGTTTGACCTATTGACCAGTACAAAGGAGGTGCTGGCGGAATTTTTCGAAAAGATAAGGTGTTAGAAAATTTTCAGGATTTATGGAAATTTTCGTTGATAAGAATTAAATTAATAATTAAATTGAAATTAAATTGGTTCAGTAGAAACTGAAGTTAAGAAGTGAACAAATAAGCTCTAACCAGTTAATAGGGTTTGATTTCTACCTTAGCAATTTCGGGGACGAAATTATTTTATGTGGGGAAGAATGTAATGACCCGCATTTTCAATGGTATAATAATTAATTTATTTAATTATTTAAATAGTTAATTAAAAGGATTTAATGGTCGTGAATTAAAAAATGGTGAATATTTAATTTAAAATAATAATTAAATAATATATTTAATTCAGAAAAAACAAAAAATAGTGGAATTCACAATATAGTGTGAATTGGATTATTTAAAATATATAGTTCAGTTTAGAGTTGAATTATATGAACAAATATATTCAATCGACGACAGCTGAACGTATAGTTTATAATATAATTATAAACGAGCTCGAAATGGCACGGTAGTTCGCTATTTGGCGATTTGAACTTCAACTGAATGTACAGGGTTCGTTTTAAATCGGATTTCTGTGAAACAAGAAACGTATGGAGCTGGTGGAGTATATCTTTCTAGTGGAAAAGAAAATTCGGGATTTCGTCGTGTAGATTTTGATTTATGTCCAAATCAAATATTCAGAAAAACAGTGGTATATTCGTTCGTGGCCATAACGGTTATTCAAATATATTTGAATATCAGTTTTGAATTTACACAAGGTTCTTCTGAAACGTATTAATAATTTAATTTTTAGAATTTTATTGAAATTTTTAATTAATTAAATAAGCAACTTTTTATTTGGAGTATTTTGCATCCTTAATCAGCGATTTTGGGGTTTCACAATATGAGTTAACATACCGATATTATTATATTTTTGGGATCGTGGGGCATCGCTGATTACAACAGTATTTTTAATTTTGTCGATTGAGATCCGAAAACTAGTGTAGTTTTATGAAATGGGGTACCCAAGAAAAAATCCTAACATTTCTAAGATCAAATATTAAGCCACGTTCCCTTTCTAAATCCACATGTCCCCTTGGTCTTAAAAACAAACACGTGCTCCAATCAGAACCACAAAACAGATGCCAACTAATACTATAAATATACCCGCATCCATTTCGTTTTGACTCTTCCCCAAAAACTGATGTTTCTCTCTTTCTTACTTCTAGATCCAGGCCGGGTTTCCTCGGAAATTTATATAAAATAAAACCCACGATACTAGCAGGTGTGGTTTGTTTTGCTGTAGAAGAGATTAACGCATGAAGAGGCTAGAAAAGGGACGATGCACCGGATTACACACGTGGAGATGACTGTTATAGGATGAAGAGTGGGGCATACTGGAATGAGTGGAACGGATGAATTTGTGGAGAGCATGGAGTTTTTGGTAATGGTCGTGAGCAGTTACTGTAGCGGATGACTTTTTGGGAGCAGGAGTTCTTGCGTTATGGCAAGGGAAGGGTTTAAGCATTCAATGGACGTGCAATATATATATGACAGGAGTTTGCGAAGCTTATGATGAGGAAGAAGATCAGTAGGGGAAAGGGAGTTGTGAGGGGGAGATGAACACGTGTTGGGTGTGTTCGCTACAGTTCGGCTGGATGTTTTGAGAAAAGAAGAAGAAGTAAGCGGACGTGAAAAGAGAGGATAAGGATGTTGGTATTTTATATTTTTGGGTTTAGTTGGATTTTCGAGAATGAAAAACCTAGAAGAAAACGGTTCGTTGTTGTAACCGAAGTTAAAATGTAAGGGGAACGATCCAGGTTTTTGAGAAGAAGATGGTCTTCTGCGGGCGGGTTCTGATACGTGATGGTTGGGCCAACATATGAGGGTAAAGCCCAAGTGTTATAATTAATTAAGTTTAAAAAAATTCTAATATCATATAATAACTTCTAAATTTATTATCTCGATCATACTATGTCAGAATTTCGAATGGTCGGATCCGTTGGGATCGTATAGACGAGCACTCCACAATGAAACTAAATGGAAGTCCAATGGAGCTTGTTTGAATTTATGGAGAAATAAATTGTTTGGTTCAGATCAAACAACAGTTTATCGTTTTTTAACGATGAACTGCCAATGTGAGAAAATCTCACTAACTCTGAACAGTTATATTTTTCTAACGTATATTTAGAACTGATAAATATCTGTTGATTGATGTGTGTTAACTGTTTGGTTGAATTGTATATGTATTGGTTGAAATTATAGATAACGGTATTTATATATATCATTAATCAAATATCAATTCTGTTTAGCAGAATGTTTCATAGTGAAATATTATCGATGTTAATTATATTGTTTAACATCTGTGATGCAGGGAAACAGGTCGGAGGAATCCAACTGGTTTCCTCAACATTTATTTTACTGTTTTCATGTATTGTAATATATGATGTGATATATAATCTGTTGATGATTATGTGTGTTTTGATGATATCGAGAACCGATTTGCTTGGTATTTCAATACCATAAGAAATACTGGGATGTAGAAATGGGAATCTTCAAAGTGTTTATTGAAAATAAAATATATATAAAATCAAAGGAATTTATAAAGAGGAATATTTATTGGGAAATATAAATAAAATCATAAGGGATATTTATTTGGGAAAATAAATAGAAGTATAAAAGAAATATTTATTTGATTAAATAAATAGAATAGGAAAAGGAATATTTGTAAAACAATTACAAATAGAAATAAAAAGGAAAACATTTGTAAAACATTACAAATAGATTAAATGGAAGTATTTACTTATAGAAAATAAATAGAATGTTATAAATGAGATATTTATTTAGAATATAAATAGAATAAAGGATTGTTTATTTAGAAAATAAATAGAATAAAGGATTGTTTATTTAGAAAATAAATAGAATAAAGGATTACCCATTTGGAAAATAAATAAAGGAGTAAATCGAAAGGAGTTAATCGAAAGTAGTTAATCGAACATAGTTAATCAAATGGAGTTAAACAGAAATTAGGAACTGACTAGAGATTAATAAGTTGAATGGTTTCTTGAGTATCGATCTGATGTTGGTTTCGGCCTTCGGGGTTTATACTTAGGAAGTTGTTCTCTTGTTAGTTTATAGTTAGAGTCTGATAGATGGGGAAAAATAGTGATATGTAAATAAACAGTGGAAATGTTTCCAGTGTTAATAACATATATTTTCTGAACATAGAAAATAAGGAAATGTGAATATATATATATATATATATATGTTAAATGATGATTGATCGATATAATTTCCATTTTGAAATAATATCGTTGTTTGCACACGTGTTTTCTTTGATGGTTAAATAACAGACTATCGAAGTTTTGACCAATTTACGTTGTTAAATGGTGACTTGTATGGATGAATGTCTGACAGAGTATTTCCAGAAAGGTAACGTACATTGATTTCTTCAACTATACCAAGAGTGGAAGCGAAGAAGGAAACTTCTTTTAGCTGACACGTAATGTATGGTTGTAGACGACAATCGGTGATTTGATGCATTTGACGATGTAACATTCGAAGTGAATCTGGTGTGATGATAAAGCGTAACCTCAAGCCTCATCATCCGGTAAATGACAGAAATCGGGTGTAACACCCCGAATTTTAGTTAATACTAAAATTCACTAATTACAGGATAAATAATCTCAGATGTGGGAATTGGGGGTAACGGGCTGCGTTATTGCGTTCGTCTCGGAAAAATACGCGAAATAGAGTCCGAGTTTTCGAGAATCGGAGTCCGTATGGCCCGGTTATGGCCCAAAGAAGTTTGCAGAAAATTTAAAGCTAAAAACAGATTTAGGAATTTAAATTTAGATTTTAAATTAGAACCAGCGGGGCCAGGCGGGAAGGTTCCCGCCCTAAGCATGTCGACAGGGCTGTCGACAGGCCTGTCGACAGGGGTGTCGACTTGCCTGTCGACACGGCGTCTCGAGCCAGAAGTTTGGGTGCACCAGATCTGGTTTTCTGGCTAGTGCTGGGCTGGGTTCTAGAGATTTCCTAAATCTAACGGACCTAAATTAATCTAGGGTTAATCTAAGGGCCTAAAACACTCTCTTAATCTATAAATACACCCTAAACCTACCTTAATTCATACTAAAAATAGAAATGAAGGCCTCATGCCGCCAAATTAAATCCTAGAAGGAGTCTCCATTAATCTAAGAAGGAAGTTTCAAGCTAATCCCTCTCAAATCATTCTCTAATCATCACCATCTTCATAATTAGCAACTAATTCCCCTTCATAAGTTGGTTAATTTTGGGTTTGGTGAGTTTCTATCACGTTAACATCAATTGTTAAAGTAAGTAGATTGGGTGTAATGAGACTTATGGTCTTAAATGCGGATTAGTGAGTTTGAATCATTTGTAATGATATGCTACTCTATGTTTTATATGATTATGCATAATTAATAAGTGGGTTTATGCATGATTGATAAGTTGGTTTATGCATGCTTAATAAGTTGATTTATGCATGTTTAACAAGTTGATTTATGCATGCTTAACAAGTTGGTTTATGCATGTTTAACAAGTGGGTTTATGCATATTTAATGAGTGGAATTATGCATGTTTAACAAAGTGAGTTATGCAAGTTAAGTATATGTTTAAATGCAAGTTTAATGTGATATGCAAGTTATGCATGCTTATGCAAGTATATGGATGCTTATGCAAGTCATGTATATGTTTAAATGCAAGTTTAATGTGATATGCAAGTTATGCATGCTTATGCGAGTATATGAATGCTTATGCAAGATATGTATATGCTTAAATGACATGATATGCAAGTTATGCATGTTTATGCAAGTATGTGAATGCTTATGCAAGATATGTATATGCTTAAATGACATGATATGCAAGTTATGCATGTTTATGCAAGTATGTGAATGCTTATGCAAGTTATGCATGTTTATGCAAGTATGTGAATGCTTATACAAGTATGTGGATGCTTATGCAAGTATGTGAATGCTTATGCAAGTTATGTGTATGCTTAAATGCATGTTTAACATGTTATGCAAGTTATGAGAATGCCTATATGCAAGTTCAACATGTTATGCAAATCATGTGTATGATAATATGCAAGCTCATATGCAACATGTTATGCAAATCATGTGTATGATAATATGCAAGTTTGGGTTAAATGTAGTTGGGTTAATATATGCTCATATATGCAAGTTGACATCCTCTTAACCCATGACAAAGTTACATGCTAAACCCATGATATTTGTGATGGATCTTCCCCTTTATTATGTCATGAAATGAGGACGATTTACGTGGGGAACGATGGGGTTAATAAATATGTTAATAAAGTATGATTGGGTATGATTGAGCATACCATAAAATAAATAAATTACCATAAGTGGGAATTTACCTATTGAGTTAGGTCTACCCCATGGGAATTTACCTATTGAGTTAGGTCTACCCATGTTATGGAAAACTTGATATTAATTAGGGATAATTAATATGGGGGTGATTAATTAGGTGTAATTAATCAACTAAGACACGAGGTTGGACCCTTTTGTAGCGGAAGTCTGCCCGGAACCGACCGGCCATCCAGCGGCTACAAATGATTGGCCCAATGTGAGAGGTCTTAGTCATAAATTAAATACACGATTAAAGTAAAGACACGAGGTTAGAACCTTTTGATGACAGAAGTCTGCCAGGAACCAACCGGCATATCCAGCAGTCATAAAAGACGGTCTAATGTGAGAGGTCTTTATGAGGTCATGATCTTAATTAATGAATTAAGAAACACTTAACCATATTAGCATGTAGTGGGACATGAGGGGTTAAGTGGGTGCCTTGGGGTGGCATGATGAGACTAGTGGGTTGCCTTGGGTGGCAATAGAAAAATACGATTAGAATACTTAACCAAAGTAGAACATGTAATTAAACATGATTAAAGGGTTAAGTAAGTGCCATGGGTGGCATGGGAGAATACGATTAGAATACTTAACCAAGGTGGAACATGTAATTAAACATGATTAAAGGGTTAAGTAAGTGCCATGGGTGGCATGTGAAAATCTAGTGAGTACCTTGTATGACAATTAGGATATTATTAAAGGACTTAACCAAAATTTATAACATGTAAGGGGACATGGTTAAAGGGTTAAGTGGGATTCACTAGAAATAGCAAGCTTAGGTGGTAGCTTGTGAGGGCCCATTTCAACCAATATCCCAAACGTATCTTTGTGGGCTCGACTCTAGTCGGGTGACGGGACACGCATATTGGGCTTGATTATAAGAGGCCAAAACGGGTTAGCGGTGGCAACGCGGGACCAACGGGTTTCATATGCGTGTGTGGATCCGGGCTGGTTGGTAAGTCGTTGTTGCATCGTGTAGATATAAAGCCGTGCACTGTTGATATTAACTGGCAGCCACTTTAGGGGAATGATACACCCCAATCGTGGGACCAGCACGGGTATCTACGGTAGGGAGCCGATCGTTGGGAAGTAGTGGGTACACCTAATAAAGATAGGGGCAGACGGCACCTATGTAGGGGTACACGGAACTACTGGGTATAATTGCTAGGTACACCTAGTGGAGATAGGGGCAGACGGCACCTATGTAGTGGGCTAGGAGTACACGAAACTACTGGGGAAATTTTCTAAGTCCTTGGAAGGGATCAACCTTTAAGTAGGAATGACTGGTGTGGTGAAGTTAGTAATTATCCTTGGGTGGGTAGATGCGTCCTGACGGTTATCTTAGTTTATCCTAAGTCTACCAAGCTGCTTATTGTAGCCATTCATCCCCAGATATTACCGTAGGTCAAGTTTATGTCTTCTCTGGTTACTTTAATGATTGTATTGTTAAAGTTATAGGACTCACTCAGACTTATGTCTGACCCCGTTGTTTTTATCTTTTTCCCAACCCTCAGGTCCTATGGTGGATCCTAGCGGTAGTAGAGCTTGATCGGATTGCTGTTCCAGTCTTTAGGAGCTTGGGTAGATGTAAAGCTCCAGTTATCCAGTTATCTTTTCTTTTATTCTGGCTATTGTATGAGAGAGTGGGATTATGTACTTCTTTATTTTGATGGATATTGTACTTGACTTTTATCGTGGTTTTATGATGTAACCAAACATGTTTATTTCCGCTGTTATGAGATGATATTTTTAAAATTTCAAGTACTAATTATATTTGTCTTGTTGTAATTTTTTTCTGTTCTATATTCACTAAAATACTCCACCGATGCTGTGGCATTACCTTTGTGAGTGACCATAGCGGGCGTGGGGTGTTACACGTGGTATCAGAGCAAAGGTTACCGGAACAGATAAAATTTTTAGAAAACTATTTTTCTAAAAACATTTTTGGGAAGAGATATTTTCAAAAACATGTCTTTAAAGAGAAAAGTTTTTGAAAGAAAAGCATAATCCCCAATAGCCATATCTATATCCTTCGAATCCTTCGTTTTGAATCTTTCCTTTTTCGTTTCAGCATGGCCGAGAATCTTAATTTTCCGGAGGGTGTGACGGTACCAGTATGGTATAGGAGATTGATGGAGGCTAGGGCCACCACTGCGGGTCCAGCAAATGTTCCTCCACCAACCGTAGCACCCGATCTTCCTCCTCCCCCTCCTCCTCGCACGGATACTTTTGCTATGACTTGTAGGAAGTTTAAGGCTATGGGAGGAAAACCTTTTGTGGGAGCTAGGGATTGGCTTAATGAGACGGAAGAATTGATGGAAATCTTGGAAGTAGAAGAGGGAAAGAAAGTCAGGTTAGCCGCTTGGTTAATGGAAGGAGAGGCCTCGTTCTGGTGGGAGGTCACTAATGGAGAACGCCCTATTGACTCTTGGGTGGATTTCAAGCAAAGGTTTGAGGCAAAGTTTCTCTCAAAAGCGGAAGAAAACATGCACGTGGAAAGGTTCTTGAACTTAAAGCAAGAGAACTTGTCAGTGAAAGAATATGCTAACAAGTTTAACCAGTTAGCGAAGTTCAATATAGACTTGGTAAACACACCGGAGGAGAAGTCTTTGAGGTTCGTTAAAGGCTTGAACAAACCGATGCACGGATTGGCTATGTCTCATATCCCTATGGGGGCCACTTTCGAGAAGCTAGTGGACATGGCACTTATGCATGAGGAAGAGAAGGGTCCCAATGCTAATAAAGCACACGAGAAGAAAGGAGGTCAGAAGAGACCTCAACAGTAAAACAAGGGTGGGAAAGGCAATGGTGGCAAGGGAAAGAAGAGGTGCTTCAATTGTGGAACACTAGGCCACCTAAACAAAGATTGTCGCAAGAAGACTAAGACTGGCTGCTTCCACTGTGGCGAAGCAGGGCATCTGATGAAAGATTGTCTAAAGAAGGAGCAAAGGACGGGGTCTACCTCAGGAGGACAGGTGCAAGCTCTGGTGGCACCAGGTCAGGCTAGGGGGCAAGTACAGGCTCTCGCGATTTGGGAAAGAGGTAGAACTATTTCTATTGAAAGTCTAGTTTTTCTGATCAATCATCCTGTCCGTACTTTATTTGATTTTGATGCATTGAGTTCGTTTATCTCATCATAATTAGTAGAGTCACTGCACGGAGACACCAGTTGGTAGATGATCCCTTAGTTGTTTCAAACCCAATTGGGCTCCATGAAGTGTTTGGGTTTGAAAGTTGCTATACTTAGCGTTGAGTTTTGGATGTGATGCTTTTTGGGCTTCACGGCCTATGGGTTAGTTTTGGGCAAGGACTGGTTATCCAGTAGGGGTGCCGTTCTTGATTTTGAAGGGAGAGTGGTTAGGCTTATGGGCCGCCTGGGTAACACTCCTGAGATCTCTTGTAATCCCATAGAATCTGTTATGCTAAGTTATCTAGAATCGCTTGACATGTCGGTCTAGAGTTTGCGATCTGTTAGAAGCGGTCCGGGAATACCCGGATGTGTATGAGGAGGTGAAGGGCTTACCTCCGAAGCGGGAGATTGACTTCCGAGTATATCTGGTGGGTAAGGCTAAACCAGTATCTTGGCCAGTGTGCCACATGGCTCCTCGTGAGAGGAGGGAACTCCATAAGTAAGTAGGCGATTTGCTTGAGAAGGGGTTCATAAGACGAAGTATATCGGAGTGGGGCACTCCAGTAGTTTTTGTTACGAAGGCGGATGGGTCCCTCAGACTTTGTGTAGGCTAAAGAGGACTGAATAAACGCACAAAGAAGAATAGATACCCATTGCCAAGGATTGATGATCTGTTTGATCAGTTAGCTGGCGCCTCAGTATTTTTATAGTGGGACTCGACCACGGGATTTCATCAGTTGAGAGTGGCTGAGGATAGTACAGAGAAGACTGCCTTTAGGACTCCGGATGATTTTTTTTTTTTTATATAAGTGGCTGGTGATGCCATTTGGTTTGACGAACGCCCCCGCATGTGATGAGAAGGGTGTTCAGGGAATACCTAAATAAGTTGTGATGGTCTTTGTGGATGACATCTTGGTCTTTTCTAGGAGCAAAGCCAGTTAGGGAAAAACGGTGGTTTTGGAGTAAGACTGGCGAGGACATCCAGGGTTGGACAAGGGGCTTAATTATTTAGCCGTTTTTACTAGTATCATCTCACGTGGGTCATCTGAATTCGAAGGAGGTATCCCTTGGGTGTTTGTCTGATATTGGTTTAGGCCTTTGGGGCTTGCATTTGGGGGAATGCCGAGTTCGACTAGGGTGGTCTGCGTGAGGGATGGATAGTTGTGATGATTTTGGAGGATATCCTGGTGGAGAAGAGCATGCCCTACATCCTAGGGAAGTATTGGAGGCTCTTCGAGCGCATAATCTTAGGACAGTAAAAGTGGATGGGATTCTTAGCATCCTATGGGTTTGAGATAGCGTATACCCCTGGCAAGGGTAACATGGTAGCGGACACCTTAAGTAGAAAAAGGGTAGTCCTCGAGGTTGTGGTTCGTTGAACGACGGAGCCTAGAGTTTATTTCTATGTTGGATTTCAGACCTTCCGTTGATTATGTACCCGGTTTGCTAGCTTCTTTGGAAGTTAGACCTACTCTTTTGAGGCGGATTGGAGAAGCACAGAGGGGCGACCCACAGTTGGTTGAGTTAGTAGAGAAACTCATAAGGGGGAAGTCGTCCAGCCATTTGTGTAGGTACACCCTAGACGGTAGGGGGTACTTGCGTAGAGACGGTAGACTTTGTGTACCGCAAGACGAGGGTTTGAGGAAGGCTATTCTTGATGACGCACACCGTTCTAGGATGACCATTCATCCCGGTGGGGACAAGATGTACCAAGACGTGAAGAGGGTTTTCTTCTGGGCCGGTATGAAGAAAGATGTGGCCGAGTAAGTCGCTCGATGCTTGGTGTGCCAACAAGTGAAGGCGGAGCAAATGAAACCAGGTGGGTTGCTTCACCCATTGGAAGTTCCGCAATGGAAGTGGGATAGCATCTCGAAGGATTTTATTAACGGGTTACCAAGATCAAGGAAGGGTAATACGGGAATTTGGTTGGTAGTAGACAGGCTTACTAAGAGCGCCCATTGTGTACCTGTGAAGAGTAAAGGAACTGCTCCATGGCTAGCTTCAGTTTATATTCGAGAGATTATTAGATTGCATGGTGTACCCTCCAGTATGGTGGGCGATCGAGATCCTATCTTCACTAGAGAGTTTTGGAAGAGTTTGCAAGAGGCGGTAGGGACTCAGTTGTGTTTGAGTACCGCATATCATCCTCAGACGGACGGCCAAACCGAGAGGGTGAATCATGTTTTAGAAGACCTTTGGAGACTATGTATCTTGGATTTTGGAGGTACATGAGAGGAGCATATTCCATTGGTGGAGTTGCCCGACAGACTTAGTGATGTACATGATGTATTCCATGGGAGGAAGTGCCTACATGAGACTGCAGAGGTGGTAGAGCCGAGTTTACTTAGAGATGTAGAGGTAGAGCGTGATGCGACTATTCGACGAGCTCCTACTCACATCCTTGGGTCAGAGACTAGGAAGTTGAGAAACAGAGAGGTTCAACTAGTCAAAGTGCAATGGGGAGAAGATGAGAGCAACGCAACTTGGGAGACGGAAGCGAAGATGCGTTCATTGTACCCATTTCTTTTTGAGGGTATGTCTTTACTTTCTCCTTTATCGCTTGTCTAGTACTTATCTTATCTTCGGTATGTCCTCTCATTAGTACCTTTGACCTTTAGATAGGGTAAACCTATGGTTGAAACATGTGTTTGAGACATGTTATGGTTGATGGATGCAAGTGGATGCAAGTGTTTGCTAGTGGTTGCTCGTGGATGCATATACACACACTCTAGGCACTAGATCGGCTCAATCACTTCATATTGCATATTGCATAAAATTGTGTGTAGGAAAATATATTTATGGATGTATAATGGTTGTGTTATCACATGGGTGATGCATTTTGGTGAATGATTGTGCACTCATGTAGATATTGTATGTGTCGATAGGGTTTTTTTTCCGCATACATAATGGATGCATGGCACTATCATGGTTTGCATATGTTCATACATTAGATAGGGAACATATACACACACTGTTTGCATATGCTCATACATCATTAGAAACTGTTTAAGGACAATGGATGCCCGTGGTTGATGATTTGAGTAGATGGTTGTTTGGATGGTAGGATATGCATTCTCCTTAGCTTAGAGATTTCGGGGACGAAATCCTTTAAGGAGGGGAGAATGTAACACCCCGAATTTTAGTTAATACTAAAATTCACTAATTACAGGATAAATAATCTCAGATGTGGGAATTGCGGGTAACGGGCTGCGTTGTTGCGTTCGTCTCGGAAAAATACGCGAAATAGAGTCCGAGTTTTCGAGAATCGGAGTCCGTATGGCCCGGTTATGGCCCAAAGAAGTTTGCAGAAAATTTAAAGCTAAAAACAGATTTAGGAATTTAAATTTAGATTTTAAATTAGAACCAGCGGGGCCAGGCGGGAAGGTTCCCGCCCTAAGCATGTCGACAGGGCTGTCGACAGGCCTGTCGACAGGGGTGTCGACTTGCCTGTCGACTTGCCTGTCGACACGGCGTCTCGAGCCAGAAGTTTGGGTGCACCAGATCTGGTTTTCTGGCTAGGGCTGGGCTGGGTTCTAGAGATTTCCTAAATCTAACGGACCTAAATTAATCTAGGGTTAATCTAAGGGCCTAAAACACTCTCTTAATCTATGAATACACCCTAAACCTACCTTAATTCATACTAAAAATAGAAATGAAGGCCTCATGCCGCCAAATTAAATCGTAGAAGGAGTCTCCATTAATCTAAGAAGGAAGTTTCAAGCTAATCCCTCTCAAATCATTCTCTAATCATCACCATCTTCATAATTAGCAACTAATTCCTCTTCATAAGTTGGTTAATTTTGGGTTTGGTGAGTTTCTATCACTTTAACATCAATTGTTAAAGTAAGTAGATTGGGTGTAATGAGACTTATGGTCTTAAATGCGGATTAGTGAGTTTGAATCATTTGTAATGATATGCTACTCTATGTTTTATATGATTATGCATAATTAATAAGTGGGTTTATGCATGATTGATAAGTTGGTTTATGCATGCTTAATAAGTTGATTTATGCATGTTTAACAAGTTGATTTATGCATGCTTAACAAGTTGGTTTATGCATGTTTAACAAGTGGGTTTATGCATATTTAATGAGTGGAATTATGCATGTTTAACAAAGTGAGTTATGCAAGTTAAGTATATTTTTAAATGCAAGTTTAATGTGATATGCAAGTTATGCATGCTTATGCAAGTATATGGATGCTTATGCAAGTCATGTATATGTTTAAATGCAAGTTTAATGTGATATGCAAGTTATGCATGCTTATGCGAGTATATGAATGCTTATGCAAGATATGTATATGCTTAAATGACATGATATGCAAGTTATGCATGTTTATGCAAGTATGTGAATGCTTATGCAAGATATGTATATGCTTAAATGACATGATATGCAAGTTATGCATGTTTATGCAAGTATGTGAATGCTTATGCAAGTTATGCATGTTTATGCAAGTATGTGAATGCTTATACAAGTATGTGGATGCTTATGAAAGTATGTGAATGCTTATGCAAGTTATGTGTATGCTTAAATGCATGTTTAACATGTTATGCAAGTTATGAGAACGCCTATATGCAAGTTCAACATGTTATGCAAATCATGTGTATGATAATATGCAAGCTCATATGCAACATGTTATGAAAATCATGTGTATGATAATATGCAAGTTTGGGTTAAATGTAGTTGGGTTAATATATGCTCATATATGCAAGTTGACATCCTCTTAACCCATGACAAAGTTACATGCTAAACCCATGATATTTGTGATGGATCTTCCCCTTTATTATGTCATGAAATGAGGACGATTTACGTGGGGAACGATGGGGTTAATAAATATGTTAATAAAGTATGATTGGGTATGATTGAGCATACCATAAAATAAATAAATTACCATAAGTGGGAATTTACCTATTGAGTTAGGTCTACCCCATGGGAATTTACCTATTGAGTTAGGTCTACCCATGTTATGGAAAACTTGATATTAATTAGGGATAATTAATATGGGGGTGATTAATTAGGTGTAATTAATCAACTAAGACACGAGGTTGGACCCTTTTGTAGCGGAAGTCTGCCCGGAACCGACCGGCCATCCAGCGGCTACAAATGATTGGCCCAATGTGAGAGGTCTTAGTCATAAATTAAATACATGATTAAAGTAAAGACAAGAGGTTAGACCCTTTTGATGACAGAAGTCTGCCCGGAACCAACCGGCATATCCAGCAGTCATAAAAGACGGTCTAATGTGAGAGGTCTTTATGAGGTCATGATCTTAATTAATGAATTAAGAAACACTTAACCATATTAGCATGTAATGGGACATGAGGGGTTAAGTGGGTGCCTTGGGGTGGCATGATGAGACTAGTGGGTTGCCTTGGGTGGCAATAGAAAAATACGATTAGAATACTTAACCAAAGTAGAACATGTAATTAAACATGATTAAAGGGTTAAGTAAGTGCCATGGGTGGCATGGGAGAATACGATTAGAATACTTAACCAAGGTGGAACATGTAATTAAACATGATTAAAGGGTTAAGTAAGTGCCATGGGTGGCATGTGAAAATCTAGTGAGTACCTTGTATGACAATTAGGATATTATTAAAGGACTTAACCAAAATTTATAACATGTAAGGGGACATGGTTAAAGGGTTAAGTGGGATTCACTAGAAATAGCAAGCTTAGGTGGTAGCTTGTGAGGGCCCATTTTAACCAATATCCCAAACGTATCTTTGTGGGCTCGACTCTAGTCGGGTGACGGGACACGCATATTGGGCTTGATTATAAGAGGCCAAAACGGGTTAGCGGTGGCAACGCGGGACCAACGGGTTTCATATGCGTGTGTGGATCCGGGCTGGTTGGTAAGTCGTTGTTGCATCGTGTAGATATAAAGCCGTGCACTGTTGATATTAACTGGTAGCCACTTTAGGGGAATGATACACCCCAATCGTGGGACCAGCACGGGTATCTACGGTAGGGAGCCGATCGTTGGGAAGTAGTGGGTACACCTAATAAAGATAGGGGCAGACGGCACCTATGTAGGGGTACACGGAACTACTGGGTATAATTGCTAGGTACACCTAGTGGAGATAGGGGCAGACGGCACCTATGTAGTGGGCTAGGAGTACACGAAACTACTGGGGAAATTTTCTAAGTCCTTGGAAGGGATCAACCTTTAAGTAGGAATGACTGGTGTGGTGCAGTTAGTAATTATCCTTGGGTGGGTAGATGCGTCCTGACGGTTATCTTAGTTTATCCTAAGTCTACCAAGCTGCTTAGTGTAGCCATTCATCCCCAGATATTACCGTAGGTCAAGTTTATGTCTTCTCTGGTTACTTTAATGATTGTATTGTTAAAGTTATAGGACTCACTCAGACTTATGTCTGACCCCGTTGTTTTTATCTTTTTCCCAACCCTCAGGTCCTACGGTGGATCCTAGCGGTAGTAGAGCTTGATCGGATTGCTGTTCCAGTCTTTAGGAGCTTGGGTAGATGTAAAGCTCCAGTTATCCAGTTATCTTTTCTTTTATTCTGGCTATTGTATGAGAGAGTGGGATTATGTACTTCTTTATTTTGATGGATATTGTACTTGACTTTTATCGTGGTTTTATGATGTAACCAGACATGTTTATTTCCGCTGTTGTGAGATGATATTTTTAAAATTTCAAGTACTAATTATATCTGTCTTGTTGTAATTTTTTCTGTTCTATATTCACTAAAATACTCCACCGATGCTATGGCATTCCCTTAGTGAGTGACCATAGCGGGCGTGGGGTGTTACATCGGGCAGGCAGCATGGCTAGGTCGGTCGCTCCGAAATAGGGTGTATAATCACCTGATCTAGAGTTTCATTTACTTCCAAAAATCTATTGTTTATGCTGTCCCATTCGGGAAACGGTTGCTGATCCCAGCCGTTGGTGATATACATTCGATACACTCAAGCGAAATGAGCGGTCGGTCATGTGTGGCCAGGTTGCGAGATGTTCTTGTTGAACCCAGTGTATTCCTCTCTAGAGGTACACTAGCGAAAGGTGGTTCCATACCTTGTCATAATTGGAAACCCATTACCCAATACGTGCTTGTGGTTTTGATTGTATACTATATATGTAGAACGTGAGATGAAAGCGTTTCTGCTAGATGATTATTATATTGTGGTTGATAGACATTATTATAATATCAAAAGGTTTTTGATATAAAGATATTTTGGATCCTCATAAGGGAAAACCCCGTTCCGTTATACGGCGTGGTCTTATGAGATATCATTTAATGGCTCAAACTGTTTTAAACTGTTTTACTCATACCAGTGCCATGACTGACCCGGAGTTTAATTTGTTTTGTTTTCCCTAAACTCTTTGGTGCCCAATTTTGTACGGGCAGTCAAGTAGTCGAGATTTACAGATATACCTGAAGAGCTGGAGCAGGAGGCTTCAGGATCATGTAGCTATAGTTAATTTTAGCTGTGTTGTAAGTGTTGCACTTTGACAATGACGTATATTCAAGTACAGATGTATATTTCAAGTTATGTTATATATATTATATGTTATTTGTTCCACTGTGAGGTTCGTGTTACTCTGATGTTGTGTTCTTCTTCTTCTTCTATTCTAAGTTTCTATCTTATCTTTCCTCACCCTCTAATTTCTTTCATTTATCATTTGGTATTTTCGACTCTTGGATGTTCGATATGTGTTGTATATCGGATATCCAGGGTCGTCAAAAACCTGGGTCATTACACAAATGATGAGTGTTGTAGATGCTTTAAAATGTAAAATAGCAATCATGCGACAGTGTTTTACCTGATTACTTAGTCACTAAGAAACTTGATCAGTCAATATGGAAATATGAATATTATACTAATATTTGAAAACTTTTTCGTCTTATTCACACAAATTCTAATCTGAAAGTTGGAATGTGTTCTTAAAAACACTATTATTTAATGATGAGTATTATATGTATTTGAAATGATAGCGTTTCAAACATGCGGCAATGCTTTACCTGATTACTTGAGCACCAAGAAACCTACTTATTCGATGCAAACATCAAAGTTTCACTTATATTTTGAAACTTTCTTGATCTTATTGGCGCGGATCCTGGGTCCAAATGGTAATATTGCAAATGTTGAGTTTTATAGATGTTTAAAACGTACAATGGCAAACATGCGGCAGTGTTTTACCTGATTACTTAGTCACTAAGCAACCTGCTTAGTCAGTATGGAAATATGAATATTCTACTAATATTTGAAAACTTTTTCATCTTATTCACACAAATTCTACTCCCAAAGTCGAAACGTGTTTTTAAAAACACTATTATTTGATGATGAGTATTATATGTATTTGAAATGGTAGAATTTCAAACATGCGACAGTGTTTTACCTGATTACTTGAGCACCAAGAAACCTACTTATTCGATTCAAACATCAAAGTTTCACTTATATTTTGAAACTTTCTTGATCTTATTGGCGCGGATCCTGGGTCCAAACGGTAATATGCAAAAGATGAGTGTTATAGATGCTTTAAAATGTAGAATAACAAACATGCGGCAGTGTTTTACCTGATTACTTAGTCACTAAGCAACCTGCTCAGTCAATATGAAAATATGAATATTCTACTAATATTTGAAAACTTTTTCGTCTTATTCACACAAATTCTACTCCCAAAGTCGAAACGTGTTTTTAAAAACACTATTACTTAATGATGAGTATTATATGTATTTGAAATGGTAGAGTTTCAAACATGCAGCAGTGTTTTACCTGATTACTCGAGCACCAAGAAACCTACTTATTCGATGCAAACATCAAAGTTTCACTTATACTTTGAACTTTTCTTGATCTTATTGGTGCGGATCCAAGGTCCAAATGGTAATATGCAAATGATAAGTGTTATAGATGCTTTAAAATGTAGAATATCAACATGCGGCAGTGTTTTACCTGATTACTTAGTCACTAAGCAACCTACTAAGTCAATATGAAAATATGAACATTCTACTAATATTTGAAAACTTTTTTGTTTTATTCACACAAATTCTACTTCCAAATTCGAAACGTGTTCCTAAAAATACTATTATTTAATGATGAGTATTATATGTATTTGAAATGGTAGAGTTTCAAACATGCGGCAGGCTTTTACCTGATTACTTGAGCACCAAGAAACCTACTTATTCAATGCAAACCTCAAAGTTTCACTTATATTTTGAAATTTTCTTGATCTTATTGGCGTAGATCCAGGGTCCAAACTGTTATATGCAAATGATGAGTGTTATAGATGCTTTAAAATGTAGAATAACAAATATGCGGCAGTGTTTTACCTGATTACTTGGTCACTAAGCAACCTGCTCAGTCAATGTGAAAATATGAGTATTCTTCTAATATTGGAAAACCTTTTTGTCTTATTCACACAAATTCTACTCTCAAAGTCGAAACGTGTTTTTAAAAACACTATTATTTAATGATTAGTATTATATGTATTTGAAATGGTTGAGTTTCAAACATGCGGCAGTGTTTTACCTGATTACTTGAGCACCAAGAAACCTACTTATTCGACGTCTTGATCTTATTGGCGCGGATCCAGGGTGCAAACGGTAATATGGAAATGATAAGTGTTATAGATGCTTTAAAATGTATAATAGCAAACATGCGGCAGTGTTTTACTTGATGACTTAGTCACTAAGCTACCAACTCAGTCAATATGAAAATGTGAATATTCTACTAATATTTGAAAACTTTTTCGTCTTATTCACACAAATTTTACTCCGAAAGTCGAAACGTGTTCTTAAAAACACTATTATTTAGATGATCATTATAAGTATTTGAAATGGTAGAGTTTCAAACATGCGACAGTGTTTTACCTGTTTACTTAAGCACCAAGAAACCTACTTATTCGATGCAAACATCAAAATTTCACTTATATTTTGAAACTTTCATGATCTAATTGGCGCGGATCCAGGGTCCAAACGGTAATATGAAAATGATGAGTGTTATAGATGCTTTAAAATGTAGAATAGCAAACATGTGGCAGTGTTGTACCTGATTACTTAGTCATTAAGCAACCCGCTCAATCAATATGAAAATTTGAATATTCTACTAATATTTGAAAACTTTTACACATTATTCACATAAATTCAACTTCCAAAGTCGAAACGTGTTTTTAAAAGCACTATTATTTAATGATGAGTATTATATGTATTTGAAATGGTAGAGTTTCAAACATGTGGCAGTGTTTTACCTGATTACTTGAGCACCAAGAAACCTACTTATTCGATGAAAACATCAAAGTTTCACTTATATTTTGAATTTTTTTAAATCTTATTGGCGCGGATCCAGGGTCCAAACGGTAATATGCAAATGATGATTGTTGTAGGTGCTTTAAAATGTAGAATATCAAACATGCAGCAATGTTTTACCTGATTACTTAGTCACTAAGCAACCTGCTCGGTCAATATAAAAATATGAATATTCTACTAATATTTGATAACTTTTCTTCTTATTCACACAAATTCTACTCCCAAAGTCGAAACGTGTTTTAAAAAACACTATTATTTTAATATGAGTATTATATGTTTTTGAAACGGTAGAGTTTCAAACATACGATAGTGTTTTACCTGATTACTTGAGCACCAATAAACCTACTTATTCGATTCAAACATCAAAGTTTCACTTATATTTTGAAACTTTGTTGATCTTATTGGCGCGGATCCAGGGTCCAAACGGTAATATGCAAATGATGAGTGTTGTAGATGCTTTAAAATGTAAAATAGCAATCATGCGGTAGTGTTTTACCTGATTACTTAGTCACTAAGAAACTTACTCAGTCAATATGGAAATATGAATATTCTACTAATATTTGAAAACTTTTTCGTCTTATTCACACAAATTCAAATCCCAAAGTCGAAACGTGTTTTTAAAAACACTATTATTTAATGATGAGTATTATATGTATTTGAAATGGTAGAGTTTCAAACATGCGGCAGTGTTTTACCTGATTACTTGAGCACCAAGAAACCTACTTATTCGATGCAAACATCAAAGTTTCACTTATATTTTGAAACTTTTTTGATCTTATTGGCGCGGATCTAGGGTCCAAACTGTAATATGCAAATGATGAGTGTTATAGACGCTTTAAAATGTAGAATAACAAATATGCGGCAGTGTTTTACCGGATTACTTAGTCACTAAGCAACCTGCTCAGTCAATATGAAAATATGAATATTCTACTAATATTTGAAAACTTTTTTGTCTTATTCACACCAATTCTACTCCCTAAGTAAAAACATGTTTTTAAAAACACTATTATTTAATGATTAGAATTATAATGATTTTAAATGGTAGAGTTTCAAACATGCGGCAGTGCTTTACCTGATTACTTGAGCACCAAGAAACCTACTTATTCGATGCAAACATCAAAGTTTCACTTATATTTTGAAACTTTCTTGATCTTGTTGGCGCGGATCCTGGGTCCAAATGGTAATATGAAAATGTTGAGTTTTATAGATGCTTTAAAACGTACAATAGCAAACATGCGGCAGTGTTTTACCTGATTACTTAGTCATTGAGCAACCTGCTCAGTCAATATGGAAATATGAATATTCTACTAATATTTGAAAACTTTTCATCTTATCCACACAAATTCTACTCCCAAAGTCAAAACGTGTTCTTAAAAACACTATTATTTAATGATGAGTATTATATGTATTTGAAATGGTAGAATTTCAAACATGCGACAGTATTTTACCTGATTACTTGAGCACTAAGAAACCTACTTATTCGATGCAAACATTAAAGTTTCACTTATATTTTGAAACTTTCTTGAAATTATTGTCGCGGATCCAGGGTCCAAACGTATGCAAAAGATGAGTGTTATAGATGCTTTAAAATGTAGAATAACAAACATGCAGCAGTGTTTTACCTGATTACTTAGTCACTAAACAACCTGCTCTGTCAATATGAAAATATGAATATTCTACTAATATTTGAAAACTTTTTTGTCTTATTCACACAAATTCTACTCCCAAAGTCGAAACGTGTTTTTAAAAACACTATTACTTAATGATGAGTATTATATGTATTTGAAACGACAGAGTTTCAAACATGCGTCAGTGTTTTACCTGATTACTTGAGCACCAAGAAACCTACTTATTCGATGCAAATATCAAATTTTCACTTATATTTTGAACTTTTCTTGATCTTATTAGTGCGGATCCAGGGTCCAAAAGGTAATATGCAAATTATAAGTGTTACTGTGACGACCCCAAAACCCCGTACTATGGTGTCAAGGGTAATCTTTGGAATATAACACATAAACAGATAATAACAGGACATAAATAAATAAATTCACCAGATAATGAACAAATAATACTGAATAAACAATAATCATCAGAGTTACACAGTATACAGGATCATACTTAGTACAAATACAGTTCAACTATACATAAATGTCAACAGCGGAAAATAACATAATATGTACAAAAGGAGCTGAACAACATAAAAAGAGATAAATGAGAGAACTCATCTTCAGCTCCAGCTATCCAGAAAGAGCCTGCTAAAAACCTGAATACAAGGCTGCCCGTGTAGAAGAAGGGGCACCCGAGTTTGCAAGTGAAACAAACTACGAGTCAGTCATGGGACTGGTATGAGAAATCTACTTAACACATTATATAATTTGGCTAATCACAGGACCACGCCACTTTCGCAGAACGGGTTTACTCCATTGAATTGCCAGTGCTTTAAAACAATTAAATCTTTTAAACATCGCAATGCTTTTTATAAAGATGAAGCCGATATAAGACTCAAGTCCCATCACACAATGTAACGCAAACCGGAGGATAGGGTTCTACCTTATATCGACCAAAATATGCTTGATACGAGAAAAAAAATCACTTGATAATCAGACTCCAACTGTAAAATAGTAAGAGAACGATTCCATAGGTATTAACCCGAAGGCCGAAACCTACATCAGACCAATACCTAGGAAACCATCCATCTTATCTCGTTTACAGTTAGTTTCTAGTTTCATACACAATCATAAGTATCAATCATAGACGGCATGGGTACCATATATCATGTCGCCATATATATATACAATCAAAACCGCATAATCACGTGTTTGGAAATTGGATTTCCGACATGAACCAAGGCAAAAGATAGTCCTTACCGACTTCGCGACTCTCTAGCCCGAGCCACCAGATCAGAGCTCGAATGACCCTAGGAGCGACAGGGCCGGTCCACCGATGTGGATTAAAATTCCTGAACACCGCGTTTCCCCGCCCTTTGGGGCGTAAACGAGCCAACGAATGACTCCATCGGTCCCGGTTTGACCGATATATCTGAGGCGCCTCGTAACAGCAACAACCACATAGGTGAAAATAATATAAATGTCAGGGCTGGTAGGTCACTGACACCACCCTAGCTAGAAAGTAACGCACGCCCTCCCTAATGTCCTCTTCCTGTTTCTAGTTCATACCAGGGTGTGAGGCTCTTGAATTCACTTTATATACAAAGCTACGTCACACAGGCGGTGCTTTGATAATCTCCCACAAGACTTTGCTTTTCAACAGAAGCCTTGATCACTACATCTTAGCATGCGACACAGGCAATTCAACACCATGCAACTGATGGCTATCAATCAAACAGTATGAATTCCAATGTCAGACACACAGTCCATTTGCAAGTCCGTTCTGGGTCTGAACGAAACCGGAGGCACTATACACCTCGCATATCCATCGATTTCCACGTACGTCTGGATTATCCCCACTCATTATCCATATTTCGGGATGCCACCCAATCAGGACATCAGTTACCATCCAAACGACGAGAATCTCTCCGGTCTTCGACCACCGTCTTCATCTTCGATTTCTTATCGTCGATTCAGTTATTTCAGAATGGGATAAACCCGGTCTTTCTGAGCAACTCACGTGTATAATAAATAAGTGCTACATAAACACCACACACGCCTTATTTCAATTCATTAGTCACTAACCGTCAATCAGTAAGAGAACGATTTCCCAAATATTAACCCCGAGGGCCGAAACCAACATCAGATCAAAATCCAGGAAACCATTTGACTTAGCTAACCTTCAGTTAATTTCTAAATTTCACATCCATATCGTTTATAATATTTTATAACGATTTATAGCTATTTTTATTTATTTTAAAATAGCCAATTTATTCAAAACGACGCTTCGGGCCACAACGCGGTCCTGGCATTGTTTTTCTTCAGATTTGATTTACACATATCTGAAAATCTAACCGTTGGATCTTCACAATATTTTCATCATTAGAAAGATCTTTTCAAAACGAATCCAACGGTTCCAGTTTCGGGAAAATCCGACGGTCGGATCTCCCGGTATAATGGTTTGAAGTTTCGATTTCAAAATACGAACTGCAGCATCGTTATTCGATTTAATATAATTATATTTATATATATATATATATATATATATATATATATATATAAATATAATCGATTCTGGCACTGTTTTTCTTTAGATTTGAATTAAACATTCCAGACAATCCAACCGTTGGATTTTTACAAAGTTGGTGTCGTTGGAAAGATATTTCCAAAGCGAACCCAACGGTTGCGATTTCGTGAAAATCCGATGGTCGGATCTCCCGCACTAATCGTTTGAAATCACGATTTCAAAATACGAACTGCAGCTTCGTTATTCGATATATTTCAATTCTATTTATATATATATATACATATCGATTCTTCGATTTCAAAACTATATAACTTTCATACTTTCGATAAAAATGATATTTTTATCTAACTGTTTTCTATTTCAACATTTCACTATTTTTAACAATTCATGTATATTATAAAAATGTGATTTTTAATGTAAAACAATTTATTTCCAAACACGAATATTTTATATAGTTAATATAGGTGATAAAAATAGGATTTTTATTATAAAACAATTTATTTCAAAACAAGATTATTTTATACATTTCATATTGATGTTAAAAATGGGATTTTTATTATAAAACAATTTATCTCAAATATGAATACCATTCAACATATGAATTTCAATTCAACGAATGAATTTCGATTCAACACATGAAGGTTTTCTATAGTTTTATATATATATATATATATATATATATATATATAAATGTGACTTTTATTGTTAAAACACGAATACCATTCAACACATGAATTTCAATTCAATGAATGAATTTCGATTCAACACATGAAGGTTTTCTATAGTTTATATGTATAGTTAAAAATGTGATTTTTATATTTAAAACACAAATACCATTCAACACATGAATTTCTATTCAACGAATGAATTTCGATTCAACACATGAAGGTTTTCTATAGTTTATATATATAGATAAAAATGTGATTTTTATATTTGAAACACGAATACCATTCAACACATGAATTTCTATTCAACGAATGAATTTCGATTCAACAGATGAAGGTTTTCTATTCAACAGACGAATATAATTTCAACACAGGAAAATAATTCTAACACATGAATATTATTCAAAATTTCGGCAACATAACGACAGGGTAGTTAAAACCGGGACCGTCCCTAGTACGTCTCCTCGCTCTACCTTAAAACCTCGCGGTTTTTTTTGATATTGGGGATTCATGCATCTAGTTCGCACGCAGGTGGCATGTATATTTATTTCATTTCCACAAACTAATCCTACGTGGTTTCAACCAAATATTTCTCAACCACAAACGGGTATTTTTCAACCACAATCAATCAATATCTACCACAAACAATTCCAATCAACCATTCGCTATCAATCAATTTTCACACCAATCACAACCAATTAATATCGTCCATGGTTTATGGACGAGGGGCATATATATAAATATTATTTATATATAGCATTTCACTTCTATTTCAACACATATATAATTTTTACAACGCATATATAACTTATACATCGAACGTACAACTTATACAACACTTATACAAGAGGTATACAACGCTTATATAACTCATACATCGACTATATAATTTATACATCGTCGTTTTCCATATTGTTTATAAATTAGAAATCTCACATTGGGTTTCACTCCACCAAAAATAGCAGAAGGCTCAGAAAAATATGGGGTCTCTTCTAGAAGGTAGAAGACGTCCACACGAGTCCACTGTCTCTTGTTTCACTGAATTTCGTCAACACACGAAAAAGATATGATTTTTCAAAGTTCGCAACGGTTTAAAGGTGTTAAAACAGTTGAAAATAAACAAGGCCGTACCTCAGCTGTTTCGTTCAAAACTAAGTTTGGATTTTTCTTCGAATCCGTGTAGTTATTCGTCGATCAGCCTTCGCAGCGTCGAAGGGGGAGGAGAGGCGCGTCGGAGCCCTGAACGGCGGCGAACTCGAGCTGGCGGTTGCGGCGAAAACTGGCGACGAATGGGCGAACTTCTCGAGGGTGATTGTCCCAAAATACTCAATGAAAAAATCGAAACCAGGTATGGATTTGAAGCTCGTCTCGAGCTCTTCAAAATCTTCAAATGGAGCTCTTGATATTAGTTAGTGGATTGATCAGAAAATGGATGGGAACGATGGAGCATTAGCCGTCGTTCATGGGGGGGGGGTTTCCAGATAAAAGACGGGGAGAGAGAAAATGACCAACCAATCATATTTTTTTTATATATATTTTTAAATTCTCAAAAATACCCCTTGCCACCCACGAACACCAATTCAAACCCAACGACTGTCGTCCCTAGCGTTTTACCCTCATTCCGAACACAATGGGATATGTTTCGTGGGCCCATTCGACTATTTCAGTCATTTTTCCTTCAAATTAAAATATAAGACATTCAATATTTGATTCGAATGTACATTTCAATTTGCCAGGGCCACAAACTGATTCGAAAAATTCCAGAAAAATAAATCTGGCTAGGTTTTGACGATACGGTCCCAACAAAACTAGTTTCGTCGAATTCTGAGACCGTTTGCAAAAAGGCCCATTTCTGGTCGATCCAATTTAACTGTAATTGACTAAAACACATTTTCCTTTGCCACGCTCACATACTAGCTTCAAAATTTATGAAATTTGAAACCTAGCAATAACTTCACATGCCGGATCCAACAAAATTGGTTTCGTCGAATTCCGAGGTCATTTGCAAAATGTCTATTTTCAAGGGCGATATAATTTCTATAGCGACCTTTCTGAAAATTCATTTGGCCATAACTTTTGATTCACGCTATGAAACTTCAATTTTTCAGATTCGTTAGAAAGATATTCACTAACAAATTTAAATATTTTTGGTTTCACTAAAATCCGTTTTGTTTTGCACCCGGTACAGTCGGGCGAAGTTTGAATTCTATTTTCGAAACTGCAGCGCCATTTCAGGCCTTGTTTATAATTAAAATTAATTATATTTATTTTCAAACTTCAATTCAAACATACTTTTCATCGATCTTATTTAAAATATTTATTTTAAATATTTAAAATTCACTATTTTAGCCAATTTAAAATTTTTAAACTGGTTCAGATTTTCCGAGTTGTTACTATCTCCCGCACTTAAAACTTTTCGTCCCCGAAAAGGAACAAAGTCGAAAATGGTTTGATTAATCAACTCTACGTTCAATCTGGCTTCCGTTCTCCAACATTCCAGTTTCTGAGAATTTTCAAATTCTTCAAAAAATTGGCTAACACCCGGAATTTTCGAAAAATTTCGCCATAACCTCCTTTGTACGAGGAGGGTTTTGGAAATTTATTGGGCCGTATTAGGTACCCAATAAATCCTATAAAGCATACGAATATTTATAGTGATATTTTCTAGTGTTTACAGGGGAGCGTGTATGGATAATAACTCCAGAGAATAAATTCTCGTCACCCTGTCAAAGCCTGGGGGAGTGTGTATTTTAAATGCTCCAGATGATAAATCCTCGTCACCTCATCCCTTGTGGGAAATAAATAGTCCATGTGCCGTATCTAATAACTAGAGAGACGTGATTATTGTCAACTCCAGACCCGTGTGGGGTTTTTATTAATCTTGCAATTTTATCGTTACAATTTAAGTAGTCCATATCAGTCAACAGTTCAACCTGTAAAATACAGTCATCGCCATACAAGCCTCTCGCTCGTATGGTATATCTTCCACCTCGTCACACAAGCTCCAAATGCTTATGTGGTATATGATGAAGTATGCCTATCTTCAGAAGTATGCCATGTAGCGTAGTTCAAAATTAATTGTTACTATAGTATGGCGATGTTTATTATTTCACACAGAACAACCAGCACTCCGCATCCAATGGCATTCACAGGAGTTGATATATTTCGCATCCAACTCATTAAGGTTTACCTATTTGTCGGGCACGCAAATAAAAGCTTTACTCAACAGCTATCCAATTACCTGTTCAAACATATATAATGCACATGTATATATTTCTATTTATTTTAAATCAGTTCAATGTGTGGTTTATTCGAATAAATTCTACCATTCATTCTAAAAATTAAATCAATCAAACTCTAAATCACACAACGCAAACGTCAAACAATTTATTCAAAAATACTTTAATTTATTCATACACTCTTTTAAAATCATTCAGACTATATGATTAAAATTTTACATTCATGAAAAGAAAACAACAACAAAGTAGAGAACAAGGTGGAAATTGCAAAGTATGGTATATGTACCTTGCACCGGAGTCAATCAGAGATATCCATCCTGCACTTAGGATAGGCTTTCATAATACTTTCCTCTGTTTCCCAAGTATAATCTCGCGGATCTCCACTCCATTGCACTTTGACCAAGTGAACCTTCTTGTTCCTAAGCTCTTTGGTTTCTTTGCCAACGATCTTGATCGGTTGTCTTCTCACAGCCAATTCTGGAGTAATTTCCAAATCCCATTGCGCGGCTTCTTCCACGACTAAATCTGGATCATGGACATGCTTTCGAAGTTGAGATAAGTGAAACACATCATGTACTCCAGGCAACCAATCTGGCAATTGTACTCTATAAGCGAGAGTCCCAATCCGTTCAAGTATAGGAAATGGACCAATAAATTTGGGCGCCAACTTCCCAGTTTTGCCAAATCGAATTACTCCTCTCATCGGAGAAACCCTTAGATACACATAGTCACCAACACCAAATGCTAAATCCCTCCTTCTCAAGTCTGCATAGCTCTTCTGTCGGTTTTGAGCTGCTAGCAATCGTTTCTTAATGAAATCGACTTTGTCGGCAGCTTCGCGAATCATATCTGGTCCCAATACAAGTCTATTACCAGGTTCAACCCAACAAGCGGGAGATCGGCACGGTCTACCATACAATGCTTCGAATGGTGACATTGTTAGGCTTGCTTGGTAGCTGTTGTTGTATGAGAATTTGGCCAAATGCAAATGGTCTTCCCAGGATCCGCCAAAATCAATAACGCATGCCCGTAATAAATCTTCTAGAATTCGGTTCACCCTCTCCGTTTGACCATCTGTTTGAGGATGATAAGCGGTGCTTAGATTCAGCTTTGTTCCCATTTCTACTTGAAATGCCTTCCAGAATTTGCTAGTAAATATTGTATCTCTATCACTGACTATACTGAGCGGCACTCCATGTGGTCTAACAATTTCCCTGAAGTATATCTGCGCCAGACTCTGAGCAGTTCTGTTTGATCTGTCAGGTATGAAATGGGCGTTCTTCGTGAAGCGATTTACGATCACCTAAATACTGTCATTTCCTTTTCTGGTTCTGGGCAAACCATCAATGAAGTCCATGGAAATATGTTCCCACTTCCAACCAGGAACGTCCAGCGGTTGCAATAATCCAGCCAGTTTCTGTTGGTCGCTTTTGACTAGCTGGCAAGTAGGGCATCGGCTAACATATAAAGAAATGTCCCTCTTCATCGGCTTCCACCAGAAAGTTCGTTTGATGTCATTATACATTTTGCTTACTCCCGGGTGGATACTAAGTTTTGACTTGTGGCATTCATCCAGAACTTCCTTTCGGAGCTCAGAAAGGTTAGGAACACAGATTCGACCTTTTAGCCTTAGAATCCCATCATTATCAACCTGAAAACTCAAGGGCTCGCCTTTCTGAATTATCTCCCTGATCTTCTGAATGAAGTGATCATCCTTCTAAAGAGCAGATATTTTATCGATCAATGAGGTTGTAATAATAAAAATGGCGATCATTTCATTCTTACGACTCAACGCATCGGCCACGACATTGGCTTTCCCTGGAGTGTACAAAATTTCAAAGTCGTACGCTGCAAGAAATTCTAGCCAATGTTGCTGCCACAGATTCAAGTCTTTCTGGGTGAACCGATACTTTAGCGACTGATGATCGGTATATAGTTCGAACTTCTCACCCAAAAGATAATGTCTCTAGATTTTCAAAGCGAATACGATAGCCAACAACTCAAGATCATGAGTAACATAGTTCTTTTCATGTGGCTTCAGCTGACGGCTAGCATAAGCTATAGGCTGACCCCTTTGCATTAATACTGCACCAAGGCCTTCTCTAGAGGCATCTGTCCAGACTTTCAAGTCCTCATTGCCATCTATTATCGTTAGCACTTGAGCAGTTGTCAGTTTCAATTTCAGCTCTTGGAAAGCTTCCTCACATACCGGAGTCCAATTGAATCTCGAGTGTTTCTTAGTCGGTTTTGTTAAGGAACTAGATGTCTTTGCGAAATCCTTAATGAATTTCGGATAATAACTGGCCAACCCGAGAAAACTTCTGACTTATGTTTGAGTATTAGGCTGCTTCCAATTTTGAATAGCTGTGATTTTACTTGGATCCACAGCAATTCCCTCTTTTGATACGACATGGCCAAGAAATTTCACTTCATCTTGCCAGAATATACATTTGGACAGTTTGGCTTTCAATACATTCCTTCTCAGAATTTCTAGAACTTGCTCCAAATGTTTTTCATGTTCGGCTTTTGACTTAGAGAAGATTAGAATATCATCGATAAATACCAGAACAAACTTATTCAATACTCCTCTGAATACTCGATTCATCAGATCGACGAAGTAAGCTGGAGCGTTACATAAGCCGAACGGCATTACTAACCACTCATAGAATAAGTCTGGACCTCTGAATGCTGTCATAGGAACACACTCTTCGGCAATACGAAGCTGATGGAAACCTGTAGCTAGGTCCATACTTGAAAATACTTGTGCTCCATTTAGACGATCCAATAAATCATCGATTCGCGGCAATGGATATTTATTCTTTATTGTCTACTTATTCAAGTCACGATAATCCACACATAGTCGTAGAGTACCGTCGGACTTTGGGACAAACACCACTGTTGCTCCCCAATCAGATAAACTAGGCCTGATCAGACCATTCCATACAAGCTGTCGAGTTTGATTGTCTAGTTCTTCTTTCTCGTTTAGGGTCATCCTCCGAATAGCATGCACTACTGGCCTAGCATTTGGAATTAAAGCAATCTTGAAATCTATTTCTCTCTACGGAGGTAAGCGAACAACTTCTTCAAACACATCCGCATAATTCTTGACAACAGGAATGTCTTTGATGAGGTCAGGAATATTCCCTGTGACTTCAGGGATATTTTCTATTTAAACAGGAGAAGCATTCAAAGCTGCCCAGAAGTCCTTTCTATTTGAATTCGGGCCTTCACATGGTATGGTTATATAATTCCTTGATTGGGCCTTTGCCTTAACCACTCACTCGGCGCATCTAACCTCTGCCTCATATCTTGTTAGCCAATCCAATCCCAGAATAAGATCAAATTCATTAAAATTCATGACGATAGAGATAGTAGGGAATTTATAGCAGGAAAAAAAGAAAGGCACCCCACAAACCCAACTGAGATCGATGGAACCCCCAACCGGATTTTGGACAGTCATTGGTTCTTTGAGCTTCTTCAATTTCAAATCCAACTTCTTGACTACACTCTTTGCAATAAAGCTTCGCGACGCGCCTGTATCAAACAGTACTTTAACTGGAATGTTTTTGACATTGAGCGTGTCTTCCAAAACATCAGCCCTTTCCTGAGCAGACGAAGATGCAGGCACTTCTGCCACTTCATTTACATGTACTACTTCAGGTTTCCTGAATAGCGGCAGGCCTTTGAAAGATGACCGATCTGATGGCATTGACTGCACTTTATATTCTCTTGAAACTTCTTACCGGATTTAGATTCATCCCCCTTTCGTTTCTTTAGAGATCTGCAACTTATCGAAAGATGTCCTTGCCTATTGCAGTTACTGCATACAACTGTCGTTACTGGTTCTTTCTCAGATCTGGCCCTTTTCCGATTGACTTTGGGCTTGCTACTGACCTCAAACTTCGTACTGGCCTCAGGACGATCAGTTTCAGACTCAACTTCATTACTAGAACTGACCTCCTCCTCATAGCGGAACATACCTTTCTTGTCGAGATCCTCGTACTGGTAAGCTATGTATATCATTTCGGAAAAAGGAAGCTTCACATTCCTCATTACACTATTCTGATATTTTCTTTGAAGCCCATTGATAAATCTCAGGTTCTTCCTCTTCGGATTTTGAATTAGATGAGGGACAAGTGAGAAAGTTCGTTGAATTTCTTATGATACTCTGGAATGGTCATATCTCCTTGTATCAGATAAGAGAATTCATCACATAACCGCTCAGTTGCTTCTGGAGGAGTAAATCTTTCTAAGAAAATCACTTTGAATCTATCCCAGGAGATATCACCTTTTGGATTATCTTTAATAATCGAATCCCACCAGAACAAAGCTTCGTCTTTGATTGCCCAAGATGCCAGCAATCTTTTCTGGTCATTTCTCAGCTTTAAACCGTTAGAGATTTTCTCAGCAGAATGAATCCAAGCTTGTGTTTTCATAATGGATTCTTCGCCCGAGAACGGTATTCCACCCATATATCGATACTTAATTTTTAGGGCCTCAATATCTTGTTCTGCATTCCTTCTGATTCTGACACTCATTTTTCTAGTACTTCTGCAAATAGCAGATCAAGTGTCAGGTCAACAGAAAAGATATTTCAATACATAGAGACAAATACTTGAATGTAAATGTGCCTATAGGGGTGTATTTAATTCAGCTATACTCATACTAGGATATTACTGATCCTATCTTTAATGAGTTATCCGTCCTAGAACACTACTGGTTCTATTTTCGACAAGTTCGTTAATATGTTATATTCCATCACTAAGCTTAACCAAAGCTCTGATACCACGTTGTGACGGCCCCAAAACCCCGTACTATGGTGTCAAGGGCAATCTTTGGAATATAACACATAAACAGATAATAACAGGATAGAAATAAATAAATACACCAGATAATGAACAGATAATACTGAATAAATAATAATCATCAGAGTTACACAGTATACAGGATCATACTTAGTACAAATACAGTTCAACTATACATAAATGTCAACAGTGGAAAACAACATAATATGTACAATAGGAGCTGAACAGCATAAAAAGAGATAAATGAGAGAATCCATCTTCAGCTCCAGCTATCCAGAAAGAGCCAGCTAAAAAACTGAATACAAGGCTGCCCGTGTAGAAGAAGGGGCACCCAAGTTTGCAAGTGAAACAAACTATGAGTCAGTCATGGGAGTGGTATGAGAAATCTACTTAACACATTATATAATTTGGCTAATCACAGGACCACACCACTTTCGCGGAACGGGTTTACTCCATTGGATTGCCAGTGCTTTAAAACAATTAAATCTTTTAAACATCGCAAAGCTTTTTATAAAGATGAAGCCGATATAAGACTCAAGTCCCATCACACAATGCAGCGCAAACCGGAGGATAGAATTTTACCTTATATCGACCAAAATATGCTTGATACGAGAAAAACAAATCACTTGATAATCAGACTCCAACTGTAAAATAGTAAGAGAACGATTCCATAGGTATTAACCCCAAAGGCCGAAACCAACATCAGACCAATAACCAGGAAACCATCGATCTTATCTCGTTTAAAGTTAGTTTCCAATTTCATACAGAATCATAAGTATCAATCATAGACAGCATGGGTACCATATATCATGTCGCCATATATAAATACAATCAAAACCGCACAATCACGTATTTGGAAATTGGATTTCCGTCATGAACCAAGGCAAAAGATAGTCCTTACCGACTTCGCGACTCTCTAGCCCGAGCCACCGGATCAGAGCTCGAGTGACCCTAGGAGCGACAGGGCCGGTCCACCGATGTGGATTAAAATTCCTGAACACCGCGTTTCCCCGCCCTTTGGGGCGTAAACGAGCCAACGAATCTCTCCATCGGTCCCGGATCGACTGATATATCTGAGGCGCCTCGCAATAGCAACAACCACATAGGTGAAAATAATATAAATGTCAGGGCTGGTAGGTCACTGACACCACCCTAGCTAGAAAGAAACGCATGCCCTCCCTGAGGTCCTCTTCCTGTTTTTGGTTCATACCGGGGTGTGAGGCTTGCGAATTCACGTTATATACAAATCTACGCCACACAAACGGTGCTTTGATCATCTACCACAAGACTTTGCTTTTCAACAGAAGCCTTGATCACTGCATCTTAGCATGCCACACAGGCAATTCAACACCATGCAACTCATGGCTATCAATCACACAGAATGAATTCCAATGTCAGACACACAGTCCATTTGCAAGTCCGTTCTGGGTCTGAACGAAATCGGAGGCACTATATACCTCGCATATCCATCGATTTCCACGTACGTCTGGATGATCCCTACTCATTATCCGTATTTCGGGATGCCTCCCAATCAGGACATCAGTTACCATCCAAACGACGTGAATCTCTCCGGTCTTCGACTACCGTCTTCATCTTCGATTTCTTATCATCGATTCAGTTATTTCAGAATGGGATAAACCTGGTCTTTCTGAGCAACTCGCGTGTATAATAAATAAGTGCTACATAAACACCACACACGCCTTATTTCAATTCATTAGTCACTAACCGTCAATCAGTAAGAGAACGATTTCCCAAATATTAACCCCGAAGGCCGAAACCAACATCAGATCAAAATCCAGTAAACCATTCGACTTAGCTAACCTTCAGTTAATTTCTAAATTTCACATCCATATCGTTTATAATATTTTATAACAATTTATCACTATTTTTATTTATTTTAAAATAGCCAATTTATTCAAAACGACGCTTCGAGCCATAACGCGGCCGTGGCGCTGTTTTTCTTCAGATTTGATTTACACATATCTGAAAATCTAACCGTTGGATCTTCACAAAATTTTCATCATTAGAAAGATCTTTTCAAAATGAATCCAACGGTTCCAGTTTCGGGAAAACCGACGGTCGGATCTCCCGGTATAATCGTTTGAAATTTCGATTTCAAAATACGAACTACAGCATCGTTATTCGATTTAATATAATTATATTTATATATATATATAAATATAATCGATTCTGGTGCTGTTTTTCTTCATATTTGAATTAAACATTCCAAACAATCCAACCGTTGGATTTTTACAAAGTTGGTGCCATTGGAAAGATATTTCCAAAGCGAACCCAACGGTTGCGATTTCGGGAAAATCCGATGGTCGGATCTCCCGCACTAATCGTTTGAACTGCAGCTTGGTTATTCGATATATTTCAATTCCATATATATATATATATATATATATATATATATATATATCGATTCTTTGATTTCAAAACTATATAACTTTCATACTTTCGATAAAAATGATATTTTTATCTAACTGTTTTCTAGTTCAACACTTCACTATTTTTAACAATTCATGTATATAATAAAAATGTGATTTTTAATGTAAAACAATTTATTTCAAAACACGATTATTTTATATAGTTAATATAGGTGATAAAAATTGGATTTTTATTATAAAACAATTTATTTCAAAACAAGATTATTTTATACATTTCATATTGATGTTAAAAATGGGATTTTTATTATAAAACAATTTATCACAAAATATGAATACCATTCAACACATGAATTTCAATTCAACGAATGAATTTCGATTCAACACATGAAGGTTTTCTATAGTTTATATATATATATATAAATGTGATTTTTATTGTTAAAACACGAATACCATTCAACACATGAATTTCTATTCAACGAATAAATTTCGATTCAACACATGAAGGTTTTCTATAGTTTATATATATATAGATAAAAATGTGATTCTTATATTTAAAACACGAATACCATTCAACACATGAATTTCTATTCAACGAATGAATTTCGATTCAACACATGAAGGTTTTCTATAGTTTATATATATATAGATAAAAATGTGATTTTTATATTTGAAACACGAATACTGTTAGATCAAAATTTGGACCTAACACCCAAATTGTTCTGATTCTTAAAGAATTATAACTGGAGAATGAAGAAAAAGCAGAAAACACACAGAATTTATAGTGGTTCGGCGTTAACGAGCCTACGTCCACTTTATATGTTATCGATTATACTTTGAATGCTAGTACAATCAATGATTTCTCTCAAACTCACTCTTACAATTGTGATTTCTCTCAGTAATTTCGAAGTAAAACAGATAAGAAATAGTGGTATGACAGTAATGGTGGAATCAGTGCTCAATACTGCCAAAAGATCCTGAAAAATGCCAAGCTCTGGGCTATTTATAGCTGATTTAGTCAGGCGGATCGCGGTCACACGTGGCACAAATCCCGAGAATATCGGATCAGATCGCAGCTTGATGAAGAATTAGTCAAATTAGCCGTTGTGGACAGGTGTCACGATCCCCCTAAATATCGGATCAAGCAAGGAGGAGGAATTGGTCAAAGTGACAATTAGGGACACGTGTCGCTGGATCCGTGCATCTCAGATCGCCGAAGACTAGCTCGTGCTTGAACAGGTCAGAGGCTTCGCTGTGTGTCAGGGAATCGGATCTGTCCGTGTATGGTAGTGGTGTAAGGACGGATCGAGTCGTGTAGAGGCAGTCGGATCGCTGATGCTATGGGGGCGATCCGATGGGGGGCGATCCGAGAGGGGCGACCCGATCCTTCATGGACTTGAGGAACGTAGTTTCATACTTTCTTCTTGTGAGTGAACCTTGATGGCTTGGGCGACCCGATCCTTCATGGACTTGAGGAACATAGTTTCATACTTTCTTCTTGTGAGTGAACCTTGATGGCTTGGTCAAAAAGCTAGCCAACACTTTGCCCCCTCGAAGTATGTTTTATCGATGATGGAACATGCTTCGAAACTATGGAAACGTCTTTTCATAATAGAGATGCGAATCAGTGGTAGCGTCTATTCGAAAGGCCATATCATTTACGGAAAGGTGTCCCTTTGCTTGCTATAAATCTCAGATAAATCTTTGATAATTTCCCTGTTTGTTGGACCATTATTTTCTGGCATCTTTTAAAGTCTTCTTCATCGAATCTACAAGGTACATTTTTGAATTTTCATTCCTGTCGGGCATTTATCGGTTCGGATCGCATGTGCGAGTCAAGGTCCGTTGGCAAGTCGTTCGCCTTGTCATTTGGTGAGCATTTGGGCCACTTCGCGGAATGAGGCGGGCTTTTCTTCGAGACGTCGTGGGCTTTTGGTTCGTGGCCCACCTATTTTCACGGATCGAATAAGACAAAAAGGGGGAGACTAGCGGTCGCCACTTAGCCTATATAAATCGGACCTCCTCTCCACTTTTGTAACAACCCGTATTTTCAATGACCTGTTATAACATAAATCGAGGAAGAATTTAATTCAAAAATCTGAATCAGGGGAAACGGGCTATGCCATTATGTTCGTCTCGGAAAAATACGCGAAATAGAGTCGAGTTTTCGAAAATCGGAGTCCGTATGACCCAGTTAAGGCCCATTGAAGTTTTCAGAAAATTCCTAAGTAAAAACAGATTTAAATTTTAAATTAAAAACAAGGGTTAGGGCAAACTGGCGCAGGCGGGAAAATTCCCGCCAGGACCCGCATGTCGACAGGCCTGTCGACAGGGTCCCCAGGGTGTCGACAGCCCTGTCGACAAGGGGTGGCCGGGCTGTTTTGCCTGGTGCACCATTTTTGATTTGGGCTTGGTTGTGTGGCTTGGTTCTAGAGAATTCCGAAATCTGATGGACCTAATTCAACCTAGGGTTAATCCTAAGGCTAATATCACTCTAATCATCTATAAATAAGACCCTAACCTACCCTAAATCACTCATTATTCATTCTAGCAACCAAACTATGTCAAATTGAATTCTCTAATGGCCTCCACCTGAAAACCCTAGCCTCCACCCTCTTCAAAAATCATTCCTATGAAGATTTTGATGTTCATACAAGCATTTCTAAGTTGTATGAATGATCATTAGCTTGCATACATCATCAAGTTGCAAGTTTTATTTGCTAAGCTAGAGTTTTTGGGATTTTTGTTAAGAGTTTTCTTATTGGAGCTTTGTTTTGGGTTTTTATGCTTGCATAAAGGGCTTCTCAATCTTTACTAGTAGATTTGTGTCTTCATAATAGTTGTAAGCCCTCTTACCTTCATTTTAGAAACTCTAAAGTTAATATGTGATGAAAGTTGGGATTTATGCATGTTTAATAAGTTATGCATGCTTATGCGAGTTCACTATGCTATGTTATGCATGTTTAATAAGTTATGCATGCTTATGCGAGTTCACTATGCTATGTTATGCATGTTTAATAAGTTATGCATGCTTATGCGAGTTCACTATGCTATGTTACATATGCTTAATAAGTTATGCATGCTTATGCGAGTTCATTATGCCATGATTTGCAAGTTTAACAAGTTATGCATGTTTATGCAAGTTCACTATGCCATGATTTGTAAGCTTAACAAGTTATGCATGTTTATGCAAGTTCACTATGCCATGATTTGCAAGTTTAACAAGTTATGCATGTTTATGCAAGTTCACTATGCTAAGTTATGCAAGTCCAACATGTTATGCATGTTTATTATGATATGTAAGATTCATCATGTATGTTGTGCCAAGTTCCATCTTTCTATCCTTTATGCGTTATGACGAATATGTAAGCGATAGAATGACGTTGGGGGGGGGGGGGGCTTTGGGTAAAACTTAAAATACATGAAAATATAAGATTGGGAATTTACCTATTAAGTTAGGTCTACCCCTTGGGAATTTACCTATTAAGTTAGGTCTACCCAAGTATTTGTTAAACTTGTAATTATGTTTGGAAAATAAAGTGGACATGACACTTAGAAAACATAAGTGTGGCCAACTCGAGGTTGGGTTGAGTTTGTAGCGTAAACCTACCCGGAACCGACCGGCTTAACTAGTTGCTACAAACAATAGGACCCAATGTGAGAAGTTGGTCATGTGTACCTGGGACCCGAGGTTAGACCAAGTTGTGGTGTAAAGCTACCCGGACCCGCCCGGCTTAACTAGTAACCGCAACAAAGTCTAATGTGAGAGGTTAAGGCACAATTAAATTAATTAATGCCTCGTGATTAGGGTTAAGTCATGGCCCACTAATACTTAACCAATTTGGGGGATCGAGGGATTGAAATGGGGTTAAGTTGTGAACTGTCGGTTACACTTAACTAATTTAATTCATGATTAGTGAGGGGTTAAACCACACTTAACCCTCTTAGAAAACCCTAGCAACGTGGTCTGTTCCAGCAGTAATCCCAGCTTGGTATCATTCACAACCCTAGAGGCTAGGCTAGGGCGGGGCATGATTATTGGCGGATGTAAGCGACCAAAGCGGCAGCTGAGTGGTACAGCGGTGCGGGTCCAGGCGGGCTACGGACGTGCACGTAATCCGGTGTTGGACAAACTCGAGGCACGGGTACCAGTAGGTTTAGACTGTGCATTATTGCTTAGGTGTCTGGGGTTGACACCCGAGGGCTTGATACACCCAAAGGTGGACCCAGCACAGTCTGACTACATCCATATGTGGGCCGTATGGACACCAACACTTGACGTGTTAGGTTTACAGGGAGCCGATCGACTAGACCGTTGGGTTGGACCTTGTGTTAAGGTCACCTCATGTTATTGGGCCAAAGTTTGGGCTGAGGGATCAATACCTGTTATGTTAGTTTGCTAGTACACTATGGTGCAAAGCTTAATCTTCTTTATGTGATGACACCTTTATCTATTGCCAGTATGTTCATCTCAGTTTCCATCATCATGTTAACTTTATTAGTTTATAGACTGATCGTAGTAGGGCTTACCAGTCTTTTTGACTGACCTATTTTCTTTCGCTTCTTTTCTTCCGTTTCCCCCCCCCCCCCGGTTCTCAGGGAGGGAATAGTGGTGCTTAGCTTGGATCGCTTGCTTGTTGCTGGATAGCTCATGTATGACTGGACATTGAGCTCGCTATGGTTTATCATCTTTATTTTGGCGATAGCACTATGTATTTCAGTATTTCTGTTTATGATGTACTAGACATGTTTATTTTGGCAGTTGACTTTATGATGTACTAAACTTGTTTTGAGATGGTTTGAGATATTCCGCTGTTTATTCTCACTTACTCTGATTTACATATATATTTATTTTCCTGTTCTGCCTTGATATATCATTTTGCATGCTTACCCAGTTCTAACGCCCCCCAGAAGCTAGTGCCCCCGAAAGAGTGACCCTAGCGGAGTTGGGGTGTTACAAATTTGGTATCAGAGCATATGGTTTACAAGAAAGAACAAAAAGTTTTTAAAAGACTTTTGAAAACTATTTTCAAAACAAGTATAAAGTATTTTCCAAAGAAAAGTCTAGTATTTTAAAAGGCTATTCCCCAAAAAGCCATTAGCGTTATCCTTCGTTCCCTTGACCTAATCTTATCTTATCTTTCGTTTCAGTATGGCTGAGAATCTTGCCATCCCGGATGGAGTAAATGTACCACTCTGGTATAGGAGACTTCTTGAAGCTAGGGCGGTAGCTGGCCCCGCCAACCCTACTCCCACTCCTCCTCCTGTGGTTGAGAATCCTCCCCCTAATGTCCCTCCTCCGGTAGTTCCTGTTCCTCCTCCTCCAGTTGCTGAGGCTCCTCTTCCTCCTCCTCCCCCTCAGCATCCTCAGGTTGAGTTCACGAAGGTTTGTAAAGACTTCAAGGCAATAGGAGGCAAGAATTTCCTAGGCACAGAATCTTTTGTTGAAGCTAGGAATTGGCTGAAAGACATTGAGGACTTGTTTGCTATCTTTAGGATTGATGACGAGAGGAAGATCTTATTGACAGTGTGGCTTTTGAAGGACGAAGCAGCCTATTGGTGGGAGGTCACCAATGGGACGAGGCCTGTCGAGACTTGGGCCGATTTGAGGGCTAGATTTGTGGCCAAGTTTCTATCTGCTGCTGAGGAGAATTTACAGATGGAGAAGTTCATTGCATTGAAGCAAGGTGATATGTCTGTCAAGGAGTATGTGAACAAGTTTAATCAGCTGGCCCATTTTGGTTTGGATATGGTGAACATTCCTGAGAAGAAGGCTCTTCGATTTACTAGAGGGTTGAATGAGCCGCTGCAGGGTTTGGCGATGTCACATATTCCGCATGGGGCTACTTTTGAGAGTTTGGTCGATATGGCTCTACTTCAGGGAGATGGAAAGAAAGAAGTCAGGTCGAGTGATACTCAAGCAAAGAAGACTGATTCTCAGGGTAAAGGCAATCAAGGTGGTCAAAGCAGTCAGGGGAATCAGAGCAAGGATAAGAAGGGGAACAACAACAAAGGCAAGGGAAAGTGCAATTACTGTGGTGCGCCTGGACACTTCGCTAAGGATTGTAGGAAGAAGAAAAGGAAGCTTAGTGGTGGATGTTTTTCCTGTGGTGAGACTGGGCACTTCAGCAAGGAATGCCCGAAGAAGAAAGGGCAGGCTGGACCTTCAGGAGGGCAAGTTCAAGCTCTCAATACCGCTCCAGTTCCCGATCGAGGTAGTGTTTCTGTTGAGAACCTTGTTTATGTTTCTGATCTTCCAGTTCGTACCTTGTTTGATTCTGGTGCATCACATAGCTTTATTTCATCTGATCTTGTTGATAGTTTGCACCTTAGTACTAGCTTAGTGGATGATCCCGTTTGTGTTTCGAATCCTATTGGGGGTTCTGCTCATCTATCTATGATATGTGAGGATCTGAGGATCTCTATACTCAGTGTAGAGTTCTGGTGTAGTGCGTATGTTCTTGGTTTCAGGGGATACGGATTGATATTGGGCATGGATTGGCTGTCCAGATATGGAGCCATTCTTGATTGTGAGCATAGGGTTGTGAGGCTTGTGACTCGCCTTGGCAACACCTTAGAGATTTCATGCAATCCGAAGGATCCCGTCATGTTGTGCTATCTTGAATCTCTCGACTCGTCAGAGGAAACCCTTCAGTCTGTAAGGGTGGTCCGAGATTATCCAGATGTTTTTGAAGAAGTTAAGGGGTTGCCCCCTAAACGAGAGATTGATTTTCGCATTTATCTGGTGGATAATGCTAAGCCTGTTTCTTTGCCCGTTCGGCACATGGCTCCGCGTGAGAGACGGGAGCTCAGCAAGCAAGTAAAGGAGTTGCTTGAGAAGAACTTCATCAGACGAAGTATATCCGAATGGGGAGCGCCTGTGGTGTTTGCTACTAAGGCAGATGGTTCTCTTTGACTTTGTGTGGACTATCGAGAGTTGAATAAGCTGACTAAGAAGAAGAGACACCCGTTGCCGAGGATCGATGATCTCTTTGACCAGCTTGTCGGTGCTTCTGTTTTCTCTCAGCTTGATCTTGCTACTGGATTTCAACAGCTCAGGGTGGCTGAAGATAGTATAGAAAAGACTGCATTCAGAACTCCAGATGGATTCTTTTAATGGCTTGTTATGCCGTTCGGTTTGACGAATGCACCCGCGTATTTCGTGGACTTGATGAGTAGGGTGTTTTGGGAGTTCTTGAATAAGTTTGTCGTGGTCTTCGTAGAAGATATTTTGGTCTTCTCTAAGAATGAGGAAGAACATGCAAGGCACCTCGGGGAGGTGATGAATACACTTAGAGCGCATCAATTGAAGGCCAAGTTCTCCAAGTGTCACTTTTGGAGAAGGGAAGTAAGATTCCTTGGGCATATAGTGTCTAAGCAGGGCTTAGCGGTGGATCCCGCTAAGGTGGTTGCGGTTCAGGATTGGAAGACCCCAAGGAATGCAACCGAAGTCAGAAGATTTCTAGGTCTTGCGGGTTTTTACCGGAAGTTCATCAAGGACTTCGCAAAGATATCCGCTCCTCTTACTAAGTTGACGAAGAAGAACTTAGTTTTTGCTTGGGATATGGACTGTGAGCTTGCTTTTCAGAGACTCAAGAGAGCCCTTACCTCAGCACCAGTTCTGGCTTTACCCGATGGTGGTAAGATGTTTACCGTTTACACTGATGCTTGTGGCACGGGATTGGGCGTCGTTCTGATGCAAGAAGGCAGAGTTATATGTTTTGGTGGTAGGCAACTTAAGGTGCATGAGAAGAATTATCCCACTCATGATCGAGAGCTGGCAGCGATAGTATATGCACTCAAGGCTTGGCATCATTATCTTCTGGGAGAGAGATTTGAGTTGTATACTGATCAAAAGTCTTTGAAGTATCTCTTTTCGCAGAAGGATCTGAACTTGAGGCAGCAAAGGTGGATGGAATTCTTGGCGTCCTACGATTTTGATATAGCCTATACCCCTGGCAAGGGGAATGTTGTAGCGGACGCGTTGAGTAGAAAAAGGTTGACACTAAGTCCTCTATTTGTTGAGATGAAGAATTTAGAATTCTTGGCAACCTTTGATTTCTCTTTGGCGGTTGAGTCGATGACCGGTTCTTTAGCATCTCTTGAGCTCAGGCCTACCCTTCTGGATCAAGTTGGGGCTTCGCAGAAGGAAGACCCTCAGATAATTGAGATTATGGATAAGCTGATCCGAGGGGAGACATCTAGTCACCTTGCTCGGTATTCTATAGATGATAAGGGTTGGCTGAGGAGAGACGGAAGGCTTTGTGTTCCGATGGTGGAAGACTTGGTGAGGGAAGTTCTTGAGGAAGCACATCGCTCCAGGTTGACTATACATCCGGGTGGAGATAAGATGTATAAGGATATGAAGCGCATTTTCTTCTGGCTTGGAATGAAGAAGGATGTGGCAGAGTTCGTCTCTAGATGTGTTGTTTGTCAGAGAGTAAAAGCCGAGTCGAAGAAGCCCGGTGGGCTATTGCATCCTCTAGAGGTCCCGCTATGGAAGTGGGAGAGTATCTCCATGGACTTTATTGATGGGCTTCCAAGGTCAAGAAAAGGGAATACGAGCATTTGGGTTATTGTAGATAGACTTACGAAGAGTGCTCATTTTATTCCGGTAAAAAGCAAAAGGACCGCATCTTGGCTAGCGTCCGTATATCTTCGTGAGATTGTGAGACTTCATGGAGTCCCTTCTAGCATTGTCAGTGAACGTGACCCAATCTTTACAAGTCAGTTCTGGAATAGCTTGCAAGAGGCTATGGGCACGAGGTTGAATCTAAGTACTGCTTATCACCCACAGACGGACGGTTAAACCGAGAGGGTGAATAGAGTACTCGAGGATCTGTTGAGGCTTTGCATTCTGGATTTTGGTGGTACTTGGGAAGACCGTCTTCCTCTTGTTGAGTTTGCATATAATAACAGTTATCAGGCGAGCATTGGGATGGCACCATTTGAGGCTTTATATGGGAGACCGTGCAAGTCACCTACATGTTGGTGGGAGACTACAGATAAGCTTATACTTGGACCTGACATGATTAGAGATACATCCGAGAAGGTCGAGTTGATTAGAAGACGGATGAAGGCGGCCCAAGACCGACAGAAGTCTTATGCTGATAAGCGAAGGACTGATTTGGAGTTTGATGTTGGGGATATGGTCTTCGTGAAGGTTTCTCCTTTACGGAATGTGGTCCGATTTGGAGCCGTGGGAAAGTTAGCCCCGAGATTTGTTGGACCATTCCCCATAGTTGGGAGGATCGGGCAGATGGCTTATAGAGTAAAGTTGCCCAAGAAGCTTGCCGGAGTACACGATGTTTTCCATGTCTCGCATCTCCGGAAGTGTTTGCATGAGTCAGCAGAGATTGTGGAGCCAAGTGTTCTGGAAGATGTGGAAGTGGAGAAAGAAGCTACCTTGAGGAGAGCCCCGATTCGTATCTTGGGGACAGAGACCAAGAAGCTAAGGAATCGTGAGGTCAAATTGGTGAAGGTTCAATAGGGTGAAGCCGAAGAAGACGCAACTTGGGAAACCGAGGAGAAGATGCGTGGGCTTTATCCATTCCTTTTTGAGGGTACACTCTCAATCTCTTTCCTTTGTTAGCATATCTTTCTCTTTGCTATCCATGTTTATCTAGTTATCGTGTTAATCTTGTCATGAGAACCTTAGGTAGAAACCCTTTCGATGAAACATGTGTTTGAAACATGTTATGCTTGGTGGTTGCAAGTGGTTGCAAGTGTTTGCAAGTGGTTGCTCGTGGATGCATTATACACAATTAGGCACTAGATCGACTCGCACACTCCTCATATTGCATATGCATGAGTGTTTATGCTTATTCATGGATGAAAATTGTGTGTTATCACATGGATGTTGCATATGGGTGTATGTTATGTGCACACATATAGATGATATACAATATGTTAGGAATTGCATACATATGGATTCATTTCACTAACAAAATTCGCATTGATGATATTTGCATTAGATAAGTACATATACACACACCTCTGCATATGTTCATCCAGCATTTAGAATCTTGTAAGGACAATGATTGCTCGTGGATGATGTTTTGAGTAGATGGATGATTGGATGGTAGGATACGTTCTTCCTAACTTGAAGATTTCGGGGACGAAATCCTTTAAGGAGGGGAGAATGTAACAACCCGTATTTTCAATGACCTGTTATAACATAAATCGAGGCAGAATTTAATTCAAAAATCTGAATCAAGGGAAACGGGCTATGCCATTGCGTTCGTCTCGGAAAAATACACGAAATAGAGTCCGAGTTTTCGAAAATCGGAGTCCGTATGACCCAGTTAAGGCCCATTGAAGTTTTCAGAAAATTCCTAAGTAAAAACAGATTTAAATTTTAAATTAAAAACAAGGGTTAGGGCAAACTGGCGCAGGCGGGAAAATTCCCGCCAGGACCCGCATGTCGACAGGCCTGTCGACAGGGTCCCCAGGGTGTCGACAGCCCTGTCGACAGCCCTGTCGACAGGGGGTGGCCGGGCTGTTTTGCCTGGTGCACCATTTTTGATTTGGGCTTGGTTGTGTGGCTTGGTTCTAGAGAATTCCGAAATCTGATTGACCTAATTCATCCTAGGGTTAATCCTAATGCTAATATCACTCTAATCATCTATAAATAAGACCCTAACCTACCCTAAATCACTCATTATTCATTCTAGCAACCAAACTATGTCAAATTGAATTCTCTAATGGCCTCCACCTAAAAACCCTAGCCTCCACCCTCTTCAAAAATCATTCCTATGAAGATTTTGATGTTCATACAAGCATTTCTAAGTTGTATGAATGATCATTAGCTTGCATACATCATCAAGTTGCAAGCGTTATTTGGTAAGCTAGAGTTTTTTGGATTTTTGTTAAGAGTTTTCTTATTGGAGCTTTGTTTTGGGTTTTTATGCTTGCATAAAGGGCTTCTCAATCTTTACTAGTAGATTTGTGTCTTCATAATAGTTGTAAGCCCTCTTACCTTCATTTTAGAAACTCTAAAGTTAATATGTGATGAAAGTTGGGATTTATGCATGTTTAATAAGTTATGCATGCTTATGCGAGTTCACTATGCTATGTTATGCATGTTTAATAAGTTATGCATGCTTATGCGAGTTCACTATGCTATGTTATGCATGTTTAATAAGTTATGCATGCTTATGCGAGTTCACTATGCTATGTTACATATGCTTAATAAGTTATGCATGCTTATGCGAGTTCATTATGCCATGATTTGCAAGTTTAACAAGTTATGCATGTTTATTCAAGTTCACTATGCCATGATTTGTAAGCTTAACAAGTTATGCATGTTTATGCAAGTTCACTATGCCATGATTTGCAAGTTTAACAAGTTATGCATGTTTATGCAAGTTCACTATGCTAAGTTATGCAAGTCCAACATGTTATGCATGTTTATTATGATATGTAAGATTCATCATGTATGTTGTGCCAAGTTCCCTCTTTCTATCCTTTATGCGTTATGACGAATATGTAAGCGATAGAATGACGTTGGGGGGGGGGGGGGTTTGGGTAAAACTTAAAATACATGAAAATATAAGATTGGGAATTTACCTATTAAGTTAGGTCTACCCCTTGGGAATTTACCTATTAAGTTAGATCTACCCAAGTATTTGTTAAACTTGTAATTATGTTTGGAAAATAAAGTGGACATGACACTTAGAAAACATAAGTGTGGCCAACTCGAGGTTGGGTTGAGTTTGTAGCGTAAACCTACCCGGAACCGACCGGCTTAACTAGTTGCTACAAACAATTGGACCCAATGTGAGAAGTTGTTCATGTGTACCTGGGACCCGAGGTTAGACCAAGTTGTGGTGTAAAGCTACCCGGACCCGCCGGGCTTAACTAGTAACCGCAACAAAGTCTAATGTGAGAGGTTAAGGCACAATTAAATTAATTAATGCCTCATGATTAGGGTTTAGTCATGGCCCACTAATACTTAACCAATTTGGGGGATCGAGGGATTGAAATGGGGTTAAGTTGTGAACTGTCGGTTACACTTAACTAATTTAATCCATGATTAGTGAGGGGTTAAACCACACTTCACGCTCTTAGAAAACCCTAGCAACGTGGTCTGTTCCAGCAGTAATCCCAGCTTGGTATCATTCACAACCCTAGAGGCTAGGCTAGGGCGGGGCACGATTACTGGGCGGATGTAAGCGATCAAAGCGGCGGCTGAGTGGTACAGCGGTGCGGGTCCAGGCGGGCTACGGACGTGCACGTAATCCGGTGTTGGACAAACTCGAGGCACGGGTACCAGTAGGTTTAGACTGTGCATTATTTCTTAGGTTTCTGGGGTTGACACTCGAGGGCTTGATACACCCAAAGGTGGACCCAGCACAGTCTGACTACATCCATATGTTGGCCGTATGGACACCAACACTTGACGTGTTAGGTTTATAGGGAGCCGATCGACTAGACCGTTGGGCTGGACCTTGTATTAAGGTCACCTCATGTTATTGGGCCAAAGTTTGGGCTGAGGGATCAATACCTGTTATGTTAGTTTGCTAGTACACTATGGTGCAAAGCTTAATCTTCTTTATGTGATGACACCTTTATCTATTGCCAGTATGTTCATCTCAGTTTCCATCATGATGTTAACTTTATTAGTTTATAGACTGATCGTAGTAGGGCTTACCAGTCTTTTTGACTGACCTATTTTCTTTCGCTTCTTTTCTTCCGTTTCCCCCCCCCCCAGGTTCTCAGGGAGGGAATAGTGGTGCTTAGCTTGGATCGCTTGCTTGTTGCTGGATAGCTCATGTATGACTGGACATTGAGCTCGCTATGGTTTATCATCTTTATTTTGGGGATAGCACTATGTATTTCAGTATTTCTGTTTATGATGTACTAGACATGTTTATTTTGGCAGTTGACTTTATGATGTACTAAACTTTTTTTGAGGTGGTTTGAGATATTCCGCTGTTTATTCTCACTTACTCTGATTTACATATATATTTATGTTCCTGTTCTGCCTTGATATATCATTATGCATGCTTACCCAGTTCTAACGCCCCCCAAAAGCTAGTGCCCCCGAAAGAGTGACCCTAGCGGAGGTGGGGTGTTACAACTTTCTTCTTTCTTCTCGCCTTTGTATCGCGCCGCCAGATCCATCGAGGAAAACCCTAGTTTCGAATTCCAAATTCCTACCCGATTTCAAACTTTAAGAAGGTAATTAAACAACTTTTCTTTAGTCTCTATCGTGTTCGCACTGGTTTAAAGAGTGGAAACAGCGGAGTTTTGAAGGATTTGGTGATAGTAAACGCGAATGTGCCTGGTTCGATTCCATGGATTCAAGGATGAAGAATAGAGTTAAGGAAGAAGAAGGAAGGGATGACCAGGTCAGTTCGTGGGCGAGGCCTCGACTCAGGCCACGGTAACGGTGAAAGCAACGAGAGGAGTGGGAGAGCAGTCTTGGATCGGAACGAGGTAGCAGGAGCGGGTCGGACTGGGTCGTGAAAAGTCACTGGCTCACGAGGGAATAGGAGGAAGTGGATCGCGGTGGGCACTCACAATCCGAATGGGTTTCGCGAATCGATGCTGTTTTCCACGACACGATGCCGTGAACTCATAGCGGCTTCACGATCTGGTGATACGTGCAACCACAATGAGAGCGATCCGAGCGAGTGCGATCCGTACGTCTCACTATCCAAATAAATGCGATCTGGATGAGTGCGATCCGCTACGTGTATCACGGTCCGATCATACCTCTCTTGTGAATTGCGTCCCCAACCCACGATCCAAACACACATTTTTTAACTTCTAGCAATACATTGTTATCACAAGAATCTGGACAGTTAGGTTTAGAGCCTTGATGTTGGACTTTCTGGACTGGATGACAACATAATTGGACTGCATAATTTGACTGCATATCTTGATGATCTTATTGACTTTTATGTTTTTTCTTTGATGCACGCACAGGCACACACTTACACTTGCACACACAGAGGAAAAAGGGCAATTATATTCCTATATCTCATGTTTACTCGCCTAAACAGTATTGTCGGATAATCACTCCGGTTCAAGATCTAACACAGAGACGGATGCCGAGGTATCTGAGCACCATAACCCTGATGTCCCTCCAACTAACCCAAGAGGCGAGGATTCTGGATACGAATATGAGGCAACGGATTTAGATCCATCTGAAAGTACTTCACTTGACGAGGAGTCTGAAGCAGACAGCCGAGCTCCTGACGAGATTCCTAACGCACTTGGGATAGAGAAATTTACTGATTCTTTAGTTTCCAAACTCGATGACATAAAGCTTAAGAGAATTTTCCTGAGACATGCGATCCCCTGGGATGACGTGAGGACACCCGGCGGCGAAGATAGACCTCACTTAGCTCCGGAAGGATATATGACAGTCAGCCGGCTCATGTGCTGGGTAGGAGCTATTCCTCTGTTTCCTCCAATCGTGATTGAGACCTTAAAACGATTGGGTATCGCTCCGATGCAGCTCCATCCCAATGAATACGCAACTCTATACACTCTATATATTGCATACGCGGAAATCCTGCATACCGAGCTTACATTTAAAGATTTAAAATTCTTTTATCTTTTCAAGCACCGCTCCTCGGCAACCCCAAATTTCTCTTTCTTCGAATCGGTAGCGAATAGGAAGGTTCTGTATGACGGATACAGCAACATATGGGATCCCAAGGCTGATTGGTTCTATATAAAGAGACGGGCTGGGTGCTCAAGAAGATGGCTTAAATCAAGTAAAATTTAATCTTTTGACTGAATATCTTACTTAAAAAATCGAAGCATTAATACCCTCCTCCCTTTTTTTTCCGAGCAGATCACGTCTTTCCTAAGACGGAAGGCTTGGTATACAATAATCGATTGTCTATTCTTCTACAAAGCAGATCCGATTTTCTAAGGATCAAGAAGTGTATTACTGACGAGAATCTTCACAAGCATCGCCTTTTGGATATAAGGTTTGGACTTGGTGCAGGTGGCAAACCCTACAAATACGTGCCCCCAATGGAGGGAGAGGGAACATCACGGGCAGCAGAAACAACTAAATTCCGTAAGAGTCCTTCCCCGATAATCATCCAGGACGACGAGGACCTGAACATATATAGAGGAGATGAGGCCCGTGATGACAAGTCCAAGGAAATCCCAGTTTCTCTGGGGGGTTTCCCGTCAAGGGCTTCTCTTCCGATCGAACCTGCTGCTCCCGATGATTTGACAGAAGAACAACTATTTAAAGAGCTGAGCAAAATTCCTTTGCCCGATGATGTATACACAGAGGGGGACATTGAAGGGGAGCCATTTTTCCCTGCTTCTGAGGAAACCACCGTTCCAATTGGAGGACAAGAAACTACTCAGATGAGCCTGACTTTAGGCCCGGGTCTGTTAGGGGGTTTTATATGGGATTCACAAATCACACGCACTTCCTGACCCCACACTTTTATATCAATAGTATCCAAGGTCTTAATATGCTCTTTTCTCCTTTGCAGGAAAGATGTCTCGTAGGCGGACTTATTCTTATCGCTCTCTTCGTGAACGCACACCCAATAATCATCTGAATTCCGAGCGCTCTCGCGGCCTTTCTCACAAGCCTACTTCTTCGCAATCCCGGTCTCCACCAAAATCGACTTCTGGCAAGCTTCCCTGTTATTCGGTACCACCTACAGGGGGAAAACAACTTCCTAAAGAGTTAACTCCTCCAAAGAGTGCACCCTCTCACGGCAGGTCGTCAAAAAGACACTACGAGCCCAAGGACAAAAGCAAGGATCCAATCAAGGATTCTGAAAAAGAGAGAAGTGACATTGTCCCTTCCAGCCAGCAAGAGTTGGTTGCCCCTGGGTCACGAGATTACATCCACGGTCCCGAGACTCAAGCTAAGCTGGAAAAGTTGCGAGAACAATTCCCTAACATCTTCTTCGAAAGGATGATGTTTGTTCCATCCTTGGAGCCCGTCCCTAGGAACTGGGATACTGAAGTCATCGGGCACATTCGTCACGTAGCCAGGCAGTATGAAGTGATGAAGAAACATGATGTTAATCTTTCAGAAGTCATCCAAACAATTGAGATGGAAGCACATAGATCCAAGGTGAAGATTGATAACAACGAAAGGGCTAGGACAAAGATGGAGAAGGACTTGGAAGATGCTCAATCCCAACTTGCCTTAGCGCAGAGAGATGCTGAAAATTATAAGACCGAATTGAAGAATGCTAAGAAACGCTTTCATTCTGAACTTGACTCAAATAGTCAAGAGAAAATGGCCTTAAAGAAGGAGGTAGAAGATCTTAAAATGGCCAACATTGAGTTGAAGATGGCACAAGGCCATTTTGAAGCTGAGAGAGCTGCTTGGGAGGAAGAAAAAGCAAGTTTGAGAGAAAGTCTAGCTTTGGCTGAAGTGGAAAAGGTGATTTTAAATGATCAAGTCGTGGATGCGGAGAGGCGCGCGGCTCTCGCCGAAAAGAATGTTGAAAGTGCCATTGAAATGGCTACTGCTTCTAACAACAAGCTCCTTGAGAGAGAAAAGGATATCGAAGGGTTCGAAGAGATGATTTTTGACTTCCTCGGCCATGTCCTCAAAACCCGTAACATCCCGTGGATCCTGGACTACCACGTTACTTTAGCCAATTTATGGGATGCAATTGTTGAGGAGATTGGGAGTTGAAGAGATTGACGAAGATGAGCTTATGAAGACCATCATAAGGGATAACGAGCCCGAGGATCTGGCAGAAGGCCGTCGTTTAATTCAAGAAGAAACGGAGAAGGAGAGAGCTCTGGATAAGGGCAAAAATAAGATTGACGAAGGTTCGAGCTCAGCTGTAGAGCCCAAATCCTCTGGAGTTGAGGAGTACCATCCTGATGATACATTAATTCCTTTGGGCCTAACTCCTGTGGTCGTCGGAGCTTCTGCAGCTAGCCTACATGGAGGATCAGCGGAAGGTATCTCCCTTTTTCCCCACAATTTTCAAAGCAATTGTGAGTTGTCGTCATCTGGTAGAACAACCAATCGAATTAATAACATGTGTTCCCCATAATACAGGTGGCGAGCCCGTCGACAAGGATGTTGAGAAGAGGACAGAGGCGGAGAAGATTGTCATCTCGCCTAGCACCGGTGTTGATATACCGAAGCAGGCTGCGGGTACAACAGCAGAGAAGGGTGTCCTGGCACCCAATGCTAATGCTCCCAAAGATGATGAAACCATTGAGGCCTTGAAAGATATGGACGGGCGCCATGTAGAGGACGAGGAGGATATCATTAGTACCAAGGAAGCCGAAGACGATGACGACAAAACTTTGGCTAATAGAAAAGCTAGGCAAGAAAAGCAGCTGGCTTTAAAGAAGGTGGGACAAGAGCCTTTGAACATAGTCCCTATCTCTGAGTTTAATCCCAAAACTGGGATGGTTTTGAAACTTCAGCTCAAATCCATCAGCAAACAACTTCATTTTGCGAACCCTGATGATTTCCCATCTTCCCTTACTGATAAAAGAAAGAGAAAGCAGGAGGAGGAGGAGGAGTCTTCTGATGAGTCGGACGTTCCTCTCATAGACAAAAGGAAGAGAAAGAAGGGTGATCAATCCGACGCTGACAAGGCGAAGCTGGAGAAACAGAAGCAGGAGAAGAAGTCAAAGCGTAAATAGGATATTGTCGCTTGTTTATATTTTGTCTTTAGGCTTCCCACTGGCCATGAAATGTAATTGTGAGACTGGCCCTCACTTTTGTTTTAGGTTGTTTTTCACTTTGTAGGCTTGCAGTTTATAAATGAAAGTTTATCTCTTTTGCATCATTGTGTACCTGCATTTAATAAACTTTTCATGCTTAATCATAGATCATCTGATTATAACTACAAATCAGTCAAGCAACAGAAAGAAAAATTTAAAAATTTCCTTGCCGCATCAAGGTTCATGTGTATATGTATATGGCCCCCAATCAATCGTTAACGTAGCGCTTAACTAGGGCTTATTAAGGACTGATTAGCGTTGTTTGCACGTTGCCCCCTATTTCTGAATATGGGGGGCTTAGAAAATCTAATAAGATAACTGTCCTTGTGGTGTTGAGTTTTCGGCACCTTTTTCAGTGCTTAATTATAGACTCTTTTATACTCTCCTGGCGGCCGCCGAGGTTAGAGTTCGAGCTCAGCAGTTCAATCACTTCCCGATCCTTCAGCGGGGAAGGAGTTCTTTCTCAGCGCTCAGTCAGAGACGCTTTTATACTCTCTCACTGGAGAGTTAGAGTTCGAGCTCAGGAGTTCAATCGCTCCCCGATCCTTCAGCGGGGCAAGAGCTCTTTCTCAGCGCTCAATTGGAGACGCTTTTATACTCTCCTGGCAGTCGCTGAGGTTAGAGTTCCGTCAAGGCGGTTCCGATCATGGTACACCGCCATGACTTACGGACATCACCTTCATGTCCGTTATGCTCTCTCTCGGCTCTGGAGAGTTAGAGCGCTATCAATGGTATGATTTACTTTATCGCACCCTGAGAGTTTTGACTGGTGATTGCATTCCATTTGATGGAAGGCACCTATAATTATATGCTTCTGGGATCGTTGCATGATTCACAGCAATTTCCATAAAAATAGAAAGGCAGATAAATAGTGCAATGAAGGTAAACGACACACAATATTTTTATAGTGGTTCGGTCGAATCATGACCTACGACCACTTTATAATTTTTTGCTTTAAGAAATCGGACTATTCTAGGCAAGTCGTGCCTTGTACATGGTTCTTAACAAAGCAAAAGAACAGATCTGACATCTTTACGTTAGGTACGGCCGTAAATGTTGGGCATTCCACACTCTGGGGATTTCCTTTCCATCTACGGTTGCTAGCTTGAAGGTTCCATTATCAATCTTGCACAGTATGGAGTACGGTCCTTCCCACTTTGCACCCATATGAGTTGGGGCTGGAAAGACACGCTTCAGAACCAAGTCTCCGGGTTCCAAGGTTCGGGCTCGAACCTTTTTGTTGTAGTATCGGGCGACCTGTTGTTTGCATCTCAAGGCACGCAGGTCTGCTTCATCCCTCTTTTCTTCGATCATATCCAGGGATTCAAGGAGCAATTCGGTATTAGTCATCAGATCGTAATAAGTCACTCGGTGAAAAGGTACTTTTATCTCAACCGGGATGACTGCTTCTGCTCCAAAAGCAAGGGAGAAGGGGGTATGTCCTGTTGCCGATTTATACGTTGTCCTGTAAGCCCATAGTGCTAAGGGTAATTCATCAGCCCACATGGCTCTGGCCCGTTTCAGTCTTCTTTTCAGAATGGACTTAATCACTTTATTCGCCGCTTCGACTTGTCCGTTCGATTGCGGGTGCACCACAGAGGTGTACCGTTTCTCAATGTGGTATTTCTGGCAGAAGTTTCTGAATTCAGTGCTATCAAACTGGGTTCCGTTATCAGTTATAACAATCTTTGGAATCCCAAATCGACAGATGATGTTTCTAACGACAAAATTGATCACTCATTTGGTTGTGATTATAGTCAGTGGCTCAGCCTCGACCCACTTAGTGAAATAATCTACAGCTACAATAGCGAACTTTGCTCCGCCCCTAGCTATGGGGAGACTTCCGATGATATCAATTCCCCACATAGCGAAAGGCCATGGGCTCGTCATTGTTTTTAACTGATTAGGAGGTGCTCTAGGTATCTTTGAAAATCTCTGGCACGCATCACACCGTCTTGCATATTTCGCCGCATCCTTGTTTATGGTAGGCCAGAAATAACCATGCCGCAACACCTTTTTCGCCAATGTTTGCCCTCCAGTGTGATCGCCGCATTCACCTTCATGTACTTCCTGCAGCACACGCTTGATGTCGTCATGAGCTATACACCGGAGAAGAGGCATTGAAAATCCCTGTATGTAAAGAACTCCGCCTTGTAGAACGTATCGGGCAGCTTTACGAATTACTTTACGCCTCTCGCTTTTCTTGGTCGGAAGCGCTCCATTCATCAAGAAATTATTTAGAGGGGTCATCCATGACTCCCTTTCTGGTTATGTCTCTAGTACTGGATCAATTTCCATCTGATCTATACTAGGAGACTGAAGTACTTCAACTGGGGCTAGACCGGTCTCTTCAGGATTGTCAGAGCTAGCCATCTTTGCCAACCTATCCGCCTGTTGATTCTCTGACCGCGGAATATGAGATATGCTGTAGTGATCGAAGCCGTTCAGCAACTTTTTCACTTTCTCCAAGTATAAAATCAATCTTGGTCTTTTGGCTTGGAATTTTCCAGTGACCTAGTTTACAATTAACTTGGAGTCGCAAGAGATGTCCAGCTTTGTGATTTCCAACTCCTTTGCGATCCTTAGCCCGACTATCAGGGCTTCATATTCGAAGTCGTTGTTAGTTGCGTGAAACTCCATCCGGATAGCATAGGATATCAACCGTTTCTCAGGTGTTTCAAGCACTATTCCAGCACCGGATCTCTTGTCATTCCTAGCGCCATCAGTATACAATCTCCAGGTACTGGGGTCGAGAAGCAACTTTGAGGGGTTAACTTCTTCGTTCATAGTATCGTCCTCTGGGACAGTAAACTCTGTTATGAAGTTGGCTATCGCTTGCCCCCGTATTGACCGCCGGAGTTGAAAGTTCAGATCAAATTGACTCAACTCAATGTTCCACTTGAGTAGCCTTCCAGACGCTTCTGGTCTCTGTAGAACTTGCTTGACTGGATGATCAGTGTGTACGGTAATGGGATGAGCGTGAAAATAATGTTGAAGCTTTCTAGAGGCGATCATCAAACTATATGCCAACTTTTCTATCCTTGGATAATTACGCTCTGCTACCGTCAATTTTTTGCTCACGCAATACACAGGTCTTTGGACCTTATCATCTTCTCTTACCAATGCTGAGCTGATCGCGTGGGACGACATTGCCAAGTACACGAATAAGTCCTCGTGATCCATCGGCTTAGATAATATCGGAGGTTTCTCCAGGTGTCTCAGCAAGTTCTGAAACGCTTCTACGCAGTCGGGCGTCCATTTGAAGTAGCATTTTCCTCGCTTTATCAATTCGAAGAATGGGATGCATTTGTCCGTAGCCTTGGAGATAAATCTGCTTAGTGCGACTACTTTTCCTGCAAGGCTTTGCACATCTTTAATCCGACTAGGTTCCTGAATGTCTCTGATTGCTGCGATCTGGTCTGGATTAATCTCAATCCCACGAGAACTGACGATGAATCCCAAGAATTTTCCGGAGGCTACCCCGAATGAACATTTTGTTGGGTTGAGTTTCATCCTGTACTTTCGAAGAATGCTGAACATCTCTGCCAAGTCCGTATTGTGATTGGAGGATTGCCGGGACTTACCCAACATGTCGTCGACGTATACTTCCATTGTTTTCCCAATCTGGTTATAGAACATTCTGTTCACTAACCGTTGATATGTAGCGCCTGCGTTCTTCATGCCAAAGGGCATTACCACATAGCAGTATAACCCCAGATCCGTAATGAAACTAGTGTGTTCATGATCTGGAACATGCATTCTAATCTGGTTATATCCTGAATAAGCATCCATAAAGGAGAGGAGTTCATGACCCGCCATTGAGTCCACCAACTGATCGATCCTGGGTAACAGAAAGCTGTCTTTCGGGCAGGCTTTATTCAAATCCGAGAAATCGATACATGTTCGCCACTTCCCGTTAGCCTTCTTTACCAGAACTGGATTTGAAATCCAGTCTGGTAGATTGAGTCTCTGATAAATCCATTACTCTTTAGCTTTCCAACTTCTTCTTTCAAGGCAGCGGACCTCTCTGGGCCTAGCATTCGCCTTTTTTGTTTTACAAGAGGATGTTTAGGGTTAATGTTTAATGAATGGCTCATGATTGATGGAGATATCCCGCACATGTCTCCGTGGGTCCAAGCAAATACATCCAAATTATTTTTTAAGAAATTCATCAGTTCTTTAGCTAAATTCGGATTTAACTGGGATCCAATCTTAAGGACCTTCTCTGGGTCACTATCATCGATCGGTACATCCACAGTTGTCTCGTTGGGAGTCGCCATTCTGCCCCCAGGTTCTTTGTCCTCTCTGGGATCTATATCCTCGGGAAACTCTCTTGGTGACTCTCCTTCGGTTATCCTCTTTAATTGCTATAAGGTCTCCGCCCTTGTAGGGGGAAGCGCCCTTGGTTTCTATGTCCCCTCCATTGCGGAGTAGCTTTAGCTCTGCAGCATAACATGCTCGTGCGACAACCTAATCTCCTCTGACAATTCCAACACCAGCTTCCATAAGAAATTTCAATAATAAGCACCAGGGGGCTATACAAGCTCTAAATTTTGCGAGGGCCGGTCAGCCCAAGAAGGCATTATAGGGTGATTCAATATCCAAAACCACGAAGGGAAGGATTCTCACTCTCTGGCGTTCTCCTTCCCCAAGCGTAACTGTTAGCTCTACATAACCCATTGGAGCGGTGGATGCTCCGTTAAATCCACGGATCCATCCCTGACAGGACCTCAAGTCTTTTATCTCGAGGTTCATCTGGTCGAATGTCCTTTTGAAAAGAATATTGACGGAACTCCCGTTATCCACTAAAACTTTATGAACAGTGGCCGGGCCAATAGGTACTGTGATTACAAATGGACCTTCAGTTGGAGCATGGACTCCAATGCTTTCTCGCTCGCGGAAAACAACATCGTCGGACATCATCTTTTGTTGCTTTACCGGGACGTTGTCCTCGGGGTTGCTACACTCCCCTACCTCGAGGTGTTGCTTGGCTGCATTGACATACTGATCCAATGCCTTGGAACCGTGTTCGGCGAGATAAAGCCCTCCGATTATGGTATTGATAACAAGGTCCTTTCCCTTTTGCTGGGCGGTTGGCCTGACAACAAGTTGATTCTGGTTCTGATTTGGGGCTTGTACGGCTTGCCCCCTGTCTCTGGGCGTTACTCTGTATTCATCCAATTTTCCTTCTCGGAGAAGCCTCTCGATTACATCTCCTAGGTGACGGCATTCATTTGTCGAATGGCCATGAATCTGATGAAAGAGACAAAAATTCCCCGTTTCACGTTCTTTCTCCGTCGACTCTCTGGGTGGAGGCCTTTTATTTTGGAGGACGTTGTACGAATCCATGAAGATATTTTCCAAAGTATCATTTATTGGCGTATAACTCTCAAAAGACCTAGGACGAGTCCTTATCTGGGAGTCGTTCCCTCGATTCCTCTTCCGATTGTTGCCATTACTGTTATTATCATTGTTTCCTGACTGAAGACCACCCTGATTCCGATTTCCGACATTAACATCGACCTTCCCCGAGTTGTCTCCTGTCTGCTTGATGGCGACATTGCTCTGGATTTCCTCTTTATCGGCCGTTTTTGCCTTTCGGTTAGCATATACTTCCTCCCGGCGTAAGTGTACGTTAGCTTTTTCATAGAATAACTCTCTAGTATGGGGTGGCTTGCCGGCCAGATATCTCCCAAATTCGGTGTCTTTATCTACCCCATCAATTAGGGCTGCCACAACAGTTGGCTCATGAGGATCTTTGATTTCAGTAGAGGCCAGGTTGAAACGGTCTAGATACACCCTCAAACTCTTGCCTGGTCGTTGCTTAACAAGGAATAAGTCAATCACACTCTTCGTCTTTTGTGCATAGATGCGGAACTGTTCCACGAACCTTTCACTCAACTCCCTGAAGCTGGAAATTGATCGTGCTGGTAAGCGAGTAAACCATAATACATCCTCCAAGAATATGGGAAATGCTTTGCACTTGACAGCGTCAGAGGCTGCGGCAGCGGTCATTGACCAAGAATATCTCATCAGCTGCTGGACGGGATCAGATCTACCCGCGTAACGATTCATCTACGGCATGTTGAAGCGCCTCGGGAACGTTACATCTAAAATATCATCAGTGAAAGGGGTGTGGCTAAGGTCAATTCCCCAATCTTCGTTCCGTTGTCCACGGCTATCTGCAAGAATTTGATGGATCATAGCTGCAACATTTGCACTGGTCAGCGGAGGTTCGGGGTCAGCGCTTCTTATTCGGTGGGGTTCCCTGATCTCTCTTCCAGGAGCGGCCACAAAATCTGTGGCTCGGATTGGGCTTCGCTACCCCCTGTTACGATGAGCATTTGTACGGCGACGGGGCTGAGGTAGTCTGTTATGTACGGGGCTGTCCACACCTCGAGCTCTGTGAGTTGCGGCGTGATCGTTCACATTGCGGTTTGAGGGCCATGCACCCGGTGCCTCTTCTTCCCGTGATGGCAGGATTCCAAATCGAAGCTGCTCTATGTTTTCGGGCCTCTCATACGGTCGCCGCGGAGGTCTCGGCGATTCCTCTGACGAAGAAGAGTATTCTGGGGTGAGCGGACGAACTGGGGGCGTCCTTTGCCTTGCGAGATCATTAAGCCTTCTATCCATAGTGGTCAAATTCTGTCGCAGAACGGAGCTTTCCTGCCTTTGAGCAGCCAATTCATCAAACAGTCTTTCCCACATTTCGGAAAAGCGAGAGAGATCCCCCTCAGTAACGGGAGCAGAAGGGTCATATTGATCATCATCATTTTCTCTTATGCGCAAAGAGCTTGAACCTGGTCGAGCGGAGGGGCCGGGACGGTAGGAGCGAGCCATAGGTTCCTTTCTAGGCCGAGTTGTAGTCTGGTCATCAATTCGGATCGCTGTGGATCGAGACCGGCGATTCGGTACGCACCCCTGGGGTAGGTTCGTGGTCACGGTATGAGGAGGATCCGAGGCGTCATCACGGGATCGAGTAACAACCCCTTTAGCTGTCCGGATCGCCTCGTCCTCGTCGACTCGGAGCATGGCACCTTCATCGGATCGGTTCGCCCCCGGCGCTCCGCGATCCAAAGTTCCCTCATTGCCCAGCTCGTGTACACTTTCTTCAACCGCTTCATTCGCGATTTCATTTGTCCGTGAAGCTCGTACTTCCTTAGACTTCTTTCCAGCCATGATATCAGATGTCGCTGGAGTCTTCAAAAAACTGAATAGCGAAGTTTTGGGACTGTTTTCTCAGTGAAAGCACCAAAATGTTAGATCAAAATTCGGACCTAACACCCAAATTGTTCTGATTCTTAAAGAATTATAACTGGAGAATGAAGAAAAAGCAGAAAACACACAGAATTTATAGTGGTTCGGCGTTAACGAGCCTACGTCCACTTTATATGTTATCGATTATACTTTGAATGCTAGTACAATCAATGATTTCTCTCAAACTCACTCTTACAATTGTGATTTCTCTCAGTAATTTCGAAGTAAAACTGATAAGAAATAGTGGTATGACAGTAATGGTGGAATCAGTGCTCAATACTGCCAAAAGATCCTGAAAAATGCCAAGCTCTGGGCTATTTATACCTGATTTAGTCAGGCGGATCGCGGTCACATGTGGCACAAATCCAGAGAATATCGGATCGGATCGCAGCTTGATGAAGAATTAGTCAAATTAGCCGTTGTGGACAGGTGTCGCGATCCCCTCAAATATCGGATCGAGCAAGGAGGAGGAATTGGTCAAAGTGACAGTTGGGGACACGTGTCGCTGGATCCGTGCGTCTCGGATCACCGAAGACTAGCTCGTGCTTGAACAGGTCAGAGTTCTTCGCTGTGTGTCGGGGAATCAGATCGGTCCGTGCAGGGTAGTGGTGTAAGGACGGATCGAGTCGTGTAGAGGCAGTCGGATCGCTGATGCTATGGGGGCGATCCGATGGGGGGCGATCCGAGAGGGGCGACCCGATCCTTCATGGACTTAAGGAACGTAGTTTCATACTTTCTTCTTGTGAGTGAACCTTGATGGCTTGGTCAAAAAGCTAGCCAACAAATACCATTCAACATATGAATTTCTATTCAACGAATGAATTTCGATTCAACACATGAAGGTTTTCTATTCAACAGACAAATATAATTTCAACACAGGAAAATAATTCTAACACATGAATATTATTCAAAATTTCGGCAGCATAACGGCAGGGTAGTTAAAACCGGGACCGTCCCTAGTACGGCTCCTCGCTCTACCTTAAAACCTCGCGGTTTTTTTTTCGACAATGGGGATTCATGCATCTAGTTCGCACGCAGGCGGCATGTATATTTATTTCATTTCCACGAACTAATCCTACGTGGTTTCAACCAAATATTTCTCAACAACAAACGGGTATTTTTCAACCACAATCAATCAATATCAACCACAAACAATTCCAATCAACCATTCGCTATCAATCAATTTTCACACCAATCACAACCAATAAATATCGTCCATGGTTTATGGACGAGGGGCGTATATATATATATATATATATATATATATATATATATAGCATTTCACTTCTATTTCGACACATATATAATTTTTACAACGCATATATAACTTATACATCGAACGTACAAATTATACAACGCTTATACAAGAGGTGTACAACGCTCATATAACTCATACATCGACTATATAATTTATACATCGTCGTTTTCCATATTGTTTATAAATTAGAAATCTCACATTGGGTTTCACTCCACCAAAAAAAGCAGAAGGCTCAGAAAAATATGCGGTCTCTTCTAGAAGGTAGAAGACGTCCACACGAGTCCACTGTCTCTTGTTTCACTGAATTTCGTCAACAAATGAAAAAGATATGATTTTTCAAAGTTTGCAACGGTTTAAAGGTGTTAAAACAGTTGAAAATAAACAAGGTCGTACCTCAGCTGTTTCGTTCAAAACTAGGTTAGGATTTTTCTTCGAATCCTTGTAGCTATTCGTCGATCAGCCTTCGCAGCGTCGAAGGGGGAGGAGAGGCGGGTCGGAGCCCTGAACGGCGGCGAACTCGAGCTGGCGGTTGCGGAGAAAACTGGTGATGAATGGGCGAACTTCTCGAGGGTGATTCTCCCAAAATACTTAACGAAAAAATCGAAACCAGGTACGGATTTGAAGCTCGTCTCGAGCTCTTCAAAATCTTCAACTGGAGCTCTTGATATTAGTGAGTGGATTGATCAGAAAATGGATGGGAACGATGGAGCATTAGCTGTCGTTCATGAGGGGGGGTTTCCAGATAAAAGACGGGGAGAGAGAAAATGACCAACGAATCATATTTTTTATTTATTTATATATTTTTAAATTCCCAGAAATACCCCTTGCCACCCACGAACACCAATTCAAACCCAATGAATGTCGTCCCTAGCATTTTATCCCCATTCCGAACACAATGGGATATGTTTCGTGGGCCCATTCGACTGTTTCAGTCAGTTTTCCTTCAATCTAAAATATAATACATTCAATATTTGATTCGAACGTACATTTCAATTTGCCAGGGCCACAAACTGATTCGAAAAATTCCAGAAAAATAAATCTGGCTATGTTTTGAGATACGGTCCCAACAAAACTAGTTTCGTCGAATTTTGAGACCGTTTGCAAAAAGGCCCATTTCTGGTCATTCCAATTTAACTGTAATCGACCAAAACACATTTTCTTTGCCACGCTCACATACTAGCTTCAAAAATTATGAAATTTTAAACCTAGCAATAACTTCACATCCCGGATCCAACAAAAGTGGTTTCATCGAATTCCGAGGTCGTTTGCAAAATGTCAATTTTCAAGGGCGACATAATTTCTATAGTGACCTTTCTGAAAATTCATTTGGCCATAACTTTTGATTCCCGCTATGAAACTTCGATTTTTCAGATTCGTTAGAAAGATATTCACTAACAGATTTAAATATTTTTAGTTTCACTAAAATCCGATTTGTTTTGCACCCGATACAGTCAGGCGAAGTTTGAATTCTATTTTCGAAACTACAACGCCATTTCAGGCCTTGTTTAAAATTAAAATTAATTATATTTATTTTCAAACTTCAATTCAAACATACTTTTCATCGATCTTATTTAAAATATTTATTTTAAATATTTAAAATTTACTATTTTAGCCAATTTAAAATTTTTAAACTGGTTCAGATTTTCTGTGTCGTTACAGTTATAGATGCTTTAAAATGTAGAATACCAACATGCGGCAGTGTTTTACCTGATTACTTAGTCACTAAGAAACCTGCTCAGTCAATATGAAAATATGAATATTCTACTAATATTTGAAAACTTTTTCGTCTTATTCACACAAATTCTACTTCCAAAGTCGAAACGTGTTGTTAAAAATACTATTATTTAATGATGAGTATTTTATGTATTTGAAATGGTAGAGTTTCAAACATGCGGCAGGGTTTTACCTGATTACTTGAGCACCAAGAAACCTACTTATTCGATGCAAACCTCAAAGTTTCACTTATATTTTGAAATTTTCTTGATCTTATTGGCGTGGATCCAAGGTCCAAACTGTAATATGCAAATGATGAGTGTTGTAGATGCTTTAAAATGTAGAATAACAAATATGCGGTAGTGTTTTACCTGATTACTTGGTCACTAAGCAACCTGCTCAGTTAGTATGAAAATATGAGTATTCTACTAATATTTGAAAAAATTTTGTCTTATTCACACAAATTCTACTCTCAAAGTCGAAACGAGTTTTTTAAAACACTATTATTTAATGATTAGTATTATATGTATTTGAAATGGTTGAGTTTCAAACATGCGGTAGTGTTTTACCTGATTACTTGAGCACCAAGAAACCTACTTATTCGACATCTTGATCTTATTGGCGCAGATCCTGGGTGCAAACGGTAATATGCGAATGATGAGTGTTATAGATGCTTTAAATTGTAGAATAGCAAACATGCGGTAGTGTTTTACTTGATGACTTAGTCACTAAGCAACCTACTCAGTCAATATGAAAATATGAATATTCTACTAAAATTTTGAAAACTTTTTCTTCATATTCACACAAATTCTACTCCGAAAGTCGAAACGTGTTTTAAAAACACTATTATTTAGATGAGCATTATAAGTATTTGAAATGGTAGAGTTTCAAACATGCGGCAGCGTTTTACCTGATTACTTGAGTACCAAGAAACCTACTTATTCGATGCAAACATCAAAATTTCACTTATATTTTGAAACTTTCTTGATCTAATTGGCGCAGATCCAGGGTCCAAACGGTAATATGAAAATGATTAGTGTTATAAATGCTTTAAAATGTAGAATAGCAAACATGTGGCAGTGTTGTACCTGATTACTTAGTCATTAAGCAACCTGCTCAGTCAATATGAAAATTTGAATATTCTACTAATATTTGAAAACTTTTACATCTTATTCACACAAATTCCACTCCCAAAGTCGAAACGTGTTTTTAAATGAACTATTATTTAATGATGAGTATTATATGTATTTGAAATGGTAGAGTTTCAAACATGCGACAGTGTTTTACTTGATTACTTAAGCACCAAGAAACCTACTTATTCGATGAAAACATCAAAGTTTCACTTATATTTTGGAACTTTCTTAATCTTATTGGCGCGGATCCAGGGTCCAAACGGTAATATGCAAATGATGAGTGTTGTAAGTGCTTTAAAATGTAGAATATCAAACATGCGGCAGTGTTTTACATGATTACTCAGTCACTAAGCAACCTGCTCTGTCAATATAAAAATATGAATATTTTACTAATATTTGATAACTTTTTCGTCTTATTCACACAAATTCTACTCCCAAAGTCGAAACGTGTTTTAAAAAACACTATTATTTGAATATGAGTATTATATCTATTTGAAACGGTAGAGTTTCAAACATACGGTAGTGTTTTACCTGATTACATGAACACTAAGAAACCTACTTATTCGATGCAAACATCAAAGTTTCACTTATATTTTGAAACATTGTTGATCCTATTGGCGCAGATCCAGGGTCCAAACGGAAATATGCAAATGATGAGTGTTGTAGATGCTTTAAAATGTAGAATAGCAATCATGCGGCTGTGTTTTACCTGATTACTTAGTCACTAAGAAATTTGCTCAATCGGTATGGAAATATGAATATTCTAGTAATATTTGAAAACTATTTCGTCTTATTCACACTAATTCTAATCCCAAAGTCGAAACGTGTTTTTAAAAACACTATTATTTAATGATGAGTATTATATGTATTTGAAGTGATAGAGTTTCAAACATGTGGCAGTGCTTTACCTGATTACTTGAGCACCAAGAAACCTACTTATTCGATGCAAAGATCAAAGTTTCACTTATATTTTGAAACTTTCTTGATCTTATTGGCGCGGATCCAGGGTCCAAATGGTAATATGCAAATGTTGAGTTTTATAGATGCTTTAAAACGTACAATAGCAAACATGCGGCAGTGTTTAACCTGATTACTTAGTCACTAAGCAACCTGCTCAGTCAATATGGAAATATGAATATTCTACTAATATTTGAAAACTTTTTCATCTTATTCACACAAATTCTAATCCCAAAGTCGAAATGTGTTTTTAAAAACACTATTATTTAATGATGAGTATTGTATGTATTTGAAATGGTAGAATTTCAAACATGCGACAGTGTTTTACCTGATTACTTGAGCACCAAGAAACCTACTTATTCGATGCAAACATCAAAATTTCACTTATATTTTGAAACTTTCTTGATCTTATTGGCGCGGATCCAGGGTCCAAACGGTAATATGCAAAAGATGAGTGTTACAGATGCTTTAAAATGTAGAATAACAAACATGCAGCAGTGTTTTACCTGATTACTTAGTCACTAAGAAACCTGCTTGATTAATACGAAAATATGAATATTCTACTTATATTTGAAAGCTTTTTCGTCTTATTCACACAAATTCTACTCCCAAAGTCGAAACGTGTTTTTAAAAACACTATTATTTAATGATGAGTAGTATGTATTGGAAATGGTAGAATTTCAAACATGTGGTAGTGTTTTACCGGATTACTTGAGCACCAAGAAACCTACTTATTCGATGCAAACATTAAAGTTTCACTTATATTTTGAAACTTTCTTGATCTTATTGGCGCGGATCCAGCGTCCAAACGGTAATATGCAAATTGTAACGTCCTGGAAAAAGTCGATCTTAGTTATCCGATATACAACACATATCGAACATCCAAGGATCAAAAATACCGGTAGTTAATGAAAGAAATTAGAGGGTGAGAATAGATGAGATAGAAACTTAGAATAGAAGAAGAAGAAGAACACAACATCAGAGTAACACGAACCTCATAGCGGAACGAATAACATATAATATATATCATAACTTTTAAATATAAATTTGTACTTGAGTATACATATCATTTCCAAAGTACAACACAGCGGAAATAAACAATAGCTATATGATCTTGAAGCCTCCTTCTCCAGCTCTTCAAGTATTTGTAAATCCCGACTACTTGACTTCCCGTATAAAATTGGGCATCCAAGAGTTTAGAGAAAACTAAACCAAATAAACTGTGGATCAGTCATGGGACTGGTATGTGTAAAACAGTTTAAAACAGTTTGACCAAGTAAATGATATCTCATAAGACCACACTTGAGTGTACCGAATGTATATCACAAACGGTTGGGATCACAACCGTTTCCAGAATGGGACAACATCGACAATAGATTTTTAGAAGTAAATGAAACTGTAGATCAGGTGATTATACAACCTAATAGGTGCGATCTACATAGCCATGCTGCCTGCCTGATTTTTGTCATTTCCCGGTTGTGAGGCTAGAGGCCACGCTTATCTCTGACAGACCACACATTTATTCACTTTGAATGTCACATCGTCATACCCGCCAAATCACAAATTGATTTCCCCAAAAATACCATGGGTATACAGCTAAGAGAAATGAATTCCTCCGCCACCAAACGTAAATACGTTTGAAGAGATCAACTAACGCGATCTATTAAATATACTCTGTCAGACATTCGTCCATACAAGTTGTCCTGGGACTGGACAAACCAAAGGAACTATTCAGTACAACCATCTTAGGCAATTGTTATCTAAGATTTATACAACAGCCCTTGCACTTTAATCCGTCTTCAATATATCCAGCATACTTGATTCGCAACGCTTATGCCAATACGGAGTGGTTCTTCGGATAATAATCCAACCGGTTTCTCCATATTAACAACGTTAAAATGGTCAAAACTTTGATAGTCGGTGATTTAACTATCAAATGAAAACATGTGTAACAACCCGCAAATCCATAATATCAGAGTTGACTACATACATCATACATCCAACCCAAATATCATGAAAATACGAATAATTTTTTTTTAGAAGAATAAGGTAAAAGAAGAACAGAAATAACAACATAGAATCTCACATCGCAGCGGAACAAAATATATTATATCATAACTTTTGAAATACAAAATTTGAACTGTATAACATACACTTATCAGAGTACAACACTTACAACACAGCAGAACAAAACTCTATATAACTAACGCTGAAGCCTCCTGCTCCAAGCTCCTTCAGATAGATCTGTAAAATCCTGAACTACTTGACTACCCGTACAAATTTAGGCACCCAAGAGTTTAGGTAGAACAAAAAAAAATACACTCCGGGTCAGTCATGGGACTGGTATGAGTAAACAGTTTAAAACAGTTTCAGAAAACAAAATGATATCTCATAAGACCACGCCGTATAACACGGAACAGGTTTTTCCCTTATGAGAATCCAAACACTTGACTTAACTTTCAAATCCTTTTGAAAGAAAGGATAGCTTTATATCAAAATACTTTTGATATTATAATAATGTCCAAATCAAGTAAATTCAATCTAGTAGAACGTTTGCATCTCACGTTCCACATATATAATATACAGTCAAAACCGCAAGCACTTATTGGGTAATGGATTTCCAACTATGACAAGGTATGGAACCACCTTCCGCTGGTGTATATCTAGAGGTGAATACACCGAGTTCAACAAGAACATCTTGCAACTCAGCCACACATGACTGACTACTCATTTCGCTTGAGTGTATCGAATGTATATCACCAAACGGTTGGGATCAGCAACCGTTTTCCCGAATGGGATAGCATCGAATAGAATAAGGAATTAAATGAATCTCTAGATAGGTGATTATACACCCTAATGGAAGCTACCCACATAGCCATGTTGCCTGCCCGATTTTTGTCATTTCCCGGTTGTTGAGGCCAGAGGCTACGATTACTTTCCATTCATTGATAACACGATCACTTTGAATGCCACATTATCATATCCGTTAATCATTAATTAGTTTACACAAATATTCTAGATGTTATGCTAAGGGAATTTATCCGTTGCAACCATATATATTTATACAGACCAACCCATTCGATCATTGGAAATATTCTCTCAGACACTCGTCCATATACGTTCGTTCTGGGACTGAACGAAACCGAAGGCACTATTCAGTACATCAATCCTAGGCAATCTCTACTTAGGAATTATACAACAACCCTTGCACTTTACTTCGCCTTCAATTTTCTTTAGCATATATGATTCGCAACGCTTATGCCAATACAAAGTGGTTCTTTGGATAAGAATCCAACCGGTCTCTCCATATTGACAACGATGGACAAAAACCTCGATAGTATGTGATTTAACTATCGAATAAACACAAGTGTTTCGATAGTCGATGATTTAACTATCGAAGAAAACAGGTGTTAATCCAAATATCAAACAATCACTGAGCCCTTAATTAATATTCCATTAATTAAATCACTTCTTCATTTCTTTATCAATATTTGTTAACCAAATATTTTCAATAACCATATTGGCCTTTTACGCTATTTGGAACCTTCCTTTATTTTCTAAACTTTAGAAAATATATGCTGTTCATAATTGGAAAATATTCCAATTACTTATCTCTTTTCCGATCCCGTTTATTTCTACACTTAGGAAATACTTATTATTCTATTTCCAAGCTTACATTTATTTGGGTTAAAACGGATGTTGTGTAAAACATCGTTACGACAACCCAAAGACTATATTCAACTAACTCTTATTTGACATTGATCTTCGAGCCTGAAATCTTACTATTTATTTGTTAATATTGAAATCAATCAGGTTGGGGTATAACTACCTCTTAGACCTTGACTGAATAACATTTATAACTTCAAAACAGATAAGACTACTTACTCAAATAATCGATACCATACAACTAATTCTTCACTTTTAAACACACATACACTTTCTCTTTCTATTCTTACTAGATTTTATTCTTATACTTCCTTTTTTATTATACTATTCTATTTCTAAGTTCGTTTCCTTATCGACTTCTATATATATTGATATATAGATTTCTAGTTATAAAACTTCTTAAAAATATTCTAACTCCTTAAATTCCCGGAAAATTTCGCCATAAACTCTGTTGTACCGGGAGCATCGGGATATTTCAAATAGCCTCCTATGGCCCTCACCAATCCAAAAAGAAAAAGAATAGCCAAGCGGCTAGCCGATACGGTGCATAAAACCTCATATTTAATTTAAATACATACCTTCTTGTCGAGCATTCTATTTATATACCTTCATTAACTTTATCCCATACCTGTCTCCTGTATATCTATACCTGTTCAATTTATTTCAACTATACCCGATCATTTTAACTCAATTCTATAATTAATTTGTTAATTAACTCTTTAGTCTATTTCATTTTTATATTTGAACATGACACGTTCAAATATATTTTAACTTGCTTATTAACTAATTGAATTCAAATTTCAATTTAAGTTCTATATTCGATTTCGAATATTCATTTACATATCCAATTCACCTTTCAAAGTTCAACTTCAATTCAAAACTCAATTAACTAATTTCTCTTCGACTTAGTTAATTCCATTCAATAATCAAAATATGATTATTGTTTCAAAAATCATTTTACTTACTTCACTTGAGTCCCCATTTATTTTATAACTCAAGTCTAGATTTCTCTAATGGACATTCGGATTTTATTTCCTTAAAATCCTTTATATTTATTTAAATAAACCCTTATGGTTTTTAAATGATTTTGGCGTTGCACTTTTAGAAATTTGATTTTGACATACCTCAAAATCTATTCGACGAAATCTAGATTTTTCTCTTCTATTATTCAACCGGTCCTGACGATTCTTGTTTCAAAGAATTACGACTTCAATTGAGTTCTATATACTCAACTGAAGTTCGAATCGCCAATTTACGAACCACCGTGCTGCGGCGAGTTCGTTTTAAATTATATTTATATATATAAACATTTTAACTTCGTTTATAATAAATTCAACTCCGTGCTGATATATTTTTAATATATATCAAATCCAATTTTCCAATTCAACGTAATATTTCCGATCTTCTAAAATTGTCGACTTTCCCTGACTCGAAAATAAATTTATTTATGCTTCGATCTTCTATATTCAAATTCTATTTCAATTCAAATTGAATTTCCTATATTCAAATTCCATTTTCAATCTCCATTTGAATTTCTATATTCAAATCTATTTTCAAACTTCATTTGAATTTCTATATTCAAATTCAATTTTAAATTTATTTGAATCCTATATTCAAATTCAATTTTTAACTTTATTTGAATTTCTATATTCAAATTCTATTTCAATTCTATTTGAATAATATATTCAAATTCCCATTTCAACTCTATTTGAAATTTATATTCAAATTCCCATTTCAAATTCTATTTTGAAATTCTATTTTCAAATTCCATTTCAATCTATTTGAATTCTATATACAAATCCCATATTCAAACTATTTGAATTCTATTTTCAAATTCCATATTTAAACTATTTGAATTCTATATTCAAAGTCTATTTCAAATTCTATTTGAATTCTATATTCAAAGTCTATTTCAAATTCTATTTCACTTTCTATATTCAAATTCCGTATTTGAATTTCCTTTATAATTTCTATATTCAAATTCTATATTTGAATTCCATTTGAATTTCTATATTCAAACTCTATTTGAATTTCTATATTCAATTTCTATTTGAATTTTCTTTATTCAAATTCTATTTCAAACTTTCTTTATTCATTCTTTAAACAAGTTTTGATTTCAATTCCTTTTGAAATCGATATTTCTACTTTTGGAAAATAGATTTCCCTTTTCAATTCCACACTTGTATTTTCATTTCTGAATTATCCAATGATAAATCTTTTCACTTCATTTATAAACTTCGTTTATAAATGAACTACTTGTTTTATTCTTTTAAAACAAGTTAATATTTCAAATCTATTTAAAAATTCAAATTCTATTTTAGAAAAATAGAATTTCCCTTTTAAATCTCAAATATCCCTTTCAGGGTATTTTTTTATAAATTAACACTTAGGCCCAGTGATATTTAAACACCAAACAACCAATTATTTATTTCAGGTTTTCTAACACATCATATATGACAGTATATATGCAAATAAATAAACAAACAGATAATATATTTTTGAGGAATCCAGTTGGATTCCTCCAACCTGTTTTCCTGCATCCACAGACGTTAGTCAACATAGTAATACCCATCCCGCTTCGAGGCAGAATATCGCGGTATGAAGGTCATCGACTAATATATATTTGTGGGGCGCATAGGGAAATCATCCGCTAAGAAACTGCGGGCATCCGCTAATGAGACTACGGGAACAATCCAATCATCAACCCAATATATATATATATATATATATATATAATAGTCAACCCTAAATTACTAATATATTTAAATCAACCAAAAAGCATTCAAACAAGCAACGACCATTATTTCTAACGAAATAAAAATAATTCTAATTAAACAGGTGAGTGAGATTTACTCACCGTGATTATATTTGTCGCATATCCAATGAAGCCAATTATATAGATTTCATAGTGATTTCTCCAACCATTTGTTTTCAATGTAAAACAGTATAAATAAAATTTCAATTTTTCAATTAAATTAATTACCTACGCGTAAACCAACTTCAAATTTAAACCTTAATTTGATACTCAAATGATAAGTCTACACATTTTATTTACTTACTAACTAATTCCCTTTATATAAACTGATCTACTTATTCAAATGACATTAACTGAATTAGTTCTAAATAAATTTACCTAAATTGTTCAACTCGATCTCGACTTTATCGAAAATCAACAAGTAACATGCTTCACTTAATTTACAGTTCCTTATCTTATTTTCCATAATCAAAAATTCGTTGTTAACTTTGTCGCTACCAATTTGATTTTTTCTTTATAATCATAAATAAATTACTTAGGAAATAATGTACCTTAATTGAGCATGACAATTAAATCTACCGCACCAAAAAATATAGTGTTCTAAACCCTTTCTTCCTAGTAACTTTGTGATTCTCTTTCGCTTTATTTATTTCCTTTTTTCCTTATGACTTCATATGTAAAATTAAACATTCTAAATTAAATTAATTTTGTGACGACCCCAAAACCCCGTACTACGGTGTTAAGGGTAATCTTTGGAATATAACACAAAAACAGAAATAACAGAACAAAAATCAATAAATACACCAGATAATGAACAAATAATACACTGGATAAACAATAATCATCAGAGTTACATAGTATACAGGATCATACTTAGTACAAATACAGTTCAGCTATACATAAATGTGGACATCGGAAAATAAACATAATATGTACAATAGGAGCTGAACAACATAAAAAGAGATAAATGATAGCATCCGTCTTCACCTCCAAGCTATCCAGAACGAGCCTGCCATTACCTGAATACAAGGCTGCCCATGTAGAAAAAGGGGCACCCGAGTTTGCAAGTGAAACAAACTACGAGTCAGTCAATGGACTGGTACGAGAAATCTACTTAACAAATTTCCTAATATGGCTAATCACAGGACCACGCCACTTTCGTGGAGCGGGTTTACTACAATGGATTGCCAGTGCTTTAAAACAAGTAAATCTTTTAAACATCGAAATGCTTTTATAAAAATGAAGCCATTATAAGACTCAGTTCCCATCACACAATGCAACGCAAACCGGAGGATAGAGTTTTTACCTTATAATGGCCAAATATGCTTGATACGAATAAAACAAAAGCATTTGATATTATTACTAGTGTTTATATGTTTCAAAAACAATTTCAAATCATAAGTATCTATCATAAACGACATTAATGCGCCATACCACTATGTCGCCATATATAGGTATACAATCAAAACCGCACAGTCACGTATTTGGAAATTGGATTTCCGTTATGAACCAAGGCAAAAGATAGTACTTACCGAATTCGAGACGCTCTAGCACGTGTCTCAGGCAAGTGCGTGGACAAGCCTTGGAGCGACAGGGCCGGTCCACCGATGTGGATTAAAATGCCTGAACAGTGCGTTTCCCCGCCCTTTGTGGCGTCAGTGAGCCCACTGACTCCATATCCGAGGCGCCTCGCAACAGCAACAACCACACAGGTGAAAATAATATAAATGTCAGCCAGCTTAAGGACTGACACCACCTCTAGCTAGAAAGAAACGCATGTCCTCCCTGAGGTCCTCTTCCTGTTTCTGGTTCATACCGAGGTGTGAGGCTCGCGAATTCATGTTATATACAGAGCTATGCCACACAGGCGGTGCTTTGATCATGTACCACAAGTCTTTGCTTTTCAACAGAAGCCTTGATCACTGCATCTTAGCATGCCACACAGGCAATTCAACATCATGCAACTGATGGCTATCAATCACACAGAAGGAATTCCAATGTCAGACACACTGTCCATTTGCAAGTTCGTTCTGGGTCTGAACGAAACCGGAGGCACTATATACCTCGCATACCCATCGATTTCCACGTACGTCTGGATGATCCACACTCATTATACATATTTCGGGATGCCTCCCAATCAGGATATCAGTTACCATCCAAACGACGTGAATCTCTCCGGTCTTCGACCACCGTCTTCATCATCGACTTCTTATCGTCGACCAATTATTTGAAATAAGATTTAACTCGGCCCTTTCAAATAATTCACGTATATTTAGAATCTAAATCCGTTCATTTTCATTCCATATCGTTTATAATATTTTATAATGATTTTCCGCTATTTTTATTTAATTAAAAATAGCCCATTCCATTTAAACGACGCTTCAGGCCATAAGGCGGCCTGTAATAACCCGGAAAATCTGGGCCAGTTTGAAATTTTTATTTCGGCAATTTTAGCGAATTTTGATTATTTAAAATGAATTATTTTAAATAATATCGACGAGAAATTTATTTTGAATGTAATTCGAACGTATATATTTATACGCGTCGTCGTTAGAATATAAATATTTATATATAATTATAAATAGAATTGAAAATGGCGCGGTAGTTCGATAATTCGATTTCAAACTTCAATTGAATGTACCGGGTGCAAAACAATCCGGATTTTAGTGAAACCAAAAATAATGGAATCTAATAGTGAATATCTTTCCAACGAATCCGAAAAATCCAAAGTTCGTAGCGGGAATCAAAAGATGTGTCCAGTCGAAAATTCTGAATAGTCGCTATGGAATTCAGGCCCTTAAAAATGGACATTTTGCAAATGACCTCGGATTTCGACGAAACCAGTTTTGTTAGGTCCGTGATGTCGAATTATTGCTAGATTCCAAATTTCATAATTTTTCGAATCAATATGTGTGCGTGGCAAAGGAAAACGTGTTTTGACCATTTCAGTTGATTTTAATTGACTGGAAATTGGCCATTTTTCTAACGGTCTCAGAATTCGACGAAACTAGTTTTGTTAGGACCGTATCGTCAATACGAAGCTAGAAAATATTTTTCGAGAATTTTTAGAGTTAGTATGTGACCCCGGTAATTCGAAATGTACGTTTAAAATTCAATATAGTGATTTAAATGTAAATTCAACGGAAACTGATCAAAACGATCGAATCAGCTTGCGATACATATCCCATTGTGTTCGGAATGAGGGTAAAATGCTAGGGACGACAGTCGGTGGGTTTCGTTTTGAGTTCGAAAATAAAAGTTACTTTTTGGACTTTAAATAAAATAATAAATAAATTTAATTACACTCACCCCCCTCTATTTCTTCGATCTGCTGAGAACAAAAAAAAAAGAAAAAAAAAAAGAAAAAGGGCCATCGCACCGCACCGAAGACCGACGTCGCCCACCCACCGCCTCCGGCGCCTGACTTCGGCGAGACCCCCCAGCGCCGTCCCTTCCTTCCCCGCCTCCTCTCCCCTCTCGCCTTCCTTCCATACGCGACCCCCCCTTTTTCCCCAAATCGGAAAACCCACGTCGGCCGTCCCGACGTCGAACCCCTCCCCTCCTCCGCTCCGATGATGTTGCAGCAGCCCCCCCTTCCACTTAGGTCCGATTTCTCCACCGAAAAGTAAGTTTTCTTATTTATTCGATTTTAAAATCAGTTTTTATTTAAATAAAATTAGTATTGTTGTAAATAAAGGAATATATATCATAGTTTTGTTAGAGAAAATAAACCATGTCTTGTTGGAGAAAATAAAACATTTTTGTTAGAAAAACAAAACAATTTTTGTTAGGAAAATATCACATTTTTGTTAGAGAAAATATCATATTTTGTTAAGGAAAAAGAATAGACTTGTTTGAAATTAAAAATAGATTTGTTTAAAAATAAAAATGGAATTTTTATTTATAAAACAAAGACTAAAAATTCGATTTTTATATATTGAACTTTGAACTAAAAATTCGATTTTTATATATTGAACTTTGAACTAAAAATTCGATTTTTATATATTGAACTTTGAACTAAAAATTCGATTTTTATATATTGAACTTTGAACTAAAAATTCGATTTTTATATATTGAACTTTGAACTAAAAATTCGATTTTTATATATTGAACTTCGAAATAAAAATTCGATTTTTATATATTGAATAACGAAGTAAAAATGTGATTTTTACATATGTAGTGGTTACAGCAACGAAGATGCGATGACGATGAAGATTTCTATCAATGAAGTGTCGTGGAGCTAGGATAGCTATGTGTGAGAATTTCTCACCTTTCAATTTCATTTTCTAGTTATATATATATATACTAGGATGCAGACGGTGCTTAGTAGCACCCGACACAATCGTCCACAGACCATGGACTTGTTTGTTTGGTTGCATAGATTAGTTGTATGATTTGATTGGAATTTGGTTGTTTGGTGAATTTGATTGATGTGTGAATGGCGTGGGCCTTCACTAGACCGGGGATAAGGCTAGGCCTTGTCCCGTTTCTAGTATCGTGCCGTTATGCCTCCGAAATTTTCTAAAATATGTTAGAAAAATAAAAATATCATTTTATTTAAAGAACGAACTGAATAGAAATTCATATGTTAGAATAAAATGTTTTATCGTTAAAAATATAACTTTTAACGTGAATATGAATATAGTGAATGTGAATAAATAAAATATTCATTTACAAACCGGACGGTTTGTTTATGTACACTGATTTGACTGACATTGATTGGGTCGATAAATTTTACACATCACCCAACTGCACAAATAAAATCTGTGTTTGATTGTTTGAAACCCCACACGGGTGTTGGGATGAAATTTGAAGTTCACTCATCCTGATTGATTAAATATGTCGATCGATTGATTGACAGGCTGTTATAAGCGTTAGATATCTATATTTGATGCTTATACAGTGTAGTGCACTTTGGTTGATGGTTGATTATTTTTCAATGCTATTATATACATGTGTTGTATGAAAATCCATATAATTAATTTTATATAGTAATTGATTGGGCCTCATTCCAGTTTAGAAATAGAAATATTTGAAATAGAAATATTTGAAATAGAAATATTCGAAATGGAATATTTGAAAATAACAATATATGAAGCCGTGTTGATTAGATTGACGCCATTTTGACGTAAACGATATTTATATCGATCTTATTCATTTTGAAATGAATTGAATTGAAAACGATTTCGAAATAAATTGAATTGAAAACGATTTCAAAATGAATTGAAAACGATTTCAAAATGAATTGAATTGAAAACGATTTCGAAATGAATTGAATTGAAAACGAATTCAAATTGAATTGAAAGCGAATTGAAATGAATTCAAATTGAATTGAAATTTGAATTGAATAGAAATGAATTTTAAAACGAATTTATAAAGAAGAATTCAATTTTGATTTGAATTGAAATGAAAGTTGAAATTGCTTTTGAAACGAATTTTAAAACTATTTATATAATTCGTTTTAAATAGAAATCGACGAAATATATATTATATATATTATATATATAATATAATGGCCTGAATAGAACGCGCCGCGCCGCGGCAGTTCGCGAATTTCGACCATTGATTTCAAATGGACATTACGGGAGATCCGACCGTCGGATTCTCCTAAAACCGGAACCGTTGGGTTCGTATCGAAAAGAGCTTTCTAGCGAATGTTAGAAATTTGAAATCTAACGGTTGGATTTGGAATTATGTCCAAATCAAATTTGAAAAAGGTCGCTGTAAGTGCAGTTCGATGGCCATTGATGGAAATCGACTGTACGGGCCTTGATAAAATTATTAAAAATAGTAATAATTTGTGTAAAATCATAAGAAATGATTTGTGAAGATTTGGGATGAAAAACTTCATGTTTGAAAAGATAAAAATTAATTTTTATCGGAATGAACTAGTTTTGAACTAGAAATATAATTCTATTTATTTTTAAATAAATAAATTGAATTTGAAAAGGGTTTTAAAAATAACCAGAATTTCCAATGATTGCATTGGAGTGGAATTGAATCGAAATTGTCTTCGGAATATTTCGATGTTGGAATTCGTGATTATACGGATGTTGTTATGGAAATTTGAAAGATATATATGTATATCGTTATTTCCAATACGACATTTGTTAGTCGTAGAATTCGATATTGAATATAAGCCGATATATTTTCTATTCAGAGCCTTGTATTGAATATCGAATGTGATTTGGGTTTGTCGTGAGTGGTGTCTTCACTAACACTGTTCTTGAACCCAGTTGAGAAAAGATTAAATCTTTTTATTTAGATTTAATGAAGTGTACCAATTAAATAATATTTAATTGGAATTGAATTGATATTGATTTTTGGGTTTATCGTGAACAGTGTTTTAAACAACACTCGTTCTTTAACCCGATAATTAATGAATGTGGTTTTGGGTTTATCGTGAACTGTGTTTTTAAATGACACTGATTCTTTAACCTAGTTAAAGATTAAAACTAAGTGGAGTTTTAATGAATCTTTAAATAGATTGAAAAGATCGAGAATGGAGTATCACCAGTTTTACTCCAGGCGATAGTTAAATCTTTAATTAGATTTGAACGTGAAATGGTAATTGAATTACCGATAACACTGTGGTGTTAGATATGAAGTACTACCAGTTTTACTTCATGGGATGAATAAGTTGGGATTGGGAAAATAAAATAAATGATTACTTCGGTGTGGTTCGATAATCCCGACTAGTTTGAATTGATATTCAAAGGAGATTAAAGAATAAATTTAAAGAATTTATCTTGGATAAAATTAATGGGAACTTTTCCCAAAGTATAGGAATATTTGAATAAAAGAATATTCTGAATTGGAATGAGGCGTATGTTGTGTTTGTGTAACACTTTTATAATATATACGCGAGTTATTCAGAAAGACCGGGTTTATCCCATTCTGAATAACTGATTTGACGTGGTGTCGAAGATGAAAACGGTGGTCGAAGACCGGAAGTCTTCATGTCGTTTGGGTGATTACTGATGATCTTGATTGGGCTGTACACCCAAGAAGATGGAAACAGTTAGTGATCGTCCAGACGTACTTGGAGATCGATGGATATGCGGGGTACTAGGTGCCTCCGGTTTCGTTCAGACCCAGAACGGACTTGTAAATGGACTGTGTGTCTGACATTGGATTTTAATCCGTGTGATTGATCTCTATTAAATATATATCTGTTTGGCGGCGGAGAATTTATTCTCTTGCTTAACGCCCTTCTCTGAGACGTACGAGCTCAGGGGTTATATATTGATGGATATCAAACGCATGGAGTGAATTGCCTGTGTGGCATACCTAAGTGGCAATTGATCGAGGCTTCTGTTGAAAAGCAAAGTCTTGTGGTGATGATCAAAGCACAGCCTGTGTGGCACAGCTTTGTGTAACGTGAATTCGTGAGTTTCGCACCCCGGTTGTGAACCAAAAACGGGAGAGGACCTCAGGGAGGGCATGCGTTTCTTTCTAGCTAGGGTGGTGTCAGTGACCTACCAGCCCTGACATTTATATACTTTTCACCTGTGTGGTTGTTGCTGTTGCGAGGCGCCTCGGTTTGATCGGACGATCCGGGTCCGATGGAGTCATTCGTTGGCTCATTTGCGCCCCAAAGGGCGGGGAGACGTATTGTTCAGGCATAATAATCCACATCGGTGGACCGGCCCTGACGATCCAGGGGGAAGTTGCGGCTGTTCCTGAGACATGGTAGGCTAGATTGTCTCGAATCGGTAGAGGACGATCCCTGGCCTCGGTTCATAGACGGAAATCCAATTTCCAAATACGTGACTTTGCAGTTTTATTTGTAAAACCTATATATGGCGACATAGTGGCATGGGACGCTCATGTCGCCTATGATTGATACTTATGATTTGAAGTTGTTTTATACACTATGCACTTATAGTGGTATCAAATGATTTGTTTTAAAACGTATCAAGCATTCTTTGGCTGTTATAAGGGAAAACCTTATCCTCGGCTGCGTTGCATTGTGTGATGGGACCTGGGTCTTATAACAGCTTCATTTTCCTTTATTTAGCATTGCGCTATTGTTTTATGCACTGGTATTCTTGGGAGGAAACCCGTTCCGTGTTATACGGCGTGGTCCCTTGATTTACCTAACTTTAAAAATAAAGATTAACTGTTTTAGTTCTCACACCAGTCACCTGACTGACCTGGAGTTTATTGTTTTAACCTAAACTCTGGGTGCCCTTATTTTGACACGGGCAGCTAGTAGTTTTGGTTTTGCAGATTTATATTCACAGGATCCTGGTTTACAGCTGGAACGATATCCGGAAAGCTTTGTATCCGTATATCTCTTCTAGTTGTGTATTGTATTATTTTCCGCTGCTATATATTTAAATGTAATTTAAATCTCTGATATTTCTGTGTAATATTCATTTATACTCTGTATATTCTTGTAATCTGATGCATTGTTGTAATATACAATGAAATGTTCTTTTATATGCGTTCTGATTTGTCGTGTTCTCAAACGATAGGGCGTTTCGAACGGTCTGGATCGGTTTAGCGACTGGTTCGGACCGAGCGAAATTCTTTGCAGTTACAGTTGGTATCAGAGCTTTGGTTTACAAAGCTAGAGAACAAGACACATTAGAACCGTATGAAAGAATTCATCAGATATTGGATTAGTAATATCCAATGAGAATGACTCGTTAGAGATAGGATCAGTAGTATCCTAGAACGAGTGTGAAGAGTATATTTTTAAAATGAAAGTCAAATTTGTTTTGAAAATTTAAAATCAATTATTCGTATTTGATTATTTATTTATATTTATGTGGACAGTCCAGTATATAAGGATTTTGCGTATACGTCTGATCCACGTGTATTTGAAATTTTAATATACTGGATAGATATAGGATTACACTCTAGACACCCGGAGATGGTTCTGATGATTGATCGATCATCATCAGAACTTATGTTCGTGTTTCGAAGGTGTGATTTTCTATATATTTCCATTAGACTGGTGTGAGAACCAAAACTAATATAACTAGAATTCATTGTTGTGATTTGGCATCAAAAACATGATTTTTGTATATGTATCAAAATTATGAATTTGAAATTCTAATTCACTAATTGATTGATGTTTGTGTTGTTTGTTTATTTGTTTGCAAATTTTTAACCATTATGCCTAATAGGATCAAATTTTGACTTGTATCGAAAATTGGTCGCATTTGCTTGCATATACATATATATCATTGAACAGGTCATAGCAAGGAGGCTAGAGCAGAGAATAAAATTTGTTTGCCCGACAAATAGGTACATGTTTACTACATAATTTCCTGTTTTTTTTGGGTGATGATGATTTTGTGAGCCTATTGGCTAGCCGCTTGGCTTTTTCTTTTTCTTTTTGAGATCTGAAGGACCGGGGAAGCTATTTGAAATTCCCCGATGCTCCCCGTGCAGGGGAGGTTATGGCGAAATTTTTCGAAAATTTAGGGTGTTAGCCAAATTTTTGAAATTTTGAAAATTCTCAGAAACTAAAGAGTTGGAGAATGGAAGCCAGATCGAGTGTAGGGTTGATTTATCAAACCACTTTCTACTTTGTTCCTTTTCGGGGACGAAAAGTTTTAAGTGGGGGAGATTGTAATAACCCGGAAAATCTGGGCCAGTTTGAAATTTTTATTTTGGCAATTTTAGCGAATTTTGATTATTTAAAATGAATTATTTTAAATAATATTGACGAGAAATTTATTTTGAATGTAATTCGAACGTATATATTTATACGCGTCGTCGTTAGAATATAAATATTTATATATAATTATAAATAGAATTGAAAATGGCGCGGTAGTTCGATAATTCGATTTCAAACTTCAATTGAATGTACCGGGTGCAAAACAATCCGGATTTTAGTGAAACCAAAAATAATGGAATCTAATAGTGAATATCTTTCCAACGAATCCGAAAAATCCAAAGTTCGTAGCGGGAATCAAAAGATGTGTCCAGTCGAAAATTCTGAATAGTCGCTATGGAATTCAGGCCCTTAAAAATGGACATTTTGCAAGTGACCTCGGATTTCGACGAAACCAGTTTTGTTAGGTCCGTGATGTCGAATTATTGCTAGATTCCAAATTTCATAATTTTTCGAATCAATATGTGAGCGTGGCAAAGGAAAACGTGTTTTGACCATTTCAGTTGATTTTAATCGACTGGAAATTGGCCATTTTTCTAACGGTCTCAGAATTCGACGAAACTAGTTTTGTTAGGACCGTATCGTCAATACGAAGCTAGAAAATATTTTTTGAGAATTTTTAGAGTTAGTATGTGACCCCGGTAATTCGAAATGTACGTTTAAAATTCAATATAGTGATTTAAATGTAAATTCAACGGAAACTGATCAAAACGATCGAATCAGCTTGCGATACATATCCCATTGTGTTCGGAATGAGGGTAAAATGCTAGGGACGACAGTCGGTGGGTTTCGTTTTGAGTTCGAAAATAAAAGTTACTTTTTGGACTTTAAATAAAATAATAAATAAATTTAATTACACTCACCCCCCCTCTATTTCTTCGATCTGCTGAGAACAAAAAAAAAAGAAAAAAAAAAAAGAAAAAGGGCCATCGCACCGCACCGAAGACCGACGTCGCCCACCCACCGCCTCCGGCGCCTGACTTCGGCGAGACCCCCCAGCGCCGTCCCTTCCTTCCCCGCCTCCTCTCCCCTCTCGCCTTCCTTCCATACGCGACCCCCCCTTTTTCCCCAAATCGGAAAACCCACGTCGGCCGTCCCGACGTCGAACCCCTCCCCTCCTCCGCTCCGATGATGTTGCAGCAGCCCCCCCCCCCTTCCACTTAGGTCCGATTTCTCCACCGAAAAGTAAGTTTTCTTATTTATTCGATTTTAAAATCAGTTTTTATTTAAATAAAATTAGTATTGTTGTAAATAAAGGAATATATATCATAGTTTTGTTAGAGAAAATAAACCATGTCTTGTTGGAGAAAATAAAACATTTTTGTTAGAAAAACAAAACAATTTTTGTTAGGAAAATATCACATTTTTGTTAGAGAAAATATCATATTTTGTTAAGGAAAAAGAATAGACTTGTTTGAAATTAAAAATAGATTTGTTTAAAAATAAAAATGGAATTTTTATTTATAAAACAAAGACTAAAAATTCGATTTTTATATATTGAACTTTGAACTAAAAATTCGATTTTTATATATTGAACTTTGAACTAAAAATTCGATTTTTATATATTGAACTTTGAACTAAAAATTCGATTTTTATATATTGAACTTTGAACTAAAAATTCGATTTTTATATATTGAACTTTGAACTAAAAATTCGATTTTTATATATTGAACTTTGAACTAAAAATTCGATTTTTATATATTAAACTTCGAAATAAAAATTCGATTTTTATATATTGAATAACGAAGTAAAAATGTGATTTTTACATATGTAGTGGTTACAGCAACGAAGATGCGATGACGATGAAGATTTCTATCAATGAAGTGCCGTGGAGCTAGGATAGCTATATGTGAGAATTTCTCACCTTTCAATTTCATTTTCTAGTTATATATATATATACTAGGATGCAGACGGTGCTTAGTAGCACCCGACACAATCGTCCACAGACCATGGACTTGTTTGTTTGGTTGCATAGATTAGTTGTATGATTTGATTGGAATTTGGTTGTTTGGTGAATTTGATTGATGTGTGAATGGCGTGGGCCTTCACTAGACCGGGGATAAGGCTAGGCCTTGTCCCGTTTCTAGTATCGTGCCGTTATGCCGCCGAAATTTTCTAAAATATGTTAGAAAAATAAAAATATCATTTTATTTAAAGAACGAACTGAATAGAAATTCATATGTTAGAATAAAATGTTTTATCGTTAAAAATATAATTTTTAACGTGAATATGAATATAGTGAATGTGAATAAATAAAATATTCATTTACAAACCGGACGGTTTGTTTATGTACACTGATTTGACTGACATTGATTGGGTCGATAAATTTTACACATCACCCAACTGCACAAATAAAATCTGTGTTTGATTGTTTGAAACCCCACACGGGTGTTGGGATGAAATTTGAAGTTCACTCATCCTGATTGATTAAATATGTCGATCGATTGATTGACAGGCTGTTATAAGCATTAGATATCTATATTTGATGCTTATACAGTGTAGTGCACTTTGGTTGATGGTTCATTATTTTTCAATGCTATTATATACATGTGTTGTATGAAAATCCATATAATTAATTTTATATGGTAATTGATTGGGCCTCATTCCAGTTTAGAAATAGAAATATTTGAAATAGAAATATTCAAAATGGAATATTTGAAAATAACAATATATGAAGCCGTGTTGATTAGATTGACGCCATTTTGACGTAAACGATATTTATATCGATCTTATTCATTTTGAAATGAATTGAATTGAAAACGATTTCGAAATAAAATTGAATTGAAAACGATTTCGAAATGAATTGAATTGAAAACGATTTCGAAATGAATTGAATTGAAAACGATTTCGAAATGAATTGAATTGAAAACGATTTCGAAATGAATTGAATTGAAAACGAATTCAAATTGAATTGAAAGCGAATTGAAATGAATTCAAATTGAATTGAAATTTGAATTGAATAGAAATGAATTTTAAACCGAATTTATAAAGAAGAATTCAATTTTGATTTGAATTGAAATGAAAGTTGAAATTGCTTTTGAAACGAATTTTAAAACTATTTATATAATTCGTTTTAAATAGAAATCGACGAAATATATTTTATATATATTATATATATAATATAATGGCCTGAATAGAACGCGCCGCGCCGCGGCAGTTCGTAAATTTCGACCATTGATTTCAAATGGACATTACGGGAGATCCGACCGTCGGATTCTCCTAAAACCGGAACCGTTTGGTTCGTATCGAAAAGAGCTTTCTAGCGAATGTTAGAAATTTGAAATCTAACGGTTGGATTTGGAATTATGTCCAAATCAAATTTGAAAAAGGTCGCTGTAAGTGCAGTTCGATGGCCATTGATGGAAATCGACTGTACGGGCCTTGATAAAATTATTAAAAATAGTAATAATTTGTGTAGAATCATAAGAAATGATTTGTGAAGATTTGGGATGAAAAACTTCATGTTTGAAAAGATAAAAATTAATTTTTATCGAAATGAACTAGTTTTGAACTAGAAATATAATTCTATTTATTTTTAAATAAATAAATTGAATTTGAAAAGGGTTTTAAAAATAACCAGAATTTCCAATGATTGCATTGGAGTGGAATTGAATCGAAATTGTCTTCGGAATATTTCGATGTTGGAATTCGTGATTATACGGATGTTGTTATGGAAATTTGAAAGATATATATGTATATCGTTATTTCCAATACGACATTTGTTAGTCGTAGAATTCGATATTGAATATAAGCCGATATATTTTCTATTCAGAGCCTTGTATTGAATATCGAATGTGATTTGGGTTTGTCGTGAGTGGTGTCTTCACTAACACTGTTCTTGAACCCAGTTGAGAAAAGATTATATCTTTTTATTTAGATTTAATGAAGTGTACCAATTAAATAATATTTAATTGGAATTGAATTGATATTGATTTTTGGGTTTATCGTGAACAGTGTTTTAAACAACACTCGTTCTTTAACCCGATAATTAATGAATGTGGTTTTGGGTTTATCGTGAACTGTGTTTTTAAATGACACTGATTCTTTAACCCAGTTAAAGATTAAAACTAAGTGGAGTTTTAATGAATCTTTAAATAGATTGAAAAGATCGAGAATGGAGTATCACCAGTTTTACTCCAGGCGATAGTTAAATCTTTAATTAGATTTGAACGTGAAATGGTAATTGAATTACCGATAACACTGTGGTGTTAGATATGAAGTACTACCAGTTTTACTTCATGGGATGAATAAGTTGGGATTGGGAAAATAAAATAAATGATTACTTCGGTGTGGTTCGATAATCCCGACTAGTTTGAATTGATATTCAAAGGAGATTAAAGAATAAATTTAAAGAATTTATCTTGGATAAAATTAATGGGAACTTTTCCCAAAGTATAGGAATATTTGAATAAAAGAATATTCTGAATTGGAATGAGGCGTATGTTGTGTTTGTGTAACACTTTTATAATATATACGCGAGTTATTCAGAAAGACCGGGTTTATCCCATTCTGAATAACTGATTCGACGTTGTGTCGAAGATGAAAACGGTGGTCGAAGACCGGAAGTCTTCATGTCGTTTGGGTGATTACTGATGATCTTGATTGGGCTGTACACCCAAGAAGATGGAAACAGTTAGTGATCGTCCAGACGTACTTGGAGATCGATGGATATGCGGGGTACTAGGTGCCTCCGGTTTCGTTCAGACCCAGAACGAACTTGTAAATGGACTGTGTGTCTGACATTGGATTTTAATCCGTGTGATTGATCTCTATTAAATATATATCTGTTTGGCGGCGGAGAATTTATTCTCTTGCTTAACGCCCTTCTCTGAGACGTACGAGCTCAGGGGTTATATATTGATGGATATCAAACGCATGGAGTGAATTGCCTGTGTGGCATACCTAAGTGGCAATTGATCGAGGCTTCTGTTGAAAAGAAAAGTCTTGTGGTGATGATCAAAGCACAGCCTGTGTGGCACAGCTTTGTGTAACGTGAATTCGCGAGTTTCGCACCCCGGTTGTGAACCAAAAACGGGAGAGGACCTCAGGGAGGGCATGCGTTTCTTTCTAGCTAGGGTGGTGTCAGTGACCTATCAGCCCTGACATTTATATACTTTTCACCTGTGTGGTTGTTGCTGTTGCGAGGCGCCTCGGTTTGATCGGACGATCCGGGTCCGATGGAGTCATTCGTTGGCTCATTTGCGCCCCAAAGGGCGGGGAGACGTATTGTTCAGGCATAATAATCCACATCGGTGGACCGGCCCTGACGATCCAGGGGGCAGTTGCGGCTGTTCCTGAGACATGGTAGGCTAGATTGTCTCGAATCGGTAGAGGACGATCCCTGGCCTCGGTTCATAGACGGAAATCCAATTTCCAAATACGTGACTTTGCAGTTTTATTTGTAAAACCTATATATGGCGACATAGTGGCATGGGACGCTCATGTCGCCTATGATTGATACTTATGATTTGAAGTTGTTTTATACACTATGCACTTATAGTGGTATCAAATGATTTGTTTTAAAACGTATCAAGCATTCTTTGGCTGTTATAAGGGAAAACCTTATCCTCGGCTGCGTTGCATTGTGTGATGGGACCTGGGTCTTATAACAGCTTCATTTTCCTTTATTTAGCATTGCGCTGTTGTTTTATGCACTGGTATTCTTGGGAGGAAACCCGTTCCGTGTTATACGGCGTGGTCCCTTGATTTACCTAACTTTAAAAATAAAGATTAACTGTTTTAGTTCTCACACCAGTCACCTGACTGACCTGGAGTTTATTGTTTTAACCTAAACTCTGGGTGCCCTTATTTTGACACGGGCAGCTAGTAGTTTTGGTTTTGCAGATTTATATTCACAGGATCCTGGTTTACAGCTGGAACGATATCCGGAAAGCTTTGTATCCGTATATCTCTTCTAGTTGTGTATTGTATTATTTTCCGCTGCTATATATTTAAATGTAATTTAAATCTCTGATATTTCTGTGTAATATTCATTTATACTCTGTATATTCTTGTAATCTGATGCATTGTTGTAATATACAATGAAATGTTCTTTTATATGCGTTCTGATTTGTCGTGTTCTCAAACGATAGGGCGTTTCGAACGGTCTGGATCGGTTTAGCGACTGGTTCGGACCGAGCGAAATTCTTTGCCGTTACACGGCCGTGGCGCTGTTTTTCTTCAGATTTTATTTACACATATCTGAAAATCTAACCGTTGGATCTTCACAAAATTTATCTCATTAGAAAGATCTTTTCAAAACGAATTCAATGGTCCCAGTTTCGGGAAAATCCGACGGTCGGATCTTCCGGTACAATCGTTTGAAGTTTCGATTTCAAATTTCGAACTACATCATCGTTATTCGATTTAATTTAATTATAATTATATATATATAATCGATTCTAGCGCTGTTTTTCTTCAGATTTGAATTAAACATTCCAGACAATCCAACCGTCGGATCCTTAAAAAGTTGGTGCCATTGGAAAGATATCTCCAAGGCGAACCCAACGGTTGCGGTTTCAGGAAGACCCGATGGTCGGATCTCCCGCAATAATCGTTTGAAATCACGGTTTCAAAATACGAACTCCAGCTTCGTTATTCGATATATTATAATTATATATATATATATATATATATATATATATATATATATATATATATAATCGATTCTTCGATTTCAAAACCCTATTCAATTCATACATTCGATAAAAATGATATTTTTATCCTACAAATATTTATTTCAACACATCACTATTTTTAACAATTCATGTATGTTATAAAAATGTGATTTTTATTATAAAACAATTTATTTCAAAACACGATTATTTTATATAGTTCAAACAGGTGATAAAAATGTGATTTTTATTATAAAACAATTTATTTCAAAACACGATTATTTTATATAGTTCAAACAGATGATAAAAATGTGATTTTTATTATAAAACAATTTATTTCAAAACACGATTATTTAATATAGTTCAAACAAATGATAAAAATGTGATTTTTATTATAAAACAATTAATTTCAAAACACGAATGTCCTTCAACACATGAATTCCTATTCAACACATGAATACAATTTCAACACATGAAAACAATTCAAACACATGAATATTATTCAAAATTTCGGCAGCATAATGGCAGGGTAGTTAAAACCGGGACCGTCCCTAGTACGGCTCCTCGCTCTACCTTAAAGCCTCGCAGCTTTTGACAATGGGGATTTCATGCATCTAGTTCGCATGCAGGCGGCATGTATATTTTTCTTTTCCACAAAACTAATCCTATGTGGATTCAACCAAATAATTCTCAACCACAAATGGGTATTTTTCAACCACAATCAATCAATTTCAAACCACAAACAATTCACATCAACCATTCGCTATCAACCAATTTTCACACCAATCACAACCAATAAATATCATCCATGGTTTGTGGACAAGGGGCATATATATATGTATATATATGTATATGTATATATATATATATATATATGTATGTATATATACGTATATATATAAGTAAATTTCACTTCCATTTAACACATATATAATTTTTACAACGCATATATAACTTATATATCGAATATACAACTTATACAACGCTTATACATGAGATGTACAACGCTTATATAACTCATACATCGACAATATAATTTATACATCATCATTTTCCATATCGTTTATAAATTAGAAATCTCACATTGGGTTCCACTCCACCAGAAATAGCAGAAGGCTCAGAAAAATAAGCGGTCTCTTGTAGAATGTGGAAGACATCCACACGAGTCCACTGTCTCTTATTTCACTGAATTTCGTCAACAAACGAAAAAGATACGATTTTTACAGTGAAATCAAAAATGGTAGCGCTTTAAACTGCTATAATATAGTTTCAACCGTTACGTCACTAATGTGTTCAAAACTATGTTTTGAATTTTCTTTGAATCCGTGCAACGATACGTCGATCGGCCTTCGCCACGAGGAAGAGGGAGGAGAGGCGCGCCAGGGGGCACCAACCACTACCAACTCGCACTCAGATCGGCGGAGAAATCGGGGCGTGAACAGAGGAACTTCGTGGCCGTGGGTCTCTTCGAATATCGAACAATAATTAACAAACTTCACATGGATTTGAAGCTCGTCCCGAGGTCTTCAAAAAGTTCCAAAGGAGGGGGTGGTTTCATTGAGTGTGGGAGGAGAAAACGAGGGAGGAAGGATTGAAGGATTGCAGTCGTCGACCTGGGGGGTTTCGGAGAGAAGACGGGGAGAGAGAAAGTGAGTTGGACCAATCACGTTTTTTTTAATTTATATATTTTTAAATTTCGAAAATACCCCCCTTTCACACACGAACTCCAATCCAAACCCAATGACTGTCGTCCCAAACTAAATACCCCCATTCTGAACACAATGGGATATGTTACGCAGGCCCATTCGACTGTTTCAGTCAGTTTTCCTTCAAATTAAATTATAAAACATTCAATATTCAATTTGAACGTACATTTCAATTTGCCAAGGCCACAAACTGATTCGAAAAATTCCAGAAAAATAAATCTAGCTATGTTTTGAAGATACGGTCCCAACAAAACTAGTTTCATCAAATTCTGAGACCGTTTGAAAAATGGCCCATTTCTGGTCGATCCAATTTAACTGTAATTGACCAAAACACATTTTCCTTTGCCACGCTCACATAGTAGCTTCAAAAATTATGAAATTTGAAACTTAGTAATAGTTTAACATCCCGGATCCAACAAAAGTGGTTTCGTCGAATTCCGAGGTCGTTTGCAAAATGGTCATTTTCACGGGCTATATAATCTCTATAACGACCTTCCTGAAAATTTATTTGGCCATAACTTTTGATTCCCGCTATGAAACTTCAATTTTTCAGATTCGTTAGAAAGATATTCACTAACAGATTTAAATATTTTTGGTTTCACAAAAATTCGTTTTATTTTGCACCCGGTACAGTCAGGCAAAGTTTGAATTCAATTTTTGAAACTATTGCGCCATTTCAGGCCTTGTTTATAATTTATAATAATCATATTTATTTTCAAACATCGATTCAAACATACTTTTCATCGTTATCGTTTAAAATATTTATTTTACATATTTAAAATCCACTATTTTAGCCAATTTAAAATTTTTAAACTAGTTCAGATTTTTCGGGTTGTTACAAATTTAATTAACTAAATTTTACCTTAATCGCTATCTTCTCTAGGTCGGTATCATGCTTGCTCTAAATGCCATTGTCGAGCTCTTTGCAAAAGCTTCTCCTTGCTTTCGACTGTTGAACCCAGGTTCGAACTCACCCCATCGGTCATGAATACCAGCTCAATCTCCTCTTTAGCATTTCACCGATCAACTCACCAGAATTTCTCAGCCCCTCCTTGTTTCAGACCAACTCCATCGCCCTTTCGACATCCACTTGAATAGCACAGACAAGAAATTGAGCCCTTGAACTCCTACAGTAGAAACCACACCTTTTCTCTCTTTCCTTCAAGAAAAATTCGAACTCCTCTACAGTTAATGTGACGGCCCGTCCCGCACCAGCCTGCATTTCCTCCGAAAGTGCGCTGTACACATGCCCAGCTAGCACAGAACGGTCGCCAGAAGAAAAGAAAGAAGAGAATGAACTAATCAAGGAACCTGTAGAATGTCTCACAGCGCATGGGATAAAATATAATAATAACATACTTGACATAAAACAGGCGAGACAGTGCATAAGCTGATAACTAAAATCAACATCAATTATCAGAGCAGCGGAAACCCATATACAGCTTATTACAATTTTCCAAATTTACTGTCTCTAAACAAAAGAAAGCTAAAGTAGAAGATACACCAACAATTCCCAAGCAGTGATCTTCAACAACACAGGGAGAATATTATGTATATAGTACGTGGAAGCCTCCTGCTCGTCTCTGGACCATCTACCCGTGGATCACCAGCTAACCTGTCTCTAGTCTGCTCGTGTGAGCACCCATAGTAATAAGAGGAGACACAAAACTCTGGGTCAGACATAAAGCCTGGTATGAGCGATAAGCATCTTAAACAGAACAATAACAGGTATACTAAACCATACTTGAACCTGAACCTGCAACCAAAGAGTTAGTACAACATACCGTACAATACTCCAAGGTGCCATAATAAATAGTGTAAGAATACGGGGGTGGGGTGTGCATGTCACAATGATAGCAAACAAATCATCCATATCAACCATCCTCACACCTCTCACTCAGTGCGTAAAGCGTACAACATCTTCCACTTTGGAACACTAGACAAACTGAGGTAACGACGAATCCCGACTTGTAGAAACCCTGCTGTGACCAAGCCAAACACTTGGAGTCATGACCAAACATTTCAATGACCCACTTCATTGGTCGTAGCCCTTGGTTCTACCGATGCCATAATGGCCCTGAATCCGCCTTCGTACCTCCTACCATAGTGGTCCAAAGCTATAGACGTCGATAACCCCTTGGCACGCGTCCCGCAGCAAAGCCCAACCATGAAGCGAACTCATTGATTCCCATCTAAATCTTGAGCTCTAACTTCTCATTTGGACTTCCTTTGCATCTCGGGTTTTGATCGAGTTGGAGTGGGTCTTCAGAAGAGTTGTCGCGCATTAACAGTCCTAGAATTCTGTTCGGTTCGGTAGTCATCACCTTCATCGGTTCGGGTCGGATACTCCACTTCGGGTCGGGTCGGTGTCCTCCTCCGGGTCGGGTTGGTTCAGTGATTCTCCCCCTCCAGATATCGGTTCGGTTCGGGTGTGTCTCTGCTTGAGTTCGGTTCGAAGGTCGTTCATCCGATCCGATTCTTTCTGATTGACTTGTTTATCTGCTCCGATCCGTCATGTTCCCTTCCTCCAATCCGGTCTGCTCCTTTACTCCGATCCAATCTGCTCCATTGCTCCGATCCGATCTTCTGTCCAACTCCAACTCTAAGCAATGGCCTTCCTTCCTGACAAACTTCTTCCAGTGACAAGTCCCAATCCAGTTCGGATTCCCTTGGTCAGTTCACTAGTCCGATCCGACCCCTGCTCCGATCCGAACCGGTTCGGGACCTGCACATTTCTGCAACTTTCCAGTGAGCTTTCTACGCCATTCGACGACGTTTTCGACCAATTTAACTATTCTAATCAATCATAAAACATACCATAGAGTCATAGCAACATGTAAGAACAACCACAAACACCTAACAACAATTCAAATGAACCAAAATGGATCAAAAGTGGCTAAAACCTCACATTTTCTTATAATCCCTCTTAATCATGTTTAAGCATACGATTAGCAAAACACATCGAAATTAACCCAAATTTCTAACAGAACCTTAAAACATTATTTTAGAATTTTAAGAATTTTTCCAGAATTTATTTACATATAAATTCGCTAATCTTCACTAATTACCCTTAATCACCGTAATTAGTGCAAAAACTATGCAAATCACTCACCTTGGCCACAAATGAAACACCAAATCTGAAATACTCTCTGTTTGGGTCGAATTCCTATGTATAGCAGCAGCTCCAACCTTGCTTTGTTTCTATTTGGCCTTGCTTTGATGTAGTTTAGGCTTAATCTTCACTAAAATGTGTTTTGGAGTGGTTTTAGAGGACGAAAGCCATTACTAAGGTCTCAAGAAGGTTTGTGGCGGCTCAAAACTGAAATGAAAGTGATAACCTAACCCTAATCAGTCCTCCTATACCTCTAAACCCGAAATTCCCCTTAGGCCTAGCTGCTAATCACCCGGTTAAGCCCAATTAAGCTGTTTTTCACCATCTGAAACTTGTTTCAGCCATATCTCCCAAACGGTGAGTCCGTTTGGCTAATGTGACCACTCTACGGAAAGAGAAACCATCATCCAGAGCCAATGGAAGTGGTTTCAAGTCAAAATTCCTTTCCATTCAAAAGTTATGGCCAAAACAGTGCCAACTAGGGGTAAAATGGTCATTTAAAAATCGGGAAAAATCATGAACATGGGAAATGACCCCAATAGTCGTCTCCCAAAGTTACATGACCATACGACTTCATATGTGAAAGAAATAAATATCCTACGATCCTATGATGCGTAGAATACGGGTCGTTACATTCTCCCCCCCTTAAGAAATTTCGCCCCCGAAATTCCTTAACCCAAAACATACAAAGGATCCCGCATGCCTAACAACCACATACAACAACCAAACATGCAAAGCAAGAAAACAAGCCTATCCTAGCATGCGGAAAACTAAATCGAAGTCAAAATCTTACCAGGCAAAGAGTTCTGGGTATGTCTTCCTAATGTTCTCCTCTGTCTCCCAAGTACAATCATTTTCGTCCTCGCTCCACTGAACTTTGACTAACTTCACCGCCTTCCTTCGAAGTTGCTTCATGTCGTGCTCGACAATACGGGCCGGCTTGTGGTTCCCAACCGCCTCGGGTTCTACTTCGAAGTCCTCTAACTGATCAGGTGAGATAGTCATATCTGAGTCGTGAACGAACTTCCTTAGTTGGGAAACATGAAATACGTTGTGAACTCCCGCCATCTTCTCTGGTAAGTCAATTCTATATCTAAAATTCCCGACTAGTTCAAGAACAGGGAATGGACCAACGAATCTTGGTGCCAACTTGCCTTTCCTGCCAAATCGTATTACGCTCTTCAACGGAGAAATCTTGACAAACACCAAGTCGCCAACGGAGAATTTTAAGTCTCTTCGCCTCTTATCAGCATAACTCTTCTGCCTATCTTGGGCAGCCTTCATTCGTTGTTGATTGATCTTGATCTTATCTGAAGTTTCCCTCACCACATCTGGCCCAAGCATAAACTTCTCGCCAGTCTCTATCCAACATGATGGTGAGTTACACGGTCTTCCGTACAAAGCTTCAAACGGAGCCATACCGATACTGGATTGGTAGCTATTATTATATGCAAACTCTACTAGATGCAAATGGTCATCCCACGATCCACCAAAATCCAATATACATGCTCTCAAGAGATCTTCCAAAATACGGTTCACCCTCTCCGTCTGACCGTCGGTCTGAGGATGATATGCGGTACTGAGATGTAACTCTGACCCTAGAGCCTCTTGTAAGCTCTTCCAAAACCCACTACTGAACAACGGGTCTCGGTCGCTCACAATGCTTTTAGGTACTCCATGAAATCTCACTACCCACTTCATATACAATTCTGCTAACTTAGCTGCCGTTCTGGTCGATTTGACTGGTATAAACCTTGCACCTTTAGTCAGTCGATCTACAATTACCCAAATGATGTCATGTCCCGATCTAGTCCTTGGTAATCCATCGATGAAATCCATCGAGACTTGCTCCCATTTCCATTCGGGAATTTCTAAGGGCTGTAACAACCCACTAGGCTTCTTTTGCTCGGCTTTAACTAGCTGGCAATTCATGCACTGGGATATAAACTTCCCAACGTCTCGTTTCATCCCTTCCCAGTAGTAGGTCTACTTCATATCTCGATACATCTTATTACCACCGGGGTGTATAGTCAGCTTTGAGTGATGACATTCTCTAAGCACTTCATCTCTCAATCCATTGACATTGGGTACAACAAGCTTTCCATTCTTTCTAAGCCATCTATCTCGATCAAGCCCATACTTATTCATCTCTTCATCGATACCCATCTCTAACTTGGAGATGATTTCCAATAGGTTAGGATCATCCCTCTGACTAGAGCCGAGCCGTTCAATTAAAGTGGGTCTGATCGTCAAACTTGCTAACATTTCTGGATCCAATTCGCACTTTGGTCTGAAATCAAACCCCGCGATAAACTCCAGTTGCTTCCATTCAAGGAACATATCCCCTAAGCTGGCATGTCTTCTACTCAATGCATCAGCCACCGCATTAACCTTTCTTGGTGTATATGCGATGTCAAAATCATATGAAGCTAAGAACTCTAACCATCTCTGCTGACGGAGATTTAAATCCTTCTGGGAGAATAGATACTTCAATGACTTATGATCTGTAAACAGCTCAAATCTTTCTCCCAAGAGATAGCGTCTCCACATCTTTAACGCAAACACGATTGCTGCCAATTCTAAATCATGGGTAGGGTATCTTCTCTCGTGCGGTTTCAACTGCCGACTTGCGTAAGCTACAACCCTACCGCCTTGCATCAATACAGCTCCCAGTCCGGTACCACAGGCATCTGTGTATGCCGTCATCTCTTCATTCCCCTTAGGAATGATTAATACTGGTGCGCTTGTCAACTTGTCCTTTAGACTCTTGAATGCATTCTCGCACCTTCCATCCCAGACAAAAGCTTGATTCTTCGTGGTTAACTGGGTCAATGGTGCTGCTATTTTGGAGAACCCTTGGATAAACTTACGATAATATCCGGCTAATCCCAAGAAACTTCTTACATCTGTTGCATTCTTGGGCGTAGGCCAATCCTGTACCGTAGCCACCTTCGCTGGGTCCACGGCAATACCATTCTCTGATACAACATGGCCCAAGAACCTCACTTCCCTCTTCCAGAAGTGACACTTAGAAAACTTTGCTTTCAATTGGTGTTTTCTCAACACCTCCATCGCTACTCTTAAATGTTCCTTGTGTTCTTCCTCTGTCCTCGAATAGACCAAAATATCATCAACGAACACAAGGACAAACTTATTCAACTGATCTCTGAATACCCTATTCATAAGATCCACAAAATATGCTGGGGCATTAGTCAGCCCAAATGGCATAACCAACCACTCATAAAATCCAGACGGCGGTCGAAATGACGTTTTAGCTATACTCTCAGCTTCCACTCTAAGCTGATGAAAACCTGTCGCGAGATCCAACTGAGAAAATACTCTTGCGCCACCCAACTGATCGAACAAATCATCTATCCGCGGTAGAGGATACTTATTCTTCCTCGTCACTTTATTCAACTCGCGGTAGTCTACACACAAACGAAGGGAACCATCCGCCTTGGTAGCAAACACAACTGGTGCTCCCCATTCAGAAACACTCCTTCTGATAAATCCCTTCTTCAAAAGATCGCTGACTTGCACCTCGAGCTCTCGCTGCTCTCTTGGTGCCATACGACGAAGTGGCATCACTATAGGTCTGGCATCTTTTACCAAATCAATACGAAACTCAATCTCTCGGTGTGGTGGAAGTCCGGTCACTTCTTCGAAAACATCCGGATACTGGCCAACTACGGGCAAACCTGACAACTCACTATGCGGAATGTCGAGGGAGTTTAGAAAACTAGCCAATACCCCCTTACTGGGTAGACCACCAAACACTATCCTCCGCCCATCATCCGCTCTAGCTGTCACCAACAAGCCCTCACAGTCTACCACCACCCCGTATCTTTGGAGCCAATCTACTCCCAAAATAATGCCAAACCCAGTAAAGCCCAAAACGAAGCAATCACAAACAAACATGCATCCATGACTCGATAAGACCACATTACGACAAATCATGCTAAGGCTAGTCGAACCACCAATCGGGTTCGTCACTACTAAAGGTCTATCGACAATCTCGGGCTCCAATCCCAACCTATCTACCAAGTCACTAGATATGAAAGAACTGGAAGCTCCGGTATCAAACAAAACTCTAACAGGAACGTCATAAACAGAAAGCATACCTTGAATGACGACATTCTTTCCCTTCTCCGCCGCAGTTGGGGCATTCGACGAAGAAGGAATAGCATTAAGGGCGTAGGCTTTCACCATTTGCTTTTCTTTAGGGGGTTGCGGACACTTGTCCTTATGATGTCCCAATTGGCCACAGTTGAAGTACTTCCTATCCGCTGGCTTGGCCCGACAATTACTAGCATAATGGCCCTTCTTACCACAGCTGAAGCACTCCACATCTTGCTTATTCTTTTTCTTCTGGCCATCCTTAGTCTGGTTCTGCTTTCTCTTATTCTGGGAACCACCCTTTCCTCCACCACTTGCTTGTGGCTTTGGCTCATCTGCGGATGCAACCTCAGTCTTCGGCTTAGGGTAGAGACTTTCTGATCTTAATGCTTTCCCCACAATCGATTCAAACGTCTCATCGATGTGGTTAATAAGTTTTTCCCCCAAGTACTGATCCAAACCAGTTATGAATTTCTCATTCTTTTTCTCGGCAGTATCTATAAGAGACAACCCATATTTTGACAAAGTGTCAAATTCAGCAATATACTCCGAGACAGCCCTGCCATTCTGCTTGAGCTCCAAGAATTTCTTAAACAGTACTGACTTCTGAGCAGCTGGAATGAACTTCTCGCTAAAGGAAGATTTAAACTGCTCCCAAGTAATCTGATCTTCGGGAGTAGCTGCCTTTATAGCATTCCACCGATTCATTGCCCGCCCTTGCAGCTGACGGACGCTAGCTTTCTCTTCATCGCATCCTCGATACCCAAATCCTCGAAGATACGTTCGCAACTATCCAACCAATCCTGAACATCCGTAGCCGACTCCGTTCCGTGGAACGGCTTCCCACCAAGGCTAGTATAATCCTTATTCAGCTTGGCGAAGTCGACTCTTGGCGCCTGCACTATTGGACCTCCACCATTTCCACCATTGGGAGCTGCCCTCTGTACATCTCTAAGCATCTCTCTCATGAGGTCTGTAAACATCGTCCTCATGTCAGAAGCATTCCCATTGTTGGCTCCCCTACCAGCACCTCTAGTATATCGGCTCATCGTCAATCTGAAAAAGGAAACGATTAACGACTCCATAGTGGTACTAGTGCAGTACGACTTCATCCTTATACTACTAATAGTATATATATATGTATATATATAGCTTTTAAAAACCAAAGTAATCACAAATACGCTCTCTCGTATACGTATATTATCCCTCCCTGATAACTTCCCTAGGTTAACTACGCAACCTAGAGCTCTGATACCAAGTGTAACGGCCCGTCCCGCACCAGCCTGCATTTCCTCCGAAAGTGCGCTGTACACATGCCCAGCTAGCACAGAACGGTCGTCAGAAGAAAAGAAAGAAGAGAATGAACTAATCAAGGAACTTGTAGAATGTCTCACAGTGCATGGGATAAAATATAATAATAACATACTTGACATAAAACAGGCGAGACAGTGTGTAAGCTGATAACTAAAATCAACATCAATCATCAGAGCAGCGGAAACCCATATACAGCTTATTAAAATTTTCCAAATTTACTGTCTCTAAACAAAAGAAAGCTAAAGTAGAAGATACACCAACAATGCCCAAGCAGTGATCTTCAACAACACAGGGAGAATATTATGTATATAGTACGTGGAAGCCTCCTGCTCGTCTCCGGACCATCTACCCGTGCATCACCAGCTAACCTGTCTCTAGTCTGCTCGTGTGAGCACCTAGAGTAATAAGAGGAGACACAAAACTCTGGGTCAGACATAAAGCCTGGTATGAGCGATAAGCATCTTAAACAGAACAATAACAGGTATACTAAACCATACCTGAACCTGAACCTGCAACCAAAGAGTTAGTACCACATACCGTACAATACTCTAAGGTGCCATAATAAATAGTGTAAGAATACGGGGGTGGGGTGTGCATGTCACAATGATAGCAAACAAATCATCCATATCAACCATCCTCACACCTCTCACTCAGTCCGTAAAGCGTACAACATCTACCACTTTGGAACACTAGACAAACTGAGGTAACGACGAATCCCGACTTGTAGAAACCCTGCTGTGACCAAGCCAAACACTTGGAGTCATGACCAAACATTTCAATGACCCACTTCATTGGTCGTAGCCCTTGGTTCTACCGATGCCATAATGGCCCTGAATCCGCCTTCGTACCTCCTACCATAGTGGTCCCAAGCTATAGACGTCGATAACCCCTTGGCACGCGTCCCGCAGCAAAGCCCAACCATGAAGCGAACTCATTGATTCCCATCTAAATCTTGAGCTCTAACTTCTCATTTGGACTTCCTTTGCATCTCGGGTTTTGATCGAGTTGGAGTGGGTCTTCAGAAGAGTTGTCGCGCATTAACAGTCCTTGAATTCTGTTCGGTTCGGTAGTCATCACCTTCATCGGTTCGGGTCGGATACTCCACTTCGGGTCGGGTCGGTGTCCTCCTCCGGGTCGGGTCGGTTCAGTGATTCTCCCCCTCCAGATATCGGTTCGGTTCGGGTGTGTCTCTGCTTGAGTTTTGTTCGAAGGTTGTTCATCCGATCCGATTCTTTCTGAATGACTTGTTTGCCTGCTCCGATCCGTCCTGTTCCCTTCCTCCGATCCGGTCTGCTCCCTTACTCCGATCCAATCTGCTCCATTGCTCCGATCCGATCTTCTGTCCAACTCCAACTCTAAGCAATGGCCTTCCTTCCTGCCAAACTTCTTCCAGTGACAAGTCCCAATCCAGTTCGGATTCCCTTGGTCAGTTCACTAGTCCGATCCGACCCCTGCTCCGATCCGAACCGGTTCGGGACCTGCACATTTCTGCAACTTTCCAGCGAGCTTTCTACGCCATTCGACGACGTTTTCGACCAATTTAACTATTCTAATCAATCATAAAACATACCATAGAGTCATAGCAACATGTAAGAACAACCAAAAACACCTAACAACAATTCAAATGAACCAAAATGGATCAAAAGTGGCTAAAACCTCACATTTTCTTATAATCCCTCTTAATCATGTTTAAGCATACGATTAGCAAAACACATCGAAATTAACCCAAATTTCTAACAGAGCCTTAAAACATTATTTTAGAATTTTAAGAATTTTTCCAAAATTTATTTACGTATAAATTCGCTAATCTTCACTAATTACCCTTAATCACCGTAATTAGTGCAAAAACTATGCAAATCACTCACCTTGGCCACAAATGAAACACCAAATCTGAAATACTCTCTGTTTGGGTCGAATTCCTATGTATAGCAGCAGCTCCAACCTTGCTTTGTTGCTATTTGGCCTTGCTTTGATGTAGTTTAGGCTTAATCTTCACTAAAATGTGTTTTGGAGTGGTTTTAGAGGACGGAAGCCATTACTAAGGTCTCAAGAAGGTTTGTGGTGGTTCAAAACTGAAATGAAAGTGATAACCTAACCCTAATCAGTCCTCCTATACCTCTAAACCCGAAATTCCCCTTGGGCCTAGCTGCTAATCACTCGGTTAAGCCCAATTAAGCTGTTTTTCACCATCTGAAACTTGTTTCAGCCATATCTCCCAAACGGTGAGTCCGTTTGGCTAATGTGACCACTCTACGGAAAGAGAAACCATCATCCAGAGCCAATGGAAGTGGCTTCAAGTCAAAATTCCTTTCCAGTCAAAAGTTATGGCCAAAACAGTGCCAACTAGGGGTAAAATGGTCATTTAAAAATCGGGAAAAATCATGAACATGGGAAATGACCCCAATAGTCGTCTCCCAAAGTTACATGACCATACGACTTCATATGTGAAAGAAATAAATATCCTACGATCCTATGATGCGTAGAATACGGGTCGTTATAGTTAATAACTCGACGTCATTGATGTCTCAACATCGAAGTACCCAAGGCGATGTCTTCTTCCCTAACTCCATCGCGTTGGATGCAAATCCACTGTGGAATCCTTCGAACGAACCCTCATGGCTTCCAGATCAAGTCGCGATGAACCCTAGTTCATCCGTACAAAAATCGAACTCCAGCAAATTCAAATCGCAATACCCAAAATCGCAGCACTCCAGTATCAAATCGAGTTCCCTATCTTTGCGATAAACAGAATCGCGGTTTAAGTGGCAAATCGATTTCGCCAGTTAACAGTGAAAGAGGAAAAGGAAAATGAAATCTATGGCGTTGAAATGCCCTTCTGGTTGGAGGACTGAAAGGGGCGATTTTAAATTTCCTTTGTTCAGAAGGAAATGAAAAAAAATAGAAGAAGATGGGGAAGGGGTCGCAGTTATATAAAGGAAGGGTGTGGTTTAAATTTTAAACAGCGAGGCCATTCTTTTTTTTATGGAGCTTGAAGAAGAACACGTGTTTAAAAATCTGGCCATTTATTTCTTCTTTGTTGTTTCATTGATGTCCACAAAGAAAAGGATTTACTTTATGATTTTTATTATATTTTATTTTAATTAAACCGATATCCTTTAATTAAAATACACCCTGATTCTGAACTCCTCTCTGAACCCAACAATTGACAATTTTAGGGTAATACCCATATTCCAGACACATTGGGATAGGTCACGAAGTCCAATTCGATCATCTGAAGGAGATATTAACTTAAATCAATATAAAATAATTTAAGACAATTTAGTTTTCTCAATAATAAATTAATATTATTATCGTTATAAATTCAAATAAAATTTCCCATTAATAATTTGAACTGCATTTAATTCAAATTAAATTGAATTCATCTAAATACATTTTTGTATTCTGTTATTTTAATATACTCGATATTAAACCGAAATTGATTATTAAATCGAAAACTCAAATATAAAATTCCACTTATATTATTAACTCAACACTTAAATCCGTATTAAATATTTAAAATTAGTTGACCGAAATCCCGGGTCATTACAATCCTTCTGTGATAACCCAGAAATCTAAGCCAATTTAAAAAATTATTTTGGCAATTTCGATGAATTTTAAATATTTAAAATGAATTATTTTAAATAATAACGACGAGAAATTTATTTTGAATAGAATTCAAGCATATATATTTATATAGATCGTCATTTGAATATAAATATTTATTTTAAATTATAAAAGGAATAGAAAATGGCGCGGTAGTTCGAAAATTCGATTTCAAATTTCAAATGAATGTACATGATTCAAAATAAACCGGATTTTAGCGAAACCAAAAATATTAGAATCTATTTGAGAATATCTTTCCAACAAATCCGAAAAATAAAAATTTCATAGCGGGAATCAAAAGTTATGTCCAAATGAATTTTCAGAATAGTCACTATGGAATTCTTGCCCTTAAAAATGGAAATTTTGCAAACAACCTCGGATTTCGACGAAACCACTTTTGTTGGATTCATGATGTCTAGTTATTTCTAGATTCCAATTTTCGTAATTTTTCGAATCAATATGTGAGTGTGGCAAAGGAAAACGCGTTTGACCAGTTTTAGTTGATTTTAATCGACTAGAAATTGGCCATTTTTCAAACTGTCTCAGAATTTGATGAAATTAGTTTTGTCAGGACCGTATCGTCGATACAAAGCTAGAAATAATTTTTCTGGAATTTTTCGAATTAGTATGTGACCCCAGTAAATTGAAATGCGGGTTCAAATTCAATATATAGAGTTATATGTTGATTTTGATGAAAACTGATCGGAACGATCGATTCAGCTTGCGATACATATCCCATTGTGTTCGGAATGGGGTTAATTAGCTATGGACGATAGTTGATGGGCTTGATTTCGAGGTCGAAATAAAAAGTAACGTAATGAATTATAAAATTTAAATATAATAAAATATATTAAAGCTCGGTCAACACTCTTATACCCTCTTCCCCTTCTTCCCCCTTTCATTTTCATAAATGAATAAATAAATAAAAAAGGGGGGAGGGAGCCATCGCGCCGCGTGCGACAGCCACCGCCGCCGCAAGGCACGGCGCCGTGCCCCAATCCCCCTCCTCTCGCCTCCGATCTCCCTCTTCTCTCTTCTTCCTCCTCTTCTTTCCACGTGACGCCAAGACCCCTCCCCAAAGCCCACGCCCTAGGCCACCGCACCTCCCTCCCCTTCTGCTCCGCCTACCTCGCGCCCATCCCCCTCCTTCTTCTCCAACACCCCCCTCTCTCTTCCCTCCTTCTCAAAGGCCGCGCCCAAAAACCGAATCCCCAACCTCGGCTCCACCCATACTCGCTTGAACCGCCACCAGCCCTCATCACCCCCGACCTCGAGCAACTGAAACCCCCCTTCCTGATTTGAACTGTGAGTTTTCTTCTTATTATTATTTTAGTTTTATTTAAAAAGCTGAAATTATTTATTGTATAAAATCTGAAATTTCTTCATAAGTAAAATCTAGGATTTTTATATATATTAGCTAAGGAAAGATCGGATTTTTATACAAATGGATTTGAAATAAAAAGGTACGATTTTTATAGGTGGAAACGTATGGTTTTGATTATCATGAAGACGTTATAAAAAATCGTTTTTTATATGATAGGAATATTAAAAATATAAATTTTATATCATAGGAATAATAAAAATATGATTTTTAGTTTAGGAAGTTTGGATTTTTATATGAACAGATTTGAAATCAAAATGTGATGTTTATATTGAAAGTGAACAAAGAAAAAATTAGATTTTTAGAATATAAAAGGCGAGATTTTTATAGTTATAAAGATGAGATTTTTATCTCTAGAAGCACATGATTTTTATAAGATGGAGTAAATAAAAATTCGATTTTTATTTGAGTAGCGAAGTAAAAATTCGATCTTTATATATGAAATAGTAATATAAAAATATAATTTTTATACAGAATAAAGCGTTGAAAAAATTATATATGAAGTAGAAATATAAAAATATCATTTTTATATAGAAAGTAGCATCGCAAAAATATATGGAGTAGAAAATAAAAATATTATTTTTATTTATTGAAACGAAGTGATAAGAATATATTTTTTATTTGAACAGCGTGAAAAGAACTACATTGGCATTTCAAACAAATCCAGACGGTTCAGAAGTTCAAAAGCAAAGCACGACGGAGTGGAACCCTCGGTGAGAACTTCTCACTTTTAATTTAATTTTCTTGTAAATAATATATACTAGGATGCAGACGGTGTTTAGTAGCACCCGACACCCGTCGTCCACAGACCATGGACGGCTTGTATGCTTGTTTGTTTGATTTTGATGTGAAAATTGATTGTGTGATGGAATAAATATTTTATAGTTAAAAATATAATTTTTAACGTGTTTATAAAATAAAGATTTATAAATAAATCGAACGATTTGTTTATATACACACATTTGACTGATATTGATTGGGACGATAAATTTTACACATCGCCCAACTACACAAATAAAACCTGTGTTTGATTGTTTGAAACCCAACACGGGTATTGGGATGATGTTGGGCATACATTAATCCCAACAATTAGTTGTATGTCGATTGATTGATTGACAGGCTGTGTAAACGTTGAATATTTACATTCAATGCTTATACAGTGTAGAATGCACTCGGGATGATAGATTGTTGTTTTCATTGTGTTGTACACATTTGTAGTGTGAAAACCCATATAATCATTATATGGTAATTGACTTTGTCTGATTCCAGTTCAGAATTATCGAATATATTGAAATATTTGAAAAGAAATATTTGAATAGAAATATTTGAATAGAAATATTTGAAAAGAAATATTTGAATAGAAATATTTGAAATAGAAATATGTAAAGCCATGTTGATTAGATTGACGCCATTTTGACGTGAACGATATTTATATCGGTTTTATTCATTTATATGATGAATATCAAAAAGGAATTGATTTCAAAATAAAATGTTTTGAAAATATTATCATTTATATATCGATGATATGGAATATCCAATTTTGTTTAGAAATTGAATATGAAGTTGAAATTGTTTTGAAAACGAATTTAAAACAATTTATAAAATACGTTTTAAAAGGAAATCGATGAAATATAATATATATATATATATATATATAATGGCCTGAATAGAACGCGCTGCGCTGCTGCAGTTCGCGAATTTCGACCATTGACTTCGAATTGACGTTGCGGGAGATCCGACCGTCGGATTCTCCTAAAACCGGAACCGTTGGGTTCGTATCGAAAAGATCTTTCTAACGAATATTATAAATTGAAAATCTAACGGTTGGATTTCGAATTATGTCCAAATCAAATTTGGAAAAGGTCGTTGTAAATGCAGTTCGATGGCCGTTGATGGAAATCGACTGTATGGGCCTTGATAAAAATATTAAAAATATTAATAATTAATGTAAAATAATAAGAAATGATTTGTAAAGAACTGGGTTGAAAAATCCATATTTGATATGATAGAAATGTATTTTTATCAAAAAGAACTAGTTTTGAACTACAATTATAAATTCAATATTTTTAAAATAAATAAATTGGATTTGAAATGGTTTTGAAAATAACCAGGATTTCCAATATATAGATTGGAAATGGGTTTGAATCGAAATTGTCTTCGGAATATTTCGATGTGGGATTTTGTGATTATACAGATATTTTTATGGAAATTTGAAAGATATATTTATATCGTTATTTCCAATATGGTATTTGTTGGTCGTAGAATTTGATATTGAATATAAGCCGATATATTTTCTATTCAGAGTCTTGTATTTAATATCAAATAGGATCTGGGTTTGTCGTGAATGATGTCTTCATTAACACTGTTCTTAGACCTAGTTGAGAAAAAGATTAAATCTTTTTTTATTTTAGATTTAATGAAGTGTATCAATTAAATGATATTTAATTGGAATTGAATTGGAATTGATTTTTGGGTTTATCGTGAACGGTGTTTTAAATATCATTTGTTCTTTAACCCAACAATTAATGGAATGTGATTTTGTGTTGTCGTGAACGGTATCTTTAATAATACTGTTCTTAGACCCAATGGAGTTAAGAAAATCAGAAATTAACTAAAGATTAGTTAAGTTGAATGGTTTCTTGGGTATTGATCTAATGTTGGTTTCGGCCTTCGGGGTTATTACTTAGGGAATTGTTCACTTGCTAATTTACGGTTAAAGGCTGGTTGAAATGAAATGCGATTTTGGGTTTATCGTGAACCGTGTTTTAAATGACATTGGGTCTTTAATCCAGTTAAAGATTAAAACTAAGCGGAGTTTTAATGAATCTTTAAATAGATTGAAAAGTGAATTTGATAATTAAAATTATCAAATTCAAGGAATGATCGAGAATGGAGTACCACAGTTTTACTCCAAGCGATAGTTAAATCTTTAATTAGATTTAAACGTGAAATGGTAATTGAATTTACCGATAACACCGTGGTGTTAGATATGAAGTATTACCAGTTTTACTTCATGGGATGAATAGGTTGGGTTGGGAATTTTAACAATTGATTTCTTCGGTAAGGTTCGTTAATCCTGACTAGTTTGGATAAACCATAATTTGGTTTGAATTGATATTCAAAAGAGGATTAAAGAATAAATTTAAACAATTTATCTTTTATAAAATTAATGGGAACCTTTCCCTAAGAATGTGAAATTTAGCAACTAACTAAAGATTAGTTAAGATGAATGGCTTCCTTGGTATTGATCTGATGTTGGTTTTGGCCTTCAGGGTTAGTATTTGGGGAATTGTTCTCTTACTAATTTACGTTTAGTGACAGATGAATTGGAATGGGGCGTATGTTGTGTTTGTGTAACACTTGTTTATTATATACGCGAGTTATCCAGAAAGATCGGGTTTATCCCATTCTGAGTAACTGAATCGACGATAAGTCGAAGTTGAAGACGATGGTCGAAGACCGGAGGTCTTCACATCGTTTGGATAATTACTGACGAACTTGATTGGGCTGTACACCCAAGAGGAGGGAATCAGTTGGTGGTCGTCCAGACGTACTTGGAGATCGATGGATACGCGAGATACAAGGGGCCTCCGGTTTCATTCTGACCCAGAACGGACTTGTAAATGGATGTGTGTCTGACATCGGATTTCATTCTATGTGATTGATACCGGTTGCATAGCGTGAATTGCCTGTGTGGCATGCTAAGTTGCAAATGATCAAGGCTTCTGTTGAAAAGCAGAGTCTTATGGTTGATGAACAAAGCACAGCCTTTGTGGCATCGCTTTGTGTAACGTTAATTCGCGAGCCTCACACCCCGGTGTGAACCAAAAACAGAACGAGGACCTCAGGGAGGACATGCATTTTCTTCTAGCTAGGTTGTGTCAGTGCTTAGACTGGCTGACATTTATATACTTTCCACCTGTGTGGTTGTTGCTGTTGCGAGGCGCCTCGGATTTATCGGTCATTCTCGAACCGATGGAGTCATTCGTTGGCTCATTTATGCCCCAAAGGGCGGGGAAACGTAGTGTTCAGGAATTTTAATCCATATCGGTGGACCGGCCATGCCGCTCCAAGGGTCACTCGAGCTCTGATCCTGAGGCTCGGGCTAGACGGTCTCGAATTCGGTAAGGACTATCTTTTGCCTTGGTTCATGACGGAAATCCAATTTCCAAATACGTGACTGTGCGGTTTTGATTGTATACCTATATATGGCGACATGATATATGGTACCCATGCCGCCTATGATTGATACTTATGATTTGATATTGTTTTAAAAAAACATATAGACACTAGTAATAATATCAAATTCTTTTGTTTTGTTCGTATCAAGCATATTTTAGCCATTATAAGGTAAAACTCTATCCTTCGGTTTGCGTTGCATTGTGTGATGGGAACTGAGTCTTATAATGGCTTCATTTTTATAAAAAAGCATTGCGATGTTTAAAAGATGTACTTGTTTTAAAGCACTAGCAATCCAATGGTGTAAACCCGTTACATGTTATATGGCATGGTCCCTTGATTTACCTAACTTTAAAATAAAGATTAAAAAACTGTTTTAGTTCTCACACCAGTCACATGACTGACTTGGAGTTTATTGTTTTAACCTAAACTCTGGGTGCCCTTATTTTCGACACGGGCAGCTAGTAGTTTTGGTTTTGCAGATTTATATTCACAGGATCCTGATTTGCAACTGGAACGATGCTAGGAAAGCTCTGTATCCGTGTATTACTTTCAGTTGTGTTTTGTATTGTTTTTCCGCTGCTATGTAATTTATTGTATCTCTAATATTTATTGAATGTATTATATTTATTCATTACTTTGTATATTCTTGTAATCTAATGAAGTTGTTGTAATTAACACTGAAATGTTCTGTTTGTGTTCTGATTTGTCGTGTCCTCAAAACAATCAAGGGTTTCGAACGGTCTAGGTCGGTTTAGCGACTGATTCGGATCGAGCGAAATTCATTGTTTTTACAGTTGGTATCAGAGCTTTGGTTTACAAAGCTCAGAGAACAAGGCACATTAGAAACATACGAAAGAATTCATCAGAGAGTGGATTAGCAATATCCAATGAGAATGACTCGTTAGAGATAGGATCAGTAGTATCCTAGAACGAGTGTGAAGAGTATATTTTTAACAATGAAAACAAGTTTGTTTTGAAAAATTTAAATCAATTATTCGTATTTGGTTATTTATATTAAATTGATTTGGACAATCAAGTATATATAGATTTTGCATATACGTCTGATCCGCGTGTATTTGAAGTTTTAGTATACTGGATAGATATAGAATCACATTGTAGTCGCTCGGGGATAATTCTGGTGATGTCGTGACATCATCAGTATATATGTTCGAGTCTCTAAAGTGGGATTTCTATATGATTCCAATTGACTGGTGTGAGAACCAAAATTAGATAGGGCTTATTGTTGTGATTTGGCATCAAAAATATGATTTTTGACTATATATCAAAGTTATGAATTTGAAATGATAATCAACTAATTGATTGCTGGCTTTGTTGTTTGATTATTGTTTGATTAATTAAATGTTGAATCTTTAGCCAAATTGAACCAAATAGTGAATCGTATTGAAAATTGGTCGCATTTGCTTGCATATAAATGTACTTACATTGAACAGGTCATAGCAAGGAGGCTAGAGAAGAGGAATAAAATTGTTTGCCCGACAAATAGGTACATGTTTATCGTATTTCTTGAGATTTGGGTGATTTTATGAGCCGATTGGCTAGCCTCTTGGCTTTTTCTTTTTCTTTTGGATTGAAGAAGGCCACGGGAGGCTATATGAAATATCGTGAAGTCCCCGGTGCAGGGGAGGTTATGGCGAATTTTTTCGAAAATTTAGGGTGTTAGCCAAATTTTTTGTAAAATTTGAAAAGTTCTTAGAAACTAAAAAGTTTAAGAACTTAAGCCGCAATGAAAGTTGAGTTGATTTGTAAAACAACTTTCGGCTTGGTTCCTTCTCGAGGACGAAAAGTTTTAAGTGGGGGAGATTGTAATAACGCGGAAATCTAAGCCAATTTAAAATTTTTATTTTAGCAATTTCGATGAATTTTGAATTTTTAAAATGAATTATTTTAAATAATAATGACAAGAAATTTATTTCAAATAGAATTCGAACGTATATATTTATATAGATCGTCGTTTGAAAATAAATATTTATTTTAAATTATAAAAGGAATAGAAAATGGCGCGGTAGTTCGAAAATTCGATTTCAAAGTTCAAATGAATGTACAGGATTCAAAAAAAACCGGATTTTAGCAAAATTAAAAATTCTAGAATCTATTTGAGAATATATTTCCAACGAATCCGAAAAATCAAAATCTCATAGCGGGAATCAAAAGTTATGTCCAAATGAATTTTCAGAATAGTCGCTATGGAATTCTGGCCCTTAAAAATGAAAATTTTGCAAACGACCTCGAATTTCGACGAAACCACTATTGTTGGATCCGTGATGTCTAGTTATTGCTAGATTCCAATTTTCGTAATTTTTCGAACCAATATGTGAGTGTGGCAAAGGAAAACGCGTTTGACCAGTTTCAGTTTATTTTAATCGACTGGAAAATGGCCATTTTTCAAACGGTCTCAGAATTTGATGAAATTAGTTTTCTCAGGACCGTATCATCGATATGAAGCTAGAAATAATTTTTCTGGAATTTTTCGAGTTAGTATGCGACCCCAGTAAATTGAAATGCGGGTTCAAATTCAATATATAGAGTTATATGTTGATTTTGACGAAAATTGATCGGAACGATCGAATCAGCTTGCGATACATATCCCATTGTGTTCGGAATGGGGGTAATTAGCTATGGACGACAGTCGGTGGGCTTGATTTCGAGGTCAAAATAAAAAGTAACTTTATGAATTATAAAATTTAAATATAATAAAATATATTAAAGCTTGTCAACCCTCTTATACCCTCTTCCCCATCTTCCCTCTTTCATTTTCAAAAATGAATAAATAAATAAATAAAGGGAGGGTGCCATCGCGTCGTGCGCGACAGCCACCGCCGCCGCCAAGCACGGCGCAGCTCCCCAGCCCCCTCCTCTCGCCTCCGATCTCCCTCTTCTCTCTTCTTCCTCCTCTTCTTTCCACGTGACGCCAAGACCCCTCCCCAAAGCCCACGCCCTAGGACACCGCACCTCCCTCCCCTTCTACTCCTCCTACCTCGCGCCCATCCCCCTCCTTCTACGGCGCCCCCCGCTCTCTTCCTTCCTTCTCAAAGGCAGCTCCCAAAAACCGAATCCCCATCCTCGGCTCAACCCATACCCGCTTGAACAGCCGCTAGCCCTCATCACCCCCGACCTCGAGCAACTTAAACTGCCCTTCCCGATTTGAACTGTGAGTTTTCTTATTATTGTTATTTTAGTTTTATTTAAAATGCTGATATTATTTATTGTATAAAATCTGAAATTTCTTCATAAGTAAAATCTAGGATTTTTATATATATTAGCAAAGGAAAGATCGGATTTTCATACAAATGGATTTGAAATAAAAAGGTACGATTTTTATAGGTTGAAAGGTATGTTTTTGATTATCATGAAGACGTTATAAAAATTCGTTTTTTATATGATAGGAATATTAAAAATATAAATTTTATATCATAGGAATAATAAAAATAGGATTTTTAGTTTAGGAAGTTTGGATTTTTATATGAACAGATTTGAAATCAAAATGTGATGTTTATATTGAAAGTGAACAAAGAAAAAATTAGATTTTTAGAATATAAAAGGCGAGATTTTTATAGTTATAAAGATGAGATTTTTATCTTTAGAAGCACATGATTTTTATAAGTTGGAGTAAATAAAAATTCGATTTTTATTTGAGTAGCGAAGTAAAAATTCGATCTTTATATGTGAAATAGTAATATAAAAATATAATTTTTATATATAATAAAGCGTCGAAAAAATTATATATGAAGTAGAAATATAAAAATATCATTTTTATATAGAAAGTAGGGTCGTAAAAATATATGGAGTAGAAAATAAAAATATTATTTTTATTTATTGAAATGAAGTGATAAGAATATAATTTTTATTTGAACAGCGTGAAAAGAACTGCATTGGCATTTCAAACAAATCTAGACGGTTCAGCAGTTCAAAAGCAAAGTACGGCGGAGTGGAACCCTCAGTGAGAACTTCTCACTTTTAATTTAATTTTCTAGTTAATAATATATACTAGGATGCAGACGGTGTTTAGTAGCACCCGACACCCGTCGTCCATAGACCATGGACGGCTTGTATGCTTGTTTGTTTGATTTTGATGTGAAAATTGATTGTGTGATGGAATAAATATTTTATAGTTAAAAATACAATTTTTAACGTGTATATAAAATAAAGATTTATAAACAAATCGAACGATTTGTTTATACACACACATTTGACTGATATTGATTGGGACGATAAATTTAACACATCGCCCAACTGCACAAATAAAACCTATGTTTGATTGTTTGAAACCCCACACTGGTATTGGGATGATGTTAGGCATACACTAATCCCAATAATTAGTTGTATGTCGATCGATTAATTGACAGGCTGTGTAAGCGTTGAATATTTACATTCAATGCTTATACAGTGTAGAATGCACTCTAGATGGTAGATTATTGTTTTCATTGTGTTATACAAATTTGTAGTGTGAAAACCCATATAATCATTATATGGTAATTGACTATGTCTGATTCAAGTTCAGAATTATCGAATATATTGAAATATTTGGAAAGAACTATTTGAATAGAAATATTTGAAAAGAAATATTTGAATAGTAATATTTGAAATAGAAATTTGTAAAGCCGTGTCAATTAGATTGACGCCATTTTGACGTAAACGATATTTAAATCGATTTTATTCATTTATATAATGAATATCGAAAAGGAATTGACTTCAAAATATAATGTTTTGAAAATATTATCATTTATATATCGATGATATGGAATATTCAATTTTGATTAGAAATTGAATATAAAGTTGAAATCGTTTTGAAAACGAATTTAAAACGATTTATAAAATACGTTTTAAAAGGAAATCGACGAAATATATACAATATATATATATATATATATATATATATATATATATAATGGCCAGAATAGAACGCGTCGCGCTGCGGCAGTTCGCGAATTTCGACCATTGACTTCGAATTGACGTTGCGGAAGATTCGACCGTCGGATTCTCCTAAAACCGAAACCGTTGGGTTCGTATCGAAAAGAGCTTTCTAAAGAATATTAGAAATTGAAAATCTAACTGTTGGATTTGGAATTATGTCCAAATCAAATTTGGAAAAGGTCGTTGTAAGTGCAGTTCGATGGCCGTTGATGGAAATCGACTGTACGGGCCTTGATAAAATTATTAAAAATATTAATAATTAATGTAAAATCATAGGAAATGATTTGTAAAGAACTGGGATGAAAAATCCCATATTTGAAAAGGTAAAAATGTTTTTTTATCAAAAAGAACTAGTTTTGAACTAGAATTATAAATTCAATATTTTTAAAATAAATAAATTGGATTTGAAATGGTTTTGAAATTAACCAGGATTTCCAATATATAGATTGGAAATGGATTTGAATCGAAATTGTCTTCGGAATATTTCGTTGTGGCATTTTGTGATTATACAGATATTGTTATTGTAACAACCCGAAAATCTGGGCTAGTTTAAAAAAATTTATTTTGGCAGTTTTAATGAATTTTGAATATTTAAAATGAATTATTTTAAATAATATCGACGAAAAATTTATTTTGAATAGAATTCAAACGTATATATTTATATAGATCGTCGTTAGAATATAAATATTTATTTTAAATTATAAAAGGAACTGAAAATGGCGTGGTAGTTCGATAATTCGATTTCAAACTTCAAATGAATGTACAGGATTCAAAATAAACCGGAATTTAGCGAAACCAAAAATATTAGAATCTATTTGATAATATCTTTCCAACGAATCCGAAAAATCGAAATTTCATAGCGGGAATCAAAAGTTATGTCCAAATGAATTTTCAGAATAGTCGCTATGGAATTCTGGCCCTTAAAAATGGGAATTTTGCAAACGACCTCGGATTTCGACGAAACCACTTTTGTTGGTTCCGTGATGTCATGTTATTTCTAGATTCCAATTTTCATAATTTTTCGAATCAATATGTGAGCGTGGCGAAGTAAAACGCATTTGACCAGCTTTAGTTGATTTTAATCGACTGGAAATTGGCCATTTTTCAAACGGTCTCAGAATTTGACGAAACTAGTTTGGTTAGGACCGTATCGTCAATACGAAGCTAGAAAATATTTTTCTGGAATTTTTCGAGTTAGTATGTGACCCTAGTAAATCGAAATGCGCATTCAAATTCAATATATAGAGTTATATTTTGATTTGACGAAAACTGATCGAAATGATCGAATCGGCTTACGATACATATCCCATTGTGTTCGGAATGGGGGTAATTAGCTATTGACGACAGGCAGTGGGCCTCGTTTAGAGGTCAAATGAAAAAGTCAACTTTTTGAAATTAAAAATATATATAAAAAATATATCACCCCCTCTCTCCTTAATTCCTCTCAGCCCCCCCCCCCACTCAGACAAACACAGTCAAAAGAAAAAAAATTAAAAAAAGGAGAACCCTTCGGATCTCGTTCGCCCTCCCCTTGGAGGTGCCGCCGCCGCCGTAGGAGGTTGCCGCCCTCCACGATCAGCGCCCCCCTTCCCCGAGCCACCTCCTCTCCTTCCCAGGCTGACGCACGATCCCCCCCCCCCCACCGACGCACGTGGCGCCGCCCACCACCATCACCGCCGACCTCGCTGGCCCGCCCTCTCTCCTTCCACAGCTACCTCCTCTTCTCCTTCTCCCCCGTCCTGCTCCTAAAATGCGCCGCCCTCTCCTCGATTTCCCCTTCCTCCTTCTCCCGCCTCCCTCTCCTCTGGCACAAGCTCCAACGCTCGAACCCCCACATTGAAGGAGCCCTCCGCCTATGCCTCCACCTCACCCCCCTCCGAAGAACAATACGTTTTTTTCTTACTTTGTTTATTTAGATTATTTCAATTCTTTTCTGTAATGTTTTTTTTTAATGAAAAAAAATTAGATCTTTATTGTTAAGTGTAGATTTGATTTTTATAAAAGAAGAGATACGATTTTTAGTTTATAAAATTTGATTTTTATGTAAATGAATAGGATTAAAAATTAGATTTTTATTAATATAAAAGTTTGATTTTTTACTATATAAATGCTTTGATTTTTAATTAAAGGAAAGGTAGGATTTTTATGAATGTAAAAATATGATTTTTATTATATAGAAAGGTTAAAAATATAATTTTTATATTATAGAAATATTAAAAATATGATTTTTATATTATGTAGATAATAAAAATTAGATTTTTATTATATAGACGAAGTCGAAATATATATAAAAATATAATTTTTATATAGAATGAAGCGTTGTAAAAATAGATGAAGCAAAAATAAAAATATGATTTTTATTTATTAGGATGAAGCAATAAAATATAATTTTTATTTGAATAACGTGAAAGGACTAAATTGGATTTACAAATGGATTCAGGCGATTCAGCAGTTCAGCAGCAAAGCACGGCGGAGTGGAACCCTCTATGAGAACTTCTCACCTTTTATTTATTTTCTAGTTATAAAATATATACTAGGATGCATACGGTGTTTAGTAGCACCCGGCACCACTGTCCACAGACCATGGACTTGTTTGTTTGGTTGCATAGATTAGTTAGATTATTTGAGTTGAATTTGGTTGTTTGGTGAATTGAAATTTGTTTGATTGATGTGTGTATGGCGTGGGCCATCACTAGACCGGGGATAAGGCTAGGCCTTGTCCCGTTTCTAGTATCGTGCCGTTATGCCGCCGAAATTTTCAAAAAAAAATAAGTTAGAAAAATAAAAATATCATTTTTATTTTGTAGATGAACTGAATAGAAATTCATGTGTTAAAATAAAATATTTTATCATTAAAAATATAATTTTTAACGTGTGTGTGAATAAAATAAAATATTCATTTACAAACCAGAAGGTTTGTTCATGTACGCTGATTTGACTGATATTGATTGGGACAAAAATTTTTACACATCGCCCAACTGCACAAATAACATTCAGTGTTTGTTGATGTGAAACCCCACACATGTATTGGGACGATATTTAACTTACACTAGTCCCAATTGTATAGTTGTTTGTTGATCGATAGGTTGACAAACAAGTGGTGTTGTGCACTTTGGATGATGGTTGAATATTTATCGTTGTTATTATATACATGTGTTGTATGGAATCCATATAATTAACATTATATGGTAATTGATTGGGCCTCATTCTAATTGGGAAAATAAAGAATATTATAAAATAAAGATTCATGTGTTGACCGTACTCATTTGTTGAGATTAGTCAGGTGTTGAACGAAATGTTTTTACAATAAAAATTAACATCTTTATCAAAATTTTATAAAATATATTACATAACTAAAATAGTTGTGTTAACAGTACTCATTTGTTGAGATTAGTCAAGTGTTGAAAGAAATATAGATTCATGTGTTGAATAGAATAAATATTCATTTGTTGAATAGAATAAAGAAGTCTTTGAAAAATATAAAGCCGTGTGGATTAGAGATGCGTTATTTTGACACGAACGATATTTTTATCGGTTTTATTCCTTTTATAATGAATATGGAAAAGTGATTTCATAATCAAATATTTTAAATTGAACTGGATTGAAATTGAATTGAAATCAATTTGAAATGAATTCGAATTTAATTGAATAGAAGGTAAATTCAAATTGAACTGAATAGAATATGAATTAAATTGAATTAAAATTCAAATTGAAATTTAATTGAATCAATTTGAAATGAATTCAAATTGAAGTGAAATTGAAATGAATTTGAATTGAAATTGAATTAAAATGAATTTGAATTGAAATTGAATTAAAATGAATTCGAATTGAAATTGAATTAAAATGAATTCAAATTGAAATGAATTCGAATTGAATGGAAATGAATGTAGAACGAATTTATAATGGAAAATTCACCTTTGATTTGAAATTGAATATGAAGTTGAAACTGTTTTGAAAACGAATTTAAAATGATTTATAAAACTCGTTTTGAATAGAAATCGACGAAATATATATTATATATATAATATAATGGCCTGAATAGAACGCGCCGCGCTGCGGTAGTTCGCAAATTTGGACCATTGACTTTGTACGGACATTGCGGGAGATCCGACCGTCGGATTCTCCTCAAACCAGAACCGTTGGGTTCGTATCGAAAATAGATTTACAATGAATATTTGAAATTTGAAATCTAACGGTTGGATTTGGAGATACGTCCAAATCAAATTTAGAAAAGGTCGTTGTAAGTGCAGTTCGACGACCGTTATTGGAAATCGACTATACGGGCCTTGATAAAATTATTAAAAATATCAATAAATTGTGAAAAATCAGAATATATAAATTGGAAATAACTGGGATGAAAAATTCCCTATTTGAAAGGATAAAATTGTATTTGTATCGAAATGAACTAGTTTCGAACTAGAATTAAAATCCAATATTTTTAATTAAATAAATTGGATTGGAAGTGGTTTTAAAAATAATCAGAATTTGATATTGAATATAAGCAGATATATTTTCTACTCAGAGCCTTGTATTTAATATCAAATGGAATTTTGGGTTTATCGTGAATCGTGTTTTAAATGACATCGGTTCTTTAACCCAATTAAAGATTAAAACTAAGTGTAGTTTTAATGAATTTTTAATTATATTAAAATGATCGAGAATGGAGTATCACCAGTTTTGCTCCGAGCGATAGTAAATCTTTAATTAGATTTAAACGTTAAATGGTAATTAAATTTACTGATAACACCGTTGTGTTAGTTATGGGGTAATAACAGTTTTGCTCCATGGGATAAATAGGTTGGGATTGGGAAATAAAATAAATAATTACTTCGGTGTGGTTCGCTAATCCCGACTAGTTTGGAAAACCATAATATGGTTTGAAATGATATTCAAAGGAAGATTAAAGAATAAATTTTAAATAATTTGTCTTTGATAAAATTAATGGGAACCTTTCCCTAAGAATGTGAAAATTTGAATAAAAGAATATTCTGAATTGGAACGAGGCGTATGTTGTGTTTGTGTAACACGTGTTTATTATATACGCGGGTTATTCGGAAAGTCCGGGTCTATACCAATTCTGAATAACCGTTTCGACGATAAGTCGAAGATGAAGACGGTGGTCGAAAACCGGAAGCCTTCACATCGTTTGGGTGATTACTGATGATCTTGATTGGGCTGTACACCCAAGATGAGGGAATCAGTTGGTGGTCGTTCAGACGTACTTGGAGATCGATGGATATGCGAGGAAAGTGCCTCCGGTTTCGTTCAGACCCAGAACGGACGTATAAATGGATTGTGTGTCTGACATTGGATTTTATTCTGTGTTGATTGATCTCTATTAAATATACATATGTTTGGTGGTGGAGAATTTATTCTCTTGCTTAACGCCCTTCTCTGAGACGTACGAGCTCAGAGGTTGTATATCGATGGACATCAGTGGCATGGAGTGAATTGCCTATGTGGCATGCCTAAGTGGCAGATGATCAAGGCTTCTGTTTAAAAGCAAAGTCTTGTGGTTGATGATCAAAGCATGGCCTGTGTGGTGCAGCTTTGTGTATAGCGTGAATTCGCGAGCCTCACACCCCGGTATGAGTCAGAAACGGGATAAAGACTACAGGGAGAGCATGACGTTTCTTTCTAGCTATGGGTGGTGTCGGTGCTTAAACTGGCCGACATTTATATACTTTTCACCTGTGTGGTTGTTAGAATGAGGCGCCTCGATATTAGGTCTGTTAGGACCGGGAAACGTGTGTTCAGGAATAATTAATCCTCAAAAGTAAGGTAGGACCAGCCCTGAAGCATCCAAGGATCATAGTGGGGTCCTGGGACATTTGCTAGAGTGCCTCGAATCGGAGAGGAGCTTGCCCCTTGCCTAGACTCATGATGGAATCCAATTTCCAATACGTGTCATTCGGTTTTATTTGTAGAGCCTAGTATGGCGACATAGTATATGGTAGCTATGCCGTCTATGATTTATACTTATGATTGAAGTTGTTTTCTTCACTTATAGTAATAATAAAAGATGAAATTTCACGTATGAAGCATTCTTCGGCTGTTATAAGGGAAAACCCTATCCTCTGGCTTGCGTTGCATTGTGTGGTGGGACCTGGGTCTTATAACAGCTTCATTGTTCTTTATTTAGCATTGCGCTGTTTGTTTAAGCACTTGTATTCTTGGGGTAAAAACCCGTTCCGTGTTATACGGCGTGGTCCCTTGATTTACCGAACTTTAAAATTAGAATTAATAACTATTTTAGTACTCACACCAGTCACATGACTGACCTGGAGTTTGTTGTTTTAACCTAAACTCTGGGTGCCCTTATTTTCGCACGGGCAGCTAGTAGTTTTGGTTTTGCAGATTTATATTCATAGGATCCTGATTTACAGCTGGAACGATGCTCGGAAAGCTCTGTATCCGTGTATTACTTTCAGTTGTATTTTGTATTATTTTCCGCTGCTATGTAATTTATTGTAACCTCTGATATTTATTGAACGTATTTTATTCATTTATACTCTGTATATTCTTGTATTCTGATGGAATTGTTGTAATAAAGAATGAAATGTTCTTCTGTTTGCGTTCTGATCTGTCGTGTTCTCATACGATCAGGGGTTTCGAAAGGTCTTAGTCGGTTATACGATCGATACGGATCGAGCGAAATTCCTAGCCGTCACATTTGGTATCAGAGCTTTGGTTTACAAAGATCGAGAACAAGGCACATTAGAACCATACAAAAGAATTCATCAGAATTTGGATTAGCAATATCCAATAAGAATGACTCGTTAGAGATAGGATCAGTAGTATCCTAAAACGAGTGTGAAGAGTATATTTTTCAAATAAAAATTAAACGAAATTTGTTTTGAAAATTTAAACCTTATTCAATGTGTTTGAATATTTTATTTATTTTGAATTTAGACAATCCAATATATAAGGATTTTGCATATACGCCTCATGAATGTATATTCGAGATTTTAATATACTGGATAGATATGGAATCACGCTCTAGTCGCTCGGAGATGATACTGATGATAGCGATCGCATCATCTGTATTTATGTACGAGCTTCAAAGGTGTGATATCTATATATTTCCATTAGACTGGTGTGAGAACCAAAACGTACATAGGTTTATTGTTGTGATTTGGCATCAAAAACATGATTTTCTGTATATATATCAAATTATGAATTTGAAACGTTAATCCACTAATTGATTGATGGTTGTGTTGTTTGTTTATTTGTTTGATATTTTGAACCATTACGCCTAATAGAATCAAATATTGAACTGTATGGAAAATTATTTGAATCTGCATACATGTACATGTGTATACATTGAACAGGTCATAGCAAGGAGGCTAAAGAAGAGGAATAAAATTGTTTGACCGACAAATAGGTACATGTTTATTGTATTTCTTGAGTTTTGGGTGATTTTGTTAGCCGATTGGCTAGCCGCTTGGCTTTTTCTTTTTATTTTTGATCGAAGAAGGCCATGGGAGGCTATATGAAATATCCCGAAATCCCCGGTGCATGGAAGGTTATGGCGAAATTTTTCGAAAATTTACGGTGTTAGCCAAATTTTTGAAAAATTTGAAAAGTTCTTAGAAACTGAAAAGTTGAAGAACTTAAGCCGTAGCGAAAATAATGAAAGTTGAGTTGGTTTTTAAAACAACTTTCGGCTTCGTTCCTTTTCGGGGACGAGAAGTTTTAAGTGGGGGAGATTGTAACAACCCGAAAATCTGGGCCAGTTTAAAAAATTTTATTTTGGCACTTTTAATTAATTTTGAATATTTAAAATGAATTATTTTAAATAATATCGACGAAAAATTTATTTTGAATAGAATTCAAACGTATATATTTATATAGATCGTCGTTAGAATATAAATATTTGTTTTAAATTATAAAAGGAATTGAAAATGGCGCGGTAGTTCGATAATTCGATTTCAAACTTCAAATGAATGTACAGGATTCGAAATAAACCGGAATTTAGAGAAACCAAAAATATTAGAATCTATTTGATAATATATTTCCAACGAATCCGAAAAATCGAAATTTCATAGCGTGAATCAATAGTTATGTCCAAATGAATTTTCAGAATAGTCGCAATGGAAGTCTGGCCCTTAAAAATGAGAATTTTGCAAACGACCTCGGATTTTGACGAAACCAATTTTGTTGGATCTATGATATCAAGTTATTGCTAGATTCCAATTTTCATAATTTTTCGAATCAATATGTGAGCGTGGCGAAGTAAAACGCGTTTGACCAGTTTCAATTGATTTTAATCGACTGGAAATTGGCCATTTTTCAAACAGTCTCAGAATTTGACGAAACTAGTTTGGTTAGGACCGTATCGTCAATACGAAGCTAGAAAATATTTTTCTGGAATTTTTCGAGTTAGTATGGGACCCCAGTAAATCGAAATGCGCGTTCAAATTCAATATATAGAGTTATATTTTGATTTGATGAAAACTGATCGAAATGATCGAATCGGATTACGATACATATCCCATTGTGTTCGAAATGGGAGCAATTAGCTATGGACGACAGGCGGTGGGCCTCGTTTAGAGGTCGAATGAAAAAGTCAAGTTTTTAAAATTAAAAATAAATTTAGAAAATATATCTCCCCCTCTCTGCTTAATTCCTCTCAGCCCCCCCCCCTACTCAGTCAAACACAGTCAAAAGAAAAATAAATTAAAAAAAAGGAGAACCCGTCGGATCTCGTTCGCCCTCCTCTTGGAGGTGTCGCCGCCACCCTCCACGATCAGCGCTTCCCTTCCCCGAGCCTCCCCCTCTCCTTCCCAGGCCGACGCGCGATCCGCCCCCCACCGACGCAAGTCGCGCCGCCCACCACCATCACCGCCGACCTCGCTGTCCCCCATCTCTCCTTCCACCGCTACCTCCTCTTCTCCTTCTCCCCTGTCCGCTCCTAAAATGCGCCGCCCTCTCCTCGATTTCCCCTTCCTCCTTCTACCGCCTCCCTCTCCTCTGGCACAAGCTCCAACGCTCGAAACCCCACATCGAAGGAACCCTCCGCCTATGCCTCCGCCTCACCCCCCTCCGAAGAACAGTACGTTTTTTTCTTACTTTGTTTATTTAGTATATTTCAATTCTTTTCTGTAATGTTTTTTTTAAATGAAAAAAATTAGATCTTTATTGTTAAGTAAAGATTTGATTTTTATAAAAGAAGAGTTACGATTTTTAGTTTATAAAATTTGATTTATATGTAACTGAATAGGATTAAAAATTAGATTTTTATGAATATAAAAGTTTGATTTTTAACTATATAAAAGCTTTGATTTTTAGTTAAAGGAAAGGTTGGATTTTTATGAATGTAAAAATATGATTTTTATTATATAGAAAGGTTAAAAATATAATTTTTATATTATAGAAATGTTAAAAATATGATTTTTATATTATGTAGATAATAAATATTCGATTTTTATTATGTAGACGAAGTCGAAATATATATAAAAATATAATTTTTATATAGAATGAAGCGTTTTAAAAATAGATGAAGCAAAAATAAAAATATGATTTTTACTTATTAGGATAAAGCAATAAAAATATAATTTTTATTTGAACAGCGTGAAAGGACAGTATTGGATTTACAAATGGATTCAGGCGATTCAGCAGTTCAACAGCAAAGCACGGCGGAGTGGAACCCTCTGTGAGAACTTCTCACCTTTTATTTTATTTTCTATTAATAAAATATATACTAGGATGCAGACGGTGTTTAGTAGCACCCGACACCACTGTCCACAGACCATGGACTTGTTTAATTGGTTGCATAGATTAGTTAGATTATTTGAGTTGAATTTGGTTGTTTGGTGAATTAAAATTGGTTTGATTGATGTGTGTATGGCATGGGCCATCACTAGACCGGGGATAAGGCTAGGCCTTGTCCCGTTTCTAGTATCGTGTCGTTATGCCACCGAAATTTTCAAAACAAAAATAAGTTAGAAAAATAAAAATAACATTTTTACTTTTTAGATGAACTGAATAGAAATTCATGTGTTAAAATAAAATATTTTATCGTTAAAAATATAATTTTTAACGTGTGTGTGAATAAAATAAAATATTCATTTACAAACCAGACGGTTTGTTTATGTACGCTGATTTGACTGATATTGATTGGGACGATAAATTTTACACATCGCCCAACTGCACAAATAATATTCAGTGTTTGTTGATGTGAAACCCCACACGGGTATTGGGATGATATTTAACGTACACTAGTCCCAATTGTATAGTTTTTTGTTGATCGATAGGTTGACAAACAAGTGGTGTTGTGCACTTTGGATGATGGTTGAATATTTATCGTTGCTATTATATACATGTGTTGTATGTAATCCGTATAATTAACATTATGTGGTAATTGATTGGGCCTCATTCCAATTGGGAAAATAAAGAATATTATAAAATAAAGATTCATGTGTTGAACGTAATCATTTGTTGAGATTAGTCAGGTGTTGAACGAAATGTTTTAACAATAAAAATTAACATCTTTATCAAAATTTTATAAAATATATTACATAACAAAAATAGTTGTGTTGACAGTACTCATTTGTTGAGATTAGTCAAGTGTTGAAAAAATATAGATTCATGTGTTGAATAGAATAAATATTCATTTGTTGAATAGAATAAAGAAGTCTTTGAAAAATATAAAGTCGTGTGGATTAGAGATGCGTTATTTTGACGCGAACGATATTTTTATCGGTTTTATTCGTTTTATAATGAATATTGAAAAGTGATTTCATAATCGAATATTTTGAATTGAACAAGATTGAAACTGAATTGAAATCAATTTGAAATGAATTCGAATTTAATTGAATAGAAGGTAAATTCAAATTGAACTGAATATAATACGAATTAAATTGAATTAAAATTCAATTTGAAATTTAATTGAATCAATTTGAAATGAATTCAAATTGAAGTGAAATTGAAATGAATTCGAATTGAAATTGAATTAAAATGAATTCGAATTGAAATTGAATTAAAATGAATTCGAATTGAAATTGAAGTAAAATGAATTCAAATTGAAATGAATTCGAAATGATGGAAATGAACGTAAAACGAATTTGTAATGGAAAATTCACCCTTGATTTGAAATTGAATATGAAGTTGAAACTGTTTTGAAAACGAATTTAAAATGATTTATAAAATTCGTTTTGAATAGAAATCGCCGAAATATATATTATATATATAATTTAATGGCCTGAATAGAATGCGCCGCGCTGCGGCAGTTCGCGAATTTCGACCATTGACTTTGAACGGACATTACGGGAGATCCGACCGTCGGATTCTCCTCAAACCAGAACCATTGGGTTCGTATCGAAAAGAGCTTTCCAATGAATATTTGAAATTTGAAATCTAACGGTTGGATTTGGAGATACGTCCAAATCAAATTAAGAAAAGGTCGTTGTAAGTGCATTTCGACGACCGTTATTGGAAATCGACTGTACGGGCCTTGATAAAATTATTAAAAATATAAAAAATTGTCAAAAATCATAATATATGAATTGGAAAGAACTGGGATGAAAAATTCCCTATTTGAAAGGATAAAAATGTATTTTTATCGAAATGAACTAGTTTTGAACTAGAATTACAATCCAATATTTTTTAATAAATAAATTAGATTTGAAGTGGTTTTAAAAATAATCAGAATTTGATGTTGAATATAAGCCAATATATTTTCTATTCAGAGCCTTGTATTTAATATCAAACGGAATTTTGGGTTTATCGTGAACCGTGTTTTAAATGACATCGGTTCTTTAACCCAATTAAAGATTAAAACTAAGTGGAGTTTTAATGAATCTTTAATTATATTAAAATGATCGAGAATGGAGTACCACCAGTTTTGCTTCGAGCGATAGTAAATCTTTAATTAGATTTAAACGTGAAATGGTAATTAAATTTATCGAAAACACCGTGGTGTTAGTTATGGGGTAATAACAGTTTTGCTCCATGGGATAAATAGGTTGGGATTGGGAAATAAAATGCATAATTACTTCGGTGTGGTTCGCTAATCCCGACTAATTTGGAAAACCATAATATGGTTTGAAATGATATTCAAAGGAAGATTAAAGAATAAATTTTAAAGAAATTATCTTTGATAAAATTAATGGGAACCTTTCCCTAAGAATGTGAAAATTTGAATAAAAGAATATTCTGAATTGGAATGAGGCGTATGTTGTGTTTGTGTAACAAGTGTTTATTATATACATGGGTTATTCGGAAAGGCCGGGTCTATACCCATTCTGAATAACCGTTTCGACGATAAGTCGAATATGAAGACGGTGGTCGAAGCCCGGAAGTCTTCACATCGTTTGGGTGATTACTGATGATCTTGATTGGGTTGTACACCTAAGATGAGGGAATCAGTTGGTGATCGTCCAGACGTACTTGGAGATCGATGGATATGCGAGGAAAGTGCCTCCGGTTTCGTTCAGACCCAGAACGGACGTATAAATGGATTGTGTGTCTGACATGGGATTTTATTCTGTGTTGATTGATCTCTATTAAATATACATCTGTTTGGAGGCGGAGAATTTATTCTCTTGCTTAACGCCCTTCTCTGAGACGTACAAGCTCAGAGGTTGTATATCGATGGACACCAGTCGCATAGAGTGAATTGCCTATGTGGCATGCCTAAGTGGCAGATAATCAAGGCTTCTGTTGAAAAGCAAAGTCTTGTGGTTGATGATCAAAGCATGGCCTGTGTGGCGGAGCTTTGTGTATAGCGTGAATTCGCGAGCCTCACACCCCGGTATGAGTCAAAAATGGGATACGGAATACAGGGAGAGCACGACGTTTCTTTCTAGCTATGGGTGGTGTCGGTGCTTAAACTGGCCGACATTTATATACTTTTCACCTGTGTGGTTGTTGAAATGAGGTGCCTTGATATTAGGTCTGTTAGGACTGAGAAATGTGTGTTCAGGAATAATTAATCCTCAAAAGTAGGTAGGACCAGCCCTGAAGCATCCAAGGATCATAGTGGGGTCCTGAAACATTTGCTAGAGTGTCTCGAATCGGAGAGGGGCTTGCCCCTTGCCTCGACTCATGATGGAATCCATTTTCCAATACGTTTCATTCTGTTTTATTTGTAGAGCCTAGTATGGCGACATAGTATATGGTAGCTATGCCGTCTATGGTTTATACTTATGATTGAAGTTGTTTTCTTCACTTATAGTAATAATAAAAGATGAAATTTCACGTATGAAGCATTCTTTGGCTGTTATAAGGGAAAACCCTATCCTCTGGCTTGCGTTGCATTATGTGATGGGACCTGGGTCTTATAACAGCTTCATTGTTCTTTATTTAGCATTGCGCTGTTTGTTTAAGCACTGGTATTCTTGGGGTAAAAACCTCTTCCGTGTTATACGGCGTGGTCCCTTGATTTACCGAACCTTCAAATAAGAATTAATAACTGTTTTAGTTCTCACACCAATCACATGACTGACCTGGAGTTTATTGTTTTAACCTAAACTCTGGGTGCCCTTATTTTTGCATGGGATTCTAGTAGTTTTGGTTTTGCAGATTTATATTCACAGGATCCTGATTTACAGCTGGAACGATGCTCGGAAAGCTCTTTATCTGTGTATTACTTTCACTTGTATTTTGTATTATTTTCCGCTGCTATGTAATTTATTTAACCTCTGATATTTATTGAATGTATTTTATTAATTTATACTCTGTATATTCTTGTATTCTGATGGAATTGTTGTAATAAACAATGAAATGTTCTTCTGTTTGTGTTCTGATCTGTCGTGTTCTCATATGATCAGGTGTTTCGAACGGTCTTAGTCGGTTATACGATCGATACGGATCGAGCGAAATTCCTAGCCGTCACAGTTATGGAAATTTGAAAGATATATTTATATCGTTATTTCCAATACGGTATTTGTTGGTTGTAGAATTTGATTTTGAATATAAGCCGATATATTTTCTATTCAGAGTCTTGTATTTAATATCAAATGGGATTTGGGTTTGTCGTGAATGGTGTCTTCATTAACACTATTCTTAGACCCAGTTGAGAAAAAGATTAAATCTTTTTTTATTTTAGATTTAGAAGTGTATCAATTAAATGATATTTAATTGGAATTGAACTGGAATTTATTTTTGGGTTTATCGTGATCGGTGTTTTAAATAAAATTTGTTCTTTAATCCGACAATTAATGGAATGTGATTTTGGGTTATCGTGAACGGTATCTTTAATAATACTGTTCGTAGACCCAATGGAGTTAAGAAAATCAGAAATTAACTAAAGATTAGTTAAGTTGAATGGTTTCTTGGGTATTGATCTGATGTTGGTTTCGGCCTTCGGGGTTATTACTTAGGGAATTGTTCACTTGCTAATTTACGGTTAAAGGCTGGTGGAAATGAAATGCGATTTTGGGTTTATCGTGAACCGTGTTTTAAATGACATTGGTTCTTTAACCCAGTTAAAGATTAAAACTAAGTGGAGTTTTAATGAATCTTTAAATAGATTGAAAAGTGAATTTGATAATTAAAATTATCAAATTCAAGGAATGATCGAGAATGGAGTACCACCAGTTTTACTCCAGGCAATATTTAAATCTTTAATTAGATTTAAACGTGAAATGGAAATTGAATTACCGATAAAACCGTGGTGTTAGATATGAAGTATTATCAGTTTTACTTCATGGGATGAATAGGTTGGGTTGGGAAATTTAACAATTGATTACTTCGGTAAGGTTCATTAATCCCGACTAGTTTGGATAAACCATAAATTGATATTCAAAAGAAGATTAAAGAATAAATTTAAATAATTTATCTTTGATAAAATTAATGGGAACCTTTCCCTAAGAATGTGAAATTTAGCAACTAACTAAAGATTAGTTAAGATGAATGGTTTCCTTGGTATTGATCTGATGTTGGTTTCGGCCTTCGGGGTTAGTATTTAGGGAATTGTTCTCTTACTAATTTACGGTTAGTGACAGATGAATTGGAATGAGGCGTATGTTGTGTTTGTGTAACACTTGTTTATTACATACACGAGTTATTCGGAAAGACTGGGTTTATCCCATTCTGAATAACTAAATCGACGATAAGTCAAAGATGAAGATGGTGGTCGAAGACCGGAGGTCTTCACATCGTTTGGATAATTACTGACGATCTTGATTGGGCTGTACACCCAAGAGGAGGGAATCATTTGGTAGTCGTCCAGACGTACTTGGAGATCGATGGATATATGAGGTACAAGGTGCCTCCGATTTCGTTCAGACCCAGAACGGACTTGTAAATGGATGTGTGTCTGACATCGGATTTCATTCTGTGTGATTGATATCGTTTGCATAGCGTGAATTGCTTGTGTGGCATGCAAAGATGCAAATAATCAAGGCTTCTGTTGAAAAGCAGAGTCTTGTGGTTGATGAACAAAGCACGGCCTTTATGGCATCGCTTTGTGTAACGTTAATTCCCGAGCCTCATACCCCGGTATGAACCAAAAACAGGACGAGGACCTCAGGGAGGACATGCGTTTTCTTCTAGCTAGGTGGTGTCAGTGCTTAGACTGGCTGACATTTATATACTTTTCACCTGTGTGGTTGTTGCTGTTGCGAAGCACCTTGGATTTATCGGTCGTTCTCGAACCGATGGAGTCATTCGTTGGCTCATTTACACCCCAAAGGGCGGGGAAACGTAGTGTTCAGGAATTTTTATCCACATAGGTGGATGGCCCTGTCTTTCCAAGGGTCACTAGAGCTCTGATCCTGAGGCTCGGGCTAGACAGTCTCGAATTCGGTAAGGACTATCTTTTGCCTTGGTTGATGACGGAAATCCAATTTCCAAATACGTGACTGTGCGGTTTTGATTGTATACCTATATTTGGCGACAAGATATATGGTACCCATGCCGCCTATGATTGATACTTATGATTTGAATTTTTTTTTAAGAAAAAAACATATAGACACTAGTAATAATATCAAATTCTTTTGTTTTATTCGTATCAAGCATATTTTGGCCAATATAAGGTAAAACTCTATCCTTCGGTTTGCGTTGCATTGTGTGATGGGAACTGAGTCTTATAATGGCTTCATTTTTATAAAAAGCATTGCGATGTTTAAAAGATGTACTTGTTTTAAAGCATTGGTAATCCAATGGAGTAAACCCGTTCCGTGTTATACGGCGTGGTCCCTTGATTTACCTAACTTTAAAACAAAGATTAAATAACTGTTTTTGTTCTCACACCAGTCACATGACTGACCTGGAGTTTATTGTTTTAACCTAAACTCTGGGTGCCCTTATTTTCGACACGAGCAGCTAGTAGTTTTGGTTTTGCAGATTTATATTCACAGGATCCTGATTTACAGCTGGAACGATGCTAGAAAAGCTCTGTATCCGTGTATTACTTTCAGTTGTGTTTTGTATTGTTTTTCCGCTGCTATGTAATTTATTGTATCTCTGATATTTATTGAATGTATTATATTTATTCATTACTCTATATATTCTTGTAATCTGATGAAGTGGTTGTAATTAACAATGAAATGTTCTGTTTGTGTTCTGATTTGTCGTGTCCTCAAAACAATCAGGGGTTTCGAACGGTCTGGGTCGGTTTAGCGACTGATTCGGATCGAGCGAAATTCTTTGTTGTTATAGTTGGTATCAGAGATTTGGTTTACAAAGCTCAGAGAACAAGGCACATTAGAACCATACGAAAGAATTTATCATAGATTGGATTAGTAATATCCAATGAGAATGACTCGTTAGAGATAGGATCAGTTGTATCCTAGAACGAGTGTGAAGAGTATATTTTTAAAAATGAAAACAATTTGTTTTGAAAATTTTAAATCAATTATTCGTATTTGGTTACTTATTTTAAATTGATTTGGACAATCAAATATATATAGATTTTGCATATACGTCTGATCCACGTGTATTTGAAGTTTTAATATACTGGATAGATATAGAATCACATTGTAGTCGCTCGGGGATAATTCTGGTGATGTCGCGACATCATCAGTATATTTGTTCGTGTTTCGAAAGTGGGATTTCTATATGATTCCAATTGACTGGTGTGAGAACCAAAATTAGATAGGGCTTATTGTTGTGATTTGGCATCAAAAATGTGATTTTTGACTATATATCAATGTTATGAATTTGAAATGATAATCAACTAATTGAATGCTGGCTGTGTTGTTTGATTATTGTTTGATTATTGTTTGATTAATTAAATGTTGATTCTTTAGCCAAATTGAACCAAATAGTGAATTGTATTGAAAATTGGTCGCATTTGCATGCATATACATGTACTTACATTGAACAGGTCATAGCAAGGAGGCTAAAGAAGAGGAATAAAATTGTTTGCCCGACAAATAGGTACATGTTTATCGTATTTCTTGAGTTTGGGGTGATTTTATGAGCCGATTGGCTAGCCTCTTGGCTTTTTCCTTTACTTTTGGATTGAAGAAGGCCATGGGAGGCTATATGAAATATCCCGAATTCCCTGGTGCAGGGGAGGTTATGGCGAAATTTTTCGAAAATTTAGGATGTTAGCCAAATTTTTTGAAATTTTTTAAATGTTCTTAGAAACTGAAAAGTTGAAGAACTTAAGCCGTAATGAAAGTTGAGTTGATTTGTAAAACAAATTTCGTTCCTTTTCGGGGACGAAAAGTTTTAAGTGGGGGAGATTGTAATAACCCGGAAATCTGAGCCAATTTAAAATTTTTATTTTGGCAATTTCGATGAATTTTGAATATTTAAAATGAATTATTTTAAATAATAACGGCGAGAAATTTATTTTGAATAGAATTCGAACATATATATTTATATAGATCGTCGTTTGAATATAAATATTTATTTTAAATTATAAAGGAATTGAAAATGGCGCGGTAGTTCGAAAATTCAATTTCAAAGTTCAAATGAATGTACAGGATTCAAAATAAACCGGATTTTAGCAAAACTAAAAATATTAGAATCTATTTGAGAGTATCTTTTCAACGAATGCGAAAGATCAAAATTTCATAGCGGGAATCAAATGTTATGTCCAAATGAATTTTCAGAATAGTCGTTATGGAATTCTGACCCTTAAAAATGGAAATTTTGCAAACGACCTCGGATTTCGACGAAACCACATTTGTTGGATCCGCAATGTCTAGTTATTGCTAGATTCCAATTTTCATAATTTTTCAAATCAATATGTGAGTGTGGCAAAGGAAAACGCCTTTGACTAATTTTAGTTGATTTTAATCGACTAGAAAATGGCCATTTTTCAAACGGTCTCAGAATTTGACGAAATTAGTTTTGTCAGGACCGTATCGTCGATACGAAGCTAGAAATAATTTTTCTGGAATTTTTCGAGTCAGTATGTGACCCCAGTAAATTGAAATGCGGGTTCAAATTCAATATATATAGTTATATGTTGATTTCGACGAAAACTGATCGGAACGATCGAATCAGCTTGCGATACATATCCCATTGTGTTCGGAATTGGGGTGATTAGCTATGGACAACAGTCAGTGGGCCTTATTTCGAGGTCGAAATAAAAAGTAACTTTATGAATTATAAAATTTAAATATAACAAAATATATTGAAGCTTGGTCAGCCCTCTTATAACCTCTTCCCCTTCTTCCCCCTTTCATTTTCAGAAATGAATAAATAAATAAAAAGGGGGGGAGCCATCGCGCCGCGCGCGATAGCCACCGCCGCCGCCAGGCACGGCGCCGTGCCCCATCCTCCTCCTCTAGCCTCCGATCTCCCTCTTCTCTCTTCTTCCTCCTATTCTTTCCACGTGACGCCAAGACCCCTCCCCAAAGCCCACGCCCTAGGCAACCACACCTCCCTCCCCTTCTGCTCCGCCTACCTCGCGCCCATCCCCCTCCTTCTTCTCCGGCGCCCCCTCTCTCTTCCCTGCTTCTCAATGGCAGCGCCCAAAAACCGAATCCCCAACCTCGGCTCCACCCATACTCGCTTGAACCGCCGCCAGCCCTCATCACCCCCGACCTCGAGCAACTGAAACCGCACTTACCGATTTGAACCGTGGGTTTTCTTATTATTATTATTTTAGGTTTATTTAAAAAGCTTAAATTATTTATTCTATAAAATCTGAAATTTCTTCATAAGTAAAATCTAGGATTTTTATATATATTAGCAAAGGAAAGATCGGATTTTTATACAAATGGATTTGAAATAAAAAGGTACGATTTTTATAGGTGGAAAGGTATGGTTTTGATTATCATGAAGACGTTATAAAAATTCGTTTTTTATTTGATAGGAATATTAAAAATATAAATTTTATATCATAGGAATAATAAAAATATGATTTTTAGTTTAGGAAGTTTGGATTTTTATATGAACAGATTTGAAATCAAAATGTGATGTTTATATTGAAAGTGAACAAAGAAAAAATTAGATTTTTAGAATATAAATGGCGAGATTTTTATAGTTATAAAGATGAGATTTTTATCTCTAGAAGCACATGATTTTTATAAGATGGAGTAAATAAAATTTCGATTTTTATTTGAGTAGCGAAGTAAAAATTTGATCTTTATATATGAAATAGTAATATAAAAATATAATTTTTATATAGAATAAAGCGTCAAAAAAATTATATATGAAGTAGAAATATAAAAATATCATTTTTATATAGAAAGTAGCGTCGTAAAAATATATGGAGTAGAAAATAAAAATATGATTTTTATTTATTGAAACGAAGTGATAAGAATATAATTTTTATTTGAACAGCATGAAAAGAACTGCATTGGCATTTCAAACAAATCTAGACGTTTCAGCAGTTCAAAAGCAAAGCACGGCGGAGTGGAACCCTCGGTGAGAACTTCTCACTTTTAATTTAATTTTCTAGTTAATAATAAATACTAGGATGCAGACGGTGTTTAGTAGCACCCGACACCCATCATCCACAGACAATGGACGGCTTGTATGCTTGTTTGTTTGATTGTGATGTGAAAATTGATTGTGTGATGGAATAAATATTTTATAGTTAAAAATATAATTTTTAACGTGTATATAAAATAAAGATTTATAAACAAATCGAACGATTTATTTATATACAAACATTTGACTGATACTGATTGGGACGATAAATTTTACACATCGCCCAACTGCACAAATAAAACCTGTGTTTGATTGTTTGTAACCCCACATGGGTATTGGGATGATGTTGGGCATACACTAATCCCAATAAATAGTTGTATGTCGATCAATTGATAGACAGGCGGTGTAAGCGTTGAATATTTACATTCAATGCTTATATAGTGTAGAATGCACTTTGGATGATAGATTGCTGTTTTCATTGTGTTATACACATTTGTAGTGTGAAAACCCATATAATCATTATATGGTAATTGACTGTGTCTGATTCCAGTTTAGAATTATCGAATATATTGAAATATTTGAAAAGAAATATTTGAATAGAAATATTTGAATAGAAATATTTGAAAAGAAATATTTGAATAGAAATATTTGAAATAGAAATATGTAAAGCCGGGTCGATTAGATTGACGCCATTTTGACGTGAACGATATTTATATCGATTTTATTCATTTATATAATGAATATCGAAAAGGAATTGATTTCAAAATATATTGTTTTGAAAATATTATCATTTATATATCGATGATATGGAATATTCAATTTTGATTAGAAATTGAATATGAAGTTGAAATCATTTTGAAAACGAATTTAAAACGATTTATAAAATACGTTTTAAAAGGAAATCGACGAAATATAATATATATATATATATTATAATGGCCTGAATAGAACGCGCCGCGCTGCGGCAGTTCGCGGATTTCGACCATTGACTTCGAATTGACGTTGCGGGAGATCCGACCGTCGGATTCTCCAAAAACTGGAACAGTTGGGTTCATATCACAAAGAGCTTTCTAAGAATATTAGAAATTGAAAATCTAACGGTTGGATTTGGAATTATGTCCAAATCAAATTTGGAAAAGGTCGTTGTAAGTGCAGTTCGATGGCCGTTGATGGAAATCGACTGTACGGGCCTTGATAAAATTATTAAAAATATTAATAATTAATGTAAAATCATAAGAATTGATCTGTAAAGAACTGGGATGAAAAGCCCATATTTGAAAAGAAAAAAAATGTATTTTTATCAAAAAGAACTAGTTTTGAACTAGAATTATAAATTCAATATTTTTAAAATAAATAAATTGGATTTGAAAATACCCAGGATTTCCAATATATAGATTGGAAATGGATTTGAATCGAAATAGTCTTCGGAATATTTCAATGTGGGATTTTGTGATTATACAGATATTGTTATGGAAATTTGAAAGATATATTTTGTAACAACCCAGAAAATCTGAACCAGTTTAAAATTTTTAAATTGGCTAAAATAGTGAATTTTAAATATTTAAAATAATTATTTTTAATAATATCGATGAAAAGTATGTTTGAATTGAAGTTTGAAAATAAATATAATTAATTTTAATTATAAACAAGGCCTAAAATGGCGATGTAGTTTCGAAAATAGAATTCAAACTTCGCCTGACTGTACCGGGTGCAAAACCTAACGGATTTTAGTGAAACCAAAAATATTTAAATCTATTAGTGAGTATCTTTCTAACGAATCTGAAAAATCAAAGTTTCATAACGAGAATCGAAAGTTATGGCCAAATGAATTTTCAGAAAGGTCGCTATAGAATTTATACCGCCCGTGAAAATAGACATTTTGCATACGACCTCGGAATTCAACGAAACCACTTTTGTTGGATCCGGGATGTGAAGTTATTGCTAGGTTTCAAATTTCATAACTTTTGAAGCTAGTATGTGAGCGTTGCAAAGGAAAACGTGTTTTGGTCAATTACAGTTAAATTGGATCGACCAGAAATGAGCGTTTTTGCAAACTGTCTCAGAATTCGATGAAACTAGTTTTGATGGGACCGTATCGTCAAAACATAGCTAGATTTATTTTTTTGGAAATTTTCGAATCAGTTTGTGTCACTGGAAAATTGAATTGTACGTTCAAATCGAATATTGAATGTTATATATTTTAATTTGAAGGAAAACTGACTGAAACAGTCGAATGGGCCTTCGAAACATATCCCATTGTGTTCGGAATGGGGGTAAAACGCTAGGGACGACAGTCGTTGGGTCGGGATTGGGGTTCATGTGTGAAAGGGGTATTTTCGGAATTTAAAAATATATAAATTAAAGAAAAAATTTCATTGGCCAGAAGTTTTCTCCCTCCCCGACTATTCTCTATCGCGCACGTCGGAAAAGAGGCGCCACCTTCTCTCCTCCGTTCCTCCTCCTACACGCAAAATTAGACCCTGCTCCAGTTTGGAATTTTGTAGAGCTCAGAGAGATCTTCAAATCCATATAAAGTTTGGATTTTTTTTCATTGAGTTGTTTGGGAGAATCGAGCTCGTGAAGTTCGGAGGTTTCCACCGCCGTTTCTCGCGCCTGCCGCCACCAAGCTGGGACCCACCTCCGGCGAACCAGCGCCCCACCTCCCCCTTCGACCTCGCGCAACCCGATCGTGAAACCGTTACTCCGTTTGATCCCAAATTTAAACCTAGGTTTGAACAATTTCTGAAAGGTACGGCCAGATTTATTTTCAACAGTTTTAACACCTTTAAACCGTTGCAAACTTTGAAAAATCATATCTTTTTGTTGTGTTATCGAAATTCAGTGAAACAAGAGACAGTGGACTCGTGTGGACGTCTTTTACATTTTAGAAGAGACCGCATATTTTTCTGAACCTTCTGCAATTTTTGGTGGAGTGGAACCCAATGTGAGATTTCTAAATTATAAAAGATGTGGAAAACGACGATGTATAAATTATATAGTCGATGTATGAATTATATAAGTGTTGTACACCTCTTGTATAAGCGTTGTATAAGTTGTACGTTCGATATATAAGTTATATATGCGTTGTAAAAATTATATATGTGTTGAAATAGAAGTGAAATGCTTATATAATATATATATATATATATATATATATATATGTATGTATGTATGCCCCTCGTCCACAAACCATGGACTATATTTATTGGTTGTGATTGGTGTGAAAACTGGTTGATAGCGAATGATTGATTTGAATTGTTTGTGGTTTGAAATTGAATGATTGTGGTTGAAAAATACCCGTTTGTGGTTGAGAAATATTTGGTTGAAACCACATAAGATTAGTTTGTAGAAATGAAATAAATATACATGCCTCCTGCGTGCGAACTAGATGCATGATTCCCCATTGTCAAAAGCTGCGAGGCTTTAAGGTAGAGCGAGGAGCCGTACTAGGGACGACCCCGGTTTTAACTACCTTGCCGTTATGCTGCCGAAATTTTGAATAATATTCATGTGTTGAATGGTATTCGTGTTTTAAATATAAAAATCACATTTTTTTATCGATATATATAAACTATAGAAAACCTTCATGTGTTGAATTGAAATTCATTCGTTGAATAGAAATTCATATATTGAAAAATATTCGGGTTTTGAAATAAATTGTTTTACAATAAAAATCACATTTCTACTATATACATGAATTGTTAAAAATTGTGAAGTGTTGAAATAAATATCTGTTGGATAAAAATATCATTTTTATCGAATGTATGAATTGAATATGGTTTTGAAATCGAAGAATCAATTATAAATATATATATAATTAAAATTAAGATATATCGAATAACGACGCTGTAGTTCGAAATTTGAAATCGAAACTTCAAACGATTGTGCTGGGAGATCCAACCGTCGGATTTCCCCAAAACTAGAACCGTTGGATTCGTTTTGAAAAGATCTTTCTAATGATATAAATTTTGTGAAGATCCAACGGTTAGATTTTCAGATATGTGTAAATCAAATCTGAAGAAAAACAGCGCCACGGCCGCGTTATGGCCTGAAGCGTCGTTTGAATAAAATGGCTATTTTTAAATAAATAAAAATAACGATGAATCATTATAAAATATTATAAACGATATGGAATATAAAATTTAGAAACTAACTGAAGGTTAGTTAAGTCGAATGGTTTCCTGGGTTCTAATCTGATGTTGGTTTCTTCCTTGGGGGTTAATATTTGGGAAATCGTTCTCTTACTGATTGACGGTTAGTGACTAATGAATTGAAATAAGGCGTGTGTGGTGTTTATGTAGAACTTATTTATTATACACGCGAGTTGCTCAGAAAGACCGGGTTTATCCCATTTTGAATAACTGAATCGACGATAAGAAATCGAAGATGAAGACGGTGGTCGAAGATCGGAGAGATTCACGTCGTTTGGATGGTAACTGATGTCCTAATTGGGAGGAATCCCGAAATACGGATAATGAGTGGGGATCATCCAGACGTACATGGAGATCGATGGATATGCGAGGTATATAGTGCCTCCGGTTTCGTTCAGACCTAGAACGGACTTGCAAATGGACTGTGTGTCTGACATTGGAATTCATTCTGCGTGATTGATAGCCATCAGTTGCATGGTGTTGAATTGCCTGTGTGGCATGCTAAGATGCAGTGATCAAGGCTTCTGTTGAAAAGCAAAGTCTTGTGGTAGATGATCAAATCACCGCCGGTGTGGCGTAGCTTAGTGTATAACGTGAATTCGCGAACCTCACACCCCAGTATGAACCAGAACGGGGGAGGACATCAGGGAGGGCATGCGTTTCCTTCAAGCTAGAGGTGGTGTCAGTGCTTAAACTGGATGACATTTATATTATTTACACCTGTGTGGTTGTTGCTATTGCGAGGCGCCTCGGATATATCGGTGACTGTGTGAAGATGATAGAGTCATTCGTTGGCTCATTGACGCCCCATAGGGCGGGGAAACGTAATGTTCAGGCATAATAATCCACATCGATGGACCGGCCCTGACGATCCAAGGTGCAGTTGCGGCTGTTCCTGAGACATGGGCTAGAGCATCTCGAATCGGAGAGGAGCTTGCCCCTAGCCTCGGTTCATGACGGAAATCCAATTTCCAAATACGTGACTGTGCGGTTTTGATTGTATATATATATGGCGACATGATATATGGTACCCATGCCGTCTATGATTGATAGTTATGATTGAAAAGTGTTTTGAAACCTATAAACACTAGTAATAATATCAAATGCTTTTGTTTTATTCGTATCAAGCATATTTTGGCCATCATAAGGTAAAACTCTATCCTCCGGTTTGCGTTGCATTGTGTGATGGGAACTGAGTCTTATAATGGTTTCATTTTTATAAAATGCATTGCGATGTTTTAAAGATTTACTTGTTTTAAAGCACTAGCAATCCAATGGAGTAAACCCGTTCCACGAAAGTGGCGTGCTCCTGTGATTAGCCATATTATATATGTGTTAAGTAGATTTCTCATACCAGTCCCATGACTGACTCGTAGTTTGTTTCACTTGCAAACTCGGGTGTCCCTATTCCTACACAGGCATCCTTCTATTCAGGTTTTAGCAGGCTCTTTCTGGATAGCTGGAGCTGAAGATGGATTCTATCATTTATCTATTTTTATGCTGTTCAGCTCCTATTGTACATATTATGTTGTTTTCCGCTGTTGACATTTATGTATAGCTGAACTGTATTTGTACTAAGTATGATCTTGTATACTGCGTAACTCTGCTGATTATTGTTTATTCAGTATTATCTGTCCATTATCTGGTGTATTTATTTATTTTTGTTCTGTTATTTCTGTTTATGTGTTGTATTCCAAAGATTACCCTTAACGTCGTGGTACGGGGTTTCGGGGTCGTCACACGTGGTATCAGAACTTTGGTTAACCTTAGCTCAGGAATAAAACACGTTAAAGAACTCGTCAGAGATAGAACCAGTAGTGTTCTAGGGCGAGTGACTCATTACAGATAGGATCAGTAATATCCTAGTATGAGTATAGCAGAATCAGAACTACTCGTTAGAGACGGGGTCAGAAATGCCCCAGAACGAGTTGAGAGCTATATGTTTATAAATAACGTAGTTGTGATTATGTATATAGTCTGGTTTTAGAAATATAATTTTTGAGTATATAAAAGATATATATTTGAAAAGTTAAAATAAATTGTTTGATGTTTGTGTTGTGTGATTTAGAGTTGATTAATTAAATTATTAGAATGATAGTTAATTAAATCAATAATAGAATTAATAGTAGAATTTATTCGAATAAATCACAAAAAAAAATTGGACTGTTTTAGAAATAGCTAGAAATATATATACATGTGCATTATATATGTTTGAACAGGTAAATGGATTAGCTGTTGAGTAAAGATTTTATTTGCGTGCCCGACAAATAGGTAAACCTTAATGAGTTCGATGCGCAATTTTACTATTATATCTACTCCTGTGAGTGCCATTGGATGCGGAATGCTGGTTATTCTATGTGAAATAAATAAATGTCGCCATAGGATAGTAACAATTAATTTTGAACTACACTGCATGGCATATTTCTTGAAGATGGCATACTTCTTGAAGATAGAATACTTCATCATATACCAAAGAAGCATTTGGAGCTTGCGTGACGAGGTTGAAGATTTACCATACGAGCGAGAGGCTTGTATGGTGATGACTATATATTACAGGTTGAACTGATGAAAGATACGGACTATTTATTACAGGTTGAACTGATGACTGATATGGACTACTTAAATTGTAACGATAAAATTGCAAGATTAATAAAAACCCCACACGGGTCTGGAGTTGACAATAATCACGTCTCTCTAGTTATTAGATACGACACACAGACTATTTATTTCCCAACGGGACGAGGTGACGAGGATTTATCCTCTGGAGCATTTAAAATACACACTCCCTCAGGCTTTGACAGGGTGAAGAGAATTTATTCTCTGGAGTTATTATCTATACACGCTCCCCTGTAAACACCATAATATATCACTATAAATATGTGTATGCTTTATAGGATTTATTGGGTACCTAATACTACCCAATAAATTTCCAAACCCTCCCCGTACAAAGGAGGTTATGGCGAAATTTTTCGAAAACTCCGGGTGTTAGCCAAATTTTTGAAGAAGTTGAAAACTCAGAAACTGGAAAGTTGGAGAATGGAAGCCAGATTGAACGTAGAGTTGATTAATCAAACCACTTTCGACTTTGTTCCTTTTCGGGGACGAAAAGTTTTAAGTGGGGGAGATTGTAACAACCCGGAAAATCTGAACCAGTTTAAAAATTTTAAATTGGCTAAAATAGAGAATTTTATATATTTAAAATAAATATTTTAAATAATATCGATGAAAAGTATGTTTGAATTGAAGTTTGAAAATAAATATAATTAATTTTAATTATAAACAAGGCCTGAAATGGCGCTGCAGTTTCGAAAATAGAATTCAAACTTCGCCTGACTGTACCGGGTGCAAAACATAACGGATTTTAGTGAAACCAAAAATATTTAAATCTGTTAGTGAATATCTTTCCAACGAATCTGAAAAATCGAATTTTCATGACAGGAATCAAAAGTTATGGCCAAATGAATTTTCAGAAAGGTCGCTATAGAATTTATAGCGCCCGTGAAAATAGACATTTTGCATACGACCTCGGAATTCGACGAAACAACTTTTGTTGGATCCGGGATGTGAAGTTATTGCTAGGTTTCAAATTTCATAATTTTTGAAGCTAGTATGTGAGCGTGGAAAAGAAAAACGTGTTTTGGTCAATTACAATCAAATTGGATCGACCAGAAATGGGCCGTTTTGCAAACGGTCTCAGAATTCGACGAAACTAGTTTTGTTGGGACCGTATCATCAAAACATAGCTAGATTTACTTTTCTGTAATTTTTTGAATCAGTTTGTGGCCCTGGAAAATTGAAATGTACGTTTAAATCGAATATTGAATGTTATATATTTTAATTTGAAGGAAAACTGACTGAAACAGTCGAGTGGGCCTTCGAAACATATCCCATTGTGTTCGGAATGGGGGCAAAACGCTAGGGACGACAGTCGTTGGGTCTGGATTGGGGTTCGTGTGTGAAAGGGGGTATTTTCGGAATTTAAAAATATATAAATTAAAGAAAAAATTTCATTGGCCAGAAGTTTTCTCTCTCCCCGACTATTCTCTATCGCGCACGATGGAAAAGAGGCGCCACCTTCTCTCCTCTGTTCCTCCTCCTACACGCAAAATTGGACCCTGCTCCAGTTGGGAATTTTGTAGAGCTCGCAGAGATCTTCAAATCCATATAAAGTTTGGATTTTTTTCATTGAGTTGTTTGGGAGAATCGAGCTCGTGAAGTTCGGAGGTTTCCACCGTCGTTTCTCGCGCCTGCCGCCACCGAGCTGGGACCCACCTCCGGCGAACCAGCGCCCCACCTCCCCCTTCGACCTCGCGCAACCCGATCGTGAAACCCTTACTCCGTTTGATCGCAAATTCAAAACCTAGTTTTGATCAATTTCTGAAAGGTATGACCAGATTTATTTTCAACAGTTTTAACACCTTTAAACCGTTGCAAATTTGAAAAATCATATCTTTTTGCTGTGTTATCGAAATTCAGCGAAATAAGAGACAGTTGACTCGTGTGGACGTCTTCTACATTTTAGAAGAGACTGCATATTTTTCTGAACCTTCTGCAATTTTTGGTGGAGTGGAACCCAATGTGAGATTTCTAAATTATAAAAGATATGGAAAACGACGATGTATAAATTATATAGTCGATGTATGAGTTATATAAGCGTTGTACACCTCATGTATAAGCGTTGTATAAGTTGTACGTTCGATATATAAGTTATATATGAGTTGTAAAAATTATATATGTGTTTAAATAGAAGTGAAATGCTTATATAAAATATATATATATGTACACCCCTCATCCACAAACCATGGACTATATTTATTGGTTGTGATTGGTGTGAAAATTGGTTGATAGCGAATGATTGATTTGAATTGTTTGTGGTTTGAAATTGATTGATTGTGGTTGAAAAATACCCGTTTGTGGTTGAGAAATATTTGGTTGTAACCACATAAGATTAGTTTGTGGAAATGAAATAAATATACATGCCGCTTGCGTGCGAACTAGATGCATGATTTCCCATTGTCAAAAGCTACGAGGCTTTAAGGTAGAGCGAGGAGCCGTACTAGGGACGGCCCCGGTTTTAACTACCCTGCCGTTATGCTGCCGAAATTCTGAATAATATTCATGTGTTGAATGGTATTCGTGTTTTAAATATAAAAATCACAATTTTTTATCGATATATATAAACTATAGAAAACCTTCATGTGTTGAATTGAAATTCATTCGTTGAATAGAAATTCATGTGTTAAAAAATATTCGGGTTTTGAAATAAATTGTTTTACAATAAAAATCTCATTTCTATTATATACATGAATTGTTAAAAATAGTGAAGTGTTGAAATAAATATCTGTTGGATAAAAATATCATTTTTATCGAATATATGAATTGAATATGGTTTTGAAATCGAAGAATCGATTATAATTATATATATATAATTATAATTAAAATATATCGAATAACGACGCTGGAGTTCAAAATTTGAAATCGAAACTTCAAACAATTGTGCCGGGAGATCCGACCGTCTGATTTCCCCAAAACTGGAACCGTTGGATTCGTTTTGAAAAGATCTTTCTAATGATATAAATTTTGTGAAGATACAACGGTTAGATTTTCAGATATGTGTAAATCAAATTTGAAGAAAAACAACGCCATGGCCGCGTTATGGCCTGAAGAGTCGTTTGAATAAAATGGCTATTTTTAAATAAATAAAAATAGCGATGAATCGTTATAAAATATTATAAACGATATGGAATATAAAATTTAGAAACTAACTAAAGGTTGGTTAAGTCGAATGGTTTCCTGGGTTCTAATCTGATGTTGGTTTCGGCCTTCGGGGTTAATATTTGGGAAATCGTTCTCTTACTGATTGACGGTTAGTGACTAATGAATTGGAATAAGGCGTGTGTGGTGTTTATGTAGCACTTATTTATTATACACGCGAGTTGCTCAGAAAGACCGGGTTTATCCTATTCTGAATAACTGAATCGACGATAAGAAATCGACGATGAAGACGGTGGTCGAAGACCGAAGAGATTCACGTCGTTTGGATGGTAACTGATGTCCTGATTGGGAGGCATCCCGAAATACGGATAATGAGTAGGAATCATCCAGACATACGTGGAGATCGATGGATATGCGAGGTATATAGTGCCTCCGGTTTCGTTCAGACCCAGAACGGACTTACAAATGGACTGTGTGCCTGACATTGGAATTCATTCTGTGTGATTGATAGCCATCAGTTGCATGGTGTTGAAATTCCTGTATGGCATGCTAAGATGCAGTGATCAAGGCTTTTGTTGAAAAGCAAAGTCTTGTGGTAGATGATCAAAGCACCGCCTGTGTGGCGTAGCTTAGTGTATAACGTGAATTCGCGAACCTCACACCCCGGTATGAACCAGAAACGGGAGAGGACATCAGGGAGGGCACGCGTTTCCTTCTAGCTAGAGGTGGTGTCAATGCTTAAACTGGCTAACATTTATATTATTTACACCTGTGTGGTTGTTGCTGTTGCAAGGCGCCTCGGATATATCGGTGACTTTGTGAAGCCGATTGTAACAAACCGTATTTTGAATAACATGTTATAACGTAAATCAAGGAAAAATTAAATGTTAAAATCTGAATTAAGGGAAACGGCCTATTCCATTGCGTTCGTCTCAGAAAAATACGTGAAATAGAGTCCGTGTTTTCGAAAATCGGAGTCCGTATGACCGAGTTATGGCCCGTCGAAGTTTTCAGAAAATCAAGAGTTTAAAAAACAGTTCGAAAAATCAAATCTGGAGCCAAACAGTCTGGGTGGGAAAATTTCCCGCCCAGCCCCAAGTCGACTGGGGAGTCGTCTTGGGAGTCGACTTATCCCAACTGGTGTCGACTGCCCAGTCGACACTCCTGTCGACCTGGGTGATCGGGCCAGTTTGGCCTGGTGCACCTGTTTTGGTTCCTGGGTCTTGTTTTGTTGGCTTGTGACGTGATTTGATGGCTCATATCTGAATTAGGGTTAATCCTATGGCCTAAACTAACCTAAACTTCTATATAAGCACGCTTAGACCTACCCTAAACCCTCATTAATCATTCCTACAACTAAGTACTGCCCAAATGATCCTTAATCATGGCATCCATCTTCTTCAACTTGAGAGCTTGAGAGCCTAAGCTTGATCTAAAGCAAAGGAGCCATCTTTCTTCATCAAAACAAGGATCTTTCTTCTTATTTCTCAAGGCTTGGAGTGGATCTTATCTTTATTTGGGGATTTTTAGTGTGGCTTCGTCTCAATCTTGTTCTATTTTATTCTAGATCTCATAGCCGCGATTTGTAAGCCCTATTCTACTCTTAGATTTAAACTATGAACTTAATATGACATGTAGCAAGTTGAAATGGGATTTTTGTGTAACACTTTCCTTTCATCTATCATTGTATGCATAGATCTATACAGGACTCTTTTGATCTATGGTTATGGGACTATCACCTTGAATTTTTGGGTATAAAGCTATGAGCTTTATTTGGGATTTGTGCATAATGCAACATAGAACCCCTCATGACCTTGATGTTAACTTGCCTATGATGTTATGAACTATATGATAATCACAAGTTATCACTCTATGTCAACTATTACCATGTTATCACCAATTTGCTAAGTTGATGTCATGCATGTTTTGAAGCCAATAATGCCATATGCTAATTGTGATGAACACCTTTGCTTCATTTATCACCATGTTAAACTTGTGATAGACTTTGCCACTTTATGCCCAACTTGTCATATCATTATGTTCCCCCTTTTGATCTATTTGTGTTGATGCGAACTTACGTGCGATGGGGTTACATTATGGGTAAACTTAAATGGCATGAAACATGACTTGAAAATATGACATGTGATTATGCTTGAAAACATGAACATGGACATGACATGTAGAAAACGTAAAAGTGGCCAACTCTAGGTTGGGTTGAGTTTGTAGCATAAATCTACCCGGAACCGACCGACTTAACTAGTAGCTACAAACAACAGGACCCAATGTGATAAGTTGGTCATGTTGCACTTAAAAACCCGAGGTTAGACAAAGTTGTGGTGTAAAGCTACCCGGACCCGCCCGGCTTAACTAGTAACCACAACAAGGTCTAATGTGAGAGGTTGGGTGCATTAAGTTAATTAATTCCACATGATAGGGTTAAGTCATGGACCACTTTAATACTTAACCAGTTGAACACGATGGATTGACAGGGTTAAGTCATGATCCTTGGATACACTTAACCAACTCGATACATGGTTTGGATAGGGTTAACCACACTTAACCCATTAGAAACCCTAATTGCGTGGTCCCTTTCAGTAGTAACCCACTTGATAGTATCATGATACCCTAGGGACTAGGCTAGGGTGGGGCACGATTTCTGGGCTGATTAGAAGCGACCAAAATGGACGGCTGAGTAGGTGCGACGGTGTAGGTTCAGGCGGACTATGGTCGTGCACATAGTCCGGAGTTGAAAAAGCAGACACGGGCACCAGTAGGTTTTGACTGTGCGTGCTTGTTTTTGTGTCAGTGGTTGGCACCCTAGGGCTTGATACACCCTAGGGTGGACCTAGCACAGTTGACTACATTTCCTGATTGGGTCGAATGACACCGACACTTGACGAGTTAGGCCTATAGGGAGCCGATTGACTAGACCGTGTAGTTGGACCTTGATTTAGGTCATCTCATGATATTGGGCCAAGATTGGGCCAAGGGATCATTTCTTGTTTATAATTGACATGGGTTAGAATACTAGTACACTTTTGGTGCAACTTAACCTTGTATATGCGATGCCACACTAGATCTATCTTGTTAACTTTTCACCATGCCAGTTATCATCCTATGTTTCATCTCTATTTTACATGTCCAGTTAACTTTATTAGTTTTTATACTAATAGTAGGTAGGACTTACCAGTCTTTTTGACTGACCCGTTTTCTTTCGCTTCTTTTCTTCCGTCCCCCCCCCCCAAGGTTCTTAGGATGGGAACACTAGCACCTAGCTTGGAGCTTTAGCTTGCTTACTGGATAGCTCATGTACGGTTTGGACTTGATCTCGCTATGGCTTTACCACGTCTACTTTGGGGATAGTTTACTTTATGTTATTTCCAGTTTCCAGTTTATGTTTCTAGACTTGTAGTAGCTGGAAAATAATGACATAGTACTTTTGATGTAAGTCGACTATGGTTTTGAAATAGTAGTTTTATCCGCTACTTTATTTACTTTGTTTTACTTATATGTTTTGTCTTGTGATATCTTCATGCATGTTGACCTTGACAAACACCCCTCCAAAGCCAGTGTACTTGCAAAAGTGACCTTGGCGGAGGTGGGGTGTTACATTTGGTATCAAAGCATAAGGTTTACGAGATTGAACAAAAGGTTTTTAAAACTTACTTTTGAAGAACTATTTTCAAAACCGATTATAAAGAAGTATTTTCCCAAGAAAAAGTCTAGTTTATTTTAAAAGGCTATTCCCCAAAAGCCATTAGCACTATCCTTTGTTTCCTCATTCTGAATCTATCTTTTTCCTTCATTTCAGCATGGCCGATCTTAACCTTCCCCAGGGAATACCCATACCCGGATGGTTCCGAAGGTTCTTGGAAGCTAGGGCCAACGGCGCAGGCCCTGCAGACTTTCCTCCTCCTCCTCCCGTAGCTGAGGTTCATCCTCCTCCTCAGCATCCACAAGCGGATTTCGCGAAGATTTGCAAGGACTTTAAGGCGATGGGTGGCAAGAATTTTATTGGGACGGAGACTTTCGTTGAGGCCAGAAATTGGTTGAATGAAACTGAAGACCTTTTTGCTATCTTTGATATAGATGACCGTCGGAATGTTCTGTTGGCGGTATGGCTATTGAAAGAGGAAGCTGCTTATTGGTGGGAAGTCACCACCGCTACTAGGCCTATAGAGACTTGGGACGACTTTAGGATGAGGTTTGGGCTTAAGTTTCTATCATCTACTGAAGAAAATATGCAAATGGAGAGGTTTATATCTTTGAAGCAAGAGGACATGGCTGTTAAGGAGTATGTGAATAAGTTTAACCAGCTTGCTCGATTCAGTTTAGACATGGTTAACAAAGCTCAGAAGAAGGCTCTACGCTTTTCTCAAGGATTGAATGAGCCATTGCAAGGTTTGGCCATGTCTCATATACCCATGGGGGCCACTTTTGAGAGCTTAGTGGATATGGCATTGCTTCAAGGAGATGATAAGAATGGCAAGAAAGAAGTTAAGAGTAATGAGACACAAACCAAGAAGGTGGATTCCAAGTGGGGAGGCAAACAGAGCAACCAGAAAAACAAGAACTACAAGAAGGGGAACAAGGGAAACAACAACAATAAGGCAAGGGAGACAAGGAAGTGCAACTACTGTGGGATCACTGGGCACTTGGCCAAAGACTGCAGGAAAAAGAAGAGGAAGTTGGGCGAATGCTTTCATTGTGGAGAGACTGGACACTATAGCAAGGATTGCCCTAAGAAGCAAGGACAGGGGTAAGGACAGACTCAGCGAGCAGGACCTTCTGGAGGGCAAGTGCATGCTCTCAACACCGCTCCAGTTCTTGATCGAGGATAGTATTTCTGTAGAAAGCCTTGTTTACATTTCTGATTTTCCTGTTCGCACCTTATTCGATTCTGGCGCATCGCATAGTTTTATTTCTTCTGATCTTGTTGAAAAGTTGCACCTAAGTACTAGTCTAGTTGAGGATCCCGTTAGTGTTTCAAATCCAATTGGGGGTTCCGCCCATTTATCTATGATTTGTATGGATTTGAGGATTTCTATCTTGAGCGTAGAATTCATGTGTAATGCTTATGTCCTCGGGTTTTTGGGATATGGGTTGATTTTGGGCATGGATTGGTTGTCCAGTTATGGAGCCATTCTTGATTGTGAGCATAGGGTGGTGAGGCTCATGACTCGCCTCGGTAATACCCTAGAAATTTCTTGTAATCCTAGAGATCCCGTCATGTTATGTTATCTTGAATCCCTCGACTCGTCAGTTGATAATCTTCAATCTATGAGGGTGGTCCGAGAATATCTCGATGTCTTTGAAGAGGTTAAGGGGTTACCCCCTGAACGCGAGATAGATTTTCGCATTTATCTTGTTGATAATGCCAAGCCAGTTTCATTGCCCGTTAGGCACACGGCCCCGCGAGAAAGAAAAGAGCTTAGTAAGCAAGTCAAGGAGTTTCTTGAGAAGAATTTTATTAGGCGAAGCATTCAGAATGGGATTCTCCGGTGGTATTCGCTACTAAGGCGGATGGTTCGCTTCGTCTATGTGTTGATTATCGTGAGTTGAACAAGCTGACAAAGAAGAATAGACACCCGTTACCGAGGATTGATGATCTCTTTGACCAGCTTGTAGGTGCTTCTGTTTTCTCTCAACTCGGTCTAGCCACCGGATTCCATCATCTTAGAGTGGCTGAAGATAGTATTGACAAGACTGCGTTTAGGACTCCAGATGGATTCTTTGAATGGCTTGTCATGCTGTTCGGTTTGACTAACGCACCCGCTTACTTTGTTGATTTGATGAGTAGGGTGTTCAGGGAGTTCCTTAACAAGTTTGTGGTCGTTTTCGTGGATGATATTCTGATCTTCTCAAAGGATGAGGAAGAACATGCTAGACATCTCAAGGAAGTAATGAATACGCTTAGAGCTCATCAATTGAAAGCCAAGTTCTCTAAGTGCCATTTTTGGAGAAGGGAAGTTCGGTTTCTTGGACATATAGTTTCTAAGCAAGGCATAACTGTGGATCCCGCGAAAGTGATTGCGGTTCAAGACTGGAAAACTCCCAAGAATGCAACTGAAGTAAGAAGTTTTCTCGGTCTGGCAGGCTACTATAGGAAGTTCATTAAGGACTTCGCTAAGATTTCAGCTCCTCTTACCAAGTTAACGAAGAAGAACTTAGTCTTTGCATGGGACTTAGAGTGTGAGCTTGCTTTTCAGAGGCTTAAGAGAACCCTTACCACAGCCCCAGTTCTAGCGTTACCTGATGGGGGTAAGATGTTTACCGTGTACAACGATGCATGTGGCACGGGATTAGGTGCTTTTCTGATGCAAGAAGGAAGAGTGATATGCTATAGGGGTAGGCAACTTAAAGTTCATGAGAAGAACTATCCCACACATGACTTGGAGTTGGCGGCGATTGTCTTTGCACTTAAATCATGGCGCCATTATCTTCTAGGCGAAAGGTTTGAGTTATATACTGATCATAAGTCTCTAAAGTACCTCTTTTCGCAAAAGGATTTGAATCTAAGGCAACAGAGGTGGATGGAATTCTTGGCATCTTATGACTTTGATATAGCTTATACCTCTTGCAAGGGTAATGTTGTGACAGATGCACTAAGTAGGAAAAGGTTGATTTGAGCCCTTTATTTGTTGAGATGAAGAATCTAGAGTTCTTAGCAACCTTTGATTTTACACTTGTTGTTGAGTCGATGACTAGCATGTTAGCATCTCTTGAGCTTAGACCTACACTTCTTGATCAAGTAGGGACTTCGCAGAAGGAAGACCCACAGATAGTCGAGATCATGGATAAGTTGATTCGTAGTGAGACGTCCAGTCACCTCGCTAGATATGCTATTGATGACAAGGGGTGGCTAAGGCGTGATGGATGACTATGTGTTCCACAAGTGGGAGACTTAGTGAATAATGTTCTCGAAGAAGCTCATCTCTCGAAGACGACTATACATCCTGGAGGGGATAAGATGTATAGGGATATGAAGCGCATTTTCTTTTGGGCTGGTATGAAGAAGGACATGGCCGAGTTTGTTTCAAAATGCATGGTGTGTCAACAAGTGAAAGCCGAATCGAAGAAACCCGGTGGGCTATTGCATCCATTGGAGGTCCCGCAATGGAAGTGGGAAAGTATCTCTATGGATTTTGTGGATGGATTGCCTAGGTCAAGGAAAGGGAATACTAGAATATGGGTCATAGTTGATAGACTTACGAAGAGTGCTCACTTTATTCCGGTGAAGAGCTAGAGGACCGCATCATGGCTAGCATCTGTTTATCTTCGAGAGATAGTGCGATTGCATGGGGTTCCTTCTAGCATAGTTAGCGATCGTGACCCAATCTTCACTAGCCAGTTCTGGAATAGTTTGCAAGAGGCGTTGGGTACGCAATTGAATCTAAGTACGGCCTATCACCAACAGACGGATGGTCAGACCGAAAGGGTGAATAGGGTACTAGAAGATCTGTTGAGGCTATGCATTCTTGATTTTGGTGGTACTTGGGAAGATCATCTTCCTCTAGTGGAGTTTGCTTATAATAACAGCTATCAGGCAAGCATAGGGATGGCACCATTTGAAGCTCTATATGGAAGACCGTGCAAGTCACCAACTTGTTGGTGGGAGACCATGGATAAGCTTATACTTGGGCCCGACATGATAAGGGACACTTCCGAGAAGGTTGAGTTGATTCAAAGACGGATGAAAGCGGCCCAAGATAGACAGAAATCCTATGCAGACAAGCGAAGGACTGACCTGGAATTTGAAGTTGGAGATATGGTCTTTGTGAAAGCTTCTCCCTTGCGTAGTTTGGTTCGTTTTGGAGCAGTTGGGAAGCCGACACCAAGGTTTGTAGGACCCTTCCCTATCACAGAGAGGATTGGGAAGATGGCTTATAAGGTGGAATTGCCCGAGAAGCTGGCCGGGGTGCACAATGTTTTTCATGTCTCGCATCTCCGAAAGTGCCTACATAAGTCAGCCGAAGTGGTTGAGCCTAGCATTCTTGAAGACGTGGAGGTAGAGAAAGAGACAAACCTAAGGCGAGCTCCGATTCGTATCTTGGGAACGGAGATCAAGAAGCTAAGGAATTGAGAAGTCAAGTTAGTAAAGGTTCAGTGGAGTGAACCCGAAGAGGACGCAACTTGGGAAACCGAGGAGAAGATTCGCGCGCTTCACCCATTTCTTTTTGAGGGTACATTCTCAATCTCTTTTCTTATAAGCTAGCATATCTATCTTTTGCTATCCATGTTTATCTGGTTACTTCGTTAATCTTGTCATGAGAACCTTAGGTAGAAACCCTTTGGATGAAACATGTATTTGAAACATGTTATGCTTGATGTTTGCAAGTGGTTGCAAGTGGATACTCGTGCATGCATGATACACATTAGGCACTAAGATCGGCTCACACACTTTCATGTTGCATATGGATGAGTGCTTATACTTATTTATGGATGAAACTTGTTATGCTATCACGTGGATGTTGCATATGGATGAATGTTATGTGCACTCATGTCGAGATTACGAATTATGTTAGGAATTTGCATACATATGGACTCATTTCACTAACATACTTTGCATTAAGGAGATTTACTGAATCAGTAACCGCCTGATTTTTCGCATTAGATAAGTACATATACACACACCTTTCACATATGATCATACAACATTTAGAATCTTTTAAGGACAATGACTTCTCGTGGATGATGTTTTGAGTAGATGGATGATGGATGGTAGGATACGTTCTTCCTAACTTAGAGATTTCGGGGACGAAATCCTTTAAGGCAATATGTTATAACGTAAATCAAGGCAGAATTAATTGTTAAAATCTGAATAAAGGAAACGGGTTGTGCCATTGCGTTCGTCTCGGAAAAATACGCGAAATAGAGTCCGAGTTTTCGAAAATCGGAGTCCGTATGACCCAGTTATGGCCCGTCGAAGTTTTCAGAAAATCCAGAGTTTAAAAAACAGTTCGAAAAATCAAATCTGGAGCCAAACAGACTGGGTGGGAAAATTTCCCGCCCAGCCCCAAGTCGACTGGGGAGTCGACTTGGGAGTCGACTTGCCCCATCTGGTGTCGACTTCCCAGTTGACACCCCTGTCGACCTGGGTGGTCGGGCCAGTTTGGCCTGTTGCACCTGTTTTGGCTCCAGGGTCTTGTTTTGTTGGCTTGTGACGTGATTTGATGGCTCGGATCTGAATTAGGGTTAATCCTATGGCCTAAACTAACCTAAACTTCTATATAAGCACCCTTAGACCTACCCTAAACCCTCATTAATCATTCCTACAACTAAGTGCTGCCCAAATGATCCCTAATCATGGCCTCCATCTACTTCTACTTGAGAGCTTGAGAGCCTAAGCTTGATCTAAAGAAAAGGAGCCATCTTTCTTCATCAAAACAAGGATCTTTCTTCTTATTTCTCAAGGCTTGGAGTGGATCTTATCTTTATTTGGGGATTTCTAGTGTGGCTTGGTCTCAATCTTGTTCTATTTTATTCTAGATCTCATAGCCGCGATTTGTAAGCCCTATTCTACTCTTAGATTTAAACTATGAACTTAATATGACATGTAGCAAGTTGAAATGTGATTTTTGTGTATCACTTGCCTTGCATCTATCATTGTATGCATAGATCTATACATGACTCTTTTGATCTATGGTTATGGGACTATCACCTTGACTTTTTGGGTATAAAGCTATGAGCTTTATTTGGGATTTGTGCATAATGCAACATAGAACCCCTCATGACCTTGATGTTAACTTGCCTATGATGTTATAAACTATATGCTAATCACAAGTTATCACTCTATGTCAATTATTACCATGTTATCACCTATTTGCTAAGTTGATGTCATGCAAGTTTTGAAGCCAATAATGCCATATGCTAGTTGTGATGAACACCTTTGCTTCATTTATCACCATGTTAAACTTGTGATAGACTTTGCCACTTTATGCCCAACTTGCCATATCATTATGTTCCCCCTTTTGATCTATTTGTGTTGATGCGAACTTAAGTGCGATGGGGTTACGTTACGGGTAAACTTAAATGGCATGAAACATGACTTGAAAATATGACATGTGATTATTCTTGAAAACATGAACGTAGACATGACATGTAGAAAACATGAAAGTGTCCAACTCGAGGTTGGGTCGAGTTTGTAGCATAAATCTACCCGGAACCGACCGGCTTAACTAGTAGCTACAAACAATAGGACCCAATGTGAGAAGTTGGTCATGTTGCACTTAAAAACCCGAGGTTAGAATAAGTTGTGGTGTAAAGCTACCCGGACCCGCCCGGCTTAACTAGTAACCACAACAAGGTCTAATGTGAGAGGTTGGGTGCATTAAGTTAATTAATGCCACATGATAGGGTTAAGTCATGGAACACTTGAATACTTAACCAATTGAACACGATGGATTGATAGGGTTAAGTCATGAACCATGGATACATTTATCCAACTCGATACATGGTTTGGATAGGGTTAACCAAACTTAACCCATTAGAAACCCTAGTTGCGTGGTCCCTTTCAGCAGTAACCCACTTGATAGTATCATGATACCCTAGGGACTAGGCTAGGGTGGGGCACGATTACTGGGCTGATTATAAGCGACCAAAAGGGACGACTGAGTAGGTGCGCCGGTGTAGGTTCAGGCGGACTATGGTCGTGCACACAGTCCGGAGTTGAAAAAGCAGACACGGGCACCAGTAGGTTTAGATTGTGCGTGCTTGTTTTTGTGTCAATGGTTGGCACCCTACGGCTTGATACACCCTAGGGTGGACCTAGCACAATCGACTACATTTCGTGATTGGGCCGTATGACACCGACACTTGACGAGTTAGGCTTATAGGGAGCCGATCGACTAGACCGTGTAGTTGGACCTTGATTTAGGTCATCTCGTGATATTGGGCCAAGATTGGGCCAAGGGATCATTTCTTGTTTATACTTGACATGGGTTTGAATACTAGTACACTTTTGGTGCGACTTAACCTTGTATATGTGATGCCACAATTGATCTATCTTTTTAACTTTTCACCATGCCAGTTATCATCCTATGTTTCATCTCTGTTTTACATGTCCAGTTAACTTTATTAGTTTTTATACTAATAGTAGGTAGGATTTACCCGTCTTTTTGACTGACCCATTTTCTTTCGCTTCTTTTCTTCCGTTTCCCCCCCCCCCCCCAGGTTCTCAGGGTGGGAACACTAGCACCTATCTTGGATCTTTAGCTTGCTTACTGGATAGCTCATGTACGGTTTGGACTTGAGCTCGCTATGGCTTTACCTCGTCTACTTTGGGGATAGTTTACTTTATGTTATTTCCAGTTTCCAGCTTATGTTTCTAGACTTGTAGTAGTTGGAAAATAATGACTTAGTACTTTTGATGTAAGTCGACTATGGTTTTGAAATAGTAGTTTTATCCGCTACTTTATTTACTCTGTTTACATATATGTTCTGTCTTGTGATATCTTCATGCATGTTTACCTTAACAAACATCCCTCCAAAGCCAATGTACTTGCAAGAGTGACCCTGGCGGAGGTGGGGTGATACTCCGATGGAGTCATTCGTTGGCTCATTGACACCCCATAGGGCGGGGAAACGTAGTGTTCAGGCATAATAATCCACATCGGTGGACCGGCCCTGACGATCCAAGGTGTAGTTGTGGCTATTCCTGAGACACGGGCCATAGCGTCTAGAATCGGAGAGGAGCTTGCCTCTAGCCTTGGTACATGACGGAAATCCAATTTCCAAATACGTGACTGTGCGGTTTTGATTGTATATATATATATATATATATATGGCGACATGATATATGGTACCCATGCCGTCTATGATTGATAGTTATGATTGAAAACTGTTTTGAAACCTATAAACACTAGTAATAATATCAAATGCTTTTATTTTATTCGTATCAAGCATATTTTGGCCATCATAAGGTAAAACTCTATCCTCCGGTTTGCGTTGCATTGTGTGATGGGAAATGAGTCTTATAATGGTTTCATTTTTATAAAAAGCATTGCGATGTTTTAAAGATTTACTTGTTTTAAAGCACTGGCAATCCAATGGAGTAAACCCGTTCCACGAGAGCGGCGTGGTCCTGTGATTAGCCATATTATATATGTGTTAAGTAGATTTCTCATACCAGTCCCATGACTGACTCGTAGTTTGTTTCACTTGCAAACTCGGGTGCCCCTATTTCTACACGGGCAGCCTTGTATTCAGGTTTTAGCAGGCTCTTTCTGGATAGCTGGAGCTGAAGATGGATTCTATCATTTACCTCTTTTTATGCTGTTTAGCTCCTATTGTACATATTATGTTGTTTTCCGCTGTTGACATTTATGTATAGCTGAACTGTATTTGTACTAAGTATGATCCTGTATACTGTGTAACTCTGATGATTATTGTTTATTCAGTATTATCTGTTCATTATCTGGTGTATTTATTTATTTTTGTTCTGTTATTTCTGTTTATGTGTTATATTCCAAAGATTACCCTTAACGCCGTGGTATGGGGTTTTGGGGTCGTCAAATATTTATTTCGTTATTTCCAATACGGTATTTGTTGGTCGTAGAATTTAATATTCAATATAAGCCGATATATTTTCTTTTCAGAGCCTTGTATTTAATATCAAATGGGATTTGGGTTTGTCGTGAATGGTGTCTTCATTAACACTGTTCTTAGACCCAGTTTAGAAAAAGATTAAATCTTTTTATTGAGATTTAATGAAGTGTATCAATTAAATGATATTTAATTGGAATTGAATTGGAATTGATTTTTGGGTTTATCGTGAACGGTGTTTTAAATAACATTTGTTCTTTAACCCGACAATTAATGGAATGTGATTTTGGGTTGTCGTGAACGGTATCTTTAATAATACTATTCTTAGACCCAATGGAGTTAAGAAAATCAGAAATTAATTAAAGATTAGTTAAGTTGAATGGTTTCTTGGGTATTGATCTGATGTTGGTTTCGGCCTTCGAGGTTATTACTTAGGGAATTGTTCACTTGCTAATTTACGGTTAAAGGCTGGTGGAAATGAAATGAGATTTTGGGTTTATCTCGAACCTTGTTTTAAATGACATTGGTTCTTTAACCCAGTTAAAGATTAAAACTAAGTGTAGTTTTAATGAATCTTTAAATAGATCGAAAAGTGAATTTGATAATTAAAATTATCAAATTCAAGGAATGATCGAGAATGGAGTACCACCAGTTTTACTCCAGGCGATAGTTAAATCTTTAATTAGATTTAAACGTGAAATGGTAATTGAATTTACCAATAACACCGTGGTGTTAGACATGAAGTACTACCAGTTTTACTTCGTGGGATGAATAGGTTGGGTTGGGAAATTTAACAATTGATTACTTCGGTAAGGTTCGTTAATCCCGACTAGTTTGGATAAACCATAATTTGGTTCGAATTGATATTCAAAAGAAGATTAAAAAATAAATTTAAATAATTTATCTTTGATAAAATTAATGGGAACCTTTCCCTAAGAATGTGAAATTTAGCAACTAACTGAAGATTAGTTATGATGAATGGTTTCTTGGGTATTGATCTGATGTTGGTTTCGGCCTTCGGGGTTAGTATTTGGGGATTTGTTCTCTTACTAATTTACGGTTAGTGACAGATGAATTAGAATGAGGCGTATGTTGTGTTTGTGTAACACTTGTTTGTTATATACGCGAGTTATTCAGAAAGACCGGGTTTATCCCATTCTGAATAACTGAATCGACGATAAGTCGAAGATGAAGATGGTGGTCGAAGACCGGAGGTCTTCACATTGTTTGGATAATTACTGATGATCTTGATTGGGCTGTACATCCAAGAGGATGGAATTAGTTGATGGTCATCCAGACGTACTTGGAGATCGATAGATATGCGAGGTACAAGGTGCCTCCGGTTTCGTTCAGACCCAGAACGGACTTGTAAATGGATGTGTGTCTGACATCGGATTTCATTCTGTGTGATTGATATCGGTTGCATAGCGTGAATTGCCTGTGTGGCATGCTAAGATGCAAATGATCAAGGCTTCTGTTGAAAAGCAGAGTCTTGTGGTTGATGAACAAAGCACGGCCTTTGTGGCATCGCTTTGTGTAACGTTAATTCGCGAGCCTCACATCCCGGTATGAACCAAAAACAGGACGAGGACCTCGGGGAGGACATGCGATTTCTTCTAGCTAGGTGGTGTCTGTGCTTAGACTAGCTGACATTTATATACTTTTCACCTGTGTGGTTGTTGCTATTGCGAGGCACCTTGGATTTATCGGTCTTTCTCGAACCGATGGAGTAATTCGTTGGCTCATTTACGCCCCAAAGGGCGGGGAAACGTAGTGTTCAGGAATTTTAATCCACATCGGTGGACCGGCCCTGTCGCTCCAAGGGTCACTCGAGCTTTGATCCTGAGGCTCAGGCTAGACAGTCTCGAATTCGGTAAGGACTATCTTTTGCCTTGGTTCATGAAGGAAAACCAATTTCCAAATACGTGACTGTGCGGTTTTGATTGTATACCTATATATGGCAACATGATATATGGTACCCATGCCGCCTATGATTGATACTTATGATTTGAAATTGTTTTAAAAAAAAACATATAGACACTAGTAATAATATCAAACTCTTTTGTTTTATTCGTATCAAGCATATTTTGGCCATTATAAGGTAAAACTCTATCCTTCGGTTTGCATTGCATTGTGTGATGGGAACTGAGTCTTATAATGGCTACATTTTTATAAAAAGCATTGCAATGTTTAAAAGAAGTACTTGTTTTAAAGCACTGGCAATCCAATGGAGTAAACCCGTTCCGTGTTATTCGGCGTGGTCCCTTGATTTACCTAACTTTAAAATAAAGATTAAATAACTGTTTTAGTTCTCACACCAGTCACATGACTGGCCTGGAGTTTATTGTTTTAACCTAAACTCTGGGTGCCCTTATTTTCGACATGGGTAGCTAGTAGTTTTGGTTTTGCAGATTTATATTCACAGGATCCTGATTTACAGCTGGAACGATGCTCGTAAAGCTCTGTATCCGTGTATTACTTTCAGTTGTGTTTTGTACTGTTTTTCCACTGCTATGTAATTTATTGTATCTCTGATATTTATTGAATGTATTATATTTATTCATTACTCTGTATATTCTTGTAATCTGATGAAGTTGTTGTAATTAACATTGAAATGTTCTGTTTGTGTTCTGATTTGTCATGTCCTCAAAACAATCAGGGGTTTCGAACGTTTTGGGTTGGTTTAGCGAATGATTCGGATCGAGCGAAATTCTTTGTTGTTACAATTTCCCGCTTAAAAGAATTTCGTCCCCGAAATTAGTAAGGTAGAAAAAGTGCTACAAACCCATTTATCTTTTCAAAACTTATTTATGTTGATACACAACATTTCATATTCCATTCATATGCAGTCCAATTTTATTCAAATTGATTCTGATCAATTTTATTCACTTCGATCCATTTAACTTACTTAAGTTAAATTTAATTTCAAAATTCAAATTCCTGGGTCTTTATTTCAAGTCATTCTGAAATCACATAAATATATATAAATATATTTATTTCTTTTCCTTTCAAATTCAAAACATTTGAATTTTCAAACCACTTGTTTTCTTTTCAAACAAATTCCCTTCAAAAACTTTTCTAAGGAAGCAATTCATCACTTAGAAACTCGAAAATGAATACTGATAATGTTGCAATCATCATCAGAATTATTTTCCAGCCACTGAAGTGAGTTCAATGCTTAATTACTTTCAAAAATCCATCTAATTCTTCTTCCCAGGATTTTAAATTCTGAATTCTGGTTTGAATTTCATTTTAATTCATCTTATTTGTATAATTCCTTCTTATACAAATTCCATCTGGTTATGTATAACCATTTCAGTTTTTATAATCTCATTCGATTGTAATCCTAACAATCAACTCAACCATTTAAAACAATATCGTGTCCAATCTTCTGTTCAAGTGTTTATAAACTCCTATCGACATCGTAGCGTCCTACGATTCAATCAGAATTCATAAGCCACTCATTAGACTAGTCAACACAATATAAAACAGTTTTTATATCAATTAACAAATACGCTCTCTCGTATATATATACACACTCAACTCATTCTAGGGTACTGCTGACCCTATCTCTAGTGAGCACATTCCAACAAGCCTAGGTATTCGCTCAACCTAAGCTCTGATACCAACTGTAACAACCCGTAAATCCATAATATCAGAGTTGACTATATACATCATACATCCAACCCAAATATCACGAAAATACGAATCATTTTTTTAGAAGAAAAAGGTAGAAGAAGAACAGAAATAACAACACAGAATCTCACATCGCAGCAGAACAAAATATATTATAGCATAACTTTTGAAATACAAAATTTCAACTGTATAACATACACTTATCAGAGTACAGCACTTACAACACAGCGGAACAAAACTCTATATAACTAACGCTGAAGCCTCCTACTCCAAGCTCCTTTAGATAGATCTGTAAAATCATGAACTACTTGACTACCCGTACAAATTAAGGCACCCAAGAGTTTAGGTATAACAAAACAAAATAAACTCCAGGTCGGTCATGGGACTGGTATGAGTAAACAGTTTAAAACAGTTTCAGAAAACTAAATGATATCTCATAAGACCACGTCGTATAACACAGAACGGGTTTTCCCTTATGAGAATCAAAACACTTGACTTAACTTTCAAATCCTTTTGAAAGAAAGGGTAGCTTTATATCAAAACTCTTTTGATATTATAATAATGTCTAAATCAAGTAAATACAATCTAGTAGAACGTTTGCATCTCACGTTCCACATATATAATATACAGACAAAACCGCAAGCACTTATTGGGTAATGGATTTCCAACTATGACAAGGTATGGAACCACCTTCCGCTGGTGTATCTCTAGAGGAGAATACACCGAGTTCAACAAGAACATCTTGCAATTCAGCCACACATGACCGACCACTCATTTCGCTTGAGTGTATCAAATGTATATCACCAACGGTTGGGATCAGCAACCGTTTTCCCGAATGGGACAACATCGAATAGAATAAGGTATTAAATGAATCTCTAGATAGGTGATTATACACCCTAATGGAAGCTACCCACATAGCCATGTTGCCTGCCCGATTTTTGTCATTTCCCGGTTGTTGAGGCCAGAGGCTACGATTACTTTCCATTCATTGATAACACGATCACTTTGAATGCCACATTATCAGATCCATTAATCATTAATTGGTTTACACAAATATTCTGGATGTTATGCTATGGGAATTTATCCGTTGCAACCATATATATTTATATAGACCAACCCATTCGATCATTGGTAATATTCTGTCAGACACTCGTCCATATATGTTCGTTCTGGGACTGAACAAAACCGAAGGCACTATTCAGTACATCCATCCTAGGCAATCGCTACCTAGGACTTATACAATAGCCCTTGCACTTTACTCCGCCTTCAATTTTCTTTGGCATATATGATTCGCAACGCTTATGCCAATACAGAGTGGTTCTTTGGATAAGAATACAAGCGGTCTCTCCATATTGACAACGATGGTCAGAAACTTCGATAGTCTGTGATTTAACTATCGAATAAAAGCAAGTGTTTCGATAGTCGATGATTTAACTATCGAAGAAAACAGGTGTTCATCCAAATATCAAACAATCACTGAGCCCTTAATTAATATTCCATTAATTAAATCACTTCTCCATTTCTTTATCAATATTTGTTAACCAAATATTTTCAATAACCATATTGGCCTTTTACGCTATTTGGAAAACATTTCCGAATATCGCCTTCCTTTATTTTCTAAACTTTAGAAAATATATGCTATTCATAATTGGGAAATATTCCAATTACTTATCTCTTTCCTGATCCCGTTTATTTCTATACTTAGGAAATATTTATTATTCTATTTCCAAGCTTACATTTGTTTCGGTTAAAACAGATGTTGTGTAAAACATCGTTACGACAACCCAAATACTATATTCAACTAAATCTTATTCGACATTGATCTTCAAGCCTGAAATCTTACTATTTATTTGTTAATATTGAAATCAATCAAGTTAGGGTATAAATACCTCTCAGACCTTGACTGAATAACATTTATAACGTCAGAACAGATAAGACTACTTACTCGAATAATCAATACCATACAACTAATTCTTCACTTTTAAACACATATACACTTTCTCTTTCTATTCTTACTAGATTTTATTCTTATACTTCCTTTTTTATTATACTATTCTATTTCTAAGTTCGTTTCCTTATCGACTTATATATATTGATATATACATTTCCAGTTATCAAACATCTTAAAAATATTCCAACCCCTTAAATTCCCGGAAAATTTCGCCATAACCTCCTTTGTACCGGGAGCATCGGGATATTTCAAATAGCCTCCCATGGCCCTCACCAATCCAAAAATAAAAAGAAAAGACAAGCGGCTAGCCAATACGGCGCATAAAACATCATATTCAATTTAAATACATACCTTCTTGTCGAGCATTCTATTTATATACCTTCATTAACTATATCCCATACCTGCCTCATGTATATCTATACCTGTCCAATTTATTTCAACTATACCCGATCATTTTAACTCAATTCGTTAATTAATTTGTTAATTAATTCTTTAGTCTATTTCATTTTTATATTTGAACATGACATGTTCAAATATATTTTAACTTGCTTATTAACTAACTGAATTCAAATTTCAATTTAAGTTCTATATTCGATTTTGAATATACATTTACATATCCAATTCACCTTTCAAAGTTCAACTTCCATTCAAAACTCGATTAACTAATTTCTCTTCGACTTAGTTAATTCCATTCAATAATCAAAATATGATTATTGTTTCAAAAATCATTTTACTTACTTCACTTGAGTCCCCATTTATTTTATAACTCAAGTCTAGATTTTTCTAATGGACATTCGGATTTTATTTCCTTAAAATCCTTTATATTTATTTAAATAAACCCTTATGGTTTTTAAACGATTTTGGCGCTGCACTTTTAGAAATTTGATTTTGACATATCTCAAAATCTATTCGACGAAATCTAGATTTTTCCCTTCTATTAGAAAACTATTATTCAACCGGTCCCGACGATTCTTGTTTCAAAGAATTCCGACTTGAATTGAGTTCTGTATACTCAACTGAAGTTCGAATCGCCAATTTACGAACTGCCTTGCTGCGGCGAGTTCGTTTTAAATTATATTTATATATATATATAAATGTTTTAGCTTCGTTTATAATGAATTCAACTCCATGCTGATATATTTTTAATATATATCAAATCCAATTTTCCAATTCAACATAATATTTCCGACCTTCTAAAATTGTCGATTTTCCCTGACTCGGATATAAATTTATTTATACTTCGATCTTCTATATTCAAATTCTATTTTAATTCAAACTGAATTTCCTATATTCAATTTCCATTTTCAATCTCCATTTGAAATTCTATATTCAAATCTATTTTCAAACTTCATTTGAATTTCTATATTCAAATTCAATTTTAACTTTATTTGAATCCTATACTCAAATTAAATTTTTAACTTTATTTGAATTTATATGTATTCAAACTCTATTTCAATTCTATTTGAATAATATATTCAAATTCCCATTTCAACTCTATTTGAATTTTATATTCAAATTCTATTTTCAAATTCCATTTCAATCTATTTGAATTCTATATTCAAATCCCATATTCAAACTATATGAATTCTATATTCAAATTCCATATTTAAACTAATTGAATTCTATATTCAAAGTCTATTTCAAATTCTTTTTGAATTCTATATTCAAAGTCTATTTCAAATTCTTTTTGAATTCTATATTCAAAGTCTATTTCAAATTCTATTTCACTTTCTATATTCAAATGCTATATTTGAATTTCCTTTATAATTTCTATATTCAAATTCTATATTTGAATTCCATTTGAATTTCTATATTCAAACTCTATTTGAATTTCTATATTCAATTTCTATTTGAATTTTCTTTATTCAAATTCTATTTGAAACTTTCTTTATTCATTCTTTAAACAAGTCTCGATTTCAATTCCTTTTGATATCGATATTTCTACTTTTGGAAAATAGATTTCCCTTTTCAATTTCACACCTATATTTTTATTTCTGAATTATCCAATGATAATTCATAAACTTCGTTTATAAATGAACTACTTGTTTTATTCTTTTAAAACAAGTTAATATTTCAAATATATTTAAAAATTCAAATTCTATTTTAGAAAAATAGAATTTCACTTTTAAATCTCAAATACCCCTATCAGTGTATTTTTTTATAAATTAACACTTAGGCCCAGTGATATTTAAACACCAAACAACCAATTATTTATTTCAGGTTTTCTAACACATCATATATGATAGTATATATGCAAAGAAATAAACAAACAGATAATATATTTTTGAGGAATCCAGCTGGATTCCTCCAACCTGTTTTCCTGCATCCACAGACGTTAGTCAACATAGTAATACCCATCCTGCTTCGAGGCAGGATATCGCGGTATGAAGGTCATCCACTAATATATATTTGTGGGGCGCATAGGGAAATCATCCGCTATGAAACTTCCGGCATCCGCTAATGAGACTACGGGAACAATCCAATCATCAACCCAATATATATATATATATATATAATAGTCAACCCTAAATAACTAATATATTTAAATCAACTAGAAAGCAATCAAACAAGCAACAACCATTATTTCTAACGAAATAAAAATAATTCTAATTAAACAGGTGAGTGAGATTTACTCACCGTGATTATATTTGTCGCATATTCAATGAAGCCAATTATAAAGATTTCACAGTGATTTCTCCAACCGTATGTTTTTCAATGTAAAATAGTATAAATAAAATTTCAATTATTCAATTAAATTAATTACCTACGCGTAAACCAACTTCAAATTTAAACCTTAATTTGATACTCAAATGATAAGTCTACACATTTTATTTACTTACTAACTAATTCCCTTTATATAAACTGATCTACTTATTCAAAAGACATTAACTGAATTAGTTCTAAATAAATTTTCCTAAATTGTTCAACTCGATCTCGACTTTATCAAAAATCAACAAGTAACATGCTTCACTTAATTTACAGTTCCTTATCTTATTTTCCATGATCAAAAATTCGTTGTTAACTTTGTCGCTACGAATTTGATTTTTTCTTTATAATCATAAATAAATTACTTAGGAAATAATGTACCTTAATTGAGCATGACAATTAAATCTACCGCACCGAAAAATATAGTGTTCTAAACCCTTTCTTCCTAGCAACTTTGTGACTCTCTTTCTCTTTATTTATTTCCTTTTTTCCTTATTACTTCATATGTAAAATTAAACATTCTAAATTAAATTAAATTAATTAACTAAATTTTACCTTAATTGCTATCTTCTCTAGGTCGGTATCATGCTTGCTCTAAATGCCATTGTCGAGCTCTTTGCAAAAGCTTCTCTTTGCTTTCGACTGTTGAACCCAGGTTCGAACTCACCCCATCGGTCATGAATACCAGCTCAGACTCCTCTTTAGCATTTCACCGATCAACTCACCAGCATTTCTCTGCCCCTCCTTGTTTCAGACCAACTCCATCGCCCTTTCGACATCCACTTGAATAGCACAGACCAGAAATTGAGCCATTGACCTCCTACAGTAGAAACCACGCCTTTTCTTTCTTTCCTTCTAGAAAAATTCGAACTCCTATACAGTTAATAACTCGATGTCATTGATGTCTTGACATCAAAGTACCCAAGGCGAAGTCTTCTTCCCTAACTCCATCGCGTTGGATGCCCATCTACTGTGGAATCCTTCGAACGAACCCTCATGGCCTCCGGATCAAGTCGCGATGAACCCTAGTTCATCTTTACGCAAATCAAACTCTAGCAAATTCAAATCGCAATACCTAAAAGCGCAACGCTCCAGTATCAAATTGAGTTCCCTATCTTTGGGATGAACAGAATCGCGGTTTAAGTGGCAAATCAATTTCGCCAGTTAACAGTGAAAGAGGAAAACGAAAATGAAATCTATGGCTTTGAAATGCCCTTCTGGTTGGGGGATTGAAAGGGGCGATTTTTAATTTCCTTTGTCCAGAAGGAAATGAAAAAAAAAAGAAGAAGATGGGGAAGGGGTCGCTGTTATATAAAGGAAGGGTATGGTTTAAATTTTAAACAGCGAGGCCATTCTTTTTTTTGTGGAGCTTGAAGAAGAACACGTGTTTAAAAATCTGGCCATTTGTTTCTTCTTTGTTGTTTCATTGATGTCCACAAAGAAAAGGATTTACTTAATGATTTTTATTATATTTTATTTTAATTAAACCGATATCCTTTAATTAAAATACACCCTGATTCTGAACTCCTCTCTGAACCCAACAATTGACAAACTTAGGGTAATACCCCTATTCCGGACACATTGGGATAGGTCACGAAGTCCAATTCGATCATCTAAAGGAGATATTAATTTAAATAAATATAAATTAATTTCAGACAATTTAGTTTTCTCGATAATAAATTAATATTATTATCGTTATAAATTCAAATAAAATTTCCCATTAATTATTTGAACTGTATTTAATTCAAATTAAATTGAATTCATCTAAATCCATTTTCGTATTCTGTTATTTTAATATATTCGATATTAAATCGAAATTGATTATTAAATCGATAACTCAAATATAAAATTCCACTTATATTATTAACTCAATATTTAAATCCGTATTAAATATTTAAAATTAGTTGACCGAAATCCCGGGTCATTACAACATGTCTATGTACGCACAACGTTCTTATTTCCAAATGGAATTATCGATCCAATCATCAAACATACATACATACATACATATATATATATATATATATATATTATATATCCTCATTTCTATGTTTAAAACCTATACATTATTAACACTGGAAAACATTTCCATGGCTTAATTACGTATCACTATTCTTCCACATCTACTAGACTCTAACTATAAACTAACAAGAGAACAACTTCCTGAGTATAAACCCCGAAGGCCGAAACCAACATCAGATCGATACTCAGGAAACCATTCAACTTATTAATCTCTAGTCAGTTTCTAATTTTTGTTTAACTCCGTTTTGATTAACTATGTTCGATTAATTATAATCGATTAATTCGACTCGACTTACCATGTTCGACTAACTCATTTCGAATAACCAAATTCGATTAACTCCTTCGAATACTAAATTCAATTAGCTCCTTCGAATATTAAATTCAATTAACTCCTTCGAATACTAAATTCGATTAACTCCTTCGAATACTAAATTCGATTAACTCCTTCGAATACTAAATTCGATTAACTCCTTTTCATTAACTCTATTTATTTTCCCAATAAATATTCCTTTATTCTATTTATTTGCTAAATAAATATTCCTTTATTCTATTTGTTTTCTAAATAAATATTCCTTTATACTTATTTACTATTTATAAATATTCCATTTATAAATATTTCCTATTTATAAATATTCCATTTATAAATATTTCCTTTTATAAAATCTTCTTTGATTTTATAAATAATTTCTCTTTTATAAAATCCTTTGATTTTATAAATACTTTATTTTCAATATTCACTTTGAAATTCCCTTGTTACATCCCAGTATTTCCTATGGTATTTAAAATACCAAACAACGGTGATCGATATCATGCAAACACACATAATCATCAACAAGTTTTATATCACATAGTATATCACAATATATGAAAAACAGAAAAATAAAAGTTGAGTAATCCAGTTGGATTCCTCCAACCTGTTTCCCTGCATCACAGATGTTAAAAAATATCATTAACATTGATTTCATTTCAATATGAAATATTCTACTAAACAGAATCTATATTTGATTAACGATTTATATATATATCGTTATCTATAATTTCAACCAATACAAAAACAACTCAACCAAATAATTAACACACAACAATCAACAGATGATTAAAAGTTCTAAAAATACGTTATAAAGAGTTGGTGAGTTTTACTCACATTGGACGATCATCGTTAATAACGATAACCATCGCTTGATTCAGACGGACAATTTATTTCGCCATAAATTGTAACGATATCCGATGGACTTCCAGTCAGTTCCATTGTGTTGCCACCGTCCATACGATCCCAACGGATCTTGTTTCGCTGAGTTTCGATAACGTATGAAATAGTTATTGCTTTACAAAGTTCATACACTTTTAAATAAAATTAACTAAAATTAAACTACACTTAATTGGGCCTCACCCCATTTAGAACCGGCCCAATACCAAACGTACTCAACCCGTTACTCCCCTTTCTTCCTCAATGAAATATCCCATCCTTCACCTCCAGGCAATCACCATTTCCGCTACTTTAAGCCTCCAGCGCCACTTCGTCTCTCCACTAGCACCCAAACTGAAATCACCATCCTACTTCTCTACGCAAAAGCTCCATCATCATACCACAAGAACCAAACTCGAACACCCGCTCTCAATTGCGTCGTTCACCTTCCACGAGAAAACCCTGGTAACTCACAACAAATATTTCCACTGATTTCCACAAAAAAAAACCAAACGAACCTCTTCAACCTCCTAAACCCCATTACAAATCCCAAATCCATCATCGATGCCCAAACAAATCCCAAAATCCGAACCCTATGTCTTACTGGAAAAAGGCGAGTACCCAATACTGATGTCGAACCGCCCAATACCACTATTAGTTGTAAGAGAACTTCTTCGTGATCTCAAATACATACGTTTCAGGATTTATAGGAATTTGGATTGATTTCTTTTGATTTTTCTTTTGCTGCGTTTTTGGTTTGAGGAAGAGAATTTACTTCTCGCGTTTTAACACTTAAGGAGCAGTTGAACGAGTTAAACGTGGCCATGTTTAGGATCATTAATAAGTTAGGATATTTTTGTTAATATTTTTATATTTCATTTTAAGCAATCTCTAATTGTATTCATCCTCTAAAATTCCAGTGATCACATACGGTACCTAAAAATCACAAAACTAGACATGCAGCTACAGTTCGACATTACGGTCCCAACGAAACTGGTTTCGTCGAATTCTGACTCCGTTTGCTTACACAACGTATTTTTAACTGTCGAAATAGTGAATGTTTTTCACATTAAAATCCCGTACGGTCACATGTGGACTTCATAAATCACGGAAATTTAAATCTAGCAATAATTTAATATTGCGGATCCAACAAAATTAGTTTCGTCGAATTCTGTGGTTATTTGCAAAGCTGGCTAATTTTAAAGCCCTAAATAACCCTTTTAAATATATAAATATATTTAAAAACAATTAAATTTAATATTTAAAAATTAATATTATCGTATATATTCACAAAAGAATACCATATAGCTCCACAATATTCCTATATGAATTTCTAACTCGATATTTAAATCCTGATTAAATTGATATTCGATTTATACTGAAATCCCTTTTAAAAATATAAATAATTCCTTTAAAAATTATAAAGGAATTCCATAGCGAGTTTTCTAAAATTTGATTTGGAAATAAATCAAAATCTACACGACGAAATCTCGATTTTTCTCTTCCACTAGAAAATTATACTTCACCAGCTCTGAACGTTTCTTGTTTCATAGAAATCCGACTTAAAACGGCTTTTGTATATTCGTTTAAAGTTCCAATCACCAAATTATGAACTGCCGCTCCATTTTGAGCTCGATTATATTTATAAAATAATTTATATGCTCAACTGCCATTTATATAATATATTCGTGAATATAATTCAACTCTAAACTGAATTATATATTTTAAATAATCCAATTTACACAATATTGTAAATCCCACTATTCTTGATTATTTCTGAATTAAATATATTATTCAATTATTTAATTTAATTTAATATTCTCTATTATTTAATTAAAAAACCATTACATTCTCTAAATCACTATTTAAATAATTAAATAAATTAATTATTATATCGTTGAAAACACGGGTCGTTACATTCTTCCCCACTTAAAATAATTTCGTCCTCAAAATTGCTAAGGTAGAAAACAAACCCTATCGACTGGCTGGACTATATTGTTCACTTCTCAACTTCAGTTTCCCCTGACTAATTTAATTTCAGTTAAATTATTAATTTAAATCTATTAACGAATATTTTCGAAAATCCTGAAAATTTTCTAACACCTTAACTTTTCGAAAAATTTCGCCAGCACCTCCTTTGTACTGGTCAATAGCTCAAACTCAACCTCGCCTCTCTAGGCCTTCTTCAACCCAAAAGAAAATCAAACAGCCAAGCGGCTTGCTAATTCAGCTCATCAAAATCTCAAACCCATATATAATATAAACTGGTACCTTTTTGTCGGGCATATCAATATATCCTTTTCATCTGTTACCAATTCAGATATACCAATGTAATTCCAATCAAACTCAAATCACTTTTATCTTCAACACAACCATTCGCTTATAAACAAGTTGAATTCCATTATCAATCTCAAGTACCATTCTTGATTTTCAAATACTTAACTCACCAATCCAATATACTTAACCTCGTTAAGTTCTATCCACATATTTCATTAACTGGTTAATTTCATTAATCAGTTATCTTTATCTCATAACTCAAATCGGAATTTTTTTTTCAAAAATCAAACCATTTACTCAACCGAGTCTAATTATATACCAAATTCCAGTTCGACTCGATATTACTCCATTTCAATACGGTTTCCACTTTGCTGGCTTTAACTCAATATCAAATTGTTTCCACAAATTTCTGTTTAATTTGTTTTTAATTCAAACAGTCTTCCCTTGGGAGTTTTAAACAGTTTACCATATCAAAAATCAAACTTTCCTTTTTAGGATTCAAACCAACATATCTTTCTCAAAACAATTCAAAATTGTATCTTTGGTTGTAATTCGTCACTTATAACTCGAAAATGAACACTGATAATGTCATGATCATCATCGGAACCTATTTTCCAACTATCGAAGTGAGTTCAATACTATATCGCTTTCAAAACCATTTCTAAACACTTTCATTTTGAAATCCATTTCAAAATATCATTTCAATGCTTGTGAAACGACCCGAACTTCCCCGGTAAGGATAGGCCGGATTGAATTGAGAACAAACCACATCATAACACAGACGGAAGAACATTTCATTGTATATTACAACAATTCATCAGAATACAAGAATATACAGAGTATTAACAAATAAAATACATTCGATAAATATCAGAGATTACAATAAATTACATAGCAGCGGAAAATAATACAAAATACAACTGAAGGAGATATACGATACAAAGCTTTCCGAACATCATTCTAGCTGTAAACCAGGATCCTATGAACATAAATCTGCAAAACCGAAACTACTAGCTGCCTGTGTCGAAAATAAGGGCACCCAGAGTTTAGGTTAAAACAATAAACTCCAGGTCAGTCATGTGAATGGTGTGGGAACTAAAACAGTTATTAATATTTATTTTAAAGTTCGGTAAATCAAGGGACCACGCCGTATAACACGGAACGGGTTTCCTCCCAAGAGTACCAGTGCATAAAACAACAGCGCAATGCTAAATAAAGAACAATGAAGCTATTATAAGACCCAGGTCCCATCACACAATGCAACATAAACCAGAGGATAGGGTTTTCCCTTATAATAGCCAAAGCAAGCTTGATACATTTAAAACAAATCATTTTATACTATAATAAGCGTATAGTGTCAAAACAATTTCAAATCATAAGTATCAATCATAGACGACATGGGTACCATATATCATGTCGCCATATATAGGTTTACAATTAAAACCGTAAAATCTCGTATTTGGAAATTGGATTTCCATCTGTGAACCGAGGCCAGGGATCGTCCTCTATCGATTCGAGACAATCTAGCCCATGTCTCAGGATCAAAACGCATCAACCCTTGGAACTTCAGGGCCGGTCCACCGATGTGGATTAGACGAAATCCTGAACACTACGTTTCCCCGCCCTTTGGGGCGTAAATGAGCAAACGAATGACTCCATCGGTTCGAGAACGACCGATATAACCGAGGCGCCTCGCAACAGCAACAACCACACAGGTGAAAATAATATAAATGCCAGGGCTGGTAGGTCACTGACACCACCCTAGCTAGAAGGAAACGCATGTTCTCCCTGTAGTCCTCTCCCGTTTCTGGTTCACAACCGGGGTGTGAGGCTCGCGAATTCACGTTACACAAAGCTATGCCACAAAGGTCGTGCTTTGATCATCAACCACAAGACTCTGCTTTTCAACAGAAGCCTTGATCATTTGCATCTTAACATGGCACACAGGAAATTCACGCTATGCAACCGATATCAATCACATAGAATGAAATCCAATGTCAGACACATAGTCCATACAAGTCCGTTCTGGGTCTGAACGAAACCGGAGGCACTTTCCTCGCATATTCATCGATCTCCAAGTACGTCTGGACGATCACCAACTGATTCCCTCATCTTGGGTGTACAACCCAATCAAGATCATCAGTAATCACACAAACAATGCGAAGACTTACGGTCTTCGACCACCGTCTTCATCTTCGACACCACGTCGAAACAGTTATTTAGAATGGGATAAACCCGGTCTTTCTGAATAGCTCGCGTATATATTATAAAAGTGTTACACAAACACAACATACGCCTCATTCCAATTCAGAATATTCTTTTATTCAAATATTCTTATTCTTTGGGAAAGGTTCCCATTAATTTTATCAAAGATAAATTCTTTAAATTTATTCTTTAATCTTCTTTTGAAAATCAATTCAAACTAGTCGGAATTAGCGAACCACACCGAAGTAATCATTTATTTTATCTCCCAATCCCAACCTATTCATCCCATGAAGTAAAACTGGTCATACTCCATATCTAACACCACAGTGTTATCAGTAAATTCAATTACCATTTCACGTTTAAATCTAATTAAAGATTTAACTATCGTCTGGAGTAAACTGGTGATACTCCATTCTCGACCATTTCTTGAATTTGATAATTTTAATTATCAAATTCACTTTTCAATCTAATTAAAGATTCATTAAAACTCTACTTAGTTTTAATATTTAACTGGGTTAAAGAACCAATGTCATTTAAAACACGATTCACGATAAACCCAATATCACATCACATTTCAATTAGTCCCCTACCGTAAATTAACAAGTGAGCAATTCCCTAAGTATTAACCCCGAAGGCCGAAACCAACATCAGATCAATACCCAAGAAACCATTCAACTTAACTAATCTTTAGTTAATTTATGATTTTCTTAACTCCATTGGGTCTAAGAACAGTATTATTAAAGATACTGTTCACGACAACCCTAAATCACATTCCATTAATTATCGGGTTAAAGAAGAAATGTTATTTAAAACACGGTTCACGATAAACCCAAAAATCAATTCCAATTCAATTCCAATTAAATATTATTTAATTGGTACCCTTCATTAAATCTAAACAAAAAGATTTAATCTTTTTCACAACTGGGTTTAAGAACAGCATTAATGAAGACACCATTCACGACAAACCCAAATCACATTTGATATTAAATACAAGGCTCTGAATAGAAAATATATCGGCTTATATTCAATATCAAATTCTACGACCAACAAATATCGTATTGGAAATAACGATATAAATATATCTTCCAAATTTCCATAACAATATCTGTATAATCACAAAATCCCACATCGAAATATTTCGAAGATAATTTCGATTCAAATCCAATTCCAATCTATATATTGGAAATTCTGGTTATTTTCAAAACCATTTCAAATCCAATTTATTTATTTAAAATAAATAAATAAATTATTATTCTAGTTCAAACTAGTTCACTTCGATAAAAAACTATTTTTATCTTCTCAAATATGGGGTTTTTCATCCCAATTCTTTCCAAATCATTTCTTATGATTTTACATTAATTATTAATATTTTTAATAATTTTATCAAGGCCCGTACAGTCGATTTCCATCAACGGCCATCGAACTGCACTTACAACGACCTTTTCCAAATTTGATTTGGGCATAATTCCAAATCCAACCATTAGATTTCTAATTTCTAACATTCGTTAGAAAGCTCTTTTCGATACGAACCCAACGGTTCCAGTTTTAGGAGAATCCGACGATCGGATCTCCCGTAACGTCTGTTCGAAGTCTATGGTCGAAATTCACGAACTGCCGCAGCGCGACGCGTTCTATTCAGGCCATTATATTATATATATATATAATATATATTTTGTCGATTTCCTTTTAAAACGATTTTATCTTCCATCTCAAATTAAAATCAAAATTGAATTTTCAAAGGTCGGATCTCCCGTAATGTCTGTTCGAAGTATTGAGCTGTCGGAGGTTGTATCAAAGGTCCTTCTTGAGCTGGGACTTCTCCCCTTCCTCGGCCTCGGCCGGCACGGCCTCCTCTAGCGGCGGCTTCTCTGGTAGCCATTTTTCAAATTCTGTATAAGCAACGAAAAAGTCAGCTAACGGAAATGATAGTCTATTTCATAGTTAAGCAGAAAATTTACGGAAAGGTAACGATGGATTGATCAAATTGTTTTTGCTATTCTGCTCGGCACATCCTAGGACTTTACTAGTCCTATCTCTAATGAGCGACTCGCCTTAGAATAGTACTGATTCTATTTTAACGAAGTGTTTAATGTGTTAGACTCCATAACTGAGGTTAACCAAATCTCTGATACCAGCTGTGACGATCCCAAAACCCCGTGACACGGTGTTAAGGATAATCATTGGAATATAACACATTAATCATCATTAGCAGATCACAGATAATAGCATAAACAGAAAGTAGAATAATTTTCACACACATGACAGCGGAATCATATAGATATCATCACATCAGAGAAGCACAGTACAGGGTACAACTTAGTGTATAATGATACATAATCAGTCACCATCGCCTGAGGCGGAATCATACATAAAGAGTACACAAAAGGAATATCAGTCTACATCGCCAATGGCGGAATCATAATGTAGATACAATAATGGCGGAGAAAATCCAAGTCAGCACGGTGTAGTCAAGCCTCGCCATGAGCCAAAAGATGCGTCAGAAACCTGTAACTAGGCTGCCCGTGTGAAAATAAGGGCACCCGAGTTTGCAAGGTGAAACAAACTACGAGTCAGTCATGGGACTGGTATGAGAAATCTACTCAACTTATTAACAACAATAATAAGGCAAATCAAAGGACCACGCCACTTTCACGGAACGGGTTTACTCCAATGAGTGCTAGTGCATGAAATAAAATAAATAGTTAAATCAACGCAATGCTTTTTATAAAATGAAGCCATTATAAGACTCAGGTCCCATTACACAATGCAACGCAAGCCGGAGGATAGAGTTTTTACCTTATAATAGCCAAAAATGCTTCATACGAATAAAACAAAAGTGCTTGATATGATTACTAATGTATATATGTTTGAAAAGCGATTTCAATCATAAATATCAATCCTAGGCGGCATAAATGACCCATACCACTATGTCGCCATACTAGTAATACAATCACGTTCGCATATTTCGTATTGGAAATTGGATTCCTTCATGAGTTGAGGCAAGGGGAAAGCTCCTCTCCGATTCGAGACACTCTAGCAAATGCCTCGGGACCGCACACAGCAATCCCTTGGATCCTCCAAGGCCGGTCCTCTCTTACTTTTGAGGATTGGCATTTCCTGAACACACGTTTCCCGATCCTTACAGACCTATAATCGAGGCGCCTCGTATTCCAACAACCACACAGGTGAAAAGTAGATATAAATGTCAGGGCTGGGAGGTCACTGACAACACCATAGCTAGAAAGAAACGTCGTGCACTCCTTGGGTCCTTCTCCTGTTTTTGACTCATACCGGGGTGTGAGGCTCGCGAATTCACGTTATACACAAAGCTACGTCACACAGACCATGCTTTGATCATCAACCACAAGACTTTGCTTTGCAACAGAAGCCTTGATCATATGCCACTTAGGCGTGCCACACAGGCAATCCACTCCATGCGACTGATTTCTGTAAATGTATAACCTCTAAGCTCGTACGTCTCAGAGAAGGGCGTTAAGCAAGAGAATAAATTCTCCACCGCCAAACAGATATATATTTAACAGAGATCAATCAACACAGAACAAAATCCAATGTCAGACACACAGTCCATTTACAAGTCCGTTCTGGGTCTGAACGAAACCGGAGGGCACCAATTCCTCGCATATCCGTACAATCAACAGTATGTTCGGATGGCTACTACTTCAATTCCTTCATGGTAGCTACTCCAATCACGAGCATCAGTAGCACCCATCCATCCAATGTGGAGATCGTCGGTATTCAGCCGTCTTCGAGTCTTCGACTTCTCAACGTTGATCGATTATTTGAAATGAGATAAACTTGGCATTTTCAAATAACCCACGTATATTTAGATTTTCAAATCAATTAATCACATGGTTGGACTATTCAACATTCACATTTCAGTTATTTAGTTATAATTTTCATGTCAAATACATTCAACCATCACATATCAAGCAAACACAACAAAATTGGTTTATTTCCACTCTATATCGTCTATAGTATTTTATAACGATATATCGCCATTTTTATTTAATTTAAAACGACCATATTTAATTAAACGACGTTTCGGGTCGTGTCAATGCACTGGCGCTGCTTTTCACTAATTTTGTTTTACATATATCTGAAAATCTAACCGTTGGATCTTACCTAAATTTTACATCATTAGGAAGGTCATTTCAAAACGAATCCAATGGTTTCAGTTTTGGGAAAATCCGACGGTCGGATCTTCCACACTAGCCATTTGAAGTTACGATTTCAATTTACGAACTGCAGCGTCGACATTCGATTTAATTATATTTATATATATATATATATATATATAATCGTTTCTGGCGCTGTTTTTCTTCAGTTTTGAATTAAACATTCCAGACAATCCAACCATTGGATCTTCGCAAAGTTGGTGCCGTTGAAAAGATATTTCCAAGGCGAACCCAACGGTTGCGGTTTCGGGAAAATCCAATGGTCGGATTTCCCGCACTAGTCGTTTGAAATCACGGTTTCAAAACACGAACTGCACGGCCACGTTTCGTTTTAATACTAATTATATTTATATATTTATATAAATATAGTTCGTTCAAAAATTCCTATATCGTTTCCACTTCAATTATTTCACTAACGCCTTTAAATTTCGGAAAATTTCGCTATAACCTCCTTTGTACGGGAGGGTTTGGGAAAATTCCCAAATAGCCACATGGGCGTCTTATATCAAAAAGAAAAAGAAAAAGCCAAGCGGCTAGCCAACAGGCTCATAAAATCATCACCCAAACAAAGCAGTAAATGTGTACCTATTTGTCGGGCACAAAATTTTATTTCTCTTCTCTAGCCCCATTTCTTTAACCTGTTCAATAGATATGCATGTACATATATACAATTTCTAACACTTATTATTTTCCGTTCAATTTCATATTTGATTTGCTTTGGTTTAAAAACACCATTCATTCTAATGTTGCATGCATAGGCCATAATCATATCATTAGCTAATTAATGTATATTTCAACTCATGCACGTCTATTTGAACAAGTGGCTATTTTTAACACTTCACATTTCAAAGATGATAATTTTGGCGAACTAAAATATATTTCAACACATGACTATTTTATTTAGTTCCTATGCATGTTAAATATAATATTTCTTTCACAAATATTTATTTCAACGTCCGCATATCTTTAGCATATCACACATATGATAAAAATGATATTTTTATCATTTAAAATATTTATTCGACAAATAGATGTTTCAACACTTCATAGTTTCAATAAAAATGTTATTTTTATTGTTCGAACTTTTTATTCAACACATGAACTTTTCCACTACACACACTTCTCAACAAATGAGTATTTCCACACATGGACATTTTATTTATGTTGTTCATATTAGAAAGATGGGATTTTTATTGTTGAAACTATTTATATAAGGCGAATATTTTTCATACTTCACATATATATAAAAATGTGATTTTTATTGTTTAAACACTTCATTCATTCACAAATGAATTTAATTTTCACACAACACTTTTCAACACACAAACATTTTCCACACATGGATATAGTTTCAACATATGGCTTTAATTTCTACGCATGAAAATTATTTCAACATATGAAAATAATTCTAACACACAAAGGTTATTCAAAATTTCGGCAGCATAACGGCAGGGTAGTTAAAACCGGCACCGTCCCTAGTACGGCTCCTCGCTCTACCTTAAAACCTCGCGGTTTTTGACAATGGGGATTCATGCATCTAATTCGCACGCAGGCGGCATGTTTATTTTTATTTCCACAAATATTTCCAATTCATTTCAATCACCAATGGGTATTTTTCAACCACTACCAAACAATATCAACCACAAACAATTATTCAACCATTCATATTTTTCATCCAATATTTCACACAAATTCACAACAATAAATATCGTCCATGGTTTGTGGACGAGGGGAGTATATATATATATATATATATATATATATATATATATATATATATAATTGCTATATTTCACTTGCATTTCAACACATATATCAATTATTCTATGCATGTAAAATTCATACTTCGCTTATATAGCTTACACTACGTATGTACATGAGGTATACAACACGTATGCAATTTATATTTCGCTAATATAAATTATACACGACATTTTCCATTCAATTTCACGTTAATTTAGATTTCTCACATTGGTTTTGGGAGCGCTAAAAATCGATACGATGTCAGAAAAACCCGCGGCTTCTTCTATTGGGTAGAGAGCTTCCTTACGGTCCCGATGTTTCCTGTTTCATCGAATTTCGTAAACACACCAAAAAGATATGATTTTTCAAAGTGTAAAGATCAAAGAAAAACTCACTTTCACGAAGCTTCAAAACTAGGTTTACATTTTTCGCGAGAATCGAGGCACGAGGGGATGATCGGCGAGTTGGACGTGGAAGAGGGAAGAAAGGGCTTCCAGTCGGTGGTGGTTTGGTGGCGTTCGGTGGTCCAGATCGGCGGCGGCGGCGGTGGAAAGGTCGGGACTTTGGGGCTTCGATTCGGGTGGCACAGGCGACGAGGGGTGGCGGTGGTCAGTCGGATTTGAAGAGGGGACGGAGGCGCGTCGAGGGGTGGCGGTGGCGAAGGCTGTAGGTGGCGGTAGCGGCGGCGATCGGGGCTGGAAGTTTGGGAGCTCGGGTCGCCGTTCGTTCGAGGTTTTTTTTTTTTAATTTATGAATGGAAAATTCTGATTGGCCGAGGACTATATTAAATTTTTAAATAGTGTTTTCTCAAACGAACTCCTTTTTAAACCCAACGACTGTCGCCCCTAGCTAAATACCCCCATTCCGGACACAATGGGATATGTTTCGCTGGCCAATTCGACTGTTACCGTCATTTATTTTTAAAATTAAAGTATAAAACATTTAATTTTCTACTTTCAACGTACTTTTCAATTTTCCAGGGCCACAAACTGATTCGAAAAATTCCAGAAAAATAAATCTAGCTATGTTTTGACGCTACGGTCCCAACAAAACTAGTTTCGTCGAATTCTGAGGTCGTTTGAAAAATGGCCATTTTCTGGTCGATCCAATTTAACAGAAATTGACCAATTACATTTTCTTTTGCCACGCTCACATACTAGCTTCAAAAATTATGAAATTTGAAACCTAGTAATAGTTTGACATCCCGGATCCAACAAAAGTGGTTTCGTCGAATTCCGAGGTCGTATGCAAAATATCAATTTTCCAGGGCTATATATTCCATATACCGACCCTTCTGAAAATTCATTCGGCCATAACTTTTGATTCCCGTAATGAAACTTCGATTTTTCAGATTCGTTAGAAAGGTATTGATAAACAGATTTAAATATTTTTGGTTTCACTAAAATCCGTTATATTTTCCACCCTGCACAGTCAGTCAAAGTTTGAATTCAAATTTTCAAACTGACCCTTTATTTCTAATTCCCTATTTTATTGAAATATTATATTTCAATTGTTCAAATCCCTTTGTAATCACCAATTTAAAATTTTTAAATTGGCTCGTATTTTCCGGGTTATTACAAAATTCGTTTTAAATTCATTTCAAATCGATTTCAATTCTATTTCAATTTAATTCGAATTTCAATTCACTTCAATTTAATTCGAATTTCAAATCACTTCAATTTAATTCGAATTTCAAATCACTTCAATCTAATTCGAATTTCAATTTATTTCAAAATATCAGATTTTGAAATCACATCCTTTTCTATATTCATTTTTAAAACGACTGTAATTGATATAAATATCGTTCACGTCCAAAATGGCGTTAATCTAATCAACACGGCTTTTATTCAACACATGAATACATATTTCTATTCTTTATTTTCCAATTTAGAATGAGGCCTAATCAATTTCCATATAATGTTAATTATATGGATTTTCTACAACACATGTATACAATAGCAACGATAAATAATCAACCATCATCCAGAGTGCACCACACCACTGCATAAGCATTAAATATAAATAATTAACACTTACACAGTCTGTCAATCAATCGATCGACATACAATTTAATAATTGGGATTAGTGTACGCCAAATATCATCCCAATACCCGTGTGGGGTTTCAAACAATCAAACACAGATTTTATTTGTGTAGTTGGGCGATGTGTAAAATTTATTGTCCCAATCAATATCAATCAAATCAATGTATATAAACAAATCTCCGATTTGTTTATAAATATTTATTTTATTTTATATACACGTTAAATTTTTTTATTTTTAACTATAAAATATTTTCCATATAAATATTTTATTTCATTTCACATCACATCACACAATCAACTACACATCAAAATCAATCAAACAAACAAGCATAGAAGCCATCCATGGTTTGTGGACGACGGGTGTCAGGTGCTACTAAACACCGTCTGCATCCTAGTATATAATTTAAACTAGAAAATAAATTCAAAGGTGAGGAGTTCTCACAGAAAGCTAATCCAAACTCCACGACTCTTCATATGTAGGAAATCTTCATCGTTCTTCCAACGCAGTCTATTTCACGAAGTATATGTTAAAAATTATATTTTAACAACGCTACTTCTTATATCAAGATTATATTTTTATTTTGCTCTTCTTCTAATAAAGGTTATAATTTTATTACTCTACATGAATAAAAATCATATTTTTACTATCATACCTATATAAAAATCATATTTTTAATATGCCATTAGTATAAAAATTATATTTTTTACTTTTCTATATTATAAAAGTTATATTTTTAACCTTCACATCATATAAAAATTATATTTTTAACCTTTCTATATTATAAAAATCATATTTTTAACCTTCCTATAATATAAAAATTATATTTTTAACCTTCCCATAAAATAAAAATTATATTTTTCACTTCCATACTATTCACGTTAAAATCACATTTTTATACCGTTCCATATATTATAAAAATAATATTTTTCTCGCCTTTTATATAATAAAAATTATATTTTTATTATGCTTCTTACTATATAAAAACTACATTTTTATAAATTCTTTATACAAAAAACATACTTTTTATACATCGCTTTATATAATCAAAATCTTGTCTTTATCACACTTTCATAAAAAGAAACATTCAATCTTTATCATGATCTACATATCATAAGAATATGAAAATAAAATCATATTTTTACAACATAAGAAATTCATTTTCCTATAGTCAAAAATCATACCTTTTGTATAATGAAAAATCGCATTTTTCCTATATGCAAAATCATATTTTTTTCCTTTATAAAAATCTAATCTTTTTCCTTTGAAAAATCTGTTCTTTTTACCAATAAAAATCATTTCTTTTTACTTTCAAAAATCATAACTTTTTATCATTAAAAATCTAGTTTTTATATATATCTAAAAGAAATCAAGTTTTTATACACCAATGAAATCGGTTTTTATATAGTAAAGAAATCAGTTTTTATATTAAAATTTATTACACAAAAAAAATTGAAATAAAATAACTAAAATAAAATAAATACTTACTGTTATCTGAAGAGGAGAGGCGCAGGGGGTCGGGGAACTTCATCGTCGGACAGGGTGGTCAATCGGAGGCGGAGGGTGGCTGGCGCAAGGAGGAGGATGCGCTAGGGTTTGGTCGGCGGGTTGGATGGGTTTTATACGAAGAGGAGAGAGGGACAGAGGGGTGGAGGAGAACGAGGGGAAGAGGGCAGAGGATGAACGTATGTGGGAAGAGGCGCAGTCGCGCCTGGCGGAGGGCATCGGTGGTGAGATCGGTCGAGCGGCTAGGTTTATCTTTTTTTTTTCAATTCGATCGGTTGTTCAACGATAAGGGGAGAGAGAGAATGTGAGGGAGGGTGAGTGTATATTTATATAATTTATTATTTTATTATTTTTCATTTTGAGTTGACTTTTCATACTAGCTCGAAATCAAGTCCACCGACTGTCGTCCTTAGCTAATTACCTCCATTCCGAACACAATGGGATATGTTTCGTTAGTCAATTTTATCGTTTCAACCAGATTTGATTTAAATTAAAATATAAATCTTTATATATTCAATTTAAACGCACATTTCAATTTACCGGGGCCACATACTAACTCAGAAAATTACAGAAAAATTATTTCTAGCTTCGTACTGACGATACGGTCCTAACAAAACTAATTTCGTCAAATTCTGAGACCGTTTGAAAAATGGCCACCTTCCAGTCGATTAAAATCAACTGAAACTGGTCAAACGCGTTTTCCTTTGCCACAATCACATATTGAATCGAAAAATTACGAAAATTGGAATCTAGCAATAACTTGACATCCCGGATCCAACAAAAGTGGTTTCGTTGAAATCCGAGGTCGTTTGCAAAATTTCCATTTTTAAGAGCCAGAATTTTATAGCGACTATTCTGAAAATTCATTTGGACATATCTTTTGATTCCCGCTATGAAATTTTGATTTTTCGGATTCGTTGGAAAGATATTCTCAAATAGATTCTACTATTTTTGGTTTCGCTAAATTCCGGTTTATTTTGCACCCGGTACATTTATTTGAAGTTGGAAATCGAATTATCGAACTACCGCGCCGTTTTCAATTCATTTTATAATTTAAAATAAATATTTATATTCTAACGACGATCGATATAAATATATACATTCGAATTCTATTCAAAATAATTTTCTCGTCGTTATTATTTAAAATAATCTATTTTAAATATTCAAAATTCATCAAAATTTCCAATTTAAAAATTTTAAAATGGCCCAGATTTTCGGGTTGTTACAGCTTGTAACAATTTAAATCTCCCAGGATTTTAAAATTCTCTTATATTCAATCCAAATCCAATTACAAACATTTTTCCAAATCTCCAGGGTTTTAATTTCAATTCTGATTTTAATTCAGATTTAATTCATCTGATCTCATGTATTTCACTTGTATGAATTCTGATTGGTTATTTATATAAGCATTTCAATTATAATCTTACTCGATTATAATAACAACTAGTATATCCAATATATTATAATCATTCCAATATAAATCGTTTATATCAAAATATAATTTGGGTAAAATTATTTCATTTACCGTCTTGTCAAACATACTGTGTCGGTTCATCGTATTCGAGTGTTTATAAATCCTTACGGATACAGTGGATCAAACTAATCGACCAGACCCATACACAACTCAACCGACAAAACTTCACAATATAAAATCATTTTATATTGAATAACAAATACGTTCACTCGTATATATACACTCAACTCAATCTAGGGTATTACTAACCTCATCTCTACCGAGTCACGCCACAGAGCCAAGGTAATAACTTAACCTTAAGCTCTGATACCAACTGTAGTGTCCCGGAAAAAGTCGATCTTGGTTATCCGATATACAACACATATCGAACATCCAAGGATCGAAAATACCAGTAGTTAATGAAAGAAATTAGAGGGTAAGAATAGATGAGATAGAAACTTAGAACAGAAGAAGAAGAAGAACACAACATCAGAGTAACACGAACCTCACAGCAGAACATATAATATATATCATAACTTTGAAATATAAATCTATACTTAAATATACATATCATTTCCAAAGTACAACACTTACAACATAGCGGAAATAAACAATAGCTATATGATCCAGAAGCCTCCTGCTCCAGCACTTCAAGTATCTGTAAATCCCGACTACTTGACTGCCCGTATAAAATTTTGGAACCCAAGAGTTTAGGGAAAACGAAAAAAAATAAACTCTAGGTCAGTCATGGGACTGGTGTGAGTAAAACAGTTTGAGCAAGTAAATGATATCTCATAAGACCACGCCGTATAACGGAAAGGGTTTTTCCCTTATGAGAATCCAAATTAATCTTTATATCAAAATCCTTGATATTATAATAGTGTCTATCAAAAACAATATAATAATAATCTAGCAGAAATATTTTCATCTCATGTTCTACATATATAGTATACAATCAAAACCGCAAGCATGTTTGGGTAATGGATTTCCAACTATGACAAGGTATGGAACCACCATTCGCTAGTGTACCTCTAGAGAGGAACATGTTGGGTTCAACAAGAACATCTTGCAACCCGGCCACACTTGACCGACCACTCATTTCACTTGAGTGTCAAATGTATATCACCAACGGTTGGGATCAGCAGCCGTTTCCCGAATGGGACAACATCGACAATAGATTTTTAGAAGTAAATAAAACTCTAGATCAGATGATTATACACCCCAATAGGTGCGACCTACATAGCCATGTTGCCTGCCCGATTTTTGTCATTTCCCGGTTGTGAGGCTAGAGGCCACGCTTATCTCTGACAGATCACACATTTATTCACTTTGAATGTCACATCGTCATACCCGCCAAATCACAAATTGATTTCCCCAAAAATAGCACGGGTATACAGCTAAGAGAAACAATTTCCCCCGCCACCAAACGTAAATACGTTTGAAGAGATCAACTTACGCGATCTATTAAATATACTTTGTCAGACATTCGTCCATACAAGTTGTCCTTGCACTGGACAAACCAAAGGCACTATTCAGTACAACCATCTTAGGCAATTGTTATCTAAGATTTACACAACAGCCCTTGCACTTTAATCCGTCTTCCATATATCCAGCATACTTGATTCGCAACGCTTATGCCAATACGGGGTGGTTCTTCTGATAATAATCCAACCGGTCTCTCCAGATTAACAATGTTAAAATGGTCAAAACTTTGATAGTCGGTGATTTAACTATCAAATGAAAACATGTCTGTGTACACACAACGTTCTTATTTCCAAATGGAATTATTGATCCAATCATCAAACATATATATATATATATATCCTCATTTCTATGTTTAGAAAATATATGTTATTAACACTCGAAAACATTTCCATGGCTTAATTACGTATCACTATTCTTCCACATCTACCAGACTCTAACTATAAACTAACAAGAGAACAACTTCCTAAGTATAAACCCCGAAGGCTGAAACCAACATCATATCGATACTCAGGAAACCATTCGGCTTATTAATCTCTAATCAGTTTCTAATTTTTGTTTAACTTCATTTTGATTAACTATGTTCGATTAACTCCTTTTGATTAATTATAATCGATTAATTCGACTCGACTAACCATGTTCGACTAACTCGTTTCGAATAACTAAATTCGATTAACTCCTTCGAATACTAAATTCGATTAACTCCTTCGAATACTAAATCCGATTAACTCCTTCGAATATTAAATTCGATTAACTCCTTCGAATACTAAATTTGATTAACTCCTTTGAATACTAAATTCGATTAACTCCTTCGAGTATTAAATTTGATTAACTCCTTTTCATTAACTCTATTTATTTTCCCAATAAATATTCCTTTATTCTATTTATTTTCTTAATAAATATTCCTTTATTCTATTTATTTTCTAAATAAATATTCCTTTATTCTATTTATTTTCTAAAAAACTATTTCTTTATTCTATTTATTTTCTAAATAAATATTCCTTTATTCTATATATTTTCTAAATAAATATTCCTTTATTCTATTTATTTTCTAAATAGATATTCCTTTATACTTGCTTCCTATTTATAAATATTACATTTATAAATATTTCGTATTTATAAATATTCCATTTATAAATATTTCCTTTCATAAAATCTTCTTTCACTTTATAAATAATTTCTCTTTTATAAAATCCTTTGATTTTATAAATAGTTTATTTTCAATATTCACTTTGAAATTCCCTTTTTACATTCCAGTATTTCTTACAATAATTAAAATACCACACAACGGTGATCGATATCATCCAAACACACATAATCATCAACAGATTTTATATCACATCATATATTGCAATATATGAAGAACGGTAAAATAAATGTTGAGGAATCCAGCTGGATTCCTCCAACCTGTTTCCCTGCATCACAAATGCTAAACAATATCATTAACATGGATTTCATTTCAATATGAAATATTCTGCTAAACAGAATCTATATTTGATTAATGATTTATATATATATATATATATATATCGTTATCTATAATTTCAACCAATACACAAGCAACTCAACCAAACAGTTAACACACAACAATCAACAGATGATTAACAGTTCTAAAAGTACGTTATAAAAATATAACTATTCAAAATTGGCGAGTTTTATGCACATTGGGCGATCATCGTTAATAACGATAACCATCGCTTGATTCAGACAGACAATTTATTTCGCCATGAATTGTAACGAGCTCCAATGGACTTCTAGTCAGTTCCATGGTGTTGCCACCGTCCATACGATCCCAACGGATCTTGTTACGCTGAGTTTCGATAATGTATAATAGTTATTGCTTTACGAAGTTCATACACTTTTAAATAAAATTAACTAAAATTAAACTACACTTAATTGGGCCTCGCCCCATTTAGAACCAGCCCAACACCAAACGTACTCAACCCGTTACTCCCCTTTCTTCCTCAATGAAATATCCTGTCCTTCAGCTCTAGGCAATCACAATTTCCGCTACTTTAAGCCTCCAGCGCCACATTGTCTCTCCACTAACACCCAAACTGAAATCACCATCCTACTTCTCTACGCAAAATCTCCATCACCATACCACAAGAACCAAACTCGAACACACCCTCTCAGTTGCGTCGTTCAGCTTCCACGAGCAAACCCTGGTAACTCGGGACAAATATTTCCACTGATTTCCACAAAAACACCCAAACGAACCTTTTCAACCTCCTAAACCCCATTACAAATCCCAAATCCATCATCGATGCCCAAACAAATCCCAAAATCCGAACCCTAAGTCTTACGGGAAAAATGCGAGTACCCAATACTGATGTCGGACCGCCCAATACCACTATCAGTTTGAAGAGAACTTCTTCGTGATCTCAAGTAGAACGTTTTAGGATTTATAGGTATTTGGATTGATTTCTTTTGATTTTTCTTTTGCTGCGTTTTTGGTATGAAGAAGGGAATTTAGTTCTCGTGTTTTAACACTTAAGGAGTGGCTGAACGAGATAAACGTGGCCATGTTTAGGATCATTAATAAGTTAGGATATTTTGGTTAATATTTTTATATTTTATTTTAAGCAATCGCTAATTGTATTCGTCCTCTAAAATTCCTGTGATCAAATACGGTACCTAAAAATCATGAAACTGTACATGCATCTACAGTTCGACATTACGGTCCCAACGAAACTAGTTTCGTCGAATTCCGACTCCGTTTGCTCACACAGCTTATTTTTAACCGTCGAAATACTAACTGTTTTTCACATTAAAATCCCGTACGGCCACATACTAACTTCAAAAATCATGGATATCGAAATCTAGCAATAATTTAATATTGCGGATCCAACAAAATTAGTTTCGTCGAATTCTGAGGTCGTTTACAAAACTGGCTATTTTTAAAGCCCTAAATAATACTTTTAAATAATAAATATATTTAAAAACAATTAAATTTAATATTTAAAAATAAATATTATCGTATATATTCACAACAGAATATCATATAGATCCATAATATTCCTAAATGAATTTCTAACTCGATATTTAAATCCTGATTAAATCGATATTCGATTTATAATGAAATCCCTTTTAAAATTATAAATAATTCTTTTATAAACTATAATGGAATTCCATAGCGACTTTTCTAAAATTTGATTTGGACATAAATCAAAATCTACACAACGAAATCTCGATTTTTGTCTTCCACTAGAAAAATATACTTCACCAGCTCTGAACCTTTCTTGTTTCATAGAAATTTGACTTAAAACGGCTTCTGTATATTCGTTTAAAGTTTGAATCGCCAAATTACGAACTACCGCGCCATTTCGAGCTCGATTATATTTATAATATAATTTATATGCTCAACTGTTGTTTATATAATATATTCATGAATATAATTTAACTCTAAACTGAATTATATATTTTAAATAATCCAATTTACAAAATATTGTAAATTCCACTATTCTTGATTATTTCTGAATTAGATATATACTTCTATTATTTAATTTAATTAAATATTCTCTATTATTTAATTAAGCAACCATTATATTCTCTAAATCACTATTTAAATAATTAAATAAATTAATTATTATATCACTGAAAACACGGGTCGTTACATTCTTCCGCACTTTCGTCCTCGAAATTGCTAAGGTAGAATACAACCCTATCGACTGGCTAGACTATATTGTTCACTTATGAACTTCAGTTTCCCTTGACTAATTTAATTTCAATTAAATTATTAATTTAATTCTATTAACGAATATTTTCAAAAATCCTAAAATTTTTCTAAAACCTTAACTTTTTGAAAAATCTCACCAGCACCTCCTTTATACTGGTCAATAGGTCAAACTCCAACTCGCCTCTCTAGACCTTCTTCAACCCAAAAGAAAATCAAACAGCCAAGCAGTTTGCCAATTCTGCTCATCAAAATCTCAAACCCATATATAATATAAACTGGTACCTTTTTGTCAGGCATATCAATTTATCCTTTTCATATGTTACCAATTCAGCATATACCAATGTCATTCCAATCAAACTAAAATAACTTTTATCTTCAACACAACCATTCGCTTATATACAAGTCGAATTCCATTATCAATCTCAAGTACCACTCTTGATTTTCAAATTCTTAACTCACCGATCCAACATACTTAACCTCATTAAGTTTTATCCACATATTTCATTTACTGATTAATTTCATTAATCAGTTATCTTTATCTCATAACTCAAATCGGATTTTTATTTCAAAAATCAAACCATTTACTCAACCGAGTCTAATTATATACCAAATTCCAGTTCGACTCGATATTACTCCATTTTAATATGGTTTCCACTTTACTGGCTTTAACTCAATTTCAACTTGTTTCCACAAATTTTTGTTTAATTTGTTTTTAATTCAAACAGTCTTTCCTTGGGAGTTTTAAACTGTTTACCATATCAAAAATCAAACTTTCCTTTTTAGGATTCAAACCAACTTGTCTTTCTCAAAACAATTCAAAACTGTATATTTGGTAGTAATCCATCACTTATAACTCGAAAATAAACACCGATAATGTAATGATCATCATCGGAACCTATTTTCCAGCTATCGAAGTGAGTTCAATACTATATCGGTTCAAAATCATTTCTAAACACTTTCATTTTGAAATCCATTTCAAAATATCATTTCAATGCTTGTAACAATTTAAAATCTCCCAGGATTTTAAAATTCTCTTATATTCAATCCATATCCAATTACAAACATTTTTCCAAATCTCCAGTGTTTTAATTTCAATTCTGGTTTTAATTCAGATTTAATTCATCTGATCTCACGTATTTCACTTCTATGAATTCTGATTGGTCATTTATATAACCATTTCAATTATAATCTTACTTGATTGTAATAACATCTAGTATATCCAATATATTATAATCATTCCAATATAAATCCTTTATATCAAAATATAATTTGGGTAAAATTATTTCATTTACCCTCTTGTCAAAAATATTGTGTCGGTTCATCGTATTCGAGTGTTTATAAATCCCTACTGATACAGTGGATCAAACTGATCGACCACAACCCATACACAACTCAACCAACAAAACTTCACAATATAAAATCATTTTATATTGAATAACAAATACGTTCACTCGTATATGTACACTCAACTCAATCTTGGGTATTACTAACCCCATCTCTACTGAGTCACGCGACAGAGCCAAGGTAATAACTTATCCTTAAGCTCTGATACCAAATGTAGTGTCCCGGAAAAAGTCGATCCTGGTTATCCGATATACAACACATATCGAACATCCAAGGATCAAAAATACCAGTAGTTAATGAAAGAAATTAGAGGGTGAGAATAGATGAGATAGAAACTTAGAATAGAAGAAGAAGAACACAACATCAGAGTAACACGAACCTCATAGCGGAACTAATAACATATAATATATATCATAACTTTGAAATATAAATCCGTACTTAAATATACAAATCATTTCCAAAGTAGAGCACTTACAACCCAACGGAAATAAACAATAGCTGTATGACCCTGAAGCCTCCTGCTCCAGCTCTTCAAGTATCTGAAAATCCCGACTACTTGACTGCCCGTACAAAATTGGGCACCCAAGAGTTTAGGGAAAACAAAACAAAATAAACTCTTGTTCAGTCATGGGACTGGTGTGAGTAAAACAGTTTAAAACAGTTTGACCAAGTAAATGATATCTCATAAGACCACGCCGTATAACGGATTGGGTTTTTCCCTTATGAGAGTCCAAATTAATCTTTATATCAAAATCCTTGATATTATAATAGTGTCTATCAACCACAATATAATAATCATCTAGCAAAAACGCTTTCATCTCACGTTCTACATATATATTATACAATCAAAACCGCAAGCACGTATTGGGTAATGGATTTCCAACTATGACAAGGTATGGAACTACCTTTCGCTAGTGTACCTCTAGAGAGGAATACACTGGGTTCAACAAGAACATCTTGCAACCCAGCCACACATGACCGCCCACTCATTTCGCTTGAGTGTATCAAATGTATATCACCAACGGTTTTTGATCAGCAACTGTTTCCCGAATGGGACATCATCGGCCATTGTTTTTTAGAAGTAAATGAAACTCTAGATTAGGTGATTATACACTCTAATAGGTGCGACCTACATAGCCTTGCTGCCTGCCCTATTTTTGTCATTTCCCGGTTGCGAGGCTAGAGGCCACGCTTATCTCTGACAGATCACACATTTATTCTCTTTGAATATCACATTGTCATACCCGCCAAATCACAAATTGATTTCCCTAAAAATACCATGGGTATACAGCTAAGAGAAACGAATTCCTCCACCACCTAACGTAAATACGTTTGAAGAGATCAACTTACGCGATCGATTAAATATACTCTGTCAGACATTCGTCCATACAAGTTGTACTGGGACTGGACAAACCGAAGGCACTATTCAGTATAACCATCTTAGGCAATTGTTATCTAAGATATATACAACAGCTCTTGCACTTTACTCCATCTTCAATATATCCAGCATACTTTATTCGCAATGCATATGCCAATACAGAGTGGTTCTTCGGATAATAATCCAACCGGTCTCTCCATATTAACAACGTCAAAATGGTCAAAACTTTGATAGTCGGTGATTTAACTATGAAATGAAACCATGTCTGTGTACACACAACGATCTTATTTCCTAATGGAATTATCGATCCAATCATCAAACATATATATATATATACATATATATATATCCTCATTTCTATGTTTAGAAAATATACGTTATTAACATTGGAAAACATTTCCATGGCTTAATTACGTATCATTATTCTTTCGCATCTACCAGACTCTAACTATAAACTAACAAGAGAACAACTTCCTAAGTATAAACCCCGAAGGCCGAAACCAACACCAGATCGATACTCAGGAAACCATTCAATTTATTAATCTCTAGTCAGTTTCTAATTTTTGTTTAACTCCGTTTTGATTAACTATGTTCTATTAACTCCTTTCGATTATTTGTAATCGATTAATTCGACTCGACTAACCATGTTCGACTAACTCGTTTCGAATAACTAAATTCGATTAACTCCTTCGAATACTAAATTCGATTAACTTCGTCGAATACTAAATTCGATTAACTCCTTTGAATACTAAATTCGATTAACTCCTTCGAATAATAAATTTGATTAACTCTTTCGAATATTAAATTCGATTAACTCCTTTTCATTAACTCTATTTATTTTCCCAATAAATATTCCTTTATTCTTTTTATTTTCCCAATAAATATTCCTTTATTCTATTTATTTTCTGAATAAATATTCCTTTATTCTATTTATTTTATAAATAAATATTTTTTATTCTATTAATTTTCCCAATAAATATTCCTTTATTCTATTTATTTTCTAAATAAATATTCCTTTATTCTATTTATTTTCTAAATAAATATTCCTTTAAACTTATTTCCTATTTATAAATATTCCATTTATAAATATTTCCTATTTATAAATATTCCATTCATAAATATTTCCTTTTATAAAATCTTCTTTGACTTTATAAATTGTTCTCTTTTATAGAATCCTTTGATTTTATAAATAGTTTATTTTCAATATTCACTTTGAAATTCCCTTTTTACATCCCAGTATTTCTTACGATATTTAAAATACCAAACAACGGTGATCGATATCATCCAAACACACATAATCATCAACAGATTTTATATCACATCATATATTACAATATATGAAAAACAGTAAAATAAATGTTGAGGAATCCAGTTGGATTCCTCCAACCTGTTTCCCTGCATCATAGATGTTAAACAATATCATTAACATCGATTTCATTTCAATATGAAATATTCCGCTAAACAAAATCTATATTTGATTAACGATTTATATATATATATATATATATATATATATCGTTATCTATAATCTCTACCAATACACAAGCAACTCAACCAAACAGTTAACACACAGCAATCAACTGATGATTAACAGTTCTAAAATTACGTTATAAAAATATAACTGTTCAGAGTTAGTGATTGTTATGCACATTGGACGATCATCGTTAATAACGATAACCATCGCTTGATTCAGACAGAAAATTTATTTCGCCATAAATTGTAACGAGCTCCGATGGACTTCCAGTCAGTTCCATGGTGTTGCCATCGTCCATACGATCCCAACGGATCTTGTTTTGCTGAGTTTCGATAGCGTATGAAATAGTTATTGCTTTACGAAGTTCATACAATTTTAAATAAAATTAATCTACACTTAATTTGGCCTCACCCCATTTAGAACCAGCCCAACACCAAACGTACTCAACCCGTTACTCCCCTTTCTTCCTCACCGAAATATCCCATCCTTCAGCCCCAGGCAATCACCATTTCTGCTACTTTAAGCCTCCAGCGCCACTTCGTCTCTCCACTAACACCCAAACTGAAATCACCAACCTACTTCTCTACGCAAAAGATCCATCACCATACCACAAGAACCAAACTCGAACACACCCTCTCAGTTGCGTCGTTCAGCTTCCACGAGCAAACCCTGGTAAATCGTGACAAATATTTCCACTGATTTCCACAAAAAAACCCAAACGAACCTCTTCAACCTCCTAAACCCCATTACAAATCCCAAATCCATCATCAATGCCCAAACAAATCCCAAAATTCGAACCCTAAGTCTTACTGGAAAACGCGAGTACCCAATACTGATGTCGAACCGCCCAATACCACTATCATTTCGAAGACAACTTCTTCGTGATCTCAAATACATACGTTTCAGGATTTATAGGAATTTGGATTGATTTCTTTTGATTTTTTTGCTGCGTTTTTGGTTTGAGGAAGAGAATTTAGTTCTCGCGTTTTAACACTTAAGGAGCGGCTGAACGAGATAAACGTGGCCATGTTTAGGATCATTAATAAGTTAGGATATTTTTGTTAATATTTTTATATTTTATTTTAAGCAATCGCTAATTGTATTCATCCTCTAAAATTCCTGTGATCACATACGGTACCTAAAATTAACGAACCTGGACATGCAGCTACAGTTCGACATTACGGTCGGTTTCGTCGAATTCCGACTCCGTTTGCTCACACAGCATATTTTTAACCATCAAAATACTGACTGTCATTTTAAAAACAATTAAATTTAATATTACAGATCCAACAAAATTAGTTTCGTCGAATTCTGAGGTCGTTTGCAAAACTGGCTATTTTTAAAGCCCTGAATAACCCTTTTAAATATATAAATATATTTAAAAACCATTAAGTTTAATGTTTAAAAATAAATATTATCGTTTATATTCATAAGAGAATATCATACAGCTCCACAATATTCCTATATGAATTTCTAACTCGATATTTAAATCCTGATTAAATCGATATTCGATTTATAATGAAATCCCTTTTAAAAATATGAATAATTCCTTTATTAATAATGAAGTAATTCCATAACAACTTTTCTAAAATTTGATTTGGATATAAATCAAAATCTACACGACGAAATCTCTATTTTTCTCTTCCACTAGAAAAATATACTTCACCAACTCTGAACGTTTCTTGTTTCATAGAAATCCGACTTAAAACGGCTTCTGTATATTCGTTTAAAGTTCGAATCGCCAAATTACGAACTACCGCGCCATTTCGAGCTCGATTATATTTATAATATAATTTATATGCTCAACTGTCTTTTATATAATATATTCGTGAATATAATTCAACTCTAAACTGAATTACATATTTTAAATAATCCAATTTACACAATATTGTAAATTCCACTATTCTTGATTATTTTTGAATTAACTATATCATTATATTATTTAATTTAATTAAATATTCTCTATTATTTAATTAAACAACCATTATATTCTCTAAATCACTATTTGAATAATTAATTATTATATCGTTGAAAACAAGGGTCGTTACCAAATAATGAGTGTTATAGATGCTTTAAACTGTAGAATAACAAACATGCGGCAGTGTTTTACCTGATTACTTAGTCACTAAGCAACCTGCTTAGTCAATATGAAAATATGAATATTCTACTAATATTTGAAAACTTTTTCGTCTTGTACACAATTTCTACTTCCAAAGTCGAAACATGTTTTTAAAAACATTATTATTTAATGATGAGTATTATATGTATTTGAAATGGTAGAGTTTCAAACATGCGGCAGTGTTTTACCTGATTACTTGAGCACCAAGAAACCTACTTATTCGATGCAAACATCAAAGTTTCATTTATATTTTGGAACTTTATTGATCGTATTGGCGCGGATCCAGGGTCCAAATGGTAATATGTAAATGATGAGTGTTATAGATGCTTTAAAATATAGAATAGCAAACATGCGGCAGTGTTTTACCTAATTACTTAGTCACTAAGCAACCTGCTCAGTCAATATGAAAATATGAATATTCTACTAATATTTGAAAACTTTTTCGTCTTATTCACACAAATTCTACTCCCAGAGTCGAAACGTGTTTTCAAAAACACAATTATTTAATGATGAGTATTATATGTATTTGAAATGGTAGAGTTTCAAACATGCGGCAGTGTTTTACCTGATTACTTGAGCACCAAGAAACCTACTTATTCGATGCAAAAATCAAAGTTTCACTTATAATTTGAAACTTTTTTGATCTTATTGGCGCAGATCCAGGATCCAAACGGTAATATGAAAATGATGAGTATTATAGATGCTTTAAAATGTAGAATAGCAAACATGCGGCAGTGTTTTACCTGATTACTTAGTCACTAAGCAACCTGCTCAGACATTATGAAAATACGAATGTTCTAGTAATATTTGAAAACTTTTTCGTCTTATTCACACAAATTCTAACCCCAAAGTCGAAACGTGTTTTCAAAAACACTATTATTTAACGATGAGTATTATATGTATTTGAAATGGTAGAGTTTCAAACATGCGGTAGTGTTTTACCTGATTATTTGAGCACCAAGAAACCTACTTATTCGAAGCAAACATCAAAGTTTCACTCATATTTTGAAACTTTCTTTGTGACGACCCAAACCCCATGAAACGGCGGCAAGGGTAATCTTTGGAATATAACATATAAACAGATAACAACAGAACAGAAATAAATAAATACATCAGATAATGTACAACAGAATATACTGCATATAATAAACATCAGAGTTACACAGTATACAGGATCATATTTAGTACAAATACAGTTCAGTTATACATAAATGTCTACAGCGGAAAATAACATAATATGTACAATAGGAGCAGAACATCATAAAAAGATATAAATGATAGAATCCATCTTCAGCTCCAGCTATCCAGAAAGAGCCTGCTAAACCTGACTACAAGTCTGCCCGTGTAGAAAAAGGGGCACCGAGTTTGCAAGTGAAACAAACTACGAGTCAGTCATGGGACTGGTATGAGAAATCTACTTAAAACATCTTACAATATGGCAAATTATAGGACCACGCCACTTTCGCGGAACGGGTTTACTCCAATGATTTCCAGTGCTTTAAAACAAGGAAATCATTTAAACATCGCAATGCTTTTTATAAAAAATGAAGCCATTATAAGACTCGGGTCCCATCACACAATGCAACACAAACCGGAGGATAGAGTTTTACCTTATAATGGCCAAAATATGCTTGATACGATCAAAACAAATCATTTGATATTATTGCTAGTGTTTATATGTTTCAAAAACAATTTGAATCATAACTATCAATCATAGACGGCATTAATGCCCCATACCACTATGTCGCTATATATAGGTATACAATCAAAACCGCATGTTGTCGTATTTGGAAATTGGATTTCCTTCATGAACCGAGGCCAGGGAACGTCCTCACCGATTCGAGATGCTCTAGCCCGCCCCTCAGGAACAGCCGCAACTGCACCTTGGATCGCCAGGGCCGGTCCACCAATGTGGATTAAAACTCCTGAACACTGCGCTTCCTCGCCGTTTGGGGCGTAGGTGAGCCAACGAATGACTCCATCGGCCCCGGATCGACCGATATAATCGAGGTACCTCGCAACAACAACAACCACACAGGTGAAAGTAATATAAATGTCAAGGCTGGTAGGTCACTGACACCACCCTAGCTAGAAGGAAACGCATGCCCTCCCTGATGTCCTCTCCCATTTCTGGTCCATACCGGGGTGTGAGGCTCGCGAAACAACGATAAAACACAAAGCTATGCCACACAGCCGGTTCTTTGATCATCAACCACAAAGCTCTGCTTTTCAACAAAAGCTTTGATCAATGCATCTCAGCATGCCACACAGGCAATTCACGCCATGCAACTGACGTATATCAATCACACAGAATGAAGTCCCATGTGAGACACGTAGTCCATTTACTAGTCCGTTCTGGGTTTGAACGAAACCGGAGGCACTCAATACCTCGCATATCCGTACAATCCACAAGTACGTCTGGACGGCTACTACTTCAGCCCCTTCAAGGTAGCTACTCCCATCATGAGCATCAGTAGCACCCCTCCATTCGACGTGAAGATCATCGGTCTTGCACCGTCTTCATATCTTCGACTTTCAATCGTCGATCCATTATTTGAAACGAGAATTAACTCGGCCCTTTCAAATAATTCACGTATATTTAGATTTCCAAATCAATTCATTTCAATGGTTAAATTATTCGACATTGTTAATTCAGTTCATTAATTGTAATTTTCACGCCAAACACATTCAACCATCAAATATCTAACAAACCAGGTAAATCCATTTTATTTTCCATTCCATATCGTTTATAATATTTTATCACTATTTTTATTTATTTAAAAAAAGCCAATTCATTCAAACGATGCTTCAGGCCATAACGCGGCCGTGACACTGTTTTTCTTCAGATTTGATTTACACATATCTGAAAATCTAACCGTTGGATCTTCACAAATTTTATATCAAAGATCTTTTCAAAACGAATCCAACGGTTTCAGTTTTGGGAAAATCCGATGGTCGGATCTCCCCCAATAATGATTTGAAGTTTCGATTTCAAATATCGAACTGCAGAGTCGTTATTCGATTTATTTTAATTATAATTATATATATATAATTATAATCAATTCTTGTGCTGTTTTTCTTCAGATTTGATTTACACATATCTGAAAATCTAACCGTTGGATCTTCACAAATTTTATATCATTAGAAAGATCTTTTCAAAACGAATCCAACAGTTTCAGTTTTGGGAAAATCCGACGGTCGGATCTCCCACAATAATGATTTGAAGTTTCGATATCAAATATCGAATCGCAGCGTCGTTATTCGATTTATTTTAATTATAATTATATATATATAATTATAATCGATTCTGGTGCTGTTTTTCTTCAGATTTGAATTAAACATTCCAGACAATCCAATCGTTGGATCTTCACAAAGTTGGTGCCATTGGAATGATATTTCCAAGGCGAACCCAACGGTTGTAGTTTCAGGAAAATCCGATGGTCGGATCTTTTGCACTAATCGTTTGAAATCACAGTTTCAAAATACGAACTGCAACTTCGTTATTCGATATATTATAATTATATATATTTCTATATATTTCATTCTTCGATTTCAAAACTATTTTCACTTCGCACTATCGATAAAAATGATATTTTTATCCAATAGGTATTTATTTCAACATATTACCTTTTCAACAATTCATGTATATAATAAAAATGTGATTTTTAGTATAAAACAATTTATTTCAAAACATGATTATTTTATATAGTTCAAACAGATTATAAAAATGTGATTTTTTAATATAAAACAATTTATTTCAAAACACAATTATTTTATATACATGAATTTCCACTCAACAAATGAATATAGTTTCAACAATTGAAAATAAATCAAACACATGAATATTTCAAGAAATTTCGGCAGCATAACGGCAGGGTAGTTAAAACCGGGTCCGTATCGATGTACGGCTCCTCGCTCTACCTTAAAACCTTGCGGTTTTTGACAATGGGGATTCATGCATCTAGTTCGCATGCAGGCGACATGTTTTATTTTCATTTCCACAAACTATTCTATTTTTGTTCTCAACCACAAATGGGTATTTTTCAACCATAATCAATCATTCACATCATTCACCAAATTTCACATCAACCAAATAATCCAAACCATAACACAACCAATAAATATCGTCCATGGTCTGTGGACGAGGGGAGTATATATATATATATATATGTATATATATATATTTGAATATAAATATATTTAAATTCACTTCAACACAATTCAATATCATTTCATTGTATATATAATTTTTACAACGGATATATAACTTATACATCGACCATACGACTTATACAACGCTTATACATGAGATGTACAACGCTTATATAACTCATACATCAACTATATAATTTATACATCGTTGTTTTTCCACATCGTTTATAAATTAGATATCTCACATTGGGTTCCACTCCACCAAAAAATGCAGGAGGCTCAGAAAAATACGCGGTCACTTCTAAAATGTAGAAGACGTCCTCACAGTTCCGGTGTCTCTTGTTTCACTGGATTTCGACAAGAAACGAAAAAGATATGATTTTTACAAGTTTGCAACACTTAAAAGTGTAAAAATCAGTTCAAAATAAATAACCGAACCTTTTCTGAAATGGTTCTAAACTAGGTCACGAATTTTCGTGAAATCTGAGCATCGTGGAGACGATCGGAGGGTACCACCCTGGAGTGCTCGGAGAGGCGCACATGCGCCAGCGGTGGGGTGGAGTTCGGTGGTCCCTAGCGGTGGTGGCGGCTACCTGAACGATGGAACTTCCTGGCCAGGATTCTCGAGGCACAGCGCATGGTGGAGGTCGAGGCGGGTATAGATGTGGAGTTGGGAAGATCTACAAAATACTCCAAAGGGGCAATGGATTTTGTTGAGCGGATTGGCTAGAAAATAGGATGGAAGGATCGAAGGACATTCGACGTTAATCGGGACGGAAGAGAGAGAACCGACGGGGAGAGAGGAAATGATGAGCCGATGAGATTTTTTTTATATTTATATATTTTTAAATTCTCAAAAATACCCCTTGTCACTCACAAACACCAATTCAAACCCAACGACTGTCGTCCCTAACGTTTCACCCCCATTCCGAACACAATGGAATATGTTTCGTAAGCCCATTCGACTGTTTAAGTCAGTTTTCATTCAAATTAAAATATAAAACATTCAATATTTAATTTGAATGTACATTTCAATTTGCCGGGGCCACATACTGATTCTAAAAATTCCCGAAAAATTAATCTAGCTATGTTTTGATGATACGGTCCCAACAAAACTAGTTTCGTCGAATTCTGAGACCGTTTGTAAAATGGCCCATTTCTGGTCGATCCAATTTAATTGTAAATGACCAAAACACATTTTCTTTTGCCACGCTCACATACTAGCTTCAAAAATTATGAAATTTGTAACCTAGAAATATTCTGACATCCCGGATCCAACAAAAGTGGTTTCGTCGAATTCCGAGGATGTATGCAAAATGACTATTTTCAAGGGCGATATATATATATATATATATATATATATATATTAAAATATATATAAATTCCACAGCGACCTTTCTAAAAATTCATTTGGCCATAACTTTTGACTCCTGCTACGAAACTTCGATTTTTCAGATTCGCTAGAAAGGTATTCACTAACAGATTTAAATATTTTTGGTCTCACTCAAATCTGTTTTGTTTTGCACCCGGTACAGTCAGGCGAAGTTTGAATTCCATTTTTGAAACTGTCGCGCCTTTTCAGGCCTTGTCTATAATTCAAAATAATTATATTCGTTTTCAAACGTCGGTTCAAACTCACTTTTCATTGCTATTATTTAAAATATTTATTTTAAATATTTAAAACTCACTATTTTAGCCAATTTAAAATTTTAAACTAGTTCAGATTTTCCAGGTTGTTACATTCTTGATCTTATTGGCGCGGATCCAGGGTACAAACAGTAATATGCATATGATGAGTGTTATAGATGCTTTGAAATGTAGAATAGCAAACATGCGGCAGTGTTTTACCTGATTACTTAGTCACTAAGCAACCTGCTCAGTCAATATGAAAATATGAATATTCTACTAATATTTGAAAACTTTAATGTCTTGTTCACACAAATTCTACTCCCAAAGTCGAAACATGTTTTTAAAAACACTATTATTTAATTACGAGTATTATATGTATTTGAAATGGTAGAGTATCTGTGAAGACCCGCAACTTCCCCGTAAAGGAAAGCGTCGGATAGTTCGAGAACAAACCACAGCAGAACGCATACAGAAGGACATTTCATTGTATATTACAACAATGCATCAGATTACAAGAATATACAGAGTATAAACGAATATTACACAGAAATATCAGAGATTTAAATTACATTTAAATACATAGCAGCGGAAAATAATACAATACACAACTAGAAGAGATATACGGATACAAAGCTTTCCGGATATCGTTCCAGCTGTAAACCAGGATCCTGTGAATATAAATCTGCAAAACCAAAACTACTAGCTGCCCGTGTCAAAATAAGGGCACCCAGAGTTTAGGTTAAAACAATAAACTCCAGGTCAGTCATGGGACTGGTGTGAGAACTAAAACAGTTAATCTTTATTTTCAAAGTTAGGTAAATCAAGGGACCACGCCGTATAACACGGAACGGGTTTCCTCCCAAGAATACCAGTGCATAAAACAAACAGCGCAATGCTAAATAAAGAAAAATGAAGCTGTTATAAGACCCAGGTCCCATCACACAATGCAACGCAGTCGAGGATAGGGTTTTCCCTTATAACAGCCAAAGAATGCTTGATACGTTTTAAAACAAATCATTTGATACTATTATAAGTGTATAAAACAACTTCAAATCATAAGTATCAATCATAGGCGGCATAAGCGCCCCATCCCACTATGTCGCCATATATAGGGTTACAATTAAAACCGCAAATGTCACGTATTTGGAAATTGGATTTCCATCTATGAACCGAGGCAAAAGATAGTCCTCAACCTATTCGTGACTCTCTAGCCCGAGCCACCGGCAAGTACTCAGTCAAGCCTTGGAGCGACAGGGCCGGTCCACCGATGTGGATTAAAATGCCTGAACACTACGTCTCCCCACCCTATGGGGTGTAAGTCTGGTCCGTCAGCCGACCAGAATGCATTCGGCCGAAACCGATATAACCGAGGCGCCTCGCAACCGCAACAACCACATAAGTCAAACTCGTCAGGGCGTGTAAAACCACTGACGCCACTTCTAGCTAGAAAGAAACGCAAGTCCTCCCTGAGGTCCGTCTCCCGTTTTTGGTTCATACCGGGTGTGAAACACGCGAGGTAAACGTTACACAAAGCTACGCCACAAAGGCCGTGCTTTGATCATCACCACAAGACTTTGCTTTTCAACAGAAGCCTTGATCATTTGCATCTTAGCATGCCACACAGGCAAGCCATCCTATGCAACCGATATCAGTCACACAGAATGAAATCCGATGTCAGACACACAGTCCATTTACAAGTCCGTTCTGGGTCTGAACGAAACCGGAGGCACCTAGTACCCCGCATATCCATCGATCTCCAAGCACGTCTGGACGATCACTAACTGTTTCCATCTTCTTGGGTGTACAGCCCAATCAAGATCATCAGTTATCACCCAAACGACGTGAAGACTTCCGGTCTTCGACTATCGTCTTCATCTTCGACTTATCGTCGTATCAGTTATTCAGAATGGGATAAACCCGGTCTTCCCGAATAACTCGCGTATATTTTATAAAAGTGTTACACAAACACAACATACGCCTCATTCCAATTCATTAGTCACTAACCGTAAATTAATCAAGAGAATAATTCCCCAAATATTAACCCCGAAGGCCGAAACCAACATCAGATCAATATCCAGAAAACCATTCTGCTTGGCTAACCGACAGTTAGTTCTAAATTTCACATTCATAGGGAAAGATTCCCATTAATTTTATAAAAGATAAATTCCTTGAATTTATTCTTTAATCCATTTTTGAATATCAATTCAAACTAGTCGGGATTAGCGAACCTTACCGAAGTAATCATTTGTTTTAATTTCCCAATCCCAACCTATTCATCCCATGAAGTAAAACTGGTAATACTTCATATCTAACACCACAGTGTTATCGGTAAATTCAATTACCATTTCACGTTCAAATCTAATTAAAGATTTAACTATCGCCTGGAGCAAAACTGGTGATACTCCACTTTCGATCATTTCAATCTAATTAAAGATTCATTAAAACTCCACTTAGTTTTAATCTTCGACTGGGTTAAAGAATCAGTGTCATTTAAAACACGGTTCACGATAAACCCAAAATCACATTCATTAATTATCGGGTTAAAGAACGAGTGTTATTTAAAACACTGCTCACGATAAACCCAAAAATCAATATCAATTCAATTCCAATTAAATATTATTTAATTGGTACACTTCATTAAATCTAAATAAAAAGATTTAATCTTTTCTCAACTGGGTTCAAGAATAGTGTTAGTGAAGACACCATTCACGACAAACCCAAATCACATTCGATATTCAATACAAGGCTCTGAATAGAAAATATATCGGCTTATATTCAATATCGAATTCTACGACTAACAAATGTCGTATTGGAAATAACGATATCAATATATATCTTTCAAATTTCCATAACAACACCTGTATAATCACGAATTCCAACATCGAAATATTCCGAAGACAATTTCGATTCAAATCCACTCCAATGCAATCATTGGAAATTTTGGTTATTTTTAAAACCCTTTTCGAATTCAATTTATTTATTTAAAAATAAATAGAATTATAATTCTAGTTCAAAACTAGTTCATTTCGATAAAAATCCATTTTTATCTTTTCAAATATGGAGTTTTTCATCCCAATTCTTTCTAAATCATTTCTTATGATTTTACACAAATTATTGCTATTTTTAATAATTTTATCAAGGCCCATACAGTCGATTTCCATTAACGGCCATCGAACTGCACTTACAGCGACCTTTTTCGAATTTGATTTGGACGTATCTCCAAATCCAACCGTTAGATTTCAAATTTCTAACATTCATTAGAAAGCTCTTTTCGATACGAACCCAACGGTTCCGGTTTTAGGAGAATCCGACGGTCGGATCTCCCGTAATGTCCGTTCGAAATAAATGGTCGAAATTCGCGAACTGCCGCGACGCGGCGCGTTCTATTCAGGCCATTATATTATATATAATATATATAATATATATTTCGTCGATTTCTATTTAAAACGAATTATATAAATAGTTTTGAATTCGTTTCAAAAACATTTTCAACTTCCATTTCAATTCAAATCAAAATTGAATTCTTCTTTATAAATTCGTTTCAAAATCCATTTCCATTCAATTCAAATTTCAATTCAATTTGAATTTATTTCACTTCGCTTTCAATTCAATTCGAAATCGTTTTCAATTCAATTCATTTCGAAATCGTTTTCAGTTCAATTCATTTCGAAATCGTTTTCAGTTCAATTCATTTCGAAATCGTTTTCAGTTCAATTCATTTCGAAATCGTTTTCAATTCAATTCATTTCGAAATCGTTTTCAATTCAATTCATTTCGAAATCGTTTTCAATTCAATTCATTTCGAAATCGTTTTCAATTCAATTCATTTCGAAATCGTTTTCAATTCAATTCATTTCGAAATCGTTTTCAATTCAATTCATTTCGAAATCGTTTTCAATTCAATTCATTTCGAAATCGTTTTCAATTCAATTCATTTCGAAATCGTTTTCAATTCAATTCATTTCGAAATCGTTTTCAATTCAATTCATTTCGAAATCGTTTTCAATTCAATTCATTTCGAAATCGTTTTCAATTCAATTCATTTCGAAATCGTTTTCAATTCAATTCATTTCGAAATCGTTTTCAATTCAATTCATTTCGAAATCGTTTTCAATTCAATTCATTTCGAAATCGTTTTCAATTCAATTCATTTCGAAATCGTTTTCAATTCAATTCATTTCGAAATCGTTTTCAATTCAATTCATTTCGAAATCGTTTTCAATTCAATTCATTTCGAAATCGTTTTCAATTCAATTCATTTCGAAATCGTTTTCAATTCAATTCATTTCAAAATATTCGATTTCGAAATCACGTTTCAATATTCATTTTTAAATGAATAAAATCGATATAAATATCGTTCACGTCAAAATGGCGTCAATCTAATCCTCACGGCTTCACATATTTCTATTTTCAAATATTCTATTTCAAATATTTCTATTTCAAATATTTCTATTTCAAATATTTCTTTTTTTCTCGAAACTGGAATGAGGCCCAATCAATTACCATATAATGTTAATTATATGGATTTTCTACAACACATGTATATATCAACAATGATGAATAATCAACCATCAACCAAAGTGCACTACACTGTATAAGCATCAAATATAGACATTTAACGCTTATAGCAGCTTGTCAATCAATCGATCGACATATTTAATAAATCAGGATGAGTGAACTTCAAATTTCATCCTAACACCCGTGTGGGGTTTCAAACAATCAAACACATATTTTATTTGTGCAGTTAGGCGATGTGTAAAATTTATCGACCCAATCAACGTCATTCAAATAGGTGTACATAAACAAACCGTTTGGTTTGTAAATGAATATTTATTTATTCACATTCACGTTAAAAATTATATTTTTAACGATAACACATTTTATTTTAACATATGAATTTATATTCAGTTCATTCGTTAAATAAAATGCTATTTTTATTTTTCTAACTTATTTTAGAAAATTTCGGCGGCATAACGGCACGATACTAGAAACGGGACAAGGCCTAGCCTTATCCCCGGTCTAGTGAAGGCCTACGCCATTCACACATCAATCAAATCAATTCGTTATGCAAACCATAAACTTTGGAGTAAGGGTCTAACCTAGCCTTACTCCTTCGCCTTATAACGGCGCACGTCTAATCCTAACCAATTTATCGATTCGATTTTTCACACCACAAACCACATTCAAACCAATATCACAATCAATCACCAAACAGTCAAACAAACAAGTCCATGGTCTGTGGACGGGTGTCGGGTGCTACTAAGCACCGTCTGCATCCTAGTATATATATAACTAGAAAAATAAATTGAAAGGTGAGATATTCTCACCTTTAGCTATCCAACCATCTCGACTCTTCTTTTGCAGAAGTCTTCGTCGTTTCGCCTTTTTGTTACCTTCGTTGCTGCTTTCACTACATACGTAAAAATCACATTTTTACTTCGCTATTTAATATATAAAAATCGAATTTTTAGTTCGAAGTTCAATATATAAAAATCGAATTTTTATTTCAAAGTTCAATATATAAAAATCGAATTTTTATTTCAAAGTTCAATATATAAAAATCGAATTTTTAGTTCGAAGTTCAATATATAAAAATCGAATTTTTATTTCAACATTCAATATATAAAAATCGAATTTTTAGTTCAAAGTTCAATATATAAAAATCGAATTTTTAGTTCGAAGTTCAATATATAAAAATCGAATTTTTATTTCGCCATTCAATATAAAAAAACTAATTTTTATTCTTCGCTTTCATATATAAAGATCTAAATTTTCTCCTATGTAAACAATATAAAGATCATATTTTTATTTCGATTTAAACAATACAAAAATTATATTTTCAAAGCAAATTCATTTTTAAAACCATAAAGTAAAATCAGTTATAAACCATAAAGTAAAATCAGTTTTTTTATTTTTCTACAAATATAAAGATCTGGTTTTTCCTAATACAAAAATCTGAACTTTTATAAATTAAAAATCTAAATTTTTATAACTTAAAAATCCTAACTTTTCAGCTTTTGAAGTTTAAATCTTTTCACTTTAAAATCTAAAAATAAAAATCAGTTTTTAAAAATAAATAAAAACAGTTTTAAAAATAAATAAAATCAGAAAAAGTAAATAAAATAAAAATAAAATAGCAGGGAACTTACAGGGGGGCTTTGGCGGTCGGAGAGGGTGGCAGATGGCCAGAGGCGGCGGAATAGGGTTGTGGAGGCAGGAGCTGGGCGGCGCGTCGATCGAACTGGGGGGGGTCTCTCGCGCGAGGCGCTCCGACGTTGGGGCTCGCCAGAGGCGGCGGCGCCACCCCTCGGAGGAGCGACGGCTCCTCCGTCTTTCGCTTCCTCTTTTTTTTTTTTTTATTTGTTTTCTGATTTGAAATGAAACGTGAAAGGGGGGGGGGGGCCAATGATAAAGGGGGGAAATATATTTTCTTTTTTTTTATTATTATTTTAATCGGAAAAGTTGACTTTCATAAACGACCTCGAAACGAGGCCCACCGCCTGTCGCCCATAGCGTTCTACCCCCATTCCGAGCACAATGGGATATGTGTCGTAGGCTGATTCGACTATTTGAATCAGTTTCCGTTAAATTTACATTTAAATCACTATATTGAATTTTAAACGTACATTTCGAATTACCGGGGTCACATACTAACTTTAAAAATTCCCGAAAAATATTTTCTAGCTTCGTATTGACGATACGATCCTAACAAAACTAGTTTCGTCAAATTCTGAGACCGTTTGAAAAATGGCCAATTTCCAGTCGATTAAAATCAACTGAAATGGTCAAAACACGTTTTCCTTTGCTACACTCACATATTGATTCGAAAAATTATGAAATTTGAAACCTAGCAATAACTTGACCCTGCGGACCCAACAAAACTAGTTTCGTCGAAATCCGAGGTCATTTGCAAAATGTCCATTTTTAAGGGCCTGAATTCCATAGCGACTATTCAGAATTTTCAACTGGACATATCTTATCATTTATAAAGTGAAATCTCAGTTTGTTAACTTCGTTACAAAGATATAGTTATACAGATTCAAATATTTCTTGTTTCGTTCAATTTTGACTTATATTGAATCCTGTATATTCATTTGAAATTAGAAATCGAATTTTCGAACTACCGCGCCATTTTCAATTCCTTTTATAATTATATATAATTATTATATATTCTAACGACGACGTATATAATATATACGTTCTAATTATATTCGAAATAAATTTCTCGTCGATTTTATTTAAAATAATTCATTTTAAATAATCAAAATTCGCTAAAACTGCCAAAATAAAAATTTTAAACTGGCCCAGATTTTACGGGTTGTTACAATCTCCCCCACTTAAAACTTTTCGTCCCCGAAAAGGAACAAAGTCGAAAGTGGTTTGATTATTCAGCTCTACGCTCGATCTGGCTTCTATTCTCCAACTCTTTAGTTTCTGAGAATTTCTAAAATTTCAAAAATTTGGCTAACACCCTAAATTTTCGAAAAATTTCGCCATAACCTCCCCTGCACCGGGAGCATCGGGGAATTTCAAATAGCTTCCCCGGTCCTTCAGATCTCAAAAAGAAAAAGAAAAAGCCAAGCGGCTAGCCAATAGGCTCACAAAATCATCATCACCCAAACAAAACAGGAAATTATGTAGTAAACATGTACCTATTTGTCGGGCAAACAAATTTTATTCTCTGCTCTAGCCTCCTTGCTATGACCTGTTCAATGATATATATGTATATGCAAGCAAACGCAACCAATCTTCGATATAATTCAATATTTGGTTCTGTTAGGCTAAACGGCTAAAAATTAGCAAACAAATAAACAAACAGCACAAACATCAATCCATTAGTTGATTTATCATTTGAAATTCATAACTTTGATACATAGTCAAAAATCAGATTTTTGATGCCAAATCACAACAATGTGTTCTATCTATATAAGTTTTGGTTCTCACACCAGTCTAATGGAAATATATAGAAAATCACACCTTCGAAACTCGAACATAAATGTTGATGATGCGATCGCTATCATCAATAATATCTCCGGGCGACTAGAGTGTGATGCTATATCTATCCAATATATTACAACTTCGAATATACGTTCATGACGCGTATACGCGAAGTCTATATATACTCGATTGTCCACATCCATATAAATAATCAAATACGAATAATTGATTTAAATTTTCAAAACAAAATTTGTTTTCACTTTAAAAATATACTCTTCACACTCGTTCTAGGATACTACTGATCCTATCTCTAACGAGTCATTCTAATTGGATATTACTAATCCAATATCTGATGAATTCTTTCGTATGTTTCTAATGTGCCTTGTTCTCTGCTTTGTAAACCAAAGCTCTGATACCAAATGTGAAGACCCGCAACTTCCCCGTAAAGGAAAGCGTCGGATAGTTCGAGAACAAACCACAGCAGAACGCATACAGAAGGACATTTCATTGTATATTACAACAATGCATCAGATTACAAGAATATACAGAGTATAAACGAATATTACACAGAAATATCAGAGATTTAAATTACATTTAAATACATAGCAGCGGAAAATAATACAATACACAACTAGAAGAGATATACGGATACAAAGCTTTCCGGATATCGTTCCAGCTGTAAACCAGGATCCTGTGAATATAAATCTGCAAAACCAAAACTACTAGCTGCCCGTGTCAAAATAAGGGCACCCAGAGTTTAGGTTAAAACAATAAACTCCAGGTCAGTCATGGGACTGGTGTGAGAACTAAAACAGTTAATCTTTATTTTCAAAGTTAGGTAAATCAAGGGACCACGCCGTATAACACGGAACGGGTTTCCTCCCAAGAATACCAGTGCATAAAACAAACAGCGCAATGCTAAATAAAGAAAAATGAAGCTGTTATAAGACCCAGGTCCCATCACACAATGCAACGCAGTCGAGGATAGGGTTTTCCCTTATAACAGCCAAAGAATGCTTGATACGTTTTAAAACAAATCATTTGATACTATTATAAGTGTATAAAACAACTTCAAATCATAAGTATCAATCATAGGCGGCATAAGCGCCCCATCCCACTATGTCGCCATATATAGGGTTACAATTAAAACCGCAAATGTCACGTATTTGGAAATTGGATTTCCATCTATGAACCGAGGCAAAAGATAGTCCTCAACCTATTCGTGACTCTCTAGCCCGAGCCACCGGCAAGTACTCAGTCAAGCCTTGGAGCGACAGGGCCGGTCCACCGATGTGGATTAAAATGCCTGAACACTACGTCTCCCCACCCTATGGGGTGTAAGTCTGGTCCGTCAGCCGACCAGAATGCATTCGGCCGAAACCGATATAACCGAGGCGCCTCGCAACCGCAACAACCACATAAGTCAAACTCGTCAGGGCGTGTAAAACCACTGACGCCACTTCTAGCTAGAAAGAAACGCAAGTCCTCCCTGAGGTCCGTCTCCCGTTTTTGGTTCATACCGGGTGTGAAACACGCGAGGTAAACGTTACACAAAGCTACGCCACAAAGGCCGTGCTTTGATCATCACCACAAGACTTTGCTTTTCAACAGAAGCCTTGATCATTTGCATCTTAGCATGCCACACAGGCAAGCCATCCTATGCAACCGATATCAGTCACACAGAATGAAATCCGATGTCAGACACACAGTCCATTTACAAGTCCGTTCTGGGTCTGAACGAAACCGGAGGCACCTAGTACCCCGCATATCCATCGATCTCCAAGCACGTCTGGACGATCACTAACTGTTTCCATCTTCTTGGGTGTACAGCCCAATCAAGATCATCAGTTATCACCCAAACGACGTGAAGACTTCCGGTCTTCGACTATCGTCTTCATCTTCGACTTATCGTCGTATCAGTTATTCAGAATGGGATAAACCCGGTCTTCCCGAATAACTCGCGTATATTTTATAAAAGTGTTACACAAACACAACATACGCCTCATTCCAATTCATTAGTCACTAACCGTAAATTAATCAAGAGAATAATTCCCAAATATTAACCCGAAGGCCGAAACCAACATCAGATCAATATCCAGAAAACCATTCTGCTTGGCTAACCGACAGTTAGTTTCTAAATTTCACATTCATAGGGAAAGATTCCCATTAATTTTATAAAAGATAAATTCCTTGAATTTATTCTTTAATCCATTTTTGAATATCAATTCAAACTAGTCGGGATTAGCGAACCTTACCGAAGTAATCATTTGTTTTAATTTCCCAATCCCAACCTATTCATCCCATGAAGTAAAACTGGTAATACTTCATATCTAACACCACAGTGTTATCGGTAAATTCAATTACCATTTCACGTTCAAATCTAATTAAAGATTTAACTATCGCCTGGAGCAAAACTGGTGATACTCCACTTTCGATCATTTCAATCTAATTAAAGATTCATTAAAACTCCACTTAGTTTTAATCTTCGACTGGGTTAAAGAATCAGTGTCATTTAAAACACGGTTCACGATAAACCCAAAATCACATTCATTAATTATCGGGTTAAAGAACGAGTGTTATTTAAAACACTGCTCACGATAAACCCAAATCAATATCAATTCAATTCCAATTAAATATTATTTAATTGGTACACTTCATTAAATCTAAATAAAAAGATTTAATCTTTTCTCAACTGGGTTCAAGAATAGTGTTAGTGAAGACACCATTCACGACAAACCCAAATCACATTCGATATTCAATACAAGGCTCTGAATAGAAAATATATCGGCTTATATTCAATATCGAATTCTACGACTAACAAATGTCGTATTGGAAATAACGATATCAATATATATCTTTCAAATTTCCATAACAACACCTGTATAATCACGAATTCCAACATCGAAATATTCCGAAGACAATTTCGATTCAAATCCACTCCAATGCAATCATTGAAATTTTGGTTATTTTTAAAACCCTTTTCGAATTCAATTTATTTATTTAAAAATAAATAGAATTATAATTCTAGTTCAAAACTAGTTCATTTCGATAAAAATCCATTTTTATCTTTTCAAATATGGAGTTTTTCATCCCAATTCTTTCTAAATCATTTCTTATGATTTTACACAAATTATTGCTATTTTTAATAATTTTATCAAGGCCCATACAGTCGATTTCCATTAACGGCCATCGAACTGCACTTACAGCGACCTTTTTCGAATTTGATTTGGACGTATCTCCAAATCCAACCGTTAGATTTCAAATTTCTAACATTCATTAGAAAGCTCTTTTCGATACGAACCCAACGGTTCCGGTTTTAGGAGAATCGACGGTCGGATCTCCCGTAATGTCCGTTCGAAATAAATGGTCGAAATTCGCGAACTGCCGCGACGCGGCGCGTTCTATTCAGGCCATTATATTATATATAATATATATAATATATATTTCGTCGATTTCTATTTAAAACGAATTATATAAATAGTTTTGAATTCGTTTCAAAAACATTTTCAACTTCCATTTCAATTCAAATCAAAATTGAATTCTTCTTTATAAATTCGTTTCAAAATCCATTTCCATTCAATTCAAATTTCAATTCAATTTGAATTTATTTCACTTCGCTTTCAATTCAATTCGAAATCGTTTTCAATTCAATTCATTTCGAAATCGTTTTCAGTTCAATTCATTTCGAAATCGTTTTCAGTTCAATTCATTTCGAAATCGTTTTTCAGTTCAATTCATTTCGAAATCGTTTTCAATTCAATTCATTTCGAAATCGTTTTCAATTCAATTCATTTCGAAATCGTTTTCAATTCAATTCATTTCGAAATCGTTTTCAATTCAATTCATTTCGAAATCGTTTTCAATTCAATTCATTTCGAAATCGTTTTCAATTCAATTCATTTCGAAATCGTTTTCAATTCAATTCATTTCGAAATCGTTTTCAATTCAATTCATTTCGAAATCGTTTTCAATTCAATTCATTTCGAAATCGTTTTCAATTCAATTCATTTCGAAATCGTTTTCAATTCAATTCATTTCGAAATCGTTTTCAATTCAATTCATTTCGAAATCGTTTTCAATTCAATTCATTTCGAAATCGTTTTCAATTCAATTCATTTCGAAATCGTTTTCAATTCAATTCATTTCGAAATCGTTTTCAATTCAATTCATTTCGAAATCGTTTTCAATTCAATTCATTTCGAAATCGTTTTCAATTCAATTCATTTCGAAATCGTTTTCAATTCAATTCATTTCGAAATCGTTTTCAATTCAATTCATTTCGAAATCGTTTTCAATTCAATTCATTTCAAAATATTCGATTTCGAAATCACGTTTCAATATTCATTTTTAAATGAATAAAATCGATATAAATATCGTTCACGTCAAAATGGCGTCAATCTAATCCTCACGGCTTCACATATTTCTATTTTCAAATATTCTATTTCAAATATTTCTATTTCAAATATTTCTATTTCAAATATTTCTTTTTTTCTCGAAACTGGAATGAGGCCCAATCAATTACCATATAATGTTAATTATATGGATTTTCTACAACACATGTATATATCAACAATGATGAATAATCAACCATCAACCAAAGTGCACTACACTGTATAAGCATCAAATATAGACATTTAACGCTTATAGCAGCTTGTCAATCAATCGATCGACATATTTAATAAATCAGGATGAGTGAACTTCAAATTTCATCCTAACACCCGTGTGGGTTTCAAACAATCAAACACATATTTTATTTGTGCAGTTAGGCGATGTGTAAAATTTATCGACCCAATCAACGTCATTCAAATAGGTGTACATAAACAAACCGTTTGGTTTGTAAATGAATATTTATTTATTCACATTCACGTTAAAAATTATATTTTTAACGATAACACATTTTATTTTAACATATGAATTTATATTCAGTTCATTCGTTAAATAAAATGCTATTTTTATTTTTCTAACTTATTTTAGAAAATTTCGGCGGCATAACGGCACGATACTAGAAACGGGACAAGGCCTAGCCTTATCCCCGGTCTAGTGAAGGCCTACGCCATTCACACATCAATCAAATCAATTCGTTATGCAAACCATAAACTTTGGAGTAAGGGTCTAACCTAGCCTTACTCCTTCGCCTTATAACGGCGCACGTCTAATCCTAACCAATTTATCGATTCGATTTTTCACACCACAAACCACATTCAAACCAATATCACAATCAATCACCAAACAGTCAAACAAACAAGTCCATGGTCTGTGGACGGGTGTCGGGTGCTACTAAGCACCGTCTGCATCCTAGTATATATATAACTAGAAAAATAAATTGAAAGGTGAGATATTCTCACCTTTAGCTATCCAACCATCTCGACTCTTCTTTTGCAGAAGTCTTCGTCGTTTCGCCTTTTTGTTACCTTCGTTGCTGCTTTCACTACATACGTAAAAATCACATTTTTACTTCGCTATTTAATATATAAAAATCGAATTTTTAGTTCGAAGTTCAATATATAAAAATCGAATTTTTATTTCAAAGTTCAATATATAAAAATCGAATTTTTATTTCAAAGTTCAATATATAAAAATCGAATTTTTAGTTCGAAGTTCAATATATAAAAATCGAATTTTATTTCAACATTCAATATATAAAAATCGAATTTTTAGTTCAAAGTTCAATATATAAAAATCGAATTTTTAGTTCGAAGTTCAATATATAAAAATCGAATTTTTATTTCGCCATTCAATATAAAAAAACTAATTTTTATTCTTCGCTTTCATATATAAAGATCTAAATTTTCTCCTATGTAAACAATATAAAGATCATATTTTTATTTCGATTTAAACAATACAAAAATTATATTTTCAAAGCAAATTCATTTTTAAAAACCATAAAGTAAAATCAGTTATAAACCATAAAGTAAAATCAGTTTTTTTATTTTTCTACAAATATAAAGATCTGGTTTTTCCTAATACAAAAATCTGAACTTTTATAAATTAAAAATCTAAATTTTTATAACTTAAAAATCCTAACTTTTCAGCTTTTGAAGTTTAAATCTTTTCACTTTAAAATCTAAAAATAAAAATCAGTTTTTAAAAATAAATAAAAACAGTTTTAAAAATAAATAAAATCAGAAAAAGTAAATAAAATAAAATAAAATAGCAGGGAACTTACAGGGGGGCTTTGGCGGTCGGAGAGGGTGGCAGATGGCCAGAGGCGGCGGAATAGGGTTGTGGAGGCAGGAGCTGGGCGGCGCGTCGATCGAACTGGGGGGGGGTCTCTCGCGCGAGGCGCTCCGACGTTGGGGCTCGCCAGAGGCGGCGGCGCCACCCCTCGGAGGAGCGACGGCTCCTCCGTCTTTCGCTTCCTCTTTTTTTTTTTTTTATTTGTTTTCTGATTTGAAATGAAACGTGAAAGGGGGGGGGGGGCCAATGATAAAGGGGGGGAAATATATTTTCTTTTTTTTTATTATTATTTTAATCGGAAAAGTTGACTTTCATAAACGACCTCGAAACGAGGCCCACCGCCTGTCGCCCATAGCGTTCTACCCCCATTCCGAGCACAATGGGATATGTGTCGTAGGCTGATTCGACTATTTGAATCAGTTTCCGTTAAATTTACATTTAAATCACTATATTGAATTTTAAACGTACATTTCGAATTACCGGGGTCACATACTAACTTTAAAAATTCCCGGAAAAATATTTTCTAGCTTCGTATTGACGATACGATCCTAACAAAACTAGTTTCGTCAAATTCTGAGACCGTTTGAAAAATGGCCAATTTCCAGTCGATTAAAATCAACTGAAATGGTCAAAACACGTTTTCCTTTGCTACACTCACATATTGATTCGAAAAATTATGAAATTTGAAACCTAGCAATAACTTGACCCTGCGGACCCAACAAAACTAGTTTCGTCGAAATCCGAGGTCATTTGCAAAATGTCCATTTTTAAGGGCCTGAATTCCATAGCGACTATTCAGAATTTTCAACTGGACATATCTTATCATTTATAAAGTGAAATCTCAGTTTGTTAACTTCGTTACAAAGATATAGTTATACAGATTCAAATATTTCTTGTTTCGTTCAATTTTGACTTATATTGAATCCTGTATATTCATTTGAAATTAGAAATCGAATTTTCGAACTACCGCGCCATTTTCAATTCCTTTTATAATTATATATAATTATTATATATTCTAACGACGACGTATATAATATATACGTTCTAATTATATTCGAAATAAATTTCTCGTCGATTTTATTTAAAATAATTCATTTTAAATAATCAAAATTCGCTAAAACTGCCAAAATAAAAATTTTAAACTGGCCCAGATTTTACGGGTTGTTACAGTATCAAACATGCTGAAGTGTTTTTCCTGATTACTTTAGCACTAAGAAACCTACTTATTCGATGCAAACATCAAAGTTTCACTTATATTTTAAAGTTTTCTTGATCTAATTGGTGCGGATCCAGGGTTCAAACGGTAATATGAAAATGATGAGTGCTATAGATGCTTTAAAATGTAGAATAGCAAACATGCGGCAGTGTTTTACTTGATTACTTAATCACTAAGCAACCTGCTCAGTCAATATGAAAATATGAATAGTCTACTAATATTTGAAAACTTTTTCGTCTTATTCACACAAATTCTACTCCCAAAGTCGGAACGTGTTTTTTAAAAACACTATTATTTAATGATGAGTATTATATGTATTTGAAATGGTAGAGTTTCAAACATGCGGCAGTGTTTTACCTGATTACTTGAGCACCAAGAAACCTACTTATTCGATGCAAACATCATAGTTTCACTTATATTTTGAAGCTTTCTTGATCTTATTGGCGCGGATCCAGGGTTCAAACGGTAATATGAAAATGATGAGTGCTATAGATGCTTTAAAATGTAGAATAGCAAACATGCGGCAGTGTTTTACTTGATTACTTAATCACTAAGCAACTTGCTCAGTCAATATGAAAATATGAATATTATACTGATATTTGAAAACTTTTTCGTCTTATTCACACAAATTCTACTCCCAAAGTCGAAACGTGTTTTTAAAACACTATTATTTAATGATGAATATTATATGTATTTGAAGTGGTAGAGTTTCAAACATGCGGCAGTGTTTAACCTGATTACTTGAGTACAATGAAACCTACTTATTCGATGCAAACATCAAAGTTTCACTTATATTTTGAAACTTTCGTGTACTTATTGGTACGGATCCAGGGTCCAAATGGTAATATGCAAATGATGAGTGTTATAGGTGCTTTAAATTGTATAATAGAAAACATGCGATAATGTTTTCCTGATTACTTAGTCACTAAGCAACATGCTCAGTTAATATGAAAATATTAATATTCTACTAATATTTAAAAACTTTTTCGTTTTATTCACACAAATTCTATGTAACAACCCGGAAAATCTAAGCCAATTTAAAATTTTTATTTTGGCAATTTTAATGAATTTTGAATATTTAAAATGAATATTTTAAATAACAAAGACGAGAAATTTATTTTGAATAGAATTAGAATGTATATATTTATATAGATCGTCGTTAGAATATAAATAATTATTTTTAATTATAAAAGGAATTGAAAATGGCGCGATAGTTTGAAAATTCGATTTCAAAATTCAAATGAATGTACAGGATTCAAAATAAATCGGATTTTAGAGAAACGAAAAATATTAGAATCTAATTGAGAATATATTTCCAACGTATCCGAAAAATTGAAATTTCATAGTGGAAATCAAAAGTTACGTCCAGTTGAAAATTCAGAATAGTCGTTATGGAATTCTAGCCCTTAAAAATGGGAATTTTGCAAATGACCTCGGTTTTCGATGAAACGACTTTTGTTGGATCCGTGATGTCAAATTATTGCTAAGTTCCAATTTTCATAATTTTTGAATTCAATATGTGAGCGTGGCAAAGGAAAACGTGTTTGACCAGTATTAGTTGATTTTAATCGACTGGAAAATGGCCATTTTTCAAACGGTCTCAAAATTCAATGAAATTAGTATTGTTAGGACCGTATAATCAATACGAAACTAGAAAATATTTTTTGGGAATTTTTAAAGTCCATATGTGGCCCCGGTAAATTGAAATGCGCGTTCAAATTCAATATATAGAGTTATATTTTGATTTTAACGAAAACTGATTGAAACAGTCGAATCAGCTTACGATACATATCCCATTGTGTTCGGAATGGGGGTAATTAGCTGTGGTCGACAGTCCTTGGGCCTTGATTGGAGTACGAATTAAATAGTCAACTTTTTAATTTTAAAAATAAATAAATACTATATAATCTCTTCCCCCCCCTTTCTAAACCTAAATCAGATCAAAAAAAACCCAAACCCAAACTCGTCGCGCCCCCTTCCTCTATTGCCTCCACCGCCAGGCGATCGCCACCTCTGACGAGGCAGCGGAGCACCCCCCTCTCAAGCATGAGACGCTCCACTTCCTCCCCCTCCCTCCGACGAACCCTGCGCCCCTCTTTTCTTTCTCCCTCCTCCTTGTGACGCAGACCCGCCAGCCTCCCTCACAAACACCACCTCCTTCCTCAGCGACACCTCCACCAATCGATGAAGACCCCCTCCGTTTAACGCTTCCACCTCGCGGAGCACCCCCCCTCCTGCGCAGCACACCACCAGCGCCACCCATCACCGCAACAGCGAGCCTCCCCCCTTTCCAATTCAACCGTAAGTGTTTATTTCATTGATTTTTTTTTTTATTTCAAAACTGACTTTTAGTCTATGAATGTTCGGATTTTTAGTTGAGGAAAGACGATATTTTATATAAGGAAAGCCGATATTTTTATATAGAGAATGACGTGATTTATATATATATGAAGGTGAAATAAAAATAGGATTTTAATTGATGTAGAATAATAAAAATATGGTTTTTATTAAGGTAGAGTAATAAAATATAATTTTTTATATATACTAGAGAATATAAAAATGTGATTTTTATATGATTGGTGATATAAAAATATAATCTTGATATAGGAAGTAGCGTTGTTAAAAATAATTTTTAACATATACTTCGTGAAACAGACTGCGTTGGAAGCACGACGAAGATTTCCTACATATTTAGAGTCGTGGCGTTTGGTTTAGGTAATTGGTGAGAACTTCTCACTTTTAATTTAATTTTCTAGTTAAAATAAATACTAGGATGTAGACGGTGTTTAGTAGCACCCGACACAAGTCGTCCATAGACCATGGACGGCTTGTATGCTTGTTTGTTTGATTTTGATGTGTAATTGATTGTGTGATGTGAAATAAAATATTTATATAGTTAAATATATTTTATAGTTAAAAATATAATTTTTAACGTGTATATGAATGAAATAAATATTTATAAACAAATCGGACGATTTGTTTATATACACACATTTGACTGATATTGATTGGGACAATAAATTTTACACATCGCCCAACTACACAAATAAAACTGTGTTTGATTGATTGAAACCCCACACGGGTGTTGGGATGATATTTGACGAACACTAATCCCAACTGTATAGTGATTTATCGATCAATTGATTTACAGACTGTGTAAGCGTTGAATATTAATATTCAATGCTTATACAGTGTAGAATGCACTCTGGATGATGGATTGCTGTATTCATTGTTGTTATACACATTTGTTGTGTGAAATCCATATAATCAACATTATATGGTAATTGACCGTGTCTGATTCCAGTTCAGAATTATCGAATATTTTAAAATAATATTCAGTGAATATTGAAATGTGAAGTCGTGTTAAGTAGTTAAACGCCATTTTAACACGAACGGGAATTTTGTCGATTTTATTCATTTTACAATGAATATCGAAAGTGGATTTGAAATGAATTGAAATTCGAATTAAATTGAAATGAATCGAAATTCGAATTAAATGGAAATGAATTGAAATTCGAATGAAATTGAAATGAATTGAAATTCGAATTAAATTGAAACGATTTGAAATTCGAATTAAATTGAAAAAGAATAGAAATCATTTTGAATCGAAATTAAAACGGATTGACATTGAATTGAAATCGATTTAAATTGAAATCAATTTGAAATGAATTTAAAACGAATTTATATTGAAAAATTCAATTTTGGTTTGAATTTGAAATGGAAGTTGAAATCGTTTTGAAAACAAATTTAAAACGATTAATAAAATTCGTTCTAAAAAGGAAATCGATGAAATATATATTATATATATTATATATATAATATAATGGCCTAAATAGAACGCGCTGCGCTATGGTAGTTCGCGAATTTCGAACATTGACTTCGAATGGATATTATGGGAGATCCGACCGTCGGATTATCCAAATCAAATTTAGAAAAGGTCGTTGTAAGTGCAGTTCGATGACCGTTGATGGAAATCGACTGTATAGGCCTTGATAAAATTATTAAAAATATCTATAATTAGTGTAAAATCATAATAAATGATTTGGAAAGAATTGGGATGAAAAACTCCATTTTTTAAAAGATAAAAATAGATTTTTATCGAAATGAATTAGTTTTGAACTAGAAATATAATTCAATTATTTTTAAAAATAAATAAATTGGATTTGAAATGGTTTTGAAAATAACCAGAATTTCCAATATATAAATTGGAAATGGATTTGAATCGAAATTATCTTCGGAATATTTCGATATTGAATTTCGTGATTATACAGATATTGTTATGGAAATTTGAAAGATATATTTGTATCGTTATTTCCAATACGATATTTGTTGGTCGTAGAATTTGATATTGAATATAAGCCGATATATTTTCTATTCCTAGCCTTGTATTTAATATCAAATGAGATTTGGGGTTGTCGTGAATGGTGTCTTCATTAACACTGTTCTTTAACCCGATAAATAATGGAATATGAATTGGGTTTATCGTGAACTGTGTTTTAACGACATTCGTTCTTTAACCCGATTTACAGTGAAATGAGGTTTGGAATTTATAAATCTTTTTGACAAGATTTAAAGGAGATTTTCCAAAGTAAAGTTTTCCAATTTAATAAAATAAATTGGAATAGAATGGAATTCGATTTGGTAATAATTGAAGTGAATTTCTTTGGAGGAAGACAACTAATATATCTTGAATTTAAAAGGTTTCGCCGTTATTCCATTTATATTATTAGTCGGATATGGAAGTTTATATCGATTATATATATTAATATGTTTTCCATGAAAATTCCATTGCTAATGGAAATGTGATTTTGGGTTTATCGTGAACCGTGTTTTAAATGACATTGATTCTTTAACCTAGTTAAAGTCAGGATAAGATTTTCCCAAGTTAAACAATCATTAATATTGATTTTTGGGAAGATTAAAACCTAGTGGAGTTTTAATGAATCTTTAATTAAATAGAAATGATCGAAAATGGAGTATCACCAGTTTTGCTACAGGTGATAGATAAATCTTTAATTAGATTTGAACATGAAATGGTAATTGAATTTACTGATAACACCGAGGTGTTAGATATGAAGTATGACCAGTTTTGCTTCATGAGATGAATAGGTTGGGATTGGGAAATTCAATAAATGATTACTTCGGTAAGGTTCGTTAATCTCGACTAGTTGGGATAAACCATATTTTGGTTTGAATTGAAATTCCATAAGAAGATTAAAGAATAAATTTAAAAGAATTTATCTTTGATAAAATTAATGGGAACCTTTCCCTATAGATGTGAATATTTGAATAAAAGAATAATCTGAATTAGAATGAGGCGTATGTTGTGTTTGTGTAACACTTGTTTATTATATACGCGGGTTATTCAGAAAAACTGGGTTTGTGAAAACCCGTAACTTCCCAAGTGAGGAAAGCGCGGATAGCCCGAGAACAAGCCACAAAAGAACACAGACGGAAGAACATTTCATTGTATATTACAACAATGCATCAGATTACAAGAATATACAGAGTATGAATAAATATTACACTGAAATTATTAGAGATTTAAATTACATTTAAATACATTGCAGCGGAAAATAATACAGTACACAACTAGAAGAGATATACGGATACAAAGCTTTTCGGATATCATTCCAGCAGTAAACCAGGATCCTGTGAATATAAATCTGCAAAACCAAAACTACTAGCTGCCCGTGTCGAAAATAGGGGCACCCAGAGTTTAGGTTAAAACAATAAACTCCAGGTCAGTCATGTGACTGGTGTGAGAACTAAAACAGTTATTTATCTTTATTTTCAAAGTTAGGTAAATCAAGGGACCACGCCATATAACACGGAACGGGTTTCCTCCCAAGATTACCAGTGCATATAACAAAACAGCGCAATGCTTTTTGGAAAAAATGAAGCTATTATAAGACCCAGGTCCTATCAGACAATGCAACGCAAGCCGGGGGATAGGGTTTTCCCTTATAATAGCCAAACATGCTTAGTACGTTTAAAACAAGTCATTTGAAACTATTGTAAGTGCATATTGTATAAAATATCTTCAAATCATAAGTATCAATCATAGACGGCATAAGCGCCCCATCCCACTATGTCGCCATACTAGGCTCTACAAATAAAACCGAAATACACGTATCGGAAATTGGATTTCCATCATGGTGGCTCCTTATTCGAAAGATCGATTGCATAATGCAATTACCCACGGCTTACGTCCCAACAAGAGAAAACACCGTCTGCACATCCGCACATTTGGGACCAGAGTACCACCGCGGCTTACGTCCCAGTGAGAGAAAACACCGCTTACTCTATATATCCCTGAGCACTAAGCTCATCTCGGTCGACCGAATCCACGACACCACTAAGGTGACCATCCACTAAAAAGCATACTGATCAAACCACCAGTTTACCACCATACCGGGGTGTGAGGCTCGCGAATCAACGCTATACACAAAGCCATGCTATATTAAAGCTGCGCTTTGATCATCATCCACCAAACTTTGCTTTTCAACAAAAGTATGGATCACTGCATCTCAGCATGCCACACTATCAATCCATATCGCACCATTGATTTCTGCCAATATATAACCTTTGAGCTCGTATGTCCCAGAGAAGGGCGTTAAGCAAGAGAATAAATTCTCTGCCGCAAAATAGATATATATTTAGCAGAGATCAACGAATACAATATAAAGGTATACAATGTCAGACACACCATCCATTTACAAGTCCGTTCTAGGTCTGAAAGAAACCGGAGGCACATTCCTCGCATATCCGTCGATCTCCAATTACGTCTGGACGACCACCGACTGATTCCCTCATCTTGGGTGTACAGCCCAATCAAGATCATCAGTAATCACCCAAACGATGTGAAGACTTCCGGTCTTCGACCACCGTCATCATCTTCGACTTATCGTCGAATCGGTTATTCAGAATGGGTATAAACCCGGCCTTTCTGAACAACCCGCGTATACAGTAAACAAATGTTACACAATCACAACATACGCCTCATTTCAATTCATCAGTTACTAACCGTAAATTAGCAAGAGAACAATTCCCCAAATATTAACCCTGAAGGCCGAAACCAAGATCAGATCAATACCCAGGAAACCATCCTTCTTAGCTAACCTACAGTTAGTTTCTAAATTTCACGTTCTGAGGGAAAGTTTCCCATTAATTTTATCAAAGATAAATTCTTTAAAATTTATTCTTTAATCTTCCTCCGGATGTCATTTCAAACCAAATTATGGTTTTCCAAACTAGTCAGGATTAGCGAACCACACCGAAGTAATTATTTATTTTATTTCTCAATCCCAACCTATTCATCCCATGAAGCAAAACTGGTAATACTCCATATCTTATACCACGGTGTTATCGGTAAATTCAATTACCATTTCACGTTCAAATCTAATTAAAGATTTAACTATCGCTTTGGAGCAAAACTGGTGATACTCCATTCTCGTTCTTTTGAATCTAATTAAAGATTCATTAAAATTCCACTTAGTTTTAATCTTTAACTGGGTTAAAGAATCAGTATCATTTAAAACACGGTTCACTATAAACCCAAAATCACATTACATTTCAATCAGACCCTAACTATAAATTAGCAAGTGAGCAATTCCCTAAGTATTTACCAAGAAGGCCGAAACCAACATCAGATCAATACTCAGGAAACCATTCAACTTAACTAATCTCCAGTTAGTTTCTGGTTTTCTTAACTCCTTTGGGTCTAAGAACAGTATTATTGAAGATACCGTTCACGACAACCCAAAATTACATTCCATTAATTAGCGGGTTAAAGAATAAGTGTTATTTAAAAACTATTCACGATAAATCCAAAATCAATATCAATTCATTTCCAATTAAATATTATTTAATTGGTACACTTCATTAAATCCAATTAAAAAGATTTAATCTTTTCTCAACTGGGTTCAAGAACAGTGTTAATGAAGACACCATTCACGACAAACCCAAATCACATTTGATATTAAATACAAGGCTCTGAATAGAAAATTGTAACGGCTGGAAATTTCCGACTCCTCGAGAGTCGTAAATCCCGAGACGTTAGTGAAAGAATTTAGAAGGTGAGAAAGAAAAGATAGAACTAATAGAATAGAAGAAGAAGAAGAACATCAGAATCATCAGAGTAACACAAATCTCACAGCGGAACGAATAACATATAATATATAACATAACTTTGAAGTAAACAGTTATATATATACAATAGCACTTATCAGAGTACAACACTTACAACACAGCGGAAATAACTATAGCTATAAAATCTTGCAGCCTCCTGCTCCAAGCTCTCCAAGTATATCTGTAAATCCCGACTACTTGACTGCCCGTACAAATTTAGGCACCCAAGAGTTTAGGGAAAACAACAAAGTAAACTCCGGGTCAGTCATGGGACTGGTATGAGTAAAACAGTTTAAAACAATTGAACAGGTATATGATATCTCATAAGACCACGCCGTGAATACGGAACGGGTTTTTCCCTTATGAGTATCTGAACAACTTTGACAAGCAATATCATTGTGATATTATAATAATGTCTAAGTACAAATAGGTATCAATCTAGCAGAAACGCTTGCATCTCACGTTCTACATACATAGTAAAAATCATAAACCGCAGGGCTCTTATTGAAGATTGGATTCCAACAGACAAGGTATGGGAGCACCTTCAGAATAGTGTACTCTAGAGGTGATACACTCAGGGTTCAACAAGAACGTCTTGCAACCCGGCCACACATGACCGCTCGCTCATTTAGCTTGAGTGTCGCGAATATATTGCCACCACGGTTATAGGCCATCAACCCGTCATCCGAAGATACAGAATCAAAAAGAAGTATAAATATGGATATTCCCTAGATCGGTGACAATACACCCTGCTTGGGAATGACCCAACTAGCCATGCTGCCTAGCCCAACTTTTGTTACTTCCTGGTGTGAGGCTAGAAGCTACGTCTATCTTCAGAACATCTGATCACCATTCACTTTGAATGCCACATTGTCATACCCGCCAAATCACAAATTGACTTATACAAAAATAACACGGGTATACAGCTAAGAGAAACGAATTCCTCCGCCACCAAACGTGAATACGTTTGAACAGATCAACTTACGCGATCCATTGGATATACTCTGTCAGACCTTCTTCCATATACGTTGTCCTGGGATTGGACAAACCGAAGGCACTATTCAGTATATCCATCTTAGTCACTGTTATCTAAGACTTATACAACAGCCCTTGCACTTTACTCCGTCTTCAATTTATCTTTGGCATATATTGCTCGCAACGCTTATGCCAATACAGAGTGGTTCTTTGGATAATAATCCAACCGGTTTCTCCATATTAACAACGTTAAAATGGTAAAAACTTTGATAGTTTGTGATTCAACTATCAAATGAAAACATGTCGGTGTACAAACAACGATCTTATTTCCAAATGGGAATTCGATCGATCAATCATCATATGTTCATATTTCCTTATTTCATATATTTAGAAAATATATGTTATTAATCATTGGAAAACATTTCCATAGCTTATTTTCACATCACTATTATTTCGCAACTATCAGTCCCTACCTGTAACTAGTATGAGAACAATTCTCTAAGTATCAATACGGAAGGTCGAAACCCACATCAGATCGTCACTTAGAAAACCGTTCAACTTACCCTCTCCAGTTAGTTTCTGAATTTGCTTAACTCTATTTCTTAAATTCTTATCATGAAAACATTTCATTTTTCTATGTTTAGAAAACATATCTGACTATATTTGGAAAACGTTTCCAAAACTCATTTACGGATTTCCAATGAACGTTGTATAAAACATTGTTACGCTTAATCCATAAATCGCTTATTACTTAACTATATTTCAAATCAACCTTTTCTATCGAACCACAACTATTCCTTTGTCAATTCTGAAGTCAATCAAGTTGGGGTATAGTTACCTCTCAGACCTTAATTGAACAACGTCCTTTACTGTGAAATAGATGAAGCTCGTCACTCACCTTTTTCCAATCATCTGTTTATGCAAATTCTCGGATTCAGGTTACGAATCCACTTCTTATATGACAGTGTTTAATTATAACTATAACGTTATAGTTCCTACTTCTGCAATATCTAACCTAAATTATAACTTTATTCCCTAACTCGAATAATTTAACAGACACCTAATTTCTAAATCAATAACTAAATCTTGATTTAAACCCTGGAAAGTAAAGAGTACTTTCCTGAATTCGCTATAATCGAATTCGACGTATAACTCTCTTTCGAGAAATCTCTATTTGATTAACTCTTCTTCGAATAACCTATATTCGATTATCTCTCTTCGAATAACTTATATTCGAAATCTCTCTCTTTCGAATAAACAATGTTTCGATCTCTTTCTTTCGAATATGCTATATTCGAAAATCTCCTTTCGATTTACTAATCGATAACTCCTTTCGATCAAACTAAAATCGATAACTCCTTTAACTCTATTCGAATAACTAATATTCGACTAACTCCTTTGGATCGACTCATTTGATTAACTCCTTCGAATAACTAAATCCGAATAACTTACCTTCGAATAACCAATATTCGATTTACTCTAACTCGATTAACTTAATTCTAATCGATTTACTCCATTTCGACTCAACTTAATTCAAATCGATTAACTTAACTCAAATTGATTAACTCCTTTCGAATAACTAAATTCGATTTAACTCTTCTCGAATAACTACATTCGATTAACTCAAATTGAATAACTCCTTTTGAATAACTAAATTCGATTTAACTCTTCTCGAATAACTACATTCGATTAACTCAAATTGAATAACTAATATTCAATTAACTCTTACGTGTTTAACTCTATTCAAATATCTAATTCGAATAACTCATTTCGAATAACTAAATTCGATTAACTCTTTTAACTTTACTCGAATAACAATATTCGATTAACACCTTCTTTCGAATAACTATATTCGATTAACTCTTCGACTAACTCCTTTGTATTAACTAACTTCGAATAACTCCTTTGGATTAACTCTTCGACTAACTCTTTCGGATTAACTAACTTCGAATAACTCCTTTGGATTAACTAACTTCGAATAACTCCTTTGGATTAACTCTTCGACTAACTCCTTCGGATTAACTAACTTCGAATAACTCCTTTGGATTAACTAACTTCGAATAACTCTTTGGATTAACTCTTTGACTAACTCCTTCGGATTAATTAACTTCGAATAACTCCTTTGGATTAACTAACTTCGAATAACTCCTTTGGATTAACTCTTCGACTAACTCCTTCGGATTAACTAACTTCGAATAACTCCTTTGGATTAACTAACTTCGAATAACTCCTTTGGATTAACTAACTTCGAATAACTCCTTTGGATTAACTCTTCGATTAACTCCTTTGGATTAACTAACTTCGAATAACTCCTTTGGATTAACTAACTTCGAATAACTCCTTTGGATTAACTCTTCGATTAACTCCTTTGGATTAACTAACTTCGAATAACCAATATTCGATAACTACTCTTCGAATAAATAATATTCGATAACTCTTCTCAAATGAATCACATTTGATTTCTCTACTCGAATAAACTATATTCGATAACTCTTCTCAAATGAATCACATTTCATTTCTCCACTCGAATAAACTATATTCGAATACTCTTCCCTCGAATACACTATATTCGATAACTCTACTTCGAATGAGTGATATTCGACAACTCTACTCGATTAACTCCACTTGGATAACTCTAACTGGTCAACTCTAACTGGTCAACTCTAACTGAGTAACTCTACCTGATCAACTCTAACTGGTCAACTTTAACTTGTCAACTTTAACTGGTCAACTTTAACTGGTTAACTCAAATGGTTTACCCTAACTTGATTTACTTGTCTCGATTAACTGAACTAATCCACTTAGTTTAACTTAGTTAATTCACGTTGATTAACTCTAGCCGGTTCACTTAGTTTAACTCAACTAATTTACTTCGATTAACCACTTAGTTAACTTAACTAATTCACATTGATTAATCCTTTAGTTTAACTTAACTAATTCACATCGATTAATCCTTTAGTTTAACTTAACTAATTCACATTGATTAATCATTTAGTTTAACTTAACAAATTCACTTTGATTCACCGCTTAGTTTAACTTAACTAATTTACTTTGGTTAACCACTTAGTTTAACTTAACTAATTCACTTTGATTAACCACTTAGTTTAACTTAACTAATTCACTTTGATTAACCACTTAGTTTAACTTAACTAATTCACTTCGTTTAACTCAACCAATTCACTTGGTTAACTCCTATTTATTTAACAAACAAATATCTTCTTTAGTTTAATTCTATTTATTTAATCTCTAAATAAATATCCTTTATATTTGTTCTAACGAATATAATTCCTTTATATTTTGACTAACAAATATATCCTCTTATATTCGATTAACATATATATTCCCTTATATTGATTTACAAATAAAACTCTTTTATATTTGTTTTACCAACTATATTCCTTAATATTCAAAAATCCTTTTTCTTATATATATATATATATATATATATATATATATATATATATAAAATCCCTTGATTTTATATAAATAAACTATTTTCAAAATATACTTTGAAAACCCCTCTCCTACATTTTGGTATTTCTCATGGTATTTAACACGCCATATAACAATGATAAATATCGTCCCACCACACATAATCACACAGATTATATACATCACATTATATATCACAATATAAAAATCACAGTAAAATAACTGTTGAGGAATCCTGTTGGATTCCTCCAACCTGTTTCCCTGCACCACAGATGTTAGACAACACCAGTATAATATTCTGTTAGAACAGAATCAACATATAACTATTTGACGGTTTATATATATATATATATATATATACATATATATATATAATCTCTACTAACTGACTAGCAGTCCGATCAAACAGTCCACACACAAAATCAAACAGACAATATTTAACAGTCCTAAGAATACAACGTGAGAATATAAACAGTTCAGAGGTTGTGAGATTTACTCACTTTTGCGCGTTAGCCGTTAAATAGCGGTTTGCGTTCATTGATTCAGTCGAACAATTTATTTTGCCATAAATCGTAACTAGCTCGGATTCACTTCCAGTCAGCTCCATGGTGTAGTGTACATCCATACGATCCCAACGCAACTTACGGTTCCTAAATCTGATATCGTATGTGGAAGTTACACGTTATAGAAGTTATATGATTAGTATAATTTAAATTAAAACTAAATAAATATGATTGGGCTTTACCCTTAACATCTGGCCTAACTCTACTTCTTAATGGCCCAGACCCGAAACTCCTTTATCTCCTCCCCGTAAAAAACCCGACGCCCAACTCCTTCAAACACCAAACCATAGCCGATCTTCCTTCCTCAACTGCTCCTCCTTTCTTACATACAAACTCAAACGAACTTCACCACTATACTGCTCGTCTCTCCCTCTTCCTCTTCATATCCAACAAATTGAACTCGAACCTCGTCTTCCCTGTCCGTCGTCGAGCTAGACCCATCAGTACAGTGGGACCATCGAACCGGTTTAACACCGAATCCCCTCAAATTACCACCAACGAAAGCTAAATCGAATCCCGAATACCATACTAACCCAGTTTTGCCTCTCGATAACCCATCATCGCAAGAAGTGGAACCCTAGGTTCGACTGTAGAAAAAAAAACCCAACCTCAGGTGGACGTCGAACACTACAAAATTGATGTGAGCGTAAAGAGGAGCTCCCCTTGATTTCAAATATACCTATAACTTGATTTTATGATTTTCTATGGATTTGTTCTTGATTTTGTTCTACTTCATTTACTTTTGGGAAGGAAAAAAAGTGTTCGGCTGATCCTGTATTTATGCTGGGGTTTTGGTAGTGTCTGTGGTTGGAATTGGATAAGGCGTGGCCTTCCATTTGATTGGAGAAAGGGTCAAGATATTTGTAACAACCCGGAAAATCTGGGCCAGTTTAAAATTTTTATTTTGGCAATTTTAGCGAATTTAGATTATTTAAAATGAATTATTTTAAATAATATCGACGAGAAATTTATTTTGAATATAATTCGAACGTATATATTTATACGCGTCGTCGTTAGAATATAAATATTTATATATAATTATAAATAGAATTAAAAATGGCGCGGTAGTTCGATAATTCAATTTCAAACTTCAATTGAATGTACCGGGTGCAAAACAAACCGGATTTTAGTGAAACCAAAAACATTAGGATCTATTTGATAATATCTTTCTAACGGATGTAGGAAACTGAGATTTCACTTTTAAAATTGAAAGATATGTCCAGTTGAAAATTCTGAATAGTCGCTATGGAATTCAGGCCCTTAAAAATGGACATTTTGCAAATGACCTCGGATTTCGACGAAACCAGTTTTGTTGGGTCCGCAGTGTCAAATTATTGTTAGATTCCAAATTTCATAATTTTTCGAATCAAAATGTGAGCGTGGCAAAGGAAAACGTGTTTTGACCATTTCAGTTGATTTTAATCGACTGGGAATTGGCCATTTTTCTAACGGTCTCAGAATTCGACGAAACTAGTTTTGTTAGGACCGTATCGTCAATACGAAGCTAGAAAATATTTTTTAGGAATTTTTCTAGTTAGTATGTGACCCCGGTAACTTGAAATGTACGTTTAAAATTCAATATAGTGATTTAAATGCAAATTAAACGGAAACTGATTCAAACAGTCGAATCAACTTGCGGTACATATCCCATTGTGTTCGGAATGGGGGTAAAACGCTATGGACGACAGGCGGTGGGCCTCGTTTCGAGGTCGTATGTAAAAGTCAACTCTTTAGGATAAAACGAATTAATTAATAAAAAAAAAATATCTTTCTTCCTATATACGCTGGCCCCCCCAATTCATCATTTCTACCGATCGTTTAAAATAAAAAAAAAAAAAACGAGAAACCAGAAAACAAAAGGGCGGAGCCCTAGGTCGTCGCAGGCCATCGATGGCCACAGCCGCCGCGTCGGGTGGAGGCGCGCGCCCTCCCTCTTCTGCTCTCCTTCCTCTCCTCCTCTACAAACTCCACCGCGACATCCCCCAGGCCACCGCACCACCAATCCACCGCAACCCAGTCGCCGCACCCTGCCACCCTCGCCTCCACCTTCCCCTCCTCCTCCGCTCCCCTACAGCCCCCCCGTCCTTCGTTCGAAAACCCCCAGAGCCACCCATCCCCTTTTCTGTAAGTTTTTTTCATTTTTATTTTATTTTATTTATTTACTTTATTTTTTATTTTAATTTTGATTTTTAAAAGTTGTTTAAAACTGATTTTTAATTTAAGTTTAAAACTGAATTTTCTTTAGTATAAAAACTGTTTTTAAAAGGATGCAAAACTGATTTGAAAGGGAATTTTAAAAAAACTGAGTTTTAGGATAATAAAAACTGATTAAAAAGATTTTAAAAACAGATTTTTATAAAAGATTTTAAAAACTGCTTTTTTGAAAAGAAAACAAAAACTGCTTTTTTGAAAAGAGAACAAAAACTGTTTTGAAAAGAAAATAAAAACTGCATTTTTATAAAAGAGCAAAAACTGAATTGATTTTTAAAAGATTAAAAACAGTTGATTTTTTAAAAAAGGTTAAAACTGATTTTAATTTTAAGTTTAAGCAAAAGGGTTTAAACTTTAAAAAAAGATCGGATTTGTAGAGAATTAAAAATAGAATTGGTTTGAAAAGAAAAATAGCATTGTTGTAGAAAAATAGCATTGTTATAGAAAAATAGAAACCTCTTTCATTTGAAAACAAATACATACATTGTTTTGAAAGAAAATATATTTTAGATTTTTAAACAAGTAAAAGACCGGATTTTTTGAAATAGAAAAGAACAAATTTTTGAATCGGAAAATATATGATTTGCTAATAAAAACTTATAGAAAAAAATTGACTTCTAGTTCATAGGAAAAGACTTGATTTCTAAAGTAAAGAAAAATAGAATTTTTATGTATTGAACTTCGATAGAAAAATAGAATTTTTATATATTGAATAACGAACTAAAAATTCGATTTTTATATATTGAGAAGTGAAATAAAAATTCGATTTTTATATATTGAATAACGAAGTCAAAATTCGATTTTTACATATGTAGTGGCTACGGGCAACGAAAACAACGAAGGTGACAAAAAGGCAAGTTGGCGAAGGTTTCCTGCATTAGAAGAGCCGAGATGGTTGGATAGCTAAATGTGAGAATTTCTCACCTTTCAATTTATTTTTCTAGTTATATATATATATATATACTAGGATGCAGACGGTGCTTAGTAGCACCCGACACAATCGTCCACAGACCATGGACTTGTTTGTTTGGTTGCATAGATTAGTTGGATTATTTGATTGAAATTGAATTGTGTGGTGAAATGAATTGATTAGATTGATGTGTGAATGGCGTGGGCCTTCACTAGACCGGGGATAAGGCTAGGCCTCGTCCCGTTTCTAGTATCGTGCCGTTATGCCGCCGAAATTTTCTAAAATATGTTAGAAAATAAAAATATCATTTTATTGAGTAAATGAATTGAATAGAAATTCATAGGTTGAAATAAAATGTTTTATCGTTAAAAATATAATTTTTAACGTGAATGTGAATAAATAAATATTCATTTACAAACCAGACGGTTTGTTTATGTACACTTATTTGAATGACATTGATTGGGATGATAAATTTTACACATCGCCCAACTGCACAAATAAAATCTGTGTTTGATTGTTTGAAACCCCACACGGGTGTTGGGATGAAATTTGAAGTTCACTCATCCTGATTGATTAAATGTGTCGATCGATTGATTGACAGGCTGTTATAAGCGTTGAATATCTATATTTGATGCTTTTACAGTGTAGTGCACTTTGGTTGATGGTTGATTATTTTTCAATGTAATTATATACATGTGTTGTATGAAAATCCATATAATTAACTTTATATGGTAATTGATTGGGCCTCATTCCAATTTGAAAAATAAAGAATATTATAAAATAAAAGTTCATGTGTTGACAGTACTCATTCATTGAGATTGGTCATGTGTTGAACGAAATATTTTGATAATAACAACTATTTTGAAAAAGAAATATTTGAAATAGAATATTTGAAAATAGAAATTTATGAAGCCGTGTTGATTAGATTGACGCCATTTTGACGTGAACGATATTTATATCGATTTTAGTCATCTTAAAAATGAATATTGAAAAGTGATTTCGAAATCGAATATTTTGAAATGAATTGAAAACGAATTCAAATTGAATTGAAAACGATTTCGAAATGAATTGAATTGAAAACGAATTCAAATTGAATTGAAAACGATTTCGAAATGAATTGAATTGAAAACGAATTCAAATTGAATTGAAAACGATTTCGAAATGAATTGAATTGAAAACGATTTCGAAATGAATTGAATTGAAAACGAATTCAAATTGAATTGGAAACGATTTCGAAATGAATTGAATTGAAAACGAATTCAAATTGAATTGAACACGATTTCGAAATGAATTGAATTGAAAACGATTTCGAAATGAATTGAATTGAAAACGATTTCGAAATGAATTGAATTGAAAACGATTTCGAAATGAATTGAATTGAAAACGAATTCAAATTGAATTGAAAACGATTTCGAAATGAATTGAATTGAAAACGAATTCAAATTGAATTGAAAACGATTTTTAAATGAATTGAATTGAAAACGATTTCTAAATGAATTGAATTGAAAACGAATTCAAATGGAATTGAAAGCGAATTGAAATGAATTCAAATTGAATTGAAATTCGAATTGAATAGAAATGAATTTTGAAACGAATTTATAAAGAAGAATTCAATTTTGATTTGAATTGAAAAGGAAGTTGAAATTGCTTTTGAAACGAATTTTAAAACTATTTATATAATTCGTTTTAAATAGTAATCGACGAAGTATATATTATATATATTATATATATAATATAATGGCCTGAATAGAACGCGCCGCGCCGCGGCAGTTCGTGAATTTCGACCATTTATTTCAAACGGACATTGCGGGAGATCCGACCGTCGGATTCTCCTAAAACCGGAACCGTTGGGTTCGTATCGAAAAGAGCTTTCTAACGAAGGCTAGAAATTTGAAATCTAACGGTTGGATTTGGAATTATGTCCAAATCAAATTCGAAAAAGGTCGCTGTAAGTGCAGTTCGATGGCCGTTGATGGAAATCGACTATACGGGCCTTGATAAAATTATTAAAAATAGTAATAATTTGTGTAAAATCATAAGAAATGATTTGTGAAAGTTTGGGATGAAAAACTCCATATTTGAAAAGATAAAAATAGATTTTTATCGAAATGAACTAGTTTTGAACTAGAATTATAATTCTATTTATTTTTAAATAAATAAATTGAATTCGAAAAGGGTTTTAAAAGTAACCAAAATTCCAATGATTGCATTGGAGTGGATTTGAATCGAAATTGTCTTCGGAATATTTCGATGTTGGAATTCGGGATTATACAGGTGTTGTTATGGAAATTTGAAAGATATATATTTGTATCGTTATTTCCAATACGACATTTGTTAGTCGTAGAATTCGATATTGAATATAAGCCGATATATTTTCTATTCAGAGCCTTGTATTGAATATCGAATGTGATTTGGGTTTGTCGTGAATGGTGTCTTCACTAACACTGTTCTTGAACCCAGTTGAGAAAAGATTAAATCTTTTTATTTAGATTTAATGAAGTGTACCAATTAAATGATATTTAATTGGAATTGAATTGGTATTGATTTTTGGGTTTATCGTGAACAGTGTTTTAAATAACACTTGTTCTTTAACCCGATAATTAATGGAATGTGATTTTGGGTTTATCGTGAATCGTGTTTTAAATGACACTGATTCTTTAACCCAGATAATGATTAAAACTAAGTGGAGTTTTAATGAATCTTTAATTAGATTGAAAAGATCGAGAATGGAGTATCACCAGTTTTGCTCCAGGCGATAGTTAAATCTTTAATTAGATTTGAACGTGAAATTTAGAAACTAACTGTCGGTTAGCCAAGCAGAATGGTTTTCTGGATATTGATCTGATGTTGGTTTCGGCCTTCGGGGTTAATATTTGGGGAATTATTCTCTTGATTAATTTACGGTTAGTGACTAATGAATTGGAATGAGGCGTATGTTGTGTTTGTGTAACACTTATTTAAAATATACGCGGGTTATTCGGAAAGACCGGGTTTATCCCATTCTGAATAACTGATACGACGATAAGTCGAAGATGAAGACGATGGTCGAAGACCGGAGGTCTTCACGTCGTTTGGGTGATAACGGATGATCTTGATTGGGCTGTACACCCAAGAAGATGGAAACAGTTAGTGATCGTCCAGACGTACTTGGAGATCGATGGATATGCGGGGTACTAGGTGCCTCCGGTTTCGTTCAGACCCAGAACGGACTTGTAAATGGACTGTGTGTCTGACATCGGATTTCATTCTGTGTGACTGATATCGGTTGCATAGGATGGTTTGCCTGTGTGGCATGCTAAGATGCAAATGATCAAGGCTTCTGTTGAAAAGCAAAGTCTTGTGGTGATGATCAAAGCACGGCCTTTGTGGCGTAGCTTTGTGTAACGTTTACCTCGTGTGTTTCACACCCGGTATGAACCAAAAACGAGAGAGGACATCAGGGAGGACTTGCGTTTCTTTCTAGCTAGAAGTGGCGTCAGTGGTTTTACACGCCCTGACGAGTTTGACTTATGTGGTTGTTGCGGTTGCGAGGCGCCTCGGTTATATCGGTTTCGGCCGAATGCATTCTGGTCGGCTGACGGACCAGACTTACACCCCATAGGGTGGGGAGACGTATTGTTCAGGCACTATAATCCACATCGGTGGACCGGCCCTGACGATCGAAGGGGCAGTTGTGGCTGTTCCGGTGGCTCGGGCTAGAGAGTCACGAATCGGTTGAGGACTATCTTTTGCCTCGGTTCATAGACGGAAATCCAATTTCCAAATACGTAGCTTTGCGGTTTTATTTGTAAACCTATATATGGCGACATAGTGGCATGGGACGCTCATGTCGCCTATGATTGATACTTATGATTTGAAGTTGTTTTATACACTATGCACTTAAAATAGTATCAAATGATTTGTTTTAAACGTATCAAGCATTCTTTGGCTGTTATAAGGGAAAACCCTATCCCCCGGCTTGCGTTGCATTGTGTGATAGGACCTGGGTCTTATAACAGCTTCATTTTTCTTTATTTAGCATTGCGCTGTTGTTTTATGCACTGGTATTCTTGGGAGGAAACCCGTTCCGTGTTATACGGCGTGGTCCCTTGATTTACCTAACTTTAAAATAAAGATTAACTGTTTTAGTTCTCACACCAGTCACATGACTGACCTGGAGTTTATTGTTTTAACCTAAACTCTGGGTGCCCTTATTTTGACACGGGCAGCTAGTAGTTTTGGGTTTTGCAGATTTATATTCACAGGATCCTGGTTTACAGCTGGAACGATATCCGGAAAGCTTTGTATCCGTATATCTCCTTCTAGTTGTGTATTGTATTATTTTCCGCTGCGTTGTATTTAAATGTAATTTAAATCTCTGATATTTCTGTGTAATATTTATTCATTTATACTCTGTATATTCTTGTAATCTCATGCATTGTTGTAATATACAATGAAATGTTCTTCTGTATGCGTTCTGTTGTGGCTTGTTCTCGAACTATCCGACGCTTTCCTTTACGGGGAAGTTGCGGGTCTTCACAGTTGGTATCAGAGCTTTGGTTTACAAAGCAGAGAACAAGGCACATTAGAACCTTACGAAAGAATTCATCAGATATTGGATTAGTAATATCCAATTAGAATGACTCGTTAGAGATAGGATCAGTAGTATCCTAGAACGAGTGTGAAGAGTATATTTTTGAAAATGAAAACAAATTTTGTTTTGAAAATCTAAATCGTTTTAAACGTATTTGGTTATTTATTTAAATTGATGTGGACAATCCAGTATATATAGATTTTGCGTATACGTCTGATCCACGTATATTCAAAGTTTTAATATATTGAATAGATATAGAATTACACTCTAGTCGCCCGGAGATGATGTTGATAATGACCATGGCATCATCGATAATTATGTTCGTGCTCCGAAGGTGTAATATCTATATATTTCCATTAGACTGGTGTGAGAACCAAAATTAGATAGGGCCTATTGTTGTGATTTGGCATCAAAAACATGATTTTTGTATATGTATCAAAATTATGAATTTGAAACTTTAAATTCACTAATTGATTGATGTTTGTGTTGTTTGTTTATTTGTTTGATAATTTTGAACCATTTAGCCTAATTGAACCAAATATTGAGTTATATTGAAATTTGGTCGCATTTGCTTGCATATGCATATATATCTTTGAACAGGTCATAGCAAGGAGGCTAGAGCAGAGAATAAAATTTGTTTGCCCGACAAATAGGTACATGTTTACTACATAATTTCCTGTTTTGTTTGGGTGATGATGATTTTGTGAGCCTATAGGCTAGCCGCTTGGCATTTTCTTTTTCTTTTTGAGATCTGAAGGACCGGGGAAGCTATTTGAAATTCCCCGATGCTCCCGGTGCAGGGGAAGTTATGGCGAAATTTTTCGAAAATTTAGGGTGTTAGCCAAATTTTTGAAATTTTGAAAATTCTCAGAAACTAAAGAGTTAGAGAATGGAAGCCAGGACGAGCGTAGAGTTGAATTATCAAACCACCTTCGACTTTGTTCCTTTTCGGGGACGAAAAGTTTTAAGTGGGGGAGATTGTAACAACCCGGAAAATCTGGGCCAGTTTAAAATTTTTATTTTGGCAATTTTAGCGAATTTAGATTATTTAAAATGAATTATTTTAAATAATATCGACGAGAAATTTATTTTGAATATAATTCGAACGTATATATTTATACGCGTCGTCGTTAGAATATAAATATTTATATATAATTATAAATAGAATTAAAAATGGCGCGGTAGTTCGATAATTCGATTTCAAACTTCAATTGAATGTACCGGGTGCAAAACAAACCGGATTTTAGTGAAACCAAAAACATTAGGATCTATTTGATAATATCTTTCTAACGGATGTAGGAAACTGAGATTTCACTTTTAAAATTGAAAGATATGTCCAGTTGAAAATTCTGAATAGTCGCTATGGAATTCAGGCCCTTAAAAATGGACATTTTGCAAATGACCTCGGATTTCGACGAAACCAGTTTTGTTGGGTCCGCAGTGTCAAATTATTGTTAGATTCCAAATTTCATAATTTTTCGAATCAAAATGTGAGCGTGGCAAAGGAAAACGTGTTTTGACCATTTCAGTTGATTTTAATCGACTGGGAATTGGCCATTTTTCTAACGGTCTCAGAATTCGACGAAACTAGTTTTGTTAGGACCGTATCGTCAATACGAAGCTAGAAAATATTTTTCAGGAATTTTTCTAGTTAGTATGTGACCCCGGTAATTTGAAATGTACGTTTAAAATTCAATATAGTGATTTAAATGCAAATTAAACGGAAACTGATTCAAACAGTCGAATCAACTTGCGGTACATATCCCATTGTGTTCGGAATGGGGGTAAAACGCTATGGACGACAGGCAGTGGGCCTCGTTTCGAGGTCGTATGTAAAAGTCAACTCTTTAGGATAAAACGAATTAATTAATAAAAAAAAAAATATCTTTCTTCCTATATACGCTGGCCCCCCCCCCAATTCATCATTTCTACCGATCGTTTAAAAAAAAAAAAAAAAAAAAAAAAAACGAGAAACCAGAAAACAAAAGGGCGGAGCCCTAGGTCGTCGCAGGCCATCGATGGCCACCGCCGCCGCGTCGGGTGGAGGCGCGCGCCCTCCCTCTTCTGCTCTCCTTCCTCTCCTCCTCTACAAACTCCACCGCGACATCCCCCAGGCCACCGCACCACCAATCCACCGCAACCCAGTCGCCGCACCCTGCCACCCTCGCCTCCACCTTCCCCTCCTCCTCCGCTCCCCTACAGCCCCCCCGTCCTTCGTTCGAAAACCCCCAGAGCCACCCATCCCCTTTTCTGTAAGTTTTTTTCATTTTTATTTTATTTTATTTATTTACTTTATTTTTTATTTTAATTTTGATTTTTAAAAGTTGTTTAAAACTGATTTTTAATTTAAGTTTAAAACTGAATTTTCTTTAGTATAAAAACTGTTTTTAAAAGGATGCAAAACTGATTTGAAAGGGAATTTTAAAAAAACTGAGTTTTAGGATAATAAAAACTGATTAAAAAGATTTTAAAAACAGATTTTTATAAAAGATTTTAAAAACTGCTTTTTTGAAATGAAAACAAAAACTGCTTTTTTGAAAAGAGAACAAAAACTGTTTTGAAAAGAAAATAAAAACTGCATTTTTATAAAAGAGCAAAAACTGAATTGATTTTTAAAAGATTAAAAACAGTTGATTTTTTAAAAAAGGTTAAAACTGATTTTAATTTTAAGTTTAAGCAAAAGGGTTTAAACTTTAAAAAAAGATCGGATTTGTAGAGAATTAAAAATAGAATTGGTTTGAAAAGAAAAATAGCATTGTTGTAGAAAAATAGCATTGTTATAGAAAAATAGAAACCTCTTTCATTTGAAAACAAATACATACATTGTTTTGAAAGAAAATATATTTTAGATTTTTAAACAAGTAAAAGACCGGATTTTTTGAAATAGAAAAGAACAAATTTTTGAATCGGAAAATATATGATTTGCTAATAAAAACTTATAGAAAAAAATTGACTTCTAGTTCATAGGAAAAGACTTGATTTCTAAAGTAAAGAAAAATAGAATTTTTATGTATTGAACTTCGATAGAAAAATAGAATTTTTATATATTGAATAGCGAACTAAAAATTCGATTTTTATATATTGAGAAGTGAAATAAAAATTCGATTTTTATATATTGAATAACGAAGTCAAAATTCGATTTTTACATATGTAGTGGCTACGGGCAACGAAAACAACGAAGGTGACAAAAAGGCAAGTTGGCGAAGGTTTCCTGCATTAGAAGAGCCGAGATGGTTGGATAGCTAAATGTGAGAATTTCTCACCTTTCAATTTATTTTTCTAGTTATATATATATATACTAGGATGCAGACGGTGCTTAGTAGCACCCGACACAATCGTCCACAGACCATGGACTTGTTTGTTTGGTTGCATAGATTAGTTGGATTATTTGATTGAAATTGAATTGTGTGGTGAAATGAATTGATTTGATTGATGTGTGAATGGCGTGGGCCTTCACTAGACCGGGGATAAGGCTAGGCCTCGTCCCGTTTCTAGTATCGTGCCGTTATGCCGCCGAAATTTTCTAAAATATGTTAGAAAATAAAAATATCATTTTATTGAGTAAATGAATTGAATAGAAATTCATAGGTTGAAATAAAATGTTTTATCGTTAAAAATATAATTTTTAACGTGAATGTGAATAAATAAATATTCATTTACAAACCAGACGGTTTGTTTATGTACACTTATTTGAATGACATTGATTGGGACGATAAATTTTACACATCGCCCAACTGCACAAATAAAATCTGTGTTTGATTGTTTGAAACCCCACACGGGTGTTGGGATGAAATTTGAAGTTCACCCATCCTGATTGATTAAATGTGTCGATCGATTGATTGACATGCTGTTATAAGCGTTGAATATCTATATTTGATGCTTTTACAGTGTAGTGCACTTTGGTTGATGGTTGATTATTTTTCAATGTAATTATATACATGTGTTGTATGAAAATCCATATAATTAACTTTATATGGTAATTGATTGGGCCTCATTCCAATTTGAAAAATAAAGAATATTATAAAATAAAAGTTCATGTGTTGACAGTACTCATTCATTGAGATTGGTCATGTGTTGAACGAAATATTTTGATAATAACAACTATTTTGAAAAAGAAATATTTGAAATAGAATATTTGAAAATAGAAATTTATGAAGCCGTGTTGATTAGATTGACGCCATTTTGACGTGAACGATATTTATATCGATTTTAGTCATCTTAAAAATGAATATTGAAAAGTGATTTCGAAATCGAATATTTTGAAATGAATTGAAAACGAATTCAAATTGAATTGAAAACGATTTCGAAATGAATTGAATTGAAAACGAATTCAAATTGAATTGAAAACGATTTCGAAATGAATTGAATTGAAAACGATTTCGAAATGAATTGAATTGAAAACGAATTCAAATTGAATTGGAAACGATTTCGAAATGAATTGAATTGAAAACGAATTCAAATTGAATTGAAAACGATTTCGAAATGAATTGAATTGAAAACGATTTCGAAATGAATTGAATTGAAAACGATTTCGAAATGAATTGAATTGAAAACGATTTCGAAATGAATTGAATTGAAAACGAATTCAAATTGAATTGAAAACGATTTCGAAATGAATTGAATTGAAAACGAATTCAAATTGAATTGAAAACGATTTTTAAATGAATTGAATTGAAAACGATTTCGAAATGAATTGAATTGAAAACGAATTCAAATGGAATTTAAAGCGAATTGAAATGAATTCAAATTGAATTGAAATTCGAATTGAATAGAAATGAATTTTGAAACGAATTTATAAAGAAGAATTCAATTTTGATTTGAATTGAAAAGGAAGTTGAAATTGCTTTTGAAACGAATTTTAAAACTATTTATATAATTCGTTTTAAATAGTAATCGACGAAGTATATATTATATATATTATATATATAATATAATGGCCTGAATAGAACGCGCCGCGCCGCGGCAGTTCGTGAATTTCGACCATTTATTTCAAACGGACATTGCGGGAGATCCGACCGTCGGATTCTCCTAAAACCGGAACCGTTGGGTTCGTATCGAAAAGAGCTTTCTAACGAAGGCTAGAAATTTGAAATCTAACGGTTGGATTTGGAATTATGTCCAAATCAAATTCGAAAAAGGTCGCTGTAAGTGCAGTTCGATGGCCGTTGATGGAAATCGACTGTACGGGCCTTGATAAAATTATTAAAAATAGTAATAATTTGTGTAAAATCATAAGAAATGATTTGTGAAAGTTTGGGATGAAAAACTCCATATTTGAAAAGATAAAAATAGATTTTTATCGAAATGAACTAGTTTTGAACTAGAATTATAATTCTATTTATTTTTAAATAAATAAATTGAATTCGAAAAGGGTTTTAAAAGTAACCAAAATTCCAATGATTGCATTGGAGTGGATTTGAATCGAAATTGTCTTCGGAATATTTCGATGTTGGAATTCGGGATTATACAGGTGTTGTTATGGAAATTTGAAAGATATATATTTGTATTGTTATTTCCAATACGACATTTGTTAGTCGTAGAATTCGATATTGAATATAAGCCGATATATTTTCTATTCAGAGCCTTGTATTGAATATCGAATGTGATTTGGGTTTGTCGTGAATGGTGTCTTCACTAACACTGTTCTTGAACCCAGTTGAGAAAAGATTAAATCTTTTTATTTAGATTTAATGAAGTGTACCAATTAAATGATATTTAATTGGAATTGAATTGGTATTGATTTTTGGGTTTATCGTGAACAGTGTTTTAAATAACACTTGTTCTTTAACCCGATAATTAATGGAATGTGATTTTGGGTTTATCGTGAATCGTGTTTTAAATGACACTGATTCTTTAACCCAGATAATGATTAAAACTAAGTGGAGTTTTAATGAATCTTTAATTAGATTGAAAAGATCGAGAATGGAGTATCACCAGTTTTGCTCCAGGCGATAGTTAAATCTTTAATTAGATTTGAACGTGAAATTTAGAAACTAACTGTCGGTTAGCCAAGCAGAATGGTTTTCTGGATATTGATCTGATGTTGGTTTCGGCCTTCGGGGTTAATATTTGGGGAATTATTCTCTTGATTAATTTACGGTTAGTGACTAATGAATTGGAATGAGGCGTATGTTGTGTTTGTGTAACACTTATTTAAAATATACGCGGGTTATTCGGAAAGACCGGGTTTATCCCATTCTGAATAACTGATACGACGATAAGTCGAAGATGAAGACGATGGTCGAAGACCGGAGGTCTTCACGTCGTTTGGGTGATAACTGATGATCTTGATTGGGCTGTACACCCAAGAAGATGGAAACAGTTAGTGATCGTCCAGACGTACTTGGAGATCGATGGATATGCGGGGTACTAGGTGCCTCCGGTTTCGTTCAGACCCAGAACGGACTTGTAAATGGACTGTGTGTCTGACATCGGATTTCATTCTGTGTGACTGATATCGGTTGCATAGGATGGTTTGCCTGTGTGGCATGCTAAGATGCAAATGATCAAGGCTTCTGTTGAAAAGCAAAGTCTTGTGGTGATGATCAAAGCACGGCCTTTGTGGCGTAGCTTTGTGTAACGTTTACCTCGTGTGTTTCACACCCGGTATGAACCAAAAACGGGAGAGGACATCAGGGAGGACTTGCGTTTCTTTCTAGCTAGAAGTGGCGTCAGTGGTTTTACACGCCCTGACGAGTTTGACTTATGTGGTTGTTGCGGTTGCGAGGCGCCTCGGTTATATCGGTTTCGGCCGAATGCATTCTGGTCGGCTGACGGACCAGACTTACACCCCATAGGGTGGGGAGACGTATTGTTCAGGCACTATAATCCACATCGGTGGACCGGCCCTGACGATCGAAGGGGCAGTTGCGGCTGTTCCGGTGGCTCGGGCTAGAGAGTCACGAATCGGTTGAGGACTATCTTTTGCCTCGGTTCATAGACGGAAATCCAATTTCCAAATACGTAGCTTTGCGGTTTTATTTGTAAACCTATATATGGCGACATAGTGGCATGGGACGCTCATGTCGCCTATGATTGATACTTATGATTTGAAGTTGTTTTATACACTATGCACTTAAAATAGTATCAAATGATTTGTTTTAAACGTATCAAGCATTCTTTGGCTGTTATAAGGGAAAACCCTATCCCCCGGCTTGCGTTGCATTGTGTGATAGGACCTGGGTCTTATAACAGCTTCATTTTTCTTTATTTAGCATTGCGCTGTTGTTTTATGCACTGGTATTCTTGGGAGGAAACCCGTTCCGTGTTATACGGCGTGGTCCCTTGATTTACCTAACTTTAAAATAAAGATTAACTGTTTTAGTTCTCACACCAGTCACATGACTGACCTGGAGTTTATTGTTTTAACCTAAACTCTGGGTGCCCTTATTTTGACACGGGCAGCTAGTAGTTTTGGGTTTTGCAGATTTATATTCACAGGATCCTGGTTTACAGCTGGAACGATATCCGGAAAGCTTTGTATCCGTATATCTCCTTCTAGTTGTGTATTGTATTATTTTCCGCTGCGTTGTATTTAAATGTAATTTAAATCTCTGATATTTCTGTGTAATATTTATTCATTTATACTCTGTATATTCTTGTAATCTAATGCATTGTTGTAATATACAATGAAATGTTCTTCTGTATGCGTTCTGTTGTGGCTTGTTCTCGAACTATCCGACGCTTTCCTTTACGGGGAAGTTGCGGGTCTTCACAATATTTAAACATATATTAAGTTAAAAGGTAGTTATTTGTTATACAAAATTCTCTTCACATACAACTGCTACGCACAGAAGTAAAAATGTATTCATGAAGAGTATTTTTCCATGATCCCAAAAATATAATAATACCGGTAGATGGACTCATATTTTGAAACTTCAAAATGTTGATTTCAGGGTGCGAAATACTTCAAATAAAAAGTCGCTTATTTAATTAATTAAAAATTACTATAAAATTCTAAAAATTAAATTATCGCTATGTCCCAAAAGAACCTTGTCTAAATTCACACACGATATCTAGTTATTTCGAAATAACCGTTATGGCCACGAACGAATATACCGCTGTTTTTCTGAATATTTGATTTGGACATATCTCAAAATCTATACGACGAAATCCCGATTTTTCTCTTCCACTAGAAAGATATACTCCACCAGCTCCACACGTTTCTTGTTTCACAGAAATCCGGCTTAAAACGAATCTTGTATATTCAGTTGAAGTTCAACTCGCCAAATAACGAACTGCCGCGTCGTTTCAGGTTCGTTTTAATTATAGTTATAAATTATAAGTTCGAACGTTTTACTTTAAGTTATCGATATCGCCAAATCGATATATAAATAATTAAATAAATTAATTATTCGACAGCTATCAAAACGCGCCATTACAGACTTCCCCCCTTAAAGTAATTTCGTCCTCGAAATTGCTAAGCTAGGAAAATGCTACCAACTTTACTAACTAGATTCAAAATATCTTTTAGTTTACTTCTGAACTCCAGTTTCAACTGAACCATTTAATTTTCAATTAAATTATTAATTCATTCTGGCTAACTGAATTTCCATAATTCATGAGAATGTTCTAACGCTTGGAATTTTCGAAAAATTCCGCCATAACCTCCTTTGTATTGGTCAATATGACAAACCACCCCTTGCCTCTCTAGGCCTTCTCCAACCCAAAAGAAAATCAAACAACCAAGCGGCTTGCCAATTCGGCTCATAAAATCCAAACTCATATATAATATAAACTTGTACCTTTTTGTCGGTCGTATCATTATATCCCTACCCTCTATTATCAGCTCGGCATATACAAATGCCATCCCAATCAACTCCAACCAATTTATTCTTAACACAACCATTCGCTTATTTAGGCCGAATTAAATTTCAAATTCGAGTTTCAAATTCCAAACTCTCAACTAATCACTTCAAATCCAAAACCATATTATTCTCAAATCCAAATCGAATTTCATTCGAACTCTAATATCAAATTCCAAATTATTGACTTATCAATCTGGTTCCATTCTAGATTATCTCTAATCCCAATTCAATTTTATTTCACTCGGTTCAAGTTAAATTTCAATTTATTTTTACCATCTCATTTTATTTTATTTAACTTCATTAGTTAAATTTTAATTCCAGAACTTAAGTTCCTGGGTTTCTTTCAAATCCATTTGAAATCATAATGCCAATTCAAAACCTTTGAATTTCTAAACAACTTGTTTTCTCAAAACAATTCAAAAACAAAACCTTTGGTAGTAATCCGTCACTTAGAACTCGAAAATGAACACTGATGATGTCTAGATTCATCATCAGAATCTATTTTCCAGCTATCGAAGTGAGTTCAATACTATATCATTTTCAATTTGAAAAACATTTTCAAAATCTCCCAGGAACTTAAAATTTCCTTATTTTAAATTCCAAATTCTGATTTAAATTCATATTTAATTCATCTTATTTCATATACTTTACTTATATGAATTTTGATTGGTCATTTATAACCATTTCACCCTTTTTATAATCTTATTCGATTATAATAACAAACAACACAATCAATATACTATAATAATTTCAAGATATATATTTCTTCTATAAACAAATATATTTTGGGAAAAATTATTTCATTTACCCTTTTCCAAAACATACCATGACGGTTCATCGTATTCGAGTGTTTAGTAACCCTTATCGATACAGTGGATCAACTGATCGACCAGAATTCATAAACCACTCAACCAATGAGTCTCCACAATATAAAACCATTTTATATTGAATAACAAATACGCACTCGTATATATACACTCAAACTCAATCTAGGATATTACTAATCCCATCTCTATCGAGTTATGCCACAGAGCCAAGGTAATCACTTAACTTAAGCTCTGAAACCAACTGTAACGGCTGGAAATTTCCGACTCCTCGAGAGTCGGAAATCCCGAGACGTTAGTGAAAGAATTTAGAAGGTGAGAAAGAAAAGATAGAACTAATAGAATAGAAGAAGAAGAACATCAGAATCATCAGAGTAACACGAATCTCACAGCGGAACGAATAACATATAATATATAACATAACTTTGAAGTAAACAGTTATATATATACAATAGTACTTATCAGAGTACAACACTTACAACACAGCGGAAATAACTATAGCTATAAAATCTTGCAGCCTCCTGCTCCAAGCTCTCCAAGTATATCTGTAAATCCCGACTACTTGACTGCCTGTACAAATTTAGGCACCCAAGAGTTTAGAGAAAACAACAAAGTAAACTCCGGGTCAGTCATGGGACTGGTAGGAGTAAAACAGTTTAAAACAATTGAACAGGTATATGATATCTCATAAGACCACGCCGTGAATACGGAACGGGTTTTTCCCTTATGAGTATCTGAACAACTTTGACAAGCAATATCATTGTGATATTATAATAATGTCTAAGTACAAATAGGTATCAATCTAGCAGAAACGCTTGCATCTCACGTTCTACATACATAGTAAAAATCATAAACCGCAGGGCTCTTATTGAAGATTGGATTCCAACAGACAAGGTATGGGAGCACCTTCTGAATAGTGTACTCTAGAGGTGATACACTCAGGGTTCAACAAGAACGTCTTGCAACCCGGCCACACATGACCGCTCGCTCATTTAGCTTGAGTGTCGCGAATATATTGCCACCACGGTTATAGGCCATCAAACCGTCATCCGAAGATACAGAATCAAAAAGAAGTATAAATATGGATATTCCCTAGATCGGTGACAATACACCCTGCTTGGGAATGACCCAACTAGCCATGCTGCCTAGCCCAACTTTTGTTACTTCCTGGTGTGAGGCTAGAAGCTACGTCTATCTTCAGAACATCTGATCACCATTCACTTTGAATGCCACATTGTCATACCCGCCAAATCACAAATTGACTTATACAAAAATAACACGGGTATACAGCTAACAGAAACGAATTCCTCCGCCACCAAACGTGAATACGTTTGAACAGATCAACTTACGCGATCCATTGGATATACTCTGTCAGACCTTCTTCCATATACGTTGTCCTGGGATTGGACAAACCGAAGGCACTATTCAGTATATCCATCTTAGTCATTGTTATCTAAGACTTATACAACAGCCCTTGCACTTTACTCCGTCTTCAATTTATCTTTGGCATATATTGCTCGCAACGCTTATGCCAATACAGAGTGGTTCTTTGGATAATAATCCAACCGGTTTCTCCATATTAACAACGTTAAAATGGTAAAAACTTTGATAGTCTGTGATTCAACTATCAAATGAAAACATGTCGGTGTACAAACAACGATCTTATTTCCAAATGGGAATTCGATCGATCAATCATTATATGTTCATATTTCCTTATTTCATATATTTAGAAAATATATGTTATTAATCATTGGAAAACATTTCCATAGCTTATTTTCACATCACTATTATTTCGCAACTATCAGTCCCTAATTGTAACTAGTATGAGAACAATTCTCTAAGTATCAATACGGAAGGTCGAAACCCACATCAGATCGTCACTTAGAAAACCGTTCAACTTACCCTCTCCAGTTAGTTTCTGAATTTGCTTAACTCTATTTCTTAAATTCTTATCATGAAAACATTTCATTTTCTATGTTTAGAAAACATATCTGACTATATTTGGAAAACGTTTCCAAAACTCATATACGGATTTCCAATGAACGTTGTATAAAACATTGTTACGCTTAATCCATAAATCGCTTATTACTTAACTATATTTCAAATCAACCTTTTCTATCGAACCACAACTATTCCTTTGTCAATTCTGAAGTCAATCAAGTTGGTGTATAGTTACCTCTCAGACCTTAATTGAACAACGTCCTTTACTGTGAAATAGATGAAGCTCGTCACTCACCTTTTTCCAATCATCTGTTTACGCAAATTCTCGGATTCAGGTTACGAATCCACTTCTTATATGACAGTGTTTGATTATAACTATAACGTTATAGTTCCTACTTCTGCAATATCTAACCTAAATTATAACTTTATTCCCTAACTCGAATAATTTAACAGACACCTAATTTCTAAATCAATAACTAAATCTTGATTTAAACCATGGAAAGTAAAGAGTACTTTCCTGAATTCGCTATAATCGAATTCGACGTATAACTCTCTTTCGAGAAATCTCTATTTGATTAACTCTTCTTCGAATAACCTATATTTGATTATCTCTCTTCGAATAACTTATATTCGAAATCTCTCTCTTTCGAATAAACAATGTTTCGATCTCTTTCTTTCGAATATGCTATATTCGAAAATCTCCTTTCGATTTACTAATCGATAACTCCTTTCGATCAAACTAAAATCGATAACTCCTTTAACTCTATTCGAATAACTAATATTCGACTAACTCCTTTGGATCGACTCATTTGATTAACTCCTTCGAATAACTAAATCCGAATAACTTACCTTCGAATAACCAATATTCGATTTACTCTAACTCGATTAACTTAATTCTAATCGATTTACTCCATTTCGACTCAACTTAATTCAAATCGATTAACTTAACTCAAATTGATTAACTCCTTTCGAATAACTAAATTCGATTTAACTCTTCTCGAATAACTACATTCGATTAACTCAAATTGAATAACTCCTTTTGAATAACTAAATTCGATTTAACTCTTCTCGAATAACTACATTCGATTAACTCAAATTGAATAACTAATATTCAATTAACTCTTACGTGTTTAACTCTATTCAAATATCTAATTCGAATAACTCATTTCGAATAACTAAATTCGATTAACTCTTTTAACTTTACTCGAATAACAATATTCGATTAACACCTTCTTTCGAATAACTATATTCGATTAACTCTTCGACTAACTCCTTTGGATTAACTAACTTCGAATAACTCCTTTGGATTAACCCTTTACTAACTCCTTCGGATTAACTAACTTCGAATAACTCCTTTGGATTGACTAACTTCGAATAACTCCTTTGGATTAACTCTTCGACTAACTCCTTCGGATTAACTAACTTCGAATAACTCCTTTGGATTAACTAACTTCGAATAACTCTTTGGATTAACTCTTCGACTAACTCCTTCGGATTAACTAACTTCGAATAACTCCTTTGTATTAACTAACTTCGAATAACTCCTTCGGATTAACTAACTTCGAATAACTCCTTTGGATTAACTAACTTCGAATAACTCCTTTGGATTAACTAACTTCGAATAACTCTTTTGGATTAACTCTTCGATTAACTCCTTTGGATTAACTAACTTCGAATAACTCCTTTGGATTAACTAACTTCGAATAACTCCTTTGGATTAACTCTTCGATTAACTCCTTTGGATTAACTAACTTCGAATAACCAATATTCGATAACTACTCTTCGAATAAATAATATTCGATAACTCTTCTCAAATGAATCACATTTGATTTCTCTACTCGAATAAACTATATTCAATAACTCTTCTCAAATGAATCACATTTCATTTCTCCACTCGAATAAACTATATTCGATTACTCTTCCCTCGAATACACTATATTCGATAACTCTACTTCGAATGAGTGATATTCGACAACTCTACTCGATTAACTCCACTTGGATAACTCTAACTGGTCAACTCTAACTGGTCAACTCTAACTGAGTAACTCTACCTGATCAACTCTAACTGGTCAACTTTAACTGGTCAACTTTAACTGGTCAACTTTAACTGGTTAACTCAAATGGTTTACCCTAACTTGATTTACTTGTCTCGATTAACTGAACTAATCCACTTAGTTTAACTTAGTTAATTCACGTTGATTAACTCTAGCCGGTTCACTTAGTTTAACTCAACTAATTTACTTCGATTAACCACTTAGTTAACTTAACTAATTCACATTGATTAATCCTTTAGTTTAACTTAACTAATTCACATCGATTAATCCTTTAGTTTAACTTAACTAATTCACATTGATTAATCATTTAGTTTAACTTAACAAATTCACTTTGATTCACCGCTTAGTTTAACTTAACTAATTTACTTTGGTTAACCACTTAGTTTAACTTAACTAATTCACTTTGATTAACCACTTAGTTTAACTTAACTAATTCACTTCGTTTAACTCAACCAATTCACTTGGTTAACTCCTATTTATTTAACAAATAAATATCTTCTTTAGTTTAATTCTATTTATTTAATCTCTAAATAAATATCCTTTATATTTGTTCTAACGAATATAATTCCTTTATATTTTGACTAACAAATATATCCTCTTATATTCGATTAACATATATATTCCCTTATATTGATTTACAAATAAAACTCTTTTATATTTGTTTTACCAACTATATTCCTTAATATTCAAAAATCCTTTTTCTTATATATATATATATAATCCCTTGATTTTATATAAATAAACTATTTTCAAAATATACTTTGAAAACCCCTCTCCTACATTTTGGTATTTCTCATGGTATTTAACACGCCATATAACAATGATAAATATCGTCCCACCACACATAATCGCACAGATTATATACATCACATTATATATCACAATATAAAAATCACAGTAAAATAACTGTTGAGGAATCCTGTTGGATTCCTCCAACCTGTTTCCCTGCACCACAGATGTTAGACAACACCAGTATAATATTCTGTTAGAACAGAATCAACATATAACTATTTGACGGTTTATATATATATATATATACACATATATATATATAATCACTACTAACTGACTAGCAGTTCAATCAAACAGTCCACACACAAAATCAAACAGACAATATTTAACAGTCCTAAGAATACAACGTGAGAATATAAACTGTTTAGAGGTTGTGAGATTTACTCACTTTTGCGCGTTAGCCGTTAAATAGCGGTTTGCGTTCATTGATTCAGTCGAACAATTTATTTTGCCATAAATCGTAACTAGCTCGGATTCACTTCCAGTCAGCTCCATGGTGTAGTGTACATCCATACGATCCCAACGCAACTTACGGTTTGTAACAACCCGGAAAATCTGGGCCAGTTTAAAAATTTTTATTTTGGCAATTTTAGCGAATTTTGATTATTTAAAATGAATTATTTTAAATAATATCGACGAGAAATTTATTTTGAATATAATTCGAACGTATATATTATACGCGTCGTCGTTAGAATATAAATAATTATATATAATTATAAATAGAATTGAAAATGGCGCGGTAGTTCGATAATTCGATTTCAAACTTCATTTGAATGTACCGGGTGCAAAACAATCCGGATTTTAGTGAAACCAAAAATAATGGAATCTAATAGTGAATATCTTTCCAACGAATCCGAAAAATCCAAAGTTCGTAGCGGGAATCAAAAGATATGTCCAGTTGAAAATTCTGAATAGTCGCTATGGAATTCAGGCCCTTAAAAATGGACATTTTGCAAAAGACCTCGGATTCCGACGAAACCAGTTTTGTTGGGTCCGGGATGTAAAGTTATTGCTAGGTTTCAAATTTCATAATTTTTCGAATCAATATGTGAGCGTGGCAAAGGAAAACGCGTTTGACCAGTTTCAGTTGATTTTAATCGACTGGAAATTGGCCATTTTTCTAACGGTCTCAGAATTCGACGAAACTAGTTTTGTTAGGACCGTATCGTCAATACGAAGCTAGAAAATATTTTTCGGGAATTTTTCTAGTTAGTATGTGACCCCGGTAATTTGAAATGTACGTTTAAAATTCAATATAGTGATTTAAATGTAAATTCAACGGAAACTGATTGTAACGATCAAACCAGCTTACGATACATATCCCATTGTGTTCGGAATGGGGGTAAAACGCTAGGGACGGCAGGCGGTGGACCTCGTTTAGAGGTCGTATGTAAAAGTCAATTTGAAGTGAAAAAAATATATAATAAATTAATTAAAAACTTTACAATAACCCCCCCCTCTCGTTTTCTTTCTTCCCCCACGTTCATTTCTTCTGATCGAAAAAAAAAAAAAGAAGGGAAAATAAAAATCGCGCCGCCGCCCTGGGGCCCAGGAGCCACCGACGTACGCCTCGCCAGTCTCCACCGGAGCTTCCCCTTCCCCTCCTCGTTTCCATCCATCTCCTCCACCCTCAGCTCGCGCGAGCCCTCGGTTCGAACCCCGGAGCAACCGCCCCCTCGACCACCGCAGTCACCTCCGTCCAACCCTAGCCGCGACGAGCCACCCCACGATCTACGAAACCCCCCCCCCTCTACTGTAAGTTTTTTTATTTTTTTTATTTTTTTTATTTCATTTATTTTATTTTCATTTTATATAAACAGTAAAACTGATTTTTACTTTAAAGTTAAAAACTGGATTTTTAAGAATTTAAAAACTGAATTTTTAGAATATAGAAAACTGAATTTTTGAATATTTGAAAACTGATTTTTTTACTTTTAATTGAAAACTGATTTTTTTACTTTTATTTGAAAACTGGTTTTTGAAAAAAGGTTTAACACTGATTTCATTTTATTTTTAAAAACTGATTTTTTTATTTTTTTTTTAAAACTGAAAACTTATTTGCATTTTAAAACTGAAATTAAGGTTTTAGGAAAATGAAGAAAAAGATTTGATTTTGAAAAAGGCGCGATTTTTATATATTGAACTTTGAACTAAAAATTCGATTTTTATATATTGAACTTTGAACTAAAAATTCGATTTTTATATATTGAACTTTGAACTAAAAATTCGATTTTTATATATTGAACTTTGAACTAAAAATTCGATTTTTTATATATTGAACTTTGAACTAAAAATTCGATTTTTATATATTGAACTTTGAACTAAAAATTCGATTTTTATATATTGAACTTTGAACTAAAAATTCGATTTTTATATATGGAATAGCGAAGTAAAAATTCGATTTTTACATATGTAGTGAAAGCGGACAACGAAGGTGACAAAAAGGCGGGAACGACGAAGATTTCTATCAATGAAGTGCCGTGGAGCTAGGATAGCAATCTGTGAGAATTTCTCACCTTTCAATTTATTTTTCTAGTTATATATATATATATACTAGGATGCAGACGGTGCTTAGTAGCACCCGACACAATCGTCCACAGACCATGGACTTGTTTGTTTGGTTGCATAGATTAGTTGAGTTATTTGTTTGAATTGAATTGTTTTGGTGAGATGAAATTGATTTGATTGATGTGTGAATGGCGTGGGCCTTCACTAGACCGGGGATAAGGCTAGGCCTTGTCCCGTTCCTAGTATCGTGCCGTTATGCCGCCGAAATTTTCTAAAATATGTTAGAAAACTAAAAATATCATTTTATTGAATAAATGAATTGAATAGAAATTCATAGGTTGAAATAAAATGTTTTATCGTTAAAAATATAATTTTTAACGTGAATAAGAAAATAGTGAAGTGAATAAATAAATATTCATTTACAAACCAGATAGTTTGTTTATGTACACTTATTTGAATGACATTGATTGGGACGATAAATTTTACACATCGCCCAACTGCACAACTAAAATCTGTGTTTGATTGTTTGAAACCCCACACGGGTGTTGGGATGAAATATGAATTTCACTCATCCTGATTGATTAAATATGTCGATCGATTGATTGACAGGCTCTTATAAGCGTTGAATATCTATATTTGATGCTTATACAGTGTAGTGCACTTTGGTTGATGGTTGATTATTTTCAATGTTATTATATACATGTGTTGTATGAAAATCCATATAATTAATTTTATATGGTAATTGATTGGGCCTCATTCCAATCGTGAAAATAAAGAATATTTTGATAATAACAAATATTTTGATAATAGGAAATATTTGAAATAGAATATTTGAAAATAGAAATTTATGAAGCCGTGTTGGTTAGATTGACGCCATTTTGACGTAAACGATATTTATATCGATTTTATTCATTTTAAAATGAATATTGAAAAGTAATCTCGGGATCGAATAAATTGAATTGAAAACGATTTCGAAATAAATTGAATTGAAAACGATTTCGAAATAAATTGAATTGAAAACGATTTCGAAATGAATTGAATTGAAAACGATTTCGAAATGAAATGAATTGAAAACAATTTCGAAATGAAATGAATTGAAAACGATTTCGAAATGAAATGAATTGAAAACGATTTCGAAATGAAATGAATTGAAAACGATTTCGAAATGAAATGAATTGAAAACGATTTCGAATTGAATTGAATTGAAAACGATTTCGAAATGAATTGAATTGAATATGAGTTCAAATTGAATTGAAATTTGAATTGAATAGAAATGAATTTTAAAACGAATTTATAAAGAAGAATTCAATTTTGAATTGAATTGAAATGGAAGTTGAAATTGCTTTTGAAACGAATTTAAAACTATTTATATAATTCGTTTTAAATAGAAATCGACGAAATATATATTATATATATAATATAATGGCCTGAATAGAACGCGCCGCGGCGCGGCAGCTCGTGAATTTCGACCATTTATTTCAAACGGACATTGCGGGAGATCCGACCGTCGGATTCTCCTAAAACCGGAACCGTTGGGTTCGTATCGAAAAGAGCTTTCTAATGAATGTTAGAAATTTGAAATCTAACGGTTGGATTTGGAGATACGTCCAAATCAAATTCGAAAAAGGTCGATGTAAGTGCAGTTCGATGGCCGTTGATGGAAATCGACTGTACGGGCCTTGATAAAATTATTAAAAATAGTAATAATTTGTGTAAAATCATAAGAAATGATTTGTGAAAGAATTGGGATGAAAAACTCCATATTTGAAAAGGTAAAAATAGATTTTTATCGAAATGAACTAGTTTTGAACTAGAATTGTAATTCTATTTATTTTTAAATAAATGAATTGAATTGGAAATGGTTTTGAAAATAACCAAAATTTCCAATGATTGCATTGGAGTGGATTTGAATCGAAATTGTCTTCGGAATATTTCGATGTTGGAATTCGTGATTATACGGATGTTGTTATGGAAATTTGAAAGATATATATTCATATCGTTATTTCCAATACGACATTTGTTAATCGTAGAATTTGATATTGAATGTAAGCCGGGATATTTTCTATTCAGAGCCTTATATTGAATATCAAATGTGATTTGGGTTTGTCGTGAATGGTGTCTTCACTAACACTGTTCTTGAACCCAGTTGAGAAAAGATTAAATCTTTTTATTTAGATTTAATGAAGTGTACCAATTAAAAATGATATTTAATTGGAATTGAATTGGGAATGATTTTTGGGTTTATCGTGAACAGTGTTTTAAATAACACTTGTTCTTTAACCCGATAATTAATGGAATTGATTTTTGGGTTTATCGTGGACAGTGTTTTTAAATAACACTCGTTCTTTAACCCGATAATTAATGAAGGTGATTTTGGGTTTATTGTGAACTGTGTTTTTAAATGACACGGATTCTTTAACCCAGTCACAGATTAAAACTAAGTGGAGTTTTAATGAATCTTTAATTAGATTGAAATAATCGAAGTGGAGTATCACCAGTTTTGCTCCAGGCGATAGTTAAATCTTTAATTAGATTTGAACGTGAAATGGTAATTGAATTTACCGATAACACCGTGGTGTTAGATATGAAGTACTACCAGTTTTACTTCATGGGATGAATAGGTTGGGATTGGGAAATTAAAACAAATGATTACTTCGGTAAGGTTCGTTAATCCCGACTAGTTTGAATTGATATTCAAAAGTTGATTAAAGAATAAATTCAAGAATTTATCTTTGATAAAATTAATGGGAACCTTTCCCTATGAATGTGAAATTAGAAACTAACTGTCGGATAGCTAAGCAGAATGGTTTCCTGGATATTGATCTGATGTTGGTTTCGGCCTTCGGGGTTAATATTTGGGGAATTATTCTCTTGATTAATTTACGGTTAGTAACTGATGAATTGGAATGAGGCGTATGTTGTGTTTGTGTAACACTTATTTAAAATATACGCGAGTTATTCGGAAAGTCCGGGTTTATCCCATTCTGAATAACTGATACGACGATAAGTCGAAGATGAAGACGATGGTCGAAGACCGGAGGTCTTCACGTCGTTTGGGTGATAGCTGATGATCTTGATTGGGCTGTACACCCAAGAAGATGGAAAAAGTTGGTGATCGTCCAGACGTACTTGGAGATCGATGGATATGCGGGGTACTAGGTGCCTCCGGTTTCGTTCAGACCCAGAACGGACTTGTAAATGGACTGTGTGTCTGACATCGGATTTCATTCTGTGTGACTGATATCGGTTGCATAGGATGGTTTGCCTGTGTGGCATGCTAAGATGCAAATGATCAAGGCTTCTATTGAAAAGCAAAGTCTTGTGGTTGATGATCAAAGCACGACCTTTGTGGCGTAGCTTTGTGTAACGTTTACCTCGCGTGTTTCACACCAGGTATGAACCAAAAACGGGAGACGGACCTCAGGGAGGGCCTGCGTTTCCTCCTAGCTAGAAGTGGCGTCAGTGGTTTTACACGCCCTGACGAGTTTGACTTATGTGGTTGTTGCTGTTGCGAGGCGCCTCGGTTAGATCGGACGATCCGGGTCCGATGGAGTCATTCGTTGGCTCGCTTACGCCCCAAAGGGCGGCGAAACGCAGTGTCCAGGGTTTAAGTTTAATCCACATCGGTGGACCGGCCCTGACGATCCAAGGGTCGATGCGTTCTGATCCTGAGACTCGGGCTAGGCAGTCTCGAATCGGTTGAGGACTATCTTTTGCCTCGGTTCATAGATGGAAATCCAATTTCCAAATACGTGACATTTGCGGTTTTATTTGTAAACCTATATATGGCGACATGATATATGGTACCCATGCCGCCTATGATTGATACTTATGATTTGAAGTTGTTTTATACACTATGCACTTATAATAGTATCAAATGATTTGTTTTAAACGTATCAAGCATTCTTTGGCTGTTATAAGGGAAAACCCTATCCCCCGGCTTGCGTTGCATTGTGTGATAGGACCTGGGTCTTATAACAGCTTCATTTTTCTTTATTTAGCATTGCGCTGTTTGTTTTATGCACTGGTATTCTTGGGAGGAAACCCGTTCTGTGTTATACGGCGTGGTCCCTTGATTTACCAAACTTTAAAAACAAAGATTAAGAACTGTTTTAGTTCTCGCACCAGTCCCATGACTGACCTGGAGTTTATTGTTTTAACCTAAACTCTGGGTGCCCTTATTTTGACACGGGCAGCTAGTAGTTTTGGTTTTGCAGATTTATATTCACAGGATCCTGGTTTATAGCTGGAACGATATCCGGAAAGCTTTGTATCCGTATATCTCTTTCTAGTTGTGTACTGTATTATTTTCCGCTGCTATGTATTTAAATGTAATTTAAATCTCTGATATTTCTGTGTAATATTCATTTATACTCTGTATATTCTTGTAATCTGATGCATTGTTGTAATATACAATGAAATGTTCTTCTGTATGCGTTCTATTGTGGTTTGTTCTCGAACTATCCGACGCTTTCCTTTACGGGGAAGTTGCGGGTCTTTACACGTGGTATCAGAGCTTTGGTTTACAAAGCAGAGAACAAGACACATTAGAACTATACGAAAGAATTCATCAGATATTGGATTAGTAATATCCAATGGGAATGACTCGTTAGAGATAGGATCAGTAGTATCCTAGAACGAGTGTGAAGAGTATATTTTTTTCAAATGAAAACAATTTTTGTTTTGAAAATTTAAATCAATTATTCGTATTTGATTATCTATTTATATTGAGTTGGACAGTCCAGTATATAAAGATTTTGCGTATACGTCTGATCCACGTGTATTTGAAATTTTAATATACTGGATAGATATAGAATCACACTCTAGTCGCCCGGACATGATTCTGATGATGGCGCGCCATCACCAGTATTTATTTTCGTGTTTCGAAGGTGTGATTTCTATATGTTTCCATTGGACTGGTGTGAGAACCAAAACTAATATAGTTAGAACACTTTGTTGTGAATTGGCATCAAAAACCTGATTTTTGACTATGTATCAAAGTTATGAATTTGAAACTCTAATTCACTTATTGATTGATGTTTGTGTTGTTTGTTTATTTGTTTGCTAATTTTTAACCATTATGCCTAATTGAATCAAATATTGAGTTATATTGAAAATTGGTCGCGTTTGCTTGCATATACATATACTTGCATTGAACAGGTCATAGCAAGGAGGCTAGAGCCGAAGAATAAAATTTGTTTGCCCGACAAATAGGTACATGTTTACTACATAATTTCCTGTTTTGTTTGGGTGATGATGATTTTGTGAGCCTATTGGCTAGCCGCTTGGCTTTTTCTTTTTCTTTTTGAGATCTGAAGGACCGGGGAAGCTATTTGAAATTCCCCGATGCTCCCGGTGCAGGGGAGGTTATGGCGAAATTTTTCGAAAATTTAGGGAGTTAGCCAAATTTTTGAAATTTTGAAAATTCTCAGAAACTAAAGAGTTGGAGAATGGAAGCCAGATCGAACGTAGGGCTATTAATCAAACCACTTTCGACTTTGTTCCTTTTCGGGGAAGAAAAGTTTTAAGTGGGGGAGATTGTAACAACCCGGAAAATCTGGGCTAGTTTAAAAATTTTTATTTTGGCAATTTTAGCGAATTTTGATTATTTAAAATGAATTATTTTAAATAATATCGACGAGAAATTTATTTTGAATATAATTCGAACGTATATATTATACGCGTCGTCGTTAGAATATAAATAATTATATATAATTATAAATAGAATTGAAAATGGCGCGGTAGTTCGATAATTCGATTTCAAACTTCATTTGAATGTACCGGGTGCAAAACAATCCGGATTTTAGTGAAACCAAAAATAATGGAATCTAATAGTGAATATCTTTCCAACGAATCCGAAAAATCCAAAGTTTGTAGCGGGAATCAAAAGATATGTCCAGTTGAAAATTCTGAATAGTCGCTATGGAATTCAGGCCCTTAAAAATGGACATTTTGCAAACGACCTCGGATTCCGACGAAACCAGTTTTGTTGGGTCCGGGATGTAAAGTTATTGCTAGGTTTCAAATTTCATAATTTTTCGAATCAATATGTGAGCGTGGCAAAGGAAAACGCGTTTGACCAGTTTCAGTTGATTTTAATCGACTGGAAATTGGCCATTTTTCTAACGGTCTCAGAATTCGACGAAACTAGTTTTGTTAGGACCGTATCGTCAATACGAAGCTAGAAAATATTTTTCGGGAATTTTTCTAGTTAGTATGTGACCCCGGTAATTTTAAATGTACGTTTAAAATTCAATATAGTGATTTAAATGTAAATTCAACGGAAACTGATTGTAACGATCAAACCAGCTTACGATACATATCCCATTGTGTTCGGAATGGGGGTAAAACGCTAGGGACGGCAGGCGGTGGACCTCGTTTAGAGGTCGTATGTAAAAGTCAATTTGAAGTGAAAAAAATATATAATAAATTAATTAAAAACTTTACAATAACCCCCCCCCCCCTCTCGTTTTCTTTCTTCCCCCACGTTCATTTCTTCTGATCGAAATAAAAAAAAAAGAAGGGAAAATAAAAATCGCGCCGCCGCCCTGGGGCCAGGAGCCACCGACGTCCGCCTCGCCAGTCTCCACCGGAGCTTCCCCTTCCCCTCCTCGTTTCCATCCATCTCCTCCACCCTCAGCTCGCGCGAGCCCTCGGTTCGAACCCCGGAGCAACCGCCCCCTCGACCACCGCAGTCACCTCCGTCCAACCCTAGCCGCGACGAGCCACCCCACGATCTACGAAACCCCCCCCTCTACTGTAAGTTTTTTTATTTTTTTTATTTATTTTATTTCATTTATTTTATTTTCATTTTATATAAACAGTAAAACTGATTTTTACTTTAAAGTTAAAAACTGTATTTTTAAGAATTTAAAAACTGAATTTTTAGAATATAGAAAACTGAATTTTTGAATATTTGAAAACTGATTTTTTTACTTTTAATTGAAAACTGATTTTTTTACTTTTATTTGAAAACTGGTTTTTGAAAAAAGGTTTAACACTGATTTCATTTTATTTTTAAAAACTGATTTTATTTTATTTATTTTTTAAAACTGAAAACTTATTTGCATTTTAAAACTGAAATTAAGGTTTTAGGAAAATGAAGAAAAAGATTTGATTTTGAAAAAGGCGTGATTTTTATATATTGAACTTTGAACTAAAAATTCGATTTTTATATATTGAACTTTGAACTAAAAATTCGATTTTTATATATTGAACTTTGAACTAAAAATTCGATTTTTATATATTGAACTTTGAACTAAAAATTCGATTTTTATATATTGAACTTTGAACTAAAAATTCGATTTTTTATATATTGAACTTTGAACTAAAAATTCGATTTTTATATATTGAACTTTGAACTAAAAATTCGATTTTTATATATTGAACTTTGAACTAAAAATTCGATTTTTATATATGGAATAGCGAAGTAAAAATTCGATTTTTACATATGTAGTGAAAGCGGACAACGAAGGTGACAAAAAGGCGGGAACGACGAAGATTTCTATCAATGAAGTGCCGTGGAGCTAGGATAGCAACCTGCGAGAATTTCTCACCTTTCAATTTATTTTTCTAGTTATATATATATATACTAGGATGCAGACGGTGCTTAGTAGCACCCGACACAATCGTCCACAGACCATGGACTTGTTTGTTTGGTTGCATAGATTAGTTGAGTTATTTGTTTGAATTGAATTGTTTTGGTGAGATGAAATTGATTTGATTGATGTGTGAATGGCGTGGGCCTTCACTAGACCGGGGATAAGGCTAGGCCTTGTCCCGTTCCTAGTATCGTGCCGTTATGCCGCCGAAATTTTCTAAAATATGTTAGAAAAATAAAAATATCATTTTATTGAATAAATGAATTGAATAGAAATTCATAGGTTGAAATAAAATGTTTTATCGTTAAAAATATAATTTTTAACGTGAATAAGAAAATAGTGAAGTGAATAAATAAATATTCATTTACAAACCAGATGGTTTGTTTATGTACACTTATTTGAATGACATTGATTGGGACGATAAATTTTACACATCGCCTAACTGCACAACTAAAATCTGTGTTTGATTGTTTGAAACCCCACACGGGTGTTGGGATGAAATATGAATTTCACTCATCCTGATTGATTAAATATGTCGATCGATTGATTGACAGGCTGTTATAAGCGTTGAATATCTATATTTGATGCTTATACAGTGTAGTGCACTTTGGTTGATGGTTGATTATTTTCAATGTTATTATATACATGTGTTGTATGAAAATCCATATAATTAATTTTATATGGTAATTGATTGGGCCTCATTCCAATCGTGAAAATAAAGAATATTTTGATAATAACAAATATTTTGATAATAGGAAATATTTGAAATAGAATATTTGAAAATAGAAATTTATGAAGCCGTGTTGGTTAGATTGACGCCATTTTGACGTAAACGATATTTATATCGATTTTATTCATTTTAAAATGAATATTGAAAAGTAATCTCGGAATCGAATAAATTGAATTGAAAACGATTTCGAAATAAATTGAATTGAAAACGATTTCGAAATAAATTGAATTGAAAACGATTTCGAAATGAATTGAATTGAAAACGATTTCGGAATGAAATGAATTGAAAACGATTTCGAAATGAAATGAATTGAAAACGATTTCGAAATGAAATGAATTGAAAACGATTTCGAAATGAAATGAATTGAAAACGATTTCGAAATGAAATGAATTGAAAACGATTTCGAAATGAATTGAATTGAAAACGATTTCGAAATGAATTGAATTGAATATGAGTTCAAATTGAATTGAAATTTGAATTGAATAGAAATGAATTTTAAAACGAATTTATAAAGAAGAATTCAATTTTGAATTGAATTGAAATGGAAGTTGAAATTGCTTTTGAAATGAATTTAAAACTATTTATATAATTCGTTTTAAATAGAAATCGACGAAATATATATTATATATATAATATAATGGCCTGAATAGAACGCGCCGCGGCGCGGCAGCTCGTGAATTTCGACCATTTATTTCAAACGGACATTGCGGGAGATCCGACCGTCGGATTCTCCTAAAACCGGAACCGTTGGGTTCGTATCGAAAAGAGCTTTCTAATGAATGTTAGAAATTTGAAATCTAATGGTTGGATTTGGAGATATGTCCAAATCAAATTCTAAAAAGGTCGCTGTAAGTGCAGTTCGATGGCCGTTGATGGAAATCGACTGTACGGGCCTTGATAAAATTATTAAAAATAGTAATAATTTGTGTAAAATCATAAGAAATGATTTGTGAAAGAATTGGGATGAAAAACTCCATATTTGAAAAGGTAAAAATAGATTTTTATCGAAATGAACTAGTTTTGAACTAGAATTGTAATTCTATTTATTTTTAAATAAATGAATTGAATTGGAAATGGTTTTGAAAATAACCAAAATTTCCAATGATTGCATTGGAGTGGATTTGAATCGAAATTGTCTTCGGAATATTTCGATGTTGGAATTCGTGATTATACGGATGTTGTTATGGAAATTTGAAAGATATATATTCATATCGTTATTTCCAATACGACATTTGTTAATCGTAGAATTTGATATTGAATGTAAGCCGGGATATTTTCTATTCAGAGCCTTATATTGAATATCAAATGTGATTTGGGTTTGTCGTGAATGGTGTCTTCACTAACACTGTTCTTGAACCCAGTTGAGAAAAGATTAAATCTTTTTATTTAGATTTAATGAAGTGTACCAATTAAAAATGATATTTAATTGGAATTGAATTGGGAATGATTTTTGGGTTTATCGTGAACAGTGTTTTAAATAACACTTGTTCTTTAACCCGATAATTAATGGAATTGATTTTTGGGTTTATCGTGGACAGTGTTTTTAAATAACACTCGTTCTTTAACCCGATAATTAATGAAGGTGATTTTGGGTTTATTGTGAACTGTGTTTTTAAATGACACGGATTCTTTAACCCAGTCACAGATTAAAACTAAGTGGAGTTTTAATGAATCTTTAATTAGATTGAAATAATCGAAGTGGAGTATCACCAGTTTTGCTCCAGGCGATAGTTAAATCTTTAATTAGATTTGAACGTGAAATGGTAATTGAATTTACCGATAACACCGTGGTGTTAGATATGAAGTACTACCAGTTTTACTTCATGGGATGAATAGGTTGGGATTGGGAAATTAAAACAAATGATTACTTCGGTAAGGTTCGTTAATCCCGACTAGTTTGAATTGATATTCAAAAGTTGATTAAAGAATAAATTCAAGAATTTATCTTTGATAAAATTAATGGGAACCTTTCCCTATGAATGTGAAATTAGAAACTAACTGTCGGTTAGCTAAGCAGAATGGTTTCCTGGATATTGATCTGATGTTGGTTTCGGCCTTCGGGGTTAATATTTGGGGAATTATTTTCTTGATTAATTTACGGTTAGTAACTGATGAATTGGAATGAGGCGTATGTTGTGTTTGTGTAACACTTATTTAAAATATACGCGAGTTATTCGGAAAGTCCGGGTTTATCCCATTCTGAATAACTGATACGACGATAAGTCGAAGATGAAGACGATGGTCGAAGACCGGAGGTCTTCACGTCGTTTGGGTGATAGCTGATGATCTTGATTGGGCTGTACACCCAAGAAGATGGAAACAGTTGGTGATCGTCCAGACGTACTTGGAGATCGATGGATATGCGGGGTACTAGGTGCCTCCGGTTTCGTTCAGACCCAGAACGGACTTGTAAATGGACTGTGTGTCTGACATCGGATTTCATTCTGTGTGACTGATATCGGTTGCATAGGATGGTTTGCCTGTGTGGCATGCTAAGATGCAAATGATCAAGGCTTCTGTTGAAAAGCAAAGTCTTGTGGTTGATGATCAAAGCACGGCCTTTGTGGCGTAGCTTTGTGTAACGTTTACCTCGCGTGTTTCACACCAGGTATGAACCAAAAACTGGAGACGGACCTCAGGGAGGGCATGCGTTTCCTCCTAGCTAGAAGTGGCGTCAGTGGTTTTACACGCCCTGACGAGTTTGACTTATGTGGTTGTTGCTGTTGCGAGGCGCCTCGGTTAGATCGGACGATCCGGGTCCGATGGAGTCATTCGTTGGCTCGCTTACGCCCCAAAGGGCGGCGAAACGCAGTGTCCAGGGTTTAAATTTAATCCACATCGGTGGACCGGCCCTGACGATCCAAGGGTCGATGCGTTCTGATCCTGAGACTCGGGCTAGGCAGTCTCGAATCGGTTGAGGACTATCTTTTGCCTCGGTTCATAGATGGAAATCCAATTTCCAAATACGTGACATTTGCGGTTTTATTTGTAAACCTATATATGGCGACATGATATATGGTACCCATGCCGCCTATGATTGATACTTATGATTTGAAGTTGTTTTATACACTATGCACTTATAATAGTATCAAATGATTTGTTTTAAACGTATCAAGCATTCTTTGGCTGTTATAAGGGAAAACCCTATCCCCCGGCTTGCGTTGCATTGTGTGATAGGACCTGGGTCTTATAACAGCTTCATTTTTCTTTATTTAGCATTGCGCTGTTTGTTTTATGCACTGGTATTCTTGGGAGGAAACCCGTTCTGTGTTATACGGCGTGGTCCCTTGATTTACCAAACTTTAAAAACAAAGATTAATAACTGTTTTAGTTCTCACACCAGTCCCATGACTGACCTGGAGTTTATTGTTTTAACCTAAACTCTGGGTGCCCTTATTTTGACACGGGCAGCTAGTAGTTTTGGTTTTGCAGATTTATATTCACAGGATCCTGGTTTATAGCTGGAACGATATCCGGAAAGCTTTGTATCCGTATATCTCTTTCTAGTTGTGTACTGTATTATTTTCCGCTGCTATGTATTTAAATGTAATTTAAATCTCTGATATTTCTGTGTAATATTCATTTATACTCTGTATATTCTTGTAATCTGATGCATTGTTGTAATATACAATGAAATGTTCTTCTGTATGCGTTCTATTGTGGTTTGTTCTCGAACTATCCGACGCTTTCCTTTACGGGGAAGTTGCGGGTCTTTACACGGTTCCAAAATCTGATATCGTATGTGGAAGTTACACGTTATAGAAGTTATATGATTATTATAATTTAAATTAAAACTAAATAAATATGATTGGGCTTTACCCTTAACATCTGGCCTAACTCTACTTCTTAATGGCCCAGACCCGAAACTCCTTTATCTCCTCCCAGTAAAAAACCCGACGCCCAACTCCTTCAAACACCAAACCATAGCCGATCTTCCTTCCTCAACTGCTCCTCCTTTCTTACATACAAACTCAAACGAACTTCACCACTATACTGCTCGTCTCTCCCTCTTCCTCTTCATATCAAACAAATTGAACTCGAACCTCGTCTTCCCTGTCCGTCGTCGAGCTAGACCCATCAGTACAGTGGGACCATCGAACCAGTTTAACACCGAATCCCCTCAAATTACCACCAACGAAAGCTAAATCGAATCCCAAATACCATACTAACCCAGTTTTGCCTCTCGATAACCCATCATCGCAAGAAGTGGAACCCTAGGTTCGACTGTTGAAAAAAAACCTCAACCTCAGGTGGACGTCGAACACTACAAAATTGATGTGAGCGTGAAGAGGAGCTCCCCTTGATTTCAAATATACCTATAACTTGATTTTAGGATTTTCTATGGATTTGTTCTTGATTTTGTTCTACTTCATTTACTTTTGGGAAGGAAAAAAAAGTGTTCGGCTGATCCTGTATTTATGCTGGGGTTTTGGTAGTGTCTGTGGTTGGAATTGGATAAGGCGTGGCCTTCCATTTGATTGGAGAAAGGGTCAAGATATTTAAACATATATTAAGTTAAAAGGTAGTTATTTGTTATACAAAATTCTCTTCACATACAACTGCTACGCACAGAAGTAAAAATGTAGTCATGACGAGTATTTTTCCATGATCCCAAAAATATAATAATACCGGTAGATGGACTCATATTTTGAAACTTCAAAATGTTGATTTCAGGGTGCGAAATACTTCAAATAAAAAGTCGCTAATTTAATTAATTAAAAATTACTATAAAATTCTAAAAATTAAATTATCGCTATGTCCCAAAAGAACCTTGTCTAAATTCACACACGATATCTAGTTATTTCGAAATAACCGTTATGGCCACGAACGAATATACCGCTGTTTTTCTGAATATTTGATTTGGACATATCTCAAAATCTACACGACGAAATCCCGATTTTTCTCTTCCACTAGAAAGATATACTCCACCAGCTCCACACGTTTCTTGTTTCACAGAAATCCGGCTTAAAACGAATCTTGTATATTCAGTTGAAGTTCAAGTCGCCAAATAACGAACTACCGCGTCGTTTCAGGTTCGTTTTAATTATAATTATAAATTATAAGTTCGAACGTTTTACTTTAAGTTATCGATATCGCCAAATCGATATATAAATAATTAAATAAATTAATTATTCGACAGCTATCAAAACGCGCCATTACAAAAATATATCGGCTTATATTCAATATAAAATTCTACGACCAACAAATATCGTATTGGAAATAACGATATAAATATATCTTTCAAATTTCCATAACAATATCTGTATAACCACGAAATCCAACATCGAAATAAACCAAAGACAATATCGATTTAAATCCATTCCAATTCAATTATTGGAAATCCTGGTTACTTTTAAAAACCTTTCAAATCAAATTTATTTATTTAAAAATAAATAGAATTTTAATTCTAGTTCAAAACTAGTTCATTTCGATAAAAATCTATTTTTATCTTTTCAAATATGGAGTTTTTCATCCCAATTTTTCACAAATCATTACTTATGATTTTACACAAATTATTATTATTTTAAATAATTTTATCAAGGCCTGTACAGTCGATTTCCATCAACGGCCATCGAACTGCACTTACAGCGACCTTTTCCAAATTTGATTTGGACATAATTCCAAATCCAACCGTTAGATTTCAAATTTATAATATTTGTTAGAAAGCACTTTTCGATACGAACCCAACGGTTCCAGTTTTAGGAAAATCCGACAGTCGGATCTCCCGTAATGTCCGTTCGAAGTCAATGGTCGAAATTCACGAACTGCCGCGGCGCGTTCTATTCAGGCCATTATAATATATATATATATATATATATCGTCAATTTCCTTTTTAAAACGAATTTTATAAATCATTTCAAATTAGTTTCAAAACAATTTCAACCTTTATTTCAAATTCAAATCAAAATTGAATTTTCCCTTATAAATTCTTTTTACATTCACTTCTATTTGATTTCAATTCGAATTGATTTCAATTCGTTTTCAATTGAATTCAATTCAATTCAGATTTGTTTTCTATTCGATTCAATTCAAATTCGTTTTCTATTCAATTCAATTCAAATTCGTTTTCTATTCAATTCAATTTGAATTCGTTTTCTATTCAGTTCAATTTGAATTCGTTGTCTATTCAATTCAATTTGAATTCTTTTTCTATTCAGTTCAATTCAAATTCGTTTTCTATTCAATTCAATTCAAATTCGTTTTCTATTGAATTCAATTCGAATTCGTTTTCTATTCAATTCAATTTGAATTCTTTTTCTATTCAGTTCAATTTGAATTCATTTTCTATTCAGTTCAATTCAAATTCGTTTTCTATTCAGTTCAATTCAAATTCGTTTTCTATTCAATTCAAATTCGTTTTCTATTCAATTCAATTCGAATTTGTTTTCTATTCAGTTCAATTTGAATTCGTTTTCTATTCAATTCAATTTGAATTCGTTTTCTATTCAGTTCAATTCAAATTCGTTTTCTATTCAATTCAATTCAAATTCGTTTTCTATTCAATTCAATTCGAATCGTTTTGAATTTCAATTCTTTTCAAAATATCAGATTTTGAAATCACTTTCGATATTCATTATATAATGAATAAAATCGATATATATATCGTTCACGTCAAAATGGCGTCAATCTAATCAACACCGCTTCATATATTTCTATTTTCAAATATTTCTATTTCACATATTTCTACTTCAAATATTTCTATTTCAAATATTTTTTTTCAAATATTTCTATTCAAATATTTCTAATCAAATATTTCTATTTCAAATATTTCTATTTCAAATATTGAGTGAAGCCCCATCAATTACAATATAATGTTAATTATATGGATTTTTACAACACATGTATACAATAACAACGATGAAAAATCAACCATCATCCAAAGTGCATTCTACACTGTATAAGCATCGAATATAAATATTTAATGCTCATAACAGTCTGTCAATCAATCGATCGACATACAACTAAACAATCAGGATTAGTGTACGTCAAATATCATCCCAATACCTGTGTGGGGTTTCAGACAATCAAACACAGATTTTATTTGTGAAGTTGGGAGATGTGTAAAATTTGTCGTCCCAGTCAATATCAGTCAAAGGTGTGTATATAAATAAATCGTCCGATTTGTTTATTTTTATTTCATTTCATAAACACGTTAAAAATTATATTTTTAACTATAAAATATTTTATTTCCTTTCAACCCAAGAATATTTTATTATCGATTTCACATCACCATCACAAAAAATTTTCACAACATATCAATCAAACAAACAAGCCATCCATGGTCTGTGGATGACGGGTGTCGGGTGCTGCTAAGCACCGTCTGCATCCTAGTATATAATTAGAACTAGAAAAGTAAATTCAAACCGAGAAGTTCTCACCTTGGAGATCCATTCCTCCATTACATTATTGTCGCTCAGATCCGCTGTTTTGATTCCAACGCAATCTGTTTCACACGATTTTATATTAAAATCACATTTTTAATTAGCGACATTTATAAATAAAAATCCTATTTTTATTTCGCTACATATTTAATAATGATCATATTTTTATCGTATCGCTATATATATATAAAATCAGATTCTTAATTCTCTACATATATAAAAATAATATTTTTTGAAACACCCCACCTCCGTTAGGGTCACACTCAAAGGGAATGCCCTAATTTTGGTGGAGGTTTATAAGTATAAGTCACGGATATACAAGACATATACAGTAACACACATTTTTGAACAGCGGAAAAATAACAACAACTTTTATTTCAACATAATACGTGTTACACAAACCATGTCATAATTTGTTTTACAATACTTCCAAAAACATAACATCTTGATAACTGTCTTGATTACATTATTTAAAGAAGCATAAAGAAAACATAAATAAACTGCATAAGTCCCATAATTGCTGTCCAAAGCCATAGTCCAAAACGAAAAAGATCCAAGCAATACATTCTTTCTCTTCAAGCTAGATGTGAAAGCTGGTCAAGCTGCGGTATTCCCTCCCTGTGGACCTGGAGGGGGGAAACGGAAGAAAATAAGACGAAAGAAAAGTACAGTCAGACATAAAGCCTGAGTAAGTCTAGGACTATTCAGTCTATGAATAAAGAACTGGGTATGATAAGTATAAACTAGAAATGGGAAAGCACCATAAACTAAGTTAAGTTGTCTAGGGTCGAATATACTATCGTACCCCATATTAATCTCTGTACCCATATAAAATAGTTCCCAACAGGCACCCCATAATCAGGGTGAAGTGATCCATTTCTGATGATCAGCTCCTACTCGCATAGTTACATGTGACTTACGGCCACCGATGTTGTAGTTACCTATGCTGGTCCCACCATGGGGTGTATCAAGTCCCATGGTGGCGGCCCGACACAATTCTAGAGTGCACAGGTATGCTACTGGTGCCCAGTGCCTTATTTTTCTGCGCCAGAGTGTGTGTACGCCCGCACCCCGTTAGAACCTACACTGCTGCACCACCGCAGTCGATTTGACCTCTTACAGTCAGCCCAGTAATCGTGCCCCACCCTGCCTAGTTCAGGGTATCCTGATACACCTTGTAGGGTTACTGCTGAAAAGGGTCCCCCGCTACTAGGTTTTCTATTTCTTGCCAACATGCTAAGCTGGTAAAGTGTTTTATAAACCTAACCCCCCAAATCAGTCTGTTTAGTTAGCATGTTCCATTTTGATTAAGTATTAATTTAATTTACTTAATCCTATCAATCCTGACTCGGCCTTACTTGTCTTATTAAAGCCTTGACCTCTCACATTAGACAGGTATTGTTGTGGCTGCCTGTTGCTGGGTCGGTCCGGGCTGTCTTACGCCACAACTCAGTCTAACCTCGGGTCCTTATTGGGCTCCGTGTTTAACCACCCACATTGGATAGGTATTGTTGTGACTACTGGATAGCCAGGCGGTTCCGGACAGGTTTACATCATAACTCAATCCAATCTCGGGTTAAACACATCGTATTTTCTACATTTACATATTTTGTCTCTTTTCTTTTTATATGTAAATATTTGCGGCCCATTATTCAAATTCACCTTTATTGGTTAAAATTTATTTATGCCACTTAATTGTTTTTCAAGGTTGTTGGCATGCGTCAAACATGCCAACACATATGTTCTATATTTTAACCCCATCGTCATTACCCCCGTTTTACACGTTCGCTACAATATAGGATATGTTGGGTTTAACATTTAAACCCAACTTAGCCATATGAAAAGGGGAGGCTTATAACATGGTGTTTATAAGGTAACATAAAAAGGGGAGTGTGAACGCATGAACTTGCAACATAACGATTCAATTAACATAAGGTAGGCACATGTGAACTTGCAATTGTAACAACATATAATCATGGCATAAACAATACTTAAACATGAATCATTCTATTCACATAGTCATGGCATAAACAAAACATGAATCATTCTATTCATGTAGTCATGGCATAAAAAATACTTAAACATGAATCATTCTATTCATATAATCATGGCATAAATAATAATACTTAAACATGAGTCATTCTATTCATGTAGTCATGGCATAAATAATACTTAAACATGAATCATTCTATTCATGTAAACTTGCAATTGGAATGTAAATCTAACTTAATTGTGTCACATATATCGCCATATGGTTTTGTTAACAACTTAGGCCTAAAACATGTTTGAACTAGGCATAATACCAAACATAGTTTAGTCATGTTCATAAAGGTGCTTACTTTTGTTCTAATACAAAAGTATGATTTGCTAATTCCAACATGGATTCATATAAACTATAGTACTTAGTCGTATCCAATTACACACTAAAAGTGATCATAAAAGTAGGTACATCATATTGGCATAATAGTGAATCATATACTTGCATGAATCCCAAATAAAATACCATATCATATACTTGTATGAATTCAATCGTATACCATAACATTTCCGAATCGTTTAGAATCAAAATAACATACAAGTATAGATTGTTATCGCCAAAATTCCATTTCATTGTTAACTTCCAACGCAAATCACATACTTGCAAATATCCAATCGTATATCATAACATTCCCAAATCGTTTAGAACCAAAATAATATACAAATATAGATTATTATCGCCACAATTCCATTTCGCATTTTACACAAATCAAACGCAATTAATTATTCACATCGGAATAGCACTCTACTTACAACGTATGACGAATCTTCAATTCAGGAATCTGAATTCTGAATTTTGAGATGCTATCCTTTGTTGTAGGCATTGCTTTGATTCAATTAACGTTGCTTTAAGCTTTTGATTTATCTCCTAATTGTCTCTCAATTTCTGACGGCTATCTCTAGTCTCTCCTCAGTAGCATGATGGTCTCATCTCCATTTTTGTTTGTGTGTATAGGGTGAGTCTTAGGTCCTTTTAATAGAGTTCTTGAGTTGATTTAGACCGTCGATGGAGCTTGGTTTAATAATAGCCGTTCGTTCAAAGGAGAGACCAACCAAGAGCTGACACCTAGCCCAAGTGACAAGGCAAGGCTTAGAAAATCGACCAAACACAGACCAGGCCAGCCAGGGTGGGCTGGGTTCGACCTGGCTCAGGGGCCAGTTCGACACCCCAGTCGACACCGTGTCGACTTGGCACTCGACACGGGTTACCCAGGTCGACTGCCCAGTCGACCTGGCTAACCCCAGGTCGACTGCCAAGTCGACCTGGGTGCCTTGGGCGGGAATTTTCCCGCCCAAGCCAATTGGGCCTGATTTTGAATTTTAAATTTGTTTTTCTAAGCTATTTTCGTCTGTTTGAATTTTAAACTGAATTCTGAAACTTCCGGAGGCCATATCTTCTTCATACGGAGTCCGTTTTACGCAAACTCGGACTCTATCTCAAGCAGAATTCCGAGACGAACAAAATGGCATATCCCGTTTCCCTTAATTCTTTGATTCTAAATTAATTATACTTTAATTTGTGAATTTCATTGCTATAGAATACACGGGGTGTTACATTCTCCCCCACTCAAAAGGATTTCGTCCCCAAAATCTTCAAGTTCAGGAAGAATGTACATCCTAACATCCAAACATCCATCTACTCATCCATCAAACACGGGCATCCATTGTCCTTAAAAGACTTCTAATGCTTCATGATCATATGCGAAGTGTGTGTGTACATGTACTTATCTAATGCAAAATCAAGCGGTCTACTGACTCAGTTGACCTCCTTAATGCGAATTATGTAAGTGCCATGAATCCATTATGTATGCAAATTCTCCTACTCATGATTCTACATGAGTGCACAATCATTCATACAAATGCAACATCCATATGACAACACATTAAAGTTCAACCATATACGAATGCAAACATATATGCATATGCAACATGAAGTGATTGAGCCGATCTAAAACCTAGATTGTGTGTGTATATGCAACCACGAGCAACCACTAGCAATCACTTGCAACCACTTGCAATCATCATCCATAACATGTTTCAATTACATGTTTTCATCCAAAGGGTTTCTACCTAAAAGATAGGGTCGAGGAAATATACCTAAAAAGATAGATAAAAGAGCAACTTAAGGAAAAAGAAAAGATCAAAGATGTACCCTCGAAAAGAAGAGGGTAGGTCGGTGTATTCTAGCTTCAGTTTCCCAGGTTGCATCTTCTTCGGCGTCGCTCCACTGCACTTTGACGAGCTTGACTTCGCGGTTGCGTAGCTTCTTAACTTCCGTTCCTAATATGCGGGTTGGAACTTTCCTTACGGTTGCTGCGCGTTCCACTTCAGCTTCTTCTAGGATATTTGGCTCTACCACTTCAGCAGACTCATGTAGACATTTTCGGAGATGTGTGAAACGTGAAAGACGTTGTGAACTCCGGCCAATTTTTCGGGTAGCTCTAATCTATAGGCCATTTTCCCAATTTTCTCGATGATAGGGAATGGCCCTACGAACCTTGGTGCTAGCTTTCCTGTGGTTCCAAAACGAACAACGTTCCTTAGCGGAGATACCTTAAGAAAAACTCTGTCCCCTACCTCAAATTCAAGGTCGGTCCTCCTCTTGTCGGCGTAGGACTTTTGTCTGTCTTGGGTCGTCTTCATCCTTCTTTGTATTAAGTCTACTTTCTCTGAAGTCTCTCGGATCATATCTGGTCTAAGTATGAGCTTATTAGTAGACTCCCACCAACAAGTATGCGATCGGCACGGTCTTCCATATAAAGCTTCGAAGGGCGCCATTCCGATGGTTGCTTGGTAGCTGTTGTTGTAGGAAAATTCCACCAAAGGAAGATGGTCTTCCCATGTCCCTCCGAAGTCAAGGACGCACAATCTTAAAAGGTACTCCAAAACTCTGTTCACTCTTTCTGTTTGGCCGTCGGTTTGGGGATGATTGGATGTGCTCAAGCATAACTGTGTGCCTACCGCTTCTTGCAGACTCCGCCAAAACTCACTTGTGAATATAGGGTCTCGGTCACTAACAATGCTGGAGGGTATCCCGTGGAGTCGAACAATTTCCTTGAGGTAAAGAGATGCTAGGGATGAGGCAGTTCTTTTACTCTTGACAGATAAAAAGTGGGCGCTTTTAGTAAGCCTATCCACTATTACCCAAATGCTAGTGTTGCCTCTCCTAGACCTAGGTAGTCCATTGAGATGCTATCCCACTTCCACTGCGGGACCTCTAGAGGATGGAGAAGACCGCCAGGCTTTTTCTGTTCCGCCTTAACCTGTTGGCACACCATACATTTAGAAACGAAATCTGCCATGTCCTTCTTCATGCCGTTCCAAAAGAAAGTTCATTTTATGTCCTTGTACATTTTATCTCCGCCTGGGTGTATCGTCATCTTGGAGTGGTGTGCTTCCTCGAGAACCTTCTTTACTAAATCCCTTGTCTGTGGGACGCATAGTCTTCCGTCTCGCCTTAGCCAACCCTTATCGTCGATGGAGTATCTGTTGAGGTGACTTGAAGTCTCACCCCTAATTAGTCTATCAATCGTCTCCATAAGCTGAGGGTCTTCGCGTTGTGCTGTCCCTATTGAGTCCACTAAAGTCGGGCGTACTTCGAGAGATGCTAGCAAGCCTGGTACAAAATCGGAGGAGGGCCTAAAGTCAAAGCTGGCTATAAACTCTTGGCTTTGTCTTTCAACAAACAGCGGGCTTAGGGTTAGTTTCTTTCAACTCAACGCGTCTGCCACTACGTTGCCTTTGCCCGGAGTGTAGGAGATCTCGAAATCGTACGAGGCAAGAAACTCCATCCATCTCTGTTGCCTCAAGTTAAGATCTTTCTGCGAGAAAAGATATTTCAATGATTTATGGTCAGTGTAAAGTTCAAACTTCTCACCTAGGAGATATTGTCGCCAAGACTTGAGTGCTAAGACGATGGCGGCTAACTCAAGATCGTGGGTCGGGTAGTTCTTTTCATGAACTTTCAATTGTCTTCCTCCATAAGCTACTACCCTTCCTTCTTGCATTAAGACAGTGCCTAGCCCTGTCCCACATGCATCTGTATAAACTATGAACATCTTGCTTCCATTTGGCAACGTCAAAACTAGGGCTGTTGTAAGAGCCCTTTTTAGCCGTTGGAAAGCAAACTCGCAATCCAAGTCCCAATTGAACACTAGATTCTTCTTGGTTAGCCTTGTGAGCGGAGCTGAGATTTTCGCAAAATCCCTTATGAACCTTCGATAGAAACCTGCTAGTCCTAGAAAACTTCGGACCTCAGTTGCATTCCTTGGTGTCTTCCAATCCAGTACCGCTACTACCTTAGCAGGTTCCACAGCTGACCCTTCTTTGGATACTATGTGCCCAAGGAACCTCACTTCTTCTCTCCAAAAGTGGCATTTGGAGAATTTGGCTTTTAGCTGATGGACTCGCAGAGTTTCCCTGATTGCCCTTAGGTGCTGAGCATGTTCTTCCTCATTCTTCGAGAAGATCAAGATATCATCTACAAAGACCACTACGAACTTATTGAGGAATTCTCTGAACACCCTACTCATCAGGTCCACGAAGTAAGTGGGTGCGTTTGTCAAGCTGAAAGGCATGACAAGCGATTCAAAGAAGCCGTCTGGGGTTCTGAATGCTATCTTCAGCCACTCTTAGCTGATGAAATCTGGTCGCTAAATCGAGTTGGGAGAAAACAGACGCTCCTACAAGCTGATCAAACAGATCGTCAATTCTGGGGAGAGGGTGCCTATTCTTTTTTGTTAGCTTGTTGAGCTCCCTATAATCAACACACAAATAGAGTGAACAATCCGCCTTTGTAGCGAACACCACCGGAGCGCCCCATTCTGAAATGCTCCTTCTAATGAACCCCTTCTCTAGAAGCTCTTTAATCTGTTTACTGAGCTCCTTCCTTTCCCGTGGAGCCATGTCTATAATGGGCAACGCAACGGGCTTTGCATTATCTACAAGATATATGCGGAAGTCTATCTCCCGCTTCGGAGGCAATCCCTTCACCTCTTCGAAGACATCCGGATATTCCCGGACCACTCTAACCGATTGCAATTTTTCAACGGAGGCATCTAGCGATTCAAGATAACTAAGCATAACCGCATACGAGGGATTACAAGAAATTTCCAAAATGTTACCGAGCTGGGTCAGGAGCCTAACAACCCTTTTCTCACAATCAAGGATGGCCCCATTACTGGATAGCCAATCCATGCCCAAAATCAAACCATATCCCAAAAAGCCCAAAACAAAGGCACTACATTTAAATTCTACGCTTAGGATAGAAATTTTCAATCCCAAACAGATCATAGACGAATGAGCTGGGCCCCCAATTGGGTTTGAAACAATTAAGGGGTCCTCTACCATACTAGTTTTTAGGTGCAGAGATTCTACTAAAGTAGACGAGATAAAGGAGTGTGATGCGCCAGAATCAAATAAAGTGCGAACGGGGTGATCATAAAGATAAACTACACTTTCTACAGAAGTATTTATACCTCGCTGTTGCAGAGGTGGCGCTTCTAGCACATGAACCTGTGCCACTGAGGTGGATCCAGCCCTCTGCCCCTGTCCTCATTTCTTTGGGCAGTCCTTAGCCATGTGGCCTGTCTCACCGCAAGAAAAGCACACACCATTCATCTTGGCCTTCTTTTTCTAGCAATCTTTTACTAAGTGCCCCACTTTGCCACAGAAATTACACTTACTCTTCTCTTTGTTGTCTTTCCCGCCCTTCTTAAAGTCTGTCTTCATAGGCTGTAAACCCTCTCTCTTCCCTTGAGAGCTTTCTGCCTTTGTCTCCTTCTTGCCCTTATCCTCTTCGTTCAGCAATGCCATCTGTACCAACCTTTCATATGTAGCTCCCATGGGTATATGTGTCATGGCCAAACTGTGTAATGGCTCATTCAAACCTTTGACAAAACGGAGAGCCTTCTTGTGCAGGGTGTTGACTTGGTCCAGTCCGAACCTAGCGAGCTCATCGAACTGATTAACGTACTCTTTGACTGTTTTGTTCCCTTGCTTAAGAAATAAGAATTTTTCCAACTGCAAACTCCTTTCCGCGTCTGAGAGAAATTTAGCCTCAAACCTTGCCCTAAAGTCCTCCCATGTTTCCATTGGTCTTTCTGCATTAGTGACTTCCCACCAGTAGGAAGCCTCGCCCTTTAGTAGCCACACTGCTAGTTGTGCTTTCTGCCTATCTTCTACCTCAAAGATGACGAATAAGTCCTCGGTTTCTTTCAACCTATTTCTAGCTGCCACGAAGGACTCAGTTCCATGAAAATCCTTTCCTCCCATAGCTTTAAAATCTTAACATATCTTAGAAAAATGGTTTCCCCATGGAGGAGGTGGAGGAAGAGGTGCTGCTGCAGCCGGATGATTCCCTGCAGCTGGGGGAGGAGGAGCGGTAGGGCCTGGCTGAGTGGCCCTTGCTTCTAAGAATCGTCTAAACCAACCAGGTATTGGTACACCCTCTGGCAAGTTAAGTTCTTCGGACATGCGGAAACAAAAAGGATATATTCAAAACGAAGGATAAGAGATTGTACCTATGGCTTTGGGGGACTTAGCCTTTTTTAAAATAAAATAATATTTTATCTTTTAAAAATGCTTCTTTAAATTTTTCCTAGAAAATAAATTTTCAAAACTTTTATCTTATCTGGTAAACCTATGCTCTGATACCAAGTGAAACACCCCACCTCTGTTAGGGTCACTCTCAAAGGGAATGCCCTAATTTTGGTGGAGGTTTATAAGTATAATTCATAGATATACAAGACAAATATAGGAACACACATTTTTGAACAGCGGAAAAATAACAACAACTTTTATTTCAACATAATACGTGTTACACAAACCATGTCATAATTTGTTTTACAATACTTCCAAAAACATAACATCTTGATAACTGTCTTGATTAAATTATTTAAAGAAGCATAAAGAAAGCATAAATAAACTGCATAAGTCCCATAATTGCTGTCCAAAGCCATAGTCCAAAATGAAAAAGATCCAAGCAATACATTCTTTCTCTTCAAGATGGATGTGAAAGCTGGTCAAGCTGCAGTATTACGTCCTTGTGGACCTTGGGGGGGGGGGGGGGACGGAAGAAAAGAAGACGAAAGAAAAGTAGAGTCAGACATAAAGCCTGAGTAAGTCTAGGACTGTTCAGTCTATGAATAAAGAACTGGGTATGATAAGTATAAATTAGAAATGGGAAAGCACCATAAACTAAGTTAAGTTGTCTAGGGTCGAATATACTATCGTACCCCATATTAATCTCTGTACCCATACAAACTAGTTCCCAACAGGCACCCCATAATCAGGGTGAAGTGATCCATTTCTGATGATCGGCTCCTACTCGCATAGTTACATGTGTCTTACGGCCCTCGATGTTGTAGTTACCTATGCTGGTCCCACCATGGGGTGTATCAAATCCCATGGTGGCGGCCCGACACAATTCTAGAGTGCACAGGTATGCTACTGGTGCCCAGTGCCATATTTTTCTGCGCCGGAGTGTGTGCACGCCCGTACCACGTTAGAACCTACACTGCTGCACCACCGCCGTCGATTTGACCTCTTACAGTCAGCCCAGTAATCGTGCCCCACCCTGCCTAGTTCAGGGTATCCTGATACACCTTGTAGGGTTACTGCTGAAAAGGGTCCCCCGCTACTAGGTTTTCTATTTCTAGCCAACATGCTAAGTTGGTTAAGTGTTTTATAAACCTAACCCCCCAAATCAGTCTGTTTAGTTAGCATGTTCCATTTTGATTAAGTATTAATTTAATTTACTTAATACTATCAATCCTGACTCAGCCTTAATTGTCTTATTAAAGCCTTGACCTCTCACATTAGACAGGTATTGTTGTGGCTGCCTGTTGCCGGTTGGGTCCGGGCAGTCTTACGCCACAACTCAGTCTAACCTCGGGTCCTTATTGGGCTCCGTGTTTAACCACCCACATTGGATAGGTATTGTTGTAACTACTGGACAGCCGGGCGGTTCCGGGCAGGTTTACATCACAACTCAATCCAACCTCGGGCTAAACACATCGTATTTTCTACATTTACATATTTTGTCTCTTTTCTTTTTATATGTAAATATTTGCGGCCCATTATTCAAATTCACCTTTATTGGTTAAAATTTATTTATGCCACTTAATTGTTTTTCAAGGTTGTTGGCATGCGTCAAACATGCCAACACATATGTTCTATATTTTAACCCCATCGTCATTACCCCCGTTTTACACGTTCGCTACAATATAGGATATATTGGGTTTAACATTTAAACCCAACTTAGCCATATGAAAAGGGGAGGCTTATAACATGGTGTTTATAAGGTAACATAAAAAGGGGAGTGTGAACGCATGAACTTGCAACATAACGATTCAATTAACATAAGGTAGGCACATGTGAACTTGCAATTGTAACAACATATAATCATGGCATAAACAATACTTAAACATGAATCATTCTATTCACATAATCATGGCATAAACAAAACATGAATCATTCTATTCATGTAGTCATGGCATAAATAATACTTAAACATGAATCATTCTATTCATATAATCATGGCATAAATAATAATACTTAAACATGAGTCATTCTATTCATGTAGTCATGGCATAAATAATACTTAAACACGAATCATTCTATTCATGTAAACTTGCAATTGGAATGTAAATCTAACTTAATTGTGTCACATATATCACCATATGGTTTTGATAACAACTTAGACCTAAAACATGTTTCAACTAGGCATAATACCAAACATAGTTTAGTCATGTTCATAAAGGTGATTACTTTTGTTCTAATACAAAAGTATGATTTGCTAATTCCAACATGGATTCATATAAACTATAGTACTTAGTCGTATCCAATTACACACTAAAAGTGATCATAAAAGTAGGTACATCATATTGGCATAATAGTGAATCATATACTTGCATGAATCCCAAATAAAATACCATATCATATAATTGTATGAATTCAATCATATACCATAACATTTCCAAATCGTTTAGAATCAAAATAACATATAAGTATAGATTGTTATCGCCACAATTACATTTCGTTGTTAACTTCCAACGCAAATCACATACTTGCAAATATCCAATCGTATATCATAACATTCCCTAATCGTTTAGAACCAAAATAATATACAAATATAGATTATGATCGCCACAATTACATTTCGCATTTTACACAAATCAAACGCAATAAATTATTCACATCGGAATAGCACTCTACTTACAACGTATGACGAATCTTCAATTCAGGAATCTGAATTCTGAATTTGGTGATGCTATCCTTTGTTGTAGGCGTTGCTTTGATTCAATTAACGTTGCTTTAAGCTTTTGATTTATCTTCTAATTGTCTCTCAATTTCTGACGGTTATCTCTAGTCTCTCCTCAGCAGCATGACGGTCTCATCTCCATTTTTGTTTGTGTGTATTAGGGTGAGTCTTAGGTCCTTTTTATAGAATTTTTGAGTTGATTTAGACTGCCGATGGAGCTTGGTTTAATAATAGTCGTTCGTTCAAAGGAGTGACCAACCAGGAGCTGACACCTAGCCCTAGTGACAAGGCAAGGCTCAGAAAATCGACCAAACACAGACCAGGCCAGCCAGGGTGGGCTGGGTTCGACCTGGCTCAGGGGCCAGGTCGACACCCCAGTCGACACCGTGTCGACTTGGCAGTCGACACGGGTTACCCAGGTCGACTGCCCAGTCGACCTGGCTAGCCCCAGGTCGACTGCCAAGTCGATCTGGGTGCCTTGGGCGGGAATTTTCCCGCCCTGGCCAATTGGGCCCGATTTTGAATTTTAAATTTGTTTTTCTGAGGTATTTTCGTCTGTTTGAATTTTAAACTGAATTCTGAAACTTCCGGAGGCCATATCTTCTTCATACGGAGTCCGTTTTACGCAAACTCGGACTCTAGCTCAAGCAGAATTCCGAGACGAACGAAATGGCGTATCCTGTTTCCCTTAAATCTTTGATTTGAAATTAATTATACTTTAATTTGTGAATTTCATTGCTATAGCATACACGGGGTGTTACATTTTTGAATCAATGTATATTTATTTTTTTAAAGTAATGTATATTTCCGTTTCAAAGCACTATATATTTCCACTTTCAAAGCACTAAATATTTCAACTTTCAAAAATCAATGTATTTCTATATTTTCATTACAATGCCACTTTTTATTTTCAAAAATAATCCTAATATATATATATATATGTATATATATATATATATAACTATAGTTCTAATTTTTCTCTTTAAACAATGCTAATTTTTATTTTCAAAAATCTCATTTTTAACGAATGTCTTTTCTAAAAAAACTTAAAAGAAGACAATACTATTTATATTCAAAAACTGATTTTAAAACCGTGCTATTTTATATTTTAAAAACAATGCCTTTTTCTTTTATAACTACAGATTTTAAAGCTATGATATTTATATATAAATTAAAACAAACCTTTCTTTTCATGTTTTTCTTTCATTTCATAATCCTATTTTTACAAAATCTGATTTTAAAAGCAATGCTTTTATATATAAAAATAAATAAACTCACCGTGTTATCGATATCATCTGGAAACCGCCCGTCTGAAGCTCGCCACATAGGTTTAGATCTTGTCGTCGCCAGGGCCTGCTGGAGTTCGATCAGCGAGCGCCTCCGTGAAGAGCGTCGCACCACCCACCATCGCCAGGAACAGGTCTCCACTCGTCGTCCTCCCGAGCCCCCAAATCGACGGCGTATTCGATGACTTTGAGTCGCAATCCAACCCCAATCGCTCCACGGTTTTTGATGTCGTTTGGTAGGGGGGAAGATCTCGAACCCCTCTTTAATTTGGCATTTGGAACTTCCATTTTTGATGAACTAATCACGTTGATTTTGGAGGAGAAAAGAGGGAGTGATTTCGTCGTTCAATTTGAAGAAGGAGGCGGGCTTGACCCCGTTGACCACGGTTTGAAAAGTGAAAGGGGAATTAGGTCTGAATGGTGTATATATTATTTTATGTTATTTTATTCTTTTAAATCTGAAGTTACATTTTATCCATACGACGTCGAAATCGAACCCAACGACTATCGCTCCTAGCTAAATACGCCCATTCCGAACGTAATGGGATATGTTTCGTAAGCCAGTTCGACTGTTTCAATCAGTTTTTATTCAAATTAAAATATAAATCAGTATATATTCAATTTGAACACACATTTCAAATTACCGGGGCTACATACTAACTAGAAAAATTCCTGAAAAATAATTTCTAGCTTCGTATTGACGATACGGTCATAACAAAACTAGTTTCGTCGAATTCTGAGACCGTTAGAAAAATGGCCAATGTCCAGTCGATTAAAATCTACTGAAACTGGTCAAGCGCGTTTTCCTTTGCCACGCTCACATACTAGCTTCAAAAATTATGAAATTTGAAACCTAGCAATAACTTTACATCCCGGATCCAACAAAAGTGGTTTCGTTGAAATCCGACGTCGTTTGCAAAATTTCCATTTTTAAGGGCCTGAATTCCATAGCGACTATTCAGAATTTTCAACTGGACGTATCTTTTGATTCCCGCTATGAAATTTCACTTTTTTGGATTCGTTGGAAAGATATTATCAAATAGATCCTATTATTTTTGGTTTCACTAAAATCCGGTTTATTTTGCACCCAGTACATTCAATTGAAGTTTGAAATCGAATTATCGAACTACCACGCCATTTTCAATTACTTTTATAATTATATATAATTATTTATATTCTAATAACGACGCGTATAAATATATACATTTGAATTCTCTTCAAAATAAATTTCTCGTCGATATTATTTAAAATAATCTATTTTAAATGTTCAAAATTTGATAAAATTGCCAAAATAAAAATTTTAAATTGGCCTAGATTTTCGGGTTGTTACAATCTCCCCCACTTAAAACTTTTCGTCCCCGAAAAGGAACGAAGTCGAAAGTGGTTTGATTAATCAACTCTACGTTCGATCTGGCTTCCATTCTCCAACTTTTCAGTTTCTAAGAATTTTCAAATTCTTCAAAAATTTGGCTAACACCCTAAATTTTCGAAAAATTTCGCCATAACCTCCCCTGCACCGGGAGCCACGGGAAAATCCCGAAATTGCCATACAGCCCTTCTGATCTCAAAAAGAAAAAGAAAAAGCCAAGCGGCTAGCCAATAGGCTCATAAAATCATCATCACCCAAACAAAACAGTAAATTATAGTAAACATGTACCTATTTGTCGGGCAAACAAATTTTATTCTCTGCTCTAGCCTCCTTGCTATGACCTGTTCAATGTAAGTACATGTATATGCATGCAAATGCAACTAATTTCCAATACAACTCATTATTTTAGTCAATTTGGCTAAATGGTTCAAACTTATCAAACAAATAAACATACAACACAAACATCAATCAATTAGTGAATTAACGTTTCAAATTCATAACTTTGATACATAGTAAAAAATCTCATTTTTGATGCCAAGTCACAACAATAGACCCTATCAAATTTTGGTTCTCACACCAGTCAATTGGAAATATATAGAAATCTCACCTTCGAAACACGAAAATAAATTCTAATGATGACGCGTCAATCATTAGAATCATGTCCGAGTGACTAGAGTGTGATTCTATATCTATCGAATATATTTGAGGCTTCAATACACGTGGATCAGACGTATACTAAAATCTCTATATATTTGATTGTCCAAATAAATATAAATAAATAATCAAATACGTATAATTGATTTAAATTTTCGAAACAAAAATTCATTTTCATTTCAAAAATATACTCTGCACACTCGTTCTAGGATACTACTGATCCCATCTCTAACGAGTCTTTCTCATTGGATGTTACTAATCCAATATCTGATGAATTCTTTCGTATGGTTCTAATGTGTCTTGTTCTCTGAGCTTTGTAAACCAAAGCTCTGATACCAACTGTGAAAACCCGTAACTTCCCCGGTGAGGAAAGCGCGGATAGTTCGAGAACAACCACAAAAGAACGCAGACGGAAGAACATTTCATTGTATATTACAACAATGCATCAGATTACAAGAATATACAGAGTATGAATAAATATTACACCGAAATTATTAGAGATTTAAATTACATTTAAATACATCGCAGTGGAAAATAATACAATACACAACTAGAAGAGATATACGGATACAAAGCTTTCCGGATATCATTCCAGCTGTAAACCAGGATCCTATGAATATAAATTTGCAAAACCAAAACTAATAGCTGCCCGTGTCGAAAATAGGGGCACCCAGAGTTTAGGTTAAAACAATAAACTCCAGGTCAGTCATGTGACTGGTGTGAGAACTAAAACAGTTATTTATCTTTATTTTCAAAGTTAGGTAAATCAAGGGACCACGCCGTATAACACGGAATGGGTTTCCTCCCAAGAATACCAGTGCATATAACAAAACAGCGCAATGCTTTTTGGAAAAAATGAAGCTATTATAAGACCCAGGTCCTATCACACAATGCAACGCAAGCCGGGGGATAGGGTTTTCCCTTATAATAGCCAAACATGCTTAGTACGTTTAAAACAAGTCATTTGATAATATTGTAAGTGCATATTGTATAAAATATCTTCAAATCATAAGTATCAATCATAGACGGCATAAGCGCACCATCCCACTATGTCGCCATACTAGGCTCTACAAATAAAACCGAAATACACGTGTCGGAAATTGGATTTCCAACATGGTGGCTCCTGATTCGAAAGATCGATCGCGTAATGCAATTCCCCACAGCTTACGTCCCAACAAGAGAAAACACCGTCTGCACATCCGTGTAACAACCCGTATTTTCAATAACCTATTAAGATATAAATTGAGGCAGAATTTAATTCTAAAATCTGAATCAAGGAAAATGGGCTATGCCATTGCGTTCATCTCGGAAAAATACGCGAAATAGAGTCCGAGTTTTCGAAAATCGGAGTCCGTATGACCTGATTAAGGCCCATTGAAGTTTTCAGAAAAATCCTAAGTAAAAACAGATTTAAAATTTTAAATTAAAAAACAAGGGTTAGGGCAAACTGGCGCAGGCGGCAAAATTCCCGCCAGGACCCGCATGTCGACAGGAATGTTGACAGGGTCCCTAGGGTGTCGACAGCCCTGTCGACAGGGGGTGGCCGGGCAGTTTTGCCTGGTGCACCATTTCTGATTTGGGCTTGGTTGTGTGGCTGGGTTCTAGAGAGTTCCGAAATCTGATGGACCTAATTCAACCTAGGGTTAATCCTAGGGCTAATATCACTCTAATCTTCTATAAATAAGACCCTAACCTACCCTAAATCACTCATTATTCATTCTAGCAACCAAACTATGTCAAATTGATTTCTCTAATGGCCTCCACTTAAAAACCCTAGCCTCCACCCTCTTCAAAAAACATTCCTATGAAGATTTTGATGTTCATACAAGCATTTCTAAGTTGTATGAATGATCATTAGCTTGCATACATCATCAAGTTGCAAGCTTTAATTGCCAAGATAGAGTTTTTGGGATTTTTGTTAATTGGAGCTTTGTTTTGGGTTTTTATATGCTTGCATAAAGGGCTTCTCAATCTTTATTAGTAGATTTGTGTCTTCATAATAGTTGTAAGCCCTCTTACCTTCATTTTAGAAACTCTAAAGTTAATATGTGATGAAAGTTGGGATTTATGCATGTTTAATAAGTTATGCATATGCGTGTTCACTATGCTATGTTATGCATGTTTAATAAGTTATGCATGCTTATGCAAGTTCACTATGCTATGTTACATATGCTTAATAAGTTATGCATGCTTATGCGAGTTCATTATGCCATGATTTGCAAGTTTAACAAGTTATGCATGTTTATGCAAGTTCACTATGCCATGATTTGTAAGCTTAACAAGTTATGCATGTTTATGCAAGTTCACTATGTCATGATTTGCAAGTTTAACAAGTTATGCATGTTTATGCAAGTTCACTATGCTAAGTTATGCAAGTCCAACATGTTATGCATGTTTATTATGATATGTAAGATTCATCATGTATGTTGTGCCAAGTTCCCTCTTTCTATCCTTTATGCATTATGACGAATATGTAAGCGATAAAATGACGTTGGGGGGTTTTTGATTAAAACTTAAAATACATGAAAATATAAGATTGGGAATTTACCTATTAAGTTAGATCTACCCCTTGGGAATTTACCTATTAAGTTAGGTCTACCCAAGTATTTGTTAAACTTGTAATTATGTTTGGAAAATAAAGTGGACATGACACTTAGAAAACATAAGTGTGGCCAACTCGAGATTGGGTTGAGTTTGTAGCGTAAACCTACCCGGAACCGACCGGCTTAACTAGTTGCTACAAACAATAGGACCCAATGTGAGAAGTTGGTCATGTGTACCTGGGACCCGAGGTTAGACCATGTTGTGGTGTAAAGCTACCCGGACCCGCCCGGCTTAACTAGTAACCGCAACAAAGTCTAATGTGAGAGGTTAAGGCACAATTAAATTAATTAATGCCTCATGATTAGGGTTAAGTCATGGCCCACTAATACTTAACCAATTTGGGGGATCGAGGGATTGAAATGGGGTTAAGTTGTGAACTGTCGGTTACACTTAACTAATTTAATCCATGATTAGTGAGGAGTTAAACCACACTTAACCCTCTTAGAAAAACCTAGCAACGTGGTCTGTTCCAGCAGTAATCCCATTTTGGTATCGTTCACAACCCTAGAGGCTAGGCTAGGGCGGGGCACGATTACTGGACGGATGTAAGCGACCAAAGCGGCGGCTGAGTGGTACAGCGGTGCGGGTCCAGGCGGGCTACGGACGTGCACGTAATCCGGTGTTGGACGAACTCGAGGCACGGGTACCAGTAGGTTTAGACTGTGCACTATTGCTTAGGTGTCTGGGGTTGACACCCGAGGGCTTGATACACCCAAAGGTGGACCCAGCACAGTCTGACTACAACCATATGTGGGCCGTATGGACACCAACACTTGACGTGTTAGGTTTATAGGGAGCCGATCGACTAGACCGTTGGGTTGGACCTTGTATTAAGGTCACCTCATGTTATTGGGCCAAAGTTTGTGCTGAGGGATCAATACCTGTTAAGTCGGTTTGCTAGTACACTATGGTGCAAAGCTTAATCTTCTTTATGTGATGACACCTTTATCTATTGCCAGTATGTTCATCTCAGTTTCCATCATGATGTTAACTTTATTAGTTTATAGACTGATCGTAGTAGGGCTTACCAGTCTTTTTGACTGACCTGTTTTCTTTCGCTTCTTTTCTTCCGTTCCCCCCCCCCCCCCAAGGTTCTCAGGGAGGGAATAGTGGTGCTTAGCTTGGATCGCTTGCTTGTTTGCTGGATAGCTCATGTATGACTGGACATTGAGCTCGCTATGGTTTATCATCTTTATTTTGGGGATAGGACTATGTATTTCAGTATTTCTGTTTATGATGTACTAGACATGTTTATTTTGGCAGTTGACTTTATGATGTACTAAACTTGTTTTGAGATGGTTTGAGATATTCCGCTGTTTTATTCTCACTTACTCTGATTTACATATATATTTATGTTCTTGTTCTGCCTTGATATATCATTATGCATGCTTACCCAGTTCTAACGCCCCCCAGAAGCTAGTGCCCCCGAAAGAGTGACCCTAGCGGAGGTGGGGTGTTACAAATTTGGTATCAGAGCATATGGTTTACAAGAAGGAACAAAAAGTTTTTAAAAGACTTTTGAAAAACTATTTTCAAAACAAGTATAAAGTATTTTCCAAAGAAAAGTCTAGTATTTTAAAAGGCTATTCCCCAAAAAGCCATTAGCGTTATCCTTTGTTCCCTTGACCTAATCTTATCTTATCTTTCGTTTCAGTATGGCTGAGAGTCCTGCCATCCCGGATGGAGTAAACGTACCACTCTGATATAGGAGACTTCTAGAAGCTAGGGCGGCAGCTGGCCCTACAAACCCTACTCCCACTCCTCCTCCTGTAGTTGAGAATCCTCCCCCTAATGTCCCTCCTCCGGTAGTTCCTGTTCCTCCTCCTCCAGTTGCTGAAGCTCCTCTTCCTCCTCCTCCCCCTCAGCATCCTCAGGTTGAGTTCACGAAGGTTTGTAAAGACTTCAAGGCAATGGGAGGCAAGAATTTCCTAGGCACGGAATCTTTTGTTGAAGCTAGGAATTGGCTGAAAGACACTGAGGACTTGTTTGCTATCTTTGGGATTGATGATGAGAGGAAGATCTTATTGACAGTGTGGCTTTTGAAGGACGAAGCAGCCTATTGGTGGGAGGTCACCAATGGGACGAGGCCCGTCGAGACTTGGGCCGATTTGAGGGCTAGATTTGTGGCCAAGTTTCTATCTGCTGAGGCGAATCTACAAATGGAGAAGTTCATTGCATTAAAGCAAGGTGATATGTCTGTCAAGGAGTATGTGAACAAGTTTAATCAGCTGGCCCGTTTTGGTTTGGATATGGTGAACACTCCTGAGAAGAAGGCTCTTCGATTTGCTAGAGGGTTGAATGAGCCGCTGCAGGGCCTGGCGATGTCACATATTCCGCATGGGGCTACTTTTGAGAGTTTGGTCGATATGGCTCTACTTCAGGGAGATGGAAAGAAAGAAGTCAAGTCGAGTGATACTCAAGCAAAGAAGACTGATTCTCAGGGTAAAGGCAATCAAGGTGGTCAAAGCAGTCAGGGGAATCAGAGCAAGAACAAGAAGGGGAACAACAACAAAGGCAAGGGAAAGTGCAATTACTGTGGTGCGCCTGGACACTTTGCTAAGGATTGTAGGAAGAAGAAAAGGAAGCTTAGTGGTGGATGTTTTTCCTGTGGTGAGGCTGGACACTTCAGCAAGGAATGCCCGAAGAAGAAAGGGCAGGCTGGACCTTCAGGAGGGCAAGTTCATGCTCTCAATACCGCTCCAGTTCCCGATCGAGGTAGTGTTTCTGTCGAGAACCTTGTTTATGTTTCTGATCTTCCAGTTCGTACCTTGTTTGATTCTGGTGCATCACATAGTTTTATTTCATCTGATCTTGTTGATAGCTTGCACCTTAGTATTAGCTTAGTGGATGATCCCGTTTGTGTTTCGAATCCCATTGGGGGTTCTGCTCATCTATCTATGATATGTGAGGATCTGAGGATCTCTATACTCAGTGTAGAGTTCTTGTGTAGTGCGTATGTTCTTGGTTTCAGGGGATATGGATTGATTTTGGGCATGGATTGGCTGTCTAGACATGGAGCCATTCTTGATTGTGAGCATAGGGTTGTGAGGCTTGTGACTCGCCTTGGCAACACCTTAGAGATTTCATGCAATCCGAAGGATCCCGTCATGTTGAGCTATCTTGAATCTCTCGATTTGTCAGAGGAAACCCTTCAGTCTGTAAGGGTGGTCCGAGATTATCCAGATGTTTTTGAAGAAGTTAAGGGGTTGCCCCCTAAACGAGAGATTGACTTTCGCATTTATCTGGTGGATAATGCTAAGCCTGTTTCTTTGCCCGTTCGGCATATGGCTCCGCGTGAGAGACGGGAGCTCAGCAAGCAAGTAAAGGAGTTGCTTGAGAAAAACTTCATCAGACGAAGTATATCCGAATGGGGAGCGCCTGTGGTGTTTGCTACTAAGGCAGATGGTTCTCTTCGACTTTGTGTGGACTATCGAGAGTTGAATAAGCTGACTAAGAAGAACAGACACCCGTTACCGAGGATCGATGATCTCTTTGACCAGCTTGTCGGTGCTTCTGTTTTCTCTCAGCTTGATCTTGCTACCGGATTTCATCAGCTCAGAGTGGCTGAAGATAGTATAGACAAGACTGCATTCAGAACTCCAGATGGATTCTTTGAATGGCTTGTTATGCCATTCGGCTTGACGAATGCACCCGCGTATTTCGTGGACTTGATGAGTAGGGTGTTTCGGGAGTTCTTGAATAAGTTTGTCGTGGTCTTCGTAGATGATATTCTGATCTTCTCCAAGGATGAAGAAGAGCACGCGAGGCATCTTGTGGAGGTGATGGATACGCTTAGAGCGCATCAGTTAAAGGCCAAGTTCTCCAAGTGTCACTTTTGGAGAAGGGAAGTTAGATTCCTTGGGCATATCGTATCCAAGCAAGGCTTAGTGGTGGATCCCGCTAAGGTGGTTGCAGTTCAGGATTGGAAGACTCCAAGAAATGCAACCGAAGTCAGGAGTTTTCTAGGTCTTGCGGGCTTTTACCGGAAGTTCATCAAGGACTTCGCGAAGATATCCGCTCCTCTTACTAAGTTGACGAAGAAGAACTTAGTTTTTGCTTGGGATATGGACTGTGAGCTTTCTTTTCAGAGACTCAAGAGAGCCCTTACCTCAGCACCAGTTCTAGCTTTACCCGATTGTGGTAAGATGTTTACCGTGTACACTGATGCTTGTGGCACGGGATTGGGCGCCGTTCTGATGCAAGAAGGCAGAGTTATATGTTTTGGTGGTAGGCAACTTAAGGTGCATGAGAAGAATTATCCCACCCATGATCTAGAGCTGGCAGCGATAGTATATGCACTCAAGGCTTGGCGTCATTATCTTCTGGGAGAGAGATTTGAGCTGTATACTGATCATAAGTCTTTGAAGTATCTCTTTTCGCAGAAGGATCTGAACTTGAGGCAGCAAAGGTGGATGGAATTCTTGGCGTCCTATGATTTTGATATAGCCTGTACCCCTGGGAAGGGGAATGTTGTAGCGGATGCATTGAGTAGAAAAAGGTTGACACTAAGTCCTCTATTTGTTGAGATGAAGAATTTAGAGTTCTTGGCAACCTTTGATTTCTCTTTGGCGGTTGAGTCGATGACCGGTTCTTTAGCATCTCTTGAGCTCAGGCCTACCCTTCTGGATCAAGTTGGGGCTTCGCAGAAGGAAGACCCTCGGATAATTGAGATTATGGATAAGCTGATCCGAGGGGAGACATCTAGTCACCTTGCTCGGTATTCTATAGATGATAAGGGTTGGCTGAGGACAGACGGAAGGCTTTGTGTTCCGATGGTGGAAGACTTGGTGAGGGAAGTTCTTGAGGAAGCACATCGCTCCAGGTTGGCTATACATCAGGGTGGAGATAAGATGTATAAGGATATGAAGCGCATTTTCTTCTGGCCTGGAATGAAGAAGGATGTGGCATAGTTCGTCTCTAGATGTGTTGTTTGTCAAAGAGTAAAAGCCGAGTCGAAGAAGCCCGGTAGGCTATTGCATCCTCTAGAGGTCCCGCTATGGAAGTGGTAGAGTATCTCCATGGACTTTATTGATGGGCTTCCAAGGTCAAGGAAAGGGAATACGAGCATTTGGGTTATTGTAGATAGACTTACGAAGAGTGCTCATTTTATTCCGGTGAAAAGCAAGAGGACCGCATCTTGGCTAGCGTCCGTATATCTTCGTGAGATTGTGAGACTTCATGGAGTCCCTTCTAGCATTGTCAGTGACCGTGACCCAATCTTTACAAGTCAGTTCTGGAATAGCTTGCAAGAGGCTATGGGCACGAGGTTGAATCTAAGTACTGCTTATCACCCACAGACAGACGGTCAAACCGAGAGGGTGAATAGAGTACTCGAGGATCTGTTGAGGCTTTGCATTCTGGATTTTGGTGGTACTTGGGAAGACCATCTTCCTCTTGTGGAATTTGCTTATAATAACAGTTATCAGGCGAGCATTGGGATGGCACCATTTGAGGCTTTATATGGGAGACCGTGCAAGTCACCTACATGTTGGTGGGAGACTACAGATAAGCTTATACTTGGACCTGATATGATTAGAGATACATCCGAGAAGGTCGAGTTGATTAGAAGACGGATGAAGGCGGCCCAAGACAGACAGAAGTCTTATGCTGATAGGCGAAGGACTGATTTGGAGTTTGATGTTGGAGATATGGTTTTCGTGAAGGTTTCTCCTTTACGGAACGTGGTCCGATTTGGAGCCGTCGGGAAGTTAGCCCCGAGATTTGTTGGACCATTCCCCATAGTTGGGAGGATTGGGCAGATGGCTTATAGAGTAAAGTTGCCCAAGAAGCTTGCCGGAGTACACGATGTTTTTCATGTCTCGCATCTCCGGAAGTGTTTGCATGAGTCAGCAGAGATTGTGGAGCCAAGTGTTCTGGAAGATGTGGAAGTGGAGAAAGAAGCTACCTTGAGGAGAGCCCTGATTCGTATCTTGGGGACAGAGACCAAGAAGCTAAGGAATCGTGAGGTCAAATTGGTGAAGGTTCAATGGGGTGAAGCCGAAGAAGACGCAACTTGGGAAACCGAGGAGAAGATGCGTGGGCTTTATCCATTCCTTTTTGAGGGTACACTCTCAATCTCTTTCCTTTGTTAGCATATTTTCTCTTCGCTATCCATGTTTATCTAGTTATCGTATTAATCTTGTCATGAGAACCTTAGGTAGAAACCCTTTGGATGAAACATGTGTTTGAAACATGTTATGCTTGGTGGTTGCAAGTGGTTGCAAGTGTTTGCAAGTGGTTGCTCGTGGATGCATTATACACGATTAGGCACTAGATCGGCTCACACACTCCTCATATTGCATATGCATGAGTGTTTATGCTTATTCATGGATGAAAATTGTGTGTTATCACATGGATGTTGCATATGGGTGTATGTTATGTGCACACATATAGGTGATATACATTATGTTAGGAATTGCATACATATGGATTCATCTCACTAACATAATTTGCATTGATGATATTTGCATTAGATAAGTACATATACACACACCTCTGCAAATGTTCATCCAGCATTTAGAATCTTGTAAGGACAATGATTGCTCGTGGATGATGCTTTGAGTAGATGGATGACTGGATGGTAGGATACGTTCTTCCTAACTTGAAGATTTCGGGGACGAAATCCTTTAAGGAGGGGAGAATGTAACAACCCGTATTTTCAATAACCTGTTAAGATATAAATTGAGGCAGAATTTAATTCTAAAATCTGAATCGAGGGAAACGGGCTATGCCATTGCGTTCGTCTCGGAAAAATACGCGAAATAGAGTCCGAGTTTTCGAAAATCGGAGTCCGTATGACCTGATTAAGGCCCATTGAAGTTTTCAGAAAAATCCTAAGTAAAAACAGATTTAAAATTTTAAATTAAAAAAACAAGGGTTAGGGCAAACTGGCGCAGGGTGGAAAATTCCCGCCAGGACCCGCATGTCGACAGGCATGTCGACAGGGTCCCTAGGGTGTCGACAGCCCTGTCGACAGGGGGTGGCCGGGCAGTTTTGCCTGGTGCACCATTTCTGATTTGGGCTTGGTTGTGTGGCTGGGTTCTAGAGAGTTCCGAAATCTGATGGACCTAATTCAACCTAGGGTTAATCCTAGGGCTAATATCACTCTAATCTTCTATAAATAAGACCCTAACCTACCCTAAATCACTCATTATTCATTCTAGCAACCAAACTATGTCAAATTGATTTCTCTAATGGCCTCCACTTAAAAACCCTAGCCTCCACCCTCTTCAAAAAACATTCCTATGAAGATTTTGATGTTCATACAAGCATCTCTAAGTTGTATGAATGATCATTAGCTTGCATACATCATCAAGTTGCAAGCTTTAATTGCCAAGCTAGAGTTTTTGGGATTTTTGTTAATTGGAGCTTTGTTTTGGGTTTTTATATGCTTGCATAAAGGGCTTCTCAATCTTTATTAGTAGAATTGTGTCTTCATAATAGTTGTAAGCCCTCTTACCTTCATTTTAGAAACTCTAAAGTTAATATGTGATGAAAGTTGGGATTTATGCATGTTTAATAAGTTATGCATATGCGTGTTCACTATGCTATGTTATGCATGTTTAATAAGTTATGCATGCTTATGCAAGTTCACTATGCTATGTTACATATGCTTAATAAGTTATGCATGCTTATGCGAGTTCATTATGCCATGATTTGCAAGTTTAACAAGTTATGCATGTTTATGCAAGTTCACTATGCCATGATTTGTAAGCTTAACTAGTTATGCATGTTTATGCAAGTTCACTATGCCATGATTTGCAAGTTTAATAAGTTATGCATGTTTATGCAAGTTGACTATGCTAAGTTATGCAAGTCCAACATGCTATGCATGTTTATTATGATATGTAAGATTCATCATGTATGTTGTGCCAAGTTCCCTCTTTCTATCCTTTATGCGTTATGACGAATATGTAAGCGATAGAATGACGTTGGGGGGGTTTTTGGGTAAAACTTAAAATACATGAAAATATAAGATTGGGAATTTACCTATTAAGTTAGGTCTACCCCTTGGGAATTTACCTATTAAGTTAGGTCTACCCAAGTATTTGTTAAACTTGTAATTATGTTTGGAAAATAAAGTGGACATGACACTTAGAAAACATAAGTGTGGCCAACTCGAGGTTGGGTTGAGTTTGTAGCGTAAACCTACACGGAACCGACCGGCTTAACTAGTTGCTACAAACAATAGGACCCAACGTGAGAAGTTGGTCATGTGTACCTGGGACCCGAGGTTAGACCAAGTTGTGGTGTAAAGCTACCCGGACCCGCCCGGCTTAACTAGTAACCGCAACAAAGTCTAATGTGAGAGGTTAAGGCACAATTAAATTAATTAATGCCTCATGATTAGGGTTAAGTCATGACCCACTAATACATAACCAATTTGGGGGATCGAGGGATTGAAATGGGGTTAAGTTGTGAACTGTCGGTTACACTTAACTAATTTAATCCATGATTAGTGAGGAGTTAAACCACACTTAACCCTCTTAGAAAACCCTAGCAACGTGGTCTGTTCCAGCAGTAATCCCAGTTTGGTATCATTCACAACCCTAGAGGCTAGGCTAGGGCGGGGCATGATTACTGGTCGGATGTAAGCGACCAAAGCGACGGCTGAGTGGTACAGCGGTGCGGGTCCAGGCGGGCTACGGACGTGCACGTAATCCGGTGTTGGACGAACTCGAGGCACGGGTACCAGTAGGTTTATACTGTGCACTATTGCTTAGGTGTATGGGGTTGACACCCGAGGGCTTGATACACCCAAAGGTGGACCCAGCACAGTCTGACTACAACCATATGTGGGCCGTATGGACACCAACACTTGACGTGTTAGGTTTATAGGGAGCCGATCGACTAGACCGTTGGGCTGGACCTTGTATTAAGGTCACCTCATGTTATTGGGCCAAAGTTTGGGCTGAGGGATCAATACCTGTTAAGTTGGTTTGCTAGTACACTATGGTGCAAAGCTTAATCTTCTTTATGTGATGACACCTTTATCTATTGCCAGTATGTTCATCTCAGTTTCCATCATGATGTTAACTTTATTAGTTTATAGACTGATCGTAGTAGGGCTTACCAGTCTTTTTGACTGACCTGTTTTCTTTCGCTTCTTTTCTTCCGTTCCCCCCCCCCCCCCCAAGGTTCTCAGGGAGGGAATAGTGGTGCTTAGCTTGGATCGCTTGCTTGTTTTCTGGATAGCTCATGTATGACTGGACATTGAGCTCGCTATGGTTTATCATCTTTATTTTGGGGATAGCACTATGTATTTCAGTATTTCTGTTTATGATGTACTAGACATGTTTATTTTGGCAGTTGACTTTATGATGTACTAAACTTGTTTTGAGATGGTTTGAGATATTCCGTTGTTTTATTCTCACTTACTCTGATTTACATATATATTTATGTTCCTGTTCTGCCTTGATATATCATTATGCATGCTTACCCAGTTCTAACGCCCCCCAGAAGCTAGTGCCCCAGAAAGAGTGACCCTAGCGGAGGTGGGGTGTTACAATCCGCACATTTGGGACCAGAGTACCACCGCGGATTATGTCCCAGCGAGAGAAAACACCGCTTACTCTATATATCCCTGAGCACTAAGCTCATCTCGGTCGACCGAATCCACGACACCACTAAGGTTGTAACACCCCGTGAATTCTATAACATTAAGCTTCACGAATTAAAGTATAATTAATTATAAATGATGAAATCAAGGGAAATGGGTTACGCCATTGCGTTCGTCTCGGAAAAATACACGAAATAGAGTCCGAGTATTCGAAAATCGGATACCGTATGAATAAGATATGGACGAACGAAGTTAGGCAGAAAAACCGAAAACAATCCAGAATACACTGGCGTACTTGTGAAGTGCGCCAGTACAAAAATACACTGGCGCACCTGCCAAGTGCGCCCGTACAAATCCAGCACCGAATTCTGGAGTGTTCTGAGGTGACGTGTCTTCTTTTGAGTGGCTAGATGATGTGTATTCGAGCTGTGCGATTCTGATGACTTCTGGACTGATCTGAAGGCTCTAAATCACCCTATTCACCTATAAAATAACACCTAGACCTAGCCTAAATCATATATTTCATTTTAGCCTCAGGCCGCCGCCATTAAACCTAGAGCTCTGAATTAAAAATACAAAGAATAAAATTATAGAAGATGGAGGACGATTCTTGAAGGCTACAACTAGAAGCTACAACAACTACGACGCTTTAGACAACGAATTTGGGACTAATTGATTTGGGATTTTTATTTGGATTATTTGCTTCATATTGTAAGTTCTATGTTACTTTTTAGGCAAAAACGCTAAAACAATATGGACATGCCATGAATTGAAACCGGATTTAGGAACTATTGTTAATCCATTGTTTATATTGTTTATCTTTGAATTATAATTTGGGGATATTGCTATGGCAACGTTGCAAGATAAACTTGTCATGATTTTGATGTTGTTATGAATCACTTGGGCTTAATTGTTTGGCAAGTTGGGCTAATACATGTCCGTGGAATCACTATGTTTATTGAAATCTTTATGTTGATTAAACCATGCCTATGATGCTAATTAAACCATGGCTATGACTATTGATGGAATTATGCCTGTGATGTTAATATACCCATCATGATTAATGAAAAATTGGGTATTGCTAGGTTATGATGAAAAGTTGGAATTATTATGTTTATAATGTTAGATATGTTAAAAATGCTAAATTGGAATCATTATGTCTATAATGTTAATTGAGAATCATTATGTTAAAAACACTAAATTGGAATCATTATGTCTATAATGTTAGTTGAGAATCATTATGTTAAAAACGCTAAATTGGAATCATTATGTCTATAATGTTAGTTGAGAATCATTATGTTAAAAATGCTAAATTGGAACCATTATGTTTATAATGTTAGTTGAGAATCATTATGTTAAAAACGATAAATTGGAATCATTATGTCTATAATGTTAGTTGAGGATCATTATGTTAAAAATGCTAAGTTGGAACCATTATGTTTATAATGTTAGATGAGAATCATTACGATAAATTGGAATCATTATGTCTATGAGAATTATTATGTTAAAAATGCTAAATTGGAATCCACTATGCCTATTAGGATTACTATGCCTTTAATGTTTCATGTTTATAATAAAATTATTATTATGCCCGCAATGATTACTATGCCTATGATGTAAAGTTGAAATCATCATGTTAAATTAAGTTGGAATCATTACTATGCCAAGTTATCATCATACTAGTATTGAAACCATGTGATATGTTATAGCCTGTTTATTATGCAAGTAATGTTGGAATTGTCACATATGCCAATCACATGTTTGGTGTTATTCCCCTTTATCTCTTGAATTGTTTATGCTTATGAACAAAGTACGTTTATATACGTTGGGGATACGATTGGGTAGAATAGGCAAAACTTGAATTAATTATAGGCATAAACTGTGAAATTTGGCATAAGTAGAACATGAAATATGGCACGAAAACTTGACTTGAACATGCCATAACTTGACTTTAAACATGCCTTAGTTGGGCACGAAGTTGATATATGAACTTGATGTGGAAATAGCAAAAATCTGGTAAGAACATGGGCATGACTTTAGAAAACAAGAAAGTGGCCAACTCGAGGTTGGGTTGAGTTTGTAGTGTAAATCTGCCCGGAACCGCCCGGCAAATCCAGTTGCTACAAACAATAGGATCCAATGTGGGTAGTTGGTCACATCGCGCTTGAAACCCGAGGTTGGGTTGAGTTCGTAGCGTAAACCTGCCCGGAACCGCCCGGCAAATCCAGTGGCTACGAACAATAGGATCCAATGTGAGTGGTTCGGTGCATTAACGAATCAATTAATGCCAATTAGGGTTAAGTCATGAACATGAAAAGACAACTTAACCAACTTGAACACAATTTGTAGGGCTAAGTCATGAACTTGAAAACGACAACACTTAGCCAACTTGACATGACACGTAGGCGGGTTAAGTCGTGAACTGAACTGACATACTTAACCATCTTGACATGACTAGACTGGAAAAGGATTGAGTCATGAATTACATGACTTAATTTGTTAGGCGGGTTAGGTCACGAATTACATGACCTAATCTATTAGGCGAAACCCTAGACACGAGCCCTTTCAGCCGTAACCCTCTAGATGTATCAAGGTACCCTGGGGCTAGGCCGGGTGGGGCACGATTACTGGGCTGATTGTAAGAGGTGAACGACGGCAGTGGGGTACGCCAGTGTAGGTTCGGTGGACTACGATCGTGCACGTATCCGGGGCAGACACTGGGTATCCGTAGATTTATCTGTGCATCTTGAATCGTGTCAGGGGTTGACACCCTAGGGCTGATACACCCGAAGGTGGACCCAGCACAGGTGACTACATTCGTGATTAGCCGTATGACACAGACACTTGACGAGCTAGAACTTGTAGGGAGCCGATCGACTAGATAATCGCTCCGTATGACCACGTACTTGGGTCAGACCCCATTTCAGGGTCATTTCATGATATTGGGCCATGGGATTTATTTCGTGATTAACTAGTGACATGGGCTTAGTATACTAGTACAGTCGAGGCAACGAATCTTGAACATGCTATGCTTTATTTGACTTGTCTTGACTTATCACGATCACCTTAGTCTATCTTGTCCACCTTGACACCATTCTCAAGTTTAGTTCCAGTTCATACATGACATGATGTTTTAACCGTCTTTACACTGAAAGTCACTAGAACTTACTCAGTCTTTATGACTGACCCTTTTCCTTTCGCCTCTTTTTCTTTCGTTTCCCCCCCAGGTTCTCAGGGAGGAAACACTAGCTCTTAGCTTGGATATCACTTGCTTTGGCTCAGCATGTACAGTTTGCTATGGCTGCTTCATTTTACTGCACTTGGGGAATAAGCTGTTTTTCTGTTTTTAAGTTATTGCTTCTTTGGCTATTATTACAAGACAGTTGTAATGAAGTTATTTGAAATGTTTGTAAAAGACATGGTTTATTTTGGAATGAAATGAAGTTCTGTTTTGCTCATAAATTCTTCCGCTGTTTACTTAATTATTTATTTATGTTCTATCTTGTGATAATTCTGTGATGTTATCTCGATAATACCTCTCCAAAACTAGTGCATTCCCTTTGAGAGTGACCCTAGCCGAGGTGGGGTTTTACAAAGGTGCCCATCCACTAAAAAGCATACTGATCAAACCACCAGTTTACTACCATACCGGGGTGTGAGGCTCGCGAATAAACGCTATACACAAAGCCATGCTATATTAAAGCTGCGCTTTGATCATCATCCACCAAACTTTGCTTTTCAACAAAAGTCTGGATCACTGCATATCAGCATGCCACACTATCAATCCATATCGCACCACTGATTTCTGCCAATATATAACCTCTGAGCTCGTATGTCCCAGAGAAGGGAGTTAAGCAAGAGAATAAATTCTCCGCCGCCAAACAGATATATATTTAGCAGAGATCAATGAATACAGTATAAAGGAATACAATGTCAGACACACCATCCATTTACAAGTCCATTCTAGGTCTGAACGAAACCGGAGGCACTTTCCTCGCATATCCGTCGATCTCCAAGTACGTCTGGACGACCACCAACTGATTCCCTCATCTTGGGTGTACAGCCCAATCAAGATCATCAGTAATCACCCAAACGATGTGAAGACTTCCGGTCTTCGACCACCGTCATCATCTTCGACTTATCGTCGAATCGGTTATTCAGAATGGGTATAAACCCGGCCTTTCCGAACAACCCGCGTATACAGTAAACAAATGTTACACAATCACAACATACGCCTCCTTCCAATTCATCAGTCACTAACCGTAAATTAGCAAGAGAACAATTCCCCAAATATTAACCCCGAAGGCCGAAACCAACATCAGATCAATACCCAGGAAACCATCCTTCTTAGCTAACCTACAGTTAGTTTCTAAATTTCACGTTCTTAGGGAAAGGTTCCCATTAATTTTATCAAAGATAAATTCTTTAAAATTTATTCTTTAATCTTCCTCTGGATGTCATTTCAAACCAAATTATGATTTTCCAAACTAGTCGGGATGAGCGAACCACACCGAAGTAATTATTTATTTTATTTCTCAATCCCAACCTATTCATCCCATGAAGCAAAACTGGTAATACTCCATATCTAATACCACGGTGTTATCGGTAAATTCAATTACCATTTCACGTTTAAATCTAATTAAAGATTTAACTATCGCTTTGGAGCAAAACTAGTGATACTCCATTCTCGATCTTTTCAATCTAATTAAAGATTCATTAAAATTCCACTTAGTTTTAATCTTTAACTGGGTTAAAGAATCAATGTCATTTAAAACACGGTTCACTATAAACCCAAAATCACATTACATTTCAATCAGACCCTAACCATAAATTAGCAAGTGAGCAATTCCCTAAGTATTAACCCCGAAGGCCGAAACCAACATCGGATCAATACCCAGGAAACCATTCAACTTAACTAATCTCCAGTTAGTTTCTGATTTTCTTAACTCCTTTGGGTCTAAGAATAGTATTATTGAAGATACCGTTCGCGACAACCCAAAATCACATTCCATTAATTATCGGGTTAAAGAACAAGTGTTATTTAAAACACTGTTCACGATAAACCCAAAAGCAATATCAATTCATTTCCAATTAAATATTATTTAATTGGTACACTTCATTAAATCCAATTAAAAAGATTTAATCTTTTCTCAACTAGGTTCAAGAACAGTGTTAATGAAGACACCATTCACGACAAACCCAAATCACGTTTGATATTAAATACAAGGCTCTGAATAGAAAATATATCGGCTTATATTCAATATCAAATTCTACGACCAACAAAAATCGTATTGGCAATAACGATATAAATATATCTTTCAAATTTCCATAACAATATCTGTATAATCACGAAATCCAACATCGAAATAAACCAAAGACAATTTCGATTTAAATTAATTCCAATTCAATTATTGGAAATCCTGGTTACTTTTAAAACCCTTTCAAATCAAATTTATTTATTTAAAAATAAATAGAATTTTAATTCTAGTTCAAAACTAGTTCATTTCGATAAAAATCTATTTTTATCTTTTCAAATATGGAGTTTTTCACCCCAATTTTTCAAAAATCATTTCTTATGATTTTACACAAATTATTATTATTTTTAATAATTTTATCAAGGCCTGTACAGTCGATTTCCATCAACGGCTATCGAACTGCATTTACAGCGACCTTTTCCAAATTTGATTCGGACATAATTCCAAATCCAACCGTTAGATTTCAAATTTCTAATATTCGTTAGAAAGCTCTTTTTGATATGAACCCAACGATTCCAGTTTTAGGAGAATCCGACGGTCGGATCTCCCGCAATGTCCGTTCGAAGTCAATGGTCGAAATTCAAGAACTGCCGCGACGCGGCGCGTTCTATTCAGGCCATTATATATAATATATATATTATATATTTCATCGATTTCCTTTTTAAAACGAATTTTATAAATCATTTCAAATTTGTTTCAAAACAATTTCAACTTTATTTCAAATTCAAATCAAAATTGAATTTTCCCTTATAAATTCTTTTTACATTCACTTCTATTTGATTTCAATTCTATTTCAATTCGTTTTCAATTGAATTCAATTCAATTCAGATTTGTTTTCTATTCGATTCAATTCAAATTCGTTTTCTATTCAATTCAATTTGAATTCGTTTTCTATTCAGTTCAATTTGAATTCGTTTTCTATTCAGTTCAATTTGAATTCGTTTTCTATTCAATTCAATTTGAATTCGTTTTCTATTCAGTTCAATTTGAATTCGTTTTCTATTCCGTTCAATTTAAATTCGTTTTCTATTCAATTCAATTCGAATTCGTTTTCTATTAAATTCAATTCGAATTCGTTTTCTATTCAGTTCAATTCGAATTCGTTTTCTATTCAGTTCAATTCGAATTCGTTTTCTATTCAATTCAATTGGAATTCGTTTTCTATTCAGTTCAATTTGAATTCGTTTTCTATTCAATTCAATTCAAATTCGTTTTCAATTCAATTCAATTCAAATTCGTTTTCTATTCAATTCAATTCGAATTCGTTTTCTATTCAGTTCAATTTGAATTCGTTTTCTATTCAATTCAATTTGAATTCGTTTTCTATTCAGTTCAATTCAAATTCGTTTTCTATTCAATTCAATTCAAATTCGTTTTCTATTCAATTCAATTCGAATCGTTTTGAATTTCAATTCCTTTCAAAATATCAGATTTTGAAATCACTTTCGATATTCATTATAAAATGAATAAAATCGATATAAATATCGTTCACGTCAAAATGGCGTCAATCTAATCAACACGGCTTCATATATTTCTATTTTCAAATATTTCTATTTCACATATTTCTATTTCAAATATTTCTATTTCAAATATTTTTTTTCAAATATTTCTATTCAAATATTTCTATTCAAATATTTATATTTCAAATATTTCTATTTCAAATATTTCTATTTCAAATATTGAATGAAGCCCAATCAATTACCATGTAATGTTAATTATATGGATTTTCTACAACACATGTATACAATAACAACGATGAAAAATCAACCATCATCCAAAGTGCATTCTACACTGTATAAGCATCGAATATAAATATTTAACGCTCATAACAGTCCGTCAATCAATCGATCGACATACAACTAAACAATCGGGATTAGTGTACGTCAAATATCATCCCAATACCCGTGTGTGGTTTCAAACAATCAAACACATATTTTATTTGTGCAGTTGGGCGATGTGTAAAATTTATCGTCTCAGTCAATATCAGTCAAAGGTGTGTATATAAACAAATCGTCCGATTTGTTTATTTTTATTTCATTTCATAAACACGTTAAAAATTATATTTTTAACTATAAAATATTTTATTTCCTTTCAACCCAAGAATATTTTATTATCGATTTAACATCAACATCACAAACAAATTTTCACAACATATCAATCAAACAAACAAGCCATCCATGGTCTGTGGATGACGGGTGTCGGGTGCTGCTAAGCACCGTCTGCATCCTAGTATATAATTAGAACTAGAAAAGTAAATTCAAAGTGAGAAGTTCTCACCTTGGAGATCCATTCCTCCATTACATTATTGTCGCTCAGATCCGCTGTTTTGATTCCAACGCAATTTGTTTCACACGATTTTATATTAAAATCACATTTTTAATTAGCGACATTTATAATTAAAAATCCTATTTTTATTTAGCTACATATTTAATAATGATCATATTTTTATTGTATCGCTATATATATAAAAAATCAGATTCTTAATTCTCTACATATATAAAAATAATATTTTTGAATCAATGTATATTTATATTTTTGAAGCAATGTATATTTCCGTTTCAAAGCACTGTATATTTCCACTTTCAAAGCACTAAATATTTCAACTTTCAAAAATCAATGTATTTCTATATTTTCATTACAATGCCAATTTTTATTTTCAAAAATAATCCTAATATATATATATTTAACTATATTTCTAATTTTTCTCTTTAAACAATACTAATTTTTATTTTCAAAAATCTCATTTTTAACGAGTGTCTTTTCTAAAAAAACTGAAAAGAAGACAATACTATTTATATTCAAAAACTGATTTTAAAACCGTGCTATTTTATATTTTAAAAACAATGCCTTTTTCTTTTATAACTACAGATTTTAAAGCTATGATATTTATATATAAATTAAAACAAACCTTTCTTTTCATGTTTTTCTTTCATTTCATAATCCTATTTTTACAAAATCTGATTTTAAAAGCAATGCTTTTATATATAAAAATAAATAAACTCACCGTGTTATCGATATCATCTGGAAACCGCCCGTCTGAAGCTCACCACCTAGGTTTAGATCTTGTCGTCGCCAGGGCCTGCTGGAGTTCGATCAGCAAGCGCCTCCGTGAAGAGCGTCGCGCCACCCACCATCGCCAGGAATAGGTCTCCACTCGTCGTCCTCCCGAGCCCCCAAATCGACGGCATAGTCGATGACTTTGAGTCCCAATCCAACCCCAATCGCTGCACGGTTTTTGATGTCGTTTGGTAGTGGGAAGATCTCGAACCCCTCTTTAATTTGGCATTTGGAACTTCCATTTTTGATGAACGAATCACGTTGATTTTGGAGGAGAAAAGAGGCAGTGGTTTCGTCGTTCAATTTGAAGAAGGAGGCGGGTTTGACCCGTTGACCACGGTTTGAAAAGTGAAAGGAGAATTAGGTATGAATGGTATATATATTATTTTATATTATTTTATTCTTTTAAATCTGAAGTTACATTTTATCCATACGACCTCGAAATCGAACCGAACGACTATCGCCCCTAGCTAAATACCCCCATTCCGAATGCAATGGGATATGTTTCGTAAGCCAGTTCGACTGTTTCGATCAGTTTTTATTCAAATTAAAATATAAATCAATATATATTCAATTTGAACACACATTTCAAATTACCGGGGCTAAATACTAACTAGAAAAATTCCTGAAAATTATTTTCTAGCTTCGTATTGACGATACCATCCTAACAAAACTAGTTTCGTTGAATTCTGAGATCGTTAGAAAAATGACCAATTTCCAGTCGATTAAAATCTACTAAAACTGGTCAAACGCGTTTTCCTTTGCCACGCTCACATACTAGCTTCAAAAATTATGAAATTTGAAACCTAGCAATAACTTTACATCCCGGATCCAACAAAAGTGTTTTCGTCGAAATCCGACGTTGTTTGCAAAATTTCCATTTTTAAGGGCCTGAATTCCATAGCGACTATTCAGAAATTTCAACTGGACGTATCTTTTGATTCCCGCTATGAAATTTCAATTTTTCGGATTCGTTGGAAAGATATTATCAAATAGATCCTATTATTTTTGGTTTCACTAAAATTCGGTATATTTTGCACCCGGTACATTCAATTGAAGTTTGAAATCGAATTATCGAACTACCGCGCCATTTTCAGTTCCTTTTATAATTATATATAATTACTTATATTCTAACGACGACGTGTATAAATATATACGTTTGAATTCTCCTCAAAATAAATTTCTCGTCGATATTATTTAAAATAAACTATTTTAAATTTTCAAAATTCGCTAAAATTGCCAAAATAAAAATTTTAAACTGGCCCAGATTTTCGGGTTGTTACAGGGTTTATCCCATTCTGAATAACTGAATCGACGATAAGTCGAAGATGAAGACGGTGGTCGAAGACCGGAGGTCTTCACATTGTTTGGATAATTACTGACGATCTTGATTGGGCTATACACCCGAGAAGAGGGAATCAGTTGATGATCGTCCATACGTACTTGGAGATCGATGGATATGCGAGGTACAAGGTGCCTCCGGTTTCGTTCAGACCCAGAACGCACTTGTAAATGGACTGTGTGTCTGACATTGGATATCATTCTGTGTGATTGATGGATATCGGTTGCGTGGAGTGGTTTGCCTGTGTGGCATGCTAAGATGCAAATGATCAAGGCTTCTATTGAAAAGCAGAGTCTTGTGCTTGATGATCAAAGCACGGCCTTTGTGGTGTAGCTTTTGTGTAGCGTTAATTCGTGAGCCTCACACCCCGGTTGTGATCCAGAAACGGGAGAGGACATCAGGGAGGGCTTGCGTTTCCTTATAGCTAGGAGTGGTGTTAGTGTTTTACACGACCTGACATTTTACTTATGTGGATGATGGATTGCGAAGCGCCTCGGTTAGATCGGACGATCCGGGTTCGATGGAGTCGTTTGGCTCATTGACGACCCATAGGGTGGGGAAACGCAGTGTTCGGGCATTTTAATCCACATAGGTGGACCGGCCCTGACGATCCAAGGGCCCACCTGAGTCTGGCTCCTAAGACACGGGCTAGAGCGTCTCGAAGCGGTGAGGACTATCTTTTGCCTCGGTTCACAGATGGAAATCCAACTTCCAATAGATAACCTTGCGGTTTTGATTGTATAACCTATATTTGATGACATATTGGTATAGGGCACTTATGCCGCCTATGATTGATACTTATGATTGAAATTGTTTTGACACTATGCACTTATAGTAGCAATAAAAGAAATTTAGCATATCAAGCATTCTTTGTCTATTATAAGGAAAAACTCTATCCTCCGACTTGTGTTGCATTGTGTGATGGCACCTGGATCTTATAATAGCTTCATTGTTCTTTATTTAGCATTGCGCTGTTGTTTTATGCACTGGTATTCTTGGGAGGAAACCCGTTCCGTGTTATACGGCGTAGTCCCTTGATTTACCTAACTTTAAAATAAAGATTAATAACTGTTTTAGTTCTCACACCAGTCACATGACTGACATGGAGTATATTGTTTTAACCTAAACTCTGGGTGCCCTTATTTTCGACACGGGCAACTATTAGTTTTGGTTTTGCCGATTTATATTCACAGGATCCTGGTTTAAAGCTGGAATGATATTCGGAAAGCTTTGTATCCGTATATCTCCATCAGTTGTGTTTTGTATTATTTTCCGCTGCTATGTAATGTATTGTAATCTCTGATATTTTATGATGTGTAATATTGATTCATACTCTGTGTATTCTTGTATTCTGATGGAATTGTTATAATTAAAAATGAAATGTTGCTCTGATGTGGCTTGTTCACAATTCAATCCGTGATTTCCCATATGGGGGATTTCGAGTCGTCTCATCGTGGTATCAGAGCTCTGGTTTACAGAGCTCGAGAACAAGACACGTTAGAACCAAACGAAAGAATTCATCAGAGATTGGATTAGTAATATCCAACGAGAATGACTCGTTAGAGATGGGATCAGTAGTATCCCAGAACGAGTGTGAAGAGTATATTTTTTAAATGAAAACCGACTTTGTTTTGAAAATTTAAACCATTTCATATGTATTTGAATATTTATTTATATTGAATTTGGACAATCCAATATATAAAGATTTTGCATATACGCCTTGCAAACGTATATTCGAAATTTTAATATAGTGGGTAGATATAGAATCACACTCTAGTCGCTCGGAGATTGTTCTGATGATTGATCCATCATTATCAGAATTTGTGTTCGAGTTTCAAAGGTGTGACATTTATATATTTCCATTAGACTGGTGTGTGAACCAAAATATAGCTAGAATACATTGTTGTGATTTGGCACCAAAAATGTGATTTTTTGACTATATATCAAAATTATGAGTTTGAAATGATAATTCACTAATTGATTGATGGTTGTGTTGTATGATTATTCATTTAAACCATTATATGAAAGAACGGTGAATTTAGGCCAAATTGAACCAAATATTAAACTGTATTGAAAATTGATTGCAAATGCATGCATGTACATATATATGTGTGAACAGGTCATTGCAAGGAGGCTAGAGAAGGGAATAAAATTGTTTGCCCGACCAATAGGTACATGTTTATTGTATTTCTTGGGTTTTGGATGATTTTGTGAGCTGATTGGCTAGCCGCTTGGCTTTTTCTTTTTCTTTTGGATTGAAGAAGGCCATGGGAGCCTATATGAAATATCCCGAAGTCCCCGCTACAGGGGAGGTTATGGTGAAATTTTTCGAAAACTTAGGGTGTTAGCCAAATTTTTGAAAAATTTGAAAAGTTCTTAGAAACTGAAAAGTTGAAGAACTTAAGCCGTAATGAAAATAATGAAAGTTGAGTTGATTAGTTAAACAACTTTCGGCTTCGTTCCTTTTCGAGGACGAAAAGTTTTTAGTGGGGGAGATTGTAACAACCCAGAAAATCTGAGCCAATTTAAAATTTTTATTTTGGCAATTTTAATGAATTTTGAATATTTAAAATGAATTATTTTAAATAATAACGACGAGAAATTTATTTTGAATAGAATTAGAACATATATATTTATATAGATCGTCGTTAGAATATAAATAATTATTTTTAATTATAAAAGGAATTGAAAATGGCGCAGTAGTTTGAAAATTCGATTCAAAATTCAAATGAATGTAAAGGATTCAAAATAAACCGGATTTTAGCGAAACCAAAAATATTAGAATCTAATTAAGAATATCTTTCCAACGAATGCGAAAAATTGAAATTTCATAGCGGGAATCAAAAGTTACGTCCAGTTGAAAATTCAGAATAATCGCTATGGAATTCTAGCCCTTAAAAATGGGAATTTTGCAAACGACCTCCGTTTTCGATGAAACCACTTTTGTTGGATGTAAGAACCCGTTTCTTCCCCGTTAAGGAAAGAGCGGATACTTCGAGAACAACACACAAAAGAACGCAGACGGAAGAACATTTCATTGTTATTACAACAATTCCATCAGATACAAGAATATACAGAGTATAAATGAACAAATTACATTCGATAAATATCATAGATTACAATAAATTTCATAGTAGCGGAAAATAATACAAAGCACAACTGAAGGTGATATACGGATACAGAGCTTTCCGGATATCATTCCAGCTGAAAACCAGGATCCTGTGAATATAAATCTGCAAAACCAAAACTACTAGCTGCCCGTGCGGAAAATAGGGGCACCCAGAGTTTAGGTTTAAAACAATAAACTCCAGGTCAGTCATGTGACTGGTGTGAGAACTAAAACAGTTATTTAAAGCTTTACTTTAAAAGAGAGTAATTCAAGGGACCACGCCGTATAACACAGAACGGGTTTCCTCCCAAGAATACCAGTGCATAGAATAAACAACGCAATGCTTTTTCGAAAAATGAAGCTGTTATAAGACCCAGGCCCCATCACACAATGCAACGCAAGCCGGAGGATAGGGTTTTCCCTTATAATAGCCAAACATGCTTGGTACGTTTAAAACAAATCATTTCATACTATAATAAGTGTGTCAAAACAATTTCAATCATAAATATAAATCATAGACGGCATAGTATCCCATGCTACTATGTCGCCGTACTAGGCTCTACAAATAAAGCCGAAATATCTCGTTTTGGAAATTGGATTTCCGTCATGAGTCGAGGCAAGGGGCAAGCTCCTCTCCGCGTTCGAGACACTCTAGCAAATGCCTCAGGACTACACACTCTGGGCAATCCTGGAACTTCAGGGCCGGTCCTCACTTACGTTAGAGGATTAATTTTGCCTGAACACACGTTTCCCGGTCCTTACAGACATAAAATCGAGGCGCCTCGCATTCCAACAACCACAAAGGTGAAAATTATTTAAATGTCAGGGCTGGTAAGTCACTGACACCACCAAAGCTAGAAAGAAACTCGTGCTCTCCCTGCAGTCCGTATCCCGTTTTTAACTCATACCGAGGTGTGAGGCTCGCGAATTCACGCTATACACAAAGCTGCCACGTAGGCCGTGCTTTGATCATCAACCACAAGACTCTGCTTTTCAACAAAAGCCTTGATCATTGCATCTTAGCGTGCCACACAGGCAATTCATGCCATGCGACTGATGTCCATCGATATATAACCTCTGAGCTCGTACGTCTCAGGGAAGGGCGTTAAGCAAATGAATAAATTCTCCGCCACCAAACAGATGTATATTTAATAGAAATCAATCAACACAGAATAAAATCCAATGTCAGACACACAATCCATTTACAAGTCCATTCTGGGTCTAAACGAAACCGGAGGCACTTTCCTCGCATATCCATCCATCTCCAAGTACGTCTGGACGACCACCAACTATTTCCATCCTCTTGGGTGTACAGCCCAATCAGGATCGTCAGTAATTACCCAAACGATGTGAAGACTTCCGGTCTTCGACCACCGTTTTCATCTTCGACATATCGTCGAATCGGTTATTCAGAATGGGTATAAACCCGGACTTTCCGAACAACCCGCGTATATTAAAACAAATGTTACACAAACACAACATACGCCTCATTCCAATTCAGAATATTCTTTTATTCACAAAATCACATTTTTAGGGAAAGGTTCCCATTAATTTTATCCAAGATAAATTCTTTAAAACTTATCCTTTAATTTTCCTTTGGATGTCATTTCAAACCAGATTATGGTTTTCTAAACTAGTCGAGATTAGCGAACTGTACCGAAGTAATTGTTTATTTTATTTCCCAATCCCAACCTATTCATCCCATGAAGCAAAACTGGTAATACTCCATATCTAACACCATGGTGTTATCGGTAAAATTAATTACCATTTCACGTTCAAATCTAATTAAAGATTTAACTACCGCTTTGGAGCAAAACTGGTGATACTCCATTCTCGCTCATTTTCTATATTTGATGATTTAGATTATAGATTCACATTTCAACCTAATTGCAGATTCTTTAAAACTCCTTTTACTGGGTTAAAGAACTAGGTGTTATTTAAAACACAGTTCACGATAAACCCAAATCACATTCTATTTGTTATCGGGTTAAAGAACTAGTGTTATTTAAAACACCGTTCACGATAAACCCATTTCAAATCCAATCAAATATATTAGAAATTCCGATTATTTAAAACCCCTTTTTAAATCTAATTTATTTATTTAAAAATAAAAACCCGGGTTTTAAATTTAGTTCAATCTAGTTCATTTCGATAAAAATCTATTTTTCCCTTTTCAAATATGGAGTTTTTCATCCCAAATTTTCCCAAATCATTTCTTCTGATTTTACACAAATTATTACTATTTTTAATAATTTTATCAAGGCCCGGACAGTCGATTTCCATCAACGGCCATCGAACTGCACTTACAGCGACCTTTTTCAAATTTGATTTGGACGTATCTCCAAATCCAACCGTTAGATTTTGAATTTCAAATATTCGTTAGAAAGCTCTTTTCGATACGAACCCAACGGTTCCAGTTTTAGGAGAATCCGACGGTCGGATCTCCCGTAATGTCCGTTTGAAATAAATGGTCGAAATTCACGAACTGCCACGGCGCGGTGCGTTCTATTCAGGCCATTATATTATATATATAATATATATATAATATATATTTTCGTCGATTTCTATTTAAAACGAATTATATAAATAGTTTTAAATTCGTTTCAAAATTCATTTCAACTTCCATTTCAATTCAAAGCAAAATTGAATTCTTCTTTATAAATTCATTTTAAAATTCATCTCTATTCAATTCAAATTTCAATTCAATTTGAATTCATTTCAATTCGCTTTCAATTCAATTTGAATTTGTTTCAATTCGCTTTCAATTCAATTTCAAAGTCGTTTTCTATTCGATTCAATTCAAATTAGTTTTCTATTCGATTCAATTCAAATTGGTTTTCTATTCGATTCAATTCAAATTGGTTTTCTATTCGATTCAATTCAAATTGGTTTTCTATTTGAATCAAATTCATTATATATTCAATTGAAATCAAATTCGTTTTATATTCAATTCGAATTCGTTTTCTATTTAATTTGATTCAAATTTCATTTCAAAATATGCGATTTCGAAATCACTTTTCAATATTCATTTTAAAATGAATAAAATCGATATAAATATCGTTCACGTCAAAATGGCATCAATCTAACCAACACGGCTTCATATATTTCTATTTTCAAATATTTTATTCAACAAATGAATATTTATCTTTTTTCTCCACACACGACTAATCTCAACGAATGAGTACTGTCCACGTATGGCTATTTTTGTTATTTAAAATATTTTATAAAATTAAGGTATCTATCTTTTGATATTAAATCAGACTCCAACTGTAAATTAGTAAGAGAACGATTCCCTGAATATTAACCCCGAAGGCCGAAACCAACATCAGATCAATATTCAGGAGACCACTCATCTCATCTATTTTCCAGTTAGTTTCTAATTTCATATATGATAAAGATGTAAATTTTATTGTTAAAATATTTCGTTCAACACATGACTAATCTCAACGGATGAGTACAGTCAACACATGAACCTTTATTTAATAATATTCTTTATTTTCTAAATTGGAATGAGGCCCAATCAATCACCATATAATGTTAATTATATGGATTTTCATACATCACACGTATATAATAGCATTGAAAATAATCAACCATCAACCAAAGTGCACTACACTGTATAAGCATCAAATATAGATATCTAACGCTTATAACAGCCTGTCAATCAATCGATCGACATATTTAATCAATCAGGATGAGTGAACTTCAAATTTCATCCCAACACCCGTGTGGGGTTTCAAACAATCAAACACAAATTTTAGTTGTGCAGTTGGGCGATGTGTAAAATTTATCGACCCCATCAATATCAGTCAAATCAGTGTACATAAACAAACCGTCCGGTTTGTAAATGAATATTTTATCTTGTTCACTTCACGTTAAAAATTATATTTTTTTTTGACGACCAAATTATTTTATTCAACCTATGAATGTTCTATTCAGTTCATTTATTCAATAAAATGATATTTTTATTTTTCTAACATATTTTAGAAAATTTCGGCGGCATAACGGCACGATACTAGAAACGGGACAAGGTCTAGCCTTATACCCGGCCTAGTGAAGGCCCACGTCATTCACAAATCAATCAATCCATTCTATTTCACCAAACAACTCAAATTTCAATCAAATAATCTAACTAATTTTTGCAATCAAACAAACAAGTCCATGGTCTGTGGACCATTGTGTCGGGTGCTACTAAACACCGTCTGCATCCTAGTATATATATATATAACTAGAAAATAAAATTGAAAGGTGAGAAATTCTCACAAATAGCTATTCCAACTTCACGCCACTTCAAATGTAGAAATCTTCCTCGTTTTCGTCCTTTAGTCATCTTCGTTGCCCGTATTCTCTACATATGTAAAAATCGAATTTTTACTTCGTTATTCAATATATAAAAATCAAATTTTGATTATGCTATTCAATATATAAAAATAAAAATTTTATTATGCTATGTTATTCTCTATATAAAGGTTCCGCCTTTTCAAAAATAAAGATTTCACCTTTTCTAAAATATAGTTTCGCCTTTTCGAAAATATAGTTTCGCCTTTTCGAAAATATTGTTTTTTTCTCTAAAAATATACCCTTTCCTATTTAAGCAAAAAATCATATTTCTACCTCTTCTATATAGTAAAGATTATATTTTTCATACTTTAAAAATATAAAAATCATATTTTTATTACTTTAAAAATATAAAAATCATATTTTCCTCCAACAAAAATCAAAGCTTTACCGTGTTAAAAATTCTACCTTTGCAGTTTTAAAAATCCTATCTTTACTGATTTAAAAATCCTATCATTACTGATTTAAAAATAAAGATCACTGCCTTTACCGCTATATATATATATACATATAAAATCACTTTTTCATACTATAGTTAATAAATTAGAAAAATCAGTTTTTTTCTTTCAGCATTTATAGAAATAAAAACTGGAAATAAAAAGAATTAAATTCGAATTAAAAACTGAATAAAATCAATGCCATTACCTTTTTCCCTTATCGCAGGGGGTCGGGGTGTGCTGAGTTGGACGGAGGGTTGCTGCAATCGCCAGGCGCCGACGTCGGGGGGGGGGGGGGTGGAAGGAGCGGCGGTCTGGTTGGTGTTTTTGGGCGTCGATCTTGGATCCAGGGGGCGCCTGCAGGGTTCGTCGGAGGTGGCTTCGGTGGGGTGGAGCGGCGCTGCTTCGATGGCGTCGGGTTCTCCTAGGTGGGCGCGGTTTAAAGTAGAAAAGGGGGGAGAAGAAGATGAGCGAGAGGGGGAAGCAGGGGAGTCGCGTGGAGGAGGGGGGTGCCAAGATCGGGTGGCGCGGTGGTGGAGGATGGAAGGGCGACAGGAGGAAAGAGGCAACGAGGGTAAAGATCGGGGTTTTTTCTTTTTTTTCAGCGTTGGATCTGAGTGAGTGAGGAAAGAGATAAAGGGGGGGCCAAGTTATTATATATAATTATTTATTATTAATTTTATTTTCATTCTCTTTTAAAGTTGACTTTCCATTCTAACACGAAATCAAACCCGCCGACTGTCGTCCCTAGCGTTTTACCCCTATTTCGAACACAATGGGATATGTATCGTAGGCTGATTCGGCTGTTACAATCAGTTTCCGTTAAATTTACATTTAAATCACTATATTGAATTTTAAACATACATTTCAAATTACCGGGGTCACATACTAACTCTAAAAATTCTCAAAAAATATTTTCTAGCTTCGTATTGACGATACGGTCCTAACAAAACTAGTTTCGTCGAATCCTGAGACCGTTAGAAAAATGGCCAATTTCCAGTCGATTAAAATCAACTGAAACTGGTCAAACGCGTTTTCCTTCGCCACTCTCACATATTGATTCGAAAAATTATGAAATTTGAAACCTAGCAATAATTTGACATCACGGACCCAACAAAAGTGGTTTCGTCGAAATTCGAGGTAATTTGCAAAATGTCCATTTTTAAGGGCCTGAATTCCATAACGACTATTCAGAATTTTCAACTGGACATATCTTTTGATTCCCGCTATGAAATTTTGATTTTTCGGATTCGTTGGAAAGATATCATCAATTAGATCCTAATGTTTTTGGTTTCACTAAAATCTCGATTGTTTTGCACCCGGTACATTCAATTGAAGTTTGAAATCGAATTATCAAACTACCGCGCCATTTTCAATTCTATTCTAATTATATATAATTATTTATATTCTAACGACGGCGTATATATTATATACGTTCGATTTCTATTCAAAATAAACTTCTTGTCGATATTATTTAAAATAATTCATTTTAAATAATCAAAATTCGCTAAATTTGCCAAAATAAAAATTTTAAACTGGCTCAGAATTTCCGGGTTATTGCAATCTCCCCCACTTAAAACTTTTCGTCCACGAAAAGGAACAAAGTCGAAAGTTGTTTGATTAATCAACTCTACGTTCGATCTGGCTTCCATTCTCTAACTTTTCAGTTTCTGAGAATTTCCAAAATTTAAAAAATTTGGCTAACACCCTAAATTTTCAACAAATTTCGCCATAACCTCCCCTGCACCGGGAGCCACGGGAAAATCCCGAAATTGCCATATAGGCTTTCTGATCTCAAAAAGAAAAAGAAAAAGCCAAGCGGCTAGCCAATAGGCTCATAAAATCATCATCACCCAAACAAAACAGTAAATTATGTAGTAAACATGTACTTATTTGTTGGGCAAACAAATTTTATTCTCTGCTCTAGCCTCCTTGCTATGACCTATTCAATGTAAGTATATGTATATGCAAGCAAATGCGACCAATTTTCAATAATATTCAATATTTGATGCAATTAGGCATAATAGTTCAAAATTAACAAACAAATAAACAATCAACACAAACATCAATCAATTAGTGAATTAGAGTTTCAAATTCATAATTTTGATACATATACAAAAAATCATGTTTTTGATGTCAATTCACAACAATGTGTTCTAGCTATATTAGTTTTGGTTCTCACACCAGTCTAATGGAAATATATAGAAAATCACACCTTCGAAACACGAACATACATATTGATGATGCGATCACTATCATCAATATCATCTCCGGGCGACTAGAGTGTAACCCTGTATCTATCCAGTATATTAAAACTTCGAATATTCGTTCATGACGTGTATATACAAAACCTTTATATATTGGATTGTCCATATTCAATACAAATAAAATATTCAAATACGTATAAAATGATTTAAATTTTCAAAACAAAATTGTTTTCATTTGAAAATATACTCTTCACACTCGTTCTAGGATTCTACTGATCCTATCTCTAACGAGTCATTCTAATTGGATATTACTAATCCAATATCTGATGAATTCTTTTGTATGGTTCTAATGTGTCTTGTTCTCGAGCTCTGTAAACCAAAGCTCTGATACCAAATGTAAGAACCCGTTTCTTCCCCGTTAAGGAAAGAGCAGATACTTTGAGAACAACACACAAAAGAACGCAGACGGAAGAACATTTCATGGTTATTACAACAATTCCATCAGATACAAGAATATACAGAGTATAAATGAACAAATTACATTCGATAAATATCAGAGATTACAACAAATTTCATAGCAGCGGAAAATAATACAAAGCACAACTGAAGGTGATATACGGATACAGAGCTTTCCGGATATCATTCCAGCTGAAAACCAGGATCCTATGAATATAAATCTGCAAAACCAAAACTACTAGCTGCCCATGTGGAAAATAGGGGCACCCAGAGTTTAGGTTTAAAACAATAAACTCCAGGTCAGCCATGTGACTGGTGTGAGAACTAAAACAGTTATTTAAAGCTTTACTATAAAAGAGAGTAATTCAAGGGACCACGCCGTATAACACGGAACGGGTTTCCTCCCAAGAATACCAGTGCATAGAATAAATAACGCAATGCTTTTTCGAAAAATGAATTGTTATAAGACCCAGGTCCCATCACACAATGCAACGCAAGCCGGAGGATAGGGTTTTCCCTTATAATAGCCAAACATGCTTGGTACGTTTAAAACAAATCATTTGATACTATAATAAGTGTATAGTGTCAAAACAATTTCAATTATAAATATAAATCATAGACGGCATAGTATCCCATGCTACTATGTCGCCGTACTAGGCTCTACAAATAAAGCCGAAATATCTCGTATTGGAAATTGGATTTCCGTCATGAGTCGAGGCAAGGGGCAAGCTCCTCTCCGCGTTCGAGACACTCTAGCAAATGCCTCAGGACTACACACTCTGGGCAATCCTGGATCTTCAGGGCCGGTCCTCACTTACGTTAGAGGATTAATTATGCCTGAACACACGTTTCCCGGTCCTTACAGACCTAAAATCAAGGCGCCTCGCATTCCAACAACCACAAAGGTGAAAAGTATATAAATGTCAGTGCTGGTAAGTCACTGACACCACCAAAGCTAGAAAGAAACGTCGTTCTCTCCCTGCAGTCCGTATCCCGTTTTTAACTCATACCGAGGTGTGAGGCTCGCGAATTCACGCTATACACAAAGCTGCCACGTAGGCCGTGCTTTGATCATCAACCAAAAGACTCTGCTTTTCAACAAAAGCCTTGATCATTGCATCTTAGCGTGCCACACAGGCAATTCATGCCATGCGATTGATGTCCATCGATATACAACCTCTGAGCTCGTACGTCTCAAAGAAGGGCATTAAGCAAAAGAATAAATTCTCCGCCGCCAAACAGATGTATATTTAATAGAAATCAAACAACACAGAATAAAATCCAATGTCAGACACACAATCCATTTACAAGTCCGTTCTGGGTCTGAACGAAACCGGAGGCACTTTCCTCGCATATCCATCCATCTCCAAGTACGTCTGGACGACCACCAACTATTTCCATCCTCTTGGGTGTACAGCCCAATCAGGATCGTCAGTAATTACCCAAACGATGTGAAGACTTCCGGTCTTCGACCACCGTCTTCATCTTCGACATATCGTCGAATCGGTTATTCAGAATGGGTATAAACCCGGACTTTCCGAACAACCCGCGTATATTAAAACAAATGTTACACAAACACAACATACGCCTCATTACAATTCAGAATATTCTTTTATTCACAAAATCACATTTTTAGGGAAAGGTTCCCATTAATTTTATCCAAGATAAATTCTTTAAAACTTATCCTTTAATCTTCCTTTGGATGTCATTTCAAACCAGATTATGGTTTTCTAAACTAGTCGAGACTAGCGAACTGTACCGAAGTAATTGTTTATTTTATTTCCCAATCCCAACCTATTCATCACATGAAGCAAAACTGGTAATACTCCATATCTAACAAGATGGTGTTATCGGTAAAATTAATTACCATTTCACGTTCAAATCTAATTAAAGATTTAACTACCGCTTTGGAGCAAAACTGGTGATACTCCATTCTCGCTCATTTTCTATATTTGATGATTTAGATTATAGATTCACATTTCAACCTAATTGCAGATTCGTTAAAACTCCTTTTACTGGGTTAAAGAACTAGGTGTTATTTAAAACACAGTTCACGACAAACCCAAATCACATTCTATTTGTTATCGGGTTAAAGAACTAGTGTTATTTAAAACACCGTTCACGATAAACCCATTTCAAATCCAATCAAATATATTAGAAATTCCGATTATTTAAAACCCTTTTTAAATCTAATTTATTTATTTAAAAATAAAAACCCGGGTTTTAAATTTGGTTCAATCTAGTTCATTTCGATAAAAATCTATTTTTCTCTTTTCAAATATGTAGTTTTTCTTCCCAATTTTACCCAAATCATTTCTTCTGATTTTACACAAATTATTACTATTTTTAATAATTTTATCAAGGCCCGGACAGTCGATTTCCATCAACGGCCATCGAACTGCACTTACAGCGACCTTTTTCAAATTTGATTTGGACGTATCTCCGAATCCAACCGTTAGATTTTGAATTTCAAATATTCGTTAGAAAGCTCTTTTCGATAGGAACCCAACGGTTCCGGTTTTAGGAGAATCTGACGGTCGGATCTCCCGTAATGTTCGTTTGAAATAAGTGGTCGAAATTCACGAACTGCCACGGCGCGGCGCGTTCTATTCAGGCCATTATATTATATATATAATATATATTTTCGTAGATTTCTATTTAAAACGAATTATATAAATAGTTTTAAATTCGTTTCAAAATTCATTTCAACTTCCATTTCAATTCAAAGCAAAATTGAATTCTTCTTTATAAATTCGTTTTAAAATTCATCTCTATTCAATTCAAATTTCAATTCAATTTGAATTCATTTCAATTCGCTTTCAATTCAATTTGAATTCGTTTCAATTCGCTTTCAATTCAATTTCAAAGTCGTTTTCTATTCGATTCAATTCAAATTGGTTTTCTATTCGATTCAATTCAAATTGGTTTTCTATTCGATTCAATTCAAATTGGTTTTCTATTTGAATCAAATTCATTATATATTCAATCGAAATCAAATTCGTTTTATATTCAATTCGAATTCGTTTTCTATTTAATTTGATTCAAATTTCATTTCAAAATATGCGATTTCGAAATCACTTTTCAATATTCATTTTAAAATGAATAAAATCGATATAAATATCGTTCACGTCAAAATGGCGTCAATCTAACCAACACGGCTTCATATATTTCTATTTTCAAATATTTTATTCAACAAATGAATATTTATCTTTTTTCTCCACACACGACTAATCTCAACGAATGAGTACTGTCCACGTGTGGCTATTTTTGTTATTTAAAATATTTTATAAAATTAAGGTATCTATCGTTTGATATTAAATCAGACTCCAACTGTAAATTAGTAAGAGAACGATTCCCTGAATATTAACCCCGAAGGCCGAAACCAACATCAGATCAATATTCAGGAGACCACTCATCTCATCTATTTTCCAGTTAGTTTCTAATTTCATATATGATAAAGATGTAAATTTTATTGTTAAAATATTTCGTTTAACACATGACTAATCTCAACGGATGAGTACAGTCAACACATGAACCTTTATTTAATAATATTCTTTATTTTCTAAATTGGAATGAGGCCCAATCAATCACCATATAATGTTAATTATATGGATTTTCATACATCACACGTATATAATAGCATTGAAAATAATCAACCATCAACCAAAGTGCACTACACTGTATAAGCATCAAATATAGATATCTAACGCTTATAACAGCCTGTCAATCAATCGATCGACATATTTAATCAATCAGGATGAGTGAACTTCAAATTTCATCCCAACACCCGTGTGGGGTTTCAAACAATCAAACACAGATTTTAGTTGTGCAGTTGGGCGATGTGTAAAATTTATCGACCCCATCAATATCAGTCAAATCAGTGTACATAAACAAACCGTCTGGTTTGTAAATGAATATTTTATCTTGTTCACTTCACGTTAAAATTTATATATTTTTTTGACGACCAAATTATTTTATTCAACCTATGAATGTTCTATTCAGTTCATTTATTCAATAAAATGATATTTTTATTTTTCTAACATATTTTAGAAAATTTCGGCGGCATAACGGCACGATACTAGAAACGGGACAAGGTCTAGCCTTTTCCCAGGTCTAGTGAAGGCCCACGCCATTCACAAATCAATCAATCCACTCTATTTCACCAAACAACTCAAATTTCAATCAAATAATCTAACTAATTTTTGCAATCAAACAAACAAGTCCATGGTCTGTGGACGATTGTGTCGGGTGCTACTAAACACCGTTTGCATCCTAGTATATATATATAACTAGAAAATAAAATTGAAAGGTGAGAAATTCTCACAAATAGCTATTCCAACTTCACGCCACTTCAAATGTAGAAATCTTCCTCGTTTTCGTCCTTTAGTCATCTTCGTTGCCCGTATTCTCTACATATGTAAAAATCGAATTTTTACTTCGTTATTCAATATATAAAAATCAAATTTTTATTATGCTATTCAATATATAAAAATCAAATTTTTATTATGCTATATTATTCACTATATAAAGGTTCCGCCTTTTCAAAAATAAAGATTTCGCCTTTTCTAAAATATAGTTTCGCCTTTTCGAAAATATAGTTTCGCCTTTTCGAAAATATAGTTTTTTTTCTCTAAAAATATACCCTTTCCTATTTAAACAAAAAATCATATTTCTACCTCTTCTATATAGTAAAGATTATATTTTTAATACTTTAAAAATATAAAAATCATATTTTTATTACTTTAAAAATATAAAAATCATATTTTCCTCCAACAAAAATCAAAGCTTTACCGTGTTAAAAATTCTACCTTTGCAGTTTTAAAAATCCTATCTTTACTGATTTAAAAATCCTATCTTTATTGATTTAAAAATAAAGATCACTGCCTTTACCGCTATATATATATACATATAAAATCACCTTTTCATACTATAGTTAATAACTTAAAAAAATCAGTTTTTTTCTTTCAGCATTTATAGAAATAAAAACTGGAAATAAAAAGAATTAAATTCGAATTAAAAACTGAATAAAATCAATGCTGTTACCTTTTTCCCTTATCGCAGGGGGTCGGGGTGTGCTGAGTTGGACGGAGGGGTGCTGCAATCGCCAGGCGCCGGCGTGGGGGGGGGGGTGGAAGGAGCGGCGGTCTGGTCGGGGTTTTTGGGCGTCGGTCATGGACCAGGGGGGCGCCTGCAGGGTTCGTCGGAGGTGGCTTCGGTGGGGTGGAGCGGCGCTGCTTCGATGGCGTCGGGTTCTCCTAGGTGGGTGCGGTTTAAAGTAGAAAAGGGGGGAGAAGAAGATGAGCGAGAGGGGGAAGCAGGGGAGTCGCATGGAGGAGGGGGGTGCCGAGATCGGGTGGCGCGGTGGTGGAAGATGGAAGGGCGACAGGAGGAAAGAGGCGACGAGGGTAAAGATCGGGGTTTTTTCTTTCTTTTTTCAGCGTTGGATCTGAGTGAGTGAGGAAAAAGATAAAGGGGGGCAAGTTATTATATATAATTATTTACTATTAATTTTATTTTCATTCTCTTTTAAAGTTGACTTTCCATTCTAACACGAAATCAAACCCGCCGACTGTCGTCCCTAGTGTTTTACCCCTATTCCGAACACAATGGGATATGTATCGTAGGCTGATTCGGCTGTTACAATCAGTTTTCGTTAAATTTACATTTAAATCACTATATTTAATTTTAAACGTACATTTCAAATTACCGGGGTCACATACTAACTCTAAAAATTCTCGAAAAATATTTTCTAGCTTCGTATTGACGATACGGTCCTAACAAAACTAGTTTCGTCGAATCCTGAGACCGTTAGAAAAATGGCCAATTTCCAGTCGATTAAAATCAACTGAAACTGGTCAAACGTGTTTTCCTTCGCCATGCTCACATATTGATTCGAAAAATTATGAAATTTGAAACCTAGCAATAATTTGACATCACGGACCCAACAAAAGTGGTTTCGTCGAAATCCGAGGTCGTTTGCAAAATCTATATTTTCAAGGGCCTGAATTCCATAGCGACTATTCAAAGTATTCAACTGGACATATCTTTTGATTCCCGCTATGAAATTTTGATTTTCCGGATTCGTTGGAAAGATATCATCAATTAGATCCTAATGTTTTTGGTTTCACTAAAATCCGGATTGTTTTGCACCCGGTACATTCAATTGAATTTTGAAATCGAGTTATCAAACTACTGCGCCATTTTCAATTCTTTTCTAATTATATATAATTATTTATATTCTAACGACGGCGTATATATTATATACGTTCGATTTCTATTCAAAATAAACTTCTTGTCGATATTATTTAAAATAATTCATTTTAAATAATCAAAATTCGCTAAAATTGCCAAAATAAAAATTTTAAACTGGCTCAGAATTTCCGGGTTATTACATAGGATCCGGGATGTCAAATTATTGCTAAGTTCCAATTTTCATAATTTCTGAATTCAATATGTGAGCGTGGCAAAGGAAAACGTGTTTGAACAATTTCAGTTGATTTTAATCGACTGGAAAATGGCCATTTTTCAAACGATCTCAGAATTCGACGAAATTTGTTTTGTTAGGACCGTATCATCAATACGAAGCTAGAAAATATTTTTCGGGAATTTTTAAAGTCCGTATGTGGCCCGGGTAAATTGAAATACGCGTTCAAATTCAATATATAGAGTTATATTTTGATTTTGACGAAAACTGATCGAAACAGTCGAATCAGCTTACGATACATATCCCATTGTGTTAGGAATGGGGGTAATTAGCTATGGACGACAGTCGTTGGGACTTGATTGGAGTTCGAATTAAAAAGTCAACTTTTTAATTTTAAAAATAAATAAATAAATATAAATACTATATAATCTCTTGCCCCCACTCTCTAAACCTAAATCAGATCGAATAAAAAAACAAACCCAAACCCGTCGCGCCCCCGTCCTCCATTGCCACCACCGCCAGGCGATCGCCAACTCCGGCGAGGCAGCGGAGCACCCCCCCTCTCAAGCACGAGCCGCTCCACTTCCTCCCCCTCCCTCCGACGAACCCCACGCCCCTCTTTTCTTTCTCCCTCCTCCTTGCGACGCAGACCCGCCAGCCTCCCTCATAAACATCACCTCCTTCCTCAGCGACGCCTCCACCAATCAATGAAGACCCCCGTTTAACGCTTCCACCTCGCGGAGCACCCCCCCCCCCCTCGCGCAGCACACCACCAGCGCCACCCATCACCGCAACAGCGAGCCTCCCCCATTTCCAATTCAACAGTAAGTGTTTATTTCATTGATTTTTTTTATTTGATTTCAAAACTGATTTTTAGTCTATGAAAGGTCGGGTTTTTAGTTGAGGAAAGACGGTATTTTTATATTAGGAAAGGCCATATTTTTATATAAGGAAACATGATATTTTTATATAGAGAATGACGTGATTTTTAGATATATGAAGGTGAAATAAAAATAGGATTTTTATTGATGTAGAGTAATAAAAATATGATTTTTATTAAGGTAGAGTAATAAAAATATAATTTTTTATATATACTAGAGAATATAAAAATGTGATTTTTATATGATTGGTGATATAAAAATATAATCTTGATATAGGAAGTAGCGTTGTTAAAAATAATTTTTAACATATACTTCGTGAAACAGACTGCGTTGGAAGCACGATGAAGATTTCCTACATATGAAGAGTCATGGCGTTCGGTTTAGGTAATTGGTGAGAACTTCTCACTTTTAATTTAATTTTCTAGTTAAAATATTTACTAGGTTGCAGACGGTGTTTAGTAGAGCCCGACACCCGTCGTCCACAGACCATGGACGGCTTGTATGCTTGTTTGTTTGATTTTGATGTGTAATTGATTGTGTGATGTGAAATAAAATATTTATATAGTTAAAAATATTTTATAGTTAAAAATATAATTTTTAACGTGTATATGAATGCAATAAATATTTATAAACAAATCAGACGATTTGTTTATATACACACATTTGACTGATATTGATTGGGACGATAAATTTTACACATCGCCCAACTGCACAAATAAAACTGTGTTTGATTGATTGAAACCCCACACGGGTGTTGGGATGATATTTGACGAACACTAATCCCAACTGTTTAGTGATTTGTCGATCGATTGATTGACAGACTGTGTAAGCGTTGAATATTTATATTCAATGCTTATACAGTGTAGAATGCACTCTGGATGATGAATTACTGTTTTCATTGTTGTTATACACATTTGTTGTGCGAAATCCATATAATCAACATTATATGGTAATTGACTGTGTCTGATTCCAGTTCGGAATTATCGAATATTTTAAAATAATATTCAGTGAATATTGAAATGTGAATCCGTGTTAAGTAGTTAAACGCCATTTTAACACGAACGGGAATTTTGTCGATTTTATTCATTTTACAATGAATATCGTAAGTGGATTTGAAATGAATTGAAATTCGAATTAAATTGAAATGAATTGAAAATTCGAATTGAATTGAAATGAATTGAAATTCGAATTAAATTGAAATGAATTGAAATTTGAATTAAATTGAAATGAATTGAAATTCGAATTAAATTGAAATGAATTGAAATTCGAATAAAATTGAAATGATTTGAAATTCGAATTAAATTGAAAAAGAATAGAAATCATTTTGAATCAAATTTAAAATGGATTGACATTGAATTGAAATCGATTTAAATTGAAATCAATTTGAAATGAATTTAAAACGAATTTATATTGAAAAATTCAATTTTGGTTTGAATTTGAAATGGAAGTTGAAATCGTTTTGAAAACAAATTTAAAACGATTTATAAAATTCGTTTTAAAAAGGAAATCGACGAAATATATATTATATATATAATATAATGGCCTGAATAGAACGCGCCGCGCTGCGGCAGTTCGCGAATTTCGACCATTGAGTTCGAATGGATATTACGGGAGATCCGACCGTCAGATTCTCCTGAAACCGGAACCGTTGGGTTCGTATCGAAAAGAGCTTTCTAACAAATATTAGAGATTTGAAATCTAACGGTTGGATTTATAATTATGTCCAAATCAAATTTGTAAAAGGTCGCTGTATGTGCAGTTCGATGACCGTTGATGGAAATCGACTGTACGGGCCTTGATAAAATTATTAAAAATATCTATAATTAGTGTAAAATCATAAGTAATGATTTGGAAAGAATTGGGATGAAAAACTCCATTTTTGAAAAGATAAAAATAGATTTTTATCGAAATGAATTAGTTTTGAACTAGAAATATAATTCAATTATTTTTAAAAATAAGTAAATTGGATTTGAAATGGTTTTGAAAATAACCAGAATATCCAATATATAAATTGGAAATGGATTTGAATCGAAATTATCTTCGGAATATTTCGATATTGAATTTCGTGATTATACAGATATCGTTATGGAAATTTGAAAGATATATTTGTATCATTATTTCCAATACGATATTTGTTGGTCGTAGAATTTGATATTGAATATAAGCCAATATATTTTCTATTCAGAGCCTTGTATTTAATTTCAAATGAGATTTGGGGTTGTCGTGAATGGTGTCTTCATTAACACTGTTCTTTAACCCGATAAATAATGGAATGTGAATTGGGTTTATCATGAACTGTGTTTTAACGACATTCGTTCTTTAACCCGATTTACAGTGAAATGAGGTTTGGAATTTATAAATCTTTTTGATAAGATTTAAAGGAGATTTTACAAAGTAAAGTTTTCCAATTTAATAAAATAAATTGGAATATAATGGAATTCGATTTGGTAATAATCGAAGTGAATTTCTGTGGAGGAAGACAACTAATATATCTGGAATTTAAAAGGCTTCGCCGTTATTCCATTTATATTATTATTCGGATATGGAAGTTTATATCGATTATATATATTGATATGTTTTCCATGAAAATTCCATTGCTAATGGAAATGTGATTTGGGGTTTATCGTGAACCGTGTTTTAAATGACATTGATTCTTTAACCCAATTAAAGTCAGGATACGATTTTCCCAAGTTAAACAATCATTAATATTGATTTTTGGGAAGATTAAAACCAAGTGGAGTTTTAATGAATCTTTAATTAGATAGAAATGATCGAAAATGGAGTATCACCAGTTTTGCTCCAGGAGATAGATAAATCTTTAATTAGATTTGAACGTGAAATTGTAATTGAATTTACCGATATCACCGTGGTGTTAGATATGAAGTATGGCCAGTTTTGCTTCATGGGATGAATATGTTGGGATTGGGAAGTTTAATAAATGATTACTTCGGTAAGGTTCGTTAATCTCGACTAGTTGGGATAAACCATAATTTGGTTTGAATTGAAATTCCATAAGAAGTTTAAAGAATAAATTTAAAAGAATTTATCTTTGATAAAATTAATGGGAACCTTTCCCTATAGATGTGAATATTTGAATAAAAGAATATTCTGAATTGGAATGAGGCGTATGTTGTGTTTGTGTAACACTTGTTTATTATATACGCAGGTTATTCAGAAAGACAGGGTTTATCCCATTCTGAATAACTGAATAGACGATATGTTGAAGATGAAGACGGTGGTCAAAGACCAGAGGTCTTCACATCGTTTGGATAATTACTGACGATCTTGATTGGGTTGTACACCCAAGAGGAGGGAATCAGTTGGTGATCGTCCAGACGTACTTGAAGATCGATGTATATGCGAGGTACAAGGTGCCTCCGGTTTCGTTTAGACCCAGAACGGACTTGTAAATGGGTTGTTTGTCTGACATTGGATATCATTCTGTGTGATTGATGGATATCGGTTGCATGGAGTGGTTTGCCTGTGTGGCATGCTAAGATGCAAATGATCAAGGCTTCTGTTGAAAAGCAAAGTCTTGTGGTTGATGATCAAAGCACGGCCTTTGTGGCGTAGCTTTGTGTAGCGTTAATTCGCGAGCCTAACACCCCGGTTGTGAACCAGAAACGGGAGAGGACATCAGGGAGTGCATGCGTTTCCTTCTAGTTAGGAGTGGTGTCAGTGTTTTAGATGACCTGACATTTTACTTATGTGGATGATGGATTGTGAGGCGCCTCGGTTAGATCGGACGATCCGGGTCCGATGGAGTCATTTGGCTCATTGACGCCCCATAGGATAGGGAAATGCATTGTTCAGGCATTTTAATCCACATAGGTGGACCGGCTATGGAGATCCAAGGGCCCACCCGAGTCTGGGTCCTGAGACACAGGCTAGAGCGTCTCGAAGCGATGAGGACTATATTTTGCCTCAGTTCACAGATGGAAATCCAACTTCCAATACGTGACCTTGCGGTTTTGATTGTATAACCTATATTTGATGACATAGTGGTATGGGGCACTTATGTCGTCTATGATTGATACTTATGATTGAAATTGTTTTGACACTATGCACTTATAGTAATAATAAAAGAAATTTAGCGTGTCAAGCATTCTTTGTCTATTATAAGGTAAAACCCTATCCTCCGGCTTGTGTTGCATTGTGTAATTGGACCTGGGTCTTATAATAGCTTCATTGTTCTTTATTTAGCATTGTGTTGTTGTTTTATGCACTGGTATTCTTGGGAGGAAACCCGATCCGTGTTATACGGCGTGGTCCCTTGATTTACCTAACTTTAAAATAAAGATTAATAACTGTTTTAGTTCTCACACCAGTCACATGATTGACCTGGAGTTTATTTTTTTAACATAAACTCTAGATGCCCTTATTTTCGACATGGGCAGCTAGTAGTTTTGGTTTTGCAGATTTATATTCACAGGATCCTGGTTTACAGCTGGAATGATATTCAGAAAGCTTTATATCCGTATATCTCCTTCAGTTGTGGTTTGTATTATTTTCTGCTGCTATGTAATGTATTGTAATCTCTGATATTTAATGATGTGTAATATTGATTCATACTCTGTATATTCTTATATTCTAATGGAATTGTTGTAATTAAAAATGAAATGTTGCCCTGGTGTGGCTTGTTCTCAATTCAATCCGTGATTTCCTGTAAGCGGGATTTTGGGTCGTCTGATTCTACTCCCAAGATCGAAACGTATTTTTAAAAACATTATTATTTAATGATGAGTATTGTATGTATTCGAAATGGTAGAGTTTCAAACATGCGGCAGTGTTTTACCTGATTACTTGAGCACCAAGAAACCTACTTATTCGATGCAAACATCAAAGTTTCACTTATATTTTGAAACTTTCTTGATCTTATTGGCGCTGATCCAGGGTCCAAACGGTAATATGCAATTGATGAGTGTTATAGATGCTTTAAAATGTAGAATAGCAAACATGCAGCAGTGTTTTACCTGATTACTTAGTCACTAAGCAATCTGCTCAGTCAATATGAAAATATGAATATTCTACTAATATTTGAAAACTTTTTCGTCTTATTCACACAAATTCTACTCCCAAAGTCGAAACGTGTTTTTAAAAACACTATTATTTAATGATGAGTATTATATGTATTTGAAATGGTAGAGTTTCAAACATGCGGCAGTGTTTTACCTGGTTACTTGAGCACCAAGAAACCTACTTATTCGATGCAAACATCAAAGTTTCACTTATATTTTGAAACATTCTTGATCTTATTGGCGCGGATGCAAGGTCCAAACGGTAATATGCAAATGATGAGTGTTATAGATGCTTTAAAATGTAGAATAGCAAACATGCGGCAGTGTTTTACGTGATTATTTAGTCACTAAGCAACCTGCTCAGTCAATATGAAAATATGAAAATTCTACTAATATTTGAAAACTTTTTCGTCTTATTGACACAAATTCTACACCCTAAGTCGAAACGTGTTTTTAAAAACACTATTATTTAATGATGAGTATTATATGTATTTGAAGTGGTAGAGTTTCAAACATTCGGTAGTGTTTTACCTTATTACTTGAGCACCAAGAAACTTACTTATTCGATGCAAACATCAAAGTTTCACTTATATTTTGTAACTTTCTTCATCTTATTGGCGTGGATGTAGGGTCCAAATAGTAATATGCAAATGATGAGTGTTATAAATGCTTTAAAATGTAAAATAGCCAATATGCGGCAGTGTTTTACCCGATTACTTAGTCACTAAGCAACTTGCTCAGTCAATATGAAAATATGAATATTCTACTAATATTTGAAAACCTTTTCGTCTTATTCACACAAATTCTACTCCCAAAGTCGAAACGAGTTTTTCAAAACAATATTATTTAATGATGAGTATTACATGTATTTGAAATGGTAGAGTTTCAAACATGCAGCAGTGTTTTACCTGATTACTTAAGCACCAACAAACCTACTTATTCGATGCAAACATCAAAGTTTCACTTATATTTTGAAACTTTCTTGATCTTATTGGTGCGGATCCTATGTCCAAACGGTAATATGCAAATGATGAGTGTCATAGATGCTTTAAAATGTAGAATAGCAAACATGCGGCAGTGTTTTATCTGATTACTTAGTCACTAAGCAACCTGCTCCGTCAATATGAAAATATGAATATTCTACTAGTATTTGAAAACTTTTTCGTCTTATTCACACAAATTCTACTCCCAAAATCGAAATGTGTTTTTAAAAACACTATTATTTAATGATGAGTATTATATGTATTTGAAATGGTAGAGTTTCAAATATGCGGCAGTGTTTTACCTTATTACTTAAGCACCAAGAAACCTACTTATTCGATGCAAACATCAAAGTTTCACTTATATTTTGAAGTTTTCTTGATCTTATTGGCGCGGATCCAGGGTCCAAATGGTAATATGCAAATGATGAGTGTTATAGATGCTTTAAATGTAGAATAGCAAACATGCGACAGTGTTTTACCTGATTACTTAATCACTAAGCAACTTGCTCAGTCAAAACGATAATATGAATATTCTTCTAATATTTGAAAACCTTTACGTCTTATTCACACAAATTCTACTCCTAAAGTCGAAATGTGTTTTTTATAAACATTATTATTTAATGATGAGTATTATATATATTTGAAATGGTAGAGTTTCAAACATGCGGCAGTGTTTTACCTGATTACTTGAGCACTAAGAAACCTTCTTATTCGATGCAAACATCAAGGTTTCACTTATCCTTTGAAACTTTCTTGATCTTATTGGAGTGGATCCAGGGTCCAAACGGTAATATGCAAAATATGAGTGTTAGAGATGCTTTAAAATATAGAATAGCAAACATGCGGGTTTTACCTGATCACTTAGTCACTAAGCAACCTGCTCAGTCTATATGAAAACATTAATATTCTATTAATATTTAAAAACTTTTTCGTTTTATTCACACTAATTCTACTCCCAAAGTCCAAACGTGTTTTTAAAAACACTATTATTTAATGATGAGTATTGTATGAATTTGAAATGGTAGAGTTTCAGACATGCGGCAGTGTTTTACCGGTTTACTTGAGCACCAAGAAACCTACTTATTCGATGCAAACATCAAAGTTTCACTTATATTTTAAAACTTTCTTGATCTTATTGGCGCGAATCCAGGGTCCAAACGGTAATATAGAAATGATGAGTGTTATAGATGCTTTAAAATGTAGAATAGCATACATGCGGCAGTGTTTTACCTGATTACTTAGTCACTAAGCAACCTGTTCAGTCTATATGAAAATATTAATATTCTACTAATATTTAAAAACTTTTTCGTTTTATTCACACAAATTCTATCCCCAAAGTCGAAACATGATTTTAAAAACACTATTATTTAATGATGAGTATTGTATGTATTTGAAATGATAGAGTTTTAAGCATGCGGCAACGTTTTACAGGATTACTTGAGCACCAAGAAACCTACTTATTCGATGCAAACATCAAAGTTTCACTTATATTTTGAAACTTTCTTGATCTTATTGCAGCGGATCCAGGGTCCAAACGGTAATATGCAAATGATGAGTGTTATAGATGCTTTAAAATTTAGAATAGCAAACATGCAGTAGTGTTTTACCTGATTACTTAGTCACTAAGCAACCTCCTCAATCAATATGAAAATATGAATATTCTACTAAAATTTTAAAAAAAATTCGTCTTATTCACACAAATTCTACTCCCAAAGTCAAAACGTGTTTTTAAAAACTCTATTATTTAATGATGAGTATTATATGTATTTGAAATGGTAGAGTTTCAAACATGCAGCAGTGTTTTACCTGATTACTTGAGCAACAAGAAACCTACTTATTCGATGCAAACATCAAAGTTTCCCTTATATTTTGAAACTTTCTTGATCTTATTGGCGCGGATCCAGGATCCACATGGTAATATGCAAATGATGAGTAATATAGATGCTTTAAAATGTAGAATAGCAAACATGCGGCATTGTTTTACCTGATTACTTGGTCACTAAGCAACCTGCTCAGTCAATACGAAAATATGAATATTGTACTAATATTTGAAAACTTTTTCGTCTTATTCACACAAATTCTACTCCCAAAGTCGAAACGTGTTTTTAAAAACACTATTATTTAATGATGAGTATTATATGTATTTGAAATGGTAGAGTTTCAAACATTCGGCAGTGTTTTACCTGATTTCTTGAACACCAAGAAACCTGCTTATTCGATGCAAACATCAAAGTTTCACTTATATTTTGAAACTTTCTTGTTCTTATTGGCGCAGATCCTGTGTCCAAACGGTAATATGCAAATGATGAGTGTTATAGATGCTTTAAAATGTAGAATAGAAAACATGCGGCAGTGTTTTACCTGATTACTTTGTCACTAAGCAACCTGCTCAGTCAATATGAAAATATGAATATTCTACTAATATTTCAAAACTTTTTCATCTTATTCACACAAATTCTACTTCCAAAATCGAAACGTGTTTTTAAAAACACTATTATTTAATGATGGGTATTATATGTATTTGAAATGGTAGAGTTTCAAATATGCGGCAGTGTTTTACCTGATTACTTAAGCACCAAGAAACCTACTTGTTCGATGCAAACATCAAAGTTTCACTTATATTTGGAAGCTTTCTTGATCTTATTGGCGCGTATCCAGGGTCCAAATGGTAATTTGCAAATGATGAGTGTTATAGATGCTTTAAATGTAGAATAGCAAACATGCGACGGTGTTTTACCTGATTACTTAATCAATAAGCAACCTGCTCAGTCAAAACGAAAATAGAATATTCTACTAATATTTGAAAAACTTTTCGTCTTATTCACAAAAATTCTACTCCTAAACTCGAAATGTGTTTTTATAAACACTATTATTTAATGATGAGTATTATATATATTTGAAATGGTAGAGTTTCAAACATGCGACAGTGTTTTACCTGATTACTTGAGCACCAAGAAACCTACTTATTCGATGCAAACATCAAGGTTTCACTTATCTTTTGAAACTTTCTTGATCTTATTGGAGTGGATCCAGGGTCCAAACGGTAATATGCAAATGATGAGTGTTATAGATGCTTTAAAATATAGAATAGCAAACATGCGGCAGGGTTTTACCTGATTACTTAGTCACTAAGCAACCTGCTCAGTCTATATGAAAATATTAATATTCTATTAATATTTAAAAACTTTTTCGTTTTATTCACACAAATTCTACTCCCAAAGTCCAAATGTGTTTTTAAAAACACTATTATTTAATGATGAGTATTGAATGAATTTGAAATGGCAGAGTTTCAGACATGCGGCAGTGTTTGACCGTGTTACTTGAGCACCAAGAAACCAACTAATTCGATGCAAACATCAAAGTTTCACTTATATTTTAAAACTTTCTTGATCTTATTGGCGTGGATCCAGGGTCCAAACGGTAATATAGAAATGATGAGTGTTATAGATGCTTTAAAATGTAGAATAGCATACATGCGGCAGTGTTTAACTTGATTACTTAGTCACTAAGCAACCTGCTCAGTCTATATGAAAATCTTAATATTCTACTAATATTTAAAAACTTTTTCGTTTTATTCACACAAATTCTACCCCCAAAGTTGAAACGTGATTTTAAAAACACTATTATTTAATGATGAGTATTGTATGTATTTGAAATAGTAGAGTTTTAAACATGCGACAACGTTTTACCTGATTACTTGATCACCAAGAAAACTACTTATTCGATGCAAACATCAAAGTTTCACTTATATTTTGAAACTTTCTTAATCTTATTGTTGCGGATCCAGGGTCCAAACGGTAATATGCAAATGATGAGTGTTATAGATGCTTTAAAATGTAGAATAACAAACATGCAGTAGTGTTTTACCTGATTACTTAGTCACTAAGCAACCTCCTCAATCAATATGAAAAAATGAATATTCTACTAAAATTTAAAAAAAAAATCGTCTTATTCACACAAATTCTACTCCCAAAGTCAAAACGTGTTTTTAAAAACACTATCATTTAAAGATGAGTATTATATGTATTTGAAATGGTAGAGTTTCAAACATGCAGCAGTGTTTTACTTGATTACTTTAGCAACAAGAAACCTACTTATTCGATGCAAACATCAAAGTTTCCCTTATATTTTGAAACTTTCTTGATCTTATTGGCGCGGATCCAAGATCCACATGGTAATATGCAAATGATGAGTATTATAGATGCTTTAAAATGTGGAATATCAAACATGCGGCATTCTTTTACCTGATTACTTAGTCACTAAGCAATCTGCTCAGTCAATATGAAAATATGAATATTCTACTAATATTTGAAAACTTTTTCGTCTTATTCACACAAATTCTACTCCCAAAATCGAAACGTGTTTTTAAAAACACTATTATTTAATGATGAGTATAATATGTATTTGAAATGGTAGAGTTTCAAACATTCGGCAGTATTTTACCTGATTTCTTGAGCACCAAGAAACCTGCTTAATCGATGCAAACATCAAAGTTTCACTTATATTTTGAAACTTTCTTGATCTTATTGGCGCGGATGCAGGGTTCAAACGGTAATATGCAAATGATGATTGTTATAGATGCTTTAAAATGTTGAATAGCAAACATGCGGGAGTGTTTTACCTGATTACATAGTCACTAAGCAACTTGCTGAGTCAATATGAAAATATGAATATTCTACTAATATTTGAAAACTTTTTTGTCTTATTCACAAAAATTCTAGTCCCAAAGTCGAAACGAGTTTTTAAAATCAATATTATTTAATGAGGAGTATTATATGTATTTTAAATGAGAGAGTTTCAAATATGCGGCAGTTTTTTACCTGATTACTTGAGCACCAAGAAACCTACTTATTCGATGCAAACATCAAAGTTTCACTTATATTTTGAAACTTTCTGGATTTTATTGGCGTGGATGTAGGGTCCAATCGGTAATATGCAAATGACGAGTGTTATATATGCTTTAAAATGTAGAATAGCAAACATGCGGCAGTGTTTTACCTGATTACTTAGTCAATAAGCAACCTGCTCAGTCAATATGAAAATATGAATATTCTACTAATATTTGAAAACTTTTTCGTCTTATTCACAGAAATTCTACTCCCAAAGTCGAAACGAGTTTTTAAAAACAATATTATTTGATGATGAGTATTACATGTATTTGAAATGGTAGAGTTTCAAACATGCGACAGTGTTTTACCTGATTACTTGAGCACCAAGAAACCTACTTATTCAATGCAAACATCAAAGTTTCACTTATATTTTGAAACCTTCTTCATCTTATTGGCGCGGATCCTGGGTCCAAACGGTAATATGCAAATGATGAGTGTTATTGATGCTTAAAATGTAGAATAACAAACATGCGGCAGTGTTTTACCTGATTACTTAGTCACTAAGCAACCTGCTCAGTCAATATGAAAATATGAATATTCTACTAATATTTGAAAACTTTTTCATCTTTTCACACAAATTCTACTCCCAAAATCGAAATGTGTTTCTAAAAACACTATTATTTAACGATGAGCATTATATGTATTTGAAATGGTAGAGTTTCAAACATGCGGCAGTGTTTTACCTGATTACTTGAGCACCAAGAAACCTACTTATTCGATGCAAACATCAAAGTTTCACTTATATTTTGTAGCTTTCTTGATCTTATTGGCGCGGATCCAGGGTCCAAACGGTAATATGCAAATGATGAGTGTTATAGATGCTTTAAATGTAGAATAGCAAATGTGACGACCCAAACCCCGTAACACGGCGACAAGGGTAATCTTCGGGAATATAACACATAAACAGATAACAGCATATACAGAAATAAATTAATACACTAGATAATGCACAACAGAATATACTGGATATAATAAACATCAGAGTTACATAGGATACAGGATCATACTCAGTACAAATAAAGTTCAGCTATACATAAATGTCTACAGCGGAAAACAACATAATATGTACAATAGGAGCTGAACAGCATAAAAAGCGATAAATGATAGAACCCATCTTCAGCTCTAGCTATCCAGAAAGAGCCTGCTAAAACCTGAATACAAGGCTGCCCGTGTAGAAATAGGGGCACCCGAGTTTGCAAGTGAAACAAACTACGAGTCAGTCATGGGACTGGTATGAGAAATCTACTTAACATCTTTTACAATATGGCAAATCACAGGACCACGCCACTTTCGCGGAACGGGTTTACTCCAATGATTGCCAGTGCTTTAAAACAAGTAAATCTTTTTAACATCGCAATGCTTTTTATAAAAATGAAGCCATTATAAGACTCAGGTCCCATCACACAATGCAACACAAACCGGAGGATAGAGTTTTACCTTATAATCGGCAAAATATGCTTGATACAGTCAAAACAAATCATTTGATATTATTGCTAGTGTTTATATGTTTGAAAAACAGTTTGAGTCATAACTATCAATCATAGGCGGCATTAATGCCCCATACTACTATGTCGCCATATATAGATATACAATCAAAATCGCACGATGTCGTATTTGGAAATTGGATTTCCGTCATGAACCGAGGCAAGGGATCGTCCTCACCGCTTCGAGACAATATAGCCCATGTCTCAGGCAAGCACGCAAACAAAGCCTTGGATCGTCAGGGCCGGTCCACCAATGTGAATTAAAATGCTTGAACACTGCATTTCCCCGCCCTTTGGGGCGTAAATGAGCCAACGAATGACTCCATCGGTCCCGGATCGACCGATATAACCGATGCGCCTCGCAACAGCAACAACCACACAGGTGAAAGTAATATAAATGTCAGGGCTGGTAGGTCACTGACACCACCCTTGCTACAAGGAAACGCATGTCCTCTCTGATGTCCTCTCCCGTTTCTGGTCCATACCGGGGTGTGAGGCTCGCGAAAAAACAATATACACAAAGCTATGCCACACTGGCGGTGCTTTGATCATCAACCACAAAGCTCTGCTTTTCAACAAATGCTTTGATCACAGCATCTCTGTATGCCACGTTGTCAACATACAACGTCAGACACACATCCATTTACAAGTTCGTTCTGGGTCTGAACGAAACCGGAGGATCTTTATTCCTCGCTCATCCGTACAATCGACATGTACGTCCGGGCGGTTACTACTTCAGCCCCTTCTAGGTAGCTACTCCCATCATGAGCATCCGTAGCAGCCCTCCATTCAACATGAAGATCATTGGTCTTGCGCCATCTTCATATCTTCGACTTTTAATCGCCGAACAATTATTCGAAATGAGAATTAACTCGGCCTTTTCAAATAATTCACGTATATATAGATTTTCAAATCAATTCATTTCAATGGTTAAATTATTCGACAACAATCATTTTGTTCTTTAATGTAATTTTCATGCCAAACACATTCAACCATCAAATATCTAATAAACAATGCAGTTTATTTTCCATTCCACATCGTTTATAATATTTTATCACTATTTATCGCTATTTTTATTTATTTAAAACTAGCAAATTCATTCAAACGACGTTTAAGGCCATAGCGCGGCTGTGCCGCTGTTTTTCTTCAGATTTGATTTACACATACATGAAAATCTAACTGTTGGATCTTCACGAATTTTATATCATTAGAAAGATCTTTTCAAAACGAATCCAATGGTTTCAGTTTTGGGGAAATCCGACGGTCGGATCTCCCACAATAATCCTTTGAAGTTTCGATTTCAAATATCGAACTGTAGCGTCGTTATTTGATTTAATTTAATTATAATTATATATATATATAATTATAATCGATTCTGGAGCTGTTTTTCTTCAGATTTGAATTAAACATTCCAGACAATCCAACCGTTGGATCTTTACAAAGTTGGTGTCATTGGAAAGATATTTCCAAGGCGGACCCAACGGTTGAAGTTTCAGGAAAATACGATGGTCGGATCTTCCTCAATAATCGTTTGAAATCACGGTTTCAAAATACGAACTGCAGCTTCGTTATTTGATTTATTTTAATTATATTTATATATATAAATATAAATATAATTCCTCTTTCGATTTCAAAACCATATTCGTTTCATACATTTGATAAAAATGATATTGTTATCCAACTGGTATTTATTTCAGCACATCACTATTTTTAACAATTCATATATATAACAGAAATGTGATTTTTATTATAAACAATTTATTTCCAAACACGATTATTTTATATAATTCAAACAGGTGATAAAAATTTTATTTTTATTATAAAATAATTTATTTCAAAACACGATTATTTTATATAGTTCAAACAGGTGATAAAAATGTGATTTTTATTATAAAACAATTTATTTCAAAACACGATTATTTTTTATAGTTCAAACAAGTGATAAAAATGTGATTTTTATTATAAAACAATTTATTTCAAAACACGAATACTATTCAACACTTGAATTTCTATTCAACGAATGAATTTCTATTCAACACATGAATGTTATTTCAACAAATGAAAATAATTCTAACACATGAATATTATTGAAAATTTCGGCATCATAACGGCAGGGTAGTTAAAACCGAGACCGTATCGATGTACGGCTCCTCGCTCTACCTTAAAACCTTGCGGTTTTTGACAATGGGGATTCATGCATCTAATTCGCACGTAGGCGAGCATGTTTTTCTTTCATTTCCACAACCTATTTATTTTTGTTTTCAACCACAAATGGGTATTTTTCAACCACAATCTATCATTCTCAACCACAAACAATTCTATCAACCATTCACATTATTCACCAAATTTCACATCAACCAAATAATCCAAACAATAACACAACCAATAAATATCGTCCATGGTCTTTGGACGAGGGGAGTATATATATATATATATATATATATATATATACGTATACAAATGTATTTCAATCCATTTCAATTCATTTCAATGTCATTTTACTGCATATATAATGTTTACAATGCCTATATAACTTATACATCGAACATACAACTTATACAATGCTTATACATGAGGTGTACAACGCTTATATAACTCATACATCGACTATATAATTTATACATCGTTGTATTCCATATCGTTTATAACATAGAAATCTCACAATGGGTTCCACTCCACCAAAAATTGCAGAAGGCTCAGAAAAATATGCGGTCTCTTCTAAAATGTAGAAGACGTCCTCACGGTCCAGGCGTCTCTTGTTTCACTGAATTTCGTCAACATAGCAAAAAGATACGATTTTTAGAAGTTATTCAAATTTCGCGACGGTTTAAAGATGTTAAAACAGTTCAAAATATAAAAACGCGTATACCTTCAGAATTTGTTCGAACTGGGGTTCGGATTTTTTGATCAATCCATTCAGTGGTTTGCAGATCAGGTTACGCACGATGGAGTGCTCCGAACGACGCGCCAGGGGGTGCCAACCACGGCCAGCTCGAGCTCAGATCGGGAGGGTAAACCAGGCGCGAACGGTGGCACTTCCCAGCCTCGATACTTGCGATTCACGAAGGGATAGTGGTCGAGAGTGTTATGGATTTGGAGACGGAGGAAAACTCTACAAAAACCCTAGCAGGAGTGTTCGATATTATTGCGTGGATGGGAAGATAAAGAGGAGTGAAGTGAGGAGGGTGAAGCCGCCATTCACTGGAGGGATTCAGAGAAGAAAGACGGGGATAGAGAAAAGGATGAGCCAATCAAATTTTCTCTATTTATTTATATATTTTTAAATTTTTAAAATACCCCTTATCTCCTACGAACTCCAATCCAAACCCAACGACTGTCGTCCCTAGCTAAATACCCCGATTTCGAACACAATGGGATATGTTTCGTATGCCCATTCGACTATTTCAGTCGGTTTCTCTTCAATTTAAAATATAAAACATTCAATATTTAATTTGAACGTACATTTCAATTTGCCGGGGCCACATACTGATCCCAAAAAATTACAGAAAAATAAATCTAGCTATGTTTTGACGATACGGTCCCAACAAAACTATTTTTGTTCAATTCTGAGACCGTTTGAAAAATGGCTATTTTCTGGTCGATCCAATTTAACTATAATTGACCAAAACACATTTTCCTTTGCCACGCTCACATATTAACTTCAAAAATTATGAAATTTGAAACTTAACAATAATTTGACATCCCGGATCAAACAAAAGTGGTTTCGTCGAATTCTGAGGTCGTATGCAAAATGTCTATTTTCAAGGGCGATATATTGTCTATAGCGATCTTTCTGAAAATTCATTTGGCTATAACTTTTGATTCCCGTTATGAAACTTCGATTTTTTAGATATTCACTAATAGATTTAAATATTTTTGGTTTCAGTAAAATCCGTTTTATTTTGCACCCGGTACAGTCAGTTAAATTTTGAATTCAAATTTTGAAACTACAGCGCCATTTTTGGCCTTGTTTATAATTTAAAATAATTATATTTATTTTCAACCATCGATTCAAACATACTTTTCATCCTTATTATTTAAAATATTTATTTTAAATATTTAAAATCTCCTATTTTAGCCAATTTAAAAAATTTTAATTGGTTCAGATTTTCCGGGTTGTTAAAATCTCCCCCACTTAAAACTTTTCGTCCCCAAAAAGGAACAAAGTCGAAAGTGGTTTGATTAACTAACTTTACTTTCAATCTGGCTTCCATTCTTCAACTTTTCAGTTTCTAAGAATTTTCAAATCCTTCAAAAGTTTGGCTAACACCCTAAATTTTCGAAAAATTTCGCCATAACCTCCTTTGTACGGGGAGGGGTTTGGAATTTTATTGGGCCGTATTAGGTACCCAATAAATCCTAATAAGCATACAAATATTTATGGTGATACATTCTGGTGTTTACATGGGAGCGTGTATAGATAATAACTCCAGAGAATAAATTCTCGTCACCCTGTCTAAGCCTGAGGGAGTGTGTATTTTTAATTGCTCCAGAGAATAAATTCTCGTCACCTCGTCCAGTGTGGGAAATAAATAATCCATGTGCCGTATCTAATAACTAGAGAGATGTAACACCCCACCTCCGCTAGAGTCACTCACAAAGGGAATGCACTAGGTTTGGTGAAGCATTATCCAGGTAAACTTGCACAGAAATATTACAAGACAGAACATATATAAAATAGCGGAAGTAAAACAAATTTCATTTACCTTATAAAACAAGGTCTAAAACCTTTTACATCAGAATACATCAAAACCTGTCTTGCAATAATAAAGAAGCATAAAACCTTTTCATAAATTATTCCCCAAGTGAAATAGTAAAGTAGCAATAGCCCAGAAAAGTCCAAGCCATACAAGATGACATTCAACAGAAGAAGTCCGAACTAACAACAGCATTTCCTCCCTGAAAACCTGGGGGGGGGGGGAACGGAAGACAAGAGGCGAAAGAAAACGGGGTCAGTCATAAAGACTGGTAAGTCCTATCTACTTCCAGCATAAAAACAGGTAAAGGTAACATGACATGCATAAACTTAAAGTAAACATAAGGATGACGACAAGATGGATAAGCTAAGCCAAGATAACTGGATGAACTACTGTAGCAAGATATGCTAAGGTATCATGATAAACTACATGTCAAGATAAATCAAGGTATCACATCGTCAGGTTTCTATCAAGTATACTATCCCAAGGTATCTATCATGTATAACATCCCAAGGCATTTATCATGTATATTTGCTCTGCACCTCTCGTACTAGTATCCCAACCCGCGTCATGTGTTAACTATGAGTGTCCCTTTCCCAATGTCATGTAATGGTCCATGTCAACCTAATATATAACATATGTAGGTTTTCCCCACTCGTATGTTTCTTTCCATGTATTAGTTCAGTCCTTTGCCGTAGGCCGTACGGCTTTCCCATGTAAATCTATACCACCTCAACGTAGTACCATTTTATCCTTGAAGTTGTTTTGAACTGCTACCCTTGATCTGATTATGTTTTCTTACCATGAACTATCGCGTGTTCATTTAGGATTTATGCCACCTAGGACCACTAGGGATTATGCTACCTAATGAACGTTTCCGTGTCTCGGTTTGGGTTCAAGCCACCTAGGGCCACTAGGGATTATGCCACCCGTCAACCGCGCCCTTTATCCCGCGTATGTATCGTGAATCGTCTTCCATGTCTAGACGCACATGTTCCTCAATGTGCCATCCGAGTTCCGTGCCAGGGCAAATCAAGAAGTACGGAACTCGGTCGGGAGCTTTAAGTCGTTTGCTGATGCAGATATCAAGGTCTGTTTTTGTACCCGTGGCTATGGTCCCACATGACCCCTCCCTCAACTACTGAAAGGAAATCCAAGAAAAATCATGTATGAAAACCACATCCCGGCCCCACTATAGCCCCACTTTCCTATGGGCCAACCTCACCCATGCCTTGATAGCAAGAACATGGTCTGTTGGGGGTTCCCTGCCTTTCCATTCGTACACGATTGACTAAGGATGGTAGGTAGTCGACGACGCGCTATCCAGGGCAAAAATCAAGTATCGTCGACTCCACGCTAATCCATCCCCGTCTTTAGGTCGCTCGCATTGCAACCAAGGAATACTCTTGGCTCTTCTACCGCAGACCTTAACCTCTGTGAGGTCGGGTTTCATGGACCATCTGCCACCTCACAGAGGGATACCAAGAGTACCCTCACATCCACCGAAGCTACCGCTTCATCACCCAGTTCGTTGGAGCCTTTATCTAAGTCAGATTATTTGCTCCCTCTCGTGTTTTAAGCGATGACCTACCATACCGGGTTACTCATCTATTCATGAACTAGTCCCATGTCCTTGGCTAAGAATTATTACTTAGTTATACTTAACTAAGGTTTACCACTTAGCTTCATTTCCCCATTACCCTTGATTAACTATGATTTTCTACCTAGTTCCCCTAACTAGGGTTTTGCCTATTGAGTTAAGTGTTGTTGTTCAAGTTCATGGCTTAGCATGTCTATGGATCATGTCAAGATTGGCTAAGTATTCAAGTCCAAGACCTAGCCCTACAAGTTGGTTAAGTATACCAAGGAGCTCCTGACTTAACCCTATTCAACCATCGAGTCAATTTGGTTAAGTATTTGTTTATCTTAACCCTATCAGGTTATCGTGTTAGATTGGTTAAGCACAGATTATCTTAACCTCATCGGATTATCGAGTCGGATTGGTTAAGTATAGGTTAACTTATCCCCATCCACTAATCATATTATAATGGTTAAGTATATTTAAAAGGTCTTATTACTTAACCCTATCAGGTCCGCATATTAGATTGGTCAAGTATAGGTTACTTAACCTCATCAAATCATCATGTATAATTATTTAAGTATAAGTTATTTAACCCCATTAAATTATCTTGTTAAGTTGGTTAAGTATTGGCTACTTAACCTCATTGAATTACCAAGTTTAGATTGGTTAAGTGTTTAATTTAACCCCATCGAATTACCATGCTTAGATTAGTTAAGTGAAGGTTACTTAACCCCATCTAATTACCGTGTTTAGATTAGCTAAGTCTAAGTTACTTAACCCCATCTAATTACAAATCGGATTAGTTAAGTGTAAATTACTTAACCCCCTCCCCTAATTGTCTTGTATGGTTAAGTGTCATTCAGAAATCAAGCCCGGTCCCACTTAACCTACCCATTCGTGTCATATCGGTTAAGTGTCATTAGTCGAATTTACTTAACCTTATCATGTGGCATTAATTTAATTAATGCACTCTCAACCTCTCACATTAGACCTTGTTGTGGTTACTAGTTAAGCCGGGCTGGTCCGGGTAGTTTTACACCACAACCTAGTCTAACCTCGGGTCTTAAGCGCGACATGACCAACTTCTCACATTGGATCCTATTGTTTGTAGCCACTAGTTAAGCCGGGTGGGTCCGGGTAGATTTATGCTACAAACTCAACCCAACCTCGAGTTGGCCACTTTCATGTTTGGTCCAGTGTTATATTACACTTACAACCCCCTTGTCTAGTTTCAAGTCCCACGCTTACCCTACGTGTCATGTCCCCATTTTGGTTCAACTTACATGTCGTGTTCACATGTAACCTCAAGTCAAGATTTTCGCGTCATTCTAATGTTTGTCTATCCTACCCCAAATCGTGTTTTCACTTGAGTAAAAGTGAGTCAACATAGTAGGTATACTATGGCTACATGTAGACCCCAAACATGCACGATGCCACAAAAGGGATTGGCTCCAAACATGCATGGTATCATAAGGGGGTTTGGCCTTAAAACATGAACAATAGTGTCATATAGGGATTGGCCATAAGCATGCATAACATAAAAGGGGATTGGCCACAAGCATGCATAATGTCATAAAGGATTTGGCCACAAACTTGCATATTATCATAGGAAATTTGGCCACAAACTTGCATGTTGTCATAACGGGATTTGACCTTACATAAACATGATATCATAAGGAGGTTTGTTTCAATTACATGCATAAGCCCCAAAGTCCAATTTATGCAATTATTTCACAAGTCAAAGTGGCTCTAAGTGTTCATGCTATCATACTACAAGTAAAGGTCCAATCTTGCATGGCAAACTAAGTCCAATGCAACATGAATAGCATGGTTTAGTCGCTAAAACATAACCCAAAGTCATATGTTCATTATAAAGGGGCAAACTAGGTTTACATAGGTTAACATACTCATGTTACATCGTATTTTATCCCATGTCATCATTAAACTACAGTTAACATCTCGAAGTAGCTAGAACTTACCTAGCGAGGCTTAGGGAAGGATCATGCATCGTCTTGACGAAGAAAGGTGGCTCCTTTGTTGAAGAAGCGTCACGAAATCGCCGTAGCAACGTAGATCAAGCCTCGATTTAGTGTAGCAAGTTTGAACCTTTCGATTCAGATCCGATTTGCATGCATAGTCTCTTAGAGTTAGAGATGGAGGCCATGATCACTTGGCATTTAGGCAGCATTTCGTGGCATGTGTGAATTATGAGGGGTTAGGCTAGGTCTAGGGGTCTTTTTATAGATGTTAGGGTAGTTTTAGGCCGTAGGATAAACCCTAGGATAGATCTGAACCCTCAAAAATCGTCACAAGCCTCCAGAACCGAGCCAACATGACAATCAGGTGCACCAGGTCGGGGTTCTACAGGGGGAGGGTCGACCCAGGGGGAGGGTCGACCCAGGGGTCGACACCCATGTCGACCCCCTGGAGAGGGGTCGACAACCATGTCGACCCCCTGGAGAGGGTCGACCCAGGGGTCGACACCCTGTGTGTCTGGCGGGAATTTTCCCGCCTTCTCTTTCTAGGCTGCATTTCAAATCTGTTTTCGGATTTGAATTTTCGTGAAACTTCGTTGGGCCTTAACTAGGTCATACGGACTCCGATTTACGAAATTTCGGACTCTATTTCGCGTATTTTTCCGAGACGAACGCAATGGCGCAACTCGTTTATCCTGATTCAGATTTTATAATTTAATTCGGCCTTGATTCTTGTCTTAACACGTTGTTAAAAATTCGGGTTGTTACATACTCCCCAACTTAAAGGATTTCGTCCCCAAAATCTCCAAGTTAGGAAGAACTTATCCTACCATCCATCATCCATCTACTCAAAACATCATCCACAGGCAACCATTGTCCTTAGACGATTTCTAATGCCATATGAACGTATGCAAAACGTGTGTGTATATGCTCCTTAGCTAATGCTAATGATCAGGCCTGAATGATCTTCCTAATGCAAAATATGTTTAGTGCCATGAATCCAACATGTATGCAAATAGTCCTAGTCATATAAGTGCTATATGCGTGGAAAAACATTCATTCATATGCAACATCCGCATGATAACACATTCAATTTCAGCCATAAACAAGTATAAATACTCGTGTATATGCAACATGAAACGTGACCGCGTCAAGCTAGTGTCTAATGTGTATTCGCGCATCCACGAGCAACCACTTGCAACCATTTGCAACCATATCAATCATAACATGTTTCAAATACATGTTTACATCCATAGAGTTCTTCCTAAGGTTCTCAAGATAGGATCGAGGAGATAAACAAGACAAACTCCTTACGGGGTTTGTAACAGAAACAGGACCGAGAGGATATTCACCAAAAGATAACATGCGAGCAAGTTCTACAGGAAAAACCAGGAATCAAGGATACACTCTTTAAAAAGAGGTACGATGCGCGTGTCTAGCCTTACGTATTCTAAGTCGCGTTTCCTTGAGCTTAATTCCTTAGTACCTTGACCATCTTTTTAACTCCATGATTTCGTAGCTCCTTGATTCCTATTTCCAAGATATGAGTTAGAACTCATTCTATTGTTGCCTCTTATTCCACTTTCACTTATCCTTTTCCTAGTATACTTGGCTCAAACGTATCCACTTACTCATGCAAGCTCTCCAAAATTCACTAGGGAATTCTGGATCTCGTTTGCCGATGCCAATCCATGTTGCTAAGAGTACTTACTAGGGTGATTCCCATAACTCATGCATAAGCGAAACGAACCATCCGCCTTAGCTGCGAATTCTATTCGAACGGATTACCAACAACTGCATCCCGAGATCCTAGGTAACTAACCATGACAGAACCCAAAAGGTTACATGAGACTTCGAGGGTATCACCAAGGTGAGTCGAGAATCTTACTACCCTCTTTCCCAAAACCGAGAATGGCATCCCTTACTGGATAACCACTTCATCCCTAGAATCCATCCATAGCTCAACAATAGAAGCATTGCTTCTAATCTCAACACTTGGCATAGACGTTCTCAAATCCAAGCAAGTCATGAATAAATGGACCGACTCTCCAACCAGATTTTGGGACTAAAGTGGGATCTTCTACCATGCTAGTACTGAGGTGCAGAGACTTAACTATCGAAGCAGACTTAAATGATGCTATGATCAAAACAAAGTCCTGACGGGATGATTGAGAGGAAAAGCTAAACGTTTAACAAGATCGTTACCATCCTTACGAGATACGCTAGAAATGAGAGTATACAATTGCCCTCTCGATGATCTTGTCCTTGTCCCATAATTCTTAACTATCCGTCCCGTTTTTCCTCCATTGTGGTTTAAGCCATACCAACAAGTTGCCTATCCTTAAGCTCGTGTCCCTTATCCTCGTTCTTACTATCCTTTCTTATAACGCGGAAACAGGTCCCTCGAGAACTTCCTCCATCGCATGGGAAACACTTACGTGGCTAGACAAGGATTAGTCGCAGTTAAAACTACTGTGACTACCGATGGAGGAAAGAAAGGAAAAGAGATTCAATCAAGGAAACAAAGGATAGTGCTAATGGCTTTTGGGGAGTAGCCTTTAAAAACAAAATTTTCTTGAAAAATTCTTCTTTGTAAACGATTTTTCAAATAGTTTTCAGAAGGTTTTTAAAACTTTTGCCCAGTCTGGTAACCTTCTGCTCTGATACCAAATGTAACACCCCACCTCCGCTAGGGTCACTCACAAAGGGAATGCACTAGGTTTGGTGAAGCATTATCGAGGTAAACATGCACAGAAATATTACAAGACAGAACATATATAAAACAGGGGAAGTAAAACAAATTTCATTTACCTTATAAAACAAGGTCTAAAACCTTTTACATCAGAATACATCAAAACCTGTCTTGCAATAATAAAGAAGCATAAAACCTTTTCATAAATTATTCCCCAAGTGAAATAGTAAAGTAGCCATAGCCCAGAAAAGTCCAAGCCATACAAGATGACCTTCAATAGAAGAAGTCCGAACTAACAACAACATTTCCTCCCTGAAAACCTGGGGGGGAAACAGAAGACAAGAGGTGAAAGAAAACGGGGTCAGTCATAAAGAATGGTAAGTCCTATCTACTTCCAGCATAAAAACAGGTAAAGGTAACATGACATGCATAAACTGAAAGTAAACATAAGGTTGACGACAAGATAGATAAGCTAAGCCAAGATAACTGGATGAACTACTGTAGCAAGATAGGCTAAGGTATCATGATAAACTACATGTCAAGATAAATCAAGGTATCACATCGTCAGGTTTCTATCAAGTATACTATCCCAAGGTATCTATCATGTATAACATCCCAAGGCATTTATCATGTATATTTGCTCTGCACCTCTCGTACTAGTATCCCAACCCGCGTCATGTGTTAACTATGAGTGTCCCTTTCCCAATGTCATGTAATGGTCCATGTCAACCTAATATATAGCATATGTAGGTTTTCCCCACTCGTATGTTTCTTTCCATGTATTAGTTCAGTCCTTTGTCATAGGCCGTACGGGCTTTCCCATGTAAATCTATACCACCTCAACGTAGTACCATTTTATCCTTGAAGTTGCTTTGAACTGCTACCCTTGATCTGGTTATGTTTTCTTACCATGAACTATTGCATGTTCGTTTAGGATTTATGCCACCTAGGACCACTAGGGATTATGCTACCTAATGAACATTTCTGTGTCTCGGTATGGGTTCAACCCACCTAGGGCCACTAGGGATTATGCCACCCGTCAACCGCGCCCTTTATCCCGCGTATGTATCGTGAATCGTCTTCCATGTCTAGACGCACATGTTCCTCAATGTGCCATCCTAGTTCCGTGCCAGGGAAAATCAAGAAGTACGGAACTCGGTCGGGAGCTTTAAGTCGTCTGCTGATGCAGACATCAAGGTCTTTTTTTGTACCCGTGACTATGGTCCCACGTGACCCCTCCCTCAACTACTGAAAGGCAATCCAAGAAAAATCATGTATGAGAACCACATCCCGGCACCACTATAGCCCCACTTTCCTATGGGCCAACCTCACCCATGCCTTGATAGCAAGAACATGGTCTGTTGGGGGTTCCCTGCCTTTCCGTTCGTACACGATTGACTAAGGATGGTAGGTAGTCGACGACGCCCTATCCAGGGCAAACATCAAGTATCGTCGACTCCACGCTAATCCATCCCCGTCTTTAGGTCGCTCGCATAGCAACCAAGGAATAATCTTGGCTCTTCTACCGCAGACCTTAACCTCTGTGAGGCCGGGTTTCATGGACCATCTGCCACCTCACAGAGGGATACCAAGAGTACCCTCACGTCCCCTGAAGCTACCGCTTCGTCACCCAGTTCGTTGGAGCCTTTATCTAAGTCAGATAATTTGCTCCCTCTCGTGTTTTAAGCGATGACCTACCGTACCGGGTTTCTCATCTTTTCATGAACTAGTCCCATGCCCTCGGCTAAGAATTATTACTTAGTTATACTTAACTAAGGTTTACCACTTAGCTTCATTTCCCCGTTACCCTTGATTAACTACGATTTTCTACCTAGTTCCTCTAACTAGGGTTTTGCCTATTGAGTTAAGTGTTGTTGTTCAAGTTCATGGCTTAGCCCGCCTATGGATCATGTCAAGATTGGCTAAGTATTCAAGTCCAAGACCTAGCCCTACAAGTTGGTTAAGTATACCAAGGAGCTCCTGACTTAACCCTATTCAACCATCGAGTCAATTTGGTTAAGTATTTGTTTATCTTAACCCTATCAGGTTATCGTGTTAGATTGGTTAAGCACAGATTATCTTAACCTCATCGGATTATCGAGTCGGATTGGTTAAGTATAGGTTAACATAACCCCATCCACTAATCGTATTATAATGGTTAAGTATATTTAAAAGGTATTATAACTTAACCCTATCAGGTCCGCATATTAGATTGGTTAAGTATAGGTTACTTAAACTCATCAAATCATCATGTATAATTGTTTAAGTATAAGTTACTTAACCCCATTAAATTATCTTGTTAAGTTGGTTAAGTATTGGCTACTTAACCTCATTGAATTACCAAGTTTAGATTGGTTAAGTGTTTAATTTAACCCCATCGAATTACCATGCTTAGATTAGTTAAGTGAAGGTTACTTAACCCCATCTAATTACCGTGTTTAGATTAGCTAAGTCTAAGTTACTTAACCCCATCTAATTACCAAGTCGGATTAGTTAAGTGTAAATTACTTAACCCCATCCCCTAATTGTCTTGTATGGTTAAGTGTCATTCAGAAATCAAGCTCGGTCCCACTTAACCTACCCATTCGTGTCATATCGGTTAAGTGTCATTAGTCGAATTTACTTAACCTTATCATGTGGCATTAATTTAATTAATGCACTCTCAACCTCTCACATTAGACCTTGTTGTGGTTACTAGTTAAGCCGGGCGGGTCCGGGTAGTTTTACACCACAACCTAGTCTAACCTCGGGTCTTAAGCGCGACATGACCAACTTCTCACATTGGATCCTATTGTTTGTAGCCACTAGTTAAGCCGGGCGGGTCCGGGTAGATTTATGCTACAAACTCAACCCAACCTCGAGTTGGCCACTTTCATGTTTGGTCCAGTGTTATATTACACTTACAACCCCCATGTCTAGTTTCAAGTCCCACGCTTACCCTACGTGTCATGTCCCCATTTTGGTTCAACTTACATGTCGTGTTCACATGTAACCTCAAGTCAAGTTTTTCGCGTCATTCTCATGTTTGTCTATCCTACCCCAAATCGTGTTTTCACTTGAGTAAAAGCGAGTCAACATAGTAGGTATACTATGGCTACATGTAGACCCCAAACATGCACGAAGCCACAAAAGGGATTGGCTCCAAACATGCATGGTATCATAAGGGGGTTTGGCCTTAAAACATGAACGATAGTGTCATATAGGGATTGGCCATAAACATGCATAACATAAAAGGGGATTGGCCAAAAGCATGCATAATGTCATAAAGGATTTGGCCACAAACATGCATGTTGTCATAACGGGATTTGACCTTACATAAACATGATATCATAAGGAGGATGGTTTCATTTACATGCATAAGCCCCAAAGTCCAATTTATGCAATTATTTCACAAGTCAAAGTGGCTCTAAGTGTTCATGCTATCATACTACAAGTAAAGATCCAATCTTGCATGGCAAATTAAGTCCAATGCAACATGAATAGCATGGTTTAGTCGCTAAAACATAACCCAAAGTCATATGTTCATGATAAAGGGGAAAACTAGGTTTACATAGGTTAACATACTCATGTTACATCGCATTTTATCCCATGTCATCATTAAACTACCGTTAACATCTCGAAGTAGCTAGAACTTACCTAGCGAGGCTTAGGGAAGGATCATGCATCGTCTTCACGAAGAAAGGTGGCTCCTTTGTTGAAGAAGCGTCATGAAATCGCCGTAGCAATGTAGATCAAGCCTCGATTTGGTGTAGCAAGTTTGCACCTTTCGATTCGGATCCGATTTGCATGCATAGTCTCTTGGAGTTGGAGATGGAGGCCATGATCACTAGGCATTTAGGCAGCACTTCGTGGCATGAGTGAATTATGAGGGGTTAGGCTAGGTCTAGGGGTCTTTTTATAGATGTTAGGGTAGTTTTAGGCCGTAGGATAAACCCTAGGATAGATCTGAACCCTCAAAAATCGTCATAAGCCTCCAGAACCGAGCCAACATGACAAGCAGGTGCACTAGGTCGGGGTTCTACAGGGGGGGTCGACCCAGGGGTCGACACCCATGTCGACCCCTTGGAGGGGGGTCGACCCCAGGGTCGACACCCATGACGACCCCCTAGAGGGGGTCGACCCAGGAGTCGACACCCTGTGTTTCTGGCGGGAATTTTCCCGCCTTCTCTTTCTGGGCTGAATTTCAAATCTGTTTTCGGATTTGAATTTTCGTGAAACTTCGTTGGGCCTTAACTGGGTCATACGGACTCCGATTTACGAAATTTCGGACTCTGTTTCGCGTATTTTTCCGAGATGAACGCAATGGTGCACCCCGTTTATCCTGATTCAGATTTTATAATTTAATTCGGCCTTGATTCTTGTCTTAACACGTTTTTAAAAATTCAGGTTGTTGCATCCTCCCCAACTTAAAGGATTTCGTCCCCAAAATCTCTAAGTTAGGAAGAACGTATCCTACCATCCATCATCCATCTACTCAAAACATCATCCACAGGCAACCATTGTCCTTAGACGATTTCTAATGCCATATGAACGTATGCAAAACGTGTGTGTATATGCTCCTTAGCTAATGCTAATGATCAGGCCTGAATGATCTTCCTAATGCAAAATATGTTTAGTGCCATGAATCCAACATGTATGCAAATAGTCCTTGTCATATAAGTACTATATGCGTGCATAAACATTCATTCATATGCAACATCCGCATGATAACACATTCAATTTCAGCCATAAACAAGTATAAATACTCGTGCATATGCAACATGAAACGTGACCGCGTCAAGCTAGTGTCTAATGTGTATTCGCGCATCCACGAGCAACCACTTGCAACCATTTGCAACCATATCAATCATAACATGTTTCAAATACATGTTTACATCCATAGAGTTCTTCCTAAGGTTCTCAAGATAGGATCGAGGAGATAAACAAGACAAACTCCTTACGGGGTTTGTAACAGAAACAGGACCGAGAGGATATTCACCAAAAGATAACATGCGAGCAAGCTCTACAGGAAAAACCAGGGATCAAGGATACACTCTTTAAAAAGAGGTACGATGCGCGTGTCTAGCCTTACGTCTTCTAAGTCGCGTTTCCTTGAGCTTAATTCCTCGGTATCGTGACCATCTTTTTAACTCCATGATTTCGTAGCTCCTTGATTCCTATTTCCAAGATATGAGTTAGAACTCATTTCATTGTTGCCTCTTATTCCACTTTCACTTATCCTTTTCCTAGTATACTTGGCTCAAACGTATCCACTTACTCATGCAAGCTCTCCAAAATTCACTAGGGAATTCTGGATCTCGTTTGCCGATGCCAATCCATGTTGCTAAGAGTACTTAATAGGGTGATTCCCATAACTCATGCATAAGCGAAACGAACCATCCGCCTTAGTGGCGAATTCTATTTGAACGGATTACCAACAACTGCATCCCGAGATTCTAGGTAACTAACCATGACAGAACCCAAATGGTTACACGAGACTTCGAGGGTATCACGAAGGTTAGTCGAGAGTCTAACTAACCTCTTTCCCAAAACCGAGAATGGCATCCCTTACTGGATAACCACTTCATCCCTAAAATCCATCCATAGCTCAACAATAGAAGCATTGCTTCTAATCTCAACACTTGGCATAGACGTTCTCAAATCCAAGCAAGTCATGAACAAATGGACCGACTCGCCAACCAGATTTTGGGACTAAAGTGGGATCTTCTACCATGCTAGTACTGAGGTGCAGAGACTTAACTATCGAAGCAGACTTAAATGATGCTATGATCAAAACAAAGCCCTGACGGGATGATAGCGAGTAAAAGCTAAACATTTAACAAGATCGTTACCATCCTTACGAGATACGATAGAAATGAGAGTATAAAATTGCCCTCTCGAGTATCTTGTCCTTGTCCCATAATTCTTAACTATTCGTCCCGTTTTTCCTCCATTGTGGTTTAAGCCATACCAACAAGTTGCCTATCCTTAAGCTCGTGTCCCTTATCCTCGTTCTTACTATCCTTTCTTATAACGCGGCAACAGGTCCCTCGAGAACTTCCTCCATCGCATGGGAAACACTTACGTGGCTAGACAAGGATTAGTCGCAGTTAAAACTACTGTGACTACCGATGGAGGAAAGAAAGGAAAAGAGATTCAACCAACGAAACAAAGGATAGTGCTAATGGCTTTTGGGGAATAGCCTTTAAAAACAAAATTTTCTTGAAAAATGCTTCTTTGTAAACGGTTTTTCAAATAGTTTTCAGAAGGTTTTAAAATCTTTTGCCCAGTCTGGTAACCTTCTGCTCTGATACCAAATGTAACACCCCACCTCCGCTAGGGTCACTCACAAAAGGAATGCACTAGGTTTGGTGAAGCATTATCGAGGTAAACATGCACAGAAATATTACAAGACAGAACATATATAAAACAGCGGAAGTAAAACAAATTTCATTTACCTTATAAAACAAGGTCTAAAACCTTTTACATCAGAATACATCAAAACCTGTCTTGCAATAATAAAGAAGCATAAAACCTTTTCATAAATTATTCCCCAAGTGAAATAGTAAAGTAGCCATAGCCCAGAAAAGTCCAAGCCATACAAGATGACCTTCAATAGAAGAAGTCCGAACTAACAACAACATTTCCTCCCTGAAAACCTGGGGGGGGGGGGGAACGGAAGACAAGAGGCGAAAGGAAATGGGGTTAGTCATAAAGACTGGTAAGTCCTATCTACTTCCAGCATAAAAACAGGTAAAGGTAACATGACATGCATAAACTGAAAGTAAACATAAGGATGACGACAAGATAGATAAGCTAAGCCAAGATAACTGGATGAACTACTGTAGCAAGATAGGCTAAGGTATCATGATAAACTACATGTCAAGATAAATCAAGGTATCACATCGTCAGGTTTCTATCAAGTATACTATCCCAAGGTATCTATCATGTATAACATCCCAAGGCATTTATCATGTATATTTGCTCTGCACCTCTCGTACTAGTATCCCAACCCGCGTCATGTGTTAACTATGAGTGTCCCTTTCCCAATGTCATGTAATGGTCCATGTCAACCTAATATATAGCATATGTAGGTTTTCCCCACTCGTATGTTTCTTTCCATGTATTAGTTCAGTCCTTTGTCGTAGGTCGTACGGGCTTTCCCATGTAAATCTATACCACCTCAACGTAGTACCATTTTATCCTTGAAGTTGTTTTGAACTGCTACCCTTGATCTGGTTATGTTTTCTTACCATGAACTATTGCGTGTTCATTTAGGATTTATGCCACCTAGGACCACTAGGGATTATGCTACCTAATGAACATTTCCGTGTCTCGGTTTGGGTTCAAGCCACCTAGGGCCACTAGGGATTATGCCACCCGTCAACCGCGCCCTTTATCCCGCGTATGTATCGTGAATCGTCTTCCATGTCTAGACGAACATGTTCCTCAATGTGCCATCCGAGTTCCGTGCCAGAGCAAATCAAGAAGTACGGAACTCGGTCGAGAGCTTTAAGTCGTCTGCTGATGCAGATATCAAGGTCTGTTTTTGTACCCGTGACTATGGTCCCACGTAACCCCTCCCTCAACTACTGAAAGGAAATCCAAGAAAAATCATGTATGAGAACCACATCCCGGCCCCACTATAGCCCCACTTTCCTATGGGCCAACCTCACCCATGCCTTGATAGCAAGAACATGGTCTGTTGGGGGTTCCCTGCCTTTCCGTTCGTACACGATTGACTAAGGATGGTAAGTAGTCGACGACGCGCTATCCAGGGCAAAAATCAAGTATCGTCGACTCCACGCTAATCCATCCCCGTCTTTAGGTCGCTCGCATAGCAACCAAGGAATACTCTTGGCTCTTCTACCGCAGACCTTAACCTCTGTGAGGCCGGGTTTCATGGACCATCTGCCACCTCACAGAGGGATACCAAGAGTACCCTCACGTCCCCCGAAGCTACCGCTTCGTCACCCAGTTCGTTGGAGCCTTTATCTAAGTCAGATAATTTGCTCCCTCTCGTGTTTTAAGTAATGACCTACCGTACCGGGTTACTCATCTATTCATGAACTAGTCCCATGTCCTTGGCTAAGAATTATTACTTAGTTATACTTAACTAAGGTTTACCACTTAGCTTCATTTCCCCGTTACCCTTGATTAACTACGATTTTCTACCTAGTTCCTCTAACTAGGGTTTTGCCTATTGAGTTAAGTGTTGTTGTTCAAGTTCATGGCTTAGCCCGCCTATGGATCATGTCAAGATTGGCTAAGTATTCAAGTCCAAGACATAGCCCTACAAGTTGGTTAAGTATACCAAGGAGCTCCTGACTTAACCCTATTCAACCATCTAGTCATTTTGGTTAAGTATTTGTTTATCTTAACCCTATCAGGTTATCGTGTTAGATTGGTTAAGCACAGATTATCTTAACCTCATCGGATTATCGAGTCGGATTGGTTAAGTATAGGTTAACTTAACCCCATCCACTAATCTTATTATAATGGTTAAGTATATTTAAAAGGTCTTATGACTTAACCCTATCAGGTCCGCATATTAGATTGGTCAAGTATAGGTTACTTAACCTCATCAAATCATCATGTATAATTGTTTAAGTATAAGTTATTTAACCCCATTAAATTATCTTGTTAAGTTGGTTAAGTATTGGCTACTTAACCTCATTGAATTACCAAGTTTAGATTGGTTAAGTGTTTAATTTAACCCCATCGAATTACCATGCTTAGATTAGTTAAGTGAAGGTTACTTAACCCCATCTAATTACCGTGTTTAGATTAGCTAAGTCTAAGTTACTTAACCCCATCTAATTACCAAGTCGGATTAGTTAAGTGTAAATTACTTAACCCCATCCCCTAATTGTCTTGTATGGTTAAGTGTCATTCAGAAATCAAGCCCGGTCCCACTTAACCTACCCATTCGTGTCATATCGGTTAAGTGTCATTAGTCGAATTTACTTAACCTTATCATGTGGCATTAATTTAATTAATGCACTCTCAACCTCTCACATTAGACCTTGTTGTGGTTACTAGTTAAGCCGGGCGGGTCCGGGTAGTTTTACACCACAACCTAGTCTAACCTCGGGTCTTAAGCGCGACATGACCAACTTCTCACATTGGATCCTATTGTTTGTAGCCACTAGTTAAGCCGGGCGGGTCCGGGTAGATTTATGCTACAAACTCAACCCAACCTCGAGTTGGCCACTTTCATGTTTGGTCCAGTGTTATATTACACTTACAACCCCCGTGTCTAGTTTCAAGTCCCACGCTTACCCTACGTGTCATGTCCCCATTTTGGTTCAACTAACATGTCGTGTTCACAAGTAACCTCAAGTCAAGTTTTTCGCGTCATTCTCATGTTTGTCTATCCTACCCCAAATCGTGTTTTCACTTGAGTAAAAGCGAGTCAACATAGTAGGTATATTATGGCTACATGTAGACCCCAAACATGCATGATGCCACAAAAGGGATTGGCTCCAAACATGCATGGTATCATAAGGGGGTTTGGCCTTAAAACATGAACGATAGTGTCATATAGGGATTGGCCATAAGCATGCATAACATAAAAGGGGATTGGCCACAAGCTTGCATAATGTCATAAAGGATTTGGCCACAAACTTGCATATTATCATAGGAAATTTGGCCACAAACTTGCATGTTGTCATAACGGGATTTGACCTTACATAAACATGATATCACAAGGAGGTTGGTTTCATTTACATGCATAAGCCCCAAAGTCCAATTTATGCAATTATTTCACAAGTCAAAGTGGCTCTAAGTGTTCATGATATCATACTACAAGTAAAGGTCCAATCTTGCATGGAAAACTAAGTCCAATGCAATTTGAATAGCATGGTTTAGTCGCTAAAACATAACCCAAAGTCATATGTTCATGATAAAGGGGCAAACTAGGTTTACATAGGTTAACATACTCATGTTACATCGCATTTTATCCCATGTCATCATTAAACTACCGTTAACATCTCGAAGTAGCTAGAACTTACCTAGCGAGGCTTAGGGAAGGATCGTGCATCGTCTTGATGAAGAAAGGTGGCTCCTTTGTTGAAGAAGCGTCATGAAATCGCCGTAGCAACGTAGATCAAGCCTCGATTTGGTGTAGCAAGTTTGCACCTTTCGATTCAGATTCGATTTGCATGCATAGTCTCTTAGAGTTGGAGATGGAGGCCATGATCACTTGGCATTTAGGCAGCACTTCGTGGCATGAGTGAATTATGAGGGGTTAGGCCAGGTCTAGTGGTCTTTTTATAGATGTTAGGGTAGTTTTAGGCCGTAGGATAAACCCTAGGATAGATCTGAACCCTCAAAAATCGTCACAAGCCTCCAGAACCGAGCCAACATGACAAGCAGGTGCACCAGGTCGGGGTTCTACATAGGGGGGGGGGTCGACCCCTTGGAGGGGGGTCGACACCCATGTCGACCCCCCGGAGGGGGTCGACACCCTGTGTGTCTGGCGGGAATTTTTCCGCCTTCTATTTCTGGGCTGAATTTCAAATCTGTTTTCGGATTTGAATTTTCGTGAAACTTCGTTGGGCCTTAACTTGGTCATACGGACTCCGATTTACGAAATTTCAGACTCTATTTCGCGTATTTTTCCGAGATGAACGCAATGGCGCAACCCGTTTATCCTGATTCAGATTTTATAATTTAATTCGGCCTTTATTCTTGTCTTAACACGTTGTTAAAAATTCGGGTTGTTACAAGAGACGTGATTATTGTCAACTCCAGACCCGTGTGCGGTTCTTATTAATTTGGCAATTTTACCGTTACAATTTAAATAGTCCATATCAGTCATCAGTTCAACCTATAATATATAGTCATCTCCATAAAAGCCTCTCGCTCGTATGGTAAATCTTCAACCTCGTCACACAAGCTCCAAATGCTTATGTGGTATATGATGAAGTATGCTTATCTTCAAGAAGTACGCCATGTAGTGTAGTTCAAAATTTAATTGTTACTATCCTATGGTGACATTTATTAATTACACAGAATAACCAGCACTCCGCATCCAATTGCATTCACAGGAGTTGATATAATAATAAAATTGCGCATCCAACTCATTAAGGTTTACCTATTTGTCGGGCATGCAAATAATTTCTTTACTCAACAGCTAATCCATTTACCTGTTCAAATATATATAATGCACATGTATATGTTTCTATATATTCTCTAATCAGTTCAATGTGTGATTTATTCGAATAAATTCTACCATTCATTCCCTTATTGATTTAATTAACTATCATTCTAATAATTTAATTAATCAAATCCACAGTCACACAACGCAACCATCAATCAATTTTATTTTTCAAAAATATACAAATTAATTAATATACTCTTTTAAATCATTCAGATTATATAATTAAAATTCTACATTCATGAAAAGAAAACAACAACAAAACAGAGAACACAATGGAAATTGCAAAGTATGGTAATTGTACCTTGCACCAGAGTCAATCAGAGATATCCACTCTGCACTTAGGATAGGCTTTCTTAATGATTTCCTCTGTTTCCCAAGTACAATCTCGTGGATCTCCACTCCATCGCACTTTGACTAAGTGAACCTTATTGTTCCTCGGCTCTTTGGTTTCTTTGCCAATTATCTTGGGCGGCTCTTTTCTCACAGCCAATTCGGGAGTAATATATATATCCCATTGAGCTGCTTCTTCCACGATCAAATCGGGATCATGTACATGCTTTCTAAGTTGAGATACGTGAAATACATCATGTACTCCAGGCAACCAATCTGGTAACTGAACCCTATAAGCGAGAGTTCCAATCCATTCTGGAATAGGAAACGGGCCAATGAATTTAGGTGCCAATTTCCCTGTTTTACCGAATTGGACCACTCCTCTCATCGGAGATACCTTCAAATAAACATAGTCACCAACAGCAAATGATATATCTCTTCTTCTCTTATCTGCATAGCTCTTTTGTCGGCTTTGAGCGGCTAATAATCGTTTCTTAACGAAATCGACTTTATCTGCAGCCTCTTGAATCATATCAGGCCCCAATAAAAGTCTATTACCAGGTTCTACCCAACAAGCAGGGGATTGGCACGGTCTACCGTACAATGCTTCGAATGGTGACATTGTCGGGCTCGCTTGGTAGCTATTGTTGTATAAGAACTCGACTAAGTGCAAATGGTCCTCCTATGATCCGCCAAAATCTATAATATAAGCCTGCAACAAATCTTCAAGAATACGATTCACCCTTTTAGTTTGACCATCAGTCTGAGGATGATATGCGGTGCTTAAGTTTAGTTTCGTTCCCAATTCCGCTTGGAATGCTTCCCAGAATTTACTAGCAAAAATCGGGTGACGATCACTAAAGATGCTCATGGGAACTCCCTGCAGTCTAACAATTTCCTTGAAATATATCTACGCCAGACTCTGAGCAGTTCTGTTCGATATGACAGGTATGAAATGGGCGGTCTTCATGAAACGATCTACGATCACCCAAATACTGTCATTTCCTTTCCTGGTTCTGGGCAACCCATCTATGAAATCCATAGAAATCTATTCCCACTTTCCATCTGGAATTTCTAAAGGTTGCAACAATCCAGCGAGCTTCTGCTGATCGCTTTTGACTTGCTGACAGGTGGGACACCGGCTAACATATATAGAGATATCTCTCTTCATCGCTTTCCACCAGAAATTTCGTTTGAGGTCATTATACATTTTTCTAACCCCTGGGTGGATACTCAGTTTGAACTTGTGGCATTCATCAAGAACTTCTCTTTTGAGCTCGGAGACGTCAGGGACACAAATCCTTCCTTTTAATCTAAGAACTCCCTCGTTATCCACTTGGAAACTGGATGCGTTGCCTTTTTGAATTCTTGTGATCATCTCCTTAACAAAATTATCATTTTTTGAAGAATGGAGATCTTGTCAATCAATGAAGTTGTAATGATAAAGTTGGCAATTATTACATTCTTTCTACTCAGCGCATCAGCCACAACATTGGCTTTCCCTGGAGTGTACAAAATCTCAAAATCGTACGCTGCAAGAAATTCTAGCCAACGCTGGTGCCTCAGATTCATATCCTTCTGGATGAGAAAATATTTCAATGACTAATGGTCTGTATATAGTTCGAATTTCTCACCCAAAAGATATTGCCTCCAGATTTTCAAAGCAAATACGATGGCTAACAACTCAAGGTCATGAGTAACGTAGTTTTTCTCATTTGGTTTCAGCTGACGACTTGTATAGGCAATCACTTGACCTCTTTGCATTAATACTGCTCCAAGGCCTTCTCTAGAACCGTCAGTCCATAATTTCAAGTCCTCATTGCCATCTATTATTGCTAACACTGGAGCAGTCGCCAGTTTCAGCTTCAGCTCTTGGAAAGCTTCCTCACATACCGGAGTCTAATTGAACCGCGAATGTTTCTTAGTCAGTTTCGTTAAGGAACTAGATGTCTTCGCAAAATCATTAAAGAATTTCCTATAATAACTGGCCAACCCGAGAAAACTTCTGACTTCTTTGGGTGTACGAGGCTGTTTCCAATTCTGAATAGCAGTGATTTTACTGGGATCCACTGAGATTCCTCGTTTTGACACTACGTGGCCAAGAAATTTAACTTCTTCCTGCCAGAATATAAATTTGGAAAACTTTTCTTTTAAAACATTCCTTCGCAGAACTTCTAACACTTGCTCCAAATGTTTTTCGGGCTCGCTTTCTGACTTAGAGAAAATCAGGATATCATCAATGAAAACCAGAACAAATTTGTTTAATACTCCTCTGAATACTCTGTTCATCAGGTCGACGAAATAAGCTGGAGCATTCCATAAGCCGAATGACATTATTAACCACTCGTAGAATAAGTCTGGACCTCTAAATGATGTAAAAGGAACACACTCTTCGGCAATACGAAGCTGATGGAAACCTGTAGCTAGGTCCATTCGTGAAAACACTTGCGCGCCGTTCAATCGATCTAACAAATCATCAATCCATGGCAATGGATATTTGTTTTATAATGTCTGCTTGTTCATGCCACGATAATCTACATATAGTCTGAGAGTACTGTCTGACTTCGAGACAAATACCACTGCTGCTCCCCAATCAGAGAAACTAGGTCTGATCAGACCCTTCCATAATAGCTGTCGAGTTTGATTATCTAGCTCATCTTTCTCCTTCAAGGTCATTCTTTGAATAGCGTGTACGACTGGCCTTGCATTTTGGACTAAAGAGATTTTGAAATCAATTTGCGGGGTTAAGCTAATACCTTCTTTGAACACATCCGCGTAGTTCTTGACAACTGGTATATTTTCGATGTTGACCGGAATATTCTCCTCAGCGACAGGAACAGGTTCTATCTGAGCAGGAGAAACATCTAAAGCTGCCCAGAAGTCTTTTCTATCAAAATTCTGACATTCACATGGGATGGTTATATAACTGCCTGATTTAATCTTCGCCCTCACGACTCTGTCGGCGCATTTAACCTTAGCTTCATATTTGGTTAACCAATCCATTCCTAGAATCAAATCAAACTCTGTAAAATTCATGACGATAGAGATAGTAGGGAACCGATAACAGGAAAAAGAAACAGGCACTGCACAAACTCAACTAAGATTGAGGGAACCCCCAACCGTATTATGTACAGTCATCGGTTATTTGAGCTTTTTCAAATTCAAATCCAGCTTCTTAACTGCATTCTTTGCAACAAAGCTTCGCGACGCGCCTGTGTCAAACAGTACTTCAACTGGGATGTTTTTGACAGTAAGCGTGCCTTCTAAAACATCTGACTTTCTCTAAGTAGCGGAGGGTTCTGAAGTTTCAGCCACTTCATTTACTTGTACTATTTCAGATTCCTCTAATAACCGGCAATCCCGCTTTATATGACCAGCCCGATGGCACAAATTGCATTGTCTAGTTTCTTGCAACTTGTTCCTGGATTTCGACCTAACACTTCTTTCCCTTCTCGACGATTTGCAATTCCCTTGAAAATGCCCGGGCTTCTTACAGTTATTGCATATTGCAGTTGATACTGGTCCTTTCACAGACTTATCCTTTTTCTTGTTGAACTTAGGCTTCTTTCTGACCCCATACGTCGTACTTGACTCTGGGCTATCAGTTTCGAATTTTCTTTTGTTGCTAGAACTACATTCATCTTCGTCTCACAACATACCTTTCTTATCGAGATCCTCATACTGGTAAGCCATGTATATCATTTCAGAAAAAGGAAGCTTCACATGGCCCATTACACTATTCTGGTATTTTCTTTGAAGACCATGTATAAACCTCATATTCTTCATCTTTGGCTTTTCAATTAGATGCGGGGCAAAACGAGAAAGTTCATTGAAACTCTTATGATATTCGGGAATATTCATATCTCCATGTATCAGATAGTAGAACTCATCGTATAACCGCTCGGTTTCTTCTGGAGGAATAAACCTTTGATTGAAAATTTCTTTGAATCTATCCCAGGTGATATCACCTTCTGGATTATCCTTAATAATCGAATCCCACTAGAACAAAGCTTCATCTTTGAGTGCCCAAGAAGCCACTAATATTTTCTGGTCATCTCTTAGCTGGAGATGCTAAAGAATTCTTTCGACAGAACGCATCCAATCCTGGGTTTGACTAATGGAGTCATTTCCCGAGAATGGTACTCCACCCAGATTTCGATACTTCTGTAATAAAGCTTTTAGATCTGGTTCTGCATTCCTTATTCTGTTTCTGACACTCATTTTCTAGTACTTCTGCAATTAGCAGACGAAGTGTCAGGTCATAGAAAAGATAATTTAAAGCATAGAAACATATACTTGAATGTAAATGTGTCTATCGAGGTGTATTTCATTCTGCTTTACTCATACTAGGATATTACTGATCCTATCTGTAATGAGTTACTCGTCCTAGAACACTACTGGTTCTATTTATGACGAGCTCGTTCATAAGTTATATTCGAGGCTTAACCAAAGCTCTGATACCATGTTTGTGACGACCCAAACCCCTAACACGGCGGCTTAGGTAATCTTTGGGAATATAACACATAAACAGATAACAGCAGATACAGACATAAATAAATACACCAGATAATGCACAACAGAATATACTGGATATAATAAACATCAGAGTTACATATGATACAGGATCATTCTTAGTACAAGTACAGTTCAGCTATACATAAATGTCTATAGCGGAAAACAACACAATATGTACAATATGAGCTAAACAGCATAAAAAGAGATAAATGATAGAACCCATCTTCAGCTCCAGCTATCCGGAAAGAGCCTGCTACAACCTGAATACAAGGCTGCCTGTGTAGAAATAGGGGCACCCGAGTTTGCAAGTGAAACAAACTACGAGTCAGTCATGGGACTGGTATGAGAAATCTACTTAACATCTTTTACAAAATGGAAAATCGCAGGACCAAGCCACTTTCGCGGAATGGGTTTACTCCAGTGATTGCCAATGCTTTAAAACAAGTAAATCTTTTTAACATCGCAATGCTTTTTATAAAAATGAAGCCATTATAAGACTCAGGTCCCATCACACAATGCAACGCAAACCGGAGGATAGAGTTTTACCTTACAATGTCCAAAATATGCTTGATACGGTCAAAACAAATCATTTGATATTATTGCTAGTGTTTATATGTTTCAAAAACAGTCTGAATCATAACTATCAATCATAGGCGGCATTAATGCCCCATACCACTATGTTGCCATATATAGATATACAACAAAATTGCACGATGTCGTGTTTGGAAATTGGATTTCCGTCATGAACCGAGGCAAGGGATCGTCCTCACCGCTTCGAGACAATCTAGCCCATGTCTCAGGCAAGCGCGCAGACAAACCTTGGATCGTCTGGGCCGATCGACCGATGTGGATTAAAATAACTGAACACTGCGTTTCCCCGCCCTTTGGGGCGTAAATGAGCCAACGAATGACTCCATCGGTCCCGGATCGACTGATATAACCGAGGCGCCTCGCAACAGCAACTACCACACAGGTGAAAGTAATATAAATGTCAGGGCTGGTAGGTCACTGACACCACCCTAGCTAGAAGGAAACGCATGTCCTCCCTGATGTCCTCTCCCGTTTCTGGTCCATACCGGGGTGTGAGGCTCGCGAAACAACGATATACACAAAGCTATGCCACAAAGGCGGTGCTTTGATCATCAACCACAAAGCTCTGCTTTTCAACAAAAGCTTTGATCACAGAATCTCTGTATGCCACGTTGTCAACATACAACGTAAAACACACATCCATTTACAAGTCCGTTCTGGGTCTGAACGAAACCGGAGGATCTTTATTCCTCGCTCATCCGTATAATCAACATGTACGTCCGGACGGTTACTACTTCAGCCCCTTTTAGGTAGCTACTCCCATCATGAGCATCCGTTGCAGCCCTCCATTCAACATGAAGATCATCGTTCTTGCGCCATCTTCATATCTTCGACTTTTAATCGTCGATCAATTATTTGAAATGAGAATTAACTCGGCCTTTTCAAATAATTCACGTATATTTAGATTTTCAAATCAATTCATTTCAATGGTTAAATTATTCGACAACAATCATTTCGTTCTTTAATGTAATTTTCACGCCAAACACATTCAACCATCAAATATCTAATAAACCGAGCAAATGCAGTTTATTTTCCATTCCACATCGTTTATAATATTTTATCACTATTTGTCGCTATTTTTATTTATTTAAAACTAGCAAATTCATTCAAATGACGCTTCAGGCCATAACGCGGTCGTGGCACTGTTTTTCTTCAGATTTGATTTACATATATCTGAAAATCTAACCGTTGGATCTTCACGAATTTTATATCATTAGAAAGATCTTTTCAAAACGAATCCAATGGTTTCAGTTTTAGGGAAATCCGACGGTCGGATCTCCCACAATAATCATTTGAAGTTTCGATTTCAAATATCGAACTGTAGCGTCGTTATTTGATTTAATTTAATTATAATTATATATATAATTATAATCGATTCTGGCGTTGTTTTTCTTCAGATTTGAATTAAATATTCCAGACAATCTAACCGTTGGATCTTTACAAAGTTGGTGTCATTGGAAAGATATTTCCAAGGCGGACCCAACGGTTGCAGTTTCAGGAAAATCCGATGGTTGGATCTTCCTCAATAATCGTTTGAAATCACAGTTTCAAAATACGAACTGCAACTTCGTTATTCGATTTATTTTTATTATATTTATATATAAATATAATTCCTCTTTCGATTTCAAAACCATATTCGTTTCATACATTTGATAAAAATGATATTTTTATCCAACAGGTATTTATTTCAGCACATCACTATTTTTAACAATTCATATATATATATAACATAAATGTGATTTTTATTATAAACAATTTATTTCCAAACATGATTATTTTATTTAATTCAAACAGGTGATAAAAATGTGATTTTTATTATAAAACAATTTATTTCAAAACATGATTATTTTATATAGTTCAAGCAGGTGATAAAAATGTGATTTTTATTGTAAAACAATTTATTTCAAAATACGAATACCATTCAACACATTAATTTCTATTCAACGAATGAATTTCTATTCAACACATGAATGTTATTTCAACAAATGAAAATAATTCTAACACATGAATATTATTGAAAATTTCGGCAACATAACGGCATGGTAGTTAAAACCGGGAGCGTATCGATGTACGACTCCATGCTCTACCTTAAAACCTTGCAGTTTTTGACAATGGGGATTCATGCATCTAATTCGCACGTAGACGAACATGTTTTTCTTTCATTTCCACAACCTATTCTATTTTTGTTTTCAACCATAAATGGGTATTTTCAACCACAATCAATCATTCTCAACCACAAACAATTCTATCAACCATTCGCATTATTCACCAAATTCCACATCAACCAAATAATCCAAACAATAACACAACCAATAAATATTGTCCATGGTCTGTGGACGAGGGGAGTACATATATATATATATATATATACGTATACAAATGTATTTCAATCCATTTCAATTCATTTCAATGTCATTTTACTGCATATATAATGTTTACAATGCCTATATAACTTATACATCGAACATACAACCTATACAATGCTTATACATGAGGTGCACATTGCTTATATAACTCGTACATTGACTATATAATTTATACATCATTGTATTCCATATCGTTTATAACATAGAAATCTCACAATCGGTTCCACTCCACCAAAAATTGCAGAAGGCTCATAAAAATATGCGGTCTCTTCTAAAATGTAGAAGACGTCCTCACGGTCCAGGCGTCTCTTGTTTCACTAAATTTCGTCAACATAGCAAAAAGATACGATTTTTAGAAGTTATTCAAATTTCGCGACGGTTTAAAGATGTTAAAACAGTTCAAAATATAAAAACGCGTATACCTTTAGAATTTGTTCGAACTGGGGTTCGGATTTTTCGATCTATCCGTTCAGTGGTTTGCAGATCAGGTTACGCCACGATGGAGTGCTCCGAACGACGCGCCAGGGGGTGCCAACCACAGCCAGCTCGAGCTCAGATCGGGAGGATAAACCAGGCGCGAACGGTGGCACTTCCCAGCCTCGATACTTGCGATTCACGAAGGGATAGGGGTCGAGAGTGTTATGGATTTGGAGACGGAGGAAAACTCTACAAAAACCCGAATAGGTGTGTTCGATATTATTGCGTGGATGGGAAGATATAGAGGAGAGAAGTGAGGAAGGTGAAGCCGCCATTCACTGGAGGGATTCGGAGAAGAAAGACGGGGATAGAGAAAAGGATGAGCCCGTAACGACCTGAAATTTCGAACCAATTTGAAAATGCCATTTTGGTCAATTTATAGAATTTGAATATTTAAAGTAATTTATTTTAATTAATAACGACGGGAAATTTATTTTATTAAAGTTAAAAACGAATAAATTTATTTTAATTATATAACGAGCCTGAAATGGCGCGGCAGTTTGAAAATTTGATTTCAAAGTTCAATCGACTGCACATGATTCAAAATAAATCGGATTTTAGCGAAACAAGAAATATTTGAATCTGTTTGATAATATCTTTCCAACGAATCCGAAAAAATCGAAATTCCGTAATGGAAATCAAAAGTTATGATCAAATGAATATTCAGAATAGTCGCTATAGAATTTTTAAGGGCCTGTAAAATAGCCATTTTTCAAACGACCTCGGTTTTCGACGAAACCACTTCTGTTGGATCCGGAATGTCGAATTATTGCTAGGTTTCAATTTTCAGAATTTTTCGAATTAATCTGTGAGCGTGGCAAGTGAAAACGCGTTTTACCAGTTGATAGTTAATTTAGATCGACCCGAAAATGGTCATTTTTCAAACGGTCTCGGAATTCGACGAAATCAATTTTGTTGGAACCGTATCGTCAAAACATAACCAAAAATAATTTTTCCAGATTTTTCCGGGGTCAGTATGTGGGCCCGGTAATGTGAAATGTACGTTAAAATCGGATACGCGATAACTGTGTATGTGTTAATCAGTTTGGGCCCTATATATACACATATACTTAGGCCACTACCATCAAGTCAGCCCATTTCCACTCCTCCTCCATCATTTTCTTCTTTAATGGCTGAAAATATATTTTATTTTTAAATTAAAATCGAAATAAAGCTCAAAAATAAAATCTCTCGAAACCCTATCGTATTATATGTCAAAACGAAGATCTCGACGACACGAACCCGCGGGTACCCTCAGATCTGACATGCAGCGAACAATGTGGCCGGAATTCGTGGTCAAAGGTTCAAATTTTCGTAACCTAACATGCAAATTTGGGGGTTTTTAATCCGGCAGCAAATCGGAGGAAGTGGCATATGGGTTTCGAAGAGAAGGAGCATACGAACACGTTGGTGGTGGTAGGGGGTTCTATCGTGGTGTGTGCCGCCGGGAATTGGTGTTTTGGTGTGCGATTTCGCCGGTTTAGGGCCCGTCGGAGAGGGGCCTGTCGTCGACCGGAGTTGATGTGCGTTGGAGGGAAGGTGCGCCTCAGGCGTGGCGTTCGAATGGTGGTGGCCGGAGTTGTTCAGGCGACCGGAGTCAACGAGGATGGGCGGTCAAAGTTCGGCTGTTGGGTTCGATGGTTCACGGCTACTGTAGCATACGAGAAAGAGATGGGTGGGAGTTCTCTTGAGAAGGTGATGACGTGTCAAAGAATTAAAGGGTGAGAGAATTTAATTATTAAATTTTATATATTTAAAATTCGTATGATAAAACACTGATATCTCCTTCGTTTTAACTCGGATTTGGACGCCGTTTGTTGCGTTGGGATCGTGGCGGAGTTGCGGACGTTTTGACACTAATTTCACTACCATTGGAGACTGTCGAATTTTGGGCCTTTCTAGACGTCCGATTCAAATTTTAACACAAAAGGTGAGTGTTTTACCACTCATGAAATACTGAATTAATCTCATACTTATCGAATTAATGTATGAAATGAATTGGATTGTATGGTTGTGATTGATTTGGTGAATGATTGTTTGAAATTGACGTGCCAGTGTGTTACATGCAAATAAAATCGATAATTAGTTATTTAAATTTAATTTAAATTTCTAATTTAAATTTCGAGCATTTGTTGATCAGTAATATGATTCAATTTACCGTTTGAATGAAATGATGTGATGGATGCCTTGTTGATTTGACTGTTGATGAATATTATCTGGATTGTTCATTTATTCGGTTCATGATGGTATATGTTATTGACGATGAGTCCCATTTACCCTTGATGTTGCGGGCATCGAATAAACCCGGGATTTTATCGATAAAAATGAATTAAGAACACAGAGTGAAATGATAAATCTCTGTGACCCTGATTTGGATTGAAATGATAGATCCATCCCGAATATCGAGAAATTAAATTTAAATCACTTGGCCATAGGATAGCAAATTATATACGGACACCAGTCGGTTAAATAAAATTTTGTTTAACCATGAATTTTGAAATTTATTGTTTAACGACAATAAGTGATGTTTATAATTTATTTTCCTTTAATTTGAAATTGGAAATACAAATAAAAGGGAAATGAATTTGTGTTGAACTTATAGTTAAATCGAAGGTGGAATTTATTTTAAATCGAAATTATTGAAATTGAACTGGTTGTGTCTGATTTGAGATTTTACTTAAAATCAGCCTTGATTTGAGTTGAAATATGAAATTGAATTCGATATTAGTTATGCATGAAAAAGAATCTTTGAAACGATGAAATGAAATTGAAATTTCGATGTATGTTATAAATCGAATCTGGAATGGGAATATGGATTTAAATCGAATTCGGGTTATTTGAAGTAAATTGAGATTGTTGGAATGGGAATACGGGTTAGAGTTTAACCGTCTGAACTGAATTGGCGAATTTGAAATGAATGAAAATTTGAAATGAAATTTGATCGGGATTGTGAATTTGAATTGATTTACTTGAAGTTGAAATACAACTGCAAGTGTAAACGAAATCTGGTCGAGACGATGCTAATCCCAACTATAGTATGTCAAAACTATTTTTTTTCAAACTATTTTGATAATAAATTAAATTTCCTTATAACTATTTATTTTATAAATTATTTAAATAAAATACTTTATAATTATTAATTATTTATTTTATGAATTATTTTATTGTTTTAATTATTTTGTCAAACTCTACTTTTATTACAAACTATTATTTCAAATTATTTTAATTATACCTTTAAACTATTTAAATATATTGTTAATTAATTTGACATTCAAATTTTATATAAGTTGGAATTAGTTCAAGATGTTGAGCGTAAATGGAAAATCCCAGTTGAATAATATTCTACTTAGAATATGAAAATGAATTTCGAAACATGATATTTTGATATGAAACACGAACTCCTTTGAAAGGTAAAAGCACTGACCGGTGTGAAAAATGTAAACGGTGGGTTGTCAAGGAGACCGGAGTCGACATAAGGCATACTCTCTGTCAGTGTCGATACCACCTTGACAACTGTGTACGCGGTGGAAGTTCCAGAACCGAAGTCGGATGGTATGGAGGCGATTACTGGATTTGAAGAAAGAGAACGATGATGGATTAGCCTTGACCTTCGGGTCATAATTGAAATGACTAAAACAGGAGCCATCCCCGGGTTAATGAGATCGCATCTCTGATCGAACGCGCTCCTTCGAAACCATCTCTATTACTGTTGTGATCGATTTGGGTGCACCCCTTTGAATATGGGAATGTCGTTCGAGGTGGGCGGTAGTTGCGGCTATGCGTTACCACCGGCCTGGGGCCCGCGAATTCGGTAGAATCCTACCGGGGTATTCCTCAGTGCCTTGTCATATTATCCTGATCGAGCCCCTACGATTTTGATTTAACGTGGTCGTATCACGGCGCATCCCTATCCGCCGACGTACTGGTGTGTTATATGCAAACTGTACGGCAATGGTATAAATGGCGTAAGAGTGACATGGTAAGCTGCTTACGCTATTTTCGATATTATACTTTACTGAGTAAACACTATTGTAATAGCGTATTTTACTATGTATGTATTAGTTTAACGGATCCTTGAGAGATGGAAAAATCCCGTAACATCTCTTGAGTTACTGCACCTTGACACCGATATTATTCTGTATTTTAATTTGACTAATATGAGATGATTTAGTGCTGATCCGAGTGTTTGTTGTGTTTTCTTTTATGCAATACGCTCGGGTCAGCAGATGTTGCAGTTAATGAAGATTGTGGGCCTTGGAGATCGAAGACGAAGTTTGGTATATGTATTCACCACATTTTATTTCCGCTGCATTACTGAAGGTAAGTGTATAACTCTGATGATTTAAATGTTGTAACTCGAATGTATATGTTTAAAATGATTTTAAATATTTATTTGTCTATTATATGTGATCCTTCCGCTGTGAGATTCTGTGATTGTTTTTCTTTCTGTCCTTCTTTTTCTTCTTTTTCCCAATAACTATCTGGATTGGCGATTTGTTTGGGTCGACAAGTGTGGTTTATTGTCGATTTAAACGGTCAAAAATCTGGGTCGTTACATCTGGTATCAGAGCAATGGTTAGCGATAACCTTGGCTCTGTTGGGAATTAACTCATTAGAGATGGGGTTAGTAACGCCCTAGAATGAGTTTGAGTGATATATGAGAGAGCGTACTTGTATTTTTGATATAAAATGATTTTTATATTGTGTTGATTATTCTGTTGAATATTTATGGATTCTGGTCGATATATGGGACGCCATACGATCGATAGGAATTTCTAAATGCTCGGACAGAATGACTTAACATAATATTGTTTTCGATTATATTTTAAAATATATCAAACATATATTATTGGTTCAAGTATGTATGTATTCTTTTTAGTAGGTGATAATGTTAAGTTATTACCTATTATGGTTGAATTGATAATAAAATCCAATAAGGAAATTTAATGTATTCAGAATATATTTGAAATAGAATACCTGTAGGTGTAATTGGCATAAGAGGTTTGTGATCGAAATAGAAATGAACTTGAAACTTGATCCTGGGTATTTTTGAAATAGTTTTGTTAAAGTTGTGAATAATATCATATTATGGGTATTTTCGAAAAGAATGGTTTAAAGGATCTTTAAGAAATAAGTGTGTAATTCCTCCTCGGACGTCAGAAATGACTTCGATAATGAGTGCACGCATTATCGATGTTTATTCTGAAGAGTTTAAAGTGGGGAAGAGAACACTCCGTATTTTCATAACTAGTTTGAAAGGATTTTGGATTTAAGTTCCTATAGTATAAGTTTGTATAAAAGTATAGGTATATGATATTTAAAACCGAGTTTAAAAATTTAACTGGAATTGAAATTTTATATTCTTTCCTAAGTAAAGTTTGGGATTTAAAAAAATTCATATGATATGGTTTATAAAATAGTATAAGTATATATGGGTGTTATTTTAAACTTGGATTATAAGACCCGGAATCAAGAAACTTGAGTTATTTCAGTTAGTGGTAATGAGTTGAAATTTAGTACTCGACTTATTGGAGTTTTAGACTTCGGAACCATAGAAAGGACTTAAGAATTTAGGGGTCGTCACGGAACTCTTAAGTATGGATGATGATAAGGGAAACAAATTCCGACTTTAGTTAGTGATGGTGCTAGTAGAAATTGAAAGTAATGAAGAAGTTAATAGAATTTGAGTGGTCGTTAAGATGCTTAAGCAGGCGATAATAAGGAAACGAACTTTGCCAAGGAAATTTATATATATAAATAAATGGTTTGAATATAACGCACCGCGCAGCGACAGTTCGCGAATTTCGACCATGGACTTTGAATGAACGTAGCGGGAGATCCGACCATCGGATTCTCCTAAAACCGGAACCGTTGGGTTCGTATCGAAAAGAGCTTTCCAGCGAATATGAGAGATTTGAAATCTAACGGTTGGATTTGGAAATATGTCCAAATCAAAATTGGAAAAGGTCGCTATGACCGCAGTTCGGTAGCCGTTATTGGAAACCGACTGAAATATCGATAATAAAATTTTTAAAAATATGAATAATTTGTGTAAAATCATAATAAGTGAGTTGGGAAGAATTGGGATGAAAGTATAAAACTCTAGATGGGTTAAAACTCATTTGGACGGTACATCGAATATAAACCTAAGTATGAACAATGAAATGGAATGTAAATCATCTTGTCGAATGGTGTATAACCTAAATTTAGTAGAGGAATCGAGTCAAATGGAGTTTAACTCAGGAAATTGAATAAAATGATCTGAGAACTAATTTTGGAAAATATTATTTTAAATTACTGTTTTAGAATTTATATGTGCTTAATATCGGTTCGTTCTCTTTTCGAGGACGAAAAGACTTTAAGTGGGGGAGAATGTAACGACCTGAAATTTCGAACCAATTTGAAAATACCATTTTGGTCAATTTATAGAATTTGAATATTTAAAGTAATTTATTTTAATTAATAACGACGGGAAATTTATTTTATTAAAGTTAAAAACGAATAAATTTATTTTAATTATATAACGAGCCTGAAATGGCGCGGCAGTTTGAAAATTTGATTTCAAAGTTCAATCGACTGCACAGGATTCAAAATAAATCGGATTTTAGCGAAACAAGAAATATTTGAATCTGTTTGATAATATCTTTCCAACGAATCCGAAAAAATCGAAATTCCGTAATGGAAATCAAAAGTTATGATCAAATGAATATTCAGAATAGTCGCTATATAATTTTTAAGGGCCTGTAAAATAGCCATTTTTCAAACGACCTCGGTTTTCGACGAAACCACTTCTGTTGGATCCGGAATGTCGAATTATTGCTAGGTTTCAATTTTCAGAATTTTTCGAATTAATCTTTGAGCGTGGCAAGTGAAAACGCGTTTTACCAGTTGATAGTTAATTTAGATCGACCCGAAAATGGTCATTTTTCAAACGGTCTCGGAATTCGACGAAATCAATTTTGTTGGAACCGTATCGTCAAAACATAACCAAAAATAATTTTTCCAGATTTTTCCGGGGTCAGTATGTGGGCTCGGTAATGTGAAATGTACGTTAAAATCGGATACGCGATAACTGTGTATGTGTTAATCAGTTTGGGCCCTATATATACACATATACTTAGGCCACTACCATCAAGTCAGCTCATTTCCACTCCTCCTCCATCATTTTCTTCTTTAATGGCTGAAAATATATTTTATTTTTAAATTAAAATCAAAATAAAGCTCAAAAATAAAATCTCTCGAAACCCTATCGTATTATATGTCAAAACGAAGATCTCGACGACACGAACCCGCGGGTACCCTCAGATCTGACATGCAGCGAACGATGTGGCCGGAATTCGTGGTCAAAGGTTCAAATTTTCGTAACCTAACATGCAAATCCGGCAGCAAATCGGAGGAAGTGGCATATGGGTTTCGAAGAGAAGGAGCATACGAACACGTTGGTGGTGGTAGGGGGTTCTATCGTGGTGTGTGCCGCCGGGAATTGGTGTTTTGGTGTGCGATTTCGCCGGTTTAGGGCCCGTCGGAGAGGGGCCTGTCGTCGACCGGAGTTGATGTGCGTTGGAGGGAAGGTGCGCCTCAGGCGTGGCGTTCGAATGGTGGTGGCCGGAGTTGTTCAGGCGGCCGGAGTCAACGAGGATGGGCGGTCAAAGTTCGGCTGTTGGGTTCGATGGTTCACGGCTACTATAGCATACGAGAAAGAGATGGGCGGGAGTTCTCTTGAGAAGGTGATGACGTGTCAAAGAATTAAAGGGTGAGAGAATTTAATTATTAAATTTTATATATTTAAAATTCGTATGATAAAACTCTGATATCTCCTTCGTTTTAACTCGGATTTGGACGCCGTTTGTTGCGTTGGGATCGTGGCGGAGTTGCGGACGTTTTGACACTAATTTCACTGCCATTGGAGACTGACGAATTTTGGGCCTTTCTGGACGTCCGATTCAAATTTTAACACAAAAGGTGAGTGTTTTACCACTCATCAAATACTGAATTAATCTCATATTTATCGAATTAATGTATGAAATGAATTGGATTGTATGGTTGTGATTGATTTGGTGAATGATTGTTTGAAATTGACGTGCCAGTGTGTTACATGCAAATAAAATCGATAATTAGTTATTTAAATTTCTAATTTAAATTTCGAGCATTTGTTGATCAGTAATATGATTCAATTTACCGTTTGAATGAAATGATGTGATGGATGCCTTGTTGATTTGACTGTTGATGAATATTATCCGGATTGTTCATTTATTCGGTTCATGATGGTATATGTTATTGATGATGAGTCCCATTTACCCTTGATGTTGCGGGCATCGAATAAACTCGGGATTTTATCGATAAAATAGAATTAAGAACACAGAGTGAAATGATAAATCTCTGTGACCCTGATTTGGATTGAAATGATAGATCCATCCCGAATATCGAGAAATTAAATTTAAATCACTTGGCCATAGGATAGCAAATTATATACGGACACCGGTCGGTTAAATAAAATTTTGTTTAACCATGAATTTTGAAATTTATTGTTTAACGACAATAAGTGATGTTTATAATTTATTTTCCTTTAATTTGAAATTGGAAATACAAATAAAAGGGAAATGAATTTGTGTTGAACTTATAGTTAAATCGAAGGTGGAATTTATTTTAAATCGAAATTATTGAAATTGAACTGGTTGTGTCTGATTTGAGATTTTACTTAAAATCAGCCTTGATTTGAATTGAAATATGAAATTGAATTCGATATTAGTTATGCATGAAAAAGAATCTTTGAAACGATGAAATGAAATTGAAATTTCGATGTATGTTATAAATCGAATCTGGAATGGGAATATGGATTTAAATCGAATTCGGGTTATTTGAAGTAAATTGAGATTGTTGGAATGGGAATACGGGTTAGAGTTTAACCGTCTGAACTTAATTGGCGAATTTGAAATGAATGAAAATTTGAAATGAAATTTGATCGGGATTGTGAATTTGAATTGATTTACTTGAAGTTGAAATACAACTGCAAGTGTAAACGAAATCTGGTCGAGACGATGCTAATCCCAACTATAGTATGTCAAAACTATTTTTTTTCAAACTATTTTGATAATAAATTAAATTTCCTTATAACTATTTATTTTATAAATTATTTAAATAAAATACTTTATAATTATTAATTATTTATTTTATGAATTATTTTATTGTTTTAATTATTTTGTCAAACTCTACTTTTATTACAAACTATTATTTCAAATTATTTTAATTATACCTTTAAACTATTTAAATATATTGTTAATTAATTTGACATTAAATTTTATATAAGTTGGAATTAGTTCAAGATGTTGAGCGTAAATGGAAAATCCCAGTTGAATAATATTCTACTTAGAATATGAAAATGAATTTCGAAACATGATATTTTGATATGAAACACGAACTCCTTTGAAAGGTAAAAGCACTGACCGGTGTGAAAAATGTAAACGGTGGGTTGTCAAGGAGACCGGAGTCGACATAAGGCATACTCTCTGTCAGTGTCGATACCACCTTGACAACTGTGTACGCGGTGGAAGTTCCAGAACCGAAGTCGGATGGTATGGAGGCGATTACTGGATTTGAAGAAAGAGAACGATGATGGATTAGCCTTGACCTTCGGGTCATAATTGAAATGACTAAAACAGGAGCCATCCCCGGGTTAATGAGATCGCATCTCTGATCGAACGCGCTCCTTCGAAACCATCTCTATTACTGTTGTGATCGATTTGGGTGCACCCCTTTGAATATGGGAATGTTGTTCGAGGTGGGCGGTAGTTGCGGCTATGCGTTACCACCGGCCTGGGGCCCGCGAATTCGGTAGAATCCTACCGGGGTATTCCTCAGTGCCTTGTCATATTATCCTGATCGAGCCCCTACGATTTTGATTTAACGTTGTCGTATCACGGCGCATCCCTATCCGCCGACGTACTGGTGTGTTATATGCAAACTGTACGGCAATGGTATAAACGGCGTAAGAGTGACATGGTAAGCTGCTTACGCTATTTTCAATATTATACTTTACTGAGTAAACACTATTGTAATAGCGTATTTTACTATGTATGTATTAGTTTAACGGATCCTTGAGAGATGGAAAAATCCCGTAACATCTCTTGAGTTACTGCACCTTGACACCGATATTATTCTGTATTTTAATTTGACTAATATGAGATGATTTAGTGCTGATCCGAGTGTTTGTTGTGTTTTCTTTTATGCAATATGCTCGGGTCAGCAGATGTTGCAGTTAATGAAGATTGTGGGCCTTGGAGATCGAAGACGGAGTTTGGTATATGTATTCACCACATTTTATTTCCGCTGCATTACTGAATGTAAGTGTATAACTCTGATGATTTAAATGTTGTAACTCGAATGTATATGTTTAAAATGATTTTAAATATTTATTTGTCTATTATATGTGATCCTTCCGCTGTGAGATTCTGTGATTGTTTTTCTTTCTGTCCTTCTTTTTCTTCTTTTTCCCAATAACTATCTGGATTGGCGATTTGTTTGGGTCGACAAGTGTGGTTTATTGTCGATTTAAACGGTCAAAAATCTGGGTCGTTACAGAGCCAATCAAATTTTCTCTATTTATTTATATATTTTTAAATTTCTAAAATACCCCTTATCTCCTACAAACTCCAATCTAAACCCAACGACTGTCGTCCCTAGCTAAATACCCCGATTTCGAACACAATGGGATATCTTTCGTATGCCCATTCGACTATTTCAGTCGGTTTCTCTTCAATTTAAAATATAAAACATTCAATATTTAATTTGAACGTACATTTCAATTTGCCGGGGCCACATACTGATCCCAAAAAATTCCAGAAAAATAAATCTAGCCATGTTTTGACGATACGGTCCAAACAAAACTAGTTTCGTTCAATTTTGAGACCGTTTGAAAAATGGCTATTTTCTTGTCGATCCAATTTAACAGTAATTGACCAAAACACATTTTCCTTCGCCACGCTCACATATTAACTTCAAAAATTATTAAATTTGAAACTTAACAATAATTTGACATCTCGGATCCAACAAGAGTGGTTTCTTCGAATTTTGAGGTCGTATGCAAAATGTCTATTTTCAAGGGCGATATATTCTCTATAGCGACCTTTCTGAAAATTTATTTGGCCATAACTTTTGATTCCCGCTATGAAACTTCGATTTTTCAGATTCGTTAGAAAGATATTCACTAACAGATTTAAATATTTTTGGTTTCACTAAAATCCATTTTATTTTGCACCCGGTACAGTCAGTTAAAGTTCGAATTCAATTTTTGAAACTACAGCGCCATTTTTGGCCTTGTTTATAATTTAAAATAATTATATTTATTTTCAACCATCGATTCAAACATACTTTTCATCCTTATTATTTAAAATATTTATATTAAATATTTAAAATCCCCTATTTTAGCCAATTTAAAAATTTTAAACGGTTCAGATTTTCTGGGTTGTTACAACAAATATGCGAAGGTGTTTTACCTGATTACTTAATCACTAAGCAACCTGCTTAGTCAAAACGTAAATATGAATATTCTACTAATATTTGAAAACCTTTTCGTCTTATTCACACAAATTCTACTCTTAGAGTCGAAATGTGTTTTAAAAAACAGTACTATTTAATGATGAGTATTATATATATTTGAAATGGTAGAGTTTCAAACATGCGGCAGTGTTTTACCTGATTACTTGAGCACCAAGAAACCTACTTATTCGATGCAAACATCAAAGTTTCACTTATTTTTTGAAACTTTCTTGATCTTATTGGCGCGGATCCAGGGTCCAAACGGTAAAATGCAAATGATGAGTGTAATAGCGCTTTAAAATATAGAATAGCAAACATGCGGCAGGGTTTTACCAGATTACTTAGTCAGTATGTAACCTGCTCAATCTATATGAAAATATTAATATTCTATTAATATTTAAAAACTTTTTCGTTTTATTCACACAAATTCTACTCCCAAAGTCAAAACATGTTTTTAAAAACACTATTATTTAATGATGAGTATTGTATGTATTTGAAATGGTAGAGTTTCAAACAAGCGGCAGTTTTTTACCGGGTTACTTGAGCACCAAGAAACCTACTTAATCGATGCAAACATCAAAGTTTCACTTATATTTTAAAACTTTCTTGATCTTATTGGAGCGGATCTAGGGTCCAAACGGTAATATACAAATGATGAGTGTTATAGATGCTTTAAAATGTAGAATAACAAACATGCGGTAGTGTTTTACTTGATTACTTAGTCAATAAGCAACCTGCTCAGTCTATATGAAAATATTAATATTCTACTAATATTTAAAAACTTTTTCGTTTTATTCACACAAATTCTACCCCCAAAGTCAAAACATGATTTTAAAAACACTATTATTTAATGATGAGTATTGTATGTATTTAAAATGGTAGAGTTTTAAACATGCGGCAACATTTTACCAGATTACTTGAGCACCAAGAAACCTACTTATTTGATGCAAACATCAAAGCTTCACTTATATTTTGAATCTTTCTTGATCTTATTGTTGCGGATCCAGGGTCCAAACGGTAATATGCAAATGATGAGTGTTATAGATGCTTTAAAATGTAGAATAGCAAACATGCGGCAGTGTTTTACCTGATTACTTAGTCACTAAGCAACCTCCTCAATCAATATGAAAATATGAATATTCTACTAAAATTTTAAAACTTTTTCGTCTTATTCAGACAAATTCTACTCCCAAAGTCGAAATGTGTTTTTAAAAACACTATTATTTAATGATGAGTACTATATGTATTTGAAATGATAGAGTTTCAAACATGCAGCAGTGTTTTACCTGATTACTTGAGCACCAAGAAACCTAGTTTTTCGATGCAAACATCAAAGTTTCCCTTATATTTTGAAACTTTCTTGATCTTATTGGCGCGGATGCAGGGACCAAATAGTAATATGCAAATGATGAGTGTTATAGATGCTTTAAAATGTAGAATAGCAAACATGCGGCAGTGTTTTACCTAATTACTTAGTCATTAAGCAACCTGCTCAGTCAATATGAAAATATGAATATTCAACTAATATTTGAAAACTTTTTCGTCTTATTCACACAAATTCTACTCCCAAAGTAGAAACGAGTTTTTAAAAACAATATTATTTAATGATGAGTATTATATGTATTTGAAATGGTAGAGTTTCAAATATGCGGCAGTGTTTTACCTGATTACATGAGAACCAAGAAACCTACTTATTCGATGCAAACATCAAAGTTTCACTTATATTTTGAAACTTTCTTGATCTTATTGGCGCGGATTGAGGGTCCAAACGGTAATATGCAAATGATGAGTGTTATAGATGCTTTAAAATGTAGAATAGCAAACATGCGGCAGTGTTTTACCTGATTACTTAGTCACTAAACAACCTGCTCAGTCAATATGAATATTCTATTAATATTTGAAAACTTTTTCGTCTTATTCACACAAATTCTACTACCTAAATCGAAATGTGTTTTTAAAAACACTATTATTTAATGATGAGTATATATGTATTTGAAATGGTAGAGTTTCAAACATGCGGCAGTGTTTTACCTGATTACTTAATCACCAAGAAACCTACTTATTCGATGCAAACATCAAAGTTTCACTTATATTGTGAAGCATTCTTGATCTTATTGGTGCGGATCCAGGGTCCAAACGGTAATATGCAAATGATGAGTGTTATAGATGTTTTAAAATGTAGAATAGCAAACATGCGGCAGTGTTTTACCTGATTACTTAATCACTAAGCAACCTGCTCAGGCAAAACGAAAATATGAATATTCTACTAATATTTGAAAACCTTTTCGTCTTATTCACACAAATTCTACTTCTAAAGTCGAAATGTGTTTTAATAAACACTATTATTTAATGATGAGTATTATATGTATTTGAAATGGTAGAGTTTCAAACATGCGGCAATGTTTTACCTGATTACTTGAGCACCAAGAAACCTACATATTCAATCCAAACATCAAAGTTTCACTTATATTTTGAAACTTTCTTGATCTTATTGGCGCGGATCGAGGGTTTGAACGGTAATATGCAAATGATTAGTGTTATAGATGCTTTAAAATATAGAATAGCAAACATGCGGCAGTATTTTACCTGATTACTTAGTCACTAAGCAACCTGCTCAGTCTATATGAAAATATTAACATTCCATTAATATTTAAAAACTTTTTCGTTTTATTCACACAAATTCTACTCACAAAGTCGAAACATGTTTTTAAAAACACTATTATTTAATGATGAGTATTGTATGTATTTGAAATGGTAGAGTTTCAAACATGCGGCAGTGTTTTACCTGATTACTTGAGCACCAAGAAACCTACTTATTCGATGCAAACATCAAAGTTTCACTTATATTTTGAAGCATTCTTGATCTTATTGGTGCGGATCCAGGGTCCAAACGGTAATATGCAAATGATGAGTGTTATAGATGCTTTAAAATGTAGAATAGCAAACATGCGGCAGTGTTTTACCTGATTACTTAATCACTAAGCAACCTGCTCAGGCAAAACAAAAATATGAATATTCTACTAATATTTGAAAACCTTTTCGTCTTTTTCACACAAATTCTACTCCTAAAGTCGAAATGTGTTTTTATAAACACTATTATTTAATGATGAGTATTATATGTATTTGAAATGGTAGAGTTTCAAACATGCGGCAGTGTTTTACCTGATTACTTGAGCACCAAGAAACCTACTTATTCAATGCAAACATCAAAGTTTCACTTATATTTTGAAACTTTCTTGATCTTACTGGCGCGGATCCTGGGTCCAAACGGAAATATGAAAATGATGAGTGTTATAGATGCTTTAAAATGTAGAATAGCAAACATGCGACAGTGTTTTACCTGATTACTTAGTCACTAAGCAACCTGCTCAGTCAATATGAAAATATGAATATTCTACTAATATTTGAAAACCTTTTCGTCTTATTCACACAAATTCTACTCCTAAATTCGAAATGTGTATTTATAAACACTATTATTTAATGATGAGTATTATATGTATTTGTAATGGAAGAGTTTCAAACATGCGGCAGTGTTTTACCTGATTACTTGAGCACCAAGAAACCTACTTATTCGATGCAAACATCAAAGTTTCACTTATATTTTGAAACTTTCTTGATCTTATTGGCGCGGATCCAGGGTCCAAACAGTAATATGCAAATGATGAGTGTTATAGATGCTTTAAAATATAGAATAGAAAACATGCGGCAGTGTTTTACCTGATTACTTAGTCACTAAGAAACTTGCTCTGTCAATATGAAAATATGAATATTCTACTAATATTTGCAAACTTTTTCATCTTATTCACACAAATTCTACTCTCAAAATCAAAACATGTTTTTAAAAACACTATTATTTAATGATGAGTATTATATGTATTTGAAATGGTAGAGTTTCAAACATGCGGCAGTGTTTTACCTGATCACTTGAGCACCAAGAAACCTACTTATTCGATGCAAACATCAAAGTTTCGCTTATATTTTGAAACTTTGTTGATCTTATTGGCACGGATCCAGGGTCCAAAAATTTTTAAAAGAATTTTAAAACAGAAATCAGTAATTACCTTTTATAATTTCAGTTTATAAAAAAAAACAGTTTATAAAACTAGAAAAAAAATTACAGTAATTAGCTATAAATCAGTTTTATAAAACAAAAATAAAAATAAATTAAATTAAATGCTTACCGTGGTATGCGAAGGGGAGGAGGGAAGTCGAGGGCGGCTCAGGCGGCGTTCGGAGGTTCAGCGAGGCGTCGCGGCGGTGGTTCGAGGCTTCGACGAGGGGGCTGCTTCGATTAGTCGAGGGTTGCTTCGGGGTGTGGTTCGGTGGGAGGAGGAGGTTGGTCTGACTGGGGGCTTCGGTGAAGGGTTCGTCGGCGTCATTCGAGGGTCAGGGGGCGGCGCGGTTTAGTTTCTAGGTTTTTTTTTTTTTCTGATTAATGATCGGGGGGGGGGGGGGGGCAAGGCAGAAAGAAAAGGGGAGGGAATAGGTTTTTTTATTATTTTATTTTATTATTTAATTATTAAATTATGCACAAGGGTTGACTTTTACATATGACCTCTAAACGAGGCCCACCGCCTGTCGTCCATAGCGTTTTACCCCCATTCTGAACACAATGGGATATGTATCGTAAGCTGGTTTGATCGTTACAATCAGTTTCCGTTAAATTTACATTTAAATCGCTATATTGAATTTTAAACGTACATTTCAAATTACCGGGGCCACATACTAACTAGAAAAATTCCCGAAAAATGTTTTCTAGCTTCGTATTGACGATACGGTCCTAACAAAACTAATTTCGTCGAATTCTGAGACCGTTAGAAAAATGGCCAATTTCCAGTCAATTAAAATCAACTGAAACTGGTCAAACGCGTTTTCCTTTGCCACGCTCACATATTGATTCGAAAAATTATGAAACTTGAAACCTAGCAATAGTTTGACATCACGGACCCAACAAAAGTGGTTTCGTCGAAATCCGAGGTCATTTGCAAAATGTCCATTTTTAAGGGCCTGAATTCCATAGCGACTATTCAGAATTTTCAACTGGACATATCTTTTGATTCCCGATATGAAATCTTGATTTGTCGGATTCGTTGGAAAGATATTCACTATTAGATTCCATTATTTTTGGTTTCACTAAAATCCGGATTGTTTTGCACCCGGTACATTCAATTGAAGTTTGAAATCGAATTATCGAACTACCGCGCCATTTTCAATTCTATTTATAATTATATATAAATATTTATATTCTAACGACGACGCGTTTAATTCATACGTTCGAATTATATTCAAAATAAATTTCTCGCCGATATTATTTAAAATAATTCATTTTAAATAATCAAAACTCGCTATAATTCACAAAATAAAAATTTTAAACTGGCCCAGATTTTCCGGGTTGTTACAGTCCAAACGGTAATATGCAAATGATGAGTGTTATGGATGCTTTAAAATATAGAATATCAAACATGCGGCAGTGTTTTACCTGATTACTTAGTCAGTAAGCATCCTGCTCGGTCAATATGAAAATATGAATATTCTACAAATATTTGAAATTTTTTTCTTCTTATTCACACAAATTCTACTCCCAAAGTCGAAACGTATTTTTAAAATACTATTATTTAATGATGAGTATTATTTGTATTTCAAATGGTAGAGTTTCAAACATGCGGCGTTGTTTTACCTGATCACTTGAGCACCAAGAAACCTACTTATTCGATGCAAACATCAAAGTTTCACTTATATTTTGAAACTTTCTTGATCTTATTGGCGCGGATCCTGGGTCCAAACGGTAATATGCAAATGATGAGTGTTATAGATGATTTAAATGTAGAAAACAAACATGCGGCAGTGTTTTACCTGATTACTTAGTCACTAGGAAACCTGCTAAGTCAATATGAAAATATGAATATTCTACTAATATTTGAAAACTTTTTCGTCTTATTCACACAAATTCTACTCCTAAAGTCAAAATATGTTTTTATAAACACTATTATTTAATGATGAGTATTATATGTATTTGAAATGGTAGAATTTCAAACATGCGGCAGTGTTTTACCTGATTACTTGAGCACCAAGAAACCTACTTATTCGATGCAAACATCAAAGTTTCACTTATATCTTGAAACTTTCTTGATCTTGTTGGCGCGGATCCAGGGTCCAAACGGTAATACGCAAATGATGAGTGTTATAGATGCTTTAAAATATAGAATAGCAACCATGCGGCAGTGTTTTACCTGATTATTTAGTCACTAAGCAACCTGCTTAGTCAAAATGAAAATATGAATACTCTACTAATATTTGAAAACTTTTTCTTCTTATTCACACAAATTCTACTCCCAAAGTCAAAAAGTATTTTTAAAAATACTATTATTTAACGATGAGTATTATATGTATTTGAAATGGTAGAGTTTCAAACATGTGGCAGTGTTTTACCTGATCACTTCAGCACCAAGAAACCTACTTATTCGATGCAAACATCAAAGTTTCACTTATATTTTGAAACTTTCTTGATCTTATTTGCGCGGATCCTAGGTCCAAACGGTAATATGCAAATGATGAGTGTTATAGATGCTTTAAAATGTAGAATAGCAAACATGCGGCAGTGTTTTACCTGATTACTTAGTCACTAAGCAACCTACTCAGTTAATATGAAAATATGAATATTCTACTAATATTTGAAAACTTTTTCGTCTTATTCACACAAATACTACTCCCAAAATCGAAACATGTTTCTAAAAACACTATTATTTAATGATGAGTATTATATGTATTTGAAATGGTATAGTTTCAAACATGCGGTTATGTTTTACCTGATTATTTGAGACGACCCGAACTTCCCCGTGAAGGAAAGCACGGGTAGAATTAAGTACAAGACAAAATAGAACGCATACAGGAGAACATTTCATTGTTATTACAACAATTCCATCAGATACAAGAATATACCGAGAATAAATGAATAAATTACATTCAACAAATATCAGAGATTTAAATTACATTTAAATACATCGCAGCGGAAAATAATACAAAAGCACAACTAGAAGTGATACACGGATACAGAGCTTTCTGAGCATCGTTCCAGCTGTTTATCAGGAACCTATGAATATAAATCTGCAAAACCAAAACTACTAGCTGCCCGTGCGGAAAATAGGGGCACCCAGAGTTTAGGTTAAAACAATAAACTCCAGGTCAGTCATGTGACTGGTGTGAGAACTAAAACAGTTATTAATCTTTATTTTTAAAGTTAGGTAAATCAAGGGACCACGCCGTATAACACGGAACGGGTTTCCTCCCAAGAATACCAGTGCATAAAACAAACAGCGCAATGCTAAATAAAGAAAAATGAAGCTGTTATAAGACCCAGGTCCCATCACACAATGCAACACAAGCCAGAGGATAGGGTTTTTACCTAATAACAGCCAAAGCATGCTTGATACGTTTAAAACACATTATTTGATACTATTATAGTGTATAGTGTCAAAACAATTTCAATCATAAGTATCAATCATAGACGGCATGGGTACCATATATCATGTCGCCATACTAGTTCTACAATTAAAACCGCAATATCACGTATTGGAAATTGGATTCCGTCATGAGCCGAGGCAAGGGGCAAGCTCCTCTCCGATTCGAGACACTCTAGCAAATGTCTCAGGACCCCACTATGATCCTTGGATCTTCAGGGCCGGTCCTCTCTTACTTTTGAGGATTGGCAATTCCTGAACACACGTTTCCCGGTCCTTACAGACCTATATCCGAGGCGCCTCGTATCCAACAACCACACAGGTGAAAAGTATATAAATGTCAGGGTTGGTAGGTCACTGACACCACCTTAGGTAGAAAGAAACGTCGTGCTCTCCCTGCAGTCACTATCCCGTTTTTGACTCATACCGAGGTGTGAGGCTCGCGAATTCACGTTATACACAAAGCTATGCCACACAGGCCGTGCTTTGATCATCAACCACAAGACTTTTCTTTTCAACAGAAGCCTTGATCAATTGCCACTTACGCATGCCACACTGGCAATTCACTCCATGCGACTGATGTCCATCGATATACAACCTCTGAGCTCGTACGTCTCAGAGAAGGGCGTTAAGCAAGAGAATAAATTCTCCGCCGCCAAACAGATGTATATTTAATAGAGATCAATCAACACAGAATAAAATCCAATGTCAGACACACAATCCATTTACAAGTTCGTTCTGGGTGTGAACGAAACCGGAGGCACTTTCCTCGCATATCCATCCATCTCCAAGTACGTCTGGACGATCACCAACTGTTTCCCTCATCTTGGGTGTACAGCCCAATCAAGATCATCAGTAATCACCAAACGATGTGAAGATTTCCGGTCTTCAACCACCGTCTTCATCTTCGACATCTCGTCGAATCGGTTATTCAGAATGGGTATAACCCGGCCTTTCTGAATAACCCACGTATATATTAAACGAATGTTACACAAACACAACAAACGCCTCATTCCAATTCAGAATATTCTTTTATTCACAAAATCACATTCATAGGGAAATGTTCCCATTAATTTTATCCAAGATAAATTCTTCTAAATTTATCCTATAGTCTTCCTTTGGATATCATTTCAAACTAGTCGGGATTAGCGAACCACACCGAAGTAATTATTTATTTTATTTCCCAATCCCAACCTATATATCCCCTGGAGCAAAACTGGTGATACTCCATATCTAACACCACGGTGTTATCGGTAAAATTAATTACCATTTCACGTTCAAATCTAATTAAAGATTTAACTATCGCTTTGGAGCAAAACTAGTGATACTCCACTCTCGATCACTTTTCAGATTTGATAATTTAAATTATCAATTCACTTTTTAATCTAATTAAAGATTCATTAAAACTCCATTTAGTTTTAATCTTCTCAAAAATAAATATTATGTCTTTAACTGGGTTAAAGAACCAATGTCTTCTAAAACACGATTCACGACAACCCAAATCACATTTGATATTAAATGCAAGGCTCTGAATAGGAAATATATCGGCTTATATTCAATATCAAATTCTGAAACCAACATATATCGTATTGGCAATAACGATATAAAATATATCTTTCAAATTCCCAAAACAATATCTGTATAGTCACGAAATCCAACATCGAAATATTCCGAAGATAATTTCGATTCAACTCCACTTTCACTTCACCTATTGGGAATATTGATTACTTTTAAAATCACTTTGAAATTCAATTTATTTATTTAAAAATAAATTGATTTTAATTCTAGTACAAAACTAGTTCATTTTGATAAAAATTTATTTTTATCTTTTCAAATGTGGAATTCTCCAGCTCAATTCTTCCCAAATCATTTCTTATGATTTTACACAAATTATTAATATTTTTAATAATTTTATCAACGCCCGTACAGTCGATTTCCCCCAACGGCCATCGAACTGCACTTACAGCGACCTTTTTCGAATTTGATTTGGACATAATTCCAAATCCAACCGTTAGATTTCAAATTTCTAATATTCATTGGAAAGCTCTTTTCGACACGAACCCAACCGGTTCCGGTTTTAGGAGAATCCGACGGTCGGATCTCCTGCAACGTCAATTCGAAGTCAATGGTCGAAATTCACGAACTGCCGCGGCGCTGCGCGTTCTATTCAGTCCATTATATATATAATATATATATTATATATATTTCGTCGTTTTCCTTTTAAAACGTATTTTATAAATCGTTTTAAATTCGTTTCTAAAACAATTCAACTTCTATATTCAATTTCAAATCGATTTGATTTCAATTCAATTCAAATTCTAATTCGATTTCACTTTAATTTAATTTGAATTTACCTTCCATTTGATTCAATTCGAATTCATTTTAAATTGATTTCAATTCAATTTCAGTTCGTTTTAAATTTCAATTTCAATTTAATTCAATTTGAATTCTTTTCTATTTTATTCGAATTCAAATTCACTTTCTATTCAATTCGAATCGAATTCGTTTTCTATTCGATTCGAATTCATTTCAAATTGATTCAATAGAATTTCCATTTGAATTTTAATCTAATTCAATTTGAATTTCCTTTCAAAATATTAAATTTTGAAATCACTCTTCAATATTCATTATAAAACGAATAAAATCGATATAAACATCGTTCGCGTCAAAATAACGCATCTCCAATCAACACGGCGTTATATTTCAATAATTCGTTATTCTATTCAACAAATGAATATTTGTTCTATTCAACACATGAATCTATATTTCTTTCAACACACGACTAATCTCAACACATGAGTACTGTCAACACATCACTATTTTTGTTATGTAAAATATTTTATAAAACTATGGTATCTATCGTTTGATTTTCAATTAGACTTCTACTAGGAAGTAGTTCTAATTTTAAATATGATAAAGATGTAAATTTCATTGTATAAAATATTTCACTCAACACATGAACATTGTCAACAAATGACTATTTTTATATTCAACACATGAATTATCTTTTATAATATTCATTATTTTCCCGATTGGAATGAGGCCCAATCAATCACCATATAATGTTAATTATACGGATTTCCATACAACACATGTATATAATAGCATTGAAAAATAATCAACCATCAACCAAAGTGCACTACACTGTATAAGCATCAAATATAGATATCTAACGCTTATAACAGCCTGTCAATCAATCGATCGACATATTTAATCAATCAGGATGAGTGAACTTCAAATTTCATCCCAACACCCGTGTGGGGTTTCAAACAATCAAACACAGATTTTATTTGTGTAGTTGGGTGATGTGTAAAATTTATCATCCCAATCAATTTCAGTCAAATCAGTGTATATAAACAAATCGGCCGATTTGTTTATAAATATTCATTTATTCACTTTCACGTTAAAATTATATTTTTAACGATAAAACAATTTATTTTAAAACATGAATTTCTATTCATTTCATTTATCAAATAAAATGATATCTTTTATTTTTCTAACTATTTTAGAAAATTTCGGCGGCATAACGGCACGATACTAGAAACGGGACGAGGCCTAGCCTTATCCCCGGTCTAGTGAAGGCCCACGCCATTCACACATCAATCAAATCCATTCAATATCACCAAACAATTCAATTCAAACCAATTAGACTAACCAACTACACATCCAAACAATTAAACAAACAAGCCATCCATGGTCTGTGGATGACGGGTGTCGGGTGCTACTAAGCACCGTCTGCATCCTAGTATATATATATAACTAGAAAAAGAAATTTGAGTGAGAATTTCTCACCAATAGCTATCCAACTTCACGACACTTCATTGATAAAAATCTTCTTCATTCTCGCCTTTTTATCATCTTCGTTTGTCCGTAGCCACTACATATATAAAAATCACACATTTTTATATTTTGATGTCTTTAAAATAAAAATCACATTTTTATTTATTCATTTTCAATTTAGAAATCATATTTTTATAATCACTTCATATATTTAAAAATCGAATTTTTACTATCCTATTCAATATATAAAAATCAAATTTTCACTTCGATGTTCAATATATAAAAATCATATTTTACTTCTCTATTTTCTATATAAAGATCTCGCCTTTATAAAAAAATATAGATTTCATCATTATAAAAATCGCCACTTTATTTCAACGTATATATAATAAAAATCAGATTTTTATTTCGCTACATATATAAAGTTGCTATTTTTAATATTCCTATCATGTAAAAATTATATCTTTAATACTTTAAAAATATAAAAATCATATTTTCACATTTTCTACATAATAAAAATTATATTTTTAATTCTTTAAAAATATAAAAATCATATTTTTATTTCTTTAAAAATATAAAGATCATATTAAAAAAAATCAAATGTTTTTCAATTTAAATATCAATCGTTTCTTTGCTAACTTCATATAAGAAAAAAAAACTCATCTTCTCTATGTTAAAAATGAAATCTTCATAGTTTTAAAAAAATTGAATCTTTATGGAGATAAACATCTACTTTTTATATAAAGATCGAATTTTTATTATTTATAGAAATATCTCTTTCCTAAAATAATAAAACATCGTCTTTTTAATTTTTTAAAAATCACATCTTTCCTACATTAAAGATCCTACCTTTCTTCATATAAAAATTATATTTTTAATTCAAATCCTTTTACTTAATAAAAATTATCTTAACTTTTGCATAATCAAAATCTATACTTGATTTAAATAAATAAAATAAAACAGATTTTATATAAATAAAAATAATAAAATAATAAATAAAAAAGCTTACATTCGATCGGGGGAAAGGGGGAGGGTTGCCTATGCTCGCTGGAGGTGGGGGAGGCGCGCCGGAGGGGTTTCTTGGCATCGGCAAGGGTGGAGGCGGCCTTGGGAGGTGGTGGCGGTGGGTTGGGATGTAGGCATAGGGGGTTCGGGTGCGGTTTCCATCGAGGAAGGGGGAAGAGAACGAGGGGGAAGAGGGTTCGAGGGGGAGGGGACTGGTTGCGGCGGTGGCGCGTTGGACGGGGTGCGGCGGCGGTGGAATAGCGGGGGGGGGGGGGGGGGGGGGGGGGGCGAGATCGATTTTTTTTTTTTCTAATTTCTGAAATGAACTAACGGGGGGGGCTGAGGGTATAGGAGAGAGGGGTGAGGGTTTTTTTTTGTTTATTTATTTTATTTTATTAATTTGCAAAAAGAAACTTTTTATTTCGAGTTCAAAACGAGGCCCACCGCCTGTCGTCCATAACGTTTAACCCCCATTCCGAACACAATGGGATATGCCACGTAGGACAATTCAATCGTTTCAATCAGTTTCCGTTAAATTTACATTTAAATCGCTATATTGAATTTTAAACGTACATTTCGAATTACCGGGGTCACATACTAACTCTAAAAATTCCAGAAAAATATTTTCTAGCTTCGTATTGACGATACGGTCCTAACAAAACTAGTTTCGTCGAATTCTGAGACCGTTGGAAAAATGGCCAATTTCCAGTCGATTAAAATCAACTGAAACTGGTCAAACGCGTTTTCATTAGCCACGCTCACATATTGATTCGAAAAATTATGAAATTTGGAATCCAGCAATAATTTGACACTGCGGATCCAACAAAAGTGGTTTCGTCGAAATCCGAGGTCGTTTGCAAAATGTCTATTTTTAAGGGCCTGAATTCCATAGCGACTATTCAGAATTTTCAACTGGACATATCTTTTGATTCCCACTATGAAATCTTGATTCTTCGGATTCGTTGGAAAGATACTATCAAATAGATCCTATGATTTTTGGTTTCACTAAAATCCGGATTGTTTTGCACCCGGTACATTCAATTGAAGTTTGAAATCGAATTATCGAACTACCGCGCCATTTTCAATTCCTATTTATAATTATATATAAATATTTATATTCTAACGACGACGTATATAATATATGCGTTCGAATTATATTCAAAACAAATTTCACGTCGATATTATTTAAAATAATCTATTTTAAATGTTCAAAATTGTCGTCCATGGCGAATTATCTAATTGGATATTACTAATCCAATATCTGATGAATTCTTTCGTATGTTTCTAATGTGTCTTGTTCTCGAGCTCTGTAAACCAAAGCTCTGATACCAAACTGAGACGACCTGAACTTCCCCGTGAAGGAAAGCACAGGTAGAATTGAGTACAAGACAAAATAGAACGCATACAGGAGAACATTTCATTGTTATTACAACAATTCCATCAGATACAAGAATATACCGAGTATAAATGAATAAATTACATTCAACAAATATCAGAGATTTAAATTACATTTAAATACATCGCAGCGGAAAATAATACAAAAGCACAACTAGAAGTGATACACGGATACAGAGCTTTCCGAGCATCGTTCCAGTTGTATATCAGGAACCTGTGAATATAAATCTGCAAAACCAAAACTACTAGCTGCCCGTGCGGAAAATAGGGGCACCCAGAGTTTAGGTTAAAACAATAAACTCCAGGTCAGTCATGTGACTGGTGTGAGAACTAAAACAGTTATTAATCTTTATTTTTAAAGTTAGGTAAATCAAGGGATCACGCCGTATAACACGGAACGGGTTTCCTCCCAAGAATACCAGTGCATAAAACAAACAGCGCAATGCTAAATAAAGAAAAATGAAGCTGTTATAAGACCCAGGTCCCATCACACAATGCAACGTGTAATAACCCGTAAAATGCGAGCCAGTTTGAAATTTTTATTTCAGCGATTTTAGTGAATTTTGAATATTTAAAATGAATTATTTTAAATTAAAACGATGAGAAATTTGTTTTGAATAGAATTCGACGTATATATTATATACGTCGTCGTTAGAATATAAATAATTATATATAATTATAAATAGAATTGAAAATGGCGCGGTAGTTCGATAATTCGATTTCAAACTTCAATTGAATGTACCGGGTGCAAAACAATCCGGATTTTAGTGAAACCAAAAAGAATAGGATCTAATAGATAATATCTTTCCAACGAATCCGAATAATCAAGATTTCATAGTGGGAATCAAAAGATATGTCCAGTTGAAAATTCTGAATAGTCGCTATGGAATTCAGGCCCTTAAAAATGGACATTTTGCAAATGACCTCGGATTTTGACGAAACCACTTTTGTTGGATCCGCAGAGTCAAGTTATTGCTAGATTTCAAATTTCATAATTTTTCGAATCAATATGTGAGCGTGGCAAAGGAAAACGTGTTTTGACCATTTCAGTTGATTTTAATCGACTGGAAATTGGCCATTTTTCTAACGGTCTCAGAATTCGACGAAACTAGTTTTGTTAGGACCGTATCGTCAATACGAAGCTAGAAAATATTTTTCTGCAATTTATAGAGTTAGTATGTGACCCCGGTAATTTGAAATGTACGTTTAAAATTCAATATAGTGATTTAAATGTAAATTCAAAGGAAACTGATCGAAACAGTCGAATCAGCTTACGATACATATCCCATTGTGTTCGGAATGGGGGTAATACGCCGTGGACGACAGGCGGTGGACCTCGTTTCGAGGTCATATGTAAAAGTACCTTTTTGAAAAAAATAATTAAATAATTAAATATAAAACCTTTTTTTACATATAACCCCCCCCCCCCCCCGTTCATTTCGATTGCAAACAGAAAAAGAAAAAAAAAACGTTGAACGCGAAATCGCGCTCGCCCCCCCCCCCAAGCGGCGGCGGCGCCTCGATCCGCCCTCCCCCACGCCGACGCGACCTCCTGCTGCCTCGCGCCTCCCTCCTCTGCTGTGCGACGATCCCCAAACCCCTCCCCCCTCGAATCAGCACCGCACCCCGAACCTCTCCCCAGCGCGCCACCCAGACGACCGCCAAAGCCCCCCCCCCCCCCCCCCCCCCGCCGCGAACTCCTCTTCTCCAACCTTCAGGAAATTAAAACAGTAAGTTTTATTATTAATTTTAATTTTATTTATTTATTTCTTACATATATGGTTATGCAAACCTAATTTTATTTTAAAATAAAAGGGGTTAGGCCTTTCAAATGATAATGATGAATGAAAAAGAAGATTAGCGAAAAAGAAAATATAATTTTTATTATATAGAAAGTGTAAAGTTATAATTTTTATGTAAGTAGGATATTAAAAATATGATTTTTATATTTTTAAAGTATTAAAAATATAATCTTTACTATATAGAAATATTAAAAATATGATTTTTATATTTTTAAAGTATTAAAAATATAATCTTTATAGGATAGAGAATATAAAAATATCATCTTTGTGTATGTAGCAAAATAAAAATCTGATTTTTATTTTATATACGTTGAAATGAAGTGTTTATTTTTATAAAGGCGAAAACTTTAACTTTATTTTTATAAAGGCGAAAACTTTATTTTTATAAAGGCGAAAACTTTATTTTTATAAAGGCGAAAACTTCATATTAGAAAAGGCGAAATCTATATTTTTGAAATGGAATTTTTATCTATATAGTAGCAATGTAGAAATTGAATTTTTATCTATATATTAGCGGTAAGGAAATATGATTTTTATATATTGAATAGCATAGTAAAAATTCGATTTTTAAATATATGAAGTGATTATAAAAATATGATTTTTAAATTGAAAACGAATAAATAAAAATGTGATTTTTATTTTAAAGACATCAAAATATAAAAATGTGATTTTTATGTATATAGTGACTACGGGCAACGAAGATGACGAAGACGGGATAACGAAGAAGATTTTCTACAAAAGAAGTGTCGTGAAGTTGGATAGCTATTGGTGAGAATTTCTCACTCTTCAATTTACTTTCTAGTTATATATATATATATATATACTAGGATGCAGACGGTGTTTAGTAGCACCCGACACAATCGTCCACAGACCATGGACTTGTTTGTTTGGCTGTTTGGTGATTGATTGCGATATTGGTTTGAATGTGGTTTGTGGTGTGGAAAATCGAATCGATAAATGGGTTAGGATTAGACGTGCGCCGTTATAAGGCGAAGGAGTAAGGCTAGGTTAGACTCTTACTCCAAATTTTGTGGTTTGCATAACGAAAGTGATTTGATTGATGTGTGAATGGCGTGGGCCTTCACTAGACCGGGGATAAGGCTAGGCCTCATCCCGTTTCTAGTATCGTGCCGTTATGCCGCCGAAATTTTCTAAAATATGTTAGAAAAATAAAAATATCATTTATTGAATAAATGAACTGAATAGAAATTCAAGTGTTAAAATAAAATAGTTTGATCGTTAAAAATATAATTTTTAACGTAAAAATGGATAAATGAATATTTATAAACAAATCGGCCGATTTGTTTATATACACTGATTTGACTGATATCGATTGGGTCGATAAATTTTACACGTCGCCCAACTGCACAAATAAAATCTGTGTTTGATTGTTTGAAACCCCACACGGGTGTTGGGATGAAATTTGATGTTCACTCATCCTGATTGATTAAATATGTCGATCGGTCGATTGACAGACTGTTATAAGCGTCAGATATCTATATTTGATGCTCATACAGTGTAGTGCACTTTGGTTGATGGTTGATTGTTTATTAATGCTATTATATACATGTGTTGCATGGAATCCATATAATTAACGTTATATGGTGATTGATTGGGCCTCATTCCAATCGGGAAAATTATGAATATTATAAAAGAAAATTTATGTGTTGAATATAAAAATAGTCATGTGTTGAAGCTATTCATGTGTTGAGTAAAATATTTTAAATAAAATAAATTTACATCTTTATCATATTTAAAATTAGAACTACTTCTCAGTAGGAGTCTAATTGAAAATCAAACGATAGATACCATAGTTTTATAAAATATTTCACATAACAAAAATAGTGATGTGTTGACAGTACTCATGTGTTGAGATTAGTCGTGGATTGAAAAAATATAGATTCATGTGTTGAATGGGATAAATATTCATTTGTTGAATAAAATAAAGAAGTTGTGAAAAATATAAAGCCGTGTTGATTAGTTTTGCGCCATTTTAACGTGAACGATAATTATATCGATTTTATTCGTTGTATAATGAATATTGAAAAATGATTTCGAAATGAATATTGAAAAACGAATTCGAAATGAATTGAATTGAAAACAAATTCGAAATGAATTGAATTGAAAATGATTTCGAAATGAATATTGAAAAACGAATTCGAAATGAATTGAATTGAAAACGATTTCGAAATGAATTGAATTGAAAACGAATTCGAAATGAATTGAATTGAAAACGATTTCGAAATGAACTGAATTGAAAACGATTTCGAAATGAATTGAATTGAAAACGATTTCGAAATGAATTGAATTGAAAACGATTTCGAAATGAATTGAATTGAAAACGATTTCGAAATGAATTGAATTGAAAACGATTTCGAAATGAATTGAATTGAAAACGATTTCGAAATGAATTGAATTGAAAACGATTTCGAAATGAATTGAAAACGATTTCAAAATGAATTGAATTGAAAACGATTTCGAAATGAATTGAATTGAAAACGATTTCGAAATGAATTGAAAGTGAATTGAAATGAATTCAAATTGAATTAAAATTTGAATTGAATAGAAATGAATTTTAAAACGGATTTATAAAGAAGAATTCAATTTTGGTTTGAATGGAATATAAAAGTTGAATTGTTTCAGAAACGAATTTAAAACGAGTTATAAAATTCGTTTTAAATGGAAATCGACGAAATATATATTATATATATAATATATATAATATAATGGCCTGAATAGAACGCGCCGCGCCGCGGCAGTTCGTGAATTTCGACCATTTATTTTAAACGGACATTGCGGGAGATCCGACCGTCGGATTCTCCTAAAACCGGAACCGTTGGGTTCGTATCGAAAAGAGCTTTCCAATGAATATTATAAATTTGAAATCTAATGGTTGGATTTGGAATTATGTCCAAATCAATTTCAGAAAAGGTCGCTGTAAGTGCAGTTCGATGGCCGTTGTTGGAAATCGACTGTACGGGCCTTGATAAAATTATTAAACATATCTATAATTTGTGTAAAATTATAATATGTGAATTGGAAAGAACTGGGGTGAAAAATTCCATATTTGAAAAGATAAAAATGGATTTTTATCGAAATGAACTAGTTTTGAACTAGAATTGAAATCAATTTATTTTTAAAATAAATAAATTGAATTTGAAAGTGATTTTGAAAATAATCAATATTTCCAATACGTGAATTGGACTGGAGTTGAATCGAAATTATCTTCGGAATATTTCGATGTTGGATTTCGTGACTATACAGATATTGTTATGGGAATTCGAAAGATATATTTTATATCATTATTTCCAATACGATATTTGTTGGTTTCAGAATTTGATATTGAATATAAGCCGGTATATTTTCTATTCAGAGCCTTGTATTTAATATCAAATGTGATTTGGGTTTATCGTGAATCGTGTTTTAGATAACATTGGTTCTTTAACCCAGTTAAAGGCAAGATATCGATTTCTGGAAAGATTAAAACTAAGTGGAGTTTTAATGAATCTTTAATTAGATTAAAGTGTGAATTGATAATTTAAATTATCAAATCTGAAAAGTGATCGGGAGTGGAGTATCACAAGTTTTGCTCCAAAGCGATAGTTAAATCTTTAATTAGATTTGAACGTGAAATGGTAATTAATTTTACCGATAACACCATGGTGTTAGATATGGAGTATCACCAGTTTTGCTCCATGGGATATATAGGTTGGGATTGGGAAATAAAACAAATAATTACTTCGGTGTGGTTCGCTAATCCCGACTAGTTTGAAATGATATCCAAAGGAAGATCAAAGAATAAATTTAGAAGAATTTATGTTTGATAAAATTAATGGGAACCTTTCCCTAAGAATGTGATTTTGTGAATAAAAGAATATTCTGAATTGGAATGAGGCGTTTGTTGTGTTTGTGTAACATTCGTTTATTATATACGTGGGTTATTCAGAAAGGCCGGGTTTATACCCATTCTGAATAACCGATTCGACGAGATGTCGAAGATGAAGACGGTGGTTGAAGACCGGAAGTCTTCACATCGTTTGGGTGATTACTGATGATCTTGATTGGGCTGTACACCCAGGATGAGGGAATCAGTTGGTGATCGTCCAGACGTACCTGGAGATGGATGGATATGCGAGGAAAGTGCCTCCGGTTTCGTTCAGACCCAGAACGAATTTGTAAATGGATTGTGTGTCTGACATTGGATTTTATTCTGTGTTGATTGATTTCTATTAAATATACATCTGTTTGGCGGCGGAGAATTTATTCTCTTGCTTAACGCCCTTCTCTGAGACGTACGAGCTCAGAGGTTGTATATCGATGGACATCAGTCGCATGGAGTGAATTGCCAAGGTGGCATGCGTAAGTGGCAATTGAACAGGGCTTTTGTTGAAAAGCAAAGTCTTGTGGTTGATGATCAAAGCACGGCCTGTGTGGCGTTGCTTTGTGTATAACGTGAATTCGCGAGCCTCACACCTCGGTATGAGTCAAAAAGGGAGACGGACCCAAGGAGTGCATGACGTTTCTTTCTAGCTAGGGTGGTGTCAGTGACCTACCAGCCCTGACATTTATATACTTTTCACCTGTGTGGTTGTTGGATATGAGGCGCCTCGGATATAGGTCTGTAAGGACCGGGAAACGTGTGTTCAGGAATTGCCAATCCTCAAAAGTAAGAGAGGACCGGCCTTGGAGGATCCAGGGGATTGCTGTGTGCGGTCCCGAGGCATTTGCTAGAGTGTCTCAAACGCGGAGAGGAGCTTGCCCCTTGCCTCGACTCATGACAGAATCCAATTTCCAATACGTGATATTGTGGTTTTAATTGTAGAACTAGTATGGCGACATGATAGATGGTACCCATGCCGCCTATGATTGATATTTATGATTGAAATTGTTTTGACACTATACACTTATAATAGTATCAAATGATTTGTTTTAAACGTACCAAGCATGTTTGGCTATTATAAGGGAAAACCCTATCCTCCGGCTTGCGTTGCATTGTGTGATGGGACCTGGGTCTTATAATAGCTTCATTTTTCCAAAAAGCATTGCGTTGTTTTGTGTTATGCACTGGTATTCTTGGGAGGAAACCCGTTCCGTGTTATACGGCGTGGTCCCTTGATTTACCGAACTTTAAAAAAAAGAATTATAACTGTTTTAGTTCTCACACCAGTCACATGACTGACCTGGAGTTTATTGTTTTAACCTAAACTCTGGGTGCCCCTATTTTCCACACGGGCAGCTAGTAGTTTTGGTTTTGCAGATTTATATCCACAGGGTCCTGATATACACCTGGAACGATGCTCGGAAAGCTATGTATCCGTGTATCACTTTCAGTTGTGTTTTGTATATTTTTCCGCTGCTATGTAATTTATTGTAATCCCTGATATTTGTCGAATGTAATTTATTCATTTATACTCTGTATATTCTTGTATCTGATGGAATTGTTGTAATAGCAATGAAATGTTCTTCCGTATGCGTCCTTTTGTGTGTTGTTCTCAAAGTAATTCGTTCTTCCTCATCTCTTCAGAGACCGGGGAGGTTCGGGTCGCTTCACAACGCAAGCCGGAGGATAGGGTTTTTACCTTATAACAGCCAAAGCATGCTTGATACGTTTAAAACACATTATTTGATACTATTATAGTGTATAGTGTCAAAACAATTTCAATCATAAGTATCAATCATAAACGGCATGGGTACCATATATCATGTCGCCATACTAGTTCTACAATTAAAACCGCAATATCACGTATTGGAAATTGGATTCCGTCATGAGCCGAGGCAAGGGGCAAGCTCCTCTCCGATTCGAGACACTCTAGCAAATGTCTCAGGACCCCACTATGATCCTTGGATCTTCAGGGCCGGTCCTCTCTTACTTTTGAGGATTGGCAATTCCTGAACACACGTTTCCCGGTCCTTACAGACCTATATCCGAGGCGCCTCGTATCCAACAACCACACAGGTGAAAAGTATATAAATGTCAGGGCTGGTAGGTCACTGACACCACCTTAGCTAGAAAGAAACGTCGTGCTCTCCCTGCAGTCACTATCCCGTTTTTGACTCATACCAAGGTGTGAGGCTCGCGAATTCACGTTATACACAAAGCTATGCCACACAGGCCGTGCTTTGATCATCAACCACAAGACTTTGCTTTTCAACAGAAGCCTTGATCAATTGCCACTTACGCATGCCACACTGGCAATTCACTCCATGCGACTGATGTCCATCGATATACAACCTCTGAGCTCGTACGTCTCAGAGAAGGGCGTTAAGCAAGAGAATAAATTCTCCGCCGCCAAACAGATGTATATTTAATAAAGATCAATCAACACAGAATAAAATCCAATGTCAGACACACAATCCATTTACAAGTTCATTCTGGGTCTGAACGAAACCGGAGGCACTTTCCTCGCATATCCATCCATCTCCAAGTACGTCTGGACGATCACCAACTGTTTCCCTCATCTTGGGTGTACAGCCCAATCAAGATCATCAGTAATCACCAAACGATGTGAAGATTTTCGGTCTTCAACCACCGTCTTCATCTTCGACATCTCGTCGAATCGGTTATTCAGAATGGGTATAACCCGGCCTTTCTGAATAACCCACGTATATATTAAACGAATGTTACACAAACACAACAAACGCCTCATTCCAATTCAGAATATTCTTTTATTCACAAAATCACATTCTTAGGGAAATGTTCCCATTAATTTTATCCAAGATAAATTCTTCTAAATTTATCCTATAGTCTTCCTTTGGATATCATTTCAAACTAGTCGGGATTAGCGAACCACACCGAAGTAATTATTTATTTTATTTCCCAATCCCAACCTATATATCCCCTGGAGCAAAACTGGTGATACTCCATATCTAACACCACGGTGTTATCGGTAAAATTAATTACCATTTCACGTTCAAATCTAATTAAAGATTTAACTATCGCTTTGGAGCAAAACTGGTGATACTCCACTCTCGATCACTTTTCAGATTTGATAATTTAAATTATCAATTCATTTTTTAATCTAATTAAAGATTCATTAAAACTCCATTTAGTTTTAATCTTCTCAAAAATAAATATTATGTCTTTAACTGGGTTAAAGAACCAATGTCTTCTAAAACACGATTCACGACAACCCAAATCACATTTGATATTAAATACAAGGCTCTGAATAGGAAATATATCGGCTTATATTCAATATCAAATTCTGAAACCAACATATATCGTATTGGCAATAACGATATAAAATATATCTTTCAAATTCCCAAAACAATATCTGTATAGTCACGAAATCCAACATCGAAATATTCCGAAGATAATTTCAATTCAACTCCACTTTCACTTCACCTATTGGGAATATTGATTACTTTTAAAATCACTTTCAAATTCAATTTATTTATTTAAAAATAAATTGATTTTAATTCTAGTTCAAAACTAGTTCATTTTGATAAAAATCTATTTTTATCTTTTCAAATGTGGAATTCTCCAGCTCAGTTCTTCCCAAATCATTTCTTATGATTTTACACAAATTATTAATATTTTTAATAATTTTATCAAGGCCCGTACAGTCGATTTCCCCCAACGGCCATCGAACTGCACTTACAGCGACCTTTTTCGAATTTGATTTGGACATAATTGCAAATCCAACATGTAGGTGACTTGCACGGCCTCCCATATAAAGCCTCAATTGGTGCCATCCCTATGCTCGCCTGATAACTGTTATTATATGCAAACTCAACAAGAGGAAGATGGTCTTCCCAAGCACCACTAAAATCCAGAATGCAAAGCCTCAACAAGTCCTCAAGTACCCTATTCACCCTTTCTGTTTGGCCGTCTGTTTGTGGGTGATAGGCCGTACTCAGGTTCAATTTCGTGCCCATAGCCTCCTGCAAACTGTTCCAGAACTGACTAGTAAAGATGGGGTCTCGGTCACTGACTATGCTGGAAGGGATTCCATGTAGTCGCACTATCTCACGAAGATATACTGATGCTAGTCCAGAGGCGGTCCTTTTGCTCTTCACTGGGATAAAATGAGCACTCTTTGTGAGCCTATCCACAATGACCCATATGCTCGTATTCCCCTTCCTGGACCTTGGAAGCCCATCAATAAAGTCCATAGAAATGCTCTCCCACTTCCATAGCGAGACCTCTAGCGGATGTAATAGCCCACCGGGCTTCTTCGACTCAGCTTTTACTCTCTGACAAACAACACATCTCGAGACAAACTCCGCCACATCCTTTTTCATTCCAGGCCAGAAGAAAACGCGCTTCATGTCCTTATACATCTTATCACCACCTGGATGTATAGTCATCTTGGAGCGATGTGCTTCCTCAAGAACTTTCCTCACCAAGTCTTCTACCATCGGGACACAAAGCCTTCCGTCTCTCCTCAGCCAACCCTTATCGTCTATAGAATATCGAGCAAGTTGACTAGATGTCTCCCCTCGAACCAGCTTGTCCATGATCTCAATTATCTGAGGGTCTTCCTTCTGTGAAGCCCCGACTTGATCCAGAAGGGTAGGCCTGAGCTCTAGAGACGCTAAAGGACCGGTCATCGTCTCAACCGTCAAAGAAAAATCAAAGGTTGCCAAGAACTCTAAATTCTTCATCTCAACAAATAGAGGACTTAGTGTCAACCTTTTCCTACTCAACGCATCCGCTACAACATTCCCCTTGCCAGGGGTATAGGATATCTCAAAATCATAGGAAGCCAAGAATTCCATCCATCTCTGCTGCCTTATGTTCAGATCCTTCTGCGAAAAGTGATACTTCAAAGACTTATGATCAGTATATAGCTCAAATCTCTCTCCCAGAAGATAATGACGCCAAGCCTTGAGTGCATATACAATCGCTGCCAGCTCTAGATCATGAGTGGGATAATTCCTCTCATGCACCTTAAGTTGCCTCCCACCAAAACATATAACTCTGCCCTCTTGCATCAGAACGACACCCAATCCCGTGCCACAAGCATCAGTGTACACGGTAAATATCTTACCACCATCGGGTAAGGCTAGAACTGGTGCGGAGGTAAGGGCTCTCTTGAGTTTCTGAAAAGCAAGCTCACAATCCATATCCCAAGCAAAGACTAAGTTCTTCTTCGTCAACTTAGTAAGAGGAGCGGATATCTTCGCGAAGTCCTTGATGAACTTCCGGTAAAAACCCGCAAGGCCCAGAAAGCTTCTTACCTCGGTTGCATTCCTTGGAGTCTTCCAATCCTGAACTGCAACCACCTTAGCGGGATCCACCTCCAAGCCTTGCTTGGATACGATATGCCCAAGAAATCTGACTTCCCTTCTCCAAAAGTGGCACTTGGAGAACTTGGCTTTTAACTGGTGCGCTCTGAGCGTATCCATTACTTCTACTAGGTGCCTCGCATGCTCTTCTTCATCCTTGGAGAAGACCAGAATATCATCCACAAAGACCACGACAAACTTATTCAAGAACTCCCGAAACACACTACTCATCAAATCCACAAAATACGCGGGTGCATTCGTCAAACCGAACGGCATAACAAGCCATTCAAAGAATCCGTCTGGAGTTCTGAATGGAGTCTTGTCTATACTATCTTCAGCCACTCTGAGCTGATGAAAACCCGTAGCAAGGTCAAGCTGAGAGAAAACAGAAGCACCAACCAGTTGGTCAAAGAGATCATCGATCCTTGGTAACGGGTGTCTGTTTTTCTTAGTCAGCTTATTCAATTCTCTATAATCCACACAGAGTCGAAGAGAGCCATCTGCCTTAGTTGCAAACACCACAGGCGCTCCCCATTCGGATATACTCCTTCTGATGAAGTTCTTCTCAAGCAATTCTTTCACTTGCTTGCTCAGCTCCCGTCTCTCACGCGGAGCCATATGCCGAACGGGCAAAGAAACAGGTTTAGCATTATCTACCAGATAGATGCGAAAGTCAATCTCTCGTTTCGGGGGCAACCCCTTAACTTCTTCAAAAACATCTGGATAATCTCGGACCACCCTTACAGACTGAAGGGCCTCCTCTGATGAGTCGAGAGATTCTAGATAGCATAACATGACGGGATTCTTCGGATTGCATGAAATCTCTAAGGTGTTGCCCAGGCGAGTCACAAGCCTTACAACCCTATGCTCACAATCCAGAATGGCCCCATATCTAGACAGCCAATCCATGCCCAAGATCAATCCGTATCCCCTGAAACCAAGAACATACGCACTACACAAGAACTCTACGCTGAGTATAGAAATCCTCAGATCCTCACATATCATAGATAGATGAGCAGAACCCCCAATGGGATTCGAAACACAAACGGGATCATCCACTAAGCTAGTACTAAGGTGCAAGCTATCAACAAGATCAGATGAAATAAAGCTATGTGATGCACCAGAATCAAACAAGGTACGCACTGGAAGATCAGAGATATAAACAAGGTTCTCAACAGAAACACTACCTCGCTCGGGAACTGAAGCGGCATTGAGAGCATGAACTTGCCCTCCTGAAGGTCCAGCCTGTCCTTTCTTCTTTGGGCATTCTTTGCTGAAGTGCCCAGTCTCTCCACAAGAAAAGCATCCACCACTAAGCTTCCTTTTCTTCTTCCTGCAATCCTTAGCAAAATGCCCAGCTATGCCACAGTAATTGCACTTTCCCTTGCCTTTGTTGTTGTTGTTCCCCTTCTTGTTCTTGCCCTGATTCCCCTGGCTGCTTTGACCCCCTTGATTGCCTTTGCCTTGAGAATCAGTCTTCTTTGCTTGAGTATCACTCGACTTGACTTCTTTCTTTCCATCTCCCTGAAGCAGAGCCATGTTGACCAAACTCTCAAAAGTAGCTCCATGCGGAATATGTGACATCGCCAAGCCCTGTAGCGGCTCATTCAACCCCCTAGCAAATCGAAGAGCCTTCTTCTCCGGGGTGTTTACCATATCCAAACCAAAACGGGCCAGCTGATTAAACTTGTTCACATACTCCTTGACAGACATATCACCTTGCTTTAATGCAATGAACTTCTCCATTTGTAAATTCGCCTCAGCTGAAGATAGAAACTTGGTCACAAATCTAGCCCTCAAGTCGGCCCAAGTCTCAACGGGCCTCGTCCCATTGGTGACCTCCCACCAATAGGCCGCCTCATCCTTCGAAAGCCATACTGTCAATAAGATCTTCCTCTCGTCATCAATCCCAAAGATAGCAAACAAGTCCTCCGTGTCTTTCAGCCAATTCCTAGCTTCAACAAAAGATTCTGTGCCTAGGAAATTCTTGCCTCCCATTGCCTTGAAGTCTTTACAAACCTTTGTAAACTCAATCTGAGGATGCTGAGGGGGAGGAGGAGGAAGAGGAGCCTCAGCAACGGGAGGGGGAGGAACATTAGCAACGGGAGGGGGAATATTAACTGCTGGAGGAGGGGGAGCAGGAACCACCGGAGGAGGGATATTAGGGATAGGATTCTCAACTACAGGAGGAGGAGTGGGAGTAGGGTTGGCGGGACCAGCTGCCGCCCTAGCTTCTAGAAGCCTTCTATACCAGAGTGGTACGTTCACTCCATCTGGGATGTCAAGATTCTCAGCCATACTGAAACGAAAGATAAGATAAGATCAGGTCAAGGGAACGAAGGATAACGCTAATGGCTTTTGGGGATTAGCCTTAAAACAATCTAGACTTTATTTTGGAAAATACTTATTAGGTTTTTGAAAATAGTTTTTCAAAAAGGGTTTTTTTTTTCAAAAGTTTTGTTAAATCTTGTTAACCTCGCTCTGATACCAAATGTAACACCCCACCTCCACTAGGATCACTCCTTAGAATGTACTAGCTTTGGAGGGGCGTTATTGTGAAGGTAAACATGCACAGAGATATATAAAAATAAATATAAGTAAAGCAGCGGTAGCAGATAAAACCCCATCATCATCATCTCAGAAAAACCAACATAGTCAAGTACATAATATCAAAATGTCCTGATCCAAAATACAACATAAGTCTAGATACGTGATAACAAAATACATGGTAAAACATCAGTACTAATCCCCAGAAATTAAAGATAAGCCATAGCTAGCTCAGATCCATACATGAGCTATCCAACAAGCAAGCCAAAGATCCACTAAGCAGATGTAGCCCCTCCCTGAGAACCTGTGGGGGGGGGGGGGAACGGAAGAAAAGAAGCGAAAGAAAACGGGTCAGTCAAGAAGACTGGTAAGCCCTACTACGATCAATCTATAAACTAATAAAGTTAACAGCATGATGGAAACTGAGATGAACATACTGGCAATAGATAAAGGTGACATCACATAGATGAGATTAAACTTTGCACCACAGTGTACTAGCAAACCCACGAAACAGATCTTGATCCCTTAGCCCAAACTTTGGCCCAATAACATGAAGTGACCTTAGTATAAGGTCCAGCCCAACGGTCTAGTCGATCGGCTCCCTATAAACCTAACACGTCCAGTGTTGGTGTCCATACGGCCCACATGGATGTAATCAGACTGCGCTGGGTCCACCTTTGGGTGTATCAAGCCCTCGGGTGTCAACCCCAGACACCTAAGCAATAATGCACAGTCTAAATCTACTAGTACCCGTGCCTCGAGTTTGTCCAACATCGGACTACGTGCACGTCCGTAGCCCGCCGGACCCGCACCGCTGTACCACTCAGCCGTCGCTTTGGTCGCTTACATCAGTCCAGTAATCGTGCCCCGCCCTAACCTAGCTGTAGGGTTGTAGTGATACCAAACTGGGATTACTGCTGGAACAGACCACGTTGCTAGGGTTTCTAAGAGGGTTAAGTGTGGTTTTAACCCCTCACTAATCATGGATTAAATTAGTTAAGTGTGACCACTTAACCCCATCCAATGCTCGCATCCCCATTATTGGTTAAGTATTAGTGGGCCATGACTTAACCCTAATCATGAGGCATTAATTACTTAACGCACCCAACCTCTCACATTAGACATCCGTGGTTACCTGGGAAGATTTACACCACGTCTAGGTCTAACCTCGGGTCTTATGGTGCAACATGACCAACTACCCACATTAGACCCCACGTTGTGGTTACCTGGGAAGATTTACACCACAACTAGGTCTAACCTCGAGTTGGCCATATCATGTTATCTAATGTCATGTCCACTTTAAAACATATTTACAAGTTAACATATACTTGGGTAGACCTAACTTAATAGGTAAATTCCCAAGGGGTAGACCTAACTTAATAGGTAAATTCCCAATCTTTTAGTTTCATGTATTTTTAAGTTTACCCAAACCCTCCCAACGTCATTATCCCGCTTACATATTCGTCATAACGCATAAGGGTATAAAAGGTAACTTGGCATAACATACATGACGAACTTCACATATCATAATAAACATGCATACATGTTAAACTTGCAAATCATGTCATAGTGAACTCGCATAAACATGCATAGCTTATTAAATGTGCATAACATGGTAAGGTGAACTTGCATAAGCATGCATAATCCATTAAACTTGCATAACATGGTAAGGTGAACTTGCATAAGCATGTATAATCCATTAAACTTGCATAACATGGTAAGGTGAACTTGCATAAACATGCATAACCCATGAAACATGTAGAACATGGCATAATAAACTCGCATAAGCATGCATAACTTGTGAAACATGTAAAACATGGCATAGTGAGTTCGCATAAGCATGCATAATCAAATAAACTCACATAAATCTCAACTTTCACCACATATTAACTTTAGAGTTTGTAAAGTGAAGGTAAGAGGGCTAACAAATATAAACAAGTCACAAATCCACCAAATAAGATGAAGAAGCCCTTTAAAAACCCAAAACAAAGCTTCAAATAAGAAAACCCTTTTGCAAAATCCCAAAAACACAAACTTAGCAAATCAAACTTGCAACTTAATGAAGTATGCAAGTTATTAAGCATTCATACAACATAGAAAAGGTTGTATGATCATCATATCTTCATAGGATTAAACTTTGAGGAAGGTGGAGGCTAGGATTTTTAGGTGGAGGCCATTTGAGGATTCAAATTGACATAGTTTAGTTGCTAGATTGATTAATGAGGCTTTAGGGTAGGATTAGGGGTATATTTATAGGGAATTAGAGTGTTTTTAGCCCTAGGATTAACCCTAGATTAGTTTAGGCCCGTCAGATCTCGGAACTCTCCAGAACCAAGCCACAAGACCCAACCCAAATCAGAAATGGTGCACCAGGCTAAACTGCCCGGGCACCCCCTGTCGACAGGGCTGTTGACAGGGCAGTCGACACCCTGGGGGCCCTGTCGACATGCCTGTCGACATGGGGCCCCTGGCGGGAATTTTCCCGCCTGACCCCGATTAGCCCTAATCCCTGCTTTTAATTCGAAATTTAAATCTGTTTTTAGCATAGAAATTTCTGAAAACTTCCATGGGCCTTAACCGGGTCATACTGACTCCGATTTTCGAAAACTCGGACTCTATTTCGCGTATTTTTCCGAAGCGAACGCAATGGCATAGCCCGTTTCCCCTGATTCTGATTTTTGAATTAAATTCTGACTCGATTTATGTTATAACAGTTTATTGAAAATACGGGTTGTTATACTATTTGTCGGGCAAACTATTTTATTCCTCTTCTCTAGCCTCCTTGCTATGACCTGCTCAATCGATATACGTGTACATGCATGCAATCCTAAATAATTTCAATACAGTTCAATATTTGACCAATTTGGTTAAAGGTTCAACATTTAATTATTCAAACAATAATCAAACAACACAACCAGCAATCAATTAGTGAATAGCTTTTCAAATTCATAATTTTGATATATAGTCAAAAATCACATTTTTGGTGCCAAATCACAACAATAGACCCTATCTAGTTTTGGTTCTCACACCAGTTAATTGGAAATATATAGAAATCTCACTTTCGAAACTCGAATATAAATTCTGATGATACTCGAGTAATCATCAGAATCATCTCCGGGCGACTAGAGTGTGATACTATATCTATCCAGTATATTAAAACTTTGAATACCCGTGGATCAGACGTATATGCAAAGTCTAGATATACTGGATTGTCCAAATTCAACATAAATAAATATTCAAATATGTATAATTGATTGAAATTCTCAAAGCAAAAATTCGTTTTAATTTTTTTTTTTTAAATACACTCTTCACACTCGTTCTAGGATACTACTGATCCCATCTCTAACGATTCATTCTCATTGGATATTACTAATCCAATCTCTAATGAACTCTTTCGTATGGTTCTAATGTGTCTTGTTCTCTGAGCTTTATAAACCAAAGCTCTGATACCACTGTAAGAACCCGTAGCTTCACCGGTAAGGGAAACGCAGATACATTGAGAACAACAAACAAAGGAACGCAAACAGAGGAACATTTCATTTCTTATTACAACAATTCCATTAGTATACAAGAATATACAGAGTATAAATGAATAAAATACATTCGATAATTATCAGAGATTACAATAAATTAGATAGCAGCGGAAAATAATACAAAACACAACTGGAGGAGATATATGGATACAATGCTTTCCGGATATCGTTCCAGCTATGCCAGGACCCTGTGAATATAAATCTGCAAAACCAAAACTACTAGCTGCCCGTGTCAAAAATAAGGGCACCCAGAGTTTAGGTTAAACAATAAACTCCAGGTCAGTCATGTGACTGGTGTGAGAACTAAAACAGTTATTAATCTTTATTTTAAAGTAAGTTAAATTAAGGGACCACGCCGTATAACACGGAACGGGTTTCCTCCAAAGAATACCAGTGCATAAAACAACAACGCAATGCTAAATAAAGAACAGTGAAGCTATTATAAAACCCAGATCCCATCACACAATGCAACACAAACCGGAGGATAGGGTTTTCCCTTATAATACCCAAAGCATGCTTGACACGCTTAAAACAAATCATTTGATACTATAATAAGTGTATAGTGTTTTAAAACAATTTCAATCATAAGTATCAATCATAAACGGCATGGGTACCATATATCATATCGCCATACTAGGCTCTACAATCAAAACCGCAAAATGTCGTATTGGAAATTGGATTATCATCTATGATATGAACCGAGGCTAGGGATCGTCCTCACCGCTTCGAGACAATCTAGCCTATGTCTCAGGCAAGTACTCAGTCAAGCCTTGGATCATCAGGGCCGGTCCACCGATGTGGATTAAAATGCCTGAACACTGCGTTTCCCCGCTCTTTACGGCGTATATGAGCCAACGAATGGCTCATTCGGTTCGAGAACGACCGATAAATCTGAGGCGCCTCCAATTCCAACAACCACATGAGTCAAACTCTTCATCCAGTTCAAGCACTGACGCCACTCCTAACTAGAAAGAAACGCATGCCCTCCCTGAGGTCCTTCTCCCGTTTTTGGTTCACGTTGGGTGTGAAACTCGCGAATTAAACGTTTCACAAAGCTAGGCCACTAAGGTCGTGCTTGGATCATCAACCACAAGACTCCGCTTTTCAACAGAAGCCTTGATCATTTGCATCTCAGCATGCCACACAGGCAATTCACGCTATGCAACCGATATCAATCACATAGAATGAAAACCGATGTCAGACACACATCCAATTACAAGTCCGTTCTGGGTCTGAATGAAACCGGAGGCACTACGTACCTTGCATATCCATCGATCTCCAAACACGTCTGGACGACCACCAACTATTTCCCTCCTCTTGGGTATACAGCCCAATCAGGATCATCAGTAATTATCCAAACGATGTGAAGACCTCCAGTCTTCGACCACCTTCTTCATCTTCGAATTATCGTCGTATTAGTTATCCAGAATGGGATAAACCCGATCTTTCTGAATAACTCGCGTATATAATAAACAAGTGTTACACAAACACAACATACGCCTAATTCCAGTTCATTTGTCACTAACCGTAAATTAGTAAGAGAACATTTCCCCAAATATTAACCCCGAAGGCCGAAACCAACATTAGATCAATACCTTGGAAACTATTCATTTTAACTAATCTTCCGTTAGTTGCTAAATTTCACATTCTTAGGGAAAGGTTCCCATTAATTTTATCAAAGATAGATTACTTTAAATTTATTCTTTAATCTTCTTTTGAATATCAATTCAAACCAAATTATGGTTTATCCAAACTAGTCGAGATTAACGAACCTTACCGAAGTAATCAATTGTTAAATTTCCCAACCCCAACTTATTCATCCCATGAAGTAAACTTGGTAATACTTCATATCTAACACCACAGTGTTATCGGTAAATTCAATTACCATTTCACGTTTAAATCTAATTAAAGATTTAACTATCGTCTGGAGTAAAAATAGTGGTACTCCATTCTCGATCATTCCTTGAATTTGATAATTTTAATTATCAAATTCACTTTTCATCTATTTAAAGATTCATTAAAACTCCACTTAGTTTTAATCTTTTACCGAGTTAAAGAACCAATGTCATTTAAAACACGGTTCACGATAAACCCAAAATCGCATTTCATTTCCACCAGCCTTTAACCGTATATTAGCAAGCGAACAATCCCCTAAGTAATAACCCCAAAGGCCGAAACCAACATCTGATCAATACCCAAGAAATCATTCAACTTAACTAGTCTTTAGTTAGTTTCTAATTTTCTTAACTCCACTGGGTCTAAGAACAGTATTATTAAAGATACCGTTCACGACAACCCAAAATCACATTCCATTAATTCTCGGGTTAAAGAACAAATGTTATTTAAAACACCGTTAACGATAAACCCAAAAATCAATTCCAATTCAATTCCAATTAAATATTATTCAATTGGTACACTTCATTAAATCTAAATAAAAAGATTTAGTACTTTTTCTCAACTGGTTTTACGAACAGTGTTAATGAAGACACCATTCACGACAAACCCAAATCTCATTACAAGGCTCTGAATAGAAAATATATCGGCTTATATTCAATATCAAATCCTATGACCAACAAATATCGTATTGGAAATAACGATATAAATATATCTTTCAAATTTTCATAACAATATTTGTATAATCATGAAATTCAATATCGAAATATTCCGAAGATAATTTCGTTTCTAATCCATTTCCAATTGTATATTGGAAATTCTAGTTATTTTCAAAACCATTTCAAATCCACTTTATTTATTTATTTTAAAAATAGATGGGATTATAATTCTAGTTCAAAACTAGTTCATTTCGATAAAAATCTATTTTTATCTTTTCAAATATGGGATTTTTCATCCCAATTCTTTCCAAATCATTTCTTATGATTTTACATTAATTATTAGTAATTTTATCAAGGCCCGTACAGTCGATTTCCATCGACGGCCATCGAACTGCACTTACAGCGACCTTTTCTAAATTTGATTTGGACCTAATTCCTAATCCAACCATTAGATTTCTGATTTCTCATATTCGTTAGAAAGATTTTTTCGATACGAACCCAACGGTTCTGGTTTTTGGAGGATCCGACGGTCGGATCTCTCGTAATGTCTGTTCGAAGTCAATGGTTGAAATTCACGAACTGCCGCAACGCGGCGCGTTCTATTTAGGCCATTATATTATATACATAATATATATAATATATATTTCGTCGGTTTTTATTTAAAATAATTTAAGAAATCATTTTAAATTTGTTTCAGAAACAATTTCAACTTCCATTTCAATTTCAAATCAAAATTGAATTTTTCCTTATAAATTCGTTTTAAATACATTTCAAATTGATTTCAATTCAAATTGATTCTATTTAATTTCAATTCAGTTCAATTCAAATTTCTTTTCAATTCAATTCAAATCAAATTTATTTTCAATTCAATTCAAATTCATTTTCTATTCAATTCAATTCGAATTCATTTTCTATTCAATTCAATTCGAATTCATTTTCTATTCAATTCAATTCGAATTCATTGTATATTTTCAAAATATTTGATTTTGAAATCACTTTTCGATATTTATTATAAAACAAATAAAATCGACAAAATTCCCGTTCGTGTTAAAATGGCATTTAACTACTTAACACGGCTTCACATTTCTATATTCAATAAATATTATTTTAAATTATATGATAATTCTGAACAGGAATCAGACATAGTAAAGTACCATATAATGTGGATTATATGGATTTCATCCGATTCAAATACACAACAATGACGATAAACAATCAACCATCATCCAAAGTGCGTTCTACACTGCATAAGCATCGAATATAAATATTCCACGCTCATAACAGCTGTAACAACCCAGAAATTATGAGCCAGTTTAAAATTTTTATTTTGGTAATTTAAGCGAATTTTGAATATTTAAAATGGATTATTTTAAATAATATCGACGAGAAATTTATTTTTAATAGAAATAGAACATATATATTTATATAGATCGTCGTTAGAATATAAATATTTATTTTAAATTATAAAAGGAATTGAAAATGGCGCGGTAGTTCGATAATTCGATTTCAAAGTTCAAATGAATGTACATGATTCAAAATAAACCGGATTTTTGCAAAACCAAAAATATTAGAATTTATTTGAGAATATCTTTCCAACGAATCCAAAAAATCGAAATTTCATAGCGGGAATCAAAAGATATGTTCAGTTGAAAATTCAGAATAGTCGCTATGGAATTCTAGCCCTTAAAAATGGAAATTTTGCAAGCTACCTCGGAATTCGACGAAACCACTTTTGTTGGATCCGTGATTTCAAGTTATTGCTAGATTCCAATTTTCATAATTTTTCGAATCAATATGTGAGCGTGGCGATGGAAAACGCGTTTGACCAGTTTCAATTGATTTTAATCGACTGGAAAATGGCCATTTTTCAAACGGTCTCAGAATTCGACGAAACTAGTTTTGTTAGGACCGTATCGTCAATACGAAGCCAAAAAATATTTTTTTGGAATTTTTAGAGTCCGTATGTGGCACGGTAAATTGAAATGCGCGTTCAAATTCAATATATAGAGTTATATGTTGATTTTTACGAAAACTGATCGAAACAATCGAATCAGCTTGCGATACATATCCCATTGTGTTAGGAATAGGAGTAATTAGCTAGGGACAACAGTCCTTGTGTCCGATTTGGGTTTCGAATAAAAAAGCTGCTTCTTGGAGGAAAATAAAATAATAAATTAATTAAACTATATACATATGCCCCCCCCCCAATTATTCTCGTTGACCAAATCAAAAGGAAATAAAAAAAGGGGGCGACTGTCGATCTCGCGCCGTCGAGCGCGCTTCCCCCCATCTCCGGCAACTCCTCCTCCGACCCCCCTGCCTCGATCGACGTCCCCGCTTCCCCTCTCTCTTCTGATTTGAACCGTCGCCCAATCCCCCGCAAACCCTAGTCGCCCTGAAAACCCACCGCACCCCTTGAGCCACCTTCGTCCGCCTTCCCTTCCTCTCAAGTCCAACAGTGAAGCCCCCTTGACCGTCGTGATGCGCTGACTCCCCCTCCTCTCGACGAGAACGCCCCCTTCTTCGAACGAAGACTGTAAGTCTTTAATCATATTTTATTTAGTGATTCGTTTTAATTTATTTAAAGTATTTATAATTAAAAGTGATTAAAAAAATCAGTTTTCATATGAAATACATTAGCAAGTCATGATTTTTAATTTAGAAAGACACGTTTTCATTTTGGTTAAAGATGTGATTTTTAGAGAATATAAAGCTTTGATTTATAATTTGAAAAAGTTAAGATTTTTAACGTATAGAAGTTATGATCTTTAACATATAAAAGTTAAGATTTTTTTTTATCATAGTGAAAGATTAGATTTTTAGAATATATGAAGAATAGATTTTTTATAAAGGAGAGGATATGATGTTTCAAAATATTAAAATATATTTTTTCTTTATAGAGAATGAAGATTGGATTTTTTTTCTATGCGAGTAGTGAATTAAAAATAAGATTTTTATATGATAGAGAAGATAAAAATATAATTTTTACACTAGTGGCATATTAAAAATATGATTTTTATATAGGTTTGACAGTGAAAATATGATTTTTCTTCATGTAGGGTAATAAAAATATAATCTTTGTTAGGAGAACAGCAATATAAAAATATAATTTTTATAACGAAGTGGAGAATAAAAATATGGTTTTTATACAAGGTAAAATAAAAATATGAATTTTATTGTTATCATGAAACGGCGAGGATAAAGATTCGATTTTTATATATGTAGTGAATACGGGCGACGAAAGTGACGAAGGACATGCACGATGAAGATTTTCTACATATGAAGAGTCATGGCGTCTGGTTTAGCAATTTGTGAGAACTTCTCACCTTTAATTATATTTTCTAGTTAATTATATACTAGGATGCAGACGGTGTTTAGTAGCACCCGACACCCGTCGTCCACAGACCATGGACGGCTTGTATGCTTGGTTGTTTGTTTGATTTTGATGTGTATTTTATTGTGTGATGTGAAATGAAATAAAATATTTTATATAGTTAAAATATTCTATATTTAAAAATATAATTTTTAACATGTATATAAAATGAAATAAATAATTATAAACAATCGAACGATTTGTTTATATACACACATTTGACTGATATTGATTGGGACGATAAATTTTACACATCGCCCAACTACACAAATAAAATCTGTGTTTGATTGTTTGAAACTCCATACCGTGTATTGGGATGATATTCAACATACACTAATCCTGATTGATTAATTGTATGTCAATCGATAGGTTGACAGATAGTGGTGTGGTGCACTTTGGATGATGGTTGATTATTTGTCGTTGTTGATATATACATGCGTTGCATGGAAATCCATAGAAATAAAAACTATGGTAATTGATTGGGCCTCATTCCAGTTTTGAAATAGAAATATTTGAAACGAAATATTTGAAATAGAATATTTGAATAGAAATATTTGAACGAAATATTTTAACAATAAAATTTACATCTTTATCATATATAAAATTAGAAACTAACTGGAAAATAGATAGGATGAGTGGTTTCCTGGGTATTGATCTGAAGTTGGTTTCGGCCTTCGGGTTTAATGCTTAGGGAATCGTTCTCTTACTAATTTAAGGTTGGAGCCTGATTAAAAATTTAATGATAGAAATCATAATTTTATAAAATAAATTAAATAACAAAAATAGTCATGTGTTGACAGTACTCATTTGTTGAGATTAGTCATGTGTTGAAAGAAATATATAGATTCATGTGTTGATCGAAATATTTTAACAATAAAATTTACATCTTTATCATATATAAAATTAGAAACTAACTGGAAAATAGATAAGATGAGTGGTTTCCTGGGTATTAATACTATGTTGGTTTCGGCCTTCGGGGTTAATATTAGCGAATCGTTCTCTTACTAATTTACGGTTGGAGCCTGATTAAAAATTTAACGATAGAAATCATAATTTTATAAAATATATTAAATAACAAAAATAGTAATGTGTTGATAGTACTCATTTGTTGAGATTAGTCATGTGTTGAAAGAAATATAGATTCATGTGTTGAATAGAATAAATATTCATCTGTTTAATAGAATAACGATGTTTTTGAGAAATATAAAGCCGTGTTGATTAGAGATGCGTTATTTTGACGCGAACGATATTTTTATTGATTATATTCATTTTTATAATGAAAATTGAAAAGTGATTTCAAAATAGAATATTTTGAAATGAAATTCGAATTAAATTAAATTAAAATTGAAATTGAAATTTAATTGAATCAATTTGAAATGAATTCAAATTGAAGTGAAATTGAAATGAATTCGATTCAAATTGAATAGAAAGTGAATTTGAATTCGAATTGAATAGAAATGAATTCAAATTGAATTGAATTGGAATTGAATTAAAAACGCATGGAAATCGTTTTGAAATGGAATTTAAAACGAACTGGAATTGAATTGAAATCGATTTGAATTGAAATCAATTTGAAATGAATTTAAAACGAATTTATAAGGAAAAATTCACTTTTGATTTGAAATTGAATAAGAAGTTGAAATCGTTTTGAAACCGAATTTAAAACTATTTATAAAATCATTTTAAATAAAAATCGACGAAATATATATTATATATATTATATATATAATATAATGGCCTGAATAGAATGCGTCGCGCTGCAGTAGTTCGCGAATTTCGACCATTGACTTCGAATTGATGCTACGGGAGATCCGACCGTCGGATTCTCCTGAAACCAGAACCGTTGGGTTCGAATCGAAAAGAGCTTTCCAATGAATACTAGAAATTTGAAATCTAATAGTTGGATTTGGAGATATGTCCAAATCAAATTTGGAAAAGGTCGCTGTAAGTGCAGTTCGATGGCCGTTGATGGAAATTGACTGTATGGGCCTTGATAAAATTATTAAAAATATCAATAATTTGTGTAAAATCATAATAAATGAATTGGAAAGAACTGGGATGAAAAATCCCATATTTGAGAAGATAAAAATGTATTTTTATCAAAATGTACTAGTTTTGAACTAGAATTATAAATTCAATATTTTTAAAATAAATAAACTGGATTTGAAATGGTTTCAAGAATAACCAGAATTTCCAATATATGAATTGGAATGGATTTGAATCGAAATTATCTTTGGAATATTTCGATGATTAGATTCGGTATTATATGAATATTATGGAGGAAATTTGTAAGATATATTTTATATCGTTATTTCCAAAGTGATATTTGTTGATTTCAGAATTTGATATTGAATATAAGCCGATATATTTTCTATTTAGAGCCTTGTATTTAATATCAAATGAGATTTGGGTTTGTCGTGAATGGTGTCTTCATCAACACTGTTCTTAAACCCAATTGAGAAAAGATTAAATCTTTTTATATATATTTAATGAAATATACAAATTAATTAATATATTTAATTGGAATTGAATTTGAATTGATTTTTGGATTTATCGTGAACCGTGTTTTAAATAACACTTGTTCTTTAACCCGATAATAAATAGAATGTGATTTGGGTTTATCCTGAACGGTGCTTTAAATGACATTAGTTCTTTAACCCAGTAAAAGGAGTTTCAATGAATCTTTAATCATATTGAAAATATAAATTGATAATATAAATTATCAAATATAGGAAAGGATCGATAATGGAGTATCGCCAGTTTTGCTCCGAGCGATAGTTAAATCTTTAATTAGATTTGAACGTGAAATGGTAATTAAATTTACCGATAACACTTTGGCGTTAGTTATGGGGTAAGAACAGTTTTGCTCCATGGGATGAATAGGTTGGGATTGGGACATAAAATAAATAATTACTTCCGTGTGGTTCGCTATTCTCGACTAGTTTGGAAAACCATAATTTGGTTTGAAATGACATCCAAAGGAGAATTAAAGAAAAAAATTTAAAGAATTTATCTTTGATAAAATTAATGGGAACCTTTCCCTAAGAATGTGAAATTTAGGAACTAACTGGGGATCAGTTAAGTTGAATGGTTTCCTAGGTATTGATCTGATGTTGGTTTCGGCCTTCGGGGTTAATATTTGGGAATTTGTTCTCTTGCTAATTTACGGTTAGTGACTGATGAATTGGAATGAGGCGTATGCTATGTTTGTGTAACACTTGTTTATTATATACGCGGGTTATTTAGAAAGGCCGGGTCTATACCCATTCTGAATAACCATTTCGACGATAAGTCGAAGATGAAGACGGGGGTCGAAGACCGGAAGTCTTCACATCGTTTGGATAATTACTGATGATCCTGATTGGACTGTACACCCAAGAGTAGGAAAATAGTTGGTGGTCGTCCAGACGTACTTGGAGATCGATGGATATGCGAGGAAAGTGCCTCCGGTTTCGTTCAGACCCAGAACGGATGTGTAAATGGATTGTGTGTCTGACATTGGATTTCATTCTATGTTGATTGATTTCTATTAAATATATCTGCTTGGCGGTGGAGAATTTATTCTTTTGCTTAATGCCCTTCTCAGAGACGTATGAGCTTAGAGGTTATATATCGATAGATATCAATCGCATGGCATGAATTGCCTGTGTGGCATGCTGAGTTGCATGGATCAAGGCTTCTGTTGAAAAGCAGAGTCTTGTGGTTGATTATCAAAGCACGACTTTAATACAGCGTAGCTTTGTGTATAACGTGAATTCGCGAGCCTCACACCTCGGTATGAGTTAAAAACGGGAGAGTGACTACAGGGAGAGCACGACGTATCTTTCTAGCTATGGTGGTGTCAGTGACCTACCAGCCCTGACATTTATATACTTTTCACCTTTTTGGTTGTTGGATGCGAGGCGCCTCAATTATAGGTATGTAAGGACCGGGAAACGTGTGTTCAGGAATAATTAATCCTCAAACGTAAGGAAGGACCGGCCCTGAAGATCCAAGCGGTTGCCCAGAGAGAGTAGCCCTGAGACATTTGCTAGAGTGTCTCGAAGCGGAGAGGAGCTTGCCCCTTGACTCGACTCATGACGGAAATCCAATTTCTAATACATGTATTTCGGTTTTATTTGTAGAGCCTAGTATGGCGACATAGTGGAATGGGGTGCTTATGCCGTCTATGATTTATATTTATGATTGAAATTGTTTTGACACTATACATTTATAATAGTATCAAATGATTTGTTTTAAACGTATTAAGCATGTTTGGCTATTATAAGGGAAAACCCTATCCTCCGCCTTGCGTTGCATTGTGTGATGGGACCTGGGTCTTATAATAGCTTCATTTTTCGAAAAAGCATTGCGTTGTTTATTCTATGCACTAGTATTCTTGGGAGGAAACCCGTTCCGTGTTATACGGCGTGGTCTGTTGAATTACTCTCTTTTAAAGTTGAATTAATAACTGTTTTAGTTCTCACACCGGTCACGTGACTGACCTGGAGTTTATTGTTTTAACCTAAACTCTGGGTGCCCTTATTTTCGACACGGGCAGCTAGTAGTTTTGGTTTTGCAGATTTATATTCACAAGATCCTGGTTTACAGCTGGAACGATGCTCGGAAAGCTCTGTATCCGTGTATTACTTTCAGTTGTGTTTTCTATTGTTTTTCCGCTACTATGTAATTTATTGTAATCTCTGATATTTATCGAATGTATTATATTCATTTATACTCTGTATATTCTTGTATTCTAATGGAATTGTTGTAATAGCAATGAAATGTTCTTTTGTTTGTCTTCTGATTCGTCTTGTACTCACAGTAATTCATCCTTTCTCTTCTCTTTGGAGTTAGGGAAGTTCGGGTCGATACATTTGGTATCAGAGCTCTGGTTTATAGAGCTCGAGAACAAGACACATTAGAACTATTCGAAAGAATTCATCAGCAATTGGATTAGTAATATCCAATAAGAATGACTCGTTAGAGATAGGATCAGTAATATCCTAGAACGAGTGTGAAGAGTATATTTTTAAAATGAAAACAAATTTTGTTTTGAAAATTAAATTCAATTATTCGTATTTGAATATTTTATTTGTATTGAATTTGGACAATCCAATATATAAAGATTTTGCATATACGCGTCATGAACGTATATTCGAAGTTTTAATATACTGGATAAATATAGAACCGCAATCTAGTCGTCTGGAGATGATGTTGATAATGACCATGGCATCATCAACATTTATGTTCGAGCTTCAAAGGTGTGATATCTATATATTTCCATTAGATTGGTGTGAGAACCAAAATATAGCTAGAATACATTGTTGTGATTGGTACAAAAAATGTGATTTTTGACTATATATCAAAGTTATGAATTTAAAACGTTAATTCACTAATTGATTGATGTTTGTGTTGTATGATTATTCCCTTAAACCATTATGTGAATGAACGGTGAATTTAGGCCAAATTGAACCAAATATTGAACTGTATTGTAAATTGTTTGGGAATGCATGTGTATACATTGAACAGGTCATAGTAAGGAGGCTAGAGCAGAGGAATGAAATTGTTTGCCCGACAAATAGGTACATGTTTATTGTATTTCTTGAGTTTTGGGCGATTTTGTGAGCCGCTTGGCTTTTTCTTCTTCTTTTGGATTGAAGAAGGCCATGGGAGGCTATATGAAATATCCTGAAGTCCCCGGTGCAGGGGACGTTATGGCGAAAATTTTCGGAAATTTAGGATGTTAGCAAAAATTTTGAAAAATTTGAAAAGTTCTTAGAAACTGAAAAGTTGAAGAACTTAAGCCGTAGCGAAAATAATGGAAGTTGAGTTGATTAGATAAACAACTTTCATCTTCGTTCCTTTTCGGGGACGAAAAGTTTTAAGTGGGGGAGATTGTAACAACCCGGAAATTCTGAGCCAGTTTAAAAATTTTATTTTGGCAATTTAAGCGAATTTTGAATATTTAAAATGGATTATTTTAAATAATATTGATAAAAAATTTATTTTTAATAGAAATAGAACGTATATATTTATATAGATCATCGTTAGAATATAAATATTTATTTTAAATTATAAAAGGAATTGAAAATGGCACGGTAGTTCGATAATTCGATTTCAAAGTTCAAATGAATGTACAGGATTCAAAATGAACCAGATTTTAGCGAAAACAAAAATATTAGAATCTATTTGAGAATGTCTTTCCAACAAATTAGAAAAATCGAAATTTCATAGCGGGAATTAGAAGATATGTCCAGTTGAAAATTCACAATTGTCTTTATGGAATTCAGGCCCTTGAAAATGGAAATTTTGCAAACGACCTCGGAATTCGACGAAACCACTTTTGTTGGATCCGTGATGTCAAGTTATTGCTAGATTCCAATTTTCATAATTTTTCAAATCAATATGTGAGCATGGCAAAGGAAAACGCGTTTGACCAATTTTAGTTGATTTTAATCGACTGGAAAATGACCATTTTTCAAACGGTCTTAGAATTCGACGAAACTAGTTTTGTTAGGAACGTATCTTCAATATGAAGCTAGAAAATATTTTTCTGGAATTTTTATAGTCCGTATGTGGCCCCGGTAAATTGAAATGCGCGTTCAAATTCAATATATAGAGTTATATGTTGATTTTGACAAAAACTGTTCGAAACGATCGAATCAGCTTGCGATACTATTCCATTGTGTTCGGAATAGGGGTAATTAGCTAGGGACGATAGTCGTTGGGCCCGATTTGGGTTTCGAATAAAAAAGTTACTTTTTGGAGAAAAATAAAATAATAAATTAATTGAACAATATACATATGCTCCCCCTATTATTCTCGTTGACCTAATCAAAAGGAAATAAAAAAAGGGGGGCGACTTTCGATCTCGCACCGAGCCGCGCCGACCATCGCGCCATCGAGCGCGCTTCCCCCCATCTCCGGCAACTCCTCCTCCGACCCCCCCATCTCGATCGACGTCCCCGCTTCCACCCTCTCTTCTGATTTGAACCTTTGCCCAATCCCCCGCAAACCCAAGTCGCCCTGAAAACCCACCACACCCTCTGAGCCACCTTCGTCTGCCTTCCCTTCCTCTCAAGTTCAACAGTGAAGCCCGCCTGACCGTCGTGATGCGCTGACCCCCCCACTCCTCTCGACGAGAACGCCCCCTTCTTCGAACGAAGACTGTAAGTCTTTAATTATATTTTATTTAGTTATTCATTTTAATTTATTTAAAGTATTTATAATTAAAAGTGATAAAAAAATAATTTTCATATGAAATACATTAGCAAGTCATGATTTTTAATTTAGAAAGACACGTTTTTATTTTGGTTAAAGATGTGATTTTTAGAAAATATAAAGCTTTGATTTTTAATTTGAAAAAGTTAAGATTTTTAACGTATAGAAGTTATGATATTTAACATATAAAAGTTAAGAATTTTTTTATCATAGTGAAAGATTAGATTTTTAGAATATATGAAGAATAGATTTTTTATAAAGGAGAAGATATGATGTTTCAAAATATTAAAATATAATTTTTCTTTATAGAGAATGAAGATTGGATTTTTTCTATGCGAGTAGTGAATTAAAAATATGTTTTTTATACGATAGAGAAGTAAAAAATGTAATTTTTACACTAGTGGCATATTAAAAATATGATTTTTATATAGGTATGAAAGTAAAAATATGATTTTTCTTCATGTAGGGTAATAAAAAATATAATCTTTGTTAGGAGAAAAGCAATATAAAAATATAATTTTTATAACGAAGTGGAGAATAAAAATATGGGTTTTATACAAGGTAATATAAAAATATGAAATTTATTGTTATCATGAAACAGCGAGGATAAAGATTCGATTTTTATATATGTAGTGAATACGGGCGACGAAAGTGACGAAGGACATGCACGATGAAGATTTTCTACATATGAAGAGTCATGGCGTCTGGTTTAGAAATTTGTGAGAACTTCTCACCTTTAATTCTATTTTCTAGTTAATTATATACTAGGATGCAGACGGTGTTTAGTAGCACCCGACACCCGTTGTCCACAGACCATGGACGGCTTGTATGCTTAGTTGTTTGTTTGATTTTTATGTGTAGCTGATTGTGTGATGTGAAATGAAATAAAATATTTTATATAGTTAAAATATTTTATAGTTAAAAATATAATTTTTAACGTGTATATAAATGAAATGAATAATTATAAACAAATTGAACGATTTTTTTATATACACACATTTGATTGATATTGATTGGGACGATAAATTTTACACATCGCCCAACTGCACAAATAAAATCTGTGTTTGATTGTTTGAAACCCCACATGGTTATTTGGATTATATTCAACGTACACTAATCCCGATTGATTAATTGTATGTCAATCGATAGGTTGACAGACAGTGGTGTGGTGCACTTTGGATGATGGTTGATTATTTGTCGTTGTTGATATATACATGCGTTGTATGGAAATCCATTGAAATAAAAACTATGGTAATTGATTGGGCCTCATTCCAGTTTTGAAATAGAAATATTTGAAACGAAATATTTGAAATAGAATATTTGAATAGAAATATTCGAATGAAATATTTTAACAATAAAATTTACATCTTTATCATATATAAAATTAGAAACTAACTGGAAAATAGATAGGATGAGTGGTTTCCTAGGTATTGATCTGATGTTGGTTTCGGCCTTCGGGGTTAATGCTTAGTGAATCGTTCTCTTACTAATTTACGGTTAGAGCATGATTAAAAAATTAACGATAGAAATCATAATTTTATAAAATATATTAAATAACAAAAATAGTCATGTGTTGACAGTACTCATTTGTTGAGATTAGTCATGTGTTGAAAGAAATATACAGATTCATGTGTTGAACGACATATTTTAACAATAAAATTTACATCTTTATCATATATAATATTAGAAACTAACTGGAAAATAGATAAGATGAGTGGTTTCCTGGGTAGTGATCTGATGTTGGTTTCGGCCTTCGGGTTTAATATTAGGGAATCGTTCTCTTACTAATTTACGGTTGGAGCCTGATTAAAAATTTAACGATAGAAATCATAATTTTATAAAATATATTAAATAACAAAAATAGTCATGTGTTGACAGTACTCATTTGTTGAGATTAGTCATGTATTGATAGAAATATAGATTCATGTGTTGAATAGAATAAATATTCATTTGTTGAATAGAATAACGAAGTTTTTGAGAAATATAAAGCCGTGTTGATTAGAGATGCGTTATTTTGACGCGAACGATATTTTTATCGATTATATTCGTTTTTATAATGAAAATTGAAAAGTGATTTCAAAATTGAATATTTTGGAATGAATTTCGAATTTAATTAAATTAAAATTGAAATTGAAATTTAATTGAATCAATTCGAAATGAATTCAAATTGAAGTGAAATTGAAATGAATTCAAATTGAATAGAAAATGAATTCGATTCGAATTGAATAGTAAGTGAATTTGAATTCGAATTGAATAGAAATGAATTCAAATTGAATTGAATCGGAATTGAATTAAAAACGGATGGAAATCGTTTTGAAATGGAATTTAAAACGAACTGGAATTGAATTGAAATAGATTTGAATTGAAATCAATTTGAAATGAATTTAAAACGAAATTATAAGGAAAAATTCACTTTTGATTTGAAATTGAATAAGAAGTTGAAATCGTTTTGAAACCGAATTTAAAGCTATTTATGAAACGACCCGAACTTCTCCGGTAAGCAAAGGCCGGATTGAATTGAGAACAAACCACATCATAACATAAATGGCAGAACATTTCATTATATATTACAACAATTCCATCAGAATACAAGAATATACAGAGTATTAACAAATAAAATACATTCGATAAATATCAGAGATTACAATACATTACATAGCAACGGAAAATAATACAAAACATAACTAAAGGGGATATACAGATACAAAGCTTTCCGGATATCGTTCCAACTGTAAACCAGGATCCTGTGAATATAATCTGCAAAACCAAAACTACTAGCTGCCCTTGTCAAAATAAGGGCACCCAGAGTTTAGGTTAAAACAATAAACTCCATGTCAGTCATGTGACTAGTGTGAGAACTAAAACAGTTATTAATCTTATTTTTAAAGTTGGTTAAATCAAGGGACCACTCCGTATAACACGGAATGGGTTTCCTCCCAAGAATACCAGTGCACAAAACAACAGCGCAATGCTAAATAAAGAACAATGAAGATATTATAAGACCCAGGTCCCATCACACAACGCAACGCAAGCCGGAGGATAGGGTTTTTACCTTATAATAGCCAAGAATGCTTGATACCTGAAATTTCATGTTTTACTATTACTATAAGTGTATAGTGTCAAAACAATTTCAATCATAAGTGTAAATCGTAGACGGCATGGGTACCATATATCATGTCGCCATACTAGTTCTACAATTAAAACCGCAAAATCACGTATTTGGAAGTTGGATTTCCATCTGTGAACCAAGGCAAAAGATAATCCTCACCGAATTCGAGACAATCTAGCCCATGTCTCAGGCAAGTACTCAGTCAAGCCTTGGATCGTCAGGGCCGGTCCACCGATGTGGATTAAAATTCTTGAACACTGCGTTTCCCCGCCCTTTGGGGCGTAAATGAGTCCACTGACTCCATCGGTTCGAGAACGACCGATGTATCCGAGGTGCCTCGCAACAGCAACAACCACACAGGTGAAAAGTATATAAATGTCAGGGCTGGTAGGTCACTGACACCACCCTAGCTAGAAGGAAACGCATGCCCTCCCTGATGTCCTCTCCTGTTTCTGGTTCACAACCGGGGTGTGAGGCTCGCGAATTCACGTTACACAAAGCTACGCCACAAAGGTCGTGCTTTGATCATCAACCACAAAACTCTGCTTTTCAACAGAAGCCTTGATCATTTGCATCTCCGCATGACACACAGGCAATTCACGCAATGCAACCGATATTAATCACAAAGAATGAAATCCAATGTCAGACACACATTCCATACAAGTCCGTTCTGGGTCTGAACGAAACCGGAGGCACTTTCCTCGCGTATCCATCGATCTCCAAGTACGTCTGTACGACCACCAACTATTTCCCTCCTCTTGGGTGTACAGCCCAATCAGGATCGTCAGTAATTATCCAAATGATGTGAAGACTTCCGGTCTTCAACCACCGTCTTCATCTTCGACTTTTCATCGTATCAGTTATTCAGAATGGGATAAACCCGGTCTTTCTGAATAACTCGCGTATATAATAAATAAGTGTTACACAAACACAACATACGCCTCATTCCAATTCAGAATATTCTTTGGGAAAGGTTCTCATTAATTTTATCAAAGATAAATTCTTTAAATTTATTCTTTATTCTTCTTTTGAATATCAATTCAAACTAGTCGGGATTAGCGAACCACACCGAAGTAATCATTTATTTTATTTCCCAATCCCAACCTATTCATCCCATGAAGTAAAACCGGTCATACTTCATATCTAACACCACGGTATTATCGGTAACTTCAATTACCATTTCACGTTCAAATCTAATTAAAGATTTAACTATCGCCTGGAGTAAAACTGGTGATACTCCATTCTCGTTCTTTTCAATCTAATTAAAGATTCATTAAAACTCCACTTAGTTTTAATCTTTAACTGGGTTAAAGAACTAATGTCATTTAAAACACCGTTCACGATAAACGCAATATCACATCACATTTCAATCAGTCCCTAACCGTAAATTAACAAGTGAGCAATTCCCTAAGTATTAACCCCGAAGGCCGAAACCAACATCAGATCAATACCCAGGAAACCATTCAACTTAACTAATCTTTAGTTAATTTCTGATTTTCTTAACTCCATTGGGTCTAAGAACAGTATTATTAAAGATACCGTTCACAACAACCCAAAATCACATTCCATTAATTATCGGGTTAAAGAACAAGTGTTATTTAAAACACTGTTCACGATAAACCCAAAAACCAATACTAATTCAATTCCAATTAAATGTTCTTTAATTAGTACACTTCATTAAATCTAAATAAAAAGATTTAATCTTTTTCTCAACTGGGTTTAAGAACAACGTTAATGAAGACACCATTCACGACAAACCCAAATCACATTTGATATTAAATACAAGGCTCTAAATAGAAAATATATCGGCTTATATTCAATATTAAATTCTACGACCAACAAATATCGTATTGGAAATAACGATATAAATATATCTTCCAAATTTCCATAACAATATCTGTATAATCACAAAATCCCACATCGAAATATTCCGAAGACAATTTCGATTCAAATCCATTTCCAATCTATATATTGGAAATCCTGGTTATTTTCAAAACCATTTCAAATCCAATTTATTTATTTAAAAATAAATAAATTATTATTCTAGTTCAAACTAGTTCATTTCGATAAAATCTATTTTTATCTTTTCAAATATGGAGTTTTTCATCCCAACCCTTTCCAAATCATTTCTTATGATTTTACACTAATTATTAATATTTTTAATAATTTTATCAAGGCCCGTACAATCGATTTCCATCAACGACCATCAGACTGCACTTACAACGACCTTTTCTAATTTTGATTTGGACGTATCTCCAAATCCAACCATTAGATTTCAAATTTCAAATATTCATTGGAAAGCTCTTTTCGATACGAACCCAACGGTTCCGGTTTTAGGAGAATCCGACTGTCGGATCTCCCGTAATATCCATACGAAGTCAATGGTCGAAATTCACGAACTGCCGCAGCGCGGCGCGTTCTATTCAGGCCATTATATTATATATATAATATATATTTCGTCGATTTCTATTTAAAACGAATTTTATAAATAGTTTTAAATTCGATTTTCAAAACAGTTTTAACTTGATATTCAATTTCAAAATCAAAATTGAATATTCCATTATAAATTCGTTTTAAATTCATTTCAAATCGATTTCAATTCAATTTCAATTTAATTCGAATTTCAATTCATTTCAATTTAATTCGAATTTCAATTCACTTCAATCTAATTCGAATTTCAAATCACTTTAATCTAATTCGAATTTCAATTCATTTCAAAATATCAGATTTTGAAATCACTTCCTTTTCTATATTCATTTTAAAAACGAATATAATTGATATAAATATCGTTCACGTCAAAATGACGTCAATCTAATCAACAAGGCTTTTATTCAACACATGAATATATATTTCTATTCTTTATTTTCCCAAATTAGAATGAGGCCCAATCAATTACTATATAATGTTAATTATATGGATTTTCTACAACACATGTATATAATAGCAACGATAAATAATCAACCATCATCCAAAATGCATTCTACACTGTATAAGCATTAAATATAAATATTCGACGCTTACACAGCCTGTCAATCAATCGATTGACATACAACTAAACAATCAGGATTAGTGTACGTCAAATCTCATCCCAATACCCGTGTGGGGTTTCAATCAATCAACCACAGTTTTTATTTGTGCAGTTGGGCGATGTGTAAAATTTATCGTCCTAATTAATATCAGTCAATGGTGTGGATATAAACAAATCATCTGATTTATTTATAAATATTCTTTTCATTTTATATACACGTTAAAAATTCTATTTTTAACTATAAAATATTTTCTATATAAATATTTTATTTCATTTCACATCACATCACACAATCAATTTTCACAACAACATACAATCAATCAAACAAGTCGTCCATGGTCTGTGGACGACGGGTGTCGGGTGCTACTAAACACTGTCTGCATCCTAGTATATATCACATAACTAGAAAACAAAATTAAAGGTGAGGAGTTCTCACAGAGGGATCCACTCCGCCGTGCTTTGCTGTTGAACTGTTGAATCGCCTGAATCCATTTGTAAATCCAATACGATCTTTTCACGCTGTTCAAATAAAAATTATATTTTTATTGCTTCATTTCAATAAATAAAAAATCTATTTTTATTTCTACTTCATATATTTTTACAACGCTTCATTCTATATAAAAATTAGATTTTCATATTCCTACTTCTTATATAAGGATCGGATTTTTATTTCATCACTATAAAAATCTCATTTTTACTTCACTATATATATAATAAAAATCAGATTTTTATTTCGGTACATATTTAAAGATAATATTTTTATATTCTCTATTATATAGAAATTCTATTCTCAATACACTACTAATATAAAAATAGTATTTTTATATCTTCTATTATATAAAGATCATATTTTTAATACTCTACACAAGTAAAAATCATATTTTTATTCTCTACATCCCATAAAAATTATATTTTTATATCTCCTACATAATAAAGATCTAATTTTTATTATCTATATTATATAAAAATTATATTTTTAATATCTCTACTTTATAAAAATCATATTTTTATCGTTTTAAAAACAAAATCTTTTAACTATATATATATATAAAAATCCTTTCTTTTCACTTGTTATACATATATAAGAATCGATTTATAAACTAATTTCTTATAAATAAAAATTTATACTTTTCATGATAGAAAAATCTAATTCATTATAAATAAAAATCTATACTTTTCTGAATCAAAGATTTAATCTTTTTCACTTTAAAGTTCAAACCTTTTCTATTCTAACCTAAGCAAAAATCATTATTTTTTCTATGACCAACACTTACATTTTTTATAACAGAGACCTAAATCTGATAATAAAATAAAGAAAAGCTTACAACGTTAATCGGAGGAGGGGAGTGGAGAGCTGTCGCAGCGGGTGAAGGAGGAGGTCTTGGGCTCGATTTTCATTCAGAAAAAAGGGAGAGAGAGGCGCGCTAGAAAGGGGAGGGGGAGTGTAATAACCCGGAAAATACGAGCCAATTTAAAATTTTTAAATTGGTATTTTCAAAAGGATTTGAACAATTGAAATAGAATATTTCAATAAAATAGTGAATTAGAAATAGTGAGTCAGTATGAAAATTTGAATTCAAACTTTGACTGACTGTGCAGGGTGGAAAATATAATGGATTTTAGCGAAACAAAAACTATTTGAATCTGTTAGTCAATACCTTTCTAACGAATCTGAAAAATCAAAGTTTCATAACGGGAATCAAAAGTTATGGCCGAATGAATTTTCAGAAGGGTCGGTATATAGAATATATAGCCCTGGAAAATTGATATTTTGCATACGACCTCGGAATTCGACGAAACCACTTTGTTGGGTCCGGGATGTCAGACTATTGCTAGGTTTCAAATTTCATAATTTTTGAAGCTAGTATGTGAGCGTGGCAAAAGAAAATGTGTTTGGTCAATTTCTGTTAAATTGGATCGACCAGAAAATGGCCATTTTTTAAAAGACCTCGGAATTCGACGAAACTTGTTTTGTTGGGACCGTAGTGTCAAAACATAGCTAGATTTATTTTTCTGGAATTTTTCGAATCGGTTTGTGGCCCTGGCAAATTGAAATGTGCGTTCAGAGTTAAAAATTAAATGTTTTATACTTTAATTTGAAAGATAACTGACTGTAACAGTCGAATTGGCCTGCGAAACATATTCCATTGTGTCCGGAATGGGGGTATTTAGCTGGGGGCGACAGTCGTTGGGTTTAAAAAGGAGTTCGTTTGAGAAAACACTATTTAAAAATTTAATATAGTCCTCGGCCAATCAGAATTTTCCACTCATAAATTATAAAAATTAAAAAAAAAAAAGAAAACCCCCCCGATCAACGGCGAAACCCGCTCCTGACCTTCTCTCCTCCACCGCCGTCGCTACAGCCGCTTCCAGCCTTCGCCACCGCCACCCCTCGACGCGCCTCAGCCCCCTCTTCAAATCTGACTAACCATCGCCGCCCCTCGTCGCCTGTGCCGCCCGTATCGACGCCCCAAAGTCCCGACCTTTCCACCGCCGCCGCCGCTGATCTGGACCACCGAACGCCACCAAAACACCACCGACAGGAAGCCCTTTCTTCCCTCTTCCACGTCAGCACCCCCAATCGTCCCCACGTGCCACTGATTTCGCGAAAACTGTAAATCTAGTTTTGAAGCTTCGTGAAAGTGAGTTTTTCTTTGATCTTTACACTTTGAAAAATCATATCTTTTTGGTGTGTTGACGAAATTCGATGAAACAGGAAACATCGGGACCGCAAGGAAGCTCTCTACCCAATAGAAGAAGCCGCGGATTTTTCTGACATCGTATCGATTTTTAGTGCTCCGAAAACCAATGTAAGAAATCTAAATTAACGTGAAATTGAATGGAAAATGTAGTGTAAAATTTATATTAGCGAAATATAAATTGCATACGTGTCGTATACCTCATGTACATGCGTAGTGTAAGCTATATAAGCGAAGTATGAATTTTACATGCATAGAATAATTGATATATGTGTTGAAATGCTAAGTGAAATATGGCAAATATATATATATATATATATATATATATATATATATATATATACTCCCCTCGTTCACAAACCATGGACGATATTTATTGTGATGAAATGGTGTGAAATATTGGATGAAAAATACGAATGGTTGAATAATTGTTTGTGGTTGATATTGTTTGGTTGTGGTTGAAAAATACCCATTGGTGATTGAAATGAATTGGAAATATTTGTGGAAATAAAAATAAACATGCCGCCTGCGTGCGAATTAGATGCATGAATCCCCATTGTCAAAAACCGCGAGGTTTTAAGGTAGAGCGAGGAGCCGTACTAGGGACGGTGCCGGTTTTAACTACCCTGCCGTTATGCTGCCGAAATTTTGAATAATCTTTGTGTGTTAGAATTATTTTCATATGTTGAAATTATTTTTCATGCGTTGAAATTAAAGCCATATGTTGAAAATATATCCATGTGTGGAAATATTTGTGTGTTGAAAAGTGTTGTGTGAAAATTAAATTCATTTGTGAATGAATGAAGTGTTTAAACAATAAAAATCACATTTTTTTACATATATATGAAGTATGAAAAATATTCGCCTTATATAAATAGTTTCAACAATAAAAATCCCATCTTTCTAATATGAACAACATAAATAAAATGTCCATGTGTGGATATGCTCATTTGTTGAGAAGTGTGTGTAGTGGAAAAGTTCATGTGTTGAATAAAAAAGATCGAACAATAAAAATTACATTTTTATTGAAACTATGAAGTGTTGAAACATCTATTTGTCGAATAAATATGTTAAGTGATAAAAATATCATTTTTATCAAATGTGTAATATGCTAAAGATATGCGGACGTTGAAATAAATATTTGTGAAAGAAATATTCTTTTTAACATACATAGGAGCCAAATAAAATAGTCATGTGTTGAAATCCATTTTAGTTCGCCAAAATTATCATCTTTGAAATGTAAAGTGTTAAAAATAGCCACTTGTTCAAATAAACGTGCATGAGTTGAAATATACATTAATTAGCTAATGATATGATTTTAGCCTATGCATGCAATATTTGAATGAATGGTGTTTTTAAACCAAAGTAAATCAAATATGAAATTGAATGGAAAATGATAAGTGATAGAAATTGTATATATGTACATGCATATCTATTGAACAGGTTAAAGAAAAGGGGCTAGAGAAGAGAAATAAAATTTTGTGCCCGACAAATAGGTACACATTTACCGCTTTGTTTGGGTGATGATTTTATGAGCCTGTTGGCTAGCCGCTTGGCTTTTTCTTTCTCTTTTTGATATGAGACGCCCGTGTGGCTATTTGTGAATTTTCCCAGACCCTCCCGTAAAAAAGGAGGTTATGGCGAAATTTTCAGAAATTTAAAGGCATTAATGAAATAATTGAAGTGGAAACGATACAGGAATTTTTGAATGAACTATATTTATATAAACATATAAATATAAATAAAATTAAAACGAAATGTGGTCGTGCAGTTCGTGTTTTGAAACCGTGATTTCAAACGACTAGTGCAGGAAATCCGACCATTGGATTTTCCCGAAATCGCAACCGTTGGGTTCGCCTTGGAAATATCTTTCCAACGGCACCGACTTTGTGACGATCCGACGGTTGGATTGTCTGGAATGTTTAATTCAAATCTGAAGAAAAACAGCGCCAGAAACGATTATATTTATATATATTTATATATATATATATATATATATATAAATATAATTTAAATTAAATCGAATAACGACGCTGTAGTTCGTAAATTGAAATCGTAACTTCAAATGGCTAGTGTGGAAGATCCGACCGTCGGATTTTCCCAAGACTGAAACCGTTGGATTCGTTTTGAAATGACCTTCCTAAGGATGTAAAATTTGTGAAGATCCAACGGTTAGATTTTCATATATGTGTAAAACAAAATTAGTGAAAATCAGCGCCAGTGCATCGATATGACCTGAATCGTCGTTTAATTAGATTTGGTCGTTTTTAATTAAATAAAAATTGTGATATATCGTTATAAAATACTATAGACGATATAGAGTGGAAATAAACCAATTTCGTTGTGTTTGCTTGATATGTGATGGTTGAATGTATTTGACATGAAAATTATACCTAAATAACTGAAATGTGAATGTTGAATAGTCCAACCATGTGATTAATTGATTTGAAATCTAAATATACGTGGGTTATTTGAAAAGGCCGAGTTTATCTCATTTCAAATAATCGATCGACGTTGAGAAGTCGAAGAGTCGAAGACGGCTGAAGACCGACGATCTCCACATTGGATGGATGGGCGCTACTGATGCTCGTGATTGGAGTAGCTACCATGAAGGAATTGAAGTAGTAGCCATCCAAACATACTGTTGATTGTACGGATATGCGAGGAGTTGGTGCCTCCGGTTTCGTTCAGACCCAGAACAGACTTGTAAATGGACTGGTGTCTAACACATTAAACACTTCGTCAAAATAGAATCAGTAGTATTCTAAGGTGAGTCGCTCATTAGAAATAGGACTAGTAAAGTCCTAGAATGAGTCGAGCAGAATAGCAAAAACAATTTGATCAATCCATCGTTATCTTTCTTTAGATTTTCTGCTTAATTATGCAATAGACTATCATATCTGTTAGCTGACTTTTTCGTTGCTTATACAGAATTTAAAAAATGGCTACCAGAGCAGCCGCCGCTAGAGGAGGCCGTGCCGGCCGAGGCCGAGGAAGGGGAGAAGTCCCAGCTCAAGAAGGACCTTTGATACAACCTCCGGCAGCTCAATACTTCGAGCTTGACCGTGTAGCTAAGAGATATAAGAACTTAGGAGGCAAGACCTTCTCGGTAACTGGCACCGTAATAGAGGCCCTTGCATGGCTCAAAACATGCGAGAAAATTTTTGAAGGCCTAAGGCTTGGAGACGAAGACAAAGCTATTATGGGCGCCTGGCTTATGCAGGAACAAGCTGAATTATGGCGGGAATCTCTTACCGCCGGGAATAGAGAAGCTGGAAGAACATGGGATGGATTTAAAGAGCTCTTCAAGGAAAAATATGTCCCCGAACAAGCTCTAGAAAGAATGCACGATGACTTCGCCAATCTCCAGCAAGGGGATCTTTCCGTGCAGGATTATCTGAATAAATTTACAATGTTGTCGCCCTATGCTCCAGAACTCGTCGCCACTGCGAAGTCCAAAAATAAGAGGTTTATCCTTGGGCTAAGACGACAATATCATGATAGAGCCATGGCCCATGTCAAGCTGGAATTCAACGAACTGGTGGAAATGACATGCAACTATGAAGACCTTGATCAAAGGCATCTAGATCAGGATTGCGCTAGAAGCCAAGCCGGAAACAAGCGCAAGCCTGCTGTAAATCAAGGCGAGTCAAGCCAAGCAGCATCTTCAAAACCTCAGACTGGCAAGCCGCCAAGAGGAAATTGCTTTAACTGTGGTAAGCCGGGGCACTACTCAAACGTCTGCACAGCTCCGAAGAGGCAGAAGACTAATTCTCAAAGCTCGAGCCAAGGCTCTCAGAACCCTCGCTCGTGCTTCAATTGTCGAAAGACCGATCATCTGGTCAAAGATTGTCCTTTTCTGAAGAAAGCAATAGTAGCTCATTTCTATGACGGGTCTAGCCCGCCAGCTGCTTCTGATGGAGCAGGTAAACCTGATGTTTTGGGAGGTACCCTTACAATTAAAAATATTCCTGTTTCTGTATTATTTGAAACAGGTGCATCGTGTAGTTTTATTGCTAGAAACACAGTGCACAAATTAAAGTTAAAACAGCGAAAGCTCAAAGAATCGGTTCAAGTACATACCCCGATAGGGGGTCCTATCACTCTCAGTTCCTGTTGTAAAGTGCCAATCTCTTATTCTTTCTACAAGTTTCTTTTCAACCTAGTCATTATGGATTTTCCCGAATTCGATATTATTCTCGAGCTAGATTGGTTAACGAAATACGAAGCCGAAGTGAATTGTGCGGAAAGAATCGTTAAAATCCGAATGGAGCTTGGACATATATATATTCCCTGTCATGGTTCGAATCCGAATAGAGAAGAATTTTGGTCGGCATTAGAACTTATCCCCACTTCCATAGAAAAGATTCCGATTGTTAGAAACTATGCGGATGTGTTTGAAGAAGTTGAAAACTTACCTCCGCAAAGAGAAATAGAATTCCGAATCGATCTAATTCCCTATGCCAGACCAGTGGTGCATCCAATTCGCAGAATGACTCCGAAAGAAAAAGAAGAATTAGGCGATCAAACTCGTCAACTGTTGTGGAAGGGTCTAATCATACCTAGTTTTTCTAATTGGGGTGCAGCTGTTGTGTTTGTCCCAAAGTCAGACGGTACTCTTAGATTATGTGTTGATTACCGAGACCTCAACAAACAGACGCTTAAAAACAAGTATCCATTACCCCGCATTGATTATTTGCTAGACCAATTGAATGGGGCGAAAGTATTTTCCCGAATGGACCTAGCTACAGGTTTTCATCAATTGAGAATAGTAGAAGAGTGTGTTCCTTTGACCGCTTTTAGAGGTCCAGACATATTTTATGAATGGTTAGTAATGCCGTTTGGCCTATGCAACGCTCCAGCATACTTTGTCGATCTAATGAATAGAGTGTTCAGTGGAGTTCTGAATAAATTTGTCCTCGTATTCATCGATGATATTTTAATCTACTCCAAATCAAAACCCGAGCACGAAAAACACTTAGAACAAGTATTGGAGATTCTAAGGAAGAACGTCTTCAAAGCCAAATTCTCTAAATGTGTCTTCTGGCAAGAAGAAGTTAAATTTCTTGGCCATGTCGTGTCAGAGAAAGGAATTTCTGTTGACCAAAGCAAAATAACAGCGATTCAAGACTGGAAACAACCCACTACTCCCACAGAAGTTAGAAGTTTTATGGGGTTGGCTAGTTATTATCGGAAGTTCGTTAAGGATTTTTCGAAGATATCCGGTCCGTTAACGAAGCTCACAAAGAAACATGAGAAGTTTAAGTGGACTTCCGACTGTGAAGAAGCTTTCCAGGAATTGAAATCGAAACTAACCACTGCTCCAGTGTTGACTATTATTGATTGCAATCAAGATTTAATGATTTGGACAAATGCTTCTATTAGAGGTCTTGGTGCAGTGTTAATGCAGAGAGGCCAAGTAGTCGCTTATGCAAGCCGCCAACTGAAACCGCATGAGAAGAATTATGTGACTCATGATCTTGAGTTGCTAGCCATCGTATTTGCCTTGAAAATCTGGAGGCATTATTTATTGGGTGAGAAATTTATACTGTACACAGATCATCAATCGTTGAAGTATTTATATACCCAGAAAGATCTGAATCTGAGACAGCAGCGTTGGCTAGAATTTCTTGCAGCGTATGATCTTGATATCCTGTATACGCCGGGGAAAGCTAACGTAGTAGCGGATGCGCTTAGTAGAAAGACCGCAATCGTTGCCCATCTTATAATTACACATGGATTGATTGATAGGATTTCAGCCCTTCAAAAAGACGATGTATTCATTCAGAGAATCAGTCAGAGGGTCAAGGAAGGTGAAACCACGAGTTTTCGTATGGATAATAGGGGGGTTCTCAGGTTAAATAATAGGATTTGCATTCCAAATATTCCAGGCCTTCGAAGGGAAGTGTTGGACGAATGCCATAAATCCAAATTTTGCATCCATCCTGGGGTGAGTAAAATGTACAACGATATCAAACGCACTTTCTGGTGGAAGGCAATGAAAAGAGATATTTCTTTGTATGTTAGCAGATGCCCTACCTGTCAATTGGTCAAGAGTGACCAACAGAAGCTAGCTAGACTGTTACAACCGTTGGAAGTCCCAGGATGGAAATGGGTACAGATTTCCATGGATTTCATAGATGGTTTGCCGCGAACCAAGAAAGGTAATGACAGCATTTAGGTAGTCGTAGATCGCTTCACGAAGACTGCCCATTTTATACCTGTCAGGTCCAATAGAACCGCTCAAAGTCTAGCACAGATATATTTCAGAGAAATTGTTAAGCTGCATGGAATTCCCATCAGCATAGTCAGTGATAGAGATCCCCTATTTACTAGCAAATTCTGGGAGGCTTTCCAGATAGAATTGGGAACGAAACTGAATATGAGCACCGCTTATCACCCTCAAACAGATGGCCAAACTGAGCGGGTGAATAGAATTCTGGAAGATTTATTGCAGGCTTGTATAATTGATTTTGGTGGGTCATGGGAGGATCATTTGCATTTGGCAGAATTCTCATATAACAATAGCTATCAAGCAAGTTTGAGAATGTCACCATTTGAAGCATTATATGGCAGACCCTGCAGATCTCCAGCATGTTGGGTAGAACCTGGCAACAGACTTGTACTAGGACCCGATATGATTAGGGAAGCATCCGATAAAGTCGACTTCATCAAGAAGCGTTTGAAAACCGCCCAAAGCCGACAGAAAAGTTATGCAGACTCTAGAAGGAGAGATTTGACATTTGTCGTTGGTGATCATGTTTATTTGAAGATTTCTCCGATGAGAGGAGTAATCAGATTTGGCAAGACTGGGAAGTTGGCACCGAGATTTATTGGTCCCTTTCCAATACTTGAGCGAATTGGAACTCTTGCTTATATGGTTCAATTACCAGATTGGTTGCCTGGAGTGCACAATGTATTTCACGTATCTCAACTTAGAAGACATGTGCATGATCCGGATCTTGTTGTAGAAGAAGCAGAGCAACGGGATGCGGAGATAACTCCAGAATTAGCACTCAGAAGAGAGCCATTAAAGATTGTTGGCAAAGAAACTAGAGAACTCAGAAGCAAAAAGGTTCATTTAGTTAAAGTGCAGTCGAGCAGTGATCCTAGAGACTGTACTTGGGAAACTGAGGAAAGCATTAAGCAAGCTTACCCCAAATGCAGAGTGGATATTTCTGACTAACTCCGGTGCAAGGTACCTTTACAATACTTTGCATTTACATTTTATTTCCTACTTTACTGTTATTTGCTTTTCGAGGATGAAAAGTTTTAAGTGGGGGAGATTGTAATAACCCGAAAAATACGAGCCAATTTAAAATTTTTAAATTGGTAATTTCAAAGAGATTTGAACAATTGAAATAGAATATTTCAATAAAATAGTGAATTTGAAATAGTGAGCCAGTTTGAAAATTTGAATTCAAACTTTGACTGACTGTGCAGGGTGGAAAATATAACGGATTTTAGCGAAACCAAAAATATTTGAATCTGTTAGTCAATACCTTTCTAACGAATCTGAAAAACCGAAGATTCACAACGGGAATCAAAAGTTATGGCCGAATGAATTTTCAGAAGGGTCGGTATATAAAATGTATAGCCCTGGAAAATTGATATTTTACATACGACCTCGGAATTCGGCAAAACCACTTTTGTTGGGTCCGGGATGTCAGACTATTGCTAGGCTTCAAATTTCATAATTTTTGAAGCTAGTATGTGAGCGTGGCAAAAGAAAATGTGTTTGGTCAATTTCTGTTAAATTGGATCGACCAGAAAATGGCCATTTTTCAAACGACCTCGGAATTCGACGAAACTAGTTTTGTTGGGACCGTAGCATCAAAACATAGCTAGATTTATTTTTCTGGAATTTTTCGAATCAGTTTGTGGCCCTGGCAAATTGAAATGTGCGTTCAGAGTTAAAAATTAAATGTTTTATACTTTAATTTGAAAAATAACTGACTGTAACAGTCAAATTGGCCTACGAAACATATCCCATTGTGTCCGGAATGGGGGTATTTAGCTAGGGGCGACAGTCGTTGGGTTTAAAAAGGAGTTCGTTTGAGAAAACACTATTTAAAAATTTAATATAGTCCTCGGCCAATCAGAATTTTCCATTCATAAATTATAAAAAAAAAAACCCCGATCAACGGCGAAACCCGCTCCTGACCTTCTCTCCTCCACCGCCGCCGCTACACCCGCTTCCAGCCACCGCCACCCCTCGACGCGCCTCAGCCCCCTCTTCAAATCCGACTAACCATCGCCGCCCCTCGTCGCCTGTGCCGCCCGTATCGACGCCCCAATGTCCTGACCTTTCCACCGCCGCCGCCGCCGATCTGGACCACCGAACGCCACCAAACCACCACCGACAGGAAGCCCTTTCTTCCCTCTTCTACGTCAGCACCCCCGATCGTCCCCACGTGCCACTGATTTCGCGAAAACTGTAAACCAAGTTTTGAAGCTTCGTGAAAGTGAGTTTTTCTTTGATATTTACACTTTGAAAAATCATATCTTTTTGGTGTGTTGACGAAATTCGATGAAACAGCAAACATCGGGACCGCAAGGAAGCTCTCTACCCAATAGAAGAAGCCGCGGATTTTTCTGACATCGTATCGATTTTTAGTGCTCCGAAAACCAATGTGAGAAATCTAAATTAACGAGAAATTGAATGGAAAATGTAGTGTATAATTTATATTAGCGAAATATAAATTACATACGTGTCGTATACCTCATGTACATGCGTAGTGTAAGCTATATAAGCGAAGTATGAATTTTACATGCATAGAATAATTGATATATGTGTTGAAATGCTAAGTGAAATATGGCAAATAAATATATATATATATATATATATATATACACACACACTCCCCTCGTTCACAAACCATGGACGATATTTATTGTGATGAATTGGTGTGAAATATTGGATGAAAAATACGAATGGTTGAATAATTGTTTGTGGTTGATATTGTTTGGTTGTGGTTGAAAATACCCATTGGTGATTGAAATGAATTGGAAATATTTGTGGAAATAAAAATAAACATGCCGCCTGCGTGCGAGTTAGATGCATGAATCCCCATTGTCAAAAACCGCGAGGTTTTAAGGTAGAGCGAGGAGCCGTACTAGGGACGGTGCCGGTTTTAACTACCCTGCCGTTATGCTGCCGAAATTTGGAATAATCTTTGTGTGTTAGAATTATTTTCATATGTTGAAATTATTTTTCATGCGTTGAAATTAAAGCCATATGTTGAAAATATATCCATGTGTGGAAATATTTGTGTGTTGAAAAGTGTTGTGTGAAAATTAAATTCATTTGTGAATGAATGAAGTGTTTAAACAATAAAAATCACATTTTTTACATATATATGAAGTATGAAAAATATTCGCCTTATATAAATAGTTTCAACAATAAAAATCCCATCTTTCTAATATGAACAACATAAATAAAATGTCCATGTGTGGATATGCTCATTTGTTGAGAAGTGTGTGTAGTGGAAAAGTTCATGTGTTGAATAAAAAAGACCGAACAATAAAAATTACATTTTTATTGAAACTATGAAGTGTTGAAACATCTATTTGTCGAATAAATATGTTAAGTGATAAAAATATCATTTTTATCAAATGTGTGATATGCTAAAGATATGCGAACGTTGAAATAAATATTTGTGAAAGAAATATTCTTTTTAACATGCATAGGAGCCAAATAAAATAGTCATGTGTTGAAATCCATTTTAGTTCGCCAAAATTATCATCTTTGAAATGTGAAGTGTTAAAAATAGCCACTTGTTCAAATAAACGTGCAAGAGTTGAAATATACATTAATTAGCTAATGATATGATTTTAGCCTATGCATGCAATATTTGAATGAATGGTGTTTTTAAACCAAAGCAAATCAAATATGAAATTGAATGGAAAATGATAAGTGATAGAAATTGTATATATGTACATGCATATCTATTGAACAAGTTAAAGAAAAGGGGCTAGAGAAGAGAAATAAAATTTTGTGCCCGACAAATAGGTACACATTTACCGCTTTGTTTGGGTGATGATTTTATGAGCCTGTTGGCTAGCCGCTTGGCTTTTTCTTTTTCTTTTTGATATGAGACGCCCGTGTGGCTATTTGGGAATGTTCCCAGACCCTCCCGTACAAAGGAGGTTATGGCGAAATTTTCCGAAATTTAAAGGCGTTAGTGAAATAATTGAAGTGGAAACGATACAGGAATTTTTGAATGAACTATATTTATATAAACATATAAATATAAATAAAATTAAAACGAAATGTGGTCGTGCAGTTCGTGTTTTGAAACCGTGATTTCAAACGACTAGTGCGGGAAATCCGACCATTGGATTTTCCCGAAATCGCAATCGTTGGGTTCGCCTTGGAAATATCTTTCCAACGGCACCGACTTTGTGAAGATCCGACGGTTGGATTGTCTGGAATGTTTAATTCAAATCTAAAGAAAAACAGCGCCAGAAACGATTATATTTGTATATATATAAATATAATTTAAATTAAATCGAATAACGATGCTGTAGTTCGTAAATTGAAATCGTAACTTCAAATGGCTAGTGTGGAAGATCCGACCGTCGGATTTTCCCAAAACTGAAACCGTTGGATTCGTTTTGAAATGATCTTCCTAATGATGTAAAATTTGTGAAGATCCAACGGTTAGATTTTCATATATGTGTAAAACAAAATTAGTGAAAAGCAGCGCCAGTGCATCGATATGACCTGAATCGTCGTTTAATTAGATTTGGTCGTTTTTAATTAAATAAAAATTGTGATATATCGTTATAAAATACTATAGACGATAAGAGTGGAAATAAACCAATTTCGTTGTGTTTGCTTGATATGTGATGGTTGAATGTATTTGACATGAAAATTATACCTAAATAACTGAAATGTGAATGTTGAATAGTCCACCCATGTGATTAATTGATTTGAAATCTAAATTTACGTGGGTTATTTGAAAAGGCTGAGTTTATCTCATTTCAAATAATCGATCGACGTTGAGAAGTCGAAGAGTCGAAGACGGCTGAAGACCGACGATCTCCACATTGGATGGATGGGCGCTACTGATTCTCCTGATTGGAGTAGCTACCATGAAGGAATTGAAGTCGTAGCCATCCAAACATACTGTTGATTGTACGGATATGCGAGGAGTTGGTGCCTCCGGTTTCGTTCAGACCCAGAACGGACTTGTAAATGGACTGTGTGTTTGACATTGGATTTTGTTCTATGTTGATTGATCTCTGTTAGATATATATCTATTTGGCGGTAGAGAATTTATTCTCTTGCTTAACGCCCTTCTCTGAGACGTACGAGCTCAGAGGTTATGTATTGACAGAAATCAGTCGCATGGAGTGGATTGCCTGTGTGGCACGCCTAAGTGGCATATGATCAAGGCTTCTGTTGCAAAGCAAAGTCTTGTGGTTGATGATCAAAGCATGGTCTGGGTGACGTAGCTTTGTGTATAATGTGAATTCGCGAACCTCACACCCCGGTATGAGTCAAAAACGGGAGAAGGACCCAAGGAGTGCATGACGTTTCTTTCTAGCTATGGTGGTGTCATTGACCTCCCAACCCTGACATTTATATCTACTTTTCACCTGTGTGGTTGTTGGAATGCGAGGCGCCTCGATTATAGGTCTGTAAGGACCGAGAAACATGTGTTCAGGAATAACTAACCCTCAAAAGTAAGAGAGGACCAGCCTTGGAGGATCCAGGGGATTGCTGTGTGCGGTCCCGAGGCATTTGCTAGAGTGTCTCGAATCGGAGAGGAGCTTGCCCCTTGCCTCGACTCATGAAGGAATCCAATTTCCAATACAAAATATGTGGATGTGATTGTATTACTAGTATGGCGACATAGTAGATGGTAGCTATGCCGCCTAGGATTGATATTTATGATTGAATTTGCTTTTGAAACATATATGCACTAGTAATAATATCAAGCACTTTTGTTTTATTCGTATGAAGCATCTTTGGCCATTATAAGGTAAAGACTCTATCCTCCGGCTTGCGTTGCATTGTGTGATAGGACCTGAGTCTTATAATGGCTTCATTTTATAAAAAGCATTGCGTTGATTTAATCGTTATTTTATTTCATGCACAAGCACTCATTGGAGTAAACCCGTTCCGCGAAAGTGGCGTGGTCCTTTGATTTGCCTTATTATTGTTGTTAATAAGTTGAGTAGATTTCTCATACCAGTCCCATGACTGAATCGTAGTTTGTTTCACCTTGCAAACTCGGGTGCCCTCATTTTCACATGGGCAGCCTAGTTACAGGTTTCGGAAGCACCTTTTGGCTCATGGCGAGGCTTGACTACACCGTGCTGACTTGGATTTTCTCCGCCATTATTGTATCTATATTATGATTCTGCCATTAGCGATGTAGACTGATATTTATTTTGAGTACTTTTTATGTATGATTCCGCCTCTGGCAATGGTGACTGATTATGTATCATTATGCACTAAGTTGTATCCTGTATTGTGCTTCTCTGATGTGATGATATCTATATGATTCCGCTGTCATATGTGTGTAAATTATTCTATTTTCTGTTTATGCTATTTTCTGTGATCTGCTAATGATGATTAATGTGTTATATTCCAATGATTATCCTTAACACTGTTTCATGGGGTTTTGGGATCGTCACAGCTGGTATCGGAGCTTTGGTTAACCTTAGTTCTGGTGTCTAACACATTAAACACTTCGTCAAAATAGAATCAGTAGTATTCTAAGTTGAGTCGCTCATTAGAGATAGGACTAGTAAAGTCCTAGAACGAGTCGAGCAGAATAGCAAAAACAATTTGATCAATCCATCGTTATCTTTTCGTAGATTTTCTGCTTAATTATGCAATAGACTATCATTTCTATTAGCTGACTTTTTCGTTGCTTATACAGAATTTAAAAAATGGCTACCAGAGCAGCCGCCGCTAGAGGAGGCCGTGCCGGCCGAGGCCGAGGAAGGGGAGAAGTCCCAGCTCAAGAAGGACCTTTGATACAACCTCCGGCAGCTCAATACTTCGAGCTTGACCGTGTAGCTAAGAGATATAAGAACTTAGGAGGCAAGACCTTCTCGGGAACTGGCACCGTAATAGAGGCCCTTGCATGGCTCAAAACATGCGAGAAAATTCTTGAAGGCCTAAGGCTTGGAGACGTAGACAAAGCTATTATGGGCGCCTGGCTTATGCAGGAACAAGATGAATTATGGTGGGAATCTCTTATCGCAGGGAATAGAGAAGCTGGAAGAACATGGGATGGATTTAAAGGGCTCTTCAAGGAAAAATATGTCCCCGAACAAGCTCTAGAAAGAATGCACGATGACTTCGCCAATCTCCAGCAAGGTGATCTTTCCGTGCAGGATTATCTGAATAAATTTACAATGTTGTCGCCCTATGCTCCAGAACTCGTCGCCACTGCGAAGTCCAAAAATAAGAGGTTTATCCTTGGGCTAAGACGACAATATCATGATAGAGCCATGGCCCATGTCAAGCTGGAATTCAACGAACTGGTGGAAATGACATGCAACTATGAAGACCTTGATCAAAGGCATCTGGATCAGGATTGCGCTAGAAGCCAAGCCGGAAACAAGCGCAAGCCTGCTGTAAATCAAGGCGAGTCAAGCCAAGCAGCATCTTCAAAACCTCAGACTGGCAAGCCGCCAAGAGGAAATTGCTTTAACTGTGGTAAGCCGGGGCACTACTAAAATGTCTGCACAGCTCCGAAGAGGCAGAAGACTAATTCTCAAAGCTCGAGCCAAGGCTCTCAGAACCCTCGCTCGTGCTTCAATTGTCGAAAGACCGATCATCTGGTCAAAGATTGTCCTTTACTGAAGAAAGCTACAGTAGCTCATTTCTATGACGGGTCTATCCCGCCAGCTGCTTCTGATGGAGCAGGTAAACCTGATGTTTTGGGAGGTACCCTTACAATTAAAAATATTCCTGTTTCTGTATTATTTGACATAGGTGCATCGAGTAGTTTTATTGCTAGAAACACAGTGCACAAATTAAAGTTAAAACAGCGAAAGCTCAAAGAATCGGTTGAAGTACATAACCCGATAGGGGGTCCTATCACTCTCAGTTCCTGTTGTAAAGTGCCAATCTCTTATTCTTTCTACAAGTTTCTTTTCAATCTAGTCGTTATGGATTTTCCCGAATTCGATATTATTCTCGAGCTAGATTGGTTAACGAAATACGAAGCTGAAGTGAATTGTGCGGAAAGAATCGTTAAAATCCCAACGGAGCTTGGACATATATATATTCCCTGTCATGGTTCGAATCCAAATAGAGAAGAATTTTGGTCGGCATTAGAACTTATCCCCACTTCCATAGAAAAGATTCCGATTGTTAGAAACTATGCGGATGTGTTTGAAGAAGTTGAAAACTTACCTCCGCAAAGAGAAATAGAATTCCGAATCGATCTAATTCCCAATGCCAGACCAGTGGTGCATCCAATTCGCAGAATGACTCCGAAAGAAAAAGAAGAATTAGGCGATCAAACTTGTCAACTGTTGTGGAAGGGTCTAATCATACCTAGTTTTTCTAATTGGGGTGCAGTTGTTGTGTTTGTCCCAAAGTCAGACGGTACTCTTAGATTATGTGTTGATTACCGAGACCTCAACAAACAGACGCTCAAAAACAAGTATCCATTACCCCGCATTGATGATTTGCTAGACCAATTGAATGGGGCGAAAGTATTTTCCCGAATGGACCTAGCTACAGGTTTTCATCAATTGAGAATAGTAGAAGAGTGTGTTCCTTTGACCACTTTCAAAGGTCCAGACATATTTTATGAATGGTTAGTAATGCCATTTGGCCTATGCAACGCTCCAGCATACTTTGTCGATCTAATGAATAGAGTGTTCAGGGGAGTTCTGAATAAATTTGTCCTCGTATTCATCGATGATATTTTAATCTACTCCAAATCAAAACCCGAGCACGAAAAACACTTAGAACAAGTATTAGAGATTCTAAGGAAGAACGTCTTCAAAGCCAAATTCTCTAAATGTGTCTTCTGGCAAGAAGAAGTTAAATTTCTTGGCCATGTCGTGTCAGAGAAAGGAATTTCTGTTGACCCAAGCAAAATAACAGCGATTCAAGACTGCAAACAACCCACTACTCCCACAGAAGTTAGAAGTTTTATGGGGTTGGCTAGTTATTATCGGAAGTTCGTTAAGGATTTTTCGAAGATATCCGGTCCGTTAACGAAGCTCACAAAGAAACATGAGAAGTTTAAGTGGACTTCCGACTGTGAAGAAGCTTTCCAGGAATTGAAATCGAAACTAACCACTGCTCCAGTGTTAACTATTATTGATGGCAATCAAGATTTAACGGTTTGGACAAATGCTTCTATTAGAGGTCTTGGTGCAGTGTTAATGCAGAGAGGCCAAGTAGTCGCTTATGCAAGCCGCCAACTGAAACCGCATGAGAAGAATTATGTGACTCATGATCTTGAGTTGTTAGCCATCGTATTTGCCTTGAAAATCTGGAGGCATTATTTATTGGGTGAGAAATTTATACTGTACACAGATCATCAATCGTTGAAGTATTTATAAACCCAGAAAGATCTGAATCTGAGACAGCAGCGTTTGCTAGAATTTCTTGCAGCGTATGATCTTGATATCCTGTATACGCCAGGGAAAGCTAACGTAGTAGCGGATGCGCTTAGTAGAAAGACCGCAATCGTTGCCCATCTTATAATTACACCTGGATTGATTGATAGGATTTCACCCCTTCAAAAAGACGATGAATTCATTCAGAGAACCAGTCAGAGGGTCAAGGAAGGTGAAACCACGAGTTTTCGTATGGATAATAGGGGGGATCTCAGGTTAAATAATAGGATTTGCATTCCAAATATTCCAGGCCTTCGAAGGGAAGTGCTGGACGAATGCCATAAATCCAAATTTTGCATCCATCCTGGGGTGAGTAAAATGTACAACGATATCAAACGCACTTTCTGGTGGAAGGCAATGAAAAGAGATATTTCTTTGTATGTTAGCAGATGCCCTACTTGTCAATTGGTCAAGAGTGACCAATAGAAGCTAGCTGGACTGTAACAACCGTTGGAAGTCCCAGGTTGGAAATGGGTACAGATTTCCATGGATTTCATAGATGGTTGGCCGCGAACCAAGAAAGGTAATGACAGCATTTAGGTAGTCGTAGATCGCTTCACGAAGACTGCCCATTTTATACCTGTCAGGTCCAATAGAACCGCTCAAAGTCTAGCACAGATATATTTCAGAGAAATTATTAAGCTGCATGGAATTCCCATCAGCATAGTCAGTGATAGAGATCCCCTATTTACTAGCAAATTCTGGGAGGCTTTCCAGACAGAATTGGGAATGAAACTGAATATGAGCACCGCTTATCACCCACAAACAGATAGCCAAACTGAGCGGGTGAATAGAATTCTGGAAGATTTATTGCGGGCTTGTATAATTGATTTTGGTGGGTCATGGGAGGATCATTTGCATTTGGCAGAATTCTCATATAACAATAGCTATCAATCAAGTTTGAGAATGTCACCATTTGAAGCATTATATGGCAGACCCTGCAGATCTCCAGCATGTTGGGTAGAACCTTGCAACAGACTTGTACTAGGACCCGATATGATTAGGGAAGCATCCGATAAAGTCGACTTCATCAAGAAGCGTTTGAAAACCGCCCAAAGCCGACAGAAAAGTTATGCAGACTCTAGAAGGAGAGATTTGACATTTGCTGTTGGTGATCATGTTTATTTGAAGATTTCTCCGATGAGAGGAGTAATCAGATTTGGCAAGAATGGGAAGTTGGCACCGAGATTTATTGGTCCATTTCCTATACTTGAGCGAATTGGAACTCTTGCTTATAGGGTTCAATTACCAGATTGGTTGCCTGGAGTGCACAATGTATTTCACGTATCTCAACTTAGAAGACATGTGCATGATCCGGATCTTGTTGTAGAAGAAGCAGCGCAACGGGATGTGGAGATAATTCCAGAATTAGCACTCAGAAGAGAGCCATTAAAGATTGTTGGCAAGGAAACTAGAGAACTCAGAAGCAAAAAGGTTCATTTAGTTAAAGTGCAGTCGAGCAGTGATCCTAGAGACTGTATTTGGGAAACTGAGGGAAGCATTAAGCAAGCTTACCCCAAATGCAGAGTGGATATTTCTGACTAACTCCGGTGCAAGGTACCTTTACAATACTTTGCATTTACATTTTATTTCCTACTTTACTGTTATTTCCTTTTCGAGGACGAAAAGTTTTAAGTGGGGGAGATTGTAATAACCCGGAAAATACGAGCCAATTTAAAATTTTTAAATTGGTAATTTCAAAGAGATTTGAACAATTTAAATAGAATATTTCAATAAAATAGTGAATTTGAAATAGTGAGTCAGTTTGAAAATTTGAATTAAAACTTTGACTAACTGTGCAGGGTGGAAAATATAACGGATTTTAGCGAAACCAAAAATATTTGAATCTGTTAGTCAATACCTTTCTAACGAATCTGAAAAACCGAAGTTTCACAACGGGAATCAAAAGTTATGGCCGAATGAATTTTCAGAAGGGTTGGTATATAGAATATATAGCCCTGGAAAATTGATATTTTGCATACGACCTCGGAATTCGGCGAAACCACTTTTGTTGGGTCCGGGATGTCAGACTATTGTTAGGTTTCAAATTTCATAATTTTTGAAGCTAGTATGTGAGCGTGGCAAAAGAAAATGTGTTTGGTCAATTTCTGTTAAATTGGATCGACCAGAAAACGGCCATTTTTCAAACGACCTCGGAATTCGACGAAATTAGTTTTGTTGGGACCGTAGCGTCAAAACATAGCTAGATTTATTTTTCTGGAATTTTTCGAATCAGTTTGTGGCCCTGGCAAATTGAAATGTGCGTTCAGAGTTAAAAATTAAATGTTTTATACTTTAATTTGAAAAATAACTGACTGTAACAGTCGAATTGGCCTACGAAACATATCCCATTGTGTTCGGAATGGGGGTATTTAGCTAGGGGCGACAGTCGTTGGGTTTAAAAAGGAGTTCGTTTGAGAAAACACTATTTAAAAATTTAATATAGTCCTCGGCCAATCAGAATTTTCCATTCATAAATTATAGAAAAAAAACCCCGATCAACGGCGAAACCCGCTCCTGACCTTCTCTCCTCCACCGCCGCCGCTACAGCCGCTTCCAGCCACCGCCACCCCTCGACGCGCCTCAGCCCCCTCTTCAAATCCGACTAACCATCGCTGCCCCTCGTCGCCTGTGCCGCCCGTATCGACGCCCCAAAGTCCCGACCTTTCCACCGTCGCCGCCGCCGATCTGGACCACCGAACGCCACCAAACCACCACCGACAGGAAGCCCTTTTTTCCCTCTTCCACGTCAGCACCCCCGATCGTCCCCACGTGCCACTGATTTCGCGAAAACTTTAAACCTAGTTTTGAAGCTTCGTGAAAGTGAGTTTTTCTTTGATCTTTACACTTTGAAAAATCATATCTTTTTGGTGTGTTGACGAAATTCGATGAAACAGGAAACATCGGGACCGCAAGGAAGCTCTCTACCCAATAGAAGAAGCCGCGGATTTTTCTGACATCGTATCGATTTTTAGTGCTCCGAAAACCAATGTGAGAAATCTAAATTAACGTGAAATTGAATGGAAAATGTAGTGTATAATTTATATTAGCGAAATATAAATTACATACGTGTCGTATACCTCATGTACATGTGTAGTGTAAGCTATATAAGCGAAATATGAATTTTACATGCATAGAATAATTGATATATGTGTTGAAATGCTAAGTGAAATATGGCAAATAAATATATATATATATATATATATATATATATATATATATACTCCCCTCGTTCACAAACCATGGACGATATTTATTGTGATGAATTGGTGTGAAATATTGGATGAAAAATACGAATGGTTGAATAATTGTTTGTGGTTGATATTGTTTGGTTGTGGTTGAAAAATACCCATTGGTGATTGAAATGAATTGGAAATATTTGTGGAAATAAAAATAAACATGCCGCCTGCGTGCGAATTAGATGCATGAATCCCCATTGTCAAAAACCGCGAGGTTTTAAGGTAGAGCGAGGAGCCGTACTAGGGACGGTGCCGGTTTTAACTACCCTGCCGTTATGCTGCCGAAATTTTGAATAATCTTTGTGTGTTAGAATTATTTTCATATGTTGAAATTATTTTTCATGCGTTGAAATTAAAGCCATATGTTGAAAATATATCCATGTGTGGAAATATTTGTGTGTTGAAAAGTGTTGTGTGAAAATTAAATTCATTTGTGAATGAATGAAGTGTTTAAACAAAACAAATCACATTTTTTACATATATATGAAGTATGAAAAATATTCGCCTTATATAAATAGTTTCAACAATAAAAATCCCATCTTTCTAATATGAACAACATAAATAAAATGTCCATGTGTGGATATGCTCATTTGTTGAGAAGTGTGTGTAGTGGAAAAGTTCATGTGTTGAATAAAAAAGATCGAACAATAAAAATTACATTTTTATTGAAACTCTGAAGTGTTGAAACATCTATTTGTCGAATAAATATGTTAAGTGATAAAAATATCAAATTTATCAAATGTGTGATATGCTAAAGATATGCGGACGTTGAAATAAATATTTGTGAAAGAAATATTCTTTTTAACATGCATAGGAGCCAAATAAAATAGTCATGTGTTGAAATCCATTTTAGTTCGCCAAAATTATCATCTTTGAAATGTGAAGTGTTAAAAATAGCCACTTGTTCAAATAAACGTGCATGAGTTGAAATATACATTAATTAGCTAATGATATGATTTTAGCATATGCATGCAATATTTGAATGAATGGTGTTTTTAAACCAAAGCAAATCAAATATGAAATTGAATGGAAAATGATAAGTGATAGAAATTGTATATATGTACATGCATATCTATTGAACAGGTTAAAGAAAAGGGGCTAGAGAAGAGAAATAAAATTTTGTGCCCGACAAATAGGTACACATTTACCGCTTTGTTTGGGTGATGGTTTTATGAGCCTGTTGGCTAGCCGCTTGGCTTTTTCTTTTTCTTTTTGATATGAGACGCCCGTGTGGCTATTTGGGAATTTTCCCAGACCCTCCCGTACAAAGGAGGTTATGGCGAAATTTTCCGAAATTTAAAGGCGTTAGTGAAATAATTGAAGTGGAAACGATATAGGAATTTTTGAATGAACTATATTTATATAAACATATAAATATAAATAAAATTAAAACGAAACGTGGTCGTGCAGTTCGTGTTTTGAAACCGTGATTTCAAACGACTAGTGCGGGAAATCCGACCATTGGATTTTCCCGAAATCGCAACCGTTGGGTTCGCCTTGGAAATATCTTTTCAACGGCACCGACTTTGTGAAGATCCGACGGTTGGATTGTCTGGAATGTTTAATTCAAATCTGAAGAAAAACAGCGCCAGAAACGATTATATTTATATATATATAAATATAATTTAAATTAAATCGAATAACGATGCTGTAGTTCGTAAATTGAAATCGTAACTTCAAATGGCTAGTGTGGAAGATCCGACCGTCGGATTTTCCCAAAACTGAAACCGTTGGATTCGTTTTGAAGTGACCTTCTTAATGATGTAAAATTTGTGAAGATCCAACGGTTAGATTTTCATATATGTGTAAAACAAAATTAGTGAAAAACAGCGCTAGTGCATCGATACGACCTGAATCGTCGTTTAATTAGATTTGGTCGTTTTTAATTAAATAAAAATGGCGATATATCGTTATAAAATACTATAGACGATATAGAGTGGAAATAAACCAATTTCGTTGTGTTTGCTTGATATGTGATGGTTGAATGTATTTGACATGAAAATTATACCTATATAACTGAAATGTGAATGTTGAATAGTCCAACCATGTGATTAATTGATTTGAAATCTAAATATACGTGGGTTATTTGAAAAGGCCGAGTTTATCTCATTTCAAATAATCGATCGACGTTGAGAAGTCGAAGAGTCGAAGACGGCTGAAGACCGACGATCTCCACATTGGATGGATGGGCGCTACTGATGCTCGTGATTGGAGTAGCTACCATGAAGGAATTGAAGTAGTAGCCGTCCAAACATACTGTTGATTGTACGGATATGCGAGGAGTTGGTGCCTCCGGTTTCGTTCAGACCGAGAATGGACTTGTAAATGGACTGTGTGTCTGACATTGGATTTTGTTCTGTGTTGATTGATCTCTGTTAAATATATATCTGTTTGGCGGCGGAGAATTTATTCTCTTGCTTAACGCCCTTCTCTGAGATGTACGAGCTCAGAGGTTATGTATTGATAGAAATCAGTCGCATGGAGTGGATTGCCTATGTGGCACGCCTAAGTGGCATATGATCAAGGCTTCTGTTGCAAAGCAAAGTCTTGTGGTTGATGATCAAAGCATGGTCTGGGTGACGTAGCTTTGTGTATAACGTGAATTCGCGAACCTCACACCCCGGTATGAGTCAAAAACGGGAGAAGGACCCAAGGAGTGCATGACGTTTCTTTCTAGCTATGGTGGTGTTAGTGACCTCCCAGCCCTGACATTTATATCTACTTTTCACCTGTGTGGTTGTTGGAATGCGAGGCGCCTCGATTATAGGTCTGTAAGGACCGGGAAACCTGTGTTCAGGAATAACTAATCCTCAAAAGTAAGAGAGGACCGACCTTGGAGGATCCAGGGGATTGCTGTGTGCGGTCCCTAGGCATTTGCTTGAGTGTCTCGAATCAGAGAGGAGCTTGCCCCTTGCCTCGACTCATGAAGGAATCCAATTTCCAATACGAAATATGCGGATGTGATTGTATTACTAGTATGGCGACATAGTAGATGGTAGCTATGCCGCCTAGGATTGATATTTATGATTGAATTTGCTTTTGAAACATATATGCACTAGTAATAATATCAAGCACTTTTGTTTTATTCGTATGAAGCATCTTTGGCCATTATAAGGTAAAAACTCTATCCTCCGGCTTGCGTTGCATTGTGTGATGGGACCTGAGTCTTATAATGGCTTCATTTTATAAAAAGCATTGCGTTGATTTAATCGTTATTTTATTTCATGCACTAGCACTCATTGGAGTAAACCCGTTCCGCGAAAGTGGCGTGGTCCTTTGATTTGCCTTATTATTGTTGTTAATAAGTTGAGTAGATTTCTCATACCAGTCCCATGACTGACTCGTAGTTTGTTTCACCTTGCAAACTCGGGTGCCCTCATTTTCACACGGGCAGCCTAGTTACAGGTTTCGGACGCACCTTTTGGCTCATGGCGAGGCTTGACTACACCGTGCTGACTTGGATTTTCTCCGCCATTATTGTATCTATATTATGATTCCGCCATTGGCGATGTAGACTAATATTTATTTTGAGTAATCTTTATGTATGATTCTGCCTCTGGCGATCGTGACTGATTATGTATCATTGTGCACTAAGTTGTATCCTGTACTGTGCTTCTCTGATGTGATGATATCTATATGATTCCGCTGTCATATGTGTGTAAATTATTCTATTTTCTGTTTATGCTATTTTCTGTGATCTGCTAATGATGATTAATGTGTTATATTCCAATGATTATCCTTAACACCGTGTCACGGGGTTTTGGGATCGTCACAGGGAGGGTTGGTCGGAGGGTGGATCGCGGGAGTCAGGGGGTAGCGATGGCGGGTCTGCCTCGATTAGGGCTTCCAGGGGGTTCGTGTGGAGGGAGGGACGGCTAGGAGGGGCGGCGGTCTTCCTTGCTGGTGGCGCCGGAGGTGTGGCGCCTCTGGTGGCTGCGGCGCTGGCGGATCCCCCCCTTCGTTCGCGTTTTTTTTCCTTTTTTTTATTTCGTTTTTGTTCTAAATGAAGTAAGAGGAGAGAGAGGGAGTAATGGGTTATATAATAATATATATATTTATTATTTTTAAATTTCAAAAAAGGTAACTTTTTATTTCGAAATCAAAATCGAACCCACCGACTGTCGTCCCTAGCTAATTACCCCCATTCCGAACACAATGGGATATGCCACGTAGGCCAATTCGAGCGTTTCGATCAGTTTTCGTCAAAATCAATATATAACTCTATATATTGAATTTGAACGCGCATTTCAATTTGCCGGGGTCACATACGAACTCGAAAAATTCCAAAAAAATATTTTCTAGCTTCGTATTGACGATACGGTCCTAACAAAACTTGTTTCGTCAAATTATGAGACAGTTTGAAAAATGGCCATTTTCTAGTCGATTAAAATCAACTAAAACTGGTCAAACGCGTTTTCCTTTGCCACGCTCACATATTGATTCGAAAAATTACGAAAATTGGAATCTAGCAATAACTTGACATCATGGATCCAACAAAATTGGTTTCATCGAAATCCGAGGTCGTTTGCAAAATGGCTATTTTTAAGGGCCAGAAATTCCATTGCGACTATTCTGAAAATTCATTTGGCCATAACTTTTGATTCTCGTTATGAAATTTCAATTTTTCGGATTCATTGGAAAGACATTCTCAATTAGATTCTATTATTTTTGGTTTCGCTAAAATCCGGTTTATTTTGCACCCGGTACATTCATTTGAAGTTTGAAATCGAATTATCGAACTACCGCGCCATTTTCAATTCCTTTTATAAATTAAAATAAATATTTATATTCTAACGACGATCTATATAAATATATTCGTTCGAATAATATTCAAATTGTATTTCTTGTCGATATTATTTAAAATAATCCATTTTAAATATTTAAATTCATTAAAATTGTCAAAATAAAAATTTTAAACTGGCCCAGATTTCCGGGTTATTACAATCTCCCCCACTTAAAACTTTTCATCCCCGAAAAGGAACAAAGTCGAAAGTGGTTTGATTAACCAACTCTACTTTCATTATTTTCGCTACGGCTTAAGTTCTTCAACTTTTCAGTTTCTAAGAACTTTTCAAATTTTTCAAAAATTTGGCTAACACCCTAAATTTTCGAAAAATTTCGCCATAACCTCCCCTGCACCGGGGACTTCGGGATATTTCATATAGCCTCCCATGGCCTTCTTCAATCAAAAAGAAAAAGAAAAAGCCAATCGGCTCACAAAATCACCCTAAACTCAAGAAATACAATAAACATGTACCAATTTGTCGGGCAAACAATTTTATTCCTCTGCTCTAGCCTCCTTGCTATGACCTTTTCAATGTATAGACATGTATATGCATGCAATTGCAACCAATTTTCAATATAGTTCAATATTTGACCAATTTGGTTAAGGGTTCAACATTTAATTATTCAAACAATAATCAAACAACACAACCATCAATCAATTAGTGAATTATCATTTCAAATTCATAACTTTGATATATAGACAGAAATCACATTTTTGGTGCCAATTCACAACAATGTATTCTAGCTATATTTTGGTTCTCACACCAGTCTAATGGAAATATATAAATATCGCACCTTCGAAACTCGAACACAACACTGATGATGGGTACCCATCATCAGAATCATTCTTGGGCGACTATAGTGGAATTCTATATCTATCCAGTATATTAAAATTTCGAATATACGTTTGCAAGGCGTATATGCAAAACCTTTATATATTGGATTGTCCAAGTTCAATATAAATAAATATTCAAATACGTATAATACGATTTAAATTTCAAAACAAAATTGGTTTTCATTTCAAAAATATACTCTTCACACTCGTTCTAGGATACTACTGATCCTATCTCTAACGAGTCATCCCCATTGGATATTACTAATCCAATATCCGATGAATTCTTTCGTATGGTTCTAATGTGTCTTGTTCTCTGAGCTTTGTAAACCAAAGCTCTGATACCCAAATGAAATGAACCGAACTTCTCCAGTAAGGAAAGGCCGGATTGAATTGAGAACAAACCACATCATAACACAAACGGCAGAACATTTCATTTTATATTACAACCATTCCATCAGAATACAAGAATACACAGAGTATTAACAAATAAAATACATTCGATAAATATCAGAGATTACAATACATTACATAGCAGCGGAAAATAATACAAAACACAACTAAAGGGGATATACAGATACAAAGCTTTCCGGATATCGTTCCAGCTGTAAACTAGGATCCTGTGAATATAATCTGCAAAACCAAAACTACTAGCTGCCCGTGTCAAAATAAGGGCACCCAGAGTTTAGGTTAAAACAATAAACTCCAGGTCAGTCATGTGACTGGTGTGAGAACTAAAACAGTTATTAATCTTATTTTTAAAGTTAGGTAAATCAAGGGACCACGCCGTATAACACGGAACGGGTTTCCTCCCAAGAATACCAGTGCACAAAACAACAGCGCAATGCTAAATAAAGAACAATGAAGCTATTATAAGACCCAGGTCCCATCACACAATGCAACGCAAGCCGGAGGATAGGGTTTTTACTTTATAATAGCCAAGAATGCTTGATACGTGAAATTTAATGTTTTACTATTGCTATAAGTGTATAGTGTCAAAACAATTTCAATCATAAGTATAAATCGTAGACGGCATGGGTACCATATATCATGTTGCCTTACTAGTTCTACAATTAAAACTGCAAAATCACGTATTTGGAAGTTGGATTTCCATCTGTGAACCGAGGCAAAAGATAGTCCTCACCGAATTCGAGACAATCTAGCCCATGTCTCAGGCAAGTACTCAGTCAAGCCTTGGATCGTCAGGGTCGGTCCACCGATGTGGATTAAAATTCCTGAACACTGCGTTTCCCCGCCCTTTGGGGCGTAAATGATTCCACTGACTCCATCGGTTCGAGAACGACCGATGTATCCGAGGCGCCTCGCAGCAGCAACAACCACACAGGTGAAAAACATAAAAATGTCAGGGCTGGTAGGTCACTGACACCAACCTAGCTAGAAGGAAACGCATGCCCTCCCTGATGTCCTCTCCCGTTTCTGGTTCACAACCGGGGTGTGAGGCTCGCGAATTCACGTTACACAAAGCTACGCCACAAAGGCCGAGCTTTGATCATTAACCAAAAGACTCTGGTTTTCAACAGAAGCCTTGATCGTTTGCATCTCAGCATGCCACACAGGCAATTCACACTATACAACCGATATCAATCACACAGAATGAAATCCAATGTCAGACACACAGTCCATACAAGACCGTTCTGGGTCTGAACGAAATCGGAGGCACTTTCCTCGCGTATCCATCGATCTCCAAGTACGTCTGTACGACCACCAACTATTTCCCTCCTCTTGGGTGTATAGCCCAATCAGGATCGTCAGTAATTATCCAAACGATGTGATGACTTCCGGTGTTCGACCACCATCTTCATCTTCGACTTTTCGTCGTATCAGTTATTCAGAATGGGATAAACCCGGTCTTTCTGAATAACTCGCGTATGTAATAAATAAGTGTTACACAAACACAACATATGCCTCATTCCAATTAAGAATATTCTTTGGGAAAGGTTTTCATTAATTTTATCAAAGATAAATTCTTTAAAATTATTCTTTAATCTTCTTTTGAATATCAATTCAAACTAGTCGGGATTAGCGAACCACACCGAAGTAATCATTTATTTTATTTCCCAATCCCAACCTATTCATCCCATGAAGTAAAACTGGTCATACATCATATCTAACACCACGGTATTATCGGTAAATTCAATTACCATTTAACGTTCAAATCTAATTAAAGATTTAACTATCGCCTGGAGTAAAACTGGTGATACTCCATTCTCGTTCTTTTCAATCTAATTAAAGATTCATTAAAACTCCACTTAGTTTTAATCTTTAACTGGGTTAAAGAACCAATGTCATTTAAAACACCGTTCACGATAAACGCAATATCACATCACATTTCAATCAGTCCCTAACCGTAAATTAACAAGTGAGCAATTCCCTAAGTATTAACCCCGAAGGCCGAAACCAACATCAGATCAATACCCAAGAAACCATTCAACTTAACTAATCTTTAGTTAATTTCTGATTTTCTTAACTCCATTGGGTCTAAAACAGCATTATTAAAGATACCGTTCACGACAACCCAAAATCACATTCCATTAATTATCGGGTTAAAGAACAAGTTTTAATTAAAACACTGTTCACGATAAACCCAAAAACCAATACTAATTCAATTCCAATTAAATGTTATTTAATCGGTACACTTCATTAAATCTAAATAAAAAGATTTAATCTTTTTCTCAACTGGGTTTAAGAACAGCGTTAATGAAGACACCATTCATGACAAACCCAAATCACATTTGATATTAAATACAAGGCTCTGAATAGAAAATATATCGGCTTATATTCAATATCAAATTCTACGACCAACAAATATCGTATTGGAAATAACGATATAAATATCTTCCAAATTTCCATAACAATATCTGTATAATCACAAAATCCCACATCGAAATATTACAAAGATAATTTCGATTCAAATCCATTTCCAATCTATATATTGGAAATCCTGATTATTTTCAAAACCATTTCAAATCCAATTTATTTATTTAAAAATAAATAAATTATTATTCTAGTTCAAACTAGTTCATTTCGATAAAAATCTATTTTTATCTTTTCAAATATGGAGTTTTTCATCCTAATTTTTCCCAAATAACTTCTTATGATTTTACACAAATTATTACTATTTTAAATAATTTTATCAAGGCCCGTACAGTCGATTTCCATCAACGGCCATCGAACAGCACTTACAGCGACCTTTTATAATTTTGATTTGGACGTATCACCAAATCCAACCGTTAGATTTCAAATTTCAAATATTTATTGGAAAGCTCTTTTCGATACGAACCCAACGTTTCTGGTTTTAGGAGAATCCGACGGTCGGATCTCCCGTAATATCCATACGGAGTCAATGGTCGAAATTCACGAACTGCCGCAGCGCGACGCGTTCTATTTAGGCCATTATATTATATATATAATATATATAATATATATTTCATTGATTTCTATTTAAAACGAATTTTATAAATAGTTTTAAATTCGATTTTCAAAACAGTTTTAACTTCATATTCAATTTCAATTCAATCTCAATTTAATTCGAATTTCAATTCATTTCAATTTAATTCGAATTTCAATTCACTTCAATCTAATTCGAATTTCAAATCACTTCAATCTAATTCGAATTTCAATTCATTTCAAAATATCAGATTTTGAAATCACTTCCTTTTCTATATTCATTTTAAAAACGAATATAATTGATATAAATATCGTTCATGTCAAAGTGGCGTCAATCTAATCAACACGGCTTTTATTCAACACATGAATATATATTTATATTCTTTACTTTCCCAAATTAGAATGAGGCCTAATCAATTACCATATAATGTTAATTATATGGATTTTCTACAACACACGTATATAATAGCAACGATAAATAATCAACCATCATCCAAAGTGTATTCTACACTGTATAAGCATTATATATAAATATTCGACGCTTACACAGCCTGTCAATCACTCGATTGACATACAACTAAACAATCGGGATTAGTGTACGTCAAATCTCATCCCAATACCTGTGTGGGGTTTCAATCAATCAACCACAGTTTTTATTTGTGCAGTTAGGCGATGTGTAAAATTTATCGTCCTAATTAATATCGGTCAAAGGTGTGGATATAAACAAATCATCTGATTTGTTTATAAATATTCTTTTCATTTTAGATACACGTTAAAAATTCTATTTTTAACTATAAAATATTTTCTATATAAATATTTTATTTCATTTCACATCACACAATCAATTTTCACAACAACATGCAATCAATCAAACAAGCCATCCATGGTCTGTGGACGACGGGTGTCGGGTGCTACTAAACACCGTCTGCATCCTAGTATATATCACATAACTAGAAAACAAAATTAAAGGTGAGGAGTTCTCATAGAGGGTTCCACTCCGCCGTGCTTTGCTGTTGAACTGCTGAATCGCCTGAATCCATTTGTAAATCCAATACAATCTTTTCACGCTGTTCAAATAAAAATTATATTTTTATTGCTTCATTTCAATAAATAAAAATTCTATTTTTATTTCTACTTCATATATTTTTACAACGCTTCATTCTATAAAAAAATTATATTTTTATATTCCTACTTCTTATATAAAGATCGAATTTTTATTTCATCACTATAAAAATCTCATTTTTACTTCACTATATATATAATAGAAATCAGAATTTTTTTCGCTACATATATAAAGATAATATTTTTATATTATCTATTATATAGAAATTCTATTTTCAATAAACTACTTATATAAAAATAGTATTTTTATATCTTCTATTATATAAAGATCATATTTTTAATACTCTACACAAGTAAAAATCATATTTTTATTCTCTACAGCCCATAAAAATTATATTTTTATATCTTCTACATAATAAAGATCGAATTTTTATTATCTATATTATATAAAAATTATATTTTTAATATCTCTACTTTATAAAAATCATATTTTTATCGTTTTAAAAACAAAATCTTTTTACTATATATATAAAAATCCTTTCTTTTCACTTGTTATACATATATAGGAATCGATTTATAAACTAATTTCTTATAAATAAAAATCTATACTTTTCATGATAGAAAAATCTAATTCCTTATAAATAAAAATCTATACTTTTCTAAATCAAAGATTTAATCTTTTCCACTTTAAAGTTCAAACCTTTTCTATTCTAACCTAAGCAAAAATCATTATTTTTTTCTATGACCAACACTTACATTTTTTATAATAGAGACCTAAATCTGATAATAAAATAAAGAAAAGATTACAGCGTTAATCGGAGGAGGGGAGTGGAGAGCTGTCGCAGCGGGTGAAGGAGGAGGTCTTGGGCTCGATTTTCATTCAGAAAAAGGGGAGAGAGAGGCGCGCTAGAAAGGGGAGGGGGAGGGTTGGTCGGAGGGTGGATCGCGGGCGTCAGGGGGGGTAGCGATGGCGGGTCTTCTTCGATTAGGGCTTCCAGGGGGTTCATGTGGATGGAGGGAAAGCTAGGAGGGGCGGCGGTCTTCCTTGCTGGGGACCCCGGAGGTGTGGCGCCTCTGGTGGCTGCGGCGCTGGCGGATCCGCCACTTCGTTCGCGTTTTTTTTTCTTTCTTTTTTTCGTTTGTTTTCGTTCTGAATGAAGTAAGAGGAGAGAGAGGGAGTTGTGGGTTATATAATAATATATATATTTATTATTTTTAAATTTCAAAAAAGGTAACTTTTTATTTCGAAATCAAAATCGAACCCACCGACTGTCGTCCCTAGCTAATTACCCCCATTCCGAACACAATGGGATATGCCACGTAGGCCAATTCAATCATTTCGACTAGTTTTCGTCAAAATCAATATATAACTCTATATATTGAATTTGAATGCGCATTTCAATTTACCGTGGTCAAATACGAACTTGAAAAATTCCAAAAAAATATTTTCTAGCTTCGTATTGACGATACGGTCCTAACAAAACTAGTTTCGTCAAGTTCTGAGACCGTTTGAAAAATGGCCATTTTCTAGTCGATTAAAATCAACTAAAACTGGTCAAACGAGTTTTCCTTTGCCACGCTCACATATTGATTCGAAAAATTACGAAAATTGGAATCTATCAATAACTTGACATCACGGATCCAAAAAAAGTGGTTTCGTAGAAATCCGAGGTCGTTTGCAAAAGGGCAAATTTTAAGGGCTAGAAATTCCATAACGACTATTCTGAAAATTCATTTGGCCATAACTTTTGATTCCCGTTATGAAATTTCAATTTTTCAGATTCGTTGGAAAGACATTCTCAATTAGATTCTATTATTTTTGGTTTCGCTAAAATCCGGTTTCTTTTGCACCCAGTACATTCATTTGAAGTTTGAAATCGAATTATCGAACTACCGCGCCATTTTCAATTCCTTTTATAAATTAAAATAAATATTTATATTCTAACGACGATCTATATAAATATATTCGTTCGAATTATATTCTAATTATATTTCTCATCGGTATTATTTAAAATAATCCATTTTAAATATTTAAATTCATTAAAATTGCCAAAATAAAAATTTTAAACTGGCCCAGATTTCCGGGTTATTACAATTTATAAAATTCATTTTAAATAAAAATCGATGAAATATATATTATATATATAATATAATGACCTGAATAGAATGCGCCGCGCTGTGGCAGTTCGCGAATTTCGACCATTGACTTCGAATTGACGCTACGGGAGACCCGACCGTCGGGTTCTCCTGAAATCGGAACCATTGGGTTCGACTCGAAAAGAGCTTTCCAATGAATATTAGAAATTTGAAATCTAACAGTTGGATTTTGAGATATGTCCAAATCTAATTTTGAAAAGGTCGTTGTAAGTGCAGTTCGATGGTCGTTGATGGAAATCGACTGAACGGGCCTTGATAAAATTATTAAAAATATCAATAATTTGTGTAAAATCATAATAAATGAATTGGAAAGAACTGGGATGAAAAATCCCATATTTGAGAAGATAAAAATGTATTTTTATCAAAATGTACTAGTTTTGAACTAGAATTATAAATTCAATATTTTTAAAATAAATAAACTGGATTTGAAATGGTTTTAAGAATAACCAGAATTTCCAATATATGAATTGGAATGGATTTGGATCGAAATTATCTTTGGATCCAATATATGAATTGGAATGGATTTGAATCGAAATTATCTTTGGAATATTTCGATGATTTGATTTGGGATTATACGAATATTGTGGAGGAAATTTGGAAGACATATTTTATATCGTTATTTCCATAGCGATATTTGTTGATTTCAGAATTTGATATTGAATATAAGCCGATATATTTTCTATTCAGGGCCTTGTATTTAATATCAAATGAGATTTAGGTTTGTCGTGAATGGTGTCTTCATCAACACTGTTCTTAAACCCAGTTGAGAAAAGATTAAATCTTTTTATTTAAATTTAATGAAATATACAAAATAATTAATATATTTAATTGGAATTGAATTTGAATTGATTTTTGGGTTTATCGTGAATGGTGTTTTAAATAACACTTGTCCTTTAACCCGATGATAAATAGAATGTGATTTGGGTTTATCGTGAACGGTGCTTTAAATGACATTAGTTCTTTAACCCAGTAAAAGGAGTTTCAATGAATCTTTAATCAGATTGAAAATATAAATTGATAATATAAATTATTAAATATCAGAAAGGGTCGAGAATGGAGTATCGCCGGTTTTGCTCCGAGCGATAGTTAAATCTTTAATTACATTTGAACGTGAAATGGTAATTAAATTTACCAATAACACTGTGGCGTTAGTTATGGGGTAATAACAGTTTTGCCCCATGGGATGAATTGGTTGGGATTGGGAAATAAAATAAATAATTACTTCGGTGTGGTTCGCTAATCTCGACTAGTTTGGAAAACCATAATTTGGTTTGAAATGACATCCAAAGGAGAAATAAAGAATAAATTTTAAAGAATTTATCTTTGATAAAATTAATGGGAACCTTTCCCTAAGAATGTGAAATTTAGGAACTAACCGGGGATCAGTTAAGTTGAATGATTTCCTAGGTATTGATCTGATGTTGGTTTCGGCCTTCGGGGTTAATATTTGGGAAATTGTTCTCTTGCTAATTTACGGTTAGTGACTGATGAATTGGAATGAGGCGTATGCTGTGTTTGTGTAACACTTGTTTATTATATACATGGGTTATTTAGAAAGGCCGGGTCTATACCCATTCTGAATAACCGTTTCAACGATAAGTCGAAGATGAAGACGGGGGTCGAAGACCGGAAGTCTTCACATCGTTTGGATTATTACTGATGATCCTGATTGGGATGTACAACCAAGAGGGGGGAAATAGTTGGTGGTCATCCAGACTTACTTAGAGATTGATGGATATGCGAGGAAAGTGCCTCCGGTTTCGTTTAGACCCAGAACGAACATGTAAATGGATTGTGTGTCTGACATTGGATTTTATTCCATGCTGATTTATTTCTATTAAATATATATCTGTTTGGCGGCGGAGAATTTATTCTTTTGCTTAACGCCCTTCTCTGAGACGTACGAGCTTAAAGATTATATATCGATAGATATCAATCGCATGGCATGAATTGCCTGTGTGGCATGCTGAGTTGCTTGGATCAAGGCTTCTGTTGAAAAGCAGAGTCTTGTGGTTGATGATCAAAGCACAGCTTTAATACAGTGTAGCTTTGTGTATAGCGTGAATTCGCGAGCCTCACACCTCGGTATGATTAAAAACGGGAGAGTGACTTCAGGGAGAGCACGACGTTTCTTTCTAGTTGTGATGGTGTCAGTGACCTACCAGCCCTGACATTTATATACTTTTCACCTATGTGGTTGTTGGATGCGAGGCGCCTCGATTATAGGTCTATAAGGACCGGGAAACGTGTGTTCAGGAATAATTAATCCTCAAACGTAAGGGAGAACCGGCCCTGAAGATCCAAGTGGTTGCCAGAGAGAGTAGCCCTGAGACATTTGCTAGAGTGTCTCAAAGCGGAGAGGAGCTTGCCCCTTGCCTCGAATCATGACGGAAATCCAATTTCCAATACGTTTATTTGGGTTTTATTTGTAGAGCCTAGTATGGCGACATAGTGGTATGGGGCGCTTATGTCGTCTATGATTTATATTTATGATTGAAATTGTTTTGACACTATACACTTATAATAGTATCAAATGATTTGTTTTAAACGTATTAAGCATGTTTGGCTATTATAAGGGAAAACCCTATCCTCCGGCTTGCGTTGCATTGTGTGATGGGACTTGGGTATTATAATTGCTTCATTTTTCGAAAAAGCATTGCGTTGTTTATTCTATGCACTAGTATTCCTGGGAGGAAACCCGTTCTGTGTTATACGGCGTGGTCCCTTGAATTACTCTCTTTTAAAGTTGAATTAATAATTGTTTTAGTTCTCACACCAGTCACATGACTGACCTGGAGTTTATTGTTTTAACCTGAAACGACCCAAACTTCCCCATGAAGGAAAGCCCTGATTGAATTGAGAACACGACAAATCAGAACACAAACAGAATAACATTTCATTGTATATTACAACAATTCATCAGAATACAAGAATTTACAGAGTATGAACAAATAAAATACATTCGATAAATATCAGAGATTACAATACATTACATAGCAGCGGAAAATAATACAAAATACAACTGAAGGAGATATACGGATACAAAGCTTTCTGAATATCATTCCAGCTGTAAACCAGGTTCCTGTGAATATAAATCTGCATAACCAAAACAACTAGCTGCCCGTGTCAAAATAAGGGCACCCAGAGTTTAGGTTAAAACAATAAACTCTAGGTCAGTAATGTGACTGGTGTGAGAACTAAAACAGTTATTAATCTTTATTTTAAAGTTTGGTAAATCAAGGGACCACGCCGTATAACACGGAACGGGTTTCCTCCCAAGAATACCAATGCATAAAACAACAACGCAATGCTAAATAAAGAACAATGAAGCTATTATAAGACCCATGTCCCATCACACAATGCAACGCAAGCCGGAGGATAGGGTTTTTACCTTATAATAGCCAAGAATGCTTGGTACGTGAAATTTCTTGTTTTATTATTACTATAAGTGTATAGTGTCAAAGCAATTTCAAAACATAAATATAAATCATAGACGGCATAAGCGCCTCATCCCACTATGTCGCCATACTAGGCTTTACAAATAAAACCGCAATAAATGTATTTGGAAGTTGGATTTCCATCTGTGAACCGAGGAAAAAGATAGTCCTCACCGAATTCGAGACTCTCTAGCCCGAGCCTCAGGCAAGTACTCAGTCAAGCCTTGGAGCGACAGGGCCGGTCCACCGATGTGGATTAAAATTCCTAAACACTGTGTTTCCCCGCCCTTTAGGGCGTAAATGAGTCCACTGACTCCATCGGTTCGAGAACGACCGATGTATCCGAGGCGCCTCGCAACAGCAACATCCACACAGGTGAAAAGTATATAAATGTCAGGGCTGGTAGGTCACTGACACCACCCTAGCTAGAAGGAAACGCATGCCCTCCCTGAAGTCCTCTCCCGTTTCTGGTTCACAACCGGGGTGTGAGGCTCGCGAATTCACGTTACACAAAGCTACGCCACAAAGGCTATGCTTTGTTCATCAACCACAAGACTCTGCTTTTCAACAGAAGCCTTGATCATTTTCATCTCAGCATGCCACACAGGAAATTCACACTATGCAATCGATATCAATCACACAGAATGAAATCCGATGTCAGACACACAGTCCATACAAGTCCGTTCTGGGTTTGAACGAAACCGGAGGCACTTTCCTCACGTATCCATCGATCTCCAAGTACGTCTGGACGACCACCAACTATTTCCCTCCTCTTGGGTGTACAGCCCAATCAGGACCGTCAGTAATTATCCAAACGATGTGAAGACTTCCGGTCTTCGACCACCGTCTTCATCTTCGACTCATCGTCGTCTCAGTTATTCAGAATGGGATAAACCCGGTCTTTCTGAATAACTCGCGTATATAATGACCAAGTGTTACACAAAAACAACATACGCCTTATTCCAATTCAGAATATTCTTCTATTCAAATATTCTTATTCTTTGGGAAAGGTTCCCATTAATTTTATCAAAGATAAATTCCTTTATTTTTATTCTTTAATCTTCTTTTGAATATCAATTCACACTAGTCGGGATTAGCGAACCACACCGAAGTAATTATTTATTTTATTTCCCAATCCCAACCTATTTATCCAATGGAGCAAAACTGGTAATACCCCATTTCTAACACCACTGTGTTATCGGTAAATTCAATTACCATTTCACGTTCAAATCTAATTAAAGATTTAACTATCGTCTGGAGTAAAACTGGTCATACTCCATTCTCGATCATTTCTTGAATTTGATAATTTTAATTATCAAATTCACTTTTCAATCTATTTAAGGATTCATTTAAACTCCACTTATTTTTAATCTTTAACTGGGTTAAAGAACCAATGTCATTTAAAACACGGTTCACGATAAACCCACAATCAATTCCAATTCAATTCCAATTAAATATTATTTAATTGGTACACTTCACTAAATCTAAATAAAAAGGTTTAATCTTTTCCTCAACTGGGTTTAAGAACAGTGTTAATAAAGACACCATTCACGACAAACCCAAATCACATTTGATATTAAATACAAGGCTCTGAATAGAAAATATATCGGCTTAAATTCAATATCAAATTCTACGACTAACCAATATCGTATTGGAAATAACGATATAAATATATCTTTCAAATTTCCATAATAATATCTGTATAATCACAAAATCCCACATCGAAATATTCCGAACACAATTTCGATTCAAATCCATTTCCAATCAATATATTGAAAATCCTACTTATTTTCAAAACCATTTCAAATCCAATTTATTTATTTCAAAAATAAATGAATTATAATTTCAGTTCAAAACTAGTTCATTTCGATAAAAATCTATTTTTATCCTTTCAAATATGGGATTTTTCATCCTGGTTCCGTCCAAATCATTTCTTATGATTCTACATTAATTATTAATATTTTTAATAATTTTATCAAGGCCCGTATAGTCGATTTCCATCAACGGCCATCGAACTGCACTTACAACGACCTTTTCCAAATTTGATTTGGACGTATCTCCAAATCCAACCGTTAGATTTCAAATTTCAAATATTCTTTAAAAAGCTCTTTTCGATACGAACCCAACGGTTCCAGTTTTAGGAGGATCTGACGGTCGGATCTCCCGTAATATCCGTTCGAAGTCAATGGTCGAAATACACGAACTGCGGCAGCGCGGCGCGTTCTATTCAGGCCATTATATTTTATATATATATATATAATATAATATAATATATTTCATCGATTCCTATTTAAACGAATTTTATAAATCACTTTAAATTCGTTTTCAAAACGATTTCAACTTCATATTCAGTTTCAAATCAAAATTGAATATTCCACTATAAATTCGTTTTAAATTCATTTCCATTCAATTCGAATTCATTTCAATCTGAATTCAATTTAATTCAATTTCAATTCGAATTCATTTTAATTCAATTTCAATTCGATCAATTTTAAATTCGAATTCATTTTAATTCAATTTCAATTCGAATTGATTTCAATTCAATTTCAATCCTGTTCAATTCAAAATATTCGATTATGAAATCACTTTTCAATATTCATTATAAAACAAATAAAATCGATAAAAATATCGTTCGCGTCAAAATAACGCATCTCTAATCAACACGACTTTATATTATTCAAAGACTTCTTTATTCTATTCAACAAATGAATATTTATTCTATTCAACACATGAATCTATATTTCTTTCAACACTTGACTTATCTCAACAAATGAGTACTGTCAACACATGACTATCTTTGTTATAATATTATTTATTTTCTCAATTGGAATGAGGCCCAATCAACTACCATATTGTAACAACCTGTATTTCGATAACATGTTAAGACGAAAATCAAGGCAAAATTTAATTTTAAATTCTGAAACAAGTAAAACGGGCTATGACATTGCGTTCGTCTCGGAAAAATACGCGAAACAGAATCGGAGTCCGTATGACCAAGTTATGGTCCGACGAAGTTTTCAGAAAATTCAAGTTCAAAAACGAGTTCTAATTTCGAAAATTTGGCCTAGAAGGCTAGGCGGAAAAATTCCCGCCAGCCACCCCAAGTCGACAGCCCTGTTGACTTGGGAGTCGACATGGCATGACCCAAGTCGACAGCCCTGTCGACTTGGGTGTCGACTTATGGTGGCCGGGCAATTTTGCCTGGTGCAGCTGTTTTCTGTTTTGGCTAGGTTTTTGGGCCTGGTTCGAAATCTGATGGTTCAGGTTGATCCTAGGGTTAATCCTAAGGTCCAAATCACTCCTAATCTCTATAAATAAGCCCCTAACCTACCCCTTAATCCTCATTATTCATTGAATTAACTAAACTATGGCAAAATCATTCCTCTCATGGGCTCCACTCTCTTCATAAAATTCCTAAGTTATTTCTATGAGAGATTTTCAATGCATACAAGTGTTTTCAAGCTTGTATGAGCATCATTAGCTTGCATTCAAGTCAAGTTTCCATATTTGCCTCATAAAGCAAGGGATTTGATCATTTTGGCTCAAAGGTTTTTCTATTGGAGCTTGCATTTTGGGTTTATTTGATTGCATAAGGGCTTTGTCTCAATCTATATATATTTTTGTGTCTTCATAGCAATGTAAGCCCTTTCCCTACTCTTAGATATTAACTATGAAGTTAAATGTTCATGTTGCAAGTTTGGGTTTGATCATTGAGTATAATACATGCTATCATGTCATGCAAGTTTATGAAGTCTTTATCTTGATCTTGTGGTCATAAAGCTTTGGGCTTTATGTTGAATGTTGCATTTTGGCAACATGAGAACTATCATACCCCTTATGATAGCTTGCATGTAATGTCATATGCGAACTTCTAGCCATCTTTCTAAGTCATTTATCACCATGATTCGCTTATTTGCCAAGTTTGGGTTTATGCATGTTTTTTTTAGGCTTAAGAATGTAACATGCAAGTTAATGAACACATTTGTGTCTCATTTGCCACCATGATTAACTTGTGGCTTAATATCCATTTTTGTCATGCCTTTGCCAAGTCTATTCTTTTAATCCATTACGTTGTTGCGAATGTATATGCGAGTTTAAAAGCGTTGGGTTATGTTATGAGTAATTTCTAATGACATGAAAATATAACTTAAAAACATGACTTGAAATATAACATGGAAGTTGACATCTAAGTATGCTTGAAAATATGAAATTGGGAATTTACCTATTAAGTTAGGTCTACCCATACTATGGAATTGGGAATTTACCTATTGAGTTAGGTCTACCCATATTCTTAAAAATTTGAATATGAACATGACACTAGTCTAAACATGAAAGTGCTCAACTCGAGGTTGGGTTGAGTTTTCAACGTAAAACTACCCGGAACCGACCGGCCTAACTAGTAGTTGCAAACAATAGGACCCAATGTGAGAAGTTGGTCATGTTGTGCTTGAACCCGAGGTTAGACCAAGTTGTGGTGTAAAGCTACCCGGAACCGACCGGCTTAACTAGTAACCACAACAAAGTCTAATGTGAGAGGTTGAGGTGCATTAAGTAATTAATGCCACATGATAGGGTTAAGTTAATTTGATTAATGACTCTTAACCAAATATGACATGGACAAATGGGTTAAGTAATTTGATTAGGCTAACGATACTTAACAAAACATGACAAGGTTGGGTAGGTTAAGTAACTTGATTTGCCTAATGACACTTAACCATTTTTATACGACTAGTGGACGGGGTTAAGTTAACCAACACTTAACCAAACCAACACGTGAATTTGATACGGTTAATTAAGCTTTCCTAATTACACTTAACCGTATAATACAATTAGGGGATGTGGTTAAGTTAACCTAGACTTAAACCATCCAATTCGGTGATTTTGAAGTGGTTAAGTTAACCAACACTTAACCAATCTAACTCGGTAATTTTGAAGTGATTAAGTAACCTATACTTAAACACTCCAACTCGGTTATTTGATAAGGCTAAGTTAACCAATACTTAACCAATATAACGTGATAACATGATAAGGCTAAGTCACGAATCGTTTGAATACACTTGACCAATTTGACTCAGTAATTTGATAGGGTCAAGTTAATATATACTTAACCAATCTAGAATGATAATTGGACGAGGTTAAGTCGTGAATTGCTTAATATACTTAACCAACTTGACACATGGTTTGTAGGGTTAAGTTTTGAACTTGGATACTTAGCCAATTTTGACATGATTTGTAGACGGATTAAGTCATGAACTTAAGTAACACTTAATCCATTGTATAAACCCTAGTTCAGAGAATTAGGTGGATAACCGTAATTAACAAGAATAACGGGAATAAGCTAAGTGGTAAACCTTAGTTGGAGAATAGCTAAGTAATAATTCTTAGTCAAGGAATTTTGGACCAGTTCATAGATTGGATGAGTAACCCGATACGGTAGGTCATCGTTTAAGCACACGAGTAGGAGCAAGTTATCTGATTTAGATAAAGGCTCCAGCGAACTGGGTAACGAAGCAGCGGCTTCGGGGAACGTGAGGATATTCTTGGTATCCCTCTGTGAGCTGCCAGGTGATCGCACTAGGCGCATGAGAGGTTAAGGTCTGCGTTAGAAGAACCAAGAGTATGCCTTGGTTGCTATACGAGCGACCTAAAGACGGGGATGGATAGGGGATAGTCGACGATACACTATCGTGCCCTAGATAGCATTTCTTCAGGCTACCTACCATCTTTGGTCAAGCGTGTATGTACGGAAAGGCAGAGAACACCCAAAAGACCATAATTGCTATCTAATTATGGTTGCGGTAAGGCTAGGATTGTGGGTTGTCCAGTAGTGTGTTCTCATACAGGATTTATCTTGTCTTGTCTTTCACTAGTTGAGGGAGTGGTCTCGTGGGATCATAGCCATGTATAAGAAAACAGACCTTAGCATCTGCATCGGCAGATAAATCGAAAGCTCCCGACCGAGTCCTGTATCTCTTGGTCTGCCCTGTGACAGGACTCCGATGTCACGATGTGATACATGTGCATACAGTCATGGAAAAACGATTCACGATGAATGCGTGGGAAAAAAGGGCGCGGTTGACGGTTAGCGTAAATCCTAGTGGCCCTGGGTGGTTGAACCAAAACCGAGATACGAAAACGTGCAATAGGTAAGCATAATCCCTAGTAGTCCTAGGTAGCATAAGTCCTAGTTGCACAAACGATGATTCATGTTGAGAGACCCTAGTTAGATATAGGGTGACAATCCAAAACGATCTTAAGGATCATGGAACTATGTTAAAGTAGTATAGAATCTCATGGGAAAGCCCGTATGGTCTACGGCAAGGGACTGAACATTTACATGGAATAAAACATACGAGTTGAGTAACCTATATAAGCGATATATTAGGTTGATATAGACCATTACACGACTTTTGAGTAAGGGTCATTCATGGTTAACACACGATACGGTGGGGATACTAGTACGGTAGGTGCAGAGCTAAAATACAGGATAGATACCATGGGACGTTATACGTGATAGATACCTTGGGGATATTATACTTGATAGGAACCTGACGGAGGGATACCTTGTTTTATCTTGACATTGTAATTTATCATGACACCTTAGTTTATCTGAGTTCAGTAGTTCATCATGTTATTTTGATTTAGCTTATCTATCTTGTCCTCATGCTTATGTTCATCTCAGTTTCTCATGTCAGTTAACTTTACTAGTTATTATGCTGATAGTAGATAGGGCTTACTCAGTCTTTTTGACTGACCCGTTTTGTTTCGCTTCTTTTCTTCCGTTCCCCCCCCCAGGTTACAGGGAGGAAATACTGTTGTTAGTTCGGACTTCTTCTGCTTGAAGGTCATCATGGATGGCTTGGACTTTTCTTGGCTATGGCTACTTTACTGTTTTACTTGGGGAATAATTTATGAAAATGTCTTTATGCTTCTTTACTATTGCAAGACAGGTTTTGATGTACTCTGATGTAAAAGGCTTTAGACCTTATTTATTCATGTTATGAAAGTTTGATTTTACTTCCGCTATTTTATATGTTCTGTCTTGTGGTATTTCTGTGCATGTTTACCAATAATGCCCCTCCAAAGCTAGTGCATTCCTTTGCGAGTGACCCTAGCGGAGGCGGGGTGTTACACGTGGTATCAGAGCAGAAGGTTACCAGACTGGGCAAAAGTTTTTAAAGACCTTCTGAAAACTATTTGAAAATCGTTTACAAAGAAGCATTTTTCAAGAAAATTTTCTTTTAAAAGAAAAAGGCTATTCCCCAAAGGCCATTAGCACTATCCTTGTTTCCTTAATTGAATATCTTTTCCTTTCTTTCCTCCATCTGTAGTAACATTGGTTTTAACTGCGACTAGTCTTTTCTATCTACGAAAGTGCTTTCCATATGATGGAGGTGGTTCTCGAGAGACCAGTGGCCGCGTTATAAGAAAGGATAGTGAGAAAGAGGATAAAGGATACGAGCTTAAGGATGAGCAACTTGTTGGTATGGCTTAGTCCTCAAAGGATGGAGAAAGATGAACAATGAAACCCATGACGAGAGAGTACCTTTGGCATGGTAAAACGGGGCTGATAGTTAAGTATTATGGGACAAGGACAAGATCATCGGGAGGGCAATAGTATGCTCTCATTTCTAGGGTACCTCGAAAGGAGGGTAACGATCTTGTTAAAAGTTTAGCTTTTCTTCTCTATCATCCCGTTAGGACTTCGTTTTTCGTATCATTTAAGTCTGCTTCGATAGTTGAGTCTCTGCACCTTAAGTACTAGCGTATTAGAGAATCCCATTTTTTGTCTCAAACTCCTATTGGAGAATCAGTCCATTTATACATGACTTGTTTGGATTTAAGAATGTCTATGCCAAGTGTTGTGTTTGGAAATAATGCTTATGTTTATAAGCTATGGATGGATTCTAGGGATGAAGTGGTTATCCAGTAGGGGGTGCCACCCTCGGTTTTGATAGGAGGGTAGTTAGACCTTTTGACTAGCCTTGATAATACCCTCGAAGTATCGTGTAACCTTTCTGAGGTTCTGTCATGACTAGTTACTTAGAATCCCTTGATGCCTTTATTGGAAATTTGAAGCCCGATCGAGTGGTGTTCGCCAATAAGATGGATGGTTTACTTCATTTATGCATGGGTTATAGAGATCACCCTAGTAAGTGCGCTTGATAACCTGGTTGGCATCTGTTTACTTTCAAGAGGAAGTTCTTCTACGTGGAATACCTTGTGGTATGAGGTCCGAGATTCACTAGTGAATTTTGGAAAGCTTGCATGAGATCATGAGTACGCAGTCATGTTTGCGTCAAGTATTCTAGGAAAAGGATAAGTGCAAGTGGAACGAGAGGCGACGAAGAAATGAGTTCCAGCTCATGTTATGGAAACAGGAAATAAGAAGCTACGAAATCGCGAAGTCAAAGGACGATCAAGGCACAATGGAATTAAGCTCGAGGAAATACAACTTTGATGGTCAAAGACTAGATACGCGCATGATATCTCCTTTTGGGAGAATATCCTTGATCCCTGTTTTCTGTAGAGCTTACTTGTAGGCTATCTTTTGTGGACATCCTCTCGGTCCTATTTTCTGTTACAAACCCCGTAAGGAGTTTGTCTTGTTTATCTTCTCGGCCCTGTTTCAGGGAATCCTAGGTAGGACCCTATGGATGTATACATGTATTTGAAACATGTTATGATTGATATGGTTGCAAGTGGTTGCAAGTGGTTGCTCGTGGATGCGCGAATACACAATAGATATTAGCTCGACTCGGTCACATTTCATATTGCATATGCATGAGTATTTATACTTGTTTATGGATGAAATCGAATGTATTATCATGCGGTTGTTGCATATGAATGAATGATTGTGCACGCATATAGTATCTATATGACTAAGATTATTTGCATACATGTTGGATTCATGGCACTATACATATTTTGCATTAGAAAGATTATTCAGGCCTGATCATTAGCATTAGCTAAGGAACATGTACACACACATTTTGCATATATTCATATAGCATTAGAAATCATCTAAGGACAATGGTTGCTTGTGGATGATGTTTTGAGTAGATGAATGATGGATGGTACGATATGTTCTTCCTAACTTGGAGATTTCGGGGACGAAATCCTAAAAGGTGGGGAGAATGTAACAACCCGTATTTCGATAACATGTTAAGACGAGAATCAAGGCAGAATTTAATTTTAAATTCTGAATCAAGTAAAACGGGCTTTGCCATTGCGTTCGTCTCGGAAAAATACGCGAAATATAGTCTGAGTTTTCGAGAATCGGAGTCCGTATGACCAAGTTATGGTCCGAAGAATTTTTCAGAAAATTCAAGTTCAAAAACGAGTTCTAATTTCGAAATTTTGCCCTAGAAGACTAGGCGGGAAAATTCCAGCCAGCCACCCCAAGTCGACAGCCCTGTCGACTTGGGAGTCGACATGGCATGACCCAAGTCGACAGCCCTGTCGACTTGGGTGTCGACTAATGGTGGCTGGGCAGTTTTGCCTGGTGCACCTGTTTTCTGTTTTGGCTAGGTTTTTGGGCCTGGTTCGAAATCTGATGGTTCAGGTTGATCCTAAGGTTAATCCTAAGGTCCTAATCACTCCTAATCTCTATAAATAAGCCCCTAACCTACCCCTATATCCTCATTATTCATTCAATTAACTAAACTATGGCAAAATCATTCCTCTCATGGCCTCCACTCTCTTCATAAAATTCCTAAGTTATTTCTATGAGAGATTTTCAATGCATACAAGTGTTTTCAAGCTTGTATGAGCATCATTATCTTGCATTCAAGTCAAGTTTCCATATTTGCCTCATAAAGCAAGGGTTTTGATCATTTTGGCTCAAGGGTTTTTCTATTGGAGCTTGCATTTTGGGTTTATTTGATTGCATAAGGGCTTTGTCTCAATCTATATATATTTTTGTGTCTTCATAGCAATGTAAGCCCTTTCCCTACTCTTAGATATTAACTATGAAGTTAAATGTTCATGTTGCAAGTCTGGGTTTGATCATTTAGTATAATACATGCTATCATGTCATGCAAGTTTATGAAGTCTTCATCTTGATCTTGTGGTCATAAAGCTTAGGGCTTTATGTTGAATGTTTCATTTTGGCAACATGAGAACTATCATACCCCTTATGATAGCTTGCATGTAATGTCATATGCGAACTTCTAGCCATCTTTCTAAGTCATTTATCACCATGATTCGCTTATTTGACAAGTTTGGGTTTGTGCATGTTTTTTTTAGGCTTAAGAATGTAACATGCAAGTTAATGAACACATTTGTGTCTCATTTGCCACCATGATTAACATGTGGCTTAATATCCATTTTTGTCAAGCCTTTTCCAAGTCTCTTCTTTTAATCCATTACGTTGTTGCGAACGTATATGCGATTTTAAAAGCGTTGGGTTATGTTATGAGTAATTTCTAATGACATGAAAATATAACTTAAAAACATGACTTGAAATATAACATGGAAATTGACATGTAAGTATGCTTGAAAATATGAAATTGGGAATTTACCTATTAAGTTAGGTCTACCCATACTATGGAATTGGGAATTTACCTATTGAGTTAGGTCTACCCATATTCTTAAAAACTTGAATATGAACATGACACTTGTCTAAACATGAAAGTGCTCAACTCGAGGTTGGGTTGAGTTTGCAACGTAAAACTACCCGGAACCGACCGGCCTAACTAGTAGTTGCAAACAATAGGACCCAATGTGAGAAGTTGGTCATGTTGTGCTTGAACCTGAGGTTAGACCAAGTTGTGGTGTAAAGCTACCCGGAACCGACCGGCTTAACTAGTAACCACAACAAAGTCTAATGTGAGAGGTTGAGGTGCATTAAGTAATTAATGCCACATGATAGGGTTAAGTTAATTTGATTAATGACTCTTAACCAAATATGACATGGACAAATGGGTTAAGTAATTTGATTAGGCTAACGATACTTAACAAAACATGACAAGGTTGGGTAGCTTAAGTAACTTGATTTGCCTAATGACACTTAACCATTTTTATACGGCTAGTGGACGGGGTTAAGTTAACCAACACTTAACCAAACCAACACGTGAATTTGATACGGTTAATTAAGCTTTCCTAATTACACTTAACCGTATAATACAGTTAGGGGATGTGGTTAAGTTAACCTAGACTTAACCCATCCAATTCGGTGATTTTGAAGTTGTTAAGTTAACCAACACTTAACCAATCTAACTCGGTAATTTTGAAGTGATTAAGTAACCTATACTTAAACACTCCAACTCGGTTATTTGATAAGGCTAAGTTAACCAATACTTAACCAATATAACGTGATAACATGATAAGGCTAAGTCACGAATCGTTTGAATACACTTGACCAATTTGACTCAGTAATTTGATAGGGTCAAGTTAATATATACTTAACCAATCTAGAATGATAATTGGACGAGGTTAAGTCGTGAATTGCTTAATATACTTAACCAACTTGACACATGGTTTGTAGGGTTAAGTCTTGAACTTGGATACTTAGCCAATTTTGACATGATTTGTAGACGGATTAAGTCATGAACTTAAGTGACACTTAATCCATTGTATAAACCATAGTTCAGAGAATTAGGTGGATAACTGTAATTAAAAAGAATAACGGGAATAAGCTAAGTGGTAAACCTTAGTTGGAGAATAGCTAAGTAATAATTCTTAGTCAAGGAATTTTGGACCAGTTCATAGATTTGATGAGTAACCCAATACGGTAGGTCATCGTTTAAGCACACGAGTAGGAGCAAGTTATCTGATTTAGATAAAGGCTCCAGCGAACTGGGTAACGAAGCAGCGGCTTCGGGGAACGTGAGGATATTCTTGGTATCCCTCTTTGAGCTGCCAGGTGATCGCACTAGGCTCATGAGAGGTTAAGGTCTGCGTTAGAAGAACCAAGAGTATGCCTTGGTTGCTATACGAGCAACCTAAAGACGGGGATGGATAGGGGATAGTCGACGATACACGGTCGTGCCCTAGATAGCATTTCGTCAGGCTACCTACCATCTTTGGTCAAGCGTGTACGTACGGAAAGGCAGAGAACACCCAAAAGACCATAATTGCTATCTAATTATGGTTGCGGTAAGGCTAGGATTGTGGGTTGGCCAGTAGTGTGTTCTCATACAGGATTTATCCTGTCTTGACTTTCACTAGTTGAGGGAGTGGTCTCGTGGGACCATAGCCACGTATAAGAAAAACAGACCTTAGCATCTGCATCGGCAGATAAATCGAAAGCTCTCGACCGAGTCCTGTATCTCTTGGTCTGCCCTGTGATAGGACTCGGATGGAACGATGTGATACTTGTGCATATAGTCATGGAAAAACGATTCACGATGAATGCGTGGGAAAAAAGGGCGCGGTTGACGGTTAGCGTAAATCCTAGTGGCTCTGGGTGGTTGAACCAAAACCGAGATACGAAAACGTGCAATAGGTAAGCATAATCCCTAGTAGTCCTAGGTAGCATAAGTCCTAGTTGCACAAACGATGATTCATGTTGAGAGACCCTAGTTAGATATAGGGTGACAATCCAAAACGATCTTAAGGATCATGGAACTATGTTAAAGTAGTATAGAATCTCATGGGAAAGCCCGTATGGTCTACGGCAAGGGACTGAACATTTACATGGAATAAAACATACGAGTTGAGTAACCTATATAAGTTATATATTAGGTTGATATAGACCATTACACGACTTTTGAGTAAGGGTCATTCATGGTTAACACACGATACGGTGGGGATACTAGTACGGTAGGTGCAGAGCTAAAATACAGGATAGATACCATGGGACGTTATACGTGATAGATACCTTGGGGATATTATACTTGATAGGAACCTGACGGAGGGATACCTTGTTTTATCTTGACATTGTAATTTATCATGACACCTTAGTTTATCTGAGTTCAGTAGTTCATCATGTTATTTTGATTTAGCTTATCTATCTTGTCCTCATGCTTATGTTCATCTCAGTTTCTCATGTCAGTTAACTTTACTAGTTATTATGCTGATAGTAGATAGGGCTTACTCAGTCTTTTTGACTGACCCGTTTTGTTTTGCTTCTTTTCTTCCGTTCCCCCCCCCCCCCAGGTTAAAGGGAGGAAATACTGTTGTTAGTTCGGACTTCTTCTGCTTGAAGGTCATCATGGATGGCTTGGACTTTTCTTGGCTATGGCTACTTTACTAAATGTCTTTATGCTTCTTTACTATTGCAAGACAGGTTTTGATGTACTCTGATGTAAAAGGCTTTAGACCTTATTTATTCATGTTATGAAAGTTTGATTTTACTTCCTCTATTTTATATGTTCTGTCTTGTGGTATTTCTGTGCATGTTTAACAATAATGCCCCTCTAAAGCTAGTGCATTCCTTTGCGAGTGACCCTAGCGGAGGCGGGGTGTTACACATATAATGTTAATTATATGGATTCCACACAACACATGTATATAATAGCAACAATAAATAAACAACCATCATCCAAAGTGCACAACACAACTGTATAAGCATTAAATATAAATAATTAACGCTTACACAGTCTGTCGACCAATCGATCGACATACAACAAAATAATTGGGATTAGTGTACGCCAAATATCATCCCAATACCCGTGTGGGGTTTCAATCAATCAAACACATATTTTATTTGTGTAGTTGGGCGATGTGTAAAATTTATCGTCCCAATCAATATCAGTCAAATGTGTGTATATAAACAAATCATCTGATTTGTTTATCAATATTCATTTCATTTTATATACACGTTACAAATTCTATTTTTAACTATAAAATATTTATTATCTATATAAATATTTTATTTCATTTCACATCACACAATTAACTACACATCAAAATCAAACAAAAAAAAACAAACATACAAGCCGTCCATGGTCTGTGGACGACGGGTGTCGGGTGCTACTAAACACAGTCTGCATCCTAGTATATATTATATTATAACTAGAAAAAATAAATTAAAAGGTGAGAAGTTCTCACATAGGGTTCCACTCCGCCGTGCTTTGCTGTTGAACTGCTGAAACGTCTGGATGTGCCCGTACTTCCAACATAGTCTTTGTCAACACTGTTCATATTTAAAAATCACATTTTTATTTCAACGCTATAAAAATCACATTTTTATTTCACTATATATATAATAAAAATCAGATTTTTATTTCGCTATATATATAAAAGTCACTTCATATATATAAAAATCGAATTTTTATCTATTTAAAAATCTCAACTTATATTTTAAACAAAATTTTTTCTTTATATTGTTAATTCGCTACAACACATATAAAGGTCGTATTTTTATAATCTCTAGTATATAATCAAAATCATATTTTCTCTTCGCTCTTCAGATAATAAAGATCATATTTTTAATCTCTTACATTAATAAAAATCATATTTTTTATTACTCTACATTAATGAAATTTATATTTTTAACCTTTCTATAATATAAAAATTATATTTTTATCGCTATCTTCTATATGAAGATTATATTTTTATCGCTATCTTCTATATGAAGATTATATTTTTATAAAAACACTTTCATATATATTTTAAAAACACTTATGTATATATATATATATATTTTATAAAACACTTTCATATACATTTTACAAAACTATATTTTTATACTAAATAATTTGCTTTTTCAAAACAAAGTTATTCATATATTTTGCATTTTCAAAACAAAACTATTCAAGTTTAAATCTGAAAAAGGAATGAATGCTCACTGTTATTGTCTTCATCTTCCCTTTCATCTTTCTGAAACCGCCGAATCCCTCCTTCAGAAGCTAGGGCTCGCATTTGCTGCTTGAACGCGCCACCGGAAGCAACTGGACGCCGATCATGTTGAAGGCGGAGGAGGGGGCGCGGAGGCACTGCAGTGGCGGCGGGTCCCACTGGTCAGGCGGTTGGGGGTCTCGAGCGATGGTGTTGGGGTGTCTTCAGGGCTTGGTTCGCAGTCGAGAAGGAGAAGGGGGGAAGCATCGGAGGAGGTGTCTGAGGGGGAGGCCGGCGGTTGGAGCGAGTTCCGGTGGTGGGCGGCGTCGATCGTGGTGGCGGGCTGGGGTTGCGTCAGTTTTTGTTTTCCCTTTTTTTTTAAACCTAATTCGATTTCGGTTAGGAATGAACGGGGGGTGTGGTTGACCGAGTAAAGAGAGGATAAGGGGGGAGAGAGGTTAAGTGTAAATAATTATTATATTATATTATTTTAAATTTCATTAAAAAGTACCTTTTTAATTCGAACACCAAATCAAACCCACCGACTGTCGTCCCTAGCTAATTACCCCCATTCCGAACACAATGGAAAATGTATCGTAGGCTGATTCTATCGTTTCGATCATTTTTGACTTAAATTAACATTTAAATCATTATATTGAAATTTAAACGTACATTTCAATTTACCGGGGTCACATACTAACTAGAAAAATTCCCGAAATATTATTTCTAGCTTCGTATTGACGATACGGTCCAAACAAAACTAATTTCGTCAAATTTTGAGACCGTTAGAAAAATGGCCAATTTCCAGTCGATTAAAATCAACTAAAACTGGTCGAACACGTTTTCCTTTGCCACGCTCACATATTGGTTCGAAAAATTACGAAAATTGGAATCTAGCAATAACTTGACATCACGGATCCAACAAAAGTGGTTTCGTCGAAATCCGAGGTTGTTTGCAAAATGGCTAATTTTTAAGGGCCAGAATTCCATAGCGACTATTCTGAAAATTCATTTGGACATAACTTTTGATTCCCACTATGAAATTTTGATTTTTCGGATTCGTTGGAAAGATATTCTCAATTAGATTCTATTATTTTTGGTTTCACTAAATTCCGGTTTATTTTGAATCCTGTACATTCATTTGAAATTTGAAATCGAATTATCGAACTACCGCGCCATTTTCAATTCCTTTTATAATTTAAAATAAATATTTATATTCTAACGACGAACTATATAAATATATAAACTCGAATTATATTCAAAATAAATTTTCCGTCGTTATTATTTAAAATAATCTATTTTAAATATTCAAAATTCATTAAATTTGCCAAAATAAAATTTTTAAACTAGCTCAGATTTCCGGGTTATTACAATCTCCCCCACTTAAAACTTTTCGTCCCCGAAAAGGAACGAAGCCGAAAGTTGTTTAACTAATCAACTCAACTTTTATTATTTTCACTACGGCTTAAGTTCTTCAACTTTTTAGTTTCTAAGAACTTTTCAAATTTTTCAAAAATTTGGCTAACACCCTAAATTTTCGGAAAATTTCGCCATAACCTCCCCTGCACCGGGGACTTCGGTATATTTCATATAGCCTCTCATGGCCTTCTTCAATCCAAAAGAAAAAGAAAAAGCCAAGCGGCTAGCCAATCGGCTCACAAAATCACCCAAAAATCAAGAAATACAATAAACATGTACCTATTTGTCGAGCAAACAATTTTATTCCTCTGCTCTAGCATCTTTGCTATGACCTGTTCAATAGATATACATGTATATGCATGCAATTGCAACCAATTTTCAACACAGTTCAATATTTGACCAATTTGGTTAAAGGTTCAACATTTAATTATTCAAACAATAATCAAACAACACAACCATCAATCAATTAGTGAATTATCATTTCAAATTCATAATTTTGATACATAGTCAAAAAATCACATTTTTGGTGCCAAATCACAACAATAGGTCCTATCTAATTTTGGTTCTCACACCAGTCTAACGGAAATATATAGACATCTCACTTTCGTCACTCAAACATAAATTCTGATGATGTTTCGAACCACCATCAGAACATCTACGGGCGACTAGAGTGTTATTCTGTATCTATCAGATATATTTGAGGCTTCAATACACGTGGATCAGATGTATATTATAATCTCTATATACTTGATTGTCCAAATCATTATAAACAAATAATCAAATACATATAATGGATTAAAATTTTCAAAACAAATTTTGTTTTCATTTTCAAAATATACTCTTCACACTCGTTCTAGGAAACTACTGATCCTATCTCTAACGAGTCATTCTCATTGGATATTACTAATCCAATCTCTGATGAATTCTTTCGTATGGTTCTAACGTGTCTTGTTCTCTGAGCTTTGTAAACCAAAGCTCTGATACCAAAATGAAACGACTAAAACTTCCCCGTGAAGGAAAGCCCGGATTGAATTGAGAACACGACAAATCAGAACACAAACAGAAGAACATTTCATTGTATATTACAACAATTCATCAGAATACAAGAATATACAGAGTATTAACAAATAAAATACATTCGATAAATATCAGAGACTACAATACATTACATAGCAGTGGAAAATAATACAAAATACAACTGAAGGAGATATACGGATACAAAGCTTTTCGAATATCATTCCAGCTGTAAACCAGGTTCCTATGAATATAAATATGCAAAACCGAAACTACTAGCTGCCCGTGTCAAAATAAGGGCACCCAGAGTTTAGGTTAAAATAATAAACTTCAGGTCAGTCATGTGACTGGTGTGAGAACTAAAACAGTTATTAATCTTTATTTTAAAGTTAGGTAAATCAAGGGACCACGCCATATAACACGGAACGGGTTTCCTCCCAAGAATACCAGTGCATAAAACAACAGCGCAACGCTAAATAAAGAACAATGAAGCTATTATAAGACCCAGGTCTCATCACACAATGCAACGCAAGCCGGAGGATAGGGTTTTTACCTTATAATAGCCAAGAATGCTTGGTACGTGAAATTTCTTATTTTATTATTACTATAAGTGTATAGTGTCAAAGCAATTTCAAATCATGAATATAAATCATAGACGGCACAAGTGCCCTATCCCACTATGTCGCCATACTAGGCTCTACAAATAAAACCGCAATACACGTATTTGGAAGTTGGATTTCCATCTATGAACCGTGGCAAAAGATAGTCCTCACCAAATTCGAGACTCTCTAGCTCGAGCCTCAGGAAAGTACTCAGTCAAGCCTTGGAGCGACAGGGCCGGTCCACCGATGTGGATTAAAGTTCCTGAACACTGCGTTTCCCCGCCCTTTGGGGCGTAAATGAGTCCACCGACTCCATCGGTTCGAGGACGACCGATGTATCCGAGCCTCCTCGCAACAGCAACAACCACACAGGTGAAAAATATATAAATGTCAGGGCTGGTAGGTCACTGACACCACCCTAGCTAGAAGGAAACGCATGCCCTCCCTGAAGTACTCTCCCGTTTCTGGTTCACAACCGGGGTGTGAGGCTCGCGAATTTACGTTACACAAAGCTACGCCACAAAGGCCGTGCTTTGATCATCAACCACAAGACTCTGCTTTTCAACAGAAGGCTTGATCATTTGCATCTCAGCATGCCACACAGGCAATTCACACTATGCAATCGATATCAATCACACAGAATGAAATCCGATGTCAGACACACAGTCTATACAAGTCCGTTCTAGGTCTGAACGAAACCGGAGGCACTTTCCTCGTGTATCCATCGATCTCCAAATACATCTGGACGACCACCAACTATTTCCCTCCTCTTGGGTGTACAGCCCAATAAGGATCGTCAGTAATTATCCTAACGATGTGAAGACTTCCGGTCTTCGACCACCGTCTTCATCTTCGACTTATCGTCGTCTCAGTTATTCAGAATGGGATAAACCAGGTCTTTCCGAATAACTCGCTTATATAATGAACAAGTGTTACACAAACACAACATACGCCTCATTCCAATTCAGAATATTCTTCTATTCAAATATTCTTATTCTTTGGGAAAGGTTCCCATTAATTTTATCAAAGATAAATTCCTTTATTTTTATTCTTTAATCTTCTTTTGAATATTAATTCAAACTAGTCGGGATTAGCGAACCACACCGAAGTAATTATTTATTTTATTTCCCAATCCCAACCTATTTATCCCATGGAGCAAAACTGGTAATACCCCATTTCTAACACCACTGTGTTATCGGTAAATTCAATTACCATTTCACGTTCAAATCAAATTAAAGATTTAACTATCATCTGGAGTAAAACTGGTGGTACTCCATTCTTGATCATTTCTTGAATTTGATAATTTTAATTATCAAATTCACTTTTCAATCTATTTAAGGATTCATTAAAACTCCACTTAGTTTTAATCTTTAATTAGGTTAAAGAACCAATATCATTTAAAACACGGTTCACGGTAAACCCACATTCAATTCCAATTAAATATTATTTAATTGGTACACTTCATTAAATCTAAATAAAAAGATTTAATCTTTTCCTCAACTGGGTTTAAGAACAGTGTTAATGAAGACACCATTCACGACAAACCCAAATCACATTTGATATTAAATACAAGGCTCTGAATAGAAAATATATCGGCTTATATTCAATATCAAATTCTACGACCAACCAATATCGTATTGGAAATAACGATATAAATATATCTTTCAAATTTCCATAACAATATCTGTATAATCATAAAATCCCACATCGAAATATTCCGAAGACAATTTCGATTCAAATCCATTTCCAATCAATATATCGAAAATCCTGCTTATTTTCAAAACCATTTCAAATCCAATTTATTTATTTCAAAAATAAATGAATTATAATTTCAGTTCAAAACTAGTTCATTTCGATAAAGAACTATTTTTATCCTTTCAAATATGGGATTTTGCATCCCGGTTCCTTCCAAATCATTTCTTATGATTTTACATTAATTATTAATATTTTTAATAATTTTATCAAGTCCCGTAAAGTCGATTTCCATCAACGTCCATCGAACTGCACTTACAGCGACCTTTTCCAAATTTGATGTGGACGTATCTCTAAATCCAACCGTTAGATTTCAAATTTAAAATATTCGTTAAAATGATCTTTTCGATACGAACCTAACAGTTCTGGTTTTAGGAGGATCCGACGGTCGGATCTCCCGTAATATCCGTTCGAAGTCAATGGTCGAAATTCATGAACTGCCGCAGCGCGGCGCGTTCTATTCAGGCCATTATATTATATATATATAATATATATTTCGTCGATTCCTATTTAAACGAATTTTATAAATCACTTTAAATTCGTTTTCAAAACGATTTCAACTTCATATTCAATTTCAAATCAAAATTGAATATTCCACAATAAATTCGTTTTAAATTCATTTCCATTCAATTCGAATTTATTTCAATTTGAATTCATTTTAATTCAATTTCAATTCGAATTCATTTTAATTCAATTTCAACTCGAATTCATTTTAATTCTATTTTAAATTCGAATTCATTTTAATTCAATTTCAATTCGAATTGATTTCAATTCAATTTCAATCATGTTCAATTCAAAATATTCGATGATGAAATCACTTTTCAATATTCATTATAAAACGAATAAAATCGATAAAAATATCGTTCGCGTCAAAATAACGCATCTCTAATCAACACGGCTTTATATTATTCAAAGACTTCTTTATTCTATTCAACAAATGAATATTTATTCTATTCAACACATGAATCTATATTTCTTTCAACACTTGACTAATCTCAACAAATGAGTAATGTCAACACGTGACTATCTTTGTTATAATATTATTTATTTTCTCAATTGGAATGAGGCCCAATCAACTACCATATAATGTTAATTATATGGATTCCACACAACACATGTATATAATAGCAACAATAAATAATCAACCATCATCCAAAGTGCACAACACAACTGTATAAGCATTAAATATAAATAATTAACGCTTACACAGTCTGTCGACCAATCGATCGACATACAACAAAATAATTGGGATTAGTGTACGCCAAATATCATCCCAATACCCGTGTGGGGTTTCAATCAATCAAACACAGATTTTATTTGTGTAGTTGGGCGATGTGTAAAATTTATCGTCTCAATCAATATCAGTCAAATGTGTGTATATAAACAAATCATCTGATTTGTTTATCAATATTCATTTCATTTTATATACACGTTACAAATTCAATTTTTAACTATAAAATATTTATTATCTATATAAATATTTTATTTCATTTCACATCACACAATCAACTACACATCAAAATCAAACAAAAAAACAAACATACAAGCCGTCCATGGTCTGTGGACGACGGGTGTCGGGTGCTACTAAACACTGTCTGCATCCTAGTATATATAATAATATAACTAGAAAAAATAAATTAAAAGGTGAGAAGTTCTCACATAGGGATCCACTCCGCCGTGCTTTGCTGTTGAACTGCTGAAACATCTGAATGTGCCCGTACTTCCAACATAGTCTTTGTCAACGCTGTTCATATTTAAAAATCAAATTTTTATTTCAACGCTATAAAAATCACATTTTTATTTCACTATATATAATAAAAATCAGATTTTTATTTCGCTATATATATAAAAGTCACTTCATATATATAAAAATCGTATTTTTATCTATTTAAAAATCTCAACTTATATTTTAAACAAAATCATTTCTTTATATTGTTAATTCGCTACAAAACATATAAAGGTCGTATTTTTATAATCTCTAGTATATAATCAAAATCATATTTTCTCTTCGCTCTTCAGATAATAAAGATCATATTTTTAATCTCTTACATTAATAAAAATCATATTTTATTACTCTACATTAATAAAATTTATATTTTTAACCTTTCTATAATATAAATTTTTTATTTTTATCGCTATCTTCTATATGAAGATTATATTTTTATCACTATCTTCTATATGAAGATTATATTTTTATAAAAACACTTTCATATATATTTTACAAAACACTTATATATATATATATTATAAAACACTTTCATATACATTTTACAAAACCATATTTTTATACTAAATAATCTGTTTTTTCAAAACAAAGTTATCATATATTTTGCATTTTCAAAACAAAATTATTCAAGTTTAAATCTGAAAAAGGAATGAATGCTCACTGTTATTGTCTTCATCTTCCCTTTCATCTTTCTGAAACCGCCAAATCCCTCCTTCAGAAGCTAGGGCTCGCATTTGCTGCTTGAACGCGCCACCGGAAGCAGCTGGACGCCGATCATGTTGAAGGCGGAGGAGGGGGCGCGGAGGCACTGCAGTGGCGGCGGGTCCCAGTGGTCAGGCGGTTGGGGGTCTCGAGCGATGGTGTTGGTGTGTCTTCGGGGCTTGGTTCGCAATCGAGAAGGAGAAGGGTGGGAAGCATCGGAGGGGGTGTCTGAGGGGGGGGGGCGGCGGTTGGAGCGAGTTCCGGTGGTGGGCGGCGTCGATCGTGGTGGCGGGCTGGGGTTGCGTCAGTTTTTGTTTTCCCTTTTTTTTTAAACCTAATTCGATTTCATTTAGGAATGAACAGGGGGGTGTGGTTGACCGAGTAAAGAGAGGATAAGGGGACAGAGGGGTTAAGTATATATAATTATTATATTATATTATTTTAAATTTCATTAAAAAGTACCTTTTTAATTCGAACACCAAATCAAACACACCGACTGTCGTCCCTAGCAAATTACCCTCATTCAGAACACAATGGGATATGTATCGTAGGCCGATTCTATCGTTTCGATCAGTTTTGACTTAAATTAACATTTAAACCATTATATTGAATTTTAAACGTACATTTCAATTTACCGGGGTCACATACTAACTAGAAAAATTCCCGAAAAATTATTTCTAACTTCGTACTGACGATACGGTCCTAACAAAACTAATTTCATCAAATTCTGAGACTGTTAGAAAAATGGCCAATTTCCAGTTGGTTAAAATCAACTAAAACTGGTCAAACACGTTTTCCTTTGCCACGCTCACATATTGATTCGAAAAATTACAAAAATTGGAATCTAGCAATAACTTGACATCACGGATCCAACAAAAGTGGTTTCTTCGAAATCCGAGGTCGTTTGCAAAATGGCTATTTTTAAGGGCCAGAATTCCATAGCGACTATTCTGAAAATTCATTTGGACATAACTTTTGATTCCCGCTATGAAATTTTGATTTTTCGGATTCGTTGGAAAGATATTCTCAATTAGATTCTATTATTTTTTGTTTCACTAAAATCCAATTTATTTTGCACCCGGTACATTCATTTGAAGTTTGAAATCGAATTATCGAACTACCGCGCCATTTTCAATTCCTTTTATAATTTAAAATAAATATTTATATTCTAACGACGATCTATATAAATATATTCGTTCGAATTTTATTCAAAATAAATTTCTCATCGATATTATTTAAAATAATTTATTTTAAATTTTCAAAATTCACTAAAATTGCCAAAATAAAAAAGATTTTCCGGGTTGTTACATAACCTAAACTCTGGGTGCCCTTATTTTCGACATGGGCAGCTAGTAGTTTTGGTTTTGCAGATTTATATTCATAGGATCCTGGTTTATAGCTGGAACGAAGCTCGGAAAGCTCTGTATCCGTGTATTACTTTCAATTGTGTTTTCTATGGTTTTTCCGCTACTATGTAATTTATTGTAATTTCTGATATTTATCGAATGTATTATATTCATTTATACTCTGTATATTCTTGTATTCTGATGGAATTGTTGTAATAGCAATGAAATGTTCTTTTTTTGTGTTCTGATTCGTCTTGTACTCACGGTAATTCGTCCTTTCTCTTCTCTTCGGAGATGGGGAAGTTCGGGTCGCTACAACAGCCTGTCAATCAATCGATCGACATACAACTAATTATTGGTACTAGTGCATGTCATATATCATCCCAATACCCGTGTGGGGTTTCAATCAATCAACCACAGTTTTTATTTGTGCGGTTGAGCGATGCGTAAAATTTATCGTCCCAATCAATATCAGTCAAATCAGTGTATATAAACAAATCGTCTTATTCGTTTATAAATATTTATTTCATTTTAAATACACGTTAAAAATTCTATTTTTAACTATAAAATAAACTTTTTAACTATACAAATATTTTATTTCACATCACACAATCAATTTTCACAACAACATGCAATCAAACAAACAAGTCGTCCATGGTCTGTGGACGACGGGTGTCGGGTGCTGCTAAGCGCCGTCTACATCCTAGTATATATTTTAACTAGAAAATGAAAATTAAAGGTGGTAAGTTCTCACCTTGGGGTTCCACTCCTCCATTCTATCTTTCTGAACGGTTCAGATTGAGATTTGATTTCAGTCGATTCCAATGCAATCTTTTCCCCGCTGTAAATAGTAAAAATCACATTTTTATCTCTCTCTATGTATATAATAAAAAATATATTTTTATATTCTCTATTTTATAAAAATTCTATTTTCAATCCGCTACTCATATAAAAATCGAATTTTTATTTCGCTAAAACATATATAAAAATCGTATTCTTATTTTCTCGATCTTATAAAAATTATATTTTTATAATCTCTGCTTTATAAAAATTATATTTTTATAATCTCTAACTTCATATTAAAAATCAGATTTTTATAGCTTCAACTTCATATTTTCCATACGATAAAAATCAAACCTTTCTCTGATTGAAAATCGCATCTTTTCTATATAAAAATCGCACCTTTCTTTATAAATAAAGTTTAAACCTTTTGTATATTTAAAAACCATATTCTTACATTATAAAAATCACTACTTTATCGTCATTATATATATGAAAATCACTACTTTATTTGCATTACATATAAAGAGAAATCACATTTTTATTTCGTAATTTATAAACAAAGATCACATTTTTTTTCAAAACAAATTATATATAAGACTTCTGATTTTAAAACAGTGCCTATCTCTCAAATTAATTAAATTAATCACGAATTAAATAAAATATACCTCTCTTCTTCCTCATGAGTGTTTCAGGGATGAGATCGAACTGTTGTCTTGGGTTTTTAAGTGGCTCCAACTAGGGTTTCGATCCTTGTTCAAAATCTGAGGCACGCGGTGGCGATCAGGGGTTTCCACGGCCTCGAACTTCGCGTCAGCTCTCCGGCGAGGTGCCTCAGGTCCAGCTCGAACTACAGATGGCGGCTCAATCTTCGGCGACGTGGTAGCTGGTTTAGGTTTGGGCTTGGAGGGGGTTCGAGGTGGGTTTGGGGAATTCTGATCGGAGGAGGGGGGTGTTGGAGACGCCGACGGCAGGTTGATCGACCGGAGGGGCTGAAATCGCGGTGCAGTTTTTCTTTTAGGCAAGGACGGGGAGAGAGAATGAAATAGGAGCGTTGACTTCTGAAGAGAGGGGGGAAGAGTTATATAATAATTTATATTTTTTAATTTAATTTTAGATCCATAAAGGTATTTTTTATTTCGAACTCGAAACGAAACCCACCGCTTGTCGTCCATAGCTAATTACCCCCATTCCGAACATAATGGGACATGTTTCGTAACTCAATTCTAACGTTTCGATCAGTTTCTGTTTAAATTAAAATATAAATCTATATATATTCAATTCAAACATGCATTTCAATTTACCCGGGCCACATACGGACTCTAAAAATTCCAGAAAAATTATTTCTAGCTTCGTATTGACGATACGGTCCTAACAAAACTAATTTTGTCAAATTCTGAGACCGTTTGAAAAATGGCCATTTTCTGGTCGACCCAAATTGATTGAAACTGTTCAAACGCCTTTTCCTTCGCCACGCTCACATATTGATTCGAAAAATTACGAAAATTTGAATCTAGCAATAACTTGACATCGCGGATCCAACAAAAGTGGTTTCATCGAAATCCGAGGTCATTTGCAAAATTTCAATTTTTAAGGGCCAGAATTCCATAGCGACTATTATGAATTTTCAATTGGACATATCTTTTGATTCCCGCTATGAAATATTGATTTTTTGGATTCGTTTGAAAGATATTCTCAATTAGATTATAATATTTTTGGTTTTGCTAAAATCTGGTTTATTTTGAATCTTGTACATTCATTTGAAGTTTGAAATCGAATTATCGAACTACCACGCCATTTTCAATTCCTTTTATAATTTAAAATAAATATTTATATTCTAACGACGATCTATATAAATATATACGTCCGAATTCTATTCAAAATAAATTTTTTGTCGATATTATTTAAAATAATTCATTTTAAATATTCAAAATTCAATAAAATTGCAAAATAAAAAATTTAAATTGGCTAAGAATTTCCGGGTTGTTACACCTGCTCAGTCTATATGAAAATATTAATATTCTACTAATATTTAAAAACTTTTTCGTTTTACTCACACAAATTCTACTCCCAAAGTCAAAACGTGATTTTAAAAACACTATTATTTAATGATGAGTATTGTATGTATTTGAAATGGTAGAGTTTCAAACATGCAGCAGCGTTTTACCTAATTACTTGAGCACCAAGAAACCTACTTATTCGATGCAAACATCAAAGTTTCACTTATATTTTGAAACTTTCTAGATCTTATTGTTGCGGATCCAGGGTCCAAACGGTAACATGCAAATGTTGAGTGTTATAGATGCTTTAAAATGTAGAATAGCAAACATGCACCAGTGTTTTACCTGATTACTTAGTCACTAAGCAACCTCCTCAGTCAATATGAAAATATGAATATTCTACTAATATTTGAAAACTTTTTCGTCTTAATCACACAAATTCTACTCCCAAAGTCGAAACGTGTTTTTAAAAACACTATTATTTAATGATGAGTATTATATGTATTTGAAATGGTAGAGTTTCAAACATGCGGCAGCGTTTTACCTGATTACTTGAGCACCAAGAAACCTACTCAGTCACTAAGCAACCTCCTAAGTCAATATGAAAATATGAATATTCTATAAATATTTGAAAACTTTTTCGTCTTATTCACACAAATTCTACTACCAAAGTCGAAATGTGTTTTTAAAAACACTATTATTTAATAGTATTATATGTATTTGAAATGGTAGAGTTTTAAACATGCGGCAACGTTTTACCTGGTTACTTGAGCACCAAGAAACCTACTTATTTGATGCAAACATCAAAGTTTCACTTATATTTTGAAACATTCTTGATCTTATTGGCACGGATCCAGGGTCCAAACGGTAATATGCAGATGATGAGGGTTATAGATGCTTTAAAATGTAGAATAGCAAACATGCAGCAGTGTTTTACGTGATTACTTAATCACTAAGCAACCTGCTCAGTCAATATGAAAATATGAATATTCTACTAAAATTTGAAAACTTTTTCGTCTTATTCACACAAATTCTACTCCCAATGTCTAAACGTGTTTTTAAAAACACTATTATTTAATGATGAGTATTATATGTATTTGAAATGATAGAGTTTCAAACATGCAGCAGTGTTTTACCTGATTACTTGAGCACCAAGAAACCTATTCATTCGATGCAAACATCAAAGTTTCCCATATATTTTGAAATTTTCTTGATCATATTGGCGCGGATCCAGGATCCAAACGGTAATATGCAAATGATGAGTATTATAGATGCTTTAAAATGTAGAATAGCAAACATGCGGCATTGTTTTACCTGATTACTTAGTCACTAAGCAACCTGCTAAGTCAATATGAAAATATGAATATTCTACTAATATTTGAAAACTTTTTCGTCTTATTCACACAAATTCTACTCCCAAAGTCGAAACGTGTTTTTAAAAACACTATTTTTTAATGATGAGTATTATATGTATTTGAAATGGTAGAGTTTCAAACATTCGGCGGTGTTTTACCTGATTACTTGAGCACCAAGAAACCTACTTATTCGATGCAAACATCAAAGTTTCACTTATATTTTGAAACTTTTTGATCTTATTGGCGCGGATGCAGGGTCCAAACAGTAATATGCAAAAGATGAGTGTTATAGGTGCTTTAAAATGTAAAATAGCAAACATGCGGCAGTGTTTTACCTGATTACTTAGTCACTAAGCAACCTGCTCAGTCAATATGAAAATATGAATACTCTACTAATATTTGAAAACTTTTTCATCTTATTCACACAAATTCTACTCCCAAAGTCGAAATGAGTTTTTAAAAACAATATTATTTAATGATGAGTTGTATATGTATTTGAAATGGTAGAGTTTCAAACATGCGGCAGTGTTTTACCTGATTACTTGAGCACCAAGAAACCTACTTATTCGATGCAAACATCAAAGTTTCACTTATATTTTGAAATTTCTTGATCTTATTGGTGCGGATCCATGGTCAAAACGGTAATATGAAAATGATGAGTGTTATAGATGCTTTAAAATGTAGAATAGAAAACATGCGGCAGTGTTTTACCTGATTACTTAGTCACTAAGAAACCTGCTCAGTCAATATGAAAATATGAATACTCTACTAATATTTGAAAACTTTTTCATCTTATTCACACAAATTCTACTCCCAAAGTCGAAATGAGTTTTTAAAAACAATATTATTTAATGATGAGTTGTATATGTATTTGAAATGGTAGAGTTTCAAACATGCGGCAGTGTTTTACCTGATTACTTGAGCACCAAGAAACCTACTTATTCGATGCAAACATCAAAGTTTCACTTATATTTTGAAATTTCTTGATCTTATTGGTGCGGATCCATGGTCAAAACGGTAATATGAAAATGATGAGTGTTATAGATGCTTTAAAATGTAGAATAGAAAACATGCGGTAGTGTTTTTCCAGATTACTTAGTCACTAAGAAACCTGCTCAGTCAATATGAATATTCTACTAATATTTGAAAACTTTTTCGTCTTATTCACACAAATTCTACTACCAAAGTCGAAACGTGTTTTTAAAAACACTATTATTTAATAGTATTATATGTATTTGAAATGGTAGAGTTTCAAACATGCGGCAACGTTTTACCTGGTTACTTGAGCACCAAGAAACCTACTTATTTGATGCAAACATCAAAGTTTCACTTATATTTTGAAACATTCTTGATCTTATTGGCACGGATCCACGGTCCAAACGGTAATATGCAAATGATGAGGGTTATAGATGCTTTAAAATGTAGAATAGCAAACATGCAGCAGTGTTTTACGTGATTACTTAATCACTAAGCAACCTGCTCAGTCAATATGAAAATATGAATATTCTACTAAAATTTGAAAACTTTTTCGTCTTATTCACACAAATTCTACTCCCAATGTCTAAACGTGTTTTTAAAAACACTATTATTTAATGATGAGTATTATATGTATTTGAAATGATAGAGTTTCAAACATGCAGCAGTGTTTTACCTGATTACTTGAGCACCAAGAAACCTATTCATTCGATGCAAACATCAAAGTTTCCCTTATATTTTGAAATTTTCTTGATCATATTGGCGCGGATCCAGGATCCAAACGGTAATATGCAAATGATGAGTATTATAGATGCTTTAAAATGTAGAATAGCAAACATGCGGCATTGTTTTACCTGATTACTTAGTCACTAAGCAACCTGCTAAGTCAATATGAAAATATGAATATTCTACTAATATTTGAAAACTTTTTCGTCTTATTCACACAAATTCTACTCCCAAAGTCGAAACGTGTTTTTAAAAACACTATTTTTTAATGATGAGTATTATATGTATTTGAAATGGTAGAGTTTCAAACATTCGGCGGTGTTTTACCTGATTACTTGAGCACCAAGAAACCTACTTTTTCGATGCAAACATCAAAGTTTCACTTATATTTTGAAACTTTTTGATCTTATTGGCGCGGATGAAGGGTCCAAACAGTAATATGCAAAAGATGAGTGTTATAGGTGCTTTAAAATGTAAAATAGCAAACATGCGGCAGTGTTTTACCTGATTACTTAGTCACTAAGCAACCTGCTCAGTCAATATGAAAATATGAATACTCTACTAATATTTGAAAACTTTTTCATCTTATTCACACAAATTCTACTCCCAAAGTCGAAATGAGTTTTTAAAAACAATATTATTTAATGATGAGTTGTATATGTATTTGAAATGGTAGAGTTTCAAACATGCGGCAGTGTTTTACCTGATTACTTGAGCACCAAGAAACCTACTTATTCGATGCAAACATCAAAGTTTCACTTATATTTTGAAGCTTTCTTGATCTTATTGGCGCGGATCCAGGGTACAAACGGTAATATGCAAATGATGAGTTTTATAGAAGCTTTAAAATGTAGAATAGCAAACATGCGCCAGTGTTTTACCTGATTACTTAATCACTAAGCAACCTGCTCGGTCAAAACGAAAATATGAATATTCTACTAATATTTGAAAACCTTTTCGTCTTATTCACACAAATTCTACTCCTAAAGTTGAAATGTGTTTTTATAAACACTATTATTTAATGATGAGTATTGTATGTATTTGAAATGGTAGAGTTTCAAACATGCGGAAGTGTTTTACCTGATTAATTGAGCACCAAAAAACCTACTTATTCGATGCAAACATCAAAGTTTCACTTATATTTTGAAACTTTCTTGATCTTATTGGCACGGATCGAGGGTCCAAACGGTAATATGTAAATGATGAGTGTTATAGATGCTTTAAAATATAGAATAGCAAACATGCGGCAGTGTTTTACCCGATTACTTAGTCACTAAGCAACATGCTCAGTCTATATGAAAATATTAATATTCCATTAATATTTAAAAACTTTTTCGTTTTATTCACAAAAATTCTACTTCCAAAGTCGAAACGTGTTTTTAAAACACTATTATTTAATGATGAGTATTGTATGTATTTGAAATGGTAGAGTTTCAAACATGCGGCAGTGTTTTACCTTATTACTTGAGCACCAAGAAACCTACTTATTCGATGCAAACATCAAAGTTTTACTAATATTTTGAAACTTTCTTGACATTATTGGCGCGGATCCAGGGTCCAAAAGGTAATATGCAAATGATGAGTGTTATAGATGTTTCAAATGTGGAATAGCAAACACGCGACAGTGTTTTACCTGATTACTTAGTCACTAAGCAACCTGCTCTGTCAATATGAAAATATGTATATTCCACTAATATTTGAAAACTTTTTCGTCTTATTCACACAAATTCTACTCCCAAAGACGAAAGGAGTTTTTAAAAACACTATTATTTAATGATGAGTATTATATGTGTTTGAAATGGTAGAGTTTCAAACATGCGGCAGTGTTTTACCTTATTACTTGAGCACCAAGAAACCTACTTATTCGATGCAAACATCAAAGTTTCACTTATTTTTTGAAACTTTCTTGATCTTTTTGGCGCGGATCCAGGGTCCAAACATTAATATGCAAATGATGAGTGTTATTGATGGTTTAAAATGTAGAATAGCAAACATGCGGCAGTGTTTTACCTGATTACTTAGTCACTAAGCAACCTGCTCAATCAATATGAAAATATGAATATTCCACTAATATTTGAAAACTTTTTCGTCTTATTCACACAAATTCTACTCCCAAAGTCGAAATCTGTTTTTAAAAACACTATTATTTAATGATGAGTATTATATGTATTTGAAATGGTAGAGTTTCAAGCATGCGGCAGCGTTTTACCTGGTTACTTGAGCACCAAGAAACCTACTTAGTCACTAAGCAACCTACTCACTCAATATTAAAATATGAATATTCTACTAATATTTGAAAACTTTTTCGTCTTATTCACACAAATTCTAATACTAAAGTCGAAATGTGTTTTTAAAAACACTATTATTTAATGTGGAGTATTATATGTATTTGAAATGGTAGAGTTTCAAACATGCGGCAACGTTTTACCTGGTTACTTAAGCACCAAGAAACCTACATATTTGATGCAAACATCAAAGTTCAACTTATATTTTGAAACTTTCTTGATCTTATTGGCGCGGATCCAGGGTCCAAACGGTAATATGCAAATGATGAGTGTTATAGATGCTTTAAAATGTAGAATAGAAAACATGCAGCAGTGTTTTACCTGATTACTTAGTCACTAAGCAACCTGCTCAGTCAATATGAAAATATGACTATTCTACTAAAATTTGAAAACTTTTTCATCCTATTCACACAAATTCTACTCCCAAAGTAGAAACGTGTTTTTAAAAACGCTATTATTTAATGATGAGTATTATATGTATTTGAAATGGTATAGTTTCAAACATGCAACAGTGTTTTACCTGGTTACTTGAGCACCAGGAAACCTACAAGTCACTAAGCAACCTGCTCAGTCAATATGAAAATATCAATATTCTACTAATATTTGAAAACATTTTCATCTTATTCACACAAATTCTACTCCCAAAGTCGAAACATGTTTTTAAAAACACTATTATTTAATGATGAGTCCTGTGTGGCATGCTAAGATGCAAATGATCAAGGCTTCTGTTGAAAAGCAAAGTCTTGTGGTTGATGATCAAAGCACAGCCTGTGTGGCACAGCTTTGTGTAACGTGAATTCGCGAGCCTCGCACCCCGGTTGTGAACCAAAAACGGGAGAGGACATCAGGGAGGACTTGCGTTTCTTTCTAGCTAGAAGTGGCGTCAGTGGTTTTACACGCCCTGACGAGTTTGACTTATGTGGTTGTTGCTGTTGCGAGGCGCCTCGGTTATATCGGTTTCGGCCGATGCTTCTGGTCGGCTGACGGACCAGACTTACACCCCATAGGGTGGGGAAACGTAGTGTTCAGGCATAATAATCCACATCGGTGGACCGGCCCTGACGATCTAAAGGGTTGATGCGTTCTGATCCTGAGGGGCGGGCTAGAGCGTCTCGAATCGGTTGAGGACTATCTTTTGCCTCGGTTCATAGAGGGAAATCCAATTTCCAAATACGTGACTTTGCGGTTTTATTTGTAAACCTATATATGGCGACATAGTGGGATGGGGCGCTCATGCCGCCTATGATTGATACTTATGATTTGAAGTTGTTTTATACACTATGCACTTATAATAGTATCAAACGATTTGTTTTAACCGTATCAAGCATTCTTTGGCTGTTATAAGGGAAAACCCTATCCTCGACTGCGTTGCATTGTGTGATGGGACCTGGGTCTTATAACAGCTTCATTTTTCTTTATTTAGCATTGCGCTGTTTGTTTTATGCACTGGTATTCTTGGGAGGAAACCCGTTCCGTGTTATACGTCGTGGTCCCTTGATTTACCTAATGATTTAAAATAAAGATTAATAACTGTTTTAGTTCTCACACCAGTCACATGACTGACCTGGAGTTTATTGTTTTGACCTAAACTCTGGGTGCCCCTATTTTGACACGGGCAGCTAGTAGTTTTGGTTTTGCAGATTTATATTCACAGGATCCTGGTTTACAGCTGGAACGATATCCGGAAAGCTTTGTATCCGTATATCTCATTCTAGTTGTGTATTTTATTATTTTCCGCTGCTATGTATATAAATGTAATTTAAATCTCTGATATTTCTGTGTAATATTCAATTCCTACTCTGTATATTCTTGTAATCTGATGCATTGTTGTAATATACAATGAAACGTTCTTCTGTATGCGTTTTGTTGTGGTTTGTTCTCGAACTATCCGACGCTTTCCTTTACGGGGAAGTTACGGGTCGTCACATTTGGTATCAGAGCTTTGGTTTACAAAGCTCAGAGAACAAGACACATTAGAACCATACGAAAGAATTCATCAGATATTGGATTAGAAAAATCCAAGGGGAATGACTCATTAGAGATGGGATCAGTAGTATCCTAGAACGAGTGTGAAGAGTATATTTTTCAAACGAAAACAAATTTTGTTTTGAAAATTTAAATCGATTATTCGTAGTTGATTATTTATTTATATTGATTTGGACAGTCCAGTATATAAAGAATTTGCATATACGCCTTGCAAACGTATACTCAAAATTTTAATATATTGGATAGATATAGAATCACACTCTAGTCGCCCGGACCTGATTCTGATGATTGACGCGCCATCATTAGTAATTAGTTTCGTGTTTCGAAGGTGTGATTTTCTATATATTTCCATTAGGCTGGTGTGAGAACCAAAATTAGATAGGGCCCATTTTTGTGATTTGGCATCAAAAATCTGATTTTTGACTATGTATCAAAATTATGAATTTGAAAAGCTAATCAACTAATTGATTGATGTTTGTGTTGTTTGTTTATTTGTTTGCTAATTTTTAGCCATTTAGCCTAATTGAAACAAATATTGAATTGTATTGAAAATTGGTTGCATTTGCTTGCATATACATATATATCATTGAACAGGTCATAGCAAGGAGGCTAGAGCCAGAGAATAAAATTTGTTTGCCCGACAAATAGGTACATGTTTACTACATAATTTCCTGTTTTGTTTGGGTGATGATGATTTTGTGAGCCTATTGGCTAGCCGCTTGGCTTTTTCTTTTTCTTTTTGAGATCTGAAGGACCGGGGAAGCTATTTAAAATTCACCGATGCTCCCAGTGCAGGGGAGGTTATGGCGAAATTTTTCGAAAATTTAGGGTGTTAGCCAAATTTTTGAAATTTTGAAAATTCTCAGAAACTAAAGAGTTGGAGAAGGAAAGCCAGATCGAACGTAGAGTTGAATGATCAAACCACTTTCGACTTTGTTCCTTTTCGGGGACGAAAAGTTATAAGTGGGGGAGATTGTAACAACCCGTAAAATGCGAGCCAGTTTGAAATTTTTATTTTGGCAATTTTAGCGAATTTTGATTATTTAAAATGAATTATTTTAAATAATATCGACGAAAAATTTATTTTGAATAGAATTCGATCGTATATATTATACGCGTCATCGTTAGAATATATAATAATTATATATAATTATGAAAGGAATTGAAAATGGCGCGGTAGTTCGAACATTCGATTTCTAATTTCAAATGAATATACAGAATTCAATATAAGTCAGAATTGAACGAAACAAGAAATATTTGAATCTGTATAACTATATCTTTGTAACGAAGTTAACAAACTGAGATTTCATTTTAGAAATGATAAGATATGTCCAGTTTAAAATTAGAAATAGTCGCTGTGGAATTTATATATATTTTTATATATATAAGGCCCTTAAAAATAGCCATTTTGCAAACGACCTCGGATTTCGACGAAACCAGTTTTGTTGGGTCCGTGATGTTAAGTTATTGTTAGATTCCAAATTTCATAATTTTTCGAATCAATATGTGAGCGTGGCAAAGGAAAATGCGTTTGACCATTTTCAGTGGATTTTAATCGACTGGAAATTGGCCATTTCTCAAACGGTCTCAGAATTTGACGAAACTAGTTTTGTTAGGACCGAATCGTCAATACGAAGCTAGAAAATATTTTTCTGGAATTTTTAAAGTTAGTATGTGACCCCGGTAATTTGAAATGTACGTTTAAAATTCAATATAGTGATTTAAATGTAAATTAAACGGAAACTGATTCAAACAGTCGAATCAGCTTGCGATATATATCCCATTGTGTTCAGAATAGGGGTAATACGCTACGGACGACAGGCGGTGGGCCTCGTTTCGAGGTCATATGTAAAAGTCAACCCTTTGCTAAATTAGTTAATTAAATAATAAATTAAAAAAATAATCATTTCCCTCCCTCCTTATCTCCTGCTTGCCCCCCCCCCCTCATTCGATTATAACGAGGAAAAAAAAAGAAAAAAAAAACCCTAGCAATCAATCGCGACGCCCCCCCCTCGTCTGGACATCGATCGAAGCATCGCCACCTCCCCCTTGAAGCGCCTCCTCCGTTCGAGCCTTGAAGCGCCTCCACCGTTCGAATCGAAGCGCCGCCCAGCTCGAGAAGCACCGCCGTCGATCTGCGAGAAACCCCCCTGTAAGCATTTTGTTATTTTATTTTAATAATTTAAAAACTGAGTTTTTAATTAGGTTTAAAGACTGGTTTTTTTATTTTGATTTCAAACTGTCTTTTTAGAATTCAAAACTATTTTTTTTATGAATTTTGAACAGATTTTTATAAAGATAAAAACTGAATTGATTTTTATAAAAATAATAAACTGATTTTGTTAAAAATATAACTGTTTTGTTTTAAAAAGTAGTTTAAAACTGAATATTTTTAAAAGTAAAAACTGAATCTTATAAAAAGATAAAAACTGATTTTGTAAAAGAATAAAACTGATTTCTTTTAGAAAAGTAAAAATCATATTTTTATATATTGAAAGCAAAAGTAAAAATATGATTTTTATATATTGAACATCGAAGTAAAAATATGATTTTTATATATTGAACTTCGAAGTAAAAATATGATTTTTATATGTTGAACTTCTATAGAAAAATTCGATTTTTATATATTGAACTTCGATATAAAAATTCGATTTTTATATATTGAACTTTGAAATAAAAATTCGATTTTTATATATATAGTGGCCTTGGGCAACGAAGGTGACAAAAAGGCGAAACGACGAAGACTTCTGCAAATGAAGAGCCGTGGAGCTAGGATAGCTATCGGTGAGAATTTCTCACTCTTCAATTTATTTTCTAGTTATATATATATACTAGGATGCAGACGGTGCTTAGTAGCACCCGACACAATCGTCCACAGACCATGGACTTGTTTGTTTGGTTGCATAGCTTAGTTATATGGTTTGATTTGAATTTGGTTGTTTGGTGAATTTGATTGATGTGTGAATGGCGTGGGCCTTCACTAGACCGGGGATAAGGCTAGGCCTTGTCCCGTTTCTAGTATCGTGCCGTTATGCCGCCGAAATTTTCTAAAATATGTTAGAAAAATAAAAATATCATTTTATTGTAAATGAATTGAATAGAAATTCATAGGTTGAAATAAAATGTTTTATCGTTAAAAATATAAATTTTTAACGTGAAGTCAATAAAATAAAATATTCATTTATAAGCCGGACGGTTTGTTTATGTACACCTATTTGAATGACATTGATTGGGACGATAAATTCTACACATCGCCCAACTGCACAAATAAAATATGCGTTTGATTGTTTTGAAACCCCACACGGGTGTTGGGATGGAATTTGAAGTTCACTCATCCTGATTGATTAAATGTGTCGATCGATTGATTGACAGGCTGTTATAAGCGTTGAATATCTATATTTGATGCTTATACAGTGTAGTGCACTTTGGTTGATGGTTGATTATTTTTCAATGTAATTATATACATGTGTTGTATGAAAATCCATATAATTAACTTTATATGGTAATTGATTGGGCCTCATTCCAATTTGAAAAATAAAGAATATTATAAAATAAAAGTTCATGTGTTGACAGTACTCATTCATTGAGATTGGTCATGTGTTGAACGAAATATTTTAGTAATAAAATTTACATCTTTATCGATATAAAATAAAAGTTCATGTGTTGACAGTACTCATTCATTGAGATTGGTCATGTGTTGAACGAAATATTTTAGTAATAAAATTTACATCTTTATCGATATAAAATAAAAGTTCATGTGTTGACAGTACTCATTCATTGAGATTGGTCATGTGTTGAACGAAATATTTTGATAATAACAACTATTTTGAAAAAGAAATATTTGAAATAGAATATTTGAAAATAGAAATTTATGAAGCCGTGTTGATTAGATTGACGCCATTTTGACGTGAACGATATTTATATCGATTTTATTCATCTTGAAAATGAATATTGAAAAGTGATTTCGAAATCGAATATTTTGAATTGAATTGAAAACGATTTCGAAATGAATTGAATTGAAAACGATTTCGAAATGAATTGAATTGAAAACGATTTCGAAATGAATTGAATTGAAAACGATTTCGAAATGAATTGAATTGAAAACGATTTCGAAATGAATTGAATTGAAAACGATTTCGAAATGAATTGAATTGAAAACGATTTCGAAATGAATTGAATTGAAAACGATTTCGAAATGAATTGAATTAAAAACGATTTCGAAATGAATTGAATTGAAAACGAATTGAAATGAATTCAAATTGAATTGAAATTTTAATTGAATAGAAATGAATTTTGAAACGAATTTATAAAGAAGAATTCAATTTTGATTTGAATTGAAAAGGAAGTTGAAATTGCTTTTGAAACGAATTTAAAACTATTTATATAATTCGTTTTAAATAGAAATCGACGAAGTATATATTATATATATTATATATATAATATAATGGCCTGAATAGAACGCGCCGCGCCGCGGCAGTTCGTAAATTTCGACCATTTATTTCAAATGGACATTGCGGGAGATCCGACCGTCGGATTCTCCTAAAACCGGAACCGTTGGGTTCGTATCGAAAAGAGCTTTCTAGCGAATGTTAGAAATTTGAAATCTAACGGTTGGATTTGGAATTATGTCCAAATCAAATTTGAAAAAGGTCGCTGTAAGTGCAGTTCGATGGCTATTGATGGAAATCGACTGTACGGGCCTTGATAAAATTATTAAAAATAGTAATAATTTGTGTAAAATCATAAGAAATGATTTGAGAAGAATTGGGATGAAAAACTCCATATTTGAAAAGATAAAAATAGATTTTTATCGAAATGAACTAGTTTTGAACTAGAATTATAATTCTATTTATTTTTAAATAAATAAATTGAATTAGAAAAGGGTTTTGAAAATAACCAAAATTTCCAATGGTTGCATTGGAGTGGATTTGAATCGAAATTGTCTTCGGAATATTTCGATGTTGGAATTCGTGATTATACAGGTGTTGTTATGGAAATTTTAAAGATATATCTTTATATCGTTATTTCCAATACGACATTTGTTAGTCGTAGAATTCGATATTGAATATAAGCCGATATATTTTCTATTCAGAGCCTTGTATTGAATATCGAATGTGATTTGGGTTTGTCGTGAATGGTGTCTTCACTAACACTGTTCTTGAACCCAGTTGAGAAAAGATTAAATCTTTTTATTTAGATTTAATGAAGTTTAGCAATTAAATAATATTTAATTGGAATTGAATTGATATTGATTTTTGGGTTTATCGTGAACAGTGTTTTAAATAACACTCGTTCTTTAACCCGATAATTAATGAATGTGACTTTGGGTTTATCGTGAACCGTGTTTTAAATGACACTGATTCTTTAACCCAGTCAAAGATTAAAACTAAGTGGAGTTTTAATGAATCTTTAATTAGATTGAAATGACCGAGAATGGAGTAGCACCAGTTTTGCTCCAGGCGATAGTTAAATCTTTAATTAGATTTGAACGTGAAATGGTAATTGAATTTACCGATAACACTGTGGTGTTAGATATGAAGTATTACCAGTTTTACTTCATGGGATGAATAGGTTGGGATCGGGAAATTAAAACAAATGATTACTTCGGTAATGTTCGCTAATCCCGACTAGTTTGAATTGATATTCAAAAGTTGATTAAAGAATAAATTCAAGAATTTATCTTTGATAAAATTAATGGGAACCTTTCCCTATGAATGTGAAATTTAGAAACTAACTGTCGGTTAGCTAAGCAGAATGGTTTTCTGGATATTGTCCTGATGTTGGTTTCGGCCTTCGGGGTTAATATTTGGGGAATTATTCTCTTGATTAATTTACGGTTAGTGACTGATGAATTGGAATGAGGCGTATGTTGTGTTTGTGTAACACTTATTTAAAATATACGTGAGTTATTCGGAAAGACCGGGTTTATCCCATTCTGAATAACTGATACGACGATAAGTCGAAGATGAAGACGATGGTCGAAGACCGGAGGTCTTCACGTCGTTTGGGTGATAACTGATGATCTTGATTGGGTTGTACACCCAAGAAGATGGAAACAGTTAGTGATCGTCCAGACGTGCTTGGAGATCGATGGATATGCGGGGTACTAGGTGCCTCCGGTTTCGTTCAGACCCAGAACGGACTTGTAAATGGACTGTGTGTCTGACATCGGATTTCATTCTGTGTGACTGATATCGGTTGCATAGGATGGCTTGCCTGTGTGGCATGCTAAGATGCAAATGATCAAGGCTTCTGTTGAAAAGCAAAGTCTTGTGGTTGATGATCAAAGCACAGCCTGTGTGGCACAGCTTTGTGTAACGTGAATTCGCGAGCCTCGCACCCGGGTTGTGAACCAAAAACGGGAGAGGACATCAGGGAGGACTTGCGTTTCTTTCTAGCTAGAAGTGGCGTCAGTGGTTTTACACGCCCTGACGAGTTTGACTTATGTGGTTGTTGCTGTTGCGAGGCGCCTCGGTTATATCGGTTTCGGCCGATGCTTCTGGTCGGCTGACGAACCAGACTTACACCCCATAGGGTGGGGAAACGTAGTGTTCAGGCATAATAATCCACATCGGTGGACCGGCCCTGACGATCTAAAGGGTTGATGCGTTCTGATCCTGAGGGGCGGGCTAGAGCGTCTCGAATCGGTTGAGGACTATCTTTTGCCTCGGTTCATAGAGGGAAATCCAATTTCCAAATACGTGACTTTGCGGTTTTATTTGTAAACCTATATATGGCGACATAGTGGGATGGGGCGCTCATGCCGCCTATGATTGATACTTATGATTTGAAGTTGTTTTATACACTATGCACTTATAATAGTATCAAACGATTTGTTTTAACCGTATCAAGCATTCTTTGGCTGTTATAAGGGAAAACCCTATCCTCGACTGCGTTGCATTGTGTGATGGGACCTGGGTCTTATAACAGCTTCATTTTTCTTTATTTAGCATTGCGCTGTTTGTTTTATGCACTGGTATTCTTGGGAGGAAACCCGTTCCGTGTTATACGGCGTGGTCCCTTGATTTACCTAATGATTTAAAATAAAGATTAATAACTGTTTTAGTTCTCACACCAGTCACATGACTGACCTGGAGTTTATTGTTTTGACCTAAACTCTGGGTGCCCCTATTTTGACACGGGCAGCTAGTAGTTTTGGTTTTGCAGATTTATATTCACAGGATCCTGGTTTACAGCTGGAACGATATCCGGAAAGCTTTGTATCCGTATATCTCATTCTAGTTGTGTATTTTATTATTTTCCGCTGCTATGTATATAAATGTAATTTAAATCTCTGATATTTCTGTGTAATATTCAATTCCTACTCTGTATATTCTTGTAATCTGATGCATTGTTGTAATATACAATGAAACGTTCTTCTGTATGCGTTTTGTTGTGGTTTGTTCTCGAACTATCCGACGCTTTCCTTTACGGGGAAGTTACGGGTCGTCACACAAAGTTTCACTTATATTTTTAAACTTTCTTGATCTTATTGGCGCGGATCCAGGGTCCAAACGGTAATATGCATATGATGAGTGTTATAGATGCTTTAAAATGTAGAATAGCAAACATGCGGCAGTGTTTTACCTTATTATTTAGTCACTAAGAAACCTTCTCAGTCAATATGAAAATATGAATATTCTACTAATATTTGAAAACTTTTTCATCTTATTCACACAAATTCTACTCCCAAAGTCGAAACGTATATTTAAAAACACTATTATTTAATGATGAGTATTATATGTATCTGAAATGGTAGAGTTTCAAACATACAGCAGTGTAACACCCCGGATTTTTGAATCACCGAATTATCTAAAATAAAGAATAGTTAATCTCAGACGTGAGAATTAAAGGAATGGGGTTGCGCCATTGTGTTCGTCTCGGAATTCTAGTTGAAATAGAGTCCGAGTTTGCGGGAAACGAGTACCGGGTGAAGGAATTATGGACGAACGAAGTGTGGTGGAAAAAAAAGAGGGGGATTGCACTGGCGCACTTGGGAAGTGCGCCAGTATAAATTTGCATTGGTGCACTTCCCAAGTGCGCCCCGACCGAGGAAAAACCTGTACAACCTTCTGGTTCAGTCTGACCCGTGTTCTGACCCATTGTTGAGTCCTTTCTGACTCCTTGCTGAGTCATTAGGGCTGATGTAACACCCCACATCCGTTAGTGTCACTCACAAAGGGAACGCACTAAGTTCTGCGGAGCATTTTAAGGTAAAAGATGCAGATAAATTACAAGACAGACAAAAATTAAACAGCGGAAAATAAAACTTTACTTTATTGATAAAATGATTTGTACAATGGTTTCTTTACAATATCAGTGTATCTTCTGTCTTACAAAATAAAGAAGCATAAAAACAACATTCATATTCCCCTATTTTAGCAAGAGCCAGCCATAGCATCTGAAAAGAGAATCCAAGCAAACTTCGATAAATCTTCAAGCTGGGAAAGAGTGACGGTCCAACTCAACCTGAGCTACACTATTCCCTCCTTTACTACCTGGGGGGAACGGAAGAAAAGAAGACGAAAGAAAAACAGAGTCAGACATAAAGCCTGAGTAAGTTCAGTAACTTCTAGCATGTGAACATGGAAAAACAAAACGACATGAATTAACTGAATACAAGATTACACCATGACGATAGGGTCAACAAGATTAGACAAGGTGATCACAAGATATGCTAAGATAAGACAAACTAGATACGCTCTAACATTTTCGCCGCTTCGCTATTTCCTTGTTATACTGGTTTCTATATCTCTGTACCGCCTAACTAGTGTCCCAATTAGTAACGATAAAGTGATCCCAATCCCTGTATTTTCCATTGCCTTCGGGCATCCATTTATTATTTATTACCTAGATCTTAATGTAGGGTTTTCTTATCAAGTGATTTCTAGATTTAACTAGAGTTTTACGCTGTCTTCTGAACACTTCTCGGATTCAGGATTTATGCCACCTAGTTCAACTAGGGATTATGCTACCTGTCGAACGATGCCCCCAAGTCTAGGATACACTACCTAGAGTGGTATATGTTCATATACTTCCCCAAGCATGTATCGCGAATCGTTGTCGCTTGTCTAGATGCACATGTCCCGTAATGTGCGACCCGAGTCCTGTGTCAGGGCAAATCAAGGAATACAGAACTCGGTCGGGAGCTTTCAGATATCTGCCGATGCAGATGCTAAGTTCTATTTTTATTCCAGTGGCTATGGTCCCACTTGACCCCTCTCTCAAATAATGAAAGGCACACCTTGTAAAATGAGAACTATACGCTGGCCCCTGGTGCCCCTCTATCCTATGGCCATCCTCACCAATAACTAGATAGCAAGTATATGGTCTTTTGGAGTTCTCCGCCTTTCCGCTTCACGTATCTTGATTGACTCAAGATGGATGGTAGACGACGAGTCGCTATCACAGGGCTACCGTTTCCTCGCCGAATCACGCCGGTCCATCCTAGTCTTTAGGTTGCCATGTATTGCAACCAAGGCATACCCCTGGTTCTTCTACGCAGACCTTAACCTCTGTGGGCCCAGGAGGATCATCTGCAGCCTCACAGAGGGATACCAAGAGTACCCTCACGTCCCCTCGAAGCCTCGGGCTTCGTAACCCAATTTGTTGGAGCCTTCTTTCTACTCGGACGGATATTCTCTCCTTCCCGTGTTATACTAAGAATTACTACTTAGTTTTACTAACTAAGATTTACCACTTAGTTTCCAAAATCGTTGTTTTCTTAACTAAGGTTTACTACTTAGTACCCTTCCCCGTCAATTTGGATTGGTTAAGTGTCATTAGTCAATTCAAGCCAACTTAACCCTCTTCATTCATCCTGTTATACTGGTTAAGTGTTATCAGTAATTCATGTTGACTTAACCCCACCACAAACCAAGTTTTATTGGTTAAGTATTTCTTATTACTTAACCCTACCCATTCACCATGTGTTGGTTAAGTGTTCCTTTTTAACTTAACCTTGCCCGTATGTCTTAACTAACATGTTATTAATGGTTAAGTATTATCCCTTCATGTTTAGACTTAACCATATTTCTTTATCACAATCCAATGGTTAAGTGTTCAAGCTTACTTAACCCTACGGGCTAGCCCAACTAACATATCAAATTGGCTAAGTGTATTAGATTTTACTTAACCCCATCCTCTGGTCTAGTTAACATGTTAATTTGGCTAAGTGTATTAAACTTTACTTAACCCCTACAAATCTTGTCTTGCCACCTTGAATTTGATTAAGTGTCTCTATGGACTTAGCCCTCCCATTCTAGCTTAACTGTGTTAAGTTGGTTAAGTGTTCCTATGGACTTAACCCTCCCATTCTAGCTTAACTGTGTTAAGTGTCATTCTGAACCTAACCCCACCCATAAGTTTAGTTATCATGTTGAACCGATTAAGTATCTTAGTTAACTTAACCCTACCATTCTTGTTTTAGCTTTAACTAAATAAATTAAAGCCGCTACCACTAACATTAGACAGGTATTGTTGCGACTACTGGATGTGCCGGTTTGTTCCGGGCAGGTTTACATCGCAACTCAGTCTAACCTCAGGTTAGGCATATTCGTGTTTTCTAAGTTCAAAAGGGGTTTTGATTAGTTTTCAAATCGGGTTTTGAAAATAACCATCCCGTCCGTCGGATCAGTTAGGGATAGCCATGGAGAGCAGGAAACTTGTATTTTCCAAACTCAAGCCTAGACACTATCCTCTCTGTCACCCTAGAACTTTCTGGTTTATTATTAAAAGAGATGTCGTTAATAAACCTTTAATTTGTCAAAATTCATATTTCCTCATTTAGGTCGGATTCTATAGGTAAATTATTCCTAATTTACTTATTTTCCAATTACTCTTTTAATGTAAATTGTCTACATTTATTTCTACGGCCCATTTCCCTTCCTAAATCATATTTATGCTTTTTGGTATGTAAACTATACCAAATTAAGTGTCACTAACCATGACTTTTCTAAACCTGACAGCTATTCTCAATTATGGCCAATTTCACATTTATGCCAATATACTTACCGTGCCAAATTAGCTAATCTAATTCCGACTCAACACTCTAATTCACGTCAAACTAGACTTATTACTCTAGTTCACTATTCATGTAAATGCTAGATTTACGTGTCAATACTAGATTCAAATTACACATCTTATAATTCATGTCAAATTTATCCAATTTGCATTTCTATGAACATGCCATAATACATGTTCCCAATTTATGCCAATTTCCAAGTTAAACTACGTTTTTTAGTAAATTTCATACTTTGCCCAAACCGCATTCCCACCGTTCTTATAACTGTGATTCATTCTAGATTATAAATAAAGCTAGGTTCGTAGAAAATAGGGAATGAACCAAAGATGCTATGCAAAGGATAGACATACTAACTGGCATAAAAAGGGTTGAATAACGACGTCGTTTCATGAACATGGGTAGACCTAACTTAATAGGTAAATTCCCAAGGTCTAAAACCAAGAATAGACAGAATAAAGACGCAGGTTCAAGAACATGGGTAGACCTAACTTAATAGGTAAATTCCCAAGGTCTAAAACCAAAGAAAACAAAGAACAGACAGAATAGATAATCGGGTTTAGACCCAATTTCACAGTCACAAAACTTAAACACTTTCCTAGTCATGAATCATAGGTGCTTAATCACAGTTGTCCAATTTATGTCATAGACAATAGTTTTGCTTCCTAATCAAAGGTATAGGCTTGTGTTCATAGTCGTGGAAATAATTCTCATAGTCACAGTCACAGTCATAGGCAATGTCCATAGTCATAGGCAATGTTCATAGTCATAGGAAATGTTCATAGTCACAGAGGCATATGGTTCTAAGGTCCATAGTTTCATAGTCACGGACTTTTTTTTTTCTTGAATCATGATAGTTCTTAATTAGGTCCAAAGAGATAGGCACAGATTCGAATAGAGAGATTTGGCATATTCTTTTATTCCTTTAATTTCATGTCACAAACAGAGAAAAACGTTCAAATCTAGAAATAAATGACTTAAAGAGATGAGATTATAATAGAAAGATGGTGTTGCTATGATTCGTAGAAAAACAGTCGTTGAAGTCGTTTGAATTTTCACTTAAATTCTAGCTTGACTTGAACCTCTTCTTTAGCAGCATTTCCTCGTCTTGATTTATTTTATATATTACTTATTCTATTATTTAATTAAGAGGAGGAGAAGAAGCCATGTTCGCCAGTAATCTTTGCAGCATATGGGTAGAAAAGAATTGTGAATAGAGAAGAAGACCAGGGCAGTTTATATAGTGTTAGGCGGACGAATCTGGTCAGAAAACGTGTCCAAATACATCAGAACGAACCAGGTGCAGAAAACTGGAAAAACAGGGGGGGGGTCGACCCCCATGTTGACTATCCAGTCGACCTGGGTGCCCCAGGTCGACTACCCAGTCGACTTGGGTGCCTTGGGCGGGGAAATTCCCGCCTTGCCCAATCTGGGTATGTTTTTGAATTTCGAACTCGACCAGTTTTGAAATTTGAACTTCGCTGAATTTTCCGGAGGCCATATCTTCCTCATACGGACTCCGACTTACGCAAACTCGGACTCGTTTTCATGCAGAATTCCGAGACGAACGCAATGGCGCAGCCCGTTTCCCTTGATTTTGATCTTAACTTTTAATTCTGCCCTGATTTGTGAATCCTAGTGTTATAGAATTACGGGGTGTTACATTCTCCACCAGTTAAAAGGATTTCGTCCCCGAAATCTTCAAGTTAGGAAGAATGTGTCCTACCATCCAATCACCCATCTACTTAACCATTCACTCACATGCATCCATTGTCCTTAAAAGATTTCTAATGCTTTCATGTTCATATGCATAGTGTGTGTATATGTCTTTATCTACTGTAAAATCAGGGGGTCTACTGATTAAGTCGACCTCCTTAATGCGAGTCATGTCAGTGCCATGCGTCCAACCATGTATGCAAGCATCCCTAGTTATGTAAATACTACATGCGTGCACGGCCATTCATCCATATGCAACACCCATATGATAACATATCAAGTTTAATTTACAAACAAATACATATTTGTAAATGCAATATGAAAGTGTCAGTCACAGCCAAGTTAAAACGGTCAAGATACGACCTCAAAGACTCTCCTGGCGCCTGCTTAATTCTTGACAATTCAATAACACTTTTGGACTTTTGGGTATGGAGTCGGAACTGATTCATAAAACGTTCGCTCAGTTCCCTATAATTCGAAACCGAACGAGGGGGAAGTCGGGTAAACCAGAACAGCGCCACATCTTCTAAATAGATTGGGAATGCTTTACACTTCACTGCATCAGGAGCAGCAGCAGCATTCATGACCCACGAGTATCGCATCAAATGCTGTCCCTGATCAGTTCTCCCATTGTACTTGTCCATCTGTGGTAGGTTAAAACGCCGGGGAAACTGAAAGTCGAGGATGTCGTCAGTGAAAGGAGTATGGCTTCGCTCAATGCCATAATCTTCATTGGTATAGTTCCGGTTCTCGGACATAATCTGACGTACCATTGCTTGTACATCAGCATTAGTTAGGGGCCATTCAGGTTCCATGGCCCTGGTATCCGGGTTGCTTCTGGGCTCTTGTTCAGGAGATGCCCTTCTTCTTTGAGCTGCTTCTGCTCTACTCCGTTCCCTACGCTCCCGGTCGATCTCGGGAGGAGGGGACTGGAGCCTTTTCCCCCGAGTGGGATCATTGTTTCCTAGTGCTCGTGCAATATCCTCGCGAGACCCCAAAGATCCGAATGTCAGCTGCTCCAAATTCTGAGGTCGTTCGAGTGGCCTTCGTTCACGGGGCCGCTCTTCCTCGGAAGATGAAGACTAATCCATTGGTGTGTGGCGAACCGGGGATGGGGTTCTCTGCCTACGGAGTTCGCTAATCTCCCTTCTCATGAGTCTCATATTTTCCTGCATCATGAGATTGGTGCGCTCGTGGATTTTCATAGCCTCCCTAGTACTCTCAAGCATGTCAAGTAGGCGCGAGAAATCTCCTTGAGTAATGGGTGCAGATGGATTGACCTGATCATTGACCCTGGTGGCTGGAATCGGAGCATTCGTAGGGACTCGAGTAGAGGTTCCAACATCACCAAGTGTCGGATCCGTTCGGAGATGGGAGATCGGGTCGGTTCGGAGCTGGGGAGCCTGGTCGGGTCGGTACATGGCAAGCTGCTCGGATCGGTTCAGGTTGGGGGAATGCACTGCTTTAGAATCTCCTACCCGGATCGGATCGGAGCTCTCCCCCTAAAGGCAGTTCGGGTTTCCTGTATCGGTTCGTCCTGCTGCTGAGCTCTGCCCACGAGACCTTGTCACAACCGCATTTTGCTGATCTTCGCCGGCTCCATTTCCTCGACCAGATTGAACTTCTTTGCCTTTTCCTTTGGCCATGGTTCTTCAACAATCAATTCAACAAATATCCAAGAGCATCGAAACTTGAGGATTAACTTCTTTGAACTCAACGGTCCAAAAAGTAGAACGATAATCCCGAAAAACAAAGAATTCAGATGGTTCTCAGTGAAAGCACCAAAATGTTAAACCAAAAAGCGGTTCTAACACCCAAATTGACTAAAAACAGAATGAAATAAGATCAAAAGTTAAATGAACACACAGGATTTATAGTGGTTCGGCGAAGAAATGCCTACGTCCACTTGTCTTTCACTATTTTCAATAATGTGGTTGTAATTACAATGAAATATTCACTGAATTTCTCTCAAAAACTCACTTGCATTCACTCAATTGCATAAAAACAAATAATGAAAGAAGATTTGGATTTCCGGGAGTGCTGGAATTCGGGTTATGGAGGTGGTTGAACTCTCAAAGTGCCAGAAAAAAGATCCTTTTCTTTGTCTCCAGACAGGGTATTTAAAGGTGAGAATTTGCTCAGAACCCGATCCGGATCGGAGCCACGTGTCGTCCATCCCATTAGCCTCGGGTTCAGATGGATTTCTATGTTGACAACTGTAACACCCCACCTCCGCTAGGGTCACTCGCAAAGGAATGCACTAGCTTTAGAGGGGCATTATTGGTAAACATGCACAGAAATATCACAAGACAGAACATATAAAATAGCGGAAGTAAAATCAAACTTTAATAACATGAATAAATAAGGTCTAAAGCCTTTTACATCAGAGTACATCAAAACCTGTCTTGCAATAGTAAAGAAGCATAAAGACATTTTCATAAATTATTCCCCAAGTAAAACAGTAAAGTAGCCATAGCCAAGAAAAGTCCAAGCCATCCATGATGACCTTCAAGCAGAAGAAGTCCGAACTAAACAACAGTATTTCCTCCCTGTAACCTAGGGGGAAACGGAAGAAAAGAAGTGAAACAAAACGGGTCAGTCAAAAAGACTAAGTAAGCCCTATCTACTATCAGCATAAAAACTAGTAAAGTTAACTGACATGAGAAACTGAGATGAACATAAGCATGATAACAAGATAGATAAGCTAAATCAAAATAACAGGATGAACTACTGAACTCAGATAAACTAAGGTGTCATGATAAATTACGATGTCAAGATAAAACAAGGTATCACATCGTCAGGTTTCTATCAAGTATAATATCACCAAGATATCTATCACGTATAACGTCCCATGGTATCTATCCTGTACATCTGCTCTGCACCTACCGTACTAGTATCCCAACTGTATCATGTGTTATCCGTGAATGACCCTTACTCAAAAGTCGTATAATGGTCCATGTCAACCTAATATGCCGCATATATAGGTTACTCAACTCATATGTTCCTTTCTGTGTATAAGTTTAGTCCCTTTCCGTAGACCATACGGGCTTTCCCATGAGATTCTATATTACTTTAACATAGTTCCATGATCCTTAAGATCGGTTTGGACTGTTACCCTAAACCTAGCTAGGGTCTTCCAACATGAATTATCGTTTGTACAACTAGGACTTATGCTACCTAGGGTTACTAGGGATTATGCTTACCTATTGCACGTTTTCGTATTTCGGTTTGGGTTCAGCCACCTAGGGCCACTAGGAATTACAGTAACCATCAACCGCGCCCTTTTTCCCACGCATTCATCGTGAATCGTTATTCCATGACGGTATGCACATGTATCACATCGTGCCATCCGAGTCCTGTCAAAGGGCAAATCAAGAAATACAGGACTCGGTCGGGAGCTTTCGATTTATCTGCCGATGCAGATGCTAAGGTCTGTTTTTCTTATACGTGGCTATGGTCCCATGAGACCACTCCCTCAACTAGTGAAAGACAAGACAGGATAAATCTTGTATGAGAACACAACACTGGCCAACCCACATCCAAGCCTTACCGCACCCATAATTAGATAGCAATTATGGTCTTTTGGGTGTTCTCTGCCTTTCCGTACGTACACGCTTGACCAACGATGGTAGGTAGCCTGACGAAATGCTATCTAGGGCACGACCGTGTATCGTCGACTATCCCCTATCCATCCCCGTCTTTAGGTCGCTCGTATAGCAACCAAGGCATACTCTTGGTTCTTCTAACGCAGACCTTAACCTCTCATGAGCCTAGTATAACGACCTGGCAGCTCACAGAGGGATACCAAGAATATCCTCACGTTCCCCGAAGCCGCTGCTTCGTTACCCAGTTCGCTGGAGCCTTTATCTAAATCAGATACTTGCTCCTACTCGTATACTTAAACGATGACCTACCGTATATGGTTACTCATCTATCTATGAACTGGTCTAAATTTTCTTGACTAAGAATTATTACTTAGTTATTCTTCAACTAAGGTTTGCCACTTAGCCTCATTCCCGTTATCCCTGTTAACTACGGTTTATCCACCTAATTCTCCGAACTAGGGTTTATATAATGGATTAAGTGTCACTTAAGTTCATGACTTAACCCGTCTACAAATCATGTCAAAATTGGCTAAGTGTCCAAGTTCAAGACATAACCCTACAAACCATGTTCAAGTTGGTTAAGTATATATCAACTTGACCCTATCAAATTACTGAGTCAAATCGGTCAAGCGTATTAAAGTGATTCGTGACTTAGCCTTATCATGTTTTCACGTTAGGTTGGTTAAGTATAGGTTAACTTAACCTCATTAAATTAACGAGTTAGATTGGTTAAGTATAGGTTACTTAACCACATCAAATCGTGGTATTAAATTAGTTAAGTGTTTAACTTAACCCCATTAAACTACCAAGTTGGATTAATTAAGTCTAGGCTAACTTAACCCCATCCGATTACCATGTTTAGATTAGTTGAGTCTAATCTTAACCCCATCCATTAACTGTATTTTTCGGTTAAGTGTCATTAAGAAAACTTACTTAACCTTACCAAATTATCGTGTTGGATTGATTAAGTGTTGGTTAACTTAACCCCATCCACTAGTTGTATAAAAATGGTTAAGTGTCATTAGGCAAATCAAGTTACTTAACCTACCCAACCTTGTCATGTTTTGTTAAGTATCATTAGCCTAATCAATTTACTTAACCCATTTGTCCATGTCATATTTGGTTAAGCGTTATTAATCAAATTAACTTAACCCTATTATGTGGCATTAATTATTTAATGCACCTCAACCTCTCACATTAGACTTTGTTGTGGTTACTAGTTAAGCCGGTCGGTTCCGGGTAGCTTTACACCACAACTTGGTCTAACCTCGGGTTCAAGCACAACATGACCAACTTCTCACATTGGGTCCTATTGTTTGCAACTACTAGTTAGGCCGGTCGGTTCCGGGTAGCTTTATGTTGCAAACTCAACCCAACCTCGAGTTGGTCACACTTATATTTTCTAAGTGTCATGTCCATTATGTTTCCAAAACATATTACAAGTTTTCAAGAATTTGGGTAGACCTAACTCAATAGGTAAATTCCCAACGGGTAGACCTAACTTAATAGGTAAATTCCCAATCTTATGTTTTCAAGCATACTTACATGTCAACTTCCATGTTATATTTCAAGTCATGTTTTCAAGTATAAACACATGTCATATTTAACGTTACATGTTGTCATGTTTATACCCATTTACCCAAATCATGTTCATGTCATTATGTTTTCCCATAATGTGACCCCAACGCTTTTAAACTCGCATAATGGATTCAAAGAAGGAACTTGTCAAAGGCATGACAAAAGGGGGTATAAAGCCACTAGTTGAACATGGTGGCAAATGAGACATAATGTGTTCATTATCTTGCATGTTACATTCTTAAGCCTCAAAAACATGCATAACGTTCAAACTTGGCAAATAAGCGAATCATGATGATAAATGACATAGAAAGATGGCTAGAAGTTCGCATATGACATTACATGCAAGCTACAATAAGGGGTATGATAGTTATCATGTTGCCAAAATGCAACATTTAACATAAAGGCCAAAGCTTTATGACCACAAGATCAAGATGAAGACTTCATAAACTTGCATGACATGATAGCATGTATTATACTCAATGATCAAACCCAAACTTGCACATGAACATTTAACTTCATAGTTAATATCTAAGAGTAGGGAAAGGGCTTACATTGCTATGAAGGCACAAATCAAAACACAAAACAAAGATTGAGACGAAGCCTATTCATGCTATCACCAAAAACCCAAATGCTAAGCTCCTTAGATAAAAACCCTTGAGCAAATATGAACAAAAATCCAATCTTTGATGAAGATTTGCCTTGGAATCAAATTGAGAAGCTCTCATAAGAACATAGAAACCCTCACACACTCATATGATCATGAAACCTCTCATAGAACTGAAGATAGGATTTATGATAAGAGGACGGAGGCTAGGGTTTTGGGTGGAGGCCATGAGAGGAGCAATTTTGCCATAGTTTAGTTACATGAGTGAATAATGAGGATTTTAAGAGGGGGTTAGGGGCTTATTTATAGAGATTAGGATTAGTTAGGACCCTTAGATTAATCCTAGGATCAACCTGAACCATCAGATCTCGAACATGGCCAAAAAACATGACCAAGGACTCAAAATGGTGCACCAGGCAAAACTGCCCGGCCACCATGTGTCAACCCCCAAGTCGACAGGGCTGTCGACTTGGGTCCTGCCATGTCGACTCCCAAGTCGACAGCCCTGTCGACTTGGGTTGGCTAGCGGGAATTTTCCCGCCTAGCCCGTTTGGCCTGATTTCCGAATTTCAAACCCGTTTTTGAACTTGAATTTTCTGCAAACTTCGTCGGATCATAACTTGGTCATACGTACTCCGATTTTCGAAAACTCGGACTCTATTTCGCGTATTTTTCCGAGACGAACGCAATGGCATAGCCCGTTTCACTTGATTCAGAATTTATAATTAAATTCTGCCTTGATTCTCGTCTTAACACGTTATCGAAAAATACGGGTTGTTACATTCTCCCCACCTTTTAGGATTTCGTCCCCAAAATTTCCATGTTAGGAAGAACATATCCTACCATCCATCATCCATCTACTCAAAACATCATCCACAAGCAACCATGGTCCTTCGATGATTTCTAATGCTGTATGAATACATGCAAAAGGTGTGTGTATATGCACTTATCTAATGTAAATGATCAGGCCTGAGTGATCTAATGCAAAATATGTATAGTGCCATGAATCCAACATGTATGCAAATAGTCCTAGTCATATAGATACTATATGCGTGCACAATCATTCATTCATATGCAACAACCGCATGATAACACATTCGATTTCATCCATAAACAAGTATAAATACTCGTGCATATGCAATATGAAATGTGACCGAGTCGAGCTGATATCTAATGTGTATTCGCGCATCCACGAGCAACCACTTGCAACCATATCAATCATAACATGTTTCAAATACATGTTTACATCCATAGGATTCTAACTAGGATTCCCTGAAACAGGGTCGAGAAGATAAACAAGACAAAACTCCTTACGGGGTTTGTAACAGAAAATAGGACCGAGAGGATATTCACAATAGACAGCCTACAAGCAAGCTCTACAGGAAAACAGGGATCAAGGATATACTCTCAAAAAGAGATATCATGCGCGTATCTAGTCTTTGACCTTCAATGTCGTATTTCCTTGAGCTTAATTCCATTGTGCCTTGACCGTCCTTTAACTTCGCGATTTCGTAGCTTCTTATTTCCTGTTTCCATAACATGAGCTGGAACTCATTTCTTCGTCGCCTCTCGTTCCACCTGCACTTATCCTTTTCCTAGAATACTTGACGCAAACATGACTGCGTACTCATGATCTCATGCAAGCTTTCCAAAATTCACTAGTGAATCTCGGACCTCGTACCACAAGGTATTCCACGTAGAAGAACTTCCTCTTGAAAGTAAACAGATGCCAACCAGGTTATCAAGCGCACTTACTAGGGTGATCTCTATAACCCATGCATAAATGAAGTAAACCATCCATCTTATCGGCGAACACCACTCGATCGGGCTTCAAATTTCCAATAAAGGCATCAAGGGATTCTAAGTAACTAGTCATGACAGAACCTCAAAAGGTTACACGATACTTCGAGGGTATTACCAAGGCTAGTCAAAAGTCTAACTACCCTCCTATCAAAACCGAGAGTGGCACCCCTTACTGGATAACCACTTTATCCCTAGAATCCATCCATAGCTTATAAACATAAGCATTATTTCCAAACTCAATACTTGGGCATAGACATTCCCAAATCCAAACAAGCCATGAATAAATGGACCGATTCTCCAATAGGACTTTGAGACAAAAATGGGATCCTCTATTACACTAGTACTAAGGTGCAGAGACTCAACTACCGAAGCGGACTTAAATGATGGGGGATCAAAACAAAGTCTTGGCGGGATGATAGAAAAGAATAACTAGATCTTCAACAAGGATGTTATCCCCCTACTCTGGTACTCTAGTGAGGGTATACAATTGTCTTCACGATGATCTTGTCCTTGTCCCACAATACTTAACTATCCGTCCTGTTTCACCATACCAAAGATACTTTCTCTTCTCATGTTGCCTAATGCAACATTTCAACATAAAGGTTGTAGCTTTTAGCTCACAAGATCAAGATAATGACTTCATAAACTTGCATGACATGATAGCATGTATCATACTCAATGATCAAACCCAAACTTGCAACATGAACATTTAACTTCATAGTTAATATCTAAGAGTAGGGAAAGGGCTTACATTACTATGAAGGCACAAAAGATATGACAAAGCCCTTATGGAATCAAATAGACCCAAAATGCAAGCTCTAAAATAAAAATCCTTGAGCCAAAATGATCAAAACCCTTGCTTTATGATGCAAAGATAGAAACTTGACTTGAATGCAAGCTAATGACACTCATACAAGCTTGAAAACACTTGTATGCATGGAAAATCTCTCATAGAAACCATTTAGAAATTTTATGAAGAGAGTGGAGGCCATGAGAGGTAAAATTTTGCCATAGTTTAGTTGCATGAATGAATAATGAGGACTTATGATAGGTTAGGGTCTTATTTATAGATTAGGCAAGTGTTTTAGGCCATAGGATTAAACCTAGATTCAATCCAAGCCATCAAAGCATGTCTTGGGGAAGAAGTCAAGTGTAGGAACCATCTAGGGCCTTTAGATTAAAGATGAACCATGAGAACCATCCAAATGCAAAATCTGCATTTGAGCGAATCGGCCCACGGGTTGACAGCCAAACACCCTGGATTAACCCCTAGTCGACCCAGCGAGCTCGGGTCGACCTCAAAAATCGGCCGGTTCGGTTATTCCCCTCTCCCAATTCGATGTTTTGAACATTTTTGCATATTTATTTATTTAATTTTCAATTATATATATATATATATCAATATATATATTTCTCTACGCAACCCATTTCACTTAATTAAGTATACTTTAATTTGGGAATATTTCGTGAAACTTCGCGAGGCCATATCTTGGTCATACGGACTCCGATTTTCGAAAACTCGGACTCTATTTCGCGTATTTTTCCTAGACGAACGCAATGGCATAGCCCGTTTCCCTTGTTTCAGAATTTACAGTTTAATTCTTCCTCCATTTATGTTATAACAGGTTATTGAAAATACGGGTTGTTACACATTTTCACTTCACTATATATATATAATAAAAATCAGATTTTTATCTCGCTACATATATAAAGATAATATTTTTATATTCTCTATTATATAGAAATTCCATTTTCAATACACTACTCATATAAAAATAGTATTTTTATATCTTCTATTATATAAAGATCATATTTTTGATTCACTACATATATACAAATCACATCTTTGCTCCTTTTACATAATAAAGATCAAATCTTTAATACTTCTATACTATAAAAATCATATTTTTATTATCTATAAGATATAAAAATTATATTTTTATTACTTCTACTTTATAAAATTATATTTTTATTACTTCTACTTAATAAAAATTATATTTTTATTACTTCTACTTAATAAAAATTATATTTTTATTTGTATAAAAACCCTAAGCTTTACGTATATAAAATCCTAACTTTAATTAAATAAAAATAACAATCCTAAATTTCTTTTCTAAATAAAAAAATCAGATTGTTATGTAATCAAAGTAAATAAAATCAAATTAAAGCTCACCGTGGTTTCAAGAAGAAGGAGGGAAGATGGAGGCGCAGTCGACGAAGAGGGGGGTGCTGACTGGGCGCGGCGCGCCAGGCGAGAGGGCGGTCGTGGGGCGGGGAAGCGGTGGCGGATCGAGGGCTTCAGGCGATTGTGTAGGGTTCAGGAAGGGCTAGGGATTCACACGGATTGGGGGAACAAGGAGACGGGTGATGGGGAAGAGGAGTGGTCGGGGGTGTGCGACTGGGTGCTGAGGAGGCGCGACTAGCTAGCCAAGGTGGCCTGCAACCTCCTGGAGCAACGGCGGCGCATTCAGAGGGAGGGGCAGCGGGAATTTGGGGGATCGATCGTTTTAATTTTTTTTCTTTTTTTATTTCTTTCTGTTTTGACCGTTGACCGATACTAATAGAGAGGTAGGAGAGAATGGGTGAGTGAATATGTAACAACCCGTATTTCTATTAACCTGTTATAACATAAATCGAGGCAGAATTTATTTCTAAAATCAGAATCAAGGGAAACGGGCTATGCCATTGCGTTCGTCTCGGAAAAATACGCGAAATAGAGTCCGAGTTTTCGAAAATCGGAGTTCGTATCACCCGATTAAGGCCCAATGAAGATTTCAGAAAATTTCAAGTTCAAAACAGATTTCGAATTTCGGGTTCAAAATTCGAAAAACGGTCAGATTGGGCTAGGCGGGAAAATTCCCGCCAGAGCACCCAAGTCGACAGCCCTGTCGACTTGGGAGTCGACTTGGTTGGACCCAAGTCGACAGCCCTGTCGACTTGGCTGTCGACTTGGTTCTGCCGTGCAGTTTTGCCTGGTGCACCATTTTGGGGTTTTGGTTAGGTTTTAGGGCCAGATTCGGTTTTAAGGGCTGAGATTGGAATTATGGTTTAATCCTAAGGTTGAAACTAATCCTAATCTCTATAAATAAGCCCCTAACCTAACCCTAAATCATCATTATTCATTCAAGTAACTAAACTATGGCAAAATCATTCCTCTCATGGCCTCCACTCTCTTCATAAAATTCTAAGTTATTTCTATGAGAGATTTTCCATGCATACAAGTGTTTTCAAGCTTGTATGAGTGTCATTAGCTTGCATTCAAGTCAAGTTTCCATATTTACATCATAAAGCAAGGGTTTTGATCATTTTGGCTCGAGGGTTTTTCTATTGGAGCTTGCATTTTGGGTTTATTTGATTGCATAAGGGCTTTGTCTCAATCTATATATATTTTTGTGTCCTCATAAGTATTGTAAGCCCTTTTCTACTTTCATATTTAAACTCTAAAGTTAAATGAATGATGCAAGTTTGGTTGACCATTATGATATGCAAGTTTATCATGTTATGTTATGAAAGTATGCCATGTTATGATAAGCAAGTTTATCATGTTATGTTATGCAAGTTTGCCATATTATGATATGCAAGTTTATCATGTTATGTTATGCAAGTTTGCCATGTTATGATATGCAAGTTTATCAAGTTATGTTATGCAAGTATGCCATGTTATGATATGCAAGTTTATCATGTTATGCTATGCAAGTTTGCCATGTTATGATATGCAAGTTTATCATGTTATGTTATGCAAATTTGCCATGTTATGATATGCAAGTTTATCATGTTATGTTATGCAAGTTTGATATGCAAGTTTGTCATATGATATGCAAGTTATGTTATGCAAGTTTGGGTTGATCATTTTGTTCATGTTATCATGTTATGCAAGCTTACCTTTAGTATATGAGCTTAAAGCTTCAAGCTTTATGCTAAAGGTTGCATTTTGGGCAACATGTAAGTTATCATATCCCTTATGATAACTTGCACGTGAGGCTAAATGCGAACTTATGGCAACTTCTACATGTCATTTATCACCATGTATCACCAATATGTTAAGTTTGGTTTTATGCAAGCTTTTGAGGCCTAAAAATGCAATATGCAAGTATATGAACATATGTACATTTCATATGCCACCATGCTAAACTTGTGGCTTCAACACCTTTATGTCATGATTATGCCAAGTTCCCTCTTTCTATCCTTTATGCGCTATTGCGATATGTAAGCGATGGGATTGCGTTTGGGGTTAGGTAAACTTAAAAGACATAAAAACATAAGATTGGGAATTTACCTATTAAGTTAGGTCTACCCATTGGGAATTTACCTATTAAGTTAGGTCTACCCAAATGCTTGAAAACTTGTAATATGTTTTGGAAACATAATGGACATGACACTTAGAAAATATAAGTGTGACCAACTCGAGGTTGGGTTGAGTTTGTAGCGTAAAACTACCCGGAACCGACCGGCTTAACTAGTTGCTACAAACAATAGGACCCAATGTGAGAAGTTGGTCATGTTGTACCTTGAACCCGAGGTTAGACCAAGTTGTGGTGTAAAGCTACCCGGAACCGACCGGCTTAACTAGTAACCGCAACAAAGTCTAATGTGAGAGGTTAAGGCACATTAATTAATTAATGCCTCATGATTAGGGTTAAGTCATGGTCCACTTAATACTTAACCAATTTGGGCTTGGTAGATTAATCAGGGTTAAGTCGTGAACTCATCGTTACACTTACCCAAGTTAATCCATGATTAGCAAGAGGGTTAAACCGTACTTAACCCACTAGAAAATCCTAGCAATGGGGGTCCACTCCAGCAGTAATCCCAAGTTTGTATCATTAAGACCCTAGGGACTAGGCTTGGGTGGGGGCACGATTACTGGACTTGAGGTAAGTGACCAAAAACGACGGTAGAGTGGTACGCCGATGTAGTTCCGGACGGACTATGGTCGTGCACGTAGTCCGTATTTGGAGAAGTCAAGCATGGGTACCAGTAGATCTAAGACTGTGCACTTATGTTTATGGTGTCCAGGGGTTGACACCCTAGGGCTTGATACACCCGACGGGAGACCCGGCACAGTCTGACTACAATTATGTTTGGGCCGTATTGACGCCAACACGTGACGAGTTAGGCTTATAGGGAGCCGATCGACTAGACCATTTGGTTGGACCTCGTATTAGGGTCACTTCATGTTATTAGACCTCGTATTAGGGTCACTTCATGTTATTGGACCTCGTATTAGGGTCACTTCATGTTATTGGACCTCGTATTAGGGTCACTTCATATTGGACCTCGTATTAGGGCACTTCATGTTATTGGGCCAAAGCTTGGGCCAAGGGATCAATACTTGTTTATTCATGTCATGTTAGTTTGCTAGTACACCTGTGGTGCAAAAACCTTAAAGCTGATTATGCGATGACACCTTTATCCACCTTGTTAATTAATCATCATGCTAGTATGTTGTTATCCTTATGTTCATCCCTGCTTCTCATGCCAGTTAACTTTATCAGTTTACATTGATTGTAGTAGGGCTTACTCAGTCTTTTTGACTGACCTGTTTTCTTTCACCTATTTTCTTCCGTTCCCCCCTCCCCCAGGTTCTAAGGGTGGGAACATTGGAGCTTAGCTTGGATTTCTGATCGCTTGCTTGTGGGATTTTAGCTCATGTACGGTCTTGACATGAAGCTAGCTATGGTTATCACTTATTTTGGGGATAGTATTTATGTATTTCAGTTTTTCAGTGATATTGTTTTTATCTAGACTTGTGTATTTGGAAAGTTGACATTATGTTGTATCAGACTTGTTTTGAAATAGTTTGAAATCTTCCGCTGTTTTACTTATCTTATTTACTCTGTTTACATATATACATATGTTCTTGTTCTGCCTTGATATATCATTATGCATGTTTACCTGATTCAAACGCCCCTCCAAAGTCAGAGTGCTTGCAAGAGCCACCCTAGCGGAGGTGGGGTGTTACATTTGGTATCAGAGCATATGGTTTACGAGAAGGAACAAAAAGGTTTTTAAAAACTTTTGGAAAACTATTTTCAAAACCAAGTATAAAGTATTTTCCAAAGAAAAGTCTAGTTTATTTTAAAGGCTATTCCCCAAAAAGCCATTAGCAAAATTCCTTCGTTTTTCTCCATTCTAAATCTATCTTTTTTCTCCGTTTTCAGTATGGCCGATAACTTTGCCATTCCGGAAGGCGCTCAAGTACTTATTTGGTTTAGGAGATACATGGGGGAAAGGGCAAGTGAAGCCGACCCCACGGACATTCCTCCTCCCCCTCAGCATCCACAAGCGGATTTCGCGGAGATTTGCAAAGACTTTAAGGCGATGGGTTGCAAGAATTTTGTTGGGATGGAGACTTCTGTTGAGGCAAAAAACTGGTTAAAGGAAACTGAAGACCTCTTTGCTATCTTAGATGTAGAAGATCGTAGGAAAGTTCTGTTGGCGGTATGGTTATTGAAAGGGGAAGCTGCTTATTGGTGGGTAGTCACCACCACTACTAGACCAATTGAGACTTGGGATGAGTTCAAAAGAAGGTTTGGACGGAGGTTTTTATCGTCAGCAGAGGAGAACCTTCAGATGGAGAGGTTCCTATCACTAAAGCAAGGGGACATGACCATTAGGGAATACGTGGATAAGTTTAATCAACTTGCTCGTTTCGGTTTAGACTTAGTTAACACAGCTCAGAAGAAGGCCATGCACTTTGCTCTAGGACTAAACGAGCCATTGCGCGGTTTGGCCATATCTCATATACCCATTGGAGCGACCTTCGAGAGTTTGGTGAATGTGGCCCTACTCAATGAAGAGAATAGGAGTGACAAGAAGGAAATCAAGGTGAATGAGTCTCAAACCAAGAAAACGGGGCCCAAAAAGGAAATGAAAAAGAAGGAGGAGAAGTCTAAAGATAAGAAGGAAAAAAAGTGCTTTACTTGTGGAAGCTCGACTCATCTAAACAAGGATTGCAGAAAAAGGAAGGGCACTTGCTTTAACTGTGGAGAAATGGGACACTTCACTAGGGATTGCCCGAAGAAGCAAGGGCAAGGCCAAGGTCAGACTCAGCGTGCTGGACCTTCGGGAGGGCAAGTTCATGCTCTCAATGCCGCTCTAGTTCCCGATCAAGGTAGTATTTCTGTTGAAAGTCTTGTTTACATTTCTGATTTTCCTGTTCGTACTTTGTTTGATTCTGGCGCATCGCATAGTTTATTTCATCTGGTTTAGTTGAAAGTTTGCACCTAAGTACTAGTCTAGTTAATGATCCCGTGTGTGTTTCAAATCCAATTGGGGGTTCCGCCCATTTGTCTATTATCTACGTGGATTTAAAAATCTCTATCTTGAGTATAGAATTCTCGCGTGATGCTTATATTCTCGGTTTCATGGGGTATGGGTTGATTTTGGGCATGGATTGGTTGTCCAGTTATGGAGCCATTCTTGATTTTTGAGCATAGGGTTGAGAGGCTCATGACTCGCCTCGGTAACACCCTAAAAATTTCTAGTAACCCTATGAGTCCCGTCATGTTGTGTTATCTTGAATCCCTCAACTCGTCTATCGATTGTTTGCAATCGGTGAGGGTGGTCCGAGAATATCCTGATATCTTGGGTGAAGTGAAGGGGGTTTCCGCTAAACAAGAGATAAATTTCCGCATTTATCTGGTTGATAATGCCAAGATAGTTTCGTGGCAGGTTAGGCACATGGCCCCGCAAGATGAGAGTTAAGAAAGCAAGTCAAGGAGTTGCTTGAGAAGAACTTCATTAGACGAAGTATATCTGAATGGGGAGCGCCCGTAGTATTTACTACCAAGGCAGATGGTTCTCTTCGACTTTGTGTCGATTATCGTGAGTTAAACAAAGAGAATAGACAACCATTGCCAAGAATCGATGATTTGTTTGATCAGCTTGTAGGAACATCTGTTTTCTCTTGATCTTGCTACTGGATTCCCTCAGCTCAGAGTAGCTGAGGATAGTATAGGAAAAACTGCGTTCAGAACTCCAGATGGATTCTTAGAATGGCTGGTCATGCTATTCGGTTTGACTAATGCACCCGCCTACTTCGGGGACTTGATGAGTAGGGTGTCTAGGGAGTTCCTGAACGAGTTTGTGGTAGTCTTTGTAGACGATGTCCTGACTTTCTTAAAGAACGAGGAAGAACATGCTAGACATCTCAAGGAGGTGATGGATACGCTTAGAGCGCATCAGTTGAAAGCCAAGTCCTCCAAATGTCATTTTGGAGAAAAAGGAGTTAGATTTCTTGGGCACATAGTTTCTAAGCAAGGCTTAGTGGTGGATCCTGCTAAAGTGGTCGCGGTTCAAAACCGAAAAGCTCCGACGAGGACAATTGAAGTAAGAAGTTCTCTCAGTTTAATTAGTTAGTTAGCATCCCTTGAGCTTAGACCTACCCTTCTGGATCAAGTAGGGACTTCACAGAAAGAAGACCCGCAGTTAGTCGAGATCATGGACAAGTTGATTCAAGGCGAGATGGTAAGTCACCTCGCTATAGATGACAAGGGATGGCTAAGACGCGATGAGAGAAAGAAGGTTCTTGAAGATGCACATCACCCGAGGAGGTGGCCGAGTTTGTCCCAAGGTGCATGTTGTGCCAACAAGTTAAAGGCCGAGTCATAGAAGCCCGGTGGGCTATTATATCCATTGGAGGTCCCCGCAATGGAAGAGGGAAAAGCGTCACGAAGGATTTCGTGGATGGACTGCCTAGATCAAGAAAGGGAATAAGAGCATGTGGGTCATAGTAGGTAGACTCACGAAGAGTGCTCATTTCACTCCGGTAAAGAGCGAAAGGACTGCATCATAACTAGCGACAGTTTACTTTCAAGAAATAAAGCGGTTGCACGGGGTTCCCTAAAGGATAGTTAGTAACCATGACTCAATTTTCACTAGCCAGTTTTGGAATAGTCTACGGGAAGTCATGGGCAAGCGACTGAATCTAAGTACGGCCTATCATTCACAGGCGGATGGTTCATTTCGTTCAAGCATGAGTTATAGAAAATCACGTTAGTAAGAGCAATTGGCAACGTGGATTGGTATTTCCAAGAAAAGTTCTGCTGCGTGGAATACTTTATAGTAAATAAACGAGATCAAGGATTCACTAGTGAATTTCGGAGAGCTTGCATGAAACCATGAGGTCATAGTTATGTTTAAGCCAAGAATGATAGAAGAGTAAGTGAAAAAGGAAGACGAGAGGTGACAATGAAATGGGTTCCAACTCATATTTGGAAATAAGAGTTAAGAAGCCAAGGAATCATGAAGTAAAAGATGGTCAAAGCACAGTGGAGTTAAACTCAAGGAAACGTGACTTAGAAGATTGAATGCTGGATACGCGCATCATATCTTTATGAGTATATCCTTGATCCTTGTTTTCCTGTGGAGCTTACTCGCATGTTATCTTTTACGTATATCCTCTCGGTCCCATACTCGATCCCATTTCTGTTATAAACTCCATAAGGGGGGTATGACTCATCGGTTAGTAATGCATGTCAGGGTTTGAAGGGGTCCGTTAGGTTGACTAAACCTTTTGGGCTTTTATAGAATATGGGTTGGGTTAGGAAGGGATTTCTTGTAATCCGAAAGGAGTATATCCTGCTTATCTTCCCGATCTCTTTGTAGCATATCTTTTGCTATCGATGTTTGTCTTGAGTATCTAGTTTATCATGTTAATCTTGTCATGAGAACCTTAGGTAGAAACCCTTTGGATGAAACATGTGTTTGAAACATGTTATGCTTGATGGTTGCAAGTGGTTGCAAGTGTTTGCAAGTGGTTACTCGTGGATGCATTATACACGTTAGGCACTTGATCGGCTCACACACTCCTCATATTGCATATGCATGAGTGTTTATGCTTATTCATGGATGAAATTTTTTGTGTTATCACATGGATGTTGCATATGGATGTATGTTATGTGTACACATATAGATGTTATACATTATGTTAGGAATTGCATACATATGGATTCATTTCACTAACATAATTTGCATTGATGATATTTGCATTAGATAAGTACATATACACACACCTTTGCATATGTTCATACAACAATTAGAATCTTGTAAGGACAATGATTGCTCGTGGATGATGTTTTGAGTAGATGGATGTTGGATGGTAGGATATGTTCTTCCTAACTTAGAGATTTCGGGGACGAAATCCTTTAAGGAGGGGAGAATGTAACAACCCGTATTTCTATTAACCTGTTATAACATAAATCGAGGCAGAATTTAATACTAAAATCTGAACCAAAGGAAACGGGCTATGCCATTGCGTTCGTCTCGGAAAAATACGCGAAATAGAGTCCGAGTTTTCGAAAATCGGAGTGCGTATGACCCGATTAAGGCCCAATGAAGTTTTCAGAAAATTTCAAGTTCAAAACAGATTTCGAATTTCGGGTTCAAAATTCGAAAAACGGTCAGATTGGGCTAGGCAGGAAAATTCCCGTCAGAGCACCCAAGTCGACAGCCCTGTCGACTTGGGAGTCGACTTGGTTGGACCCAAGTCGACAGCCCTGTCGACTTGGCTGTCGACTTGGTTCAGCCGTGCAATTTTGCCTGGTGCACCATTTTGGGGTTTTGGTTAGGTTTTGGGGCCAGATTCGGTTTTAAGGGCTGAGATTGGAATTAGGGTTTAATCCTAAGGTTGAAACTAATCCTAATCTCTATAAATAAGCCCCTAACCTAACCCTAAATCATCATTATTCATTCAAGTAACTAAACTATGGCAAAATCATTCCTCTCATGGCCTCCACTCTCTTCATAAAATTCTAAGTTATTTCTATGAGAGATTTTCCATGCATACAAGTGTTTTCAAGCTTGTATGAGTGTCATTAGCTTTCATTCAAGTCAAGTTTCAATATTTACATCATTAAGCAAGGGTTTTGATCATTTTGGCTCAAGGGTTTTTCTATTGGAGCTTGCATTTTGGGTTTATTTGATTGCATAAGGGCTTTGTCTCAATCTATATATATTTTTGTGTCTTCATAAGCATTGTAAGCCCTTTTCTACTTTCATATTTAAACTCTAAAGTTAAATGAATGATGCAAGTTTGGTTGACCATTATGATATGCAAGTTTATCATGTTATGTTATGCAAGTATGCTACGTTATGATATGCAAGTTTATCATGTTATGCTATGCAAGTTTGCCATGTTATGATATGCAAGTTTATCATGTTATGTTATGCAAGTTTGCCATGTTATGATATGCAAGTTTATCAAGTTATGTTATGCAAGTATGCCATGTTATGATATGCAAGTTTATCATGTTATGCTATGCAAGTTTGCCATGTTATGATATGCAAGTTTATCATGTTATGTTATGCAAGTTTGCCATGTTATGATATGCAAGTTTATCATGTTATGTTATGCAAGTTTGATATGCAAGTTTGTCATATGATATGCAAGTTATGTTATGCAAGTTTGGGTTGATTATTTTGTTCATGTTATCATGTTATGCAAGCTTACCTTGAGTATATGAGCTTAATGCTTCAAGATTTATGCTAAAGGTTGCATTTTGGGCAACATGTAAGTTATCATATCCCTTATGATAACTTGCACGCGAGGCTAAATGCGAACTTATGGCAACTTCTACATGTCATTTATCACCATGTATCACCAATATGCTAAGTTTGGTTTTATGCATGCTTTTGAGGCCTAAAAATGTAATATGCAAGTATATGAACATATGTACATTTCATATGCCACCATGCTAAACTAGTGGCTTCAACACCTTTATGTCATGATTATGCCAAGTTCCCTCTTTCTATCCTTTATGCGCTATTGCGATATGTAAGCGATGGGATTGTGTTTGGGGTTGGGTAAACTTAAAAGACATAAAAACATAAGATTTGGAATTTACCTATTAAGTTAGGTCTACCCATTGGGAATTTACCTATTAAGTTAGGTCTACCCAAATGCTTGAAGACTTGTAATATGTTTTGGAAATATAATGGACATGACACTTAGAAAATATAAGTGTGACCACTCGAGGTTGGGTTGAGTTTGTAGCGTAAAACTACCTGGAACCGACCGGCTTAACTAGTTGCTACAAACAATAGGACCCAATGTGAGAAGTTGGTCATGTTGTACCCTGAACCCGAGGTTAGACAAAGTTGTGGTGTAAAGCTACCCGGAACCGACCGGCTTAACTAGTAACCGCAACAAAATCTAATGTGAGAGGTTAAGGCACATTAATTAATTAATGCCTCATGATTAGGGTTAAGTCATGGTCCACTTAATACTTAACCATTTTGGGCTTGGTAGATTAATCAGGGTTAAGTCGTGAACTCATCGTTACACTTAACCAAGTTAATCCATGATTAGCAAGAGGGTTAAACCGTACTTAACCCACTAGAAAATCCTAGCAATGGGGGTCCACTCCAGCAGTAATCCCAAGTTTTTATCGTTAAGACCCTAGGGACTAGGCTAGGGTGGGGGCACTATTACTGGACTTGAGGTAAGTGACCAAAAACGACGGCAGAGTGGTACGCCGATGTAGTTCCGGACGGACTATGGTCGTGCAATTAGTCCGTATTTGGAGAAGTCAAGCATGGGTACCAGTAGATCTAAGACTGTGCACTTATGTTTATGGTGTCCAGGGGTTGACACCCTAGGGCTTGATACACCCGACGGGAGACCCGACACAGTCTGACTACAATTATGTTTGGACCGTATTGACACCAACACGTGACGAGTTAGGCTTATAGGGAGCCGATCGACTAGACCGTTTGGTTGGACCTCGTATTAGGGTCACTTCATGTTATTGGACCTCGTATTAGGGTCACTTCATGTTATTGGACCTCGTATTAGGGTCACTTCATGTTATTGGACCTCGTATTAGGGTCACTTCATGTTATTGGACCTCGTATTAGGGTCACTTCATATTGGACCTCGTATTAGGGTCACTTCATGTTATTGGGCCAAAGCTTGGGCCAAGGGATCAATACTTGTTTATTCAAGTCATGTTAGTTTGCTAGTACACCTGTGGTGCAAAAACCTTAAACCTGATTATGCGATGACACCTTTATCCACCTTGTTAATTAATCATCATGCTAGTATGTTGTTATCCTTATGTTCATCCCTGCTTCTCATGCCAGTTAACTTTATCAGTTTACATTGATTGTAGTAGGACTTACTCAGTCTTTTTGACTGACCTGTTTTCTTTCACCTCTTTTCTTCCGTTTCCCCCCCCCCCAGGTTCTCAGGGTGGGAATATTGGAGCTTAGCTTGGATTTCTGATCGCTTGCTTGTGGGATTTTAGCTCATGTACGGTCTTGACATGAAGCTAGCTATGGTTATCACTTATTTTGGGGATAGTATTTATGTATTTCAGTTTTTCAGTGATATTGTTTTTATCTAGACTTGTGTATTTGGAAAGTTGACATTATGTTGTATCAGACTTGTTTTGAAATAGTTTGAAATCTTCCGCTGTTTTACTTATCTTATTTACTCTGTTTACATATATACATATGTTCTTGTTCTGCCTTGATATATCATTATGCATGTTTACCTGATTCAAACGCCCCTCCAAAGTCAGAGTGCTTGCAAGAGTCACCCTGGCGGAGGTGGGGTGTTACAGAATATAATATATATTTTATTTTTATTTTATCTCTAAAAAGCAACTTAAAATTTCAAACTCGAAATCGAACCCACCGACTGTCGTCCATAGCTAATTACCCCCATTCCGAACACAATGGGATATGTACCGTAGGCTGATTCGATCGTTTCGATCAGTTTTCGTCAAATTTACATTTAAATCATTATATTGAATTTTAAACATATATTTCAATTTACTGGGGTCACCTACTAACCAGAAAAATTCCAGAAAAATATTTTCTAGCTTCGTATTGATGATACGGTCCTAACAAAACTAATTTCACTGAATTCTGAGACCGTTAGAAAAATGGTCATTTTCCAGTCGATTAAAATCAACTAAAACTGGTCAAACGCGTTTTCCTTTGCCACGCTCACATATTGGTTCGAAAAATTATGAAAATTGGAATCTAGCAATAACTTGACATCACGGATCCAACAAAAGTGGTTTCGTCGAAAACCGAGGTCGTTTGCAAAATGGCTACTTTTAAGGGCCAGAAATTCCATAGCGACTATTCTGAATTTTCATTAGGACATATCTTTTGATTCCCGCTATGAAATTTTGATTTTTTGGATTCGTTGGAAAGATATTATCAATTAGATTCTATTATTTTTGGTTTCACTAAATTCCGATTTATTTTGAATCCTATACATTCATTTGAAGTTTGAAATCGAATTATCGAACTACCGCGCCACTTTCAATTCCTTTTATAATTTAAAATAAATATTTATATTCTAACGACGAACTATATAAATATATACGTTCTAATTCTGTTGAAACTAAATTTCTCGTCGTTATTATTTAAAATAATCTATTTTAAATGTTTAAAATTCATCAAAATTGCCAAAATAAAAATTTTAAACTGGTTCGCATTTCCGGGTTATTACAATCTCCTCCACTTAAAACTTTTCGTCCCCGAAAAGAAGCGAAGCCGAAAGTTGTTTTAAATACCAACTCAACTTTCTTAGTTTTCATTACGGCTTAAGTTCTTCAACTTTTCAGTTTCTAAGAACTTTTCAAATTTTTCAAAAATTTGGCTAACACCCTAAATTTCTGAAAAATTTCGCCATAACCTCCCCTGCACCGGGGACTTCGGGATATTTCATATAGCCTCCCGTGGCCTTCTTCAATCAAAAAGAAAAAGAAAAAGCCAAGCGGCTCATAAAATCATCATCACCCAAACAAAACAGTAAATTATGGTAAACATGTACCTATTTGTCGGGCAACCAATTTTATTCTTCTGCTCTAGCCTCCTTGCAATGACCTGTTCAATAGATATGCATGTATATGCAAGCAAATGCGACCATTTTCAATACCGTTCAATATTCGGTTCAATTAGGCTAAACGGTCTAAAATTTCAAACAAATAGACAAACAACACAACCATCAATCAATTAGTGGATTAACGTTTCAAATTCATAATTTGATATATATAGAGAAAATCATGTTTTTGATGCCAATTCACAACAATAAACATAAGTAAATTTTGGTTCTCACACCAGTCTAATGGAAATATATAGAAATCATACCTTCGGCACTCGAACATTAATTCTGTTGACGATGCATCAATCATAAGAATCATCTCCGGGTGACTAGAGTGTGATTCTATATCTATCCAATATATTAAAACTTCGAATATACGTTCATGACGCGTATATTCAAAATCCTTATATATTGGATTGTCCAAATTCAAAATAAATAAATATTCAAATACGTGTAATTGAATTAAATTTTCAAAACAAAATTTGTTTTCAATTGAAAAATATACCCTTCACACTCGTTCTAGGATACTACTGATCCTATCTCTAACGAGTCATTCTTATTGGATATTACTAATCCAATATCTGATGAATTCTTTCGTATGGTTCTAGTGTGCCTTGTTCTCTGAGCTTTGTAAACCAAAGCTCTGATACCAACTGTGACGACATGGAATTTCGCTCGATACGAATCGGTCGCTAAACCGATCAAGATCGTTCGAAACCCCTATCGTTTGAGAACACGACAAATCAGAAAACAAACAGAAGAACATTTCATTGTATATTACAACAATTCCATCAGAATACAAGAATATACAGAGTATGAATGAATAAAATACATTCGATAAATATCAGAGATTACAATAATTACATAACAATGGAAAATAATACAAAATACAACTGAAGGAGATATACGGATACAAAGCATTCTGAACATCATTCCAGCTGTAAACCAGGTTCCTGTGGATATAAATCTGCAAAACCAAAACTACTAGCTGCCCGTGTCGAAAATAAGGGCACCTAGAGTTTAGGTTAAAACAATAAACTCCAGGTCAGTCATGTGACTGGTGTGAGAACTAAAACAGTTATTAATCTTTATTTTAAAGTTCGGTAAATCAAGGGACGACGCCGTATAACACGGAACGGGTTTCCTCCCAAGAATACCAGTGCATATAAATAAACAGCGTAATGCTTTTCGAAAAATGAAGCTATTATAAGACCCAGGTCCCATCACACAATGCAACGCAAGGTGGAGGATAGGGTTTTCCCTTATAATAGCCAAACATGCTTGGTACGTATAAATCAAAGTGTTTGATTTTATTACTAGTGCATATATGTTTCAAAAGCGAATTCAATCATAAATATCAATCCTAGGCGGCATAGCTACCATCTACTATGTCGCCATACTAGTAATACAATCACATCCGCAATTTCTATTGGAAATTGGATTCCATCATGAGTCGAGGCAAGGGGCAAGCTCCTCTCCCATTCGAGACACTCTAGCAAATGTCTCAGGACCCCACTATGATCCTTGGATCTTCAGGGCCTGTCCTCTCTTACTTTTGAGGATTAGTTATTCCTAAACACACGTTTCCCGGTCCTAATAGACCTAATATCGAGGCGCCTCATCCAACAACCACACAGGTGAAAAGTATATAAATGTCAGGGCTGGTAGGTCACTGACACACCCATAGCTAGAAAGAAACGTCGTGCTCTCCCGGTAGTCACTATCCCGTTTTTGACTCATACCGAGGTGTAAGGCTCGCGAATTCACGTTATACACGAAGCTATGCCACACAGGCTGTGCTTTGATCATCAACCACAAGACTTTGCTTTTCAACAAAAGCCTTGATCAATTGCCACTTACGCATGCCACACTGGCAATTCACTCCACGATACTGATGTCTATCGATATACAACCTCTGAGCTCGTACGTCTCAGAGAAGGGCGTTAAGAAAGAGAATAAATTCTCCGCCGCCAAACAGATGTATATTTAATAGAGATTAATCAACACAGAATAAAATCCAATGTCAGACACACAGTCCATTTACAAGTTCGTTCTAGGTCTGAACGAAACCGGAGGCACTTTCCTCGCATATCCATCGATCTCCAAGTACATCTGGACGATCACTAACTGATTCCCTCATCTTGGGTGTACAGCCCAATCAAGATCATCAGTAATCACCCAAACGATGTGAAGACTTCCGGTCTTCAACCACCGTCTTCACCTTCGATTTATCATCGAATCGGTTATTCAGAATGGGTATAAACCCGGCCTTTCCGAATAACCCACGTATATAATAAACAATTGTTACACAAACACAACCTACGCCTCATTCCAATTCAGATTATTCTTTTATTCGAATTTTCACATCATTAGGGAATAGGTTCCCATTAATTTTATCAAAGATAAATTCTTCTAAATTTATTCTTTAATCTTCCTTTAGATATCATTTCAAACTATTCGGGATTAGCGAACCACACCGAAGTAATTATTTATTTTATTTCCTAATCCCAACCTATTTATCCCATGGAGAAAACTGGTAATACTCCATATCTAACACCACGGTGTTCTCGGTAAAATTAATTACCATTTTACGTTCAAATCTAATTAAAGATTTAACTATCGCTTTGGAGCAAAACTAGTGGTACTCCATTCTCGATCACCTTTCATATTTGATAATTTATATTATCAATTCACATTTCAACCTAATTAAAGATTAATTAAAACTCCACTTAGTTTTAATCTTTTCAAAAATCAATCTTGTCTTTAACTGGGTTAAAGAACCAATGTCATCTAAAACACGATTCACGATAAACCCAAAATCACACTCTATTGTTAATCGGGCTAAAGAACAGGTGTTGTTCAAAACACCACTCACGATAAACCCAAAAACCAATTCAAATTCAATTACAATTAAATATTATTTAATTGATACACTTCATTAAATCTAAATAAAAAGATTCAATCTTTTTCTCAACTGGGCTTCAGAACAGTGTTAATGAAGACACCATTCACGACAAACCCAAATCACATTGGATATTAAATACAAGGCTCTGAATAGAAAATATACCGGCTTATATTCAATATCAAATTCTGAAACCAACAAATATCGTATTGGAAATAACGATATGAATATATCTTTAAAATTCCCACAACCATATGTGTATAATCACAAAATCCAACATCGAAATATTTCGAAATTAATTTCGATTCAAATCCATTCCAATTCACGTATTGGAAATACCTGGTTATTTTTAAAACCACTTTCAAATTCAATTTATTTATTTCAAAAATAAATTGATTTTAATTCTAGTTCAAAACTAGTTCATTTCGATAAAAATCTATTTTTATCTTTTCAAATATGGAATTTTTCATCCCAGTTCTTTCCAATTCATATATTTTGATTTTACACAAATTATAGATATTTTTAATAATTTTATCATGACTCGTACAGTCGATTTCCAATAACGGTCGTCGAACTGCACTTACAATGACCTTTTCTAAATTTGATTTGGACGTATCTCCAAATCCAACCGTTAGATTTCTAATTTCAAATATTCGTCAGAAAGCTCTTTTCGGTACAAACCCAACGGTTCCAATTTCAGGAGAATCCGACGGTCGGATCTCCCGCAACGTCAATTCGAAGTCAATGGTCGAAATTCACGAACTGCCGCGGCGCGGCGCGTTCTATTCAGGCCATTATATGTAAATATATATATATATATATATATATATATATATATATTTCGTCGATTTTCTTTTAAAACGTATTTCATAAATCGTTTTAAATTCATTTTCGAGACGATTTCAACTTCATATTCAATTTTGAATCAAAATTGAATATTCCACATCATCGTATACAAATGATAATATTTTCAAAACGTTATATTTTGAAATCACTTCTTTCCTATATTCGAATAAAATCGATATAAATATCGTTCGCGTCAAAATGGCACATCACTAATCAACACGGCTTTATATATTTCAATCAATCCGTTATTCTATTCAACAAATGAATATTTATTCTATTCAACACATGAATCTATATTTCTTTCAATACTTGACTAATCTCAACACATGAGTACTGTCAACACATGAATCTTATTTTACAATATTCTTCATTTTCTCAATTGGAATGAGGCCCAATCAATTACCATATAATGTTAATTATATGGATTCCATACAACACATGTATATCACAGCAACAATAAATAGTCAATCATCATCCAAAGTGCACAACACAACTGTCAGTCAACCTATTGATCGAACAACAACTAAGTATTGGGACTAGTGTACGTTCAATATCATCCCTATATGAGAAAACCCGTAACTTCCCCGTAAAGGAAAGTGTCAGATAGTTTGAGAACAAGCCACAACAAAACACATATAAAAGAACATATCATTGTATATTATAACAATGCATCAGATTACAAGAATATACAGAGTATAAATGAATAATACACAGAAATATCAGAGATTTAAATTACATTTAAATACATAGCAGCGGAAGATAATACAATACACAACTAGAAGGAGATATACGGATACAAAGCTTTCCGGATATCGTTCCAGCTGTAAACCAGGATCCTGTGAATATAAATCTGCAAAACCGAAACTACTAGCTGCCCGTGTCAAAATAAGGGCACCCAGAGTTTAGGTTAAAAACAATAAACTCCAGGTCAGTCATGGGACTGGTGTGAGAACTAAAACAGTTATTAATCTTTATTTTAAATCATTAGGTAAATCAAGGGACCACGCCGTATAACACGGAACGGGTTTCCTCCCAAGAATACCAGTGCATAAAACAAACAGCGCAATGCTAAATAAAGAAAGATGAAGCTGTTATAAGACCCAGGTCCCATCACACAATGCAACGCAGACGAGGATAGGGTTTTCCCTTATAACAGCCAAAGAATGCTTGATACGTTTAAAACAAATCGTTTGATACTATTATAAGTGCATAGTGTATAAAACAACTTCAAATCATAAGTATCAATCATAGGCGGCATAAGCGCCCCATCCCACTATGTCGCCATATATAGGTTATGCAATCAAAATCACAAAATCACGTATTTGGAAATTGGGTTTCCATCTATGAACCGAGGCAAAAGATAGTCCTCAACCGATTCGAGACTGTCTAGCCCGAGCCTAAGGACCCAGACTCAGGTGGGCCCTTGGAGCGACAGGGTCGGTCCACCGATGTGGATTAAAATGCCTGAACATGCGTTTCCCCGCCCTTTGGGGCGTAAATGAGCCAACTAAATGACTCCATCGGTTCGAGAACGACCGATCAATCCGAGGCGCCTCGCAACAGCAACAACCACATAAGTCAAACTCGTCAGGGCGTGTAAAACCACTGACGCCACTTCTAACTAGAAAGAAACGCATGCCCTCCCTGAGGTCCTCTCCCGTTTTTGGTTCATACCGGGTGTGAAACACGCGAAGTAAACGTTACACAAAGCTACGCCACAAAGGCCGTGCTTTGATCATCACCACCAGACTTTGCTTTTCAACAGAAGCCTCGATCAATTGCCACTTAGGCATGCCACACAGGCAATTCACTCCATGCGTTTGATATCCATCAATATATAACCCCTGAGCTCGTACGTCTCAGAGAAGGGCGTTAAGCAAGAGAATAAATTCTCCGCAGCTAAACAGATACATATTTAATAGAGATCAATCACACGGACTAAAATCCAATGTCAGACACACAGTCCATTTACAAGTCCGTTCTGGGTCTGAACGAAACCGAAGGCACCTAGTACCCCGCATATCCATCGATCTCCAAGTACGTCTGGACGATCACTAACTGTTTCCATCTTCTTGGGTGAACAGCCCAATCAAGATCATCAGTAATCACCCAAACGACGTGAAGACTTCCGGTCTTCGACCACCGTCTTCATCTTCGACACCACGTCGAATCAGTTATTCAGAATGGGATAAACCGGTCTTTCTGAATAACTCACGTATATATTATAAAAATGTTACACAAACACAACATACGCCTCATTCCAATTCAGAATATTCTTTTATTCAAATATTCCTATACTTTGGGAAAAGTTCCCATTAATTTTATCTAAGATAAATTCTTTAAATTTATTCTTTAATCTCCTTTGAATATCAATTCAAACTAGTCGGGATTAGCGAACCACACTGAAGTAATCATTTATTTTATTTCCCAATCCCAACCTATTCATCCCATGAAGTAAAACTGGTAATACTTCATATCTAACACCACAGTGTTATCGGTAAATTCAATTACCATTTCACGTTCAAATCTAATTAAAAATTTAACCATCGCCTGGAGCAAAACTGGTGATACTCCATTTTCGATCATTTCAATCTAATTAAAGATTCATTAAAACTCCACTTAGTTTTAATCTTTAACTGGGTTAAAGAATCAGTGTCATTTAAAAAAACACGGTTCACGATAAACCCAAAATCACATTCCATTAATTATCGGGTTAAAGAACGAGTGTTATTTAAAACACTGTTCACGATAAACCCAAAAACCAATACCAATTCAATTCCAATTAAATATCATTTAATTGATGCACTTCATTAAATCTATATAAAAAGATTTAATCTTTTCTCAACTGGGTTCAAGAACAGTGTTAGTGAAGACACCATTCACGACAAACCCAAATCACATTTGATATTCAATATAAGGCTCTGGATAGAAAATATATCGGCTTATATTCAATATCAAATTCTACGATTAACAAATGTCGTATTGGAAATAACGATATAAATATATATCTTTCAAATTTCCATAACAACATCCGTATAATTCCGAATTCCAACATTGAAATATTCCGAAGACAATTTCGATTCAAATCCACTCCAATGCAATCACTGGAAATTCTGGTTATTTTTAAAACCCATTTTCAAAACCAATTTATTTATTTAAAAATAAATAGAATTATATTTCTGGTTCAAAACTAGTTCATTTCGATAAAAATCTATTTTTATCTTTTCAAATATGGAGTTTTTCATCCCAATTTTTCCCCAATCATTTCTTATGATTTTACACAAATTATTACTATTTTTAATAATTTTATCAAGGCCCGTACAATCGATTTCCATCAATGGCCATTGAACTGCACTTACAGCGACCTTTTTCAAATTTGATTTGGACATAATTCCAAATCCAACCGTTAGGTTTCAAATTTCTAATATTCATTAGAAAGCTCTTTTCGATACGAACCCAATGGTTCCGGTTTTAGGAGAATCCGACGGTTGGATCTCCCGTAATGTCCGTTTGAAATAAATGGTCGAAATTCACGAACTGCCGCGGCGCGGCGCGTTCTATTCAGGCCATTATATTATATATATATAATATATATAATATACATTTCGTCGATTTCTATTTAAAACGAATTATATAAATAGTTTTAAATTCGTTTCAAAAGCAATTTCAACTTCCGTTTCAATTCAAATTAAAATTGAATTCTTCTTTATAAATTCGTTTTAAAATTCATTTCTATTCAATTCAAATTTCAATTCAATTCATTTCGAAATCGTTTTCAATTCAATTCATTTCGAAATCGTTTTCAATTCGATTCATTTCGAAATCGTTTTCAATTCAATTCATTTCGAAATCGTTTTCAATTCGATTCATTTCGAAATCGTTTTCAATTCAATTCATTTCGAAATCGTTTTCAATTCAATTCATTTCGAAATCGTTTTCAATTCAATTCATTTCGAAATCGTTTTCAATTCAATTCATTTCGAAATCGTTTTCAAATCGATATAAATATCGTTCACGTCAAAATGGCGTCAATCTAATCAACACGGCTTCATATATTCCTATTTTCAAATATTCTATTTCAAATATTTCTTTTTCAAAACTGGAATGAGGCCCAATCAATTACCATACAATGTTAATTATATGGATTTTCTACAACACATGTATATAATAGCTTTGAAAAATAATCAACCATCAACCAAAGTGCACTACACTGTATAAGCATCAAATATAGTTATCTAACGCTTATAACAGCCTGTCAATCGATCGATCGACATATTTAATCAATCAGGATGAGTGAACTTCAAATTTCATCCTAACACCCGTGTGGGGTTTCAAACAATCAAACACATATTTTATTTGTGCTGTTGGGCGATGTGTAAAATTTATCGTCCCAATCAATGTCCTTCAAATAGGTGTACATAAACAAACCGTTTGGTTTGTAATTGAATATTTTATTTTATTCACTTTCACTATATTCATATTCACGTTAAAAATTATATTTTTAACGATAAAACATTTTATTCCAACATATGAATTTCTATTATTCATTTACACAATAAAATGATATTTTTATTTTCTAACATATTTTAGAAAATTTTGGTGGCATAACGGCACGATACTAGAAACGGGACGAGGCCTAGCCTTATCCCCGGTCTAGTGAAGGCCCACGCCATTCACACATCAATCAAAATCACCAAACAACCAAATTCAAATCAAATCATATAACTAATCTATGCAACCAAACAAACAAGTCCATGGTCTGTGGACGATTGTGTCGGGTGCTACTAAGCACCGTCTGCATCATAGTATATATATATATAATTAGAAAAGAAATTGAAAGGTGAGAAATTCTCACCGATAGCTATCCAATCATCTTGACTCTTCTTCTATAGAAATCTTCGCCAATCTCGCCTATTGTCATCCTCGTTGCCCGTATTCTCTACATATGTAAAAATCGAATTTTTACTTCGCTATTCAATATATAAAAATCATATTTTTATTTCGAAGTTCAATATATAATAATCATATTTTTATTGTTCTACATAGTAAAGATCATATTTTTAATACTTCTATATAGCAAAGATCATATTTTTATTATTATTTTAAAGGCCTAACCCGTTTATTTTATAACAAAATCAGGTTTTTAATATAAACAAAAATCAGTTTTTAATATAAACAAAATCAGTTTTTAATATAAACAAAAAATCAGTTTTTAATATAAACAAAAATCAGTTTTTTAATATAAACAAAAATCAAGATCTTACTGTAATAAGAGGAGGGGGTCTTCTATGCGCTGGAGGCGGTGGGCGGCTTGTCGGAGCTGGCGGAGGGCGACTCCTCCGGTGCGGCGATAGCCTGCGTTTGCGGTTTGGGGGGGAGGGGGGGTCTTCTGGTTTTGGGGAGGGGTGCGGTTGTTAAGAGAAGGGGGTTTCGATCGATGGAGGGGGAGATTGAGGTGGACGTGGCGCGAGGGCGGCGGGGCAGTGGGCCTGGGGGATGAACGGAGGTGGTGACGGTGGACGGAGGCGAGGTCGAGGGGGGGACGACGAAGTGATTCGGGATTTTTTTTCTCTTTTTTTTTGTTTTTTTATCTGATCTGAACGAATGTAAAAAAAGGGGGGCCAGAACGAGATTAAGGGGAGGGAATATTTTTTATTTATTTAATTAATTTAATTTCTCTCTCCTAAGTTGACTTTTCATACGCTCTCGAAATCGAACCCACCGCCTGTCGTCCATAGCGTTTTACCCCCATTCCGAATCCAATGGGATATGTATCGCAAGCTGGTTCGATTGTTTCGATCAGTTTCCGTTGAATTTACATTTAAATCGCTATATTGAATTTTAAACGTACATTTCAAATTACCGGGGTCACATACTAACTAGAAAAATTCCCGAAAAATATTTTCTAGCTTCGTATTGACGATACGGTCCTAACAAAACTAGTTTCGTCGAATTCTGGGACCGTTTGAAAAATGGCCAATTCCCAGTTGATTAAAATCAACTAAAACTGGTCAAACGCGTTTTCCTTTGCCACGCTCACACATTGAATCGAAAAATTATGAAATTTAAAACCTAGCAATAACTTGACACTGCGGATCCAACAAAACTAGTTTCGTCGAAATCCGAGGTCGCTTGCAAAATGTCCATTTTTAAGGGCCTGAATTCCATAGCGACTATTCAGAATTTTCAACTGGACATATCTTTTGATTCCCGCTATGAAATTTCGATTATTCGGATTCGTTGGAAAGATACTATCAATTAGATCCTATGATTTTTGGTTTCACTAAAATCCGGATTGTTTTGCACCCGGTACATTCATTTGAAGTTTGAAATCGAATTATCGAACTACCGCGCCATTTTCAATTCTATTTATAATTATATATAAATATTTATATTCTAACGACGACGTATATAATATATACGTCGAATTCTATTCAAAATAAATTTCTCGTTGATATTATTTAAAATAATTCATTTTAAATAATCAAAATTCGCTAAAATTGCCAAAATAAAAATTTTAAACTGGCCCAGATTTTATTGTTATTACAATCTCCCCCACTTAAAACTTTTCGTCCCCGAAAAGGAACAAAATCGAAAGTGGTTTGATTAATCAACTCTACGTTCGATCTGGCTTTCATTCTCCAACTCTTTAGTTTCTGAGAATTTCCAAAAATTTCAAAAATTTGGCTAACACCCTAAATTTTCGAAAAATCTCGCCATAACCTCCCCTGCACCGGGAGCATCGGGGAATTTCAAATAGCTTCCCCGGTCCTTCAGATCTCAAAAAGAAAAAGAAAAAGCCAAGCGGCTAGCCAATAGGCTCATAAAATCATCATCACCCAAACAAAACAGTAAATTATGTAGTAAACATGTACCTATTTGTCGGGCAAACAAATTTTATTCTCTGCTCTAGCCTCCTTGCTATGACCTGTTCAATGTAAGTACAAGTATATGCAAGCAAATGCGACTAATTTTCAATATCGTTCAATATTTGATACAATTAGGCTAAATGGTTCAAAATTGTCAAACAATTAAACAAGCAACACAAACATCAATCAATTAGTGAATTAGAGTTTCAAATTCATAATTTTGATACATAAACAAAAATCAAATTTTTGATGCCAAATCACAACAATAGGCCCTATCTAATTTTGGTTCTCACACCAGTCAATAGAAATATATAGATATCACATCTTCGAAACACGAATACCAATTCTGATGATGTTCGAACTATCATCAGAATCATCTTCGGGCGACTAGAGTGTGATTCTATATCTATCCAGTGTATTAAAATTCCAAATACACGTGGATCAGACGTATACGAAAAATCTTTATATACTGGACTGTCCAACTCAATATAAATAGATAATCAAATACGAATAATTGATTTAAATTTTCAAAACAAAAATTTGTTTCCACTTTCAAAAATATACTCTTCACACTTGTTCTAGGATACTACTGATCCCATCTCTAACGAGTCATTCTCGTTGGATATTACTAATCCAATATCTGATGAATTCTTTCGTACGGTTCTAATGTGTCTTGTTCTCGAGCTCTGTAAACCAAAGCTCTGATACCAACTGAGAAAACCCGTAACTTCCCCGTAAAGGAAAGTGTCGGATAGTTTGAGAACAAGCCACAACAAAACGCATATAAAAGAACATATCATTGTATATTACAACAATGCACCAGATTACAAGAATATACAGAGTATAAATGAATAATACACAGAAATATCAGAGATTTAAATTACATTTAAATACATAGCAGCGGAAGATAATACAATACACAACTAGAAGGAGATATATGGATACAAAGCTTTCTGGATATCGTTCCAGCTGTAAACCAGGATCCTGTGAATATAAATCTGCAAAACCGAAACTACTAGATGCCCGTGTCAAAATAAGGGCACCCAGAGTTTAGGTTAAAAACAATAAACTCCAGGTCAGTCATGGGACTGGTGTGAGAACTAAAACGGTTATTAATCTTTATTTTAAATCATTAGGTAAATCAAGGGACCACGCCGTATAACACGGAACGGGTTTCCTCCCAAGAATACCAGTGCATAAAACAAACAGCGCAATGCTAAATAAAGAAAGATGAAGCTGTTATAAGACCCAGGCCCCATCACACAATGCAACGCAGCCGAGGATAGGGTTTTCCCTTATAACAGCCAAAGAATGCTTGATACGTTTAAAACCAATCGTTTGATACTATTATAAGTGCATAGTGTATAAAACAACTTCAAATCATAAGTATCAATCATAGGCGGCATAAGCGCCCCATCCCACTATGTCGCCATATATAGGTTATGCAATCAAAATCGCAAAATCACGTATTTGGAAATTGGGTTTCCATCTATGAACCGAGGCAAAAGATAGTCCTCAACCGATTCGAGACTGTCTAGCCCGAGCCTCAGGACCCAGACTCAGGTGGGCCCTTGGAGCGACAGGGCCGGTCCACCGATGTGGATTAAAATGCCTGAACATGCGTTTCCCCGCCCTTTAGGGCGTAAATGAGCCAACTAAATGACTCCATCGGTTCGAGAACGACCGATCAATCCGAGGCACCTCGCAACAGCAACAACCACATAAGTCAAACTCGTCAGGGCGTGTAAAACCACTGACGCCACTTCTAACTAGAAAGAAACGCATGCCCTCCCTGAGGTCCTCTCCCGTTTTTGGTTCATACTGGGTGTGAAACACGCGAAGTAAACGTTACACAAAGCTACGCCACAAAGGCCGTGCTTTGATCATCACCACCAGACTTTGCTTTTCAACAGAAGCCTCGATCAATTGCCACTTAGGCATGCCACACAGGCAATTCACTCCATGCGTTTGATATCCATCAATATATAACCCCTGAGCTCGTACGTCTCAGAGAAGGGCGTTAAGCAAGAGAATAAATTCTCCGCCGCCAAACAGATACATATTTAATAGAGATCAATCACACGGACTAAAATCCAATGTCAGAAACACAGTCCATTTACAAGTCCGTTCTGGGTCTGAACGAAACCGGAGGCACCTAGTACCACGCATATCCATCGATCTCCAAGTACGTCTGGACGATCACTAACTGTTTCCATCTTCTTGGGTGTACAGCCCAATCAAGATCATCAGTAATCACCCAAACGACGTGAAGACTTCCGGTCTTCGACCACCGTCTTCATCTTCGACACCACGTCGAATCAGTTATTCAGAATGGGATAAACCTGGTCTTTCTGAATAACTCGCGTATATATTATAAAAATGTTATACAAACACAACATACGCCTCATTCCAATTCAGAATATTCTTTTATTCAAATATTCCTATACTTTGGGAAAAGTTCCCATTAATTTTATCCAAGATAAATTCTTTAAATTTATTATTTAATCTCCTTTGAATATCAATTCAAACTAGTCGAGATTAGCGAACCACACCGAAGTAATCATTTATTTTATTTCCCAATCCAAACCTATTCATCCCATGAAGTAAAACTGGTAATACTTCATATCTAACACCATAGTGTTATCGGTAAATTCAATTACCATTTCACGTTCAAATCTAATTAAAGATTTAACCATCGCCTGGAGCAAAACTGGTGATACTCCATTTTCGATCATTTCAATCTAATTAAAGATTCATTAAAACTCCACTTAGTTTTAATCTTTAACTGGGTTAAAGAATCAGTGTCATTTAAAAAAACACGGTTCACGATAAACCCAAAATCACATTCCATTAATTATCGGGTTAAAGAACGAGTGTTATTTAAAACACTGTTCACGATAAACCCAAAAACCAATACCAATTCAATTCCAATTAAATATCATTTAATTGATGCACTTCATTAAATCTATATAAAAAGATTTAATCTTTTCTCAACTGGGTTCAAGAACAGTGTTAGTGAAGACACCATTCACGACAAACCCAAATCACATTTGATATTCAATATAAGGCTCTGGATAAAAAATATATCGGCTTATTTTCAATATCAAATTCTACGATTAACAAATGTCGTATTGGAAATAATGATATAAATATATATCTTTTAAATTTCCATAACAACATCCGTATAATCCCGAATTCCAACATCGAAATATTCCGAAGACAATTTCGATTCAAATCCACTCCAATGCAATCATTGGAAATTCTGGTTATTTTTAAAACCCTTTTTCAAATCCAATTTAATTATTTAAAAATAAATAGAATTATATTTCTGGTTCAAAACTAGTTCATTTCGATAAAAATCTATTTTTATCTTTTCAAATATGGAGTTTCTCATCCCAATTTTTCCCCAATCATTTCTTATGATTTTACACAAATTATTACTATTTTTAATAATTTTATCAAGGCCCGTACAGTCGATTTCCATCAATGGCCATCGAACTGCACTTACAGCGACCTTTTTCAAATTTGATTTGGACATAATTCCCAATCCAACCGTCAGGTTTCAAATTTCTAATATTCATTAGAAAGCTCTTTTCGATACGAACCCAACGGTTCCGGTTTTAGGAGAATCCGACGGTCGGATCTCCCGTAATGTCCGTTTGAAATAAATGGTCGAAATTCACGAACTGCCGCGGCGCGGCGCGTTCTATTCAGGCCATTATATTATATATATAATATATATAATATATATTTCGTCGATTTCTATTTAAAACGAATTATATAAATAGTTTTAAATTCGTTTCAAAAGCAATTTCAACTTCCGTTTCAATTCAAATTAAAATTGAATTCTTCTTTATAAATTCGTTTTAAAATTCATTTCTATTCAATTCAAATTTCAATTCAATTCATTTCGAAATCGTTTTCAATTCAATTCATTTCGAAATCGTTTTCAATTCCATTCATTTCGAAATCGTTTTCAATTCAATTCATTTCAAAATCGTTTTCAAATCGATTCATTTCGAAATCTTTTTCAATTCAATTCATTTCGAAATCGTTTTCAATTCAATTCATTTCGAAATCGTTTTCAATTCAATTCATTTCGAAATCGTTTTCAATTCAATTCATTTCGAAATCGTTTTCAAATCGATATAAATATCGTTCACGTCAAAATGGCGTCAATCTAATCAACACGGCTTCATATATTCCTATTTTCAAATATTCTATTTCAAATATTTCTTTTTCAAAACTGGAATGAGGCCCAATCAATTACCATATAATGTTAATTATATGGATTTTCTACAACACATGTATATAATAGCTTTGAAAAATAATCAACCATCAACCAAAGTGCACTACATTGTATAAGCATCAAATATAGTTATCTAACGCTTATAACAGCCTGTTAATCGATCGATCGACATATTTAATCAATCAGGATGAGTGAACTTCAAATTTCATCCTAACACCCGTGTGGGGTTTCAAACAATCAAACACATATTTTATTTGTGCTGTTGGGCGATGTGTAAAATTTATCGTCCCAATCAATGTCCTTCAAATAGGTGTACATAAACAAACCGTCTGGTTTGTAAATGAATATTTTATTTTATTCACTTTCACTATATTCATATTCACGTTAAAAATTATATTTTTAACGATAAAACATTTTATTCCAACATATGAATTTCTATTATTCATTTACACAATAAAATGATATTTTTATTTTCAAAATATTTTAGAAAATTTTGGCGGCATAACGGCACGATACTAGAAACGGGATGAGGCCTAGCCTTATCCCCGGTCTAGTGAAGGCCCACGCCATTCACACATCAATCAAAATCCCCAAACAACCAAATTCAAATCAAATCATATAACTAATCTATGCAACCAAACAAACAAGTCCACGGTCTGTGGACGATTGTGTCGGGTGCTACTAAGCACCGTCTGCATCCTAGTATATATATATAATTAGAAAAGAAATTGAAAGGTGAGAAATTCTCACTGATAGCTATCCAATCATCTTGACTCTTCTTCTATAGAAATCTTCGCCAATCTCGCCTATTGTCATCCTCGTTGCCCGTATTCTCTACATATGTAAAAATCGAATTTTTACTTCGCTATTCAATATATAAAAATCATATTTTTATTTCGAAGTTCAATATATAAAAATCATATTTTTATTGTTCTACATAGTAAAGATCATATTTTTAATACTTCTATATAGCAAAGATCATATTTTTATTATTATTTTAAAGGCCTAACCCTTTTATTTTATAACAAAATCAGGTTTTTAATATAAACAAAAATCAGTTTTTAATATAAACAAAATCAGTTTTTAATATAAACAAAAAATCAGTTTTTAATATAAACAAAAATCAGTTTTTTAATATAAACAAAAATCAAGATCTTACTGTAATTAGAGGAGGGGGTCTTCTGTGCGCTGGAGGCGGTGGGCGGCTTGTGGGAGCTGGCGGAGGGCGACTCCTCCGGTGCGGCGATAGCCTGCGTTTGCGGTTTGGGGGGGGGGGGGTCTTCTGGTTTTGGGGAGGGGTGCGGTTGTTAAGAGAAGGGGGTCTCGATCGATGGAGGTGGAGCTTGAGGTGGACGTGGCGTGAGGGCGGCGGGGCAGTGGGCCTGGGGGATGAACGGAGGTGGTGACGGTGGACGGAGGCGAGGTCGAGGGGGGACGACGAAGCGATTCGGGATTTTTTTCTCTTTTTTTTTTATCTGATCTGAACGAATGTAAGAAAAAGGGGGGCTAGAACGAGATTAAGGGGAGGGAATATTTTTTTTTTATTTAATTAATTTAATTTCTCTCTCCTAAGTTGACTTTTCATACGCTCTCGAAATCGAACCCACCGCCTGTCGTCCATAGCGTTTTACCCCCATTCCGAATCCAATGGGATATGTATCGCAAGCTGGTTCGATTGTTTCGATCAGTTTCCGTTGAATTTACATTTAAATCGCTATATTGAATTTTAAACGTACATTTCAAATTACCGGGGTCACATACTAACTAGAAAAATTCCCGAAAAATATTTTCTAGCTTCGTATTGACGATACGGTCCTAACAAAACTAGTTTCGTCGAATTCTGAGACCGTTTGAAAAATGGCCAATTTCCAGTTGATTAAAATCAACTGAAACTGGTCAAAGGCGTTTTCCTTTGCCACGCTCACACATTGAATCGAAAAATTATGAAATTTAAAACCTAGCAATAACTTGACACTGCGGATCCAACAAAACTGGTTTCGTCGAAATCCGAGGTCGCTTGCAAAATGTCCATTTTTAAGGGCCTGAATTCCATAGCGACTATTCAGAATTTTCAACTGGACATATCTTTTGATTCCCGCTATGAAATTTCGATTATTCGGATTCGTTGGAAAGATACTATCAATTAGATCCTATGATTTTTGGTTTCACTAAAATCCGTATTGTTTTGCACCCGGTACATTCATTTGAAGTTTGAAATCGAATTATCGAACTACCGCTCCATTTTCAATTCTATTTATAATTATATATAAATATTTATATTCTAACGACGACGTATATAATATATACGTCGAATTCTATTCAAAACAAATTTCTCGTCGATATTATTTAAAATAATTCATTTTAAATAATCAAAATTCGCTAAAATTGCCAAAATAAAAATTTTAAACTGGCCCAGATTTTCGGGTTATTACACTATATCCGTGTGGGGTTTCACATCAACAAATACTGAATATTATTTGTGCATTTGGGCGATGTGTAAAATTTATCATCCCAATCAATATCAATCAAATATGTGTATATAAACAAATCGTCCGATTTGTTTATAACTATTTATTTCATTTTATATACACGTTAAAAATTCCATTTTTAACTATAAAATATTTATTTTCTATATAAATATTTTATTTCATTTCACATCAGTCAATCAACTACACATCAAAATCAAATAAGACAACCAAGCATACAAGCCGTCCATGGTCTGTGGACGACGGATGTCGGGTGCTACTAAACACCGTCTGCATCCTAGTATATATTATAATATAACTAGAAAAAGAAATTTAAAGGTAAGGAGTTCTCACAGAGGGTTCCACTCCGCCGTGCTTTGCTTTTGAACTGCTGAACAGTCTGGATCGGTTGAAATTCCAATTCAGTTCTTTCACGCTGTTCAAACAAAAATTATATTTTTATTGCTTCATTTTAATAAATAAAATTCATAATTTTATTTTTACTTCATATATATTTGCAACGCTTATTTCAATATAAAAATTATATTTTTATATAAAGATTGAATTTTTATCTATATATCGTCACTATAAAAATCACATTTTCACTTCACTATATATATAATAAAAATCATATTTTTATCTCGCTACATATATAAAGATAATATTTTTATATTCTCTATTATATAGAAATTCCATTTTCAATACACTACTCACATAAAAATAGTATTTTTATATCTTCTATTATATAAAGATCATATTTTTGATTCACTACATATATACAAATCACATCTTTGCACCTTTTACATAATAAAGATCAAATCTTTAATACTTCTACACTATAAAAATCATATTTTTATTATCTATATTATATAAAAATTATATTTTTATTACTTCTACGTTATAAATATTATATCTTTATTACTTATACTTAATAAAAATTATATTTTTATTACTTCTACTTAATAAAAATTATATTTTTATTTGTATAAAAACCCTAAGCTTTACGTATATGAAATCCTAACTTTAATTAAATAAAAATAACAATCCAAAATTTCTTTTCTAAATAAAAAAAAATCAGATTTTTATGTAATCAGAGTAAATAAAATCAAATTAAAGCTCACCTTGGTTTCAAGAAGAAGGAGGGAAGATGGAGGCGCAGTCGACAAATAGGGGGGGAGTGCTGACTGGGCGCGGCGCGCCAAGCGAGAGGGCGGTCGGGGGGGGGGGGGGGGGAAGCGGTGGCGGATCGAGGGCTTCAGGCGATTGCGTCGGGTTTAGGAAGGGCTAGGGCTTCACACGGATTTGGGGAACAAGGAGAGGGGCGATGGGGGAAGAGGAGTGGTCGGGGGTATGCGACTAGGTGCTGAGGAGGCGCGGCCAGCTGGCCAACTTGGCCTGCAACCTCCTGGAGCAACGACGGCGCATTCAGAGGGAGGGGCAGCGGGAATTTGGGGGATCGATCGTTTTAATTTTTTTTCTTTTTTTTCTTTCTGTTTTGACCGTTGACTGATACTAATAGAGAGGTAGGAGAGAATGGGTGAGTGAACATAATATATATTCAATTTTAATTTTATCTCTAAAAAGCAACTTAAAATTTCGGACTCGAAATCGAACCCACCGACTGTCGTCCATAGCTAATTACCCCCATTCCGAACACAATGGGATATGTACCGTAGGCTGATTCGATCGTTTCGATCAGTTTTCGTCAAATTTACATTTAAATCATTATATTGAATTTTAAACATATATTTCAATTTACTGGGGTCACATACTAACCAGAAAAATTCCAGAAAAATATTTTCTAGCTTCGTATTGATGATACGGTCCTAACAGAACTAGTTTCATCGAATTCTGAGACCGTTAGAAAAATGGTCATTTTCCAGTCGATTAAAATCAACTAAAACTGGTCAAACGCGTTTTCCTTTGCCACGCTCACATATTGATTCGAAAAATTATGAAAATTGGAATCTAGCAATAACTTGACATCACGGATCCAACAAAAGTGGTTTCGTCGAAAACCGAGGTCGTTTGCAAAATGGCTACTTTTAAGGGCTAGAAATTCCATTGCGACTATTCTGAATTTTCATTAGGACGTATCTTTTGATTCCCGCTATGAAATTTTGGTTTTTCGGATTCGTTGGAAAGATATTATCAATTAGATTCTATTATTTTTGGTTTCACTAAATTTTGATTTATTTTGAATCCTGTACATTCATTTGAAGTTTGAAATCGAATTATCGAACTACCGCGGCACTTTCAATTCCGTTTATAATTTAAAATAAATATTTATATTCTAACGGCGAACTATATAAATATATACATTTTAATTCTATTGAAACTAAATTTCTCGTCGTTATTATTTAAAATAGTCTATTTTAAATGTTTAAAATTCATCAAAATTGCCAAAATAAAAATTTTAAACTGGTTCGCATTCCCGGGTTATTACAAATTTCTGTCAATAAGACGAAAAAGTTTTCAAATACTAGTAAAATATTCATATTTTCATATTGACTGAGCAGGTTGCTTAGTGACTAAGTAATCAGGTAAAACACTGCTGCATGTTTGCTATTCTACATTTTAAAGCATCTATAACACTCATCATTTGCATATTACCGTTTGGACCCTGCATCCATGCCAATAAGATCAATAAAGTTTCAAAATATAAGTGAAACTTTGATGTTTGCATCGAATAAGTAGGTTTCTTGGTGCTCAAGTAATCAGGTAAACACTGTCGAATGTTTGAAACTCTAGCATTTCAAATACATATAATACTCATCATTAAATAATAGTGTTTTTAAAAACACGTTTCGACTTTGGGAGTAGAATTTGTGTGAATAAGACAGAAAAGTTTTCAAATATTAGTAGAATATTCATATTTTCATATTGTGTAACACCCCGCCTCCGCTAGGGTCACTCGCAAAGGAATGCACTAGCTTTAGAGGGGCATTATTGGTAAACATGCACAGAAATATCACAAGACAGTACATGTAAAATAGCGGAAGTAAAAATCAAACTTTCATAACATGAATAAATAAGGTCTAAAGCCTTTTACATCAGAGTACATCAAAACCTGTCTTGCAATAGTAAAGAAGCATAAAGACATTTTCATAAATTATTCCCCAAGTAAAAACAGTAAAGTAGCCATTAGCCAAGAAAAGTCCAAGCCATCCATGATGACCTTCAAGCAGAAGAAGTCCGAACTAAACAACAGTATTTCCTCCCTGTAACCTGGGGGGAAACGGAAGAAAAGAGGCGAAACAAAACGGGTCAGTCAAAAAGACTGAGTAATCCCTATCTACTATTAGCATAAAAACTAGTAAAGTTAACTGACATGAGAAACTGAGATGAACATAAGCATGATGACAAGATAGATAAGCTAAATCAAAATAACAGGATGAACTACTGAACTCAGATAAACTAAGGTGTCATGATAAATTACGATGTCAAGATAAAACAAGGTATCACATCGTCAGGTTTCTATCAAGTATAATATCCCTAAGATATCTATCACGTATAACGTCCCATGATATCTATCCTGCATTTTAGCTCTGCACCTACCGTACTAGTATCCCCACCGTATCATGTGTTAACCAAGAATGACCCTCACTCAAAAGTCGTGTAATGGTCCATGTCAAACTAATATATCGCATATATAGGTTACTCAACTTGTATGTTTTATTCCATGTATATGTTCAGTCCCTTGCTGTAGACCATACGGGCTTTCCCATGAGATTCTACATTACTTTAACATAGTTCCATGATCCTTAAGATCGGTTTGGACTGTTACCCTAAACCTAGCTAGGGTCTTCCAACATGAATTATCGTTTGTACAACTAGGACTTATGCTACCTAGGGCCACTGGGGATTACGCTTACCTATTGCACGTTTTCGTACCTCGGTTTTGGTTCAACCACCCAGGGCCACTGGGATTTACGCTAACCGTCAACCGCGCCCTTTTTCCCACGCATTCATCGTGACTCGTTTTCCATGACTGTATGCACATGTATCACATCGTGCCATCCGAGTCCTGTAACAGGGCAGATCGAGAAATACAGGACTCGGTCGGGAGCTTTCGATTTATCTGCCGATGCAGATGCTAAGGTCTGTTTTTCTATACGTGGCTATGGTCCCACGCGACCCCTCCCTCAACTAGTGAAAGACAAGACAGGATAAATCCTGTATGAGAACACACTACTGGCCAACCCACAATCCTAGCCTTACCGCAACCATAATTAGATAGCAATTATGGTCTATTGGTTGTTCTCTGCCTTTCCGTACGTACACGCTTGACCAAAGATGGTAGGTAGTCTGACGAAATGCTATCTAGGGTACGACCGTGTATCGTCGACTATCCCCTATCCATCCCCGTCTTTAGGTCGCTCGCATAGCAACCAAGGCATACTCTTGGTTCTTCTAACGCAGACCTTAACTTCTCATGAGCCTAGTATAATCACCTGGCAGCTCATAGAGGGATACCAAGAATACCCTCACGTTCCCCGAAGCCGCTGCTTCGTTACCCAGTTCGCTGGAGCCTTTATCTAAATCAAATACTTGCTCCTACTCGTATACTTAAACGATGACCTACCGTATCAGGTTACTCATCTATCTATGAACTGGTCTAAATTTCCTTGACTAAGAATCATTACTTAGTTATTCCTTAACTAAGGTTTACCACTTAGCCTTATTTTCGTTATCCTTGTTAACTACGGTTATCCCCTATCCTCAGAACTAGGGTTTACATAATGGATTAAGTGTCACTTAAGTTCATGACTTAACCCGTCTACCAATCATGTCAAAATTGGCTAAGTATCCAAGTCCAGGACTTAACCCGTCTTCCAATCATGTCAAAATTGGCTAAATATCCAAGTCCAAGACTTAACCCTACAAACCATGCTCACGTTGGTTAAGTATGTATTAAGCAATTCACGACTTAACCTCGTCCAATTATCATTCTAGATTGGTTAAGTATATATTAACTTGACCCTATCAATTTACTCAGTCAAATCGGTCAAGTGTATTCAAGCGATTCGTGACTTAGCCTTATCATGTTTTCACGTTAGATCGGTTAAGTATAAGTTAACTTAACCTCAATAAATTCACGAGTTAGATTGGTTAAGTATAGGTCACTTAACCACATCAATTCATCATGTTTAGATTAGTTAAGTGTTTAACTTAACCCCATTAAACTACCAAGTGGGATTAATTAAGTCTAGGCTAACTTAACCCTATCCGATTTCCATGTTTAGACTAGTTGAGTCTAATCTTAACCCCATTCGTTAACCGTATTTTTCGGTTAAGCGTCATTAAGAAAACTTACTTAACCTTACCAAGTTATCGCGTTGGATTGATTAAGTGTTGGTTAACTTAACCCCATCCACTAGTCATATAAAAATGGTTAAGTGTCATTAGGCAAATCAAGTTACTTAACCTACCCAACCTTGTCATGTTTTGTTAAGTATCATTAGCCTAATCAAATTACTTAACCCATTTGTCCATGTCATATTTGGTTAAGAGTCATTAATCACATTAACTTAACCCTATCATGTGGCATTAATTACTTAATGCACCTTCACCTCTCACATTAGACTTTGTTGTGGTTACTAGTTAAGCCGGTCGGTTCCGGGTAGCTTTACACCACAACTTGGTCTAACCTCGGGTTCAAGCACAACATGACCAACTTCTCACATTGGGTCCTATTGTTTGCAACTACTAGTTAGGCCGGTCGGTTCCGGGTAGTTTTACGTTGCAAACTCAACCCAACCTCGAGTTGGCCACACTTATATTATCTAAGTGTCATGTCCATCATGTTTCCGAAAACATGTTACAAGTTTTCAAGCATTTGGGTAGACCTAACTTAATAGGTAAATTCCCAAAGGGTAGACCTAACTTAATAGGTAAATTCCCAAGCTTATGTTTTTATGTTTACTTACATGTCAACTTCCATGTTATATTTCAAGTCATGTTTTCAAGTTGTATTTTCATGTCATTAGAAATTACCCATAACATAACCCAACGCTTTTAAACTCGCATATATGTTCGCGACAACGTAATGGATTAAAAGAAGAGACTTGGCAAAGGCATGACAAAAATGGATATTAAGCCACAAGTTAATCATGGTGGCAAATGAGGCACAAATGTGTTCATTAACTTGCATGTTACATTCTTAAGCCTCAAAACATGCATAAACCCAAACTTGGCACATAAGCGAATCATGGTGACAAAAGATATGGAATGATGACTAGTAACTCGCATATATCATCATATAAGGGTTATGACTTCATATGCAAGTTGACATAAAGGTTATGAGGGTTCTCATGTTGCCTAATGCAACATTTCAACATAAAGGTTGTAGCTTTTAGCTCACAAGATCAAGATAATGACTTCATAAACTTGCATGACATGATAGCATGTATCATACTCAATGATCAAACCCAAACTTGCAATATGAACATTTTACTTCATAGTTAATATCTAAGAGTAGGGAAAGGGCTTACATTGCTATGAAGGCACAAAAGATATGACAAAGCCCTTATGCAATCAAATTGACCCAAAATGCAAGCTCTAACATAAAAACCCTTGAGCCAAAATGATCAAAACCCTTGCTTTATGATGCAAAGATAGAAACTTGACTTGAATGCAAGCTAATGACACTCATACAAGCTTGAAAACACTTGTATGCATGGAAAATCTCTCATAGAAACCATTTAGAAATTTTATGAAGAGAGTGGAGGCCATGAGAGGTAAAATTTTGCCATAGTTTAGTTGCATGAATGAATAATGAGGATTTAGGATAGGTTAGGGTCTTATTTATAGATTAGGCAAGTGTTTTAGGCCATAGGATTAAACCTAGATTCAATCCAAGCCATCAAAGCATGTCTTGGGGAAGAAGTCAAGTGTAGGAACCATCTAGGGCCTTTAGATTAAAGATGAACCATGAGAACCATCCAAATGCAAAATCTGCATTTGAGCGAATCGGCCCACGGGTTGACAGCCAAACACCCTGGATTAACCCCTAGTCGACCCAACGGGCTCGGGTCGACCTCAAAAATCGGCCGGTTCGGTTATTCCCCTCTCCCAATTCGCTGTTTTGAACATTTTTGCATATTTATTTATTTAATTTTCAATTATATATATATATATATCAATAAATATATATTTCTCTGCGCAACCCATTTCACTTAATTAAGTATACTTTAATTTGGGAATTTTTCGTGAAACTTCGCGAGGCCATATCTTGGTCATACGGACTCCGATTCTCGAAAACTCAGACTCTATTTCGCGTATTTTTCTGAGACGAACGCAATGGAATAGCCCGTTTTACTTGATTCAGAATTTAAAATTAAATTCTGCCTTGATTCTTGTCTTAACACGTTATCGAAAAATACGGGTTGTTACATATTGACTGTAATAACCCGAAAATCTAAGTCAATTTAAAATTTTTATGTTGGCAATTTTAGCGAATTTTGAACATTTAAATTGAATTATTTTAAATAATATCGACAAAAGATTTATTTTAAATTGAATTCGAACGTATATTTTATATACGTCGTCGTTATAATATTTATATATAATTATAAATAGAATTGAGAATGGCGCGGTAGTTCGATAATTCGATTCCAAACTTCAATTGAATGTACCGGGTGCAAAATAAACGAGATTTTAGTGAAACCAAAAATAATACGATCTAATTGAGAATATCTTTCCAACGAATCCGAAAAACTGAGATTTCATAGCTGGAATCAAAAGATATGTCCAGTTGAAAATTCTGAATAGTCGCTATGGAATTCAGGCCCTTAAAAATGGGAATTTTGCAAACGACCTCGGATTTCGACGAAACCACTTTTGTTGGATCCGTGATGTCAAATTATTGTTAGGTTTCAAATTTCATAATTTTTCGAATCAATATGTGAGCGTGGCAAAGGAAAACGCGTTTGACCAGTTTCAGTTGATTTTAATCGACTGAAAAATGGCCATTTTTCCAACGGTCTCAGAATTCGACGAAACTAGTTTTGTTAGGACCATATCGTCAATACGAAGCTAGAAAATATTTTTATGAAATTTTTAGAGTTCGTATGTGACCCCGGTAAATTGAAATGCACGTCCAATTCAATATACAGAGTTATATGTTGATTTTGATGAAAACTAGTCGAAACAATCGAATCAGCTTACGATGCATATCCCATTGTGTTCGGAATGGGGGTAATTAGCTATGGACAACAGGCGGTGGGCCTCGTTATGAGGTCGAAAATAAAAGTTGCTTTTCGGTGAAAAATAAAATAATTAAAAATTAAAACCCTCTCCCCTATTATACTCAGCCCCCCCCCCCCCCCCCCCCGATTAGAAAATCATTTCAAAAGAACAAAATATTTTATCGTTAAAAATATAATTTTAACGTGAATGCGAATAAATAAATATTCATTTACAAACCGGACGGTTTGTTTATGTACACTGATTTGACTGATATTGATTGGGACGATAAATTTTACACATCGTCCAATTGCACGAATAAAAACCTGTGTTTGTGGATTTGAAACCCCACACGGGTGTTGGGATGAAATTTGAAGTTCACTCATCCTAATTGATTAAATATGTCGATCGATTGATTGACAGGCTGTTATAAGCGTTAGATATCTATATTTGATGCTTATACAGTGTAGTGCACTTTAGTTGATGGTTGATTATTTTTCAATGCTATTATATACGTGTGATGTATGAAAATCCATATAATTAACATTATATGGTGATTGATTGGGCCTCATTCCAATTTATAAAATAAAGAATATTATAAAATAAAGGTTCTTGTGTTGACCGTACTCATCCTTTGAGATTAGTCATGTGTTGAACGAAATATTTTAATAATAAAATTTACATCTTTATCAATAAACAAAGGTTCATGTGCTGACAGTACTCATCCGTTGAGATTAGTCATGTGTTGAACGAAATATTTTAACAATAAAATTAACATCTTTATCATATAAGAAATTAGAAACTAACTGGAAAATAGATAAGATGAGCGGTCTCCTGGATATTGATCTGATGTTTGTTTCGGCCTTCGGGGTTAATATTTTCGGAATTGTTCTCTTACTAATTTATAGTTGGAGTCTGATTTGAAATCAAACGATAGATACCATATTTTTGTAAAATATATTAAATAACAAAATTAGTCACACATGGACAGTACTCATTCGTTGAGATTAGTCATGTATTGACAAAAATATAGATTCATGTATTGAATAGAATAAATATTCATTTGTTGAATAGAATAACGGAATTATTGAAATATATAAAGCCGTGTTGATTAGAGATGCGCTATTTTGTCGCGAACGATATTTATATCGATTATATTCGTTTTATAATGAATATTGAAAAGAGATTTAAAAATTGAATATTTAGAAAACGAAATCGAATTGAATAGGAAACGAATTCGAATTGAATTGAATAGGAAATGAATTCGAATTGAATTGAATTGAATAGGAAACGAATTTGAATTGAATTGAATAGAAAACGAATTTGAATTGAATTGAATAGAAAACGAATTCGAATTGAATTGAATAAAAAACGAATTCGAATTGAATTGAATAGAAAACGAATTCGAATTGAATTGAATAGAAAACGAATTTGAATTGAATCGAAATTTGAATTGAATTAAAATGAATTTGAAACGAATTTATAAGGAAAAATTCAATTTTGATTTGAATTTGAAATGGAAATTGAAATTGTTCTTGAAACGAATTCGAAACTATTTATAAAATTCGTTTTAAATAGAAATCGACGAAATATATATTATATATATAATATAATGGCCTAAATAGAACGCGCCGCACTGCGGTAGTTCGCGAATTTCGACCATTGACTTCGAACGGACATTACGGGAGATCCGACCGTCGGATTCTCCTAAACCGGAACCGTTGGGTTCGTATCGAAAAGAGCTTTCTAACGAATATTATAAATTTGAAATCTAACGGTTGGATTTGGAGATACGTCCAAATCAAATTTAGAAAAGGTCGTTGTAAGTGCAGTTCGATGACCGTTGATGGAAATCGACTGTACGGGCCTTGATAAAATTAGTAAAAATAGTAATAATTAGTGTAAAATCATAAGAAATGATTTGGAAAAAATTGGGATGAAAAACTCCATATTTGAAAAGATAAAAATAGATTTTTATCGAAATGAACTAGTTTTGAACTAAAATTAACCCATTTATTTTTAAATAAATAAATTGGAATTGAAATGGGTTGTAAATGGAATTGATTTGTGGGTTTATCGTGAACAGTGTATTAAACAACACTTATTCTTTAACCCAATAATAAATAGAATGTGATTTGGGTTTATCGTGAAATGTGTTTTAAATGACATTAGTTCTTTAACCCAGTAAAAGGAGTTTTAATGAATCTGTAATAAGATTGAAATGTGAATTGATAATTTAAATTATCAAATTTACAATGTGAGCGAGAATGGAGTATCACCAGTTTTGCTCCAAAGCGATAGTCAAATCTTTAATTTGATTTGAACGGGAAATGGTAATTAATTTTACCGATAACACCGTGGTGTTAGATATGGAGTATTACCAGTTTTGCTTCATGGGATGAATAGGTTGGGATTGGGAAATAAAATAAATAATTACTTCGGTGTGGTTCGCTAATCTCGACTAGTTTAGAAAACCATACTCTGGTTTGAAATGACATCCAAAGGAAGATTAAAGAATAAATTTTAAAGAATTTATCTTGGATAAAATTAATGGGAACCTTTCCCTAAGAATTGAAATTTAGAAACTAGCTGTAGGTTAGCTAAGAAGAATGGTTTCCTGGGTATTGATCTGATGTTGGTTTCGGCCTTCGGGGTTAATGTTTGGGTAATTGTTCTCTTGCTGATTTACGGTTAGTGACTAATAAATTGGAATGAGGCGTATGTTGTGTTTGTGTAACATTTGTTTTAATATACGCGAGTTGTTCGGAAAGGCCGGGTTTATACCCATTCTGAATAACCGATTCGACGATAAGTCGAAGTTGAAGACGGTGGTCGAAGACCGGAAGTCTTCACATCCTTTGGGTGATTACTGATGATCTTGATTGGGCCGTACACCCTAGATGAGGGAATCAGTTGGTGGTCGTCCAGACGTATCTGGAGATCGATGGATATGCGAGGAAAGTGCCTCCGGTTTCGTTCAGACCCAGAACGAACTTGTAAATGGATTGTGTGTCTGACATTGGATTTTATTCTGTGTTGATTGATTTCTGTTAAATATATATCTATTTGGCGGTGGAGAATTTACTCTCTTTCTTTACGCCCTTCTCTGAGACGTACGAGCTTAGAGGTTATATATCGATGGATATCAATCGCATGGCATGAATTGCCTGTGTGGCACGCTGAGTTGCATAGATCAAGGCTTCTATTGAAAAGCAAAGCCTTGTGGTTGATGATCAAAGCACAGCCTACGTGGCAGCTTTGTGTATAGCGTGGATTCGCGAGCCTCACACCACGGTATGAGTTAAAAATGGGATAAGGACTGCAGGGAGAGCACGACGTTTCTTTCTAGCTTTGGTGGTGTCAGTGACTTACCAGCCCAGACATTTATATACTTTTCACCTATGTGGTTGTTGGATGAGGCGCCTCGATTTTAGGTCTGTAAGGACCGGGAAACGTGTGTTCAGGCATAACTAATCCTCAAACGTAAGAGAGGACCGGCCCTGAAGCATCCAAGGGTTGCCCAGAGTGCGTAGCCCTGGGACATTTGCTAGAGTGTCTCGAAAGTGGAGAGGAGCTTGCCCCTTGCCTCGACTCATGACGGAAATCGAATTTCCAATACGTGTATTCGGTTTTAATTGTAGAACTAGTATGGCGACATGATATATGGTACCCATGCCGTCTATGATTTATATTTATGATTGAAATTGTTTTGACACTATACACTTATTATAGTATCAAATGATTTGTTTTAAACGTACCAAGCATGTTTGGCTATTATAAGGGAAAACCCTATCCTCCGGCTTGCGTTGCATTGTGTGAGGGGACCTGGTTCTTATAATAGCTTCATTTTTCGAAAAAGCATTGCGTTGTCTTTTCTAGGCACTAGTATTCTTGGGACGAAATGTAAAAACCCGCAACTTCCCCGTAAAGGAAAGCGTCGGATAGTTCGAGAACAAGCCACAACAGAATGCATATAAAAGAACATTTCATTGTATATTACAACGATGCATCAGATTACAAGAATATGCAGAGTATAAAAGAATATTACACAGAAATATCAGAGATTTAAATTACATTTAAATACATCGCAGCGGAAAATAATACAATACACAACTAGAAGAAGATATACGGATACAAAGCTTTCCGGATATCGTTCCAGCTGTAAACCAGGATCCTGTGAATATAAATCTGCAAAACCAAAACTACTAGCTGCCCGTGTCAAAATAAGGGCACCCAGAGTTTAGGTTAAAACAATAAACTCCAGGTCAGTCATGTGACTGGTGTGAGAACTAAAATAGTTATTATTCTTTATTTTAAAAGTTAGGTAAATCAAGGGACCACGCCGTATAACACGGAACGGGTTTCCTCCCAAGAATACCAGTGCATAAAACAGCAGCGCAATGCTAAATAAAGAAAGATGAAGCTGTTATAAGACCCAGTTCCTATCACACAATGCAACGCAAACCGGGGGATAGGGTTTTCCCTTATAACAGCCAAAGAATGCTTGATACGTTTAAAACAAATCATTTGATACTATAATAAGTGCATAGTGTATAAAACAACTTCAAATCATAAGTATCAATCATAGGCGGCATGAATGCCCCATACCACTATGTCGCCATATATAGGTTTACAAATAAAACCGCAAATGTCACGTATTTGGAAATTGGGTTTCCATCTATGAACCGAGGCTAGGGGCAAGATCCTCAACCGATTCGAGACGCTCTAGCCCGCCCCTCAGGAACAGCCGCAACTGCCCCTTGGATCGTCAGGGCCGGTCCACACGGAGTGGATTATTATGCCTGAACAATACGTCTCCCCACCCTATGGGGTGTAAGTCTGGTCCGTCAGCCGACCAGAATGCATTCGGCCGAAACCGATATAACCGAGGCGCCTCGCAACAGCAACAACAACATAAGTCAAACTCGTCAGGGCGTGTAAAACCACTGACGCCACTTCTAACTAGAAAGAAACGCATGCCCTCCCTGAGGTCCGTCTCCCGTTTTTGATTCATACCGGGTGTGAAACTCGCGAATCAAACGTTACACAAAGCTACGCCACAAAGGTCGTGCTTTGATCATCAACCACAAGACTTTGCTTTTCAACAGAAGCCTTGATCATTTGCATCTTAGCATGCCACACAGGCAAGCCATCCTATGCAACCGATATCAGTCACACAGAATGAAATCCGATGTCAGACACACAGTCCATTTACAAGTCCGTTCTGGGTCTGAACGAAACCGGAGGCACCTAGTACCCCGCATATCCATCGATCTCCAAGTACGTCTGGACGATCACTAACTGTTTCCATCTTCTTGGGTGTACAGCCCAATCAAGATCATCAGTTATCACCCAAACGACGTGAAGACCTCCGGTCTTCGACCATCGTCTTCGTCTTCGACTTATCGTCGTATCAGTTACTCAGAATGGGATAAACCCGGTCTTTCCGAATAACTCGCGTATATTTTAAATAAGTGTTACACAAACACAACATACGCCTCATTCCAATTCATTAGTCACTAACCGTAAATTAATCAAGAGAATAATTCCCCAAATATTAACCCCGAAGGCCGAAACCAACATCAGATCAATATCCAGAAAACCATTCTGCTTGGCTAACCGCCAGTTAGTTTCTAAATTTCACATTCAAATCTAATTACAGATTTATCTATCGCCTGGAGCAAAACTGGTGATACTCCATTCTCGATCTTTTCAATCTAATTAAAGATTCATTAAAACTCCACTTAGTTTTAATCATTATCTGGGTTAAAGAATCAGTGTCATTTAAAACACGGTTCACGATAAACCCAAAATCACATTCATTAATTATCGGGTTAAAGAACAAGTGTTATTTAAAACACTGTTCACGATAAGCCCAAAAATCAATATCTATTCAATTCCAATTAAATATTATTTAATTGGTACACTTCATTAAATCTAAATAAAAAGATTTAATCTTTTCTCAACTGGGTTCAAGAATAGTGTTAGTGAAGACACCATTCACGACAAACCCAAATCACATTCGATATTCAATACAAGGCTCTGAATAGAAAATATATCGGCTTATATTCAATATCGAATTCTACGACTAACAAATGTCGTATTGGAAATAACGATATCAATATATATCTTTCAAATTTCCATAACAACACCTGTATAATCACGAATTCCAACATCGAAATATTCCGAAGACAATTTCGATTCAAATCCACTCCAATGCAATCATTGGAAATTTTGGTTATTTTTAAAACCCTTTTCGAATTCAATTTATTTATTTAAAAATAAATAGGATTATAATTCTAGTTCAAAACTAGTTCATTTCGATAAAAATTTATTTTTATCTTTTCAAGTATGGAGTTTTTCATCCCAATTCTTTCTAAATCATTTATTATGATTTTACACAAATTATTGCTATTTTTAATAATTTTATCAAGGCCCGTACAGTCGATTTCCATCAATGGCCATCGAACTGCACTTACAGCGACCTTTTTTGAATTTGATTTGGACATATCTCCAAATCCAACCGTTAGATTTCAAATTTCTAACATTCATTAGAAAGCTCTTTTCGATACGAACCCAACGGTTCCGGTTTTAGGAGAATCCGACGGTCGGATCTCCCGTAATGCCCGTTTGAAATAAATGGTCGAAATTCGCGAACTGCCGCGGCGTGGCGCGTTCTATTCAGGCCATTATATTATATATAATATATATATAATATATATATCGTCGATTTCTATTTAAAACGAATTATATAAATAGTTTTGAATTCGTTTCAAAAACATTTTCAACTTCCATTTCAATTCAAATCAAAATTGAATTCTTCTTTATAAATTCGTTTTAAAATCCATTTCTATTCAATTCAAATTTCAATTCAATTTGAATTTATTTCACTTCGCTTTCAATTCAATTCGAATTCGTTTTCAGTTCAATTCATTTCGAAATCGTTCTCAATTCAATTCATTTCGAAATCGTTTTCAATTCAATTCATTTCGAAATATTTCAATTCAATTCATTTCGAAATCGTTTTCAATTCATTTCATAATCGTTTTCAATTCAATTCATTTCGAAATCGTTTTCAATTCAATTCATTTCGAAATATTTTCAATTCAATTCATTTCGAAATCGTTTTCAATTCAATTCATTTCGAAATATTTTCAATTCAATTCATTTCGAAATCGTTTTCAATTCAATTCATTTCGAAATCGTTTTCAATTCATTTCGAAATCGTTTTCAATTCAATTCATTTCGAAATCGTTTTCAATTCAATTCATTTCGAAATCGTTTTCAATTCAATTCATTTCGAAATCGTTTTCAATTCAATTCATTTCGAAATCGTTTTCAATTCAATTCATTTCGAAATCGTTTTCAATTCAATTCATTTCGAAATCGTTTTCAATTCAATTCATTTCGAAATCGTTTTCAATTCAATTCATTTCGAAATATTTTCAATTCAATTCATTTCGAAATCGTTTTCAATTCAATTCATTTCGAAATATTTTCAATTCAATTCATTTCGAAATCGTTTTCAATTCAATTCATTTCGAAATCGTTTTCAATTCATTTCATTTCGAAATCGTTTTCAATTCAATTCATTTCGAAATCGTTTTCAATTCAATTCATTTCGAAATCGTTTTCAATTCAATTCATTTCGAAATCGTTTTCAATTCAATTCATTTCGAAATCGTTTTCAATTCAATTCATTTCGAAATCGTTTTCAATTCAATTCATTTCGAAATCGTTTTCAATTCAATTCATTTCGAAATCGTTTTCAATTCAATTCATTTCGAAATATTTTCAATTCAATTCATTTCGAAATATTTGATTTCAAAATTACTTTTCAATATCCATTTCAAAATGAATAAAATCGATAAAAATATCGTTCACGTCAAAATGGCGCATCTAATCAACACGGCTTCATATATTTCCATTTTCAAATATTCTATTTCAAATATTTCTATTATTAAAATATTTCGTTCAACACATGACCAATCTCAATGAATGAGTACTGTCAACACATGAACTTTTATTTTATAATATTCTTTATTTTTCAAATTGGAATGAGGCCCAATCAATTACCATATAAAGTTAATTATATGGATTTTCATACAACACATGTATATCATAGCATTGAAAAATAATCAACCATCAACCAAAGTGCACTACACTGTATAAGCATCAAATATAGATATTCAACGCTTATAACAGCCTGTCAATCGATCGATCGACATATTAATCAATCAGGATGAGTGAACTTCAAATTTCATCCCAACACCCGTGTGGGGTTTCAAACAATCAAACGCATATTTTATTTGTGCAGTTGGGCGATGTGTAAAATTTATCGTCCCAATCAATGTCATTCAAATAGGTGTACATAAACAAACCGTCCGGTTTATAAATGAATATTTTATTTTATTCACTTCACGTTAAAAATTATATTTTTAACGATAAAACATTTTATTTCAACCTATGAATTTCTATTCAATTCATTCTTTAAATAAAATGTTATTTTTATTTTTCTAACATATTTTAGAAAATTTCGGCGGCATAACGGCACGATACTAGAAACGGGACAAGGCCTAGCCTTATCCCCGGTCTAGTGAAGGCCCACGCCATTCACACATCAATCAAATCACTTTCGTTATGCAAACTACAAAATTTGGGGTAAGAATCTAACCTAGTCTTACTCCTTCGCCTTATAACGGCGCACGTCTAATCCTAACCAATTTATCGATTCGATTTTTCACACCACAAACCACATTCAAACCAATATCTCAATCAATCACCAAACATCCAAACAAACAAGTCCATGGTATGTGGACGGGTGTCGGGTGCTTCTAATAAGCACCGTCTGCATCCTAGTATATATATATATCTAGAAAAAGAGAATTAAGAGTGAGAAGTTCTCACATTTAGCTATCCTAGCTCCACGGCCCTTCTAATGCAGGAAACCTTCGCCAACTCGCCTTTTTGTCGCTTTCGTTGTCCGCTTTCACTACATATGTAAAAATCGAATTTTTACTTCGCTATTCAATATATAATAATCATATTATTATTTTTTTTTTTTTTTACTCGAAGTTCAATATATAAAAATCCTATTTTTAACTCGAAGTTCAATATATAAAAATTCTATTTTTAACTCGAAGTTCAATATATAAAAATTCTATTTTTAACTCGAAGTTCAATATATAAAAATTCTATTTTTAACTCGAAGTTCAATATATAAAAATCATATTTTTATGCCGAAGTTCAATATATAAAAATCATATTTTTATGCTTTAAAAATCAATTCTTTTTCCTTTTTAAAAATCAAATCTGTTACTTTTTTTTAAAATCAAATCTGTTTCTTTTTTTTTTTTTTTTTTTTTTTCTTATCTGATGGATGAATCAGGTTTTGGGGAAATAGGGGGGGGGCCAGAGTCAAAAGGAGGGAGTTATTATATTTTTTTTTTTTTTTTTTTTTTATTTAATTATTTTATTTTCGAAGAAGTTGACTTTTCACACATGACCTCTAAACGAGGCCCACCGCCTGTCGTCCATAGCGTTTCACCCCCATTCCGAACACAATGGGATATGCCACGCAAGCTGATTCGGCTGTTACAATCAGTTTCCGTTAAATTTACATTTAAATCTCTATATTGAATTTTAAACGTACATTTCAAATTACCGGGGTCACATACTAACTAGAAAAATTCCAGAAAAATATTTTCTAGCTTCGTATTGACGATACGGTCCTAACAAAACTAGTTTCGTCGAATTCTGAGACCGTTGGAAAAATGGCCATTTTCCAGTCGATTGAAATCAACTGAAACTGGTCAAACGCGTTTTCCTTTGCCACGCTCACATATTGATTCGAAAAATTATGAAATTTGAAACCTAGTAATAATTCGACATCACGGACCCAACAAAAGTGGTTTCGTCGAAATCCGAGGTCATTTGCAAAATGTCCATTTTTAAGGGCCTGAATTCCATAGCGACTATTCAGAATTTTCAACTGGACATATCTTTTGATTCCTGATATGAAATCTTGATTTTTCGGATTCGTTAGAAAGATATTCACTATTAGATTCCATTATTTTTGGTTTCACTAAAATCCGGATTGTTTTGCACCCGGTACATTCAATTGAAGTTTGAAATCGAATTATCGAACTACCGCGCCATTTTCAATTCCTTTTAATTATATATAATTATTATATATTCTAACGACGACGTATATAATATATACGTTCTAATTCTATTCAAAATAAATTTCACGTCGATATTATTTAAAATAATTCATTTCAAATAATTAAAATTCGCTAATATTGCCAAAATAAAAATTTTAAACTGGCCCAGATTTTACGGGTTGTTACAATCTCCCCCACTTAAAACTTTTCGTCCCCGAAAAGGAACAAAGTCGAAAGTGGTTTGATTAATCAACTCTACGCTCGATCTGGCTTCCATTCTCCAACTCTTTAGTTTCTGAGAATTTTCAAAACTTCAAAAATTTGGCTAACTCCCGAAATTTTTGAAAAATTTCGCCATAACCTCCCCTGCAATGGGAGCATCGGGGAATTTCAAATAGCTTCCCCGGTCCTTCAGATCTTAAAAAAAGAAAAAGAAAAAGCCAAGCGGCTAGCCAATAGGCTCACAAAATCATCATCACCCAAACAAAACAGGAAATTATGTAGTAAACATGTACCTATTTGTCGGGCAAACAAATTTTATTCTCTGGCTCTAGCCTCCTTGCTATGACCTGTTCAAAAGATATACATGTATGCAAGCAAATGCAACCAAACTTCAATACAATTCAATATTTGATTCAATTAGGCTAAATGGTTCAAAATTAGCAAACAACTAAACAAACAACACAAACATCAATCAATTAGTGAATTAGAGTTTCAAATTCATAATTTTGATACATATACAAAAATCATGTTTTTGATACCAAATCACAACAATAGGCCCTATCTAATTTTGGTTCTCACACCAGTCTAATGGAAATATATAGATATCACACATTCGAAACACGAATATAAATACTAATGATGTGGCCACATCATCAGAATTATCCCCGGGTGTCTAGAATGTGACTCTATATCTATCCAATATATTAAAATTTCAAATACACGCGGATCAGACGTATACGCAAAATCTATATATATTGGATTGTCCACATCAATATAAATAGGTAATCAAATACGAATAATTGATTTAAATTTTCAAAACAAAAATTTGTTTTCACTTTCAAAAATATACTCTTCACACTCGTTCTAGGATACTACTGATCCCATCTCTAACGAGTCATTCCCGTTGGATTTTACTAATCCAATATCTGATGTATTCTTTCGTATGGTTCTAATGTGTCTTGTTCTCTAGCTTTGTAAACCAAAGCTCTGATACCAAATGTAAAAACCCGCAACTTCCCCGTAAAGGAAAGCGTCGGATAGTTCGAGAACAAGCCACAACAGAATGCATATAAAAGAACATTTCATTGTATATTACAACGATGCATCAGATTACAAGAATATGCAGAGTATAAAAGAATATTACACAGAAATATCAGAGATTTAAATTACATTTAAATACATCGCAGCGGAAAATAATACAATACACAACTAGAAGAAGATATACGGATACAAAGCTTTCCGGATATCGTTCCAGCTGTAAACCAGGATCCTGTGAATATAAATCTGCAAAACCAAAACTACTAGCTGCCCGTGTCAAAATAAGGGCACCCAGAGTTTAGGTTAAAACAATAAACTCCAGGTCAGTCATGTGACTGGTGTGAGAACTAAAATAGTTATTATTCTTTATTTTAAAAGTTAGGTAAATCAAGGGACCACGCCGTATAACACGGAACGGGTTTCCTCCCAAGAATACCAGTGCATAAAACAGCAGCGCAATGCTAAATAAAGAAAGATGAAGCTGTTATAAGACCCAGTTCCTATCACACAATGCAACGCAAACCGGGGGATAGGGTTTTCCCTTATAACAGCCAAAGAATGCTTGATACGTTTAAAACAAATCATTTGATACTATAATAAGTGCATAGTGTATAAAACAACTTCAAATCATAAGTATCAATCATAGGCGGCATGAATGCCCCATACCACTATGTCGCCATATATAGGTTTACAAATAAAACCGCAAATGTCACGTATTTGGAAATTGGGTTTCCATCTATGAACCGAGGCTAGGGGCAAGATCCTCAACCGATTCGAGACGCTCTAGCCCGCCCCTCAGGAACAGCCGCAACTGCCCCTTGGATCGTCAGGGCCGGTCCACACGGAGTGGATTATTATGCCTGAACAATACGTCTCCCCACCCTATGGGGTGTAAGTCTGGTCCGTCAGCCGACCAGAATGCATTCGGCCGAAACCGATATAACCGAGGCGCCTCGCAACAGCAACAACAACATAAGTCAAACTCGTCAGGGCGTGTAAAACCACTGACGCCACTTCTAACTAGAAAGAAACGCATGCCCTCCCTGAGGTCCGTCTCCCGTTTTTGATTCATACCGGGTGTGAAACTCGCGAATCAAACGTTACACAAAGCTACGCCACAAAGGTCGTGCTTTGATCATCAACCACAAGACTTTGCTTTTCAACAGAAGCCTTGATCATTTGCATCTTAGCATGCCACACAGGCAAGCCATCCTATGCAACCGATATCAGTCACACAGAATGAAATCCGATGTCAGACACACAGTCCATTTACAAGTCCGTTCTGGGTCTGAACGAAACCGGAGGCACCTAGTACCCCGCATATCCATCGATCTCCAAGTACGTCTGGACGATCACTAACTGTTTCCATCTTCTTGGGTGTACAGCCCAATCAAGATCATCAGTTATCACCCAAACGACGTGAAGACCTCCGGTCTTCGACCATCGTCTTCGTCTTCGACTTATCGTCGTATCAGTTACTCAGAATGGGATAAACCCGGTCTTTCCGAATAACTCGCGTATATTTTAAATAAGTGTTACACAAACACAACATACGCCTCATTCCAATTCATTAGTCACTAACCGTAAATTAATCAAGAGAATAATTCCCCAAATATTAACCCCGAAGGCCGAAACCAACATCAGATCAATATCCAGAAAACCATTCTGCTTGGCTAACCGCCAGTTAGTTTCTAAATTTCACATTCAAATCTAATTACAGATTTATCTATCGCCTGGAGCAAAACTGGTGATACTCCATTCTCGATCTTTTCAATCTAATTAAAGATTCATTAAAACTCCACTTAGTTTTAATCATTATCTGGGTTAAAGAATCAGTGTCATTTAAAACACGGTTCACGATAAACCCAAAATCACATTCATTAATTATCGGGTTAAAGAACAAGTGTTATTTAAAACACTGTTCACGATAAGCCCAAAAATCAATATCTATTCAATTCCAATTAAATATTATTTAATTGGTACACTTCATTAAATCTAAATAAAAAGATTTAATCTTTTCTCAACTGGGTTCAAGAATAGTGTTAGTGAAGACACCATTCACGACAAACCCAAATCACATTCGATATTCAATACAAGGCTCTGAATAGAAAATATATCGGCTTATATTCAATATCGAATTCTACGACTAACAAATGTCGTATTGGAAATAACGATATCAATATATATCTTTCAAATTTCCATAACAACACCTGTATAATCACGAATTCCAACATCGAAATATTCCGAAGACAATTTCGATTCAAATCCACTCCAATGCAATCATTGGAAATTTTGGTTATTTTTAAAACCCTTTTCGAATTCAATTTATTTATTTAAAAATAAATAGGATTATAATTCTAGTTCAAAACTAGTTCATTTCGATAAAAATTTATTTTTATCTTTTCAAGTATGGAGTTTTTCATCCCAATTCTTTCTAAATCATTTATTATGATTTTACACAAATTATTGCTATTTTTAATAATTTTATCAAGGCCCGTACAGTCGATTTCCATCAATGGCCATCGAACTGCACTTACAGCGACCTTTTTTGAATTTGATTTGGACATATCTCCAAATCCAACCGTTAGATTTCAAATTTCTAACATTCATTAGAAAGCTCTTTTCGATACGAACCCAACGGTTCCGGTTTTAGGAGAATCCGACGGTCGGATCTCCCGTAATGCCCGTTTGAAATAAATGGTCGAAATTCGCGAACTGCCGCGGCGTGGCGCGTTCTATTCAGGCCATTATATTATATATAATATATATATAATATATATATCGTCGATTTCTATTTAAAACGAATTATATAAATAGTTTTGAATTCGTTTCAAAAACATTTTCAACTTCCATTTCAATTCAAATCAAAATTGAATTCTTCTTTATAAATTCGTTTTAAAATCCATTTCTATTCAATTCAAATTTCAATTCAATTTGAATTTATTTCACTTCGCTTTCAATTCAATTCGAATTCGTTTTCAGTTCAATTCATTTCGAAATCGTTCTCAATTCAATTCATTTCGAAATCGTTTTCAATTCAATTCATTTCGAAATATTTCAATTCAATTCATTTCGAAATCGTTTTCAATTCATTTCATAATCGTTTTCAATTCAATTCATTTCGAAATCGTTTTCAATTCAATTCATTTCGAAATATTTTCAATTCAATTCATTTCGAAATCGTTTTCAATTCAATTCATTTCGAAATATTTTCAATTCAATTCATTTCGAAATCGTTTTCAATTCAATTCATTTCGAAATCGTTTTCAATTCATTTCGAAATCGTTTTCAATTCAATTCATTTCGAAATCGTTTTCAATTCAATTCATTTCGAAATCGTTTTCAATTCAATTCATTTCGAAATCGTTTTCAATTCAATTCATTTCGAAATCGTTTTCAATTCAATTCATTTCGAAATCGTTTTCAATTCAATTCATTTCGAAATCGTTTTCAATTCAATTCATTTCGAAATCGTTTTCAATTCAATTCATTTCGAAATATTTTCAATTCAATTCATTTCGAAATCGTTTTCAATTCAATTCATTTCGAAATATTTTCAATTCAATTCATTTCGAAATCGTTTTCAATTCAATTCATTTCGAAATCGTTTTCAATTCATTTCATTTCGAAATCGTTTTCAATTCAATTCATTTCGAAATCGTTTTCAATTCAATTCATTTCGAAATCGTTTTCAATTCAATTCATTTCGAAATCGTTTTCAATTCAATTCATTTCGAAATCGTTTTCAATTCAATTCATTTCGAAATCGTTTTCAATTCAATTCATTTCGAAATCGTTTTCAATTCAATTCATTTCGAAATCGTTTTCAATTCAATTCATTTCGAAATATTTTCAATTCAATTCATTTCGAAATATTTGATTTCAAAATTACTTTTCAATATCCATTTCAAAATGAATAAAATCGATAAAAATATCGTTCACGTCAAAATGGCGCATCTAATCAACACGGCTTCATATATTTCCATTTTCAAATATTCTATTTCAAATATTTCTATTATTAAAATATTTCGTTCAACACATGACCAATCTCAATGAATGAGTACTGTCAACACATGAACTTTTATTTTATAATATTCTTTATTTTTCAAATTGGAATGAGGCCCAATCAATTACCATATAAAGTTAATTATATGGATTTTCATACAACACATGTATATCATAGCATTGAAAAATAATCAACCATCAACCAAAGTGCACTACACTGTATAAGCATCAAATATAGATATTCAACGCTTATAACAGCCTGTCAATCGATCGATCGACATATTAATCAATCAGGATGAGTGAACTTCAAATTTCATCCCAACACCCGTGTGGGGTTTCAAACAATCAAACGCATATTTTATTTGTGCAGTTGGGCGATGTGTAAAATTTATCGTCCCAATCAATGTCATTCAAATAGGTGTACATAAACAAACCGTCCGGTTTATAAATGAATATTTTATTTTATTCACTTCACGTTAAAAATTATATTTTTAACGATAAAACATTTTATTTCAACCTATGAATTTCTATTCAATTCATTCTTTAAATAAAATGTTATTTTTATTTTTCTAACATATTTTAGAAAATTTCGGCGGCATAACGGCACGATACTAGAAACGGGACAAGGCCTAGCCTTATCCCCGGTCTAGTGAAGGCCCACGCCATTCACACATCAATCAAATCACTTTCGTTATGCAAACTACAAAATTTGGGGTAAGAATCTAACCTAGTCTTACTCCTTCGCCTTATAACGGCGCACGTCTAATCCTAACCAATTTATCGATTCGATTTTTCACACCACAAACCACATTCAAACCAATATCTCAATCAATCACCAAACATCCAAACAAACAAGTCCATGGTATGTGGACGGGTGTCGGGTGCTTCTAATAAGCACCGTCTGCATCCTAGTATATATATATATCTAGAAAAAGAGAATTAAGAGTGAGAAGTTCTCACATTTAGCTATCCTAGCTCCACGGCCCTTCTAATGCAGGAAACCTTCGCCAACTCGCCTTTTTGTCGCTTTCGTTGTCCGCTTTCACTACATATGTAAAAATCGAATTTTTACTTCGCTATTCAATATATAATAATCATATTATTATTTTTTTTTTTTTTTACTCGAAGTTCAATATATAAAAATCCTATTTTTAACTCGAAGTTCAATATATAAAAATTCTATTTTTAACTCGAAGTTCAATATATAAAAATTCTATTTTTAACTCGAAGTTCAATATATAAAAATTCTATTTTTAACTCGAAGTTCAATATATAAAAATCATATTTTTATGCCGAAGTTCAATATATAAAAATCATATTTTTATGCTTTAAAAATCAATTCTTTTTCCTTTTTAAAAATCAAATCTGTTACTTTTTTTTAAAATCAAATCTGTTTCTTTTTTTTTTTTTTTTTTTTTTTCTTATCTGATGGATGAATCAGGTTTTGGGGAAATAGGGGGGGGGCCAGAGTCAAAAGGAGGGAGTTATTATATTTTTTTTTTTTTTTTTTTTTTATTTAATTATTTTATTTTCGAAGAAGTTGACTTTTCACACATGACCTCTAAACGAGGCCCACCGCCTGTCGTCCATAGCGTTTCACCCCCATTCCGAACACAATGGGATATGCCACGCAAGCTGATTCGGCTGTTACAATCAGTTTCCGTTAAATTTACATTTAAATCTCTATATTGAATTTTAAACGTACATTTCAAATTACCGGGGTCACATACTAACTAGAAAAATTCCAGAAAAATATTTTCTAGCTTCGTATTGACGATACGGTCCTAACAAAACTAGTTTCGTCGAATTCTGAGACCGTTGGAAAAATGGCCATTTTCCAGTCGATTGAAATCAACTGAAACTGGTCAAACGCGTTTTCCTTTGCCACGCTCACATATTGATTCGAAAAATTATGAAATTTGAAACCTAGTAATAATTCGACATCACGGACCCAACAAAAGTGGTTTCGTCGAAATCCGAGGTCATTTGCAAAATGTCCATTTTTAAGGGCCTGAATTCCATAGCGACTATTCAGAATTTTCAACTGGACATATCTTTTGATTCCTGATATGAAATCTTGATTTTTCGGATTCGTTAGAAAGATATTCACTATTAGATTCCATTATTTTTGGTTTCACTAAAATCCGGATTGTTTTGCACCCGGTACATTCAATTGAAGTTTGAAATCGAATTATCGAACTACCGCGCCATTTTCAATTCCTTTTAATTATATATAATTATTATATATTCTAACGACGACGTATATAATATATACGTTCTAATTCTATTCAAAATAAATTTCACGTCGATATTATTTAAAATAATTCATTTCAAATAATTAAAATTCGCTAATATTGCCAAAATAAAAATTTTAAACTGGCCCAGATTTTACGGGTTGTTACACGAAACCCGTTCCGTGTTATACGGCGTGGTCCCTTGAATTACTCTCTTTTAAAGTAAAGTTTTAAATAACTGTTTTGGTTCTCACACTAGTCACATGACTGACTTGGAGTTTATTGTTTTAACCTAAACTCTGGGTGCCCCTATTTTCGACACGGGCAGCTAGTAGTTTTGGTTTTGCAGATTTATATTCACAGGATCCTGGTTTACAGCTGGAATGATATCCGGAAAGCTCTATACCCGTATATCACCTTCAGTTGTGCTTGTATTATTTTCCGCTGCTATGTAATTTATTGTAATCTCTGATATTTATCGAATGTAATTTATTCATTTATACTCTGTATATTCTTGTATTATGATGGAATTGTTGTAATAGCAATGAAATGTTCTTCCGTCTGCGTTCTGATTTTTCTTGTCCTCACAGTAATTCGTTCTTTCTCATCTCTTCGGAGACCGGGGAAGTTCGGGTCGCTTCATTTGGTATCAGAGCTTTGGTTTATAGAGCTCGAGAACAAGACACATTAGAACCATACGAAAGAATTCATCAGATATTGGATTAGTAATATCCAATTAGAATGACTCGTTAGAGATAGGATCAGTAGTATCCTAGAATGAGTGTGAAGAGTATATTTTTCAATTGAAAACAATTTTGTTTGAAAATTTAAATCGTTTTATACGTATTTGAATAATTATTTATATTGATTTGGATAATCCAATATATAAAGATTTTGCATATACACGTCATGAACGTATATTCGAAGTTTTAATATACTGGATAGATATGGAATCATACTCTAGTGGCCCGAAGATGGTTCTGATGGTTGAGTACTCGTCGTCAGCATTTATATTCGAGTGACGAAGGTGTGATTTCTATATATTTCCATTAGACTGGTGTGAGAACCAAAACTTATATAGATAAATTTATTGTAGTGATTTGGCATCAAGAACATGATTTTTTGTATATGTATCAAAATTATGAATTTGAAACGTTAATCCACTAATTGATTGATGTTTGTGTTGTTTGTTTATTTTTTTGATAAATTTCGAACCATTATGCCTAATTGTACCAAATATTGAACTGTATTGAAAATTGGTCGCATTTTCTTGCATATACATGTACTTACATTGAACAGGTCATAGCAAGGAGGCTAGAGCAGAGAATAAAATTTGTTTGCCCGACAAATAGGTACATATTTACTATAATTTACTTTTTTGTTTGGGTGATGATGATTTTATGAGCCTATTGGCTAGCCGCTTGGATTTTTATTTTTATTTTTGAGATCAGAAGGCCTGTATGGCAATTTTGGGATTTTCCCGTGGCTCCCGGTGCAGGGGAGGTTATGGCGAAATTTTTCAAAAATTTAGTGTGTTAGCCAAATTTTTGAAGAATTTGAAAATTCTCAGAAACTGAAAAGTTGGAGAATGGAAGCCAGATCGAACGTAGAGTTGATTAATCAAACCACTTTCCACTTTATTCCTTTTCGGGGACGAAAAGTTTTAAGTGGGGGAGATTGTAATAACCCGAAAATCTGAGCCAGTTTAAAAATTTTATGTTGGCAATTTTATCGAATTTTGAACATTTAAATTGAATTATTTTAAATAATATCGACGGAAGATTTATTTTAAATTGAATTTGAATGTGTATTTTATATACGTCGTCGTTAGAATATTTATATATAATTATAAATAGAACTGAAAATGGCGCGGTAGTTCGATAATTCGATTTCAAACTTCAATTGAATGTACCGGGTGCAAAATAAACCGGATTTTAGTGAAACCAAAAATAATACGATCTAATTGAGAATATCTTTCCAACGAATCCGAAAAATTGAGATTTCATAGCGGGAATCAAAAGATATGTCCAGTTGAAAATTCTGAATAGTCGCTATGGAATTCAGGCCCTTAAAAATGGGAATTTTGCAAACGACCTCGGATTTCGACGAAACCACTCTTTTTGGATCCGTGATGTCAAATTATTGCTAGGTTTCAAATTTCATAATTTTTTGAATCAATATATGAGCGTGGCAAAGGAAAACGCGTTTGACCAGTTTCAGTTGATTTTAATCAACTGAAAAATGGCCATTTTTTCAACGGTCTCAGAATTCGACGAAACTAGTTTTGTTAGGACCGTATCATCAATACGAAGCTAGAAAATATTTTTTTGAAATTTTTAGAGTTCGTATGTGACCCCGGTAAATTGAAATGCACGTTCAACTTCAATATATAGAGTTATATGTTGATTTTGACGAAAACTAGTCGAAACAATCGAATCAGCTTACGATACATATCCCATTGTGTTCGGAATGGGGGTAGTTAGCTGTGGACGACAAGCGGTGGGCCTCGTTATGAGGTCGAAAATAAAAGTTGCTTTTTGGTGAAAAATAAAATAATTAAAAATTTAAACCCTCTCCCCTATTATACTCAGCCCCCCTCCCCCCCCCCCCCCCGATTAGAAAATCATTTCAAAAAAACAAAATATTTTATCATTAAAATATAATTTTAACGTGAATGCGAATAAATAAATATTCATTTACAAACCGGATGGTTTGTTTATGTACACTAATTTGACTGATATTGATTGGGACGATAAATTTTACACATCGCCCAATTGCACGAATAAAAACCTGTGTTTGTTGATTTGAAACACCACACGGGTGTTGGGATGAAATTTGAAGTTCACTCATCCTGATTGATTAAATATGTCGATCGATTGATTAACAGGCTGTTATAAGCGTTAGATATCTATATTTGATGCTTATACAGTGTAGTGCACTTTGGATGATGGTTGATTGTTTTTCAATGCTATTATATACGTGTGATGTATGAAAATCCATATAATTAACATTATATGGTGATTGATTGGGCCTCATTCCAATTTAGAAAATAAAGAATATTATAAAATAAAGGTTCATGTGTTGAACGTACTCATCCGTTGAGATTAGTCATGTGTTGAACGAAATATTTTAATAATAAAATTTACATCTTTATCAATAAAAAAAATAAAGGTTCATGTGTTGACCGTACTCATCCGTTGAGAGTAGTCATGTGTTGAACGAAATATTTTAACAATAAAATTTACATCTTTATCATATATGAAATTAGAAACTAACTGGAAAATGGATAAGATGAGCGGTCTCCTGGATATTGATCTGATGTTGGTTTCGGCCTTCGGGGTTAATATTTAGGGAATCGTTCTCTTACTAATTTACGGTTGGAGTCTGATTTGAAATCAAACGATAGATACCATATTTTTATAAAATATATTAAATAACAAAATTAGTCACACATGGACAGTACTCATTCGTTGAGATTAGTCATGTATTGACAAAAATATAGATTCATGTATTGAATAAAATAAATATTCATTTGTTGAATAGAATAACGGAATTATTGAAATATATAAAGCCGTGTTGATTAGAGATGCGCTATTTTGTCGCGAACGATATTTATATCGATTATATTCGTTTTATAATGAATATTGAAAAGAGATTTAAAAATCGAATATTTAGAAAACGAAATTGAATTGAATAGGAAACGAATTCAAATTGAATTGAATAGGAAACGAATTCAAATTGAATTGAATAGGAAACGAATTTGAATTGAATTGAATAGAAAACGAATTTGAATTGAATTGAATAGAAAACAAATTCGAATTAAATTGAATAGAAAACGAATTCGAATTGAATTGAAAAGAAAACGAATTTGAATTGAATTGAAATTTGAATTGAATTAAAATTAATTTGAAACGAATTTATAAGGAAAAATTTACTTTTGATTTGAATTTGAAATGGAAGTTGAAATTGTTCTTGAAACGAATTCAAAACTATTTATAAATTTCGTTTTAAATAGAAATCGATGAAATATATATTATATATATATTATAATGGCCTAAGTAGAACGCGCCACGCCGCGGCAGTTCGCGAATTTCGACCATTGACTTCAAACGGACATTACGGGAGATCCGACCGTCGGATTCTCCTAAAACCGGAAACGTTGAGTTCGTATCGAAAAGCGCTTTCTAACAAATATTAGGAATTTGAAATATAACAGTTGGATTTGGAGATATGTCCAAATCAAATTTAGAAAAGGTCGCTGTAAGTGCAGTTCGATGACCGTTGATGGAAATCGACTATACGGGCCTGGATAAAATTATTAAAAGTAGTAATAATTAGTGTAAAATCATAAGAAATGATTTCGGAAAATTGGGATGAAAAACTCCATATTTGAAAAGATAAAAATAGATTTTTATCAAAATGAACTAGTTTTGAACTAAAATTAAAACCCGTTTATTTTTAAATAAATAAATTGGATTTGAAATGGGTTGTAAATAGAATTGATTTGTGGGTTTATCGTGAACAGTGTATTAAACAACACTTATTCTTTAACCCGATAATAAATAGATTATGATTTGGGTTTATCGTGAACTGTGTTTTAAATGACATTAGTTCTTTAACCCAGTAAAAGGAGTTTTAATGAATTTGTAATAAGATTGAAATGTGAATTGATAATTTAAATTATCAAATTTACAATGTGAGCGAGAATAGAGTATCGCCAGTTTTGCTCCAATGCGATAGTCAAATCTTTAATTTGATTTGAACGGGAAATGGTAATTAATTTTACCGATAACACCGTGGTGTTAGATATGGAGTATTACCAGTTTTGCTTCATGGGATGAATAGGTTGGGATTGGGAAATAAAATAAATAATTACTTCGGTGTGGTTCGCTAATCTCGACTAGTTTAGAAAACCGTAATCCGGTTTGAAATGACATCCAAATGAAGATTAAAGAATAAATTTTAAAGAATTTATCTTGGATAAAATTAATGGGAACCTTTCCCTAAGAATTGAAATTTAGAAACTAGCTGTAGGTTAGCTAAGAAGAATGGTTTCCTGGGTATTGATCTGATGTTGGTTTCGGCCTTCGGGGTTAATGTTTGGGAAATTGTTCTCTAGCTGATTTACAGTTAGTGACTAATGAATTGGAATGAGGCGTATGTTGTGTTTGTGTAACATTTGTTTTAATATACGCGGGTTGTTCGGAAAGGCCGGGTTTATACCCATTCTGAATAACCGATTCGACTATAATTCAAAGATGAAGACGGTGGTCGAAGACCGGAAGTCTTCACATCGTTTGGGTGATTACTGATGATCTTGATTGGGCCGTACTCCCAAGATGAGGGAATCAGTTGGTGGTCGTCCAGACGTACCTGGAGATCGATGGATATGCGAGGAAAGTGCCTCCGGTTTCATTCAAACCCAGAACGAACTTGTAAAGGGATTGTGTGTCTGACATTGGATTCTATTCTGTGTTGATTGATTTCTGTTAAATATATATCTGTTTGGCGGCGGAGAATTTATTCTCTTGCTTAACGCCCTTCTCTGAGACATACGAGCTTAGAGGTTATATATCGATGGATATCAATCGCATGGCATGAATTGCCTGTGTGGCACGCTGAGTTGCATAGATCAAAGCTTCTGTTGAAAAGCAAAGCCTTGTGGTTGATGATCAAAGCACACCCTACGTGGCAGCTTTGTGTATAGCGTGGATTCGCGAGCCTCACACCTCGGTATGAGTTAAAAACGGGATAAGAACTGCAGGGAGAGCACAACGTTTCTTTCTAGCTTTGGTGGTATCAGTGACTTACCAGCCCTGACATTTATATACTTTTCACCTATGTGGTTGTTGGATGAGGCGCCTCGATTTTAGGTCTGTAAGGACCGGGAAACGTGTGTTCAGGCATAACTAATCCTTAAACGTAAGAGAGGACCGGCCCTGAAGCATCCAAGGGTTTCCCAGAGTGCGTATCCCTGGGACATTTGCTAGAGTGTCTCGAAAGCGGAGAGGAGCTTGCCCCTTGCCTCGACTCATGACAGAAATCCAATTTCCAATACGTGTATTCGGTTTTAATTGTAGAACTAGTATGGCGACATGATATATGGTACCCATGCCGTCTATGATTTATATTTATGATTGAAATTATTTTGACACTATACACTTATTATAGTATCAAATGATTTGTTTTAAACGTACCAAGCATGTTTGGCTATTATAAGGGAAAACCCTATCCTCATGGTTGTGTTGCATTGTGTGAGGGAACCTGGGTCTTATAATAGCTTCATTTTTAGAAAAAAGCATTGCGTTGTCTTTTCTATGCACTAGTATTCTTGGGAGGAAACCCGTTTCGTATTATACGGCGTGGTGCCTTGAATTACTCTCTTTTAAAGTAAAGTTTTAAATAACTGTTTTAGTTCTCACACCAGTCACATGACTGACCTGGAGTTTATTGTTTTAACCTAAACTCTGGGTGCCCCTATTTTCGACACGGGCAGCTAGTAGTTTTGGTTTTGCAGATTTATATTCACAGGATCCTGGTTTACAGCTGGAATGATATCCGGAAAGCTCTGTATCCGTATATCACCTTCAGTTGTGCTTGTATTATTTTCCGCTGCTATGTAATTTATTGTAATCTCTGATATTTATCGAATGTAATTTATTCATTTATACTCTGTATATTCTTGTATTTTGATGGAGTTGTTGTAATAGCAATGAAATGTTCTTCCGTCTACGTTCTAATTTGTCTTGTCCTCAGAGGAATTCGTTCTTTCTCATATCTTCGGAGACCGGGGAAGTTCGGGTCGCTTTATTGACTGAGCAGGTTGCTTAGTGACTAAGTAATCAGGTAAAACACTGCCGCACGTTTGCTATTCTACATTTTAAAGCATCTACATCACTCATCATTTGCATATTGCCGTTTGGACCCTGCATCCGTGCCAATAAGATCAAGAAAGTTTCAAAATATTAGTGAAACTTTGATGATTACATCGAATAACAAGGTTTCTTGGTGCCCAAGTAACCAGGTAAAGCACTGCCGCATGTTTGAAACTCTACTATTTCAAATACATATAATACTCATCATTAAATAATTGTGTTTTTAAAAACACGTTTCGACTTTGGGAGTAGAATTTGTGTGAATAAGACGAAAAAGTTTTCAAATATTAGTAGAAAATTCATATTTTCATATTGACTGAGCAGATTGCTTAGTGACTAAGTAATCAGGTAAAACACTGCCGCATGTTTGCTATTCTACATTTTAAAGCATCTATAACACTCATCATTTGCATATTACCGTTTGGACCCTAGATCCGCGCCAATAAGATCAAGAAACTTTCAAAATATAAGTGAAACTTTGATGTTTGCATCGAAAAAGTAGGTTTCTTGGTGCTCAAGTAATCAGGTAAAACACTGCCGCATGTTTGAAACTCTACCATTTCAAATACATACAACACTCATCATTAAATAATAGTGTTTTTAAAAACATGTTTCAACTTTGGGAGTAGAATTTGTGTGAATAAAACGAAAAAGTTTTCAAATAGAATATTCATATTTTCATATAGACTGAGCAAGTTGCTTAGTGACTAAGTAATCAGGTAAAACACTGCCGCATGTTTGCTATTCTATGTTTTAAAGCATCTATAACACTCATCATTTGTATACTACCATTTGGACCCTGGATCCGCGCCAATAAGATCAAGATAGTTTCAAAATATAAGTGAAACTTTGATGTTTGCATCGAATAAGTAGGTTTCTTGGTGCTCAAGTAACCCGGTAAAACACTGCCGCATGTTTGAAACTCTACAATTTCGAATACATATAACACTCATCATTAAATAATAGTGTTTTTAAAAACACATTTCAAATTTGGTAGTAGAATTTGTGTGAATAAGACGAAAAAGTTTTCAAATATTAGTAGAATATTCATATTTTCATATTGATTGAGAAGGTTGCTTAGTGATTAAGTAATCAGGTAAAACACTGCCGCATGTTTGCTATTCTGCATTTTAAAGCATCTAAACACTCATCATTTGCATATTACCGTTTGAACCCTGGATCCGCGCCAATAAGATCAAGAAAGCTTCAAAATATAAGTGAAACTTTGATGTTTGCATCGAATAAGTTGGTTTCTTGGTGCTCAAGGTAACCCGGTAAAACACTGCCGCATGTTTGAAACTCTACAATTTCAAATACATATAATACTCATCATTAAATAATAGTGTTTTTAAAAACACGTTTGCACTTTAGGAGTAGAATTTGTGTGAATAGGACGAAAAGGTTTTCAAATATTAGAAGAATATTCGTATTTTCATATGGACTAAGCAGGTTGCTTAGTGACTAAGTAATCAGGTAAAACACCACCGCTTGTTTGCTATTCTACATTTTAAAGCATCTACAACACTCATCATTTGCATATTACCGTTTGGACCCTGGATCCGCGCCAATAAGATCAAGAAAGTTTCAAAAAATAAGTGAAACTTTGATGTTTGCACCGAATAAGTAGGTTTCTTGGTGCTCAAGTAATCAGGTAAAACACTGCCGCATGTTTGAAACTCTACCATTTCAAATACATATAATACTCATCATTAAATAATAGAGTTTTTAAAAACTCCTTTCGACTTTGGAAGTAGAATTTGAGTGACTAGACGAAAAGGTTTTCAAATATGGGTAGAATATTCATATTTTCATATTGACAGAGCATGTTGCTTAGTGACTAAGTAATCAGGTAAAACACTGCCGCGTGTTTGCTATTCTACAATTTAAAACATCTATAACACTCATCATTTGCATATTACCGTTTGGTCCCTGAATCCGCGCCTATAAGATCAAAGTAAGTTTCAAAATATAAGTGAAACTTTTATGTTTGCATCGAATAAGTAGGTTTCTTGGTGCTCAAGTATTCAGGTAAAACACTGCCGAATGTTGGAAACTCTACCATTTTAAATATATATAATAATCATCATCGAATAATAGTGTTTTTAAAAACATGTTTCAACTTTGGGAGAATAATTTGTGTGAAAAAGACGAAAAAGTTTTCAAATATTAGTAGAATATTCATTTTTTCATATTGACTGAGCAGGTTGCTTAGTGACTAAGTAATCAGGTAAAACACTGCTGCATGTTTGCTATTCTACATTTTGAAGCATCTATAACACTCATCATTTGAATATTACCGTTTGGACCCTGGATCCGTACCAATAAGGTCAAGAAAGTTTCAAAATATATGTGAAACTTTGATGTTTGCATCGAATAAGTAGGTTTCTTGGTGCTCAAGTAATCAGGTAAAACAGTACCGCATGTTTGAAACTCTACCATTTCAAATACATACAATACTCATCATTAAATAATAGTGTTTTTAAAAACACGTTTCGACTTTGGGAGTATAATTTATGTGCATAAAACCAAAAAGTTTTTAAATATTAATAGAATATTAATATTTTCATATAGATTGAGCAGGTTGCTTAGTGACTAAGTAATCAGGTAAAACACTGCCGCATGTTTGCTATTCTATATTTTAAAGCATTTATAACACTCATCATTTGCATATTACTGTTTGGACCCTGGGTCCGCGCCATTAAGATCAAGAAAGTTTCAAAATATAAGTGAAACTTAGATGTTTGCATCGAATAAGTTGGTCTCTTGGTGCTCAAGTAATCAGGTAAAACACTGCCGCATGTTTGAAACTCTACCATTTCAAATACATATAATACTCATCATTAAATAATAGAGTTTATAAAAAAACATTTCGACTTTAGGAGTAGAATTTGTGTGAATAAGACGAAAAGGTTTTCAAATATTAGTAGAATATTCATATTTTCATTTTGACTGAGCAGGTTGCTTAGTGATTAAGTAATTAGGTAAAACACTGTCGCATGTTTGCTATTCTACATTTTAAAGCATTTATAACAGTCATCATTTGCATATTATCGTTTGGACCCTGGATCCGCGCCAATAAGATCAAGAAAGCTTCAAAATATAAGTGAAACTTTGATGTTTGCATCGAATAAGTAGGTTTCTTGGTGCTGAAGTAATCAGGTAAAACACTACCGCATGTTTGAAACTCTGTCATTTCAAGTACATATAATACTCATCATTAAATAATAGTGTTTTTAAAAACATGTCTCGATTTTGGGAGTAGAATTTGTGTGAATAAGACGAGAAAGTTCTCAAATATTAGTAGAATATTCATATTTTCATATTGACTGACCAGGTTGCTTAGTGACTAAGTAATCAGGTAAAACACTACCACATGTTTGCTATTCTACATTTTAAAGCATCTATAACACTCTTCATTTGCATATTACCGTTTGGACCCAGGATCCGCGCCAATAAGATCAAGAAAGTTTCAAAATATAAGTGAAACTTTGATGTTTACATCGAATAAGTAGGTTTCTTAGTGCTCAAGTAATCAGGTAAAACACTGCCGAATGTTTGACACTCTACCATTTCAAATACATATAATAATCATCGTTAAATAATAGTGTTTTTAAAAACACGTTTCGACTTTGGGAGTAGAATTTGTGTGAATAAGACGAAAAAGTTTTCAAATATTAGTAGAATATTCATTTTTTCATATTGACTGAGCAGGTTGCTTAGTGACTAAGTTATCGGGTAAAAGACTGCCGCATGTTTGCTATTCTACATTTTAAAGCTTATATGACACTCAGCATTTGCATATTACAGTTTGGACCCTGGATATGTGCTAATAAGGTCAAGAAAGTTTCAAAATATAAGTGAAACTTTGATGTTTGCATCGAATAAGTAGGTTTCATGGTGCTCAAGTGATCAGGTAAAACACTGCCGCATGTTTGAAACTCTACCATTTCAAATACATACAATTCTCATCATTAAACAATAGTGTTTTAAAAAACTCATTTCGACTTTGGGAGTAGAATTTGTGTGACTAGACGAAAAAGTTTTCAAATATTGGTAGAATATTCATATTTTCATATTGACAGAGCAGGTTGCTTAGTGACTAAGTAATAAGGTAAAACACTGCCGTGTGTTTGCTATTCTACATTTTAAAACATCTATAACACTCATCATTTGCATATTATCATTTGGACCCTGGATCTACGCCTATAAGATCAAGAAAGTTTCAAAATATAAGTGAAACATTGATGTTTGCATCGAACAAGTAGGTTTCTTGGTGCTCAAGTAATCAGGTAAAACACTGCCGAATGTTTGAAACTCTACCATTTTAAATATATATATTAATCATCATTAAATAATAGTGTTTTTAAAAACACATTTTGACTTTGGGAGAAGAATTTGTGTGAATAAGACGAAAAAGTTTTCAAATATTAGTAGAATATTCATTTTTTTCAAATTGACTGAGCAGGTTGCTTAGTGACTAAGTAATCAGGTAAAACACTACCGCATGTTTGCTATTCTACATTTTAAAGCATCTATAACACTCATCATTTGCATATTACCATTTGGACCCTAGATCCTCGCCGATAAGGTCAAGAAAGTTTCAAAATATAAGTGAAACTTTGATGTTTGCATCGAATAAGTAGGTTTCTTGGTGCTCAAGTAATCAGGTAAAACACTGCCGCATGTTTGAAACTCTACCATTTCAAATACATACAATACTCATCATTAAATGATAGTGTTTTTATAAACACGTTTCGACTTCGGGAGTAGAATTTGTGTGAATAAGACGAAAACGTTTTCAAATATTAGTAGAATATTCATTTTTTCATATTGACTGAGCAGGTTGCTTAGTGACAAAGTTATCAGGTAAAACACTGGCGCATGTTTGCTATTCTACGTTTTAAAGCTTATATAACACTCATCATTTGCATATTACCATTTGGAACCTGGATCCGCGCCAATAAGGTCAAGAAAGTTTCAAATTATAAGTGAAACTTTGATGTTTGCATCGAATAAGTAGGTTTCTTGGTGCTCAAGTAATCAGGTAAAACACTGCAGCATGTTTGAAACTCTACCATTTCAAATACATACAATACTCTTCATTAAATAATATTGTTTTTAAAAACTCATTTTGACTTTGGGAGTAGAATTTGTGTGACTAGACGAAAAAGTTTTCAAATATTGGTAGAATATTCATATTTTCATATTGACAGAGCAGGTTGCTTAGTGACTAAGTAATAAGGTAAAACACTGCCGCGTGTTTGCTATTCTACATTTTAAAACATATATAATACTCATCATTTGCATATTACCATTGGGACCCTGGATCCGCGCCAATAAGATCAAGATAGTTTCAAAATATAAGCGAAACTTTGATGTTTGCATCGAAAAAGTAGGTTTCTTGGTGCTCAAGTAATCTGGTAAAACACTGCCGAATGTTTGAAACTCTGCCATTTTAAATATATATAATAATCGTCATTAAATAATAGTATTTTTAAAAACACGTTTCGACTTTTGGAGTAGAATTTGTGTGAATAAGACAAAAAAGTTTTCAAATATTAGTAGAATATTCATTTTTTCATATTGACTGAGCATGTTGCTTAGTGACTAAGTAATCAGGTAAAACACTGCTGCATGTTTGCTATTCTACATTTTAAAGCATTTATAACACTCCTCATTTGCATATTACCGTTTGGACCCAGGATCGTCGCTTTCCTATGAATTAGAAAAGCGCGACATTTAAATTAAATTCTGCAAGCATACAGGTGTGTAGCATACAGGTCGAACACAGGGAGGTGTTATTCAAAATTATTATCTATTTATTCTTGGGCGAGTTAGACGGAGTTTGGAGTTGTTGTTTTTTATGTTGTTGAAATTACTCTGAATCTAATCATTATCAAATTCAACAATTGAAAAGAAAAGGAACAATTACTAGAAAAAGAGAATAACAACTAGAACAATAACAGAAATTAAAGGTAGGATTCCTGTTGAAACTAATCAAACAGTGAATCGCTAACAAGCAGTAATAAAAGACAATAACAATATGCGTTCTACCAAAACCTACTTAGGTAGATAACACAAATTGTTATGAAATTAAAATAATAATAAAACTAGAAATGAAAAGACTTTTATTAGAGCAAAGGAGAATACAGAATAGAAAAATGAATGAATGTCATTTACAATGGGACATCATGTATATTTATAGAGATGTAGACCAAATCCTAATCAAATCAATGACTAAATGGCCCTCTTTTCTCAAGAAGTAATATCAAATCTCTTGCCTTCCTTGACCAAGCTTGATTGGAAAGCAAATCACGGTGAATATCTTCCAAATCTTCCCTATCTTCCATGTGGCAAATTGATTGATTGATTGATGAGCAGATTGTATGTGATTAATTCTTTCAAACAAGGATACTCATTAGACTCCAAAGGCAACAAAGGATAAAATCTTCAAAATTGATCTTTTCTTGGCAATATTTTTATCAGAAATTCTTCTAATTGGAATTTGAAAAATGAATGTTCTGAATTGATTTCCATGATTACTCCTGAAAGGTCCATTAGTGAATATCATACATACACATGACTATGTATATATATAATATAACACTAATTAATATATCCTTCATAGCAAAGGGGCAGTGTGAACGCGTTCCGTTCTTTGGCAAAAAGTGAGCTCGACGGGGATCGAACTCAGGTCTCTCAGTACAAATTTCCATTCAATTACCAGTGATCTACAACGTCTTTTGTAATTGAGATGGCTTTAATACGGGGAAGTAGCTTTTTATCTGTAGTTGGCCTTTAATTTGAAACGAAGGAGGCATTTCTTGACATCCTGTACAAACACACAAAAGTAACCAAAGTATCATTTATTTATTTACAAAAGATAAAATATACGAGCATAAAATAAACACATTTCTATTTTATCAAATACCCCCACACTTATCTTTTACTCGTCCTCGAGTAAAAAGAAAATGAAAAACTAACTAGATAGGTCGCACTTTCGTAGGAAACACGATTGCATTGAGCGTATGCAACAAGCCGTTAAACCTCTAGGTGTCCCTAGTAGGACGAGTGGTGTCTCGTGAGGGTTCTCAGCGGATACTACCCACAAAATCCAAATGCAGTATGCTATGATTCTAATGAAACTACATGAATGCAATGGACATATGCAAATAAAAACGAAAAATGAAAACATGACTTATTTCAGGAAAGTGGTACAACAAATTAAGTTAAAATTTCTGATCAGTTGATTTTATTTTAGATACCTCAACTTGTCACAAATTTTTCAATATAAATCAAGTTTTCAAATGTTAAATTCCAGTTTGGCTAGTTAGTTCGGTCGATAACATAGTGCAGCCATGAAATAAATTCTTAGTTTGCTTGGCACAGTTTGCAAAGTGGTATTCTAATTTTCTCATGTATGGCTAGTCAAATTAATAAGGTCAAGAAGTGTTTGGGCATCATCGCTTATTCTTTATTCTATAAAATTTTAAAATTTATGATTAAGTATATACACCTAACTTAGAAGACCAAGGTTTACCTCCCATGCACTGCCTCGCGGACTAACAGAGAGTAGGTAAAGAGCTTGGCGGATTGTGCAGGCCGACTTTGACTTTGTCAACAACGTGTCGGTAATCCTTAGGTGTCCAATCTCATAATATGAGACCAAGATATTCCAACGCTGACTTTGTCAACAACGTGTCGGATAGAGCTTGGCGGGTTTGCACACCAACGCTTAATATACAAGCAATGTTGGATACCCTTGGATTACTATTATTATTATTGAAAATATAAGCACAAAAGAGAGTTACGCGAATTCAGCTTAACACAACTTAGTTGTAAAGATTCGAAAAGCCAATATATGTATTTTAAGTCCTCCACTTATTTAAACAAAATCTACAATATAGAATAGATTTCATGGCCATCACCTAAGAATCTCCCTATGTACCGGTTACACTATTATCCCTCAAAATTAAACTTTTCATTATATTTCAAATTCGAACTTGGCTGAGAGAGAAAAATACTATCAACTGGCTAAAATTGTAAACTTATTTTGTTGTATCAATTAAAAATGAGTTGTATTTTCCAAAAAAAATAATTATGGTATGTTCGTACAATCTAGAATGCATGATGGTCCTACTTAAATGTATGATAATGAAAAAGAAAATTAAATAAATAAATAAGAAAGATGCAATGCAGACTCCCACCCCCCCCCCCCCCCCCCCCCACACTAGAACTAAATAGTGTCCACACTGTAAACGTTTCCTAAATTTGAAAGATTGTACCCAAAATTGAATGAAATGCAAAATTATTTGAAGAATGAAATGGAGTTTAGCCACTATATGCGAATGAAAATCATATGTACAATGATATATGTGTTGCGGTGCACGCGATGCAAAGAATACCACCATCTTTTCTCCCCACACTTGGTTCTAGCCCTATGAGTCTCATTCCCACTATGTCTAGGCATGTTTTCTAATAAGCAAAGGTTTTTGAAAACCATCTCATCTTTAAACCTAGATTTATAGTCCAGGAGATAAATATCGAGGGTCGTCCTAACATGAAGTTTTTCAACCAAGCCAGCATTCCGAAGATAATTCATGTGTTCAACAAATTTATCAGTGTAATTGTTCAAAAATTTGTGATCGTATAGAAATTCAGTGAAATTTGAAATTCGAGTGTTGTTCAAGACTATGTGATCATTAACTGACAATGTATTTTCGACACTGACAATTTCAAGTTCATTTGAAATCTCAAAATTTTCAAACTTGGATTCGTGGCCTAATTCTGTTTCATCCTCATTCGGCAACTCCTCTTCATTCAATCCAAAAAATTCATGTTCATTGAAATTCTTCTCCAACTCTGAGTTTTTGAAAAATTCAACATTTTCATTTTGTTCAACTTCTAGGATTTCAAGATTTTCACAGCCTGAAAGAGGAAGGTCAAAATCTAAGCTTAAATCTTTGTTCTGAAAAGGGTTGAAGTCCAAATCATTTGTTGAATTTTGAAAATCTTCATCAAGATGATTATTCTCAATTTCCAAAGTCGTTATTTGAAAATTTTCAATGTCAGTAAAGAATGGATTATCTTCTGATTCATCGCTTGTTTGAATTTGATTCTGTTGCTCTCGTTGTTCTTTCAAAGATGTCAATAAACAAAGAAGTTCATCAGCCTTTTTATTTAGTCTTTCTTCCCTCTCTCTAAGAATGTTAAGACGATCGTTCATTTGAGAGCTCTCATTTTGGATTTCTTGATTCTCAAAATTGTCTGAGTTTTCAGAAAATTGACATTGATATTGGAAATCATTTTGATTTTGAAAATTAGGTTCATAACCAAAAACGTTGAAATTCGAAGGAAAATTGCAATTTTGGTTAATCTCAAGATGTGGATATGGGTTGTAAATTTGGAAATTTTGATCGATTTGAAAATCATTTTCAAAATTATTTTCAAACTGGTTTCCAACCTCATATTGATGTTGATCAAAGGTTTGTTGCGATTCAAAACCGTTTTGATGTGGATGTGGCCCATAATCGAGATTATTGAAATTTAAATTGAAATCATCATTTCAATTATATCTATGATTTTGAAAACGTTGGTCATTTGAATTTTTTTGAATATTGTTGGCATTGGGCTCACGAAATTTTGGAAAATTTTGCCTCATGAGTTGTAATTCAAAATCATATTCTTCAAGAGGACGTCTACTCCGACTATTATCCCACATTTCTCTCAAGGATTTTTTTGAATCAGACATTTGAATGAAGTTGACGGAAGACAGAAATTATTCTCACTTCAAAATAATATAAAATAATGAGTTATGCTCTATTAATTAACTGACTCAATTAGAAGGGGGAAGAGGGTCTTATGGCCGTTCACGTATAGTATAAATACTAAGGGATACGACCAATGTTTTACGGGTAGTATGCAACCTCTTTTGCTAATAGTTCAATAAATTGAACTACTATATATCCGCGATCTAATTATGCGAGACAGTCAACTTCACAAAACACCACTTTTCAATTGTATTATTTTGAAAAGTCTTTTTTTATTGTTGAAAACAATGAGAATGAAGATTTCAGTTATGGAAATATCAGTCTGCACCAAATTATTTCAGAAATTACAGTCACAGAAATATAAATTGCGGAATTAAATTTTTTTACAATCAAGCCGCTGCCCCTGCAGAAGATTTTTACAACAATTTCTATATTTTTCAAAGCAGCTTCAGCACCTGTAGAGTTTAGAAAAATATTACCGTGGGGTATGGCAATCTGTCCAGAAAAATTGAGCAGTATTAATGATTGAAATCCATTATTTGCAAATCTGTTGACCTTTGAATCCTTGTTCGTTGCTTGAATCTGTTCCTTCCTTTGGCCTTTGATTTGAATTTCACCTCTTCTTCTTCTTCTTTTTTGAGAGAGAGAGAGAAAGGTAGCAAAATCAACAAAAGAAATAAAAGAAAGAAAAGAAAAAGAAAAAAAAATTATGAAGGAGAGAGCTGGAAAGAAATAAATGAAATAATGGAAAGAGAGAATGTAGGAGGTGAATGAGAAATGCAATTGGAAAGAAATAAATAAAAAGAAAAGAATTCAATTTTTTTTTGAAAATTTGAACAAGAAGAAAGGGAAAGAAATGAATGAGAAAAAGAAAAACAAAAAAGGGAAAAAATGAAAAAAGGAAGGAAATAAGGAAAAAAAACAAGGTTTTTTGAGTAGAGAGGAAGGGTAGAAGGAATTGAGGAAAGAAATAAAAGCAGACAAAAACAAGAAAGAAATCAACGTAGATAGAGAAAAAAATGCAAAAGTTTTTTTTTTAGAAAATTGTAGACAAAAGATGGAAACAAATAAAAAGAAAAGGAAAGAGAAAAGAAAATTGTGAAAATCAACAAGGTGGTAGAAAGATGGAAAGAAAGATTAGAGGAAGTGAGAGAGAGTTGTAATTAGAAAGCAATCGATAAAAAAAATGCAAGATTTTTTTTTGGTTATTGTTGTAAAAGAATGGAAACCAGTGTATTGACAATTGGAAAGAAGTAAAAGGAAGGAAGGAATAAATAGAAACCAATTAAAGAAAATTTGGCAAATTAAATGTACAACAATAATGAACAATAAAAATAAAGTAAAAATTGGAAAGAAGGAATAGATGAAGAGGGAAAGAAAAAAAAGAAATATAAAAGGAAAAACAAAAATGAAAAGGAAAAAAAATCAAGAGAATTTGGCAAGTTCTATTTTTTTTTTATTATTATTATTTGTCTAAAGTAGGAATGAATTTGCAAGAGGGAAACAAATAAATGAAAGAAAGGGGAAAAAGGAAAGAGGTTGAAAACAGGAAAGAAACAAAAGAAAAATGGAAATTTTTTTTTTTTTTTTTTAACTTGTAAAAGAAGAATGAGAAGTAATTGTATTGAAAATTGGAAAGGAGGAATAAAGAGGAAAGAAAGGAAATTTGTAAGAGAAGAAAAGAAATCAAATGAATTGAGAACAAGAAAGAAAAAGAAGAAAAGAAAAAAAATTGCAAAAGAGGAATCTTTTTTTTTTTGAAATTTGTAAAAAGAAAAAGAATGTAGACGATTGGAAAGAAAGTGGAAAGATGGAAAGAAAAAAGGAAAATTAACAGTTTTTTTTTTAGGCTTGTAAAACAAGAAAGAAATTTGTACAAAGGAGGAAATGATTAGGAAAAAAAGGAAAGAAGTAAAGAAAAAAATGGCAAAGACAGAAAATCAATGAAAATGGCAAGTTATTTTTTTTCTCTTGCTTAGAAGATTACAGTATCATTGAATAATACCAAATCTATTCAATCAAGATTTTTTTTCTATATACACAAGAAAACAAAAAGAAAATGAATTAAAATAAAAAAAACTAACACGAATCAGAAATTAAATAAATAATAAAATTTAGTGTTTACCTCCCTGGCAACGGCGCCAAAAACTTGATCGTCGCTTTCCTATGAATTAGAAAAGCGCGACATTTAAATTAAATTCTGCAAGGATACAGGTGTGTAGCATACAGGTCGAACAAAGGGAGGTGTTATTAAAAATTATTATCTATTTATTCTTGGGCGAGTTAGACGGAGTTTGGAGTTGTTGTTTTTTATGTTGTTGAAATTACTCTGAATCTAATCAGTATCAAATTCAACAATTGAAAAGAAAAGGAACAATTACTAGAAAAAGAGAATAACAACTAGAACAATAACAGAAATTAAAAGTAGGATTCCTGTTGAAACTAATCAAACAGTGGATCGCTAACAAGCAGTAATAAAAGACAATAACAATATGCGTTCTACCCAAACCTAATTAGGTAGATAACACAAATTGTTTTGAAATTAAAATAACAATAAAACTAGAAAAGAAAAGACTTTTATTAGAGCAAAGGAGAATACAGAATAGAAAAATGAATGAATGGCATTTACAACGGGACATCATGTATATTTATAGAGATGTAGACCAAATCCTAATCAAATCAATTACTAAATGGCCCTCTTTTCCCAAGAAGTAATATCAAATCTCTTGCCTTCCTTGACCAAGCTTGATTGGAAAGCAAATCACAGTGAATATCTTCCAAATCTTCCCTATCTTCCATATGGCAAATTGATTGATTGATTGATGAGCAGATTGTATGTGATTAATTCTTTCAAACAAGGATACTCATTAGACTCCAAAGGCAACAAGGGATAAAATCTTCAAAATTGATCTTTTCTTGGCAATATTTTAATCAGAAATTCTTCTAATTGGAATTTGAAAAATGAATGTTCTGAATTGATTTCCATGATTACTCCTGAAAGGTCCATTAGTGAATATCATACATACACATGACTATGTATATATATAATATAACACTAATTAATATATCCTTCATAGCAAAGGGGCAGTGTGAACGTGTTCCGTTCTTTGGCAAAAAGTGAGCTCGACGGGGATCGAACTCAGGTCTCTCAGTACAAATTTCCATGTAATTACCAGTGAGCTACAACGTCTTTTGTAATTGAGACGGCTTTAATACGGGGAAGTAGCTTTTTATCTGTAGTTGGCCTTTAATTTGATACGAAGGAGGCATTTCTTGACATCCTGTACAAACACACAAAAGTAACCAAAGTATCATTTATTTATTTACAAAAGATAAAATATACGAGCATAAAATAAACACATTTCTATGTTAATCAAATACCCCCACACTTATCTTTTACTCGTCCTCGAGTAAAAAAGAAAATGAAAAACTAACTAGATAGGTCGCACTTTCGTAGGAAACACGATTGCATTGAGCGTATGCAACAAGCCGTTAAACCTCTAGGTGTCCCTAGTAGGACGAGTGGTGTCTCGTGAGGGTTTTCAGCGGATACTACCCACAAAATCCAAATGCAGTATGCTATGATTCTAATGAAACTACATGAATGCAATGGACATATGCAAATAAAAACGAAAAATGAAAACACGACTTATTTCAGGAAAGTGGTACAACAAATTAAGTTAACAATTTTTGATCAGTTGATTTTATTTTAGATACCTCAACTTGTCACAAATTTTTCAATATAAATCAAGTTTTCAAATGTTAAATTCCTGTTTGGCCAGTTAGTTCGGTCGATAACATAGTGCAGCCATAAAATAAATTCTTAGTTTGCTTGGCACAGTTTGCAAAGTGGTATTCTAATTTTCTCATGTATGGCTAGTCAAATCAATAAGGTCAAGAAGTGTTTGGGCATCATCGCTTATTCTTTATTCTATAAAATTTTAAAATTTATGATTAAGTATATACACCTAACTTAGAAACCAAAGTAAAACACTGCCGCATGTTTGAAACTCTACCATTTCAAATACATACAATACTCATCATTAAATAATAGTGTTTTTAAAAACTCATTTCGACTTTGGGAGTAGAATTTGTGTGACAAGACGAAAAAGTTTTTAAATAATGGTAGAATATTCATATTTTCATATTAACAGAGCATGTTCCTTAGTGACTATGTAATAAGGTAAAACATTGTCGCGTGTTTGCTATTCTACATTTTAAAACATCTATAACACTCATCATTTGGATATTACCGTTTGGACCCTGGATCCGCGCCAATAAGGTCAAGAAAGTTTCAAAATATGAGTGAAACTTTGATGTTTGCATCGAATAAGTAGGTTTCTTGGTGCTCAAGTAATCAGGTAAAACACTGCCGAATGTTTGAAACTCTACCATTTTAAATATATATAATAATCATCATTAAATAATAGTGTTTTTAAAAACACGTTTCGACTTTGGGAGTTGAATTTGTGTGAATAAGACAAAAAAGTTTTCAAATATTAGTAGAATGTTCATTTTTTCATATTGACGGAGCAGGTTGCTTAGTGACTAAGTAATCAGATAAAACACTGCTGCATGTTTGCTATTCTATATTTTAAAGCATTTATAACACTCATCATTTGCATATTACCGTTTGGACCCTGGATCCGCGCCAATAAGATCAAGAAAGTTTCAAAATATAAGTGAAACTTGGATGTTTGTATCGAATAAGTAGGTTTCTTGGTGCTCACGTAATCAAGTAAAATACTGCTGCATGTTTGAAACTCTACCATTTCAAATACATATAATACTCATCATTAAATAATAGTGTTTATAAAAACACATTTCAACTTTAGGAGTAGAATTTTTGTGAATAAGACGAAAAGGTTTTCAAATATTAGTTGAATATTCATATTTTCATTTTGACTGCGCAGGTTGCTTAGTGATTAAGTAATCAGGTAAAACACTGTCGCATGTTTGCTATTCTACATTTTAAAGCATCTATAACACTCATTATTTGCATATTATCGTTTGGACCGTAGATCCGCGCCAATAAGACCGAGAAAGCTTCAAAATATAAGTGAAACTTTGATGTTTGCAACGAATAAGTAGGTTTCTTGGTGCTCAAGTAATCAGGTAAAACACTGCGCATGTTTGAAACTCTACCATTTCAAATAAATATAATACTCATCATTAAATAATAGTGTTTTTAAAAACACGTCTCGATTTTGGGAGTAGAATTTGTGTGAATAAGACGAAAAAGTTTTCAAATATTAGTAGAATATTCATATTTTCATATTGACTGAGCAGGTTGCTTAGTGACTAAGTAATCATGTAAAACACCGCCGCATGTTTGTTATTCTACATTTTAAAGCATCTATAACACTCATCATTTGCATATTACCGTTTGGACCCAGGATCCGCGCCAATAAGATCAAGAAAGATTCAAAATATGAGTGAAACTTTGATGTTTGCATTGAATAAGTAGGTTTCTTGGTGCTCAAGTAATTAGGTAAAACACTGCCGAATGTTTGAAACTATACCATTTCAAATACATATAATACTCATCATTAAATAATAATGTTTTTAAAAACACGTTTCGACTTTAGGAGTAGAATTTGTGTGAATAAGACGAAAAAGTTTTCAAATATTAGTAGAATATTCATTTTTTCATATTGACCGAGCAGGTTGCTTAGTGACTAAGTAATCAGGTAAAACACTGCCGCATGTTTGCTATTCTACATTTTAAAGCATATATAACACTCATCATTTGCATATTACCGTTTGGACCCTGGATCCGTGCCAATAAGGTCAAAAAAGTTTCAAAATATAAGTGAAACTTTGATGTTTGCATCGAATAAGCAGGTATCTTGGTGCTTAAGTAATCAGGTAAAACACTGCCGCATGTTTGAAACTCTACCATTTCAAATACATACAATACTCATCATTAAATAATAGTGTTTTTAAAAATTCATTTCGACTTTGGGAGTAGAATTTGTGTGACTAGACGAAAAAGTTTTCAAATATTGGTATAATATTCATATTTTCATATTGACAGAGCAGGTTGCTTAGTGACTAAGTAATAAGGTAAAACACTGCCGCGTGTTTGCTATTATACATTTTAAAACATCTATAACACTCATCATTTGCCTATTATCGTTTGGACCCTGGATCTGCGCCTATAAGATCAAGAAAGTTTCAAAATATAAGTGAAACTTTGATGTTTGCATTGAATAAGTAGGTTTCTTGGTACTCAAGTAATCAGGTAAAACACTGCCGAATGTTTGAAACTCTACCATTTTAAATATATATAATAATCATCATTAAATAATAGTGTTTTTAAAAACACATTTCGACTTTGGGAGAAGAATTTGTGTGAATAAGAAGAAAAAGTTTTCAAATATTAGTAGAATATTCATTTTTTCAAATTGACTGAGTAGGTTGCTTAGTGACTAAGTAATCAGGTAAAACACTGTCGCATGTTTGCTATTCTACGTTTTAAAGCATCTATAACACTCATCTTTTGCATATTACCGTTTGGACCCTGGATCCTCGCCAATAAGGTCAAGAAAGTTTCGAAATATAAGTGAAACTTTGATGTTTGCAACGAATAAGTAGGTTTCTTGGTGCTCAAGTAATCAGGTAAAACACTGCCGCATGTTTGAAACTCTACCATTTCAAATACATACAATATTCATCATTAAATAATAGTGTTTTTAAAAACACATTTCGACTTTGGGAGTAGAAATTGTGTGAATAAACAAAAAAGTTTTTAAATATTAATAGAATATTAATATTTTCATATAGATTGAGCAGGTTGCTTAGTGACTAAGTAATCAGGTAAAACACTGCTGCATGTTTGCTATTCTATATTTTAAAGCATTTATAACACTCATCATTTGCATATTACCGTTTGGACCCTGGATCCGCGCCAATAAGGTCAAGAAAGCTTCAAAATATAAGTGAAACTTTGATGTTTGCATCGAATAAGTAGGTTTCTTGGTGCTCAAGTAATCAGGTAAAACATTGCCGCATGTTTGAAACTCTGCCATTTCAAATACATATAATACTCATCATTAAATAATAGTGTTTTTAAAAACACATCTCGATTTTGGGAGTAGAATTTGTGTGAATAAGACGAAAAAGTTTTCAAATATTAGTAGAATATTCATATTTTCATATTGACTGAGCAGGTTGCTTAGTGACTAAGTAATCAGGTAAAACACTGCCGCATATTTGCTATTCTACATTTTAAAGCATCTATAACACTCATCATTTGCATATTACCGTTTGGACCTAGGATCCACACCAATAAGATCAAGAAAGATTCAAAATATAAGTGAAACTTTGATGTTTGCATCGAATAAGTAGGTTTCTTGGTGCTCAAGTAATCAGGTATAACACTGCCGAATGTTTGAAAATCTACCATTTCAAATACGTATAATACTCATCATTAAATAATAAAGTTTTTAAAAACATGTTTCGACTTTGGGAGTAGAATTTGTGTGAATAAGACGAAAAAGTTTTTAAATATTAGTAGAATATTCATATTTTCATATTGACTGAGCAGGTTGCTTAGTGACTAAGTAATCAGGTAAAACACTGCCGCATGTTTGCTATTCTACATTTTAAAGCATATATAACACTCATCATTTGCATATTACCGTTTGGACCCTGGATCCGCGCCAATAAGGTCAAGAAAGTTTTAAAATATAAGTGAAACTTTGATGTTTGCATCGAATAAGTAGGTTTCTTGGTGCTCAAGTAATCAGGTAAAAACACTGCCGCCTGTTTGAAACTCTACCATTTCAAATACATACAATACTCAGCATTAAATAATAGTGTTTTTAAAAACTCCTTTCGACTTTGGGAGTAGAATTTGTGTGACTAGATGAAAAAGTTTTCAAATATTGGTAGAATATTCATATTTTCATATTGACAGAGCAGGTTGCTTAGTGACTAAGTAATCAGGTAAAACACTGCCGTGTGTTTGCTATTCTACATTTTAAAACATCTGTAACACTCATCATTTGCATATTACCGTTTGGACCTTGGATCCGCGCCTATAAGTTCAAGAAAGTTTCAAAATATAAGTGAAACTTTGATGTTTGCATCGAATAAGTAGGTTTCTTGGTGCTCAAGTAATCAAGTAAAACACTGCCGAATGTTTGAAACTCTACCATTTTAAATATATAAAATAATCATCATTAAATAATAGTGTATTTGAAAACACGTTTCGACTTTGGGAAAAGAATTTGTGTGAATAAGACGAAAAAGTTTTCAAATATAAGTAGAATATTCATTTTTTCATATTGACTTAGCAGGTTGCTTAGTGACTAAGTAATCAGGTAAAACACTGCCGCATGTTTGCTATTCTACATTTTAAAGCATCTATAACTCTCATCATTTTCATATTACCGTTTGGACCCTGCATCCGCGCCAATAAGGTCAAGAAAGTTTCAAAATATAAGTAAAACTTGATGTTTGCATCGAATAAGTAGGTTTCTTGGTGCTCAAGTAATCAGGTAAAACACTGCCGCATGTTTGAAACTCTACCATTTCAAATACATACAATACTCATCATTAAATAATAGTGATTTTAAAAACCTTTGGGAGTAGAATTTGTGTGAATAAAACAAAAAAGTTTTTAAATTTTAATAGAATATTAATATTTTCATATAGACTGAGCAGGTTGCTTAGTGACTAAGTAATCAGGTAAAACACTACCGCATGTTTGCTATTCTATATTTTAAAGCATTTTTAACACTCATCATTTGCATGTAACAGTTTGGACCCTGGATCCGTGACAACAAGATCAAGAAAGTTTCAAAATCTAAGTGAAACTTCGATGTTTGCATCGAATAAGTAGGTTTCTTGGTGCTCAAGTAATTAGGTAAAACACTGCCGCATGTTTGAAACTCTACCATTTCAAATACATATAATACTCATTATTAAATAATAGTGTTTATAAAAATACATTTCGACTTTAGGCATAGAATTTGTGTGAATAAGACGAAAAGGTTTTTAAATATTAGTAGAATATTCATATTTTCATTTTGACGGAGCAGGTGGCTTAGTGATTAAGTAATCAGGTAAAACACTGCTGCATGTTTGCTATTCTACATTTTAAAGCATCTATAACACTCATCATTTGCATATTATCGTTTGGACCATGGATCCATGCCAATAAGATCAAGAATGCTTCAAAATATAAGTGAAACTTTAATGTTTGCATCGAATAAGTAGGTTTCTTGGTGCTCAAATAATCAGGTAAAACACTGCCGCATGTTTGAAACTCTGCCATTTCAAATACATATAATACTCATCATTGAATAATAGTTTTTTAAAAACACGTTTCGATTTTGGGAGTAGAATTTGTGTGAATAAGACGAAAAAGTTTTCAAATATTAGTAGAATATTCATATTACCGTTTGGAACTTTAATGATTGCTATTCTACATTTTAAAACATAAGTGAAACTTTAATGATTGCTATTCTACATTTTAAAACATCTATAACACTCATCATTTGCATATTACCGTTTGGACCCTGCATCCACGCCAATAAGATCAAGAAAGTTTCAAAATATAAGTGAAACTTTGATGTTTGCATCGAATAAGTAGGTTTCTTAGTGCTCAAGTAATCAGGTAAAACACCACCGAATGTTTAAAACTCTATCATTTGAAATACATATAATACTCATCATTAAATAATAGTGTTTTTAAAAACACATTTCGACTTTGGGAGTAGAATTTGTGTGAATAAGACGAAAAAGATTTCAAATATTAGTAGAATATTCATATTTACATATTGACTGAGCAGGTTACTTAGTGACTATGTAATCAGGTAAAACACTGCCGCATGTTTGCTATTCTACATTTTAAAGCATCTATAGCGCTCATCATTTGCATATTACCGTTTGGACCCTGGATCCACGCCAATAAGATGTAACGACACGGATTTCGCTCGGACCCAATCGATCGCTAAACCGACCAAGACCGTTCGAATCCCGAATACGCTAACTCTGGGTATACAACACATCAGAACAAATAACAGAAGACTTCTATAAACATCATAATAATGTTACATCAGAGTACAGAATATCAGAGTATCTCGAAAATAATACACAGCGGAAGATAAATTCACATAAATGTAACATAATGCACAACGAAAATATAAACTACACAGCGGAAGACTGTAAATGTCTGGACACAGCTTAAAGCTTCAATCCAGAATCCTGCTCAATACATCTGCAAAATAAAACTACTCGACTGCCCGTGTGGAAAATAGGGGCACCCGAGTTTGCAAGGGAAAAGCAAACTACAGGTCAGTCATGGGACTGGTGTGAGAAACTCTAAACAGTTATTAAACTTATTTAATAATATGGCAGATCACTGGACCACGCCGCTAACGCGGAACGGCTTTACCTCCATGAATGCCAATGTATAAACAACAATCAATATAGATATATGGATCTACTATGCATCAATCAACATGAAATATCCCAATCCACCCACTTAGATTAATCACTACACTTAGATTTTCCAAATCCAATTCAATTTACAGAAATTATTCCTTTGGATTTTATTCCCAATTTCTTATTTCAAATCATTTGAAATACCTATCTAACTTTCTATATCAAAGTAGATTTCACTTCGGGATCTCAAATCAAATCGTTTGGAAATATGAATTCCAAAACATAATAATGCATACAAACGAGTATGCAACCAAATATCGTGCTCCCCATCGACAAGGCAAAGGGTACGCACCTCGCAACTCGATATATAAATGTGCACCTACCCCCACATAGGAGCAGGCTACACCAACGATGCACCTCCCACATATGGAGCAGGCTACACTGACCTCTCACCCATACTTTTAGTCTCAGGGTCACCCGACTCTTTAGCCTCATACTAAATCATTTCATATCCCGAAGTAGGGAAAATTATAGGACTCACTGGTTACCTTAATGATTGTATTGTTAAAGTTATACCTGATTACTTGAGCACTAGATTACTTTAGCCTCATACTAAATCATTTCATATCCAATTCAATTTACAGATATTACCGTAGGTCAAGTTTATGTCTTCTCTGGTTACCTTAATGATTGTATTGTTAAAGTTATAGGACTCACTCAGACTTATGTCTGACCCCGTTGTTTTTATCTTTTTCCCAACCCTCAGGTCCTACGGTGGATCCTAGTGGTAGTAGAGCTTGATCGGATTGCTGTTCCAGTCTTGAGGAGCTTGGATAGATGTAAAGCTCCAGTTATCCAATTATCTTTTCTTTTGTTATGGCTATTGTATGAGAGAGTGGGATTATGTACTTCTTTATTTTGATGGATATTGTACTTGACTTTTATCGTGGTTTTATGATGTAACCAGACATGTTTATTTCCGCTGTATGAGATGATGTTTTAAAATTTCAAGTACTATTTATATCTGTCTTGTTGTAATTTTTCTGTTCTATATTCACCAAAATACTCCACCGATGCTATGGCATTCCCTTTGTGAGTGACCCTAGCGGGCGTGGGGTGTTACAGATTTTATTCCCGATTTCTTATTTCAAATCATTTGAAATACCTATCTAACTTTCTATATCAAAGTAGATTTCACTTCGGGATCTCAAATCAAATCGTTTGGAAATATGAATTCCAAAACAAAACAATGCATACAAACGAGTATGCAACCAAATATTGTGCTCCCCATCGACAAGGCAAAGGGTACGCACCTCGCAACTCGATATATAAATGTGCACCTACCCCACATAGGAGCAGGCTACACCGACGATGCACCTCCCACACATGGAGAAGGCTACACCGACCTCTCACCCATACTTTTAATCTCAGGGTCACCCGACTCTTTAGCCACATACTAAATCATTTCATATCCCGAAGTAGGGAAAATCATTTCACAACATAATAATCACAAGTACTTTCAGAATATAGTACTTCACATCAGTAATTCACACATATGATCAGTCACTATTTATCACATAACCTTTGAGCTCGTACATCTCAAAGACGGGTGTTAAGCAAGAGAATAAATTCTCTGCCACCAAACAGATATGTTATCAATAGCAACTAATCGAATACGCGATGAACCATAATGTAAAACATAATACATTTCTAAATCATTTTAGAAATCATCGGGTTTTGGGCCTCGAAATCCTTTCTGTTTTATAAAACATTTTTATAAAACATTCCCTGTCCAAAATCGGGAATACATTTCTTTTCACTTAAGAAAAATATCATTTCACAATCATTCATTAAATTTGAAATGAACACAACATCGCTAAACACCATATTGTCAAATCGTGAAGTGTTTCACAAGGTGTTAGAACACAGATATTTCTACCCAACCCAATGCTAAATGTAAAAGCATATTTTGCTCATAAACTGGTCGAGCACAATCCAAACAATCAATCAATCAAATTTGACATTAAATATAGGGTTTTGAATAGAGATAGTATCGACTTATATTCGACATCAAATCCTTAAACCAATAGATATCATATCGGGAATAACGATATAGATATCTTCCAAATTCCCATCACAATATCTGTATAATCACGGAATCCAATATCGAAAATATCCAAAGATAATTTCAATTCAAATCCAATCCAATTTATTTATTTATAACCATTGGATTATTTTCAAAACCATTTCAAATCCACTTTATTTATTTTAAAAATAAATAGAATTATAATTCTAGTTCAAAACTAGTTTATTTCAATAAAAATCTATTTTTATCTTTTCAAATATGGGATTTTTCATCCCAATTCTTCACAAGCTATTTCTTATGATTTTACAAAAATTATCGATATTTTCAATAATTTTTGTCAAGGCCCGTACAGTCGATTTCCACCAATGGCCATCGAACTGCACTTACAACGACCTTTTCCAAATTTGATTTGGACGTAATTCCAAATACAACCATTAGATTTCAAATTTCTAATATTCGTTAGAAAGCTCGTTTCGATATGAACCCATCGGTTCTGGTTTTAGGAGAATCCGACGGTCGGATCTCCCGCAATGTCCGTTCGAAGTCAATGGTCGAAATTCATGAACTGCCGCGGCGCGGCGCGTTCTATTCAGGCCATTATATTATATATATAATATATACTTCGTCGATTTTCTTTTAAAACGTATTATATAAATCGTTTTAAATTCGTTTTCGAAACGATTTCAACTTCCTTTTCAAATTCAAATCAAAATTGAATTTCCTCTTATAAATTCGTTTTAAATCCATTTCAATTCAATTCAAATTCGTTTTCTATTCAATTCAATTCGAATTCGTTTTCTATTCAATTCAATTCGAATTCTTTTTCTATTCAATTCAATTCGAATTCGTTTTCTATTAAATTCAATTCGAATTCGTTTTCTTTTCATATATATATATATATACACTTTTCAATATATAGGATATTTTCACTTTCAATATATATGATATTTTCACTTTCAATATATATGATTTTCACTTTCGATATATACGATATTTTCACTATCAATATATATGATTTTACACTTTCAATATATATGATTTTCACTTTCCATATATCGTATAATTTCACTTTTCACATATATATATCCACCCATATATATTTTTCTCTCCATTTCATATCACAATCACAGTCACAACACAAACAATTTTCACAACACAAACAATTTTCACAACACAATCAAATAAACAAGTCGCCCATGGTCTGTGGACGACGGGGAACAGTTCATGTATGCAGTTATAAAATAAACAACTGTACAAAAAAATTTATAGTGAGAGAATTCTCACCTTGATCGGTTCTATTTCTGAATTATGTTCCGTTCTGATTCGAATTTGCCTAAAATTCTGACGTGCTTTGTTTCTGTTCTGGTCAATCCTGGAATGTAGTGCTCGCTGATACGATTCCATCGAAACTGAAATCATCGAATTCTGTTTTCGTTTGAGAGAGATATTATTGTTTATACATTAATGACATAAATTAAATAAATAATTATAATTACATCAATAACCCTGTTTAACGTTAATCCCATTATCCTTCTTCCTCGCGAAATACTGGAACCCATCCACGAAAGCTTCATCCTCGTGTGCACGAAACCCTAGGCCACCAGAGTCTGATCTAACTTCACTACGCCCTAACCCATGACGTCGCCTTCCCCTGCAGCCATCCGTGGCGAGTTCGAACCCTAATTGGCAACGGAAAAAAAGCTGAAATGACCGCTCTTTGCTCACCAAATTCATACGAGACATTCCACAAAACCTAATCTTGACCGCACATTTGAAGGATCTCAGGGAGATCTACAATTTGTTGAAGAGGGTTTTCAAAAATTCTTTGTGGATTAAAAGAAATCGGGGAGGGAAAATCGAAGGATATTGGCCATCGAACTGATAATGACGGCGGAAGATAGTGAGGAATGAAATTTTGGGGCTAGGGTTATACTTATATAAATATATATTAATATTTTATTCACTTCGTTATTTTGTTGCGAAAATTTGCGTCTGAACTCCAATTCAAACCCAATGACTGTCGCCCCTAGCTAAATACCCCCATTCCGAACACAATGGGATATGTTTCGAAGGCCCATTTGACTGTTTCAGTCAGTTTTCCTTCAAATTAAAATATAAAACATTCAATATTTGATTTGAACGTACATTTCAATTTGCCGGGGCCACATACTGATTCTAAAAATTCCCGAAAAATAAATCTAGCAATGTTTTGACGATACGGTCCCAACAAATCTAGTTTCTTCGAATTCCGAGACCGTTTGAAAAATGGCCAATTTCCAGTCGATTAAAATCAACTAAAATTGGTCAAACGCGTTTTCCTTTTCCACGCTCACATACTGATTCGAAAAATTATGAAATTTGAAACCTAGCAATAATTTGACATCGCGGATCCAACAAAAGTGGTTTCGTCGAAATCCGAGGTCGTTTGCAAAATGGCCATTTTCACGACATTTATATATATTAAAATATACATAAATTCCACAGCGACTTTTCTTAATTTTAAACTGGACGTAACTCTCAACTTTCAAAACGAAATCTCAGTTTCTTACATCCGTTGGAAAGATATCATCAAACAGATTCACATATTTCTTGTTTCGTTCAATGCTGACTTATATTGAATTCGGTATATTCATTTGAAATTCAAAATCGAAATTTCAAACTACCGCGCCATTTCGTGCTCGTTATATAATTAAAATAAAATTATTTGTTTTAACTTCGCCGAAAATAAATTTTCTGTCATTATTATTTAAAATAATTCATTTTAAATAATCAAAATTTGCTAAAATTGCCAAAATAAAAATTTTAAATTGGCCTAGATTTCCGGGTTATTACAATCTCCTCCACTTAAAACTTTTCGTCCTCGAAAAGGAACGAGACCGAAAGTTGTTTTAAAAACCAACTCAACTTCCATTACTTTGACTATGGCTTAAATTCTTCAACTTTTCGGTTCCTAAGAACTTTTCAAATTTTTCAAAAATTTGGCTAACACCCTAAATTTTCGAAAAATTTCGCCATAACCTCCCCTGTACCGGGGACTTCGGGATATTTCATATAGCCTCCCATGGCCTTCTTCAACTCAAAAGAAAAAGAAAAAGCCAAACGGTTAGCCAATCGGCTCATAAAATCATCATCACCCAAACATAACAGTAAATTATGGTAAACATGTACCTATTTGTCGGGCAAACAATTTTATTCTCTCCTCTAGCCTCCTTGCTATGACCTGTCCAGTGTAATTATATGTATATGCATGTATATGCATGCAATTCCAAACAACTTTCAATACAGTTCAATATTTTGATTCAATTTTGTATAAATGGTTCAAATTTTAATTAATCCACCAAAAATCAAACAACACAACCAACAATCAATTTATTGATTAACTTTTCAAATATATAACTTTTTATATACTAAAAAAAATCATATTCTCTAAGATCGGATTATATATATAATCACAAATATGTTATTTATAAAAATATAACACTCAACTCATTCTGAGGCGTTTCTAACCCCATCTCTAACGAGCCACTCATTCTAGAATGCTATTTATTCTATCTCTAATGCGGATTCTTTTATAGGACATTACTAATCCTACCTCTGATGAGTCCTTCTATTCTGTTCTAACGAGTTGTACCCCAAAGATTTGAGTTTAACCAAAGCTCTGATACCAGCTGTAACGACACGGATTTCGCTCGGACCCAATCGATCGGTAAACCGACCAAGACCGTTCGAATCCCGTATACGCTAATTCTGGGTATACAACACATCATAACAAATAACAGAAGACTTCTATAAACACTTCTATAAACATCATAATAATGTTACATCAGAGTACAGAATATCAGAGTATCTCGAAAATAATACACAGCGGAAGATAAATTCACATAAATGTAATACAATGCACAACGGAAATATAAACTACACAGCGGAAGACTGTAAATGTCTGGACACAGCTTAAAGCTTCAATCCAGAATCCTGCTCAATACATCTGCAAAAAAAAACTACTCGACTGCCCGTGTGGAAAATAGGGTCACCCGAGTTTGCAAGGGAAAAGCAAACTACAGGTCAGTCATGGGACTGGTGTGAGAAACTCTAAACAGTTATTAAACTTATTTAATAATATGGCATATCACGGGACCATGCCGCTAACACGGAACGGGTTTACCACCATGAATGCCAATGTATAAACAACAATCAATATAGATATATGGATCTACTATGCATCAATCAACATGAAATATCCCAATCCACCCACTTAGATTAATCGCTACACTTAGATTTTCCAAATCCAATTCAATTTACAGAAATTATTCCTTTGGATTTTATTCCCGATTTCTTATTTCATATCATTTGAAATACCTATCTAACTTTCTATATCAAAGTAGATTTCACTTCGGGATCTCAAATCAAATCGTTTGGAAATATGAATTCCAAAACATTACAATGCATACAAACGAGTATGCAACCAAATATCGTGCTCCCCATCGACAAGGCAAAGGGTACGCACCTCGCAACTCGATATATAAATGAGCACCTACCCCACATAGGAGCAGGTACACCGACGATGCACTCCCCACAAATGGAGCAGGCTACACCTACCTCTCACCCATACTTTTAGTCTCAGGGTCACCCGACTCTTTAGCCACATACTAAATCATTTCATATCCCGAAGTAGGGAAAATCATTTCACAACATAATAATCACAAGTACTTTCAAAATATAGTACTTCACATCCGTAATTCACACATATAATCAGTCACTATTAATCACATAACCTTTGAGCTCGTACGTCTCAAAGGCGGGTGTTAAGAAAGAGAATAAATTCTCCGACACCAAACAGATATTTTATCAATAGCAACTAATCGAATACGCGATGAACCACAATGTAAAACATAATACATTTCTAAATCATTTTAGAAATCATCGGGTTTTGGGCCTCGAAATCCTTTCTATTTTATAAAACATTTTTATAAAACAATACCTGTCCAAAATCGGGAATACATTTCTTTTCATTTAAGAAAAATATAATTTCACAATCATTCATTAAATTTGAAATGAACACAACATCGCTAAACACCTTATCGTCAAATCGTGAAGTGTTTCACAAGGTGTTAGCACACAGATATTTCTACCCAACCCAATGCTAAATGTAAAAGCATATTTTGCTCATAAACTGGTCGAGCACAATCCAAACAATCAATCAATCAAATTTGACATTAAATATAGGGTTTTGAATAGAGATAGTATAAACTTATATTTAACATCAAATCCTGAAACCAACAGATATCATATCGGGAATAACGATATAGATATCTTCCAAATTCCCATCACAATATCTGTACAATCATGGAATCCAATATCGAGAATATCCAAAGATAATTTCAATTCTAATCCAATCCAATTTATTAATTTATAACCATTGGATTATTTTCAAAACCATTTCAAATCCACTTTATTTATTTTAAAAATAAATAGAATTATAATTCTAGTTCAAAACTAGTTTATTTCGATAAAAATCTATATTTATCTTTTCAAATATGGGATTTTTCATCCCAATTCTTCACAAACTATTTCTTATGATTTTACACAAATTATCGATATTTTCAATAATTTTATCAAGGCCCGTACAGTCGATTTCCACCAATGGCCATCGAACTGCACTTACAGCGACCTTTTCCAAATTTGATTTGGACGTAATTCCAAATCCAACCGTTAGATTTCAAATTTATAATATTCTTTAGAAAGCTCTTTTCGATACGAACCCAATGGTTCTAGTTTTAGGAGAATCCGACGGTCGGATCTCCCGCAATGTCCGTTTGAATTCAATGGTCGAAATTCACGATCTGCCGCGGCACGGCGCATTCTATTCAGGCCATTATATTATATATATAATATATATAATATATACTTCGTCGATTTTCTTTTAAAACGTATTATATAAATCGTTTTAAATTCATTTTCGAAACGATTTCAACTTCCTTTTCAAATTCAAATCAAAATTGAATTTCCTCTTATAAATTCGTTTTAAATCCATTTCAATTCAATTCAAATTTGTTTTCTATTCAATTCAATTCGAATTCGTTTTCTATTCAATTCAATTCGAATTCGTTTTCTATTCAATTCTATTCGAATTCGTTTTCTATTCAATTCAATTCGAATTCGTTTTCTATTCAATTCAATTTGAATTCGTTTTCTATTAAATTCAATTCGAATTCGTTGTCTTTTCATATATATATATATTCACTTTTCAGTATATACGATATTTTTACTTTCAATATATATGATATTTTCACTTTCAATATATATGATATTTTCACTTTCGATATATACGATTTTCACTTTCGATATATACGATATTTTCACTTTCAATATATATGATATTTCACTTTCAATATATATGATTTTCACTTTCCATATATCGTATATTTTCACTATTCACATATATATATATATATATATATATATATCTACCCATATATATTTTTCACTCCATTTCATATCCCAATCACAGTCAGAACACAAACAATTTTCACAACACAAACAATTTTCACAACACAATCAAACAAACAAGTCGCCCATGGTCTGTGGACGATGGGGAACAGTTCATGTATGCAGTTATAAAATAAAAAACTGTACAAGAAAATTTATAGTGAGAGAATTCTCACCTTGATCGGTTCTATTTCAGAATTCTGTTCTGTTCTGATTCGAATTTGCCTAAAATTCTGACATGCTCTGTTTCTGTTTTGGTCAATCCTGGAATGTAGTGCTCGCTGATACGATTCCATCGAAACTAAAATCATTGAATTCTGTTTTCGTTTGAGAGAGATATTGTTGTTTATACATTAATGACATAAATTAAATAAATAATTATAATTACATCAATAACCCTGTTTAACGTTAATCCCGTTATCCTTCTTCCTCGCGAAATACTGGAACCCATCCACGAAAGCTTCATCCTCGTGTGCATGAAATCCTAGGCCACCAGAGTCTGATCTAACTTCACTACGCCCTAACCCATGATGTCGCCTTACCCTGCCGCCATCCATGGCGAGTTCGAACCCTAATTGGCGTCGGAAAACAAGCTGAAACGACCGCTCTTTGCTCACCAAATTCATACGAGACATTCCACTAAACCCAATCCTGACCGCACATTTGAAGGATCTCAGGGAGATCTACAATTTGTTGAAGAGGGTTTTCAAAAATTCTTTGTGGATTAAAAGAATCGGGGAGGGAAAATCGATGGATATTGGCCATCGAACTGATAATGACGGCGGCAGATAGTGAGGAATGAAATTTTGGGGCTAGGGTTATATTTATATAAATATATATTAATATTTTATTCACTTTATTATTTTGTTGCGAAAATTTGCGGCCGAACTCCAATTCAAACCCAATGACTGTCGCCCCTAGCTAAATACCCCCATTCCGAACACAATGGAATATGTTTCGAAGGCCCATTTGACTGTTTCAGTCAGTTTTCCTTCAAATTAAAATATAAAACATTCAATATTTGATTTGAACGTACATTTCAATTTGCCGGGGCCACATACTGATTCTAAAAATTCCTGAAAAATAAATCTAGCTATGTTTTGACGATACGGTCCCAACAAAACTAGTTTCGTCGAATTCCGAGACCGTTAGAAAAATGGCCAATTTCCAGTCGATTAAAATCAACTGAATTTGACCAAACGCGTTTTCCTTTGCCACGCTCACATATTGATTCGAAAAATTATGAAATTTGAAACCTAGTAATAATTTGACATCGCGGATCCAACAAAAGTGGTTTCGTCGAAATCCGAGGTCGTTTGCAAAATGGCCATTTTCACGGCCTTTATATATATTAAAATATATATAAATTCCACAGCGACTTTTCTGAATTTTAAACTAGACGTAACTCTCAACTTTCAAACGAAATCTTAGTTTCTTACATCAATTTGAAAGATATCATCAAACAGATTCACATATTTCTTGTTTCGTTCAATTCTGACTTATATTGAATTCGGTATATTCATTTGAAATTCAAAATCGAAATTTCAAACTACCGCGCCATTTCGGGCTCGTTATATAATTAAAATAAAATTATTCGTTTTAACTTCGCCGAAAATAAATTTTCCGTCGTTATTATTTAAAATAATTCATTTTAAATAATCAAAATTCGCTAAAATTGCCAAAATAAAATTTTTAAATTGGCCCAGATTTCCGGGTTATTACATAAGATCAAAAAACTTTCAAAATATAAGTGAAACTTTGACGTTTGCATCGAATAAGTAGTAGGTTTCTTGGTGCTCAAGTAATCAGGTAAAACACTGCCGCATGTTTGAAACTCTACCATTTCAAATACATAAAATACTCATCATTAAATAATAGTGTTTTTAAAAACACGTTTCAACTTTGGGAGTAGAATTTGTGTGAATAAGACGAAAAAGTTTTCAAATATTAGTAGAATATTCATATTTTCGTATTGATTGAGTAGATTGCTTAGTGACTAAGTAATCAGGTAAAACACTGCCGCATGTTTTTTATTCTACATTTTAAAGCATCTATAACACTCATCATTTGCATATTTCCATTTGGACCCTGGATCCGCGCCAATAAGATCAAGATAGTTTCAAAATATAAGTGAAACTTTGATGTTTGCATCGAATAAGTAGGTTTCTTGGTGCTCAAGTAATCAGGTAAAACACTGCCGCATGTTTGAAACTCTACCATTTCAAATACATATAATACTCATCATTAAATAATAGTATTTTTAAAAACACATTTCAACTTTGGGAGTAGAATTTGTGTGAATAAGACGAAAAAGTTTTCAAATATTAGTAGAATATTCATATTTTCATATTGACTGAGCAGGTTGCTTAGTGACTAAGTAATAAGGTAAAACACTTCCGCATGTTTGCTATTCTACATTTTAAAGCATCTATAACACTTGTCATATGCATATTACAGTTTGGACCCTGGATCCGCGCCAATAAGATCAAGAAAGTTTCAAAATATAAGTGAAACTTTGATGTTTGCATCGAATAAGTAGGTTTCTTGGTGCTCAAGTAACCAGGTAAAACACTGCCGCATGTTTGAAACTCTACCATTTCAGATACATATAACACTCATCATTAAATAATAGTGTTTTTAAATATACGTTTCGACTTTGGGAGTAGAATTTGTGTGAATAAGACGAAAAAGTTTTCAAATATTAGTAGAATATTCATATTTTCATATTGACTGAGCAGGTTACTTAGTGACTAAGTAATAAGGTAAAACACTTCCGCATGTTTGCTATTCTACATTTTAAAGCATCTATAACACTTGTCATATGCATATTACCATTTGGACCCTGGATCCGCGCCAATAAGATCAAGAAAGTTTCAAAATATAAGTGAAACTTTGATGTTTGCATCGAATAAGTAGGTTTCTTGGTGCTCAAGTAATCAGGTAAAACACTACCGCATGTTTGAAACTCTACCATTTCAAATACATAAAATACTCATCATTAAATAACAGTGTTTTTGAAAACACGTTTCGAACTTGGGAGTAGAATTTGAGTGAATAAGACGAAACAGTTTTCAAATATTAGTAGAATATTCATATTTTCATATTGACTGAGCAGATTGCTTAGTGGCTAAGTACTCAGGTAAAACACTGCCACATGTTTGCTATTCTACATTCTAAAGCATCTATAATATTCATCATTTGCATATTACCGTTTGGATCCTGGATCCGCGCCAATAAGATCAAGAATGTTTCAAAATATAAGGGAAACTTTGATGTTTGCCTCGAATAAGTAGGTTTCTTGGTGCTTAAATAATCAGGTAAAACACTGTTGCATGTTTGAAACTCTACCATTTCAAATACATATAATACTCATCATTAAATAATAGTGTTTGTAAAAACACGTTTCGACTTTGGGAGTAGAATTTGTGTGAATAACACGAAAAAGATTTCAAATTTTAGTAGAATATTCATATTTTCATATTGACTGAGCAGGTTGCTTAGTGAATAAGTAATAAGGTAAAACACTGCTGCATGTTTGCTATTCTACATTTTAAAGCATCAATAACACTCATCAGTTGCATATTACCATTTGGACCCTGGATCCGTGCCAATAAGATTAAGATAGTTTCAAAATATAAGTGAAATTTTTATGTTTGCATCGAATAAGTAGGTTTCTTGGTGATCAAGTAATCAGGTAAAACACTGCCGCACGTTTGAAACTCTACCATTTCAAATACATATAACACTCATCATTAAATAATAGTGTTTTTAAAAACACATTTCGACTTTGGTAGTAGAATTTGTGTGAATAAGACGAAAAAGTTTTCAAATATTAGTAGAATATTCATATTTTCATATTGACCGAGCAGGTTGCTTAGTGATTAAGTAATCAGGTAAAACACTGCTGCATGTTTGCTATTCTACATTTTAAAGCATCTATAACACTCATCATTTGCATATTACCGTTTGAACCCTGGATCCACGCCAACAAGATCAAGAAAGCTTCAAATTATAAGTGAAACTTTGATGTTTGCATCGAATAAGCAGGTTTCTTGGTGCTCAAGTAATCAGGTAAAACACTGCCGCATGTTTGAAATTCTACTATTTCAAATACATATAATACTCATCATTAAATAATAGTGTTTTAAAAAACACGTTTTGACTTTGGGAGTAGAATTTGTGTGAATAAGACGAAAAAGGTTACAAATATTAGTAGAATATTCATATTTTCATATTGACAAAGCAGGTTGCTTAGTGACTAAGTAATCAGGTAAAACATTGCCGCATGTTTGCTATTCTACATTTTAAAGCATCTATAACACTCATCATTTGCATATTACCGTTTGGACCCTGGATCCGCGCCAATAAGATCAAGAAAGTTTCAAAATATAAGTGAAACTTTGATGTTTGCATCGAATAATTAGGTTTCTTGGTGCTCAAGTAACCAGGTAAAACACTGCCGCATGTTTGAAACTCTACCATTTCAGATACATATAACACTCATCATTAAATAATAGAGTTTTTAAATATACGTTTCGACTTTGGGAGTAGAATTTGTGTGAATAAGACGAAAAAGTTTTCAAATATTAGTAGAATATTCATATTTTCATATTGACTGAGCAGGTTGCTTAGTGACTAAGTAATAAGGTAAAACACTTCCGCATGTTTGCTATTCTACATTTTAAAGCATCTATAACACTTGTCATATGCATATTACCATTTGGACCCTGGATCAGCGCCAATATGATCAAGAAAGTTTCAAAATATAAGTGAAACTTTGATGTTTGCATCGAATAAGTAGGTTTCTTGGTGCTCAAGTAATCAGGTAAAACACTACCGCATGTTTGAAACTCTACCATTTCAAATACATAAAATACTCATCATTAAATAACAGTGTTTTTGAAAACACGTTTCGACTTTGGGAGTAGAATTTGTGTGAATAAGACGAAACAGTTTTCAAATATTAGTAGAATATTCATATTTTCATATTGACTGAGCTGATTGCTTAGTGGCTAAGTAATCAGGTAAAACCCTGCCGCATGTTTGCTATTCTACATTCTAAAGCATCTATAATATTCATCATTTGCATATTACCGTTTGGATCCTGGATCCGCGCCAATAAGATCAAGAAAGTTTAAAAAAATAAGGGAAACTTTGATGTTTGCATCGAATAAGTAGGTTTCTTGGTGCTCAAGTAATCAGGTAAAACACTGCTGAATGTTTGAAACTCTACCATTTCAAATACATATAATACTCATCATTAAATAATAGTGTTTTTAAAAACACGTTTCGACTTTGGGAGTAGAATTTGTGTGAATATGACGAAAAAGTTTTCAAATTTTAGTAGAATATTCATATTTTCATATTGACTGAGCAGGTTGCTTAGTGACTAAGTAATCAGGTAAAACACTGCTGCATGTTTGCTATTCTACATTTTAAAGCATCTATAACACTCATCATTTTCATATTACCATTTGGACCCTGGATCCGCGCCAATAAGATCAAGAAAGTTTCAAAATATAAGTGAAACTTTGATGTTTGCATCGAATAAGTAGGTTTCTTGACGCTTAAGTAACCAGGTAAAACGCTGCCGCATGTTTGAAACTCTACAATTTCAAATACATATAATACTCATCATTAAATAATAGTGTTTTTAAAAACTCGTTTCGACTTTGGGAGTAGAATTTGTGTGAATAAGACGAAAAGGTTTTCAAATATTAGTAGAATATTCATATTTTCATATTGACTGAGCAGGTTGCTTAGTGACTAAGTAGGTTTCTTGGTGCTCACGTAACCAGGTAAAAGGCTGCTGCATGTTTGAAACTCTACCATTTCAAATACATATAATACTCATCATTAAAAAATAGTTTTTGTAAAAACACGTTTCGACTTTTGGTGTAGAATTTGTGTGAATAGGATGAAAAAGATTTCAAATTTAAGTAGAATATTCATATTTTCATATTGACTGAGCAGGTTGCTTAGTGACTAAGTAATCAGGTAAAACACTGCTGCATGTTTGCTATTCTACATTTTAAAGCATCTATAACACTCATCATTTGCATATTACCATTTGGACCCTGGTTCCGCGCCAATAAGATCAAGATAGTTTCAAAATATAAGTGTAACTTTGATGTTTGCATCGAATAAGTAGGTTTCTTGGTGCTCAAGTAATTAGGTAAAACACCGCCGCATGTTTGAAACTCTATCATTTCAAATACATATAATACTCATCATTAAAGAATAGTGTTTTTAAAAACATATTTCGACTTTGGGAGTAGAATTTGTGTGAATAAGACGAAAAAGTTTTCAAAAATTAGTAGAATATTCATATTTTCATATTGACCGAGCAGGTTGCTTAGTGATTAAGTAATCAGGTAAAACACTGCCGCATGTTTGCTATTCTACATTTTAAAGCATCTATAACACTCATCATTTGCATATTACCGTTTGAACCCTGGATCCGCGCCAATAAGATCAAGAAAGCTTCAAAATATAAGTGAAACTTTGATGTTTGCATCGAATAAGTAGGTTTCTTGGTGCTCGAGTAATCAGGTAAAAAACTTCCGCATGTTTGAAATTCTACTATTTCAAATACATATAATACTCATCATTAAATAATTGTGTTTTCAAAAACACGTTTTGACTTTGGGAGTAGAATTTGTGTGAATAAGACGAAAAAGTTTTCAAATATTAGTAGAATATTCATATTTTCATATTGACTGAGCAGGTTGCTTAGTGACTAAGTAATTAGGTAAAACACTGCCGCATGTTTGCTATTCTACATTTTAAAGCATCAATAACACTCATCATTTGCATATTACCGTTTGGACCCTGGATCCACGCCAATAAGATCAAGAAATTTTCAAAATATAAGTAAAACTTTGATGTTTGCATCGAATAAGTAGGTTTCTTGGTGCTCAAGTAACCAGGTAAAACACTGCCTGTAACACGTCCATTAATGTCACTCGCAAATGGAATGCATTAACTTCCATGGAGCATTTTATGTGAATATAGAATAGAAAATCACAACAAGACAGATATAAAACAGTACTTGAAAATTAAAAACTTTATTTATTGCAGCAGAAGGTAAATATGTTTGGTTACATCATTAAAAACCATAAACCAAAGTTAAGTACATAATATCCATCTTGATAAAACAAAGTACATAATCCCACTGTTACAAATAGCCATAAAGAAAATGATAGGCTGAACTTTACTTCAGCAATCCAAATCCAAGTGCTCCAAAAGAGATCCCAATCAAGCTCCACTAGTACTAGTCCCACCCTAAGAACCTGGGGGGAAAGGAAGAAAAGAGGTGGAAACAAAGGGGTCAGACATAAAGTCTGGCGAGTGCGATAACTCTAACAACATAATTATTAAAGCAATATGATAAGATATAAGCTGGAGAATAAGGTAATGACTGTGTGAACCACATGGGTATGGCAAGGCAATCAACAGAAACAGAGATAATGTTAATGGCGCTTCCTAATCAATATAGGATAATTACTACACTCTACCGTACTGTACTAATACTAACTGCACCCCTACTAGCCACTCTAGAAATTTGATCCCTCTTGGCTAAATAAAACGATGATAGCTTCGTGTACTATTAGATGTACCCACTATCTTCCATGTTTGACTGTATATCTCTAGTTGCTATCATAGGTACCCAACGTGTACCTATCCCCACTAGATGTACCCCTTCAATGGTAATTCTGTGTACTCCAAGCTGACGTCATAGGTGTCGTCTGCTCCTATCTTCACTAGGTGTACCCCCTTAATAATTATTAATAATAGTGGTAGCTTCGTGTACCCCTAGCTGACTATATAGGTGTCGTCTGCTCCTATCTCCACTAGGTGTACCCACTACCCTGCCCCATTCGATCGGCTCACTAACTCGTAGATACCCGTGCTGGCCCCACAGTGGGGTGTATCACTCCCCAAAGTGGCAACCCGATACCACCAATGATGCACGGCTTATACCTACACGATGCAACAACGTCTTACCTACCAGCCCGGGTCCACACACGCATATGAACCCGTTGGACTTGGGTTGCCACCGCTAACCCGGTTTGGCCTCTTACAGTCAAGCCCAATATGCGTGTCCCGTCCTCGACTTGGGTCGAGCCCACAAAGATACGAATGGGTTACTGGTTGAAAGGGGCCCCCATTACTTAACACAAGTTATCCACCTAAGCTTGGTCCCCTCTAGTATATCCCACTTAACCCACTTCATGTCCACTTACATGTTTTAAATTTGGTTAAGGGTTTCTATTAGTAATTCCACATGCCACCCAAGGCACCCACTTAACCCCTATGTTCCACTTACATGTTTTACCTTGGTTAAGTGTTACTAATCGTATTTCCTCATGCCACCCAAGGCACCCACTAGATTCCACATGCCACCAAAGGCACCCACTTAACCCCCTCATCTCCCACTACATGTTTATCTGGTTAAGTGTTTCTTAATTCATTAAGACTGTAACCTCATAAAGACCTCTCACATTAGACTGGCAATTGTGGAAGCTGGATTTGCCGGGCAGGTCCGGGAAGTCTTACACCACAAAAGAGCCTAACCTCGTGTCTTTACAATTGTTACGTATTTAATGTATGCCTAAGACCTCTCACATTAGACTGGCATTTGTGGCAGCTGGATTTGCCGGGCGGGTACGGGCAGTCTTACACCACAAAAGAGTCTAACCTCGTGTCTTAGACGATTAATTACTCCTAATTAATCATTCCCCAATTTGAATTACTTTCCCTATTCAAATTATCAGTCAATTCTGAATTTAACGATGTCCATAATTGACTCAATTATGTTCATCCATTTATGGTATGTAAAATCATACCAATTTTCACTACAATTATATTTTATTTCTTTTAAGGCATTTATGCTCATCTATTTATGGTATATAAATTATAACAATTTCATTACTAATTAATTTTATTCCTTAAAATTAATTATATGCCTTTTTAGGCCATTACGTGGCAAATTCACAATTTGTGTATATCCAGTATTATCCCCATCGTACCCTGTCATTCGTTCGCTTAACATGACGTATACATATTAGACTAACAAATAGTCTAATACTAAAAAAAGGAATAAACGTCACAAAGTCACATACACACAATAATAGATCTAACTTGCATCTAACTTGCAATTAAGCATTACAACATACTTGCATAGTCTTTGTATTATCAAGGATCCAAACATCATAGATCTAAAAGGTGTGAGCTTGCATGTATGAACATAGTTTTACACCCAACTAGCCTAGGTAATTATCACAAACTAACATAAATTATGTATGTCGTCAACCTAAACATAAAGGTGTCATCTTGCATAACTATGGATCCAATAAAGGTGTTAACTTGAGTAAATTATGGATCCACATAAAGGTGTAAACTTGCATAACTATGCATGTCATAGTTTCAACGTAAAAATGTCAACTTGAATATGGATCTAAACTTTAAAGGTGTGAACTTGTATATATATGAATCCAATTATCACTTAAACTTGCATATGAACATAAAACCTATACGAATTAGCATATATTCCATATCCATATTCGCATAAGAACTAATGTTATAAACCTAGGTGATTGGATTATAAAAAGGGATTCATTGACACAAGTTAATGTAACGAGTCGGATTTTGCCCGGCCTTAATCAATCGCAAAATCGACCAAAACCGTTCAAATCCCGCCTACGTTAACTTTGGGAATACAGCACATCAGAACAACAACAACAGACTTTTATTAGATCATGATAATATAACATCAAAGTACATAATATATCAGAATACATCGAAATTAAAATACAGTGGAAGAAAATTTTACCATAAATATAATACCGTGCAGCGGAAATAAAATAGATACAGCGGAAGACAACTGTGCTCTGGACACAGCTTTAAGCTTCAATCCAGAATCCTGCTCGAGATAAACCTGTAGACAAACTACTCGACTGCCCGTGTGGAAAGAGGGCACCCGAGTTTGCAAAAAGGTGGAAACAAACAACGGGTCAGTCGTGGGACTGGTGTGAGAATTCTTAACTAATAAATCACTAGTAATAGGGCAAATCCAAAGACCACGCCACTAATGCGGAACAGGTTTACTCTTATGGATTGCTGTGCATAAACGTGTCATAATAAATGATAAGTAAATCGTACAACAATGCTATGCTTTTTAGAAAAATGAAATCACCATAAGACCCAGGTCCCATCACACAATGCAACGCACACCAGAGGATAGGGTTTTACCTTATAGTGATCAAACATGATAAATACGGCAAATACGAGTTAATATTATTATTAGTAAATATCCAAACATTTCAAAGTAAATGTATCAATCCTAGGAAGCATAGGTACCATATGCTATGCCTCCGTACTAGTAATACAATCAAATCCGAATGGGGCGTATTGGAAATTGGTTTCCATCTTGAGTCAAGGCTAGGGAGGAGCTCCTACCGATTCGAGACACTCTAGTGAATGTCTCAGGATGCCCCGCAGTGAACCCTTGGATAGCTGCAGGGCCGGTCCGCAAATACAGCTTAGCGGATTAGTTATACCTGAACACACGTTTCCCGGTCCTATAGGACCTATCATCTGAGGCGCCTCATTCCATCATCCACATAAGTAAAATGTCAGGGCTGGTAGGTCACTGACACCACTCTAGCTAGAAAGAAACGTGCTGCTCTCCCTGCGTTCCCTTCTCCCGTTTTAGACTCCGCCGGTGTGTGAGGCTCGTGAAGTCATGCTATACACAAAGCTATGCCTAAACAGGCTATGCTTTGATCATCCCACAAGGCCTGCTTTTCAACAAAGCCTTGATCATATGCATCTTAGCCTGCCACATCATCACTCCATATCATACTACCAACCCTTTGCCGAAAAATATGAACGGGTGTTAAGCAAGAGAATAAATTCTCCGCCACCAAACATCCATACATTCGACAGAAGATTAATAACATGATATATAATGGAGTACGATGTCAGACATACAATCCATTTATAAGCTTATGCTCTGGGTCTGAGCGAAAGCCAAACCCGTACAAATCAACACTACGTCTGGGCAACTCCTACTATTACCTTATCATGGTAGCGAGCCATTCTAATGCAACAGTCATCATCGTCCATTCGATGTGGAGATTTGACGGTCTTCAATCGCCGTCTTCCAATCTTGGATTTTTTAAACGTCGTTTAATTATTTGGAATGAGATAAACTCGGACTTTCCAAATAATCCTCGTATATATATATATATTGAAAATCCTTCTTACACATTAATAATTATTTTTATTAACGATTCATTCCTATTTTAATTATTTAAAATAATTAAATTTTTATATAACGACGCCTTAAGTCCATGGGCGACTATGGCGCTGCATTCAACCAATTTTGATTTTTACATTTCTCAGAATCTAACCGTTGAATCTTAATGTAATATATATCGTTGGAAAGATTTTTCCAAGACGGTCCTAACGGTTTCAGTTTCAAGAAAATCCGACGGTCGGATCTTCTTGTGTAGTCATTTAAAAGTACGATTTCAAAACGCGAACTACCATGCCCTATTCGTTTAATTTTAATTATATATATATATATATATATATATAATCATTGAATCGTAATAACGTCGTTTGATTAAAACAATTCTCTACACAATTACCGATACTTACTAAATTTTAATTCATTTGAAAATGAAGATAATATTACCGCATCCTAAATTCATTCTTTCCTTACATTGAAAATGTAAATTTTGATACACTCAAAATCTTTAAATTACATATAAAAATATAATTTCTAATGACAATGCAAACTCTACTCATAATTATGATTTGTAATTAAGATGCAAACACTACATCTAATTCACATTGTAAAAATATAATTTTTAATTACATATAAAAAATGAAATCTTTAATTTACAATGCAAGTCCTCTTTTCTAATTACATATAAAATGTGATTTTTAATTTTAATGTGAATCTAACCTCTTTATTACATTATAAAGATGTATTTTTTATTTTACATTATAAATTCAAGTCCCAATTACATAAAGAAATGTAATTGTTAAAATACAATACAAATTCATGTTCTAATTTCATTGAAAAATGTAATCTTTATCATACCGTTATAACTCATATATAAATTACATAGAAAAATGTCATTCTTATTTTACCATTCTAATTCACATCTAAATTACAAAGAAAAATGTAATTTTTCTCATGCGGCACAAAATCAATTTAAATTACATAGAAAAATGTAATTTTTATCATGCAATGGAAATTCATATTTTAATTACATAGAAAAATGTAATTCCTATCATACGACATAAATTCATATTTAACTTACATCTAAAAATGCAATTTTTATCATAAAGTGTAAATTCACATTTTTAATTACATATAAAAATGTAATTTTAATTCTATCGTTATTATTCATATCTAAATTACATATGAAAATGTAATTTTTATCATACAGTGTTAATTCATATACAAGTTACATAGAAAAATGTAATTTCTATTACACGATGTAAATTCATGTTTTAATTACACCGAAAAATGTAATTTAGTCATACAATGCAAATTCATATATAAAGTACATATAAAAATGAAATTTTATTCATGCGGTGTAAATCTATATATAAATTATATAATAAAATGTAATTTCCTTCATGCGGTGTAAATTCATTCTTAAACTACATAATAAAATGTCATTTAATTCATGCGATGCAGATTCATTCATAAATAACAAAATAAAATGTTATATAATTCATGCGATGTAAATTCATTTTACAACATAAAATTTCATTCTTTTACTTACAATGTAAAAACATCAACTTTTTTATTAACAATGTAAAAGTATCTACTTTTATATTTTTAATGTAAAAATATCAACTTTTTATGTTTTACAATGTAAAGACATTAACTTTTATATTTTGCAATGTAAAAATATTAACTTCTCTATTTTACAACGTAAAAATATAATCTTTTCTATTTACAAATGTAAAAATATTACCTTTTCTACTTTACAATGTAAAAATGTAAACTTTTCTATTTACAATGTAAAAATAATGTCCTTTTTATTTTGAACATAAAAAGATGGTCTTTTTTTTTTATTTTCAACATAAAAAGATTGTCTTTTTATTTACATCGCCAAATTCTCAATATAAAATCCATTCTTTCTTTACAATGTAAAATTTACTCTTTAATTACAATGTAAAGTCCATTCTTTTTATTACATAAAAAAATGTAAATCTTCCTACGGTGAAATTCATATATATTAATATTAAAAATAATGTCAACTACTCCTACGGTTAAATTTCTTTTTAAAATTGACATTAAAAATGTTAATGACATCCTACGGTTAAATTTACTATTTAATTTACATTAAAAATAATGTAAATTTATACATGCGGTGAAAATACTTTATTTTCATAATAAAAGGTAAATTTCATGTCATCGCAAATTCTGATTTTAATTTTACATCCTACGGTTGAATTTCTATCATATTAACATTAAAAATGTTAATTTACATCCTACGGTTGAATTTCTATCTTATTAACATTAAAAATGTTAATTTACATCCTACGGTTGAATTTCTATCTTATATTTGCATATAAAAATGATGCAACTTTATTTTATCGTCATTTTCTATCTTATATTTGCATATAAAAATGATGCAACTTTATTTTACATCATAAAATTTCATTCTTTTACTTACAATGTAAAAGCATCATTAGTTTAACCTGTTGAATATTTTCAATTTCAAACATAAGATGACATGACATCCAAATCCACAATCCGTTCAACAAACAATTACTTCCATCACCAATAATTTATTTACATTTAATTATAAAAATAAATAACTATTCGAAAATTGAGTGAGCAAAAGAGTTCTCACCTTTGCCGGCTTTAAATGACGGTTCCGGCCCAATTTCAGCCCAAAATTCAACATGCTCCAAATTTGATGAAATTAGTGTCTACGCGTAGCTCTCGACTCACTGATCGCAGCAAATCCCGTTTCGTGCGATTTCGAGTTCGTATCAAAAAGATATGAATTTTCGAAGTTTGTAATAATTAAATAATTAATTTAAAGTGAATATTAGGCTCACGTCCCTATTTTGAAACTTAATTAGGCTCACATCCGGTCATAAACTTAATATAAATTAGGTCCCTGTTTTCAAAACTTATAAAATAATAATTAAAAAAAATAAAAAAAAAATCGTAAATTAGTAATAAAATAAATTATGCATTATACAAAAAATTCAGTTCAAAAAACAACAAAAATAATGTCAGAAAGAAGAAAACAGCAAAAAAACAGAAAAAACTGCAGTTAAATGCATAATATTATGCACCTTTTTGACTTTTTTGCATGCATATATGCAATTAACTGCAGTTCTTCCAGCGGATAGATTTAACTTAATATTTCAGTTCATTTTTATTTGCATCCAAATGAGCAAATTTCTCAAAAAAATGCACACATGTGTGCAACATTTTTATAGGACAAAAGTAGGGACCTAATTTATATATAAAAAAAAGATTTGAAAAATTTAAACCCGCCCCTTATTTTATTACTTCCGCCTTTTTTTTTTCTAAAAAAAGTACGTTCCTTCATAAAAAAAAACTAAAATATGGAAATAATTTCAGGATTCTACGGAAATAAAAAAAAATAGTTGCATACATTTATGCAATTATTACTGATAATTGCATATATGTATGCAACTTTTCCGTAAGCTGTGTTCGGTTTGAAAATTTGAAACTAAACCTGCACAAATGTGTGCAAATATTGGGTATATTTGCACACATGTAAGCATATTTTTGTATAAATAAAAATCAACGAAGTTGTATGTAGTGAAAAATATGCACGGATGTATGCAGGAAAATGATATATGTGCATACTATTATGCATTGATCTGGAAATTTCGTTTTTTTTCTGTTTTTTTTATTTTTGACGCCTTATTTGATGGTTTTTTGTTCTGAATTTTTTAGTGTTTACATGTTTTATTTAAATACGAATTTACGTGATATTTTTATATTTTTTATATTTTTTTATGACTTTTCAAAAAATAGGGACCTAATTTACAATAAGTTTATGACCGGGTTTTTTTTATATTTTGAAACTTAATAGGGACCTCTAAAAAACGCACCCTTAAATTAATTATTTAATTATTACAAACTTCGAAAATTCATATCTTTTTGATACGAACTCGAAATCGCACAAAACAGGATTTGCTACGATCAGGGAGTCGAGAGCTACGCGTAGACACTAATTTCATCAAATTTGGAGCATGTTGAATTTTGGGCTGAAATTGGGCCCGACCCGTCATTTAAAGCCGGCAAAGGTGATAACTCTTTTGCTCACTCAATTTTCGAATAGTTATTTATTTTTATAATTAAATGTAAATAAATTATTGGTGATGGAAGTAATTGTTTGTTGAACGGATTATGGATTTTTATGTCATGTCATGTTATGTTTGAAATTGAAAATATTCAACAGGTTAAACTAATGATGCTTTTACATTGTAAGTAAAAGAATGAAATTTTATGATGTAAAATAAAGTTGCGTCATTTTTATATGCAAATATAAGATAGAAAATGACGATGAAATAAAGTTGCATCATTTTTATATGCAAATATAAGATAGAAATTCAACCGTAGGATGCAAATTAACATTTTTAATGTTAATAAGATAGAAATTCAACCGTAGGATGTAAATTAACATTTTTAATGTTAATATGATAGAAATTCAACCGTAGGATGTAAAATTAAAATCAGAATTTGCGATGACATGAAATTTACCTTTTATTATGAAAATAAAGTATTTGCACCGCATGTATAAATTTACATTATTTTTAATGTAAATTAAATAGTAAATTTAACCGTAGGATGCCATTAACATTTTTAATGTCAATTTTAAAAAGAAATTTAACCGTAGGAGTAGTTGACATTATTTTTAATATTAATATATACGAATTTCACCGTAGGAAGATTTACATTTTTTTTATGTAATAAAAAGAATGGACTTTACATTGTAATTAAAGAGTAAATTTTACATTGTAAAGAAAGAATGGATTTTATATTGAGAATTTGGCGATGTAAATAAAAAGACAATCTTTTTATGTTGAAAATAAAAAAAAACCATCTTTTTATGTTCAAAATAAAAGGACATTATTTTTACATTGTAAATAGAAAAGTTTATATTTTTACATTGTAAAGTAGAAAAGGTAATATTTTTACATTTGTAAATAGAAAAGATTATATTTTTACGTTGTAAAATAGAGAAGTTAATATTTTTACATTGCAAAATATAAAAGTTGATGTCTTTACATTGTAAAACATAAAAAGTTGATATTTTTACATTAAAAATATAAAAGTAGATACTTTTACATTGTGAATAAAAAAGTTGATGCTTTTACATTGTAAGTAAAAGAATGAAATTTTATGTTGTAAAATGAATTTACATTGCATGAATTATATAACATTTTATTTTGTTATTTATGAATGAATCTGCATCGCATGAATTAAATGACATTTTATTATGTAGTTTAAGAATGAATTTACACCGCATGAAGGAAATTACATTTTATTATATAATTTATATATAGATTTACACCACATGAATAAAATTTCATTTTTATATGTACTTTATATATGAATTTGCATTGTATGACTAAATTACATTTTTCGGTGTAACTAAAACAAGAATTTACATCGTATAATAGAAATTACATTTTTCTATATAACTTGTATATGAATTAACACTGTATGATAAAAATTACATTTTCATATGTAATTTAGATATGAATAATAACGATAGAATTAAAATTACATTTTTATATGTAATTAAAAATGTGAATTTACACTTTATGATAAAAATTGCATTTTTAGATGTAAGTTAAATATGAATTTATGTCGTATGATAGGAATTACATTTTTCTATGTAATTAAAATATGAATTTCCATCGCATGATAAAAATTACATTTTTCTATGTAATTTAAATTGATTTTGTGCCGCATGAGAAAAATTACATTTTTCTATGTAATTTAGATGTGAATTAGAATGGTAAAATAAGAATGACATTATTCTATGTAATTTATATATGAGTTATAACGGTATGATAAAGATTACATTTTTCAATGAAACTAGAACATGAATTTGTATTGTATTTCAACAATTACATTTCTTTATGTAATTGGGACTTGAATTTGTAATGTAAAATAAAAATTACATCTTTATAATGTAATAAAGAGGTAAGATTCACATTAAAATTAAAAATCACATTTTATATGTAATTAGAAAAGAGGACTTGCATTGTAAATTAAAGATTTCATTTTTTTTATATGTAATTAAAAATTATATTTTTACAATGTGAATTAGATGTAGTGTTTGCATTGTAATTACAAATCATAATTAAGAGTAGAGTTTGCATTGTCATTAGAAATTATATTTTTATATGTAATTTAAAGATATTGAGTATATCAAAATTTACATTTTCAATGTAAGGAAAGAATGAATTTAGGATGCGGTAATATTATCTTCATTTTCAAATGATTTAAAATTTAGTAAGTATCGGTAATTGTGTAGAGCATTGTTTTAATCAAACGACGTTATTACGATTCAATGATTATATATATATAATTAAAATTAAACGAATAGGGCGTGGTAGTTCGCGTTTTGAAATCGTACTATTAAATGACTATACAAGAAGATCCGACCGTCGGATTTTATTGAAACTGAAACCGTTAGGACCGTCTTGGAAAAATCTTTCCAATGATATATATTACATTAAGATCCAACGGTTAGATTCTGAGAAATGTAAAAATCAAAATTGGTTGAATGCAGCGCCATAGTCGCCCATGGACTTAAGGCGTCGTTATATAAAAATTTAATTATTTTAAATAATTAAAATAGGAATGAATCGTTAATAAAAATAATTATTAATGTGTAAGAAGGATTTTCAATATATATATATACGAGGATTATTTGGAAAGTCCGAGTTTATCTCATTCCAAATAATTAAACGACATTTAAAAAATCCAAGATTGGAAGACGGCGATTGAAGACCGTCAAATCTCCACATCGAATGGACGATGATGACTGTTGCATTAGAATGGCTCGCTACCATGATAAGGTAATAGTAGGAGTTGCCCAGACGTAGTGTTGATTTGTACGGGTTTGGCTTTCGCTCAGACCCAGAGCATAAGCTTATAAATGGATTGTGTGTCTGACATCGTACTCCATTATATATCATGTTATTAATCTTTTGTCGAATGTATGGATGTTTGGTGGCGGAGAATTTATTCTCTTGCTTAACACCCGTTCATATATTTCGGCAAAGGGTTGGTAGTATGATATGGAGTGATGATGTGGCAGGCTAAGATGCATATGATCAAGGCTTTGTTGAAAAGCAGGCCTTGTGGGATGATCAAAGCATAGCCTGTTTAGGCATAGCTTTGTGTATAGCGTGACTTCGCGAGCCTCACACACCGACGGAGTCTAAAACGGGAGAAGGGAACGCAGGGAGAGCAGCACGTTTCTTTCTAGCTAGAGTGGTGTCAGTGACCTACCAGCCCTGACATTTTACTTATGTGAATGATGGAATGAGGCGCCTCGGATGATAGGTCCTCTAGGACCGGGAAACGTGTGTTCAGGTATAACTAATCCGCTAAGCTGTATTTGTGGACCGGCCCTGCAGCTATCCAAGGGTTCACTGTGGGGGATCCTGAGACATTAGCTAGAGTGTCTCGAATCGGTAGGAGCTCCTCCGTAGCCTTGACTCATGATGGAAACCAATTTCCAATACGCCCCATTCGGATTTGATTGTATTACTAGTACGGAGGTATAACATATGGTACCTATGCTTCCTAGGATTGATACATTTACTTTGAAATGTTTGGATATTTACTAATAATAATATTAACTCGTATTTGCCGTATTTATCATGTTTGATCACTATAAGGTAAAACCCTATCCTCTGGTGTGCGTTGCATTGTGTGATGGGACCTGGGTCTTATGGTGATTTCATTTTTCTAAAAAGCATAGCGTTGTTGTACGATTTACTTATCATTTATTATGACACGTTTATGCACAGCAATCCATTAGAGTAAACCCGTTCCGCATTAGCGGCGTGGTCTTTGAATTTGCCCTATTACTAGTGATTTATTAGTTAAGAATTCTCACACCAGTCCCACGACTGACCCGTTGTTTGTTTCCACCTTTTGCAAACTCGGGTGCCCTCTTTACACACGGGCAGTCGAGTAGTTTGTCTACAAGTTTATCTCGAGCAGGATTCTGAATTGAAGCTTAAAGCTGTGTCCAGAGCATAGTTGTCTTCCGCTGTATCTATTTTATATCCACTGCACGGTATTAAATTTATGGTAAAATTTTCTTCCGCTGTATTTTAATTTTGATGTACTCTGATATATTCTGTACTCTGATGTTATATTATCATGATGTAATAAAAGTCTGTTGTTGTTGTTCTGATGTGTTGTATTCCCAAAGTTAACGTAGGCGGGATTTGAACGGTTTTGGTCGATTTTGCGATTGATTAAGGCCGGGCAAAATCCGACTCGTTACAGTTGGTATCAGAGCTTTGGTTAGCTCAAATCTTTGGGATACAACTCATTAGAACTGAACAAAAGGCTCATCAGAGATTGGATTAGTAATATCCAATAAGAATACTCATTAGAGATAGGATCAACAGTATCCTAGAATGAGAAAACTCATTAGAGATAGGGTTAGCAATGCCCTAGAATGAGTTGAGAGTAGCAAGCCTATAATATACGTATTTGTGATTAATTATACTCTATTTTGGAAAATATGATTTTGAATATATAAAAAGTTATATATTTGAAAGTTAATCAACTAATGAAATTATTTAAACCAATGGAGAAAATATATATATAAATTAATTAGTCAATTAATCAACTTTAGCTTCGTTCCTTTTCGAGGACGAAAAGTTTTTAAGTGGGGGAGACTGTAACAACCCTGAATTTTGGGGCCAATTTAAAATTTATTTTAAGTGATTTTAATGAGTTTTGATATTTAAAATAATCTATTTTAAATAATAATGATCACAAATTTGATTCAAATCGAAGTTAGAATGAATAATTTAACTTTAATTATAAAAAGAGTTAGAAATAGCGCGGTAGTTTGAAAATTCAAACTTGAACTTTGACTGACCGTACAGGATGCAAAATTTAACGAATTTTAGTGAAACTAAAAATATTAGAATCTATTTAAAAATATCTTTCCAACGAATCCGAAAAATCGAAATTTCATAGCGGAAATCAAAAGTTATGGCCAATTCAATTTTTAGAAAGGTCGCTAGGTAATTTGGATAGGTCAATAATGCTACTTTTTGCATATAAAGGAATTTCGACTCAAAACCACTTCCATTGAGTTCGGAATTACGTTTCTGTATTGAAAAACAGTAAACACTTATATATTTCGAGTTTCGGAAATTATTGATTTAAAAATGTATTTTTAATATTAAATATATACGCCTTAAAAATGGAAATTTTGCAAACGACCTCCGTTTTTGACGAGACCACTTTTGTTGGATCCAGAATATTAAATTATTACTAGATTCCAAAATTCGTAATTTTTGGAGTTAGTATGTGGTCGTTATTAATTTTACAGTGAAAAACGGTCAATTTTCAGACTTTTAAAATTCATAATTTATTCATACGGACTCGGAATTTAACGATACCAGTTTCTTTGAATCCGTAATGTCAAGAAATATTTATGTTTCAATTTTCATAAAAATTGGAATTCGTAGGTGTTAACACGAATTTTTAGAATATGAAAATGGGTGCAAATTGTATAAATAAATACATAAAAGGGTAATTGGGCCTAATAACATTCTTAACCCCATATAAAATATCTTTTCATCAGCCATTAGCTGAATCATAACCCTAAACCTACCAGCCACCTTCTCCTTCTTCATTTTCATGGCCTCCACTCTAAATAATTCTTTGCAAATAAGCCCGTGAAAACAAAACAATTTATAACTCTCTATCCAAACCAAATCAGACCAAACCCTTTCTGGGATTTGTTCATCTTCTTATCCTCTATCTACCACGAAAAATTCAAGACCTATCGTCGCACCGGTTCGCCGGAATCTTAATCTAAAGGCAGCAGCCATATTTTCGTTTTTTGGCTATTGCGGGCCCCAAGAAGAGAGTTAGGACGAGCGACTTCAGGCAGAGGTAGAGGGGAACCATACGGATCTTTTGGCGGTGGTGGCATGGTCTCAGGTGGTCGGAGTTGGCCGGAATGTCAATTTTATTGAAGGGGTGCTGAAAACAGGACAGTCGCAAAGATGAGCAATTTCCCGCCAATCCGTGCATTTTCAGGCGAATTGACAAACAGAGAAGTTGTTCGGGAGGTCGAGGCCAAGTTACTGTAAAATTTTGGGGGCAATTAGAGCACCGAGGCGGCCGCAGCACCAAGATGAACAGAAACTGTACTTTTCCGTTCATCTGCAGATCGTGGGCCCCACATGGTGAATTGGAGGGGGGACCACCAGCCGTGGAAAGAGGGGGAGAAGACGGAGAGAATGGCGCTTGTTTCGTGCAATTCCGACGTACGGTTTGGCCGTGGCGAGCATTTTAAGTTCAGGGTGCTGTTTGGAAAAAAAAGGTTAGGGGCTTAAACGCGAAACATTTATGTTCTATGTTCGTAATGCAATATCTTTTACATACGAGATCGAAATTTGACGATTTCAGGTCTGCTGTGATCGTGGCGATGAGAGCTTCGCGTGGACACCAAATTTGTCCAATTTGGAGAAAATTGAAATTTTGGGTAATTTTTACAAATTTAAATATTATTTTAATCGATTTGTTAACTTCGCAAGTGCATAACTTTTTGTCACGTTATCGAAATTGCATGAAACTGAATCCATTGAGATTGTTATGTCAAGAGCTTCGAGCGAGCAGTAATTTTGTCCAATTTGGAGCAAGTTGAAAATTTGGGTAACTTTCATAATTTAAATTAGGGTGCGTTTTTTAGAGGTCCCTATTAAGTTTCAAAATATAAAAAAAACCCGGTCATAAACTTATTGTAAATTAGGTCCCTATTTTTTGAAAAGTCATAAAAAAATATAAAAAATATAAAAATATCACGTAAATTCGTATTTAAATAAAACATGTAAACACTAAAAAATTCAGAACAAAAAACCATCAAATAAGGCGTCAAAAATAAAAAAAACAGAAAAAAAACGAAATTTCCAGATCAATGCATAATAGTATGCACATATATCATTTTCCTGCATACATCCGTGCATATTTTTCACTACATACAACTTCGTTGATTTTTATTTATACAAAAATATGCTTACATGTGTGCAAATATACCCAATATTTGCACACATTTGTGCAGGTTTAGTTTCAAATTTTCAAACCGAACACAGCTTACGGAAAAGTTGCATACATATATGCAATTATCAGTAATAATTGCATAAATGTATGCAACTATTTTTTTTTATTTCCGTAGAATCCTGAAATTATTTCCATATTTTAGTTTTTTTTTATGAAGGAACGTACTTTTTTTAGAAAAAAAAAAGGCGGAAGTAATAAAATAAGGGGCGGGTTTAAATTTTTCAAATCTTTTTTTTATATATAAATTAGGTCCCTACTTTTGTCCTATAAAAATGTTGCACACATGTGTGCATTTTTTTGAGAAATTTGCTCATTTGGATGCAAATAAAAATGAACTGAAATATTAAGTTAAATCTATCCGCTGGAAGAACTGCAGTTAATTGCATATATGCATGCAAAAAAGTCAAAAAGGTGCATAATATTATGCATTTAACTGCAGTTTTTTCTGTTTTTTTGCTGTTTTCTTCTTTCTGACATTATTTTTGTTGTTTTTTGAACTGAATTTTTTGTATAATGCATAATTTATTTTATTACTAATTTACGATTTTTTTTTTATTTTTTTTAATTATTATTTTATAAGTTTTGAAAACAGGGACCTAATTTATATTAAGTTTATGACCGGATGTGAGCCTAATTAAGTTTCAAAATAGGGACGTGAGCCTAATATTCACTATTTGATATGGTAGAGTTTCAAACATTCGGCAGTGTTTTACCTGATTACTTGAGCACCAAGAAACCTACTTATTCGATGCAAACATCAAAGTTTCACTAATATTTTGAAACTTTCTTGATCTTATTGGCGCGGATCCTGGGTCCAAACGGTAATGTGCAAATGATGAGTATTATAGATGCTTTAAAATGTATAATAGCAAACATGCGGCAGTGTTTTACCTGATTGCTTAGTCACTAAGCAACCTGCTCAGTCAATATGAAAATATGAATATTCTACTAATATTTGAATTTTTTTTGCCTTATTCACACAAATTCTTCTCCCAAAATCGAGATGTGTTTTTAAAAACACTATTATTTAATGATGAGTATTATATGTATTTGAAATGGCAAAGTTTCAAACATGCGGCAGTGTTTTACCTGGTTATTTGAGCACCAAGAAACCTACTTATTCGATGCAAACATCACAGTTTCACTTATATTTTGAAGCTTTCTTGATCTTATTGGTGCGGATCCAGGGTCCAAACGTTAATATGCATATGATGAGTGTTATAGATGCTTTAAAATGTAGAATAGCAAACATGCGGCAGTGTTTTACCTGATTACTTAATCACTAAGAAACCTGCTCAGTCAAAATGAAAATATGAATATTCTACTAATATTTGAAAACCTTTTTGTCTTATTCACAAAAATTCTACTCCTAAAGTCGAAATGTGTTTTTATAAACACTATTATTTAATGATGAGTATTACATGTATTTGAAATGGTAGAGTTTCAAACATGCGGCAGTGTTTTACCTAATTACTTGAGCACCAAGAAACATACTTATTCGATGAAAACATCAAAGTTTCACTTATATTTTGAAACTTTCTTGATCTTATTGGCACGGATCCAAGGTCCAAACGGTAATATGCAAATGATGAGTGTTATAAATGCTTTAAAATATTGAATAGCAAACATGCGGCAGTGTTTTACCTGATTACTTAGTCACTAAGCAACCAACTCAGTCTATATGAAAATATCTATATTCTATTAATATTTAAAAACGTTTTTGTTTTATTCACACAAATTCTACTCCCAAAGTCGAAACGTGTTTTTAAAAACACTATTATTATTTAATGATGAGTATTGTATGTATTTGAAATGGTAGAGTTTCAAACATGCGTGTAACAACCCGAATTTTAATAACATGTAAAAACTATAAATCAAGAAAGAATTAATTTTTAAAATAAGAATCAAGGGAAATGAGTTACTCCACTGCGTTCATCTCGGAATTCTTCTTGAAATAGATTCCGAGTTTGCGTAAAACGGATACCGTACGAAGAAGATATGGACGAACGAAGTTAGGCAGAAAAACCAGAAGCGGGCCAGAATGCACTGGCGCACTTGGGAAGTGCGCCAGAACAAAATTTCACTGGCGCACTTGGGAAGTGAGCCCATGCAATTTTGCATTGGTGCACTTGGCAAGTGCGCCCAAGCAGAGCAACAGGCCTGCACAGCATTGTGGTTTGACCCTGGCTGGCCTGGTCAGGTTCTGGTCAAATTTCTGAGCTCTGCTTTGTCACCAGGGCTAACTTGTCACTTTCTGATTGGCTTCTCTTGAGATGGATGGCCTTGATTAACCCTAGCTTCATCGACGGCTCTAATTAGTTTGAAACCCTATATAAACAGTGTAACACCCCACGTCTGTTAGTGTCACTCACAAAGGGAAAGCACTAAGTTCTGTGGAGCATTTAGGGTAAAAGATGCAGATAAATTACAAGACAGACAGAAATTAAACAGCGGAAAATAAAACTTTGCATTATTGATAAAATAGTTTGTACTATGGTTTATTTACAATATCAGAGTATCATCTGTCTTACAAAATAAAGAAGCATAAAAACAACATTTATATTCCCCGATTTTAGCAAGAGCCAGCCATAGCATCTGAAAAGAGAATCCAAGCAAACTTCGACGAATCTTCAAGCTGGGAAAGAGTGGCAGTCCAACTTAACCTGAGCTAAACTATTCCCTCCTTTACTACCTGTGGGGGGGGGGGGAAACAGAAGAAAAGAAGACGAAAGAAAAACAAAGTCAGACATAAAGCTTGAGTAAGTTAAGTAACTTCTAGCATGTGAACATGGAAAAACAAAACGACATGAATTAACTAAATACAAGATTACACCATGACGATAGGGTCAACAAGATTAGACAAGGTAGTCACAAGATATGCTAAGATAAGATAAACTGGATACGCTCTAATACTTTCGCCGCTTCGCTATTTCCTTGTTATACTGGTTTCTATATCTCTGCACCGCCTATCTAGTGTCCCAACTAGTAACGATAACGTGATCCCAATCCCTTTATTTTCCATTGCCTTCCGGCATACATTCATTATTTATTACCTAGATCAAATCTAGGGTTTTCTATCAAGTACTTTCTAGATTTAACTAGAGTTTACGGTATCTACTGAACGCTTCTTGGATTCAGGATTTATGCCACCTAGTTCGACTAGGAATTATGCTACCTGTCGAACGATGCCCTCAAGTCTAGGACACACTACCTAGAGTGGTATATGTTCCTATACTTCCCCACGCATGTATCGCGAATCGTTATCGCTTGTCTAGATGCACATGTCCCATAATGTGCGGTCCAAGTCCTGTGTCAGGGCAAATCAAGGAATACAGAACTCGGTCGGGAGTTTTCAGATATCTGCCGATGCAGAAGCTAAGGTCTGTTTTTGTTCCAGTGGCTATGGTCCCACTTGACCCCTCCCTCAACTAATGAAAGGCACACCTTGTAAAATGAGAACTATACGCCGGCCCCCGGTGCCCCACTATCCTATGGCCGTCCTCACCCATAACTTGATAGCAAGTATATGGTCTTTTGGAGTTCTCCGCCTTTCCGCTTCACGTATCTCGATTGACTCAAGATGGATGGTAGACGACGAGTCGGTATCACAGGGCTATCGTTTTCTCGTCGAATCACGCTGGTCCATCCTAGTCTTTAGGTTGCCATGTATTGCAACCAAGGCATACCCCTGGTTCTTCTACGTAGACCTTAACCTCTGTGGGCCCAGGTGGATCATCTGCAGCCTCACAGAGGGATACCAAGAGTACCCTCACGTCCCCTCGAAGCCTCGGGCTTCGTAACCCAATTCGTTAGAGCCTTCTTTCTACTCAGATGGACATTCGCTCCTTCTCGTGTTATACTAAGAATTACTACTTAGTTTCACTAACTAAGATTTACCACTTAGTTACCAGAATCGTTGTTTTCTTAACTAAGGTTTACTACTTAGTTCCCTTTCCCGTCAATTTGGATTGGTTAAGTGTCATTAGTCAATTCAAGCCAACTTAACCCTCTTCATTCATCCTGTTATACTGGTTAAGTGTTATCAGTAATCCATGTTGACCTAACCCCATCACAAACCAAGTTATATTGGTTAAGTATTTCTTATTACTTAGCCCTACCTATTCACCCTGTATTGGTTAAGTGTTCCTTTTTAACTTAACCTTGCCCGTCTGTCTTAACTAACATGTTATTAATGGTTAAGTATTATCCCTTCATGTTTAAACTTAACCCTATTCTTTTATCACAATCTGATGGTTAAGTGTTTAAGTTTACTTAACCCTACGGTCTAGCCCAGATAACATATCAAATTTGCTAAGTGTATTCACTTAACCCCAACCTCTAGTCTAGTTAACATGTTAATTTGGCTAAGTGTTTCCTTAGTTACTTAACCCCTACAAATCTTGTCTTGTTACCATGTAAAGTTGGTTAAGTGTCCCTATGCACTTAGCCCTCCCATCCTAGCTTAACTGTGTTAAATTGGTTAAGTGTTCCTATGGACTTAACCCTCCCATTCTAGCTTAACTGTATGGCCCTAACCCCACCCACCAGTCTGGTTATCATGTTGAATTGGTTAAGTGTCTTAGTTAACTTAACCCTACCATTCTTGTTCAAGCTTTAACTAAATAGATTAAAGCCACGACTACTCACATTAGACAGATATTGTTGCGATTACTGGATGTGCCGGTTGGTTCCGACCAGATTTACATCGCAACTCAGTCTAATCTCGGGTTAGGCCTATTCGTGTTTTCTAGTTCAAAGGGTTTTGACTAATTTTCAAATCAGGCTTTGAAGGCAACCATCCCGTCCGTCGGATCAGTTAGGGATAGCCAGGGAGAGCAGGAAACTTGTATTTTCCAAACCCAAGCCTAGACACTATCCTCTCTGTCACCCTAGAACTTTCTGGCTTATTATTAAAAGAGATGTCGTTAATAAACCTTTAATTTGTCTAAATTCTCATTTAGGACAAATTCTATAAGTAAATTATTCCTAATTTACTTATTTCCCAATTACCCTTTTAATGTAAACTGTCAACATTTATTCTTATGGTCCATTTTCTCCTCTATATCATATTTTTGCCTTTTGGTATGTAAACTATACCAATTAAGTGTCACTAGCCATGATTTTGCTAAACCTGACGGATATTCCCAATTATGGCCAATTTCAAATTTATACCAATATACTTATTATGCCAAATCAGCTAATCCAATCCTGATTTAACATTCTAATTATAGTTCACGTCAAACTAGACTTATTATTCTAGTTCATAACTCATGTAAATGCTAGATTTACAACTCACTACTAGACTCAAATTGCACATCCTATAATTCATGTTAAATTTATCTAATTTGTATTTCTATGAACATGCCATAATTCATGTTGCCCAATTTATGCCAAATTCCAAGTTTATAACTATGTTTTTAGTACATTTCACATTATGCCCAAATCGTATTCCCACCGTTCGTATAATTGCGATTAAATCTAGATTATGGATAAATCTAGACTTGCAGAAAATAGGGAATGAACCAAAGATGCTACGAAAAAGAATGGACATAATAACTGGCATAATGATGTAGGTTCAAGAACTTGGGTAGACCTAACTTAATAGGTAAATTCCCAAGGTCTAAAACCAAGGATAGACAGAATAGAGACGCTGGTTCAAGAACATGGGTAGACCTAACTTAATAGGTAAATTCCCATGGTCTAAAACCAAAGAAAACCAAGGAGGCAAAATAAATAATCGGGTTTAATCTCATAATCACAGAACTTAAGCAACATTTTCCTAGTCATGAATCATAGGTGTTTAGTCACAGATGTCCTTGTTATGTCATAGGCAATAGTTTATGCTTTTCCTAATCAAAGGCATAGGTTGGTTTTCACAGTCAAGAAAATAATTCTCATAGTCACAGTCACAGTCATAGGCAATATTCATAGTCATAGGCAATGTCCATAGTCACAGGCATATGGTTCTAAGGTCCATAGTTTCATAGTCACGGTCTTATTTGTCCTCGAATCATAACAGTTCTTAATTAGGTTCAAGAGTATAGGCAATGATTCGAATAGGAAGAGAGATTCGGCATATTCTTTTATTCCTTTAATTTCATGTCACGAACAGAGAAAAACGTTCAAATCTAGAAATACTGACTTACAGAGATTAGATTAGAATAGAAAGATGGCGTTGCTATGATTCGTAGAAAAACAGTCGTTGCAGTCGTTCGAATCTTCACTTGAATTCTAGCTTGACTTGAACCTCTTCTTGAGCAGCATTTCCTCGTCTTGATTTATTTTATATATTACTTATTCTATTATTTAATTAAGAGGAGGAGAAGAAGCCATGTTCGCCAATAATCTTTGCAGCATAAGGGTAGAAAAGAATTGTGAATAGAGAAGAAGACTAGGGCTGTTTATATAGTGTTAGATGGATGAACCTGGTCAGAAAACGCGACCAAATACATCAGAACGAACAAGGTGCAGAAAGCTGGAAAAACAGAGGGGGTCGACCCCCAGGTCGACTATGTAGTCGACCTGGGTGCCCTAGGTCGACTACCCAGTCGACCTGGATGTCTTGGGCGGGAAAATTCCCGCCCTGGCCAATCCGGCCCGATTTGAAATTTGAATTTGTTTTCTGTCTGTTCGAATTTTAATTCTGAAACTTCCGGAGGCCATATCTCCTTCATACGACTCCGATTTATGCAAACTCGGACTCGTTTTCATGCAGAATTCCGAGACGAACGCAATGGCGCCGCCCGTTTCCATTGATTTTGATTTTAACTTTTAATTCTTCCTTGATTTGTGTTAGCGCTATAGAATTACGGGGTGTTACATTCTCCCCCACTTAAAAGGATTTCGTCCCCGAAATCTTCAAGTTAGGAAGAATGTGTCCTACCATCCAATCACCCATCTATTCAACCATTCAATCACAGGCATTCATTGTCCTTAAAAGATTCCTAATGCTTTCATGTTCATATGCATAGTGTGTGTATATGTCTTTATCTACTGTAAAATCAGGCGGTCTATTGATTCAGTCGACCTCCTTAATGCGAGTCATGTCAGTGCCATGCGTCCAACCATGTATGCAAGCATCCCTAGTTATGTAAATACTATATGTGTGCACGGCCATTCATCCATATGCACCAACCATATGATAACATATCAAGTTCAATTTACAAACAAATACATATCTATAAATGCAATATGAAAGCGTCTGAACTGATCTAGTGCCTAATACGTATGCATATGCATTCACAAGCAACCATTAGCAACCACTTGCAACCATCAACCATAACATGTTTCAAATACATGTTTACATCCATTGGCTTCTATCTAAGGATCGAAGATACGACCTAGGTGATATACTTTGGAAAGAGAGAAACAGTTATGCGTAAAGCTCCTAAAACAAAGAAATCAAGGATGCACCCTCAAGGAAAAGGGTATGATTCTAGTATCTAGCCTTCTTGAGCTTTACTCCACTGTATCTTAACTAAATTAAGTTCACGATTGTTAAGTTCCGGGTCTCCATTTCCAAAATAAACAGATGTCAATCACGGTACCAGGTATACGTACTAAGATGATTAGAGGTTTCCCTCTTATCCACCATGCCATAACTATAAGAGTCGAAAGGTCAATACGTGCTCTTTGGAGTGCCTGCCCCAACTATTCATCTCTCACGTAAACCATCCAAACCGAACTCGACATTCCTCAAGTACAAGCCCCAAAGGCCTAAACCAATATCGGACAAGCACCCAAGGAATATCTCCCCCGAATTTAGACGATCTACGTGAGATGATATAAGCAAACTCGATAGCTATTCTCAAATCCCTACTAACCAAAAATAAACTGGTTGGACCACCAATTGGATTCGAGACTTTAGTGGGATCTTTCTACTATACAAGTACTATCGTGCAGAGACCCAACTATGGAAGTGGATATGAACAAATGAGAAGCGCTAGAACCTAAGGAAATAGTACGAACAGAAGACTATACTCATCCAACTGGACTACCTTTCTCCTAGGTACGCTTGGTGGCGAAAGCATGTACTTGTCCTTCTGAAAATCTCATCCTCGTTCTTTCCCTTGTCCTTAAGTATATGCCCTATCATACTGAAATGACCCAAACTTCCCCATGAAGGAAAGTAAGGATTGTTTGAGAACAACACACATCAGAACACAGAGCATAAGAACATCTTATTGCTGATTACAACAATTACATCAGAGTACAAGAATATTCCAGAGTATGAATAAATAATATACATTGGAAATACAATATCAGAGTTTAAATTACATTTAGATAGCAGTGGAAAAATAATACAAAGATACAACCGAAAGGAATACACCGATACAGAGCTTTCCGAATATTGCTTCAGCTGTAGACCAGGATCCTGTAAACATGATATCTGCAAAACAAGCTACTCGACTGCCCGTGTGTAAAATATGGGCACCCGAGTTTGCCAGTGAAACAAACTACAGGTCAGTCATGGGACTGGTATGAGAAATCTTAACTAATCTATCTAATAATAAGGCTAATCACAGGACCACGCCGCTAACGCGGAACGGGTTTACTCCATTGGATTGCCAGTGCATAAAATAAAGTAAATCGTCAAATAGCGCAATGCTTTTTAGAAAAATGAAACCATTATAAGACCCAGGTCCCATCACACAATGTAACGCACGCCGGAGGCTAGGGTTTTACCTTATAATGGTCAAAAGATGCTTGATATGATAAAACACGATACTAGTGTGTATATATATATTTAAAACATTTCAAAGTAAATGTATCAATCCTAGACGGCATAGTACCCCATCCTACTATGTCGCCATACTAGTTATACAATCAAAACCGAAAAGGGCGTATTGGAAATTTGGGTTTCCATCATGAGTCAAGGCTAGGGAGGAGATCCTTACCGATTAGAGACACTCTATCAATGCCCCAGGATTGGTACTCTGTCCAACCCTTGGATCCTACAGGGCCGGTCCCCCAATAGTGCAATGGGTAGGATTAGTTATGCCTGAACACACGTTCCCCGGTTCTAGTGAACCTACAATACAGCCGAGGGCGACCGCATAAATCCGAGGCCTCGCAAAAATCCAACAACCACATAAGTAAATGTCTGGGCTCCATACCATGACACCACTTCTAGCCAGAAAGAAACGTGTGCACTCCCTGCGTTCCCTTCTCCCGTTTTAGACTCTACCGGGCTGTGAGGCTCGCGAAGTCACGATATACACAAAGCTATGCCTAAATAGATTATGCTTTGATCATCAACCACAAGGCCTGCTTTTCAACAAAGCCTTGATCATTTGCATCTTAGCATGCCACATTGTCAGACCTTACCATATCATTGATCATCTACCAATATATATATAACCTCTAAGCTCATACGTCTTAGAGAAGGGTGTTAAGTGAAGAATAAATTCTCCACCACCAAACAGAAATATATAATCAGTAGCGTTCAACGAATACAGTAGAAATGAATACAATGTCAGACACACAATCCATTTGCAAGTCCGTTCTGGGTCTGAACGGAACAGGAGAAACCTGGGTGGTTCTCGTATATTCGGACAATTAACACATACGTCTTGACGACTACCACATAAGTCCCTCCAGGGTAGCTACTCCCATCGAAGACCTCAGTAGCGATACATCCATTCAATGTGGAAATTGCCGATCTTCAACTCCGTCTTCGTCTTCGACTCTTCATCGTCGTAATAATTACTCGGAATGGGTTAAACCCGGTCTTTCCGAATATCTAGCGTATTTATGATTTTAAAATCAAGTGGTATAAAAACATCCAATGTCTCATTCCAATTCAGAATATTCTTTAAATAGAATATATTATTAAGGAGAGGTTCCCCTTAATTTTATCAAAGATAAGTTCTTCAAAATATATTCTTTTAAACATTCATTAAAACTCCAATTGGGTTTTAATATCAAAATCATTATTAAATGGTTATTCATATTTTACAGGAATTAACCTTGTCTTTAATCAGGTTAAAGAATCAATGTCATTTAAAAATATTATTCAGGATAAACCCAAAATCATATTCCATTAATTACGGAATTTTCACAGAAATCAAGTCAACATATAATCGATATAAATTTCTGTATCAGACCAATACTATAAATGGAATAACGGCAAAGCCTTTTAAATTCCATACACAGTATCAGCCTTCCTTTGCAGAAACTATCTCGAATATTATCGAATCCGATTCCCGCTCAATCCCAATTTAACATGTATATTAAATTGGAAAACTAGACTTTAGAAAATTTTCCTTTAAATCTTAATAAAAAGATTTATTAATTCTAAATCACCTTTAAATGTTAATTTGAGTCAAAGAACAAATGTCGTTTAAGAAACATAGTTCACAAAATCAATTTATTTAAGCTATTCCAAATCAATATTTTTCAAATGGAAAATCCTATTAAATCTTAATTTAATAAATTCATCCTAGTTACTAACCAGTTTATTCAAAGGAATATCTTTTATCATTTGTCCGTCCAAGAACGGGCATAGAGATCATTATTTCATCCTTTGTTAAATATTCTTTAAAATATTCATTATAAAATATTCTTTATATGAAAAAAAATTCTATATAAAATATTCTTTATAAAAACAAAATTCTTTATTTTAAAAAGAATTGGTATTATAATGTTCTTTATTCCAAATATTCTTTATTTAAAAAGAAATTCTTTATATAAAGAAATCCTTTATTGGAATGCGACTCAATCAGTTACCATATAACTTGAGTTATATGGATTTCATACATTGAATGTATATGGCAATAAAAATAAGCAATCATCAAACATCCATTCACATCCATAGTGAAATCAATGACTGTGTGAGCATTAAAATAAAATATTAACGCTCATTGCAGCCTGTCGATCTATCGATAGACATACAATTAATGCTAGGATTAGTGTATGTCAATTTCCATCCCAACACCCGTGTGGGGTTTTCAACCAATCAAACAAATCATAAATTATCTGTGCACTTGGGCGACGTGTGAAAAACATCGTCCCAATCACATAAACAAGTCAGGTAACTTGGAAGTGTAACATTTCAGTGACATAAATGGGTGAATCATTTCATGTATAATGATAATGTAATTTATCAAAAACAATGAATCTTCCTACTTATTCATTTATATCAAAATTGTGAATTCAAATGTTAATTCACTTACGATGAAATATAATCATTTGTCATTACATAAAAATGATACTCTCTTATGTTGTATAAAATGTAGTCTTTATATTACATTAAAGATGTAATCCTTTAATTTTATTATTTTAATAACAACTAAAACGTAGATAAAAATATACTCTTGATTTCATATTTATTTACAATAAGGAATGTAAATAAAATGAATCTTGTTAATTTCATATTTTATTTGTAATAAGGAATACAAATAAAAATAAAAATATATCCTTCTTATCATGCATTATTTTCAAGGGAGAATGTCAATAAAGGATCAGCTCTTTTTTTCATGTTTAATTACATCGAGGAATGTAAATAAAATAGTAACTTTCTACTTCTAATTTTCATTTGCAACAAGTATTGCAAATAAAAAGATAACCTTTACTTTTAATATTTTGTTTACATCTAAAGTTATAAACAAAATGCTTCTTTTTACTACGATGTTTATTTGCCTCTAATTATGTCAACAAAATATAGTCTTTTAACTACAATGTTTATTTGCAATTTAATATGAAAATAAAATAAAATCTTTATCAAAGGTTTTGTTTGCAACTAAAATTGAAAAATAAAAATGCAACCCTTAAAATAATATTTGTTTAATTCTTTTACAACTACTAAAATAACATTTTTAATTCATTCCTTTAAAGTGACCAAAAGAATGATTCCTTTCATATAAAATATTTGAAAATAAAATATTCCTCTTTTTATTTCACATAAGATTGTAATAGGAATGTAATTTTAATCATTTTAGCTACAAAGAAAATGTGATTAAAATGTAACTTCCAATCCTGCCCTTTTTTTTACATCATAAAATGTGAATAAAAAGGTAATTCATAAATTTGAGAGTAAAATGAAACTTCCAATTCAATTTTTTTTTTTTACATTACACAAAAATGAATATTTTTGTTCTTATATCTACATCTAAGGAAAATGGATAATTTGTCTTTTATTACATTTAAGAAAAATGTAACTTTTGTTTTTATTAAAAAAAATGTTAATCTTATCTCATTAACAAAAAGATAAATCTTTTCTTATTAACAAGAAATGTAAATAATCACCTAAATTCACAAATCAAGTTTTAGTCTTTTCCACTTTTGTTCTTCACATTGAAAAGGTAAATCCTTTCTTTTATTCTTTATATTGAAAATGTAAATCCTTTCCTTTTATTTCTACATATCAAAAAGTGGTTCCTTTTATTCAATTCATTAATGTATTCTTTTATCCAAATCAAAGATGTATCCTTTTATTCAAAATCAAAGATATATCCTTTTATTCAAAATCAAGGATGTATTCTTTTATTCAAGTTAAAATAATGTATTCTTTTATTGTAAACAAATATGATGATTTTGTTTTGTGAACTTCTAATGCAAACAAAAGGATGACTTTTATTCACTAATCATGTTGTACACACAAATCAAGTTTTAGCCAAAAATGTCGTCCTTTTGACGGAAAATATATTTTATTTCAATGATCATCCTTTTAACACAAAGTATATTTTTGTCTAACTCCTTTTGATGTACCAAAAATGTTAAAAAAAAATTCCGTACTTTAAATGTAAACAAATATGACAATTTTGTTTATTTAACTTTTCAATGTAGCCAAAATGAGAACTTGGTTTATTAACTCTCTCAATGTAAGCAAAATGAGAATTTTGTTTATTAACTTTTCAATGTATACAAAAATGTATATTTTCACAAATCCTTTTTAATGTATACAAAAATGTATATTCTAAATGTTGTTGAAAATCTAGTTCAACAAAACAACATAAAAATGTTTATCCTATTTTTGTTGAAAAACTACTTCAACAAAATAACATGAAAATGTATATTCATGTTTTACTGCAAAATTTTACTCAATACAAATGAATAAAAAGTTTGATTCATTTTAATGTTAAAAATTTGCTGATTCAACAAGTTAAACAAATTCTGTGTTTCATATATGTTGAAAATTCTAATTCAACATTTTTACAACATTTGGTTTGATACACATTTGATTCTTTTTTATATAAACAAAAATGGTGTATTTTGTTTTAAACCAATTTCTAAATTTACAGGAATATTTTAATTTCGATAGTGCAACAAACAAAATGATAATTTTGTTTAGTCTAGTTCAAATTAGCAGGAAAGTTAATTTTAACAATAAAATGAACAAAATAATAAATTTTGTTCAATCTAATTCCAATCAACGGAAATGTAACTTTTTACAATTCTATCGCCACAATCAAAATCAAACAAACAGATGTGTATTTACAATTAACACAGAATAATAACAGTATGAATTAACTGCAAATTTATAACAATAATTTCAGAATTTGCGGGTTGTTACACATACCCTAGTAAAGATACTTCCTCTTGTCTTAGGTTTTATAATCGTGTGCTAAGTCTACATCCATGAATTCCTCATCCTAGGGTTATGCTCCTTAGCCAAACTCCTCATCCCCTTCCGTGTGTAGTCATGTTGACAAATCTCTCGAAAGCTGTCTCCATCGTCCGGAAAACCCTATAAGCTTTGAAAGAAAACTGCCCGTAGATGAAACAACTACGGCTATGGATGGAAGCCGGGCACTACTTTGCCCATCGATGAGGTTAACTCCCAAAAAGCTAGGAGCCCCAGAGACTCAAGAAAGAAGGAGACAAGGATTTAAACAGAGGAAGAGAAGATAGTGCGTATGGCTTTGGGGAATATGTCTTTAAAACAAATCTTTTCTCTTGAAAATGCTTCTTTAAAAACCGTTTTGAAAATAATTTTTCAAATCCTTTATCTGATCTGGTAACCTTCAGCTCTGATACCATGTGTAACACCCCACGTCCGTTAGTGTCACTCACAAAGGGAATGCACTAAGTTCTGTGGAGCATTTAGGGTAAAAGATGCAGATAAATTACAAGATAGACAGAAATTAAACAGCGGAAAATAAAACTTTGCTTTATTGATAAAATAGTTTATACAATGGTTTCTTTACAATATTAGAGTATCATCTGTCTTACAAAATAAAGAAGCATAAAAACAACATTTATATTCCCCGATTTTAGCAAGAGCCAGCCATAGCATCTGAAAAGAGAATCCAAGCAAACTTCGACGAATCTTCAAGCTGGGAAAGAGTGGCAGTCCAACTTAACCTGAGCTAAACTATTCCCTCCTTTACTACCTGGGGGGGGGGGGGGGGACAGAAGAAAAGAAGACGAAAGAAAAACAGAGTCAGACATAAAGCCTGAGTAAGTTCAGTAACTTCTAGCATGTGAACATGGAAAAACAAAACGACATGAATTAACTAAATACAAGATTACACCATGACGATAGGGTCAACAAGATTAGACAAGGTAGTCACAAGATATGCTAAGATAAGATAAACTGGATACGCTCTAATACTTTCGCCGCTTCGCTATTTCCTTGTTATACTGGTTTCTATATCTCTGCACCGCCTATCTAGTGTCCCAACTAGTAACGATAACGTGATCCCAATCCCTGTATTTTCCATTGCCTTCCGGCATACATTCATTATTTATTACCAAGATCAAATCTAGGGTTTTCTATCAAGTACTTTCTAGATTTAACTAGAGTTTACGCTATCTGCTGAATGCTTCTTGGATTCAGGATTTATGCCACCTAGTTCAACTAGGAATTATGCTACCTGTCGAACGATGTCCCCAAGTCTAGGACACACTACCTAGAGTGGTATATGTTCCTATACTTCCCCACGCATGTATCACGAATCGTTATCGCTTGTCTAGATGCACATGTCCCATAATGTGCGGTCCGAGTCCTGTGTCATGGCAAATCAAGGAATACAGAACTCGGTCGGGAGCTTTCAAATATCTGCCGATGCAGAAGCTAAGGTCTGTTTTTGTTCTAGTGGCTATGGTCCCACTTGACCCCTCCCTCAACTAATGAAAGGCACACCATGTAAAATGAGAACTATACGCCGGCCCCCGGTGCCCCACTATCCTATGGCCATCCTCACCCATAACAAGATAGCAAGTATATGGTCTTTTGGAGTTCTCCGCCTTTCCGCTTCACGTATCTCGATTGACTCAAGATGGATGGCAGACGACGAGTCGCTATCACAGGGCTACCGTTTTCTCGCCGAATCACGCCGGTCCATCCTAGTCTTTAGGGTGCCATGTATTGCAACCAAGGCATATCCCTGGTTCTTCTATGCAGACCTTAACCTCTGTGGGCCCAGGCGGATCATCTGCAGCCTCACAGAGGGATACCAAGAGTACCCTCACGTCCCCTCGAAGCCTCGGGCTTTGTAACCCAATTCGTTGGAGCCTTCTTTCTACTCAGACGGACATTCGCTCCTTCCCGTGTTATACTAAGAATTACTACTTAGTTTTACTAACTAAGATTTACCACTTAGTTTACAGAATCGTTGTTTTCTTAATTAAGGTTTACTACTTAGTTCCCTTTCCCGTCAATTTGGATTGGTTAAGTGTCATTAGTCAATTCAAGCCAACTTAACCCTCTTCATTCATCCTGTTATACTGGTTAAGTGTTATTAGTAATCCATGTTGACCTAACCCCATCACAAACCAAGTTATATTGGTTAAGTATTTCTTATTACTTAACCCTACCTATTCACCCTGTATTGGTTAAGTGTTCCTTTTTAACTTAACCTTGCCCGTCTGTCTTAACTAACATGTTATTAATGGTTAAGTATTATCCCTTCATGTTTAAACTTAACCCTATTCTTTTATCACAATTTGATGGTTAAGTGTTCAAGTTTACTTAACCCTACGGTCTAGCCCAGATAACATATCAAATTTTCTAAGTGTATTCACTTAACCCCAACCTCTAGTCTAGTTAACATGTTAATTTGGCTAAGTGTTTCCTTAGTTACTTAACCCCTACAAATCTTGTCTTGTTACCATGTAAAGTTGGTTAAGTGTCCCTATGGACTTAGCCCTCCCATCCTAGCTTAACTGTGTTAAATTGGTTAAGTGTTCCTATGGACTTAACCCTCCCATTCTAGCATAACTGTATGGTCCTAACCCCACCCACCAGTCTGGTTATCATGTTGAATTGGTTAAGTGTCTTAGTTAACTTAACCCTACCATTCTTGTTCTAGCTTTAACTAAATAGATTAAAGCTACGACCACTCACATTAGACAGATATTGTTGCGATTACTGGATGTGCTGGTTGGTTCCTGGCAGATTTACATCGCAACTCAGTCTAACCTCAGGTTAAGCCTATTTGTGTTTTCTAGTTCAAAGGGTTTTGAATAATTTTCAAATTAGGTTTTGAAGGTAACCATCTCGTCCGTCGGATCGGTTAGGTATAGCCTGGGAGAGCAGGAAACTTGTATTTTCCAAACCCAAGCCTAGACACTATCCTCTCTGTCACCCTAGAACTTTCTGGCTTATTATTAAAAGAGATGTCGTTAATAAACCTTTAATTTGTCTAAATTCTCATTTAGGACAAATTCTATATGTAAATTATTCCTAATTTACTTATTTCCCAATTATCCTTTTAATGTAAACTGTCAACATTTATCCTTAAGGTCCATTTTCCCCTCTATATCATATTTATGCCTTTTGGTATGTAAACTATACCAATTAAGTGTCACTGGCCATGATTTTGCTAAACCTGACAGATATTCCCAATTATGGCCAATTTCAAATTTATACCAATATACTTATTATGCCAAATTAGCTAATCCAATCCTGATTTAACATTCTAATTACAGTTCACGTCAAACTAGACTTATTATTCTAGTTCATAACTCATGTAAATGCTAGATTTACAACTCAATACTAGACTCAAATTGCACATCCTATAATTCATGTTAAATTTATCTAATTTGTATTTCTATGAACATGCCATAATTCATGTTCCCCAATTTATGCCAAATTCCAAGTTTATAACTATGTTTTTAGTACATTTCACATTATGCCCAAATCGTATTCCCACCGTTCGTATAATTGCGATTAAATCTAGATTATAGATAAATCTAGACTTGCAGAAAATTGGGAATGAACCAAAGATGCTACGAAAAAGAATGGACATAATAACTGGCATAATGACGTAGGTTCAAGAACTTGGGTAGACCTAACTTAATAGGTAAATTCCCAAGGTCTAAAACCAAGGATAGACAGAATAGAGACGCTGGTTCAACAACATGGGTAGACCTAACTTAATAGGTAAATTCCCATGGTCTAAAACCAAAGAAAACCAAGGACAGGCAGAATAAATAATCGGGTTTAATCTCATAATCACAGAACTTAAGCAACATTTTCCTAGTCATGAATCATAGGTGTTTAGTCACAGATGTCCTTGTTATGTCATATGCAACAGTTTATGCTTTTCCTAATCAAAGGCATAGGTTGGTTTTCACAGTCAATAAAATAATTCTCATAGTCACAGTCATAGGCAATACTCATAGTCATAGGCAATGTCTATAGTCATAGGCATATGGTTCTAAGGTCCATAGTTTCATAGCCACGGTCTTATTTGTCCTCGAATCATAACAGTTCTTAATTAGGTTCAAGAGTGTAGGCACTGATTCGAATAGGAAGAGAGATTCGGCAAATTCTTTTATTCCTTTAATTTCATGCCACGAACAGAGAAAAACGTTCAAATCTAGAAATAACTAATTTACAGAGATTAGATTAGAATATAAAGATGGCTTTGCTATGATTCGTAGAAAAACAGTCGTTGCAGTCGTTCGAATCTTCACTTGAATTCTAGCTTGACTTGAACCTCTTCTTGAGCAGCATTTCCTCATCTTGATTTATTTTATATATTACTTATTCTATTATTTAATTAAGAGGGGGAGAAGAAGCCATGTTCGCCAATAATCTTTGCAGCATAAGGGTAGAAAAGAATTGTGAATAGAGAAGAAGACTAGGGCTGTTTATATAGTGTTAGGTCGACGAACCTGGTCAGAAAACGCGACCAAATACATCAGAACGAACAAGGTGCAGAAAGCTAGAAAAATAGGGGGGTTGACCCCCAAGTCGACTATGTAGTCGACCTGGGTGCCCCAGGTCGACTACCCAGTCGACCTGGGTAGCCCAGGTCGACTACCCAGTCGACCTGGGTGTCTTGGGCAGGAAAATTCCCGCCCTGGCCAATCCGGCCCGATTTGAAATTTGAATTTGTTTTCTGTCTGTTCGAATTTTAATTCTGAAACTTCCGGAGGCCATATCTCCCTCATACGGACTCCGATTTACGCAATCTCGGACTCGTTTTCATGCAGAATTCCGAGACGAACGCAATGTCGCAGCCCGTTTCCATTGATTTTGATTTTAACTTTTAATTCTGCCTTGATTTGTGAATCTTAGCGTTACAGAATTACAGGGTGTTACAAACAGCCTCCTAGCCTCATTCTCTTTACACCATTCTTCTCTAACCTTATGCTGCTCAAACTCTTGATGATCATGTCTTCTTCTTCTACCTCTAAATTAAAGTAAATTAAAACGCGAAGATTATTTATTGAAGACTACGGCAAGGAATTGGGGATTTGCTTCTACAATCAAAGGAAGATTCAGCGATTCAACAATTCAACGACCAATTTCTAGACTTGACTTCTGCATCTAAATTTCTTAGACCACGATCTGTAAGTTCCAGTTACTTTTAGACAAAAACTATAAATTTAATATGTGCATGGTATAATTTGGAAGCGATTTATGTATGATTCACATCTATTCTTGGTTTCTTCTTGTACCTTGACTATTGGTAATATTGCCTATGACGTTGAAACTATTGTTAATGACATAATACTATGACTATGCCTATGACGGTGGACATAAGATTTTGCCTATGCCTACGACTATCATGGTGATCATAAGATTGCTTATGACTATGAAAAATATGACTATGCCTATGACTATGACGGTGAACATAAGACTGCCTATGATTATGAACAATAAGAGTATTGCCTATGACTATGACAAGGACAATTGTCGTTAATCACCTATGATTCATTGCCTAGGATTGTGACTTTGAAATTGGATCTAAGCTGGATTTTCTATTCAGACATATTTTCTTTATTTGTCCTTGGATCTTGATTTTTGGGGATTTTTTTATTTAAGTCAGATCTATCCATGTTCTTGAATCTAGATTAGTATTCAAACCTTTTTATGTTCGTAATGTTATCAAATTTATATGCCTGTGATGTTTTAATCAATTTATTCAGTTATGTCATGCCTTAAAAATTGATTGATTATGTTATTAAATGATATTGATCTATGCCTGTGATTCTATTTTATTATCATGTTGAATTGTGAATTAATGAATAAGTCTATTCATATGTATAGGAACTTGAAGTATAACTTGTTATGATAAGTTGTGTAGTTATGCAAGTTTTAGGTTGTAAAATCATATCATATATGTGACCAAATGTTAGATCTACATGTTTATGTGTATATGTTAAACCTATGTCATATTTCAAGTTCACACTTATTCATATGCTTGTGATTGATTTGCAAGTTCACATATATGTAAGTTGATTTAGTCTATGTTGCAAGTTCACATATATGTATGTTGATTTAGTCTACGTTGCAAGATTCACACCTATGATATTCATGTTGACTATTTTGCAAGTTCACACCTATGATGTTCATATTGACTATGCTGAAAATGCCAAGTTTACACCTATGTCATGCTTATGTTAATGAATTTCTTTATGCCAATTTTTCATACGTTAAATTAGGCTAAGTTTTAGCCTAATATTATATGCCAAGAATCATGCGAACGAGAAATTAGGCTAAGATAGTTAGCCTAATATTTAGACGGAGTTACGTTGGGAAAAATTGGTAATTATAGGAAACTTGGTATGAAACTTACCTTGAAAACTTGACACGAACTTGACATGAATCTTGAACATGAACATGACACTAGAATGAACATGAAAATGGCCAACGCGAGGTTGGGTTGAGTTTGTAGTGTAAATTGCCCGGAAGAGCTCGGCAAATCCAGTTACTGCAAACAATTGGATCCAATGTGGGTAGTTGGTCATATCGCGCTTGAAACCCGAGGTCAGACTGAGTTGTGGTGTAAATCTGCCTGGAACTGCCCAACATATCCAGTTACCACAACAACAGGCCTAATGTGAGAGGTTAGGGTGCATTAATGAATTAATGCCACATGATAGGGTTAAGTCATGAACATGTAAGACAACACTTAACTAACTTGATACATGATTCGTAGGTGGGTTAAGTCACGAAATTGAATGAGAACACTTAACCAACTTGACATGCTAGACTAATAGGGGTTAAGTCACGAATTTAAATGACAACACTTAACCTATTGGACGGAAACCCTAGTTACGCGGTCCGTTTCAGCAGTAACCCACTAGATGTATCATGGTACCCTGGGACTAGGCAGGACGGGGCACGATTACTGGGCTGATTGTAAGCGACCAGAACGACGGCTGTGTTGGTCCGCCAGTGTAGGTTCAGGCAGGCTATGGTCGTGCACGTGGTCCGGAGTTGAAAAAGCAGGCATTGGGCATCAGTAAGTTTATCAGTGCATTCTTGATTCGTGTCGGTGGTTGGCACCATAGGGCTTGATACACCCTATGGTGGACCAAGCACAGGTAACTACATTAGTGATAGGGCCGTATGACACAGACACATGACGAGCTAGAACTTGTAGGGAGCCGATCGACTAGTGGATCGTTTCGTTGGACCTAGAAATAGGCCATTTCATGATATTGGGCCAAGGGATCTTCTCATGATTAATATAAGACATGGATTGGGATTCTATTACAGTTGATGCAGTGAACCTCGAATATGTGATCCTATACTTGATTTATACTTGATTTATCATGTTATCTTAGTCTATCTTGCCTACCTTGTCATCATCCATATATTTACTTTCAGTTTATACATGTCATGTTACCTTTATCTGTTTTTATGCTGAAAGTCACTTGGACTTACCAGTCTTTATGACTGACCCGTTTTCTTTCGCCTCTTTTTCTTCCGTTCCCCCCCAAGGTTCTCAGGGAGGAAACTCTAGCACTTAGCTTGAATTTAGCTTGCTTTCGGTTCAACTCATGTACGGTTTGATCTTGAGCTATGCTATGGCTGCATTTCTGCTACCTTTGGGGAATTAAGCTATTTTGATGTTTTAAGTTTATGCTTCTTTATTTATGCAAGACAGAATTTGCTGTAATGGAAAATAATGACCTTGGTTATTTGATGTAAAAGGTTTTGACTCTTTTTGAAAGTAATGAAATTTATCTTTTGATTCTTCCGTTGTTTTATCTATGTTCTGTCTTGTAATATTTCTGTGTTTGTTTACCTTGATAACGCTCCTCCAAAACTAGTGCATTCCCTTTGTGAGTGACCCTAGCGGAGGTGGGTTGTTACATTTGGTATCGGAGCAGAAGGTTACTAGACTGGGCAAAAGTTTTTAAAAAACCTTATGAAATTATTTTCGAAAACCCATTTACAAAGAAGCATTTTTCAAGAAAAGTCTTGTTTTGTTAAAAGGCTATTCCCCAAAAGCCATTAGCACTATCCTTTGTTTCCTCGTTTGAATCTCTTCTTTTTCATTTCAGTATGTCTGGTAATCTTAACTTTCCAGAGGGCGTGCCAATACCTGGCTGGTTCAGGAGGTATTTAGAGGCTAGGGTCAACGATGCAGGCCCAACAGATATTCCTCCTCCAGCAGCAGCGATTCCTCCTCCTCCGCCCCCTCCTCGTGTAATTGCTTTCTCGAAGATCTGTAAAGATTTTAGGGCCATGGGTGGAAAGGATTTCAAGGGAACTGAATCATTCGTAGAAGCGAGGAATTGGCTCAAAGAAACTGAGGATTTGTTCGTTATCTTCGTGGTGGACGATAGGCAGAAAGTACAGTTGGCGGTTTGGTTTCTCAAAGACGAAGCTTCCTATTGGTGGGAAGTCACTAACGCGGAGAGGCCTGTTGAAACATGGATGGATTTCAGAATAAGGTTCGAGACGAAATTCCTCTCACAAGCTGAACGAAGTCTACAGCTGGAATTTTTTTAATCTCTTAAGCAAGGAAGTATGACGGTCAAGGAGTACGTTAATCAATTCAATCAGCTGGCTCGATTTGGACTAGACTTAGTGAATACCCTTAATAAGAAGGCCCTCCGTTTTGTCAAGGGATTGAATGAGCCGCTTCACAGCTTGGCTATGACCCACGTACCTATGGGGGCTACTTACGAAAAGTTAGTAGACATGGCGCTCTTAAATGAAGAAGACAAGAATGGCAAGAAGGAGGTCAAGGCGAATGAGCCTCCAAACAAGAAGGTAAACTCCGAGAAAGAAGGCAAGAACAACAACAATAATAATGATAACAAGACATGTGAGAAAAGAAAATGCCACTTCTGTGGTATTGAGGGGCATATAGTCCAGGATTGTAGAAAGAAGAAGATGAAGATGGGAGCATGTTTCCAGTGTGGTGAAACTGGGCATATCAGCAAGAACTGCCCTAAGAAGCAACGGCAAGGCTCGCAGACAGGACCTTCTGGTGGTACATCTTTAACTTCTTCTTCTAGATGCCTTGTTTTATCTTGCTTATCTTCTCAATCCTATCTTGAGAACCTTAGGTAGAACCCTTTTGGATGTAAACATGTGATTGAAACATGTTATGGTTGATGTTTGCAAATGGTTGCAAGTGGTCGCAAGTGGTTGCTCATGGTTTCATAACACACATTAGGCACTAGATCGGCTCAGACACATTTTCATATTGCATATGCATTAGTGTTTATACTTGTTTATGGACAAAATTGAACGTGTTATCATGTGGATGTGGCATATGGACGGATGTTTGTGCACACATATAGTGTTTATGTTACTAGGACTATTTGCATACATGTTGGATTCATGACACTAAACATATTTTGCATTAAGAAGATCAATCAGGCCTGATCATTTACATTAGATAAGGAACATATACACACACCTTCTGCATATGTTCATATAGCATTAGAAATCTTTTAAGGACAATGGTTTCTTGTGGATGATGGTTGGGTAGATGGTTGATTGGATGATAGGATGCATTCTTCCTAACTTGAAGATTTCAGGGACGAAATCCTTTAAGGAGGGGAGAATGTACCAACCCGAATTTTAATAACATGTAAAAACTATAAATCAAGAAAGAATTAATTTATAAAATAAGAATCAAGGGAAACGTGTTACTCCACTGCATTCATCTTGGAATTCTGCTTGAAATAGAGTCCGAGTTTGCGTAAAACGGATACCGTACGAAGAAGATATGGACGAACGAAGTTAGGCAGAAAAACCAGAAGCGGGCCAGTATGCACAGGCGCACTTGGGAAGTGCGCCAGAACAAAATTGCAGTGGCGCACTTGGGAAGTGCGCCCATGCAATTTTGCATTGGTGCACTTGGCAAGTGCGCCCATGCCGAGCAACAAGCCTGCACAGCTTTCTGGTTTGACCCAGGCTGGCCTGGTCAGGTTCTGGTCGAATTTCTGAGCTCTGCTTTGTCACTAGGGCTAACTTGTCACTTTCTGATTGGCTTCTCTTGAGATGGATGTCCTTGATTAACCCTAGCTTCATCGACGGCTCTAATTAGTTTGAAACCCTATATAAACAGGCTCCTAGCCTCATTCTCTTTAAACCATTCTTCTCTAACCTTATGTTGCTCAAACTCTTGATGATCATGGCTTCTTCTTTTTCCTCTAAATTAAATTAAATTAAATTAAATTAAAACGCGAAGATTATTTATTGAAGACTACGGCTAGGAATTGGGGATTTGCTTCTACAATCAAAGCAAGATTCAACGATTCAACAAATCAACGACCAATTTCTAGACTTGACTTCTGCATCTAAATTTCTTAGACCACGATCTGTAAGTTCCAGTTACTTTTAGATAAAAACTATAAATTTAATATGTGCATGGTATAATTTGGAAGTGATTTATGTATGATTCACATCTATTCTTGGTTTCTTCTTGTACCTTGACTATTGGGAATATTGCCTACGACGTTGAAACTATTGTTAATGACATAAGACTATGACTATGCCTATGACTGTGGACATAAAATTTTGCCTATGCCTATGACTATGACGATGAACACAAGATTGCCTATGACTATGAAAAATAAGACTATGCCTATGACTATGACGGTGAACATAAGACTACCTATGACTATGAACAATAAGACTATTTCCTATGACTATGACAAGGACAATTGTCGTTAATCACCTATGATTCATTGCCTAGGATTATGACTATGAAATTGGATCTAAGCTGGATTTTCTATTCAGACATATTTTCTTTATTTGTCCTTGGATCTTGATTTTAGGGGATTTTTCTATTTAAGTTAGATCTATCCATGTTCTTGAATATATATTAGTATTCAAACCTTTTTTGTTCGTAATGTTATCAAATTTATATGCCTGTGATGTTTAAATCAATTTATTCTGCTATGTCATGCCTTGACAATAGAATGATTATGTTATTAAATGATATTGATCTATGCCTGTGATTCTATTTTATTATCATGTTGAATTGGGAATTAATGAAAAAGTCTATTCATATGTATAGGAACTTGAAGTATAACTTGTGATGATAAGTTGTGTAGTTATGCATGTTTTAGGTTGTAAAATCATATCACATATGTGACCAAATGTTAGATCTACATGTTTATGTGTATATGTTAAACCTATGTCATATTTCAAGTTCACACTTATTCATATGCTTGTGATTGATTTGCAAGTTCACATATATGTAAGTTGATTTAGTCTATGTTGCAAGTTCACATATATGTATGTTGATTTAGTCTACGTTGCAAGATTCACACCTATGATATTCATGTTGACTATTTTGCAAGTTCACACCTATGATGTTCATATTGACTATGCTGAAAAAGCCAAGTTTACACCTATGTCATGCTTATGTTAATGAATTTCTTTATGCCAATTTTTCATACGTTAAATTAGGTTAAGTTTTAGCCTAATATTATATGCCAAGAATCATGCGAACGAGAAATTAGGCTAAGATTGTTAGCCTAATATTTAGACGGGGTAACGTTGGAAAAAATTGGTAATTATAGGAAACTTGGTATGAAGCTTACCTTGAAAACTTGACACGAACTTGACATGAATCTTGAACATGGACATGACACTAGAATGAACATGAAAATGGCCAACTCGAGGTTGGGTTGAGTTTGCAGTGTAAATATGCCCGGAACCTCCCGGGAAATCCAGTTACTGCAAACAATTGGATCCAATGTGGGTAGTTGGTGATATCGCGCTTGAAACCCGAGGTCAGACTGAGTTGTGGTGTAAATCTGCCCGGAACCGCCTGGCATATCCAGTGACCACATCAACAGGTCTGATGTGAGAGGTTAGGGTGCATTAATGAATTAATGCCACATGATACGGTTAAGTCATGAACATGTAAGACAACACTTAACCAACTTGATACATGATTCGTAGGTGGGTTAAATCACGAACTTGAATGACAACATTTAACCAACTTGACATGCTAGACTGATAGTAGTTAAGTCACGAATTTAAATGAAAACACTTAACCTATTGGACAGAAACCCTAGTTACGCGGTCCGTTTCAGCAGTAACCCACTAGATGTATCATGGTACCTTGGGACTAGGCAGGGCGGGGCACGATTACTGGGCTGGTTGTAAGCGACCAGAACGACAGCTGTGTTGGTGCGCCAGTGTTGGTTCAGGCGGGCTATGGTCGTGCACGTGGTCCGGAGTTGAAAAAGCAGGCATTGGGCATTAGTAGGTTTTTCTGTGCATTCTTGATTCGTGTCGGTGGTTGGCACCATAGGGCTTGATACACCCTATGGTGGACCAAGCACATGTAACTACATTCGTGATAGGGCCGTATGACACAGACACATGACGAGCTAGAACTTGTAGGGAGCCGATCGACTAGTGGATCGTTTCGTTGGACCTAGAAATAGGTCATTTCATGATATTGGGCTAAAGGATCATCTCATGATTAATATAAGACATGGATTGGGATTCTAGTACAGTTGATGCAGCGAATCTCGAATATGTGATGCTATACTTGATTTATACTTGATTTATCATGTTATCTTAGTCTATCTTGCCTACCTTGTACGGTTTGATCTTGAGTTATGCTATGGCTGCATTTCTGCTACCTTTGGGGAATTAAGCCACTTTGATGTTTTAAGTTTATGATTCTTTATTTATGCAAGTCAAAATTTGCTGTAAGGGAAAATAACGACCTTGGTTATTTGATGTAAAAGGTTTTGACTGTTTTTGAAATTAATGAAATTTATCTTTTGATTCTTCCGTTGTTTTATCTATGATGTGTCTTGTAATATTTATGTGTTTCTTTACCTCGATAACGCTCCTCCAAAACTAGTGCATTCCCTTTGTGAGTGACCCTAGCGGAGGTGGGGTGTTAAAATGCGGCATTGTTTTACCTGATTACTTGAGCACCCAGAAACCTACTTATTCGATGCAAACATCAAAGTTTCACTTATATTTTGAAACTTTCTTGAACTTATTGGTGTGGATCCAAGGTCCAAACGGTAATATGCAAATGATGAGTGTTATAGATGCTTTAAAATGTAAAGTAGCAAACATGCGGCGGTGTTTTACCCGATTACTTAGTCACTAAGCAACATGCTCAGTCAATATGAAAAAAATGAATATTCTACTAATATTTGAAAACTTTTTTGTATTATCCACACAAATTATTCTCCCAAAGTCGAAACGTGTTTTTAAAAACACTATTATTTGATGATGATTATTATATATATTTAAAATGGTAGAGTTTCAAACATTCGGTAGTGTTTTACCTGATTACTTGAGCTCCAAGAAACCTACTTATTCGATGCAAACATCAAAGTTTCACTTATATTTTGAAAATTTCTTGATCTTATAGGCGCGAATCCAGGGTCCAAACGGTAATATGCAAATGATGAGTGTTATAGATGCTTTAAAATGTAGAATAGCAAACACGCGACAGTGTTTTACCTAATTACATAGTCACTAAGCAACCTGCTCTGTCAATATGAAAATATGAATATTCTACCAATATTCGAAAACTTTTTCGTCTAGTCACAAAAATTCTACTTCCAAAGTCGAAAGGAGTTTTTAAAAACACTATTATTTAATGATGAGTATTATATGTATTTGAAATGGTAGAGTTTCAAACATGCGGCAGTGTTTTACCTGATTACTTGAGCACCAAGAAACCTACTTATTCGATGCAAACATCAAAGTTTCACTTATTTTTTGAAACTTTCTTGATCTTATTGGCGCGGATCCAGGGTCCAAACGGTAATATGCAAATGACGAGTGTTATAGATGCTTTAAAATGTAGAATAGCAAACATGCGGCGGTGTTTTACCTGATTACTTAGTCACTAAGCAACCTGCTCAGTCACTATGAAAATACGAATATTCTACTAATATTTGAAAAATTTTCGTCTTATTCACACAAATTCTACTCCTAAAGTCGAAACGTGTTTTTAAAAACACTATTATTTAATGATGAGTATTTTATGTATTTGAAATGGTAGAGTTTCAAACATGCGGCAGTGTTTTACCGGGTTACTTGAGCACCCAGAAACCTACTTATTCGATGCAAACATCAAAGTTTCACTTATATTTTGAAACTTTCTTGATCTTATTGGCATGGATCCAGGGTCCAAACAGTAATATACAAATGATGAGTGTTATAGATGCTTTAAAATGTACAATAGCAAACATGCGGCAGTGTTTTACTTGATTACTTAGTCACTCAGCAACCTGCTCAGTCTATATGAAAATATTAATATTCTATTAATATTTAAAAAAAAATCGTTTTATTCACACAAATTCTACTCCCAAAGTCGAAACGTGATTTTAAAAACACTATTATTTAATGATGAGTATTGTATGTATTTGAAATGGTAGAGTTTCAAACATGCGGCAGCGTTTTACCTGATTACATGCGCACCAAAAAATCAACTTATTCGATGCAAACATCAAAGTTTCACTTATATTTTGAAACATTCTTGATCTTATTGGCGCGGATCCAGGGTCCAAACGGTAATATGCAAATGATGAGTGTTATAGATGCTTTAAAATGTTGAATAGCAAACAAGCGGAAGTGTTTTACCTGATTACTTAGTCACTAAGTAACCTGCTCAGTCAATATGAAAATATGAATATTCTACTAAAATTTGAAAACTTTTTCGTCTTATTCACACAAACTCTACTCCCAAACTCAAAACGTGTTTTTAAAAACACTATTATTTAATGATGAGTAATATATGTATTTGAAATGGTAGAATTTCAAACATGCAGCAGTGTTTTACCTGATTACTTGAGCACCAAGAAACCTACTTATTCGTTGGAAACGTCAAAGTTTCCCTTATATGTTGAATCTTTCTTGATCTTATTGGCGCAGATCTAGGGTCCAAACGGTAATATGCAAATGATGAGTGTTATAGATGCTTTAAAATGTAGAATATCAAACACGCGGTAGTGTTTTTGTGATGTCATGGAATTTTGCTTGGTTCGAATCGATCGCTAAACCGATCAAGACCGTTCGAAACCCCTGATCATATGAGAACGGGACCAATCAGAACATAAACAAAAGAACAATTCATTGTTAATTACAACAATTTCATCAAAATACAAGAATATACAGAGTATGAATAAATATTATACAACATAGGACATCAGAGATTTAAATACAAAACTGCATCAGAAAAATAATACAAAATATAACTGAAAGAAATACACGGATATAGAGCTTTCCGAATATCACTTCAGCTATAAACCATGCCCTGTGAATATAAATCTGCAAAAAACCCAACTACTAGATGCCCTTGCGGAAAATAAGGGCACCCAGAGTTTAGGTTAAAACAATAAACTCCAGGTCAGTCATGTGACTGGTTTGAGAACTAAAACAGTTATTAATCTTTGTTTTTAAAGTTGGGTAAATCAAGGGACCATGCCGTATAACACGGAACGGGTTTCCTACCAAGAATGCCAGTGCATAAAACAAACAACGAATTGCTAAATAAAGAACAATGAAGCAATTATAAGACCCAGGTCCCATCACACAATGCAACGCAAGCCGGAGGATAGGGCTTTCCCTTATAATAGCCAAATATGCTTGATACGTGAAATTTCATCTTATATTATTACTATAAGTGAAGAAAACAACTTCAAATATAAATGTATCAATCACAGATGACATGGGTACCATATACCATGTCGCCAATATTAGGCTTTACAATCAAAACCGCAAAATATCGTATTTGGAAATTGGATTTCCAACATGGTGGCTCCTGATTCGAAAGATCGATCGCTTAGTGCCATCTACAACGGCTTACGTCTCAGCGAGAGAAAACACAATAATGCACATCCTCACTTTCGGGAAATCGAGTATCACTGCGGCTTACGTCTCGGTGAGAGAAAACACCGCTTACTCCATCCCTCAGGGAAATCAGGGGTGAGCCCTATCCCTCTGAGCACGAAGCTCAATCTCGGTCGACCGAATCCACGACACAACAAAGGTGGCCATCCTCTAAAAAGCATACTGATCAAACCATCAGTTTACCACCATACCGGGGTGTGAGACTCGCGAATTAACGCTACACAAAGCTAGCTATTCACAGCCCAGCTTTGATCATCATCCACAAAGCCCTGCTTTTCAAAATAAGCTTTGATCACTGCATCTCAGCATGCCACACTATCAATCCATATCGTACCACTGATTTCTTCCAATATATAACCTCTGAGCTCGTATGTCTCAAAGAAGGGCGTTAAGCAAGAGAATAAATTCTCTGCCGCCAAACAGATATATATTTAGCAGAGATCAACGAATACAATATAAAGGAATACAATGTCAGACACACCATCCATTTACAAGTCCGTTCCAGGTCTGAACGAAACCGGAGGCACTTTCCTCGCATATCCGTACAATCAACAAGTACGTCCGGATGGCTGCCACTTCAGCCCCCTTCAAGGTAGCTACTCCCATCATGAGCATCAGTAGCACCCATCCATTCGATGTGAAGATCGTCGGTCTTGCACCGTCTTCAATCTCTTTGACTTATCGTCGAATCGGTTATTCAGAATGGGTATAGACCCGACCTTTCTGAATAACCCACGTATATAATAAACAATTGTTACACAAACACAACATACGCCTCATTCCAATTCATCAGTCAATTTCACATTCTTAGGGAAAGGTTCCCATTAATTTTATCAAAGATAAATTCTTTGAAATTTATTCTTTAATTCTCCTTTGAATATCATTTCAAACTAGTCGAGATTAGCGAACCACACCGAAGTAATTATTTATTTTATTTCCCAATCCCAACCTATTCATCCCATGGAGCAAAACTGTTATTACCCCATAACTAACACCACGGTGTTATCGGTAAATTTAATTACCATTTCACGTTCAAATCTAATTAATGATTTAACTATCGCTCGGAGCAAAACTGGTGATACTCCCCTTTCGATCATTTCCAAATTTTGATAATTTAAATTATCAATTCTCATTTCAGTCTAATTAAAGATTCATTAAAACTCCACTTAGTTTTAATCTTTAACTGGGTTAAAGAACTAATGTCATTTAAAACACAGTTCACGATAAACCCAAAATTCCATTTGATATTAAATACAAGGCTCTGAATAGAAAATGTATCGGCTTATATTCAATATCAAATTCTGATTATTTTTTAAAACCACTTCAAACCCAATTTATTTAATTAAAAATATTGGATCTTAATTCTAGTTCACAACTAGTTCATTTCGATAAAATTTATTTTTATCCTTTCAAATAGGAAAATTTTCATCCCAGTTCTTTCCAATTCATATATTTTGATTTTACACAAATTATAGCTATTTTTAATAATTTTATCAAGGCCCGTACAGTCGATTTCCAATAACGGTCGTCGAACTGCACTTACAACGACCTTTTCTAAATTTGATTTGGACATCTCCAAATCCAACCATTAGATTTCAAATTTCTAATATTTATTGGAAAGCTCTTTTCGATACGAACCCAATGGTTCCGGTTTCAGGAGAATCCGACGGTCGGATCCCTCGTATGTCCGTTCGAAGTCAATGGTCAAAATTCGCGAACTACCGCAGCGCGGCGCGTTCTATTCAGGCCATTATATTATATATACAATATATATATAATATATATTTCATCGATTTCTATTTAAACCGAATTTTATAAATAGTTTTACATTCGTTTTCAAAACAGTTTCAACTTCATATTCAATTTTAAATCAAAATTGAATTCTTCCTTATAAATTCGTTTTAAATTCATTTCAATTTCAATTCGATTCAATTAATTTTGAATTCATTTTATTTTCAATTCAATTTCAATTCGAATTCAATTGTATTCAATTTCAATTCTAATTAAATTCTATTCAATTCAATTTCAATTCGAATTCAATTCATTTCGAATTCATTTTATTTTCAATTCAATTTCAGTTCGAATTCAATTCTATTCAATTTCAATTCTAATTAAATTCTATTCAATTCAATTCCAATTCGAATTTCATTTCAAAATATCCGATTTTGAAATCACTTTTCGATATTCATTATAAAAACGAATATACTCGATATAAATGTCGTTCGCATCAAAATATTGCATCTCTAATCAACACGGCTTTATATTTTTCAAAAACGTCGTTATTCTATTCAACAAATGAATATTTATTCTATTCAACACATGAATCTATATTTCTTTCAACACAGGACTAATCTCAACAAATGAGTACTATCAACACGTGAATCTATATTTTATAATATTCTTTATTTTCCCAATTGGAATGAGGCCCAATCAATTACCATATAATGTTAATTATATGGATTCCATAAAACACATGTATATCACAGCAACGATAAATAATCAACCATCATCCAAAGTGCACAACACAACTGCATAAGCATTAAATATAAATAATTAACGCTTACACAGTCTGTCGACCAATCGATCGACATACAATTAAATAATTGGGATTAGTGTACGACAAATATCATCCCAATACCCGTGTGGGGTTTCAAATCAATAAACACTGATTTTATTTGTGCAGTTGGTCGATGTGTAAAATTTACCGTCCCAATCAATATCAGTCAAATGTGTGTATAAATATATATTTTATTTTATATACACGTTAAAAATTATATTTTTAACTATACAATTTTTTATTTCAGTACATAAATATTTTATTTCATTATATAAATATTTTATTTCATTCACACCTCACACATTCAATTTTTCACATCAAAATCAAACAAACAAGCATACAAGCCGTCCATGGTCTGTGGATGACGAGTGTCGGGTGCTGCTAAGCACCGTCTGCATCCTAGTATATATATTAACTTGAAATTTAAAATAAAAGTGAGGAGTTCTCACCGAGGGTTCCACTCCGCCATGCTTTGCTTTCTGAATTGCTGAACCATCTGGATCTGTTTGCAAATTCCAATGCAGTCCTTTTTACGCTGTTCATAATAAAAACTATATTTTTATTATTTCATTTCAATAAATGAAAATCGTATTTTTGTTTCTTCTTCATATATTTTTACAACGCTTCTTCCTATATAAAAATTATATTTTTATTATCTCTATTTTGTAAAAATCATGTTTTTATTTCATAAAAATCCTATCTTTTCAGTTTCAAAAATCTAATCTTTTTAGTTTTATATCCAAAAATAATGCTATCTTTTATCCTCTCAAAAACAGTGTATATTTTCAAAAACCACTTTGTATATTTTTATTTTAAAACAAATGTGAATTTATCTTCTTAAAACAGTGCAAAATTTAATTTTACAAACAAGGCTAATTTTATTTTCAGAAAGAATGCTCCTTTTTTTTCAAAAACAATGTATGTCTATATTTTCAAAACAATACTATTTAATTTTTATAAAACATTTGCTATTAAATTTTCTTTCTTTTCTTAAATCATTTTATATAGTTTAAAACATATTTTAGAAAATTTCATAAAAAATCTAACACATTTTTTTCTAATTTAAACTAAGTTATTTAATTAATAACCAAAAAGGATTAAACCTTCTCACATTGCCGAATTAAAACCCATCAGCTTCCAAGGTAGGTTTCCTTTTATAAAAACAGTGTTTATTTTCATTTTACAAAACAATGTTTATTCAAAATAAACAATAAATAATGAAAGAAGGTATTTGCTCACTGTTTTCTTCTTCCTCATCCTGTCACGTTCTGGAACCACCATTCAACCCTTAGGGTTCGCCATTGCCGCTGCCACGGACCGCCGGAGATCAATCGGAGGGTACTGCTCTGATCGCCGACCTCAACTACCCTTGTGCCGGAAGTGGGACCCCGTTCGATGACCCATGGCAGCCAGAAACTGCCTCGAAACGGCGTAGGTTTGTGGGGAAAATTCGAGCTCCTGTACGGCGGTGGTGGCGCACGGTTGAAGTGGCGCGGCTGTGCTCATCAACGGGAGGGGGTCAAGGCGCGATCGATTTAGGGTTTCTTTGTTTTTTTTTTCTTTTTAATTTACCTAATCGGGTTTAATGATTAAGGGGGCGGGGTTGACCAAGTAAATAGGAAGAGGGTTTTTTATTTATTTATTATTTTATTTTCTAAAAGTCAACTTTTTTATTCGAACTCTAAATCGAACCCACCGCCTGTCGTCCATAGCTAATTACCCCCATTCCGAACACAATGGGATATGTATCTTAAGCTGATTCGATCGTTTCGATCAGTTTTCGTCAAAATCAACATATAACTCTATATATTGAATTTGAACGCGTATTCCAATTTACCGGGGCCACATACGGACTCAGAAAATTCCAGAAAAATTGATTCTAGCTTCGTATTGACAATATGGTCCTAACAAAACTAATTTCGTCGAATTCTGAGACCGTTTGAAAAATGGCCATTTTCTGGTCGACCCGATTTAATTGAAAATGTCAAAACACGTTTTCCTTCGCCACGCTCACATATTGATTCGAAAAATTACAAAAATTGGAATCTAACCATAATTTGACATCTCGGATCCAACAAAAGTTGTTTCGTCGAAATCCGAGGTCGTTTGCAAAATCTCCATTTTTAAGGGCCAGAATTCCACTTCGACTATTCTGAAATTTCAACTGGACATATCTTTTGATTCCCGCTATGAAATTTTGATTTTTCGGATTCATTAGAAAGATATTCTCAAAAGGATTCAATTATTTTTGGTTTCGCTAAATTCCGGTCTATTTTGAATCCTGTACATTCATTTGAAGTTTGAAATCGAATTTTCGAACTACCGCGCCATTTTCAATTACTTTTATAATTTAAAATAAATATTTGTATTCTAACGACGATCTATATAATATATACGTTCTAATTCTATTCAAAATAAATTTTTCATCGTTATTATTTAAAATAATTCAGTTTAAATATTCAAAATTCATTAAAATTGCCGAAATAAAAATTTTAAATTGGCCCAAAATTTCTGGGTTGTTACAATCTCCCCGACTTAAAACTTTTCGTCCACGAAAAGGAACGAAGCCGAAAGTTGTTTTAAAAACCAACTCAACTTTCATTGTTTTCATTACGGCTTATGTTCTTCAACTTTTCGGTTTCTAAGAACTTTTCAAATTTTTCAAAAATTTTGCTAACACCCTAAATTTTCGAAAAATTTCGCCATAACCTCCCCTGCACCGGGGACTTCGGGATATTTCATATAGCCTCCCATGGCCTTCTTAAATCCAAAAGAAAAATAATAAGCCAAGCGACTCATAAAATCACCCAAAACTCAAGAAATACAATAAACATGTACCTATTTGTCGGGCAAACAATTTTATTCCTGTAACAACTCGGAAATTCTGAGCCAGTTTAAAATTTTTATTTTGGCAATTTTAGCGAATTTTGAATATTTAAAATGGATTATTTTAAATAATATCGACGAGAAATTTATTTTGAATGGAGTCAGAACGTATAGATTTATATAGATCATCGTTAGAATATAAATATTTATTTATAATTATAAAAGGAATTGAAAATGGCGCGATAGTTCGACAATTCGATTTCAAACTTCAAATGAATGTACAAGATTCAAAATAAACCGGAATTTAGCGAAACCAAAAATAATAGAATGTAATTGAGAATATCTTTCCAACGAATCCGAAAAATCAAAATTTCATGGCGGGTATCAAAAGTTATGTCCAAATGAAAATTCAGAATAGTCGCTATAGAATTCTAGCCCTTAAAAATGGAAATTTTGCAAACGACCTCGGATTTCGACAAAACCGCTTTGGTTGGATCCGTGATGTCAAGTTATTGCTAGGTTTCAATTTTCGTAATTTTTCGAATCAATATGTGAGCGTGGCAAAGGAAAACGCGTTTGACCAGTTTAAGTTGATTTTAATCGACTGGAAAATGGCCATTTTTTCAAACAATCTCAGAATTCGACGAAACTAGTTTTGTTAGGACCCTATCGTCAATACGAAGCTAGAAATAATTTTTCTGGAATTTTTCGAGTTACTATGTGGCCCCGGTAAATTGAAATGTATGTTTAAAATTCAATATAATGATTTAAATGTAAATTTGATGAAAACGATCAAATTAGCCTACGTGGCATATCCCATTGTGTTCGGAATAGGGGTAATACGCTAGGGACGACAGTCGTTGGGCCTTGTTTGGAGTTCGTATACAAAGTCAACTTTTCATGGATTAAAATAAATAAATAATAAATAAAATTTAAAATTTAAAAAAAAAAACCCTCCTTCTTTCATTTGCCCTCCCCGTTGAATTCATTACCAGAAGAAAAAAGAAAAAAAAAGAAAAAATGTCGATCTCTCCACACCTCCCCCACAAGCATCGATGCGCCGCCCCCCTCATTCCGCCGTACCTTCCACTAGCTCCTCCTCTCTCCGCTGACAACCCTCAATCCCGTAACCCCAAGCCCTATATTCCCTCAGACCGCTGCCTCTGGCCAACTAGGCCCCACGCCAACCGTCTAAAGCCGAGAGCCCACACCTGAAACTGCCACGATCCGCCGCCGCCTGCCCCTTGACTCACCTCCGGTGCCGCATCGGAGAAAAGCCCTCCCCCAAGCCACCTCAGGCAGCCCATTGACCCCCTCTTCCTTCCACGAACCAATGTAAGTTTTTGTAATTTTTATTTAAATAGAAATCTGATTTTTATTTACATAAAATCTAATGCGTGTGCATATAAAGTTTAGATTTGTGTGTATATTCTAACATGACAAAGATCCGACTTTTAGATATGAAGTTAGTGATTAAAAATATAATTTTTATTATAGTAGAGCATTAAAATTTAATTTTTATTATAGTAGAGCATTAAAATATAATTTTTATTATAGTAGAGCATTAAAAATATAATTTTTATTATAGTAGAGCATTAAAAATATAATTTTTATTATAGTAGAGCATTAAAAATATAATTTTTATATGGTGCAGAGATTAAAAATACGATTTTCATCGAAGTAGCGAAACAAAGATATAATTTTTTATATTATAAAAAGGTTAAAAATATAATTTTTATATGATGTAGATAACAAAAATATAATTTTTATAAGCTAAAATATATAAAAATTCGATTTTTATATGAGTAGCAAAGTAAAAATTTGATCTTTGTATAGGTAGCGATAAAATAAAAAGGTGATTTTTATTATATGTATAACGATATAAAAATACGATTTTTATATATGAAGCAGTGATGTAAAAATATTATCTTTATATAACAGGAAGCATTATAAGAATATATAATTTTTATATATAAAGTGCCATTATAAAAACATGATGTTTAAAATGAACATCATATTAAAAATATGATTTTTACTATGAACAGCGTGAAAAGAAGTGAGATGGAACGGATAGAAATCAAAAAGGGAATTCAGATAGTTTAGAAATGAAATGGCGGAGTGGAACCCCAAGGTGAGAACTTCTCACCTTAAATTTCTTTTTCTAGTTATATAAATATATACTAGGATGCAGACGGTGTTTAGTAGCACCCGACACCACTGTCCACAGACCATGGACTTGTTTGTTTGGTTGCATAGATTAGTTAGATTATTTGAGATGAATTTGAATGTTTGGTGAAAGGAAATTGATTTGATTGATGTGTGTATGGCGTGGGCCATCACTAGACCGGGGACAAGGCTAGGCCTTGTCCCGTTTCTAGTATCGTGCCGTTATGCCGCCGAAATTTTCTAAAATAAGTTAGAAAAATAAAAATATCATTTTATTGAAGAATAAACTGAATAGAAATTCATGTGTTGAAATAAATTATTTTATCGTCAAAAATATAATTTTTAACGTGTGTGAATAAAATAAAATAGTCATTTACAAATCAGACGATTTTTTTATGTACACTGATTTGATTGATATTGATTGGGACGATAAATTTTACACATCGCCCAACTGCACAAATAATATTCAGTGTTTGTTGATGTGATACCCCACACGGGTATTGGGATGATATTTAATGTACACTAGTCCCAATAATTAGTTGTGTGTCGATCGATGGGTTGACAGACAGTTGTGTTGTGCATTTTGGATGATGGTTGATTATTTATTGTTGCTATTATATACATGTGTTGTGTGGAATCCATATAATTAACATTATATGGTAATTGATTGGGCCTCATTCCAATTTAGAAAAGAAAGAATATAAAGAAATCAAATATATATTCATGTGTTGACAGTACTCATTTGTTGAGATTAGACAAGTGATTGAAAGAAATATAGATTCATGTGTTGAATAGAATAAATATTCATTTGTTGAATAGAATAAAGAAGTTTTTGAAAAAGATAAAGCCATGTTGATTAGAGATGTGTTATTTTGACGCAAAGGATATTTATATCGATTCTATTCGTTTTATAATGAATATTGAAAAGTGATATCAAAATTGAAGTGTAATTGAAATGAAATTCGAATTAAATTAAATTAAAATTCAAATTAAAATTTAATTGAATCAATTTGAAATGAATTCAAATTGGAGTGAAATTGAAATGAATTCGAATCAAATAGAAAATGAATTCGGTTCGAATTGAATAGAAAGTGAATTTAAATTCGAATTGAATAGAAAGTGAATGTGAATTCGAATTGAAAAGAAATGAATTCAAATTGAATTAAATTGAAATTGAATTTAAAAACAAATTGAAATCGTTTTGAATGAAATTTAAAACGAACTGAAATTGAATTGAAATCGATTTGAATTGAAATCAATTTGAAATGAATTTAAAACGAATTTAAAAGGAAAAATTCACTTTTGATTTGAAATGGAATAAGAAGTTGAAATCGTTTTGAAACTGAATTTAAATCTATTTATAAAATTAGTTTCAAATAGGAATCGACGAAATATATATTATATATATTATAATATAATATAATGGCCTGAATAGAAAGCGCCGCGCTGCGGCAGTTCGAAAATTTCGACCATTGACTTCGAACGGACATTACGGGAGATCCGACCGTCGGATTCTCCTCAAACCGGAACCGTTGGGTTCGTATCAAAAAGAGCTTTCCAACGAATATTTGAAATTTGAAATCTAACTGTTGGATTTGGAGATACGTCCAAATCAAATTTAGAAAATGTCGTTGTTAGTGCAGTTCGATGACCGTTATTGGAAATCGACCGTACGGGCCTTGATAAAATTATTGAAAATATCAATAATTTGTGTAAAATCAAAATATATGAATTAGAGAGAACTGGGGTGAAAATTTCCCTATTTGAAAGGATAAAAATATATTTTTATCGAAATGAACTAGTTTTGAACTAGAATTAAAATCCAATATTTTTAAATAAATAAATTGGGTTTCAAGTGGTTTTAAAAATATTTAGAATTTGATATTGAATATAAGCCCATATATTTTCCATTCAGAGCCTTGTATTTAATATCAAATGGAATTTTGGGTTTGTCATGAATCGTGTTTTAAATGACATCGGTTCTTTAACCCAATTAAAGCTTTAAAACTAAGTGGAGTTTTAAATAAATCTTTAATTAGATTGAAATGATCGAAAGTGGAGTATCACCAGTTTTGCTCCAAAGCGATAGTTAAATCTTTAATTAGATTTGAACATGAAATGGTAATTAATTTTACCGATAACACCGTGGTGTTAGATATGGGGTATTACTAGTTTTGCTCCGTGGGATAAATAGGTTGGGATTGGGAAATAAAATAAATAATTACTTCAGTGTGGTTCGCTAATCCCGACTAGTTTGAAATGATATTCAAAGTAAGATTAAAGGATAAATTCCAAAGAATTTATCTTTGATAAAATTAATGGGAACCTTTCCCTAAGAATGTGAAATTGATTGATGAATTGGAATGAGGCGTATATTGTGTTTGTGTAACAATTGTTTATTATATACGTGGGTTATTCAGAAAGGCTGGGTTTATACCCATTCTGAATAACCGATTCGACGATTAGTCGAAGATGAAGACGGTGATATGCGAGGAAAGTGCCTCCGATTTCGTTTAGACCCAGAACGAACTTGTAAATGGACTGTGTGTCTGACATTGGATTTTATTCTGTGTGATTAATTTCTATTAAATATATATCTGTTTGGCGGCGGAGAATTTATTCTCTTGCTTAACGCCCTTTTCTGAGACGTACGAGCTCAGAGGTTATATATCGATAGATATCAATCGCATTGCATGAATTGCCTGTGTGGCATGCCTAAGTGGAAAATGATCAAGGCTTCTGTTGAAAAGCAAAGTCTTGTGGTTGATGATCAAAGCACGGCCTACGTGGCTTGGCTTTGTGTATAACGTGGATTCGCGAGCCTCACACCTCGGTATGAGTCAAAAACGGGATATGGACTGCGGGGAGAGCACGACGTTTCATTCTAGCTATAGGTGGTGTCAGTGCTTAAACTGGATGACATTTATATACTTTTCACCTGTGTGGTTGTTGGAATGAGGCGCCTCGAATATATATGGCGATAACTTGCACTTTGTGAGCCGACGTACTGACCATTATATATATAGGTCCGATAGGACCGGGAAACGTATGCTCAGGAATACTAATCCTCCAAAGTTAGGTGAGGACCGGCCCTGAAGCATCGAAGGATCATAGTGGGGTCCTGAGACATTTGCTAGAGTGTCTCGAATCGGAGAGGAGCTTGCCCCTTGCCTCGACTCATTATGGAATCCAATTTCCAATACGTGTCATTCGGTTTTATTTGTAGAGCCTAGTATGGCGACATAGTATATGGTAGCTATGCCGTCTATGATTTATACTTATGATTGAAGTTGTTTTCTCCACTTATAGTAATAATAAAAGATGAAATTTCGCGTATCAAGCATTCTTTGGCTGTTATAAGGGAAAACCCTATCCTCCAGCTTGCGTTGCATTGTGTGATGGGACCTGGGTCTGATAATAGCTTCATTGTTCTTTATTTAGCATTGCGCTATTTGATTATGCACTGGTATTCTTGGGGTATAAACCCGTTCCATGTTATACGGCGTGGTCCCTCGATTTACCGAACTTTAAAATAAGAATTAATAACTGTTTTAGTTCTCACACCAGTCACATGACTGACCTGGAGTTTATTGTTTTAACCTAAACTCTGGGTGCCCTTATTTTCCACACGAGCTGCTAGTAGTTGGGTTTTTGCAGATTTATATTCATAGGACCTGGTTTATAGCTGAACTGATATTCGGAAAGCTCTGTATCCGTGTATTTCTTCCAGTTATAGTTTGTATTATTTTTCCGCTGCAGTATTGTATTTAAATCCCTGATATCCTCTATTGTATAATAATTATTCATACTCTGTAATATTCTTATATTCTTATGGAATTGTTGTAATAAGCAATGAAATGTTCTTCTGTCTGCGTTCCGATATGTGTTGTTCCCAGAGAATCTGGGCTTTCCTTATAGGGGAAATTACGGGTCTTCACAGTTGGTATCAGAGCTTTGGTTTACAAAGCTCGAGAACAAGGCACATTAGAACCATACGAAAGAATTCATCAGATATTGGATTAGTAATATCCAATAAGAATAACTCGTTAGAGATGGGATCAGTAGCATCCTAGAACGAGTCGAAAGAGTAGTGTTTTTAAAATAAAAATGAAAACAAATTTTGTTTTGAAAATTTAAACCATTTTATTCATATTTGAATATTTAATTGATTTTGAATTTGGACAATCCAATATATAAAGATTTTGCATCTACGCCTTGCAAATGTGTATTCGAAGTTTTAATATACAGGATAGATATAGAATCACACTCTAGTCGCCCGGAGACGATTCTGATGATCGGTGCACCATCATCAGGGTTTGTGTTCGAGTTTCGAAAGTGAGATATCTATATATTCCATTAGACTCGTGTGAGAACCAAAACTAGATAGGATTTATTTGTTGTTGTGATTTGACATCAAAACATGATTTTCGGTATATATATCAAAATTATGAAATTAAAACGTTAATTCACTAATTGATTGATGGTTGTGTTTTTTTATTATTGTTTTGAAATTTTGAACCATTATGTCAAATTGTACCGAATATTGAACTGTATTGTAAATTGTTTGGAATTGCATGCAAATAAATGTGTATACATTGAACAAGTCATAGCAAAGAGGCTAGAGCAGAGGAATAAAATTGTTTGCCCGACAAATAGGTGCATGTTTATTGTATTTCTTGATTTTTGGGTGATTTTTTGAGCCGATAGGCTTTTTCTTTTTCTTTTGGATTGAAGAAGGTCATGGGAGGCTATATGAAATATCCCGAAGTCCCCGGTGCAGGAGAGGTTGTGACGAATTTTTTCTGAAATTTAGGGTGTTAGCTAAATTTTTGAAAAATTTGAAAAGTTCTTAGAAACTGAAAAGTTGAAGAACTGAAGCCGTAATGAAAATAATGAAAGTTGAGTTGATTAGAAAACAACTTTCAGCTTCATTCCTTTTCGAGGACGAAAAGTTTTAAGTGGGGGAGGTTGTAACAACCCGGAAATTCTGAGCCAGTTTAAAATTTTTATTTTGGCAATTTTAGCGAATTTTGAATATTTAAAATGGATTATTTTAAATAATATCGACGATAAATTTATTTTGAATGGAGTCAGAACGTATAGATTTGTATATATCGTCGTTAGAATATAAATATTTATTTATAATTATAAAAGGAATTGAAAATGGCGCGGTAGTTCGATAATTCGATTTCAAACTTCAAATGAATGTACAGGATTCAAAATAAACCGGAACTTAGCGAAACCAAAAATAATAGAATCTAATTGAGAATATCTTTCCAACGAATCCAAAAAATCAAAATTTCATAGCGGGAATCAAAAGTTATGTCCAAATGAAAATTCAGAATAGTCGCTATGGAATTCTGGTCCTTAAAAATGGAAATTTTGCAAACGACCTCGGATTTCGAAGAAACCACTTTGGTTGGATCCGTGATGTCAAGTTATTGCTAGGTTTCAATTTTCGTAGTTTTTTGAATCAATATGTGACTGTGGCAAAGGAAAACGCGTTTGACCAGTTTAATTGATTTTATCGACTGGAAAATGGCCATTTTTTCAAACGATCTCAGAATTCGACGAAACTAGTTTTGTTAGGACGGTATCGTCAATACGAAGCTAGAAATAATTTTTCTGGAATTTTTCGAGTTACTATGTGGCCCCGGTAAATTGAAATGTACGTTTAAAATTCAATATAATGATTTAAATGTAATTTTGACGAAAACTGATCAAAACGATCGAGTTGACCTACGTAGCATATCCCATTGTGTTCGGAATGGGGGTAATACGCTAGGGACAACAGTCGTTGGGCCTCGTTTGGAGTTCGTATACAAAGTCAACTTTTCATGGGTTAAAATAAATAAATAATAAATAAAATATATATTTTCAGAAAATCCCCTACCTCTTTCATTTGCCCTCCCCGTTGAATTCATTACAAGAAGAAAAAACAAAAAAAAAAAACGTCGATCTCTCCACGCCTCCGCCACAGGCATCGATGTGCCGCCCCCCTCTCTCCGCCGTACCTTCCTCTGGCTGCTCCTCTCTCCGCTGACAACCCTCAATCCCGTAACCCCAAGCCCTATATTCCCTCAGACCGCCGCCTCTGGCCAACTAGGCCCCACGCCAACCGTCTGACGCCGAGAGCCCCCACCTGAAACTGCCGCCGCCGCCTGCCCCTTGACCCACCTCCGGCGCCGCACCGGAGAAAAGCCCTCCCCCAAGCCACCTCAGGCAGCCCATTGACCCCCTCTTCCTTCCACGAACCAATGTAAGTTTTTGTAATTTTTATTTGAATAGAAATCTGATTTTTATTTACATAAAATCCGATGCATGTGTATATAAAGTTTAGATTTGTGTGTATATTCTAACATGACAAAGATCCGACTTTTAGATATGAAGTTAGTGATTAAAAATATACTTTTTATTATAGTAGAGCATTAAAATATAATTTATATTATAGTAGAGCATTAAAAATATAATTTTTATTATAATAGAGCATTAAAAATATAATTTTTATTATAGTAGAGCATTAAAAATATAATTTTTATATGTTGCATAGATTAAAAATACGATTTTTATAGAAGTAGCGAAACAAAGATATAATTTTTTATATTATAGAAAGGTTAAAAATATAATTTTTATATGATGTAGATAATAAAAATATAATTTTTATAAGCTAGAATATATAAAAATTTGATTTTTATATGAGTAGCAAAGTAAAAATTTGATCTTTGTATAGGCAGCGATATAATAAAAAGGAGATTTTTATTATATGTATAACGATATAAAAATACGATTTTTATATATGAAGCAGCGATGTAAAAATATAATCTTTATATAACGGGAAGTGTTATAAGAATATATAATTTTTATATATAAAGTGCCATTATAAAAACATTATTTTTAAAATGAACATAATATTAAAAATATGATTTTTACTATGAACAGCGTGAAAAGAAGTGAGATGGAACGGATAGAAATCAAAAAGAGAATTCAGACAGTTCAGAAATGAAATAGCGGAGTGGAACCCCAAGGTGAGAACTTCTCACCTTAAATTTCTTTTTCTAGTTATATAAATATATACTACGATGCATACGGTGTTTAGTAGAACCTAACACCACTGTCCATAGAACATGGACTTGTTTGTTTGGTTGCATAGATTAGTTAGATTATTTGAGATGAATTTGAATGTTTGGTAAAATGGAAATTGATTTGATTGATGTGTGTATGGCGTGGCCCATCACTAGACCGGGGACAAGGCTAGGCCTTGTCCCGTTTCTAGTATCGTGCCGTTATGCCGCCGAAATTTTCTAAAATAAGTTAGAAAAATAAAAATATCATTTTATTGAAGAATGAACTGAATAGAAATTCATGTGTTGAAATAAAAATATTTTATTGTCAAAAATATAATTTTTAACGTGTGTGAATAAAATAAAATAATCATTTACAAATCAGACGATTTGTATATGTACACTTATTTGATTGATATTTATTGGGACGGTAAATTTTACACATCGCCCAACTGCACAAATAATATTCAGTGTTTGTTGATGTGAAACCCCACACGGGTATTGGGATGATATTTAACGTACACTAGTCCCAATAATTAGTTATGTGTCGATCGATAGGTTAACAGACAGTTGTGTTGTGCATTTTGGATGATGGTTGATTATTTATTGTTGCTATTATATACACGTGTTGTGTGGAATCCATATAATTAACGTTATATGGTAATTGATTGGGCCTCATTCCAATTTAGAAAAGAAAGAATATAAAGAAATCAAATATATATTCATGTGTTGAAATCAAATATATATTCATGTGTTGATAGTACTCATTTGCTGAGATTAGTCAAGTGATTGAAAGACATATAGATTCATGTGTTGAATAGAATAAATATTCATTTGTTGAATAGAATAAATAAGTTTTTGAAAAATATAAAGCCGTGTTGATTAGAGATGCGTTATTTTGACGCGAAGGATATTTATATCGATTCTATTCGTTTTATAATGAATATTGAAAAGTGATTTCAAAATTATAGTGTAATTGAAATGAAATTAAAATTAAATTAAATTCAAATTCAATTTAAAATTTAATTGAATCAATTTGAAATGAATTCAAATTGGAGTGAAATTGAAATGAATTCGAATCGAATAGAAAATGAATTCGATTCGAATTGAACAGAAAGTGAATTTAAATTCGAATTGAATAGAAAGTGATTATGAATTCGAATTGAAAAGAAATGAATTCAAATTGAATTAAATTGAAATTGAATTTAAAAACGAATTGAAATCGTTTTGAATGAAATTTAAAACGAACTGAAATTGAATTGAAATCGATTTGAATTGAAATCAATTTGAAATGAATTTAAAACGAATTTAAAAGGAAAATTTCACTTTTGATTTGAAATGGAATAAGAAGTTGAAATCGTTTTGAAACTGAATTTAAAACTATTTATAAAATTCGTTTCAAATAGGAATCGACGAAATATATATTATATATGTAATATAATGACCTGAATAGAACGCGCCGCGCTGCGGTAGTTCGAAAATTTCGACCATTGACTTCGAACGGACATTACGGGAGATCCGACCGTCGGATTCTCCTCAAACTGGAACCGTTGGGTTCGTATCGAAAAGAACTTTCCAATGAATATTTGAAATTTGAAATCTAACGGTTGGATTTGGAGATACGTCCAAATCAAATTTAGAAAAGTTCATTGTAAGTGCAGTTCGTTGACCGTTATTGGAAATCGACCGTACGGGCCTTGATAAAATTATTGAAAATATCTATAATTTGTGTAAAATCAAAATATATGAATTGGAGAGAACTAGGGTGAAAAATTACCTATTTGAAAGGATAAAAATATATTTTTATCGAAATGAACTAGTTTTGAACTAGAATTAAAATCCAATATTTTTAAATAAATAAATTGGGTTTGAAGTGGTTTTAAAAATAATTAGAATTTGATATTGAATATAATCCCATATATTTTCCATTTAGAGCCTTGTTTTTAATATCAAATGGAATTTTGGTTTTGTCGTGAATCGTGTTTTAAATGACATTGGTTCTTTAACCCAGTTAAAGCTTTAAAACTAAGTGGAGTTTTAAATAAATCTTTAATTAGATTGAAATGATCGAAAGTGGAGTATCACCAGTTTTGCTCCAAAGCGATAGTTAAATCTTTAATTAGATTTGAATGTGAAATGGTAATTAATTTTACCGATAACACCGTGGTGTTAGATACAGGGTATTACCAATTTTGCTCCATGGGATAAATAGGTTGGGATTGGGAAATAAAATAAATAATTACATCAGTGTGGTTCGCTAATCCCGACTAGTTTGAAATGATATTCAAAGGAAGATTAAATGATAAATTCCAAAGAATTTGTCTTTGATAAAATTAATGGGAAACTTTCCCTAAGAATGTGAAATTGACTGATGAAGTGGAATGAGGCGTATGTTGTGTTTGTGTAACAATTGTTTATTATATACGTGGGTTATTCAGAAAGGCCGTGTTTATACCCATTCTGAATAACCGATTCGACGATTAGTCGAAGATGAAGATGGTGGTATGCGAGGAAAGTGCCTCCGGTTTCGTTCAGACCCAGAACAAACTTGTAAATGGACTGTGTGTCTGACATTGGATTTTGTTCTGTGTGATTGATTTCTATTAAATAAATATCTGTTTGGCGGAGGAGAATTTATTCTCTTGCTTAACGCCCTTCTCTGAGACGTTAGAGCTCAGAGGTTATATATTGATAGATATCAATCGCATGGCATGAATTGCCTGTGTGGCATGCCTAAGTGGAAAATGATCAAGTCTTCTGTTGAAAAGCAAAGTCTTGTGGTTGATGATCAAAGCACAGCCTACGTGGCTTGGCTTTGTGTATAACGTGGATTCGCGAGCCTCACACCTCGGTATGAGTCAACAATGGAATACGGACTGCAGGGAGAGCACGACGTTTCTTTCTAGCTATAGGTGGTGTCAGTGCTTAAACTGGCTGACATTTATATACTTTTCACCTGTGTGGTTGTTGGAATGAGGCGCCTCGAATATATATGGCGATAACTGGCACTTTGTGAGCCAACGTACTGACCATTATATATATAGGTCCGATAGGACCGGGAAACGTGTGCTCAGGAGAATACTAATCCTCCAAAGTTAGGTGAGGACAGGCCCTGAAGCATCCAAGGATCATAGTGGGGTCCTGAGACATTTGCTAGAGTGTCTCGAATCGGAGAGGAGCTTGCCCCTTGCCTCGACTCATGAAGGAATCCAATTTCCAATACGTGTCATTCGGTTTTATTTGTAGAGCCTAGTATGACGACATAGTATATGGTAGCTATGCCGTCAATGATTTATACTTATGATTGAAGTTGTTTTCTCCATTTATAGTAATAATAAAAGATGAAATTTCGCGTATCAAGCATTCTTTCGCTGTTATAAGGGAAAACCCTATCCTCCGGCTTGCGTTGCATCGTGTGATGGGACCTGGGTCTTATAACAGCTTCATTGTTCTTTATTTAGCATTGCGCTGTTTGTTTATGCACTGGTATTCTTGGGGTATAAACCCGTTCTGTGTTATACGACGTGGTCCCTCGATTTACCGAACTTTATAATAAGAATTAATAACTGTTTTAGTTCTCATACCAGTCACATGTATGACCTGGAGTTTATTGTTTTAACCTAAACTTTGGGTGCCCTTATTTTCCACACGGGCAGCTAGTAGTTGGGTTTTTGCAGATTTATATTCACAGGACCTGGTTTATAGATGAATTGATATTCGGAAAGCTCTGTATCCGTGTATTTCTTCCAGTTATAGTTTGTATTATTTTTCCGCTGCAGTATTGTATTTAAATCCCCGATATCCTCTATTGTATAATAATTATTCATACTCTGTAATATTCTTATATTCTGATGGAATTGTTGTAATAAGCAATGAAATGTTCTTCTGTCTGTGTTCCGTTGTGTGTTGTTCTAAGAGAATCCGGGCTTTCCTTACAGGGGAAATTACGGGTCTTCACAATTCCTCTGCTCAAGCCTCCTTGCTATGACCTGTTCAATGTATACATATGCATTTCCAAAACAATTTACAATATAGCTCAATATTTGGTTCAATTTGTCCTAAATTCACCGTTCATCTATATAATGGTTTAATGAATAATCATACATCACAACCATCAATCAATTAGTGAATTAACGTTTCAAACTCATAATTTTGATATATAGTCAAAAAATCATATTTTTGATGCAAATTCACAACAATAAATCCTATTCTAGTTTTGGTTCTCACACCAGCCAATTGGAAATATATAAATATCACACCATCGAAACTCGAACATAAATACTGATGATGTCATGACAATTATTAGTACCATCTCCGGGCGGCTAGAGTATGATTCTATATCTAACCAGTATATCGAAACTTCGAATATACGTTCAAGACGCGTATACGCAAAATCTTTATATACTCGATTGTCCAAATTCAATACAAATAAATATTCAAATATGTTGAATAAGGTTTAAATTTTCAAAACAAAATTTGTTTTCTTTTTAAAAACATACTCTTCACACTCGTTCTAGGATACTACTGATACCATCTCTAACGAGTTATTCTTATTGGACATTACTAATCCAATTTCTGATGAATTCTTCCGTTCGGTTCTAATGTGTCTTGTTCTCGAGCTCTGTAAACCAGAGCTCTGATACTAAATGTGACGTCATGGAATTTCGCTCGATCCGAATCGATCGCTAAACCGATCAAGACCGTTCAAAACCCCTGATCGTATGAGAACGGGACCAAACAGAACACAAACAGAAGAACATTTCATTGTTAATTACAACAATTCCATTAGAATACAAGAATATCCAGAGTATGAATAAATATTATACAACAGAGGACATCAGAGATTTAAATACAAAACTACAGCGGAAAAATAATACAAAATATAACTGAAAGAAATACACGGATACAGAGCTTTCCGAATATCACTTCAGCTATAAACCAGGCCCTATGAATATAAATCTGCAAAAAACCCAACTACTAGCTGCCCGTGCGGAAAATAAGGGCACCCAGAGTTTAGGTTAAAACAATAAACTCCAGGTCAGTCATGTGACTTGTGTGAGAACTAAAACAATTATTAATCTTTGTTTTTAAAGTTGGGTAAATCAAGGGACCACGCCGTATAACACGGAACGGGTTTCCTCCCAAGAATACCGGTGCATAAAACAAACAGCGCAATGCTAAATAATGAACAATGAAGCTATTATAAGACCCAGGTCCCATCATACAATGCAACGCAAGCTGGAGGATAGGGTTTTTCCTTATAATAGCCAAATGTGCTTGATATGTTAAATTTCATCTTATATTATTACTATAAGTGAAGAAAACAACTTCAAATATAAATGTATCAATCATAGACGACATGGGTACCATATATCATGTCGCCAATACTAGGCTTTACAATCAAAACCGCAAAATATCATATTTGGAAATTGGATTTCCATCATGGTGGCTCCTGATTCGAAAGATCGATCGCGTAGTGCCATCTACAACGGCTTACGTCTCAGCGAGAGAAAACACTGTAATGCACATCCGCACTTTTTGGGAAATCGAGTATCACTGCGGCTTACGTCTCGGCGAGAGAAAACACCGCTTACTCTATCCCTCAGGGAAATCGTGGGTGAGACCTATCCCTCTGAGCACGAAGCTCAATCTCGGTCGACCGAATCCACGACACCACGAAGGTGGCAATCCTCTAAAAAGCATACTGATCAAACCATCAGTTTACCACCATACCGGGGTGTGAGGCTTGCGAATTAACGCTACACAAAGCTAGCTATTCACAGCCCTTCTTTGATCATCATCCACAAAGCACTGCTTTTCAAAAAAAGCTTTGATCACTGCATCTCAGCATGCCACACTATCAATCCATATCGTACCACTGATTTCTTCTAATATATAACGTCTGAGCTCGTATGTCTCAGAGAAGGGCGTTAAGCAATAGAAAAAATTCTCCGCCGCCAAACAGATATATATTTAGCCGAGATCAACGAATACAATATAAAGGAATACAATGTCAGACACACCATCCATTTACAAGTCCGTTCCAGGTCTGAACGAAACCGGAGGCACTTTCATCGCATATCCGTACAATCAACAAGTACGTCCGGATGGCTGCCACTTCAGCCCCCTTCAAGGTAGCTACTCCCATCGTGAGCATCAGTAGCGCCCATCCATTCGATGTGAAGATCGTCGGTCTCGCACCGTCTTCAATCTCTTCGACTTATCGTCGAATCGGTTATTCAAAATGGGTATAGACCCGACCTTTCTGAATAACCCACGTATATAATAAACAATTGTTACACAAACACAACATACGCCTCATTCCAATTCATCAGTCAACTTCACATTCTTAGGGAAAGGTTCCCATTAATTTTATCAAAGATAAATTCTTTGAAATTTATTCTTTAATTCTCCCTTGAATATCATTTCAAACTAGTCGAGATTAGCGAACCACACCGAAGTAATTATTTATTTTATTTCCCAATCCCAACCTATTCATCCTATGGAGCAAAACTGTTATTACCCCATAACTAACACCACGGTGTTATCGGTAAATTTAATTACCATTTCACGTTCAAATCTAATTAAAGATTTAACTATCGCTCGGAGCAAAACTGGTGATACTCCCATTTCGATCATTTCCAAATTTTGATAATTTAAATTATCAATTCTCATTTCAATCTAATTAAAGATTCATTAAAACTCTACTTAGTTTTAGTCTTTAACTGGGTTAAAGAACTAATGTCATTTAAAACACAGTTCATGATAAACCCAAAATTCCATTTGATATTAAATACAAGGCTCTGAATAGAAAATATATCGGCTTATATTCAATATCAAATTCTGATTATTTTTTAAAACACTTCAAACCCAATTTATTTAATAAAAATATTGGATCTTAATTCTAGTTCATAACTAGTTCATTTCGATAAAAATATATTTTTATCCTTTCAAATAGGAAATTTTTCAACCTAGTTCTTTCCAATTCATATATTTTGATTTTACACAAATTATAGATATTTTTAATAATTTTATCAAGGCCCGTATAGTCGATTTCCAATAACGGTCGTCGAACTGCACTTACAACGACCTTTTCTAAATTTGATTTTGATGTATCTCCAAATCAAACCGTTAGATTTCAAATTTTTAATATTCATTGGAAAGGTCTTTTCAATACGAAACCAACGGTTCTGGTTTCAGGAGAATCCGACGATCGGATCTCCCGTAATGTCCGTTCGAAGTAAATGGTCGAAATTCGCGAACTGCCGCAGCACGGCGCGTTCTATTCAGGCCATTATATATATATATATATAATATATTTCGTCGATTTCTATTTAAAATGAATTTTATAAATAGTTTTACATTCGTTTTCAAAACAGTTTCAACTTCATATTCGATTTTAAACCAGAACTGAATTCTTCCTTATAAATTCGTTTTAAATTCATTTCAATTTCAATTCGATTCGATTCATTTCGAATTCATTTTATTTTCAGTTCAATTTCAATTCGAATTCAATTCTATTCAATTTCAATTCTAATTAAATTCTATTCAATTCAATTTCAATTCGAATTCAATTCATTTCGAATTCATTTTATTTTCAATTCAATTTTAATTCGAATTCAATTCTATTCAATTTCAATTCTAATTAAATTCTATTCAATTCAATTTCAATTCGAATTTCATTTCAAAATATTCGATTTTGAAATCACTTTTCTATATTCATTATAAAAACGAATATACTCGATATAAATGTCGTTCACATCAAAATAGCGCATCTCTAATCAACACGGCTTTATATTTTAAAAAAACTTCGTTATTCTATTCAACAAATGAATATTTATTCTATTCAACACATGAATCTATATTTCTTTCAACACATGACTAATCTCAACAAATGAGTACTTTCAACACGTGAATCTATATTTTATAATATTCTTTACTTTTCCAATTGGAATGAGGCCCAATCAATTACCATATAATGTTAATTATATGGATTCCATACAACACATGTATATCACAGCAACGATAAATAATCAACCATCATCCAAAGTGCACAACACAACTGCATAAGCATTAAATATAAATAATTAACGCTTACGCAGTCTGTCGACCAATGGATCGACTTACAATTAAATAATTGGGATTAGTGATTGTGAAAACCCGTAACTTCCCCGTAAAGGAAAGTGTCGGATAGTTCGAGAACAAGCCACAAAATAGAACTCAGACGGAAGAACATTTCATTGTATATTACAACAATGCATCAGATTACAAGAATATACCGAGTATAAATGAATATTACACAGAAATATCAGAGATTTAAATTACATTTAAATACATCGTAGCGGAAAATAATACAATACACAACTAGAAGGAGATATACGGATACAAAGCTTCCCGGATATCGTTCCAGCTGTAAACCAGGATCCTGTGAATATAAATCTGCAAAACCCAAAACTACTAGCTGCCCGTGTCAAAATAGGGGCACCCAGAGTTTAGGTCAAAACAATAAACTCCAGGTCAGTCATGTGACTAGTGTGAGAACTAAAACAATCATTAATCTTTATTTTTAAAGTTAGGTAAATCAAGGGACCACGCCGTATAACATGGAACGGGTTTCCTCCCAAGAATATCGGTGCATAAAACAAACAGCGCAATGCTAAATAAAGAAAAATGAAGCTGTTATAAGACCCAGGTCCTATCACACAATGCAATGCAAGCCGGGGGGTAGGGTTTTTCCTTATAACAGCCAAAGAATGCTTGATACGTTTAAAACAAATCATTTGATACTATTATAAGTGCATAGTGTATGAAACAACTTCAAATCATAAATATCAATCATAGACGGCATGGGTACCATATATCATGTCGCCATACTAGGCTCTACAATCAAAACCGCAAATGTCACGTATTTGGAAATTGGGTTATCATTTATGGTATGAACCGAGGCTAGGGGCAAGATCCTCATCGATTCGAGACAATCTAGCCCATGTCTCAGGCAAGCGCGCAGACAAGCCTTGGATCGTCAGGGTCGGTCCACCGATGTGGATTATTATGCCTGAACACTACGTTTCTCCGCCCTTTGGGGCGTAAGCCTGGCCCGTCAGCCGACCAGAAGCATCGGCCGAAACCGATATCACGAGGAGCCTCGCTTTTCAGCAAGTAATAATAAGCAACATCCACAAGAGCCAAATTCGTCAGCCAGTTCAAGCACTGACGCCACTCCTAATGTAACATCCCGCAAATTTTAACGATTTAAATTGCGATCTATATCGAATTTTATTTTGAAAATATTCTATAATTTCTCGTAATGAGAATTTTCAATTTGAAATACGTTCAATAAGATGTAGCAGCTGCGAAAATTTCGTCGGAAAATTTGAATGTTGTCGGTCGCGCCATTTTCAGTGCAAAGCTGTGCATATCAGTTCAAATATTAACGATTTTAAAATCTCTCCGAAAACAGTTCGGACAAACACGAAAAATATTCTATTCGTTGTCAGTAATCCAAGGGCGAAATTCGTTTCGCGAAAATCGGACGTTTTGACCTTTGTTTTCCATCCGCATTTTTATGTTAAAGGGGTCCGTAACACGTTTTTGAACGGAGCATGCAGACACTGCAAATTATATACCGTTGTGTCCGTCTCGTCGCGCTGATTTCCGAAATATATTCATTTGTCAGTTTCGGTGTTCGGTTCACGCTGAAATTGTGAAAATGCTTGCACAGTTCATTTTTGAAACAGAGCCATTTGAGTTCGACGTGTCCCTTTTTGGATCTTGCATGATGTTCTAGTCATTTTGGGTCTGCAAAACTCTCCTTTTATTTTACTAAAGCAACTATTTATTTTTTTATTTATAAACACTAAGTAAGGGACATATAATGCATGCTTTCCCTTTTGTTTTGCATGAAGCACCTTTTTGCATTTCAAATGCAATACGTTACTTTTCCTTCATTTTTATTATGATGCCCCTCTCTGCACACAAATTATTACCATTGTATTCCACTACTATTCTGTTGCATTACTCTGTATTATCAGTTATGTTCATAAATGTATAACTCTGATAAATGTTGTAAAATGATCAAATGTTTATTTTAAACAGCTTCATGAACTGTTCTTTGATTATTATATTTTGTTCATTCCGTTGCGAGATTCTGTGCTTGTTTTTCTTCTTTCTTTCTAATTCTAATTAATCCCTTGATTTTCTATATTTTTGACTATAATGGTTAAAGATGTGAATCGTCATTTAACAATCTGTAGATACGTACAATTTTGAGTTAGACATGTGTGGATTATTGTCGATTCAAAAGGTACGGATTCCCAGGTCGTTACAGTTGGTATCAGAGCTTATGGTTTAGCAATAAACCTTGGCTCTATTGGGATTTACTCATTAGAGATAGGGTTAGTAAAACCCTAGATTGAGTTCTGAGTGTATATATATACGAGAGAGCGTACTTGTACTTTTGATATAAAAAATGGTTTTATATTGTGTTGTTTGGCTTATTGAGTGAGTTCGGAGTTCCAGTCGATGCGTGTTGCAAGCGTTACCGAATGGGATTTCAAAACACGTGAACGAGGCATTCTAACACAATATTGTTTTCATATGTATTTTATATATGTAAGATAAATACTTTTGAAATTTGATGGTAAATCAGTCAATACTCTTAACCTATTGACTATAACAATAAATCGATCTTTTATATTTGATTTATAACTGACTATACAGCAAATGAATTTAAATGGAGAATATGAGATCTTTAAATTTTGATGATTTGTAAATGTTTTCAAGGTTTTGAAAAAAAATATCATAGTAATATTTGAAGGATATTCAAATAAAAAAAAAATGGTTAAGTACTCTATTTTGCTATTGGGAAATTAATTTCGGTGATGAGATGATCATAGTCATCGACTTTCATTTTCGAGTCTCAAAGTGGGGGAGACCACTTGGTAGCATTGCTACCTATTCGTTTTTGAAATTTTAATTTGAAATCTTGAGTATGTTTTGATATACAAAAAGGATTGTGTATAGTATATAGTATTTCAAAATGTTTTGAAAATAAATTGGTATTTAAGATTCTCAAGTCTCCATTTATACAAATTACTCTCCTTGTTTATAATCATGAAATAAATAATTGTCACTATTAATATCAAATGAAATTTTAAGTAGGTGAATAAAGAAATACCATAAATGAATAAGAGAAATATAAATGAAAATATAATATAATATAAAACTGAAGCATAAAGTAAGGAAAATGTTAAATTAAATAGAAATAAATACTCATGTTACTTTGATAATAAAGAGCAAAGTTGTGAAATACTAAATTTCATTTGTAATATATACAAACCTACCTAAATGAAAATTTAAGAGAATATAAATTGAGACGACCCGATTTCCCGTTCTCACGGAAACAAGGTTATCTTTTGGAATATAACACAGAAACATATAATAGCAGAACAGAATTAAATAAATACACCAGAATGAACAACAAAATATACTGGATAAAAGTAATCATCAGAGTTACACAGTATACAGGATCTTACTTAGTACAAATACAGTTCAGCTATACATAAATGTCTACAGCGGAAATAAACAAAATATGTACAATAGGAGCTGAACAGCATAAAAAGAAATAAATGATAGAATCCATCTTCAGCTCCAGCTATCCAGAAAGAACCAGCTAAACCTGAATACAAGGCTGCCCGTGTAGAAAAAGGGGCACCCGAGTTTGAAAGTGAAACAAACTACGAGTCAGTCATGGGACTGATATGAGAAATCCACTCAACACATATATAATTGGCTAATCACAGGACCACGCCACTTTCGTGGAACGGGTTTACTCCATTGGATTGCCAGTGCTTTAAAACAAATCTTTCTTTTAAACATCGCTATGCTTTTTATAAGAATGAAACCGTTATAAGACTCAGTTCCCATCACACAATGCAACGCAAACCGGAGGATAGAGTTTTTACCTTATAACGGCCAAAATATGCTTGATACGAATAAAACAAAGGCATTTGATATTATTGCTAGTGTTTATATGTTTCGAAAACAATTTCAAATCATAACTATCAATCATAGACGACATGAGCGTCCCATGCCACTATGTCGCCAAATGTATATATATACAATCGAAACCGCATCGTCACGTATTTGGAAATTGGATTTCCGTCATGAACCAAGGCAAAAGATAGTCCTTACCGAATTCGAGACAATCTAGCCCATGTCTCCGGAACAGCCGCAACTGCCCCTTGGATCGTCAGGGCCGGTCCACACGGAGTGGATTATAGTGCCTGAACAATACGTTCCTCCGCCCTTTGGGGCGTAAATGAGCCAACGAATGACTCCATCGGACCCGGATCGTCCGACCAAACCGAGGCGCCTCGCAACAGCAACAACCACATAGGTGAAAAGTATATAAATGTCAGGGCTGGTAGGTCACTGACACCACCCTAGCTAGAAAGAAACGCATGTCCTCCCTGATGTCCTCTCCCGTTTTAGGTTCATACCGGGGTGTGAGGCTCGCGAATTCACGTTATACACAAAGCTACGCCACACAGGCGGTGCTTTGATCATCACCACAAGACTTTGCTTTTCAACAGAAGTCCTGATCACTGCATCTTAGCATGCCACACAGAATAAATCCTATGTCAGACACACAGTCCATTTACAAGTCCGTTATGGGTCTGAACGAAACCGGAGGCACTAAATACCTCGCAAACCCTTTGATCAACACGTACGTCTGAACGATCACCACTCATTATCCATATTTCGGGATGCCTCCCAATCAGGACCTCGGTTACCATCCAAACGAGGTGAAGATCTCCGGTCTTCGACCATCGTCTTCATCTTCGAATTTCAATCGTCGGTCGATTATTCGAAATGAGAATTAACTCGGCCTTTTCAAATAATTCACGTATATTTAGAATTTCAAATCGATTTATTTCAATGGTTAAATTATTCGACAACACCAATTGTGTTCTTTAATATAGTTTTCACACCAAACACATTCAACCATCAAACATCACATAAATCAAGCCAATTCAGTTTATTTCCATTCCATATCGCTTACGATATTTTATAACTATTTATCGCTATTTTTATTTAATTTAAAATAGCCATTATATTCAAAACGACGTTTCGGGCCATAACGTGGCCGTGGCGCTGTTTTTCTTCAGATTTGATTTACACATATCTGAAAATCTAACCGTTGGATCTTCACAAAATTTACATCATTAGAAAGGTCTTTTCAAAACGAATCCAACGGTTCCAGTTTCGGGAAAATCCGACGGTCGGATCTCCCGGCACAATCGTTTGAATTTTCGATTTCAAAATACGAACTGCAGCGTCGTTATTCGATTAAATATAATTATATTTATATATATAAATAAATATAATCGTTTCTGGCGCTGTTTTTCTTCAGATTTGAATTAAACATTCCAGACAATCCAACCGTTGGATTTCTACAAGGTTGGTGCCGTTGGAAAGATTATTCCAAGGCGGACCCGACGGTTGAGATTTCGGGAAAATCCAATGGTCGGATTTCCCGTACTAGTCGTTTGAAATCACGGTTTCAAAATACGAACTGCACGGCTTCGTTTCGTTTTAATTTTATTTATATTTATATAGTTATATAAATATAGTTCATTCAATGATTTCTATATCGTTTTCACTTCAAAAATTTTTCTAACACCTTAAATTTTGGAAAAATTTCGCCATAACCTCCCCTGCACCGGGAGCGTCGGGAAATCGCAAATAGCGTCCCGGTCCTTCTAATCTCAAAAAGAAAAAGAAGAAGCCAAGCGGCTAGCCAATAGGCTCAAAATCATCACCCAAACAAATCAGTAAATGTGTACCTATTTGTCGGGCACAAAATTTTATTCTTCTTCTCTAGCCCCTTTGCTATAACCTGTTCAAAGAATATTGCATGTACATATATATACAGTTCATATCATTTTTCATTTTCTATTCGATTTCATATTCGATTTCTATTTGGTTTAAAAACACCATTCATTCTAATGTTACATAAATAGGTGCAAATCATTTCATTAGTTAATTAATGAATATTTCAACTCATATATGTTTATTTTGAACAAGTGGCTATTTTTAACACTTCATATTTTAACGATTTATGCATACAATAAAAATGTGATTTTTATTGTAAAACAATTCATTTCAAAACACTATTTTTCCATACAGTTCATATAGTCGATAAAAGGTGATTTTTTATTATCAAACAGTTTATTTCAAAATATGAATACCATTCAACACATGAATTTCTAAACAACGAATGAATATCAATTCAACACATGAATGGTTTCAATAGTTTTTAGATATAGATAAATATGTGATTTTTATTATCTAACAGTTTATTTCAAAATATGAATACCATTCAACACATGAATTTCTAAACAACGAATGAATATCAATTCAACACATGAATGTTTTCTATAGTTTTTAGATATCGATAAAAATGTGATTTTTATTATCGAACAATTTATTTCAAAATATGAATACCATTCAACACATGAATTTCTAAACAACGAATGAATATCAATTCAACACATGAATGTTTTCTATATAAGGAATAAATATAGTTTAAGCATATGAAAATAATTCAAACACACAAATATTATTCAAAATTTCGGCAGCATAACGGCAGGGTAGTTACACCGGCACCGTCCCTAGTACGGCTCCTCGCTCTACCTTAAAACCTCGCGGTTTTTGACAATGGGAAACATGCATCTAGTTCGCACGCAGGCGGCATGTATATATATTTATTTCATTTCCACAAACTAATCCTATGTGGTTTCAACCAAATATTTCTCAACCACAAATGGGTATTTTTCAACCACAATCAACCAATATCAATCACAAACAATCCCAAACAATCATTCAATTTTCACTACAATTTCAACCAATAAATATCGTCCATGGTTTGTGGACGAGGGGGGCGTATATATATATATATTTATATATAGCAATTTATATATAGCTATTCACATTCAATTTCAACACATATATATATAATTTTTAAATCAGAAATCTCACCAATAGCTATCCAACTGCAAGACTCTTCTTAATAGAAATCTTCGCCTATTTGTCGCTTTCGCCCGTATTCTCTGCATATGTAAAAATAGAATTTTTTTACTATGCTATTCAATATATAAAAATCGAATTTTGACTTCGCTATTCAATATATAAAAATATGATTTTTACTTCGACTTTCAATATTATAAAAATATGATTTTTATTTTTGCTTTCACATATAAAAATATGATTTTTACCTTTGCTTTCACATATAAAAAATATGATTTTTACCTTTGCTTTCACATATAAAAAATATGATTTTTACCTTTGCTTTCACATATAAAAATAATATGATTTTCTCTTCGACTTTCAACATATAAAAAATATGATTTTCTATTTTTAAAGAAACCAGTTTTAACTCTTAAAAATTCCAGTTTTTATCTTTTTATAAAAATGCAGTTTTTGAATCTTTTAAAATTCAGTTTTTTTTACTGTATAAAAAAATGCAGTTTTTTTATTATTTATTTTTTTATAGATCAGTTTTTAACTTTTTAAAACAAAACAGTTTTTAATACTTATAAAATTCAGTTTTATTCTTTTAAAAATATTCAGTTTTAAACTACCTTTTTAAAACAAAACAGTTTTAATCTTTTTAAAACAAAACAGTTATATTTTTAACAAAATCAGTTTATTATTCCTTAAAAAATAAATCAGTTTAAAATCTTTATAAAATAAATCAGTTTAACATCTTTATAAAATAAATCAGTTTAACATCTTTATAAAATAAATCAGTTTAACATCTTTATAAAATAAATCAGTTTAACATCTTTATAAAATAAATCAGTTTTTAAATTTTATTAAAATCAGTTTTTAACAGAATAAAAATAAATATAAAATAAAAATCAAATTCTCACCTCAATCTGCGAAGGGGGGGGATTGACAGCCAAGCTCGGCGGCGAGAGGCGGGGTGCTCGCGAATCAGCGTCGCGAACTGGGGGGGGGTCTCGAATCGTTCGCGATGGAGGGAGGGGCTTCGGGTCTTCGTCGATGCAGGGCTTCGGGGTTCGAACGAGGGGCGGGAGGTCGACCGACTGGGCGGAGCGGTGGTGGTTGAGGGGTTCGGCGGTGGCTCGGCGATTAGATTAGGGTTTTTTTTTTTCTCTGAAATCGTTTAAATGAATCGGGGGGGGGGGGGGGGCAGAAAGGATATAAGGGAGGGAAGTGGGAATTAAAATATAATTAATAATTTTTTTTTTATTATTATTTAATTATGAAAAAAGTTGACTTTTACATACGACCTCAAAACGAGGTCTACCGCCTGTCGTCCATAGCGTCTTACCCCCATTCCGAACACAATGGGATATGTATCGTAAGATGGTTTGATCATTACAATCAGTTTCCGTTGAATTTACAATTTAAATCCTTTTCTATTCAACTTCATATTTGATTTGAAAAATTATGAAATTTGAAACCTAGCAATAACCTGACACTGCGGGTCTAACAAAAGTGGTTTCGTCGAAATCCGAGGTCGTATGCAAAATGTCCATTTTTAAGGGCCTGAATTCCATAGCGACTATTCAGAATTTTTTGACTGGACATATCTTTTGATTCCCGCTATCAAATTTCGATTGGTCGGATTCGTTAGAAAGATATCATCAATTAGATTCTATTATTTTTGGTTTCACTAAAACCCGGATTGTTTTGCACCCGGTATATTCAATTGAAGTTTGAAATCGAATTATCGAACTACCGCGCCATTTTCAATTCTATATATAATTATAATTAATTATATTGGTTTTCAAATGTCGATTTCTACTCAGTTTTCATCGCCATTATTTAAAATATTTATTTTAAATATTTAAAATCCATTATTTTAGCCAATTTAAAATTTTTAAATTGGTTCAGATTTTCTGGGTCGTTACAATCTCCCCCACTTAAAACTTTTCGTCCCCGAAAAGGAATAAAGTCGAAAGTGGTTTGATAAATCTACGATCACACATCACAACAACCAATTTGTTTTTAATATTCAGAGTATAGAATAAACAATACACATCCATGGGAAGAAAATAGCAACAGAATAGAGAATTAAAAGGTAATGCAAGGTAGGGTAAATGTACCTTGCACCAGAGTCAATCAGAGATATCTACTCGGCATCTAGGATAAGCTTTCTGAATGCTCTCCTCAGTTTCCCAAGTACAATCTCGCGGATCTCCACTCCATTGCACTTTGACTAAGTGAACCTTCTTGTTTCTCAGCTCTTTGGTTTCTTTGCCGATAATCTTTAGCGGCTCACGCCTCACAGCTAGTTCGGGAGTAATTTCAATATCCTGCTGAGCTGCTTCTTCCACGACCAAGTCTGGATCATGAACGTGCTTTCGAAGTTGAGATATATGAAATACATCATGCACTCCAGGCAACCAGTCAGGCAGTTCAACCCTATAAGCGAGAGTTCCAATCCGTTCCAGAATAGGAAACGGACCAATGAATTTGGGTGCCAACTTTCCAGTTTTACCGAACCTGATAACTCCTCTCATCGGCGATACTTTCAAATATACATAGTCGCCAACTTCAAAGGATATATCTCTCCTTCTTCTATCGGCATAGCTCTTTTGTCGGCTTTGAGCGGCGAGTAATCGCTTCTTAATAAAATCGACTTTGTCAGCAGCTTCGCGAATCATATCAGGACCCAACACCAGTCTATTTCCAGGCTCGACCCAACAAGCAGGAGATCGGCACGGTCTGCCGTACAATGCTTCGAATGGCGACATTGTCAGACTCGCCTGGTAGCTGTTGTTATAAGAGAATTCAGCCAAATGCAGATTGTCTTCCCATGATCCACCGAAATCTATAACACATGCCCGCAATAGATCTTCTAAAATGCGATTCACCCTCTCAGTCTGACCGTCTGTCTGAGGATGATAAGCGGTGCTCAGGTTTAACTTCGTTCCTAGCTCGACTTGAAATGCTTCCCAGAATTTACTAGTGAATATTGTATCTCTATCACTGACTATACTGAGTGGCACTCCATGTAGTCTGACTATTTCCCTGAAGTAAATCTGCGCCAGACTCTGAGCAGTTCTGTTTGATTTGACAGGTATGAAATGGGCGGTCTTCGTGAAACGATCTACGATCACCCAAATACTGTCATTTCCTTTTCTGGTTCTGGGCAAACCATCAATGAAATCCATAGAAATATGCTCCCACTTCCAACCAGGAACTTCTAGTGGTTGTAATAGTCCAGCCAATTTCTGTTGGTCGCTTTTAACTAGCTGGCAAGTAGGGCATCGGCTGACATATAAAGAAATGTCCCTTTTCATCGACTTCCACCAGAAAGTGCGTTTGATGTCATTATACATTTTGTTTACTCCCGGATGGATACTGAGTTTTGACTTGTGGCATTCATCCAGTACTTCCTTTCGAAGTTCAGGAATGTTAGGAACGCATATTCGACCTTTGAGCCTTAGAATCCCCTCATTATCAACTTGAAAACTCGAGGGTTCGCCTCGTTGAATTATCCTTCTGATCTTCTGAATGAAGTGATCATCCTCCTGAAGAGCAGATATCTTATCTAGCAATGAAGTCGTGATAATAAAACTGGCGATCATTACATTCTTTCTGCTTAACGCATCGGCCACGACATTGGCTTTTCCCGGAGTATATATAATTTCAAAGTCATAGGCTGCAAGAAACTCCAGCCAACGTTGCTGTCTCAGATTCAAGTCCTTTTGAGTGAACAGATACTTTAACGACTGGTGATCTGTAAACAGTTCAAATCTCTCGCCCAGAAGATAGTGTCTCCAGATTTTTAAAGAGAATATGATAGCCAATAACTCAAGATCATGAGTTACATAGTTTTTCTCGTGCGGCTTCAGTTGACGGCTAGCATAGGCAATTACTTGGCCTCTTTGCATTAACACTGCGCCAAGGCCTTCTCTAGAAGCATCAGTCCATACTTTTAGATCCTGGTTGCCATCGATGATGGTTAACACTGGAGCTGTCGTTAATCTCAACTTCAACTCTTCGAAAGCCTCCTCACTTTCTGAAGTCCATTTGAATTTAGAATGCTTCTTTGTAAGCTTCGTTAAGTGACCAGATATCTTCGAAAAGTCTTTAACGAACTTCCGATAATAGCTAGCCAATCCAAGAAAACTGCGGACTTCAGTGGGAGTACTGGGCTGTTTCCAGTTCTGAATAGCTGTGATTTTGCTTGGATCCACAGCGATTCCATCTTTCGATACGACATGGCCCAGAAATTTTACTTCATCTTGCCAGAAGATACATTTGGAAAATTTGGCTTTCAATACATTCCTTCTGAGGATTTCCAAAACCTGTTCCAGATGCTTTTCATGTTCGGCCTTTGATTTAGAGAAGATTAGAATGTCGTCAATAAAAACCAGAACAAATTTATTCAATACTCCTCTGAATACTCTGTTCATTAGATCAACGAAATAAGCTGGAGCGTTACATAAGCCGAACGGCATTACTAACCACTCGTAGAATAAGTCGGGGCCTCTGAACGCTGTCATTGGAACACACTCTTCGGCAATTCGAAGTTGATGGAAACCTGTAGCTAGGTCCATTCGTGAAAATACTTGCGCTCCATTTAATCGATCCAACAAATCATCAATCCGCGGCAATGGATATTTGTTCTTTATAGTCTGCTTGTTTAAATCACGATAATCCACACATAGCCGTAGAGTACCGTCAGATTTTGGGACAAATACCACTGCTGCACCCCAATCAGAGAAACTAGGCCTGATCAGACCTTTCCATACGAGCTGTCGTGTTTGATTGTCTAATTCCTCCTTCTCTTTCAAGGACATTCTTCGAATAGCATGAACTACCGGCCTTGCATTGGGAACTAAAGCAATCTTGAAATCTATTTCTCTCTGCGGAGGTAAGCGAACGACTTCCTCAAACACATCCGCATAATCCTTGACGACATGAATATCTTTAATGAGGTCAGGAATATTCTCAGTGATTTCAGGGATATTTTCTATTTGGGCTGGAGAAACATTCAAAGCTGCCCAGAAGTCTTTTCTATTAGCATTCTGACCTTCACAGGGAATGGTTATATAATCACCTGATTTAATCTTCGCCTTTACGACTCTGTCGGCGCATTTAACTTCAGCTTCGTATTTGGTCAACCAGTCTAACCCCAAGATAAGATCAAACTCTTTAAAATTCATGACGACTGCGATGGTAGGAAACCGATAACGAGAGAAAGAAACCGGCACTCCACAAACCCAACAGAGATCAATGGAACCCCCAACCGGATTCTGGACAGTCATTGGTTCCTTGAGCTTTTTCAAATTCAAATCCAGTTTCTTAGCTGCATCTTTGGCAATGAAGCTTCTTGACGCGCCTGTGTCAAACAGTACTTTAACTGGGATGTCTTTGATAGTTAGCGTGCCTTCTAAAACATCTGGTCTTTCTTGGCCAGCTGAGGGCTCAGAAGTTTCTGCCAATTCATTTACATGTACTGCTTCGACCTTGTTTAAGAGCGGGCAATCCTTTGCAAGATGACCGGCCTCGCGGCACTGTTTACAATGCCTATTCTCTTGAAACTCCCCATCTTTTCCCAACCTTTTCTTCTTTGGCTTTCGATTGGCCCTATATCCATCCTTTATTGGTTTCTTTAAAGATTTACATTTCCTGGACAAATGCCCCTTCTGATTGCAATTCTTGCATATGGCAGTCGTGCCAGGTTCTTTTTCAGATCTAGCCCTTTTTCGATTTACTTCGGGCTCCTTACCGACTTCAGACATCATACTGGCTTCAGGAATATCAGTTTCCGAATCTTCTTTGTCACTAGAACAGACTTCTTCTTCGTCGCGTAACATTCCTTTCTTATGAAGATCTTCATATTGATAAGCCATATAAATCATTTCTGAAAACGGAAGCTTCACATGCCCCAATACTTTATTCTGGTATTTCCTTTGAAGCCCGTGAATAAATCTCATATTTTTCCTCTTTGGATTTTGAATTAGATGAGGAGCAAAGTGAGAAAGTTCGTTAAATTTCTTATGATATTCGGGAATGGTCATATCACCTTGTATCAAATAAGAAAATTCATCACATAATCTCTCGGTTGCTTCGGGAGGAGTAAATCTTCCTAAGAAAATCACTTTGAATCTGTCCCAGGTGATATCACCTTCTGGATTATCTTTAATAACTGAATCCCACCAAAACAAAGCTTCGTCTTCGAGTGCCCAGGAGGCCAGTAATCTTTTCTGGTCATCCCTAAGTTTTAATGCTTCGAATATTTTCTCAGCCGAACGAATCCAAGCTTGGGTTCTCATAATAGATTCTTCGCCCGAGAACGGCTTTCCACCCAGATTTCTATACTTCATGAATAGAGCTTCTATATCCGGGTCAGTATTACTTATTCTGTTTCTGGCACTCATTTTCTAGTTCTTCTGCAAATAGCAGATCAAGTGTCAGGTCAACAGAAAAGATATTTCAAAATATAGAGACAAATACTTGAATGTGAATGTGTCTATCGAGGTGTAATTTCATTCTGCTTTACTCATACTAGGATATTGCTGATCCTATCTGTATAGAGTTACCCGTCCTAGAACACTACTGGTTCTATTTCTGACGAGTTCGTTCAAATGTTATATTCCAGAACTAAGCTTAACCAAAGCTCTGATACCACGTTGAGACGACCCGATTTCCCGTTCTCACGGAAACAAGGTTATCTTTTGGAATATAACACAGAAACATATAATAGCTGTAACAACCCGTAAAATGCGAGCCAGTTTGAAAATTTTATTTTGGCAATTTTAGCGAATTTTGATTATTTAAAAGGAATTATTTTAAAGAATATCGACGAGAAATTTATTTTGAATATAATTCGATCGTATATATTTTACGCGTCGTCGTTAGAATATATAATAATTATATATAATTATAAAAGGAATTGAAAATGGCGCGGTAGTTCGATAATTCGATTTCAAACTTCAATTGAATGTACCGGGTGCAAAACAATCCGGATTTTAGTGAAACCGAAAATAATGGAATCTAATAGTGAATATCTTTCCAACGAATCCGAAAAATCAAAAGTTCGTAGCGGGAATCAAAAGATATGTCCAGTTGAAAATTCTGAATAGTCGCTATGGAATTCAGGCCCTTAAAAATGGACATTTTGCAAACGACCTCGGATTCCGACGAAACCAGTTTTGTTGGGTCCGTGATGTCGAATTATTGCTAGATTCCAAATTTCATAATTTTTCGAATCAATGTGTGAGCGTGGCAAAAGAAAACGCGTTTGACCAGTTTCAGTTGATTTTAATCGACTGGAAGATGGCCATTTTTCCAACGGTCTCAGAATTCGACGAAACTAGTTTTGTTAGGACCGTATCATCAATACGAAGCTAGAAAATATTTTTCTGGAGTTTTTAGAGTTAGTATGTGCCCCCGGTAATTTGAAATATACGTTTAAAATTCAATAAAGTGATTTAAATGTAAATTCAATGGAAACTGATTGTAACTATCGAATCAGCTTGCGATACATATCCTATTGTGTTCGGAATGGGGGTAGAACGCTGTGGACGACAGGCGGTGGGCCTCGTTTCGAGATCGTATGTGAAAGTTAACTTTTTTTGCAAAATAAAATAATAAAAAAAAAAAAAAAAAATATTTAATTTCCCTTCTTAACCTGGCCCCCCCCTTTTTCAATCATTTTCATTTCCGGGTATAAAAAAAAAAAAAAAAAAAAAAAAGAATTTCGAACGAAGGGCGGAGCCTCGTCGCCGGCCCTCGACGATCCAGTCACCCTCACCCCCTCGTCGAACTCCAGCACCGCCGCCTCCCCCTGATGTTGTCGCGACCCCCTTCTTCCTCCATTCGAACGCCTAGAACCCGAACCCCCTCGCGTCCCGCTCCTTTTCCCCTCCCCGATGGACCGCCGCCACTTCCTCCAGTGGATGCTCCGACTCCGACGCAGCTCAGCAAGCTCCTCCACCTCGGCCATCTCTCCCCCTTCTTGAAAACGTGAGTTTTCTTGATCTGATTTACTTAATTTTTATTTAGTTTAAAACCAGATTTTTATTTAGTTTAAAACCAGATTTTTATTTAGTTTAAAACCAGATTTTTATTTAGTTTAAAACCAGATTTTTATTTAGTTTAAAACCAGATTTTTATTTAGTTTAAAACCAGATTTTTATTTAGTTTAAAACCAGATTTTTATTTAGTTTAAAACCAGATTTTTATTTAGTTTAAAACCAGATTTTTATTTAGTTTAAAACCAGATTTTTATTTAGTTTAAAACCAGATTTTTATTTAGTTTAAAACCAGATTTTTATTTAGTTTAAAACCAGATTTTTATTTAGTTTAAAACCAGTTTTTTTTAATGATTAAAAAAAAAAAGGGGGGGGGGGGGAAGAGATTTTTAAAATGATTAAAAACAGACTTTTAAAAATGTTAAAGACGAGATTTTTAAAAATGATTAAAAACTGATTTTTTTTACATTGTTAAAAAGAAAAGAAACTGAAATTGTCATCGATTCAAAAATACAAGCAATCTTGATTTGAAAATGAAAAGACATCACTTTTGAAAATATAATGGAGAATATAAAAATTCGACTTTTATATATTGAATAGCGATATAAAAATTCGGTTTTTATATATGGAACTTCGAACTGAAAATTCGATTTTTATATATTGAATAGCGAAATAAAAATTCGATTTTTATATATTGAACTTTGAAATAAAAATTCGATTTTTATGTATTGAACTTTGAAATAAAAATTCGATTTTTATGTATTGAACTTTGAAATAAAAATTCGATTTTTATGTATTGAACTTTGAAATAAAAATTCGATTTTTATATATTGAACTTTGAAATAAAAATTCGATTTTTATATATTGAATAGCGAAGTAAAAATTCGATTTTTACATATGTAGTGGCTACAGGCGACGAAGCTGAAGAAGATGCGAAAACAATGAAGATTTCTATCAATGAAGTGCTGTGGAGCTAGGATAGCTATATGTGAGAATTTCTCACCTTTCAATTCTTTTTCTAGATATATATATATACTAGGATGCAGACGGTGCTTAGTAGCACCCGACACAATCGTCCACAGACCATGGACTTGTTTGTTTGGCTGTTTGGTTATTGATTGTGATATTGGTTTGAATGTGGTTTGTGGTGTGAAAAATCGAATCGATAAATTGGTTAGGATTAGACGTGCGCCGTTATAAGGCGAAGGAGTAAGGCTAGGTTAGACTCTTACTCCAAGTTTTGTGGTTTGCATAACGAATTGATTTGATTGATGTGTGAATGGCGTGGGCCTTCACTAGACCGGGGATAAGGCTAGGCCTCGTCCCGTTTCTAGTATCGTGCCGTTATGCCGCCGAAATTTTCTAAAATATGTTAGAAAAATAAAAATATCATTTTATTGAATAAATGAATTGAATAGAAATTCATAGGTTGAAATAAAATGTTTTATCGTTAAAAATATAATTTTTAACGTGAATATGAAAATAGTGAAGTGAATAAATAAATATTCATTTATAAACCAGACGGTTTGTTTATGTACACCTATTTGAATGACGCTGATTGGGTCGATAAATTTTACACATCGCCTAACTGCACAAATAAAATATGTGTTTGATTGTTTGAAACCCCACACGGGTGTTAGGATGAAATTTGAAGTTCACTCATCCTGATTGATTAAATATGTCGATCGATTGATTGACAGGCTGTTATAAGCGTTGAATATCTATATTTGATGCTTATACAGTGTAGTGCACTTTGGTTGATGGTTGATTATTTTTAATGCTATTATATACATGTGTTGTATGAAAATCCATATAATTAATTTTATATGGTAATTGATTGGGCCTCATTCCAGTTTTGAAAAAGAAATATTTGAAAAAGAAATATTTGAAATAGAATATTTGAAAATAAAGGAATATATGAAGCCGTGTTGATTAGATTGACGCCATTTTGACGTGAACGATATTTATATCGATTTTAAAAACGATTTCGAAATGAAATGAATTGAAAACGAATTCAAATTGAATTGAAAACGATTTCGAAATGAATTGAATTGAAAACGATTTCGGAATGAATTGAATTGAAAACGATTTCGAAATGAATTGAATTGAAAACGATTTCGAAATGAATTGAATTGAAAACGATTTCGAAATGAATTGAATTGAAAACGAATTCGAATTGAATTGAAAGTGAATTGAAAGCGAATTCAAATTGAATTGAAATTTGAATTGAATAGAAATGAATTTTGAAACGAATCTATAAAGAAGAATTCAATTTTGCTTTGAATTGAAATGGAAGTTGAAATGTTTTTGAAACGAATTCAAAACTATTTATATAATTCGTTTTAAATAGAAATCGACGAAATATATATTATATATATTTTATATATAATATAATGGCCTGAATAGAACGCGCCGCGCCGCGGCAGTTCGTGAATTTCGACCATTTATTTCAAACGGACATTACGGGAGATCCGACCGTCGGATTCTCCTAAAACCGGAACCGTTGGGTTCGTATCGAAAAGAGCTTTCTAATGAATGTTAGAAATTTGAAATCTAACGGTTGGATTTGGAGATACGTCCAAATCAAATTCGAAAAAGGTCGCTGTAAGTGCAGTTCGATGGCCGTTAATGGAAATCGACTGTACGGGCCTTGATAAAATTATTAAAAATAGTAATAATTTGTGTAAAATCATAAGAAATGATTTGTGAAAGTTTGGGATGAAAAACTCCATATTTGAAAAGATAAAAATAGATTTTTATCGAAATGAACTAGTTTTGAACTAGAATTATAATTCTATTTATTTTTAAATAAATAAATTGAATTTGAAATGGTTTTGAAAATAACCAAAATTTCCAATGATTGCATTGGAGTGGAGTTGAATCGAAATTGTCTTCGGAATATTTCGATGTTGGAATTCGTGATATTACAGGTGTTGTTATGGAAATTTGAAAGATATATATTTGTATCGTTATTTCCAATACGACATTTGTTAGTCGTAGAATTCGATATTGAATATAAGCCGATATATTTTCTATTCAGAGCCTTGTATTGAATATCGAATGTGATTTGGGTTTGTCGTGAATGGTGTCTTCACTAACACTGTTCTTGAACCCAGTTGAGAAAAGATTAAATCTTTTATTTAGATTTAATGAAGTGTACCAATTAAATGATATTTAATTGGAATTGAATTGATATTGATTTTTGGGTTTATCGTGAACAGTGTTTTAAATAACACTTGTTCTTTAACCCGATAATTAATGAATGTGATTTGGGTTTGTCGTGAATGGTGTCTTCACTAACACTGTTCTTGAACCCAGTTGAGAAGAGATTAAATCTTTTTATTTAGATTTAATGAAGTGTACCAATTAAATGATATTTAATTGGAATTGAATTGATATTGATTTTTGGGTTTATCGTGAACCGTGTTTTAAATGACACTGATTCTTTAACCCAGTCACAGATTAAAACTAAGTGGAGTTTTAATGAATCTTTAATTAGATTGAAAAGATCGAGAATGGAGTATCACCAGTTTTGCTCCAGGCGATAGTTAAATCTTTAATTAGATTTGAACGTGAAATTTAGAAACTAACTGTCGGTTAGCCAAGCAGAATGGTTTTCTGGATATTGATCTGATGTTGGTTTCGGCCTTCGGGGTTAATATTTGGGGAATTATTCTCTTGATTAATTTACGGTTAGTGACTAATGAATTGGAATGAGGCGTATGTTGTGTTTGTGTAACACTTATTTAAAATATACGCGAGTTATTCGGAAAGACCGGGTTTATCCCATTCTGAATAACTGATACGACGATAAGTCGAAGATGAAGACGATGGTCGAAGACCGGAGGTCTTCACGTCGTTTGGGTGATAACTGATGATCTTGATTGGGCTGTACACCCAAGAAGATGGAAACAGTTAGTGATCGTCCAGACGTACTTGGAGATCGATGGATATGCGGGGTACTAGGTGCCTCCGGTTTCGTTCAGACCCAGAACGGACTTGTAAATGGACTGTGTGTCTGACATCGGATTTCATTCTGTGTGACTGATATCGGTTGCATAGGATGGTTTGCCTGTGTGGCATGCTAAGATGCAAATGATCAAGGCTTCTGTTGAAAAGCAAAGTCTTGTGGTGATGATCAAAGCACGGCCTTTGTGGCGTAGCTTTGTGTAACGTTTACCTCGCGTGTTTCACACCAGGTATGAACCAAAAACGGGAGACGGACCTCAGGGAGGGCATGCGTTTCTTCCTAGTTAGAAGTGGCGTCAGTGGTTTTACACGCCCTGACGAGTTTGACTTATGTGGTTGTTGCTGTTGCGAGGCGCCTCGGATTGATCGGTCGTTCTCGAACCGATGGAGTCATTTAGTTGGCTCGTTTACGCCCCATAGGGCGGAGAAACGCATGTTCAGGCATTTTAATCCACTCCGTGTGGACCGGCCCTGACGATCCAAGGGTCACTCGAGCTCTGATCCTGAGACTCGGACTAGGCAGTCTCGAATCGGTTGAGGACTATCTTTTGCCTCGGTTCATAGATGGAAATCCAATTTCCAAATACGTGACATTTGCGGTTTTATTTGTAAACCTATATATGGCGACATAGTGGTATGGGGCATTCATGCCGCCTATGATTGATACTTATGATTTGAAGTTGTTTTATAAACTATACACTTATAATAGTATCAAATGATTTGTTTTAAACGTATCAAGCATTCTTTGGCTGTTATAAGGTAAAAACCCTATCCCCCGGCTTGCGTTGCATTGTGTGATAGGACCTGGGTCTTATAACAGCTTCATTTTTCTTTATTTAGCATTGCGCTGTTGGTTTTATGCACTGGTATTCTTGGGAGGAAACCCGTTCCGTGTTATACGGCGTGGTCCCTTGATTTACCTAATGATTTGAAATAAAGATTAATAACTGTTTTAGTTCTCACACCAGTCACATGACTGACCTGGAGTTTATTGTTTTAACCTAAACTCTGGGTGCCCCTATTTTCGACACGGGCAGCTAGTAGTTTTGGTTTTGCAGATTTATATTCACAGGATCCTGGTTTACAGCTGGAACGATATCCGGAAAGCTTTGTATCCGTATATCTCATTCTAGTTGTGTATTGTATTATTTTCCGCTGCTATGTATTTAAATGTAATTTAAATCTCTGATATTTCTGTGTAATATTCATTTATACTCTGTATATTCTTGTAATCTGATGCATTGTTGTAATATACAATGAAATGTTCTTCTGTATGCGTTCTGCTGTGGCTTGTTCTCGAACTATCCGACGCTTTCCTTTACGGGGAAGTTGCGGGTCTTTAAAGTTGGTATCAGAGCTTTGGTTTACAAAGCTCAGAGAACAAGGCACATTAGAACCATACGAAAGAATTCATCAGATATTGGATTAGCAATATCCAATGGAATGACTCGTTAGAGATAGGATCAGTAGTATCCTAGAACGGGTGTGAAGAGTATATTTTTCAAATGAAAACATTTTGTTTTGAAAATTTAAATCAACTATTCGTATTTGATTATTTGTTTATATTGATTTTGGGCAATTCAGTATATAAAGAATTTGCATATACGCCTTGCAAACGTATATTCAAAGTTTTAATATACTGGATAGATATGGAATCACATTCTAGTCGCCCGGAGATGGTACTGATGATTGTCATGACATCATCCGTATTTATATTCGTGTTTCGAATGTGTGATTTTCTATATATTTCCATTAGGCTGGTGTGAGAACCCAAAACTTATATAGTTAGAATTCATTGTTGTGATTTGGCATCAAAACATGATTTTTTGTATATGTATCAAAATTATGAATTTGAAACTCTAATTCACTAATTGATTGATGTTTGTATTGTTTGATAATTTTGAATCATTATGCCTAATTGAATCAAATATTGAATTGTATTGAAATTTGGTCGCATTTGCTTGCATATACATATACTTACATTGAACAGGTCATAGCAAGGAGGCTAGAGCCAGAGAATAAAATTTGTTTGCCCGACAAATAGGTACATGTTTATTACATAATTTACTGTTTTGTTTGGGTGATGATGATTTTATGAGCCTATTGGCTAGCCGCTTGGCTTTTTCTTTTTCTTTTTGAGATCTGAAGGACCGGGAACGCTATTTGCAATTTCCCGATGCTCCCATTGCAGGGGAGGTTATGGCGAAATTTTTCGAAAATTTAGGGTGTTAGCCAAATTTTTGAAATTTTGAAAATTCTCAGAAACTGAAAAGTTGGAGAATGGAAGCCAAATCGAATGTAGGGCTGAATAATCAAACCACTTTCGACTTTGTTCCTTTTCGGGGACGAAAAGTTTTAAGTGGGGGAGATTGTAACAACCCGTAAAATGCGAGCCAGTTTGAAAATTTTATTTTGGCAATTTTAGCGAATTTTGATTATTTAAAAGGAATTATTTTAAAGAATATCGACGAGAAATTTATTTTGAATATAATTCGATCGTATATATTTTACGCGTCGTCGTTAGAATATATAATAATTATATATAATTATAAAAGGAATTGAAAATGGCGCGGTAGTTCGATAATTCGATTTCAAACTTCAATTGAATGTACCGGGTGCAAAACAATCCGGATTTTAGTGAAACCGAAAATAATGGAATCTAATAGTGAATATCTTTCCAACGAATCCGAAAAATCAAAAGTTCGTAGCGGGAATCAAAAGATATGTCCAGTTGAAAATTCTGAATAGTCGCTATGGAATTCAGGCCCTTAAAAATGGACATTTTGCAAACGACCTCGGATTCCGACGAAACCAGTTTTGTTGGGTCCGTGATGTCGAATTATTGCTAGATTCCAAATTTCATAATTTTTCGAATCAATGTGTGAGCGTGGCAAAAGAAAACGCGTTTGACCAGTTTCAGTTGATTTTAATCGACTGGAAGATGGCCATTTTTCCAACGGTCTCAGAATTCGACGAAACTAGTTTTGTTAGGACCGTATCATCAATACGAAGCTAGAAAATATTTTTCTGGAGTTTTTAGAGTTAGTATGTGCCCCCGGTAATTTGAAATATACGTTTAAAATTCAATAAAGTGATTTAAATGTAAATTCAATGGAAACTGATTGTAACTATCGAATCAGCTTGCGATACATATCCTATTGTGTTCGGAATGGGGGTAGAACGCTGTGGACGACAGGCGGTGGGCCTCGTTTCGAGATCGTATGTGAAAGTTAACTTTTTTTGCAAAATAAAATAATAAAAAAAAAAAAAAAAAATATTTAATTTCCCTTCTTAACCTGGCCCCCCCCTTTTTCAATCATTTTCATTTCCAGGTATAAAAAAAAAAAAAAAAAAAAAAAAGAATTTCGAACGAAGGGCGGAGCCTCGTCGCCGGCCCTCGACGATCCAGTCACCCTCACCCCCTCGTCGAACTCCAGCACCGCCGCCTCCCCCTGATGTTGTCGCGACCCCCTTCTTCCTCCATTCGAACGCCTAGAACCCGAACCCCCTCGCGTCCCGCTCCTTTTCCCCTCCCCGATGGACCGCCGCCACTTCCTCCAGTGGATGCTCCGACTCCGACGCAGCTCAGCAAGCTCCTCCACCTCGGCCATCTCTCCCCCTTCTTGAAAACGTGAGTTTTCTTGATCTGATTTACTTAATTTTTATTTAGTTTAAAACCAGATTTTTATTTAGTTTAAAACCAGATTTTTATTTAGTTTAAAACCAGATTTTTATTTAGTTTAAAACCAGATTTTTATTTAGTTTAAAACCAGATTTTTATTTAGTTTAAAACCAGATTTTTATTTAGTTTAAAACCAGATTTTTATTTAGTTTAAAACCAGATTTTTATTTAGTTTAAAACCAGATTTTTATTTAGTTTAAAACCAGATTTTTATTTAGTTTAAAACCAGATTTTTATTTAGTTTAAAACCAGATTTTTATTTAGTTTAAAACCAGATTTTTATTTAGTTTAAAACCAGTTTTTTTTAATGATTAAAAAAAAAAAGGGGGGGGGGGAAGAGATTTTTAAAATGATTAAAAACAGACTTTTAAAAATGTTAAAGACGAGATTTTTAAAAATGATTAAAAACTGATTTTTTTTACATTGTTAAAAAGAAAAGAAACTGAAATTGTCATCGATTCAAAAATACAAGCAATCTTGATTTGAAAATGAAAAGACATCACTTTTGAAAATATAATGGAGAATATAAAAATTCGACTTTTATATATTGAATAGCGATATAAAAATTCGGTTTTTATATATGGAACTTCGAACTGAAAATTCGATTTTTATATATTGAATAGCGAAATAAAAATTCGATTTTTATATATTGAACTTTGAAATAAAAATTCGATTTTTATGTATTGAACTTTGAAATAAAAATTCGATTTTTATGTATTGAACTTTGAAATAAAAATTCGATTTTTATGTATTGAACTTTGAAATAAAAATTCGATTTTTATATATTGAACTTTGAAATAAAAATTCGATTTTTATATATTGAATAGCGAAGTAAAAATTCGATTTTTACATATGTAGTGGCTACAGGCGACGAAGCTGAAGAAGATGCGAAAACAATGAAGATTTCTATCAATGAAGTGCTGTGGAGCTAGGATAGCTATATGTGAGAATTTCTCACCTTTCAATTCTTTTTCTAGATATATATATATACTAGGATGCAGACGGTGCTTAGTAGCACCCGACACAATCGTCCACAGACCATGGACTTGTTTGTTTGGCTGTTTGGTTATTGATTGTGATATTGGTTTGAATGTGGTTTGTGGTGTGAAAAATCGAATCGATAAATTGGTTAGGATTAGACGTGCGCCGTTATAAGGCGAAGGAGTAAGGCTAGGTTAGACTCTTACTCCAAGTTTTGTGGTTTGCATAACGAATTGATTTGATTGATGTGTGAATGGCGTGGGCCTTCACTAGACCGGGGATAAGGCTAGGCCTCGTCCCGTTTCTAGTATCGTGCCGTTATGCCGCCGAAATTTTCTAAAATATGTTAGAAAAATAAAAATATCATTTTATTGAATAAATGAATTGAATAGAAATTCATAGGTTGAAATAAAATGTTTTATCGTTAAAAATATAATTTTTAACGTGAATATGAAAATAGTGAAGTGAATAAATAAATATTCATTTATAAACCAGACGGTTTGTTTATGTACACCTATTTGAATGACGCTGATTGGGTCGATAAATTTTACACATCGCCTAACTGCACAAATAAAATATGTGTTTGATTGTTTGAAACCCCACACGGGTGTTAGGATGAAATTTGAAGTTCACTCATCCTGATTGATTAAATATGTCGATCGATTGATTGACAGGCTGTTATAAGCGTTGAATATCTATATTTGATGCTTATACAGTGTAGTGCACTTTGGTTGATGGTTGATTATTTTTAATGCTATTATATACATGTGTTGTATGAAAATCCATATAATTAATTTTATATGGTAATTGATTGGGCCTCATTCCAGTTTTGAAAAAGAAATATTTGAAAAAGAAATATTTGAAATAGAATATTTGAAAATAAAGGAATATATGAAGCCGTGTTGATTAGATTGACGCCATTTTGACGTGAACGATATTTATATCGATTTTAAAAACGATTTCGAAATGAAATGAATTGAAAACGAATTCAAATTGAATTGAAAACGATTTCGAAATGAATTGAATTGAAAACGATTTCGGAATGAATTGAATTGAAAACGATTTCGAAATGAATTGAATTGAAAACGATTTCGAAATGAATTGAATTGAAAACGATTTCGAAATGAATTGAATTGAAAACGAATTCGAATTGAATTGAAAGTGAATTGAAAGCGAATTCAAATTGAATTGAAATTTGAATTGAATAGAAATGAATTTTGAAACGAATCTATAAAGAAGAATTCAATTTTGCTTTGAATTGAAATGGAAGTTGAAATGTTTTTGAAACGAATTCAAAACTATTTATATAATTCGTTTTAAATAGAAATCGACGAAATATATATTATATATATTTTATATATAATATAATGGCCTGAATAGAACGCGCCGCGCCGCGGCAGTTCGTGAATTTCGACCATTTATTTCAAACGGACATTACGGGAGATCCGACCGTCGGATTCTCCTAAAACCGGAACCGTTGGGTTCGTATCGAAAAGAGCTTTCTAATGAATGTTAGAAATTTGAAATCTAACGGTTGGATTTGGAGATACGTCCAAATCAAATTCGAAAAAGGTCGCTGTAAGTGCAGTTCGATGGCCGTTAATGGAAATCGACTGTACGGGCCTTGATAAAATTATTAAAAATAGTAATAATTTGTGTAAAATCATAAGAAATGATTTGTGAAAGTTTGGGATGAAAAACTCCATATTTGAAAAGATAAAAATAGATTTTTATCGAAATGAACTAGTTTTGAACTAGAATTATAATTCTATTTATTTTTAAATAAATAAATTGAATTTGAAATGGTTTTGAAAATAACCAAAATTTCCAATGATTGCATTGGAGTGGAGTTGAATCGAAATTGTCTTCGGAATATTTCGATGTTGGAATTCGTGATATTACAGGTGTTGTTATGGAAATTTGAAAGATATATATTTGTATCGTTATTTCCAATACGACATTTGTTAGTCGTAGAATTCGATATTGAATATAAGCCGATATATTTTCTATTCAGAGCCTTGTATTGAATATCGAATGTGATTTGGGTTTGTCGTGAATGGTGTCTTCACTAACACTGTTCTTGAACCCAGTTGAGAAAAGATTAAATCTTTTATTTAGATTTAATGAAGTGTACCAATTAAATGATATTTAATTGGAATTGAATTGATATTGATTTTTGGGTTTATCGTGAACAGTGTTTTAAATAACACTTGTTCTTTAACCCGATAATTAATGAATGTGATTTGGGTTTGTCGTGAATGGTGTCTTCACTAACACTGTTCTTGAACCCAGTTGAGAAGAGATTAAATCTTTTTATTTAGATTTAATGAAGTGTACCAATTAAATGATATTTAATTGGAATTGAATTGATATTGATTTTTGGGTTTATCGTGAACCGTGTTTTAAATGACACTGATTCTTTAACCCAGTCACAGATTAAAACTAAGTGGAGTTTTAATGAATCTTTAATTAGATTGAAAAGATCGAGAATGGAGTATCACCAGTTTTGCTCCAGGCGATAGTTAAATCTTTAATTAGATTTGAACGTGAAATTTAGAAACTAACTGTCGGTTAGCCAAGCAGAATGGTTTTCTGGATATTGATCTGATGTTGGTTTCGGCCTTCGGGGTTAATATTTGGGGAATTATTCTCTTGATTAATTTACGGTTAGTGACTAATGAATTGGAATGAGGCGTATGTTGTGTTTGTGTAACACTTATTTAAAATATACGCGAGTTATTCGGAAAGACCGGGTTTATCCCATTCTGAATAACTGATACGACGATAAGTCGAAGATGAAGACGATGGTCGAAGACCGGAGGTCTTCACGTCGTTTGGGTGATAACTGATGATCTTGATTGGGCTGTACACCCAAGAAGATGGAAACAGTTAGTGATCGTCCAGACGTACTTGGAGATCGATGGATATGCGGGGTACTAGGTGCCTCCGGTTTCGTTCAGACCCAGAACGGACTTGTAAATGGACTGTGTGTCTGACATCGGATTTCATTCTGTGTGACTGATATCGGTTGCATAGGATGGTTTGCCTGTGTGGCATGCTAAGATGCAAATGATCAAGGCTTCTGTTGAAAAGCAAAGTCTTGTGGTGATGATCAAAGCACGGCCTTTGTGGCGTAGCTTTGTGTAACGTTTACCTCGCGTGTTTCACACCAGGTATGAACCAAAAACGGGAGACGGACCTCAGGGAGGGCATGCGTTTCTTCCTAGTTAGAAGTGGCGTCAGTGGTTTTACACGCCCTGACGAGTTTGACTTATGTGGTTGTTGCTGTTGCGAGGCGCCTCGGATTGATCGGTCGTTCTCGAACCGATGGAGTCATTTAGTTGGCTCGTTTACGCCCCATAGGGCGGAGAAACGCATGTTCAGGCATTTTAATCCACTCCGTGTGGACCGGCCCTGACGATCCAAGGGTCACTCGAGCTCTGATCCTGAGACTCGGACTAGGCAGTCTCGAATCGGTTGAGGACTATCTTTTGCCTCGGTTCATAGATGGAAATCCAATTTCCAAATACGTGACATTTGCGGTTTTATTTGTAAACCTATATATGGCGACATAGTGGTATGGGGCATTCATGCCGCCTATGATTGATACTTATGATTTGAAGTTGTTTTATAAACTATACACTTATAATAGTATCAAATGATTTGTTTTAAACGTATCAAGCATTCTTTGGCTGTTATAAGGTAAAAACCCTATCCCCCGGCTTGCGTTGCATTGTGTGATAGGACCTGGGTCTTATAACAGCTTCATTTTTCTTTATTTAGCATTGCGCTGTTGGTTTTATGCACTGGTATTCTTGGGAGGAAACCCGTTCCGTGTTATACGGCGTGGTCCCTTGATTTACCTAATGATTTGAAATAAAGATTAATAACTGTTTTAGTTCTCACACCAGTCACATGACTGACCTGGAGTTTATTGTTTTAACCTAAACTCTGGGTGCCCCTATTTTCGACACGGGCAGCTAGTAGTTTTGGTTTTGCAGATTTATATTCACAGGATCCTGGTTTACAGCTGGAACGATATCCGGAAAGCTTTGTATCCGTATATCTCATTCTAGTTGTGTATTGTATTATTTTCCGCTGCTATGTATTTAAATGTAATTTAAATCTCTGATATTTCTGTGTAATATTCATTTATACTCTGTATATTCTTGTAATCTGATGCATTGTTGTAATATACAATGAAATGTTCTTCTGTATGCGTTCTGCTGTGGCTTGTTCTCGAACTATCCGACGCTTTCCTTTACGGGGAAGTTGCGGGTCTTTAAAATAGCAGAACAGAATTAAATAAATACACCAGAATGAACAACAAAATATACTGGATAAAAGTAATCATCAGAGTTACACAGTATACAGGATCTTACTTAGTACAAATACAGTTCAGCTATACATAAATGTCTACAGCGGAAATAAACAAAATATGTACAATAGGAGCTGAACAGCATAAAAAGAAATAAATGATAGAATCCATCTTCAGCTCCAGCTATCCAGAAAGAACCAGCTAAACCTGAATACAAGGCTGCCCGTGTAGAAAAAGGGGCACCCGAGTTTGAAAGTGAAACAAACTACGAGTCAGTCATGGGACTGGTATGAGAAATCCACTCAACACATATATAATTGGCTAATCACAGGACCACGCCACTTTCGTGGAACGGGTTTACTCCATTGGATTGCCAGTGCTTTAAAACAAATCTTTCTTTTAAACATCGCTATGCTTTTTATAAGAATGAAACCGTTATAAGACTCAGTTCCCATCACACAATGCAACGCAAACCGGAGGATAGAGTTTTTACCTTATAACGGCCAAAATATGCTTGATACGAATAAAACAAAGGCATTTGATATTATTGCTAGTGTTTATATGTTTCGAAAACAATTTCAAATCATAACTATCAATCATAGACGACATGAGCGTCCCATGCCACTATGTCGCCAAATGTATATATATACAATCGAAACCGCATCGTCACGTATTTGGAAATTGGATTTCCGTCATGAACCAAGGCAAAAGATAGTCCTTACCGAATTCGAGACAATCTAGCCCATGTCTCCGGAACAGCCGCAACTGCCCCTTGGATCTTCAGGGCCGGTCCACACGGAGTGGATTATAGTGCCTGAACAATACGTTCCTCCGCCCTTTGGGGCGTAAATGAGCCAACGAATGACTCCATCGGACCCGGATCGTCCGACCAAACCGAGGCGCCTCGCAACAGCAACAACCACATAGGTGAAAAGTATATAAATGTCAGGGCTGGTAGGTCACTGACACCACCCTAGCTAGAAAGAAACGCATGTCCTCCCTGATGTCCTCTCCCGTTTTAGGTTCATACCGGGGTGTGAGGCTCGCGAATTCACGTTATACACAAAGCTACGCCACACAGGCGGTGCTTTGATCATCACCACAAGACTTTGCTTTTCAACAGAAGTCCTGATCACTGCATCTTAGCATGCCACACAGAATAAATCCTATGTCAGACACACAGTCCATTTACAAGTCCGTTCTGGGTCTGAACGAAACCGGAGGCACTAAATACCTCGCAAACCCTTTGATCAACACGTACGTCTGAACGATCACCACTCATTATCCATATTTCGGGATGCCTCCCAATCAGGACCTCGGTTACCATCCAAACGAGGTGAAGATCTCCGGTCTTCGACCATCGTCTTCATCTTCGAATTTCAATCGTCGGTCGATTATTCGAAATGAGAATTAACTCGGCCTTTTCAAATAATTCACGTATATTTAGAATTTCAAATCGATTTATTTCAATGGTTAAATTATTCGACAACACCAATTGTGTTCTTTAATATAGTTTTCACACCAAACACATTCAACCATCAAACATCACATAAATCAAGCCAATTCAGTTTATTTCCATTCCATATCGCTTACGATATTTTATAACTATTTATCGCTATTTTTATTTAATTTAAAATAGCCATTATATTCAAAACGACGTTTCGGGCCATAACGTGGCCGTGGCGCTGTTTTTCTTCAGATTTGATTTACACATATCTGAAAATCTAACCGTTGGATCTTCACAAAATTTACATCATTAGAAAGGTCTTTTCAAAATGAATCCAACGGTTCCAGTTTCGGGAAAATCCGACGGTCGGATCTCCCGGCACAATCGTTTGAATTTTCGATTTCAAAATACGAACTGCAGCGTCGTTATTCGATTAAATATAATTATATTTATATATATAAATAAATATAATCGTTTCTGGCGCTGTTTTTCTTCAGATTTGAATTAAACATTCCAGACAATCCAACCGTTGGATTTCTACAAGGTTGGTGCCGTTGGAAAGATTATTCCAAGGCGGACCCGACGGTTGAGATTTCGGGAAAATCCAATGGTCGGATTTCCCGTACTAGTCGTTTGAAATCACGGTTTCAAAATACGAACTGCACGGCTTCGTTTCGTTTTAATTTTATTTATATTTATATAGTTATATAAATATAGTTCATTCAATGATTTCTATATCGTTTTCACTTCAAAAATTTTTCTAACACCTTAAATTTTGGAAAAATTTCGCCATAACCTCCCCTGCACCGGGAGCGTCGGGAAATCGCAAATAGCGTCCCGGTCCTTCTAATCTCAAAAAGAAAAAGAAGAAGCCAAGCGGCTAGCCAATAGGCTCAAAATCATCACCCAAACAAATCAGTAAATGTGTACCTATTTGTCGGGCACAAAATTTTATTCCTCTTCTCTAGCCCCTTTGCTATAACCTGTTCAAAGAATATTGCATGTACATATATATACAGTTCATATCATTTTTCATTTTCTATTCGATTTCATATTCGATTTCTATTTGGTTTAAAAACACCATTCATTCTAATGTTACATAAATAGGTGCAAATCATTTCATTAGTTAATTAATGAATATTTCAACTCATATATGTTTATTTTGAACAAGTGGCTATTTTTAACACTTCATATTTTAACGATTTATGCATACAACAAAAATGTGATTTTTATTGTAAAACAATTCATTTCAAAACACTATTTTTCCATACAGTTCATATAGTCGATAAAAGGTGATTTTTTATTATCAAACAGTTTATTTCAAAATATGAATACCATTCAACACATGAATTTCTAAACAACGAATGAATATCAATTCAACACATGAATGGTTTCAATAGTTTTTAGATATAGATAAATATGTGATTTTTATTATCTAACAGTTTATTTCAAAATATGAATACCATTCAACACATGAATTTCTAAACAACGAATGAATATCAATTCAACACATGAATGTTTTCTATAGTTTTTAGATATCGATAAAAATGTGATTTTTATTATCGAACAATTTATTTCAAAATATGAATACCATTCAACACATGAATTTCTAAACAACGAATGAATATCAATTCAACACATGAATGTTTTCTATATAAGGAATAAATATAGTTTAAGCATATGAAAATAATTCAAACACACAAATATTATTCAAAATTTCGGCAGCATAACGGCAGGGTAGTTACACCGGCACCGTCCCTAGTACGGCTCCTCGCTCTACCTTAAAACCTCGCGGTTTTTGACAATGGGAAACATGCATCTAGTTCGCACGCAGGCGGCATGTATATATATTTATTTCATTTCCACAAACTAATCCTATGTGGTTTCAACCAAATATTTCTCAACCACAAATGGGTATTTTTCAACCACAATCAACCAATATCAATCACAAACAATCCCAAACAATCATTCAATTTTCACCACAATTTCAACCAATAAATATCGTCCATGGTTTGTGGACGAGGGGGGCGTATATATATATATATATTTATATATAGCAATTTATATATAGCTATTCACATTCAATTTCAACACATATATATATAATTTTTAAATCAGAAATCTCACCAATAGCTATCCAACTGCAAGACTCTTCTTAATAGAAATCTTCGCCTATTTGTCGCTTTCGCCCGTATTCTCTGCATATGTAAAAATAGATTTTTTTTACTATGCTATTCAATATATAAAAATCGAATTTTGACTTCGCTATTCAATATATAAAAATATGATTTTTACTTCGAATTTCAATATTATAAAAATATGATTTTTATTTTTGCTTTCACATATAAAAATATGATTTTTACCTTTGCTTTCACATATAAAAAATATGATTTTTACCTTTGCTTTCACATATAAAAAATATGATTTTTACCTTTGCTTTCACATATAAAAATAATATGATTTTCTCTTCGACTTTCAACATATAAAAAATATGATTTTCTATTTTTAAAGAAACCAGTTTTAACTCTTAAAAATTCCAGTTTTTATCTTTTTATAAAAATGCAGTTTTTGAATCTTTTAAAATTCAGTTTTTTTTACTGTATAAAAAAATGCAGTTTTTTTATTATTTATTTTTTTATAGATCAGTTTTTAACTTTTTAAAACAAAACAGTTTTTAATACTTATAAAATTCAGTTTTATTCTTTTAAAAATATTCAGTTTTAAACTACCTTTTTAAAACAAAACAGTTTTAATCTTTTTAAAACAAAACAGTTATATTTTTAACAAAATCAGTTTATTATTCCTTAAAAAATAAATCAGTTTAAAATCTTTATAAAATAAATCAGTTTAACATCTTTATAAAATAAATCAGTTTAACATTTTTATAAAATAAATCAGTTTAACATCTTTATAAAATAAATCAGTTTAACATCTTTATAAAATAAATCAGTTTTTAAATTTTATTAAAATCAGTTTTTAACAGAATAAAAATAAATATAAAATAAAAATCAAATTCTCACCTCAATCTGCGAAGGGGGGGGATTGACAGCCAAGCTCGGCGGCGAGAGGCGGGGTGCTCGCGAATCAGCGTCGCGAACTGGGGGGGGGGGTCTCGAATCGTTCGCGATGGAGGGAGGGGCTTCGGGTCTTCGTCGATGCAGGGCTTCGGGGTTCGAACGAGGGGCGGGAGGTCGACCGACTGGGCGGAGCGGTGGTGGTTGAGGGGTTCGGCGGTGGCTCGGCGATTAGATTAGGGTTTTTTTTTTCTCTGAAATCGTTTAAATGAATCGGGGGGGGGCCATAAAGGATATAAGGGAGGGAAGTGGGAATTAAAATATAATTAATAATTTTTTTTTTTATTATTATTTAATTATGCAAAAAGTTGACTTTTACATACGACCTCAAAACGAGGTCTACCGCCTGTCGTCCATAGCGTCTTACCCCCATTCCGAACACAATGGGATATGTATCGTAAGCTGGTTTGATCGTTACAATCAGTTTCCGTTGAATTTACAATTTAAATCCTTTTCTATTCAACTTCATATTTGATTTGAAAAATTATGAAATTTGAAACCTAGCAATAACCTGACACTGCGGATCTAACAAAAGTGGTTTCGTCGAAATCCGAGGTCGTATGCAAAATGTCCATTTTTAAGGGCCTGAATTCCATAGCGACTATTCAGAATTTTTTGACTGGACATATCTTTTGATTCCCGCTATCAAATTTCGATTGGTCGGATTCGTTAGAAAGATATCATCAATTAGATTCTATTATTTTTGGTTTCACTAAAACCCGGATTGTTTTGCACCCGGTATATTCAATTGAAGTTTGAAATCGAATTATCGAACTACCGCGCCATTTTCAATTCTATATATAATTATAATTAATTATATTGGTTTTCAAATGTCGATTTCTACTCAGTTTTCATCGCCATTATTTAAAATATTTATTTAAAATATTTAAAATCCATTATTTTAGCCAATTTAAAATTTTTAAATTGGTTCAGATTTTCTGGGTCGTTACATAAATATGTAACGAAATATTTTACAAATGAAATTTAAATGAATAACATGTTCTAAAATGATATGTTGAATCATAAAAATGTTATGAAGATAAAGAAAAGTAAAGATGTTAAAAAAAATGAATTTGAACTAAAGAAATGTTTATAAAGGTAAATCAAGTGGTTGTAATAAAATTTTAATTTATTAATGTTCTGAAACGATTAACAAATGGATGGAATACTCGCAAAGGACGGCGTCATTTAAGTAAATGAAATATCAAACTTAAGTGAGTTATAAGCTGCAGTTGAGAGATAAGTTAATACTAATAAAACTCTAAATTGTTCAATACGAATGTTGAAAAGTTTGAAAAGTAATGTGCAATTACAACAAAGGAAGTGAGCTAAACAAATTAAACTAATGTAATCAGCTAATACAAATTATGAAAATAATGAATTTAGATTCTGATTGAATAAAATGTCCAAGATAAGCTTAAGAAAATTTACAATAAGCTATTTCGCGATGTAAATAAGTTTATAAGTTGAATCAATTGTAAATCTATTTAAGCAAGTTAATTAAAAACATAGAGAGCTTAAGATGTATATGAAATTAAAGTATTTACATATATAGAAATTGAAATGAGTAAGTATGTAAATTTCAAATATGTTGATAATAAGTATAGATAAAACGAAACGCCAACATATAGAAAATTTTAATATATTTGAAATAGGTAGATTTTGAACTGATGAAAACTAAAGACTAAAAATTCACTAAACACGAATGAGTATATGGAAATCAATAGATGTAAGAAAATTGGAAGAGAAACAATTTAATGCGAATACATTAAACATAAAGACATATGTGAATCAATCAAATGAAAATTTTATGGGTATGAATAAACTATATAAATTTGATTGTTGTATGTTATTATGTTGCATTTGCTATGTTCACGTGTATTGTTGTTGCATTTTGATGTATGCATGGACGTTGTCTCAAGTACATGATTCACATATCATTGTTATTGAGTAATTGGTAGGTACAAAATGGTGTTTGATTTAATTTGGAAGATTGCGCACGTTTATCGTTTTGCTTACGTATATAAGAGAACTCTCTTATATATAAATAAAATAAAAAGTACGCCTACACAAAAATATAAATAGGATGTGTATATTAATATATATTGGGTTTTTCGGCCATGAGAGCCGATGTATAAGTTTAATTTTTACTGGCGTGTTGCCAAAGTCTCTCCGTAGAAAGGAGGTGCTGCCGAAATTTTCTGTTATTTCGGACGTTGGAATTTTTTTTTTGGAGACTTTAAAATTCGAAACTTACAAATTTTGTTTTTTTGTAAATTACTTTGGGGTAAGTATATATATGTACTTGCTACCATGCTTCGTTCCTTTTCGAGGACGAAAAGTTTTAAGGTAGGGAGAATGTAACATCCCGCAATTTTTAACGATTTAAATTGCGATCTAAATCAAATTTTATTTTGAAAATATTCTATAATTTCTCGTAATGAGAATTTTCAATTTGAAATACGTTCAATAAGATGTAGCAGCTGCGAAAATTTCGTCGGAAAATTTGAATGTTGTCGGTCGCGCCATTTTCAGTGCAAAGTTGTGCATATCAGTTCAAATATTAACGATTTTAAAATCTCTCCGAAAACAGTTCGGACAAACACGAAAAATATTCTATTCGTTGTCAGTAATCCAACGGCGAAATTCGTTTCACGAAAATCGGTCGTTTTGACCTTCGTTTTCCATCCGCATTTTTATGTTAAAGGGGTCCGTAACGCGTTTTTGAACGGAGCATGCAGGCACTGCAAATTATATACCGTTGTGTCCGTCTCGTCGCGCTGATTTCCGAAATATATTCATTTGTCTGTTTCAGTGTTCGGTTCGCGCTGAAATTGTGAAAATGCTTGCACAGTTCATTTTTGAAACAGAGCCATTTGAGTTCGACGTGTCCCTTTTTGGATCCTGCATGATGTTCTAGTCATTTTGGGTCTGCAAAACCTCTCCTTTTATTTTACTAAAGCAACTATTTATTTTTTTATTTCTAAACACTAAGTAAGGGACATATAATGCATGCTTTCCCTTTTGTTTTGCATGAAGCACCTTTTTGCATTTCAAATGCAATACGTTACTTTTCCTTCATTTTTATTATGATGCCCCTCTCTGCACACACATTATTTTTGGCACTTCTTCTCTGTACATAAGCATGGATTGAGGGGTTCATTTTTTCAACACAGCAGCGTGTTGTACACGATTGGCACATCTTCATTTATGAAGTATACTTGGTGTATATCTTCTAAGGCCATCTCGCATGAACATGTGGGACCTTCTCCATTTTTATATTTCTTTCCCTTCTCTTAAGAACAACACAGCAAGCCACACTTTTTATTCATTCATGCAAACTACTGTGGGAGCAACTTCCCATATTCTTCGCTGTTTACAAAACAAAAATCATATTTTTTTTCTTTCTCGGCTTGTTATTCACTCACGCATGAAACAAGAGAGGTGGACGCATGTATGTTAGAAAAGGAGGTGCTGAAAGTTTTGGAAAGGGATGGGTTTGCATTCGGGTACGCACGCACGAAGGATGAATGACATTTTTTTCCACTCTTGATTCCTCACGCAGCTCACAAAAAAAAAAAAGAAAAAAAAAAGAAACAAACGCATGAAACAAATGGCAGCGGGAGAAGTGTAATAGCAGAGCATTGCATGGCAAGAAGGAGGTGCATGGGGAACAAACATGAAGCCACGTTTTCTACTGGGCAATACATTTTCTTTTTCTTTTGCTTTGTCTTCTCCCATCCAATTAAAAAAAAACGCAAGCAAGAAGCAGTTGCATGGAAGGGCTGTGTTGGGTGTGTGGGTGTCTAGTAGCAGACATACATATAAAGTGTTTTTATATGTATTGTGTACCGGTGTGTGTGCAAGTGTTATGTGCGTGTGATGATGATCAAGGCGGCAGTGAGTGAGTGGAATAGAAATGATGGGTGGAGTTTTACTACATGCATGCGAATTGGGCTCTGTCCATTTGGGTGGCGGTTCGCTGAAGTTTCAGTGCCATTCATCTTCCGCGTCTGTCGGTTGTCGTCTCTACTTCTGTGCCACGAAAGGTGAGTTTTCTCACACTGCAAAAATATTCACATTTTTGTGAAATTGAAATCTGTGGTTGATTTGATTATTTGGTTGTTGGTTGCTATATTTAAATGGACATCAAATTTAAACTGTAGAAATTGAATTGACAGTTAGTTTTTTTTATTAAATTGCTAGTTAAACCCCGACATGTATAATCAGTTAATTATTGCAAAAAATTGAAATGTTTTGTTTGATGGTTGTGATGGATGTTCATTTGTGGATATATTGAAGTGCACTGATGTTGTTTATATTTTTATATCAGTGTTATCACATTGGATGTTACGGGCATCATCATAAACTGTAATTTCGAATAAATTAAGAAATAGGTTGAAATGATATATACCTATGACATCTGACCTTTGGATTGAAATGACATATATCCATTCCCTGAAATTAAAATTTGAAATTTGAAATAACTGATCACTTGGCCATAGGATAGAGAATTATCATACGGACACCGGATTGGTTAAATCTATAAATTTTAGAATTTGTGAAACCGACTAAAATAAGTGATTCTGTGTAAAGAAAATAAATTGAAATTATATAAATTGAATTTCACATTGAAATTTGACTTTGAATTCGAAATGTCGAAATTGAATTATTTCAAAGGTTTAAATCTTTATTTAAACTTTGAAATTTAATTCAAATTGAAATGATCTAAAATTGTTATTTTGAAATGTAAACTAAAATTGATTATAATTTAAATTATTTCAAAGGTTTAAATCTTTATTTAAACTTTGAAATTAAATACAAATTGAAATGATCTAATTTGTTAAATTGAAATTTGAACTAAAATTGGTTATGAATTGAAATCATTCCAAATTGAATTATATTGAAATGTCGAAATTGAACTATACTGAAATGTCGAAATTGAACTATATTGAAATGTCGAAATTGAACTATATTGAAATGTCGAAATTGAATTATATTTGAAATGTTGAAATTGAATTATTTCAAAGGTTTAAATCTCTGTTTAAACTTTGGAATTGAATTCAAATTGAAATGATCTAAATTTGTTATTTTGGAATTAGAACTAAAATTGGTTATAAATTGAAATCATTCCAAATTGAATTATATTGAAAAGTTGAAATTTAATTATTTCAAAGGTTTAAATCTTTATTTAAACTTTGAAATTAAATTCGAAATGAAATGATCTAAAATCTGTTATTTGAAATTTGAACTAAAATTGATTATAATTTGAATTGTTTCAAAGATTTAAATCTTTATTTAAACTTTGAAATTTAATTCGAATTGAATGGTTTGAATAAATATTATGAACTTGAACTTGAACTTGAATTTGATTTGAATCGAATAGATTCAAATAATATTTTGAAATGGGAAGTTATCCTTTAAAATGGATTGTTCTCAAATGAATTTGATTTTGGGAATCGATTTGGACTGGATATTTGTAAGAACCCGTAACTTCCCCGTGAAGGAAAGCGCGGATACTTTGAGAACAACACACAAATGAGCGCATACGGAAGAACATTTCATTGTTATTACAACAATTCCATCAGATACAAGAATATACAGAGTATAAATGAATAAATTACATTCGATAAATATCAGGGATTACAATAAATTACATAGCAGCGGAAAATAATACAAAATACAACTAGAAGTAATGCACGGATACAGAGCTTTCCGAGCATCGTTCCAGCTGTAAATCAGGACCCTGTGAATATAAATCTGCAAAACCAAAACTACTAGTTGCCCGTGTGGAAAATAGGGGTACCCAGAGTTTAGGTTAAAACAATAAACTCCAGGTCAGTCATGTGACTGGTGTGAAAACTAAAACAGTTATTTAAAACTTTACTTTCAAGATAGTAATTCAAGGGACCACGCCGTATAACACGGAACGGGTTTACTCCCAAGAATACTAGTGCATATAACAAAACAACGCAATGCTTTTTGGAAAAATGAAGCTATTACAAGACCCAGGTCCCATCACACAATGCAACGCAAGCCGGAGGATAGGGTTTTCCCTTATAATAGCCAAATAATGCTTGATACGTTTAAAACAAATCATTTGATACTATTATAGGTGTATAGTGTCAAAACAATTTCTATCATAAATATCAATCATAGACGGCATGGGTACCATATATCATGTCGCCATACTAGTTCTACAATTAAAACCGCAATACACGTATTGGAAATTGGATTCCATCATGAGTCGAGGCAAGGGGCAAGCTCCTCTCCGCGCTCGAGACACTCTAGCAAATGTCCCAGGACCCCACTATGATCCTTGGATCTTCAGGGCCGGTCCTCTCTTACTTTTGAGGATTAGTTATTCCTGAACACACGTTTCCCGGTCCTTACAGACCTATATCCGAGTCGCCTCGTATCCAACAACCACACAGGTGAAAAGTATATAAATGTCAGGGCTGGTAGGTCACTGACACCACCCTAGCTAGAAAGAAACGTCGTGCTCTCCCTGCAGTCACTATCCCGTTTTTGACTCATACCGAGGTGTGAGGCTCGCGAATTCACGTTATACACAAAGCTATGCCACACAGGCCGTGCTTTGATCATCAACCACAAGACTTTGCTTTTCAACAGAAGCCTTGATCAATTGCCACTTACGCATGCCACACTGGCAATTCACTCCATGCGACTGATGTCCATCGATATACAACCTCTGAGCTCGTACGTCTCAGAGAAGGGCGTTAAGCAAGAGAATAAATTCTCCGCCGCCAAACAGATGTATATTTAATAGAGATCAATCAACACAGAATAAAATCCAATGTCAGACACACAATCCATTTACAAGTTCGTTCTGGGTCTGAACGAAACCGGAGGCACTTTCCTCGCATATCCATCCATCTCCAAGTACGTCTGGACGATCACCAACTGATTCCCTCATCCTGGGTGTACAGCCCAATCAAGATCATCAGTAATCACCCAAACGATGTGAAGACTTCCGGTCTTCAACCACCGTCTTCATCTTCGACATCTCGTCGAATCGGTTATTCAGAATGGGTATAAACCCGGCCTTTCTGAATAACCCACGTATATGATAAACAAATGTTACACAAACACAACGAACTCCTCATTCCAATTCAGAATATTCTTTTATTCACAAAATCACATTCTTATGGAAATGTTCCCATTAATTTTATCCAAGATAAATTCTTCTAAATTTATTCTATAATCTTCCTTTGGATATCATTTCAAACTAGTCGGGATTAACGAACCACACCGAAGTAATTGTTTATTTTATTTCCCAATCCCAACCTATATATCCCATGGAGGAAACTGGTAATACTCCACATCTAACACCACGGTGTTATCGGTAAAATTAATTACCATTTCACGTTCAAATCTAATTAAAGATTTAACTATCGCTTTGGAGCAAAACTGGTGGTACTCCATTCCCGATCACTTTTCCAGATTTGATAATTTAAATTATCAATTCACATTTTAATCTAATTAAAGATTCATTAAAAGTCCACTTAGTTTTAATCTTTTCAAAAATCAATATCCTGCCTTTAACTGGGTTAAAGAACCAATGTCATCAAAAACACGATTCACGACAAACCAAATCACATTTGATATTAAATACAAGGCTCTGAATAGAAAATATATCGGCTTATATTCAATATCAAATTCTGAAACTAACAAATATCGTATTGGAAATAACGATATATAATATATCTTTCAAATTCCCTAAAACCATATCTGTATAGTCACGAAATCCCACATCGAAATATTCCAAAGATAATTTCGATTCAACTCCACTTTCACTTCACCTATTGGGAATATTGATTATTTTTAAAATCACTTTCAAATCCAATTTATTTATTTCAAAAATAAATTGATTTTAATTCTAGTTCAAAACTAGTTCATTTCGATAAAAATCTATTTTTATCCTCTAATGTGGGATTTTCCAGCTCAATTCTTTCCAATTCACATATTATAATTTTACACAAATTATCGATATTTTTAATAATTTTATCAAGACCCGTACAGTCGATTTCCATCAACGGCCATCGAACTGCACTTACAGCGACCTTTTCTGAAATTGATTTGGACATGATTCCAAATCCAACCGTTAGATTTCAAATTTCTAATATTCATTGGAAAGCTCTTTTCGATACGAACCCAACGGTTCCGGTTTTAGGAGAATCCGACGGCCGGATCTCCCGTAATGTCCGTTTGAAATAAATGGTCGAAATTCACGAACTGTCGTGGCGCGACGCGTTCTATTCAGGCCATTATATATATATATATATAATATATATATTATATATATTTCGTCAATTTCCTTTTAAAACGTGTTTTATAAATCGTTTTAAACTTCGTTTCAAAACCATTTCAACACTATTTCAATTTCTAATCAAAACTGAATATTTTATATCATTACTATATAAATGATAATATTTTCAAAATGATATATTTTGAAATCACTTCCTTTCTATATTCATTATAAAAACGAATATAATCGATATAAATATCGTTCACATCAAAATGGCGCAACTCTAATCAACACGGCTTTGTATATTTCAATAAATCCGTTTTTCTATTCAACAAATGAATATTTATTCCATTCAACACATGAATCTATATTTCTTCCAACACCTGACTAATCTCAACACATGAGTACTGTCAACACATCACTATTTTTGTTATGTAAAATATTTTATACAACTATGGTATCTATCGTTTGATTTTTAATTAGACTTCTACTGGGAAGTAGTTCTAATTTTAAATATGATAAAGATGTAAATTTCATTGTATAAAATATTTCACTCAACACATGAACATCGTCAACACATGACTATTTTTATATTCAACACATGAATTTTCTTTTATAATATTCCTTATTTTCCCGATTGGAATGAGGCCCAATCAATCACCATATAATGTTAATTATATGGGTTCCATACAACACATGTACATAATAGCATTGAAAAATAATCAACCATCAACCAAAGTGCACTACACTGTATAAGCATCAAATATAGATATCTTACGCTTATAACAGCCTGTCAATCAATCGATCGACATATTTAATCAATTAGGATGAGTGAACTTCCAAATTTCATCCCAACACCCGTGTGGGGTTTCAAACAATCAAACACAGATTTTATTTGTGCAGTTGGGCGATGTGTAAAATTTATCGACCCAATCAATGTCCTTCAAATAGGTGTACATAAATAAACCGTCCGGTTTGTAAATGAATATTTTATTTTATACACTTCCATGTTAAAAATTATATTTTTAACGATAAAATATTCTATTTCAACACATGAATTTCTATTCAGTTCATTTACACAATAAAAACGATATTTTTATTGTGTAAATGAACTGAATAGAAATTCATGTGTTGAAATAGAATATTTTATCGTTAAAAATATAATTTTTAACATGGAAGTGAATAAAATAAAATATTCATTTACAAACCGGACGGTTTGTTTATGTACACCTATTTGAAGGACATTGATAGGGTCGATAAATTTTACACATCGCCCAACTGCACAAATAAAATCTGTGTTTGATTGTTTGAAACCCTACACGGGTGTTGGGATGAAATTTGGAAGCTCACTCATCCTAATTGATTAAATATGTCGATCGATTGATTGACAGGCTGTTATAAGCGTAAGATATCTATATTTGATGCTTATACAGTGTAGTGCACTTTGGTTGATGGTTGATTATTTTTCAATGCTATTATGTACATGTGTTGTATGGAACCCATATAATTAACATTATATGGTGATTGATTGGGCCTCATTCCAATCGGGAAAATAAGGAATATTATAAAAGAAAATTCATGTGTTGAATATAAAAGTAGTCATGTGTTGACGATGTTCATGTGTTGAGTGAAATATTTTATACAATGAAATTTACATCTTTATCATATTTAAAATTAGAACTACTTCCCAGTAGAAGTCTAATTAAAAATCAAACGATAGATACCATAGTTGTATAAAATATTTTACATAACAAAAATAGTGATGTGTTGACAGTACTCATGTGTTGAGATTAGTCAGGTGTTGGAAGAAATATAGATTCATGTGTTGAATGGAATAAATATTCATTTGTTGAATAGAAAAACGAATTTATTGAAATATACAAAGCCGTGTTGATTAGAGTTGCGCCATTTTGACGTGAACGATATTTATATCGATTATATTCGTTTTTATAATGAATATAGAAAGGAAGTGATTTCAAAATATAACATTTTGAAAATATTATCATTTATATAGTAATGATATAAAATATTCAGTTTTGATTAGAAATTGAAATAGTGTTGAAATGGTTTTGAAACAAAGTTTAAAACGATTTATAAAACACGTTTTAAATGGAAATTAACGAAATATATATAATATATATATTATATATATAATGGCCTGAATAGAACGCGCCGCGCCGCGACAGTTCGTGAATTTCGACCATTTATTTCAAACGGACATTACGGGAGATCCGGCCGTCGGATTCTCCTAAAACCGGAACCGTTGGGTTCGTATCGAAAAGAGCTTTCCAATGAATATTAGAAATTTGAAATCTAACGGTTGGATTTGGAATTATGTCCAAATCAATTTCAGAAAAGTCGCTGTAAGTGCAGTTCGATGGCCGTTGATGGAAAAATCGACTGTACGGGCCTTGATAAAATTATTAAAAATATCGATAATTTGTGTAAAATTATAGTATGTGAATTGGAAAGAATTGAGCTGGAAAATCCCACATTAGAGGATAAAAATAGATTTTTATCGAAATGAACTAGTTTTGAACTAGAATTAAAATCAATTTATTTTTTAAATAAATAAATTGGATTTGAAAGTGATTTTAAAAATAATCAATATTCCCAATAGGTGAAGTGAAAGTGGAGTTGAATCGAAATTATCTTTGGAATATTTCGATGTGGGATTTCGTGACTATACAGATATGGTTTTGGGGAATTTGAAAGATATATTATATATCGTTATTTCCAATACGATATTTGTTAGTTTCAGAATTTGATATTGAATATAAGCCGATATATTTTCTATTCAGAGCCTTGTATTTAATATCAAATGTGATTTGGTTTGTCGTGAATCGTGTTTTTGATGACATTGGTTCTTTAACCCAGTTAAAGGCTCGATATTGATTTTTGAAAAGATTAAAACTAAGTGGAGTTTTAATGAATCTTTAATTAGATTAAAATGTGAATTGATAATTTAAATTATCAAATCTGGAAAAGTGATCGGGAATGGAGTACCACCAGTTTTGCTCCAAAGCGATAGTTAAATCTTTAATTAGATTTGAACGTGAAATGGTAATTAATTTTACCGATAACACCGTGGTGTTAGATGTGGAGTATTACCAGTTTCCTCCATGGGATATATAGGTTGGGATTGGGAAATAAAATAAACAATTACTTCGGTGTGGTTCGTTAATCCCGACTAGTTTGAAATGATATCCAAAGGAAGATTATAGAATAAATTTAGAAGAATTTATCTTGGATAAAATTAATGGGAACATTTCCATAAGAATGTGATTTTGTGAATAAAAAATATTCTGAATTGGAATGAGGCGTTCGTTGTGTTTGTGTAACATTTGTTTATCATATACGTGGGTTATTCAGAAAGGCCGGGTTTATACCCATTCTGAATAACCGATTCGACGAGATGTCGAAGATGAAGACGGTGGTTGAAGACCGGAAGTCTTCACATCGTTTGGGTGATTACTGATGATCTTGATTGGGCTGTACACCCAGGATGAGGGAATCAGTTGGTGATCGTCCAGACGTACTTGGAGATGGATGGATATGCGAGGAAAGTGCCTCCGGTTTCGTTCAGACCCAGAACGAACTTGTAAATGGATTGTGTGTCTGACATTGGATTTTATTCTGTGTTGATTGATCTCTATTAAATATACATCTGTTTGGCGGCGGAGAATTTATTCTCTTGCTTAACGCCCTTCTCTGAGACGTACGAGCTCAGAGGTTGTATATCGATGGACATCAGTCGCATGGAGTGAATTGCCAGTGTGGCATGCGTAAGTGGCAATTGATCAAGGCTTCTGTTGAAAAGCAAAGTCTTGTGGTCGATGATCAAAGCACGGCCGGTGTGGCATAGCTTTGTGTATAACGTGAATTCGCGAGCCTCACACCTCGGTATGAGTCAAAAACGGGATAGTGACTGCAGGGAGAGCACGACGTTTCTTTCTAGCTAGGGTGGTGTCAGTGACCTACCAGCCCTGACATTTATATACTTTTCACCTGTGTGGTTGTTGGATATGAGGCGCCTCGGATATAGGTCTGTAAGGACCGGGAAACGTGTGTTCAGGAATAACTAATCCTCAAAAGTAAGAGAGGAACGACCCTGAAGATCCAAGGATCATAGTGGGGTCCTGGGACATTTGCTAGAGTGTCTCGAACGCGGAGAGGAGCTTGCCCCTTGCCTCGACTCATGATGGAATCCAATTTCCAATACGTGTATTGCGGTTTTAATTGTAGAACTAGTATGGCGACATGATATATGGTACCCATGCCGTCTATGATTGATATTTATGATAGAAATTGTTTTGACACTATACACCTATAATAGTATCAAATGATTTGTTTTAAACGTATCAAGCATTATTTGGCTATTATAAGGGAAAACCCTATCCTCCGGCTTGCGTTGCATTGTGTGATGGGACCTGGGTCTTATAATAGCTTCATTTTTCCAAAAAGCATTGCGTTGTTTTGTTATATGCACTAGTATTCTTGGGAGGAAACCCGTTCCGTGTTATACGGCGTGGTCCCTTGAATTACTATCTTGAAAGTAAAGTTTTAAATAACTGTTTTAGTTCTCACGCCAGTCACATGACTGACCTGGAGTTTATTGTTTTAACCTAAACTCTGGTGCCCCTATTTTCCACACGGGCAGCTAGTACTTTTGGTTTTGCAGATTTATATTCATAGGGTCCTGATTTACAGCAGGAACGATGCTCGGAAAGCCCTGTATCCGTGCATTACTTCTAGTTGTATTTTGTATTATTTTCCGCTGCTATGTAATTTATTGTAATCTCTGATATTTATCGAATGTAATTTATTCATTTATACTCTGTATATTCTTGTATCTGATGGAATTGTTGTAATAACAATGAAATGTTCTTCCGTATGCGCTCATTTGTGTGTTGTTCTCAAAGTATCCGCGCTTTCCTTCACGGGGAAGTTACGGGTTCTTACAATATTGGAAATCGATTTGGTTGTTTTGAGATTTGAACTTAGGTTCATATTTATTGAAAATGGAAAGAAACTGCTGATTTGAAATTATTTCTATACAAACTATTTTATATATAAACTATTTTCTAAATTTTATCCCTTTGATATATGGGGTATTTTATATAAGTTGTTTCCAAAGCCTATTCTTTCTGTATATATATTAAGTAGTTATTTTATAAAATATTTTATATATACATAACCATTTTCAATACTCAAGCTGTTTTGATTTCCAAGCTATTCCAAATATCCCAAAACTACTTACAATTATTCAAAAATTTATTTAAACCTCAAAACTATTTCAAACTTATAAACTGTTTTAGAAGTGGAAATTTGTTTACATTTAAATCTCTGATTTAAAAGTAAATATGATTATTTTGATGTTAAAATCTGAAATGAATTCAAAACTATTTTTGAAGTAAATCGAATAATTCGAATGAAATGTGGTTAATTGAAGTTATAACCAATTATTGAAATTGAAATTTATCTCAAAGTGAATATAAATTCTGAAAGTAAATATTATTGTGATTAAAATAAAATGATATTTTAAAGTGAAATCGGTTTAGTTAAATATGATATTTTGATATCATAACGATTCGCTTTTGAAATATAAAAGTACCAATCGGTGTGTAACATGACGTTTTGTTGTCAAAGAGACCGGGACCTCTTATTGACATACTCTCTTTCAATGTTGGAACCACTTTAACAACTGTGTACGCGGTGGAGTTCCAGAAATGAAGTAGGGGGAATTTGGAGGCGATTACTAGATTTGAAGAAAGTGAACGATAATGGATGACCTCGACACTTGTGTCGATATGAAATGACTAAAACAGGAGCCGTGCCAGACCAAATGAGGCTTGACTACCTCTTAGTGGACATCTGCTCTTCGATTTTCCTGGGCCTCGGGTCCATACTATTACTATTCAGTTGTTGTTGTTTTGTTGGTGCGCACACTTGATGGGATGTATTTCCCTTTTGATTCGATATGGGGTGGATGTCTACGGTGGGCCGTTAGGGGTAACCACCAGTCTGGATCAGGCAAACTAGTAGCATACTACTTTGGGTATTGCCTCATGTGCCTTGTCATACATTTATCCTTATGCGAGACAACTACGATTTTGATTTTTGGCATAGGTCTATAGGGGACTCACTGGCTACCGACGTTACTGGTTGTGTTACAGGACCTACATAGACCATGTGCTTATAAACTGTGTAAGGGTTATCAATGTAACCCCGCTTACGCTATTTTTCTGACAAGTATTTGTGAATAGACACTAGTATAATAGCGAAATTATATTATATAGTATCTAGTTTGACGGATCCTTAGGAGATGGAAATTCCCGTAACATCTCTTGAGTTATGTGTGTGCATGTTCATATGATGTCGATTTGATTTAGATGAGAATATTTTTGCCTGATCCGAGCTTGTTTTATTTTCACGCTATTACGCTCGGGTCAGACTTGAGCATTCCAGTTTCAAAGGTTATCTTCTGAAGGATGAAGACGAAAACGGTATACTATTATTACCATTGTATTCCACTACTATTCTGTTGCATTACTCTGTATTATCAGTTATGTTCATAAATGTATAACTCTGATAAATGTTGTAAAATGATCAAATGTTTATTTTAAACAGCTTCATGAACTGTTATTTGATTATTATATTTTGTTCATTCCGTTGCGAGATTCTGTGCTTGTTTTTCTTCTTTCTTTCTAATTCTAATTAATCCCTTGATTTTCTATATTTTTGACTATAATGGTTAAAGATGTGGATCGTCATTTAACAATCTGTAAATACGTACAATTTTGAGTTAGACATGTGTGGATTATTGTCGATTCAAAAGGTACGGATTCCCAGGTCGTTACACCTAACTAGAAAGAAACGCATGTCCTCCCTGATGTCCGTCTCCCGTTTTTGGTTCATACCGGGTGTGATACTCGCGAATCAACGTTACACAAATCAACGCCACACAAGGTCGTGCTTTGATCATCAACCACAAGACTTTGCTTTTCAACAAAAGCCTTGATCCATGCAACTCAGCATGCCACATTGTCAGTCCATACTGTACCACTGATTTCTGCCAATATATAACCTCTAGGCTCGTACGTCTCAGAGAAGGGTGTATAGCAAGAGAATAAATTCTCTTCCACCAAACAGATATATATTCAGGAGAGATCACCAATACAGTATAAAGGAATACAACGTCAGACACACTATCCATTTACAAGTCCGTTCTGGGTCTGAATGAAACCGGAGGCACTTTCCTCGCATATCCATCCATCTACAAGTACGTCTGGACGACCACCAACTATTTCCATCCTCTTGGGTGTACAGCCCAATCAGGATCGTCGGTAATTATCCAAACGATGTGAAGACTTCCGTTCTTCAACCATCGTCTTCATCTTCGACTTATCGTCGTATCAGTTATTCAGAATGGGATAAACCCGGTCTTTCCAAATAACTCGCGTATATTTTAAATAAGTGCTACACAAACACAACATACGCCTCATTCCAATTCATGAGTCACTAATCGTAAATTAATCAAGAGAATAATTTCCCAAATATTAACCCCGAAGGCCGAAACCAACATCAGATCAATATCCAGAAAACCATTCTGCTTGGCTAACCGACAGTTAGTTTCTAAATTTCACATTCATGGGAAAGGTTCCCATTAATTTTATCAAAGATAAATCATTAAAATTTATTCTCTAATCTTCTTTTGAATTTCGATTCAACTAGTCGGGATTAACGAACCTTACCGAAGTAATCATTTGTTTTAATTTCCCAATCCCAACCTATTCATCCCATGAAGTAAAACTGGTTATACTTCATATCTAACACCACAGTGTTATCGGTAAATTCAATTACCATTTCACGTTCAAATCTAATTAAAGATTTAACTATCGCTTGGAGTAAAACTGGTGATACTCCATTCTCGATCTTTTCAATCTAATTAAAGATTCATTAAAACTCCACTTAGTTTTAATCTTTAACTAGGTTAAAGAATTAGTGTCATTTAAAACACAGTTCACGATAAACCCAAAATCACATTCATTAATTATCGGGTTAAAGAACGAGTGTTATTTAAAACACTGTCCACGATAAACCCAAAAATCAATATCAATTCAATTCCAATTAAATATTATTTAATTGGTACACTTCATTAAATCTAAATAAAAAGATTTAATCTTTTCTCAACTGGGTTCAAGAACAGTGTTAGTGAAGACACCATTCACAACAAACCCAAATCACATTTGATATTCAATACAAGGCTCTGAATAGAAAATATATCGGCTTATATTCAATATCAAATTCTACGATTAACAAATGTCGTATTGGAAATAACGATATAAATATATATCTTTCAAATTTCCATAACAACATCCGTATAATCACGAATTCCAACATCGAAATATTCCGAACACTATTTCGATTCAAATCCATTCCAATGCAATCATTGGAAATTCTGGTTATTTTCAAAACCATTTCAAATTTCAATTTATTTATTTAAAAATAAATAGAATTATAATTCTAGTTCAAAACTAGTTTATTCCGATAAAAATCTATTTTTATCTTTTCAAATATGGAGTTTTTCATCCTAATTCTTTCTAAATCTTTTCTTATGATTTTACACAAATTATTACTATTTTTAATAATTTTATCAAGGCCCGTACAGTCGATTTCCAACAACGGCCGTCGAACTACACTTACAGCGACCTTTTTCAAATTTGATTTAGACGTAACTCCAAATCCAACCGTTAGATTTCAAATTTCTAATATTCGTTAGAAAGCTCTTTTCGATACGAACCCAATGGTTCCGGTTTTAGGAGAATCCGACGGTCGGATCTCCCGTAATGTCCGTTTGAAATAAATGGTCAAAATTCACGAACTGCCGCGGTGCGGCGCGTTCTATTCAGGCCATTATATTATACATATAATATATATTTAATAAATATTTCGTCGATTTCCCTTTAAAACGAAATTTATAAATCGTTTTAAATTCGTTTTCAAAACGGTTTCAACTTCCTTTTCAATTCAAATCAAAATTGAATTCTTCTTTATAAATTCGTTTTAAAATTCATTTCTATTCAATTCAAATTTCAATTCAATTTGAATTCATTTCAATTCGCTTTCAATTCAATTCATTTCGAAATCGTTTTCAATTCAATTCATTTCGAAATCGTTTTCAATTCAATTCATTTCAAAATGAACAAAATCGATATAAATATCGTTCACGTCAAAATGGCGTCAATCTAATCAACACGGCTTCATAAATTTCTATTTTCAAATATTCTATTTCAAATATTTCTTTTTCAAAATAGTTTTTATTATCAAAATATTTCGTTCAACACATGACCAATCTCAATGGATGAGTACTATCAACACATGAACCTTTATTTTATATTGATAAAGATGTAAATTTTATTACTAAAATATTTCGTTCAACACATGACCAATCTCAATGGATGAGTACTGTCAACACATGAACCTTTATTTTGTATTGATAAAGATGTAAATTTTATTACTAAAATATTTCGTTCAACACATGACCAATCTCAATGGATGAGTACTGTCAACACATGAACCTTTATTTTATATTATTCTTTATTTTCTAAATTGAAATGAGGCCCAATCAATCACCATATATTGTTAATTATATGGATTTTCATACATTACACACATATAATAGCATTGAAAATAATCAACCATCAACCAAAGTGCACTACACTGTATAAGCATCAAATATAGATATCTAACGCTTATAACAGCCTGTCAATCAATCGATCGACATATTTAATCAATCAAGATGAGTGAACTTCATATTTCATCCCAACACCCTTGTGGGGTTTCAAACAATCAAACACAGATTTTATTTGTGCAGTTGGGCGATGTGTAAAATCTATCGACCCAATCAATGTCCTTCAAATAGGTGTACATAAACAAACCGTCCGGTTTGTAAATGAATATTTTATTTTATTCACTTCCACGTTAAAAATATATTTTTAACGATAAAATATTTTATTTAACTTATGAATGCTCTATTCAGTTCATTTATTCAATAAAATGATATTTTTATTTTTCTAACATATTTTAGAAAATTTCGGCGGCATAACGGCACGATACTAGAAACGGGACAAGGCCTAGCCTTATCCCCGGTCTAGTGAAGGCCCACGCCATTCACACATCAATCAATCCAATTTCATTTCATCAAAAAAACAAATTTCAATCAAATACTCTAACTAATTTTTTTGCAATCAAACAAACAAGTCCACGGTCTGTGGACGATTGTGTCGGGTGCTACTAAACACCGTCTGCATCCTAGCATATATATAACTAGAAATAGAAATTGAAGAGTGAGAAATTCTCACAGATAGCTATCCAATCATCTTGACTCTTCTTTGATAGAAATCTTCATCTTTATCGCATTTTTGTCACCTTCGTTGCCCGTATTCTCTACATATGTAAAAATCTAATTTTTACTTCGCTATTCAATATAGAAAAATCGTATTTTTACTTCGATGTTCAATATATAAAAATCGAATTTTTACTTCGCTATTCAATATATAAAAATCATATTTTTAATTCGATGTTCAATATATAAAAATCATATTTTTACTTCGATGTTCAATATATAAAAATCATATTTTTACTTCGATGTTATATATAGATAAAAATTATATTTTTATCACGCTATTTTCCATATAAAGATTTCGCCTTTTCTAAAATAAAGATTTCGCCTTTATAAAAATAACATTATAAAAATCACATTTTTATTTTGCTACATATACAAAGATGATATTTTTAATATTCCTATCATGCAAAAATTATATTTTTAATACTTTAAAAATATAAAAATTATATTTTTACTACTTCTATATAGTAAAGATCATATTTTTAATATTTTATAAATATAGAAATCATATTTCTATTATTAAAAATCACTTCTTTTCCTCTCCTAGCTAATGAACAAATAAAAATCTTAGCTTGTTCATAAATAAAAATCAACTCTTTATTTATTCGAAAATCTTGTCTTTCTATATTTTCTTCAAAATCAAGTCTCTTACATTTAGAAATCAAATCCTTTATGACAGTAAAAATCAATCCTAAATCATAATGGTTCATACAAAATTTTAATAGCAAAAATAAATAAATACTAACTAATAGAAGACATACAGTGTTTTTTTTTATAAGAGGGAGGGGGTTCGGATTCACGGAAGGAGGAGGGGTCCGGCAGTCGAGCGGAGGCCGAGGGAGGGGCGTTTGGGGTCGGCGGTGGTGGCCAAATGGTTGAGGGAGGCGTTCGATTTTGGGGTTGGAGGGTTTGGGGGTGCGGGTTCCTCACAGTCGCGATGTAGCAGGAAGGAGGGGGGAAGGAGAATGGAGGAGGTGGATCGGAAGGGGAGGGGCTTGGCGGAGGCGGCCACCCTGGGCGGCGCGGCGATGAACGTCGATGGGGGGGGCTCCTTCCTTTTCTTCTTTTCTTTTTTTTCTTTTACTTTATGATTCTGAGAAAAAAATAAACGGGGGGGGGGGGGGGGGGGGGGGGGGCAGAGTAAAAGGGGGAGAAGGGAGAGAGATAATTTTTTTATTTTAATTGCAAAAAGTTGACTTTTACATACGACCTCTAAACGAGGTCCACCGATGTCATCCATAGCGTTTCACCCCCATTCCGAACACAATGGGACATGTTTCGTATGTTGATTCTATCGTTTGAATCAGTTTCCGTTAAATTTACATTTAAATCACTTTATTGAATTTTAAACGTACATTTCAAATTACCGGGGTCACATACTTGCTCTAAAAATTGCAGAAAAATATTTTCTAGCTTCGTATTGACGAAACGGTCCTAACAAAACTAGTTTCGTCGAATTCTGAGACCGTTTGAAAAATGGCCAATTTCCAGTCGATTAAAATCAACTAAAACTGGTCAAACGCGTTTTCCTTTGCCACGCTCACATATTGAATCGAAAAATTACGAAATTTGAAACCTAGCAATAACTTGACATCACGGATCCAACAAAACTGGTTTCGTCGAAATTCGAGGCCATTTGCAAAATGTCCATTTTTAAGGGCCTGAATTCCATAGCGACTATTCAGAATTTTCAACCGGACATATCTTTTGATTCCCGCTATGAAATTTCGATTGGTCGAATTCGTTAGAAAGATATTCTCAATTAGATCCTATTATTTTTGGTTTCATTAAAATCCGGATTGTTTTGCACCCGGTACATTCAATTGATGTTTGAAATCGAATTATCGAACTAACGCGCCATTTTCATTTCCTTTTATGATTATAAATAATTATTTATATTCTAACGAAGACGCGAGACTCGAGAGGGTCGCCGTAAAACATATAATATATACGTTCTAATTATATTCAAATTAAATTTCTGGTCATTATTATTTAAAATAATCTATTTTAAATATTCAAAATTCGCTAAAATTGCCAAATTAAATTTTTAAACTGGCCCAGATTTTCGGGTTATTACAATTTCTCCCACTTAAAACTTTTCGTCCCCGAAAAGGAACAAAGTCGAAAGTGGTTTGATTAATCAACTCTGCGTTCGATCTGGCTTCCATTCTCCAACTTTTCAGTTTCTGAGAATTTTCAAAAATTTCAAAAATTTGGCTAACACCCGGAATTTTCGAAAAATTTCGCCATAACCTCCCCTGCACCGGGAGCATCGGGGAATTTCAAATAGCTTCCCCGGTCCTTCTAATCTCAAAAAGAAAAAGAAAAAGCCAAGCGGCTAGCCAATAGGCTCATAAAATCATCATCACCCAAACAAAACAGTAAATTATGTAGTAAACATGTACCTATTTGTCAGGTAAACAAATTTTATTCTCTGCTCTAGCCTCCTTGCTATGACCTGTTCAATATAAGTATATGTATATGCAAGCAAATGCGACCAATTTTCAATACAATTCAATATTTGGTTCTATTAGGCTAAATGGCTAAAAATTAGCAAACAAATAAACAAACAACACAAACATCAATCAATTAGTTGATTAGCTTTTCAAATTCATAACTTTGATACATAGTCTAAAAAATCAGATTTTTGATGCCAAATCACAACAATAGGCCCTATCTAATTTTGGTTCTCACACCAGTCTAATGGAAATATATAGAAATCCCACCTTCGAAACACGAACATAAGTTCTGATGATGATCGATCAATCATCAGAACCATCTCCGGGTGTCTAGAATGTGATTCTATATCTATCCAGTATATTAAAATTTCAAATACACGTTTGCAAGGCGTATATGCAAAATCTTTATATACTGGACTGTCCAAATCTATATAAACTAAATAATCAAATACGAATAATTGATTTTAAATTTTCAAAACAAAATTCGTTTTCATTTTAAAAATATACCCTTCACACTCGTTCTAGGATACTACTGATCCCATCTCTAACGAGTCATTCTAATTGGATATTACTAATCCAATATCTGATGAATTCTTTCGTATGGTTCTAATGTGTCTTGTTCTCCGAGCTTTGTAAACCAAAGCTCTGATACCAAATGTGAAAACCCGTAACTTCGCCGTAAAGGAAAGTGTCGGATAGTTCGAGAACAAGCCACGAAATAGAACTCAGACGGAAGAACATTTCATTGTATATTACAAAAATGCATCAGATTACAAGAATATACCGAGTATAAATGAATATTACACAGAAATATCAGAGATTTAAATTACATTTAAATACATCGCAGCGGAAAATAATACAATACACAACTAGAAGGAGATATACGGATACAAAGCTTTCCGGATATCGTTCTAGCTGTAGACCAGGATCCTGTGAATATAAATCTGCAAAACCCAAAACTACTAGTTGCCCGTGTCAAAATAGGGGCACCCAGAGTTTAGGTCAAAACAATAAACTCCAGGTCAGTCATGTGACTGGTGTGAGAAGTAAAACAATCATTAATCTTTATTTTTAAAGTTAGGTAAATCAACGGACCACGCCGTATAACACGGAACGCGTTTCCTCCCAAGAATACCGGTGCATAAAACAAACAGCGCAATGTTAAATAAAGAAAAATGAAGCTGTTATAAGACCCAGGTCCTATCACACAATGCAACGCAAGCCGGGGGATAGGGTTTTTCCTTATAACAGCCAAAGAATGCTTGATACGTTTAAAACAAATCATTTGATACTATTATAAGTGCATAATGTATAAAACAACTTCAAATCATAAATATCAATCATAGACGGCATGGGTACCATATATCATGTCGCCATACTAAGCTCTACAATCAAAACCGCAAATGTCACGTATTTGGAAATTGGTTTATCATTTATGGTATGAACCGAGGCTAGGGGCAAGATCCTCACCGATTCGAGACAATCTAGCCCATGTCTCAGGCAAGCGCGCAGACAAGCCTTGGATCGTCAGGGCGGTCCACCAATGTGGATTATTATGCCTGAACACTACGTTTCTCCGCCCTTTGGGGCGTAAGCCTGGCCCGTCAGCCGACCAGAAGCATCGGCCGAAACCGATATCACGAGGTGCCTCGCTTTTCAGCAAGTAATAATAAGCAACATCCACATGAGTCAAACTCGTCAGCCAGTTCAAGCACTTACGCCACTCCTAACTAGAAAGAAACGCATGTCCTCCCTGATGTCCGTCTCCCGTTTTTGGTTCATACCGGGTGTGATACTCGCGAATCAACGTTACATAAAGCTACGCCACACAAGGCCGTGCTTTGATCATCAACCACAAGACTTTGCTTTTCAACAAAAGCCTTGATCCATGCAACTCAGCATGCCACATTGTCAGTCCATATTGTACCACTTATTTCTGTCAATATATAACCTCTAGGCTCGTACGTCTCAGAGAAGGGTGTATAGAAAGATAATAAATTCTCTGCCACTAAACAGATATATATTTAGCAGAGATCACCAATACAGTATAAAGGAATACAACGTCAGACACACTATCCATTTACAAATCCATTCTGGGTCTGAACGAAACCGGAGGCACTTTCCTCGCATATCCATCCTTCTCCAAGTACGTCTGGACGACCACCAACTATTTCCATCCTCTTGGGTGTACAGCCCAATCAGGATCGTCGGTAATTAACCAAACGATGTGAAGACTTCCGGTCTTCAACCATCGTCTTCATCTTCGACTTATCGTCGTATCAGTTATTCAGAATGGGATAAACCCGGTCTTTCCGAATAACTCGCGTATATTTTAAATAAGTGCTACACAAACACAACATACGCCTCATTCCAATTCATGAGTCACTAATCGTAAATTAATCAAGAGAATAATTTCCCAAATATTAACCCCGAAGGCCGAAACCAACATCAGATCAATATCCAGAAAACCATTCTACTTGGCTAACCGACAGTTAGTTTCTAAATTTCACATTCATGGGAAAGGTTCCCATTAATTTTATCAAAGATAAATCATTAAAATTTATTCTCTAATCTTCTTTTGAATTTCGATTCAACTAGTCGGGATTAACGAACCTTACCGAAGTAATCATTTGTTTTAATTTCCCAATCCCAACCTATTCATCCCATGAAGTAAAACTGGTTATACTTCATATCTAACACCACAGTGTTATCGGTAAATTCAATTACCATTTCACGTTCAAATCTAATTAAAGATTTAACTATCGCCTGGAGTAAAACTGGTGATACTCCATTCTCGATCTTTTCAATCTAATTAAAGATTCATTAAAACTCCACTTAGTTTTAATCTTTAACTGGGTTAAAGAATCAGTGTCATTTAAAACACAGTTCACGATAAACCCAAAATCACATTCATTAATTATCGGGTTAAAGAACGAGTGTTATTTAAAACACTGTCCACGATAAACCCAAAAATCAATATCAATTCAATTCCAATTAAATATTATTTAATTGGTACACTTCATTAAATCTAAATAAAAAGATTTAATCTTTTCTCAACTGGGTTCAAGAACAGTGTTAGTGAAGACACCATTCACAACAAACCCAAATCACATTTGATATTCAATACAAGGCTCTGAATAGAAAATATATCGGCTTATATTCAATATCAAATTCTACGATTAACAAATGTCGTATTGGAAATAACGATATAAATATATATCTTTCAAATTTCCATAACAACATCCGTATAATCACGAATTCCAACCTCGAAATATTCCGAAGACTATTTCGATTCAAATCCATTCCAATGCAATCATTGGAAATTCTGGTTATTTTCAAAACCATTTCAAATTTCAATTTATTTATTTAAAAATAAATAGAATTATAATTCTAGTTCAAAAATAGTTTATTCCGATAAAAATCTATTTTTATCTTTTCAAATATGGAGTTTTTCATCCCAATTCTTTCTAAATCTTTTCTTATGATTTTACACAAATTATTACTATTTTTAATAATTTTATCAAGGCCCGTACAGTCGATTTCCAACAACGGCCATCGAACTGCACTTACAACGACCTTTTTCAAATTTGATTTGGACGTAACTCCAAATCCAACCGTTAGATTTCAAATTTCTAATATTCGTTAGAAAGCTCTTTTTGATACGAACCCAACGGTTCCGGTTTTAGGAGAATCCGACGGTCGGATCTCCCGTAATGTCCATTTGAAATAAATGGTCTGAACTGCCGCGGCGCGGCGCGTTCTATTCAGGCCATTATATTATATATATAATATATATTTAATAAATATTTCGTCGATTTCCTTTTAAAACGAAATTTATAAATCGTTTTAAATTCGTTTTCAAAACGGTTTCAACTTCCTTTTCAATTCAAATCAAAATTGAATTCTTCTTTATAAATTCGTTTTAAAATTCATTTCTATTCAATTCAAATTTCAATTCAATTTGAATTCATTTCAATTCGCTTTCAATTCAATTCATTTCGAAATCGTTTTCAATTCAATTCATTTCGAAATCGTTTTCAATTTAATTCATTTCAAAATGAATAAAATCGATATAAATATCATTCACGTCAAAATGGCGTCAATCTAATCAACACGGCTTCATAAATTTCTATTTTCAAATATTCTATTTCAAATATTTCTTTTTCAAAATAGTTTTTATTTTCAAAATATTTCGTTCAACACATGACCAATCTCAATGGATGAGTACTGTCAACACATGAACCTTTATTTTATATTGATAAAGATGTAAATTTTATTACTAAAATATTTCGTTCAACACATGACCAATCTCAATGGATGAGTACTGTCAACACATGAACCTTTATTTTATATTGATAAAGATGTAAATTTTATTACTAAAATATTTCGTTCAACACATGACCAATCTCAATGGATGAGTACTGTCAACACATGAACCTTTATTTTATATTATTCTTTATTTTCTAAATTGAAACGAGGCCCAATCAATCACCATATAATGTTAATTATATGGATTTTCATACATTACACACATATAATAGCATTGAAAATAATCAACCATCAACCAAAGTGCACTACACTGTATAAGCATCAAATATAGATATCTAACGCTTATAACAGCCTGTCAATCAATCGATCGACATATTTAATCAATCAGGATGAGTGAACTTCATATTTCATCCCAACACCCGTGTGGGGTATCAAACAATCAAACACAGATTTTATTTGTGCAGTTGGGCGATGTGTAAAATCTATCGACCCAATCAATGTCCTTCAAATAGGTGTACATAAACAAACCGTCCGGTTTGTAAATGAATATTTTATTTTATTCACTTCCACGTTAAAACTATATTTTTAACGATAAAATATTCTATTTAACTTATGAATGCTCTATTCAGTTCATTTATTCAATAAAATGATATTTTTATTTTTCTAACATATTTTAGAAAATTTCGACGGCATAACGGCACGATACTAGAAACGGGACAAGGCCTAGCCTTATCCCCGGTCTAGTGAAGGCCCACGCCATTCACACATCAATCAATCTAATTTCATTTCATCAAACAAACAAATTTCAATCAAATACTCTAACTAATTTTTTTGCAATCAAACAAACAAGTCCATGGTCTGTGGACGATTGTGTCGGGTGCTACTAAACACCGTCTGCATCCTAGCATATATATAACTAGAAATAGAAATTGAAGAGTGAGAAATTCTCACAGATAGCTATCCATCATCTTGACTCTTCTTTGATAGAAATCTTCATCTTTATCGCATTTTTGTCACCTTCGTTGCCCGTATTCTCTACATATGTAAAAATCGAATTTTTACTTCGCTATTCAATATATAAAAATCGTATTTTTACTTCGATGTTCAATATATAAAAATCGAATTTTTACTTCGCTATTCAATATATAAAAATCGTATTTTTACTTCGATGTTCAATATATAAAAATCATATTTTTACTTCGATGTTCAATATATAAAAATCATATTTTTACTTCTATGTTATATATAGATAAAAATTATATTTTTATCACGCTATTTTCCATATAAAGATTTCGCCTTTTCTAAAATAAAGATTTCGCCTTTATAAAAATAACATTATAAAAATCACATTTTTATTTTGCTACATATACAAAGATGATATTTTTAATATTCCTAACATGCAAAAATTATATTTTTAATATTTAAAAATATAAAAATCATATTTTTACTACTTCTATATAGTAAAGATCATATTTTTAATATTTTATAAATATAGAAATCATATTTCTATTATAAAAATCACTTCTTTTCCTCTCCTAGCTAATGAACAAATAAAAATCTTAGCTTGTTCATAAATAAAAATCAACTCTTTGTTTATTCGAAAATCTTGTCTTTCTATATTTTCTTCAAAATCAAGTCTCTTACATTTAGAAATCAAATCCTTTATGACAGTAAAAATCAATCCTAAATCATAATGGTTCATACAAAATTTTAATAGCAAAAATAAATAAATACTAACTAATAGAAGACTTACAGTGTTTTTTTTATAAGAGGGAGGGGGTTCGGATTCACGGAAGGAGGAGGGGTCCGGTAGTCGAGCGGAGGCCGAGGGAGGGGCGTTTGGGGTCGGCGGTGGTGGCCAAATGGTTGAGGGAGGCGTTCGATTTTGGGGTTGGAGGGTTTGGGGGTGCGGGTTCCTCACAGTCGCGAGGTAGCAGGAAGGAGGGGAGGAAGGAGAACGGGAGGAGGTGGATCGGAAGGGGAGGGGCTTGGCGCAGGCGGCCACCCTTGGCGGTGCGGCGATGAACGTCGACGGGGGAGGGGGGGCTCCGTCCTTTTTTTTTAATTTTACTTTATGATTCTGAGAAAAAAAATAAACGGGGGGGGGGGGGGGGGCAGAGTAAAAGGGGGAGAAGGGAGATGTTTCACCGATGTCCATACATAGCGTACATTTACATACGACCTCTAAACGAGGTCCACCGATGTCGTCCATAGCGTTTCACCCCCATTCCGAACACAATGGGACATGTTTCGTATGTTGATTCTATCGTTTGAATCAGTTTCCGTTAAATTTACATTTAAATCACTTTATTGAATTTTAAACGTACATTTCAAATTACCGGGGTCACATACTTGCTCTATAAATTGCAGAAAAATATTTTTTTGCTTCGTATTGACGATACGGTCCTAACAAAACTAGTTTCGTTGAATTCTGAGACCGTTTGAAAAATGGCCAATTTCCAGTCGATTAAAATCAACTGAAACTGGTCAAACGCGTTTTCCTTTGCCACGCTCACATATTGAATCAAAAAATTACGAAATTTGAAACCTAGCAATAACTTGACATCACGGATCCAACAAAACTGGTTTCGTCGAAATCCGAGGCCATTTGCAAAATGTCCATTTTTAAGGGCCTGAATTCCATAGCGACTATTCAGAATTTTCAACCGGACATATCTTTTGATTCCCGCTATGAAATTTCGATTGGTCGGATTCATTAGAAAGATATTCTCAATTAAATCCTATTATTTTTGGTTTCATTAAAATCCAGATTGTTTTGCACCCGGTACATTCAATTGAAGTTTGAAATCGAATTATCGAACTACCGCACCATTTTCAATTCCTTTTATAATTATAAATAATTATTTATATTCTAACGACGGCGTGAGACTCGAGAGGGTCGCCGTAAAACATATAATATGTACGTTCTAATTATATTCAAATTAAATTTCTGGTCATTATTATTTAAAATAATCTATTTTAAATATTCAAAATTCGATAAAATTGCCAAAATAAAATTTTTAAACTGGCCCAGATTTTCGGGTTATTACAGTGTATGACAAATATCATCCCAATACCCGTGTGGGGTTTCAAATCAATAAACACAGATTTTATTTGTGCTGTTGGGCGATGTGTAAAATTTAACGTCCCAATCAATATCAGTCAAATGTGTGTATGTAAACAAATCATTCGATTTGTTTATAAATATATATTTCATTTTATATGCACGTTAAAAATTATATTTTTAACTATACAATATTTTATTTCACTACATAAATATTTTATTTCATTATATAAATATTTTATTTCATTCACACATCACACATTCAATTTTTCACATCAAAATCAAACAAACAAGCATACAAGCCGTCCATGGTCTTTGGACGACGGGTGTCGGGTGCTGCTAAGCACCGTCTGCATCCTAGTATATATATTAACTAGAAATTTAAAATAAAAGTGAGGAGTTCTCACCGAGGGTTCCACTCCGTCGTGCTTTGCTTTCTGAATTGCTGAACCATCTGGATCTGTTTGCAAATTCCAATGCAGTCCTTTTTATGCTGTTCATAATAAAAACTATATTTTTATTATTTCATTTCAATAAATGAAAATCGTATTTTTCTTTCTTCTTCATATATTTTTACAACGCTTCTTCCTATATAAAAAATATATTTTTATTATCTCTATTATGTAAAAATCATGTTTTTATTTCATAAAAATCCTATCTTTTCAGTTTCAAAAATCTAATCTTTTTAGTTTTATATCCAAAAATAATGCTATCTTTTATCCTCTCAAAAACAGTGTATATTTTAAAAACCACTTTGTATATTTTTATTTTAAAACAAATGTGAATTTATCTTCTAAAAACAGTGCAAAATTTAATTTTACAAACGAGGCTAATTTTATTTTCAGAAAGAATTCTCCTTTTTTTTCAAAAACAATGTATGTCTATATTTTCAAAACAATACTATTTAATTTTTATAAAACATTTGCTACTAAATTTTCTTTCTTTTCTTAAATCATTTTATATAGTTTAAAACATATTTTAGAAAATTTCATAAAAAATATGACTCATTTTTTTCTAATTTAAACTAAGTTATTTAAGTAATAACCAAAAAGGATTAAACCTTCTCACATTGCCGAATTAAAACCCATCAGCTTCCAAGGTAGGTTTCCTTTTATAAAAACAATGTTTATTTTCATTTTACAAAACAATGTTTATTCAAAATAAACAATAAATAATAAAAGGTAGCTCACTGTTTTCTTCTTCCTCATCCTGTCACGTTCCGGAACCACCGTTCAACCCTTAGGGTTCGCCAATGTCGCTGCAACGGACAGTTGGAGATCAATCGGAGGGCGCTGCTCTGATTGCCGACCTCAACTACCCTTACGCCGGAAGTGGGTCCCCGTTCGATGACCCATGGCGGCTAGAAACTGCCTCAAAACGGCACAGGTTGGTGGGGGAAATTCGAGCTCTTGTACGGCGGCGGTGGCGCATGGTCGAAGTGGCGCGGCGGTGCTCATCAACGGGAGAGGGATTAAGGCGCGGTCGATTTAGGGCTTCTTTGTTTTTTTATCTTTTGAATTTTTATAATCGGGTTTAATGATTCAGGGGGAGGGGTTGACCGAGTAAATAGGAAGAGGTTTTTTTTATTAATTATTTTATTAATATTTTATTTTCTAAAAGTCAACTTATTTATTCGAACTGTAACACCCAGTGTATTCTATAACAGTGAAATTCATAAATTAAAATATAATTAATTTCAAATCAAAGAATTAAGGGAAACAGGATACGCCATTGTGTTCGTCTCGGAAAAATATGTGAAATAGAGTCTGAGTTTTCCAAAATCGGAGTCCGTATGACCAAGTTATGGCTCGTCAAAGTTTTCAGAAAATTTCAAATTCAGAAAACAGCTCGAAGATTCGAATTTCAAACACGCAGGGAGGCAGGGCGGGAAAGTTCCCGCCCAGGACAAGTCGACAGGGGTGTCGACTTGCCAGTCGACACCACGCCGTGTCGACTGCCCAGTCGACACGGGTGTCGACTTGCAGGTCGGCCTGCTTGGTCGGCCTTGCTGGCCTGGTCTGTGCTGGGTCCGAATTTCTGAGGCTTGCTTTGTCACGAGGGCTAGGTGTCAGCTCCTGATTGGTCTCTCTTTCGAATGAATGGCTACGATTAACCCAAGCTACATCGACGGTCCTAATCAGTTCATAAACTCTATAAAAATGACCCTAGACTCTACTTAATCTATTCATTCAAAAATAAGAATGAGGCCATCATGCTGCTGAGGAACGACTAGGAGTAGCCACCAATTTGAGAGACAATTAGGAGACAAACTCTAAAGCATAAAGCAACTACAAGTTAATCTTAAACAAATCAAATCAACGCCTACATCAAAGGAATAACATCTCCAAATCCAGAATTCAGATTCCTGAATTGAAGAATTCATCACACGATTGTAAGTAGAGTACTATTCCGATGTGAATAAATAACTGTGTTTGATTTGTGTAAAATGAGAATTACACTTGATTTGTGGTGATAGTAATTCATATTTGTGCGTTGCTATGATTCTAATCGATTTGGAATGTTGTGATATAACGATTGGATATTCGCAAGTATGTAATTCATGATAAAAACTACATGTTTGCGGTAGTTTATTTGAGATTCATGCAAGTATACGATTGGATATTCGCAAGTATGTAATTCATGTTGAAGCTACATGTTTGTGGTTGTTTAATTGAGATTCATGCAAGTATGTGGTTTTGCTACTATGCCAACATAATGTATATTTTTGTACAAAATCACTTTTTGTGTAATTGGATCAAATTTGGGGTATTATGATTCATATGAAATTATGTTGGAATTGGCATCATGATCTATGTATAAAACCATACTTTTGTATTAGAAACAAAAGTAAGCCTCTTTGTGAACTTATGTAGATTTTATGAATATGACTAGGCTATGTTTGGTATTATGCCTAATTGAAAAATATGTTAGGCCTATATTGTTAACAAGAATTATACGATAATATATGTGACACATAGCTAAGTTAGATTTACATTCCAATTGCAAGTTTGCATGAGTAAAGTAAAAACTGATTTCATGTTTGGGTATATTTGTGCCATGATTATGTGAATAAGTTAAAAGTCATGATTAAGTTGGAATAATTCTAGTTGAACTATACTTTTGTATTAGTAACAAAAGTAAGCACCTTTGTAAACATATAGTAATTTAATAAACATGATTTGCTTATGTTTGACATTATGCCTAAGTAAAAATATAGGTTTATGTTGTAGTTCAGACTATGTGTCAATAATGATATCTAATTTAGTTAGATTCTTAACTTAACTACAAGTTTACATGGTTTGATTTATGTCACTTATGCTTTATGACCAAAGTATATGTTGTTACAATTGCAAGTTCACATATGCCTATCTTATGTTAATTAGATCGTTATGTTGAAAGTTCATGCGTTCACACTCCCCTTTTTATGTCACCTTATAAACACCATGTTATAGCCTCCCCTTTTCATATGGCTAAATTGGGTTTAATGTATTAAACCCAACACACCTTACACTGGAACGAACGTATAAAACGGGGGTAATGACGTTTGGGCTAAAATATAGAACATATGTGTTGGCTTGTTTGACGCACGCCAATAACTTTGAAAAACAATTAAGTGGCATAAATACATCTTAACCAATAAAGATGAATTTGAATAATGGGCCGCAAATATTTACATAGAAAAAGAAAAAAGACAAAATATGTAAATGTAGAAAATACGATGTGTTTAACCCGAGGTTGGATTGAGTTGTGATGTAAACCTGCCCGGAACCGCCCGGCTGTCCAGTAGTCACAACAATACCTATCCAATGTGGGTGGTTAAACATGGAGCCCAATAAGGACCCGAGGTTAGACTGAGTTGTGGCGTAAGACTGCCCGGACCCAACCGACAACAGGCAGCCACAACAATACCTGTCTAATGTGAGAAGTCAAGGCTTTAATAAGGCAATTAAGGCTGAGTCAGGATTGATAGGATTAAGTAAATTATATTAGTACTTAATCAAAATGGAACATGCTAAACTAAACAGACTGATTGGGGGTTAGGTTTATAAAACACTTAACCAATTTAGCATGTTGGCTAGAAACCTAGTAGCGGGGGACCCTTTTTAGCAGTAACCCTACAAGGCGTATCATGATACCCTGAAACTAGGCAGGGTGGGGCACGATTACTGGGCTGACTGTAAGAGGTCAAATCGACGGCGGTGGTGTAGCAGTGTAGGTTCTAACGGGGTGTGGGCGTGCACTCACTCCGGCGTAGAAAAATAAGGCACTGGGCACCAGTAGCATACCTTTGCATTCTAGGATTGTGTCGGGCCGCCACCATGGGACTTGATACACCCCATGGCGGCACCAGCATAGGTAACTACAACATCGGGGGCCGTAAGACACATGTAACTATGCGAGTAGGAGCCGATCATCATAAAATGGATCACTTCACCCTGATTATGGTGTGCCAGTTGGGAACTAGTTTATATGGGTTCAGAGATTGATATGGGGTACGATAGTATATTCGACCCTAGACAACTTAACTAAGTTTATGGTGCTTTCCCATTTCTAGTTTATACTTATCATACCCAGTTCTTTATTCATAGACTGAATAGTCCTAGACTTACTCAGGCTTTATGTCTGACTCTACTTTTCTTTCGTCTTCTTTTCTTCCGTCCCCCCCCCCCCCAGGTCCACAGGGAGGGAATACCGCAGCTTGACCAGCCTTCATATCCAGCTTGAAGAGAAAGAATGTATTGCTTAGATCTTTTCGTTTTGGACTATGGCTTTGGACAGCAACTATGGGACTTTTGCAGTTTATTTATGTTTTCTTTATGCTTCTTTAAAATCAAGACAGTTATGAAGATGTTATGTTTTTTTGAAGTATTGTAAGACAATTATGGTATGGTTGGTGTAACACGTATTTTAATGAAATAAAAGTTTGTTGTTTTCCGCTGTTCAAAAATATGTGTTCTTATATCTGTCTTGTATAGCTGTGACTTATACTTATAAACCTCCACCAAAATTAGGGCATTCCCTTTGAGAGTGACCCTAACGGAGGTGGGGTGTTTCACTTGGTATCAGAGCATAGGTTTACCAGATAAGATAAAAAGTTTTGTAAATTTATTTTCAAAAAAGGAAATTTTAAGAAGCATTTTTTTTAAAGATAAAATATTTTATTTTAAAAGGCAATGTCCCCACAAAGCCATAGGTACAATCTATTATCCTTCGTTTTGAATCTATCCTTTTTGTTTCAGCATGTCCGAAGAACTTAACTTGCCAGAGGGTGTACCAATACCTGGTTGGTTTAGACGGTTCTTAGAAGCAAGGGCCACTCAGCCAGGTCCTACCGTTCCTCCTCCCCCAGTTGCCGGAAATCATCCAGCTGCAGCGGCACCTCTTCCTCCACCTCCTCCACGGGGAAACACTTTTGCTAAGATATGTAAAGATTTTAAAGCTATGGGAGGAAAGGATTTTCATGGAACTGAGTCCTTCGTGGCTGCTAGAAATTGGCTGAAAGAAACCGAGGACTTATTCATCATCTTTGAGGTAGAAGATAGACAGAAAGTACAACTGGCAGTATGGCTACTAAAGGGCGAGGCTTCCTACTGGTGGGAAGTCACTAATGCAGAAAGACCAGTGGAGACATGGGAGGACTTTAGGGCAAGGTTTGAGGCTAAATTTCTCTCAGATGCGGAAAGGAGTTTCAGTTGGAAAAATTCTTATTTCTTAAGCAAGGGAACAAGACAGTCAAAGAGTATGTTAATCAGTTCGATGAGCTGGCTAGCTTTGGGCTGGACCTAGTCAACAACCCGCACAAGAAGGCTCTACGTTTCGTCAAAGGGTTGAATGAGCCATTAGACAGTTTGTCCATGACCCATATACCCATGGGAGCTAAATATGAAAGGTTGGTACAAATGGCATTGCTAAACGAAGAGGATAAGGGCAAGAAGGAGACAAAGGCATAAAGCTCTCAAGGGAAGAAAGAGGGTTTGCAGCCTAAGAAGACAGACTTTAAGAAAGGCGGGAAAGGCAACAAAGAGAAGAGGAAGTGTAATTTCTGTGGCAAAGTGGGGCACTTAGTGAAAGATTGCCGGAAAAAGAAGGCCAAGGAGAATGGTGGGTGCTTTTCTTGCGGTGAGACAGGCCACAGGGCTAAGGACTGCCCAAAGAAACGAGGACAGGGGCAGAGGTCTGGATCCACCTCAGGGGCACAAGTTCATGTGCTAGATGCGCCACCTCTGCAACAGCGAGGTATAAATACTTCTGTAGAAAGTGTAGTTTATCTTTATGATCACCCAGTTCGCACTTTATTTGATTCTGGCGCATCACACTCCTTTATCTCGTCTGCTTTAGTAGAATCTCTGCACCTAAAAACTAGTATGGTAGAGGACCCCTTAATTGTTTCAAACCCAATTGGGGGCCAAGCTCATTTGTCTATGATCTGTTTGGGATTGAAAATTTCTATTCTAAGCGTAGAATTTCAATGTAGTGCCTTTTTTTGGGCTTTTTGGGATATGGCTTGATTTTGGGCATGGATTGGCTATCCAGTAATGGGGCCATCCTTGATTGTGAGAAAAGGGTTGTTAGGCTCCTAACCCAGCTCGGTAATACTTTGGAAATTTCTTGTAATCCCTCATATGCGGTTATGCTTAGTTACCTTGAATCGCTAGATGCCTCTGTTGAAAATTTGCAATCAGTTAGAGTGGTCCGGGAATATCCGGATGTCTTCGAAGAGGTGAAGGGCTTGCCTCCGAAGCGGGAGATAGACTTCCGCATATACCTTGTAGATAATGCAAAGCCCGTTGCATTGCCCGTTAGACACATGGCTCCGCGAGAAAGGAAAGAGCTCAGTAAACAGATTAAAGAGCTTCTAGAAAAGGGGTTCATTAGGAGGAGCATTTCAGAATGGGGCGCTCCTGTGGTGTTCGCTACAAATGCGGATGGTTCACTCCGTCTATGTGTCGACTATAAGGAGCTCAACAAGCTAACGAAAAGAATAGGCACCCCCTCCCCAGAATTGACGATTTGTTTGATCAGCTTGTAGGAGCGTCTGTTTTCTCCCAACTCGATTTAGCGACCGGTTTTCATCAGCTAAGGGTGGCTGAACATAGTATCGATAAAACGGCATTCAGAACCCCAGACGGCTTCTTTGAATGGCTTGTCATGCCTTTCGGCTTGACAAATGCACCTGCTTACTTCGTGGACCTGATGAGTAGGGTATTCAGAGATTTCCTCAACAAGTTCGTAGTGGTCTTCGTAGATGATATCCTTATCTTCTCAAAGAGTGAAGAGGAACATGCTCAGCACTTAAGGGCAATCATGGAAACTCTGCGAGTCCATCAACTAAAAGCCAAATTCTCCAAATGCCACTTTTAGAGAGAAGAAGTGAGGTTCCTTGGGCACATAGTATCCAAACAAGGGTTAGCAGTGGACCCTGCTAAGGTAGTGGCGGTACAGGATTGGAAGACACCAAGGAATGCAACTGAGGTCCGAAGTTTTCTAGGACTAGCAGGTTTCTATCGAAAGTTCATAAGGGATTTTGCGAAAATCTCAGCTCCGCTCACGAAATTGACCAAGAAGAATCTAGTGTTCAATTGAGACTTGGATTGCGAGTTTGCTTTCCAGCGACTGAAAAGGGCTCTTACAATAGCCCCAGTTTTGACGTTGCCAGATGGGAGCAAGATGTTCACTGTTTATACAGATGCATGTGGGACAGGACTAGGCGCCGTCTTAATGCAAGAAGGAAGGGTAGTAGCTTACGGCGGGAGGCAGTTGAAAGTGCACGAAAAGAACTACCCGACCCACGATCTTGAGTTAGCTGCCATCGTCGTTGCACTCAAGTCTTGGCGACACTATCTCCTAGGTGAGAAGTTCGAACTTTACACTGACCATAAATCGTTGAAATATCTTTCCTCGCAGAAAGATCTTAACTTGAGGCAACAAAGATGGATGGAGTTTCTTGCCTCGTACGATTTCGAGATCTCCTACACTCCGGGCAAAGGCAACGTAGTGGCAGACGCATTAAGCCGAAAGAAACTGACCTTAAGCCCGCTGTTTGTTGAAAGACAAAGCCTAGAGTTTATAACCAGCTTCGACTTTAGGCCTTCCTCCGATTTTGTACCAGGCTTGCTAGCATCTCTCGAAGTGCGCCCAACTTTAGTGGACTCAGTAGGGACAACACAACGCGAAGACCCTCAGCTTTGTGGAAACGATTGATAGGCTAATTAGGGGTGAGACTTCAAGTCACCTCAACAGATACTCCATCGACGATAAGGGTTGGCTAAGGCGAGACGGAAGACTATGCGTCCTACAGACAAGGGATTTAGTAAAGAGGGTTCTCGAGGAAGCACATCACTCCAAGATGACGATACACCCAGGCGGAGATAAAATGTACAAGGACATAAAAACAACTTTCTTCTGGAATGGCATGAAAAAGGTCGTGGCAGAATTCGTTTCTAAGTGTATGGTATGCCAACAGGTTAAGGCGGAACAGAAAAAGCCTGGCGGACTGCTACATCCTCTAGAGGTCCCGCAGTGGAAATGGGATAGCATCTCAATGGACTTCATCAATGGGCTGCCTAGGTCTAGGAGGGCAACACTAGCATTTGGGTAATAGTGGATAGGCTTACTAAAAGCGCCCACTTCTTACCTGTCAAAAGTAAAAGAACTGCCTCATCTCTAGCATCTGTTTACCTCAAGGAAATTGTCCGACCCACGGAATACCATCCAGCATTGTTAGTGACAGAGACCCTATCTTCCCAAGTGAGTTTTGGCGGAGTCTGCAAGAAGCGGTAGGCACGCAGTTATGCTTGAGCACAGCCTATCATCCCCAAACCGACGGCCAAACGGAAAGAGTGAACAGAGTTTTGGAGGACCTTTTAAGACTGTGCGTCCTTGACTTCGGAGGAACGTGGGAAGACCATCTTCCTTTGGTGGAATTTGCCTACAACAACAGCTATCAAGCAACCATCGGAATGGCGCCCTTCGAAGCTTTATATGGAAGACCGTGCCGATTGCCAATTGTTGGTGGGAGTCTACTGATAAACTCATACTTGGACCAGATATGATCCGAGAAACTACAGAGAAAGTAGACTTAATACGAAGAAGGATGAAGACGGCCCAAGACAGACAAAAGTCCTACGCCGACAAGAGAAGGACCGACCTTGAATTTGAGGTTGGAGATAGAGTTTCTCTTAAGGTATCTCCGCTAAGGAACGTTGTTCGTTTTGGAACCAGAGGAAAGCTAGCACCAAGGTTCGTAGGGCCATTCCCTATCATCGAGAAAATTGGGAAAATGGCCTATAGATTAGAGCTACCCGAAAAGCTGGCCGGAGTTCACAACGTTTTTCATGTTTCACATCTCCGAAAATGTCTACATGAGTCTGCTGAAGTGGTAGAGCCAAATATCCTAGAAGAAGCTGAACGCGAAGCAACCGTGAGGAAAGTTCCAACCCGCATATTAGGAACTGAAGTGAAGAAGCTACGCAACCGCGAAGTCAAGCTCGTCAAAGTTCAGTGGAGCGACGCCGAAGAAGATGCAACTTGGGAAACCGAAGCTAGAATACGCGCAGCCTACCCTTTTCTTTTCGAGGGTACATCTTTGATCTTTCCTTTTTCCTTAAGTTGCGCTTTTATCTATCTTTTTAGGTATATCTCCTCGACCTTATCTTTTAGGTAGAAACTCTTTGGATGAAAACATGTAATTGAAACATGTTATGGATGATGGTTGAAAGTGGTTGCAAGTGATTGCTAGTGGTTGCTCGTGGTTGCATATACACACACAATCTAGGTTTTAGATCGGCTGAGTCACTTCATATTGCATATGCATATATGTTTGCATTCGTATATGGTTGAACTTTAATGTGTTGTCATATGGATGTTGCATTTGTATGAATGATTGTGCACTCATGTAGAATCATGAATAGGAAAATTTGCATACATAATGGATTCATGGCACTTACATAGTTCGCATTAAGGAGGTCAACTGAATCAGTAGACCGCCTGATTTTGCATTAGATAAGTACATGTACACACACACTTCGCATATGATCATGAAGCATTAGAAGTCTTTTAAGGACAATGGATACTCGTGTTTGATGGATGAGTAGATGGATGTTTGGATGTTAGGATATATATATTTTCCTAAACTTGAAGATTTTGGGGACGAAATCCTTTTAAGTGGGGGAGAATGTAACACCCCGTGTATTCTATAACAGTGAAATTCATAAATTAAAATATAATTAATTTCAAATCTAATAATTAAGGGAAACGGGATATGCCATTGTGTTTGTCTCGGAAAAATACGTGAAATAGAGTCCGAGTTTTCCAAAATCGGAGTCCGTATGACCAAGTTATGGCTCGTCAAAGTTTTCAGAAAATTTCAAATTCATAAAACAGCTCGAAGATTCGAATTTCAAACACGCAGGGAGGCAGGGCGGGAAAGTACCCGCCCAGGACAAGTCGACAGGGGTGTCGACTTGCCAGTCGACACCACCCCGTGTCGACTGCCCAGTCGACACGGGTGTCGACTTGCAGGTCGACGTGCTTGGTCGGCCTGGCTGGCCTGGTCTGTGCTGGGTCCGAATTTCTGAGGCTTGCTTTGTCACGACGGCTAGGTGTCAGCTCCTGATTGGTCTCTCTTTCGAATGAATGGCTACGATTAACCCAAGCTACATCGACGGTCCTAATCTGTTCATAAACTCTATAAAAATGACCCTAGACTCTACCTAATCTATTCATTCAAAAATAAGAATGAGGCCATCATGCTGCTAAGGAATGACTAGGAGTAGCCACCAATTTGAGAGACAATTAGGAGACAAACTCTAAAGCATAAAGCAACTACAAGTTAAACTTAAACAAATCAAATCAATGCCTACATCAAAGGAATAGCATCTCCAAATCCAGAATTCGGATTCCTGAATTGAAGAATTCGTCACACGATTGTAAGTAGAGTACTATTCCGATGTGAATAAATAACTGTGTTTGATTTGTGTAAAATGAGAATTACACTTGATTTGTGGTGATAGTAATTCATATTTGTGCGTTGCTATGATTCTAATCGATTTGGAATGTTGTGATATAACTGTTGGATATTCACAAGTATGTAATTCATGATAAAAACTACATGTTTGCGGTAGTTTATTTGAGATTCATGCAAGTATATGATTGGATATTCGCAAGTATGTAATTCATGTTGAAGCTACATGTTTGTGGTTGTTTAATTGAGATTCATGCAAGTATGTGGTTTTGCTACTATGCCAACATAATGTATATTTTTGTACAAAATCACTTTTTGTGTAATTGGATTAAATTTGGGGTATTATGATTCATATGAAATTATGTTGGAATTGGCATCATGATCTATGTATAAAACCATACTTTTGTATTAGAAACAAAAGTTAGCCTCTTTGTGAACTTATGTTGATTTTATGAATATGACTAGGCTATGTTTGGTATTATGCCTAATTTAAAAACATGTTAGGCCTATATTGTTAACAAGAATTATATGATAATATATGTGACACATAGCTAAGTTAGATTTACATTCCAATTGCAAGTTTGCATGAATAAAGTAAAAACTGATTTCATGTTTGGGTATATTTGTGCCATGATTATGTGAATAGGTTAAAAATCATGATTAAGTTGGAATAATTCTAGTTGAACTATACTTTTGTATTAGTAACAAAAGTAAGCACCTTTGTAAACATATAGTAATTTTATAAACATGATTTGCTTATGTTTGACATTATGCCTAAGTAAAAATATAGGTTTATGTTGTAGTTAAGACTATGTGTCAATAATGATATCTAATTTAGTTAGATTCTTAACTTAACTACAAGTTTACATGGTTTGATTTATGTCACTTATGCTTTATGACCAAAGTATATGTTGTTACAATTGCAAGTTCACATATGCCTATCTTATGTTAATTAGATCGTTATGTTGCAAGTTCATGCGTTCACACTCCCCTTTTTATGCCACCTTATAAACACCATGTTGTAGCCTCCCCTTTTAATATGGCTAAATTGGGTTTAATGTATTAAACCCAACACACCTTACATTGGAACGAACGTATAAAACGGGGGTAATGACGTTTGGGCTAAAATATAGAACATATGTGTTGGCTTGTTTGACGCACGCCAATAACTTTGAAAAACAATTAAGTGGCATAAATAAATCTTAACCAATAAAGATGAATTTGAATAATGGGCCGCAAATATTTACATAGAAAAAGAAGAAAGACAAAATATGTAAATGTAGAAAATACGATGTGTTTAACCCGAGGTTGGATTGAGTTGTGATGTAAACCTGCCCGGAACCGCCCGGCTGTCCAGTAGTCACAACAATACCTATCCAATGTGGGTGGTTAAACATGGAGCCCAATAAGGACCCGAGGTTAGACTGAGTTGTGGCGTAAGACTGCCCGGACCCAACCGGCAACAGGCAGCCACAACAATACCTGTCTAATGTGAGAGGTCAAGGCTTTAATAAGGCAATTAAGGCTGAGTCAGGATTGATAAGATTAAGTAAATTATATTAATACTTAATCAAAATGGAACATGCTAAACTAAACAGACTGATTGGGGTTAGGTTTATAAAACACTTAACCAACTTAGCATGTTGGCTAGAAATAGAAAAACCTAGTAGCGGGGGACCCTTTTCAGCAGTAACCCTACAAGGCGTATCATGATACCCTGAAACTAGGCAGGGTGGGGCACGATTACTGGGTTGACTGTAAGAGGTCAAATCGACGACGGGGGTGTAGCAGTGTAGGTTCTAACGGGGTGTGGGCGTGCACTCACTCCGGCGCAGAAAAATAAGGCACTGGGCACCAGTAGCATACCTGTGCATTCTAGGACTGTGTCGGGCCGCAACCATGGGACTTGATACACCCCATGGCGTGACCAGCATAGGTAACTACAACATCAGGGGCCGTAAGACACATGTAACTATGCGAGTAGGAGACGATCATCATAAAATGGATCACTTCACCCTGATTATGGGGTGCCAGTTGGGAACTAGTTTATATGGGTTCAGAGATTGATATGGGGTACGATAGTATATTCGACCCTAGACAACTTAACTAAGTTTATGGTGCTTTCCCATTTCTAGTTTATACTTATCATACCCAGTTCTTTATTCATAGACTGAATAGTCCAAGACTTACTCAGGCTTTATGTCTGACTCTACTTTTCTTTCGTCTTCTTTTCTTCCGTTCCCCCCCGGTCCACAGGGAGGGTATACCGCAGCTTGACCAGCCTTCATATCCAGCTTGAAGAGAAAGAATGTATTGCTTGGATCTTTTCGTTTTGGACTTTTGCTTTGGACAACAACTATGGGACTTTTGCAGTTTATTTATGTTTTCTTTATGCTTCTTTAAAATCAAGACAGTTATGAAGATGTTATGTTTTTTTGAAGTATTGTAAGACAATTATGGTATGGTTGGTGTAACACGTATTTTAATGAAATAAAAGTTTGTTGTTTTCCGCTGTTCAAAAATATGTGTTCTTATATCTGTCTTGTTTATCTGTGACTTATACTTATAAACCTCCACCAAAATTAGGGCATTCCCTTTGAGAGTGACCCTAACGGAGGTGGGGTGTTTCACGAACTCTAAATCGAACCCACCGCCTGTCGTCCATAGCTAATAACCCCCATTCTGAACACAATGGGATATGTATCGTAAGCTGATTCGATAGTTTCGATCAGTTTTCGTCAAAATCAACATATAACTCTATATATTGAATTTGAACGCGTATTCCAATTTACCGGGGCCACATACGGACTCAGAAAATTCCAAAAAAATTGTTTCTAGCTTCGTATTGATGATACGGTCCTAATAAAACTAATTTCGTTGAATTCTGAGATTGTTTGAAAAATGGCCATTTTCCGGTCGACCCGATTTAATTGAAACTGTCAAAACACGTTTTCCTTCGCCACGCTCACATATTGATTCAAAAAATTACGAAAATTGGAATCTTGCAATAATTTGGCATCCCGGACCCAACAAAATTGGTTTCGTCGAAATCTGAGGTCGTTTGCAAAATTTCCATTTTTAAGGGCCAGAATTCCATAGCGACTATTCTGAAATTTCAACTGGACATATCTTTTGATTCCCGCTATGAAATTTGGATTTTTCAGATTCGTTGGAAAGATATTCTCAAAAGGATTCTATTATTTTTGGTTTCGCTAAATTCTGGTCTAGTTTGAATCCTGTACATTCATTTGAAGTTTGAAATCGAATTTTCGAACTTCCGCGCCATTTTCATTTATAATTTAAAATAAATATTTATATTCTAACGACGAACTATATAATATATGCGTTCCAATTCTATTCAAAATAAATTGTTCATCGTTATTTTTTAAAATAATTCTGTTTAAATATTCAAAATTCATTAAAATTGCCAAAATAAAAAATTTAAATTGGCCCGGAATTTCCGGGTTGTTACAGTTTTACCTGATTACTTAGTCACTAAGCAACATACTCTGTCAATATGAAAATATGAATATTCTACTAATATTTGAAAACTTTTTCGTCATATTCACACAAATTCTACTCCCAAAGTTGAAAGGAGTTTTTAAAAACACTATTATATAATGATGAGTATTATATGTATTTGAAATGGTAGAGTTTCAAACATGCGGCAGTGTTTTACCTGATTACTTGAGCACCAAGAAACCTACTTATTAAATGCAAACATCAAAGTTTCACTTATTTTTTGAAACTTTCTTGATCCTATTGGGGCGGATCTAGGGTCCAAACGGTAATATGCAAATGATGAGTGTTATAGATGCTTTAAAATGTAGAATAACAAACATGCGGTAGTGATTTACCTGATTACTTAGTCACTAAGCAACCTGCTCAGTCAATATAAAAGTACGAATATTCTACTAATATTTGAAAAAAATTTCGTCTTATTCACACAAATTCTACTTCTAAAGTCGAAACGTGTTTTTCAAAACACTATTATTTAATGATGAGTATTATATGTATTTGAAATGGTAGAGTTTCAAACATGCGATAGTGTTTTACTGGGTTACTTGAGCACCAAGAAACCTACTTATTCGATGCAAACATCAAAGTTTCACTTATATTTTGAAACTTTCTTGATCTTATTGGCACAGATCCAAGGTCCAAACGGTAATATAAAAAAGATGAGTGTTATAGATGCTTTAAAATGTAGAATAGCAAACATGCGGAAGTGTTTTACTTGATTACTTAGTCACTAAGCAAACTGCTCAGTCTATATGAAAATTCGAATATTCTACTAATATTTTTTTCGTTTTATTCTCACAAATTCTACTCTCAAAGTCGAAACGTGATTTTAAAAAGACTATTATTTAATGATGAGTATTGTATGTATTTGAAATGGTAGAGTTTCAAACATGCGGGAGAATTTTACCTAATAACTTGAGCACCAAGAAACCTACTTATTCGATGCAAACATCAAAGTTTCACTTATATTTTGAAACTTTCTTGATCTTATTGGCGCGGATTCAGGTTCCAAACGGTAATATGCAAATGATGAGTGTTATAGATGCTTTAAAATGTAGAATAGCAAACATGCGGCAGTGTTTTACCTGATTACTTAGTCACTAAGCAACCTGCTCAATCAATGTGAAAATATGAATATTCTACTAAAATTTGAAAACTTTTTCGTCTTATTCGCACAAATACTACTCCTAAATTCGAAACGTGTTTTTAAAAACACTATTATTTAATGATGAGTATTATATGTATTTGAAATGGTAGAGTTTCAAACATGCAGCAGTGTTTTACCTGATTACTTGAGCACCAAGAAACCTACTTATTCGATGCAAACATCAAAGATTCCCTTATATTTTGAAACTTTCTTGATCTTATTGGCGCGGATCCAAGGTCCAAACGGTAATATGCAAATTGTAACAACCCGTATTTTAGTAACGTGTTACAACTATAAATCAAGGCAGAATTAAATTTTAAAATAAGACTCAAGGGAAACGGATTACGCCATTTCGTTCGACTCGAAATTCTGCTTGAAAACGAGTCCGAGTTTGCGAAAATCGGAGTCCGTATGACCAAGATATGGCTCTCCAAAGTTTCAGAAAATTCATGCATTCAAAACAGTTCGAATTCAAGCTCAAAATTCGAATTTCAAAACCCAGACAAACTGGGCGGGCAAAATCCCGCTAGCACCCAGGTCGACTGGGGAGTCGACTGGGAAGTCGACCCCCCCAAGACCAAGTCGACTGGGCAGTCGACTTGGGTATCGACCTGGTCACCTAGCCTGTTTTTGGGACAGATGTATCTGGTCTCGTTGCCTGTCCAGGTTCAGCCCCCTAAACCCTATATAAACAGCCCCTGACGCTAGACTCTCTATCACATTCTTATCCGGCCTTATGCTGCTGAAGTTCTGACTAGAAGATAGAGAACAAGGAGGTTATTCAAGACTTCGTTAGAGCTACGTTGATTTGGGGATTTGCTAGAGATTCTTCTTCTGCTCTTTTGCTTTCTCATTCTCTAGACCACGATCTGTAAGCCCTTTGTCACCCTTTGATCTAAACTGTAAATTTAACATGAACACGATGTAAACTAAAATTATGCCTAAACATGATAACTAGGTTGGATCTACTATGGTATTTCTTTGATCTATGACTATCCCTTTTAGATCTGTTATTTTGGATCTAGTTTTGTACACCCTAGATCTATTCATCTTAAATTTTGACTTGTGGAATATTAGTATGAACTTGATTTGGACATATTCACGTTTAATCTAAAACCCCTCATGACCTTAATCTTGACTTGCCTGTGATGTTGAAATTATTATTAGGGTTACTATCTTATGTCAATCCTTTACAATGTCTATCCCCATATTTTGCCAAGTTAATGTTGAGACCCTATTTCATATGCCTGTAATGTTATAATCATCATGCTTAACTTGTGAACACCTTTGCCATCGTATGACTATCCTTTTTGTGTTATATCCCAATTTTGACATGTTGTATTAATGCGAATTCACGTACGTTGGGGATACGTTTTGGGGTAGATTAGGAAAACTTGAAATTGGCTATGGAATTGACATGATATGACATGAAAATATGACATGAAAACTGGACATGAGAATAAGCTTGAAAACATGAATTTGGGACATGACAATTAGATAACTTGAAAGTGGCCAACTCGAGGTTGGGTAGAATTTGCAACGTAAATCTGCCCGGAACCGCCTGGCAAATCCAGTAGTTGCAAATAATAGGACCCTATGTGGGTAGTTGGTCATATAACACTTTAAACCCGAGATTAGACTAGGTTATGGTGTAAAGCTGCCCGGACCCGCCCGGGACATCAAGTAACCATAACCAAGTCTAATGTGAGAGGTTGGGGTGCATTAAGTAAATTAATGCCACATGGTAAGATTAAATCATGGACCACTAGAATACACTTAACCAATTTGATACATGTTTGGATAGGGTTAAGTCATGACCCTTTTAATGACAATACTTAACCCATTAGAAATCCTAGCCACATGGTCCCTTTCAGCAGTAACCCACTTAGAAGTATCACGATACCCTGGGGACTAGGCTGGGTGGGCCACGATTAATAGGCTGACTGTAAGCGACCAAGAATAACGGCTGAGTAAGGTGCGCCAGTGTAGGTTCAGGCGGACTAGGGTCGTCCACTTAGTCCGAAGTTGAAAAAGTAGGCATGGGCACCCGTAGCACTACATTGTGCGTGCTTGATTTGTGTCAGTGGTTGACACCCTAGGACCTGATACACCCTAGGGTGGACCTAGCACATGTGACTACATTCCGTGATTGGGCCGTATAACACCGACACACGATGAGTAAAGCCGATCGATTAGGATGGACTGTTGGACCCCGTATTGGGTCATTTCATGTTATTGGGTTTAGGGATCATTTCTGGATTTATACTTGACATGGATTTGGACACTAGTACAGTTAGTGCAGTAAACCTTGTATATGCGATGCCACTCTTATCTTGTTACCTTCTATTTTCATGCCTGTCCAGTTATTATCTTTATTTTTAATCTCAGTTTGTCATGACCAGTTAACTTTATTAGTTTTTATGCTGATAGTCACTAGGACTTACCAGTCTTTTTGACTGACCCGTTTTCTTCCACCTCTTTTTCTTTTGTTTCCCCCCCTAAGGTTCTTAGGGAGGAAACTCCAGCTCTTAGCTTGGACTTTGCTTGCTTTCTGACAGCTCATGTACGGTTTGGTCCTGAGCTATGCTATGGCTGCACTCATGCTCTTTTTGGGGAATAATATTTGACTTATGTTGTTTTAAGTACTTTGCTTCTTTAGAACTTGATGTAATGAAACATTGACTTGGTATTTTGATGTAAGAGGATTTGACTGTAATTTTCAGTAATGAGATTTGGTTTTAAAGTTTATATCCGCTGCTTTATATACTCTGTTTAATTTATGTTCTGTCTTGTGTTATCTCTGTGCCTGTTTACTAGATAATACCCCTCCAAAACTAGTGCATTCCCTTTGTGAGTGACCCTAGCGGAGGTGGGGTGTTACATTTGGTATTAGAGCAGAAGGTTACCAGACTGGGAAAAAGTTTTAAAAACTTTCTGAAAATTATTTTCAAAACCATTTATAAAGAAGCATTTTTCAAGAAAAGTTTTATTCCCAAAAAGCCATTAGCACTTTCCTTGTTTCCTCGTTTGAATCTTTTTCATTTCGATTTTCAGCATGATCGATCTTAACCTTCCCGAGGGAGTACCCATACCCAGATGGTTCCGAAGGTACTTGGAAGCTAGTGCCAACGATGCGGGCCCGACAGACATCCCTCCTCCTCCTCCTCCTCCAGTAGCCGCGGTTCCTCCTCCTCCTCCCGGCACCGCCTTCGCCAAAATATGCAAAGAATTTATAGGAATGGGCGGCAAGAACTTCCTTGGAACTGAGACCTTCGCTGAGGCACGAAACTGGTTAAAGGAGACTGAAGACCTGTTCGTTATCCTCGATATGGAGGATCATAGGAAAGTTCAGTTGGCAGCATGGTTGTTGAAAGAGGAAGCTGCATTTTGGTGGGAAGTCACCAACGCTACCAGACCAATTGAGACTTGGGCAGACTTTAGAGAGAGGTTTGGGCTTAAATTCTTATCGTCAGCAGAAGCGAACCTTCAGATGGAGAGGTTCCTGGCACTCAAGCAAGGGGACATGTCAGTTAGGGAGTACATGAATAAGTTTAATCAGCTTGCTCGAGGATTGAGCGAGCCACTCCACACTATGGCTATGACTCATGTTCCCATGGGGGCGACCTTTGAAAGCTTGGTGAATATGGCCCTACTTCATGAGGAAGACAAGGGTGACAAAAAGGAGGTTAAGCCTAATGAGACTTAGAACAAGAAGGTTGACTTCAAGAAGGGAGGCAACAAGAATAACAAGAATAACAAGGGCAACAACAACAATGCTAACAAGCCACGTGAGACGAGGAAGTGCAACTTTTGTGGTATCACGGGACATATAGCTAAAGACTGTAGGAGGAAGAAACGAAAGTTGGGTGAATGCTTTCACTGCAGGGATACTGGACACATCAGTAAGGATTGCCCTAAGAAGCAAGGACAGGGGCAAGGGCAGACACAGTGAACAGGCCCTTCTGGAGGGCAGTTGCAGGCTCTCAACACCGCTCCAGCTCTTGACCGAGGTAGTAATATTTCTCTAGAAAGCCTTGTTTACATTTCTGAATTTTCTGTTCGAACCTTATTTTACTCTGGCGCATCGCATACTTTTATCTCATCTGATATTGTTGAAAATATGCACTTAAGTACTAGTCTAGTTGATGATCCCGTTAGTGTTTCAAATCCGATTGGGGGCTCCGCCCATTTATCCATGATTTGTGTTGATTTGAGGATCTCCATCTTAAGCGTAGAATTCACATGTATTGCTTATGTTCTCGGATTCATGGGATATGGTTTAATTCTGGGAATGGATTGGTTGTCCAATTATGGAGCCATCCTTGATTGTGAACGAAGGGTAGTGAGACTCATGCCATGCCTTGGTAATACCCTTGAACTTTCTTGTAACCCGTAGGGTCCGGTTATGTTATGTTATCTTGAATCTCTCGACTCGTCCATCGACAATCTGCACTCCATGAGAGTAGTCCGAGAATATCCAGATATCTTTGATGAGGTGAAGGGGTTACCCCCTAAACGCGAGATAGACTTCCGAATTTATCTTGTTGATAATGCCAAGCCTTTTTCATTGCCCACTAGGCATATGGCCCCGCGAGAAAGAAGAGAGCTCAGTAAACAAGTCAAGGATTTGCTCGAGAAAAATTTCATAAGGCGAAGCATTTCTGATTGGGATGCTCCGGTGGTATTCGCTACTAAGGCGGATGGTTCGCTTCGTCTGTGCGTAGATTATCGTGAGTTAAACAAGCTGACGAAGAAGAATAGACACCCACTACCAATAATCGATGATCTTTTTGACCAGCTTATGGGAGCATCTGTTTTCTCTCAACTCGATCTAGCCACAGGATTCCATCAACTTAGAGTGGCTGAGGATAGCATTGACAAAACTGCATTTAGGACTCCAGATGGGTTCTTCGAATGGCTCGTCATGCCGTTTGGGTTAACGAATGCACCCGCGTACTTTGTAGATTTGATGAGTAGGGTGTTTCGGGAATTCCATAACAAGTTCGTGGTGGTTTTTGTGGACGATATTCTAATCTTCTCAAAGGATGAAGAAGAGCATGCTAGACACCTCAAGTAAGTCATGGATATGCTTAGAGCACACTAGTTAAAGGCTAAGTTCTCCAAATGCCATTTTCGGAGGGAGGAAGTTCGGTTTCTTGGGCACGTAGTTTCTAAGCAAGGTTTAGCTGTGGACCCCGCAAAGGTAGTTGCGGTGCAAGACTGGAAAATTCCGAAGAATGCAACAGAGGTGAGAAGCTTTCTCGGTTTGGCGGGCTTTTATAGGAAGTTCATTAAGGACTTCGCTAAGATTTCAGCCCCTCTTACTAAGATAACGAAGAAAAACCTAGCGTTTGCATGGGACATAGAATGTGAGATTGCTTTCCAGAGACTCAAGAGAGCCCTCACCACAGCTCCAGTTTTAGCATTACCCGATGGAGGAGAAATGTTTACGGTGTACACAGATGCGTGCGGCACGGGATTAGGCGCTGTCCTAATGCAAGAAGGAAGAGTGATATGCTATGGGGGTAGACAACTTAAAGTTCATGAGAAGAACTATCCCACACATGACTTGGAGTTAGCCGCGATTGTTTTTGCACTTAAAGCTTGGCGCCGTTATCTCCTAGGGGAGAGATTCGAGCTGTATACCGACCACAAATCGCTTAAGTATCTCTTTTCGCAAAAAGATTTGAATCTGAGACAGCAGCGGTGGATGGAATTCTTGGCCTCGTATGACTTCGATATAACTTATACCCTTGGCAAGGGTATCGTGGTGGTGGATGTGCTAAGTAGAAAAAGGTTGACCTTGAGCCCTTTATTTGTTGAAAGAAAAAGTCTAGAGTTTATAGCGACCTTTGATTTTACGCATGCTGTTGAGTCATTGATAGGTAAATTAGCATCTCTTGAGCTAAGACCTACGCTTTTAGAGCAAGTAGGGACTTTGCGGAAAGAAGACCCATAGATAGTCGGAATCATGGACAAGTTAATCAGTGGTGAGACGTCAAGTCACCTTAGTAAGTATGCCATTGATGACAAAGGATGGCTAAGGCACGATGGAAGGCTATGTGTTCCACTAGTGGGAGACTTAGTAAATAAAGTTCTCGAAGAGGCGCATCACTCGAAGATGACTATACATCCTTGAGAGGATAAGATGTACAGAGATATGAAACGCATTTTCTTTTGGGCTGGAATGAAAAAGGACGTGGAAGAATTCATCTCAAAGTGCATGGTGTGCCAACAAGTAAAGGCCGAATCTAAGAAGCCCGGTGGGCTATTACATCATTTGGAGGTCCCGCAATGGAAGTGGGAAAGTATCTCGATGGATTTCGTGGATGGATTGCCTAGGTCGAGGAAGGGGAATACTAGCATATGGGTCATTGTTGATAGACTCACGAAGAGCGCTCACTTCATTCCATTGAAAAGTAAAAGGACTGCATCATGGCTAGCATCTATTTACCTTCGAGAGATAGTACGGTTGCACGGGGTTCCTTCTAGCATAGTCAGTGACCATGACCCAATCTTCACTAGCCAGTTTTGGAATAGTCTGCAAGAAGCAATGGGTACGCAACTTAATTTAAGTACATCCTATCACCCTCAGACGGATGGACAGACCGAAAGGGTAAATAGAGTACTAGAGGATCTTTTGAGGCTATGCATTCTTGATTTTGGTGGTACTTGGGAATACCATCTCCCTCTCATGGAGTTTTCTTATAATAATAGCTACCAAGCTAGCATAGGGATGGCACCGTTCGAGGCCTTGTATGGGAGACCATGCAAGTCACCGACTTGTTGGTGGGAGACGACTGACAGGCTTATACTTGGGCCTGACATGATAAGGGACACTTCTGAGAAGGTTGAGTTGATTCGAAGACGGATGAAAACAGCCCAAGATAGACAGAAATCGTATGCGGACAAGAGAAGGACAGACCTAGAGTTCGAAGTCGGAGATATGGTTTTCATAAAAGTCTCTCCTTTGCGCAATGTGGTTCGTTTTGGAGCAGTTGGAAAGCTAGCACCGAGATTCATAGGACCATTCCCTATCACTAAAAGGATTGGGCAGATGGCCTATAAGGTAGAGTTACCTGAGAGGCTGGCCGGAGTAGACAATGTCTTTCACGTCTCGCATCTCCGAAAGTGCCTACATGAATCAGCTGAGGTGGTTGAGCCAAGCATCCTCGAAGGCGTTGAATTGGAGAAAGAAGCAACGCTGAGGCGAGTTCCTATTCGTATCTTAAGGACGGAGATCAAGAAGCTAAGGAATCGCGAAGTCAAGCTAGTCAAAGTACAGTGGAGTGAAGCCCAAGAAGACGCAACTTGGGAAACCGAGGAGAAGATACGAGCGTTTTACCCATTTGTTTCTGAGGGTACTTTCTCGATCTCTCTTTCCATTGAGCTTGTAAACCTTTCGTATCATGCTTTTTGCTACCTATGTTTGTTTTGTTAATCTTGTCTTGAGAACCTTAGAACCCTCTTTGGATGTAAACATGTATTTGAAACATGTTATGGTTGATGTTTGCAAATGGTTGCAAGTGTTTGCAAGGGATTTCTAGTGGATGCATGACACAAATTAGGCACTAGATCGGCTCAGACACCTTTTTATGTTGCATTTGCATGGGTGCTTATACTTGTACATGGATGAACTTGTTATGCTATCACGTGGATGTTGCATATGGATGATGTTTGTGCACTCATGTAGAAATTTTAAGTTATGTTAGGAATTTGCATACATGTTGGACTCATTACACTAACATATCTTGCATTAAGGAGGTTTACTGAATCAGTAACCGCCTGATCTTTTGCATTAGATAAGTACATATACAAACACATACTGCATATGTTCATACAGCATTAGAAATCTTTTTAAGGACAATGGTTGCTTTTGAATGATGTTGTGAGTAGATGGATGTGGATGGTAGGATGCGTTCTTCCTAACTTAGAGATTTCGAGGACGAAATCCTTTAAGGAGGGGAGAATGTAACAACCCGTATTTTAATAACGTGTTATAACTATAAATCAAGGCAGAATTAAATTTTAAAATAAGAATCAAGGGAAATAGATTACGCCATTACGTTCTTCTCGAAATTCTGCTTGAAAACGAGTCTGAGTTTGCGAAAATCGAAGTCCGTATGACCAAGATATGGCTCTCCAAAGTTTCAGAAAATTCCAGAGTTCAAAACAGTTCGAATTCAAGTTCAAAATTCGAATTTCAAAACCCAGACAAACTGGGCGGGAAAAATATCGCCAGCACCTAGGTCGATTGGGGAGTCGACTGGGCAGTCGACCCCCCTCCCCCAGACCAAGTCGGTTGGGCAGTCGACTTGGGTGTCGACCTGGTCACCTAGCCTGTTTTTGGGACAGATGTATCTGGTCTCGTTGCCTGTCCAGGTTCAGCCCCCTAAACCCTATATAAATAGCCCCTGACCCTAGACTCTCTAACACATTCTTATCCGGCCTTATGCTGCTGAAGATCTGACTAGAAGATAAAGAACAAGGAGGCTATTCAAGACTTCGTTAGAGCTACGTTGATTTGGGGATTTGCTAGAGATTCTTCTTCTACTGTTTTGCTTTCTCATTCTCTAGACCACGATCTGTAAGCCCTTTGTCACTCTTAGATCTAAACTGTAAATTTAACATGAACACGATGTAAACTGAAATTATGCCTAAACATGATAACTAGGTTGGATCTACCATGGTATATCTTTGATCTATGACCATCCCTTTTAGATATGTTATTTTGGATCTAGTTTTGTACACCCTAGATCTATTCATCTTAAATTTTGACTTGTGGAATATTAGTATGAACTTGATTTGGACATATTCACGTTTAATCTAAAACCCCTCATGAACTTTATCTTGACATGCCTGTGATGTTGAAATTATTATTGGGGTTACTATCTTATGTCAATCCTTTACAATGTCTATCACCATATTTTGCCAAGTTAATGTTGAGACCCTATTTCATATGCTTGTAATGTTATAATCATCATGCTTAACTTGTGAAAACCTTTGCCATCCTATGACTATCCTTTTTGTGTTATATCCCTATTTTGACATGTTGTATTAATGCGAATTCACGTACGTTGGGGATACGTTTTGGGGTAGATTAGGAAAACTTGAAATTGGCTATGGAATTGACATGATATGACATGAAAATATGACATGAAAACTTGACATGAGACTAAGCTTGAAAACATAAATTTGGGACATGACAATTAGATAACTTGAAAGTGGCCAACTCGAGGTTGGGTTGAATTTGCAATGTAAATCTGCTCTGAACCGCCTGGCAAATCCAGTAGTTGTAAATATTAGGACCCAATGTGGGTAGTTGGTCAAATAGCACTTTATACCCGAAGTTAGACTAAGTTATGGTGTAAAGCTGCTCGGACCCGCCCGGGACATCCAGTAACCATAACCAAGTCTAATGTGAGAGGTTGGGGTGCGTTAAGTAAATTAATGCTACATGGTAAGGTTAAGTCATGGACCACTTGAATACACTTAACCAATTTGATACATGTTTGGATAGGGTTAAGTCATGAACTTTTTAATGACAATACTTAACCCATTAGAAATCCTAGCCACGTGGTCCCTTTCAGTAGTAACCCACTTAGAAGTATCACGATACCCTGGGGACTAGGCAGGGTGGGGCACGAATACTGGGCTGATTGTAAGCGACCAAGAATAACGGCTGAGTAAGGTGCGCCAGTGTAGGTTCAGGTGGACTAGGGTCGTGCACTTAGTCCGGAGTTGAAAAAGTACGCATGGGCACCCGTAGTACTACATTGTGCGAGCTTGATTTGTGTCAGTGGTTGACACCCTAGGACCTGATACACCCTAGGGTGGACCTAGCACATGTGACTACATTCCGCGATTGGGCCGTATAACACCGACGGATTTCCATGGTTTCATTAATGGAAATTCTTTGATGTAGTGAGTAATAGGCTCTGGTTGTTCACCGTTCAAGAATTCTTGTTTAGGCAGTTCATATCATCCATACATAGTGTTTTGATCTAAGATTTCAATTCTTCCATGCTTCAGCAGTAGCATATTGCTCCATGGAGCTAAGGTCCAAAATATGGAATAAACAAGTGTTTCCACGACTCTACCACCCGGCCAATTCTGTTCCACTTAATCCCCTTTTCATGGCCACATATCTTTACGGCTAAGGAATGGGAAATCTTTCCCCTGTTACATGAATCAAATATTTCATTTCATCCGGGAAAAGCCATCTCTTTCTGCACAATGTCTTTGCCATTTGATCCAATAGCGTTCCGTTAGATAGGAAGAGATTTGATAAATACTGATAACTCTCGGATGGAGTATTAGAACGGAAAGATCCATTAGATAATGAACTATTGGTTCTAAGCCATCTCTGGTGATGAATCAACAATTCGAAGTGCTTTTCTTGCGTATTCTTGATGAACCAGTGTCTAGATATAGATGTAGAAGAATTTGTTTGGGAAGTAATAAGCCCCTTTGACGTCTCTTCATCTGCAAAGAATTCTCGACGTGAAAACACAGAGACAAAGGGCTTATCTTTGAATAGGGAAAAGAATGGATCTGCAGGGTCCCAAATGAATTGGCTTATTCGAAAAAAGCCTTGTTCCTTGGACGATCTATCTCGTGTCTGGTACTGCATGGTTCCACTCTGCAAGAACTCCGAATCATTCTCTTGAAGCTCATCCTTTTTATGATAAATGATCCGCTTGCCCCGAAATAACCCGGCCCAATAGGGAAATCCCAATTCAGTGGACCTTTCGATACAATCAAATAGATTGCCACAAGGGCGCCATATTCTAGGAGCCCAAACTATGTGATAGAATAAATCCTCCTCTATCTGTTGCGGGTCGAGGGCTCCTTCCCCTTCTTCAAACTCCGATTCGTATTTTTCATAGAAAAATCTCTGATCAACGATAGAAAAAGATCCATTTTGCATCATATCTAACGGATTCCTTGGTTCGGACCGAAGAAGTAATGTCACTCGATTATTATCAAACTGACTGCAATCCTTTTCTGTCCGTGAGGATCCCGCCAGAGCGCCTTCTACTTCTAATAGGCCACGAACTAGATCAGAAGCATTCTCAACGAATCCATAAGAAGTGATCCTATTTTTTTCATCGGATCCGGGTCCGGGTGAAGACCAAAGATCTTGAGCGACCAATCCGGCAGAACAACTCAAAAGATAAAGAAGTATCGTTAATTTCTTCATGATCGTTCCAAGTTTGAAGTACCATTTGTACAAATAGGAATCTCCTTCCTTACACGATTTCTTCTTCATATAGATAGATATAGGATCTATGGGGCCATTACTTAGAAGTACATTTTGTGCAACAGCCCTTCCTATCTAATAGAAAAAGACCCCATGATCCTGAACCGATCTTACCTGGGATCGCAAATCCCAAGTTTGTCTATGAAGAGCGGATCTAAGAAATACCCCACTTGATCTTGTAGCACTTATCAATGAGGCCCTATCAATTAGTATTACACAGAAGAAATCAATTTTAGAAACTAATACTATCTATATTGAGCGTTCCAGGCCCCTTGAATCTTCTCTTTCCTATTTTTGTTTATTTTTGTTATTTAATTTGTTGTTTTTTGTGCGTAATGCGGGTCGACTTTTGTTTTACTGTTAATAGGAATTCCCGTCCTTCATTACGAGCTTGTACACATGCTTCTAAAGCTACTCGATTAGCTACCGCACCAGGTGCATTTCCCCAAGGGTGCCCTAAAGTTCCTCCACCGAACTGTAGGACGGAATCATCTCCAAAGATTTCAGTTAGGGCAGGCATATGCCAAACATGAATACCCCCGGAAGCCACGGGAATAACACCTGGCATAGAAACCCAATCTTGAGTGAAAAAAATACCGCGACTTCGGTCTTTTTCAATAAAATCATCACGTAATAAATCAACAAAACCTAAAGTCATCTCACGTTCCCTCTAAAAGAAATGGAATGACGCATTCCACTAAAAAATCTTTTTTTTCACGAGGTATAACTAGCAATTCCTATTTAGCTGTTACGGAATTGACCATGGATCAATTCCCCCTTCATTTGGGAATATTGAATACACCCAGAATTCTGAGCTTCATGTTATTCCTTCCAAGAACCATGTCAGAGTCGGGGGCATCCCAATCAGATTGAATGGGATGACAGTTTAGTAGTGCAAATCTGTAAAATGCGAATTTCGATCAAATCACACATCGCAATATACTAGGCCTTCTAATTCCTAGATCCTTCCATTTAGCAGCACCTTAGGATGGCATAGCCTTAACATTAATGGCGAGGTTCAAATGAGGAAAGGCTTACGGTGGATACCTAGGCACCCAGAGACGAGGAAGGGCGTACGATGAGTTAAGCCGATCGATTAGGATGGACTGTTGGACCACGTATTGGGTCATTTCATGTTATTGGGTTTAGGGATCATTTCTGGATTTATACTTGATATGGATTTGGACACTAGTACAGTTAGTGCAGTAAACCTTGTATATGCGATGCCACTCTTATCTTGTTACCTTCTATTTTCATGCAGTCCAGTTATTATCTTTATGTTTAATCTCAGTTTCTCATGTCCAGTTAACTTTATTAGTTTTTATGCTGATAGTCACTAGGGCTTACCAGTCTTTTTGACTGACCCGTTTTCTTCCACCTCTTTTTCTTTCGTCCCCCCCCCCCCAAGGTTCTCAAGGAGGAAACTCTAGCTCTTAGCTTGGACTTTGCTTGCTTTTTGACAGCTCGTGTACGGTTTGGTCTTGAGCTATGCTATGGCTGCACTCATGCTCTTTTTGGGGAATAATATTTGACTTATGTTGTTTTAAGTACTTTACTTCTTTAGAACTTGATGTAATGAAACAATGACTTGGTATTTTGATGTAAGAGATTTTGACTCTAATTTTCGGTAATGAGATTTGGTTTTAAAGTTTATATTCGTTGCTTTATATACTTTGTTTAATTTATGTTCTGTCTTGTGTTATCTCTGTGCCTATTTACTAGATAATACCCCTCCAAAACTAGTGCATTCCCTTTGAGAGTGACCCTAGCAGAGTTGGGGTGTTACATTTGGTATCAGAGCAGAAGGTTACCAGACTGGGAAAAAGTTTTAAAAACTTTCTGAAAATTATTTTCAAAACCATTTATAAAGAAGCATTTTTCAAGAAAAGTTTTATTCCCCAAAAGCCATTAGCACTTTCCTTATTTCCTCGCTCGAATCTTTTTCTTTTCGTTTTTCAGCATGGTCGATCTTAACCTTCCCGAGGGAGTACCCATACCCAGATGGTTCCGAAGGTACTTGGAAGCTAGGGCCAACGATGCGGGCCCAGCAGACATCCCTCCTCCTCCTCCAGTAGCCGCGGTTCCTCCTCCTCCCGGCACCGCCTTCGCCAAAATATGCAAAGACTTTATAGGAATGGGCGGCAAGAACTTCCTTGGAACTGAGACCTTCGCTGAGGCACGAAACTGGTTAAAGGAGACTGAAGATCTGTTCGTTATCTTCGATATGGAGGATCATAGGAAAGTTCAGTTGGCAGCATGGTTGGTGAAAGAGGAAGCTGCATTTTGGTGGGAAGTCACCAACCCTATCGGACCAATTGAGACTTGGGCAAACTTTAGAGAGAGGTTTGGGCTTAAATTCTTATCGTCAACAGAAGCGAACCTTCAGATGGAGAGGTTCCTGGCACTCAAGCAAGGAGACATGTCTGTTAAGGGAGTACGTGAATAAGTTTAATCAGCTTGCTCAGTTGGGTTTGGATTTAGTCAACACGGCTGAGAAGAAGGCTCTATGATTTGCTCGAGGATTGAGCGAGCCACTCCACACTATGGCCATGACTCATGTGCCCATGGGGGCAACCTTTGAAAGCTTGGTGAATATGGCTCTACTTCATGAGGAAGACAAGGGTGACAAAAAGGAGGTTGAGCTTAATGAGACTCAGAACAAGGTTGACTTCAAGAAGGGAGGCAACAAGAATAACAAGAATAACAAGGGCAACAACAACAATGCTAACAAGCCACGTGAGACGAGGAAGTGCAACTTTTGTGGTATCACGGGACATATAGCTAAAGACTGAAGGAGGAAGAAAAGAAAGTTGGGTGAATGCTTTCACTGCGGGGATACTAGACACATCAATAAGGATTGCCCTAAGAAGCAAGGACAGGGGCAAGGGCAGACACAACGAGCAGGACCTTCTGGAGGGCAGTTGCAGGCTCTCAACACCACTCCAGCTCTTGACCGAGGTAGTAATATTTCTCTAGAAAGCTTTATTTACATTTCTGAATTTCCTGTTCGAACCTTATTTGACTCTGGCGCATCGCATACTTTTATCTCTTCTGATATTGTTGAAAATCTGCACTTAAGTACTAGTCTAGTTGATGATCCCGTTAGTGTTTCAAATCCGATTGGGGGCTCCGCCGATTTATCCAAGATTTGTGTTGATTTGAGGATCTCCATCTTAAGCGTAGAATTCACGTGTAATGCTTATGTTCTCGGATTCATGGGATATGGTTTAATTCTGGGAATGGATTGGTTGTCCAAATATGGAGCCATCCTTGATTGTGAACGAAGGGTAGTGAGGCTCATGACACGCCTTGGTAATACCCTTGAACTTTCTTGTAACCCGAAGGGTCCGGTCATGTTATGTTATGTTGAATCTCTCGACTCGTCCGTCGACAATCTGCACTTCGTGAGAGTAGTCCGAGAATATCCAGATATCTTTGATGAGGTGAAGGGGTTACCCCCTAAACGCGAGATAGACTTCCAAATTTATCTTCTTGATAATGCCAAGCCAGTTTCATTGCCCGTTAGGCATATGGCCCCGCGAGAAAGAAGAGAGCTCAGTAAACAAGTCAAGGAATTGCTCGAGAAAAATTTCATAAGGCGAAGCATTTCTGAATGGGGTGCTCCGGTGGTATTCGCTACTAAGGCGGATGGTTCGCTTCGTCTGTGCGTAGATTATCGTGAGTTAATCAAGCTGACGAAGAAGAATAGGCACCCACTACCAAGAATCGATGATCTTTTTGACCAGCTTGTGGGAGCATCTGTTTTTTCTCAACTCGATCTAGCCACAGGATTCCATCAACTTAGAGTGGCTGAGGATAACATTGACAAAACTGCGTTTAGGACTCCAGATGGGTTCTTCGAATGGCTCGTCATGCGTTCGGGTTAACGAATGCACCCGCGCACTTTGTAGATCTGATGAGTAGGGTGTTTCGGGAATTCCATAACAAGTTCATGGTGGTTTTTGTGGACGATATTCTAATCTTCTAAAAGGATGAAGAAGAGCATGCTAGACACCTCAAGGAAGTCATGGATACGCTTAGAGCACACCAGTTAAAGGCTAAGTTCTCCAAATGCCATTTTTGGAGGGAGGAAGTTCAGTTTCTTGGGCACGTAGTTTCTAAGCAAGGTTTAGCCGTGGACCCCGCAAAGTTAGTTGCGGTGCAAGACTGGAAAATTCCGAAGAATGCAACAGAGGTGAGAAGCTTTCTCGGTTTGGCGGGCTTTTATAGGAAGTTCATTAAGGACTTCGCTAAGATTTCAGCCCCTCTTACTAAGTTAACGAAGAAAAACCTAGCGTTTGCATGGGACATAGAATGTGAGATTGATTTCCAGAGACTCAAGAGAGCCCTCACCACAGCTCCAGTTTTAGCATTACCCGATGGAGGGAAAATGTTTACAGTGTACACAGATGCGTGCGGCACGGGATTAGGCGTTGTCCTAATGCAAGAAGGAAGAGTGATATGCTATGGGGGTAGACAACTTAAAGTTCATGAGAAGAACTATCCCACACATGACTTGGAGTTAGCCGCGATTGTTTTTGCACTTAAAGCTTGGCGCCATTATCTCCTAGGGGAGAGATTCGAGCTGTATACCGACCAAAAATCGCTTAAGTATCTCTTTTCGAAAAAATATTTGAATCTGAGACAACAGCGGTGGATGGAATTCTTGGTCTCATATGACTTCGATATAACTTATACCCCTGGCAAGGGTAACATGGTGGCGAATGCGCTAAGTAGAAAAAGGTTGACTTTGAGCCCCTAAATTGTTGAAATAAAAAGTCTAGAGTTTATAGCGACCTTTGATTTTACGCATGCTGTTGAGTCATTGACTGGTACATTAGCATCTCTTGAGCTAAGACAAACGCTTCTAGATCAAGTAGGGACTTTGCAGAAAGAAGACCCACAGATAGTCGGAATCATGGACAAGTTAATCAGTGGTGAGACGTCAAGTCACCTTGGTAGGTATGCTATTGATTACAAAGGATGGCTAAGGCGCAATGGAAGGCTTTGAGTTCCACTAGTGGGAGACTTAGTAATTAAAGTTCTCAAAGAGGCGCATCACTCGAAGATGACTATACACCCCGGAGGGGATAAGATGTACAGAGATTTGAAACGCATTTTCTTTTGGGCTGGAATGAAAAAGGACGTGGCAGAATTCGTCTCAAAGTGCATGGTGTGCCATCAAGTAAAGGCCGAATCTAAGAAGCCCGGTGGGCTATTACATCATTTGGAGGTCCCGCAATGGAAGTGGGAAAGTATCTCGATGGATTTTGTGGATGGATTGCGTAGGTCGAGGAAGGGGAATACTAGCATATGGGTCATTGTTGATAGACTCACGAAGAGTGCTCACTTCATTCCGGTGAAAAGCAAAAGGATTGCATCATGGCTAGCGTCTATTTACCTTTGAGAGATAGTACGGTTGCACGGGGTTCCTTCTAGCATAGTCAGTGACCATGACCCAATCTTCACTAGCCAGTTTTGGAATAGTCTGCAAGAAGCAATGGGTACGCAACTTAATTTAAGTACAGCCTATCACCCTCAGACGGATGGACAGACCGAAAGGGTAAATAGAGTACTAGAGGATCTTCTGAGGCTATGCATTCTTGATTTTGGTGGTACTTGGGAAGACCATCTCCCTCTCTTGGAGTTTGCTTATAATAATAGCTACCAAGCTAGCATAGGGATGGCACTGTTCGAGGCCTTGTATGGGAGACCATGCAAGTCACCGACTTGTTCATGGGAGACGACTGACAAGCTTATACTTGGGCCTGACATGATAAGGGACACTTCTGAGAAGGTTGAGTTTATTCGAAGACGGATGAAAACGGCCCAAGATAGACAGAAATCGTATGCGGACAAGAGAAGGACAGACCTAGAGTTCGAAGTCGGAGATATGGTTTTCATAAAAGTCTCTCCTTTGCGCAATGTGGTTCGTTTTGGAGCAGTTGGAAAGCTAGCACCGAGATTCGTAGGACCGTTCCCTATCACTGAGAGGATTGGGCAGATGGCCTATAAGGTAGAGTTACCTGAGAGGCTGGCCGGAGTACACAATGTCTTTCACGTCTAGCATCTCCGAAAGTGCCTACACGAATCAGCTGAGGTGGTTGAGCCAAGCATCCTCGAAGGCGTAGAAGTGGAGAAAGAAGCAACGCTGAGGCGAGTTCCTATTCGTATCTTAGGGACGGAGATCAAGAAGCTAAGGAATCGCGAAGTCAAGCTGGTCAAAGTACAGTGGAGTGAAGCCCAAGAAGACGCAACTCGGGAAACCGAGGAGAAGATATGCGCGCTTTACCCATTTCTTTTTGAGGGTACTTTCTCGATCTCTCTTTCCTTTGAGCTTGTAAACCTTTCGTATCATGCTTTTTGCTACCTATGTTTGTTTTGTTAATCTTGTCTTGAGAACCTTAGAACCCTCTTTGGATGTAAACATGTATTTGAAACATGTTATGGTTGATGTTTGCAAATGGTTGCAAGTGTTTGCAAGGGATTTCTAGTGGATGCATGACACACACTAGGCACTAAATCGGCTCAGGCACCTTTTCCTGTTGCATTTGCATGGGTGCTTATACTTGTTCATGGATTAACTTGTTATGCTATCACGTGGATGTTGCATATGGATGATGTTTGTGCACTCATGTAGAAATTTTAAGTTAAGTTAGGAATTTGCATACATGTTGGACTCATTACACTAACATATCTTGCATTAAGGAGGTTTACTGAATCAGTAACCGCCTGATCTTTTGCATTAGATAAGTACATTTACACACACATACTGCATATGTTCATACAGCATTAGAAATCTTTTTAAGGACAATGGTTGCTTGTGAATGATGTTGTGAGTAGATGGATGTGGATGGTAGGATGCGTTCTTCCTAACTTAGAGTTTCGGGGACGAAATCCTTTAAGGAGGGGAGAATGTAACAACCCGTATTTTAATAACGTGTTATAACTATAAATCAAGGCAGAATTAAATTTTAAAATAAGAATCAAGGGAAACGGATTATGCCATTACGTTCGTCTCGAAATTCTTCTTGAAAATGAGTCCGAGTTTACGAAAATCAGAGTCTGTATGACCAAGATATGGCTCTCCAAAATTTCAAAAAATTCAAGAGTTCGAAAAAGTTCGAATTCAAGTTCAAAATTCGAATTTCCAAACCCAGACACACTGGGCGGGAAAAATCCCGCCAGCACCCAGGTCGACTGGGCAGTCGACCCCCCCCCCCCCAGACCAAGTCGACTGGGCAGTCGACTTGGGTGTCGACCTGGTCACCTAGCCTGTTTTTGGGATAGATGTATCTAGTCTCGTTGCCTGTCCAGGTTCATCCCCCTAAACCCTATATAAACATCCCCTGACCCTAGACTCTCTATCACATTCTTATCCGGCCTTATGCTGCTGAAGTTCTGACTAGAAGATAGAGAACAAGGAGGCTATTCAAGACTTCGTTAGAGCTACGTTGATTTGGGGATTTGCGAGAGATTCTACTTCTACTCTTTTGCTTTCTCATTCTATAGACCACGATCTTTAAGACCTTTGTCACTCATAGATCTAAACTGTAAATTTAACATGAACACGATGTAAACTGAAATTATGCCTAAACATGATAACTAGGTTGGATCTACCGTGGTATATCTTTGATCTATGACTACCCCTTTTAGATCTGTTATTTTGGATCTAGTTTTGTACACCCTAGATCTATTCATCTTAAATTTTGACTTGTGGAATATTAGTATGAACTTGATTTGGACATATTCACGTTTAATCTAAAACCCCTCATGACCTTTATCTTGACATGCCTGTGATGTTGAAATTATTATTGGGGTTACTATCTTATGTCAATCCTTTACAATGTCTATCACCATATTTTGCCAAGTTAATGTTGAGACCCTATTTCATATGCCTGTAATGTTATAATCATCATGCTTAACTTGTGAACACCTTTACCGTCCTATGACTATCCTTTTTGTGTTATATCCCTATTTTGACATGTTGTATTAATACGAATTCACGTACGTTGGGGATACGTTTTTGGGTAGATTAGGCAGACTTGAAATTGGCTATGGAATTGACATGATATGACATGAAAATATGACATGAAAACTTGACATGAGAATAAGCTTGAAACATGAATTTGGGACATGACAATTAGATAACTTGAAAGTGGCAACTCGAGGTTGGGTTGAATTTGCAATGTAAATCTACCCGGAACCGCTCGGCAAATCCAGTAGTTGCAAATAATAGGACCCAATGTGGGTAGTTGGTCATATAGCACTTTAAACCCGAGGTTAGACTAGGTTATGGTGTAAAGCTGCCCGGACGGGCCCGGCACATCCAGTAACCATAACCAAGTCTAATGTGAGAGGTTGGGGTGCGTTAAGTAAATTAATGCCACATGGTAAGGTTAAGTCGTGGACCACTTGAATACACTTAACTAGTTTGATACATGTTTGGATAGGGTTAAGTCATGACCTTTTTAATGACAATACTTATCCCATTAGAAATCCTAGCCACGTGGTCTCTTTCAGCAGTAACCCACTTAGAAGTATCACGATACCCTGGGGACTAGGCAGGGTGGGGCACGATTACTGGGCTGATTGTAAGCGACCAAGAATAACGGCTGAGTGAGGTGCGCCAGTGTAGGTTCAGGCAGACTAGGGTCGTGCACTTAGTCCGGAGTTGAAAAAGTAGGCATGGGCACCCGTAGTACTACATTGTGCGTGCTTGATTTGTGTCAGTGGTTGACACCCTAGGACCTGATACACCCTAGGGTGGACCTAGCACATGTGACTACATTCCGCGATTGGGTCGTATAACACCGACACACGATGAGTAAAGCCGATCGATTAGGATGGACTGTTGGACCCCGTATTGGGTCATTTCATGTTATTGGGTTTAGGGATCATTTTTGGATTTATACTTGACATGGATTTGGACACTAGTACAGTTAGTGGAGTAAACCTTGTATATGCGATGCCACTCTTATCTTGTTACCTTCTATTTTCATGCCTGTCCAGTTATTATCTTTATTTTTAATCTCAGTTTGTCATGTCCAGTTAATTTTATTAGTTTTTATGCTGATAGTCTCTAGGTCTTACCAATTTTTTTGACTGACCCATTTTCTTCCACCTCTTTTTCTTTCGTTTCCCCCCGGTTCTCAGGGAGGAAACTCTAGCTCTTAGCTTGGACTTTGCTTGCTTTCTGACAGCTCATGTACGGTTTGGTCTTGAGCTATGTTATGGCTCCACTCATGCTCTTTTTGGGGAATAATATTTGACTTATGTTGTTTTAAATACTTTGCTCCTTTAGAAGTTGATGTAATGAAACAATGACTTGGTATTTTGATGTAAGAGGTTTTGACTCTAATTTTCAGTAATGAGATTTGGTTTTAAAGTTCATATCCGCTGCTTTATATACTCTGTTTAATTTATATTCTGTCTTGTGTTATCTCTCTCCCTGTTTACTAGATAATACCCCTCCAAAACTAGTGCATTCCCTTTGAGAGTGACCCTAGCGGCGGTGGGGTGTTACACAAATGATGAGTGTTATAGATGCTTTAAAATGTAGAATAGCAAACATGCGGCAGTGTTTTACCTGATTACTTAGACATTAAGCAACCTGCTCAATCAATACGAAAATATGAATATTCTACTAATATTTGAAAACTTTTTCGCCTTATTCACACAAATTGTACTTCCAAAGTCGAAACGTGTTTTTAAAAATACTATTATTTATTGATGAGTATTATATGTACTTGAAATGGTAGAATTTCAAACATGCGGCAGTGTTTTACTTGATTACTTGAGCACCAAGAAACCTACTTATTCGATGCAAACATGAAAGTTTCACTTATATTTTGAAACTTTCTTGATCTTATTGGTGCGGATCCAGGGTCCAAACGGTAATATGCAAATGATGGGTGCTATAGATGCTTTAAAATGTAGAATAACAAACATGCGGCAGTGTTTTACCTGATTACTTAGTCACTAAGCAACCTACTCAGTCAATATGAAAATATGAATATTCTACTAATATTTGAAAATTTTTCGTCTTATTCACACAAATTCTACTCCCAAAGTCGAAACGTGTTTTTAAAAACACTATTATTTAATGATGATTGTTATATGTATTTGAAATGATAGAGTTTCAAACATGCAGCAGTGTTTTGCCTGGTTACTTGAACACCAAGAAACCTACTTATTCGATGCAAACATCAAAGTTTCACTTATATTTTGAAACTTTCTTGACCTTATTGGCGCGGATCAAGGGTCCAAAGGGTAATATGCAAATGATGAGTGTTATAGATGCTTTAAAATATAGAATAGCAAACATGCGGCAGTGTTTTACCTGATTACATAGTCACTAAGCAACCTGCTCAGTCAATATGAAAAAATGAATATTCTACTAATATTTGAAAACTATTTGAAATGATAGAGTTTCAAACATTCAGCAGTGTTTTGCCTGGTTACTTGAACACCAAGAAACCTACTTATTCGATGCAAACATCAAAGTTTCACTTATATTTTGAAACTTTCTTGACCTTATTGGCGTGGATCCAGGGTCCAAACGATAATATGCAAATGATGAGTGTTATAGATGCTTTAAAATATAGAATAGCAAACATGCAGCAGTGTTTTACTATTTGCGAACAAATTAACAACTGTAGACAATTGTTTAATCCGTTCGGTTTTCCTAAACAACAAGGATTGTTGTAGAGGGTGTCGAACTCTGGGACCAAAAATATTTTAATTAATAAATCCACTCAAGTTATTCCAGAATTTTGATTGAATTGCAAATTGACATAAAATAAAAAAAAGCGAGTTTTTAACAATAAAGAAAGTAATTAGGGGATAATGACATAGATTAGATTAATATTCATCAATAGCCAATCGAATAAATACATATCTAAATCATGTTTCTGTCACAAACATGAATCAACTATAATTAGGTTTCTAGAAACAAATATGTAAATAACAACAAGTATAGCCTATGCAGGAGCTCAGCTCTTAAACAACCATAGTCTATCAGGACAGATTCACTATTTTATTTCTAAAACCCTAAATATTAAATCTAAATCTGATAAGTGTTAGATCGAACTCGAATATACCGTGTGAAGGAGCATAGCTCTTAAACGACACAGGGTATGAAGGTTCAGATCTAACCCTTAGTTCAAATCTAGATCTACATACCTGAAGTTCTAATCTTTTGGCTATGTGATTCATATTGAATCATATCTATTAGCGTCATCACCCCCTAATAAAAGAGGATTAGCTAGAAAATGCTAAAAGAAAATAAAAAGAAAATAACAGACATGAACATAAATAAAATGCAAATAAAAACTAAATAGAAGAGAGAAAGAAGAGTTTTATTCCAAGAAAAGGATTATCGAATAAAACTGTGTGTGTTTTACAATGAATGAGATATAGTGTATTTATAGCTGATATGACAAAGACTACTTGGCAAATTCCACAATGTGGGACTAAAGAATTAGCCCAAATAACACATAAGCTAGTGTGAACGGGGTTGTAGAGTAAGAGGCCTTGTAAGTGAGCCAGTGTGAACACGTGCAGTGCATGAATGAGAAGCCTTGCAAAGGAGCTAATGTGAACGCTACATGAGTGAAATGGTCTGCAATTGAGCCAATGTGAACACAATATGAGTCTTTAGTGAGCCAAATCTACCCAACTAAACTCTAATTGCAACCGTTCTTCAAGCTTTAAACTCTTCAAGCTTTAGTAATTTTAACTTCCCTCTTTTTCAGCAAATTCGTCATGCTTTATTCGTCAAATGCTCTAAACCATGATTCTTGTCAACAATCTGAAAACACAGCTATAAATACACAATATCAATTATTTAAAAGATAAAATAAGACAAATATGCAGATAAAATATACAAATTTACATGTATATCAAATACCCCCACACTTATCTTTTTATTCGTCCTCGAATAAACTAAACTAAGATATGTCACACTTTCGTAGGAAACACGATTCCATTTAGCGTATGCAACAAGCCGTTAAACCTCTAGGTGTCCCCAGTAGGACGAGTGTTGTTTCGTGAGGGTTTTCAGCGGATACTACCCACAAAATCCAAAGCGTCTCATGTACGCAGATTAATCAAACAATATATTTAAAGTCTTTCACATTCCAAGGATTTCACCTAACTTCAATAATAACGGTTTAGCCCCAAATTGTCCATCCCATAATTAGTGCAAAAATGAACAAAATTTTTCAAGCTGAATCGTAATTCCTTGATAACACTGTAATTGTCTTGAAGGTTAAGAGCGTGGTGTCAACCAAAGTTCTACACATCGACAATGTGCACCCAATCATTTCTTTATTCTTTTTTTTTTCTTTTTTTTGAATGATTTTGTACCAATGTAACTGTAATGTATTGGATATGAGTTATGCATAGATGAAGGAAAATTTTGTAAGTTCTAAAAATATTCTAGACAAGAGGGCAAGTGTATTAGTTGAACTTCAAATTACAAAAGATAAAGTAATACTAAGGCACATATGAACATTTTTATTTCCTTTCATCTTGTCTACTACAATCCTCACTTCCAAGTACAGTAGAATGGATGTGGATGGAATGGAATTGAATGCTTTTATAATCAAGAATGATGAATGACTATTTTATTTAGAGAGACTCTCTCTTTATTTCTTTTTTTTTCTCTTTTATTTTTTTCCTTTTTTTCTCTTTTTTTTCTTTTTTCACGATGAATGAAGAATGGAGATGGAATGGAATGATACTGTACATTATTTCATTTGATTCCTCCTCTACTAAGCCAACACTTCATGAAAGGAAAGTTTTGTGCCCTAGTTACTCTACTTCTATAACCTTAATTCAACACACAAGTCTGGATTGATGTTATACAAAAAGCTGAAAGGAATGATAAGCAAAGTTTCGTAAGATAGATAACCCATATAAAATAGGATGTGGTATATGGTTATCTTACCTTTAAACAAGTACGGAGTGGGTAATGTGATATTGGTATAAAAAGTGACATTTTTGACCTTTAAACAAAGGTTCTTGAGTATACCAATATAAGATAAACTTGTCGAAACATGGATGTAAATCGACTAAAACTTGGGTTTGAATAATGTAGGGTATCGAAGAAGAATGCTACAATGAGTCATTTCTCCTTAATTGGGCCAAGTGGATTTTAGAACTTACGATTTTGAAAATTTGAGTGGAAAAGAAAATATTATGCATGAAAATGAACTCAGAAAATCAAACAAATGTAGGTGCAAAATCATTTTTATTTCTTGATTTTTTTTTGATTATTTTTACTTGCACATTCTAACATGTATAACAAAGGTTGACACACTTACTCCAGAACAAGACTAACGTCTGCACAGTGTCAAGCTAGCATCTTAAAAAGACACATTACGACTCAATGAATAAATAATGTTCATTCTCATCACCCAAAAATTCAACTTATCAAATAAGAACCAAGGTGTTATTTATAAATTTTAAGTTAATCCTTGTTCAATGAATGACCTACTTCATAAAATTTGATTGCTGATATCATGTACATTCACCCCCACACTTGAGTGTGACTGTGTCCTCACAGTCGTTAATCAGACATATCTTAGTGAAAGGGAAATAAAAATTAAGAGGGTCAGCACGGCTTACCGGATGTGTGTGCAGAAAATACGCAGTCATCGAATAGATGTACCGGTCCACAATGGACCAATGGATCAGTCTCATTAAGATTATGAGACATAGCTTCAGCACAAAAAACCAAATCATAAAGAATTTTGTATCACATTTTAGATTTGGAAAAACAAATTTTGTTTTTTCAAAAGTTTGAGTTGCTAATTTTAAAATTTTGAGCTTACAATTGATCCTAAAATCAAATTGAATTTCTATAGCAACTAAAGAGAGGTCATCGAGCCGGGGTTCAATAAAAGTTTCAAAAACAAAATTTGATTTGTTCAGATGATGTATAAATTGAGAGACGCGTGCATCAATCTCACCCCCACACTTGTTTTGAGAAATATTGTTCAGTTTTGCTTTGGCATTTGAAATGTTGTTGACTAAAGGTTTATTCATAAACCTAAAGTCAAAACCAAACAAATGAATTTTCAGTAAATTTCGAAATTGTATTTTCTCAAAAACAGCGTTATTCCAGAAAGAGTTCATATATTGCAGAAATTTATCATTGAAAAACAAGTGATCATAGTGAGGTTCAGTTGAAACGATCAAGTCGCAAGGAGTTTCAACAATTTCAGAAAAATCATCATCATGTTTGAAATCACATTCAACAGTTCCGTTGTTTTCAACCTCAAGAATTTCAAAGTTTTCAAATGTTTCATTTTCAATTTCAGACCCAACAACATTATCGTCAATCAGCTCAAGAAGTTTTCGCTCATCAAAGTCGTCCTCACCTAAACAGTTGTTACCAACTTCGTCATTTCTTTCAAGTTGGCAGTCTAAAGTTGCTAACATTTCAAAATTTTCATAATCTGAGAGAGGAAGATCAAATTGAAGATTGACGTCCTTGTGTTCAATAAAATTTAAATTCAAATCAATTATAGAAATTTCAACAAATTCATTAAGCTTTTCATCAATCTCAAAAGTTGTAAGTAGAAAATTTTCGATTGCAGTAAGAGTTGAATTTTCAGTAGAAGCATGAGTTTGAGTTTGAATTTCACTTTCACAGAAATCATTGTTTTGCACAAGAGATTTTTCAAAATTTTCATTTTCATCAGCAGTCATATCGTCGGAATCATCAATAATCGTCACGTAATGTTGTGACGAAGTTACTGGTTGATTAGTTGTTTCAAAAGAAACGTGGGCAGAAACTTGTTTATTGCTAGATTGAGATTTATAGTTGTTGAACAAGTTTGTAACTTCAGTTTGAAGAAGAGAAATTTGATAAACAGTCCGATAAGAAACTTGTTCGCTATTGTCCATTCTTTGAGCCAGTTCTTCGATGTAAGTCAAGCCAAGTTTCATGGAATCCTCAAAGTCATCAACATCATTAGTTCCCTCAAGTAATTGATTTTCTAGATTTTTTCCAAAATTCAATGGTGTATTGAGACAGTTCTTCAATGATACGCATGTTTTCGATATTTTTATTTTTAGAATCTTGTTTTTCATCTAAAGTTCGCGCCCATTCCTTGATTTCCTCGCAACAATTCCAAATGTCATGCATTAATTGATCAATTTCACTCAAGCTCTCTTCTATCAAATTGGTTAACACACCAGACTTCAAAATGTTGTTTTTTAGATTCGTCGTTTCTATGTGTTCCTCACTGGTTGACCTTAAAAATTCATCCACCTCATCTCTTAGAAGTCGTTCATTATTTATTTTCCAAAACCAACATTGCCAAAAATTTAGCTTGTTCGCAACACATTTTTCATATTCGATAACCATCGTATTATGAAAATCATTTTGGTGTTCAAAATTTTCGTTGAAACCCGTGTTGAAATTGTTTTGAAATTCAGCATTTTGCTTATCCATTTGCGCTAATAGTCTCCTCATCTCAGATAAATTCTCCTCAATCGTAGAATGGCAGTTTTCATATTGTAGAGCAACAGTTTGTTGAGCGTTGTGGAAATTATTCGAAAAGTTTTCAGCTTGAAATTCATTTTGATTTGAATTGAAACCAAAATCATTTAAGTTTTGGAAAGAATCAAAATTTTGGTTATACATGGGGCAAGCGCGCATGTACTAGAAGAAGAGAGTTTTTTGTTGTTGTTGAAGAAATCATTTGCAAAACTTGTCGCTCAAAAGAAGCTCTTAAAAAAATACGTTAAAATTAACAACTTTGGATTATAAGAATACAAGTCCAGGCCAGGTTCGGACAGGGATTATCAGTGTGCCACGAATCATCGTAGAAACACGACTGAAGGTTTAAGAACCTGTTTGAGTTCTAGACTCTACCGTTCCTTAGACACCTCAGAGAGTATCAATCCTAATTGTAATTTAACGAATATTTTGTCTTATGAGCTTTGGGGAATCCTCGATTCGATTTCAAAAATAAACTTTTCAATTAATCCCACGTTTGTTTTTAAAATTTTATACCACACATCAATAGGCGAAATATTCAGTCACAGAATGAACAGTCTCAGAACAGTCACAGACCAGGAAATTACAGAATTTTTTTTGTACAAGCAAGCCGATGCCCTACAGAAGATTTTTACAAGCAATGTCTATATTTTTTTTTATTTGCAGCAGCAGTCCCTGTAGAGTTTAGAAAAATCTCACCTCAATCGGCAGTCCGTCCAGTGCAATTGAGTAGCGCTAGCGCGTTCACACCCCACTTGGTGTGCAACCGCTCCAATCAAATCTGTTTGCAAATCACTTGGCTGAACTCTTCACTTCTCGTTGGCCTTTGAATTGATTTCTTTGCTTGACTTCGATTCCTTGATTTGTTTGGTTGAGCCTTGAATTCTTTCTGGTTTGGCCTTTGTTTGAGTTGTCTCTCTCTTTTTTGACTTTTTTTTTCTGGAAGGAAAACTAAAATGGCACTAAAACAAAAACAAAAGAAAACTAAGGCTAATAAAAAAAATTAAACAAAGAGATGAAATCTCTTTCTTCCTTTTTTTTAAGAAACACAAGAAAATATATAACAAACAAAGAAAACAATTTTTTAAAAAAAAGGATTTGGGAAAAGAAAGCTAGAACCAACTTACAAAATTCAAAGAAGAGAAAAGGTTTATTTTTTTTTTAAAGGGAATAGGGAGAACTATAAACTATGAGAAGAAGAAAAAACAATGGAAGAGGATGGGGTATATGTAGAACAGAAGAAAGAAAATTGGAAAGAATTGAAAGAGGATTTTTTTTTTTGGAAAAGGAATGTATTTATACAAGGAATATTAAAAAAGCAGAGAAGTTTGGAAAGAAATTAAAGAAATTAAAGGAAAGGAATTGTAGTAAAAGCAATTTTTTTCTTTTTAAGAGAATTGCTGAAAAATAGAAAGAGATTGTGGAAATTTGGAAAGAAATAATGGAAAAGAGGGGAAAGAAATTGGAACGAAATTAATGAAAGAAAGGGAAGGAAATAAATGAAGAAAGAATGTTAATGAATAGAAAAGAAAGTAGAAAAGGAAAGAGATCAAACTAAATTTGCAAGTTTTTTTTAATTAGAATTGTTGTAAAAGTAGAGGTGTGGAAAGGTGGAAAGAAATTTGAAAGAAAAAGAAAAGAATTAAAAGAAAGGAATTGTCTGAAAAGTTGAATTTTTTGTTATGGAAATGTTGAAAGGAGGAAGCAAGATGCAAATAAAAGTGGAAATAAATAAATAAAAATGCAATTTTTTTTATTGTTATCAAAATAGAAGAGAGAGAAGAGATTGTGTAGAAGAAAAATCGAAAAGAAGTAAATGAAAGATTGGATAGAAATAGATGGAAAGAAATTGAATCGACATTAATTAGAAAAATTGGAAAATTTTTATTTTTTAGAAACTTGGAAAGAAATCGATTTGTGAAACAATTGCAAGGAGGAAGAGAAATAGAAGAGAAGGAAAGAAAATCATAAAAAGATTTGTTTTTTTTTAATTCATAAAAATTGTAAAAAGGAAAAAAAAATTATGGAGAGATGTCAAGAAAGAAGGAAAGCAACAAAGAAAGGAAACAAAACAAAAGGCAAGAATTTTTTTTCTCTTATTTGGTAGATATACGGTATCAAAAATCAAATACCAAATCAACCAACAAGTTTTTTTTTATCTATGCTAGAAAACAAAAGGGAACAAAATAAAATAAAAATATTTTTTGTGTTTTTTTTAATATTAAGAAAAAGAAAATTATAACCCGAAGGATTTAAATACAAAAATTATTTTGGTCCCCGGCAACGGCGCCAAAATTTGTTTGCGAACAAATTAACAACTGTAAACAATTGTTTAATCCGTTCGGTTTTCCTAAACAACAAGGTTTGTTGTAGAGGGTGTCGAACTCTGGGACCAAAAATATTTTAATTAATAAATCCACTCAAGTTATTCCAGAATTTTGATTGAATTGCAAATTGACAGAAAATAAACAAAAAGCGAGTTTTTAACAATAAAGAAAGTAATTAGGGGATAATGACATATATTAGATTAATATTCATCAATAGCCAATCGAATAAATACAGATCTAATTCATGTTTCTGTCACAAACATGAATCAACTATAATTAGGTTTCTAGAAACAAATATGTAAATAACAACAATTATAGCCTATGCAGGAGCTCAGCTCTTAAACAACCATAGGCTATCAGGACAGATTCACTATTTTATTTCTAAAACCCTAAATATTAAATCTAAATCTGATAAGTGTTAGATCGAACTCGAATATACCCTGTGAAGGAGCACAACTCTTAAACGACATAGGGTATGAAGGTTCAGATCTAACCCTTAGTTCAAATCTAGATCTACATACATGAAGTTCTAATCTTTTGGCTATGTGATTCATATTGAATCATATCTATTAGCGTCATCACCCCCTAATCAAAGAGGATTAGCTAGACATAGCTAAAAGAAAATAACAGACATGAACATAAATAAAATGCAAATAAAAACTAAATAGAAGAGAGAAAGAAGAGTTTTATTCCAAGAAAAGGATTACAGAATAAAACTGAGTGTGTTTTACAATGAATGAGATATAGTGTATTTATAGCTGATATGACAAAGACTACTTGGCAAATTCCACAATGTGGGACTAAAGAATTAGCCCAAATAGCACATAAGCTAGTGTGAACGGGGTTGTAGAGTAAGAGGCCTTGTAAGTGAGCCAGTGTGAACACGTGCAGTGCATGAATGAGAAGCCTTGCAAAGGAGCTAGTGTGAACGCTACATCAGTGAAATGGTCTGCAATTGAGCCAATGTGAACACAATATGAGTCTTTAGTGAGCCAAATCTACCCAACTAAACTCTAATTGCAACCGTTCTTCAAGCTTTAAACTCTTCAAGCTTTAGTAATTTTAACTTCCCTCTTTTTCAGCAAATTCTTCGTGCTTTATTCAACAAATGCTCTAAACCATGATTCTTGTCAACAATCTGAAAACACAGCTATAAATACACAATAACAATTATTTAAAAGATAAAATAAGATAAATATGCGGATAAAATATACACATTTACGTGTATATCATTTACCTGATTACTTAGTCACTAAGCAACCTGCTCAGTCAATATGAAAAAATGAGTATTCTACTAATATTTGAAAACTTTTTCCTCTTATTCACACAAATTCTTCTCGCAAAGTCGAAACGTGTTTTTAAAAACACTACTATTTAATGATGAGTATTATATATAATTAAAATGGTAGAGTCTCAAACATTCGGCAGTATTTTACCTGATTACTTGAGCACCAAGAAACCTACTTATTCGATGCAAACATCAAACATTCACTTATATTTTCAAACTTTCTTGATCTTATAGGCGCGGATCCAGGGTCCAAAGGGTATTATGCAAATAATGAGTGTTATAGATGTTTTAAAATGTAGAATAGCAAGCACGCGGCAGTGTTTTACCTGATTACTTAGTCACTAAGCAACCTGCTCTGTCAGTATGAAAATATGAATATTCTACTAATATTTGAAAACTTTTTCGTCTTATTCACAAAAATTCTACTCCCAAAGTCGATAGGAGTTTTTAAAAACACTATTGTTTAATGATGAGTATTGTATGTATTTTAAATGGTAGAGTTTCAAACATGCGGCAGTGGTTTACCTGATTACTTGAGCACCAAGAAACCTACTTATTCGATGCAAACATCAAAGATTCACTTATTTTTTGAAACTTTCTTGATCTTGTTGGCACGGATCCAGGGTCCAAACGGTAAAATGCAAATGATGAGTGTTATAGATGCTTTAAAATGTAGAATAGCAAACATACGGCAGTGTTTTACCTGATTACTTAGTCACTAAGCAACCTGCTCAGTCAATATGAAAATACGAATATTCTACTAATATTTGAAATCTTTTTCATCTTATTCACACAAATTCTACTCCTAAAGTTGAAACATTGTTTTTAAAACACTATTATTTAATGATGAGTATTATATGTATTTGAAATGGTAGAGTTTCAAGCATGCGGCAGTGTTTTACCGGGTTACTTGAACACCAAGAAACCTACTTATTCGATGCAAACATCAAAGTTTCACTTATATTTTGAAACTTTCTTAATCCTATTATCACGGATCCAGGGTCCAAACAGTAATATACAAATGATGAGTGTTATGGATGCTTTAAAATGTAGAATAGCAAACATGCGGCAGTGTTTTACCTGATTACTTAGTCACTAAGCAACCTGCTCAATCAATATGAAAATATTAATATTCTACTTAAATTAGAAAACTTTTTTGTCTTATTCACAAAAATTCTTCTCCTAAAGTCGAAACGTGTTTTTAAAAACCCTATTATTTATTGATGTGTATTATATGTATTTTAAATGGAAGAGTTTCAAACATGCAACAGTGTTTTACCTGATTGCTTGAGCACCAAGGAACCTACTTATTCGACGCACACATCAAAGTTTCCCTTATATTTAGAAACTTTCTTGATCTTATTGGCGCGAATCCAGGGTCCAAACGGTAATATGCAAATGATGAGTGCTATAGATGCTTTAAAATGTAGAATATCAAACATGCGGCAGTGTTTTACTTGATTACTTAGTCACTAAGCAACCTGCTCAGTCAATATGAAAATATGAATATTCTACTAATATTTGAAAACTTTTTCGTCTTATTCGCACAAATTCTACTCCAAAAGTCGAAATGTGTTTTTAAAAACACTATTGTTTAATGATGAGTATTATATGAATTTGAAATGGTAGAGTTTAAAACATGTGGCAGTGTTTTACCTGATTACTTGAGCACCAAGAAACCTACTTATTCGATGCAAACATCAAAGTTTAACTTATATTTTGAAACTTTCTTGACCTTATTGGCGAGGATCCAGGGTTCAAATGGTAATATGCAAATGATGAGTGTTATAGACGCTTTAAAATGTAGAATAGCAAACATACGGCTGTGTTTTACCTGATTACTTAGTCACTAAGCAACCTGCTCAGTCAATATGAAAAAATTGAATATTCTGCTAATATTTGAAAACTTTTTCGTCTTATTCACACAAATTCTACTCCCAAAGTCAAAACGTGTTTTTAAAAACACTATTATTTAATGGTGAGTATTATATGTATTTGAAATGGTAGAGTTTAAAACATGCGGCAGTGTTTTACCAGATTACTTGAGCACCAAGAAACCTACTTATTCGATGAAACATCAGAGTTTCACTTATATTTCGAAGCATTCTTAATCTTATTGGCGTGGATCCAGGGTCCAAACGGTAATATGCAAATGATGAGTGTTATAGATGCTTTAAAATGTAGAATAGCAAACATGCGACAGTGTTTTACCTGATTACTTAATCACTAAGCAACCTGCTCAGTTAATATGAAAATATGAATATTCTACTAATATTTGAAAACCTTTTCGTCTTATTCACACAAATTCTACTACTAAAGTCGAATTGTGTTTTTAAAAACACTATTTTTTAATGATGAGTATTATATGTATTTGAAATGGTAGAGTTTCAAACATGCGGCAGTGTTTTACATGATTACTTGAGCACCAAGAAACCTACTTATTCGATGCAAACATCAAAGTTTCACTTATGATATGAAACTTTCTTGATCTTATTGGCGCGGATCCAGGGTCCAAACGGTAATATGCAAATGATGAGTGTTACAGATGCTTTAAAATGTAGAATAGCAAACATGCAGCAGTATTTTTTCTGATTACTTAGTCACTAAGCAACCTGCTCACTCTATATGAAAATATTAATACTCTACTAATATTTAAAAAAAATTCGTTTTATTCATACAAATTCTACTCCCAAAGCCGAAATGTGTTTTTAAAAACACTATTATTTAATGATGAGTATTGTATGTATTTGAAATGGTAGAGTTTCAAACATGCGGCAGTGTTTTACCTGATTACCTGAGCACCAAGAAACCTACTTATTCGATGCAAACATTAAAATTTTACTTATATTTTGAAACTTTCTTAATCTTATTGGCGCGGATCCCGGGTCCAAACGGTAATATTCAAATGATGAGTGTTATAGATGCTTTAAAATGTAGAATAGCAAACATGCGGCAGTGTTTTACTTGATTACTTAGTCACTAAGCAACCTGCTCAATCAATATGAAAATATGAATATTCTACTTAAATTTGAAAACTTTTTTGTCTTATTCACTAAAATCCTACTCCCAAAGCCGAAACGTGTTTTTAAAAACACTATTATTTATTGATGTGTATTATATGTATTTGAAATGGAAGAGTTTCAAACATGCAGCAGTGTTTTACCTGATTACTTGAGCACCAAGGAACCTACTTATTCGATGCAAACATCAAAGTTTCCCTCGTATTTTGAAACTTTCTTGATCTTATTGGCGTGGATCCAGGGTCCAAATGGAAATATGCAATGATGAGTGTTATAGATGCTTTAAAATGTACAACAGCAAACATGCGGCAGTGTTTTACTTGATTACTTAGACACTAAGCAACCTGCTCAGTCAACATGAAAATATGAATATTCTACTAATATTTGAAAACTTTTTCGTCTTATTCACACAAATTCTACTCCCAAAGTCGAAACGTGTTTTTAAAAATACTATTGTTTAACGATGAGTATTATATGAATTTGAAATGGTAGAGTTTAAAATATGCGGCAGTGTTTTACCTGATTACTTGAGTACCAAGAAACCTACTTATTCGATGCAAACATCAAAGTTTCACTTATATTTTGAAACTTTCTTAACGTTATTGGCGAGGATCCAGGGTCCAAATGGTAATATGCAAATGATGAGTGTTATAGACGCTTTAAAATGTAGAATAGCAAACATACGGCAGTGTTTTACCTGATTACTTAATCACCAAGCAACCTGCTCAGTCAATACGAAAAAAATGAATATTCTACAAATATTTGAAAACTTTTTCGTCTTATTCACACAAATTCTACTCATAAAGTCGAAACGTGTTTTTCAAAACACTATTGTTTAATGATGAGTATTATATGTATTTGAAATGGTAGAGTTTCAAACATGCGACAGTGTTTTACCGGGTTACTTGAGCACTAGGAAACCTACTTATTTGATGCAAACATCAAAGTTTCACTTATATTTTGAAACTTTCTTGATCTTATTGGCACGGATCCAGGTTCCAAACGGTAATATAAAAAAGATGAGTGTTATAGATGCTTTAAAATGTATAATAGCAAACATGCGGCAGTGTTTTACTTGATTACTTAGTCACTAAGCAACCTGCTCAATCTATATGAAAATACGAATATTCTACTAATATTTAAAAAAAAATTCATTTTATTCTCACAAATTCTACGCCCAAAGTCGAAACGTGATTTTAAGAACACTATTATTTAATGATGAGTATTTTATGTTTTTGAAATGGTAGAGTTTCAAACATGCAGCAGTGTTTTACCTGATTACGTGAGCAACAAGAAACCTACTTATTCGATGCAAACATCAAAGTTTCACTTATATTTTGAAACTTTATTGATCTTATTTCGGCGGATCCAGGTTCCAAACGGTAATATGCAAATGATGAGTGTTATAGATGCTTTAAAATGTAGAATAGCAAACATGCGGCAGTGTTTTACCTGATTACTTAGTCACTAAGCAACCTGCTCAATCAATACGAAAATATGAATATTCTACTAATATTTGAAAACTTTTTCGTCATATTCACACAAATACTACTCCTAAAGTCGAAACGTGTTTTTAAAAACACTATTATTTAATGATGAGTATTTATGTATTTCAAATGGTAGTGTTTCAAACATGCAGCAGTGTTTTACCTGATTACTTGAGCACCAAGAAACCTACTTATTCGATGCAAACGTCAAAGTTTCCCTTATATTTTGAAACTTTCTTGATCTTATTGGCACGGATCCAGGGTCCAAAGGGTAATATGCAGATGATGAGTGTTATAGATGCTTTAAAATGTAGAATAGCAAACATGCGGCAGTGTTTTACCTGATTACTTAGACACTAAGCAACCTGCTTAGTCAATATGAAAATATGAATATTGTACTAATATTTGAAAACTTTTTCGCCTTATTCACACAAATTGTACTCCCAAAGTCGAAACGTGTTTTTAAAAATACTATTATTTATTGATGAGTATTATATGTACTCGAAATGGTAGAATTTCAAACATGCGGCAGTGTTTTACCTGATTACTTGAGCACCAAAAAACCTACTTATTCGACGCAAACATGAAAGTTTCACTTATATTTTGAAACTTTCTTGATCTTATTAGCGCGGAACCAAGGTCCAAACGGTAATATGCAAATGATGAGCGTTATAGATGCTTTAAAATGTAGAATAGCTAACATGCGGCAGTATTTTAGCCGATTATTTAGTCACTAAGCAACCTGCTCAGCCAATATGAAAATATGAATATTCTACTAATATTTGAAAACTTTTCGTCTTATTCACACAAATTCTACTCCCAAAGTCAAAACGTGTTTTTAAAAACACTATTATTTAATGATGAGTGTTATATGTATTTGAAATGATAGAGTTTCAAATATGCAGCAGTGTTTTGCATGGTTACTTGAACACCAAGAAACCTACTTATTCGATGTAAACATCAAAGTTTCACTTATATTTTGAAACTTTCTTGAACTTATTGGCGCGGATCCAGGGTCCAAACGGTAATATGCAAATGATGAGTGTTATAGATGCTTTAAAATGTAGAATATCAAACATGCGGCAGTGTTTTTCCTGATTACTTAGTCACTAAGCAACCTGCTCGGTCAATATGAAAAAATGAATATTCTACTAATATTTCAAAACATTTTCCTCTTATTCACACAAATTCTTCTCCGAAAGTTGAAACGTGTTTTTAAAAACACTACTATTTAATGATGAGTATTATATATATTTAAAATGGTAGAGTTTCAAACATTCGGCAGTATTTTACCTGATTACTTGAGGCCTAAGAAACCTACTTATTCGATGCAAACATCAAAGTTTCACTTATATTTTGAAGCTTTCTTGATCTTATAGGCGCGGATCCAGGGTTCAAATGGTAATATGCAAATAATGAGTGTTATAAATGTTTTAAAATGTAGAATAGCAAGCGCGCGGCAGTGTTTTACCTGATTACTTAGTCACTAAGCAACCTGCTCTGTCAATATGAAAATATGAATATTCTACTAATATTTGAAAACTTTTTCTTCTTATTCACAAAAATTCTACTTCCAAAGTCGATAGGAGTTTATAAAAACACTATTATTTAATGATGAGTATTGTATGTATTTGAAATGGTAGAGTTTCAAACATGCTGCAGTGGTTTACCTGATTACTTGAGCACCAAGAAACCTACTTATTCGATGCAAACATCAAAGTTTCCCTTATTTTTTGAAACTTTCTTGATCTTATTGGCGCGGATCCAGGGTCCAAACGGTAAAATGCAAATGATGAGTGTCATAGATGCTTTATATTGTAGAATAGCAAACATACGACAGTGTTTTACCTGATTACTTAGTCACTAAGCAACCTGCTCGGTCAATATAAAAATACAAATATTCCACTAATATTTGAAAACTTTTTCGTCTTATTCACACAAATTCTACTCCTCAAGTCGAAACTTGTTTTTTAAAACACTATTATTTAATGATGAGTATTATATGTATTTGAAATGGTAGAGTTTCAAATATGCGGCAGTGTCTTACCGGGTTTGTAATAACCTGGAAATCTGAGCCAGTTTAAAATTTTAATTTTGGCAAATTTAATGAATTTTGAATATTTAAAATAGATTATTTTAAATAATAACGACGGAAAATTCATTTTGAATACAATTCGAGCGTATATATTTATATAGTTTGTCGTTAGAATATAAATATTTATTTTAAATTATAAAAGGAATTGAAAATGGCGTGATAGTTCGATAATTCGATTTCAAAGTTCAAATGAATGTACAGGATTCAAAATAAACCGGAATTTGGTGAAACCAAAAATAATAGAATCTATTTGAGAATATCTTTCCAACGAATCCGAAAAATCAAAATTTCATAGCGGGAATCAAAAGATATGACCAAATGAAAATTCAGAATAGTCGCTATGGAATTCTGGCCCTTAAAAATAGCCCTTTTGCAAACGACCTCGGATTTCGACGAAACCACTTTTGTTGGATTCGTGATGTCAAGTTATTGCTAGATTCCAAAATTCGTAATTTTTCGAATCAATATGTGAGTGTGGCAAAGGAAAACGCGTTTGACCAGTTTTAGTTGATTTTAATCGACTGGAAAATGACCATTTTTCAAACGGTCTCAAAATCGAACAAAACTAGTTTAGTTATGACCGTATCGTCAATACGAAGCTAGAAAATATTTTTCGGGAATTTTTCTAGTTAGTATGTGGCCTCGGTAAATTGAAATGTGCGTTCAAATTCAATATATAGAGTTATTTGTTGATTTTGATGAAAACTGATCGAAATAGCTGAACTGGCTTACGATACGTATCCCATTGTGTTCAGAATGGGGGTAATTAGCTAGGGACGACAATCGTTGGGTCTAGATTGGTGTTGGAAATAAAAGTCAACATTTTAGAGAAATAAATAAAATAAAATAATAAAATTATATATACACCTCAGCACCCTCAGTAATCTCTAAACCCTAAAATTAAAAAATCGCACCCCAATCCCCTTTGAAACCCGCTCAGCCCGTAACCCACGACGCCCTCTACTTCCAGCGCTCCACCGGCGACCGCCGCCCACCCCAGAACCGGCCGCCACCTTCCACTCCTCCTCCCCTGACCTTCTGCGAACCCGTAACCCCCCAAGACCTCTCCAGTCCGCTGTTTCCCCGCCAGTAAACCCCCGCCACCGCAGTTACAGGCCGCCACCTCCTCTTTGGGTCGTCGTCGCCCGCTGCTGCACCAGCCACCGCCTCAGCCCCAGCGAACACCTCCTCTTTCCCCCTCTTAGTTCGATCGACAGTGAGTTTTCTTCTCGACTGATTTTATATATTAACAAAATAGCTAAAGATCTTATTTTTATATATTAATGACATTGTTAAGGGACTGATTTTATATATGGCATTATTATATAAAAAGGTTGAATTTTTATTTAAGTAGATTTGTTTTAAAAATGAGATAGTTATAGTTAATGGTTTTTATAATAGATTAGAACATGAATAATACGATTTTTATATATATGAAATATAGAATAAAAATATGATTTTGTTTATATAGAAAGATTTATTTTTTCTTTATAAAAAGATTTTACTTTTCTTTATAAAAAGATTGGATTTTTAAATATACAAAGATATGATTTTTCTTAGTTTAAAAATATGATTTTCCTTGTACAAAGATACAATTTTATTTCAATAAAAAAGTATAGATTTTTATCAAATAAAGGAATAGATTTTTATCAAGTAAAATAATAGATTTTTGTTAGAAGAAAAAGGTTTGATTTTGATTAGAGAAGATTATGAGGTTAGCGTGATAAAAATATAATCTTTATATAGTAGTGACAATAAAAATATAATTTTTATTTATATAGTAGCATTTTAAAAATGTGATTTTTATATTGGAATAGCAAAAAAAGAACTGCATTGGAATTTCAAGAAGATCCAGATGGTTCAGCAGTTCGGAAGCAAAGCACGACGGAGTGGAACCCTCTGTGAGAACTTCTCACCTTTGATTTTTTTATTTCTAGTTTTGAAATATATACTAGGATGGAGACGGTGTTTAGTAGCACCCGACACCCGTCGTCCACAGACCATGGACGGCTTGTTGGTTTGATTGCATGTTGTTGTGAAAATTGATTGTGTGGTGTGAAATAAAATAATTATAAAGTTAAAAATATTTTATAGTTAAAAATAGAATTTTTAACGTGTATTTAAAATAAAATAAATGATTATAAACAAATCGAACGATTTTTTTATATACACACATTTGACTGATATTGATTGGGATGATAAATTTTACACATCGCCCAACTGCACAAATAAAAATTGTGTTTGATTGTTTGAAACCCCACATGGGTATTGGGATGATATGGCATACACTAGTCCCAATAATTAGTTGTATGTCAATCGATTGATTGACAGGCTGTATAAGCGTCGAATATTTATATTTAATGCTTATACAGTGTAGAATGCACTCTAGATGATGGATTGCTGTTTTCATTATTGTTATACACATTCGTTGTGTGAAATCCATATAATCAATTATATGGTAATTGACTGTGTCTGATTCCAGTTCAGAATTATCAAATATTTTAAAATATTTGAATAGAAATATTTGAATAGAAATATTTGAAATAGAAATATTTGAAATAGAAATATATAAAGCCGTGTCGGTAGATTGACGCCATTTTGACGTGAACGATATTTATATCGATTTTATTTGTTTATAATGAATATCAAAAGTGAATTCAAAATCTGATATTTTGAAATGAATTGAATTTGAATTTAAATTAAATAGAATTGAATTGAAATTCGAATTGAATAGAATTGAATAGAAATTCGAATTAAATTGAATTGAATAGAAATTCGAATTAAATAGAATTGAATTGAAATTCGAATTGAATAGAATTGAATTGAAATTCGAATTAAATAGAATTGAATAGAAATTCGAATTAAATAGAATTGAATAGAAATTCAAATTGAATAGAATTGAATTGAAATTCGAATTAAATAGAATTGAATTGAAATTCGAATTAAATAGAATTGAATAGAAATTCAAATTGAACAGAATTGAATAGAAATTCGAATTTAATAGAATTGAATTGAAATTTGAATTAAATAGAATTGAATTGAAATTCAAATTAAATTGAAACAGAATTCAAATCGTTTTAAATTGAATTTAAAACGAATTGAAATTGAATTGAAATCGATTTGAAATGAATGTAAAACGAATTTTTAGTGGAATATTCAATTTTGATTTGAAATTGAATATGGAGTTGAAATCGTTTTGAAAACGAATTTAAAATGATTTATAAAATTAGTTTTAAATAGGAATCGACAAAAAATATGTTAAATATGTTATATATATAATATAATGGCCTGAATAGAACGCTCGGCGCTGCGGCAGTTCGTGAATTTCGACCATTGACTTCGAATGGATATTACGGGGGATCTGACCGTCGGATTCTCCTAAAACCGGAATTGTTGGGTTCGTATGGAAAAGGTCTTTCTAATGAATGTGAGAAATTAGAAACCTAACGGTTGGATTTGGAATAATGTACAAATCAAATTTGGAAAAGGTCACTGTAAGTGAAGTTCGATGGCCGTTGATGGAAATCGACTGTACTAGCCTTGATAAAATTATTAAAAATATTAATAATTAATGTAAAATCATAAGAAATGATTTGGAAAGAATTGGGATGAAAAACTCCATATTTGAAAAGATAAAAATAGATTTTTATCAAAATGAACTAGTTTTGAACTAGAATTAAAATTCATTTATTTTTAAAATAAATAAAATGAATTTGGAATGGTTTTGAAAATAACCAGGATTTCCAATATATAGATTGGAAATGGATTGGAATCGAAATTTTTTTCGGAATATTTCGATGTGGGATTTTGTGTTTATGTAGATATTGTTATGGAAATTTGAAAGATATATTTATATCGTTATTTCCAATACGATATTTGTTGGTCGTAGAATTTGATACTGAATATAAGCCGATATATTTTCTATTCAGAGCCTTGTATTTAATATCAAATGGGACTTGGGTTTGTTGTGAATGGTGTCTTCATTAACACTGTTCTTAAACCCAATCGAGAAAAAAATTAAATCTTTTTATTCAGATTTAATGAAGTGAACCAATTAAATAATATTTAATTGGAATGGAATTGAAATGTGATTTTGGGTTTATCGTGAACCGTGTTTTAAATGACATTGGTTCTTTAACCCAGTTGAAGATTAAAACTAAGTGGATTTTTAATGAATCTTTAAATAGATTGAAAAATGAATTTGATAATTAAAATTATCCAATTCAAGTAATAATCGAGAATGGAGTACCACCAGTTTTACTCCAGACGATAGTTAAATCTTTAATTAGATTTAAACGTGAAACAGTAATTGAATTTACTGATAACACCGTTGTGTTAGATATGGAGTATGACCAGTTTTACTTCATGGGATGAATAGGTTGGGATTGGGGAATAAAATAAATGATTACTTCGGTGTGGTTCGCTAATCCCGACTAGTTTGAATTGACATTCAAAAGAAGATTAAAGAATAAATTTAAAGAATTTATCTTTGATAAAATTAATGGGAACCTTTCCCAAAGAATAAGAATATTTGAATAAAAGAATATTCTGAATTGGAATGTGGCGTATGTTGTGTTTGTGTAACACTTGTTTATTGTATACGCGAGTTATTCAGAAATACCGGGTTTATCCCATTCTTAATAACTGATACGACGATAAGTCGAAGATGAAGACGATGGTTGAAGACCGGAGGTCTTCACATCGTTTGGATAATTACTGATGATCCTGACTGGTCTGTACACCCAAGAGGAGGGAAATAGTTAGTGGTCGTCCAGACGTATTTGGAGATCAATGGATATGCAAGGTACAAGGTGCCTCCGGTTTCGTTCAGACCCAGAACGGACTTGTATGGACTGTGTGTCTGACATCGGATTTCATTCTGTGTGATTGATATCGGTTGCATAGCATGAATTGCCTGTGTGGCATGCTGAGATGCAAAGGATCAAGACTTCTGTTGAAAAGCAAAGTCTTGTGGTTGATGATCGAAGCACGTCCTTTGTGGCGTAGCTTTGTGTAACGTTAATTCGCGAGCCTCACACCCCGGTATGAACCAAAAACAGGACGAGGACTTCAGGGAGGACATGCGTTTTCTTCTTGCTAGGTAGTGTCAGTGCTTGAACTGGCTGCCATTTAAATACTTTTCACCTGTGTGGTTGTTGCTGTTGCGAGGCGCCTCGGATACATCAGTCGTTCTTGAACCGATGGAGTCAGTGGACTCATTTACGCCTCAAAGCAGGGGAAAATGTATTGTTCAGGCACTATAATCCACTCTGTGTGGACCGGCCCTGTCACTCCAAGGGGCAGTTGCGGCTGTTCCAGAGGCATGGGCTAGATTGTCTCGAATTCAGTAGAGGACTATCTTTTGCCTCGGTTCATAGATGGAAATCCAACTTCCAAATACATGATTTTGCGGTTTTGACTGTAGAGCCTAGTATGGCGACATGATATATGGTACCCATGCCGTCTATGATTGATACCTATGATTGAAATTGTTTTAAAACAATATACACTTATTGTAGTATCAAATGAATTGTTTTAAACGTATCAAGCATTATTTGGCTTTTATAAGGTAAAACCCTATCCTCCGGCTTGCGTTGCATTGTGTGATGGGACCTGGGTCTTATAATAGCTTCATTGTTCTTTATTTAGCATTGCACTGTTGTTTTATGCACTGGTATTCTTGGGAGGAAACCCGTTCCGTGTTATACGCTATGGTCCCTTGATTTATCTAACTTTAAAATAAAGATTAATAACTATTTTAGTTCTCACACCAGTCACATGACTGACCTGGAGTTTATTGTTTTAACCTAAACTCTGGGTGCCCTTATTTTCGACATGGGCAGCTAGTAGTTTTGGTTTTGCAGATTTATATCCACAGGAACCTGGTTTACAGCTGGAAGGATATTCGGAAAGCTTTGTATCCGTATATCTCATTCAGTTGTATTTTGTATTATTTTCCGCTGCTATGTAATGTATTGTAATCTCAGATATTTTATAATGTGTAATATTTATTCATTACTCTACATATTCTTGTATTCTAATGAAATTGTTGTAATAAGCAATGAAATGTTCTTCTGTTTGTGTTCTAATTTGTCGTGTTCCCGAAACAATCAGGGGTTTCGAACGGTCTTGGTTGGTTTAGCGACTGATTCGGATCGAGCGAAATTCCTTGTTGTTACATTTGGTATCAGAGCTTTGGTTTACAAAGCTCGGAGAACAAGACACATTAGAACCAAACGAAAGAATTCATCAGAGATTGGATTAGTAATATCCAATAAGAATGACTCGTTAGAGATGAGATCAGTAGTATCCTAGAACGAGTGTGAAGAGTATATTTCTAAAGTGAAAACAATTTTTGTTTTGAAAATTTAAATCAATTCTTCATATTTGATTATTTATTTTATATTGAATTTGGACAATCAAGTATATAGAGATTTTAGTATACGTCTGATCCACGTGTATTGAAGCCTCAAATATATTCGATAGGTATAGTATCACACTCTAGTCGCCCGAAGAAGATACTGATGATTGAGATCTCATCATCATTGTTTTGGTTCGAGTTTCGAAAGTGGGATTTCTATATATTTCCATAGACTGGTGTGAGAACCAAAATTAAATAGGGCTTATTGTTGTGAATTGGCACCAAAATGTGATTTTTGACTATATATCAAAGTTATGAATTTGAAATGATAATTCACTAATTGATTGATGGTTGTGTTGTTTGAATAATTAAATGTTGAACCTTTAACCAAATTGGTCAAATATTGAACTGTATTGAAAATTGGTTGCAATTGCATGCATGTACATGTATATCTATTGAGCAGGTCATAGCAAGGAGGCTAGAGAAGAGGAATAGAATTGTTTGCCCGACAAATAGGTACATGTTTATTGTATTTCTTGAGTTTTGGGTGATTTTATGAGCTGATTGGCTAGCCGCTTGGCTTTTTCTTTTTCTTTTGGATTGAAGAAGGCCATGGGAGGCTATAGGAAATATCCCAAAGTCCCCGGTGCAGGGGAGGTTATGGCGAATTTTTTTGAAAATTTAGGGTGTTAGCCAAATTTTTGAAAAATTTGAAAAGTTCTTAGAAACTGAAAAGTTGAAGAACTTAAGCTGTAGTGAAAATAATGAAAGTTGAGTTGATTAGTTAAACAACTTTTGGCTTTTCTCCTTTACGAGGATGAAAAGTTTTAAGTGGGGGAGATTGTAATAACCCGGAAATCTAAGCCAGTTTAAAAATTTTATTTTGGAAAATTTAATGAATTTTGAATATTTAAAATAGATTATTTTAAATAATAACGACGGAAAATTTATTTTGAATATAATTCGAGCGTATATATTTATGTAATTCGTCGTTAGAATATAAATATTTATTTTAAATTATAAAAGGAATTGAAAATGGCACGGTTGTTCGATAATTCGATTTCAAAGTTCAAATGAATGTAAAGGATTCAAAATAAACCGGAATTTATTGAAACCAAAAATAATAGAATCTATTTGAGAATATCTTTCAAACGAATCCGAAAAATCAAAATTTCATAGTAGGAATCAAAAGATATGGCCAAATGAAAATTCAGAATAGTCGCTATGGAATTCTGGCCCTTAAAAATAGCCATTTTGCAAACGACCTCGGATTTCGACGAAACCACTTTTGTTGGATCCGTGATGTAAAGTTATTGCTAGATTCCAAAATTCGTAATTTTTCGAATCAATATGTGAGTGTGGCAAAGGAAAACGCGTTCGACCAGTTTCAGTTGATATTATTAGACTGGAAAATGGCCATTTTTCAAACGGTCTCAGAATCGGACGAACTAGTTTTGTTAGGACCGTATCGTCAATACGAAGCTAGAAATTTGGCCTCGGTAAATTGAAATGTGCGTTCAAATTCAATATATAGAGTTATATGTTGATTTTGACGAAAACTGATCGAAACAGCCGAATTGGCTTACGATACATATCCCATTGTGATCAGAATGGGGGTAATTAGCTAGGGGCGACAGTCGTTGGGTCTAGATTGGTGTTGGAAATAAAAGTCAACATTTTAGAGAAATAAATAAAATAAAATTATATATACACCTCAGCACTCTCAGTTATCTCTAAACCCTAAAATTAAAATTCGCGCCCCAATCCCTTTTGAAACCCGCTCAGCCCGTAACCCACGACGCTGTCTCCTTCTAGCGTGCCACCGGTGAGCGCCGCCCACCCCAGAACCGGCCGCCACCTTCCCTTCCTCCTCCCCTGACCTTCTGCAAATCCGAAACCCCCCAAAACCTCTCCAGTCCGCTATTTCCCCACCTGTAAACCCCCGCCGCCACAGTTACAGGCCGCCACCTCCTCTTTGGGTCGCCGCTGCCCACTACTACACCAGCCACCGCCACAGCACCAGCGAACACCTCCTCTTTCCCCCTCTTAGTTCGATCGACAGTGAGTTTTCTTCTCGACTGATTTTATATATTAATAAATTAGCTAAAGATCTAATTTTTATATATTAATGACATTGTTAAGGGACTAATTTTATATATTGCATTATTATATAAAAAGGTTGAATTTTTATTTATGTAGATTTATTTTAAAAATGAGATTTTTATAGTTAATGGTTTTTATAATAGATTAGAACATGAATAATACGATTTTTATATATATGAAATGTAGAATAAAAATATGATTTTGTTTATATAGAAAGATTTAATTTTTCTTTATAAAAAGATTTGACTTTTCTTTATAAAAAGATTGGATTTTTAAATATACAAAGATATGATTTTTCTTAGTTTAAAAATATGATTTTCCTAGTACAAGGATACAATTTTATTTCAATAAAAAAAGAGTAGATTTTTATCAAATAAAGGAATAGATTTTTATCAAGTAAAAGAATAGATTTTTATTAGAAGAAAAAGGTTTGATTTTGATTAGAGAAGATTATGAGGTTAGCGTGATAAAAATATAATCTTTATGTAGTAGTGACAATAAAAATATAATTTTTATCTATATAGTAGCATTTTAAAAATGTGATTTTTATATTGGAACAGCGTATAAAGAACTACATTGGAATTTCTAGCAGATCCAGATGGTTCAGCAGTTCGGAAGTAAAGCACGGCGGAGTGGAAACCTCTGTGAGAACTTCTCACCTTTAATTTTCTTTATTTCTAGTTTTGAAATATATATTAAGATGCAGACGGTGTTTAGTAGCACCTGAAACCCGTCGTCCACAGAGCATGGATGGCTTGTTTGTTTGATTGCATGTTGTGATGAAAATTGATTGTGTGGTGTGAAATAAAATAATTATATAGTTAAAAATATTTTATAGTTAAAAATAGAATTTTTAACGTGTATTTAAAATAAAATAAATGATTATAAACAAATTGAACGATTTGTTTATATACACACATTTGACTGATATTGATTGGGACGATAAATTTTAAACATCGCCCAACTGCACAAATAAAAATTGTGTTTGATTGTTTGAAACCCTCCACGGGTATTGGGATGATATGGCATACACTAGTCCCAATAATTAGTTGTATGTCAATCGATTGATTGACAGGCTGTATAAGCGTCGAATATTTATATTTAATGCTTATACAGTGTAGAATGCACTCTGGATGATGGATTGCTGTTTTCATTATTGTTATACACATTCGTTGTGTGAAATCCATATAATCAATTATATGGTAATTGACTGTGTATGATTCCAGTTCAGAATTATCGAATATTTTAAAATATTTGAATAGAAATATTTGAAATAGAAATATGTAAAGCCGTGTCGATAGATTGACGCCATTTTGACATGAACAATATTTATATCGATTTTATTTGTTTATAATGAATATCAAAAGTGAATTCAATATCTGATATTTTTAAATGAATTGAATTCGAATTTAAATTAAATAGAATTGAATTGAAATTCGAATTAAATAGAATTGAATAGAAATTCGAATTAAATAGAATTGAATAGAATTGAATAGAAATTCGAATTGAATTGAATTGAATTGAATTGAAATTCGAATTGAATAGAATTGAATAGAAATTCTAATTAAATAGAATTTAATAGAAATTCGAATTGAATAGAATTGAATTGAAATTTGAATTAAATAGAATTGAATTGAAATTCGAATTAAATATAATTGAATAGAAATTCGAATTGAATAGAATTGAATAGAAATTCGAATTTAATAGAAATGAATTGAAATTTGAATTAAATAGAATTGAATTGAAATTCGAATTAAATTGAAATTGAATTGAAATCGTTTTAAATTGAATTTAAAACGAATTGAAATTGAATTGAAATCGATTTGAAATGAAATTGATTTGAAATGAATTTAAAACGAATTTTTAGTGGATTATTGAATTTTGATTTGAAATTGAATATGAAGTTGAAATCGTTTTGAAAACGAATTTAAAATGATTTATAAAATTTGTTTTAAATAGAAAACGACGAAAAATATATTATATTTATTATATATATATATATGTATATAATACAATGGCCTGAATAGAACGCTCCGCGCTGCGGCAGTTCGTGAATTTCGACCATTGACTTCGAATGGATATTACGGGAGATCCGACCGTCGGATTCTCCTAAAACCGGAACCGTTGGGTTCATATTGAAAAGAGCTTTCTAACGAATGTGAGAAATTAGAAAACTAACGGTTTGATTTGGAATAATGTCCAAATCAAATTTGGAAAAGGTCGTTGTAAGTGCAGTTAGATGGTCGTTGATGGAAATCGACTGTACGAGCCATTATAAATTATTAAAAATATTAATAATTAATGTAAAATCATAAGAAATGATTTGGAAAGAATTGGGATGAAAAACTCCATATTTGAAAAGATAAAAATAGATTTTTATCGTAATGAACTAGATTTGAACTAGAATTAAAAATCCATTTATTTTCAAAATAAAGAAATTGAATTTGAAATTGTTTTGAAAATAACCAGGATTTCCAATATATAGATTTGAAATGGATTGGAATCGAAATTGCCTTTGGAATATTTCGATGTGGGATTTTATGATTATACAGATATTGTTATGGAAATTTGAAAGATATATTTATATCGTTATTTCCAATACGATATTTGTTAGTCGTAGAATTTGCTATTGAATATAAGCCGGTATATTTTCTATTCAGAGCCTTGTATTTAATATCAAATGGGATTTGGGTTTGTCGTGAATGGTGTCTTCATTAACATTGTTCTTAAACCCAGTTGAGAAAAAGAATAAATCTTTTTATTCAAATTTAATGAAGTGAACCAATTATATATTTAATTGGAATTGAATTGAAATGTGATTTTTGGTTTATCGTGAACCGTATTTTAAATGACATTGGTTCTTTAACCCAGTTAAAGATTAAAACTAAGTGGAGTTTTAATGAATCTTTAAATAGATTGAAAAATGAATTTGATAATTAAAATTATCAAATTCAAGGAATAATCGAGAATGGAGTACCACCAGTTTTACTCCAGACGATAGTTAAATCTTTAATTAGATTTAAATGTGAAATGGTAATTGAATTTACCGATAACACCGTTGTAATGACCCGCATTGGCAGAGGTATTATAATTAATTTATTTAATTATTGAAATGGTGGTTTAGAGAATTAAATGGTCATGGAATTAAATAACTAGGAATATTTAATTAAAATAATAATTTAAATAATATGTTTAATTCTGAAATAATCAGAATTTGGCTGAAATGGCGATATGGTGTGAACATGATCATCTGTGTTATTTAATTCAGCTTGGAATTGAATTTGAATAAAGAATATATTATTTGAAAGATAGTTTGACGTATAATTATATTATAATTATAATCGAACTCGAAATGGCCCTGCAGTTCGTAAATTGGCAATACAAACTTCAACTGATTGTACATGATTCGTTTTAAGCCGGATGTCTGTGAAACAAGAAACGTGTGGAGCTGGGGAAATATATCTTCCTAGTGGAAGAGAAAAATCAGGATTTCGTTGTGTAGATTTCGATTTACGGCTAAATCGAATTTTAAAATAGTCGCTATGGAATCGTTTATCGACCGTATCGGTTTATTCGATATAACTAGAGATCGGATTTGAATTTAGACAAGGTTCTTTTGGGAAGTAGTGATAAATTAATTTTTAGAATTTTACTGTAATTTTTAATTAATTTAATAAGCGACTTTTTATTTGAAGTATTTCGCACACTGAAATCAACATTTTTGAAGTTTCAAAATATGAGTCCATACCAATATTTTTATATATCTGGAGTCGGGACACCTCACTCATCACGATGGTGTTTTTATTTCTGTCTGTAGCGGTACGTAACTATATAAATTTTATTAAATAAAGTGGTAACCAAATGTGTGAAAGTAAACAAGGCCACACTTCTTTCTGTTTTCACCACCAGTTCCTTGTGGCCTCAAAACAAGAAATGTGGAGGAAACCAATCCTCACAAATTAAAAAACTACCCTATATAATAACGTCTCCCGTTTCATTTAAAACCTGATTGACTTTTTCGCTTCAATCAAAATGAGCCGCCACAAATATTTTCACAGCAAAACCGAAAACTATGAGAAAAACAAATAAAAACCCAAACTAAATAAACAAGATTCAACCAAATCCATCACTCCTCAAATAAATCCCAACATACAAGGATGGATTCGTATAACTATATGTAGCTCACGCTGGCATTTTCCTTTGAGCTGAATGCAAATGTTTTCGCATCAAATAAATCAGTGGAGCTCGATGGAGATTGGTGGGTAGCATCGCTATAGCAAGGGGGTGCAGTTCGCGTTCTGGTTGAGGCTGTAACGTGCAAACTCTAGTGCACGGTGACCTTTGTGTTCGCACTCTTCGGAGATGGAAGGGGAGGTAGTTCATTTTATTCGTTGTTTTACTGAAGGCGGAAAAATGTTTTAAAATGCCAATACCGTGAGTTGGTGAGTATAGATTGGTAAGGGGAGGTGCTGGTCTTTGTGGGTCCTGACTGTGGCATTGGTCTCATTGAGCTAGCGGATGTTGGGGAGGAACTAGAAGCCAGTGGGTTTTTGTTTAGTGAAGGAAGGTTGACATTGTGTGGGTGCGGTTTGTAAACTGGAGAAGGAGAGGGTCGTGTTGGCAGAAGGAATACAAAGTTGCTTTACTGTTCGACGCAGGCAAGTGGGACGATGAGTGGGGAACTATCGAGTAGGGCATGGGCGGGATCGCAGTGGCAAGGTGGTCATAGCAGCAGCGTTTTTAGGAGAAAAGAAGAGAAGTGTAGTTACAGGAAGCAAGTTTAAATATGAAGGCCGAACTGGGAACACGGTGCAATGATGCAGTGGAGTTTGAAGCGTACACTATGGGTTCGGTGATGAAAAATATAAGATGGAGATCGAACTGATGAAAAGTGGGTTGGTGGTTTACTGGAGCACCGAAATGGGATTGGGGAAGAGAAAGATATGGGTCGGGTCTGGTATTTGTTTATTGGGCTTGGGCGAAGAAAACAAAGATAAGCCCAAAAATATATTTAATCAATTGGTTTAAATTTTTATTTAAAATGTATACCATCTTGTATAACGCATATCTTCATCATACGTTATCAGAAATTCGAACCGTAAGTTGCATTGGGATTGTATGGACGGGAGCAACGCAATGGAGCTGACAAGGAGTGAATCCGAGCTCGTTACAATTTATGGCGAAATAATTTGTCCGACTGAATCAAATAACGCAAACCGTTATTTAACGGCTAACGCGCCAATGTGAGTAAATCTCACTAACTCTGAACAGTTTATAACTTCATGTTATATTTTTAGAACTGTTAGATATTGGTTGATTGACTGTATGTAGACCATTTGATTGAACTGCTAGTCAGTTAGTTAAATTTCTATATTGATTCTGTTTAACAGAATGTATCATATAGAACTGAAAGTGATGTTATCTATATTGTTTAACATCTTTGATGCAGGGAAACAGGTTGGAGGAATCCAACTGGATTCCTCAACATTTATTTTACTGTTTTCATATATTGTGATATATGATGTGTTATATAATCTGTAATGGATTATGGGTGTTAGAATGATGTTGATCATTTTTATTCGATATTTTAAATATCATAAAAGACCCTGGGAGGTAAAAAGAATGATTTCAATGTATATTGAAATAAAGGGATTTTATAAAATCAACAGATTTTATAAAAGGAAATATTTCGAAAATAAATAAAAGGGAAAAATGTTTTAAACGAATAGAGTTGTAAAAAAGGGAAATCATTTGTAAAGTGAAGAACCGTTACTAAAAGTAATCTTTATAAATGAATAGTTTATTAGAGTTAAAGTAAAAAGGGCTAATCGATGTTAGTTTAATCGATTAGAGTTAAAGCAAAGGAGCTAATCGATGTTAGTTAATCGATTATAGAATAAAGTAAAAAGGAGTTAATCGATGTTAGCTAGTCGATTAGAGTTAAAACAAAGGAGTTAATCGATGTTAGTTTAGTCGATTAGAGTTAAAGTAAAAGGAGCTAATCGATGTCAGTTTAGTCGATTAGTGTTAAAGTTAAAAGGAGTTAATCGATGTTAGTTTAATCAATTAGAGTTAAAGAAAATGAGTTAATCGAATATAGTTATTCGAATAGAAAGTAAAAAGAGTTAATCGAATATAGTTATTCGAATAGAAGCAAATGAGTTAATCGAATATAGTTATTCGAATAGAAAGTAAAAGGAGTTATCGAATATAGTTATTTGAAAGGAGTTAAGTGAAATGAGTAAATCAATAGCGTTAGCCAAATAGAGTTAATCCAGTAGCGTTAATCCAATAGAATTAATTGATAAGGGTTAATCGAAAGGAGTTAAGTGAAAAGAGTCAATCGAATATAACTATTCGAAGAGAGTTAAGTAAGGAAGTTAGTTAAAGGGATATAAAGTGAACTTTTCCTATTTCAAAGTTAGAATTGTTGTTCAGTTAAGGTCTGAGAGGTAGTTCTACCCCAACTTGATTGGCTTCGTTTTTAACTAAGGAATAGTTAAGGTTCGGCAGTAAAGGAAATGGTTTGAGTTGGCATCGCGATAGTTTGTTTAAACATCTGTCTAAGTCCAATGAAGAAGCTTTGGAAATGTTTTCCAAATAAAGAAACCAGAAATGTTTTCAAATAAAGAAAACAAGAAATGGAAATGTTTTCCATTGTTAATAACGTATATTTTGCAAATTTAGAAAATAAGAAATATTGAATATAGGGAAACAAGAGATAAGTAATTAATGAACTAAGGAGATGAATGTTGAATGATGATTGATCGATATAATTTCCATTTGGAAATGATATCATTGTTTGCGCACCTGTTTTTATTCGATAGTTAAATCACAGACTATCGAAGTTTTGACCATTTTAACGTTGTTAATATGGAGAGACCGGTTGGATTATTATCCAAAGAACCACTCTGTATTGGCATAAGCGTTGTGAATCATATATGCCAAAGGAAATTGAAGAAGGAGTTATGCAAGGGCTATCCTGTTTACAGAATAGTGCCTTAGGTTCATCCTGTTCCTGGGTGACTTGTATGGACGGATGTCTGACAGAGTATGTCCAGACGATCACGTATATTGATTTCTCCAACTATACCAAGAGTGGAAGCAGAGAAGGAAACTTCTTTTAGCTAACGCGTAATGTATGGTTGAGGACGTCAATCGGTGATTTGATGGATTTGACGATGTGGCATTCAAAGTGAATCTGGTATGATGATGAAGCGTAACCTCAAGCCTCATCAAATCGGTAAATGACAGAAATCGGGCAGGCAGCATGGCTAAGTCGGTCGCACCGAAGTAGGGTGTATAGTCACCTGATCTAGAGTTTCATTTACTTCTAAAAATCTATTGTTGATGCTGTCCCATTCGGGAAACGGTTGCTGATCCCAACTGTTGGTGATATACATTCGATACACTCAAGCGAAATGAGTGGTCGGTCATGTGTGGCCGGGTTGCAAGATGTTCTTGTTGAACCCAGTGTATTCCTCTCTAGAGGTACACGAGCGAAAGGTGGTTCCATACCTTGTCATAATTGGAAATCCATTACCCAATACGTGCTTGCGGTTTTGATTGTATACTATATATGTAGAACGTGAGATGAAAGCGTTCCTACTAGATGATTATTATAGTTGTGGTTGATAGACATTATTATAATATCAAAAGGTTTTTGATATAAAGATGATTTGGATTCTCATAAGGGAAAAACCCGTTCCGTTTACGGCGTGGTCTTATGAGATATCGTTTACTTGTTCGAACTGTTTTTAAACTGTTTTACTCATACCAGTCCCATGACTGACCCGGAGTTTACTTTGTTGTTTTCCCTAAACTCTTGGATGCCTAAATTTGTATGGGCAGTCAAGTAGTCGGGATTTTACATATTCATTAAAGAGCTGGAGCAGGCGGCTTCAGGATCATATAACTATTATTATTCCCCTGTGTTGTAAGTGCTGTACTTTGATAATGATATGTATATGCAAGTACAGGTTTGTATTTCAAAGTTATGTTATGAAATATATTTATTCGTTCCGCTGTGAGATTCGTGTTACACTGATCTTGTGTTCTTCTTCTTCTTCTTCTATTCTAAGTTTCTATCTTATCTTTCCTCACCCTCTAATTTCTTTCACTAATTACCAGGATTTTTCGATGTTTTGGTTATCGACATCGTGTTTATGTCGATAACCAAAGTCGCTCAAAATCTGGGTCGTTACAGTTGGTATCAGAGCTTAAGTTAAGAATTACATTGGCTCTGTGGCGTGACTCGGTAGAGATAGGGTTAGTAATACCCTAGACTGAGATTGAGTGTATATATACGAGTGAGCGTATTTGTTATTGATATAAAAATAATTTTATATTATGGAGATTCGTTGGTTGAGTTGTTTATGAGTTCTGGTCGATCAGTTTGATCCACTGTATCGGTAGGAGTTACTAAACACTCGAATACGATGGGTCGGCACGATATGTTTTGAAAAGAGGGTAAATGAGAATAGTTTACCCAACGTATATTTTGAATATATTGGATATATTGGTTGATATTATAGTCGAGTAAGATTATAAATTAAATGGTTATGTGAATAACCAATCAGAATTCATATAAGTGAAATACGTGAAATCAGATGAGTTAAATCTGAAATTTAAACCAGAAACTAAAGTTAAAACTCTGGAGAATTGGATAAGTGTTTGTAAACAGATTTGGATTAAAAATAAGGAAAATTTAAGATCCTGGGAGATTTTAAATTGTTTTACAAGCAGTGTGAATTATATTTTGAAATGAATTTCAAAGTGGAAATGTTTAGAAATGGTTTTATAGTATTGAACTCACTTCGATCGCTGGAAAATAGATTGTGATGATGACAGCTGCATCATCAGTATTCATTTTCGAGTTGTAAGTGACGAATTACTACCAGAGATACTGTTTTGAATTTGTTTTCGGAAAGACAAGTGTGTTGAATTTCAAAATGGGATTCATAATATAGAAGTTGAATTTTGAAATAGATTTGAAATATTAACTTGTTTTAAAAGAAATAAAACGAGAAGTTCCTTTATAAACAAAGTTTATAAATGAAGTGAAAAGAATCATCATTGGATAATTCAGAAATAAAAATGCAAGTGTGAAGTTGAAAGGGGAACCTATTTTCCAAAGGTAGTAATATCAATTTCAAAAGGAATTGAAATCGAGACTTATGTAAAGAATGAATAAAGAAAGTTTGAAAAGGAATTTGAATAAAGGAAGTTCAAATATGGAATGTAAATAAGAGAATTCAAATAGATTTGAATTTAGAAATTCAAATGGAGTTTGAAAATAGATTTGAAATGAAATTCAAATATAGAATTTGAATAAGAGAATTGAAATGAAATTCAATTAGTTGATAAACAAGTTAAACTTATATTTGAACATGTATATTCAAATAAAAAGGTGAAATGGGCAAACCAGTAATTTGAAAATTAATTAACGAATTTAGTTAAACCGATCCGGTATAGTTAAAATATATTGGGCAGGTATAAATATACATGAGATAGGTATGTATAAGGATAATGCAAGAGTTATAAATAGAATGCTCGACGAAAAGGTATGTATTTAATTCATATATGAGATTTTATGCACCGTATCGGCTGGCCACTTGGCTTTTTCCTTTTTCTTTTGGATTGGTAAGGGCCATGGGAGGCTATTTGAAATATCCCGATGTTCCTAGTACAAAGGAGGTTATGGCGAATTTTTCCAGGAATTTAAGGAGTTAGAATATTTTTAGGATAATTTGATAGTTAGAAATCAACGTATCGATTTATATAGAAGACGATAAGGAAACGAACTTAGAAATAGAATAGTATAATCAAAAAGGAAGACTAAGAATAAAATCTAGTCAGAATAGAAAGAGGAAGCGTATACGTGTTAAAAAGTGAATAAGTACTTGTATGGTATTGATTATTCGAGTAAGTAGTCATATCTGTTTTGATGTTATAAATGTTATTCAGTCAAGGTCTGAGAGGTAGTTATACCCCAACTTGATTGATTTCATTATTAACAAATAAATAGTAAGATTTCAGGCTCGAAGATCAATGTTGAATTAGAGTTAGTTGTATATAGTATTTGGGTTGTCGTAACGATGTTTTACACAACATCCGTTTTAACCCAAATAAGCGTAAGCTGGGAAATTGAATAAAGAATATTTCCTAAGTATAGAAAAAAACGAGATCGGAAAAGAGATAAGAAATTGGAATATTTTCCAATTTTAAATAGATGTATTTTCTAAAGTTTAGAAAATAAAGGAAGGTGATATTCGGAAATGTTTTCCAAATAACATAAAAGGCCAATATGGTTATTGAAAATATTTGGTTAACAAATATTGATAAAGAAATAGAGAAGTGATTTAACAAATGGAATATTGATTATGGGCTCAATTGGATTTCAAAAAGGAATATTTGATTTTTGAAAAAGTAAACTGTTTAAAATTCCCAGGAAGAGACTATTTGAATTAAGAACAAATTTAAATAGAAGTTTGCGAAAGTAAGCCGAGATTGAATTGAAACAGTTAAGTGAAAACTGAATGGAAATAGAACGATATCAGGAAAAGTTTATTCTTGGATAAAATTGGATTGTCGAGATAAGAATCTGAAATGAAAATATGATTGGGAAGTTAAGAGTTTGAAATCGAGAATGGAACTCGAATTTGAAATAAAATTCGACTTAGGATATAAGCGAATGGTTGTGTGGGAGATAAAAACTGATTTGGAGTTTGATTGGCATGACATTGGTATATGCCGAATTAACAAAGAGGTAAAAGGGTATAATGATATGCCCGACAAAAAGGTACAAGTTTATATTTCGATTGAATATAAGATTTATGAGCCGAATTGGCAAGCCGCTTGGCTGTTGATTTTCTTTTGGGATGGAGATGGCCCAGAGAGGCGAGTTGGAGTTTGACCGATTGACCAGTACAAAGGAGGTGCTGGCGAAATTTTTCGATGAGTTAAGGCGTTAGAAAATTTTCATGATTTTTGAAAATTTTCGTTGATAAGAATTAATTAATAATTTAATTGAAATTAAATGGGTTCAGTTGAAACTGAAGTTAAGAAGTGAACAAATATGTTTTACCCAGTCGATAGGGTCGTCCTCTACTTTTAGCAATTTTGAGGACGAAATTATTTCAAGTAGGGAAGATTGTAATGACCCGCATTGGCAGAGGTATTATAATTAATTTATTTAATTATTGAAATTGTGGTTTAGAGAATTAAATGGTCATGGAATTAAATAACTAGGAATATTTAATTAAAATAATAATTTAAATAATATGTTTAATTCTGAAATAATCAGAATTTGGCTGAAATGGCGATATGGTGTGAACAGGATCATCTGTGATATTTAATTCATCTTGGAATTGAATTTGAATAACGAATATATTATTTGAACGATAGTTTGACGTATAATTATATTATAATTATAATCGAACTCGAAATGGCGCTGCAGTTCGTAAATTGGCAATACAAACTTCAACTGAATGTACATGATTCGTTTTAAGCCGGATGTCTGTGAAACAAGAAACGTGTGGAGCTGGGGGAATATATCTTCCTAGTGGAAGAGAAAAATCGGGATTTCGTTGTGTAGATTTTGATTTACGGCTAAATCAAATTTTAAAATAGTCGCTATGGAATCGTTTATCGACCGTATCGGTTTATTCGATATAACTAGAGATCGGATTTGAATTTAGACAAGGTTCTTTTGGGAAATAGTGATAAATTAATTTTTAGAATTTTACTGTAATTTTTAATTAATTTAATAAGTGACTTTTTATTTGAAGTATTTCGCACCCTGAAATCAACATTTTTGAAGTTTCAAAATATGAGTCCACCTACCAATATTTTTATATATCTGGAGTCGGGACACCTCACTCATCACGATGGTGTTTTTATTTCTGTCTGTAGCGGTATGTAACTATATAAATTTTATTAAATAAAGTGGTAACCAAATGTGTGAAAGTAAACAAGGCCACACTTCTTTCTGTTTTCACCACTAGTTCCTTGTGGCCTCAAAACAAGAACTGTGGAGGAAACCAATCCTCACAAATCAAAGAAACTACCCTATATAATAATGTCTCCCGTTTCGTTTAAAACCTGATTGACTTTTTCGCTTCAATCAAAATGAGCCGCCACAAATATTTTCACAGCAAAACCGAAAACTCTGAGAAAAACAAATAAAAACCCAAACTAAATAAACAAGATTCAACCAAATCCATCACTCCTCAAATAAATCCCAACATACAAGGATGGATTCGTATAACTATATGTAGCTCACGCTGGCATTTTCCTTTGAGCTGAATACAAATGTTTTCGCATCAAATAAATCAGTGGAGCTCGATGGAGATTGGTGGGTAGCATCGCTATAGCAAGGGGGTGCAGTTCGCGTTCTGGTTGAGGCTGTAACGTGCAAACTCTAGTGCACGGTGACCTTTGTGTTCGCACTCTTCGGAGATGGAAGGGGAGGTAGTTCATTTTATTCGTTGATTTACTGAAGGCGGAAAAATGTTTTAAAATGCCAATACTGTGAGTTGGTGAGTATAGATTGGTAAGGGGAGGTGCTGGACTTTGTGGGTCCTGACTGTGGCGTTGGTCTCATTGAGCTAGCGGATGTTGGGGAGGAACTAGAAGCCAGTGGGTTTTTGTTTGGTGAAGGAAGGTTGACATAGTGTGGGTGCGGTTTGTAAACTGGAGAAGGAGAGGGTCGTGTTGGCAGAAGGAATACAAAGTTGCTTTACTGTTCGACGCAGGCAAGTGGGACGATGAGTGCGGTGAAGGACGTGTGCTTCACTATTGCCGTGGGAATTTCCAAGTGCTGATGGCTTCATGGAAGTGCGGTACAGACATGTTATGGTGTGATGGGGTTTTCATAACTATCGAGTAGGGCATGGGCGGGATCGCAGTGGCAAGGTGGTCATAGCAGCAGCGTTTTTAGGAGAAAAGAAGAGAAGTGTAGTTACAGGAAGCAAGTGTAAATATGAAGGCCGAACTGGGAACACGGTGTAATGATGCAGTGGAGTTTGAAGCGTACACTATGGGTTCAGTGATGAAAAATATAAGATGGAGATCGAACTGATGAAAAGTGGGTTAGTGGTTTACTGGAGCACCGAAATGGGATTGGGGAAGAGAAAGATAAGGGTCGGGTCTGGTATTTGTTTATTGGGCTTGGACGAAGAAAACAAAGATAAGCCCAAAAATATATTTAATCAATTGGTTTAAATTTTTATTTAAAATGTATACCATCTTGTATAACGCATATCTTCATCATACGTTATCAGAAATTCGAACCGTAAGTTGCGTTGGGATCGTATGGACGGGAGCAACGCAATGGAGCTGACAGGGAGTGAATCCGAGCTCGTTACAATTTATGGCGAAATAATTTGTCCGACTGAATCAAATAACGCAAACCGTTATTTAACGGCTAACGCGCCAATGTGAGTAAATCTCACTAACTCTGAACAGTTTATAACTTCATGTTGTATTTTTAGAACTGTTAGATATTGGTTGATTGACTGTATGTTGACCATTTGGTTGAACTGCTAGTCAGTTAGTTAAATTTCTATATTGATTCTGTTTAACAGAATGTATCATATAGAACTGAAAGTGATGTTATCTATATTTTTTAACATCTGTGATGCAGGGAAACAGGTTGGAGGAATCCAACTGGATTCCTCAACATTTATTTTACTGTTTTCATATATTGTGATATATGATGTGTTATATAATCTGTTATGGATTATGGGTGTTAGAATGATGTTGATCATTTTTATTCGATATTTTAAATATCATAAAAGACCCTGGGAGGTAAAAAGAATGATTTCAATGTATATTGAAATAAAGGGATTTTATAAAATCAACAGATTTTATAAAAGGAAATATTTCGAAAATAAATAAAAGGGAAAAATGTTTTAAACGAATAGAGTTGTAAAAAAGGGAAATCATTTGTAAAGTGAAGAACCGTTACTAAAAGTAATCTTTATAAATGAATAGTTTATTAGAGTTAAAGTAAAAAGAGCTAATCGATGTTAGTTTAATCGATTAGAGTTAAAGCAAAGGAGCTAATCGATGTTAGTTAATCGATTAGAGAATAAAGTAAAAAGGAGTTAATCGATGTTAGTTAGTCGATTAGAGTTAAAACAAAGGAGTTAATCGATGTTAGTTTAGTCGATTAGAGTTAAAGTAAAAGGAGCTAATCGATGTCAGTTTAGTCGATTAGTGTTAAAGTTAAAAGGAGTTAATCGATGTTAGTTTAATCGATTAGAGTTAAAGAAAATGAGTTAATCGAATATAGTTATTCGAATAGAAAGTAAAAAGAGTTAATCGAATATAGTTATTCGAATAGAAGCAAATGAGTTAATCGAATATAGTTATTCGAATAGAAAGTAAAAGGAGTTATCGAATATAGTTATTCGAAAGGAGTTAAGTGAAATGAGTAAATCAATAGCGTTAGCCAAATAGAGTTAATCCAATAGCGTTAATCCAATAGCGTTAATCCAATAGAATTAATTGATAAGGGTTAATCGAAAGGAGTTAAGTGAAAAGAGTCAATCGAATATAGCTATTCGAAGAGAGTTAAGTAAGGAAGTTAGTTAAAGGGATATAAAGTGAACTTTGCCTATTTCAAAGTTAGAAATGTTGTTCAGTTAAGGTCTGAGAGGTAGTTCTACCCCAACTTGATTGGCTTCGTTTTTAACTAAGGAATAGTTAAGGTTTGGTAGTAAAGGAAATGGTTTGAGTTGGCATCGCGATAGTTTGTTTAAACATCTGTCTAAGTCCAATGAAGAAGCTTTGGAAATGTTTTCCAAATAAAGAAGCCAGAAATGTTTTCTAATAAAGAAAACAAGAAATGGAAATGTTTTCCATTGTTAGTAACGTATATTTTCCAAATTTAGAAAATAAGAAATATTGAATATAGGGAAACAGGAGATAAGTAATTAATGAACTAAGGAGATGAATGTTGAATGATGATTGATCGATATAATTTCCATTTGGAAATGATATCATTGTTTGCACACCTGTTTTTATTCGATTGTTAAATCACAGACTATCGAAGTTTTGACCATTTTAACGTTGTTAATATGGAGAGACCGGTTGGATTATTATCCAAAGAACCACTCTGTATTGGCATAAGCGTTGCGAATCATATATGCCAAAGGAAATTGAAGAAGGAGTTATGCAAGGGCTATCCTGTTTACAGAATAGTGCCTTCGGTTCATCCTGTTCCTGGGTGACTTGTATGGACGGATGTCTAACAGAGTATGTCCAGACGATCACGTATATTGATTTCTCCAACTATACCAAGAGTGGAAGCAGAGAAGGAAACTTCTTTTAGCTAACGCGTAATGTATGGTTAAGGACGTCAATAGGTGATTTGATGGATTTGACGATGTGGCATTCAAAGTGAATCTGGTATGATGATGAAGCGTAACCTCAAGCCTCATCAAATCGGTAAATGACAGAAATCGGGCAGGCAGCATGGCTAAGTCGGTCGCACCGAAGTAGGGTGTATAATCACCTGATCTAGAGTTTCATTTACTTCTAAAAATCTATTGTTGATGCTGTCCCATTCGAGAAACGGTTGCTGATCCCAACTGTTGGTGATATACATTCGATACACTCAAGCGAAATGAGTGGTCGTCATGTGTGGCCGGGTTGCAAGATGTTCTTGTTGAACCCAGTGTATTCCTCTCTAGAGGTACACGAGCGAAAGGTGGTTCCATACCTTGTCATAGTTGGAAATCCATTACCCAATACGTGCTTGCGGTTTTGATTGTATACTATATATGTAGAACGTGAGATGAAAGCGTTCCTACTAGATGATTATTATAGTTGTGGTTGATAGACATTATTATAATATCAAAAGGTTTTTGATATAAAGATGATTTGGATTCTCATAAGGGAAAAACCCGTTCCGTTTACGGCGTGGTCTTATGAGATATCGTTTACTTGTTCGAACTGTTTTTAAACTGTTTTACTCATACCAGTCCCATGACTGACCCGGAGTTTACTTTGTTGTTTTCCCTAAACTCTTGGGTGCCTAAATTTGTATGGGCAGTCAAGTAGTCGGGATTTTACATATACATTAAAGAGCTGGAGCAGGCGGCTTCAGGATCATATAACTATTATTATTCCGCTGTGTTGTAAGTGCTGTACTTTGATAATGATATGTATATGCAAGTACAGGTTTGTATTTCAAAGTTATGTTATGAAATATATTTATTCGTTCCGCTGTGAGATTCGTGTTACTCTGATCTTGTGTTCTTCTTCTTCTTCTTCTATTCTAAGTTTCTATCTTATCTTTCCTCACCCTCTAATTTCTTTCACTAATTACCAGGATTTTTCGATGTTTTGGTTATCGACATCGTGTTTATGTCGATAACCAAAGTCGCTCAAAATCCGGGTCGTTACAACCGTGGTGTTAGATATGGAGTATGACTAGTTTTACTTCATGGGATGAATAGGTTGGGATTGGGGAATAAAATAAATGATAACTTCGGTGTGGTTCGCTAATCCCGACTAGTTTGAATTGACATTCAAAAGAAGATTAAAGAATAAATTTAAAGAATTTATCTTTGATAAAATTAATGGGAACCTTTCCCAAAGATTAAGAATATTTGAATAAAAGAATATTCTGAATTGGAATGAGGCGTATGTTGTGTTTGTGTAACACTTGTTTATTATATATGCGAGTTATTCAGAAAGACCTGGTTTATCCCATTTTGAATAACTGATACGACGATAAGTCGAAGATGAAGAGGATGGTTGAAGATCGGAGGTCTTCACATCGTTTGGATAATTACTGATGATCCTGATTGGGCTGTACACCCAAGAGGAGGGAAATAGTTAGTGGTCGTCCAGACGTATTTGGAGATCAATGGATATGCGAGGTACAAGGTGCCTCCGGTTTCGTTCAGACCCAGAACAGACTTGTATGGACTGTGTGTCTGACATCGGATTTCATTCTGTTTGATTGATATCTGTTGCATGGCGTGAATTGCCTGTGTGGCATGTTGAGATGCAAAGGATCAAGACTTCTGTTGAAAAGCAAATTCTTGTGGTTGATGATGAAAGCACGGCCTTTGTGGCGTAGCTTTGTGTAACGTTAATTCGCGAGCCTCACACCCCGGTATGAACCAAAAACAGGATGAGGACTTCAGGGAGGACATGCATTTTCTTCTTGCTAGGTGGTGTTAGTTCTTGAACTGGCTGACATTTAAATACTTTTCACCTGTGTGGTTGTTGTTGTTGCGAGGCGCCTCGGATACATCGGTCGTTCTCGAACCGATGGAGTCAGTGGACTCATTTACGCCCTAAAGGGCGGGGAAACGTATTTTTCAGGCACTATAATCCACTCCGTGTGGACCGGCCCTGTCGCTCCAAGGGGCTATTGCGGCTGTTCCGGAGACATGAGCTAGATTGTCTCGAATTCGGTAGAGGACTGTCTTTTGCCTCGGTTCATCGATGGAAATCCAACTTCCAAATACGTGATTTTGCGGTTTTGATTGTAGAGCCTAGTATGGTGACATGATATATGGTACCCATGCCGTCTATGATTGATACTTATGATTGAAATTGTTTTAAAACACTATACACTTATTATAGTATCAAATGAATTGTTTTAAACGTATCAAGCATTCTTTGGCTATTATAAGGTAAAACCCTATCCTCCGGCTTGCGTTGCATTGTGTGTTGGGACCTGCGTCTTATAATAGCTTCATTGTTCTTTATTTAGCATTGCGCTGTTGTTTTATGCACTAGTATTCTTGGGAGGAAACCCGTTCCGTGTTATACGGCGTGGTCCCTTGATTTATCTAACTTTAAAATAAAGATTAATAACTGTTTTAGTTCTCACACCAGTCACATTACTGACCTGGAGTTTGTTGTTTTAACCTAAACTCTGGGTGCCCTTATTTTCGACACGGGCAGCTAGTAGTTTTGGTTTTGCAGATTTATATCCACAGGAACCTGGTTTACAGTGACGAAAAGGGATTTTGCTCGGTCCGAACCAGTCGCTAAACCGACCCAGACCGCTCGAAACGCCGTATTGTTTGAGAACACGACAAATCAGAACGCATACAAAAGAACATTTCATTGTATATAACAACAATGCACCAGAATACAAGAATATACAGAGTATAAATGAATATTACACAGAAATATCAGAGATTTAAATTACATTACATAGCAGCGGAAAATAATACAATACACAACTAGAAGGAGATATACGGATACAAAGCTTTCCGGATATCGTTCCAGTTGTAAACCAGGATCCTATGAATATAAATCTGCAAAACCAAAACTACTAGCTGCCCGTGTCAAAATAGGGGCACCCAGAGTTTAGGTTAAAACAATAAACTCCAGGTCAGTCATGGGACTGGTGTGAGAACTAAAACAGTTATAAATCTTTATTTTAAAGTTAGGTAAATCAAGGGATCACGCCGTATAACACGGAACGGTTTTCCTCCCAAGAATGCCAGTGCATAAAACAAACAGCGCAATGCTAAATAAAGAAAAATGAAGATGTTATAAGACCCAGGTCCTATCACACAATGCAACACAAGCCGGGGGATAGGGTTTTCCCTTATAACAGCCAAAGCATGCTTGATACGTTTTAAAACAAATCATTTGATACTATTATAAGTGCATAGTGTATAAAACAACTTCAAATCATAAGTATCAATCATAGACGGCATGAATGACCCATACCACTATGTCGCCGTATATAAGTTTACAATCAAAACCGCAATGTCGTATTGGAAGTTGGGTTATCATTTATGGTATGAATCGAGGCTGGGGGCAAGATCCTCTACCGATTTGTGACCCTCTAGCCCGAGCCACAGGATCAGAGCTCGAGTGACCCTTGGATCGTCAGGGCCGGTCCACCGTTGTGGATTATTATGCCTGAACACTGCGTTTCCCCGCCCTTTGGGGCGTAAGCCTGGCCCGTCAGCCGACCAGAAGCATCGGCCGAAACCGATATCACGAGGCGCCTCGCTTTTCAGCAAGTAATAATAAGCAACATCCACATGAGTCAAAATCGTCAGCCAGTTCAAGCACTGACGCCACTCCTAACTAGAAAGAAACGCATGTCCTCCCTGATGTCCGTCTCCCGTTTTTGGTTCATACCGGGTGTGATACTCGCGAATCAGCGTTACACAAAGCTACGCCACACAAGGCCGTGCTTTGATCATCAACCACAAGACTTTGCTTTTCAACAAAAGCCTTGATCCATGCAACTCAGCATGCCACATTGTCAGTCCATACTGTACCACTGATTTCTGCCAATATATAACCTCTAGGCTCGTACGTCTCAGAGAAGGGTGTATAGTAAGAGAATAAATTCTCTGCCACCAAACAGATATATATTTAGCAGAGATCACCAAATACAGTATAAAGGAATACAACGTCAGACACACTATCCATTTACAAGTTCGTTCTGGGTCTGAACGAAACCGGAGGCACCTTGTACCTCGCATATCCATCGATCTCCAAGTACGTCTGGACGATCACCAACTGTTTCCATCTTCTTGGGTGTACAGCCCAATCAAGATCATCAGTAATCACCCAAACGACGTGAAGATTTCCGGTCTTCGACCGTCGTCTTCATCTTCGACTTATCGTCGTATCAGTTATTCAGAATGGGATAAACCCGGTCTTCCCGAATAACTCGCGTATATTTTATAAAAGTGTTACACAAACACAACATACGCCTCATTCCAATTCATCAGTCACTAACCGTAAATTAACAAGAGAATAATTCCCCAAATATTAACCCCGAAGGCCGAAACCAACATCAGATCAATATCCAGAAAACCATTCTGCTTGGCTAACCGACAGTTAGTTTCTAAATTTCACATTCATAGGGAAAGGTTCCCATTAATTTTATCCAAGATAAATTCCTGGAATTTATTCTTTAATCTATTTTTGAATATCAATTCAAACTAGTCGGGATTAGCGAACCTTACCGAAGTAATCATTTGTTTTAATTTTTCAATCCCAACCTATTCATCCCATGAAGTAAAACTGGTTATACTTCATATCTAACACCACGGTGTTATCGTTAAATTCAATTACCATTTCATGTTCAAATCTAATTAAAGATTTAACTAACGCCTGGAGCAAAACTGGTGATACTCCATTTCGATTATTTCAATCTAATTAAAGATTCATTAAAACTCCACTTAGTTTTAATCTTTGACTGGGTTAAAGAATCAGTGTCATTTAAAACATGGTTCACGATAAACCTAAAATCACATTCCATTAATTATCGGGTTAAAGAACGAGTGTTATTTAAAACACTGTCCACGATAAACCCAAAAATCAATATCAATTCAATTAAATATTATTTAATTGGTACACTTCATTAAATCTAAATAAAAAGATTTAATCTTTTCTCAACTGGGTTCAAGAACAGTGTTAATGAAGACACCATTCACGACAGACCCAAATCACATTTGATATTCAATACAACGCTCTGAATAGAAAATATATCGGCTTATATTCAATATCAAATTCTACGATTAACAAATGTCGTATTGGAAATAACGATATAAATATATATCTTTCAAATTTCCATAACAACATCCGTATAATCACGAATTCCAACATCGAAATATTCCGAAGACAATTTCGATTCAAATCCACTCCAATGCGATCATTGGAAATTCTGTTTATTTTTAAAACCCTTTTTAAAATCAATTTATTTATTTAAAAATAAATAGAATTTTAACTCTAGTTCAAAACTAGCTCATTTCGTTAAAAATCTATTTTTATCTTTTCAAATACGGAGTTTTTCATCCCAATTCTTCACATATCACTTTTGATGATTTTACACAAATTATTAATATTTTTAATAATTTTATCAAGGCCCGTACAGTCGATTTCCATCAACGGCCATCGAACTGCACTTACAGTGACCTTTTTCAAATTTGATTTGGACGTAATCCCAAATCCAACCGTTAGATTTCAAATTTCAAATATCCATTAGAAACCTCTTTTCGATACGAACCCAACGGTTCCGGTTTTAGGAGAATCCGACGGTCGGATCTCCCGCAATATCCGATCGAAGTCAATGGTCGAAATTCGAGAACTGCCGCAGCGCGGCGCATTCTATTCAGGCCATTTTATTATATATATAGTATATACTTCGTCGATTTATACTCAAAACGTGCTTTATAAATCGTTTTAAATTAGTTTTCAAAATGGTTTTCAACTTCATATTCAATTTCAAATCAAAATTGAATATTCCAATATAAATTCGTTTTAAATTCATTTCAAATTGATTTCAATTCAATTTCAATTCGAATTCATTTATATTCAATTTCAATTCGAAATCATTTATATTCAATTAATCAGATTTTGAAATCACCTTCGATATTCATTATAAAATGAATAAAATCGATATAAATATCATTCACGTCAAAATGGCGTCAATCTAACCAACACGGCTTCATATGTTTCTATTTTCAAATATTTTATTTCGAATATTTCTATCTCAAATATTTCTTTTCAAATATTTCCTTTTTCAAATATTCTATTTTCAAATATTTTTATTTCAAATATTTCTTTTTCAAAACTGGAATGAGGCCCAATCAATTACCATATAATGTTAATTATATGGATTTTCTACAACACATGTATATATCAACAACGATGAATAATCAACCATCATCCAAAGTGCATTTTACACTGTATAAGCATCAAATATAAATATTCAACGCTTATAACAGTCTGTCAATCAATCGATCGACATACAACTAAACAATCGGGATTAGTGTACGTCAAATATCATCCCAATACCCGTGTGGGGTTTCAAACAATCAAACACAGATTTTATTTGTGCAGTTGGGCGATGTGTAAAATTTATCATCCCAATCAATGTCCTTCAAATAGGTGTACATAAACAAACCGTCCGGTTTGTAAATGAATATTTATTTATTCACATTCACGTTAAAAATTATATTTTTAACGATCAAACTATTTTATTCAACCTATGAATATTCTATTCGGTTCATTTATTAAATAAAATGTTATCTTTATTTTTCTAACTTATTTTTAGAAAATTTCAGCGGCATAACGGCACAATACTAGAAACGGGACAAGGCCTAGCCTTATCCCCGGTCTAGTGAAGGCCCACGCCATTCACACATCAATCAAATCCTTTTATAATTATATATAATTATTTATATTCTAGCGACGGCGTATATAATATATACGTTCAAATTTCATTCAAAATAAATTTCTCGTCTATATTATTTAAAATAATCCATTTTAAATATTGAAAATTCACAAAAATTGCCAACTTAAAAATTTTAAACTGGCCCAGATTTTCGGTTTGTTACATTTACAGCTGGAAGGATATTCAGAAAGCTTTGTATCCGTATATCTCATTCAGTTGTATTTTGTATTATTTTCCGCTGCTATGTAATGTATTGTAATCTCAGATATTTTATAATGCGTAATATTTATTCATTACTATGTATATTCTTGTATTCTGATGAAATTGTTGTAATAAGCAATGAAATGTTCTTCTGTTTGTGTTTTGATTTGTCGTGTTCTCGAAACAATCAGGGGTTTCAAACGGTCTAGGTCGGTTTAGCGACTGATTCGGATCGAGCGAAATTCCTTGTTGTTACAGGGTTACTTGAGCACCAAGAAACCTACTTATTCGATGCAAACATCAAAGTTTCACTTATATTTTGAAAATTTCCTGATCTTATTGGCACGGATCCAGGGTCCAAACGGTAATATACAAATGATGAGTGTTATAGATGCTTTAAAATGTAGAATAGCAAACATGTGGCAGTGTTTTACTTGATTACTTAGTCACTAAGCAACCTGCTTAGTCTATATGAAAATATTAATATTCTACTAATATTTAAAAACTTTTTCGTTTTATTCACACAAATTCTACTCCCAAAGCCGAAACGTGATTTTAAAAACACTATTATTTAATGATGAGTATTGTATGTATTTGAAATGGTAGAGTTTCAAACATGCGGCAACGTTTTACCTGATTACTTGAGCAACAAGAGACCTACTTATTCGATGCAAACATCAAAGTTTCACTTATATTTTGAAACTTTCTTATTCTTATTGGCGCGGATCCAGGGTTCAAATGGTAATATGCAAATGATGAGTGTTATAGATTCTTTAAAATGTAGAATAGCAAACATGCGACAGTGTTTTACCTGATTACTTAGTCACTAAGCAACCTGCTCAATCAATATGAAAATATGAATATTCTACTTAAATTTGAAAACTTTTTTGTCTTATTCACAAAAATTCTACTCCCAAAGTCGAAAGGTGTTTTTAAAAACACTATTATTTATTGATGTGTATTATATGTATTTGAAATGGAAGAGGTTCAAACATGCAGCAGTGTTTTACCTGATTACTTGAGCACCAAGGAACCTACTTATTCGATGCAAACATCAAAGTTTCCCTTATATTTTGAAAGTTTTTTGATCTTATTGGCGCGGATCCAGCGTCCAAACGGTAATATGCAAATGATGAGTGTTATAGATGCTTTAAAATGTACAATAGCAAACATGCGACAGTGTTTTACTTGATTACTTAGACACTAAGCAACCTACTCAGTCAATATGAAAATATGAATATTCTACTAATATTTGAAAACTTTTTCGTCTTATTCACACAAATTATACTTCCAAGGTCGAAACGTGTTTTTAAAAACACTATTGTTTAACGATGAGTATTATATGAATTTGAAATTGTAGAGTTTAAAACATGCGGCAGTGTTTTACCTGATTACTTGAGCTCCAAGAAACCTACTTATTCGATGCAAACATCAAAGTTTCACTTATATTTTGAAACTTTCTTGACCTTATTGGCGAGGATCCAGGGTCCAAATGGTAATATGCAAATGATGAGTAGTGTAGACGCTTTAAAATGTAGAATAGCAAACATACGGCAGTGTTTTACCTGATTACTTAGTCACTAAGCAACCTGCTCAGTCAATATGAAAAAATAAATATTCTACTAATATTTGAAAACTTTTTCGTCTTATTCACACAAATTCTACTCCCAAAGTCGAAACGTGTTTATTAAAAACACTATTAATTAATGATGAGTATTATATGTATTTGAAATGGTAGAGTTTCAAACATGCGGTAGTGTTTTACTTGATTACTTGAGCACCAAGAAACCTACTTATTTGATGCAAACGTCAAAGTTTCACTTATATTTCGAAGCTTTCTTAATCTTATTGGCGCGGATCCAGTGTCCAAACGGTAATATGCAAATGATGAGTGTTATAGATGCTTTAAAATGTAGAATAGCAAACATGCGGCAGTGTTTTACCTGATTACTTAATCACTAAGCAACCTGGTCAGTCAATATGAAAATATGAATATTCTAATAATATTTGAAAACCTTTTCATCTTATAAACACAAATTCTACTCCTAAAGTCGAATTGTGTTTTTAAAAACACTATTTTTTAATGATGAGTATTATATGTATTTGAAATGGTAGAGTTTCAAACATGCGGCAGTGTTTTACATGATTACTTGAGCACCAAGAAACCTACTTATTCGATGCAAACATCAAAGTTTCACTTATGTTTTGAAACTTTCTTGATCTTATTGGCGCGGATCCAGGGTCCAAACGGTAATATGAAAATGATGAGTGTTACAGATTCTTTAAAATGTAGAATAGCAAACATGCAGCAGTGTTTTACCTGATTACTTAGTCACTAAGCAACCTGCTCACTCTATATGAAAATATTAATACTCTACTAATATTTAAAAACTTTTTCGTTTTATTCATAGAAATTCTACTCCCAAATCCGAAATGTGTTTTTGAAAACATTATTATTTAATGATGAGTATTGTATGTATTTGAAATGGTAGAGTTTCAAACATGCGACAGTGTTTTACCTGATTACTTGAGCACCAAGAAACCTATTTATTCGATGCAAACATCAAAGTTTCACTTATATTTTGAAACTTCCTTAATCTTATTGGCGCGGATCCAGGGTCCAAACAGTAATATGCAAATAATGAGTGTTATCGATGCTTTAAAATGTAGAATAGCAAACATGCGTCAACGTTTTACCTGATTACTTAGTCACTAAGCAACCTGCTCAATCAATATGAAAATATGAATATTCTACTTAAATTTGAAAACTTTTCTGTCTTATTCACAAAAATTCTACTCCCAAAGTCGAAACGTGTTTTTAAAAACACTATTATTTATTGATGTGTATTATATGTATTTGAAATGGAAGAGATTCAAACATGCAGCAGTATTTTACCTGATTACTTGGGCACCAAGGAACCTTCTTATTCGATGCAAACATCAAATTTACCTTATATTTTGAAACTTTCTTGATCTTATTGGCGCGGATCCAGGGTCCAAACGGTAATATGCAAATGATGAGTGTTATAGATGCTTTAAAATGTACAATAGCAAACATGCAGCAGTGTTTTACTTGATTACTTAGACACTAAGCAACCTGCTCAGTCAATATGAAAATATGAATATTCTACTAATATTTGAAAACTTTTTCGCCTTATTCACACAATTTCTACTCCTAAAGTCGAAACGTGTTTTTAAAAACACTATTGTTTAACGATGAGTATTATATGAATTTGAAATGGTAGAGTTTAAAACATGCGGCAGTGTTTTACCTGATTACTTGAGCACCAAGAAACCTACTTATTCGATGCGAACATCAAAGTTTCACTTATATTTTGAAACTTACTTGACCTTATTGGCGAGGATCCAGGGTCCAAATGGTATTATGCAAATGATGAGTGTTATAGACGCTTTAAAATGTGGAATAGCAAACATACGGCGGTGTTTTACCTGATTAATTAGTCACTTAGCAACTTGCACAATCAATATGAAAAAAATGAATATTCTACTAATATTTGAAATCTTTTTCGTCTTATACACACAAATTCTACTCCCAAAGTCGAAACGTGTTTTCTAAAAACACTATTATTTAATGATGAGTATTACATGTATTTTAAATGGTAGAGTTTCAAACACGCGGCAGTGTTTTACCTGATTACTTGAGCACCAAGAAACCTACTTATTCGATTCAAACATCAAAGTTTCACTTATATTTCGAAGCTTTCTTAATCTTATTGGCGCGGATCCAGGGTCCAAACGGTAATATGCAAATGATGAGTGTTACAGATGATTTAAAATGTAGAATAGCAAACATGCAGTAGTGTTTTACCAGATTACTTAATAACTAAGCAACCTGCTCAGTCAATATGAAAATCTGAATATTCTACTAATATTTGAAAACTTTTTCGTCTTATTCAAACAAATTCTACTCCTAAAGTCGAATTGTGTTTTTAAAAACACTATTATTTAATGATGAGTATTATATGTATTTGAAATGGTAGAGTTTCAAACATGCGGCAGTGTTTTACATGATTACTTGAGCACCAAGAAACCTACTTATTCGATGCAAACATCAATGTTTCACTTATGTTTTGATACTTTCTTGATCTTATTGGCGCGGATCCAGTGTCCAAACGGTAATATGCAAATGATGAGTGTTACAGATGCTTTAAAATGTAGAATAGCAAACATGCAGCAATGTTTTACCTGATTACTTAGTCACTAAGCAACCTGCTCACTCTATATGAAAATATTAATACTCTACTAATATTTAAAAACTTATTCATTTTATTCATACAAATTCTACTCCCAAAGCCGAAATGTGTTTTTAAAAACACTATTATTTAATGATGAGTATTGTATGTATTTGAAATGGTAGAGTTTCAAACATGAGACAATGTTTTACCTGATTACTTGAGCACCAAGAAACCTACCTATTCGATGCAAACATCAAAGTTTTACTGATATTTTGAAACTTTCTTGATCTTATTGGCGCGGATCCGAGGTCCAAACGGTAATATGCAAATGATGAGTGTTATAGATGCTTTAAAATGTAGAATAGCAAACATGCGGCAGTGTTTTACCTGATTACTTAGACATTAAGCAACCAGCTCAGTCAATATGAAAATATGAATATTCTACTAATATTTGAAAACTTTTTCGCCTTATTCACACAAATTGTACTCCCAAAGTCGAAACGTGTTTTTAAAAATACTATTATTTATTGATGAGTATTAAATGTACTTGAAATGGTAGAATTTCAAACATGCGGCAGTGTTTTACCTGATTACTTGAGCACTAAGAAACCTACTTATTCGATGCAAACATGAAAGTTTCACTTGTATTTTGAAATATTCTTTATCTTATTGGCGCGGATTCAGGGTCCAAACGGTAATTTGCAAACGATGAGTGCTATAGATGCTTTAAAATGTAGAATAGCAAACATGCGGTAGTGTTTTACTTGATTACTTAGTCACTAAGCAACCTGATCAATGAATATGAAAATATGAATATTCTACTAATATTTGAAAACTTTTTCGTCTTATTCACACAAATTCTACTCCTAAAGTCGAATTGTGTTTTTAAAAACACTATTATATAATGATGAGTATTATATGTATTTGAAATGGTAGAGTTTCAAACATGCGGCAGTGTTTTACATGATTACTTGAGCACCAAGAAACCTACTTATTTGATGCAAACATCAATGTTTCACTTATGTTTTGAAACTTTCTTGATCTTATTGGCGCGGATCCAGTGTCCAAACGGTAATATGCAAATGATGAGTGTTACAGATGCTTTAAAATGTAGAATAGCAAACATGCAGCAGTGTTTTACCTGATTACTTAGTCACTAAGCAACCTGCTCACTCTATATGAAAATATTAATACTCTACTAATATTTAAAAACTTTTTCATTTTATTCACACAAATTCTACTCCCAAAGCCGAAATGTGTTTTTAAAAACACTATTATTTAATGATGAGTATTGTATGTATTTGAAATGGTAGAGTTTCAAACATGAGACAGTGTTTTACCTGATTACTTGAGCACCAAGAAACCTACCTATTCGATGCAAACATCAAAGTTTTACTGATATTTTGAAACTTTCTTGATCTTATTGGCGCAGATCCGAGGTCCAAACGGTAATATGCAAATGATGAGTGTTATAGATGCTTTAAAATGTAGAATAGCAAACATGCGGCAGTGTTTTACCTGATTACTTAGACACTAAGCAACCAGCTCAGTCAATATGAAAATATGAATATTCTACTAATATTTGAAAACTTTTTCGCCTTATTCACACAAATTGTACTCCCAAAGTCGAAACGTGTTTTTAAAAATACTATTATTTATTGATGAGTATTATATGTACTTGAAATGGTAGAATTTCAAACATGCGGCAGTGTTTTACCTGATTACTTGAGCACTAAGAAACCTACTTATTCGATGCAAACATGAAAGTTTCACTTGTATTTTGAAATATTCTTTATCTTATTGGAGCGGATTCAGGGTCCAAACGGTAGTATGCAAATGATGAGTGCTATAGATGCTTTAAAATGTAGAATAGCAAACATGCAGCAGTGTTTTACTTGATTACTTAGTCACTAAGCAACCTGATCAGTGAATATGAAAATATGAATATTCTACTAATATTTTAAAACTTTTTCGTCTTATTCACACAAATTCTACTCCCAAAGTCGAAACGTGTTTTTAAAAATACTATTATTTAATGATGAGTGTTATATATATTTGAAATGATAGAGTTTCAAACATGCGGCAGTGTTTTGCCTGGTTACTTGAACACCAAGAAACCAACTTATTCGATGCAAACATCAAAGTTTAACTTATATTTTGAAACATTCTTGACCTTATTGGCGCGGATCCAGGGTCCAAACGGTAATATGCAAATGATGAGTGTTATAGATGCTTTAAAATGTAGAATAGCAAACATGCGGCAATGTAACAACCCGGAAAATCTGAACCAGTTTAAAATTTTTAAATTGGCTAAAATAGTTAATTTCAAATATTTTAAATAAATATTTTAAATAATAGTGATGAAAAATAGGTTTGAATCGATGCTTGAAAATAAATATAATTAGTTTTAATTATAAACAAGGCCTGAAATGGCGCTGCAGTTTCAAAAATAGAATTCAAACTTCAAACGACTGTACCGGGTGCAAAATTAAACGGAATTTAGTGAAACCAAAAATATTTAAATCTGTTAGTGAATATCTTTTTAACGAATCTGAAAAATCGAAGTTTCATAGTGGGAAACAAAAGTGATGGCCAAATGAATTTTCAGAAAGGTTGCTATAGAATTTATATCGCCCTTAAAAATAGACGTTTTGCAAACGACCTCAGAATTCGACGAAAACACTTTTGTTGGATCCAGGATGTCAAATTATTTCTAGGTTTCAAATTCCAAAATTTTTGAAGTTATTATGTGAGTGTGGCGAAGGAAAATGTGTTTTGGTCAATTATAGTTAAATTGGATCGACCAGAAAAGGGCCATTTTGCAAACGGTCTCAGAATTCGATGAAACTAATTTTGTTGGGACCGTATCGTCAAAACATAGCTAGATTTATTTTTCTGGAATTTTTCGAATCAGCTTGTGGCCCTGGCAAATTGAAATGTACGTTCAAATTAAATATTGAATGTTTTATATTTTAATTTGAAGGAAAACTGACTGAAACAGTCGAATGGGCCTACGAAACATATCCCATTGTGTTCGGAATGGGGGTAAAACGCTAGGGATGATAGTCGTTGGGTTTGGATTGGTGTTCGTATGTGACAAGGGGTATTTTAGATATTTTAAAATATATAAACAAATAAATAAAATTCATTGGCCAGAACGTTTTCTCTCTCCCCTACTGTTGCTCCCGTCGACGGCGGAAAACCCTCCCACCTTCTCTCTTCTTTTCCTCCTCATCCGTGCAACGAAACCCACCCCTCCTTTGGAGAATTTTGTAGATCTCTCCAAGATCTTCCAATCCATACCTGTTGCAGAATTTATCGTGGAGCGTGGAGGCTGAATCACCTCTGAGAAGACAACGACTTCACAGCGCCACCGACCGAGATTCCGAACACTGAAGGCCACCGCACCACCCTGCGCGGAGGCGCCCCTCCTCCCTCTTCGACGTGACGTTGGCCGATCCTCCTATAACGCAACGGATCGGAAGTTAAATCCAAACCTAGTTTGGAAAAAAACTGAGAGGTAACGGTTGATTTTCTTTGAACTCATTTTAACGCTTTTAAGTGTCGCAGACTTTGATTTCACGATAAAAATCATATCTTTTTGCTGTGTTATCAAAATTCAGTGAAACATGAGACACCGGGACCGTGAGGACGTCTTCTACATTCCAGAAGAGACCACATATTTTTCTGAGCCTTCTGCTATTTTTGGTGGAGTGGAGCCCAATGTGAGATTTCTGAATTATAAACGATATGGAAAATGACGATGTATAAATTATATTGTCGATGTATGAGTTATATAAGCATTGTACACCTCATGTATAAGCGTTGTATAAGTTGTATGTTCGATATATAAGTTATATATGCGTTGTAAAAATTATATATGTGTTGAATAGAAGTGAAATTTACGCCCCTCGTCCACAAACCATGGACGATATTTATTGGTTGTGATTGATGTAAAATTTGGTTGATAGTGAATGGTTGATATGAATTGTTTGTGGTTTGAAATTGATTGATGGTAGTTGAAAAATACCCGTTTGTGGTTGAGAATTATTTTGTTGAATCCACATAGGATTAGTTTTGTGGAAAAGAAAATATACATGCCGCCTGCGTGCGAACTAGATGCATGATATCCCCATTGTCAAAAGTTGCCAGGCTTTAAGGTAGAGCGAGGAGCCGTACTAGGGACGATCCCGGTTTTAACTACCCTGCCTTTATGCTGCCGAAATTTTGAATAATATTCCTGTGTTTGAATTATTTTCATGTGTTGAAATTATATATGTGTTGAATAGGAATTCATGTGTTGAACGATAATCATGTTTTGAAATAAATTGTTTTATAATAAAAATCACATTTTTATCATCTGTTTGAACTATATAAAATAATCGTGTTTTGAAATAAATTCTTTTATAATAAAAATCACATTTTTATCACCTGTTTGAATTATATAAAATAATCATGTTTTTGAAATAAATTGTTTTACAATAAAAAAATCACATTTTTATTATATACAAGTATTGTTAAAAATAGCGATGTGTTGAAATAAATATCTGTAGGATAAAAATATAATTTTTATCGATTGTATGAATTGAATAGGGTTTTGAAATGGAAGAATCGATTATAATATATATACATATAATTATAATTAAAATATATCGAATAATGAAGCTACAGTTCGTATTTTGAAACCGTGATTTCAAACGATTATTGCGGGAGATCCGACCATCGGATCTTCCTGAAACTGCAACTGTTGGGTTCGCCTTGGAAATATCTTTCCAATGGCACCAATTTTGTAAAGATCCAACGGTTGGATTGTCTGGAATGTTTAATTCAAATATGAAGAAAAACAGTGCCAGAATCGATTATAATTATATAAATATATAATTATAATTAAAATAAATCGAATAACGAGGCTGTAGTTTGAAATTTAAAATCGAAACTTCAAACGATTGTACCGGGAAATCCGACCGTCGGATTTTCCCGAAACTGGAACCGTTGGATTCGTTTTGAAAAGATCTTTCTAAGGATATAAATTTTGTGAAGATCCAATGGTTAAATTTTCAGATGTGTGTAAATCAAATCTGAAGAAAAACAGCGCCACGGCCGCCTTATGGCCTGAAGCGTCGTTTAAATAAAATAGGCTATTTTTAATTAAATAAAAATGGCGGAAAATCGTTATAAAATATTATAAATGATATGGAATGACAATGAACTGATTTGAATTCTAAATGTACGTGAATTATTTGAAAAGGCCGAGTTAAATCTCATTTCAAGTAATTGGTCGGCGATATGGAGTCGATGATGAAGACGGTGGTCGAAGACCGGAGAGATTTACGTCGTTTGGATGATTACTGATATCTTGATTGGGAGGCATCCCAAGACGATGGAAAATGCAGTGGTTGTTCAGACGTGCTTGGAGATCGACCGGATATGCGAGGTACTAGGTGCCTCCAGTTTCGTTCAGACCCAGAACGGACTTGTAAATGGAAGTGTGCCTGACGTTGTAGATTGACAACGTGGCATGCAGAGATTGAGTGATCAAGGTTTTTGTTGAAAAGCAGAGCCTTGTGGTCGATGATCAAAGCACCGCCTGTGTGGCATAGATTTGTATATAACGTGAATTCGGGAGCCTCACACCCCGGTATGAACCAGAAACGGGAGAAGGACTCAGGTAGAACGTGCGTCTCTTTCTAGCTAGAGGTGGTGTCAGTGCTTAAACCGGCTGACATTTATATTAGTTTCACCTATGTGGTTGTTGCTGTTGTGAGGCGCCTCGGATATAGAGTCAGTGGGCTCATCTACGCCCCATAGGGCGGGGAGGCATATTGTTCAGGGTGTTATTTAATCCACATCGAGTGGACTGGCCCTGATGATCTAAGGGTCGATGCGTTCTGATCCTGAGTGGCGGGCTAGAGCGTCTCGAATTCGGTAAGGACTATCTTTTTCCTTGGTTCATGATGGAAATCCAATTTCCAAATATGTGACCGTGCGGTTTTGATTGTATACCTATATATGGCGACATCGTGGTATGGGGCATTAGTGTCGTCTATGATTTATACTTATGATTTGAATTTTTTTTTAAACATATAAACACTAGTAATAATATCAAATGTTTTTGTTTTATTCGTATCAAGCATATTTGGCCATTATAAGGTAAAAACTCTATCCTCCGGTTTGCGTTGCATTGTGTGATGGGAACTGAGTCTTATAATGGCTTCATCTTTATAAACAACACTGCGATGTTTTAATGATTTACTTGTTTTAAAGCACTGGCAATCCAATGGAGTAAACCCGTTCCATGAAAGTGGCGTGGTCCTGTGATTAGCCGTATTATTAAATGTGTAAATTAGATTTCTCATACCAGTCCCATGACTGACTCATAGTTTGTTTCACTTGCAAACTCGGGTGCCCCTTTTTTTTACACGGGCAGCCTTGTATTCAGGTTTTGGGCAAGCTCTTTCTGGATAGCTAGAGCTGAAGATGGATTCTATCATTTATCTCTTTTTATGCTGTTCAGCTCCTATTGTACATATTATGTTTGTTTTCCACTGTCGACATTTATGTATAGATGATCTGTATTTGTACTAAGTATGATCCTGTATACGGTGTAACTCTGATGATTATGTATATCCAGTGTATTGTTTGTTCATTATCTGGTGTATTTATTTATTTCTGTTCTGTTATTATCTATTTATGTGTTATATTCCAAAGATTACCTTTAACACCGTAGTACGGGGTTTTGGGGTCGTCACACGTAGTATTAGAGCTTTGGTTAAGCTTAGTACTGGAATATAACATACTAACGAACTCGTCAGAAATAGAACCAGTAGTGTTCTAGGACTGGTAACTCATTACAGATAGGACCAGTAATATCCTAGTATGAGTAAAGCAGAATGAAATACACCCGATAGACACATTTACATTCAAGTGTTTGTCTCTATGTTTTGAAATATCTTTCCTGTTGACCTGGCATTTGATCTGCTCTTTGCAGAAGTACTAGAAAATGAGTGTCAGAAACAGGAGGAATGCAGAACCAGATATTGAGGCTCTGTTAAATAAGTATCGAGATATGGGTGGAATACCATTCTTGGGCAAAGAATCTATTATGAAAACACAAGCTTGGATTTGTTCGGCTGAGAAAATCTTTGATGGTTTAAAGCTGAGGGATGACCAGAAAATATTAGTGGCATCTTGGGCATTCAAAGACGAAGCTTTGTTCTGGTGGGATTCGATTATTAAAGATAATCCAGAAGGTGATATCACCTATGATAGATTCAAAGTGATTTTCCTAGAAAGATTTACTCCTCCTGAAGCAACAGAGCGGTTATGTGATGAATTTTCTTATTTAATACAAGGAGATATGACCATTCCCGAATATCATAAGAAATTCAATGAACTTTCTCATTTTGCCCCGCATCTGATTAAAGATCCGAAGAGGAAGAATCTAAGGTTTATTCATGGCCTGCAAAGAAAATATTAGAATAGTGTGATGAAGAATGTGAAGCTTCCTTTTTCTGAAATGATATACATGGCTTACCAGTATGAGGATCTCGACAAGAAAGGTATGTTGTGCTACAAAGAGGAAGCCTGTTCTAGTAATAAAGGTGAGTCTGAAACTGATCGTCCTGAGGCCAGTACGATGTCTGAGGTCAGTAAGAATCCTAAGGTCAATCGAAAAAGGGCCAGATCTGGGAAATAACTAGTAACATCTGCCACATGCTCAAGCTGCAATAGGCAATGACATTTGGCGATAAATTGCAAATCTTGCAACAAAAGAAGGAAAGGTAGATCTAAGTCTAATAAGAAGTTTCAAGAGAATAGAAAATGCGATCAATGCCATCGAACTGGTCATCTTGCGAAGGATTGCCGACTCTTAAAGAAGTCTGAAATAGTACACGTCAATGAAGTGGTAGAAACTTCAGCACCCTCAGCTAGTCAGGAAAGGTCTGATGTTTTGGAAGGCACGCTAAATGTCAAAAATATTCCGGTTAAAGTACTGTTTGATACAGGCGTGTCACGAAGCTTTATTGCCAAGAATGCAGTTAAGAAGTTGGATTTGAAATTGAAGAAGCTCAAAGAACCAATGATTGTCCATAATCCGGTTGGGGTTCCCTCAATCTTAGCTGGATCTGTGGGGTGCCTGTTTCTTTTTCCCTTCATCGGTTCTCTACCATCTCGATCGTTATGAATTTTACAGAATTTGATCTTATTTTGGGATTGGATTGGTTAACCAAATACGAGGCTGAGGTTAAATGCGCAGAAAGGGTCGTTAAGGCCAGGACTAAATCAGGGAATTATATAACCATACTATGTGAAGGCCCGAATTCAAATAGAAAAGACTTTTGGTCAGCTCTAGATGTTTCACCAGCTCAAATAGAAAATATCCCTGTAGTCACAGAGAATATTCCCGACCTCATCAAAGATATTTCTATCGTCAAGAATTATGCAGATGTGTTCGAAGAAGTGGTCATCTTACCTCCGCAGAGAGAAATTTATTTCAAGATTGCTTTAATCCCGAATTCAAGGTCAGTAGTGCACGCTATTCAGAGAATGACCCTGAAGGAGAAAGAAGAACTAGACAATCAAACTCGACAGCATGTATGGAAGGGTCTGATCAGGCCAAGTTTCTCTGATTAGGGTGCAGTAGTGGTTTTTGTCCCAAAGTCTGAAGGTACTCTGCGACTATGTGTGGATTATCGTGACTTGAACAAGTAGACAATAAAGAACAAATATCCATTGCCGCGAATCGATGATTTATTAGACCATCTAAATGGAGCACAGGTATTTTTAAGGATGGACCTAGCTACAGGTTTCCATCAGCTTCGTATTGCCGAAGAGTGTGTTCCTATGACAGCATTCAGAGGTCCAGATTTGTTCTACGAATGGTTAGTAATGCCGTTCGGTTTATCTAACGCTCCAGCTTACTTCGTCGATTTGATGAATCGAGTGTTCAGAGGAGTACTGAATAATTTTGTTCTGGTTTTTATTGATGATATTCTAATCTTCTCTAAGTCAAAAGCCGAACATGAAAAACATTTGAAGCAAGTTTTAGAAATTTTGAGAAGGAATGTATTCAAAGCCAAACTGTCCAAATGTATATTCTAGCAAGATGAAGTGAAGTTTCTTGGCCATGTCGTATCAAAGGAGGGAATTGCTGTGGATCCAAGTAAAATCACGGCTATTCAAAATTGGAAACAGCCTCGTACTCCCACAGAAGTCAGAAGTTTTCTTGGGTTAGCCAGTTATTATCGGAAATTCATTAAGGATTTCGCAAAGACATCCAGTTCCTTAACGAAACTGACTAAGAAACATTCAAGATTCAATTGGACTCCGGTATGTGAGGAAGTTTTCCAAGAGCTGAAATTGAAACTAACAACTGCTCCAGTGCTAACAATAATAGATGGCAATGAGGACTTGAAAGTCTGGACAGATGCCTCTAGAGAAGGCCTTGGTGCAGTATTAATGCAAAGAGGTCAGGCGGTAGCTTATGCTAGCCGTCAGCTGAAGCCACATGAAAAGAACTACGTTACTCATGATCTTGAGTTGTTGGCTATCGTATTCGCTTTGAAAATCTGGAGACACTATCTTTTGGGAGAGAAATTCGAACTGTATACAGATCATAAGTCGCTAAAGTATCTATTTACCCAGAAAGACCTGAATCTGAGGCAGCAACGTTGTCTAGAGTTCCTTGCAGCATACGATTTTGAGATTCTGTACACTCCAGGGAAAGCCAATGTCGTCGCCGATGCGCCAAGTTGAAAGAGTGTAATGATCGCCAGCTTTATTATTACGACTTCCTTGATTGACAAAATATCTATTCTTCAGAAGGATGATAATTTTATTAAGGATATGATCAGAAGAATTCAAAAGGGCGAACCCTCGGTTTTTCAAATAGATAACGAGGGGACTCTGAGATTGGGAGGAAGGATTTGTGTTCCCGACGTCCCCGAGCTCAAAAGAGAAGTGTTGGACGAATGTCACAAATCCAAGCTGAGCATCCATCCGGGTGTGAGAAAAATGAAAAACCACCTCAAGCGAACATTCTGGTGGAAGGCTATGAAAAGGGATGTTTCAATATATGTCAACAGGTGTCCTACTTGCCAACTAGTCAAAAGCGACCAGCAGAAACTTGCCGGATTGTTGCAACCATTGGATGTTCCAGGTTGGAAGTGGGAACACATTTCCATGGACTTCATAGATGGTTTGCCCAGAACTAGAAAAGGAAATGACAGTATTTGGGTGATCGTAGATCGCTTCACGAAGACCGCCCATTTCATACCTATCAGAACGAACAGAACTGCTCAGAGTCTGGTGCAGATTTATTTCAAGGAAATTGTTCGGCTACATGGAGTGCCGCTCAATATAGTTAGTGATAGAGATCCAATATTTACTAGAAAATTCTGGGAGGCATTTCAAGTAGAACTCGTAACGAAGCAGAACTTGAGCACCGCTTATCATCCTCATATAGATGGTCAAACTGAGAGGGTGAATCGTGTTTTAGAAGATTTATTGTGAGCTTGTGTTCTAGATTTTGGTGGATCATGGGAGGAACATTTACATTTGGCTGAGTTCTCATACAACAATAGCTACCAAGCAAGCCTCACAATGTCCCCATTCGAAGCATTGTATGGTAGACCATGTCGATCTCCTGCTTGTTGGGTTGAACCTGGTAATAGGCTTGTATTGGGACCAGATATGATTCGCGAAGCTGGGGATAAAGTCGATTTCATTAAGAAACGATTGCTAGCAGCTCAAAGCCGACAGAAAAGTTATGCGGACTCTAGAAGAAGAGATGTGTCGTTTGGTGTTGGCGAGTATGTGTATCTTAAGGTTTCTCCGATGAGGGGAGTAATCAGATTTGGTAAAACTGGGAAGTTGGTGCCAAGATTCATCGGTCCCTTTCCTATTCTTGAACGGATTGGAACTCTTGCTTATAGAGTTAAATTGCCTGACTGGTTGCCTGGAGTACATGATGTGTTCCACGTATCTCAACTTAGAAAACATGTACATGATCCGGACTCGGTTGTGGAAGAAGCATCTCAAGAGTTCTTGGATATTACTCCAGAATTGGCGGTGAGAAGAGAGCCGATAAAGATTATTGGCAAAGAAACCAAAGAGCTGAGGAACAAGAAAGTTCACTTAGTCAAAGTGCAATGGAGTTGAAATCCGCGAGATTGTACTTGGGAAACAGAGGAAAGTATTATGAAAGACTATCCTAAGTGCATGGTGGATATCTCTGATTGACTCCGGTGCAAGGTACATTTACCATATTTTGCAATTTCCATTTTGTCCTCTACCTTGTTGTTGTTTTCTTTTCATGAATGAATTTTTTTAATCATATAGTCTGAATGATTTTAAAGAGTATATGAATAAATTAGAGTATTTTTGAAAAGTTAAATATAAATTATTTGATGTTTGTGTTGTGTGATTTAGAATTTGATAGATTAAATCATTAGAATGATAGTTAATTAAATCAATAATAGAATGAATGGTAGGATTTATTCGAATAAACCACTCATTGAACTGATTAAAGAATTGATTAGAAATATATACATGTGCATTATATATGTTTGAACAGGTAAATGGATTAGCTGTTGAGTAAAGATTTTATTTGCGTGCCCGACAAATAGGTAAACCTTAATGAGTTGGATGCGCAATTTTATTATCATATCAACTCCTGTGAGTGCCATTGGATGCAGAGTGCTGGTTATTCTGTGTGTAATTAATAAATGTCGCCATAGGATAGTAACAATTAATTTTGAAGTACACTACATGGCATACCTCTTAAAGATGGCATACTTCTTGAAGATAGCATACTTCATCATATACCACACAAGCATTTGGGGCTTGTGTGACGAGGTTGAAGATTTACCATACGAGCGAGAGGCTTGTATGGCGATGACTATATATTAGAGGTTGAACTGATGACTGATATGGACCATATAAAATTGTAACGATAAATTGCCAGATTAATAAAAAACCCCACACGGGTCTGGAGTTGACAATAATCACGTCTCTCTAGTCATTAGATACGGCACATGGATTATTTATTTCCCATACGGGACGAGGTGACGAGAATTTATTCTCTGGAGCAATTCAAATACACACTCCCTCAGGCTTTGACAGGGTGACGAGAATTTATTCTCTGGAGTTATTATCGATACATGCTCCCCTGTAAACACCAGAATATATCACTATAAATATGTGTATGCTTTATAGGATTTATTGGGTACCTAATACGGCCCAATAAATTTCCAAACCCCTCCCCGTACAAAGGAGGTTATGGCGAAATTTTACGAAAATTCCGGGTGTTAGCCAAATTTTTGAAGAATTTGAGAATCCTCAAAAACTGAAAGGTTGGAGAATGGAAGCCAGATTGAACGTAGAGTTGATTAATCAAACCACTTTCTACTTTGTTCCTTTTCTTGGACGAAAAGTTTTAAGTGGGGGAGATTGTAACAACCTGGAAAATCTGAACCAGATTAAAATTTTTAAATTGGCTAAAATAGTGAATTTTAAATATTTAAAATAAATATTTTAAATAATAATGATGAAAAATAGGTTTGAATCGATGCTTGAAAATAAATATAATTAGTTTTAATTATAAACTAGGCCTGAAATGGCGCTGTTGTTTCAAAAATAGAATTCAAACTTCAAATGACTGTACCGGGAGCAAAATAAAACTGAATTTGGTGAACCAAAAATATTTAAATCTGTTAGTGAATATCTTTCTAACAAATCTGAAAAATCGAAGTTTCATAGCGAGAAACAAAAGTTATGGCCAAATGAACTTTCAGAAAGGTCGCTATAGAATTTATATCGCCCTTGAAAATAGACGTTTTGCAAACGACCTCAGAATTCGACGAAACCGCTATTGTTGGATCCGGGATGTCAAATTATTGCTAGGTTTCAAATTTCATAATTTTTGAAGCTAGTATGTGAACGTGGCGAAGGAAAATGTGTTTTGGTCAATTATAGTTAAATTGGATCGACCAGAAAATGGCCATTTTGCAAACGGTCTCAGAATTCGATGAAACTAGTTTTGTTGGGACCGTATCGTCAAAACATATCTAGATTTATTTTTCTGGAATTTTTCAAATCAGCTTGTAGCCCTGGCAAATTGAAATGTACGTTCAAATTAAATATTGAATGTTTTATATTTTAATTTGAAGGAAAACTAACTGAAACAGTCGAATGGGCCTACGAAACATATCCCATTGTGTTCGGAATGGGGGTAAAATGCTAGGGATGACAGTTGTTTGGTTTGGATTGGTGTTCGTATGTGACAAGGGGTATTTTTGAGATTTTAAAAAATAAAAATAAATAAATAAAATTCATTGGCCAGAACGTCTTCTCTCTCCCCGACTGTTGCTCCCGTCAACGGCGGAAAACCCTCCCACCTTCTCTCTTCTTTTTCTCCTCATCCGTGCAACGAAACCCACCCCTCCTCTGGAGAATTTTGTAGCTCTCTCCAAGATCTTCTAATCCATACCTGTTAGAGAATTTATCGTGGAGCGTGGAGGCTGAATCACCTCCGAGAATTCAACGACTTCACAACGCCACCGACCGAGATTCCGACCACCGAAGGCCACCGCACCACCCTGCGCGGAGGCGCCCCTCCTCCCTCTTCGACGTGGCATTGGCCGATCCTCCTATAACGCAGCGGATCGGAAGTTAAATCCAAACCTAGTTTGGAACAAAAACTGAGAGGTAACGACTGATTTTCTTTGAACTGATTTTAACACCTTTAAAGTGTCGCAAACTTTGATTTCACGATAAAAATAATATCTTTTTGTTGTGTTATCGAAATCCAGTGAAACAAGAGACACCGGGACCGTGAGGACGTCTTCTACATTCTAGAAGAGACCGCATATTTTTCTGAGCCTTCTGCTATTTTTGGTGGAGTGGAACCCAATGTGAGATTTCTGAATTATAAACGATAAGGAAAATGACGATGTATAAATTATATTGCCGATGTATGAGTTATATAAGCGTTGTACACCTCATGTATAAGCGTTGCATAAGTTGTATGTTCGATGTATAAGTTATATATGCGTTGTAAAAATTATATATGTGTTGAATAGAAGTTAAATTTACTTATATATATATATACACACGCCCCTCGTCCACGAACCATGGACGATATTTATTGGTTGTGATTGATGTAAAATTTGGTTGATAGTGAATGGTTGATATGAATTGTTTGTGGTTTGAAATTGATTGATTGTAGTTGAAAAATACCCATTTGTGGTTGAGAATTATTTGGTTGAATCCACATAGGATTAGTTTTGTGGAAAAGAAAATATACATGTCGCCTGCATGTGAACTAGATGCATGATATCCCCATTGTCAAAAGCAGCGAGGCTTTAAGTTAGGGCGAGAAGCCGTACTAGGGACGATCCCGGTTTTAACTACTGTAACACCCCACGTCCATTAATGTCACTCACAAAGGGAATGCATTAACTTCCATGGAGGTTTTAAGTGAATATAGAACAGTAAAATTACAACAAGACAGATATAAAATAGTACTTGGAAATTCAAAAACTTTATTTCATTGTAGCAGAAGTTAAAACATGTTTGATTACATCATAACACCATATTCAATGTCAAGTACAATATCCATCTTGATAAAACAAGTACATAATTCCATTACATGAATAGCCATTAAAAAGAAAGATAACAAGCTGGACTTTACTTCAGCAGTCCAAGCTTTCAAGAAGATAAGCGATCCAACTAGACTCCACTAGAACTTGGCCCAACCTGCGGACCTGAAGGGAGAAAAAGGATGGAAAAGAAGGGGTCAGACATAAAGTCTGGTGAATATGATAATTCTACAATACTATTACCAAAATAACTGGACTAAGGCATAAGCTGGAAAACAAGAAAATGTCTATGAAGAGCAGATTAAGGACATAGACAATCGCTAAAGGCAACGTTATAGGCGCTCCTAAATACTAAAGGATAAACACTATACTGCACCACACCAGTCACCCTAAAGATTCATCCCACATAGCTTCACTTAGAAACTTTCCCAATGGCTTTACGTACCCCTAGCTGACTACATAGGTGCCGCCTGCCCCTATCTCCACTAGGTGTACCCTACTTCCCATTATTCGATCGGCTCCCTAACTCGTAGATACCCATGCTGGCCCCACAGTGGGGTGTATCACTCCCCTAATATGGCAACCTGATACAACGGACATGCACGGCTTATACCTACACGATGCAACAACGTCTTACCTACCAGCCCCGGTCCACACACGCATATGAAACCCGTTGGACTTGCGTTGCCACCGCTCCCTGTTTTGGCCTCTTATAGTCAAACCCAGTATGCGTGTCCCGTCCTCGACTTGGGTCGAGCCCACAAAGATACGTTTTGGGATACTGGTTGAAATGGGCCCCCACTATTTACCACAAGCATTCCACCTAAGCTTGTCCCCATTAGTCCATCCCACTTAACCCACTTAGTCATGTTCATTTACATGTGTGTTTGGTTAAGTCTAATCGTATTTCAAATGCCTCTAAAGTCAACCACCAGATTCCTCATGCCACCCAAGGCACCTACTTAACCCCCATGTCCCACCTTACATGATTATCTGGTTAAGTATTTCTTAGTTCATTAAGGCCATAACCTCATAAAGACCTCTCACATTAGACTGGCATTTATGGCAGCTGGATTTGCCGGGCGGGTCCGGGCAGTCTTACACTATAAAAGAGTCTAACCTCGTGTCTTTACAACTGTTATGCTTTAGTTTGGGCCTAGGACCTCTCACATTGGGCCGACATTTGTGACTACTGGATTTGCCGGGCGGGTCCGGGCAGGTTTACATCACAAACGGGTCCAACCTCGTGTCCTAAGCATTGATTATTAATAATAATCCACTTTCCCCCAATTTTAATTATTCCCTACTTGAATTATTAATTACTTCCAATTTTTAACAATGTCCATAATTGACTCAATTATGGACATTCATTCATGGTATGCAACATCTTACAAAATTGCACCCAATTTATTAATTCCTAATATTACCCGTACCCCACGTTTGAACGTTTATTCGCAAAATATATGTTAGACTCGAATAGCCTAACTCATAGCATAAAAGAGATTATCATAATAACAACATGTATATGGGACCAAATGAATCATAATAAGGGGTGAAACTTGCATATGTCCAACTTGCATAGATTATACATGTCATGGATCTAAAGGTGTCAACTTGTTCAAAATTCACCTAATATGATCTCAATCAATTTTCATAAACTTACATATGAACATATGTGAATCAACATCATCTAATTTTTTAACAACATGGTTTTATATGGGTACACCTAACTCAATAGGCAAATTCCCATAATCAAGTTTTATTTAATTATAGTTTCAAGTTTATGGGTACACCTAACCTAATAGGCAAATTCCCATAAACAAGATCCATTTAAATTAAGAAAAAAAACATAACTTTAAGCATGATCCAACAACATCATGATTTTTCAACATAATGTAGCATGATTTATAACATGGCATAGTATGATAGTATAACATAGCTTGACATGATTCTCAACATTGCACGACATAGCATAAGAGAATTTACAACATAGCATGACATAGCATATATAATTTACATCATACGACAACATAATAACATAATAAGAGATCCACAATATATAGAATTTACAATTACAAATCACATCACTTTCTTGTGATCCATTCATAAATGAGTCAAATTAGTTTGTAATAGTCTTGTGAGAATCATCATACTCACCAACAAAAGAAAAGAATTAGAGAAAGAGAGATCTTTTGATTTGATTTGTGTAGATTTAGTTGTAGATGATTAGGCTTCCTCTTCTTAGTTTGTGACGGCTATGCTGAACTCCATGGCAGTAGCATGACGGTAGCTTCTCTAATTTTACAAGTGATTTAGGTCTAGGGTCTACCCACTTATTTATAGATTTTAGAATTCATTTAGGCCATTAGATTTAACCTAGAAATAACCGCAGCCGTTCAGACAAGATGGGGTTTATCTTGTTGACTCAGCAATGAGTCAGAAGTGACTTAGCAAACACTCAGCAAATTAATAAACTTCTATTCATGTTTGCATTAACTGCCCATATATATATATATATATATATATATATTCTACAATGTACACATTAGATACATCCCCCCTTTTACACACTTATTATTGTTTTTATATACATATTAGATACATCCCCTCTCTTACACACTTATTAATATTTTTATATTCATATTAGATACATCCCCTCTCTTACACACTTATTAATATTTTTATATTCATATTAGATACATCCCCTCTCTTACACACTTATTAATATTTTAGCAACTTTAGTGTTAATAGAAAATTCGGGGTGTTACATTCTCCGCTCCTTTTAGGATTTCGTCCCCGAAATCTTCAAGTCTGGAAGAATGTATATCCTACCATCCAAACGTCCATATACTCATCCATCATACACAGGCATCCATTGTCCATAAAAGACTTCTAATGCTTTATGATCATATGCAAGTGTGTGTACATGTCCTTACCTAATGCGAAATCAGGCGGTCTACTGATTCAGTTGACCTCCTTAATGCAAATTATGTAAGTGTCATGAATCCATTATGTATGCAAAAGATCCTAATTGCTTACATACTACTTCTATATGCGTGCACACCCATTCAACCGAATGCAGCATCCATATGATGGTACAACCATTATACATCCATTATACTAAATACATCCATATATATGCAATATGCAATATGAAGTGACTGAGCCGATCTAGTGCCTAAAGTGTGTGTATATATGCATCCACGAGCAACCACTAGAAAACACTTGCATCCATTTTGCATCCATCATACATAACATGTCTCAAACACATGTTTCAACCATAGGATTATCCTAACTAAAGGTCAAAGATACTAATGAGAGGACATACTAAAGATAAGATAAGATAAGCTAAGCGATAAAGGAGAAATTAAAAGACATACCCTCAAAAAGAAAAGGGTACAACGAACGCATCTTCTCTTCTGTCTCCCAAGTTGCGTTGCTCTCATCATCTCCCCATTGCACTTTAACCAGTCTGACCTCTCGATTCCTCAACTTTTTGATCTCCGACCCAAGAATGCATGTAGGAGCTCGTCTAATTGTTGCATCACGCTCTATTTCCACCTCTTTAAGCAAGCTCGGCTGTACCACCTCCGCGGTCTTGTGCAAACACTTCCTCAAATGTGATACATGGAATACGTCGTGTACTCCACTAAGTTTCTAAGGCAACTCCACCCTATATGCCATCTTCCCAATCCTGTTTTTTACAGGAAACGGCCCTACAAACCATGGTGCTAATTTCCCCACGGACCCAAAGCGAACAACATTCTGTAACGGAGATACTTTGATAAAAACCATGTCCCCAATGTCAAACTCAAGATCTGTCCTCCTCTTATCAGCATACGATTTTTGCCTATCTTGTGCTGCTTTCATCCTCCTTCGAATCAACTCAATCTTCTCCGAGGTTTCCCTAACCATATCGGGCCCAAGTAGGATTTTATCGGTAGATTCCCACCAACATGTAGGCGAACGGCAAGGCCTTCCATAAAGAGCTTCGAAAGGTGCCATGCTAATACTAGACTGAACGCTATTATTATATGCGAATTATACTAACGGAAGGTGCTCTTCCCATGTACCCCCAAAGTCTAGGATACAAAGCCTTAAAAGATCCTCTAGAATGCGATTCACCCTCTCGGTCTGGCCGTCTGTCTGAGGATGATATGCGGTGGTCAAACATAGCTGAGTCCCTACCTCCTCTTGTAAACTCTTCCAAAATTCGCTAGTAAAGATGGGGTCACGGTCGCTTACTATACTAGAAGGAATACCGTGCAAACGAACTATCTCCTTAATGTATACAGAAGCCAACCACGGAGCAGTCCTCTTACTTTTCACGAGAATAAAATGGGCGCTTTTAGTAAGTCTATCTACTATAACCCAAATCCCCGTGTTACCCTCCCTTGATCTTGGTATCCATCCACAAAATCCATTGAGATGCTTTCCCATTTCCATAGTGGAACTTCTAATGGGTGAAGCAACCCACCGGGTTTCTTTTGTTCTGCTTTAATTCGTTGGCACACCAAGCATCTAGCGACGTACTCGGCCACATCCTTTTTCATACCAGCCCAAAAGAAAACTCGCTTCATGTCTTTGTACATCTTGTCCCTGCCGGGATGAATGGTCATCTTCGAACGATGTGCATCATCAAGAATGGCCTTCCTCAAGTCTTTATCTCGTGGTATACAAAGTCTATTATCTCTACGTAACCAACCCTTATCGTCTAGGATATACCTACGAAGATGGCTTGACGACTCCCCTCCTTTGAGCTTTTCTACTAACTCAACCAACTGTGGGTCGTCTCGCTGCGCCTCACCAATCCGTCCTAAAAGTGTAGGTCTAACCTCCAAGGATGCTAACAGACCGGGTACTAAGTCAACGGAGGGTCTAAAGTCAAACATAGAGATGAATTCTAAGCTTTGTCGTTCAACAAACAACGGACTCAAGGACAACCTTTTCCTACTTAAGGCGTCTGCCACCACGTTACCCTTGCCCGGGGTATATGCTATTTCAAAATCATAGGAGGCTAAGAATTCCATCCACCGTTGCTGCCTTAAATTCAAATCCTTCTGAGAGAATAAGTATTTTAATGATTTGTGGTCAGTGAAAAGTTCGAATTTCTCACCAAGAAGATAGTGACGCCAAGACTTAAGCGCGAAAACAATTGCGGCTAGCTCTAAGTCATGCGTGGGGTAATTCTTTTCATGAACCCTCAACTGCCTTCCACCATAGGCTATTACTCTTCCCTCTTGCATGAGGACCGCGCCAAGTCCCGTCCCACAAGCGGCAGTATAGATGGTAAACGGTTTATTCCCGACTGGCAGCACTAAGACTGGGGCTGAAGTTAAGGCTCTCTTTAAACGTTGGAACGCATCATCGCAATCTTTCTCCCACGTAAAAACCAGGTTCTTCTTCGTTAACCGTGTTAATGGAGCTGATATTTTTGCGAAGTCTTTGATAAACTTCCTATAATAGCTAGCCAACCCCAAGAAACTTCTTACTTCGGTTGCATTTTTAGGGACCTTCCAATCTTGGATGGCCACCACCTTTGCGGGATCCACTGCTATCCCTTCTTTGGAAACCACATGCCCTAAGAACCGTACTTCCTTCCTCCAGAAGTGACACTTAGAAAATTTTGCCTTAAGGTTATGCGCTCGAAGGGTTTCCAACACTTCCCTAAAATGTAGGGAGTGCTCTTCTTTATTCTTAGAAAAGACTAAGATGCCATCCACAAAGACTACCACGAATTTGTTAAGGTATTCCCTAAACACCCTACTCATCAAATCAACAAAATATGCAGGGGCGTTTGTCAAACCAAAGGGCATCACTAGCCATTCATAGAATCCGTCAGGAGTCCTAAAAGCAGTCTTATCTATACTATCCTCAGCCACTCTCAGTTGATGAGAGCCAGTGGCTAAGTCCAACTGCGAAAACACTGAGGCGCCAAATAACTGATCAAAGAGATCGTCAATCCTCGGAAGTGGGTGTCGGTTCTTTTTAGTAAGCTTGTTTAGTTCGCTATAGTCCATACAAAGTCTAAGAGACCCATCCGCCTTTGTGGCTAAAACCACTGGAGCACCCTACTCTGATATACTACGTCTTATGAACCCCTTCTCAAGCAACTCCTTTACTTGCTTATTGAGTTCCCTCCTTTCACGAGGAGCCATGTGGCGCACTGGCAAAGATACGGGTTTAGCATTATCCACAAGATAAATTCGAAAGTCTATCTCCCGCTTTGGAGGTAAGCCCTTCACCTCCTCAAACACATCCGGATATTCCCGGACCACTTCTACCGATCGCAGGTTCTCTACAGACGCGTCAAGCGATTCAAGATAACTTAGCATAACGGAATTTATGGGATTACAAAAGATGTCGAGAGCATTACCAAGGCGAGTCACAAGCCTAACTACTCTCCTTTCACAATCAAGAATGGCCCTATTTCTAGACAACCAATCCATTCCTAAAATTAGCCCATAGCCCGTGAAGCCCAATACATAAGCATCACATCTAAATTCAATGCTAAGTATAGATATTTTCAAATCCAAACATATCATGGTCAAATGAGCCGAACCCCCAATCGGATTTGAAACGACCAAGGGATCCTCTACTAAACTGGTGTTCAAGTGCAGTGATTCAACTAATGATGCAGAGATAAACGAATGAGATGCGCCAGAATCGAATAAGGTACGGACATGATGATCAAACAGAAAAACTAAGCTTTCAACAGAAATTGTTCTACCTCTTTCTTGCAGCGGTGGGGCCGCAATAGCCTGAACTTGCCCCCTTGCCTGCCCTGGTGCCATAAGAGCCTGCACCTGTCCTCCCGAGGTAGACCCTTCCCTCTGCCCCTTCTTTGGACAGTCCTTCACTAAATGTCCCGCATCTCCACAATGAAAACAACCAGTCTTCTTTTTCTTTCTACAATCTTTGCTGAGATGGCCAGGCGTCCCACAATTGAAGCATTTCTTCTTCCCTTTGCCATTATTGTTTTTACCACCCTTCTTATTTTGCTGTTGGGGTTTCTTCTGATCCCCTTTCTTTTCAACTGCCTTATCCTCATGCATAAGTGCCATTTCTACTAGCTTTTCAAAGGTGGCTCCCATAGGGATGTGGGTCATAGCCAACCCTTGCAACGATTCATTCAAGCCTCTAACGAACCTCAAAGCTTTCTTCTCTGGCATGTTCACCAACTCCAAGCCAAACCTTGCTAACTGATTAAATTTATTGACATATTCCTTTACTGATGAGCTCCCTTGCTTTAGTGCCAGGAATTTTTCCGTATTTAAGTTCTCCTCTGCCCTTGAAAGAAACTTTGCCTCAAACCTTCGTCTGAAATCCGCCCATGAATCAACTGGACGTTCCCCGTTAGTGACCTCCCACCAAAACGAGGCCTCTCCCTTCATTAACCAAGCAGCTAAACGGACTTTCCTCCCATCTTCCACTTCAAAGATATCCAACAATTCCTCAGTCTCCTTAAGCCAATCTCTGGCCTCCACAAACGTCTCAGTCCCTTGAAAAGTTTTTCCTCCCATAGCCTTGAATTCCTTGCACGTCTTTGCAAAAGTGTCAACACGAGGAGGAGGAGGAGGAGGAGGAGGAATGGGTGCAACTAGGGGTGGAGGAGTATCCGCTCGGCCTGCAGTGGTGGCCCTAGCCTCCAAGTATCTCCTAAACCACCCTGGAATCGTCACACCTTCTGGGAGATTAAGATCTTCAGCCATGCTGAAACGAAAAAGGAAAGATTCAAAATGGAGAATTCGAAAGATAAAGATAAGGATGTGGCTATTTGGGATTATGTTTTTCATAAAAACTCTCTTTAAATAACATGTTTTTTTTGAAAGCACTTCTTCCAAAAATACTTTAGAAAAAAATATTTTTCTAAAAAAAATTTTATCTGTTCTGGTAACCTTATGCTCTGATACCACGTGTAACACCCCACGTCCATTAATGTCACTCACAAAGGGAATGCATTAACTTCCATGGAGGTTTTAAGTGAATATAGAACAGTAAAATTACAACAAGACAGATATAAAATAGTACTTGGAAATTCAAAAACTTTATTTCATTGTAGCAGAAGTCAAAACATGTTTGATTACATCATAACACCATATTCAATGTCAAGTACAATATCTATCTTGATAAAACAAGCACATAATCCCATTACATGAATAGCCATTAAAAAGAAAGATAACAAGCTGGACTTTAATTCAGCAGTCCAAGCTTTCCAGAAGATAAGCGATCCAACTAGACTCCACTACAACTTGGCCCAACCTACGGACCTGAAGGAAGAAAAAGGATGGAAAAGAGGGGGTCAGACATAAAGTCTCGTGAATATGATAATTCTACAATACTATTACCAAAATAACTGGACTAAGGCATAAGCTGGAAAACAAGAAAATGTCTATGAAGAGCAGATTAAGGACATAGACAATCGCTAAAGGCAACGTTACAGGCGCTCCTAAATACTAAAGGATAAACACTATACTGCACCACACCAGTCACCCTAAAGATTCATCCCACTTAGCTTCACTTAGAAACTTTCCCAATGGCTTTACGTACCCCTAGCTGACTACATAGGTGCCGCCTGCCCCTATCTCCACTAGGTGTACCCTACTTCCCATTATTCGATCGGCTCCCTAACTCGTAGATACCCGTGCTGGCCCTACAGTGGGGTGTATCACTCCCCTAAAGTGGCAACCTGATACAACGGACATGCACGGCTTATACCTACACGATGCAACAACGTCTTACCTACCAGCCCGGGTCCACACACACATATGAAACCCGTTGGACTTGCGTTGCCATCGCTCCCTGCTTTGGCCTCTTATAGTCAAACCCAGTATGCGTGTCCCGTCCTCGACTTGGGTCGAGCCCACAAAGATACGTTTTGGGATACTGGTTGAAATGGGCCCCCACTGTTTACCACAAGCATTCAACCTAAGCTTGTCCCCATTAGTCCATCCCACTTAACCCACTTAGTCATGTTAATTTACATGTGTGTTTGGTTAAGTCTAATCGTATTTCAAATGCCTCTAAAGGCAACCACCAGATTCCTCATGCCACCCAAGGCACCTACTTAACCCCCATGTCCCACCTTACATGATTATCTTGTTAAGTATTTCTTAGTTCATTAAGGCCATAACCTCATAAAGACCTCTCACATTAGACTGGCATTTATGGCAGCTGGATTTGCCGGGCGGGTCCGGGCAGTATTACACCATAAAAGAGTCTAACCTCGTGTCTTTACAACTGTTATGCTTTAGTTTGGGCCTAGGACCTCTCACATTGGGCTGACATTTGTGACTACTGGATTTGCTGGGCGGGTCCGGGCAGGTTTACATCACAAACGGGTCCAACCTCGTGTCCTAAGCATTGATTATTAATAATAATCCACTTTCCCCCAATTTTAATAATTCCCTACTTGAATTATTAATTACTTCCAATTTTTAACAATGTCCATAACTGACTCAATTATGGACATTCATTCATGGTATGCAACATCTTACAAAATTGCACCCGATTTATTAATTCCTAATATTACGCCTACCCCACGTTTGAACGTTTATTCGCAAAATATATGTTAGACTCGAATAGCCTAACTCATAGCATAAAAGCGATTATCATAATAACAACATGTATATGTGACCAAATGAATCATAATAAGGGGTGAAACTTGCATATGTCCAACTTGCATAGATTATACATGTCATGGATCTAAAGGTGTCAACTTGTTCAAAATTCACCTAATATGATCTCAATCAATTTTCATAAACTTACATATGAACATGTGTGAATCAACATCATCTAATTTTTTAACAACATGGTTTTATATGGGTACACCTAACTCAATAGGCAAATTCCCATAATCAAGTTTTATTTAATTATAGTTTCAAGTTTATGGGTACACCTAACCTAATAGGCAAATTCCCATAAACAAGATCCATTTAAATAAAGAAAAAAAACATAACTTTAAGCATGATCCAACAACATCATGATTTTTCAACATAATATAGCATGATTTATAACATGGCATAGTATGATAGTATAACATAGCTTGACATGATTCTCAACATAGCACGACATAGCATAAGAGAATTTACAACATAGCATGACATAGCATATATAATTTACATCATACGACAACATAATAACATAATAAGAGATCCACAATATATAGAATTTACAATTACAAATCACATCACTTTCTTGTGATCCATTCATAACTGAGTCAAATTAGTTTGTAATAGTCTTGTGAGAATCATCATACTCACCAACAAAAGAAAAGAATTAGAGAAAGAGAGATCTTTTGATTTGGTTTGTGTAGATTTAGTTGTAGATGATTAGGCTTCCTCTTCTTAGTTTGTGACGGCTATGCTGAACTCCATGGCAGCAGCATGACGGTAGCTTCTCTAATTTTACAAGTGATTTAGGTCTAGGGTCTACCCACTTATTTATAGATTTTAGAATTCATTTAGGCCATTAGATTTAACCTAGAAATAACCGCAGCCGTTCAGACAAGATGGGGTTTATCTTGTTGACTCAGCAAAGAGTCAGAAGTGACTTAGCAAACACTCAGCAAATTAATAAACTTCTATTCATGTTTGCATTAACTGCCCATATATATATATATATATATATATATATATATATATATATATATATATATATATATATATATATATATATATTCTACAATGTACACATTAGATACTTCCCCCCCTTTTACACACTTATTATTGTTTTTATATACATATTAGATACATCCCCTCTCTTACACACTTATTAATATTTTTATATTCATATTAGATACATCCCCTCTCTTACACACTTATTAATATTTTAGCAACTTTAGTGTTAATAGAAAATTCGGGGTGTTACAACTACCCTGCCGTTATGCTGCCGAAATTTTGAATAATAATCCTGTGTTTGAATTATTTTCATGTGTTGAAATTATATATGTGCTGAATAGGAATTCATGTGTTGAACGATAATCGTGTTTTGAAATAAATTGTTTTATAATAAAAATCACATTTTTATCATCTGTTTGAACTATATAAAATAATCGTTTTTTGAAATAAGTTCTTTTATAATAAAAATCACGTTTTTATCACCTGTTTGAATTATATAAAATAATCGTGTTTTTGAAATAAATTGTTTTACAATAAAAAAATCACATTTTTATTACATACATGTATTGTTAAAAATAGTGATGTGTTGAAATAAATATCTGTAGGACAAAAATATCATTTTTGTCGAATGTATGAATTGAATAGGGTTTTGAAATGGAAGAATCGATTATAATTATTTATATATATAATTATAATTAAAATATATCGAATAACGAAGCTGTAGTTCGTATTTTGAAACCGTGATTTCAAACGATTAGTGCGGGAGATCCGACCATCGGATCTTCCTGAAACTGCAACCATTGGGTTCGCCTTGGAAATATCTTTCCAATGGCACCAGCTTTGTAAAGATCCAACGGTTGGATTGTCTGGAATGTTTAATTCAGATCTGAAGAAAAACAGCGCCAGAATCGATTATAATTATATAAATATATAATTATGATTAAAATAAATCGAATAACGAGGTTGTGGTTCGAAATTTGAAATTGAAACTTCAAATGATTGTACCGGGAGATACGACCGTCGGATTTTCCCGAAACTGGGACAGTTGGATTCGTTTTGAAAAGATCTTTCTATGGATATAAGTTTTGTGAAGATCCAACGGTTAAATTTTCAGATGTGTGTAAATCAAATCTGAAGAAAAACAGCGCCACGGCTGCCTTATGGCCTGAAGCGTCATTTAAATAAAATAGGCTATTTTTAATTAAGTAAAAATGGCGGAAAATCGTTCTAAAATATTATAAACGATATGGAATGACAATGAACTGATTTGAATTTTAAATATACATGAATTATTTGAAAAGGCCGAGTTAAATCTCATTTCAAATAATTGGACGACTATAAGGAGTCGATGATGAAGACGGTGGTCGAAGACCGGAGAGATTCACGTCGTTTGGATGATTACTGATATCTTGATTGGGAGGCATCCCAAGACGATGGAAAATGCAGTGGTTGTTCAGACGTGCTTGGAGATCGACCGGATATGCGAGGTACTAGGTGCCTCCGGTTTCGTTCAGACCCAGAACGGACTTGTAAATGGAAGTGTGCCTGACGTTGTAGATTGAAAACATGGCATGCAGAGATGCAGTGATCAAGGTTTTTATTGAAAAGCAGAGCCTTGTGGTCGATGATCAAAGCACCGCCTGTGTGGCATAGCTTTTTGTATAACGTGAATTTGCAAGCCTCACACCCCGGTATGAACCAAAAACGGGAGAAGGACTCAGGGAGAACATGCGTCTCTTTCTAGCTAGAGGTGGTGTCAGTGCTTAAACTGGCTGACATTTATATTACTTTCACCTATGTGGTTGTTGTTGTTGCGAGGCGCCTCGGATATAGAGTCAATGGGCTCATCTAAGCCCCATAGGGCGGGGAGGCATATTGTTCAGGGTGTTATTTAATCCACATCGAGTGGACCGGCCTTGATGATCCAAGGGTCGACGGGTTCTGATCCTGAGGGGCGGGCTAGAGCATCTCGAATTCGGTAAGGACTACAAATACGTGACTGTGCGGTTTTGATTGTATACCTATATATGGCGACATAGTGGTATGGGGCATTAATGTCGTCTATGATTTATACTTATGATTTGAAATTATTTTTGAAACATATAAACACTAGTAATAATATCAAATGCTTTTGTTTTATTCGTATCAAGCATATTTGGCCATTATAAGGTAAAAACTCTATCCTCCGGTTTGCGTTGCATTGTGTGATGGGAACTGAGTCTTATAATGGCTTCATCTTTATAAAAAACATTGCGATGTTTTAAAGATTTACTTGTTTTAAAGCACTGGCAATCCAATGGAGTAAACCCGTTCCACGAAAGTGGCGTGGTCCTGAGATTAGCCATATTATAAATGTGTTCAGTAGATTTCTCATACCAGTCCCATGACTGACTCGTAGTTTGTTTCACTTTCAAACTCGGGTGCCCCTTTTTCTACACGGGCAGCCTTGTATTCAGGTTTAGCTGGCTTTTCTGGATAGCTGGAGCTGAAGATGGATTCTATAATTTATCTCTTTTTATGCTGTTCAGCTCCTATTGTGCATATTTTGTTTGTTTTCTGCTGTAGACATTTATGTATAGCTGAACTGTATTTGTACTAAGTATGATCCTGTACACTGTGTAACTCTGATGATTACGTTTATCCAGTTATTCTATTGTGCATTATCTTGTGTATTTATTTATATATGTTTTGCTATTATCTGTTTATGTGTATATTCCAAGGATTACCCTTGCCACCGTCAGTATGGGGTTTGGGGCCGTCTCATTTGGTATCAGAGCTTTGGTTAAGCTTAGCGTTGGAATACAACATATTAATGAACTCGTCAGAAATAGAACCAGTAGTGTTCTAGGACGGGTAACTCATTATAGATAGGATCAGTAATATCCTAGTATGAGTAAAGCAGAATGAAATACACCCCAGTAGACACATTTACATTGAAGTATTTGTCTCTATATTTTGAAATATCTTTTCTGTTGACCTGACACTTTGTCTGCTAATTGCAGACGCTCTAGAAAATGAGTGCCAGAAACAGAAGAAGTAACACTGACTCGGATATAGAAGATCTATTGCGGGCTTGTGTTCTAGATTTCGGCGGATCATGGGAAGACCATCTGCATTTGGCTGAATTCTCTTATAATAACAGCTACCAGGCGAGCCTGACAATGTCGCCATTTGAAGCACAGTATGGTAGACCGTGCCGATCTCCTGCTTGTTGGGTCGAACCCGGTAATAGACTCGTGTTAGGGCCCGATATGATACGAGAAGCTGCCGACAAAGTCGATTTATTAAGAAGCGATTACTCGTCGCTCAAAGCCGACAAAAGAGCTACGCCGATAGGAGAAGAAAAGATATATCATTTGATGTGGGCGACTATGTATGTTTGAAAGTATCGCCGATGAGAGGAGTTATCCGGTTCGGTAAAACTGGAAAGTTGGCGCCCAAATTCATTGGTCGGTTTCCTATTCTGGAACGGATCGGAACTCTCGCTTATAGGGTTAAACTGCCTGATTGGTTGCCTGGAGTTCATGATGTATTTCATATATCTCAACTTCGAAAGAATGTTCATGACCCAGACTTGGTTGTGGAAGAGGCCGCACAACAGGATATTGAAATCACTCCAGAACTAGCTGTGAGAAGAGAGCCGCTCAAATTCATTGGAAAAGAAACCAAAGAGCTGAGGAACAAGAAGGTTCACTTAGTCAAAGTGCAATGGAGTGGAGATCCGCGAGATTGTACTTGGGAAACTGAGGAGAGCATTCAGAAAGCCTATCCTAGATGCCGAGTGGATATCTCTGATTGACTCCGGTGCAAGGTACATTTACCATACTTTGCACTGCCAATTAGTTCTCTACTCTGTTGTTATTTTCTTTCCATGGATGTGCACTTTCAACTCTATAGTCTGCTTAATTAAAAAAAAAGTGTATGAATTAATTTGTATGTTTTTGAAAAGTTAAAAACAAATTGATTGCTGTTTGTATTGTGTGATTGTAGATTTGATTAATAAAATTATTAGAACGATAGTTAATTTAATCGATAAGATAATAATGCTAGAATTTATTCATTTAAATGACACATTGAACTGATTAGAAAATAAATAGAAATATATACATGTGCATTATATATGTTGGAACAAGTAAATGGATAGCTGTTGAGTAAAGATTTTATTCGCGTGCCCGACAAATAGGTAAACCTTAATGAGTTGGATGCGCACTTTTATTATTATATCAACTCCTGCGAGTGCCATTGGATGCGGAGTGCTGGTTATTCTGTTTGTAAAAATAAACGTCGCCATAGGATAGTAACAATTAATTTTGAACTACATTGCGTGGCATACTTCAGGAAGGCAGGCATACTTCATCATATACCACATAAGCATTTGGTGCTTGTGTGATGAGGTGGAAGATTTACCATATGAGCGAGAGGCTTGTATGGCGATGACTATGTTTTACAGGTTGAACTGATGACTGATATGGACTATTTAAATTGTAACGATTAAATTGCCAGATTAATAAAAACCCCACACGGGTCTGGAGTTGACAATAACCACGTCTCTCTAGTCATTAGATACGGCACATGGACTATTTATTTCCCACACGGGACGAGGTGACGAGGATTTATCCTCTGGAGCATTTTAAAAACACACTCCCTCAGGCTTTGACAGGGTGACAAGAATTTATTCTCTAGAGTTATTATCAATACACACTCCCCTGTAAACACCAGAATATATCACTATAAATATGTGTATGCTTATTAGGATTTATTGGGTACCTAATACGGCCCAATAAATTTCCAAACCCCTCCCCGTACAAAGGAGGTTATGGCGAAATTTTTCGAAAATTCCGGGTGTTAGCCAAATTTTTGAAGAATTAGAAAATTCTCAAAAACTGAAAATTTGGAGAATGGAAGCCAGATCAAACGTAGAGTTGATTAATCAAACCACTTTCGACTTTATTCCTTTTCGGGGACGAAAAGTTTTAAGTGGGGGAGATTGTAATGACCTAGAAAATCTGAACCAATTTAAAATTTTTGTATTGGCTAAAATAATGGATTTTAAATATTTAAAATAAATATTTTAGACGACTGCAATGAAAACTGAGTTTGAATCGACAATTGAAAACGAATATAATTAATTCTAACTATAAACAAGGCCTAAAATGGCCCTGCAGTTTCAAAAATTGAATTCAAACTTTGTCGGACTGTACCGAGTGCCAAACAAAATGGATTTGAGTGAAACCAAAAATATTTAAATCTGTTAGTGAATATCTTTCTAACGAATCTGAAAAATCGAAGTTTCATAGTAGGAAGCAAAAGTTATGGCCAAATGAATTTTTAGAAAGGTCGCTATGGAGTTTATATAGCCCGTGAAATTGGCCATTTTGCATACGACCTCAGAATTAGACGAAACCACTTTTTTTGGATCCAAGATGTGAAGTTATTGCTAGGTTTCAAATTTCATAATTTTTGAAGTTGATATGTGAGCGTGGCAAAGGAAAATGTGTTTGTCAATTATAGTTAAATTGGATCGACCAGAAATGGGCCTTTTTGTAAACGGTCTCAGAATTCGATGAAACTAGTTTCGTTGGGACCGTATCGTCAAAACATAGCTAGATTTATTTTTCTGGAATTTTTCGAATCAGTTTGTGGCCCAGGCAAATTGAAATATACGTTCAAATCAAATATTGAATATTCTATATTCTAATTTGAATGAAAACTGACTGAAACATCGGAATGGCCTTCGAAACATATCTCATTGTGTTCGGAATGGGGGTAAAACGCTAGGGACGACAGTCGTTGGGTTTGGATTGGAGTTCGTGTGTGAAAGGGGGTATTTTCGGATTTTTAAAATATATAAATATAAGAAAAAACCCAATTGGCCCTCACAAACTTCACTCTCCCCGACTCAACGGCGAAATCGTGCTCCCTCCTTCCCCTTCAAATCGCCGCCGCCTCAGCCACCTACGGGCGCCGCCACCACCCAAACCCAATCCGCCTCCTCCCCCTCTACAAACCCGACCCACCTTTGCCTCGCCTCGCCATTCGCCCAGATCGAGCCCAGAAAGTTCGCCGTCTTCCCCTCGATTTCTGGCCGAGATCCGCCACCGAGTTCGACCAAAAGGGGGTCCTCAGGCGCGCCTTTTGGAGCAGGTGGACGTGGCGGGGGTCGATCGTCGCGAAGCTACACGGTTTGGGTGATAATCGAAGACCTAGTTTCGAAGATCATCGGAGAGGTAACGGCCTATATAAATTAAATAGAAAACAACGCTTTTAAGCGCTACAAACTTGTAAAAATCATATCTTTTTGCTATGTGGTCGGATTTCAGTGAAACAAGAGACAGTGGACTCGTGGGGACGTCTTCTACATTTGGGAAGAGACCGCACATTTTTCTGAGCTTGCTACGATTTTTAGCACCAAGAAAAGCAAAGTGAGATTTCTAATTTATAAACGATATGGAAAACGACGATGTATAAATTATATAGTCGATGTATGAGTTATATAAGCATTGTACACCTCTTCTATAAGCGTTGTATAAGTTGTACGTTCGATGTATAAGTTGTATATGCGTTGTAAAAATTATATATGTGTTGAAATAGAAGTGAATTGCTATATATAAATATATTTATATATATATGCCCCTCGTCCACAAACCATGGACGATATTTATTGGTTGTGATTGGTGTGAAAATTGGTTGATAGCGAATGGTTGATTGGAATTGTTTGTGGTTGGAATTGATTGATTGTGGTTGAAAAATACCCGTTTGTTGTTGAAATATTTGGTTGAAACCACATAGGATTAGTTTGTGGAAATGAAATAAATATACATGCCGCCTGCGTGCGAACTAGATGCATGATTCCCCATTGCCAAAAGCTGCGAGGCTTTAAGGTAGAGCGAGGAGCCATACTAGGGACGACCCCGGTTTTAACTACCCTGCCGTTATGCTGCCGAAATTTTGAATAACATTCATGTGTTTAAATTATTTTCATTTGTTGAAATTATATTTATTCGTTGAATAGAAAACCGTCATGTGTTGAATCGATATTCATTCGTTGAATTGAAATTCATGTGTTGAATGGTATTCGTGTTTTTAAATATAAAAATCACATTTTTATCTATATATACAGACTATAGAAAACCGTCATGTGTTGAATCGATATTCATTCGTTGAATTGAAATTCATGTGTTGAATGGTATTCATATTTTGAAAGAAATTGTTTTATAATAAAAATCCCATTTTTAACAACAATATGAAATGTATAAAATAATCTTGTTTTGAAATAAATTGTTTTCTAATAAAAACACTATTTTTATCACCTATATGACATATATAAAATAATCGTGTTTTGAAATAAATTGTTTTATAATAAAAATCCCATTTTTAACACCAATATGAAATGTATAAAATAATCTTGTTTTGAAATAAATTGTTTTCTAATAAAAACCCTATTTTTATCACCTATATGAAATATATAAAATAATCGTGTTTTGAAATAAATTGTTTTACTTTAAAAATCACATTTTTATTATATACGTGAATTGATAAAAATAGTGAAGTGTTGAAATAGAAGCCAGTTAGATAAAAATATCATTTTTATCAAGTGTATGAAAAGAAAATGGTTTTGAAATCGAAGGATGGATTATATATATATATAATTAAAATATATCGAATAACGATGCTACAGTTCGTATTTTGAAACCGTGATTTCAAACGATTAGTACGGGAGATCCGACCATCGGATTTTCCTGAAATCGCAACCGTTGGGTTCGCTTTGGAAATATCTTTCCAACGGCACCAACTTTGTAAAAATCCAACGGTTGGATTGTCTAGAATGTTTAATTCAAATCTGAAGAAAAACAGTGCCAGAATCGATTATATTTATATATATATATATAAATATAATTATATTTAATCGAATAACGACGCTGCAGTTCGTATTTTGAAATTGAAACTTCAAACGATTATACTGGGAGCTCCGACCGTCGGATTTTCCCGAAACTGGAACAGCTGGATTCGTTTTGAAAAGTTCTTTCTAATGGTGTAAATTTTGTGAAGATCCAACGGTTAGATTTTCACATATGTGTAAATCAAATCTGAAGAAAAACAGCGCCACGGCCGCGTTATGGCCCGAAGCGTCGTTTGGAATAAATTTACTATTTTAAAATAAATAAAAATAGTGATAAATCATTGTAAAGTATTATAAACGATATGGATGTGATTTAGAAATTAACTGAAGGTTGGCTAAGTCGAATGGTTTCCTGGGTGTTGATCTGATGTTGGTTTCGGCCTTCGGGGTTGATATTTGGGAAATCGTTCTCTTACTGATTGACGGTTAGTGACTAATGAATTGAAATGATGCGTGTGTATGTTAGTGTTGCACTTGTTTATTATATACGCGAGTTGTTCTGAAAGACCGGGTTTATCCCATTCTGAATAACTGAATCGACGATAAGAAATCGAAGATGAAGACGGTGGTCGAAGACCGGAGATCTTCACCTCGTTTGGATGGTAACCGAGGTCCTGATTGGGAGGCTTCCCGAAATATGGATAATGAGTGGTGATTGTCCAGATTTACGTGGTGATCGATGGGTTTGCGAGGTATATAGTGCCTCCGGTTTCGTTCCGACCCAGAACGGACTTGCAAATGGTTAGTGTGTTTGACATTGGAATTTATTTTGTGTGATTGATAGCCATCAGTTGCATGGTGTGAATTGCCTGTGTGGCATGCTAAGATGCAGTGATCAGGGCTTCTGTTGAAAAGCAAAGCCTTGTGGTGATGATCAAAGCACCGCCTGTGTGGCGTACCTTTGTGTATAACGTGAATTCGCGAGCCTCACAGCCGGTATAAACCAGAAATGGGAGAGGACATCAAGGAGGGCATGCGTTTCTTTCTAGTTAGAAGTGGCGTCAGTGGTTTTACACGCCCTGACGAGTTTGACTTATGTGGTTGTTGCTGTTGCGAGGTGCCTCAGTTAGATCGAACGATCCGGGTCCGATGGAGTCATTCGTTGGCCCATTTACGCCCCAAAGGGCGGGGAAACGCAGTGTTCAGGCATTTTAATCCACATCGGTGGACCGGCCCTGACGATCCAAGGGTCGATGCGCTCTGACCCTGAGACATGGACTAGATTTTCTCGAAGTCGATAAGGAATATCTTTTGCCTTGGTTCATGACGGAAATCCAATTTCCAAATACATGACTGTGCGGTTTCGATTGTATATATATTTGGCGACATAGTGGCATGGGACGCTCATGTCGTCTATGATTGATAGTTATGATTGAAATTGTTTTTGAAACATATAAATACTAGTAATAATATCAAATGCTTTTGTTTTATTCGTATCAATCATATTTTGGCCTTTATAAGGTAAAAACTCTATCCTCCGGTTTCCGTTGCATTGTGTGATGGGAACGGAGTCTTATAATGGCTTCATTTTTATAAAAAGCATTGCGATGTTTAAAAGAAAGATTTGTTTTAAAGCACTGGCAATCCAATGGAGTAAACCCGTTCCACGAAAGTGGCGTGGTCCTGAGATTAGCCATATTATAAGTGCGTTGAGTAGATTTCTCATACCAGTCCCATGACTGACTCGTAGTTTGTTTCACTTTCAAACTCGGGTGCCCCTTTTTCTACACGGGCAGCCTTGTATTCAGGTTTAGCTGGCTTTTCTGGATAGCTGGAGTTGAAGATGGATTCTATCATTTATCTCTTTTTATGTTGTTCAGCTCCTATTGTACATATTTTGTTTATTTTCCGCTGTAGACATTTATGTATAGCTGAACTGTATTTGTACTAAGTATGATCCTGTACACTGTGTAACTCTGATGATTACGTTTATCCAGTATATTCTATTATGCATTATCTGGTGTATTTATTTATTTATGTTCTGCTATTATCTGTTTATGTGTATATTCCAAGGTTTACCCTTGCCACCGTCAGTACGGGGTTTGGGGCCGTCTCAACTTATAATTTTTACAACGCATATACAACTTATATATCGAACGTACAACTTATACAACGCTTATACAAGAGGTGTACAACGCTTATATAACTCATACATCGACTATATAATTTATACATCATCGTTTTCCATATCGTTCATAAATTGGAAATCTCACTTTTCACATTTCGTATATATATACAATTCACAGTCACAACACAATCAATTGAATCGTCCATGGTCTGTGGATGTATGTGAACAGTTCAGATATGCAGTTATAATATAAATAACTGTACAAGAAAATTTATAGTGGGAGAATTCTCACCTTGATCGGTTTCAGAAATCGATAAAACAATTATTTTAATCAAATTAAAATGATGTTTAATTAGACCAAAAATATCCACTAGCTCCAAATGCATTCCAGTCAGTTTCGTTGCATAGAGTTTTCTGATACGAGTCCAACGCTTCTGAAATCGCGAATTTCTGACCTCGTATGAAGAAGATTCAGTAGATTATACATTTGATAATTAAAACAGATAATTAAATTTTATTAATTAATTAAGGCTCTAATCCCTTTCATACCAGCGGCCCCTTCTTCTTGAATTACCCAGATCGTCGAACCCAATAGCAACAATCTAGAGTTCAACCTTGCTCCTCCCACAGCCACTTTCCGGTCGATCGGTTGCCTCCACAAGCGGCGCCTCCTCATGACATTCCCGCGCCACCCCTTGTTGGCCAACTCGGTGGCCCCCACGCCATCAAAACCCGCTGCAAACCCCTCAACTTCGAAGCTCCATTCTGACCAAATCGATCCACAAAACTTGATCTTGACCGCTCAAAATATAGAGCTCAAGAAGCTCTGCGATTTCCATTTGGTAATTTCTGAAATCGTGGAATGGATTAAAAGAAAATTGAGGGAGAAAGATTAAACAATTTTCGCCGTTCAATTGAAAGGTCGGCGGCGGAAAAGAGCTGAATGATATTTGGGCAAGGGTTTTATAGAAAAGATTTTATTATTTTATTTCGAAAATATCTTGTTTAGTTTACGAACTCCAAACGAACCCTAACGACTGTCACCACTAGCTAAATGCCCCCATTCCGAACACAATGGGATATGTTTCGTAGGCCCATTCGACTGTTTCAGTCAGTTTTCCTTCAAATTAAAATATAAAACATTCAATATTCGATTTGAACGTACGTTTCAATTTGCCAGGGCCACAAACTGATTCGAAAAATTCTAGAAAAATAAATCTAGCTATGTTTTGATGATACGGTCCCAACAAAAGTGGTTTCGTCGAATTCCGAGGTCGTATGCAAAATGGTCATTTTCTGGTCGATCCAATTTAATAGAAATCGACCAAACACATTTTCCTTTGCCACGCTCACATATCAACTTCAAAAATAATGAAATTTGAAACCTTGCAATAATTTAACATCCCGGATCCAACAAAAGGGGTTTCATCGAATTCCGAGGTCGTAAGCAAAATAGCCATTTTCACGGGCTATATAAATTCCATAGCGACCTTTCTGAAAATTCATCTGGCCATAACTTTTGCTTCCTACTATGAAACTTCGATTTTTCAGATTCGTTAGAAAGATATTCACTAACAGATTTAAATATTTTTGGTTTCACTCAAATCCGTTTTGTTTTGCACCCGGTACAGTCCGACAATGTTTGAATTCAATTTTTGAAACTGCAGTGCCATTCCAGGCCTTGTTTATAATTAAAATTAATTATATTAATTTTCAATTGTCGATTCAAACTCAGTTTTCATTGCTATCATTTAAAATATTTATTTTAAATATTTAAAATCCATTATTTTAGCCAATTTCAAAAATTTAAATTGGTTCAAACTCTCTGGGTCGTTACACTTTCTTGACCTTATTGGCGTGGATCCAGGGTCCAAACGGTAATATGCAACTGATGAGTGTTATAGATGCTTTAAAATGTAGAATAGCAAACATGCGGCAGTGTTTTACCTGATTACTTAGTCACTAAGCAACCTGCTCAGTTAATATGAAAAAATGAATATTCTACTAATATTTGAAAACTTTTTCCACTTATTCACACAAATTCTTCTCCCAAAGTGGAAACGTGTTTTAAAAAACAGTACTATTTAATGATGAGTATTATATATACTTAAAATGGTAGAGTTTCAAACATTCGGCAGTATTTTACCTGATTACTTGAGCACCAAGAAACCTACTTGTTCGATGCAAACATCAAAGTTTCACTTATATTTTGAAACTTTCTTGATCTTATAGGCGCTGATCTAGGGTCCAAACGGTAATATGCAAATGATGAGTGTTACAGATGCTTTAAAATGTAGAATAGCAAGCACGCGGCAGTGTTTTGCCTGATTACTTAGTCACTAAGTAACCAGCTCTGTCAGTATGAAAATATGAATATTCTACTAATATTTGAAAACTTTTTCGTCTTATTCACACAAATTCTACTCCCAAAGTCGATAGGATTTTTTAAAAACACTATTATTTAATGATGAGTATTGTATGAATTTGAAATGGTAGAGTTTCAAACATGCGGCAGTGGTTTACCTGATTACTTGAGCACCAAGAAACCTACTTATTCGATGCGAACATCAAAGTTTCGCTTATTTTTTGAAATTTTCTTGATCTTATTGGTGCGGATCCAGGGTCCAAATGGTAAAATGCAAATGATGAGTGTTATAGATGCTTTAAAATGTAGAGTAGCAAACATACAGCAGTGTTTTACCTGATTACTTAGTAACTAAGCAACCTGCTCAGTCAATATGAAAATACGAATATTCTACTAATATTTGAAAACTCTTTCGTCTTATTCACACAAATTCTACTCCTAAAGTCGAAACGTGTTTTTTAAAACACTATTATTTAATGATGAGTATTATATGTATTTGAAATGGTAGAGTTTCAAACATGCGGTAGTGTTTTACCGGGTTACTTGAGCACCAAGAAACCTACTTATTCGATGCAAACATCAAAGTTTCACTTATATTTTGAAACTTTCTTGACCTATTTGGCACGGATCCAGGGTCCAAACGGTAATATAAAAAAGATGAGTGTTATAAATGCTTCAAAATTTAGAATAGCAAACATGCGGCAGTGTTTTACTTGATTACTTAGTCACTAAGCAACCTGCTTAGTCTATATGAAAATATTAATATTCTACTAATATTTAAAAACTTTTTCGTTTTATTCACACAAATTCTACTCCAAAAGCCGAAACGTGATTTTAGAAACACTATTATTTAATGATGAGTATTGAATGTATTTGAAATGGTAGAGTTTCAAACATGCGGCAGCATTTTACCTGATTACTTGAGCACCAAGAGACCTACTTAGTCGATGCAAACATCAAAGTTTCACTTATATTTTGAAACTTTCTTAATCTTATTGGCGCGGATCCAGGGTCCAAATGGTAATATGCAAATGATGAGTGTTATAGATGCTTTAAAATGTAGAATAGCAAACATGCGGCAGTGTTTTACCTGATTACTTAGTCACTAAGCAACCTGCTCAATGAATATGAAAATATGAATATTCTACTTAAACTTGAAAACTTTTTTGTCTTATTCACAAAAATTCTACTCCCAAAGTCGAAACATGTTTTTAAAAACACTATTATGTATTGATGTGTATTATATGTATTTGAAATGGAGGAGGTTCAAACATGCAGCAGTGTTTTACCTGATTACTTGAGCACCAAGGAACCAACTTATTCGATGCAAACATTAAAGTTTCCCTTATATTTTGAAAATTTCTTGATCTTATTGGCGCGGATCTAGGGTCCAAACGGTAATATGCAAATGATGAGTGTTATAGATGCTTTAAAATGTACAATGGCAAACATGCGGAAGTGTTTTACTTGATTACTTAGACACTAACCAACCTGCTCAGTCAATATGAAACTATGAATATTCTACTAATATTTGAAAACTTTTTCGTCTTATTCACACAAATTCTACTCCCAAAGTCGAAACGTGTTTATAAAAAACACTATTGTTTAACGATGAGTATTATATGAATTTGAAATTGTAGAGTTTAAAACATGCGGCAGTGTTTTACCTGATTACTTGAGCACCAAGAAACCTACTTATTCGATGCAAACATTAAAGTTTCACATATATTTTGAAACTTTCTTGACCTTATTTGCGAGGATCCAGGGTTCAAATGGTAATATGCAAATGATGAGTGTTATAGACGCTTTAAAATGTAGAATATCAAACATACGGCAATGTTTTACCTGATTACTTAGTCACTAAGCAACCTACTCAGTCAATATGAAAAAAACGAATATTCTACTAATATTCGAAAACTTTTTCGTCTTATTCACACAAATTCTACTCCCAAAGTCGAAACGTGTTTTTTAAAAACACTATTATTTAATGATGAGTATTATATGTATTTGAAATGGTAGAGTTTCAAACATGCGGCAGTGTTTTACTTGATTACTTGAGCACCAAGAAACCTACTTATTCGATGCAAACATCAAAGTTTCACTTATATTTCGAAGCTTTCTTAATCTTATTGGCGCGGATCCAGGGTCCAACGGTAATGTGCAAATGATTAGTTTTATAGATGCTTTAAAATGCAGAATAGCAAACATGTGGCAGTGTTTTACATGATTACTTATTCACTAAGCAACCTGCTCTGTCAATATGATTATATGAATATTCTACTAATATTTGAAATCCTTTTCGTCTTATTCACACAAATTCTACTTCTAAAGTCGAATTGTGTTTTTAAAAACACTATTTTTTACTAATGAGTATTATATGTATTTGAAATGGTAGAGTTTCAAAAATGCGGCAGTGTTTTACATGATTACTTGAGCACCAAGAAACCTACTTATTCGATGCAAACATCAAAGTTTCACTTATGTTTTGAAACTTTCTTGATCTTATTGGCGCGGATCCAGGGTCCAAACGGTAATATGAAAATGATGAGTGTTATAGATGCTTTAAAATGTAGAATAGCAAACATGCAGCAGTGTTCTACCTGATCACTTAGTCACTAAGCTGCCTGCTCACTCTATATGAAAATATTAATACTCTACTAATATTTAAAAACTTTTTCGTTTTATTCATACAAATTCTACTCCCAAAGCCGAAATGTGTTTTTAAAAACACTATTATTTAATGATGAGTATTGTATGTATTTGAAATGGTAGAGTTTCAAACATGCGGCGGTGTTTTACCTGATTACTTGAGCACCAAGAAATCTACTTATTCGATGCAAACATCAAAGCTTCACTTATATTTTGAAACTTCCTTAATCTTATTGGCGTGGATCCAGGGTCCAAACGGTAATATGCAAATGATGAGTGTTATAGATGCTTTAAAATGTAGAATAGCAAACATGCGGCAGTGTTTTACCTGATTACTTAGTCACTAAGCAACCTGCTCAATCAATATGAAAATATGAATATTCTACTTAAATTTGAAAACTTTTTTGTCTTATTCACAAAAATTCTACTCCCAATGTCGAAACGTGTTTTTGAAAACACTATTATTATTGATGTGTATTATATGTATTTGAAATGGAAGAGTTTCAAACATGCAGCAGTGATTTACCTGATTACTTGAGCACCAAGAAACCTACTTATTCGATGCAAACATCAAAGTTTCCCTTCTATTTTGAAACTTTCTTGATCTTATTGGTGTGGATCAAGGGTCCAAACGATAATATGCAAATGATGAGTGTTATAGATGCTTTAAAATGTACAATAGCAAACATGCGGCAGTGTTTTACTTGATTACTTAGACACTAAGCAACATGCTCAGTCAATATGAAAATATGAATATTCTACTAATATTTGAAAACTTTTTCGTCTTATTCACACAAATTCTACTCCTAAAGTCGAAACATGTTTTTTAAAACACTATTGTTTAACGATGAGTATTATATGAATTTGAAGTGGTAGAGTTTAAAACATGCGGCAGTGTTTTACCTGATTACTTGAGCACCAAGAAACCTACTTATTCGATGCAAACATCAAAGTTTCACTTATATTTTGAAACTTTCTTGACCTTATTGGCGAGGATCCAGGGTCCAAATGGTAATATGCTAATGATGTGTGTTATAGATGCTTTAAAATGTAGAATATCAAACATACGACAGTGTTTTACCTGATTACTTAGTCACTAAGCAACTTGCTCAGTCAATATGAAAAAATTGTATATTCCACTAATTTTTGAAAACTTTTTCGTCTTATTCACACAAATTCTACTCCCAAAGTCGAAACGTGTTTTTAAAAACACTATTATTTAATGATGAGTATTATATGTATTTGAAATGGTAGAGTTTAAAACATGCGGCAGTGTTTTACCTGATTACTTGAGCACCAAGAAGCCTACTTATTCGATGCAAACATCAAAGTTTAACTTATATTTTGAAACTTTCTTGACCTTATTGGCGAGGATCCAGGGTTCAAATGGTAATATGCAAATGATGAGTGTTATAGACGCTTTAAAATGTAGAATAGCAAACATACGGCTGTGTTTTACCTGATTACTTAGTCACTAAGCAACCTGCTCAGTCAATATGAAAAAAATGAATATTCTACTAATATTTGAAAACTTTTTCGTCATATTCACACAAATTCTACTCCCAAAGTCAAAACGTGTTTTTAAAAACACTATTATTTAATGGTGAGTATTATATGTATTTGAAATGGTAGAGTTTAAAACATGCGGCAGTGTTTTACCTGATTACTTGAGCACCAAGAAACCTACTTATTCGATGCAAACATCAAAGTTTCACATATATTTCGAAGCTTTCTTAATCTTATTGGCGTGGATCCAGGGTCCAAACGGTAATATGCAAATGATGAGTGTTATAGTTGCTTTAAAATGTGGAATAGCAAACATGCGGCAGTGTTTTACCTGATTACTTAATCACTAAGCAACCTGCTCAGTCAATATGAAAATATGAATATACTACTAATATTTGAAAACCTTTTCGTCTTATTCACACAAATTCTACTCCTAAAGTCGAATTGTGTTTTTAAAAACACTATTATTGAATGATGAGTATTATATGTATTTGAAATGGTAGAGTTTCAAACATGCGACAGTGTTTTACATGATTACTTGAGCACCAAGAAACCTACTTATTCGATGCAAACATCAAAGTTTCACTTATGTTTTGAAACTTTCTTGATCATATTGGCGCGGATCCAGGGTCCAAACGGTAATATGCATATGATGAGTGTTGCAGATGCTTTAAAATGTAGAATAGCAAACATGTAGTAGTGTTTTACCTAATTACTTAGTCACTAAGCAACCTACTCACTCTATATGAAAATATTAATACTCTACTAATATTTAAAAACTTTTTCGTTTTATTCATACAAATTCTACTCCCAAAGCCGAAATGTGTTTTTAAAAACACTATTATTTAATGATGAGTATTGTGTGTATTTGAAATGGTAGAGTGTCCAACATGAGGCAGTGTTTTACTTGATTACTTGAGCACCAAGAAACCTACTTATTCGATGCAAACATCAAAGTTGCACTTATATTTTGAAACTTTCTTGATCTTATTGTCGCGGATCCAGGGTCTAAACGGTAATATGCAAATGATGAGTGTTATAGATGCTTTAAAATGTAGAATAGCAAACATGCGGCAGTGTTTTACCTGATTACTTAGACACTAAGCAACCTGCTCAGTCAATATGAAAATATGAATATTCTACAAATATTTGAAAACTTTTTCGCCTTATTCACACAAATTGTACTCCCAAAGTCGAAACGTGCTTTTAAAAATACTATTATTTATTGATGAGTATTATATGTACTTGAAATGGTAGAATTTCAAACATGCGGCAGTGTTTTACCTGATTACTTGAGCACCAAGAAACCTACTTATTCAATGCAAACTTGAAAGTTTCACTTATATTTTGAAACTTTCTTGATCTTATTGGCGCGGATCCTGGGTCCAAATGGTAATATGCAAATGATGAGTGCTATAGATGCTTTAAAATGTATAATAGCAAACATGCGACAGTGTTTTACCTAATTACTTAGTCACTAAGCAACCTGCACAGTCAATATGAAAATATGAATATTCTACTAATATTTGAAAACTTTTTCATCTTATTCACACAAATTCTACACCCAAAGTCGAAACGTATTTTTAAAAACACTATTATTTAATGATGAGTGTTATATATATTTGAAATGATAGAGTTTCAAACATGCAGCAGTGTTTTTTCTGGTTACTTGAACACCAAGAAACCTACTTATTCGATGCAAACATCAAAGTTTCACTTATATTTCGAAACTTTATTGACCTTATTGGCGCGGATCCAGGGTCTAAATGGTAATATGCAAATGATGAGTGTTGTAGATGCTTTAAAATGTAGAATAGCAAACATGCGGTAGTGTTTTACCTGATTACTTAGTCACTAAGCAACTTGCTAAGTCAATATGAAAAAATGAATATTCTACTAATATTTGAAAACTTTTTCTCCTTATTCGCACAAATTCTTCTCCCAAAGTAGAAACGTGTTTTTAAAAACACTACTATTTAATAATGAGTATTATATATATTTAAAATGGTAGAGTTTCAAACATTCGACGGTATTTTACCTGATTACTTGAGCACCAAGAAACCTACTTATTCGATGCAAACATCAAAGTTTCACTTATATTTCGAAGCTTTCTTAATCTTATTGGAGCGAATCCAGGTTCCAAACGGTAATATGCAAATGATGAGTGTTATAGATGTTTTAAAATGTAGAATAGCAAGCATGCGACAGTGTTTTACATGATTACTTAGTCACTAAGCAACATGCTCTGTCAATATGAAGATATGAATATTCTACTAATATTTGAAAACTTTTTCGTCTTATTCACACGAATTCTACTCCCAAAGTCGATATGAGTTTTTAAAAACACTATTATTTAATGATGAGTATTGTATGTATTTTAAATGGTAGAGGTTCAAACACGCGGCAGTGGTTTACCTAATTACTTGAGCACCAAGAAACCTACTTATTCGATGCAAATATCAATGTTTCACTTATTTTTTGAAACTTTCTTGATCTTATTGGCCCGGATCCAGGGTCCAAACGGTAAAATGCAAATGATGAGTGTTATAGATGCTTTAAAATGTAGAATAGCAAACATACAACAGTGTTTTACCTGATTACTTAGTCACTAAGCAACCTCCTCAGTCAATATGAAAATACGAATATTCTACTAATATTTGAAAACTTTTTTGTCTTATTCACACAAATTCTACTCCTAAAGTCGAAACGTGTTTTTTAAATCACTATTATTTAATGATGTGTATTATATGTATTTGAAATGGTAGAGTTTCAAACATGCGGTAGTGTTTTGCCGGGTTACTTAAGCACCAAGAAACCTACTTATCCGATGCAAACATCAAAGTTTCACTTATATTTTGAAATTTTCTTGATCTTATTGGCACGGATCCAGGGTCCAAACGGTAATATACATATGACGAGTGTTATAGATGCTTTAAAATTTAGAAAAGAAAACATGCGGCAGTGTTTTACTTGATTACTTAGTCACTAAGCAACCTACGTAGTCTATATAAAAATATTAATATTCTACTAATATTTAAAAAAATATTCGTTTTTTTCACACAAATTCTACTCCCAAAGCCAAAACGTGATTTTAAAAACACTATTATTTAATCATGAGTATTGTATGTATTTAAAATGGTAGAGTTTCGAACATGCGGCAACGTTTTACCTGATTACTTGAGCAACAAGAGACCTACTTATTCGATGCAAACATCAAAGTTTCACTTATATTTTGAAACTTTCTTTATCTTATTGGCATGGATCCAGGGTCCAAACGGTAATATGCAAATGATGAGTGTTATAGAGGCTTTAAAATGTAGAATAACAAACATGCGGCAGTGTTTTACTTGATTACTTAGTCACTAAGCAACCAGCTCAATCAATATGAAAATATGAATATTCTACTTAAATTTGAAATTTTTTTTGTCTTAATCACAAAAATTCTACTCCCAAAGTCGAAACGTGTTTTTAAAAACACTATTATTTATTGATGTGTATTATATGTATTTAAAATGGAAGAGGTTCAAACATGCAGCAGTGTTTTACCTGATTACTTGAGCACCAAGGAACCTACTTATTCGATGCAAACATCAAAGTTTCCCTTATATTTTGAAACTTTCTTGATCTTATTGGCACGGATCCAGGGTCCAAACGGTGATATGCAAATGATGAGTGTTATAGATGCTTTAAAATGTACAATAGCAAACATGCGGTAGTGTTTTACTTGATTACTTAGACACTAAGAAACCTGCTCAGTCAATATGAAAATATGAATATTCTACTAATATTTAAAAACTTTTTCGTCTTATTCACACAAATTCTACTCCGAAAATCGAAACGTGTTTTTAAAAGCACTATTGTTTTTAAAAGCACTAATGTTAATTTGATGAGAAGGGTGTACAAGGAGTACCTAAATAAGTTGTGATGGTCTTTATGGATGACATTTTGGTCTTTTCTAGGAACGAAATAAGTTTTCGTATGTGCTCAATAGGCTGAGCAGAGCCAGTATATGATAAACGACGGTTTTGGAGCGAGACTGGCGAGAACATCCAGAATTGGTCAAGGGCTTAATTATTTAGCCATTTTTACTAGTATCGTCTCACGTAGGTCGTCTGAATTCGAAGGAGGTATCCCTTGGGTGTTTGTCTGATATTGGTTTAGGCCTTTGGGGCTTGCATTTGGGGGATGCCAAATTCGACTAGGGTGGTCTGCGTGGGAGACGGTTATGATGATCTTGGATGATATTCTGGTGGAGAAGAGCATGCCCTACATCTTAGGGAAGTGTTGGAGACTCTTCGAGCGCATAGTCTTAGGACAGCAAAAGTGGATGGGATCTTTAGCATCCTATGAGTAAGGGTAACATGGTAGCAGACACCTTAAGTAGAAAAAGGTTGTCCTTGAGTTCATTGTTCGTTGAACGACGGAGCTTAGAGTTTATTTCTAAGTTTGACTTTAGACCTTCCGTTGACTTTGTACCCGGTTTGCTAGCTTCTTTGGAAGTTAGACCTACTCTTTTGGGGCGGATTGGAGAAGCACAGAGGGGCGACCCACAGTTGGTTGAGTTAGTAGAGAAGCTCATAAGGGGGGAGTCGTCCAGCCATTTGAGTAGGTACACCTTAGGGATAGAGGGTGTTTGCGTAGAGACGGTAGACTTTGTGTACCGCAGGACGAGGGTTTGAGGAAGGCTATTCTTGATGACGCACACCGTTTTAGGATGACCATTCATCCCGGTGGGGGTAAGATGTACCAAGACATGAAGAGGGCTTTCTTCTGGGCTGGTATGAAGAAAGATGTGGCCGAGCATGTCGCTCGATGCTTGGTGTGCCAACGAGTGAAGACGGAGCGAAAGAAACCGGGTGGGTTGCTTCACCCATTGGAGGTTCCGCAATGAAAGTGGGACAGCGCCTCGTTGGATTTTATTGACAGGTTACCCAGATCGAGAAAGAGTAATACAGGAATTTGGGTGGTGGTAGACAGACTTACTAAGAACACCCATTTCATACCTGTGAAGAGTAAGTGGACTGCTCCATGGCTAGCTTTTGTATATCTTCGAGAGATAGTTCGATTGCATCGGGTACCCTCCAGTATAGTGAGTGATCGAGATCCTATCTTCACTAGAGAGTTTTGGAAGAGTTTGCAAAAGGTGGTAGGGACTCAGTTGCGTTTGAGTACCGCATATCATCCTCAGACGGACGGCCAGACCGAGAGGGTGAATCATATTTTAGAAGACCTTTTGAGGCTATGTATCTTGGATTTTGGAGGTACATGGGAGGAGCATCTTCCATTGGCGGAGTTGCCCGACAGACTTAGTGATGTATTCTATGGGAGGAAGTGCCTACATGAGACCGCAGAGGTGGTAGAGCCGAGTTTGCTTAGAGAAGTGGAAGCAGAGCGTGATGCGACGATTCGACGAGCTCCTACTTGCATCCTTGGGTCAGAGATTTGGAAGCTGAGAAACAGAGAGGTTCAACTAGTCAAAGTACAAAGGGGAGATGAAGAGAGTGACGCTACCTGGGAGACGGAAGCGAAGATGCGTTCGAGGTACCCTTTTTCTTTCGGAGGGTATATCCTTTTGCTTCTCCTTCATCACATATCTTGTGCTTATCTTATCCTTAGTATGCCCTCTCGTTAGTACTTTTGACCTTTAGATAGGGTAAACCTATGGTTGAAACATGTGTTTGAGACATGTTATGTATGATGGATGCAAGTGGATGCAAGTGTTTGCTAGTGGTTGCTCGTGGATGCATATACACACACTCTAGGCACTAGATCGGCTCAATCACTTCATATTGCATATGGCATAAAATTGTGTGTAGGAAGCTATATTTATGGATGTATAATGATTGTGTTATCATATGGATGATGCATTTTGGTGAATGATTGTGCACTCATGTAGATATTGTATGTGTCGATAGGGTTCCCTCGCATACATAATGGATGCATGGCACTATCATGGTTTGCATATGTTCATACATTAGATAGGGAACATATACACACACTTTTTGCATATGCTCATACATCATTAGAAATTGTTTTAAGGACAATGGATGCCAGTGTTTGATGGTTGAGTAGATGGTTGTTTGGTTGGTAGGATACGTTCTTCTTGACTTAGAGATTTCGGGGACGAAATCCTTTAAGTAGGGGAGAATGTAACACCCCGTATGTTAAATAACTTGTTATAACATAAATCAGAGCAGAATTAAATTTAATATTCTGAATCAGGGGAAACGGGCTGTGCCATTGCGTTCGTCTCGGAAAAATACGCGAAATAGAGTCCGAGTTTTCGTAAATCGGAGTCCGTATGACCAAGTTATGGCCCGTCAAAGTTTCACGAAAAATCAAAAACAAAAACTGCTCATGTTTTGAGGCCCGGGATGAGTTTTCGGCTGTTTTTTTTTGGGCCCTAAATGGTTCCTACACTTGACTTCTTCCCCAAGACATGCTTTAAAGGCTAGGATTGGTTCTAGGGTATATCCTATGGTCCTAAAACATCTAATTAATCTATATATACACCCTAATACCCCCCTTATCCTTACAAAAAAAATAGATCTAAGGCCATTATGCCACCACTTAGAAAATTGGAGAGCCTCCACTAAAAATCCTAAGAGGATTTGCAAGCTAATCTACATCTTCTTCTACTTAATCATTGGGATTTGCTTCATTTAACTTGCTAATCTTGTTTTGGTGAGTTTCTATGGCTTTAATAATCAATTGTTAAATTGATTATGGTAGGATGTGATAAGACATGGCTTTGTTTGTGGATGAATGTATTTATGCAAGTTTGTATGATATGTGATTTGCAAGTTTTATGTTAAATGCAAGTTAAGGCCATGTTTTATGATGCAAAACACCATGTTAAACATTTATGCATATGTGACATGTTATGCAAACTATATGTGAGAATATATGCAAGTTACATGTAACATGATATGCAAGTTATGCATGTGATTTTGTGCATGCTAAGTAGTTGGTGTTATGCATGTTAAGTATTTGATGATATTCATGCTAAAGTATTTGACGTTATGCATGATAAGTATTTGATTGTATGCATACTAAGTATGGGGTTTTATGCATGTTAAGTGTTTGGGTTTATGCAAGTTAAGTGGTAGGTTTATGCATAATAAGTATTTGATTTTATGCATAATAAGTATTTGGTTTTATGCATAATAAGTATTTGATTTTATGCATAATAAGTATTTGGTTTTATGCATAATAAGTATTTGATTTTATGCATAATAAGTATTTGATTCTATGCATGATAAGTAAGTGGTTTTATGCATGCTAAGTGTTTGGTATGATGCATAAATCATGATATGCAAGTTTACCCTTTTAAATATGGTATATACATATGCAAGATGGCACTCTTATATGCTATGCATGTTTACCCTCCTTTAAGATGCAAGTCATATATGTAAGTTCGACATATTATGCAAGTTATGCTTACATGCAAGCTCAACATGTTATGTAAGTTATGTGCATATGCAAGTTATGTGTATGAGGGTATGCAAGTTGTGTGCATAGTGTTATGCAAGTTAAGTTTATGAGATTATGCAAGTTATGAGCATGATGTTATACAAGTTATGTATATGCTTAAATGCGAGCTTAATGTGATATGCAAGTATGTGAATGCTTATGCAAGTATATGAATGCCCATGCAAGTATGTGAATGCTTATGCAAGTTATGTGTATGCTTAAATGCATGTTTAACATGTTATGCAAGTTATGAGGATGCTTATATGCAAGTTTAACATGTTATGCAAGATATGTGTATGATAATATGCAAACTCTTATGTCATATGTTATGCAAATCATGGGTATGATAATATGCAAGTTTGGGTTATATGTAGTTGGGTTAATATATGTTCATATATGCAAGTTGACATCCTCTTAACCCATGACAAAGTTATATGCTAAACCCATGATATTTGTGATGGATCTTTCCCTTTATTATGTCGTGAAATGAGAACGATTTACGTGGGGAACGATGGGGTAATAAATATGTTAATAAAAGTATGATTGGGTATGATTAAGCATACCATAAAAATAAATTACCATAAGTGGGAATTTACCTATTGAGTTAGGTCTACCCCATGGGAATTTACCTATTGAGTTAGGTCTACCCATGTTATGGAAAATTTGATATTAATTAGGGATAATTAATATGGGGGTGATTAATTAGGTTTAATTAATCAACTAAGACACGAGGTTGGACCCTTTTGTAGCGGAAGTCTGCCCGGAACCGACCGGCCATCCAGCAGCTACAAATGATTGGCCCAATGTGAGAGGTCTTAGTCATAAATTAAATACATGATTAAAGTAAAGACACGAGGTTAGGCCCTTTTTATGACAGAAGTCTGCCCGGAACCAACCGGCATATCCAGCAGTCATAAAAGACGGTCTAATGTGGGAGGTCTTTATGAGGTCATGATCTTAATTAATGAATTAAGAAACACTTAACCATATTAGCATGTAGTGGGACATGAGGGGTTAAGTGGGTGCCTTGGGGTGGCATGATGAGACTAGTGGGTTGCCTTGGGTGGCAATAGAAAAATACGATTAGAATACTTAACCAAGGTGGAACATGTAATTAAACATGATAAAAGGGTTAAGTAAGTGCCATGGGTGGCATGTGAGAATACGATTAGAATACTTAACCAAGGTGGAACATGTAATTAAACATGATTAAGGGGTTAAGTAAGTGCCATGGGTGGCATGTGGGAATCTAGTGGGTGCCCTAAGTGGCAATTGAAATATGATTAAAGGACTTAACCAAGATTTATAACATGTAAGGGGACATGGTTAAAGGGTTAAGTGGGATGCACTAGATTAAACGACAAGCTTAAGTAGTAGCTTGTGGGGGCCCATTTCAACCAATATCCCAAACGTATCTTTGTAGGCTCGACTCTAGTCGGGTGACGGGACACGCATATTGGGCTTGACTGTAAGAGGCCAAAACGGGTTAGCGGTGGCAACGCGGGATCAACGGGTTTCATATGCGTGTGTGGACCCGGGCTGGTTGGTAAGTCGTTGTTGCATCGTGTAGATATAAAGCCGTGCACAGTGATATTATATGGTAGCCACTTTGGGGAATGATACACCCCCTTTTGTGGGACCAGCACGGGTATCTACGGTAGGGAGCCGATCGCTTGGGGGTAGTGGGTACACCTAGTAAAAATAGGGGCAGACGGCACCTGCGTAGGGGTACAAGAAACTACCGGGTAAAAATTACTAAGTACACTTAGTGGGATCAACCTTTAAGTAGGAATTACTCTTGGTGGGTAGAACTGGTGTGGTGCAGTGTAGGAATTACCCTTGGGTGAATAAGTCTGGGGTGGTGTAATCTAATAATTATCCTTGGGAGGATAAAAGCGTCTTCTCGGTTATCTTAGTACACCCTATGTTTTGTTGGCTACTTAGTGTGGTCATTATCCCCAGAGGTACCGTACCTTATTTATGTCATACCCTAATTACTTTAATGGTTGTATTGTTAGGGTTATAGGACTCACTCAGACTTATGTCTGACCCCGTTGTTTTTATCTTTTTCCCAACCCTCAGGTCCTACGGTGGATCCTAGCGGTAGTAGAGCTTGATCGGATTTCTGTTTCCAGTCTTGAGGAGCTTGGGTAGATGTAAAGCTCCAGTTATCCAGTTATCTTTTCTTTTCTTATGGCTATTGTATGAGAGAGTGGGATTATGTACTTCTTTCTTTTGATGAATATTGTACTTGACTTTTATCGTGGTTTTTATGATGTAACCAGACATGTTTATTTCCGCTGTTATGAGATGATGTTTTAAAATTTCAAGTACTATTTATACCTGTCTTGTTGTAATTTTTCTGTTCTATATTCACTAAAATACTCCACCGATGCTATGGCATTCCCTTTGTGAGTGACCCTAGCGGGCGTGGGGTGTTACACGTGGTATCAGAGCAAAGGTTACCGGAACAGATAAAATTTTTAGAAAACTATTTTTCTAAAACATTTTTGGAAAGGAGTATTTTCAAAAACATGTCTTTTAAGAGAAAAGTTTTTGAAAGGAAAGCATAATCCCCAATAGCCATATCTATATCTTCCGAATTCTCCATTTTGAATCTCTTCCTTTCTCTCGTTTTGAGTTTCCCCTCCGCGTATAGATGATCTTTCTAAGATAGATAAGGATGGAAAACCACTTCAAGGGACTTAGACGTTAGTCGGATTAGAAGTTGGTTCAAGAAGGAGGAGGACTGGTAGGTATCTATTGGATAAACGATGGGAGGAAGGCTCAAATAGTTGTTTGGTTAATGAAAGATGAAACCTCATTGGTGGGAGGTTACGAGTGGAGAATAGGGAAGAAGAAGGAAAGTGGTTATCCTTTTAAGAGGAATAGGACACCTTATTAGGATTGTTCAAAGAAGCAAGGGCAAGGTATGGAATCTTCTGGAGGGTAGTTGTATTCCCTCACGACTAGGGTACCAGGTGGGGATAAGACCGTCTAGGTTGGAATTTGGATTTCTTTATTATCCAATTCAAACTTTATTTGATCCTGATATATCGAGTTCGTTTATCTCACCATTGATAGTTGAGTCACTGCACTTAGACACCAGTTTGGTAGATGATCCCTTAGTTGTTTCAAACCCAGTTGGGGCTCCATGATATGTTTGGGTTTGAAAGTTTCTATACTTAGCGTTGAGTTTAGATGTGATGCTTGTTGGGCTTCACGGGCTATGGGTTAATTTTGGGCATGAACTGGTTATCCAGTAGGAGTGATGTTCTTCATTTTGAAGGGAGAGTTGTTAGGCTTATGGGCCGCCTAAGTAACACTCTCGAGATCTCTTGTAATCCCATAGAATCTGTTATGCTAAGGAATCTAGAATCGCCTGACACGTTGGTCTAGAGTCTGCGATCTGTTAGAGCGGTCCGGGAATACCCGGATGTGTTTGAGGAGGTGAAGGGCTTACCTCCGAAGCGGGAGATTGACTTCCGAATATATCTGGTGGATAAGGCCAAACCAGTTTCTTGGCCAGTGTGCCACATGGCTCCTAGTGAGAGGAGGGAACTCCATAAGTAAGTAGGCGATTTGCTTGAGAAAGGGTTCATAAGACGAAGTATATCGGAGTGGGGCGCTCCAGTAGTTTTTGTTATGAAGGCGGATGGGTCCCTCAGACTTTGTGTAGGCTAAAGAGAACTAAAGAAACTCACAAAGAAGAATAGACACCCATTGCCAAGGATTGATGATCTCTTTGATCAGTTGGTTGGCGCCTCAGTGTTTTAGTAGTGGACTCAGCCACGGAAGTTCATCAGTTGAGAGTGGCTGAGGATAGCATAGAAAAGACTACCTTTAGGACTCCGGATGTTTTTTTTATGAGTGGCTGGTGATGCCATTTGGTTTGACATACGCCTCGCATATTTTGTTAATTTGATGAGAAGGGTGTACAAGGAGTACCTAAATAAGTTGTGATGGTCTTTATGGATGACATTTTGGTCTTTTCTAGGAACGAAATAAGTTTTCGTATGTGCTCAATAGGCTGAGCAGAGCCAGTATAGGATAAACGACGGTTTTGGAGCGAGACTGGCGAGAACATCCAGAATTGGTCAAGGGCTTAATTATTTAGCCATTTTTACTAGTATCGTCTCACGTAGGTCGTATGAATTCGAAGGAGGTATCCCTTGGGTGTTTGTCTGATATTGGTTTAGGCCTTTGGGGCTTGCATTTGGGGGATGCCGAATTCGACTAGGGTGGTCTGCGTGGGAGACGGTTATGATGATCTTGGATGATATTCTGGTGGAGAAGAGCATGCCCTACATCTTAGGGAAGTGTTGGAGACTCTTCGAGCGCATAGTCTTAGGACAGCAAAAGTGGATGGGATCTTTAGCATCCTATGAGTAAGGGTAACATGGTAGCAGACACCTTAAGTAGAAAAAGGTTGTCCTTGAGTTCATTGTTCGTTGAACGACGGAGCTTAGAGTTTATTTCTAAGTTTGACTTTAGACCTTCCGTTGACTTTGTACCCGGTTTGCTAGCTTCTTTGGAAGTTAGACCTACTCTTTTGGGGCGGATTGGAGAAGCACAGAGGGGCGACCCACAGTTGGTTGAGTTAGTAGAGAAGCTCATAAGGGGGGAGTCGTCCAGCCATTTGAGTAGGTACACCTTAGGGATAGAGGGTGTTTGCGTAGAGACGGTAGACTTTGTGTACCGCAGGACGAGGGTTTGAGGAAGGCTATTCTTGATGACGCACACCGTTTTAGGATGACCATTCATCCCGGTGGGGGTAAGATGTACCAAGACATGAAGAGGGCTTTCTTCTGGGCCGGTATGAAGAAAGATGTGGCCGAGCATGTCGCTCGATGCTTGGTGTGCCAACGAGTGAAGACGGAGCGAAAGAAACCGGGTGGGTTGCTTCACCCATTGGAGGTTCCGCAATGAAAGTGGGACAGCGCCTCGTTGGATTTTATTGACAGGTTACCCAGATCGAGAAAGAGTAATACAGGAATTTGGGTGGTGGTAGACAGACTTACTAAGAACACCCATTTCATACCTGTGAAGAGTAAGTGGACTGCTCCATGGCTAGCTTTTGTATATCTTCGAGAGATAGTTCGATTGCATCGGGTACCCTCCAGTATAGTGAGTGATCGAGATCCTATCTTCACTAGAGAGTTTTGGAAGAGTTTGCAAAAGGCGGTAGGGACTCAGTTGCGTTTGAGTACCGCATATCATCCTCAGACGGACGGCCAGACCGAGAGGGTGAATCATATTTTAGAAGACCTTTTGAGGCTATGTATCTTGGATTTTGGAGGTACATGGGAGGAGCATCTTCCATTGGCGGAGTTGCCCGACAGACTTAGTGATGTATTCTATGGGAGGAAGTGCCTACATGAGACCGCAGAGGTGGTAGAGCCGAGTTTGCTTAGAGAAGTGGAAGCAGAGCGTGATGCGACGATTCGACGAGCTCCTACTTGCATCCTTGGGTCAGAGATTTGGAAGCTGAGAAACAGAGAGGTTCAACTAGTCAAAGTACAAAGGGGAGATGAAGAGAGTGACGCTACCTGGGAGACGGAAGCGAAGATGCGTTCGAGGTACCCTTTTTCTTTCGGAGGGTATATCCTTTTGCTTCTCCTTCATCACATATCTTGTGCTTATCTTATCCTTAGTATGTCCTCTCGTTAGTACTTTTGACCTTTAGATAGGGTAAACCTATGGTTGAAACATGTGTTTGAGACATGTTATGTATGATGGATGCAAGTGGATGCAAGTGTTTGCTAGTGGTTGCTCGTGGATGCATATACACACACTCTAGGCACTAGATCGGCTCAATCACTTCATATTGCATATGGCATAAAATTGTGTGTAGGAAGCTATATTTATGGATGTATAATGATTGTGTTATCATATGGATGATGCATTTTGGTGAATGATTGTGCACTCATGTAGATATTGTATGTGTCGATAGGGTTCCCTCGCATACATAATGGATGCATGGCACTATCATGGTTTGCATATGTTCATACATTAGATAGGGAACATATACACACACTTTTTGCATATGCTCATACATCATTAGAAATTGTTTTAAGGACAATGGATGCCAGTGTTAGATGGTTGAGTAGATGGTTGTTTGGTTGGTAGGATACGTTCTTCTTGACTTAGAGATTTCGGGGACGAAATCCTTTAAGTAGGGGAGAATGTAACACCCCGTATGTTAAATAACTTGTTATAACATTAATCAGAGCAGAATTAAATTTAATATTCTGAATCAGGGGAAACGGGCTGTGCCATTGCGTTCGTCTCGGAAAAATACGCGAAATAGAGTCCGAGTTTTCGTAAATCGGAGTCCGTATGACCAAGTTATGGCCCGTCAAAGTTTCACGAAAAATCAAAAACAAAAACTGCTCATGTTTTGAGGCCCGGGATGAGTTTTCGGCTGTTTTTTTTTGGGCCCTAAATGGTTCCTACACTTGACTTCTTCCCCAAGACATGCTTTAAAGGGTAGGATTGGTTGTAGGGTATATCCTATGGTCCTAAAATATCTAATTAATCTATATATACACCCTAATACCCCCCTTATCCTTACAAAAAAAAATAGATCTAAGGCCATTATGCCACCACTTAGAAAATTGGAGAGCCTCCACTAAAAATCCTAAGAGGATTTGCAAGCTAATCTACATCTTCTTCTACTTAATCATTGGGATTTGCTTCATTTAACTTGCTAATCTTGTTTTGGTGAGTTTCTATGGCTTTAATAATCAATTGTTAAATTGATTATGGTAGGATGTGATAAGACATGGCTATGTTTGTGGATGAATGTATTTATGCAAGTTTGTATGATATGTGATTTGCAAATTTTATGTTAAATGCAAGTTAAGGCCATGTTTTATGATGCAAAACACCATGTTAAACATTTATGCATATGTGACATGTTATGCAAACTATATGTGAGAATATATGCAAGTTATATGTAACATGATATGCAAGTTATGCATGTGATTTTGTGCATGCTAAGTAGTTGGTGTTATGCATGTTAAGTATTTGATGTTATTCATGCTAAAGTATTTGACGTTATGCATGATAAGTATTTGATTGTATGCATACTAAGTATGGGGTTTTATGCATGTTAAGTGTTTGGGTTTATGCAAGTTAAGTGGTAGGTTTATGCATAATAAGTATTTGATTTTATGCATAATAAGTATTTGGTTTTATGCATAATAAGTATTTGATTTTATGCATAATAAGTATTTGGTTTTATGCATAATAAGTATTTGATTTTATGCATAATAAGTATTTGATTCTATGCATGATAAGTAAGTGGTTTTATGCATGCTAAGTGTTTGGTATTATGCATAAATCATGATATGCAAGTTTACCCTTTTAAATATGGTATATACATATGCAAGATGGCACTCTTATATGCTATGCATGTTTACCCTCCTTTAAGATGCAAGTCATATATGTAAGTTCGACATATTATGCAAGTTATGCTTACATGCAAGCTCAACATGTTATGTAAGTTATGTGCATATGCAAGTTATGTGTATGAGGGTATGCAAGTTGTGTGCATAGTGTTATGCAAGTTAAGTTTATGAGATTATGCAAGTTATGAGCATGATGTTATACAAGTTATGTATATGCTTAAATGCGAGCTTAATGTGATATGCAAGTATGTGAATGCTTATGCAAGTATATGAATGCCCATGCAAGTATGTGAATGCTTATGCAAGTTATGTGTATGCTTAAATGCATGTTTAACATGTTATGCAAGTTATGAGGATGCTTATATGCAAGTTTAACATGTTATGCAAGATATGTGTATGATACTATGCAAACTCATATGTCATATGTTATGCAAATCATGGGTATGATAATATGCAAGTTTGGGTTATATGTAGTTGGGTTAATATATGTTCATATATGCAAGTTGACATCCTCTTAACCCATGACAAAGTTATATGCTAAACCCATGATATTTGTGATGGATCTTTCCCTTTATTATGTCGTGAAATGAGAACGATTTACGTGGGGAACGATGGGGTAATAAATATGTTAATAAAAGTATGATTGGGTATGATTAAGCATACCATAAAAATAAATTACCGTAAGTGGGAATTTACCTATTGAGTTAGGTCTACCCCATGGGAATTTACCTATTGAGTTAGGTCTACCCATGTTATGGAAAATTTGATATTAATTAGGGATAATTAATATGGGGGTGATTAATTAGGTTTAATTAATCAACTAAGACACGAGGTTGGACCCTTTTGTAGCGGAAGTCTGCCCGGAACCGACCGGCCATCCAGCAGCTACAAATGATTGGCCCAATGTGAGAGGTCTTAGTCATAAATTAAATACATGATTAAAGTAAAGACACGAGGTTAGGCCCTTTTTATGACAGAAGTCTGCCCGGAACCAACCGGCATATCCAGCAGTCATAAAAGACGGTCTAATGTGGGAGGTCTTTATGAGGTCATGATCTTAATTAATGAATTAAGAAACACTTAACCATATTAGCATGTAGTGGGACATGAGGGGTTAAGTGGGTGCCTTGGGGTGGCATGATGAGACTAGTGGGTTGCCTTGGGTGGCAATAGAAAAATACGATTAGAATACTTAACCAAGGTGGAACATGTAATTAAACATGATAAAAGGGTTAAGTAAGTGCCATGGGTGGCATGTGAGAATACGATTAGAATACTTAACCAAGGTGGAACATGTAATTAAACACGATTAAGGGGTTAAGTAAGTGCCATGGGTGGCATGTGGGAATCTAGTGGGTGCCCTAAGTGGCAATTGAAATATGATTAAAGGACTTAACCAAGATTTATAACATGTAAGGGGACATGGTTAAAGGGTTAAGTGGGATGCACTAGATTAAACGACAAGCTTAAGTAGTAGCTTGTGGGGGCCCATTTCAACCAATATCCCAAACGTATCTTTGTAGGCTCGACTCTAGTCGGGTGACGGGACACGCATATTGGGCTTGACTGTAAGAGGCCAAAACGGGTTAGCGGTGGCAACGCGGGATCAACGGGTTTCATATGCGTGTGTGGACCCGGGCTGGTTGGTAAGTCGTTGTTGCATCGTGTAGATATAAAGCCGTGCACAGTGATATTATATGGTAGCCACTTTGGGGAATGATACACCCCCTTTTGTGGGACCAGCACGGGTATCTACGGTAGGGAGCCGATCGCTTGGGGGTAGTGGGTACACCTAGTAAAAATAGGGGCAGACGGCACCTGCGTAGGGGTACAAGAAACTACCGGGTAAAAATTACTAAGTACACTTAGTGGGATCAACCTTTAAGTAGGAATTACTCTTGGTGGGTAGAACTGGTGTGGTGCAGTGTAGGAATTACCCTTGGGTGAATAAGTCTGGGGTGGTGTAATCTAATAATTATCCTTGGGAGGATAAAAGCGTCTTCTCGGTTATCTTAGTACACCCTATGTTTTGTTGGCTACTTAGTGTGGTCATTATCCCCAGAGGTACCGTACCTTATTTATGTCATACCCTAATTACTTTAATGGTTGTATTGTTAGGGTTATAGGACTCACTCAGACTTATGTCTGACCCCGTTGTTTTTATCTTTTTCCCAACCCTCAGGTCCTACGGTGGATCCTAGCGGTAGTAGAGCTTGATCGGATTTCTGTTTCCAGTCTTGAGGAGCTTAGGTAGATGTAAAGCTCCAGTTATCCAGTTATCTTTTCTTTTCTTATGGCTATTGTATGAGAGAGTGGGATTATGTACTTCTTTATTTTGATGAATATTGTACTTGACTTTTATCGTGGTTTTTATGATGTAACCAGACATGTTTATTTCCGCTGTTATGAGATGATGTTTTAAAATTTCAAGTACTATTTATACCTGTCTTGTTGTAATTTTTCTGTTCTATATTCACTAAAATACTCCACCGATGCTATGGCATTCCCTTTGTGAGTGACCCTAGCGGGCGTGGGGTGTTACATATGTATTTGAAATGGTAGAGTTTCAAACATGCGCCAGTGTTTTACCTGATTACTTGAGCACTAATAAACCTACTTATTCGATGCAAACATCAAAGTATCACTTATATTTTGAAACTTTCTTGATCTTATTGGGGCGGATCCAGGGTCCAAATGGTAATATGTAAATGATGAGTGTTATAGATGCTTTAAAATATAGAATAGCAAACATGCGGCAGTGTTTTACCTGACTACTTAGTCACCAAGCAACCTGCTCAGTCAATATGAAAATATGGATAATCTACTAATATTTGAAAAAAATTTCGTCTTATTCACACAAATTCTACTCCTCAAGTCGAAACGTGTTTTTAAAAACACTATTGTTTAACGATGAGTATTATATGAATTTGAAATGGTAGAGTTTAAAACATGTGGCAGTGTTTTACCTGATTACTTGAGCGCCCAGAAACCTACTTATTCGATGCAAACATCATAATTTCACTTATATTTTGAAACTTTCTTGACCTTATTGGCGAGGATCCAGGGTCCAAATGGTAATATGCAAATGATGAGTATTATAGATGCTTTAAAATGTAGAATAGCAAACATACAGCAGTGTTTTACCTGATTACTTAGTCACTAAGCAACCTGCTCAGTCAATATGAAAAAAATGAATATTCTACTAATATTTGAAAACTTTTTCATCTTATTAACACAAATTCTTCTCCCAAAGTCAAAACGTGTTTTTAAAAACACTATTATTTAATGATGAGTATTATATATATTTGAAATGGTAGAGTTTCAAACATTCGGCAGTGTTTTACCTGATTACTTGAGCACCAAGAAACCAACTTATTCGATGCAAACATAAAAGTTTCACTTATATTTTGAAACTTTGTTGATCTTATAGGCTCGGATCCAGGTTCCAAATGGTAATATGCAAATGATGAGTGTTATAGATGTTTTAAAATGTAGAATAGCATACATGCGGCAGTGTTTTACCTGATTACTTAGTCACTAAGCAACCTGCTCTATCAATATGAAAATATGAATATTCTACTTATATTTGAAAACTTTTTGTTCGTATTCACACAAATACTACTCCCAAAGTCGAAAGGAGTTTTTATAAACACTATTATTTAATGATGAGTAATATATGTATTTGAAATGGTAGAGTTTCAAACATGCGGCAGTGTTTTACCTGATTACTTGAGCACCAAGAAACCTACTTATTCGATGCAAACATCAAAGTTTCACTTATTTTTTGAAACTTTCTTGATTTTATTGGCGCGGATCCAGGGTCCAAACGGTAATACGCAAATGATGAGTGTTATAGATGCTTTAAAATGTAGAATAGCAAACATGCGGCAGTGTTTTACCTGATTACTTAGTCACTAAGCAACCTGCTCAGTCAATATGTAAATATGAATATTCTACTAATATTTGGAAACTTTTTCGTCTTATTCACACAAATTCTACTCCCAAAGTCGAAACATGTTTTAAAAAACACTATTATTTAATGATGAGTATTATATGTATTTGAAATGGAAGAGTTTCAAACATGTGACAGTGTTTTACCGGGTTACTTGAGCACCAAGAAACCTAGTTATTCGATGCAAACATCAAAGTTTCACTTATATTTTGAAACTTTCTTGATCTTTTTGGCGCGGATCCATGGTCCAAACGGTAGTATGCAAATGATGAGTGTTATAGATGTTTTAAAATGTAGAATAGCAAACATGCGGCAGTGTTTTACCTGATTACTTAGTCACTAAGCAACCTACTCAGTCAATATGAAAATATGAATATTCTACTAATATTTGAAAACTTTTTTGTCTTATTCACACAAATTCTATTCCCAAAGTCGAAACGTGTTTTTAAAAACACTATTATTTAATGATGAGTATTATATGTATTTGAAATGGTAAAGTCTCAAACATGCGGCAGTGTTTTACCGGGATACTTGAGCACCAAGAAACCTACATATTCGATGCAAATATCAAAGTTTCACTTATATTTTGAAACTTTATTGATCTTATTGGCACGGATCCAGGGTCCAAACGGTAATATACAAATGATGAGTGTTATAGGTGCTTTAAAATGTAGAATAGCAAACATGCGGTAGTGTTTTACTTGATTACTTAGTTACTAAGCAATCTGCTCAGTCTATATGAAAATTTGTAATAACCCGGAAATTCGAGCAAATTTAAAATTTTTATTTTGGCAATTTTGATGAATTTTGAATATTTAAAATGAATTATTTTAAATAATAATGACGAAAAATTTATTTTGAATAGAATTAGAACGAATATATTTATATAGATCGTCGTTTGAATATAAATAATTATTTATAATTATAAAAAGAATTGAAAATGGCGCGGTAGTTCGAAAATTTGATTTCAAAGTTCAAATGAATGTACAGGATTCAAAATAAACCGGATTTCAGCAAAACCAAAAATATTAGAATCTATTTGAGAATATCTTTCCAACGAATCCGAAAAATTGAAATTTCATAGCGGGAATCAAAAGATGCGCCCAGTTGAAAATTCAGAATAGTCGCTATGGAAATATAGCCCTTAAAAATGGAAATTTTGCAAACGACCTTGGTTTTCGACGAAACCTCTTTTGTTGGATGCATGATGTCAAGTTATTGCTATGTTTCAAAATTCGTAATTTTTCGAATCAATAGGTGAGCGTGGCAAAGGAAAACGCGTTTGACCAGTTTTTGTTGATTTTAATCGACTGGAAAATGGTCATTTTTCAAACGGTCGCAGAATTCGATGAAATTAGTTTTGTTAGGACGGTATCGTCAATACAAAGCTAGAAAGTATTTTTCGCGAATTTTTAGAGTCCTTATGTGACCCTAGTAAATTGAAATGTACGTTTAAATTAAATATATATTGATTTATAATTTAATTTAAAGCAAAACTGATTGTAGCAGTCGAATTGGCTTACGAAACATATCCCATTGTGTTCGGAATGGGGGTAGTTAGCTAGGGACGACAGTCGTTGGGTCTCGTTTTGTAACACCCCGTAATTCTGTTACACTAAGATTCACAAATCAAGGCAGAATTAAAAGTTAAAATCAAAATCAAGGAAAACGAGCTATGCCATTGCGTTCGTCTCGGAATTCTACATGAAATCGAGTCCAAGTTTGCGTAAATCGGAGTCCGTATGAGGAAGATATGGCCTCCGGAAGATTCAGCGAAGTTCAAATTTCAAAACAGGTCAGGTTCAAAATTCAAATCGGACCCAGAACGGGCTGGGCGGGAATTTTCCCGCCCAAGGCACCCAGGTCGACTGGGTAGTCGACCTGGGGCTCCCAGGTCGACTGGGTAGTCGACCTAGGTCACCCAGGTCGACTGGGTAGTCAACCTGGGGGTCGACCCCCCCTTCTTTTTCCTGTTTTCTGCACCTGGTTCGTTCTTCTGTATCTGGACGCCATTCTGACCAGATTCATCCACCTAACACTATATAAATAGCTCTGGTCTTCTATTCTATTCACAATTCTTTTCTACCCTTATGCTGCAAAGATTCTTAGTGAACATGGCTTCTTCTCCTCCTCTTAATTAAAATATAAATAGAATAATATATATAAAATAAATCAAGACGAGGAGATGCTGCTAAAAGACTTTAAAGAAGAGGTTCAAGTCAGGCTAGGATTTCAAGTGAAGAATCAAAGGCTAGCTCAAACGGTTTCGAGCAACGTCGCACGAATCATAGCAACGCCATCTTTCTTTTCTAATCAAAATCTCTGTAAGTCAGTTATTTCTAGATTTGAACATTTTTTTCTCTGTTTGTGACATGAAATTAAAGGAATAAAAGAATATGCCAAATCTCTCTCTCTCTATTCGAATCAGTGCCTATACTCTTGAACCTAATTAAGAACTGTTATGATTCAAGGACAAATAAGACCGTGACTATGAAACTATGGACCTTAAAACCATATGCCTATGACTATGAACATTTGCCTATGACTATGGACATTGCTTATGACTATGAACATTGCCTATGACTGTGACTATGACTATGAGGATTACTTCCTTGACAAAACCTATGCCTGTGATTAACATAAACTATTGCCTATGACAAAACAAGGACATCTGTGATTAAACACCTATGATTCATAACTAGGAAAGTGTTGCTTAAGTTCTGTGATTATGAGATTGGGTCTAAACCCGATTATTTATTCTGCCTGTCCTTGGTTTTCTTTGGTTTTATACCATGGGAATTTACATATTAAGTTAGGTCTACCCATGTTCTTGAACCTGCGTCTCTATTCTGTCTATCCTTGGTTTTAGACCTTGGGAATTTACCTATTAAGTTAGGTCTACCCATGTTCTTGAACCGACGTCGTTATTCAACCCTTTTTATGCCAGTTAGTATGTCTATCTTTTGCATTGCATCTTTGGTTCATTCCCTATTTTCTACGAACCTAGCTTTATTTATAATCTAGATTGAATCACGATTATACGAACGGTGGGAATGCGGTTTGGGCAAAATATGAAATTTACTAAAAACGTAGTTTAACTTAGAAATTTGCATAAATTGGGAACGTGTTTTATGGCATGTTCATAGAAATGCAAATTGGATAAATTTGACATGAATTATAAGATGTGTAATTTGAATCTAGTATTGACGTGTAAATCTAGCATTTACATGAATAGTGAACTAGAGTAATAAGTCTAGTTTGACGTGAATTAGAATGTTGAATCGGAATTAGATTAGCTAATTTGGCACGGTAAGTATATTGGCATAAATGTGAAATTGGCCATAATTGGGAATAACTGTCAGGTTTAGCAAAATCATGGTTAGTGACACTTAATTTAGTATAGTTTACATACAAAAAGGGCATAAATATGATATAGAGGGGAGAATGGGCCATAAGAATAAAGGTTGACAACTTACATTAAAAGAGTAATTAGGAAATAAGTAAATTAGGAATAATTTACTTATAGAATCTGGCCTAAATGAGGAAATGTGAATTTAGACAAATTAAAGGTTTATTAACGACATCTCTTTTAATAATAAACCAGAAAGTTCTAGGGTGACAGAGAGGATAGTGTCTAGGCTTGGGTTTGGAAAATACAAGTTTCCTGCTCTCCCTGGCTATCCCTAAATGATCCGATGGACGGGATGGTTACATTCAAAACCTGATTTGAAAATTAATCAAAACCCTTTCAACTTAGAAAACCCGAATATGCCTAACCCGAGGTTAGACTGAGTTGCGATGTAAACCTGCCCGGAACCAACCGGCACATCCAGTATTCGCAACAATATCTGTCTAATGTGAGTGGTCGCGGCTTTAATCTATTTAGTTAAAGCTAGAACAAGAATGGTAGGGTTAAGTTAACTAAGACACTTAACCAGTTCAACATGATAACTAAACTGATGGGTGGGGATAGGTTCAGACTGACACTTAATACCGTTGAGCTAGAATGAGAGGGTTAAGTTCGTAGGAACACTTAACCAACTTAACACAGTTAAGCTAGAATGGGAGGGCTAAGCCCATAGAGACACTTAATCAAACTCAAGGTAGCAAGACAAGATTTGTAGGGGTTAAGTAACTAAGAAAACACTTTGCCAAATTAAAATGTTAACTAGACTAGGAAGGTGGGGTTAAGTAAAGTTAATACACTTAGCCAATTTGATATGTTAGCTGGGCTAGACCGTAGGGTTAAGTAAACTTGAACACTTAACCATCAGGTTGTGATAAAGGAATAAGGCTAAGCCTAAAACATGAAGGGACAATACTTAACCATTAATAACATGTTAGTGAAAACAGACGGGCAAGGTTAAGTTAAAAAGGAACACCTAACCAATACAGGATAATGGGTAGGGTTAAGTAATAAGGAATACTTAACCAATATAACTTAGTTTGTGGTTGGGTTAACTCAACACGAATTACTGATAACACTTAACCAGTTTAACAGGATAAATGAAGGGGGTTAAGTTAGCTTGAAGTGACTAATGACACTTAACCAATCCAAATTGACGGGAAAGAGAACTAAGTAGTAAACCTAATTTAAGAAAACAACGATTCGGGAAACTAAATGGTAAATCTTAGTTAGTAAAACTAAGTAGTAATTCTTAGTATAACACGGGAAGGAGCGAATGTCCGTCTGGGTAAAAAGGAGGCTCCAACGAATTGGGTTACGAAGCCCGAGGCTTCGAGGGGACGTGAGGGTACTCTTGGTATCCCTCTGTGAGGCTGCAGATGATACGCCTGGGCCCACAGAGGTTAAGGTCTGCGTAGAAGAACCAGGGGTATGCCTTGGTTGCAATACATGGCAACCTAAAGACTTGGATGGACCGGCGTGATTCGGCGAGCAAATGGTAGCCCTGTGATAGCGACTCGTCGTCTACCATCCATCTTGAGTCAATCGAGATACGTGAAGCGGAAAGGCGGAGAACTCCAAAAGACCATATACTTGCTATCTAGTTATGGGTGAGGATGGCCAAAGGATAGTGGGGCACCAGGTTCGGCGTATAGTTCTCATTTTACAAGGTGTGCCTTTCATCAGTTGAGGGAGGGGTCAAGTGGGACCATAGCCACTGAAATAAAAACAGACCTTAGTATCTGCATCGGCAGATATCTGAAAGCTCCCGACCGAGTTTTGTATTCCTTGATTTGCCCTGTCGCAGGACTCGGACTGTAATAACCCGGAAAATCGGAACCAGTTTAAAATTTTTATTTTCGCAATTTTAGCAAATTTTGATTATTTAAAATAGATTATTTAAAATAATATCGTCGAGAAATTTATTTTGAATATAATTAGGACGTCTATATTTATATACGCCGTCGTTATAATATAAATAATTTTATATAATTATAAATAGAATAGAAAATGGCGCGGTAGTTCGATAATTCGATTTCAAACTTCAATTGGATGTACCGTGTGCAAAACAATCCGGATTTTAGTGAAACCAAAAACAATAGGATCTAATCGATAATATCTTTCCAAAGAATGCGAAAGATTGAAATTTCATAGCGGGAATCAAAATATATGTCCAGTTGAAAATTCTGAATAGTCGCTATGGAATTCAGGCCCTAAAAAATAGACATTTTGCAAACGACCTCGGATTTCGACGAAACCACTTTTGTTGGGTCCGTGATGTCATGTTATTACTAGATTCCAAATTTCATAATTTTTCGAATCAATATGTGAGCGTGGCAAAGGAAAACGCATTTGACTAGTTTCACTTGATTTTAATCGACTGGAAAATGGCCATTTTTCCAACGGTCTCAGAATTCGACGAAATTAGTTTTGTTAGTACCGTATCGTCAGTACGAAGCTAGAAAATATTTTTCTGGAATTTTTAAAGTTCGTATGCGACCCCGGTAATTTGAAATATACGTTTAAAATTAAATATAGTGATTTAAATGTAAATTCAACGAAAACTGATCAAAAAGATCAAATCAGCTTGTGATACCTATCCCATTGTGTTCGGAATGGGGGTAAAACGCTATGGACGACAAGTGGTGGGCCTCGTTTAGAGGTCATTGGTGAAAGTCAACTTTTTGCAATTAAAATAATTAAATAAATTAAATTTCCCTCTTCCCCTTAATCTCGTTCTGCCCCCCCCCCTCCCCCGATTAAATTCATTCGAACAGAAAAAAAAGAAAAAAAAAATAAATCAGAGAGGGGCGACGCGGAGGGGGAAACCCACCGCCGACGCCATCGCGCCCCCCCCCTCAGGAGGTGCGCCGCCTTCTTCTCCCCCCTCCTCGACAGAAGCGACGCGAAGAACCCACCCCCTCTTCTGCCCTAAATCAGCACCGCACCCCCCCTGAAGGCCTGACCCCGCCGCCGTGGGCCCCAGGCCACCCGATCTCGCCTGAAACCTCCCCCTCCGACGAAGCTCGCCTCCCCCCCTTTCCCCTCCGCTGCTTCCTCCCCCAAAACCACACACCGCTGCCGCCTCGAGAAGACCCCCCCTTTCTTCGTAGATTACAGTAAGTTGTTTTTATTTTATTTTATTTTTATTTTAATTCTAAAATTTCGATTTTTATGTATTGAAAAGACTGAATTTTTATAGTGATAAAAACTGATTTTTTTTATATATAGAGGAGTTTGAAATATAATGTTTATTGTATAGAAAGGTAAAAGATATGATTTTAATATTTTTAAAGGATTAAAAATATGATTTTTATATTTTTAAAGTATTAAAAATATAATCTTTACTATATAGAAGTGGTAGAAATATGATTTTTGTTTATGTAAAGTATTAAAAATATAATTTTTACATGATAGGAATATTAAAAATATCATCTTTGTATATGTAGCAAAATAAAAATCTGATTTTTATTTTATATACGTTGAAATAAAGTGATGATTTTTATAAAGATGAAATCTATATTTTTGAAAAGGCGAAATCTACATTTTTGAAAAGGCGAAAACTTTATTTTTGAAAAGGCGAAAACTTTATTTTTGAAAAGGCGAAAAATTTATTTTTTAAAAGGCGAAATCTTTATATGAAGAATAGCGTGATAAAAATATAATCTTTACTATATGAACATCGATGTGAAAATATAATTTTTATCTATATGACATCAAAATAAAAATTCGATTTTTATATATTGAATAACATAGTAAAAATTCGATTTTTAAATGTATGAAGAGATTATAAAAATATGATTTTTATTTTAAAGACATCAGTATATAAAAATGTGATTTTTATATATGTAGTGGCTACGGGCAACGAAAGCGACAAGAGACGAGAACGATGAAGAATTCTAAAAAAAGAAGAGTCGTGGTATTGGATAGCTATCGGTGAGAATTTCTCACCTTTCAATTTCTTTTTCTAGTTATACATATATACTAGGATGCAGACGGTGTTTAGTAGCACCTGACACAATCGTCCAAAGACCATGGACTTGTTTGTTTGATTGCAAAAATTGGTTAGATTATTTGATTGAAATTTGAGTTGTTTGGTGAAATGGAATGGATTGATTGATGTGTGAATGGCGTGGGCCTTCACTAGACCGGGGATAAGGCTAGGCCTCGTCCCGTTTCTAGTATCGTGCCGTTATGCCGCCGAAATTTTCTAAAAATAAGTTAGAAAAATAAAAATATCATTTTTATTGTGTAAATGATCTGAATAAAAATTCATGTGTTGAAGTAAAATATTTTATCGTTAAAAATATAATTTTTAACGTGAATGTGAATAAATAAATATTCATTTACAAACCAGACGGTTTGTCTATGTACACCTATTTGAAGGACATTGATTGGGACGATAAATTTTACACATCGACCAACTGCACAAATAAAATATGTGTTTGATTGTTTGAAACCCCACACGGGTGTTGGGATGAAATTTGAAGTTCACTCATCCTGATTGATTAAATATGTCGATCGATTGATTGACAGGCTGTTATAAGCGTTAGATATCTATATTTGGTGCTTATACAGTGTAGTGCACTTTGGTTGATGGTTGGTTATTTTCAATGCTATTATATACGTGTGATGTATGAAAATCCATATAATTAACATTATATGGTGATTGATTGGGCCTCATTCCAATTTAGAAAATAAAGAATATTATAAAATAAAGGTTCATGTGTTGACAGTACTCATCCGTTGAGATTAGTCATGTGTTGAACGAAATATTTAAATAATAAAATTACATCTTTATCAATATGAATAAAGGTTCATGTATTGACTGTACTCATCCATTGAGATTAGTCATGTGTTGAACGAAATATTTTAATAATAAAATTACATCTTTATCAATATAATATAAAGGTTCATGTGTTGACTGTACTCATCCGTTGAGATTAGTCATGTGTCGAACGAAATATTTGAAAACGAAATATTTGAAATAGAAATATTTTGATAATAGAATTATATGAAGCCGTGTTGATTAGATTAACGCCATTTCGATGTGAACGATATTTATATCGATTTTATTCATTTTGAAATGAATTGAATTGAAAACGATTTCGAAATGAATTGAATTGAAAACGATTTCGAAATGAATTGAATATAAAACGATTTCGAAATGAATTGAATTGAAAACGATTTCGAAATGAATTGAATATAAAACGATTTCGAAATGATTGAATTGAAAACGATTTCGAAATGAATTGAATTGAAAACGATTTCGAAATGAATTGAATATAAAACGGTTTCGAAATGAATTGAATTGAAAACGATTTCGAAATGAATTGAGTTGAAAACGATTTCGAAATGAATTGAATTGAAAACGATTTCGAAATGAATTGAATTGAAAACGATTTCGAAATGAATTGAATATAAAACGATTTCGAAATGAATTGAATTGAAAACGATTTCGATATGAATTGAATTGAAAACGATTTCTAAATGAATTGAATATATAATGAGTTTGATTTGAATAGGAAAGGAATTTGAATCAAATAGAAAACCAATTTGAATTTAATCGAATAGAAAACCACTTTGAATGGAATCGAATTGAAAACGAATTCTAATTGAATTAAAAACGAATTGAAATGAATTCAAATTGAATTGAAATTTGAATAGAATAGAAATGAATTTTAAAACGAATTTATAAGGAAAGATTCAATTTTGATTTGAATTGAGATGGAAGTTGAAATTGTTTTTGAAACGAATTTAAAACTATTTATATAATTCGTTTTAAATAGAAATCGACGAAATATATATTATATATATTATATATATAATATAATGGCCTGAATAGAACGCGTCGCGCCGCGGCAGTTCGCGAATTTCTACCATTAACTTCGAACGGACATTACGGGAGATCCGACCGTCGGATTCTCCTAAAACCAGAACCGTTGGGTTTGTATCGAAAAGAGCTTTCTAACGATTATTAGAAATTCAAATTCTAACGGTTGGATTTGGACATACGTCCAAATCAAATTTGAAAAAGGTCGCTATAAGTGCAGTTCGATGGCCGTTGATGGAAATCGACTGTACGAGCCTTGATAAAATTATTAAAAATATCAATAAGTTGTGCAAAATCATAAGAAATGATTTGGGAGAAATTGGGGTGAAAAACTCCATATTTGAAAAGATAAAAATGGATTTTTATCGAAATGAACTAGTTTTGAACTAAATTTAAAACCCAATTATTTTTAAATAAATGAATTAGATTTAAAAAGGGGTTTTAAATAATCGGAATTTCTAATATATTTGATTGGATTTGAAATAGGTTTATCGTGAACGGTGTTTTAAATAACACTAGTTCTTTAACCCGAAAATAAATAGAATGTGATTTGGGTTTGTCGTGAACTGTGTTTTAAATAACACCTAGTTTTTTAACCCAGTAAAAGGAGTTTTAATGAATCTGCGATTGGATTGAAATATGAATTGATAATTTAAATTATCAAATTTAGAATTGAGCGAGAATGGAGTTTCACCAGTTTTGCTCCAAAGCGATAGTTAAATCTTTAATTAGATTTGAACGTGAAATGGTAATTAATTTTACCGATAACACCATAGTATTAGGTATGGAGTATTACCAGTTTTGCTTCATGGGATGAATAGGTTGGGATTGGGAAATAAAATAAATAATTACTTCGGTGTGGTTCGCTAATCTCGACTAGTTTGGAAAACCATAATTTGGTTTGAAATGACATCCAAAGGAAGATTAAAGGATAAATTCTAAAGAATTTATCTTGGATAAAATTAATGGGAACCTTTCCCTAAGAATTGAAATTTAGGAACTAGCTGTAGGTTAGTTAAGATGAATGGTTTCCTAGATATTGATTTGATGTTGGTTTCGGCCTTCGGGGTTAATATTTGGGAAATTGTTCTCTTGCTAATTTGCGGTTAGTGGCTGCTGCATTGGAATGAGGCGTATGTTGTGTTTGTGTAACATTTGTTTTTAATATACGCGGGTTGTTCGGAAAGGCCGGGTTTATATCCATTCTGAATAACCGATTCGACGATATGTCGAAGATGAAGACGGTGGTTGAAGACCGGAAGTCTTCACATCGTTTGGATAATTACTGATGATCCTGATTGGGCAGTACACCCAAGAGGATGGAAATAATTGGTGGTCGTCCAGACGTACTTGGAGATGGATGGATATGCGAGGAAAGTGCCTCCGGTTTCGTTCAGACCCAGAACGGACTTGTAAATGGATTGTGTGTCTGACATTGGATTTTTATTCTGTGTTGATTGATTTCTATTAAATATACATCTGTTTGGCGGCGGAGAATTTATTCTTTTGCTTAACGCCCTTCTCTGAGACGTACGAGCTCAGAGGTTGTATATCGATGGACATCAGTCGCATGGCATAAATTGCCTGTGTGGCACGCTAAGATGCAATGATCAAGGCTTCTGTTGAAAAGCAAAGTCTTGTGGTTGATGATCAAAGCACAGCCTACGTGGCAGCTTTGTGTATAACGTGAATTCGCGAGCCTCACACCTCGGTATGAGTCAAAAACGGGATGAGGACCCAAGGAGTGCATGACGTTTCTTTCTAGCTATGGTGGTGTCGGTGACTTACCAGCCCTGACATTTATATACTTTTCACCTATGTGGTTGTTGGAATGCGAGGCGCCTCGATTATAGGTCTGTAAGGACCGGGAAACGTGTGTTCAGGCATAATTAATCCTCTAACGTAAGTGAGGACCGGCCTTGGAGGATCCCAGGGTTGCCCAGAGTGCGTAGCCCTGAGACATTTGCTAGAGTGTCTCGAACGCGGAGAGGAGCTTGCCCCTTGCCTCGACTCATGACGGAAATCCAATTTCCAATACGTGTATTTCGGCTTTATTTGTAGAGCCTAGTATGGCGACATAGTGGGATGGGGCACTCATGCCGTCTATGATTTATATTTATGATTGAAATTGTTTTGACACTATACACTTATTATAGTATCAAATGATTTGTTTTAAACGTATCAAGCATGTTTGGATGTTATAAGGTAAAACCCTATCCTCCGGCTTGCGTTGCATTGTGTGATGGGACATGGGTCTTATAACAGCTTCATTTTTCGAAAAATCATTGCGTTGTTTATTCTATGCACTGGTATTCTTGGGAGGAAACCCGTTCCGTGTTATACGGTGTGGTCCCTTGAATTACTCTCTTTTAAAGTAAAGTTTTAAATAATTGTTTTTGTTCTCACACCAGTCACATGACTGACCTGGAGTTTATTGTTTTAACCTAAACTCTAGGTGCCCCTATTTTCCGCATGGGCAGCTAGTAGTTTTGGTTTTGAAGATTTATATTCACAGGATCCTGGTTTACAGCTGGAATGATATCCGGAAAGCTCTGTATCCATATATCACCTTCAGTTGTGCTTTGTATTATTTTTCCGCTGCTATGTATTTATCGTAATCTCTGATATTTATCGAATGTAATTTATTCAATTATACTCTGTATATTCTTGTATCTGATGGAATTGTTGTAATAGCAATGAAATGATCTTCCATCTGCGTTCATTTGTGTGTTATTCTCAAAGTATCTGCTTTTTCCTTCACGGGGAAGTTACGGGTTCTTACAGTGGTATCAGAGCTTTGGTTTACAGAGCTCGAGAACAAGACACATTAGAACCATACGAAAGAATTCATCAGATATTGGATTAGTAATATCCAATTAGAATGGCTCGTTAGAGATAGGATCTATAGTATCCTAGAACGAGTGTGAAGAGTACATTTTCCAAATGAAAACATTTTTGTTTTGAAATCTAAACCATTTTAAAAACGTATTTGATTATTTATTTATTTTGAATTTGGGCAATCGAGTATATAAAGGTTTCACGTATACGCGTCATGAACGTATATTCGAAGTTTTAAATATACTAGATAGATATAGAATCGCACTCTAGTAGCCCAGGGATGATTCCACTGATGACGTACGGCATCAGTGGTTTATGTTCGTGTTTCGAAGGTGTGATTTTCTATATATTTCCATTAGACTAGTGTGAGAACCAAAACTTATATAGTTAGAACACTTTGTTGTGAATTGGCATCAAAAATAAGATTTTCTGTATATATATCAAAAATTATGAATTTGAAACGCTAATTCACTAATTGATTGATGTTTGTGTTGTTTGATTATTTGTTTGATAATTTTAACCATTTATGCCTAATTGAATCAAATATTGAATTATATTGAAAATTGGTCGCATTTGCTTGCATATGCATATACTTACATTGAACAGGTCATAGCAAGGAGGCTAGAGCCGAAGAATAAAATTTGTTTGCCCGACAAATAGGTACATGTTTACTACATAATTTACTGTTTTGTTTGGGTGATGATGATTTTATGAGCCTATTGGCTAGCCGCTTGGCTTTTTCTTTTTCTTTTTGAGATCAGAAGGCCTGTATGGCAATTTCGGGATTTTCCCGTGGCTCCCGGTGCAGGGGAGGTTATGGCGAAATTTTTCGAAAATTTAGGGTGCTAACCAAAGTTTTGAAATTTTTGGAAATTCTCAAAGACTGAAAAGTTGGAGAATGGAAGCCAGATCGAACATAGAGCTGATTAATCAAACCACTTTCGACTTTGTTCCTTTTCGGGGACGAAAAGTTTTAAGTGGGGGAGATTGTAATAACCCGGAAAATCGGAACCAGTTTAAAATTTTTATTTTGGCAATTTTAGCGAATTTTGATTATTTAAAATAGATTATTTTAAATAATATCGTCGAGAAATTTATTTTGAATATAATTAGAACGTATATATTTATATACGTCGTCGTTAGAATATAAATAATTTTATATAATTATAAATAGAATAGAAAATGGCGCGGTAGTTCGATAATTCGATTTCAAACTTCAATTGGATGTACCGTGTGCAAAACAATCCGGATTTTAGTGAAACCAAAAACAATAGGATCTAATCGATAATATCTTTCCAACGAATGCGAAAGATTGAAATTTCATAGCGGGAATCAAAAGATATGTCCAGTTGAAAATTCTGAATAGTCGCTATGGAATTCAGGCCCTTAAAAATAGACATTTTGCAAACGACCTCGGATTTCGACTAAACCACTTTTGTTGGGTCCGTGATGTCATGTTATTACTAGATTCCAAATTTCATAATTTTTCGAATCAATATGTGAGCGTGGCAAAGGAAAACGCGTTTGACCAGTTTCATTTGATTTTAATCGACTGGAAAATGGCCATTTTTCCAACGGTCTAAGAATTCGACGAAATTAGTTTGTTAGGACCGTATCGTCAATACGAAGCTAGAAAATATTTTTCTGGAATTTTTAAAGTTCGTATGCGACCCCGGTAATTTGAAATGTACGTTTTAAATTCAATATAGTGATCTAAATGTAAATTCAACGGAAACTGATCAAAACGATCAAATCAGCTTGCGATACCTATCCCATTGTGTTCGGAATGGGGGTAAAACGCTATGGACGACAAGCGATGGGCCTCGTTTAGGGGTCGTCGGTGAAAGTCAACTTTTTGCAATTAAAATAATTAAATAAATTAAATTTCCCTCTTCCCCTTAATCTCGTTCTGCCCCCCCCCCCCCCCCCCCCGATTAAATTCATTCGAACAGAAAAAAAGAAAAAAAAGAAAAAAAATAAATCGGAGAGGGGCGACGCGGAGGGGGAAACCCACCGCCGACGCCAACGCGCCCCCCCCCCCCAAGGAGGTGCGCTGCCTTCTTCTCCCCCCCCCTCGACAGAAGCGACGCGAAGAACCCACCCCCTCTTCTGCCCTAAACCAGCACCGCACCCCCCTGAAGGCCGGACCCCGCCGCCGTGGGCCCCAGGCCACCCGACCTCGCCTGAAACCTCCCCCTCCGACGAAGCTCGCCTCCCCTCCTTTCACCTCCGCTGCTTCCTCCCCCAAAACCACACACCGCTGCCGCCTCGAGAAGACCCCCCCTTTCTTCGCAGATTACAGTAAGTTGTTTTTATTTTATTTTATTTTTATTTTAATTCTAAAATTTTGATTTTTATGTATTGAAAAGACTGAATTTTTATAGTGATAAAAACTGATATTTTTTTATATACAGAGGAGTTTGAAATATAATGTTTATTGTATAGAAAGGTAAAAGGTATTATTTTTATATTTTTAAAGGATTAAAAATATGATTTTTATATTTTTAAAGCATTAAAAATATAATCTTTACTATATAGAAGTGGTAGAAATATGATTTTTGTTTATGTAAAGTATTAAAAATATAATTTTTACATGATAGGAATATTAAAAATATCATCTTTGTATATGTAGCAAAATAAAAATCTGATTTTTATTTTATATAAATTGAAATAAAGTGATGATTTTTATAAAGATGAAATCTATATTTTTGAAAAGGCGAAATCTATATTTTTGAAAAGGCGAAAACTTTAATTTTGAAAAGGCGAAAACCTTATTTTTGAAAAGGCGAAAACTTTATTTTTGAAAAGGCGAGAACTTTATTTTTGAAAAGGCGAAAACTTTATTTTTGAAAAGGCGAAATCTTTATATGAAGAATAGCGTGATAAAAATATAATCTTTACTATATGAACATCGATGTGAAAATATAATTTTTATCTATATGACATCAAAATAAAAATTCGATTTTTATATATTGAATAACATAGTAAAAATTAGATTTTTAAATGTATGAAGCGATTATAAAAATATGATTTTTATTTTAAAGACATCAGTATATAAAAATGCGATTTTTATATATGTAGTGGCTACGGGCAACGAAAGCGACAAGAGACGAGAACGATGAAGATTTCTAAAAAAAGAAGAGTCGTGGTATTGGATAGCTATCGGTGAAAATTTCTCACCTTTCAATTTCTTTTTCTAGTTATACATATATACTAGGATGCAGACGGTGTTTAGTAGCACCCAACACAATCGTCCACAGACCATGGACTTGTTTGTTTGATTGCAAAAACTGGTTAGATTATTTGATTGAAATTTGAGTTGTTTGGTGAAATGGAATGGATTGATTGATGTGTGAATTGCGTGGGCCTTCACTAGACCGGGGATAAGGCTAGGCCTCGTCCCGTTTCTAGTATCGTGCCGTTATGCCGCCGAAATTTTCTAAAAATAAGTTAGAAAAATAAAAATATCATTTTTATTGTGTAAATGAACTGAATAAAAATTCATCTGTTGAAGTAAAATATTTTATCGTTAAAAATATAATTTTTAACGTGAATGTGAATAAATAAATATTCATTTACAAACCAGACGGTTTGTCTATGTACACCTATTTAAAGGACATTGATTGGGACGATAAATTTTAGACATCGCCCAACTGTACAAATAAAATATGCGTTTGATTGTTTGAAACCCCACACGGGTGTTGGGATGAAATTTGAAGTTCACTCATCCTGATTGATTAAATATGTCGATCGATTGATTGACAGGCTGTTATAAGCGTTAGATATCTATATTTGGTGCTTATACAGTGTAGTGCACTTTGGTTGATGGTTGGTTATTTTCAATGCTGTTATATACGTGTGATGTATGAAAATCCAAATAATTAACATTATATGGTGATTGATTGGGCCTCATTCCAATTTAGAAAATAAAGAATATTATAAAATAAAGGTTCATGTGTTGACAGTAATCATCCGTTGAGATTAGTCATGTGTTGAACGAAATATTTAAATAATAAAATTACATCTTTATCAATATGAATAAAGGTTCATGTGTTGACTGTACTCATCCGTTGAGATTAATCATGTGTTGAACGAAATATTTTAATAATAAAATTACATCTTTATCAATATAATATAAAGGTTCATGTGTTGACTGTACTCATCCGTTGAGATTAGTCATGTGTCGAACGAAATATTTGAAAACGAAATATTTGAAATAGAAATATTTTGATAATAGAATTATATATAGCCGTGTTGATTAGATTAAAGCCATTTCGACGTGAACGATATTTATATCGATTTTATTCATTTTGAAATGAATTGAATTGAAAACGATTTCGAAATGAATTGAATTGAAAACGATTTCGAAATGAATTGAATTGAAAATGATTTCGAAATGAATTGAATATAAAACGATTTCGAAATTAATTGAATTGAAAACGATTTCGAAATGAATTGAATATAAAACGATTTCGAAATGAATTGAATTGAAAACGATTTCAAAATGAATTGAATTGAAAACGATTTCGAAATGAATTGTATATATAACGATTTCGAAATGAATTGAATTGAAAACGATTTCGAAATGAATTGAGTATAAAACGATTTCGAAATGAATTGAATTGAAAACGATTTCGAAATGAATTGAATTGAAAACGATTTCGAAATGAATTGAATTGAAAACGATTTCGAAATGAATTGAATATAAAACGATTTCGAAATGAATTGAATTGAAAACGATTTCGAAATGAATTGAATTGAAAACGATTTCAAAATGAATTGAATATATAATGAGTTTGATTTGAATAGGAAATTAATTTGAATCAAATAGAAAACCAATTTGAATTTAATCGAATAGAAAACCACTTTGAATGGAATCGAATTGAAAAAGAATTCTAATTGAATTAAAAACGAATTGAAATGAATTCAAATTGAATTGAAATTTGAATAGAATAGAAATGAATTTTAAAACGAATTTATAAGGAAAGATTCAATTTTGATTTGAATTGAGATGGAAGTTGAAATTGTTTTTGAAACGAATTTAAAACTATTTATATAATTCGTTTTAAATAGAAATCGACGAAATATATATTATATATATTTTATATATAATATAATGGCCTGAATAGAACGCGCCACGCCGCGGCAGTTCGCGAATTTCTACCATTAACTTAGAACGGACATTACGGGAGATCCGACCGTCGGATTCTCCTAAAACTGGAACCGTTGGGTTCGTATCGAAAAGAGCTTTCTAATGAATATTAGAAATTCAAAATCTAACAGTTGGATTTGGAGATACGTCCAAATCAAATTTGAAAAAGGTCGTTATAAGTGCAGTTCGATGGCCGTTCATGGAAATCAACTGTACGAGCCTTGATAAAATTATTAAAAATATCAGTAATTTGTGCAAAATCATAAGAAATGATTTGGGAGAAATTGGGGTGAAAAACTCCATATTTGGAAAGATAAAAATAGATTTTTATCGAAATGAACTAGTTTTGAACTAAATTTAAAACCCAATTATTTTTAAATAAATGAATTAGATTTAAAAAGGGGTTTTAAATAATCGGAATTTATAATATATTTGATTGGATTTGAAATAGGTTTATCGTGAACGGTGTTTTAAATAACACTAGTTCTTTAACCCGAAAATAAATAGAATGTGATTTGGGTTTGTCGTGAACTGTGTTTTAAATAACACCTAGTTCTTTAACCCAGTAAAAGGAGTTTTAGTGAATCTACGATTGGATTGAAATATGAATTGATAATTTAAATTTTCAAATTAAGAATTGAGCGAGAATGGAGTATCACCAGTTTTGCTCCAAAGCGATAGTTAAATCTTTAATTAGATTTGAACGTGAAATGGTAATTAATTTTACCGATAACACCATAGTATTAGTTATGGAGTATTACCAGTTTTGCTTCATGGGATGAATAGGTTGGGATTGGGAAATAAAATAAATAATTACTTCGGTGTGGTTCGCTAATCTCGACTAGTTTGGAAAACCATAATTTGGTTTGAAATGACATCCAAAGGAAGATTAAAGGATAAATTCTAAAGAATTTATCTTGGATAAAATTAATGGGAACCTTTCCCTAAGAATTGAAATTTAGGAACTAGCTGTAGGTTAGTTAAGATGAATGGTTTCCTGGATATTGATCTGATGTTGGCTTCGGCCTTCGGGGTTAATATTTGGGAAATTGTTCTCTTGCTAATTTGCGGTTAGTGGCTGCTGAATTGGAATGAGGCGTATGTTGTGTTTGTGTAACATTTGTATTTAATATACGCGGGTTGTTCGGAAAGGCCGGGTTTATACACATTCTGAATAACCGATTCGACGATATGTCGAAGATGAAGACGGTGGTTGAAGACCGGAAGTCTTCACATCGTTTGGATAATTACTGACGATCCTGATTGGGCAGTACACCCAAGAGGATGGAAATAGTTGGTGGTCGTCCAGACGTACTTGGAGATGGATGGATATGCGAGGAAAGTGCCTCCGGTTTCGTTCAGACCCAGAACGGACTTGTAAATGGATTATGTGTCTGACATTGGATTTTTATTGTGTTTTGATTGATTTCTATTAAATATACATCTGTTTGGCGGCGGATAATTTATTCTTTTGCTTAACGCCCTTCTCTGAGACGTACGAGCTCAGAGGTTGTATATCGATGGACATCAGTCGCATGGCATAAATTGCCAGTGTGGCACGCTAAGATGCAATGATCAAGGCTTCTGTTGAAAAGCAAAGTCTTGTGGTTGATGATCAAAGCACAACCTACGTGGCAGCTTTGTGTATAATGTGAATTCGCGAGCCTCACACCTCGGTATGAGTCAAAAACGGGATGAGGACCCAAGGAGTGCATGACGTTTCTTTCTAGCTATGGTGGTGTCAGTGACTTACCAGCCCTGACATTTATATACTTTTCACCTATGTGGTTATTGGAATGCGAGGCGCCTCGACTATAGGTCTGTAAGGACCGGGAATCGTGTGTTCAGGCATAATTAATCCTCTAACGTAAGTGAGGACCGACCTTGGAGGATCCCAGGGTTGCCCAGAGTGCGTAGCCCTGAGACATTTGCTAGAGTGTCTCGAACGCGGAGAGGAGCTTGCCCCTTGCCTCGACTCACGACGGAAATCCATTTTCCAATACGTGTATTTCGGCTTTATTTGTAGAGCCTAGTATGGCGACATAGTGGGATGGGGCACTCATGCCGTCTATGATTTATATTTATGATTGAAATTGTTTTGACACTATACACTTATTATAGTATCAAATGATTTGTTTTAAACGTATCAAGCATGTTTGGCTGTTATAAGGTAAAACCCTATCCTCCGGCTTGCGTTGCATTGTGTGATGGGACATGCGTCTTATAACAGCTTCATTTTTCGAAAAAGCATTGCGTTGTTTATTCTATGCACTGGTATTCTTGGGAGGAAACCCGTTCCGTGTTATACGGCGTGCTCCCTTGAATTACTCTCTTTTAAAGTAAAGTTTTAAATAATTGTTTTAGTTCTCACACCAGTCACATGACTGACCTAGAGTTTATTGTTTTAACCTAAACTCTGGGTGCCCCTATTTTCCACACGGGCATCTAGTAGTTTTGGTTTTGCAGATTTATATTCACAGGATCCTGGTTTACAGCTGGAATGATATCCGGAAAGCTCTGTATCCGTATATCACCTTCAGTTGTGCTTTGTATTATTTTTCCGCTGCTATGTATTTATCGTAATCTCTGATATTTATCTAATGTAATTTATTCAATTATACTCTGTATATTCTTGTCTCTGATGGAATTGTTGTAATAGCAATGAAATGTTCTTCCGTCTGCGTTCATTTGTGTGTTGTTCTCAAAGTATCTGCTCTTTCCTTCACGGGGAAGTTACGGGTTCTTACACGGACCGCACATTACAGGACGTGTGCATCTAGACAACCGATAACGATTCGTGATACATGCGTGGGGAAGTATAGGAACATATACCACTCTAGGTAGTGTGTCCTAGACTTGGGGGCGTCGTTCGACAGGTAGCATAATTCCTAGTTGAACTAGGTGGCATAAATCCTGAATCCGAGAAGCATTCAGCAGACATCGTAAACTCTAGTGGAATCTAGAAAGTACTTGGTAGAAAACCCTAAATTAAATCTAGGAAAGAAAAAAAAATAAATGGATACCTGAAGGCGATGGAAAATACAGGGATCGGGATCACGTTACTAGTTGGAACACTAGTTAGGTGGTGCAGAGATATAGAAACCAGTATAACAAGGAAATAGCGAAGCGGCGAAAGTATTAGAGCGTATCCAGTTTATCTTATCTTAGCATATCTTATGATTGCCTTGTCTAATCTTGTTGACCCTATCGTCATGGTGTAATCTTGTATTCAGTTAATTCATGTCGTTTTATTTTTCCATGTTCACATGCTAGAAGTTACTGAACATACTCTGGCTTTTTGTCTGACTCTGTTTTTCTTTCGTCTTCTTTTCTTCCGTCCCCCCCCCCAGGTAGTAGAGGAGGGAATAGTATAGCTCAGGTTAAGTTGGAATGTCACTCTTTCCCAGCTTGAAGATTTGTCGAAGTTTGCTTGGATTCTCGTTCCAGATGCTATGGCTGGCTCTTGCTAAAATCGGGGAATATAAATGTTGTTTTTATGCTTCTTTATTTTGTAAGATAGATGATACTCTGATATTGTAAAGAAAACATTGTACAAACCATTTTAACAATAAAGCAAAGTTTTATTTTTCGTTGTTTAATTTCTGTCTGTCTTGTAATTTATCTGCATCTTTTACCCTAAATGCTCCATAGAACTTAGTGCATTCCCTTTGTGAGTGACACTAACGGATGTGGGGTGTTACACTTGGTATCAGAGCTGAAGGTTACCAGATCAGATAAATGATTTGAAAAATTATTTTCAAACGGTTTTAAAAGAAGCATTTTCAAGAGAAAAGATTTGTTTTAAAGGCATGTTCCCCAAAGCCATACGCGCTATCTTCTCTTCCTCTGTTTGAATTCTTGTCTGCTTCTTTCTTGATTCTCTGGGGCTCCTGGCTTTCCGGGAGGTAACCTCATCGAAAGGAGAAGTAGTGCCCGACTTCCATCTATAACCGTAGTAGTTTCACCTGCGGTTAGTTTTCTTTCAAGCTTATAGGGTTTCTGTACGATGGAAGCAGCTTTCGAGAGATTTGTCAACATGACTACACACGGAAAGGGATGAGGAGTTTGGCTAAGGAGCACAACCCTAGGATGAGGAATTCATGGATGTAGACTTAGCACACGAAGGAGGAAGAAATTATAAAACCTAAGACAGGAGGATGTATCTTTACTAGGGTATGATAGGGCATATACTTAAGGACAAGGGAAAGAACGAGGACGAGATTTTCAAAAGGACAAGTACATGCTTTCGCCACCAAGCGCACCAAGGAGAAAAGAAGTAAAGTTCTATTGGAAGAGTTTAGTTTTTTTTCCGTACTCTTTCGGTTTTAGCGCTTCGCATTTGTTCATACCCACTTCCATAGCTGAGTCTCTACACCATAGTACTTGTATAGTAGAAAGATCCCACTAGAGTCTCAAATCCAGTTGGTGGTCCGACCAGTTTATTTTTGGTTAGTAGAGATTTGAGAATAGCTATCGAGTTTGCTTATATCTTCTCACGTAGATCGTCTAAGTTCGGAGGAGATATTCCTTGGGTGCTTGTCTGATATTGGTTTAGGCCTTTGGGGCTTGTACTTGAGGGATGTCGAGTTCGACTAGGATGTTTTGCGTGAGAGATGAATAGTTGTGGCACACACTCTAAAAAGCACGTAGTGACCTTTCGACCCTTATAATTATGGCATGGCGGATAAGAGGGAGACCTCTAATCATCTTAGTACATATACTTGGTGCCGTAATTGACATCTGTTTATTTTGGAAATCGAGTTCAGAAACTTCACAATCATGAAGTTAAATTAGTTAAGACACAGTGGAGTAAAGCTCAATAAGGCTAGATACTAGCATCATACCCTTTTTCCTTAAGGGTGCATCCTTGGTTTCTTTGTTTAGGAGCTTTACGCATATTTGTTTCTCTCTTTCCAAAGTATATCCTCTTGGTCGTATCTTCGATCCTTAGGTAGAAGCCAATGGATGTAAACATGTATTTGAAACATGTTATGGTCGGTGGTTGCAAGTGGTTGCTAATGGATGCTCGTGGATGCATATGCATGCATATTAGGCGCTAGATCAGTTCGGACGCTTTCATATTGCATTTACAAATATGTATTTGTTTGTAAGTTGAGCCTGATACGTTATCATATGAATGATGCATATGAATGAATGGCTGTGCACGCATGTAGTATTTACATAACTAGGGATGCTTGCATATATGATTGGACGCATGGCACTGACATGATTCGCATTAAGGAGGTCAACTGAATCAGTAGACCGCCTGATTTTGCATTAGATAAAGACATATACACACACTATGCATATGAACATGAAGGCAATAGAAATCTTTTAAGGACAATGAATGCCTTTGATTGAATGGTTGAGTAGATGGGTGATTGGATGGTAGGACACATTCTTCCTAACTTGAAGATTTCGGGGACGAAATCCTTTTAAGTGGGGGAGAATGTAACACCCCGTAAATCTGTTACACTAAGATTCACAAATCAAGGAAGAATTAAAAGTTAAAATCAAAATTAAGGGAAACGGGCTGTGCCATTGCGTTCGTCTTGGAATTCTGCATGAAAACGAGTCCGAGTTTACATAAATCGGAGACTGTATGAGGAAGATATGGCCTCCGGAAGATTAAGCGAAGTTCAAATTTCGAAACAGGTCGGGTTCAAAATTCAAATCGGACCCAGAACGGGCTGGGCGCGAATTTTCCCACCCAAGGCACCCAGGTCGACTCACCCAGGTCGAATGGGTAGTCGACCTGGGGGTCGACCACCCCTGCTTTTTCCTGTTTTCTGCACCTGGTTCGTTCTTCTGTATCTGGACGACATTCTGACCAGATTCGTCCACCTAACACTATGTAAACAGCCCTGGTCTTCTTCTCTATTCACCATTCTTTTCTACCCTTATGCTGCAAAGATTCTTAGTGAACATGGCTTCTTCTCCTCCTCTTAATTAAAATATAAATAGAATAATATATATAAAATAAATCAAGATGAGGAGATGCTGCTAAGAGACTTTCAAGAAGAGGTTCAAGTCAGGCTAGGATTTCAAGTGAAGAATCAAAGGCTAGCTCAAATGGTTTCGAGCAACGTCGCACGAATCATAGCAATGCCATCTTTCTTTTCTAATCTAAATCTCTGTAAGTCAGTTATTTCTAGATTCGAACGTTTTTTTCTCTGTTTGTGACATGAAATTAAAGGAATAAAAGAATATGCCAAATCTCTCTCTCTATTCGAATCAGTGCCTATACTCTTGAACCTAATTAAGAACTGTTATGATTCAAGGACAAATAAGACCGTGACTATGAAACTATGGACCTTAAAACCATATGCCTATGACTATGAACATTTGCCTATGACTATGGACATTGCCTATGACTATGAACACTGCCTATGACTGTGGCTATGACTATGAGGATTACTTCCTTGACAAAACCTATGCCTTTGATTAACATAAACTATTTCCTATGACAAAACAAGGACATCTGTGATTAAACACCTATGATTCATAACTAGGAAAGTTGTAACACCCCGAAAAATTCTATAACTGTGAAATTCATGAATTAAAGTATAATCAAATTCAAATCAAAGAACTAAGGGAAACGGGATACGCCATTGCGTTCGTCTCGGAAAAATACGCGAAATAGAGTCGAGTTTTCAAAAAACGGAGTCCGTATGAAGAAGATATGGCCTTCGGAAGTTTTGAATTAAATTTAAAATTCAAACAGAATAAAATAATAATTTGAAATGGGGCCCAATGGGCCAGGCGGATAAAACACCCGCCTAGCCACCCAGGTCGACTGGGCTGTCGACCTGGGCTACCCATGTCGACAGGGCTGTCGACAGCCCTGTCGACAGGGGTATCGACCTGGTCGAGCCCAGTCAACCTGGCTGGCCAGGTCGGTGTGTGGTCGAATTTCTGTGGTCTGCTTTGTCATTAGGGCTAGGTGGCGGGTTTTTATTGGTCTCTCTTCCTAATGAATGGCTATGATCTAACCTAGCAACATCAAGGGTCCTAATCAATTCCTAACCTCTATATAAACAACCCTAGACTAAACCCTAATCTATTCATTCAAAATAAGATTATAGCCGCCATGTTGCTGAGGAACGACAAAGAATAGCCGCCGACTAGAGAGAGAGTTAGGGAGAAGTTCTAAAGCCTAAAGCAATTCAAAGCAACCTAAAGCTAATCAATTCAACAAAGGAATCGTGTCTCTTAATTAGAGAATTCGCCGCAACCATTGTAAGTAGAGTATTACTTTTGTATGAATAAACAATTGTGTAGATATGTATGCTTGAATTGTGGCAATAAAATTCGTATTTGTGCGTTCTTATCAATTTATATACGTTTGGATATTCTGAATTATGTCATTCAATTATAAAGAACTACATGCGGTAGTTCTATGCAGACATACGTTTGGAACATTGCGCAAATTGTGTAATCTATGTTGAAGCTACATGTATGTAGTTGATTGAAATCCATGCGAATTTGGGCTTTGTTATTATGCTATCATGATGTATATTTTGTGCATAAACCATTTTGCAAGTAATTGAACAAGTTTGGTTGTTATAGTTCATATGAAACTATGTTGGGATTTTGACACCATAATCCATGCTTTTGCAAAACTCATTAATATGGCTAGGCTATGAATAATATTAGGCATAATTGAAATCCATGTTAGTTCTATGTTGTTAAATGACATATGTGAAACATGGCTAGGTTGGACTCAAAAATCCCCTTTTTGCAAGTTTAAAGCAAACACCATGATTAGGAATATTTATGCATAAGGATGTTTATACCATTGTTATGTAATTAGACTTAAATCATGATTAAGTTGAACTATGCCTTTTGTGCTAGTAACAAAGTATCCCTTTGTAAACATGTAGAAACCTTATGAACATGACTTGTTTATGTTTATGCTAGAAATATTTATGCCATGCTTATGTTTGACATTATGCCATGTTTATGCTAGCAGTATTTATGCCATTCTTATGTTTGACATTACGCCTAAATAAGAATATAGGTTCATGTTGTAGTTAAACCTATGCAAGTTCACATGCTTTGATTCATGTCACCTATGTTACCACTATGCAAGTACACCAATTTCTATTATGTATTTTCCAACGTCATATGCAAGTTCATGCGCTCACCTTCCCCTCTTTGTGTATACGCCATAAGCCTCCCCTTTTCGCATGGCTAAATTGGGCTTTAAAAGGCTAAGCCCAATATATATAAACAGACGTGTAAAACGGGGGAAAATAACGTTGGGTTAAAAATAAATTAATGAATGAAAATATGAAATAGAAGGGCCCAAAGTCAAGTATGGGTTGGGCCCGTGGTTGGTGTAATCTTTACACCCTTAACTTAATAATGGGCCGCAAATATTTACATATAAATAAAGAAGAATGACAAGATATGTAAATGTAGAACATACGATGTGTTTAACCCGAGGTTGGATTGAGTTGTGATGTAAACCTGCCCGGAACCGCCCGGCTGTCCAGTAGTCACAACAATACCTATCCAATGTGGGAGGTTAAACATGGAGCCCAGCAAGGACCCGAGGTTAGACTGAGTTGTGGCGTAAGACTGCCCGGAACCAACCGGCAACAGGCAGCCACAACAATATCTGTCTAATGTGAGAGGTCAGGGCCTTAATAAGACAATTAAGGCTGAGTCAGGATTGTTAGGATTAAGTGAACTAAAGACTTAATCAAAATGGAACATGCTAAACTAAACGGACTGGTGGGGTTAGGTTAGGAAACACTTAACCAACTTAGCATGTTGGCTAGAGATAGAAAACCTAGTAACGGGGGACCCTTTTCAGCAGTAACCCTAGAAGGTGTATCAGGATACCCTGAAACTAGGCAGGGTGGGGCACGATTACTGGGCTGATTGTAAGAGGTCAAAGCGACGGCGGTGGTGTAGCAGTGTAGGTTCTAACGGAGTGCGGGCGTGCACACACTCCGGCGCAGAAAAATAAGGCACTGGGCACCAGTAGCATACCTGTGCACTCTAAGGTTGTGTCGGGTTGCCACTATGGGACTTGATACACCCCATGGTGGGACCAGCATAGGTAACTACAGACATCGGGGGCCGTAAGACACATGTAACTATGCGAGTAGGAGCCGATCATCATTGAATGGATCACATCACCCTGATTATGGGGTGCAAATTGGAAACTAGTTTATATGGGTTCAGAGATTAACATGGGGTACGATAGTATATTCGACCCTAGACAACTTAACCAAGTTTATAGTGCATGCCCACTTCTTGTTTATACTTATCATACCCAGTTCTTTATTCATAGACAAAATAGTACTAGACTTACTCAGGCTTTATGTCTGACTCTATTTTTCTTTCGTCTTCTTTCTTCCGTTCCCCCCCCCCCCCAGGTCCTCAGGGAGGGAATACAGCAGCTTGACCTACCTCAACATCCAGCTTGAAGAAGAGAAATGTATTGCTTGGACTTTCCTGTTTTGAACTATGGCTTTGGACAATCCACTATGGGGCTTTTGCAGTTTATCTATGTTTTATTTATGCTTCTTTAAATAATGTACTCAAGACAGATTATGAAAGTGTTATGTTATGTTTTTGGAAAGGATGTTGTTGTAACACGTATTTGATAAAAGTTTGTTGTTCTTCCGCTGTTTACAAATATGTGTTCTTATATCTGTCTTGTATATCTGTGACTTGTACTTATAAACCTCCACCAAAATTAGGGCATTCCCTTTGAGAGTGACCCTAACGGAGGTGGGGTGTTTCACTTGGTATCAGAGCATAGGTTTACCTGATAAGATAAAAAGTTTTGGAAAATTTATTTTCAAAAAGGAAATTTAAAGAAGCATTTTTTAAAAGATAAAATATTATTTTGCTTTAAAAAGGCGAAGTCCCCACAAAGCCATAGGTACTATCTCTTATCCTTCGTTTTGAATCTATCCTTTTTGTTTCAGCATGTCCCAAGAACTCAACTTGCCGGAAGGAGTACCAATACCTGGTTGGTTTAGATGGTTCTTAGAAGCAAGAGCCACTCAGCCAGGTCCTACCGTTCCTCCTCCCCCAGCGGAAGGAAATCATCCAGCTGCAGCAGCACCTTTTCCTCCACCTCCTCCTCGGGGAAACGCGTTCGCTAAGATATGTAAAGATTTTAAAGCTATAGGAGGAAGGGATTTCCATGGAACTGAGTCCTTCGTGGCAGCTATAAATTGGCTGAAAGAAACGGAGGACCTATTCATCATCTTTGAGGTAGAAGATAGACAAAAAGTACAATTGGCGGTGTGGCTATTGAAGGGCGAGGCTTCCTACTGGTGGGAAGTCACTAATGCTGAAAGACCAGTGGAGACATGGGAGGACTTTAGGGCAAGGTTTGAGACCAAATTTCTCTCAGATGCAGAAAGAAGTTTGCAGTTGGAAAAATTCTGATTTCTTAAGCAAGGGGAAAAGACAGTCAGAGAGTATGTGAATCAGTTCGATGAGCTGGCTAGGTTTGGGCTTGACCTAGTCAACACCCCGCACAAGAAGGCTCTCCGTTTCGTCAAAGGGTTAAATGAGCCATTACACAGTTTGGCCATGACCCATTTACCCATGGGAGCCACGTATGAAAGATTGGTGCAAATGGCATTGCTGAATGAAGAGGATAAGGGCAAGAAGGAGACAAAGGCAGAAAGCTCTCAAGGGAAGAAAGAGGGTTTGCAGCCTAAGAAGACAGACTTTAAGAAGGGCGGGGAAGGCAACAAAGAGAAGAGGACGTGTAATTTCTGTGGCAAAGTGGGGCACTTAGTAAAGGACTGCCGGAAAAAGAAGGCCAAGGAGAATGGTGGGTGCTTTTCTTGCGGTGAGACGGGCCATAGGGCTAAGGACTGCCCAAAGAAACGAGGACAGGGGCAGGGCACTGGATCCACCCCAGGGGCACAGGTTCATGTGCTGGAAGCACCACCTTTGCAACAGAGAGGTACAAACACTTCTGTAGAAAGTGTAGTTTATCTTTATGATCACCCCGTTCGCACTTTATTTGATTCTGGCGCATCACACTCCTTTATCTCGTCTGCTTTAGTAGAATCTCTGCACCTAAAAACTAGTATGGTAGAGGACCCCTTAATTGTTTCAAACCCAATTGGGGGCCCATCTCATTTGTCTATGATCTGTTTGGATTTGAAAATTTCTATCCTAAGTGTAGAATTTCAGTGTAGTGCCTTTGTTTTGGGCTTTTCGAGGTATGGTTTGATTTTGGGTATGGATTGGCTATCCCGTAATGGGGCCATCCTTGATTGTGAGAAAAGGGTTGTTAGGCTCCTAACCCAGCTCGGTAATACTTTGGAAATTTCTTGTAATCCCTCGTATGCGGTTATGCTTAGTTATCTTGAATCGCTAGATGCCTCTGTTGAAAATTTGCAATCAGTTAGAGTGGTCCGGGAATATCCGGATGTCTTTGAAGAGGTGAAGGGCTTGCCTCCGAAGCGGGAAATAGACTTCCGCATATATCTTGTAGATAATGCAAAGCCCGTTGCGTTGCCCGTTAGACATATGGCTCCACGAGAAAGGAAAGAGCTCAGTAAACAGATTAAAGAGCTTCTAGAGAAGGGGGTTCATTAGGAGGAGCATTTCCGAATGGGGCGCTCCAGTAGTGTTCGCCACTAAGGCAGAAAGTTCATTTCGCTTATGAATGGGTTGTGGAATACCTTCTAGTAAGTTAACAAGATCCAAGATTCACTAGTGAATTTTGGAGAGCTTGCATGGGACCATGAGTACGCAGTTAGGCTTGAGCCAAGTATATTAGAAGTAGAGTAAGTGAAAGTGGAACGAGAGGCAACATTGGAAAAGGTTCCAACTCATATTTTGGAAACAAGAATTAAGAAGCTACGAAATTGTGAAGTTAAAAACGGACAAAGCATAATGGAGTTAAGCTCAAGGAAATGCGACTTAGAAGATCGAAGACTAGATTCGTGCATCATATCTCTCCTTAAGAGTATATCCTTGGTCCCTCTCTTCCTGTAGAGCTTACTTGTATGCTATCTTTTGTGTTTATCCTCTCGGTCCCATTCTCAATCCAATTTCTGTCGCAAACCCCATAGGGAGTATGACTCATCTGTTAGTAACACATGTTGGGGCTTGAGGGTGTTCGTTGGATTGACCAAACTTTTTAGGTTTTATAGGATACGGGTTGGTCTTAGGAAGGGACTCCCTTGTGACCTAAAAGGAGTCCATCATGCTTAATTTCCTAGAATCATATATGGTGGTTGGGTTGAGTAATTCTTTGGGTGTCAGTCTGATGTTGATTTCGGTCTTCGGGGATGATGCTTAGAGAGTTCTTCCCCTAATCAATATATATGTGGCATAGATTTCCAGTTTTGACATTGCCTAATGGGCACAAAGTTTTTACTTGCTTCTATCATTCGACTATACCTTTAGATAGGAACAATTGGGAAAATGTCCTATAGATTAGAGCTACCCGAGAAGTTGGCCGGAGTCCACAACGTTTTTCACGTTTCACATCTCCGAAAATGTCTGCATGAGTCAGCTGAAGTGGTAGAGCCAAACATCCTCGAAGAGGCCGAAGTGGAACGCGAAGCAACCATAAGGAGAGTTCCAACCCGCATATTAGGAACGGAAGTTAAGAAGCTACGCAACCGCGAAGTCAAGCTCGTCAAAGTTCAGTGGAGCGACGCCGAGGGAGACGCGACTTGGGAAACTGAAGCTAGAATCCGTGCAGCCTACCCTTTTCTGTTCGAGGGTACATCCTTGATCTTTCCTTTTCCTTAAGTTGCGCTTTTATCTATCTTTTTAGGTATATTTCCTCGACCATATCTTTTAGATAGAATCTTTTTTGGATGGAAACATGTAGTTGAAACATGTTATGGATGATGGTTGCAAGTGGTTGCAAGTGATTGCTAGTGGCTGCTCGTGGTTGCATATACACACACAATCTAGGTTTTAGATCGGCTCAGTCACTTCATATTGCATATGCATATATGTTTGCATTCGTATATGGTTGAACATTAATGTGTTGTCATATGGATGTTGCATCTGTATTGAATAATTGTGCACTCATGTAGAATCAAGAATAGGAAAATTTGCATACATAATGGATTCATGGCACTTACATAATTCGCATTAAGGAGGTCAACTGAATCAGTAGACCGCCTGATTTTGCATTAGATAAGTACATGTACACACACACCTCGCATATGATCATGAAGCATTAGAAGTCTTTTAAGGACAATGGATGCTCGTGTTTGATGGATGAGTAGATGGATGTTTGGATGTTAGGATATACATTCCTCCTAACTTGAAGATTTCGGGGACGAAATCCTTTTAAGTGGGGGAGAATGTAACACCCCGAAAAATTCTATAACTGTGAAATTCATGAATTAAAGTATAATCAAATTCAAATCAAAGAACTAAGGGAAACGGGATACGCCATTGCGTTCGTCTCGGAAAAATACGCGAAATAGAGTCCAAGTTTTCAAAAAACGGAGTCCGTATGAAGAAGATATGGCCTTCGGAAGTTTTGAATTAAATTTAAAATTCAAACAGAATAAAATAATAATTTGAAATGGGGCCCAATGGGCCAGGCGGATAAAACACCCGCCTAGCCACCCAGGTCGACTGGGCTGTCGACCTGGGCTACCCATGTCGACAGGGCTGTCGACAGCCCTGTCGACAGGGGTATCGACCTGGTCGAGCCCAGTCAACCTGGCTGGCCAGGTCGGTGTGTGGTCGAATTTCTGTGGTCTGCTTTGTCATTAGGGCTAGGTGGCGGGTTTTTATTGGTCTCTCTTCCTAATGAATGGCTATGATCTAACCTAGCAACATCAAGGGTCCTAATCAATTCCTAACCTCTATATAAACAACCCTAGACTAAACCCTAATCTATTCATTCAAAATAAGATTATAGCCGCCATGTTGCTGAGGAACGACAAAGAATAGCCGCCGACTAGAGAGAGAGTTAGGGAGAAGTTCTAAAGCCTAAAGCAATTCAAAGCAACCTAAAGCTAATCAATTCAACAAAGGAATCGTGTCTCTTAATTAGAGAATTCGCCGCAACCATTGTAAGTAGAGTATTACTTTGGTATGAATAAACAATTGTGTAGATATGTATGCTTGAATTGTGGCAATAAAATTCATATTTGTGCGTTCTTATCAATTTATATACGTTTGGATATTCTGAATTATGTCATTCAATTATAAAGAACTACATGCGGTAGTTCTATGCAGACATACGTTTGGAACATTGCGCAAATTGCGTAATCTATGTTGAAGCTACATGTATGTAGTTGATTGAAATCCATGCGAATTTGGGCTTTGTTATTATGCTATCATGATGTATATTTTGTGCATAAACCATTTTGCAAGTAATTGAACAAGTTTGGTTGTTATAGCTCATATGAAACTATGTTGGGATTTTGACACCATAATCCATGCTTTTGCAAAACTCATTAATATGGCTAGGCTATGAATAATATTAGGCATAATTGAAATCCATGTTAGTTCTATGTTGTTAAATGACATATGTGAAACATGGCTAGGTTGGACTCAAAAATCCCCTTTTTGCAAGTTTAAAGCAAACACCATGATTAGGAATATTTATGCATAAGGATGTTTATACCATTGTTATGTAATTAGACTTAAATCATGATTAAGTTGAACTATGCCTTTTGTGCTAGTAACAAAGTATCCCTTTGTAAACATGTAGAAACCTTATGAACATGACTTGTTTATGTTTATGCTAGAAATATTTATGCCATGCTTATGTTTGACATTATGCCATGTTTATGCTAGCAGTATTTATGCCATGCTTATGTTTGACATTAGGCCTAAATAAGAATATAGGTTCATGTTGTAGTTAAACCAATGCAAGTTCACATGCTTTGATTCATGTCACCTATGTTACCACTATGCAAGTACACCAATTTCTATTATGTATTTTCCAACGTCATATGCAAGTTCATGCGCTCACCTTCCCCTCTTTGTGTATACGCCATAAGCCTCCCCTTTTCGCATGGCTAAATTGGGCTTTAAAAGGCTAAGCCCAATATATATAAACGGACGTGTAAAACGGGGGAAAATAACGTTGGGTTAAAAATAAATTAATGAATGAAAATATGAAATAGAAGGGCCCAAAGTCAAGTATGGGTTGGGCCCGTGGTTGGTGTAATCTTTACACCCTTAACTTAATAATGGGCCGCAAATATTTACATATAAATAAAGAAGAATGACAAGATATGTAAATGTAGAACATACGATGTGTTTAACCCGAGGTTGGATTGAGTTGTGATGTAAACCTGCCCGGAACCGCCCGGCTGTCCAGTAGTCACAACAATACCTATCCAATGTGGGAGGTTAAACATGGAGCCCAGCAAGGACCCGAGGTTAGACTGAGTTGTGGCGTAAGACTGCCCGGAACCAACCGGCAACAGGCAGCCACAACAATATCTGTCTAATGTGAGAGGTCAGGGCCTTAATAAGACAATTAAGGCTGAGTCAGGATTGTTAGGATTAAGTGAACTAAAGACTTAATCAAAATGGAACATGCTAAACTAAACGGACTGGTGGGGTTAGGTTAGGAAACACTTAACCAACTTAGCATGTTGGCTAGAGATAGAAAACCTAGTAACGGGGGACCCTTTTCAGCAGTAACCCTAGATGGTGTATCAGGATACCCTGAAACTAGGCAGGGTGGGGCACGATTACTGGGCTGATTGTAAGAGGTCAAAGCGACGGCGGTGGTGTAGCAGTGTAGGTTCTAACGGAGTGCGGGCGTGCACACACTCCGGCGCAGAAAAATAAGGCACTGGGCACCAGTAGCATACCTGTGCACTCTAAGGTTGTGTCGGGTTGCCACTATGGGACTTGATACACCCCATGGTGGGACCAGCATAGGTAACTACAGACATCGGGGGCCGTAAGACATATGTAACTATGCGAGTAGGAGCCGATCATCATTGAATGGATCACATCACCCTGATTATGGGGTGCAAATTGGAAACTAGTTTATATGGGTTCAGAGATTAACATGGGGTACGATAGTATATTCGACCCTAGACAACTTAACCAAGTTTATAGTGCATGCCCACTTCTTGTTTATACTTATCATACCCAGTTCTTTATTCATAGACAAAATAGTACTAGACTTACTCAGGCTTTATGTCTGACTCTATTTTTCTTTCGTCTTCTTTCTTCCGTTTCCCCCCCCAGGTCCTCAGGGAGGGAACACAGCAGCTTGACCTACCTCAACATCCAGCTTGAAGAAGAGAAATGTATTGCTTGGACTTTCCTGTTTTGAACTATGGCTTTGGACAATCCACTATGGGGCTTTTGCAGTTCATCTATGTTTTATTTATGCTTCTTTAAATAATGTACTCAAGACAGATTATGAAAGTGTTATGTTATGTTTTTGGAAAGGATGTTGTTGTAACACGTATTTGACTTTATCGAAATAAAAGTTTGTTGTTCTTCCGCTGTTTACAAATATGTGTTCTTATATCTGTCTTGTATATCTGTGACTTGTACTTATAAACCTCCACCAAAATTAGGGCATTCCCTTTGAGAGTGACCCTAACGGAGGTGGGGTGTTTCAAAAGTGTTGCTTAAGTTCTATGATTATGAGATTGGGTCTAAACCCGATTATTTATTCTACCTTTCCTTGGTTTTCTTTGGTTTTAGACCATGGGAGTTTACCTATTAAGTTAGGTCTACCCATGTTCTTGAACCTGTGTCTCTATTCTGTCTATCCTTGGTTTTAGACCTTGGGAATTTACCTATTAAGTTAGGTCTACCCATGTTCTTGAACCGACGTCGTTATTCAACCCTTTTTATGCCAGTTAGTATGTCTATCTTTTGCATTGCATCTTTGGTTCATTCCCTATTTTCTACGAACCTAGCTTTATTTATAATCTAGATTGAATCACGATTATACGAATGGTGGGAATGCAGTTTGGGCAAAATATGAAATTTACTAAAAACGTAGTTTAACTTGAAAATTGGCATAAATTGGGAACATGTATTATGGCATGTTCATAGAAATGCAAATTGGATAAATTTGACATGAATTATAAGATGTGTAATTTGAATCTAGTATTGACGTGTAAATCTAGCATTTACATGAATGGTGAGCTAAAGTAATAAGTCTAGTTTGACATGAATTATAATGTTGAATCGGAATTAGATTAGCTAATTTGGCACGGTAAGTATATTGGCATAAATGTGAAATTGGCCATAATTGGGAATAACTGTCAGGTTTAGCAAAATCATGGTTAGTGACACTTAATTTAGTATAGTTTACATATAAAAAGGGCATAAATATGATATAGAGGGGAGAATGGGCCATAAGAATAAAGGTTGACAACTTACATTAAAAGAGTAATTAGGAAATAAGTAAATTAGGAATAATTTACTTATAGAATCTGGCCTAAATGAGGAAATGTGAATTTATACAAATTAAAGATTTATTAACGACATCTCTTTTAATAATAAACCAGAAAGTTCTAGGGTGACAGAGAGGATAGTGTCTAGGCTTGGGTTTGGAAAATACAAGTTTCCTGCTCTCCCTGGCTATCCCTAACTGGTCCGACGGACGGGATGGTTACTTTCAAAACCTGATTTGAAAATTAATCAAAACCCTTTGAACTTAGAAAACACGAATATGCCTAACCCGAGGTTAGACTGAGTTGCAATGTAAACCTGCCCGGAACCAACCGGCACATCCAGTATTTGCAACAATATCTGTCTAATGTGAGTGGTCGCGGCTTTAATCTATTTAGTTAAAGCTAGAACAAGAATGGTAGGGTTAAGTTAACTAAGTCACTTAACCAGTTCAACATGATAACTAAACTGATGGGTGGGGATAGGTTCAGACTGACACTTAATGCCATTGAGCTAGAATGAGAGGGTTAAGTTCATAGGAACACTTAACCAACTTAACACAGTTAAGCTAGAATGGGCGGGCTAAGCCCATAGACACACTTAATAAAACTCAAAGTAGCAAGACAGGATTTGTAGGGGTTAAGTAACTAAGAAAACACTTAGCCAAATTAACATGTTAATTAGACTAGGAAGGCGGGGTTAAGTAAAGTTAATACACTTAGCCAATTTGATATGTTAGCTGGGCTAGACCGTAGGGTTAAGCAAACTTGAACACTTAACCATCAGGTTGTGATAAAGGAATAAAGCTAAGCCTAAAATATGAAGGGACAATACTTAACCATTAATAACATGTTAGTGAAAACAGACGGGCAAGGTTAAGTTAAAAAGGAACACCTAACCAATACAGGATAATGGGTAGGGTTAAGTAATAAGGAATACTTAACCAATATAACTTAGTTTGTGGTCGGGTTAAGTCAACACGAATTATTGATAACACTTAACCAGTTTAACAGGATAAATGAAGGGGGTTAAGTTAGCTTGAAGTGACTAATGACATTTAACCGATCAAAATTGACGGGAAAGAGAACTAAGTAGTAAACCTTAGTTAAGAAAACAACGATTCTGGAAACTAAGTGGTAAATCTTAGTTAGTAAAACTAAGTAGTAATTCTTAGTATAACACGGGAAGGAGAGAATGTCCGTCTGAGTAAAAAGGAGGCTCCAACGAATTGGGTTACGAAGCCCGAGGCTTCGAGGGGATGTAGGGGTACTCTTGGTATCCCTCTGTGAGGCTGCAGATGATCCGCCTGGGCCCACAGAGGTTAATGTCTGCGTAGAAGAACCAGGGGTATGCCTTGGTTGCAATACATGGCAACCTAAAGACCAGGATGGACCGGCGTGATTCGGCGAGCAAATGTTAGCCCTGTGATAGCGACTTGTCGTCTACCATCCATCTTGAGTCAATCAAGATACGTGAAGCGGAAAGGCGGAGAACTCCAAAAGACCATATACTTGCTATCTAGTTATGGGTGAGGATGGCCATAGGATAGTGGGGCACCAGGGCCGGCGTATAGTTCTCATTTTACAAGGTGTGCCTTTCATTAGTTGAGGGAGGGGTCAAGTGGGACCATAGCCACTGAAATAAAAACAGACCTTAGTATCTGCATCGGTAGATATCTGAAAGCTCCCGACCGAGTTCTGTATTCCTTGATTTGCCCTGTCGCAGGACTCGGACCGCACATTACAGGACATGTGCATCTAGACAAGCGATAACGATTCGCGATACATGCGTGGGGAAGTATAGGAACATATACCACTCTAGGTAGTGTGTCCTAGACTTGGGGGCATCGTTCGATAGGTAGCATAATTCCTAGTTGAACTAGGTGGCATAAATCCTGAATTCGAGAAGCATTCAGCAGACAGCGTAAACTCTAGTGGAATCTAGAAAGTACTTGGTAGAAAACCCTAGATTAAATCTAGGAAAGAAAAAAATAAATGGATACCTGAATGCGATGGAAAATACAGGGATTAGGATCACGTTACTAGTTGGAACACTAGTTAGGTGGTGCAGAGATATAGAAACCAGTATAACAAGGAAATAGCGAAGCGGCGAAAGTATTAGAGCATATCCAGTTTATCTTATCTTAGCATATCTTATGATTGCCTTGTCTAATCTTGTTTACCCTATCGTCATGGTGTAATCTTGTATTCGGTTAATTCATGTCGTTTTATTTTTCCATGTTCACATGCTAGAAGTTACTGAACTTACTCAGGCTTTATGTCTGACTCTATTTTTCTTTCGTCTTCTTTTCTTCCGTTCCCCCCCCCCCCCCCAGGTAGTAGAGGAGGGAATAGTATAGCTCAGGTTAAGTTGGAATGTCACTCTTTCCCAGCTTGAAGATTTGTCGAAGTTTGCTTGGATTCTCGTTCCAGATGCTATGGCTGGCTCTTGCTAAAATCGGGGAATATAAATGTTGTTTTTAGGCTTCTTTATTTTGTAAGAGAGATGATAATCTGATATTGTAAAGAAATCATTTACAAACCATTTTATCAATAAAGCAAAGTTTTATTTTCCGCTGTTTAATTTCTGTCTGTCTTGTATTTTATCTGCATCTTTTACCCTAAATGCTCCACAGAACTTAGTGCATTCCCTTTGTGAGTGACACTAACGGATGTGGGGTGTTACACGTTTTGAGTTTGAATAAAAAAGTCAACCTTTTGGATATTATTAAATATAATATAATATAATTTTATATAAAAGCCACCCTTTTTCTCTCGAACCCTAAGTCGCCGTTACTTCAGAAAACAAAACAAAACCTGTAACCTTGCTCCCTCCCTCAAATCGCGACGACGCCCCTCAGCCCCAAGCCACCACTCTCCCAGACCCCCCTGACCTCCCACCGACGGTGAAACCCCCTTTTCTCCACCTTATTTCGCAAACCCCCCCCCCCCCCCCCCGCTTTTTTCCACCTTAACTCGCAGAAAGCCCACCCCAATTATAAAGGTAAGTTTTTAAACTTTATATTTATTTATTTTTATTCATATGATTTAATCAGTTTATATATATCTGTATGGATTAGCATTTCTGAGATTGTTTAAGCGTGTTCATAGTGTAAAAGAACTGATTTTTTATTTGATTTAAAAACTGATTTTATTTTATTAAAAAAGAGAAAAACTGATTTATATAATAGGAAAGTTTGAAATTTTATATTAGGAAAAATCGGAATTTTTTTGTATATATTATAGTGAGGGAAAAATTAGATTTTTATATAAACTAAAGCGAAAAGATCATATTTTGGAAAGCGAAAAGGCTATATTTTTTAAAAGCGAAAAGATCATATTTTTAAAAGCGAAAAGTTCATATTTTTAATATAGAAAAGGTGAAATTTTTAAATATGAAGAGATTCGATTATTTTTATATATATGCGAAAGAAGTGATTTTTGTTACATAACAACGATATAAAGATTCGATTTTTTTTATATATGTAGCGAATTGAAAATATGATTTTTATACACTAAAGAATATAAAAATGTGATTTTTATGTATGTAGTGAATACGGACGACAAAAGTGACAAAAGGCGAGCACGACGAAGATTTCCTACATATGAAGAGTCGTGGCGTTTGGTTTAGCTCTTGGTGAGAACTCCTCAGTTTTAATTTATTTTCTAGTTAAAATATATACTAGGATGCAGACGGTGTTTAGTAGCACCCGACACCCGTCGTCCGCAGAACATGGACGACTTGTTTGTTTGATTGATGTGTTGTGATAATTGATTTTGTGATGTGAAATGAAATATTTATATAGTTAAAAATATTTTATAGTTAAAAATATAATTTTTAACGAGTATATAAAAGAAAGATTTATAAACAAATCGAATGATTTGTTTATATACACACATTTGACTGATATTGATTGGGACGATAAATTTTACACATCGCCCAACTGCACAAATAAAATCTGTGTTTGATTGTTTGAAACCCCACACGGGTATTGGGATGTTATTAGGCATACAATAATCCCAATAATTAGTTGTATGTCGATCGATAGATTAACAGACTATGTAAGCGTTGAATATTTATATTCAATGCTTATACAGTGTAGAATGCACTCTGGATGATGGATTGCTGTTTTCATTGTTGTTATACATATTAGTTGTGTGAAATCCATATAATCAACATTATATGGTAATTGACTGTGTCTGATTCCAGTTCAGAATTATTGAATATTTAAAAATAATATTCAGTGAATATTGAAATGTGAAGTCGTGTTAAGTAGTTAAACGCCATTTTAACACGAACGGGAATTTTGGCGATTTTATTCATTTTACAATGAATATCGAAAGTGATTTCAAAATCTGTTATTTTGGAAATGAATTGAAATTCGAATTAAATTGAAATGATTTGAAATTCGAATTAAATAGAAATGAATTGAAATTCGAATTAAATTGAAATGATTTGAAATTCGAATTAAATAAAAATAAATTGAAATTTGAATTAAATTGAAATGATTTAAAATTCAAATTAAATAGAAATGAATTGAAATTCGAATTAAATTGAAACAGAATTGAAATCGTTTTGAATTGAATTTAAAACGAATCGAAATTGAATTAGAATCTATTTGAATAGAAATCGATTTGAAATGAATTTAAAATGAATTTATATTGGAAAATTCAATTTTGTTTTGAATTTGAGATGGAAGTTGAAATCATTTTGTAACGAATTTAAAACGATTTATAAAATTCGTTTTGAATTGAAATCGACGAAGTATATATTATATATAATATAATGGCCTGAATAGAACGCGCCGCGCTGCGGCAGTTCGCGAATTTCGACCATTGACTTCGAATGGATATTACGGGAGATCCGACCGTCGGATTCTCCTAAAACCGGAACCGTTGGGTTCGTATCGAAAAGAGCTTTCTAACGAATGTGAGAAATTAGAAATCTAACAGTTGTAATTGGAATTATGTCCAAATCAAATTTGAAAAAGGTCGCTGTAAGTACAGTTCGATTGCCGTTGATGGAAATCGACTGTACGGGCCTTGATAAAATTGTTAAAAATATCAATAATTAGTGTAATATCATAAGAAATGATTTGGAAAGAATTGGGATGAAAAAATCAGATATTTGAAAAGATAAAAAAAGTTTTTTTTCGAAATGAACTAGTTTTGAGCTAGAATTATAATTCATTTATTTTTAAAATAAATAAATTGGGTTAGAAATGGTTTTAAAAATAACCAGAGTTTCCAATATATAGATTGGAAATGTATTTGAATCGAAATTGTCTTCAGAATATTTCGATGTTGGATCTCGTGATTATACAGATATTGTTATGGGAATTTTAAAGATATATTTATATCGTTATTTCCAATACGATATTTGTTGGTTATATTATTTGATATTGAATATAAGCCGATATATTTTCTATTCAGAACCTTGTATTTAATATCAAATGGGATTTGGGTTTGTCGTGAATGGTGTCTTCATTAACACTATTCTTAAACCCAGTTGAGAAAAAGATTAAATCTTTTTATTTAGATTTAATGAAGTGTAACAATTCAATAATATTTAATTGGAATTGAATTGAAATTGATTTTTGGGTTTATCCTGAACTGTGTTTTTAATGACATTGGTTCTTTAACCCATTTAAAGATAGGATTTATTTCCTGGATTTGAATAATCATTAAGTAATGATTTTTTGAAATTAAAACTGAATTAGAGTTTTAATGAATCTTTAATTAGATTGAAAAGTGAATTTGATAATTAAAATTATCAAATTCAAGAAATGATCGAGAATGGAGTACCACCAGTTTAACTCCATGCGATAGTTAAATCTTTAATTAGATTTGAACGTGAAATCGTAATTGAATTTACCGATAACACCGTGGTGTTAGATATGAAGTATTACCAGTTTTACTTCATAGGATGAATCGGTTGGGATTGGGAAATTAAAACCTATGATTACTTTGGTAAGGTTCGTTAATACCGACTAGTTTGGATAAACCATAATTTGGTTTGAATGATATTCAAAAGAAGATTAAAGAATAAATTTAAAGAATTTATCTTTGATAAAATTAGTGGGAACCTTTCCCTATAGATTTGAATATTTGAATAAAATAATATTTTGAATTGGAATGAGGCGTATGTTGTGTTTGTGTAACACTTGTTTATTATATACGCGAGTTATTCAGAAAGACCGGGTTTATCCCATTTTGAATAACTGATTCGACGTGGTGTTGAGGATGAAGACGTTGGTCGAAGACCAGAGGTCTTCACATCGTTTGGATAATTAATGATGATTTTGATTGGGTTGTACACCCAAGAGGAGGGAATCAGTTGGTGATCGTCCAGACGTACTTGGAGATCGATGGATATGTGAGGAATAAGGTTCCTCCAGTTTCGTTCAGACCCAGAACGGACTTGTAAATAGATGTGTGTCTGACATCGGATTTCATTCTATGTGATTGATATCGGTTGCATAGTGTGAATTGCCTGTGTGGCATGCTGAGATGCAAATGATCAAGGCTTCTGTTGAAAAGCAGAGTCTTGTGGTTGATGATCAAAGCACGGCCTTTGTGGCGTAGCTTTGTGTACCGTTAATTCGCGAGCCTCACACCCCAGTGTGAACCAAAAACGGGAGAAGGACCTCAGGGAGGGCATGTGTTTCCTTCTAGCTAGGAGTGGTGTCAGTGTTCTACACGGCCTAACATTTTACTTATGTGGATGATGGATTGCGAGGCGCCTCAGTTAGATCGGACGATCCGGGTTCGATGGAGTCATTTGGCTCATTGACACCCCATAGGGTGGGGAAACGCAGTGCTCAGGGTTTAAATTTAATCCACATCGAGTGGACCGGCCCTGACGATCCAAAGGTTACTCGAGCTCTGACCTGAGGGGCGGGCTAGAGCGTCTCGAAGCGGTGAGGAAGATCCCTTGCCTCGGTTCACAGATGGAAATCCAACTTCCAATACGTGACTTTGCGGTTTTGATTGTATAACCTATATATGGTGACATAGTGGTATGGGGCACTTATGCCGTCTATGATTGATACTTATTATTGAAATTGTTTTTGACACTATACACTTATAGTAATAATAAAAGATGAAATTTAGCGTATCAAGCATTATTTGGCTATTATAAGGTAAAAGCCTATCCTCCGGCTTGTGTTGCATTGTGTGATGGGACTTGGGTCTTATAATAGCTTCATTGTTCTTTATTTAGCATTGCGCTGTTGTTTTGTGCACTGGTATTCTTGGGAGGAAACCCGTTCCGTGTTATAAGGTGTGGTCCCTTGATTTACCTAACTTTAAAATAAATATTAATAACTGTTTTAGTTCTCACACCAGTCACATGACTGACCTGGAGTTTATTATTTTAACCTAAACTCTGGGTGCCCTTATTTTCGACACGGGCAACTAGTAGTTTTGGTTTTGCAGAATTATATTCGCAGGATTTGGGTTTACATCTGGAACGATACTCGAAAAGCTCTGTATCCGTGTATTACTTTCAGTTGTGTTTTGTATTATTTTTCCGCTGCTATGTAATGTATTGTAATCTCTGATATTTTCTGTTGTATTTTATTTATTTATAGTCTGTATATTGTTGTAATAAACAATGAAATGTTCTTCTGTTTGTGTTCTGTTGTGGCCTGTTCTCACTCAATCCGTTATTTCCCGTAAGGGGGATTTCGGGTCGTCTTATCGTGGTATTAGAGCTTTGGGTTACAAAGCTTAGAGAACAAGACGCCTTAGAACCAAACGAAAGAATTCATTAGAGATTGCGTTAGTAATATCCAATGAGAATGACTCGTTAGTGATGGGATCAGTAGTATCCTATAACGAGTGTGAAGAGTATATTTTTAAATTGAAAACAATTTTTGTTTTGAAAATAAAATTCAATTATACGTATTTGAATATTATTTTTATAATGATTTGGACAATCAAGTATATAAAGATTTTGCGTATACGTCTGATCCGCGTGTATTTGAAGTTTTAAAATACTGGATAGATATAGAATCACACTATAGTCGCTCGGGAATGATTCTGATGACGGGTACCCATCACCAGTGTTGTGCTCGAGTTTCGAAGGTGTGATATTTATATATTTCCAATTGACTAGTGTGAGGACCAAACTAGATAGGGCTTATTGTTGTGAATTGGCACAAAAAATGTGATTTTTAACTATATGTCAAAGTTATGAATTTGAAATGATAATCAACTAATTGATTGCTAGTTGTGTTGTTTGATTATTGGTTGATTAATCAAATGTTGAACCTTTAGCCAAATTGAACCAATAGTGAATTGTATTGAAAATTTGTCGCATTTGCATACATATACATGTACTTACATTGAACAGGTCATAGCAGAGAGGCTAGAGAAGAGGAATAAAATTGTTTGCCCGACAAATAGGTACATGTTTATTGTATTTCTTGGGTTTTTGATGATTTTATGAGCCGCTTGGCTTTTTCTTTTTCTTTTGGATTTGTGAGGGCCATGGGAGGCTATTTGAAATATCCTGAAGTCCCCGGTGCAGGAGAGGTTATGGCGAAATTTTTCGAAAATTTAGGGTGTTAGCCAAATTTTTGAAAAATTTGAAATGTTCTTAGAAACTGAAATGTTGAAGAACTTAAGCCGTAATGAAAATATTGAAAGTTGAGTTGGTTTGTAAAACAACTTTCAGCTTCGTTCCTTTTCGGGGACGAAAAGTTTTAAGTGGGGGAGATTGTAATAATCCGGAAATCTGAGCCAATTTAAAATTTTTATTTTGGCAATTTTGATGAATTTTGAATATTTAAAATGAATTATTTTAAATAATAATGATGAAAAAATTATTTTGAATAGAATTAGAATGAATATATTTACATAGATCGTCGTTTGAACATAAATAATTATTTATAATTATAAGAAGAATTGAAAATGGCGGGTAGTTCGAAAATTCGATTTCAAAGTTCAAATGAATGTACAGGATTCAAAATAAACCGGATTTTAGCGAAACCAAAAATATTAGAATATATTTGAGAATATCTTTCCTACGAATCCGAAAACTTGAAATTTAATAGTGGGAATCAAAAGATACGCCCAGTTGAAAATTCAGAATAGTCACTATGGAATTATGGCCCTTAAAAATGGAAATTTTGCAAACGACCTTGGTTTTCGATGAAACCACTTTTGTTGGATCCGTGATGTCAAGTTATTGCTAGGTTTCAAAATTCGTAATTTTTCGAATTAATATGTGAGCGTGGCAAAGGAAAACGCGTTTGACCAGTTTCAGTTGATTTTAATCGACTGGAAAATGGCCATTTTTCAAACGGTCTCAGAATTCGACGAAATTAGTTTTGTTGGGACGGTATCGTCAATACGAAGCTGGAAAATATTTTTCGGGAATTTTTAGAGTCTGTATGTGACCCTAGTAAATTGAGATGTATGTTTAAATTAAATATATATTGATTTATAATTTAATTTAAAGCAAAACTGATCGTAGCAGTCGAATTGGCTTACGAAACATATCCCATTGTGTTCGGAACGGGGGTAGTTAGCTAAGGACGAGAGTCTTTGGGTCTCGTTTTGAGTTTGAATAAAAAAGTCAACCTTTTGGATATTATTAAATATAATATAATATAATTTTATATAAAAGCCACCCTTTTTCTCTCTAACCCTAAGCCGTCGTTACTTCAGAAAACAAAACAAAACCCGTAACCTTGCTCCCTCCCTCAAATCGCGACGATGCACCTCAGCCCAAGCCGCCACTCTCCCAGACCCCCCTGACCTCCCACCAACGGTGAAGCCCCCTTTTCTCCACCTTATTTCGCAGAACCCCCCCTTTTCCACTTTAATTCGCAGAAATCCCCCTCCAATTATAAAGGTAAGTTTTTAAACTTATATTTATTTATTTTTATTCATACGATTTAATCAGTTTATATATATATATGTATGGATTAGCATTTCTGAGATTTTTTAAGCGTGTTCATAGTGTAAAAGAACTGATTTTGCATTTGATTTAAAAAATGATTTTATTTCATTAAAAAAAACTGATTTATATAATAGGAAAGTTTGAAATTTTATAGTAGGAAAAATCAGATTTTTTTGTATATATTATAGCGAGGGAAAAATTAGATTTTTATATATACTAAAGCGAAATGATCATATTTTTAAAAGCGAAAAGATCATATTTTTAAAAGCGAAAAGATCATATTTTTAATATAGAAAAGGTGAAATTTTTAAATATGAAGAGATTCGATTATTTTTATATATATGCGAAAGAAGTAATTTTTGTTACATAACAATGATATAAAGATTCGATTTTTTTTATATATGTAGCGAATTAAAAATATGATTTTTAGACACTAGAGAATATAAAAATGTGATTTTTATATATGTAGCGAATACGGACGACGATAGTGACAACAGGCGAGCACGGCGAAGATTTCTGTAACGATCGAGAATTTCGCTCGATCCGAATTGATAGCTAAACCGACCAAGACCGTTTGAGACCCCTGATTGTTATGAGAACACGACAAATTAGAACGCAAACGGGAGAACATTTCATTGCTTATTACAACAATTCATCGGAATACAAGAATATACAAAGTATTAACAAAACAAAATACAATCAATAAATATCCGAGATTACAATAAATTATATAGCAGTAGAAAATAATACAAAACCCAACTGAAGGAATATACAGATATAAAGCTTTCCGAGATATTGTTCCAGTTGTAGCAGGATCCTGTGAATATAAATCTGTAAAACCAAAACTACTAGCTTCCCGTATCGAAAATAAGGGCACCCAGAGTTTAGGTTAAAACAATAAACTCCAGGTCAGTCATGTGACTGGTGTGAGAACTAAAACAGTTATTAATCTTTATTTTAAAGTTAGGTAAATCAAGGGACCACGCCGTATAACACGGAACGGGTTTCCTCCCAAGAATACCAGTGCATGAAACAACAACACAATGCTAACTAAAGAAAAATGAAGCTATTATAAGACCCAGGACCCATCACATAATGCAACACAAGCCGGAGGATAGGGTTTTTACCTTATAATAGCCAAGAATGCTTGGTACGAGAAATTTCATGTTTTATTATTACTATAAGTGTATGTCAAAACAATTTCAAATTATAAGTATCAATTGTAGACGGCATGAATGCCCATACCACTATGTAGCCATATATAGGTTATACAATCAAAACCGCAAAGTCACGTATTGGAAGTTGGATTATCATCTATGATATGAAATGAGGGTAGGGATCGTCCTCACCGATTCGAGACTGTCTAGTCCGAGCCTCAAGCAAGCGCGCAGGCAAGCCTTGGATCATCAGGGCTGGTCCACCGATGTGGATTATTATTCCTAAACACTGCGTTTCCCCGCCATATGGGGCGTAAGTGAGCCAACGAATGACTCCATCGGACCCGTATCGTCTGATCTAACCGAGGCGCCTCAAATTCCATCATCCACATAAGCAATGTCAGCCAGTTCAAGCACTGACACCACTTCTAACTAAAAGGAAACGCATGCCCTCCCTGAGGTCCTTCTCCCATTTTTGGTTCACACCGGGGTGTGAGGCTCACGAATTAACGCTACACAACGCTACACCACAAAGGCCGTGCTTTGATCATCAACCACAAGACTCTGCTTTGCAACAGAAGCCTTGATCATTTGCATCTCGGATTGCCACACAGGCAATTCACGCTATGCAACCGATATCAATCACACAGAATGAAATCCGATGTCAGACACACATCCATTTACAAGTTCGTTCTGGGTCTGAACGAAACCGGAGGCACCACGTACCTCGCCTATCCATCAATCTCCAAATATGCCTGGATGATCACCAACTGATTCACTCATCTTGGGTGTACAACCCAATCAAGATCATCAGTAATTATCAAAACGATGTGAAGACCTCCGGTCTTCGACCACCGTCTTCATCTTCGACTTATCGTCGTATCAGTTATTCAGAATGAGATAAACCCGGTCTTTCCTAATAACTCGCGTATATAATAAACAAGTGTTACACAAACACAACATACGCCTCATTCCAATTCATCTGACACTAACCGTAAATTAGTAAGAGAACAATTCCCCAAATATTAACCCCGAAGGCCGAAACCAACATCAGATCAATACCTAGGAAACCATTCATCTTAACTAATCTTCAGTTAGTTGCAAAACTTTACATTCTTAGGTAAAGGTTCCCATTAATTTTATCAAAGATAAATTATTTAAATTTATTCTTTAATCTTCTTTTATGTATCGATACAAACCAAATTGTGTTTTGTCCAAAACTAGTCGGGATTAACGAACCTTACCGAAGTAATCTATTGTTAAATTTCCCAACCCCAACCTATTCATCCCATGAAGTAAAACTGGTAATACTTCATATCTAACATAACGGTGTTATCGGTAATTTCAATTACCATTTCACGTTTAAATCTAATTAAAGATTTAACTATCGTCCGGAGTAAACCTGGTGGTACTCCATTTTCGACCATTCCTTGAATTTGATAATTTTACTTATCGAATTCACTTTTCAAACTATTTAAAGATTCATTAAAACTCCACTTAGTTTTAATCTTTAACTGGGTTAAATAACCAATGTCATTTAAAACACAGTTCACGATAAACCCAAAATCGCATTTCATTTCCACCAGCCTTTAACCGTAGATTAGCAAGCGAACAATTCCCTAAGTAATAACCCCGAAGGCCGAAACCAACATCAGATCAATACCCAAGAAACCATTCAACTTAACTAATCTTTAGTTAATTTCTGATTTTCATTACTCCATTGGGTCTAACAACTGTGCTATTAAAGATACCATTCACGACAACCCAAAATCACATTCCATTAATTGTCGGGTTAAAGAACAAACGTTATTTAAAACACCGTTCACGATAAACCCAAAAAATCAATTCCAATTCAATTCCAATTAAATATTATTTAATTGGTACACTTCATTAAATCTGAATAAAAAGATTTAATCATTTTCTCAACTGGGTTTAAGAATAGTGTTAATGAAGACACCATTCACGACAAACCCAAATCCCATTTGATATTAAATACAGGGCTCTGAATAGAAAATATATCGTCTTATATTCAATATCAAATTCTACGACCAACAAATATCGTATTGGAAATAACGATATAAATATATCTTTCAAATTTCTATAACAATATTTGTACAATCATAAAATCCCACATCGAAATATTCCGAAGACAATTTCGATTCAAATCCATTTCCAATCTATATATTGGAAATTCTGGTTATTTTCAAAACCATTTCAAATCCAATTTATTTATTTTTAATATATATAAATTATAGTTCTAGTTCAAAACTAGTTCATTTTGATAAAATCTATTTTTATGTTTTCAAATATGGAGTTTTTCATCCCAATTCTTTCTAAATCATTTCTTATGAATTTACACTAATTATAGATATTTCTAATAATTTTATCAAGGCCCGTACAGTCGATTTCCATCAACGGTCATCGAACTGCACTTACAGCAACCTTTTCCAAATTTGATTTGGACATAATTCCAAATCCAACCTTTAGATTTATAATTTCTTGTATTCGTTAGAAAGCTCTTTTCGATACGAACCCAACGGTTCCAGTTTTAGGAGAATCCGACGGTGGGATCTCCCGAAATATCCGTTCGAAGTCAATGGTCAAAATTCACGAACTGCCGCAGCGCGGCGCGTTCTATTTAGGCCATTATATTATATATATTATATATTTCTTCGACTTCCATTTAAAATCGTATTTTATAAATCGTTTTAAATTTGTTTTCAAAACGATTTCAACTTCCATTTCAAATTCAAATCAAAATTGAATTTTCCAATATGAATTCGTTTTAAATTCATTTCGAATTGATTTCAATTCAATTTCAATCCGTTTTAAATTCAATTCAAAACGATTTCAATTCTATTTCAATTTAATTCGGATTTCAATTCAATTCGAATTTCAATTCATTTCAATTTAATTCAAATTTCAATTCATTTCAATATATCAGACTTTGAAATCACTTTCGATATTCATTATAAAATGAACAAAATCGACAAAATTCCTGTTCGTGTTAAAATGGCGTTTAACTACTTAACACGACTTCACATTTCAATATTCACTGAATATTATTTGGAAGTATTCGTCATTTTAAAATAATCGTTATTTTAAAAAATTCATTTTTTCTGAACTGGAATCAGATACAGTCAATTACCATATAATGTGATTTATATGGATTTCACACAACAAATGTGTATAACAACAATGAACACAGCAATCCATCATCCAGAGTGCATTCTACAATGTATAAGCCTTAAATATAAATATTCGACGCTTATACAGCCTGTCAATCAATCGATTGGCATACAACTAATTATTGGGACTAGTGTATGCCATATATCATCCCAATACCCATGTGGGGTTTCAACCAATCAAACACAGGTTTTATTCGTGAAGTTGGGCGATGTGTAAAATTTATCGTCCCAATCAATATCAATCAAATGTTTGTATATAAACAAATCGTCCGATTTGTTTATAAATCTTTATTTTATATACACATTAGAATTTTATTTTTTAACCATAAAATATTTTTAACTATAAAATATTTTATTTCATTCCACATCACACAATCAACTACACATCAAAATCAAACATACAACCAAGCCGTCGATGGTTTGTGGACGACGGGTGCCGGGTGCTACTAAACACCGTCTGCATCCTAGTATATATTCTAACTAGAAAATTAAATTAAAGGTGAGAATTTCTCATAGAGGGCTCCACTCCACCGTGCTTTGCTGTTGAACTGCTGAACCGTCTGGATTGGTTTGAAATTCCAATGCAGTCCTTTTACGCTGTTCATAATAAAAATTATATTTTTATTGCTTCATTCAATAAATAAAAATTCATATTTTTATTTCTACTACATATATAAAGATAATATTTTTATATTCTCTAGTATATAAAAACCATATTTTTAATACTCTACCTAAGTAAAAATCATATTTTTATTATGTCACTAGTATAAAATTTATATTTTTAACTTTTCTATATTATAAAAATTATATTTTTAACCTTATAAAAATTGTTTCTTTTTCATTTCAAAAATCATGTCTTTTTTGTTTATAAAAATATAACATAGCTTTTCAAGTTAAAGACCATATCTTCTCACCTTGATAAAAACCATATCTTTCCTTGAACAAAAGATATGATCTTTCTTTTTATTTATAAATCGATTTTTCTTTATTTTTAAAATCGAATCTTTACAGTGTCAAGGGTCAAATCTTTTTATACTCCCTACTATATAAAATATCGTCTTTCGCCAATTAAAAATCACAACTTTTACTCAATAAAAATCTCGTTTTTAACAATGTTTATACAAAAATTGATTTTTTTTATAAACTAATAAATAAAAATAAAGGATAATAAGACTTACCATTCGAAATAGGGGGGATGAGGGGCTGCTCCTCGCTGGAGATGGGCGGAGGGTGGTGCTGCACCACCGGTGGTTAGCCAAGGAGGGGCACTGGCGATCGGAGGGGGTGCGGTGGGCCTAAGGCGGGGAATGGGTGCGGTTTCGGTGGAGATGGGCTGCGGTCCTTGTTTGAAGAAAAAGGGGGGAAGAGAAGCGGAGGAAGAAGGAGAAAAGGGGGGTGCGCGGGGTGGCAGGCGGAGGAGCGTCGGTGGAGTATGGAGAGGATGTGACGGCTTCCAGATCCGACAGTTTTTTTTCTAAATCGAGGAGAGAGAGAAGTAAGGGAGAGAGAGTTAGTGAAGGTATATTATATAATTTAATATTTTATTCTATTTTAATTTTCAAAAGGTTGACTTTTTATTCGATCTCAAAATAAGGCCCACCGCCAGTCATCCGTAGCTAATTACCCCCATTCCGAACACAATGGGATATGTATCGTGAGCCAATTTGACCGCTACGACCAGTTTTCGCCAAAATCAACATATAACTCTATATATTGATTTTGAACGCACATTCCAATTTACGGGGGTCACATACTAACTCAAAAAATTCCAGAAAAATATTTTCTAGCTTCGTACTGACGATACGGTCCAAACGAAACTAATTTCGTTGAAGTCCGAGGCCGTTTGGAAAATGGCCAATTTCCAGTCGATTAAAATCAACTAAAACTGGTCAAACGCGTTTTCCTTTGCCACGTTCACATATTGATTCGAAAAATTACGAATTTTGGAATCTACTAATAACTGGACATCACAGATCCAACAAAAGTGGTTTCGTCGAAATCCGAGGTCGTTTGCAAAATTGGTATTTTTAAGGTCCAGAATTCTATAGCGACTATTCTGAAAATTCATTTGGCCATAACTTTTGATTCCCGCTATGATATTTCGATTTTTCAGATTTGTTGGAAAGATATTCTCTATTAGATTCTAATATTTTTGGTTTCGCTAAAATCCGGTTTATTTTGAATCATATACATTCATTTGAAATTTGAAATCGAATTATCGAACTACCGCGCCATTTTCAATTCCTTTTATAATTTAAAATAAATATTTATATTCTAACGACGATCTATATAATATATACGTTCGAATTCTATTGTAAATAAATTTTTCGTTGTTATTATTTAAAATAATTCATTTTAAATGTTCAAAATTCATTAAAATTGCCAAAATAATAATTTTAAACTAGCTCAGAATTTATGGGTTGTTACAATCTCCCCCACTTAAAACTTTTCGTCCCCTTAAAGGAACAAAGCTGAAAGTTGTTTTACAAACCAACTCAACTTCCAATATTTTCATTACGTCTTAAGTTCTTCAACTTTTCAGTTTCTAAGAACCTTTCAAATTTTTCAAAAAATATGGCTAACACCCTAAATTTTCGAAAAATTTCGCCATAACCTCCCCTGCACTTGGGACTTCGGGATATTTCATATAGCCTCCCATGGCCTTCTTCAATCCAAAACAGAAGAAAAGGCTAAGCGGCTAGCCAATCGGCTCATAAAATCATCCAAAACCCAAGAAATACAATAAACATGTACCTATTTGTCGGGCAAACAATTTTATTCTCTTCTCTAGCTTCCTTGCTTTGTCCTGTTCAATGTATACACATGTATATGCATGCATTTGCAATCAATTTTCAATACAATTCACTATTTGGTTCAATTTGGCCTAAATTCACCGTTCATTCACATAACGGTTTTAAAGGAATAATCATTGTTGTATATAACGGTGTTGTATACACAATTATATGATTTTTGTTTGATGATAACAACCAAATATATTTCTATTATAAATGTGTTTGGTACTGTACTGTTATATATATACATCACAGCAATGAATATAATATTTATATTTAAATAAAATACGACTGTACAGAAATTCAAATATTAACACAGTATTTTATTTAAATAGAATATTTTATTTCAATATTCAAACAGTACAACTATTTGTAACTCCACTATTTATACATTCACAGAATATTTGTACTTGTATATAAACAGAATGAAATAGACAAGTTCGTATTGACAACAATAAAATGATATTTTATTTCAATCAAACTTGTTTATTACAGACATCAGTACATTTCATATATACACAGCTCCTCACTGCAACACTCATACATTCATTCAGTTTACATTTCAGTATACAGACTTTTATACATTCTTTTTACACACGCTGCTTCATCTTCTGTCTTGTATCTTCAGTCTTCTGTCAATCTTCACTGTTCACAGTCTGTCCAGTCATCACCTCCTTACCTGTCACATAAAACAGAAACACACAGTACACTGCAACAAGAATAATTTTCTAAATTCTAGCAAATATATTGTTTATTTTGAAAAATTATTTGCCTCAGAATTTCGGTGTGTTTCTCATCATTTTTCTGACTCGACCTGATTTTCATAACCAACCGACTGTGTCTAGACAGCTTGTGATATTCACAGTGAAACACTGTAAATACCACAAGGCAGACAACATATATATTTCAATGCAGGGACAAGAAAATTTTGTCTGATGGCTGCATATACACACGTGTATAAATAGACGTGTGCACTGCCTCGCCAATCAGTGTATACAGCTGTGGAGCAGTCACATGGACCAAACTCGACACAGTGCACAACTCAACACATTTCAAGACAGTGATGCTATCAACAAATTCAAGTCAACCAAAGTCGAGACAGCTCAACACAATTGGTCGAGCCATGCTAAGCAAAACAAGCCAAAGTGAAATTACACAGCAAAGAAGTGGTACATGATAAAGCAACAAGACAGCCTAGTTTCAAAGGCATGAACATAACATGGTAGAGCAGCAGCAAAAACAGCTAAGGGGACAAGGCATATATGTATGCACAGTAGTAATGACATGAATACAACATGAAGCAGAAGTGATGTCATTCTACATGCAGGCAGATGGATATTGTGTGAAGCATGTTCAAAATGTTCATGGTAAATCATTTTTGAATGCAAATTCAAGATAGCATGGTGCAAGTGCATATGGCCTGTCTCAACCTCGAGTTCTAGAGGCAAATGACATGTAAAGTCCAAGTGCATAACAATATAAAGAACAAACTCGACTGTTTTGCAAATGGGATAGGAAGAGCAACACATGCAAACAAAATGGAGCAGCTAGGGTTCATGGCACAAATACATTTTCAGGTAATCAAATGTCAAGTCAGTGTAGGTGCATGGTGCAACAGGTTGCGAACAAGAAATATTTTGCACATGCCAAGTCATGTTTCAAAATGACCATATCAAACCAATGCAAATACATCACAAAATGGGCAGGTACAACAGCATATTATGAACAGTGACAGCAAGGAGCAATACAGTTGCACAAATGTGTCCCAAGAGTGCAAATGAATTCATATAAACAAATATACATGCAATATACAATGGTGCAAAGAAATCTGGATATGCCTAGAGCATGTGTGCATGTATAACAGTTCAGAATTGCATGTTTCAGCAAGTACACATTTCAGAATGGCCGAGCACCAAGTCAGGTACAAATTCAAACTGAAATGGACAAGTACATGGTTTTAAGAATAGCAGCATAAATAGTGGAGCCAGCATGGGTGAACAAAACAGCATGTATGAAATCATGATATCAGTTTTCAACCAAGCAACATTTTTTTTATGGAAAGATGTTAATATGTTTCCAGAAATCATGATACTCTTCTAGGCAAGTTTTCATATATGTAGCTGATGTGTAACAATGTATACACTGCAGGAAATGGACAAGGCATATACAGGTGATCAATGCAGATAGTCATAGTGAATGAATACATCATGCACACACACATGTCAACATACAAGCAAATATGGTTTAGCAGTGAAGCATTTTTTTTTCGGCAAGAAAATCATGTAGAAAATCACAGCAATAAACTCATAAAGCAGCAAAATGGTTCCAGAAATTGAAGTGATGATTTTTTGGCAAGAAATAACATTTGTTTTTAAAATGCAAAATCACTTTATTGGTTTCCAGAAATTAGCAGTGAACACGGCATCAATTTTTGAATTTCAATAATCAATGTTTGGCAAGAGTTAAATCATTTCCAGAAAAGCATTTTTGCCAAGTGTTTTAAAAACATTCCAAATTCAATCTTGGCAACAAAAGAGAATACACGCAAGCAATTCTTTATAGCCGAGAATCAGAAGAGGAAGCCGCAAAAAATCAGGGACATTTTTCAATCGAGGAAAGCAATCAATCAGATCCAAGTCATTTAAACGAAATCAGAGCAATCTAAGGATTATGTATCCTATATGACACCAATTACATCATCGGCTATTGGAATATCGAAAATCCACAAATCAATTTAAGAAATTCAAAGCAAGAATTTTTCAGAGAACTCACATATTATTTCAAGTGTTTCGATCGCCTGAATTTCTCCATATCAGTAACGAGAAAGAGAGCCAAGTATTGTTCAAGCTTCAGAGAATCAATTAAACCATCATCGAGATCACGATTTGGATTGGATTTCAGAAACCCTAGCAATCGCCGCCGCCATTTCTGTTTCCCAGAGCTAAAGCAAGGATCGGGAAAATAAATTACAAAAGGGGCCGGCCATTTTGTTTTTGGGCTTAGCCTATTTTAAGAACTAGGATTTCTTATTGTTTTAATTTTATTTTTATTTGTATTTGTTTTTGTATTCCTGTTGTAAATCATCTGAACAGTTCTAGAATCTGTAAAATTCTAGGGAGATCCAGTTAGGGGTTTAACTGGCAGTTCACTAGTGTCTGTAAAACTAGGGAAAATCTGATCTAGGGGTTTAGATCAGTCTATGGTTTTGAGCGTAGAGTTAGAATAGCAGCGAGAGTCGCGAGTGTACAAGGTCTTGTATGCGGGATCTGTTCTATCATCTAGTAGAAACCTTAGGAATGCAGCAGTAGGCAGGGTTTTGCCGAAGCTGGGTATATCTGTGTGTGATTTATTTTCTGCATTTCTGTTTCTGCTATATTCTGTGATCTGTTTATTATCTTTAATATCCTGTCAGTTTTTCAATTCAGTTTAAAAACTACGAAAAACCCTATTCACCCCCCCTCTAGGGTTATTCTAGATCCAACAGTGGTATCAGAGCCAGGTATTTTTGTTTAACTCTAGAGTAATGGGTAATCCTTGTTGTCAGATCGTTGAGAGTCAGTCCAGTCACATTCCAAATATTTTTGATGGTACAGATTTTTTAATTTGGAAATCAGAAATGGAATCCTATTTAATATCTGTTAATTTAGAATATTGGAATATTATTGAAAATTTGGAAGATATGTCAAATAAGACGAATAAGGTTTTAAATGCTCAAGCTATGCATATTTTATATTCTTATCTTGATAATAATCAACTTGACTTTATCTCTCATTGTTTAACTGCGCAGGACATCTGGAAAACTCTCAACGCGCGGTATGGAAATTCTGACAACTCCTCAAAACCCTCAACTGCCAACTCAAATTCAGATCTGTGCTTAACTGGAACTATTCATGTGGATTCAGACGATGGGGACTTATCATATGACGATCTGGTATCTCTTTGTAATAATTTAACAAGAACTGTTGATCGTCTCAAACGGAAAAACAAGTCTTTGAAATCTGAAAATTCTGAGTTGACCCACAATAACAATTTGTTGAAATTAAAATTTGAAAACTCTGACTGCAAAAACTGTATGGTTGTGAAAACTGATTTAGCTCAACTTGATGAACATTCTGGAAAGCTCGAAAATAAAATTTTGTTTTTGAAAAATCTCGAAGATGAGTTGACTCATAAAAATAACGCTTTGCAGAAGGAGTTGGATAAGATTAATTTAGAACATGAAATTTTTAAAAAGGAAAATTTGGTGAAAACGGATTTGATTGTGAAAGAACTTGAATCTGAAATTGAAAAATTCAAGAATGTTGAAAAACTTGAATTGGAAAAACAAAAACTTTTTGAAGCTGAGATTTCTGAGTCCGAAGCCAAAATCAAATTGCTTGAAATTGAAAATTTGGTTTTGAAAGTTGATTCTGAAAATTGTAAGATCACTAAAAATCATTGTTCAGATTTAATGAAAGAAAATGATGATCTCAAATTTAAACTTCAACAACTTGAATCAACATTGGTTAAATTTTCAAATGGAGAAAAATCGTTGAATATGTTGTTGAGAAATCAATTTCCGTCTGGAAATAAAAATGGACTTGGATTTGGGAAAAAGAATGATTTTGAAAAGCAGAATACAAACGGTTTTAAAAATCCCTCAAATCACATTAGAAATGTTTGTTTTGAAAGTTCTAACTCTGAAAACTTCAAAGGATTTGTAAATCACAATCGAGATGAGTTTTTGTTTTATAACAAACCATTTAAACATTCTTGGATCTCAAATGGAAATAAAACGGGTTTTGTTAAATTCAAAACGATTTGGGTTCCTAAAGGCACAAGGGTAAATTCGGATGGTTTGTTATATAAACAAGTTTGGGTACCAAAACACATGAACGAAACTGTGAGTGGTTTTACAAATTTTGTTAGACCACTCGATCCTATCAACTATTAGGTACCTGAAGTGGCTGAGGAAAAACTATGCTGAAAAGAGAAAAGTGATTCAAACCACTTCATATTATTGAATCATCCACTTTTCCTTAGCCAAGGCTGATAAGTCTAGAAATTCTGTTTCTCATCATATGTCAGGTATGATTTCTAACTTCATCCTTGTAAATATATTTTTTCTTTGTTCATTTCTCCTTCTTCTACCCCTTTCTATTTTTCTTTTGTTTGTTTTTTCTTTGATTGGTCTCTACCATATCTCTTTATTTATTTTGTGATTCTTAAACTTCCAGTTGCAGAATTCATAATCTTTCTGGAAATATGCTTTATTTGTATATAATCATCGTGTGTTAATCATTCTCATATCCTGAATTTAATCTTGTAAATATCTGCAATTGTTTCGAGGTTAATTTTTCTGATTTCTGAATTCATAACAGTGTTGATGAATTCTTGTCATATCTTGAACACTGTTAATTTGAATTCTAAATTTTTGAAGATCTGAAAGTTTAATGGAAATTCACACATCGTTGCTGTTTTGAGATTCTACTAATTCATTTTAGAAAAGCTTGAAATATTACACTCATTACAGCACTCTATTATTTATCAGTAGTGATATTTTCATTATTTTTCAGATTGGCTTGGAAATTTTAAAATTGTCTAGAATCTCAGTGATACATCTTGAAAATCATTGTAATTCATGATCATCATGGTTAGAATTTGTTTGTTTGAAATCATCTGAAATTATTAATATTTTGAATTATCACAAACCTCCTAAATTTGAAATTATCAACCTTGTGTGACTTATTCATTATATTTCAAAACTTGACATTGATTCAAGTGATTTCAAATAAATTATTTTGGATCATGAATATCTATCAAACCTGATGTAAATGATCTGATTTTTTTCTATGGGTTTGTCAGAAAATTCTTGTGAAAATTCTTTGAAAATCCGGTCTTGAATTTCTCTGTTATTTCATGGTTATATGATTTAAATATTTGTTTGTTGAAAATCATTTGAAATTGTTGATTTATTAAACCTCACACATATCTCAATTCAAAAATTTATAAATTGGTGTGATTGATTTATTAAATCCTGATATTTTTCATATTCCTCAAATGATTTCAAATAAACGGTATTTCTAATCTTGGATCATGAATGATCTTATGTGACCATCCGCTGACAAGTCTGACGTGATTTTATGTTCTGTGTTGCTCTGATACTGTTTTTCAAATAACTGCCTGCTTTAATCTGACCGCTGCTCTGATACATGTGCATAATCTGTTATCTTGTCTGATTGGGCTTTGTATTTATAATTCTTTTGACTATGACATTCTTGTTCAGTATCATGTTAAAATTCCTCGTAAATAGAGACACCAAGTGGTATCAGAAGCGCCTTATTTTTGTCTCAACCATCTGTACTTAGATTCAAATCTTCACCATGTATATATCCACACACTCTTTTTGTCCTGTACACATTTTTTTCCCTCTTGTTGTGTATAGGTCAGCATATTCCTCTTGTATTTGATTTTCAATTTTAGAATTATTTACTAATTATTCATTCAGAAATTGAAATCAATATCCAATTTGAGCTGTATTTATAATTCATCAAAATTATAACCAGATTTAGAGATTGTGATGAATTGTGACTGCAGTATATTTCAGAACAAGAGGAGAATTTTATTTAGATTTTCATGATGGTTGAATATTTATTATAATATCTTTGAACTGGCAATTATTTCACGGTCATCTTCATTACTTATCATCCTTCTGCCATCCGTTATGATTTTATTTAAATGTGGAGAGTTTTTTTTAAAATCATTTTAAATAAACAGTGAAAATATTTGTGATGGAATTGTGGTTATCTTATTATTCAGAATTAGTGATAATTGAAAATTTTCAATAATCCCGGTATAATTGATCATATTTCATAATATAATTAATTTAGAAATTTATTTCACAGTCCATTCCTGTACCTACCACATTTTCTATCATCCATATATTGGTTTTATACCAAGGAGTTTTTTCTTTTTTAAAAAAAAAAAAAAAAAACTGAAATGATAAATATATATATAATAAATATATAAGTGTGTCTCTAACCTCATTTAAAAATCCAAGCTCTGGTCATGCATGGCTAAGAGACAACTTATAATTTAAGCTGCGACTGACCTCATTTAAAAATCCAAGCTCTGGTTATGCGTGATCAGTGTGCTCTTAAATAAAAGATAAAAGAAAAGGAAATAAAGTGCTCAAAATAGAAATAAATTTGAAATTCTCCTCAGAGTGTAAAAACCAGCCTATCAATCCATGTTCTAATCTGTGAAGTGTGTTAATATCTTACGAAGTATTATGTTTTGTTGATTGATAGCGATTGGGATTTGAGGTTATTCGATCTTGTCACTTAAATTGAATTATTAATTATAGTCCAAATTCCATCTCTGTTTTTGAACCTCAATTTTTTTGAAAAATAATTGGAATACATTTTTTTAGTCTCCCCGTTTTATATAAAATTCATCGTAAATCCGTCATTCTCTACAATGTGAGATATGCCACCAGTTCTTAGTTTATTATGATTTTTGTTTGACTGATTGAATTTAATGATGATCGTTCTTCCTCTTAAGCTGAAATTATATTTTTGTTCAATTTTCATCTGTATTTTAAAATCTGTATCCTTTTGATGATAACAAAAGGGGGAGAATGGATTAGATTTTGATTTATGTGTGAATATTTTATAAATATTTTTAATTTTGAAAATTTAATTATTCATACATTTCACTCATGCATAGTTATAGGGGGAGTTTCTGTTGTAGGGGGAGCATTTAAATAGGGGGAGTTCAAATATTCACGAACAAACACATTTATTATATTCAAAATCTTTTATTTGTTTGTCATCATCAAAAGGGGGAGATTGTTGTATATAACGGTGTTGTATACACAATTATATGATTTTTGTTTGATGATAACAACCAAATATATTTCTATTATAAATGTGTTTGGTACTGTACTGTTATATATATACATCACAGCAATGAATATAATATTTATATTTAAATAAAATACGACTGTACAGAAATTCAAATATTAACACAGTATTTTATTTAAATAGAATATTTTATTTCAATATTCAAACAGTACAACTATTTGTAACTCCACTATTTAAACATTCACAGAATATTTGTACTTGTATATAAACAGAATGAAATAGACAAGTTCGTATTGACAACAATAAAATGATATTTTATTTCAATCAAACTTGTTTATTACAGACATCAGTACATTTCATATATACACAGCTCCTTACTGCAACACTCATACATTCATTCAGTTTACATTTCAGTATACAGACTTTTATACATTCTTTTTACACACGCTGCTTCACCTTCTGTCTTGTATCTTCAGTCTTCTGTCAATCTTCACTGTTCACAGTCAGTCCAGTCATCACCTCCTTACCTGTCACATAAAACAGAAACACACAGTACACTGCAACAAGAATAATTTTCTAAATTCTAGCAAATATATTGTTTATTTTGAAAAATTATTTGCCTCAGAATTTCGGTGTGTTTCTCATCATTTTTCTGACTCGACCTGATTTTCATAACCAACCGACTGTGTCTAGACAGCTTGTGATATTCACAGTGAAACACTGTAAATACCACAAGGCAGACAACATATATATTTCAATGCAGGGACAAGAAAATTTTGTCTGATGGCTGCATATACACACGTGTATAAATACACGTGTGGACTGCCTCGCCAATCAGTGTATACAGCTGTGGAGCAGTCACATGGACCAAGCTCGACACAGTGCACAACTCAACACATTTCAAGACAGTGATGCTATCAACAAATTCAAGTCAACCAAAGTCGAGACAGCTCAACACAATTGGTCGAGCCATGCTAAGCAAAACAAGCAAAAGTGAAATTACACAGCAAAGAAGTGGTACATGATAAAGCAACAAGACAGCCTAGTTTCAAAGGCATGAACATAACATGGTAGAGCAGCAGCAAAAACAGCTAAGGGGACAAGGCATATATGTATGCACAGTAGTAATGACATGAATACAACATGAAGCAGAAGTGATGTCATTCTACATACAGGCAGATGGATATTGTGTGAAGCATGTTCAAAATGTTCATGGTAAATCATTTTTGAATGCAAATTCAAGATAGCATGGTGCAAGTGCATATGGCCTGTCTCAACCTCGAGTTCAAGAGGCAAATGACATGTAAAGTCCAAGTGCATAACAATATAAAGAACAAACTCGACTGTTTTGCAAATGGGATAGGAAGAGCAACACATGCAAACAAAATGGAGCAGCTAGGGTTCATGGCACAAATACATTTTCAGGTAATCAAATGTCAAGTCAGTGTAGGTGCATGGTGCAACAGGTTGCGAACAAGAAATATTTTGCACATGCCAAGTCATGTTTCAAAATGACCATATCAAACCAATGCAAATACATCACAAAATGGGCAGGTACAACAGCATATTATGAACAGTGACAGCAAGGAGCAATACAGTTGCAAAAATGTGTCTCAAGAGTGCAAATGAATTCATATAAACAAATATACATGCAATATACAATGGTGCAAAGAAATCTGGATATGCCTAGAGCATGTGTGCATGTATAACAGTTCAGAATTGCATGTTTCAGCAAGTACACATTTCAGAATGGCCGAGCACCAAGTTAGGTACAAATTCAAACTGAAATGGACAAGTACATGGTTTTAAGAATAGCAGCATAAATAGTGGAGCCAGCATGGGTGAACAAAACAGCATGTATGAAATCATGATATCAGTTTTCAACCAAGCAACATTTTTTTTATGGAAAGATGTTAATATGTTTCCAGAAATCATGATACTCTTCTAGGCAAGTTTTCATATATGTAGCTGATGTGTAACAATGTATACACTGGAGGAAATGGACAAGGCATATACAGGTGATCAATGCAGATAGTCATAGTGAATGAATACATCATGCACACACACATGTCAACATACAAGCAAATATGGTTTAGCAGTGAAGCATTTTTTTTTCGGCAAGAAAATCATGCAGAAAATCACAGCAATAAACTCATAAAGCAGCAAAATGGTTCCAGAAATTGAAGTGATGATTTTTTGGCAAGAAATAACATTTGTTTTTAAAATGCAAAATCACTTTATTGGTTTCCAGAAATTAGCAGTGAACACGGCATCAATTTTTGAATTTCAATAATCAATGTTTGGCAAGAGTTAAATCATTTCCAGAAAAGCATTTTTGCCAAGTGTTTTAAAAACATTCCAAATTCAATCTTGGCAACAAAAGAGAATACACGCAAGCAATTCTTTATAGCCGAGAATCAGAAGAGGAAGCCGCAAAAAATCAGGGACATTTTTCAATCGAGGATAGCAATCAATCAGATCCAAGTCATTTAAACGAAATCAGAGCAATCTAAGGATTATGTATCCTATATGACACCAATTACATCATCGGCTATTGGAATATCGAAAATCCACAAATCAATTTAAGAAATTCAAAGCAAGAATTTTTCAGAGAACTCACATATTATTTCAAGTGTTTCGATCGCCTGAATTTCTCCATATCAGTAACGAGAAAGAGAGCCAAGTATTGTTCAAGCTTCAGAGAATCAATTAAACCATCATCGAGATCACGATTTGGATTGGATTTCAGAAACCCTAGCAATCGCCGCCGCCATTTCTGTTTCCCAGAGCTAAAGCAAGGATCGGGAAAATAAATTACAAAAGGGGCCGGCCATTTTGTTTTTGGGCTTAGCCTATTTTAAGAACTAGGGTTTCTTATTGTTTTATTTTTATTTTTATTTGTATTTGTTTTTGTATTCCTGTTGTAAATCATCTGAACAGTTCTAGAATCTGTAAAATTCTAGGGAGATCCAGTTAGGGGTTTAACTGGCAGTTCACTAGTGTCTGTAAAACTAGGGAAAATCTGATCTAGGGGTTTAGATCAGTCTATGGTTTTGAGCGTAGAGTTAGAATAGGAGCGAGAGTCGCGAGTGTACAAGGTCTTGTATGCGGGATCTGTTCTATCATCTAGTAGAAACCTTAGGAATGCAGCAGTAGGCAGGGTTTTGCCGAAGCTGGGTATATCTGTGTGTGATTTATTTTCTGCATTTCTGTTTCTGCTATATTCTGTGATCTGTTTATTATCTTTAATATCCTGTCAGTTTTTCAATTCAGTTTAAAAACTGTGAAAAACCCTATTCACCTCCCGTCTAGGGTTATTCTAGATCCAACAATCATAACAACACAACCATCAATCAATTAGTTGAATTAACGTTTCAATATCATAATTTTGATATATAGTCAAAAATCATATTTTTGGTGCCAATTCACAACAATGTATTCTAACTATATTTTGGTTCTCACACCAGTCTAATGGAAATATATAGAAATCTCACTTTCGAAACTCGAAAATAAATACTGGCGACGGTGCCCCATTACCAGAATTGTCCCCGGGCAACTAGAGTATGATTCTATAACTATCCAGTATATTAAAACTTCGAATACACGTTTGCTGGACGTATACGCAAAATCTTTATATATTGGATTGCCCAAATTCAATACAAAATAAATATTCAAATACGTATAAGGTTTAAATTTTCAAAACAAAGTTGATTTTCATTTTAAAAATATACTCTTCACACTCGTTCTAGGATAATACGGATCCTATCTCTAACGAGTCATTCTTATTGGATATTACTAATCCAATCTCTGATGAATTCTTTCGTATGGTTCTAATGTGTCTTGTTCTCGAGCTCAGTAAACCAGAACTCTGATGCCACCTCTAACTATCGATAATTTCGCTCGATCCGAATCGATAGCTAAACCGACCAAGACCGTTCGAAACCCCTGATTGTTTTGAGAACACGACAAATTAGAACGCAAATGGAAGAACATTTCATTGCTTATTACAACAATTCATCAGAATACAAGAATATACAGAGTATTAACAAAACAAAATACAGTCAATAAATATCAGAGATACAATAAATTATATAGCAGCGGAAAATAATACAAAACCCAACTGAAGGAATATACGGATACAAAGCTTTCTGGATATTGATCCAGCTGTAGCAGGATCCTGTGAATATAAATTTACAAAACCAAAACTACTAGCTGCACGTGTCGAAAATAAGGGCACCCAGAGATTAGGTTAAAACAATAAACTCCAGGTCAGTCATGTGACTGGTGTGAGAACTAAAACAGTTATTAATCTTTATTTTAAAGTTAGGTAAATCAAGGGACCACGCCGTATAACACGGAACGGGTTTCCACCCAAGAATACCAGTGCATGAAACAACAACGCAATGCTAACTAAAGAAAAATGAAGCTATTATAAGACCCATGTCCCATCACACAATGCAACGCAAGCTGGAGGATAGGGTTTTTACCTTATAATAGCCAAGAATGCTTGGTACGTGAAATTTCATGTTTTATTATTACTATAAGTGTATAGTGTCAAAACAATTTCAAATCATAAGTATCAATCATAGACGGCATGAATGCGCCATAATACTTTGTCGCCATATATAGGTTATACAATCAAAACCGCAAAGTCACGTATTGGAAGTTGGATTATCATCTATGATATGAACCGAGGCTAGGGATCGTCCTCACCGATTCGAGACTGTCTAGTCCGAGCCTCAGGCAAGTGCGCAGGCAAGCCTTGGATCGTCAGGGCCGGTCCACCGATGTGGATTATTATTCCTGAACACTGCGTTTCCCCGCCCTATGGGGCGTAAGTGAGCCAACGAATGACTCCATTGGACCCGGATCATCTGATCTAACCGAGGCGCCTCAAATTCCATCATCCACATAAGCAATGTCAGTCAGTTCAAGCACTGACACCACTTCTAACTAAAAGGAAACGCATGCCCTCCCTGAGGTCCTTCTCCCTTTTTTGGTTCACACCGGGGTGTGAGGCTCGCGAATTAAATCTACACAAAGCTACGCCACAAAGGCCGTGCTTTGATCATCAACCACAAGACTCTGATTTTCAATAGAAGCCTTGATCATTTGCATCTCTGCATGCCACATAGGCAATTCACGCTATGTAACCGATATCAATCACACAGAATGAAATCCGATGTCAAACACACATCCATTTACAAGTTCGTTCTGGGTCTGAACGAAACCGGAGGCACCATGTACCTCGCCTATCCATCGATCTCCAAATACGTCTGGACGATCCCCAACTGATTCCCTCCTCTTGGGTGTACAGCCCAATCAAGATCATCAACAATTATCAAAACAATGTGAAGACCTCCGGTCTTCGACCACCGGTCTTCGACCACCGTCTTCATCTTCGTCTTATCGTCATATCAGTTATTGAGAATGGGATAAACCCGGTCTTTCCATATAACTCGCATATATAATAAACAAGTGTTACACAAACACAACATACTCCTCATTCCAATTCATCTGACACTAACCGTAAATTAGTACGAGAACAATTCCCTAAATATTAACCCCGAAGGCCGAAACCAACATCAGATCAATACCCAGGAAACCATTCATCTTAACTAATCTTCAGTTAGTTGCAAGACTCCACATTCTTAGGGAAAGGTTACCATTAATTTTATCAAAGATAAATTATTTAAATTAATTCTTTAATCTTCTTTTAAGTATCAATTCAAACCAAATTGTGTTTTATCCAAAACTAGCCGGGACTAACGAACCTTACCGAAGTAATCTATTGTTAAATTTCCCAACCCCAACCTGTTCATCCCATGAAATAAAACTGGTAATACTTCATATCTAACACCACGGTGTTATCGGTAATTTCAATTACCATTTCAAGGTTAAATCTAATTAAAGATTTAACTATCGTCCGGAGTAAAACTGGTGGTACTCCATTTTCGACCATTCCTTAAATTTGATAATTTAACTTATCGAATTCACTTTTCAATCTATTTAAAGATTTAGTAAAACTCCACTTAGTTTTAATCTTTAACTGGGTTAAAGAACCAATGTCATTTAAAATACAGTTCATGATAAACCCAAAATCGCATTTCATTTCCACCAGCCTATAACCGTAGATTAGCAAGCGAACAATTCCTTAACTAATAACCCCAAAGGCCGAAACCAACATCAGATCAATACCCAAGAAACCACTCAACTAATCTTTAGTTAATTTCTGATTTTCTTTACTGCATTGGGTCTAAAAATAGTATTATTAAAGACACCGTTCACGACAACCCAAAATCACATTCCATTAATTGTCGGGTTAAAGAACAAACGTTATTTAAAACACCATTCACGATAAACCCAAAAAATCAATTCCAATTCAATTTCAATTAAATATTATTTAATTGGTACACTTCATTAAATCTGAATAAAACGATTTAATCATTTTCTCAACTGGGTTTAAGAACAGTGTTAATGAAGACACCATTCACGACAAACCCAAATCCCATTTGATATTAAATACAAGGCTCTGAATAGAAAATATATCGGCTTATATTCAATATCAAATTCTACGACAAACAAATATCGTATTGGAAATAACGATATAAATATATCTTTCAAATTTCCATAACAATATCTGTATAATTATAAAATTCCACATCGAAATATTCCGAAGACAATTTCGATTCAAATCCATTTCCAATCTATATATTGGAAATTCTGGTTATTTTCAAAACCATTTCAAATCCAATTTATTGATTTTTAAAATAAATAAATTATAGTTCTAGTTCAAAACTAGCTCATTTTGATAAAAATCTATTTTTATCTTTTGAAAAATGGAGTTTTTCATCCCAATTCTTTCTAAATCATTTCTTATGAATTTACACTAATTATAGATATTTTTAATAATTTTATCAAGGCCCGTAAAGTCAATTTCCATCAACGGTCATCGAATTGCACTTACAACGACCTTTTCCAAATTTGATTTGGACATATTTCCAAATCCAACAGTTAGATTTCTAATTTCTTGTGTTCTTAGAAAGCTCTTTTCGATACGAACCCAATAGTTCCGGTTTTAGGAGAATCCGATGGTGGGATCTCCCGTAATATCCGTTCGAAGTCAATGGTCGAAATTCACGAACTGCCGTAGCGCGGCGCGTTCTATTTAGGCCATTATATTATATATATAATATATATTTCGTCGATTTCCATTTAAAAACGTATTTTGTAAATCGTTTTAAATTCGTTTTCAAAACGATTTCAACTTCCATTTCAAATTCAAATCAAAATTGAATTTTCCAATATGAATTCCTTTTAAATTCATTTCGAATCGATTTCAATTCAATTTCAATCCGTTTTAAATTCAAATCAAAACGATTTCAATTCTATTTCAATTTAATTTGGATTTCAATTCATTTCAATTTAATTCGAATTTCAATTCATTTCAATTTAATTCGAATTTCAATATATCAGATTTTGAAATCACTTTCGATATTCATTATAAAATGAATAAAATCGACAAAATTCCCGTTCGTGTTAAAATGGCGTTTAACTACTTAACACGGCTTCACATTTCAATATTCACTGAATATTTTTTGGAAATATTCGTCATTTTAAAATAATCGTTAATTTAAATTATTCATTTTTTATAAACTGGAATCAAACACAGTCAATTACCATATAATGTGATTTATATGGATTTCACACAACAAATGTGTATAACAACAATGGACACAGCAATCCATCATCCAGAGTGCATTCTACACTGTATAAGCATTAAATATAAATATTCGACGCTTATACAGCCTGTCAATCAATCGATTGACATACAACTAATTATTGGGACTATTGTATGCCATATATCATCCCATTACCCATGTGGGGTTTCAACCAATCATACACAGGTTTTATTCGTGCAGTTGGGCGATGTTTAAAATTTAACGTCCCAATCAATATCAGTCAAATGTGTGTATATAAACAAATCATCCAATTTGTTTATAAATCTTTATTTTATATACGCATTAAAAATTTATTTTTTAACTATAAACTATTTTCAACTATAAAATATTTTATTTCATTCCACATCACACAATCAACTACACATCAAAATCAAACAAACAAACAAGCCGTCCATGGTCTGTGGACGACGGGTGCCTAGTGCTACTAAACACCGTCTGCATCCTAGTATATGTTCTAACTAGAAAATTAAATTAAAGGTGAGAAGTTCTCACTGAGGGTTCCAGTCCGTCGTGCTTTGCTATTGAACTACTGAACCGTCTGGATCGGTTTGAAATTCCAATGCAGTCCTTTTACGCTGTTCATAATAAAAATTATATTTTTATTGCTTCATTCAATAAACAAAAATTCATATTTTTATTCCTACTACATATATAAAGATAATATTTTTATATTCTCTATTATATAAAAACCATTTTTTTAATACTGTACCTAAGTAAAAATCATATTTTTATTATGTCACTAGTATAAAATTTATATTTTTAACTTTTCTATATTATAAAAATTATATTTTTAACCTTATAAAAATCGTTTCTTTTTCATTTCAAAAATCGTGCCCTCTTTGTTTATAAAAATATAACATAGCTTTTCAAGTTAAAGACCATATCTTCTCACCTTGATAAAAACCATATCTTTCCTTGAACAAAAGATATGATCCTTCTTTTTATTTATAAACCGATTTTTCTTTATTTTTAAAATCGAATCTTTACAGTGTCAAAGATCAAATCTTTTTATACTCCCTACTAAATAAAATATAGTCTTTCACCTATTAAAAATCACATCTTTTACTCAATAAAAATCTCGTTTTTATCAATGTTTATAAAAAAACTAATTTTTTTATAAATTAATAAACAAAAATAAAGGATAATAAGACTTACCATTCGAAATAGGGGGGAGGAGGGGCTGCTCCTCGCTGGAGACGGGCGGAGGGTGTTGCTGCACCACCGGTGGTTGGCCAAGGAGGGGCGCTGTCGATCGGAGGGGGGTGCGGTAGGCCTAAGGCGGCGGAATGGGTGCGGTTTCGGTGGAGAGCGGCGGCGGTCCTTGTTTGAAGAAAAAGGGGGGAAGAGAAGCGGAGGAAGAAGGAGAAAGGGTGGGTGGTGCGCGGGGTGGCAGGCGGAGGAGCGTCGGTGGATTATGGAGGGGGTGCGACGACTTCCAGATCCGATGGTTTTTTTTTTCTAAATCGAGGAGAGAGAGAGAGAGAAGTGAGGGAGAGAGAGTTAGTGAGGGTATGTTATATAATTTAATATTTTATTCTATTTTAATTTTCAAAAGGTTGACTTTTTATTCGATCTCAAAACGAGGCCCACCGCCAGTCGTCCGTAGCTAATTACCCCCATTCCGAACATAATGGGATATGTATCGTGAGCCAATTTGACCGCTACGACCAGTTTTCGCAAAAATCAACATATAACTCTATATATTGATTTTGAACGCACATTTCAATTTACTTGGGTCACATACTAACTCAAAAAATTTCAGAAAAATATTTTCTAGCTTCGTATTGATTATACGGTCCTAACGTAACTAATTTCATCGAATTCCGAGACCGTTTGAAAAATGGCAATTTTCCAGTCGATTAAAATCAACTAAAACTGGTCAAACGCGTTTTCCTTTGCCACACTCACATATTGATTCGAAAAATTACGAATTTTGGAATCTAGCAATAACTTGACATCACGGATCCAACAAACGTGGTTTCGTCGAAATCCGTGGTCGTTTGCAAAATGGGTATTTTTAAGGGCCAGAATTCCATAGCGACTATTCTGAAAATTCATTTGGCCATAACTTTTGATTCCCGCTATGAACTTTCAATTTTTTGGATTCGTTGGAAAGATATTCTATATTAGATTCTAATATTTTTGGTTTCGCTAAAATCTGGTTTATTTTAAATCCTGTACATTCATTTGAAATTTGAAATCGAATTATCGAACTACTACGCCATTTTCAATTCCGTTTATAATTTAAAATAGATATTTTATTCTAACGTAGATCTATATACTATATACGTACGAATTCTATTGAAAATAAATTTTTGTCGTTATTATTTAAAATAATTCATTTTAAATGTTCAAAATTCATTAAAATTGCCAAAATTAAAAAATTAAACTGGCTCAGAATTTACGGGTTGCTACAATTTCCTACATATGAAGAGTCGTGGTGTTTGGTTTAGCTCTTGGTGAGAACTCCTCAGTTTTAATTTATTTTCTAGTTAAAATATATACTAGGATGGAGACGGTGTTTAGTAGCACCCGACACCCGTCGTCCACTGACCATGGACGGCTTGTTTGTTTTATTGATGTGTTGTGATAATTGATTGTGTGATGTGAAATGAAATATTTTTATAGTTAAAAATATTTTATAGTTAAAAATATAATTTTTAACGAGTTTATAAAAGAAAGATTTATAAACAAATCGAACGATTTGTTTATATACACACATTTGACTGATATTGATTGGGGCGATAAATTTTACACATCGCCCATCTGCACAAATAAAATCTGTGTTTGATTGTTTGAAACACCGCACGGGTATTGGGATGGTATTGGGCATACACTAATCCCAATAATTATTTGTATGTCGATCGATAGATTGACAGACTATGTAAGCATTGAATATATATTCAATGCTTATACAGTGTAGAATGCACTCTGTATGATGAATTGCTATTTTCATTGCTGTTATACACATTTGTTGTGTGAAATCCATATAATTAACATTATATGGTAATTGACTATGTCTGATTCCAGTTCAGAATTATCGAATATTTTAAAATAATATCCAGTTAATATTGAAATGTGAAGTCGTGTTAAGTAGTTAAATGCCATTTTAACATGAACGGGAATTTTGGCGATTTTATTCATTTTACAATGAATATCGAAAGTGATTTCAAAATCTGATATTTTGGAAATGAATTGAAATTCGAATTAAATTGAAATGATTTGAAATTCGAATTAAATAGAAATGAATTGAAATTCGAATTAAATTGAAATGATTTGAAATTCGAATTAAATTGAAATGAATTTAAATTCGAATTAAATTGAAATGATTTAAAATTAGAATTAAATAGAAATGAATTGAAATTCGAATTAAATTGAAACAGAATTGAAATCATTTTGAATTGAATTTAAAACGAATTGAAATTGAATTGAAATCGATTTGAATAGAAATCGATTTGAAATGAATTTAAAACGAATTTATATTGGAAAATTCAATTTTGATTTGAATTTGAGATGGAAGTTGAAATCGTTTTGAAACGAATTTAAAACAATTTATAAAATTCGTTTTGAATTGAAATCGACGAAGTATATATTATATGTATAATATAATGGCCTGAATAGAACGCGCCGCGCTGCGGCAATTTGGGAATTTCAACCATTGACTTCGAATGGATATTACGGGAGATCCGACCGTCGGATTCTCCTAAAACCGCAACCGTTGGGTTCGTATCGAAAAGAGGTTTCTAACAAATGTGAGAAATTAGAAATCTAATGGTTGGATTTGGAATTATCTCCAAATCAAATTTGAAAAAGGTCATTGTAAGTGCAGTTCGATGGCCGTTGATGGAAATCGACTGTACGGGCCTTGATAAAATTATTAAAAATATCAATAATTAGTGTAAAATCATAAGAAATGATTTGGAAAGAATTAGGATGAAAAAATCCCATATTTGAAAAGATAAAAATAGATTTTTATCGAAATGAACTAGTTTTGATCTAGAATTATAATTAATTTATTTTTAAAATAAATAAATTGGATTTGAAATGGTTTTAAAAATAACCAGAGTTTCCAATATTTAGATTGGAAATGGATTTGAATTGAAATTTTCTTCGGAATATTTCGATGTTGGATCTCGTGATTATACAGATATTGTTATGGGAATTTGAAAGATATATTTATATCATTATTTCTAATATGATATTTGGTGGTTATAGTATTTGATATTGAATATAAGCCGATATATTTTCTATTCAGAACCTTGTATTTAATATCAAATGGGATTTGGGTTTGTCGTGAATGGTGTCTTCATTAACACTGTTCTTAAGCCCAGTTGAGAAAAAGATTAAATCTTTTTATTTAGATTTAATGAAGTGTACCAATTCAATAATATTTGATTGGAATTGAATTGAAATTGATTTTTGGGTTTATCATGAACCGTGTTTTAAATGACATTGGTTCTTTAACCCACTTAAAAATAGGATTTATTTCCTGGATTTGAATAATCATTAAGTAATGATTTTTGGAAATTAAAACAGAATTAGAGTTTTAATGAATCTTTAATTAGATTAAAAAGTGAATTTGATAATTAAACTTATCAAATTCAAGAAATGATCGAGAATGGAGTACCACCAATTTTACTCCAGGCGGTAGTTAAGTCTTTAATTAGATTTGAACGTGAATTGGTAATTGATTTACCGATAACACTGTGGTGTTAGATATGAAGTATAAGACGACCCAAAATCCCGTACAGACGGAAACAAGGGTTATCTTTGGAATATAACACAGAAACAGATAATTGCAGAACATAATTAAATAATTACACCAGATAAAGAACAATAAAATATACTGGATAAAAGTAATCATCAGAGTTACACAGTATACAGGATCTTACTTAGTACAAATACAGTTCAGCTATACATAAATGTCTACAGCGGAAATAAACAAAATATGTACAATAGGAGCTGAACAGCATAAAAAGAAATAAATGATAGAATCCATCTTCAGCTCCAGCTATCCAGAACGAACCAGCTAAACCTGAACACAAGGCTGCCCGTGTAGAAAAAGGGGCACCCGAGTTTGAAAGTGAAACAAACTACGAGTCAGTCATGGGACTGGTATGAGAAATCCACTCAACACATATATAATTGGCTAATCACAGGACCACGCCACTTTCGTGGAACGGGTTTACTCCATTGGATTGCCAGTGCTTTAAAACAAATCTTTCTTTTAAACATCGCTATGCTTTTTATAAAAATGAAACCGTTATAAGACTCAGTTCCCATCACACAATGCAACGCAAACCGGAGGATAGAGTTTTACCTTATAACGGCCAAAATATGCTTGATACGAATAAAAACAAAGGCACTTGATATTATTGCTAGTGTTTACATGTTTTGAAAACAATTTCAAATCATAACTATCAATCATAGACGGCATGGGTAACATATATCATGTCGCCATATATATATACAATCAAAACCGCACGATGTCGTATTTGGAAATTCGATTTCCGTCATGAACCAAGGCAAAAGATAGTCCTTACCGAATTCGAGACTCTCTAGCCCGAGCCTCCGGAACAGCCGCAACTGCCCCTTGGATCGTCAGGGCCGGTCCACACGGAGTGGATTATAGTGCCTGAACAATACGTTTCCCCGCCCTTTGGGGCGTAAATGAGCCAACGAAAGACTCCATCGGACCCGGATCGTCCGATCAAACCGAGGCGCCTCGCAACAGCAACAACTACATAAGTGAAAAGTATATAAATGTCAGGGCTGGTAGGTCACTGACACCACCCTAGCTAGAAAGAAACGCATGCCCTCCCTGAGGTCCTTCTCCCGTTTTAGGTTCATACCGGGGTGTGTGGCTCGCGAATTCACGCTATACACAAAGCTACGCCACACAGGCGGTGCTTTGATCATCACCACAAGACTTTGCTTTTCAACAGAAGCCCTGATCACTGCATCTTAGCATGCCACACAGGCAATTCATGCCATGCGACTTATGTCCATCGATATACAGCCTCTGAGCTCGTGCGTCTCAGAGAAGGGCGTTAAGCAAAAGAATAAATTCTCCGCCGCTAAACAGACGTATATTTAACAGAAATCAATCAACACAGAATAAACTCCAATGTCAGACACACAATCCGTTTACAAGTCCGTTCTGGGTCTGAACGAAACCGGAGGCACTAAATACCTCGCAAACCCATCGATTTTCACGTACGTCTGAACGATCACCACTCATTATCCATATTTCGGGATGCCTCCCAATCAGGACCTCGGTTACCATCCAAACGAGGTGAAGATCTCCGGTCTTCGACCGTCGTCTTCATCTTCGAATTCCAATCGTCGGTCAATTATTTGAAATGAGAATTAACTCGGCCTTTTCAAATGATTCGCGTATTTTTAGAATTTCAAATCAATTTATTTCAATGGTTAAATTATTCGACAACACCAATTGTGTTCTTTAATGTAATTTTCACAACAAACACATTCAACCATCAAATACAACATAAATCGAGCAAATTCAGTTTATTTCCATTCCATATTGCTTATGATATTTTATAACTATTTATCGCTATTTTTATTTATTTTAAAATAGCTAATTTATTCAAAACGACGCTTCGGGCCATAAAGCGGCCGTGGCGCTGTTTTTCTTCAGATTTGATTTACACATATCTGAAAATCTAACCGTTGGATCTTCACAAAATTTACATCATTAGAAGATCTTTTCAAAACAAACCCAACGGTTCCAGTTTCGGGAAAATCCGACGGTCGGATCTCCCGGTACAATCGTTTGAATTTTCGATTTCAAAATACGAACTGCAGCTTCGTTATTCGATTAAATATATAATTATATTTATATATATATAAATATAATCGCTTCTGGCGCTGTTTTTCTTCGGATTTGAATTAAACATTCCAGACAATCCAACTGTTGGATTTTTACAAAGTTGGTGCCGTTGGGAAGATATTTCCAAGGCGTACCCGACGGTTGAGGTTTCGGGAAAATCCAATGGTCGGATTCCCCGTACTAGTTGTTTGAAATCACGGTTTCAAAATACGAACTGCACGACCTCGTTTCGTTTTAATTTTATTTATATTTATATAATTATATAAATATAGTTCATTCAATGATTTCAATAACGTTTTCACTTCAAATATTTCACTAACGCCTTAAATTTTTGGAAAATTTCGCCATTACCTCCCCTGCACCGGGAGCATCGGGAAATCGCAAATAGCTTTCCCGGTCCTTCTAATCTCAAAAAGAAAAAGAAAAAGCCAAGCGGCTATCCAACAGGCTCATAAAATCATCACCCAAACAAAGCAGTAAATGTGTACCTATTTGTCGGGCACAAAATTTTATTCCTCTTCTCTAGCCCCTTTGCTATAACCTGTTCAATGAATATGCATGTACATATATATACAGTTCTTATTATTTATCATTTTCTATTCAACTTCATATTTGATTTCTATTTGGTTTAAAAACACCATTCATTCTAATGTTACATAAATAGGTGCAAATCATTTCATTAGCTAATTAATGAATATTTCAACTCATATATGTTTATTTTGAACAAGTGGCTATTTTTAACACTTCACATTTCGACGATTTATGCATACAATAAAAATGTGATTTTTATTGTAAAACAATTCATTTCAAAACACTATATTTCTATATAGTTCATATAGGTGACAAAAATAGGATTTTATATCATAAAACAATTTCTTTTAAAACGAGATTATTTTACACAGTTCATATAGTCGATAAAAGGTGATTTTTATTATCAAACAATTTATTTCAAAATATGAATACCATTCAACACATGAATTTCTAATCAATGAATGAATATCAATTAAACACATGAATGTTTTCTATAGTTTCTATATATAGATAAAAAATGTGATTTTTATTATCAAACAATTTATTTCAAAATATGAATACCATTCAACACATGAATTTCTAATCTATGAATGAATATCAATTCAACACATGAACGTTTTCTATAGTTTCTATATATAGATACAAATGTGATTTTTATTATCAAACAATTTATTTCAAAATATGAATACCATTCAACACATGAATTTCTAATCAACGAATGAATATCGATTCAACACATGAAGGTTTTCTATTCAATGAATAAATATAGTTTAAGCATATGAAAATAATTCAAACACACGAATATTATTCAAAATTTCGGCAGCATAACGGCAGGGTAGTTAAACCGTGAACGTCCCTAGTACGGCTCCTCGCTCTACCTTAAAACCTCGCGGTTTTTGACAATGGGGATCATGCATCTAGTTCGCACGCAGGCGGCATGTATATATTTATTTCATTTCCACAAACTAATCCTATGTGGTTTCAACCAAATATTTCTCAACCACAAACGGGTATTTTTCAACCAATATCAATCACAAACAATCCCAAACAACCATTCGCTATCAATCAATTTTCACAACAATTTCAACCAATAAATATCGTCCATGGTTTATGGACGAGGGGTGTGTATATATATATATATATATATATAGCAATTCAATTTTATTTCAACACATATATATATATATATATATTAAAAGAAATTGAAGAGTGAGAAATTCTCACCAATAGCTATCCAATACTACGACTCTTCCTTTAGAGAAATATTCGCCAATCTCGCCTTTTTGTCGCTTTCGCCCGTATTCTCTACATATGTAAAAATCGAATTTTTACTATGTTATTCAATATATAAAAATCGAATTTTGAGTTCGCTATTCAATATATAAAGATTATATTTTTAATATTCCTATGGTGTAAAAATTTTATTTTTATTACTTTAAAAATATAAAAATCATATCTTACTTCTTCTTCTTAATAAAAATTCCGTCTTTTCTATTTTAAAAATATTGATCCTTTCTATCCAAGTTCAAATCTTTTCTATTTAAAGTTCAAATCTTTTCCTTTTTAAAATTCAAATCTTTTTCTATTTAAGGATTAAATCTCTTCCTATTTAAAGTTTAAATCTTTTCCTATTTAAAGTTTAAATCTTTTCCTATTTAAAGTTTAAATCTCTTCCTATTTAAAGTTTAAATCTTTTCCTATTTAAAGTTTAAATCTTTTCCTTTTTAAAATTCAAATCTTTTTCTATTTAAAGATAAAATCTCTTCCTATTTAAAGTTTATATCTTTTCCTATTTAAAGTTTAAATCTTTTCCTATTTAAAGTTTAAATCTCTTCCTATTTAAAGTTAAAATATCTTCCTATTTAAAGTTTAAATCTTTTCCTATTTAAAGTTTAAATCTTTTCCTTTTTAAAATTCAAATCATTTCCAAATCAGTTTTAAACTTTTCTAAAAATCAGAATTTAAACGCTTTTAAAAATCAGTATTATATGCTTTTAAAAATCAGTATTATATGCTTTTTTAAAAATCAGTATTTTCGTAATTAAAATAAAAATAAAAATAAAATAAAACACTTACTGTCTGCGAAGGAAAAAAGGGGGGAGGCGTCGTCAGAGTCGGCGCTGGCTTCGAGAGGGGGGGGGGGCGGCTTCAATGGTCTCGAACTGGGCAAGGCGGCGCTAGGGTTTCGAACGGGGGAAGGCGGCTTCGTGGTCTCGAACGGGGAAAAGGCGGCGCTAGGGTTTCGAACGGGGGAAGGCGGCTTCGTGGGTGGAGCTCCGGTGGTGGCGGCGTCGCTGCTGCTCCGTTCTTCTTCTTTTCTCTTTTTTTTTGTTTTCTGATTAATGAAATCGGGGGGTGGGGGGTCAGAAAGAAGTATAAAGGGAGGGAATTAAATTAATTTTTTTTTCCTTTTTATTATTTAATTATTTATATTTTGCAAAAAGGTTGACTTTTACATACGACCTCGAAACGAGGCCTACCGCCTGTCGCCCATAGCATTTTACCCCCATTCCGGACACAATGGGATATGTATCGCAAGCTGATTTGATCGTTACAATCAGTTTCCGTTGAATTTACATTTAAATCACTATATTGAATTTTAAGCGTACATTTCAAATTACCGGGGTCACATACTAACTAGAAAAATTCCAGAAAAATATTTTCTAGCTTCGTATTGACGATACGGTCCTAACAAAACTAGTTTCGTCGAATTCTGAGACCGTTTGAAAAATGGCCAATTTCCAGTCGATTAAAATCAACAGAAACTGGTCAAATGCGTTTTCGTTTGCCACGCTCACATATTGATTCGAAAAATTATGAAATTTGAAACCTAGCAATAACTTGACACTGCGGATCTAACAAAAGTGGTTTCCTCGAAATCCGAGGTCGTTTGCAAAATGTCCATTTTTAAGGGCCTGAATTCCATAGCGACTATTCAGAATTTTCAATTGGACATATCTTTTGATTCCCGCTATCAAATTTCGATTGGTCAGATTCGTTGGAAAGATATCATCAATTAGATCCTAATGTTTTTGGTTTCACTAAAATATGGATTGTTTTGCGCCCGGTATATTCAATTGAAGTTTGAAATCGAATTATCGAACTACCGCGCTATTTTCAATTCTATATATAATTATAATTAATTATATTCATTTTCAAATGTCGATCCAAACTCAGTTTTCATCGCCATTATTTAAAATATTTATTTTAAATATTTAAAATCCATTATTTTAGCCAATTTAAAAATTTTAAATTGGTTCAGATTTTCTGCGTCGTTACAAAGTATTACCAGTTTTACTTCATAGGATGAATAGGTTGGGATTGGTAAATAAAAACAAATGATTACTTCGGTAAGGTTCGTTAATCCCGACTAGTTTGGATAAACCATAATTTGGTTTGAATAGATATTCAAAAGAAGATTGAAGAATAAATTTAAAGAATTTATCTTTGATAAAATTAATGGGAACCTTTCCCTATAGATGTGAATATTTGAATAAAAGAATATTCTGAATTGGAATGAGGCGTATGTTGTGTTTGTGTAACACTTGTTTATTATTGTAACTATCGGGAATTTCGCTCGATCCGAATCAGTCGCTAACCCGATCAAGACCGTTCGAAACGCCTGATTGTTTCGAGAACATGACACATTGGAACGCAAACAGAAGAACATTTCATTGTATATTACAACAATTTCATCAGATTACAAGAATGTACAGAGTAATGAACAAATATTACACATTCGATAAATATCAGAGATTACAATACATTACATAGCAGCGGAAAATATTACAAAACACAACTGAAGGAGATATACGGATATAAAGCTTTCCGGATATTGTTCCACCTGTTGCAGGACCCCGCGAATATAAATCTTCAAAACCAAAACTACTAGCTGCCCGTGTCGAAATAAGGGCACCCAGAGTTTAGGTTAAAACATTAAACTCCCGGTCAGTCATGTGACTGGTGTGAGAACTAAAACAGTTATTAATCTTTATTTTAAAGTTAGGTAAATCAAGGGACCACGCCGTATAACACGGAACGGGTTTCCTCCCAAGAATACCAGTGCCTAAAACAACAGCGTAATGCTAAATAAAGAACAATGAAGCTATTATAAGACCCAGGTCCCATCACACAATGCAACGCAAGCCGGAGGATAGGGTTTTCCCTTATAATAGCCAAAGCATGCTTGATACATTAAAATTCATCTTTTATTATTACTATAAGTGTATAGTGTCAAAACAATTTCAAATCATAAGTATCAATCATAGACGGCATTGGTACCATATATCATGTCGCCATACTAGGCTCTACAATCAAAACCTTAAAATGTCGTATTGGAAGTTGGATTATCATCTATGATATGAACCGAGGCAAGGGATCGTCCTCTACCGATTCGAGACGCTCTAGCCCGTGTCTCAGGATCAGAGCTCGAGTGACCCTAGAAGCGACACGGTCGGTCCACACGGAGTGGATTAAAATGCCTGAGCATGTGTTTCCCCGCCCTATGGGGTTTCAATGAGCCAACGAATGGCTCCATCGGTTCGAGAACGACCGATAAATCTGAGGGGCCTCCAATTCCAACAACCACATAAGTCAAACTCGTCAGCCAGTTCAAGCACTGACGCCACTACTAACTAGAAAGAAACGCACGCCCTCCCTGAGTTCCTTCTCTCGTTTTTGGTTCACGTCGGGTGTGAAACTCGCGAATTAAACGTTAAACAAAGCTACACCACAAAGGCCGTGCTTTGATCATCAACCACAAGACTCTGCTTTTCAACAGAAGCCTTGATCATTTGCATCTTAGCATGCCACATAGGCAATTCACGCTTTGCAACCGATATCAATCACACAGAATGAAATCCGATGTCAGACACACAGTCCATACAAGTTAGTTCTGGGTCTGAACGAAACCGGAGGCACCTTGTACCTCGTATATCCATTTATCTCCAAATACGTCTGGACGACCACCAACTATATCCCTCCTCTTGGGTGTACAGCCCAATCAGGATCATTAGTAATTATCCAGACGATGTGAAGACCTCCGGTCTTAGACCACCGTCTTCATCTTCGACTTATCGTCGTATTAGTTATTCAGAATGGGATAAACCCGGTCTTTCCGAATAACTCGCGTATATAATAAACAAGTGTTACACAAACACAACATACGCCTCATTCCAACTCATCTATCACTAACCGTAAATTAGTAAGAGAACAATTCTCCAAATATTAACCCTGAAGGCCGAAACCAACATCAGATCAATACCCAGAAAACCATTCGTCTTAACTAATCTTCAGTTAGTTGCTAAATTTCACATTCTTAGGGAAAGGTTCCCATTAATTTTTATCAAAGATAAATTATTTATATTTATTCTTTAATCTTCTTTTGAATGTCAATTCAAACCAAGTTATGGTTTATCCAAACTAGTCGGGATTAACGAACCTTACCAAAGTAATCAATTGTTAAATTTCCCAACCCCAACCTATTCATCCCATGAAGTAAAACTGGTAATACTTCATATCTAACACCACGGTGTTATCGGTAAATTCAATTACCATTTCACGCTTAAATATAATTAAAGATTTAACAATCGTCTAGGGTAAAACTAGTGATACTCCATTCTATATTTTTCATGAATTTGATAATTTTAATTATCAAATTCATTTTTTCAATCTATTTAAAGATTCATTAAAACTCCACTTAGTTTTAATCTTTAACTGGGTTAAAGAACCAATGTCATTTAAAACACGGTTCAAGATAAACCCAAAATCACATTTCATTTCCACCAGCCTTTTACCGTAAATTAGCAAGTGAACAATTCCCTAAGTAACAACCCCGAAGGCCGAAACCAACATCAGATCAATACCCAGGAAACCATTCATCTTAACTAGTCTTTAGTTAATTTCTGATTTTCATAACTCCATTGGGTCTAAGAACAGTATTATTAAAGATACCATTCACGACAACCCAAAATCACATTCCACTAATTGTCGGGTTAAAGGACAAATGTTATTTAAAACACCGTTCACGATAAACCCAAAAATCAATTCAAATTCAATTCCAATTAAATATTGTTTAATTGGTACACTTCATTAAATCTAAATAAAAAGATTTAATCTTTTTCTCAACTGGGTTTAAGAACAGTGTTAATGAAGACACCATTCACGACAAACCCAAATCCTATTTGATATTAAATACAAGGCTCTGAATAGAAAATATATCGGCTCATATTCAATATCAAATTCTATGACCATCAAATATCGTATTGGAAATAACGATATAAATATATCTGTCAAATTTCCATAACAATATCTGTATAATCACAAAATCCCACATCGAAATATTTCGAAGACAATTTCGATTCAAATCCATTTCCAATCTATATATTGGAAGCTCTGGTTATTTTCAAAACCATTTCAAATCCAATTTATTTATTTTTCGAAATAACTGAATTATAATTCCAGTTCAAAACTAGTTCTTTTTGATAAAAATACATTTTTATCTTTTCAAATATGGAGTTTTTCATCCCAATTCTTTCCAAATCATTTCATATGTTTTTACATTAATTATTAATATTTTTAATAATTTTATCAAGGCCCGTACGGTCGATTTCCATCAACGACCATCGAACTGCACTTACAGTGACCTTTTCCAAATTTAATTTGGACATAATTCCAAATCCAACCGTTAGATTTCTATTTCTTAATATTCGTTAGAAAGCTCTTTTCATGTGATGACCCAAACCCCGTAACACGGCGGCAAGGGTAATCTTTGGGAATATAACACATAAACAGATAACAGCAGAACAGAAATAAATACACCAGATAATGTACAACAGAATATACTGGATAAACATAAACATCAGAGTTACACAGTATACAGGATCATACTTAGTACAAATACAGTTTAGCTATACATAAATGTCTACAGCGGAAAACAACATAATATGTACAATAGGAGCTGAACAGCATAAAAAGAGATAAATGATAGAATCCATCTTCAGCTCCAGCTATCCAGAAAGAGCCTGCTAAACCTGAATACAAGGCTGCCCGTGTAGAAAAAGGGGCACCTGTGACGACCCCAAAACTCCGTACTACGGCGTTAAGGGTAATATTTGGAATATGACACATAAACAGAAATAACAGAACAAAATTAAATAAATACACCAGATAATGAACAAATAGTACACCGGATAAACATAAACATCAGAGTTACACATTATACAGGATCATACTTAGTACAAATACAGTTCAGCTATACATAAATGTCAACAGCGGAGAACAAAACATAACGTACAATAGGAGCTGAGCAACATAAAAAGAGATAAATGATAGAATCCATCTTCAGCTCCAGCTATCCAAAAAGAGCCTGCTAAAACCTGAATACAAGGTTGCTCATGTAGAATTAAGGGCACCCGAGTTTGCAAGTGAAACAAACTACGAGTCAGTCATGGGACTTGTATGAGAAATCCACTTAACACATATATAATATGGCAAATCACAGGACCACGCCACTTTCGTGGAACGGGTTTACTCCAATGGATTACCAATGCTTTAAAACAAGTAAATCTTTAAAACATCGTAATGACTTTTATAAAATGAAGCCATTATAAGACTCAATTCCCATCACACAATGCAACGCATACCGGAGGATAGAGTTTTTACCTAGTAATGGCCAAATATGCTTGATACGGATAAAACAAAAGCATTTGATATTATTACTAGTGTTTATATGTTCCAAAAACACTTTCAACCATAACTATCAATCATAGACGGCAAGGGTACCATATATCATGTCGCCATATATATATACAATCAAAATCGCACAATCACGTATTTGGAAATTGGATTTCCGTCATGAACCGAGGCTAGGGGCAAGCTCCTCTCCGATTCGAGACAATCTAGCCCATGTCTCAGGCAAGTACTCAGTCAAGCCTTTGGATCGTCAGGGCCGGTCCACCGATGTGGATTAAAATTACTGAACACTGCGTTTCCCCGCACTATGGGGCGTAAATGAGTCCCTTGACTCTATCGGCTTCACATAGTCACCGATATATCCGAGGCGCCTCGCAACAGCAACAACCACACAGGTGAAAATAATATAAATGTCAGGGCTAGTAGGTCACTGACACCACCCTAGCTAGAAGGAAACGCATGCCCTCCCTGATGTCCTCTCCCGTTTCTGGTTCATACCGGGGTGTGAGGCTCGCGAATTCACGTTATACACAAAGCTACGCCACACAGGCGGTGCTTTGATCATCTACCACAAGACTTTGCTTTTCAACAGAAGCCTTGATCACTGCATCTTAGCATGCCACACAAGCAATTCAACACCATGCCACTGATTGCTATCAATTACACAGAATGAATTCCAATGTCAGACACACGGTCCATTTGCAAGTGCGTTCTGGGTCTGAACGAAACCGGAGGCACTATATACCTCGCATACCCATCGATTTCCACGTACGTCTGGATGATCCCCACTCATTATTCGTATTCCGGGATGCCTCCCAATCAGGACATCGGTTACCATCCAAACGACGCGAATCTCTCCGGTCTTCGACCACTGTCTTCATCATCGACTCCATATCGTCGACCAATCATTTGAAATGGGATTTAACTTAGCCTTTTCAAATAATTCACGTATATTTAGAATTTAAATCTGTTCATTTTCATTCCATATCGTTTATAATATTTTATAATGATTTTCCGCTATTTTTATTTAATTAAAAATAGCCTATTTTATTTAAACGACGCTTCAGGCCATAAGGCGGCCGTGGCGCTGTTTTTCTTCAGATTCGATTTACACATATCTGAAAATCTAACCGTTGGATCTTCACAAAATTTATATCATTAGAAAGGTCTTTTCAAAATGAATCCAACGGTTCCAGTTTCGGGAAAATCCAACAGTCGGATCTCCCGGCACAATCGTTTGAAGTTTCGATTTCAAATTTCGAACTACAGCATCGTTATTCGAATTATTTTAATTATAATTATATATATATAATTATAATCGATTCTGGCGCTGTTTTTCTTCAGATTTGAATTAAACATTCCAAACAATCCAACCGTTGGATCTTCACAAAATTGATGCCATTGGAAAGATATTTCCAAGGCGAACCCAACGGTTGCAGTTTCAGGAAAATCCGATGGTCGGATCTTCCGCACTAATCGTTTGAAATCACTTTTTCAAAATACGAACTGCAGCTTCTTTATTCGATATATTATAATTATAATTATATATACATCGATAATTATAATCCATTCTTCGATTTCAAAACCATATTCATTTCATACCTTCGATAAAAATGATATTCTTCTCAAACGGATATTTATTTCAACACATCACCTTTTCAACAATTCATGTATATGGTAAAAATGTGATTTTTTTATTGTAAAACAATTTATTTCAAAACACGATTATTTTATATAGTTCAAACAGGTGATAAAAATGCGATTTTTATTATAAAACAATTTATTTCAAAATACGATTATTTTATATAGTTCAAACAGGTGATAAAAATGTGATTTTTATTATAAAATAATTTATTTCAAAACAAGATTATTTTATATAGTTCAAACAGGTGATAAAAATGTGATTTTTATTATAAAACAATTTATTTCAAAACATGAATGTCGTTCAACACATGAATTCCTATTCAACACATATATATAATTTCAACACATGAAAATAACTCCAACACAAGAATATTATTCAAAATTTCGGTAGCATAACGACAGGGTAGTTAAAACCGGGGCCGTCCCTAGTACGGCTCCTCGCTCTACCTTAAAGCCTCGCTGCTTTTGACCATGGGGATATCATGCATCTAGTTCGCACGCAGGCGGCATGTATATTTTTCTTTTCCACAAAACTAATCCTATGTGGATTCAACCAAATAGTTCTCAACCACAAACAGGTATTTTTCAACCACAATCAATCATTCACATAATTCACCAAATTTCACATCAACCAAATAATCCAAACAACAACACAACCAATAAATATCGTCCATGGTCTGTGGACGAGGGGAGTATATATATATTTATTCGTATATAAATATATTTCAATTCACCTCAACACAATTCAATATCATTTCATTGCATATATAATATTTACAACGCATATATAACTTATACATCGACCACACAACTCATACAACGCTAATACATGAGACGTACAATGCTTATATAACTCATATATCAACTATATAATTTATACATCGTTGTTTTCCATATCGTTTATAATTTAGAAATCTCACATTGCTTGTCGCATTGCCAAAATTTGTAGAAGGCTCAGAAAAATATCCGGTCCCTTCTAGAATGTAGAAGATGTCCTCACGGTCCCGTTGTCTCTTGTTTCACTGGATTTCAACCACACATGAAAAAGATATGATTTTTATAAGTTAACCTTAATTCGCGACGGTTTTAAACTTTTGAAACCTAAAATAAAATCACCGTACCATTCAGTTTTAGTTCGAACTAGGGTTTGCGATTTTTGCCAAATCTGTGTAGCGAGTGGAAAATCAGGCTTCACGACGTCGAAGGGGAAGGTGAGGGCTTTCGGCGCGCTGTGGTCTTGCTTAGTTCGGTGGCGAACTGACACGGCGGCGGCGGTTGGATGTTCCAACCTTTGAGGGCACGAAACTCGAGAGAGGGTCAATGGTTTTGGGCGAGGAGGGTATGGATTCGAAGGTGGTGAGAAGGGCTTCAAAACGTGACAGGCGGCAGCGGGTTTCGTGGAGGAATGGAGGAGTGTGAGAGGAGAGAAGGTGGCAAGCCTTTTCCACCTTACGCGATGGAGGGATCGGGGAGAGAGACGATGAATTGGCAGAAAGTGATTGGCCGGCCCATTTTTTATATTTATTAATTTCAAAAATGCGAAAATACCCTCTATCTCATATGAACTCCAATCCGAACCCAACGACTGTCGCCCTCAGCTAAATACCCCTATTCCGAACACAATGGGATATGTTTCGTTGGCCAATTCGACTGTTACAGTCAGTTATTTCTCAAATTGAAATACAAAACATTCAATATTTAATTTGAACGTACATTTCAATTTGCCAGGGCCACAAACTGATTCCAAAAATTCTAGAAAAATAAATCTGGCTATGTTTTGACGATACTGTCCCAACAAAACTAGTTTCGTCGAATTCTGAGACCGTTTGCAAAAAGGCCCATTTCTGGTCGATCCAATTTAACTGTAATTGACCAAAAACACGTTTTCCTCTGTCACGCTCACATACTAGCTTCAAAAATTATGAAATTTGAAACCTAGCAATAAATTCACATCCAGGATCGAACAAAAGTGGTTTCGTCGAATTCCGAGGTCGTATGCAAAATGGCCATTTTCACGGGCTATATAAATTCCATAGCGACCTTTCTGAAAATTCATTTGGCCATAACCTTTGCTTTCCGCTATGAAACTTCGGTTTTTCAGATTCTCTAGAAAGGTATTCACTAACAGATTTAAATATTTTTGGTTTCACTCAAATCCGTTTTGTTTTGCACCCGGTACAGTCCGACAAAGTTTGAATTCAATTTTTGAAATTGCAGTGCCATTTCATGCCTTGTTTATAATTAGAATTAATTATATTCGTTTTCAAACGTCGATTCAAACTCACTTTACTCTATTATTTAAAATATTTATTTTAAATATTTAAAATTCACTATTTTAGTCAATTTAAAAATTTTAAATTGGTTCAGATTTTCTGGGTCGTTATAGCACCCGAGTTTGCAAGTGAAACAAACTACGAGTCAGTCATGGGACTGGTATGAGAAATCTACTTAACACATTTTACAATATGGCAAATCATAGGACCACGCCACTTTCGCAGAACGGGTTAACTCCAGTGATTGCCAGTGCTTTAAAACAAGTAAATCATTTCAACATCGCTATGCCTTTTATAAAAATGAAGCCATTATAAGACTCGGGTCCCATCACACAATGCAACACAAACCGGAGGATAGAGTTTTACCTTATAATGGCCAAAATATGCTTGATACGATCAAAACAAATCATTTGATATTATTGCTAGTGTTTATATGTTTCAAAAACAATTTGAATCATAACTATCAATCATAGACGGCATTAATGCCCCATACCACTATGTCGCTATATATAGGTATACAATCAAAACCGCATGTTGTCGTATTTGGAAATTGGATTTCCTTCATGAACCGAGGCCAGGGATCGTCCTCACCGCTTCGAGACGCTCTAGCCCGCCCCTCAGGCAAGCGCGCAGGCAAGCCTTGGATCGTCAGAGCCGGTCCACCGATGTGGATTATTATACTTGAACACTACGTTTCCCCACCCTTTGGGGCATAAATGAGTCAACGAATGACTCCATCGGTCTCGGATCGACCAATATAACCGAGGTACCTCGCAACAGCAACAACCACACAGGTGAAAGTAATATAAATGTCAGAGCTGGTAGGTCACTGACACCAAACTAGCTAGAAGGAAACGCATGTCCTCCGTGATGTCCTATCCCATTTTTGGTCCATACCGGGGTGTGAGGCTCGCGAAACAACGATAAAACACAAAGCTATGCCACACAGGCGGTGCTTTGATCATCAACCACAAAGCTCTGCTTTTCAACAAAAGCTTTGATCGTAGCATCTCTGTATGCCACATTGTCAATATACAACGTCAGACACACGTCCATTTACAAGTCCGTTCTGGGTCTGAACGAAACCGGAGGGTCTTTATTCCTCGCTCATCCGTACAACCAACACGTACGTCCGGACGGTTAATACTTCAACCCCTTCTAGGTAGCTACTCCTATCTTGAGCATCAATAGCACCCCTCCATTCGATGTGAAGGTCATCGGTCTTGCACCGTCTTCATATCTTCGACTTTTAAGTGTCGACCAATTATTTGAAATGAGAATTAACTCGGTATTTTCAAATAATTCTCGTATATTTAATATTTCAAATCAATTCATTTCAATGGTTAAATTATTCAACCTCAATTATTCATTTCATTAATTGTAATTTTAATGCCAAACACATTCAACCATCAAATATCTATCAAACCGGGTAAATCTGGTCTATTTCTATTCCATTTCCTTTATAATATTTAATCATGATTTATTGCTATTTTTATTTATTTAAAAATAGCCAATTCATTCAAAACGACGCTTCAGGCCATAACGCGGCCATGGCGCTGTTTTTCTTCAGATTTGATTTACACTTATCTGAAAATCTAAACGTTGGATCTTCACAAATTTTATATCATTAGAAAGATCTTTTCAAAACGAATCGAACGGTATCAGTTTTGGGGAAATCCGACGGTCGGATCTCCGACAATAATCATTTGAAGTTTCGATTTCAAATATCGAACTACAGCATCGTTATTCGATTTATTTTAATTATAATTATATATATATATAATTATAATCGATTATGGCACTGTTTTTATTCAGATTTGAATTAAACATTCCAGACAATCCAACTGTTGGATCTTTACAAAGTTGGTGCCGTTAGAAAGATATTTCCAAGGCGAACCCAACGGTTGCAGTTTCAGGAAAATCCAATGGTCGGATCTCCCGCAATCATCGTTTGAAATCACGGTTTCGAAATACGAACTACATCTTCGCTATTCGATATATTATAATTATAATTATATATATAATTATAATCGATTCTTCGATTTCAAAACCATATTTATTTCACACATTTGATAAAAATAATATTTTTATTGTAACGACCCGTATTCTACGCATCATAGGACCGTAGAATATTTATTTCTTTCACATATTAAGTCGTATGGTCATGTAACTTTGGGAGACGACTATTGGGATCATTTCCCATGTTCATGATTTTTCCCGATTTTTAAATGACCATTTTAACCCTAGTTGGAACTGTTTTGGCCAAAACTCCTGACTGGAAAGGAATTTTGACCTGAAACCACTTCCATTTGCTCCGGATGATGGTTTACAACTCCGTAGAGTGGTCATATTAGCCAAACAGACTCACCGTTTGGGAGATATGGCTGAAACAAGTTTCAGATGGTGAAAAACAGCTTAATTGGGCTTAACCGGGTGATTAGCAGCTAGGCTCAGAGGGGAATTTCGGGTTTAGAGGTATAGGAGGACTGATTAGGGTTAGGAAATCATTTTCATTTCAGTTTTGAGCCGCCACAAACCTTCTTGAGACCTTAGTAATGGCTTCCATCCTCTAAAACCACTCCAAAACACGTTTTTAGTGAAGATTAAGCCTAAACTACATCAAAACAAGGCCAAATAGCATCAGAGAAAGGTTGGAGCTGCTGCTATACACAGGGATTCGACCCAAAAAGAGAGTATTTCAGATTTGGTGTTTTATTTTGTGGCAAAGGTGAGTGATTTGCATAGTTTTGACACTAATTACAGTTAATTAAGGGTAATTAGTGAAGATTAGCGAATTTATAAACTAATAAATTCTGGGAAAATGTTTAGAAATTCTTAAATAATATTTCCTGCCTCTGTTAGAAAATTTAGACGATTTGATTAAGTTTTACTAAGTATGTGCTAAAACATGATTAAGAGAGGTTATGGGAAAATGTGGGATTTTGGCCACTTTTGATCCATTTTGATTCATTTGAATTGTTGTTTGGTGTTTGTGGTTGCTCTTACATGTTGCTATGACTCTATGGTATGTTTTGTGATTGATTAGAATAGTTAAATTGGTCGAAAACGCCGTCGAATGGCGTAGAAAGCTCGCTGGAAAGTTGTAGAAATGTGCAGTTTCCGAACCGGTTCGGATCGGAGTAGGGGTCGGATCGGATTTGTGAACTGACCAAGGGAATTCGAACTGGATTGGAACTTGTCACTGGAGGAGGCTTGGCGAGAAGGAAGGCCATTTACTTAGAGTTGGAGTGGACAAGGGGGATCGGATCGGAAGAACAATGGGGGCCAGATCGGATCGGACTGGAGCACCGGATGGGATGAAGATGAGGAGCATAGGGTCGGAACTGGGAAAGTAGAGGCTAGGACAAAAGATGGATTGGGTCGGTGTACCGAACCGAACCAGGGGGGCACCCGAACCGAATGGAAAGTTAACAAGGCACGAGGGTAATGACTACCGAACTGAACCGACGAGGGTAATGACTACCGAACCGAACCGACGAGGGTAATGACTACCGAACCGAACCGAATTCTAGGGCTGCTACTACGCGAAAACTCTTCTCAAGACCCACTCCAATTCGACCAAACCTGAGATGCAAAGGAAGTCCAAATGGGAAGTTAGAGCTCAAGATTTAGATGGGAATCAACGAGTTCGCTTCATGGTTAGGCTTTGCTGCGGGACGCATGCTAAGGGGTTATCGGTGTCTATAGCATTGGATCACTATTGTAGGAGGTACGAAGGCGGATTCAGGGCCATTATGGCATTGGTAGGACCAATGGCTACGACCAATGAGGTGGGTCATTGAAATGTTTGGTCATGACTCCATGTGTTTAGCTTGGTCACAGCAGGGTTTCTACAAGTCGGGATTCGTCATTACCTCAATTTGTCTAGTGTTCCAAAGTGGTAGATATCGTATGCTTTACGCATTGAGCGAGAGATGCGAGGATGGTTGCCATGGATGATTTGTTTGCTATTATTGTGACATGCACACCCCACCCCCCGTCTTCTTACATTATTTATTATGGCACCTTAGAGTATTGTACGGTATGTGGTACTAACTCTTTGGTTGCAGGTCCAGGTTCAGGTATGTTTTAGTATACCTGTTATTATTCTGTTTAGATGCTTATCGCTCATACCAGGCTTTATGTTTGACCCAGAGCTTTAGGTCTCCTCTTATTACTCTAGGTGCTCACACGAGCAGACTAGAGACAGGTTAGCTGGTGATGCACGGGTAGATGATCCAGAGACGAGCAGGAGGCTTCCACGTAATATATATATAGTATTCTCCCTGTGTTGTTGAAGATCACTGCTTAGGCATTGGTGGTCCATCTTCTACTTTAGCTTTCTTTTGTTAGAGACAGTAAATTTGAAAAGTTGTAATAAGCTGTATTTGGATTTCCACTGCTCTGACATTGATTTTGGTTTTAGTTATCAGCTTATGTACCGCCTCACCTGTTTTATGTCAAATATTTTGTTATTATATTTTATTCCATGCGCTGTGAGACATTCTAAAGGTTCCTTGATTAGTTCATTCCCTTCTTTCCTTTCTTCTGACGACCGCCCCATGCTAGTCGGGCATGTGTACAACGCGCTTTCGGAGGAAATGCAGGCTGGTGCGGGGCGGGCCGTCACACTTGGTATCAGAGCTCTAGGTTGCGTAGTTAACCTAGGGAAGTAATCAGGGAGAGATAATATACGTATACGAGAGAGCGTATTTGTGATTACTTTGGTTTTAAAAGCTATATATATATATATATATATACACTATTAGTAGTATAAGAATGAAGTCGTGCTGCACTAGCACCACTATGGAGTCGTTAATCGTTTCCTTTTTCAGATTGACGATGAGCCGATATACTAGAGGTGCTGGTAGGGGAGCCAATAATGGAAATGCTACTGACATGCGGACGATGTTTACTGACCTCATGAGAGAGATGCTTAGAGATGTACAGAGGGCAGCTCCCAATGGTGGAAATGGTGGTGGTCCAATAGTGCAGGCGCCAAGAGTCGACTTCGCCAAGCTGTATAAGGATTATACTAGCCTTGCTGGGAAGCCGTTCCAAGGAACGGAGTCGGCCACGGATGTTCAGGATTGGTTGGATAGTTGCGAACGTATCTTCGAGGATTTGGGTATCGAGGATGCGATGAAGAGAAAGCCAGCGTCACGTCAGCTGCAAGGGCGGGCAATGAATTGGTGGAACGCTATAAAGGCAGCTACTCGCGAAGATCAGATTACTTGGGAGCAGTTTAAAGCTCGCTTTAGCGAGAAGTTCATTCCAGCTGCTCAGAAGTCAGTGCTGTTTAAGAAATTCATGGAGCTCAAGCAGAATGGCAGAGCTGTCTCGGAGTATATTGCTGATTTCGACACTTTGTCAAAGTATGGGTTATCTCTTATTGATACTGCCGAGAAGAAGAATGAGAAATTCATAACTGGTTTAGATCAGTACTTAGGGGAAAGGCTTATTAACCACATCGATGAGACGTTTGAGTCGATTGTGGGGAAAGCATTAAGATCAGAAAGTCTCTACCCTAAGCCGAAGACTGAGGTTGCATCCGCAGATGAGCCAAAGCCACAAGCAAGTGGTGGAGGCAAGGGTGGTTCCCAGAATAAGAGAAAGCAGAATCAGGCTAAGGATGGCTAGAAGAAAAAGAATAAGCAAGATGTTGAGTGCTTCAGCTGTGGTAAGAAGGGCCATTATGCTAGTAATTGTCGGGCCAAGCCAGAGGATAGGAAGTGCTTCAACTGTGGCCAAATGGGACATCACAAGGACAAGTGTCCGCAACCCCCTAAAGAAAAGCAAATAGTGAAAGCCTACGCCCTTAATGCTATTCCTTCTTCGTCGAATGCCCCAACAGTGGCGGAGAAGGGAAAGAATGTCGTCATTCAAGGTATGCTTTCTGTTTATGATGTTCCTGTTTGAGTTTTATTTGATACCGGAGCTTCCAGTTCTTTCATATCTAGTGACCTTGTAGATAGGTTGGGATTGGAGCCCGAGATTGTCGATAGACCTTTAGTAGTGACGAACCCGATTGGTGGTTCGACTAGCCTTAGCATGATTTGTCGTAATGTGGTCCTATCGAGTCATGGATGCATGTTTGTTTGTGATTGCTTTGTTTTGGGCTTTACTGGGTTTGGCATTATTTTGGGAGTAGATTGGCTCCAAAGATACGGGGTGGTGGTAGACTGTGAGGGCTTTTTAGTGACAGCTAGAGCGGATGATGGGCGAAGGATAGTGTTTGGTGGTCTACCCAGTAAGGGGGTATTGGCTAGTTTTCTAAACTCCCTCGACATTCCGCATAGTGAGTTGTCAGGTTTGCTCGTGGTTGGCCAGTATCCAGATGTTTTCGAAGAAGTGACCGGACTTCCACCACACCGAGAGATTAAGTTCCGTATTGATTTGGTAAAAGATGCCAGACCTATAGTGATGCCACTCCGTCGTATGGCACCAAGAGAGCAGCGAGAGCTCGAGGTGCAAGTCAGCGATCTTTTGAAGAAGGGATTTATCAGAAGGAGTGTTTCCGAATGGGGAGCACCAGCTGTGTTTGCTACCAAGGCGGATGGTTCCCTTCGTTTGTGTGTAGACTACCGCGAGTTGAATAAAGTGACGAGGAAGAATAAGTATCCTCTACCGCAGATAGATGATTTGTTCGATCAGTTGAGTGGCACGAGAGTATTTTCTCAGTTAGATCTCGCGACAGATTTTCATCAGCTTAGAGTGGAAGCTGAGAGTATAGCTAAAACAGCATTTCGAACGCCGTCTGGACTTTATGAGTGGTTGGTCATGCCATTCGGGCTGACCAATGCCCCCAACATATTTTATGGATCTTATGAATAGGGTATTCAGAGATCAGTTGAATAAGTTTGTCCTTGTGTTTGTTGATGATATTTTTGTCTATTCAAGGACAGAGGAAGAACACAAGGAACATTTAAAAATAGTGATGGAGGTGTTGAGAAAACACCAATTGAAAGAAAAGTTTTCTAAGTGTCACTTCTGGAAGAGGGAAGTGAAGTTCTTGGGCCATGTTGTATCAGAGAATGGTATTGCCGTGGACCCGGCGAAGGTGGCTACGGTACAGGATTGGCCTACGCCCAAGAATGCAACAGATGTAAGAAGTTTCTTGGGATTAGCTGGATATTATCGTAAGTTTATCCAAGGTTTCTCCAAGATAGCAGCACCATAGACCCAGTTGACCAAGAAGAATCAAGCTTTTGTCTGGGATGAAAGGTGCGAGAATGCATTCAAGAGTCTAAAGGACAAGTTGACAAGCGCACCAGTGTTAGTCATTCCTAAGGTGGATGAAGAAATGACGGTATACACGGATGCCTGTGATACTGGACTGGGTGTTGTATTGATGCAAGGCGGTAGGGTTGTAGCTTATGCAAGTCGGCAATTGAAAACGCACGAGAAGAGATACCCTACCCATGACTTGGAATTGGCAGCGATCGTGTTCGCGTTAAAGATGTGGAGACACTATCTCTTGGGAGAAAGATTTGAGCTGTTTATAGATCATAAGTCGTTGAAGTATCTCTTCTCCCAGAAAGATTTGAATCTTCGTCAGCAGAGATGGTTAGAGTTCTTGGCTTCGTATGATTTTGATATCGCATATACACCTGGGAAAGGTAATACGGTAGCCGATGCCTTGAGTAGGAGACATGCCAGCTTAGGGGTAATGTTTCTTGAATGGAAGCAACTGGAGTATATCACGGGGTTTGATTTCAGACCAAAGTGCGAATTGGATCCAGAAGTGTTAGCAAGTTTGACGATCAGACCCACTTTAATTGAGCGGATCGGCTCTAGTCAGAGGGACGATCCTAACCTATTGGAAATCATCTCCAAGTTAAAGATGGATATCGATGAGGAGATGAACAAGTATGGGCTTGATCGAGACGGATGGCTTAGAAAGAATGGAAAACTTTTTGTACCCAATGTCGATGGATTGAGAGATGAAGTGCTCAGAGAGTGTCACCACTCAAAACTGACTATACACCCCGGTGGTAATAAGATGTATCGAGACATGAAGCAGATTTACTACTGGGAAGGGATGAAAAGAGACGTTGGGAAGTTTATATCCAAGTGCATGAATTGCCAGCTAGTTAAAGCCAAGCAAAAGAAGCCTAGTGGGTTGTTACAGCCCTTAGAAATTCCCGAATGGAAATGGGAGCAAGTCTCGATGGATTTCATTGATGGCTTACCAAGGACTAGATCGGGACATGATAGCATTTGGGTAGTCGTGGATCGACTAACTAAAAGTGCAAGATTTATACCAGTCAAATTGACCAGAACGGCTGCTAAGTTAGCAGAATTGTATATGAAGTGGGTAGTGAGATTTCATGGAGTACCTAAATGCATTGTGAGCGACCGAGACCCGTTGTTCACTAGTGGGTTTTGGAAGAGCTTACAAGAGGCTCTAGGGTCAGAGTTACATCTCAGTACCGCATATCATCCTCAGACCGACGGTCAGACGGAGAGGGTGAATCGTATTTTGGAAGATCTCTTGAGAGCATGTATATTGGATTTTGGTGGATCATGGGATGACCATTTGCATCTAGTAGAGTTTGTATATAATAATAGTTACCAATCCAGTATCGGTATGGCTCCGTTTGAAGCTTTGTACGGAAGACCGTGCAACTCACCATCATGTTGGATAGAGACTGGCGAGAAGTTTATGCTTGGACCAGATGTGGTGAGGGAAACTTCAGATAAGATCAAGATCATTCAGCAACGAATGAAAGCTTCCCAAGATAGGCAGAAGAGTTATGCTGATAAGAGGAGAAGAGACTTAAAATTCTCCGTTGGTGACTTGGTGTTTGTCAAGATTTCTCCGCTGAAAAGCGTAATACGATTTGGCAGGAGAGGCAAGTTGGCACCAAGATTTGTTGGCCCATTCCTTGTTCTTGGACTAGTCGGGAATTTGGCATACAGAATTGGCTTACCAGAGAAGATGGCGGGAGTTCACAACGTATTTCATGTTTCCCAACTAAGGAAGTTCGTTCATGACTCAGATATGACTATTTCACCTGATCAGTTGGAGGACTTCGAAGTAGAACCCGAGGCGGTTGGGAACCGCAAGCCGGCCCATATTGTCGAGCATGACATGAAGCAACTTCGAAGGAAGGCGGTGAAGCTAGTCAAGGAGCGAGGACGAGAATGATTGTACTTGGGAGACAGAGGAGAACATTAGGAAGAAATATCCAGAACTCTGTGCCTGGTAAGATTTTAACTTCGATTTAGTTTTCTGCATGCTAGGATAGGCTTGTTTGCTTGTTTTGCATGTTTGATTGTTGTATGTGGTTGTTAGGCATGCGTGATCCTTTGTATGTTCTGGGTTAAGGAATTTCGGGGACGAAATTTCTTAAGGGGGGGAGAGTGTAACGACCCGTATTCTACGCATCATAGGACCGTAGAATATTTATTTCTTTCACATACGAAGTCGTATGGTCATGTAACTTTGGGAGACGACTATTGGGGTCATTTCCCATATTCATGATTTTTCCCAATTTTTAAATGACCTTTTTACCCCTAGTTGGCACTATTTTGGCTAAAACTCCTGAATGGAAAGGAATTTTGACCTGAAACCACTTCCATTGGCTCCGGATGATGGTTTACAATTCCGTAGAGTTGTCATACTAGCCAAACGGACTCACCGTTTGGGAGATATGGCTAAAACAAGTTTCAGATGGTGAAAAACAGCTTAATTGGGCTTAACCGGGTGATTAGCAGCTAGGCCCAGAGAGGAATTTCGGGTTTAGAGGTATAGGAGGACTGATTAGGGTTAGGAAATCATTTTCATTTCAGTTTTGAGCCGCCACAAACCTTCTTGAGGCCTTAGTAATGGCTTCCATCCTCTAAAACCACTCCAAAACACATTTTTAGTGAAGATTAAGCCTAAACTACATCAAAACAAGGCCAAATAGCATCAGAGCAAGGTTGGAGCTGCTGCTATACACAGTGATTCGACCCAAATAGAGAGTATTTCAGATTTGGTGTTTTATTTTGTGGAAAAGGTGAGTGATTTGCATAGTTTTGACACTAATTACAGTTAATTAAGGGTAATTAGTGAAGATTAGCGAATTTATAAACTAATAAATTCTGGAAAAATGTTTAGAAATTCTTAAATAATATTTCATGCCTCTGTTGGAAAATTTAGACGATTTGATTAATTTTTACTAAGTATGTGCTTAAACATGATTAAGAGAGGTTATGGGAAAATGTGGGATTTTGGCCACTTTTGATCCATTTTGATTCATTTGAATTGTTGTTTGGTGTTTGTGGTTGCTCTTACATGTTGCTATGACTCTATGGTATGTTTTGTGATTGATTAGAATAGTTAGATTGGTCGAAAACGCCGTCGAATGGCGTAGAAAGCTCGCTGGAAAGTTGCAGAAATGTGCAGGTTCCGAACCGGATCGGATTGGAGTAAGGCTCAGATCGGATTTGTGAACAGACCAAGGGAATTGGAACTGGATTGGAACTTGTCACTGGAGGAGGCTTGGCGAGAAGGAAGGCCGTTTACTTAGAGTTGGAGTGGACAAGGGGGATCGTATAGGAAGAACAATGGGGGCCAGATCGGATCGGAATGGAGCACCGGATGGGATGAAGATGAGGAGCATAGGGTCAGAACGGGGAAAGTAGAGGCTAGGACAAAAGATGGGATCGGGTCGGTGTACCGAACCGAACCAGGGGGGCAACCGAACCGAATGGAAAGATGACAAGGCACGAGGGTAATGACTACCGAACCGAACCGACGAGGGTAATGACTTCCGAACCGAACCGAAACGAATTCTAGGGCTGCTACTACGCGACAACTCTTCTGAAGACCCACTCCAATTCGACCAAACCCGAGATGCAAAGGAAGTCCAAATGGGAAGTTAGAGCTCAAGATTTAGATGGGAATCAACGAGTTCGCTTCATGGTTGGGCTTTGCTGCGGGATGCGTGCTAAGGGGTTATCGGTGTCTATAGCTTTGGACCACTATGGTAGGAGGTACGAAGGCGGATTTAGGGCCATTATGGCATTGGTAGGACCAAGGGCTACGACCAATGAGGTGGGTCATTGAAATGTTTGGTCATGACTCCATGTGTTTAGCTTGGTCACATCAGGGTTTCTACAAGTCGGGATTCGTCGTTACCTCAATTTGTCTAGTGTTCCAAAGTGGTAGATATCGTATGCTTTACGCATTGAGCGAGAGATGTGAGGATGGTTGCCATGGATGATTTGTTTGCTATTATTGTGACATGCACACCCCTCCCCCCGTCTTCTTACACTATTTATTATGGCACCTTAGAGTATTGTACGGTATGTGGTACTAACTCTTTGGTTGCAGGTCCAGGTTCAGGTATCGTTTAGTATACCTGTTATTATTCTGTTTAGATGCTTATCGCTCATACCAGGCTTTATATCTGACCCAGAGTTTTATGTCTCCTCTTATTACTCTGGGTGCTCACATGAGCAGACTAGAGACAGGTTAGCTGGTGATGCACAGGTAGATGATCTGGAGACGAGCAGGAGGCTTCCACGTAATATATATATAGTATTCTCCCTGTGTTGTTGAAGATCACTGCTTGGGCAATGGTGGTCCATCTTCTACTTTAGCTTTCTTTTGTTAGAGACAGTAAATTTGAAAAGTTGTAATAAGCTGTATTTGGGTTTCCACTGCTCTGACGTTGATGTTGGTTTTAGTTATCAGCTTATGTACCGCCTCACCTGTTTTATGTCAAATATTTTGTTATTATATTTTATTCCATGCGCTGTGAGACATTCTACAGGTTCCTTGATTATTTCATTCCCTTCTTTCCTTTCTTCTGACGACCGCCCCGTGCTAGTCGGGCATGTGTACAGCGCGCTTTCGGAGGAAATGCAGGCTGGTGCGGCGCGGGCCGTCACATTTATCCAACAGATATTTATTTCATCACATCCCTATTTTTACCAATTCATATATACGATAAAAATGTGATTTTTAATATAAAACAATTTATTTCAAAACACGATTATTTTTCAATACATGAATTTCTATTCAACAAATGAATATAGTTTCAACAAATGAAAATAAATCAATCACAGAAAGATTTCAGGAAATTTCGGCAGCATAACGGCAGGGTAGTTAAAACCGGGACCGTATAGATGTACGGCTCCTCGCTCTACCTTAAAACCTTGCAGTTTTTAACAATGGGGATTCATGCATCTAGTTCGCACATAGGCGGTATGTTTTATTTCCATTTCCACAACCTATTCTATTTTTGTTTTCAACCACAAATGGGTATTTTTCAACCACAATCAATCATATCAACCATTCACATTATTCACCAAATTTCACATCAACCAAATAATCCAAACAATAGCACAACCAATAAATATCGTCCATGGTCTGTGGACGAGGGGAGTATATATATATATATATATATATATATATATATATATATATTCGTATATAAATATATTTCAATTCACTTCAATTCATTTCAATTTCATTTCATTGCATATATAATTTTTACAACGCATATATAACTTATACATCGAACATACAACTTATACAATGCTTATACATGAGGTGTACAACGCTTATATAACTCATACATCGACTATACAATTTATACATCGTCGTTTTCCATATCGTTTATAACATAGAAATCTCACATTGCATTTCGCATTGCCAAAAATTGTAGAAGGCTCAAAAAAATATGCGGTCTCTTCTGGAATGTAGAGAGCGTCGACATGGTCCCGATGTCTCCTGTTTCATCGAATTTTGTCAACATATGATAAAGATATGATTTTTCAAAGTTTGCAACACTTAAAAGTGTAATTTTCAGTTTGAATTGGCCAAAGCCGTTACCTCTATTCCTCCTTCAAAACTAGATTTGCCGATATCTTTTGATTCGCTGCACGGGAGGAGGATCGGGTTGTACCACTTCAAAGAGGGTCGAGGGGGCTTCAGGTGCGTGGTGGTGGCTGGCGATTCAGTGGGGCCAGGTGGTCACGGCGGCGCTCCAAAGTGGGAAACTTCCTGGGCTCGCAACTTGAGCTACACGCAACGGGGTTGGGCGAAATGGGTATGGATGTGAAGAGGGAGGAGAGAGCTTTCAAGACCAGGTGGTGGCGCTCGATTCCGTTGAGAGATGGAGGAGAAATCGAAGAGAGAAGGTTGGGAGGGTGGCCGTCGTTCGCTGGAGCGGTGAGAGAGAGTGTTCCGCCTTTTTTTTATAAAAAATATGATTGGTCCATGATATTTATAACTTCCAAAATGGTGTTTCTCCATACGAACTCCAATCCAAACCCAACGACTGTCGCCCCTAGCTAAATACCCCCCTTCCGAACACAATGGGATATGTTTCGTAGGCCAATTCGACTGTTACAGTCAGTTATTCTTCAAATTAAAACATAAAACATTCAATATTTGATTTGAACGTACATTTCAATTTGCCGGGGCCACATACTGCTTGTAAAAATTCCCGAAAAATAAATCTAGATATGTTTTGACGATACGGTCCTAACAAAACTAGTTTCGTCGAATTCTGAGACCGTTTGAAAAATGGCCCTTTTCTGGTTGATCCAATTTAACTATAATTGACCAAAACACATTTTCGTTTGCCACGCTCACATATTAACTTCAAAAATTATGAAATTTGAAACCTAGCAATAATTTGACGTCTCGGATCCAACAAAAGTGGTTTCGTCGAATTCTGATGTAGTATGCAAAATGTCTATTTTCAAAGTCGATATATTCTCAATAGCGACCTTCCTGAAAATTCATTTGGCCATAACTTTTGATTCCCGCTATGAAACTTCGAATTTTCAGATTCGTTAGAAAGATATTCACTAACAGATTTAAATATTCTTGGTTTCACTCAAATCCATTTTATTTTACACCAGGTACAGTTAGTTAAAGTTTTAATTCAATTTTTGAAACTGTAGCGTCATTTCAGGCCTTGTTTATAATTTATAATAGTTATTTTTTATTTTCAAACATCGATTCAAACATACTTTTCATCACTATTATTTAAAATATATATTTCAAATATTTAAAATCCACTTTTTTAGCCAATTTAAAATTTTTAAACTAGTTCAGATTTTTCGGGTTGTTACAATCTCCCCCACTTAAAACTTTTCGTCCCCGAAAAGGAACAATGTAACAACCCGAATTTTTAGCAATGTGTTAAGACAAGAATCAAGGCAGAATTAAATTATAAAATCTGAATCAGGATAAACGGGTTGCGCCATTGCGTTCGTCTCGGAAAAATACGCGAAATAGAGTCCGAAATTTCGTAAATCGGAGTCCGTATGAAGAAGATATGGACGAACGAAGTTAGGCAGAAAAACCGAAAACAAGCCAGAATGCACTGGCGCACTTGTGAAGTGCGCCAGCACAAAAATACACTGGCGCACTTGGGAAGTGCGCCCGTGTCGAGCCAGAAACCCGCACAGCCTTCTGGCTTGACCCTGGCTGGCCTGGTGCACCTGTTTTGGCCCTTGGTCTTGTTTTGGAGGCTTGTGACGATTTTTGAGGGCTGGGATCTATCCTAGGGTTAATCTAACGGCCTAAACTATCCCTAATCTCTATAAAAAGACCCCTAACCTAGCCTAAACCCTCATTAATTGATCCTACAACTAAACTGTGCCAAAATTTCTAGTGATCATGGCCTCCACTCAAAACCCTAGCCTCCATCCTCTTGCCAAAATGCTATCTTCATTTCTATGAGAGGTTTCATGATCATGAGAGTATTAGAGAGTCCCTATGTTAGTATGAGAGCTCCTCAAGTTGATTTCAAGGCAAAAGTTTTGGTCTTTGTTCATAAAGATGGTGTATTTGTTGATTTGGAGCATCCATCTTTGGGTTTTTGGATGATGGCATGCATAAGATTCATCACAAGCTTTAGTGTAATCGATTTAGGCCTTCATAGTAATGTAAGCCCTTCCCTACTCTTAGATATTAACTATGAAGTTAAATGTTCATGTTGAAAGTTTGGGTTTGATTAATTAGAATGATGCATGCTATCATGTTATGCAAGTTTATGAAGTCATTATCTTGATCTTATGAGCTAAAAGCCACAACCTTTATGTTGAAATGTTGCATTATGCAACATGAGAATCTTCATAATCATTATGTCAACTTGCATATGAAGTCATAATCCTTATATGATGATATATGCGAGTTTCTAGCCATCATTCCATGTCTTTTGTCACCATGATTCGCTTATGTACCAAGTTTGGGTTGATGCATGTTTTTGAGGCTTAAGAATGTAACATGCAAGCTAATGAACACATTTGTGCCTCATTTGCCACCATGATTAACTTGTGGCTTAATACCCATTTTTGTCATTCCTTTGCCAAGTCTCTTCTTTTAATCCATCACGTTGTTGCGAACGTATATGCTAGTTTAAAAAGCGTTGGGGTCACATTATGGGGAAACATAATGACATGAATATGACTTGGGTAAATGGGTATAAACATGACAACATGTAACGTTAAATATGACATGTGTTTATACTTGAAAACATGACTTGAAGTATAACATGGAAGTTGACATGTAAGTATGCATAAAAACATAAGCTTGGGAATTTACCTATTAAGTTAGGTCTACCCATTGGGAATTTACCTATTAAGTTAGGTCTACCCAATTGCTTGAAAACTTGACTATGAACATGACACTAGACTAAGCATGAAAGTTGCCAACTCGAGGTTGGGTTGAGTTTGCAACATAAAACTACCCGGAACCGACCGGCCTAACTAGTAGTTGCAAACAATAGGACCCAATGTGAGAAGTTGGTCATGTTGTGCTTGAACCCGAGGTTAGACCAAGTTGTGGTGTAAAGCTACCCGGAACCGACCGGCTTAACTAGTAACCACAACAAAGTCTAATGTGAGAGGTTGGGGTGCATTAAGTAATTAATGCCACATGATAAGGTTAAGTTAATTTGATTAATGACTCTTAACCAAATATGACGTGGGTAAATGGGTTAAGTAAATTGGTTAGGCTAATGATACTTAACAAAACATGACAAGGTTGGGTAGGTTAAGTGATTTGATTTGCCTAATGATGCTTAACCATTTTTATACGACTAGTGGACGGGGATTAAGTTAACCAACACTTAATCAATCCAACATGATAATTTGGCAAGGTTAAGCAAGTTTTCTTAATGACACTTAACCATACAAGATGATTAGGGGATGGGGTTAAGTAATTTGCACCTAACTAATCCGACACGGTAATTAGATGGGGTTAAGTAATCCACACTTAACTAATCTAAACACGGTAATTCGATGGGGTTAATTTAAACACTTAACCAATTTAAACTCGGTAATTCAATGAGGTTAAGTAACCAATACTTAACCAACTTAACGTGATAATTTAATGGGGTTAAGCAACTTATACTTAACCAATTATACATGATGATTTGATGGGGTTAAGTAACTTACACTTAACCAATCTAATACGCGGACCTGATAAGGTTAAGTCACAAGACCCTTTTAGAATATACTTAACCATTGTAGTACGATTAGAGGATGGGGTTAAGCCAACCTATACTTAACCAATCCGACTCGATAATTTGACGGGATTAAGATAATCTATGCTTAATCGATCTAGCAAGATAATCCGATAGGATTAAGGTAAGCTAGTACTTGACCAATTTGACTTGATACGGTTAAGTCATGAGCCTCTGGGTACACTTAACCAACTTGTGGGACTAAGTCTTGAACTTAAATACTTAGCCAATCTTTGACGTGATTCGTGGGCGGGTTAAGTCATGGACTTGAATGATAACACTTAACCCAATAGACAAACCCTAGCTAGAAGAACTAGGTAGAAAACCGTGGTTAATCAAGGATAACGGGAAAGGAAGCTAAGTGGTAAACCTTAGTTAAGGGTAACTAAGTAATAATTCTTAGCTAAGGACTTAGGACTAATTCTCAAAACGATGAGTAACCTGATACGGTAGGTCATCGCTTAGTATACGAGGGGGAGCAAGTTATCTGACTTGGATAAAAGCTCCAACGCACTGGGTGCCGAAGTGGAAGCTTCGGGGGACGTGAGGATATTCTTGGGATCCCTCTGTGGGCTGCCAGGTAATTATACTAGGCCCATGAGAGGTTAAGATCTGCGTTAGAAGGACCAAGAGTATGCCTTGGTTGCTATGCGAGCAACCTAAAGACTGGGATGGATTAGCGTGGAGTCGACGATTCTTGTTTTTGCCCTAGATAGCACATCGCCGACTACCTACCATCTTTAGTCAATCGTGTACGTGCGGAAAGGCAGGGAACCCCCAACAGACCATGTGCTTGCTATCGAGTCATGGGTGAGGTTGGCCCGTAGGAAAGTGGGCTATAGTGGGGCCGGGGAGTGGTTCTTATACATGATTTTTCTTGGATTGCCTTTCAGTAGTTGAGGGAGGGGTCACGTGGGACCATAGCCACGGGTACAAAAACAGACCTTGATATCTGCATCGGCAGACGATTTAAAGCTCCCGACCGAGTTCCGTATTTCTTGATTTGCCCTGGCACAGAACTCGGATGGCACATTGGGGGAACATGTGCGTCTAGACATGGAAAACGATTCACGATACATACGTGGGATCAAGGGCGCGGTTGACGGGTGGCGTAATCCATAGTTGTCCTAGGTGGCCAAAACCCAAACCGAGACACGGAAACGTTCATTAGGTAGCATAATCCCTAGCGGTCCTAGGTGGCATAAATCCTAAGTGGACGCGCGATAGTTCATGATAAGGAAACACAACTAGATCAAGGGTTGCAGTCCAAAACAACTTCAAGGATAAACCCTTTACATGGGAAAGCCCGTACAACCTACGACAAAGGACTGAACTTATACATGGAAAGAAACATATGAGTTGAGTAACCTATATATGCGGCATATTAGGTTGACATGGACCGTTACACGACTTTTGAGTAAGGGTCATTCACGGATAACACGTAATACAGTTGGGGTACTAGTACGGTAGGTGCAGAGCGGATATACAGGATAGATGCCATGGGACGTTATACGCGATAGATATCTTGGGATATTATACTTGATAGAAACCTCACAATGTGATACCTTGTTTTATCTTGACACCGTAGTTTATCACGACACCCTAGTTTATCTGAGTTCAGTAGTTCATCCTGTTATTTTGATTTAGCTTATCTATCTTGTTATCATGCTTATGTTCATCTCAGTTTCTCATGTCAGTTAACTTTACTAGTTTTTATACTAATAGTAGATAGGGCTTACTCAGTCTTTTTGACTGACCCGTTTTGTTTCGCCTCTTTTCTTCCGTTTCCCCCCGCAGGTTACAGGGAGGAAATACTGTTGTTTAGTTCGGACTTCTTCTGCTTGAAGGTCATCATGGATGGCTTGGATTTTTCTTGGCTATGGCTACTTTACTGCTTTTTCTTGGGGAATAATTTATGAAAAAGTCTTTATGCTTCTTTATTATTGCAAGACAGGTTTTGATGTACTCTGATGTAAAAGGCTTTAGACCTTATTTATTCATGTTATGAAAGTTTGATTTTACTTCCGCTATTTTATATATGTTCTGTCTTGTAATATTTCTGTGCATATTTACCAATAATACTCCTCCAAACCTAGTGCATTCCCTTTGTGAGTGACCCTAGCGGAGGTGGGGTGTTACAAACAAAGTCGAAAGTGGTTTGATTAACCAACTCCACTTTCAATCTGGCTTCCATTCTTCAACTTTTCAGTTTCTAAGAATTCTCAAATTCTTCAAAAATTTGGCTAACACCATAAATTTTTGAAAAATTTCGCCATAATCTCCTTTGTACGAGGAGGGTTTTGGAAATTTATTGGGCCGTATTAGGTACCCAATAAATCCTATAAAGCATACACATAATTATAGTTATATATTCTGGTGTTTACAGGGGAGCGTGTATAGATAATAACTCCAGAGAATAAATTCTCGTCACCCTGTCTAAGCCTGAGGGAGTGTGTATTTATAGTTGCTCCAAAGAATACATTCTCGTCACCTCGTCCCGTGTGGGAAATAAATAATCCATGTTCCGTATCTAATGACTAGAGAGACGTGATTATTGTCAACTCCAGACCCGTGTGGGGTTTTTATCAATCTGGCAATTTATCATTACAATTTAAATAGTCCATGTCAGTCCTCATTTCAACCTGTAAAATATAGTCATTGCCATACAAGCCTCTCGCTCGTATGGTAAATCTTCAACCTCGTCACACAAGCTCCAAATGCTTATATGGTATATGATGAAGTATGCCTATCTTCAAGAAGTATGCCATGTAGTATAGTTCAAAATTAATTGTTACTATCCTATGGCGACATTTATTAATTACACACAGAATAACCAGCACTCCATATCCAATGGCATTCACAAGAGTGGATATAATAATAAAATTGCGCATCCAACTCATTAAGGTTTACCTATTTGTCGGGCACGCGAATAAAATCTTTACTCAACAGCTAATCCATTTACCTGTCCAAACATATATAATGCACATGTATATATTTCTAATTAATTCTCTAATCAGTTCAATGTGTGATTTATTCGAATAAATTCTACCATTCATTCCCTTATTGTTTTAATTAACTATCGTTATAATAATTTGATTAACCAATCCACAATCCCACAACACAAACATCAATCAATTTATTTTTAACTTTTCATAAATATATTAGTTAATTTATATATTCTTTTAAAATCATTCAGGCTATATAATTAAAATTCTACATCCATGAAATGAAAACAACAAAATAGAGAACACAATGGAAATTGCAAAATATGGTAATTGTACCTTGCACTAGAGTCAATCAGAGAAATCCACTCTGCACTTAGGATAGGCTTTCTCAAAGCTTTCTTCTGCTTCCCAAGTATAGTCTCGCGGATCTCCACTCCATTGCACTTTGACTAAGTGAACATTTTTGTTCCTCAGCTCTCTGGTTTCTTTGCCAATTATCTTGAGCGGCTCTTTTCTCACAGACAATTCGGGAGTAATATCTATATCCCATTGAGCTACTTCTTCCACGATCAAATCGGGATCATGTACATGCTTTCGAAGTTGAGATACGTGAAATACATCATGTACTCCAGGCAACCAATCTGGTAACTGAACCCTATAAGTGAGAGTTCCAATACGTTCTAGAATAGGAAACGGGCCAATGAATTTAGGCGCCAATTTTCCTGTCTTACCGAATCGGATCACTCCTCTCATCGGAGATACCTTCAAATAAACATAGTCGCCAATAGCGAATGATATATCTCTTCTTCTCTTATCTGCATAGCTATTTTGTCAGCTTTGAGCGGCTAGTAATCGTTTCTTAACGAAGTCGACTTTATCCCCAGCGTCGCGAAACATATCTGGCCCCAATACAAGTCTGTTACTAGGTTCCACCCAACAAGCAAGGGATCTGCATGGTCTACCATACAATGCTTCGAATGGTGACATGGTCAGGCTTTCTTGGTAGCTGTTGTTGTATGAGAACTCGGCCAAATGCAAATGGTCTTCCCATGATCCGCCAAAATCTAAAATACAAGCCCGCAATAAATCTTCTAGAATACGATTCACCCTCTCAGTTTGACCATCGGTCTGAGGATGATATGCGGTGCTCAAGTTCAGTTTCGTTCCCAATTCTGCTTGGAATGCTTCCCAGAATTTACTGGTAAAAATCGGGTCATGATCAGTAACGATGCTCATAGGAACTCCGTGCAGTCTAACAATTTCTTTGAAATATATCTACGCCAGACTCTGAGCAGTTCTGTTTGATCTGACAAGTATGAAATGGGCGGTCTTCGTGAAAAGATCTACGATCACCCAAATACGTTCATTTCCTTTCCTGGTTCTGGGAAAACCATCTATGAAATCCATAGAAATCTATTCCCATTTTCCACCTGGTACTTCTAAAGGTTGCAACAACCCGGCGAGTTTCTGCTGATCGCTTTTGACTTGCTGACAAGTGGAACACCGGCTAACATATATAGAGATATCTCTTTTCATCGCCTTCCACCAGAAAGTTTGCTTAAGGTCATTATACATTTTGCTAACCCCTGGATGGATACTCAATTTTGACTTGTGGCATTCATCAAGAACTTCTCTTTTGAGCTCGGAGACGTCAAGAACACAAATCTTTCCTTTTAATATAAGAATTCCCACGTTATCCACTTGGAAACTGGATGCGTCGCCTTTTTGAATTCTTTTGATCATCTCCCTAACAAAATTATCATCTTTCTGTAGAATGGAGATCTTGTCAATCAACGAAGTCGTAATAATAAAACTGACGATTATTACATTCTTTCTACTCAGCACATCAGCCACAACATTGGCTTTCCCTGGAGTTTACAAAATCTCAAAATCGTACGCTGTAAGAAATTCTAGCCAACGCTGCTGCCTCAGATTCAAATCCTTCTGGGCGAACAAATACTTCAATGACTGATGGTCTGTATACATTTCAAATTTCTCACCCAAAAGATAGTGCCTCTAGATTTTCAACGCAAAGACGATGGCTAACAACTCAAGATCATGAGTAATGTAGTTTTTCTCATGTGGTTTCAGCTGACGGCTTGCATAAGATATCACTTGACCTCTTTGCATTAATACTGCTCCAAGGCCTTCTCTAGATGCGTCAGTCCAGACTTTCAAGTCCTCATTGCCATCTATTATTGTTAACACTGGAGCAGTTGTCAGTTTCAGCTTCAGCTCTTGGAAAGCTTCCTCACATACCGGAGTCCAATTGAATCTCGAATGTTTCTTAGTCAGTTTCGTTAAGGAACTAGATGTCTTCGCAAAATCCTTAATGAAATTCCTATAATAACTGGCCAACCCGAGAAAACTTCTGACTTCTGTGGGTGTACGAGGCTATTTCCAATTTAGAATAGCAGTGATTTTACTGGATCCACTGAAATTCCTTGTTTTGACACGACGTGGCCAAGAAATTTAACTTCTTCTTGCTAGAATATACATTTGGAAAACTTTGCTTTTAAAACATTCCTTCGCAGAATTTCTAACACTTGTTCCAAAAGTTTTTCATGTTCGCTTTCTGACTTAGAGAAGATCAGGATATCATCAATGAAAACCAGAACGAATTTGTTCAAAACTGCTCTGAATACTCTATTCATCAGATCGACGAAATAAGCTGGAGCGTTACATAAGCCGAACGACATTACTAACCACTCATAGAATAAGTCTGGACCTCAAAATGCTGTCAAAGGAACACACTCTTTGGCAATACGAAGCTGATGGAAACCTGTAGCTGGGTCCATTCGTGAAAACAGTTGTGCGCCATTCAATTGATCCAACAAATCATCAATCCGCGGCAATGGATATTTATTTTTCAATGTCTGCTTATTCAAGTCACGATAATCTACAAATAGTCTGAGAGTACCGTCTGACTTCGGGACAAATACCACTGCAGCCCCCCAATCAGAGAAACTAGGTCTGATCAGACCTTTCCATACAAGTTGTCGAGTTTGATTATCTAACTCATCTTTCTCTTTCAAGGTCATTCTTCGAATAGCGTGAACCACTGGCCTTGAATTGGGGACTAAAGCGATCTTGAAATCAATTTCTCTCTGCGGAGGTAAGCTAACAACTTCTTCGAACACATCCGCATAGTTCTTGACAACTGGTATATTTTTAATGTCGACCGGAATATCCTCCGCAACAACAGGAACAGGTTCTATTTGAGCAAGAGAAACATCCAAAGCTGACCAAAAATCTTTTCTATTTGAATTCGGTCCTTCACATGGAATGGTTATATAATTGCCGGATTTAATCTTCGCCCTTACGACTCTGTCGGCGCATTTAACCTCAGCTTCGTATTTAGTTACCCAATCCATCCCCAGAATAAGATCAAATTCTGTAAAATTCATGATGATCACGATAGTGGGGAATCGATAACAGGAAAAAGAAACAGGCACTCCACAAACCCAACTGAGATTGAGGGAACCGCCAACCGGATTATGTACAGTCATTTTTGTTTTGAGCTTTCTCAAATTCAAATCCAATTTCTTAACCGCATTCTTTCCAATAATGCTTCGCGACGCGCCTGTATCAAACAGTACTTTAACTGGAATATCTTTGACAGTAAGCATGCCTTCTAAAACATCTTACTTTCTCTGACTAGTAGAGGGTTAAGAAGTTTCAACCACTTCATTTACTTGAGCCACTTTGGCCGTTTTCAACAACCAGCAGTCTCGTTTTATATGACCAGCCTGATGACAAAGATTGCATTTCCTATTTTTCTGAAACTTAATCTTGGGTCTAGATTTATCCTACTTTCGTTTGTCCCAGGATTTGCAATTTATCGCCAAATGCCCTTGCTTATTGCAGCTCGAGAATGTGGCAATTGTTGTTGGTCCTTTCTCAGACTTAACCTTTTCCTCTTGGCTTTAGGCTTCTTTCTGACCCCAGACGTCGTACTTGTCTCTAGGCTATCAGTTTTGAATTTTCTTTTGTTGCTAGAACTACATTCGTCTTCGTCTCGCAACATACCCTTTTTATCAAGATCTTCATATTGGTAAGCCATGTATATCATTTCAGAAAAAGGAAGCCTCGCATGTCTTATTACACTATTCTGATACTTTCTTCGAAGGCCATGAATAAACATCAGATTCTTCCTCTTCGGATTCTCAATTAGATGAGGGGAAAAATGAGAAAGTTCATTGAATTTCTTATGATATTCTGGAATATACATAACTCCTTGGATCAGATAGTAGAATTCATCACATAACCGCTCAGTTGCTTCTGGAGGAGTAAATCTTTCTTGAAAAATTTCTTTAAATCTGTCCCAGGTAATATTACCTTCTGGATCATTCTTAATGACCGTTTCCCACCAGAACAAAGCTTTGTCTTTGAGTGCCCAAGATGCCAGTAATCTTTTCTGATCATCTCTTAGCCGGAGATGCTCAAGAATTCTTTCTGCATAACGCATCCAATCCTGGGTTTGACTAATGGATTCATTCCCCGAAAATGGTACTCCACCCAGATTTCGATACTTCTTTAATTAAGCTTCTAGATTTTGTTCTGCATTCCTTCTGTTTCTGACATTCATTTTCTAGTACTTCTGCAAATAGCAGATCTAGTGTCAGGTCACAGAAAAGATATTATATAGCATAGAAACAAATAACTGAATGTAAATGTGTCTATCGAGGTGTATTTCATTTTGCTATCTCACACTAGGATATTACTGATCCTATCTGTAATGAGCTACTCGTTCTAGAACACTACTAGTTCTATTTCTGACGAGCTCATTCATATGTTATATTTCAGGCTTAACCAAAGCTCTGATACCACGTTTGTGATGACCCAAACCCCGTAACACGGTGGCAAGGGTAATCTTTGGGAATATAACACATAAACAGATAACAGCAGAATAGAAATAAATAAATACATCAGATAATGTACAACAGAATATACTGGATAAACATAAACATCAGAATTACACAAAATACAGGATCATATTTAGTACAAATACAGTTCAGCTATACATAAATATCTACAGCGGAAAACAACATAATATGTACAATAGGAGCTGAACAGCATAAAAAGAGATAAATGATAGAATCCATCTTCAGCTCCAGCTATCCAGAAAGAGCCTGCTAAACCTGAATACAAGGCTGCCCATGTAGAAAAAGGGGCACCCGAGTTTGCAAGTGAAACAAACTACGAGTCAGTCATGGGACTAGTATGAGAAATCTACTTAACACATTTTACAATATGGCAAATCATAGGACCACGCCACTTTCGCGGAACGAGTTTACTCCAGTGATTTTCAGTGCTTTAAAACAAGTAAATCATTTAAACATCGCTATGCTTTTTATAAAAATGAAGCCATTATAAGAATCAGGTCCCATCACACAATGCAACACAAACCGGAGGATAGAGTTTTACCTTATAATGGCAAAAATATGCTTGATACGATCAAAACAAATCATTTGATATTATTGCTAGTGTTTATATGTTTCAAAAACAATTTTAATCATAACTATCAATCATAGACGGCATTAATGCCCCATACCACTATGTCGCAATATATAGGTATACAATCAAAATCGCACGATGTCGTATTTGGAAATTGGATTTCCGTCATGAACCGAGGCCAAGGATAGTCCTTACCGCTTCGAGACGCTCTAGCTCGCCACCCAGGCAAGCGCGCAGGCAAGCCTTGGATCGTCAGGGTCGGTCCACTGATGTGGATTATTATACCTGAACACTACGTTTCCCCGCCCTTTGGGGCGTAAATGAGTCAACGAATGACTCCATTGGTCCCGGATCGACCGATATAACCGAGGTACCTTGCAACAACAACAACCACACAGGTGAAATTAATATAAATGTTAGGGCTGGTAGGTCACTGACACCACCCTAGCTAGAAGGAAACGCATGTCCTCCCTGATGTCCTATTCCGTTTCTTGTCCATACCGAGGAGTGAGGATCGCGAAACAACGATAAAACACAAAGCTATGCCACACAGGCGGTGCTTTAATCATCAACCAAAAAGCTCTGCTTTTCAACAAAAGCTTTGATCATAGCATCTCTGTATGCCACGTTGTCAATATACAACGTTAGACACACGTTCATTTACAAGTCCGTTCTGGGTCTGAACGAAACCGAAGGGTCTTTATTCCTCGCTCATCCGTACAACCAACACGTACGCCCGGACGGTTACTACTTCAACCCCTTCTAGGTAGCTACTCCTATCTTGAGCATCAATAGCACCCCTCCATTCGACGTGAAGGTCATCGGCCTTGGACCGTCTTCATATCTTCGACGTTTAAGAGTCGACCAATTATTTGAAATGAGAATTAACTCGATCTTTTCAAATAATTCTCGTATATTTAATATTTCAAATCAATTCATTTCAATGGTTAAATTATTCAACATCAATTATTCAGTTCATTAATTGTAATTTTCACGCCAAACACATTCAACCATCAAATATCTAACAAACCGGGTAAATCCGGTTTATTTCCATTCCATATCGTTTATAATATTTAGTCATGATTTATCGCTATTTTTATTTATTTAAAAATAGCCAATTCATTCAAAATGACGCTTCAGGCCATAACGCGGTCGTAGCGCTGTTTTTCTTCAAATTTAATTTACACATATCTGAAAATCTAACTGTTGGATCTTAACAAATTTTATATCATTAGAAAGATCTTTTCAAAACGAATCCAACGGTTTCAGTTTTGGGGAAATCCGACGGTCGGATCTCCCGCAATAATCATTTGAAGTTTCGATTTCAAATATCGAACTACAGCGTCGTTATTCGATTTATTTTAGTTATAATTATATATATAATTATAATCGATTCTGGCGCTATTTTTATTTAGATTTGAATTAAACATTCTAGACTATTCAACCGTTGGATCTTTACAAAGTTTGTGCCATTGGAAAGATATTTCCACGGCGAACCCAAGGGTTGTAGTTTAAGGAAAATCCGATGGTCGGATCTCCCGCAATCATCGTTTGAAATCACGGTTTCAAAATACGAACTACAGCTTTGCTATTCGATACATTATAATTATAATTATATATATATAATTATAATCGATTCTTCGATTTCAAAACCATATTCATTTCATACATTTGATAAAAATGATATTTTTATCCAACGTATATTTATTTCATCACATCACTATTTTTACCAATTCATATATACGATAAAAATGTGATTTTTAATATAAAACAATTTATTTCAAAACATGATTATTTTTCAATACATGAATTTCTATTCAACAAATGAAAATAAATCAAACACAGAAAGATTTCAGGAAATTTCGGCAGCACAATGGCAGGGTAGTTAAAACCGGGACCGTATCGATGTACGGCTCCTCGCTCTACCTTAAACCCTTGCAGTTTTTGACAATAGGGATTCATGCATCTAGTTCGCACGTAGGCGGCATGTTTTATTTCCATTTCCACAACCTATTCTATTTTTATTTTCAACCACAAATGGGTAATTTTCAACCACAATCAAACATAACAACCATTCACATTATTCACCAAATTTCACATCAACCAAATAATCTAAACAACAACACAACCAATAAATATCGTCCATGGTCTATGGACGAGGGGAGTATAATTATATATATATATATATATATATATATATATATATATATATATATCCGTATATAAATATATTTCAATTCACTTCAATTCATTTCAATTTCATTTCATTGCATATATAATTTTTACAACGCATATATAACTTATACATCGAACATACAACTTATACAATGCTTATACTTGAGGTGTACAACGCTTATATAACTCATACATCGACTACATAATTTATACATCGTTGTTTTCCATACCGTTTATAACATAGAAATCTCACATTGCGTTTCGCGTTGCCAAAAATTGTAGAAGGCTCAGAAAAATATGAGGTCTCTTCTAGAATGTAGAGAGTGTCGACACGGTCCCGATGTCTCCTGTTTCATCGAATTTCGTCAACACATGAAAAAGATACGATTTTTCAAATTTTGCAACACTTAAAAGTGTAATTTTCAGTTTGAATTGGCCAAAGCCGTTACCTCTATTCCTCGTTCAAGACTAGGTTTGTCGATATCTTTTGATTCGCTGCACGGGAGGAGGATCGGGTTGTACCACTTGAAAGAGGATCGAGGGGGCTTCAGGCGCGTGGTGGTGGCTGGCGATTCGGTGGGGCCAGGTGGTCACGGCGGCGCTCCAAAGTGGGCAACTTCCTGGGCTCGCAACATGGGCTACACGCAACAGGGGTGGGCGAAATGGGTATGGATGTGAAGAGGGAGGAGAGAGCTTTCAAGACCAGGTGGTGGCGCTCGATTCCATTGAGAGATGGAGGAGAAATCGAAGAGAGATGGTTGGGAGGGTGGTCGTCGTTCGCTGGAGCGGGGAGAGAGAGTGTTCCGCCTTTTTCTTTTTTTTATAAAAATATGATTGGTCCGTGATATTTATAACTTCCAAAATAGTGTTTCTCCATACGAACTCCAATCCAAACCCAACGACTGTCACCCCAAGCTAAATATCCCCCCTTCCGAACACAACGGTATATGTTTCGTACGCCAATTCGACTGTTACAGACAGTTATTCTTCAAATTAAAACATAAAACATTCAATATTTGATTTGAACATACATTTCAATTTGCCAGGGCCACATACTGCTTCTAAAAATTCCCGAAAAATAAATCTAGCTATGTTTTGACGATATGGTCCCAACAAAACTAGTTTCGTCGAATTCTGAGACAGTTTGAAAAATGGCCCTTTTCTGGTCGATCCAATTTAACTATAATTGACCAAAACACATTTTCCTTTGCCACGCTCACATATTAACTTCAAAAATTATGAAATTTGAAACCTAGCAATAATTTGACATCCCGGATCCAACAAAAGTGGTTTCATCGAATTCTGAGGTCGTATGCAAAATGTCTATTAACGAAGTCGATATACTCTCTATAGCGACCTTCCTGAAAATTCATTTGGCCATAACTTTTGATTCCCACTATGAAACTTTGATTTTTCAGATTCGTTAGAAAGATATTCACTAACAGATTTAAATATTTTTGGTTTCACTCAAATCCATTTTATTTTGCACCTGGTATAGTCAGTTAAATTTTGAATTCAATTTTTGAAACTGCAGCGCCATTTCAGGCCTTGTTTATAATTTATAATAGTTATTTTTTATTTTCAAACATCGATTCAAACATACTTTTCGTCACTATTATTTAAAATATTTATTCAAATATTTAAAATCCAATATTTTAGCCAATTTAAATTTTTTTAACTGGTTCAGATTTTCCGGGTTGTTACATTTCGATACGAACCCAACGGTTCCGGTTTCAGGAGGATCCGACGGTCGGATCTCCCGTAATATCCATTCGAAGTCAACGGTCGAAATTCACGAACTACCGCAGCGCGGCGCGTTCTATTCAGGCCATTATATTATATATATAGTATATGTAATATATATTTCGTCGATTTCCTTTTAAAACGTATTTTAAAAATCGTTTAAGTTCATTTCAAATCGATTTCAATTTAAATCGATTTCAATTCAATTCGATTTTAAATTCAATTCAAAATGATTGCTATTCTATTTCAATTAAATTCGAATTTCAACTCATTTCAATTTAATTCGAATTTCAATTCATTTTAATTAAATTCGAATTTCAATTCATTTCAATTAAATTCGAATTTCAAATCTATTTCAATTTAATTCGAATTTCAATTCATTTCATTTTAATTCGAATTTCAAATCTATTTCAATTTGATTTGAATTTCAAATCATTTCAATATTCATTGAAAAATGAATAAAATCGATATAAATATCGTTCACGTCAAAATGGCGCAAATCTGATCAACACAGCTTCATATATTTCTATTTTCAAATATTCTATTTCAAATATTTCTTTATCAAATATTTCTATTTCAAAACTGGAATGAAGCCCAATCAATTACCATAGATTTTATTTCTATGGATTTCCATACAACGCATGTATATATCAACGATGACAAATAATCAACCATCATCCCAAGTGCATTCTACACTGTATAAGCATCAAATATAAATATTTGACGCTTATAACAGCCTGTCAATCAATCGATCGACATTACAACTAATTATTGGGATTAGTGTATGTCATATCATCCCAATACCCGTGTGGGGTTTCAACACAGATTTTATTTGTGCAGTTGGGCGATGTGTAAAATTTATCGTCCCAATCAATATCAGCCAAATGTGTGTATATAAACAAATCGTCCGATTTGTTTATATTCATTTCCTTTTAAATACACGTTAAAAATTCTATTTTCAACTATAAAATATTTTTAACTACGTAAATATTTTATTTCATTTCACATCAAATCACACAATCAACTACACATCAAAATCAAACAAACAAGCATACAAGCCGTCCATGGTCTGTGGACGACGGGTGTCGGGTGCTGCTAAGCACCGTCTGCATCCTAGTATATATTTCAACTAGAAATAAAATAAATTAAAAATGAGGAGTTCTCACAGAGGGTTCCGCTCCATCGTGCTTTACTATTGAACTGTCTGGATCTGCTTGAAATTCCTATGCAGTTCTTTTCACGTTGTTCAAATAAAAATTATATTTTTATCACTTCATTCAATAAATAAAAATCGTATTTTTATTTCTTCTTTATATATATTTTCTCGATGCTTCATTCTATATAAAAAATATATTTTATATTTCTATTTCATATATAAAGATCGAATTTTTATTATCATCTATATAAAAATCACATTTTTATTTCAACATATATATGATAAAAATCAGATTTTTATTTCGCTACATAATTAAAGATCAAATTTTTATTATTTAAATAATATAAAAATCGTATTTTTATTCTTTCTATACTATAAAAATCATATGTTTAACCTTCTACCAATATAAAAATTATATTTTTAACCTTTCTATATTATAAAAATTATATTTATATTCTTTCTATATTATAAAAATTATATTTTTTCTATCTTAAGAATCCCTTCTTTTTGTTTTCAAAAATCACTTCTTCCTTTATTTGACCATCGTATAAAGATTATATTTTTACTCATTAAAAATATTACTTCATAGATATAAAAATTGTATTTTTACCTAACTAAAAATCTAATTTTTATTCACATGAATCTTATATAAAAATATAATATTTTTATTACCATTCAACTATAAAAATCCTACGGTATTCTTATAAAGTAAAAAATCCAAATTTTATAGTCTTATCTTAAAGATCCGAGCTATATACGATTAAAAATCGTAGCTTTATATTTCACTATGTGTATAAGGCTATTTTCCTTTGTTTTTGAAACCCAATTTCATAGAAAACAAGTAGAGATGACCAGAAAAAGCTTACAGTCGATGGGTGATTAGCCTGAGGTGGCGCTGGTTGCCTTAAGTCGACAGAGGAGGAGAAAGGAATGTAGGAGACGCGAGAGGGAGGGTGCGGCGCTGTCTCGCTGGAGGCGGCGATTTAGTGGATTAGGGAGGGGGATCGCGTCGAGTAGAAGAAGGGGTGGAAGGAGGAGAAGGGGGGCGGAGTCGGGTGCTCTGCCTTGGGCGGCGGCGGCGATTTGAGGGGGGGCGATGGCAGCGGCGGCCCCCCATCGCTCTCCTCTTCCCTTTTTTTCTTTATGTTGAAAATGAAAACGGGGGGGGGGGTTTAAGGAGAGAGTATAGAGAGAGGGAGGTTTTTTTATATTTAATAAAAATTTAAATTCCCAAAAAGGGTACTTTTAATTTCGACCTCGAAACGGGAACCACCGACTATCGTCCCTAGCATTTTACCCCCATTCCGAACACAATGGGATATGTATCGTAGGCTGATTCGATCGTTTCGATCAGTTTTCGTCAAAATCAACATATAACTCTATATATTGAATTTGAACGCACATTTCAATTTACTGGGGTCACGTATAGTCTCTAAAAATTCCCGAAAAATATTTTCAAGCCTCGTATTGACGATACGGTCCAAACAAAACTAATTTCATTGTTTTCTGAGATAGTTTGAAAAATGGCCATTTTCAGGTCGAGTAAAATCAACTGAAACTGGTCAAACGCGTTTTCCTTTGCCACACTCACATATTAAATCAAAAAATTACGAAAATTGGAATCTAGCAATAACTTGACATCCCGGATCCAACAAAAGTGGTTTCGTCGAAATCCGAGGTCGTTTGCAAAATTCTCATTTTTAACGGCTAGAATTCCCTAGCGACTATTCTGAAAATTCATTTGGACATATCTTTTGTTTCCCGCTATGAAATTTTGATTTGTCGGATTCGTTGGAAAGATATTCTCAGTTAGATTCTATTATTTTTGGTTTCGCTAAAATCCGGTTTATTTTGAATCCTGTACATTTATTTGAATTTTGAAATCGAATTATCGAACTACCGCGCCATTTTCATTTCCTTTTATAATTTAAAATAAATATTTATATTCTAACGACGATATATATAAATATATACGTTCGAATTCTATTAAAAATAAAAATTTTCGTCGATATTATTTAAAATAATTCATTTTAAATATTCCAAATTCGCTAAAATTGCCAAAATAAAATTTTTAAATTGGCTCAGAATTTCCGGGTTGTTACAATCTCCCTAACTTAAAACTTTTCATCCCCGAAAAGGAACGAAGCTGAAAGTTGTTTTACAAATCAACTCAACTTCCATTATTTTCATTACGGCTTAAGTTCTTCAACTTTTCAATTTCTAAGAACTTTTCAAATTTTACAAAAAATTGGCTAACACCCTAAATTTTAGAAAAATTTCGCCATAACCTCCCTTGCACCGGGGACTTCGGGATATTTCATATAGCCTCCCATAACCTTCTTCAATCCAAAAGAAAAAGCCAATCGGCTCATAAAATCACCCAAAACTCAAGAAATACAATAAACATGTACCTATTTGTCGGGCAAACAATTTTATTCCTCTTCTCTAGCCTCCTTGCTATGACCTGTTCAATGTATATACATGTACATGCATGCAAATGCAACAAATTTTCAATACAATTTAATATTTGGTTCAATTTGGCCTAAATTCACCGTTCATTCACATAATGGTTTAAACAAATAATCATACAACATAACCATCAATCAATTAGTGAATTATCATTTCAAACTCATAATTTTGATATATAGTCAAAAATCACATTTTTGGTGCCAAATCACAACAATGTATTCTAGCTATATTTTGGTTCTCACACCAGTCTAATGGAACTATATAGAAATCCCACATTCATTACTCGAAAATAAATACTGATAACGCTGCATGTAACACCCCGAATTTTCTATTAACACTAAAGTTGCTAAAATAATAATAAGTGTGTAGAAGAGGGGATGTATCTATTATGAATATAAAAATATTAATAAGTATGTAAGAGAGGGGATGTATCTAATATGAATATAAAAATATTAATAAGTGTGTAAGAGAGGGGATGTATCTAATATGTATATAAAAACAATAATAAGTGTGTAAAAAGGGGGGGATGTATCTAATGTGTACATTGTAGAATATATATATATATATATATATATATATATATGGGCAGTTAATGCAAACATGAATAGAAGTTTATTAATTTGCTGAGTGTTTGCTGAGTCACTTCTGACTCATTGCTGAGTCAACAAGATAAACCCCATCTTGTCTGAACGGCTGCGGTTATTTCTAGGTTAAATCTAATGGCCTAAATGAATTCTAAAATCTATAAATAAGTGGGTAGACCCTAGACCTAAATCACTTGTAAAATTAGAGAAGCTACCGTCATGCTGCTGCCATGGAGTTCAGCATAGCCGTCACAAACTAAGAAGAGGAAGCCTAATCATCTACAACTAAATCTACACAAATCAAATCAAAAGATCTCTCTTTCTCTAATTCTTTTCTTTTGTTGGTGAGTATGATGATTCTCACAAGACTATTACAAACTAATTTGACTCAGTTATGAATGGATCACAAGAAAGTGATGTGATTTGTAATTGTAAATTCTATATATTGTGGATCTCTTATTATGTTATTATGTTGTCGTATGATGTAAATTATATATGCTATGTCATGCTATGTTGTAAATTCTCTTATGCTATGTCGTGCTATGTTGAGAATCATGTCAAGCTATGTTATACTATCATACTATGCCATGTTATAAATCATGCTATATTATGTTGTAAAATCATGATGTTGTTGGAACATGCTTAAAGTTATGTTTTTTTTAATTTAAATGGATCTTGTTTATGGGAATTTTCCTATTAGGTTAGGTGTACCCATAAACTTGAAACTATAATTAAATAAAACTTGATTATGGGAATTTGCCTATTGAGTTAGGTGTACCCATATAAAACCATGTTGTTAAAAAATTAGATGATGTTGATTCACACATGTTCATATGTAAGTTTATGAAAATTGATTGAGATTATATTAGGTGAATTTTGAACAAGTTGACACCTTTAGGTCCATGACATGTATAATCTATGCAAGTTGGACATATGCAAGTTTCACCCCTTATTATGATTCATTTGGTCACATATACATGTTGTTATTATGATAATCTCTTTTATGCTATGAGTTAGGCTATTCGAGTCTAACATATATTTTGCGAATAAACGTTTAAACGTGGGGTAGGGGTGATATTAGGAATTAATAAATTGGGTGCAATTTTGTAAGATTTTGCATACCATGAATGGATGTCCATAATTGAGTCAATTATGGACATTGTTAAAAATTGGAAGTAATTAATAATTCAAGTAGGGAATTATTAAAATTGGGGGAAAGTGGATTATTATTAATAATCAATGCTTAGGACACGAGGTTGGACCCGTTTGTGATGTAAACCTGCCCGGACCCGCCCGGCAAATCCAGTAGTCACAAATGTCGGCCCAATGTGAGAGGTCCTAGGCCCAAACTAAAGCATAACAGTTGTAAAGACACGAGGTTAGACTCTTTTATGGTGTAAGACTGCCCGGACCCGCCAGGCAAATCCAGCTGCCATAAATGCCAGTCTAATGTGAGAGGTCTTTATGAGGTTATGGCCTTAATGAACTAAGAAATACTTAACCAGATAATCATGTAAGGTGGGACATGGGGGTTAAGTAGGTGCCTTGGGTGGCATGAGGAATCTGGTGGTTGCCTTTAGAGGCATTTGAAATACGATTAGACTTAACCAAACACACATGTAAATGAACATGACTAAGTGGGTTAAGTGGGATGGACTAATGGGGACAAGCTTAGGTGGAATGCTTGTGGTAAATAGTGGGGGGCCATTTCAACCAGTATCCCAAAACGTATCTTTGTGGGCTCGACCCAAGTCGAGGACGGGACACGCATACTGGGTTTGACTATAAGAGGCCAAAACAGGGAGCGGTGGCAACGCAAGTCCAACGGGTTTCATATGCGTGTGTGGACCTGGGCTGGTAGGTAAGACGTTGTTGCATCATGTAGGTATAAGCCGTGCATGTCCGTTGTATCAGGTTGCCACTTTAGGGGAGTGATACACCCCACTGTGGGGCCAGCACGGGTATCTACGAGTTAGGGAGCCGATCGAATAATGGGAAGAAGGGTACACCTAGTGGAGATAGGGGCAGGCGGCACCTATGTAGTCAGCTAGGGGTACGTAAAGCCATTGGGAAAGTTTCTAAGTGAAGCTAAGTGGGATGAATCTTTAGGGTGACTGGTGTGGTGCAGTATAGTGTTTATCCTTTAGTATTTAGGAGCGCCTATAACGTTGCCTTTAGCGATTGTCTATGTCCTTAATCTGCTCTTCATAGACATTTTCTTGTTTTCCAGCTTATGCCTTAGTCCAGTTATTTTGGTAATAGTATTGTAGAATTATCATATTCACCAGACTTTATGTCTGACCCCCTCTTTTCCATCCTTTTTCTCCCTTCAGGTCCGCAGGTTGGGCCAAGTTCTAGTGGAGTCTAGTTGGATCGCTTATCTTCTGGAAAGCTTGGACTGTTGAAGTAAAGTCCAGCTTGTTATCTTTCTTTTTAATGGCTATTCATGTAATGGGATTATATACTTGTTTTATCAAGATAGATATTGTACTTGACATTGAATATGGTGTTATGATGTAATCAAACATGTTTTGACTTCTGCTACAATGAAATAAAGTTTTTGAATTTCCAAGTACTATTTTATATCTGTCTTGTTGTAATTTTACTGTTCTATATTCACTTAAAACCTCCATGGAAGTTAATGCATTCCCTTTGTGAGTGACATTAATGGACGTGGGGTGTTACACTGCAGCATTATCAAAATCATCCCCGGGCGACTAGAGTGTGATTCTATACCTATCCAGTATATTAAAGCTTCGAATACACATTTGCAAGGCGTATATGCAAAATCTTTATATATTGGATTGTCCAAATTTAATACAAACAAAATAATCAAATACGTATAATTGGATTTTAACTTTCAAAACAAAGTTTGTTTTCATCTTTAAAAATATACTCTTCACACTCGTTCTAGGATACTACTGATCCTATCTCTAACGAGTCATTCTCATTGGATATTACTAATCAAATTTCTGATGAATTCTTTCATACGGGTTCTAATGTGTCTTGTTCTCGAGCTCTGTAAACCAGAGCTCTGATACCACCTGTAATGATCCAACGAAACCCGGTAGGCTTTGCAACCATCCCTTCATCCCCCAAAGCAGCAGGTAATACCCACCGTGGCTCTCAGTGGTCCCCCATTACGCTTGTATTACGGCGACCCTCTCGAGCCTCTCGGCCAATACCTAATCAACCCTCAACAGGGACATGTAGGGGTAAGAGTCTCCCGTTCGCCACCAAACTGCAAAGCAAGAACCCCCCATCATGCGTACCCAGCCTACGTAGGACCAGCAACAAGAACTAGTGATACTTCATATCTAACACCACGGTGTTATCGGTAAATTCAATTACCATTTCATGTTTAAATCTAATTAAAGATTTAACTATCGTCTGGGGTAAAACTGGTGATACTCCATTCTCGATCATTCCTTGAATTTGATAATTTTAATTATCAAATTCATTTTTTCAATCTATTTAAAGATTCATTAAAACTCCACTTAGTTTTAATCTTTAAATGGGTTAAAGAACCAATGTCTTTTAAAACACGGTTCACGATAAACCCAAAATCGCATTTCATTTCCACCAGCCTTTAACCGTAAATTAGCAAGTGAACAATTCCCTAAGTAACAACCCCGAAGGCCGAAACCAATATAAGATCAATAACCTGGAAACCATTCATCTTAACTAATCTTTAGTTAATTTCTGATTTTCTTAACTCCATTGGGTCTAAGAGCAGTATTATTAAAGATACCGTTCACGACAACCCAAAATCACATTCCATTAATTGTCGGGTTAAAGAACAAATGTTATTTAAAACACCGTTCACGATAAACCCAAAAATCAATTCCAATTAAATATTGTTTAATTGGTACACTTCATTAAATCTAAATAAAAAGATTTAATCTTTTTCCCAACTGGTTTTAAGAACAGTGTTAATGAAGACACCATTCACGACAAGCCCAAATCCTATTTGATATTAAATAGAAGGCTCTGAATAGAAAATATATTGGCTTATATTCAATATCAAGTTCTACGACCAACAAATATCGTATTGGAAATGTAAGAACCCGTAACTTCCCCAGTAAGGAAATAGCGGATACTTTGAGAATGACACACAAAAGAACACAGCCGGAAGAACATTTCATTGTATATTAGAACAATTTCATCAGATTACAAGAATATACAGAGTAATGAATAAATATTACACATTATAAAATATCTGAGATTACAATAAATTACATAGCAGCGGAAAATAATACAAAACACAACTGAAGGAGATATACAGATATAAAGCTTTCCGGATATCGTTCCAGTTGTAGCAGGACCCCGTAAATATAAATCTGCAAAACCAAAACTACTAGCTGCCCGTGTCGAAAATAAGGGCACCCAGAGTTTAGGTTAAAACAATAAACTCCAGGTCAGTCAGGTGACTAGTGTGAGAACTAAAACAGTTACTAATCTTTATTTTAAAGTTAGGTAAATAAAGGGACCACACCGTATAACACAGAACAGGTTTCCTCCCAAGAATACCAGTGCATAAAACAACAGCGCGAAGCTAAATAAAGAAAAATGAAGCTATTATAAGACCCAGGTCCCATCACACAATGCAACGCAAGCCGGAGGATAGGGTTTTTACCTTATAATAGCCAAGAATGCTTGGTACGTGAAATTTTATCTTTTGTTGTTAATATAAGTGTATAGTGTCAAAACAATTTTAAATCATAAGTATCAATCATAGACGGCATTAATGCCCCATACCACTATGTCGCCATATATAGGTATACAATCAGAACCACAAAGTCACGTATTGGAAGTTGGATTTCCATCTATGAACCGAGGCAAAAGATAGTCCTCTACCGATTCGAGACAATCTAGCCCATGTCTCAGGATCAGAACGCATCAACCCTTTGGATCGTCAGGGTCGGTCCACTGTGACGGCAAGGAATTTCGCTCGGTCCGAACCAGTCGCTAAACCGATCCAGGCCGTTCGAAACGCCCTATCGTTTGAGAACAGGACAAAACAGAACGCATACAGAAGAACATTTCATTGTATATTACAACAATGCACCAGATTACAAGAATATACAGAGTATAAAAGAATACTACACAGAAATATCAGAAATTTAAATTACATTTAAATACATCGCAGCGGAAAATAATAAAATACACAACTAGAAGAGATATACGGATACAAAGCTTTCTGGATATCATTCCAGCTGTAAACCAGGATCCTATGAATATAAATCTGCAAAACCAAAACTACTAGCTGCCCGTGTCAAAATAGGGGCACCCAGAGTTTAGGTTAAAACAATAAACTCCAGGTCAGTCATGGGACTGGTGTGAGAACTAAAACAGTTAATCTTTATTTTTAAAGTTAGGTAAATCAAGGGACCACGCCGTATAACACGGAACGGGTTTCCTCCCAAGAATACCAGTGCATAAAACAACAGCGCAATGCTAAATAAAGAAAAATGAAGCTATTATAAGACCCAGGTCCTATCACACAATGCAACGCAAGCCGGGGGATAGGGTTTTTACCTTATAATAGCCAAGAATGCTTGATACGTTTAAAAGAAATCATTTGATACTATTATAAGTGTATAGTGTATAAAACAACTTCAAATCATAAGTATCAATCATAGGCGGCATGAGCGTCCCATCCCACCAGGTCGCCATACTAGGCTCTACAAATAAAACCGCAAATGTCACGTATTTGGAAATTGGATTTCCGTCTATGAACCGAGGCAAAAGATAGTCCTCAACCGATTTGTGACTCTCTAGCCCGAGCCACAGGGTCAGAGCGCATCGACCCTTGGAGCGACAGGGCCGGTCCACCAATGTGGATTAAAATGCCTGAACACTACGTTTCCCCGCCCTTTGGGGCGTAAATGAGCCAACTAAATGACTCCATCGGTTCGAGAACGACCGATCAATCCGAGGCGCCTCGCAACAGCAACAACCACATAAGTCAAACTCGTCAGGGCGTGTAAAACCACTGACGCCACTTCTAACTAGAAAGAAACACAAGTCCTCCCTGAGGTCCGTCTCCCGTTTTTGGTTCATACCGGGTGTGAAACTCGCGAAGCAAACGTTACACAAAGCTACGCCACAAAGGCCTTGCTTTGATCATCACCACAAGACTTTGCTTTTCAACAGAAGCCTCGATCATTTGCCACTTAGGCATGCCACACAGGCAATTCACTCCATGCGTTTGATATCCATCAATATATAACCCCTGAGCTCGTACGTCTCAGAGAAGGGCGTTAAGCAAGAGAATAAATTCTCCGCCGCCAAACAGATATATATTTAATAGAGATCAATCACACGGACTAAAATCCAATGTCAGACACACAGTCCATTTACAAGTCCGTTCTGGGTCTGAACGAAACCGGAGGCACCTAGTACCCCGCACATCCATCGATCTCCAAGTACGTCTGGACGATCACCAACTGTTTCCATCTTCTTGGGTGTACAGCCCAATCAAGATCATCAGTTATCACCCAAACGATGTGAAGACCTCCGGTCTTCGACCATCGTCTTCATCTTCGACTTATCGTCGTATCAGTTATTCAGAATGTGATAAACCCGGTCTTTCCGAATAACTCGCGTATATTTTAAATAAGTGTTACACAAACACAACATACGCCTCATTCCAATTCATCAGTCACTAACCGTAAATTAATCAAGAGAATAATTCCCCAAATATTAACCCCGAAGGCCGAAACCAACATCAGATCAATGTCCAGGAAACTATTCTGCTTAGCTAACCGACAGTTAGTTTCTAAATTTCACATTCATAGGGAAATGTTCCCATTAATTTTATCCAAGATAAATTTCTTGAATTTATTCTTTAATCTATTTTTGAATATCAATTCAAACTAGTCGGGATTAGCGAACCTTACCGAAGTAATCATTTGTTTTAATTTCCCAATCCCAACCTATTCATCCCATGAAGTAAAACTGGTTATACTTCATATCTAACACCACGGTGTTATCGGTAAATTCAATTACCGTTTCACATTCAAATCTAATTAAAGATTTAACTATCGCCTGGAGCAAAACTGGTGATACTCCATTCTCGATCATTTCAATCTAATTAAAGATTCATTAAAACTCCACTTAGTTTTAATCTGTGACTGGGTTAAAGAATCAGTGTCATTTAAAACACGGTTCACGATAAACCCAAAATCACATTTCCATTAATTATCGGGTTAAAGAACGAGTGTTATTTAAAACACTGTTCACGATAAACCCAAAAATCAATATCAATTCAATTCCAATTAAATATTATTTAATTGGTAAACTTCATTAAATCTAAATAAAAAGATTTAATCTTTTCTCAACTGGGTTCAAGAACAGTGTTAGTGAAGACACCATTCACGACAAACCCAAATCACATTCGATATTCAATACAAGGCTCTGAATAGAAAATATATCGGCTTATATTCAATATCGAATTCTACGACTAACAAATGTCGTATTGGAAATAACGATATAAATATATATCTTTCAAATTTCCATAACAACACCTGTATAATCACGAATTCCAACATCGAAATATTCCGAAGACAATTTCGATTCAAATCCACTCCAATGCAATCATTGGAATTTTGGTTACTTTTAAAACCCTTTTCGAATTCAATTTATTTATTTAAAAATAAATAGAATTATAATTCTAGTTCAAAACTAGTTCATTTCGATAAAAATCTATTTTTATCTTTTCAAATATGGAGTTTTTCATCCCAATTCTTTCTAAATCATTTCTTATGATTTTACACAAATTATTACTATTTTTAATAATTTTATCAAGGCCCGTACAGTCGATTTCCAACAATGGCCATCGAACTGCACTTATAGCGACCTTTTTCAAATTTGATTTGGACATAATTCCAAATCCAACCGTTAGATTTCTAATTTCTAATATCCGTTAGAAAGCTCTTTTTGATACGAACCCAACGGTTCCGGTTTTAGGAGAATCCGACGGTCGGATCTCCCGTAATGCCCGTTTGAAATAAATGGTCGAAATTCGCGAACTGCCGCGGCGCGGCGCGTTCTATTCAGGCCATTATATTATATATATAATATATATAATATATATATCGTCGATTTCTATTTAAAACGAATTATATAAATAGTTTTGAATTCGTTTCAAAAACATTTTCAACTTCCTTTTCAATTCAAATCAAAATTGAATTCTTCTTTATAAATTCGTTTTAAAATCCATTTCTATTCAATTCAAATTTCAATTCAATTTGAATTCATTTCACTTCGCTTTCAATTCAATTAGAATTCGTTTTCAATTCAATTCATTTCGAAATCGTTTTCAATTCAATTCATTTCGAAATCGATAGAATCGATATAAATCGTTTACGTCAAAATGTTGTCAATCTAATCAACACGGCTTCATAAATTTCTATTTTCAAATATTCTATTTCAAATATTTCTTTTTCAAAATAGTTGTTATTATCAAAATATTTCGTTCAATACATGACCAATCTCAATGGATGAGTACTGTCAACACATGAACATTTATTTTATATTGATAAAGATGTAAATTTTATTATCAAAATATTTCGTTCAACACATGACAAATCTCAATGGATGAGTACTGTCAACACATGAACATTTATTTTATATTGATAAAGATGTAAATTTTATTATCAAAATATTTCGTTCAACACATGACCAATCTCAATGGATGAGTACTGTCAACACATGAACTTTTATTTTATAATATTCTTTATTTTTCAAATTGGAATGAGGCCCAATCAATTACCATATAAAGTTAATTATATGGATTTTCATACATTACACACATATAATAGCATTGAAAATAATCAACCATCAACCAAAGTGCACTACACTGTATAAGCATCAAATATAGATATCTAACGCTTATAACAGCCTGTCCATCAATCGATCGACATCTTTAATCGATCAGGATGAGTGAACTTCATATTTCATCCCAACACCCGTGTGGGGTTTCAAACAATCAAACAAATATTTTATTTGTGCAGTTGGGCGATGTGTAAAATTTATCGACCCAATCAATGTCCTTCAAATAAGTGTACATAAACAAACCGTCGGGTTTGTAAATGAATATTTATTTATTCGTATTCACGTTAAAAATTATATTTTTAACGACAAAACATTTTATTTCAACATATGAATTTCTATTCAATCCATTTATTCTATAAAATGATACTGTTATTTTTCTAACTTATTTTAGAAAATTTCGGCGGCATAACGGCACAATACTAGAAACGGGACGAGGCCTAGCCTTATCCCCGGTCTAGTGAAGGCCCACGCCATTCACACATCAATCAAATCAATTTCATTTCACCAAAAAATTTCCATTCAATCAAATATTCTAACTAACTACTCAACCAAACAATTTAACAAACAAGCCATCCATGGTCTGTGGATGACGGGTGTCGGGTGCTACTAAACACCGTCTACATCCTAGTATATATATATATAACTAGAAAAAGAATTTTGAGTGAGAAGTTCTCACCCATAGCTATCCAATCATCTTGACTCTTCATTTAGAGAAATCTTCAACGTCATCGCATCTTCGTTGCCCGCTTTCACTACCTATGTAAAAATCGAATTTTTACTTCGCTATCCAATATATAAAAATCATATTTTTATTTCGAAGTTCAATATATAAAAATTCTATTTTTATTTCGAAGTACAATATATAAAAATTCTATTTTTATTTCGAAGTTCAATATATAAAAATTCTATTTTTATTTCGAAGTTCAATATATAAAAATTCTATTTTTATTTCGAAGTTCAATATATAAAAATTCTATTTTTATTTCGAAGTTCAACATATAAAAATCCTATTTTTATTTCGAAGTTCAACATATAAAAATCCTATTTTTATTTCGAAGTTCAACATATAAAAATCCTATTTTTATTTCGAAGTTCAACATATAAAAATCCTATTTTTATCTCAACTTCTTATATAAAAATCGTGCTTTTATACCTTTTTTAAAAACACTACTTCCTGTAAATCAAAATCACTCCTTTACCTTTCATACATATAAAAGACCTCATTTTTAATCCGCTACGACATTATAAAAATTCCATTCAAACTATAAAAATCAAATTTTTATTTTTAAACAACACTAATTTTTATTTTCAGAAATAAAGACATTTTTATTTTGAAAACAATATTTTTAAGCAAAGTTCAAAATCGGATTTTTAAATAATGTACATATAAAGAAAAACTGAATTTACTAATGATTTTGAACTGAATTTAAATATGATTTTAAACTGAATTTAAATATGGTTTTAAACTGAATTTAAACTTGAAAAATAAACTGAAAACCTAAACAAAACTTACTTTTCCAATCGGTAGGGGGGGGTCTACCACCGTCGATTGAAGGGGGAAGGGGACTGCTGGATGGAGAGGTGGTTGGGGTGCGCGCTGCGGCTTGGTGGAGGTTCGGTGGCCGTCGAGGTGCTTCGTTGAAGGCAGAGGGGGCCAGAGAGTTGGCGCTCTGTCGGAGGTAAGGGTCGCGATTTGGGGATACAGGCTGAGCGGGTTTTGAGGAGAAGGGGGGACTGGGAGGGCGGAGGCGCTGCCGATCGAAGGGGGGGAGGGTTGCGCCTCGCTGGCGGCGGCGTGGGCGCCGTCATCGGAACGCGAGGGGGAGCGAGTTTCCTCCATCGTTTTTTTATGTTGACCTAGTTTGACTGATTCAACGTGGAAGGGGGCTAGGTTTTAACGGAAAGAATTATTATTTTATATATTTTAATTTATTATTTTCTCTCTCCTCAGTTGACTTTTCATACGAACTCGAAATCAAGTCCACTGACTGTCGTCCCTAGCGTATTACCCCCGTTCCGAACACAATGGGATATGTATCGTAGGCCAATTTGACTGTTTGAATCTATTTCCATTGAATTTGAAATTTAAATCTTTATAAATTTAATTTAAAAGCACATTTCAATTTACCGGGGCCACATACGAACTCGAAAAATTCCAGAAAAATATTTTCTAGCTTCGTATTGACGATACGGTCCTAACAAAACTAGTTTCGTCGAATTCCGAGACCGTTGGAAAAATGGCCAATTTCCAGTCGATTAAAATCAACTGAAACTGGTCTAACGCGTTTTCCTTTGCCACGCTCACATATTGATTCGAAAAATTGTGAAATTTGAAACCTAGCAATAATTCGACATCACGGACCCAACAAAACTGGTTTCGTCGAAATCCGAGGTCGTTTGCAAAATGTCCATTTTTAAGGGCCTGAATTCCATAGCGACCATTCAGAATTTTCAACTGGACATATCTTATCATTTATAAAGTGAAATCTCAGTTTGTTAACTTCGTTGGAAAGATATCGTCAATTAGATCCTAATGTTTTTGGTTTCACTAAAATCCGGATTGTTTTGCACCCGGTACATTCAATTGAAGTTTGAAATCGAATTATCGAACTACCGCGCCATTTTCAATTCTATTTATAATTATATATAAATATTTATATTCTATCGACGACGCGTATAATATATACGTCGAATTATATTAAAAATAAATTTTCTCGTCGATATTATTTAAAATAATTCATTTTAAATAATCAAAATTCGCCAAAATCGCCAAAATAAAAATTTTGAACTGGCCCAGATTTTCGGGTTGTTACAATCTCCCCCACTTAAAACTTTTCGTCCCCGAAAAGGAACAAAGTCGAAAGTGGTTTGATTAATCAGCTCTACGCTCGATCTGGCTTCCATTCTCCAACTCTTTAGTTTCTGAGAATTTTCAAATTTTCAAAAATTTGGCTAACACCCTAAATTTTCGAAAAATTTCGCCATAACCTCCCCTGCACCGGGAGCATCGGGGAATTTCAAATAGCTTCCCCGGTCCTTCAGATCTCAAAAAGAAAAAGAAAAATCCAAGCGGCTAGCCATTAGGCTCATAAAATCATCATCACCGAAACAAAACAGTAAATTATGTATCAAACATGTACCTATTTGTCGGGCAAACAAATTTTATTCTTCGGCTCTAGCCTCCTTGCTATGACCTGTTCAATAATATACATGTATATGCAAGCAGATGCGACCAATTTTCAATACAATTCAATATTCGGTTTTATTAGGCTAAATGGCTAAAAATTAGCAAACAAATAAACAAACAACCCAAACATCAATCAATTAGTGAATTAGAGTTTCAAATTCGTAATTTTGATACATATACAAAAATCAGATTCTTGATGCCAAATCACAACAATAAATCCTATACAGCTTTGGTTCTCACACCAGTCAATAGGAAATATATAGAAATCACACCTTCGGAGCACGAACATAAATATCGATGATGCCATGGTCATTATCAACATCATCTCCGGGCGACTAGAGTGTGATTCTATATCTATTCAATATATTAAAACTTTGAATATACGTCTGCAAGGCGTATATGCAAATTCTTTATATACTGAATTGTCCAAATCAATATAAATAAATAATCAACTGCGAATAATTGATTTAAATTTTCAAAACAAAATTTGTTTTCACTTTAAAAATATACTCTTCACGCTCGTTCTAGGATACTACTGATCCCATTTCTAACGAGTCATTCTAATTGGATATTACTAATCCAATATCTGATGAATTCTTTCGTATGTTTCTAATGTGCCTTGTTCTCTGCTTTGTAAACCAAAGCTCTGATACCAACTGTGACGGCAAGGAATTTCGCTCGGTCCGAACCAGTCGCTAAACCGATCCAGGCCGTTCGAAACGCCCTATCGTTTGAGAACAGGACAAAACAGAACGCATACAGAAGAACATTTCATTGTATATTACAACAATGCACCAGATTACAAGAATATACAGAGTATAAAAGAATACTACACAGAAATATCAGAAATTTAAATTACATTTAAATACATCGCAGCGGAAAATAATAAAATACACAACTAGAAGAGATATACGGATACAAAGCTTTCCGGATATCATTCCAGCTGTAAACCAGGATCCTGTGAATATAAATCTGCAAAACCAAAACTACTAGCTGCCCGTGTCAAAATAGGGGCACCCAGAGTTTAGGTTAAAACAATAAACTCCAGGTCAGTCATGGGACTGGTGTGAGAACTAAAAAAGTTAATCTTTATTTTTAAAGTTAGGTAAATCAAGGGACCACGCCGTATAACACGGAACGGGTTTCCTCCCAAGAATACCAGTGCATAAAACAACAGCGCAATGCTAAATAAAGAAAAATGAAGCTATTATAAGACCCAGGTCCTATCACACAATGCAACGCAAGCCGGGGGATAGGGTTTTTACCTTATAATAGCCAAGAATGCTTGATACGTTTAAAAGAAATCATTTGATACTATTATAAGTGTATAGTGTATAAAACAACTTCAAATCATAAGTATCAATCATAGGCGGCATGAGCGTCCAATCCCACTATGTCGCCATACTAGGCTCTACAAATAAAACCGCAAATGTCACGTATTTGGAAATTGGATTTCCGTCTATGAACCGAGGCAAAAGATAGTCCTCAACCGATTCGTGACTCTCTAGCCCGAGCCACAGGGTCAGAGCGCATCGACCCTTGGAGCGACAGGGCCGATCCACCGATGTGGATTAAAATGCCTGAACACTACGTTTCCCCGCCCTTTGGGGCGTAAATGAGCCAACTAAATGACTCCATCGGTTCGAGAACGACCGATCAATCCGAGGCGCCTCGCAACAGCAACAACCACATAAGTCAAACTCGTCAGGGCGTGTAAAACCACTGACGCCACTTCTAACTAGAAAGAAACGCAAGTCCTCCCTGAGGTCCGTCTCCCGTTTTTGGTTCATACCGGGTGTGAAACTCGCGAAGCAAACGTTACACAAAGCTACGCCACAAAGGCCTTGCTTTGATCATCACCACAAGACTTTGCTTTTCAACAGAAGCCTCGATCATTTGCCACTTAGGCATGCCACACAGGCAATTCACTCCATGCGTTTGATATCCATCAATATATAACCCCTGAGCTCGTACGTCTCAGAGAAGGGCGTTAAGCAAGAGAATAAATTCTCCGCCGCCAAACAGATATATATTTAATAGAGATCAATCACACGGACTAAAATCCAATGTCAGACACACACTCCATTTACAAGTCCGTTCTGGGTCTGAACGAAACCGGAGGCACCTAGTACCCCGCACATCCATCGATCTCCAAGTACGTCTGGACGATCACCAACTGTTTCCATCTTCTTGGGTGTACAGCCCAATCAAGATCATCAGTTATCACCCAAACGATGTGAAGACCTCCGTTCTTCGACCATCGTCTTCATCTTCGACTTATCGTCGTATCAGTTATTCAGAATGGGATAAACCCGGTCTTTCCGAATAACTCGCGTATATTTTAAATAAGTGTTACACAAACACAACATACGCCTCATTCCAATTCATCAGTCACTAACCGTAAATTAATCAAGAGAATAATTCCCTTAATATTAACCCCGAAGGCCGAAACCAACATCAGATCAATGTCCAGGAAACAATTCTGCTTAGCTAACCGACAGTTAGTTTCTAAATTTCACATTCATAGGGAAATGTTCCCATTAATTTTATCCAAGATAAATTTCTTGAATTTATTCTTTAATCTATTTTTGAATATCAATTCAAACTAGTCGGGATTAGCGAACCTTACCGAAGTAATCATTTGTTTTAATTTCCCAATCCCAACCTATTCATCCCATGAAGTAAAACTGGTTATACTTTATATCTAACACCACGGTGTTATCGGTAAATTCAATTACCATTTCACGTTCAAATCTAATTAAAGATTTAACTATCGCCTGGAGCAAAACTGGTGATACTCCATTCTCGATCATTTCAATCTAATTAAAGATTCATTAAAACTCCACTTAGTTTTAATCTGTGACTGGGTTAAAGAATCAGTGTCATTTAAAACACGGTTCACGATAAACCCAAAATCACATTTCCATTAATTATCGGGTTAAAGAACGAGTGTTATTTAAAACACTGTTCACGATAAACCCAAAAATCAATATCAATTCAATTCCAATTAAATATTATTTAATTGGTAAACTTCATTAAATCTAAATAAAAAGATTTAATCTTTTCTCAACTGGGTTCAAGAACAGTGTTAGTGAAGACACCATTCACGACAAACCCAAATCACATTCGATATTCAATACAAGGCTCTGAATAGAAAATATATCGGCTTATATTCAATATCGAATTCTACGACTAACAAATGTCGTATTGGAAATAACGATATAAATATATATCTTTCAAATTTCCATAACAACACCTGTATAATCACGAATTCCAACATCGAAATATTCCGAAGACAATTTCGATTCAAATCCACTCCAATGCAATCATTGGAATTTTGGTTACTTTTAAAACCCTTTTAGAATTCAATTTATTTATTTAAAAATAAATAGAATTATAATTCTAGTTCAAAACTAGTTCATTTCGATAAAAATCTATTTTTATCTTTTCAAATATGGAGTTTTTCATCCCAATTCTTTCTAAATCATTTTTTATGATTTTACACAAATTATTACTATTTTTAATAATTTTATCAAGGCCCGTACAGTCGATTTCCAACAATGGCCATCGAACTGCACTTATAGCGACCTTTTTCAAATTTGATTTGGACATAATTCCAAATCCAACCGTTAGATTTCTAATTTCTAATATACGTTAGAAAGCTCTTTTCGATACGAACCCAACGGTTCCGGTTTTAGGAGAATCCGACGGTCGGATCTCCCGTAATGCCCGTTTGAAATAAATGGTCGAAATTCGCGAACTGCCGCGGCGCGGCGCGTTCTATTCAGGCCATTATATTATATATATAATATATATAATATATATATCGTCGATTTCTATTTAAAACGAATTATATAAATAGTTTTGAATTCGTTTCAAAAACATTTTCAACTTCCATTTCAATTCAAATCAAAATTGAATTCTTCTTTATAAATTCGTTTTAAAATCCATTTCTATTCAATTCAAATTTCAATTCAATTTGAATTCATTTCACTTCGCTTTAAATTCAATTGGAATTCGTTTTCAATTCAATTCATTTCGAAATCGTTTTCAATTCAATTCATTTCGAAATCGTTTTCAATTCAATTCATTTCGAAATCTTTTCAATTCAATTCATTTCGAAATCGTTTTCAATTCAATTCATTTCGAAATCGATAGAATCGATATAAATCGTTTACGTCAAAATGGCGTCAATCTAATCAACACGGCTTCATAAATTTCTATTTTCAAATATTCTATTTCAAATATTTCTTTTTCAAAATAGTTGTTATTATCAAAATATTTCGTTCAACACATGACCAATCTCAATGGATGAGTACTGTCAACACATGAACATTTATTTTATATTGATAAATATGTAAATTTTATTATCAAAATATTTCGTTCAACACATGACCAATCTCAATGGATGAGTACTGTCAACACATGAACATTTATTTTATATTGGTAAAGATGTAAATTTTATTATCAAAATATTTCGTTCAACACATGACCAATCTCAATGGATGAGTACTGTCAACACATGAACTTTTATTTTATAATATTCTTTATTTTTCAAATTGGAATGAGGCCCAATCAATTACCATATAAAGTTAATTATATGGATTTTCATACATTACACACATATAATAGCATTGAAAATAATCAACCATCAACCAACGTGCACTACACTGTATAAGCATCAAATATAGATATCTAACGCTTATAACAGCCTGTCCATCAATCGATCGACATCTTTAATCGATCAGGATGAGTGAACTTCATATTTCATCCCAACACCCGTGTGGGGTTTCAAACAATCAAACAAATATTTTATTTGTGCAGTTGGGCGATGTGTAAAATTTATCGACCCAATCAATGTCCTTCAAATAAGTGTACATAAACAAACCGTCGGGTTTGTAAATGAATATTTATTTATTCATATTCACGTTAAAAATTATATTTTTAACGACAAAACATTTTATTTCAACATATGAATTTCTATTCAATTCATTTATTCTATAAAATGATACTGTTATTTTTCTAACTTATTTTAGAAAATTTCGGCGGCATAACGGCACGATACTAGAAACGGGACGAGGCCTAGCCTTATCCCCGGTCTGGTGAAGGCCCACGCCATTCACACATCAATCAAATCAATTTCATTTCACCAAACAATTTCCATTCAATCAAATATTCTAACTAACTACTCAACCAAACAATTTAACAAACAAGCCATCCATGGTCTGTGGATGACGGGTGTCAGGTGCTACTAAACACCGTTAACATCCTAGTATATATATATATAACTAGAAAAAGAATTTTGAGTGAGAAGTTCTCACCCATAGCTATCCAATCATCTTGACTCTTCATTTAGAGAATTCTTCAACGTCATCGCATCTTCGTTGCCCACTTTCACTACCTATGTAAAAATCGAATTTTTACTTCGCTATCCAATATATAAAAATCATATTTTTATTTCGAAGTTCAATATATAAAAATTCTATTTTTATTTCGAAGTTCAATATATAAAAATTCTATTTTTATTTCGAAGTTCAATATATAAAAATTCTATTTTTATTTCGAAGTTCAATATATAAAAATTCTATTTTTGTTTCGAAGTTCAATATATAAAAATTCTATTTTTATTTCGAAGTTCAACATATAAAAATCCTATTTTTATTTCGAAGTTCAACATATAAAAATCCTATTTTTATTTCGAAGTTCAACATATAAAAATCCTATTTTTATCTCAACTTCTTATATAAAAATCGTGCTTTTATACCTTTTTTAAAAACACTACTTCCTGTAAATCAAAATCACTCCTTTACCTTTCATACATATAAAAGACCTCATTTTTAATCCGCTACGACATTATAAAAATTCCATTCAAACTATAAAAATCAAATTTTTATTTTTAAACAACACTAATTTTTATTTTCAGAAATAAAGACATTTTTATTTTGAAAACAATATTTTTAAGCAAAGTTCAAAATCGGATTTTTAAATAATGTACATATAAAGAAAAACTGATTTTACTAATGATTTTGAACTGAATTTAAATATGATTTTAAACTGAATTTAAATATGGTTTTAAACTGAATTTAAACTTGAAAAATAAACTGAAAACATAAACAAAACTTACTTTTCCAATCGGTAGGGGGGGGGTCTACCACCGTCGATTGAAGGGGGAAGGGGACTGCTGGATGGAGAGGTGGTTGGGGTGCGCGCTGGGGCTTGGTGGAGGTCCGGTGGCCGTCGAGGTGCTTCGTTGAAGGCGGAGGGGGCCAGAGAGTTGGCGCTCTGTCGGAGGTAAGGGTCGCGATTTGGGGATACAGGCTGAGCGGGTTTTGAGGAGAAGGGGGACTGGGAGGGCGGAGGCGTTGCCGATCGAAGGGGGGGAGGGTTGCGCCTCGCTGGCGGCGGCGTGGGCGCCGTCGTCGGAACGCGAGGGGGAGCGAGTTTCCTCCATCGTTTTTTTATGTTGACCTAGTTTGACTGATTCAACGTGGAAGGGGGCTAGGTTTTAAAGGAAAGAATTATTATTTTATATATTTTAATTTATTATTTTCTCTCTCCTCAGTTGACTTTTCATACGAACTCGAAATCAAGTCCACTGACTGTCGTCCCTAGCGTATTACCCCCGTTCCGAACACAATGGGATATGTATCGTAGGCCAATTCGACTGTTTGAGTCTATTTCCACTGAATTTGAAATTTAAATCTTTATAAATTTAATTTAAAAGCACATTTCAATTTACCGGGGCCACATATGAACTCGAAAAATTCCAGAAAAATATTTTCTAGCTTCGTATTGATGATACGGTCCTAACAAAACTAGTTTCGTCGAATTCCGAGACCGTTGGAAAAATGGCCAATTTCCAGTCGATTAAAATCAACTGAAACTGGTCAAACGCGTTTTCCTTTGCCACGCTCACATATTGATTCGAAAAATTGTGAAATTTGAAACCTAGCAATAATTCGACATCACGGACCCAACAAAACTGGTTTCATCGAAATCCGAGGTCGTTTGCAAAATGTCCATTTTTAAGGGCCTGAATTCCATAGCGACCATTCAGAATTTTCAACTGGACATATCTTATCATTTATAAAGTGAAATCTCAGTTTGTTAACTTCGTTGGAAAGATATCGTCAATTAGATCCTAATGTTTTTGGTTTCACTAAAATCCGGATTGTTTTGCACCCGGTACATTCAATTGAAGTTTGAAATCGAATTATCGAACTACCGCGCCATTTTCAATTCTATTTATAATTATATATAAATATTTATATTCTATCGACGACGCGTATAATATATACGTCGAATTATATTAAAAATAAATTTTCTCATCGATATTATTTAAAATAATTCATTTTAAATAATCAAAATTCGCCAAAATAAAAATTTTAAACTGGCCCAGATTTTCGGGTTGTTACAGTCCACCGATGTGGATTATTATGCCTGAACACTACGTTTCCCCGCCCTATGGGGCGTAAATGAGTCCACTGACTCTATCGGACCCGGATCGTTCGATCTAACCGAGGCGCCTCAAATTACATCATCCACATAAGCAATGTCATCCAGTTCAAGCACTGACACCACTTCTAACTAGAAGGAAACACATGCCCTCCCTAATGTCCTTCTCCCATTTCTGGTTCACACAGGGGTGTGAGGCTCGCGAATTAATGCTACACAAAGCTACGCCACAAAGGCCGTGCTTTGATCATCAACCACAAGACTCTGCTTTTCAACAGAAGCCTTGATCATTTGCATCTTAGCATGCCACACAGGCAATCTACTCTATGCAACCGATATCAGTCACATAGAATGAAATCCGATGTCAGACACACAGTCCGTACAAGTTCGTGCTGGGTCTGAACGAAACCGGAGGCACCACGTACCTCGCATATCCATCGATCTCCAAGTACGTTTGGACGATCACCAACTGATTCCCTCCTCTTGGATGTACAGCCCAATCAAGATCATCAGTAACTATCCAAATGATGTGAAGACCTCCGGTCTTCGACCAACGTCTTCATCTTCGACTTATCGTCGTATCAGTTATTCAGAATGGGATAAAACCAGTCTTTCCGAATAACTCGCGTATATAATAAAAAAGTGTTACACAAACATAACATACGCCTCATTCCACTTCAAAATATTCTTTTATTCAAATATTCTTATTCTTTGGGAAAGGTTCCCATTAATTTTATCAAAGATAAATTCTTTAAATTTATCCTTTAATCTTCTTTTGAATATCAATTCAAACTAGTCGGGATTAGCGAACCACACCGAAGTAATCATTTATTTTATTTCCCAATCCCAAACTATTCATCCCATGAAGTAAAACTGGTCGTACCCCATATCTAACACCACCGTGTTATCGGTAAATTCAATTACCATTTCACGTTTAAATCTAATTAAAGATTTAACTATCGTCTGGAGTAAAACTGGTGGTACTCCATTCTCGATTATTCCTTGAATTTGATAATTTTGATTATCAAATTCACTTTTCAATCTATTTAAAGTCATTAAAACTCCACTTAGTTTTAATCTTTAACTGGGTTAAAGAACCAATGTCTTTTAAAACACGGTTCACGATAAACCCAAAATCACATTTCATTTCCACCAACCTTTAACCGTAAATTTGCAAGTGAACAATTTCCTAAGTAATAACCCCGAAGGCCGAAACCAACATCAGATCAATACCTAAGAAACAATTGAACTTAACTAATCTTTAGTTAATTTCTGATTTTCTTAAATCCATTGGGTCTAAGAACAGTATTATTAAAGATACCGTTCACGACAACCCAAATTCACATTCCATTAATTGTCGTGTTAAAGAACAAATGTTATTTGGAACACCGTTCACGAAAAACCCAAAAATCAATTCCAATTCAATTCCAATTAAATATTATATAATTGGTACACTTCATTAAATCTAAATAAAAAGATTTAATCTTTTTCTCAACTGGGTTTAAGAACAGTGTTAATGAAGACACCATTCACGACAGACCCAAATCACATTTGATATTAAATACAAGGCTCTGAATAGAAAATATATCGGCTTATATTCAATATCAAATTCTACGACCTACAAATATCGTATTGGAAATAACGATATAAATATATCTTTCAAATTTCCATAACAATATCTGTATAGTCACGATATTCAATATCAAAATATTCCGAAGATAATTTCGATTCAACTCCATTTCTAATTTATATATTGGAAATTCTGGTTATTTTTAAAACCATTTCAAACACAATTTATTCGTTTTTCAAAATAATTTAATTATAATTCTAGTTCATAACTAGTTCATTTCGATAAAAATCTATTTAAATCTTTTCAAATATGGAGTTTTTCATCCCAATTCTTTCCAAATCATTTCTTATGATTTTACATTAATTATTAATATTTTTAATAATTTTATCAAGGCCTGTACAGTCGATTTCCATCAACGGCCATCGAACTGCACTTACAGCGACCTTTTCCAAATTTGATTCGGACATAATTCCAAATCCAACCGTTAGATTTCTAATTTCTTGAATTCGTTAGAAACCTCTTTTCGACACGAACCCAACGGTTCTGGTTTTTGGAGAATCCGACGGTCGGATCTCCCGTAATATCCATTCGAAGTCAATGGTCGAAATTCACGAACTGCTGCAGCGCGGCGCGTTCTATTCTGGCCATTATATTATATATATAATATATATTTCATCGATTTCCTTTTAAAACGTATTTTATAAATCATTTTAAATTCGATTTCAAAACGATTTCAACTTCATATTCAATTTCAAATCAAAATCGAATATTCCACTATAAATTCGTTTTAAATTCATTTCAAATCGATTTCAATTCAAATTGATTTCAATTCAATTTCAATTCGTTTTAAATTCAATTTAAAATGATTTCAATTCTTTTTTAATTTAATTCGAATTTCAATTCAATTCTATTTAATTCGAATTACAATTCAATTCTATTTAATTCGAATTTCAATTCAATTCTATTTAATTCGAATTTCAATTCAATTCTATTTAATTCGAATTTCTTTTCAAAATATTCGATTTTGAAATCACTTTTAATATTCATTATAAACAAATAAAATCGACTAAATTCTCGTTAGTGTTAAAATGGCGTTTAACTACTTAACACGGCTTCACATTTCAATATTCAATGAATATTATTTTAAAATATTCGATATTTCTAAACTGGAATCAGACACAGTCAATTACCATATAATTTCAGTTAAATGGATTTCATCCAATACATGTATACAACAATGAAGATAAACAATCAACCATCATCCAAAGTGCATTCTACACTGTATAAGCATCAAATATAAATATTTAACGCTTATAACAGCTTGTCAATCAATCGATCGACATACAACTAATTATTGGGATTAGTGTATGTCATCTATCATCCCAATATCCATGTGGGGTTTCAAACAATCAAACACAGGTTTTATTCGTGCAGTTGGGCGATGTGTAAAATTTATCGTCCCAATCAATCAGTCAAATCAGTGTATATAAACAAATCGTTCGATTTGTTTATATTTATTTCATTTTAAATAAAAGTTAAAAATTCTATTTTTAAGTATATAAATTTTTATTTCGCATCACAATCAATTTTCACAACAACATGCAATCAAACAAACAAGCCGTCCATGGTCTGTGGACGACGGGTGTCGGGTGCTACTAAACACCGTCTGTATTCTAGTATATATTTATATAACTAGAAAAAGAAAATAAAAGGTGAGAAGTTCTCACCGAGGGATCCACTCCTCAAGTTTTATTTCTGAATGGCCTGGATTCTTTGATTTGCCCGTACTTCCAACATATCTTTGTCACGCTGTTCATATTAAAAATCGCATTTTTAATATGATATTCTATACATTAAAAATCATATTTTTAATACTCTACCAATATAAAAAATTATATTTTTAATCTCTACATTATATAAAAATTATATTTTTAACCTCTACATTATATAAAAATTATATTTTTAACTTCAATATTATATAAAAATTATATTTTTAACCTTCTAAAAATCACATTTTTATATGATTATTATATATATAAAAATCATATTTTTATTGCTACTGAATATATAGAAATCTCCTTTCATATGTTAAAAATCCCTCCTTTCATATGTTAAAAATATAATCTTTTCTTTGTTAAAAATCTAATCTTTTCTTTCTTAAAAATCCAGTCTTTCCTTTGTTAAAAATCTAATCTTTCCTTTGTTTACATTAAAAATTCTAACTTTATTAGCCAAAAATTCTAACTTTACTGGTCAAAAATTCTAACTTTATACATTAAAAACATTAGCTTTATATAATAAAAACATTAGCTTTATACACGTACAAATCATTTCTTTATAGCGATAAAAATCGTATTTTTACATACATAAAAATCATATATATATATATATATATATATATATATATAAGAATCATACTTTTTCGCTAATTTAAAAATCAACCTTTCATCATTAAAAATTGTAACTTTATAAAAATAAAGAATACAACTTTATGTAATCAAAATTAGCAACATAAGAATTAAAGGAATAAAAGAGAAAGGAAACTCACAATTTTCTTGTGTTTTTGGCGAAGGGGGAGAACGGAGTTGACGTGCCGGGGTGCAGATGATCACCGGTGGTGGGAGGAGTGCGTAGGCGGGCGCTAGGGTTTGAAAAATGGAGAAATGGGTTTCATTCGAATTGGGTATTCGCTGCCTCGAGATGGGGCTTGGGGCGCCACGGTTAAGGGGGGTCGTGGTCGGAGGCGGGTTGGCTGGGGGCTCGCGCTGGTCGGGGAGGGGAAAAGAAGCGGTGGCGGAGGCTTTTGGCTTAGCAAAGGGAGAAAGGTGAAGAGAGGAGTGAAGAGGATGGGTTGAGCGTCGGGGGGGGGGGGGGTGTGGGCGTCTCGCCGGAGGAAGGCGCCAGTCAAGCGACGTGGGCGGCGAACGCTGGCGGAGGCGAGAGAGGCTAGGGCTCGAGCGCGATCGACATTGTTTTTTTTCTTTATTTAATTTGACTGAATCCAACGTGGAAAGGAGGGGAGAGGAAATAAGGAATTTTATAATTTTATTTAATTATTATTTTAATTCACAAAACGTTGACTTTTCATCCGAACCCCAAACGAGGCCCAACGACTATCGCACTAGCATATTACCCCCATTACGAAAACAATGGGATATGTCCTGTAGGCTAATTCCATCGTTTCGATGAGTTTCTGTCAAATTTAAAATATATATCTATATATTCTATTTTAAACGTACATTTCAAATTACCGGGTCCACATACAACCTCTAAAAATTTCAAAAAAAAAATATATTTCTAGCTTCGTATTGACGATACGGTCCTAACAAAACTAATTTCGTCAAATTCTGAGACCATTTGAAAAATGGCCATTGTCCAGTCGATTAAAATCAACTGAAACTGGTCAAACGCGTTTTCCTTTGCCACACTCACATAATGATTCGAAAAATTACGAATTTTGAATCCTAGCAATAACTTGACATCACGGATCGAACAAAAGTGGTTTCGTCGAAATCCGAGGTCGTTTGTAAAATTCCCATTTTTAAGGGCCAGAATTCCATAGTGACTATTCTGAAAATTCATTTGGCCATAACTTTTGATTCTCGCTATGAAATTTTGATTTGTCGGATTCGTTGGAAAGATATTCTCAATTAGATTCTAATATTTTTGGTTTCTCTAAATTCTGGTTTATTTTGAATCCTGTACATTCATTTGAAGTTTGAAATCGAATTATCGAACTACCGCACCATTTTCAATTCCTTTTATAATTATAAATAATTATTTATATTCTAACGACGATCTATATAAATATATACGTTCGAATTCTATTCAAAATAAATTTCTCCTCGTTATTATTTAAAGTCATTCATTTTGAATATTCAAAATTCGCTAAAATTGCCAAAATAAAAATTTTAAATTGGGTCGGATTTCCGGGTTATTACTATCTCCGCCACTTAAAACTTTTTGTCCCCGAAAAGGAACGAAGCCGAAAGTTGTTTTAAAAACCAACTCAACTTTCATTGTTTTCCTTACGGCTTAAGTTCTTCAACTTTCCAATTTCTAAGAACTTTTCAAATTTTTCAAAAATTTTGATAACACCCTAAATTTTCGAAAATTTTTGCCATAACCTCCCCTGCACCAGGGACTTCGGGATATTTCATATAGCCTCCCATGGCCTTCTTCAATCCAAAAGAAAAAGAAAAAGCCAAGCGGATAGCCAATTGTCTCATAAAATCACCCAAAACTCAAGAAATACAATAAACATGTACCTATTTGTCGGGTAAACAATTTTATTCCTCTTCTCTAGCCTCCTTGCTATGACCTATTCACGCATATATATGTACATGCATGCAAATGCGACTAATTTTTAATACAGATCTATATTTGACCAAATTGGTTAAATGTTCAACATTCAATTAATCAACCAGTAATCAAACAACACAACCAGCAATCAATTAGTGAATAGATTTTCAAATTCACAATTTTGATATATATACAGAAAATCATGTTTTGATGCCAATTCACGACAATGTATTCTAGCTATATTTTGGTTCTCACACCAGTCTAATGGAAATATATAAATATCACACCTTTGAAACTCGAACACAAAAACTGATGATGATGCATCATCATCAGAATTATCCCCGGGCGACTAGAGTGTGATTCTATATCTATCCAGTATATTTTAACTTCGAATATACGTTTGCAAGGTGTATATGCAAAATCTTTATATATCCGATTGTCCAAATTCAATATAAAATAAATATTCAAATACGTATGAAATGGTTTAAATTTCCAAAACAATTTGTTTTCATTCTAAAAATATACTCTTCACACTCGTTCTAGGATACTACTGATCCCATCTCTAACGAGTCATTCCTATTGGATATTGCTAATCCAAATCTCTGATGAATTCTTTCGTATGGTTCTAATGTGTCTTGTTCTCGAGCTTTGTAAACCAAAGCTCTGATACCACCTATAAGAACCCATAACTTCCCCGGTAAGGAACGAGCGGATACTTTGAGAACAACACACAAAAGAACACAGACGAAAGAACATTTCATTGTATATTACGACAATTTCATCAGACTACAAGAATATACAGAGTAATGAATAAATATTACACATTATAAAATATTAGAGATTACCATAAATTACATAGCAGCGGAAAATAATATAAAACACAACTGAAGGAGATATAAAGATACAAAGCTTTCCGGATATCGTTCCAGCTGTAGCAGGACCCTGTGAATAGAAATCCGCAAAACCAAAACTACTAGCTGCCCGTGTCGAAAATAAGGGCACCCAGAGTTTAGGTTTAAACAATAAACTCCAGGTCAGTCAGGTGACAGGTGTGAGAACTAAAACAGTTATTAATCTTTATTTTAAAGTTAGGTAAATCAAGGGACCACACCGTATAACATGGAATGGGTTTCCTCCCAAGAATACCAGTGCATAAAACAATAGCGCGATGCTAAATAAAGAACAATGAAGCTATTATAAGACCCAGGTCCCATCACACAATGCAATGCAAGCCGGAGGATAGGGTTTTTACCTTATAATAGCCAAGAATGCTAGGTACGTGACAATTCATCTTTTATTGTTACTATAAGTGTATAGTGTCAAAACAATTTCAAATCATAAGTATCAATCATACACGGCATTAATGCCCCATACCACTAAGTCGCCATATATAGGTATATAATCAGAACCGCAAAGTCACGTATAGGAAGTTGGATTTCCATCTATGAACCAAGGCAAAAGATAGTCCTCTACCGATTCGAGAAAATCTAGCCCATGTCTCAGGATCAGAACGCATTAACCCTTTGGATCGTCAGGGCCGGTCGACCGATATGGATTATAATGCCTGAACACTACGTTTCCTCGCCCTATGGGGCGTTAATGAGTCCACTGACTCTATCGGACCCGGATCGTCCGATCTAACTGAGGCGCCTCAAATTCCATTATCCACATAAGCAATGTCAGCCAGTTCAAGCACTGACACCACTTCTAACTAGAAGGAAACGCATGCCCTCCCTGATGTCCTTCTCCCGTTTCTGGTTCATACAGTGGTGTGAGGCTCGCGAATTAATGCTACACAAAGCTACGCCACAAAGGCCGTGCTTAGATCATCAACCACAAGACTCTGCTTTTCAACAGGAGCCTTGATCATTTGCATCTTAGCATGCCACACAGGAAAACAACTCTATGCAAACGATATCGGTCACACAGAATGAAATCTGATGTCAAACACACAGTCCATACAAGTTCGTCCTGGGTCTGAACGAAACCGGAGGCACCACGTACCTCGCATATCCATCGATCTCCAAGTACGTTTGGATGATCACCAACTGATTCCCTCCTCTTGGGTGTACATCCCAATCAAGATCATCAGTAATTATCCAAACGATGTGAAGACCTCCAGTCTTCGACCACCGTCTTCATCTTCGACTTATTGTCGTATCAGTTATTCAGAATGGGATAAACCCGGTCTTTCCGAATAACTCGCGTATATAAAAAACAAGTGTTACACAAACATAACATACGCCTCATTCCACTTCAAAATATTCTTTTATTCAAATATTCTTATTCTTTGGGAAAGGTTCCCATTAATTTTATCAAAGATAAATTCTTTAAATTTATCCTTTAATCTTCTTCTGAATATCAATTCAAACTAGTCGGGATTAGCGAACCACACCGAAGTAATCATTTATTTTATTTCCCAATCCCAACCTATTCATCCCATGAAGTAAAACTGGTCGTACCCCATATCTAACACCACGGTGTTATTGGTAAATTCAATTAACATTTCACGTTTAAATCTAATTAAAGATTTAACTATCGTCTGGAGTAAAACTGGTGGTACTCCATTCTCGATTATTCCTTGAATTTGATAATTTTAATTATCAAATTCACTTTTTAATCTATTTAAAGATTCATTAAAACTCCACTTAGTTTTAATCTTTAACTGGTTTAAAGAACTAATGTCATTTAAAACACGATTCACGATAAACCCAAAATCAGATTTCATTTCCACCAGCCTTTGACCGTAAATTAGCAAGTGAACAATTTCCCAAGTAATAACCCCGAAGGCCGAAACCAACATCAGATCAATACCCAAGAAACCATTAAACTTAACTAATCTTTGGTTAATTTCTGATTTTCTTAACTCCATTGGGTCTAAGAACAGTATTATTAAAGATCCCGTTCACGACAACCCAAATTTACATTCCATTAATTATCGGGTTAAAGAACAAATGTAATTTAAAACACCGTTCACGATAAACCCAAAAATCAATTCCAATTATATATTATTTAATTGGTACACTTCATTAAATCTAAATAAAAAGATTTAATCTTTTTCTCAACTGGGTTTAAGAACAGTGTTAATGAAGACACCATTCACGACAAACCCAAATCACATTTGATATTAAATACAAGGCTCTGAATAGAAAATATATCGGCTTATATTCAATATCAAATTCTACGACCAACAAATATCGTATTGGAAATAAAGATATAAATATATCTTTCAAATTTCCATAACAATATCTGTATAATCACGATATTCAATATCAAAATATTCCGAAGATAATTTCGATTCAACTCCATTTCCAATTTATATATTGGAAATTCTGGTTATTTTTAAAACCATTTCAAACACAATTTATTCATTTTTCAAAATAATTGAATTATAATTCTAGTTCAAAACTAGTTCATTTCGATAAAAATATATTTTTATCTTTTCAAATATGGAGTTTTTCATCCCAATTCTTTCCAAATCATTTCTTATGATTTTACATTAATTATTAATATTTTTAATAATTTTATCAAGGCCTGTATAGTCGATTTCCATTAACGGCCATCGAACTGCACTTACAACGACCTTTTCCAAATTTGATTTGGACATAATTCCAAATCCAACCGTTAGATTTTTAATTTTTTGTATTCTCTAGAAAGCTCTTTTCGATACGAACCCAACGGTTTCGGTTTTGGAGAATCCGACGGTCGGATCTCCCGTAATATCCATTCGAAGTCAATGGTCGAAATTCGCGAACTACCGCAGCGTGGCGCGTTCTATTCAGGCCATTATATTATATATATAATATATATTTCGTCGATTTCCTTTTAAAACGTATTTTATAAATCATTTTAAATTCATTTTCAAAACAATTTCAACTTCATATTCAATTTCAAATCGAAATTGAATATTCCACTATAAATTCGTTTTAAATTCATTTCAAATCGATTTCAATTCAATTTCAATTCGTTCTAAATTCAATTTAAAACGATTTCAATTCTGTTTCAATTCAATTTGAATTTCAATTCAATTCTATTTAATTTGAATTTCAGTTCAATTTATTTAATTCGAATTTCGATTCAATTCTATTTAATTCGAATTTCTTTTCAAAATATACGATTTTGAAATCACTTTTAATATTCATTATAAAACAAATAAAATCGACTAAATTCTCTTTAGTGTTAAAATGGCGTTTAATAACTTAACATGGCTTCACATTTCAATATTCAATGAATATTATTTTAATATATTCGATATTTCTAAACTGGAATCAGACACAGTCAATTACCATATAATTTCAGTTATATGGATTTCATCCAATACATGTATACAACAATGAAGATAAACAATCAACCATCATCCAAAGTGCGTTCTACACTCTATAAGCATCAAATATAAAGATTTAATGCTTATAACAGCTTGTCAATCAATCGATCGACATAAAGCTAATTATTGGGATTAGTGTATGTCATATATCATCCCAATACCCGTGTAGGGTTTCAAACAATCAAACACAGGTTTTATTCGTGCTGTTGGGCGATGTGTAAAATTTATCGTCCCAATCAATCAATCAAATCAGTGTATATAAACAAATCATCCGATTTGTTTATATTTATTTCATTTTAAATACACGTTAAAAATTCCATTTTTAACTATATAAATATCTTATTTCATATCACACAATCAATTTTCACAACAACATGCAATCAAACAAACAAGCCGTCCATGGTCTGTGGACGACGGGTGTCGGATGCTAGTAAACACCGTCTGCATCCTAGTATATATTTATATTTCTAGAAAAAGAAAATTAAAGGTGAGAAGTTCTCATCGAGGGATCGATTCCTCCAGTTTTATTTCTGAATTGCCTGGATTCTTTGATTTGCCCGTACTTCCAACATATCTTTGTCACGCTGTTCATATTAAAAATCACATTTTTAATATGATATTCTATACATTAAAAATCATATTTTTAATACTCTACCAATATAAAAAATTATATTTTTAATCTCTACATTATATAAATATTATATTTTTAACCTCTACATTATATAAAAATTATATTTTTAACCTCTACATTATATAAAAATTATATTTTTAACCTTCTAAAAATCGCATTTTGATATGATTATTATATATATCAAAATCATATTTTTATCGCTACTGAATATATAAAAATCTCCTTTCATATGTTAAAAATCCCGCCTTTCATATGTTAAAAATCTAATCTTTTCTTTGTTAAAAATCTAATCTTTTCTTTCTTAAAAATTTAATCTTTCCTTTGTTAAAAATCTAATCTTTCCTTTGTTTACATTAAAAATTCTAACTTTACTAGTCAAAAATTCTAACTTTACTAGTCAAAAATTCTAACTTTATACATTAAAAACATTAGCTTTCATAATAAAAACATTAGCTTTATACACATACAAATCATTTCTTTATAGCGATAAAAATCGTATTTTTACATACATAAAAATCGTATATTTATATATATATGAGAATCATACTTTTTCTCTAATTTAAAAATCAACCTTTCATCATTAAAAATTGTAACTTTATAAAAATAAAGAATACAACTTTATGTAATCAGAAATTAGCAACCAAAGAATTAAAGGAATAAAAGAGAAAGGAAGCTCACAATTTTCTTATGTTTTTGGCGAAGGGGGGGGGACGGAGCTGACGTGCCGGGGTGTAGATGATCATCGGTGGTGGCAGGAGTGCACAGGCGGGCGCTAGGGTTTGAAAAAGGGGGAAATGGTTTTCGTTCGAACTGGGATTCGCTGCCTCGAAATGGGGCTTGGGGCACCGCGGTCAAGGGGGGTCGTGGTCGGAGGCGGGTTGGCTGGGGGCTCGCGCTGGTCGGGGAGGGGAAAAGAAGCGGCGGCGGAGGCTTTTGGCTTAGCGAAGGGAGAAAGGGGAAGAGAGGAGTGAAGAGGAGGGGTTGAGCGTCGGGGCGGTGTGGGCGTCTCGCCGGAGGAAGGCGCCAGTCAGGCGATGTGGGCGGCGAAGGGTGGCGGAGGCGAGGGAGGCTAGGGCTCGAGCGCGATTGACATTGGTTTTATTTTTTCTTTATTTAATTTGACTGAATCCAGCGTGGAAAGGAGGGGAGAGGAAATAAGGAATTTTATAATTTTATTTCCCAAAACGTTGACTTTTCATCCCCAAACGTGGCCCAACGACTATAGTCAGTAGTGTATTACCCCCATTCCGAACACAACGGGATATGTCCCATAGGCCAATTCCATCGTTTCGATGAGTTTCCGTCAAATTTAAAATATAAATCTATATATTCTATTTTAAACATACATTTCAAATTACGGGGGCCACATACAACCTCTAAAAATTCCAGAAAAATTACTTCTAGCTTCGTATTGACGATACGGTCCTAACAAAACTAATTTCGTCAAATTCTGAGACCATTTGAAAAATGGCCATTTTCCAGTCGATTAAAATCAACTGAAACTGGTCAAATGCGTTTTCCTTTGCCATGCTCACATATTGATTCGAAAAATTACGAATTTTGAAACCTAGCAATAACTTGACATCACGGATCCAACAAATGTGGTTTCGTCGAAATCCGAGGTCGTTTATAAAATTTCAATTTTTAAGGACCAGAATTCCATAGCGACTATTCTGAAAATTCATTTGGCCATAACTTTTGATTCCCGCTATGAAATTTTGATTTGTCGGATTCGTTGGAAAGATATTCTCAATTAGATTCTAATATTTTTGGTTTCGCTAAATTCTGGTTTATTTTGAATCCTGTACATTCATTTGAAGTTTGAAATCGAATTATCGAACTACCGCGCCATTTTCAATTCCTTTTACAATTATAAATAATTATTTATATTCTAACGACGATCTATATAAATATATACGTTCGAATTCTATTCAAAATAAATTTCTCCTCGTTATTATTTAAAATAATTCATTTTAAATATTCAAAATTCGCGAAAATTGCCAAAATAAAAATTTTAAATTGGCTCGGATTTCCAGGTTATTACAGGAAATAACGATATAAATATATCTTTCAAATTTCCATAACAATATCTGTATAATCACAAAATCCCACATCTAAATATTCCGAAGACAATTTCGATTCAAATCCATTTCCAATCTATATATTGGAAGCTCTGGTTATTTTCAAAACCATTTCAAATCTAATTTATTTATTTTTCGAAATAATTGAATTACAATTCCAGTTCAAAACTAGTTCTTTTTGATAAAAATACATTTTTATCTTTTCAAATATGGAGTTTACCATCCCAATTCTTTCCAAATCGTTTCTTATGATTTTACATTAATTATTAATATTTTTAATAATTTTATCAAGGTCCGTACAGTCGATTTCCATCAACGGCCATCGAACTGCACTTACAGCGACCTTTTCCAAATTTGATTTGGACATAATTCCAAATGTGGATATTTGTTTCAAGGACAAATTTTAGAAAAAAATTAGATCAAAGGACGAGCGACTTTTGCTATGTAAATTAAGGACTACTTTCATGTTTTAATTGGAAAAAGTCCAAATATTTTAAACTAAGGACATGTGTTGGCATTTTACAAATAATAAAAATTAATATAAAAATATTTTTCTGTGATTATAAGATTAAAAAATAATAAAAATTAATTATGAAATGTTTTTTTGCTATAAATATGGAAGAACAAGCCATATTAGAAAATTCTGGGCGGAAAGCTAAATGCATATAGCTTCGTTATTTACGGTATAGCTTTTTTATGGTATAATTGAGATTAGCTTTAAAACGACTTAATTCTGTATTTGGATGATACAATATAAAGCTATATTTTTAAGTTATAAAGCTATATTCATTTAGCTTTCTGAACTGATTATTTTTATATGTTTACAATAACATAAATTGACTAAAATAATTTCAAAATCATATATTTTTCTTTCATTTTTTAGGGATGTTTTTTATTTTATAAATTAATTCGTTAATAATGAGAGTTAAAGTGAATTTTATGTTGCATAATAAAATTTGGCCTTTGTCCTTAATTTAATTATGAAACTTAGTTGTCCTTTAATCTAATTTTTGTTTGAAACTTGTCCTTCAAACTAAATACCCCATTCCAAATCCAATCGTTAGATTTCTAATTCCTAATATTCGTTAGAAATCTCTTTTCGATACGAACCCGATGGTTCCAGTTTTAGGAGGATCCGACGGTCGGATCTCCCATAATATCCGTTCGAAGTCAATGGTCGAAATTCATGAACTACCGCAGCGTGGCGCGTTCTATTCAGGCCATTATATTATATATATATATATAATATATAATATACATTTCATCGATTTCCTTTTAAAACGTATTTTAAAAATCGTTTAACTTCATTTCAAATCGATTTCAATTTAAATCGATTTCAATTCAATTAGTTTTTAAATTCAATTCAAAACGATTTCCATTCTATTTCAATTTAATTCGAATTTCAACTCATTTCAATTTAATTCGAATTTCAATTCATTTCAATTAAATTCGAATTTCAATTCATTTCAATTTAATTCGAATTTCAAATCTATTTCAATTTAATTCGAATTTCAATTCATTTCAATTTAATTCGAATTTCAAATCTATTTCAATTTAATTTGAATTTCAAATCATTTCAATATTCATTGAAAAATGAATAAAATCGATATAAATATCATTCACGTCAAAATGGTGCAAATCTGATCAACACGACTTCATATATTTCTATTTTCAAATATTCTATTTCAAATATTTCTTTATCAAATATTTCTATTTCGAAACTGGAATGAGGCCCAATCAATTACCATAGATTTTATTTCTATGGATTTCCATACAACGCATGTATATATCAACGATGACAAATAATCAACCATCATCCAAAGTGCATTCTACACTATATAAGCATCAAATATAAATATTCGACGTTTATAACAGCCTGTTAATCAATCGATCGAAATTACAACTAATTATTGGGATTAGTGTATGTCATATCATCCCAATACCCGTGTGGGGTTTCAAACAATCAAACACAGATATTATTTTTGCAGTTGGGGGATGTGTAAAATTTATCGTCCCAATCAATATCAGCCAAATGTGTGTATATAAACAAATTGTCCAATTTGTTTATATTAATTTCCTTTACACGTTAAAAATTCTATTTTCAACTACAAAATATTTTTAACTATGTAAATATTTTATTTCATTTCACATCACATCACACAATCAACTACACATCAAAATCAAACAAACAAGCATACAAGCCGTCCACGGTCTGTGGACGACGGGTGTCGGGTGCTGCTAAGCACCGTCTGCATCCTAGTATATATTTCAACTAGATATAAAATAAAATAAAAGTGAGGAGTTCTCACAGAGGGTTCCACTCCGCCGTGCTTTACTGTTGAACTGCTGAATCGTCTGGATCTGCTTGAACTCCTATGCAGTTCTTTTCACGCTGTTCAAATAAAATTTATATTTTTATCACTTCATTCAATAAATAAAAATCGTATTTTTATTTCTTCTTTATATATATTTTCTCGACGCTTCATTCAATATAAAAATTATAATTTATATTTCTATTTCATATATAAAGATCGAATTTTTATTATCACCGATATAAAAATCACATTTTTATTTCAACATATATATGATAAAAATCAGATTTTTAATTCGCTACATAATTAAAAATCAAATTTTTATTATTTAAATAATATAAAAATCGTATTTTTATTCTTTCTATACTATAAAAATAATATCTTTAACCTTCTACCAATATAAAAATTATATTTTTAACCTTTCTATACAATAAAAATTATATTTTTATTCTTTCTATATTATAAAAATTATATTTTTCCTATCTTAAGAATCCCTTCTTTTTGTTTTCAAAAATCACTTCTTCCTTTATTTGACCATCCTATAAAGATTATATTTTTACTCATTAAAAATATTACTTCATAGATATAAAAATCGTATTTTTACCTAACTAAAAATCTAATTTTTATTCACATTAATCTTATATGAAAATATAATCTTTTTATTACCATTCAACTATAAAAATCCTACGGTATTCTTATAAAGTAAAAATCAAATTTTTATAGTCTTATCTTAAAGATCCTAGCTATATACGATTAAAAATCATAGCTTTATATTTCACTATGTGTATAAGGATGTTTTCCTTTGTTTTTGAAACCCAATTTCATGTAAAACAAGTAGAAATGATCAGAAGAAGCTTACAGTCAATGGGATTAGCATGAGGTGGCGCTGGTTGCCTTCAACCGACGGAGGAGGAGAAAGGAATGGAGGAGACGCGAGAGGGGGGGTGCGGCGCTGTCTCGCCGGTTGCGGCGATTTAGTGGATTGGGGAGGGGGTCGCGTCGAGTAGAAGAAGGGGTGGAAGGAGGAGAAGGGGCGGAGTCGGGTGCTCCGCCTTGGGCGGCGGCGGCGATTTGAGGGGGGTCGATGGCAGCGGCGGCCCCCCCGTCACTCTCCTCTACCCTTTCTTTTTCCTTTCTGTTGAAAATGAAAACGGGTGGGGGGGTAAGGAGAGAGTATAGAGGGAGGGAGGTTTTTTTATATTTAATTAAAATTTTAAATTCCCAAAATGGGTACTTTTAATTTCGACCTCGAAACATGAACCACCGACTGTCGTCCTTAGCGTTTTACCCCCATTCCGAACACAATAGGATATGTATCGTAGGCTGATTCGATTGTTTCGATTATTTTTCGTCAAAATCAACATATAACTCTATATATTGAATTTGAATGCACATTTCAATTTACTGGGGTCACATATAGTCTCTAAAAATTCCCAAAAAATATTTTCTAGCTTCGTATTGACGATACGGTCCTAACAAAACAAATTTCATCGAATTCTGAGACCGTTTGAAAAATGGCCATTTTCAGGTCAATTAAAATCAACTTAAACTGGTCAAACGCGTTTTCCTTTGCCACGCTCACATATTGAATCGAAAAATTACGAAAATTGGAATCTATCAATAACTTGACATCCCGGATCCAACAAAAGTGGTTTCGTCGAAATCCGAGGTCGTTTGCAAAATTCCCATTTTTAAGGGCCAGAATTCCATAGCGACTATTCTGAAAATTCATTTAGACATACCTTTCGATTCCCGCTATGAAATTTTGATTTTTCGGATTCGTTGGAAAGATATTCTCAATTAGATTCTATTATTTTTGGTTTCGCTAAAATCCGGTTTATTTTGAATCTTGTACATTCATTTGAAGTTTGAAATTGAATTATCGAACTACCGCGCCATTTTCAATTCCTTTTATAATTTAAAATATATATTTTATTCTAACGACAATCTATATAAATATATACGTTCGAATTCTATTAAAAATAAATTTTTCGTCTATATTATTTAAAATAATTCATTTTAAATATTCAAAATTCGCCAAAATTGCCAAAATAAAAATTTTAAATTGGCTCAGAATTTCCGGGTTGTTACAATCTCCCCCACATTAAACTTTTCATCCCCGAAAAGGAACGAAGCTGAAAGCCGTTTTACAAATCAACTCAACTTCCATTATTTTCATTACGGCTTAAGTTCTTCAACTTTTCAGTTTATAAGAACTTTTCAAATTTTTCAAAAATTTGGCTAACACCCTAAATTTTCGAAAAATTTCGCCATAACCTCCCTTACACCGAGGACTTCGGGATATTTCATATAGCCTCCCATGGCCTTCTTCAATCCAAAAGAATAAGAAAAAGCCAAGCGGCTAGCCAATCGGCTCATAAAATCACCCAAAACTCAAGAAATAAAATAAACATGTACCTATTTCTCGGGCAAACAATTTTTTCCTCTTCTCTAGCCTCCTTGCTATGAACTGTTCAATGTATATACATGTACATGCATGCAAATGCGACAAATTTTCAATACAATTTAATATTTGGTTTAATTTGGCCCAAATTCACCGTTCATTCAAATAATGGTTTAAATAAATAATCATACAACATAACCATCAATCAATTAGTGAATTATCATTTCAAACTCATAATTTTGATATATAGTCAAAAATCACATTTTTGGTGCTAAATCACAAGAATGTATTCTAGCTATATTTTGGTTCTTACACCAGTCTAATGGAACTATATAGAAATCCCACATTCGTTACTCGAAAATAAATACTGATAACGCTGCAGCATTATTAGAATCATCCCCGGGCGACTAGAGTGTGATTCTATATCTATCCAGTATATTAAAACTTCGAATACACGTTTGTAAGGCGTATATGCAAAATCTTTATATATTGGATTGTACAAATTCAATACAAATAAAATAATCAAATACGTATAATTGGATTTTAACTTTCAAAACAAAGTTTGTTTTCATCTTTAAAAATATACTCTTCACACTCGTTCTAGGATACTACCGATCCTTTCTCTAACGAGTCATTCTCATTGGATATTACTAATCCAATTTCTGATGAATTCTTTCATAGGGTTATAATGTGTCTTGTTCTCGAGCTTTGTAAACCAGAGCTCTGTTACCACCTGTAATGATCCTACGAAATCCGGTAGGCTTTGCAACCATCCCTTCATCCCCCAAAGCAGCAGGTAAAACCCACCGTGGCACTCAGTGGTCCCCCAATACGCTTGTTTTACGGCGACCATCTCGAGCCTCCCGGCCAATGCCTAACCAACCCTCAAAAGGGACATGTGAGGGTAAGAGTCCTCCGTTCGCCACCAAACCGTGAAGCGAGAACCCTCCATCATGCGTACCCAGCCCACGCAGGACCAGCAACAAGAACTGGTAATACTTCATATCTAACACCACAGTGTTATCAGTAAATTCAATTTCCATTTCACGTTTAAATCTAATTAAAGATTTAACTATTGTCTGGGGTAAAACTGGTGATACTCCATTCTCGATCATTCCTTGAATTTGATAATTTTAATTTTAATTATCAAATTCATTTTTTCAATCTATTTAAAGATTCATTAAAACTCCACTTAGTTTTAATCTTTAACTGGGTTAAAGAACCAATGTCATTTAAAACACGATTCACGATAAACCCAAAATCGCATTTCATTTCCACCAGCCCTTAACCGTAAATTAGCAAGTGAACAATTTCCTAAGTAACAACCCTGAAGGCCGAAACCAACATCAGATCAATACCCAGGAAACCATTCATCTTAACAAATCTTTAGTTAATTTCTGATTTTCTTAACTCCATTGGGTCTAAGAACAGTATAATTAAAGATACCGTTCACGACAACCCAAAATCACATTCCATTAATTGTCGGGTTAAAGAACAAATGTTATTTAAAACATCGTTCACGATAAACCCAAAAATCAATTCCAATTCAATTCCAATTAAATATTGTTTAATTGGTACACTTCATTAAATCTAAATAAAAAGATTTAATCTTTTTCTCAACTGGGTTTAAGAACAGTGTTAATGAAGACACCATTCACGACAAACCCAAATCCTATTTGATACTAAATACAAGGCTCTGAATAGAAAATGTATCGGCTTATATTCAATATCAAATTCTACGACCAACAAATGTCGTATTGGAAATAACGATATAAATATATCTTTCAAATTTGCATAACAATATCTGTATAATCATAAAATCCCACATCGAAATATTCCGAAGACAATTTCGATTCAAATCCATTTCCAATCTATATATTGGAAGCTCTGGTTATTTTTAAAACCATTTCAAATCCAATTTATTTATTTTTCGAAATAATTGAATTATAATTCCATTTCAAAACTAGTTCTTTTTGATAAAAGTACATTTTATTTTTTCAAATATGGAGTTTTCCATCCCAATTCTTTCCAAATCATTTCTTATGATTTTACATTAATTATTAGTAATTTTATCAAGGCCCGTAAAGTCGATTTCCATCAACGGCCATCGAACTGCACTTACAACGACCTTTTCCAAATTTGATTTGGACATAATTCAAAATCCAACCGTTAGATTTTTAATTCCTAATATTCGTTAGAAAGCACTTTTCGATATGAACCAAACGGTTCTGGTTTCAGGAGGATCCGACGGTCGAATCTCCCGTAATATCAATTCGAAGTCAATGGTCGAAATTCACGACCTGCCGCAACGCGGCGCGTTCTATTCAGGCCATTATATTATATATATAATATATGTAATATATATTTCTTCGATTTCCATTTAAAATGTATTTTAAAAATCGTTTAACTTCATTTCAAATCGATTTCAATTAAATTCTTTTTTAAATTCAATTCAAAACGATTTCCATTCTATTTCAATTTAATTCGAATTTCAACTCATTTCAATTTAATTCGAATTTCAATTCATTTCAATTAAATTCGAATTTCAATTCATTTCAATTTAATTCGAATTTCAAATCTATTTCAATTTAGTTCGAATTTTAATTCATTTCAATTTAATTTGAATTTCAAATCTATTTCAATTTAATTTAAATTTCAAATCATTTCAATATTTATTGAAAAATGAATAAAATCGACATAAATATCGTTCACGTCAAAATGGCGCAAATATGATCAACACGGCTTCATATATTTCTATTTTCAAATATTCTATTTCAAATATTTCTTTATCAAATATTTCTATTTCAAAACTGGAATGAGGCCCAATCAATTACCATAAATTTTATTTCTATGGATTTCCATACAACGCATGTATATATTAACGATGACAAATAATCAACCATCATCCAAAGTGCATTCTACACTGTATAAGCATCAAATATAAATATTCGACGCTTATAACAACCTGTCAATCAATCGATCGACATTACAACTAATTATTGGGATTAGTGTATGTCATACCATCCCAATACCCGTGTGGGGTTTCAAACAATCAAACACATATTTTATTTGTGCAGTTGGGCGATGTGTAAAATATATCGTCCCAATCAATATCAGCCAAATGTGTGTATATAAACAAATCGTCCGATTTGTTTATATTCATTCCCTTTTAATTGCACATTAAAAATTCTATTTTAAACTATAAAATATTTTTAACTATGTAAATATTTTATTTCATTTCACATCACGCAATCAACTACACATCAAAATCAAACAAACAAGCATACAAGCCGTCCATGGTCTGTGGACGACGGGTGTCGGGTCCTGCTAAGCACCGTCTGCATCCTAATATATATTTCAACTGGAAATAAAATAAATTAAAAGTGAGGAGTTCTCACAGAGGGTTCCACTCCGCCGTGCTTTACTGTTGAACTGCTGAATGGTCTGGATGTGCTTGAAATTCCTATGCAGTTCTTTTCACGCTGTTTAAATAAAAATTATATTTTTATCACTTCAGTCAATAAATAAAAATCGTATTTTTATTTCTTCTTTATATATATTTTCTCGACGCTTCATTCTATATGAAAATTATATTTTATATTTCTATTTCATATATGAAGATCGAATTTTTATTATCATCGGTATAAAAATCACATTTTTATTTCAACATATATATGATAAAAATCAGATTTTTATTTCACTACATAATTAAAGATCAAATTTTTATTATTTAAATAATATAAAAATCGTATTTTTATTCTTTCTATACTATAAAAATCATATCTTTAACCTTCTACCAATATAAAAATTATATTTTTTACCTTTTTATATTATAAAAATTATATTTTTATTCTTTCTATATTATAAAAATTATATTTTTCCTATCTTAAGAATCCCTTCTTTTTGTTTTCAAAAATCACTTCTTCCTTTATTTGACCATCCTATAAAGATTATATTTTTACTCATTAAAAATATTACTTCATAGATATAAAAATCGTATTTTTACCTAACTAAAAATCTAATTTTTATTCACGTGAATCTTATATAAAAATATAATCTTTTTATTACCATTCAACTATAAAAATCCTACGGTATTCTTATAAAGTAAAAATCAAAATTTTATAGACTTATCTTAAAGATCCTAGCTATATACGATTAAAAATCATAGCTTTATATTTCACTATGTGTATAAGGTTGTTTTCCTTTGTTTTTGAAACCCAATTTCATAGAAAACAAGTAGAAATGACCAGAAGAAGCTTACCGTCGATAGGGGATTAGCCTGAGGTGGCGCTGGTTGCCTTCTGTCGACGGAGGAGGAGAAAGGAATGGAGGAGACGCGAGAGGGGAGGGTGCGGCGCTATTTCGCCGGAGGTGGCGATTTAGTGGATTGGGGAGGGGGGTCGCGTTGAGTAGAAGAAGGGGTGGAAGGAGGAGAAGGGGGCGGAGTCGGGTGCTCCGCCTTGGGCGGCGGCGACGATTTGAGGGGGGGTGGGGCGATGGCAGCAGCGGCCCACCCGTCGCTCTCCTCTTCCCTTTTTTTTCTTTTCGTTGAAAATAAAAACCGGGGGGGGGGGGGGGGGTAGGAGACAGCATAAAGAGAGGGAGGTTTTTTTATATTTAATTAAAATTTTAAATTCCCAAAAAGGGTACTTTTAATTTCGACCTCGAAACGGGAACCACCGACTGTCGTGCCTAGCGTTTTACCCCAATTCCGAACACAATGGGATATGTATCTTAGGCTGATTTGATCGTTTCGATCAAATTTTGTCAAAATCAACATATAACTCTATATATTGAATTTGAACGCGCATTTCAATTTACTGGGGTCACGTATAGTCTCTAACAATTCCCGAAAAATATTTTCTAGCTTCGTATTGACGATACGGTCCTAACAAAACTAATTTCATCGAATTCTGAGACCGTTTAAAAAATGGCCATTTTCAGGTCGATTAAAATCAACTTAAACTGGTCAAACGCGTTTTCCTTTGCCACGCTCACATATTGAATCAAAAATTTATGAAAATTGGAATCTAGCAATAACTTGACATCCCGGATCCAACAAAAGTGGTTTCGTCGAAATCCAACGTCGTTTGCAAAATTCCTATTTTTAAGGGCTAGAATTCCATAGCTACTATTCTGAAAATTCATTTGGACATATCTTTTGATTCCCGCAATGAAATTTTGATTTTTTGGATTCGTTGGAAAGATATTCTCAATTAGATTCTATTATTTTTGGTTTCGCTAAAATCCGGTTTATTTTGAATCCTGTACATTCATTTGAAGTTTGAAATCGAATCATCGAACTACCGCGCCATTTTCAATTCCATTTATAATTTAGAATAAATATTTATATTCTAACGACGATCTATATAAATATATACGTTCGAATTCTATTAAAAATAAATTTTTCGTCGAAATTATTTAAAAAAATTCATTTTAAATATTCAAAATTCGCTAAAATTGCCAAAATAAAATTTTTAAATTGGCTCAGAATTTCCGGGTTGTTACAATTATATACGCGAGTTATTCAAAAAGACTGGGTTTATCCCATTCTGAATAACTGATTCGACGTGGTGTTGAGGATTGTGACGACTCAAACCCGATAACATGGCGGCAAGGGTAATCTTTGGGAATATAACACATAAACAGATGTTAAAAGAATAGAAATAAATAAATACACCAGATAATGTACAACAGAATATGCTGGATATAATAAACATCAGAGTTACACAGTATACATGATCATACTTAGTACAAATACAGTTCAGCTATACATAAATGTCTACAGTGGAAAACAACATAATATGTACAATAGGAGCTGAACAGCATAAAAAGGTATAAATGATAAAATCCATCTTCAGCTCCACCTGTCCAGAAAGAGCCTGCTAAACCTGAATACAAGGCTGCCCGTGTAGAAAAGGGGCACCCGAGTTTGGAAGTGAAACAAACTATGAGTCAGTCATGGGACTGGTATGAGAAATCTACTCAACACATTTCACAATATGGCAAATCATAGAACCATGCCACTTTCGTGGAACCGGTTTACTCCAGTGATTGCCAGTGCTTTAAAACTAGTAAATCTTTTAAACATCGCAATGCTTTTTATAAAAATGAAGCCATTATAAGACTCAGGTCCCATCACACAATGCAACACAAACCGGAGGATAGAGTTTTACCTTATAATGGCCAAAATATGCTTGATACGATCAAAACAAATCATTTGATATTATTGCTAGTGTTTATATGTTTCAAAAACAATTTGAATCATAACTATAAATCATAGACGACATTAATGCCCCATACCAGTATGTCGCCATATATAGTTATACAATAAAAAATGCACGATGCTGTATTTGGAAATTGGATTTCCGTCATGAACCAAGGCAAGGGATCGTCCTCACCGCTTCGAGACAATCTAGCCCATGTCTCAGGACCCAGACACAGGTGGGACCTTGGATCGTCAGGGTCGGTCCACCGATGTGGATTAAAATTCCTGAATACTACGTTTCCCTGCCCTTTGGGGCGTAAATGAGTCAACGAATGACTTCATCGGTCCCGTATCGACTGATATAACCGAGGAGCCTCACAACAGCAATAACCACACATGTGAAAGTAATATAAATTTCAGGGCTGGTAGGTCACTGACACCACCCTAGCTAGAAGGAATCGCATGTCCTCCCTAAAGTCCTCTCCCGTTTTTGGTCCATATCGGGGTGTGAGGTTCGCGAAACAACGATAAACACAAAGCAATGCCACACAGGCGGTGCTTTGATCATCAACCACAAAGCTCTACTTTTCAACAAAAGCTTTGATCACAACATCTCTGTATGCCACGTTGTCAATATACAATGTCAGACACACGTCCATTTACCAGTCCATTCTGGGTCTGAACGAAACCGAGGATCTTTATTCCTCGCTCATCCATACAATCAACACGTACATCTGGACGGTTACTACTTCAACCCCTTCTAGGTAGCTACTCCCATCATGGGCATTCGTAGCACCCTCCATTCAACGTGAAGATCATCGGTCTTGCACCGTCTTCATATCTTCGACTATAAATCGTTGATCAATTATTTGAAATGAGAATTAACTCGGCCTTTTCAAATAATTCACAGAGATTTAATATTTCAAATCAATTCATTTCAATGGTTAAATTATTCGACATCATTAATTCAGTTCATTAATTGTAATTTTCACGCCAAGCACATTCAACCATCAAATATCTAACAAACCGAGCAAATTCAGTTTATTTTCATTGCATATCGTTTACAATATTTTATCACGAATTATCGCTATTTTTATTTATTTAAAACTAGCCAATTCATTCAAACGACGCTTCAGGCCATAACGCGACCGTGGCGCTGTTTTTTTTCAGATTTGATTTACACATATCTGAAAATCTAACCATTGGATCTTCACAAATTTTATATCATTAGAAAGATCTTTTCAAAACGAATCCAATGGTTTCAGTTTTGGGAAAATCCGACGGTCGGATCTCCCGGTACAATCGTTTGAAGTTTCGATTTCAAATATCGAACTACAGCGTTGTTATTTGATTTATTTTAATTATAATTATATATATATAATTATAATCGATTCTGGCACTGTTTTTCTTCAGATTTGAATTAAATATTCCAGTCAATCCAAATGTTGGATCTTCACAAAATTGGTGCCATTGGAAAGATATTTCCAAGGCGAACCCAACGGTTGCAGTTTCAGGAAAATCCGATTGTCAGATCTTCCGCAATAATCGTTTGAAATCACGGTTTCAAAATAAGAACTGCAGCTTCGTTATTCGATATATTATAATTCTATATATTTCTATATAGTTCATTCTTCAATTTCAAAACCATTTTCACTTCGCACTATCGATAAAAATGATATTTTTATCAAATAGATATTTATTTCTACCCATCACCATTTTCCACAGTTCATGTATATAGTAAAAATGTGATTTTTATTGTAAAACAATTTCTTTCAAAACACGATTATTTTATATAGTTCAAACAGGTGATAAAAATGTTATTTTTAATACAAAACAATTTATTTCAAAACATGAGTATTTTATATACATGAATTTCTATTCAACAAATGAATATAGTTTCAACAAATGAAAATAAATCAAACACAGAAAGATTTCATGAAATTTCGGCAGCATAATGGCAGGGTAGTTAAAACCGGGACCGTATCGATGTACAGCTCCTCGCTCTACCTTAAAACCTTGCGGTTTTTGACAATGGGTATTCATGCATCTAATTCGCACGCAGGCGGCATGTTTTATTTTCATTTCCACAAACTGTTCTATTTTTGTTTTCAACCACAAATGGGTATTTTTCAACCACAATCAATCATTCCCATCATTCACCAAATTTCACATCAACCAAATAATCCAAACAACAACACAACCAATAAATATCGTCCATGGTCTGTGGACGAGGGGAGTGTGTGTGTGTATATATATATATATATATATATATATATATATATATATATATATATATATATATTGGTAAATAAATATATTTCAATTCACTTCAACACAATTCAATATCATTTCTTTGCATATATAATTTTTACAACGCATATATAACTTATACATCGAACATACAACTTATACAACGCTTATACATGAGATGTACAACGCTTATATAACTCATACATCAACTATATAATTTATACATTGTTGTTTTTCCATATCGTTTATAAATTAGATATCTCACATTGGGTTCCACTCCACCAAAATTTGCAGAAGGCTCAGAAAAATACGCGGTCTCTTCTAAAATGTAGAAGACGTCCTCACAGTCATGATGTTTCCTGTTTCATCGAATTTCGTCAATACACGATAAAGATACGATTTTTCAAAGTTTGCAACACTTTAAAGTGTGAAAATCGGTTGAAAATAAACAAGGCCGTACCTTTCAAAAGTTGTTCAAAACTAGGTATGGATTTATCGCGAAATCCACTAACCTAGATGACGATCAGGGAGTTGGATGTCGACGAGGGAAGTGAGGCGCGTCTAGGGGTGGTGGTCGCGGCTAGTCCGGTCGTCGGAGTAAGGCCGGGCGGCGGTTTGAAGCGTCGAACTTCGGAGAGGTTGTTCTCGGTGGTGGTGCGATGGTTGGTGGCGAAGTTAGGTCGGATTTGGAGAGGAAGGAGAGGGCTTTCGAATGTGTGTGGTGGCAGGCGGTGGTTCGACGTGGCGCAGCCGGAAATGAGGAGAGAATGAAAGAAGGGGGGCGTCGTTCGCTTTATCGGGGAGAGAGAATATGGGGGGGTTATGATGTGGACCAATCCCTTTTTTATTTATAAAGTTTTTAAAAAAACCAAAAATACCCCTTTCCTCCTGCGAACTCCAATCCAAACCCAACGACTGTCATCTCTAGCGTTTTACCCCCATTCCGAACACAATGGGATATGTTTCGTAGGCCCATTCGGCTGTTTCAGTCAGTTTTCCTTCAAATTAAAATATAAAACATTCAATATTTAATTTGAACGTACATTTCAATTTGTCGAGGCCACATACTAACTCGAAAAATTCCAAAAAAATAAATCTAGCTATGTTTTGATGATACGGTCCCAACGAAACTAGTTTCGTCGAACTCTGAGACCGTTTGTAAAATGGCCCATTTTTGGTCGATCCAATTTAACTATAATTGACCAAAACACATTTTCCTTTGCCACGCTCACATACTAGCTTCAAAAATTATGAAGTTTGAAATCTAGCAATAACTTGACATCCCGGATCCAACAAAAGTGGTTTCGTCGAATTCTGAGGTCGTATGCAAAATGTCTATTTTCAAGGGCGATATAATTTCTATAGCGACCTTTCTGAAAATTCATTTGGCCATAACTTTTGATTCCCGCTATGAAACTTCGATTTTTCAGATTCATTAGAAAGATATTCAATAACAGATTTAAATACTATTGGTTTCACTAAATTCTATTTTATTTTGCACCCGGTACAGTCGTTTGAATTTGAGTTCAATTTTTGAAACTGCAGCGCCATTTCAGGCCTTGTTTATAATTAAAATTAATTATATTTATTTTCAAGCATCGATTCAAACCTGTTTTTCATCACTATTATTTAGAATATTTAAAATTCACTATTTTAGCCAATTAAAAAATTTTAAACTGGTTCAGATTTTCCGGGTTGTTACAATCTCCCCCACTTAAAACTTTTCGTCCCCGAAAAGGAACAAAGTCGAAAGTGGTTTGATTAATCAACTCTACGTTCAATCTGGCTTCCATTCTCCAACTTTTCAATTTCTGAGAATTCAAATTCTTCAAATATTTGGATAAAACCCAGAATTTTCGAAAAATTTCGCCATAACCTCCTTTGTACGTGGAGGGGTTTGGAAATTTATTGGGCCGTATTAGGTACCCAATAAATCCTATATAGCATACACATATTTAAAGTGATACATTTTGGTGTTTACAGGGGAGCGTGTATAGATAATAACTCCAGAGAATAAATTCTCGTCACCCTGTCTAAGCCTGAGGGAGTGTGTATTTTTAATTGCTCCAGAGGATAAATCCTCGTCACCTCGTCCCGTGTGGGAAATAAATAATCCATGTGCCGTATCTAATGACTAGAGAGACGTGATTATTGTCAACTCCAGACCCGTGTGGGGTTTTTATTAATCTGGCAATTTACCGTTACAATTTAAATAGTCCACATCAGTCATCAGTTCAACCTGTAAAATATAGTCATCGCCATACAAGCCTCTCGCTCGTATGGTAAATCTTCAACCTCGTCACACAAGCTCCAAATGCTTATGTGGTATATGATGAAGTATGCCTATCTTCAAGAAGTATGCCATGCAGTGTAGTTCAAAATAAATTGTTACTATCCTATGGCGACATTTATTAATTACACACAGAATAACCAGCACTCCGCATCCAATGACATTCATAGGAGTTAATATAATAATAAAATTGCGCATCCAACTCATTAAGGTTAACCTATTTGTCGGGCACGCAAATAAAATCTTTACTCAACAGCTAATCCATTTACCTGTTCAAACATATAAAATGCACAAGTATATATTTCTAATTAATTCTCTAATCAGGTCAATGCGTGATTTATTCGAATAAATTCTATCATTCATTCTCTTGTAGATTTAAATAACTATTGTTCTAATAATTGAATCAATCAAATCCACAATCACACAACTCAAATACCAATCAATTTATTTGTAACTTTTTACAAATATATTAGTTAGTTCATATATTCTTTCAAATCATTCAGACTATATAATTAAAATTCTACATTCATGAAAAGGAAACAACAACAATATAGAGAACACAATGGAAATGGCAAAATACGGTAAATATACCTTCCACCAGAGTCAATCAGAGATATCCACTCTGCACTTAGGATAGGCTTTCTGCATACTTTTCTCTGTTTCCCAAGTACAGTCTCGTGGATCTCCACTCCATTGCAGTTTGACTAAGTGAACCTTCTTGTTCCTCAGCTCTTTGGTTTCTTTGCCAATAATTTTGATCGGTACTTTTCTCACAGCCAATTCGGGAGTAATATCTATATCCCATTGAGCTACTTCTTCCACGATCAAATCGGGATCATGTACATGCTTTCGAATTTGAGATACGTGAAATACATCATGTACTCCAGGCAACCAATCAGGTAACTGAACCCTATAAGCGGGAGTTCCAATCCGTTCTAGAATAGGAAACGGGCCAATGAATTTAGGCACCAATTTCCCTGTCTTACCGAATCGGATCACTCCTCTCATCGGAGATACCTTCAAATAAACATAGTCGCCAACAGCGAATGATATATCCCTTCTTCCCTTGTCTGCATAGCTCTTTTATCGGCTTTGAGCGGCTAGTAATCGTTTCTTAACGAAGTCAACTTTATCTGCAGCCTCGCGAATCATATCTGGCCCGAATACGAGTCTATTCCCAAGTTCTACCCAACAAGCAGGGGATCGGCACAGTCTACCATACAATGCTTCGAATGGTGACATGGTCAGGCTCGCTTTGTAGCTGTTGTTGTATGAGAACTTGGCCAAATGAATATGGACTTCCCATGATCCGCCAAAATCTAAAATACAAGCCCGCAATAAATCTTCTAAAATACGATTCAGCCTCTCAGTCTGACCATCTGTCTGAGGATGATATGCGGTGCTCAAATTCAGTTTCGTTCCCAATTCTGCTTGGAACGCTTCCCAGAATTTACTTGCAAAAATCGGGTCACGATCACTAACGATGCTCATGGGAACTCCATGCAGTCTAACAATTTCCTTGAAATATATCTATGCCAGACTCTGAGCAGTTCTGTTCGATCTGTCAGGTATGAAATGGGCGGTCTTCGTGAAACGATCTACGATAACCCAAATACTGTCATTTCCTTTACGGGTCTGGGCAAACCATCTATGAAGTCCATAGAAATCTGTTCCCACTTTCCACCTGGAATTTCTAAAGGTTGCAACAATCCAGTGAGTTTCTGCTGATCGCTTTTGACTTGTTGATAGGTGGGACACCGGCTAACATATATAGAGATATCTCTTTTCATCGCCTTCCACCAGAAAGTTCGCTTGAGGTCATTATACATTTTGCTAACCCCTGGGTGGATACTCAGTTTGGACTTGTGGCATTCATCAAGGACTTCTCTTTTGAGCTCGGAGACGTTAGGAAAACAAATCCTTCCTTTTAATCTAAGAATTCCCTCGTTATCCACTTGGAAACTGGATGTGTCGCCTTTTTGAATTCTTTTGATCATCTCCTTAACAAAATTATCATCTTTCTGTAGAATGGAGATCTTGTCAATCAAGGAAGTCGTAATGATAAAGATGGCGATTATTACATTCTTTCTACTCAGCGCATCAGCCACAACATTGGCTTTCCCTGGAGTGTACAAAATCTCAAAATCGTACGCTGCAAGAAACTCTAGCCAACACTGCTGTCTCAGATTAAAATCCTTCTGGGTGAACAGATATTTCAATGACCGATGGTCTGTATACAGTTCGAATTTCTCACCCAAAAGATAGTGCCTCCATATTTTCAAAGAAAATACGATGGCTAATAGCTCAAGATCATGAGTCACATAATTCTTCTCATGCGGTTTCAGCTGACGGATGACATAAGCAATCACTTGACCTCTTTTCATTAACACTGAACCAAGGCCTTCTCTAGATGCGTTAGTCCAGACTTTCAAGTCCTCATTGCCATCAATTATTGTTAACACTGGAGCAGTTGTCAGTTTCAATTTCATCTCTTGGAAAGCTTCTTCACATACCGGAGTCTAATTGAATCTCGAATGTTTCTTAGTCAGTTTCGTTATGGAACTAGATGTCTTCGCAAAATCCTTAATGAACTTCCTATAATAACTGTCCAACCCGAGAAAACTTCTGACTTCAGTGGGTGTACGAGGTTGTTTCCAATTCTGAATAGCAGTGACTTTACTGGGATCCACTAAAATTCCTTGCTTTGACACGACGTGGCTAAGAAATTTAACTTCTTCTTGCCAAAATATACATTTGGAGAATTTCGCTTTTAAAACATTCTTTCTCAGAATTTCTAACACCTATTCCAAATGTTTTTCGTGTTCGCCTTCCAACTTAGATAAGATCAGGATATCATCAATGAAAACCAGAACAAATTTATTCAATACTCCTCTGAATACTCTGTTCATTAGATCGATGAAATAGGCTGGAGCGTTACATAAGCCGAACGACATTACTAACCACTCGTAGAATAAGTCTGGACCACTGAATGCGGTCAAAGGAACACACTCTTCAGCAATACGAAGTTGATGAAAATCTGCAGCTAGGTCCATACGTGAAAACACTTGTGCGCCATTTAATTGATCCAACAAATCATCAATCCTAGGCAGTGGATATTTGTTTTTCAATGTCTGCTTATTCAAGTCACGATAATCCATACATAGTCTGAGAGTACCGTCTGACTTCAGGACAAATACCACTGCTGCACCCCAATTAGAGAAACTAGGTCTAATCAGACCCTTCCATACAAGCTATCGTGTTTGATTATCTAACTCATCTTTCTCTTTCAAGCTCATTCTTCGAATAGCGTGAACCACTGGCCTTGCATTAGGGACTAAAGCGATCTTGAAATCAATTTCTCTCTACGGAGGTAAGCTAACAACTTCTTCGAACACATCCGCATAGTTCTTGACAACTAGTATATTTTCAATGTCGACCGGAATATTCTCCACAGCGACAGGAACTGGTTCTATTTGGGCAGAAGAAACATCTAAAGCTGCCCAGAAGTCTTTTCTATTAGAATTCGGACCTTCACAGGGAATGGTTATATATTCTCCGAAATTTGTCTTTGCCTTAACAATTCTTTCGGCGCATTTAACCTCAGCTTAATATTTGTTTAACCAATCCAATCCCAAGATGAGATCGAATTCGGTAAAATTCATAATAATTGCCATGGTAGGGAACCGATAGCGAGAAAAAGAAACAGGCACTCCACAAACCCAACTAAGATCAAGGGAACCCCCAATCGGATTATGAACAGTCATTGGCTCTTTGAGCTTTTTCAAATTCAAATCCTGCTTCTTAACCGCATTCTTTGCAATAAAGCTTCGCGACGCGCCTGTATCAAATAATACTTTTACTGGAATATCTTTGATTGTAAGCATGCCTTCTAAAACATCAGACCTTTCCTGACTAGCTGTAGGTGCAGAAGTTTCTGCCACTTCATTTACTTGCACTACTTCAGATTCCTGAGATAGTTGGCAATTCTTCGCAATATGTCCAGCCTGATGGCAAAGATTACATTTCCTATTCTCTCGACCTTTCTTATTGGATTTTGATCCAACCTTTCTTCCTTGCCTCAAGGATTTGCAATTCCCTTGAAAATGCCCTGGCTTCTTGCAATTATTACACATTGCAGTCGTTACTAGTCCTTTCTCAGATTTAACCTTTTTCCCTTTGAATCTAGGCTTCTTTCTGGCTCCAATCATCGTACTGGCCTCTGGGCTATCAGTTTCTAATTTTCGTTATTTGCTAGAACTACATTCGTCTTCGTCTCGCAACATACCTTTCTTATCGAGATCCTCATATTGGTAAGCCATGTATATCATTTCTGAAAAGGGAAGCTTCACATGTCTTATTACACTATTCGGATACTTTCTTCGAAGACCATGAATAAACCTCAGATTCTTCCTCTTCGGATTCTCAATTAGATGAGGGGCAAAACGAGAAAGTTCATTGAATTTCTTGTGATATCCTGGAATATCCATGTCCCCTTGGATCAGATAGTAGAATTCATAACCTAATCGCTCAGTTGCTTCTGGAGGAGTAAATCTTTCTTGAAAAATTTCTTTGAAACTATCCCAGGTGATATCACCTTCTGGATTATCTTTAATAAACGAACCCCACCAGAACAAGGCTTCATCTTTGAGTGCCCAAGATGCTACTATTCTTTTCTGGTCATCTCTTAGCTGGAGACGCTCAAGAATTCTTTCTGCAGAACGCATCCAATCCTGAGTTTGACTAATGGATTCATTTCCCGAAAATGGTACTCCACCCAGATTTAGATACTTTTTAAATAAAGCTTCTAGATATGTTTCTGCATTCCTTCTGTTTCTGACACTCATTTTCTAGTACTTCTGCAAATAGCAGATCAAGTGTCAGGTCACAGAAAAGATATTATATAACATAGAAACATATACTTGAATGTAAATGTATCTATCGAGGTGTATTTCATTCAGCTTTACCCATACTAGGATATTACTGATCCTGTCGGTAATGAGTTACTCGTCCTAGAACACTACTGGTTCTATTTCTGACGAGTTCGTTCATATGTTATATTCCAGGCTTAGTCAAAGCTCTGATACCACGTTTGTGACGACCCAAACCCCGTAACACGGCGGCAAGGGTAATCTTTGGGAATATAACACATAAACAGATATTAACAAAATAGAAATAAATAAATACACTAGATAATGTACAACAGAATATGCTGGATATAATAAACATCAGAGTTACACAGTATACATGATCATACTTAGTACAAATACAGTTCAGCTATACATAAATGTCTACAGCGGAAAACAACATAATATGTACAATAGGAGCTGAACAGCATAAAAAGGTATAAATGATAAAATCCATCTTCAGCTCCAGCTATCCAGAAAGAGCCTGCTAAACCTGAATACAAGGCTGCCCGTGTAGAAAAGGGGCACCCGAGTTTGCAAGTGAAACAAACTACGAGTCAGTCATGGGACTGGTATGAGAAATCTACTCAACACATTTCACAATATGGAAAATCATAGGACCACACCACTTTCGCGGAACGGGTTTACTCCAGTGATTGCCAGTGCTTTAAAACTAGTAAATCTTTTAAACATCGCAATGCTTTTTATAAAAATGAATCCATTATAAGACTTTGGTCCCATCACATAATGCAACACAAACCGGAGGATAGAATTTTACCTTATAATGGCCAGAATATGCTTGATAAGATCAAAAAAAATCATTTGATATTATTGCTAGTGTTTATATGTTTCAAAAACAATTTGAATCATAACTATAAATCATAGACGACATTAATGCCCCATACCACTATGTCGCCATATATAGGTATACAATCAAAAACGCACGATGCCGTATTTGGAAATTGGATTTCCGTCATGAACCGAGGCAAGGGATCGTCCTCACCGCTTCGAGACAATGTAGCCCATGTCTCAGGACCCAGACACAGGTGGGTCCTTGGATCGTCAGGGCCGGTCCATCGATGTGGATTAAAATTCCTGAACACTACGTTTTCCCGCCCTTTGGGGCGTAAATGAGTCAATGAATGACTCCATCGGTCCCGGATCGACCGATATAACTGAGGCGCCTCGCAACAGCAACAACTACATATGTGAAAGTAATATAAATGTCAGGGCTGGTAGGTCACTGACACCACCCTAGCTAGAAGGAAACGCATGTCCTCCCTGAAGTCCTCTCCCATTTTTGGTCCATATCGGGGTGTGAGGTTAGCGAAACAATGATAAACACAAAGCAATGCCACACAGGTGGTGCTTTGATCATCAACCACAAAGCTCTGCTTTTGAACAAAAGCTTTGATCACAGCATCTCTGTATGCCACGTTGTCAATATACAACGTCAGACACACGTCCATTTACAAGTCCGTTCTAGGTTTGAACGAAACCGGAGGATCTTTATTACTCGCTCATTCGTACAATCAACACGTACGTCCGGACGGTTACTACTTCAGCCCCTTCTAGGTAGCTACTCCCATCATGAGCATCCGTAGCACCCCTCCATTCGACGTGAAGATCATCGGTCTTGCACCGTCTTCATATCTTCGACTTTTAATCGTCGATCAATTATTTGAAATGGGAATTAACTCGGCCTTTTCAAATAATTCACGTAGATTTAATATTTCAAATCAATTCATTTCAATGGTTAAATTATTCGACATCATTAATTCAGTTCATTAATTGTAATTTTCACGCCAAACACATTCAACCATCAAATATCTAACAAACCGAGCAAATTCAGTTTTTATCACGAATTATCGCTATTTTTATTTATTTAAAACTAGCCAATTCATTCAAACGACGCTTCAGGCCATAACGCTGCAGTGGCGCTGTTTTTCTTCAGATTTGATTTACACATATCTGAAAATCTAACCGTTGGATCTTCACAAATTTTGTATCATTAGAAAGATCTTTTCAAAATGAATCCAACGATTTCAGTTTTGGGAAAATCCGACGGTCTGATCTCCCGGTACAATCGTTTGAAGTTTCGATTTCAAATATCGAACAACAGCATCGTTATTCGATTTATTTTAATTATAATTATATATATATATAATTATAATCGATTCTGGCGCTGTTTTTCTTCAGATTTGAATTAAACATTCCAGGCAATCCAACCGTTGGATCTTCACAAAATTGGTGCCACTGGAAAGATTTTTCTAAGGCGAACCCAACGGTTGCAGTTTCAGGAAAATCCGATTGTCGGATCTTCCGCAATAATCGTTTGAAATCACGTTTTCAAAATACGAACTGCAGCTTCTTTATTCGATATATTATAATTCTATATATTTCTATATAGTTCATTCTTCAATTTCAAAACCATTTTCACTTCGCACTATCGATAAAAATGATATTTTTATCAAACATATATTTATTTCTACCCATCACCATTTTCCACAGCTCATGTATATAGTAAAAATGTGATTTTTATTGTAAAACAATTTCTTTTAAAACACGATTATTTTATATAGTTCAAACAGGTGATAAAAATGTTATTCTTAATATAAAACAATTTATTTCAAAACACGATTATTTTATATACATGAATTTCTATTCAACAAATGAATATAGTTTCAACAAATGAAAATAAATCAAACACAAAAAGATTTCAGGAAATTTCGGCAGCATAACGGCAGGGTAGTTAAAACCGGGACTGTATCGATGTACGGCTCCTCGCTCTACCTTAAAACCTTGCGGTTTTTGACAATGGGTATTCATGCATCTAATTCGCACACAGGCGGCATGTTTTATTTTCATTTCCACAACCTATTCTATTTTTGTTTTCAACCACAAATGGGTGTTTTTCAACCACAATCAATCATTCACCAAATTTCACATCAACCAAATAATCCAAACAACAACACAACCAATAAATATCGTCCATGGTCTGTGGACGAGGGGAGTGTATATATATATATATATTCGTAAATAAATATATTTCAATTCACTTCAACACAATTCAATATCATTTCATTGTATATATAATTTTTACAACGCATATATAACTTATAAATCGAACATACAACTTATACAACGCTTATACATGAGATGTACAACGCTTATATAACTCATACATCAACTATATAATTTATACATCGTTGTTTTTCCATATTGTTTATAAATTAGATATCTCACATTGGGTTCCACTCCACCAAAATTTGCAGAAGGCTCAGAAAAATACGCGGTCTCTTCTAAAATGTAGAAGATGTCCTCACGGTCACGATGTTTCCTGTTTAATCGCGAAATCCACTAACCTAGATGACGATCAGGGAGTTGGACGCCGACGAGGGGAGTGAGGCGCGTCCAGGGGTGGTGGTCGCGGCCAGTCCGGTCGTCGGAGCAAGGCGGGGCGGCGGTTTGAAGCGTCGAACTTCAGAGAGGTGGTTCTCGGTGGTGGCACGATGGTTGGTGGCGAGGTTAGGTCGGATTTGGAGAGGAAGGAGAGGGCTTTCGAATGCGGGTGGTGACAGGCGGTGGTTCAACATGGCGCGGCCGGAAAAGAGGAGAGAAGAAAAGAAGGGGGCGCCGTTCGCTTTATCGGAGAGAGAGAATATGGGTGGGGGTTTCTGATGTGGACCAATCCCCTTTTTTTTATTCATAAAGTTTTTAAAAAAAACAAAAATACCCCTTGCCTCCTGCGAACTCCGATCCAAACCCAACAACTGTCGTCCCTAGTGTTTTACCCTCATTCCGAACACAATGGGATATTTTTCGTAGGCCCATTCGGCTGTTTCAGTAAGTTTTCCTTCAAATTAAAATATACAACATTCAATATTTAATTTGAACGTACATTTCAATTTGTTGGGGCCACATACTAACTCGAAAAATTTCAGAAAAATAAATCTAGCTATGTTTTGACGATACGGTCCCAACAAAACTAGTTTCGTCGAATTCTGAGACCGTTTGTAAAATGGCCCATTTCTGGTCGATCCAATTTAACTTTAATTGACCAAAACACGTTTTCCTTTGCCACGCTCACATACTAGCTTCTAAAATTATGAAATTTGAAACCTAGCAATAACTTGACATTCCAGATCCAACATAAGTGGTTTCGTCGAATTCTGAGGTCGTATGCAAAATGTCTATTTTCAAGGGCGATATAATTTCTATAGGGACCTTTCTGAAAGTTCATTTGGCCATAACTTTTGATTCCCGCTATGAAACTTTGAATTTTCAGATTCGTTAGAATGATATTCACTAACAGATTTAAATACTTTTGGTTTCACTAAATTCTGTTTTATTTTGCACCCGGTACAGTCGCTTGAAGTTTGAATTCAATTTTTGAAACTACAGCGCCATTTCAGGCCTTGTTTATAATTAAAATTAATTATATTTATTTCTAAGCATCGATTCAAACCTATTTTTCATCACTATTATTTAAAATATTTATTTTAAATATTTAAAATTCACTATTTTAGCCAATTTAAAATTTTTAAACTGGATCAGATTTTCCAGGTTGTTACAAGGATGAAGACGGTGGTCGAACACCGGAGGTCTTCACATCGTTTGGATAATTACTGATGATCTTGATTGGGCTGTACACCCAAGAGGAGGGAATCAGTTGGTGATCGTATAGACGTACTTGGAGATCGATGGATATGCGAGAAATAAGGTTTCTCCAGTTTCGTTCAGACCAAGGACGGACTTGTAAATGGATGTGTGTCTTACATCGGATTTCATTCTGTGTGATTGTTATCGGTTGCATATTGTGAATTGCCTGTGTGGCATGCTGAGATGCAAATGATCAAGGCTTCTGTTGAAAAGCAGAGTCTTGTAATTGATGATCAAAGCACGACCTTTGTGGCGTAGCTTTGTGTAGCGTTAATTCGCGAGCCTCACACCCCGGTGTGAGCCTGAAACGGGAGAAGGACCTCAGGGAGGTCATGTGTTTCCTTCTAGCTAGAAGTGGTGTCAGTGTTTTACACGGCCTGACATTTTACTTATGTGGATGATGGATTGCGAGGCGCCTCGGTGAGATCAGGCGATCCGGGTCCAATGGAGTCATTTGGCTCATTGACACCCCATAGGGTGGGGAAATGCAGTGCTCAGGGTTTAAGTTTAATCCACATCGAGTGGATCGGCCCTGACAATCCAAAGGTCACTCGATCTCTAACCTGAGGGGCGGACTAGAGCGTCTTGAAGCGGTGAGGACGATCCCTTGCCTCGGTTCACAAATGGAAATCCAACTTCCAATACGTGACTTTGCGGTTTTGATTGTATAACCTATATATGGCGACATAGTGGTATGGGCCACTTATGCCTTCTATGATTGATACTTATGATTGAAATTGTTTTTGACACTATACACTTATAGTAATAATAAAAGATGAAACTTAGCGTATCAAGCATTATTTGGCTATTATAAGGTAAAATCCTATCCTCCGGCTTGTGTTGCATTGTGTGATGGGACCTGGGTCTTATAATAGCTTCATTGTTCTTTATTTAGTATTGCGCTGTTGTTTTGTGCACTGGTATTCTTGGGAGGAAACCCGTTCCGTGTTATACGGTGTGGTCCCTTGATTTACCTAACTTTAAAATAAAGATTAATAACTGTTTTAGTTCTCACACCAGTCACATGACTGACCTGGAGTTTATTGTTTTAACCTAAACTCTGGGTGCCCTTATTTTCGACACGGGAAGCTAGTAGTTTTGGTTTTGCAGATTTATATTCGTAGGATCTTGGTTTACAGCAGGAACGATACTCGGAAAGCTCTGTACCCGTGTGTTACTTTCAGTTTTGTTTTGTATTATTTTTCCGCTGCTATGTAATGTATTGTAATCTCTGATATTTTCTGTTGTATTTTATTTATTTATACTCTGTAAATTGTTGTAATAAACAATGAAATGTTCTTCTGTATGTGTTCTATTGTGGCTTGTTCTCAACTCAATCCGTGATTTCCCGTAAGGGGGATTTCGGGTCGTCTCAATATTAATATTCTACTAATATTTAAAAACTTTTTCGTTTTATTCACGCAAATTCTACTCCCAAAGTCGAAACGTGATTTTAAAAACACTATTATTTAATGATGAGTATTGTATGTGTTTGAAATGGTAGAGTTTCAAACATGCGGCTGCGTTTTACCTGATTACTTGAGCACCAATAAACCTACTTATTCGATGCAAACATCAAAGTTCCACTTATATTTTGAAACTTTCTTGATCTTATTGGCGCGGATCCAAGGTCCAACCGGTAATATGCAAATGATGAGTGTTATAGATGCTTTGAAATGTAGAATAGCAAACATGCGTGTAACAACCCGGAAATTCTGAGCCAATTTAAAATTTTTATTTTGGCAATTTTAATGAATTTAGAATATATAAAATGAATTATTTTAAATAATAACGATGAGAAATTTACTTTAAATAGAATTAGAACGTGTATATTTATATAGATCGTCGTTAGAATATAAATATTTATTTATAATTATAAAAGGAATTGAAAATGGCGCGGTAGTTAGAAAATTTGATTTTTAAATTCAAATGAATGTACAGGATTCAAAATAAACCGGATTTTGGCGAAACCAAAAATATTAGAATCTAGTTGCGAATAACTTTTCAACGAATCCGAAAAATTGAAATTTCATAGCGGGAATCAAAAGTTATGCCCAGTTGAAAATTCAGAATAGTCGCTATGTAAATTATACATGGCCCAAAAAGTCAATTTTGCATACGGATGAATTTGGACTCAAAACCACTTCCATTGAGTTCAAAATGCCGTTTAGAACTCCGAAAAGTACAAGCTTCGTTATATTCCGATATCCGGAATAGTGGCTATGGGCTGGAGTTGTTCGCTTAGCAATACATAGCCCTTAAAAAGTGAAAATTTGCATATTAGCTCAGAATTTGACGAGATAAATTTTTATGGATTCATAATGACAAATTATTTTTGAGATCCAAAGGGCGCGTCGAACGGAGTCAGTATGTGGCCGTGCGAGCTAAAATAGTTTAGGGTAAAACGAGCGGTCATTTTACAAAGGAACATTATTGATACGACCACGGAATTCGATTCAACTTTTTTTCTGGATTCGTATCGTCTAATAATGGTTAAATCCAACAGGGCAAGATTTTTGGATTTAGTGTGTGAGCGTGCAAGAATAAAAGGTGCGCCAAAATCGCATTTTTGAGCAATATCTGAGCATATTCGTGATTTTTTTTGAATGGTCAAATGAACTCGGAATTCGACGAAACTTGTTTCGTTGGACTCGTCTTCACGTCTACTATCTCGTATCCGAAATCCGCGGCGATTGGAGATCGTTAGCGTTCAAGCAATATGCGGGAAACGAGCATACAAGCACTTTTACTTCCTTTTCTACTTCATTATTTTCATTTCCTCCTCCTCCACAAAAACTCAAAAATGGCCTCCACTCTCCCACCGCCGCTGCCCCCTCCTCCACCATCCACCACCGGCCTCCGACTGCCGACCGCCGACCGCACCCCCTCCTCCTCTTCCGCTCCTCCTCCTCTCTCTGTCCTCTCTTTTATGTGATTTTGCAAACCCTAGGAGCCACCACCACCACCATCGCGGCCCACCAGCACCCTCCCCGCCTCACATCAGGTCCGGCGCCCCCTTCCCCCCCCCCCTCAATTCCGGCCGTGCCCCCCCCCCCCCCGGTCTCCAAAAACCCATTTTCACCAAAATTCCCATTTTGGAAATAAGTCCCTGGACTGTTTTGGCCTATATCTCTTAAACGGTGCGTTTTTGGCCAAAGTCCTCCAGACCAAAGTTGTAGAGCACGAAATTCTCTTCGATTTGGCTATATGGAAGTCGTGTTTTGGAGTTCGGAGCTGCTCGGAAAACGCGTTCGTAGTCTGCTGTTCAAAAGCTGAAAAAATCGTGTACTTTGGCGAATTCTGGCGAACTGGAGCATTTTTGGAAAAAATTCTCTTAGGAAAAAGTTGTCCGAAATGGCGCGTTTCAGCTAGAAAAAAAGATGGTGTGAAGATTGGAGCTCGTTTGCAAATTATGGAACCAGAACAGCGAATCCGGGCGTTAGAAAAAATGTGAGTTTTCTCCGTTTTAAAGCTTCTATGGGTTTTGACATATGAAGTAAATAAAAATATGATTTTTATATTATGGAGAGAATAAAAATCCGATTTTTAACTTATAGAAGATAAAAAGATAAATTTTTTATATAATGTAGATATTAAAAATGTGATTTTTACTTAGGTAGAGTATTAAAAATATGGTTTTTATTAAGGTAGAGTAATAAAAATATAATTTTTATAATATATAGATAATAAAAATTCGATCTTTATATAAGAAGTAGAAATATAAAAATATAATTTTTATATAGAAAGAAGCGTTGTGAATATATGAAGTGAAATAAAAATCTGAACTTTATTTTAATCGTGAAGTAGAGGGAATATAAAAATGTGATTTTTATATATGTAGTGGCTACGGACAACGAAAGTGACAAAAGGCGAGCGGCGAAGGTTTTCCACATTAGAAGAATCGCGACGAATTGGTTTAGCTTATGGGTGAGAACTTCTCACTTTAAATTTCCTTTTCTAGTTATAAATATATAATAGGATGTAGACGGTGTTTAGTAGCACCCGACACCATTGTCCACAGACCATGGACTTGTTTGTTTGGTTGTGTAGTTGGTTAGATTATTTGATCTAAATTTGGTTGTTTGGTGAATTGAAATTGGTTTGATTGATATGTGTATGGCGTGGGCCATTATTAGACCGGGGATAAGGCTAGGCCTTGTCCCGTTTCTAGTATCATGTCGTTATGCCGCCGAAATTTTCTAAAATAAGTTAGAAAAATAAAAATATCATTTTATTGTGTAAATGAACTAAATAAAAATTCAAGTTTTGAAATAAAATATTTTATCGTTAAAAATATAATTTTTAACGTGTGTGTGAAAATAAAATATTCATTTACAAACCAGACGGTCTGTTTATGTACACTGTTTTAACTGATATTGATTGGGACGATAAATTTTACACGTCGCCCAACTGCACAAACAATATTCAGTATTTGTTGATGTGAAACCCCACACGGGTATTGGGATGATATTTGACGTACACTAGTCTCAATAATTAGTTGTGTGTCGATCGATAGGTTGACAGACAGTTGTGTTGTGCACTTTGGATGATAGTTGATTATTTATCGCTGCTATTAGTTGTATGGAGTCCATATAATTAACATTATATGGTAATTGATTGGGCCTCATTCCAATTAAGAAAATAAAGAATATTGTAAAATAAGATTCATGTGTTGACAGTACTCATTTGTTGAGATTAGTCAAGTGTTGAAAGAAATATAGATTCATGTGTTGACTAGAATAAATATTCATTTGTTGAATAGAATAAAGAAGTTTTTGAAAAATATAAAGCCGTGTTGATTAGAGATGCGTTATTTTGACACAAGTGATATTTTTATCGATTTTATTCGTTTTATAATGAATATTGAAAAGTGATTTTATAATCGAATATTTTGAATTGAACAGGATTGAAATTGAATTGAAATCAATTTGAAATGAATTTAAAACGAATTTATAATGGAAAATTCACTTTTGATTGGATATTGAATATAAGCCGATATATTTTCTATTCAGAGCCTTGTATTTGATATCAAATGTGATTTGGGTTTGTCGTGAATGGTGTCTTCATTAACACTGTTCTTAAGCCCAGTTGAGAAAAAGATTAAATCTTTCTATTTAGATTCAATGAAGCGTACCAATTAAATAATGTTTAATTGGAAGTGAATTTGAATGTGATTTTGGGTTTGTCGTGAACCGTGTTTTAGATGACATTGGTTCTTTAACCCAGTTAAAGACATGATATTGATTTTTGAAAAGATTAAATGTAAAGACCCGCAACCTCCCCGTAAAGGAAAGCGTCGGATAGTTCGAGAACAAACCACAGCAGAACGCATACAGAAGAACATTTCATTGTATATTACAACAATGCATCAGATTACAAGAATATACAGAGTATAAATGAATATTACACAGAAATATCAGAGATTTAAATTACATTTAAATACATAGCAGCGGAAAATAATACAATACACAACTAGAATGAGATATACGGATACAAAGCTTTCCGGATATCGTTCCAGCTGTAAACCAGGATCCTGTGAATATAAATCTGCAAAACCAAAACTACTAGCTGCCCGTGTCGAAAATAGGGGCACCCAGAGTTTAGGTTAAAACAATAAACTCCAGGTCAGTCATGTGACTGGTGTGAGAACTAAAACAGTTATTAATCTTTATTTCAAATCATTAGGTAAATCAAGGGACCACGCCGTATAACACGGAACGGGTTTCCTCCCAAGAATACCAGTGCATAAAACCAACAGCGCAATGCTAAATAAAGAAAAATGAAGCTGTTATAAGACCCAGGTCCCATCACACAATGCAACGCAGTCGAGGATAGGGTTTTCCCTTATAACAGCCAAAGAATGCTTGATACGTTTAAAACAAATCATTTGATACTATTATAAGTGCATAGTATATAAAACACTTCAAATCATAAGTATCAATCATAGGCGGCATGAGCGCCCCATCCCACTATGTCGCCATATATAGGATATACAATCAAAACCGCAAAGTCTCGTATTTGGAAATTGGGTTTCCATCTATGAACCGAGGCAAAAGATAGTCCTCAACCGATTCGAGACAATCTAGCCCATGTCTCAGGCAAGCGCGCAGGCAAGCCTTGGATCGTCAGGGCCGGTCCACACGGAGTGGATTATTATGCCTGAACAATACGTCTCCCCACCCTATGGGGTGTAAGTCTGGTCCGTCAGCCGACCAGAATGCATTCGGCCGAAACCGATATAACCGAGGCGCCTCGCAACAGCAACAACCACATAAGTCAAACTCGTCAGGGCGTGTAAAACCACTGACGCCACTTCTAGCTAGAAAGAAACGCAAGTCCTCCCTGAGGTCCGTCTCCCGTTTTTGGTTCATACCTGGTGTGAAACACGCGAGGTAAACGTTACACAAAGCTACGCCACAAAGGCCGTGCTTTGATCATCACCACAAGACTTTGCTTTTCAACAGAAGCCTTGATCATTTGCATCTTAGCATGCCACACAGGCAAACCATCCTATGCAACCGATATCAGTCACACAGAATGAAATCCGATGTCAGACACACAGTCCATTTACAAGTCCGTTCTGGGTCTGAACGAAACCGGAGGCACCTAGTACCCCGCATATCCATCGATCTCCAAGTACGTCTGGACGATCACTAACTGTTTCCATCTTCTTGGGTGTACAGCCCAATCAAGATCATCAGTTATCACCCAAACGACGTGAAGACTTCCGGTCTTCGACCATCGTCTTCATCTTCGACTTATCGTCGTATCAGTTATTCAGAATGGGATAAACCCGGTCTTTCCGAATAACTCGCGTATATTTTAAGTAAGTGTTACACAAACACAACATACGCCTCATTCCAATTCATTAGTCACTAACCGTAAATTAATCAAGAGAATAACTCCCCAAATATTAACCCCGAAGGCCGAAACCAACATCAGATCAATATCCAGAAAACCATTCTGCTTGGCTAACCGCCAGTTAGTTTCTAAATTTCACATTCAAATCTAATTAAAGATTTAACTATCGCCTGGAGCAAAACTGGTGATACTCCATTCTCGATCTTTTCAATCTAATTAAAGATTCATTAAAACTCCACTTAGTTTTAATCATTATCTGGGTTAAAGAATCAGTGTCATTTAAAACACGATCCACGATAAACCCAAAATCTCATTCCATTAATTATCGGGTTAAAGAACAAGTGTTATTTAAAAACACTGTTCACGATAAACCCAAAAATCAATACCAATTCAATTCCAATTAAATATCATTTAATTGGTACACTTCATTAAATCTAAATAAAAAGATTTAATCTTTTCTCAACTGGGTTCAAGAACAGTGTTAGTGAAGACACCATTCACGACAAACCCAAATCACATTCGATTAATTATCGGGTTAAAGAACAAGTGTTATTTAAAACACTGTTCACGATAAACCCAAAAATCAATTCCAATTCAATTCCAATTAAATATCATTTAATTGGTACACTTCATTAAATCTAAATAAAAAGATTTAATCTTTTCTCAACTGGGTTCAAGAACAGTGTTAGTGAAGACACCATTCACGACAAACCCAAATCACATTCGATTAATTATCGGGTTAAAGAACAAGTGTTATTTAAAACACTGTTCACGATAAACCCAAAAATCAATACCAATTCAATTCCAATTAAATATCATTTAATTGGTACACTTCATTAAATCTAAATAAAAAGATTTAATCTTTTCTCAACTGGGTTCAAGAACAGTGTTAGTGAAGACACCATTCACGACAAACCCAAATCACATTCGATTAATTATCGGGTTAAAGAACAAGTGTTATTTAAAACACTGTTCACGATAAACCCAAAAATCAATACCAATTCAATTCCAATTAAATATCATTTAATTGGTACACTTCATTAAATCTAAATAAAAAGATTTAATCTTTTCTCAACTGGGTTCAAGAACAGTGTTAGTGAAGACACCATTCACGACAAACCCAAATCACATTCGATATTCAATACAAGGCTCTGAATAGAAAATATATCGGCTTATATTCAATATCGAATTCTACGACTAACAAATGTCGTATTGGAAATAACGATATAAATATAGATATCTTTCAAATTTCCATAACAACACCTGTATAATCACGAATTCCAATCATCGAAATATTCCGAAGACAATTTCGATTCAAATCCACTCCAATGCAATCATTGGAAATTTTGGTTATTTTCAAAACCATTTCAAATTCAATTTATTTATTTAAAAATAAATAGAATTATAATTCTAGTTCAAAACTAGTTCATTTCGATAAAAATCTATTTTTATCTTTTCAAATATGGAGTTTTTCATCCCAAACTTTCACAAATCATTTCTTATGATTTTACACAAATTATTACTATTTTTAATAATTTTATCAAGGCCCGTACAGTCGATTTCCATCAATGGCCATCGAACTGCACTTACAGCGACCTTTTTCGAATTTGATTTGGACGTATCTCCAAATCCAACCGTTAGATTTCAAATTTCTAACATTCATTAGAAAGCTCTTTTCGATACGAACCCAACGGTTCCGGTTTTAGGAGAATCCGACGGTCGGATCTCCCGCAATGTCCGTTTGAAATAAATGGTCGAAATTCACGAACTGCCGCAGCGCGGCGCGTTCTATTCAGGCCATTTATTATATATATAATATATATAATATATATTTCGTCGATTTCTATTTAAAACGAATTATATAAATAGTTTTGAATTCGTTTCAAAAACATTTCTATTCAATTCGAATTTCAATTCAATTTGAATTCATTTCAATTCCATTTGAATTCGTTTTCAATTCAATTCATTTCGAAATCGTTTTCAATTCAATTCATTTCGAAATATTCGATTTCGAGATTACTTTTCAATATTCATTTTAAAATGAATAAAATCGATATAAATATCGTTTACGTCAAAATGACGTAAATCTAATCAACACGGCTTCATAAATTTATATTTTCAAATATTCTATTTCAAATATTTCCTATTGTCAAAATATTTGTTATTATCAAAATATTCTTTATTTTCACGATTGGAATGAGGCCCAATCAATTACCATATAAAATTAATTATATGGATTTTCATACAACACATGTATATAATAACATTGAAAATAATCAACCATCAACCAAAGTGCACTACACTGTATAAGCATCAAATATAGATATTCAACGCTCATAACAGCTTGTCAATCAATCGATCGACATATTTAATCAATCAGGATGAGTGAACTTCAAATTTCATCCTAACACCCGTGTGGGGTTTCAAACAATCAAACACATATTTTATTTGTGCAGTTAGGCGATGTGTAAAATTTATCGACCCAATCAACGTCATTCAAATAGGTGTACATAAACAAACCGTCTGGTTTGTAAATGAATATTTATTTTATTCACTTTCACTATATTTATATTCACGTAAAAAAATATATTTTTAACGATAAAACATTTTATTCTATCATATGAATTTCTATTATTCATTTACACAATAAAATGATATTTTTATTTTCTAACATATTTTAGAAAATTTCGGCAGCATAACGGCACGATACTAGAAACGGGACAAGGCCTAGCCTAATCCCCGGTCTAGTGAAGGCCCACGCCATTCACATATCAATCAAATTCACTTTCGTTATGCAAACCACAAAATTTGGAGTAAGGGTCTAACCTAGCCTTACTCCTTCGCCTTATAACGGCGCACGTCTAATCCTAACCAATTTATCGATTCGATTTTTCACACCACAAACCACATTCAAACCAATATCGCAATCAATCACCAAACAGTCAAACAAACAAGTCCATGGTCTGTGGACGATTGTGTCGGGTGCTACTAAACACCGTCTGCATCCTAGTATATATATAACTAGAAAAATTAAATTGAAAGGTGAGAAGTTCTCACATATAGCTATCCTAGCTCCACGGCTCTTCATTTGCAGAAACTTCGTCGTTCTCGCCTCCTTGTCACCTTCGCCCGTAGCCACTATATATATAAAAATCGAATTTTTATTTCGCTATTCAATATATAAAAATCGAGTTTTTATTTCAAAGTTCAATATATAAAAATCGAGTTTTTATTTCAAAGTTCCATATATAAAAATCGAATTTTTACTTCAAAGTTCCATATATAAAAATCGAATCTTTACTTTTGCTTTCAACATATAAAAACCTGATTTTTATCTCGACTTTCAATACATAAAAATATGATTTTTCTTTCTAAAGAAATCAGTTTTTAAACCTTTTAAAAATCTGTTTTATATCTTTTTTTTTTAAAAAAAACTGTTTTAAACCTTTTTAAAAAAAACTGTTTTAAACCTTTTAAAAAACTGTTTTAAACCAAAAAAAAAACTGTTTTAAACCTTTAAAAAAACTGTTTTAAATCTTTTTTTTTTTTAAAAAAAAACTGTTTTAAACCTTTAAAAAAACTGGAAATTAGTTTTAACGAATTAAAATAAAAATAAAATAAAAACCTAAACTTACAGTGCTCGATAAAAAAAAAGGGGGGAAAGGGAGTCGAGATCCTCGCTGGAGGAGGGGGGGGGAAATCGGAGAAGGGGGAAGGGCGTCTGGGCGGCGCCAGGGGGGAGTGCGGTGGCGATTTGGTGGCGGTCTACGGGGTTAGGGCGCGGCAGCGTCTTTGGGCGATTTGGGATATAAGAGGAGAGAGAAGGGACCGCAGGGGAGGGCGGCGAGGTGGAGAGGAGGAGAGAAGCGGCGGTGGAAGGGGAAGCTGAGGAGGGAGTCGCGGCGAGCAGCGGTGGTGGTGGTTGGACGGTGGGGCGCGCCTCCGTCTCTTTATTTTTTCTTTTTTTTTTTATTATTATTTTAATTTCAAAATGTTGACTTTTACATACGACCTCGAAACGAGGCCCACCGCCTGTCGTCCATAGCGTTCTACCCCCATTCCGAACACAATGGGATATGTATCGTACGCTGATTCGGCTGTTACAATCAGTTTCCGTTGAATTAACATTTAAATCACTATATTGAATTTTAAACGTACATTTCAAATTACCGGGGTCACATACGAACTTTAAAAATTCCAGAAAAATATTTTCTAGCTTCGTATTGACGATACGGTCCTAACAAAACTAGTTTCGTCGAATTCTGAGACCGTTTGAAAAATGGCCAATTTCCAGTCGATTAAAATCTACTGAAACTGGTCAAACGCGTTTTCCTTTGCCACGCTCACATATCGATTCGAAAAATTATGAAATTTGGAATCTAGCAATAACTTGACACTGCGGACCCAACAAAACTGGTTTCGTCGAAATCCGAGGTCATTTGCAAAATGTCCATTTTTAAGGGCCTGAATTCCATAGCGACTATTCAGAATTTTCAACTGGACATATCTTTTGATTCCCGATATGAAATCTTGATTTTTCGGATTCGTTGGAAAGATATTCACAATTAGATCCCATTATTTTTGGTTTCACTAAAATCCGGATTGTTTTGCACCCGGTACATTCAATTGAAGTTTGAAATCGAATTATCGAACTACCGCGCCATTTTCAATTCTATTTATAATTATATATAAATATTTATATTCTAACGACGACGCGTATAATATATACGTTCGAATTATATTCAAAATAAATTTCCGTCGATATTATTTAAAATAATTCATTTTAAATAATCAAAATTCGCTAAAATTGCCAAAATAAAAATTTTAAACTGGCCCAGATTTTCGGGTTGTTACATTAAAACTAAGTGGAATTTTAATGAATCTTTAATTAGATTGAAATGTGAATTGATAATTTAAATTATCAAATCTGAAAGGTGATCGAGAATGGAGTACCACCAGTTTTTCTCCAAAGCGATAGTTAAATCTTTAATTAGATTTGAACGTGAAATGGTAATTAATTTTACCGATAACACCATGGTGTTAGATATGGAGTATTACTAGTTTTTCTCTATGGGATATATAGGTTGGGATTGGGAAATAAAATAAATAATTACTTCGGTGTGGTTCGCTAATCCCGACTAGTTTGAAATGATATCCAAAGGAAGATTAAAGAATAAATTTAGAAGAATTTATCTTTGATAAAATTAATGGGAACCTTTCCATAAGAATGTGATTTTGTGAAGAAAACAACATTCTGAAGTGGAATGAGGCGTTTGTTGTGTTTGTGTAACATTTATTTATTATATACGTGGGTTATTCAGAAATGCCGGGTTTATACCCATTCTGAATAACCGATTTGACGAGATATCGAAGATGAAGACGGTGGTTGAAGACCGGAAGTCTTCACATCGTTTGGGTGATTACCGATGATCTTGATTGGGCTGTAAACCCAAGAGGAGAGAAACAGTTGGGGATCGTCCAGACGTACTTGGAGATGGATGGATATGCGAGGAAAGTGCCTCCGGTTTCGTTCAGACCCAGAACGAACTTGTAAATGGATTGTGTGTCTGACATTGGATTTTATTCTGTGTTGGTTGATCTCTATTAAATATACATCTATTTAGCGGCGGAGAATTTATTCTCTTGCTTTACACCCTTCTCTGAGACGTACGAGCTCAGAGGTTGTATATCGATGGACATCAGTTGCGTGGAGTGAATTGCCAGTGTGGCACGCGTAAGTGGCAATTGATCAAGGCTTCTGTAGAAAAGAAAAGTCTTGTGGTTGATGATCAAAGCACGGTCTGTGTGGCGCAGCTTTGTGTATAACGTGAATTCACGAGCCTGACACCTCGGTATGAGTCAAAAACGGGATAGTGACTGCAGGGAGAGCACGACGTTTCTTTCTAGCTATGGGTGGTGTCAGTGACCTACCAGCCCTGACATTTATATACTTTTCACCTATGTGGTTATTGGATGAGGCGCCTCGATTTTAGGTCTGTAAGGACCGGGAAACGTGTGTTCAGGAATAACTAATCCTCAAAAGTAAGAGAGGACCGGCCCTGAAGATCCAAGGATCATAGTGGGGTCCTGAGACATTTGCTAGAGTGTCTCGAATCGGAGAGGAGCTTTCCCCTTGCCTCGACTCATGATGGAATCCAATTTCCAATACGTGTATTTCGGTTTTATTTGTAGAACCTAGTATGGCGACATAGTGGTATGGGTCATTCATGCCTCCTAGGATTGATATTTATGATTGAAAATGTTTGGACACTATACATTTATTATAGTATCAAATAATGTGTTTTAACGTATCAAGCATGCTTTGGCTATTATAAGGTAAAAACCCTATCCTCGGGCTTGCGTTGCATTGTGTGATGGGACCTGGGTCTTATAATAGCTACATTTTTCTTTATTTAGCATTGCGCTGTTTGTTTTATGCACTAGTATTCTTGGGAGGAAACCCGTTCCGTGTTATACGGCATGGTCCCTTGATTTACCGAACTATAAAATAAGAATTAATAACTGTTTTAGTTCTCACACCAGTCCCATGACTGACCTGGAGTTTATTGTTTTAACCTAAACTCTGGGTGCCCTTATTTTCGACACGGGCAGCTAGTAGTTTTGGTTTTGCAGATTTATATTCACAGTTACCTGATTTACAGCTGGAACGATGCTCGGAAAGCTTTGTATCCGTGTATTACTTTAAGTTGTGTTTTGTATTGTTTTCCGCTGCTATGTAATTTATTGTAATCTCTGATATTTGTCGAATGTATATTTATTCATACTCTGTATATTCTTGTATTCTGATGGAATTGTTGTAATAAACAATGAAATGTTCTTCTGTCTGTGTTCTGATTTGTCATGTTCTCATACGATCAGGGGTTTCGAACGGTTTTGGTCGGTTTAGCGATCGATTCGGATCGAGCGAAATTCCTTGTCGTCACAGTTGGTATCAGAGCTTTGGTTTACAAAGCTTAGAGAACAAGACACATTAGTACCATACGAAAGGATTCATCAGATATTGGATTAGTAATATCCAATAAGAATGACTCGTTAGAGATGGGATCAGTAGTATCCTAGAACGAGTGTGAAGAGTATATTTTTCAAATAAAAATGAAAACAAATTTTGTTTTGAAAATTAAATTCAATTATACGTATTTGAATATTTATTTATTTTGAATTTGGACAATCGAGTATATAAAGATTTCGCGTATACGCGTCATGAACGTATATTCGATGTTTTAATATACTAGATAGATATAGAATCACATTCTAGTCGCCCGGAGATGGTACTGATAATTGTCATGACATCATCAGTATTTATGTTCGAGTGACGAAGGTGTGATATCTATATATTTCCATTAGACTGGTGTGAGAACCAAAACTAGATAGGTTTATTGTTGTGATTTGGCATTAAAAACATGATTTTTTGACTATATATCAAAATTATGAATTTGAAAAGCTAATTCACTAATTGATTGATGGTTGTGTTGTATGAATATTTATTTAAACAATTATATGAAAGAATGGTAAATTTAGGCCAAATTTAACCAAATATTGAACTGTATTGTAAATTATTTGGAAATGCATGCATGTACATATATATGTTTGAACAGGTAAATGGATTAGCTGTTGAGTAAAAAAATTATTTGCATGCCCGACAAATAGGTAAACCTTAATGAGTTGGATGCGCACTTTTATTATTATATCAACTCCTGTGAGTGCCATTGGATGCGGAGTGCTGGTTATTCCGTGTGTAATTAATAAATGTCGCCATAGGATAGTAACAATTAATTTTGAAATACACTGCATGGCATAATTCCTGAAGATGGCATAGTCCTTAATATCGCATACTTCATCATATACCACACAAGCATTTGGAGCTTGTTTGTTGAGGTGGAAGATTTACCATACGAGCGAGAGGCTTGCATGGCGATGACTATATATTACAGGTTGAATTGATGACAGATATGGACTATATATTACAGGTTGAATTGATGACAGATATGCACTATATATTACAGGTTGAATTGATGACAGATATGGACTATATATTACAAGTTTAATTGATGACAGATATGGAATATATATTACAGGTTGAACTGATGACTGATATGGACAATATAAAATTGTAACGGTAAAATTGCCAGATTAATAAAAACCCCACACGGGTCTGGAGTTGACAATAATCACTTCTCTCTAGTCATTAGATACGGCACATGGATTATTTATTTCCCACACGGGACGAGGTGATGAGAATTTATTCTCTGGAGCAATTAAAATACACACTCCCTCAGGCTTTGACAGGGTGACGAGAATTTATTCTCTAGAGTTATTATCTATACACGCTCCCCTGTAAACACCAGAATATATCACTATAAATATGTTTATGCTTTATAGGATTTATTGGGTACCTAATACGGCCCAATAAATTTCCAAACCCCTCCCCGTACAAAGGAGGTTATGGCAAAAAATTTCGAAAATTCCGGGTGTTAGCCAAATTTTTGAAGAATTTGAAAATTCTCAGAAACTGAAAAGTTGGAGAATGGAAGCCAGAATGAACGTTGAGTTGGTTTTTAAAATAACTTTCGGCTTCGTTCCTTTTCGGGGATGAAAAGTTTTATGTGGGGCAGAATGTAACAACCCGGAAATTCTGAGCCAATTTAAAATTTTTATTTTGGCAATTTTAATGAATTTAGAATATTTAAAATGAATTATTTTAAATAATAACGACGAGAAATTTACTTTGAATAGAATTAGAACGTGTATATTTATATAGATCGTCGTTAGAATATAAATATTTATTTATAATTATAAAAGGAATTGAAAATGGCGCGGTAGTTAGAAAATTCGATTTCTAAATTCAAATGAATGTACAGGATTCAAAATAAACCGGATTTTGACGAAACAAAAAATATTAGAATCTAGTTGAGAATATCTTTTCAACGAATCCGAAAAATTGAAATTTCATAGCGGGAATCAAAAGTTATGCCCAGTTGAAAATTCAGAATAGTCGCTATGTAAATTATACATGGCCCAAAAAGTCAATCTTGCATACGGATGAATTTGGACTCGAAACAACTTCCATTGAGTTCAAAATGCCGTTTAGAACTCCGAAAAGTATTAGCTTCGATATATTCCGATATCCGGAAGAGTGGCTATGGGCTGGAGTTGTTCGGTTAGCAATACATAGCCCTTAAAAAGTGAAATTTTGCATTTTAGCTCAGAATTCAACAAGATAAATTTTTATGGAATCATAATGACAAATTATTGTTGAGTTCCAAAGGGCGCGTCGAACGGAGTCAGTATGTGGCCGTGCGAGCTAAAACAGTTCATGGTAAAACGAGCGGTCATTTTACAAAGGAACATTATTGATACGTCCTCTGAATTCGATTCTACTTTTTTTTCTGGATTCGTATCGTCTAATAATGGTTAAATCCAAGAGGGCATGATTTTTGGAGTTAGTGTGTGAGCGTGCGAGAAGAAAAGGTGCGCCAAAATCGCATTTTGAGCAATATCTAAGCATATTCATGATTTTTTTTGAACGGTCAAACGAACTCGGAATTCGACGAAACTTGTTTCGTTGGACTCGTCTTCACGTCTACTATCTCGTGTCCGAAATCCGCGGCGATTGGAGATCGTTAGCGTACAGGCGATACGCGGGAAACGAGCATATAAACACTTTTACTTCCTTTTCTACTTCATTATTTTCATTTCCACCTTCCTCCACAAAAACTCAAAAATGGCCTCCACCCTCCCACCGCCACTGCCCCCTCCTCCACCAGCCACCACCGGCCTCTGACCACCGACCGCACCCCCTTCTCCTCTTCCCCTCCTCCTCTTCCTCCTCCTCTCTCTCTCTCCTCTCTTTTATGTGATTTTGCAAACCCTAGGAGCCACCACCACCACCACGGCCACCACCACCACCGCCACGGCCCACCAGCACCCTTCCTGCCTCACATCAGGTCCGGCGCCCCCTTCCCCCACCCAATTCCGGCCGTGGGCCCCCCCGTCTCCAAAAACCCATTTTCACCAAAATTCCCGTTTTGCAAATAAGTCCCTGGATTGTTTTGGCCTATATTTCTCAAACGGTGCGTTTTTGGCCAAAGTCCCTCCGAACCAAAGTTGTAGAGCACGAAATTCTCTTCGATTTAGCTATATGGAAGTCGTGTTTTGGAGTTCGGAGCTGCTCGGAAAACGCGTTCGTAGTCTGCTGTTCAAAAGATGAAAAAATCGTGTACTTTTGCGAATTCTGGCGAATTGGAGCATTTTTGGCAAAAAGTCTCTTAGGCGAAAGTTATCCGGAATGAGGCATTTAAGCTAGAAAAAAATATGGTGTGAAGATTGGAGCTCGTTTGCAAATTCTGGAACTAGAACAGCGAATCCGGGCATTAGAAAAAATGTGAGTTTTCTCTGTTTTAAAGCTTCTATGGGTTTTGACATATGAAGTAAATAAAAACATGATTTTCATATTATGGAGAGAATAAAAATCCGATTTTAACTTATAGAAGATAAAAAGATAATTTTTTTATATAATGTAGATATTAAAAATATGATTTTTACTTAGGTAGAGTATTAAAAATATGGTTTTTATTAAGGTAGAGTAATAAAAATATAATTTTTATAATATATAGATAATAAAAATTCGATCTTTATATAAGAAGTAGAAATATAAAAATATAATTTTTATATAGAAGCGTTGTGAATATATGAAGTGAAATAAAAATCTGAACTATATTTTAATTGTGAAGTAGAGGGAATATAAAAATGTGATCTTTATATATGTAGTGGCTACGGACAACGAAAGTGACAAAAGGCGAGCGGCAAAGATTTTCCACATTAGAAGAATCGCGACGAATTGGTTTAGCTTATGGGTGAGAACTTCTCACTTTAAATTTCCTTTTCTAGTTATAAATATATACTAGGATGCAGACGGTGTTTAGTAGCACCCGACACCATTGTCCACAGACCATGGACTTGTTTGTTTGGTTGTGTAGTTGGTTAGATTATTTGATCTAAATTTGGTTTTTTGGTGAATTGAAATTGGTTCGATTGATATGTGTATGGCGTGGGCCATTATTAGACCGGGGATAAGGCTAGGCCTTGTCCCGTTTCTAGTATCGTGCCGTTATGCTACCGAAATTTTCTAAAATTAGTTAGAAAAATAAAAATATCATTTTATTGTGTAAATGAACTGAATAAAAATTCATGTTTTGAAATAAAATATTTTATCGTTAAAAATATAATTTTTAACGTGTGTGTGAATAGAATAAAATATTCATTTACAAACCAGACGGACTGTTTATGTACACTGTTTTAACTGATATTGATTGGGACGATAAATTTTACACGTCGCCCAACTGCACAAACAATATTCAGTGTTTGTTGATGTGAAACCCCACACAGGTATTGGGATGATATTTGACGTACACTAGTCCCAATAATTAGTTGTGTGACGATCGATAGGTTGACAGACAGTTGTGTTGTGCACTTTGGATGATGGTTGATTATTTATCGCTGCTATTATATACATGTGTTGTATGGAATCCATATAATTAACATTATATGGTAATTGATTGGGCCTCATTCCAATTAAGAAAATAAAGAATATTGTAAAATAAATTCATGTGTTGACAATACCCAGTTGTTGAAAGAAATATAGATTCATGTGTTGAATAGAATAAATATTCATTTGTTGAATAGAATAAGGAAGTTTTTGAAAAATATAAAGCCGTGTTGATTAGAGATGCGTTATTTTGACGCAAGCGATATTTTTATCAATTTTATTCGTTTTATAATGAATATTGAAAAGTGATTTTATAATCGAACATTTTGAATTGAACAGGATTGAAATTGAATTGAAATCAATTTGAAATGAATTTAAAATGAATTTATAATGGAAAATACACTTTTGATTTGATATTGAATATAAGCCGATATATTTTCTATTCAGAGCCTTGTATTTAATATCAAATGTGATTTGGGTTTGTCGTGAATGGTGTCTTCATTAACACTGTTCTTAAGCCCAGTTGAGAAAAAGATTAAATCTTTCTATTTAGATTCAATGAAGCGTACCAATTAAATAATGTTTAATTGGAATTGAATTTGAATGTGATTTTGGGTTTGTCGTGAACCGTGTTTTAGATGAAATTGGTTCTTTAACCCAGTTAAAGACATGATATTGATTTTTGAAAAGATTAAAACTAAGTGGAGTTTAAATGAATCTTTAATAGATTGAAATGTGAATTGATAATTTAAATTATCAAATCTGAAAGGTGATCGAGAATGGAGTACCACCAGTTTTTCTCCAAAGCGATAGTTAAATCTTTAATTAGATTTGAACATGAAATGGTAATTAATTTTACCGATAACACCGTGGTGTTAGATATGGAGAATTACCAGTTTTGCTCTATGGGATATATAGGTTGGGATTGGGAAATAAAATAAATAATTACTTCGGTGTGGTTCGCAAATCCCGACTAGTTTGAAATGATATCCAAAGGAAGATTAAAGAATAAATTTAGAAGAATTTATCTTTGCTAAAATTAATGGGAACCTTTCCATAAGAATGTGATTTTGTGAAGAAAACAATATTCTTAAGTGGAATGAGGCGTTTGTTGTGTTTGTGTAACATTTGTTTATTATATACGTGGGTTATTCAGAAAGGCCGGGTTTATACCCATTCTGAATAACCGATTCGATGAGATATCGAAGATGAAGACGGTGGTTGAAGACCGGAAGTCTTCACATCGTTTGGGTGATTACTGATGATCTTGATTGGGCTGTACACCCAAGAGGAGAGAAACAGTTGGTGATCGTCCAGACGTACTTGGAGATGGATGGATATGCGAGGAAAGTGCCTCCGGTTTCGTTCAGACCCAGAACGAACTTGTAAATGGATTGTGTGTCTGACATTGGATTTTATTCTTTGTTGATTGATCTCTATTAAACATACATCTGTTTGGCGGTAGAGAATTTATTCTCTTGCTTAACGCCCTTCTCTGAGACGTACGAGCTCAGAGGTTGTATATCGATGGACATCAGTTGCGTGGAGTGAACTGCCAGTGTGGCACGCATAAGTGGCAATTGATCAAGGCTTCTGTTGAAAAGCAAAGTCTTGTGGTTGATGATCAAAGCACGGCCTGTGTGGCGCAACTTTTTGTGTAACGTGAATTCACGAGCCTCACACCTCGGTATGAGTCAAAAACGGGATAGTGACTGCAGGGAGAGCACGACGTTTCTTTCTAGCTGTGGGTAGCGTTAGTGACCTACCAGCCCTGACATTTATATACTTTTCACCTGTGTGGTTGTTGGATGAGGCGCCTCGATTTTAGGTCTGTAAGGACCGGGAAACGTGTGTTCAGGAATAACTAATCCTCAAAAGTAAGAGAGGACCGGCACTGAAGATCCAAGGATCATAGTGGGGTCCTGAGACATTTGCTAGAGTGTCTCGAATCGGAGAGGAGCTTGCCCCTTGCCTCGACTCATGATGGAATCCAATTTCCAATACGTGTATTTCGGTTTTATTTGTAGAACCTAGTATGGCGACATAGTGGTATGGGTCATTCATGCCGCCTAGGATTGATATTTATGATTGAAAATGTTTGGACACTATACATTTATTATAGTATCAAATAATGTGTTTTAACGTATCAAGCATCCTTTGGCTATTATAAGGTAAAAACCCTATCATCCGGCTTGCGTTGCATTGTGTGATGGGACCTGGGTCTTATAATAGCTTCATGTTTCTTTATTTAGCATTGCGCTTTTTGTTTTATGCACTGGTATTCTTGGGAGGAAAACCGTTCCGTGTTATACGGCGTGGTCCCTTGATTTAGCGAACTTTAAATAAGAATTAATAACTGTTTTAATTCTCACACGAGTCACATGACTGACATGGAGTTTATTGTTTTAACCTAAACTCTGGGTGCCCTTATTTTCGACATGGGCAGCTAGTAGTTTTCTTTTTGCAGATTTATATTCACAGGATCCTGATTTACAACTGGAACGATGCTCGGAAAGCTTTGTATCAGTGTATTACTTTCAGTTGTGTTTTGTATTGTTTTCCACTGCTATGTAATTTATTGTAATATCTGATATTTGTCGAATGTATATTTATTCATACTCTGTATATTCTTGTATTCTGATGGAATTATTGTAATAAACAATGAAATGTTCTTCTGTCTGTGTTCTGATTTGTCCTGTTCTCATACGATCAGGGGTTTCGAACGGTCTTGGTCGGTTTAGCGATCGATTCGGATAGAGCGAAATTCCTTGTCGTCACAATGCGGCAGTGTTTTACCTGATTACTTAGTCACTAAGCAACCTACTCAAACAATATGAAAATATGAATATTCTACTAAAATTTGAAAACTTTTTCGTCTTATTCACACAAATTCTACTCCCAAAGTCGAAACGTGTTTTTAAAAACACTATTATTTAATGACGAGTGTTATATGTATTTGAAATGGTAGAGTTTCAAACATGCAGCAGTGTTTTACCTGATTACTTGAGCACCAAGAAACCTACTTATTCGATGCAAACATAAAAGTTTCCCTTATATTTTGAAACTTTCTTGATCTTATTGACGCGGATCCAGGGTCCAAACGGTAATATGCAAATGATGAGTGTTATAGATGCTTTAAAATGTAGAATAGCAAACATGCGGCAGTGTTTTACCTGATTACTTAGACACTAAGCAACCTGCTCAGTCAATTTGAAAATATGAATATTCTACTAATATTTAAAAACTTTTTCGTCTTATTCACACAAATTGTACTCCCAAAGTCGAAATGTGTTTTTAAAAATACTATTATTTAATGACGAGTATTATATGTACTTGAAATGGTAGAGTTTCAAACATGCGGCAGTGTTTTACCTGATTACTTGAGCACCAAGAAACCTACTTATTCGATGCAAACATCAAAGTTTCACTTATATTTTGAAACTTTCTTGATCTTATTGGCGCGGATCTAGGGTCCAAACGGTAATAAGCAAATGATGAGTGTTGTAGATGCTTTAAAATGCAGAATAACAAACATGCAGCAGTGTTTTACCTGATTACTTAGTCACTAAGCAACCAGCTCAGCCAATATGAAAATATGAATATTCTACTAATATTTGAAAACTTTTTTGTCTTATTCACAAAAATTCTACTCCCAAAGTCGAAACGTGTTTTTAAAAACACTATTATTTAATGATGACTATTATATATATTTGAAATGGTAGAGTTTCAAACATGCGGTAGTGTTTTACCTGATTACTTGAGCACTAAGAAACCTATATATTCGATGCAAACAACAAAGTTTCACTTATATTTTGAAGCTTTCATAATCTTATTGGCGCTGATCCAGGGTCCAAACCGTAATATGCAAATGATGAGTGTTATAGATGCTTTAAAATGTAGAATAGCAAACATGAGGCAGTGTTTTTCCAGATTACTTAATCACTAAGCAACCTGCTCAGTCAATATGAAAATATGAATATTCTACTAATATTTGAAAACCTTTTCGTCTTATTCACACAAATTCAACTCCTAAAGTCGAAATGTGTTTTTAAAAACACTATAATTTAGTGATGAGTTTTATATGTATTTGAAATGGTAGAGTTTCAAACAAGCGGCAGTGTTTTACCTGATTACTTGAGCACTAAGAAACCTACGTATTCGATGCAAACATCAATGTTTCACTTATGTTTTGAAACTTTCTTGATCTTATTGGCGTGGATCCAAGGTCCAAACGGTAATATGCAAATGATGAGTGTTATAGATGCTTTAAAATGTAGAATAACAAACATGGAGCAGTGTTTTACCTGATTACTTAGTTACTAAGCAACCTGCTCACTTTATATGAAAATATTAACACTCTACTAATATTTAAAAACTTTTTCGTTTTATTCATACAAATTCTACTCCCAAAGCCGAATTGTGTTTTTTAAAAACACTATTATTTAATGATGAGTATTGTATGTATTTGAAATGGTAGAGTTTCAAACATGCGGCAGTGCTTTACCTGATTACTTGAGCACCAAGAAACCAACTTATTCGATGCAAACATCAAAGTTTCACTTATATTTTTAAACTTTCTTGATCTTATTGGCGTTGATCCAGGTTCCAAATGGTAATATGCAAATGATGAGTGTTATAGATGCTTTAAAATATAGAATAGCAAACATGCAGCATTGTTTTACATGATTACTTAGTCACTAAGCAACCTGCTCGGTCAATATGAAAATATGAATAATCTAATAATATTTGAAAAAAAATTCTCTTATTCACACAAATTTTACTCCCAAAGTCGAAACGTATTTTTAAAAACACTATTATTTAACGATGAGTATTATATGAATTTGAAATGGTAGAGTTTAAAACATGCGGCAGTGTTTTACCTTACTACCTGAGCACCAAGAAACCTACTTATTCGATGCAAACATCAAAGTTTCACTTATATTTTGAAACTTTCTTGAACTTATTGGCGAGTATCCACGGTCCAAATGGTAATATGCAAATGGTCAGTGTTATAGAAGCTTTAAAATGTAGAATATAAAACGTGCGGCAGTGTTTTACCTGATTACTTAGTCACTAAGCAACCTGCTCAGTCAATAAGAAAAAAATGAATATTCTACTAATATTTGAAAACTTTTTTGTCTTATTCACACCAATTCTTCTCCCAAAGCCGAAACATGTTTTTAAAAACAATATTGTTTAATGATGAGTATTATATATATTTGAAATGGTAGAGTTTCAAACATTCGACAGTGTTTTACCTGATTACTTGAGCACCTAGAAACCTACTTATTCGATGCAAACATCAAAGTTTCACTTATTTTTTGAAACTTTATTGATCTTATTGGCGCGGATCCAGAGTCCAAACGGTAATATGCAATTGACGAGTGTTATAGATGCTTTAAAATGTTGAATAGCAAATATGCAGCAGTGTATTACCTGATTACTTAGTCACTAAGCGACTTGCTCAGTCAATATGAAAATATGAATATTCTACTAATATTTGAAAACTTTTTCGTCTTATTCACACAAATTATACTCCCAAAGCTGAAACGTGTTTTTAAAAACACTATTATTTAATGATGAGTATTATATGTATTTGAAATGGTAGAGTTTCAAACATGCGACGGTGTTTTACCGGGTTACTTGAGCACCAAGAAACCTACTTATTCAATGCAAACATCAAAGTTTCACTTATATTTTGAAACTTACTTGATCTTATTTGGCGGATCCACGGTCCAAACACTAATATGCAAATGATGAGTGTTATAGATGCATTAAAATGTAGAATAGCTAACATGCGGTAGTGTTTTACCTGATTACTTAGTAACTAAGCAACCTTCTCAGTCAATATGAAAATATGACTATTCTACTAATATTTGAAAACTTTTTCGTCTTATTCACACAAATTCTACTCCCAAAGTTGAAACGTGTTTTTAAAAACACTATTATTTAATGATGAGTATTATATGTATTTTAAATGGCAGAGTTTCAAACATGCGGCAGTGTTTTACCTGTTTACTTAAGCACCAAGAAACCTACTTATTCGATGTAAACATCAAAGTTTCACTTATATTTTGAAACTTTCTTGATCTTATTGGCGCGGATCCATGGTCCAAACTGTAATATGCAAATTACTAGTGTTATAAATACTTTAAAAATGTAGAATAGCAAACATGAGGCAGTGTTTTACCTGATTACTTAGTCACTAAGCAACCTGCTCAGTCAATATGAAAAAAATGAATATTCTACTAATATTTGAAACCTTTTTCGTCTTATTCAGACAAATTATTCTCCCAAAGTCGAAACATGTTTTTAAAAACACTATTATTTAATGATGAGTATTCTATGTATTTGAAATGGTAGAGATTCAAACATGCGGCAGTGTTTTACCTAATTACTTGAGCACCAAGAAACCTACTTATTCTATGATAACATCAAAGTTTCACTTATATTTTGAAACTTTCTTGATCTTATTGGCGCGAATCCAGGGTCCAAACGGTAATATGCAAATGATGAGTGTTATAGATGCTTTAAAATGTAGAATAGCAAACATGCTGCAATGTTTTACCTGATTACTTAGTCACTAAGCAACCCGCTCAGTCAGTATGAAAATATGAATATTCTACTAATATTTGAAAACTTTTTTGTCTTATTCACACAAATTCTATTCCCAAAGTCGAAACGTGTTTTTAAAAACACTGTTATTTAATGATGAGTATTATATGTATTTGAAATGGTAGAGTCTCAAACATGTGGCACTGTTTTACCGGGATACTTGAGCACCAAGAAACCTACTTATTCGATGCAAACATCAAAGTTTCACTTATATTTTGAAACTTTCTTGATCTTATTGGCACGGATCCAGGGTCCAAACAGTAATATACTGAGACGACCCGAAATCCCCATTACGGGAAATCACGGATTGAATTGAGAACAAGCCGAATCAGAACATAAACAGAAGAACATTTCATTATTTATTACAACAATATACAGAGTATAAATAAATTAAATACAATAGAAAATATCAGAGATTACAATACATTACATAGCAGCGGAAAAATAATACAAAACACAACTGAAAGTAATACACGGATACAGAGCTTTCCGAGTATCGTTCCAGCTGTAAACCAAGATCATGCGAATATAAATCTGCAAAACCAAAACTACTAGCTGCCCGTGTCGAAAATAAGGGCACCCAGAGTTTAGGTTAAAACAATAAACTCCAGGTCAGTCGTGCGACTGGTGTGAGAACTAAAACAGTTATTAATCTTTATTTTAAAGTTAGGTAAATCAAGGGACCACGCCGTATAACACGGAACGGGTTTCCTCCCAAGAATACCAGTGCACAAAACAACAGCGCAATGCTAAATAAAAAACAATGAAGCTATTATAAGACCCAGGTCCCATCACACAATGCAACAAAAGCCGGAGGATAGGGTTTACCTTATAATAGCCAAATAATGCTTGATACGCTAAATTTCATCCTTTATTATTACTATAAGTGTATAGTATCAAAAACAATTTCAATCATAAGTATCAATCATAGACGGCATAAGTGCCACATACCACTATGTCGCCATATATAGGTTATACAATCAAAACCGCAAAGTCACGTATTGGAAGTGGGATTTCAATATGTGAACCGAGGCAAGGGATCGTCCTCACCGCTTCGAGATGCACTAGCCTGCCCCTCAGCTCAGAGCTCGAGTGACCTTTGGATCGTCAGGGCTGGTCCACTTGATGTGGATTAAACTTAAACCCTGAGCACTACGTTTCCCCACCCTATGGGGTGTCAATGAGCCAAATGACTCCATCGGACCCGGATCGTCCGATCTAACCGAGGCGCCTCGCAATCCATCATCGACATAAGTAAAATGTCAGGTCGTGTAAAACACTGACACCACTCCTAGCTAGAAGGAAACGCATGCCCTCCCTGAGGTCTTTCTCCCGTTTCTGGTTCACACTGGGGTGTGAGGATCGCGAATTAATGATACACAAAGCTACGCCACAAAGGCCGTGCTTTGATCATCAACCACAAGACTCTACTTTTCATCAAAAGCATTGATCATTTGCATCTCAGCATGCCACACAGGCAATTCACACTATGCAACCGATATCAATCACACAGAATGAAATCCAATGTCAGAAACACATCCATTTACAAGTCCGTTTTGGGTCTGAACGAAACTGGAGGAACCTTATTCCTCGCATATCCATCGATCTCCAAGTACGTCTGGACGATCACCAACTGATTCCCTCCTCTTGGGTGTACAACCCAATCAAGATCATCAGTAATTATCCAAATGATGTGAAGACCTCTGGTCTTCGACCACCGTCTTCATCCTCGACACCACGTCGAATCAGTTATTCAAAATGGGATAAACCTGGTCTTTCGGAATAACTCGCGTATCTAATAAACAAGTGTTACACAAACACAGCATACGCCTCATTCCAATTCAGAATATTCTTTTATTCAAATATTCACATCTATAGGGAAAGGTTCCCATTAATTTTATCAAAGATAAATTCTTTAAATTTATTCTTTAATCTTCTTTTGAATATATATTCAAACCAAATTATGGTTTATCCAAACTAGTCGGGATTAATGAACCTTAACGGAGTAATCATTTGTTTTAATTTCCCAATCCCAACCTATTCATCCTATGAATAATACTTCATATCTAACACCAGGGTGTTATCGGTAAATTCAATTACCATTTCACGTTCAAATCTAATTAAAGATTTAACTATCGCCTGGAGTAAAACTGGTGGTACTCCATTCTCGATCATTTCTAGAATTTGATAATTTTAATTATCAAATTCACTTTTCAATCTAATTAAAGATTCATTAAAACTCTAATTCAGTTTTAATTTCCAAAAATCATTACATAATGATTATTCAAATCTAGGAAATAAATCCTATCTTTAAATGGGTTAAAGAACCGATGTCATTTAAAACAAGGTTCACGACAAATACAAAAATCAATTTCAATTCAATTCCAATTAAATATTATTGAATTGGTACACTTCATTAAATCTAAATAAAAAGATTTAATATTTTGATCAACTGGGTTTAAGAACAGTGTTAATGAAGACACCATTCACGACAAACCCAAATCCCATTTAATATTAAATACAAGGTTTTGAATAGAAAATATATCGGCTTATATTCAATATCAAATACTATAACCAACAATTATCGTATTGGAAATAACGATATAAATATATCTTTCAAATTCCCATAACAATATCTGTATAATCACGAGATCCAACATCGAAATATTCCAAAGACAATTTCGATTCAAATCCATTTCCAATCTATATATTGGAAACTCTGGTTATTTTTAAAACCATTTCAAATCCAGTTTATTTATTTTAAAAACAAATGAACTATAATTCTAGCTCAAAACTAGTTCATTTCGATAAAAATCTATTTTTATCTTTTCAAATATGGGATTTTTTTCATCCCAATTCTTTCCAAATCATTTCTTATGATTTTACCCTAATTATTGATATTTTTAATAATTTCATCAAGGCCCGTACAGTCGATTTCCATCAACGGCCATCGAACTGCACTTACAACGACCTTTTTCAAATTTTATTTGGACATAATTCCAAATCAAACCGTTAGATTTCTAATTTCTCACATTCATTTGAAAGCTCTTTTCGATACGAACCCAACGGTTCTGGTTTTAGGAGAATCCGACGGTCGGATCTCCCGTAATATCCATTCGAAGTCAATGGTCGAAATTAGCGAACTGCCGCAGCGCGGCGCGTTCTATTCAGGCCATTATATAAAATATATAATATATATATAATATATACTTCGTCGATTTCAATTCAAAACGAATTTTATAAATCGTTTTAAATTCTTTTCAGAACGATTTCAACTTCCATCTCAAATTTAAATCAAAATTGAATTTTCTAATATAAATTCGTTTTAAATTCATTTCAAATCGATTTCTATTCAAATTGATTTCAATTCAATTTCAATTCAAAACGATTTCTATTTTGTTTCAATTTAATTCGAATTTCAATTCATTTCTATTTAATTCGAATTTCAAATCATTTCAATTTAATTCGAATTTCAATTCATTTCTATTTAATTCGAATTTCAAATCATTTCAATTTAATTCGAATTTCAAATCATTTCTATTTAATTTGAATTTCAATTTATTTCGAATTTCAATTCATTTCCAAAATATTAGATTTTGAAATCACTTTCGATATTCATTGTAAAATGAATAAAATCGCCAAAATTCCCGTTCGTGTTAAAATGGCGTTTAACTACTAAACACGGCTTCACATTTCAATATTCACTGAATATTATTTTAAAATATTCGATAATTCTGAACTGGAATCAGACACAGTCAATTACCATATAATGTTGATTATATGGATTTCACACAACAAATATGTATAATAGCAATGAAAACAGCAATTCATCATCCAAAGTGCATTCTACACTGTATAAGCATTGAATATAAATATTCAACGCTTACACAGTCTGTCACTCTATCGATTGACATACAACTAATTATTGGGATAATTGTATGCCCAATACCATCCCAATATCCGTGTGGGGTTTCAAACAATCAAACACATATTTTATTTGTGCAGTTGGGCGATGTGTAAAATTTATGGTCCCAATCAATATCAGTCAAATGTGTGTATATAAACAAATCGTCCGATTTGTTTATAGATATTTATTTTATATACGCGTTAAAAACTATATTTTTAACTATAAAATATTTATTCCATAACACAATCAATTTTCACAACACGACAATCAAATAAACAAGTCATCCACGGTCTGTGGACGACGGGTGTCGGGTGCTACTAAACACCATCTGCATCCTAGTAAATATTTTAACTAGAAAATAAATTAAAAATGAGGAGTTCTCACGTTTGGGTTCCACTCCTCCATATTATATTTCTGAACTTCAAAACAATCGGGATTAGCATGACATTCCAACGCAGTCTTCTCTACGCTGCTCATATTAAAAATCACGTTTTTATCGCTTCATTCAAATAGATAAAAATCATATTTTTATCGCTTCATCTGAAATAAAGATCACATTGTTACTTCACTATATATACAATAAAAATCATATTTTTATTTCTCTACATATATAAAAATTATATTTTTATATTCTCCATCATATAAAAATTATATTTTTATTCTCTACATCATATAAAAATTATATTTTTATTCGCTATATATAAAGATAAAAAAAACATATTTTTAACAATCTAAAAATCATATTTTTATGTATTATTATGTACATTCAAAAATTAGTTTTTTTTTATATTTTAGAACGATATTTATTTTTAAAACAGAGAATAAATTAAAAGTAAATAAATAAATGAATAAAAACTCACTTTATTGGCTTTGGGGTTGGAGAAGAGGCTGAGGGGCGGCGCACGATGGTCGGAGCTCGGAGCTCACGGTGGTGGTCGCGGTCAGGCGAGGGGGTTGGGTTCAAGCGATTTAACGGAAGAAGAGGAGGGAGCGTACTCGAGAGGAGGGAGTGAGAGAGAGGCGTTCGGAGGGGGGTTCGCCGGAGAATGGGAGGCGCTGCGATGAGGGTGGCGTCCGATCGGAGGTGGCGGCTTGGGACTGAGGGGCATCGTCGCGATTTGAGGGAGGGAGCAAGGTTACGGGTTTTGTTTTGTTTTCTGAAGTAAAGACGGCTTAGGGTTAGAGAGAAAAAGGGTTGCTTTTATATAAAATTATATTATATTATATTTAATAATATACAAAAGGTTGACTTTTTTATTCAAACTCAAAACGAGACCCAACGGCTGTCGTCCCCAGCTAACTACCCTCATTTCGAACACAATGGGATATGTTTCGTACGCCAATTTGGCTACTATGATCAATTTTGCTTTAAATTAAATTATAAATCAATATATATTTAATTTAAATGTACATTTCAATTTACTGGTGTCACATACGGACTATAAAAATTCCCAAAAAATATTTTCTAGCTTCGTATTGACGATACCGTCGTAACAAAACTAATTTCATCGAATTCTGAGACCATTTGAAAAATGGCCAATTTCCAGTCGATTAAAATCAACTAAACTGGTCAAAGGCGTTTTCCTTTGCCACGCTCACATATTGATTCGAAAAATTACGAATTTTGAAACCTAGCAATAACTTGACATCACGGATCCAACAAAAGTGGTTTCGTCGAAAATTAAGGTCGTTTGCAAAATTTCCACTTTTGAGGGCCATAATTCCATAGCAACTATTCTGAATTTTCAACTGGGCATATCTTTTGATTCCCGCTACGAAATTTCAATTTTTCGGATTCGTTTGAAAGATATTCTCAAATAGTTTCTAATATTTTTAGTTTCGCTAAAATCCGGTTTATTTTGAATCCTCAACATCCATTTTAACTTTGAAATCGAATTATCGAACTACCGCGCCATTTTCATTTTCTTATATAATTAAAAATAATTATTTATTTTCTAACGACAATCTATATAAATATATACGTTCTAATTCTATTCAAAATAAATTTCTCGTCGTTATTATATAAAATAAATCATTTTAAATATTCAAAATTCATCAAAATTGCCAAAATAAAAATTTTAAATTGGCTTAGATTTCTGGGTTGTTACAATCTCCCCCACTTAAAAATTTTCATCCCCGAAAAGGAACGAAGCTGAAAGTTGTTTTACAAACCAACTCAACTTCCAGTATTTTCATTACGGCTTAAGTTCTTCAACTTTTCAGTTTCTAAGAACTTTTCAAATTTGGCTAACACCCTATATTTTCGAAAAATTTCGCGATAACCTCCCTTCCACCGGGAGCTTCGGGATATTTCAAGTAGCCTCCCATGGCCCTCACAAATCCAAAAGAAAAAGAAAAAGCCAAGCGGCTAGCCAATTGGCTCATAAAATCATCAAAAACCCAAGAAATACAATAAACATGTACCTATTTGTCGGGCAAACAAATTTATTCCTCTTCGCCTGCCTCCTTGCTATGACCTGTTCAATGTAAGTACATGTATATGTATGCAAATGCGACAAATTTTCAATACAATTCACTATTTGGTTCAATTTGGCTAAAGGTTCAACTTTTAATTAATCAAGCAATAATCAAACAACACAACCAGCAATCAATTAGTTGATTATCATTTCAAATTCATAACTTTGACACATAGTCAAAAATCACATTTTTGGTGTCAATTCACAACAATAAGCCCTATCTAGTTTTGGTTCTCACACCAGTCAATTGGAAATATATAAATATCACACCTTCGAAACTCGAACACAACACTGATGATGGTTACCCATCTTCAGAATCGTTCCCGGGCGACTACAGTGTGATTCTATACCTACCCAGTATATTTAAACTTCAAATACACATGGATCAGACGTATACGCAAAATATTTAAATACTTGATTGTCCAAATCAATATAAAAATATTATTCAAATACGTATAATTGAATTTTATTTTCAAAACAAAAATTGTTTTCAATTTAAAAATATACTCTTCACACTCGTTCTAGGATACTACTGATCCCATCTCTAACGAGTCATTCTCATTGGATATTACTAACCCAATCTCTAATGAATTCTTTCGTTTGGTTCCAAGGCGTCTTGTTCTTTGAGCTTTGTAAACCAAAGCTCTGATACCACGATAAGACGACCTGAAATCCCCCTTACGGGAAATCACGGATTGAATTGAGAACAAGCTGAATCAAAACACAAACAGAAGAACATTTCATTGTTTATTACAACAATATACAGAGTATTAATAAATAAAATACAACAGAAAATATCAGAGATTACAATACATTACATAGCAGCGAAAAAATAATACAAAACACAACTGAAAGTAATACACAGATATAGAGCTTTCCGAGTATCGTTCCAGTTGTAAACCAAGATCCTGCGAATATAAATCTGCAAAACCAAAACTACTAGCTACACGTGTCGAAAATAAGGGCACCCAGAGTTTAGGTTAAAACAATAAAATCCAGGTCAGTCATGTGACTGGTGTGAGAACTAAAACTGTGACGATCCCAAAATTCGTGCGATAGTGTTAAGGATAATCATAGGAATATAACACAGTAATCATCATTAGCTGAGTACAGATAATAGTATGAACATAAAATAGGGTAATTTACGTATATATGATAGCGGAATCATAACATGTTACAACATCAGAGTAGCACAGAGTAGGATATAACTTAGTGCATAGAAAGGAAATGATCAGTCAACATCGCCAGAGGCGGATTATATACATACAGTGAGACATAATAAAGATATCAGTCTACATCGCCTGAGGTGGTACATATACATAAGACAATAAATACTGGAAGTAAATCAGTCTACATCGCCAGAGGCGGAATCATATACATAAGATAAGAATGGCGGAAAGTCTATAGCCAAAATACAAGTAAATCTAATCTTCGCCATCAAGCCAAAAGCGCACTCCGTACTGCCGTGCTAAACCAAATAACCTGTTATCTGTCAACTTGGCTGCCTGTGTGAAAATAAGGGCACCCGAGTTTGCAAAGTGAAACAAACAACGAGTCAGTCATGGGACGGGTATGAGAAATCTATTTAACTACTTGAACAATAACAATAAGGCAAATCATAGGACCATGCCACTTTCGCGGAACGGGTTTACTCCAGTGATTGCTAGTGCAATAAAACAAAGTAAATTCTTTAAAACGATGCAATGCTTTTAAAAAGAATGAGGCCGACATAAGACTCAAGTCCCATCACACAACGCAACGCAAATCGGAGGATAGAGTTTTACCTTATATTGGCCAAAATATGCTTAATACGTGTAAAGAAAAATCACTTGATATTATTACTAGTGCATATATGTTTCAAGGGCAGATTCAATTATAAATATCAATCCTAGGCGGCATAGCTACCATCTACTATGTCGCTATATATAAAGTACAAATCAAATCAGAAATGTCACGTATTGGAAATTGGATTCCATCATGAGTCGAGGCAAGGGGCAAGCTCCTCTCCGATTTGAGACACTCTAGCAAATGTCTCAGGACCCCACTATGATCCTTGGATGCTTCAGGGTCGGTCCTCTCTTACTTTTGAGGATTGGCAATTCCTGAACACACGTTTCCCGGTCCTAAAAGACCTAAAATCGAGGAGCCTCATTCCAACAACCACACAGGTGAAAAGTGTATAAATGTCGGCCAGTTTAAGCACCGACACCACCCATAGATAGAAAGAAACGTCGTGTTCTCCCTGCAGGCCGTATCCCATTTTTGACTCATACCGGGGTGTGAGGCTTGCGAATCCACGTTATACACAGAGCTTGGCCACGTAAGCCATGCTCTGATCATCAACCACAAGACTTTGCTTTGCAACAGAAGCCTTGATCATATGCCACATAGGCGTGCCACACAGGCAGTTCACTCCATGCAATTGATTTCCATCGATATATAACCTCTGAGCTCGTACGTCTCAGAGAAGGGCGTTAAGCAAGAGAATAAATTCTCTGCCACCAAACAGATATATATTTAACAAAGATCAATCAGAACAGACTAAAATCCAATGTCATACACACACTCCATTTATAGGTCCGTTCTAGGTCTGAACGAAACCGGAGGCACCACTCCTCGCATATCCGTCCAATCGACGCACACGTCTAAACGGCTACTACTTCGGTCCTACAAGGTAGCTACTCCAATCAGGAACCTCAGTAGCGCCCATCCATCCTATATGAAGATCGTCGGTCTTGAATCATCTTCACATCTTCGATTTCTAATCGCCAATCAATTATTTGAAGTGAGAATTAACTCAGCCCTTTCAAATAATTCACGTATTTAAAATTCAATTCGATTTCTTTCATGGTTAAATTATTCGACATTCACGTTCAGTTATTTTGTAACACCCCGTGTATTCTATAACAGTGAAATTAACAAAACAAAGTACAACTAATTTCAAATCAAAGAATTAAGGGAAACGGGATACGCCATTGCGTTCGTCTCGGAATTCTGCTTGAGATAGAGTCCGAGTTTGCGTAAAACAGACTCCGTATGAGGGAGATATGGCCTCCGGAAGTTTCAGAATTCAGTTTAAAATTCAAACAGACCAAAACAGCTCAGAAAACAAATTTAAATTTCAAAAATCAGGCCAGATTGGCCAGGGCGGGAATTTTCCCGCCCAAGGTACCCAGGTCGACTGGGTAGTCGACCTGGGCTACCCAGGTCGACTACATAGTCGACATGGGGGTCGACTGAGGGATCGATTTGGCCCCTGAGCCAGGTCGAACCCTGCCCCCCTGGCTGGCCTAGTCTGTGTTTGATCGAATTTCTTAGCCTTGCCTTGTCACTAGGGCTAGGTGTCAGCTCCTGATTGGTCTCTCCTTCAAATGAATGGCTAATATTAATCCAAGCACCATCGACGGTCCTAATCAATTCACAAACTCTATAAAAAGGACCTAAGACTCCACCTAATTCATATGAATAAAAATGAGAATGAGACCGTCATGCTGCTGAGGCGAGACTAGGAGTAGCCGTAGAAATTGAGAGACGATTAGGAAACAATTCAAAAGCTTAAAGCAACGACAACTAAATCAAAACAACGCCTACAACAAAGGATAGCATCTCCAAATTCAGAATTCAGATTCCTGAATAGAAGATTCGTCATACGTTGTAAGTAGAGTGCTATTCCGATGTGAATGAACAATTGAGTTTTGATTTATGTAAAATGGGAAATGGAACTGTACTTAATTTAATTTGTGGTTGTATGTTTCTATGATTCTAATTCTGAATCGATTTGGGTTATTGTGGTGTAACGATGTTAAGCCTATTGGATATTTGCAAGTATATGATTCATGTCTATATGTTGTGGTAGTTTATTTGAGATTCATGCAAGTATATGATTCACTATTATGCCAATATGTTGTACATACTTTTATGATCACTTTTAGTGTGTAATTGGATTCAACTAAGTGTTATGGTTTATGTGAATTTATGTTAGAGTTGGCATCGTGATTCAAGTGTAAAACCATACTTTTGAATTAGAGACAAAAGTAAGCATCTTTATGGACATGACTAAACTATGTTTGGTGTTATGCCTTGTTGAAAACATGTTTTTAAGACTATGTTGTTATCAAAATCATATGATGATATATGTGACACATAATTAATTTAGATTTACATTCCAATTGCAAGTTTACATGGATGGATTAAAAACAATGGTTCATGTTTAGGTGTGTTTATGCCATGATTATATGAATAGAATGGTTCATGTTTAGGTATGTTTATGCCATGATTATATGAATAGAATGATTCATGTTTAAGTATGTTTATGCCATGATTATATGTTATTACAATACAAGTTCACATGTTCCTAATTCATGTATATTAGATCGTTATGTTGCAAGTTCATGCGTTCACACTCCCCTTCTTATGTTACTTAGAATATATAAACACCATGTTCTAAGCATCCCCTTTTTCACGTGGCTAAGTTGGGTTTAAATGTTAAACCCAACATATGTTATATTTTAGCGAACGTATAAAACGGAGGTAATGACGTTTGGGTTAAAATATAAAACATATGTGTTGGCATGTTTGACGCATGCCAACGACCTTGAAAAACAATTAAGTGGTATAAATTAATTTTACCCAATAAAGATGAATTTGAATAATGAGCCGCAAATATTTACATATAAAAAGGAAAGAGACAAAATATGTAAATTTAGAAAATACGATGTGTTTAACCCGAGGTTGGATTGAGTTGTGATGTAAACCTGCCCGGAACCGCCCGGCTGTCCAGTAGTCACAACAATACCTATCCAATGTGGGTGGTTAAACACGGAGCCCAATAAAGACCCGAGGTTAGACTGAGTTGTGGCGTAAGACTGCCCGGACCCAACCGGCAACAGGAAGCCACAACAATACCTGTCTAATGTGAGAGGTCGAGGCTTTAATAAGACAATTAAGGCTGAGTCGGGATTGATAGGATTAAGTAAATTGAATTAATACTTAATCAAATGGAACATGCTAAACTATACAGACTGATTGGGGGTTAGGCTTACAAAACACTTAACCAACTTAGCATGTTGGCTAGAAATAGAAAACCTAGTAGCGGGGGACCCTTTTCAGCAGTAACCCTACAAGGTGTATCAAGATACCCTGAACTAGGCAGGGTGGGGCACGATTACTGGGCTGACTGTAAGAGGTCAAATCGACGGCGGTGGTGCAGCAGTGTAGGTTCTAACGGGGTGTAGGCGTGCATACAGTCCGGCGCAGAAAAATAAGGCACTGGGCACTAGTAGCATACCTGTGCATTCTAGGATTGTGTCGGGCCGCCACCATGAGACTTGATACACCCCATGGTGGGACCAGCATAGGTAACTACAACATCAGGGGCCGTAAGACACATGTAACTATGCGAGTAGGAGCCGATCATTAGAAATGGATCACTTCACCCTGATCATGGCGTGCCTGTTGGGAACTAGTTTATATGGGTATAGAGATTAATATGGGGTACGATAAGTACATTCGACTCTAGACAACTTAACCTAGTTTATGTAGTTTTCCCATTTCCAGTTTATACTTATCATACCCAGTTCTTTATTCATAGACTGAATAGTCCTAGACTTACTCAGGCTTTATGTCTGACTCTACTTTTCTTTCGTCTTCTTTTCTTTCGTTTCTCCCCCCCAGGCCCACAGGGAGGGAATACCGCAGGTTGACCAGTTTTCACATCCATCTTGAAGAAAAGAATGTATTGGTTAGATCTTTTTCGTTTTGGACTATGGCTCTGGACAGCAATTATGGGACTTATGTAGTTTACTTATGTTTTTATGCTTCTTTAAATAATGTAATCAAGACAGTTATGAAGATGTAATGTTTTTGGAAGTATTGTAAGACAAATTATGACATGGTTTCTGTAACACGTATTTTGTTGAAATAAAAAGATTGCTGTTGTTTTCCGCTGTTCAAAAATATGTGTTTTTTTTATATTTGTCTTGTGCATCTGGGACTTATACTTATAAACCTCCACCAAAATTAGGGCAATCCCTTTGAGAGTGACCTTAAAGGAGGTGGGGTGTTTCACTTGGTATCAGAGCATAGGTTTACCAGATAAGATAAAAAGTTTTGAAAATTTATTTTCAAAAGAAAATTTAAAGAAGCATTTTTAAAGATAAAATGTTATTCTATTTTAAAAAGGCATAGTCCCCCAAAGCTATAACACCCCACCTCCGCTAGGGTCACTCACAAAGGGAATGCACTAGTTTTGGAGAGGTATTATCGAGATAACATCACAGAATTATCACAAGACAGAAAATAAATAAATAATTAAGAAAACAGCAGAAGAATTTATGAGCAAAACAGAACTTCATTTCATTCCAAAATAAACCATGTCTTTTACAAACATTTCAAATAACTTCATTACAACTGTCTTGTAATAATAGCCAAAGAAGCAATAACTTAAAAATAGAAAAACAGCTTATTCCCCAAGTGCAGTAAAATGAAGCAGCCATAGCAAACCGTACATGCTAAGCCAAAGCAAGTGATATCCAAGCTAAGAGCTAGTGTTTCCTCCCTGAGAACCTAGGGGGGGGGACGAAAGAAAAAGAGGCGAAAGGAAATGGGTCAGTCATAAAGACTGAGTAAGTCCTAGTGACTTTCAGTGTAAAAACGGTTAAAACAACCTGTCATGTATGAATTAGAACTAAACTTAAGAATGGTGTCAAGGTGAACAAGAAAGACAAAGGTGATCAGGACAAGTCAAGTAAAGCATCACATGTTCGAGATTCGTTGCACCGACTGTACTAGTATACTAAGCCCACGTCACAAGTTAATCACGAAATAAATCCCACAGCCAAATATCTTGAAATGACCCTGAAACGGGGTCTGACCAAAGTACGAGGTCCTACGGAGAGATTATTTAGTCGATCGGCTCCTTACAAGTTCTAGCTCGTAAAGTGTCCGTGTCATACGGCTAATCACGAATGTAGTCACCTGCGCTGGGTCCACCTTCGGGTGTATCAGCCCTAGGGTGTCAACCCCTGACATGATTCAAGATGCAGAGATAAATCTACGGATACCCAGTGTCTGCCCCGGAATACGTGCACGACCGTAGCCCACCGAACTTACACTGGCCTACCCCACTACCGTCGTTCACCTCTTACAATAAGTCCAGTAATCGTGCCCCACCCGGCCTAGCCCCAGGGTACCTTGATACATCTAGAGGGTTACTGCTGAAAGGGGCCGTGTCTAGGGTTTCGCCTAACAGATTAGGTCATGTAATTCGTGACCTAACCCGCCTAACCGATTAAGTCATGTAATTCGTGACCTAATCCTTTTCCAGTCTAGTCGTGTCAAGATGGTTTAGTATGTCATTTAAATTCGTGACTTAACCCGCCTATGTGTCATAACAAGTTGGCTTAATGTTGTCAATTCAAATTGAAATCGAACGGAAATTGAATTAGAAATCAATTTGAATTGAAATCAATTTGAAATGAATTTAAAATGAATTTAAATTGGAATATTCAATTTTGATTTGAAATTGAATATGAAGTTGAAACCGTTTTGAAAATGAATTTATAACGATTTATAAAGCACGTTTTGAATTGAAATCGATGAAGTATATATTATATATATAATATAATGGCCTGAATAGGACGCGTCGCACCGCGGCAGTTCGCGAATTTCGACCATTGACTTCGAACGGACATTACGGGAGATCCGACCGTCGGATTCTCCTAAAACCGGAACCGTTGGGTTCGTATCGAAAAGAGCTTTCTAACGAATATTAGAAATTAGAAATCTAACGGTTGGATTTGGAATTATGTCCAAATCAAATTTGAAAAAGGTCGTTGAAAGTGCATTTCGATGACCGTTGGTGGAAATCGACTGTACGGGCCTTGATAAAATTATTAAAAATAGTAATAATTGTGTAAAATCATAAGAAATGATTTAGAAAGGATTGGGATGAAAAACTCCATATTTGAAAAGATAAAAATAATTTTTTATCGAAAGGAACTAGTTTTGAACTAGAATTATAATTCTATTTATTTTTAAATAAATAAATTGAATTTGAAAAGGGTTTTAAAAATAACCAGAATTTCCAATGATTGCATTGGAATGGATTTGAATCGAAATTGTCTTCAGAATATTTCGATGTTGGATTTCGTGATTATACAGATGTTGTTATGGAAATTTGAAAGATATAGATATTTATATCGTTATTTCCAATACGATATCTGTTGGTCGTAGAATTTGATATTGAATATAAGCCGATATATTTTCTATTCAGAGCCTTGTATTTAATATCAAATGTGATTTGGGTTGGTCGTGAATGGTGTCTTGACTAACACTGTTCTTGAACCCAATTGGGAAAAGATTAAATCTTTTTATTTAGATTTAATGAAGTGTACCAATTAAATAATATTTAATTGGAATTGAATTGATATTGATTTTTGGGTTTATCGTGGACAGTGTTTTAAATAACACTCGTTCTTTAACCCGATAATTAATGGAATGTGATTTTGGGTTTATCGTGAACTGTGTTTTAAATGACACTGATTCTTTAACCCAGTTAAAGATTAAAACTAATTGGAGTTTTAATGAATCTTTAATTAGATTGAAATGATCGAGAATGGAGTATCACCAGTTTTGCTCCAGGCGATAGTTAAATCTTTAACTATATTTGAACGAGAAATGGTAATTGAATTTACCGATAACACCGTGGTGTTAGATATGAAGTAGGACCAGTTTTACTTCATGGGATTAATAGGTTGGGGTTGGGAAATTAAACAAATGATTACTTCGGTAAGGTTCGTTAACCCCGACTAGTTGAATCGAAATTCAAAAGAAGATTGAAGAATAAATTTTAAAGAATTTATCTTTGATAAAATTAATGGGAACCTTTCCATATGAATGTGAAATTTAGGAACTAACTGTCGGTTAGCCAAGAAGAATGGTTTTCTGGATATTGATCTGATGTTGGTTTCGGCCTTCGGGGTTAATATTTGGGGAATTATTCTCTTGATTAATTTACGGTTAGTGACTGATGAATTGGAATGAGGCGTATGTTGTGTTTGTGTAACACTTATTTAAAATATACGCGAGTTATTCGGAAAGACCAGGTTTATCCCATTTTGAATAACTAATACGACGATAAGTCGAAGATGAAGACGGTGGTTGAAGACCGGAAGTCTTCACGTCGTTTGGGTGATTACTGATTATCTTGATTGGGCTGTACACCCAAGAAGATGGAAACAGTTGGTGATCGTCCAGACGTACTTGGAGATCGATGGATATGCGGGGTACTAGGTGCCTCCGGTTTCGTTCAGACCCAGAACGGACTTGTACATGGACTGTGTGTCTGACATTGGATTTCATTCTGTGTGACTGATATCGGTTGCATAGATTGGTTTGCCTGTGTGGCATGCTAAGATGAAAATGATCAAGGCTTCTGTTGAAAAGCAAAGTCTTGTGGTGATGATCAAAGCACAGCCTGTGTGGCACAGCTTTGTGTAAAGTGAATTCGCGAGCCTCACACCCCGGTGGTGAACCAAAAACGGGAGACGGACCTCAGCGGGGACATGCGTTTTCTTTCTAGCAAGGGTGGTGTCAGTGACCTACCAGCCCTGACATTTATATACTTTTCACCTGTGTGGTTGTTGCTGTTGCGAGGCGCCTCGTTTTGATCGGACGATCCGGGTCCGATGGAGTCATTCGTTGGCTCACTTACGCCCCAAAGGGCGGAGAAACGTAGTGTTCAGGCATTATAATCCACATCGGTGGACCGGCCCTGACGATCCAAGGGGCAGTTGCGGCTGTTCCTGAGGCTCGGGCTAGACAGTCTCAAATCGGTTGAGGACTATCTTTTGCCTCGGTTCATAGACGGAAATCCAACTTCCAAATACGCGACTCTGCGATTTTGATTGTATAACCTATATATGGCGACATAGTGTTATGGGGCATTCATGCCGCCTATGATTGATACTTATGATTTGAAGTTGTTTTATACACTATGCACTTATAATAGTATCAAATGATTTGTTTTAAACGTATCAAGCATTCTTGGCTATTATAAGGTAAAAACCCTATCCCCCGGCTTGTGTTGCATTGTGTGATAGGACCTGGGTCTTATAACAGCTTCATTTTTCTTTATTTAGCATTGCGCTGTTGTTTTATGCACTGGTATTCTTGGGAGGAAACCCGTTCCGTGTTATACGGCGTGGTCCCTTGATTTACCTAACTTTAAAAATAAAGATCAATAACTGTTTTAGTTCTCACACAAGTCACATGACTGACCTAGAGTTTATTGTTTTAACCTAAACTCTGGGTGCCCTTATTTTGACACGGGCAGCTAGTAGTTTTGGTTTTGCAGATTTATATTCACAGGATCCTGGTTTACAACTGGAACGATATCCGGAAAGCTTTGTATCCGTATATCTCCTTCTAGTTGTGTATTGTATTATTTTCCGCTGCTATGTATTTAAATGCAATTTAAATCTCTGATATTTATATGTAATATTCATTTATACTCTGTATATTCTTGTAATCTGATGCATTGTGGTAATATACAATGAAATGTTCTTTTCTATGCGTTCTGTTGTGGCTTGTTCTCGAACTATCCGCGCTTTCCCCACCGGGGAAGTTGCGGGTCTTTACATGTTGTCGTTTCAAGTTCCTGACTTAGCCCTACCAATCTTGTTCAAGTTGGTTAAGTTGTCTTTTCATGTTCATGACTTAACCCTAATTGGCATTAATTGATTCGTTAATGCACCGAACCACTCACATTGGATCCTATTGTTCGTAGCCACTGGATTTGCCGGGCGGTTCCAGGCAGGTTTACGCTACGAACTCAACCCAACATTGGGTTTCAAGCGCGATATGACCAACTACCCACATTGGATCCTATTGTTTGTAGCAACTGGATTTGCCGGGCGGTTCCGGGCAGGTTTACACTACAAACTCAACCCAACCTCGAGTTGGCCACTTTCTTGTTTTCTAAAGTCATGCCCATGTTCTTATCAGACTCGTGCTATTTTCATAGCATGTTCATATGTCAATTTCGTGCCCAACTAAGGCATGTTTCAAGTCAAGTTATGGCATGTTCAAGTCGAGTTTTCGTGCCATATTTCATGCTCTACTTATGCCAAATTTCCCGGTTTATGATTATAATCAATTCAAGTTTTGCCTACTCTACCCAATCGTATCCCCAACGTATATAAACGTACTTCGTTCACAAGCATAAACAATTTAAGAGATAGAGGGGAATAACACCAGACATGTGATAGGCACACGTGACAATTCCAACATTACTTGCATAATAAACAGGCTATAACATATCACATAGTTTCAATACTAGCATGATGATAACTTGGCATAGTAATGGTTCCAACTTAGTTCAACATGATGAATTCAACTTCACATCCTAGGCATAATAATCATTGCGGGCTTAATAATAATTTTATTACTAACATGAAACATTAAAGGCATGGTAATTCTAATAGGCATAGTGGATTCCAATTTATTATTTTTAAAATAATGATTCTCATCTAGCATTATAAACATAATGATTCCAACTTTTCATCATAACCTAGCGATTCCCAATTTAACATGATAGGTATATTAACATCACAGGCATAGTTTCATTAATATCATAGACCTGGTTTAATTAGCATCATAGGTATGGTTTAATCAACATGAGGATTTCAATGAACATAATAATTCCATGGACATGTATTTGTTCAACTTGCAATAAAATTAAGCCCAAGTGATTCATAACAACATCAACATCATGATAAGTTTAACTTGCAACATAAACATAGCAATATTCCCAAATTTTGATTCAAATTTAAACAATATAAACACGGATTAATAATAGTTCTTAAATCCGGTTTCAATTCATAGCATGTCCATGTTATTTTAGCGTTTTTGTCTAAAAAGTGACATAGAACTTACTATATGAAGCAAGCAATCCAAATCAAAACTTTAAATCAAATAGCCCCAAATCCGTTGTCTAAAGCGTCGTAGTTGTTGTAGCTTCTAGTTGTAGCCTTCAAGAATCATCCTTCGTCTTCTTTAATTTTGTTCTTTGTATTTTTAATTTAGAGTTCTAGGTTTAATGGCGGCTGCATGAGGCTAAAATGAAATAGTATGATTTAAGCTAGGTCTTAGGGTCTTTTTATAGTTGTAGAAAATTGATTTCAGCCTTTAGATCAACCCTAGAATGGGTCTGAGCTATCCAAAATTGTCACAAGCCCCTAAAACAAGACCCAGGAGCCAAAACAGGTGCACCAGAAAAACTGGTCCGACCGGGGGGGTTGACCCCTGGGTCGACATGGGTGTCGACCCATGGGTCGACATGGGTGTCGACCATTGGGGTGGGGTCGACACTGGTGTCGACCCCTGTGTCGACCCTGCCTGGGGCGGGATTTTTCCCGCCTACCCTGTATTCTGAAAATTTGAATATGTTTTTGAATTTGAATTTTTCGTGAAACTTTGTGAGGCAATATCTTGATCATACGGACTCCGATTTACGAAATTTCGGACTCTATTTCACGTATTTTTCCGAGACGAACGCAATGGCGCAACCCGTTTTCCCTGATTCAGATTTTAACATTTAATTCTGCCTTGACTCTTGTCTTAACATGTTGTTTAAAATACGGGTTGTTACATTCTCCCCTCCTTAAAGGATTTCGTCCCCGAAATCTCCAAGTTAGGGAGGATGTGTCCTACCATCCAATCATCCATCTACTCAAAACATCGTCCACAAGCAACCATGGTCCTTAAAAGAATTCTAATGTTTTATGAACACATGCAAAGAGTGTGTGTATATGTTCCTTAGCTAATGCTAATGATCAGGCCTGATTGATCTTCTAAATGCAAAACATGTTTAGTGAAATGAATCCAATATGTATGCAAAATTTTCCTATTATAATTCATAATTTCTACATGAGTGCACAAACATTCAATCATATGCAACAACCAAATGATAGTACAACCAAGTTTCCAAAATAAACACTCATGCATATGCAAGTATGAAACTATGACTGAGCCGATCTAGTGCCTGATGTGTATTCATGCATCCACGAGCAACCACTTGCGACCACTTGCAACCATTTCGCAATCATAACATGTTTCAATTACATGTTTACATCCAAAAAGATTCTACCTATGGTTCTCAAGATAGGATCGAGGAGATAACAAGATAAAACAAAGCATCTAGAAAAAGAAGTTAACGATGTACCCCCAGAAGGTCCGGTCTGCTTTTTAGGGCAGTCCTTGCTGATGTGTCCAGTCTCCCCACAATGAAAACATTCACCTTGCTTTCTCTTCCTCTTTCTACAATCCTTGGCTGTGTGCCCTTCCGTACCACAGAAATTGCATTTCCTTTTATCACGTGAGTTGTCGTTCTTGCCTCCTTTCTCGGGGTCTACCTTCTTATTCTGAGAATCGTTGGGCTTGACCTCTTTCTTGACCTTCTTTTCTTACTCATACAGTAGGGCCAAATCCACCAAGCTTTCAAAGGTCGCCCCCATGGGCACATGAGACATGGCCAAACCATGTAGTGGCTCGTTCAAGCCTCGTGCAAAACGTAGCGCCTTTTTATGAGGAGTGTTGACCAACTCCAATCCGAAGCGAGCAAGCTGATTGAAACGGTTCACGTATTCTTTAACTGTCACATTTCCTTGTTTAAGGGCCAGAAACCGTTCCATTTGGAGACTCTCCTCTGCCGATGACAAGAACTTAAGCCCAAATCTCCCACTAAAGTCCGCCCATGTCTCAATGGGCCTAGTAGCGTTGGTGACTTCCCACCAATAAGAAGCTTCCTCTTTCATGACCCACGCCGCCAACTGTACTTTCCTATTGTCCTCTACCTCAAAGATAAAAAACAAGTCTTCGGTTTCCTTCAACCAATTCCGTGCCTCAACAAAAGTCTCAGTTCCTAGGAAATCCTTTCCACCCATGGCCTTAAAGTCCTTGCATATCTTTGAAAAAGAAGTTTCTCGCGGAGGTTGAGGAGGATGAGGAGGAGGATTGGCTGGGCCTGCCACATTAGCCCGAGCCTCGAGGAAACGACGGAACCAAGTGGGTATATTGACCCCCTCGGGAAGATTAAGGTCGTCGGCCATGATAAGCTGAAAACGAAAAAGGAAAAGATTCAAACGAGGAAACAAAGATAGTGCTAATGGCTTTGGGGAATATGCCTTTTAATCAAAACAAAATCTTCTTTAAAATTTGCTTCTTTGTAAATGGTTTTGAAAAAAAAAATCAAAAGGTTTTCAAAACTTTTGCCCAGTCTTGGTAACCTTCTGCTCTGATACCAAGTGTAACACCCCACCTCCGCTAGGGTCACTCACAAAGGGAATGCACTAGTTTTGGAGAGGTATTATCGAGATAACATCACAGAATTATCAAAAGACAGAACATAAATAAATAATTAAGTAAACAACGGAAGAATTTATGAGCAAAACAGAACTTCATTTCATTCCAAAATAAACCATGTCTTTTACAAACATTTCAAATAACTTCATTACAACTGTCTTGTAATAATAGCCAAAGAAGCAATAACTTAAAAATAGAAAAACAGCTTATTCCCCAAGTGCAGTAAAATGAAGTAGGCATAGCAAACCGTACATACTGAGCCAAAGCAAGTGATATCCAAGCTAAGAGCTAGTGTTTCCTCCCTGAGAACCTTGGGGGGGGGGGGGGAACGAAAGAAAAAGAGGCGAAAGGAAAAGGGTCAGTCATAAAGACTGAGTAAGTCCTAGTGACTTTCAGTGTAAAAACGGTTAAAACAACCTGTCATGTATGAACTGGAACTAAACTTAAGAATGGTGTCAAGGTGAACAAGATAAACTAAGGTGATCAGGATAAGTCAAGACAAGTCAAGTAAAGCATCACATGTTCGAGATTCGTTGCATCGACTGTACAAGTATACTAAGCCCACGTCACAAGTTAATCACGAAATAAATCCCATGGCCCAATATCTTGAAATGACCCTAAAACGGGGTCTGACCCAAGTACGGGGTCCTACGGAGAGATTATTTAGTCGATCGGCTCCCTACAAGTTTTAGCTCGTCAAGTGTCCGTGTCATACGGCTAATCACGAATGTAGTCACCTGCGCTGGTCCACCTTCGGGTGTATCAGCCCTAGGGTGTCAACCCCTGACACGATTCAAGATGCACAGATAAATCTACGAATACCCAGTGTCTGCCCCGGAATACGTGCACGACCGTAGCCTACCGAACCTACACTGGCATACCCCACTGCCGTCGTTCACCTCTTACAATCAGCCCAGTAATCGTGCCCCACCCGGCCTAGCCCCAGGGTACCTTGATACATCTAGAGGGTTACTGCTGAAAGGGGTCGTGTCTAGGGTTTCGCCTAACAGATTAGGTCATGTAATTCGTGACCTAACCCGCCTAACCGATTAAGTCATGTAATTCGTGACCTAATCCTTTTCCAGTCTAGTCGTGTCAAGATGGTTAAGTATGTCATTTAAATTCGTGACTTAACCCGCCTATGTGTCATATCAAGTTGTCTAAGTGTTGTCGTTTCAAGTTCATGACTTAGCCCTACCAATCGTGTTCAAGTTGGTTAAGTTGTCTTTTCATGTTCATGACTTAACCCTAATTGGCATTAATTGATTCGTTAATGCACCGAACCACTCACATTGGATCCTATTGTTCGTAGACACTGGATTTGCTGGGCGGTTCCGGGCAGGTTTACGCTACGAACTCAACCTAACCTCGGGTTTCATGCGCGATATGACCAACTACCAACATTGGATCCTATTGTTTGTAGCAATTGGATTTGCCAGGCGGTTCCGGGCAGGTTTACACTACAAACTCAACCCAACCTCGAGTTGGCCACTTTCTTGTTTTCTAAAGTCATGCCCATGTTCTTATCAGACTCGTGCTATTTTCATAGCATGTTCATATGTCAATTTCGTGCCCAACTAAGGCATGTTTCAAGTATAGTTATGGCATGTTCAAGTCGAGTTTTCGTGCCATATTTCATGCTCTACTGATGCCAAATTTCACAGTTTATGATTATAATCAATTCAAGTTTTGCCTATTCTACCCAATCACATCCCCAACGTATATAAACGTACTTCGTTCACAAGCATAAACAATTTAAGAGATAGAGGGGAATAACACCAGACATGTGATAGGCATACATGACAATTCCAACATTACTTGCATAATAAACAGGCTATAACATATCACATAGTTTCAATACTAGCATGATGATAACTTGGCATAGTAATGGTTCCAACTTAATTCAACATGATGAATTCAACTTCACATCCTAGGCATAATAATCATTGCGGGCATAATAATAATTTTATTACTAACATGAAACATTAAAGGCATGGTAATTCTAATAGGCATAGTGGATTCCAATTTAGTATTTTTAACATAATGATTCTCATCTAGCATTATAAACATAATGATTCCAACTTTTCATCATAACCTAGCGATTCCCAATTTAACATGATAGGTATATTAACATCACAGGCATAGTTTAATTAATATCATAGGCCTAGTTTAATTAGCATCATAGGCATGGTTTAATCAACATGAGGATTTCAATGAACATAATAATTCCATGGACACATATTTGTTCAACTTGCAATAAAATTAAGCCCAAGTGATTCATAACAACATCAACATAATAGTAAGTTTAACTTGAAACATTAACGTAGCAATATTCCCAAATTTTGATTCAAATTTAAACAATATAAACATGGATTAATAATAGTTCTTAAATCCGGTTTCAATTCATAGCATGTCCATGTTATTTTAGCGTTTTTGCCTAAAAAGTGACATAGAACTTACTATATGAAGCAAGCAATCCAAATCAAAACTTTAAATCAAATAGCCCCAAATCCGTTGTTTAAAGAGTCGTAGTTGTTGTAGCTTCTAGTTGTTGCCTTCAAGAATCATCCTTCGTCTTCTTTAATTTTGTTCTTTGTATTTTTAATTTAGAGTTTTAGGTTTAATGGCGGCTGCATGAGGCTAAAATGAAATAGTATGATTTAAGCTAGGTCTTAGGGTCTTTTTATAGTTGTAGGAAATTGATTTTAGCCTTTAGATTAACCCTAGAATGGGTCTGAGCCATCCAAAATCGTCACAAGCCCCTAAAACAAGACCCAGGAGCCAAAACAGGTGCACTAGAAAAACTGGTCCGACCGGGGGGGTCGACCCCTGGGTCGACATGGGTGTCGACCCAGTGGGGTGGGGTCGACACTGGTGTCGACCCTTGTGTCGACCCTGCCTGGGGCGGGATTTTTCCCGCCCACCCTGAATTCTGAAAATTTGAATCTGTTTTTGAATTTGAATTTTTCGTGAAACTTTGTCAGGCCATATCTTGATCATACGGACTCCGATTTACGAAATTTCGGACTCTATTTCGCATATTTTTCCGAGACAAACGTAATGGCACAACCCGTTTTCCCTGATTCAGATTTTAACATTTAATTCTGCCTTGACTCTTGTCTTAACATGTTGTTTAAAATACGGGTTGTTACAAAAGCCATAGGTACTATCTCTCTCTATCCTTCGCTTTGAATCTCTCCTTTCTGTTTCAGCATGTCTGGAGACCTTACTCCCCAGTTACTAACGCTTTCACTCTTCCTCCTCTACGTGAACCAGCAAGCGGAAGAGTCCCAGAACAGGAAGGCGAATAATAATCAAAGAAGAAAGGATCGTAACAGTAATGACAAGAAACGTGAAAAAAGGAAATGTTGTTTCTGCGGAATTCTTGGACATTTGGAGGAAGACCGCAGGAAGAAGAAGAAGAGGATGAGTGCTACATGCTTTCAGTGTAGGGAGACATGCCACTGGGCAAGGGACTGCCCAAAGAAGAAAGGACTGGGACAAGAAACTGGATGTACTTCAGGGGGTCAAGTTCATGCTCTGGCAGCTCCTCCACAAGAACGAGGTAGTAATATTTCTGTAGAAAGGTTGGTGCAGATGGCATTCCTGAACAAAGAGGATAAGGGCAAGAAGGAGACAAAGGCAGAAAGCTCTCAAGGGAAGAAAGAGGGTTTACAGCCCAAGAAGACATACTTTAAGAAGGGCGGGAAAGACAACAAAGAGAAGAGGAAGTGTAATTCCTGTGGCAAAGTGGGGCACTTAGTGAAAGATTGCCGGAAAAAGAAGGCCAAGATGAATGGTGGGTGCTTTTCTTGCGGTAAGACAGGCCACATGGCTAAGGATTGCCCAAAGAAACGAGTGCAGGGGAAGAGGGCTGGATCCACCTCAGGGGCACAAGTTCATGCGCTAGAAGCACCACCTCTGCAGCAGCGAGGTACAAATACTTCTGTAGAAAGTGTAGTTTATCTTTATGATCACCCAGTTCGCACTTTATTTGATTCTGGCGCATCACACTCCTTTATCTCATCTGCTTTAGTAGAATATCTGCACCTAGAAACTAGAATGGTAGAGGACCCCTTAATTGTTTCAAATCCAATTGGGGGCCCAGCTTATTTATCTATGATCTGTGTGGGATTGAAAATTTCTATTCTACGCGTAGAATTTAAATGTAGTGCCTTTGTTTTGGGCTTTTCGGGATATGGTTTGATTTTGGGCATGGATTGGCTATCCAGTAATGGTGCCATCCTGGATTGTGAGAAAAAGGTGGTTAGGCTTCTGACCTAACTCGGTAACACTCTGGAAATTACATGTAATCCCTCGTATGCGGTTATGCTTAGTTATCTTGAATCGCTAGATGCCTCTGTTGAAAGTTTGCAATCGGTTAGAGTGGTCCGGGAGTATCCGGATGTCTTCGAAGAGGTGAAGGGCTTACCTCCGAAGCGAGAGATAGACTTCCGCATATATCTTGTAGATAATGCAAAGCCTGTTGCGTTGCCCGTTAGACACAGGGCTCCACCGGAAAGGAAAGAGCTCAGTAAACAGATTAAAGAGATTCTAGAAAAGGGGTTCATTAGAAGGAGCAATTCAGAGTGGGGCGCTCCAGTGGTGTTCGCTACAAAGGCGGATGGTTCACTCCGTCTGTGTGTTGACTATATAGAGCTCAACAAGTTAACGAAAAAAAAATTGGCATCCTCTCCGCAGAATTGACGATCTGTTTGATCAGCTTGTAGGAGCATCTGTTTTCTCCCAACTCGATTTGGCGACCGGTTTTCATCAGCTAAGGGTGGCTGAAGATAGCGTCGATAAAACGGCATTCAGAACCCCTGACGGCTTCTTTGAATGGCTTGTCATGCCTTTTGGCTTGACAAACGCACCCGCTTACTTCGTGGACCTGATGAGAAGGGTGTTCAGAGAATTCCTCAACAAGTTCGTAGTGGTTTTCGTAGACGATATCTTGATCTTCTCAAAGAGCGAAGAAGAGCATGCTCAACACTTAAGGTCAATCATGGAAACTCTACGAGTCCATCAACTAAAAGCCAAATTCTCCAAATGCCACTTTTGGAGAGAGAAAGTGAGGTTCCTTGGGCACATAGTATCCAAAGAAGGGTTAGCTGTGGACCCTGCTAAGGTGGTAGCGGTACGGGATTGGAAGACACCAAGGAATGCAACTGAGGTCCGAAGTTTTCTAGGACTAGCAGGTTTCTACCGAAAATTCATAAGGGATTTTGCAAAAATCTCAGCTCCGCTCACAAGGCTGACCAAGAAGAATCTAGGGTTCAATTGGGACTTGGATTGCGAATTTGCTTTCCAATGACTGAAAAGGGCTCTTACAACAGCCCCAGTTTTGACGTTGCCAGATGGAAGCAAGATGTTCACAGTTTATACAGATGCATGTAGGACAGGGCTAGGCGCTGTCTTAATGCAAGAAGGGAGGGTAGTAGCTTATGGTGGAAGGCAATTGAAAGTTCATGAAAACAACTACCCGACCGACGATCTTGAGTTAGCTGCCATCGTCTTTGCACTCAAGTCTTGGAGACATTATCTCCTAGGTGAGAAATTCGAACTTTACACTGACCATAAATCGTTGAAATATCTTTTCTCGCAGAAAGATCTTAACTTGAGGCAACAGAGATGGATGGAGTTTCTTGCCTCGTACAATTTCGAGATCTCCTACACTCCGGGCAAAGGCAACGTAGTGGCAAACGCATTGAGCCGAAAGAAACTAACCCTAAGCCCGCTGTTTGTTGAAAAACAAAACCTAGAGTTTATAGCCAGCTTTGACTTTAGGCCCTCCTCCGATTTTGTACCGGGCTTGCTAACATCTCTTGAAGTATGCCCGACTTCAGTGGACGCAATAGGGACAACACAACGCGAAGACCCTTAGCTTGTGGAGACGATTGATAGGCTCATTAGGGGTGAGACTTCAAGTCACCTCAGCAGATACTCCATCGACGACAAGGGTTGGCTAAGGTGAGATGGAAGACTATGCGTCCCACAGACAAGGGATTTAGTAAAGACGGTTCTCGAGGAAGCGCATCACTCCAAGATGACGATACATCCAGGCGGAGATAAAATGTACAAGAACATAAAGAGAACTTTCTTTTGGAACGGCATGAAGAAGGACGTGGCAGAGTTCGTTTCTAAGTGTATGGTGTGCCAATAGGTTAAGGCGGAACAGAAAAAGCCTGGCGGTCTACTCCATCCTCTAGAGGTCCCACAGTGGAAGTGGGATAGCATCTCCATGGACTTCATTGGTGTGCTGCCTAGGTCTAGAAGAGGCAACACTAGCATTTAGGTAATAGTGGATAGGCTTACTAAAAGCGCCCACTTTTTACATGTCAAGAGTAAAAGAACTGCCTCATCCCTAGCATCTCTTTACCTCAAGGAAATTGTTCGACACCATGGAATACCATCCAGCATTGTTAGTGACCGAGACCATATCTTCACAAGTGAGTTTTGGCGGAGTCAGCAAGAAGCGGTGGGCACACAGTTATGCTTGAGCACAGCCTATCATCTCCAAACCGACGGCCAGACAGAAAGAGTGAACAGAGTTTTGGAGGACCTTTTAAGACCGTGCGTCCTTGACTTCGGAGGGACATTGGAAGACCATCTTCCTTTGGTGGAATTTGCCTACAACAACAGCTACCAAGCCACCATCGGAATGGCACCCTTCGAAGCTTTATATGGAAGACCGTGCCGATTGCCTACTTGTTGGTGGGAGTCTACTGACAAGCTCATACTTGGACCAGATATGATCTGAGAGACTTCAGAGAAAGTAAATTTAATACGGAGAAGAATGAAGACAGCCTAAGACAGACAAAAATCCTACGCCGACAAGAGAAGGACCGACCTTGAATTTGAGGTTGGGGACAGAGTTTTTCTTAAGGTATCTCCGCTAAGGAACGTTGTTCGTTTTGGAACCACAGGAAAGCTAGCACCAAGGTTCGTAGGACCGTTTCCTATTATTGAGAAAATTGGGAAAATGGCCTATAGATTAGAGCTACCTGAAAAGCTGGCCGGAGTTCACAACGTCTTTCATGTTTCGCACCTCCGAAAATGTCTACATGAATCTGCTGAAGTGGTAGAGCCAAATATCCTAGAAGAAGCTGAAGTGGAACGCGAAGCAACCACGAGGAAAGTTCCGACCCGCATATTAGGAACGGAAGTGAAAAAGCTACGCAACCGCAAAGTCAAGCTCGTCAAAGTTCAGTGGAGCGACGCCGAGGGAGACGCAACTTGGGAAACTGAAGCTAGAATACGCGCAGCCTACCCTTTTCTTTTCGAGGGTACATTTTTGATCTTTCTTTTTCCTTAAGTCGCGCTTTTATCTATCTTTTCAGGTATATCTTCTCGACCTTATCTTTTAGGAAGAAACCCTTTGGATGGAAACATGTAATTGAAACATGTTATGGATGATGGTTGCAAGTGATTTCTAGTGGTTGCTCGTGGTTTCATATACACACACAATTTAGGTTTTAGATCGGCTCAGTCACTTCATATTGCATATGCAAATATGTATATATATTTGTATATGGTTGAAGTTTAATGTATTGCCATATGGATGTTGCATTTATATGAATGATTGTGCACTCATGTAGAATCATGAATAGGAGAATTTGCATACATATTGGATTCATTGCACTTACATAATTCGCATTAAGGAGGTCAACTGAATCAGTAGACCGCCTGATTTTGCATTAGATAAGTACATGTACACACACTTCGCACATGATCATGAAGCATTAGAAGTCTTTTAAGGACAATGGATGCTCGTGTTTGATGGATGAGTAGATGGATGTTTGGATGTTAGGACGTACATTCTTCCTGAACTTGAAGATTTCGGGGACGAAATCCTTTTTAAGTGGGGGAGAATGTAACACCTTGTGTATTCTATAACAGTGAAATTCACAAAATAAAGTATAACTAATTTCAAATCAAAGAATTAAAGGAAACGGGATACGCCATTGCGTTCGTCTCGGAATTCTTCTTGAAATAGAGTCCGAGTTTGCATAAAACGGACTCCGTATGAGGGAGATATGGCCTCCGGATGTTTCAGAATTCATTTTAAAATTCAAACAGACCAAAACAGCTCAGAAAACAAATTTAAATTTCAAAAATCGGGCTAGATTGGCCAGGGCGGGAATTTTCCCGCCAAAGGTACCCAGGTCGACTGGGTAGTCTACCTGGGCTACCCAGGTCGACTGGGTAGTCGACATGGGGCACCCAGGTCGACTACATAGTCGACCTGGGGGTCGACTGAGGGGTCGACCTGGCCCCTGAGCCAGGTCGAACCCAGCCCCCCTGGCTGGCCTAGTCTGTGTTTGGCCGAATTTCTAAACCTTGCCTTGTCACTAGGGCTAGGTGTCAGCTCCTGATTGGTCTCTCCTTCAAATGAATGGCTAATATTAATCCAAGCTCCATCGACGGTCCTAATCAATTCACAAACTCTATAAAAAGGACCTAAGACTCCAACTAATTCATATGAATAAAAATGAGAATGAGACGTCATGCTGCTGAGGCGAGACTAGGAGTAGCCGTCGAAATTGAGAGACGATTAGGAGACAATTCAAAAGCTTAAAGCAACGACAACTAAATCAAAACAACGCCTACAACAAAGGATAACATCTCCAAATTCAGAATTCAGATTCCTGAATTGAAGATTCGTCATACGTTGTAAGTAGAGTGCTATTCCGATGTGAATGAACAATTGAGTTTTGATTTATGCAAAATGAGAAATGGAACTGTACTTAATTTAATTTATGGTTGTATGTTGCTATGATTCTAATTCTGAATCGATTTGGGATATTGTGGTGTAATGATTTTAGGCCTATTGGATATTTGCAAGTATATGATTCATGTCTATATGTTGTGGTAGTTTATTTGAGATTCATGCAAGTATATGATTCACTATTATGCCAATATGATGTACATACTTTTATGATCAATTGTAGTGTGTAATTGGATTCAACTAAGTGTTATGGTTTATATGAATTTATCTTAGTGTTGGCATCGTGACTCAAGTGTAAAATGATACTTTTGAATTAGAGACAAAAGTAAGCATCTTTATGGACATGAATAAACTATGTTTGGTGTTATGCCAAGTTGAAAACATGTTTTTAAGCCTATGTTGTTATCAAAATCATATGATGATATATGTGACACAAAATTAAGTTAGATTTACATTCCAATTGCAAGTTTACATGAATAGATTAAAAACAATGGTTCATGTTTAGGTGTGTTTATGCCATGATTATATGAATAGAATGGTTCATGTTTAGGTATGTTTATGCCATGATTATATGAATAGAATGATTCATGTTTAAGTATGTTTATGCCATGATTATATGTTATTACAATACAAGTTCACATGTGCCTAATTCATGTAAATTAGATCGTTATGTTGCAAGTTCATGCGTTCACACTCCCCTTCTTATGTTAATTAGAATATATAAACACCATGTTCTAAGCCTCCCCTTTTTCACGTGGCTAAGTTGGGTTTAAATGTTAAACCCAACATATGTTATATTTTAGCGAACGTATAAAACGGGGGTAATGACGTTTGAATTAAAATATATAACATATGTGTTGGCATGTTTGACGCATGCCAACGACCTTGAAAAACAATTAAGTGGTATAAATTAATTTTACCCAATAAAGATGAATTTGAATAATGGGCCGCAAATATTTACATATAAAAAGGAAAGAGACAAAATATGTAAATTTAGAAAATACGATGTGTTTAACCCGAGGTTGGATTGAGTTGTGATGTAAACCTACCCGGTACCGCCCGGCTGTCCAGTAGTCACAACAATACCTATCCAATGTGGGTGGTTAAACACGGAGCCCAATAATGACCCGAGATTAGACTGAGTTGTGGCGTAAGACTGCCCGGACCCAACCGGCAACAGGCAGCCACAACAATACCTGTCTAATGTGAGAGGTTGAGGCTTTAATAAGACAATTAAGGCTGAGTCAGGATTGATAGGATTAAGTAAATTGAATTAATACTTAATCAAATGGAACATGCTAAACTATACAGACTGATTGGGGGTTAGGGTTACAAAACACTTAACCAACTTAGCATGTTGGCTAGAAATAGAAAACCTAGTAGACCCTTTTCAGCAGTAACCCTACAAGGTGTATCAAGATACCCTGAACTAGGCAGGGTGGGGCACGATTACTGGGCTGACTGTAAGAGGTCAAATCGATGGCGGTGGTGCAGCAGTGTAGGTTCTAACGGGGTGCGGGCGTGTACACAGTCCAACGCAGAAAAATATGGCACTGGGCACCAGTAGCATACCTGTGCATTCTAGGATTGTGTCGGGCCGCCACCATGGGGCTTGATACACACCATGATGGGACCAGCATAGGTAACTACAACATCGGGGGCCGTAAGACACATGTAACTATGCGAGTAGGAGCCGATCATTAGAAATGGATCACTTCACCCTGATCATGGGGTGCCTCTTGGGAACTAGTTTATATGGGTATAGAGATTAATATGGGGTACGATAAGTACATTCGAATCTAGACAACTTAACCTAGTTTATAATGTTTTCCCATTTCCAGTTTATACTTATCATACCCAATTCTTTATTCATAGACTGAATAGTCCTAAACTTACTCAGGCTTTATGTCTGACTCTACTCTTCTTTCGTTTTCTTTTCTTTTGTTTCTCCCCCCCAGGTCCACAGGGAGGGAATACCGCAGCTTGACTAGTTTTCACATCCAGCTTGAAGAAAAGAATGTATTGCTTGGATCTTTTTCGTTTTGGACCATGGCTATGGACATCAATTATGGGACTTATATAGTTTACTTATGTTTTTATGCTTCTTTAAATAATGTAATCAAGACAGTTATGAAGATGTTATGTTTTTGGAAGTATTGTAAGACAAATTATGACATGGTTTGTGTAACACGTATTTTGTTGAAATAAAAAGATTGCTGTTGTTTTCCGCTGTTCAAAAATATGTGTTTTTTTTATATCTGTCTTGTGCATCTGTGACTTATACTTATAAACCTCCACCAAAATTAGGGCATTCCCTTTGAGAGTGACCCTAACGGAGGTGGGGTGTTTCATATTTAGTATAATTTTCATATCAAACACATTAAACCATCAAATATCAAGCAAACCAAGTAAAGTTGGTTTATTTTCACTTCATATCGCTTATAGTATTTTATAACGATTTTTTGCCATTTTTATTTAATTAAAAATGGCCTTAATTAATTAAACGACGTTTTAGGTCGTGTCGTGGCACTGGCGCTGTTTTTCCCCAAATTTGTTTTATACATATCGGGAAATCTAACCGTTGGATTTCTACAAAGTTTATATCACTGGGAAGATATTCCCAAAGCGAACCCAACGGTTCCAGTTTCATACAGATCCGATGGTCGGATCTTCCACACTAGTCGCTTGAAGTTACGGTTTCAAAAGACGAACTGCAGCGTCGTTATTCGATTTAATTTAATTATATTTATATTTATATATAAATATAATCGATTCTGGTGCTATTTTTCTTCAAATTTGAATTAAACATTCCAGGCAATCCAATCGTTGGATCTTCACAAAGTTGGTGCCATTGGAAAGATATTTCCAAGGCGAACACAACGGTTGTAGTTTCGGGAGAATCCGATGGTCGGATCTCTCGTACTAATCGATCGAAGTTTCGATTTCAAAACACGAACTGCACAGCTTCGATTCCTTTCAATTCTATTTATTTTTATATAGTTCATTCTGCAATTTCAACATTGTTTTTACTTCAAATTTTCACTAATGCCTTTATATTTTTGAAAATTTAGCCATAACCTCCTTTGTACGGGAAGGGTTACGGAAATTTATTGGGCCGTATTAGTTACCCAATAAATCCTATAAAGCACAAACATATTTATAGTGATATATTCTGGTGTTTACAGAGGAGGGTGTATAGATAATAACTCCAGAGAATAAATTCTCGTCACCCTGTCTAAGCCTGAGGGAGTGTGTATTTTCAATTGCTCTAGAGGATAAATCCTCGTCACCTCGTCCCGTGTGGGAAATAAATAGTCCATGTGCCGTGTCTAATAACTAGAGAGACATGATTATTGTCAACTCCAGACCCGTGTGGGGTTTTTATTAATCTGGCAATTTATCGTTATAATTTTATATGGTCCATATTAGTCATCAGTTCAACCTGTAATATATAGTCATCGCCATACAAGCCTCTCGCTCGTATGGTAAATCTTCAACCTTGTCACACAAGCTCCAAATGCTTATGTGGTATATGATGAAGTATTCCTATCGCCAAGAAGTATGCCCATCGTCCAGAAGTATGCCATGTAGTGTAGTTCAAAATTAATTGTTACTATCCTATGGTGATGTTTATTATTACACACAGAATAACCAACACTCCGCATCCAATGGCATTCACAGGAGTTGATATAAAATAAAATTGCGCAGCCAACACATTAAGGCTTACCTATTTGTCGGGCACACAAATAATTTCTTTACCCAACAGCTAATCCATTTCCTCTGTTCAACACATGTGTATATATATATATATATATATATATATATATATATATATATATGCAGAATGATGCTAACAATAATATTTCTAGCGAACAAATATTTATCTCACCACTTGTATATTTTTAATGAGTCTCATACGTGATAAAAATGATATTTTAATCTTCAAAAATATTTATTTAACACCTACATGATTTTAACATTTCACATTCTCAATAAAAATGTAATTTTTCATCTTTCACTTCAAATATTCAACACATGAACGTTTCAACTTCACTTATATGATAAAAATATGATTTTTATCATTCTAATTCTTTATTCAACAAATGAATATTTTCTACGGTTCATATGTATAATAAAAATGTGATTTTTATTGTTAAAACAATTTATTTGAAAGACGAATAATTTATCTATTAAATGTATGTATTAAAAATGTGATTTTTGTTATCAAGGAATTTATTTAAACACGAGTGTCATTCACCACATGAAATTTTATTCAACGAATGAATTTCTTTTGAACACATGAATGCACTCTTTACAAGAATTTTATTTTCAACACATTAATTCGGTTTCAACAAATTAATATCGTTTCAACACACGAAAATAAATCTAACACACGAATATTATTGAAAATTTTTGCAGCATAACGGCATGGTAGTTAAAACCGGGACCGTCCCTAGTACGGCTCCTCGCTCTACCTTAAAACCTCGCGGTTTTTGACAATGGGGATTCATGCATCTAGTTCGCACGCAGGCGACATGTTTTATTTTCATTTCCACAATCCTATTCTAATTTGTTTCAACCACAAGAGGCTATCTTTCAACCACAATCCAACAATATCAACCACAAACAATTATCTTCAACCATTCCTCATACCACAAATTTTCACGCCAATTACAAGCAATAAATATCGTCCATGGTTTGTGGACGAGGGGAGTATATATATATATATATATATATATATATTTCACATGCATTTCAACACAATTCAAAGCATATATGTTTCATACAACGCTTGTACAATTTATACATCGCTCATATAACTTATACAACACATGTACATGAGGTATACAATGCGTACATAATTTACACTTTGCTTATATAATTTATACAACACGATTCCATTCACACATTTTGATTTAGATTTCTCACATTGATTTTCGAGGTGCTAAAAATCGTAGATAGCTCAGAAAAATCCGTGGTCTCTTCTAGAAGGTAGAGAGCCTCCTTGCGGTTCCTATGTTTCCTGTTTCATCGAATTTCGTCAATACACTAAAAAGATATGTTTTTTCAAAGTTTGCTACATTTAAAAGTGTTATTTTCAAATCAGAAAAATAAAAGCCATTCACCTTTCCAAACCTTCGAAACTAGGTTTTAATTTCATGCTCGATCCGTGAAGTGTTGTCACGATCAGGTGCTGCAACGTCGAAGAGCTTCGAACAGGGTCTCCAGCGCCGGTGGTGGCACTCAACTCGGTGGTTCTAGTAGCGCACGGAGGAGCTCCAAAGACGGCGTCTTCCTCTAGGAAAATCGATGCAAATACCACACTATAACTGTCGAGGGTTGGATGGATTTATAGAGGAGGGAGAGATGAATAGAAAACCTCACTGGAGGGGGCGGTGAAAGCGAACGTGGCGGCGACGACTAGGCCTGGAAGCTTTGAATGCTCTTCCGTCGTTCGTGGGGGGTTTCGTTCGAGTTTTAACCAGTCAACAGAAGTGAGAGAAAATGAGGGAGGGCCCATTATATTTTAATTTTAAATTCAAAAATATCTCTTTGACTAAAGAACACCAATTTCAACCCAACGACTGTCGCCCCTAGCTAAATACCCCCATCCCGAACACAATGGGATATGTTTCGTTGGCCAATTCGACTATTACAGTCAGTTATTTCTCAAATTAAAGTATAAAACATTTAATATTCAATTTGAACGTACATTTCACTTTGCCAGGGTCACAAACTGATTTGAAAAATTCCAAAAAAATAAATCTGGCTATGTTTTGACGATACGGTCCCAAAAAAACTGATTTCGTCGAATTTTGAGACCGTTTGTAAAATGGCCCTTTTTTGGTCGACCCGATTTAATTGTAATTGACCAAACACATTTTCCTTTGCCACGCTCATATACTAGCTTCAAAAATTATGAAATTTGAAACCTAGCAATAATTTGTCATCCTGGATCCAACAAAAGTGGTTTCGTCGAATTATGAGGTCGTATGCAAAATGTCTATTTTCAAGGGCGATATATTCTCTATAGCGACCTTTTTGAAAATTCATTTGGCCATAACTTCTAATTCCCGCTATGAAATTTTGATTTTTCAGATTCGTTAGAAAGATATTCACTAACAGATTTAAATATTTTTGGTTTCACTAAAATCCGTTATATTGTGCACCCGGTACAGTCAGACAAATTTCAAATTCAAATTTTGAAACTGCCACACTATTTCCAATTCATTATTTCATTGAAATATTCTTTTTCAATTGTTTAAATTCTTTGAAAATAACCAATTTAATTTTTTTTAAATTGGCTCACATTTTCAGGGTTGTTACAATCTCCCCCACTTAAAACTTTTCATCCCCGAAAAGGAAACAGCAGTAAAGTAGGAAACAAGACGGAAATGTGAAGTATTGTAAATGTACCTTGCACCAAGGTTAGTTAGAAATGTCCACTCTGCATTTGGGTTAGGCTTGCTTAATGCTCTCCTCAGTCTCCCAAGTACAGTCTCTAGGATCACTACTCCACTGAACTTTAACTAAATGAACCTTTTTGTTCCTAAGCTCTTTAGTTTCTTTGCCAACAATCTTCATCGGCTCCCTTCTGACTGCTAATTCTGGATTAATATCCAAATCTCTCTCAGAAGGACTTGAACTTAAGGCAGCAAAGGTGGATGGAATTCTTTGCGTCCTACGATTTCGAGATAACATATACACCTGGCAAGGGTAACGTGGTGGCAGACACCTTAAGTAGGAAAATGTTGTCCTTGAGTCCGTTGTTTGTTGAGCGTTGAAGCTTAGAGTTCATCTCTACGTTTGACTTTAGACCTTCCATTGACTTTATACTTGGTTTGCTAGCATCTTTAGAGGTCAGACCTATGCTTTTGGGACGGATTGGTGAAGCACAACGAGATGACCCACAGTTGGTTGAGTTAGTAGAGAAGCTCATAAGGGGGAGTCATCGAGCGATCTCAGTAGGTATACCCTAGATGATAAGGGTTGGTTACGTAGGGTAGGTAGACTTTGTGTACCATGAGACGAGAACTTGAGGAAGAACATTCTTGATGATGCACATCGTTCAAAGATGACCATTCATCCCGGCGGGGACAAGATGTACATGGACATGAGACGAGTTTACTTTTGGGCCGATATGAAGAGGGATGTGGCTGAGTTTGTCGCTAGATGCTTGGTGTGCCAACAAGTAAAAGCAAAGCAAAAGAAGCCCGGTCGGTTGCTTCACCCATTAGAGGTCCCACAATGGAAGTGGGAGAGTGTCTAGATGGACTTTGTTGATGGGTTGCCAAGATCGAGGAAGGGTAATATGGGGATTTGGGTCGTGGTAGACAGACTTACTAAGAGCGCCCATTTCATTCCTGTAAAGAGTAAGAGGACTGCTCCATGGTTAGCCTCCCTAAACATTCGAGAGATAGTTCGTTTGCACAGTGTTCCTTCTAGCATAGTGAGCGATCGCGATCCTATCTTTACTAGTGGGTTTTGGAAGAGTTTGCAAGAGGCGGTAATGACTCAGTTATGTTTGAGCACCGCATATCATCCTCAGATGGACGGCCAGACCGAGAGGGTGAATCGTATTCTAGAGGACCTTTTGAGGCTATGTGTTTTAGACTTCGGAGGTACATGGGAGAAGCATCTTCCTTTGGTGGAGTTCGCGTATAATAATAGTTTTCAGTCAAGCATTGGCATGGCACCTTTTGAGGCTCTTTATGGAAGGCCTTGTCGTTCACCTACATGTTGATGGGAATCTATTGATAAGATCTTGCTTCGGCCTGATATGATTAGAGAGACTTTGGAAAAGATTGATTTGATTCGAAGAAGGATGAAGACGACGCAAGATAGGCAGAAATCATATGCGGACAAGCGGAGGACAGATCTTGAGTTTGATATTGGGGACATGGTCTTTATCAAGGTGTCTCCATTAAGGAATATTGTTCGCTTTGGGTCCGTTGGGAAGTTAGCACCAATGTTCGTAGGGCCGTTTCCTATTAAGGAAAGGATTGGACAGATGGTGTAAAGAGTGGAGTTGTCCGAGAGACTAAGTGGCGTACACGACGTATTCCATGTATCACATTTAAGGAAGTGCTTGCATGAGACCGCGGAAGTGGTAGAGCCGAGCTTGCTTAGAGATGTGGAGATAGAGCATGATGCGACGATTCGACGAGTTCCTACATGCATTCTTGGGTCATAGATTAAGAAGTTGAGGAATCGAGAGGTCAAGCTAGTCAAAGTGCAATGGGGAGATGATGAGAGCGACACTACTTGGGAGACGGAAGAGAAGATGCGTTCATTGTACCCTTTTCTTTTCGAGGGTATGTCTTTTAATTTCTCCTTTATCGCTTAGCTTGTACTTGTTCTATCCTTAGCATGTCCTCTCGCTAGTATCTTTGACCTTTAGATAGGGTAGTCCTATGGTTGAAACATGTGTTTGATACATGTTATGTATGGTGGATGCAAGTGTTTGCTAGTGGTTGCTCGTGGATGCATATACACACAATTTAGGCACTAGATCGGCTCAGTAACTTTAATATTGCATATTGCATATAAATGGATGTATTTTGTACTATGAATGTACATTGAAGGTGTGTATCATATGGATGTTGCATTTAAATAAATGGTTGTGCACACATGTAGTAATGATATGTATAGGGTTCTTTGCATACATGATGGATACATGGCACTATCATTATTTGCATTAAGGAAGTCGACTGAATCAGTGGACCACCTGATTTTGCATTTGTATATGGACATATACACACACTATGCATATGTACATGAAAAGCATTAGAAATTTTTTTAAGGACAATGGATGCTTGTGGAAGATGGTTGAGTAGATGGATGATTGGATAGTAGGATACATTCTTTTTAACTTGGAGATTTCGATGACGAAATCCTTTAAGGAGGGGAGAATGTAACACCCCGTAATTTTATAACATTAAAATTCACAAATTAAAGTATACTTAATTTTTAGAAAAGAATTAAGTGAAATGGGTTGCGCTATTATGTTCATTTCAAAATTTTGGGTCAAGACAGACATTTGGTTTGCACAAAACAGATACCTTATGAAGATGTTATTAAGCCTTGATGTTTTTATGCATATGAGAGAAATATATATATATATATGTATGTATGTATATATATATAAATTAAATAAATAAATATGCAAAAAAAAGTTCAAAACAGCGAATTGGGAGGGGGAATAACCGAACCGGCCCATTTTTGAGGTCGACCCAAGCCCTGTTGGGCCGACTAGGGGTTGATTCAGGGAGTTTGGCTGTCAACCCGTGGGCCGATTCGCTCAAAGGCAGATGTGGCATCCGATTGGTTCTCATGGTTCAGGGTTAATCTAATGGTCGTAAATAACTTCCTACACCTATATATACACCCTAAGACCTAACCCTAATTCATAAATATTATCTATGACACCATTATGCTGTCAAACTCTCTCTTAAACCCTAGCCGCCGCCTCTAAATCAAATCTCAAATATTCAACTTCAACTCAAATTAAAGATTAGAGCTTCTGCAACAATTCAAGAAGATAAATCAGCAACACCGTAACGTTTCTACACCAATTTCAGTGCATAATTCTATTCTTTAACCAGGAAAGGTGAGTATGGTGATTTTCACAATATAATGGGATTAAAAGTAACATGATGAAGTTGTAAAGAGGATTCATATGTATGTATGTAATTTAAATCTCATCCAAGTCTTCACCTTTTTGATTCATGTCATCATATGCCTATGTTTCTATGTAAAGTTCATACCTTTATCTGTTTATTCGTGTTGAATCTGTCATTATGCCTCTATGCCAGTTTACATGCCCCTTTATTTCATGATGTTGTGTTAATTCCAATTTTCTTTGATTTGATTCTCTCTTCGTATCCCTATTCCTTTTATTTTTGGATCTAGGCTACCTTCGAGCATATGTTAAAAATACGCGCGAATGCAAATGCGTGGGAACGATGGGAATATGTGAAATATGGAAAATTGGATATTATTGGATATTTTCGATAGTTGGATAATATGTGAAATTAGCATATTTGGGTATGAATTACATGGAATTGATGAAATTGCCTATAATTGTAAATTTGTAATTGACGCTAATTAATATGTAATTAGTGACAATTTGGAATAGGCAATATTATAAACATGATTATATGTTTAATTGGATATACATGACATGAAAATTGGGTGTGGGTGAAATACGATTATTAATAAACCTTTGACACGAGGTTAGGCGCAATTGTGGCGTATGACTGCCCGGAATCGCCCGGCAAATCCAGCTGCCACAATTGGACGTCTAATGTGAAAGGTCAAAGGAATGAATAGTAGGCGCAACGGTTAATGACACGAGGTTAGACCCGGTTTGTGGCGTAAGACTGCCCGGAACCGCCGACCAAATCTAGCGGCCACAAAGCGTTCGGTCTAATGTGGGAGGTCATTCACCGTTCGTCATAAGGAATGAATTAAGGAATACTAACCATAATAAGACATGGGTATGGTTAGAGGGTTAAGTGGGGTGACATGTAAATTATGACATGTAAATATGGACTTAACCGGTATAAGATAACACATGTAAAATATGACATGTAAGTATGGACTTAACCATAGCATGTGTAAGACACAGACATTTAAATTAAAATGGTTAAGTGGGAGAAAAACCTAGTGGGGACCATGTAACACCCCACCTCCGCCAAGGTAACTCTTGCAAGTACATTGGCTTTGGAGGGGCGTTAAATGAGGTAAACATGCATGCAGATATCACAAGACAGAACATATAAGTAAAACAGAGTATTAAAGCAGCGGATAAAACTAGCATTTCAAAACCATAGTTAAGTTACAACAAAGTACTTGGTCATTATTTTCCAACACACAAAGTCTAGATAAAAGCATAAATTGAAAACTGAAATACATAAAGTACTATCCCCAAAATGAAGTGATAAACCATAGCTAGCTCAATGTCCAAAACCGTACATGAGCAAATCCAGTAAGCAAGCTGTAAAGATCCAAGCAAAGCTCCAATGTTCCCACCCTGAGGACCTGAGGGGGGGAAACGGAAGAAAAGAGGCGAAAGAAAACAGGTCAGTCAAAAAGACTGGTAAGCCCCACTACTATCAGTCCATGAACTAGTAAAGTTAACTGGCATGAGAAGCTGAGATGAATCATAAGGATAACAACATACTGGCATGATGATTAACTAACAAGATAGATAAAGATGTCATCGCATAATCAAGGTTAAGTTTCGCACCACGGGTGTAATAGCATTCTAAGATGTCAAGTAAAAACAAGAATTGATCCCTTGGCCCACGCTTGGCCCAATATCACGAGGTGACCTAAATCAAGGTCCAACTACACGGTCTAGTTGATCGGCTCCCTACAAGCCTAACTCGTCAAGTGTCAGTGTCATACGGCCCAAACATGAAATGTAGCTAACTGTGCTAGGCCCACCCCAGGGTGTATCAAGTCATAGGGTGTAGACCTCGGACACCAATCAAGTATGCACAGTCTAGATCTACTAGTACCCGTGCCTGATTCTCCAACGTCGGACTATGTGCACGACCATAGTCCGCATGGACCTATACCGGCGTACCTACACAGCCGTCGTTTTGGTCGCTTACGTGTCAACCCAGTAATCGTGCCCCACCCTAGCCTAGTCCTAGGGTCTTATGATACTATCTAGAGGGTTACTGCTGCTAAGGACCACACAACTAGGGTTTCCTTAACGGGTTAAATGTGGTTAACCCGATCCAAACGTGGATTAAATTGGTTAAGTGTACCCAAGGTTCATGACTTAACCCCGATTAACCCATCAAGCCCGAATTGGTTAAGTATTAAGTGGACCATGACTTAACCCTAATCAGGAAACATTCATTAACTTAATGTGCTTTAACCTCTCACATTAGACCTTGTTGTGGTTACTAGTTAAGCCGCGCGGGTCCGGGTAGCTTTACACCACAACTTGGTCTAACCTCGGGTTCGAGCACAACATGACCAACTTCTCACATTGGGTCCTATTGTTTGTAGCCACTAGTTAAGCCGGGCGGGTCCGGGTAGATTTATGCTACAAACTCAACCCAACCTCGAGTTGGCCACACTCATCTTTTCTAAGTGTCATGTCCATTATGTTTCCAAAACATAATTGCATATCACGTCATGTTATAAAAACCATGATCTTGTCATAATGTTACCCAACCCCAACGTAATCCCATCGTTTACATAATCGCAACAACGCATAAAGGATACAATAGGGAACTTGGCATAATCATGACAAAAAGGTGTTGAAGCCACAAGTTTAACATGGTGGCATATGAAATGTACATATGTTCATATACTTGCATATTGCATTATTAAGCTTCAAAAGTATGCATAAATCCAAACTTAGCATATAAGTGATACATGGTGATAAATGACATGTAGAAATTGCTTGAAGTTCGCATTTAGCCTCACATGCAAGTTATCATAAGGGATATGATAACTTCCATGTTGCCAAAATGCAACCTTTAACATAAAGCTTGAAGCTTTAAGCTCACAAACTCAAGTTTAACTTGCATAACATGATAACATGATCAACCCAAACTTGCATAACATAGCAACATGTGTCAACTTGCATAACATGATCAACCCAAACTTGCATAACATAGCAACATGTGTCAACTTGCATAACATGATAACATGATCAACCCAAACTTGCATATCATAATGATCAACCAAACTTGCATATCATAATGATCAACCAAACTTGCATATCATAATGAACAACCAAACTTGCATCATTCATTTAACTTTAGAGTTCAAAGAATGAAAGTAGAAAACGGATGACAATGCTATGAAGACACAAATGAATATTTATTAAAAGATTGAGACGAAGCCCTTATGCAATCACCCAAAATCCCAAATATGCAAGCTCCAATTGAAAAACCCTTGAGCCAAATCAATAAAAACCCTTGCTTTGAAATAGAAATGTTGCAACTTGACTTGAATGAAAGCTAAGAACACTCATACAAGCTTGAAAACACTTGTATGAACTCAAAATCTCTCATAGAAATAAACTTAGGAATTTTAGCATGAGAGTGGAGGCCATGAGAGGAACAAATTTGGCATAGTTTAGTTGTAAGATTGAATAATGGTGATTTAGGCTAGGTTTAGGGGTATTTTTATAGAAGATTAGGATAGTATTAGCCATAGGATTAACCCTAGATTCAATCCAAGCCATCAAATCCCGTGACAAGCCTCCAGAACAGGTCCAAACAGCCAAAACAGGTGCACCAGGCCGACCTGGCCGACCAGGGAGGTCGACCCCCAGGTCGACCCTAGGGTCGACTCCCCAGTCGACCTGGGGGGGGGGGGAGAGGTCGACTCCCCAGTCGACCCCCAGGTCGACCCCCTGGGTCTGGCGGGAATTTTCCCGCCACTTCTGATTTTCTGAAATTTGAATCTGTTTTGAATTTGAATTTTTCGTGAAACTTCGCTAGGCTATATCTTGGTCATACGGACTCCGATTTTCGAAAACTCGGACTCTATTTCGCGTATTTTTCCGAGACAAACGCAATGGCACAGCCCGTTTCCCTTGATTCGGAATTTACAGTTTAATTCTGCCTTGATTTGTGTTATAACATGTTATTCAAAAATACGGGTTGTTACATTCTCCCCTCCTTGAAGGATTTCGTCCCCGAAATCTCCATGTTAGGAAGAACGTATCTTACCATCCATCATCCATCTACTCAAAACATCATCCACGTGCAGTCATTGTCCTTAAAGGATTCTAAATGCTGTATGATCATATGCAAAGGTGTGTGTATATGTACTTATCTAATGCGAAAATCAGGCGGTTACTCATACAGTAAACCTCCTTAATGAAAAACATGTTAGTGAAATGAGTCCATATGTATGCAAATTCCTAACATAATTTATGATCTCTACATGAGTGCACATACATTCATCCATGTGCAACATCCACGTGATAGCATAACAAGTTTCATCCATAATTATAAGCACTCATGCATATGCAACATGAAAGTGTGTGAGCCGATCTTAGTGCCTAATGTGTATCATGCATCCACGAGTATCCACGTGCAAACACTTGCAACCACTTGCAGTCATCAAGCATAACATGTTTCAAATACACGTTTCATCCAAATGGTTTCTACCTAAGGTCCTCATGACAAGTTTAACGAGATAACCAGATAAACAAGATAAACATGGATAGCAAAAGAAAGATAGGAAAACAGATCGAGAATGTACCCTCAAAAAGGAATGGATAAAGCCCACGCATCTTCTCCTCGGTTTTCCAAGTTGCGTCTTCCTCGGCTTCACCCCACTGAACTTTCACCAACTTGACCTCTCGATTTCTTAGCTTCTTGACCTCCGTTCCCAAGATACGAATCGGAGCTCTTCTCGAGGTTGCCTCTTTCTCTACCTCAATGTCTTCAAGAAGGTTTGGTTCAACCACCTCAGCGGATTCATGTAGGCACTTTCGGAGATGCGAGACATGAAAGACATTATGCACTCTGGCTAGCTTTTCGGGCAATTCCACCTTATAGGCCATTTTTCCAATTCTCTCTATGATAGGGAAGGGTCCTACGAACCTTGGTGCCAGCTTCCCTACTGCTCCAAAACGAACCACATTACGTGAAGGAGCAACCTTCACGAAAACCATGTCTCCTACTTCGAATTCCAAATCTTCCCTTCGTCTGTCAGCATAGGATTTCTGTCTATCTTGGGCTACGTGAAGGAGCAACCTTCACGAAAACCATGTCTCCTACTTCGAATTCCAAATCTTCCCTTCGTCTGTCAGCATAGGATTTCTGTCTATCTTGGGCCGCTTTCATCCGTCTTCTCACCAATTCAACATTCTCGGATGTGTCCCGTATCATATCGGGCCCAAGTATAAGTCTATCTGTTGTTTCCCACCAACAAGATGGTGACCTACACGGCCTCCCATACAAAGCTTCAAATGGTGCCATCCCTATGCTGGCTTGATAGCTATTATTATACGTAAACTCTACAAGAGGAAGGTGGTCTTCCCAAGTACCACCGAAGTCGAGAACACAAAGCCTCAAGAGATCTTCTAGCACTCTATTCACCCTTTCGGTTTGGCCATCTGTTTGGGGGTGATAGGCTGCACTCAGATTCAATCGCGTACCCATTGCTTCTTGCAAACTATTCCAGAACTGGCTAGTGAAAATTGGGTCACGATCGCTAACTATGCTAGAAGGAACTCCATGCAACCGCACTATCTCTCGAAGATAAATAGATGCTAGCCATGATGCGGTCCTCTTGCTCTTTACTGGGATGAAGTGAGCACTCTTCGTAAGTCTGTCAACTATGACCCATATGCTTGTGTTCCCTCTCCTTGACCTAGGCAATCCATCCACAAAATCCATAGAAATACTCTCCCACTTCCATTGCGGGACCTCCAATGGATGTAATATCCCACCTGGTTTCTTTGACTCGGCTTTCACTTGTTGGCACAACATGCACCTTGAAACATACTCTACTACATCCTTCTTCATTCCATCCCAAAAGAAAATGCGCTTCACATCTCTATACATCTTGTCCCCTCCAGGATGTATAGTCATCTTCGAGTGATGCGCTTCCTCAAGAACTCTATGGACTAAATCTCCCACACGAGGAACACATAATCTCCCATCACACCATAGCCAACCTTTATCATCGATAGTATATCTAGCGAGGTGACTAGACGTCTCACCACGAATCAACTTATCCATGACCTCGACTATTTGCGGATCTTCCTTCTGTGAAGCCCCAACTTGATCAAGAAGTGTGGGTCTAAGCTCAAGGGATGCTAAAGAACCCGTCATCGACTCAACAGTCGTCGTGAAATCAAAGGTCGCCAAGAATTCTAAGTTCTTCATCTCAATGAACAAGGGGCTCAAAGTCAACCTCCTTCTGCTTAGTGCATCCGCCACAACATTACCCTTGCCAGGGGTATAAGCTATCTCGAAGTCATAAGATGCCAAGAATTCCATCCACCTTTGCTGCCTTAGATTCAAGTCTTTTTGAGAGAAGAGGTACTTGAGTGACTCGTGATTAGTATACAACTCAAACCTTTCGCCTAGAAGATAGTGGCGCCAGGATTTGAGTGCAAAGACGATCGCCGCTAACTCCAAATCATGAGTGGGATAGTTCTTCTGACGAACTTTAAGTTGCCTACCCCCATAACATATCACTCTTCCCTCTTGCATCAAAACGGCACCTAACCTCGTGCCACATGCATCTGTATACACGGTAAACATCTTACCACTATCGGGTAATGCCAAAATTGGAGCTGAGGTAAGGGCTCTCTTGAGCCTTTGAAAAGCAAGCTCACACTCCAAGTCCCATGCAAAGACTAAGTTCTTCTTCGTCAACTTTGTAAGAGGGGCCGAAATCTTAGCGAAGTCCCTGATGAACTTCCTATAATAGCCCGCCAGACCGAGAAAGCTTCTTACCTCGGTTGCATTCCTAGGAGTCTTCCAGTCTTGAACCACAACTACATTCGTGGGATCCACCGCTATGTCTTGCTTAGAAACTATATGTCCAAGAAACCGAACTTCCTTTCTCCAGAAATGACATTTGGAGAACTTGGCTTTCAACTGATGCGCTCTAAGCGTATCCATCACTTCCTTGAGATGCCTAGCATGCTCTTCCTCATCCTTTGAGAAGATCAGAATATCATCCACGAAGACAACAACAAACTTGTTAAGGAACTCCCTGAACACCCTACTCATCAAGTCTACGAAGTAGGCGGGTGCATTAGTCTAACTGAATGGCATGACAAGCCATTCAAAGAATCCGTCTAGAGTCCTGAACGCAGTTTTATCAATGCTATCCTCAGCTACTCTAAGCTGATGAAATCCGGTGGCTAGATCGAGCTGAGAGAAAACAGAAGCACCTACAAGCTGGTCAAAGAGATCATCAATTCTCGGTAACGGGTGTCTATTCTTCTTTGTCATCTTGTTCAACTCTCGATAATCAACACATAGACGAAGCGAGCCATCCGCCTTAGTAGCGAATACCACCGGAGCACCCCATTCAGAAATGCTTCATCTAATAAAATTCTTCTCAAGCAGCTCCTTGATTTGCTTACTGAGCTCTCTCCTTTCTCGTGGAGCCATATGACTAATGGGCAATGATACTGGCTTGGCATTATCGACCAGATAAATGCGAAAATCTATCTCTCGTTTAGGGGGTAACCCCTTAACTTCCTCAAAGACATCAGGATAGTCTCGGACCACCCTTACAGATTGCAGATCATCGAAGGACGAGTCGAGAGATTCAAGATAACATAACGTGACGGGACCTCTAGGGTTACAAGAAATTTCTAGGGTATTACCGAGGCGAGTCATGAGCCTCACCACCCTATGCTCACAATCGAGGATGGCTCCATAACTGGACAACCAATCCATGTCCAAGATCAACCCATATCCCGTGAATCCGAGAACATAAGCATTACACGTGAATTCTACGGTCAAGATAGAAATCATCAAATCCACACAAATCATAGATAGATGGGCGGAACCCCCAATGGGATTTGAAACACAAACGGGATCCTCAACTAGGCTAGTACTTAGGTGCAAACTTTCAACAATGTCAGAAGAAATAAAACTATGCGATGCGCCAGAATCAAATAAGGTGCGAACAGGATAATCAGAAATATAAACAAGACTTTCTACAGAAATACTACCTCGGTCCTGAACTGGAGCAGCATTGAGAGCATGCACTTGCCCTCCAGAAGGTCCTGCACGCTGATTCTGCCCTTGCTTCTTGGGGCAATCCTTGCTAAAATGTCCGGTCTCTCCCCAATGAAAGCATTCGCCCGACTTCCTCTTCTTACAGTCTTTAGCTATAAGCCCAACATTCCCACAGTAGTGGCATTTTCTTGGATCCTTTGCCTTGGCCTTGTTGCCCTTGTTGTTCTTGTTGTTTTTGTTGTTCTGATTGCTCTGATTTCCTCCCGACTTGGAGTCTGTCTTCTTGGCTTGGGTCTCATTAGCCTTGACTTCCTTCTTGCGATTCTTATCGTCTCCTTGAAGCAATGCCATGTCAACAAGTCCCTCAAATGTGGCCCCCATGGGTATATGAGATAGGGTTAACCTTGTAATGGCTCATTCAACCCTCGTGCAAAGCGTAAAGCCTTCTTCTGGGGAGTATTAACCATGTCCAAACCGAATCGGGCAAGCTTGTTAAACTGATTCACATACTCCCTTATTGTCATGTTCCCTTGCTTCAAAGATATAAACTTCTCCAATTGCAGATTCGCATCAGCTGATGATAGAAACTTAAGCCCAAATCTTGTCCTAAAGTCGGCCCAAGTCTCTATAGGTCTCGTAGCATTGGTGATCTCCCTCCAATAAGCAGCTTCTTCTTTTAATAACCATGCTGCCAATAAAACCTTTCTGTGGTCTTCCACATCAAAGATAGAGAAAAGATCTTCGGTTTCTTTCAACCAATTTCGTGCCTCCACAAAAGTCTCCGTCCCTATGAAATTCTTGCCACCCATCGCCTTAAAGTCCTTGCAAACTTTAGCGAAATCTGCTTGTGGATTCTGAGGAGGGGGAGGAGGAGGAGGAACCTCAGTTATGTTGGGGGTATTTGCTGGGCCCACATCGTTGGCCCTTGCTTCCAAGTACCTCCGGAACCATCCTCGAATGGTCACTCCCTCGGGAAGGTTAAGATCGGCCATACTGAAAAAGAAAAAGATAGATTCAGAACGAGGAAACGAAGGATAGTGCTATGGCCTTTGGGGAATAGCCTTTTAAAATAACTAGACTTTTTCTTGGAAAATACTTAATTGGTTTTGAAAATAGTTTTTCAAAAGGTAAGTTTTAAAAACACTTTTGATCAAATCTTGTAAACCTTAGGCTCTGATACCAAATGTAACACCCCACCTCCGCCAAGGTAACTCTTGCAAGTACATTGGCTTTGGAGGGGCATTAAATGAGGTAAACATGCATGCAGATATCACAAGACAGAACATATAAGTAAAACAGAGTATTAAAGCAGCGGATAAAACTAGCATTTCAAAACCATAGTTAAGTTACAACAAAGTACTTGGTCATTATTTTCCAACACACAAAGTCTAGATAAAAGCATAAACTGAAAACTGAAATACATAAAGTACTATCCCCAAAATGAAGTGATAAACCATAGCTAGCTCAATGTCCAAAACCGTACATGAGCAAATCCAGTAAGCAAGCTGTAAAGATCCAAGCTAAGCTCCAATGTTCCCACCCTGAGGAACTGAGGGGGGGGGGGGACGGAAGAAAAGAGGTGAAAGAAAACAGGTCAGTCAAAAAGACTGGTAAGCCCTACTACTATCAGTCCATGAACTTGTAAAGTTAACTGGCATGAGAAGCTGAGATGAATCATAAGGATAACAACATATTGGCATGATGATTAACTAATAAGATAGATAAAGATGTCATCGCATAATCAAGGTTAAGTTTTGCACCATGGGTGTACTAACATTCTAAGATGTCAAGTAAAACAAGAATTGATCCCTTGGCCCACGCTTGGCCCAATATCATGAGGTGACCTAAATCAAGGTCCACCTACACGGTCTAGTTGATCGGCTCCCTACAAGCCTAACTCGTCAAGTGTCGGTGTCATACGGCCCAAACATGAAATGTAGCTAACTGTGCTAGGCCCACCCCAGGGTGTATCAAGTCCTAGGGTGTAGACCTTGGACACCAATCAAGTATGCACAGTCTGGATCTACTGGTACCCGTGCCTGATTCTCCAATGCCGGACTATGTGCACGACCATAGTCCGCCTGGACCTACACCGGCGTACCTACACAGCCGTCGTTTTGGTCGCTTACATGTCAGCCCAGTAATCGTGCCCTAGCCTAGTCCTAGGGTCTTATGATACAATCTAGAGGGTTACTGCTGCAAAGGACCACGCAACTAGGGTTTCCTTAACGGGTTAAATGTGGTTAGCCCGATCCAAACGTGGATTAAATTGGTTAAGTGTACCCAAGGTTCATGACTTAACCCCGATTAACCCATCAAGCCCGAATTGGTTAAGTATTAAGTGGACCATGACTTAACCCTAATCAGGAAGCATTCATTAACTTAATGTGCTTTAACCTCTCACATTAGACCTTGTTGTGGTCACTAGTTAAGCCAGGCGGGTCCGGGTAGCTTTACACCACAACTTGGTCTAACCTCGGGTTCGAGCACAACATGACCAACTTCTCACATTGGGTCCTATTGTTTGTAGCCACTAGTTAAGCCGGGCGGGTCCGGGTCGATTTATGCTACAAACTCAACCCAACCTCGAGTTGGCCACACTCATCTTTTCTAAGTGTCATGTCCATTATGTTTCCAAAACATAATTGCATATCACGTCATGTTATAAAAACCATGTTCTTGTCATAATGTTACCCAACCCCAACGTAATCCCATCGTTTACATAATCGCAACAACGCATAAAGGATAAAATAGGGAACTGGGCATAATCATGACAAAAAGGTGTTGAAGCCACAAGTTTAACATGGTGGCATATGAAATGTACATATGTTTATATACTTGCATATTGCATTATTAGGCTTCAAAAGTATGCATAAATCCAAACTTAGCATATAAGTGATACATGGTGATAAATGACATGTAGAAGATGCTAGAAGTTCGCATTTAGCCTCACATGCAAGTTATCATAAGGGATATGATAACTTCCATGTTGCTAAAATGCAACCTTTAACATAAAGCTTGAAGCTTTAAGCTCACAAACTCAAGTTTAACTTGCATAACATCCAAACTTGCATAACATAGCAACATGTGTCAACTTGCATAACATGATAACATGATCAACCCAAACTTGCATAACATAGCAACATGTGTCAACTTGCATAACATGATAACATGATCAACCCAAACTTGCATATCATAACGATCTACCAGACTTGCATATCATAATGATCAACCAAACTTGCATATCATAATGATCAACCAAACTTGCATCATTCATTTAACTTTAGAGTTCAAAGAATGAAAGTAGAAAAGGGCTTACAATGCTATGAAGACACAAATGAATATTTATTAAAAGATTGAGACGAAGCCCTTATGCAATCACCAAAAATCCCAAATATGGAAGCTCCAATTAAAAACCCTTGGGCCAAATCAATAAAAACCCTTGCTTTGAAATAGAAATGTTGCAACTTGACTTGAATGCAAGCTATGAACACTCATACAAGCTTGAAAACACTTGTATGAACTCAAAATCTCTCATAGAAATAAACTTAGGAATTTTAGCATGAGAGTGGAGGCCATGAGAGGAAAAAATTTGGCAAAGTTTAGTTGTAGGATTGAATAATGGTGATTTAGGCTAGGTTTAGGGGTCTTTTTATAGAAGATTAGGATAGTATTAGCCATAGGATTAACCCTAGATTCAATCCAAGCCATCAAATCCCGTCACAAGCCTCCAAAACATGTCCAAACAGCCAAAACAGGTGCACCAGGCCGACCTGGCCGACCAGGGAGGTCCACCCCCAGGTCGACCCTAGGGTCGACTCCCCAGTCGACCTGGAGGGGGGAGGTCGACCCCCCAGTCGACCCCCTGGGTCTGGCGGGAATTTTCCCACCACTTCTGATTTTCTGAAATTTGAATCTGTTTTGAATTTGAATTTTTCGTGAAACTTCGCGAGGCCATATCTTGGTCATACGGACTCCGATTTTCGAAAACTCGGACTCTACTTCGCGTATTTTTCCGAGAAGAACGCAATGGCACAGCCCGTTTCCCTTGATTCGGAATTTACAGTTTAATTCTGCCTTGATTTGTGTTATAACATGTTATTCAAAAATTCGGGTTGTTACAGACCAAGCATAGGTGGGAGGCTTGTGTCGGATGAGGGACCCATTTCAACCAGTAACCTGCTAGAGTATCTAATTGGGCCCGGTACTAGGCCGGGGTTGGGGCACGCTTACTAGACTTGAATGTAAGAGGTCAAAACGTGAATAGCGGTGGCAATGCGAGTCCAACGGGTTCATGTGCGTGCATGGGTCCGGGCTGGTAGGTAAGACGTTGTTGCATCGTGTAGGTATGGACGTGCATTTTATGTTGGTATCGGGGTTGCCACTTTGGGGAGTGATACACCCCACTATGGGGCCAGCACGGGTGCCTACGGGGTTAAGGGAGCCGATCGAATGGGTAGGGTAAGGGTACCTTAGCGGTGGTAGGAGCAAGCCGGCACCTACGATAGCAGCTAGGTACAAGTAACTACCAGGTTTGTCACGTGGGTACAGTTAGTGGGAAGCGATCAACCTTTAGTAAATAGAGACTAGTAGATATGTGGTGTAATTAAGTAATGCGGTGTAACTTAGCAAAAGTGCGGTGTAACGAAATACATGTTGGTTGAGTTGGATAGTCCTTTGGGTGATAGTCTGATGTTGACTTCGGTCTTCGGGGTTAGTACTTGGAGGGTTGTTCGCTTAGCCAAGGTGTAGGATTGTCTTAGTACTTAGGAATGGAATCATCTTTTCCATCCTTTTTATCTACCTTATCTATGTTACAGCCATATCATGATGCCTATTTATGTCTTGATCATTTACCTTACCTATTATTTGTTAAAATTACTGGACTCGCCAGACTTTATGTCTGACCCGTTTTGTTTCCACCTCTTTTCTTTCCTTCCACCCTAGGTTTGCAAGGAATGAATACTACAGCTTAGTGCTGATTTCTTTCAGTTGCTTGAAAAGAGTAGATGTATCGCTTTGGACTCTCTCATCTTTATGGCTTTGCTTATGCTTAGTGGGTATTTATGCATTTATTTTATTTAAGTATTTGCTTCTTTATGTACTTTGAAGTTTTTGGAAAAGACTATTGATCCTATTGTAATGGTTTTGGAGACTACTTGTGTAAGATTTTTCTGAGTTATGATGCTATGTCCAAACAGTAATTTGCAAATGATGATTGCTATATGTGCTTCAAAATGTAGAATAACAGGAATGCGGCAATGTTTACTTGATTACTTAGTTACAAAGCAACCTGCTCAGTAAATATGAAAATATGAATATTCTACTAATATTTGAAAACTTTTTCATCTTATTCACACAAATTCTACTCCCAAAGTCGAAACATGTTATTAAAAACACTATTATTTAATGATGAGTATTATATGTATTTGAAATGGTAGAGTTTCAAACATGCGGCAGTGTTTTACCTGATTACTTAAGCACGAAGAAACTTACTTATTCGATGCAAACATAATAGTTTCACTTATATTTTTAAACTTTCTTGATCTTATTGGCGCGGATCCATGGTCCAAACCGTAATATGTAAATGATGAGTGTTATATATGCTTTAAAATGTAGAATAGCAAACATGCGGCAGTGTTTTACCTGATTACTTTCTAACAACCCGAAAATCTGGGCCAGTTAAAAAAATTTATTTTGGCAATTTTAGCAAATTTTGAATATTTAAATTGAATTATTTTAAATAATATCAACGGAAAATTTATTTTCGACGAAGTTAAAATGAATAAATTTATTTTAATTATATAACGAGCCTGAAATGGCGCGATAGTTCGATAATTCGATTTCAAATTTCAAATGAATGTACATGATTCAAAATAAACCGGAATTTAACGAAACCAAAAATAATAGAATCTAATTGAGAATATCTTTCCAACAAATCCGAAAAATCAAAATTTCATAGCGGGAATCAAAAGATTTGTCCAAATGAAAATTCAGAATAGTCGTTATGGAATTCTGGCCCTTAAAAATGGAAATTTTGCAAACGACCTCGGATTTCGACGTAACCACTTTTGTTGGATCCGTGATGTCAAGTTATTGCTAGATTCCAATTTTCATAATTTTTCGAATCAATATGTGAGCGTGGTAAAGGAAAACGCGTTTAACCAGTTTTAGTTGATTTTAATCGACTGGAAAATGGCCATTTTTAAAACGGTCTCAGAATCTGTCGAAACTAGTTTTGTTTGGACCGTATCGTCAATACGAAGCTAGAAAATATTTTTCTGGAATTTTTCGAGTTAGTATGTGACCCCGATAAATCGAAATGCGCGTTAAAATTTAATATATAGAGTTATATGTTGATTTTTAAGAAAACTGATCGAAACGATCGAATCAACCTATGATACATATCCCATTGTGTTCGGAATGGGGGTAATTAGCTATGGATGACAGGCGGTGGGTCCGGTTTCGAGTCCGAAATTTTAAGTTGCTTTCTGAAATTAAAAATAAATAAAAAAAATTACAAAACCCCCCGCTCTCTTTCTTTCTCTTCCACCGTTTACTTTTCAGAAATGAAAAAAAAATTGGGGGGGGATCGCGATCTCGTCGCACCCCTCCCCCATCGATTAGCTTGCCGCCGCCGCTCAGGGCGGGGCACCACCACCTCCCCCATCCGACGCGTCCTCCCTCCCCCATACCCCTATCTTCCTTCTCCATTTCAGCCGAAGCCCCCACCGTCGCTTTCAAACTCCATCGCACCCCAGCCAGTGCTGCCGCCGCCGCTTCTTCCTCCCCCCTCCTGCTGACGTCCAGCGCCCCCCTCTACTTCTCTCCTCTTCGGTCCTCCTTTCCCTCCTCTCTCCACCTCCGCCTAGAGACCCCCCAACCTCGACCCCTACAAATCTCTTACGCTGTTCCCCCTCCCGGAACACTGTATGCTCTTCCCTTCTCTTTTCCTTTTCATTTTTCATTTTATTTTATTTTGATTTACTCTATTTTACTTATTAAATCAGGAATTATCATTGGAATATTAAACACCACATAAATACATGATTTTTGATATGGAAAATATACGATCTTTAATGATATAAAGATCAGGTTTTTAATGATATAAGGATCGGATTTTTAATGTAGTAAAGACGTGATTTTTAATGAAGTAAAGACGAGATTTTTTAACTAGGTAAAAATACGATTTTTAATCATATGAAAGAGTAGTAAGTTAAAATATAATTTTTATTCGAGTAGTAGATTAAAAATATGATTTTTATATACTAGAAAATATAAAAATGTGATTTTTATATGATGTAGATATTAAAATTTTGATTTTTATATTATAGGAATTATAAAAATATGCTTTTTATAATTTGGAGGGCGATAGAAAAATATTGTTTTTAGTTAGAGAAAAATATAATTTTTATAATATAGAAAGGTTAAAAATATAATTCTTATAATATAGAGATATAAAAATATAATTTTTGTATATGTTGTGAATCAAAAATATGATTTTTATTTATTGAAATGAAACAATAAAAATATAATTTTTATTGTGAACAGCGTAAAGAGGACTGCATTGGAATTTCAAACAAATTCAAATGATTCAGCAGTTCAACAGCAAACCACGGCGGAGTTGAACCTTCGGTGAGAACTTCTCACCTTAAATTTACTTTTCTAGTTAAATATATATACTAGGATGCATACGGTGTTTAGTACCACCCGACACCACTGTCCATAGACCATGGACTTGTTTGTTTGGTTGAATAGATTGGTTAGATTATTTGAGTTGAATTTGACTGTTTGGTGATATGGAAATTGATTTGATTGATATGTGTATGACATGGGCCATCACTATACCGGGGATAAGGCTAGGCCTTGTCCCGTTTCTGGTATCGTGCCGTTATGCTGCCGAAATTTTCTAAAATATGTTAGAAAAATAAAAATATCATTTTATTGAAGAATGAACTGAATAGAAATTCATGTGTTGAAATAAAATATTTTATCGTTAAAAACATAATTTTTAACTTGTGCGAATAAAATAAAATAATCATTTACAAATCAGACGATTTGCTTATGTACACTGTTTTAACTGATAGTGATTGGGACGATAAATTTTACACGTCGCCCAACTGCACAAATAATATTCAGTGTTTGTTGATGTGAAACCCCACACGGGTATTGGAATGATAGTTGACGTACACTAGTCCCAATAATTAGTTGTGTGTCGACCGATAAGTTGACAGACAATTGTGTTGTGCACTTTGGATGATGGTTGATTATTTATTGTTGCTATTATATACATGTGTTATGTGGAATCCATATAATTAACATTATATGGTAATAGATTGGGCCTCATTCCAATTTAGAAAATAAAGAATATAAAGAAATATTTATTCATGTGTTGAAAAATATATAGATTCATGTGTTGAATGAAATATTTTAACAATGAAATTTAACATCTTTATCAAAATTTTATAAAATATATACCATAACAAAAATAGTCACGTGTTGACAGTACTCATTTGTTGAGATTAGTCATGTGTTGAAAGAAATATAGATTCATGTGTTGAATAGAATAAATATTCATTTGTTGAGTAGAATAAAGAAGTTTTTTTGAAAAATATAAAGCCATGTTAGTTAGAGATGCGTTATTTCGACGCGAACAATATTTATATCAATTTTATTCGTTTTATAATGAATATTGAAAAGTGATTTCAAAACTGAATATTTTGAAATGAAATTCAAATTAATTAAATTAAAATTCAAATTGAAATTTAATTGAATCAATTTGAAATGAGTTCAAATTGAAGTGAAATTGAAATGAATTCAAATCGAATAGAAAATGAATTCGATTCGAATTGAACAGAAAGTGAATTTTAATTCGAATTGAATATAAACGAATTCAAATTGAATTAAATTGAAATTGAATTAAAAAAGAATTGAAAAAGTTTTGAATGAAATTTAAAACGAACTGAAATTGAATTGAAATCAATTTGAAATGAATTTAAAAGGAAAAATTCACTTTTGATTTGAAATTGAATAAGAAGTTGAAATCGTTTGGAAACTGAATTTAAAACTATTTAGAAAGTTCGTTTTAAATAGAAATCGAAGAAATATATTATATATATAATATAATGGCCTGAATAGAACGCGCCGCGCTGCGGCAGTTCGAAAATTTCGACCATTGACTTCGAACGGACATTACGGGAGATCCGGCCGTCGGATTCTCCTCAAACCGGAACCGTTGGGTTCGAATCGAAAAGAGCTTTCCAGTGAATATTAGAAATTCGAAATCTAACGGTTGGATTTGGAGATACGTCCAAATCAAATTCAGAAAAGGTCGTTGTAAGTGCAGTTCGATGGCCATGGTAGGAAATCGACTGTATGGGCCTTGATAAAATTATTAAAAACATCAATAATTTGTGTAAAATCAAGATAAATGATTTGGGAAGAACTGGGGTGAAATATCCCATATTTGAGAAGATAAGCTGTATTTTTATCAAAATGAACTAGTTTTGAACTAGAATTAAAACTAATTTATTTTTGAAATAAATAAATTGAATTTAAAAATGGTTCTAATAATAACCAGAATTTCCAGTATCTGAATTGGAATGGATTTGAATCGAAATTATCTTTGGAATATTTCGATGATTAGATTCGGGATTATACGAATATTGTAAAGGAATTTGGAAGATATATTTTATATCGTTATTTCCAATACGGTATTTGTTGATTTCAGAATTTGATATTGAATATAAGCCGATATATTTTCTATTCAGAGCCTTGTATTTAATATCAAATGGGATTTGGGTTTGTCGTGAATGGTGTCTTCATCAACACTGTTCTTAAACCCAGTTGAGAAAAGATTAAATCTTTTTATTTAGATTTAATAAAGTATACTAATTAATTAAAATATTTAATTGGAATTGAATTAGAAATTGTTTTTGGGTTTATCGTGAATGGTGTTTTAAATAACACTTGTTCTTTAGCCCGATAATAAATAGAATGTTATTTGGGTTTACCGTGAACTGTGTTTTAAATGACATTAGTTCTTTTACCCAGTAAAAGGAGTTTCAATGAATCTTTAATTATATTGAAATGGGAACTGATAATAAAATTATCAAATATAGGAAATGATCGAAAATGGAGTATCGCCAGTTTTGCTCCGAGCGATAGTAAATTTTTAATTAGACTTGAACGTGAAATGGTAATTCAATTTACCAATAACACCGTGGTGTTAGCTATGAGGTAATAACAGTTTTGCTCCATGGGATGAATAGGTTGGGATTGGGAAATAAAATAAATAATTACTTCGGTCTTGTTCGCTAGTTCCGACTAGATTGAAATGATATCCAAAGGAAGATTAAAGAATAAATTTTAAAGAATTTATCTTTGATAAATTTAATGGGAACCTATTCCCTAATGAGGTGTATTTCTGAATAAAAGAATATTCTGAATTGGAATGAGGCGTATGTTGTGTTTGTGTAACATTTGTTTATTATATACGTGGGTTATTCAGAAAGGACGGGTTCATACCCATTCTGAATAACCGATTCGACGATAAGTCGAAGATAAAGACGGTGGTTGAAGACCGAGGGTCTTCACATCGTTTGGGTGATTACTGATGTTCTTGTTTGGGCTGTACACCCAAGATGAGGGACTCAATTGGTGGTCGTCCAGACGTACTTGGAGATCGACGGATATGCGAGGGAAGTTCCTCCGGTTTCGTTCAGACCCAGAACGAACTTATAAATGGACTGTGTGTCTGACATTGGATTTTATTATGTGTGATTGATTTCTATTAAATATATATCTGTTTGGCGGCGGAGAATTTATTCTCTTGCTTAACGCCCTTTTCTGAGATGTACGAGATCAGAGGTTATATATCGATAGATATCAATCGCATGGAGTGAATTGCCTGTGTGGCACGCCTAAGTGGCAAATGATCAAGGCTTCTGTTGAAAAGCAAAGTCTTGTGGTTGATGATCAAAGCACGACCTACATGGCACAGCTTTGCGTATAACGTGAATTCGCGAGCCTCACACCTCGGTATGAGTCAAAAACGGGATACGGACCGTTGGGAGAACACGACGTTTCTTTCTAGCTATGGGTGGTGTCGGTGCTTAAACTGGCTAACATTTATATACTTTTCACCTGTGTGGTTGTTGGATGAGGCGCATCGATATTATTTCTGTTAGGACCGGGAAACGTGTGTTCAGGAATTGCCAATCCTCAAAAGTAAGAGAGGACCGGCCCAACCGATTCCAAGGATCACAGTGGGGTCCTGCGACATTTGCTAGAGTGTCTCGAAACGGAGAGGAGCTTGCCCCTTGCCTCGACTCATGATGGAATCCAATTTCCAATACGTGTCATTCGGTTTTATTTGTAGAGCCTAGTATGGCGACATAGTAGCATGGGATACTATGCTGTCTATGATTTATACTTATGATTGAAGTTGTTTTCTTCACTTATAGTAATAATAAAAGATGAAATTTCACGTATGAAGCATTCTTTGGCTGTTATAAGGGAAAACCCTATCCTCCGGCTTGCGTTGCATTGTGTGATGGGACCTAGGTCTTATAACAGCTTCATTGTTCTTTGTCTTAGCATCGCGCTGTTTGTTTATGCACTGGTATTCTTGGGATAAAAACTCGTTCCGTGTTATACGGCGTGGTCCCTTGATTTACCGAACTTTAAAAATTAAATTAATAATTGTTTTAGTTCTCAAACCAGTCACATGACTGACCTGGAGTTTATTGTTTTAACCTAAACTCTGGTTTCCCTTATTTTCCGCACGGGCAACTAGTAGTTTTGGTTTTTGCAGATTTATATTCACAGGAACCTGATTTACAGTTGGAACGATGCTCGGAAAGCTCTGTATCCGTGTATTACTTCTAGTTGTGTTTTGTATTGTTTTTCCGCTGCTATGGAAATTTATTGTAATCTCTGATATTTATCGAATGTATTTTATTCATTCGTACTCTGTATATTCTTGTATCTAATGGAATTGTTGTAATAACAATGAAATGTTCTTCTGTTTGTGTTCTAGTTTGTCGTGTTCTCATACGATCAGGGGTTTTACATGGTCTTGATCGGTTTAGCGATCGATTCAGATCGAGCGAAATTCCTTGTCATCACATACTTAGTCACTAAGCAACCTGCTCATTCAATATGAAAATATGAATATTCTACTAATATTTGAAAACTTTTTCGTCTTATTCACACAAATTCTACTCCCAAAGTCAAAACATGTTTCTAAAAACAATATTATTTAATGATGAGTATTATATGTATGTGAAATGGTAGAGTTTCAAACATGCGGCAGTGTTTTACCTGATTACTTAAGCACCAAGAAACCTACTTATTCGATGCAAACATCAAAGTTTCACTTATATTTTGAAACTTTCTTGATCTTATTGGCGCGAATCCAGTGTCCAAACGGTAATATGCAAATGATGAGTGCTATAGATGCTTTAAAATGTAGAATAGCAAACATGCGGAAGTGTTTTACCTGATTACTTAGTCACTAAGCAACCTGCTTAGTCAATATGAAAATATGAATATTCTACTAATATTTGAAAACTTTTTTGTCTTATTCACACGAATTCTACTCCCAAAGTTGAAACGTGTATTTAAAAACACTATTAGTTAGTGATGAGTATTGTATGTATTTGAAACGGTAGAGTTTCAAACATGCGGCAGTGTTTTACCTGATTACTTGAGTACCAAGAAACCTACTTATTCGATGCAAACATCAAAATTTCACTTATATTTTGAAACTTTCTTGAACTTATTGGCGCGGATCCAGTGTCCAAACGGTAATATGCAAATGATGAGTGTTATAGATGTTTTAAAATGTAGAATAGCAAAAATGCGGCAGTGTTTTACCTGATTACTTAGTAACTAAGCAACCTACTCAGTCAATATGAAAATATGAATATTCTATTAATATTTGAAATCTTTTTCGTCTTATTCCCACAAATTCTACTCCTAAAGTTGAGACGTGTTTTTAAAAACACTATTATTAAATGATGAGTATTATATGTATTTGAAATGGTAGAGTTTCAAACATGCGGCATTGTTTTACCTGATTACTTGAGCACCAAGAAACCTACTCATTCGATGCAAACATCAAAGTTTCACTTATATTTTGAATCTTTCTTGATCTTATTGGCACAGATCCAGGGTCCAAACGGTAATATGCAAACGATGAGTTTTATAGATGCTTTAAAATACGGAATAGCAAACATGAGGTAGTGTTTTACCTGATTACTTAGTCACTAAGCAACCTACTTAGTCAATATGAAAGTATGAATATTCTACTAATATTTGAAAACTTTTTCATCTTATTCACACAAATTCTACTCCCAAAGTCGAAACATGTTTTTAAAAACATTATTATTAAGTGATGAGTATTGTATGTATTTGAAATGGTAGAGTTTCAAACATGCGGCAGTGGTTTACCTGATTACTTAAGCACCAAAAAACCTACATATTCGATGCAAACATCAAAGTTTAACATATATTTTGAAACTTTCTTGATCCTATTGTCGCGGATCCAGGGTCCAGACGGTAATATGCAAAAGATGAGTGTTATAGATGCTTTAAAATGTTGAATAGCAAACATGCGGCATTGTTTTACCTGATTACTTAGTCGCAAAGCAACCTACTCAGTCAATATGAAAATCTGAATGTTGTACTGATATTTGAAAACTTTTTCGTCCTATTCACACAAATTCTACTCCCAAATTTGAAATGTGTTTTTAAAGACACTTTTATTTAATGATGAGTATTATATGTATTTGATATGGTAGAATTTCAAACATGCGGCAGTGTTTTACCTGATTACTTGAGCACCAAGAAACCTACTTATTCGATGCAAACATCAAAGTTTCACTTATATTTTGAAACTTTCTTGATCTTATTGTCGCGGATCCAGGGTAAAAACGGTAGTATGCAAATGATGTGTGTTATTGATGCTTTAAAATGTAGAATAGCAAACATGCGGCAGTGTTTTACCTGATTACTTAGTCACTAAGCAACCTGCTCAGTCAATATGAAAATATGAATATTCTACTAATATTTGAAAAAAAATTCGTCTTATTCACACAAATTCTACTCTCAAAGTCCAAACGTGTTTTTAAAAACACTATTATTTAATGATGAGTATTATATGTATTTGAAATGATAGAGTTTCAAACATGCGGTAGTGTTTTACGTGATTACTTGAGCACCAAGAAACCTACTTATTCGATGCAAACATTAAAATTTCACTTATAGTTTGCAACTTTCTTCACCTTATTGGCACGGATCCAGGGTCCAAACGGTAATATGCAAATGATAAGTTTTATAGATGCTTTAAAATGTAGAATAGCAAAGATGCGGCAGTGTTTTACCTGATTACTTAGTCACTAAGCAACCTGCTCAGTCAATATGAATATTCTACTAATATTTGAAAACTTTTTTGTCTTATTCACACAAATTCTACTTCCAAAGTTGAAACGTGTCTTTAAAAACACTATTAGTTAGTGATGAGTATTGTATGTATTTGAAATGGTAGAGTTTCAAACATGCGGCAGTGTTTTACCTGATTACTTGAGCACCAAGAAACCTACTTATTCAATGCAAACATCAAAGTTTCACTTATATTTTGAAAATTTATTGATCTTATTGGCGCGGATGCAGGGTCCAAACGGTAATATGCAAATGATGAGTGTTATAGATGCTTTAAAATGTAGAATAGCAAACATGCGGCAGTGTTTTACCTGATTACTTAGTCACTAAGCAACCTGCTCAGTCAATACGAATATTCTACTAATATTTGAAAACTTTTTTGTCTTATTCACACAAATTCTACTTTCAAAGTTGAAACGTGTCTTTAAAAACACTATTAGTTAGTGATGAGTATTGTATGTATTTGAAATGGTAGAGTTTCAAACATGCGGCAGTGTTTTACCTGATTACTTGAGCACCAAGAAACCTACTTATTCAATGCAAACATCAAAGTTTCACTTATATTTTGAAACTTTCTTCACCTTATTGGCGTAGATCCAGGGTCCAAACGGTAATTCGCAAATGATGAGTGTTATAGATGGTTTGCAACGTAGAACAGCAAAAATGCGGCAGTGTTTTACCTTATTCTTAATCACTAAGCAACCTGCTCAGTCGATATGAATATTCTACTAATATTTGAAAACTTTTTTGTCTTATTCACATAAATTCTACTCCCAAAGTCGAAACGTGTTTTTAAAAACACTATTATTTAATGATGAGTATTATATATATTTGAAATGGTAGAGTTTCAAACCTGCGGCAATGTTTTACCTGATTACTTGAGCACCAAGAAACCTACTTATTCGATGCAAACATCAAAGTTTCACTTATATTTTGAAACTTTCTTGATCTTATTGTCGCGGATCCAGGGTACAAACGGTAGTATGCAAATGATGTGTGTTATAGATGCTTTAAAATGTAGAATAGCAAACATGCGGCAGTGTTTTACTTGATTACTTTGTCACTAAGCAACTTGCTCATTCAATATGAAAATATGAATATTCTACTAATATTTGAAAACTTTTTCGTCTTAATCACACAAATTCTACTCCAAAAGACGAAACATGTTTTCAAAAAAACTATTATTTAATGATGAGTATTATATGTATTTGAAATGGTAGAGTTTCAAACATGCGGCAGTGTTTTACCTGATTACTTAAGCACCAAGAAACCTACTTATTCGATGCAAACATCAAAGTTCCACTTATATTTTGAAACTTTCTTGATCTTATTGGCGCGGACCCAGTGTCCAAACGGTAATATGCAAATGATGAGTGTTATAGATGCTTTAAAATGTAGAATAGCAAACATGCGGCAGTGTCTTGCCTGATTACTTAGTCACTAAGCAACCTGCTCAGTCAATATGAAAATATGAGTATTCTAGTAATATTTGAAAACTTTTTTGTCTTATTCACTCAAATTCTACTCCCAAAGTTGAAACGTGTTTTTAAAAACACTATTATTTAATGATGAGTATTATATGTATTTGAAACAGTAGAGTTTCAAACATGCGGCAGTGTTTTACCTGATTACTTGAGCACCAAGAAACCTACTTATTCGATGCAAACATTAAAATTTCACTTACATTTTAAAACTTTCTTGATCTTATTTGATGCAAACATCAAATTTTATCTTATATTTTGAAACTTTCTTGATCTTATTGTCGCGGATCCAGGGTCCAGATGGTAATATGCAAATGATGAGTGTTATAGATGCTTTAAAATGTAGAATAGCAAACATGCGGCAGTGTTTTACCTGATTACTTAGTAACTAAGCAACCTGCTCAGTCAATATGAAAATATGAATATTCTATTAATATTTGTAAACTTTTTCGTCTTATTCACACAAATTCTACTCCTAAAGCTGAGACGTGTTTTAAAAAACACTATTATTTAATGATGAGTATTATATTTATTTGAAATGGTAGTGTATCAAACATGCGGCATTGTTTTACCTGAGTACTTGAGCACCAAGGAACCTACTTATTCGCTGCAAACATCAAAGTTTCACTTATATTTTGAATCTTTCTTGATCTTATTGGCGTGGATCCAGAGTCCAAATGGTAATATGCAAACGATGAGTGTTATAGATGCTTTAAAATATAGCATAGCAAACATAAGGTAGTGTTTTACCTGATTACTTAGTCACTAAACAACCTGCTTAGTCAATATGAAAATATGAATATTCTACTAATATTTGAAAACTTTTTCATCTTATTCACACAAATACTACTCCCAAAGTCGAAACGTGTTTTTAAAAACACTATTATTAAGTGATGAGTATTGTATGTGTATGAAATGGTAGAGTTTCAAACATGCAGCAGTGTTTTACCTTGTAATGACCCAAATTTCCCTAGTTCATTAAAAATTCAAATTCTATTTATAAAATAGAATTCCCTTTTCAAATCTCAAATACCCTTTTCGATATTTTTATAAATCAATATTCAAGCCCCATTGATATTTTAAACAATCATACCAACCAATTTTCAATCATTTGATTTTTAACACATCATATATGTATATATATGATATCAAACAAACAACAAACATATAATATATTTTTGAGGAATCCAGTTGGATTCCTCCAACCTGTTTTCCTGCATCCATAGACGTTAGCACATAAATAATACCATCCTGCTTCGAGGCAGGATATCGTGGTATATAATGTCATCCACTAATCATAGCGTGGGGCGTATAGGGTAATCATCCGATATGAAACTGCGGGCATCCGCTAATGAAACTGCGGGAATCCAACCAATCACCCAACCAATATATATATAATAGCAAGCCTATATAACTATATATATATATTTAAACATGCCACAGTAATATTTTAACGCAACCAAACAAATCAACAGACAATTATTTTAACTGATAAAAAAATAATTCTAAATAAAAGGTGAGTGAGATTTACTCACCGTGAATTTCTTTGCTGAATATCTAAATTAATTTCCATGTTATCGCTATTACGAATCATCTCGAACAAATCTCTTTGTACCTACGATTTATTAAATGTAGCGATTAACATTTATTTAGATTAACGAATAAATAAACTTCTTATATATATATATATGTATATATATTTCTCTTTTTTCTTTTCTTTCCTTTTTAATGGTTACTAAATCAAATTTAACACATATAATTAAACTAATCTATGTATTTTTAAACATTAAACCATTTATAAATTTAATGTTTTACTTAAATAAATAATTAACAAATTAATTACCTTCCTCAACATCCATAGCCGACCAAATCAGCCTGAAACTGCCATCATTTCCAATATGGCATTTCAACGAGCAACTCACGGACACTCCACCGTACAACCATTTAAATGTTTCACTCCCTTCCAGCATTGAGATCGTGCTAAGGGACAAAGAAGAACGGAGTCTTCCCAATATCACAGTCGCACCATCCCCTAGAACAAAGATCAAATTCTCCATTAGTTCGCTGATTTTAAACTACCGCAGATCCTCCCCAGAACCGACTCGCAATTCCCACTCACCACTGACAGCACTAGGACCCAGTATCATCACTTCGACTCAAACCCATCTCGCACAACCAGTATCGGCCTCCAGAACTTGAACTGTATTCAATCATCATAGCTTCACCGTGAAACCACACTGTCGCACCCTTGTTTACCCATCGCGACCTCATTACTACTCGAATTCTGCTCCTCTCGTTAACACAATCGGTCCCTTGAATTTGCTCTGGTCTCCCAAATCGCGATGAACCCTAAATCGAACGAGCTGTTGGAAACCCGCCCCGTTCCTCCTGATTCGTGAGCGTTTCTGATGCTCAAAGTCGAGCTCGAACCCACCGACACGCATGTATACGCGCTCCCTGAATCACCCCAAAAACCATGGACAACGATTTCCGATTTATTGATTTTGATTGGAGAAGTTCGGCTTTTTTTTTATTTCGTCTGAAGCTTTTCGATTTGGGATTGAATCAAATGAATTAAAAGAGGAAGGGAGGAGCGGTTTTTATAAAGGAAAAAGAAAGAGTGCGTGGTTGCTTTATTTCCTCTTGAAATCTCTGAAGCTTAAGGGAGCCACGGGTTTGGCTTTGGTCCACCCAATTTTGATTGTTTTTATTATAAATTTAATTAAATTAAAAACCGTATCCTTTTTTTAAAATACTCATAATGTCGAACTCCTTTCTGAACCCAACAACTGGCGTTTCTAGGGTTTACCCACCATTCCGGACACACTGGGATAGGTCACGAAGTCCAATTCGATGATCTGTGGAAGATATTTATTTAAATTTATATAAATCAAATTTTAAAACAAATAAATTCTGCGATAATAAATTAATATTATTATCGTTATAAATTCAAATAAAATTTCCTATTCATTATTTGAATTGTATTTAATTCAAACTAATTTTGAATTCAACTAAATCCATTTTGATATTTTGATAAATTTAATATTTTCAATATTAAATTGAAATTGATTTTTAAATCGATAACTCCCTATAAAAATTGGTTTATTTAATTAACTCAATATTTAAATCCACATTAAATATTTTAAAACTAACCCATAAGAATCCGGCTCATTACATACCCGATTACTTAAGCACCAAGAAACCTACTTATTTGATGCAAACATCAAATTTTATCTTATATTTTGAAACTCTCTTGATCTTATTGTCGGGGATCCAGGGTCCAGATGGTAATATGCAAATGATGAGTGTTATAGATGCTTTAAAATGTTAAATAGCAAACATGTGGCCGTGTTCTACCTGATTACTTAGTTACTAAGCAACCTACTCAGTCAATATGAAAATATGAATATTCTATTAATATTTGAAAACTTTTTCGTCTTATTCACACAAATTCTACTCCTAAAGCTGAGACGTGTTTTTAAAAACACTATTATTTAATGATGAGTATTATATGTATTTGAAATGGTAGTGTATCAAACATGCGGCATTGTTTTACCTGAGTACATGAGCACCAAGGAACCTACTTATTCGCTGCAAACATCAAAGTTTCACTTATATTTTGAATCTTTCTTGCGTGGATCCAGGGTCCAAATGGTAATATGCAAACGATGAGTGTTATAGATGCTTTAAAATACAGAATAACAAATATAAGGCAGTGTTTTACCTGATTACTTAGTCACTAAACAAACTGCTTAGTCAATATGAAAATATGAATATTCTACTAATATTTGAAAACTTTTTCATCTTATTCACACAAATTCTACTCCCAAAGTCGAAACGTGTTTTTAAAAACACTATTATTAAGTGATGAGTATTGTATGTGTTTGAAATGGTAGAGTTTCAAACATGCATCAGTGTTTTACCTTGTAATGACCCAAATTTCCCTAGTTCATTAAAAATTCAAATTCTATTTATAAAATAGAATTCCCTTTTCAAATCTCAAATACCCTTTTCGATATTTTTATAAATCAATATTCAAGCCCCATTGATATTTTAAACAATCATATCAACCAATTTTCAATCATTTGATTTTTAACACATCATATATGTATATATATGATGTCAAACAAACAACAAGCAAATAATATATTTTTGAGGAATCCAGTTGGATTCCTCCAACCTGTTTTCCTGCATCCACAGACGTTAGCACATAAATAATACCATCCTGCTTCGAGGCAGGATATCGCGGTATATAAGGTCATCCACTAATCATAGCGTGGGGCGTATAGGGTAATCATCCGCTATGAAACTGTGGGCATCCGCTAATGAAACTGCAGGAATCCAACCAATCACCCAACTAATATATATATAATAGCAAGCCTATATAACTATATATATATTTAAACATGCCACAGTAATATTTTAACGCAACCAAACAAATCAACAGACAATTATTTTAACTGATAAAAAAACAATTCTAAATAAAAGGTGAGCGAGATTTACTCACCGTGAATTTCTTTGCTGAATATCTAAATTAATTTCCATGTTATCGCTATTACGAATCATCTCGAACAAATCTCTTTGTACCTACGATTTATTAAATGTAGCGATTAACATTTATTTAGATTAACGAATAAATAAACTTCTTATATATATATATGTATATATATTTTTCTTTTTTCTTTTCTTTCCTTTTTAATGGTTACTAAACCAAATTTCACACATATAATTAAACTAATCTATGTATTTTTAAACATTAAACCATTTATAAATTTAATGTTTTACTTAAATAAATAATTAACAAATTAATTACCTTCCTCAACATCCATAGCCGACCAAATCAGCCCGAAACTGCCATCATTTCCAATATGGCATTTCAACGAGCAACTCACAGACACTCCACCGTACAACCATTTAAATGTTTCACTCCCTTCCAACATTAAGATCGTGCTAAGGGACAAAGAAGAACGGAGTCTTCCCAATATCACAGTCGCACCATCCCCTAGAACAAAGATCAAATTCTCCATTAGTTCGCTGATTTTAAACTACCGCAGATCCTCCCCGGAACCGACTCGCAATTCCCACTCACCACTGACAGCACTAGGACCCAGTATCATCACTTCGACTCAAACCCAGCTCGCACAACCAGTATCGACCTCCAGAACTCGAACTGTATTCAATCATCATAGATTCACCGTGAAACCACACTGTCGCACCCTTGTTTTCGCGACCTCATCACTGCTCGAATTCCGCTCCTCTCGTTAACACAATCGGTCCCTTGAATTTGCTCCGGTCTCCCAAATCGCGATGAACTCTAAATCGAACGAGCTGTTGGAAACTCGCCCCTTTCCTCCTGATTCGAGAGCGTTTCTAATGCTCGAAGTCGAGCTCAAACCCACTGACACGCATGTATACGTGCTCCCTAAATCACCCCAAAAATCATGGACAACGATTTCCGATTTATTGATTTTGATTGGAGAAGTTCGGCCATTTTTTTTTATTTCGTCTGAAGCTTTTCGATTTGGGATTGAATCAAATGAATTAAAAGAGGAAGGGAGGAGCGGTTTTTATAAAGGAAAAAGAGAAGGGGCGTGGTTGCTTTATTTCCTCTTGAAATCTCTGAAGCTTAACGGAGCCACGGGTTTGGCTTTGGTCCACCCAATTTTGATTGTTTTTATTTTAAATTTAATTAAATTAAAAACCGTATCCTTTGATTTAAAATACTCATAATGTCGAAATCCTTTCTGAACCCAACAACTGGCATTTCTAGGGTTTACCCACCATTCCAGACACACTGGGATAGGTCACGAAGTCCAATTCGATCATCTGTGGAAGATATTTATTTAAATTTATATAAATCAAATTTAAAACAAATAAATTCTGCGATAATAAATTAATATTATTATCGTTATATATTCAAATAAAATTTCCTATTAATTATTTGAATTGTATTTAATTCAAACTAATTTTGAATTCAACTAAATCCATTTTCGTATTTTGATAAATTTAATATTTTCAATATTAAATTGAAATTGATTTTTAAATCGATAACTCCCTATAAAAATTGATTTATTTACTTAACCCAATATTTAAATCCATATTAAATATTTTAAAATTAACCCATAAGAATCCGGGTAATCTCCCCCACTAAAAATAATTTCGTCCTCGAAATTGCTAAGGTAGAAAAAGTGCTACAAACCCATTTATATTTTCAAAACTTATTTATGTTGATACTCAACATTTCAAACTTCCTTACGTACTCTTTTTCGAATAAATTCCTATTCGATAACTCCTCCCTTCGAATAACTATATTCGATAATCTCTCTATCGAATAACTAGATTCGAAAACCTTTCTTCGAATAAACTATATTCGATAATCTCTCTTTCGAATAACTAGATTTGAAAACATTTCTTCGAATAAACTATATTCGATTTACTCTATTCAATTTACTCTATTAGATTTAACTCTTATCGATTAACCCTATTTGATTAGCTCCTTTCACTTAACTCCTTCCGAATAAGCTATATTCGATAACTCTTTTAACTCTATTCGAATAACTAATATTCGATAACTCCTTTAACTCTATTCGATTTAACTCCATTCGTTTGACTCTAGATCGCAGCGATCACAATGGTTACGCCTGATTCCCCCAGGAAACATCCGACCGCCCTAGGCTATCTGCAGCCCTGCGAATTACGCTAGCAGTCGTACGAAATGACAACCTATCCTGAGTAACTATGTTTGACTAACTCTATTTCAATAACTATATTCAATCAACTTTAATTGAATAACTAACATTCAATTAAATCCTAATTCGATTAACTATGTTCAATTAACTCTATCTGGTTAACTCTTAATTTGAATAACAAATATTCAATAAATTCTAATTGAATAACGAATATTCAATTAACTCTACGGAGTAACCCTAACTGGTTAACTCTAACTGGTTAGTTCTTACTCTAATCGATTTATTCTAACTCTAATCGATTATTTCTAACTCTAATCACCTTCTCCTATTCGAATAACTCCTATTAGATAACGTTTATTCATTTATAAAGATTTACTTTTAGTAACGGTTCTTCACTTTATAAATGTTCTCTTTAATAATGTTACTTCACTTATACAAGTGTTGTGTACCCCTTCTATTTAAAACTATCGGTGTTAAAAACCAATATCCCTTCTCTATATAAGTTCAGACTTATATATCCCATTTATCGAATGATAAATATTTAATTTAATTTATAAACTGTTATTTATAAATTAATCTTTTCTATTTATCTTCTAAATATTACTTTGATTAAATTTTATTCATTTAACAAATAAATATCTCACTTATAACATTCTATTTATTTTCTATAAATAAATACTTCCATTTAATCTATTTGTAAATGTTTTACAAATACTTCTCCTTTTAAATTCTATTTGTAAATGTTTTTACAAATATTTCTCCTTCTATTTGTTTGCACATAACTTCCTTTGTATTTGTTTTACAAATATATTTCCTTTATATTTGTTTTACAAATATATCTTCTTTATATTTGTTTTACAAATATATTTTCTTTTTAACTCTTTTGGTTTTTCCTTTCTTCACACCCAATTCATATTTCATTCACATTGATTTTACTCAATTTATTCATTTTGATCCATTTAACTTACTTAAGTTAAATTTAATTTCAATCATTCAAATTCCCATTAACTAGTTGCTAATTAATCGTTTTGCCAAATATAACTTGTTCAAATATATGTCAACTTAATTATAAACTAATCTAATTATATTTTCAACTCGAGTTATATATTCGATTTCGAATATAAATTCTCAATCTCTTTCACTTATCCAAAAACCCAATTTCGATTCAAAACTAATTATTTCCCAATTTAGTTAATTCTATTTAACCATTTAAAATATGATTTTTGTCTTAAAAATCATTTCCCTTACTTCACTAGAGTTCATATTTATTTTATATCTCCAGTCTGGATTTTTCTAATGCCCATTCGGATTTTATTTCCTAAAAATCCTTTTATTTATTTAATTAAACCGTTATGGTTTTATAATGGTTCTGGCACTGCTTTTCTAAAAATTTGATTTTGACATAACTCAAAATCTATACGACGAAATCCAGATTTTTCTCTTTCATTAGAAAACTATTGTTCAGCCGGCCCCGACGATTCTTGTTTTAAAGAATTCCAACTTCAATTGAGTTCTGTATACTAAATTGAAGTTCGAATTGCCAATTTACGAACTGCCCGCGCTACGGCGAGCTCGTTTTAATTATATTTATAAATATAAACGTTTTAACTTTGTTTGTAATAAATTCAATCTCCATTCTGATATATTTTTAATATGTATCAAATCCATTTCATAATATTCCCGATCTATTTCACTTCTAATATTCAAATCCTATATATTTAAAATATTCAAATTCCATTTGAATTTCATTATTCAAACTCTATATTATTTCCTTGTATTCAATTTCTATTTGAATTTTCTTCTATTCAAATTCTATTTAAATTCCTTATCTTCAATTTCTATTTGAAATCCTTATCTTCAATTCCTATTTGAAATCCTTTATTCAAAACCCATTTCAAATCCCTTATTCAAATTCCATTTGAAATCCTTTATTCAATTTCTATTTAAATTCCTTTGTTCAATTTCTATTTGAAATCCTTTGAATTTAAATTCTATTTTAACTCCTTTAAATTCAAATTCTATTTAATTTCACTTTGAATTCAAATTCTATTTAATTTCACTTTGAATTCAAATTCTATTTAAATTTCTATGTTCAAATTCTATATTTGAATTCCCTTTTAAATTACTATATTCAACGCCATTTGAATTTCTGTATTGAATTTCAATTTTGAATTTTCTTTATTCAAATCCTATTTAAATTTCTATGTTCAAATGTTATACTCACATTTTATTTGAATTATATATGTTTAAAATTCCATTTCAAATCCTTTGAAGTAATATAAATATATACATATATTTATATCTATCCCAAATTCAAAACATTTGAATTTTCAAACAACTTGTTTCTTTTCAAACAAATTTCCATAAAAACTTTTCTAAGGCAGCAATTCATCACTTAGAAACTCGAAAATGAACACTGATGATGTTGCGACCATCATCGGAATTATTTCCCAACTACTGAATGAGTTCAGTACTATATTTCTTTCAAACTCCATTTAGAAAAATATTTTCCAAACTCCCAGGATTTTAAATTCTAAATTCTGGTTGGAATTCAATTTCAATTTATCTCATTTGTATTTGATTTCGTATACAAATTCCATTGGTTATATATATCTATTTCCGTTTTAATATCTCATTCGATTATAATCCTAACAATCAACTCAACTATTTAAAAACAATATTGTGTCAAATCTTCTGTTCAAGTGTTTATAAACTCCTATCGACATTATGGCATCCCACGATTCGATCAGAATTCATAATCCACTCCACAGACTAGTCAACACAATATAAAACATTTTTTATATCAAATAACAAATACGCTCTCTCGTATATATACACACTCAACTCATTCTAGGATACTACTGATCCTATCTCTAATGAGCACATTCCAACAAGCCTAGGTATTCGCTCAACCTAAGCTCTGATACCAACTGTAATGACCCAAATTTCCCTAGTTCATTAAAAAATCAAATTCTATTTATAAAACAGAATTCCCTTTTCAAATCTCAAATACCCTTTTCGATATTTTTATAAATCAATATTCAAGCCCCATTGATATTTCAAACAATCATATCAACTAATTTTCAATCATTTGATTTTTAACACATCATATATGTATATATATGATATCAAACAAACAACAAACAAATAATATATTTTTGAGGAATCCAGTTGGATTCCTCCAACCTGTTTTCCTACATCCAAAGACGTTAGCACATAAATAATACCATCCTGCTTCGAGGCAGGATATCGCGGTATAGAAGGTCATCCACTAATCATAGCGTGGGGCGTATAGGGTAATCATCCACTATGAAACTGCGGGCATCCGCTAATGAAACTGTGGGAATCCAACCAATCACCCAACCATTATATATATAATAGCAAGCCTATATAACTATATATATATTTAAACATGCCACAGTAATATTTTAACGCAACCGAACAAATCAACAGACAATTATTTTAACTGATAAAAAAATAATTCTAAATAAAATGAGTGAGATTTACTCACCGTGAATTTCTTTGCTGAATATCTAAATTAATTTCCATGTTATCGCTATTACGAATCATCTCGAACAAATCTCTTTGTACCTACGATTTATTAAATGTAGCGATTAACATTTATTTAGATTAACGAATAAATAAACTTCTTATATATATATATATGTATATGTATATATATTTCTCTTTTTTCTTTTCTTTCCTTTTTAATGGTTACTGCATCAAATTTAACACATATAATTAAACTAATCTATGTATTTTTAAACATTAAACCATTTATAAATTTAATGTTTTACTTAAATAAATAATTAACAAATTAATTACCTTCCTCAACATCCATAGCCGACCAAATCAGCACGAAACTGCCATCATTTCCAATATGGCATTTCAACGAGAAACTCACTGACACTCCACCGTACAACCATTTAAATGCTTCACTCCCTTCCAGTATTGAGATCGTGCTAAGGGACAAAGAAGAACGGAGTCTTCCCAATATCACAGTCGCACCATCCCCTAGAACAGAGATCAAATTCTCCACTTGTTCGTTGATTTTAAACTATCGTAGATTGTAACGACCCGGAAAATCTGAACCAATTTAAATTTTTTAAATTGGCTAAAATAATGGATTTTAAATATTTAAAATAAATATTTTAAATAATGGCGATGAAAACTGAGTTTGAATCGACAATTGAAAACGGATAGAATTAATTATAATTATAAACAAGGCCTGAAATGGCGTTGTAGTTTCGAAAATTGAATTCAAACTTTGTCGGACTGTATCGGGTGCAAAACAATCCGGATTTTAGTGAAACCAAAAACAATAGGATCTAATTGGTAATATCTTTCTAACGAATCCGACCAATCGAAATTTCATAGCGGGAATCAAAAGATATGTCCAGTTGAAAATTCTGAATAGTCGCTATGGAATTCAGGCCCTTAAAAATAGACATTTTGCAAACGGTCTCAGAATTCGACGAAACTAGTTTTGTTAGGACCGTATCGTCAATACGAAGCTAGAAAATATTTTTCTGGAATTTTTAGAGTTAGTATGTGACCCCGGTAATTTGAAATGTACGTTTAAAATTCAATATAGTGATTTAAATGTGAATTCAGCAGAAACTGATTGTAACGATCAAATCAGCTTGCGATACATATCCCATTGTGTTCGGAATGGGGGTAAAACGCTATGGACGACAGGCGGTGGGCCTCGCTTAGGGGTCGAATAAAAAGGTCAACTTTTTGAAATTAAAAATAATAAATATTTATATAAATCCTTTACTCTCTCTCTCTCCTCACTTTCTTTCTACCATTCGAAAAAAAAAAAAAACCTAAGCCTTAAATCGAGATCGACGAAACCCCTCACGTCGTCGCCCCCACGTCGCTCACCGCATCCCCCTCCCCCTCGTCCGTCGATCCCGCCAGTGACATCGCCCCCCCTGAAGCCATCGCGACGCCCCAATTCGCGAGCCCCCCCAGTTCGAGACCATTGAAGCCACCGCCTCCGACCCACCTCCGACCGCTGGCCAGCTCCGCCCTAACGACCCCCCTTCTTCGTAGATTACAGTAAGTTGTTGTTATTTTATTTTTATTTTAATTCTGGAAATTCTGATTTTTAAAAGGTTTAAAAACTGATTTTTAAAAGGTTTAAAAACTGATTTTTAAAAGGTTTAAAAACTGATTTTTAAAACTGATTTTTAAAAGGTTTAAAAACTGATTTTTAAAAGGTTTAAAAACTGATTTTATTTTAAGATATAAAAAGAAAAAGATTTAAACTTTAAAAAGAAAAGGATTTGAACTTTAAAAAGAAAAAGATTTGAACTTGGATAGAAAGATCAGATTTTTAGAATAGAATAGATCAGATCTTTACAATAGAAAAGACGGAATTTTTATTAAGTAGAAGATGTAAGATATAATTTTTATATATTGAACATCGAAGCATAATAAAAATATGATTTTTTTATATGGAATAACGAAGTAAAAATTCGATTTTTATATATTGAATAGCATAGTAAGAATTTGATTTTTACATATGTAGAGAATAGGGGCAACGAAAGCGACAAAAGGCGAGATTGGCGAAGATTTCTATAAAGGAAGAGTCGTGGAATTGGATAGCTATTGGTGAGAAATTCTCACTCTTCAATTTCTTTTCTAGCCATATATATGTATGTGTTGAAATAAAAGTGAATTGCTATATATATATATATATATATATATATATATATATATATATACGCCCCTCGTCCACAAACCATGGACGATATTTATTGATTGAAATTGGTATGAAAAGTGATTGATAGAGAATGATTGTTTGGGATTGTTTGTGGTTGATATTGATTGATTGTGGTTGGAAAATACCTGTTTGTGGTTGAAAAATATTTGGTTGAAACCACATAGGATTAGTTTGTGGAAATGAAATAAATATATACATGCCGCCTGCGTGCGAACTAGATGCATGATCCCCATTGTCAAAAACCGCGAGGTTTTAAGGTAGAGCGAGGAGCCGTACTAGGGACGGTCCCGGTTTTAACTACCCTGCCGTTATGCTGCCGAAATTTTGAATAATATTCGTGTGTTTGAATTATTTTCATCTGCTTAAACTATATTTATTCATTGAATAGGAAACCTTCATGTGTTGAATTGACATTCATTCGTTGATTAAAAATTCATGTGTTGAATGGTATTCGCGTTTTAAATATAAAAACCACATTTTTATCTATATATAGAAACTATAGAAAACCTTCATGTGTTGAATCGATATTCATTCGTTGATTTGAAATTCATGTGTTGAATGGTATTCATATTTTGAAATAAATTGTTTGATAATAAAAAAAAATCACCTTTTATCGACTATATGAACTGTGTAAAATAATCTCGTTTTAAAAGAAATTGTTTTATGGTAAAAATCCTATTTTTGTCACCTATATGAACTATATAGAAAAATAGTGTTTTGAAATGAATTGTTTTACAATAAAAATCACATTTTTATTGTATGCATGAATCGTTGAAATGTGAAGTGTTAAAAATAGCCACTTGTTCAAAATAAACATATATGAGTTGAAATATTCATTAATTAGCTAATGAAGTGATTTGCACCTATGTATGTAGCATTAGAATGAATGGTGTTTTTAAACCAAATAGAAATCAAATATGAAGTTGAATAGAAAATGAGAAATGATAATAACTGTATATATATGTACATGCATATTCATTGAACAGGTTATAACAAAGGGGCTAGAGAAGAGGAATAAAATTTTGTGCCCAACAAATACGTACACATTTACTGTTTTGTTTGGGTGATGATTTTATGAGCCTGTTGGCTAGCCGCTTGGCTTTTTCTTTTTCTTTTTGAGATTAGAAGGACCGGGAAAGCTATTTGCGATTTCCCGATGCTCCCGGTGCAGGGGAGGTTATGGCGAAATTTTCCAAAATTTTAAGGCGTTAGTGAAATATTTGAAGTGAAAACGATATTGAAATTGTTGAATGAACTATATTTATATAATTATATAAATATAAATAAAATTAAAATGAAACGTGGCTGTGCAGTTGGCATTTTGAAACCGTGATTTCAAACAACTAGTGCGGGGAATCCGACCATTGGATTTTCCCGAAATCTCAACCGTCGGGTTCGCCTTGGAAATATCTTCCTAATGGCACCAACCTTGCAAAAATCCAACGGTTGTATCGTCTGGAATGTTTAATTCAAATCTGATGAAAAACAGCGCCAGAAGCGATTATATATATATATATATATATATATATATATATATATATATATATAATTATATATTTAATCGAATTACGACGCTGCAGTTCGTATTTTGAAATCGAAAATTCAAACGATTGTACCGGAAGAACCGACCGTCGGATTTTCCCGAAACTGGAACCGTTGGATTCGTTTTGAAAAGACCTTTCTAATGATGTAAATTTTGTGAAGATCCAACGGTTAGATTTTCAGATATGTGTAAATCAAATCTGAAGAAAAACAGCGCCACGGCCGCTTTATGGCCCGAAGCGTCGTTTTGAATAAATTAGCTATTTTAAAATAAATAAAAATAGCGATAAATAGTTATAAAATATCATAAGCGATATGGAATTGAAATAAACTGAATTTGCTCGATTTATGTGGCTTTTGATGGTTGAATGTGTTTGGTGTGAAAATTACATTAAAGAACAAGATTGGCGTTGTCAAATAATTTAACCATTGAAGTAAATTGATTTGAAATTCTAAATATACGTGAATTATTTGAGAAGGCCGAGTTAATTCTCATTTCAAATAATTGACCGACGATTGAAAGTCGAAGATGAAGACGATGGTCGAAGACCGGAGATCTTCACCTCGTTTGGATGGTAACCGAGGTCCTGATTGGGAGGCATCCCGAAATATGGATAATGAGTGGTGATCGTCCAGACGTACGTGGTGATCAAAGGGTTTGCGAGGTATTTAGTGCCTCCGGTTTCGTTCAGACCCAGGACGGACTTGTAGATGGACTGTGTGTCTGACATTGGATTTTATTCTGTGTTGATTGATCTCTATTAAATATACATCTGTTTGGCGGCGAAGAATTTATTCTTTTGCTTAACGCCCTTCTCTGAGACGCACGAGCTCAGAGGTTGTATATCGATGGACATTAGTCGCATGGCATGAATTGCCTGTGTGGCATGCTAAGATGCAGTGATCAGGGCTCCTGTTGAAAAGCAAAGCCTTGTGGTGATGATCAAAGCACCGCCTATGTGGGGTAGCTTTGTGTATAACGTGAATTCGCGAGCCTCACACCCCGGTATGAACCTAAAACGGGAGAAGGACCTCAGGAAGGCATGCGTTTCTTTCTAGCTAGGGTGGTGTCAGTCACCTACCAGCCCTGACATTTATATACTTTTCACCTATGTGGTTGTTGCTGTTGCGAGGCGCTTCGGTTTGATCAGACAATTCGAGTCCGATGGAGTCATTCGTTGGCTCGTTTACACCCCAAAGTGCGGGGAAATGCAGTGTTCAGGAATTTTAATCCACATCGGTGGACCGGCCCTGACGATCCAAGGGTCACTCGAGCTCTGATCCTGAGGGGCGGGCTAGAGCGTCTCGAATTCGGTAAGGACTATCTTTTGCCTTGGTTCATGACAGAAATCCAATTTCCAAATACGATACCGTGAGGTTTTGATTGTATACCTATTGTTAGACCCAAATGTGGTTCTAACACCCAAATTGATTAGAAACAAGGTAAAATAAAACAGAAATAAAAAAGAACACACAAGATTTATAGTGGTTCGGCGAAGAAATGCCTACGTCCACTTAGTTTTCACTATATTCAGTAATTCAGTTACAAATGCAATGTAAGATTCACTCACAGCTCACTTTTGTTCACTCAAATGATTAAAACAAGAAATGAAAGATGATTTGGATTCTCCGGGAGTAATGGAGTTCGGATGATGGAGGAACTTGGATTCTCAAAAGTGCTGAAAAAGATCCTTCTCTTTGTCTCCAGATGGGGTATTTATAGGTGTGAATTTGCCTGAGATTCAATCCGGGTCGGAACACGTGTCATCCATCGCACTCTCTTCGGGTTCGGATGGACTATCAAGCTGACAACACATCAAAGAGACGGACGTTAGGGGTAGGAATTAGTCATATCCGGTCCGGTTCTCCAGGCGATTTCATAGGAGATTTTCCTGGATCATGGGTGCGGGTCGGAGACGTGCAGGCTGGGGGTTCGGATCGGAATACCCGATCCGAACCGGAGTAGCGTGGACGTCTCTCCTTCTCTAATCATACTCCGCTCCGCTCCAGCGTCGTGGCAAGCAGATGGCTTTCTGATCCACTTGAGATTTATTGGCCTTCCGATCCGATCAGATATGCTTTGCCAATTTATCCAGTAAGAGACATCCGATCCGAACAGAGAATTCTACCCGATCCGAACCGATATGCTGCTATCAATCTGAATTGTGGTGTTTCCTTCCGATCCGAACCGGAGTCTTATAACTTGAAATACTCTTCAACGGTTGGTTTCTTGACTTTGTGTTGCCTAGTTCACAAAGTAGGCTAACATTTTGCCCCCTCAAAGGATGCTTTCGTTGTACAAAGCGTGCTTTGATGTCGTTTAACCAGAATTGTCAAGAGTAATGCACGGATTTCTGTTCGGTTCGGCGTCCGACCCGAACACATTTTCTTCATTTCTGAGCAGATTTGGGAACTTATCTCGCCATGTAATGCTTCTTGCAGGTATGCTCCTCCTTTACTCTCCTTCTCTTCAATTCGAGTCGGATGCTAAATCAACGTGTGAAGTTTCCACTCGGTTCGGATTCCGATCTGAAGCGTATTCGTGGATTTATTTCTTAAACATTGGGCCTTCAGAGAGAGTTGTGCTACTGGGCTTCCACTCCGGTCCGATCGGGCGAGACAAAATAGGGAGACGAGGAGTCAACTCCATTCTTTATATAAACCCATCACCGTCTTCATTTCTTCCTTCTTCGTTTCTATTGCCGCTCGGACCTAAGCATTGAAAACTTCAGAAACTCAAATATTCCGAAACTATCCCTCGTAGATTTCTTAACTCGAACACGTAGGTAGCTCTTTAATCTCGAATAGCTTCATAGTAATTGCTCTTGATTTCAATTTGTGTTGGATTGGGATGGTTTAGCCACAAGCTTCGATTGAACTCCACATTGTTACTGGTGGACGCGCCGTCGCTTCGAGGCGTTGCGAAGCTGGAGAGGGCAAATTTCTTCCCTTGATGATAACTTAGGTGATAATATGGACCTGTTTGTGAGAAAGGGGGGAAAGAAGAAGAAGACGAGGAGCGTGGTGACCAACTGAAGTCGGTTCGGGTAGAAGACAGAGGAACAGAAAGGAAGAAGTAGGATAAGGGGTCGGTCCGAGTTACAAAATTTAGAAAGACAGGGAGGACAGAAAACGTCGGTTCGGGTCGGAGAAGTGAAGGTTGAAGTAAATGGATCGGTTGAGTGGTGCTAATCCGGTTCGGATCGGGCCATCCGATCCGATCAGATCAGTCCTGCTTCCGAACCCATTACTTCCCTTGTCTTGAACTGGCCCTGCTCTAATGACGCATCCGAACCGACTACTATCTGTGTTTGTATTGAGCCAGCCATCATACGTATATCCGAACCGAACCGAACATATCAAACTTGGCACATAAAGACTACCCAATTAATTCAACTAACGCTTACTCTAGACGAATATGCTTCGCGAACAGTTAGGATAGTGCCTTGCGAACATAAACGAGAATCAAGGACAACTCTGACTATTACTTTCTCTTTAAAGCTTCGTCTTGCATTGCTGTACTTCTATTTTGTATTTCCCACATTTGTTGCAAACACTTTAGTTCACACACATACACAAAAAAGGGGACACGGGATAATTCACTCTAATCCGTGCTATTGCTTCTTCAATAGTTCCACGACAATGAGGCCCAGACGCTCTTCTCGTTTAGCTGAGAGGAAAGAAGCTCCAGAAACCTCCAATAAAACCACTCTCGAGGATATATCTTCTTCATCTGACCCAGAATGGGACAGCGAGGGTCCGGATTACGGAGTTGGTCATCGGGAAAGCGATGAAATGTCTTCAGAAAATGAAGTTTCCCTAGGCTTTGAGGAGGAAGGGGGATTGGTGACAATCGAGCACCCGATGAATTTGACTCAGCCATTATATTGGAATCACCTCCAGATTCTGTAGAATCAACAATTGACAATGACCGACTCGTGAGAATTTGCTTGAAGTATGGAATAATGAAGAGAGACACTTTAGTGCCCTCACGCTCTGACCGTCCCCATAACCCTCCAGAAGGATATATGACGGTCACCCGTCTGATGTGCATGGTTGGCGCCATTCCTCCATTCTCGCCTTTCATCGTCGACTTCTTAAGACAAATGCGGATTGCCCCCATGCAGCTGCATCCCAATTCATATGCCTATCTGCATACCTTATTCATAGCATATCGTGAAATTCTAGGCGTGGAGCTTACGTTTGACGATGTTCATTTCTTCTATAATTTCAAACATCGGACTAGAGAAACCCCTTCTTTCTGTTACTTTGAGTCGGTCCCAAAGAGGAAGATAATCTCTACGCCGTTTAGCAGCAAAGCTGGAGATTCCAGACTAGAGTGGTTCTATATAAAGCAACAGTCTGGATGCGCCAGAAGATGGACAAAATCAAGTAAAGCACTGATTTTCTGACCCTGGACTCTATACACTTGAATCATCACCCTGACCTGTTTTCTTTTTTATTTGCAGTCGACAATCCCAAACAGGTATCAGACCAAGCGTTCTTTGATCGAATGCACCGTCTCCTCAATGGCGACCAAAAATTCCTTACTATTGACGAGGTTCTTAAAGATGAGTACCTTCATTTTCACGGGCTGCTATCCGTTTTCCGTAGCATCGGTCATGGGACGGTCCCTTATGCATATATTCCTCCAGTGGAAACAGTTCCAGAAATAGGAGAAGGCTCGGGAATTCCTGCAGCTTCTCTTCAAACTTCACCCTCTCCCTCTTCCACTCAAGATGATGAACTGGCTAATCTGGCCGAAAAACATCGTGAAGGGTATATTGCCCTCGAGGAAACTACCTCGGTAGACAAATCAAAATCTCCTCAAGGGTCGCCACTTCACGCTTCCGAAGGGGATGTTCCTAGCACCGACGAGCACATATTTCAGGGTTTGGGGGATCTCCCCTTACCCGAGACTATATATACTTCAGAAGATTTCAGAAAGGACCCTTTAGTCTTTACTTCTTCTGAAGAGACTACTCCTGCTAAGGCCAAAGAGCCTGCCCGCACCAGTCTAGCTTCAGACTCGGGTTGGTTGGGGGGACACACACACCACATAGGATGCACTTTGCATCGTAGCACTAGCATTCATTGCACTTCTTTTTCCATGGATCCGTCGATTCTAAACTTCGTTTAACCTATCGTGCAGGTACAATGTCTCGATCCTCTTATGATATAAGAAAGCTTCGCCGCAGCATGTCCAATCCTCCCCAGGATGCCGAATATAACCGCCGGGATGACCGCGGCAGGGAGGAAAGAAGACCCTATGATCCTTATCGATCTCGATCCTCACGCTCCCGCTCACCAGTTCGACCGGAACAAGAAAAATACAAAAGCTATCAAGGTCGTAGGGAGGAGGATAGACCACAATCTAGGGATTCCACTTCCTCCCATGAAAAGCGGAGTAGAGAGAAGACACCTCCAAAGGAAACTGGGTCTAGAAGTAAGCAAAAAGTCCCTGCTACTAAGCGACCTCGGACAGACAAGGGTTCTACAGAATCTTCCTCAGGAAGGGACACTGAACTAACAATCCTCGCCCCTCCTCCACCAGATGCGGGAACCGCCGTAAGGCTGGCATACTTAAAGGAGCAATTTCCCGAGCACTACTTCGAGACTCTGACCTTTCTACCTTCCCTTGAACCTATTTCTTCTAATTGGGCAGAGGAGGCCAGAGCAAAGATTGATTTGGTGGAAAAACAATATACCGAAATGTTCAAGTATTCCCGCACTCTTTCTAGAATCATCCGCACTCTAACGACAAATGCTAACTCAATGCAAAAGACTGCAGAGGAGGATGCTAGGCCCTAAAAACCTTAGGAAAAAATTTAGAAGATACTCAAGCTCAACTAGCTATCGCTCAGAAGAACGCTTCCAACTTCAAACAACAGTTTGAGGACATGCAAAAGCGCTATCATGATTTGCTAGAATCCCACACTCAGGAGCGTTCTGATTTGAAGAAGCAAGCTGACGAAGCCAAATCAGAGGCTGCTAAGATGCGTCTTGCTTATGCTGAGCTTGAGCAGAAAAACGCCGAGTTAACAAAAAGGAGTGCTGAGTTAGAAAAGAAAAACGCAGACTTGGCTTCAAAATTGTTGGAGGCGGAAAACAGGGCTGCCCTGGCTGAGGGCAATGTGGAATGCGCTATTAAATCTGCGGAGGAAACCCGCAAACAACTATCAGAGGCTGAGGCCGATATTCAGGGCTTCAGCGAGCTAATGATCGAATTCTTCGCGCACATTATTCGTCGTCGAAACATTTCCTGGATCGAGGACTATCCATCCACTTTGGTTCATGTGTGGAATCAAATCGTCGAGTGGGAAAAAGAAGAGCTTAAGGTTGATTCCCTCGATGAAGATAAGCTGATGGAGAAGTACTTGAGAGACGACGAACCGGAGCGTCTAGCTGAAGGGCGCCGTCTAATTGCTGAGGCCATGGAAGAAGAGAGGCGGAAGTCTAAACAGAAAACCATTCCTGAAGCTGGTTCTTCTTCTTCTGCTCCTGTAACTCCCGAAGTAGAGGGGTATGATCCCGAAAACCCGGGAATTCCCCGATCAACTTTACTATCTCCCATTCCTGAAATAACTCCAGAGGTAGTAGTCACCCCCGCTGAAAAGTCTTCAGAAGGTATCCCTATCTTTTCTCCTCAATTTGTCAAGGCTACTACTACCTTTGGCTACATAACCGAACGTTCGATGAGAAATCCTTTGCTCTCGCCTGAGTTGATAACCAATGTTTCTCATTTTGTAGGCGTTGAATCATCCACGAAGACAGATGTAGCTCAAGGAGCTACCGCTAGGACACAACCCGCTGATAGGGTCAAAGAAGGGGAAGACAAGGCTGCTTCAACAGACCTGGGGGAAAGAAGTGAGCCAATTAAGGTCACTACTCCCCATGATGAAGAAATGATTGCAGCTTTAAAAGACGACGGAGGAGACGAGGGGCATGATGAGGAACCGGAGGTTACAATAACCGGGGAGTCAAAGAGCGCTGATGACGTTACCTTGGCGGCCATGAAGGCTGATCAAGACAAGCGCTTGCAATTAAAGGCTGAAGAATTAGGCCCTGAGGTTCTCAAGCCCCTCGCAGTGGTGGATGCAGGTTCAAGGTTAGTGGTTAAGCTCTCAACTAGATCTATTACCGAAGAACTTGCTAAAAAATCTTCTCTTGATTTCAGCGCCCCGCCCTCCGGGAAGAAGTCTGCTGGCTCCAGTACTACATCTTCAGGGAAAAAGAAATCAAAGCGGATCTTGACTGAAGCCGAGAAGGAAGCAAAAGATGCGGAAAAAGCTGCCAAGAAATCAAAGGCTCATCCCAAACCCAAATAGTGGGTTCTCCTGTATTTTTTCAGCATCTTTGTAAATCAATAAGTGCTGCTACACCAGCAGCTTCCGCACTTTCTTTTTCAGTTATTTCCCTATACAAATTCATTCATTTGTAAATAAAAATAATTCACTTTCTGCAATGTTTATTTGTTAGCAGTTCTGCGCTTATGTAAAAATGCATATCTATAGTTATGAAACAAAATTGTGGAGAGGGGAGTTATGTGTATGTGTATGTGTCCCCAGTCAGTCTCCACAAGTTATTCAATGCTTAACCATGCAATCTGAATGCTCCCGATTCTCTAACGGGATAGCATTTCCTGTGTCATCAACACCTGTTGTTTTTCCTGGCACTTCTTTTATACTCCCTCTCATTCTCTCGAGAGTTAGAGTTCGAGTTCAGCTATTTGTTTATCCCCCGGTCGTTCAACGGGAAAAGATTTCTTTCTCGGCGCTCGATCGGAGACGCCTTTATACACTCTTTCTCTCTGGAAAGTTAGAGTTCAGAATAGAATTTCTTTTTCAGCGCTCAGTCTGAGACGCTTTTATACTCTCTCTCTTTCTCTGGAGAGTTAGAGTTCAGAATGGAATTTCTTTTTCAGCGCCCAGTCTGAGACGCTTTTATACTTTCTCTCTTTCTCTGGAGAGTTAGAGTTAAGAATGTCGTTTTCTCATTCTTTTATGTCTTATTGCACAAATAAGTATTGTGCTTCTTTTTATGTCCAAACTGTTTCAACCTTTTTAGGCTCTAAGTTATCCTGTATTTTATAATCACAACAGAACAACTAACGAATGTAAATGCAGAAAAGTAAATAACACACAATATTTTTATAGTGGTTCAGCTAAGTCATAGCCTACATCCACTTTTTAGACCTTTATTCATATCATCAGATTTTCCCAAGGCAAGTCGTGCCTTATTACAGAATTTATAGGAAGAACAGCAAAAAGTATAGCATTTCTAATCCAAATATCGCATTAAGTGTTGGGCATTCCATGCTCGAGGGACTTCTTCGCCATCTACGGTCGTTAACTTGAATGTTCCTTTATCAAGTCTCCGTTGGATGACAAAGGGTCCTTCCCATTTTGGGCCGAGGTGAGGAAGAGATGGAAAAACTCTCTTTAGCACCAAATCCCCTGGTTCAAAAGTTCTGAGGCGAACCTTTTTGTCATAATAGCGTGCCATCTGACGCCGATGTCTTGCTGCACGCAAGTCTGCTTCGTCCCTTTTCTCTTCGACCTCATCAAGAGACTCAAGTAGAAGTGCCCGATTCGTCATCGGGTCATAATACGTAACCCTGTGGGAAGGAACTTCCAGTTCAACTGGAATTACTGCTTCTGAGCCAAAGGAGAGAGAGAAAGGGGTATGACCGGTAGCCGTTTTAAACGTTGTTCGATATGCCCACAAAGCTAGGGGCAATTCATCAACCCATTTTGCCTTTGCACGCTCCAACCGTTTCTTGAGGATGGATTTTATGACTTTGTTTACCGCTTCTACTTGCCCATTTGATTGTGGGTAGGCGACTGCAGTATATCGCTTGTCTATCTTATATTTCTGGCAAAAATTTCTGAACTCAGAGCTATCAAACTGGGTTCCGTTGTCAGTTATAATCGTCCTTGGGATCCCGAACCGGCATATAATATTTCTGACCACAAAACTTATCACTTTTCTTGCTGTGATCTTGGTTAAGTGCTCAGCTTCCACCCATTTCGTGAAATAATCCACGGCTACTATGGCATACTTAGCCCCTCCTTTAGCAATTGGTAAAACTCCAATGATATCGATTCCCCATGTGGCAAATGGCCACGGACTCACCATCGATTTAAGCTGGGTTGACGGTGCCCTGGGGATTTTGGCGAATCTCTGGCACTTATCGCAGCGTCGTGAATAATCAGCTGCATCCTTGTTGATCGTAGGCCAGAAGTATCCGTACCGCAATATTTTCTTTGCTAAAGTTTGACCTCCTGTATGATCTCCACACTCACCTTCGTGCACTTCTCTCAGTACACGCTTGATGTCGTCGTGTGCGATACATCGTAACAGGGGCATAGAAAATCCTTGTCTATAGAGAGTATCGTTTTGCATAACATATCTGGCAGCTTTGCGGACTACAGCTCTTTTCTCACTTTTCTTCGATGGGAGTGTCCCATTCTTAAGAAAACTCTTGATTGGAGTCATCCATGACTCCTTCTTTGGTTCCGCTTCAAGAACGAATTCAATTTCCATTGACTCAAAGCTTGGCGATTCCAATGTTTCAATTGGAATTACCTCGGTCCCTTCTGGATTGTCAGAACTAGCCAGTTTTGCCAGTCTATCCGCTTTCTGGTTTTCAATTCTGGGAATATGTGTTATGCTGTACCGATCTAAGCTATTCAATAGCTCTTTCACTTTCTTGAGGTAGGCGATAAGTCGAGGTCCTCGAGCCGCGAATTCCTCTCGCACTTGACAAACAACAATCTTAGAGTCACAAAATATGTCCATCATTTTTACTCCGAGGTCTTTAGCAAGTTTCAGCCCGGCAATCAGGGCTTCATACTCAGAGTCGTTGTTAGTTGCCGAAAATTCTAACCGTAGGGCGTAATATAACGACCGTCCCTCCGGAGTGACTAAGACAATTCCAGCTCCGGATCTTCGGTCATTTTTAGCTCCATCTGTATATAGTCTCCACGGATTCATCTCTAGCTTATCCTCAGATTTGACCACTTGGTCATTGATTATTTCTTCCTCTGGAATGGTGAACTCCGCAATAAAGTCTGCTAGAGCTTGCCCCCTGATTGACTTTCGTGGTTGAAAATTCAAATCAAACTGGCTTAGTTCTATGTTCCATTTAATCAACCTTCCCGACACTTCGGGTCTCTGCAACACCTGTCTTAACGGCTGATCGGTGTATATGGTTATTGGATGGGCTTGGAAGTAGTGACGAAGTTTTCGGGATGCAATCAGGAGGCTGTAAGCGAGCTTCTCGATCTTTGGGTAGTTGCGCTCTGCCGCTGCTAATTTCTTACTCACATAGTATACTGGCCTTTGTACTTTGTCTTCCTCTCGAACCAGGGCTGTGCTGACAGCGTGAGCCGAGACTGCTAGATAAACAAATAGTTCTTCGTGATCTACGGGCTTCGATAAGATTGGCGGTTTCTCTAACAGCTCTAACAGATTTTGGAAAGCCTCGACACAATCGGGAGTCCACTGGAAGTTCTTCTTTCCCCCTTTTTATCAAATCAAAAAATGGAACACATTTATCGGTGGCTTTGGAGATGAATCTACTCAGCGCCGCTACCTTCCCTGCCAGACTTTGGACGTCTTTAATTCTCCTTGGTTCTCTGATATTTCTAATCGCCGCTATCTGGCTAGGGTTGATCTCAATTCCTCGGGAACTCACAATGAAGCCAAGGAACTTTCCCGACGCCACTCCAAATGAACATTTTAAAGGATTCAATTTCATACGGTATTTTCGCAAGATACCAAACATTTCTGCTAAGTCTTGCGTATGACTGGAGGACTGCTTTGATTTAACAAGCATATCATCCACATAAACTTCCATAGTTTTTCCTATTTGATCATAAAACATTCTATTTACCAACCGCTGATAAGTAGCTCCAGCGTTTTTTAATCCGAATGGCATTACAACATAACAATATAACCCCAAATTCGTGATGAAACTTGTATGCTCTTGATCTGGTACATGCATAGGAATTTGATTGTATCCAGAGTATGCATCCATGAAAGAGAGAAGTTCATGACCTGCTGTCGAGTCTACGAGCTGGTCAATCCTGGGAAGTGGGAAACTATCTTTTGGGCAAGCCTTATTTAAATCTGAAAAGTCAATACAAGTTCGCCACTTTCCGTTTGGCTTCTTTACCAGGACGGGATTCGATATCCAGTCGGGATAGGTCGAATCTCGAATAAATCCATTTTGCTTCAATTTCTCTACTTCCTCTTTGAGGGCAGCCGACCTCTCTGGGCCCAGCGTGCGTCTCTTTTGCTTCACAGACGGATGCTTCGGATTTACATTCAATTTGTGACTGATAATGGAAGGTGATATCCCACACATGTCAGCATGGGTCCAGGTGAACACATCTAAGTTTGCCTTCAAGAAGTCCGTCAGTTCCTCAGCACGACGTGGATCCAATTGAGAACCAATCTTCAAAACTTTCGTCGGATCAGCTTTATCAACAAGAATTTCCACTGTCGTTTCATTAGGAGTTGCATTCCTAGCCTCTGGTTCCTCGTCTTTTCTAGGATCCAGGTCTTCAGGTGTTCCTTTGGGCAACTCCTTTGGGGTCAATTTCTCTAATTGCTATGCCGAGTCCCCCTTTGAGGGAGACGAGGCATCCTTACTCTCAGCATTAACTCCTTTCATCAACATCTTCAGTTCGGCCACGTAGCAGGCCCGTCCAGAGACCTGATCCCCTCTTATTACTCCAGTTCCAGCTTCAGTTGGGAACTTCAGTAACAAGCACCAAGGGGCGATACAAACTCTGAATTCAGCGAGGGCAGGTCTCCCTAAAAATGCGTTATATGGCGAATCTACGTCCAATACTACGAACTGAAGCATTCGCACTCTTCTACGTTCTCCTTGCCCTAGGGTTACAGGCAACTCTATATATCCCATGGGAGACGTCGTCGCTCCGTTGAAACCTCTAATCCATCCTTCACAAGGTTTCAGATCTTCGGGCTCGAGCTTCATCTGATCAAACGACTTCTTGAACAAAATATTAACGGAACTTCCGTTGTCTACTAATACCTTATGGACCAAGGCCGGCCCAATGGTGGTAGTAATAACCAACGGATCATTGGTGGGAGATTGTATCCCCGTGTTGTCTCGGCTGCGAAATACCACGTCATCGAACATGGTTTTTTGTTGTTTTATAGGGGTGACATCTTCCAAATCGTCACCTTCATTCACATCCAGATGCTTGGCAGCATTCACATACTGGTCCATTGACCTAAAACTTCGGATTGCCGGGTGAGGTCCGCCTACTATAGAGTTGATGACAATCCCTTTACCTTTCTGCTGCGCGGTAGGCTTAGGAGCAGGTAGGATCTGTTTTGGAGCCTGCTCTCCTTGCCCCCTGTCCCTCGGGGCAACCTTGTACTCATCCAATTTTCCTTCACGCAGCAGCTTTTCGATTACATCCCTTAAATGCCGACATTCATTGGTTGAATGTCCGTGTGTTCCGTGAAACAAACAAAATTTCCCTGTCGCCATTTCTTTCTCGGTCGAATCACGAGGTGGCGGTCTTTTGTACTGCAACACATTGTACGTATCCAGGTAGATATTTTCCAGGGTGTCATTCAAGGGTGTATAGTCCTCGTAGTTCTGGAATCGGGGCCTTTTGTTAGGGTCACTTCCCCTATTTCTGTTTCTCCTGTTACCGTTCGAATTACGGTTGTTGTTGTTTCCCCCATTTCCAGTATTGCTGTTTCCACCCTTATTTCCTACATTTACTTCAACCTTGCCAGAACTTTCCCCAGACTGCTTCACGGCAATATTACTCTGCACATTCTCCTTTGAAGCTGTCTCAGACTTTCTTTTCCGGTTTGCCCGGGCCTCCTCTCGTCTTAGATAAATATCGGCTTTTTCGTAGAATATCGCCCTTGTGGGGGGTGTCTTCCCAGAAAGGTAGTCTCCAAATTCAGATTCAGGATCGACTCCTTCCTTCAATGCCATCAGAATAGTGGGCTCATGCGGGTCACTGACCTCAGTTACAGCTTGGTTAAAACGATCTAAATATGCCCTTAAAGACTCTCCTGGTGCCTGTTTGATCCTCGACAATTCAATAACACTGTTGGACTTGCGGGCATGTAGTCGAAACTGGTTCATGAAACGCTCGCTTAGTTCTTTGTAATTAGAAATTGAACGAGGAGGAAGCCGGGTAAACCAGAACAATGCCACATCTTCCAGGTAGATTGGGAATGCTTTGCACTTTACTTCATCAGGGGCAGCAGCAGCGTTCATGAGCCACGAATACCGCATCAAATGCTGTCCCGGATCAGTCCTTCCGTTGTATTTGTCCATCTGCGGCAAGTTAAAGCGTCGGGGAAACTGGAAATCTAGGATATCATCAGTGAACGGTGTATGGCTTCGCTCAATGCCATAGTCTTCATTCGTATAATTCCGGCTCTCGGACATAATTCGGCGAACCATCGCCTGCACATCGGCACTAGTTAGGGGCTGCTCAGGTTCCCTGGCCCTAGTGTCCGAGTTCCTTCGGGGCTCTTGCTCTGGAGATGCCCTTCTTCTTCGAGCTGCCTCTACTCGATTCCTTTCCCTGTGTTCCCGGTCGATCTCGGGAAGAGGGGACTGGAGTCTTTGCCCCCGAGTAGGGCTATCGTTTCCTAATGCTCGTGCGATATCCTCGCGAGATCCCAAAGATCCAAACGTTAGCTGCTCCACGTTCTGAGGTCGTTCGAGTGGCCTTCGCTCACGGGGCCTCTCTTCCTCGGAAGATGAAGATTGATCTACGGGTGTGTGACGAACCGGTGACGGAGTTCTCTACCGGCGGAGCTCATTGATCTCCCGACTCATGAGCCTCATATTTTCCTGCATCATGAGATTAGTGCGCTCATGAACTCTCATAGCTTCCCTCGTGCTCTCAAGCATATCAAGCAAGCGCGAGAAATCTCCTTGAGTGATGGGAGCAGATGGATTGACCTGGTCTCCAACCCTGGCAGCTGGAATTGGAGCATTCGCGGGGACTCGAGTAGATGTTCCAGCTTCACCAAGCATCGGGTCGGATCGGAGGTAGGAAGTCGGGTCGGATCGGAGCTGGGGTGCCTGGTCGGATCGGTGTGCAGCGAGCAACTCGGGTCGGTTCAGACTGGGGGAGTGCACGGCTTCGGAGTCTCCTACCCGGATCGGATCGGAGCTCTCCCCTTGCTGGCGGTTCGGATTTCCTGCATTGATTCTCCCTGCTGCTGAACTCTGCCCCCGAGACCTTGTTACAACAGCATGTTGCTGATCTTCGCCAGCTCCATTTCCTTGAACAGACTGAACTTCTTTGCCTTTTCCTTTGGCCATTAGTCTTTGACAATTACTTCAACGAATGTAAAAAAGTGGAGAAACTTAAGGATTCACTTCTTTGAACTCAACGGTCCAAAAAGTAGAAAGAGATCCCGGAAAATAAAGAATTTAGATGAGGGTTCTCAGTGAAAGCACCAAAATGTTAGACCCAAATGTGGTTCTAACACCCAAATTGATTAGAAACAAGGTAAAATAAAACAGAAATAAAAAAGAACACACAAGATTTATAGTGGTTCGGCGAAGAAATGCCTACGTCCACTTAGTTTTCACTATATTCAGTAATTCAGTTACAAATGCAATGTAAGATTCACTCACAGCTCACTTTTGTTCACTCAAATGATTAAAACAAGAAATGAAAGATGATTTGGATTCTCCGGGAGTAATGGAGTTCGGATGATGGAGGAACTTGGATTCTCAAAAGTGCTGAAAAAGATCCTTCTCTTTGACTCCAGATGGGGTATTTATAGGTGTGAATTTGCCTGAGATTCAATCCGGGTTGGAACACGTGTCATCCATCGCACTCTCTTCGGGTTCGGATGGACTATCAAGCTGACAACACATCAAAGAGACGGACGTTAGGGGTAGGAATTAGTCATATCCGGTCCGGTTCTCCAGGCGATTTCATAGGAGATTTTCCTGGATCATGGGTGCGGGTCGGAGACGTGCAGGCTGGGGGTTCGGATCGGAATACCCGATCCGAACCGGAGTAGCGTGGACGTCTCTCCTTCTCTAATCATACTCCGCTCCGCTCCAGCGTCGTGGCAAGCAGATGGCTTTCCGATCCACTTGAGATTTATTGGCCTTCCGATCCGATCAGATATGCTTTGCCAATTTATCCAGTAAGAGACATCCGATCCGAACATAGAATTCTACCCGATCCGAACCGATATGCTGCTACCAATCTGAATTGTGGTGTTTCCTTCTGATCCGAACCGGAGTCTTATAACTTGAAATACTCTTCAACGGTTGGTTTCTTGACTTTGTGTTGCCTAGTTCACAAAGTAGGCTAACACCTATATATGGCGACATAGTGGTATGGGGCATTAATGCCGTCTATGATTGATAGTTATGATTTGAAATTGTTTTCAAAACATATAAACACTAGCAATAATATCAAATGCCTTTGTTTTATTCGTATCTAGCATATTTGGCCGTTATAAGGTAAAAACTTTATCCTCCGGTTTGCGTTGCATTGTGTGATGGGAAATGAGTCTTATAACGGCTTCATTTTTATAAAAAGCATAGCGATGTTTAAAAGAAAGATTTGTTTTAAAGAACTGGCAATCCAATGGAGTAAACCCGTTCCACGAAAGTGGCGTGGTCCTGTGATTAGCCAATTATATATGTGTTGAGTGGATTTCTCATACCAGTCCCATGACCGACTCGTAGTTTGTTTCACTTTCAAACTCGGGTGCCCCTTTTTCTACACGGGCAGCCTTGTATTCAGGTTTAGCTGGTTCTTTCTGGATAGCTGGAGCTGAAGATGGATTCTATCATTTATCTCTATTTATGCTGTTCAGCTCCTATTGTACATATTTTGTTTATTTCCGCTGTAGAAATTTATGTATAGCTGAACTGTATTTGTACTAAGTAAGATCCTGTATACTGTGTAACTCTGATGATTACTTTTATCCAGTATATTCTATTGTTCATTATCTGGTGTAATTATTTAATTTTTTGTTCTATCATTATCTGTTTCTTTGTTATATTCCAAAGATAACCCTTGTTTCCGTCTGAACGGGATTTCGGGTCGTCTCACAGATCCTCCCCAGAACCGACTCGCAATTCCCATTCACCACTGACAGCACTAGGACCCAGTATCATCACTTCGACTCAAACCCAGCTCGCACAACCAGTATCGACCTCCAGAACTCGAACTGTATTCAATCATCATAGCTTCACCGTGAAACCACACTGTCGCACCCTTGTTTACCCATCGCGACCTCATTACTGCTCGAATTCCGCTCCTCTCGTTAACACAATCGGTCCCTTGAATTTGCTCCGGTCTCCCAAATCGCGATGAACCCTAAATCGAACGAGCTGTCGGAAACCCGCCCCTTTCCTCCTGATTCGTGAGCGTTTCTGATGCTCAAAGTCGAGCTCGAACCGACTGACACGCATGTATACGCGCTCCCTAAATCACCCCAAAAATCATGGACAACGATTTCCGATTTATTGATTTTGATTGGAGAAGTTCGGCTAATTTTTTTTTTTTTTTGATTTCGTCTGAAGCTTTTCGATTTGGGATTGAATCAAATGAATTAAAAGAGGAAGGGAGGAGCGGTTTTTATAAAGGAAAAAGAAAGGGTGCGTGGTTGCTTTATTTCCTCTTGAAATCTCTGAAGCTTAAGGGAGCCACGGGTTTGGCTTTGGTCCACCCAATTTTGATTGTTTTTATTATAAATTTAATTAAATTAAAAACCATATCCTTTGTTTAAAATACTCATAATGTCGAACTCCTTTCTGAACCCAACAACTGGCGTTTCTAGGGTTTACCCACCATTCCGGACACACTGGGATAGGTCACGAAGTCCAATTCGATCATCTGTGGAAGATATTTATTTAAATTTATATAAATCAAATTTTAAAACAAATAAATTATGCGATAATAAATTAATATTATTATCGTTATAAATTCAAATAAAATTTCCTATTAATTATTTGAATTGTATTTAATTCAAACTAATTTTGAATTCAACTAAATCCATTTTCGTATTCAGATAAATTTAATATTTTCAATATTAAATTGAAATTGATTTTTAAATCGATAACTCCCTATAAAAATTGATTTATTTACTTAACTAAATATTTAAATCCATATTAAATATTTTAAAACTAACCCATAAGAATCCGGGTCATTACATACCTGATTACTTAAGCACCAAAAAACCTACTTATTTGATGCAAACATCAAATTTATCTTATATTTTGAAACTTTCTTGATCTTATTGTCGCGGATCCAGGGTCCAGATGGTAATATGCAAATGATGAGTATTATAGATGCTTTAAAATGTTGAATAGCAAACATGTGGCAGTGTTCTACCTGATTACTTAATTACTAAGCAACCTACTCAGTCAATATGAAAATATGAATATTCTACTAATATTTGAAAAAAAAAATCGTATTATTCACACAAATTCTACTCCCAAATTCGAAACGTGTTTTCAAAAACACTATTATTTAATGATGAGTATTATATGTATTTGATATGGTAGAGTTTCAAACATGCGGCAGTGTTTCACCGGATTACTTGAGCACCAAGAAACCTACTTATTCGTTGCAAACATCAAAGTTTTATTTATATTTTGAAACTTTCTTGATCTTATTAGCGCTGATCCAGGGTCCAAACGGTAGTATGCAAATGATGAGTGTTATAGATGCTTTAAAATGTAGAATAGCAAACATGCGGCAGTGTTTTACCTGATTACTTAGTCACTAAGCAACCTGCTCAGTCAATATGAAAATATGAATATTCTACTAATATTTGAAAAAAAAATCGTCTTATTCACACAAATTCTACTCTCAAAGTCGAAACGTGTTTTTAAAAACACTATGTTTTAATGATGAGTATTATATGTATTTGAAATGATAGAGTTTCAAAATGCGGCGCTGTTTTACCTGATTACTTGAGCACCAAGAAACCTACTTATTCGATGCAAACATCAAAGTTTCACTTATATTTTGAAACTTTCTTGATCTCGTTGGCGCGGATCTAGGGTCCGAACGGTAATATGCAAATCATGAGTGTTATAGATGCTTTAAAATGTAGAATAGCAAACATGCGGTAGTGTTTTACCTGATTACTTAGTCACTAAGCAACCTGCTCAGTCAATATGAAAATATGAATATTCTACTAATATTTGAAAACTTTTTCGTCTTATTCACAGAAATTCAACTCCTAAAGTTGAAACGTGTTTTTTAAAACACTATTATTTAATGATGAGTATTATATATATTTGAAATGGTATAGTTTCAAACATGCGGAAGTGTTTTACCTGATTACTTGAGCACCAAGAAACCTACTTATTCAATGCAAACATCAATGTTTCACTTATATTTTGAAACTTTCTTAATCTTATTGGCGTGGATCCAGGTTCCAAACCGTAATAAGCAAGTGATGAGTGTTATAGATGCTTTAAAATATAGAATAGCAAACCTGTGGCAGTGTTTTACCTAATTAATTAGTCACTATGCAACCTACTCAGTCAATATGAAAATATGAATATTCTGCTAATATTTGAAAACTTTTTCGTCTTATTCACACAAATTCTACTCCCAAAGTCGAAACGTGTTTTAAAAAACACTATTATTTAATGATGAGTATTATATGTATTTGAAATGGTAGAGTTTCAAACATACGACAGTGTTTTACCTGATTACTTGAGCACCAAGAAACCTACTTATTCGATGAAACATCAAAGTTTCACTTATATTTTGAAACTTTCTTCACCTTATTGGCGCGGATCCAGGGTACAAACTGTAATTCGCAAATGATGAGTGTTATAGATGCTTTAGAATGTAGAATAGCAAAAATGCGACACTGTTTTACCTTATTACTTAGTCACTAAGCAACCTGCTCAGTCAATATGAATATTCTACTAATATTTGAAAACTTTTTGGTCTTATTCACACAAATTCTACTCCCAAAGTCAAAACACGTTTTTAAAAAACACTATTATTTAATGATGAGTATTATATATATTTGAAATGGTAGAGTTTTAGAACTGCGGCAATGTTTTACCGGATTACTTGAGCACCAAGAAACCTACTTATTCGATGCAAACATCAAAGTTTCACTTATATTTTGAATCTTTCTTGATCTTATTGGCGCGGATCCCGGGTCCAAACGGTAATATGCAAACGGTGAGTTTTATAGATGCTTTAATATATGGAATAGCAAACATGAGGTAGTGTTTTACCTGATTACTTAGTCACTAAGCAACCTGCTTAGTCAATATGAAAATATGAATATTCTACTAATATTTGAAAACTTTTTCATCTTATTGACACAAATTTTACTTCCAAAGTCGAAACGTGTTTTTAAAAACACTATTATTTAGTGATGAGTATTGTATGTATTTGAAATGGTAAGTTTCAAACATGCGGCAGTGTTTTACCTGATTACTTAAGCACCAAAAAACCTACATATTCGATGCAAACATCAAAGTTTAACTTATATTTTGAAACTTTCTTGATCCTATTGTTGCGGATCCAGGGTCCAGACGGTAATATGCAAAAGATGAGTGTTATAGATGCTTTAAAATGTTGAATAGCAAACATGCGGCAGTGTTTTACTTGATTACTTAGTAGCAAAGAAACCTACTCAGTCAATATGAAAATATGAATGTTGTACTGATATTTGAAAACTTTTTCTTCTTTTCTACTCCCAAATTCGAAACATGTTTTTAAAAACACTTTTATTTAATGATGAGTATTGTATGTATTTGATATGGTAGAGTTTCAAAAATGCATTAGTGTTTTACCTGATTACTTGTAACAGCCCGCCCCGCACCAACCGACATTTACTCCAAATGTGCGCTGTATACATGTCCAGTTAGCGCGGAACGGGTCGTCAGAAGGAAAAGGAAGAAGGAAATGAACTAATCAAGAACCTGTAGAATGTCTCACAGCGCATAGAACAAAATATAATAGTAACATACTTGACATAAAACAGGAGAGACAGTGCATAAGCTGAAAATCAGAACTAAACATCATAGCAGCGGAAATCCGAAATACAGCTTATTACAACTTTCAAACTGTCTCAAAGCAAAAGTAAGATAAATGAGGTACACTACTAATGCCCAAGTAGCGACCACCAACGACACAGGGAGAATGTGTATATATATCATACGTGGAAGCCTCCTGCCCGCCTCCGAATCAGCTACTCGCACATCACCAGCTAACCTGTCTCTAGTCTGCTCGTGTGAGCACCCAGAGTAATAAGAGGAGACATAAAACTCTAGGTCAGACATAAAGCCTGGTATGAGCGATAAGCATCTAAAGTGAACAATAACGGGTAGACTAAAACATACCTGAACCTGGACCTGCAACCAAAGAGTTAGCACTATGTAACACCCCACGTCCATTAATGTCACTCACAAAGGGAATGCATTAACTTCTATGGAGGTTTTAGGTGAATATAGAACAGTAAAATTTCAACAAGACAGATATAAAATAGTACTTGGAAATTTAAAATCTTTATTTCAATTGCAGCAGATGTCAAAACATGTTTGATTACATCATAACACCATAATCAAAGCCATGTACAATATCTATCTTGATAAAACAAGTACATAATCCCATTACATAAATAGCCATTAAAAAGAAAGATAACAAGCTGGACTTTACTTCAGCAGTCCAAGCTTTCCTAGAGATAAGCAATCCAATCAGACTCCACTGGAACTTGGCCCAACCTGAGGACCTGAAGGGAGAAAAGGATGAAAAAGAGGGGGGTTCAGACATAAAGTCTGGCGAGTATGATAATTCTACAATACTATTATCAAAATAACTGGACTAAGGCATAAGCTGGAAAACAAGGAAATGTCTATGAAAGAGCAGATTAAGAATATAGACAATCGCTAAAGGAAACGTTATAGGCGCTCCTAAATACTAAAGGATAAACACTATACTGCACCACACCAGTCACCATAAAGATTGATTCCACTTAGCTTCACTTAGAAACTTTCTTAATGGCTTTACGTACTTCTAGCTGACTACATAGGTGCCGCCTGCCCCTATCTCCACTAGGTGTACCCCACTTTCCATTTTTCGATCGGCTCCCTACTCGTAGATACCGGTGCTGGCCCCATAGTGGGGTGTATCATTCCCTTAAAGTGGCAACCCGATATAATGGAGATGCACGGCTTATACCTACACGATGCAACAACGTCTTACCTACCAGCCCGGGTCCACACACGCATATGAAACCCGTTGGACTTGCGTTGCCACCGCTCCCTGTTTTGGCCTATTATAGTCAAACCCAGTATGCGTGTCCCGTCCTCGACTTGGGTCGAGCCCACAAAGATACGTTTTGGGATACTGGTTGAAATGGGCCCCCATTATTTCCCACAAGCATTACACCTAATCTTGTCCCATTAGTCCATCCACTTAACCCACTTAGTCATGTTCATTTACATGTGTATTTGGTTAAGTCTAATCGTATTTCAAATGCCTCTAAAGGCAACCACTAGATTCCTCATGCCACCCAAGGCACCTACTTAACCCCCATGTCCCACCTTACATGATTATCTGGCTAAGTATTTCTTAATTCATTAAGGCCATAACCTCATAAAGACCTCTCACATTAGACTGGCATTTATGGCAGCTGGATTTGCCGGGCGGGTCTGGGCAGTCTTACACCACAAAAGAGTCTAACCTCGTGTCTTTACAACTGTTATGCTTTAGTTTGGGCCTAGGACCTCTCACATTAGGCCGACATTTGTGACTACTGGATTTGCCGGGCGGGTCCGGGCAGGTTTACGTCACAAACGGGTCCAACCTCGTGTCCTAAGCATTGATTATTATTAATAATCCACTTTCCCCAATTTTAATTATTCCCTACTTGAATTATTAATTAATTCCAAATTTAACAATGTCCATAATTGACTCAATTATGGACGTCCATTTAAGGCATGCAAAATCATATCAATTGCACCCCAATTTATTAATTTCCTAATATTACCCCTACCCCACGTTTGAACGTTTATTCGCAAAATGTATGCTAGACCCTAATAGTCTAACTCATAGCATAAAAGAAAATTTTCACAACAACAACATATATATGTGACTAAATAAATCATAACAAGGGGTAAAACTTGCATACATTACAACTTGCATAAGGTTATACATGTCATGGATTTAAGGGTGTCAACTTATTCATAATTCACATAATATAATTTTGATCAAATTTCATAAACTTGTATAGGACATGTGTGGATCAACATCATTAACAATATAGTTTTATATGGGTACACCTAACTCAATAGGCAAATTCCCAAAAATCAAAATTCATTTAATCATAGATTCATGTATATGGGTACACCTAACTTAATAGGCAAATTCCCATATTCAAGATCCAATTAATTTGTAGATTCATGTATATGGGTACACCTAACCCAATAGGCAAATTCCCATAATCAAGATCTATTATAAAAAAAACATAAACTTTAAACATGATCCAATTCGCATAAATACTAACATCATGATTTTACAACTTGTATGATTCAACACAACTTAACATGACATCATTATCATATAACATAAGTATTTCAACATATGTGATAATATGAGATCTACAACATATATAAGATTTACAACAGAGCATATCATAATTTGCAACATAGCATGATATGATTTACAACATAGCATAGCATGATTAATCACATATGACATAGCATAGGATTATTTACAACATAATCACTACAACATAACAACATATATATGATAACATAATAGCATAACAAGAGATCCACAACATAATTTACAAATACATAACAATTCATATCACTTTCTTGTGATCCATTCATAACTTAATCAAATTATTTTATAATAATATTGTGAGATTCATCATACTCACAATTTTAAAGAAGAGAAATAGAAAGAGAGAGAGCTTTTGATTTGATTTGAGTAGATTTAGTTTGTAGATTAGGCCTTCTTCTTCTTTAGTTTGTGACGGCTATGCTGAACTCCATGGCAACGGCATGTCGGTAGCTCTCCAATTTTTCAAGTGATTTAGGGTTAGAGTCTACCCACTTATTTATAGATGTTAGGATTCATTTAGGCCATTAGATTTAACCTAGAAATAACCGCAGCCATTCAGACCAGATGGAGTTTATCTTAATAACTCAGCAATGAGTCAGAAGTGACTCAGGAAACACTCAACAAATTAATAAACTTCTATTCATGTTTACATTAACTGCCCATATATATATAAATATATATATATACACATGCACCTATTCATGAATTCAAATTAATCCATAATTAACTTATGACCATTTCTACACATTAATTTTCCAATTAATGTCTTAATTCCATTTTTCGCCTTTTAAGGCAATTCACATATCTCAAATTTGTTATATGCCTTTTTAAGGCTATTTCGTGCAAATTCTCAATATTAATTCTTTTAATTTGTGAATATTAGTATTAACAGAAATACGGGGTGTTACATTCTCCCCTCCTTAAGGGATTTCGACCCCGAAATCTTCAAGTTTATATCCTATCATCAACCATCTACTCAATCAACAAACACTGGCATCCATTGTCCTTATAGACTTCTAATGCTTTCATGTTTAAATGCACAGTGTGTGTCTATGTCCGTATCTAATGCAAAATCAGGCGGTCCACTGATTCAGTTGACCTCCTTGATGCAATTCATGATAGTGCCATGCATCCGTTATGTATGCAAAAGATCCTAATTGCTTACAAACTACTTCTATATGCGTGCACATCCATTCAACCGAATGCAGCATCTATATGATGGTACAACCACTGTACATCCATTATACTAAATACATTCATTTATGCAATATGCAATATGTAGTCACTGAGCCGATCTAGTGCCTAAAGTGTGTGTATATATGCATCCACGAGCAACCACTAGCAACCACTTGCATCCATTTTGCATCCATCATACATAACATGTCTCAAATACATGTTTCAACCATAGTATTATCCTAACTAAAGGTCAAAGATACTAATGAGAGGACATACTAAAGATAAGATAAGATAAGCTAAGCGATAAAGGAGAAATTAAAAGACATACCCTCAAAAAGAAAAGGGTATAGCGAACGCATCTTCCCTTCTGTCTCCCAAGTAGCGTTGCTCTCATCATCTCCCCATTGCACTTTAACTAGTCTGACCTCTCGATTTCTCAACTTTTTGATCTTCGACCCAAGAATGCATGTAGGAGCTCATCTAATTGTTGCATCACGCTCTATTTCCACCTCTTTAAGCAAGCTCGGCTCTACCACCTCCGCGGTCTTGTGCAAACACTTCCTCAAATGTGATACATGTAATACGTCGTGTACTCCACTAAGTTTCTCAGGCAACTCCACCCTACACGCCATCTTCCCAATCCTGTCTTTTATAGGAAACGACCCTACAAACCTTGGCGCTAATTTCCCAACGGACCCAAAGCGAACAACATTCCGTAACGGAGACACTTTGATAAAATCCATGTCCCCAATGTCAAACTCAAGATCTGTCCTCCTCTTATCAGCATACGATTTCTGCCTATCTTGTGCTGCTTTCATCCTCCTTCGAATCAAATCAATCTTCTCCGAGGTTTCCCTAACCATATCGGGCCCAAGTAGGATTTTATCGGTAGATTCCCACCAACATGTAGGCGAACGGCAAGACCTTCCATAAAGTGCTTCGAAAGGTGCCATGCCAATACTAGACTGAAAGCTATTATTATATGCGAATTCTACCAACGGAAGGTGCTCTTTCCATGTACCCCCAAAGTCTAGGATACAAAGCCTTAAAAGATCCTCAAGAATACGATTCACCCTCTCGGTCTGGCCGTCCGTCTGAGAATGATATGCGGTGCTCAAACATAGCTGAGTCCCTACCGCCTCTTGTAAACTCTTCCAAATTTCGCTAGTGAAGATGGGATCACGGTCGCTTACTATACTAGAAGGAATACCGTGCAAACGAACTACCTCTTTAATGTATACAGAAGCCAACCACGGAGCAGTCCTCTTACTTTTCACGGGAATAAAATGGGCGCTCTTAGTAAGTCTATCTACTATAACCCAAATCCCCGTATTACCCTTCCTTGATCTTGGTAATCCATCCACAAAATCCATTGAGACGCTTTCCCATTTCCATAGTGGAACTTCCAATGGGTGCAGAAACCCATCGGGTTTCTTTTGTTCCGCTTTTACTCGTTGGCACACCAAGCATCTAGCGACGTACTCGGCCACATCCTTTTTCATACCGACCCAAAAGAAAACCCGCTTCATATCTTTGTACATCTTGTCTCCGCCGGGATGAATGGTCATCTTTGAGCGATGAGCATCGTCAAGAATGGCCTTCCTTAAGTCTTCGTCTTGTGGTACACAAAGTCTATTATCCCTTCGTAACCAACCCTTATCGTCTAGGGTATACCTACGAAGATGGCTAGACGACTCCCCTCTTTTGAGCTTTTCTACTATCTCAACGAACTGGGGGTCATCTTGCTGTGCCTCACCAACTCGTCCTAGAAGTGTAGGTCTAACCTCCAAGGATGCTAACAAACCAGGTACTAGGTCAACGGAGGGTCTAAAGTCAAACATGGAGATGAATTCTAAGCTTCGTCGTTCAACAAACAACAGATTCAAGGACAACCTTTTCCTACTTAAGGCGTCTGCTACCACGTTACCCTTGCCCGGGGTATATGCTATTTCAAAATCGTAGGAGGCTAGGAATTCCATCCACCGTTGCTGCCATAAATTCAAATCCTTCTGAGAGAATAAGTATTTTAATGATTTGTGGTCAGTGAACAGTTCGAATTTCTCACCAAGAAGATAGTGACGCCAATACTTAAGCGTGAAAACAATTGCGGCTAACTCAAGGTCATGTTTAGGGTAATTCTTTTCATGGACCCTCAACTGCCTTCCACCATAGGCTATTACTCTTCCCTCTTGCATGAGGACCGCGCCAAGTCCCGTCCCACAAGCATCAGTATAGACGGTAAACGGTTTATTCCCGTCTGGCAGCACTAAGACTGGGGCTGAAGTTAAGGATCTCTTTAAACGTTGGAACGCATCATCACAATCTTCGTCCCACGTAAAAACCAGGTTCTTCTTCGTTAACCGTGTTAATGGAGCTGATATTTTTGCGAAGTCTTTGATAAACTTCCTATAATAGCCAGCCAAACCCAAGAAACTTCTTACTTGGGTTACATTTTTAGGGACCTTCCAATCTTGGATGGCCACCACCTTTGCGGGATCCACAGCTATCCCTTCCTTGGAAACCACGCGCCCTAAGAACCGTACTTCTTTCCTCCAGAAGTGACACTTAGAAAATTTTGCCTTAAGGTTATGCGCTCGAAGGGTTTCCAACACTTCCCTAAGATGTAGGGCATGCTCTTCTTCATTCTTAGAAAAGACTAAGATGTCATCCACAAAGACTACCACGAATTTGTTAAGGTACTCCCTAAACACCCTACTGATCAAATCAACAAAATATGCGGGGGCATTTGTCAAACCAAAGGGCATCACTAGCCATTCATAGAATCCGTCAGGAGTCCTAAAAGCAGTCTCATCTATACTATCCTCAGCCACTCTCAGTTGATGTAAGCTAGTGGCAAAGTAAAACAGCGAAAACACTGAGGGGCCAACTAACTGATCAAAGAGATCGTCAATCCTCGGCAGTGGGTGTCGGTTCTTTTTAGTAAGCTTGTTTAGTTCTCTATAGTCCACACAAAGTCTAAGGGACCCATCCGCCTTTGTAGCAAATACTACTGGAGCACCCCACTCTGATATACTACGTCTTATGAACCCCTTCTCAAGCAACTCCTTCACTTGCTTATTGAGTTCCCTCCTTTCACGAGGAGCCATGTGGCGCACTGGCAAAGATACGGGTTTAGCATTATCCACAAGATAAATTCGAAAGTCTATCTCACGCTATGGAGTTAAGCCCTTCACCTCCTCAAACACATCCGGATATTCCCGGACCACCTCTACCGTTCGCAGATTCTCTACAGACACGTCAAGAGATTCATGATAACTTAGCATAACGGAATTTATGGGACTACAAAAGATGTCGAGAGCAATACCAAGGCGAGTCACAAGCCTAACTACTCTCCTTTCACAATCAAGAATGGCCCCATTTCTAGATAACCAATCCATTCCTAAAATTAGCCCATAGCCCGTGAAGCCCAATACATAAGCATCACATCTAAATTCAACGCTAAGTATAGAGATTTTCAAATCCAAACATATCATGGTCAAATGAGCCGAACCCCCAATTGGATTTGAAACAACCAAGGGATCCTCTACTAAACTGGTGTTCAAGTGCAGTAATTCAACTAATGATGCAGAGATAAACGAATGAGATGCGCCAGAATCGAATAAGGTACGGACAGGATGATCAAACAGAAAAACTAAGCTTTCAACAGAAATTGTTCTACCTCTTTCTTGCAGCGGTGGGGCCGCAATAGCCAGAACTTGCCCCCTTGCCTGCCCTGGTGCCATAAGAGCCTGCACCTGTCCTCCCGAGGTAGACCCTGCCCTCTGCCCCTTCTTTGGGCAGTCCTTCACCAAATGTCCCGCATCTCCACAATGAAAACAACCAGTCTTCTTTTTCTTTCTACAATCTTTGCTGAGATGGCCAGGCGTCCCACAATTGAAGCATCTCTTCTTCCCTTTGCCATTATTGTTTTTACCACCCTTCTTATTTTGCTGTTGGGGTTTCTTCTGATCCACTTTCTTTTCAACTGCCTTATCCTCATGCATAAGTGCCATTTCTACTAGCCTTTCAAAGGTGGCTCCCATAGGGATGTGGGACATAGCCAACCCTTGCAATGGTTCATTCAAGCCTCTAACGAACCTCAAAGCTTTCTTCTCTGGCGTGTTCACCAACTCCAAGCCAAACCTTACTAACTGATTAAATTTTTTGACATACTCCTTCACTGATAAGCTCCCTTGCTTTAATGTCAGGAATTTTTCCATATTTAAATTCTCCTCTACCCCTTGAAAGAAACTTTGCCTCAAACCTTCGTCTGAAATCCGCCCATGAATCAATTGGACGTTCCCCGTTAGTGACCTCCCACAAAACGAGGCCTCTCCCTTCATTAACCAAGCAGATAAACAGACTTTCCTCCCATCTTCCACTTCAAAGATATCCAACAATTCCTCAGTCTCCTTAAGCCAGTCTCTGGCCTCCACAAACGTCTCAGTCCCTTGAAAAGTTTTTCCTCCCATAGCCTTAAATTCCTTGCACGTCTTTGCAAAAGTGTCAACACAAGGAGGAGGAGGAGGAATGGGTGCAACTGGGGGTGGAGGAACATCTGCTGGGCCTGCAGTGCTGGCCCTAGCCTCCAAATATCTCCTAAACCACCCTGGAATCGTCACACCTTCTGGGAGATTAAGATCTTCAGCCATGCTGAAACGAAAAAGGAAAGATTCAAAATGGAGAATTCGAAAGATAAAGATAAGGATATGGCTATTTGGGATTATGTTTTTCATAAAAACTTTCTCTAAATAACATGTTTTTGAAAGCACTTCTTCCAAAAATACTTTAGAAAAATATTTTTCTAAAAATTTTATCTGTTATGGTAACCTTATGCTCTGATACCACGTGTAACACCCCACGTCCATTAATGTCACTCACAAAGGGAATGCATCAACTTCTATGGAGGTTTTAGGTGAATATAGAACAGTAAAATTTCAACAAGACAGATATAAAATAGTACTTGGAAATTTAAAAACTTTATTTCAATTGTAGCAGAAATCAAAACATGTTTGATTACATCATAACACCATAATCAAAGTCAAGTACAATATCTATCTTGATAAAACAAGTACATAATCCCATTACATAAATAGCCATTAAAAAGAAAGATAACAAGCTGGACTTTACTTCAGTAGTCCAAGCTTTCCAAGAGATAAGCAATCCAATCAGACTCCACTGGAACTTGGCCCAACCTGAGGACTTGAAGGGAGAAAAGGATGAAAAAGAGGTGGGGTCAGACATAAAGTCTGGCGAGTATGATAATTCTACAATACTATTATCATAATAACTGGACTAAGGCATAAGCTGGAAAACAAGGAAATGTCTATGAAAGAGCAGATTAAGGACATAGACAATCGCTAAAGGAAACGTTATACGCGCTCCTAAATACTAAAGGATAAACACTATACTGCACCACACCAGTCACCCTAAAGATTGATTCCACTTAGCTTCACTTAGAAACTTTCTTAATGGCTTTACGTACTCCTAGCTGACTACATAGGTGCCGCCTGCCCCTATCTCCGCTAGGTGTACCCCACTTTCCATTTTTCGATCGGCTCCCTACTCGTAGATACCCGTGCTGGCACCACAGTGGGGTGTATCATTCCCCTAAAGTGGCAACCCGATATAACAGAGATGCACAGCTTATACCTACACGATGCAACAATGTCTTACCTACCAGCCCGGGTCCACACACGCATATGAAACCCGTTGGACTTGCGTTGCCACCGCTCCCTGTTTTGGACTCTTATAGTCAAACCCAGTATGCGTGTCCCGTCCTCGACTTGGGTCGAGCCCACAAAGATACGTTTTGGGATACTGGTTGAAATGGGCGCCCATTATTTCCCACAAGCATTCCACCTAAGCTTGTCCAATTAGTCCATCTACTTAACCCACTTAGTCATGTTCATTTACATGTGTATTTGGTTAAGTCTAATCGTATTTCAAATGCCTCTAAAGGCGACCACTAGATTCCTCATGCCACCCAAGGCACCTACTTAACCCCCATGTCCCACCTTACATGATTATCTGGCTAAGTATTTCTTAATTCATTAAGGCCATAACCTCATAAAGACCTCTCACATTAGACTGGCATTTATGGCAGCTGGATTTGCCGGGCGGGTCTGGGCAGTCTTACACCACAAAAGAGTCTAACCTCGTGTCTTTACAACTGTTATGCTTTAGTTTGGGCCAAGGACCTCTCACATTGGGCCGACATTTGTGACTACTGGATTTGCCGGGCGGGTCCGGGCAGGTTTACGTCACAAACGGGTCCAACCTCGTGTCCTAAGCATTGATTATTATTAATAATCCACTTTCCCCAATTTTAATAATTCCCTACTTGAATTATTAGTTAATTCGAAATTTAATAATGTCCATAATTGACTCAATTATGAACATCCATTTAAGGCATGCAAAATCATATCAATTGCACCCCAATTTATTAATTTCCTAATATTACCCCTACACCACGTTTGAACGTTTATTCGCAAAATGTATGCTAGACCCTATTAGTCTAACTCATAGCATAAAAGAAAATATTCACAACAACAACATATATATGTGACTAAATAAATCATAACAAGGGGTAAAACTTGCATACATTACAACTTGCATAAAGTTATACATGTCATGGATCTAAGGGTGTCAACTTATTCATAATTCACATAATATAATTTTGATCAAATTTCATAAACTTGTATAGGACATGTGTGGATCAACATCATTAACAATATGGTTTTACATAGGTGCACCTAGCTCAATAGGCAAATTCCCAAAAATCAAAATTCATTTAATCATAGATTCATGTATATGGGTACACCTAACTTAATAGGCAAATTCCCATATTCAAGATCCAATTAATTTGTAGATTCATGTATATGGGTACACCTAACCCAATAGGCAAATTCCCATAATCAAGATCTATTATAAAAAAAACATAAACTTTAAACATGATCCAATTCGCATAAATACTAACATCATGATTTTACAACTTGTATGATTCAACACAACTTAACATGACATCATTATCATATAACATAAGTATTTCAACATATGTGATAATATGAGATCTACAACATATATAAGATTTACAACATAGCATATCATAATTTGCAACATAGCATGATATGATTTACAACATAGCATAGCATGATTAATCACATATGACATAGCATAGGATTATTTACAACATAATCACTACAACATAACAACATATATATGATAACATAATAGCATAACAAGAGATCCACAACATAATTTACAAATACATAACAATTCATATCACTTTCTTGTGATCCATTCATAACTTAATCAAATTATTTTATAATAATATTGTGAGATTCATCATACTCACAATTTTAAAGAAGAGAAATAGAAAGAGAGAGAGCTTTTGATTTGATTTGAGTAGATTTAGTTTGTAGATTAGGCCTTCTTCTTCTTTAGTTTGTGACGGCTATGCTGAACTCCATGGCAACGGCATGTCGGTAGCTCTCCAATTTTTCAAGTGATTTAGGGTTAGAGTCTACCCACTTATTTATAGATGTTAGGATTCATTTAGGCCATTAGATTTAACCTAGAAATAACCGCAGCCATTCAGACCAGATGGCGTTTATCTTATTGACTCAGCAATGAGTCAGAAGTGACTCAGCAAACACTCAGCAAATTAATAAACTTCTATTCATGTTTACATTAACTGCCCATATATATGTAAATATATATATATATATATATATATATATATATATATATATATATATATACACGCACCTATTCATGAATTCAAATTAATCCATAATTAACTTATGACCATTTCTACACATTAATTTTCCAATTAATGTCTTAATTCCATTTTTCGCCTTTTAAGGCAATTCACATATCTCAAATTTTTTATATGCCTTTTTAAGGCTATTTCGTGCAAATTCTCAATATTAATTCTTTTAATTTGTGAATATTAGTATTAACAGAAATACGGGGTGATACACACTACATACTGTACAACACTCTAAGGTATCATATAAAACAGTGTAAATATACGGAGGTGGGGGAGGTGTGCATGTCATAGTGATGGCAAACAATCAAGCATAACATCCATCCTCACATCTCTCACTCAGTGCGTAAAGTATACGATATTCACCACTTCGATCACCCAACATTCCTTGCTACGATCACTTTGCCCCATGAAGTCATAAATGGCTTCACTACACTGATAACGTAGCCACAAATCCTTCGCTATGTCCACTTTGCCCCATGGAGTCACAAGAACCCCACTGCACTGGCTCATAGCCTTACCAATCCTTACTATGTCCACTTTGCCCCATGGAGTCACAAGAACCCCACTGCACTGGCTCATAGTCTTACTACGCATCACCTTGCCCCTCGGGTCATAATGACCCTACTGCACTGATAACGTAGTCTTGCTACCATCACTTTGCCCCTCAGGTCATAATGACCCTACTGCACTGATAAGTAGCCCATCATTCCTTTTTAGTGGTGAATCGAAGTTATGAACGTCGATAACTCTTTAGCACACGTCCCGCAGCAAAGCCCAACAATGAAGTGAACTCATTGGTTCCCAACTGGTTCAAGGATCCTGAGCTCTAACTCCCATTTGGACTACCTTTGCATCTCGGGTTATTGATCATCACAATCGAATCGGATCGGATCAACCTTCACATTCTTCATCGGATCGGATCGGCCTTAGTCATTCGGGTCGGGTCGCGCCTCCTGCGTCGGATCGGTTCGTCGTGGTCCTCCAGCTCGTGGCTCCTCCCCCTGGTTCGGATCGTCGTCACTACTTCGGGTCGGATCAGGTTGCCTCATCCGGGTCGCGCCTTCTGATCGGGTCGGTTCGTCGCGCCCTAGTACCCATCGACTCGTGAGCTCCTCCTCCTGGTTCGGATCGTGAATACTCGTTGGTTCGGGTCGTGCTTCTACTGCCGGATCGTGCCACTTAGCTAATTCGTGTCTAGTTCCTTCAAACGGATCGTGACGCCCATGCTGGAACGGGTCGAGTCGATCTCCCCTCCACCGATCCGATCCGGATTCTGGGTCATTTCCTACATGTTTCCTGCGACTGTTTCTACGCCATTCGACGGCGTTCTTGACCAATCTAACACTTCTAAACAATCATAAAGCATACCATACAGTCATAGCAACATGTAGAATTGATCCCAAACATCAAAACATAAATCAGAGCATGTAAAATGGATCAAACATACCCAAAATCCCATATTTCCCCTTAAGCATGTTTAGGTGAAACTAATGATAGGATTAGCAAATCTTAACCAAATTAACCCAAATTCATATCAGAGGTCTAAAACATCATTCCGAATTTTATAAACATTTTTCCAGAATTTTATCATGTTTAAATTCGCTAATTAACACTAATCACCCCTAATTAGCCATAATTAGTGCAAAACTATGCAAATCACTCACCTTAGCCACAAAACAATCTAAGATCTGAAATAATTTCTCCGATTTGATGTGAATCTCAATGCCAAACAGCAGCTCCTATGTTGATTTGGTGAAGATCTTCCTTGATTAGGGGTTGCTAAGCCAAATCCTTGACCAAAAGATGATTTGGAGGTGATTTAGAGGTTAGAGGCCATTTTTAGGGTTCCTTGGTGATAAGTGGAGGCTAGAAAACTGAAATGGAATGATTCTCCATCTCATTTCAGCCCTCACATAACCCTAATCCCGAAATGGGTTATGGGCCTACTCACTAATCACCCGATTTGGCCCGGTTAAGCAGTTTTTCACCCTCCAAACCTTGTTTCAGCCATATCTCCCAAACGGTAAGTCCGTTTGGCTATTGTGACCACTCTACGAAAAGGTAAACCATCAAACGAATCCAATGGAAGTGGTTTCATGTCAAAATTCCTTTCCAATCAAAAGTTATGGCCAAAACAGTACCAACTAGGGGCAAAATGGTCATTTAAAAATCGACAAAAATCATGAACATGGGAAATGACACTAATAGATGTTTCCCAAAGTTACATGACCATACGGCTTCATACGGGAAAGGAATAAATATTCTACGATCCCCCGATGCGTAGAATACGGGTCATTACACTCTCCCCCCCTTAAGAAATTTCGCCCCCGAAATTCCCTAATCAAAACACACACAAAGGTTCCCGCATTCCTATCAATCATAAAACAACAATCAAACATGCAACCAAGCAAAACAAGTCTATCCTAGCATGCGGAAAAACTAAATTACGAAGTAAGTCTTACCAGGCAAAGAGTTCTGGATATGCCTCCCTAATGCTCTCCTCTGTTTCCCAAGTACAATCATTCTCGTCCTCGCCCCACTGAACCTTGACTAGCTTCACCGCCTTCCTTCGAAGTTGCTTCGTATCATGCCCCACAATACGAATCGGCTTGCGGTTCCCAACCGCCTCAGGTTCTACTTTGAAGTCCTCTAACTGATTAGGTGAAATAGTCACATCTGAGTCGTGAACGAACTTCCTTAGTTGGGAAACATGAAATACATTGTGAACTCCTACCATCTTCTTTGGTAAGCCAACTCTATATGCCAAATTCCCGACTAATTCAAGAACAGGGAATGGGCCAACAAATCTTGGTGCTAATTTGCCTCTCCTGCCGAATCGTATCACGCTCTTCAACGGAGAGATCTTGACAAACACCAAGTCACCAACGGAGAATTTCAAGTCTCTTCTCCTCTTATCAGCATAACTCTTCTGCCTATCTTGGGCAGCTTTCATCCATTGTTGAATGATCTTGATCTTATCGGAAGTTTCTCTCACCACATCTGGTCCAAGCACAAACTTCTCGCCAGTCTCTATCCAACATGATGGTGAGTTGCACGGTCTTCCATACAAAGCTTCATATGGAGCCATACCAATACTGCATTTGTATCTATTATTATATGCAAACTCTACTAGATGCAAATGGTCATCCCATGATCCACCAAAATCCAATATACAAGCTCTCAAGAGATCTTCCAATATACGATTCACCCTCTCCGTCTGACCGTCGGTCTGAGGATGATATGCGGTACTAAGATGTAATCTTGACCCTAGAGCCTCTTGTAAGCTCTTCCAAAACCCACTAGTGAACAACGGGTCTCGGTCACTCACAATGCTTTTGGGTACTCCATGAAATCTCACTACACACTTCATATACAATTCTACCAATTTGGCTGCCGTCCTGGTCGATTTGACTGGTATAAATCTTGCGCTCTTAGTCAATCGATCCACAATTACCCTAATGCTATCATTCCTCGATCTAGTCCTTGGTAGGCCATCGATGAAATCCATCGAGACTTGCTCCCATTTCCATTTGGGAATTTCTAATGGTTGTAACAACCCACTAGGCTTCTTTTGCTCGGCTTTAACTAGCCGGCAATTCATGCATTTGGATATAAACTTCCCAACGTCTCTTTTCATCCCTTCCCAGTAGTAAGTCTGTCTCATGTCTCGATACATCTTATTACCACCGGGATGTATAGTCAGTTTTGAGTGATGACATTCTCTAAGCACTTCATCTCTCAAACCATTCACGTTGGGCACAACTAGTCTTCCATTCTTTCGAAGCCATCCATCTCGATCAAGCCCATACACATTCATCTCCTCATCGATACCCGTCTCTAACTTGGAGATGATTTCCAATAGGTTAGGATCGTCCCTCTGTCTAGAGCCGATCCGCTCAATCAAAGTGGGTCTAATCGTTAAACTAGCTAGCATGACTGGATCCAATTCGCACTTTGGTCTGAAATCAAACCCCGCGATATACTCCAGTTGCTTCCATTAAAGAATCATGGCCCCTAAGCTGGCATGTCTCCTACTCAAGGCATCGGCTACCGCATTACCCTTCCCAGGTGCGTATGCGATATCAAAATCATACGAAGCCAAGAACTCTAACCATCTTTGCTGACGGAGATTTAGATCTTTCTGGGAGAAGAGATACTTTAACGATTTATGATCGGTAAACAACTCAAATCTTTCTTCCAAGAGATAATGTCTCCACATCTTCAGCGCAAATACAATCGCTGCTAATTCCAAATCATGGGTAGGATACTTCTTCTCATGCGGCTTTAGCTGTCGACTAGCATAAGCTACAACCCTACCTCCTTACATCAATACTGCACCCAGTCCGGTACCACAAGCATCCGTGTATACTGTCATCTCTTCATTCCCTTTAGGAATGACTAACACTGGTGCACGCGTCAACCTCTCTTTTAGACTCTTGAAGGCATCCTCACACACTCCGTCCCAGACGAAGGACTGATTCTTCTTAGTCAACTGAGTCAACGGTGCTGCAATCTTGGAGAAGTCCTGGATAAACTTACAATAATATCCAGCTAATCCCAAGAAACTTCTTACATCTGTTGCATTCTTGGGTGTAGGCCAATCCTGTACCGTAGCCACCTTCGCAGGGTCCACGGCAATACCATTCTCTGAAACAACATGACCCAAGAATCTTACTTCCCTTCTCCAAAAATGACACTTAGAGAATTTCGCTTTCAATTGGTGTTTCCTTAACACCTCCATCACTATCCTCAAGTGTCCCTTGTGTTCCTCCTCGGTCCTTGAGTAAACAAGGATATCATCCACGAAAACAAGAACAAACTTATTCAACTGATCTCTGAATACTCGATTCATAAGATCCACAAAATAGGCTGGTGCATTGGTCAACCCAAACGGCATGACCAACCACTCATAAAATCCAGACGGCGTCCTAAATGCCGTTTTCGGAACACTCTCATCCGCTACTCGAAGCTGATGAAATCCTGTCGCGAGGTCCAACTGGGAGAACACTCTTGCTCCTTCCAGTTGATCAAACAAATCATCTATCCGCGGTAGAGGATACTTATTCTTCCTCGTCACCTTATTCAACTCGCGATAGTCCACACACAAACGAAGGGAACCATCTGCCTTAGTGGCAAACACAACTGGTGCTCCCAACTCGGAGACACTCCTTCTAATAAATCCCTTCTTCAAAAGATTGCTGACTTGCACCCCGAGCTCTCGCTGCTCCCTTGGTGCCATACGACGAAGTGTGATCACTAGGTCTGGCATCTTTCGCTAAATAAATACGGAACTCAATCTCTCGGTGTGGTGGAAGCCCGGTCACCTCCTCGAAGACGTCCGGATACTGGCCAACCACGGGCACATCTAACAACTCATCCTGGGGGATGTCGTGGGAATTTACAAAACTAGCCATAACCCCATCACTAGGTAGACTACCAAACACTACCCTCCGCCCATCATCCGCCCTCACTGTCACCAAAAAGCCCTCACAGTCTACCACCACCCCGTATCCTTGGAGCCAATCGACCCCCAATATAATGCCATACCCAGTAAAGCCCAAAACAAAGAAATCACAAACAAACATACATCCATGACTCGATAAGACCAAATTCCTGCAAATCATACTAAGGCTAGTCGAACCACCAATCGGTTTCGTCACAACCAATGGTCTATCGACTATCTCGGGTTCCAGTCCCAACCTATCTACCAGGTCACTAGATATGAAGGAACGGGAAGCCCCAGTATCAAACAAAACTCGAACTGGTATATCATAAATAGAAAGCATACCTTGAATAACAACATTCTTTCCTTTCTCCGCCGCAGTTGGGGCATTCGACGAAGAAGGAACAACATCGATAGCATATGCTTTCACAATCTGCTTCTCCTTAAGAGGTTGCGGATACTTATCTTTCTGATGTCCCACTTGGCCACAGTTGTAGCACTTCCTTTCCGCTGGCTTGGCCCGACATTCTTTAGCATAATGGCCCTTCTTTCCACAGCTGAAGCACTCAACATCCTTCTTGCTCTTTTTATGGCCACCTTTAGATTAGTCATGCTTCCTCTTATTCTGAGAGTTATTCTTGCCTCCACCGCCTGCTTGCGGCTTTGGCCCTTCTGCAGATGCAGCCTCAGTCTTTGACTTGGGGTAAAGACTCTCTGATCTCAAAGCCTTTCCCACGATCGATTCAAAAGTCTCATCGATGTGGTTCATAAGCCTTTCCCCCAAGTATCCATCCAAACCAGTAATGAACTTCTCATTTTTCTTCTCAGGAGTATCAATGAGAGACAGTCCATACTTCGACAAAGTGTCGAACTCAGCAATATAGTCAGAAACTGCCCTTCCGTTCTGCTTGAGTTCCAAGAACCTCTTAAACAATACTGACTTCTGGGAAGCTGGAATAAACTTCTCGCTAAAGCGAGCCTTGAACTGATCCCAAGTAACCTGATCCTCTGTAGTAGCTGTTCTAATGGCATTCCACCAATTCATCGCTCGCCCTTGCAGCTGACGAGACGCTAGTCTTCTCTTCATCGCATCCTCGAGACCCAAGTCATCAATGATACGGTCACAACTTTCCATCCAGTCCTGAACATCCGTGGCCGACTCCGTTCCGTGGAACGGCTTTCCACCAAGATTAGTGTAATCTTTGCACAATTTGGCGAAATCGACCCTAGGCGCCTGCACTACTGGGCCAACCCCAACTCCGGGATTGGGAATTGCCCCTTGCACTTCTCTAAGCATGTCTCTCATGAGGTTAGTAAACATTGCCCTCATGTCAGCGGCATTCCCTTGGTCGGTCCCTCTACCAGCACCTCTCGTGTCTCGTCTCATCGTCAATCTGAAAAAGGGAAACGATTAACGACCCCATAGTGGTGCTAGTGCAGTGCGACTTCATCTTTATACTACTAATAGTATATATATATATATATATATATAGCTTTTGAAAACCAAAGTAATCACAAATACGCGCTCTCATATACGTACTATCTCTCCCTAGTGTCTTTCCCTAGGTTAACTACGCAACCTAGAGCTCTGATACCAAGTGTAACGGCCCGCCCCGCACCAACCAACATTTACTCCAAATGTGCGTTGTACACATGTCCAGTTAGCGCGGAAGGGGTCATCAGAAGGAAAAGGAAGAAGGAAATGAACTAATCAAGAACCTGTAGAATGTCTCACAGCGCATAGAACAAAATATAATAGTAACATACTTGACATAAAACAGGAGAGACAGTGCATAAGCTGAAAATCAGAACTAAACATCATAGCAGCGGAAATCCAAAATACAGCTTATTACAACTTTCAAACTGTCTCAAAGCAAAAGTAAGATAAATGAGGTACACTACTAATGCCCAAGTAGCGACCACCAACGACACAGGGAGAATGTGTATATATATATCATACGTGGAAGCCTCCTGCCCGCCTCCGAATCAGCTACTCGCGCATCACCAGCTAACCTGTCTCTAGTATGCTCGTGTGAGCACCCAGAGTAATAATAGGAGACATAAAACTCTGGGTCAGACATAAAGCCTGGTATGAGAGATAAGCATCTAAAGTGAACAATAACAGGTAGACTAAAACATACCTGAACCTGGACCTGCAACCAAAGAGTTAGCACTACATACTGTACAACACTCTAAGGTATCATATCAAACAGTGCAAAGATACGGAGGTGGGGGAGGTGTGCATGTCATCGTGATGGCAAACAATCAAGCATAACATCCATCCTCACATCTCTCACTCAGTGCGTAAAGTATACGATATTCACCACTTCGATCACCCAACATTCCTTGCTACGATCACTTTGCCCCCATGAAGTCATAAGTGGCTTCACTGCACTGATAACGTAGCCACAAATCCTTCGCTATGTCCACTTTGCCCCATGGAGTCACAAGAACCCCACTGCACTGGCTCATAGCCTTACCAATCCTTACTATGTCAAGTTTGCCCCATGGAGTCACAAGAACCCCACTGCACTGGCTCATAGTCTTACTACGCATCACCTTGCCCCTCGGGTCATAATGACCCTACTGCACTGATAACGTAGTCTTGCTACCATCATTTTGCCCCTCATGTCATAATGACCCTACTGCACTGATAAGTAGCCCATCATTCCTTTTTAGTGGTGAATCGAAGTTATGAACGTCGACAACTCCGTAGCACACGTCCCCCAGCAAAGCCCAACCATGAAGCGAACTCATTTGTTCCCAACTGGTTCCGGGATCCTGAGCTCTAACTCCCATTTGGACTACCTTTGCATCTCGGGTTATTGGTCATCACAATCGAATCGGATCGGATCAACCTTCACATTCTTCATCGGATCGAATCGGCCTTAGTCATTCGGGTCGGGTCGCACCTCCTGCGTCGGATCGGTTCGTCGTGGTCCTCCAGCTCGTGGCTCCTCCCCCTGGTTCGGATCGTCGTCACTACTTCGGGTCGGATCGGGTTGCCTCATCTGGGTCGGGTCGCGCCTTCTGATCGGGTCGGTTCGTCGCGCCCTAGTACCCATCGACTCGTGAGCTCCTCCTCCTGGTTCGGATCGTGAATACTCGTTGGTTCGGGTCGTGCTTCTACTGCCGGATCGTGCCACTTAGCTAAGTCATGACTAGTTCCTTCAAACGGATCGTGACGCCCATGCTGGAACGGGTCGAGTCGCGCTCCTCTCCACCGATCCGATCCGGATTCTGGGTCATTTCCTGCATGTTTCCTGCGACTGTTTCTATGCCATTCGACAGCGTTTTTGACCAATCTAACACTTCTAAACAATCATAAAGCATACCATATAGTCATAGCAAAATGTAGAATTGATCCCAAACATCAAAACATAAATCATAGCATGTAAAATGTATCAAACATACCCAAAATCCCATATTTCCCCTTAAGCATGTTTAGGTGAAAGTAATGATAGGATTAGCAAATCTTAACCAAATTAACCCAAATTCATATCAGAGGTCTAAAACATCATTCCGAATTTTATAAACATTTTTCCAGAATTTTATCATGTTTAAATTCGCTAATTAACACTAATCACCCCTAATTAGCCATAATTAGTGCAAAACTATGCAAATCACTCACCTTAGCCACAAAACAATCTAAGATCTGAAATAATTTCTCTGATTTGATGTGAATCTCAATCCCAAACAGCAGCTCCTATGTTGATTTGGTGAAGATCTTCCTTGATTAGGGGTTGCTAAGCCAAATCCTTGACCAAAAGATGATTTGGAGGTGATTTAGATGTTAGAGGCCATTTTTAGGGTTCCTTGGAGATAAGTGGAGGCTAGAAAACTGAAATGGAATGATTCTCCATCTCATTTCAGCCCTCCCATAACCCTAATCCCGAAATGGGTTATGGGCCTACTCACTAATCACCCGATTTGGCCCGGTTAAGCAGTTTTTCACCCTCCAAACCTTGTTTCAGCCATATCTCCCAAACGGTAAGTCCGTTTGGCTATCGTGACTAATCTACGGAAAGGTAAACCATCAAACGAATCCAACGGAAGTGGTATTAAGTCAAAATTCCTTTCCAATCAAAAGTTATGGCCAAAACAGTAACAACTAGGGGCAAAATGGTCATTTAAAAATCGACAAAAAACATGAACATGGAAAATGACTCTAATAGATGTTTCCCAAAGTTACATGACCATACGGCTTCATACGGGAAAGAAATAAATATTCTACGATCCCCCGATGCGTAGAATACGGTCATTACATTACTTGAGCACCAAGAAACCTACTTATTCGATGCAAACATCAAAGTTTAACTTATATTTTGAAACTTTCTTGATCTTATTGGCGCGGATCCAGGGTCCAAACGGTAGTATGCAAATGATGATTGTTATAGATGCTTTAAAATGTAGAATAGCAAACATGCGATAGTGTTTTACCTGATTACTTATTCACTAAGCAACCTGCTCAGTCAATATGAAAATATGAATATTCTACTAATATTTGAAAAATAAATCGTCTTATTCAGACAAATTCTACTCTCAAAGTCGAAACGTGTTTTTAAAAACACTATTATTTAATGATGAGTATTATATGTATTTGAAATGATAGAGTTTCAAACATGCAGAGTGTTTTACCTGATTACTTGAGCACCAAGAAACCTACTTATTCGATGCAAACATCAAAGTTTCAATTATAGTTTGAAACTTTGTTCACCTTATTGGCGCGCATCCAGGGTCCGAACGGTAATAAGCAAATGATAAGTGTTATAGATGCTTTAAAATGTAGAATAGAAAACATGCGGCAGTGTTTTACCTGATTACTTAGTCACTAATCAACTTGCTCAGTCAATATGAAAATATGAATATTCTACTAATATTTAAAAACTTTTTTGTCTTATCGCACAAATTCTACTCCCAAAGTCGAAACGTGTTTTTTAAAAACACTATTATTTAATGATGAGTATTATATATATTTGAAATGGTAGAGTTTCAAACATGCGGCAGTGTTTTAACTATTTACTTGAGCACCAAGAAACCTACTTATTTGATGCAAACATCAAAGTTTCACTTATATTTTGAAACTTTCTTGATCTTATTGGCGCGGATCCAGGGTCCAAACCGTAATATGCAAATGATGAGTGTTATATATGCTTTAAAATGTAGAATAGGAAACTTGCGGCAGTGTTTTACCTGATTAATTAGTCACTAAGCAACCTGCTCAGTCAATATCAAAATATGAATATTCTACTAATATTTGAAAACTTTTTCATCTTATTCACACAAATTCTACTCCCAAAGTTGAAACGAGTTTTTAAAAACACTATTATTTAATGATGAGTATTATATGTATTTGAAATGGTAGAGTTTCAAACATGCGGCAGTGATTTACCTGATTACTTGAGCACCAATAAACCTACTTATTCGATGCAAACATCAAAGTTTCACTTATATTTTGAAACTTTCTTGATCTTATTGGCGCGGATCCAGTGTCCAAACGGTAATATGCAAATGATGAGTGTTATGTATGCTTTAAAATGTTGAATAGAAAACATGCGGCAGTGTCCTGCCTGATTACTTAGTCACTAAGAAACCAACTCAGTCAATATGAAAATATGGATATTCTACTAATATTTGCAAACTTTTTTGTCTTATTCACACAAATTCTACTCCCAAAGTCGAAACGTGTTTTTAAAAACACGATTATTCAACGATAAGTATTATATGTATTTGAAACAGTAGAGTTTGAAACATGCGGCAGTGTTTTACCAGATTACTTGAGTACCAAGAAACCTACTTATTCGATGCAAACATTAAAATTTCACTTACATTTTGAAACTTTCTTGATCTTATTGGCGCGGATCCAGGTCCCAAACAGTAATATGCAAATGATGAGTGTTATAGATGCTTTAAAATGTAGAATAGCAAACATGCGGCAGTGTTTTACCTGATTACTTAGTAACTAAGCAACCTGCTCCGTCAATATGAAAATATGAATATTCTATTAATATTTGAAAACTTTTTCGTCTTATTCACACAAATTCAACTCCTAAAGCTGAGATGTGTTTTTAAAAACATTATTATTTAATGATGAGTATTATATGTATTTGAAATGGCAGTGTATCAAACATACGACATTGTTTTACCTGATTACTTGAGCACCAAGGAACCTACTTATTCGATGCAAACATCAAAGTTTCACTTATATTTTGAATCTTTCTTGATCTTATTGGCGCGGATCCAGGGTCCAAACGGTAGTATGCAAACGATGAGTGTTGTAGATGCTTTAAAATGTAGAATAGCAAACATGAGGTAGTGTTTTACCTGATTACTTAGTCACTAAACAACCTGCTTAGTCAATATGAAAATATGAATATTCTACTAATATTTGAAAACTTTTTCATCTTATTCACACAAATTCTACTCCCAAAGTCGAAACGTGTTTTTAAAAACACTATTATTAAGTGATGAGAATTGTATGTGTTTGAAATGGTAGAGTTTCAACCATGCAGCAGTGTTTTACCTGATTACTTAAGCACCAAAAAACCTACTTATTTGATGCAAACATCAAATTTATCTTATATTTTGAAACTCTCTTGATCTTATTGTCGCAATCAAGGGTCCAGACGGTAATATGCAAATGATGAGTGTTATTGATGCTTTAAAATGTTGAATAGCAAACATGTGGTAGTGTTTTGCCTGATTACTTAGTCACTAAGCAACCTACTCAGTAAATATGAAAATATGAATATTCTACTAATATTTGAAAAAAAATTCGTCTTATTCACACAAATTCTACTCCCAAATTCGAAACGTGTTTTCAAAAACACTATTATTTAATGATGAGTATTATATGTATTTGATATGGTAGTGTTTCAAACATGCGGCAGTATTTTACCTGATTACTTGAGCACCAAGAAACCTACTTATTCGATGCAAACATCAAAGTTTTACTTATATTTTGAAACTTTCTTGATCTTATTAGCGCTGATCCAGGGTCCAAACGGTAGTATGCAAATGATGAGTGTTATAAATGCTTTAAAATGTAGAATAGCAAACATGCGGCAGTGTTTTACCTGATTACTTAGTCACTAAGCAACCTGCTCAGTCAATATGAAAATATGAATATTCTACTAATATTTGAAAAAAAATTCGCCTTATTTACACAAATTCTACTCTCAAAGTCAAAACGTGTTTTTAAAAACACTATTATTTAATGATGAGTATTATATGTATTTGAAATGATAGAGTTTCAAAATGTGGCGCTGTTTTACCTGATTACTTGGGCACCAAGAAACCTACTTATTCGATGCAAACATCAAAGTTTCACTTATATTTTGAAACTTTCTTGATCTCGTTGGCGCGGATCCAGGGTCCGAACGGTAATATGCAAATCATGAGTGTTATAGATGCTTTAAAAGGCAGATTCTATTTAGACACCATAGATTACCATACATGCACCAAAAATAATTAAAAAGTCATATACACCACTTTTTACTTAGTAAACACCATGCATTTTCCAAAACTATCCACCTTTTGAAAAAAAATTACATTTTTTTCTTATTTTACTAACTTTCTCTCTCATGTTTCAATCAAACAAAAAAGTCATACTTTCAAAATTCCTAAATTTACTTCTGCACATTCCAAATTCATAAGCCACAAACAAAAGTAAAAATATTAGTTATCTTTGTATAGAAATTGGTAATTATTTTTTTGAGTATATTAAAAATTTGAACTGTGTAAATTTTATTGTTAAATTAAAACATGATTTGATTTAAGCAAAGGATTGAAGAATTTAACTCTTAATAACATTTATTTTAGTGATTAATTTTACAAATAAATATTGCTTGTAACAATATGAATATAATTTAATACTAAAAATAATTAAATTTTTAATTAATGATATGTATGCAACTTTACGAGAGAAATTATACTAGTAACATAATGCAAAAAAGAAAGAGTGGTAAACGATTTTCATTCTTTAATTTATATTCTTTTTTAATAAGGGCAATTTGGTCTTAAGTTATTTTTAAAATATCATGGTGTGAGAAAATAAATTTACGGTGTTTGAATAGAATTAGCCTCTTTAAAATGTAGAATAGCAAACATGAGGCAGTGTTTTACCTGATTACTTAGTCACTAAGCAACCTGCTCAGTCAATATGAAAATAAGAATATTCTACTAATATTTGAAAACTTTTTCGTCTTATTCACAGAAATTCTACTCCCAAAGTTGAAACGTGTTTTTTAAAGCACTATTATTTAATGATGAGTATTATATATATGTAACACCCCGTGTATTCTATAACGTTAAGCTTCACGAATTAAAAGTATAATTAATTATAAATGATGAAATCAAGGGAAATGGGTTACGCCATTGCGTTCGTCTCGAAATTCTACTTGAGATAGAGTCCGAGTTTGCGAAAAACGGATAACATATGAAGAAGATATGGACGAACGAAGTTGGGCGAAAAAACAGAAAACGGGTCAGAATGCACTGGCGCACTTGGGAAGTGCGCCAGAACAGAAATGAACTGGCGCACTTGGGAAGTGCGCCAGTACATTTTTACCCTGGCGCACCTGCCAAGTGCGCCCAGGTCAGAATGACCTGCTGGTCAGGTCTTGGCTGGCCTGATCAGGGTCTGGTCGAATTTCTGAGCCTTGCCTTGTCACTAGGGCTAGGTGTCAGCTCCTGGTTGGTCTCTCCTTCAAATGAACGGCTAATATTAATCCAAGCTCCATTGACGGTCCAAATCAATTCACAAACTCTATAAAAAGGACCTAAGACTCACCCTAATTCATACAAATAAAAATGAAAATGAGGTCGTCATGCTGCTGAGGAGAGACAAGGAGTAGCCGTCAAAATTGAGAGACGATTAGGAGACAATTCAAAAAAGCTTAAAGCAACGACAACTAAATCAAAACAACGCCTACAACAAAGGATAGCATCTCCAAATTCAGAATTCAGATTCCTGAATTGAAGATTCGTCATACGTTGTAAATAGAGCGCTATTCCGATGTGAATAAATAATTGTGTTTTGATTTGTGTAAAGTGAGAAATAGAATTGTACTTGATTTGTGGCGATAATAATCTATATTTGTATGTTGCTATGATTCTAATCGATTTGGAATGTTGTGGTATAATGACTGGATATTCGCAAATATGTAATTCATGTTTAAAACTACATGTTTGTGGTAGTTTATTACCACACCTATTGGATAATTGCAAGTATATGATTCATGTTGAAAGTAACGCCTATATGTTTGTGGTAGTTTATTTGAATTCATGCAATTATATGGTTCACTATTATGCCAACATAATATTTATTTTTTTATAATCACTTTTAGTGTAGTTGGATCCATTTGGGTATTATGACTCATATGAATTTATGTTGGAATTGGCATCATGTTTCAAGTGTAAAACCATAATTTTGTATTAGAGACAAAAGTAAGCATCTTTGTGAACTTGTGTTGACTCTATGAACATGACTAGACTATGTTTGGTGTTATGCCTAATTGAATAACATGTTTTAGGCCTATATTGTTATAAAAAATCATATGATAATATATGTGACACATAGCTAAGTTAGATTTACATTCCAATTGCAAGTTTGCATGAGTAAATTAAAAACCATGATTTCATGTTTAGGTATGTTTATATTATATGAGTAGATTAAAAACCAGGATTTCATGTTTAGGTATATTTATGCCATGATTATATGAATAGATCAAAAACCATGATTTCATGTTTAGGCATGTTTATGCCATGATTATATGAATAGATCAAAACAATGATTTCATGTTTAGGTATGCTTATGCCTTGATTACATGCTATTACAATGCAAGTTCACAAGTGCCTAATTTATGTTAATTTGTTCGCTATGTTGCAAGTTCATGCGTTCACACTCCCCTTTTTATGTTACTTAGAATATATAAACACCATGTTCTAAGCCTCCCCTTTTCCACGTGGCTAAGTTGGGTTTAAATGTTAAACCTAACATATGTTATATTGTAGCGAACGTATAAAATGGTGGTAATGGCGTTTGGGTTAAAATATAAAACATATGTATTGGCATGTTTGACGCATGCCAACGATCTTGAACAAAAAAACAATTAAGTGGTGTAAATTAATTTCACCCAATAAAAATGAATTTGAATAATGGGCCGCAAATATTTACATATAAAAAGAAAAGAGACAAAATATGTAAATTTAGAAAATACAATGTGTTTAACCCGAGGTTGGATTGAGTTGTGATGTAAACCTGCCAGGAAACGCCCGGCTGTCCAGTAGTCACAACAATACCTGTCCAATGTGGGTGGTTAAACACGGAGCCCAATAAAGACCCGAGGTTAGACTGAGTTGTGGCGTAAGACTGCCCGAACCCAACCGGCAACAGGCAGCTACAACAATATCTGTTTAATGTGAGAGGTCGAGGCTTTAATAAGACAATTAAGGCTGAGTCAGGATTGATCGGATTAAGTAAATTGAATTAATACTTAATCAAAATGGAACATGCTAAACTATGCAGATTGATTGGGGGTTAGGTTTACAAAACACTTAACCAACTTAGCATGTTGGCTAGAAATAGAAAACCTAGTAGCGAGGGACCCTTTTCAGCAGTAACCCTACAAGGTGTATCAGGATACCATGAACTAGGCAGGGTGGGGCACGATTACTGGGTTGACTGTAAGAGGTCAAATCGACGGCGGTGGTGCAGCAGTGTAGGTTCTAACGGGGTGCGGGCCTGCACACACTCCCGCGTAGAAAAATAAGGCACTGGGCACCAGTAGCATACCTGTGCATCCTAGGATTGTGTCGGGCTGCCACCATGGGACTTGATACACCCCATGGTGGGACCAGCATAGGTAACTACAACAACGGGGGCCATAAGACACATGTAACTACGTGAGTAGGAGCCGATCATCTGAAATGGATCACTTCACCCTGATTATGGGGTGCCTGTTGGGTACTAGTTTATATGGGTACAGAGATTAATATGGGGTACGATAGTATATTCGACTCTAGACAACTTAACTTAGTTTAGGGCACTTTCCCATTTCCAGTTTATACTTATCATACCCAGTTCTTTATTCATAGACTCAATAGTCGTAGACTTACTCAGGCTTTACGTCTGACTCTACTTTTCTTTCGTCTTCTTTTCTTTCGTCTTCTTTTCTTTCGTTTCTCCCCTCAGGTCCACAGGGAGGGAATACCGCAGCTTGACCAGCTTTCACATCCAGCTTGAAAAGAAAGAATGTATTGCTTTGATCTTTTTCGTTTTGGAGTATGGCTTTGGACAACAATTATGGGACTTATGCAGTTTATTTATGTTTTCTTTATGCTTCTTTATATAATGTAATCAAGACAGTTATGAAGATGATATGTTTTTGGAAGTATTGTAAGACAAATTATGACATGGTTTGTGTAACACATATTTTGTTGAAATAAAAGTTGTTGTTGTTTTCCGCTGTTCAAAAATATGTGTTCTTATATATGTCTTGTATATCTGTGACTTATACTTATAAACCTCCACCAAAATTAAGGCATTCCCTTTGAGAGTGACCTTAACACAGGTGGGGTGTTTCACTTGGTATCAGAGCATAGGTTTACTAGATAAGATAAAAAGTTTTGAAAAATTCATTTCCAAAAAGAAAAATTTAAAGAAGCATTTTTAAAGATAAAATGTTATTTTATTTTAAAAAGGCAAAGTCCCCCAAAGCCATAGGTACTATCTTTTATCCTTCATTTTGAATCTATCCTTTTTGTTTCAGCATGTCCGAAGAACTTAGCTTGCGAGAGGTTGTACCAATACCTGGTTGGTTTAGACGATTCTTAGAAGCGAGGGCCACTCAGCCAGGTCCTACCGTTCCCCATCCTCCAGCTGCAGGAAATCATCCAGCTGCAGCAGCACCTCTTCCTCCACCTCCTCCACGGGGTAATACTTTTGCTAAGATATGTAAAGATTTTAAAGCTATGGGAGGAAAGAACTTTCATGGAACCGAGTCCTTCGTGACAGCCAGGAATTGGCTGAAGGAAACCGAGGACTTATTCGTCATCTTTGAGGTAGAAGATAGGCAGAAGGTACAACTGGCAGTATGGCTACTTAAAGGCGAGGCTTCCTATTGGTGGGAAGTCACCAATGCAGAAAGGCCAGTGGAAACATGGGAGGAATTTAGGGAAAGGTTTGAGGCTAAATTTCTCTCAGAAGCTGAAAGGAGTCTTCAATTGGAAAAATTCTTATTTCTTAAGCAAGGGAACATGACAGTCAAAGAGTATGTTAATCAGTTCGATCAGCTGGCTAGGTTCGGACTGGACCTAGTTAACACTCCACACAAGAAGGCTCTTCGCTTTGTCAAGGGGTTGAATGAGCCATTACACAGTTTGGCCATGACCCATATACCCATGGGAGCTACGTATGAAAGGTTGGTGCAGAAGGCATTGCTGAACGAAGAGGATAAGGGCAAGAAGGAGAAAAAGGCAGAAAGCTCTTAAGGGAAGAAAGAGGGTTTACAGCCTAATAAGAGAGACTTTAAGAAGGGCGGGAAAGACAACAAAGAGAAGAGGAAGTGTAATTTCTGTGGCAAAGGGGGGCACTTAGTGAAAGATTGCCGGAAAAAGAAGGCCAAGATGAATGGTGTGTGCTTTTCTTGCGGCGAGACAGGCCACATGGCTAAGGATTGCCCAAAGATACGAGTGTAGGGGCAGAGGATGGATCCACCTCAGGGGCACAGGTTCATGTGCTAGAAGCGCCACCTCTGCAACAGCGAGGTATAAATACTTCTGTAGAAAGCGTAGTTTATCTTTATGATCACCCAGTTCGCACTTTATTTGATTCTGGCGCATCACACTCCTTTATTTCATCTGCTTTAGTAGAATCTCTGCACCTAGAAACTAGTATGGTAGAGGACCCCTTAATTGTTTCAAATCCAATAGGGGGCCCAGCTCATCTTTTTATGATCTGTGTAGGATTGAAAATTTCTATTCTAAGCGTAGAATTTAGATGTAGTGCCTTTGTTTTGGGCTTCTCGGGATATGGTTTGATTTTGGGCATGAATTGGCTATCCAGTAATGGTACCATCCTTGATTGTGAGAAAAGGGTTGTTAGGCTCCTGAGCCAGCTCGGTAACACTTTGGAAATTACTTGTAATGCCTCGTATGCGGTTATGCTTAGTTATCTTGAATCGCTAGATGCCTCTGTCGACAATTTGCAATCAGTTAGAGTAGTCCGGGAATATCCGGATGTCTTCGAAGAGGTGAAGGGCTTGCCTCCGAAGCGGGAGATAGACTTCTGCATATATCTTGTAGATAATGCAAAGCCCGTTGCGTTGCCCGTTAGATACATGGCTCCACGGGAAAGGAAGGAGCTCAGTAAACAGATTAAAGAGCTTCTAGAGAAGGGGTTCATTAGAAGGAGCATTTCATAATGGGGCGCTCCGGTGGTGTTCGCTACAAAGGCGGATGGTTCACTCCGTCTGTGTGTTGATTATAGGGAGCTCAACAAGCTAACGAAAAAGAATAGGCACCCTCTCCCCAGAATTGACGATCTGTTTGATCAGCTTGTAGGAGCATCTGTTTTCTCCCAACTCGATTTGGCAACCGGTTTTCATCAGCTAAGGGTGGCTGAAGATAACATCGATAAGACAGCATTCAGAACCCTAAACGACTTCTTTGAATGGCTTGTCATGCCTTTTGGCTTGACAAACGCACCCGCTTACTTCGTGGACCTAATGAGTAGGGCATTCAGAGATTTCCTCAACAAGTTCGTAGTGGTTTTCGTAGACGATATCTTGATCTTCTCAAAGAGTGAAGAGGAGCATGCCCAGCACCTAAGGGCAATCATGGAAACTCTGCGAGTCCATCAGCTAAAAGCCAAATTCTCCAAATGCCACTTTTGGAGAGAAGAAGTGAGGTTCCTTGGGCACATAGTATCCAAAGAAGGGTTAGCTGTGGACCCTGCTATGGTAGTAGCGGTACAGGATTGGAAGACACCAAGGAATGCAACTGAGGTCCGAAGTTTTCTAGGACTGGCAGGTTTCTATCGAAAGTTCATAAGGGATTTTGCGAAAATCTCAGCTCCGCTCACAAGGCTGACCAAGAAGAATCTAGTGTTCAATTGGGACTTGGATTGCGAGTTTGCTTTCCAATGGCTAAAAAGGGCTCTTACAACAACCCCAGTTTTGACGTTGCCAGATGGAAGCAAGATGTTCACAGTTTATACAGATGCATGTAGGACAGAGCTAGGCGCTGTCTTAATGCAAGAAGGAAGGGTAGTAGCTTATGGCAGAAGACAATTAAAAGTTCATGAAAAGAACTACCCGACCCTCGATCTTGAGTTAGCCGCCATCGTCTTTGCACTCAAGTCTTGGAGAAACTATCTCCTAGGTGAGAAGTTCGAACTTTACACTGGTCATAAATCGTTGAAATATCTTTTCTCGTAGAAAGATCTTAACTTGAGGCAACAGAGATGGATGGAGTTTCTTGCCTCGTACGATTTCGAGATCTCCTACACTCCGGGCAAAGGCAACGTAGTGGCAGACGTGTTGAGCCGAAAGAAACTAACCCTAACCCCGCTGTTTGTTGAAAGACAAAGCCTTGAGTTTATAGCCAGCTTTGACTTTAGACCCTCCTCCGATTTTGTACCGGGCTTTCTAGCATCTCTCGAAGTACGCCCAGCTTTAGTGGACTCAATAGGGACAACACAACGCGAAGACCCTCAGCTTGTGGAGACGATTGATAGGCTAATTAGGGGTGAGACTTCAAGTCACCTCAGCAGATACTCCATCGACGATAAGGGTTGGCTAAGGCGAGACGGAAGACTATGCGTCCCACAAACAAGGGATTTGGTAAAGACGGTTCTCGGGGAAGCACATCACTCCAAGATGACGATACACCCAGGCCGGGATAAAATGTACAAGAACATAAAGAGAACTTTCTTTTGGAACGGCATGAAGAAGGACGTGGTAGATTTCGTTTCTAAGTGTATGGTATGCCAACAGGTTAAGGCGGAACAGAAAAAGCCTGGCGGTCTGCTCCATCCTCTAGAGGTCCCTCAGTGGAAGTGGGATAGCATCTCAATGGACTTCATTGATGGGCTGCCTAGGTCTAGAAGAGGCAATACTAGCATTTGGGTAATAGTGGATAGGATTACTAAAAGCGCCCACTTTTTACCTGTTAAGAGTAAAAGAACTGCCTCATCCCTAGCATCTCTTTACCTCAAGGAAATTGTTTGACTCCATGGAATACCCTCCAGCATTGTTAGTGAACGAGACCCAATCTTCACAAGTGAGTTTTGGCGGAGTCTGCAAGAAGCGGTAGGCACACAGTTATGCTTGAGCACAGCATATCACCCCCAAACCGACGGCCAGACGGAAAGAGTGAACAGAGTTTTGGACGACCTTTTAAGACTATGCATCCTTGACTTCGGAGGGAAGTGGGAAGACCATCTTCCTTTGGTGGAATTTGCCTACAACAACACCTACCAAGAAACCATCGGAATGGCACCCTGTGAAGCTTTATATGGAAGACCGTGCCGATCGCCCACATGTTGGTGGGAGTCTACTGATAAACTCATACTTGGGCCAGATATGATCCGAGAGACTTAAGAAAAAGTAGACTTAATATGGAGAAGAATGAAGACAACCCAAGACAGACAAAAATTCTATGCCGATAAGAGGAGGACCGACCTTGAATTTGAGATTGGGGACAGAGTTTTTCTTAAGGTATCTCCGCTAAGGAACGTTGTTCGTTTTGGAACCACAGGGAAGCTAGCACAAAGGTTCATAGGGCCATTCCCTATCATCGAGAAAATTGGGAAATGGCCTATAGATTAGAGCTACCCGAAAAGCTGGTCGGAATCCACAACGTCTTTCACGTTTCGCACCTCCGAAAATGACTACATGAATCTGCTGAAGTGGTAGAGCCAAATATCCTAGAAGAAGATGAAGTGGAACGCGAAGCAACCATGAGGAAAGTTCCAACCCGCATATTAGGAACGGAAGTGAAGAAGCTACGAAACCGCGAAGTCAAGCTCGTCAAAGTTCAGTGGAGCGACGCCGAGGGAGACACAACTTGGGAAACTGAAGCTAGAATACGTGCTGCCTACCCTTTTCTTTTCGAGGGTACATCTTTGATCTTTCTTTTTCCTTAAGTTGCGCTTTTTTCTTTCTTTTTAGGTATATCTCCTCGACCTTATCTTTTAGGTAGAAACTCTTTGGATGAAAACATGTAATTGAAACATGTTATGGATGATGGTTGCAAGTGGTTGCAAGTGATTGCTAGTTGTTGCTCGTGGTTGCATATACACACACAATTTAGGTTTTAGATTGGCTCAATCACTTCATATTACATATGCATATATATATATATGTGTGTGTGTGTGTTTGCAATCATATATGGCTGAAGTTTAATGTGTTGTCATATGGATGTTGCATTTGTATGAATGATTGTGCACTCATGTAGAATCATGAATAGGAAAATTTGCATACATAATGGATTCATGACACTTACATAATTTGCATTAAGGAGGTCAACTGAATCAGTAGACCGACTGATTTTTCATTAGATAAGTACATGTACACACACTTCGCATATGATCATGAAGCATTAGAAGTCTTTTAAGGACAATGGATGCTCTTGTTTGATGGATGAGTAGATGGATGTTTGGATGTTAAGATATAAATTCTTCCTAACTTGAAGATTTCAAGGAGGAAATCCTTTTAAGTGGGGGAGAATGTAACACCCCGTGTGTTCTATAACGTTAAGCTTCACGAATTAAAAGTATAATTAATTATAAATGATGAAATCAAGGGAAATGGGTTATGCCATTGCATTCGTCTCGAAATTCTACTTGAGATAGAGTCTGAGTTTGCGAAAAACGGATATCACATGAAGAAGATATAGACGAACGAAGTTGGGCGAAAAACCAGAAAACGGGTCAGAATGCACTGGCGCACTTGGGAAGTGCGCCAGAACAGAAATGAACTGGTGCACTTGGGAAGTGCGCCAGCACATTTTTAGCCTGGTGCACCTGCCAAGTGTGCCCAGGTCAGAATGACCTGCTGGTCAGGTCTTTGCTGGCCTGATCAGGGTCTGGTCGAATTTCTGAGCCTTGCCTTGTCACTAGGGCTAGGTGTCAGCTCCTAGTTGGTCTCTCCTACAAATGAACGGCTAATATTAATCCAAGCTCCATCGATGGTCCTAATCAATTAACAAACTCTATAAAAAGGACCTAAGACTCACCCTAATTCATACAAATAAAATTGAGAAAGAGACTGTCATGCTGCTGAGGAGAGACAAGGAGTAGCCGTCAAAATTGAGATACGATTAGGAGACAATTCAAAAAAAGCTTAAAGCAACGACAACTAAATCAAAACAACGCCTACAACAAAGGATAGCATCTCCAAATTCAGAATTCAGATTCCTGAATTGAAGATTCGTCATACGTTGTAAGTAAAGTGTTATTCCGATGTGAATAAATAATTGTGTTTTGATTTATGTAAAGTGAGAAATAGAATTGTACTTGATTTGTGGCGATAATAATCTATATTTGTATGTTTCTATGATTCTAATCGATTTGGAATGTTGTGGTATAACGATTGGATATTCGCAAGTATGTAATTCATGTTGAAAACTACATGTTTGTGGTAGTTTATTACAACACCTATTGGATAATTGCAAGTATATGATTCATGTTGAAAGTAACGCCTATATGTTTGTGGTAGTTTATTTGAGATTCATGTAAGTATATGGTTCACTATTATGCCAACATAATATATATATTTTTATAATCACTTTTAGTGTAGTTGGATCCATTTGGGTATTATGACTCATATGAATTTATGTTGGAATTGGCATCATGTTTCAAGTGTAAAACCATACTTTTGTATTAGAGACAAAAGTAAGCATCTTTGTGAACTTGTGTTGACTCTATGAACATGACTAGACTATGTTTGGTGTTATGCCTAATTGAAAAACATGTTTTAGGCCTATATTGTTATCAAAAATCATATGATAATATATGTGACACATAGCTATGTTAGATTTACATTCCGATTGCAAGTTTGCATGAGTAAATTAAAAACCATGATTTCATGTTTAGGTATGTTTATATTATATGAGTAGATTAAAAACCATGATTTCATTTTTAGGTATATTTATGCCATGATTATATGAATAGATCAAAAACCATGATTTCATGTTTAGGCATGTTTATGCCATGATTATATGAATAGATCAAAAACCATGATTTCATGTTTAGGTATGCTTATGCCTTGATTACATGCTATTACAATGCAAGTTCACAAGTGCCTAATTTATGTTAATTAGTTCGCTATGTTGCAAGTTCATGCGTTCACACTCCCCTTTTTATGTTACTTAGAATATATAAACACCATGTTCTAAGCCTCCCCTTTTCATGTGGCTAAGTTGGGTTTAAATGTTAAACCCAACATATGTTATATTGTAGCGAACGTATAAAACGAGGGTAATGACGTTTGGGTTAAAATATAAAACATATGTGTTGGCATGTTTGACGCATGCCAACGATCTTGAAAAAAAACAATTAAGTGGTGTAAATTAATTTCACCCAATAAAGATGAATTTGAATAATGGGCCGCAAATATTTACATATAAAAAGAAAAGAGACAAAATATGTAAATTTAGAAAATACGATGTGTTTAACCCGAGGTTGGATTGAGTTGTGATGTAAACCTGCCCGCAACCGCCCGGTTTTCCAGTAGTCACAACAATACCTATCCAATGTGGGTGGTTAAACACGGAGCCCAATAAAGACCCGAGGTTAGACTGAGTTGTGGCGTAAGACTGCCCGGACCCAACCGGCAACAGGCAGCCACAACAATATCTGTCTAATGTGAGAGGTCGAGGCTTTAATAAGACAATTAAGGCTGAGTCAGGATTGATAGGATTAAGTAAATTGAATTAATACTTAATCAAAATGGAACATGCTAAACTATGTAGATTGATTGGGGGTTAGGTTTACAAAACACTTAACCAACTTAGCATGTTGGCTAGAAATAGAAAACCTAGTAGCGGGGGACCCTTTTCAGCAGTAACCCTACAAGGTGTATCCGGATACCCTGAACTAGGCAGGGTGAGGCACGATTACTGGGCTGACTGTAAGAGGTCAAATCGACGGCGGTGGTGCAGCAGTGTAGGTTCTAACGGGGTGCGGTCGTGCACACACTCCGGCGCAGAAAAATAAGGCACTGGGCACCAGTAGCATACCTGTGCATCCTAGGATTGTTTCGAGCCGCCACCATGGGACTTGATACACCCCATGGTGGGACCAGCATAGGTAACTACAACAACGTGAGCCGTAAGACACATGTAACTACGTGAGTAGGAGCCGATCATCAGAAATGGATCACTTCACCCTGATTATGGGGTGCCTGTTGGGAACTAGTTTATATGGGTACGGAGATTAATATGGGGTACGATAGTATATTCGACTCTAGACAACTTAACTTAGTTTAGGGTGCTTTACCATTTCCAGTTTATACTTATCATACCCAGTTCTTTATTCATAGACTGAATAGTCCTAGACTTACTCGGGCTTTACGTCTGACTCTACTTTTCTTTCGTCTTCTTTTCTTTCGTTTCCCCTCCAAGTCCATAGGGAGGGAATACCGCAGCTTGACCAGCTTTCACATCCAGCTTGAAGAGAAAGAATGTATTGCTTGGATCTTTTTCGTTTTGGACTATGGCTTTGGACAGCAATTATGGGACTTATGCAGTTTATTTATGTTTTCTTTATGCTTCTTTAAATAATGTAATCAAGACAGTTATGAAGATGTTATGTTTTTGGAAGTATTGTAAGACAAATTATGACATGGTTTGTGTAACACGTATTTTGTTGAAATAAAAGTTGTTGTTTTCCGCTGTTCAAAAATATGTGTTCTTATATATGTCTTGTATATCTGTGACTTATACTTATAAACCTCCACCAAAATTAGGGCATTCCCTTTGAGAGTGACCTTAACGGAGGAGGAGTGTTTCAATATATTTGAAATGGTATAGTTTCAAACATGCGACAGTGTTTTACCTGATTACTTGAGCACCAAGAAACCTACTTATTCGATGCGAACATCAAAGTTTCACTTATATTTTGAAACTTTCTTAATCTTATTGGCATGGATCCAGGTTCCAAACCGTAATATGCAAATGATGAGTGTTATAGATGCTTTAAAATGTAGAATAGCAAACATGCGGCAGTGTTTTACCTGATTAATTAGTCACTAAGCAACCTACTCAGTCAATATGAAAATATGAACATTTTGTAATATTTGAAAACTTTTTCGTCTTATTCACACAAATTCTACTCCCAAAGTCGAAACGTGTTTTTAAAAACACTATTATTTAATGATGAGCATTATATGCATTTGAAATGGTAGAGTTTCAAACATTAGGCAGCGTTTTACCTGATTACTTGAGCACCAAGAAACCTACTTATTCGATGCAAACATCAGAGTTTCACTTTTATTTTGAAACTTTCTTCACCTTATTAGCGCGGATCCAGGGTCCAAACTGTAATTCGCAAATGATGAGTGTTATAGATGCTTTAGAATGTAGAATAGCAAAAATGCGGCACTGTTTTACCTGATTACTTAGTCACTAAGCAACCTGCTCAGTCAATATGAATATTCTACTAATATTTGAAAACTTTTTGGTCTTATTCACACAAATTCTACTCCCAAAGCCAAAACGCGTTTTTAAAAACACTATTATTTAATGATGACTATTATATATATATTTGAAATGGTAGAGTTTCAAAACTGCGGCAATGCTTTACCGAATTACTTGAGCACCAAGAAACCTACTTATTCGATGCAAACATCAAAGTTTCACTTATATTTTGAATCTTTCTTGATCTTAATGGCGCGGATCCAGGGTCCAAACGGTAATATGCAAACGATGAGTTTTATAGATGCTTTAAAATATGGAATAACAAACATGAGTAAGTGTTTTACCTGATTACTTAGTCACTAAGAAAACTGCTTAGTCAATATGAAAATATGAATATTCTACTAATATTTGAAAACTTTTTCATCTATTCACACAAATTCTACTCCCAAAGTCGAAACGTGTTTTTAAAAACACTATTATTTAGTGATGAGTATTGTATGTATTTGAAATGGTAGAGTTTCAAACATGCGGCAGTGTTTTACCTGATTACTTAAGCACCAAAAAACCTACATATTCGATGCAAACATCAAAGTTTAACTTATATTTTGAAACTTTCTTGATTCTATTATCACGAATCCAGGGTCCAGAAGGTAATATGCAAAAGATGAGTGTTATAGATGCTTTAAAATGTTGAATAGCAAACATGCGGCAGTGTTTTACCTGATTACTTTGTCACTAAGAAACCTGCTCATTCAATATGAAAATATGAATATTCTACTAATATTTGAAAACTTTTTCGTCTTATTCACACAAATTCTACTCCAAAAGACGAAACATGTTTTTAAAAAAACTATTATTTAATGATGAGTATTATATGTATTTGAAATGGTAGAGTTTCAAACATGCGGCAGTGTTTTACCTGATTACTTAAGCACCAAGAAACCTACTTATTCGATGCAAACATCAAAGTTTCACTTATATTTTGAAACTTTCTTGATCTTATTGGCAAGGTTCCAGTGTCCAAACGGTAATATGCAAATGATGAGTGTTATAGATGCTTTAAAATGTAGAATAGAAAACATGCGGCAGTGTCTTGCCTGATTACTTAGTCACTAAGCAACCTGCTCAGTCAATACGAAAATATGAATATTCTACTAATATTTGAATTTTTTTTTTGTCTTATTCACACAAATTCTACTCCCAAAGTCGAAACGTGTTTTTAAGAACAATATTATTTAATGATGAGTATTATATGTATTTGAAACAGTAGAGTTTCAAACATGCGGGAGTGTTTTACCTGATTACTTGAGCACCAAGAAAAGTACTTATTTGATGCAAACATTGAAATTTCACTTACATTTTGAAACTTTCTTGATCTTGTTGGCGCGGATCCAGGGTCCAAACATAAATATGCAAATGATGAGTGTTATAGATGGTTTAAAATTTAGAATAGCAAACATGCGGCAGTGTTTTACATGACTACTTAGTAACTAAGCAACCTGCTCAGTCAATATGAAAATATGAATATTCTATAAATATTTGAAAACTTTTTCGTCTTATTCACACAAATTCTACTCCTAAAGCTAAGACGTGTTTTTTAAACAATATTATTTAATGATGAGTATTATATGTATTTGAAATGGTAGTGTATCAAACATGAGGCATTGTTTTACCTGATTACTTGAGCATCAAGGAACCTACTTATTCGATGCAAACATCAAAGTTTCACTTATATTTTGAATCTTTCTTGATCTTATTGGCGTGGATCCAGGGTCCAAACGGTAATATGCAAACGATGAGTGTTATAGATGCTTTAAAATATAGAATAGCAAACATGAGGCAGTGTTTTACCAGATTACTTCGTCACTAAACAACCTGCATAGTCAATATGAAAATATGAATATTCTACTAATATTTGAAAACTTTTTCATCTTATTCACACAAATTCTACTCCCAAAGTCAAAACGTGTTTTTAAAAACACTATTATTAAGTGATGTGTATTGTATGTGTTTGAAATGGTAGAGTTTCAAATATGCAGCAGTGTTTTACCTGATTACTTAAGCACCAAAAAACAAACTTATTTGACGCAAACATCAAATTTTAACTTATATTTTGAAACTTTCTTGATCTTATTGTCGCCAATCCAGGGTCCAGACGGTAATATGCAAATGTTGAGTGTTATAGATGCTTTAAAATGTTGAATAGCAAACATGTGGCAGTGTTTTACCTGATTACTTAGTCACTAAGCAACCTACTCAGTCAATATGAAAATATGAATATTCTACTAATATTTGAAAAAAAATTCGTCTTATTCACACAAATTCTACTCCCAAATTTGAAACGTGTTTTCAAAAACACTATTATTTAATGATGAGTATTATATGTATTTGATAAGGTAGAGTTTCAAACATGCGGCAGTGTTTTACCTGATTACTTGAGCACCAAGAAACCTACTTATTCGATGCAAACATCAAAGTTTTAATTATATTTTGAAACTTTCTTGATCTTATTAGCGCAGATCCAGGGTCCAAACGGTAGTATGCAAAAGATGAGTGTTATAGATGCTTTAAAATGTAGAATAGCAAACATGCGGCAGTGTTTTACCTGATTACTTAGTCAATAAGCAACCTCCTCAGTCAATATGAAAACATGAATATTCTACTAATATTTGAAAAAAATTCGTCTTATTCACACAAATTCTACTCTCAAAGTCGAAACGTGTTTTTAAAAACACTATTATTTAATGATGAATATTATATGTATTTGAAATGATAGAGTTTCAAAATGCGGCGATGTTTTACCGGATTACTTGAGCACCAAGAAACCTACTTATTCGATGCAAACATCAAATTTTCACTTATATTTTGAAACTTTCTTGATCTCGTTGGCGCGGATCCAGGGTCCGAAAGGTAATATGCAAATCATGAGTGTTATAGATGCTTTAAAATGTAGAATAGCAAACATGCGGCAGTGTTTTACCTGATTACTTAGTCACTAAGCAACCTGCTCAGTCAATATGAAAATATGAATATTCTACTAATATTTGAAAACTTTTTCGTCTTATTCACAGAAATTCTACTCCCAAAGTTGAAACATGTTTTTTAAAACACTATTATTTAATGATGAGTATTATATATATTTGAAATGGTATTGTTTCAAACATGCGGCATTTTTTTACCTGATTACTTGAGCACCAAGAAACCTACTTATTCGATGCAAACATCAAAGTTTCACTTATATTTTGAAACTTTCTTAATTTTATTGGCGCGGATCCAGGTTCCAAACCGTAATATGCAAATGATGAGTGTTATAGATGCTTTAAAATGTAGAATAACAAACATGCGGCAGTGTTTTACCTCATTAATTAGTCACTAAGCAACCTACTTCAGTCAATATGAAAATATGAATATTCTGCTAATATTTGAAAACTTTTTCGTCTTACTTACACAAATTCAACTCCCAAAGTCGAAACGTGTTTTTAAAAACACTATTATTTAATGATGAGTATTATATGTATTTGAAATGGCAGAGTTTCAAACATACGGCAGTGTTTTACCTGATTACTCGAGCACTAAGAAACCTACTTATTCGATGCAAACATCAAAGTTTCACTTATATTTTGAAACTTTCTTCACCTTATTGGCGCAGATCCAGGGTCCAAACTGTAATTCGCAAATGATGAGTGTTATAGATGATTTAGAATGTAGAATAACAAAAATGCGGCACTGTTATACCTGATTACTTAGTCAGTAAGCAACATGCTCAGTCAATATGAATATTCTACTAATATTTGAAAACTTTTTGGTCTTATTCACACAAATTCTACTCCGAAAGTCAAAACGCGTTTTTAAAAACACTATTATTTAATGCTGAGTATTATATATATTTGAAATGGTGGAGTTTCAAAACTGCGGCAATGTTTTACCTGATTACTTGAGCACCAAGAAACCTACTTATTCGATGCAAACATCAAAGTTTCACTTATATTTTGAAAATCTCTTGATCTTATTGGCGTGGATGTAGGGTCCAAATGGTAATATGCAAATGATGAGTGTTATAGACGCTTTAAAATGTAGAATAGCAAACATGCGGCAGTGTTTTACCTGATTACTTAGTCACTAAGCAACCTGCTCAGTCAATATGAAAATATGAATATTCTACTAATATTTGAAAAAAATTCGTCTTATTCACACAAATTCTACTCTCAAAGTCGAAACGTGTTTTTAAAAACACTATTATTTAATGATGAGTATTATATGTATTTGAAATGATAGAGTTTCAAAATGCGGCGATGTTTTACCTGATTACTTGAGCACCAAGAAACCTACTTATTCGATGCAAACATCAAAGTTTCACTTATATTTTGAAACTTTCTTGATCTCGTTGGCGCGTCCAGGGTCCGAACGGTAATATGCAAATCATGAGTGTTATAGATGCTTTAAAATGTAGAATAGCAAACATGCCGCCGCGTTTTACCTGATTACTTAGTCACTAAGCAACCTGCTCAGTCAATATGAAAATATGAATATTCTACTAATATTTGAAAACTTTTTCGTCTTATTCACAGAAAGTCTACTCCCAAAGTTGAAACATGTTTTTTAAAACACTATTATTTAATGATGAGTATTATATATATTTGAAATGGTATAGTTTCAAACATGCGGCATTTTTTTACCTGATTACCTGAGCACCAAGAAACCTACTTATTCGATGCAAACATCAAAGTTTCACTTATATTTTGAAACTTTCTTAATCTTATTGGCGCGGATCCAGGTTCCAAACCGTAATATGCAAATGATGAGTGTTATAGATGCTTTAAAATGTAGAATAACAAACATGCGGCAGTGTTTTACCTCATTAATTAGTCACTAAGCAACCTACTTTTGTCAATATGAAAATATGAATATTCTGCTAATATTTGAAAAAATTCCTTATTATTTACACAAATTCTACTACCAAAGTCGAAACTTGTTTTTAAAAACACTATTATTTAATGATGAGTATTATATGTATTTGAAATGGCAGAGTTTCAAACATACGGCAGTGTTTTACCTGATTACTCGAGCACCAAGAGACCTACTTATTCGATGCAAACATCAAAGTTTCACTTATATTTTGAAACTTTCTTCACCTTATTGGCGCGGATCCAGGGTCCAAACTGTAATTTGCAAATGATGAGTGTTATAGATGCTTTAGAATGTAGAATAACAAAAATGCAGCACTGTTTTACCTGATTACTTAGTCAGTAAGCAACCTGCTCAGTCAATATGAATATTCTACTAATATTTGAAAACTTTTTGGTTTTATTCACACAAATTCTACTCCCAAAGTCAAAACGCGTTTTTAAAAACACTATTATTTAATGCTGAGTATTATATATATTTGAAATGGTAGAGTTTCAAAACTGCGGCAATGTTTTACCGGATTACTTGAGCACCAAGAAACCTACTTATTCGATGCAAACATCAAAGTTTCACTTATATTTTGAAAATCTCTTGATCTTACTGGCGCGGATGCAGGGTCCAAATGGTAATATGCAAATGATTTGTGTTATAGACGCTTTAAAATGTAGAATAGCAAACATGCGGCAGTGTTTTACCTGATTACTTAGTCACTAAGCAACCTGCTCAGTCAATATGAAAATATGAATATTAAACTAATATTTGAAAACTTTTTCATCTTATTAACACAAATTCTACGCCCAAATTCAAAACGTGTGTAACAACCCGGAAATGCGAGCCAGTTTAAATTTTTTATTTTGGCAATTTTAGCGAATTTTGAATATTTAAAATGATTATTTTAAATAATAACAACGAGAAATTTATTTTGAATTGAATTAGAACGTATATATTTATATACGTCATTATTAGAATATAAATATTTATTTATATATAGAAAAGGAATTGAAAATGGCCCTGTAGTTCGATAATTCGATTTCAAACTTCAATTGAATGTACCGGGTGCAAAATAAACCGGATTTTAACGAAACCAAAAATAATGGAATCTAATTGGGAATATATTTCCAACGAATCCGAAAAATATAAAATTCATAGCGGGAATCAAAAGATATGTCCAGTTGAAATTTCAGAATAGTCGCTATGGAATTCTGGCCCTTAAAAATAGCCATTTTGCAAATGACCTCGGATTTCGACGAAACCACTTTTTTTGGATCCATGATGTCAAGTTATTGCTAGATTCCAATTTTCATAATTTTTCGAATCAATATGTGAGCGTGGCGAAGGAAAACGCGTTTGACCAGTTTCAGTTGATTTTAATCGACTGGAAAATGACCATTTTTCCAACAGTCTTAGAATTCGACGAAATTAGTTTTGTTAGGACCGTATCGTATATACGAAGCTAGAAAATATTTTGTTGGAATTTTTCGAGTTAGTATGTGGCCCCGGTAAATTGAAATACGCATTCAAATTCAATATATAGAGTTATATGTTGATTTTGACGAAAACTGATCGAAACGATCGAATCAGCCTAAGATTCATATCCCATTGTGTTCGGAATGGGGGTAATTAGCTATGGACGACAGGCGGTGGGCCTCGTTTAGAGGTCGAAAATAAAAGTTGCTTTTTGGGAGATAATTAAATAAAATAATTAAAATAATCTCCCCTTCCTCCTTTATACTATCAGGCCCCCCTCCTTTCATTAGCAGATCGATATAAAAAAAGAGAGAAAAGGAAGGAGGACGCGCTCCTCCCAGCAGCGCGTCGCCGGAGTCCACGCCGCCGCCAGGAGGCGCAGCCCCCCTAGCCTCCCTCCTCACCATCCTCTCGTGCCCCCGACCTCTTCTCCCCCCTTTTCCCCTTCGATTTCCACGCCCAAGCCCTCTTCGATCCACGCACAACCCCCTCCCCTCCGCCTCATCGCGACGGTGATCCACCTGCCTCCATCATCAGCCTCTCTTCCCTCCTTTATTTCTCCCTTTTCCTTCGTCAAAAGCCGACGCGGTCAACCCCAAAGCCCCCATGCCTTGACCGCAAATCCTAGTCCACCTCCGAACTCCAACACCACCCTCCGACGCTCCCTCTGACCTCTCTTCCTCTTTCTTCTCTGATCCAAAACAGTTAGCGTTTATTTTAAATTTCTTTTCATTGTTTACCTTAAGCATGAAGATCCGATTTTATTTTTATAAACGAAAAGGTATGATTTTTCGAAATATAAAAATATGATTTTTATAGAATATAGTGTTTAAATTCGATTTTTATATTGAATAGCGCATTAAAAAGATTCGATTTTATTTGTAGGAAAAAACATATAAAAATACAATTTTTATATACTAGATAATATAAAAATATAATTTTTATATAATAGAAGGAGCAAAAATATAATCTTTACATTTGAAAAGGCGAAATCTTTATATAGAGAATGGCGATAGAGAAATATAATTTTTGTATGGTTATGATAATAAAAATTCATTCTTTATATATGAAGTGAAGATAAAAATATAATTTTTAAAAAAGAAGAAGAAATAAAAATACGATTTTTATTTATTAGAATGAAGTGATAAAAATATAATTTTTTTATTTGAACAGCGTGAAAAGACTGTATTGGAATTACAAGTAGATTCAGGCGATTCAGCAGTTAAAAACCAAAGCACGGCGGAGTGAACCCTCTGTGAGAATTTATCACTTTAAATTTCCTTTTCTAGTTAAAATATATACTAGGATGTAGACGGTGTTTAGTAGCACCCGACACCCGTCGTCCACAGACCATGGACGGCTTGTTTGCTTGGTTGTTTGTTTGATTTTGATGTGTAGTTGATTGTGTGACGTGAAATAAAATAAAATATTTATATAGTTGAAAATATTTTATAGTTAAAAATCTAATTTTTAACGTGTATATAAAATAAAATAAATATAAACAGATCGGACGATTTGTTTATACACACTGATTTGACTTATATTGATTGGGACGATAAATTTTACACATCGCCCAACTACACAAATAAAATCTGTGTTGATTGTTTGAAAACCCCACACGGGTTTTGGGATGATATATAACATACACCAGTCCCAATATTTAGCTGTATGTCGATCGATTGATTGACAGGCTGTATATGCGTCGAATATCTATATTTGATGCTTATACAGTGTAGAACGCACTTCGGATGATTGTTGATATATCGTTGCCGTGATATACATGTGTTACATGGAAATCCATATAATTAACATTATATGGTAATTGATTGGGCCTCATTCCAATAGGGAAAATAAAGAATATTTTAAAATATAGGTTCATGTGTTGACAGTACTCATCCGTTGAGATTAGTCATGTATTGAACGAAATATTTTAACAATAAAATTTACATCTTTATCATTAAAAATAAAGGTTCATGTATTGACAGTACTCATCAGTTGAGATTAGTCATGTGTTGAACGAAATATTTTAATAATAAAATTTACATCTTTATCATATATAAAATTTGAAACTCACTGGAAAATAGATAAGATGAGTGCTCTCCTGGATATTGATCTGATGTTGGTTTCGGCCTTCGGGGTTAATATTCAGGGAATCGTTCTCTTATTAATTTACGGTTGGAGTCTGATTTGAAATTTAACGATAGAAATCATAATTTTATAAAATATATTGAATAACAAAAATAGTCACATTTGGACAGTACTCATTGTTGAGACTAGTCATGTGTTGACAAACATTTGTTGAATAGAATAACGAAGTTATTGAGAAATATAAAGCCGTGTTGATTAGAGATGCGCTATTTTGATGCGAACGATATTTATATCGATTATATTCGTTTTTATAATGAAAATTGAAAAGAGATTTAAAAATCGAATATAAAGAAATAGAATTTGAATTGAATTGAATATAAATAGAATTCGAATTGAATTGAATATAAATAGAATTCGAATTGAATTGAATAGAAGTAGAATTCGAATTGAATAGATAGAAATAGAATTCGAATTGAATTGAATAGAAATAGAATTCGAATTGAATTGAATAGAAATAGAATTCGAATTGAATTGAATAGAAAACGAATTTGAATTGAATTGAATAGAAAATGAATTCGAATTGAATTGAATAGAAATAGAATTCGAATTGAATTGAATATAAATAGAATTCGAATTGAATTGAATATAAATAGAATTCTAATTGAATTGAATAGAAAACGAATTCGAATAAAAATGAATAGAAAACGAATTCGAATAGAATTGAATAGAAAATGAATTCGAATTGAATAGAATAGAAATAGAATTCGAATTGAATTGAATATAAATAGAATTCGAATTGAATTGAATAGAAAATGAATTCGAATTAAATTGAATAGAAAACCGAATTCGAATTAAATTGAATAGAAATAGAATTTTTGATTCGAAATTGAATAGGAAGTTGAATTTGTTTTGAAAACGAATTTAAAACAATTTATAAAATTCGTTTTAAAAAGGAAATCGACGAAATATATATACTATATATATTATATATATAATGGCCTGAATAGAACGCGCCGCGCCGCGGCAGTTCGTGAATTTCGACCATTGACTTTGAATTGACGTTGCGGGAGATCCGACCGTCAGATTCTCCTGAAACTAGAACGTTGGGTTCGTATCGAAAAGAGCTTTCTAACGAATATTAGAAATTTGAAATCTAACGGTTGAATTTGGAATTACGTCTAAATCAAATTTGAAAAAGGTCACTGTAAGTGCAGTTCGATGGCCGTTGTTGGAAATCGACTGTACAGGCCTTAATAAAATTATTAAAAATATCTATAATTTGTGTAAAATCATAAGAAATGATTTGTGAAGAACTGGGGTGAAAAATCCCGCATTTGTAAGGACAAAAATGTATTTTTATCAAAACGAACTAGTTTTTAACTAGAATTAAAACCAATTTATTTTTGAAATAAATAAATTGACTTTGAAAGTGGTTTTAAAAATAATTAAAATTTCCAATACGTGAATTGGAATGGATTAGAATCGAAATTATCTTCGGGATATTTTGATGTTGGATTTCGTGATTATACAGATATGGTTGTGGAAGTTTGAAAGATATATTCGTATCGTTATTTCCCATACGATATTTGTTGGTCGTAGAATTTGATATTGAATATAAGCCAATATATTTTCTATTCTGAGCCTTGTATTTAATATCAAATGAGATTTGGATTTGTCGTGAATGGTGTCTTCATTAACACTGTTCTTGGACCCAGTAGAGAAAAGATTAAATCTTTTTATTTAGATTTAATGAAGTATACCAACCTATTTATTTAATTGGAATCGAATTAGAATTGATTTATGGGTTTATCGTGAACGGTGTTTTTAAATAACATTTGTTCTTTAACTCGACAAGAAATAGAATGTGATTTGGATTTACCATGAACTATGTTTTAAATGACATTAGTTCCTTAACCAAGTAAAAGGAGTTTTAAAGGATCTGTAATTAGATTGAAATCTGAATTGATAATATAAATTATCAAATTTGGAAAGTGATCGAGAACGGAGTATCACCAGTTTTGATCCAAATTGATAGTTAAATCTTTAAATAGATTTGAACGTGAAATGGTAATTAATTTTACCGATAACACCGTGGTGTTAGATATGGAGTATTACCAGTTTTGCTTCATGGGATAAATAGGTTGGGATTGGGAAATAAAACAAATAATTACTTCGGTGTGGTTCGCTAATCCCGACTTGTTTGGAAAACCATAATTTGGTTTGAAATGATTTCCAAAGGAAGATTAAAGAATAAATTGAAAAGAATTTATCTTTGATAAAATTAATGGGAACCTTTCCCTAAGAATGTGAAATTTAGAAACTAACTGTAGGTTAGCCAAGATGGATGGTTTCCTATGTATTGATCTGATGTTGTTTCCGGCCTTCGGGGTTAATATTTGGGAAATTGTTCTCTTGCTAATTCACGGTTAGTGACTTATGGATTGGAATGAGGCGTATGTTGTGTTTGTGTTACATTTATTTATTATATACGCGGGTTATTCGGAAGGCCGGGTTTATACCCATTCTGAATAACCGATTCGACGGTATGTCGAAGATGAAGACGGTGGTCGAAGACCGGAAGTATTCACATCTTTTGGGTGATTACTGATGATCTTGATTGGGTTGTATACCCAAGATGAGGGAATCAGTTGGTGGTCGTCCAGACGTACTTGGAGATCGATGGATATGCGAGGAAAGTGCCTCCGGTTTCGTTCAGACCCAGAACGAACTTGTAAATGGACGGTGTGTCTGACATTGGATTTTATTTTGTGTTGATTGATCTCTATTAAATATACATCTGTTTGGCAGTGGAGAATTTATTCTCTTGCTTAACGCCCTTCTCTGAGACGTACGTGCTCAGAGGTTGTATATCGATGGACATCAGTCGCATGGCATGAATTGCCTGTGTGGCATGCCTAAGTGGCAAATGATCAAGGCTTCTGTTAAAAAGCAAAGTCTTGTGGTTGATGATCAAAGCACGGCCTACATGGCACAACTTTGTGTATACATGGATTCGCGAGCCTCACACCTCGGTACGAGTTAAAAACGGGATAAGGACTGTAGGGAGAGCACGACGTTTCTTTCTAGCTTTGGTGGTGTCAGTGACTTACCAGCCCTGACATTTATATACTTTTCACCTATGTGGTTGTTGGATGAGGCGCCTCGATTATAGGTCTGTAAGGACCGGGAAACGTGTGTTCAGGAATAATTAATCCTCAAACTAAGAGAGGACTGGCCCTGAAGCTTCCAGGGGTTAACCAAAGTGTGTAGTCCTGAGGCATTTGCTAGAGTGTCTAGAAGCGGAGAGGAGCTTTCCCCTTGCCTCGACTCATCTCGGAAATCCAATTTCCAATACGTGATATTGCGGTTTTATTTGTAGAACTAGTATGGCGACATGATATATGGTACCCATGCCGTCTATGATTGATATTTATGGTTGAAATTGATTTGACACTACACACTTATAATAGTATCAAATGATTTGTTTTTAAACGTACCAAGCATGTTTGGCTATTATAAGGGATAACCCTATCCTCCGGCTTGTGTTGCATTGTGTGATGGGACCTGGGTCTTATAATAGCTTCATTTTTCCAAAAGCATTGCGCTGTTTCGTTATATGCACTAGTTTTCTTGGGAGGAAACCCGTTCCGTGTTATACGGCGTGGTCCCTTGAATTACTCTCTTTTAAAGTTAAATTAATAACTATTTTAGTTCTCACACCAGTCACATGACTGACCTGGAGTTTATTGTTTTAACCTAGACACTGGTTGCCCCTATTTTCAACATGGGCAGCTAGTAGTTTTGGTTTTGCAGATTTATTTTCACAAGATCCTGATTTACAGCTGGAACGATGCTCGGAAAGCTCTGTATCCGTGTACTACTTTCAGTTGTGTTTTATATTATTTTCCGCTACTATGTCATTTATTATAATCTCTGATATTTATCGAATGTATAATATTCATTTATACTCTGTATATTCTTGTATTCTGATGGAATTTTTGTAATAGCAATGAAATGTTCTTCTGTTTGCATTCCTATTAGTCCTATTCTCAAAACGATCAGGGGCTTCGAACGGTCTAGATCGGTTTAACGACTGATTTAGATCGAGTGAAATTCCTTGCTGTCACATTTGGTATCAGAGCTTTGGTTTACAGAGCTCGAGAATAAGACACGTTAGAACCATACAAAAGAATTCATCAGATATTGGATTAGTAATATCCAATTAGAATGACTCGTTAGAGATAGGATCAGTAGTATCCTAGAACGAGTGTGCAGAGTATATTTTTCAAATGAAAACAATTTTGTTTTGAAATTTAAACCATTTTATTCGTATTTGAATATTTATTTATTTTGAATTTGGACAATCTAGTGTATGATTATTTTGCATATACGCATCATGAATGTATATTCGAAGTTTTAATATACTAGATAGATATAGGGTCACACTCTAGTCGCCCGGAGATGGTACTGATAATTGTCATGACATCATCAGTATTTATATTCGAGTGACGAAGGTGTGATATCTATATATTTCCATTAGACTTGTGTGAGAACCGAAACTACATAGATACATTGTTGTGAATTGGCATCAAAAACAGGATTTTCTGTATATATACCAAAGTTATGAATTTGAAATTATAATCCACTAATTGATTGATGATTGTGTTGTTTGTTTATTTGTTTGAAATTTTGAACCATTTAGCCAAACTGAACCAAATATTAAATTGTATTGAAAATTGGTCGCATTTGCTTGCATATACATGTACTTACATTGAACAGGTCATAGCAAGGAGGCTAGAGCAGAGAAATAAAATTGTTTGCCCGACAAATAGGTACATATTTACCATAATTTACTGTTTTGTTTGGGTGATGATGATTTTATGAGCCGATTGGCTAGCCGCTTGGCTTTTTCTTTTTCTTTTTGATTGTAGAAGGCAATGGGAGGCTATATGAAATATCCCGAAGCCCCCGGGGCAGGGGAGGTTATGGCGAATTTTTTTGAAAATTTAGGGTGTTAGCCAAATTTTTGAGAAATTTGAAAAGTTCTTAGAAACAGAAAAATTGAAGAACTTAAGCCGTAGCGAAAACAATGAAAGTTGAGTTTGTTTTTAAAACGACTTTCGGCTTCGTTCCTTTTTGGGGACGAAAAGTTTTAAGTGGGGGAGATTGTAACGACCCGGAAATGCGAGCCAGTTTAAAATTTTTATTTTGGCAATTTTAGCGAATTTTGATTATTTAAAATGATTATTTTAAATAATAACGACGAGAAATTTATTTTGAATTGAATTAGAACGTATATATTTATATACGTCGTCGTTAGAATATAAATATTTATTTATATATAGAAAAGGAATTGAAAATGGCCCTGTAGTTCGATAATTCGATTTCAAACTTCAATTGAATGTACCGGGTGCAAAATAAACCGGATTTTAACGAAACCAAAAATAATGGAATCTAATTGGGAATATCTTTCGAACGAATCCGAAAAATAGAAATTTCGCAGTGGGTATCAAAAGATATGTCCAGTTGAAATTTCAGAATAGTCGCTATGGAATTCTGGCCCTTAAAAATAGCCATTTTGCAAAAGACCTCAGATTTCGACGAAACCACTTTTGTTGTATCCGTTATGTCAAGTTATTGCTAGATTCCAATTTTCGTAATTTTTCGAATCAATATGTGAGCGTGGCGAAGGAAAACGCGTTTGACCAGTTTCAATTGATATTAATCGACTGGAAAATGGCCATTTTTCCAACAGTCTCATAATTCGACGAAATTAGTTTTGTTAGGACCGTATCGTCAATACGAAGCTAGAAAATATTTTTCTGAGATTTTTCGAGTTAGTATGTGGCCCCGGTAAATTGAAATACGCGTTCGAATTCAATATATAGAGTTATATGTTGATTTTGACGAAAACTGATCGAAACAATTGAATCAGCCTACAATACATATCCCATTGTGTTCGGAATGGGGGTAATTAACTATGGACGATAGGCAGTGGGCCTCGTTTAGAGGTCGAAAATAAAAGTTGCATTTTGGGAGATAATTAAATAAAATAATTAAAATAATCTCCCCTTCCTCCTTTATACTATCAGGCCCCCCTCCTTTCATTGGCAGATCGATATAAAAAAAAGAGAAGAAGAAGGAGGACGCGCTCCTCCCAGCAACGCGTCGCCTGAGTCCACGCCGCCGCCAGGAGGCGCAACCTCCCCTAGCCTCCCTCCTCACCATCCTCTCGTGCCCCCGACCTCTTCTCCCCCTTTTCCCCTTCGGTTTCCATGCCCTAGCCCTCTTCTATCCACGCACAAACCCCCCCTCCGCCTCATCGCGACGGTGAGCCACCTGCCGCCATCATCGCTTTCTCTTCCCTCCTCTATTTCTCCCTTTTCCTTCGTCAAAAGCCGACGCAGTCATCCCCAAAGCCACCATGCCTTGATCGCAAACCCTAGTCGTCCTCCGAACTCCAGCACCACCCTTCGACGCACCCTCTGACCTCTCTCCCTCTTTCTTCTCTGATCCAAAACTGTAAGCCTTTATTTTAATTTTCTTTTCATTGTTTACCTTAAGCATGAAGATCCGATTTTATTTTTATAAACGAAAAGGTATGATTTTTCGAAATATAAAAATATGATTTTTATAGAATATAGTGTTTAAATTCGATTTTTATATTGAATAACACATTAAAAAGATTCGATTTTATTCGTAGGGAAAAACATATAAAAATACGATTTTTATATACTAGATAATATAAAATATAATTTTTATATTATAGAAGGAGTAAAAATATAATCTTTATATTTGAAAAGGCGAAATCTTTATATAGAGAATGGCGATAGAGAAATATAATTTTTGTATGGTTATGATAATAAAAATTCATTCTTTATATATGAAGTGAAGATAAAAATATAATTTTTATAAAAGAAGAAGAAATAAAAATACGATTTTTATTTATTAGAATGAAGTGATAAAAATATAATTTTTTTATTTGAACAGCGTGAAAAGACTGTATTGGAATTACAAGTGGATTCAGGCGATTCAGCAGTTGAAAAGCAAAGCACGACGGAGTGGAACCCTCTATGAGAATTTCTCACTTTAAATTTCCTTTTCTAGTTAAAATATATACTAGGATGTAGACGGTGTTTAGTAGCACCCGACACCTGTCGTCCACGGACCATGGACGGCTTGTTTGCTTGGTTGTTTGTTTGATTTTGATGTGTAGTTGATTGTGTGATGTGGAATAAAATAAAATATTTATATAGTTGAAAATATTTTATATTTAAAAATATAATTTTTAACGTGTATATAAAATAAAATAAATATAAACAGATCGTACGATTTGTTTTTACACACTGATTTGACTGATATTGATTGGGACGATAAATTTTACACATCGCCCAACTACACAAATAAAATCTGTGTTGATTGTTTGAAAACCCCACACGGGTATTGGGATGATATATAACATACACCAGTCCCAATATTTAGCTGTATGTCGATCGATTGATTGACAGGCTGTATAAGCGTCGAATATCTATATTTGATGCTTATACAGTGTAGAACGCACTTTGGATGATTGTTGATTTATCGTTGCTGTGATATACATGTGTTATATGGAAATCCATATAATTAACATTATATGGTAATTGATTGAGCCTCATTCCAATCGGGAAAATAAAGAATATTTTAAAATATAGGTTCATGTGTTGATAGTACTCATCCGTTGAGATTAGTCATGTGTTGAACGAAATAATTTAACAATAAAATTTACATCTTTATCATTAAAAATAAAGGTTCATGTGTTGACTGTACTCATCAGTTGAGATTAGTCATGTGTTGAACGAAATATTTTAATAATAAAATTTACATCTTTATCATATATAAAATTTGAAACGAACTGGAAAATAGATAAGATGAATGGTCTCCTGGATATTGATCTGATGTTGGTTTCAGCCTTCGGGGTTAATATTCAGGGATCGTTATCTTACTAATTTACGGTTAGAGTCTGATTTGAAATTTAACGATAGAAATCATAATTTTATAAAATATATTGAATAAAAAAAATAGTCACATGTGGACAGTACTCATTTGTTGAGATTAGTAATGTGTTGACAAACATTTGTTGAATAGAATAACGAAGTTATTGAAAAATATAAAGCCGTGTTGATTAGAGATGCGCTATTTTGACGCGAACGATATTTATATCGATTATATTCGTTTTTATAATGAATATTGAAAAGAGATTTAAAAATCGAATATATAGAAATAGAATTCGAATTGAATTGAATATAAATAGAATTCAAATTGAATTGAACATAAATAGAATTCGAATTGAATTGAATAGAAATAGAATTCAAATTGAATATATAGAAATAGAACTCGAATTGAATTGAATAGAAATAGAATTCGAATTGAATAGAAATAGAATTCGAATTGAATTGAATAAAAAACGAATTCGAATTGAATTGAATAGAAAACGAATTCGAATTGAATTGTATAGAAATAGAATTCGAATTGAATTGAATATAAATAGAATTCGAATTGAATTGAATATAAATAGAATTCGAATTGAATTGAATAGAAAACGAATTCGAATAGAATTGAATAGAAAACAAATTCGAATAGAATTGAATAGAAAATGAATTCGAATTGAATTGAATAGAAATAGAATTCGAATTGAATTGAATATAAATAGAATTCGAATTGAATTGAATAGAAAACGAATTCGAATTAAATTGAATAGAAAATCGAATTCGAATTAAATTGAATAGAAATAGAATTTTTGATTTGAAATGGAATAGGAAGTTGAATTTGTTTTGAAAACGAATTGAAAACCATTTATAAAATTCGTTTTAAAAAGGAAATCGACGAAATATAACATATATATATATATATTATATATAATGGCCTGAATAGAACGCGCCGCGCCGCGGCAGTTCGTGAATTTCGACCATTGACTTTGAATTGACGTTGCGGGAGATCCGACCATCGGATTCTCCTGAAACTGGAACCGTTGGGTTCGTATCGAAAAGAGCTTTCTAACGAATATTAGAAATTTGAAATCTTACGGTTGGATTTGGAATTATGTCCAAATCAAAATTGAAAAAGGTCGTTGTAAGTGCAGTTTGATGGCCGTTGATGGAAATCTACTGTACGGGCCTTAATAAAATTATTAAAAATATCTATAATTTGTGTAAAATCATAAGAAATGATTTGTGAAGAACTGGGGTGAAAAATCCAACATTTGTAAGGATAAAAATGTACTTTTATAAAAACAAACTAGTTTTGAACTAGAATTAAAACCAATTTATTTTTGAAATAAATAAATTGAATTTGAAAGTGGTTTTAAAAATAATTAAATTTTACAATACGTGAATTGGAATGGATTAGAATCGAAATTATCTTCAGGATATTTCGATGTTGGATTTCGTGATTATACAGATATGGTTGTGGAAATTTGAAAGATATATTCATATCGTTATTTCCCATACGATATTTGTTGGTCATAGAATTTGATATTGAATATAAGCCGATATATTTTCTATTCTGAGCCTTGTATTTAATATCAAATGAGATTTGGGTTTGTCGTGAATGGTGTCTTCATTAACACTGTTCTTGGACCCAGTAGAGAAAAGATTAAATCTTTTTATTTAGATTTAATGAAGTATACCAACCAATTTATTTAATTGGAAACAAATTAGAATTGATTTGTGGGTTTATCGTGAATGGTGTTTTTAAATAACATTTGTTCTTTAGCCCGACAAGAAATATAATTTGATTTGGGTTTACCTTGAACTGTGTTTTAAATGACAATAGTTCTTTAACCCAGTAAAAGGAGTTTTAAAGGATCTGTAATTAGATTGAAATCTGAATTGATAATATAAATTATCAAATTTGGTAAGTGATCGAGAATGGAGTATCACCAGTTTTGCTCTAAATCGATAGTTAAATCTTTAAATAGATTTGAACGTGAAATGGTAATTAATTTTACCGATAACACCGTGGTGTTAGATATGGAGTATTACCAATTTTGCTTCATGGGATAAATAGGTTCTGATTGGGAAATAAAACAAATAATTACTTCGGTGTGGTTCGCTAATCCCGACTAGTTTGGAAAACCATAATTTGGTTTGAAACGATATCCAAAGGAAGATTAAAGAATAAGTTGAAAAGAATTTATCTTTGATAAAATTAATGGGAACCTTTCACTAAGAATGTGAAATTTAGAAACTAACTGTAGGTTAGCCAAGATGGATGGTTTCCTGGGTATTGATCTGATGTTGGTTCCGGCCTTCGGGGTTAATATTTGGGAAATTGTTCTCTTGCAAATTCACGGTTAGTGACTTATGGATTGGAATGAGGCGTATATTGTGTTTGTGTAACATTTATTTATTATATACGCGGGTTATTCGAAAAGGCTGGGTTTATACCCATTCTGAATAACCGATTCGACGGTATGTCGAAGATGAAGACGGTGGTCGAAGACCGGAAGTCTTCACATCCTTTGGGTGATTACTAATGATCTTGATTGGGTTGTACACCCATGATGAGGGAATCAGTTGGTGGTCGTCCAGACGTACTTGGAGATCGATGGATATACGAGGAAAGTGCCTCCGGTTTCGTTCAGACCCAGAACGAACTTGTAAATGTACGGTGTGTCTGACATTGGATTTTATACTATGTTGATTGATCTCTATTAAATATACATCTGTTTGGCGGTGGAGAATTTATTCTCTTGCTTAACGCCCTTCTCTGAGACGTACGAGCTCAGAGGTTGTATATCGATGGACATCAGTCGCATGGCATGAATTTCCTGTGTGGCATGCCTAAGTGGAAAATGATCAAGGCTTCTGTTGAAAAGCAATGTCTTGTGGTTGATGATTAAAGCACGGCCTACGTGGCACAGCTTTGTGTATAGCGTGGATTCGCGAGCCTCACACCTCGGTATGAGTTAGAAACGGGATAAGGACTGCAGAAGAGCACGACGCTTCTTTCTAGCTTTGGTGGGGTCAGCGACTTACCAGCCCTGACATTTATATACTTTTCACCTATGTGTTGTTGGATGAGGCGCCTCGATTATAGGTTTGTAAGGACCGGGAAACGTGTGTTCAGGAATAATTAATCCTCAAACGTAAGAGAGGATCGGCCCTGAAACATCCAGGGGTTACCCAGAGTGTGTAGTCCTGAGGCATTAGCTAGAGTGTCTCGAAGCAGAGAGGAGCTTGCCCCTTGCCTCGACTCATGACGGAAATCCAATTTCCAATATGTGATATTGCAGTTTTAATTGTAGAATTAGTATGGCGACATGATATATGGTACCCTTGCCATCTATGATTGATATTTATGATTGAAATTGATTTGACACTCTACACTTATAATAGTATCAAATGATTTGTTTTTAAACGTACCAAGCATGTTTGGCTATTATAAGGGAAAACCCTATCCTCCGGCTTGCATTGCATTGTGTTATGGGACCTGGGTCTTATAATAGCTTCATTTTTTCAAAAGCATTGCGCTGTTTCATTATATGCACTAGTGTTCTTGGGAGGAAACCCATTCCATGTTATACGGTGTGGTCCCTTGAATTACTCTCTTTTAAAGTTAAATTAATAACTGTTTTAGTTATCACACCAGACACGTGACTGACCTGGAGTTTATTGTTTTAACCTAAACTCTGAGTGCTCCTATTTTCGACACGGGCAGCTAGTAGTTTTGGTTTTGCAGATTTATTTTCACTGGATCCTGATTTACAGTTGGAACGATGCTCGGAAAGCTCTGTATCCGTGTATTACTTTCAGTTGTGTTTTATATTATTTTCCGCTGCTATGTCATTTATTGTAATCTCTGATATTTATCGAATGTATAATATTCATTTATACTCTGTATATTCTTGTATTCTGATGGAATTGTTGTAATAGCAATAAAATGTTCTTCTGTTTGCGTTCCAATTTGTCCTGTTCTCAAAACGATCAGGGGCTTTGAACGGTCTAGATCGGTTTAACGACTGATTCGGATCGAGCAAAATTCCTTGCCGTCACAACGTGTTTTTGAAAATAATATTATTTAATGATGAGTATCATATGTATTTGAAATGGTAAAGTTTCAAACATGCGGCAGTGTTGTACCTGATTACTTGAGCACCAAGAAACCTACTTATTTGATGCAAACATCAAAGTTTCACTTATATTTTGAAACTTTCTTGATCTTATTGGCGCGTATCCAGGGTCCAAATGGTAATATGCAAAATGATGAGTGTTATAGATGCTTTAAAATGTAGAATAGCAAACATGCGGCAGCGTTTTACCTGATTACTTAGTCACTATGCAACCTGCTCAGTCAGTGTGAAATTATGAATATTCTACTAATATTTGAAAACTTTTTCGTCTTATTCACACAAATTCTTCTCCCAAAGTCGAAATATGTTTTAAAAAATACTATTATTTAATGATTAATATTACATGTATTTGAAATGGTAGATTTTTAAACATGTGGCAGTCTTTTACCTGATTACTTGAGCACTAAGAAACCAACTTATTCAATGCGAACATTAAAGTTTCACTTATATTTTGAAACTTTCTTGATCTTACTGGCGCGGATTCAGGATCCACACGGTAATATGCAAATGAAGAGTGTTATAGATGCTTTAAAATGTAGAATAGTAAATATGTGGCAGTGTTTTACCTGATTACTTAGTCACTAAGCAAACTGCTCAGTCAATATGAAAATATGAACATTCTATAATATTTGAAAACTTTTTCATCTTATTCACACAAATTCTACTCCCAAAGTCGAAAGGGTTTTTTAAAGATACTAATATTTAATGATGAATATTATATGTATTTGAAATGGTAGAGTTTCAAACATGCGGCAGTGTTTTACCTAATTACTTGAACCCCAAAAAACCTACTTATTCGATGCGAACATCAAAGTTTCATTTATATGTTGAAACTTTCTGGATCTTATTGGCATGGATCCATGGTCCAAATGGCAATATGCAAATGATGAGTGTTATAGATGCTTTAAAATGTAGAATAGCAAACATGCGGTAGTGTTTTACCTGATCATTTAGTCACTAAGCAACCTGCTCAGTCAATACCAAAATATGAATATTCTACTAATATTTGAAAACTTTTTCGTCTTATTCATACAAACTATACTCCCAAAGTCGAAACGTGTTTTTAAAAATACTATTATTTAATGATGAGTATTATATGTATTTTAAACGGTAGAGTTTCAAACATGCGGCAGTGTTTTACCTGATTACTTAAGCACCAAGAAACCTACTTATTCGATGCAAATATCAAAGTTTTACTTATATTTTTAAACTTTCTTGATCTTATTGGCGCGGATCCAGGGTCCAAACTGTAATATGCAAATGATGAGTGTTATAGATGCTTTAAAATGGGGAATAGTAAACATGAGGCAGTGTTTAACCTGGTTACTTCGCCACCAAGCAACCTGCTCAGTCAATATGAATATATGAATATTCTACTAATATTTGAAAACTTTTTCGTCTTATTCAGAAAAATTCTACTCCCAAAGTCGAAACGTGTTTTTAAAAACACTATTATTTATTGATGAGTATTGTATGTATTTGAAATGGTAGAGTTTCAAACATGCGGCAGTGTTTTAGCTGATTACTTAAGCACCAAAAAACCTACTTATTCAATGCAGACATCGAAGTTTCACTTATATTTTGAAACTTTCTTGATCTTATTGGCGTGGATCCAGGGTCCAAACGGTAATATGCAAATGATGAGTGTTATAGATGCTTTAAAATGTAGAATAGCAAACATGCGGTAGTGTTTTACCTGATTACTTAGTCATTAAGCAACCTGCTCAGTCAATATAAAAATATGAATATTAAACTAATATTTGAAAACTTTTTCATCTTATTCACACAAATTCTACTCCCAAATTCGAAACGTGTTTTTGAAAATAATATAATTTAATGATGAGTATTATATGTATTTGAAATGGTAAAGTTTCAAACATTCGGCAGTGTTTTACCTGATTACTTGAGCACCAAGAAACCTACTTATTCTATGCAAACATCAAAGTTTCACTTATATTTTGAAACTTTCTTGATCTTATTGGCGTGGATCCAGGGTCCAAATGGTAATATGCAAAATGATGAGTGTTATAGATGCATTAAAATGTAGAATAACAAACATGCGGCAGCGTTTTACCTGATTACTTAGTCACTAAGCAACCTGCTCAGTCAATATGAAAATATGAATATTCTACTAATAATTGAAAACTTTTTCGTCTTATTCGCACAAATTCTACTCCCAAAGTCGAAACGTGTTTTAAAAAATACTATTATTTAATGATTAGTATTACATGTATTTGAAAAGGTAGATTTTCAAACATGCGGCAGTCTTTTACCTGATTACTTGAGCACTAAGAAACCTACTTATTCGATGCAAACATTAAAGTTTCACTTATATTTTGAAACTTTCCTAATCTTATTGGCATGGATCCAGGATCCACATGGTAATATACAAATGAAGAGTGTTATAGATGCTTTAAAATGTAGAATAGCAAACTTGCGGCAGTGTTTTACATGATTACTTAGTCACTAACAAACTTGTAGTGACCCGAACTTCCCCATCTCCGAAGAGAAGAGAAAGAACGAATTACCGTGAGTACAAGACGAATCAGAACACAAACAGAAGAAAATTTCGCTGCTTTTACAACAATTCCATCAGAATACAAGAATATACAGAGTATAAATGAATAAAATACATTCAATAAAATATCAGAGATTACAATAAATTTACATAGCAGTGGAAAAATAATACGAAACACAACTGAAAGTAATACACGGATACAGAGCTTTCCGAGCATCATTCCAGCTGTAAATCAGGATCCTGTGAATATAAATCTGCAAAACCAAAACTACTAGTTGTCCGTGTCAAAAATAAGGGCACCCAGAGTTCAGGTTAAAACAATAAACTCCAGGTCAGTCATGTGACTGGTGTGAGAACTAAAACAGTTATTTAAACTTTTCTTTAAAAGAGGGTAATTCAAGGGACCACGCCGTATAACACGGAATGGGTTTCCTCCCAAGAACACTAGTGCGTAGAATAAACAACGCAATGCTTTTTCGAAAAATGAAACTATTATAAGACCCAGGTCCCATCACACAATGCAACGCAAGCCGGAGGATAGGGTTTTATCTTATAACAGCCAAATAATGCTTGATACGTTTAAAAGCAAATCATTTGATACTATAATAAGTGTATAGTTTCAAAACAACTTCAATCATAAATATCAATCATAGACGGCATAGTATCCCATGCTACTATGTCGCTATACTAGGCTCTACAAATAAAACCGAAATACACGTATTGGAAATGGGATTTCCGTCATGAGTCGAGGCAAGGGGAAAGCTCCTCTCCGATTCGAGACACTCTTCAAATGTCTCAGGACCCCACTATGATCCTTGGATGCTTCAGGGCCGGTCCTACCTTACTTTTGAGGATTAATTATTCCTAAACACACGTTTCTCGGTCCTAACAGACCTAATATCGAGGCGCCTCATTCCAACAACCACACAGGTGAAAAGTATATAAATGTCAGCCAGTTTAAGCACTAACACCACTTATAGCTAGAAAGAAATGTCGTTGTCTCCCTGTAGTCTGTATCCCGTTTTTGACTCATACCAAGGTGTGAGGCTCGCGAATTCACGCTATACACAAAGCTGCGCCACACAGGCCGTGCTTTGATCATCAACCACAAGGCTTCGCTTTTCAACAAAAGCCTTGATCATCTGCCACTTAGGCATGCCACACAGGCAATTCACTCCATGCGACTGATGTCTATTGATGAACAACCTCTGAGCTTGTGCATCTCAGAGAAGGGCATTAAGCAAAAGAATAAATTCTCCGCTGCCAAATAAATGTATATTTAATAGAGATCAATCAACACAGAATAAAATCCAATGTTAGACACACAGTCCATTTACAAGTTCGTTCTGGGTCTGAACGAAACCGGAGGCACTTTCCTCGCATATCCATCGATCTCCAAGTACGTATGGACGATCACCAACTGATTCCCTCATATTGGGTGTACAGCCCAATCAAGATCATCAGTAATCACCCAAACGATGTGAAGACTTCCGGTCTTCAACCACGTCTTCATCTTCGACTTATCGTCGAATCAGTTATTCAGAATGGGTATAAACCCGGCCTTTCTGAATAACCCACGTATATAATAAACAAATGTTACACAAACACAACATACGCCTCATTCCAATTCAGAATATTCTTTTATTCAATTTTTCACATCCTTATGGAAAGGTTCCCATTAATTTTATCAAAGATAAATTCTTTAAAATTTATTCTTTAATCTTCCTTTGGATGTCATTTCAACCCATATTATGGTTTTACAAACTAGTCGGGATTAGCGAACCACACTGAAGTAATTATTTATTTTATTTTCCAATCCCAACCTATACGTCCCATGGAGAAAAACTGTTATTACCCCATAACTAACACCACGGTGTTATCGGTAAATTTAATTACCATATCACGTTTAAATCTAATTAAAGATTTACTATCGCTCGGAGCAAAACTGGCGACACTCCATTCTCGATCACTTACCAAATCCGATAATTTAAATTATCAATTCACATTTCAATCTAATTAAAGATTCATTAAAACTCCACTTAGTTTTAATCTTTAATTGGGTTAAAGAACCGATGTCGTTTAAAACACGGTTAACGAAAAACCCAAATTCCATTTGATATTAAATACCAGGCTTTGAATAGAAAATATATCGGCTTATATTCAATATCAAATTCTGAAACCAACAAATATCGTATTGGAAATAACGATATAAATATATCTTTCAAATTTCCACAACCATATCTGTATAATCACGAAATCCAACATCGAAATATTCCGAAGATAATTTCGATTCAAATCCATTCCAATTCGTATATTAGAAATTTTGATTATTTTTAAAACCATTTCAAATCTAGTTCAAAACTATTTCATTTTGATAAAAATACATTTTTATCTTTTCAAATATGGGATTTTTCATCCCAGTTCTTTTCAATTCATATATTATAATTTTACACAAATTATAGATATTTTTAATAATTTTATCAAGGCCCGTACAGTCGATTTCCTACAACGGCCATCGAACTGCACTTACAGTGCCCTTTTCCAAATTGGATTTGGATGTATCTCCAAATCCCACCGTTAGATTTCACATTTCCAATATTCTTAGAAAGCTCTTTTCGATGCGAACCCAACGGTTCCGATTTTAGGAGAATCCGACGGTCGGATCTCTCGTAGCATCAATTCGAAGTCAATGGTCGAAATTCACGAACTACCGCGGCGCGGCGCGTTCTATTCAGGCCATTATATTATATATATATAATATATATAATATATATTCCGTCGATTTCTATTTAAAACGAATTTTATAAATCGTTTTAAATTCATTTTCAAAACAGTTTCAACTTCATATTCAATTTCAAATCAATGGTGAATTTTCCATTATAAATTCCTTTTACATTCATTTCCATTCAATTCGAATTCATTTCAATTCGAATTCATTTTAATTCAATTTCAATTCGAATTCATTTTAATTCAATTTCAATTCGAATTCATTTCAAATTGATTTCAATTCAATTTCAATCCTGTTCAATTCAAAATATTCGATTATGAAATCACTTTTCAATATTCATTATAATACGAATAAAATTGATAAAAATATCGTTCGCGTCAAAATAACGCATCTCTAATCGACACGACTTTATATTTTTCAAAGACTTTTTATTCTATTCAACAAATGAATATTTATTCTATTCAACACATGAATCTGTATTTCTTTCAACACTTGACTAATCTCAACAAATGAGTTCTGTCAACACATGAATCTTATTTTATAATATTCTTTATTTTCTCAATTGGAATGAGGCCCGATCAATTACCATATAATGTTAATTATATGGATTCCATACAACACATGTATATAATAACAACGATAAATAATCAACCATCATCTAAAGTGCACAACACAACTGTTTGTCAACCTATCAATAGACACACAACTAATTATTGGGACTCGTGTACGTCGAATATCATCCCAATACCCATGTGGGGTTTCACATCAACAAACACTGAATATTATTTGTGTAGTTGGGCGACGTGTAAAATTTATCGTCCCAATCAATATCAGTCAAATCAGTGTACATAAACAAACCGTCTGGTTTGTAAATGAATATTTTCTTTTATTCACACACACGTTAACAATTATATTTTGAACGATAAAATATTTTATTTCAACACATGAATTTCTATCCAGCTCATTTACACAATAAAATGATATTATTTTTCTAACTTACTATAGAAAATTTCGGCGGCATAACGACACGATACTAGAAACGGGACAAGGCCTAGCCTTATCCCCGGTCTAGGAATGGCCCACGCCATTACACATAACAACCAAATCAATTCCATTTCTCCAAAAAATCACATTCAAATCAAATAATCTAACCAACTACACAACCAAACAAGTCCATGGTCTGTGGACAATGGTGTCGGGTGCTACTAAACTCCGTCTGCATCCTAGTGTATATTTATATAACTAGAAAATAAATTTAAGGTGAGAAGTTCTCACCGAGGGTTCCACTCCATCGTGTTTGCTTTTGAACTGCTAAATCTTCTGGATCGGTTTGAAATGGCCATTGCAGTCCTTTTCTCACTGTTCATAATAAAAATTATATTTTTATTGCTTCATTCAATAAATAAAAAAAATATTTTTATTTCTACTTCATATATTTTTACAATGATTATTTCTATATAAAGATTATATTTTTATATTTCTACTTCTTATATAAAGATTGAATTTTTATTTATGTATCATCGCTATAAAAATCACATTTTTTTTCAGCATACATATAAGAAAGATCAGATTTTTATTTCGCTACTTATATAAAGATAATATTTTTACTATCTACATCTTATAAAAATTATATTTTTAACCTTTCTATATTATAAAAATTATATTTTTATCTTCTACTAATATAAAAATTTGTTCTTTACTTATATAAAAATTCAAACTCTCTTATGTTAAAAATTATAACTTCCTACATACAACAAACCTTTCAAATACAAAAATTAAATCTTTTTAATCTATAAAAATCATTTCTTTAACTCAATAAAAAATCTTATTTTTATTATTCTAGAAATACCAAAACCATATTTTCCCTAAACCTAAATTTCTATTTTCATTAACTAAATTAAATATAATTTAAAAGCTCACCACATTAAAAATCAGATTTTTCCCATTGGAGAAGGGCCTATGGCGGCGCTGGCGGGGTCATAGGGACGTCGGCCAGTCGGAGGTGGAGGTGGGGTCTCTCAGCAGGTCGGCGCGGCGGATTTGGGGGGAGTTGCGGTGGTTTTCTCGAGGGTTGGAGGGGGGCGTCGCTGTTTTGAAGGAGGAGGAGAAGGTGAGCAACGAGAGGGGGGGGGCGTTCGGAGGTGGCGCCCCACCTTGAGGCGGCGGCGGATCCATCGGTGAGGGGGCGACGGTGGATCGCGATCCCCTTTTTTTTCTGATTGAAATTAATTTGAACGGGGGGGGGGGGGGGGGTTGACTAACGAGGAAAGAGAAAGAAAGGGGTAGGAGGGATTAATTTATTTTATTTAATTATTTTAATTTCAAAAAGGGTACTTGTTATTTCGACCTTGAAATGGGACCCACCGCCTGTCGTCCATAGCTAAGTACCCCCATTCCGAACACAATGGGATATGTTTCGTAAGCCGATTCGATCGTTTCGATCATTTTTCGCCAAAATCAACATATAACTCTATATGTTAGATTTGAACGCGTATTTCAATTTACTGGTGTCACATACAGACTCTAAAAATTCCAGAAAAATATTTTCTAGCTTTGTATTGACGATACGGTCCTACAAAACTAGTTTCGTCGAATTCTGAGATCGTTTGAAAAATGGCCATTTTCCAGTTGATTAAAATCAACTGAAACTGGTCAAACACGTTTTCCTTTGCCACACTCACATATTGAATCGAAAAATTACGAATTTTGGAATCTAGCAATAACTTGTCATCACAGATCCAACAAAAGTGGTTTCGTCGAAATCCAAGGTTGTTTGCAAAATTTCCATTTAAGGGCCAGAATTCCATAGCCACTATTCTGAATTTTCAACTAGGCATATCTTTTGATTCCCGCTATGAAATTTTGATTTTTCAGATTCGTTGGAAAGATATTCTCAATTAGATTCTAATATTTTGGTTTCGCTAAAATCCGGTTTATTTTGCACCGGGTACATTCATTTGAAGTATGAAATCGAATTATCGAACTACCGCGCCATTTTCAATTCCTTTTATAATTTAAAATAAATATTTATATTCTAACGACGATCCATACAAATATATACGTTCGAATTCTATTCAAAATAAATTTTTGGTCGATATTATTTAAAATAATTCATTTTAAATATTCAAAATTCGCTAAAATTGCCAAAATAAAAAAATTTAAACAGGCCCAGATTTTCGGGTTGTTACAAAACTGCTCAGTCAATACGAAAATATGAATATTCTATAATATTTGAAAACTTTTTCATCTTATTCACACAAATTCTATTCCCAAAGTCGAAAGGTGTTTTTAAAAATACTATTATTTAATGATGAATATTATATGTATTTGAAATGGTAGAGTTTCAAACATGCGGCAGTGTTTTACCTGATTACTTGAACACCAAAAAACCTACTTATTCGATGCAAACATCAAAGTTTCATTTATATGTTGAAACTTTCTTGATCTTATTAGCCCAGATCCATGGCCCAAATGGTAATATGCAAATAATGAGTGTTATAGATGCTTTAAAATGTAGAATAGCAAACATGCGGCAGTGTTTTACCTGATCACTTAGTCACTAAGCAACCTGCTCAGTCAATACAAAAATATGAATATTCTACGAATATTTGAAAACTTTTTCGTATTATTCATACAAACTCTACTCCCAAAGTCGAAACGTGTTTTTAAAAATACTATTATTTAATGATGAGTATTATATGTATTTGAAAAGGTAGAGTTTCAAACATGTGACAGTGTTTTACCTGATTACTTGAGCATGAAAAACCTACTTATTTGATGCAAACATCAAAGTTTTACATATATTTTAAAACTTTTTTGATCTTATCGGCGCGGATCCAGGGTCCAAACTGTAATATTCAAATGATGATTTTTATAGATGCTTTAAAATGTGGAATAGTAAACATGAGGCAGTGTTTTACCTGATTACTTAGTCACTAAGCAACATGCTCAGTCAATATGAAAATATGAATATTCTACTAATATTTGAAAACTTTTTCGTCTTATTCACACAAATTCTACTCCCAAAGTCGAAACGTGTTTTTGAAAACACTATTATTTAATGATGAGTATTGTATGTATTTGAAATGGTAGAGTTTCAAACATGCGGCAGTGTTTTAGCTGATTACTTAAGCACCAAAAAAACTACTTATTCAATGCAAACATCGAAGTTTCACTTATATTTTGAAACTTTCTTGATCTTATTGGCGCGGATCTAGGGTCCAAACGGTAATATGCAAATTATGAGTGTTATAGATGCTTTAAAATGTAGAATTGCAAAAATGCGGTAGTATTTTGCCTGATTACTTAGTCACTAAGCAACCTGCTCAGTCAATATGAATATTCTACTAATATTTGAAAACTTTTTCGTCTTATTCACATAAATTCTACTCCCAAAGTTGAAACGTGTTTTTAAAAACACTATTATTTAATTTGAGTATTATATGTATTTGAAATGGTAGTGTTTCAAACATGCAGCAGTGTTTTACCTGATTACATGTGCACCAAGAAACCTACTTATTCGATGCAAACATCAAAGTTTCACTTAGGGGTATTTAGTTTTAAGGACAAGTTTCAAAAAAAATTAGATCAAAGGACAACCAAGTTTAATAATTAAATATGATTAAAAAAACCCTCAAAATTGAAAGAAAAAATATGATTTTAAAATTATTTTAGTCAATTTATGGATATAAAATAATCAGTTCGGAAAGCTAAATGAATATAGCTTTATAACTTAAAAATATAGTTTTATGTCATATCATCCAAATACAAAACTAAGTCATTTTAAAGCCAATCTCATTTACAAAATAAAAAAGTTGTACCGTAAATAACGAAGCTATATGCATTTAGCTTTCCGTCCAGAATTTTCTTATATTGCTTTTTCTTTCATATTTACAGCAAAAAACATTTCATATTTAATATTTTTTTTATCTTATAATCAAAGAAAAATATTTTTGTATTAATTTTTATTATTTGTGAAATGCCAACACATGTCCTTAGTTTAAAATATTTGGACTTTATTCAATTAAAACATGAAAGTAGTCCTTGATTTACATAGCAAAAATCGCTTGTCCTTTGATCTAATTTTTTTCTAAAATGTGTCCTTGAAACAAATATCCACTATATTTTGAAACTTTCTTGATCTTATTGGCGTGGATGCAGGGTCTAAACGATAATATGCAAATGATGAGTGTTATAGATGCTTTGAAATGTAGAATAGCAAACATGCGGCAGTGTTTTACCTGATTACTTAGTCACTAAGCAACCTGCTCAGTCAATACGAAAATATGAATATTCGACTAATATTTGAAAACTTTTTCGTCTTATTCACACAAATTCTACTCCCAAAGTCGAAAAGTGTTTTTAAAAACACCATTATTTAATGATGAGTATTATATGTATTTGAAATGGTAGAGTTTCAAACATGCAGCAGTGTTTTACCTGATTACTTAAGCACCAATAAACCTACTTATACGATGCAAACATCAAAGTTTCACTTATATTTTGAAACTTTCTTGATCTTATTGGCACGGATCCAGGGTACAAACGGTAATATGCAAATGATGAGTGTTATAGATGCTTTAAAATGTAGAATAGCAAACATGCCACAGTGTTTTACCTAATTACTTAGTCACTAAGAAACCTGCTCAGTCAATATGAAAATATGAATATTCTACTAATATTTGAAAACTTTTTCGACTTATTCACACAAATTATACTCCCAAAGTCGAAACGTGTTTTTAAAAACACCATTATTTAATGATGAGTATTATATATATTTGAAATGGTAGAGTTTCAAACATGCGGCAGTGTTTTACCTGATTACTTGAGCACCAAGAAACCTACTTATTCGATGCAAACATCAAAGTTTCACTTATACTTTGAAACTTTCTTGATCTTATTGGCGCGGATCCAGGGTCCAAACGGTAATATGCAAATGATGAGTGTTATAGATGCTTTAAAATGTAGACTAGTAAACATGCGACAGTGTTTTACCGGATTACTTAGTCACTAAGCAACCTGCTCAATCAATATGAAAATATGAATATTAAACTAATATTTGAAATTGTTTTCATCTTATTCACACAAATTCTACTACCAAATTCAAAACGTGTTTTTGAAAACACTATTATTTAATGATGAGTATTATAGGTATTTGAAATGGTGAGTTTCAAACACGCGGCAATGTTTTACCTGATTACTTTTGCACCAAGAAAGCCACTTTTTCGATGCAAACGTCAAAGTGTTTCACATGTATTTTGAAACTTTCTTGATCTTATTGGCGCGGATCCAGGGTCCAAATGATAATATGCAAATGAAGAGTGTTATAGATGCTTTAAAATGTAGAATATCAAAACATGCGGCAGTGTTTTACCTGATTACTTAGTCACTAAGCTACCTGCTTAGTCAATATGAAAATATGAACATTCTATAATATTTGAAAACTTTTTCATCTTATTCACACAAATTCTACTCCCAAAGTCGAAACGTGTTTTTAAAAATACTGTTATTTAATGATGAGTATTATATGTATTGGAAATGGTAGAGTTTCAAACATGCGACAGTGTTTTACCTGATTACTTGAGCACCAATAAACCTACTTGTTCGATGCAAACATCAAAGTTTCACTTATATGTTGAAACTTTCTTTATCTTATTGGCGCGGATCCATCGTCCAAACGGTAATATGCAAATGATGAGTGTTATAGATGCTTTAAAATGTAGAATAGCAAACATGCGGTAGTGTTTTACCTGATTACTTAGTCACTAAGCAACCTGCTCAGTCAATATGAAAATATGAATATTCTAATAATATTTGAAAACTTTTTCGTCTTATTCACACAAATTATATTCCCAAAGTCAAAACGTGTTTTTAAAAAACTATTAGTTAATGATGAGTATTATATGTATTTGAAACGGTGGAGTTTCAAACATGCGGCAGTGTTTTACCTGATTACTTAAGCACCAAAAAACCAACTTATTCGATGCAAACATCAAAGTTTCACTTATATTTTGAAACTTTCTTGATCTTATTAGCACAGATCCAGGGTCCAAATGGTAATATGCAAATGATGAGTGTTATAGATGCTTTAAAATGTAGAATAGCAAACATGCGCCAGTGTTTTACCTGATTACTTAGTGACAAAGCAACCTGCTCAGTCAATATGAAAATATGAATATTCTAATAATATTTGAAAACTTTTTCGTCTTATTCACAAAAATTCTACTCCTAAAGTCGAAACGTGTTTTTAAAAACCCTATAATTTAATGATGAGTATTATATATATTTGAAATGGTAGAGTTTCAAACATGCGATAGTGTTTTACCTGATTACTTTAGCACCAAGAAACCTACTTATTCTATGCAAACACCAAAGTTTCACTTATATTTTGAAACTTTCTTGATCTTATTGGCGCGGATCCAGAGTCCAAACCATAATATGAAAATGATGAGTGTTATAGATACTTTAAAATGTGGAATAGCAAACATGCGACAGTGTTTTACCAGATTACTTAGTCACTAAGCAACCTGCTCAGTCAATATGAAAATATGAATATTAAACTAATATTTGAAAACCTTTTCATCTTATTCACGCAAATTCTACTCCCAAATTCGAAACATGTTTTTGAAAACACTATTATTTTATGATGAGTATTATATGTATTTGAAATGGTAGAGTTTCATGCGGCAATGTTTTACCTGATTACTTGAGCACCAAGAAACCTACTTTTTCGATGCGAACATCAAAGTTCCACTTATATTTTGAAACTTTCTTGATCTTATTAGCGCGGATCCAGGGTCCAAATGGTAATATGCAAATGATGAGTGTTATAGATGCTTTAAAATGCAGAATAGAAAACATGCGGCAGTGTTTTACCTGATTACTTAGTCACTAAGCAACCTGCTCAGTCAATATGAAAATATGAATATTCTACTAATATTTGAAAACTTTTTCGTCTTATTCACACAAATTCTACTCCCAAAGTCGAAACATGTTTTATAAAATACTATTATTTAATGATTAGTATTACATGTAATTGAAATGGTAGAGTTTCAAACATGCGGCAATGTTTTACGTGATTACTTGAGCACCAAGAAACCTACTTATTCGATGCAAACATTAAAGTTTCACATATATTTTGAAACTTTCTTGATCTTATTGGCGCAGATCCAGGGTCCAAACGGTAATATGGAAATGATGAGTGTTATAGATGCTTTAAATGTAGAATAGCAAACATGTGGCAGTGTTTTACTTGATTAATTAGTCAGTAAGCAACCTGATCAGTCAATATGAAAATATTAATATTCTACTAATATTTGAAAACTTTTTCGTCTTATTCACACAAATTCTACTCCCAAAGTCAAAACTTGTTTTTAAAAATACTATTATTTAATGATGAGTACTATATGTATTTGAAACGGTAGAGTTTCAAACATGCGGCAGTGTTTTACCTAATTACTTCAGCACCAAAAAACTTACTTATTCGATGCAAACATCAAAGTTTCACTTATATTTTGAAACTTTCTTGATCTTATTGGCACGGATCCAGGGTCCAAACGGTAATATGCAAATGATGAGTGTTATAGATGCTTTAAAATGTAGAATAGCAAACATGCGGTAGCGTTTTACCTGATTACTTATTCACAAAGCAACCTGCTCAGTCAATATGAAAATATGAATATTCTACTAATATTTGAAAAACTTTTTCGTCTTATTCACAAAAATTCTACTCCCAAAGTCGAAACATGTTTTTAAAAACACTATAGTTTAATGATGAGTATTAAATATATTTGAAATGGTAGAGTTTCAAACATGCGACAGTGTTTTACCTGATTACTTGAGCACCAAGAAACCTACTTATTCGATGCGAACATCAAAGTTTCGCTAATATTTTGGAACTTTCTTGATCTTATTGGCGCGGGTCCATGGTCCAAACCGTAATATGCAAATGATGAGTACTGTAGATGCTTTTAAAATGTGGAATAGCAAACATGCGACAGTGTTTTACCTGATTACTTAGTCACTAAGCAACCTGCTCAGTCAATATGAAAATATGAATATTAAATTAATATTTGAAAACTTTTTCGTCTTATTCACGCAAATTCTGCTCCCAAATTTGAAATGTGTTTTTGAAAACACTATTATTTAATGATGAGTATTATATGTATTTGAAATGGTATAGTTTCAAAGATGCGGCAATGTTTTACCTGATTACTTGAGCACCAAGAAACCTAGTTTTTCGATGCAAACATCAAAGTTCCACTTATATTTAGAAACTTTCTTGATCTTTTTGGCGCGGATCCAGGGTCCAAATGGGGATATGCAAATGATGAGTGTTATAAACGCTTTAAAATGTAGAATAGAAAACATGCGGCAGTGTTTTACCTGATTACTTAGTCACTAAGCAACTTGCTCAGTCAATATGAAAATATGAATATTCTACTAATATTTGAAAACTTTTTCGTCTTATTCACACAAATTCTACTCCCAAAGTCGAAACGTGTTTTATAAAATTCTATTATTTAATGATTAGTATTACATCTATTTGAAATGGTAGAGTTTCAAACATGCGGCAGTGTTTTACGCGATTACTTGAGCACCAAGAAACCTACTTATTCGATGCAAACATCAAAGTTTCACTTATATTTTGAAACTTTCCTGATCTTATTGGCACGGATCCAGGATCTACACGGTAATATGCAAATGAGGAGTGTTATAGACGCTTTAAAATGTAGAATAGCAAACATGCGGCAGTGTTTTAACTGATTACTTAGTCACTAAGCAACCTGCTCATTCAATATGAAAATATGAATATTTTATAATATTTGAAAACTTTTTCATATTATTCACACAAATTCTACTCCCAAAGTCGAAACGTGTTTTTAAAAATACTATTATTTAATGATGAGTAATATATGTATTTGAAATGGTAGAGTTTCAAACATGCGGCAGTGTTTTACCTGATTACTTGAGCACCAAGAAACCCACTTGTTCGATGAAACATCAAAGTTTCACATATATGTTGAAATTTTCTTGATCTTATTGGCGCGGATCCATCGTCCAAACGGTAATATGCAAATGACGAGTGTTATAGATGCTTTAAAATGTAGAATAGCAAACATGCGGCAGTGTTTTACCTGATTACTTAGTCACTAAGCAACCTGCTCAATCAATATGAAAATATGAATATTCTACTAATATTTGAAAACTTTTTCGTCATATTCACACAAATTCTACTCCCAAAGTGTGACGACCCCAAAACCACATACTATGGTGTTAATGGTAATCTTTGAAATATAACACATAAACAGAAATAAAGAACAGGAATAAATAAATACACCAGATAATGAACAAATAATACACTGGATAAACATAATCATTAGGGTTACACAGTATACAGGATCATACTTAGTACAAATACAGTTCAGCAATACATAAATGTCTACACCAGAAAACAAACATAATATGTACAATAGGAGCTGAACAGCATAAAAAGAGATAAATGATAGAACCCGACTTCAGCTCCAACTATCCAAAAAGAGCCCGCTAAAACTTGAATACAAGGCTGCCCGTGTAGAAATAAGGGCACCCGAGTTTGCAAGTGAAACAAATTACGAGTCAGTCATGGGACTGGTATGAGAAATCTACTTAACACATTTATAATATGGCTAATCCCAGGACCATGCCACTTTCGTGGAACGGGTTTACTCCATTGGATTGCCAGTGCTTTAAAACAAGTAAATCTTTTAAAACATCGCAATGCTTTTTATAACAATGAAGCCATTATAAGACTCAGTTCCCATCACACAATGCAACGCAAACCGGAGGATAGAGTTTTACCTTATAATTGCCAAAATATGCTTGGTACGAATAAAACAAAAGCATTTGATATTATTACTAGTGTTTATAGGTTTCAAAACTATTTCAATCATAACTATCAATCACAGACGGCATGGGTACCATATATCATGTTGCCATATATATATACAATCAAAACTGCACGGTGTCGTATTTGGAGATTGGATTCCCGTCATGAACTAAGGAAAAAGATAGTCCTTACCGAATTCGAGTCTGCCTAGCCCGAGTCTCATTAAAACACGCAGGCAAGCCTTGGATCGTCAGGGCTGGTCCACCGATGTGGATTATTATACCTAAACACTGCGTTTCCCCGCCCTTTGGGGCGTAAGTGAGCCCACTGACTCCAAATCTGAGGCGCCTTGCAACAGCAACAACCACACAGGTGAAAATAATATAAATATCAGCCAGTTTAAGCACTAACACCACCTCTCAGCTAGAAAGAAATGCATGTCCTCCCTGAAGTCCTCTTCCTGTTTCTGGTTCATACCGGGGTGTGAGGTTCGCGAATTCACGTTATACACAAAGCTACGCCACGCAGGCGGTGCTTTGTTCATCGACCACAAGGCTCCGCTTTTCGACAAAAGCCTTGATCACTACATATCTACATGCCACGTTGTCAATCTACAACGTCCGACACACTTCCATTTACAAGTCTGTTCTGGGTCTGAACGAAACCGGAGGCACCTAGTACCTCGCATATCCGGTCGATCTCCAAGCTCGTCTGAACAATCACTGCATTTTCCATCATCTTGGGATGCCTCCCAATCGAGATATCAGTAATCATCCAAACGACGTGAATCTCTCCGGTCTTCGACCACCGTCTTCATCATTGACTTCTTATCGTCGACCAATTATTTGAAATGAGATTTAACTCGGCCTTTTCAAATAATTCACGTATATTTAGAATTTAAATCAGTTCATTTTCATTCCATATCGTTTATAATATTTTATAATGATTTTTCACTATTTTTATTTAATTAGAAATAGCCCATTTTATTTAAACGACGCTTCAGGCCATAAGGCGACCGTGGAGCTGTTTTTCTTCAGATTTGATTTACACACATCTGAAAATTTAACCGTTGGATCTTCATAAAATTTATATCATTAGAAAGATCTTTTCAAAACGAATCCAACAGTTCCAGTTTTGGGAAAATCCGACGGTCGGATCTCCCGGTACAATCGTTTGAAGTTTCGATTTCAAAATACGAACTACAGCATCGTTATTCAATTTAATTTAATTATAATTATATATATATACATAAATATAATCGATTCTGGTGCTGTTTTTCTTTAGATTTGAATTAAACATTCCAGACAATCCAACCGTTGGATCTTCACAAAGTGGGTGCCATTGGAAAGATATTTCCAAGGCGAACCCAACGGTTGCAGTTTCAGGAAGATCCGATGGTCGGATCTCCCGCAATAATCATTTGAAATCACGGTTTCAAAATACGAACTATAGCTTCGTTATTCGATATATTATTATTATAATTATATATATATAATTATAATCGATTCTTCGATTTCAAAACCACCTTCATTTCATACATTGGATAAAAATGATATTTTTATCCTATAGACATTTATTTCAACACATCACTATTTTTAACAATACTTGTATATAATAAAAATGTGATTTTTATTGTAAAAGAATTTATTTCAAAACACAATTATTTTATATAGTTCAAACAAATGATAAAAATGTGATTTTTATTGTAAAAGAATTTATTTCAAAACAAGATTATTTCACAACACCTGAATTTCTATTCAACACATGAATATACTTTCAACAAATGAAAATAAATCAAACACAGAAAGATTTCAGGAAATTTCGGCAGCATAACGGCAGGGTAGTTAAAACCGGGACCGTATCGAAGTACGGCTCCTCGCTCTACCTTAAAACCTTGCGGTTTTTGACAATGGGGGTTTCATGCATCTAGTTCGCACGTAGGCGGCATGTATATTTTTCTTTTCCACAAAACTAATCCTATGTGGATTCAACCAAATAATTCTCAACCACAAACGGGTATTTTTCAACCACAATCAATCAATTTCAAACCACAAACAATTCACATCAACCATTTGCTATGAACCAATTTTCACACTGATCACAACCAATAAATATCGTCCATGGTTTGTGGACGAGGGGCGTATATATATATATATATATATATATATATATATATATATATAAGTAAATTTCACTTCTATTCAACACATATATAATTTTTACAATGCATATATAACTTATACATCGAACATACAACTTATACAACGCTTATACATGAGGTGTACAACGCTTATATAACTCATACATCGACTATATAATTTATACATCGTCATTTTCCATATCGTTTATAATTTAGAAATCTCACATTGGGTTCCACTCCGCCAAAAATAGCAGAAGGCTCAGAAAAATTTGCGGTCTCTTCTAGAATGTAGAAGACGTCCACCCGAGTCCACTGTCTCTTGTTTCACTGAATTTCGTCAAGAAACGAAAAAGATACGATTTTTACAGTGAAATCAAAAACCGCAGCGCTTTAAACTGCTATAATATAGTTTAAATTAAATTAGCCGTATACCTTCCTATTTTGTTCAAAACTAGGTTTTGAAATTTCGCGAAATCCGTGCAACGTTAGAAGGATCGGCTTGTACCACTTGGAAGAGCTTGGAGAGGGCTTCAGGCGTGTGGGGGTGTTGGCCAGATCGACGGTCGGAATCTGGTGCGACGGCGGTTGGAACGGCGCGACTTCGAGGGGCTCGTTCGCGCGGAACACGAGACGAGGAGGAGCGAGGCTGGTCTTGATTTGAAGAGGGGGAGGAGATCTTCAAAAAACCCAACTGGAGCCTGGCCTAAAGTTGATCGTGGCAGCGGAAAAAAGCTCGGGAAGTTTCGAACGTTATTCGTCGTCGATCGGGGGTGAAAAGAGAGAGAAAGCGGGGAGAGAGAATAATGATGTGGACCAATGAATTTTTTTTATTTATAAATTTTAAAAATCCAAAAATACCCTCTTTCACACACGAACCCCAATCCAAACCCAACGACTGTCGTTCCTAGTGTTTTACCCATTCCGAACACAATGGGATATGTTTCGAAGGCCATTCGAATGTTTTAGTCAGTTTTCATTCAAAATTAAAATATAAAACATTCAATATTTAATTTGAACGTACATTTCAATTTGCCGGGGCCACATACTAACTCGGAAAATTCCAGAAAAATTATTTCTCGCATCGTATCGACGATACGGTCCAAACAGAACTAGTTTCGTTGAATTCTGAGGTCGTTTGCAAAATGGCCCTTTTTTGGTCGATCCAATTTAACTGTAATTGACCAAAAAACATTTTCCTTTGCCCCGCTCCCATACTAGCTTCAAAAATTATGAAATTTGAAACCTAGCAATAATTTGACATCCCGGATCCAACAAAAGTGGTTTCGTCAAATTCTGAGGTCGTATGCAAAATGTCTATTTTCAAGGGCGATATATTCTCTATAGCGACCTTTCTGAAAATTCATTTGGCCAGAAATTTTGATTCCCGCTATGAAACTTCAATTTTTCAGATTCGTTAGAAAGATATTCCCTAACAAATTTAAATATTTTTGGTTTCACTAAAATCCGTTTTATTTTGCACCCGGTACAGCCTGTTAAAGTTTGAATTCAATTTTTGAAACTGCAGCTCCATTTCAGGCCTTGTTCATAATTTATAATAATTATATTTATTTTCAAACATCGATTCAAGCATACTTTTCATCGTTTTTATTTAAAATATTTAAAATCCACTATTTTAGCCAATTTAAATTTTTTAAACTGGTTCAGATTTTCCGGGTTGTTACAATCTCCCCCACTTAAAACTTTTCATCCCCGAAAAGGAACAAAGTCGAAAGTGGTTTGATTAATCAACTCTACGTTCAATCTGGCTTCCATTCTCCAACTTTTCAGTTTCTAAGAATTTTCAAATTCTTCAAAAATTTGGATAACACCTGGAATTTTCGAGAAATTTCGCCATAACCTCCTTTGTACGGGGAGGGTTTTGGAAATTTATTAGGCCGTATTAGGTGCCCAATAAATCCTATAAAGCATACACATATTTATAGTGATATATTCTGGTGTTTACTGGGGAGCGTGTATAGATAATAACTTCCGAGAGTAAATTCTCGTCATCCTGTCTAAGCCCGAGGGAGTGTGTATTTTTAATTGCTCCAGAGAATAAATTCTCGTCACCTCGTCCCGTGTGGGAAATAAATAATCCATGTGCCGTATCTAATAACTAGAGAGACGTGGTTATTGTCAACTCCAGACCTGTGTGGGGTTTTTATTAATTTGGCAATTTTACCATTACAATTTTATATGGTCCATATCAGTCATCAGTTCGACCTGTAATATGTAGTCATCGCCATACAAGCCTCTCGCTCGTATGGTAAATCTTCAACATCGTCACTCAAGCTCCAAATGCTTGTGTGGTAAATGATGAAGTATGCTATCTTCAAGAAGTATGCCATGCAGTGTAGTTCAAAATTAACGGTTACTATCCTATGGCAACGTTTATTAATTACACAAAGAATAACCAGCACTCTGCATCCAATGGCATTCACAGGAGTTGATATAATATAAAATTACGCATCTAACTCATTAAGGTTTACCTGTTTGTCGGGCACGCACTCAACAGCTAATCCATTTACCTGTTCAAACATATATAATGCACAAGTATATATTTCTAATTAATTCTCTAATCAGTTCAATGTGTGATTTATTCGAATAAATTCTACGATTCATCCAATTATTGATTTATTTAACTATCATTCTAATAATTTAATCAATCAAACTCTAAACCACACAACACAAACATCGAACAATTTATTTTTAACTTTTCAAAAATACTCTAATTAATTCATATACTCTTCTAAAATCATTCAGACTATATGATTAAAATTTTACATTCATGAAAAGAAAACAACAACAAAGTAGAAAACATAATGGAAATTTCTAAGTATGGTAAATGTACCTTGCACCGGAGTCAATCAGAGATATCCACCCTGCACTTAGGATAGGCTTTCATAATACTTTCCTCTGTTTCCCAAGTACAATCTCGCGGATCTCCACTCCATTGCACTTTGACTAAGTGAACATTCTTGTTCCTCAGCTCTTTAGTTTCTTTGCCAATAATCTTTATCGGCTCTCTTCTCACAGCCAATTCTGGAGTAATATCCAAGAACTCTTAAGATGCTTCTTCCACAACTGAGTCCGGATCATGCACATGATTTCTAAGTTGAGATACGTGGAACACATCATGTACTCCAGGCAACCAGTCAGGTAATTGAACTCTATAAGCAAGAGTTCGAATTCGTTCAAGAATAGGAAAGGGACCGATGAATCTCGGCACCAACTTCCCATTTTTACCGAATCTGATTACTCCCCTCATCGGAGAAACTTTAAGATACACATAATCGCCAACAGCAAACGACACATCTCTTCTTCTAGAATCCGCATAACTTTTCTGTCGGCTTTGAGCTGCTAGCAATTGTTTCTTAATGAAATCGACTTTATCCGCAGCTTCGCGAATCATATCTGGTCCCAATACAAGCCTATTACTAGGTTCAACCCAATAAGCAGGAGATTGGCACGGTCTACCATACAATGCTTCGAATGGTGACATTGTCAGGCTTGCTTGATAGCTATTGTTGTATGAGAACTCAGCCAAATGTAAATGGCCTTCCCATGATCCACCAAAATCTAGAACACAAGCAACAACAAATCTTCTAGAATACGATTCACCCTCTCAGTTTGACCATCCGTCTGAGAATGATAAGCGGTGCTCAAGTTCAGCTTCGTTCCGAGTTCTACTTGAAATGCCTCCCAGAATTTGCTAGTAAATATTGGATCTCTATCACTAACTATACTGAGTGGCACTCCATGTAGCCTAACAATTTCTTGAAATAAATATGCGCCAGACTTTGAGCAGTTCTGTTCGATCTGACAGGTATAAAATGGGCGGTCTTCGTGAAGCGATCTACGATCACCCAAATACTATCATTTCCTTTTATGGTTCTGGGCAAACCATCTATGAAGTCCATGGAAATGTGTTTCCATTTCCAACCTGGAACATCCAATGGTTGCAACAATCCAACAAGTTTCTGTTGGTCGCTTTTGACTAGTTGGCAAGTAGGGCATCGGCAAACATATAGAGAAATTGTCTCTCTTCATCGATCTCCACCAGAAAGTGCGTTTGATGTAATTATATATTTTGCTCACCCCTGGATGGATACTGAGCTTTGACTCGTGGCATTCTTCTAGCACTTCCTTTTAAAGCTCAGAAATGTTAGGAACACAGATTCTAGCCTTTAGCCTTAGAATCCCTTGGTTATCAACCTGAAAACTCAAGGGCTCGCTTTTCTGGATTATCTCCCTGATCTTCTGAATGAAGTGATCATCCTTCTGAAGAGCAGATATTTTGTCCATCAATGAAGTTGTAATAATAAAACTGGCGATTATTTCTTTCTTTCTACTTAACGCATCGTCCACGACATTGGCTTTTCCTGGAGTGTACCAAATTTCAAAGTCGTATGCTTCAAGAAACTCTAAACAATGTTGCTGCCTCAGATTCAAATCTTTCTGGGTGAACAGATACTTCAGCGACTGATGATCTGTATCCATCCAAAAGATATAGCCTCAGATTCAAGAAACTCTAAACGATTTCGCCCGAAAGATATTGTCTCCAGATTTTCAAAGCGAATACGATAGCCAACAACTAAAGATCATGAGTAACATAATTCTTTTCATGTGGCTTCAGCTGACGGCTAGCATAGGATATAGCCTGACATCTTTGCATTAACACTGCACCAAGGCCTTCTCTAGAGGCATCTATCCAGACTTTCAAGTCCTCATTGCCATCGATAATCGTTAACACTGGAGAAGTTGTCAGTTTCAACTTCAGCTCTTGGAAAGCTTCCTCACATACCGGAGTCCAATTGAATCTCGAATGTTTCTTAGTCAGTTTCGTTAAGGAACTGGATGTCTTTGCGAAATCCTTAATGAATTTCCGATAATAACTGGCCAACCCGAGAAAACTTCTGACTTTTGTGGGAGTACTAGGCTATTTCCAATTCTGAATAGCGGTGATTTTACTTGGATCCATAGCAATTCCCTCTTTTGATACGACGTGGCCAAGAAACTTTACTTCTTCTTACCAGAATATACATTTGGACAGTTTGGCTTTCAATACATTCCTTCTCAGAATTTCTAGAACTTGCTCCAAATGTTTTTCATGTTCAGCATTTGACTTAGAGAAGATAAGAATATCATCAATAAAGACCAGAACAAACTTATTCAAGACTCCTCTGAACACTCTATTCATCAAATCGACGAAGTAAGCTGGAGAGTTACATAAGCCGAACAACATTACTAACCACTCATAGAATAAGTCTGGACCTCTGAATGCTGTCATAGGAACACACTCTTCGGCAATAGAAGGTGATGGAAACCTGTAGCTAGGTCCATTCTTGAAAATACTTATGCGCCATTCAGACGATCCAATAAATCATCGATTCACGGCAATGGATATTTATTCTTTATTGTCTGCTTGTTCAAGTCATGATAATCCACATATAATCGCAGAGTACCGTTAGACTTTGGGACAAACACCACTGCTGCTCCCCAATCAGAGAAACTAGGTCTGATCAGACCCTTCCATACAAGCTATCGAGTTTGATTGTCTAGTTCTTCTTTCTCCTTTAGAGTTATTCTCCGAATAGCGTGCACTACTGGCCTTGCGTTCGGAATTAAAGCGGTCTTGAAATCAATTTCTCTCTGCGGAGGTAAACTAACAAATTCTTCGAACACATCTGCATAATTCTTTACGATAGGAATATCTTTGATGAGGTCCCGAATATTCTCTGTGACTACAGGGATATTTTCTATTTGAGCAGGAGAAACATCTGTAGCTGCCCAGATGTCTTTTCTATTAGAATTCTGACCTTCACATGGTATGGTTATATACTCCCTGAACTTCGTTTTTTCCTTAACAACTCTCTCGGCGCATTTAACCTCAACTTCATATTTGGTTAACCAATCCAATCCCAAAATAAGATTGAATTCGTTAAAATTCATGACAATCGAGATGGTAGGGAACTTATAACGGGAAAAAGAAACAGGCACCCCACAAATCCAACTAAGATTAAGGGAACCCCCAACCGGATTATGGACAGTGTTGGGTTCTTTGAGCTCCTCAACTGCAAATCCAATTTCTTAATCGCATTTTTCGATATAAAACTTCCTGACGCGCCTGTATCGAACAGTACTTTAACTGGGATATCTTTGACAGCAAGCGTGCCTTCCAAACATCTAACCTTCCCTGACTAGCTGAGGGTGCTGGGTTTCTTCCACTTCATTTACCTGAGCCACTTTGGTCGCTTTCAACAGCCAGCAGTCTCGCTTTATATGACCAGCCTGATGACAAAAATTGCACTCTTGGGTCAATTGAAACTTGTTCTTGGATTTAGATTTATCCTTCTTTCGTTTTTTCGAGGATTTACAATTTCTGGTCAAATGCCCTTGCTTATTGCAATTAGAGCATGTGGCAGTCGTTACTGGCCTCAGGACTATCAGTTTCAGATTCCCCTTTATGACTAGAACTGACTTCCTCTTTGTAGCACAACATACCTTTCTTGTCGAGATCCTCATATTGGTAAGCCATGTATATCATTTCTGAAAAAGGAAGCTTCACATTTCTTATTACACTATTCTGATATTTTCTTTGCAGGCCGTGAATATACCTCAGGTTCTTCCTCTATGGATCTTTAATCAGATGCGGGGCAAAATGAGAAAGTTCATTGAATTTCTTATTATATTCGAGAATGGTCATATCTCCTTGTATCAGAAAAGAAAATTCATCACATAACCGCTCAGTTGCTTCAGGAGGAGTAAATCTTTCTAGGAAAATCACTTTGAATCTATCCCAGGTAATATTACATTCTAGATTATCCTTAATAATCGAATCCCACCAAAACAAGGCTTCGTCTTTGAGTGCCCAAGATGCCACTAATCTTTTCTGGTCATCCCTCAGCCTTAAACCATCAAAGATTTTCTCAGCCGAACGAATCCAAGCTTGTGTTTTCATAATAGATTCATCGCCCGAGAATGGTATTCCACCCATATTTCGATAATTAATTAATAGAGCCTCAATATCTGGTTCTACATTCCTGTTTCCGACACTCATTTTCTAGTACTTCTGCAAATAGCAGATCAGGTGTCAGGTCAACAGAAAAGATATTTCAAGACATAGAGACAAATACCTGCATGTAAATGTGTCTACTAGGGTGTATTTCATTCTGGTTTACTCATACTAGGATATTACTGATCCAATCTGTAATGAGTTACTCGTCCTAGAACTCTACTGGTTCTATTTCTGACGAGTTCGTTCATATGTTATATTCCAGCACTAAGCTTAACCGAAGCTCTGATACCACGTGTGACGACCCCAAAACCCCGTACTACGGTGTTAAGGGTAATCTTTAGAATATAACACATAAACAGAAATAACAGAACAGAAATAAATAAATACAAAAGATAATGAACAAATATACACTGGATAAACATAATCATCAGAGTTACACAGTATACAGGATCATACTTAGTACAAATACAGTTCAGCTATACATAAATGTCTACAGCGAAAAACAAACATAATATGTACAATAGGAGCTGAACAACATAAAAAGAGATAAATGATTGAATCCGACTTCAGCTCCAGCTATCCAGAAAGAGCCTGCTAAAATTTGAATACAAGGTTGCCCGTGTAGAAATAAGGGCATCCAAGTTTGCAAGTGAAACAAATTACGAGTCAGTCATGGGACTGGTATGAGAAATCTACTTAACACATTTATAATATGGCTAATCCCAGGACCACGCCACTTTCGTGGAACGGGTTTACTACATTGGATTGCCAGTGCTTTAAAACAAGTAAATCTTTTAAAACATCGCAATGCTTTTTATAAAAATGAAGCCATTATAAGACTCAGTTCCCATCACACAATGCAACGCAAACCGGAGGATAGAGTTTTACCTTATAATGGCCAAAATATGCTTGGTACGAATAAAACAAAAGCATTTGATATTATTACTAGTGTTTATAGGTTTCAAAACAATTTCAATCATAACTATCAACCATAGACAGCATGGGTACCATATATCATGTGGACATATATATATATATATATATATATATATATATATATATATATATATATATATATATACAATCAAACCCGCATGGTGTCATATTTGGAGATTGGATTCCCATCATGAACCAAGGCAAAAGATAGTCCTTACCGAATTCGAGACTGTCTAGCCTGAGTCTCAGGCAAGCGCGTAGGCAAGCCTTGGATCGTCAGGGTCGGTCCACCGATGTGGATTATTATACCTGAACACTGCGTTTCCCCACTCTTTAAGGCATAAGTGAGCCCACTGACTCCAAATCCGAGGCGCCTCACAACAGCAACAACCACACAGGTGAAAATAATATAAATGTCAGGCAGTTTAAGCACTGACACCACCTCTCTGCTAGAAAGAAACACAAGTTCTCCCTGAAGTCCTCTTCCTGTTTCTGGTTCATACCGAGGTGTGAGGTTCGCGAATTCACGTTATACACAAAGCTATGCCACACAGGCGGTGCTTTGTTCATCGACCACAAGGCTCTGCTTTTCAACAAAAGCTTTGATCATTGCATCTCTGCATGCCACATTGTCAATCTACAACGTCCGACACGCTTCCATTTACAAGTCCGTTCTGGGTCTGAACGAAACTGAAGGCACCTAGTACCTCGCATATCCGGTCGATCTCCAAGCTCGTCTGAACAATCACTGCATTTTCCATACTCTTGGGATGCCTCACAATCGAGATATCAGTAATCATCCAAACGACGTGAATCTCTCCGGTCTTCGACCACCATCTTCATCATCGACTTCTTATCGTCGACCAATTATTTGAAATGAGATTTAACTCGGCCTTTTCAAATAATTCACGTATATTTAGAATTTAAATCAATTCATTTTCATTCCATATCGTTTATAATATTTTATAATGATTTTTCACTATTTTTATTTAATTAAAAATAGCCCATTTTATTTAAACGACGCGTCAGGCCATAAGGCGGCCGTGGCGCTGTTTTTCTTCAGATTTGATTTACACACATCTGAAAATTTAACCGTTGGATCTTCATAAAATTTATATCATTAGAAAGATCTTTTCAAAACGAATCCAACGGTTCCAGTTTCGGGAAAATCCGACGGTCGGATCTCCCGGTGCAATCGTTGAAGTTTCGATTTCAAAATACGAACTGCAGCATCATTATTCGATTTAATTTAATTATAATTATATATATATATATATATATATAATCGATTCTGGCGCTGTTTTTCTTCAGATTTGAATTAAACATTCCAGACAATGCAACCGTTGGATCTTTACAAAGTTGTTGCCATTGGAATGATATTTCCAAGGCGAACCCAACGGTTGCAGTTTCAGGAAGATCCGATGGTCGGATCTCCCGCAATTATCGTTTGAAATCACGGTTTCAAAATTCGAACTGCAGCTTCGTTATTCGATATATTTTAATTATAATTATATATATATATATATATATATAATTATTATCGATTCTGCGATTTCAAAACCATCTTCATTTCATACATTGGATAAAAATGATATTTTTATCCTATAGACATTTATTTCAACACATCACTATTTTTAACAATACTTGTATATAATAAAAATGTGATTTTTATTGTAAAAGAAATTATTTCAAAACACGATTATTTTATATAGTTCAAACAGATGATAAAAATGTGATTTTTATTGTAAAAGAATTTATTTCAAAACACGATTATTTCACAACACCTGAATTTCTATTCAACACATGAATATAGTTTCAACAAATGAAAATAAATCAAACACAGAAAGATTTCAGGAAATTTCGGCAGCATAACGGCAGGGTAGTTAAAACCGGGACCGTATCGAAGTACGGCTCCTCGCTCTACCTTAAAACCTTGCGGTTTTTGACAATGGGGATTTCATGCATCTAGTTCGCACGCAGGCGGCATGTATATTTTTCTTTTCCACAAAACTAATGCTATGTGGGTTCAACCAAATAATTCTCAACCATGAACGTGTATTTTTAAACCACAATCAAACAATATCAAACCGCAAACAATTCACATCAACCATTCGCTATCAACCAATTTTCACATCGATCATAACCAATAAATATCGTCCATGGTTTGTGGATGAGGGGCGTATATATATATATATATATATATATATATATTTATATAAGTAAATTTCACTTCTATTCAACACATATATAATTTTTACAACGCATATATAACTTATACATTGAACATACAACTTATACAACGCTTATACATGAGGTGTACAACGCTTATATAACTCATACATGGACTATATAATTTATACATCGTCATTTTCCATATCGTTTATAATTTAGAAATCTCACATTGGGTTCCACTCCACCAAAAATAGCAGAAGGCTCAGAAAAATATGCGGTCTCTTCTAGAATGTAGAAGACGTCCACCCGAGTCCACTATCTCTTGTTTCACTGAATTTCTTCAAGAAACGAAAAAGATATGATTTTTAAGTGAAATCCAAAACCGTAGCGCTTTAAACTGCTATAATATAGTTTAAATTAAAATAGCCGTATACCTTCCTATTTTGTTCAAAATTAGGTTTTGAAATTTCGCGAAATCCGTGCAACGATAGAAGGATCGGCTTGTCCCACTTGGAAGAGCTTGGAGAGGGCTTCAGGCGCGTGGGGGTGTTGGCCAGATCGACGGTCGGAATCAGGTGCGGCGGCGGTTGGAACGACGCGACTTCGAGGGGGTTGTTCGCACGTAACACGAGATGAGGAGGAGCGAGGCTATTCTTGATTTGAAGAGGGGGAGGAGATCTTCAAAAAACCCAACTGGAGCCTGGCCTGAAGATGATCGTGGCAGCGGCAAAAAGCTCGGGAAGTTTCGAACGTTATTCGTCGTCGATCGGGGGGGGGGGAAGAGAGAGAAAGCGGGGAGAGAGAATAATGATGTGGACCAATGAATTTTTTTAATTATAAATTTTAAAAATCCAAAAATACCCTCTTTCACACACGAACCCCAATCCAAACCCAACGACAGTCGTCCCTTGCGTTTTACCCCCATTCCGAACACAATGGGATATGTTTCGAAGGCCCATTCGAATGTTTCAGTTAGTTTTCATTCAAATTAAAATATAAAACATTCAATATTTAATTTGAACGTACATTTCAATTTGCCGGGGCCACACACTAACTTGGAAAATTCCAGAAAAATTATTTCTAGCATCGTTTCGGCGATACGGTCCTAACAAAACTAGTTTCGTCGAATTCTGAGGTCATTTGCAAAATGGCCCTTTTCTGGTCGATCCAATTTAACTATAATTGACCAAAACACATTATCCTTTGCAACGCTCACATACTAGCTTCAAAAATTATAAAATTTGGAACCTAGCAATAATTTGACATCCCGGATCCAACAAAAGTGGTTTTGTCAAATTCTGAGGTCATATGCAAAATGTCTATTTTCAAGGGCGATATATTCTCTATAGCGACCTTTCTGAAAATTCATTTGGCCATAACTTTTGATTCCCGCTATGAAACTTCAATTTTTCAGATTCGTTAGAAAGATATTCCCTAACAGATTTAAATATTTTTGGTTTCACTAAAATCCGTTTTATGTTGCACCCTGTACAGTCAGTTAAAGTTTGAATTCAATTTTTGAAACTACAGCGCCATTTCTGGCCTTGTTTATAATTTATAATAATTATATTTATTTTCAAACATCGATTCAAACATACTTTTCTCCGTTATTATTTAAAATATTTATTTTAAATATTTAAAATCTACTATTTTAGCCAATTTAAAAATTTTAAATTGGTTCAGATTTTCCGGTTTGTTACACAGAGTCAAAACGTGTTTCTAAAAACTCTATTATTTAATGATGAGTAATACATGTATTTGAAACAGTAGAGTTTCAAACATGCGGCAGTGTTTTACCTGATTACTTAAGCACCAAAATACCTACTTATTCAATGCAAACATCAAAGTTTCACTTATATTTTGAAACTTTCTTGATCTTATTGGTGCGGATCCAGGGTCCAAACCGTAATATGCAAATGATGAGCGTTAAAGATGCTTCAAAATGTAGAATAGCAAACATGCGGCAGTGTTTTACCTGATTACTTAGTCACTAATCAACCTGCTCAGTCAATATGAAAATATGAATATTCTACTAATATTTGCAAACTTTTTTGTCTTATTCACACAAATTCTAGTCCCGAAGTCAAAACATGTTTTTAAAACACTATTATTTAATGACGAGTGTTGTATGTATTTGAAATGGTAGAGTTTCAAACATGCGGCAGTGTTTTACCTGATTACTTAAGCACCAAAAAACCTACTTATTCAATGCAAACATCAAATTTTCACTTATATTTTGAAACTTTCTTGATCTTATTGGCGCAGATCCAGGGTCCAAACCATAATATACAAATGATGAGTGTTATAGATGCTTTAAAATGTAGAATAGCAAACATGCGGTAGTGTTTTACCTGATTACTTAGTCACTAAGCAACCTGCTCAGTCAATATGAAAATATGAATATTCTACTAATATATGAAAACTTTTTCGTCTTATTCACACAAATTCTACTCCCAAAGTCGAAACGTGTTTTCTAAAACACTATTATTTAATGATGAGTATTGTGTGTATTTGAAATGGTAGAGTTCCAAACATGCAGCAGTGTTTTACCTGATTACTTGAGCACCAAGAAACCTAGTTATTCGATGCAAACATCAAAGTTTCACCTATATTTTGAAACTTTCTTGATCTTATTGGCTCAGATCCAGGGTCCAAACTGTAATATGCAAATGATGAGTGTTATAAATGCTTTAAAATGAGGAATAGCAAACATGCGGCAGTGTTTTACCTGATTACTTTGTCACTAAGCAACCTGCTCAGTCAATATGAAAATATGAATATTCTACTAATATTTGAAAACTTTTTCGTCTTATTCACAAAAGTTCTACTCCCAAAGTCGAAACGTGTTTTTAAAAACACTATTATTTAATGATGAGTATTATGTGTATTTGGAATGGTAGAGTTTCAAACATGCAGCAGTGTTTTACCTGATTACTTGAGCACCAAGAAACCTACTTATTCGATGCAAACATCAAAGTTTCACTTATATTTTGAAACTTTCTTAATCTTATTGGCGTAGATCCAGGGTCCAAACGGTAATATGCAAATGATGAGTGTTATAGATGCTTTAAAATGTAGAATAGCAAACATGCGGCAATGTTTTACCTTACTACTTAGTCACTAAACAACCTGCTCAGTCAATATGAAAATATGAATATTCTACTAATATTTGAAAACTTTTTCGTCTTATTCACACATATTCTACTCCCAAAGTCGAAACATGTTTTTAAAAACACTATTATTAAATGATGAGTATTATATGTATTTGAAATGGTAGAGTTTCAAAAATGCGGCAGTGTTTTACCTGATTACTTGAGCACCAAGAAACCTACTTATTCGATGCAAACATCAAAGTTTCACCTATATTTTGAAACTTTCTTAATCTTATTGGCACGGATCCAGGGTCTAAATGGTAATATGCAAATAATGAGTGTTATAGATGCTTTAAAATGTAGAATAGCAAACATGCGACAGTGTTTTACCTTACTACTTAGTCACTAAACAACCTGCTCAGTCAATATGAAAATATGAATGTTCTACTAATATTTGTAAACTTTTTCATTTTATTCACACAAATTCTACTCCCAAAGTCGAAACATGTTTTTAAAAACACTATTATTTAATGATGAGTATTATATGTATTTGAAATGGTAGAGTTTCAAACATGCGACAGTGTTTTACCTGATTACTTGAGCACCAAGAAACTTACTTATTCGATGCAAACATCAAATTTTCACTTATATTTTGAAACTTTATTAATCTTATTGGCACAGATCCAGGGTCCAAACGGTAATATGCAAATGATGAGTGTTATAGATGCTTTAAAATGTAGAATAGCAAACATGCGGCAGTGTTTTACCTTACTACTTATTCACTAAACAACCTGCTCAGTCAATATGAAAATATGAATATTCTACTAATATTTGAAAACTTTTTCATCTTATTCACACAAATTCTACTCCTAAGGTCGAAACATGTTTTTAAAAACACTATTATTTAATGATGAGTATTACATATATTTGAAATGGTAGAGTTTCAAACATGCGACAGTGTTTTACCTGATTACTTGAGTACTAAGAAACCTACTTATTCGATGCAAACATCAAAGTTTCACTTACATTTTGAAACTTTCTTGATCTTATTGGCGCGGATCCAGGGTCCAAATGGTAATATGCAAATGATGATTGTTATAGATGCTTTAAAATGTAGAATAGCAAACATGTGGCAGTGTCTCACCTGATTACTTATTCACTAAGCAACTTGCTTAGTCGATATGAATATTCTACTAATATTTGAAAACTTTTTCGTCTTATTCACACAAATTCTACTCCCAAAGTCGATACGTGTTTTTAAAAATACTATTATTTAATGATGAGTATTATATATTTGATATGGTAGAGTTTCGAACCTACAGCAATGTTTTACTGGATTACTTGTGTAACACCCAACGTCCGTTAATGTCACTCACAAAGAGAATGCATTAATTTTCGTGGAGAGTTATAAGTAAGCAGAACAGAACTTTGCAAGACAGATGCATAAAATAGTACTTGCAAATTTAAAACTTCATTCATTTCAGTGGAAAACAAAACATGTTTGATTACATCATCAAAACAATACTAAAGTCAAGTACATAAGTATCTATCTTGACAAAATTATTATCAGAGTACAAAAGCATAATCCCACTACTACAAATAGCCATACTGAAAAGAAAAGATAAAGCTTAGCATTACTCTCAGCACTTCCAAGCACTCCAAGAGAGAGAGACCCAAGCCAAGCTCCACTAACTCCCACCCTGCGGACCGAAGGGGAGGGGGAAATATGAGAAAAAAGAGAAACAAAGAGGGTCAGACATAAAGTCTGGCGAGTCCAGTGACTTTCAAAAATTAACAGATAATGGTAACATGACATGTAAGTAGAACTGGATGAGAGATATCAGAAATAGGAGTAGCAGGTACACAAAGGTTAACAGAATGGTGTAGACCAAGTAATGCTTTTTACTTACTTATTTTTCACTTCTCTGCACTAATACTAGTTTAAGAGGATTAGGTGGATGAGACGACCCGATTTCCCGTTCTCACGGAAACAAGGTTATCTTTGGAATATAACACAGAAACATATAATAGCAGAACAGAATTAAATAAATACACCAGAATGAACAACAAAATATACTGGATAAAAGTAATCATCAGAGTTACACAGTATACAGGATCTTACTTAGTACAAATACAGTTCAGCTATACATAAATGTCTACCGCGGAAATAAACAAAATATGTACAATAGGAGCTGAACAGCATAAAAAGAAATAAATGATAGAATCCATCTTCAGCTCCAGCTATCCAGAAAGAACCAGCTAAACCTGAATACAAGGCTGCCCGTGTAGAAAAAGGGGCACCCGAGTTTGAGAGTGAAACAAACTACGAGTCAGTCATGGGACTGGTATGAGAAATCTACTCAACACATATATAGTTGGCTAATCACAGGACCACGCCACTTTCGTGGAACGGGTTTACTCCATTGGATTGCCAGTGCTTTTAAAACAAATCTTTCTTTTAAACATCGCTATGCTTTTTATAAAATGAAGCCGTTATAAGACTCAGTTCCCATCACACAATGCAACGCAAACCGGAGGATAGAGTTTTACCTTATAACGGCCAAAATATGCTTGATACGAATAAAACAAAGGCATTTGATATTATTGCTAGTGTTTATATTTTTCGGAAACAATTTCAAATCATAACTATCAATCATAGACGACATGAGCGTCCCATGCCACTATGTCGCCAAATATATATATACAAGCAAAACCGCACGATCACGTATTTGGAAATTGGATTTCCGTCATGAACCAAGGCAAAAGATAGTCCTTACCGAATTCGAGACGCTCTAGCCCGCCCCTCAGGATCCAGACTCAGGTGGGCCCTTGGATCGTCAGGGCCGGTCCACCGATGTGGATTAAAATTCCTGAACCTGCGTTTCCCCACCCTTTGGGGTGTAGACGAACCAACGAATGACTCCATCGGACCCGGATCGTCCGATCAAACCGAGGCGCCTCGCAACAGCAACAACCACATAGGTGAAAAGTATATAAATGTCAGGGCTGGTAGGTCGCTGACACCACCCTAGCTAGAAAGAAACGCAGGCCCTCCCTGATGTCCTTGTAACGGCCCAGAAAATCTGAACCAATTTAAAATTTTTAAATTGGCTAAAATAATGGATTTTAAATATTTAAAATAAGTATTTTAAATAATGGCGATGAAAACTGAGTTCGAATCGACAATGGAAAACGAATATAATTAATTATAATTATATATAGAATTGAAAATGGCGCGGTAGTTGGATAATTCGATTTCAAACTTCAATTGAAGGTACCGGGTGCAAAACAATCCGGATTTTAGTGAAACCAAAAACATTAGGATCTAATTGAAGATATCTTTCTAAGGAATCCAACCATTGGATTTTCCCAAAACTGGAACCGTTGGATTCGTTTTGAAAAGACCTTTCTAATGATGTAAATTTTGTGAAGATCCAACGGTTAGATTTTCAGATATGTGTAAATCAAATCTGAAGAAAAACAGCGCCACGGCCGCTTATGGCCCGAAGCGTCGTTTTGAATAAATTGGCTATTTTAAAATAAATAAAAATAGCGATAAATAGTTATAAAATACCATAAACAAAATGGAGTGGAAATAAACTGAATTTGCTTGATTTACGTGATATTTGATGGTTGAATGTGTTTGGTGTGAAAATTACATTAAAGAACAGAATTGGTGTTGTCGAATAATTTAACCATTGAAATAAATCGAATTGAAATTCTAAATATACGTGGATTATTCGAAAAGGCCGAATTAATTCTCATTTCGAATAATTGACCGACGATTGAAATTCGAAGATGAAGGACGACGGTTGAAGACCGGAGATCTTCACCTCGTTTGGATGGTAACCGAGGTCCTGATTGGGAGGCATCCCGAAATATGGATAATGAGTGGTGATCTTTCAGACGTACGTGTTGATCGAAGGGTTTGCGAGGTATTTAGTGCCTCCGGTTTCGTTCAGACCCAGAACGGACTTGTAAATGGATCGTGTGTATGACATTGGAGTTTATTCTGTGTTGATTGATTCCTGTTAAATATACATCTGTTTGGCGGCGGAGAATTTATTCTTTTGCTTAACGCCCTTCTCTGAGACGCACGAGCTCAGAGGTTGTATATCGATGGACGTCAGTCGCATGGCATGAATTGCCTGTATGGCATGCTAAGATGCAGTGATCAGGGCTTCTGTTGAAAAGCAAGGTCTTGTGGTGATGATCAAGCACCGCCTGTGTGGCGTAGCTTTGTGTGAACGTGAATTCGCGAGCCTCACACCCCGGTATGAACCTAAAACGGGAGGAAGGACCTCAGGGAGGACGTGCGTTTCTTTCTAGCTAGGGTGGTGTCAGTGACCTACCAGCCCTGACATTTATATACTTTTCACCTATGTGGTTGTTGCTCTTGCGAGGCGCCTAGGTTTGATCGGACGATCCGGGTCGATGGAGTCATTCGTTGGCTCGTTTACGCCCCAAAGGGCGGGGAAACGCATTGTTCAGGAATTTTAATCCACATCGGTGGACCGGCCCTGACGATCCAAAGGCTTGACTGAGTACTTGCCTGAGGGGCGGGCTAGAGCGTCTCGAATTCGGTAAGGACTATCTTTTGCCTTGGTTCATGACGGAAATCCAATTTCCAAATACGTGACGATGCGGTTTTGATTGTATATATACATTTGGCGACATAGTGGCATGGGAAGCTCATGTCGTCTATGATTGATAGTTATGATTTGAAATTGTTTTCAAAACATATAAACACTAGCAATAATATCAATTGCCTTTGTTTTATTCGTATCAAGCATATTTTTGCCGTTATAAGGTAAAAACTCTATCCTCCGGTTTGCGTTGCATTGTGTGATGGGAACTGAGTCTTATAACGGCTTCATTTTTATAAAAAGCATAGCGATGTTTAAAAGAAAGATTTGTTTTAAAGCACTGGCAATCCGATGGAGTAAACCCGTTCCACGAAAGTGGCGTGGTCCTGTGATTAGCCAAATTATATATGTGTTGAGTAGATTTCTCATACCAGTCCCATGACTGACTCGTAGTTTGTTTCACTTTCAAACTCGGGTGCCCCTTTTTCTACACGGGCAGCCTTGTATTCAGGTTTAGCTGGTTCTTTCTGGATAGCTGGAGCTGAAGATGGATTCTATCATTTATTTCTTTTTATGTTGTTCAACTCCTATTGTACATATTTTGTTTATTTCCGCTGTAGACATTTATGTATAGCTGAACTGTATTTGTACTAAGTAAGATCCTGTATACTGTGTAACTCTGATGATTACTTTTATCCAGTATATTTTGTTGTTCATTATCTGGTGTATTTATTTAATTCTGTTCTGCTATTATATGTTTCTGTGTTATATTCCAAAGATAACCTTGTTTCCGTGAGAACGGGAAATCGGGTCGTCTCAGTCCTCTCCCGTTTTAGGTTCATACCGAGGTGTGAGGCTCGCGAATTCACGTTATACACAAAGCTACGCCACACAGGCGGTGCTTTGATCATCACCACAAGACTTTTCTTTTCAACAGAAGCCCTGATCACTGCATCTTAGCATGCCACACAGGCAATTCATGCCATGCGACTGATGTCCATCGATATACAACCTCTGAGCTCGTGCATCTCAGAGAAGGGCGTTAAGCAAAAGAATAAATTCTCTACCGCCAAACAGATGTATATTTAACAGAAATCAATCAACACGGAATAAACTCCAATGTCAGACACACAGTCCATTTACAAGTCCGTTCTGGGTCTGAACGAAACCGGAGGCACTAAATACCTCGCAAACCCATCGATCAACGCGTATGTCTGAACGATCACCACTCATTATCCATATTTCGGGATGCCTCCCAATCAGGACCTCGGTTACCATCCAAACGAGGTGAAGATCTCCGGTCTTCGACCATCGTCTTTATCTTCGACTTTCAATCGTCGATCAATTATTTGAAATGAGAATTAACTCGGCCTTTTCAAATAATTCACGAATATTTAGAATTTCAAATCAATTTATTTCAATGGTTAAATTATTCGACAACACCAATATTGTCCTTTAATGTAATTTTCACACAAAACACATTCAACCATCAAAAGCCACATAAATCAAGCAAATTCAGTTTATTTCCATTCCATATCGCTTATGATAATTTATAACTATTTATCGCTATTTTTATTTATTTTAAAATAGCTAATTTATTCAAAACGACGCTTCGGGCCATAAAGCGGCCGTGGCGTTGTTTTCCTTCAGATTTGATTTACACATATCTGAAAATCTAACCGTTGGATCTTCGCAAAATTTACATCATTAGAAAGGTCTTTTCCAAATGAATCCAACGGTTCCAGTTTCGGGAAAATCCGACGGTCGGATCTCCCGGTACAATCGTTTGAAGTTTCGATTTCAAAATACGAACTGCAACGTCGTTATTCGATTAAATATATAATTATATTTTTATATATGTAAATATAATCGCTTCTGGCGCTGTTTTTCTTCAGAATTGAATTAAACATTCCATACAATCCAACCGTTGGATTTTTACAAGGTTGGTCTCGTTGGAAAGATAATTCCAAGGCGAACCCGACGGTTGAGGTTTCGGGAAAATCCAATGGTCGGATTTCCCGTACTAGTTGTTTGAAAACACGGTTTCAAAACACGAACTGCACGGCTTCGTTTCGTTTTAATTTTATTTATATTTATATATTTATATAAATATAGTTCATTCAATGATTTCCATATCGTTTTAACTTCAACTATTTTTCTAACGCTTTAAATTTTGGAAAAATTTCGCCATAACCTCCCCTGCACCGGGAGCATCGGGAAATCGCAAATAGCTTTCCCGGTCCTTCTAATCTCAAAAAGAAAAAGAAAAAGCCAAGCGGCTAGCCAACAGGCTCAAAATCATCACCCAAACAAATCAGTAAATGTGTACCTATTTGTCGGGCACAAAATTTTATTCCTCTTCTCTAGCCCCTTTGCTATAACCTGTTCAATGAATATATATGTACATATATACACAGTTCTTATCATTTATCATTTTCTATTCGACTTCATATTTGATTTCTATTCGGTTTAAAAACACCATTCATTTTATGTTACATAAATAGGTGCAAATTATTTCATTAGCTAATTAATGAATATTTCATCTCATATATGTTTATTTTGAACAAGCGTCTATTTTTAACACTTCACATTTCAATGATTTATGCATACAATAAAAATGCGATTTTTATTGTAAAACGATTCATTTCAAAACACTATTCTTCTATATAGTTCAAGTTGGTGATAAAAATGGGATTTTTATCATAAAACAATTTCTTTTAAAACGAGATTGTTTTACACAATTCATATAGTCGATAAAAGGTGATTTTTATTATCAAACGATTTATTTCAAAATATGAATACCATTCAACACATGAATTTCTAATCAACGAATGAATATCAATTCAACACATGAATGTCTTCTATAGTTTCTATATATAGATAAAAATGTGATTTTTATTATCGAACAATTTATTTCAAAATATGAATACCATTCAACACATGAATTTCTAATCAACGAATGAATATCAATTCAACACATGAATGTTTTCTATAGTTTCTATATATAGATAAAAATGTGATTTTTATTATCGAACAATTTATTTCAAAATATGAATACCATTCAACACATGAATTTCTAATCAACGAATGAATATCAATTCAACACATGAATGTTTTATATAGTTTCTATATATAGATAAAAATGTGATTTTTATTATCGAACAATTTATTTCAAAATATGAATACCATTCAACACATGAATTTCTAATCAACGAATGAATATCAATTCAACACATGAATGTTTTCTATAGTTTCTATATATAGATAAAAATGTGATTTTTATCATCGAACAATTTATTTCACAATATGAATACCATTCAACACATGAATTTCTAATCAACGAATGAATATCAATTCAACACATGAATGTTTTCTATAGTTTCTATATATAGATAAAAATGTGATTTTTATCATCGAACAATTTATTTCACAATATGAATACCATTCAACACATGAATTTCTAATCAACGAATGAATATCAATTCAACACATGAATGTTTTCTATAGTTTCTATATATAGATAAAAATGTGATTTTTATTATCAAACAATTTATTTCAAAATATGAATACCATTCAACACATGAATTTCTAATCAACGAATGAATATCAATTCAACACATGAATGTTTTCTATACAATGAATAATTATAGTTTAAGCATATGAAAATAATTCAAACACACGAATATTATTCAAAATTTCGGCAGCATAACGGCAGGGTAGTTAAACCGGCACCGTCCCTAGTACGGCTCCTCGCTCTACCTTAAAACCTCGCGGTTTTTGACAATGGGGATCATGCATCTAGTTCGCACGCAGGCGGCATGTATATATTTATTTCATTTCCACAAACTAATCCTATGTGGTTTCAACCAAATATTTCACAACCGCAAATGGGTATTTTTCAACCACAAATCAACCAATATCAATCACAAACAATCCCAAACAATCATTCGCTATCAATCAATTTTCACAACAATTTCAACCAATAGATATCGTCCATGGTTTGTGGACGAGGGGCGTATATATATATATATATATATATATATATATATATATATATAGCTATTCACTTTCATTTTCAACACATATATATAATTTTTAAATTAGAAATCTCACCAATAGCTATCCAACTGCACGACACTTCACTTGGAGAAATCTTCGCCTTTCTCGCCTTTTGTCGCTTTCACCCGTATTCTCTACATTTGTAAAAATCAAATTTTTACGATGTTATTCAATATATAAAAATTATATTTTTAATATATAGATTCTGCCTTTTCAAAAATAAAGATTATATCTTTAATATTCCTACGATGTAAAGATTATATTTTTATTGCTTTAAAAATATAAAAATCACATCTTACTTCTTCTACTTAAAAATTCCGTCTTTTCTATTTTAAAAATATGATCTTTATTTTTTTCCCAAGTTCAAATCTTTTCCTTTTTAAAGTTTAAATCTTTTACTTTTCAAGTTTAAATCTTTTCTATTTTAAAGTTTAAATCTTTTACTTTTCAAGTTTAAATCTTTTCTATTTTAAAGTTTAAATCTTTCCTATTTTAAAATCTAAAAATAAAATCAGTTTTTACTCCTAATTAAAATTCAGTTTCTAAACCTAATTAAAATCAGTTTTAATACTTAATTAAAATCAGTTTTAATACTTAATTGAAATCAGTTTCTTAACCTAATTAAAATCAGTTTCTTAACTTAATTAAAATCAGTTTTAATACTTAATTAAAATCAGTTTTAATACTTAATTAAAATCAGTTTCTTAACCTAATTAAAATCAGTTTCTTAACCTAATTAAAATCAGTTTCTTAACCTAATTAAAATCAGTTTCTTAACCTAATTAAAATCAGTTTTAATACTTAATAATCGAAATTCAAAGATGAAAAATAAAATAAAATGTAAACAATTTACCTGCGAAGAAAAAGGGGGGGGGAAGGAAGAAGGCGTCGGCGGTCTTCGGTGGTGGTGGCGTCGCTGCTTCAGGGGGGGCTGCTCGATGTCAGGGTCGGCGGCTTCGAGGGTTTTGGGTCTTCGATCGAGGGAGGGAGGACAGGCGGTGATGGGCGGCGCTTCCCGGGGCTGCGGCGCGATAGTTTTAGGGTTTTTCTTTTTTTTTCTTTTTTTTTCTTTTTGTTTAACTGAATCGAAATGAACGGGGTGGGCCAGAACGAAGATAAAAGGGGGGAGATTATATTTTATTTTTTTATTTTATTTAATTATTTATATTTTGCAAAAAGGTTGACTTTTACATACGACCTCGAAACGAGGCCCACCGCCTGTCGTCCATAGCGTTTTACCCCCATTCCGAACAAAATGGGATATGTATCGCAAGCTGATTTGATCGTTACAATCAGTTTCCTTTTGAATTTTGATTTAAATCACTATATTGAATTTTAAACGCACGTTTCAAATTACCGGGGTCACATACTAACTAGAAAAATTCCAGAAAAATATTTTCTAGCTTCGTATTGACGATACGGTCCTAACAAAACTAGTTTCGTCGAATTCTGAGACCGTTTGAAAAATGGCCAATTTCCAGTCGATTCAAATCAACTGAAACTGGTCAAACGCGTTTTCCTTTGCCAAGCTCACATATTGATTCGAAAAATTATGAAATTTGAAACCTAGCAATAACTTGACACTGCGGATCCAACAAAAGTGGTTTCGTCGAAATCCGAGGTCGTTTGCAAAAATGTCCATTTTTGAGGGTCTGAATTCCATAGCGACTATTCAGAATTTTCAACTGGACATACCTTTTGATTCCCGCTATCAAATTTCGATTGGTCGGATTCGTTAGAAAGATATCATCAATTAGATACTAATGTTTTTGTTCTCACTAAAATCCGGATTGTTCTGCACCCGGTATATTCAATTTAAGTTTGAAATCGAATTATCGAACTACCGCGCCATTTTCAATTCTATATATAATTATAATTAATTATATTCGTTTTCAAATGTCGATTCAAACTCAGTTTTCATCGCCATTATTTAAAATATTTATTTTAAATATTAAAATCAATTATTTTTGCCAATTTAAAAATTTTAAATTGGTTCAGATTTTCTGGGTCGTTACAATCTCCCCCACTTAAAACTTTTCGTCCCCGAAAAGGAATAAAGTCGAGAAGTGGTTTGATAAATCCACAATCACACAACACAACAACCAATCCAATTGTTTTTAACCTTCAAAACTATACTAATCGAATCCTATGCCCCTCAAAAATCATCCAGAGTATAGAATAAATAGTGCAACTCCATAGGAAGAAAATTGCAATAGAATAGAGAATTAAATGGTAATGCAAAGTAGGGTAAATGTACCTTGCACCAGAGTCAATCAGAGATATCTACTCGGCATCTAGGATAAGCTTTCTGAATGCCCTCCTCAGTTTCCCAAGTACAATCTCGCGGATCTCCACTCCATTGCACTTTGACCAAGCGAACCTTCTTGTTCCTCAGCTCTTTGGTTTCTTTGCCGATAATCTTTACCGGCTCTCGCCTCACAGCCAATTCTGGAGTAATTTCAATGTCACGTTGAGCTGCTTCTTCCACGATCAAGTCTGGATCATGAACGTGCTTTCGAAGTTGAGATACATGAAATACATCATGAATTTCAGGCAACCAATTAGGCAGTTTGACCCTATAAGCGAGAGTTCTAATCCGTTCCAGAATAGGAAACGGACCAATGAATTTAGGTGCCAACTTTCCAGTTTTACCGAACCGGATAACTCCTCACATCGGCGATACTTTCAAATATACATAGTCGCCAACTTCAAAGGATATATCTCTTCTTCTTCTATTGGCATAGCTCTTTTGTCGGCTTTGAGTGGCGAGTAATCGCTTCTTAATAAAATCGACTTTGTCGGCAGCTTCGCGAATCATATCAGGACCCAACACTAGTCTATTTCCAGGCTCGACCCAACAAGCAGGAGATCGGCACGGTCTTCCATACAATGCTTCGAATGGCGACATTGTCAGACTCGCCTGGTAGCTGTTGTTATAAGAGAATTCAGCCAAATGCAGATGGTCTTCCCATGATCCACCGAAATCTATAATACAAGCCCGCAATAGATCTTCTAAAATGCGATTCACCCTCTCAGTCTGACCGTCCGTCTGAGGATGATAAGCGGTGCTCATGTTTAACTTCGTTCCCAGTTCGACTTGAAATGCCTCCCAGAATTTACTAGTGAATATCGTATCTCTATCACTTACTATGCTGAGCGGCACTCCATGTAGTCTAACTATTTCCCTGAAGTATATCTGCGCCAGACTCTGAGCAATTCTGTTTGATCTGACAGGTATAAAATGGGCGGTCTTCGTGAAATGATCTACGATCACCCAAATACTGTCATTCCCTTTTCTGGTTCTGGGCAGACAATCAATGAAATCCATCGAAATATGTTCCCACTTCCAACCAGGAACTTCTAGTGGTTGTAACAATCCAGCTAGTTTCTGTTGGTCGCTTTTGACTAGCTGACAAGTAGGGCATCGGCTAACATATATTGAGATGTCTCTTTTTAACGACTTCCACCAGAATGTGCGTTTGATATCATTATACATTTTATTCACACCCGGATGGATACTGAGCTTAGATTTGTGGCATTCATCAAGCACCCCTCTTCTGAGTTCAGGAATATCTGGAACGCAAATTCGCCCTTCTAACCTCAGAATCCCTTCGCTGTCTAGCGGGAAATCCGAAGCAATGCCTTCACGAATTCGCTGACTTATTCCTTTGATAAATTGGTCACCTTCTTGGAGAGCCGATATCTTATCAATCAAGGATGTCGCAATAATAAAACTGGCGATCATCTCATTCTTTCGGCTTAACGCATCGGCCACGACATTGACTTTCCCTGGAGTGTACGGAATTTCAAAGTCATATGCTGCAAGAAACTCCAGCCAACGCTACTGCCTCAGATTCAGGTCTTTCTGAGTGAACAGATACATTAATGACTGATGATCTGTAAATAGTTCAAATCTCTCACCCAGAAGATAGTGTCTCCAAATTTTCAAAGCGAACACGATAGCCAATAACTCAAGATCATGAGTTACGTAGTTCTTCCCGTGTGGCTTCAGTTAACGGCTAGCATAAGCAATTACTTGACCCCTTTGCATTAACACTGCCCCAAGGCCTTCTCTAGAAGCATCAGTCCAGACTTTTAGATCTTGGTTGCCATCGATGATGGTTAACACTGGAGCTGTCGTTAATCTTAACTTTAGCTCTTCGAAAGCCTCCTCACTCTCTTGAGTCCATTTGAACTTAGAATGCTTCTTTGTAAGCTTCGTTAAGTGGCCAGATATCTTCGAAAAGTCTTTAACGAACTTCCGGTAATAGCAAGCCAATCCGAGAAAACTGCGGACTTCAGTGGGAGTACTGGGCTGTTTCCAATTCTGAATAGCTGTGATTTTGCTTGGATCCACAGCGATTCCATCTTTCGATACGACATGGCCCAGAAATTTCACTTCATCTTGCCAGATTATACATTTGGAAAACTTGGCTTTTAATACATTCCGTCTGAGAATTTCTAACACTTGTTCCAGATGCTTTTCATGTTCGGCCTTTGATTTAGAGAAGATTAGAATATCATCAATAAAAACCAGAACAAATTTATTCAATACTCCTCTGAATACTCTATTCATCAGATCGACGAAGTAAGCTGGAGCGTTACATAAGCCGAACGGCATTACTAACCACTCGTAGAATAAGTCGGGGCCTCTGAACGCTGTCATTGGAACACACTCTTCGGCTATTCGAAGTTGATGGAATCCTGTAGCCAGGTCCATTCGTGAGAATACTTGTGCTCCATTTAATCGATCCAACAAATCATCAATCCGCGGCAATGGATATTTGTTCTTTATGGTCTGCTTGTTTAAATCACGATAATCCACACATAGCCGTAGAGTACCGTCAGATTTTGGGACAAATACCACTGCTGCACCCCAATCAGAGAAACTAGGCCTTATCAGACCTTTCCATACTAGCTGTCGTGTTTGATTGTCTAATTCCTCCTTCTCTTTCAAGGACATTCTTCGAATAGCGTGAACTACCGGCCTTGCACTGGGAATTAAAGCAATCTTGAAATCTATTTCTCTCTGCGGAGGTAAGCGAACGAATTCCTCAAACACATCCGCATAATTCTTGACGACAGGAATGACTTTGACGAGGTCAGGAATATTCTCTGTAACTTCAGGGATATTTTCAATTTAGGCTGGAGAAACATTCAAAGCTGCCCAGAAGTCTTTTCTATTAGCATTTGGACCTTCACAGGGAATGGTTATATAACCCCCTGATTTAATCTTAGCTCTAACAACTCTCTCGGCGCATCTAACCTCTGCTTCATATTTGGTTAGCCAATCCAATCCCAAAATAAGATCGAATTCATCAAAATTCATGACGACAGAGATAATAGGGAATTTATAGCAAGAAAAAGAGACGGGTACTGCACAAACCCAACTGAGATTGATGGACCCTCCAACTGGATTTCGGACAGTCATTGGCTCTTTGAGCTTCTTCAAATTCAAATCCAACTTCTTGACTGCACTCTTTGCAATAAAGCTTCGTGACGCGCCTGTGTCAAACAGTACTTTAACTGGAATGTTTTTGACATTGAGCGTGCCTTCTAAAACATCCGCCCTTTCTTGACTAGCTGAGGGCTCGGAAGTTTCTACTACTTCATTTACCTGTACCGTTTCAGATTTCTGAGACAGCGGGCAGTTTTTCGCGATATGCCCAGCCTGATGGCACTTATGGCATCCTCTGCCTTCAGGGACCTTCTTACTGGGTTCTAATCCTCTCTTTCTTCGTTTGTTCCAAGATTTGCAACTTATCGCCAAATGTCCTTTTCTATTGCAGCTTGAGCACGTGGCAGTCATTATTCGTTCATTCCCAGATTCCTCCCTTTTTCTCTTGGTACTGGCCTTCTTACTGATCTCAGACATTGTACTTGCCTCAGGAATATCAGTTTCCGACTCTGCTATGTCACTACAACAAACTTCTTCTTCGTCGCGCAACATTCCTTTCTTGTCTAGATCTTCGTATTGATAAGCCATATAAATCATTTCTGAGAAAGGAAGCTTCACATGCCCCAATACTTTATTCCGGTATTTCCTTTGAAGCCCGTGAATAAATCTCAGATTTTTCCTCTTTGGGTCTTGAATTAGATGAGGAGAAAAGTGAGAAAGTTCATTGAATTTCTTATGATATTCGGGAATGGTCATGTCTCCTTGTATCTGATAAGAAAATTCATCGCATAATCGCCCAGTTGCTTCGGGAGGAGTAAATCTTTCTAAGAAAATCACTTTGAATCTGCCCCAGGTGATATCACCTTCTGGATTATTTTCAATAACTGAATCCCACCAAAACAAAGCTTCATCTTTAAGTGCCCAGGAGGCCAGTAATCTTTTCTGGTCATCCCTAAGCTTTAATGCTTCGAAGATTTTCTCAGCCGAACGAATCCAAGCTTGTGTTCTCATAATTGATTCTTCGCCCGAGAACGACTTTCCTCCCAGATTTCTATACTTCATGAATAGAGCTTCTATATCCGGGTGAGTATTACTTCTTCTGTTTCTGGCACTCATTTTCTAGTTCTTCTGCAAATAGCAGATCAAGTGTCAGGTCAACAGAAAAGATATTTCAAAATATAGAGACAAATACTTGTATGCAAATGTGTCTATCGAGGTGTTATTTCTTTCTGCTACTCATACTAGGATATTTCTGATCCTATCTGTATGCAGTTGCCCGTCCTAGAACACTACTGGTTCTATTTCTGATGAGTTCGTTCAAATGTTATATTCCAGAACTAAGCTTAACCAAAGCTCTGATACCACGATGAGACGACCCGATTTCTCGTTCTCACGGAAACAAGGTTATCTTTGGAATATAACACAGAAACATATAATAGCAGAACAGAATTAAATAAATACACCATAATGAACAACAAAATATACTGGATAAAAGTAATCATCAGAGTTACACAGTATACAAGATCTTACTTAGTACAAATACAGTTCAGCTATACATAAATGTCTACCGCGGAAACAAACAAAATATGTACAATAGGAGCTGAACAGCATAAAAAGAAATAAATGATAGAATCCATCTTCAGCTCCAGCTATCCAGAAAGAACCAGCTAAACCTGAATACAAGGCTGCCCGTGTAGAAAAAGGGGCACCCGAGTTTGAGAGTGAAACAAACTACGAGTCAGTCATGGGACTGGTATGAGAAATCTACTCAACACATATATAGTTGGCTAATCACAGGACCACGCCACTTTCGTGGAACGGGTTTACTCCATTGGATTGCCAGTGCTTTTAAAACAAATCTTTCTTTTAAACATCGCTATGCTTTTTATAAAATGAAGCCGTTATAAGACTCAGTTCCCATCACACAATGCAACGCAAACCGGAGGATAGAGTTTTACCTTATAACGACCAAAATATGCTTGATACGAATAAAACAAAGGCATTTGATATTATTGCTAGTGTTTATATGTTTCGGAAACAATTTCAAATCATAACTATCAATCATAGACGACATGAGCGTCCCATGCCACTATGTCGCCAAATATATATATACAAGCAAAACCGCACGATCACGTATTTGGAAATTGGATTTCCGTCATGAACCAAGGCAAAAGATAGTCCTTACTGAATTCGAGACGCTCTAGCCCGCCCCTCAGGACCCAGACTCAAGTGGGCCCTTGGATCGTCAGGGCCGGTCCACCGATGTGGATTAAAATTCCTGAACCTGCGTTTCCCCACCCTTTGGGGTGTAGATGAGCCAACGAATGACTCCATCGGACCCGGATCGTCCGATCAAACCGAGGCGCCTCGCAACAGCAACAACCACATAGGTGAAAAGTATATAAATGTCAGGGCTGGTAGGTCACTGACACCACCCTAGCTAGAAAGAAACGCAGGCCCTCCCTGATGTCCTCCCCCGTTTTAGGTTCATACCGAGGTGTGAGGCTCACGAATTCACGTTATACACAATGCTACGCCACACAGGCGGTGCTTTGATCATCACCACAAGACTTTGCTTTTCAACAGAAGCCCTGATCACTGCATCTTAGCATGCCACACAGGCAATTCATGCCATGCGACTGATGTCCATCAATATACAACCTCTGAGCTCGTGCGTCTCAGAGAAGGGCGTTAAGCAAAAGAATAAATTCTCTGCCGCCAAACAGATGTATATTTAACAGAAATCAATCAACACAGAATAAACTCCAATGTCAGACACACAGTCCATTTACAAGTCCGTTCTGGGTCTGAACGAAACCGGAGGCACTAAATACCTCGCAAACCCATCGATCAACACGTACGTCTGAACGATCACCACTCATTATCCATATTTCGGGATGCCTCCCAATCAGGACCTCGGTTACCAACCAAACGAGGTGAAGATATCCGGTCTTCGACCATCGTCTTTATCTTCGACTTTCAATCGTCGATCAATTATTTGAAATGAGAATTAACTCGGCCTTTTCAAATAATTCACGAATATTTAGAATTTCAAATCAATTTATTTCAATGGTTAAATTATTCGACAACACCAATATTGTCCTTTAATGTAATTTTCACACAAAACACATTCAACCATCAAAAGCCACATAAATCAAGCAAATTCAGTTTATTTCCATTCCATATCGCTTATGATATTTTATAACTATTTATCGCTATTTTTATTTATTTTAAAATAGCTAATTTATTCAAAACGACGCTTCGGGCCATAAAGCGGCCGTGGCGCTATTTTCCTTCAGATTTGATTTACACATATCTGAAAATCTAACCGTTGGATCTTCGCAAAATTTACATCATTAGAAAGGTCTTTTCAAAACGAATCCAACGGTTCCAGTTTCGGGAAAATCCGACGGTCGGATCTCCCGGTACATTCGTTTGAAGTTTCGATTTCAAAATACGAACTACAGCGTCGTTATTCGATTAAATATATAATTATATTTTTATATATATAAATATAATCGCTTCTGGCGCTGTTTTTCTTCAGAATTGAATTAAACATTCCAGACAATCCAACCGTTGGATTTTTACAAGGTTGGTGTCGTTGGAAAGATAATTCCAAGGCGAACCCGACGGTTGAGGTTTCGGGAAAATCCAATGGTCGGATTTCCCGTACTAGTTGTTTGAAAACACGGTTTCAAAACACGAACTGCACGGCTTCGTTTCGTTTTAATTTTATTTATATTTATATATTTATATAAATATAGTTCATTCAATGATTTCCATATCGTTTTAACTTCAAATATTTTTCTAACGCCTTAAATTTTGGAAAAATTTCGCCATAACCTCCCCTGCACCGGGAGCATCGGGAAATCGCAAATAGCTTTCCCGGTCCTTCTAATCTCAAAAAGAAAAAGAAAAAGCCAAGCGGCTAGCCAACTGGCTCAAAATCATCACCCAAACAAATCAGTAAATGTGTACCTATTTGTCGGGCACAAAATTTTATTCCTCTTCTCTAGCCCCTTTGCTATAACCTGTTCAATGAATATATATGTACATAGATACACAGTTCTTATCATTTATCATTTTCTATTCGACTTCATATTTGATTTCTATTCGGTTTAAAAACACCATTCATTCTAATGTTACATAAATAGGTGCAAATTATTTCATTAGCTAATTAATGAATATTTCATCTCATATATGTTTATTTTGAACAAGTGGCTATTTTTAACACTTCACATTTCAATGATTTATGCATACAATAAAAATGCGATTTTTATTGTAAAACGATTTATTTCAAAACACTATTCTTCTATATAGTTCAAGTTGGTGATAAAAATGGGATTTTTATCATAAAACAATTTCTTTTAAAACGAGATTGTTTTACACAATTCATATAGTCGATAAAAGGTGATTTTTATTATCAAATGATTTATTTCAAAATATGAATACCATTCAACACATGAATTTCTAATCAACGAATGAATATCAATTCAACACATGAATGTCTTCTATAGTTTCTATATATAGATAAAAATGTGATTTTTATTATCGAACAATTTATTTCAAAATATGAATACCATTCAACACATGAATTTCTAATCAACGAATGAATATCAATTCAACACATGAATGTTTTCTATAGTTTCTATATATAGATAAAAATGTGATTTTTATTATCGAACAATTTATTTCAAAATATGAATACCATTCAACACATGAATTTCTAATCAACGAATGAATATCAATTCAACACATGAATGTTTTCTATAGTTTCTATATATAGATAAAAATGTGATTTTTATTATCGAACAATTTATTTCAAAATGTGAATACCATTCAACACATGAATTTCTAATCAACGAATGAATATCAATTCAACACATGAATGTTTTCTATAGTTTCTATATATAGATAAAAATGTGATTTTTATCATCGAACAATTTATTTCAAAATATGAATACCATTCAACACATGAATTTCTAATCAACGAATGAATATCAATTCAACACATGAATGTTTTCTATAGTTTCTATATATAGATAAAAATGTGATTTTTATTATCAAACAATTTATTTCAAAATATGAATACCATTCAACACATGAATTTCTAATCAACGAATGAATATCAATTCAACACATGAATGTTTTCTATACAATGAATAATTATAGTTTAAGCATATGAAAATAATTCAAACACACGAATATTATTCAAAATTTCGGCAGCATAACGGCAGGGTAGTTAAACCGGCACCGTCCCTAGTACGGCTCCTCGCTCTACCTTAAAACCTCGCGGTTTTTGACAATGGGGATCATGCATCTAGTTCGCACGCAGGCGGCATGTATATATTTACTTCATTTCCACAAACTAATCCTATGTGGTTTCAACCAAATATTTCACAACCGCAAATGGGTATTTTTCAACCACAAATCAACCAATATCAATCACAAACAATCCCAAACAATCATTCGCTATCAATCAATATTCACAACAATTTCAACCAATAGATATCGTCCATGGTTTGTGGACGAGGGGCGTATATATATATATATATATATATATATATATATATATATATATATATATATATATGTATGTATTTATATATAGCTATTCACTTTCATTTTCAACACATATATATAATGTTTAAATCAGAAATCTCACCAATAGCTATCCAACTGCACGACACTTCACTTAGAGAAATCTTCGCCTTTCTCGCCTTTTGTCGCTTTCGCCCGTATTCTCTACATATGTAAAAATCGAATTTTTACGATGTTATTCAATATATAAAAATTATATTTTTAATATATAGATTCTGCCTTTTCAAAAATAAAGATTATATCTTTAATATTCCTACGATGTAAAGATTATATTTTTATTGCTTTAAAAATATAAAAATCACATCTTACTTCTTCTACTTAAAAATTCCGTCTTTTCTATTTTAAAAATATGATCTTTATTTTTTTCCCAAGTTCAAATCTTTTCCTTTTTAAAGTTTAAATCTTTTACTTTTCAAGTTTAAATCTTTTCTATTTTAAAGTTTAAATCTTTTACTTTTCAAGTTTAAATCTTTTCTATTTTAAAGTTTAAATCTTTCCTATTTTAAAATCTAAAAATAAAATCAGTTTTTACTCCTAATTAAAATTCAGTTTCTTAACCTAATTAAAATCAGTTTTAATACTTAATTAAAATCAGTTTTAATACTTAATTAAAATCAGTTTCTTAACCTAATTAAAATCAGTTTCTTAACCTAATTAAAATCAGTTTTAATACTTAATTAAAATCAGTTTTAATACTTAATTAAAATCAGTTTTAATACATAATTAAAATCAGTTTCTTAACCTAATTAAAATCAGTTTCTTAACTTAATTAAAATCAGTTTCTTAACCTAATTAAAATCAGTTTTAATACTTAATAATCGAAATTCAATGATGAAAAATAAAATAAAATGTAAACAATTTACCTGCGAAGAAAAAGGGGGGGGGGGAAGGAAGAAGGCGTCGGCGGCAGGCGGTCTTCGGTGGTGGTGGCGTCGCTGCTTCAGGGGGGGCTGCTCGATGTCAGGGTCGGCGGCTTCGAGGGTTTTGGGTCTTCGATCGAGGGAGGACAGGCGGTGATGGGCGGCGCTTCCCGGGGCTGCGGCGCGATAGTTTTAGGGTTTTTTTTTATTTCTGTTTAACTGAATCGAAATGAACGGGGGGGGGGGGGGGGGGGGGCGGGGGGCAGAACGAAGATAAAAGGGGGGAGATTATATTTTATTTTTTTATTTTATTTAATTATTTATATTTTGCAAAAAGGTTGGCTTTTACATACGACCTCGAAACGAGGCCCACCGCCTGTCGTCCATAGCGTTTTACCCCCATTCCGAACAAAATGGGATATGTATCGCAAGCTGATTTGATCGTTACAATCAGTTTCCTTTTGAATTTTCATTTAAATCACTATATTGAATTTTAAACGCACGTTTCAAATTACGGGGGTCACATACTAACTAGAAAAATTCCAGAAAATTTTTTTCTAGCTTCGTATTGACGATACGGTCCTAACAAAACTAGTTTTGTCGAATTCTGAGACCGTTTGAAAAATGGCCAATTTCCAGTCGATTAAAATCAACTGAAACTGGTCAAACGCGTTTTCCTTTGCCACGCTCACATATTGATTCGAAAAATTATGAAATTTGAAACCTAGCAATAACTTGACACTGCGGATCCAACAAAAGTGGTTTCGTCGAAATCCGAGGTCGTTTGCAAAATGTCCATTTTTGAGGGCCTCAATTCCATAACGACTATTCAGAATTTTCAACTGGACATACCTTTTGATTCCCGCTATCAAATTTCGATTGGTCGGATTCGTTAGAAAGATATCATCAATTAGATACTAATGTTTTTGTTCTCACTAAAATCCGGATTGTTCTGCACCCGGTATATTCAATTTAAGTTTGAAATCGAATTATCGAACTACCGCGCCATTTTCAATTCTATATATAATTATAATTAATTATATTCGTTTTCAAATGTCGATTCAAACTCAGTTTTCATCGCCATTATTTAAAATATTTATTTTAAATATTAAAATCCATTATTTTAGCCAATTTAAATTTTTTAAATTGGTTCAGATTTTCTGGGTTGTTACAGAGTTGTACTAATGTCTAAACAGAAATAGGAACAGAACGATCTTTTCAGAAACAACGTGCTAGTAATGGGCCTTTACTACCCTAACAGATACAGATGGTATAGAAACAAATGATATTAATGGGCCTTTACCACCCGAACAGAGACAGACGGTACAGAAACAAAATGCTATTAATGGGCCTTTATCACCCCAACTAATGGGCCTTTACCACCCCAACAAAAACAGACAGTACAGAAACAGAATGCTAGTAATGGGCCTTTACCACCCCACTAATGGGCCTTTACCACCCCAATAGAAACAGACAGAACTAGGTGTACCCTAAGTTCTTCCCCAAGTAATCGGCTCCCTAATACATAAATACCCTGTGTCGGCCCCATAGAAGGGTGTATCACTCCCTAAAGTGGAAACCTACGGAAAGGCACAGACCTACTTACAAATGTCACGGCATCTTAACTTCCCAGAGTAGACCGGGTCCTTGCACGCACATGACCCGGTTGTAATGCGCCATCAACACCCCTCGCCATTATCAGAATGAACCTCTTATAATTAGTTTAGTAAGCGTGCCCTGACCCTACCTAGTGTGGGGTCGTTGTTTGATACCAGAAAAGGGTTACTGACTAATATGGGTCTCACACAACAGATGACACAAATAATTACCCCTCCTAACCTTGTGTCCCCAGACTAACAGGTTACATATTAAGTTGCTTACAGATTTCAGATGTACAGAGTTCAGATTTAACTAGTTCTCAGATCAGACATACAAGTTAACAAGTTTTCAGAATAACGGATCAGACGTAAGGGTTAACAGACTTACAGATTGTTTCACCTAACCTTGTATTGGGCCTACAGATTCATGAAACGGGTTTATTAGCTTTATCAGTCCAGTTGATTTAACCCTGTCCACCCAACACGTTTTAGGTATCATATTTATTCCAGATTTTCATTAATTAATTATTAATGCATAGATCCCTCACATTAGGTCGATAGCTTGTGGCTGTTGGATGTGCCGGGCGGTTCCGAGCAGACTTTTACCGCAAGCCAGATCTAACCTCGTGTCTAAGCATCTCTTAGTTATGCCTATGACCTCACACATTAGACTGACAGTTTGCAGTTGCTGGTTAGGCCGTTTGGGTCCGGGCAGGCTTTACCCCAAAAAGAGTCTAACCTTGTGTCTCAGCATTCTTATTTTAGCCAAAGTATTCATTCACAGATTATGCCAATATCAGACAAATTATGCAAATTCAACAAATTAACTTCTTTACAAGTTACAACAGATTATTCAAAGTTCTATTAACATGTTTTGCTCAATTTTAGATTGGGCCTGCAGATTTTCCTACCCCATATTACCATATTCGGATTTAGCAGATTAGGCAATTTAATAGATTAAACAAATCTTAAAGTTCCATTTACATATCTTTCCTAATGACAAATTAAGCCAAATTTAACATGCCCAAATTACGGTCATAATTCACAATATAACATGTGCCCCAAATTTTAGTTAAATTTGCACAGTACAGAATATTATCTAAAAACCCCAAATCATGATATACAATACGAATTATGCCAAATTATAGCCTTTGATTTCAGCATATCCCAAATATCCAAAAATCCCCATTTCGGTGTGTTTACATTTAGTAGTTACCCTATTTTAATATAGGTTTTTCAGGCCTAAGTCACATATCCTTTTCTTCTAAGTCATAAATCGTTATATGAAATACGCCCCCAAATCTAGATCTTAAATTACAACATCTCAAAATCAGATCTTGAATTATAATATGCATTATGTCCCCAAATTACAATATTCATGTGTTATCATACAATAATTCTTCTTTTCCCAAATCACAGACTATCATATATAGTATGCCCAGATCTAGATTATGTTCTCAAATCAGTCACAAATCAGTTATGTCCGATTATGCATCATTCAATATTTTTCCCAAATTTAGCGTTCGCGCATTCATCTCTTATGAGAATTTGGCTCAGGCTCGTGGTAGCCTGGCTATAAAACAAAAAGGAAGAAGAGAGGGAAAAGATACAGAACAGTCACAAAAATAAGCATAATCTCAGATTCAGAATTATAACAAGTTAGAATTACAATTAGGTTTTATTTCTAAAAGTAACGTGAACTCACAAAACAAAGGCAAATCTTGTTTTCTGGGATCTATATTCTGAAACTGAATAGCGCTTGTAACAACCCGTATTTTAATAACATGTTATAACCATAAATCAAGGCAGAATTAATTTTTAAGATAAGAATCAAGGGCAACGCCATTACGTTCGTCTCGAAATTCTACTTGGAAACGAGTCCAAGTTTTCAAAAATCGGAGTCCGTATGACCAAGTTATGGCTCTCCAAAGTTTCAGAAATTTTCAGAGTTCAAAACAGCTCAAATTCTAATTCAAATTCGAATTTCAAACCCAGAACTGACTGGGCGGGAAATTTCCTACCCAGGACTAGGTCGACTGGGGGGTCGACTCTAGAGTCGACCTACCCAAGACCAGGTCGACCGTGGTGTCGACCGGGGTGTCGACCTGGTTGGCCGAGCCCATTTCTGAAGCCTGGTTCACTCTGATTTTTTCCGTTCCTTTTTCTGTCTAGATTCGTTAGCCAAACCCTATATAAACAACCCCCCTAGCCCCTTCTCTCTACACATTTGTCTCTGGCCTTATGCTGCTGTAATTCTGACTGGAAGGATAGAGAAAAAGGAGGCATTCAAGACTTCGTTAGAGCTACGTTGATTTGGGGATTTGCTAGAGATTCTTCTTCTACACTTTGGCTTTCTTATTCTCTAAACCACGATCTGTAAGCCCCCGTCACTATTAGATCTAAACTGTAAATTTAACCTAAACACGATGTAAACTGAAATTATGCCTAAACATGATAACTAGGTTGGATCTACCATTGTATATCTTTGATCTATGACTATCCCTTTTAGATCTATTTCTTTGGATCCAATTCTGTGCACCCTAGATCTGTTCATGTAAAACTTTGACTTGTGGGAATATTGTATAAACTTGATTTGGGACATATTCATGTTTAAACCTAAAAACCCCTCATGACCTTTAGCTTGACATGACTATGATGTTGAAACCATTATTGTTCACATATTGGGGTTATTATCTTATGTCACCCATTGCCATGTCTATCACCTTATTTTGCCAAGTTTGTTATGTGAGACCCTATATTATATGCCTGAAATGTTATAATCATCATGCTTAACTTATGAATACCTTTTCCATCCTATGACTATCCTTTTATGTTATTCCCTATTTTGACATGTTGTATTGATGCGAGTTCACGTACGTTGGGGATACGTTTTGGGTAGAATAGGAAAACTTGAAATTGGCTATGAAATTGACATGGTATGACATGAAAATATAACATGAAAACTTGACATGAGAATAATCTTGAAAAACATGAATTTGGGACATGACTATTAGATAACTTGAAAGTGGCCAACTCGAGGTTGGGTTGAATTTGCAACGTAAATCTGCCCGGAACCGCCCGACAAATCCAGTAGTTGCAAATAATAGGACCCAATGTGAGTAGTTGGTCATATGACACTTAGGACCCGAGGTTAGACTATATTGTGGTGTAAATCTGCCTGGAACCGCCCGGGGAATCCAGTTACCACAACGACTAGTCTAATGTGATAGGTTGGGGTGCATTAAGTAAATTAATGCCACATGGTAGGGTTAAGTCATGAACCACTTGAATATACTTAACCAATTTGACACGATGACTTGATAGGGTTAAGTCATGAACCGCTTGAATATACTTAACCAATTTGACACGATGACTTGATAGGGTTAAGTCATGAACCGCTTGAATATACTTAACCAACTTGATAAATGATTGGATAGGGTTAAGTCACGATTTTAAATGACACCACTTAACCCATTAGAAATCCTAGTTACGCGGTCCTTTTCAGCAGTAACCCACTTAGACGTATCACGATACCCTAGGACTAGGCTGGGTGGGGCACGATTACTGGGCTGATTGTAAGCGACTAGAACGATGGCTGAGTAGGTGCGCCATTGTAGGTTCATGCGGACTATGGTCGTGCACATAGTCCAGAGTTGAAAAAGCAGGCTTTGTGTAACAACCCGAATTTTAACAACATGTGAAAACAAGAAATCAAGGTATAATTAAAAATGAAATAAAATGTATAAAAAATATGTTTAGATAGGTAAATAATGGTGATGCATAAGAAGAATTAATTAATATTTGGAAGAGAAGAAAAATTAGTTCGGTAACGGTGTGTGTAACGGAAAAGATAGTAAAATAAGGATAATTAATTTAAGAATCAGGAATTAGGTAAAATGGACTTCAACATTGTGTTCCTCTCGAAAAAATACGTGAAATAGAGTCCGAGTTTTTGAAAATCGGAGTCCGTATGACCAAGATATGGCCAAAACAAGTTTCAGCAGACTTTCTGGCAGACGGAACCGAGTCGACCCTAGAGTCGACCTCCCCAGGCCAGGTCGACCCTAGAGTCGACCCCCCCCCCCTGTACAGGTCGACCTGGTCGGCCTGGTTTGGCCCAGAACCCATTTTTGAAGCCCGGTATGTGTTTTGATGGTCCGGATTGACTATGGGGTTGATCTAATGGCCTAAAGGAGTTGCCTACAACTATTTAAAGACCCTAAGACCTAGCCTAAATCATACTATTTCATTTTAGTACTCATGCAGCCGCCATTAAACCTAGAACTCTAAATTAAAAATACAAAGAACAAAAATTAAAGAAGACGAATGATGATTCTTGAAGGCTACAACTAGAAGCTACAACAACTACGACGCTTTAGACAACGGATTTGGGGCTATTTGATTTAAAGTTTTGATTTGGATTGCTTGCTTCATATTGTAAGTTCTATGTCACTTTTTAGGAAAAAACGCTAAAATAACATGGACATGCTATGAATTGAAACCGGATTTAAGAACTATTATTAATCCATGTTTATATTGTTTAACTTTGAATCAAAATTTGGGAATATTGCTACGTTAATGTTGCAAGTTAAACTTATCATGATGTTGATGTTGTTATGAATCACTTGGGCTTAATTTTATTGCAAGTTGAACAAATACATGTCCATGGAATCATTATGTTCATTGAAATCCTCATGTTGATTAAACCATGCCTATGATGCTAATTAAACCATGTCCATGATATTAATGAAACTATGCCTGTGATGTTAATATGCCTATCATGTTAAATTGGGAATCGCTAGGTTATGATGAAAAGTTGGAATCATTATGTTTATAATGCTAGATGAGAATCATTATGTTAAAAATACTAAATTGGAATCCACTATGCCTATTAGAATTACCATGCCTTTAATGTTTCATGTTTGTAATAAAATTATTATTATGCCCGCAATGATTACTATGCCTATGATGTAAAGTTGAATTCATCATGTTGAACTAAGTTGGAACCATTACTATGCCAAGTTATCATCATGCTAGTATCGAAACCATGTGATATGTTATAGCCTGTTTACTATGCAAGTGATGGTGGAATTGTCACATATGCCTATCACATGTTTGGTGTTATTCCCCTTTATCTCTTGAATTGTCTATGCTTGTGAACGAAGTACGTTTATATGCGTTGGGTATACGATTGGGTAGAATAGGCAAAACTTGAATTGGTTATAATCATAAACCATGAAATTTGGCATAAGTAGAACATGAAATATGGAACGAAAAACTTGACTTGAATATTCTATGACTTGACTTGAAACATGCCTTAGTTGGGCACGAAATTGACATATGAACATGCTATGAAAATAGCACGAATCTGATAAGAACATGGGCATGTCTTTAGAAAACAAGAAAGTGGCCAACTCGAGGTTGGGTTGAGTTTGTAGTGTAAATCTGCCCGGAACCGCCCGACAAATCCAGTTGCTACGAACAATAGGATCCAATGTGGGTAGTTGGTCACATCGTGCTTGAAACCCGAGGTTGGGTTGAGTTCGTAGCGTAAACCTGCCCGGAACCGCCCGGCAAATCCAGTGGCTACGAACAATAAGATCCAATGTGAGTGGTTCGGTGCATTAAAGAACCAATTAATGTCAATTAGGGTTAAGTCATGAACATGAAAAGACAACTTAACCAACTTAGGGCTAAGTCATGGACTTGAAACGACAACACTTAGCCAACTTGACATGACAAGTAAGCGGGTTAAGTCACGAATTTAAATGACATACTTAACCATCTTGACATGACTTGACTGGAAAAGGATTAAGTCACGAATTACATGACTTAATCGGTTAGGCGGGTTAGGTCACGAATTACATGACCTAATCTGTTAGGCAAAACCATAGACATGACCCCTTTAAGCAGTAACCCTCTAGATGTATCAAGGTACCCTGGGGCTAGGCCGGGTGGGGCACGATTACTGGGCTGATTGTAAGAGGTGAACGACGGCAGTGGGGTACGCCATTGTAGGTTCGGTAGGCTACGGTCGTGCACGTATTCCAGGGCAGACACTGGGTATCCGTAGATTTATCTGTGCATCTTGAGTAGTGTCAGGGGTTGACACCCTAGGGCTAATACACCCGAAGGTGGACCCAGCACAGGTGACTACATTTGTGATTAGCCGCATGACACGGACACTTGACGAGCTAGAACTTGTAGGGAGCCGATCGACTAGATAATCGCTCCGTAGGACCCCGTACTTGGGTCAGACCCCGTTTCAGGGTCATTTCATGATATTGGGCCTTGGGATTTATTTCGTGATTAACTTGTGACATGGGCTTAGTATACTAGTACAGTCGATGCAACGAATCTCGAACATGTGATGCTTTACTTGACTTGTCTTGACTTATCCTGATCACCTTAGTCTATCTTGTTCACCTTGACACCATTCTTAAGTTAGTTCCAGTTCATACATGACAGGTTGTTTTAACCGTTTTTACACTGAAAGTCACTAGGACTTACTCAGTCTTTATGACTGACCCTTTTCCTTTTGCCTCTTTTCCTTTCGTTTCCCCCCCCCCAAGGTTCTCAGGGAGGAAACACTAACTCTTAGCTTGGATATCACTTGCTTTGGCTCAGCACGTACGGTTTGCTATGGCTGCTTCTTTTTACTGCACTTGGGGAATAAGCTATTTTTCTGTTTTAAGTTATTGCTTCTTTGGCTATTATTACAAGACAGTTGTAATGAAATTGTTATTTGAAATGATTGTAAGAGACACGGTTTACTTTGAAATAAAATGAAATTCTGTTTTGCTCATAAATTCTTCCGCTGTTTACTTAATTATTTATTTATGTTCTATCTTGTGATAATTCTGTGATGTAATCTCGATAATACCCCTCCAAAACTAGTGCATTCCCTTTGTGAGTGACCCTAGCGGAGGTGGGGTGTTACACTTTGGGCACCCGTAGGTTTATACTGTGCGTGCTTGATTCGTGTCGGTGGTTGGCACCCTAGGGCTTGATACACCCTATGGTGGACCTAGCACAGATGACAACATTCATGATAGGGCCATAATGACACAGACACACGACGAACTAGAACTTGTAGGGAGCCGATCGATTAGTAGATCGTTCTATAGGACCCCAAATTGGGTCACTTCATGATATTGGGCCAAGGGATCATTTCATGGTTAATACTTGACATGGATTAGAATACTATTACAGTCGGTGCAGCGAAATCTTGAACATGCGATGCTAGTCTTGACTTGTCTTGTTATCTCAGTTATCATACCTATCCTGTTACTATCCTTATGTTTAATTCCAGTTTCTCATGTCCAGTTAACTTTATTAGTTTTTATGCTGATAGTCGCTAGGGCTTACCGATCTTTTTGACTGACCCGTTTTCTTCCACGTCTTTTCTTTCGTTTCCCCCCAGGTTCTCTGGGAGGAAACTCTAGCTCTTAGCTTGGACTCAGCTTGCTTTCTGACGGCTCATGTACGGTTTAGTCTTGATCTATGCTATGGCTACACTCATGCTCTTTTTTGGGGAATAATGTTTTACTTATGTCATTTCAACTACTTTGCTTCTTTAGAACTTGATGTAATGAAATAATGACTTGGTATTTTGATGTAAGAGGTTTTGACTCTAATTCCCACGTAATGAGATTTGGTTTTTTTTAAATTTATGTCCGCTACTTTATATACTCTGTTTTATTTATGTTCTGTCTTGTGTTATCTATGTGCCTGTTTACTAGATAATACCCCTCCAAAACTAGTGCATTCCCTTTGAGAGTGACCCTAACGGAGGTGGGGTCTTACATTTGGTATCAGAGCGGAAGGTTACCAGATTGGTGAAAAGTTTTAGAAACCTTTTGAAATTATTTTCAAAACCATTTATAAAGAAGCATTTTTCAAGAAAAGTTTTTTTTAAGAAAGGCTATTCCCCAAAAGCCATTAGCACTTTCCTTTGTTTCCTCGTTTGAATCTTTTTCTTTTCGCTTTTCAGCATGGCCGATCTTAACCTTCCTGAAGGAGTACCCATACCCGGATGGTTCCAAAGGTACTTGGAAGCTAGGGCCAATGGCACGGGTCCGGCATACATCCCTCCTCCTCCTCCCCCAGTGGTTGAGGTTCCTCCTCCTCCTCCTCCTCCTGGTACCGCCTTTGCCAAAATATGCAAAGACTTTAAAGCAATGGGCGACAAGAACTTCGTTGGAACTGAAAACTTCGCTGAGGCACGAAACAGGCTAAGGAGACTGAAGACTTGTTCGTTATTTTCGATGTGGAGGATCATAGGAAAGTTTAGTTGGCTGCATGGTTGTTGAAAGAAGAGGCAGCATTTTGGTGGGAAGTCACCAACGCTACCAGGCCCGTTGAGGCTTGGGCAGACTTTAGAGAGAGGGTTGGACGTAAATTCTTATCATCAGCAGAAGCGAACCTTCAGATGGAGAGGTTCCTGGCACTCAAGCAAGGGGACATGTCTGTTAGGGAGTACGTGAATAAGTTTAATCGGCTAACTCGATTTGGTTTAGACTTGGTCAACACGGCTGAGAAGAAGGCTCTACGCTTTGCTCGAGGATTGAGCGAGCCACTCCACGGTATGGCCATGACTCATGTACCCATGGGGGCGACCTTTGAGAGCTTAGTGAATATGGCCCTACTTCATGAGGAAGACAAGGGTGGCAAAAAGGAGGTTAAGCCTAATGAGACTCAGAACAAGAAGGTTGACTTCAAGAAGGGAGGCAACAAGAATAACAAGAACAACAACAACAATGCTAACAAACCACGTGAGGCAAGGAAGTGCAACTTTTGTGGTATCACGGGACATCTAGCTAAAGGCTGTAGAAGGAAGAAAAGAAAATTGGGTGAATGCTTTCATTGCGGGGATACTGGACACATCAGCAAGGATTTCCCTAAGAAGCAAGGGCAGGGGTAAGGGCAGACAGAACGAGCAGGACCTTCTGGAGGGCAGATGCATGCTCTCAACACCACTCCAGCACTTGATCGAGGTAGTAATATTTCCGTAGAAAGCCTTGTTTACATTTCTGAATTTCCTGTTCGAACCTTATTTGACTCTGGCGCATCGCATACTTTTATCTCTTCTGATACTGTTGAAAATCTGCACCTAAGTACTAGTCTAGTTGATGCACCCGTTAGTGTTTCAAATCCGATTGGGGGCTCCGCCCATTTATATATGATTTGTGTTGATTTTAGGATTTTTGTCTTAAGTGTAGAATTCACGTGTAATGCTTATGTTCTCGGATTCATGGAATATGGTTTAATTCTGGGCATGAATTGGCTGTCCAATTATGGAGCCATCCTTGATTGTGAACGAAGGGTAGTGAGGCTCATGACACGCCTTGGTAATACCCTTGAAATTTCTTGTAACCTGAAGGGTCCGGTCATGTTATGTTATCTTGAATCCCTTGACTCGTCCGTCGACAATCTGCACTCTGTAAGAGTGGTCCGAGAATATCCAGATATCTTTGATGGGGTGAAGGGGTTACCCCCTAAACGCGAGATAGACTTCCGAATTTATCTTATTGATAATGCCAAGCATGTTTCATTGCCCGTTAGTCATATGGCCCCGCGAGAAAGAAGAGAGCTCAGTAAATAAGTCAAGGAGTTGCTTGAGAAAAATTTCATAAGACGAAGCATTTCTGAATGGGGTGCTCTGGTGGTATTCGCTACTAAGGCGGATGGTTCGCTTCGTCTGTGCGTAGATTATCGTGAGTTAAACAAGCTGACAAAGAAAAATAGGCACCCACTACCAAGAATCGACGATCTTTTTGACCAGCTTGTAGGAGCTTCTGTTTTCTCTCAACTCGATCTAGCCACAGGTTTCCATCAGCACAGAGTGGCTGAGGATAGCATTGACAAAACTGCGTTTAGGACTCCAGATGGGTTCTTAGAATGGCTCGTATGCCGTTTGGGTTAACGAATGCACCCGCTTACTTTGTGGATCTGATGAGTAGGGTGTTTCGGGAGTTCCTTAACAAGTTCGTGGTGGTTTTCGTGGACGATATCTTAATCTTCTCAAAGGATGAAGAAGAGCATGCTAGACAACTCAAGGAAGTCATGGATACACTTAGAACACACCAGTTAAAGGCAAAGTTCTCCAAATGCCATTTTCGGAGGGAGGAAGTTCGGTTTCTTGGGCACGTAGTTTGTAAGTGTAACAACCCGAAAATCTGAGCCAGTTTGAAATTTTTTATTTTGGCAATTTCGATGAATTTTGTATATTTAAAATGAATTATTTTAAATAATAACGACGAAAAATTTATTTTGAATAGAATTCTAACGAATATATTTATATAGATCGTCGTTAGAATATAAATATTTATTTTAAATTATAAAAGGAATTGGAAATGGCCCTATAGTTCAATAATTCGATTTCAAACTTCAAATGAATGTACAGGATTCAAAATATACGGAATTTAGCGAAACCAAAAATAGTAGAATCTAATTGATAATATCTTTCCAACGAATCCGAAAAATCAAAATTTCATAACGGGAATCAAAAGATATGGCCAAATGAAAATTCAGAATAGTCGCTATGGAATTCTGGCCCTTAAAAATGGGAATTTTGCAAACGACCTCGGATTTCGACGAAACCACTTTTGTTGGATCCGTGATGTCAAGTTATTGCTAGATTCCAATTTTCATAATTTTTCGAATCAATATGTGAGCGTGGCAAAGGAAAACGCGTTTGACCAGTTTTAGTTGATTTTAATCGACTGGAAAATGGCCATTTTTCAAACGGACGCAAAATCTGACGAAACTAGTTTTATTAGGACCGTATCGTCAATACGAAGCTAGAAAATATTTTTTTGGAATTTTTCGAGTTAGTATGTGACCCCGGTAAATTGAAATGTACGTTAAAAATTCAATATAATGATTTAAATGTAAATTTGACGAAATGTAACACCCCACCTCCGCTAATGTCACTCACAAAGGGAATGCACTAGGTTGGGTGAAGCATTATCGAGGTAAACATGCACAGAAATATTACAAGATAGAACATAAAAAACAGCGGAAGTAAAGCAAATTTCATTACCTTAAAAAATAGTAAGGTCAAAATCCTTTTACATCAGAATACATCAAAACCTGTCTTGCAATAGTAAAGAAGCATAAACCATTTCATAAATTATTCCCCAAGTAAAACAGTAAGGTAGCCATAGCTAAGAAAAGTCCAAGCCATGCATGATGACCTTCAAGCAGAGGAGATCCGAACTAAATAACAGTGTTTCCTCCCTGAAAACCTGGTGGGGGGGTAAACGGAAGACAAAGAGGCGAAACAAAACGGGGTCAGTCATAAAGACTGGTAAGTCCTATCTACTTCCAGTATAAAAACAGGTAAAGGTAACATGACATGCATAAACTGAAGGTAAACATAAGGATAACGACAAGATAGATAAGCTAAACCAAGATAACCGGATGAACTACTGTAGCAAGATAAACTAAGGTATCATGATAAACTACGGTGTCAAGATAAATCAAGGTATCACATCGTCAGGTTTCTATCAAGTATACTATCCCGAGGTATCTATCATGTATAACATCCCATGGTATATATCATGTATAACATCCCAAGGTATTTATCATTTATATTTGTTCTGCACCTCTCGTACTAGTATCCCAACCCGCGTCATGTATCAACTATGAATGTCCCTTGCCCAATGTCATGTAATGGTCCATGTCAACCTAATATATAGCATATGTAGGTTTTCCCAACTCATATGTTTCTTTCCATGTATAAGTTCAGTCCTTTGTCGTAGGCCGTACGGGCTTTCCCATGCAAATCTATACCACCTCAACGTAGTACCATTTTATCCTGGAAGTTGTTTTGGACTGCTACCCTTGATCTGGTTATGTTTTCTTACCATTAACTATCGCGTGTTCGCTTAGGATTTATGCCACCTAGGACCACTAGGGATTATGCTACATAATGAACGTTTCCGTGTCTCGGTTTGGCTTTTAGCCACCTAGGACCACTAGCGATTATGTCACCCGTCAACCGCTCCCTTTGTCCCACGTATAAATTGTGAATCGTTTTCCACGTCTAGACGCACACGTATCTCAATGTGCCATCCGAGTTCCGTGCCAGGGCAAATCGAGAAATATGGAACTCGGTCGAGAGCTTTAAGTCGTCTGCTGATGCAGATATCAAGGTCTGTTTTTGTATCCGTGGCTATGGTCCCACGTGACCCCTCCCTCAACTACTGAAAGGCAATCCAAGAAAAATCATGTATGAGAACTACATCCCGGCCCCACTATGCCCCACTTTCCTATTGGCCAACCTCACCCATGACTCGATAGAAAGAACATGGTCTGTTGGGAGTTCTCTGCCTTTCCGCTCGTACACGATTGACTAAAGATTGTAGGTAGTCGATGACGCGCTATCCAGGGCAAAAACAAGAATCGACGACTCCATGCTAATCCATCCCCGTCTTTAGGTTGCTCGCACAGCAACCAAGGCATACCCTTGGCTCTTCTACCGCAGACCTTAACCTCCGTGAGACCAGGTTTCATGGACCATCTACCACCTCACAGATGGATACCAAGAGTACCCTCACATCCCCCGAAGCTACCGCTTCGTCACCCAGTTCGTTGGAGCTTTTAATCCAAGTCAGATAAGTTACTCCTCCTCGTATACTACGCGATGACCTACCGTATCAGGTTACTCATCTATTTATGAACTAGTCCCATGTCCTTGGCTAAGAATTATTACTTAGTTATTCTGAACTAAGGTTTACCACTTAGCTTCTTTTCCTGTTATCCTTGATTAACTACGATTTTCTACCTAGTTCCTCTAACTAGGGTTTTGTCTATTGGGTTAAGTGTTGTTATTCAGGTTCATGACTTAACCCGCGTACGAACCATGTCAAGATTGGCTAAGTATTTAAGTTCAAGGCTTAGCCCTACAAGTTGGTTAAGTATACCAAGAAGCTCATGACTTAACCCTACCAAGTCAAATTGGTTAAGTATTTGTTTGACTTAACCCTATCAGATTATCGTGTTAGATTGATTAAGCATAGATTATCTTAATCCCATCAGATTATCGAGTCGGATTGGTTAAGTATGGGTTAGCTTAACCCCATCCACTAATCGTATTACAATGGTTAAGTATATTTAAAAGGTCTTGTGACTTAACCCTATCAGGTCCGCATATTAGATTGGTTAAGTATAAGTTACTTAACCTCATCAAATCATCATGTATAATTGGTAAATTATAAGTTACTTAACCCCATTAAATTACCATGTTAAGTTGGTTAAGTATTGGTTACTTAACCTCATTGAATTACCAAGTTTGGATTGGTTAAGTGTTTAACTTAACCCCATCGAATTACCGTGTTTAGATTAGTTAAGTATATGTTACTTAACCGCATCTAATTACCGTGTTTAAATTAGTTAAGTCTACGTTACATAACCCCATCTAATTACCGTGTTTAGATTAGTTAAGTCTAAGTTACTTAACCCCATCTAATTACCAAGTCGGATTAGTTAAGTGTAAATTACTTAACTCCATCCCCTAATTGTCTTATATGGTTAAGTGTCATTAAGAAATCAAGTCCGGTTTAACTTAACCTACCCATTCGTGTCATATCGGTTAAGTGTCATTAGTCAAAATTACTTAACCTTTTCATGTGGCATTAATTAGATTAATGCACCCAACCTCTCACATTAGACTTTGTTGTGGTTACTAGTTAAGCCGGGCGGGTCCGGGTAGATTTACACCACAACCTAGTCTAACCTCGGGTTTTAAGTGCTATATGACCAACTACCAACATTGGGTCCTATTGTTTGTAGCCACTAGTTAAGCCGGGCGGGTCCGGGTAGATTTATGCTACAAACTCAACCAAACCTCGAGTTGGCCACTTTCATGATTGGTCTAGTGTCATATTACACTTACAACCCATACGTGTCTAGTTTCAAGTCCCATGTTTACCCCCACATGCCATGTCCACATCTAGGTGTATCATGAGTGTCATGTTTTCATGAAATCCCATGTCAAATTATCGTGTCATAATCACGCTCGTCTAACCTACACCAAATCGTGTTTCCAACCCAAGTAAAATAGAGTCAACATAGTAAGGATACTATGCTACATATTGGCCTCAAAACATGCACGATGCCAAAAAACGGATTGGCCACAAACATGCATGGTATCATAAAATATGCATAGCATCATAAGGGGTTTTTGGCCTCAAACATGCATAATGTCACAACGGGATTAGCCACAAACATGCATAGTATCATAAGGGAATTTGGCCATAAACATGCATAGTATCATAAGGGAATTTGGCCACAAATATGCATGATAACATAAGGGGTTTGGGTTCATTTACATGCATAAGCCCCAAAATCAAGTCTTTGCCAATGTTTCACAAGTCAAATGGTTCCCAAAGGTTCATGCTAACATTCCATAGATAAAGATTCAAACTTGCAAGATAAACTAGGGTAAACATAACATGAGTGGCATGATTAAGTCGCTAAAACTTAGCCCAAGGTCATAGATCATAGAAATGGGGCAAAATTAGGTTCACATAGGCTAGCATACTTATGTTTCATCGCATTTTATCCCATGTCACATTAGAACCACCGTTAGAATCTACAAGTAGCTAGAACTTACCTAGCGAGGCTTAGGGAAAGATCATGAATCGTCTTGACGAAGAAAGGTGGCTCCTTTGTTGAAGAATCGCCATGAAATTTAAGTAGCAACGTTGATCTACCCACGATTTGACATAGGAAGCTTGCACCTTTTGATTTGAACCTGATTTGAATGCATAGCCTCTAGGAATTGGAGATGGAAGCCATGATCACTTGGCATTTGGGAAGCACTTCGTGGCATGAGTGATTTGTGAGGGTTTAGGGTAGGCTTAGGGGTCTTTTTATAGAGATTAGGACTAGTTTAGGCCATAGGATAAACCCTAGGATAGATCTGATCCCTCAAAATCCGTCACAGGCCCATAAAACATGTCTTGAGGAACAAGTCAGGTGCACCCAGGCCCAACTGGCCGACCACCCAAGTCGACAGGGGTATCGACTGGGCAGTCGACACCACCTGGGGTGTGTCGACTCCCAAGTCGACTTGGGGGTGTCGGGAATTTTTCCCGTCTGTTCTGCTTGGCTGAATTTGAATTCTGAATTCAAATTTGAACTGTTTTTGAACTTGAAATTTTCTGAAGACTTTGACGGGCCATAACTTGGTCATACAGACTCCGATTTTCGAAAACTCAGACTCTATTTCGCGTATTTTTTTGAGACGAACACATTGGCATAGCCTGTTTCCATTGATTCAGATTTTATAATTAAATTCTGCCTTGATTCTTCTCTTAGCATGTTGTAAAAATCCGGGTTGTCACACGAAAACTGATTCAAACGATCGAATCAGCTTACGATACATATCCCATTGTGTTCGGAATGAGGGTGAAATGCTATGGACGACAGGCGGTGGGCCTCGTTTGGAGGTCGAAATAAAAAGTACCTTTTTTAGAAATTAAATAATTAAATAATTAAAAATAAAGTTTCCTCTCTCCTCACCCTTACCTTCTCTCTGGCCCCCCCCGTTCAGTTTCTTAATCGATTAGAAAAAAAAGGGACGACGGGGGGGGGGGGGGGGGGATCCACCGCCGCCGTCACTTCACCGCGCCCACCAGGTGGTGCGCCGCCTCCCCCTTCTTCTTCTCCCTCATCTCTCCTCCTCCAGACGAAGACCAGCGAGCTCGAGCCTCGATACCCGAACAAACCCGCCGCCTGATGGCCCCGTTTCCACCGCCGCCGCTTGAGGGCCCCACTTCGCCGCCACCTGGCACTCCCCTGGCCTCCAGCGCCTCCAACAACCTCCTCCTCCTCTCAAACCATACCCAAGGATCCCCAAACCCCCGTTTATCCGCTGCTCCGACCAATGTGACGCCGCCGCCGACCGTCGGTGGCTTCCCCGAGCCCCCTCCGACCGCGGTGAGCGTTTATTTCATTTTCTAGCTTGTTTAAATAACTAAAAATGTGATTTTTAGTGGTTTATCTAATTAAAAATGTGATTTTTAATTATAAATATCGAAAACAAAAATATATATGACTTTTATATATATGTAGCTAATAAAAATATAATTTTTATAATATAGTTTATATACTAGTAGTGAATTAAAAATATGATTTTTACTTGTGTAGAGTATTAAAAATATGATCTTTATATAATAGAATATATAAAAATACTATTTTTATATAAGTAATGTATTGGAGATAGAATTTTAATATAATAGAGAATATAAAAATATTATCTTTATATATGTAGCGAAATAAAAATCTGATTTGTATTATATATATAGTGAAGTAAAAACGAGATTTTTATAGCGATGAAATAAAAATTCGATCTTTATATTAGAAGTAGAAATATATAAATATAATTTTTATATTGAAATAAGCGTTGTAAAAATATATAAAGTAGAAATAAAAATATGATTTTTATTTATTAGAATGTAGTAATAAAAATATAATTTTTGTTACAAACATCGAGACAAGAACTGCATAGGCATTTCAAGTAATCCAAACGATTCAGCAGTTCAATAGCAAAGCACGGCGGAGTGGAACCCTCTGTGAGACCTCCTCACCTTTATTTTATTTTATTTCTAGTTAAAATATATACTAGGATGCAGACGGTGTTTAGTAGCACCCGACACCCATCGTCCACAGACCATGGACGGCTTGTATGCTTGTTTGTTTGATTTTGATGTGTAGTTGATTGTGTGATGTGACATGAAATGAAATAAAATATTTATATAGTTAAAAATATTTTATAGTTAAAAATATAATTTTTAACGTGTATTTAAAATAAATATTTATAAACAAATCGAAGATTTGTTTATATACACTGATTTGATTGTTATTGATTGGGACGATAAATTTTACACATCGCCCAACTGCACAAATAAAATCTGTGTTTGATTGTTTGAAACCCCACACGGGTATTGGGATGATATTTGATGTACACTAATCCCGATTGTTTAGTTGTATGTCGATCGATTGATTGACAGACTGTGTAAGCGTTAATTATTTATATTTAATGCTTATATAGTTGTGTGGTGCACTTTGGATGATGGTTGATTATTTATCGTTGCTATTACATACATGTGTTGTAGAAAATCCATATAATTAACATTATATGGTAATTGATTGGGCCTCATTCTAATTTGGAAAATAAAGAATAAAAATATATATTCATGTGTTGAATAAAAGCCGTGTTGATTAGATTGACGCCATTTTGGACGTGAACGATATTTATATCAATTATATTCGTTTTTAAATTGAATATAGAAAAGGAAGTGATTTCAAAATCTTATATTTTGAAGTGAATTGAAATTCGAATTAGATTGGAGTGATTTGAAATTCGAATTAAAGTAAAGTGATTTGAAATTCGAATTAAAGTAAAGTGATTTGAAATTTGAATTAAATTGAAATGATTTGAAATTCGAATTAAATTGAAATTGAATTGAAATCGATTTGAAATGAAATTAAAATGAATTTATATATAGATGATATGGAATATTAAATTTTGTTTAGAAATTGAATATGAAGTTGAAATCGTTTTGAAAACAAATTTAAAATGATTTATAAAATTCGTTTTAAATAGAAATCGACGAAATATATATTATATATATAATATAATGGCCTGAATAGAACGCGCCGAGCAGTTCGAAAATTTCGACCATTGACTTCGTATTGATATTACGGGAGATCCGACTGTCGGATTCTCCTAAAACCGGAACCGTTGGGTTCGTATCGAGAAGAGCTTTCTAACGAATATAAGAAATTAGAAATCTAACGGTTGGATTTGGAATTATGTCCGAATCAAATTTGGAAAAGGTCGTTGTAAGTGCAGTTTGATGGCCGTGGATGGAAATCGACTGTACGGGCCTTGATAAAATTATTAAAAATATTAATAATTAGTGTAAAATCATAAGAAATGATTTGGAAAGAATTGGGATGAAAAACTCCATATTTGAAAGGATAAAAATAGATTTTTATCGAAATGAATTAGTTTTGACCTAGAATTAAAATCCATTTATTTTCGAAATAAATAAAGTGAATTTGAAGTGGTTTTAAAAATACCCAGGATTTCCAATATATAGATTGGAAACAGATTTATTGTCTTCGGAATATTTTGATGTGGGATTTTGTGATTATACAGATATTGTTATGGAAATTTGAAAGATATATATATATCGTTATTTCCAATACAATGTTTGTTGGTCGTAGAATTTGATATTTAATATAAGCCGATATATTTTCTATTCAGAGCCTTGTATTTAATGTCAAATGAGATTTGGGTTTGTCGTGAATGGTGTCTTCATTAGCACTGTTCTTAAACCCAGTTGAGAAAAAGATTAAATCTTTTTATTTAGATTTAATGAAGTGTGCCAATTAAATATTATTTAATTGGAATTGAATTGGAATTGATTATTGGATTTATCGTGAATCGTGTTTTAAATGACATTGGTTCTTTAACCCAGTTAAAGATTATAACTAAGTGCAGTTTTAATGTATCTTTAATTAGATTGAAATGATCGAGAATGGAGTATCACCAGTTTTGCTTCAGGCGATAGTTAAATCTTTAATTAGATTTGAACGTGAAATGGTAATTGAATTTACCGATAACACCGTGGTGTTAGATATGAAGTATGACCAGTTTTACTTCATGGGATGAATAGGTTGGGATTGGGAAATGAAATAAATGATTACTTCGGTGTGGTTCGCTAATCCCGACTAGTTTGAATTGATATTCAAAAGAAGATTAAAGAATAAATTTAAAGAATTTATCTTTGATAAAATTAATGGGAACCTTTCTCAAAGTATAAGAATATTTGAATAAAAGAATATTCTGAATTGGAATGAGGCGTATGTTGTGGTTGTGTAACACTTTTATAATATATACGCGAGTTACTCAGGAAGACCGGGTTTATCCCATTCTGAGTAACTGTTTCGATGTGGTGTCGAAGATCAAGACGGTGGTCGAAGACCGGAAGTCTTCACATCGTTTGGGTGATTACTGATGATCTTGATTGGACTGTACACCCAAGATGAGGGAATCAATTGGTGATCGTCCAAACGTACTTGGAGATCAATGGATATGCGAGGAAAGTGCCTCCGGTTTCGTTCAGACCCAGAACGAACTTGTATGGACTGTGTGTCTGACATCGGATTTCATTCTGTGTGATTGATATCGGTTGCATAGCGTGAATTACCTGTGTGGCATGCTAAGATGCAAATGATCAAGGCTTCTGTTCAAAAGCAAAGTCTTGTGGTGATGATCAAAGCACGTCCTTTGTGGCGTAGCTTTGTGTAACATGAATTCGTGAGCCTCACACCCCGGTTGTGAACCAAAAACGGGAGAGGACATCAGGGAGGTTGTAACAACCCGAAAATCTGGGCCAGTTTAAAATTTTTATTTCGGCGATTTTAGCGAATTTTGATTATTTAAAATGAATTATTTTAAATAATATCGACGAGAAAATTATTTTGAATATAATTAGAACGTATATATTATACGCGTCGTCGTTAGAATATAAATATTTATATATAATTATAAATAGAATTGAAAATGGCGCGGTAGTTCGATAATTCGATTTCAAACTTCAATTGAATGTACCGAATGCAAAACAATCCGGATTTTAGTGAAACCGAAAGCAATAGAATCTAATTGTGAATATCTTTCCAATGAATCCGAAAAATCAAGATTTCATAGCGGGAATCAAAAGATATGTCCAGTTGAAAATTCTGAATAGTCGCTATGGAATTCAGGCCCTTAAAAATGGACATTTTCCAAATGACCTCGGATTTCGACGAAACCAGTTTTGTTGGGTCCGTGGTGTCAAGTTATTGCTAGGTTTCAAATTTCATAATTTTTCGATTCAATATGTGAGCGTGGCAAAGGAAAATGCGTTTGACCGGTTTTAGTTGATTTTAATCGACTGAAAATTGGCCATTTTTCAAATGGTCTCAGAGTTCGACGAAACTAGTTTTGTTAGGACCGTATCATCAATACGAAGCTAGAAAATATTTTTCTGGAGTTTATAGATTTAGTATGTGACCCCGGTAATTTGAAATGTACGTTTAAAATTCAATATAGTGACTTAAATGTAAATTTAACGGAAACTGATTCAAACGATCGAATCAACATACGATACATATCCCATTGTGTTCAGAATAGGGGTAATTAGCTATGGACGACAGGCGGTGGGCCTCGTTTTGAGGTAGTATGTAAAAGTTAACTTTTTGAAAAAAAAATAATAAAAAAATAAATAAAAATAAATTTAGTAAATCTCTCTCTCCACCCCTCACTTCCTCTCAGCCCCCCCCCCCCCCCCGTTCGAATTCATTTTCAAAGAAAAAAAAAACGAGAGAAAGAATGATGGGGTGGAGGAAGACCCGTCGCCCCCCTCCGATTTGCCACCGGCGTGCATCCAGCAGTGCCGCCGACGATCTACGGCATCCCCCCCCCCCCCTTCGCTTTTCCTTACCACCGCAAGGGAGGAAGCCCTAGGCCTCAAAGTGAATCGCAGCAGCCCCCTCCAGCGCCAGCAGCTCCGGCGCCATCTCCTGCCACTGCCCTGACGTCAGCGCCACCTCAGCGCCTCGTTCATGAACCCCAAGCTCCGAGCCTTTGCGTGAAGTCGCACCCCAAACCCTCCAGTCGCCGAGCAGTAAGTGTAACACCCCACATCCATTAATGTCACTCACAAAGGGAATGCATTAACTTCCATGGAGGTTTTAAGTGAATATAGAACAGTAAAATTACAACAAGACAGATATAAAATAGTACTTGGAAATTCAAAAAACTTTATTTCATTGTAGCAGAAGTCAAAACATGTTTGATTACATCATAACACCATATTCAATGTCAAGTACAATATCTATCTTGATAAAACAAGTACATAATCCCATTACATGAATAGCCATTAAAAAGAAAGATAACAAGCTGGACTTTACTTCAGCAGTCCAAGCTTTCCAGAAGATAAGCGATCCAACTAGACTCCACTAGAACTTGGCCCAACCTGCGGACCTGAAGGGAGAAAAAGGATGGAAAATAGGGGGTCAGACATAAAGTCTGGTGAATATGATAATTCTACAATACTATTACCAAAATAACTGGACTAAGGCATGAGCTGGAAAACAAGAAAATGTCTATGAAGAGCAGATTAAGGACATAGACAATCGCTAAAGACAACGTTATAGGCGCTCCTAAATACTAAAGGATAAACACTATACTGCACCACACCAGTCACCCTAAAGATTCATCCCACTTAGCTTCACTTAGAAACTTTCCCAATGGCTTTACGTACCCCTAGCTGACAACATAGGTGCCGCCTGCCCCTATCTCCACTAGGTGTACCCTACTTCCCATTATTCGATCGGCTCCCTAACTCGTAGATACCCGTGCTGGCCCCACGGTGGGGTGTATCACTCCCCTAAAGTGGCAACCTGATACAACGGACATGCACGGCTTATACCTACACGATGCAACAACGTCTTACCTACCAGCCCGCGTCCACACACGCATATGAAACCCGTTGGACTTGCGTTGCCACCGCTCCCTGTTTTGGCCTCTTATAGTCAAACCTAGTATGCGTGTCCCGTCCTCGACTTGGGTCGAGCCCACAAAGATACGTTTTGGGATACTGGTTGAAATGGGCCCCCACTATTTACCACAAGCATTCCACCTAAGCTTGTCCCCATTAGTCCATCCCACTTAACCCACTTAGTCATGTTCATTTACATGTGTGTTTGGTTAAGTCTAATCGTATTTCAAATGCCTCTAAAGGCAACCACCGGATTCCTCATGCCACCCAAGGCATCTACTTAACCCCCATGTCCCACCTTACATGATTATCTGGTTAAGTATTTCTTAGTTCATTAAGGCCATAACCTCATAAAGACCTCTAACATTAGACTGGCATTTATGGAACCTGGATTTGCCGGGCGGGTTCGGGCAGTCTTACACCATAAAAGAGTCTAACCTCGTGTCTTTACAACTGTTATGCTTTAGTTTGGGCCTAGGACCTCTCACATTGGGCCGACATTTGTGACTACTGGATTTGTCGGGCGGGTCCGGGCAGGTTTACATCACAAACGGGTCCAACCTCGTGTCCTAAGCATTGATTATTAATAATAATCCACTTTCCCCCAATTTTAATAATTCCCTACTTGAATTTTTAATTACTTCCTATTTTTAACAATGTCCATAATTGACTCAATTATGGACATTCATTCATGGTATGCAACATCTTACAAAATTGCACCCAATTTATTAATTCCTAATATTACCCCTACCCCACGTTTGAACGTTTATTCGCAAAATATATGTTAGACTCGAATAGCCTAACTCATAGCATAAAAGAGATTATCATAATAACAACATGTATATGTGACCAAATGAATCATAATAAGGGGTGAAACTTGCATATGTCCAACTTGCATAGATTATACATGTCATGGATCTAAAGGTGTCAACTTGTTCAAAATTCACCTAATATGATCTCAATCAATTTTCATAAACTTACATATGAACATGTGTGAATCAACATCATCTAATTTTTTAACAACATGGTTTTATATGGGTACACCTAACTCAATAGGCAAATTCCCATAATCAAGTTTTATTTAATTATAGTTTCAAGTTTATGGGTACACCTAACCTAATAGGCAAATTCCCATAAACAAGATCCATTTAAATTAAGAAAAAAAAACATAACTTTAAGCATGATCCAACAACATCATGATTTTTCAACATAATATAGCATGATTTATAACATGGCATGGTATGATAGTATAACATAACTTGACATGATTCTCAACATAGCACGGCATAGCATAAGAGAATTTACAACATAGCATGACATAGCATATATAATTTACATCATACGACAACATAATAACATAATAAGAGATCCACAATATATAGAATTTACAATTACAAATCACATCACTTTCATGTGATCCATTCATAACTGAGTCAAATTAGTTTGTAATAGTCTTGTGAGAATCATCATACTCACCAACAAAAGAAAAGAATTAGAGAAAGAGAGATCTTTTGATTTGATTTGTGTAGATTTAGTTGTAGATGATTAGGCTTCCTCTTCTTAGTTTGTGACGGCTATGCTGAACTCCATGGCAGCAGCATGACGGTAGCTTCTCTAATTTTACAAGTGATTTAGGTCTAGGGTCTACCCACTTATTTATAGATTTTAGAATTCATTTAGGCCATTAGATTTAACCTAGAAATAACCGCAGCCGTTCAAACAAGATGGGGTTTATCTTGTTGACTCAGCAATGAGTCAGAAGTGACTCAGCAAACACTCAGCAAATTAATAAACTTCTATTCATGTTTGCATTAACTGCCCATATATATATATATTCTACAATGTACACATTAGATACATCCCCCCTTTTACACACTTATTATTGTTTTTATATACATATTAGATACATCCCCTCTCTTACACACTTATTAATGTTTTTATATTCATATTAGATACATCCCCTCTCTTACATACTTATTAATATTTTTATATTCATATTAGATACATCCCCTCTCTTACACACTTATTAATGTTTTTATATTCATATTAGATACATCCCCTCTCTTACACACTTATTAATATTTTAGCAACTTTAGTGTTAATAGAAAATTCGGGGTGTTACATTCTCCCCTCCTTTTAGGATTTCGTCCCCGAAATCTTCAAGTCTGGAAGAATGTATATCCTACCATCCAAACGTCCATCTACTCATCCATCATACACAGGCATCCATTGTCCTTAAAAGACTTCTAATGCTTTATGATCATATGCAAGTGTGTGTACATGTCCTTACCTAATGCGAAATCAGGCGGTCTACTGATTCAGTTGACCTCCTTAATGCAAATTATGTAAGTGTCATGAATCCATTATGTATGCAAAAGATCCTAATTGCTTACATACTACTTCTATATGCGTGCACACCCATTCAACCGAATGCAGCATCCATATGATGGTACAACCATTATATATCCATTATACTAAATACATCCATATATATGCAATATGCAATATGAAGTGACTGAGCCGATCTAGTGCCTAAAGTGTGTATATATATGCATCCACGAGCAACCACTAGCAAACACATGCATCCATTTTGCATCCATCATACATAACATGTCTCAAACACATGTTTCAACCATAGGATTATCCTAACTAAAGGTCAAAGATACTAATGAGAGGACATACTAAAGATAAGATAAGCTAAGCTAAGCGATAAAGGAGAAATTAAAAGACATACCCTCAAAAAGAAAAGGGTACAACGAACGCATCTTCTCTTCTGTCTCCCAAGTTACGTTGCTCTCATCATCTCCCCATTGCACTTTAACCAGTCTGACCTCTCGATTCCTCAACTTTTTGATCTCCGACCCAAGAATGCATGTAGGAGCTCGTCTAATTGTTGCATCACGCTCTATTTCCACCTCTTTAAGCAAGCTCGGCTCTACCACCTCCGCGGTCTTGTGCAAACACTTCCTCAAATGTGATACATGGAATACGTCGTGTACTCCACTAAGTTTCTCAGGCAACTCCACCCTATATGCCATCTTCCCAATCCTGTTTTTTACAGGAAACGGCCCTACAAACCTTGGTGCTAATTTCCCCACGGACCCAAAGCGAACAACATTCTGTAACTGAGATACTTTGATAAAAACCATGTCCCCAATGTCAAACTCAAGATCTGTCCTCCTCTTATCAGCATACGATTTTTGCCTATCTTGTGCTGCTTTCACCCACCTTCGAATCAACTCAATCTTCTCCGAGGTTTCCCTAACCATATCGGGCCAAAGTAGGATTTTATCGGTAGATTCCCACCAACATGTAGGCGAACGGCAAGGCCTTCCATAAAGAGCTTCGAAAGGTGCCATGCCAATACTAGACTGAAAGCTATTATTATATGCGAATTCTACTAACGGAAGGTGCTCTTCCCATGTACCCCCAAAGTCTAGGATACAAAGCCTTAAAAGATCCTCTAGAATGCGATTCACCCTCTCGGTCTGGCCGTCTGTCTGAGGATGATATGCGGTGCTCAAACATAGCTGAGTCCCTACCACCTCTTGTAAACTCTTCCAAAATTCGCTAGTAAAGATGGGGTCACGGTCGCTTACTATACTAGAAGGAATACCGTGCAAACGAACTATCTCCTTAATGTATACAGAAGCCAACCACGGAGCAGTCCTCTTACTTTTCACGGGAATAAAATGGGCGCTTTTAGTAAGTCTATCTACTATAACCCAAATCCCCGTGTTACCCTTCCTTGATCTTGGTAATCCATCCACAAAATCCATTGAGATGCTTTCCCATTTCCATAGTGGAACTTCTAATGGGTGAAGCAACCCACCGGGTTTCTTTTGTTCTGCTTTAACTCGTTGGCACACCAAGCATCTAGCGACGTACTCGGCCACATCCTTTTTCATACCGGCCCAAAAGAAAACCCGCTTCATATCTTTGTACATCTTATCCCCGCCGGGATGAATGGTCATTTTTGAGCGATGAGCATCATCAAGAATGGCCTTCCTTAAGTCTTCGTCTTGTGGTACACAAAGTCTATTATCCCTTCGTAACCAACCCTTATCGTCTAGGGTATACCTACGAAGATGGCTTGACGACTCCCCCCCTTTGAGCTTTTCTACTATCTCAACCAACTGTGGGTCGTCTCGCTGTGCCTCACCAACCCGTCCTAGAAGTGTAGGTCTAACCTCCAAGGATGTTAACAGACCGGGTACTAAGTCAACGGAGGGTCTAAAGTCAAACATAGAGATGAATTCTAAGCTTTGTCGTTCAACAAACAACGGACTCAAGGACAACCTTTTCCTACTTAAGGCGTCTGCCACCACGTTACCCTTGCCCGGGGTATATGCTATTTCAAAATCGTAGGAGGCTAAGAATTCCATCCACCGTTGCTGCCTTAAATTCAAATCCTTCTGAGAGAATAAGTATTTTAATGATTTGTGGTCAGTGAACAGTTCGAATTTCTCACCAAGAAGATAGTGACGCCAAGACTTAAGCGCGAAAACAATTGCGGCTAGCTCTAAGTCATGCGTGGGGTAATTCTTTTCATGAACCCTCAACTGCCTTCCACCATAGGCTATTACTCTTCCCTCTTGCATGAGGACCGCGCCAAGTCCCGTCCCACAAGCATCAGTATAGATGGTAAACGGTTTATTCCCGTCTGGCAGCACTAAGACTGGGGCTGAAGTTAAGGCTCTCTTTAAACGTTGGAACGCATCATCGCAATCTTTGTCCCACGTAAAAACCAGGTTCTTCTTCGTTAACCGTGTTAATGGAGCTGATATTTTTACGAAGTCTTTGATAAACTTCCTATAATAGCCAGCCAACCCCAAGAAACTTCTTACTTCGGTTGCATTTTTAGGGACCTTCCAATCTTGGATGGCCACCACCTTTGCGGGATCCACTGCTATCCCTTCCTTGGAAACCACGTGCCCTAAGAACCGTACTTCCTTCCTCCAGAAGTGACACTTAGAAAATTTTTCCTTAAGGTTATGCGCTCGAAGGGTTTCCAACACTTCCCTAAGATGTAGGGAGTGCTCTTCTTTATTCTTAGAAAAGACTAAGATGTCATCCACAAAGACTACCACAAATTTGTTAAGGTATTCCCTAAACACCCTACTCATCAAATCAACAAAATATGCAGGGGCGTTTGTCAAACCAAAGGGCATCACTAGCCATTCATAGAATCCGTCAGGAGTCCTAAAAGCAGTCTTATCTATACTATCCTCAGCCACTCTCAGTTGATGAAAGCTAGTGGCTAAGTCCAACTGCGAAAACACTGAGGCGCCAACTAACTGATCGAAGAGATCGTCAATCCTCGGCAGTGGGTGTCGGTTCTTTTTAGTAAGCTTGTTTAGTTATCTATAGTCCATACAAAGTCTAAGAGACCCATCCGCCTTTGTGGCAAAAACTACTGGAGCACCCCACTCCGATATACTACGTCTTATGAACCCCTTCTCAAGCAACTCCTTTACTTGCTTATTGAGTTCCCTCCTTTCACGAGGAGCCATGTGGCGCACTGGCAAAGATACGGGTTTAGCATTATCCACAAGATAAATTCGAAAGTCTATCTCCCGCTTTGGAGGTAAGCCCTTCACCTCCTCAAACACATCCGGATATTCCCGGACCACTTCTACCGATCGCAGGTTCTCTACAGACGCGTCAAGCGATTCAAGATAACTTAGCATAACAGAATTTATGGGATTACAAAAGATGTCGAGAGCATTACCAAGGCGAGTCGCAAGCCTAACTACTCTCCTTTCACAATCAAGAATGGCCCTATTTCTAGACAACCAATCCATTCCTAAAATTAGCCCATAGCCTGTGAAGCCCAATACATAAGCATCACATCTAAATTCAACGCTAAGTATAGAGATTTTCAAATCCAAACATATCATGGTCAAATGAGCCGAACCCCCAATTGGATTTGAAATGACCAAGGGATCCTCTACTAAACTGGTGTTCAAGTGCAGTGATTCAACTAATGATGCAGAGATAAACGAATGAGATGCGCCAGAATCGAATAAGGTACGGACATGATGATCAAACAGAAAAACTTAGCTTTCAACAGAAATTGTTCTACCTCTTTCTTGCAGCGGTGGGGCCGCAATAGCCTGAACTTGCCCCCTTGCCTGCCCTGGTGCCATAAGAGCCTGCACCTGTCCTCCCGAGGTAGACCCTGCCCTCTGCCCCTTCTTTGGACAGTCCTTCACTAAATGTCCCGCATCTCCACAATGAAAACAACCAGTCTTCTTTTTCTTTCTACAATCTTTGCTGAGATGGCCAGGCGTCCCACAATTGAAGCATTTCTTCTTCCCTTTGCCATTATTGTTTTTACCACCCTTCTTATTTTGCTGTTGGGGTTTCTTCTGATCCCCTTTCTTTTCAACTGCCTTATCCTCATGCATAAGTGCCATTTCTACTAGCTTTTCAAAGGTGGCTCCCATAGGGATGTGGGTCATAGCCAACCCTTGCAACGGTTCATTCAAGCCTCTAACGAACCTCAAAGCTTTCTTCTCTGGCGTGTTCACCAACTCCAAGCCAAACCTTGCTAACTGATTAAATTTATTGACATATTCCTTTACTGATGAGCTCCCTTGCTTTAGTGCCAGGAATTTTTCCATATTTATGTTCTCCTCTGCCCTTGAAAGAAACTTTGCCTCAAACCTTCGTCTGAAATCCGCCCATGAATCAACTGGACGTTCCCCGTTAGTGACCTCCCACCAAAACGAGGCCTCTCCCTTCATTAACCAAGCAGCTAAACGGACTTTCCTCCCATCTTCCACTTCAAAGATATCCTACAATTCCTCAGTCTCCTTAAGCCAATCTCTGGCCTACACAAACGTCTCAGTCCCTTGAAAAGTTTTTCCTCCCATAGCCTTGAATTCCTTGCACGTCTTTGCAAAAGTGTCAACACGAGGAGGAGGAGGAGGAGGAGGAGGAATGGGTGCAACTAGGGGTGGAGGAGTATCCGCTGGGCCTGCAGTGGTGGCCCTAGCCTCCAAGTATCTCCTAAACCACCCTGGAATCGTCACACCTTCTGGGAGATTAAGATCTTCAGCCATGCTGAAACGAAAAAGGAAAGATTCAAAATGGAGAATTCGAAAGATAAAGATAAGGATATAGCTATTTGGGATTATGTTTTTCATAAAAACTCTCTTTAAATAACATGTTTTTTTTTTTTGAAAGCACTTCTTCCAAAAATACTTTAGAAAAAAAAAAAATTTCTAAAAAAAATTTTATCTGTTCTGGTAACCTTATGCTCTGATACCACGTGTAACACCCCACATCCATTAATGTCACTCACAAAGGGAATGCATTAACTTCCATGGAGGTTTTAAGTGAATATAGAACAGTAAAATTACAACAAGACAAATATAAAATAGTACTTGGAAATTCAAAAAACTTTATTTCATTGTAGCAGAAGTCAAAACATGTTTGATTACATCATAACACCATATTCAATGTCAAGTACAATATCTATCTTGATAAAACAAGTACATAATCCCATTACATGAATAGCCATTAAAAAGAAAGATAACAAGCTGGACTTTACTTCAGCAGTCCAAGCTTTCCAGAAGATAAGCGATCCAACTAGACTCCACTAGAACTTGGCCCAACCTGCGGACCTGAAGGGAGAAAAAGGATGGAAAAGAGGGGGTCAGACATAAAGTCTAGTGAATATGATAATTCTACAATACTATTACCAAAATAACTGGACTAAGGCATAAGCTGGAAAACAAGAAAATGTCTATGAAGAGCAGATTATGGAAATAGACAATCGCTAAAGGCAACGTTATAGGCGCTCCTAAATACTAAAGGATAAACACTATACTGCACCACACCAGTCACCCTAAAGATTCATCCCACTTAGCTTCACTTAGAAACTTTCCCAATGGCTTTACGTACCCCTAGCTGACTACATAGGTGCCGCCTGCCCCTATCTCCACTAGGTGTACCCTACTTCCCATTATTCGATCGGCTCCCTAACTCGTAGATACCCGTGCTGGCCCCACAGTGGGGTGTATCACTCCCCTAAAGTGGCAACCTAATACAACGGACATGCATGGCTTATACCTACACGATGCAACAACGTCTTACCTACCATCCCGGGTCCACACACGCATATGAAACCCGTTGGACTTGCGTTGCCACCGCTCCCTGTTTTGGCCTCTTATAGTCAAACCCAGTATGCGTGTCCCGTCCTCGACTTGGGTCGAGCCCACAAAGATACGTTTTGGGATACTGGTTGAAAGGGGCCCCCACTATTTACCACAAGCATTCCACCTAAGCTTGTCCCCATTAGTCCATCCCACTTAACCCACTTAGTCATGTTCATTTACATGTGTGTTTGGTTAAGTCTAATCGTATTTCAAATGCCTCTAAAGGCAACCACCAGATTCCTCATGCCACCCAAGGCATCTACTTAACCCCCATGTCCCACCTTACATGATTATCTGGTTAAGTATTTCTTAGTTCATTAAGGCCATAACCTCATAAAGACCTCTCATATTAGACTGGCATTTATGGCAGCTGGATTTGCCGGGCGGGTCCGGGCAGTCTTACACCATAAAAGAGTCTAACCTCGTGTCTTTACAACTGTTATGCTTTAGTTTGGGCCTAGGACCTCTCACATTGGGCCGACATTTGTGACTACTGGATTTGCCGGGCGGGTCCGGGCAGGTTTACATCACAAATGGGTCCAACCTCGTGTCTTAAGCATTGATTATTAATAATAATCCACTTTCCCCCAATTTTAATAATTCCCTACTTGAATTATTAATTACTTCCTATTTTTAACAATGTCCATAATTGACTCAATTATGGACATTCATTCATGGTATGCAACATCTTACAAAATTGCACCCAATTTATTAATTCCTAATATTTCCCCTACCCCACGTTTGAACGTTTATTCGCAAAATATATGTTAGACTCGAATAGCCTAACTCATAGCATAAAAGAGATTATCATAATAACAACATGTATATGTGACCAAATGAATCATAATAAGGGGTGAAACTTGCATATGTCCAACTTACATAGATTATACATGTCATGGATCTAAAGGTGTCAACTTGTTCAAAATTCACCTAATATGATCTCAATCAATTTTCATAAACTTACATATGAACATGTGTGAATCAACATCATCTAATTTTTTAACAACATGGTTTTATATGGGTACACCTAACTCAATAGGCAAATTCCCATAATCAAGTTTTATTTAATTATAGTTTCAAGTTTATGGGTACACCTAACCTAATAGGCAAATTCCCATAAACAAGATCCATTTAAATTAAGAAAAAAAAAACATAACTTTAAGCATGATCCAACAACATCATGATTTTTCAACATAATATAGCATGATTTATAACATGGCATAGTATGATAGTATAACATAACTTGACATGATTCTCAACATAGCACGGCATAGCATAAGAGAATTTACAACATAGCATGACATAGCATATATAATTTACATCATACGACAACATAATAACATAATAAGAGATCCACAATATATAAAATTTACAATTACAAATCACATCACTTTCTTGTGATCCATTCATAACTGAGTCAAATTAGTTTGTAATAGTCTTGTGAGAATCATCATACTCACCAACAAAAGAAAAGAATTAGAGAAAGAGAGATCTTTTGATTTGATTTGTGTAGATTTAGTTGTAGATGATTAGGCTTCCTCTTCTTAGTTTGTGACGGCTATGCTGAACTCCATGGCAGCAGCATGACGGTAGCTTCTCTAATTTTACAAGTGATTTAGGTCTAGGGTCTACCCACTTATTTATAGATTTTAGAATTCATTTAGGCCATTAGATTTAACCTAGAAATAACCGCAGCCATTCAGACAAGATGGGGTTTATCTTGTTGACTCAGCAATGAGTCAGAAGTGACTCAGCAAACACTCAGCAAATTAATAAACTTCTATTCATGTTTGCATTAACTGCCCATATATATATATATATATATATATATATATATTCTACAATGTACACATTAGATACATCCCCCCCTTTTACACACTTATTATTGTTTTTATATACATATTAGATACATCCCCTCTCTTACACACTTATTAATATTTTTATATTCATATTAGATACATCCCCTCTCTTACATACTTATTAATATTTTTATATTCATATTAGATGCATCCCCTCTCTTACACACTTATTAATATTTTTATATTCATATTAGATACATCCCCTCTCTTACACACTTATTAATATTTTAGCAACTTTAGTGTTAATAGAAAATTCGGGGTGTTACAGTAAGCCCAATCCGCTCCTGGCCTTCGTCAGCGTCCACCACCAGTGGTGGCGCTAGCTTCAGTCGACACTGTGAATGGATGGCAGTGAGTTTTCTTTTCCTTAGTTTTATTTATTTATTTAGTAATTAAGTAAATTCAGTTTTATGAATAACCTTATGAGAAAAGATTGGATTTTTTAAGATAGAAAAGATTTGATTTTTAGATTTAAAAGATTATATTTTTATCTATAGAAATATGATTTTTAGATAAGGGAGAAGTAAAATAGATTCTTATTCAAATAAAAATATGATTTTTATATTTTTAAAGTAATAAAAATATGATTTTTATATTTTTAAAGTATTAAAAATATAGTCTTTACTATATAGCGATTATAAAAATATGATTTTTGTTTATGTAAAGAATTAGAAATATAATTTTTACATGATAGGAATATTAGAAATATCATCTTTATATGTGTAGAAAAATAAAAATGTGATTTTTATAATGATATATACGAAAAGGTTTGATCTTTATATTTGAAAAGATAAAATCTTTATATGTGAAAAGGCGAAGTCTTTATATGGAGAATAGCGAGATAAAAATAGAATTTTTTATCCATATAGCCTGATAATAAAAATTCGATTTTTATATATTGAATAACAAAGTAAAAATTCGATTTTTATATATTGAATAGCAAAGTAAAAATTCGATTTTTACATATGTAGAGAATACGGGCAACGAAGATGACAACGGGCGAGAATGGCGATGATTTCTATTAAGGAAGGGTCGTGGTATTGGATAGCTATAGGTGAGAATTTCTCACCATTCAATTTCTTTTCTAGTTATATATATATATATACTAGGATGCAGACGGTGCTTAGTAGCACCCGACACAATCGTCCACAGACCATGGACTTGTTTGTTTGGTTGCATAAATTAGTTTGATGATTTGATTCGAATTTGATTGTTTGGTGAATTTGATTGATATGTGAATGGCGTGGGCCTTCACTAGACCGGGGATAAGGCTAGGCCTCGTCCCGTTTCTAGTATCGTGCCGTTATGCCGCCGAAATTTTCTAAAATAAGTTAGAAAAATAACAATATCATTTTAAAGAATAAATGAATTAAATAGAAATTCATATGTTGAAATAAAATGTTTTGTCGTTAAAAATATAATTTTTAACGTGAAGTGAATAAAATAAAATATTCATTTACAAACCGGACGGTTTGTTTATGTACACCTATTTGAAGGACATTGATTGGGACGATAAATTTTACACATCGCCCAACTGCACAAATAAAATCTGTGTTTGATTATTTGAAACCCCACACGGGTGTTGCGATGAAATTTGAAGTTCACTCATCCTGATTGATTAAATATGTCGATCGATGGATTGACATGCTATTATAAGCGTTAGATATCTATATTTGATGCTTATACAGTGTAGTGCACTTTGGTTGATGGTTGATTATTTTTCAATGCTATTATATACATGTGTTGTATGAAAATCCATATAATTAACTTTATATGGTAATTGATTGGGCCTCATTCCAATTTGAAAAATTAAGAACAATATAAAATAAAGGTTCATGTGTTGACAGTACTCATCCATTGAGATTGGTCATGTGTTGAACGAAATATTTTAGTAATAAAATTTACATCTTTATCAATATAAAATAAAGGTTCATGTGTTGACAGTACTCATCCATTGAGATTGGTCATGTGTTGAACGAAATATTTTGATAATAACAACTATTTTGAAAAAGAAATATTTGAAATAGAATATTTGAAAATAGAAATTTATGAAGCCGTGTTGATTAGATTGACGCCATTTTAACGTGAACGATATTTATATCGATTGAAAAGGATTTCGAAATGAATTGAATTGAAAACGATTTCGAAATGAATTGAATTGAAAACGATTTCAAAATGAATTGAATTGAAAACGATTTCGAAATGAATTGAATTGAAAACGATTTCGAAATGAATTGAATTGAAAACGATTTGGAAATGAATTGAATTAAAAACGATTTCGAAATGAATTGAATTAAAAACGGTTTCGAAATGAATTGAATTAAAAACGGTTTCGAAATGAATTGAATTAAAAACGATTTCGAAATGAATTGAATTAAAAACGGTTTCGAAATGAATTGAATTAAAAACGATTTCGAAATGAATTGAATTAAAAACGATTTCGAAATGAATTGAATTAAAAACGATTTCGAAATGAATTGAATTGAAAACGATTTCGAAATGAATTGAATTGAAAACGATTTCGAAATGAATTGAATTGAAAACGATTTCGAAATGAATTGAATTGAAAACGATTTCGAAATGAATTGAATTGAAAACGATTTCGAAATGAATTGAATTAAAAACGATTTCGAAATGAAGTGAATTAAAAACGGTTTCGAAATGAATTGAATTAAAAACGATTTCGAAATGAATTGAATTAAAAACGATTTCGAAATGAATTGAATTAAAAACGATTTCGAAATGAATTGAATTAGAAACGATTTCGAAATGAATTGAATTGAAAACGATTTCGAAATGAATTGAATTGAAAACGAATTCAAATTGAATTGAAAGCGAATTGAAATGAATTCAAATTGAATTGAAATTTGAATTGAATAGAAATGAATTTTAAAGCGAATTTATAAAGAAGAATTCAATTTTGATTTGAATTGAAAAGGAAGTTGAAATTGCTTTTGAAAACGATTTTAAAACTATTTATATAATTCGTTTTAAATAGAAATCGACGAAGTATATATTATATATATTATATATATAATATAATGGCCTGAATAGAACGCGCCGCGCCGCGGCAGTTCGTGAATTTCGACCATTTATTTCAAACGGACATTACGGGAGATCCGACCGTCGGATTCTCCTAAAACCGGAACCGTTGAGTTCGTATCCAAAAGAGCTTTCTAACGAATATTATAATTTGAAATCTAACGGTTGGATTTGGAGTTACGTCCAAATCAAATTTGAAAAAGGTCGCTATACGTGCAGTTCGATGTCCATTGGTGGAAATCGACTGTACGGACCTTGATAAAATTATTAAAAATAGTAAAAATTTGTGTAAAATCATAAGAAATGATTTAGAAAGGATTGGGATGAAAAACTCCATATTTGAAAAGATAAAAATAGATTTTTATCGAAATGAACTAGTTTGGAACTAGAATTATAATTCTATTTATTTTTAAATAAATAAGTTGAATTCGAAAAGGGTTTAAAAATAACCAAAATTTCCAATGATTGCATTGGAATGGATTTGAATCGAAATTGTCTTCGGAATATTTCGATGTTGGAATTGGTGATTATACAGATGTTGTTATGGAAATTTGAAAGATATATATTTATATCGTTATTTCCAATACGACATTTGTTAATCGTAGAATTTGATATTGAATATAAGCCGATATATTTTCTATTCAGAGCCTTATATTGAATATCAAATGTGATTTGGGTTTGTCGTGAATGGTGTCTTCACTAACACTGTTCTTGAACCCAGTTGAGAAAAGATTAAATCTTTTTATTTAGATTTAATGAAGTGTACCAATTAAATGATATTTAAATGGAATTGAATTGGTATTGATTTTTGGGTTTATCGTGAACAGTGTTTTAAATAACACTTGTTCATTAACCCGATAATTAATGGAATGTGATTTTGGGTTTATCGTGAACCGTGTTTTAAATGACACTGATTCTTTAACCCAGTCGAAGATTAAAACTAAGTGGAGTTTTAATGAATCTTTAATTAGATTGAAATGATCAAGAATGGAGTATCACCAGTTTTGCTCCAGGCGATAGTTAAATCTTTAATTAGATTTGAACGTGAAATGGTAATTGAATTTACCGATAACACCGTGGTGTTAGATATGAAGTACTACCAGTTTTACTTCATGGGATGAATAGGCTGGGATTGGGAAATTAATACAAATTATTACTTCGGTAAGGTTCGCTAATCCCGACTAGTTTTGAATTGTTATTCAAAAATAGATTAAAGAATAAATTCAAGAAATTTATCTTGGATAAAATTAATGGGAACCTTTCCCTATGAATGTGAAATCAGAAACTAACTGTCGGTTAGCTAAGAAGAATGGTTTTCTGGATATTGATCTGATGTTGGTTTCGGCCTTCGGGGTTAATATTTGGGGAATTATTCTCTTGATTAATTTACGGTTAGTGACTGATGAATTGGAATGAGGCGTATGTTGTGTTTGTGTAACACTTATTTAAAGTATACGCGAGTTATTCGGAAAGACCGGGTTTATCCCATTCTGAATAACTGATACGACGATAAGTCGAAGATGAAGATGATGGTCGAAGACCGGAAGTCTTCACGTCGTTTGGGTGATTACTAATGATCTTGATTGGGCTGTACACCCAAGAAGATGGAAACAGTTGGTGATCGTCCAGACGTACTTGGAGATGGATGGATATGCGAGGAAAGTGCGTCCGGTTTCGTTCAGACCCAGAACGGACTTGTAAATGGACGGTGTGTCTGACATTGGATTTTAGTCCCTGTGATTGATCTCTATTAAATATATATCTGTTTGGCGGCGGAGAATTTATTCTCTTGCTTAACGCCCTTCTCTGAGACATACGAGCTCAGGGGTTATATATTGATGGATATCAATCGCATGGAGTGAATTGCCTGTGTGGCATGCCTAAGTGGCAATTGATCGAGTCTTCTGTTGAAAAGCAAAGTCTTGTTGTTGATGATCGAAGCAAGGCCTTTGTGGCGTAGCTTTGTGTAACGTTTACTTCGTGTGTTTCACACCCGGTATGAACCAAAAACGGGAGACGGACCTCAGGGGGGACATGCGTTTTCTTTCTAGTTAGGAGTGGCGTCAGTGCTTGAACTGGCTGACGAGTTTGACTCATGTGGATGTTGCTTATTATTACTTGCTGAAAAGCGAGGCGCCTCGTGATATCGGTTTCGGCCGATGCTTCTGGTCGGCTGACGGGCCAGGCTTACGCCCCAAAGGGCGGAGAAACGTATTGTTCAGGCATTATAATCCACATCGGTGGACCGGCCCTGACGATCCAAGGGGCAGTTGCGGCTGTTCCTGAGGGGCGGACTAGAGCGTCTCGAATCGGTGAGGATCTTGCCCCTAGCCTCGGTTCATACTATAAATGATAACCCAATTTCCAATACGTGTATTGCAGTTTTAATTGTAGAACTAGTATGGCGACATGATATATGGTACCCATGCCGTCTATGATTGATATTTATGATTGAAATTGTTTTGACACTATACACTTATAATAGTATCAAATGATTTGTTTTAAACGTACTAAGCATGTTTGGCTATTATAAGGGAAAACCCTATCCTCGGCTGCGTTGCATTGTGTGATGGGACCTAGGTCTTATAATAGCTTCATTTTTAGAAAAGCATTGCGTTGTTTACTTATATGCACTGGTATTCTTGGGAGGAAACCCGTTCCGTGTTATACGGCGTGGTCCCTTGATTTACCTAACTTTAAAATAAAGATTAATAACTGTTTTAGTTCTCACACCAGTCCCATGACTGACCTAGAGTTTATTGTATTGACCTAAACTCTGGGTGCCCTTATACACGGGCAGCTAGTAGTTTTGGGTTTTGCAGATTTATATTCACAGGATCCTGGTTTACAGCTGGAACGATATCTGGAAAGCTTTGCATCCGTATATCTCTTCTAGTTGTGTATTCTATTATTTTCCGCTGCTATGTATTTAAATGTAATTTAAATCTCTGATATTTCTGTGTAATATTCAATTATACTCTGTATATTCTTGTAATCTGATGCATTGTTGTAATCACAATGAAATGTTCTTCTGTATGAGTTCTGTTGTGGCTTGTTCTCGAACTATCCGCCGCTTTCCTTTATGGGTAAGTTACGGGTCGTCACAGTTGGTATCAGAGCTTTGGTTTACAAAGCCCAGAGAACAAGACACATTAGAACCATACGAAAGAATTCATCAGAAATTGGATTAGTAATATCCAATGAGAATGACTCGTTAGAGATGGGATCAGTAGTGTCCTAGAACGAGTGTGAAGAGTATATTTTTGAAATGAAAACGAATTTTTGTTTTGAAAATTTAAATCAATTATCCGTATTTGGTTATTTATTATGTTTGAATTTGGACAGTCCGGTATATATAGACTTTGCGTATACGTCTGATCCGCGTGTATTTGAAGTTTTAATATACTGGATAGATATAGAAACACACTCTAGTCGCCCGGAGATGATTCTGATGATAGTTCGAACATCATCAGAATTGGTATTCGTGTTTCGAAGGTGTGATATCTATATATTTCCTATTGACTGGTGTGAGAACCAAAACTAATATAGTTAGAACACATTGTTGTGAATTGGCATCAAAATCTGATTTTTGTATATGTATCAAAATTATGAATTTCAAACTCTAATTCACTAATTGATTGATGTTTGTGTTGTTTGTTCATTTGTTTGATAATTTTGAACCATTTAGCCTAATTGAATCAAATATTGAATTATATTGAAAATTGGTTGCATTTGCTTGCATATACATATACTTACACTGAACAGGTCATAGCAAGGAGGCTAGAGCAGAGAATAAAATTTGTTTGCCCGACAAATAGGTACATGTTTACTACATAATTTACTGTTTTGTTTGGGTGATGATGATTTTATGAGCCTATTGGCTAGCCGCTTGGCTTTTTCTTTTTCTTTTTGAGATCTGAAGGACCGGGGAAGCTATTTGAAATTCCTCGATGCTCCCGGTGCAGTGGAGGTTATGGCGAAATTTTTCGAAAATTTAGTGTGTTAGCCAAATTTTTGAAGAATTTGAAAATTCTCAGAAACTGAAAAGTTAGAGAATGAAAGCCAGATCGAACGTAGTGTTGATTAATCAAACCACTTTCGACATTGTTCCTTTTCGGGGACGAAAAGTTTTAAGTGGGGGAGATTGTAACAACCCGAAAATCTGGGCCAGTTTAAAATTTTTATTTCGGCGATTTTAGCGAATTTTGATTATTTAAAATGAATTATTTTAAATAATATCAACGAGAAAATTATTTTGAATATAATTAGAACGTATATATTATACGCGTCGTCGTTAGAATATAAATATTTATATATAATTATAAATAGAATTGAAAATGGCGTGGTAGTTCGATAATTCGATTTCAAACTTCAATTGAATGTACCGAGTGCAAAACAATCCGGATTTTAGTGAAACCGAAAGCAATAGAATCTAATTGTGAATATCTTTCCAATGAATCCGAAAAATCAAGATTTCATAGCGGGAATCAAAAGATATGTCCAGTTGAAAATTCTGAATAGTCGCTATGGAATTCAGGCCCTTAAAAATGGACATTTTGCAAATGACCTCAGATTTCGACGAAACCAGTTTTGTTGGGTCCGTGGTGTCAAGTTATTGCTAGGTTTCAAATTTCATAATTTTTCGATTCAATATGTGAGCGTGGCAAAAGAAAACGCGTTTGACCGGTTTCAGTTGATTTTAATCGACTGAAAATTGGCCATTTTTCAAACGGTCTCAGAATTCGACGAAACTAGTTTTGTTAGGACCGTATCATCAATACGAAGCTAGCAAATATTTTTCTGGAATTTATAGAATTAGTATGTGACCCCGGTAATTTGAAATGTACGTTTAAAATTCAATATAGTGATTTAAATGTAAATTTAACGGAAACTGATTCAAACGATCGAATCAATCTATGATACATATCCCATTGTGTTCAGAAAGGGGGTAATTAGCTATGGACGACAGGCGGTGGGCCTCGTTTGGAGGTAGTATGTAAAAGTTAACTTTTTGAAAATAAATAAATAAATAAATAAAAATAAATTTAGTAAATCTCTCTCTCCTCTCCTCACTTCCTCTCAGCCCCCCCCCCTTTCGAATTCATTTTCAAAGAAAAAAAAAACGAGAGAAAGAATGATGGAGGGGAGGAAGACCCGTCGCCCCCCTCCGATTTGCCACCAGCGTGCATCCAGCGGTGCCGCCGACGATCTACGCCATCCCCCCCTTCGCTTCTCCCTACCACCGCAAGGGAGGAAGCCCTAGGCCTCAAAGTGAATCGCAGCAGCCCCCTCCAGCGCCAGCAGCTCCGGCGCCATCTCCTGCCACTGCCCTGACGTCAGCGCCACCTCAGCGCCTCGTTCATGAACCCCAAGCTCCGAGCCTTTGCGTGAAGTCGCACCCCAAACCCTCCAGTCGCCGAGCAGTAAGCCCAATCCGCTCCTGGCCTTCGTCAGCGGCCACCACCAGCGGTGGCGCTAGCTTCAGTCGACACTGTGAATGGATGGCAGTGAGTTTTCTTTTCCTTAGTTTTATTTATTTATTTATTAATTAAGTAAATTCAGTTTTATGAATAACCTTGTGAGAAAAGATTGGATTTTTAAGATAGAAAAGATTTGATTTTTAGATTGAAAAGATTATATTTTTATCTATAGAAATATGATTTTTAGATAAGGGAGAAGTAAAATAGATTCTTATTCAAATAAAAATATGATTTTTATATTTTTAAAGTAATAAAAATATGATTTTTATATTTTTAAAGTATTAAAAATATAGTCTTTACTATATAGCGATTATAAAAATATGATTTTTGTTTATGTAAAGAATTAGAAATATAATTTTTACATGATAGGAGTATTAGAAATATCATCTTTATATGTGTAGAAAAATAAAAATGTGATTTTTATAATGATATATATGAAAAGGTTTGATCTTTATATTTGAAAAGATAAAATCTTTATATGTGAAAAGGCGAAGTCTTTATATGGAGAATAGCGAGATAAAAATAGAATTTTTTATCCATATAGCGTGATAATAAAAATTCGATTTTTATATATTGAATAACAAAGTAAAAATTCGATTTTTATATATTGAATAGCAAAGTAAAAATTCGATTTTTACATATGTAGAGAATACGGGCAACGAAGATGACAACGGGCGAGAATGGCGATGATTTCTATTAAGGAAGGGTCGTGGTATTGGATAGCTATAGGTGAGAATTTCTCACCTTTCAATTTCTTTTCTAGTTATATATATATATATATACTAGGATGAAGACGGTGCTTAGTAGCACCCGACACAATCGTCCACAGACCATGGACTTGTTTGTTTGGTTGCATAAATTAGTTTGATGATTTGATTTGAATTTGATTGTTTGGTGAATTTGATTGATATGTGAATGGCGTGGGCCTTCACTAGACCGGGGATAAGGCTAGGCCTCGTCCCGTTTCTAGTATCGTGCCGTTATGCCGCCGAAATTTTCTAAAATAAGTTAGAAAAATAACAATATTATTTTAAAGAATAAATGAATTAAATAGAAATTCATATGTTGAAATAAAATGTTTTGTCGTTAAAAATATAATTTTTAACGTGAAGTGAATAAAATAAAATATTCATTTACAAACCGGACGGTTTGTTTATGTACACCTATTTGAAGGACATTGATTGGGACGATAAATTTTACACATCGCCCAACTGCACAAATAAAATCTGTGTTTGATTGTTTGAAACCCCACACGGGTGTTGGGATGAAATTTGAAGTTCACTCATCCTGATTGATTAAATATGTCGATCGATGGATTGACATGCTGTTATAAGCCTTAGATATCTATATTTGATGCTTATACAGTGTAGTGCACTTTGGTTGATGGTTGATTATTTTTCAATGCTATTATATACATGTGTTGTATGAAAATCCATATAATTAACTTTATATGGTAATTGATTGGGCCTCATTCCAATTTGAAAAATAAAGAACAATATAAAATAAAGGTTCATGTGTTGACAGTACTCATCCATTGAGATTGGTCATGTGTTGAACGAAATATTTTAGTAATAAAATTTACATCTTTATCAATATAAAATAAAGGTTCATCTGTTGACACTACTCATCCATTGAGATTGGTCTTGTGTTGAACGAAATATTTTGATAATAACAACTATTTTGAAAAAGAAATATTTGAAATAGAATATTTGAAAATAGAAATTTATGAAGCCGTGTTGATTAGATTGACGCCATTTTAACGTGAACGATATTTATATCGATTGAAAACGATTTCGAAATGAATTGAATTGAAAATGATTTCGAAATGAATTGAATTGAAAACGATTTCAAAATGAATTGAATTGAAAACGATTTCGAAATGAATTGAATTGAAAACGATTTCGAAATGAATTGAATTGAAAACGATTTCGAAATGAATTGAATTAAAAACGATTTCGAAATGAATTGAATTAAAAACCGTTTCGAAATGAATTGAATTGAAAACGATTTCGAAATGAATTGAATTGAAAACGATTTCGAAATGAATTGAATTGAAAACGATTTCGAAATGAATTGAATTGAAAACGATTTCGAAATGAATTGAATTGAAAACGATTTCGAAATGAATTGAATTCAAAACGATTTCGAAATGAATTGAATTGAAAACGATTTCGAAATGAATTGAATTGAAAACGATTTCGAAATGAATTGAATTGAAAACGATTTCGAAATGAATTGAATTGAAAACGATTTCGAAATGAATTGAATTAAAAACGATTTCGAAATGAATTGAATTGAAAACGGTTTCGAAATGAATTGAATTAAAAACGGTTTCGAAATGAATTGAATTAAAAACGATTTCGAAATGAATTGAATTGAAAACGATTTCGAAAAGAATTGAATTGAAAAAGAATTCAAATTGAATTGAAAGCGAATTGAAATGAATTCAAATTGAATTGAAATTTGAGTTGAATAGAAATGAATTTTAAAACGAATTTATAAAGAAGAATTCAATTTTGATTTGAATTGAAAAGGAAGTTGAAATTGCTTTTGAAAACGATTTTAAAACTATTTATATAATTCGTTTTAAATAGAAATCGACGAAGTATATATTATATATATAATATAATGGCCTGAATAGGACGCGCCGCGCCGCGGCAGTTCGTGAATTTCGACCTTTATTTCAAACGGACATTACGGGAGATCCGACCGTCGGATTCTCCTAAAACCGGAACCGTTGGGTTCGTATAGAAAAGAGCTTTCTAATGAATATTATAAATTTTAAATCTAACGGTTGGATTTGGAGTTACTTCCAAATCAAATTTGAAAAAGGTCGCTATACGTGCAGTTCGATGGCCATTGGTGGAAATCGACTGTACGGGCCTTGATAAAATAATTAAAAATAGTAATAATTTGTTTAAAATCATAAGAAATGATTCAGAAAGGATTGGGATGAAAAACTCCATATTTGAAAAGATAAAAATAGATTTTTATCGAAATGAACTAGTTTGGAACTAGAATTATAATTCTATTTACTTTTAAATAAATAAGTTGAATTCGAAAAGGGTTTAAAAATAACCAAAATTTCCAATGATTGCATTGGAATGGATTTGAATCGAAATTGTCTTCGGAAAATTTCGATGTTGGAATTGGTGATTATACAGATGTTGTTATGGAAATTTGAAAGATATATATTTATATCGTTATTTCCAATACGACATTTGTTAATCGTAGAATTTGATATTGAATATAAGCCGATATATTTTCTATTCAGAGCCTTATATTGAATATCAAATGTGATTTGGGTTTGTCGTGAATGGTGTCTTCACTAACACTGTTCTTGAACCCAGTTGAGAAAAGATTAAATCTTTTTATTTAGATTTAATGAAGTGTACCAATTAAATGATATTTAAATGGAATTGAATTGGTATTGATTTTTGGGTTTATCGTGAACAGTGTTTTAAATAACACTTGTTCTTTAACCCGATAATTAATGGAATGTGATTTTGGGTTTATCGTGAACCGTGTTTTAAATGACACTGATTCTTTAACCCAGTCGAAGATTAAAACTAAGTGGAGTTTTAATGAATCTTTAATTAGATTAAAATGATCAAGAATGGAGTATCACCAGTTTTGCTCCAGGCGATAGTTAAATCTTTAATTAGATTTGAACGTGAAATGGTAATTGAATTTACCGATAACACCGTGGTGTTAGATATGAAGTACTACCAGTTTTACTTCATGGGATGAATAGGCTGGGATTGGGAAATTAAAACAAATGATTACTTCGGTAAGGTTCGCTAATCCCGACTAGTTTTGAATTGTTATTCAAAAATAGATTAAAGAATAAATTCAAGAAATTTATCTTGGATAAAATTAATGGGAACCTTTCCCTATGAATGTGAAATCAGAAACTAACTGTCGGTTAGCTAAGCAGAATGGTTTTCTGGATAATGATCTGATGTTGGTTTCGGCCTTCGGGGTTAATATTTGGGGAATTATTCTCTTGATTAATTTACGGTTAGTGACTGATGAATTGGAATGAGGCGTATGTTGTGTTTGTGTAACACTTATTTAAAGTATACGCGAGTTATTCGGAAAGATCGGGTTTATCCCATTCTGAATAACTGATACGACGATAAGTCGAAGATGAAGACGATGGTCGAAGACCAGAAGTCTTCACGTCGTTTGGGTGATTACTAATGATCTTGATTGGGCTGTACACCCAAGAAGATGGAAACAGTTGGTGATCGTCCAGACGTACTTGGAGATGGATGGATATGCGAGGAAAGTGCGTCCGGTTTCGTTCAGACCCAGAACGGACTTGTAAATGGACGGTGTGTCTGACATTGGATTTTAGTCCGTGTGATTGATCTCTATTAAATATATATCTGTTTGGCGGCAGAGAATTTATTCTCTTGCTTAACGCCCTTCTCTGAGACATACGAGCTCAGGGGTTATATATTAATGGATATCAATCGCATGGATTGAATTGCCTGTGTGGCATGCCTAAGTGGCAATTGATCGAGGCTTCTGTTGAAAAGCAAAGTCTTGTGGTTGATGATCGAAGCAAGGCCTTTGTGGCGTAGCTTTGTGTAACGTTTACTTCGCGTGTTTCACACCCGGTATGAACCAAAAACGGGAGACGGACCTCAGGGGGGACATGCGTTTTCTTTCTAGTTAGGAGTGGCGTCAGTGCTTGAACTGGCTGACGAGTTTGACTCATGTGGATGTTGCTTATTATTACTTGCTGAAAAGCGAGGCGCCTCGTGATATTGGTTTCGGCCGATGCTTCTGGTCGGCTGACGGGCCAGGCTTACGCCCCAAAGGGCGGAGAAACGTATTGTTCAGGCATTATAATCCACATCGGTGGACCGGCCCTGACGATCCAAGGGGCAGTTGCGGCTATTCCTGAGGGGCGGACTAGAGCGTCTCGAATCGGTGAGGATCTTGCCCCTAGCCTCGGTTCATACCATAAATGATAACCCAATTTCCAATACGTGTATTGCGGTTTTAATTGTAGAACAAGTATGGCGACATGATATATGGTACCCATGCCGTCTATGATTGATATTTATGATTGAAATTGTTTTGACACTATAAACTTATAATAGTATCAAATGATTTGTTTTAAACGTACTAAGCATGTTTGGCTATTATAAGGGAAAACCCTATCCTCGGCTGCGTTGCATTGTGTGATGGGACCTGGGTCTTATAATAGCTTCATTTTTAGAAAAGCATTGCGTTGTTTACTTATATGGACTGGTATTCTTGGGAGGAAACCCGTTCCGTGTTATACGGCGTGGTCCCTTGATTTACCTAACTTTAAAATAAAGATTAATAACTGTTTTAGTTCTCACACCAGTCCCATGACTGACCTGGAGTTTATTGTATTGACCTAAACTCTGGGTGCCCTTATTTTGACACGGGCAGCTAGTAGTTTTGGGTTTTGCAGATTTATATTCACAGGATCCTGGTTTACAGCTGGAACGATATTCGGAAAGCTTTGTATCCGTATATCTCTTCTAGTTGTGTATTGTATTATTTTCCGCTGCTATGTATTTAAATGTAATTTAAATCTCTGATATTTCTGTGTAATATTCATTTATACTTTGTATATTCTTGTAATCTGATGCATTGTTGTAATCACAATGAAATGTTCTTCTGTATGAGTTCAATTGTGGCTTGTTCTCGAACTATCCGCCGCTTTCGTTTACGGGGAAGCTACGGGTCGTCACAGTTGGTATCAGAGCTTTGGTTTACAAAGCCCAGAGAACAAGACACATTAGAACCATACGAAAGAATTCATCAGAAATTGGATTAGTAATATCCAATGAGAATGACTCGTTAGAGATGGGATCAGTAGTATCCTAGAACGAGTGTGAAGAGTATATTTTTGAAATGAAAACGAATTTTTGTTTTGAAAATTTAAATCAATTATCCGTATTTGGTTATTTATTATGTTTGAATTTGGACAGTCCATTATATATAGACTTTGCGTATACATCTGATCCGCGTGTATTTGAAGTCTTAATATACTGGATAGATATAGAAACACACTCTAGTCGCCCGGAGATGATTCTGATGATAGTTCGAACATCATCAGAATTGGTATTCGTGTTTCGAAGGTGTGATATCTATATATTTCCTATTGACTGGTGTGAGAACCAAAACTAATATAGTTAGAACACATTGTTGTGAATTGGCATCAAAATCTGATTTTTGTATATGTATCAAAATTATTAATTTCAAACTCTAATTCACTAATTGATTGATGTTTGTGTTGTTTGTTCATTCGTTTGATAATTTTGAACCATTTAGCCTAATTGAATCAAATATTAAATTATATTGAAAATTGGTTGCATTTGCTTGCATATACATATACTTACATTGAACAGGTCATAGCAAGGAGGCTAGAGCAGAGAATAAAATTGTTTGCCCGACAAATAGGTACATGTTTACTACATAATTTACTGTTTTGTTTGGGTGATGATGATTTTATGAGCCTATTGGCTAGCCGCTTGGATTTTTCTTTTTCTTTTTGAGATCTGAAGGACTGGGCAAGCTATTTGAAATTCCCCGATGCTCCCGGTGCAGGGGAGGTTATGGCGAAATTTTTCGAAAATTTAGGGTGTTAGCCAAATTTTTCAAGAATTTGAAAATTCTCATAAACTGAAAAGTTAGAGAATGAAAGCCAGATCGAACGTAGTGTTGATTAATCAAACCACTTTCGACTTTGTTCCTTTTCGGGGACGAAAAGTTTTAAGTGGGGGAGATTGTAACAACCCGAAAATCTGGGGCAGTTTAAAATTTTTATTTCGGCGATTTTAGCGAATTTTGATTATTTAAAATGAATTATTTTAAATAATATCGACGAGAAAATTATTTTGAATATAATTAGAATGTATATATTATACGCGTCGTCGTTAGAATATAAATATTTATATATAATTATAAATAGAATTGAAAATGGCGCGGTAGTTCGATAATTCGATTTCAAACTTCAATTGAATGTACCGAGTGCAAAACAATCCGGATTTTAGTGAAACCGAAAGCAATAGAATCTAATTGTGAATATCTTTCCAATGAATCCGAAAAATCAAAATTTCATAGCGGGAATCAAAAGATATGTCCAGTTGAAAATTCTGAATAGTCGCTATGGAATTCAGGCCCTTAAAAATGGACATTTTGCAAATGACCTCGGATTTCGACAAACCAGTTTTGTTGGGTCCGTGGTGTCAAGTTATTGCTAGGTTTCAAATTTCATTATTTTTCGATTCAATATGTGAGCGTGGCAAAGGAAAACGCGTTTGACCAGTTTTAGTTGATTTTAATCGACTGAAAATTGGCCATTTTTCAATCGGTCTCAGAATTCGACGAAACTAGTTTTGTTAGGACCGTATCATCAATACGAAGCTAGAAAATATTTTTCTGGAATTTATAGAATTAGTATGTGACCCCGGTAATTTGAAATGTACGTTTAAAATTCAATATAGTGATTTAAATGTAAATTTAACGGAAACTGATTCAAACGATCGAATCAACCTACGATACATATCCCATTGTGTTCAGAATGGGGGTAATTAGCTATGGACGACAGGCGGTGGGCCTCGTTTGGAGGTAGTATGTAAAAGTTAACTTTTTGAAAAAAATAAAAATAAATAAATAAAAATAAATAAATAAAAATAAATTTAGTAAATCTCTCTCTCCTCTCCTCACTTCCTCTCAGCCCCCCCCCCCCCCCCCGTTTGAATTCATTTTCAAAGAAAAAAAAACGAGAGAAAGAATGATGGGGGGGGAGGAAGACCCGTCGCCCCCCTCCGATTTGCCACCGGCGTGCATCCAGCGGTGCCGCCGACGATCTACGGCATCCCCCCACCTTCGCTTCTCCCTACCACCGCAAGGGAGGAAGCCCTAGGCCTCAAAGTGAATCGCAGTAGCCCCCTCCAGTGCCAGCAGCTCCGGCGCCATCTCCTGCCACTGCCCTGACGTCAGCGCCACCTCAGCGCCTCGTTCATGAACCCCAAGCTCCGAGCCTTTGCGTGAAGTCGCACCCCAAACCCTCCAGTCGCCGAGCAGTAAGCCCAATCCGCTCCTGGCCTTCGTCAGCGGCCACCACCAGCGGTGGCGCTAGCTTCAGTCGACACTGTGAATGGATGGCAGTGAGTTTTCTTTTCCTTAGTTTTATTTATTTATTTAGTAATTAAGTAAATTCAGTTTTATGAATAACCTTGTGAGAAAAGATTGGATTTTTTAAGATAGAAAAGATTTGATTTTTAGATTGAAAAGATTATATTTTTATCTATAGAAATATGATTTTTAGACAAGGGAGAAGTAAAATAGATTCTTATTCAAATAAAAATATGATTTTTATATTTTTAAAGTAATAAAAATATGATTTTTATATTTTTAAAGTATTAAAAATACAGTCTTTACTATATAGCGATTATAAAAATATGATTTTTGTTTATGTAAAGAATTAGAAATATAATTTTTACATGATAGGACTATTAGAAATATCATCTTTTTATGTGTAGAAAAATAAAAATGTGATTTTTATATTGATATATATGAAAAGGTTTGATCTATATATTTGAAAAGATAAAATCTTTATATGTGAAAAGGCGAAGTCTTTATATGGAGAATAGCGAGATAAAAATAGAATTTTTTATCCATATAGCGTGATAATAAAAATTCGATTTTTATATATTGAATAACAAAGTAAAAATTCGATTTTTGAATAGTTAAGTAAAAATTCGATTTTTACATATGTAGAGAATACGGGCAACGAAGATGACAACGGGCGAGAATGGCGATGATTTCTATTAAGGAAGGGTCGTGGTATTGGATAGCTATAGGTGAGAATTTCTCACCTTTCAATTTCTTTTCTAGTTATATATATATATATATATATATATATATATATATATATATATATATATATACTAGGATGCAGACGGTGCTTAGTAGCACCCGACACAATCGTCCACAGACCTTGGACTTGTTTGTTTGGTTGCATAAATTAGTTTGATGATTTGATTTGAATTTGATTGTTTGGTGAATTTGATTGATATGTGAATGGCGTGGGCCTTCACTAGACCGGGGATAAGGCTAGGCCTCGTCCCGTTTATAGTATCGTGCCGTTATGCCGCCGAAATTTTCTAAAATAAGTTAGAAAAATAACAATATCATTTTAAAGAATAAATGAATTGAATAGAAATTCATATGTTGAAATAAAATGTTTTGTCGTTAAAAATATAATTTTTAACGTGAAGTGAATAAAATAAAATATTCATTTACAAACCGGACGGTTTGTTTATGTACACCTATTTGAAAGACATTGATTGGGACGATAAATTTTACACATCGCCCAACTGCACAAATAAAATCTGTGTTTGATTTTTTGAAACCCCACACGGGTGTTGGGATGAAATTTGAAGTTCACTCATCCTGATTGATTAAATTTGTCGATCGATGGATTGACATGCTGTTATAAGCGTTAGATATCTATATTTGATGCTTATACATGTAGTGCACTTTGGTTGATGGTTGATTATTTTTCAATGCTATTATATACATGTGTTGTATGAAAATCCATATAATTAACTTTATATGGTAATTGATTGGGCCTCATTCCAATTTGAAAAATAAAGAACAATATAAAATAAAGGTTCATGTGTTGACAATACTCATCCATTGAGATTGGTCATGTGTTGAACGAAATATTTTAGTAATAAAATTTACATCTTTATCAATATAAAATAAAGGTTCATGTGTTGACAGTACTCATCCATTGAGATTGGTCATGTGTTGAACGAAATATTTTGATAATAACAACTATTTTGAAAAAGAAATATTTGAAATAGAATATTTGAAAATAGAAATTTATGAAGCCGTGTTGATTAGATTGACGCCATTTTAACGTGAACGATATTTATATCGATTGAAAACGATTTCAAAATGAATTGAATTGAAAACGATTTCGAAATGAATTGAATTGAATACGATTTCAAAATGAATTGAATAGAAAACGATTTCGAAATGAATTGAATTGAAAACGATTTCGAAATGAATTGAATTCAAAACGATTTCGAAATGAATTGAATTAAAAACGATTTCGAAATGAATTGAATTAAAAACTGTTTCGAAATGAATTGAATTAAAAACGATTTCGAAATGAATTGAATTGAAAACGATTTCGAAATGAATTGAATTGAAAACGAATTCGAAATGAATTGAATTGAAAACGATTTCGAAATGAATTGAATTGAAAACGATTTCGAAATGAATTGAATTGAAAACGGTTTCGAAATGAATTGAATTGAAAACGGTTTCGAAATGAATTGAATTAAAAACGGTTTCGAAATGAATTGAATTAAAAACGGTTTTGAAATGAATTGAATTAAAAACGATTTCGAAATGAATTGAATTGAAAACGATTTCGAAATGAATTGAATTGAAAACGAATTCAAATTGAATTGAAAGCGAATTGAAATGAATTCAAATTGAATTGAAATTTGAATTGAATAGAAATGAATTTTAAAACGAATTTATAAAGAAGAATTCAATTTTGATTTGAATTGAAAAGGAAGTTGAAATTGCTTTTGAAAACGATTTTAAAACTATTTATATAATTTGTTTTAAATAGAAATCGACGAAGTATATATTATATATATTATATATATAATATAATGGCCTGAATAGAATGCGCCGCACCGCGGTAGTTCATGAATTTCGACCATTTATTTCAAACGGACATTACGGGAGATCCGACCGTCGGATTCTCCTAAAACCGGAACCGTTGGGTTCGTATCGAAAAGAGCTTTCTAACAAATATTAGAAATTTGAAATCTAACGGTTGGATTTGGAGTTACGTCCAAATCAAATTTGAAAAAGGTCGATATTCGTGCAGTTCGATGGCCATTGGTGGAAATCGACTGTACAGGCCTTGATAAAATTATTAAAAATAGTAATAATTTGTGTAAAATCATAAGAAATGATTTAGAAGGGATTGGGATGAAAAACTCCCTATTTGAAAAGATAAAAATAGATTTTTATCGAAATGAACTAGTTTGGAACTAGAATTATAATTCTATTTATTTTTAAATAAATAAGTTGAATTCGAAAAGGGTTTAAAAATAACCAAAATTTCCAATGATTGCATTGGAATGGATTTGAATCGAAATTGTCTTCGGAATATTTCGATGTTGGAATTGGTGATTATACAGATGTTGTTATGGAAATTTGAAAGATATATATTTATATCGTTATTTCCAATACGACATTTGTTAATCGTAGAATTTGATATTGAATATAAGCCGATATATTTTCTATTCAGAGCCTTATATTGAATATCAAATGTGATTTGGGTTTGTCGTGAATGGTGTCTTCACTAACACTGTTCTTGAACCCAGTTGAGAAAAGATTAAATCTTTTTATTTAGATTTAATGAAGTTGTAATAACCCGTAAAATGCGAGCCAGTTGAAATTTTTATTTTGGCAATTTTAGCAAATTTTGATTATTTAAAATGAATTATTTTAAATAATATCGACGAGAAATTTATTTTGAATATAATTCGACGTATATATTATATACGCCATCGTTAGAATATAAATATTTATATATAATTATAAATAGAATTGAAAATGGCGCGGTAGTTCGATAATTCGATTTCAAACTTAAATTGAATGTACTGGGTGCAAAACAATCCGGATTTTAGTGAAACCAAAAATAATGGAATCTAATTGATAATATCTTTCCAACGAATCCGAATAATCGAAATTTCATAGCGGGAATCAAAAGATATGTCCAGTTGAAAATTCTGAATAGTCGCTATGGAATTCAGGCTCTTAAAAATGGACATTTTGCAAATGACCTCGGATTTCGACGAAACCAGTTTTGTTAGGTCCGTGATGTCAAGTTATTGCTAGGTTTCAAATTTCATAATTTTTCGAATCAATATGTGAGCGTGGCGAAGGAAAACGCGTTTGACCGGTTTCAGTTGATTTTAATCGACTGGAAATTGGCCATTTTTCAAACGGTCTCAAAATTCGACGAAACTAGTTTTGTTAGGACCGTATCGTCAATACGAAGCTAGAAAATATTTTTCTGGAATTTTTCTAGTTAGTATGTGACCCCGGTAATTTGAAATGTACGTTTAAAATTCAATATAATGATTTAAATGTAAATTCAACGGAAACTGATTGCAACTATCGAATCAACCTACGATACATATCCCATTGTGTTCGGAATGGGGGTAAAACGCTATGGGCGACAGGCGGTGGGCCTCGTTACGAGGTCATATGTAAAAGTCAACTATTAGCAAATAAAAAAATAATATCTCTTCCTCACCCCTTAAAACCTTCTGCCCCCCCCCCCCCGATCATTCATCTGCGAATCGAAATAAAAAAAAAGGAAAAAAAATGAACGAAGATCGATCTCCTTCCCCGTCGATCGCGCCACCGCCCTCCACCCTGCCTCGCACCCTCTCTCCCCGCCTCCTTCTTCTTCCTGCTCTCCTCCTTCCCCCAAGGCGCCGCGACGGCGAAACCCCCCCCCCCCCAGCGCCATTGAGCACCGCGAAGCCCCCCCTCGCCTGACCTCCACCGTGCCGCCACCAACCCGCGACCCCTCACCGCCCAGACCCCCTCCGAGCCGCAGACGAGCCCCCCCTGTAAGTTCCTAAACTTTTTTTTATTTATTTATTTACTTTAAACTGTTTTTTTATTTTATTTTATTTTACTATGAAAACTGATTTGTTAAAGATTTATAAACTAATTTTTTTTCAGATTTAAAAACTGATTTTTAATTTGAACTTTTCAAAGAAAAGATTAGGACTTTAAAAAGAAAAAGATTAGACTTTTAAATAAGGAAAGTTAGGATCTTTAATTGTATAACGTTGGGTTTTTATATGATAAAAGTTGTGACTTTTAAACTAGAAAAGATTCGATTCTTCGAATTAAAAATATGGTTTTTATATGTTGAACTTCGAATTAAAAATATGATTTTTATATGTTGAACTTCGAATTAAAAATATGATTTTTATATGTTGAACTTCGAATTAAAAATATGATTTTTATATGTTGAACTTCGAATTAAAAATATGATTTTTATATGTTGAACTTCGAATTAAAAATATGATTTTTATATGTTGAATAGCGAAGTAAAAATTCGATTTTTATATATTGAATAGCGAAGTAAAAATTTGATTTTTATATATGTAGTGACTACGGGCAACGAAGATGAAAAAGGATGCGATGACGACGAAGACTTCTCTAAAAGAAGTGCCGTGGAGCTAGGATAGCTATATGTGAGAATTTCTCACCTTTCAATTTCTTTTTCTAGTTATATATATATATATATACTAGGATGCAGACGGTGCTTAGTAGCACCCGACACAATCGTCCACAGACCATGGACTTGTTTGTTTGGTTGCATAGATTAGTTATATGATTTGATTGGAATTTGGTTGTTTGGTGAATTTGATTGATGTGTGAATGGCATGGGCCTTCACTAGACCGGGGATAAGGCTAGGCCTTGTCCCATTTCTAGTATCGTGCCGTTATGCCGCCGAAATTTTCTAAAATATGTTAGAAAAATAAAAATATCATTTTATTGTGTAAATGAATAATAGAAATTCATATGTTGGAATAAAAATGTTTTATCGTTAAAAATATAATTTTTAACGTGAGAATGAATATAGTGAAAGTGAATAAAATAAAATATTCATTTACAAACCAGACGGTTTGTTTATGTACACCTATTTGAAGGACATTGATTGGGTCGATAAATTTTACACATCGCCCAACAGCACAAATAAAATATGTGTTTGATTGTTTGAAACCCCACACGGGTGTTGGGATGAAATTTGAAGTTCACTCATCCCGATTGATTGAATATGTCGATCGGTTGATTGACAGGCTGTTTTAAGCGTTGGATATCTATATTTGATGCTTATACAGTGTAGTGCACTTTGGTTGATGGTTGATTATTTTTCCGTGCTATTATATACATGTGTTGTATGGAAATCCATATAATTAACTTTATATGGTAATTGATTGGGCCTCATTCCAGTTTTTTTTTTTTTTAAAAAAAAAGAAATATTTGAAATATAAATATTCGAAATGGAATATTTGAAAATATCAATATATGAAGCCGTGTTGATTAGATTGACGACATTTTGACGTGAACGATATTTATATCGATTTTATTCATTTTGAATTGAATTGAAAACGATTTCGAAATGAATTGAATTGAAAACGATTTCGAAATGAATTGAATTGAAAATGATTTCGAAATGAATTGAATTGAAAACGATTTTGAAATGAATTGAATTGAAAACGAATTCAAATGGAATTGAAAGCGAATTGAAATGAATTCAAATTGAATTGAAATTTGAATTGAATAGAAATGAATTTTAAAACGAATTTATAAAGATGAATTCAATTTTGATTTGAATTGAAATGGAAGTTGAAATTGCTTTTGAAACGAATTTAAAACTATTTATATAATTCATTTTAAATAGAAATCGACGAAATATATTATATATATTATATATATAATATAATGGCCTGAATAGAACGTGCCGCGCAGCGGCAGTTCGTGAATTTCGACCATTTATTTCAAACGGACATTACGGGAGATCCGACCGTCGGATTCTCCTAAAACCGGAACCGTTGGGTTCGTATCGAAAAGAGCTTTCTAATGAATGTTAGAAATTTGAAATCTAACGGTTGGATTTGGAGATACGTCCAAATCAAGTTCGAAAAAGGTCGATGTAAGTGCAGTTCGATGGCCGTTGAAGGAAATCGACTGTACGGGCCTTGATAAAATTATTAAAAATAGTAATAATTTGTGTAAAATCATAAGAAATGATTTGTGAAGAATTGGGATGAAAAACTCCATATTTGAAAAGATAAAAACAAATTTTTATCGAAATGAACTAGTTTTGAACTAGAATGATAATTCTATTTATTTTTAAATAAATAAATTGAAAGTGAAAAGGGTTTTAAAAATAACCCGAATTTCCAATGATTGCATTGGAATGGATTTGAATCGAAATTGGCTTCGGAATATTTCGATGTTGGATTTCGTGATGATGCAGATAGTGTTATGGGAATTTGAAAGATATATATATATCGTTATTTCCAATACGATATTTGTTAATCGTAGAATTTGATGTTGAATATAAGCCGGTATATTTTCTATTCAGAGCCTTGTGTTTAATATCAAATGTGATTTGGGTTTGTCGTGAATGGTGTCTTCAATAACACTGTTCTTGAATCCAGTTGAGAAAAGATTAAATCTTTTTATTTAGATTTAATGAAGTGTACCAATTAAACAATATTTAATTGGAATTGAATGGATATTGATTCTTGGGTTTATCGTGAATGGTGTTTTTAAATGACACTTGTTCTTTAACCCGATAATTAACGAATGTGATTTTGGGTTTATCGTGAACTGTGTTTTAAATGACACTGATTCTTTAACCCAGTCGAAGATTAAAACTAAGTGGAGTTTTAATGAATCTTTAATTAGATTGGAATGATCGAAAATGGGGTATCACCAGTCTTGCTCCAGGCGATAGTTAAATCTTTAATTAGATTTGAACGTGAAATGGTAATTGAATTTACCAATAACACTGTGGTGTTAGATATGAAGTATTACCAGTTTTACTTCATGGGATGAATAGGTTGGGATTGGGAAATAAATTAAATGATTACTTCGGTTTGGTTCGCTAATCCCGACTAGTTTGAATTGATATTCAAAGGAGATTAAAGAATAAATTTAAAGAATTTATCTTGGATAAAATTAATGGGAACTTTTCCCAAAGTATAAGAATATTTGAATAAAAGAATATTCTGAATTAGAATGAGGCGTATGTTGTGTTTGTGTAACACTTTTATAATATATACGCGAGTTATTCAGAAAGACCGGGTTTATACCATTCTGAATAACTGATTCGACGTGGTGTCGAAGATGAAGACGGTGGTCGAAGACCAGAAGTCTTCACGTCGTTTGGATAATTACTGATGATCTTGATTGGGCTGTACACCCAAGAAGATGGAAACAGTTAGTGATCGTCCAGACGTACTTGGAGATCGATGGATATGCGAGGTACTAGGTGCCTCCGGTTTCGTTCAGACCCAGAACGGACTTGTAAATGGACTGTGTGTCTGACATTGGATTTTAGTCTGTGTGTTTGATTTCTATTAAATATATATCTGTTTGGCGGCGGAGAATTTATCCTCTTGCTTAACGCCCTTCTCTGAGACGTACGAGCTCAGGGGTTATATATTGATGGATATCAATCGCATGGAGTGAACTGCCTGTGTGGCATGCCTAAGTGGCAATTGATCGAGGCTTCTGTTGAAAAGCAAAGTCTTGTGGTGATGATCAAAGCACGGCCTTTGTGGCATAGCTTTGTGTAACGTTGATTCGCGAGCTTCACACCTGGTATGAACCAAAAACGGGAGAGGACGTCAGGGAGGACTTGCGTTTCTTTCTAGCTAGAAGTGGCGTCAGTGGTTTTACACGCCCTGACGAGTTTGACTTATGTGATTGTTGCTGTTGCGAGGCGCCTCGGTTATATAGGTTTCGGCCGATGCATTCTGGTCGGCTGACGGACCAGACTTACACCCCATAGGGTGGGGAGACGTAGTGTTCAGGCATAATAATCCACATCGGTGGACCGGCCCTGAGGATCCAAGGGGCAGTTGCGGCTGTTCCTGTGGCTCGGGCTAGAGAGTCACGAATCGGTTGAGGACTATCTTTTGCCTCGGTTCATAGACGGAAATCCAATTTCCAAATACGTGACATTTGCGGTTTTAATTGTAGAACTAGTATGGCGACATGATATATGGTACCCATGCCGCCTATGATTGATACTTATGATTTGAAGTGTTTTATACACTATGCACTTATAATAGTATCAAATGATTTGTTTTAAAACGTATCAAGCATTCTTTGGCTGTTATAAGGGAAAACCCTATCCTCGACTGCGTTGCATTGTGTGATGGGACCTGGGTCTTATAACAGCTTCATTTTTCTTTATTTAGCATTGCGCTGTTTGTTTTATGCACTGGTATTCTTGGGAGGAAACCCGTTCCGTGTTATACGGCGTGGTCCCTTGATTTACCTAACTTTAAAATAAAGATTAACTGTTTTAGTTCTCACACCAGTCACATGACTGACCTGGAGTTTATTGTTTTAACCTAAACTCTGGGTGCCCCTATTTTTCGACACGGGCAGCTAGTAGTTTTGGTTTTGCAGATTTATATTCACAGGATCCTGGTTTACAGCTGGAACGATATCCGGAAAGCTTTGTATCCGTATATCTTCTTCTAGTTGTGTATTGTATTATTTTCCGCTGCTATGTATTTAAATGTAACTTAAATCTCTGATATTTCTGTGTAATATTCATTTATACTCTGTATATTCTTGTAATCTAATGCATTGTTGTAATAAACAATGAAACGTTCTTTTGTATGCGTTCTGTTGTGGCTTGTTCTCGAACTATCCGACGCTTTCCTTTACGGGGAAGTTACGGGTCGTTTCATTTGGTATCAGTGCTTTGGTTTACAAAGCTCAGAGAACAAGGCACATTAGAACCATACGAAAGAATTCATCAGATATTGGATTAGTAATATCCAATTAGAATGACTCGTTAGAGATAGGATCAGTAGTATCCTAGAACGAGTGTGAAGAGTATATTTTTCAAATGAAAACAAATTTTGTTTTGAAAATTTAAATCAATTATTCGTATTTGATTATCTATTTATATTGATGTGGACAATCCAGTATATATAGATTTTGCGTATACGTCTGATCCGCGTGTATTCGAAATTTTAATATACTGGATAGATATAGAATCACATTCTAGTCGTCCGGAGATGTTCTGATGGTGGTTCGAAACATCATCAGCATTTATTTTCGAGTGACGAAGGTGTGATATCTAAATATTTCCATTAGACTGGTGTGAGAACCAAAACTTATATATATAGCTAGAACACAATGTTGTGAATTGGCATCAAAAACATGATTTTCTGTATATATATCAAAGTTATGCATTTGAAAAACTAATCAACTAATTGATTGATGGTTGTATTGTTTGATTATTGTATGAATGATTAAAATTTGAACCATTTAGTTCATTTGAGTCAAATATTGAATTTTATTGAAAATTGGTCGCAATTGCTTGCATATACATATACTTACATTGAACAGGTCATAGCAAGGAGGCTAGAGCCGAAGAATTAAATTTGTTTGCCCGACAAATAGGTACATGTTTACTACATAATTTACTGTTTTGTTTGGGTGATGATGATTTTATGAGCCTATTGGCTAGTCGCTTGGCTTTTTCTTTTTCTTTTTGAGATCTGAAGGACCGGGGAAGCTATTTGAAATTCCCCGATGCTCCCGGTGCAGGGGAGGTTATGGCGAAATTTTTCAAAAATTTAGGGTGTTAGCCAAATTTTTGAAAATTTGAAAATTCTCAGAAACCAAAGGGTTGGAGAATGGAAGCCAGATCGAGTGTAGAGTTAATTAATCAAACCACTTTCGACTTTGTTCCTTTTCGGGGACGAAAAGTTTTAAGTGGGGGAGATTGTAATAACCCGTAAAATGCGAGCCAGTTTGAAATTTTTATTTTGGCAATTTTAGCGAATTTTGATTATTTAAAATGAATTATTTTAAATAATATCGACAAGAAATTTATTTTGAATATAATTCGACGTATATATTATATACGCCGTCGTTAGAATATAAATATTTATATATAATTATAAATAGAATTGAAAATGGCGCGGTAGTTCGATAATTTGATTTCAAACTTAAATTGAATGTACCGGGTGCAAAACAATCCGGATTTTAGTGAAACCAAAAATAATGGAATCTAATTGATAATATCTTTCCAACGAATCCGAATAATCGAAATTTCATAGCGGGAATCAAAAGATATGTCCAGTTGAAAATTCTGAATAGTCGCCATGGAATTCAGGCCCTTAAAAATGGACATTTTGCAAATGACCTCGGATTTCGATGAAACCAGTTTTGTTAGGTCCGTGATGTCAAGTTATTGCTAATTTTCAAATTTCATAATTTTTCGAATCAATATGTGAGCGTGGCGAAGGAAAATGCGTTTGACCGGTTTTAGTTGATTTTAATCGACTGGAAATTGGCCATTTTTCAAACGGTCTCAGAATTCGACGAAACTAGTTTTGTTAGGACCGTATCGTCAATACGAAGCTAGAAAATATTTTTCTGGAATTTTTCTAGTTAGTATGTGACCCCGGTAATTTGAAATGTACGTTTAAAATTCAATATAATGTAAATTCAACGGAAACTGATTGCAACTATCGAATCAACCTACGATACATATCCCATTGTGTTCGGAATGGGGGTAAAACGCTATGGGCGACAGGCGGTGGGCCTCGTTACGAGGTCATATGTAAAAGTCAACTATTAGCAAATAAAAAAATAATATCTCTTCCTCACCCCTTAAAACCTTCTGCCCCCCCCCCCCCCCCGATCATTCATCTGCAAATCGAAATAAAAAAAAAGGAAAAAAAACGAACGAAGATCGATCTCCTTCCCCGTCGATCGCGCCACCGCCCTCCACCCTGCCTCGCACCCTCTCTCCCCGCCTCCTTCTTCTTCCTGCTCTCCTCCTTCCCCCAAGGCGCCGCGACGGCGAAACCCCCCCCCCCCCAGCGCCATTGAGCACCGCGAAGCCCCCCCTCGCCTGACCTCCACCGTGCCGCCACCAACCCGCAACACCTCACCTCCCAGACCCCCTCCGAGCCGCCGACGAGCCCCCCCCCTGTAAGTTCCTAAACTGTTTTTTATTTATTTATTTACTTTAAACTGTTTTTTTATTTTATTTTATTTTACTATGAAAACTGATTTGTTAAAGATTTATAAACTATTTTTTTTCAGATTTAAAAACTGATTTTTAATTTGAACTTTTCAAAGAAAAGATTAGGACTTTAAAAAGAAAAAGATTAGACTTTTAAATAAGAAAAGTTAGGATCTTTAATTGTATAATGTTGGGTTTTTATATGATAAAAGTTGTGACTTTTAAACTAGAAAAGATTCGATTCTTCGAATTAAAAATATGATTTTTATATGTTGAACTTCGAATTAAAAATATGATTTTTATATGTTGAACTTCGAATTAAAAATATGATTTTTATATGTTGAACTTCGAATTAAAAATATGATTTTTATATGTTGAACTTCGAATTAAAAATATGATTTTTATATGTTGAACTTCGAATTAAAAATATGATTTTTATATGTTGAACTTCGAATTAAAAATATGATTTTTATATGTTGAACTTCGAAATAAAAATATGATTTTTATATATTGAATAGCGAAGTAAAAATTCGATTTTTATATATTGAATAGCGAAGTAAAAATTCGATTTTTATATATGTAGTGACTACGGGCAACGAAGATGAAAAAGGATGCGATGATGACGAAGACTTCTCTAAAAGAAGTGCCGTGGAGCTAGGATAGCTATATGTGAGAATTTCTCACCTTTCAATTTCTTTTTCTAGTTATATATATATACTAGGATGCAGACGGTGCTTAGTAGCACCCGACACAATCGTCCACAGACCATGGACTTGTTTGTTTGGTTGCATAGATTAGTTATATGATTTGATTGGAATTTGGTTGTTTGGTGAATTTGATTGATGTGTGAATGGCGTGGGCCTTCACTAGACCGGGGATAAGGCTAGGCCTTGTCCCGTTTCTAGTATCGTGCCGTTATGCCGCCGAAATTTTCTAAAATATGTTAGAAAAATAAAAATATCATTTTATTGTGTAAATGAATAATAGACATTCATATGTTGGAATAAAATGTTTTATCGTTAAAATTATAATTTTTAACGTGAGAATGAATATAGTGAAAGTGAATAAAATAAAATATTCATTTACAAACCAGACGGTTTGTTTATGTACACCTATTTGAAGGACATTGATTGGGTCGATAAATTTTACACATCGCCCAACAGCACAAATAAAATATGTGTTTGATTGTTTGAAACCCCACACGGGTGTTGGGATGAAATTTGAAGTTCACTCATCCCGATTGATTGAATATGTCGATCGGTTGATTGACAGGCTGTTTTAAGCGTTGGATATCTATATTTGATGCTTATACAGTGTAGTGCACTTTGGTTGATGGTTGATTATTTTTCCATGCTATTATATACATGTGTTGTATGAAAATCCATATAATTAACTTTATATGGTAATTGATTGGGCTTCATTCCAGTTTTTTTTTTTTTTTTAAAAAAAAGAAATATTTGAAATAGAAATATTCGAAATGGAATATTTGAAAATATCAATATATGAAGCCGTGTTGATTAGATTGACGCCATTTTGACGTGAACGATATTTATATCGATTTTATTCATTTTGAATTGAATTGAAAACGATTTCGAAATGAATTGAATTGAAAACGATTTCGAAATGAATTGAATTGAAAACGATTTCGAAATGAATTGAATTGAAAACGATTTCGAAATGAATTGAATTGAAAACGATTTCGAAATGAACTGAATTGATTAAAACGATTTCGAAATGAACTGAATTGAAAACGATTTCGAAATGAATTGAATTGAAAACGATTTCGAAATGAATTGAATTGAAAACGATTTCGAAATGAATTGAATTGAAAACGAATTCAAATGGAATTGAAAGCGAATTGAAATGAATTCAAATTGAATTGAAATTTGAATTGAATAGAAATGAATTTTAAAACGAATTTATAAAGAAGAATTCAATTTTGATTTGAATTGAAATGGAAGTTGAAATTGCTTTTGAAACGAATTTAAAACTATTTATATAATTCGTTTTAAATAGAAATCGACGAAATATATTATATATATTATATATATAATATAATGGGCTGAATAGAACGCGCCGCGCAGCGGCAGTTCGTGAATTTCGACCATTTATTTCAAACGGACATTACGAGAGATCCGACCATCGGATTCTCCTAAAACCGGAACCGTTGGGTTCGTATCGAAAAGAGCTTTCTAATGAATGTTAGAAATTTGAAATCTAACGGATGGATTTGGAGATACGTCCAAATCAAATTCGAAAAAGGTCGCTGTAAGTGCAGTTCGATGGCCGTTGAAGGAAATCGACTGTACGGGCCTTGATAAAATTATTAAAAATAGTAATAATTTGTGTAAAATCATAAGAAATGATTTGTGAATAATTGGGATGAAAAACTCCATATTTGAAAAGATAAAAACAAATTTTTATCGAAATGAACTAGTTTTGAACTAGAATGATAATTCTATTTATTTTTAAATAAATAAATTGAAAGTGAAAAGGGTTTTAAAAATAACCCGAATTTCCAATGATTGCATTGGAATGGATTTGAATCGAAATTGTCTTCGGAATATTTCGATGTTGGATTTCGTGATGATACAGATAGTGTTATGGGAATTTGAAAGATATATATATATCGTTATTTCCAATACGATATTTGTTAATCGTAGAATTTGATGTTGAATATAAGCCGGTATATTTTCTATTCAGAGCCTTGTGTTTAATATCAAATGTGATTTGGGTTTGTCGTGAATGGTGTCTTCACTAACACTGTTCTTGAATCCAGTTGAGAAAAGATTAAATCTTTTTATTTAGATTTAATGAAGTGTACCAATTAAACAATATTTAATTGGAATTGAATGGATATTGATTCTTGGGTTTATCGTGAATGGTGTTTTTAAATGACACTTGTTCTTTAACCCGATAATTAATGAATGTGATTTTGGGTTTATCGTGAACTGTGTTTTAAATGACACTGATTCTTTAACCCAGTCGAAGATTAAAACTAAGTGGAGTTTTAATGAATCTTTAATTAGATTGGAATGATCGAAAATGGGGTATCACCAGTCTTGCTCCAGGCGATAGTTAAATCTTTAATTAGATTTGAACGTGAAATGGTAATCGAATTTACCAATAACACTGTGGTGTTAGATATGAAGTATTACCAGTTTTACTTCATGGGATGAATAGGTTGGGATTGGGAAATAAAATAAATGATTACTTCGGTGTGGTTCGCTAATCCCGACTAGTTTGAATTGATATTCAAAGGGGATTAAAGATAAATTTAAAGAATTTATCTTGGATAAAATTAATGGGAACTTTTCCCAAAGTATAGGAATATTTGAATAAAAGAATATTCTGAATTAGAATGAGGCGTATGTTGTGTTTGTGTAATACTTTTATAATATATACGCGAGTTATTCAGAAAGACCGGGTTTATCCCATTCTCAATATCTGATTCGACGTGATGTCGAAGATGAAGACGGTGGTCGAAGACCAGAAGTCTTCACGTCGTTTGGATAATTACTGATGATCTTGATTGGGCTGTACACCCAAGAAGATGGAAACAGTTAGTGATCGTCCAGACGTACTTGGAGATCGATGGATATGCGAGGTACTAGGTGCCTCCGGTTTCGTTCAGACCCAGAACGGACTTGTAAATGGACTGTGTGTCTGACATTGGATTTTAGTCTGTGTGTTTGATTTCTATTAAATATATATCTGTTTGGCGGCGGAGAATTTATTCTCTTGCTTAACGCCCTTCTCTGAGACGTACGAGCTCAGGGGTTATATATTGATGGATATCAATCGCATGGAGTGAATTGCCTGTGTGGCATGCCTAAGTGGCAATTGATCGAGGCTTCTGTTGAAAAGCAACGTCTTGTGGTGATGATCAAAGCACAGCCTTTGTGGCATAGCTTTGTGTAACGTTGATTCGCGAGCTTCACACCCGGTATGAACCAAAAACGGGAGAGGACGTCAGGGAGGACTTGCGTTTCTTTCTAGCTAGAAGTGGCGTCAGTGGTTTTACACGCCCTGACGAGTTTGACTTATGTGGTTATTGCTGTTGCGAGGCGCCTCGGTTATATCGGTTTCGGCCGATGCATTCTGGTCGGCTGACGGACCAGACTTACACCCCATAGGGTGGGTAGACGTAGTGTTCAGGCATAATAATCCACATCGGTGGACCGGCCCTGAGGATCCAAGGGGCAGTTGCGGCTGTTCCTGTGGCTCGGGCTAGAGAGTCACGAATCGGTTGAGGACTATCTTTTGCCTCGGTTCATAGACGGAAATCCAATTTCCAAATACGTGACATTTGCAGTTTTAATTGTAGAACTAGTATGGCGACATGATATACGGTACCCATGCCGCCTATGATTGATACTTATGATTTGAAGTGTTTTATACACTATGCACTTATAATAGTATCAAATGATTTGTTTTAAAACGTATCAAGCATTCTTTGGCTGTTATAAGGGAAAACCCTATCCTCGACTGCGTTGCATTGTGTGATGGGACCTGGGTCTTATAACAGCTTCATTATTCTTTATTTAGCATTGCGCTGTTTGTTTTATGCACTGGTATTCTTGGGAGGAAACCCGTTCCGTGTTATACGGCGTGGTCCCTTGATTTACCTAACTTTAAAATAAAGATTAACTGTTTTAGTTCTCACACCAGTCACATGACTGACCTGGAGTTTATTGTTTTAACCTAAACTCTGGGTGCCCCTATTTTTCGACACGGCCAGCTAGTAGTTTTGGTTTTGCAGATTTATATTCACAGGATCCTGGTTTACAGCTGGAACGATATCCGGAAAGCTTTGTATCCGTATATCTTCTTCTAGTTGTGTATTGTATTATTTTCCGCTGCTATGTATTTAAATGTAACTTAAATCTCTGATATTTCTGTGTAATATTCATTTATACTCTGTATATTCTTGCAATCTGATGCATTGTTGTAATAAACAATGAAACGTTCTTTTGTATGCGTTTTGTTGTCGCTTGTTCTCGAACTATCCGACGCTTTCCTTTACGGGGAAGTTACGGGTCGTTTCAGAAGTGTACCAATTAAATGATATTTAAATGGAATTGAATTGGTATTGATTTTTGGGTTTATCGTGAACACTATTTTAAATAACACTTGTTCTTTAACCCGATAATTAATGGAATGTGATTTTGGGTTTATCGTGAACCGTGTTTTAAATGACACTGATTCTTTAACCCAGTCGAAGATTAAAACTAAGTGGAGTTTTAATGAATCTTTAATTAGATTGAAATGATCAAGAATGGAGTATCACCAGTTTTGCTCCAGGCGATAGTTAAATCTTTAATTAGATTTGAACATGATATGGTAATTGAATTTACCGATAACACTGTGGTGTTAGATATGAAGTACTACCAGTTTTACTTCATGGGATGAATAGGCTGGGATTGGGAAATTAAAACAAATGATTACTTCAGTAAGGTTCGCTAATCCCGACTAGTTTTGAATTGTTATTCAAAAATAGATTAAAGAATAAATTCAAGAAATTTATCTTGGATAAAATTAATGTGAACCTTTCCCTATGAATGTGAAATCAGAAACTAACTGTCGGTTAGCTAAGCAGAATGGTTTTCTGGATATTGATCTGATGTTGGTTTCGGCCTTCGGGGTTAATATTTGGAGAATTATTCTTTTGATTAATTTACGGTTAGTGACTGATGAATTGGAATGAGGCGTATGTTGTGTTTGTGTAACACTTATTTAAAGTATACGCGAGTTATTCGGAAAGACCGGGTTTATCCCATTCTGAATAACTGATACGACGATAAGTCGAAGATGAAGACGATGGTCGAAGACCGGAAGTCTTCACGTCGTTTGGGTGATTACTAATGATCTTGATTGGGCTGTACACGCAAGAAGATGGAAACAGTTGGTGATCGTCCAGACGTACTTGGAGATGGATGGATATGCGAGGAAAGTGCGTCCGGTTTCGTTCAGACCCAGAACGGACTTGTAAATGGACGGTGTGTCTGACATTGGATTTTAGTCCGTGTGATTGATCTCTATTAAATATATATCTGTTTGGCGGCGGAGAATTTATTCTCTTGCTTAACGCCCTTCTCTGAGACATACGAGCTCAGGGGTTATATATTGATGGATATCAATCGCATGGAGTGAATTGCCTGTGTGGCATGCCTAAGTGGTAATTGATCGAGGCTTCTGTTGAAAAGCAAAGTCTTGTGGTTGATGATCGAAGCAAGGCCTTTGTGGCGTAGCTTTGTGTAACGTTTACTTCGCGTGTTTCACACCCGGTATGAACCAAAAACGGGAGACGGACCTCAGGGGGACATGCGTTTTCTTTCTAGTTAGGAGTGGCGTCAGTGCTTGAACTGGCTGACGAGTTTGACTCATGTGGATGTTGCTTATTATTACTTGCTGAAAAGCGAGGCGCCTCGTGATATCGGTTTCGGCCGATGCTTCTGGTCGGCTGACGGGCCAGGCTTACGCCCCAAAGGGCGGAGAAACGTATTATTCAGGCATTATAATCCACATCGGTGGACCGGCCCTGACGATCCAAGGGGCAGTTGCGGCTGTTCCTGAGGGGTGGACTAGAGCGTCTCGAATCGGTGAGGATCTTGCCCCTAGCCTCGGTTCATACCATAAATGATAACCCAATTTCCAATACGTGTATTGCGGTTTTAATTGTAGAACTAGTATGGCGATATGATATATGGTACCCATGCCGTCTATGATTGATATTTATGATTGAAATTGTTTTGACACTATACACTTATAATAGTATCAAATGATTTGTTTTAAACGTACTAAGCATGTTTGGCTATTATAAGGGAAAACCCTATCCTCGGCTGCGTTGCATTGTGTGATGGGACCTGGGTCTTATAATAACTTCATTTTTAGAAAAGCATTGCGTTGTTTACTTATATGCACTAGTATTCTTGGGAGGAAACCCGTTCCGTGTTATACGGCGTGGTCCCTTGATTTACCTAACTTTAAAATAAAGATTAATAACTGTTTTAGTTCTCACACCAGTCCCATGACTGACCTGGAGTTTATTGTTTTGACCTAAACTCTGGGTGCTCTTATTTTGACATGGGCAGCTAGTAGTTTTGGGTTTTGCAGATTTATATTCACAGGATCCTGGTTTACAGCTGGAAAGATATCCGGAAAGCTTTATATCCGTATCTCTTCTAGTTGTGTATTGTATTATTTTCCGCTGCTATGTATTTAAATGTAATTTAAATCTCTGATATTTCTGTGTAATATTCATTTATACTCTGTATATTCTTGTAATCTGATGCATTGTTGTAATCACAATGAAATGTTCTTCTGTATGAGTTCTGTTGTGGCTTGTTCTCGAACTATCCGCCGCTTTCCTTTACGGGGAAGTTACGGGTCGTCACAGAGGTCATGCGTTTCCTTCTAGCTAGGGTGGTGTCAGTAACCTACCAGCCCTGACATTTATATACTTTTCACCTGTGTGGTTGTTGCTATTCCAAGGCGCCTCGGTTAGATCGGACGATCCGCATCCGATGGAGTCATTTAGTTGGCTCACCTACCCCTCAAAGGGCGGGGAAACGCAGTGTTCAGGAATTTTAATCCACATCAGTGGACCGGCCCTGTCGATCCAAGGGTCACTCGAGCTCTGATCCTGAGACACGGGCTAGAGCGTCTCGAATTGGTAGAGGATTATCTTTTGCCTCAGATCACAGATGGAAATCCAACTTCCAAATACGTGATTTTGCGGTTTTAGTTGTAAACCTATATATGGAGACATAGTGGCATGGGATGCTCATGTCGTCTATGATTGATACTTATGATTTGAAATTGTTTTGACACTATGCACTTATTATAGTATCAAATGATTTGTTTTAAACGTATCAAGCATTCTTTGGCTATTATAAGGTAAAAACCCTATCCTTCGGCTTTTGTTGCATTGTGATAGGACCTGGGTCTTATAATAGCTTCATTTTTCTTTATTTAGCATTGCGCTGTTGTTTTATGCACTGGTATTCTTGGGAGGAAACCCGTTCCGTGTTATACGGCGTGGTCCCTTGATTTACCTAACTTTAAAATAAAGATTAATAACTGTTTTTGTTCTCACACTAGTCACATGACTGACCTGGAGTTTATTGTTTTAACCTAAACTCTGGGTGCCCTTATTTCGACACGGGCAGCTAGTAGTTTTGGTTTTACAGATTTATCTTCACAGGACCCTGGTTTACAGCTGGAACGATATCCGGAAAGCTTTGTATCCGTATATCTCCTTCAGTTGTGATTTGTATTATTTTCCGCTGCTATGTAATGTATTGTAATCTCTGATATTTTATAATGTGTAAAATTCATTTATACTCTGTATATTCTTGTATTCTGATGAATTGTTATAATATACAATGAAATGTTCTTCCGTCTGTGTTCGGATGCGGTTTGTTCTCAATTCAATCCGACCTTTCCTTACTGGGGAAGTTCGGGTCGTTTCAGTTGGTATCAGAGCTTTGGTTTACAAAGCTCAGAGAACAAGACACATTAGAACCATATGATAGAACTCATCAGAGATCGGATTATTAATATCCAATGGGAATGACTCGTTAGAGATGGGATCAGTAGTATCCTAGAACGAGCGTGAAGAGTATATTTTTAAATTGAAAACGACTTTTGTTTAGAAAATTTAAATGAATTATTCAACGTATTTGAATATTTATTTGTATTGAATTTGGACAATCCAGTATATAAAGATTTTGCGTATACGTCTGATCCGCGTGATTTTGAAGCTTTAATATACTGGATAGATATAGCATCACACTCTAGTTACCCAGAGACAATTTTGATGATAGTCTAGACATCATCAGCATTAGTGTTCGAGTTTCGAAAGTGGAATTTCTATATATTTCCAATTGGATGGTGTGAGAAACAAAATTAGATAGGGCTTACTGTTGTGATTTAGCATCAAAAATCTGATTTTTAGACTATGTATTAAAGTTATGAATTTGAAATGCTAATCAACTAATTGATTGCTGGTTGTGTTGTTTGATTATGGTTTGATTAATTAAATTTGAACCATTTAGCCAAATTGAACCAAATTTTGATTTGTGTTGAAAATTAGTCGCATTTGCATGCATATACATGTACTTACATTGAACAGGTCATAGCAAGGAGGCTAGAGAAGAGGAATAAAATTGTTTGCCCGACAAATAGGTACATGTTTATTGTATTTCTTGAGTTTTGGGTGATTTTGTGAGCCGATTGGCTTTTTCTTTTTCTTTTGGATTGAAGAAGGCCATGGGAGGCTATATGAAATATCCCGAAGTCCCCGGTGCATGGGAGGTTATGCCGAAATTTTCCGAAAATTTAGGGTGTTAGCCAAATTTTTGAAAAATTTGAAAAGTTCTTAGAAACTGAAAAGTTGAAGAACTTAAGCCGTAATGAAAATTTTGAAAGTTGAGTTGGTTTGTAAAACAACTTTCGGCTTCGTTCCTTTTCGGGGAGGAAAAGTTTTAAGTGGGGGAGATTGTAACAACCCGAAAATCTGAGCTAGTTTGAAATTTTTTATTTTGGCAATTTCGATGAATTTTGAATATTTAAACTGAATTATTTTAAATAATAACGACAAAAAATTATTTTTAATAGAATTCTCGTCGTTAGAATATAAATATTTATTTTAAATTATAAAAGGAATTGAAAATGGCCCTATAGTTCGATAATTCGATTTCAAAATTCAAATGAATGTACATGATTCAAAATAAACCGGAATTTAGTGAAACCAAAAATAATAGAATCTAATTGATAATATCTTTCCAACGAATCCGAAAAATCAAAATTTCATAACGGGAATCAAAAGATATGGCCAAATGAAAATTCAGAATAGTCGCTATGGAATTATGGCCCTTAAAAATGGGAATTTTGCAAACGACCTCGGATTTCGACGAAACCACTTTTGTTGGATCCGTGATGTCAAGTTATTGCTAGTTTCCAATTTTCATAATTTTTCAAATCAATATGTGAGCGTGGCAAAGGAAAACGCGTTTGACCAGTTTCAGTTGATTTTAATCGACTGGAAAATGGCCATTTTTCAAACGGACTCAGAATCTAACGAAACTTGTTTTGTTAGGACCGTATCGTCAATACAAAGCTAGAAAATATTTTTTTGGAATTTTTCGAGTTAGTATGTGACCCCGGTAAATTGAAATGTACGTTAAAAATTCAATATAATGATTTAAATGTAAATTTGACGAAAACTGATTCAAACGATCGAATCAGCTTACGATACATATCCCATTATGTTCGGAATGGGGGTGAAATGCTATGGACAATAGGCGGTGGGCCTCGTTTCGAGGTCGAAATAAAAAGTACCTTTTTTAGAAATTAAACAATTAAAAATAAAATTTCCTCTCTCCTCACCCTTACCTTCTCTCTGCCCTCCCCCCGTACAGTTTCTTAATCGATTAGAAAAAAAAGGGGACGACGGGGGGGGGGGATCCACCGCCGCCGTCACTTCACCGCGCCCCCTAGGTGGTGCGCCGCCTCCCCCTTCTTCTTCTCCCTCCTCTCTCCTCCTCCAGATGAAGACCAGCGAGCTCGAGCCCCGATACCCGAACAAACCCGCCGCCTAAGGGCCCCATTTCCACCGCCGCCGCCTGAGGGCCCCACTTCGCCGCCACCTGGCACTCCCCTGGCCTCCAGCGCCTCCAACAACCTCCTCCTCCTCTCAAACCATACCCAAGGATCCACAAACCCCCGTTTATCCGCTGTTCCGACCAATGTGACGCCGCCGCCGACCATCCGTGGCTTCCCCGAGCCCCCTCCGACCGCAGTGAGCGTTTATTTTATTTTCTAGCTTTTTTAAATAATTAAAAATGTGATTTTTAGTGGTTTATCTTATTAAAAATGTGATTTTTAATTATAAACATCGAAAACAAAAATATATATGACTTTTATATGTATGTAGCTAAATAAAAATATAATTTTTATAATATAGTTTATATACTAGTAGTGAATTAATAATATGATTTTTACTTGTGTAGAGTATTAAAAATGTGATCTTTATATAATAGAAGATATAAAAATACTGTTTTTATTTAAGTAATGTATTGGAGATAGAATTTTTATATAATAGAGAAAATAAAAATATTATCTTTATATATGTAGCGAAATAAAAATCTGATTTGTATTATATATATAGTGAAGTAAAAATGAGATTTTTATAGCGATGAAATAAAAATTCGATCTTTATATTAGAAGTAGTAATATATAAATATAATTTTTATATTGAAATAAGCGTTGTAAAAATATATAAAGTAGAAATAAAAATACGATTTTTATTTATTAGAATGTAGTAACAAAAATATAATTTTTATTACAAACAGCGGGACAAGATCTGCATAGGAATTTCAAGGAATCCAAACAATTCAGCAGTTCAACAGCAAAGCACGGCGGAGTGGAACCCTCTGTGAGAACTCCTCACCTTTATTTTATTTTATTTCTAGTTAAAATATATACTAGGATGCAGAAGGTGTTTAGAAGCACCCGACACCCGTCGTACACATACGATGGACGGCTTGTATGCTTGTTGGTTTGATTTTGATGTGTAGTTGATTGTGTGATGTGACGTGAAATGAAATAAAATATTTATATAGTTAAAAATATTTTATAGTTAAAAATATAATTTTTAACGTGTATTTAAAATAAATATTTATAAACAAATCGGAGATTTGTTAACTGATTTGATTGATATTGATTGGGACGATAAATTTTACACATCGCCCAACTACACAAATAAAATCTGTGTTTGATTGTTTGAAACCCCACACGGGTATTAGGATGATATTTGATGTACAATAATCCCGATTGTTTAGTTGTATGTCGATCGATTGATTGACAGACTGTGTAAGCGTTAATTATTTATATTTAATGCTTATATAGTTGTGTGGTCCACTCTGGATGATGGTTGATTGTTTATCGTTGCTATTATATACATGTGTTGTAGAAAATCCATATAATTAACATTATATGGTAATTTATTGGGCCACATTCTAATTTGGAAAATAAAGAATAGAAATATATATTCATGTGTTGAATAAAAGCCGTGTTGATTAGATTGATGCCATTTTGGACGTGAACGATATTTATATCCATTATATTCATTTTTAAATTGAATATAGAAAAGGAAGTGATTTCAAAATCTTATATTTTGAAGTGAATTGAAATTCGAATTAGATTGGAGTGATTTGAAATTCGAATTAAAGTAAAGTGATTTGAAATTCGAATTAAATTTAAATGATTTGAAATTCGAATTAAATTGAAATTGAATTGAAATCGATTTGAAATGAAATGAAAACAAATTTATATATAGATGATATGGAATATTCAATTTTGATTAGAAATTGAATATGAAGTTGAAATCGTTTTGAAAACGAATTTAAAATGATTTGTAAAATTCGTTTTAAATAGAAATCGACGAAATATATATTACATATATTATATATATAATATAATGGCCTGAATAGAATGCGACGTGCAGCGGTAGTTCGAAATTTCGACCATTGACTTCGTATTGATATTACGGGAGATCCGACTGTCGGATTCTCCTAAAACCGGAACCTTGGGTTCGTATCGAGAAGAGCTTTCTAACAAATATAAGAAATTAGAAATCTAACGGTTGGATTTGGAATTATGTACAAATCATATTTGGAAAAGGTCGCTGTAAGTGCAGTTCGATGACCGTGGATGGAAATCGACTGTACGGGCCTTGATAAAATTATTAAAAATATTAATAATTAGTGTAAAATCATAAGAAATGATTTGGAAAGAATTGGGATGAAAAACTCCATATTTGAAAGGACAAATATATATTTTTATCGAAATGAACTATTTTTGATCTAGAATTAAAATCCATTTATTTTCAAAATAAATAAAGTGAATTTGAAGTGGTTTTAAAAATAACCAGGATTTCCAATATATAGATTTGAAATGGATTTGAATCGAAATTGTCTTCGGAATATTTCGATGTGACATTTTGTGTTTATACAGATATTGTTATGGAAATTTGAAAGATATATATATATATATATATATATATATATATATCGTTAATTCCAATACGATGTTTGTTGGTCGTAGAATTTGATATTGAATATAAGCCGATATATTTTCTATTCAGAGCCTTGTATTTAATATCAAATGAGATTTGGGTTTGTCGTGAATGGTGTCTTCATTAACACTGTTCTTAAATCCAGTTGAGAAAAAGATTAATTCTTTTTATTTAGATTTAATGAAGTGTGCCAATTAAATAATATTTAGTTGGAATTGAATTGGAATTGATTATCGGGTTTTTCGTGAATCGTGTTTTAAATGACATTGGTTCTTTAACCCAGTTAAAGATTAAAACTAAGTGGAGTTTTAATGAATCTTTAATTAGATTGAAATGATCGAGAATGGAGTATCACCAGTTTTGCTTCAGGCGGTAGTTAAATCTTTAATTAGATTTGAACGTGAAATGGTAATTGAATTTACCGATAACACCGTGGTGTTAGATATGAAGTATGACCAGTTTTACTTCATGGGATGAATAGGTTGGGATTGGGAAATAAAATAAATGATTACTTCGGTGTGGTTCGCTAATCCCGACTAGTTTGAATTGATATTCAAAAGAAGATTAAAGAATAAATTTAAAGAATTTATCTTTGATAAAATTAATGGGAACCTTTTTCAAAGTATAAGAATATTTGAATAAAAGAATATTCTGAATTGGAATGAGGCGTATGTTGTGTTTGTGTAACACTTTTATAATATATACGCGAGTTATTCAGTAAGACCCGGTTTATCCCATTCCGAATAACTGTTTCGACGTGGTGTCGAAGATGAAGACGGTGGTCGAAAACCAGATGTCTTCACATTGTTTGGGTGATTACTGATGATCTTGATTGGGTTGTACACCCATGATGAGGGAATCAGTTGGTGATAGTCCAGACGTACTTGGAGATCGATGGATATGCGAGGAAAGTGCCTCCGGTTTCGTTCAGACCCAAAACGAACTTGTATGGACTATGTGTCTGACATCGGATTTCATTCTGTGTGATTGATATCGGTTGCATAGCATGAAATGCCTGTGTGGCATGCTAAGATGCAAATGATTAAGGCTTCTGTTGAAAAGCAAAGTCTTGTGGTGATGATCAAATTACGGCCTTTGTGGCGTAGCTTTGTGTAACGTGAATTCGCGAGCCTCACACCCCGGTTGTGAACCAGAAACGGGAGAGGACATCAGTTAGGGCATGCGTTTCCTTCTAGCTAGGGTGGTGTCAGTGACCAACCAGCCCTGACATTTATATACTTTTCACCTGTGTGGTTGTTGCTGTTGTGAGGAGCCTCGGTTAGATCGGACGATCTAGGTCCGATGGAGTCATTTAGTTGGCTCACCTACGCCGCAAAGGGCGGGGAAATGCAGTGTTCTGGAATTTTAATCCACATCGGTGGAACGGCCCTGACGATCCAAGGGTCACTCGAGCTCTGATCCCGAGACACGGGCTAGAGCGTGTCGAATCGGTAGAGGACTATCTCTTACCTCGGTTCACAGATGGAAATCCAACTTCCAAATACGTGATTTTGCGGTTTTAGTTGTAAACCTATATATGGCGACATAGTTGCATGGGACGCTCATGTCGTCTATGATTGATAGTTATGATTTGAAATTGTTTTGACACTATGCACATATTATAGTATCAAATGATTTGTTTTAAACGTATCAAGCATTCTTTGGCTATTATAAGGTAAAAACCCTAACCTCCGGCTTGCGTTGCATTGTGCGATGGGACCTGGGTCTTATAATAGCTTCATTTTTCTTTATTTAGCATTGCGCTGTTGTTTTATGCACTGGTATTCTTGGGAGGAAACCACTTCCGTGTTATACGGCGTGGTCCCTTGATTTACCTAACTTTAAAATAAAGATTAATAACTGTTTTTGTTCTCACACCAGTCACATGACTGACCTCGAGTTTATTGTTTTAACCTAAACTCTGTGTTCCCTTATTTCGACACCGGCAGCTAGTAGTTTTGGTTTTGCAGATTTATCTTCACATGACCCTGGTTTACGGCTGGAACGATATCCGGAAAGCTTTGTATCCGTATATCTCCTTCAGTTGTGATTTGTATTATTTTCCGCTGCTATGTAATGTATTGTAATCTCTGATATTTTATAATGTGTAAAATTCATTTATACTCCGTATATTCTTGTATTCTGATGAATTGTTGTAATATACAATGAAATGTTCTTCCGTCTGTGTTCTGATGTGGTTTGTTCTCAATTCAATCCGGCCTTTCCTTACCGGGGAAGTTCGGGTCGTTTCACTAAGCAAGGTTTAGCTGTGGACCCCGCAAAGGTAGTTGCGGGGCAAGACTGGAAAATTCCTAAGAATGCAACAGAGGTGAGAAGCTTTCTCGGTTTGGCGGGCTTTTATAGGAAGTTCATTAAGGACTTTGCCAAGATTTCAGCCCCTCTTACTAAGTTAACAAAGAAAAACCTAGCATTTGCATGGGACATAGAATGTGAGATTGCTTTTCAGAGACTCAAGAGAGCCCTCACCACAGCTCCAGTTTTAGCATTACCCGACGGAGGTAAGATGTTTACGGTGTACACAGATGCGTGCGGCACGAGAATAAGCGCTGTCCTAATGCAAGATGGAAGAGTGTTATGCTATGTGGGTAGACAACTTAAAGTTTATGAGAAGAACTATCCCACACATGACTTGGAGTTGGCGGCGATTGTTTTTGCACTTAAAGCTTGGCACCATTATCTCCTAGGAGAGAGTTTCGAGTTGTATACCGACCACAAATCGCTTAAATACCTCTTTTCGCAAAAAGATTTGAATCTGAGACAACAGCGGTGGATGGAATTCTTGGCATCATATGACTTAGATATAACTTATACCCCTTGCAAGGGTAACGTGGTGGCGGATGTGCTTAGCAGAAAAAGGTTGACTTTGAGCCCCTTATTTGGTGAAAGAAAAAGTCTAGAGTTTATAGCGACCTTTGATTTTACACCTGCTGTTGAGTCGTTGACTGCTACGCTAGCATCCCTTGAATTACGGCCTACACTTCTATATCAAGTAGGGACTTCACAGAAGGAAGACCCACAGATAATCGAAATCGTGGGAAAGTTGATTAGTGGTGAGACGTCAAGTCACCTCAGTAGGTATGCCATAGATGACAGGGGATGGTTAAGGCGCGATGGAAGGCTGTGTATCCCACAAGTGGGAGACCTAGTAAGGAAAGTCCTCGAGGAGGCGCATCACTCAAAGATGACCCTACATCCCAGAGGGGATAAGATGTATAGGGATATGAAACGCATTTTCTTTTGGGCTGGAATGAAAAAGGACGTGGCAGAGTTCGTCTCGAAGTGCATGGTATGCTAACAAGTTAAGGCAGAGTCGAAGAAGCCTGGTGGGCTATTACATCCTTTGGAGGTGCCGCAATGGAAATGGGAGAGTATCTCGATGGATTTCGTGGATGGACTACCTAGGTCAAGGAAGGGAAATACTAGCATATGGGTCATAGTTGATAGACTCACGAAAAGCGCTCACTTCATTCTGGTGAAAAGCAAGAGGACCGCATCATGTCTGGCATCTATTTACCTTCGAGAGGTAGTACAGTTGCACGGAGTTCCTTCTAGTATAGTTAGTGATCGTGACCCGATTTTCACTAGCCAGTTTTGGAATAGTCTGCAAGAAGCAATGGGTACACGACTGAGTTTAAGTACGGCTTGTCACCCACAGACGGACGGTCAAACCGAAAGGGTAAATAGGGTACTAGAGGATCTTCTGGGGCTATGTATTCTTGACTTTGGTGGTACTTGGGAAGACCATCTTCCTCTCGTGGAGTTTGCATATAATAATAGTTACCAAGCTAATATCAGAATGGCACCGTTCGAAGCCCTGTATGGAAGACTGTGCAAGTCACCAACTTGTTGGTGGGAGACGACTGACAGACTTATACTTGGGCCCGACATGATACGGGACACTTCTGGGAAGGTTGAGTTGTTACGAAGACGGATGAAAGCGGCCCAAGATAGACAGAAATCTTATGCGGACAAAAGAAGGACAGACCTAGAGTTCGAAGTCGGAGATATGGTCTTTATAAAAGTCTCTCCTTTGCGCAATGTGGTTCATTTTGGAGCGGTTGGAAAGCTAGCACTGAGATTCGTAGGACCGTTCCCTATCACTGAGAGGATTGGGCAGATGGCCTATATGGTAGAATTACCCGAGAGGCTGGCCGGAGTACACAACGTCTTTCACGTCTCACATCTCCGAAAGTGTTTACATGAATCAGCCGAGGTGGTTGAGCCGAGCATCCTTGAAGACGTAGAAGTGGAGAAAGAAGCAACTTTGAGGCGAGTTCCGATTCGTATCTTAGGAACAGAGATCAAGGGGCTAAGGAATCGAGAAGTCAAGCTTGTCAAAGTACAGTGGAGTGAAGCCCAAGAAGATGCAACTTGGGAAACCAAAGAGAAGATACGCGCGCTTTACCCATTTCTTTTTGAAGGTACATTCTCGATCTTTTTCCAATAAGTTTGAAATTTTTTGTATCATGCTATGTTTGTCTTGTTTTCTTCTCGACCTTATCTTGAGAACCTTAGGTAGAACCATAAGGATGTAAACATGTGATTGAAACATGTTATGGTTGATGTTTGCAAATGGTTGCAAGTGTTTGCAAGTGACTGCTAGTGGATGCATGACACACATTAGGCACTAGATCGGCTCAGTCACATTTTCATATTGCATATGCATGAGTGCTTATACTTGTACATGGATGGAACTTGTTATGCTATCACTTGGATGTTGCATATGAATGTTATGTGCACTCATGTAGAGATTATAAATTATGTTAGAAATTTGCATACATATTGGACTCATTACACGAACATATTTTTCATTAAGGAGGTTTACTGAATCAGTAACCGCCCGATCTTTTGCATTAGCTAAGTACATTTACACACACTTACTGCATATGTTCATACAACACTAGAAATCTTTTAAGGACAATGGTTGCTCGTGGATGATGTTTTGGGTAGATGGATGATGGATGGTAGGATACGTTCTTCCTAACTTGGAGATTTCGGGGACGAAATCCTTTAAGGGGGGAAAAATGTAACAACCTGTATTTTAATAACATGTTATAACCATAAATCAAGGCAGAATTAATTTTTAAGATAAGAATCAAGGGCAACGGGTTACGCCATTACGTTCTTCTCGAAATTCTACTTGGAAACGAGTCCAAGTTTTCGAAAATCGGAGTCCATATGACCAAGTTATGGCTCTCCAAAGTTTCAGAAATTTTCAGAGTTCAAAATAGCTCGAATTCGAATTCAAAATTCGAATTTCGAACCCAGAACAGACTGGGCGGGAAATTTCCCGCCCAGGACCAGGTCGAACGGGGGGTCGACTCTAGAGTCGACTTACCCAGGACTAGGTCGACCATAGTGTCGACCTGGGTGTCGGCCTGGGTGTCGACCTGGTTAGCCAAGCCCATTTCTGAAGCCTGGTTCACTCTGATGTTTCCGGTCCTTTTTCTGTCTAGATTCGTTGGCCAGACCCAATATAAACAACCCCTCTAGCCCCTTCTCTCTACACATTTCTCTCTGGCCTTATGCTGCTGTAATTCTGACTGGAAGGATAGAGAAAAAGGAGGATATTCAAGACTTCGTTAGAGCTACGTTGATTTGGGGATTTGCTAGAGATTCTTCTTCTACTCTTTGGCTTTCTTACTCTCTAGACCACGATCTGTAAGCCCCCGTCACTATTAGATCTAAACTGTAAATTTAACCCGAACACGATGTAAACTGAAATTATGCCTAAACATGATAACTAGGTTGGATCTACCATTGTATATCTTTGATCTATGACTATCCCTTTTAGATCTATTTCTTTGGATCCAATTCTCTGCACCTTAGATCTGTTCATGTAAAACTTTGACTTGTGGGAATATTGTATAAACTTGATTTGGGGCATATTCATATTTAGACCTAAAAATCCCTCATGACCTTTAGCTTGACATGACTGTGATGTTGAAACCATTATTGTTCACATATTGGGGTTATTATCTTATGTCACCCATTGCCATGTCTATCACCTTATTTTGCCAAGTTTGTTATGTGAGACCCTATTTTATATGCCTGAAATGTTATAATCATCATGCTTAACTTATGAATACCTTTGCCATCCTATGACTATCCTTTTTATGTTATTCCCTATTTTGACATGTTGTATTGATGCGAGTTCATGTATGTTGGGGATACGTTTTGGGTAGAATAGGAAAACTTGAAATTGGCTATGAAATTGACATGGTATGACATGAAAATATAACATGAAAACTTGACATGAGAATAAGCTTGAAAAACATGAATTTGGGACATGACTATTAGATAACTTGAAAGTGGCCAACTCGAGGTTGCATTGAATTTGCAACGTAAATGTGCCCGGAACCGCCCGGCGAATCAAGTATTTGCAAATAATAGGACCCAATGTGAGTAGTTGGTCATATGGCACTTAGACCCGAGGTTAGACTATATTGTGGTGTAAATCTGCCCGGAACCGCCCGGCCAATCCAGTTACCACAACGACTAGTCTAATGTGAGAGGTTGGGGGTGCATTAAGTAAATTAATGCCACATGGTAGGGTTAAGTCATGAACCACTTGAATATACATAACCAATTTGACACGATGACTTGATAGGGTTACGTCATGAACCGCTTGAATATACTTAACCAATTTGACACGATGACTTGATAGGGTTAAGTCATGAACCGTTTGAATATACTTAACCAACTTGATAAATGATTGGATAGGGTTAAGTCACGATTTTAAATGACACCACTTATCCCATTAGAAACCCTAGTTATGCGGTCCTTTTCAACAGTAACCCACTTAGACGTATCACGATACCCTGGGACTAGGCAGGGTGGGGCACGATTACTGGGCTGATTGTAAGCTACCAGAACGACGGCTGAGTAGGTGCGCCATTGTAGGTTCAGGCAGACTATGGTCGTGCACATAGTCCGGAGTTGAAAAAGTAGGCTTTGGGCACCCGTAGGTTTATACTGTGCGTGCTTGATTCGTGTCGGTGGTTGGCACCCTAGGGCTTGATACACCCTATGGTGGACCTAGCACAGATGACTACATTCATGATAGGGCCGTAATGACACAGACACACGACGAGCTAGAACTTGTAGGGAGCCGATCGATTAGTAGATTGTTCTGTAGGACCCCAAATTGGGTCACTTCATGATATTGGGCCAAGGGATCATTTCATGGTTAATACTTGACATGAGTTAGAATACCAGTACAGTCGTGCTGCGAAATCTTGAACATGCGATGCTAGTCTTGACTTGTCTTGTTATATCAGTTATCATACCTATCATGTTACTATCCTTATGTTTAATTCTAGTTTCTCATGTCCAGTTAACTTTATTAGTTTTTATGCTGATAGTCGCTAGGGCTTACCAGTCTTTTTGACTGACCCGTTTTCTTCCACCTCTTTTCGTTCGTTTCCCCCGCCAGGTTCTCAGGGAGGAAACTCTAGCTCTTAGCTTGGACTCAGCTTGCTTTCTGATGGCTCATGTATGGTTTGGTCTTGAGCTATGCTATGGCTGCACTCATGCTCTTTTTTAGGGAATAATGTTTTACTTATGTCATTTCAAGTACTTTGCTTCTTTAGAACTTGATGTAATGAAATAATGACTTGGTATTTTGATGTAAGAGGTTTTGACTGTATTTCCCACGTAATGAGATTTGGTTTTTTTTAAATTTATGTCCGCTGCTTTATATACTCTGTTTTATTTATGTTCAGTCTTGTGTTATCTATGTGCCTGTTTACTAGATAATACCCCTCCAAAACTAGTGCATTCCCTCTGATAGTGACCCTAACAGAGGTAAGGTGTTACAGCGCTCTTTTGTTGTAGACGTTGAATTCTCTAATTAGATTTGATCTGGTTTTCTAACTTGACTCCACGAAGAATTTGAGCAGCATAACCCCGTCTTTGATTTATTTTGATATGAATTAGGGTAGAGTATAGGCGTAATGAAGTTGTGTGGAGAGAAAGTGAGGTTTGGGGGTGTTTAAATAGCTTAAGAGCAACGAATCTAGTCAGAACGGGCGTCTAGATATAGAAAAACGAATATATCCATGGATTTGGAAAAAGGGGGGAGAGAGGTCGACCCCGAGGTCGACCTTATGTGAAGTGACCCGAACTTCCCCTGTCTCCGAAGAGAAGAGAAAGAACGAATTACTTTGAGGATAAGACGAATCCGAACACAAACATAAGAACATTTCATTGCTTATTACAACAATTCCATCAGAATACAAGAATATACGGAATATGAATAAATAAAATACATTCGATAAATATAAGAGATTTAAATACATTACTGCAGCGGAAAAATAATACAAAACATAACTGAAAGAAATACACGGATACAGAGATTTCCGAATATCATTTCAGCCATAAACCAGGATCCTATGAATATAAATCTGCAAAACCAAAACTACTAGCTGCCCGTGCGAAAAATAAGGGCACCCAGAGTTTAGGTTAAAACAATAAACTCCAGGTCAGTCATGTGACTGGTGTGAGAACTAAAACAGTTATTAATCTTTATTTTTGATGTTAGGTAAATCAAGGGACCACGCCGTATAACACGGAATGGGTTTCATCCCAAGAATACCAATGCATAAAACAAACAGCGCATTGCTAAATAAAGAAAAATGAAGCTATTATAAGACCCAGGTCCCATCACACAATGCAACAAAAGACGGAGGATAGGGTTTTACCTTATAATAGCCAAAGAATGCTTGATACGCTAAATTTCATCTTTTATTATTACTATAAGTGAAGAAAACAACTTTAAACATAATGTATAAATCATAGACGGCATAAGTGCGCTATACCACTATGTCTCCATACTAGGTTCTACAAATGAAACCGAAATGTCACGTATGGGAAATTGGATTTCCGCCATGAGTCGAGGCAAGGGGCAAGCTCCTCTCCATTCGAGACACTCTAGCAAATGTCTCACGACCACACACAACGATCCTTGGAATCGGTTGGGTTGGTCCTCTCTTACTATTGAGGATTGACAATTCCTGAACACATGTTTCCTGGTCCTATCAGACCTATATCCGAGGCGCCTCGCATTCCAACAACCACACAGGTGAAAATAATATAAATGTCAGGGCTAGTAAGTCACTGACACCACCGTAGCTAGAAAGAAACGTCGTGTTCTCCCAACGATCCTTATCCCGTTTTTAACTCATACCGAGGTGTGAGGCTCGTGAATTAACGCTATACACAAAGCTATGCCACACAAGCGGTGCTTTGATCATCAACCACAAGACTTTGCTTTTCAATAAAAGCATTGATCATTTGCCACTTAGGCATGCCACACAGGCAATTCATGCCATGCGATTGATACCCATCAATATATAACATATAAGCTCGTACGTCTCAGAGAAGGGCGTTAAGCAAGAGAATAAATTCTCCACCTCCAAACAGATATTTATTTAATAGAAATCAATCACATAGAATAAAATCCAATTTCAGACACACAGTCCATTTACAAGTTCGTTATGGGTCTGAACGAAACCGGAGGAACCTTATTCCTCGCATATCCATCGATCTCCAAGTATGTATGGACGATCACCAACTGATTCCCTCCTCTTGGGTGTACAGCCGAATCAAGATCATCAATAATCATCCAAACGATGTGAAGACCTCTGGTCTTCAACCACCGTCTTCATCGTTGACTTATCGTCGAATCGGTTATTCAGAGTTGGTATAAACCCGGCCTTTCCAAATAACCCGCGTATATAATAAACAAGTGTTACACAAACGCAACATACGCCTCATTCCAATTCAGAATATTCTTTATTCAAATATTCACATTCTTAGGGAAAGGTTACCATTAATTTTATCAAAGATAAATTCTTTTAAATTTATTCTTTAATCTTCCTTTGAATATCTTTGCAAACCATATTATGGTTTTTCAAACTAGTCGGGATTAGCGAACCACACCGAAGTAATTATTTATTTTATTTCCCAATCCCAACCTATTCATACCATGGAGAAAAACTGGTAGTACTCCATATCTAACACCACTGTGTTATCGGTAAATATAAATTACCATTTCACGTTCAAATCTAATTAAAGATTTAACTATCGCTTTGGAGCAAAACTGGTGATACTCTATTCTTGATCATTTCAATCTAATTAAAGATTCATTAAAACTCCACTTAGCTTTAATCTTCCCAAAAATCAATATTAATGATTATTTAACTTGGGAATCATATCCTGTCTTTAACTGGGTTAAAGAACCAATGTCATTTAAAACACGGTGCACGATAAACCCAAAATCACATTCCATTCCATTACCCTCTAACCGCAAATTAGCAAGTGAACAATTCCCTAAGTATTAACCCCGAAGGCCTAAACCAACATCAGATCAATACCCAGGAAACCATTCAACTTAGCTAACCTTCAGTTAGTTTCTAATTTTCACACGGGTTTAAGAACAGTGTTACTGAAGACACCATTCATGACAAACCCGAAATCCCATTTGATATCAAATACAAGGCTCTGAATAGAAAATATATCGGCTTATATTCAATATCAAATTCTGAAACCAACAACTATCGTATTGGAAATAACTATATAAATATATCTTTCAAATTTCCACAACCTTATCTGTATAATCACGAAATTCAACATCGAAATATTTTGAAGATAATTTCGATTCAAATCCATTCAAATTCGTATATTGGAAATTCTGATTATTTTTAAAACCACTTCAAATCCAATTTATTTATTCAAAAATATTGGATTATAATTCTAGTTCATAACTAGTTCATTTCGATAAAAATATATTTTTATCCTTACAAATGTGGAATTTTTCATCCTAGTTCTTTCCAATTCAAATATTATGATTTTACTCAAATTTTTAATATTTTTAATATTTTTATCACGGCTCGCACAGTCGGTTTTCAATAACAGCCACTGAACTGCACTTACTACGACCTTTTCCAAATTTGATTTGGACATAATTCCAAATCCAACCGTTAGATTTCAAATGTCTAATATTCATTGGAAAGCTCTTTTCGATACGAACCCAATGATTCTGGTTCAGGAGAATCCGACGGTCGGATCTCCCATAACGTCAATTCGAAGTCAATGGTCGAAATTCACGAACTACCGCGGCTCGGCGCGTTCTATTGAGGCCTTTTAATATATATAATATATATATATTATATATACTTCATTGACTTCAATTCAAAATGTATTTTATAATTCGTTTTAAGTTCGTTTTCAAAACAATTTCAACTTCGTATTCAATTTTAAATCAAAATTGAATATTCCATATCATTAATATATAAATGATAATATTTTCAAAACATTATATTTTGAAATCACTTCCTTTTGTATATTCATTATAAAAAGGAATATAATCGATATAAATATCGTTCGCATCGAAATGGTGCATCTCTAATCAACACGGCTTTATATATTTCAATAACTTCGTCATTCTATACAACAAACGAATAATTTCTTCAACACATGAATATATACTTTATTCAACACATGAATATTTATTATTTCTTACTTACAATAAAATGTGAATTTTATTGTATAAAATTTCTTTCAACACATGAATCGTTTCAACACATGAATATTCTCAACACATGAGTATTGTCAACACATGTAACAACCCGTATTTTAATAACGTGTTATAACCATAAATCAAGGCAAAATTTAATTTTTTAAAATAAGAATCAAGGGCAATGGGTTACGCCATTACGTTCGTCTCGAAAATCTTCTTGGAAACGTGTCCGAGTTTTCGAAAATCGGAGTCCGTATGACCAAGTTATGACCCTTCAAAGTTTCAGAAATTTCAAGTTCAAAAACAGCTCAGAATTCGAATTCAAATTTCGAATTCAAACCCCAGAACGGACTGGGCGGGAAATTTCCCGCCCAGGACCAGGTCGACTGTAACGAGTCGGATTTTGCCCGGACTTAATCGATCGCAAAATCGACCAAGACCGTTCAAAACCCAAGTACGTTAACTTTGGGAATACAATACATTAGAACAAATATCAGCAAACTTTTATTACGTCATAACAACGTAACATCAGAGTACAGAATATCAGAGTACATCGATAAATAAAAATACAACGGAAGATAAATTTTACAACATATTTAATACAGTACAGTGCAGCGGGAATAAAGTAACTAAGGCAGCGGAAGACGACTTTGCTCTGGGCATAGCATTAAGCTTCAATCCAGGATCCTGCTCGAGATAAAGACCTATAAAGAAACTACTCGACTGCCCGCGTGGAAAAGAGGGCACCCGAGTTTGCAAAAGTGGAAACAAACAACGGGTCAGTCATGGGACTGGTGTGAGAATTCTTAACTAATTTAACTACTAGTAATAAAGCAAATCCAAGGACCACGCCGCTAACGCGGAACGGGTTTATTCCAATGGATTGCCGTGCATAATGAAAGTAAATCGTAAAACAACGCAATGCTTTTAGAAAAATGAAACAACCATAAGACTCAGGTCCCATCACACAATGCAACGCACACCAGAGGATAGAGTTTTACCTTATGGTGATTAAACATGCTTGGTACGATAAAAACGAATTTGATATTATTATTACTGTGTAAATGTTCAAAAACAATTTCAATCATAATATATCAATCTTAGGAAGAATAGTATCCCATACTACTATGCCTCCATTGTAACACCCCGAATTTTAGTTAATACTAAAATTCGCTAATTATAGGATAAATAATCTCAGACGTGGGAATTGGGGGTAACGGGCTGCGTTATTGCGTTTGTCTCGGAAAAATACGCGAAATAGAGTCCGAGTTTTCGAAAATCGGAGTCCGTATGGCCCGGTTATGGCCCAAGGAAGTTTGCAGAAAAATTAGAGTTAAAAACAGATTTAGGAATTTAAATTTAAATTTAAATTTAGAACCAGCGGGGCCAGGCGGGAAGACTCCCGCCTAAGCATGTCGACAGGGCTGTCGACAGGCCTGTCGACAGGGGTGTCGACATGCCTGTCGACATGGTGTGTCGAGCCAGGGTGCTTGGGTGCACCAGATCTGGTTTTCTGGTTAGGGCTGGGCTTGGTTCTAGAGGTTTCCTAAATCTAATGGACCTAAATTAATCTAGGGTTAATCCAAGGGCCTAAAACACTCTCTTAATCTATAAATACACCCTAAACCTACCTTAATCCTCACCAAAAATAGAAATAATGGCCTCATGCCGCCAAATTAAATCCTAAGAGAAGCCTCCACTAATCTAAGAAGAAAGTTGCAAGCTAATTCCTCTCTAATCAATCTTTAATCATCATTATCTTCATAGTTAGCAACTAATTCTACTTCATAAGGTTGCTAATCTTGAGTTTGGTGAGTTTCTATCACTTTAACATCCATTGTTAAAGTAAGTAGATTGGGTGTAATGAGACCTATGGTCTTAAATGCGGATTAGTGAGTTTGAATCATGTATAATGATATGTTACTCTATGTTGTTCTATGTTTATGCATATTTGATAAGTTGGTTTATGCATGCTTAATAAGTTGATTTATGCATGTTTAACAAGTTGATATATGCATGTTTAATAAGTGGATTTATGCATATTTAATAAGTGGAATTATGCATGTTTAGCAAAGTGAGTTATGCAAGTTGAAAGTGATATGCAAGTTAAGTATATGTTTAAATGCAAGTTGAAAGTGATATGCAAGTTATGCATGCTTATGCAAGTGTATGGATGCTTATGCAAGTCATGTATATGTTTAAATGCAAGATTTATGTGATATGCAAGTTATGCATGCTTATGCGAGTATATGAATGCTTTGGCAAGATATGTATATGCTTAAATGACATGATATGCAAGTTATGCAAGTATGTGAATGCTTATGCAAGTATGTGAATGCTTATGCAAGTATGTGAATGCTTATGCAAGTTATGTGTATGCTTAAATGCATGTTTAACATGTTATGCAAGTTATGAGAATGCCTATATGCAAGTTCAACATGTTATGCAAGATATGTGTATGATAATATGCAAGCTCATATGCAACATGTTATGCAAATCATGTGTATGATAATATGCATGTTTGGGTTATATGTAGTTGGGTTAATAAATGCTCATATATGCAAGTTGACATCCTCTTAACCCATGACAAAGTTGTATGATATTTGTGATGATCTTCCCCTTATTATGTCATGTAACGAGAACGATTTACGTGGGGAACGATGGGGTTGGTAAATATGTTAATAAATGAATGTTTGGGTATGATTAAGCATACCATAAAAATAAATTACCATAAGTGGGAATTTACCTATTGAGTTAGGTCTACCCCATGGGAATTTAACTATTGAGTTAGGTCTACCCATGTTATGGAAAACTTGATATTAATTAGGGATAATTAATATGGGGTGATTAATTAGGTGTAATTAATCGACTAAGACACGAGGTTGGACTCATTTGTAGTGTAAAACTGCCCGGACCCGACCGGCTTAACCAGTTGCTACAAATGTCAGCCCAATGTGAGAGGTCTTAGCCATAAATTAAATACGTGATTAAGGTAAAGACATGAGGTTAGACTCTGTTATGACGTAAGACTGCCCGGATTCTACCGGCTTAACCAGGCGGTCATAACAGCCAGTCTAATGTGGGAGGTCTTTACGGGAGATCACGGTCTTAATTAATTAAGAAACACTTAACCATAATAGCATGTAGTGGGACATGAGGGGTTAAGTGGGTGCCTGGGGTGGCATGAGGAAATTTGGTGGTTGCCTTGGGTGGCATGTGGAATCTAGTGGGTTGCCTTGGGTGGCAATAGTAAATACGATTAGAATACTTAACCAAGTGGAAACATGTAATTAAACATGATTAAAGGGTTAAGTGGGATACACTAGATATTTGACAAGCTTAAGTGGGTAGCTTGTGGGGGCCCATTTCAACCAATATCCCAAACGTATCTTTGTGGACTCGACCCATGTCGAGTGACGGGACACGCATATTGGGCTTGATTATAAGAGGCCAAAACGGGTTAGCGGTGGCAACGCAAGTCCAACGGGTTTCATATGCGTGTGTGGGCCCGGGCTGGTAGATAAGCCGTTGTTGCATCGTGTAGATATAAAGCCGTGCACCGTTAGTATTGGGAAGCCACTTTAGGGGAGTGATACACCCCACTGTGGGACCAGCACGGGTATCTACGGTAGGGAGCCGATCGCTTGGGTAGTAGTGGGTACACCTAATGAAGATAGGGGCAGACGGCACCTATGTAGGGGTACACGAAACTACTGGGTAAGAATTACTGGGTACACCTAGTGGAGATAGGGGCAGACGGCACCTATGTAGTGGGCTAGGGGTACATGAAAATACTGGGGAAATTTTCTAAGTCCTTGGAAGGGATCAACCTTTAAGTAGGAATGACTGGTGTGGTGCAGTTAGTAATTATCCTTGGGTGGGTAGATGCGTCCTGACGGTTATCTTAGTTTATCCTAAGTCTACCAAGCTGCTTAGTGTAGCCATTCATCCCCAGATATTACCGTAGGTCAAGTTTATGTCTTCTCTGGTTACTTTAATGATTGTATTGTTAAAGTTATAGGACTCACTCAGACTTATGTCTGACCCCGTTGTTTTTATCTTTTTCCCAACCCTCAGGTCCTACGGTGGATCCTAGCGGTAGTAGAGCTTGATCGGATTGCTGTTCCAGTCTTTAGGAGCTTGGGTAGATGTAAAGCTCCAGTTATCCAGTTATCTTTTCTTTTGTTATGGCTATTGTATGAGAGAGTGGGATTATGTACTTCTTTATTTTGATGGATATTGTACTTGACTTTTATCGTGGTTTTATGATGTAACCAGACATGTTTATTTCCGCTGTTATGAGATGATGTTTTAAAATTTCAAGTACTATTTATATCTGTCTTGTTGTAATTTTTCTGTTCTATATTCACTAAAATACTCCACCGATGCTATGGCATTCCCTTTGTGAGTGACCCTAGCGGGCGTGGGGTGTTACACGTGGTATCAGAGGAAAGGTTACCGGAACAGATAAAATTTTTAGAAAACTATTTTTCTAAAACATTTTTGGAAAAGATATTTTCAAAAACATGTCTTTTAAGAGAAAAGTTTTTGAAAGAAAAGCATAATCCCCAATAGCAATATCTATATCCTTCGAATTCTCCGTTTTGAATCTTTCCTTTTTCGTTTCAGCATGACCGAGAATCTTAATCTTCCGGATGGTGTGAGGGTACCAGTATGGTATAGGAGATTGATGGAGGCTAGGGCCACCACTGCGGGTCCAGCAAATATTCCTCCACCAACCGTAGCACCCGATCTTCCTCCTCCCCCTCCTCCTCGCACGGATACTTTTGCTAAGACTTACAAGGAATTTAAAGCTATGGGAGGGAAACCTTTTCAAGGATCGGAAACCTTTGTGGAGACTAGAGATTGGCTTAAGGAGGCGGAAGAGTTGATAGATATCTTTGAGATGGAAGAAGGGAAGAAAGTCAAGTTGGCTGCTTGGTTAATGAAGGGGGAGGCCTCATTCTGGTGGGAGGTCACTAATGGAGAATGCCCCGTTGACTCTTGGGCGGATTTTAGGCAAAGATTTGTGGAAAAGTTTCTCTCAAGGGCGGAGGAAAACTTGTATATGGAAAGATTCTTGACTCTGAAGCAAGGAAATATTTCGGTGAAGGAATATGTTAACAAGTTTAATCAATTGGCAAGGTTTGGCCTAGATACGGTGAATACACCGGAGAAGAAGGCTTTGAGGTTCGTGAAAGGCTTGAATGAACCTATGCATGGGTTGGCTATGACTCATATCCCTATGGGGGCCACCTTTGAGAAGCTAGTTGACATGGTACTCATGTATGAGGAAGAGAAGGATCCTAATGCTAATAAGGCACCCGAGAAGAAGGGAGATCAAAAGAGACCTCAACAACAGCAAAGCAAAGGTGGGAAAGGCAACGGTGGCAAGGGCAAGAAGAAGAAGTGTTTCAATTGTGGGACACCTGGCCACCTAAGCAAGGATTGTTGCAAGAAGAAGAAGACCGGTTGCTTCCACTGTGGCGAAGCAGGGCACTTAGTGAAGAATTGCCCTAAGAAGGGGCAAAGGACGGGATCTACCTCAGGAGGACAGGTGCAAGCTCTTATGGCACCGAGTCAGGCTAGGGGGCAAGTACAGGCTCTCGCGGTTCCACCGATTCAGGAGAGAGGTAGAACTATTTCCGTTGAAAGTCTGGTTTTTCTATTTGACCATCCTGTCCGTACATTGTTTGATTCAGGCGCATCGCATTCGTTTATTTCATCATCATTAGTTGAGTTACTGCACTTAGACACCAGTCTGGTAGATGATCCCTTGGTTGTTTCAAACCCGATTGGGGGCTCCACTTATTTGTCCATGATATGTTTGGGTTTGAAGATTTCTATACTTAGCATTGAGTTTAGATGTGATGCTTTTGTATTGGGCTTCACGGGCTATGGGTTGATTTTGGGCATGGACTGGTTATCCAGTAATGGTGCCGTTCTTGATTGCGAAAGGAGAGTTGTTAGGCTCATGACCCGCTTGGGTAACACTCTCGAGATTTCTTGTAATCCCATGGACTCTGTTATGCTAAGTTATCTTGAATCGCTTGACGCTTCGGTCGAGAGTTTGCAATCTATAAGAGTGGTCCGGGAATATCCGGATGTGTTTGAGGAGGTGAAGGGCTTACCTCCGAAGCGGGAGATTGACTTCCGAATATATTTGGTGGATAATGCTAAACCGGTATCTTTACCAGTGCGCCACATGGCTCCTCGTGAGAGGAGGGAACTCCATAAGCAAGTAGGGGAGTTGCTTGAGAAGGGGTTCATAAGACGGAGCATATCGGAGTGGGGTGCTCCAGTAGTATTTGCTACGAAGGCGGATGGGTCCCTCAGACTTTGTGTAGACTATAGAGAACTCAACAAGCTCACAAAGAAGAATAGACACCCATTGCCGAGGATTGATGATCTTTTCGATCAGTTGGTTGGCGCTTCAGTATTTTCTCAGTTGGACTTAGCCACGGGGTTTCATCAGTTGAGGGTGGCTGAGGATAGCATAGACAAGACTGCCTTTAGGACTTCGGATGGTTTCTATGAGTGGCTGGTGATGCCATTTGGGCTGACGAACGCCCCTGCATACTTTGTTGATTTGATGAGTAGGGTGTTCAGGGAGTTCCTTAATAAATTCGTGGTGGTCTTTGTGGATGACATCTTAGTGTTTTCTAAGAGTGAAGAAGAGCATGCCCTACATCTTGGAGAAGTGTTGAAGACTCTTCGAGCACATAGCCTTAAGGCTAAATTCTCTAAATGTCACTTCTGGAGGAAGGAAGTACGATTCTTGGGGCACGTGGTCTCCAAGGAAGGGATAGCTGTGGATCCCGCGAAGGTAGTATCAATTCAGGATTGGAAGGTTCCGAAGAATGCTACCGAAGTAAGAAGTTTCTTGGGGTTGGCGGGTTATTATAGGAAGTTTATTAAAGACTTCGCGAAGATATCAGCCCCATTAACCCGCTTAACAAAGAAGAATCTTGTTTTCACATGGGACGTAGATTGTGATGATGCGTTCCGACGGTTAAAGAGAGCTTTAACCACCGCTCCAGTTTTAGTATTGCCAGATAGGAGCAAGCCATTTGTTGTCTATACCGATGCCTGTAGGACAGGACTTGGCGCAGTCTTAATGCAAGAGGGAAGGGTAATAGCCTATGGTGGAAGGCAGTTGAGGGCACATGAGAAAAATTACCCTACCCATGATCTAGAGCTGGCCGCTATTGTTTTTGCGCTTAAGATTTGGCGCCATTATCTTCTTGGTGAGAGATTCGAGTTATTCACTGACCATAAATCATTGAAGTACTTGTTCTCTCAGAAGGATTTAAATTTGAGACAGCAAAGGTGGATGGAGTTTTTAGCATCCTATGATTTCGAGATAGCGTATACCCCTGGCAAGGGTAACGTGGTGGCGGACGCCTTGAGTAGGAAGAGGTTGTCCTTGAGTCCATTGTTCGTGGAACGACGAGACTTGGAGTTTATCTCGATGTTTGATTTCAGACCTTCCGTTGACTATGTACCCGGTTTGCTAGCTTCTTTGGAAGTTAGACCTACTCTTTTGGGGCGGATTGGAGAAGCACAGAGGGGCGACCCACAGTTGGTTGAGTTAGTAGAGAAGCTCATAAGGGGGGAGTCGTCCAGTCATTTGAGTAGGTACACACTAGACGATAAGGGGTACTTGCGTAGAGACGGTAGACTTTGTGTACCGCAAGACGAGGGTTTGAGGAAGGCTATTCTTGATGACGCACACCGTTCTAGGATGACCATTCATCCCAGTGGGGATAAGATGTACCAAGACATGAAGAGGGTTTTCTTCTGGGCCGGTATGAAGAAAGACGTGGCCGAATATGTCGCTCGATGTTTGGTGTGCCAGCAAGTGAAGGCGGAGCAAAGGAAACCAGGTGGGTTGCTTCACCCATTGGAGGTTCCGCAATGGAAGTGGGATAGCGTCTCGATGGATTTTATTGATGGGTTACCCAGGTCGAGGAAGGGTAATACAGGAATTTGGGTGGTGGTAGATAGACTTACTAAGAGCGCCCATTTCATACCTGTGAAGAGCAAGAGGACCGCTCCATGGCTAGCTTCTGTATATCTTCGAGAGATAGTTCGATTGCATGGGGTACCCTCTAGCATAGTTAGTGATCGAGATCCTATCTTCACTAGCGAGTTCTGGAGAAGTTTGCAAGAAGCAGTGGGGACTCAATTGTGTCTGAGCACCGCATATCATCCTCAGACAGACGGCCAGACTGAGAGGGTGAATCGTGTTCTAGAAGACCTTTTGAGGCTTTGTATCTTAGATTTTGGAGGTACATGGGAAGAGCATCTTCCACTAGTGGAGTTCGCATATAACAACAGCTTTCAGTCCAGTATTGGTATGGCTCCTTTCGAAGCTCTCTATGGAAGGCCTTGTCGATCACCTACATGTTGGTGGGAGTCTACGGATAAGATCTTGCTTGGGCCTGATATGGTTAGGGAGACTTCAGAGAAGATTGACTTGATTCGAAGAAGGATGAAAGCAGCGCAGGATAGGCAAAAATATTATGCGGACAAGAGAAGGACGGATCTTGAGTTTGAGGTTGGGGACATGGTTTTTGTTAAGGTATCTCCGTTGAGAAATGTTGTTCGCTTCGGATCCGTTGGGAAGTTAGCACCAAGGTTTGTTGGGCCGTTTCCTATCAAGGAAAGGATTGGACGGATGGCATATACGGTGGAGTTGCCCGACAGACTTAGTGGTGTCCATGATGTATTCCATGTGTCCCATTTGAGGAAGTGCTTACATGAGACCGCAGAGGTGGTAGAGCCGAGCTTCCTTAGAGATGTAGAGGTAGAGCGTGATGCGACGATTCGACGAGCTCCTACTCGTATCCTGGGGTCAGAGACTAGGAAATTGAGGAATCGAGAGGTTCAGCTAGTCAAAGTGCAATGGGGAGAAGATGAGAGCAACGCGACTTGGGAGACGGAAGCGAAGATGCGTTCATTGTACCCATTTCTTTTTGAGGGTATGTCCTTACTTTCTCCTTTATCGCTTGTCTAGTACTTATCTTATCTTTGGTATGTCCTCTCGTTAGTACCTTTGACCTTTAGATAGGGTAAACCTATGGTTGAAACATGTGTTTGAGACATGTTATGGTTGATGGATGCAAGTGGATGCAAGTGTTTGCTAGTGGTTGCTCGTGGATGCATATACACACACTCTAGGCACTAGATCGGCTCAATCACTTCATATTGCATATTGCATAAAATTGTGTGTAGGAAGATATATTTATGGATGTATAATGGTTGTGTTATCACATGGAAGATGCATTTTGGTGAATGATTGTGCACTCATGTAGATATTGTATGTGTCGATAGGGTTCTCTCGCATACATAATGGATGCATGGCACTATCATGGTTTGCATATGTTCATACATTAGATAGGGAACATATACACACACTTTTTGCATATGCTCATACATCATTAGAAACTGTTTAAGGACAATGGATGCCTGTGGTTGATGATTTGAGTAGATGGTTGTTTGGATGGTAGGATATGCATTATCCTTAGCCTAGAGATTTCGGGGACGAAATCCTTTAAGGAGGGGAGAATGTAACACCCCGAATTTTATTTAATACTAAAATTCGCTAATTATAGGATAAATAATCTCAGACGTGGGAATGGGGGTAACGGGCTGCGTTATTGCGTTCGTCTCGGAAAAATACGCGAAATAGAGTCCGAGTTTTCGAAAATCGGAGTCCGTATGGCCCGGTTATGGCCCAAGGAAGTTTGCAAAAAAATTAGAGCTAAAAACAGATTTAGGAATTTAAATTTAAATTTAAATTTAGAACCAGCGGGGCCAGGCGGGAAGACTCCCACCTAAGCATGTCGACAGGGCTGTCGACAGGCCTGTCGACAGGGGTGTCGACATGCCTGTCGACTTGCCTGTCGACATTGTGTGTCGAGCCAGGGTGCTTGGGTGCACCAGATCTGGTTTTCTGGTTAGGGCTGGGCTTGGTTCTAGAGGTTTCCTAAATCTAATGGACCTAAATTAATCTAGGGTTAATCCAAGGGCCTAAAACACTCTCTTAATCTATAAATACACCCTAAACCTACCTTAATCCTCACCAAAAATAGAAATAATGGCCTCATGCCGCCAAATTAAATCCTAAGAGAAGCCTCCACTAATCTAAGAAGAAAGTTGCAAGCTAATTCCTCTCTAATCAATCTTTAATCATCATTATCTTCATAGTTAGCAACTAATTCTACTTCATAAGGTTGCTAATCTTGAGTTTGGTGAGTTTCTTTCACTTTAACATCCATTGTTAAAGTAAGTAGATTGGGTGTAATGAGACCTATGGTCTTAAATGCGGATTAGTGAGTTTGAATCATGTATAATGATATGTTACTCTATGTTGTTCTATGTTTATGCATATTTGATAAGTTGGTTTATGCATGCTTAATAAGTTGATTTATGCATGTTTAACAAGTTGATATATGCATGTTTAATAAGTGGATTTATGCATATTTAATAAGTGGAATTATGCATGTTTAGCAAAGTGAGTTATGCAAGTTGAAAGTGATATGCAAGTTAAGTATATGTTTAAATGCAAGTTGAAAGTGATATGCAAGTTATGCATGCTTATGCAAGTGTATGGATGCTTATGCAAGTCATGTATATGTTTAAATGCAAGATTTATGTGATATGCAAGTTATGCATGCTTATGCGAGTATATGAATGCTTTGGCAAAATATGTATATGCTTAAATGACATGATATGCAAGTTATGCAAGTATGTGAATGCTTATGCAAGTATGTGAATGCTTATGCAAGTTATGTGTATGCTTAAATGCATGTTTAACATGTTATGCAAGTTATGAGAATGCCTATATGCAAGTTCAACATGTTATGCAAGATATGTGTATGATAATACGCAAGCTCATATGCAACATGTTATGCAAATCATGTGTATGATAATATGCAAGTTTGGGTTATATGTAGTTGGGTTAATAAATGCTCATATATGCAAGTTGACATCCTCTTAACCCATGACAAAGTTGTATGATATTTGTGATGATCTTCCCCTTATTATGTCATGTAACGAGAACGATTTACGTGGGGAACGATGGGGTTGGTAAATATGTTAATAAATGAATGTTTGGGTATGATTAAGCATACCATAAAAATAAATTACCATAAGTGGGAATTTACCTATTGAGTTAGGTCTACCCCATGGGAATTTACCTATTGAGTTAGGTCTACCCATGTTATGGAAAACTTGATATTAATTAGGGATAATTAATATGGGGGTGATTAATTAGGTGTAATTAATCGACTAAGACACGAGGTTGGACTCATTTGTAGTGTAAAACTGCCCGGACCCGACCGGCTTAACCAGTTGCTACAAATGTCAGCCCAATGTTAGAGGTCTTAGCCATAAATTAAATACGTGATTAAGGTAAAGACACGAGGTTAGACTCTGTTATGACGTAAGACTGCCCGGATTCTACCGACTTAACCAGGCGGTCATAACAGCCAGTCTAATGTGGGAGGTCTTTACGGGAGATCACGGTCTTAATTAATTAAGAAACACTTAACCATAATAGCATGTAGTGGGACATGAGGGGTTAAGTGGGTGCCTTGTGTGGCATGAGGAAATTTGGTGGTTGCCTTGGGTGGCATGTGGAATCTAGTGGGTTGCCTTGGGTGGCAATAGTAAATACGATTAGAATACTTAACCAAGTGGAAACATGTAATTAAACATGATTAAAGGGTTAAGTGGGATACACTAGATATTTGACCAGCTTAAGTGGGTAGCTTGTGGGGGCCCATTTCAACCAATATCCCAAACGTATCTTTGTGGACTCGACCCATGTCGAGTGACGGGACATGCATATTGGGCTTGATTATAAGAGGCCAAAACGGGTTAGCGGTGGCAACGCAAGTCCAACGGGTTTCATATGCGTGTGTGGGCCCGGGGTGGTAGATAAGCCGTTGTTGCATCGTGTAGATATAAAGTCGTGCACCGTTAGTATTGGGTAGCCACTTTAGGGGAGTGATACACCCCACTATGGGACCAGCACGGGTATCTACGGTAGGGAGCCGATCGCTTGGGGAGTAGTGGGTACACCTAATGAAGATAAGGGCAGACGGCACCTATGTAGGGGTACACGAAACTACTGGGTAAGAATTACTGGGTACACCTAGTGGAGATAGGGGCAGACGACACCTATGTAGTGGGCTAGGGGTACATGAAAATACTGGGGAAATTTTCTAAGTCCTTGGAAGGGATCAACCTTTAAGTAGGAATGACTGGTGTGGTGCAGTTAGTAATTATCCTTGGGTGGGTAGATGCGTCCTGACGGTTATCTTAGTTTATCCTAAGTCTACCAAGCTGCTTAGTGTAGCCATTCATCCCCAGATATTACCGTAGGTCAAGTTTATGTCTTCTCTGGTTACTTTAATGATTGTATTGTTAAAGTTATAGGACTCACTCAGACTTATGTCTGACCCCGTTGTTTTTATCTTTTTCCCAACCCTCAGGTCCTACGGTGGATCCTAGCGGTAGTAGAGCTTGATCGGATTGTTGTTCCAGTCTTTAGGAGCTTTGGTAGATGTAAAGCTCCAGTTATCCAGTTATCTTTTCTTTTGTTATGGCTATTGTATGAGAGAGTGGGATTATGTACTTCTTTATTTTGATGGATATTGTACTTGACTTTTATCGTGGTTTTATGATGTAACCAGACATGTTTATTTCCGCTGTTATGAGATGATGTTTTAAAATTTCAAGTACTATTTATATCTGTCTTGTTGTAATTTTTCTGTTCTATATTCACTAAAATACTCCACCGATGCTATGGCATTCCCTTTGTGAGTGACCCTAGCGGGCGTGGGGTGTTACATCCATACTAGTAATACAATCAAAACCGCATGAGGTCGTATTGGAAATTGGGTTTCCATCATGAGTCAAGGCTAGGGAGGAGCTCCTCACCAATTCGAGACACTCTAGCTAATGTCTCAGGATCCCCCGCAGTGAACCCTTGGATCCTGCAGGGTCGGTCCACACATACAGCTTCGTGGATTAGTTATTCCTGAACACACGTTTCCCAATCCTATAGGACCTATCATCCGAGGTCTCGTAATCCATCATCCACATAAGTAAATATCAGCCAGTTTAAGCACCGACACCACTTCTAGTTAGAAAGAAACGTGCTGCTCTCCCAGTGTTCCCTTCTCCCGTTTTAGACTCAACCGGGTTGTGAGGCTCGTAAAGCTGCGTAATACACAAAGCCATGCTTATTCAAGCTGTGCTTTGATCGTCACCACAAGGTTCTGCTTTTCAACAAGAAACCTTGATCATTGCATCTTGGCGTGCCACATTGACAATTCATGCCATGCGATCAATCACTATTAATATATACCAGGGTGTTAAGCAGAGAATAAATTCTCCACCACCAAACAGATGTACATTAATAAAAATCAATTTTATTTACATGGAATGAAATTCAACGTCGGACACACATCAATTTATACGCTTATGCTCTAGGCCCGAGCGAAAGCCAAACCCGTACAAATCAACACTACGTCCGGACGGCTACCACTGTAGCCCCTTCAAGGTAGCTACTCCAATCAAGGGCATCAGCAATCGTCGTCCATTCAATATGAAGATCGTCGGTCTTCAATCGCCGTCTTCAACTCTTGAATTTTAAACGTCGTTCAAATTATTTGGAATGAGATAGACTCGGACTTTCCAAATAATTCTCACATAGATATATAAGTTGGAAATCATTTCATATCGTTTGATTTTAATCCTTATATATAATTATATATAATTCCTTCATCCATTTCATTTTACTATATTTTGCTAACAACAAATCTTTTTATTTATATCCAATATTGATATATATCATCACACACAACAATATTTTCTTTTTATTTTTCAATTTCCATACATACCCTATACACAAAATGTATATGTTGTGTATCATTCCAATTACAACAGAAATAGATATTTTTGTGTTTCATTCCCATTACAACAAACATGAATATTTTTGTACGTCATTTATAATTTAACAAAAATGAGAATTTTTGTGTCACTTCAGTTTCTAACAAAAATGCAATATAAATTTGGTGTCAACTTCAATTCTACAAAAATGAATAACTTTGTTCATCATTCATTACAAACAAAATAATAATTTTGTGTGTTAATCTATCCACCTAAAAATGTAAATTTCTAATTTTATCTTTTTTTTTAATGAAAATCCAATTCATTAAAATTTAAATTTCCTTCCTTAAGTTCCATCTACATGAAAGTGTAAATTTTCTTCTTTAAATTCCCTTTACATGAAAATGTAAATTTTCTTACTTTAAATTCCCTTTACATGAAAATGTAAATTTTCTTCTTAAATTCCATTACATGAAAATGTGAATTTTCTTACTTTTTCTTATTTACATTAAGAAAAATGTGAACTTCCTAGTTCTTATTTACACCTTGAATTCTTCATATGGTTTCACACTTATATAAGAATGTGAAACTTTATTTCAACCTTCATTACATTGGAAAAGATAATCTTTTATTTCAATGTATTATTTCATTTCAAATTGAAATCCTTTACTTCCTCTAATTACAAAAAAAAAAATTGTAAATTTTTGTACCTTTAATTGCATTTAAACAAAAATGTAACTTTTCTCTTTTTAATTACATTTAACAAAAATGTAATCTTTTATCTTGGATTTACATTAAACAAAAATGTAAATTTTGTTCTTCTCTTTTGTTTAAACAAAAAATGTGAATTTTTGTTCTTTTTCTAGTTTCTAAATGGCATTTAAACTACTACGCTTTATGTGCAAAAAGTATGACCTTAACCATGCATTTCATTTCATATGCCATATATGACATTACAAATATATCTTATTTCGTATGCAGTAAATGACATCAAACAAATAAATATATTTTATTTCATATGCAACTTAATGCAACTCTTTTATTTCATATGCAATGTTATGCAACATTAAAACCATAATATATTTATTTCACTGTTTCAACTACACACTAAATGCCTTTATGTCCATATCTTAATTAAAGTGCTAAAGTATGTTATGTCCATGATTTCTAACCACAACACTAAAAATATGTTGTACACATTTTCTAACTATGACGCTAAAAATATCGTTATTTTCTTTTTCTAACTATAGCGCCAAAAATATCGTTATATTCATTTTATTTTAATCTACATTTTCTAATAAAAAATGTAACTTCATGCTAATGCATATTTTTGTCATTCTTTTACATTTTCAAAATGAATCTTTTGTCATTCTTATATTTTTATCTTTCTTTTATATTTGACAAAATAAATACTTTGTCATTCTTTTAATGCCAAGAAGAATAATAATAATAATTTTGCTTATATCTTTCCACCATCATATTAGTATTAACAAAAAAAAAGGGTATTTTTATGTTACATCAATTTCTAACATTTCATATTGACATAAAAAGGATAACTTTGTGTACAATTCATTTCTAACATTTTATATTAACATAAAAAGAATACTTTTATGTTAAATCAATTTCTAACATTTAATATTAACATAAAAAGAATACTTTTATTTTAAATCAATTTCTAACATTTAATTGACATAAAAAGAATACTTTTATGTTAAATCAATTTCTAACATTTTATGTTGACATAAAAGAGTATTTTTATTCTGATATGACGCTACTAACAAAATGTGCATTTTTTATTCTCACATGACGCTACTAACAAAATGTGCATTTTTATTCTCATATGACGCTACTAGCAAAATGTGTACTTTTATTCTCGTATGACGCTACTAGCAAAATGTGCACTTTTATTCTCATATGACATTTGCTAACAAAGCGGTTCTCTTTAACGTAAACAATATTACACAAAAATGTGTATACATATTTTGTTGAGAAACTAGTTCAACAAAATGACATAAAAATGTTTGCTCATATTTTCTAACAAATTTCTAATCAAAAATTTTATTTTGATTGGCATGACACATTTCAAATAAAAATGTTGTTTTTATTTCATACGCAATTTTTTTGACAACATGAATATTGTATATTTTATACATACAAAAAAATGTTGTTTCCGTTGTACACACAAAATCATGTCAAAACGAATACACACGATTCAGTTCAGCGATTCAAGCAATTACAACACGAATCAACATTTCAACAATTATACATACAACGTAAACATGAAATAAATATAGCTTCATATCTGAAATAAATAATTAAATTTGATTTTTTAAAAATAGAAATCTCACCAGATCTGGTTATTTCTGATTTTCATTTCATATACAACAAAAATATTCTATCGAATAAATAGGCCAATGAACAGCATCATACAGTTAAATTCAAATCACGAACATTCAAGCAGCATACAGTTAAAATATAACACGGTAATAATTAATTTGTTTTTAATTATTAAAGAGGAAAGCCCTAACTTCCCCTGTCTCCGAAGAGAAGAGAAAAATTGAATTACTTTGAGGACAAAACGAATCCGAACACAAACAGAAGAACATTTCATTGCTTATTACAACAATTCCATCAGAATACAAGAATATACAAAGTATGCATAAATAAAATACATTCGATAAATATCAGAGATTTAAATACATTACTGTAGCAGAAAAATAATACAAAACATAACTTAAAGAAATACACGGATACAGAGCTTTCTGAATATCACTTCAGCTATAAACCAGGATCCTGTGAATATAAATTTGCAAAACCAAAACTACTAGCTACCCGTGCGGAAAATAAGGGCACCCATAGTTTAGGTTAAAACAATAAACTCCAGGTCACTCATGTGACTGGTGTGAGAACTAAAACAATTATTAATCTTTATTTTTGAAGTTAGGTAAATCAAGGGACCACGCCGTATAACACGGAACGGGTTTCATCCCAAGAATACCAGTGCATAAAACAAACAGCGCAATGCTAAATAAAGAAAAATGAAGCTATTATAAGACCCAGGTCCCATCACATAATGCAACGCAAGCCGGAGGATAGGGTTTTACCTTCTAATAACCAAAGAATGATTGATACGCTAAATTTCATCTTTTATTATTAATATAAGTGAAGAAAACAACTTCAATCATAATGTATAAATCATAGACGGCATAAGTGCCCCACACCACTATGTCACCATACTAGGTTCTACAAATAAAACCAAAATGTCACATATGGAAAATTGGATTTCCATCATGAGTCGAGGCAAGGGGCAAGCTCCTCTCCATTCGAGACACTCTAGCAAATGTCTCAGGACCACACACAATGATCCTTGGAATCGGTTGGGCCGGTCCTCTCTTACTTTTAGGGATTGGCAATTCCTGAACACACGTTTCCCGGTCCTATCAGACCTATATCTGAGGCGCCTCGCATTCCAACAACCACACAGGTGAAAATAATATTAACGTCAGGGCTGGTAAGTCACTTACACCACTGTAGCTAGAAAGAAATGTCGTGTTCTCCCAATGGTCCTTATCCGTTTTTAACTCATACCGAGGTGTGAGGCTCGTGAATTAACGCTATACACAAAGCTATGCCACACAGGCCGTGCTTTGATCATCAACCACAAGACTTTGCTTTTCAACGGAAGCCTTGATCATTTTCCACTTAGGCATGCCACATAGGCAATTCATGCCATGCGATTGATATCGATCAATATATAACCTCTGAGGTCGTACGTCTCAGAGAAGGGCGTTAAGCAAGAGAATAAATTCTCCACCGCCAAAGAGATATATATTTAATAGAAATCAATCACACAAAATAAAATCCAATGTCAGACACACAGTCCATTTACAAGTTCGTTCTGGGTCTGAACGAAACCGGAGGGACCTTATTCCTCGCATATCCATCGATCTCTAGGTACGTCTGGACGATCACCAACTGATTCCCTCCTCTTGGGTGTACAACCCAATCAAGATCATCAATAATCATCCAAACAATGCAAAGAACTCTGGTCTTCAACCACCGTCTTCATCTTCGACTTATCGTCGAATCGGTTATTCAGAATGGGTATAAACCCGACCTTTCCAAATAACCCGCGTATATAATAAACAAGTGTTACACAAACGGAACATACGCCTCATTCCAATTCAGAATATTATTTATTCAAATATTCACATTCTTAGGGAAAGGTTCCCATTAATTTTATCAAAGATAAAGTCTTTTAAATTTATTCTTTAATCTTCCTTTGGATATCATTTCAAACCATATTATGGTTTTTCAATCTAGTCGGGATTAGCGGACCACACCGAAGTAATTATTTATTTTATTTCCCAATCCCAACCTATTCATCCCATGGAGAAAAACTGGTAGTACTTCATATCTAACACCACTTTGTTATCGGTAAATATAAATTACCATTTCACGTTCAAACCTAATTAAGATTTAACTATCGCTTTGGAGCAAAACTGGAGATACTCCATTCTCGATCATTTCAATCTAATTAAAGATTCATTAAAACTCCACTTAGCTTTAATCTTCCCAAAAATCAATATTAATGATTATTTAACTTGGGAATCATATCCTGTCTTTAACTGGGTTAAAGAACTAATATCATTTAAAACACGGTGCATGATAAACCCAAAATCACATTCCATTCCATTACCCTCTAACCGCAAATTAGCAAGTGAACAATTCCCTAAGTATTAACCCCGAAGGCCGAAACCAACATCAGATCAATAACCAGGAAACCATTCTACTTAGCTAACCTTCAATTAGTTTCTAATTTTCACACGGGGTTTAAGAACAGTGTTACTGAAGACACCGTTCATGACAAACCTGAAATCCCATTTGATATCAAATACAAGGCTCTGAATAGAAAATATATTGGCTTATATTCAATATCAAATTCTGAGACCAACAAATATCGTATTGGAAATAACGATATAAATATATCTTTCAAATTTCCACAACCATATCTGTATAATTACGAAATTCAACATCGAAATATTTCGAAGATAATTTCGATTCAAATCCATTCCAATTCGTATATTGTAAATTCTGATTATTTTTAAAACCACTTCAAATCCAATTTATTTATTCAAAAATATTGGATTATAATTCTAGTTCATAACTAGTTCATTTCGATAAAAATATATATATTTATCCCAACAAATGTGGAATTTTTCATCCCAGTTCTTTCCAATTCAAATATTATGATTTTACACAAATTATTAATATTTTTAATAATTTTATCAAGGCTCGTACAGTCGGTTTACAATAACGGCCACCGAAATGCACTTATAGCGACCTTTTCCAAATTTGATTTGGACATAATTCCAAATCCAACCGTTAGATATCAAATTTGTAATATTAATTGGAAAGCTCTTTTCGATACGAATCCAACGGTTCTAGTTTTGGGAGAATCCGACGGTCGGATCTCACGTAATGTCAATTCGAAGTCAGTGGTCGAAATTCGCAAATTACCGCGGCGCGGCGCGTTCTTTTGAGGCCTTTTAATATATATAATATATATATTATATATAGTTCATCGATTTCAATTCAAAACGTATTTTATAATTCGTTTTAAATTCGTTTTCAAAAAAATTTCAACTTCATATTCAATTTTAAATCAAAATTGAATATTCCATATCATTAATATATAAATGATAATATTTCCAAAACGTTATATTTTGAAGTCACTTCCTTTTCTATATTCATTATAAAAACAAATATAATTGATATAAATATCGTTCGCATCGAAATGGTGCATCTCTAATCAACACGGCTTTATATATTTCAATAACTTCGTTATTCTACTCAACAAATGAATATTTTCTTCAACACATGAATATTTATTATTTCTTACTTACAATAAAATGTGAATTTTATTGTATAAAATTTCTTCCAACACATGAATCGTTTCAACACATGAATATTCTCAACACATGAGTATTGTCAACACATGACTATTTATTCTGTTCAACACATGAATCTTTATTTTATAATATTCTTTATTTCCTAAATTGGAATGAGGCCCAATCCATTACCATATAATTTTAATTATATGGATTTCATACAACACATGTATATAATAGCAATGATAAATAATCAACCATCATCTAAAGTGCACTACACAAATATCTGTCAACCTATCGATTGACATACAACTAAACAATCGGGATTAGTGTACTTCAATTATCATCCCAATACCCGTGTGGGGTTTCAAATCAACAAACAGTGAATATTATTTGTGCAGTTGGGCGATGTGTAAAATTTATCATCCTAATCAATATTAGTCAAATCAGTGTACATAAACAAATCGTTCGATTTGTAAATGAATATTTATTTATTCACATTCACGTTAAATTTATATTTTTAACGATAACTAATTTATTTCAACACATGAATATTTTTCCATTCATTCCACATCACAATCAATTTTCACAACACAACAAAATCAAACAAGCCGTCCATGGTCTGTGGACAACGGGTGTTGGGTACTGCTAAGCACCGTCTGCATCCTATATATATTTTTAACTAGAAAACAAGAATAAAAGTGAGGAGTTCTCACCAAATAGCTAAACCAAACGCCTCGACTCTTCACATGTAGGAAATCTTCGCCGTGCTCGCCTTTTGTCACTTTCGTTGTCCGTATCCACTGCATATATAAAAATCGCATCTTTATATTGTTGCTATGTATATAAAAATCATATTTTTATAACTATGCTATATGGATAAAAATTCTATTTTTATACCGCTACTATATAGATAAAAAATCTATTTTTATACCGCTACTATGTAGATAAAAATTCTACTTATAACTTCGTACTAATGTAAAAATTATATTTTTATTATTTTAAAAATCAAATCTTTAATTCGCTACATACATATAAAAGATCATATTTTTACATTGCTACTTCTATATATATAAAAATCGAAATTTTATATCATTGCCACACATATAAAAATCATATTTTATATGCTAAAAATCGCATCTTTCTACCTTTAAAAATCTAACCTTTTTATGATTAAAAATATAATCTTTACTTCATTAAAAATCTAAACTTTATATAAATAAAAAATCTAAACTTCATATTGATAAAAATCTAATCTTTTTTCTCTAATCCAAAAATCTAAACTTTTCTTAAGTAAAAATATAATCTTTTATATGGTAAAAATAAAATCTTTCTATATGATAAAAATATAATCTTTCTTCGCTTAAAAATCTCGTCTTTATATTTATAAAAATCAAATCTTTATCATATAAACAAAAATCATATTTCTAGATCACTAATCTCATAATAAAAATCGCATTTTAATTTCTATACTCATATAATAATAGGTCTAATATTTTCATGCTACTTCATATAAAAACTGACTTTTATTTTTAAATTAATTACATTGAATAAATAAAATTAATTAGAGAAAAATAATTAAACAAAATTACAGGGGTTCTACAGGTGGAGTGGCGTTCATAGGAGGACCGGGAGGAGTCGTAGGCTGTGCGGTGATCGCCGGCGGCGCGGAGGTAGGCGTCGTTTTCTGGGTATTTGGGCTTAGGGTTCACGTTGGGGAAGGATGAGGGTGGTGAGAGGGAGAGAGAGGATGCAGGGGTCGTCGGTTAGGGGTCAAGAGAAAGGGGCGGCGGTGTATGGTGCTGGAGGTGGGGGTCACTGGAGGGGGTCCTCAAATCAAAAGAGGAGAGAGAAGGGGCGCTGCAGAGGAGGGGTGTCGGAGCTTGGGGAGGAGGGCAGCGGTCCCCCCTGGTGGCGCCGGAGGCGCGCCAGCCCCGGTGGTCGTTGCGGCGGAAATCCCCCTCCAGTCGCGTTTTGTTGTTTTTTTCCTTTTTTTTCGGTTTTGAACTGACGGGATAAAGGGGGTGAGGGGCGTTGACTAGGAGGGAGAAGAGAGGGGTTTGATTATTTATGTTTTTATTTATTTTATCCTCCATAAAGTAACTTTAAATTTTGATTTCAAAACGGTACCCACCGCCTGTCATTCCTAGCTAATTACTCCCATTCCGAACACAATGGGATATGTTACGTAGGCCAGTTCGATAGTTTCGATCAGTTTTCGTCAAAATCAAAATATAAATCTATATATTAATTTTGAACGCACATTACAATTTACCGCGGCCACATACGGGCTCTAAAAATTCCAAAAAAATTATTTCTAGCTTCGTATTGACGATACAGTTCTAACAAAACTAATTTCGTCAAATTCTAAGATCGTTTGAAAAATGGCCATTTTCTGGTCGATCAAAATTTACTAAAACTGTCGAAACACGTTTTACTTCGCCACTCTCACATATTGATTCGAAAAATTATGAATTTTGAATCCTAGCAATAATTTGACATCCCGGATCCAACAAAAGTGGTTTCGTCAAAAACCGAGGCCGTTTGCAAAATTCCCTTTTTTAAGGGCCAGAATTCCATAACGACTATTCTGAATTTTCAACTGGGTGTAACTTTTGATTCCCGCTATGAAATTTCAATTTTTCGAATTCGTTGGAAATATATTTTCAAATAGATTCTAATATTTTTGGTTTCGCCAAAATCCGGTTTATTTTGAATTCCGTACATCCATTTGAATTCTGAAATCGAATTTTCAAACTACCGCGGCATTTTCAATTCCTTTTATAATTAAAATAAAATATTTATATTCTAAAGACAATTCAAATAAATATATACGTTCTAATTCTATTCAAAATAAATTTCTCATCGTTATTATTTAAAATAATTCATTTTAAATATTCAAAATTCATTAAAATTGCCAAAATAAAATTTTTAAATTGGCTCAGATTTTCCAGGGTGTTACATTCTCCCCCACTTAAAACTTTTCGTCCCCGAGAGGAACGAAGCATAAAGTTGTTTTACAAACCAACTCAACATTCATTATTTTCATTATGGCTTAAGTTCTTCAACTTTTCAGTTTATAAGAACTTTTCAAATTCTTCAAAAATTTGGCTAACACCCTAAATTTTCGAAAAATTTCGCCATAACCTCCCCTGCACCAGGAGCTACGAGATATTTCAAATAGCCTCCCATGGCCCTCACCAATCCAAAAGAAAAAGAAAAAGCCAAGCGGCTAGCCAATCGGCTCATAAAATCATCAAATCCCCATGAAATACTAAAATGTACCTATTTGTCGGGAAAACAATTTTATTCCTCTTCTCTAGCCTCCTTGCTATGACCTGTTCAATGGATATACATATATATGCATGCAATTGTAATCATTTTTCAATACAGTTCAATATTTGGTTCAATTTGGCACAATGGTTCAAAATTTTAATAAATGAAACCAATAATCAAACAACACAATCAGCAATCAATTAGTGGATTATTGTTTCAAATTCATAATTTTGATATATTTACATAAAATCATGTTTTTGACGCCAAGTCACAACAATAAACCCTATCTAGTTTTGATTCTCACACCAGTCTGATGGAAATATATAGATATCTCACTTTCGAAGCTCGAACATAAATGCTGATGATGTTTCGAACCACCATAAGAACATCTCTGGGCTACTAGAGTGCGGTTCTACATCAATCCAGTATATTAAAACTTCGAATATACGTTCATGACGCATATACGCAAAATCTTTATATACTCGATTGTCCAAGATCAATACAAATAAAATATTCAAATATGTAAAAAATGGTTTAAATTTTCAAAACAAAATTGGTTTTCAAAATTTTATTTCAAAATTTTCACTCTTTACCCTCGTTCTAGGACACTACTGATCCCATCTCTAACGAGTCATTCTCATTGGATATTACTAATCCAATCTCTGATGAATCCTTTTGTTTGGTTCTAATTTGCCTTGTTCTCGAGCTCTGTAAACCAAAGCTCTGATACCAAATGAAGCGACCCGAACTTCCCCTGTCTCCGAAGAGAAGAGAAAGAACGAATTACTTTGAGGACAAGATGAATCCGAACACAAATAGAAGAACATTTCACGGCTTATTACAACAATTCCATCAGAATACAAGAATATACAGAGTATGAATAAATAAAATACATTCGATAAATATCAAAGATTTAAATACATTACTGTAGCGGAAAAATAATACAAAACATAACTGAAAGAAATACACGGATATAGAGCTTTCCGAATATCACTTCAGCTATAAACCAGGATCCTGTGAATATAAATCTGCAAAACCAAAACTACTAGCTGCCCGTGCGGAAAATAAGGGCACCCAGAGTTTAGGTTAAAACGATAAACTCCAGGTCAGTCATGTGATTGGTGTGAGAACTAAAACAGTTATTAATCTTTATTTTTAAAGTTAGGTAAATCAAGGGACCATGCCGTATAACACGGAATGGGTTTCATCCTAAGAATACTAGTGCATAAAACAAACAGCGCAATGCTAAATAAATAAAAATGAAGCTATTATAAGACCCAGGTCCGATCACACAATGCAACGCAAACCGGACGATAGGGTTTTACCTTATTATAGCCAAAGAATGCTTGATACACTAAATTTCATCTTTTATTATTATTATAAGTGAAGAAAACAACTTCAATCATAATGTATAAATCGTAGACGGCATAAGTGCCCCATACCACTATGTCGCCATACTAGGTTCTACAAATAAGACCGAAATGTCACATATGGGAAATTGAATTTCCATCATCAATCGAGGCAAAGGACAAGCTCCTCTACGTTTGAGACACTCTAGCAAATGTCTCAGGACCACACACAGCGATCCTTGGAACCGGTTTGGCCGGTCCTCTCTTACTTATATAGATTGGTAATTCCTGAACACACGTTTCCCGGTCCTATCAGACCTATATCCGAGGCGCCTCGCATTCCAACAACCACACAGGAGAAAATAATATAAACATCAGGGCTGGTAAATCAGACACCACCGTAGCTAGAAAGAAACATCGTGTTCTCCCAACGGTCCTTATCCCGTTTTTAACTCATACTGAGGTGAGAGGCTTCCGAATTAACGCTATACACAAAGCTATGCCACACAAGCCGTGCTTTGATCATCAACCACAAGACTTTGCTTTTCAATGGAAGCCTTGATCATTTGCCACTTAGGCATGCCACAAAGGCAATTCATGCCATGCGATTGATATCCATCAATATATAACCCCTGAGCTCGTACGTCTCAGAGAAGGGCGTTAAGAAAGAGAAAAATTCTCTGCCGCCAAACAGATATATATTTAATAGAAATTAATCACACAGAATAAAATCCAACGTCAGAGACACAGTCCATTTACAAATTCGTTCTGGGTCTGAACGAAACCGGAGGAACCTTATTCCTCGCTTATCCATCGATCTCCGGGTACGTTTGGACGATCATAAACTGATTCCCTCCTCTTGGGTGTACAGCCCAATCAAGATCATCAATAATCATCCAAACTATGTGAAGACCTCTAGTCTTCAACCACCGTCTTCATCGTCGACTTATTGTCAAATCGGTTATTCAGAATGGGTATAAACCCGACCTTTCCAAATAACACACGTATATAATAAACAAGTGTTACACAAACGCAACATACGCCTCATTCCAATTCAGAATATTCTTTATTAAAATATCCACATTCTTAGGGAAAGGTTCCCATTAATTTTATCAAAGATAAATTCTTTTAAATTTATTCTTTAATCTTCCTTTGGATATCATTTCAAACCATATTATGGTTTTTCAGACTAGTCGGGATTAGCGAACCACACCGAAGTAATTATTTATTTTATTTCCCAATCCCAACCTATTCATCCCATGGAGCAAAACTGGTAGTACTCCATATCTAACACTACTGTGTTATCGGTAAATACAAATTACCATTTCACGTTCAAATCTAATTAAAGATTTAACTATCTCTTTGGAGCAAATCTGGTGATGCTCCATTCTCGATCATTTCAATCTAATTAAAGATTCATTAGAACTCCACTTAGCTTTAAACTTCCCAAAAATCAATATTAATGATTATTTAACTTGGTAATCATATCCTGTCTTTAACTGGGTTAAAGAACTAATGTCATTTAAAACTCGGTGCACGATAAACCCAAAATCACATTCCATTCCATTACCCTCTAACATCAAATTAGCAAGTGAACAATTACCTAAGTATTAACCCCGAAGGCCGAAATCAGATCAATACCCAGGTAACCATTCGACTTAGCTAACCTTCAGTTAGTTTCTAATTTTCACACGGGGTTTAAGAACAGTGTTATTGAAGACACCGTTCACGACAAGCCCGAAATCCCATTTGATATCAAATACAAGGCTCTAAATAGAAAATATATCGGCTTATATTCAATATCAGATTCTGAAACCAACAAATATCGTATTGGAAATAACGATATAAATATATCTTTCAAATTTCCACAACCATATCTGTATAATCACGAAATTCAACATCGAAATATTCCGAAGATAATTTCGATTCAAATCCATTCCAATTCGTATATTGGAAATTCTGATTATTTTTAAAACCACTTCAAATCCAATTTATTTATTCAAAAATATTGGATTATAATTCTAGTTCATAACTAGTTCATTTCGATAAAAATATATTTTTATCCTTACAATTGTGGAATTTTTCATCCCAGTTCTTTCCAATTCAAATATCATGATTTTACACAAATTATTAATATATTTAATAATTTTATCAAGGCCCGTACAGTCGGTTTTCAATAACGGCCACCGAACTACGCTTACAGCGACCTTTTCCAAATTTGATTTGGACATAATTCCAAATCCAACCGTTAGATTTCAAATTTCTAATATTCATTGGAAAGCTCTTTTCGACACGAACACAACGGTTTCGGTTTCAGGAGAATCCGACGGTCGTATCTCCCGTAATGTCAATTCGAAGTCAATGGTCGAAATTCGCGAACTGCCGCGGCGCGGCGCGTTCTATTCAGGCCTTTTAATGTATATATAATATATATATATATTATATATACTTCATCGATTTCAATTCAAAATATATTTTATAACTCGTTTTAAATTCGTTTTCAAAACAATTTCAACTTTATATTCAATTTTAAATCAAAATTGAATATTCCATATCATTAATATATAAATGATAATATTTTCAAAACGTTATATATTGAAATCACTTCCTTTTCTATATTCATTATAAAAATGAATATAATCAATATAAATATCGTTCGCGTCGAAATGGCGCATATCTAATCAACACGGCTTTATATATTTCAATAACTTCGTTATTCTGTTCAACAAATGAATATTTTCTTCAACACATGAATATATACTTTATTCAACACATGAATATTTATTATTTCTTACTTACAATAAAATGTGATTTTTATTGTATAAAATTTCGTTCAACACATGAATCGTTTCAACACATGAATATTCTCAACACATGAGTATTGTCAACACATGACTATTTATTCTGTTCAACACATGAATCTTTATTTTATAATATTCTTTGTTTCCTAAATTGGAATGAGGCCCATTCCATTACCATATAATGTTAATTATATGGATTCCATACAACACATGTATATAATAGCAATGATAAATAATCAACCATCATCCAAAGTGCACTACACAACTATCAGTCAACCTATCGATTGACATACAACTAAACAATCGGGATTAGTGTACTTCAAATATCATCCCAATACCCGTGTGGGGTTTCAAATCAACAAACAGTGAATATTATTCGTGCAGTTGGGCGATGTGTAAAATTTATCGTCCCAATCAATATTAGTCAAATTAGTGTACATAAACAAATCGTTCGATTTGTAAATGAATATTTATTTATTCACACTCACATTAAATTTATGTTTTTAACGAGAAATAATTTATTTCAACACATGAATATTTTTCCACTCATTCCACATCACAATCAATTTTCACAACATAACAAAATCAAACAAGTCGTCCATGATCTGTGGACAACGGGTGTCGGGTGCTGCTTAGCACCGTCTGCATCCTACTATGTATTTTTAACTAGAAAACAAGAATAAAAGTGAGGAGTTCTCACCAAATAGCTAAACCAAATGCCTCGACTCTTCATATGTAGGAAATCTTCGCCATGCTCGCCTTTTGTCACTTTCTTTTTCCGTATCCACTACATATATAAAAATCGCATCTTTATATTGTTGCCATGTATATAAAAATCACATTTTTATTACTACGCTATATGGATAAAAATTCTATTTTTATACCGCTACTATATAGATAAAAATTCTATTTTTATACCGCTACTATATAGATAGAAATTATATTTTTAACTTCGTACTTATATAAAAATTATATTTTTATTATTCTAAAAATCAAATCTTTAATTCGCAACATACATATAAAAGATCATATTTTTACATTGCTACTTCTATATATATAAAAATCGAATTTTTATATCGTTGCTACACATATAAAAATCATATTTTTATTTTCTAAAAATCGCATCTTTCTACCTTTAAAAATCTAACCTTTTTATGATTAAAAATATTATCTTTACTTCATCAAAAATCAAAACTTTATATAAATAAAAATCTAAACTTCATATTGATAAAAATTTAATCTTTTTTCTCTAATCTAAAAATCTAAATTTTTCTTAAGTAAAAATATAATCTTTTATATGGTAAAAATAAAATCTTTCTATATGATAAAAATATAATCTTTCTTCGCTTAAAAATCTCATCTTTATATTTATAAAAATCAAATCTTTATCATATAAACAAAAATCATATTTTTAGATCGCTAATCTCATATTAAAAATACGATATTTTTATTTCTATACTCATATAATAATAGATCTAATTTTTTCATGCTACTTCATATAAAAACTGACTTTTATTTTTAAATTAATTACATTGAATAAATAAAATTAAGTAGACAAAAATAATTAAATAAGCTTACAGGGGGGTCTACAGGTGGAGTGGCGGTCATAGGAGGACCAGGAGGAGTCGTAGGGGGTGCGAGGGTTGCGGGGATCGCCAGCGGCGCGGAGGTTGGTGTCGTTGTCTGGGTATTTGGGCTTAGGATTCACGCTGAGGAAGGATAAGAGTGGTGAGAGGGTGAGAGAGGAGGTAGGGGGCGTCGGTCAAGAGGAATGGGCGGCGGGGTATGGTGCTGGAGGTGGGGCTCACGGGAGGGGGTCCAAAAATCGGAGGAGGAGAGAGAAGCGGTGCTGCAGAGGTGGGGTGTCGGGGCATAGGAAGGAGGACTACGGTCCCCCCTTAGTGGCGGCGCCGGAGGCACGCCAGCCCCGGTGGCCGTGGCGGCAGAAATCCCCCAACCCTCTAGTCGCGTTTTGTTGTTTTTTAAATTTCGGATTTGAACTGATGGGATAAAGGGGGTGAGGGGTGTTGACTAGGAGGGAGAAGAGAGGGGTTTAATTATTTATATTTATTTATTTATTTTATCCTCCATAAAGCAACTTTAAATTTGGATCTCAAAATGGGACCCACTGTCTGTCGTTCCTAGCTAATTACCCCTATTCCGAACACAATGGGATATATTACGTAGGCCAATTCGATCGTTTCGATCAGTTTTTGTCAAAATCAAAATATAAATCAATATATTGATTTTGAACGCACGTTTCAATTTACCGGGGCCACATACGGGGTCTAAAAATTCCAGAAAAATTATTTCTAGCTTCATATTGACGATACGGTTCTAACAAAACTAATTTCGTCAAATTCTGAGACTGTTTGAAAAATGGCCTTTTTCTAGTCGATCAAAATTGACTAAAACTTTTGAAACACGTTTTACTTCGCTGCTCTCACATATTGATTCGAAAAATTACGAATTTTGAAACCTAGCAATAATTTGACATTCCGAATCCAACAAAGTGGTTTCGTCGAAAACCGAGGTAGTTTGCAAAATTCCCATTTTTAAGGGCTAGAATTCCATAGCAACTATTTTGAATTTCAACTGGGTGCAACTTTTGATTCCCGCTATGAAATTACAATTTTTCGGATTCGTTGGAAAGATATTCTCAAATAGATTCTTATATTTTTGGTTTCGCCAAAATCCGATTTATTTTCAATCCTGTACATCCATTTGAATTTTGAAATCGAATTTTCAAACTACCACGCTATTTTCAATTCCTTTTATAATTAAAATAAATTATTTATATTCTAACGACGATTCAAATAAATATATACGTTCTAATTCTATTCAAAATAAATTTCTCGTCGTTATTATTTAAAATAATTCATTTTAAATATTCAAAATTCGTTAAAATTGCCAAATTAAAAATTTTAAATTGGCTCAGATTTTCCGGGTTTTACACTATGGTCGACCTGTTCTACCCAGGTCGACCTCCAGGTCGACCCTAGTGTCGACCTGGGTCCTGGGCGGGAATTTTTCTGCCAAGCACGGGTGTCTGTTTTGAATTTCGAATCTGAATTTTTGAATTTCCGGCTGGTTTTTATTGAAACTTCTGAAGGCCATATCTTCTTCATACGGAGTCTGACTTACGCAAACTTGGACTCTATTCCAAACAGAATTTCGAGACGAACGCAAAGGCGTAACCCGTTTTGTAACAACCCGTATTTTAATAACGTGTTATAACTATAAATCAAGGCAGAATTAAATTTTAAAATAAGAATCAAGGGAAATAGATTACGCCATTACGTTCGTTTCGAAATTCTACTTGAAAACGAGTCCGAGTTTGCGAAAATCGGAGTCCGTATGACTAAGATATGGCTCTCCAAAGTTTCAGAAAATTCCGGAGTTCAAAACATTTCGAATTCAAGTTCAAAATTCGAATTTCAAAACCCAGACAGACTGGTCGGGAAAAATCCCGCCAGCACCCAAGTCGACTGGGGAGTCGACTCGGCAGTCGACCCCCCCGGACCAAGTCGACTGGGCAGTCGACTTGGGTGTCGACCTGGTCACCTAGCCTGTTTTTGGAATAGATGTATCTAGTCTCGTTGCCTGTCCAGGTTCAACCCCCTAAACCCTTTATAAACAGCACCTGACCCTAGACTCTCTATCACATTCTTATTTGGCCTTATGCTGCTGAAGTTCTGACTAGAAGATAGAGAACAAGGAGGCTATTCAAGACTTCGTTAAAGCTACGTTGATTTGGGGATTTGCTAGAGATTCTTCTTCTACTCTTTTGCTTTCTCATTCTCTAGACCACAATCTGTAAGCCCTTTGTCACTCTTAGATCTAAACTGTAAATTTAACATGAACATGATGTAAACTAAAATTATGCCTAAACATGATAACTAGGTTGGATCTACCATGGTATATCTTTGATCTATGACTATCCCTTTTTGATCTGTTATTTTGGATCTAGTTTTGTACACCCTAGATCTATTCATCTTAAATTTTGACTTGCGGAATATTAGTATGAACTTGATTTGGACATATTCACGTTTAATCTAAAACCCCTCATGACCTTTATCTTGACATGCCTGTGATGTTGAAATTATTATTGGGGTTACTATCTTATGTCAATCCTTTACAATGTCTATCACCATATTTTGCCAAGTTAATGTTGAGACCCTATTTCATATGCCTGTAATGTTATAATCATCATGCTTAACTTGTGAACACCTTTGCCATCCTATGACTATCCTTTTTGTGTTATATCCATATTTTGACATGTTGTATTAATGCGAATTCACGTACGTTGGGGATACGTTTTGGGGTAGATTAGGAAAACTTGAAATTGGCTATGGAATTGACATGATATGACATGAAAACTTGACATGAGAATAATCTTGAAAACATGAATTTGGGTACATGACAATTAGATAACTTGAAAGTGGCCAACTCGAGGTTGGGTTGAATTTGCAACGTTAATCTGCCCGGAACCGCCCGACAAATCCAGTAGTTGCAAATAATAGGACCCAATGTGGGTAGTTGGTCATATAGCACTTTAAACCCGAGGTTAGACTAGGTTATGGTGTAAAGCTGCCCGGACCCGCCCGACACATCCAGTAACCATAACCAAGTCTAATGTGAGACGTTGGGGTGCGTTAAGTAAATTAATGCCACATGGTAAGGTTAAGTCATGGACCATTTGAATACACTTAACCAATTTGATACATGTTTGGATAGGGTTAAGTCATGACCTTTTTAATGACAATACTTAACCCATTAGAAATCCTAGCCATGTGGTCCCTTTCAGCAGTAACCCACTTAGAAGTATCACGATACCCTGGGGACTAGGCAGGGTAGGGCATGATTACTGGGCTGATTGTAAGCAACCAAGAATAACGGCTGAGTAAGGTGCGCCAATGTAGGTTCAGGCGGACTAGGGTCATGCACTTAGTACGAAGTTGAAAAAGTAGGCATGGGCACCCGTAGTACTACATTGTGCGTGCTTGATTTGTGTCAGTGGTTGACACACTAGGACCTGATACACCCTAAGGTGGACCTAGCACAGTTAGTTTGGACTGTTGGACTGTTGGACCCCGTATAACACCGACACACGATGAGTAAAGCCGATCGATTAGGATGGACTGTTGGACCCCGTATTGGGTCATTTCATGTTATTGGGTTTAGGGATCATTTCTGGATTTATACTTGACATGGATTTGGACACTAGTACAGTTAGTTTTATAAAGAAGCATTTTTCAAGAAAAGTTTTATTCCCCAAAAGCCATTAGCACTTTCCTTGTTTCCTCGTTTGAATCTTTTTCTTTTCGTTTTTCAGCATGGCTGATCTTAACCTTCCCGAGGGAGTACCCATACCCAGATGGTTCCGAAGGTACTTGGAAGCTAGGGCCAACGATGCGGGCCCGGCAGACATCCCTCCTCCTCCTCCTCCAGCAGCTGCGGTTCCTCCTCCTCATCCTGGCACCGCCTTCGCCAAAATATGCAAAGACTTTATAGGAATGGGCTGCAAGAACTTCCTTGGAACTGAGACCTTCGCTGAGGCACGAAACTGGTTAAAGGAGACTGAAGACCTGATCGTTATCTTCGATATGGAGGATCATAAGAAAGTTCGGTTGGCAGCATGGTTGTTGAAAGAGGAAGCTGCATTTTGGTGGGAAGTCACCAACGCTACCAAACCAATTGAGACTTGGGCAGACTTTAGAGAGAGGTTTGGGCTTAAATTCTTATCGTCAGCAGAAGCAAACCTTCAGATGGAGAGGTTCCTGGCACTCAAGCAAGGGGACATGTCTGTTACACAGTACGTGAATAAGTTTAATCAGCTTGCTCGGTTTGGTTTGGACTTAGTCAACACGGCTAAGAAGAAGGCTCTACGATTTGCTCGAGGATTGAGTGAGGCACTCCACACTATGGCCATGACTCATGTGCTTATGGGGGCGACCTTTGAAAGCTTGGTGAATATGGCCCTACTTCATGAGGAAGACAAGGGTGACAAAAAGGAGGTTAAGCCTAATGAGACTCAGAACAAGAAGGTTGACTTCAAGAAGGGAGGAAACAAGAATAACAAGGGCAACAACAACAATGCTAACAAGCCACGTGAGATGAGGAAGTGCAACTTTTGTGGTATCACGGGACATATAGCTAAAGGCTGTAGGAGGAAGAAAAGAAAGTTGGGTGAATGCTTTCACTGTGGGGATACTGGACACATCAGTAAGGATTGCCCTAAGAAGCAAGGACAGGGGCAAGGGCAGACACAGCGAGCAGGACCTTCTGGAGGGCAGTTGCAGGCTCTCAACACAACTCCATCTCTTGACCGAGGTAGTAATATTTCTGTAGAAAGCCTTGTTTACATTTCTGAATTTCCTATTCGAACCTTATTTGACTCTGGCGCATCGCATAATTTTATCTCTTCTGATATTGTTGAAAATCTACACTTAAGTACTAGTCTAGTTGATGATCCCGTTAGTGTTTCAAATCCGATTGGGGGCTCCGCCCATTTATCCATGATTTGTGTTGATTTGAGGATCTCCATCTTAAGCGTAGAATTCACGTGTAATGCTTATGTTCTCGGATTCATGGGATATGGTTTAATTCTGGGCATGGATTGGTTGTCCAATTATGGAGCCATCCTTGATTGTGAATGAAGGGTAGTGAGGCTCATGACATGCCTTGGTAATACCCTTGAACTTTCTTGTAACCCGAAGGGTCCGGTCATGTTATGTTATCTTGAATCTCTCGACTCGTCCGTCAACAATTTGCACTCCGTGAGAATAGTCCGAGAATATCAAGATATCTTTGACGAGGTGAAGGGTTACCCCCTAAACGCGAGATAGACTTCCGAATTTATCTTGTTAATAATGCCAAGCCTGTTTCATTGCCCGTTAGGCATATGGCCCCGCGAGAAAGAAGAGAGCTCAGTAAACAAGTCAAGGAGTTGCTCGAGAAAAATTTCATTTGGCGAAGCATTTCTGAATGGGGTGCTCCGGTGGTATTCGCTACTAAGGCGGATGGTTCGCTTCGTCTGTGCGTAGATTATTGTGAGTTAAACAAGCCGACGAAGAAGAATAGGCACCCACTACCAAGAATTGATGATTTTTTTGACCAGCTTGTGGGAGCATCTGTTTTCTCTCAACTCGATCTAGCCACAGGATTCCATCAACTTAGAGTGGCTGAGGATAGCATTGAAAAAACTGCATTTAGGACTCCAGATGGGTTCTTCGAATGGCTCGTCATGCCGTTTGGGTTAACGAATGCACCCGCGTACTTTGTAGATCTGATGAGTAGGGTGTTTTGGGAGTTCCTTAACAAGTTCGTGGTGGTTTTTGTGGACGATATTCTAATCTTCTCAAAGGATGAAGTAGAGCATGCTAGACACCTCAAGGAAGTCATGGATACGCTTAGAGCACACCTGTTAAAGGCTAAGTTCTCCAAATGCCAGTTTTGGAGGGAGGAAGTTCGGTTTCTTGGGCACGTAGTTTCTAAGCAAGGTTTAGCCGTGGACCCCGCAAAGGTTGTTGCGGTGCAAGACTGGAAAATTCCGAAGAATGCAACAGAGGTGAGAAGCTTTCTCGGTTTGGCGGGCTTTTGTAGGAAGTTCATTAAGGACTTCGCTAAGATTTCAGCCCCTCTTACTAAGTTAACAAAGAAAAACCTACCGTTTTCATGGGACACGGAATGTGAGATTGCTTTCCAGAGACTCAAGAGAGCCCTCGGCACAGCTCCAGTTTTAGCATTACCCGATGGAGGAAAAATGTTTACGGTGTACACAAATGCGTGCGGAACGGGATTAGGCGCTGTCCTAATGCAAGAAGGAAGAGTGATATGCTATGGGGGTAGACAACTTAAAGTTCATGAGAAGAACTATCCCACACATGACTTGGAGTTAGCCGCGATTGTTTTTGCACTTAAAGCTTGGCGCCATTATCTCCTAGGGGAGAGATTCGAGCTGTATACCGACCACAAATCGCTTAAGTATCTCTTTTCGCAAAAAGATTTGAATCTGAGACAGCAGCGGTGGATGGAATTCTAGGCCTCATATGATTTCGATATAACTTATACCCCTAGCAAGGGTAACGTGGTGGCGGATGCACTAAGTAGAAAAAGGTTGACTTTGAGCCCCTTATTTGTTGAAAGAAAATCTAGAGTTTATAGAGACCTTTGATTTTACGCATGATGTTGAGTCATTGACTGGTACATTAGCATCTCTTGAGCTAAGACCTACGCTTCTAGATCAAGTAGGGACTTCGCAGAAAGAAGACCCACAGATAGTCAGAATCATGGACATGTTAATCAGTGGTGAGACATCAAGTCACCTTGGTAGGTATGCCATTGATGACAAAGGATGGCTAAGGCGCGATGGAAGGCTATGTGTTCCAATAGTGGGAGACTTAGTAAATAAAGTTCTCGAAGAGGAGCATCACTCGAAGATGACAAAACATCCCGGAGGGGATAAGATGTACAGAGATATGAAACTCATTTTCTTTTGGGCTGCAATGAAGAAGGACATGGCAAAATTCGTTTCAAAGTGCATGGTGTGCCAACAAGTAAAGGCCGAATCTAAGAAGCCCAGTGGGCTATTACATCCTTTGGAGGTCCCGCAATGGAAGTGGGAAAGTATCTCGACGGATTTCGTGGATGGATTGCCTAGGTCGAGGAAGGGGAATACTAGCATATGGGTCATTGTTGATAGACACACGAAGAGTGCTCACTTCATTCCGGTGAAAAGCAAAAGGACTTCATCATGGCTAGCGTCTGTTTACCTTCAAGAGATAGTATGGTTGCACGGGGTTCCTTCTAGCATAGTCAGTGACCGTGACCCAATTTTCACTAGCCAGTTTTGGAATAGTCTGCAAGAAGCAATGGGTACGCAACTTAATTTAAGTACAGCCTATCACCCTCAGACGGATGGACAGACCGAAAGGGTAAATAGAGTACTAGAGGATCTTTTGAGGGTATGCATTCTTGATTTTGGTGGTTGTGACAACAAGGAATTTCGCTCGATCCGAATCAGTCGCTAAACTGATCTAGACCTTTCGAAACGCCTGATTGTTTGAGAACACGACAAAATAGAACACAAACAGAAGAACATTTCATTGTTTATTACAACAATTCCATCAGAATACAAGAATATACAGAGTATAAATGAATAAATTACATTCGATAAATATCAGAGATTAAAATAAATTACATAGCAGCGGAAAAACAATATAAAACACAACTGAAAATAATGCACGGATACAGAGCTTTCCGAACATCGTTCCAGCTGTACATCAGGATCCTGTGAATATAAATCTGCAAAACCGAAACTACTAGCTGCCCGTGTGGAAAATAGGGGCACCCAGAGTTTTGGTTAAAACAATAAACTCCAGGTCAGTCATGTGACTGGTGTGAGAACTAAAACAGTTATTAATATTTGTTTTTAAAGTTAGGTAAATCAAGGGACCACGCCGTATAACATGGAACGGGTTTCCTCCCAAGAATACCAGTGCAAAAAACAAACAGCGCAATGCTAAATAAAGAACAATGAAGCTATTATAAGACCCAGATCCCATCACACAATGCAACGCAAGCCGGAGGATAGGGTTTTCCCTTATAATAGCCAAATATGCTTGATACGCGAAATTTCATCTTATATTATTACTATAAGTGAAGAAAACAACTTCAAATATAAATGTATCAATCATAGACGACATGGGTACCATATATCATGTCGCCAATACTAGGCTCTACAATCAAAACCGCAAAATGTCATATTTGGAAATTGGATTTCCATCATGGTGGCTCCTGATTCGAAAGATCGATCGCGTAGTGCCATCTCAACGGCTTACGTCTCGGCTAGAGAAAACACCGTAATGCACATCCGCACTTTTGGGAAATCGATTATCACTGCGGCTTACGTCCCGGCGAGAGAAAACACCGCTTACCCTATCCCTATGAGCACTAAGCTCAATCTCGGTCGACCGAATCCACGACACCACGAAGGTGCCCATCCACGAAAAAAGCATACTGATCAAACCATCAGTTTACCACCATACCGGGGTGTGAGGCTCGCGAATCAACGCTATACACAAAGCCGTGCTATATTAAAGCTGCGCTTTGATCATCATCCACCAAACTTTGCTTTTCAACAAAAGTCTGGATCACTGCATCTCAGCATGCCACACTATCAATCCATATCGTACCACTGATTTCTGCCAATATATAACCTCTAAGCTCGTATGTCTCAGAGAAGGGCGTTAAGCAAGAGAATAAATTCTCCGCCGCCAAACAGATATATATTTAGCAGAGATCAACGAATACAATATAAAGGAATACAATGTCAGACACACCATCTATGTCCGTTCTGGGTTTTAACGAAACCGGAGGCACTTTCCTCGCATATCCGTCGATCTCCAAGCACGTCCGGACGGCTACCACTTCAGCCCCTTCAAGGTAGCTACTCCCATCGTGAGCATCAGTAGCACCCATCCATTCGATGTGAAGATCGTCGGTCTTGCACCGTCTTCGACCTCTTCGACTTATCGTCGAATCGGTTATTCAGAATGGGTATAGACCCGGCCTTTCTGAATAACCCACGTATATAATAAACAATTATTATACAAACACAACATACGCCTCATTCCAATTCAGATATTTACTCTCCTAGGGAAAGTTTCCCATTAATTTTATCAAAGATAAATTCTTTTAAATTTATTCTTTAATCTTCCTTTGGATATCATTTCAAACCATATTATGGTTTTCCAAACTAGTCGGGATTAGCGAACCACACCGAAGTAATTATTTATTTTATTTCCCAATCCCAACCTATTTATCCCATGGAGCAAAACTGTTATTACCCCATAACTAGCACCACGGTGTTATCGGTAAATTTAATTACCATTTCACGTTCAAATCTAATTAAAGATTTAACTATCGCTTTGGAGCAAAATTGGTAATACTCCATTCTCGCTCAATTTCTAAATTTGATAATTCAGATTATCAATTCACAATTCAATTTAATTGCAGATTCATTAAAACTCCTTTTACTGGGTTAAAGAACTAGGTGTTATTTAAAACACAGTTCACGACAAACCCAAATCACATTCTATTTATTATCGGGTTAAAGAACTAGTGTTATTTAAAACACCGTTCACGATAAACCCATTTCAAATCCAATCAAATATATTAGAAATTCCGATTATTTAAAACCCCTTTTTAAATCTAATTTCTTTATTTAAAAATAATTGGGTTTTAAATTTAGTTCAAAACTAGTTCATTTCAATAAAAAATCTATTTTTATCTTTTCAAATATGGAGTTTTTCATCCCAATTTTTCCCAAATCATTTCTTATGATTTTACACAAATTATTACTATTTTTAATAATTTTATTAAGGCCCGTACAATCAATTTCCAACAATGGCCATCGAACTACACTTACATCGACCTTTTTCAAATTTGATTTGGACGTAACTCCAAATCCAACCGTTAGATTTCAAATTTCTAATATTCGTTAGAAAGCTCTTTTCGATAAGAACCCAACGGTTCCGGTTTTAGGAGAATCCGACGGTCGGATCTCCCGTAATGTCCGTTTGAAATAAATGGTCGAAATTCACGAACTGCCACGGCGCGGCGCGTTCTATTCAGGCCATTATATTATATATATAATATATATAATATATACTTCGTCGATTTCTATTTAAAACGAATTATATAAATAGTTTTGAATTCGTTTCAAAAACAATTTCAACCTATATTTCAAATTCAAATCAAAATTGAATTTTCTATTATAAATTCTTCTTACTTTCATTTCTATTTGATTTTGATTTAAATCGATTTTAATTCGATTCGAATTCATTTCGTTTTCTATTTAATTCGAATTCAATTCGTTTTCTATTCAATTTGTTTCGAAATCGTTTTATATTTAATTCATATCGAAATCGTTTTATATTCAATTCATATCGAAATCGTTTTATATTCAATTCCTATCGAAATCGTTTTATATTCAATTCCTATCGAAATCGTTTTCAATTCAATTCAAATTTGTTTTAAATTCAAAAACGAATATAATCGATAAAAAAATCGTTCACGTCAAAATAGCGCATCACTAATCAACACGGCTTTATATTCAACAAATGGATCTATATTTCTTTCAATACACGACTCTATATCTTTGTAAACACACGACTAATCTCAGCGAATGAGTACTGTCCATGTGTGACTATTTTTGTTATGTAATATATTTTATGAAAATTAAGGTATCTATCGTTTGATATTGAATCAGACTCCAACCGTAAATTAGTAAGAGAACGATTTCCTGAATATTAACCCCGAAGGCCGAAACCAACATCAGATCAATATCCAGGAGACCACTCCTCTTATCTATTTTCCAGTTAATTTCTAATTTTATATATTATAAAGATGTAAATTTTATTGTTAAAATATTTCGTTCAACACATGACTAATCTCAACGGATGAGTACAGCCAACACATGAACCTTTATTTTATAGTGATAAAGATATAAATTTTATTGTTAAAATATTTCTTTCAACACATGACTAATCTCAACGGATGAGTACAGCCAACACATGAACCTTTACTTTATAGTGATAAAGATATAAATTTTATTGTTAAAATATTTCGTTCAACACACGACTAATCTCAACGGATGAGTACAGTCAACACATGAACCTTTATTTTATAATATTCTTTACCTTCTAAATTGGAATGAGGCCCAATCAATTACCATATAGCGTTAACTATATGGATTTCCATACAACACATGTATATAATAGCATTGAAAAATAATCAACTATCAACCAAAGTGCACTACACTGTATAAGCATCAAATAAAGATATCTAACGCTTATAACAGCCTGTCAATCAATCGATCGACATATTCAATCAATCACGATGAGTCAACTTCAAATTTCACCCCAACACCCGTGTGGGGTTTCAAACAATCAAACACATATTTTATTTGTGCAGTTGGGCGATGTGTGAAATTTATCGTCCCAATCAATGTCCTTCAAATAGGTGTACATAAACAAACCGTCCGGTTTGTAAATGAATATTTATTTATTCACATTCACTATATTCATATTCACGTTAAAAATTATATTTTTAACGATTAAATATTTTATTTTAACACATGAATTTTTATTCAGTTCATTTACAAAATAAAATGATATTTTTATTTTTCTAACTTGTTTTAGAAAATTTCGGCGGCATAACGGCACGATACTAGAAACGGGACAAGGCCTAGCCTTATCCCCGGTCTGGTGAAGGCCCACGCCATTCACACATCGATTAAATCCATTTCATTTCACCAAACAATTCAATTCAAACCAAATAAACCAGTCCAAACCAAATAAACTAACCAACTACACAACCAAACAATTTAACAAACAAGCCATCCATGGTCTGTGGATGACGGGTGTCGGGTGCTGCTAAACACCGTCTACATCCTAGTATATTTTACAACTTGAAATAAAATTAAAGAGTGAGAAATTCTCACAGAGGTTTCCATTCGTCGTGCTATGCTTTTGAATTGCTGAACCGTCCGGATCTGTTTGAAATTCCAAGGCAGTCCCTTTTCCGCTGTTTATATATAAATAAAAATCACATTTTTATTATCTCTATAATATAAAAATCATATTTTTATAATACTCTTCATATGATAAAAATCATATTTTTTTCTGCCATTCTCTATATAAAAATCCCATCTTTATATATAAAGATCTTATTTTTATATTCGTGTTTATATAATCAAAATCATATTTTAGTTTATATTTTTGAAAACCAAATTCTAGTTCATCCTTTCAAAACCAAATTTTTAAATCACTGTTATATTTTTAAAACTGATTTTAAACTTTGTATATATTTTTAAAACTAATTTAATTATTTTTTATTTTAAAAAACCGTATCTTTTTATTTTTAAATTTACAAAAACAATTCAAATTTATATTGGAACTGCCATTTTACAAACATTGTTATTTATAATAAAAAAAAACACAGGAAAAGCTCACTGTAACCACTTACATTAGGCCATAATCGTTGTTCCCTTTGGTCTTCCTCCCCGCACGCCACCGTGGGGCCCCTTGACGCAGATCTGAACCTTGCCACACCTTCCTCCCTCCAAGGCGCCGCTCCACCCCAAGTCGTTGACCGTGAATCGCCTCCTTCGATCGTGGATTGGAGGTTGAACGGAAAACAGTCGAGGCTCAAATTCTTGGTCAACGCGTCACCCGACAGTCGCGCGCCACCTGGGATGGGCCCACCTCGCCACCGGCTAACTTTCCCCTTCAAATGCCACCGTCTGACATTGCCTGGAGGTAGATCGGAGGTATTGAAATTGGGGAAACGTGAATCGCTCATTATTGGGAGCGGCGGCTAGACTTAGCGGGTCTAGGGTTTTCCTTTGACCAAGTTTGACCCCACCCCTTTTATATAAATATTTTATTTTTATTGAATTCAAAATTATTTTGTTTAGTCTCCTAACTCCAAATCGAACCCAACGAGAGTCGCCCCTAGCTAATTACCCTCATTCTGAACACAACGGGATATGTATCGTAGGCCAATTCGATCTTTACGATCAGTTTTCTTTGAATTTAAAATATAATTATTTATATATTCAATTTTAACGCACATTTTAATTTACCGGGGCCACATACAAACTCTAAAAATTCCAGAAAAATTATTTCTAGCTTCGTATTGCTGATACGGTCCTAACCAAACTAATTTCGTCGAATTCCGAGACCGTTGGAAAAATGGCCATTTTCCAGTCGATTAAAATCAACTAAAACTGGTCAAACGCGTTTTCCTTCGCAGCGCTCACATATTGATTCGAAAAATTACAAAATTTGAAACATAGCAATAATTTGACATCACGGATCCAACAAAAGTGGTTTCGTCGAAATCCGAGGTCGTTTGCAAAATGGCTATTTTTAAGGGCCGAAATTCCATAGCGACTATTCAGAATTTTCAACTGGACATATCTTTTGACCCCCGCTATGAAATTTTGATTTTTCGGATTCTTTGGAAAGATATTCCCAGTTAGATCCTATTGCTTTTAGTTTCACTAAAATCCGGATTGCATTGCACCCAGTATATTCAATTGAAGTTTGAAATCGAATTATCGAACTACCGCGCCATTTTCAATTCTATTTATAATTATAAATAATTATTTATATTCTAACGACGACGTATATAATATATACGTTCGACTTCTGTTCAAAATAAATTTCTCGTCGATATTATTTAAAATAATCTATTTTAAATAATCAAAATTCGCTATAATTGCCAAAATAAAAATTTCAAACTGGCTCGCATTTTACGGGTTGTTACAATCTCCCCCACTTAAAACTTTTCGTCCCCGAAAAGGAACAAAGTCGAAAGTGGTTTGATTAATCAACTCTACGTTCGATCTGGCTTCCATTCTCTAACTTTTCAGTTTCTGAGAATTTTCAAATTCTTCAAAAATTTGGCTAACACCCTAAATTTTCGAAAAATTTCGCCATAACCTCCCCTGCACCGGGAGCCACGGGAAAATCCCGAAATTGCCATATAGGCCTTCTGATCTCAAAAAGAAAAAGAAAAAGCCAATAGGCTCATAAAATCATCATCACCCAAACAAAACAGTAAATTATGATAAATGTGTACCTATTTGTCGGGCAAACAAATTTTATTCTTCTGCTCTAGCCTCCTTGCTGTGACCTGTTCAATGTAAGTATATGTATATGCGAGCAAATGCGATAAATTTTCAATACAGTTCGATGTTTAGTGCTAAATTCAACTTGGTTCAACATTTTCTTACCTTAGTTATATTATACAATACTAATACATTTTAAAACAAAAAGCATAATTACATTCATACAAGCATCATACATACATATATCCAAAACGCTAGTTCATTGCATTAAAACCCAAGTTTCTAGGAAGTCGTGCCTTCTTCTTGCATGATTTCCAAAGTTGATAGCTCCTTTCCATTGGATTTCTTATCACCCTTCTTTAACGGGCAATCTCGGGCTAGATGCCCTACTTCTTTGCATTGAAAGCACTTCTTTTCCTTTCCTAAATTTGTGGGTTTCTTCTTTATCTTCGGACACTTATGTACGAAATGCCCCGTATCTTTGCATTTGAAACACACTATGTCCATTCTCATCATTTTCTCCCTGCTTTTCTTTCGCTCAAGGCACCGAACGGCATAATGTCCTTCTTTTCTGCATATGCGGCAATAAATACCCACGTACGTTCCTAAGTTCAACTCACGTTCTTTTTCTGCTTTCTGGTGAACTCTCCTCGCTTGTTTCGGGGTCATCCAGAATTCAGTATGAGATAAGCCATAGTCGTCCATATCCTATATAATATTTTTAGGATTTTTGTCAAGAGAGTTCGCATTATTTTTCACTTAATAATCATCTTGATTATACTTCATTTATCATTCTAGTATTTTTTTTTAGTTGAATCAATAAACAAACATCACAGCCATCAATCAGTTTGTTGATTAGATTTTCAAATATATATGATTTTTATGTACTCAAAAATCAGATTTCAGTGTCAATTCACAAACAGTAAATTTCAGTTAAGTTTTGTTCTCACACCAGTCGATTGGAAACATATAGAAATCTCACTTTCGAAACTCAAAAACAAGTACTGGCGATAGGGCCCCATCACCAGAATTATTCCCGGGCAACTAGAGTATGATTCTATATCTATCCAGTATATTAAAACCTTGAATACACGCTTGCAAGGCTTATATGCAAAATCTTTATATATTGGATTGTCCAAATTGATTTAAAATAAATAGTCAAACACGTATGATATGATTTAAATTTCAAAACAAAAATGGTTTTTATTTTTAAAATATACTCTTCACACTCGTTCTAGGATACTATAGATCCTACCTCTAACGAGTCATTCTCATTGGATATTACTAATCCAATATCTGATGAATTCTTTCGTTTGGTTCTAATGTGTCACGTTCTCTAGCTCTGTAAACCAGAGCTCTGATACCAACTGTGACAACAAGGAATTTCGCTCGATCCGAATCAGTCGCTAAACTGATCTAGACCTTTCGAAACGCCTGATTGTTTGAGAACACGAGAAATAGAACACAAACAGAAGAACATTTCATTGTTTATTACAACAATTCCATCAGAATACAAGAATATACAGAGTATAAATGAATAAATTACATTCGATAAATATCAGAGATTACAATAAATTACATAGCAGCGGAAAAACAATATAAAACACAACTGAAAATAATGCACAGATACAGAGCTTTCCGAACATCGTTCCAGCTGTACATCAGGATCCTGTGAATATAAATCTGCAAAACCGAAACTACTAGCTGCCCGTGTGGAAAATAGGGGCACCCAGAGTTTAGGTTAAAATAATAAACTCCAGGTCAGTCATGTGACTGGTGTGAGAACTAAAACAGTTATTAATATTTGTTTTTAAAGTTAGGTAAATCAAGGGACCACGCCGTATAACACGGAACGGGTTTCCTCCCAAGAATACCAGTGCAGAAAACAAACAGCGCAATGCTAAATAAAGAACAATGAAGCTATTATAAGACCCAGATCCCATCACACAATGCAACGCAAGCCGGAGGATAGGGTTTTCCCTTATAATAGCCAAATATGCTTGATACACGAAATTTCATCTTATATTATTACTATAAGTGAAGAAAACAACTTCAAATATAAATGTATCAATCATAGACGACATGGGTACCATATATCATGTCGCCAATACTAGGCTCTACAATCAAAACCGCAAAATCTCATATTTGGAAATTGGATTTCCATCATGGTGGCTCCTGATTCGAAAGATCGATCGCGTAGTGCCATCTCAACGGCTTACGTCTCGGCTAGAGAAAACACCGTAATGCACATCCGCACTTTTGGGAAATCTAGTATCACTGCGGCTTACGTCCCGGCGAGAGAAAACACCGCTTACCCTATCCCTCTGAGCACTAAGCTCAATCTCGGTCGACCGAATCCACGACACCACGAAGGTGCCCATCCACGAAAAAAGCATACTGATCAAACCATCAGTTTACCACCATACCGGGGTGTGAGGCTCGCGAATCAACGCTATACACAAAGTCGTGCTATATTAAAGCTGCGCTTTGATCATCATCCACCAAACTTTGCTTTTCAACAAAAGTCTGGATCACTGCATCTCAGCATGCAACACTATCAATCCATATCGTGCCACTGATTTCTGCCAATATATAACCTCTAAGCTCGTTTGTCTCAGAGAAGGGCGTTAAGCAAGAGAATAAATTCTCTGCCGCCAAACAGATATATATTTAGCAGAGATCAACGAATACAATATAAAGGAATACAATGTCAGACACACCATCCATTTACAAGTCCTTTCTGGGTTTGAACGAAACCGGAGGCACTTTCCTCGCATATCCGTCGATCTCCAAGCACGTCCAGACGGCTACCACTTCAGCCCGCTTCAAGGTAGCTACTCCCATCGTGAGCGTCAGTAGCACCCATCCATTCGATGTGAAGATCGTCGGTCTTGCACCGTCTTCAACCTCTTCGACTTATCGTCGAATCGGTTATTCAGAATGGGTATAGACCCGGCATTTCTGAATAACCCACGTATATAATAAACAATTGTTATACAAACACAACATACGCCTCATTCCAATTCAGATATTCACACTCCTAGGGAGAGGTTCCCATTAATTTTATCAAAGATAAATTCTTTTAAATTTATTCTTTAATCTTCCTTTGGATATCATTTCAAACCATATTATGGTTTTCCAAACTAGTCGGGATTAGCGAACCACACCGAAGTAATTATTTATTTTATTTCCCAATCCCAACCTATTTATCCCATGGAGAAAAACTGTTATTACCCCATAACTAACACCACGGTGTTATCGGTAAATTTAATTACCATTTCACGTTCAAATCTAATTAAAGATTTAACTATCGCTTTGGAGCAAAACTGGTAATACTCCATTCTCGCTCAATTTCTAAATTTGATAATTTAGATTATCAATTCACATTTCAATTTAATTGCAGATTCATTAAAACTCCTTTTACTGGGTTAAAGAACTAGGTGTTATTTAAAACACAGTTCACGACAAACCCAAATCACATTCTATTTATTATCGGGTTAAAGAACTAGTGTTATTTAAAACACCGTTCACGATAAACCCATTTCAAATCCAATCAAATATATTAGAAATTCCGATTATTTAAAACCCCTTTTTAAATCTAATTTCTTTATTTAAAAATAATTAGGTTTTAAATTTAGTTCAAAACTAGTTCATTTCGATAAAAATCTATTTTTATCTTTTCAAATATGGAATGTTTCATCCCAATTTTTCCCAAATCATTTCTTATGATTTACACAAATTATTACTATTTTTAATAATTTTATTAAGGCCCGTACAATCGATTTCCAACAATGGCCATCGAACTGCACTTACAACGACCTTTTTCAAATTTGATTTGGACGTAACTCCAAATTGAACCGTTAGATTTCAATTTCTAATATTCGTTAGAAAGCTCTTTTCGATACGAACCCAACGGTTCCGGTTTTAGGAGAATCCGACGGTCGGATCTCCCGTAATGTCCGTTTGAAATAAATGGTCGAAATTCACGAACTGCCACGGCGCAGCGCGTTCTATTCAGGCCATATATATATTATATATATAATATATATAATATATACTTCGTCGATTTCTATTTAAAACGAATTATATAAATAGTTTTGAATTCGTTTCAAAAACAATTTCAACCTATATTTCAAATTTAAATCAAAATTGAATTTTCTATTATAAATTCTTCTTACTTTCATTTCTATTTGATTTCAATTTAAATCGATTTTAATTCGATTCGAATTCATTTCGTTTTCTATTCAATTCGAATTCAATTCGTTTTCTATTCAATTTGTTTCGAAATCGTTTTATATTCAATTCATATCGAAATCGTTTTATATTCAATTCATATCGAAATCGTTTTATATTCAATTCCTATCGAAATCGTTTTATATTCAATTCCTATCGAAATCGTTTTATATTCAATTCCTATCGAATTCGTTTTCAATTCAAATCAAATTTGTTTTAAATTCAAAAACGAATATAATCGATATAAATATCGTTCACGTCAAAATAGCGCATCACTAATCAACACGGCTTTATATTCAACAAATGGATCTATATTTCTTTCAATACACGACTCTATATCTTTGTCAACACACGACTAATCTCAGCGAATGAGTACTGTCCACGTGTGACTATTTTTGTTATTTAATATATTTTATGAAAATTAAGGTATCTATGTTTGATATTGAATCAGACTCCAACCGTAAATTAGTAAGAGAACGATTTCCTGAATATTAACCCCGAAGGCCGAAACCAACATCAGATCAATATCCAGGAGACCACTCATCTTATCTAATTTCTACTTAATTTCTAATTTTATATATGATAAAGATGTAAATTTTATTGTTAAAATATTTCGTTCAACACATGACTAATCTCAACGGATGAGTACAGCCAACACATGAACCTTTATTTTATAGTGATAAAGATATAAATTTTATTTTTAAAATATTTCGTTCAACACATGACTAATCTCAACGGATGAATACAGCCAACACATGAACCTTTACTTTATAGTGATAAAGATATAAATTTTATTGTTAAAATATTTCGTTCAACACATGACTAATCTCAACGGATGAGTACAGTCAACACATGAACCTTTATTTTATAATATTCTTTACCTTCTAAATTGGAATGAGGCCCAATCAATTACCATATAGCTTTAACTATATGGATTTCCATACAACACATGTAGATAATAGCATTGAAAAATAATCAACCATCAACCAAAGTGCACTACACTGTATAAGCATCAAATAAAGATATCTAACGCTTATAACAGCCTGTCAATCAATCGATCGACATATTCAATCAATCAGGATGAGTGAACTTCAAATTTCGCCCCAACACCCTTGTGGGGTTTCAAACAATCAAACACAGATTTTATTTGTGCTGTTGGGCGATGTGTGAAATTTATCGTCCCAATCAATGTCCTTCAAATAGGTGTACATAAACAAACCGTCCGGTTTGTAAATGAATATTTATTTATTCACATTCACTATATTCATATTCACGTTAAAAATTATATTTTTAACGATAAAATATTTTATTTTAACACATGAATTTTTATTCAGTTCATTTACAAAATAAAATGATATTTTTATTTTTCTAACTTGTTTTAGAAAATTTCGGCGGCATAACGGCACGATACTAGAAACGGGACAAGGCCTAGCCTTATCCCCGGTCTAGTGAAGGCCCACGCCATTCACACATCAATCAAATCCGTTTCATTTCACCAAACAATTCAATTCAAACCAAATAAACCAATTCAAACCAAATAAATTAACCAACTACACAACCAAACAATTTAACAAACAAGCCATCCATGGTCTGTGGATGGCGGGTGTCGGGTGCTGCTAAACCCCGTCTGCATCCTAGTATATTTTACAACTAGACATAAAATTAAAGAGTGAGAAATTCTCATAGAGGTTTCCATTCGTCGTGCTTTGCTTTTGAATTGCTGAACCGTCCGGATCTGTTTGAAATTCCAAGGCAGTCCCTTTTCCGCTGTTTATATATAAATAAAAATCACATTTTTATTATCTCTATAATGTAAAAATCATATTTTTATAATACTCTTCATATGATAAAAATCATATTTTTTTCCCCCATTCTCTATATAAAAATCCCATCTTTATAAATAAAGATCTTATTTTTATATTCGTGTTTATATAATCAAAATCATATTTTAGTTTATATTTTTGAAAACCAAATTCTAGTTCATCCTTTCAAAACCAAATTTTTAAATCACTGTTATATTTTTAAAACTGATTTTAAACTTTGTATATATTTTTAAAACTAATTTAATTATTTTTTTATTTTAAAAAAACTGTATCTTTTTATTTTTAAATTTACAAGAACAATTCAAATTTATATTGGAACTGCCATTTTACAAACATTGTTATTTATAATAAAAAAAAACATAGGAAAAGCTCACTGTAACCACTTACATTAGGCAATAATCGTTGTTCCCTTTGGTCTTCCTCCCCGCACGCCACCGTGGGGCCCCTTGACGCTGATCTGAACCTTGCCGCACCTTCCTCCCTCCAAGGCACCGCTCCACCCCAAGTCGTTGACCGTGAATCGCCTCCTTCGATCGTGGATTGGAGGTTGAACGGAAAACAGTCGATGCTCAAATTCTTGGTCAACGCGTCACCCGACAGTCGCGCGTCACCTGGGATGGGCCCACCTCGCCACCGGCTAACTTTCCCCTTCAAGTGCCACCGTCTGACGTTGCCTGGAGGTAGATCGGAAGTATTGAAATTGGGGAAACGTGAATCGCTCGTTATTGGGAGCGGCGGCTAGACTTAGTGGGTCTAGGGTTTTCCTTTGACCAAGTTTGACCCCACCCCTTTTATATAATTATTTTATTTTTATTGAATTCAAAATTATTTTGTTTAGTCTCCTAACTCCAAATCGAACCCAACGAGAGTCGCACCCAGCTAATTACCCTCATTCTGAACACAACGGGATATGTATCGTAGGCCAATTCGATCTTTATGATCAGTTTTCTTTTAATTTAAAATATAATTCTTTATATATTCAATTTTAACGCACATTTTAATTTACCGGGGCCACATACGAACTCTAAAAATTCTAGAAAAATTATTTCTAGCTTCGTATTGCCGATACGGTCCTAACCAAACTAATTTCGTCGAATTCCGAGACCATTGGAAAAATGGCCATTTTCCAGTCGATTAAAATCAACTAAAACTGGTCAAACGCATATTCCTTCGCCACACTCACATATTGATTCGAAAAATTACGATATTTGAAACATAGCAATAATTTGACATCACGGATCCAACAAAAGTGTTTTCGTCGAAATCCGAGGTCGTTTGCAAAATGGCTATTTTTAAGGGCCGAAATTCCATAGCGACTATTCAGAATTTTCAACTGGACATATCTTTTGACCCCCACTATGAAATTTTGATTTTTCGGATTCGTTGGAAAGATATTCCCAATTAGATCCTATTGCTTTTGGTTTCACTAAAATCCGGATTGCATTGCACCCGGTACATTCAATTGAAGTTTGAAATCGAATTATCGAACTACCGCGCCATTTTCAATTCTATTTATAATTATATATAATTATTTATATTCTAACGACGACGTATATAATATATACGTTCGACTTTTGTTCAAAATAAATTTCTCGTCGATATTATTTAAAATAATCTATTTTAAATAATAAAAATTCGCTATAATTGCCAAAATAAAAATTCCAAACTGGCTCGCATTTTACGGGTTGTTACAGTTGTACTTGGGAAGACCATCTCCCTCTCGTGGAGTTTGCTTATAATAATAGCTACCAAGCTAGCATAGGGATGGCACCGTTTGAGGCCTTGTATGGGAGACCATGCAAGTCACCGACTTGTTGGTGGGAGACGACCGACAAGCTTATACTTGGACCTGACATGATAAGGGACACTTCTGAGAAGGTTGAGTTGATTCGAAAACGGATGAAAACAGCCCAAGATAGACAGAAATCGTATACGGACAAGAGAAGGACAGACCTAGAGTTCGAAGTCGGAGATATGGTTTTCATAAAAGTCTCTCCTTTGCGCAATGTGCTTCATTTTGGAGCAGTTGTAAAGCTAGCATCGAGATTCGTAGGACCGTTCCCTATCACTGAGAGGATTGAGCATATGGCCTATAAGGTAGAGTTACCTGAGAGGCTGGCTGGAGTACACAATGTCTTTCACGTCTCGCATCTCCGAAAGTGCTTACATGAATCAGCTGAGGTGGTTGAGGCAAGCATCCTCGAAGGCGTAGAAGTGGAGAAAGAAGCAACGCTGAGGCGAGTTCCTATTCGTATCTTAGGGACGGAGATCAAGAAGCTAAGGAATCGCGAAGTCAAGCTAGTCAAAGTACAGTGGAGTGAAGCCCAAGAAGACACAACTTGGGAAACCAAGGAGAAGATACACGCGCTTTACCCATTTCTTTTTTAGGGTACTTTCTCGATCTCTCTTTCCTTTGAGCTTGTAAACCTTTCGTATCATGCTTTTTGCTACCTATATTTGTTTTGTTAATCTTGTCTTGAGAACCTTAGAACCCTCTTTGGATGTAAACATGTATTTGAAACATGTTATGGTTGATGTTTGCAAATGGTTGCAAGTGTTTGCAAGTGATTTCTAGTGGATGCATGACACACATTAGGCACTAGATCGGCTCAGACACCTTTTCATGTTGCATTTGCATGGGTGCTTATACTTGTACATGGATGAACTTGTTATGCTATCACGTGGATGTTGCATATGGATGATGTTTGTGCACTCATGTAGAAATTTTAAGTTATGTTAGGAATTTGCATACATGTTGGACTCATTACACTAACATATCTTGCATTAAGGAGGTTTACTGAATTAGTAACCGCCTGATCTTTTGCATTAGATAAGTACATATACACACACATACTGCATATGTTCATATAGCATTAGAAATCTTTTTAAGGACAATGGTTGCTCGTGAATGATGTTGTGAGTAGATGGATGTGGATGGTAGGATGCGTTCTTCCTAACTTAGAGATTTCGTGGACGAAATCGTTTAAGGAGGGGAGAATGTAACAACCCGTATTTTAATAACGTGTTATAACTATAAATCAAGGCAGAATTAAATTTTAAAATAAGAATCAAGGGAAATAGATTACGCCATTACGTTCGTCTTGAAATTCTGCTTGAAAACGAGTCCGAGTTTGCGAAAATCGGAGTCCGTATGACCAAGATATGGCTCTCCAAAGTTTCAGAAAATTCCAGAGTTCAAAACAGTTCGAATTCAAGTTCAAAATTCGAATTTCAAAACCCAGACAGACTGGGCGGGAAAAATCCCGCCAGCACCTAGGTCGACTGGGGAGTCGACTGGGCAGTCGACCCCCCCAGACCATGTCGACTGGGCAGTCGACTTGGGTGTCGACCTGGTCACCTAGCCTATTTTTGGGACAGATGTATCTGGTCTCGTTGCCTGTCCAGGTTCAGCCCCCTAAACCCTATATAAACAGCCCCTGACCCTAGACTCTCTATCACATTCTTGTCCGGCCTTATGCTTCTGAAGTTCTAACTAGAAGATAGAGAACAAGGAGGCTATTCAAGACTTCGTTAGAGCTATGTTGATTTGGGGATTTGCTAGAGATTCTTCTTCTACTCTTTTGCTTTCTCATTCTCTAGACCACGATCTATAAGCCCTTTGTCACTCTTAGATCTAAATTGTAAATTTAACATGAACACGATGTAAACTGAAATTATGCCTAAACATGATAACTAAGTTGGATCTACCATGGTATATCTTTGATCTATGACTATCCCTTTTTGATCTGTTATTTTGGATCTAGTTTTTTACACCCTAGATCTATTCATCTTAAATTTTGACCTGTGGAATATTAGTATGAACTTGATTTGGACATATTCACGTTTAATCTAAAACCCCTCATGACCTTTATCTTGACATGCCTGTGATGTTGAAATTATTATTGGGGTTAATATCTTATGTCAATCCTTTACAGTGTTTATCACCATATTTTGCCAAGTTAATGTTGAGACCCTATTTCATATGCCTCTAATGTTATAATCATCATGCTTAACTTGTGAACACCTTTGCCATGCTATGACTATCCTTTTTGTGTTATATCCCTATTTTGACATGTTGTATTAATGCGAATTCACATATGTTGGGGATACGTTTTGGGGTAGATTAGGCAAACTTGAAATTGGCTATGGATCTGACATGATATGACATGAAAATATGACATGAAAACTTGACATGAGAATAAGCTTGAAAATATGAATTTGGGGACATGACAATTTGATAACTTGAAAGTGGCCAACTCGAGGTTGGGTTGAATTTGCAACGTAAATCTGCCCGGAACCGCCCGGTAAATCCAGTAGTTGCAAATAATAGGACCCAATGTGGGTAATTGGTCATATAGCACTTTAAACCCGAGGTTAGACTAGGCTATGGTGTAAAGCTGCCCGGACCCGCCCGGCACATCCAGTAACCATAACCAAGTCTAATATGAGAGGTTGGGGTGCGTTAAGTAAATTAATGCCACATGGTAAGGTTAAATCATGGACCACTTGAATACACTTAACCAATTTGATACATGTTTGGATAGGGTTAAGTCATGACCATTTTAATGACAATACTTAACCCATTAGAAATCCTAGCGACGTGGTCCCTTTCAGCAGTAACCCACTTAGAAGTATCACGATACCTGTAACAACCCGGAAAATCTGGGCCAGTTTAAAATTTTTATTTTGGCAATTTTAGCGAATTTTGAATATTTAAAATAGATTATTTTAAATAATATCGACGAGAAATTTATTTTGAATATAATTCAAGCGTATATATTTATTCGAATCGACGATAGAATGTAAATATTTATATATAATTATAAATAGAATTGAAAATGGCGCGGTAGTTCGATAATTCGATTTCAAACATCAATTGAATGTACCGGGTGCAAAACAATCCGGATTTTAGCGAAACCAAAAACATTAGAATTTATTGTGGATATCTTTCTAACGAATCCAACAAATCCAGATTTCATAGCGGGAACCAAAAGATATGTCCAGTTGAAAATTCTGAATAGTCGCTATGGAATTCAGGCCCTTAAATATAGAAATTTTGCAAACGGTCTCAGAATTCGGCGAAACTAGTTTAGTTAGGACCGTATCGTCGATACGAAGCTAGAAAATATTTTTCGAGAATTTTTAGAGTTAGTATGTGCCCCCGGTAATTTGAAATGTACGTTCAAAATTCAATATAGTGATTTAAATGTAAATTCAACGGAAACTGATTGTAACGGCCATACTGGCTTATGAAACATATCCCATTGTGTTCAGAATGGGGGTAATTAGCTAGGGGTGACAGTCGTTGGGCCTCGTTTGGAGATCGAATAGAAAAGTCAACTTTTGGGAAAATTAAAATAATATAAATATAATTATATATGTTTAACTTCCCTCTTCTCTCTCCTATTTCCCTCTCTCGCTCAGATCTAAAATGAAAAGGAAAAAAAATCCCGTAACCACCCTCGTCGCCCCCGCTCCCCCGAAGCCACCATCGCCGGAACCCGGGCGCCGCCCTCCACCAACGTCGAGCCACCATCCCCTTCCAGCCCGAGCCCGAAACCCTAGACCCCCTTATCCGCTCGCGAGCCGAAGCCTTGACCAATGGAACCCACCCCTCCACGCCACCGTGGACCCAGCGCCTCCACCCGCTTCCTCCACCCTGGCGCGCGACACCAGCCAGCCCCCGACGCCGGCGATCCCTCCTCCTCCCTTCCTGACGTTGATCGGTGAGTTTTCCCCCTTTTTATTATATAAATTACATTTTTTTTTAAAAAAAATACTGAATTTTTTTTTATAACATTGTGATAATGAATTGATCTTTAAAATATAATTAGAATTGATTTTAGATTTATAAGTATCACTGATTTTAAAAAAAAAATAGATAACATGATTTTTAAAATAGAAATGGCTAAAGGAAAATATGATCTTTGTTTAAAGAAAGTCGAGATTTTTATATGTAGGAAGGCGAGATTTTGATTGGCTTGAGTAGCGAGGAAAGGTAGGATTTATGAAAGTAAAGAGTTATGATAAATGAAAGAAAAAGAATACATTTTTGTTAGAAGGAAAATATTTGCCTTTGATTAGAAAAGAATATGATTTTTAGCGAAGTGAAGATATAAAAATGTGATTTTTTTATCATATATGTAGCGAAGTAAAAATTCGATTTTTACATATATAGTGTCTACGGGCAACGAAGATGACAAAAAGGCGAGAACAGCGAAGGTTTCTGCAAAAGAAGAGTCAAGATGATTGGATAGCTATAAGTGAGAATTTCTCACTCTTCAATTTCTTTTCTAGTTATATATATATACTAGGATGCAGACGGTGCTTAGTAGCACCCGACACAATCGTCCACAGACCATGGACTTGTTTGATTGGTTGCATAGATTAGTCAGATTATTTGAATTGAATTTGGTTGTTTGGTGAATTTGATTGATGTGTGAATGGCGTGGGCCTTCACTTGACCGGGGATAAGGCTATGCCTTGTCCCGTTTCTAGTATCATGCCGTTATGCCGCCGAAATTTTCTAAAATAAGTTAGAAAATAAAAATACCATTTTATTTAAAGAATGAACTGAATAGAAATTCATATGTTAAAATAAAATGTTTTATCGTTAAAAATATAATTTTTAACGTGAATATGAATATAGTGAATGTGAATAAAATAAAATATTCATTTACAAACCGGACGGTTTGTTTATGTACACCTATTTGAATGACATTGATTGGGACGATAAATTTTACACATCGCCCAACTGCACAACTAAAATCTGTGTTTGATTGTTTGAAACCCCACACGTGTGTTAGGATGAAATTTGAAGTTCACTCATCCTGATTGATTAAATATGTCGATCGATCGATTGACAGGCTGTTATAAGCGTTAGATATCTATATTTGATGCTTATACAGTGTAGTGCACTTTGGTTGATGGTTGATTATTTTTCAATGCTATTATATGTGTGTAATGTATGAAAATCCATATAATTAACTTTATATGGTAATTGATTGGGCCTCATTCCAATTTGAAAAATAAAGAATATTATAAAATAAAGGTTCATGTGTTGACAGTACTCATCCATTGAGATTGGTCATGTGTTGAACGAAATATTTTAGTAATAAAATTTACATCTTTATCGATATAAAATAAAGGTTCATGTGTTAACTGTACTCATCCGTTGAGATTAGTCATGTGTTGAACGAAATATTTTAATAATAAAATTTGCATCTTTATCAATATAAAATAAAGGTTCATGTGTTGACTGTACTCATCCGTTGAGATTAGTCATGTGTTGAACGAAATAATTTAACAAAAATTGTCACACATGGACAGTACTCATTCGTTGAGATTAGTCGTGGGTTGACAAAAATAAATATTCATTTATTGAATGGAATATTTGAAAATAGAAATATATGAAGCCGTGTTGGTTAGATTGACGCCATTTTGACGTGAACGATATTTATATCGATTTTATTCATTTCGAAATGAATTGAATATATAACGATTTCGAAATGAATTGAATTGAAAACGATTTCGAAATGAATTGAATTGAAAACGATTTCGAAATGAATTGAATTGAAAACGATTTCAAAATGAAATGAATTGTAAACGAATTCAAATTGAATTGAAAGCGAATTGAAATGAATTCAGAATGAATTGAAATTTGAATTGAATAGAAATGAATTTTAAAACGAATTTATAAAGAAGAATTCAATTTTGATTTGAATTGAAATGGAAGTTGAAAATGTTTTTGAAACGAATTCAAAACTATTTATATAATTCGTTTTAAATAGAAATCGACGAAGTATATATTATATATATTATATGTATAAAATAATGGCCTGAATAGAACGCGCCGCGCCGTGGCAGTTCGTGAATTTCGACCATTTATTTCAAATGGACATTACGGGAGATCCGACCGTCGGATTCTCCTAAAACCGGAACCGTTGGGTTCGTATCGAAAAGAGCTTTCTAACGAATATTAGAAATTTGAAATCTAACTGTTGGATTTGGAGTTACGTCCAAATCAAATTTGAAAAAGGTCGCTGTAAGTGCAGTTCGATGGCCATTGATGGAAATCGATTGTACGAGCCTTGATAAAATTATTAAAAATAGTAATAATTTGTGTAAAATCATAAGAAATGATTTAGAAAGAATTGGGATGAAAAACTCCATACTTGAAAAGGTAAAAATAGATTTTTATCGAAATGAACTAGTTTTGAACTAGAACTATAATTCTATTTATTTTTAAATAAATAAATTGAATTTGAAAAGGGTTTTGAAAATAACCAGAATTTCCAATGATTGCATTGGAATGGATTTGAATCGAAATTGCCTTCGGAATATTTCGATGTTGGATTTCGTGATGATACAGATATTGTTATGGGAATTTGAAAGATATATATATATATATCGTTATTTCCAATGCGATATTTGTTAGTCGTAGAATTTGATATTGAATATAAGCCGGTATATTTTCTATTCAGAGCCTTGTATTGAATATCAAACGTCGTTTGGGTTTGTCGTGAATGGTGTCTTCACTAACACTGTTCTTGAACCCAGTTGAGAAAAGATTAAATCTTTTTATTTAGATTTAATGAAGTGTACCAATTCAATAATATTTAATTGGAATTGAATTGATATTGATATTGGGTTTATCGTGAACAGTGTTATAAATAACACTTTTTCTTTAACCCGATAATTAATGGAATGATTTTTGGGTTTATCGTGAACAGTTTTTTAAATAACACTTGTTCTTTAACCCGATAATTAATGGAATGATTTTTGGGTTTATCGTGAACAGTGTTTTAAAAAACACTCGTTCTTTAACCCTATAATTAATGAATGTGATTTTGGGTTTACCGTGAACCGTGTTTTTAAATGACACTGATTCTTTAACCCAGCCAAGGATTAAACCTAAGTAGAGTTTTAATGAATCTTTAATTAGATTGGAATGATCGAGAATGGAGTATCACCAGTTTTGCTCCAGGCGATAGTTAAATCTTTAATTAGATTTAAACGTGAAACGGTAATTAAATTTACCGATAACACCGTGGTGTTAGATATGAAGTGAGACCCGTTTTACTTCATGGGATGAATAGGTTGGGATTGGGAAATTAAAACAAATGATTACTTCGGTAAGGTTCGCTAATCCCGACTTGTTTGAATTGATATTCAAAAATAAATTAAAGAATAAATTCAAGAAATTTATCTTGGATAAAATTAATGGGAACCTTTCCCTATGAATGTGAAATTTAGAAACTAACTATCGGTTAGCTAAGCAGAATGGTTTTCTGGATATTGATCTGATGTTGGTTTCGGCCTTCGGGGTTAATATTTGGGGAATTATTCTCTTGATTGATTTACGGTTAGTGACTAATGAATTGGAATGAGGCATATGTTGTGTTTGTGTAACACTTATTTAATGTATACGCGAGTTATTCGGAAAGACCGGGTTTATCCCATTCTGAATAACTGATACGACGATAAGTCGAAGATGAAGACGATGGTCGAAGACCGGAAGTCTTCACGTCGTTTGGGTGATTGCTGATGATCTTGATTGGGCTGTACACCCAAGAAGATGGAAACAGTTGGTGATCGTCCAGACGTACTTGGAGATCGATGGATATGCGGGGTACTAGGTGCCTCCAGTTTCGTTCAGCCCCAGAACGGACTTGTAAATGGACTATGTGTCTGACATTGGATTTTAGTCCGTGTGATTGATCTCTATTAAATATATATCTGCTTGGCGGCGGAGAATTTATTCTTTTTCTTAACGCCCTTCTCTGAGACGTACGAGCTCAGGGGTTATATACTGATGGATATCAAACGCATAGAGTGAATTGCCTGTGTGGCATGCCTAAGTGGCGAGTGATCAAGGCTTCTATTGAAAAGCAAAGTCTTGTGGTTGATGATCGAAGCACGGCCTTTGTGGCGTAGCTTTGTGTAACGTTTACTTCGCGAGTTTCACACCCGGTATGAACCAAAAACGGGAGACGGACCTCGGGGGGACATGCGTTTTCTTTCTAGCTAGAAGTGGCGTCAGTGGTTTTACACGCCCTGATGAGTTTGACTTATGTGGTTGTTGCGGTTGCGAGGCTCCTCGGTTTGATTGGACGATCTGGGTCCGATGGAGTCATTCGTTGGCTCATTTACGCCCCAAAGGGCGGGGAAACGCATTGTTCAGGCATTATAATCCACATCGGTGGACCGGCCCTGACGATCCAAGGTACGGTTGCGGCTGTGCCTGAGACTCGGGCTAGACAGTCTCGAATCGGTTGAGGACTATCTTTTGCCTCGGTTCATAGATGGAAATCCAATTTCCAAATACGTGACATTTGCGGTTTTAATTGTAGAACTAGTATGGCGACATGATATATGGTACCCATGCCGCCTATGATTGATACTTATGATTTGAAGTTGTTTTATACACTATGCACTTATTATAGTATCAAATGATTTGTTTTAAACGTATCAAGCATTCTTTGGCTGTTATAAGGGAAAACCCTATCCCCCGGCTTGCGTTGCATTGTGTGATAGGACCTGGGTCTTACAACAGCTTCATTCTTCTTTATTTAGCATCGCGCTGTTTTGTTTTATGCACTGGTATTCTTGGGAGGAAACCCGTTCCGTGTTATACGGCGTGGTCCCTTGATTTACCTAACTTTGAAATAAAGATTTATAACTGTTTTAGTTCTCACACCAGTCCCATGACTGACCTGGAGTTTATTGTTTTAACCTAAACTCTGGGTGCCCTTATTTTGACACGGGCAGCTAGTAGTTTTGGTTTTGCAGATTTATATTCACAAGATCCTGGTTTACAGCTGGAACGATATCCGGAAAGCTTTGTATCCGTATATCTCATCCTAGTTGTGTATTTGTATTGTATTATTTTCCGCTGCTATGTATTTAAATGTAATTTAAATCTCTGATATTTCTGTGCAATATTCATTTATACTCTGTATATTCTTGTAATCTGATGCATTGTTGTAATATACAATGAAATGTTCTTTTGTATGCGTTCTTTTGTGGCTTTTTCTCGAACTATCCGCCACTTTCCTTTACGGGGAAGTCGCAGGTTTTCACAGTTGGTATCAGAGCTTTGGTTTACAAAGCTCAGAGAACAAGACACATTAGAACCATACGAAAGAATTCATCAGATATTGGATTAGTAATAGCCAATTAGAATGACTCGTTAGAGATAGGATCAGTAGTATCCTAGAACGAGTGTGAGGAGTATATTTTTCAAATGAAACTAATTTTGTTTTGAAAATTTAAAATCAATTATTCGTATTTGATTACTTATATTATATTGATCGGGACAATCCAATATATAAAGATTTTGCATATACGCCTTGCAAACGTGTATTTGAAGTTTTAATATACTGGATAGATATGGAATTACACTCTAATCGCCCGGTGATGATTTTGATGATGGAGCTCCATCATTAGAATTTATGTTCGTGTGACGAAGGTGGACTTTCTATATATTTCCTATTGACTGGTGTGAGAACCAAAAATTAGATAGGGCTTATTGTTGTGATTTGGCATCAAAAATCTGATTTTTGTATATGTATCAAAATTATGAATTTGAAACTCTAATTCACTAATTGATTGATGTTTGTGTTGTTGGTTTATTTGTTTGGTAATTTTGAACCATTATGCCTAATTGAATTAAATATTGAATTATATTGAAAATTAGTCGCATTTGCTTGCATATGCATGTACTTACATTGAACAGGTCATAGCAAGGAGGCAAGAGCCGAGAATAAAATTTGTTTGCCCGACAAATAGGTACATGTTTACTACATAATTTACTGTTTTGTTTGGGTGATGATGATTTTATGAGCCTATTGGCTAGCCGCTTGGCTTTTTCTTTTTCTTTTTGAGATCTGAAGGACCGGGGAAGCTATTTGAGATTTCCCGATGCTCCCATTGCAGGGGAGGTTATGGCGAATTTTTTCGAAAATTTAGGGTGATAGCCAAATTTTTTGAAATTTTAGAAAATTCTCAAAAACTGAAAAGTTGGAGAATGGAAGCCGGATCGAACGTAGAGTAGATTGATCAAACCACTTTCGACTTTGTTCCTTTTCGGGGACGAAAAGTTATAAGTGGGGGAGATTGTAACAACCCGGAAAATCTGGGCCAGTTTAAAATTTTTATTTTGGAAATTTTAGCGAATTTTGAATATTTAAAATAGATTATTTTAAATAATATCGACGAGAAATTTATTTTGAATATAATTCAAACGTATATATTTATTCGAATCGACGATAGAATGTAAATATTTATATATAATTATAAATAGAATTGAAAATGGCGCGGTAGTTCGATAATTCGATTTCAAACTTCAATTGAATGTACCGGGTGCAAAACAATCCGGATTTTAGTGAAACCAAAAACATTAGAATTTATTGTGGATATCTTTCTAACGAATCCAACAAATCCAGATTTCATAGCGGGAATCAAAAGATATGTCCAGTTGAAAATTCTGAATAGTCGCTATGGAATTCAGGCCCTTAAAAATAGAAATTTTGCAAACGGTCTCAGAATTCGGCGAAACTTGTTTTGTTAGGACCGTATCGTCAATACGAAGCTAGAAAATATTTTTCGAGAATTTTTAGTGTTAGTATGTGCCCCCGGTAATTTGAAATGTACGTTTAAAATTCAATATAGTGATTTAAATGTAAATTCAACGGAAACTGATTGTAATGGCCATACTAGCTTATGAAACATATCCCATTGTGTTCAGAATGGGGGTAATTAGCTAGGGGTGACAGTCGTTGGGCCTCGTTTGGAGATCGAATAGAAAAGTCAACTTTTGGGAAAATTAAAATAATATAAATATAATTATATATGTTTAACTTCCCTCTTCTCTCACCTATTTCCCTCTCTCGCTCAGATCTAAAATGAAAAGAAAAAAAAAATCCCGTAACCACCCTCGTCGCCCCCGCTCCCCCGAAGCCACCATCGCCGGAACCCGGACGCCGCCCTCCACCAACGTCGAGCCACCATCCCCTTCCAGCACTAGCCCGAAACCCTAGACCCCCTTATCCGCTCGCGAGCTGAAGCCTTGACCAATGGAACCCACCCCTCCACGCCACCGTGGACCCAGCGCCTCCACCCGCCTCCTCCACCCTGGCGCGCGACACCAGCCAGCCCCGACGCCGGCGATCCCTCCTCCTCCCTTCCTGACGTTGAGCGGTGAGTTTTCCCCCTTTTTATTATATAAATTACATTTTTTTTAAAAAAAAAACTGAATTTTTTTTATAACATTGTGATAATGTATTGATCTTTAAAATATAATTAGCATTGATTTTAGATTTATAAGTATCACTGATTTTAAAAAAAATATAGATAACATGATTTTTAAAATAGAAATGGCAAAAGGAAAATATGATCTTTGTTTAAAGAAAGTCGAGATTTTTATATGTAGGAAGGCGAGATTTTGATTGGCTTGAGTAGCGAGGAAAGGTAGGATTTATGAAAGTAAAGAGTTATGATAAATGAAAGAAAAAGAATACATTTTTGTTAGAAGGAAAATATTTGCTTTTGATTAGAAAAGAATATGATTTTTAGCGAAGTGAAGATATAAAAATGTGATTTTTTTTATCATATATGTAGCGAAGTAAAAATTCGATTTTTACATATATAGTGGCTACGGGCAACGAAGATGACAAAAAGGCGAGAACAGCGAAGGTTTCTGCAAAAGAAGAGTCAAGATGATTGGATAGCTATAAGTGAGAATTTCTCACTCTTCAATTTCTTTTCTAGTTATATATATATACTAGGATGCATATGGTGCTTAGTAGCACCCGACACAATCGTCCAAAGACCATGGACTTGTTTGTTTGGTTGCATAGATTAGTCAGATTATTTGATTTGAATTTGGTTGTTTGGTGAATTTGATTGATGTGTGAATGGCGTGGGCCTTCACTAGACCGGGGATAAGGCTAGGCCCTGTCCCGTTTCAAGTATCGTGCCTTATGCCGCCGAAATTTTCTAAAATAAGTTAGAAAATAAAAATACCATTTTATTTAAAGAATGAACTGAATAGAAATTGATATGTTAAAATAAAATGTTTTATCGTTAAAAATATAATTTTTAACGTGAATATGAATATAGTGAATGTGAATAAAATAAAATATTCATTTACATACCGGACGGTTTGTTTATGTACACCTATTTGAATGACATTGATTGGGACGATAAATTTTACACATCGCCCAACTGCACAACTAAAATTTGTGTTTGATTGTTTGAAACCCCACACGGGTGTTAGGATGAAATTTGAAGTTCACTCATCCTGATTGATTAAATATGTCGATCGATCGATTGACAGGCTGTTATAAGCGTTAGATATCTATATTTGATGCTTATACAGTGTAGTGCACTTTGGTTGATGGTTGATTATTTTTCAATGCTATTATATGTGTGTAATGTATGAAAATCCATATAATTAACTTTATATGGTAATTGATTGGGCCTCATTCCAATTTGAAAAATAAAGAATATTATAAAATAAAGGTTCATGTGTTGACAGTACTCATCCATTGAGATTGGTCATGTGTTGAACGAAATATTTTAGTAATAAAATTTACATCTTTATCGATATAAAATAAAGGTTCATGTGTTAACTGTACTCATCCGTTGAGATTAGTCATGTGTTGAACGAAATATTTTAATAATAAAATTTGCATCTTTATCAATATAAAATAAAGGTTCATGTGTTGACTGTACTCATCCGTTGAGATTAGTCATGTGTTGAAAGAAATAATTTAACGAAAATTGTCACACGTGGACAGTACTCATTCATTGAGATTATTCGTGTGTTGACAAAAATAAATATTCATTTATTGAATAGAATATTTGAAAATAGAAATATATGAAGCCGTGTTGGTTAGATTGACGCCATTTTGACGTGAACGATATTTATATCGATTTTATTCATTTCGAAATGAATTAAATATATAACGATTTCGAAATGAATTGAATTGAAAACGATTTCGAAATGAATTGAATTGAAAACGATTTCGAAATGAAATGAATTGTAAACGAATTCAAATTGAATTGAAAGCGAATTGAAATGAATTCAGAATGAATTGAAATTTGAATTGAATAGAAATGAATTTTAAAACGAATTTATAAAGAAGAATTCAATTTTGATTTGAATTGAAATGGAAGTTGAAAATGTTTTTGAAACGAATTCAAAACTATTTATATAATTCGTTTTAAATAGAAATCGACGAAGTATATATTATATATATTATATATATAATATAATGGCCTGAATAGAACGCGCCGCGCCGTGGCAGTTCGTGAATTTCGACCATTTATTTCAAACGGACATTACGGGAGATCCGACCGTCGGATTCTCCTAAAACTGGAACCGTTGGGTTCGTATCAAAAAGAGCTTTCTAACGAATATTAGAAATTTGAAATCTAACTGTTGGATTTGGAGTTACGTCCAAATCAAATTTGAAAAAGGTCGCTGTAAGTGCAGTTCGATGGCCATTGATGGAAATCGACTGTACGGGCCTTGATAAAATTATTAAAAATAGTAATAATTTGTGTAAAATCATAAGAAATGATTTAGAAAGAATTGTGATGAAAAACTCCATACTTGAAAAGATAAAAATAGATTTTTATCGAAATGAACTAGTTTTGAAATAGAACTATAATTCTATTTATTTTTAAACAAATAAATTGAATTTGAAAAGGGTTTTGAAAATAACCAGAATTTCCAATGATTGCATTGGAATGGATTTGAATCGAAATTGCCTTCGGAATATTTCGATGTTGGATTTCGTGATGATACAGATATTGTTATGGGAATTTGAAAGATATATATATATATATATCGTTATTTCCAATGCGATATTTGTTAGTCGTAGAATTTGATATTGAATATAAGCCGGTATATTTTATATTCAGAGCCTTGTATTGAATATCAAACGTCGTTTGGGTTTGTCATGAATGGTGTCTTCACTAACACTGTTCTTGAACCCAGTTGAGAAAAGATTAAATCTTTTTATTTAGATTTAATGAAGTGTACCAATTCAATAATATTTAATTGGAATTGAATTGATATTGATATTGGGTTTATCGTGAACAGTGTTTTAAATAACACTTGTTCTTTAACCCGATAATTAATGGAATGATTTTTGGGTTTATCGTGAACAGTGTTTTAAATAACACTTGTTCTTTAACCCGATAATTAATGGAATGATTTTTGGGTTTATCGTGAACAGTGTTTTAAATAACACTCGTTGTTTAACCCGATAATTAATAAATGTGATTTTGGGTTTACCGTGAACCGTGTTTTTAAATGACACTGATTCTTTAACCCAGCCAAGGATTAAAACTAAGTAGAGTTTTAATGAATCTTTAATTAGATTGGAATGATCGAGAATGGAGTATCACCAGTTTTGCTCCAGGCGATAGTTAAATCTTTAATTAGATTTAAATGTGAAACGGTAATTAAATTTACCAATAACACCGTGGTGTTAGATATGAAGTGAGACCCGTTTTACTTCATGGGATGAATAGGTTGGGATTGGGAAATTAAAACAAATGATTACTTCGGTAAGGTTCGCTAATCCCGACTAGTTTGAATTGATATTCAAAAATAAATTAAACAATAAATTCAAGAAATTTATCTTGGATAAAATTAATGGGAACCTTTCCCTATGAATGTGAAATTTAGAAACTAATTGTCGGTTAGCTAAGCAGAATGGTTTTCTGGATATTGATCTGATGTTGGTTTCGGCCTTCGGGGTTAATATTTGGGGAATTATTCTCTTGATTAATTTACGGTTAGTGACTAATGAATTGGAATGAGGCGTATGTTGTGTTTGTGTAACACTTATTTAATGTATACGCGAGTTATTCGGAAAGACCGGGTTTATCCCATTCTGAATAACTGATACGACGATAAGTCGAAGATGAAGACGATGGTCGAAGACCGGAAGTCTTCACGTCGTTTGGGTGATTACTGATGATCTTGATTGGGCTGTACACCCAAGAAGATGGAAACAGTTGGTGATCGTCCAGACGTACTTGGAGATCGATGGATAGGCGGGGTACTAGGTGCCTCCGGTTTCGTTCAGCCCCAGAACGGACTTTTAAATGGACTGTGTGTCTGACATTGGATTTTAGTCCGTGTGATTGATCTCTATTAAATATATATCTGCTTGGCGGCGGAGAATTTATTCTTTTGCTTAACGCCGTTCTCTGAGACGTACGAGCTCAGGGGTTATATACTGAGGGATATCAAACGCATAGAGTGAATTGCCTGTGTGGCATGCCTAAATGGTGAGTGATCAAGGCTTCTGTTGAAAAGCAAAGTCTTGTGGTTGATGATCGAAGCACGGCCTTTGTGGCGTAGCTTTGTGTAACGTTTACTTCGCGAGTTTCACACCCGGTATGAACCAAAAACGGGAGACGGACCTCAAGGGGGACATGCGTTTTCTTTCTAGCTAGAAGTGGCGTCAGTGGTTTTACACGCCCTGACGAGTTTGACTTATGTTGTTGTTGCTGTTGCGAGGCGCCTCGGTTAGATTGGACGATCTTGGTCCGATGGAGTCATTCGTTGGCTCATTTACGCCCCAAAGGGCGTAGAAACGCATTGTTCAGGCATTATAATCCACATCGGTGGACCGGCCCTTACGATCCAAGGTACGGTTGCGGCTGTGCCTGAGACTCGGGCTAGACAGTCTCGAATCGGTTGAGGACTATCTTTTGCCTCGGTTCATAGATGGAAATCCAATTTCCAAATACGTGACATTTGCGGTTTTAATTGTAGAACTAGTATGGCGACATGATATATGGTACCCATGCCGCCTATGATTGATACTTATGATTTGAAGTTGTTTTATACACTATGCACTTATTATAGTATCAAATGATTTGTTTTAAACGTATCAAGCATTCTTTTGCTGTTATAAGGGAAAACCCTATCCCCCGGCTTGCGTTGCATTGTGTGATAGGACCCGGGTCTTACAACAGCTTCATTCTTCTTTATTTAGCATCGCGCTGTTTTGTTTTATGCACTGGTATTCTTGGGAGGAAACCCGTTCCGTGTTATACGGCGTGGTCCCTTGATTTACCTAACTTTGAAATAAAGATTTATAACTGTTTTAGTTCTCACACCAGTCCCATGACTGACCTGGAGTTTATTGTTTTAAGCTAAACTCTGGTTGCCCTTATTTTGACACGGGCAGCTAGTAGTTTTGGTTTTGCAGATTTATATTCACAAGATCCTGGTTTACAGCTGGAACGATATCCGGAAATCTTTGTATCCGTATATCTCATCCTAGTTGTGTATTTGTATTGTATTATTTTCCGCTTCTATGTATTTAAATGTAATTTAAATCTCTGATATTTATGTGTAATATTCATTTATACTCTGTATATTCTTGTAATCTGATGCATTGTTGTAATATACAATGAAATGTTCTTTTGTATGCGTTCTTTTGTGGCTTGTTCTCGAACTATCCGCCACTTTCCTTTACGGGGAAGTCGCAGGTTTTCACAATACCCTGGGGACTAGGCAGGGTGGGGCACGATTACTGGGCTGATTGTAAGCGAACAAGAATAACGGCTGAGTAAGGTGCGTCGGTGTAGGTTCAGGCGGACTAGGGTCGTGCACTTAGTCCGGAGTTGAAAAAGTAGGCATCGGCACCCATAGTACTACATTGTGCGTGCTTGATTTGTGTCAGTGGTTGAAACCCTAGGACCTGATACACCCTACGGTGGATCTAGCACATGTGACTACATTCCGCGATTGGGCCGTATAACACCGACACACGATGAGTAAAGACGATCGATTAGGATGGACTGTTGGACCCCGTATTGGGTCATTTCATGTTATTGGGTTTAGGGATCATTTCTGGATTTATACTTGACACGGATTTGGACACTAGTACAGTTAGTGCAGTAAACCTTGTATATGCGATGCCAGTCTTATCTTGTTACCTTTTATTTTCATGCCAGTCTAGTTATTATCTTTATGTTTAATCTCAGTTTCTCATGTCCAGTTAACTTTATTAGTTTTTATGCTGATAGACACTAGGGCTTACCAGTCTTTTTGACTAACCCGTTTTCTTCCACCACTTTTTCTTTCGTTACCCCCCAGGTTCTCAAGGAGGAAACTCTAGCTCTTAGCTTGGACTTTGCTTGCTTTCTGACAGCTCATGTACGGTTTGGTCTTGAGCTATGCTATGGCTGCACTCATGCTCTTTTTGGGGAATAATATTTGACTTATGTTGTTTTAAGTACTTTTCTTCCTTAGAACTTGATGTAATGAAACAATGACTTGGTATTTTGATGTAAGAGGTTTTGACTCTAATTTTCAATAATGAGATTTGGTTTTAAAGTTTATATCCGCTGCTTTATATACTCTGTTTAATTTATGTTCTGTCTTGTGTTATCTCTGTGCCTGTTTACTAGATAATACCCCTCCAAAACTAGTGCATTCCCTTTGAGAGAGACCCTAGCGGAGGTTGGGTGTTACACGTTTCCCTTAATTCTTCCATTATAATTTAATTATTCTCTGATTTTTTACTTTTATGATTACAGAAAATACGGGGTGTTACAACTGGAGCACCAGGGAACCTACTTATTCGATGCAAACATCGAAGTTTCAATTATATTTTCAAAATTTCTCGATCTTATTGGCGTGGATTCAGGGTCCAAACGGTAATATGCAAATGATGAGTGTTATAGATGCTTTAAAATGTAGAATAGCAAACATGCGGCAGTGTTTTACCTGATTACTTAGTAACTAAGCAACCTGCTCAATCAATGTGAAAATATGAATATTAAACTAAAATTTGAAAACGTTTTGATCTTATTCACACAAATTCTACTCCTAAATTCGAAACGTGTTTTTGAAAACGCTATTATTTAATGATGAGTATTATATGTATTTGAAATGGTAGAGTTTCAAACATGCGGCAGTGTTTTACCTGATTACTTGAGCACCAAGAAACCTACTTATTCGATGCAAACATCAAAGTTTCACTTGTATTTTGAAACTTTCTTGATCTTATTAGCGTGGATCCAGGGTCCAAATAGTAATATGCAAATGATGGGTGTTATAGATGCTTTAAAATGTAGAATAACAAACATGAGGCAGTGTTTTACCTGATTACTTAGTCACTAAGCAGCCTGCTCAGTCAATATGAATATTCTACTAATATTTGAGAACTTTTTTGTCTTATTCACACAAATTCTACTCCCAAAGTCGAAACGTGTTTTAAAAAAAACTATTATTTAATGATTAGTATTACATGTATTTGAAATGGTAGAGTTTCAAACATGCAGTAGTGTTTTACCTGATTACTTGAGCACCAAGAAACCTACTTATTCGATGCAAACACCAAAGTTTCACTTATATTTTTCAAACTTTCCAGATCTTATTGGCGCGGATCCAGGATCTAAACGGTAATATGCAAATGATGAGTGTTATAGATTCTTTAAAATGCAAAGTAGCAAACATATGACAGTGTTTTTCTAGATTACTTAGTCACTAAGCAACCTGCTTGGTCAATATGAAAATATGAATATTCTACTAATATTTGCAAACTTTTTCATCTTATTCACAAAAATTCTACTCCTAAAGTCGAAACGTGTTTTTAAAAACACTATTATCTAATGATGAGTATTATACGTATTTGAAATGGTAGAGTTTCAAACAAGCGGCAGTGTTTTACCTGATTACTTGAGCACCAAGAAACCTACTTATTCGATGCAAACATCAAAGTTTCACTTATATTTTGAAACTTTCTTGATCTTATTTGCACGGATCCAGGGTCCAAATCGTAATATGCAAATGATGAGTGTTATATATGCCTTAAAATGTTGAATAGCAAACATGTGGCAGTGTTTTACCTGATTACTTAGTCACTAAGCAACCTGCTAAGTCAATATGAAAATATGAATATTCTACTGATATTTGCAAACTTTTTCGTCTTATTCACACAAATTCTACTCCCAAAGTCGAAATGTGTTTTTAAAAACACTATTATTTAATGATGAGTATTATATGTATTTGTAATGGTAGAGTTTCAAGCATGCGGCAGTGTTTTACTTGATTACTTGAGCACCAAGAAACCTATTTATTCGATGCGAACATCAAAGTTTCACTTATATTTTGAAACTTTTTTGATCTTATTGGCGCGGATCCAGGGTCCAAACGGTAATATGCAAATGATGAGTGTTATAGATGCTTTAAAATGTAGAATAACAAACATGCGGCAGTGTTTTACCTGATTACTTAGTCACTAAGCAACATGCTCAGTCAATATGAAAATATGAATATTCTACTAATATTTGAAAACTTTTTGTCATATTCACACAAATTCTACTCCTAAAGTCGAAACGTGAAACACCCCACCTCCATTATGGTCACTCACCAAGGGAACGCTTTGACTTCGGTGGAGGTTTATAGGTAAAAGTCACAGATAAAACATAAGACAGATATAAACACATATATATAAGCAGCGGAAACAAGCAGAATTTTATTTCATAAAATACGTGTCATACAAAACATTTCCATGAATTGTCTTACAATCACTTCCCAAAACATTACAGCAACATTTCTGTCTTGATTATTGAATAAAGAAGCATAAAACATAATTTAAAACTGCATAAATCCCCATAGAGCGTGTCCAAAAGCCATGTCCAATAAAAGAAAGTCCAAACCATACATCTACTATCTTGAAGCTTGCAAAGAGTCTGACTAAGCTGAGTTGTTTCCTCCCTGTGGTTCTGGGGGGGGGGGGGACGGAAGAAAAGAAGACGAAAGAAAAACAGGGTCAGACATAAAGCCTGGTAAGTCTAGTCACTGTTCAGTATGAAAATAAGAATAAGGGCATGATAGGTATAAACTGGAAATAGGAAAGTATCTTAAACTAGATAAAGTAGTTTAGAACTGAATTTACTATCGCACCCCACACTATATCTCTGCACCTACTGGAACTTATTCTGACTGGCACCCCATGCTGAGGGTGAAGTGATCCCTTTTTCTAAATGATCGGCTCCTACTCGTATAATCATATGTGTCATACGGCCCCGAAAGATTGTAGATACCAATTCTGGTCCCACCATGGGGTGTATCAAGACCCATGGTGGCGACCCGACATAATTCTAGAATACATAGGTTATACTACTGATGCCCTAGTGCCATGTTTGTCTGCTCCGGAGTGTGTGCACGCCCGCACTCCGTTAGAACCCACACTGTGCACCTACCGCCGTCGCATTTGACCGCTTACAATCAGCCTAGTAATCGTGCCCCACCCTGCCTAGTTTCAGGGTACCATGATACCTAATTTGATTTATTGCTGAAATGGGTCCCCGTTACTAGGGTTTTCTAGTCAAACATGTTAAGTGGTTAAGTGTCTGTATTAACCTAACCCAACCCATCAATTCTTGTTAACATGTTGAATTTGGGTAAGTGTTTTAGTTAACTTAGCCCTACCATCTGTCCTTAGCCTCTTAAAGCACCGACCACTCACATTAGACAGATATTGTTATGGTTACTTGATGTGCCGGTCGGTTCCGGGTAGGTTTACACCGTAACTCAGTCTAACCTCGGGTCCTTATTGGGCTTAATGCTTAACCACTCACATTGGATAGGTATTGTTGTGACTACTGGACAGCCGGGCGGGTCCGGCAGGTTTACATCACAACTCAATCCAACCTCGGGTTAAGCATACTCGTATTTTCTAAATTTACATATTTGTCATTATTACCTGTTATATGTAAATTTGTTAAAAATTAAAGGATATGGCCCACATTCCAAGTTTAACATTTTTGGTATAGGAATTTATACCGTTTTAAATGCCACCAATTTTGGCATGTGATAAACATGCCAATTTCATATATTTTTATGTCAAGTTTTCCTACCGTTATAAATTTTACCCAACGTTACCCCATCTAAATATTAGGCTAACAATCTTAGACTAATTTTCCATTCGCATGATTTTGACATATAGTATTAGGCTAAAAACTTAGCCTAATTTAGCGTACAAAATTTACATAAAGGAATCTATCAACATAACATGTCATAGGTGTAATCTTGGCATTTTTGGCATAGTCAATATGAACATAATAGGGGTGAACTTGCAAATTGATCATCATGAATGTCATAGGAGTGAACTTGCAAAATAATCAATATACATATATGTGAATTTGCAACATAGCCTAAATCAACTTTCATATATGTGAACTTGCATTGAAAATAGGGATCTAACCAAATAGGTGTCACAATAATTAGCATATGATTTAGACAACATAAGCCTAAACGTGTTTTAGATCTAGGCATAACATCGAACATGACTAGCATGTGACAAGAATGTGACATGTTCATAAAGTATGTATAATTTCATCGCAAGTGCGTAAACTAGATCTAATCATATGTCTAATTACAACATGAACAGGTATTAAAGTGGATCTTGACATGGATCCAATTAGGAACTAACACTTTTGTATAAACATAGGAGCATGTATGTAAGAACCCGTAACTTCCCCGTGAAGGAAAGCGCGGATACTTTGAGAACAACACACAAAAGGACGCAGACGGAAGAACATTTCATTGTTATTACAACAATTCCATCAGATACAAGAATATACAGAGTATAAATGAATAAATTACATTCGATAAATATCAGAGATTACAATAAATTACATAGCAGCGGAAAAATATAAAAAAATACAACTGAAAGTGATACACGGATACAGAGCTTTCCGAGCATCGTTCCAGCTGTTAATCAGGACCCTGTGAATATAAATATGCAAAACCAAAACTACTAGCTGCCCGTGCGGAAAATAGGGGCACCCAGAGTTTAGGTTAAAACAATAAACTCTAGGTCAGTCATGTGACTGGTGTGAGAACTAAAACAATTATTCAAAAACTTTACTTTAAAGTTCGGTAAATCAAGGGACCACGCCGTATAACACGGAACGGGTTTCCTCCCAAGGATACCAGTGGATAGACCAAACAACGCAATGCTAAATAAAGAAAAATGAAGCTGTTATAAGACCCAGGTCCCATCACACAATGCAACGCAAGCCGGGGGATAGGGTTTTTACCTTATAACAGCCAAAGCATGCTTGATACGTTTAAAACACATTATTTGATACTATTATAGGTGTATAGTGTCAAAACAATTTCAATCATAAATATCAATCATAGGTGGCATTAATGACCCATACCACTATGTCGCCATACTAGGTTCTACAAATAAAACCGCACTATCACGTATTGGAAACTAGATTTCCGTCATGAGACGAGGCAAGGGGCAAGCTCCTCTCCGCGTTCGAGACACTCTAGAAAATGCCTCAGGACCGCACACAGCAATCCCCTGGATCCTCCAAGGCCGGTCCTCTCTTACTTTTGAGGATTGGCAATTCCTGAGCACACGTTTCCCGGTCCTTACAGATCTATATCCGAGGCGCCTCGTATCCAGCAACCACACAGGTGAAAAGTATATAAATGTCAGGGCTGGTAGGTCACTGACACCACCCTAGCTAGAAAGAAACGTCGTGCACTCCTTGGGTCCGTATCCCGTTTTTGACTCATACCGAGGTGTGAGGCTCGCGAATTCACGTTATACACAAAGCTATGCCACACAGGCCGTGCTCTGATCATCAACCACAAGACTTTGCTTTTCAACAGAAGCCTTGATCAATTGCCACTTACGCATGCCACATTGGCAATTCACTCCATGCGACTGATGTCCATCGATATACAACCTCTGAGCTCGTACGTCTCAGAGAAGGGCGTTAAGCAAGAGAATAAATTCTCTGCCGCCAAACAGATGTATATTTAATAAAGATCAATCAACACAGAATAAAATCCAATGTCAGACACACAATCCATTTACAAGTTCGTTCTGGGTCTGAACGAAACCGGAGGCACTTTCCTCGCATATCCATTCATCTCCAAGTACGTCTAGACGATCACCAACTGTTTCCCTCATCCTGGGTGTACAGCCCAATCAAGATCATCAGTAATCACCCGAACGATGTGAAGACTTCCGGTCTTCAACCACCGTCTTCATCTTCGACATCTCGTCGAATCGGTTATTCAGAATGGGTATAACCCGGCCTTTCTGAATAACCCACGTATATAATAACCGAATGTTACACAAACACCACAAACGCCTCATTCCAATTCAGAATATTCTTTTATTCACAAAATCACATTTTTAGGGAAAGGTTCCCATTAATTTTATCAAAGATAAATTCTTCTAAATTTATTCTTTAATCTTCCTTTGGATATCATCTCAAACTAGTCGGCATTAACGAACCACACCGAAGTAATTATTTAGTTTATTTCCCAATCCCAACCTATATATCCCATGGAGCAAAACTGGTGATACTCCATATCTAACACCACGGTGTTATCGGTAAAATTAATTACCGTTTCACGTTCAAATCTGATTAAAGATTTAACTATCGCTTTGGAGCAAAACTGGTGGTACTCCATTCCCGGTCACTTTTCCAGATTTGATAATTTAAATTATCAATTCACATTTTAATCTAATTAAAGATTCATTAAAACTCCACTCAGTTTTAATCTTTTCAGAAATCAATATTGTGTCTTTAACTGGGTTAAAGAACCAATGTCTTCTAAAACACGATTCACGACAAACCCAAATCACATTTGATATTAAATACAAGGCTTTGAATAGAAAATATATCGGCTTATATTCAATATCAAATTCTGAAACCAACATATATCGTATTGGAAATAACGATATAAAATATATCTTTCAAATCCCCATAACAATATTTGTATAGTCACGAAATCCAACATCGAAATATCCCGAAGATAATTTCGATTCAACTCCACTTCCACTTCACCTATTGGGAATATTGATTATTTTTAAAATCACTTTCAAATTCAATTTATTTATTTCAAAAATAAATTGATTTTAATTCTAGTTCAAAACTAGTTCATTTTGATAAAAACCTATTTTTATCTTTTCAAATGTGGAATTTTTCAACCCAATTTTTCCCAAATTATTTCTTATGATTTTACACAAATTATAGATATTTTTAATAATTTCATCAAGGCCCGTACAGTCGATTTCCAACAACGGCCATCGAACTGCACTTATAGCGACCTTTTTCAAATTTGATTTGGACATATTTCCAAATCCAGCCGTTAGATTTCAAATTTCTAACATTCATTGGAAAGCTCTTTTCGATACGAACCCAACGGTTCTGATTTTAGGAGAATCCGACGGTCGGATCTCCCGCTATGTCCGTTTGAAATAAATGGTCGAAATTCACGAACTGCCGCGGCGCGGCGCGTTCTATTCAGGCCATTATATTATATATATAATATATATATCGTCGATTTCTAATTAAAACGAATTTTATAAATCGTTTTAAATTCGTTTCTAAAACAATTCAACTTCTATATTCAATTTCAAATCGATTTGATTTCAATTCAACTCGAATTCATTTCAATTTTATTTAATTCGAATTCAAATTCATTTCAATTCAGTTCAAATTCAAATTCGTTTCAATTCAAATTGATTTCAATTTAATTTCGATTTGAATTCAATTAAATTTCAGTTCGTTTTCAATTCAACTTGAATTTGTTTTATATTCAATTCCATTCGAAGTCCTTTTATATTCAATTCAAATTCGTTTTCTTTTCAATTCGAATTCGCTATAATATTCATTTCAATTTGAATAAAATCGATATAAATATCGTTCACGTCAAAATGGCTCAAAACTAATCAACACGGCTTTATATTTTTCACAACTTCTTTATTCTATTCAACAAATGAATATTTATCCCATTCAACACATGAATCTATATTTCTTTCAACACACGACTATTCTCAACACATGTGTACTGTCAACACATCACTATTTTTGTTATGTAAAATATTTTATAAAACTATGGTATCTATCGTTTGATTTTAATTAGACTCCACCGTAAAGTAGATTCTAATCGTAAGTATGATAAAGATGTAATTTTTATTATTTAAATATTTCACTCAACACATGAATAGTTTCAACCCATAATCATCGTCAACACATGACTATTTTTGTATTCAACACATGAATTTTTTTATTTATAATATTCATTATTTTCCCGATTGGAATGAGGCCCAATCAATCACCATATAATGTTAATTATATGGATTCCATACAACACATGTATATAATAGCATTGAAAAATAATCAACCATCAACCAAAGTGCACTACACTGTATAAACATCAAATATAGATATCTGACGCTTATAACAGCCTATCAATCAACCGATCGACATATTTAATAAATCAGGATGAGTGAACTTCAAATTTCATCCCAACACCCGTGTGGGGTTTCAAACAATCAAACACAGATTTTATTTGTGCAGTTGGGCGACGTGTAAAATTTATCGTCCCAATCAATGTTCTTCAAATAGGTGAACATATACAAACCGTTCGGTTTGTAAATGAATATTTTATTTTATTCACTTCACGTTAAAAATTATATTTTTAACGATAAAATATTCTATTCAGTTCATTTACTCGATAAAAATGATATTTCTATTTTTCTAACATATTTTAGAAAATTTCGGCGGCATAACGGCACGATACTAGAAACGGGACAAGGCCTAGCCTTATCCCCGGTCTAGTGAAGGCCCACGCCATTCACACATCAATCAAATCCATTTCAATTCACCAAACAATTCAATTCAAACCAAATAATCTAACTAATATATGCAACCAAACAAACAAGTCCATGGTCTGTGGACGATTGTGTCGGGTGCTACTGAACACCGTCTGCATCCTAGTATATATATATATATAACTAGAAAAAGAGATTTTGAGTGAGAAGTTCTCACCAAAAGCTAATCCAACTCCGCGATTCTTCATATATAGAAAATCTTCCTCGTTCTTCCAACGCAGTCTGTTTCACGAAGTACATGTTAAAATTTATATTTTAACATCGCTACCTCTTATATAAAAAATCGTATTTTTACTTCGCTAATGAATATATAAAAATCGTATTTTTAACTTGTCTTTTTCATATGAAAAATCATATCCTTTACCAATCAAAAATTATTTCTTTTCATGACTAAAATATAATCTTTTCAAAATAAGAGTATAAACTTTCATGAATAAAAATATAAGTTTTCATATATAAAAATATAAGCTTTACTACATTAAAAATATATACTTTTCCCTTATAAAAATATTCGTCTTTCCTTATATAAAAATACGACCTTCCTCTTATAAAAATACGATCTTTTACTTTATGAAAATACCATCTTGATTATCAATAAAAATCTCAACTCAGGTTAAAAATAAATAAAACTGAAAACACTTACAGTTACTCGAGAAAAGGGGGAGGAAAGAGGTTAGGTGATGGTCGGAGGGAGAGAGTTTATCACCATCGCCTAGGGGTGTCTGCTCGCTGCCTTCATTGCTGAGGAGGGGGTGCTCTTCGGTTTGTAGAAAGGGGAGGAAGCGGTCTCGTTTTGGGCTGATTTGAGATGGGGACCCGCACTCGAGGGGAGGAGGAGCTAAACGAGGCGTCGCTCGAGCAGGGGGGGGGGGTGCTCAGGTCGGCCATCGACTTCAGGGGGGCGCTGCGTACGGTGGCAGTGGGTAGAGGATCCGGCGGTCTTCAACTTTGGGGTTTAGGGCGTGGTTCTCGCTGGAAGAGGAGGGTCGCGAGGGGGATAGGCCGGAGAGGTAGAGGAGAGCGGAGGAAGAAGACGGGGTGGAAGCGGCGGGCGGTGGCTGTAGGGGGAGGAGCGGCGGACGAGGTATGAGGAGCCCGATTTCTTTTTGCTCAATTTTGAAGTCAACGAGGTTAAGGGGAGAGAGAATGAAGAAGGGAAGGGTTTATGAATAAATATATATTATTTTAATTTTAATTTTAAAATCCAAAAGTAACTTTTTACTATGAACTCGAAATCAAACCCACCGACTGTCGTCCCTAGCTAATTACCCCCATTCCGAACACAATGGGATATGCCACGTATGCCAATTCGTTCGTTACGATCAGTTTTCGTTGAATTTAAAATATAAATATTTATATATTCAATTTAAACGTACTTTTCAATTTACTGGGGTCACATACGGACCCTAAAAATTCATGAAAAATATTTTCTAGCTTCGTATTGACGATACGGTCCTAACAAAACTAATTTCGTCGAATTCTGAGACCGTTTGAAAAATGGTCATTTTCCAGTCGATTAAATTTAACTGAAACTGGTCAAACGCGTTTAAGTGTGCCACGCTCACATATTGATTCGAAAAATTATGAAAATTGGAATATAGCAATAATTTGACATCACGGATCCAACAAAACTGGTTTCATCGAAAACCGAGGTCGTTTGCAAAATTGCTATTTTTAAGGGCCTTTATATATATTAAAATATATATAAATTCCACAGCGCTATTTCTAAAATTTGAACTGGACATATCTTATCATTTCTAAAGTAAAATCTCGATTCGTTAACTTTGTTAGAAAGATATACTTATACAAATTCAATTATCTCTTTTTTCGTTCAATTCTGACTTATATTGAATTTTGTATATTCATTTGAAATTCGAAATCGAATTTTCGAACTGCAGGACCATTTCAGGCTCGTTATATAATTAAAATAAATTTATTCGTTTTAACTTCGTCGAAAATAAATTTTCCGTCGTTATTATTTAAAATAATTCATTTTAAATATTCAAAATTCATTAAATTCACCAAAATAAAAATTTTAAACTGGCTCAGATTTTCCGGGTTATTACAATGTATATAAATTTAACCATTTAGGCATATACGTTCCCTTGTACAGCCTATAACTTTTTCATAATCATTTAAACATATAGGCACAGATATGAGCCAAATAACTTGTATGTGAATTTGAATAGATCCAACATCAACTAGATTAATCCATAAACATTCTAATGGATCCAATATTAAGTCCATTATACCACAAACATCACAATACCACAATCATTATGTAACACCCCGTAATTCTATAACGCTAAGATTCACAAATCAAGGCAGAATTAAAAGTTAAAATCAAAATCAATGGAAATGGGCTGCGACATTGCGTTCGTCTCGGAATTATGCATGAAAACGAGTCCGAGTTTGCATAAATCGGAGTCCGTATTAGGGAGATATGGCCTCCGGAAGTTTCAGAATTAAAATTCGAACAGACTGAAAACAAATTCAAATTTCAAATCGGGCCGGATTGCCCAGGGCGGGAATTTTCCCGCCTAAGACACCCAGGTCGACTGGGTAGTCGACCTGGGCTACCCAGGTCGACTGGGTAGTCGACCTGGACCACCCAGGTCGACTACATAGTCGACCTGGGGGTCGACCCCCCCTGTTTTCCAGCTTTCTACACCTTGTTCGTTCTGATGTATTTGGTCGCGTTTTCTGACCAGGTTCGTCCACCTAACACTATATAAACAGCCCTAGTATTCTTCTCTATTCACAATTCTTTTCTACCCTTATGCTGCAAAGATTATTGGCGAACTTGGCTTCTTCTCCTCCTCTTAATTAAATAATAGAATAAGTAATATATAAAATAAATCAAGACGAGGAAATGCTGCTCAAGAAGAGGTTCAAGTCAAGCTAGAATTCAAGTGAAGTTTCGAACGACTGCAACGACTGTTTTTCTATGAATCATAGCAACGCCATCTTTCTATTCTAATCTAATCTCTGTAATTCAGTTATTTCTATATTTGAACGTTTTTCTCTGTTCGTGACATGAAATTAAAGGAATAAAAGAATATGCCGAATCTCTCTTCCTATTCGAATCAGTGCCTATACTCTTGAACCTAATTAAGAACTGTTATGATTCGAGGACAAATAAGACCGTGACTATGAAACTATGGACCTTAGAACCATATGCCTATGACTATGGACATTGCCTATGACTATGAATATTTCCTATGACTGTGACTGTGACTATGAGAATTATTTTCTTGACTGTGAAAACCAACCTATGCCTTTGATTCGGAAAAGAATAAACTATTGCCTATGACATAACATGGACCTCTGTGACTAAACACCTATGATTCATGACTAGGAAAATGTTGCTTTAGTTCTGTGATTATGAGATTAAACCTGATTATTTATTCTGCCTGTCCTTGGTTTTCTTTGGTTTTAGACCATGGGAATTTACCTATTAAGTTAGGTCTACCCATGTTCTTGAACCTGCGTCTCTATTCTGTCTATCCTTGGTTTTAGACCTTGGGAATTTACCTATTAATTTAGGTCTACCCATGTTCTTGAACCTACGTCGTTATTCAAGTTATTATGTCCATTCTTTTTCGTAGCATCTTTGGTTCATTCCCTATTTTCTGCGAGTCTAGATTTATCAATAGTCTAGATTTAATCGCAATTATACGAACGGTGGGAATACAATTTGGGCATAAAGTGAAATGTACTAAAAACATAGTTATAAACTTGGAATTTTGCATAAATTGGGGAACATGAATTATGGCATGTTCATCAAAATACAAATTAGATTAATTTAACATGAATTATAGGATGTGCAATTTGAGTCTAGTATTGACTTGTAAATCTAGCATTTACATGAGTTATGAACTAGAATAATAAGTCTAGTTTGACGTGAACTGTAATTAGAATGTTAAATCAGGATTGGATTAGCTAATTTGGCATAATAAGTATATTGGTATAAATTTGAAATTGGCCATAATTGGGAATATCCGTCAGGTTTAGCAAAATCATGGCTAGTGACACTTAATTGGTATAGTTTACATACCAAAAGGCATAAATATGATATAGGGGGAAAAGTGGACCATAAGAATAAATGTTGACAGTTTACATTAAAAGGGTAATTGGGAAATAAGTAAATTAGGAATAATTTACTTATAGAATTTGTCCTAAACGAGAATTTAGACAAATTAAAGGTTTATTAACGACATCTCTTTTAATAACAAGCCAGAAAGTTCTAGGGTGACAGAGAGGATAGTGTCTAGGCTTGGGTTTGGAAAATACAAGTTTCCTGCTCTCCCTGGCTATCCCTAACTGATCCTACGGACGGGATGGTTACCTTCAAAACCTGATTTGAAAATTAGTCAAAACCCTTTGAACTAGAAAACATGAATAGACCTAACCCGAGGTTGGACTGAGTTGTGATGTAAATCTGCCAGGAACCAACCGGCGCATCCAGTAATCGCAACAATATCTGTCTAATGTGAGTGGTCGTGGCTTTAATCTATTTAGTTAAAGCTAGAACAAGAATGGTAGGGTTAAGTTAACTAAGACACTTAACCAATTCAACATGATAACCAGACTGGTGGGTGGGGTTAGGGCCATACAGTTAAGCTAGAATGGGAGGGTTAAGTCCATAGGAACACTTAACCAATTTAACACAGTTAAGCTAGGATGGGAGAGCTAAGTCCATAGGGACACTTAACCAACTTTACATGGTAACAAGACAAGATTTGTAGGGGTTAAGTAACTAAGGAAACACTTAGCCAAATTATCATGTTAACTAGACTAGAGGTTGGGGTTAAGTGAATACACTTAGCAAATTTGATATGTTATCTGGGCTAGACCGTAGGGTTAAGTAAACTGTAACACTTAACCATCAGATTGTGATAAAAGAATAGGGTTAAGTTTAAACATGAAGGGATAATACTTAACCATTAATAACATGTTAGTTAAGACAGACGGGCAAGGTTATGTTAAAAAGGAACGCTTAACCAATACAGGGTGAATGGGTATGGTTAAGTAATAAGAAATACTTAACCAATATAACTTGGTTTGTGATGGGGATAGGTCAACATGGATTACTGATAACACTTAACCAGTATAACAGGATGAATGAAGAGGGTTAAGTTGACTTGAACTGACTAATGACACTTAACCAATCCAAATTGACAGGAAAGGGAACTAAGTAGTAAACCTTAGTTAAGAAAACAACGATTCTGGAAACTAAGTGGTAAATCTTATTTAGTAATTCTTAGTATAACACGGGAAGGAGCGAATGTCCGTCTGAATAGAAAGATGGCTCCAACGAATTGGGTTACGAAGCCCAAGGCTTCAAGGGGACGTGAGGGTACTCTTGGTATCCCTCTGTGAGGCTGTAGATGATCTGCCTGGGCCCACAGAGGTTAAGGTCTGTGTAGAAGAACCAGGGGTATGCCTTGGTTGCAATACATGGCAACCTAAAGACTAGGAAGGACCGGCGTGATTCGGCGAGAAAACGGTAGCCCTGTGATAGCGACTCGTTGTCTACCATCCATCTTGAGTCAATCGAGATACTGAAGCAGAAAGGTGGAGAACTCCAAAAGACCATATACTTGCTATCTAGTTATGGGTGAGGATGGCCATAGGATAGTGGGGCACCGGGGGCCGGCGTATAGTTCTCACTTTACAAGGTGTGCAATTCATTAGTTGAGGGAGGGGTCAAGTGGTACCATAGCCACTGGAACAAAAACAGATCTTAGCTTCTGCATCGGCAGATATCTGAAAGCTCCCGACCGAGTTCTGTATTCCTTGATTTGCCCGGACACAGGACTCAGACCGCACTTTATGGGACATGTGCATCTAGACAAGCGATAACGATTCGCGATACATGTATAGGGAAGTATAGGAACATATACCACTCTAGGTAGGGTGTCCTAGACTTGGGGGCATCGTTCGACAGGTAGCATAATTCCTAGTTGAATTAGGTGGCATAAATCCTGAATCCAAGAAGCCTTCAGCAGATAGCGTAAACTCTAGTTCAATCTAGAAAGTACTTGATAGAAACCCTAGATTTGATCTAGGTAATAAATAATGAATGTATGCCGGAAGGCAATGGAAAATACAGGGATTGGGATCACGTTATTGTTACTAGTTGGGACAATAGATAGGCGGTGCAGAGATATAGAAACTAGTATAACAAGGAAATAGCGAAGCGGCGAAAGTATTAGAGCGTATCCAGTTTATCTTGTCTTAGCATATCTTGTGACTACCTTGTCTAATCTTGTTGTCCCTATCGTCATGGTGTAATCTTGTATTCAGTTAATTCATGTCGTTTTGTTTTTCCATGTTCACATGCTAGAAGTTACTGAACTTACTCAGGCTTTATGTCTGACTCTGTTTTTCTTTCGTCTTCTTTTCTTATGTTCCCCCCCCCCTAGGTAGTAAAGGAGGGAATAGTTTAGCTCAGGTTAATTTGGACTGCCACTCTTTCCCAGCTTGAAGATTCGTCGAAGTTTGCTTGGATTCTATTTTCAGATGCTATGGCTGGCTCTTGCTAAAATCGGGGAATATAAATGTTGTTTTTATGCTTCTTTATTTTGTAAGACAGATGATACTCTGATATTGTAAAGAAACCATTGTACAAACTATTTTATCAATAAAGCAAAGTTTTATTTTCCGCTGTTTAATTTCTGTCTGTCTTGTAAATTATCTACATCTTTTACCCTAAATGCTCCACAGAACTTAGTGCATTCCCTTTGCGAGTGACACTAACGGACGTGGGGTGTTACACATTACAACTCAAAGATATGAATTTACATCGTCGTTATACAATAACACAATTCCATTTCCAATTTACATCGAATCAAGTCCTAACTTTTATTCACATCGGAAAAATCACTATACTTACAACAAACGACGAACTTGAGTTCTGGATTTGAAATTCGTTCCTTTGGGTAGACTAACGTTGCTTTGATTCTTTTTTTACTTTAGTTTTGATCGTCTCTAAGCTCTCTCTAATTGAAGGCCACTCCTAGTTTCTTTCCAGCAGCATGACAGCTCCAGTTCTATATTATTTGTGTGAATTTAGGTTGAGATTTGAGTTGTATTTATAGAATTTCAAACTAATTAGAGCCGTCGAAGAAGCTAGAGTTAGTCAAGGACATCCATCTCAAGAGAAGCCAATCAGAAAGCGACACGCAAGCCCTAGTGACACAGCCAAGCCCCAAAAATCGACCAGAAACCCGACCAAGCCAGCCAGGGCCAAACCAGGTCGACTGGGTAGGTCGACCCCCAGGTGGACCTCCAGGTCGACCCTCTGGTCGACCTGGTGCCTAGGCGGGAATTTTCCCGCCTAGCCCAGTTTGGGTCTGATTTTTGAATTTTGAACCGAACTTGAGCTGTTTGAATTTTAAATTGAATTATGAAACTTCCGAAGCTCCTAACTCCTGCATATTGCGTCCGATTTATGCAAACTCGGACTCTATCTCAAGCAGAGTTCCGAGACAATCAGAACGACGAAAACCGTTTCCCTTAATTCTTTTATTTAGAATTAATTATACTTGAATTTGTGAAACTTAATTTTATAGAATTTACGGGGTGTTAAATTCTCCCCCTCTTAAAAGGATTTCATCCCCAAAATCTTCTAGTTAGGAAGAATGTATATCCTATCATCCAATCATCCATCTACTCAACCAATAACCACAAGCGTCCATTGTGCTTAAAAGACTTCTTATGCTTCATGATCATATGCATAGTGTGTTTCTATGTCCCTATCTAATGTAAAAATCAGGCGGTCTACTGATTCAGTTGACCTTCTTAATGCGAATCATGTAAGTGTTATGAATCCATTATGTATGTAAAAAAAAATTCCTACTCATAATTCTACATGAGTGCGCAACTATTCAGACAAATGTGACATCCATATGGCAACATATCAAGTTTCAACCACGTACAAATTTGAATACATATGTGCATATGCAATATGAAGCGACTGAGCCGATCTAAAACCTAGGGTGTGTGTGTATATGCATCCACGAACAACAACTAGCAATCACTAGCAACCACTTGCAGCCATCATCCATAACATGTTTTCAAATACATGTTTGCATCCATTTGTTTTCTACCTAAGGAGTCAGGAAAAGGACCGAGAAGATATACCTAAAAAGATAGATAAAGCATAACTTAAGGAAAAAGAGAGATCAAAGATGTACCCTAAAAAAGAAAAGGGTAGGCAGCGCGTATTCTGTCCTCAGTTTCCCAAGTCGCGTCTTCCTCAGCATCACTCCATTGAACTTTAACGACCTTGACTTCATGGTTGCGTAGCTTTTTGATTTCTGTTCCCAAGATACGAGTGGGAACTTTCCTCACAGTTGCTTCCCATTCTATCTCAACTTCTGTAACACCCCACGTCCGTTAGTGTCACTCACAAAGGGAATGCACTAAGTTCTGTGGAGCATTTTGGGTAAAAGATGCAGATAAATTACAAGACAGACAAATATTAAACAGCGGAAAATAGAACTTTGCTTTATTGATAATATAGTCTGTACAATATTCTTTTACAATATTAGAGTATCATCTATCTTTACAAAATAAAGAAGCATGAAACAACATTTTATATTCCCTAATGTAGCAAGAGCCAACCATAGCATCTGAAAGAGAATCCAAGGACGACTTCGTCAAATCTCCAAGCTGGGGAAAGAGCAACGGTCCAATCTAATCCTGAGTTATACTATTCCCTCCTCAACAACCGGGGGGGGGGGGGGAACGGAAGAAAAGAAGCGAAAGAAAAACAGAGTCAAACATAAAGCCTGAGTAAGTCAGTAACTTCTAGCATGTGAACAGGGAAAAATGAAACTACATGAATTAACTGAATACAAGACAATACCATGATGATAGGGTCAACAGGATAAGATAAGATTACCACAAGATATACTAAGGCAAGATAAACTGGATATACTTTAATACTTTCTCTGCTTCGCTATTACCTTATTATTCTGGTTTCTATATCTCTGCACCGCCTAACTAGTGTCCCTACTAGTAACGATAACGTGATCCCAATCCCTGTAGTTTCCGTCGCCTTCAGGCATCCATTTAATTACCTAGATCTAATCTAGGGTTTTCTATCAAGTGCCTTCTAGATTCAACTAGAACTTATGCTATTTTTCTGAATGCTTCTTGGATTCAGGGTTTATGCCACCTAGTTCCGAACTAGGGATTATGCTACCTGTCGAACGATGCCCTTTAGTCTAGGACACACCACCTTGGGTGGTACATGTTCCTAGACTTTTCCCATGCATGTATCGCGAATCGTTATCGCTTGTCTAGATGCACATGTCCAGTAATGTGCGGTCCGAGTTCCGCTGTCAGGGCTACTCTAGAAATACGGAACTCGGTCGGGAGCTTTCAATATCTGCCGATGCAGATGCTAAGGTCTGTTTTTCTAGTGGCTATGGTCCCACTCGACCCCTCCCTCAACTAATGGAAAGCCACCCTTGTAAAATGAGAACTGTACGAAGGCCCCTATCTGCCAAACTAATTATATGGCCAACAACACCCCGCAACCACAACTAGATAGCAAGTATGTGGTCCGTATGAGTCCTCCAGCCTTCCCGCTTCACGTGTCTCGCTTGACTGAAGATGGTAGGTAGATGACGAGTTGCTATCACAGGGCTTCCGTCTTCTCACCGAATCACGCTGGTCCATCCTAGTCTTTTGGTTGCCATATATTGCAACCAAGGCATACCCTTGGCTCTTCTACCGCAGACCTTAACCTCTGTGCGCCCAGGCGGATCATCTGTAGCCTCACAGAGGTATACCAAGAGTACCCTCACGTCCCCTCGAAGCCTCGAGCTTCATATCCCAATTCGTTTAAAATCAGATGGATGTCCGCTCGTTCGTGTTATACTAAGAATTACTACTTAGTTCTACTAACTAAGGTTTACCACTTAGTTTCCAAATTCCTTGTTTTCTTAACTAAGTTTTACTACTTAGTCCCCTTTTCAACTAAGGTTTACTACTTAGTTTTCTTTCTCGCCAGATTGGATTGGTTAAGTGTCTTTAGTCGATTCAAGCTATCTTAACCCTCTTCCCTTATCCTGTTAAACTGGTTAAGTGTTATCCCTTTATGCTTTTTACTTAACCCTATTCATTTATCATATTCTGATGGTTAAGCGTTCAAGTTTACTTAACCCTATGGTCTAGTCCAGCTAACATGTTAAATTGGCTAAGTGTATTACTTAACCCCAACCTCTAGTCTAATTAACATGTTAAATTGGCTAAGTGTATTAACTTTACTTAACCCCACCTTCTAGTCTAGTCAACATGTTAATTTGGCTAAGTATTCCCATGGACTTAACCCTCCCATTCTAGCTTTAACTGTGCTAAGTTGGTTAAGTGTTCCTTAACCTTCCCATTCTAGCTTAACTGTGTTAAGTTGGTTAAGTGTTCCTATGGACTTAACCTTCCCATTCTAGCTTAACTGTGTTAAGTTGGTTAAGTGTTTCTATGGACTTAACCCACCCATTCTTGCTTAACTGTGTTAAATTGGTTAAGTGTTTCTATGGACTTAACTCTCCCATTCTTGTTCTAGCTTTAATTAATAAATTAAAGCCGTAACCTCTCACATTAGACAGATATTGCTGCGGTTACTGGATGTGCCGGTCGGTTCCGGGCAGGTTTACACCGCAACTCAGTCTAACCTCGGGTTAGGCATATTCATGTTTTCTAAGTTCGAAGGGTTTTTGATTAATTTCCAAATCTGGTCTTGAAAACAACCATCCCGTCCTTCGGATCAGTTAGGGATAGCCAGGGAGGGCAGGAAACTTGTATTTTCCAAACCCAAGCCTAGACACTATCCTCTCTGTCACCCTAGAACTTTCAGGTGTATGTGTTATTCAAAGAGAAAACCTTTCTTTTGTCCATATATAAATTGTCAACAATTTATCTTCAAAGTCCATTTTCCCTTTTTAAATAAACTTGGCCTATACCATTTTCATTTTGTCCTGCCCACTAGTATACTTATATTCTAGGCCCGAGTCCTAACCCAACTTGCAGTTCAGGCCATTTCCTATTTCATTGCCAAAACTAGATTAAATATCCTAGTTTATAATTTATGGCCAAAACTTTACCTACATGCAAGTTACATATTTTGTGGTAAATGAACAATTTATCTTTTATGACAAATTCTATAAGTAAATTTACTCAAAATTTACTTATTTCATTATTACACTTTTAATGTACATTGTCACATTTATTATTATGGCCCGTTCCCTCTTATTTATCATATTTATACTTTTTGGTATGTAAATTATACCAAATTAAGTGTCACTAACCATAATTTATTCTAAACATGACAATTTCTCACAATTATGGCTAAATTCAAAATTGTGCTAATATACTTATTCCAAATCTTTAATTAACACATTTTTGATTTAACATTCCTAATACACAGTTTATGGTAAGACTAGAATTATTATTCTAGTTTACATTTCATGCCTAAAATTTAGCATACTTGCTAATACTAAATTTAATATGTCAAACTTATCCAATTTGCATTCCTATGAACATGCCATAATACATATTCCCAATTTATGCCAATTTCCAAGCTTATAACTACATTTATGTTCATTTTCACATTTTCCCCAAATTGCATTCCCACCGTTCGTATAATCGTGATTTAACCTAGATTGTAAATAAATCTAGATTCGTAGAAAATAGGGAATGAACCAAAGATGCTATGAAAAGGGATAATAACTGGCATAAAAGGTTTGGATAACGACGTAGGTTCAAGAATATGGGTAGACCTAACTTAATAGGTAAATTCCCACGGTCTAAAACCAATAGATAGAATAGGTTCAAGAACATGGGTAGACCTAACTGAATAGGTAAATTCCCACAGTCTAAAATCGAAGAAAAACAAGGAACAGATAAAATAGATAATCGGGTTTAGACCCAATTTCATAGCCACAAAACTTAAGCAACAATTTTCCTAATTATGAATCATAGCAAAGTTCATAGTTATAGGCAATGTTCATAGTCCAAAAGGGAAAATAATTCCCATAGTCATAAGTCATTGTCATAGGCAATGTCATAGTCATATGTTGTATGTCCCAAATCAAGATTCATGTTCGTAATTCAAAGGCAATAGGTTCATGGTCATAGTTCTCATAATCATGATCATAGGCATAGGCATATCCTCTTTGTTCAATAGTCATAGGCCGTCAATCAAAGTCATAGTATGTTCTGGGCCATAGTCAAGAATTAGATCCAAAAACTTAAATAAACACAGATCCAAGTGAAGAGATTAGGCATTTTTCTTATATCATTTTAATTTCTTGTCACAAATAAAAAATAAAATGTTCAAGTCTAGAAATAACCAACTTATAGAAATTAGATCTAGAATAGAAGAACGGCGATGTGTGACGTCAAGGAATTTCGCTCGGTCCGAACTAGTCGCTAAACCGATCCAGACCGCTCGAAACGCCCTATCGTTTGAGAACAAGCCACAACAGAACGCATACAGAGAACATTTCATAGTATATTACAACAATGCATCAGATTACAAGAATATACAGAGTATAAATGAATATTACACAGAAATATCAGAGATTTAAATTACATTTAAATACAACGCAGCGGAAAATAATACAATACACAACTAGAAGTAGATATACGGATACAAAGCTTTCCGGATATCGTTCCAGCTGTAAACCAGGATCTTGTGAATATTAATCTGCAAAACCAAAACTACTAGCTGCCCGTGCGGAAAATAGGGGCACCCAGAGTTTAGGTTAAAACAATAAACTCCAGGTCAGTCATGTGACTGGTGTGAGAACTAAAACAGTTATTTATCTTTATTTTCAAGTTAGGTAAATCAAGGGACCACGCCGTATAACACGGAACGGGTTTCCTCCCAAGAATACCAGTGCATAAAACAAACAGCGCAATGCTAAATAAAGAAAAATGAAGCTGTTATAAGACCCAGGTCCTATCACACAATGCAACGCAAGCCGGGGGATAGGGTTTTCCCTTATAACAGCCAAAGAATGCTTGATACGTTTAAAACAAATCATTTGATACTATTATAAGTGCATAGTGTATAAAACAATTTCAAATCATAAGTATCAATCATAGGCGACATGAACGTCCCATGCCACTATGTCGCCATATATAGATTTACAAATAAAACCGCAAATGTCACGTATTTGGAAATTGGATTTCCATCTATGAACCGAGGCAAAAGATAGTCCTCAACCGATTCGAGACGCTCTAGCCCGTGTCTCAGGCAAGTACTCAGTCAAGCCTTTGGATCGTCAGGGCCGGTCCACCGATGTGGATTCAAATTCCTGAACACTACGTTTCCCCACCCTATGGGGTGTCAATGAGCCAACAAATGACTCCATCGGTTCGAGAACGACCGATATATCCGAGGCGCCTCGCAACAGCAACAACCACATAAGTCAAGCTCGTCAGGGCGTGTAAAACCACTGACGCCACTTTTTGGCTAGAAGGAAACGCATGCCCTCCCTGAGGTCCGTCTCCCGTTTTTGGTTCATACCGGGTGTGAAACACGCGAAGCAAACGTTACACAAAGCTACGCCACAAAGGCCGTGCTTTGATCATCACCACAAGACTTTGCTTTTCAACAGAAGCCTCGATCAATTGCCACTTAGGCATGCCACACAGGCAATTCACTCCATGCGTTTGATATCAATCAATATATAACCCCTGAGCTCGTACGTCTCAGAGAAGGGCGTTAAGCAAGAGAATAAATTCTCCGCCGCCAAACAGATATATATTTAATAGAGATCAACCACACGGACTAAAATCCAATGTCAAACACACAGTCCATTTACAAGTCCGTTCTGGGGCTGAACGAAACCGGAGGCACCTAGTACCCCGCATATCCATCGATCTCCAAGTACGTCTGGACGATCACCAACTGTTTCCATCTTCTTGGGTGTACAGCCCAATCAAGATCATCAGTTATCACCCAAACGACGTGAAGACTTTCGGTCTTCGACCACCGTCTTCATCTTCGACTTATCGTCGTATCAGTTATTTAGAATGGGATAAACCCGGTCTTTCCGAATAACTCACGTATATTTTAAATAAGTGTTACACAAACACAACATACGCCTCATTCCAATTCATCAGTCATTAACCGTAAATTAATCAAGAGAATAATTCCCCAAATATTAACCTCGAAGGCCGAAACCAACATCAGATCAATATCCAGAAAACCATTCTACTTGGCTAACCGACAGTTAATTTCTAATTTCACATTCATAGGGAAAGGTTCCCATTAATTTTATCAAAGATAAATTCTTTAATTTATTCTTTAATCTACTTTTGAATATCAATTCAAACTAGTCGGGATGAGCGAACCTTACCGAAGTAATTATTTATTTTAATTTCCCAATCCCAACCTATTTATCCCATGAAGTAAAACTGGTAATACTTCATATCTAACACCACAGTGTTACCGGTAAATTCAATTACCATTTCACGTTCAAATCTAATTAAAGATTTAACTATCGCCTGGAGTAAAACTGGTGATACTCCATTCTCGATTATTTCAATCTAATTAAAGATTCATTAAAACTCCACTTAGTTTTAATCGTTAACTGGGTTAAAGAATCAGTGTCATTTAAAACACGGTTTACGATAAACCCAAAGTTACATTCATTAATTATCGGGTTAAAGAACGAGTGTTATTTAAAACACTGTTCACGATAAACCCAAAAATCAATATCAATTTAATTCCAATTAAATATCATTTAATTGGTACAATTCATTAAATCTAAATAAAAAGATTTAATCATTTCTCAACTGGGTTCAAGAACAGTGTTAGTGAAGACACCATTCACGACAAACCCAAATCACATTCGATATTCAATATAAGGCTCTGAATAGAAAATATATCGGCTTATATTCAATATCAAATTCTACGATTAACAAATGTCGTATTGGAAATAACGATATAAATATATATCTTTCAAATTTCCATAACAACATCTGTATAATCATGAATTCCAACATCGAAATATTCCAAAGACAATTTCGATTCAAATCCATTCCAATGCAATCATTGGAAATTTTGGTTATTTTTAAAACCCTTTTCGAATTCAATTTATTTATTTAAAAATAAATAGAATTATAATTCTAGTTCAAAACTAGTTCAATTCGATAAAAATCTATTTTTATCTTTTCAAATATGGAGTTTTTCATCCCAATTCTTCCCAAATCATTTCTTATGATTTTACACAAATTATTACTATTTTTAATAATTTTATCAAGGCCCGTACAGTCGATTTCCAACAATGGCCATCGAACTGCACTTACAGCGACCTTTTTCGAATTTGATTTGGACGTATCTCCAAATCCAACCGTTAGATTTCAAATTTCTAACATTAGTTTAGAAAGCTCTTTTCGATACGAACCCAACGGTTCCGGTTTTAGGAGAATCCGACGGTCGGATCTCCCGTAATGTCCGTTTGAAATAAATGGTCGAAATTCACGAACTGCCGCGGCGCGGCGCGTTCTATTCAGGCCATTTTATTATATATATAATATATATAATATATATTTCGTCGATTTCTATTTTAAAACGAATTATATAAATAGTTTTAAATTCGTTTCCAAAAGAAATTTCAACTTCCATTTCAATTCAAATCAAAATCGAATTCTTCTTTATAAATTCGTTTTAAAATTCATTTCCATTCAATTCAAATTTCAATTCAATTTGAATTCATTTCAATTCGCTTTCAATTCAATTTGAATTCGTTTTCAATTCAATTCATTTTGAAATCGTTTTCAATTCAATTCATTTCGAAATCGTTTTCAATTCAATTCATTTCGAAATCGTTTTCAAATCAATTCATTTCGGAATATTTCAATTCAATTCATTTCAAAATATTTCAATTCAATTCATTTCGAAATCGTTTTCAATTCAATTCATTTCGAAATCGTTTTCAATTCAATTCATTTCGAAATATTCGATTTCGAAATCACTTTTCAGTATTCATTTTAAAATGAATAAAATCGATATAAATATCGTTCACGTCAAAATGGCGTCAATCTAATCAACACGGCTTCATAAATTTCTATTTTCAAATATTCTATTTAAAATATTTCTTTTTCAAAATAGTTGTTATTATCAAAATATTTCGTTCAACACATGACCAATCTCAATGAATGAGTACTGTCAACACATGAACTTTTATTTTATATCGATAAAGGTGTAAATTTTATTACTAAAATATTTCGTTCAACACATGACCAATCTCAGTGAATGAGTACTGTCAGCACATGAACTTTTATTTTATAATATTTTTTATTTTTCAAATTGGAATGAGGCCCAATCAATTACCATATAAAGTTAATTATATGGATTTTCATACAACACATGTATATAATAGCATGGAAAAATAATCAACCATCAACCAAAGTGCACTACACTGTATAAGCATCAAATATAGATATCTAACGCTTATAACAGCCTGTCAATCAATCGATCGACATATTCAATCAATCAGGACGAGTGAACTTCAAATTTCATCCCAACACCCGTGTGGGGTTTCAAACAATCAAACACAGATTTTATTAGTGCTGTTGGGCGATGTGTAAAATTTATCGTCCCAATCAATGTCCTTTAAATAGGTGTACATAAACAAACCGTCCGGTTTGTAAATGAATATTTATTTATTCACTTTCACGTTAAAAATTATATTTTTAACGATAAAACATTTTATTTTAACATATGAATTTCTATTATTCATTTACACAAATAAAATGATATTTTTATTTTCTAACATATTTTTATTTTCTAACATATTTTAGAAAATTTCAGCGGCACAACGGCACGATACTAGAAACAGGACGAGGCCTAGCCTTATCCCCGGTCCAGTGAAGGCCCACGCCATTCACACATCAATCAAATCAATTCCATTTCACCAAACAATTCAATTCAAACAAAATATTCTAACCAACCACACAATCAAACAATTTAACAAACAAGCCATCCATGGTCTGTGGATGACGGGTGTCGGGTGCTACTAAACACCGTCTGCATCCTAGTATATATATATAACTAGAAAAATAAATTGAAAGGTGAGAAATTCTCACAGATAGCTATCCTAGCTCCACGGCACTTCATTGATAGAAATCTTCATTGCTATCGCATCTTCGTCATCTTCGTTGCCCGTAGCCACTACATATGTAAAAATCGAATTTTCACTACGCTATTCAATATATAAAAATCGAATTTTTATTCCGCAATTCAATATATAAAAATCATATTTTTATTTCGAAGTTCAATATATAAAAATCATATTTTTATTTCGAAGTTCAATATATAAAAATCATATTTTTATTTCGAAGTTCAATATATAAAAATCATATTTTTATTTCGAAGTTCAATATATAAAAATCATGTTTTTATTTCGAAGTTCAATATATAAAAATCATATTTTTATTTCGTTTCAAAAACCGTATCTTTAATTTTTCCAAAATCAAGTCTTTATATTTTTCAATTCAAAGATATCGTCTTTTCACATTTTAAAAATCTAACTTTCTGCATTTTAAAAAATCTGTCTTTAACATTTTAAAAATCTGTCTTTAACATTTTAAAAATCTGTCTTTAACATTTTAAAAATCAGTTTTTCCGACATTTTAAAAAATCAGTTTTTCCTTATTAAAATCAGTTTTAATCTTTTTATAAAATTCAGTTTTTCTTTTTAAAGTTTAAAATAAAAAAAATCAGTTTCTAAATCTGATAAAAATCAGATTTTCTTTTAAACAAAATCAGTTTTTCTTTTTTAAACAAAATTCGGTTTTTAAACCTTAAAAAAAAAAATTCAGTTTCAAATCCTAAAAAAATAGTGTATTTTCTGTTTATATAAAAATAAAATAAACTAATAAAATAAAATAAATAAAAACTTACATGGGGGGGTTGATGTCGCGGCGGTGGATTGCGAGGGGGGGGGGGGGTTGATGTCGGGGCGGTGGATTGAAGAGGAGAGGGGGAAGGAGGAGGGGCGGCGCGGTGGGTTCTGGCGATGGGCGGTGGCATTCGATTCAAAAGGGGGGTTTCGCCGTGGGGTCACGGGTTCGAAGGAGGAGGTCGGGGAAGAAGAGAGGAGCGAGAGGGAGGGGATCGAAAGGTGGGGCGGCAGCGTTCCTGGCGGCGGCGGTTAGGGCAGGGGCGGGATCGACGAGGCGGTTTTCTATTTTTTTTTTCTTTTTTTTTCTGGCTCTGAACGAATGAAAAGGAGGGGGAGAAGAGAAGATATATAATAATATATATTTTATTTTAATTTAATTTTAAAAAGTAACTTTTTCATTCGAACTCGAAACAAGACCCACCGCCTGTCGTCCATAGCGTATTACCCCCATTCCGAACACATTGAGATATATATCGTAGGCTGATTCGGCTGTTACAATCAGTTTCCGTTAAATTTACATTTAAATCACTATATTGAATTTTAAACGTACATTTCAAATTACCGGGGTCACATACTAACCAGAAAAATTCCAGAAAAATATTTTCTAGCTTCGTATTGACGATACGGTCCTAACAAAACTAGTTTCGTCGAATTCTGAGACTGTTAGAAAAATGGCCAATTTCCAGTCGATTAAAATCAACTGAAACTGGTCAAACGCGTTTTCCTTTGCCACACACACATATTGATTCGAAATATTATGAAATTTGGAATCTAGCAATAACTTTACATCCCGGACCCAACAAAACTGGTTTCGTCGAAATCCGAGGTCGTTTGCAAAATGTCCATTTTTAAGGGCCTGAATTCCATAGCGACTATTCAGAATTTTCAACTGGACATATCTTTTGATTCCCGATATGAAATCTTGATTTTTCGGATTCGTTGGAAAGATATTCACAATTAGATCCTATTATTTTTGGTTTCACTAAAATCCGGATTGTTTTGCACTCGGTACATTCAATTGAAGTTTGAAATCGAATTATCGAACTACCGCGCCATTTTCAATTCTATTTATAATTATATATAAATATTTATATTCTAACGACGACGTATATAATAACTACGTCGAATTATATTCAAATTAAATTTCTCGTCGATTATTATTTAAAATAATCTATTTTAAATATTCAAAATTCGCTAAAATTGCCAAAATAAAAATTTTAAACTGGCCCAGAATTTTCGGGTTATTACACGATGCTAAGATTCGTATGTCGTTGCTCGAGGTTTGTTGATTTAGCCTTTGAATTCTTCACTTTGATTTGAATCTTCTCTTGAACAGATTTGAGCAGCATCTCCATGTCTTGAATTTATATTTTATTTTAATTATTTAAGAAAATTTAGAGGAGGGGAAAAAGCCATGAATCTTAGCAGCATAAGGATAGAAGAGAATTGGTGCAAAGAGAATGAAGACTAGGGCTGTTTATATAGCTGCTCAAGACCTTATCGTACACGCAGCGCTGAGTCAGCATTGAACCCAGTTAAGAAAATAGTCCAGGTACGTAGATGAATCTAGCCAAACCTTATCATACACGCAGTGCTGAGTCAGCATTGGGTCCCACAAGCTATTTTGGTGTAGAAATTTGAATTTCGAATGAATTGTTTTGGCGTAGAAGTTTGATTTTCGAACTTTTGAATTTCTGGAATTTATTTAACTGTTTTATTCACATGAAATATTCTTATATGTATACAATTCCTCTAACGACCATTTTACGCGTATATATATACGCACAACTTTTATTTTATTTTCAAAATTCAAATGATGTTGCCATATTTCATTGACTGTAGCCTTATCTTGAATTTTATCTTTCGTATACATATATTTTTGCATATATATATATATATATATGTTCTCATATGTATATATATATATATATTCTTTATTTCCTTATATGTACGTTCTTATCCTTTCAAATTTTGAATTTGTATACGTACATATATTTGCATGTTCAGTTAGCCCTCTCTAAAACAAAGATAAAAAATTATGCCGCCGCCGGGGTTCGAACCCCCGACCTCAATGCTACAAATCCAATGCCTTAACCAACTGAGCTACAGAGGCTTTTGTTAATAAGTCTTAGAATAATAATAATTATTGTTCTCTCCTTACTTCTCTTTTTCATGTTTGTTACAATACTTAAATTAAACAACTGCATGGATCTTTTTCTTTTAATTTTTCTTTTAAAAATTAATTGTACTTTAATTTGAGAATCTTAATGTCACAGAATTACGGGGTGTTACATTCTCCCCCACTTAAAAGGATTTCGTCCCCGAAATCTTCAAGTTAGGAAGAATGTGTCCTTCCATCGAATCACCCATCTACTTAACCATTCAATCACAAGCATTCATTGTCCTTAAAAGATTTCTAATGCTTTCATGTTCATATGCATAGTGTGTGTATATGTCTCTATCTAATGCAAAATCAGGCGGTCTACTGATTCAGTTGACCTCCTTAATGCAAATCATGTTAGTGCCATGCGTCCAATCATGCATGCAAACATCCCTAGTCATGTAAATACTACATGCGTGCACAACCATTCATCCATATGCAACGTCCATATGATATCATATCAAGTTCAACTTATAAACAAATGCATATATGTAAATGCAATATGAGAGCGTCCGAACTTGATCTAGTGCCTAATACGTATGCATATGCATCCACGAGCAACCATTTGCAACCACTTGCAACCATTCAACCATAACATGTTTCAAATACATGTTTACATCCATTAGATTCTACCTAAGGATCGCAGATACGACCTAGAGGATATACTTTGGAAAGAGAGAAACAAGTACGCGTAAAGCTCCTAAACAGAGAAATCAAGGATGCACCCTTAAGGAAAAAGGGCATGTTGCTAGTATCTAGCCTTCTTGAGCTTTAATCCACTGTATCCAAACCAATTTATCTTCACGATTGTGAAGTTCCTAACCTCCATTTCCAAAATAAACAGATGTCAATCACGGTACCAATTGTATGTACTAAGATGCTTAGAGGTCTCCCTCTTAGCTTATCCATCACGCCATAACTATGAGAGTCAAAAGATCACTCCGTACTTTTTAGAGTACCTGCCACAACTATTCATCTTTCATGCAAACCATCCAAACCGAACTCGACATTCCTCAAGTACAAGCCCCAAAGGCCTAAACCAATATCAGACAAACACCCAAGGAATATCTCTTCCGAATTTAGACGATCCTTGGGAGATGATATAAGCAAACCCGATAGCTATCCCCAAATCCCTACTAACCAAAAAATAAACTGGTTGGACCACCAAATGGGATTTGAGACTCCAGTGGGATCTTTCTACTATACAAGTACTATGGTGCAGAGACTCAACTATGGAAGCGAATATGAACAAATGCGAAGCGCTAAAACCAAAGGAAATAGTACGAACAACAAAACTAGACTCTTCCAACAGAATTTTACTACCTTTCTCCTAGGTACGCTTGGTGGTGAAAGTATGTACTTGCCCTTCTGAAAATCTTGTCCTCCTTCTTGCCCTTGTCCTTAAGTATATGCCCTATCATACCCTAGTAAAGATACTTCCTCTTGTCTTAGGTTTTATAATTTCTTCCTCCTTCGTGTGCTAAGTCTACATCCATGAATTCCTCATCCTAGGGTTACTCTCCTTAGCCAAACTCGTCATCCCCTTCCGTGTGTAGTCATGTTGACAAATCTCTCGAAAACTGCCTCCATCGTCCGGAAAACCTTATAAGCTTTGAAAGAAAACTGCCCGTAGATGAAACAACTACGGCTATGGATGGAAGCCGGGCACTACTTTGCCCTTCGATGAGGTTACCTCCTAGAAACCCTGGAGCCCCAGAGATTCAAGAAAGAAGGAGACAAGAATTTAAACAGAGGAAGAGGAGATAGTGCGTATGGCTTTGGGGACTATGCCTTTAAAACAAATCTCTTCTTTTGAAAATGCTTCTTTTAAAACCGTTTGAAAATAATTTTTCAAATCCTTTATCTGATCTGGAAACCTTCAGCTCTGATACCACGTGTAATACCCCACGTCCGTTAGTGTCACTCACAAAGGGAATGAACTAAGTTCTGTGGAGCATTTTGGGTAAAAGATGCAGATAAATTACAAGACAGACAAATATTAAACAGCGGAAAATAGAACTTTGCTTTATTGATAAAATAGTCTGTACAATATTCTTTTACAATATCTGAGTATCATCTGTCTTTACGAAATAAAGAAGCATGAAACAACATTTTATATTCCCCAATGTAGCAAGAGCCAGCCATAGCATATGAAAGAGAATCCAAGGACGACTTCGTCAAATCTTCAAGTTGGGGAAAGAGCAACGGTCCAATCTAATCCTGAGTTCTACAATTCCCTCCTCAACTACCGGGGGGGGGGGGAGGGGAACGGAAGAAAAGAAGCGAAAGAAAAACAGAGTCAAACATAAAGCCTGAGTAAGTCAGTAACTTCTAGCACGTGAACAGGGAAAAATGAAACTACATGAATTAACTGAATACAAGACAATACCATGATGATAGGGTCAACAGGATAAGATAAGATTACTACAAGATATACTAAGGCAAGATAAACTGGATATACTTTAATACTTTCTGTGCTTCGCTATTACCTTATTATTCTGGTTTCTATATCTCTGCACCGCCTAACTAGTGTCCCTACTAGTAACGATAACGTGATCCCAATCCCTGTAGTTTCCGTCGCCTTCAGGCATCCATTTAATTACCTAGATATAATCTAGGGTTTTCTATCAAGTGCCTTCTAGATTCAACTAGAACTTATGCTATATTTCTGAATGCTTCTTGGATTCAGGGTTTATGCCACCTAGTTCCGAACTAGGGATTATGCTACCTGTCGAACGATGCCCTTTAGTCTAGGACACACCACCTAGGGTGGTACATGTTCCTAGACTTTTCCCATGCATGTATCGCGAATCGTTATCGCTTGTCTAGATGCACATGTCCAGTAATGTGCGGTCCGAGTTCCGCTTTCAGGGCTACTCTAGAAATACGGAACTCGGTCGGCAGCTTTCAATATCTGTCGATGCCGATGCTAAGGTCTGTTTTTCTAGTGGGTATGGTCCCACTCGACCCCTCCCTCAACTAATGGAAGGCCACCCTTGTAAAATGAGAACTGTACGAAGGCCCCTATCTGCCCCACTAATTCTATGGCCAACAACACCCCGCAACCACAACTAGATAGCAAGTATGTGGTCCATATGAGTCCTCCAGCCTTCCCGCTTCACATGTCTCGCTTGACTGAAGATGGTAGGTAGATGACGAGTTGCTATCACAGGGCTTCCGTCTTCTCGCCGAATCACGCTGGTCCATCCTAGTCTTTTGGTTGCCATATATTGCAACCAAGGCATACCCTTGGCTCTTCTACCGCAGACCTTAACCTCTGTGCGCCCAGGCAGATCATCTGCAGCCTCACAGAGGTATACCAAGAGTACACTCACGTCCCCTCGAAGCCTCGAGCTTCGTATCCCAACTCGTTTAAAATCAGATGGATGTCCGCTCCTTCGTATTATACTAAGAATTACTACTTAGTTCTACTAACTAAGGTTTACCACTTAGTTTCCAAATTCCTTGTTTTCTTAACTAAGTTTTACTACTTAGTCCCCTTTTCAACTGAGGTTTACTACTTAGTTTTCTTTCTCGCCAGGTTGGATTGGTTAAGTGTCTTTTGTCGATTCAAGCTATCTTAACCCTCTTCCCTTATCCTGTTAAACTGGTTAAGTGTTATCCCTTTATGCTTTTTACTTAACCCTATTCATTTATCATATTCTGATGGTTAAGCGTTCAAGTTTACTTAACCCTATGGTCTAGTCCAGCTAACATGTTAAATTGGCTAAGTGTATTACTTAACCCCAACCTCTAGTCTAATTAACATGTTAAATTGGCTAAGTGTATTAACTTTACTTAACCCCACCTTCTAGTCTAGTCAACATGTTAATTTGGCTAAGTATTCCCATGGACTTAACCCTCCCATTCTAGCATTAACTGTGCTAAGTTGGTTAAGTGTTCCTTAACATTCCCATTCTAGCTTAACTGTGTTAAGTTGGTTAAGTGTTCCTATGGACTTAACCTTCCCATTCTAGCTTAACTGTGTTAAGTTGGTTAAGTGTTTCTATGGACTTAACCCACCCATTCTTGCTTAACTGTGTTAAATTGGTTAAGTGTTTCTATGGACTTAACTCTCCCATTCTTGTTCTAGCTTTAATTAATAAATTAAAGCCGTAACCTCTCACATTAGACAGATATTGCTGCGGTTACTGGATGTGCCGGTCGGTTCCGGGCAGGTTTACACCGCAACTCAGTCTAACCTCGGGTTAGGCATATTCATGTTTTCTAAGTTCGAAGGGTTTTTGATTAATTTCCAAATCTGGTCTTGAAAACAACCATCCCGTCCTTCGGATCAGTTAGGGATAGCCAGGGAGGGCAGGAAACTTGTATTTTCCAAACCCAAGCCTAGACACTATCCTCTCTGTCACCCTAGAACTTTCAGGTGTATGTGTTATTCAAAGAGAAAACCTTTCTTTTGTCCATATATAAATTGTCAACAATTTATCTTCAAAGTCCATTTTCCCTTTTTAAATAAACTTGGCCTATACCATTTTCATTTTGTCCTGCCCACTAGTATACTTATATTCTAGGCCCGAGTCCTAACCCAACTTGCAGTTCAGGACATTTCCTATTTCATTGCCAAAACTAGATTAAATATCCTAGTTTATAATTTATGGCCAAAACTTTACCTACATGCAAGTTACATATTTTGTGGTAAATGAACAATTTATCATTTATGACAAATTCTATAAGTAAATTTACTCCTAATTTACTTATTTCATTATTACACTTTTAATGTACATTGTCACATTTATTATTATGTCCCGTTCCCTCTTATTTATTATATTTATACTTTTTGGTATGTAAATTATACCAAATTAAGTGTCACTAACCATAATTTATTCTAAACATGACAATTTCTCACAATTATGGCTAAATTCAAAATTGTGCTAATATACTTATTCAAAATCTTTAATTAACACAATTTTGATTTAACATTCCTAATACACAGTTTATGGTAAGACTAGAATTATTATTCTAGTTTACATTTCATGCCTAAAATTTAGCTTACTTGCTAATACTAAAATTAATATGTCAAACTTATCCAATTTGCATTCCTATGAACATGCCATAATACATATTCCCAATTTATGCCAATTTCCAAGCTTATAACTACATTTATGTTCATTTTCATATTTTCTCCAAATTGCATTCCCACCGTTCGTATAATCGTGATTTAACCTAGATTGTAAATAAATCTAGATTCGTAGAAAATAGGGAATGAACCAAAGATGCTATGAAAAGGGATAATAACTGGCATAAAAGGTTTGGATAACGACGTAGGTTCAAGAATATGGGTAGACCTAACTTAATAGGTAAATTCCCACGGTCTAAAACCAATAGATAAAATAGGTTCAAGAACATGGGTAGACCTAACTGAATAGGTAAATTCCCACAGTCTAAAACCGAAGAAAAACAAGGAACAGATAAAATAGATAATCGGGTTTAGACCCAATTTCATAGCCACAAAACTTAAGCAACAATTTTCCTAATTATGAATCATAGGCAAAGTTCATAGTTATAGGCAATGTTCATAGTCCAAAAGGGAAAATAATTCCCATAGTCATAAGTCATTGTCATAGGCAATGTCATAGTCATATGTTGTATGTCCCAAATCAAGGTTCATGTTCGTAATTCAAAGGCAATAGGTTCATGGTCATAGTTCTCATAATCATTATCATAGGCATAGGCATATCCTCTTTGTTCAATAGTCATAGGCCGTCAATCAAAGTCATAGTATGTTCTGGGCCATAGTCAAGAATTAGATCCAAAAACTTAAATAAACACAGATCCAAGTGAAAAGATTAGGAATTTTTCTTATATCTTTTTAATTTCATGTCACAAATAAAAAATAAAATGTTCAAGTCTAGAAATAACCAACTTACAGAAATTAGATCTAGAATAGAAGAACGGCGATGCTAAGATTCATATGTCGTTGCTCGAGGTTTGTTGATTTAGCCTTTGAATTCTTCACTTTGATTTGAATCTTCTCTTGAACAGATTTGAGCAGCATCTCCATGTCTTGAATTTATATTTTATTTTAATTATTTAAGAAAATTTAGAGGAGGGGAAGAAGCCATGAATCTTAGCAGCATAAGGATAGAAGAGAATTGGTGCAAAGAGAATGAAGACTAGGGCTGTTTATATAGCTGCTCAAGACCTTATCGTACACGCAGCGCTGAGTCAGCATTGAACCCAGTTAAGAAAATAGTCCAGGTACGTAGATGAATCCAGCCAAACCTTATCATACACGCAGTGCTGTGTCAGCATTGGGTCCTACAAGCTATTTTGGCGTATAAATTTGAATTTCGAATGAATTGTTTTGGCGTAGAAGTTTGATTTTCGAACTTTTGAATTTCTGGAATTTATTTAACTGTTTTATTCACATGAAATATTCTTATATGTATACAATTCCTCTAACGACCATTTTACGCGTATATATATACGCACAACTTTTACTTTATTTTCAAAATTCAAATGATGTTGCCATATTTCATTGACTGTAGCCTTATCTTGAATTTTATCTTTCGTATACATATATTTTTTCATATATATATATATATATATTTATATTCTCATATGCATATATATTCTTTATTTCCTTATATGTACGTTCTTATCCTTTCAAATTTTGAATTTGTATACGTAGATATATTTGCATGTTCAGTTGGCCCTCTCTAAAACAAAGATAAAAAATTATGCCGCCGCCGGGGTTCGAACCCCTGACCTCCATGCTACAAATCCAATGCCTTAACCAGCTGAGCTACAGAGGCTTTTGTTAATAAGTCTTAGAATAATAATAATTATTGTTCTCTCCTTACTTCTCTTTTTCATGTTAGTTACAATACTTAAATTAAACAACTGCATGGATCTTTTTCTTTTAATTTTTCTTTTAAAAATTAATTGTACTTTAATTTGAGAATCTTAATGTCACAGAATTACGAGGTGTTACAACTTCTTTTAGAATGCTTGGCTCTACCACTTCCGCAGACTCGTGTAAACATTTCCGGAGATGAGAAACATGAAAGACATTATGGACTCTAGCCAACCTTTCGGGCAACTCTACTCTATAAGCCATCTTCCCAATCTTCTCGATGATAGGGAACGGTCCTACAAATCTTTGTGCTAGCTTTCCTGTGGATCCAAAGCGAACAATGTTCCTTAAAGGAGATATCTTGAGGAAAACCCTGTCCCCAACCTCAAACTCAAGGTCGGTCCTTCTTTTGTCGGCATAGGATTTCTGTCTATCTTGGGCCGTCTTCATCCTTCTTCGTATTAGGTCCAATTTCTCTGAAGTCTCACTAATCATGTCTGGTCCAAGTATAAGCTTATCTGTAGACTCCCACCAACAAGTTGGTGATCGACACGGTCTTCCATACAAGGCTTCTAAGGGTGCCATGCCTATGGTAGCTTGGTAGCTGTTGTTTTAGGCGAATTCTAACAAAGGAAGATGATCCTCGCATGTCCCTCCAAAGTCAAGAACGCAAAATCTCAAAAGATCCTCTAAAACTCTATTCACCTTTTCCATCTTGCCATCGGTTTGGGGGTGATAGGCTGTGCTCAAACATAACTGTTTGCCTACAGCTTCTTGCAGACTCCGCCAAAACTCGCTTGTGAAGATAGGGTCTCGGTCACTAACAATGCTGGAGGGTATCCCATGGAGTCGAACTAATTCCTTGAGATAAAGAGATGTTAGAGATGAGGTAGTCCTTCTACTCTTAACAGGTAAAAAGTGGGCGCTTTTTGTGAGCCTATCCACTATTACCCAAATGCTAGTATTGCCCCTTCTTGACCTAGGCAGCCCATCAATGAAGTCCATTGAAATGCTATCCCACTTCCACTGTGGGACCTCTAGAGGATGAAGCAGTCCTCCAGGCTTCTTCTGTTCCGCCTTGACCTGTTGGCAGGTCATGCACTTAGAAACGAAATCTGCCACGTTCTTCTTCATGCCGCTCCAAAAGAAAGTTCTTCTTATATCCTTGTACATCTTATCTCCGCCAGGGTGTATAGTCCTCTTGGAATGATGCGGTTCCTCGAGAACCTTCTTTGTCAACTCCCTTGCTTGTGGGACGCATAGTCTTCCATCCCGCCTTAGCCAACCCTTATCATCGATGGTGTATCTATTGAGGTGACTGGAAGTCTCACCCCTAATAAGTTTATCAATCACATCACCGAGCTGAGGGTCTTCACATTGTGCAGTCCCTATTGAGTCCTAGAGAGTAGGGCGCACCTCGAGAGATGCTAACAAACCTGGTATAGAATCAGAGGAGGGCCTAAAGTTAAAACAGGCTATATACTCCAAGCTTTGCCTTTCTACAAAGAGAGGGCTTAGGGTCAACTTCTTTCTACTCAAGGCGTCTACTACTACATTGCCCTTGTCAGGAGTATATGAAATCTCGAAGTCGTACGAGGCAAGAAACTCCATCCACCTTTGTTGCCTCAAGTTAAGGTCTTTCTGCGAGAAAAGATACATCAAAGATTTATGGTCAGTATACAGTTCAAACTTCTTACCTAGGAGATAATGGCGCCAAGACTTAAGTGCAAAGACGATGGCGGCTAACTCAAGATCGTGGGTTGGGTAGTTCTTTTCCTGAACTTTCATTTGCCTTCCAACATAAGCTACTTCCCTCCCTTCTTGCATTAGAACAGCGCCTAGTCCCGTTCCACATGCATCCGTGTATACTGTGAACATCTTGCTTCCGTCGGGCAAAGTTAGGACTGGGGCTGTTGTAAGAGCCCTTTTCAAGTGTTGGAATGCGATATCACAATCCAAATCCCAAGCGAATGCTAGATTTTTCTTTGTTAGCCTCGTGAGTGGAGCTGAGATTTTCGCAAAATCCCTAATGAACTTATGGTAGAAACCTGCTAGCCCCAGAAAACTTCGGACTTCGGTTGCATTCCTTGGTGCCTTCCAATCTTACGCCGCAACTACTTTCGCTGGGTCTACGGCCAACCCCTCTTTGGAAACTACATGCCCAAGAAATCTTAATTCTTCTCTCCAAAAGTGGCACTTGAAAAATTTGGCCTTTAGCTGATGTGCACGGAGAGTATCCATGATTTCTTTCAGATGTTGAGCATGCTCTTCGTCATTCTTTGTGAAGATCAAAATATCATCGACGAAGACAACCATGAATTTGTTGAGGAATTCTCTGAACACTCTGCTCATTAGGTCTACGAAATAAGCGGGTGCGTTTGTCAAACCGAAAGGCATGACAAGCCACTCGAAGAAACCGTCTGGGGTGCTGAACGTCGTTTTATCAATGCTATCTTCAGCTACTCTTAGCTGATGGAACCCAATTGCCAGATCAAGTTGGGAGAAAACCGACGCACCTACAAGCTGATCAAACAAATCATCGATTCTGGGAAAAGGGTGCCTATTCTTTTTGGTTAACTTGTTTAGCTCCCTATAGTCAACATAAAGGCGAAGCGAATCGTCCACTTTGGTTGCGAACACCACTGTAGCACCCCATTCCGAAATGCTCCTTCTAATGAACCCCTTCCCGAGAAGCTCTTTAACCTGCTTACTGAGCTCCTTCCTTTCCCTTGGAGCCATGTGTCTAACAGGTAAGGCTACGGGCTTTGCGTTATCAACAAGATATATGCTGAAGTCTATTTCCCGCCTCGGAGGTAAGCCCATCACCTCCTAAAAGATATCCGGATAATCCCGGACCACTCTAACCGACTGCAAATTCACAATAGAAGCATCAAGAGACTCTAGATAACTGAGCATAACAGCATTCAAGGGATTACAAGAAATTTCTAGAGTGTTACCGAGCCGAGTCAAGAGTCTAACCATTCTTTTCTCACAATCAAGAACGACACTGTTACTGGATAACCATTCCATTCGTAATATCAATCCATATCCCGAAAAACCCAAAACAAAGGCAGTACATCTAAATTCAACACTTAGAATAGAGATTTTCAAACCTAAACAAACCATTGACAAATAAGCTGAGCCCCCAATTGGGTTTGAAACAACTAAGGGATCCTCTACCATACTAGTGTCTAGGTGCAGAAATTCTACTAAAGTAGATGAAATAAAGAAGTGTGATGCGCCGGAATCAAAGAGTGAGCAAACTGGATGATCATAAAGATAAACTACACTTTCTACAAAATATTGCTACCTAGTTCCTGTGGAGGTGCCGCTAGTGCATGAACTTGACCCCCTGAAGTGGATCCAGTCCTCTGTCCCTGCCCTCGCTTCTTTGTGCAGTCCTTAGCCAAGTGTCCAGTCTCTCCGCAAAAGAAGCAACCACCACTCATCTTCGCCTTCTTCTTTCGGTAGCCTTTCACTATATTACCAACAATGCCACAGAAATTGCACTTTCTTTTCTCATGGGACTTATTGTTCTTCCAACCTTTCTTAAGTCTGTTTTCTTAGCCTGTAAACCTTCCTTCTTTTCTTCCACCTTAATCTCTTTCTTGCCCTTGTCTTCCTCGTGTAGCAATGCCATCTCCACTAGGCTTTCGTAAGTCGCTCCCGTGGTACATGGGTCATAACCAGGTTGTGTAGAGGCTCATTCAGACCTTTGACGAAGCGGAGCGCCTTCTTGTGTTGGGTGTTTACTAAGTCCAACCGAAATTTGGCCAGCTGATTAAACTGATTAACGTACTCCCTGATTGTCATACTTCCCTGTTTCAGAGTTAGGAACTTCTATATTTGTAGGTTTCTTTCAGCTTGGGAGAGGAATTTCATCTCAAACCTCGTCCTGAAATCTTCCCATGTTTCCACTAGCCTCTCAGTATTGGTGATCTCCGATCAATAGGAAGCTTCATCTTTAAGCAACCATACTGCTAGCTGTATCTTTTGTCTGTCGTCGACCTCGAAGATGACAAACAGATCCTCGGTCTCCTTTAGCCAGTTTCTTGCTACTACAAAGGATTCTGTTCCATAAAAGTCCTTTCCACCCATAGCCTTAAAGTCTCTACATGTTTTTGCAAAAGCATTTCCACGAGGAGGAGGGGGAACCGCTACTACTGGAGGAGGAATGTCTGTTGGGCCCGTGCCATTGGCCCTAGCTTCTAGGTACCTCCTAAACCAGCTGGGTATGGGTACTCCTTCTGGAAGGTTAAGGTCTCCAGACATGCTGAAACAAAAAGGAAAGGTTCAAAATGAAGGATAGAGAGATAGTACATATGGCTTTTGGGGGATTATGCCTTTTAAAATAACAACACTTTTCTAAAAAAATGCTTCTTTAAACTCCTCTTTTGAAAACAATTTCAAAAACTTTTATCTTATCAGGTAAACATATGCTCTGATACCAAGTGAAACACCCCACCTCCATTAAGGTCACTCATCAAGGGAATGCTTTAACTTTGGAGGAGGTTTATAGGTAAAAGTCACAGATAAAACACAAGACAGATATAAACACATATATATAAGCAGCGGAAACAAGCAGACTTTTATTTCATAAAAAAAAGTGTTCATACAAAACATTTCCTTGAATTGTCTTACAATAACTTCCCAAAACATTACAACAACATTTCTTTCTTGATTATTGAATAAAGAAGCATAAAACATAATTTAAAACTGCATAAATCCCCATAGAGCGTGTCCAAAAGCCATGTCCAATAAAAGAGAGTCCAAACCATACATCTACTATCTTGAAGCTTGCAAAGAGTCTGACTAAGCTGAGTTGTTTCCTCCCTGTGGACCTGGGGGGGAATGGAAGAAAAGAAGACGAAAGAAAAATAGGGTCAGACATAAAGCCTGGTAAGTCTAGTGACTCTTCAGTATGAAAATAAGAATAAGGGCATGATAGGTATAAACTGGAAATAGGAAAGTATCATAAACTAGATAAAGTAGTTTAGAACCGAATTTACTATCGCACCCCACACTATATCTCTGCACCTACTGGAACTTATTCTGACTGGCACCCCATGCTGAGGGCGAAGTGATCCCCTTTTTCTAAATGATCAGCTCCTACTCGTATAATCATATGTGTCATACGGCCCCCAAAGATTGTAGATACCTATGCTGGTCCCACCATGGGGTGTATCAAGACCCATGGTGGCGGCCCGACACAATTCTAGAATACATAGGTTATACTACTGATGCCCTAGTGTCCTGTTTGTCTGCTCCGGAGTGTGTGCACGCCCTCACTCCGTTAGGACCCACACTGTGCACCTACCGCCATCGCATTTGACCACTTTCAATCAGCCCAGTAATCGTGCCCCACCCTGCCTAGTTTCAGGTACCATGATACCTAATTTGGGTTACTGCTGAAATGGGTCCCCGTTCTAGGGTTTTCTAGTCAAACATGTTAAGTGGTTAAGTGTCTATATTAACCTAACCCCACCCATCAATTCTTGTTAACATGTTGAATTTGGTTAAATGTTTTAGTTAACTTAACCCTACCATCTGTCCTTACCCTCTTAAAGCACCGACCACTCACATTAAACAGATATTGTTATGGTTACTGGATGTGTCGGTCGGTTCCGGGTAGGTTTACACCGTAATTCAGTCTAACCTCGGGTCCTTATTGGGCTTAATCCTTAAGCACCTACATTGGATAGGTATTGTTGTGACTACTGGACAGCCGGGCGGGTCCGGGCAGGTTTACATAACAACTCAATCCAACCTCGGGTTAAGCACACTCGTATTTTCTAAATTTACATATTTGTCTTTATTACCTGTTATATGTAAATTTGTTTACCATTAAAGGTTATGGCCCACATTCCAAGTTTAACATTTTTGGTATAGGAATTTATACCGTTTTAAATGCCACCAATTTTGGCATGTGACAAACATGCCAATTTCATATATTTTTATGTTAAGTTTTCCTATAGTTATAAATTTTACCCAACATTACCCCGTCTAAATATTAGGCTAACAATCTCAGCCTAATTTTCCATTCGCATGATTTTGACATATAGTATTAGGCTAAAAACTTAGCCTAATTTAGCGTACAAAATTTACATATAGGAATATATCAACATAACATGTCATAGGTGTAAACTTGGCATTTTTGGCATAGTCAATATGAACATAATAGGGGTGAACTTGCAAATTGATCATCATGAATGTCATAGGTGTGAACTTGCAAAATAATCAATATACATATATTTGAATTTGCAACATAGCCTAAATCAACTTTCATATATGTGAACTTGCAATGAAAATAGGGATCTAACCAAATAGGTGTCACAATAATTAGCATATGATTTAGACAACATAAGCCTAAACGTGTTTTGGATAAAGGCATAACATCGAACATGACTAGCATATGACAAGAATGTGACATGTTCATAAAGTATGTATAATTTCAATCCAAGGGTGTAAACTAGATCTAATCATATGTCTAATTACAACATGAACAGGTACTAAAGTGGATCTTGACATGGATCCGATTAGGAACTAGCACTTTTGTATAAACATAGGAGCATGTATATAAACATAACCATTTAGGCATAAAGGTTCCCTTGTACAGCCTATAACTTTGTCATAATCATCTAAACATATAGGCATAGATAAGAGCCAAATAACTTGTATGTGAATTTGAATACATCCAACATCAACTAGATTAATCCACAAACATTCTAATGGATCCAATATTAAGTCAATTATACCACAAACATCACAATACCACAATCATTACAACTCAAAGATATGAATTTACATCGTCGTTATACAATAACACAATTCCATTTCCAATTTACATCGAATCAAATCCTAACTTTTATTCACATCATAAAAATCACTATACTTACAACAAACGTCGAACTTGAATTCTGGATTCTGAGTTCTGGATTTGAAATGCGTTCCTTTGGGTAGACTAATGTTGCTTTGATTCTTGTTTTACTTTAGTTTTGATCGCCTCTAAGCTCTGTCTATTTGACGGCCACTCCTAGTTTCTTTCCAGCAGCATGACGACTCCAGTTCTATATTATTTGTGTGAATTTAGGTTGAGATTTGAGTTGTATTTATAGAACTTCAAACTAATTAGAGCCGTCGATGAAGCTAGACTTAATCAAGGCCATCCATCTCAAGAGAGGCCAATCAGAAAGCGACACGCAAGCCCTAGTGACACAGCCAAGCCCCAAAAATCGACCAGAAACGCGACCAGGCCAGCCAGGGCCAAACCAGGTCGACTATGCAGGTCGACCCCCGGGTTGACCCCCAGGTCGACCTGGTCACCCAGGTCGACGACCTGGTCGACCTGGTGCCTAGGCTGGAATTTTCCCGCGTAACCCAGTTCGGGTTTGATTTTTTAATTTTGAACCGAACATGAGTTGTTTGAATTTTAAATTGAATTCTGAAACTTCTGGAGCTCATAACTCCTTCATATGGAGTCCATTTTTGCAAACTCGGACTCTATCTCAAGCAGAATTCCGAGACAATCAGAACGGCGAAACCCGTTTCCCTTAATTCTTTCATTTAGAATTAATTATACTTAAATTTGTGAAACTTAATGTTATAGAATTTATGGGATGTTACATTCTCCCCCTCATAAAACGATTTCGTCCCCGAAATCTTCAAGTTAGGAAGAATGTACATCCTATCATACGATCATCCATCTACTCAACCAACAACCACAGGCGTCCATTGTCCTTAAAAGACTTCTTATGCTTCATGATCATATGCATAGTGTGTGTGTATGTCCCTATCTAATGCAAAAATCAGGCGGTCTACTGATTCAGTTGACCTCCTTAATGCGAATCATGTAAGTGTTACGAATCCATTATGTATGCAAAAAAAAATTCCTACTCATAATTCTACATGAGTGTGCAACTATTTAGACAAATGTGACATCCATATGGCAACATATCAAGTTTCAACCACATACAAATTTGAATACATATATTCATATGCAATATGAAGCGACAGAGCCGATCTAAAACCTAGGGTGTGTGTGTATATGCATCCACGAGTAACCACTAGCAATCACTAGCAACCACTTGCAGCCATCATCCATAACATGTTTTCAAATACATGTTTGCATCCATTTGTTTTTTACCTAAGGAGTTAGGAAAAGGACCGAGAAGATATACCTAAAAAGATAGATAAAGCATAACTTAAGGAAAAAGAGAGATCAAAGATGTACCCTCAAAAAGAAAAGGGTAGGTAGCGCGTATTCTGTCCTCAGTTTCCCAAGTCGCGTCTTCCTCAACATCGCTCCATTGAACTTTAACGAGCTTGACTTCACGGTTGCGTAGCTTTTTGATTTTAGTTCCCAAGATACGAGTTGGAACTTTCCTCACAGTTGCTTCCCGTTCTATCTCAACTTCTTCTAGACTGCTTGGCTCCACCACTTCGCAGACTCATGTAAACATTTCCGGAGATGAGAAACGTGAAAGACATTGTGGACTCCAGCCAACCTTTTGGGCAGCTCTACTCTATAAGCCATCTTCCCAATCTTGTCGATGATAGGGAATGGTCCTACAAATCTTGGTTCTAGATTTCCTGTGGATCCAAAGCGAACAACGTTCCTTAAAGGAGATATCTTAAGGAAAACCCAGTCCCCAACCTCAAACTCAAGGTCGGTCCTTCTTTTGTCGGCATATGATTTCTGTCTATCTTGGGCCGTCTTCATCCTTCTTCTTATTAGGTCCACTTTCTGTGAAGTCTCCCTAATCATGTCTGGTCCAAGTATAAGCTTATCTGTAGACTCCCACCAACAAGTTGGTGATCGGCACGGTCTTCCATACAAGGCTTCGAAGGGTGCCATGCCAATGGTAACTGTTGTTATAGGCGAATTCTACCAAAGGAAGATGATCCTTGCATGTCCCTCCAAAGTCAAGAACGCAAATTCTAAAAAGATCCTCTAAAACTCTATTCACCCTTTCCGTTTGGCCATCGGTTTGGGGGTGATAGGCCGTGCGCAAACATAACTGTGTGCCTACAGCTTCTTGCAGACTCCGCCAAAACTCGCTTGTGAAGATAGGGTCTCGGTCACTAACAATGTTGGAGGGTATCCCATGGAGTCGAACTATTTCCTTGAGATAAAGAGATGTTAGAGATGAGGCAGTCCTTCTACTCCTAACAGGTAAAAAGTGGGCGCTTTTTGTGAGCCTGTCCACTATTACCCAAATGCTAGTATTGCCCATTCTTGACCTAGGCAGCCCATCAATAAAGTCCATTGAAATGCTATCCCACTTCCACTGTGGGACCTCTAGAGGATGAAGCAGTCCTCCAGGCTTCTTCTGTTCCGCCTTAAGCTATTGGCAGGTCATGCACTTAGAAACTAAATCTGCCACGTCCTTCTTCATGCCGCTCTAAAAGAAAGTTCTTTTTATATCCTTGTACATCTTATCTCCGCCAGGGTGTATAGTCATCTTGGAATGATAAGGTTCCTAGACAACCTTCTTTGTCAACTCCCTTGCTTGTGGGACGCATAGTCTTCCATCCTGCCTTAGCCAACCCTTATCGTCGATGGTGTATCTATTGAGGTGACTAGAAGTCTCACCCCTAATAAGTTTATCAATCACATCACCGAGCTGACGGTCTTCACGTTGTGCAGTCCCTATTGAGTCCAAGAGAGTAGGGCGTACCTCGAGAGATGCTAACAAACCTGGTACAAAATCAAAGGAGGGCCTAAAGTTAAAACTGGCTATATACTCCAAGCTTTGCCTTTCTACAAAGAGAGGGCTTAGGGTCAACTTCTTTCTACTCAAGGCGTCTGCTACTACATTGTCCTTGCCAGGAGTATAAGAAATCTCGAATCCGTACGAGGCATGAAACTCCATCCACCTTTGTTGCTTCAAGTTAAGGGCCAAACCAGGTCTACTAGGAAGGTCGACCCCCAGGTCGACCCTCAGGTCGACCCCCAGGTCGACCCTCAGGTCGACCTTATGGTCACCCAGGTCGATTTCCAGGTCGACCCCCTGGTCGACCTGGTGCCTTGCCGGAATTTTCCAGCCCAGCCCCGTTTTGGTTTGATTTTTGAATTTTGAACTGAACTTGAACTGTTTAAATTTAAATTGAATTCTGAAACTTCCGTAGCTCATAACTCCTTCATATGGAATCCGATTTGTGCAAACTCGGACTCTATCTCAAGCAGAATTCCGAGATGATCGCAACGGCGAAACCCATTTCCCTTAATTCTTTCATTTAGAATTAATTATACCTAAATTTGTGAAACTTAATGTTATAGAATTTACGGGGTGTTACAAAACGTGTTTTTAAAAACAGTATTATTTAATGATAAGTATTATATATATTTGAAACGGTAGAGTTTCAAACATGCGGCAGGGTTTTTCCTGATTACTTGAGCACCAAGAAACCTACTTATTCGATGCAAACATTCAAAAATTCACTTATATTTTGAAACTTTCTGGATCTTAGTGGTGCGGATCCAGGGTCCAAATGGTAATATGCAAATGATGAGTGTTATAGATGCTTTAAAAGGTAGAATAGCAAACATGCGGAAGTGTTTTACCTAATTATTTAGTCAACAAGCAACCTGCTTGGTCAATTTGAAAATATGAATAATAAACTAATATTTGAAAACTTTTTCGTCTTATTCACACAAATTCTACTCCCAAAGTCGAAACTTGTTTTTGAAAACACTATTATTTAATGATGAGTATTATATGTATTTGAAACGGTAGAGTTTAAAACATGCGACAGTGTTTTACCTGATTACTTGAGCACCAAGAAACCTACTTATTCGATACAAACATCAAAGTTTCACTTATATTTTGAAACTTTCTTGATCTTATTGGCACGCATACATGGTCCAAATGGTAATATGCAAATGATGAGTGTTATAGATGCTTTGAAATGTAGAATAGCAAAGATACGGTAGTGTTATTCCTGATTACTTAGTCACTAAGCAACCTGCTCAGTAAATATGAAAATATGAATATTCTACTAATATTTGAAAACTTTTTTGTCTTATTCACACAAATTCTACTCACAAAGTCGAAACGTGTTTTTAAAAATACTATTATTTAATGATGAGTATTATATGTATTTGAAATGGTAGAGTTTCAAACATGCGGCAGTGTTTTACCTAATAACTTAAGCACCAAGAAGCCTACTTATTCGATCCAAACATCAAAGTTTCACCTATATTTTGAAACTTTCTTGATCTTATTGGCGCGGGTCCAGGATCCAAACGGTAATATGCAAATGATGAGTATTATAGATGCTTTAAAATGTAGAATAGCAAACATGCGGCAGTGTTTTACTTGATTACTTAGTCACTAAGCAACCTGCTCAGTCAATATGAAAATATGAATATTCTCCCAATATTTGAAAACTTTTTCGTCTTATTCACACAAATTTTACTCCCAAAGTCGAAACGTGTTTTAAAAAACACTATTATTTAATGATGAGTATTATATGTATTTGAAATGGTAGAGTTTCAAACATGCGGCAGTGTTTTACCTGATTACTTGAGCACCAAGAAACCTACTTATTTGATGCAAACATCAAAGTTTCACCTATATTTTGAATCTTTCTTGATCTTATTAGCGCGGATCCTTGGTCCAAACGGTAATATGCAAATGATGAGTGTTATAAATGCTTTAAAATGTAGAATACCAAACATGCGGTAGTGTTTTACCTGATTACTTAGTCACCAAGCAACCTGCTCAGTCAATATGAAAATGTAACGACCCAGATTTTTCTGGTCGATTTATTTTGAATATTTAATATTATTTTAAATATTGACCTGATAATATAATCAATTTTTATATTGAATTATCGATATAACTATCGTAATATGAGGATCTTAAGTAATTAAATTTGAAATGGAGTCAAATTGATTTATATGAAGTTTTATTTGAATTTAAACGATAACAAATAATAATTTATTATTGAAGAATTCATTTGTTTGAATTTAAATTATATTATATTGACTTAAAATGGTTATTTTATATTACATTCAAATTAAAATGTATAATCTGTTTCGTTGAATTCAGAATAGTGAATAATGTTGGGAACATCAGTTGTTTTGCTGAAATTGTGGTTCGTGGTTTTAAATTAAAGGACCGCGATATAGTTTAGTTTTTAATTAAAGAAAATTCAAATCAAAATGTTTTCAATCCTTCAGCCGACCTATTTGCATAACTACCTATGTGTCTAACTGCATTCCTTTCCATTCATGTCTCGCGCCTCCCATATCAAGCAGACAAATATTTAATGGACTCGTCCTCTTTATCTCTTCTCGCATTTATAAATTAGGCCATACCAGTATTGTTATTTTTCCATTCTAAAACCACGAAATCCTTCTGAGACTTCCTTCCCCCTTTGTTTCTTTTTTATTCACCGATTAGAAAATAAATCGCGAATTCAAATTGGATTGAAGGGTGCGATGGAAGTTCAAGGAACTTGGATTTTAAACAGCGACTAAGGGCTTGAGTATACCGTCGCTGGAAGGAGCTGAGGCATGGCACGATGACTCCGTTGGATTCATGGTAGTGTGACGCGCCCGTAGATGAACTATGAGAAGGCACGACGATCTCTATGGCGTCGTGATAATCTACCTTATCTCGCGATGGAGTCGCGGTTCGTTCCTAAAGCTCGAGTTAGGGTTTGAGCAATACTCCTGAAGCAGAGCGATTTTGGGTTTGGGCTTACAATGATAAGGAGGTGCTGTCACGATGTCAGGAAGGTTGAACGACACTGCAACGATTTCCAAGACCGGGCGTTGGTTGGTCAGTAAGACTGGAGCGATGTTGATGGGTATCGATTTGTGGGAAAGGTGATCACCGCAAGTTCATAGGGGAGAGATGTGTTAAAAGTGGATCAAGGTAAATTAATTATATTTGCGGGGATGGAGCGATAGAAGTATCGAGAATCCAAGATAAGGTCACGGCGAGACGAGCCGTTTATCATTACGACAGGTGTCAAGTGGAAGTGCAGTGATGTATGCAGCTGAGGCATCCTAACAGACCGAGAGATTTGAACCTTGTTCCTACATGACCTGATCAATTCAATCAGGCACTCGCCATCTATTTTCATTGTTCAACTGTTTGACAACATGAAAAAACCAAAAGCTCAAGGTCTTTTATTTAATTGGATTGGTTGGGTTAACTTAGTTAAATTGTTAATCTAAAATTTATAATTTGTTGATCGATAATTTAAAATTAAATGATCACAGATGAACAATGGATTTATTCGAGACAAATTCATGGATGCGACAATATGGAATTTAAACCGGGTACTCAACAAATAAAATAAAAATCTCGGTGAGTAAATCTCACTCACCTTTTATTTATAATTATCTTTACTTCGTAAAAATAATTGTTGTTGCTTGTTTGGATTTTTCTGCTTGTTTTATATATATTAGTTATTTAGGCTATTATTTATATATTGGGTTGATTGATTGGTTGGATTCCCGCAGTCTCATTAGCGGATGCCCGCAGTTTCATAGCGGATGATTACCCTATACGCCCCACGCTATGATAGTGGATGACCTTCTATACCACGATATTCTGCCACGAAGCAGAATGGGTATTATTTATGTGCTAACATCTGTGGATGCAGGAAAACAGGTTGGAGGAATCCAACTGGATTCCTCAAAAATATATTATCTGTTTGTTTGTTGTTTGTTTGATTCCATATATATTTTTCATATATGACTTGTTAAAAATCAAATGATTGAAAATTTGATGATTTGATTGTTTTAAATATCACTAGGCCAAGTGTTAAATTATTTAAAATAACATGGAAGGATATTTGAGATTTAAAAAGGAAAAATTCTATTTTTAAATAGAATTTGAATTTTAAATGGAAATAAAAATATAAACTTGTTTTTGAAAAATAAAACAAGTAGCTCCTTTATAAACGAAGTTTATAAATAGTTCTTTTATAACGAAGTTATAAATGAAGTGAAAAGAACTATCATTTGATAATTCAGAAATAGAAATACAAGTGTGAAATTGGAATTTGAAATGAAATTTCAAAATAGGATTCGAAATGAAATTTTTAAATATATAACTCAAATGAAATTTAAGTATAACATTTGAATAGTAGAATTAGAAAAGGAGTTTAAATATTTGAATTTTAAATAAAAGAGAAAAGGAGATTGAATATTAGAAATTCAAATAGAAGTTCAAATAGAATTTGAATAGATGAAATTATAATGAAATATAGAATTTGAATTCAAGGAAATTAAAATAGAGTTTGAATCCATAGGAATTCAAATAAAGAAAATTCAAATAGAGATTTGAATATGAAAATTCAAATGGAATTGAATATTTGAAATGCAAATAGATTTGGAATATAGAAATTCAATGGGAATCCAAATATGGAATAGAGAAAATATGAAGGGAATTCAAACATAGAATTTGAATATAGAAAAGTGAAATGGAATTTGAAGGAAGAAATTTTAAATATAAAATTTGAATATAGAACTTTCAAATGGAGTTTGAATATAGAGAATTTGAAATAGAATTTCCAAATGGAATTTGAAATAGATTTTCAAAATAGAATTTCAAAAGAGAATTTGAAATAGACTTTGAAAATAGAATTTCAAAAAAATAGAATTGCAATGAAATTTGAATTCAAATATAATTGAAAGAGAATTTGACTATAGAAATTCAAAAAAAGAATTTAAATATGGGATTTGAAGTCAAAGGAATTGAAATAGAATTTGAATTCAAGGGAATCCAAATAGATTTGAATAAAGAAAGTTCATATGAAATTTGAATATAGAATTTGGATAAAAGAATTCAAACGGAATTTGAATAAGAGATTTGAATATAGAAATTTTGAATATAGAAATTCAAATGGTACTTGAGTATAGAATTCAAATAGAGTTGAAATGAATTTTTAATATATAATTCAAATAGAAATTTAAATTGGAATTTGAATATTTAAAATTCAAATAGAAATGAAAATGGGATTTGAATATAGAAAATCGAAAATATTATTTTGGATTGAAAAGGAAAATGGATTTGATATATATTAAAATATATATCAAAAATAGAGTTGAATTTATTTTAAAACAAAGTTTTAAAGTGTATATATATATATATATATAGCGAACTCGCCACGGCGCGGTAGTTCGTAAATTGGCGACTCGAACTTCAATTGAGTATATAGAACTCAATTGAAGTCAGAATTCTTTGAAATAAGAAACGTTAGGACCCATTTGATAATAGTTTTCTAATGGAAGAGAAAAATCTGAATTTCGTCGTATGGATTTTGAGTTATGTCAAAATCAAAATTTCAGAAAAATAGCGCCAGAATCCTTTCTAAACCATAAGGGTTTATTTAAGGAAATAAAAGGGACTTTTAAAGAAATAAAAATCCGGAATTTCATTTGATGAATCCAGACTAGAGATACAAAATAAATATGAACTCCAGTGAAGTAAGTGAACTGATTTTTGCAACAAAAAATCAGATTTTTAGTTGTTGAATTGAACTAACTAAATTTAAGAAGAATTGGTTAATGGAAATCGAAATGGAAATTGGACTTTGAATCAGAAAAGGGGGATTGTAAATTCATACTCAAGATCAAATATGAACTCGAATTAGAAATGACATTCGATTGTTGTATAAACAAATTAATATTTATATATATTTGAACGTGATATGTTCAAACAACAAGTGAAATGGGTTAAGGATTTAATTAAAGAATAAATGGGCGAAACTAAATTCAAACGATTGGATTGAGTTGAATTGAATTGCAAAACAGGTGAACAGGTGTAAGCAGGGTTGATATGAAGTATATGAAGTTTATAAATATAGTGCTCGATAATAAGGTACATGTTAAATTCATTTATGTGTTTTATGCGCCGTATCGGCAAGCCGCTTGGCTTTTTCTTTTTCTTTTTGAGATAAGAAGGACCGGGAAGGATATTTGCAATTTCCCGATGCTCCCGGTGTAGGGGAGGTTATGGCGAATTTTTTCCGAAAATTTAAGGAGTTATAATATTTTTAAGAAAATTTGATAATTAGAATCAGTGTATCGATATATATAGAATTCGATAAGGAAATGAACTTAAAAATAAAACAGTATAAACAAAATGGGAAATATATATACATTTTAGAAATGGAAAATTTGTTTAATATGGTATTGATTATTCGAGTAGCAGTCCGGTCTGTTTTGAAGTTAATAATATTTTCAGTCAAGGTCTGAGAGGTAACTATACCCCAACTTGATTGATTATTATTATTGGCTGATAAATGGTAAGACTCGGTCTCGAAGATCAATGTTTAAAGAGATTCAGTTGAAGGAAGTATTTTGGGTTGTTGTGAAGATGTTTTACACATCATTCGTTTTAACCCAAGTGGTGAAATTTTGGAAGTATAAGAGTAAACATTTCCTGAGTATAATTAAAGTAGTCGGGAAAGAGATAGGTGATTTAAATTGTTTTCAATTTCAAATAGAATATATTTTCTAAGTGCAGAAAATAAAAGAAGGCGATGCATGGAAATGTTTTCCAAATAACATATAAGGCCAATATGGTTATTGAAAATATTTTGTTAACAGATATTGATAAAGAACCGGAGAAGATATTTAATTAATGAAATATTAATTAAAGAGCCCAGTGATTTGTTTGATATGTTTGGATGAACACTTGTTTTTATTCGATAGTTAAATCACAGACTATCGAAGTTTTTGACCATCGTTGTCAATATGGAGAGATCGGTTGGATTATTATCCGAAGAAGCACTCCGTATCGGCATAAGCATTGCGAACCAAGTATGTTGAATATATTGAAGATGGAGTAAAGTGCAAGGACTCTTTCTATTAAATAGAAATATTGCCTTCGGTTTCGTTCAATCCCAGAACGAACGTAAATGGACGAATGTCTGACAGAGTATTTCCAATGATCAAATGGGTTGGTCTGTATAAATATATATGGTTGCAACGGATTTATTCCCTTAGCATAACATCCAGAATATTTGTGCAAACTCAACTAGTGATTAACGGATCCGACAATGTGGCATTAAAAGTGATTGTGCTATCAATGAATGGTAAGTATTCGTAGCCTCAGGCCTCAACAACCGGGAAAGGACAAAAATCGGGCAGGCAGCATGGCTATGTGGGTCGCTCCCATTAGGATGTATAATCACCTATCTAGAGGTTCATTTAATTTCTTATTCTATTCGATGCTGTCCCAGTCGGGAGACGGTTGCTGATCCCAGCCGTTGGTGATATACATTCGATACACTCAAGCGAAATGAGTGGTCGGTCATGTGTGGGCCGGGTTACAAGATGTTCTTGTTGAACCCATTGTATTCCTCTCTAGAGATACACTAGCGGAAGATGGTTCCATACCTTGTCATGTTGGAAATCCAATCTCCAATAAGCTCCATGCGGTTTTTGATTTTATACTATGTATGTGGAGCGTGAGATGCAAGCGTTCTGCTATTTCGTTATTTACTTGATGTAGACATTATTATAATATCACTGGATTTTCGTATCAAAGTGTTTTGGGTTATAGTAAGGTAAAAACCGTCCATGTTTATGTGTGGGCTGGTCTTACTATTATCTTTTCTTTTGAAAGGATTTTAAAAGTTAAACCAATGAATGGAGTTTACTCACACCAGTCCCATGACTGACCCAGAGTTTATTTTTTTGTTTTCCCTAAACTTTGGGTGCCCAAATTTGTACGGGCAGTCAAGTAGTCGGGATTTTACAGATTCAATTGGAGGAGCTGGAAGCAGGAGGCCTCACCAGTTAGCTGTAGATTATCGTATTCCCGCTGTGTACTATGTTGTATCTGGAAACATGTGTTTATAACTGTTCCAGAAATGACTGTTGTGCTATGATGATGGTATGTATATAAAGTTACTGATTTGTATTTCGAAAATTATGTTATATAATATATTTTATTCGTTCCGTTGTGAGATTTGTCTTCTTTGTTTTCTTCTATTCTAATATTTCTTTCTTCCTATTCCTCATCCTCTAACTTCTTTCTAATAATGATTCGTATTTCTGTGCAATTTGGGTTGGACGTGTGGTGCTAATAGTCAACTCAGATAGCACGGATATGCGGGTCGTTACAGTTGGTATCAGAGCTTAGGTTGAGCGAATACCTAGGCTGTGGTGTTGTGCTCATTAGAGATAGGGTCAGTAGTACCCTAGAATGAGTTGAGTGTATATATACGAGGGCGCGTATTTGTAAATTAATATAAAAATTATTTTATATTGTGTTTGCTAGTCTGTTGAGTGATTTATGAATTCTGATCGAATCGTGGGATGCCACGAAGTCGATAGGAATTTCTAAACACTTGACAGAGAAATTTGACACATTATTGTTTTAAAGTGGGTGAATGAAATTATTTTACCCAAATTTCTATTCTGATATAGAAAGAATAATTTTTGATATTATTATATATATGGATGTATTGGTTGTTATAATTATAATCAAATAAGATTATAAGAAATGATATGGTTATATAGAACCAAATAGAATTAGTATATGAATGAAATATACAAATGAGATGAACTAAAATTAAATTCAAAACAGAATTCAGAATTAAAAATCCTGGGAAGTTTGAAAAATATTTTTAACGTATATTAAAATAAAATAGCTGTGTTTTGAAAGGGATTTTTGAATAAAAATCATATTTGAATGAATTTTGAAATAGATAAAGCACTGAACTCACTTCAGTGGCTGGGAAATAATTCTGATGATGACTGCAGCATCATCAGTGTTCATTTTTGAGTTTCTAAGTGATGGATTGCTGCCGTAGAAAAGTTTTTGATGGAATTTGTTTGAAAGAAAAACAAGTTGTTTGAAATTCAAATGTTTTGAATTTGAGATAGTGACAAATATATATGTATGTATTTATGGGATCTCAATATTGATTTGAAATGAAAACCCTGCGATGTGGATTCTGTAATTACAATTTAACTTAAGCAAGTTAGATGGGTCGGGGTGAATAAATTGACTAGAATAAATTTGAAATAAATTGAAATAAATATGAATTGAATGTGAAGGCATATGAAAGGAAGAAGACCAAAAGTTTTGGTTGAAATTAAAGTCATAGAAATATGAGGAGTTGAGTTTCAACATAAGTGAGATGTTGAAAAGTAATGGATTTGTACCCTTTTTCCTACATTAGCAATTTCGAGGACGAAATTATTTTAAGGGGGGAAGAATGTAACAACCCGGATTTTTCTGGTCGATTTATTTTGAATATTTAATATTATTTTAAATATTGAGCTGATAATATAATCAATTTTTATATTGAATTATCGATATAACTATCGTAATATGAGGATCTTAAGTAATTAAATTTGAAATGGAGTCAAATTGATTTATATGAAGTTTTATTTGAATTTAAACGATAACAAATAATAATTTATTATCGAAGAATTCATTTGTTTGAATTTAAATTATATTATATTGATTTAAAATGGTTATTTTATATTACATTCAAATTAAATTGTATAATCTGTTTCGTTGAATTCATAATAGTGAATAATGTTGGGAACATCAGTTGTTTTGCTGAAATTGTGGTTCGTGGTTTTAAATTAAAGGACCGCGATATAGTTTAGTTTTCAATTAAAGAAAATTCAAATCAAAATGTTTTCAATCCTTCAGCCGACCTATTTGCATACCTACCTATGTGTCTAACTGCATTCCTTTTCATTCATGTCTCGCGCCTCCCATATCAAGCAGACAAATATTTTATGGACTAGTCCTCTTTATCTCTTCTCGCTTATAAATTAGGCCATACCAGTACTGTTATTTTTTCGTTCTAAAACCACGAAATCCTTCTGAGACTTCTTTCCCCCTTTGTTTTTTTTATTCACCGATTAGAAAATAAATCGCGAATTCAAATTGGATTGAAGGGTGCGATGGAAGTTCAAGGAGCTTGGATTTTAAACAGCGACTAAGGGCTTGAGTATACTGTCGCTGGAAGGAGCTGAGGCATGGCACGATGACTCCGTTGGATTCGTGGTAGTGTGACACGCCCGTAGGCGAACTATGAGAAGGCACGACGATCTCTATGGCGTCGTGATAATCTACCTTATCTCGCGATAGAGTCGCGGTTCGTTCCTAAAGCTCGAGTTAGGGTTCGAGCAATACTCCTGGAGCAGAGCGATTTTGGGTTTGGGCTTACAATGATAAGGAGGTGCTGTCGCGATGTCAGGAAGGTTGAATGACACTGCAACGAGTTCCAAGACCGGACGTTGGTTGGTTAGTAAGACTGGAGCGATGTTGATGGGTATCGATTTGTGGGAAAGGTGATCACCGCAAGTTCAGAGGGGAGAGATGTGTTAAAAGTGGATCAAGATAAATTAATTATATTTAATTTAGTTAAGGTCTTTTATTTAATTGGATTGGTTGGGTTAATTTAGTTAAATAGTTAATCTAAAATTTATAATTTGTTGATCGATAATTTAAAATTAAATGATCACAGATGAATAATGGATTTATTCGAGACAAATTCAAGGATGCGACAATATGGAATTTAAACCGGGTACTCAACAAATAAAATAAAAATCTCGGTGAGTAAATCTCACTCACCTTTTATTTATAATTATCTTTAATTCGTAAAAATAATTGTTGTTGCTTGTTTGGATTTTTCTGCTTGTTTTATATATATTAGTTATTTAGGCTATTATATATATATTGGGTTGATTGATTGGTTGGATTCCCGCAGTCTCATTAGCGGATGCCCGCAGTTTCATAGCGGATGATTACCCTATACGCCCCATGCTATGATAGTGGATGACCTTCTATACCACGATATTCTGCCACGAAGCAGAATGGGTATTATTTATATGCTAACATCTGTGGATGCAGGAAAACAGGTTGGAGGAATCCAACTGGATTCCTCAAAAATATATTATTTGTTTGTTTGTTGTTTGTTTGATTCCATATATATTTTTCATATATGACTTGTTAAAAATCAAATGATTGAAAATTTGATGATTTGATTGTTTTAAATATCACTGGGCCAAGTGTTAAATTATTTAAAATATCGTGGAAGGATATTTGAGATTTAAAAAGGAAAAATTCTATTTTTAAATAGAATTTGAATTTTAAATGGAAATAAAAATATAAACTTGTTTTTGAAAAATAAAACAAGTAGCTCCTTTATAAACGAAGTTTATAAATAGTTCTTTTATATTGAAGTTATAAATGAAGTGAAAAGAATTATCATTTGATAATTCAGAAATAGAAATACAAGTGTGAAATTGGAATTTGAAATGAAATTTCAAAATAGGATTTGAAATGAAATTTTTAAATATATAACTCAAATGAAATTTAAGTATAACATTTGAATAGTAGAATTAGAAAAGGAGTTTAAATATTTGAATTTTAAATAAAAGAGAAAAGGAGATTGAATATTAAAAATTCAAATAGAAGTTCAAATAGAATTTGAATAGACGAAATTAGAATGAAATATAGGATTTGAATTCAAGGAAATTAAGATTAAGTTTGAATCCATTGGAATTCAAATAAAGAAAATTCAAATAGAGATTTGAATATGAAAATTCAAATGGAATCGAATATTTGAAATGCAAATAGATTTGGAATATAGAAATTCAATGGGAATCCAAATATGGAATAGAGAAAATATGAAGGGAATTCAAACATAGAATTTGAATATAGAAAAGTGAAATGGAATTTGAAGGAAGAAATTTTAAATATAAAATTTGAATATAGAACTTTCAAATGGAGTTTGAATATAGAGAATTTGAAATAGAATTTCCAAATAGAATTTGAAATAGATTTTCAAAATAGAATTTCAAAAGAGAATTTGAAATAGACTTTGAAATAGAATTTCAAAAAAATAGAATTGCAAAGAAATTTGAATTCAAATATAATTGAAAGAGAATTTGACTATAGAAATTCAAAAAAAGAATTTAAATATGGGATTTGAAGTCAAAGGAATTAAAATAGAATTTGAATTCAAGGGAATCCAAATAGATTTGAATAAAGAAAGTTCATATGAAATCTGAATATAGAATTTGGATAAAAGAATTCAAACGGAATTTGAATAAGAGATTTGAATATAGAAATTTTGAATATAGAAATTCAAATGGTACTTGAGTATAGAATTCAAATAGAGTTGAAATGAATTTTTAATATATAATTCAAATAGAAATTTAAATTGGAATTTGAATATTTAAAATTCAAATAGAAATGAAAATGGGATTTGAATATAGAAAATCGAAAATATTATTTTTGATTGAAAAGGAAAATGGATTTGATATATATTAAAATATATATCAAAAATAGAGTTGAATTTATTTTAAAATAAAGTTTAAAAAGTATATATATATATATAGCGAACTCGCCACGGTGCGGTAGTTCGTAAATTGGCGACTCGAACTTCAATTGAGTATATAGAACTCAATTGAAGTCAGAATTCTTTGAAATAAGAAACGCCAGGACCCATTTATAATACTTTTCTAATGGAAGAGAAAAATCTGAATTTCGTCGTATGGATTTTGAGTTATGTCAAAATCAAATTTTCCGAAAAATAGCGCCAGAATCCTTTCTAAACCATAAGGGTTTATTTAAGGAAATAAAAGGGATTTTTAAAGAAATAAAAATCCGGAATTTCATTTGATGAATCCATACTAGAGATACAAAATAAATATGAACTCCAGTGATGTAAGTGAACTGATTTTTGAAACAAAAAATCAGATTTTTAGTTGTTGAATTGAACTAACTAAATTGAAGAAGAATTGGTTAATGGAAATCGAAATGGAAATTGGACTTTGAATCAGAAAAGGGGGATTGGAAATTCATACTCAAAATCAAATATGAACTCGAATTAGAAATGACATTCGATTGTTGTATAAACAAATTAATATATATATTTGAATGTGATATGTTCAAACAACAAGTGAAATGGGTTAAGGAGTTAATTAAAGAATAAATGGGCGAAACTGAATTCAAACGATTGGATTGAGTTGAATTGAATTGAAAAACAGGTGAACAGGTGTAAGCAGGGTTGATATGAAGTATATGAAGTTTATAAATATAGTGCTCGACAATAAGGTACATGTTAAATTCATTTATGGGTTTTATGCGCCGTATCGGCAAGCCGCTTGCTTTTTCTTTTTCTTTTTGAGATAAGAAGGACCGGGAAGGCTATTTGCAATTTCCCGATGCTCCCGGTGTAGGGGAGGTTATGGCGAATTTTTTCCGAAAATTTAAGGAGTTAGAATATTTTTAAGAAAATTTGATAATTAGAATCAGTGTATCGATATATATAGAATTCGATAAGGAAATGAACTTAAAAATAAAACAGTATAAACAAAATGGGAAATATATATACATTTTAGAAATGGAAAATTTGTTTAATATGGTATTGATTATTCGAGTAGCAGTCCGGTCTGTTTTGAAGTTAATAATATTTTCAGTCAAGGTCTGAGAGGTAATTATACCCCAACTTGATTGATTATTATTAATGGCTGATAAATGGCAAGACTCGGTCTCGAAGATCAATGTTTAAAGAGATTCAGTTGAAGGAAGTATTTTGGGTTGTTGTGACGATGTTTTACACAGCATTCGTTTTAACCCAAGTGGTGAAATTTTGGAAGTATAAGAGTAAACATTTCCTGAGTATAATTAAAGTAGTCGGGAAAGAGATAGGTGATTGAAATTGTTTTCAATTTCAAATAGAATATATTTTCTAAGTGCAGAAAATAAAAGAAGGCGATGCATGGAAATGTTTTCCAAATAACGTATAAGGCCAATATGGTTATTCAAAATATTTGGTTAACAGATATTGATAAAGAACCGGAGAAGATATTTAATTAATGAAATATTAATTAAAGAGCCCAGTGATTTTTTTGATATGTTTGGATGAACACTTGTTTTTATTCGATAGTTAAATCACAGACTATCGAAGTTTTTGACCATCGTTGTCAATATGGAGAAACCGGTTGGATTATTATCCGAAGAACCACTCTGTATCGGCATAAGCGTTGCGAACGAAGTATGCTGAATATATTGAAGACGGAGTAAAGTGCAAGGATTCTTTCTATTAAATAGAAATAGTGCCTTCGGTTTCGTTCAATCCCAGAACGAACGTAAATGGACGAATGTCTGACAGAGTATTTCAAATGATCAAACGGGTTGGTCTGTATAAATATATATGGTTGCAACGGATTTATTCCCTTAGCATAACATCCAGAATATTTGTGCAAACTCAACTAGTGATTAACGGATCTGACAATGTGGCATTCAAAGTGATTGTGCTATCAATGAATGGTAAGTATTCGTAGCCTCAGGCCTCAACAACCGGGAAAGGACAAAAATCGGGCAGGCAGCATGGCTATGTGGGTCGCTCCAATTAGGATGTATAACCACCTATCTAGAGGTTCATTTAATTTCTTATTTTATTCGATGCTGTCCAAGTCGGGAGACGGTTGCTGATCCCAACCGTTGGTGATATACATTCGATACACTCAAGCGAAATGAGTGGTCGGTCATGTGTGGGCCGGGTTACAAGATGTTCTTGTTGAACCCAGTGTATTCCTCTCTAGAGATACACTAGCGGAAGGTGGTTCCATACCTTGTCATGTTGGAAATCCAATCTCCAATAAGCGCCATGCGGTTTTTGATTTTATACTATGTATGTGGAGCGTGAGATGCAAGCGTTCTGTTATTTCGTTATTTACTTGATGTAGACATTATTATAATATCACTGGATTTCCGTATCAAAGTGTTTTGGGTTATAGTAAGGTAAAAACCGTCCATGTTTATGTGTGGGCTGGTCTTACTATTATCTTTTCTTTTGAAAGGATTTTAAAAGTTAAACCAATGATTGGAGTTTACTCACACCAGTCCCATGACTGACCCAGAGTTTATTTTGTTGTTTTCCCTAAACACTTGGGTGCCCAAATTTGTACGGGCAGTCAAGTAGTCGGGATTTTACAGATTCAATTGGAGGAGCTGGAAGCAGGAGGCTTCACCAGTTAGCTGTAGATTATCGTATTTCCGCTGTGTACTATGCTGTATTTGGAAACAGGTGTTTATAACTGTTCCAGAAATGACTGTTGTGCTCTGATGATGGTATGTATATAAAGTTACTGATTTGTATTTCAAAAATTATGTTATATAATATATTTTATTCGTTCCGTTGTGAGATTTGTCTTCTTTGTTTTCTTCTATTCTAATATTTCTTTCTTCCTATTCCTCATCCTCTAACTTCTTTCTAATAATGATTCGTATTTCTGTGCAATTTGGGTTGGACGTGTGGTGTTATTAGTCAACTCAGATAGCACGGATTTATGGGTCGTTACAGAAAATATGAATATTCTACTAATATTTGAAAACTTTTTTGTCTCATTCACACAAATTCTACTCCCAAAGTCAAAACGTGTTTTTAAAAACACTATTACTTAATGATAAGTACTATATGTATTTGAAATGGTAGAGTTTCAAACGTGCTGCAATGTTTTACCTGATTACTTGAGCACCAAGAAACCTACTTATTCGATGCAAACATCAAAGTTTCACTTATAGTTTGAAACTTTCTTGATCTTATTTGTGCGGATCCAGGGTCCAAACGGTAATATGCAAATGATGAGTGTTATAGATGCTTAAAAATGTAGAATAACAAACATGCGGCAGTGTTTTACCTTATTACTTAGTCATTAAGAAACCTGCTCAGTCAACATGAATATTCTACTATTATTTGAAAACTTTTTCGTCTTATTCACACAAATTCTTCTCTCAAAGTCGAAACATGTTTGTAAAAACACTATTATTTAATGATGAGTATTATATATATTTGAAATGGTATAGTCTCAAACATGCGGCAGTGTTTTACCTGATTACTTGAGCACCAAGAAACCTACTTATTCAATGCAAACATCAAAGTTTCACCTATATTTTGAAACTTCCTTGATCTTATTGGCGTGGATCCGGAGTCCAAACGGTAACATGCAAATGATGAGTGTTATAGATGCTTTAAAATGTAGAGTAGCAAAAATGCGGCCGTATTTTATCGGATTACTTAGTCACTAAGGAACCAGCTCAGTCAATATGAAAATACGAATATTCTACTAATATTTGAATACTTTTTCGTCTTATTCACACAAATTATACTCCCAAAGTCGAAATGTGTTTTTAAAAACACTATTATTTAATGATGAGTATTGTATGTAATTGAAATGGTACAGTTTCAAACATGCGGCAGTGTTTTACCCAATTACTTAAGCACCAAGAAACCTAATTTTTCGATCCAAACATCAAAGTTTCACCTATATTTTGAAACTTTCTTGATCTTATTGGCGCGGATCTAGGATCCAAACGGAAATATGCAAATGATGAGTGTTATAGATGCTTTAAAATGTAGAATAGCAAACATGCGGCAATGTTTTACTTGACTGCCTGTTACATTTAGATAATTAAGATGAGTAACCGAGGACGAAGAGATCGAGCCAGAGGGTCGTCCACTACTACTGGTCGTAGTACTGGATTCCAGGATCAACTAAAATTATATATAAATAAGACGAATTAAGATCGGATTCAAACTAGATTTTGGAATTTAAAATCCTGGGTATTTGAAAAATAATTTTCCTGATAAATATAAAGTAATATAGTATTACTTTGGAAAATTTGGACAAAAACCATTTTTGTATGGATATTAAAAGTAATAAAGCACTGAACACACTTCAGCCGCTGGAAAATAATTCTGATGATGACTGCAGCATTATAAGTGTTCATTTTCGAGTTTCTAAGTGACAAATTGCTACCTTAGAAAGATTTCTAATGAAAAGTTGTTTGAAAGAAAACAAGTGGTTTGAAAATTCTAATATTTTGAATTGGAGATAGTTACAACTATATATTTGTGCGATTTCTATGAAATAAAAACCCGGGAATTTGAATTCTGGAAATAATTTTTTTTTTACTTAAGCAAGTTAAATGGAAGAAGTGCCAAAAGGTAATTTACTCTTTTTAGATAAAAGTAGTTAATTAATTAGGTTCCGCCTCGAGATAAAATAAATATGGTTGGATTGATTTAGAATAATATCCATTCATATTGATATCGGAAATCAAGTTAGAATTTTAAATTAAAATTTGGGATTTCCTGGAACTAAGGCTGGGCTTGAGGGTTCATTAGATATGTACTCAAGGAAGGTGAATTGGTCGACTGATGAAACAAGATCATATGTATGAGTCCCAAAATGGAAATCTTTAAGTATGTGAATGAAAATTTTGGATAATACTTAACGGAGTTAAGTAAATTGGACGATGAGTTGAGAAGGAAATTTTGGACAGATATTTTTGAATAGGATATTTCAGATGTTTGTTTTTATTGATGTGTGTTTATATATATAAGTCGATTACTCTAATCTATTGTTTACAAATTTCGGGGACGAAATATTTATAAGGGTGGTAGATTGTAATGACCCGGGTTTCACATCGATCGTAAACACAGATATTATTTATCATGAATATGTATTCACAATTTCAAATTAAAATCATGACTTTAAATTATTTAAACATGTTAAAAGGGTAATTTACATTTTTTCTTTGTGTATATGATAGCATATTTTAATAGTGTTGTTTAAAATTCATTCTTAACTTGTATGGTAGATAACACTTGTTCATAACAGTTTTAAAATGCTATGACTTTGCAAACACTTGTCCATATTATTATTTTTCTTCAACAAGCTTGAAAACATTTTCTTAGCAAACCCCTTGTTTCCAATTATGACCAAACACTTTGCCTAGAGTATGATTTAAACACTTATGCAAGAATTATTTAATTTTTACACATTTAAAGATTTGAAAGCTTGTGTGGTCTTATCCCTTTTCAAACTATCATAGATATGATTTTTACATTTATACATTGAAAAAAACAAAATCATGTATTGTCAAAAATCCTATGTAAACGCATTTTTTCAATCCATGACCTCATCATAGACATGATAGAAAATGAAATCTCAATTGCATTGAAACAAGAACATGAATGACAAATAAATGTCATGAAATTTCATTTGCATCTTTGCATTGGAACTAGGACTTGAATTGTCAAAATCTATTTCATTTCATGATCTCACTGATGAAACACACACATGATAAATCATGCTAGCCAGTAGGCCATAGAAAGAGCTTTAGGCACATGGGAAGATCTATGTAGATGATGTCATTTTCAATTTTTCAATCTTTTCCTTTCTTTGCAATGTAACTTCTAAAAAAATTCCCTATTGCATTTTTCAAGATTTTGGCAATTTTGTCAATAAACACATATAAAAAAAGAGTAGCAAATCTTGTAGAGATAGCATCCTCATCTCACCTACTAGTAGATTTCAAATCATAGACATTGATAAGTATTTTTCTATGTGTTTTCATATCTCAACATAGATTTTTATTTCAGATTTTTTTTTTAGCCTTGCAAGGCAAGTTTGCATATAAAATAAATTTGTTGTAAAATCAAGTTGTGACATATGAAACATATGATTTGATAACTCAATGAAAAACATAACATATATGGTACCTAAACCATCACAACATTCATTTAAACCAAGTGGAGGGATTGGTAGGAACTAGTTGTACAAGAGAGCAATAAATGTGATGTTACTTGGAGGAAAATGGGGGAAGGTTTTGTACAGGGTTTAGGGGTTGTAGAGGGTAGCATATAGGCTGAAACACCATGTGAAACTGATGTAAGAATGTGAGTTTTTGAGAGAGAAGAGTGGTGGTTTGATTGGTCTTTTAATTGTCACAACATAAGGCAGTTTTGATACTTCACATCGACAATTAATGCACCCAGTATTTTATCAATTTCTTGCCACTATATGAGGACCATACATGTACACCACTGTCACTCACACCAACACAGCAAGTTCAAAGGTTTTTAGAAAAAGAAAAGCAAGGATTTTTGGAGCTTTTAAAAGGGAGTAAACCTGCAGTTTTCTTTTTCTGTTTGAACACTTGCAGTTTGCTGTTTTGAACTGTGTTTTAACTTAGCCTCTTTTGTATTTCTGGTTTGAATGTCATGTTTGGTATGTTTACTCATTGACAGGAAGTAGGAATCATTTGAGTTGGTAATGAAACACATAAGCATCATATATGGTGAAAAAATACATTTCCTGTGGTTGTTCTAGACCTGTAAAGTGGTGAAAACCTTGATAAACATAGCTAGGTCAGTAGATCTAGGATTTAGTAGATGAGAGGATAATGTCTTACCATGTTTTAAACTTGTATATAGTTATATATCAGATCAAATGAAAACCAACTTTTGCAAAAAAAACGTCGCTGCTGCTGAAAAACAATCAACAGTATGCCTATGTTTCAGAATTCCAAAGTGAAAATTCAAATTGATTAAAAATGGGTTTTGATTATATGACCATATCAAGACAACCAAATTATGATTTTTAAAACAAAAATCATGATTTTTAGTTCTTTAAATTAAGAGAATGGTTGAGATGATCAAAGTTTGAACTATGGCAAAATTCTGGTCATCCAGCCCGAGGGGAGGCACGTGGTTGGGGGTGTAGCATCATCAAGGATCGGAGATTCGAGGAAAAATGCAAAACTATTTTTATAATGGACTGATTTTTTAAAATCAATGGAAATAGGGTTTGATAGTGGTTTTGGTTTCATGGGTTTTGGGGTTGAACTGTTCGGAGATGGAGGAGGGAGAGAGGTGCGGTCAGGGGGTGTTAGGGCCGTCAGGGTCTGGTGATGACGTGGTCTGGTGATGCTGACATCAGGTGGTCGATGGACGGAGGTGGAGTGGTTTTTCCATGATGATGTTTCCTCTTGAAAAAAAAAGTGGTGCGACCAAATTTTGATTTAGGCCGAGGGGAGGTGATCAGGTGATGGAGGAGGGATGAGGTGGTGGCGAGCAACGTGGGGCGACGGCCGTTGGTGGGAGGGGGGTCCTGGTCACATGTGCACGTGCATGGGTCCGAGCTGATCAAGGAAGAATAAGATGCCTGGGTTTTATCGGATCGGGCAAGGGATCTGTCGATAGAAGGAGTTGGTACTTTGGCTTATTTTGTGAACACGGTACCTTGGTTAGTACGCAAGGATTTGTGGTTAGCAAGGCCAGAAACCATGGTGATTTGAAATGGTTGGTACTTTAGTTTGTATGGTTTTTCCTAAACAATAGTTAATTTAAAAATCCAAGTTTTTTTAAGTACTAATTATAATTTAAATTATAATTAAAAAAAATAAACAAAGTAGAATTTAAAAGAACATTTTGCAATAACAAGCCGAGTGGGAAGAAAGGTGAAGCAGGATTGGTTGTTGTCGATAAATGCAGAAATGACAATGATTATAAATTTCAGTTTATAATTTAAATTTGAGTTTTATTAATAGAGATATTAATAGAATTTTTTATTTAATTAAATTAGAAGAAGTGATTCAGGATTTTGATTTCGTTTGAGGTTGAAAACTAAAACGGTAAATTTTGTTAAATTATAAATTCAGTTTATAATTTTAAATTAGAATTTATTTGTGAATAGAATATTTAGATTTAAAAACAATCAAGTGGAAAAAAAACGTATGTAACGCATACGCTAGGATTGGCCAGTTAAACTGAAAATTTAAGATACAAAAATCTGTTCATGTACAGTCCAATTTTGATGAAACAAGAACTGTAAATTATATTTTAAATCGGGTTTTAAACTGATAAATAAAAAGAAGAAAAACTTTATCGGTATAAAAAGAAGAAGGAGCAAATCGAGTAAAAACGATCAAAAAGGATGATTTGTCGAAACAATACAAAATGTAAAAGATGGAAATAGACTATAGATCGAAAAATTTAACTCATTTATAAATCATTACATTAAGGAGTGATAGATTTCTGAAAGAATAAGGAAGTATTCATTTTGAGAAGTGACGGACAAGATGGAAAGGAAAACCCGTGCAGTGCACACACTAAATTTTCCAATACTAAAATATGATCAAAATGCCAGATATAAGCAAGATGATTGTATACTGTTTGATCTGACAATATATGTAATTGATTTTAATCATGTTAGATTAAAATTTTAAAAGAAAAATGTTCGTTAATCATTTCAAAGAGACCAGATGTACGTTCCACTTTGATTTGATTATACGCCGCGCGTCGGAGATATTCAAGACAATGATCGTAAACAATATCTTCGGTCTGTTCAGTCTTAGAACAAACCTGAATGGACGAGTGTCTGACAACGTATATAAGTCAGATTCTACACATCGAATTTACATAAGTATATTACATTGGTGGCGGAGAAATTCGTTTCTCTTAGTTTCATTTCCCTTGATATATTTGGGAAATCGAATGAATATTTTCTGACGGGTAGGATGATGTGGCATTCAAAGGAAATGAACCAGTGATGATAAAACGTAATTCTAGCGTCAAGCCTCACACCCAGGAAATGAAAAAAAATCGGCTGGCAGCATGGCTATGTGCGTCGCTCCCATTAGCGTATAGTATCACCTATCTAGAGAAATTCCTTTTGTTTCTAAATCTATCGATTCTGCCCATTCGGGGATGGTTGCCGCGCACAACCATCGGTGATATACACTCGATACACTCAAGAGAAATGAGTGGTCGGTCATGTGAGGGCCGGGTTGCAAGATGTTCTTGTTGAACCAAGGTGTATTTGCCTGTAGAGATACATCAGCGGAAGGTGGTCCCATACCTTGTCATAGTTGGAAATCCAATTTCCATAAGTGCCAAGCAGTTTGTATTTGTATACTATATCGGAGAATGTGAGATGCAAGCATTCTCCTAGATTCTAAATTATTTGTGAAAACACCTAGACATTATGATAATATTTGTTTCAAGTATACAAAGTGTTTGAATCTCTTAAGGTACAAACCAGTTCCGTACTTATGGCGTGGTCTTATGAGATATTTTTATTTATTCTAAACTGTTTACTCACACCAGTCCCCTGATTGAGCCGGAGTTTATTTTTCTGTGTTTTCCCTTAAACTCTTGGGTATTCATAACGCTTGTTATGAATAGACAAGTGAATCAGGATTTGGATAAACTTGTGAAGCTGGAATGAAGATTTTGCTGTATGCTGGTCCATCTATCTACTGTATAATTAAGTCTGTTAGTTGATCATCTGTGACATGTATAATTAGTGATGTACTAAGAATGGGTTGTATCATTAGACCTATGTTGCTCTGATGTAATATGCACTGCTGTGTAATGTTATAAAGTATTATCTTTTGTGAAAATTCCGCTGTGAGATTCTGATGTTTTTGTGTTTTATCTTCTATCTATTCTTATTTCTTTTTAATGGCACAACTTGAGATGTGTTCGAATGTTGGGCCGTTACAGTTGGTATCAGAGCTTAGGTTACTGATTACCTAGGCTTTGGGTGAATGTGAGAGAGCGTATTTTTATATAAAATTTAAAATGAATTTAAAACAACTTGGATGTTATACCTAAGTAGTTATACCCCATCGAGACTCGATTGACTGCCTGTTACATTTAGATAATTAAGATGAGTAACCGAGGACAAAGAGGTCGAGCCAGAGGGTCGTCCACTACTATTGGTCGTAATAATGGATTCCAGGATCAACTAAAATTGTATATAAATAAGACGAATTAAGATCGGATTCAAACCAGATTTTGGAATTTAAAATCTTGGGTATTTGAAAAATAATTTTCCGGATAAATATAAAGTAATGTAGTATTACTTTGGAAAATTTGGACAAAAACCATTTTTGTATGGATTTTAAAAGTAATAAAGCACTGAACTCACTTCAGCCGCTGGAAAATAATTCTGATGAAGACTATAGCATCATCAGTGTTCATTTTCGAGTTTCTAAGTGACAAATTGCTACCTTAGAAAGATTTCTGATGAAAAGTTGTTTGAAAGAAGTGTTTTAAAAATTCTAATATTTTTAATTAGAGATAGTTATAACTATATATTTGTGCGATTTCTAAAGAATTTGAAATAAAAACCCGGGAATTTGAATTCTGGAAATATTTTTTTTACTTAAGTAAGTTAAATGGAAAAAGTGCCAAAAGGTACTTTACTCTTTTTAGATAAAAGGAGTTAATTAATTAGGGTCATCCTCGAGATAAAATAAATATGGTTGCACTGAATTAGAATAATATCCATTCATATTGATACCGGAAATCAAGTTAGAATTTTAAATTAAAATTTGGGATTCCCTGGAATTAAGGCTGGGCTTGAGGGTTCATTAGATATGGACTCAAGGAAGGTGAATTGGTCAATTGATGAAACAAGATCATATGTATGAGTCCCGAAATGGAAATCGTTAAGTACGCGAATGAAAATTTTGGATAATACTTAACGGAGTTAAGTAAATTGGCCGATGAGTTGATAAGGGAATTTTGGACGGATATTTTTGAATAGGATATTTCAGATGTGTGTTTATATATATAAGTCGATTACTCTAATCTACTGCTTACAAATTTCGGGGACGAAATTTTTATAAGGGGGTAGATTGTAATGACCCGGTTTCACACCGATCGTAAACATAGATATTATTTATCATGAATATGTATTCACAATTTCAAATTAAAATCATGACTTTAAATTATTTAAACATGTTAAAAGGGTAATTTACAATTTTTCTTTGTGTATATGATAGCATATTTTAATAGTGTTGTTTAAAATTCATTCTTAACTTGTATGGTAGATAACACTTGTTCGTAGCAGTTTTAAAATGCTATGACTTTGCAAACACTTGTCCACAATTTTTTTTTCTTTCACAAGCTTGAAAACATTTTCTTAGCAAACCCCTTGTTTCCAAATATGACCAAACACTTTGCCTAGAGTATGATTTAAACACTTATGCAAGAATTATTTAATTTTTATACATTTAATGATTTGAAAGCTTTTGTGGTCTTATCCCTTTTCAAACTATCATAGATATGATTTTTACATTCATACATTGAAAAAAACAAAATCATGTATTGTCAAAAATCCTTTGTAAAAGCATATTTTCAATCCATGACCTCATCATAGAGATGATACCAAATGAAATCTCATTTACATTGAAACAAGAACATGAATGACAAATAAATGTCATGAAAATTCATTGCATCTTTGCATTGCAACTAGGACTTGAATTGTCAAAATCTATTTCATTTCATGATCTCAATCATGAAACACACACATGATAAATCATGCTAGCAAGTAGGCCTTACAAAGAGCTCTAGGCACATGGGAAGATCTATGTAGATGATGTCATTTTCAATTTTTCAATCTTTTCCTTTCTTTGCAATGTAATTTCTAAAAAAAAATCCCTATTGTAGTTTTCAAGACTTTGGCAATTTTGTCAAATAAACACGTATATAAAAAGAGTAGCAAATCATGTAGAGATAGCATCCTCATCTCACCTACTAGTAGATTTCAAATCATAGACATTGATAAGTATTTTTCTATGTGTTTTCATATCTCAACATAGATTTTTATTTCAGATTTTTTTTAGCCTTGCAAGGCAAGTTTTCATATAAAATTAATTTGTTGTAAAATCAAGTTGTGACCTATGAAACATATGATTTGGTAACTCAATGAAAATCTTAACATATATGGTACCTAAACCATCACATCATTCATTTACACCAAGGGAAGGGATTGGTAGGAACTAGTTGTACAAGAGAGCAATAAATGTGATGTTACTTGGAGGAAAATGGGGGAAGGTTTTGTACAGGGTTTGGGGGTTGTAGAGGGTAGCATCTAGGCTGAAACACCATGTGAAACTGATGTAAGAATGTGAGGTTTTGAAAGAGAAAAGTGGTGGTTTGATTGGTCTTTCAATTGTCACAACATAAGGCTGTTTTGTCATTTCACATCGACAATTAATGCACCCAGTATTTTAACAATTTCTTGCCACTATATGAGGACCATACATGTACACCACTCTCACTCACACCAACACTGCAAGTTCAAAGGTTTTTAGCAAAAGAAAAGCAAGGATTTTTGGAGCTTTTAAAAGTGAGTAAACCTGCAGTTTTCTTTTTCTGTTTGAACTCTTGCAGTTTGTTTTTTTGAACTATGTTTTAGCTTAGCCTCTTTTGTATTTCTGGTTTGAATGACATGTTTGGTATGTTTACTCGTTGACAGGAAGTAGGAATCATTTGAGTTGGTAATGAAACTCTTAAGCATTGTATATGGTGAAAAAATACATTTCCTGTGGTTGTTCTAGACCTGTAAAGTGGTGAAAACTTTGATAAACATAACTAAGTCAGTAGATCTAGGATTTAGTAGATGAGAGGATAATGTCTTACCATGTTCTAAACTTGTATATAGTTATATATCAGATCAAAGGAAAACCAACTTTTGCAAAAAAAAACTTCACTGCTGTTGAAAAACAAACAACAGTATGCCTTTGTTTCAGAATTCCAAAGTGAAAATTCAAATTGATTAAAAATGGGTTTTGATTATATGATCATAACAAGACAACCAAATAATGATTTTTAAAACAAAAATCATGATTTTTAGTTCTTTAAATTAAGAGAATGGTTGAGATGATCAAAGTTTGAACTATGGAAAAATTCTGGTCATCCAGGCCGGGGGGAGGCACGTAGTTGGGGGTGGAGCATCATCAAGGATCGGAGATTCAAGGAAAAATGCAAAAATATTTTTCTAATGGACTGATTTTGTGAAATCAATAGAAATAGGGTTTGACAGTGGTTTTGGGTTCATGGGTTTTGGGGTTGAACTGTTCGGAGATGGAGGAGGGAGAGAGGTGCGGTCAGGGGGGTTTAGGGCCGTCAGGGTCTGGTGATGACGTGGTCAGGTGATGGTGACGTCCGGTGGTCGATGGACGGAGGTGGAGGGGGTTTTCCGTGATGATGTTTCCTCTTGAAAAAAAAAGTGGTACGACCAAATTTTGATTTAGGCCGAGGGGAGGTGATCAGGTGATGGAGGAGGGATCAGGTGGCGGCGAGCAACGGGGGGCGACGACCGTTGGTGGCTGGAGGGGTCCTGGTCACGTGTGCACGTGCACGGGTCCGAGCTGATCAAGGAAGAATAAGATGCCTAGGTTTTATCGGATCGGGCAAGGGATCTGTCGATAGCAGGAGTTGGTACTTTGGCTTATTTTGTGAACATGGTACCTTGGTTGGTATGCAAGGATTTGTGGTTGGCAAGGCCAGAAACCATGGTGATTTAAAATGGTTGGTACTGTAGTTTGTAGGGTTTTTCTTAAACAATAGTTAATTTAAAAATCCAAGTTTTTTTTAAGTACTAATTATAATTTAAATTATAGTTAAAACAAATAAACAAAGTAGAATTTAAAAGAACATTTTGCAATAACAAGCCGAGTGGGAAGAAAGGTAAAACTGAAAATAATATCTATGTAACGCATACGCTAGGATTGGCCAGTTAAACTGAAAATTTAAGATACAAGAATCTGGTCATGTACAGTCCAATTTTGATGAAACAAGAACTGTAAAGTATATTTTAAATCGGGTTTTAAACTGATAAATAAAAAGAAGAAAAACTTTATCGGTATAAAAAGAAGTAGGTGCAAATCGAGTAAAAACGATCAAAAAGGATGATTTGTCGAAACGATACAAAATGTAAAAGCTAGAAATAGACTATAGATCAAAAAATTTAACTCATTTATTAATCATTACATTAAGGAGTGATAGATTTCTGAAAGAATAAGGCAAGTATTCATTTTCAGATGTGACGGACAAGATGGAAAGGAAACCCCGTGCAGCGCGCACACTAAATTTTCCAATTCTAAAATACGAGCAAAATGCCAGATATAAGCAAGATGATTGTATACTGTTTGATCTGACAATATATGTAATTGATTTTTATCATGTTAGATTAAAATTTTAAAAGAAAAATGTTCGTTAATCATTTCAAAGAGACCGGATGTACATTCCACTTTGATTTGATTATACGCTGCGCGTTAGAGATATTCAAGACAATGATCGTAAACAATATCTTTGGTCTGTTCAGCCCCAGAACAAACCTGAATGGACGAGTGTTTAACAATGTATATCAGTCAGATTCTACACATCGAATTTACGTAAGTATATTACGTTGGTGGAAGAGAAATTCGTTTCTCTTAGCTTTATTGCCCGTGATATATTTGGGAAATCAAATGAGTATTTTCTGACAGGTAGGACGATGTGGCATTCAAAGGGAATGAACCAGTGATGATAAAACGTAATTCTAGCCTCAAGCCTCACACCCAGGAAATGACAAAAATCGGGCTGGTAGTATGGCTATGTGGGTCGCTCCCATTAGGGTGTAGTATCACCTATCTAGAGAAATTCCTTTTGTTTCTAAATCTATCGATTCTACCCATTCGGGGATGGTTGTCGTGCACAACCATCGGTGATATACACTCGATACACTCAAGAGAAATGAGTGGTCGGTCATGTGAGGGCCGGGTTGCAAGATGTTCTTGTTGAACCTAGGTGTATTTTCCTCTAGAGATACATCAGCGGAAGGTGGTCCCATACCTTGTCATAGTTGGAAATCCAATTTCCATAAGTGCCAAGCGGTTTGTATTTGTATACAATATCGGAGAAAGTGAGATGCAAGCATTCTCCTAGATTCTAAACTATTTGTGAAAACACCTAGACATTATGATAATATCTGTTTCAAGTATACAAATTGTTTGAATCTCATAAGGTAAAAACCCGTTCCGTCCTTATGGCGTGGTCTTATGAGATATTTTTATTTGTTTTAAACTGTTTATTCATACCAGTCCCATGACTGACCCAGGGTTTATTTTTCTGTGTTTTCCCTTAAACTCTTGGGTATTCATAACACTTGTCATGAATGGACAAGTGAATCAGGATTTGGATAAACTTGTGAAGCGGGAATGAAGATTTTGCTGTATGCTGGTCCATCTATCTACTGTATAATTAAGTCTGTTAGTTGATCATCTGTGACATGTATAATTACTGATGTACTATGAATGGGTTGTATCATTAGACCTATGTTGCTCTGATGTAACATGCACTGCTGTGTAATGTTATAAAGTAATATCTTTTGTGAAAATTCCGCTTTGAGATTCTGATGTTTCTGTGGTTTATCTTCTACCTATTCTTATTTCTTTTTAATGGCACAACATGAGACGTGTTCGAAAGTTGGGTCGTTACAGTCCAAACCGTAATATGCAAATGATGAGTATTATAGATGCTTTAAAATGTGGAGTAGCAAACATGCGGCCGTATTTTATCGGATTACTTAGTCACTAAGCAACCTGCTCAGTCAATATGAAAATATGAATATTCTACTAATATTTGAAAACTTTTTCTTCTTATTCACACAAATTCTACTCCCAAAGTCGAAATGTGTTTTTAAAAACACTATTATTTAATGATGAGTATCGTATGTAATTGAAATGGTAGAGTTTCAAACATGCTGCAGTGTTTTACCTGATTACTTGAGCACCAAGAAACCTACTTATTCGATGCAAACATCAAAGTTTTAGATATATTTTCAACCTTTCTTGATCTTATTGGCGAGGATCCAAGGTCCAAACGGTAATATGCAAATGATGAGTGTTATAGATGCTTTAAAATGTAGAATAGCAAACATGCGGCATTGTTTTACCTGATTACTTTGTAAACGCCCCGCCTCTATACCCACTATCATGCGGTTCATTTCAAAGAAATGTCGCAGACCATAACAGAGAATGAGGTTTGTGAAGGGCGACCGATTGTATAATTGCTTCATGTGAGGAATGCACATCGAATTCTGATACCGATTAAAATTTGGACATGACCATTCAGCACATAGGGAAACTACAAAACGACTATATGCAATCCGGAAAGTAGTATAAAATAGGCAACAACAACAATATAAATATGGTATATCTCAAATCCAGACACAGAATAATCATATCACAAAGGCGGAATAGATATGAATAAACCAAGAATGTGTACAATAAATAAGTGGTCAACAAAGATTCACTAATACATGTACCAATATCTACATAAAAGAGTATGTACACTACGATAGGTAATGTCATATATACAAAAGTACATAAAACTACTGAGACAGAGTAGCAAGCTGAAAGCGGAAGGTCAATCCTGCTATGAGTCCCAGAGGAGTACCTAAAATGACTCGTCCTGACCCGAGCATTATTTATAAGGAAATAAACAATAAACGGATCAGTCTAGCTGTACTTATCAAATAGACTGAGATAACAAGAGATATAACACAGGATGACATGATTCTACTAATAACATCTAATCATAACTAAATATGAAACGTGGCATGTCAACACAACTATCTCTAAATAATCTCCTAGCTAATGTGGAATGCAACATTCCAATAATCATAAATCATCAAGAAATCATAAATCATCAAGAAATCATAAATCACCAAGTAATCATAAATCATCAAGAAATCATAAATCACCAAGTAATCATAAATCATCAAGACATCATAAATCACCAAGACATCATAGAAAACATCACCAAAAGGCAAGCCTGTTCACCAAGATGAGATATGATCTCTAGGTAGCGAACCTATAAGTTTGAGCCGAAGATCCCCAAGAAGCCGGGTCGTGACCCCGGAAGAGAGAAAACCCATAGATTGTGAAATCCCTAGAAAACATCATAAATCCTAGAGAGTTGGACCGAAGTCCCATAGATGAAATCCAAGAATCGTAAGTCCTGCTCGAGCGATCGAGGACCACAAAACACAAGTCATAAAGGATCACATCGACCTGGGTGAATAAAAATTACTCCGAGCTAGTTGATATAAGGAAATAGCAACATGTCCCATAACCACATGCTATTCTCGAATATTTATGAACCCGTAGTTGGTTTCTATTCAAAACAGAGAAAATCATAGAAGGAGCATTGCCACGGTTTTCGATCGGACGAGTCCAAGAATTAACCATCGAAGAAAAAGCAGGGGTTCATAGTCCTCGATTTTACTAAGACATTTAATAAGATTTCTCATACGAACGAGAAAAAGGTTTATAAAATATATACTAGTAGCTTTGAAGAAGGTTCATAAAACGATTTCGTAAGTTAGCCTCGTATAATGAAGTAAGATTGGAAACCATTTTAGTACAAGAATTTGATATCTGCTAAATAAGATAAAACCTCTTTATAAAGTTTCAAAGTGGCAATAAACAATAGTACGGTTCCCGAGGCAAATCAATCAAGGGGGTTCACGTCACAATGACGTGATCTAAAATCAAAAATCATAAACTCACATCACAACAACATACATGAAATCAAGGGATAACGGTTGTAATTTCGATCAACGAACGAATCGAAATCCCAAACTAGCACCCGAAGGTTTTAAACTACATCGGAATAGACTCGAAGGATATCGAGTCGATAATTCACGTTTTAGAGTCATGAATCATATTAGCAAGAGTATCGAACTCGATATACAAAATAAAGCGCACGGGCTTCAGAATGATCACTTATTCAATTTACGTCAAAAACAAATGTGAATCGGCCAAGAAGGATCAACATTGGAAGAATCACATGAGAATCAAAGTCGAGGAATCGAGATGCAGAAATCTGCGAACCAGAGTAACTAACAAGTCACAAACGAAGTCGAAATGGGCCGAAACTTGGCCGAGAATGAGCTCAAACGATACCAAACTACTGACCGTGGTCCACTGGTCAATAGCAGTTTTAGGCAGACAGATGTCTGACCTGTAGTGACAGACGTCTATCACTGCAGGAAGCAGTTTTTTTATTTTTCCCGAGAGCCGGGACAGACGTCTGACCCATTTTGGTCAGACGTATGAGCTGAAGCAATTATTTATTTTCTCCCTCAAACATTGACAGACGTCTGTCCCCCTCCCGGACAGACGTCTGAGTTGTAGTATGGCCATTTTTGCTTACGAAATGAGGTGCAAGCGGTTCTCGGACGAGCTCGGATCCATGGTGATGGCTTATAACGTTTTCTAACTGAAAATGAAGCCTCTTTAGCTCACCGAAAATACTCAAGAACACATGCAAGCATTCGTACAAGAGATTTGCGATGGTTTCGATCATAATTTCAAAGGTGAACTAAATTTCAAACCAAATCTATCAAACGCGATTCAAACTAGAGCAAGATGGTTTGGCAAAACTAAAGGGAAGCTACAAGAGCATGGGTGCACACAATAACTTCACCTATAACATATACAAACATTCACATAAGGTATTTGCAATGATTCTTGGTTATAAACTCTAAAACGACCAAATTATCTAACCAAAGCAATCAAATGCAATATAAGTGAATTGTGAAGTCTTAGAACTTTGAAGGCGGACAATGGAGCTTCACAACCACGCCAAAACAACACGCAACATATGAATGGATCAAATGAGTACTCCAAATCATAATTTTCCAACTCAATGAAACATGAATACATGGAATCAACTTAGTTACACTAGCTTAACAAATTCACTAGCGTATGCAAACTCAATGAACACTAAATTACACTTGTGCAAGCCATAAACTTGCGGCATAGAGGTGAGTTCAACAAAGAACTCACCTTGGTTTCAAACGATGAAGAACAAGCCCCAATTCAAGCAAAGAACCCATCTTTCTTCATTAGCTCCTTCAAAATCACCTCATGAACATAAATGAAGACTCATGAGTGTTAGGGCATGATCAAAAATCCGAAATTGGGAGGAGAATATGATAGAGAAGATCAAGGGAGAGCTTACCCAAGTTGTCTCTTTGATTTCCCCTTTGATTTGAGCTTGATATTGCAAAACCTAGCTTAGGAATTTCTATTTCCCATTCCCTTTCCCCATTTCTATTTCTCTAAGTGTTTGGAGAATGAATGAAGAGAAGGAGGATGATTTGGGGTTATATGGTGAGCTAGGTTAGCTCAACCAAGACCCAACCCAAAGTGTCAAATTTCCGAAACTCAGAACATATCGATGCTTATAGTCAAAAAGGTCGTAAACAATGATCCGGACTAAATGGAAGTGGTATCGAGTCCTAATTTTATCGTTTATGAAAAACAACTTTTTGAGTGACACATGAGATACAGCGATATATTTAAATAAAATATTTAAATCTAAAATCGTCGAATGAGCGGGTTGTTACAGACTTCCCCCCTTAAAAGAATTGTGTTCCGGCAATTCCTTAAGAATGAAGTAATAAGTAACAACCAAGAACAATACCACGGAGTGGTACCACATGAACCGACACGAAATGTAAAGATCACAACAATGGTTAGGTAAGATCCTAATTTCGTGTCACAAGATCATAGAAACTAGAGTTCAATCTCGAATTCCATTACCCATGAAGGTAGTCATCCCAAAAGGGTAAAATAATTCCAGAAAAAATCATAAGCGCTATGAATTCAAATAGACTCGCCTTTCTTCGTATGATTCTCAAGGGAATGAGAATCAATAGAATGCACAAAAACCAAGCGAATCTACTTTGGAATTTCAAGAAACAACGGGACTGCGTCCTATAGACACGAGATATCAATATTAGATATTTCTCTTAGGATATGAAATGGGAAATTTACGATGGTTGACTAATCCATTCTCAAAACTCAATCACGGCGACGTAGCGAACATTGAACCCGAGCACTTTAGTCCTGCGACATGGTGGCTGACACCAACAAAAGCACAACATAGAGATTCCAATGAATTTAGCTAAGGAAATCAATTTTCGAAGGAATAATCAATTTTAATATCAATGATTCAAGGTTGGTAACGGAATACCAACAAGCTAGAAACTGCTAAACAAATATTGGTAACGGAATGCCAATGAACTACAAGTCAATAATCAAATATTGGTAACAGAATACCAATGAACTAGAAATCGATAGCAACTATTCGTAATGGAATACCAATGAACAATTCGGGGAAATCGATTTCTAACCAGGAACTAAATCTCATTTAGTAACCATAAGGACGAATCATTAGGAATTATACGAAATTCCCAATATTCAGAAACTCGAGTATCAGTTCTAGAAAATCAGGAACATCGCGAAGACGATGGATAAGTAGTGCACAACTTACCACTTCGGAACAACATGATTTAAGATAATTGTAAGATTAAGGCATTTCCGCTTGATCTGAATCGGTCGTTAAACTGACCAAGACCGTTCGAAACCCCTGATCTTATGAGAACAGGACAAATCAGAACATAGACGGAAGAACATTTCATTGTATATTACAACAATTCCATCAGATTACAAGAATATATAGAGTAGTGAATAAATAAAATATATTCGATAAATATCAGAGATTACAATAAATTACATAGCAGCGGAAAATAATACAAAACACAACTGAATGAGATATGCGGATACAAAGCTTTCTGGATATCCTTCCAACTGTATACCAGGATCCTGTGAATATAAATCTGCAAAACCAAAAATACTAGCTGCCCGTGTCAAAATAGGGGCACCCAGAGTTTAGGTTAAAATAATAAACTGCAGGTCAGTCATGTGACTAGTGTGAGAACTAAAAACAGTTATTAATCTTTATTTCAATGTTAGGTAAATCAAGGGACCACGTCGTATAACACGGAACAGGTTTCCTCCCAAGAACACCAGTGCATAAAACAACGCAATGCTAAATAAAGAACAATGAAGCTATTATAAGACCCAGGTCCCATCACACGATGCAACGCAAGCCGGAGGATAGGGTTTTCCCTTATAATAGCCAAAGCATGCTTGGTATGTTTAAAACAAATCATTTGATACTATAATAACTGTATAGTGTTAAAACAATTTCAAATCATAAGTATCAATCATAGACGGCATGGGTACCATATATCATGTCGCCATACTAGTTCTACAATTAAAACTGCAATATCACGTATGTAACACCCCGTGTATTCTATAACGTTAAGACTTCTCGAATTAAAAGTATAATTTATTATAAATGCTGAAATCAAGGGAAATGGGTTACGCCATTGCGTTCGTCTCGAAATTCTACTTGAGATAGAGTCCGAGTTTGCGAAAAACGGATATCATATGAAGAAGATATGGACGAACGAAGTTGGGCGAAAAACCAGAAAACGGGTCAGAATGCACTGGCGCACTTGGGAAGTGCGCCAGAACAGAAATGAACTGGCGCACTTGGGAAGTGCGCCAGTACATTTTTAGCATGGCGCACCTGCCAAGTGCGCCCAGGTCAGAATGACCTGCTTGTCAGGTCTTGGCTGGCCTGATCAGGGTCTGGACGAATTTCTGAGCCTTGCCTTGTAACTAGGGCTAGGTGTCAGCTCCTAGTTGGTCTCTCCTTCAAATGAACGGCTAATATTAATCCAAGCTCCATCAACGGTCCTAATCAATTCACAAACTCTATAAAAAGGACCTAAGACTCGCCCTAATTCACACAAACAAAAATGGAGATGAGACCGTCATGCTGCTGAGGAAAGACTAGGAATAGCCGTCAGAAATTGAGAGACAATTAGGAGATAATTCGAAAAGCTTAAAGCAACGACAACTAAATCAAAACAACGACTACAACAAAGGATAGCATCTCCAAACTCAGAATTCAGATTCCCGAATCAAAGATTCGTCACACATTGTAAGTAGAGTGATATTCCGATGTGAATAAATAATTGTGTTTTGATTTATGTAAAGTGAGAAATGGAATTGTGGCGATAATAATCTATATTTGTATGTTGCTTTGATTCTAAACGATTTGGAAACGTGGTGGTATACGATTGGATATTCGTAAGTATGTGATTCATGTTGAAAACTACATTTTTGTGGTAGTTTATTACAACACCTATTTGATAATTGCAAGTATATGATTCATGTTGAAAGTAACAACTATATGTTGTGGTAGTTTATTTGAGATTCATGCAAGTATATGATTTACTATTATGCCAACATGATGTATAATTTTATGGTCATCTTTAGTGTAATTGGATCCATTTGAGTATTATGATTCATATGAAGTTATGTTGGAATTGGCATCATGGTTCAAGCATAAAAACCATACTTTTGTATTAGTGATAAAAGCAAGCATCTTTGTGAACTTGTATTAATGAACATGACTAAACTATATTTGTTGTTATGCCTAATTGAAGAATATGTTTTAGGCCTATGTTGTCGTCAAAATCATATGATAATATATGTGTCACATAATTAAGTTAGATTTACATTCCACTTGCAAGTTTACATGAATAGGATAAAAACCATGATTCATGTTTAGATATGTTTATGCCATGATTCTATGAGTAAATTGACAACCATGATTCATGTTTAGGTATGTTTATGCCATGATTTTATGAATAGGATCAAAACCATGATTCATGTTTAGGTATGTTATGCCATGATTTTATGCTATTACAATGCAAGTTCACAAGTGCCAAAATTATGTTAATTAGTTCGCTATGTTGGAAGTTCATGCGTTCACACTCCCCTTTTTATGTTACTTAGAATATATAAACACCATGTTATAAGCCTCCCTTTTTTCATGTGGCTAAGTTTGGTTTAAATGTTAAACCCAACATATGTTATATTGTAGCGAACGTATAAAACGGGGGTAATGGCGATTGGGTTAAAATATAAAACATATGTGTTGGCATGTTTGACGCATGCCAACGACTTTGAAAAACAATTAAGTGGTGTAAATTAATTTCACCCAATAAAGATGAATTTGAATAATGGGCCGCAAATATTTACATATAAAAAGAAAAGAGACAAAATATGTAAATGTAGAAAATACGATGTGTTTAACCCGAGGTTGGATTGAGTTGTGATGTAAACCTGCCCGGAACCGCCCGGCTGTCCAGTAGTCACAACAATACCTATCCAATATGGGTGGTTAAACACAGAGCCCAATAAGGACCCGAGGTTAGACTGAGTTGTGGCGTACGACTGCCCGGACCCAACCGGCAACAGGCAACCACAACAATACCTGTCTAATGTGAGAGGTCGAGGCTTTAATAAGACAATTAAAGCTGAGTCAGGATTAATAGGATTAAGTAAATTAAATTAGTACTTAATCAAAATGGAACATGCTAATTTATACAGACTGATTGGGGGTTAGGTTTACAGAACACTTAACCAACTTAGCATGTTGGCTAGAAATAGAAAACCTAGTAGCGGGGGACCCTTTTCAGCAGTAACCCTACAAGGTGTATCAGGATACCCTGAACTAGGCAGGGTGGGGCACGATTATTGGGCTGACTATAAGAGGTCAAATCCACGACGGTGGTGCAGCAGTGTAGGTTCTAACGGGGTGCGGGCGTGCACACACTCTGGCACAGAAAAATAAGGCACTGGGCACCAGTAGCATACCTGTGCATCATAGGATTGTGTCGGGCCGCCACCATGGGACTTAATACACCCCATGGTGGGACCAGCATAGGTAACTACAACAACGGGGGCCGTAAGACACATGTAACTACGCGATTAGGAGGCGATCATCAGAAATGGATCACTTCACCCTGATTATGGGGTGCCTGTTGGGAACTAGTTTATATGGGTACAGAGATTAATATGGGGTACGATAGTATATTCGACTCTAGACAACTTAACTTAGTTTAGGGTGCTTTCCCATTTCCAGTTTATACTTATCATACCCAGTTCTTTATTCATAGACTGAATAGTCCTAGACTTACTCAGGCTTTACGTCTGACTCTACTTTTCTTTCGTCCCCCCCCCCCAGATCCACAGGGAGGGAATACCGCAGCTTGACCAGCTTTCACATCCAGCTTGAAGAGAAAGAATGTATTGCTTGGATCTTTTTCGTTTTGGACTATGGCTTTGGACAGCAATTATGGGACTTGTGCAGTTTATTTATGTTTTCATTATGCTTCTTTAAATAATGTAATCAAGACAGTTATGAAGATGTTATGTTTTTGGAAGTATTGTAAGACAAATTATGACATGGTTGTGTAACACGTATTTTGTTGAAATAAAAGTTGTTGTTGTTTTCCGCTGTTCAAAAATATGTGTTCTTATATCTGTCTTGTATATCTGTGACTTATACTTATAAACCTCCACCAAAATTAGGGCATTCCCTTTGAGAGTGACCTTAACGGAGGTGGGGTGTTTCTACGTATTTGGAATTTGGATTTCCATCTGCGAACCGAGGAAAAGATAGTCCTCTACCGATTCGAGACAATCTAGCCCATGTCTCAGGACCCAGACTCAGGTGAGCCCTTGGATCGTCAGGGCCGGTCCACCGATGTGGATTAAAATTCCTGAACATTGCGTTTCCCCGCCCTTTGGGGCGTAAATAGGTCCACTGACTCTGTCGGACCCGGATCGTCCAATCTAACCGAGGCGCCTCGCAACAGCAACAACCACACAGGTGAAAAGTATATAAATGTCAGGGCTGGTAGGTCACTGACACCACCCTAGCTAGAAGAAAACGCATGCCATCCCTGATGTCCTCTCCCGTTTCCGGTTCACAACCGGGGTGTGAGGCTCGCGAATACACGTTACACAAAGCTACGCCACAAAGGCCGTTCTTTGATCATCAACCACAAGATTCTGCTTTTCAACAGAAGCCTTGATCATTTGCATCTTAGCATGCCATACAGGCAAACCACTCTATGCAACCGATATCAATCACACAGAATGAAATCTGATGTCAGAAACACAGTCCATACAAGTCCGTTCTGGGTCTGAACGAAACCGGAGGCACTTTCCTCGCATATCCATCGATCTCCAAGTACGTCTGGACGATCACCAACTGATTCCCTCATCTTGGGTGTATAGCCCAGTCAAGATCATCATTAATCACCCAAATGATGTGAAGACTTCTGGTCTTCGACCACCGTCTTCATCTTCGACACCACGTCGAAATAGTTATTCAGAATGGGATAAACCCGGTCTTTCTGAATAACTCGTGTATATATTATAAAAGTGTTACACAAACACAACATACACCTCATTCCAATTCAGAATATTCTTTTATTCAAATATTCTTATACTTTGGGAAAGGTTCCCATTAATTTTATCAAAGATAAATTCTTTAAATTTATTCTTTAATCTTCTTTTGAATATCAATTCAAACTAGTCGGGATTAGCGAACCCCACCGAAGTAATCATTTAATTTATTTCCCAATCACAACCTATTCATCCCATGAAGTAAAACTGGTAATACTTCATATCTAACACCACGGTGTTATCGGTAAATTCAATTACCATTTCACGTTTAAATCTAATTAAAGATTTAACTATCGTCTGGAGTAAAACTGGTGGTACTCCATTCTCGATTATTCCTTGAATTTGATAATTTTAATTATCCCATTTCACTTTTCAATCTATTTAAAGATTCATTAAAAATCCACTTAGTTTTAATCTTTAACTGGGTTAAAGAATTAATGTCATTTAAAACACAGTTCACGATAAACCCATAATCACATTCCATCAATTATCAGGTTAAAGAACAAGTGTTATTTTAAAACACTATTCACAATAAACCCATAAATCAATTCCAATTCAATTATTGGAAATCCTGGTTACTTTTAAAACCATTTCAAATCCCATTTATTTATTTGAAAATTAATAAATTATTATTCTAGTTCAAAACTAGTTCATTTCGATAAAAATCTATTTTTATCTTTTCAAATATGGAGTTTTTCTTCCCAATTCTTCACAAATCATTTCTTATGATTTTACACAAATTATTACTATTTTTAATAATTTTATCAAGGCCCGTACAGTCGATTTCCATCCACGGCCATCGAACTACACTTACAGCGACCTTTTCCAAATTTGATTTGGACATAATTCCAAATCCAACCGTTAGATTTCTAATTTCATATATTCGCTAGAAAGCTCTTCTCGATACGAACCCAACGGTTCCGATTTTAGGAGAATCCGACGGTCGAATCTCCCGTAATATCAATTCGAAGTCAATGGTCGAAATTCATGAACTACCGCAGCGCGGCGCGTTCTATTCAGGCCATTATATTATATATATATTATATATTTCGTCGATTTCTATTTAAAACAAATTTTATAAATCATTTTAAATTCATTTCGAAACGATTTCAACTTAATTTCAATTTAATTCGAATTACAAATCATTTCAATTTAATTCGAATTTCAATTCACTTCAAAATATAAGATTTTGAAATCACTTCCTTTTCTATATTCAATTTAAAAACGAATATAACGGATATTGTAACACCCCACCTCCGTTAAGGTCACTCACAAAGGGAATGCCTTAACTTTGGTGGTGCATTTTAGTAAACAGAACAGAAACTTACAAGACAGATAAAACTGTACTTGAAAATTTTTAACTTTATTACAGCGGAAACAGAAATCAATATGGTTACATCCTTTCAAATCTCAAAATTCAAGTACAAAATATCAGTCTTGCACAAAAGCCTTCAAAATACATGGTTTAAAATCATAATCCCCATAGAACGGAAGCTATACAGAGGCAAGCCATACTTTAAGCACTTCAAGGAAAGAGAAATCCGGATCAAGCTAAAGTATTCCCTCCTTGGATAACCTGGGGGGAAACGGAAGAAAGGAGGCGAAACAACAAGGGTCAGACAAAAAGTCTGGCAAGTCCAGTGACTTTCAGCATATGAACATATAATAATAATAATATGACATGAACATAAAACTGGATGAGGGATAACTGTAACAGGTGTAGCAGATATAATAGAAGAACAGAATGACATAAACTATTGCTTTACACTTCTCTGCACTAATACTAGTATAACAGAATTAGGTGTCACCCTAATGTCTAAACTGAAACAGGAACATGTATAGAATAATTTAATAGAAACAGAATGCTAATAATGGGCCTTTACTACCCGATCAGAAACAGACAGAAGCAGAAACAGATTAATCCCTACGGAAACAGAATGTAAAATTAGGTGTACACTAGTAATGGGCCTTTACCACCCGAACAGACGGTACCACGCAGAAACAGACAGGTGTTACCACCCAACAGAAACAGACGGTACCAACAGAAACAGACAGAACTAAGTGTACCCTAAAACCCTACCCCAAGCGATCGGCTCCCTAATACATAAATATCCAGTGTCTGCCCCCCAGTAGGGTGTATCACTCCCTAAAGTGACAACCAATCGGCACAGACCTATTTACAGATATCACGGCGTCTTACATCCTCAGAGGCAGACCGGGATCCATGCACGCACATGACCCGGTTGGAACGCACCATCAACACCCCTCGCCATTATCAGAATGAACCACTTATAATTAGTTCAGTAAGCGTGCCCGGACCCCACTTATTGTTGGGTCAAAGTTTTGATACCAGAAAGGGTTACTGACTAATATGGGTCCCAAACAGCAGATGACACAAGTAATTCCCCTCCTAACCTTGTGTCCCCAGACTAACAGGTCTCAGATTAACTTGTTTACAAGTTCAGACATACAGAATTCAGATTTACTAGTTCACAGATTAAGTTAACAAGTTTTCAGTCTAACAGATCAGATGTATAGATTTTTCAGATTTTTCTAACTTTGTATTGGGCCTACAGATTCACGGACGGGTTTACTACACCTATTAATCCAGTTGGTTTAACACTATTTCCGCTAATACGTTTTAAACGTCATTCTTATCTTAGATTTGCATTAATTAATTATTAATGCCCAGACCTCTCACATTAGGTCGCTAGCTTGTGGCCGCTGGATGGGCCGGGCGGTTCCGGGCAGACTTTTGCCACAAGCCAGACCTAACCTCATGTCTTAAGCAGGTTATGACTAACTTCTCACATCAGAACCTATTGTTTGCGGCCACTGGATGTGCCGGGCGGTTCCGGGCAGAATTACGCCGCAAACTCATTCTAACCTTGAGTTAGTCACGTTTATCTTTGCGGCCAATTAATTAATAATTTACCGTTTATGCACACGCCCAATAGATATGCCAATTCATATTATATCAATAACAGGATGATTATATCAACACAGCAGATAACATATTTTAGCAGATAACAGATTTTCCAGATTATATGACTTAACGGATTTAACAGATTTAGCAACTTAGCAGATTTTGGCATATAACAGGTTAGGCATTTAAACAAATAAATTTAACAGATTTAGGCATTTTCAACAGACTTAGCGGATGACAGATCTAGCAGATGAATAGATCTAGTAAACTAGGCAGTAGAGCAGAAATAGCAGATTAAGCAATATAACAGAACTAGCAGATTAGGCGATATAATAAAACTAACAGATTAGGCAAATATAGCAGAACTAGCAAATTAGGCAATTATAATTGATTTTCATCATTCCTTAAAGTTTCAGATATCTTTCCTAATTATAAATTTGGCCTAAATTTGCATGCCTAAATAGTGGTCATGATTCACACTAGGATCATATACCCTACGTTTTCATTGAATTTGCATGTCACAGATTATGGTCATAATTTACATGTCCTAATTTAGGTCCACTTGCCTAGTACAAAAGATTCACATATAAATTATACCAACTATAGCCATCTATTTCAATGCATGTCATATATTCAAAAATCTCCTACTTAGGTGTTATTCACACTTGATAGTTATCAAATCTTAATATGGGTCTTCACACCTTAGTTATAATCCGTTATAAAATATGCCCAAGGATCTAGATCTAACATATGATATGTGTTTTAGTTCAGATCTTAATATTCCAGATTTGCAAGTTATGTATTATCATATGATAATCCCAAACAGTCATATATGCACAGATCTAGATCTAGTTTATATACTCAAATCGGTCGCAGATCAGTCCAATTATGCCTTAGATTTATGTTCTAAGTTCCAAGTCCAACCTATGTTCTTTCCTCAAATCAATCACATACGGTCATGCCCAATTTATGCACATTCATTTGATTGTCCCAAACATTTTAGCGTATGTTGATCTTTTATGAGATTGGCTCAGGCTCGTGGTAGCCTGACTATAGAACAGAAAGAGGAAAGAGGTACATAATAAAACAGATCAGATCAGAACAGAACAGATATAACCTCAGATTCAGATTTATAATTCATGTCACAATCAGAATTAACGTTTATAGCGGAGAATAACTGCACTTGCCTTAATTGGATTAAAGAAAGAACTCTAGTTGTTGTAGAACCGTTGCAGAAGCTCTAATCTCTAATTGAATTTAGGTTGATGTTGATTGTCTTCTAGTTTTGATTCCAGCAGAGTAGCTACGCCATTTTTATTTTTAATTTAGAACAGAGGCAGAGTAGAAGCAGAATAGAATTGTGTGCAGAGAAGGCTGGGTTTGGGGCTATTTAAATAGGTTTAGACAGAAGAATCTAGACAGAAAACGAGACCAGATACATCAGAACGCACCCAGGCAGAAAAGCAGATTCGGGAGGCAGGTCGACCCCCAGGTCGACACTAGGGTCGACTCTAGGGTCGACCCCCTAGGGGCAGGTCGACTCTAGGGTCGACTCTAGGGTCGACCCCCTGGGGGCAGCTCGACTCTAGGGTCGACTCCCCAGTCGACCTGGTCTGTGCTGTTTAATTTTTTTCTGAACTTTGGAAGGCCATAACTTGGTCATATGGACTCCAATTTACGAAATTTCAGACTCTATTTCGCGTATTTTTCTGAGACGAACGCAGTGGCACAGCCCGTTTCCCTTGATTCTGATTTATATTTTAATTATACTCAGATTTGTAATTCTTAAGTTCACAGAAAATACGGGGTGTTACATTCTCCCCTCCTTAAAGGATTTCGTCCCCGAAATCATCAAGTTAAGAAGAATGTGTCCTACCATCCAATCACTCATCTACTCAGTCATCATCCACAAGCATCCATTGTCCTTAGAAATTTCTAGTGCTGTATGAACATTTGCAAATGTGTGTGTATATGTTCCTTATCTAATGCAAAGATCAGGCGGTCTACTGATTCAGTTGACCTCCTTAATGCGAATTATGTCAGTGACATGAGTCCAATATGTATGCAATTTTCCTATTTGATACAAATCATTTCTATATGAGTGCACAACCATCCACTCATATGCAACATCCATGTGCTGATTCAACCATTTTGCATCCATAAAAAATTAAAATGCTCACACATCCATATGCAGTATGAGAGTGTTTTTGAGCCGATCTAGTGCCTAGTGTGTGTATATGCGTCCACGAGCAACCACTAGCAACCACTTGCATCCACTTGCAACCATCAAACATAACATGTCTCAAACACATGTTTACACCCATTAGGATTCCTATCTATAAGTTGAACACTCGATCGATAGGATACAGTCGAGTGATGGAAGCGAGTACAGATAAAACAAAAACTTGATTCCTATCAGACATTGGTTGAGAAAATAATTCCCCTAAGTGTCAACCTCGAAGACCGAAATCAACATCAGATTGACACCCAGAGGGTTACCCTCTTTAGACAATGTCAAAACTGGAAATCTTATCAGGAGTATTCAGATATTTACAGACTACTGGTACAGATCAGGTTCCCTAATGATTCTTCGGCAGCTAAGAATGATAAAATCATATCCCACAAAAACACAGAATATATGCGTCATATTCGACGCCTAACACAGATATCCCTCAAACCTTAACTTAAAAAAGATGAGTCATACCCTTTATGGGTCTGAGTCTACAGCAGAATCAGAAACAATACTAGTATTCAAGTGCAGAGTATCAAGTACAGAATCAGAAAGAGTCTTAACTCCATAACCAGATAAGAAAATTAAACCTTCTACAGAAAATTTCCCTATTTCTATCCTATCCACTAGCCTTGAGAGTGTTTGCCTGCCCTCCAGAAGTTGGTCCTGTCCTCTGTCCTTGCCTTCGTTTCTTCAGGCAGTCCCTAGTAAAGTGCCCCATCTCAGCACAGTTGAAGCAAGCACCCTCCCCTTCCTCTTTCGGTAATCCTTATTCAGATGAGTCGAGCTTCCATAAGTAAAACACTTTCCTCCTCCTTATCTTCAAACTTTCCTTCCTTCTTTTGTGTTTCCCTTTTGCATCCATTGTGAACTAAGTCTATATGAATTTCTCACCTTTGGGTTGTGCTCCTTAGCCAAACCTCATCTTTCTCATCTTTACTATCCTTGTGTAACACGTTGACCAATCCCTCGAAAGTTGCCTCCATCGCCCGGAAAAATCCTTTAAAGCTCTAAAGAAAACTAGCCGCAGGTGAAACTACTACAGCAATCGATGGAAGTCGGGCACTACTTTGCCCTTCGACGAGGTTACCTCCCAGAAAGCCAGGAGCCCCAGAGACTCAAGAAAGAAGGAAACAAGGATTCAAGCAGAGGATCAAAAGATAGATATATGGCTTAGGGGACTATGTTTTTCAAAATAAGCTTTACTTTTGAAAATACTTCCTTTTCAAAACCTTTTTGAAAATAGTTTTCAAAAATTCTTTATCAAATCCGGTAACCTTCAGCTATGATACCAAGTGTAACACCCCACCTCCGTTAAGGTCACTCACAAAGGTAATGCCTTAACTTTGGTGGAGCATTTTAGCAAACAGAACAGAAACTTACAAGATAGATAAAACAGTACTTAAAAAATTTTAACTTTATTACAGCGGAAACATAAATCAATATGGTTACATCCTTTCAAATCTCAGAATTCAAGTACAAAATATCAGTCTTGCACAAAAGCCTTCAAAATACATGGTTTAAAATCATAATCCCCATAGAACGGAAGCTATACAGAGCCAAGCCATACTTTAAGTACTTCAAGCAAAGAGAAATCCGGATCAAGCTAAAGTATTCCCTCCTTGAATAACCTGGGGGGGAACGGAAGAAAGGAGGTGAAACAACAAGGGTCAGACAAAAAGTCTGGCAAGTCCAGTGACTTTCAGCATATGAACAGATAATAATAATAATATGACATGAACATAAAACTGGATGAGGGATAACTGTAACAGGTGTAGCAGATATAATAGAAGAACAGAATGACATAAACTATTGCTTTACACTTCTCTACACTAATACTAGTATAACAGAATTAGGTGTCACCCTAATGTCTAAACTGAAACAGGAACAGGTACAGAATAATTTAACAGAAACAGAATGCTAATAATGGGCCTTTACTACCCGATCAGAAACAGACAGAAGCAGAAAGAGATTAATCCCTACGGAAACAGAATGTAGAATTAGGTGTACACTAGTAATGGGCCTTTACCACCCGAACAGACGGTACCACGCAGAAACAGACAGGTGTTACCACCCAACAGAAATAGACGGTACCAACAGAAATAGACAAAACTAAGTGTACCCTAAAACCCTACCCCAAGCGATCGGCTCCCTTATACATAAATATCCAGTGTCGGCCCCACAGTAGGGTGTATCACTCCCTAAAGTGACAAACAATCGGCACAGACCTATTTACAGATGTAACGGCGTCTTACATCCTCAGAGGCAGACCGGGATCCATGCACGTACATAACTCGGTTGGAACGCACCATCAACACCCCTCGCCATTATCAGAATGAACCTCTTATAATTAGTTCAGTAAGCGTGCCCGGACCACACCTACTGTTGGGTCAAAGTTTTGATACCAGAAAGGGTTACTGACTAATATGGGTCCCAAACAGCAGATGACACAAGTAATTCCCCTCCTAACCTTGTGTCCCCAGACTAACAGATCTCAGATTAACTTGTTTAGAGGTTCAGACATACAGAATTTAGATTTACTAGTTCACAGATTAAGTTAACAACTTTTCAGACTAACAGATCAGATGTACAGATTTTTCAGATTTGTCTAACTTTGTATTGGGCCTACAGATTCATGGACGGGTTTACTACACCTATTAATCCAGTTGGTTTAACCCTATTTCCCCCAATACGTTTTAGACGTCATTCTTGTCTTAGATTTGCATTAATTAATTATTAATGCCCAGACCTCTCACATTAGGTCGCTAGCTTGTGGCCGCTGGATGGGCCGGGCGGTTCCGGGCAGACTTCTGCCACAAGCCAGACCTAACCTCATGTCTTAAGCAGGTTATGACTAACTTCTCACATTAGAACCTATTGTTTGCGGCCACTGGATGTGCCGGGCAGTTCCGAGCAGAATTACGCCGCAAACTCATTCTAACCTCGAGTTAGTCACGTTTATCTTTGCGGCCAATTAATTAATAATTTACCATTTATGCGCACGCCCAATATATATGCCAATTCAGATTATATCAATAACAGGATGATTATATCAACATAGCAGGTAACATATTTTAGCAAATAACATATTTTCCAGATTATATGACTTAACGGATTTAACAGATTTAGCAACTTAGCAGATTTTGGCACATAACAGGTTAGGCATTTAAACAAATAAATTTAGCAGATTTAGGCATTTTCAACAGACTTAGCGGATGACAGATCTAGCAGATGAATAGATCTAGTAAACTAGGCAGTAGAGCAGAACTAGCAGATTAAGCAATATAACAGAACTAGCAGATTAGGCGATATAATAAAACTAACAGATTAGGCAAATATAGCAGAACTAGCAAATTAGGCAATTATAACTGATTTTCATCATTCCGTAAAGTTTCAGATATCTTGCCTAATTATAAATTTGGCCTAAATTTGCATGCCTAAATAGTGGTCATGATTCACACTAGGATCATATACCCTACGTTTGCATTGAATTTGCATGTCACAGATTATGGTCATAATTTACATGTCCTAATTTAGTTCCACTTGCCTAGTACAAAAGATTCACATATAAATTATACCAACTATAGCCATCTATTTCAATGCATGTCATATATTCAAAAATCTCCTATTTAGGTGTTATTCACACTTGATAGTTATCAAATCTTAATATGGGTCTTCACACCTAAGTTATAATCCGTTATAAAATATGCCCAAGGATCTAGATCTAACATATGATATGTGTTTTAGTTCAGATCTTAATATTCCAGATTTGCAAGTTATGTATTATCATATGATAATCCCAAACAGTCATATACGCACAGATCTAGATCTAGTTTATATACTCAAATCGGTCGCAGATCAGTCTAATTATGCCTTAAATTTATGTTCTGAGTTCCAAGTCCAACCTATGTTCTTTCCTCAAATCAATCACATATCGGTCATGCCCAATTTATGCACATTCATTTGATTGTCCCAAACATTTTAGCGTATGCTGATCTCTTATGAGATTGGCTCGGGCTCGTTGTAGCCTGGCTACAGAACAGAAAGAGGAAAGAGGTACAGAATAAAACAGATCAGATCAGAACAGCACAGATATAACCTCAGATTCAGATTTATAATTCATGTCACAATCAGAATTAACGTTTATAGTGGAGAATAACGGCACTTGCCTTAATTGGATTAAAGAAAGAACTCTAGTTGTTGTAGAACCGTTGCAGAAGCTCAAATCTCTAATTGAATTTAGGTTGATGTTGATTGTCTTCTAGTTTTGATTCCAGCAGAGTAGCAACGCCATTTTTATTTTTAATTTAGAACAGAGGCAGAGTAGAAGCAGAATAGAATTGTGTGCAGAGAAGGCTGGGTTTGGGGATGTTTAAATAGGTTTAGGCAGACAAATCTAGACAGAAAACGAGACCAGATACATCAGAACGCACCCAGGCAGAAAAGCAGATTCGGGAGGCAGGTCGACCCCCAGGTCGACACTAGGGTCGACTCTAGGGTCGACCCACTGGGGGCAGGTCGACTCTAGGGTCGACCCCCTGGGGGCAGGTCGGCTCTAGGGTCGACCCCCTGGGGGCAGGTCGACTCTAGGGTCGACTCCCCAGTCGACCTGGTCTGTGCTGTTTAATTTTTTTTTGAACTTTGGAAGGCCATAACTTGGTCATATGGACTCCGATTTACGTAATTTTGGACTCTATTTCGCGTATTTTTCCGAGACGAACGCAGTGGCAAAGCTCGTTTCCCTTGATTCTGATTTTAGATTTTAATTATACTCAGATTTGTAATTCTTAAGTTCACAGAAAATACGGGGTGTTACAGATATAAATATCGTTCACGTCCAAAATGGCGTCAATCTAATCAACCCGGCTTTTATTCAACACATGAATATTTATTTCTATTCTTTATTTTCCAATTTAGAATGAGGCCCAATCAATTACCATATAATGTTAATTATATGGATTTTCTACAACACATATAAATAATAGCAACGATAAATAATCAACCATCATCCAGAGTGCACCATACAACTGCATAAGCATTAAATATAAATAGTTAACGCTTACACAGTCTGTCAATCAATCGATCGACATACAACTAAACAATCGGGATTAGTGTACATTAAATATCCTCCCAATACCCGTGTAGGGTTTCAAACAATCAAACACAGATTTTATTTGTGCAGTTGGGCGATATGTAAAATTTATCGTCCCAATCAATATCAATCAAATCAGTGTATATAAACAAATCTCCAATTTGTTTATAAATATTTATTTTAAATACACGTTAAAATTTCTATTTTTAACTATAAAATATTTTTAACCATATAAATATTTTATTTCACATCACACAATCAATTTTCACAATAACATGCAATCAAACAAACAAGCCGTCCATGGTCTGTGGATGACGGGTGTCGGGTGCTACTAAACACCGTCTGCATCCTAGTATATATAATAATATAACTAGAAAATGAAAATTAAAATGTGAGAAGTTCTCAATGAGGGTTCCACTCCGCTGTGCTTTGCTGTTGAACTGCTGAATCATCTGGATTCCTTTGAAATTCAAATGCAGTTCTTTTCACGCTGTTCAAATAAAAATTATATTTTTATTGCTTCATTCAATAAATAAAAATTCTATTTTTATTTCGTATATATATATATATATATATATATATATTTACAACACTCCTTTCTACATAAAAATTATATTTTTATATTTCTACTTTATAAATAAAGATCGAATTTTCATTTCATCTCTATAAAAATCACATTTTTATTTCAACATATATATAATAAAAATCGGATTTTTATTTCGCTACATATATAAAGATCAAATTTTTACTATCTATATAATATAAAAATCGTATTTTTATTACTTCTACTTTATAAAAAACATACTTTTATAATTTCTACTATATCAAAATAATATTTTTAACCTTTCTATATTATAAAAATTATATTTTTAACCTTCTATTAATATAAAAATTATATTTTTAATATTTGAATAATGTAAAGATTATATTTTTACCTTTTCTATATAATAAAAATTATACCTTTCATATAAAAATTACGCCTTTCATTGACGTAAAAATCAAACCTTTCATTGATACAAATCGTATGTTTTTATTTGCAAGAATAAATAAAAGTAAATAAACAAAAATGTGTAAATAAGAAGACTTACATTGAAATTTGGAAGAGGGAAGGGGCTATGGCTCGTTGGAGGAAGTCGGGGGTCTTTGCAGGCGGCAGTGGAAGAAGTGGGCGGAGGTGGAGAGGTTGACTGGCGGCAGGCTGTCTCGGGTGGAAGGGCTTCGAATTGGGTGGAGCGCGTGGGTCTAGAGGAGAGAGGGAGAGAGAGGGTGTCGCGAGAGGGGGGCGTTGCTAGAGATGGCGCGGGCGAGGGGGAGGTCGCGTCAGGTGGTGGACGGCGATGGCCATCGTCGATCTAGGGTCGAGCGCAGTTTTTTTTTCTTTTTATTTCCTTTTCTGATTTGAGAAAATGACGGGGAGAGAGAGTGGAGGGTATGGGAATAATATATTTTAATTTTTAATTTTTAATTTAACCCCAAAAAGCAACTTTTATTTTCGAACTCGAAATCAAACCCACCAACTATCGTCCCTAGCGTATTACCCCCATTCCGAACACAATGGGATATGTATCGTAGACTGATTTGATCGTTTCGATCAGTTTCCATCAAAATCAACATATAACTCTATATATTGAATTTGAACGCGCATTTCAATTTGCTGGGGTCACATACTAACTCGAAAAATTCTAGAAAAATATTTTCTAACTTTGTATTGGCGATACAGTCCTAAAAAAACTAATTTCGTCGAATTCTAAGACCGTTCGAAAAATGGCCATTTTCCAGTCGATTAAAATCAACTGAAACTGGTCAAACGAGTTCCTTTGCCACGCTCACATATTGATTCGAAAAATTATGAAATTTGGAATCTAGCAATAACTCGACATCACGGATCCAACAAAAGTGGTTTCATCGAAATCCGAGGTCGTTTGCAAAATGGCTATTTTTTTAAGGGCAAGAATTCCATAGCGACTATTCTGAAAATTCATTTGGACATAACTTTTGATTCCCGTTATGAAATTTTGATTTTTCAGATTCGTTGGAAAGATCTTCTCAATTAGATTCTAATATTTTTGGTTTTGCGAAGATCCGGTTTATTTTGCACCCGGTACATTCATTTGAAGTTTGGAATCGAATTATTGAACTACCGCGCCATTTTCAATTCCTTTTGTAATTTAAAATAAATATTTATATTCTAACGACGATCTATATAAATATATTCGTTCGAATTCTATTCAAAATAAATTTCTCGTCGATATTATTTAAAATATATCATTTTAAATATTCAAAATTCACTAAAATTGCCAATTTAAAAATATTAAACTGGCCCAGATTTTCGGGTTGTTACAATAATTTTCCGCCAAAAATCTCAAATCGCAAAAACATTAGCAACTAATCAAAGAGGCAATAGACAATTTCTATAACAAGATGAGATTAAACCAAAGAGGCCATAATCCCCAAAGATTTGATTGATAAAGGTTAACAAACGTGCGGAGACAATTGTCAATCCCAATGATTCAAACATACAAAGGAAGAATATAAAAAGAGCTCATCCTTTTGATATTCATTTCTAAGAACAACGCAAGGCTAAGTCCATAAATGAATTGACTATAGCACTTCCGGATGATCGACTAGATCATAGACTCGAAGAAAGGAATTATTGGGTTTGTTGTTGATCGCAAAATCTCAAATTTCCCTCCCCAATGGGAACTCTCATTCTCTCGAGTGATCGTTCACTAGAGAAAATAAGAAGACCGATGGAATCACAAGAATACTAAATTCTCTTTAGCAAATCGAAACAAGGATTTAGAATTAGGCGAGATTCTTAATCACTAACAATTCTCGAAAATCAAAGATCTGAAATCCAGAAATAAGAGAAATAAATAAATAACTTTTTGGGTTGTTCCTGGAGTTATTTAATTTACTCAAAGAAAAGATTCATGACAATTTCTAATTGAAAATCCTGAACCACTCAAATTCTTGGAATTACTCCAAAGAAATCTAGATATAAATTATCTAGAAAAATAGCAAACGATTACGAAAAATCACAAAAATCCAAAATATCATTATTTTGATTAACTTATTAATGGTTAATTTAATTTTAGGGATCATTTCAAATGTCGGATTGTCACATAATGGTGTTTAGGAATTCCGAACTACAACATGGCGTCCCACGTCTCATTCGAGACCCTTAACGCACCCGATGGACAAGTTAACACAAGAAAGTCCTCACAATTTCTAACGTTCACGCAGATCTCGTGAAAATATAAAAATTCAATAAATCGTTCGGGATGGCATAAAGGAAATAAAATTCCTTTATCAACTTACGAATAAAACACAATTGATATCTTTTGATAATGAAGAACACGATCGACGTATATCAAAAGAACATAAATAAAATAATCTCTGAACAAGGTAAATGACATTAAAGAATTAATGACACGTACCTTGACTCAAGAAGAGGGATCACAAGAAGCGGGATACTTTCCCTCATTCTTGATCTTGAGTTTCGAACACAACGAGGTAACAAATGAGTTGTTTTAGCCCGAAAGCTTGGTGATCTCACACCGAACTATGACTACATAGCTAACAACAAGGGAGCAAATTTAGTCACAACGACATGGTATCTCCGTACCGATCGACAAGTGATCAATAGACCATGCTAGGTACATAACGACGTACGAAACAATTTTAACTAGAAGTCAAGAAATATCACGATCAAAGGCGCTTAGGACGTGTGTAACGAAGCATGGGCAGGATATCCAATGATCAATTAACTACAAGGATCATAAATGGTCAACAAGATAAGTGTGATACACGGTAGTTTTCAAATGCACAAGTTCAGTAATTATCTGTCAAAGTAAACACAAGGGTCCATAGTCCTCATGTTTACTAAGGCGTTTAATTAAATTCCTCGTACGATTGAAGTAGTCATGACAATGTCGAAATACGATCACCGAAGCGATCAACAACTTGAAATTTACGCTCTAATAATGTAATTTATTCAAAGACAGACATCGATTAGCAACTTGAGTCAAAGAATAAAACAGAAGAACCACTAGAGCACACGGGCCCTAGATGGACTATAGAAATCAACCCGAAGGAGAACGAGTCGGTAACTATTCTAAAAGACTAAAAATAGGACACTTGAGACATAATCACCCCTCCCGTAGGAGGTACACTGGGTGAACCGACACTTGCACGGCTACGACCAACTATTTCGCTTCTTTAAGGAAAACGAAGGAGGAAAAAGTAGGTCTCAAGTTGAATTCAAATGACTCGAATTCAATCAAAATGGAATCGTATAGGAAGATAAGCTATGACGGGTCTTAGGAATCTAACTAAAACCCTAAGGCACGATTCTGAGAGAAGCTTAAGACAATACCATCGTCATACTATCTTGCACTGTTCCGGAAAGTCGCTCTGATACCAACTGTAAACGCCCCGCCTATATACCCACTATCGTCTGTTTCATTTCAGAGAAATGTCGCATACCATAACGGAGAATGAGGTTTGTGAAGGGCGACCGATTGTATAATTGCTCCATGTGAGGAATGCACATCGAATTCTGATACCGATTAAAATTTCGACATGACCATTCGGCACATAGGGCAACTACACAACGGCTATATGCAATCCGGAAAGAAGTATAAAATAGGCAACAACAACAATATAAATATGGTATATCTCAAATCCAGACACAGAATAATCATATCACAAAGGCGGAACAGATATGAATAAACCAAGAATGTGTACAATAAATAAGTGGTCAACAAAGATTCACTAATACATGTACCAATATCTACATAAAAGAATATGTACACTACGATAGGTAATGTCATATATACAAAAGTACATAAAACTGCAGAGACAGAGTAGCAAGCTGAAAGCTGAAGGTCAATCTTGCTATGAGTCCCAGAAGAGTACCTAAAATGACTCGACCTAACCCGAGTATTATTTATAAGGAAATAAACAATAAATGGATCAGTCTTGCTGTACTTATCAAATAAACTGAGATAACAAGAGATATAACACAGGATGACATGATTCTACTAATAACATCTAATCATAACTAAATATGAAACATGGCATGTCAACACAACTATCTCTAAATAATCTCCTAGCTAATGTGGAAGGCAACATTCCAATAATCATAAATCATCAAGAAATCATAAATCATCAAGAAATCATAAATCACCAAGTAATCATAAATCATCAAGAAATCATAAATTACCAAGTAATCATAAATCATCAAGTAATCATAAATCACCAAGTAATCATAAATCATCAAGACATCATAAATCACCAAGACATCATAGAAAATATCACCAAGAGGCAAGCCTATTCACCAAGATGAGATACGATCTCTAGGTAGCAAAACTATAAGTTTGAGCCGAAGCTCCCCACGAAGCCGGGTCGTGACCCCGGAAGAGAGAAAACACATAAATTGTGAAATCTCTAGAAAACATCATAAATCATAGAGAGTTGGACCGAAGTCCCATAGATGAAATCCAAGAATCGTAAATCCCGCTCGGGCGATCGAGGACCACAAAACACAAGTCATAAAGGATCACATCGACCCGGGTGAATAGAAATTACTCCGAGCTTGTTGATATAAGGAAATATCAACATGTCCCATAACCACATGCTATTCTCGAATATTTACGAACTCGTAGTTGGTTTCTATTCAAAACAGAGAAATAGAAGGAGCATTGCCACGGTTTTCAATCGGACGAGTCCAAGAATTAACCATTGAAGCAAAAGCAAGGGTTCATAGTCCTTGATTTTACTAATACATTTAATTAGATTTATCATACGAACGAGAAAAAGTTTTATAAAATATATACTAGTAGCTTTGAAGAAGGTTCATAAAACGATTCCGTAAGTTAGCTTCGTATAACGAAGTAAGATTGGAAACCATTTTAGTATAAGAATTTGATATCTACTAAATAAGATAAAACCTCTTTATAAAGTTTCAAAGTGGCAATAAACAATAGTACGGTTGCCGAGGCAAATCGATCAAGTCATAAATCATAAACTCACATCACAACAACATACATGAAATCAAGGGATAACGGTTGTAATTTCGATCAACGAACGAATCAAAATCCCAAACTATCACCCGAAGGTTTTAAACTACATCGGAATAGACTCGAAGGATATCGAGTCGATAATTCATTTTTTAGAGTCGTGAATCATATTAGCAAGAGTATCGAATAAACTCAATATACAAAATAAAGCGCATGGGCTTTAGAATGATCACTTATTCAATTTACATCATTAACAAATGTGAATCGGTCAAGAAGGATAAACGTTGGCAGAATCACATGAGAATCAAAGTCGAGGAATCGAGGTGCAGAAATCTGCGAACCAGAGTAACTGACAAGTCACAAATGAAGTCGAAATGGGCCGAAACTTTGTCGGGAATGAGCTCAAATGTAACACCCCACCTCCGCTAGGGTCACTCTCAAAGGGAATGCACTAGTTTTGGAGGGGTATTATCTAGTAAACAGGCACGGAGATAACACAAGACAAAACATAAATTAAACATAGTATATAAAGCAGCGGATATAAACTTTAAAACCAAATCTCATTACTGAAAATTAGAGTCAAAACCTCTTACATCAAAATACCAAGTCATTGTTTCATTACATCAAGTTCTAAAGAAGCAAAGTACTTAAAACAACATAAGTCAAATATTATTCCCCAAAAAGAGCATGAGTGTAGCCATAGCATAGCTCGAGACCAAACCGTACATGAGCTATCAGAAAGCAAGCAAAGTCCAAGCTAAGAGCTAGAGTTTCCTCCCTAAGAACCTTGGGGGAAACGAAAGAAAAAGAGATGGAAGAAAACGGGTCAGTCAAAAAGACTGGTAAGCCCTAGTGACTATCAGCATAAAAACTAATAAAGTTAACTGGACATGAGAAACTGAGATTAAACATAAAGATAATAACTCGACTGGCATGATAATAATAGGTAACAAGATAAGAGTGGCATCGCATATACAAGGTTTACTGCACTAACTGTACTAGTGTCCAAATCCATGTCAAGTATAAATCCAGAAATGATCCCTAAACCCAATAACATGAAATGACCCAATACGGGGTCCAATAGTCCATCCTAATCGATCGGCTTTACTCATCATGTGTCGGTGTTATACGGCCCAATCGCGGAATGTAGTCACATGTGCTAGGTCCACCCTAGGGTGTATCAAGTCCTAGGGTGTCAACCACTGAGATAAATCAAGCACGCACAATGTAGTACTACGGATGCCCATGACTACTTTTTCAACTCCGGACTAAGTGCACGACCCTAGTCCGCCTGAACCTACACTGGCGCACCTTACTCAGCCGTTATTCTTGGTCGCTTACAATCAGCCCAGTAATCGTGCCCCATCCTGCCTAGTCCCCAGGGTATCGTGATACTTCGAAGTGGGTTACTACTGAAAGGGACCATGTGGCTAGGATTTCTAATGGCTTAAGTATTGTCATTAAAAAGGTCATGACTTAACCCTATCCAAACATGTATCAAATTGGTTAAGTGTATTCAAGTGGTCCATGACTTAACCTTACCATGTGGCATTAATTTACTTAGCGCACCCCAACCTTTCACAATTGACTTGGTTAGGGTTACTGGATGTGCCGGGCGGGTCCGGGCAGCTTTACACCATAACCTAGTCTAACCTCGGGTTTAAAGTGCTATATGACCAACTACCCACATTGGGTCCTATTATTTGCAACTACTGGATTTGCCGGGCGGTTCCGGGCAGATTTACGTTGCAAATTCAACCCAACCTCGAGTTGGCCACTTTCAAGTTATCTAATTGTCTTGTCCCAAATTCATGTTTTCAAGCTTATTCTCATGTCATGTTTTCATGTCATATTTTCATGTCATATCATGTCAATTCTATAGCCAATTTCAAGTTTTCCTAATCTACCCTAAAACGTATCCCCAACGTACGTGAATTCGCATTAATACAACATGTCAAAATAGGGATATAACACAAAAAGGATAGTCATAGGATGGCAAAGGTGTTGACAAGTTAAGCATGATGATTATAACCTTACAGGCATATGAAATAGGGTCTCAACATCAACTTGGCAAAATATGGTGATAGACATTGTAAAGGATTGACAAAAGATAATAACCCCAATAATAATTCAACATCACAGGCATGTCAAGATAAAGGTCAAGAGGGGTCTTAGATTAAACGTTAATATGTCCAAATCAAGTTCATACTAATATTCCATAAGTCAAAATTAAAGATGAATAGATCTAGGGTGTACAAAACTAGATCCAAAATAACAGATCTAAAAGGGATAATCGTAGATCAAAGTTATACCATGGTACATCCAACCTAGTTATCATGTTTAGGCATAATTTCAGTTTATATCATGTTCATGTTAAATTTACAGTTTAGATCTAAGAGTGACAAAGCGCTTACAGATTGTGGTCTAGAGAATGAAAAAGCAAAAGAGGAGAAGAAGAATCTCTTGCAAATCCCCAAATCAACGTAGCTCTAACGAAGTCTTGAATAGCCTCCTTGTTCTCTATCTTCCAGTCAGGACTTCCGCAGCATACGGCCGGATAAGAATGTGATAGAGAGTCTAGGGTCATGAGCTGTTTATATAAGGTTTAGGGAGCTGAACCTGGACAGGCAACGAGACCAGATACATCTGTCCCAAAAACAGGCTAGGTGAATAGGTCGACACCCAAGTCGACTGCCCAGTCGACTTGGTCTGGGGGGGGGGGGGGTCGACTGCCCAGTCGACTCCACAGTCGACCTGGGTGCTAGCGGGATTTTTCCCGCCCAGTCTGTCTGGGTTTTGAAATTCGAATTTTGAACTTGAATTCGAACTGTTTTGAACTCTGGAATTTTCTGAAACTTTGGAGAGCCATATCTTGGTCACACGGACTCCGATTTTCATAAACTCGGTCTCGTTTTCAAGCAGAATTTCGAGACGAATGTAATGGCATAACCCGTTTCCCTTGATTCTTATTTTAAAATTTAATTCTGCCTTGATTTATAGTTATAACATGTTATCAAAATACGGGTTGTCACATTCTCCCCTCCTTAAAGGATTTCGTCCCCGAAATCTCTAAGTTAGGAAGAACGCGTCCTACCATCCACATCCATCTACTCACAACATCATTCACGAGCAAACATTGTCCTTAAAAAGATTTCTAATGCTATATGAACATATGCAGTATGTGTGTGTATATGTACTTATCTAATGCAAAAGATCGGGTTGTTACTGATTCAGTAAACCTCCTTAATGCAAGATATGTTAGTGTAATGAGTCCAACATGTATGCAAATTCCTAACATAACTTAAAATTTCTACATGACTGCACAAACATCATCCATATGCAACATCCACGTGATAGCTTAACAAGTTCATCCATGTACAAGCATAAGCACCCATGCAAATGCAACATGAAAAGGTGTCTGAGCCAATCTAGTGCCTAATGTGTGTCATGCACCCACTAGAAATCACTTGCAAACACTTGCAACCATTTGAAAACATCAACCATAACATATTTCAAATACATGTTTACATCTAAAGAGGGTTCTAAGGTTCTCAAGACAAGATTAACAAAACAAACATAGGTAGCAAAAGCATGATATGAAAGGTTTACAAGCTCAAAGGAAAAAGAGATCGAGAAATTACCCTCAAAAAGAAATGGGTAAAGCGCGCGTATCTTCTCCTCGGTTTCCCAAGTTGCGTCTTCTTGGGCTTCACTCCACTGTACTTTGACTAGTTTGAGTTCGCGATTCCTTAGCTTCTTGATCTCCGTCCCTAAGATACGAATAGGAACTCGCCTCAGCGTTGCTTCTTTCTCCACTTCTATGCCTTCGAGGATGCTTGGCTCAACCAACTCACCTGATTCATGTAGGAACTTTCGGAGATGCGAGACGTGAAAGACATTGTGTACTCCGGCCAGCCTCCCAGGTAACTCTGCCTTATTGGCCATCTTCCCAATCCTCTCAGTGATAGGGAACGGTCCTACGAATCTCGGTGCTAGCTTTCCAACTGCTCCAAAACGAACCACATTGCGCAAAGGAGAGACTTTTATGAAAACCATATCTCCGAATTCGAACTCTAGGTCTGTCCTTCTCTTGTCCGCATACGATTTCTGTCTATCTTGGGCCGTTTTCATCCGTCTTCGAATCAACTCAACCTTCTCAGAAGTGTCTCTTATCATGTCAGGCCCAAGTATAAGCTTGTCGGTCGTCTCCCACCAACAAGTCGGTGACTTGCATGGTCTCCCATACAAGGCCTCGAACGGTGCCATCCCTATGCTAGCTTAGCTATTATTATAAGCAAACTCCACGAGAGGGAGATGGTCTTCCCAAGTACCACCAAAATCAAGAATGCATAGCCTCAAAAGATCCTCTAGTACTCTATTTACCCTTTCAGTCTGTCCATCCGTCTGAGGGAGATAGGCTGTACTTAACTTAAGTTGCGTACCCATTGCTTCTTGCAGACTATTCCAAAACTGGCTAGTGAAAATTGGGTCACGGTCACTGATTATGCTAAAAGGAACCCCGTGCAACCGTACTATCTCTCAAAGATAAATAGACACTAGCCATGATGCAGTCCTTTTGCTTTTCACCGGAATGAAGTGAGCACTCTTCGTGAGTCTGTCAACAATGACCCATATGCTAGTATTCCCCTTCCTCGACCTAGGCAATCCATCCACGAAATCCATCGAGATACTTTCCCACTTCCATTGCGGGACCTCCAAAGGATGTAATAGCCCACCGGGCTTCTTAGATTCGGCCTTTACTTGTTGGCACACCATGCACTTTGAGACGAATTCTGCCACGTCCTTTTTCATTCCAGCCCAAAAGAAAATGCGTTTCATATCTCTGTACATATTGTCCCCTCCTGGATGTATAGTCACCTTCGAGTGATGTGCCTCTTCGAGAACTTTATTTACTAAGTCTCCCACTAGTGGAACACATAGCCTTCCATCGCGCCTTAGCCATCCTTTGTCATCAATGGCATACCTACCAAGGTGACTTGACGTCTCAATACTGATTAACTTGTCCATGATTTCGACTATCTGTGGGTCTTCTTCTTGCGAAGTCTTTACTTGATCTAGAAGCGTAGATCTTAGCTCAAGAGATGCTAATGTACCAGTCAATGACTCAACAGCATGCGTAAAATCAAAGGTCGCTATAAACTCTAGACTTTTTCTTTCAACAAATAAGGGGCTCAAAGTCAACCTTTTTCTACTTAGCGCATTCGCCACCACGTTATCCTTGCAATGGTATAAGTTATATCGAAGTCATATGAGGCCAAGAATTCCATCCACCGCTACTGTCTCAGATTCAAATCTTTTTGCGAAAAGAGATACTTAAGTGATTTGTGGTCGTTATACAGCTCGAATCTCTCCCCTAGGAGATAATGGCGCCAAGCTTTAAGTGCAAAAACAATCGCGGCTAACTCTAGGTCACATGTGGGAATGTTCTTCTCATGAACTTTAAGTTGTCTACCCCCATAGCATATCACTCTTCCTTCTTGCATTAGGACAGCACCTAATCCCGTGCCGCACGCATCTGTGTACACCGTAAACATTTTTCCTCCATCGGGTAATGCTAAAACTGGAGCTGTGGTGAGGGCTCTCTTGAGTCTCTGGAAAGAAATCTCACATTATATGTCCCATGCAAACGCTAGGTTTTTCTTCGTTAACTAAGTAAGAGGGGCTGAAATCTTAGCGATGTCCTTAATGAACTTCCTATATAAGCCCGCCAAACCGAGAAAGCTTCTCACCTCTGTTGCATTCTTAGGAATTTTCCAGTCTTGCACCGCAACTACCTATGCGGAGTCCACGGTTAAACCTTGCTTAGAAACTACGTGCCCAATAAACCAAACTTCCTCCCTCCAAAAATGGCATTTGGAGAACTTAGCCTTTAACTGGTGTGCTCTAAGCGTATCAATGACTTCCTTGAGGTGTCTAGCATGCTCTTCTTCATCCTTTGAGAAGATTAGAATATCGTCCACAAAAACCACCACGAACTTGTTACGGAACTCCCAAAACACCCTACTCATTAGATCTACAAAGTACGCGGGTGTATTCGTTAACCCAAACGGCATGACGAGCCATTCGAAGAACCCATCTGGAGTCCTAAACACAGTTTTGTCAATGCTATCCTCAGCCACTCTAAGTTGATGGAATCCTGTGGCTAGATCGAGTTGAGAGAAAACATATGCTCTCACGAGCTGGTCAAAAAGATCATCGATTCTTGGTAGTGGGTGCCTATTCTTCTTCGTCAGCTTGTTTAACTCACGATAATCTACGAACAGACGAAGCGAACCATCCACCTTAGTAGCGAATACAACCGGAGCACCCCATTGAGAAATGCTTCGCCTTATGAAATTTATCTCGAGCAACTCCTTGACTTGTTTACTGAGCTCTCTTCTTTCTCGTGGGGCCATATGCCTAACGGGCAATGAAACAGGCTTGGCATTATCAACAAGATAAATTCGGAAGCCTATCTCACGTTTAGGGGGTAACCCCTTCACCTCATCAAAGATATCTGGATATTCTCGGACTACTCTCACGGAGTGCAGATTGTCGACGGACGAGTCGAGAGATTCAAGATAACATAACATGACCGGACCCTTCGGGTAACAAGAAAGTTAAAGGGTATTACCAAGGCGTGTCATGAGCCTCACTACCCTTCGTTCACAATCAAGGATGGCTCCATAATTGGACAACCAATCCATGCCCAGAATTAAACCATATCCCATGAATCCGAGAACATAAGCATTACACGTGAATTCTATGCTTAAGATGGAATTCCACAAATCATAGATAAATGGGCGGAGCCCCCAATCCGATTTGAAACACTAACGGGATCATCAACTAGACTAGTACTTAAGTGCAGATTTTCAACAATATTAGAAGAGATAAAAGTATGCGATGCGCCAGAGTCAAATAAGGTTCGAACAGGAAATTTAGAAATGTAAACAAGGCTTTCTACAGAAATATTACTACCTCGGTCAAGAGCTGGAGTGGTGTTGAGAGCCTGCAACTGCCCTCCAGAAGTTCCTGTTCACTGTGTCTGCCCTTGCCCCTGTCCTAGCTTCTTAGGGCAATCCTTACTGATGTGTCCAGTATCCCCGCAGTGAAAGCATTCACCCAACTTTCTTTTCTTCCTCCTATAGTCTTTAGCTATATGTCCCGTGATACCACAAAAGTTGCACTTCTTCGTCTTACGTGGCTTGTTAGCATTGTTGTTGTTGCCCTTGTTATTCTTGTTATTCTCGTTGCCTCCCTTCTTGAAGTCAACCTTCTTGTTTTGAGTCTCATTAGGCTTAACCTCCTTTTTGTCACCCTTGTCTTCCTCATGAAGTAGGGCCATATTCACCAAGCTTTCAAAGGTCGCCCCCATGGGCACATGAGTCATGGCCCTAGTGTGGAGTGGCTCGCTCAATCCTCGAGCAAATCGTAGAGCCTTCTTCTCAGCCGTGTTGACTAAGTCCAAACCAAACCGAGCAAGCTAATTTAACTTATTCACGTACTCCCTAACAGACATGTCCCCTTGCTTAAGTGCCAGGAACCTCTCCATCTGAAGGTTCGCTTCTGCTGACGATAAGAATTTAAGCCCAAACCTCTCTCTAAAGTCTGCCCAAGTCTCAATTGGTCTAGTAGCGTTGGTGACTTCCCACCAAAATGCAGCTTCCTCTTTCAACAACCATGCTGCCAACTGAACTTTCCTATGGTCCTCCATATCGAAGATAACGAACAGGTCTTCAGTCTCCTTTAACGAGTTTCGTGCCTCAGCGAAGGTCTCAGTTCCAAGGAAGTTCTTGCCGCCCATTCGTATAAAGTCTTTGCATATTTTGGCGAATGCGGTGCCGGGAGGAGGAGGAGGAACCGCGGCTACTGGAGGAGGAGGAGGGATGTCTGCCGGGCCCGCATCGTTGGCCCTAGCTTCCAAGTACCTTCGGAACCATTCGGGTATGGGTACTCCCTCGGGAAGGTTAAGATCGGCCATGCTGAAAAACGAAAAGAAAAAGATTCAAATGAGGAAACAAGGAAAGTGCTAATGGATTTTGGGGAATAAAACTTTTCTTAAAAATAAAACTTTTCTTGAAAAATGCTTCTTTATAAATGGTTTTGAAAATAATTTTCAGAAAGTTTTTAAAACTTTTGCCCAGTCTGGTAACCTTCAACTCTGATACCAAATGTAACACCCCACCTCCGCTAGGGTCACTCTCAAAGGGAATGCACAAGTTTTGGAGGGGTATTATCTAGTAAACAGGCACAGAGATAACACAAGACAGAACATAAATTAAATAGAGTATATAAAGCAGCGTATATAAAATTTAAAACCAAATCTCATTACTGAAAATTAGAGTCAAAACCTCTTACATCAAAATACCAAGTCATTGTTTCATTACATCAAGTTCTAAAGAAGCAAAGTACTTAAAACAACATAAGTCAAATATTATTCCCCAAAAAGAGCATGAGTGCAGCCATAGCATAGCTCAAGACCAAACCGTACATGAGCTGTCAAAAAGCAAGCAAAGTCCAAGCTAAGAGCTAGAGTTTCCTCCCTGAGAACCTGGGGGGGGGGACACGAAAGAAAAGGAGGTGGAAGAAAACGTGTCAGTCAAAAAGACTTGTAAGCCCTAGTGACTATCAGCATAAAAACTAATAAAGTTAACTGGACATGAGAAACTGAGATTAAACAAAAAGATAATAACTGGGCTGGCATGATAATAAAAGGTAACAAGATAAAAGTGGCATCGCATATACAAGGTTTACTGCACTAACTGTACTAGTGTCCAAATCCATGTCACGTATAAATCCAGAAATGATCCCTAAACCCAATAACATGAAATGACCCAATACGGGGTCCAACAGTCCATCATAATCGATCGGCTTTAATCATCGTGTGTCGGTGTTATACGGCCCAATCGCGGATTGTAGCCACATGTGCTAGGTCCACCCTAGGGTGTATTAGGTCCTAGGGTGTCAACCACTGACATAAATCAAGCACGCACAATGTAGTACTACGGGTGCCCATGCCTACTTTTTCAACTCCGGACTAAGTGCACGACCCTTGTCCGCCTGAACCTACACTGGCGCACCTTACTCAGTCGTTATTCTTGGTTGCTTACAATCAACCCAGTAATCGTGCCCCACCCTGCCTAGTCCCCAGGGTATCGTGATACTTCTAAGTGGGTTACTACTGAAAGGGACCAGGTGGCTAGGATTTCTAATGGGTTAAGTATTTTCATTAAAAAGGTCATGACTTATCCCTATCCAAACATGTATCAAATTGGTTAAGTGTATTCAACTGGTCCATGACTTAACCTTACCATGTGGCATTAGTTTACTTAACGCACCCCAACCTCTCACATTTGACTTCGTTATGGTTACTGGATGTGCCGGGCGGGTCCGGGCAGCTTTACACCATAACCTAGTCTAACCTCAGGTTTAAAGTGCTATATGACCAACTACCCACATTGGGTCCTATTATTTGCAAATACTGGATTTGCCGGGCGGTTCCGGGCAGATTTACGTTGCAAATTCAACCCAACCACGAGTTGGCCACTTTCAAGTTATCTAATTTTCGTGTCCCAAATTCATGTTTTCAAGCTTATTCTCATGTCAAGTTTTCATGTAATATTTTCATGTCATATCATGTCAATTCCATAGCCAATTTCAAGTTTTCCTAATTTACCCCAAAATGTATCCCCAACGTACGTGAATTCGCATTAATACAACATTTAAAAATAGGGATATAACACAAAAAGGATAGTCATAGGATGGCAAAGTTGTTCATAAGTTAAGCATGATGATTATAACATTACAGGCATATGAAATAGGGCCTCAACATCAACTTGGCCAAATATGGTGATAGACATTATAAAGGATTGACTTATGATAGTAACCCCAATAATAATTTCAACATCACAGGCATGTCAAGATAAAGGTCATGAGGGGTTTAGATTAAACGAGAATATGTCCAAATCAAGTTCATACTAATATTCCATAAGTTAAAATTTAAGATGAATAGATCTAGGGTGTACAAAACTAGATCCAAAATAACAGATCTAAAAGGGATAGTCATAGATCAAAGATATACCATGGTAGATCCAACCTAGTTATCATCTAAGAGTGACAAAGGGCTTACAGATCGTGGTCTAGAGAATGAGAAAGCAAAAGAGTAGAATAAGAATCTCTAGCAAATCCCCAAATCAACGTAGCTCTAACGAAGTCTTGAATAACCTTCTTGTTCTCTGTCTTCCAGTCAGAACTTCAGCAGCATACGGCCGGATAAGAATGTGATAGAGAGTCTAGGGTCAGGGGCTGTTTATATAGGGTTTAAGGAGCTGAACCTGGGCAGGCAACGAGACCAGATACATCAGTCCCAAAAACAGGCTAGGTGACCAGGTTGATACCGAACTCGACTGCCCAGTCGACTTGATCTTGGGGGGGGGGGTCGACTGCCCAGTCGACTCCCCAGTCGACCTGGGTGCTGGCGGGATTTTTCCCGCCCAGTCTGTCTGGGTTTTGAAATTCGAATTTTGAACTTGAATTCGAACTGTTTTGAACTCTGGAATTTTCTGAAACTTTGGAAAGCCATATCTTGGTCATACGGACTCCGATTTTCGTAAACTCGGACTCGTTTTCAAGAAGAATTTCGAGGCGAACGTAATGGCGTAACCCGTTTCCCTAGATTCTTATTTTAAAATTTAATACTGCCTTGATTTATAGTTATAACACGTAATTAAAATACAGGTTGTCACGTCAAATGATACCAAACTATTGACCGTGGCCCACTGGTCAATAGTAGCTTCAGGCAGACAGACGTCTGACCTGTAGTGACAAATGTCTGTCACTGGAGGAAGCAGTTTTTTTATTTTTCCCAAGAGCCGGGACAGACGTCAGACCCATTTTGGTGAGAGGTCTGAGCTGAAGCAATTATTTATTTTCTCCCCCAAACATTGACAGACGTCTGTCCCCCTCCCGGACAGACGTCTGAGCTGTAGTATGGCCATTTTTTCTTAGGAAATGAGGTGCAAACAGTTCTCGGACGAGCTCGGATCATTGGTGATGGCTTATACCATTTTCTAATTGAAAATGAAGCCTCTTTAGCTCACCGATAACACTCATGAACACATACACACACATGCAAGCATTCGTACAAGATATTTGCGATGGTTTCGATCATAAGTTCAAAGGTGAACTAAATTTCAAACCAAAGCTATCAAACGCGATACAAACTAGAACAAGATGGTTTGGCTATACTAAAGGGAAGCTACAAGAGCATGGGTGCACACAATAACTTCACCTATAACATATACAAACATTCACACAAGGTATTTGCAATGATTCTTGGTTATAAACTCTAAAACGACCAAATTATCTAACCAAAGCAATCAAATGCAATATAAGTGAATTGTGAAGTCTTAGAACTTTGCCGCGGGACAATGGAGCTTCAAAACCACGCCAAAACAACACGCAACATATGAATGGATCATATGAGTACTCCAAATCATAATTTTCCAACTCAATGAAACATGAATATATGGAATCAACTTAGTTACACTAGCTTAACCAATTCACTAGCATACTCAAACTCAATGAACACTAAATTACACTTGTGCAAGCCATAAACTTGCGGCATAGATGTGAGTTCAACAAAGAACTCACCTTGGTTTCAAACGATGAAGAACAAGCTCCAATTCAAGTAAAGAACCTATCTTTCTTCATTAGCTCCTCCAAAATCACCTCATGAATATAAATGAAGACTCATGAGTGTTAGGGCATGATCAAAAATCCGAAATTGAGAGGAGAATAGGATAGAGAAGATCAAGAGAGAGCTTACCCAAGTTGTCTCTTTGATTTCCCCTTTGATTTGAGCTTAAATTGCAAAACCTAGCTTAGGAATTTCTATTTCCCATTCCCTTTCCCCATTTCTATTTCTATAAGTGTTTGGAGAATGAATGAAGAGAAGGAGGATGATTTGGGGTTATATGGTGAGCTAGGTTAGCTCAACCAAGACCCAACCCAAAGTGCCAAATTTCCGAAACTTGGAACATATCGATGCTTATAGTCAAAAAGGTCGTAAACGATGATCCAGACTCAATGGAAGTGGTCTCGAGTCCTAATTTTATCTTTTATGAAAAACGAATTTTTGAGTGACATATGAGATACGACGAAATAAAATATTTAAATCTAAAATCGTCGAATGAGCAGGTTGTTACATACTTAGTCAATAAGAAACCTTCTCAGTCAATATGAAAATATGAATATTCTACTAATATTTGAAAAAAATTCGTCTTATTCATACAAATTCAACTCCGAAATTCGAAACGTGTTTGTAAAAACACTATTATTTAATGATGAGTATTATATGTATTTGAAATGGTAGAGTTTCAAACATGCGGCAGTGTTTTACCTGATTAATTGAGCACCAAGAAACCTACTTATTCGATGCAAACATCAAAGTTTCACCTATATTTTGAAACTTTCTTGATCTTATTGGCGCGGATCCAGGGTCTAAACGGTAATATGCAAATGATGAGTGTTATAGATGCTTTAAAATGTAGAGTAGCAAACATGCGACCGTATTTTATCGGATTACTTAGTCACTAAGCAACCTGCTCAGTCAATATGAAAATTCTACTAATATTAGAAAACTTATTCGTATTATTCACACAAATTCTACTCCCAAAGTCGAAATGTGTTTTTAAAAACACTATTATTTAATGATAAGTATTGTTTGTAATTGAAATGGTAGAGTTTCAAATATGCAGCAGTGTTTTATCTGATTACTTGAGCACCAAGAAACCTATTTATTCGATGCAAACATCAAAGTTTCACCTATATTTTGAAACTTTCTTGATCTTATTGGCGCGGATACAGGGTCCAAATAGTAATATGCAAATGATGAGTGTTATAGATGCTTTAAAATGTAGAGTAGGAAACATGCAGCCGTATTTTATTGGATTACTTAGTCACTAAGCAACCTGCTCAGTCAATATGAAAATATGAATATTCTACTAATATTTGAAAAAAAATTTGTCTTATTCACACAAATTATACTCTCAAAGTCGAAATGTGTTTTTAAAAACACTAATATTTAATGATGAGTATTGTATGTAATTGAAATGGTAGAGTTTCAAACATGTGGCAGTGTTTTACCTGATTACTTGAGCACCAAGAAACCTACTTATTCGATGCAAACATCAAAGTTTCACCTACATTTTGAAACTTTCTTGATCTTATTGGCGCGGATCCAGGGTCCCAACGGTAATAGGACAATAATGAGAGTTATAGATGCTTTAAAATGTAGAATAGCAAACATGCAGCAGTGTTTTACCTGATTAATTAGTCACTAAGCAACCTACTCAGTCAATATGAAAATATGAATATTCTACTAATATTTGAAAACTTTTTCGTCTTATTCATACAAATTCTACTCCCAAAGTCGAAACGGGTTTTTAAAAACACTATTATTTAATGATGAGTATTATATGTATTTGAAATGGTAGAGTTTCAAACATATGGCAGTGTTTTACCTAATTACTTGAGCACCAAGAAACCTACTTATTCGATGCGAATATCAAAGTTTCACTTACATTTTGAAACTTTCTTGATCGTATTGGCGGGGATCCAGTGTCCAAACCGTAATATGCAAATGATGAGTGTTATAGATGCTTTAAAACGTAGAATAGCAAACATGCGGCAATGTTTTACCTGATTACTTAGTCACCAACAACCTGCTCAGTCCATATGAAAACATGAATATTCTACTGATATTTGTGAACTTTTTTGTCTTATTCACACAAATTCTACTCTCAAAGTCGAAATGTGTTTTTAAAAACACTATTATTTAATGATGAGTATTATATGTATTTGAAATGGTAGAGTTTCAAACATGCGGCAGTATTTTACTTGATTACTTGAGCACCAAGAAACCTATTTTTTCGATGCGAACATCAAAGTTTCACTTATATTTTGAAACTTTCTTGATTTTATTGGCGTGGATCGAGGGTCCAAACGGTAATATGCAAATGATGAGTGTTATAGATGCTTTAAAATGTAGAATAACAAACATGCGGCAGTGTTTTACCTGATTCCTTAGTCACTGAGCAACATGCTCAGTCAATATGAAAATATGAATATTCTACTAATATTTGAATTTTTTTTCTCTTATTCACACAAATTCTACTCCTAAAGTCGAAATGTGTTTTTAAAAACAGTATTATTTAATGATGAGTATTATATGTATTTGAAACGGAAGAGTTTCAAACATGCGGCAGTGTTTTACCTGATTACTTGAGCACCAAGAAACCTACTTATTCGATGCAAACATCAAAGTTTCACTTATGTTTTGAAACTTTCTTGATCTTATTGGCGCGGATCCAGGGTCCAAATGGAAATATGCAAATGATGAGTGTTATAGATGCTTCAAAAGGTAGAATAGCAAACATGAGGCAGTGTTTTACCAAATTACTTAGTCACTAAGCAACCTGCTCAGTCAATTTGAAAATATGAATATTAAACTAATATTCGAAAACTTTTTCATCTTATTCACACAAATTCTACTCCCAAAGTCAAAACGTGTTTTTAAAAACATTATTATTTAATGATGAGTATTATATGTATTTGAAATGGTAGAGTTTCAAACATACGAAAGTATTTTACCTGATTACTTGAGCACTAAAAACCTACTTATTCGATGCAAACATCAAAGTTTCACTTATATTTTGAAACTTTCTTGATCTTATTGGCGCGGATCCAGTGTCCAAACGGTAATATGCAAATGATGTGTGTTATAGATGCTTTAAAATGTAGAATAGCAAACATGCGGCAGTGTCCTGCCTGATTACTTAGTCACTAAGCAACCTGCTCAGTCAATATGAAAATATGAATATTCTACTAATATTTGAAAATTTTTTTGTCTTATTCACACAAATTCTACTCCCAAAGTCGAAACGTGTTTTTAAAAACACTATTATTTAATGATAAGTATTATATGTATTTGAAACAGTAGAGTTTGAAACATGCGGCAGTGTTTTACCTGATTACTTAAGCACCAAGAAACCTACTTATTTGATGCAAACATCAAAGTTTCACCTATATTTTGAAACTTTCTTGATCTTATTGGCGCGGATCCAGGAACCAAACAGTATTATGCAATTGATGGGTGTTATAGATGCTTTAAAATGTAGAATAGCAAACATGCGGCAGTGTTTTACCTGATTACTTAGTCACTAAGCTACCTACTCAGTCAATATGAAAATATGAATATTCTACTAATATTTGAAAACTTTTTCTTCTTATTCACACAAATTCTACTCTCAAAGTCGAAACGTATTTTTAAAAACACAATTATTTAATGATCGGTATTATATATATTTGAAATGGTAGAGTTTCAAACATGCGGCAGTGTTTTATCTGATTACTTGAGCACTAAGAAACCTTTTTATTCAATGCAAACATCAAAGTTTCACCTATATTTTGAAACTTTCTTGATCTTATTAGCGCGGATCCAAGGTCCAAATGGTAATATGCAAATGATGAGTGTTATAAATGCTTTAAAATGTAGAATAGCAGACATGCGGCAGCGTTTTACCTGATTACTTAGTCACTAAGCAACCTGCTCAGTCAATACGAAAATATGAATATTCTACTAATATTAGAAATTTTTTTCGTCTTATTCACACAAATTCTACTCCCAAAGTCAAAACGTATTTTTAAAAACACTATTATTTAATGATCGGTATTATATGTATTTGAAATGGTAGAGTTTCAAACATGCGGCAGTCTTTTACCTGATTACTTGAGCACCAAGAAACCTACTTATTCGATGCAAACATAAAAGTTTCACTTATAGTTTGAAACTTTCTTGATCATATTGGCGCGGATCCAGAGTCCAAACGGTAATATGCAAATGATGAGTGTTATAGATGCTTAAAAATGTAGAATAGCAAACATGCGGCAGTGTTTTACCTGATTACGTAGTCACTAAGAAACCTGCTCATTAAATATGAAAATATGACTATTCTAGTAATATTTGAAAACTTTTTCATCTTATTCACACAAATTCTACTCCAAAAGTCGAAACGTGTTTGTAAAAACACTATTATTTAATGATGAGTATTATATGTATTCGAAATGGTAGAGTTTCAAACATGCGGAAGTGTTTTACCTAATTACTTGAGCACCAAGAAACCTTCTTATTCGATGCAAACATCAAAGTTTCACCTATATTTTGAAACTTTCTTGATCTTATTGGCGTGGATCCAGGGTCCAAACGGTAATATGCAAATGATGAGTGTTATCATGCTTTAAAATGTAGAGTAGCAAACATGCCGCCGTATTTTATCGGATTACTTAGTCACTAAGCAACCTGCTCAGTCAATATGAAAATATGAATATTCTACTAATATTTGAAAACTTTTCCGTCTTATTCACATAAATTCTACTCCTAAATTCGAAACGTGTTTTTAAAAAGCATTATTATTTAATGATGAGTATTATATGTATTTAAAATGGTAGAATTTCAAACATACGGCAGTGTTTTACCTAATTACTTGAGCACTAAGAAACCTACTTATTTGGTGCAAACATCAAAGTTTCACTTATATTTTGAAACTTTCTTGATCTTATTGGCGCGGATACATGGTCCAAATGTTAATATGCAAATGATGAGTGTTATAGATGCTTTAAAATGTAGAATAGCAAACATTCAGCAGTGTTTTACCTGATTACTTAGTCACTAAGCAACCTGCTCAGTCAATATGAAAATATGAATATTCTACTAATATTTGAAAACTTTTTCGTCTTATTCACAAACATTTTACTCCAAAGTCAAAACATGTTTGTAAAAACACTATTATTTAATGATGAGTATTATATGTATTTGAAAAGGTAGAGTTTCAAACATGCGGCAGTGTTTTACCTGATTACTTGAGCACCAAGAAACCTACTTATTCGATGCAAACATCAAAGTTTCACCTATATTTTGAAACTTTCTTGATCTTATTGGCGCGGATCCAGGGTCCAAACGGTAATATGCAAATGATGAGTGTTATCGATGCTTTAAAATGTAGAGTAGCAAACATGCGGCCGTATTTTATCGTATTACTTATTCACTAAGCAACCTGCTCAGTCAATATGAAAATATGAATATTCTACTAATATTTGAACTCTTTTTCGTCTTATTCACATAAATTCTACTACTAAATTCGAAATGTGTTTTTAAAAAGCATTATAATTTAATGATGAGTATTATATGTATTTAAAATGGTAGAGTTTCAAACATACGGCAGTGTTTTACCTAATTACTTGAGCACTAAGAAACCTACTTATTCGATGCAAACATCAAAGTTTCACTTATATTTTGAAACTTTCTTGATCTTATTGGCGCAGATACATGGTCCAAATGTTAATATGCAAATGATGAGTGTTATAGATGCTTTAAAATGTAGAATAGCAAACATTCAGCAGTGTTTTACCTGATTACTTAGTCACTAAGCAACCTGCTCAGTCAATATGAAAATATGAATATTCTACTAATATTTGAAAACTTTTTCGTCTTATTCACACTAATTCTACTCCCAAAATCGAAACGTGTTTTTAAAAACATAATTATTTAATGATCAGTATTATATGTATTTTAAATGGTAGAGCTTCAAACATGCGGCAGTGTTTTACCTGATCACTTGAGCACCAAGAAACCTACTTATTCAATGCAAACATCAAACTTTCACCTATATTTTGAAACTTTCTTGATATTATTAGCGCAGATCCAAGGTCCAAATGGTAATATGAAAATGATGAGTGTTATAAATGCTTTAAAATGTAGAATAGCAAACATGCGGCAGTGTTTTACCTGATTACTTAGTCACTAAGCAACCTGCTCAGTCAATATGAAAATATGAATATTCTACTAATATTTGAAAACTTTTTTGTCTTATTCACACAAATTCTACTCCCAAAGTCGAAATGTGTTTTTAAAAATACTATTATTTAATGATCAGTATTATATGTATTTGAAATGGTAGAGTTTCAAACATGCGGCTGTGTTTTACCTGATTACTTGAGCAATAAGAAACCTACTTATTCGACGCAAACATCAAAGTTTCACTTATAGTTTGAAACTTTCTTGATCTTATTGGCGCGGATCCAGGGTCCAAACGGTAATATGCAAATGAAGAGTGTTATAGATGCTTAAAAATGTAGAATAGCAAACATGCAGCAGTGTTTTACCTGATTACTTATTCACTAAGAAATCTGCTCAGTCAATATGAAAATATGAATATTCTACTAATATTTGAAAACTTTTTCTTCTTATTCACCAAAATTTTACTCCCAAAGTCGAAACGTGTTTGTAAAAACACTATTATTTAATGATGAGTATTATATGTATTTGAAATGGTAGAGTTTCAAACATGCGGCAGTGTTTTACCTGATTACTTGAGCACCAAGAAACCTACTTATTCGATGCAAACATCAAAGTTTCACCTATATTTTGAAACTTTCTTGATCTTATTGGCGTGGATCCAGGGTCCAAACGGTAATATGCAAATGATGAGTGTTATCATGCTTTAAAATGTAGAGTAGCAAACATGCCGCCGTATTTTATCGGATTACTTAGTCACTAAGCAACCTGCTCAGTCAATATGAAAATATGAATATTCTACTAATATTTTAAAACTTTTCCGTCTTATTCACATAAATTCTACTCCTAAATTCGAAACGTGTTTTTAAAAAGAATTATTATTTAATGATGAGTATTATATGTATTTAAAATGGTAGAATTTCAAACATACGGCAGTGTTTTACCTAATTACTTGAGCACTAAGAAACCTACTTATTTGGTGCAAACATCAAAGTTTCACGTATATTTTGAAACTTTCTTGATCTTATTGGCGCGGATACATGGTCCAAATGTTAATATGCAAATGATGAGTGTTATAGATGCTTTAAAATGTAGAATAGCAAACATTCAGCAGTGTTTTACCTGATTACTTAGTCACTAAGCAACCTGCTCAGTCAATATGAAAATATGAATATTCTACTAATATTTGAAAACTTTTTCGTCTTATTCACAAACATTTTACTCCAAAGTCAAAACGTGTTTGTAAAAACACTATTATTTAATGATGAGTATTAGATGTATTTGAAAAGGTAGAGTTTCAAACTTGCGGCAGTGTTTTACCTGATTACTTGAGCACCAAGAAACCTACTTATTCGATGCAATCATCAAAGTTTCACCTATATTTTGAAACTTTCTTGATCTTATTGGCGCGGATCCAGGGTCCAAACGGTAATATGCAAATGATGAGTGTTATCGATGCTTTAAAATGTAGAGTAGCAAACATGCGGCCGTATTTTATCGTATTACTTAGTCACTAAGCAACCTGCTCAGTCAATATGAAAATATGAATATTCTACTAATATTTGAACTCTTTTTCGTCTTATTCACATAAATTCTACTACTAAATTCGAAATGTGTTTTTAAAAAGCATTATAATTTAATGATGAGTATTATATGTATTTAAAATGGTAGAGTTTCAAACATACGGCAGTGTTTTACCTAATTACTTGAGCACTAAGAAACCTACTTATTCGATGCAAACATCAAAGTTTCACTTATACTTTGAAACTTTCTTGATCTTATTGGCGCAGATACATGGTCCAAATGTTAATATGCAAATGATGAGTGTTATAGATGCTTTAAAATGTAGAATAGCAAACATTCAGCAGTGTTTTACCTGATTACTTAGTCACTAAGCAACCTGCTCAGTCAATATGAAAATATGAATATTCTACTAATATTTGAAAACTTTTTCGTCTTATTCACACTAATTCTACTCCCAAAATCGAAACGTGTTTTTAAAAACATAATTATTTAATGATCAGTATTATATGTATTTTAAATGGTAGAGCTTCAAACATGCGGCAGTGTTTTACCTGATTACTTGAGCACCAAGAAACCTACTTATTCAATGCAAACATCAAACTTTCACCTATATTTTGAAACTTTCTTGATATTATTAGCGCAGATCCAAGGTCCAAATGGTAATACGAAAATGATGAGTGTTATAAATGCTTTAAAATGTAGAATAGCAAACATGCGGCAGTGTTTTACCTGATTACTTAGTCACTAAGCAACCTGCTCAGTCAATATGAAAATATGAATATTCTACTAATATTTGAAAACTTTTTTGTCTTATTCACACAAATTCTACTCCCAAAGTCGAAATGTGTTTTTAAAAATACTAATATTTAATGATCAGTATTATATGTATTTGAAATGGTAGAGTTTCAAACATGTGGCTGTGTTTTACCTGATTACTTGAGCAATAAGAAACCTACTTATTCGACGCAAACATCAAAGTTTCACTTATAGTTTGAAACTTTCTTGATCTTATTGGCGCGGATCCAGGGTCCAAACGGTAATATGCAAATGAAGAGTGTTATAGATGCTTAAAAATGTAGAATAGCAAACATGCAGCAGTGTTTTACCTGATTACTTATTCACTAAGAAATCTGCTCAGTCAATATGAAAATATGAATATTCTACTAATATTTGAAAACTTTTTCTTCTTATTCACAAAAATTTTACTCCCAAAGTCGAAACGTGTTTGTAAAAACACTATTATTTAATGATGAGTATTATATGTATTTGAAATGGTAGAGTTTCAAACATGCGGCAGTGTTTTACCTGATTACTTGAGCACCAAGAAACCTACTTATTCGATGCAAACATCAAAGTTTCACCTATATTTTGAAACTTTCTTGATCTTATTGGCGTGGATCCAGGGTCTAAACGGTAATATGCAAATGATGAGTGTTATCACGCTTTAAAATGTAGAGTAGCAAACATGCCGCCGTATTTTATCGGATTACTTAGTCACAAAGCAACCTGCTCAGTCAATATGAAAATATGAATATTCTACTAATATTTGAAAACTTTTCCGTCTTATTCACGTAAATTCTATTCCTAAATTCGAAACGTGTTTTTAAAAAGCATTATTATTTAATGATGAGTATTATATGTATTTAAAATGGTAGAATTTCAAACATACGGCAGTGTTTTACCTAATTACTTGAGCACTAAGAAACCTACTTATTTGATGCAAACATCAAAGTTTCACTTATATTTTGAAACTTTCTTGATCTTATTGGCGCGGATACATGGTCCAAATGTTAATATGCAAATGATGAGTGTTATAGATGCTTTAAAATGTAGAATAGCAAACATTCAGCAGTGTTTTACCTGATTACTTAGTCACTAAGCAACCTGCTCAGTCAATATGAAAATATAAATATTCTACTAATATTTGAAAACTTTTTCGTCTTATTCACAAACATTTTACTCCAAAGTCAAAACGTGTTTGTAAAAACACTATTATTTAATGATGAGTATTATATGTATTTGAAAAGGTAGAGTTTCAAACTTGCGGCAGTGTTTTACCTGATTACTTGAGCACCAAGAAACCTACTTATTCGATGCAATCATCAAAGTTTCACCTATATTTTGAAACTTTCTTGATCTTATTGGCGCGGATCCAGGGTCCAAACGGTAATATGCAAATGATGAGTGTTATCGATGCTTTAAAATGTAGAGTAGCAAACATGCGGCCGTATTTTATCGTATTACTTAGTCACCAAGCAACCTGCTCAGTCAATATGAAAATATGAATATTCTACTAATATTTGAACTCTTTTTCGTCTTATTCACATAAATTCTACTACTAAATTCGAAATGTGTTTTTAAAAAGCATTATAATTTAATGATGAGTATTATATGTATTTAAAATGGTAGAGTTTCAAACATACGGCAGTGTTTTACCTAATTACTTGAGCACTAAGAAACCTACTTATTCGATGCAAACATCAAAGTTTCACTTATATTTTGAAACTTTCTTGATCTTATTGGCGCAGATACATGGTCCAAATGTTAATATGCAAATGATGAGTGTTATAGATGCTTTAAAATGTAGAATAGCAAACATTCAGCAGTGTTTTACCTGATTACTTAGTCACTAAGCAACCTGCTCAGTCAATATGAAAATATGAATATTCTACTAATATTTGAAAACTTTTTCGTCTTATTCACACTAATTCTACTCCCAAAATCGAAACGTGTTTTTAAAAACATAATTATTTAATGATCAGTATTATATGTATTTTAAATGGTAGAGCTTCAAACATGCGGCAGTGTTTTACCTGATTACTTGAGCACCAAGAAACCTACTTATTCAATGCAAACATCAAACTTTGACCTATATTTTGAAACTTTCTTGATATTATTAGCGCAGATCCAAGGTCCAAATGGTAATATGAAAATGATGAGTGTTATAAATGCTTTAAAATGTAGAATAGCAAACATGCGGCAGTGTTTTACCTGATTACTTAGTCACTAAGCAACCTGCTCAGTCAATATGAAAATATGAATATTCTACTAATATTTGAAAACTTTTTTGTCTTATTCACACAAATTCTACTCCCAAAGTCGAAATGTGTTTTAAAAAATACTATTATTTAATGATCAGTATTATATGTATTTGAAATGGTAGAGTTTCAAACATGCGGCTGTGTTTTACCTGATTACTTGAGCAATAAGAAACCTACTTATTCGACGCAAACATCAAAGTTTCACTTATAGTTTGAAACTTTCTTGATCTTATTGGCGCGGATCCAGGGTCCAAACGGTAATATGCAAATGAAGAGTGTTATAGATGCTTAAAAATGTAGAATAGCAAACATGCAGCAGTGTTTTACCTAATTACTTATTCACTAAGAAATCTGCTCAGTCAATATGAAAATATGAATATTCTACTAATATTTGAAAACTTTTTCTTCTTATTCACAAAAATTTTACTCCCAAAGTCGAAACGTGTTTGTAAAAACACTATTATTTAATGATGAGTATTATATGTATTTGAAATGGTAGAGTTTCAAACATGCGGCAGTGTTTTACCTGATTACTTGAGCACCAAGAAACCTACTTATTCGACGCAAACATCAAAGTTTCACCTATATTTTGAAACTTTCTTGATCTTATTGGCGCGGACCCCGGGTCCAAACGGTAATATGCAAATGATGTGTGTTATCGATGCTTTAAAATGTAGAGTAGCAAACATGCAGCCGTATTTTATCGTATTACTTATTCACTAAGCAACCTGCTCAGTCAATATGAATATTCTACTAATATTTGAAAACTTTTTCGTCTTATTCACATAAATTCTACTCCTAAATTTGAAACGTGTTTTTAAAAAGCATTATTTAATGATGAGTATTATATGTATTTGAAATGGTATAGTTTCAAACATACGGCAGTGTTTTACCTAATTACTTGAGCACCAAGAAACCTACTTATTCGATGCAAACATCAAAGTTCCACTTATATTTTGAAACTTTCTTAATCTTATTGGCGCGGATACATGGTCCAAATGTTAATATGCAAATGATGAGTGTTATAGATGCTTTAAACTGTAGAATAGCAAACATTCATCAGTGTTTTACCTGATTACTTAGTCACTAAGCAATCTGCTCAGTCAATATGAAAATATGAATATTCTACTAATATTTGAAAACTTTTTCGTCTTATTCACACTAATTCTACTCCCAAAATCGAAACGTGTTTTTAAAATAATAATTATTTAATGATCAGTATTATATGTATTTTAAATGGCAGAGCTTCAAACATGCGGCAGTGTTTTACCTGATTACTTGAGCACCAAGAAACCTACTTATTCAATGCAAACATCAAACTTTCACTTATATTTTGAAACTTTCTTGATCTTATTAGCGCGGATCCAAGGTCCAAATGGTAATATGCAAATGATGAGTGTTATAAATGCTTTAAAATGTAGAATAGAAAACATGCGGCAGTGTTTTACCTAATTACTTAGTCTCTAAGCAACCTGTTAAGTCAATATGAAAATATGAATATTCTACTAATATTTGAATTTTTTTCGTCTTATTCACTCAAATTCTACTCATAAAGTCAAAATGTATTTTTAAAAACACTATTATTTAATGATCAGTATTATATGTATTTGAAACGGTAGAGTTTCAAACATGCGGCAGTGTTTTACCTGATTAATTGAGCACCAAGGAACCTACTTATTCGATGCAAATATCAAAGTTTCACATATAGTTTGAAACTTTCTTGATCTTATTGGCGCGGATCCAGGGTCCAAACAGTAATATGCAAATGATGAGTGTTATAGATGCTTAAAAATTTAGAATAGCAAACATGCGGTAGTGTTTTACCTGATTACTTAGTCACTAAGAAACCTGCTCAGTCAATATGAAAATATGAATATTCTACTAATATTTGAAAACTTTTTCGTCTTATTCACACAAATTCTACTCCCAAAGTCGAAACGTGTTTGTAAAAACACTATTATATAATGATGAGTATTATATGTATTTGAAATGGTAGAGTTTCAAACATGAGGCAGTGTTTTACATGATTACTTGAGCACCAAGAAACCTACTTATTCGATGCAAACATCAAAGTTTCACCTATATTTTGAATCTTTCTTGATCTTATTGGCGCGGATCCAGGGTCCAAATGGTAATATGCAAATGATGAATGTTATCGATGCTTTAAAATGTAGAGTAGCAAACATGCAGCCGTATTTTATCGGATTACTTAGTCACTAAGCAACCTGCTCAGTCAATATGAAAATATGAATATTCTACTAATATTTGAAAACTATTTCGTCTTATTCATACAAATTCTACTCCCAAAGTCGAAACGTGTTATTAAAAATACTATTATTTATTTAATGATCAGTATTATATGTATTTGAAATGGTAGAGTTTCAAACATGCGGCAGTGTTTTACCTGATTACTTGAGCACCAAGAAACCTACTTATTCGATGCAAACATCAAAGTTTCACTTATAGTTTGAAACTTTCTTGATCTTATTGGCGCGGATCCAGGGTCCAAACGGTAATATGCAAATGAAGAGTGTTATAGATGCTTAAACATGTAGAATAGCAAACATGCGGCAGTGTTTTACCTGATTACTTAGTCACTAAGAAACCTGCTTAGTCCATATGAAAATATGAATATTCTACTAATATTTGAGAACTTTTTCTTCTTATTCACACAAATTTTACTCCCAAATCGAAACGTGTTTGTAAAATCACTATTATTTAATGATGAGTATTATTTGTATTTGAAATGGTAGAGTTTCAAACATGAGGCAGTGTTTTACCTGATTACTTGAGCACCAACAAACCTACTTATTCGATGCAAACATCAAAGTTTTACCTATATTTTGAAACTTTCTTGATCTTATTAGCGCTGATCCAGGGTCCAAACCGTAATATGCAAATGATGAGTGTTATCGATGCTTTAAAATGTAGAGTAGCAAACATGCGGCCGTATTTTATCAGATTACTTAGTCACTAAGCAACCTGCTCAGCCAATATGAAAATATGAATATTCTACTAATAATTGAAAACTTTTTCGTCTTATTCACACAAATTCTACTCCCAAAGTCGAAACGTGTTTTTAAAAACATTATTATTTAATGATGAGTATTATATGTATTTGAAATGGTAGAGTTTCAATCATACGGCAGTGTTTTTCCAAATTACTTGAGCACTAAGAATCCTACTTATTCGATGCAAACATCAAAGTTTCACTTATATTTTGAAACTTTCTTGATCTTATTGGCACGGATACATGGTCCAAATGGTAATATGCAAATGATGAGTGTTACAGATGCTTTAAAATGTAGAATAGCAAACATGCAGCAGTGTTTTACATGATTACTTAGTCACTAAGCAACCTGCTCAGTCAATATGAAAATATGAATATTCTACTAATATTTGAAAACTTTTTCGTCTTATTCACACAAATTCTACTCACAAAGTCGAAACGTGTTTTTAAAAACACTATTATTTAATGATGAGTATTATATGTATTTGAAATGGTAGAGTTTCAAACATGCAGCAGTGTTTTTCCTAATTATTTGAGCACCAAGAAACCTACTTATTCGATGCAAACATCAAAGTTTCACCTATATTTTGAAACTTTCTTGATCTTATTGGCGCGAATCCAGTATCCAAACAGTAATATGCAAATGATGAGTGTTATAATTGCTTTAAAATGTAGAATAGCAAACATGCTGCAGTGTTTTACCTGATTACTTAGTCACTAAGCAACCTGCTCAGTCGATATGAAAATATGAATATTCTACTAATATTTGAAAACTTTTCGTCTTGTTCACACAAATTATACTCCCAAAGTCGAAATGTATTTTTTAAAATACAATTATTTAACGATCAGTATTATATGTATTTGAAATTGTAGAGTTTCAAACATGCGGCATTGTTTTACCTGATTACTCGAGCACCAAGAAACCTTCTTATTCAATGCAAACATCAAAGTTTCACCTATATTTTGAAACTTTCTTGATCTTATTAGCGTGGATCCAAGGTCCAAATAGTAATATGCAAATGATGAGTGTTATAAATGCTTTAAAATGTAGAATAGCAAACATGCGGCAGTGTTTCACCTGATTACTTAGTCACCAAGCAACCTGCTCAGTCAATATGAAAATACGAATATTCTACTAATATTTGAAAAAAAATTCGTCTTATTCGCACAAATTCTACTCCCAAAGTCGAAACGTGTTTTTAAAAAAACAATTATTTAATGATCAGTATTATATGTATTTGAAATGGTAGAGTTTCAAACATGCGGCAATGTTTTATCTTATTACTTGAGCACCAAGAAACCTACTTATTCCATGCAAACATCCAAGTTTCACCTATATTTTGAAACTTTCTTGATCTTATTAGCGAGATTCCAAGGTCTAAATGGTAATATGCAAATGATGAGTGTTATAAATGCTTTAAAATGTAGAATAGCAAACATGCGGCAGTGTTTTACCTGATTACTTAGTCACTAAGCAACCTGCTCAGTGAAATTGAGAATATGAATATTATACTAATATTTGAAAAAAAAAAATCGTCTTATTCACACAAATTCTACTCCCAAAGACGAAACGTGTTTGTAAAAACACTATTATTTAATGATGAGTATTATATGTAGTTGAAATGGTATATTTTCAAACATGCGGCAATATTTTACCTGATTACTTTAGCACCAAGAAACCTACTTATTCGATGCAAGCATCAAAGTTTCACCTATATTTTGAAACTTTCTTGATATTATTGGCGCAGATCCAGGGTCCAAACGGTAATATGCAAATGATGAGTGTTATCGATGCTTTAAAATGTAGAGTAGCAAACATGCTGCCGTATTTTATCGGATTACTTAGTCACTAAGCAACCTGCTCAGTCAATATGAAAATATGAATATTCTACTAATATTTGAAAACTTTTTCATCTTATTCACACAAATTCTACTCCCATAGTCGAAATGTGTTTTTATAAACACTATTATTTAATGATGAGTATTGTATGTAATTGAAATGGTAGAGTTTCAACCATGCCGCATTGTTTTACCTGATTACTTACACACCAAAAAACCTACTTATTCAATGCAAACATCAAAGTTTCACTTATATTTTTAAACTTTCTTGATCTTATTGGCGCGGATCCAGGGTCCAAACGATAATATGCAAATGATGAGTGTTATAGATGCTTTAAAATGTAGAATAGCAAACATGCGGCATTGTTTTACCTGATTGTTTAGTCACTAAGCAACCTGCTCAGTCAATATGAAAATATGAATATTCAACTAATATTTGAAAACTTTTTCATTTTATTCACACAAATTCTACTCTGAAAGTCGAAATGTGTTTTTAAAAACACTATTATTTAATGATGAGTATTATATGTATTTGAAATGGTAGAGTTTCAAACATGCGGCAGTGTTTTACCTGATTACTTGAGCACCAAGAAACCTACTTATTCGATGCAAGCATCAAAGTTTCACCTATATTTTGAAACTTTCTTGATCTTATTGGCGCGTATCCGGGTCCAAACGGTAATATGAAAACGTTGAGTGTTATAAATGCTTTAAAAAGTAGATTATTAAACATGCGGCAGTGTTTTACCTGATTACTTAGTCACTAAGCAACATGCTCCATCAATATGAAAATACGAATATTCTACTAATATTTAAAACTTTTTCATCTTATTCACACAAATTCTACTCCCTAACTCGAAACGTGTTTTTAAAAATACTATTATTTAATGATGAGTATTATATGTATTTGAAATGGTAGAGTTTCAAACATGTGGCAGTATTTTACCTGATTACTTGAGCACCAAGAAACCTACTTATTCGATGCAAACTTCAAAGTTTCACTTATATTTTGAAACTTTCTTGATCTTATTGGCGCGGATCCAGGGTCCAAACAGTAATATTCAAATGATGAGTGTTATAGATGCTTTAAAATGTAGAATAGCAAACATGCGACAGTGTTTTACCTGATTGCTTAGTCACAAAGCCACCTGCTTAGTCAATATGAAAATATGAATATTCAACTAATTTTTGAAAACTTTTGTGACGGACGGGAATTTCGCTCGATCCGAATCAGTCGTTAAACCGATCTAGACCGTTCGAAACCCCTGATCATTTTGAGAATAGGACAAATTTGAACGCAGACGGAAGAACATTTCATTGTTATTACAACAATACCATCAGATACAAGAATATACAGAGTATAAATGAATAAATTACATTCGATAAATATCAGAGATTACAATAAATTACATAGCAGCGGAAAATAATACAAAGAACAACTGAAAGTAATACACGGATACAGAGCTTTCCGAGCATCATTCCAGCTGTAAACTAGGATCCTGTGAATATAAATCTGCAAAACCAAAACTACTAGCTGCCCGTGTCGAAAATAGGGGCACCCAGAGTTTAGGTTAAAACAATAAACTCCAGGTCAGTCATGTGACTAGTGTGAGAACTAAAACAGTTATTTAAAACTTTACTTTAAAAGAGAGTGATTCAAGGGACCACGCCGTATAACACGGAACGGGTTTCCTCCCAAGAATACCAGTGCATAGAATAAATAGCGCAATGCTTTTTCGAAAAATGAAGCTATTACAAGACCCAGGCCCCATCACACAATGCAACGCAAGCCGGAGGATAGGGTTTTACCTTATAACAGCCAAACATGCTTGGTACGTTTAAAACAAATCATTTGGTACTATAATAAGTTTATAATGTCAAAACAATTTCAATCATAAATATAAATCATAGACGGCATAAGTGCCCCATACCACTATGTCGCCATACTAGTTCTATAATTAAAGCCGAAATACACGTATTGGAAATTGGATTTCCGTCATGAGTCGAGGCAAGGGGCAAGCTCCTCTCTGCTTCGAGACACTATAGCAAATGCTTAGGACTACGCACTCAAGGCAGCCACTTGGATCGGTTGGGTCTGTCCTCTCTTACGTTTGAGGATTATTTATTCCTGAACACACGTTTCCCGGTCCTTACAGACCTATAATCGAGGCTCCTCATTCCAACAACCACAAAGGTGAAAAGTATATAAATGTCAGGGATGGTAAGTCACTGACACCACCAAAGCTAGAAAGAAACGTCGTGTTCTCCCAACGGTCCGTATCCCATTTTTAACTCATACCGAGGTGTGAGGCTCACAAATTCACGTTATAAACAAAGCTATGCCACAAAGGCCGTGCTTTGATCATCAACCACAAGACTTTGCTTTTCAACAGAAGCCTTGATCCATGCAACTCAGTATGCCACACAGGCAATTCATGCCATGCAATTGATATCTATCGATATATAACCTCTAAGCTCGTACGTCTCAGAGAAGGGCGTTAAGCAAGAGAATAAATTCTCCGCCGCCAAACAGATATATATTTAGCAGAAATCAATCAACACAGAATAAAATCCAATGTCAGACACACAATCCATTTACAAGTTCGTTCTGGGTCTGAACGAAACCGGAGGCACTTTCCTCGCATATCCATCGATCTCCAAGTACGTCTGGACGACCACCAACTGATTCCCTCATCTTGGGTGTACAGCCCAATCAAGATCATCAGTAATCACCCAAACGATGTGAAGACTTCTGGTCTTCAACCACCTTCTTCATCTTCGACATATCGTCGAATCGGTTATTCAGAATACGTGTAAACCCGGCCTTTCCGAACAACCCACGTATATTAAAAACAAATGTTACACAAACACAACATACGCCTCATTCCAATTCATTAGTCATTAACCGTAAATCAGCAAGAGAAAAATTTCCCAAATATTAACCCCGAAGGCCGAAACCAACATCAGATCAATTACCAGGAAACTATTCTTCTTAACTAACCTACAGTTAGTTTCTAAATTTTAATTCTTAGGGAAAGGTTCCCATTAATTTTATCCAAGATAAATTCTTTAGAATTTATCCTTTAATCTTTCTTTGGATGTCGTTTCAAACCAAATTATGGTTTTTCCAAACTAGTTGAGATTAGCGAACCATACCGAGGTAATTATTTATTTTATTTCCCGATCCCAACCTATTCATCCCAAGAAGCAAAACTGGTAATACTCCATATCTAACACCGTGGTGTTATCGGTAAAATTAATTACCATTTCACGTTCAAATATAATTAAAGATTTAACTATCGCTTTGGAGCAAAACTGGTGATACTCCATTCTCGCTCATTTTTCAAATTTGATAATTTAAATTATCAATTCACATTTCAATCTAATTGTGGTTTCATTAAAACTCCTTTTTTTGGGTTAAAGAACTAATGTCATTTAAAACACAGTTCGCGATAAACCCAAATCACATTCTATTTATTATCGGGTTAAAGAACTAGTGTTATTTAAAACACCGTTCACGATAAACCTACAAATCAATTCTATTTAAAACTCATTTCAAATCCAATTTATTTATTTAAAAATAAATGGATTTTAATTTTAATTCAAAACTAGTTCATTTCGATAAAATCCATTTTTATCTTTTCAAGTATGGAGTTTTTCATCTCAATTTTTCCCAAATCATTTCGTATGATTTTATACAAATTATTGATATTTTTAATAGTTTTATCAAGGCCCGTACAGTCGATTTCCGTAACGGCCATCGAACTACACTTACAACGACCTTTACCAAATTTGATTTGGACGTATCTCCAAATCCAACCGTTAGATTTTGAATTTCTAATGTTCGTTAGAAAGCTCTTTTCGATACGAATCCAACGGTTCCGGTTTTAGGAGAATCCGACGGTCGGATCTCCCGTAATATCCGTTTGAAATAAATGGTTGAAATTCACGAACTGCCGCGGCGCGGCGCGTTCTATTCAGGCCATAATATTATATATATAATATATATAATATATATTTCGTCGATTTCTATTTAAAACGAATTTAATAAATAGTTTTGAATTCGTTTCAAAAATACAATTTCAACCTTTATTTCAAATTCAAATCAAAATTGAATTTTCTATTATGGATCCTTTTTACTTTCATTTCTATTTGATTTCAATTCAAATCGATTTTAATTCGATTCGAATTCATTTTCTTTTCAATTCAATTCAATTCGAATTCATTATATATTCACTTCAAATTCAATTTCTTTTCTATTCAAATCAAATTCCATTTCTTTTCTATTCAAATCAAATTCAATTTCTTTTCAAATCAAACTCATTATATATTCAATTCATTTTCTAATCAAATCAAATTCAATCAAATTCAATTTCTTTTCAAATCAAATTCAATTTAAATCAAATTCATTTTCTATTCAAATCAAACTCATTATATATTCAATTCAATTCGAATTCGTTTTATATTCGATTTAATTCAAATTGGTTTTCTATTCGATTCAATTCAAATTGGTTTTCTATTCGATTCAATTCAAATGGGTTTTCTATTCGATTCAATTCAAATTTAAAAACGAATGTAATCGATATAAATATCGTTCGCATCAAAATAGCGCATCTCTAATCAATACGGCTTTATATATTTCAATAATTCCTTTATTCTATTCAACAAATGAATATTTATTTTTGTCAACACACGACTAATCTCAACGAATGAGTACTGTCCACGTGTGACTATCTTTGTTATTTAATATATTTTATAAAAATTATGGTATTTATCGTTTGATTTAAAATCAAACTCCAACCGTAAATTAGTAAGAGAACGATTCCCTGAATATTAACCCCGAAGGCCGAAACCAACATCAGATCAACATCCAGGAGACCACTCATCTCATCTATTTTCCAGTTAGTTTCTAATTTCAAATATGATAAAGATGTAAATTTTATTGTTAAAATATTTCGTTCAACACATGACTAATCTCAACGGATGAGTACTGTCAACACATGAACCTTTATTTTATAATATTCTTTATTTTTCAAATGGGAATGAGGCCAAATCACTTACCATATAGCGTTAACTATATGGATTCCATACAACACATGTATATAATAGCAACGATAAATAATCAACCATCATCCAAAGTGCACTACACTGTATAAGCATCAAATATAGATGTCTAACGCTTATAACAGCCTGTCGATCCATCGATCGACATACAATTAAATAATTGGGATTAGTGTACCTAAATATCATCCCAACACCCGTGTGGGGTTTCAAACAATCAAACACAGATTTTATTTGTGTAGTTGGGCGATGTGTAAAATTTATCGACCCAATCAATATCATTCAAATAGGTGTACATAAACAAACCGTCCGGTTTGTAAATGAATATTTATTTATTCACATTCACTATATTCATATTTACGTTAAAAATTATATTTTTAACGATAGAACATTTTATTTCAACATATGAATTTCTATTCAGTTCATTTACACAATAAAATGATATTTTTATTTCTCTAACATATTTTAGAAAATTTCGGCGGCATAACGGTACGATACTAGAAACGGAAGGAGGCCTAGCCTTATCCCCGGTCTAGTGAAGGCCCACGCCATTCGCACATCAATCAGATCAATTTCATTTCAACAAACAATTCAATTCAACCCAAATAATCTAACCAACTACACAGCCAAAAAAACAAATCCATGGTGTGTGGACGATTTGTGTCGGGTGCTACTAAACACCATCTGCATCCTACTATATATATATAACTAGAAAAAGAAATTGAAGAGTGAGAAATTCTCACTGATAGTTATCCTAACTCCACGGCACTTCCTTTTGCAGAAACCTTCGTCGTTCTCGCCTTTTTGTCATCTTCGTTGCCCGTAGCCACTACATATATAAAAATCGAATTTTACTTCGCTATTCAATATATAAAAACCGAATTTTTACTTCGCTATTCAATATATAAAAATCAAATTTTTACTTCGCTATTATTTATGCAAAGATTTCGCCTTTTCAAATTAAAAGATTTCGCCTTTTCAAAAATATAGATTTCGCCTTTTCAAATTAAAAGATTTCGCCTTTTCAAAAATAAAGATTTCGCCTTTTCAAAAATATAGATTTCATTTTTACTGTTTCTATAATATAAAAATCATATTTTTAATATCTATACTATATAAAGATCATATTTTTAATCAACTACATATGTAAAAATCACGCCTTTCTCCATTTAAAAATATCGTCTTTCTTCCTTTAAAAATCTAAGGCCTTGTTTGGTTTCATTTTTAACTTTTAGTTTTTAGTTTTTAAACCTTATTTTCAGTTTTTCATTTTTAATGTTTTTAATATTTTGAAAAATATATTTGGTTCAACTATTTTGGAAAATTGATTTTGAGCTGAAAATTAAAAACGAGATACCAAAATAAAAATAAATATTTCAATAGTATAATTTGATTGCAAATGAATAAATAACATATTAATAGTATAATTTGACTGCAAATACATATATGGAAGTTGAAACAATAAACAACAAATAGTAACCCATTTCTTAATTATCACTTCACGTAATAGAAAACAAAAAACACAGACATCGCTATAAATACACAACAAATCATAAGGAATTAACTGTAATAGGGGAAAAAAAATACCATCCTTACTACGATATTTCTTAAACAATCACATCAGTATCTACCTAAATTAGTCTTGCAACTGCTATAACAATGTTATTTTCTTAAAAACAATTCTACTTTTGCGATAAAACATATGTAATCTAAACTGAACAATTAAAAAAGCATACGATACTACTTCTAAATAGCCTAATTCAAGCTTGTCTAGATTGAGATCCACACCTATGATCTTGGTTGCACCACGAACCCTTGAAACTTCAGCCCCTACAATCAAATACACATGTAAGTTATAACATTATATTTTAACCAACATAGTTAAAATGACAGTTGGCTGAGATATGAGAACTCAATAGCTTTCATAAGCACACATGTAAACACAGTAGAATGTACATGTACAAAGGAGAACAAATTAACATGCATGTAACATAAAACAAGCATTCATTTGGAACATTTTTGTTTCATATACATTAACAGGAGCTAATTTAGCAAAGTAGTTCATTGTCTAAACTTTATGTTTCTACAGGGACAAATTTCACAAATGGTTCTCACGCATATGCAGTGCTATCACTAACATTAACAGGAGCACAAATAATATAGCAACATGCTCATAACATAAAAAGAAGATAAACTATGCAGAGCCTATACAGACTAAACTAGCATGAACAAAAAACATAGCAACATGCTCATAAACAAATGAGAACAAAGCATAGCTCAACCACAAGAACAGAGCCTATATTGGAATAAAAACATCAATCACCATATTGGAATAAAAACAGCAAGAAACTGGACACAGAATTAATGATATTAGCTTTGAACTTGCATTAGACCAGATCAAACAATCGAGTTTTATGATGCTGCCACAGAATTAATGATATTAGCTTTGAACTTGGTAAATATGGTTGACATAATTATCAGCCATGTAAAAAGATTTGCATTATAAAACTGGGGTGATTTGCAGTTAAAAACTCAGTAAAAGGGAAAATGGACAAAATTAATGATTTTAATTTCCTATTAGAGATATTTGAACATGTCATTTAAAATCAAATATAAATGTGCGATAGCAATATATAATTATGTTTGAACATCTAATGTATCAAAAAGCATCTGCTGTACTGACAGAATAATGATAATAAATGGATGGAAGTTACATCCAAGGTTGGCATAAATGGACAACACACTAATTCTATGTTTTTATTTATGATAAAGCATTTTATTATGTTTGTAAATGAAAGAAACAGGTTCAGGAAAAGAAATAGTAAACATCATAAAACTCAGTGGCATACTACTTCAGAAACTCAAAGCAAATGACATGCAAAGTTCATAATCAATATTGCATTATGATAATCAACCATTCAAGGATTTCAACACATCTTTCAAAGTTAAGGGTCTTTTAATGATAATTGAAAAAAACTCCAAACTAGTAAGATCAAACTTTTTTGAAGAACTTGGATATATGTTAGTGTAAAACTACAAGCAGGACCAAGCAAACCTACATGAACATTGGTTAACCTGATCAATCTATGCTTTTTTTGCTGCATGGATGGCTTATGGATAAATTAATTATAGAGAATCTTCTGAAACGTAAGGGATGTCCATGAGTGACTGATAACTCTACAATGTTTTAATAAAATATTTCACAATATGACCAAGGATAATATCAGACCTATACCAAAAATTATTGGTAATTTCATAATATTTGGTACTCTTAACTATTTTGGTGCACGGTTAACTACTTTGGAACAATAACTTAACATATTTTGGGTAATTTTTTTTATTATGTCGACAATTGGAAGCTTAATATCAAACCAAGGAACTTCTACTGTACACTAACTAATGAAACGATGTTGATTACAACATTTACACGTTTGTCTCTAGACATGTGCACAAATAGAAAGCCATTAGCGAACCTCTTATGTATATTACAGAGATCAAAAGTGATTACTGACAGCTCTTTTAGCATTTTATTCGCACCAATCATTTTCAAAACTTGTTTCCACGTTCCAATTCTATCTTAGCTGAGCTACTGAACAAACCATCTAAACAACAAATAATTACATTATTCTTCCCTTGTTATTGTTTCAGAAATAAGTTTTACTGCATTTGACAAGTAATTATTTCCATCTTAGTGAGGACGGGTATGTCATAACAATGTAAAATTAGTGATTATACAAGTGTACTAAAATCCATGTTCATATCATGAAAGTATTAAACCCTAAATTGAACCGCACAGAACCAACATCCATAGCAAATTCCGGACATTGTAAATAGGTTCACACATCAGATTATAGCATTCATACAATACAAACGCGTGATATAAAAATGCAAACGTATGGTATTAAAATGCCTAAATCGATAATGTTCGCTAGCCCTAATTCACAAAAAAAGGGAAATCAACGTAAAATCATTTCCGCTTAACCTAGATGTTATTGGTTTGAAGGAAACGTCATAACTAACAAATAGAAATCGGATTTACCTGATATTGAATGATATCCGAAGATGGAGGCGATTTTCGTAGGGTTTGGAATATCGAAACTTGCGGCCGTCGAGTAGAATTGGACAAACAAACGTGTTTGCTTTATGTTTGAGTTTTGGGGTTTTGGGCTTTTCATCTTGGGCTGAAAACCGGGAAAATAGAGAAAAACTGTTTTTAAATTTCTTTAGTAAACCAGTTTTGAAAAATGGACTGTTTTTTAAAACGAGTTTTAGAAAATGATAACACAAACAAGTTTTCAATATTTTGCAGAATTGAAAACCAAAAATTTCTTGAAAATAGGTAACCAAACAGGCCCTAATCTTTTCTATTTTTAAAAATCTAATCTTTTCTATTTTAAAAAATCTAATCTTTTCTATCTTAAAAAATGTAATCTTTTCTATTTTAAAAATCTAATCTTTTCTATTTTAAAAATCTGACCTTATTTTTGATTCAAACCTTATATGTGTAAACAGTATTTTTTATTTCTATATACTCTATAAAAATTATATTTTTATTCTTTACATCTAATAAAAATCATATTTTTATTATCTTCCTTATATAAAAATTATATCTTGAATCTTTCTATGATATAAAAATTATATTTTTAACTTTCTCATAATATAAAAATTATATCTTTACTCTTCTACTATAATAAAAATCATATTTTTATTACTCTACTAATATAAAGATCATATTTTTCTAATGTTAAAAATCACTACTTTCATATGCTAGAAATCATTACTTTTCTACCACATAACCAAAATTTTAATAACACATTTAATTATAAATAAAAGCTTACAATTTCAAGTGGTTTTGGCAAATGGGGAGGGCCTTCGGCTGACCAAGGCGTCGGAGGAGGATGTAGGGAGGGCGTCAGGTGCTGACGAGGCTAAGGAGGCGTCTCTGGCGGCGGTAGGCTCAGGTCGGACGATGGTGGCGTCCAGGAGGTGCTCCGTTTGCTGTTGGTGGTGGCTAGGTCTTCAAATCGAATTGGGGCTGCGGTTTTAGGAGCGGACGGGGAAGAAGGAGGGAAGAGAGGGGGCACTGGCGAACGAAGGGGAGGTGCGGTGGCGTTGGCCACCCGTGGCGGCGGCGGTCGCATCCTGGAAGGGGCGCGATTCGTTCTCTTTTTTTTCTGTTCGATTTAAATTGAACGGGGGGGGGGGGGGGGGGGGGGCAGAAGTTAAAAGGAGAGGAGAGAGGAAGAGGTTTTATTTTGTTATATTTATTATTTTAATTTCAAAAAGTTGACTTTTACATACGACCTCTAAACGAGGCCCACCGCCTGTCGTCCTTAGCTAATTACCCCCATTCCAAACACAATGGGATATGTATCGTAGGCTGATTCGATCGTTTTGATCAGTTTCCGTTAAAATCAACATATAACGCTATATACTGAATCTAAACGCGTATTTCAATTTACTGGGGTCACATACTAACTCGAAAAATTCCATAAAAATATTTTCTAGCTTCGTATTAACGATACTGTCCTAACAAAACTAGTTTCGTCGAATTCTGAGACCGTTAGAAAAATGGCCAATTTCCAGTCGATTAAAATCAACTGAAACTGGTCAAACACGTTTTCCTTTGCCACGCTAACATATTGATTCGAAAAATTATGAAATTTGGAATCTAGCAATAATTTGACATCACAGACCCAACAAAAGTGGTTTCGTCGAAATCCGAGGTCGTTTGCAAAACGTCTATTTTTAAGGGCTTGAATTCCATAGCGACTATTCAGAATTTTCAGCTGGACATATCTTTTGATTCCCGCTATGAAATTTCGATTTTTCTGATTCGTTGGAAAGATATTCCCAAATAGATCCTAATGTTTTTGGTTTCACTAAAATCCGGATTGTTTTGCACCCGGTATGTTCAATTGAAGTTTGAAATCGAATTATCGAACTATCGCGCCTTTTTCAATTCTAATTATAATTATATATAAATATGTATATTCTAACGATGACGCGTATAAATATATACGTTCGAATTATATCCAAAATAAATTTCTCGTTAATATTATTTAAAATAATCCATTTTAAATGTTCAAAATTCACTAAAATTACCAAAATAAAAATTTTAAACTGGCTCAGAATTTCCGGGTTATTACAATTTTTTCGTCTTATTCACACAAATTCTACTCTCAAAATCGAAACGTGTTTTTAAAAACACTATTATTTAATGATGAGTATTATATGTATTTGAAATGGTAGAGTTTCAAACATGCGACAGTGTTTTACCTGATTACTTGAGCACCAAGAAACCTACTTATTCGATGCAAACATCAAATTTTCACTTATATTTTGAAACTTTCTTGATCTTATTGGTGCGGATCCTGGGTCCTAACGGTAATATGCAAATGATGAGTGTTATAGATGCTTTAAAATGTAGAATAGCAAATATGCGACAATGTTTTACCTGATTACTTAGTCACTAAGCAACCTGCTCAGTCAATATGAAAATATGAATATTCTACTAATATTTGAATACTTTTTCGTCTTATTCACACAATTTCTACTCCCAAAGTCGAAACGTGTTTTTAAAAACACTATTATCTAATGATCAGTATTATATGTATTTGAAATGGTAGAGTGAAACACCCCACCTCCGTTAAGGTCACTCTCAAAGGGAAAGCCTTAACTTTGGTGGAGGTTTTTAAGTACAAGTCACAGATAAACACAAGACAGATATAAACACATATATAAACAGTGGAAAAACCAACAGACTTTCATTTCATAAAATACGTGTTCATACAAAAACATTTCCATAATTGCCTCATAACACTTCCAAAACATTACAACATCATCACTGTCTTGATTATAACAAAGAAGCATAAAAACTTAAATAAAGCAACAAAAATACCCATAGTGATATCCAAAGCCATAGTCCGAACGATAGAGATCCAAACCAAACATCTACTATCTTGAAGCTTGCAAAGAGTCTGACTATGCTGGGTTGTTTCCTCCCTGTGAACCTTGGGGGGGGACAGAAGAAAAGAAGACGAAAGAAAAAACAGAGTCAGATATAAAGCCTAAGTAAATCTAGTGACTCTTCAGTATGTGAGTAAGAAAAAGGACATGATAGGTATAAACTGAAAACGGGAAAGTATCATAAGCTAAGGGAGTGTAGTTTGGAATCGAATATACTATCGCACCCACACTACATCTCTGCACCTACTTTAACGTTATTCCAACTGGCACCCCATGCTGAGGGTGAAGTGATCCCCTTTTCTAAAGATTGGCTCCTACTCGCGTAAACATAAGTGTCATACGACCCCTAAGAATTGTAGATACCTATGCTGGTCCCACCATGGGGTGTATCCAGTCCCATTGTGGCGGCCCGACACCATTCTACAATGCATAGGGTATACTACTGGTGTTCAGTGCCTTATTTGTCTGCTCCGAAGTGACGTGCACGTCCGCACTCTGTTAGAACCTACACTGCACCACACGCCGTCGCTTTGACCGCTTACAATCAGCCCAGTAATCGTGCCTCACCCTGCCTAGTTTCAGGATACCATGATTCCTAATTGGGTTACTGCTGAAACGGGTCCCTCGTTACTAGTGTTTTCTAGTCAAACATGTTAAATGGTTAAGTTTTTGTATCAACCTAACCCCACCCATCAATTCTTGTTAACATGTTGAATCTAGTTAAGTGTTTTTAGTTAACTTAACCCTACCATCTGTCCTTAGCCTCTTAAAGCATCGACCACTCACATTAGACAGATATTGTTACAGTTACTGGATGTGCCGGTCGGTTCCGTGCGGATTTACACCGTAACTCAGTCTAACCTCGGGTCCTTATTGGGCTCAGTACTTAACCACCCACATTGGATAGGTATTGTTGTGACTACTGGACAGCCGGGCGGGTCCGGGCAGGTTTACGTCACAACTCAATCCAACCTCGGGTTAAGCATATCGTATTTTCTAAATTTACATATTTGTCTCTTTTTATTTTTATATGTAAATGTTTATGGCCCAATTATCCAAATTCGTTATTCCCGCCTAAATGTCACTAGTCATTGGCATGTGCCAACATGCCAATACATGTATTTTATCTTAAACCAAACGTTTGTTTTTCCCCGTTTGTACGTACGCAACATAATAACATATGTTGGGCTTAACATTTCAGCCCAACCTATAAACATAAAGAAGGGAAAAATCAAGACATGAAATATTCTAGAATACAAAAAAGAGGCGTGGCGCATGAACTTGCAACATATCGTTTTAACTAACATAAATTATGGGTCATGTGAACCTGCATTCAAATCAGGGTATAACTAAATAGGTGTCACTTGAAATGGCATAATTTTTGACTTGCTTAGATGTGGGTTTAAACATATATAACTAGGCATAATGTCAAACACCAAACTAGCATGTTACATGTTCATAAAATGTCCACTTTTTGACACAACCCAAAGGTGTAAACTAACTTCAAATCAAGTAGTCTATTTTAACATAAAACTAATATAATTTGTGTAACCAAACGGTACTTATCTAAACCCAATTATACTTGCAAATAAACATAAGAATGCATTCATAGGTTTTGAGTCATGAAGGCATAAAAGGTCTCAAATCTAGAACATGTTTACATAAGCCTTAATTTAGACTTAGAGAATGTATACGGTCTGTGACGGCCCGCCCCGCACCAACCGACACTTACTCCAAAAGTGCGCTGTACACATGTCTAGTTAGCACGGAACGGGTCGTCAGAAGGAAAAGGAAGAAGGAAATGAACATACAAAGAACCTGTAGAATGTCTCACAGCGCATCGAACAAAATATAATAATAACATACTTGACATAAAACAAGAGAGACAGTGCATAAGCTGAAAATCAGAACTAAACATCAAAGCAGCGGAAATCCAAAATACAGCTTATTACAACTTTCAAACTGTCTCAAAGCAAAAGTAAGATAAATGAGGTACACTACTAATTCCCAAGTAGCGACCACCAATGACACAGGGAGAATGTGTATATATATATCATTCGTGGAAGCCTCCTGCCCGCCTCCGAATCAGCTACTCGCGCATCACCAGCTAACCTGTCTCTAGTCTGCTCGTGTGAGCACCCAGAGTAATAAGAGGAGAAATAAAACTCTGGGTCAGACATAAAGCCTGGTATGAGCGATAAGCATCTAAAGTGAACAATAACAGGTAGACTAAAACATACCTGAACCTGGACCTGCAACCAAAGAGTTAGCACTACATACCGTACAACACTCTAAGGTATCATATCAAACAATGTAAAGATACGGAGGTGGGGGAGGTGTGCATGTCATAATGAGGGAAAACAATCAAACATAACATCCATCCTCACATCTCTCACTCAGTGCATAAAGCATACGATATTCACCACTTCGATCACCCAACATTCCTTGCTACGATCACTTTGCCCCATGAAGTCATAAATGGCTTCACTGCACTGATAACGTAGCCACTAATTCCTCGCTATATCCACTTGCCCCATGGAGTTATTCACCCCATCTACGCTGGCTCATAGCCTTACCAATCCTTACTATGTCCACTTTCCCCATGGAGTTATTCACCCCATCTGCACTGGCTCATAGTCTTACTACGCATCACCTTGCCCCTCAGGTCATAATGACCCTACTGCACTGATAACGTAGTCTTGCTACCATCACCTTGCCCCTCAGGTCATAATGACCCTACTACACTGATAAGTAGCCCATCATTCATTTTTAGTGGTGAATCGAAGTTATGAACGTCGACAACTCCTTAGCACACGTCCCGCAGCAAAGCCCAACCGTGAAGTGAACTCATTGGTTCCCAACTGGTTCCGGGATCCTAAGCTCTAACTCCCATTTGGACTACCTTTGCATCTCGGGTTATTGGTCATCACCATCGAATCAGATCGGATCGGCTTCATCTCTCTGCATCGGATCGGATCGGGCTCATCTGGTTCGGAGTGCAGCTTTCCTCGTCTCCACGGTTCGGATCGAGTCACGCCATCATCTCGTGGTCACCCATTCGGATCGTGTCGTGGTCACCCCTTCGGATCGGGTCGTGATCACCCATTCGGATCGGGTCGGGGTTCCTTTATCAAGTCAGTTCGTGCTTTCCCCTACTGGTCGGGCCGGGTCGGGTGCAATTTCCCAAGTAGTCAGCTCGTGAGCTTCTGAAGTGAATCGGGTCGTGCTCCTCCCTTCGGATCGTGGCGCCTCATCAATCTGGATCGGGTCGTGGAGAGGATTCGCGATCGGGGGTGGACATGCGGATCGCTGTCCTCGGATCGGATCGTGGCATATGCCCACGATCGGTTCGGGTCGGGTAAAAGGGGTCTGATCTGATCCTGCCTGCAACTTCCTGCAGTTCTTCCAACGAGCAGTTTACGCCATTCGACGGCGTTTTCGACCATTCCAACCATTCTAATCAATCACAAAGCATACCATACAGTCATAGCAACATGCATGATCAACCACAAGCATCAAAACATCAATATGATAGGTAGAAATGGATCAAACATACCCAAAATCCCATACTTCCCCTTAAACATGTTTAGGTAAAACTAATGATAGGATTAGCAAATCTTAACCAAATTAACCCAAATTCATATCAGAGGTCTAAAACATCATTCCGAATTTTATAAACATTTTTCCAGAATTTTATCATGTTCAAATTGGCTAATTAACACTAATCACCCCTAATTAGTGCAAAACTATGCAAATCACTCACCTTAGCCACAAAATAAACTAAGATCTGATATAATTCTCTGATTTGATGCGAATTTCAATACCAAACAGCAGCTCCTTTGTTGATTTGGGGAAGATCCTCCTTGATTAGGGGTTGCTAAGCCAAATCCTTGACCAAAAGATGATTTGGAGGTGATTTAGAGGTTGGAGGCCATTTTTAGGGATCCTTGGTGATAAGTGGAGGCTAGAAAACCGAAATGGAATGATTCTCCATCTCATTTCAGCCCTCCCATAACCCTAATCCCGAAATGGGTTATGGGCCTACTCGCTAATCACCCGATTTGGCCCGGTTAAGCAGTTTTTCACCCTCCAAACCTTGTTTCAGCCATATCTCCCAAACGGTATATCCGTTTGGCTATTGTGACCACTCTACGGAAAGGTAAACCATCAATCGAATCTAATGGAAGTGGTTTCAGGTCAAAACTCCTTTCCAATCAAAAGTTATGGCCAAAACAGTACCAACTAGGGGCAAAATGGTCATTTAAAAATCAACAAAAATCACGAACATGGGAAATGACTCTGATAGATGTTTCCCAAAGTTACATGACCACAGGACTTCATACGGGAAAGAAATAAATATTCTACGATCCTATGATGTGTAGAATACGAGTCATTACACTCTCCCTCCCTTAAGAAATTTCGCCCCCGAAATTACCTAATCCAAACATACACAAAGGTTCCCGCATACCTATCAATCATGAAGCAACAATCAAACATGCAGAACAAGCTAAACAAGTCTATCCTAGCATGCGGAAAACTAAATCGCAAAGTAAATCTTACTAGGCAAAGAGTTCTGGATAAGCCTTCCTAATGCTCTCCTCTGTCTCCCAAGTACAATCATTCTCGTTCTCGCCCCACTGAACCTTGACTAGCTTCACCGCCTTCCTTCGAAGTTGCTTCGTATCGTGCCCCACAATACGAATCGGCTTGCGGTTCCCAACCGCCTCGGGTTCTACTTCGAAGTCCTCTAACTGATCAGGTGAAATAGTCACATCTGAGTCGTGAACGAACTTCCTTAGTTGGGAAACATGAAATACATTGTGAACTCCTTCCATCTTCTCTGGTAAGCCAACTCTATACGCCAAATTCCCAACTAATTCAACAACAGGGAATGGCCCAACAAATCTTGGTGCCAACTTGCCTCTCCTGCCAAATCGAATCACGCTCTTCAACGGAGAGATCTTGACGAACACCAAGTCACCAACGGAGAATTTCAAGTCTCTTCTCCTCTTATCAACATAACTCTTCTGCCTATCTTGAGCAGCTTTCATTCATTGTTGAATGACCTTAATCTTATCCGACGTTTCTCTCACCACATCTGGTCCAAGCACAAACTTCTCGCCAGTCTCTATCCAACATGATGGTGAGTTGCATGGTCTTCCGTACAAAGCTTCATATGGAGCCATACCGATACTGGATTGGTAGCTATTATTATATGCAAACTCTACTAGATGCAAATGGTAATCCCATGATCCACCAATATCCAATACACAAGCTCTCAAGAGATCTTCCAATATACGATTCACCCTCTCCGTCTGACCGTCGGTCTGAGGATGATATGCGGTACAGAGATGTAATCTTGACCCTAGAGCCTCTTGTAAGCTCTTCCAAAACCCACTAGTGAACAACGGGTCTCGGTCACTCACAATGCTTTTGGGTACTCCATGAAATCTCACTACCCACTTCATATACAATTCTGCCAACTTGGCTGCCGTTCTGGTCGATTTGACTGGTATAAATCTTGCGCTCTTAGTCAATCGATCCACAATTACCCAAATGCTATCATATCCCGATCTAGTCCTTGGTAGGCCATCGATGAAGTCCATCGAGACTTGCTCCCATTTCCATTCGGGAATTTCTAATGGTTGGAACAACCCACTAGGCTTCTTTTGCTCGGCTTTAACTAACTGGCAATTCATGCATTTGGATATAAACTTCCCAACGTCTCCTTTCATCCCTCCCCAGTAGTAGGTCTGTCTCATGTCTCGATACATCTTATTGCCACCGGGATGTATAGTCAGTTTTGAGTGATGACATTCTCGAAGCACTTCATCTCTCAAACCATTCACGTTGGGTACAACTAATCTTCCATTCTTTCGAAGCCATCCATCTCGATCAAGCCCATACACATTTACCTCCTCATCGATACCCATCTCTAACTTGGAGATGATTTCTAATAGATTAGGATCGTCCCTCTGGCTAGAACCAATCCGCTCTATTAAAGTGGGTCTGATCGTCAAACTAGCTAGCATAACTGGATCCAATTCGCACTTTGGTCTGAAATCAAACCCCGCGATATAATCCAATTGCATCCATTCAAGAAACATTGCCCCTAAGCTGGCATGTCTCCTACTCAAGGCATCGGCTACTGCATTACCTTTCCCTGGTGTGTATGCAATATCAAAATCATACGAAGCCAAGAACTCTAACCATCTCTGCTGACGGAGATTCAAATCTTTCTGGGAGAAGAGATACTTTAACGATTTATGATCGGTAAACAACTCGAATCTTTCTCCCAAGAGATAATGTCTCCACATCTTCAGCGCAAACACAATCGCTGCCAATTCCAAATCATGGGTAGGATACTTCTTCTCATGCGGCTTTAACTGTCGACTAGCATAAGCTACAACCCTACCTCCTTGCATCAATATTGCACCCAGTCCGGTACCACAAGCATCCGTGTATACCGTCATCTCTTCATTCCCTTTAGGAATGACTAACACTGGCGCACGCGTCAACCTCTCTTTTAGACTCTTAAAGGCATCCTCACACACTCCTTCCCAGACGAAGGACTGATTCTTCTTAGTCAACTGAGTCAACGGTGCTGCAATCTTGGAGAAGTCATGGATAAACTTACGATAATATCCAGCTAATCCCAAGAAACTTCTTACATCTGTCGCATTCTTGGGTGTAGGCCAATCCTGTACCGTAGCCACCTTTGCAGGGTCCACGGCAATACCACTCTCTGAAACAACATGACCCAAGAATCTTACTTCCCTTCTCCAAAAATGACACTTAGAGAATTTCGCTTTCAATTGGTGTTTCCTCAACACCTCCATCACTATCCTCAAGTGTCCCTTGTGTTCTTCTTCTGTCCTTGAGTAAACAAGGATATCATCCACGAACACAAGAACAAACTTATTTAACTGATCTCTGAATACTCGATTCATAAGATCCACAAAATAGGCTGGTGCATTGGTCAACCCAAATGGCATGACCAACCACTCATAAAATCCAGACGGCGTCCTAAATGCCGTTTTCGGAACACTCTCATCTGCTACTCGAAGCTGATGAAATCCTGTCGCGAGGTCCAACTGGGAGAACACTCTAGCTCCTTCCAGTTGATCAAATAAATCATCTATCCGCGATAGAGGATACTTATTCTTCATCGTCACCTTATTCAACTCGCGATAGTCCACACACAACCGAAGGGAACCATCTGCCTTAGTGGCAAACACAGCTGGTGCTCCCCACTCGGAGACACTCCTTCTAATAAATCCCTTCTTCAAAAGATTGCTGACTTTCACCACAATCTCTCGCTGCTCTCTTGGTGCCATACGACGAAGTGGCATCACTATTGGTCTGGCATCTTTCACTAAATCAATACGGAACTCAATCTCTCGGTGTGGTGGAAGCCGGGTCACCTCCTCGAAGACGTCCGGATACTGGCCAACCACTGGCACATCTGACAACTCATCCTGCGGGATGTAGAGGGAATTTACAAAACTAGCCATAACCCCATCACTAGGTAGACTACCAAACACTACCCTCCGCCCATCATCCGCCCTCACTGTCACCGAAAAGCCCTCACAGTCTACCACCACCCCGTATCTTTGGAGCCAATCGACTCCCAATATAATGCCATACCCAGTAAAGCCCAAAACAAAGCAATCACATACAAACATACATCCATGACTCGATAAGACCAAATTCCTGCAAATCATACTAAGGCTAGTCGAACCACCAATTGGGTTCGTCACTATCAATGGCCTATCGACTATCTCGGGTTCTAGTTCCAACCTATCTACCAGGTCACTAGATATGAAGGAACGGGAAGCCCCAGTATCAAAAAAAACAACTCGAACTGGTATATCATAAATAGAAAGCATACCTTGAATAACAACATTCTTTCCTTTCTCCGCCGCAGTTGGGGCATTCGACGAAGAAGGAACAGCATCAATAGCATATGCTTTCACAATCTGCTTCTCCTTAAGAGGTTGCGGACACTTGTCCTTGAAATGTCCCACTTGACCATAGTTGAACCACTTCTTATCCGCTGGCTTGGTCCGACAATCTTTAGCATAATGGCCCTTCTTTCCATAGCTGAAGCACTCAACATCCTTCTTGCTCTTTTTCTGGCCACCTTTTGATTGGTCCTGCTTCCTCTTATTCTGAGAATTATTCTTACCTCCACCGCCTGCTTGTGGCTTTGGCCCTTCTGCAGATGCAGCCTCAGTCTTTGACTTAGGGTAAAGGCTTTCTGATCTCAAAGCTTTCCCCACAATCGATTCAAAAGTCTCATCGATGTGGTTAATGAGCCTCTCCCCCAAGTACCCATCCAGACCAGTAATGAACTTCTCATTCTTCTTTTCAAGAGTATCGATAAGAGACAGTCCATACTTCGACAAAGTGTCGAACTCAGCAATATAATCAGAAACTGCCCTTCCGTTCTGCTTGAGTTCCAAGAACCTCTTAAACAACACTGACTTCTGGGCAGCTGGGATAAACTTCTCGCTAAAGCGAGCCTTGAACTGATCCCAAGTAACCTGATCCTCTGGAGTAGCTGTTCTAATGGCATTCCATCAATTCATCGCTCACCCTTGCAGTTGACGAGACGCTAGCCTTCTCTTCATCGCATCCTCAAGACCCAAGTCATCAAAGATACGGTCACAGCTATCCATCCAGTCCTGAACATCTGTGGCCGACTCCGTTCCGTGGAACGGCTTCCCACCAAGATTAGTGTAATCTTTGCACAACTTGGTGAAATCGACCCTAGGCACCTGCACTACTGGGCCAACACCAACTCCGGGATTGGGAATTTCCCCTTGCACTTCTCTGAGCATGTCTCTCATGAGGTTAGTAAACATAGCCCTCATGCCAGCGGCATTCCCTTGGTTGGTCCCTCTACCAGCACCCCTCGTGTCTCGGCTCATCGTTAATCTGTAAAAAGGGAAACGATTAACGACCCCATAGTGGTGCTAGTGCAGTGCGACTTCATCTTTATACTACTAATAGTATATACACACATAGCTTTTGAAAACCAAAGTAATCACAAATACGCGCTCTCATATACGTACTATCTCTCCCTAGTGTCTTTCCCTAGGTTAACTACGCAACCTAGAGCTCTGATACCAAGTGTGACGGCCCGCCCCGCACCAACCGACACTTACTCCAAAAGTGCGCTGTACACATGTCCAGTTAGCACGGAACGGGTCGTCAGAAGGAAAAGGAAGAAGGAAATGAACATACAAAGAACCTGTAGAATGTCTCACAGCGCATCGAACAAAATATAATAATAACATACTTGACATAAAACAGGAGAGACAATGCATAAGCTGAAAATCAGAACTAAACATCAAAGCAGCGGAAATCCAAAATACAGCTTATTACAACTCTCAAACTATCTCAAAGCAAAAGTAAGATAAATGAGGTACACTACTAATGCCCAAGTAGCGACCACCAACGACACAGGGAGAATGTGTGTATATATATCATACGTGGAAGCCTAAAGCCCGCCTCCGAATAAGCTACTCGCGCATCACCAGCTAACCTGTCTCTAGTCTGCTCGTGTGAGCACCCAGAGTAATAAGAGGAGACATAAAACTCTGGGTCAGACATAAAGCCTGGTATGAGCGATAAGCATCTAAAGTGAACAATAACAGGTAGACTAAAACATACCTGAACCTGGACCTGCAACCAAAGAGTTAGCACTACATACTGTACAACACTCTAAGGTATCATATGAAACAGTGTAAAGATACGGAGGTGGGGGAGGTGTGCATGTCATAATGAGGGAAAACAATCAAGCATAACATCCATCCTCACATCTCTCACTCAGTGCATAAATCATACGATATTCACCACTTCGATCACCCAACATTCCTTGCTACGATCACTTTGCCCCATGAAGTCATAAATGGCTTCACTGCACTGATAACGTAGCCACTAATTCCTCGCTATGTCCACTTGCCCCATGGAGTTATTCACCCCATCTGCGCTGGCTCATAGCCTTACCAATCCTTACTATGTCCACTTGCCCCATGGAGTTATTCACCCCATCTGCGCTGGCTCATAGTCTTACTACGCATCACCTTGCCCCTCAGGTCATAATGACCCTACTGCACTGATAACGTAGTCTTGCTACCATCACCTTGCCTCTCAGGTCATAATGACCCTACTGCACTGATAAGTAGCCCATCATTCATTTTTAGTGGTGAATCGAAGTTATGAACGTCGACAACTCCTTAGCACACGTCCCGCAGCAAAGCCCAACCGTGAAGTGAACTCATTGGTTCCCAACTGGTTTCGGGATCCTGAGCTTTAACTCCCATTTGGACTACCTTTGCATCTCGGGTTATTGGTCATCACCATCGAATCGGATCGGATCGGCTTCATCTCTCTGCATCGGATCGGATCGGGCTCATCTGGTTCGGAGTCCAGCTTTCCTCGCCTCCACGGTTCGGATCGAGTTACGCCATCAGCTCGTGGTCACCGATTCGGATCGTGTCGTGGTCACACCTTCGGATTGGGTCGTGATCACCGATTCGGATCGGGTCGGGGTTCCTTCTTCAAGTCAGTTCGTGCTTTCCCCTACTGGTCGGGTCGGGTGCAATTTCCCAGGTAGTAAGCTCGTGAGCTTCTGAAGTGAATCGGGTCGTGCTCCTCCCTTCGGATCGTGGCGCCTCATCAATCTGGATCAGATCGTGGAGAGGATTCGCGATCGGGGGTGGACATGCGGATTGCTGTCCTCGGATCGGATCGTGGCATATGCCCACGATCGGTTCGGGTCGGGTAAAAGGGGTCTGATCCGATCCTGCCTGCAACTTCCTGCAGTTCTTCCAGCGAGCAGTTTACGCCATTCGACGGCGTTTTCGACCATTCCAACCATTCTAATCAATCATAAAGCATACCATACAATCATAGCAACATACATGATCAACCACAAGCATCAAAACATCAATATGATAGGTAGAAATTGATCAAACATACCCAAAATCCCATACTTCCCCTTAAACATGTTTAGGTAAAACAAATGATAGGATTAGCAAATCTTAACCAAATTAACCCAAATTCATATCAGAGGTCTAAAACATCATTCCGAATTTTATAAACATTTTTCCAGAATTTTATCAAGTTCAAATTTGCAAATTAACACTAATCACCCCTAATTAGCCATAATTAGTGCAAAACTATGCAAATCACTCACCTTAGCCACAAAAAAAACTAAGATCTGAAATAATTCTCTGATTTGATGCGAATTTCAATACCAAACAGCAGCTCCTTCGTTTATTTGGTGAAGATCCTCCTTCATTAGGGGTTGCTAAGCCAAATCCTTGACCAAAAGATGATTTGGAGGTGATTTAGAGGTTGGAGGCAATTTTTAGGGATCCTTGGTGATAAGTGGAGGCTAGAAAACCGAAATGGAATGATTCTCCATCTCATTTCAGCCCTCCCATAACCCTAATCACGAAATGGGTTATGGGCCTACTCGCTAATCACCCGATTTGGCCCGGTTAAGCAGTTTTTCACCCTCCAAACCTTGTTTCAGCCATATCTCCCGAACGGTAAGTCCGTTTTGCTATTGTGACCACTCTACGGAAAGGTAACCCATCAAACGAATCTAATGGAAGTGGTTTCAGGTCAAAACTCCTTTCCAATCAAAAGTTATGGCCAAAACAGTGCCAACTAGGGGCAAAATGGTCATTTAAAAATCAACAAAAATCGTGAACATGGGAAATGACTCTGATAGATGTTTCCCAAAGTTACATGACCACTGGACTTCATACGGGAAAGAAATAAATATTCTACGATCCTATGATGTGTAGAATACGGGTCATTACACGGTCCATCGACATAAACATAAAGGTGCCAAATTCTAGTTTTTGCCACAAACTTGCAAGTGTTATCATTTTTATATACAAATGTCCAATAGGCTTGCATCATTCAATTTATGCCACAAATATCAATACACAAATCATGACAGAACCATCGCAATACACAGAATTTACATCATTATTATACAATAGAAAAACCCCAATTTCATTTACATCGAATCATATCTTAATTTCTATTCACATCGGAAAAACCACTATACTTACAGCGTATGACGAATCTTGAATTCTGGATTCTGAGTTCTGAAATTGAGATGCGTCCCTTTGGGTATATAAACGTTGTTAGAATCTTGTTTTAGAAGTAGATTTGTATTAACTTTGTTCATCTCTTAAGCGGCGGCTACTCCATGTCTCCTTCCAGCAGCATGACGACACCAAGCTCTAATTTATATGTGAATTTTGGTTGGAGTCTTAGGTTGTATTTATAGAATTTGAAATTGATTTGAGCCGTCAGATAATCACAGGCGAATCTGGACCATTCACTTCGAGAGGAGCCAATCAAAATGTGACAAGTCAGCCCTAGTGGCACACCAGAGCTCAGAAAATCAAACAGAACCCGACCAGGCCAACCAGGGCCAAACCAGGTCGACTGGGTAGGTCGACCCCCAGGTCAGCACTATGGTCGACCTGGTTAGGGGCAGGTCGACCACATGGTCGACCCCCAGGTCAGCACTATGGTCGACCTGGTTAGGGGCAGGTCGACCACATGGTCGACCCCCTGGTCGACTTGGCTCTGGGCGGGAAATTTCCCGCCTTGCCCTTCTGTGTTTGAAATTTGAATTTTCTGAAATCTGTTTGAATTTTTAAATTAATTCTGAAACTTCGGAAGGCCATATCTCCTTCATACGGAGTCCGATTTACGCAAACTCGGACTCTATCTTAAGCAGAAATTCGAGACGAACGCAATGGCATCACCCGTTTCCCTTAATTCTTTCATCTTGAATTAATTAAACTTTAAATTTGTTAATTTTAATGTTAACAGAAAATTCGGGGTGTTACATAGAGTTTCAAACATGCGGCAGTGTTTTGCCTGATTACTCGAGCTCCAAGAAACCTACTTATTCGATGCAAACATCAAAATTTCACTTATAGTTTGAAACTTTCTTGATCTTATTGGCACGGATCCAGGGTCCAAACGGTAATATGCAAATGAATAGTGTTATAGATGCTAAAAAATATATAATAACAAACATGCGGCATTGTTTTACCTGATTACTTAGTCACTAAGAAACCTGCTCAGTCAATATGAAAATATGAATATTCTACTAATATTTGAAAACTTTTTCGTCTTATTCACACAAATTCTACTCCCAAAGTCGAAACGTGTTTGTAAAAACACTATTATTTAATGATGAGTATTATATGTATTTGAAATGGTAGAGTTTTAAACATGCAGCAGTGTTTTACCTAATTACTTGAGCACCAAGAAACCTACATATTCGATGCAAACATCAAAGTTTCACCTATATTTTGAAACTTTCTTGATCTTAATTGTGCAGATCCAGGGTCCAAAAGGTAATATGCAAATGATGAGTGTTATAGATGCTTTAAAATGTAGAATAACAAACATGCAGCCGTATTTTATCGGATTACTTAGTCACTAAGCAACCTGCTCAGTCAATATGAAAATATGAATATTCTACTAATATTTGAAAACTTTTTCGTCTTATTCACACAAATTCTACTCCAAAAGTCGAAATGTGTTTTTAAAAACACTATTATTTAATGATGAGTATTGTATGTAATTGAAATGGTAGAGTTTCAAACATGCAGCAGTGTTTTACCTGATTACTTAAGCACCAAAAAACCATTTTATTCAATGCAAGCATCAAAGTTTCACTTATATTTTGAAACTTTCTTGATCTTATTGGTGCAGATCCAGGGTCCAAACGGTAATATGCAAATGATGAGTGTTATAGATGCTTTAAAATGTAGAATAGCAAACACGCGGTAGTCATTTACCTGATTACTTAGTCACTAAGCAACCTGCTCAATCAATACGAAAATATGAATATTCTACTAATATTTGAAAACTTTTTCGTCTTATTCACACAAATTCTACTCCCAAAGTCGAAACGTGTTTTTAAAAACACTATTATTTAATGATGAGTATTATATGTATTTGAAACGGTAGAGTTTCAAAAATATGGCAGTGTTTTACCTGATTACTTGTGCACTAAGAAACCTACTTATTCGATGCAAACATCAAAGTTTCACTTATATTTTGAAACTTTCTTGATCTTATTTGCACGGATCCAGGGTCCAAACAGTAATATGCAAATGATGAGTGTTATAGAAGCTTTAAAATGTAGAATAACAAACATGCGACTATGTTTTACCTGATTACTTAGTCACCAAGCCATCTCTGCTCAATCAATATGAAAATATGAATATTCTACTAATATTTCGAAACTTTTTCGTCTTATTCACACAAAATTTACTCCCAAATCAAAACGTGTTTTTAGAAACACTATTATTTAATGATGAGTATTATATGTATTTGAAACGGTAGAGTTTCAAACATGCGGCAGTGTTTTACCAGATTACTTGAGCACCAAGAAACCTACTTATTCGATGCAAACATCAAAGTTTCACATATATTTTGAAACTTTCTTGATCTTATTGGCGCAGATCCAGCGTCCAAACTGTAATATGCAAATAATGAGTGTTATAGATGCTTTAAAATGTAGAATAGCAAACATGCGGCAGTGTTTTACCTGATTACTTAGTCACTAAGCAACCTGCTCAGTCAATATGAAAATATGAATATTCTGCTAATATTTGAAAACTTTTTCGCCTTATTCACACAAATTCTACTCCCAAAGTCGAAACGTGTTTTTAAAAACACTATTATTTAATAATGAGTATTATATGTATTTGAAATGGTAGAGTTTCAAACATGCGGCAGTGTTTTACCTGATTACTTGAGCACCAAAAAACCTACTTATTCGATGCAAACATCAAAGTTTCACCTATATTTTGAAACTTTCCTGATCTTATTGGCGCGGTCCAGGGTCCAAACGGAAATATGAAAATTATGAGTGTTATAGATGCTTTAAAATGTAGAATAGCCAACATGCGGCAGTGTTTTACCTGATTATTTAGTCACTAAGCAACCTGCTCAGTCAATATGAAAATATGAATGTTCTACTAATATTTGAAAACTTTTTATTCTTATTCACACAAATTCTACTCCCAAAGTTGAAACGTGTTTGTAAAAACACTATTATTTAATGATCATTATTATATGTATTTGAAATGGTAGAGTTTCAAACATGCGGCAGTGCTTTACCTGATTACTTGAGCACCAAGAAACCAACTTATTCGATGCAAATATCAAAGTTTCACTTATAATTTGAAACTTTCTTGATCTTATTGGCACAGATCCAGGGTCCAAACGGTAATATGCAAATGATGAGTGTTATAAATGCTTTAGAATGTAGAATAGCAAACTCGCGGCAGTGTTTTACCTGATTACTTAGTCACAAAGAAACCAGCTCAGTCAATATGAAAATATGAATATTCTACAAATATTTGCAAACTTTTTCGTCTTATTCACACAAATTCTACTCCCAAAGTTGAAATGTGTTTGTAAAAACACTATTATTTAATGATTAGTATTATATGTATTTGAAATGGTAGAGTTTCAAACGTGCGGCAGTGCTTTACCTGATTATTTGAGCACCAAGAAACCTACTTATTCAATGCAAACATCGAACTTTCACGTATAATTTGAAGCTTTCTTGATCTTATTGGCGCGTATCCAGGGTCCAAACGGTAATATGCAAATGATGAGTGTTAAAGATGCTCTAAAATGTAGAATAGCAAACATGCGGCAGTGTTTTACCGGATTACTTAGTCACTAAGCAACATGCTCAGTCAATATGAAAATATGAATATTCTACTAATATTTGAAAAGTTTTTCATCTTATTCACACAAATTCTACTCCCAAAGTCGAAATGTGTTTTTAATAATACTATTGTTTAATGATGAGTATTATATGTATTTGAAGTGGTAGAGTTTCAAACATGTGGCAGTGTTTTACCTGATTACTTGAGCACCAAGAAACCTACTTATTCGATGCAATTATCACTTATATTTTGAAACTTTCTTGATCTTATTGGCACGGATCCGGGGTCCAAACGGTAATATGTATAACAACAAGGAATTTCGCTCGATCCGAATCAGTCGCTAAACCGACCAAGACCGTTCGAAACCCCTAATTGTTTTGAGAACACGACAAATCAGAACATAGACAAAAGAACATTTCATTGTTAATTACAACAATTCCATCAGAATACAAGAATATGCAGAGTATAAATGAATAAAATACATTCGATAAATATAAGAGATTACAATAAATTACATACAAGCGGAAAATAATACAAATCACAACTGAAGGAGATATACGGATACAAAGCTTTCCGGATATCGTTCCAGCTGTAAACCAGGTTCCTGTGAAGATAAATTTGCAAAACCAAAACTACTAGCTTCCCGTGTCGAAAATAGGGGCACCCAGAGTTTAGGTTAAAACAATAAACTCCAGGTCAGTCATCTGACTGGTGGGAGAACTAAAACAGTTATTAATCTTTATTTTTAAAGTTAGCTAAATCAAGGGACCACGCCGTATAACATGGAACGGGTTTCCTTCCAAGAATACCAGTGCATAAAACAACAGCGCAATGCTAAATAATGAACAATTAAGCTATTATAAGACCCAGGTCCCATCACATAATGCAACGCAAGCCGGAGGATAGGGTTTTCCCTTATAATAGTCAAAGAATGCTTGATACGTTAAAACAAATCATTTGATACTATCATAAGTGCATAGTGCATAGAAATTTTTTAGTCATAAGTATAAATCATAGACGGCATGGGTACCATATATCATGTCGCCATACTAGTTCTACAATTAAAACCGCAAAATCACGTATTTGGAAATTGGATTTCCATCTGTGAACCGAGGCAAAAGATAGTCCTGACCGAATTTGAGACTCTCTAGCCCGAGCCTCAGGATCAGAGCTCGAGTGACCCTAGGAGCGACATGGCCGGTCCAACGATGTGGATTAAAATTCCTGAACACTGCATTTCGCCGCCCTTTGCAGCGTAAGTCTGGTCCGTCTACCAACCAGAATGCATCGCCCGAAATCGATATAACCGAGGTGCCTCGCAACAGCAACAACCACACAGGTGAAAAGTATATAAATGTCAGGGCTGGTAGGTCACTGACACCACCCTAGCTAGAAGGAAACGCATGCTCTTCCTGAGGTTCTCTCCCGTTTCTGGTTCACAACCGGGGTGTGAGGCTCGCGAATTCACGTTACACAAAGCTACGCCACAAAGGCCATGCTTTGATCATCAACCACAAGACTTTTCTTTTCAACAGAAGCCTGGATCATTTGCATCTTAGCATGCCACACAGGCAAACCACTCTATGCAACCGATATCAATCACATAGAATTAAATCCGATGTCAGACACACAGTCCATATAAGTCCGTTCTGGGTCTGAACGAAACCGGAGGCACTTTCCTCGCATATCCATCGATCTCCAAGTACGTCTGGACGATCACCAACTGATTCCCTCATCTTGGGTGTACAGCCCAATTATGATCATCAGTAATCACCCAAACAATGTGAAGATTTCCGGTCTTCGACCACCGTCTTCATCTTCGACTTATCGTCGATTCAGTTATTCAAAATGGGATAAACCCGGTCTTTCTGAATAACTCGCGTATATAATATAAAAGTGTTACACAAACACAACATACGCCTCATTCCAATTCATCAGTCAGTAACCTTAAACTAGTAAGAGAACAATTCCCCAAATATTAACCCCGAAGGCCGAAACCAACATCAGATCAATACCCAGGAAACCATTCATCTTAACCAACCTACAGTTAGTTTCTAAATTTCACATTCCTAGGGAATGGTTCCCATTAATTTTATCAAAGATAAATTATTTAAAATTTATTCTTTAATCTTCTTTTGAATATCATTTTAAACCAAATTATGGTTTATCCAAACTAGTCGGGATTAACGAACCATACCGAAGTAATCAATTGTTAAATTTCCCAACCCCAACCTATTCATCCCATGAAGAAAACTGGTAATACTTCATATCTAACACCACGGTGTTATCGGTAAATTCAATTACCTTTTCACGTTCAAATCTAATTAAAGATTTAACTATCGTCTGGAGTAAAACTAGTGATACTCCATTCTCGACCATTTCTTGAATTTGATAATTTTAATTATCAAATTCACTTTTCAATCTAATTAAAGATTCATTAAAACTCTACTTAGTTTTAATCATTAACTGGGTTAAAGAACCAATGTCATTTAAAACACAATTCATGATAAACCCAATATCATATCACATTTAAATCAGTCCCTAACCGTAAATTAACAAGTGAGCAATTCCCTAAGTATTAACCCCGAAGGACGAAACCAACATCAGATCAATACCCAAGAAACCATTCAACTTAACTAATCTTTAGTTAATTTCTGATTTTCTTAACTCAATTGGGTCTAAGAACAGTAATATTAAAGATACCGTTCACGAAACCCAAAATCACATTCCATTAATTATCGGGTTAAAGAACAAATGTTATTTAAAACACCGTTCACGATAAACCCAAAAATCAATTCCAATTCAATTCCAATTAAATATTATTTAATTGGTACCCTTCATTAAATCTAAACAAAAAGATTTAATCTTTTTCACAACTGGGTTTAAGAACAGCGCTAATGAAGACACCATTCACGACAAACCCAAATCACATTTGATATTAAATACAAGGCTCTGAATAGAAAATATATCGGCTTATATTCAATATCAAATTCTACGACCAACAAATATCGTATTGGAAATAACGATATAAATATATCTTCCAAATTTCCATAACAATATATGTATAATCACAAAATCCCACATCGAAATATTCCGAAGATTATTTAGATTCAAATCCATTTCCAATTATATATTGAAAATTCTGGTTATTTTCAAAAACATTTCAAATCCAATTTATTTATTTTGAAAATAAATGGATTTTAATTCTAGTTCAAAACTAGTTCATTTCGATAAAAATCTATTTTTATCCTTTCAAATATGGAGTTTTTCATCCCAATTCTTTCCAAATCATTTCTTATGATTCTACACTAATTATTAATATTTTTAATAATTTTGTCAAGGCCCGTACAGTTGATTTCCATCCACGGCCATCGAACTGCACTTACAGCGACCTTTTCCAAATTTGATTTGGACATAATTCCAAATCCAACCGTTAGATTTCTAATTTATTATATTCGTTAGAAAGCTCTCCTCGATACGAGCCTAACTGTTCCGGTTTTAGGAGAATCCGACGGTCGGATCTCCCGTAATATCAATTCGAAGTCAATGGTCGAAATTCACGAACTGCCGCAGCGCGGCGCGTTCTATTCAGGCCATTATATTATATATATATATAATGTATATTTCGACGATTTCTATTTAAAACGTATTTTATAAATCGTTTTAGATTCCTTTCAAATCGATTTCAATTCAATTTCAATTTAATTCGAATTTCAATTCAATTTCAATTTAATTCGAATTTCAATTCATTTCAATTTATCATATTTTGAAATCACTTTCAATGTTCATTATAAAATGTATAAAATCGATATAAATATCATTCACGTTAAAATAGTGCATCTCTAATCAACACGGCTTTATATTTTTCAAAAACTTCGTTATTCTATTCAACAAATGAATATTTATTCTATTCAACACATGTATCTACATTTCTTTCAACACATGACTAATCTCAACAAATGAGTACTGTCAACACGCGACTATTTTTGTTATTTAATATAATTTATAAAAATTATGGTAACTATCGTTTGATTTCAAACCAGACTCCAACCGTAAATTAGTAAGAAAACGATTCCCTAAATATTAACCCCGAAGGCCGAAACCAACATCAGATCAATATCCAGGAGACCACTCATCTTAACTATTTTCCAGTTAGTTTCTAATTTTATATATGATAAAGATGGAAATTTTGTTGTTAAAATATTTCGTTCAACACATGACTAATCTCAACGAATGAGTACTGTCAACACATGAACCTTTATTTTATAATATTCTTTATTTTTCCAATTGGAATGAGGCCCAATCAATTACCATATAATGTTAATTATATGGATTCCATACAACACATGTATATAATAGCAACGATAAATAATCAATCATCATCCAAAGTGCACCACACAACTGCATAAGCATTAAATATAAATAATTAACGCTTACACAGTCTGTCAATCAATCGATCGACATACAACCAATTATTGGGATTAGTGTATGTTGTATATTATCCCAATACCCGTGTGGGGTTTCAATCAATCAAACACAGATTTTATTTGTATAGTTGGGCGATGTGTAAAATTTATCGTCCCAATCAATATCAGTCAAATGTGTGTATATAAACAAATCATCCGATTTGTTTATAAATATTCATTTCATTTTATATACACGTTCAAAATTCCATTTTTAACTATAAAATATTTTTAACTATATAAATATTTTATTTCACATCACACAATCAACTACACATCAAAATTAAACAACAAGCATACAAGCCGTCCATGGTCTGTGGACGACGGGTGTCGGTTGCTACTAAACACCGTCTGCATCCTAGTATATATTGTTAACTAGAAAACAAAATTAAATGGTGAGAAGTTCTCACAGAGGGTTCCACTACGTCGTGCTTTGCTGTTTGAACTGCTGAATCGTCTGGATCTGCTTGAAATCCCAATGCAGTCCTTTTCACGCTGTTTAAAATAAAAATTATATTTTTACCACTTCCTTTCAATAAATAAATAAAAATTATATTTTTATTTCAACTTCATATAGATTTACAATGCTTCTTTCTATATAAAAATTATATTTTTATATTTCTTCTTCTGATATAAAGATCAGATTTTTATTATCATACTTATATAAAAATTATATTTTTAATACTCTACTAATATAAAAATTAATTTTTATATTCTTTATCTTATAAAAATTCTATTTTTATAATCTTTGCTTTATAAAAATTATATTTTTCACCTTACTATATTATAAAAATTATATTTTTAACCTTTCTATATTATAAAAATTATATTTCTATCGAATATAAAAATCAAATCTTTTCTCCTAAACAAAGATCTAATCTTTCACTTGCTAAAATCATAGCTTTCATCAATAAAAATCCCGTCTTTTCTCGATTAAAAATCAAATCTTTTTAATGATAAAAAATTTAATCTTTCCTATATTATTCACTTATAAACTTATTTTTAAAATTAATGCTTTTTATATATAAAACTAATTTTATACTATAATATATATATATATATATATATATAAACTGAAAATCATTAAACAAATAAAAATAAAAGAAATAAATAAAAGTAAAAAAACTTACAGCGCCATTGGAGGGGGGTCGCGCGTCGGTAGGAGGAGGGGGGGGGGCTGAATCGCGGTCGGCAGGAGGAGGGGGTGAATCGCGGTCGGCAGGAGGTAGGGGGTGAATCGCGGTGGCGCCGCCGCCTAGGGTTGGACGGGATTCGGGAGTTCGAGGGTTTGGCGAATGTCGATGGAAGAGGAGAGGGAGAACGGCGAGAGGAGGGGGTCTAGAGGGGGGCGCGGTGGGCTGTGCCACCTTAGCCGGTGGCGGCGCTCCGAATGGAGGAGCGACCGCTGCTCCTCCGTCCTCTTCTTTTTCTTTTTTCTTTTTTATTTTGACCTAAATCACTTCTAACGGGAGAGAGGGAAAAAGGTTTGGGGCCTCATGTAATAATTTATATATATATATATATATTATTTATTTTTACATTCAAAAAGTTAACTTTTTATTCGAACTCGAAACGAGACCCACCGCCTGTCGTCCCTAGCGTATTACCCCCATTCCGAACACAATGGGCTATGTATCGTAAGCTGATTCGATCGTTTCGATCATTTTTCATCAAAATCAACATATAACTTTATATATTGAATTTGAACGTGCATTTCAATTTACTGGGCCCACATACGGACTCTAAAAATTCCAGTAAAATATTTTCTAGCTTCGTATTGACGATACAGTCCTAACAAAACTAATTTCATTAAATTCTAACGACGACCAAATTCTAACAAAACTAATTTCATCAAATTCTAACAAAACTAATTTCAACAAATTCTAACGACGACCAAATTCTAACAAAACTAATTTCATCAAAACTAATATTTTCCAGTCGATTAAAATCAACTGAAACTGGTCAAACGCGTTTTCCTTCGCCACGCTCACATATTGATTCGAAAAATTATGAAAATTGAAACCTTGCAATAACTTGACATCACAGATCCAACAAAAGTGGTTTCGTCGAAATCCGAGGTCGTTTGCAAAATTTCCATTTTTAAGGGCTAGAATTCCATATCGACTATTCTGAAAATTCATCTGGACATATCTTTTGATTCCCGCTAAGAAATTTTGATTTTTTAGATTCGTTGGAAAGATATCATCAATTAGATTCTATTATTTTTGTTTTCGCTAAATTCCGGTTTATTTTGCACCCGGTACAATCATTTGAAGTTTAAAATCGAATTATCGAACTACCGCGCAATTTTCAATCCCTTTTATAATTTAAAATAAATATTTATATTCTAACGACGATCTATATAAATATATTCGTTCTAATTATATTCAAAATAAATTTCTCGTTGATATTATTTAAAATAATCTATTTTAAATACTCAAAATTCACTAAAACTGCCAAAATAAAAATTTTAAACTGGCTCAGATTTTCGGGTTGTTACAATCTCCCCCACTTAAAACTTTTCGACCCGAAAAGGAACAAAGTCGAAAGTTGTTTTACAAATCAACTCAACTTCCATAATTTTCATTACGGCTTAAGTTCTTCAACTTTTCAGTTTCTAAGAACTTTTCTAATTTTTCAAAAATTTGGCTAACACCCTAAATTTTCGAAAAATTTCTCCATAACCTCCTCTGCACCGGGGACTTCGGGATATTTCATATAGCCTCCCATGGCCTTCTTCAATCCAAAAGAAAAAGAAAAAGTCAAGCGGCTAGCCAATCGACTCACAAAATCACCCAAAACTCAAGAAATACAATAAACATGTACCTATTTGTCGGGCAAACAATTTTATTCCTCTGCTCTAGCCTCCTTGCTATGACCTGCTCAATGTATAGACATGTATATATATGCAATTGCAATCAATTTCAATACAGTTCAATATCTGGTTCATTTTGGCTAAATGTTCAACATTTTACTAGACAAACAATAATCAAACAACACAATCATCAATCAATTAGTGAATTATCATTTCAAATTCATAACTTTGATATATAGTCAGAAATCACATTTTTGGTGCCAATTCACAACAATAATGTATCCTATCTAGTTTTGGTTATCACACCAGTCTAATGGAAATATATAGAAATCTCACCTTCGTTATTCGAAAATAAATACTGGCGATGGTGCCCCTTCACCAGAATTATCCCCAAGCAACTAGAGTGATTCTATATCTATCCAGTATATTAAAACTTCGAATACACGTTTGCAAGACATATATGCAAAATCTTTATATATCGGATTGTCCAAATCAATTTAAAAATAATATTCAAATACGTATAATACGATTTAAATTTCAAAACAATTTGTTTTCACTTTAAAAATATACTCTTCACACTCATTCTAGGATACTACTGATCCTTATCTCTAATGAGTCATTCTCATTGGATATTACTAATCCAATTTCTGATGAGTTCTTTCATTTGGTTCTAACGTGTCTTGTTCTCTGAGCTTTGTTGAAACACCCCACCTCCGTTAGGGTCACTCTCAAAGGGAATGCCCTAATTTTGGTGGAGGTTTATAAGTATAAGTCACAGATACACAAGACAGATATAAGAACACATATTTTTGAAACAGCGGAAAACAACAGCAATTTTTATTTCATTAAAATATGTGTTACACAAACCATGCCATAATTGTCTTACAATACTTCCAAAAACATTACATCTTCGTAACTGTATTGATTTCATTATTTAAAAGAAACATAAAAACATAAGTAAACTGCATAAGTTCCATAATGGCTATCCAAAGCCATAGTCCAAAACGAAAAAGATCCAAGCAATACATTCTTTATCTTCAAGCTGGATGTGAAAACTGGTCAAGCTGCGGTTTTCCCTCCCTGTGGACCTGGGGACGGGGGGGGGGGGGGGGAACGAAAGAAAAGAAGACGAAAGAAAAGTTGAGTCAGACATAAAGCCTTAGTAAGTCTAGGACTATTAAGTCTATGAATAAAGAATTAGGCATGATAAGTATAAACTGGAAATGTGAAAGCACTATAAACTAGGTTAAGTTGTCTAGAGTCGAATGTACTATCGTGCCCCATATTAATCTCTGTACCCATATAAACTAGTTCCCAACAGGCACCCCTTAATCAGGGTGAAGTGATCCATTTCTAATGATCGGCTACTACTCGCATAGTTAAATGTGTCTTACGGCCCCCGTTGTTGTAGTTACCTATGCTGGTCCTACCATGGGGTGTATCAAGTCCCATGGTGGCGGCCCGACAAAATTCTAGAATGCATAGGTATACTACTCGTGCCCAGTGCCTTATTTTTCCGCGCCAGAGTGTGTGCAAGCCCGCACCCCGTTAGAACCTACACTGCTGCACCACCGCCGTCGATTTGACCTCTTATAGTCAGCCCAATAATCGTGCCCCATCATGCCTAGTTCAGGGTATCCTGATACACCTTGTAGGGTTACTGCTGAAAAGGGTCCCCCGCTACTAGGTTTTCTATTTCTAGCCAACATGCTAAGTTGGTTAAGTGTTTTGTAAACCTAACCCCCAATCAGTCCGTATAGTTTAGCATGTTCCATTTTGATTAAGTATTAATTCAATTTACTTAATCCTGTCAATCCTGACTCAGCCTTAATTGTCTTATTAAAGCCTCGACCTCTCACATTACACAGATATTATTGTGGTTGCCTGTTGCCGTTTGGGTCCGGGCAGTCTTACGCCACAACTCAGTCTAACCTCGGGTCTTTATTGGGCTCCGTGTTTAACCACCCACATTGCATAGGTATTGTTGTGACTACTGGACAGTCGGGCGGTTTCGGGAAAGTTTACATCACAACTCAATCCAACCTCGGGTTAAACACATCGTATTTTCTAAATTTACATATTTTGTCTCTTTTCTTTTTATATGTAAATATTTGCGGCCCGCTATTCAAATTCATCTTTATTGGGTAAAATTAATTTAAACCACTTAATTGTTTTTCAAGGTCGTTGGCATGCGTCAACCATGCCAACACATATGTTTTATATTTTAACCCAAACTTCATTACCCCCGTTTTATACGTTCGCTACAATATAACATATGTTGGGTTTAACATTTAAACCCAACTTAGCCACATGAAAAAGGGGAGGCTTAGAACATGGTGTTTGTATATTCTAAGTAACATCAAAAGGGGAGTGTGAACGCATGAACTTGCAACATAGCGAACTAATTAACATAAATTAGGCACTTGTGAACTTGCATTGTAATAGCATATAATCATGGCATAAACATACCTAAACATGAATCATGGTTTTTAATCTATTCATAGAATCATGGCATAAACATACCTAAACATGAATCATGGTTTTTAATCTGTTCATGTAAACTTGCAAGTGGAATGTAAATCTAACTTAATTATGTGTCATATATATTATCATATGATTTTGATAACAACATAGACCTAAAACATGTTTTCAATAGGCATAACACCAAACATAGTTTAGTCATATTCATAGAGTCAACACAAGTTCACAAAGATGCTTACTTTTGTCTCTAATACAAAAGTATGGTTTTACACTTGAATCATGATGCCAATTCCAACATAAATTCATATGAGTCATAATACCCAAATGGATCCAACTACACTAAAAGTGATTATAAAAAAATATATATTATGTTGGCATAATAGTGAACCATATACTTGCATGAATCTCAAATAAACTACCACAAACATATAGTTGTTACTTTCAACATGAATCATATACTTGCAATTATCCAATAGGTGTTGTAATAAACTACCACAAACATGTAGTTGTTAACTTTCAACATGAATCACATACTTGCAAATATCCAATCGTTATACCACAACATCCCAAATTAATTAGAATCATAGCAACATACAATTATGAATTATTATCACCACAAATTAAGTACAATTCTATTTCTCATTTTACACAAATCAAAACACAATTATTTATTCACATCGGAATTGCACTCTACTTACAACGTATGACGAATCTTCAATTCAGGAATCTGAATTCTGAATTTGGAGATGCTATCCTTTGTTGTAGGCGTTGTTTTGATTTAGTTGTCATTGCTTTAAGCTTCTGAATTGTCTCCTAATCGTCTCTCAATTTTGACGGCTATTTCTAGTCTTTCCTCAGCAGCATGACGGTCTCATTCTAATTTTTACTTGTATGAATTAGGTGGAGTCTTAGGTCCTTTTTTTAGAGTTTGTGAATTGATTAGGACTGTCGATGGAGCTTGGATTAATATTAGCCGTTCGTTTGAAGGAGAGACCAATCAGGGGCTGACACCTAGCCCTAGTGACAAGGCAAGGCTCAGAAATTCGGCCAAGCACAGACCAGAGATATGGCCTCCGGAAGTTCCAGAATTCAGTTTAATTTTTATTTGAATTTGTTTTCTGAGCTGCTTTTGTCTGTTTGAATTTTAAACTGAATTCTGGAACTTCCGGAGGCCATATCTCTGGTCTGTGCTTGGCCGAATTTCTGAGCCTTGCCTTGTCACTAGGGCTAGGTGTCAGCCCCTGATTGGTCTCTCCTTCAAACGAACGGCTAATATTAATCCAAGCTCCATCGACAGTCCTAATCAATTCACAAACTCTAAAAAAAGGACCTAAGACTCCACCTAATTCATACAAATAAAAATTAGAATGAGACCGTCATGCTGCTGAGGAAAGACTAGAAATAGCAGTCAAAATTGAGAGACGATTAGGAGACAATTCAGAAGCTTAAAGCAATGATAACCTTGGGCGGAAAAATTCCCGCCCTAGCCAATCTAGCCCAATTTTTGAAATTTGAATTTGTTTTCTGAGCTGTTTTTGTCTGTTTGAATTTTAAACTGAATTCTGGAACTTCCGGAGGCCATATCTCTCTCATACGGAGTCCGTTTTACGCAAACTCGGACTCTATCTCAAGCAGAATTCCGAGACGAACGCAATGGCGTATCCCGTTTCCCTTAATTCTTTGATTTGAAATTAGTTATACTTTAATTTGTGAATTTCACTGTTATAGAATACACGGGGTGTTACATTCTCCCCCACTTAAAAGGATTTCGTCCCCGAAATCTTCAAGTTCAGGAAGAATGTACATCCTAACATCCAAACATCCATCTACTCATCCATCAAACACGAGCATCCATTGTCCATAAAAGACTTCTTATGCTTCAGGATCATATGCGAAGTGTGTGTACATGTACTTATCTAATGCAAAATCAGTCGGTCTACTGATTCAGTTGACCTCCTTAATGCAAATTATGTAAGTGTCATGAATCCATTATGTATGCAAATTTTCCAATTAATGATTCTACATGAGGGAACAATCATTCATATAAATGCAACATCCATATGACAACACATTGAACTTCAACCATATATGTAATGACCCGCATTCTACGCATCGGGGGATCGTAGAATATTTATTTCTTTCCCGTATGAAGTCGTATTGTCATGTAACTTTGGGAAACATCTATTAGAGTCATTTCCCATGTTCATGATTTTTGTCGATTTTTAAATGACCATTTTGCCGCTAGTTGGTGCTGTTTTTGCCATAACTTTTGATTGGAAAGGAATTTTGACCTGAAACCACTTCCTTTGGATTCGATTGATGGGTTACCTTTCCGTAGAGTGGTCATAATAGCCAAAAGGACTTACCGTTTGGGAGATATGGCTGAAATAAGGTTTGGAGGGTGAAAAACTGGTTAACCGGGCCAAATCGGGTGATTAGTGAGTAGGCCCGTAACCCATTTCGGGATTAGGTTTATGGGGAGGCTGAAATGAGATAGAGGATCATTCCATTTTAGTTTTCTAGCCTCCACTTATCACCAAGGAACCCTAAAAATGGCCTCCAACCTCTAAATCACCTCCAAATCACCTTTTGGTCAAGGATTTGGCTTAGCAACCTCTAATCAAGGAAGATCTACACCAAACAAACATTAGATCTGCTGTTTAGCATTGGAATTCACATCAGATCAGAGATTTATTTCATATCTTAGTTTATTTGTGGCTAAGGTGAGTGATTTGCATAGTTTTGCACTAATTAGGCTAATTAGGGGTGATTAGTGTTAATTAGCGAATTTAAACATGATAAAATTCTGGAAAAATGTTTATAAAATTCGAATGATGTTTTAGACCTCTGATATGAATTTGGGTTAATTTGGTTAAGTTTTGCTAATCATATCATAAGTCCAAAACATGCTTAAGGGAAAATATGGGGTTTTGGCTATGTTTGATCCATTTTAACCTATCATATTGTTGTTTTGATGTTTGTGGTTGATTATATATGTTTCTATGACTGTATGGTATGCTTTGTGATTGATTAGAACAGTTGGAATGGTCGAAAACGCCGTCGAGGGGCGTAAACTACTCGCTGGACAAGGTGCAGGAATTCGGATCGGATAGGGGATTGAGGGTCGATCGGATCGCCCTATGGGATCGTGGGACATCACCACGAGTCTAGTCATCTCCTCCGACTCGAACCATCTGCGCAAGGTCCACGAACCTTAACCGTGAACTGTCTCTCGAACCCGATCCGCTCATGTTTCGCACCATGATCCGACCAGAGGGAGGTAGCATCCACGATCCACTTGTACTCGAGCGCTCCGACCCGAATGCCCGCCCACGAGTTGATGGCGCCATGAACCGATCTAAAGAGAGCACCCGATCTGAACCATGGCAAGCTGGAGACCCCGACCCGGTCCGCAAGGGGTGATGGCGACCCGACCCGATCCAGTGAAGAAGGAGCGTTCGGATCTGAACCGACCCAGTATTGATCGATAACCCGAGATGCAAAGGTAGTCCAATATGGGAAGTTAGAGCTCAGGATCCAGTTGGGAACCAATGAGTTCACTTCATGGTTGGGCTTTGCTGCGGGACGTGTGCTAAGGAGCTGTCGACGTTCATAACTTCGATTCACCACTAAAAATGAATGATGGCTACTTATCAGTGCAGTAGGGTCGTTATGACCCGAGGGGCAAGGTGATGGTAGCAAGACTACGTTATCAGTGCAGTAGGGTCATTATGACCCGAGGGGCAAGGTGATGCGTAGTAAGACTATGAGCCAGCGCAGATGGGGTGAATAACTCCATGGGGCAAGTGGACATAGTAAGGATTGGTAAGGCTATGAGCCAGCGCAGATTGGGTGAATAACTCCATGGGGCAAGTGGACATAGCAAAGGATTAGTGGCTATGTTATCAGTGTTGTGAAGCCATTTATGACTTCATGGGGCAGAGTGATCGTAGCAAGGTATATTGGGTGATCGAAGTGGTGAATATCGTATGCTTTACGCACTGAGTGAGAGATGTGAGGATGGATGCTATGTTTGATTGTTTGCCATCAATATGACATGCACACCTCCCCCACCTCCGTATTTTTACATTGTATGTTATGGCACCTTAGAGCGTTGTACAGTATGTAGTGCTAACTCTTTTGTTGCAGGTCCAGGTTCAGGTATGTTTTAGTCCACCTATTATTGTTCACTTTAGATGCTTATCGCTCATACCAGGCTTTATGTCTGACACAGAGTTATATGTCTCCTCTTATTACTCTGGGTGCTCACACGAGCAGACTAGAGACAGGTTAGCTGGTGTAACGACCCAGAAAATCTGAACCAATTTAAATTTTTTAAACTGGCTAAAGTAATGGATTTTAAATATTTAAAATAAATATTTTCAATAATTGAGATGAAAACTGAGTTTGAATCGACAATTGAAAACGAATATAATTAATTATAATTATAAACAAGGCCTGAAAAGGCGCTGCAGTTTCAAAAATTGAATTCAAACTTTGTTGGACTGTACCAGGTGCAAAACAAAACGGATTTTAGGGAAACCAAAAATATTTAAATCTGTTAGTGAATACCTTTCTAACGAATCTGAAAAATCGAGTTTTCATAGCGGAAGGCAAAAGTTATGGCCAAATGAATTTTCAGAACGGTCGCTATGGAATTTATATAGCCCGTTAAATTGGCTATTTTGCATACGATCTCGGAATTCAAAGAAACCACTTTTGTTGGATCCGGGATGTGAAGTTATTGCTAGGTTTCAAATTTCATAATTTTTGAAGCTAGTATGTGAGCGTGGCAAAAGAAAATGTGTTCTGGTCAATTACAGTTAAATTGGATCGACCAAAAATGGGCCTTTTTGCAAACGATCTCAGAATTCGACGAAACTAGTTTTGTTGGGACCGTATCGTCAAAACATAGCTAGATTTATTTTTCTGGAATTTTTAGAGTAAGTATGTGGCCCTGGTAATTTAAAATGTGCGTTTAAATTGAATATCTAAAGATTTATATTTTAAGTTCAACGGAAACCTATCATAACAACCGAATTGGGTTACGAAGCATATCCCATTGAGTTCGGAATGGGGGTATTTAGCTAGGGGCGACAGTCGTTGGGGTCGATTTGCAGTTCGAATGTGAAATTCACCTTTTTGAATTTAATTGAATTAAATAATAATAATAATTTATATAAAAAAAACCCACCCCATCGTTCATAACTCTAGCCGCCACCCTTCGATTTTAAACGACGGAAATTGCCCCGACTTCCTCCTCCCCGATCTTCCTCTCCACGCCACGTTTTTGAGAATTCCAAGAACCAAATCAAAGAGCATCGAGAGCTCTACAGATCCAACGTGCAAAATCGGATTTTATTGAGGAAATCGTTCAAATTTGGGGCTCAAAGTCTGTCGTTTCACGCCTGAATAATGGAGCACCTGGAGCTCCGAGTTGCACCACGACGAGGGCGACGATCAACCAGGGTAGCGCGCTCCTGGTGGTGGAGGTGGATCGACGTCAATCAACCTCTGGCGGTGCGCGTTGGTGAACCTGGGTGGTGAATGTCGGGTTCGAATTTTAACGAAGAAGAAGGTGCAACAGTAACGACTTTATTTGTTGCTAATTAATTTAGTTAATCGTTTAATGTAACCAGTGTTTGAAATTACATATCTTTTTGCTATGTTGACGAAATTCAGTGAAACAAGAGACAGTGGACTCGTGAGGACGCCTTCTACATTTTAGAAGAGACCGCATATTTTTCTGAGCCTTCTGCTATTTTTGGTGGAGTGGAACCCAATGTGAGATTTCTGATTTAAAAACAATATGGAAAACGATGATGTATAAATTATATAGTCGACGTATGAGTTATATAAACGTTGTACACCTCATGTATAAGCGTTGTATAAGTTGTATGTTCGATGTTTAAGTTATATATGCGTTGTAAAAATTATATATGTGTTGAAATAAAAGTGAATTGCTATATAGAAATATATATATATATATATATATATATATATATATATATACGCCCCTCGTCCACAAACCATGGACGATATTTATTGATTGTGATTGGTGTGAAAATTGATTGATAGCGAATGATTGTTTGGGATTGTTTGTGGTTGATATTGATTGATTGAGGTTGAAAAATACCCGTTTGTGGTTGAGAAATATTTGGTTGAAACCACATAGGATTAGTTTGTGGAAATGAAATAATTATATACATGCCGCCTGCGTGCGAACTAGATGCATGATCTCCATTGTCAAAAACCGCGAGGTTTTAAGGTAGAGCGAGGAGCCGTACTAGGGACGGTCCCGGTTTTAACTACCCTGCCGTTATGCTGCCGAAATTTTGAATAATATTCATGTGTTTGAATTATTTTCATTTGCTAAAACTATATTTATTCATTGAATAGAAAACCTTCATGTGTTGAATCGATATTCATTCGTTGATTAGAAATTCATTTGTTGAATGGTATTCGCGTTTTAAATAAAAAAAATCACATTTTTATCTATATATAGAAACTATAGAAAACCTTCATGTGTTGAATCGATATTCATTCGTTGATTAGAAATTCATGTGTTGAATGATATTCGCGTTTTAAATATAAAAATCACATTTTTATCTATATATAGGAACTATAGAAAACCTTCATGTGTTGAATCGATATTCATTCGTTGATTTGAAATTCATGTGTTGAATGGTATTCATATTTTGAAATAAAGTGTTTGATAATAAAAATCACCTTTTATCGACTATATGAACTGTGTAAAATAATCTCGTTTTGAAAGAAATTGTTTTATAAGAAAAATCCTATTTTTATCACCAATATGAAATATATAAAATAATAGTGTTTTGAAATGAGTTGTTTTACAATAAAAATCACATTTTTATTATATACATGAATCGTTGAAATGTGAAGTGTTAAAAATAGCCATTTGTTCAAATAAATATATATGAGTTGAAATATTCATTAATTAGCTAATGATATGATTTGTACCTATGTATGTAACATTAGAATGAATGGCGTTTTTAAACCAAATGGAATCAAATATGGAGTTGAATAGAAAATTATAAGTGATAAGAACTATATATATGTACATGCATATTCATTGAACAGGTTATAGCAAAGGGGCTAGAGAAGAGGAATAAAATTTTGTGCCCGACAAATAGGTACACATTTACTGTTTTGTTTGGGTGATGATTTTATGAGCCTGTTGGCTAGCCGCCTGGCTTTTTCTTTTTCTTTTTGAGATTAGAAGGACAGGGGAAGCTATTTGAGATTTCCCGATGCTCCCGGTGCAGGGGAGGTTATGGCGAAATTTTCCAAAATTTTAAGGCGTTAGTGAAATATTTGAAGTGAAAATGATATTGAAATCATTAAATGAACTATATTTATATAAATATATAAATATAAATAAAATTAAAACGAAACGAGGCCGTGCAGTTCGTATTTTGAAACCGTGATTTCAAACAACTAGTGCGGGAAATCCAACCATTGGATTTTCCCGAAACCGCAACCGTCGGGTTCGCCTTGGAAATATCTTTCCAACGGCACCAACCTTGTAAAAATTCAACGGTTAGATTGTCTGGAATGTTTAATTCAAATCTGAAGAAAAACAGCGCCAGAAACGATTATATTTATATATATATATATTTATTTATATATATATATATAAATATAATTAATCGAATAACGACGTTGCAGTTCGTATTTTGAAATCGAAACTTCAAACGATTGTACCGGGAGATCCGACCGTCGGATTTTCCCAAAACTAGAACCGTTGGATTAGTTTTGAAATGACCTATCTAATGATGTAAATTGTGTGAAGATCCAACGGTTAGAATTTCAGATATGTGTAAATCAAATCTGAAGAAAAACAGTGCCACGGCCGCGTTATGGCCCGAAGCGTCGTTTTGAATGAATTGGCTATTTTAAAATAAATAAAAATAGCGATAAATCGTTATAAAATATCATAAACAATATAGAATGGAAATAAACTGAATGTGCTCGATTTATGTTGTATTTGATGGCTGTATGTGTTTGGTGTGAAAATTACATTAAAGAACAAAATTGGTGTTGTCGAATAATTTAACCATTTAAATAAATTGATTTGAAATTATAAATATACGTGAATTATTTGAAAAGGCCGAGTTAATTCTCATTTCAAATAATTGACCGACGATTGAAATTTGAAGATGAAGACGATGGTCGAAGACCGGAGATCTTCACCTCGTTTGGATGGTAACCGAGGTCCTAATTGGGAGGCATCCCGAAATATGGATAATGAGTGGTGATCGTCCATACGTATGTGGTGATCGAAGGGTTTGCGAGGTATTTAGTGCCTCCGGTTTCGTTCAGACCCAGAACGGACTTGTAAATGGACTGTGTGTCTGACATTGGGTTTTATTCTGTGTTGATTAATCTCAATTAAATATACATCTGTTTGGCGGTGGAGAATTTATTCTTTTGCTTAACGCACTTCTCTAAGACGCACGAGCTCAGAGGTTGTATATCGATGTACATCAGTCGCATGGCATGAATTGCCTGTGTGGCATGCTAAGATGCAGTGATCAGGGCTTCTGTTGAAAAGCAAAGTCTTGTGGTGATGATCAAAGCGCCGCCTGTGTGGTGTAGCTTTGTGTATAACGTGAAATCGCGAGCCTCACACCCCGGTATGAACCAGAAACGGGAGAAGGACCTCAGGGAGGGCATGCGTTTCTTTCTAGCTAGGGTGGTGTCAGTGACCTACCAGCCCTGACATTTATATACTTTTCACCTATGTGGTTGTTGCTGTTGCGAGGCGCCTCGATTTGATCGGACGATCCGGGTCCGATGGAGTCATTCATTGGCTCGTTTACGCCCCAAAGGGCGGGGAGACGTAGTGTTCAGGCATAATAATCCACATCGGTGGACCGGCCCTGAAGATCTAAAGGGTTGATGCGTTCTGATCCTGTGGCTCGGGCTAGAGAGTCACGAATTCGGTAAGGACTATCCTTTGCCTTGGTTCATGACAGAAATCCAATTTCCAAATACGTGACGATGCGGTTTTGATTGTATACCTATATATGGCGACATAGTGGTATGGGGCATTAATGCCGTCTATGATTGATAGTTATGATTTGAAATTGTTTTCAAAACATATAAACACTAGCAATAATATCAAATGCCTTTGTTTTATTCGTATCAATCATATTTTGGCTGTTATAAGGAAAAAACTCTATCCTCCGGTTTGCGTTGCATTGTGTGATGGGAACTGAGTCTTATAACGACTTCATTTTTATAAAAAGCATAGCGATGTTTAAAGGAAAGATTTGTTTTAAAGCACTGGCAATCCAATGGAGTAAACCCGTTCCACGAAAGTGGCATGGTCCTGTGATTAGCCATATTATATATGTGTTGAATAGATTTCTCATACTAGTCCCATGACTGACTCGTAGTTTGTTTCACTCTCAAACTCGGGTGCCCCTTTTTCTACACGGGCAGCCTTGTATTCAGGTTTAGCTAGTTCTTTCTGGATAGCTGTAGCTGAAGATGGATTCTATTATTTATCTCTTTTTATGCTGTTCAGCTCCTATTGTACATATTTTGTTTGTTTCCGCTGTCGACATTTATGTATGGCTGAACTGTATTTGTACTAAGTAAGATCCTGTATACTGTGTAACTCTGATGATTATTTTTATCCAGTATATTCTATTGTTCATTATCTGGTGTATTTTATTATTCTGTTCTGCTATTATCTGTTTCTGTGTTATATTCCAAAGATAACCCTTGCCGCCGTCAGTACGGGGTTTGGGGTCGTCTCAACGTGGTATCAGAGCTTTGGTTAAGTTTAGTTATGGAATATAACATTTGAACGAACTCGTCAGAAATAGAACCAGTAGTGTTCTAGGACGGGTAACTCTATACGGATAGGATCAGTAATATCCTAGTATGAGTAGCAGAATGAAATTACACCTTGATAGACACATTTACATTTGAAGTATGTATTTCTATATTTTAAAATACCTTTTCTAAGACCTGACACTTGATCTTCCATTTGCAGAAGTACTAGGAAATGAGTGTCAGAAGCAGAAGGAATGCAGAACCGGATATTGAGGCCTTATTAATCAAATATCGAAATATGGGTGGAGTACCGTTCTCCGGTGAAGAATCTATTATGAAGACTCAGGCTTGGGTTCGTTCGGCTGAAAAGATCTTTGAAGGTTTAAAGCTGAGGGATAACCAGAAAAGATTACTGGCCTCCTGGGCACTCAAAGATGAAGCTTTGTTCTGGTGGGATTCTGTTGTCAAGGATAATCCAGAAGGTGATATCACCTGGGATAAATTCAAAGTGATTTTCCTGGAAAGATTTACTCCTCCAGAAGCAATTGAGCGACTATGTGATGAATTTTCTTATCTGATACAAGGAGATATGACCATTCCCGAATATCATAAGAAATTCAATGAACTTTCTCACTTTGCCCCTCATCTAATTGAAAATCCGAAGAGGAAAAATTTGAGATTTATTCACGGGCTTCAAAGAAAGTATCAGAACAGTGTAATGAGGAACGTGAAGCTCCCCTTCTCTGAAATGATATACATGGCTTATCAGTACGAAGATCTAGACAAGAAGGGTATGCTACAGTACGAAGAAGGAGTCAGCTCTAGTAAAAGAAATGAGTCTGAAACTGATCGTCCTGAGGCCAGTACAATGTTTGAGTTCAGTAAGAAGCCCAGTGCCAAGAGGAAAAGGAACAAATCTGAGAAGAAACCAGTAACGACAACTGTATGCTCTAACTGCAATAAGCAAGGACATCTCTCGATAAGTTGCAGATCTCTAAAGAAACGAATCAAGAGTGGATCTAAATTAGAGAAGAATTTCCAAGAGAAAAGTGGTTGCAGTAAATGCGGGCAGACTGGTCATCACGCAAAGGATTGCTGGCTCTTAAAGAAGCCTGAAGTAGTTCAAGTGAATGAAGTAGCAGAAACTTCTGATCCCTCAACAAGACAAGAAAGGGCTGATGTCTTAGAAGGAACGCTTACTGTCAAAAACATTCCAGTCAAAGTACTGTTTGACACAGGCGCGTCACGAAGCTTCATTTCGAAAGATGCAGCTAAGAAACTGGATTTGAATTTGAAAAAGCTCAAGGAACCACTGACTGTCCAGAATCCTGTTGGGGGTTCCATTGATCTCAGTTGGATTTGTAGAGTACCGGTTTCTTTTTCTCGTTATCGATTTCCTACCATCGCAGTCGTCATGTGTTTTAAAGAGTTTGATCTTATCTTAGGGTTAGACTGGTTGACCAAATATGATGCTGAAGTTAAATGTGTCGACAGAGTCGTAAAGGCCAAAATTAAATCAGGTGATTATATAACCATTCCCTGTGAAGGTCAGAATACTGATAGAAAAGACTTCTGGGCAGCTTTGAATGTCTCTCCAGCCCAAATAGAAAATATCCCTGAAGTCACAGAGAATATTCCCGACTTAGTGAGAGATATTCCTATCGTCAAGAACTACGCGGATGTGTTCGAGGAAGTCGTTCGCTTACCTCCGCAGAGAGAAATAGATTTCAAGATTGCTTTGACTCCCAATGCAAGGCCGGTAGTTCATGCTATTCAAAGAATGTCCTTGAAAGAGAAGGAGGAATTAGACAATCAAACACGACAGCTAGTATGGAAAGGTCTGATCAGGCCTAGTTTCTCTGATTGGGGTGCAGCAGTGGTGTTTGTCCCAAAATCTTACGGTACTCTAAGGCTATGTGTGGATTATCGTGATTAAAACAAACAGACAATAAAGAACAAATATCCATTGCCGCGGATTGATGATTTGTTAGATCAATTAAATAGAGCACGAGTATTTTCTAGAATGGACCTTGCTACAGGCTTCCATCAAATCCGAATTGCCGAAGAGTGTGTTCCAATGACAGCGTTCAGAGGCCCTGACTTATTCTACGAATGGTTAGTAATGCCGTTCGGTTTATGTAACGCTCCAGCTTATTTAGTCGATCTAATGAACAGGGTGTTCAGAGGGGTTTTGAATAAATTTGTTCTGGTTTTCATTGACGATATTCTAATCTTCTCTAAATCAAAGGCCGAACATGAAAAGCATCTTGAACAGGTTCTAAAAATTCTGAGGCGGAATGTATTAAAAGCCAAATTTTCAAAATGTATCTTCTGGCAAGATAAAGTAAAATTTCTAGGACACGTCATATCAAAAGAAGGAATCACTGTGGATCCAAGTAAAATCACAGCTATTCAGAACTGGAAACAGCCCAGTACCCCCACCGAAGTCCGCAGTTTTCTTGGATTGGCTAGTTATTACCGAAAATTTGTTAAAGACTTTTCGAAAATATCTGGTCACCTAACAAAGCTTACAAAGAAGCATTCTAAATTCAAATGGACCACAGAAAGTGAGGAGGCTTTTGAGGAGCTAAAGTTAAGACTAACGACAGCTCCAGTGTTAACCATCATCGATGGCAACCAAGATTTAAAAGTCTGGACTGATGCTTCTAGAGAAGGCCTTGGCGCAGTGTTAATGCAAAGAGGCCAAGTGATTGCTTATGCTAGCCGTCAGTTGAAGCCACATGAAAAGAACTACGTCACTCATGATCTGGAGTTGTTGGCTATTGTGTTCGCTTTGAAAATCTGGAGACACAATCTTCTGGGTGAGAGATTTGAACTGTTTATAGATCACCAATCGTTAAAATATGTGTTCACCCAGAAAGACTTGAATCTAAGGCAGCAACGTTGGCTGGAGTTTCTTGCAGCATATCACTTTGAAATTATATATACTCCCGGGAAAGCCAATGTCGTGGCCGATGCGCTGAGCAGAAAGAATGTAATGATCGCCAGCTTTATTATCACGACTTCCTTGATTGACAAAATATCTATTCTTCAAAAGGAGGATAACTTTATTAAGGATATGATTAAAAGGATTCAGAAAGGCGAACACTCGTGTTTTAAAATAGATAACGACGAGACCTTGAGGTTGAAAGGAAGGATTTGTGTTCCCGATATCCCAGAGTTAAAAAGGGAAGTGTTAGACGAGTGTCACAAGTCCAAGCTGAGTATCCATCCTGGTGTGGCCAAAATGTATAATGATCTCAAGCGAACATTCTGGTGGAAGGCTATGAAAAGAGACGTTTCAATATATGTTAGTCGATGCCCTACTTGCCAGCTAGTCAAAAGCGACCAACAGAAATTGGCTGGATTGTTACAACCACTGGAAGTTCCTGGTTGGAAGTGGGAGCATATCTCCATGGATTTCATTGATGGTTTTCCCAGAACCAGAAAAGGAAATGACAGTATTTGGGTGATCGTAGATCGCTTCACGAAGACCGCCCATTATATACCTGTCAGGTCAAACAGAACTGCTCAGAGTCTGGCGCAGATATACTTTAGGGAAATAGTTAGACTACATGGAGTGCCGCTCAGTATAGCAAGTGATAGAGATACAATCTTCACTAGCAAATTCTGGGAAGCATTTCAAGTCGAACTGGGAACGAAGTTGAACTTGAGCACCGCTTATCATCCTCAGACAGACGGTCAGACTGAGAGGGTGAATCGCATATTAGAAGATCTATTGCGGGCTTGTGTTATAGATTTCGGTGGATCATGGGAAGACCATCTGCATTTGGCTGAATTCTCATATAACAACAGCTACCAGGCGAGTCTGACAATGTCGCCATTCGAAGCATTGTATGGTAGACCGTGTCGATCCCCTGCTTGTTGGGTCGAACCTGGTAATAGACTTGTGTTGGGTCCTGATATGATTCGAGAAGTCGTCGATAAAGTCGATTTTATTAAGAAGCGATTACTCGACGCTCAAAGCCAACAAAAGAGCTATGCAGATAGAAGAAGAAGAGATATATCCTTTGCTGTTGGCGACTATGTATATTTGAAAGTATCGCCGATGAGAGGAGTTATCCGGTTCGGTAAAACTGGAAAGTTGGCACCCAAATTCATTGGTCCGTTTCCTATTCTAGAACGGATCGGAACTCTCGCTTACAGGGTCAAACTTCCTGATTGGTTGCCTGGAGTTCATGATGTATTTCACATATCTCAACTTCGAAAGCACGTTCATGATCCAGACTTGATCGTGGAAGAAGCAGCTCAACATGACATTGAAATTACTCCATAATTATCCGTGAGACGTGAGCCGCTAAAGATTATTGGCAAAGAAACCAAAGAGCTGAGGAACAAGAAGGTTCACTTAGTCAAAGTGCAATGGAGTGGAGATCCACGAGATTGTACTTGGGAAACTGAGGAGAGCATTCAGAAAGCTTACCCCAGATGCCGAGTAAATATCTCTGATTGACTCTGGTGCAAGGTACATTCACCATACTTTGTATTAACATTTAATTCTCTATTCTGTTGTTATTTCCTTCCCATGGATGTGCATTATTTATTCTATACTCTGAATGATTTTTAAGGGAATATAGGATTTGATTTGTATGCTTTTGAAAGGTTAAAAACAATTTGATTGGTTGCTGTATTGTGTGATTGTAGAATTATCAAACCACTTTCGACTTTGTTCCTTTTCGGGGACGAAAAGTTTTAAGTGGGGGAGATTGTAACGACCCAGAAAATCTGAACCAATTTAAAAATTTTAAATTGGCTAAAATAATGGATTTTAAATATTTAAAATATATATTTTCAATAATTGAGATGAAAACTGAGTTTGAATCGACAATTGAAAATGAATATAATTAATTATAATTATAAACAAGGCCTGAAAAGGCGCTGCAGTTTCAAAAATTGAATTCAAACTTTGTTGGACTGTACCGGGTGCAAAACAAAACGGATTTTAGGGAAACCAAAAATATTTAAATCTATTAGTGAATACCTTTCTAACGAATCTGAAAAATCGAATTTTCATAGCGGAAGGCAAAAGTTATGGCCGAATGAATTTTCAGAACGGTCGCTATGGAATTTATATAGCCCGTGAAATTGGGCATTTTGCATACGATCTCGGAATTCGACGAAACCACTTTTGTTGGATCTGGGATGTGAAGTTATTGCTAGGTTTCAAATTTCATAATTTTTGAAGCTAGTATTTGAGCGTGGCAAAAGAAAATGTGTTTTGGTCAATTATAGTTAAATTGGATCGACCAAAAATGGTACTTTTTGCAAACGGTCTCAGAATTCGACGAAACTAGTTTTGTTGGGACGTATCGTCAAAACATAGCTAGATTTATTTTTCTGGAATTTTTAGAGTCAGTATGTGGCCCCGGTAATTTAAAATGTGCGTTTAAATTGAATATCTAAAGATTTATATTTTAAATTCAACGGAAACCTATCGTAACAACCGAATTGGGTTACGAAGCATATCCCATTGAGTTCGGAATGGGGGTATTTAGCTAGGGGCGACAGTCGTTGGGGTCGATTTGCAGTTCGAATGTGAAATTCACCTTTTTGAATTTAATTGAATTAAATAATAATAATAATTTATATAAAAAACCCCCCCACCCCATCATTCATAACCCTAGCCGCCACCCTTCGATTTTAAACGACGGAAATTGCCCCGACTTCCTCCTCCCCGATCTTCCTCTCCACGCCACGTTTTTGAGAATTCCAAGAACCAAATCAAAGAGCATCGAGAGCTCTACAGATCCAACGGGCAAGATCTGATTTTATTGAGGAAATCGTTCAAATTTGGGGCTCAAAGTCAGCCGTTTCACGCCTGAATAACGGAGCACCTGGAGCTCCGAGTTGCACCACGACGAGGGAGACGATCAACCAGGGTAGCGCGCTCCTGGTGGTGGAGGTGGATCGACGTCAATCAACCTCTGGCGGTGCGCGTTGGTGAACCTGGGTGGTGAATGTCGGGTTCGAATTTTAACGAAGAAGAAGGTGCAACAGTAACGACTTTATTTGTTGCTAATTAATTTAGTTAATCGTTTAATGTAACAAGTGTTTGAAATTACATATCTTTTTGCTATGTTGACGAAATTCTGTGAAACAAGAGACAGTGGACTCGTGAGGACGCCTTCTACATTTTAGAAGAGACCGCATATTTTTCTGAGCCTTCTGCTATTTTTGGTGGAGTGGAACCCAATGTGAGATTTCTGATTTAAAAACAATATGGAAAATGACGATGTATAAATTATATAGTCGATGTATGAGTTATATAAACGTTGTACACCTCATGTATAAGCGTTGTATAAGTTGTATGTTCGATGTATAAGTTATATATGCGTTGTAAAAATTATATATGTGTTGAAATAAAAGTGAATTGCTATATAATATATATATATATATATATATACGCCTCTCATCCACAAACCATGGACGATATTTATTGATTGTGATTGGTGTGAAAATTGATTGATAGCGAATGATTGTTTGGGATTGTTTGTGGTTGATATTGATTGATTGAGGTTGAAAAATACCCGTTTGTGGTTGAGAAATATTTGGTTGAAACCACATAGGATTAGTTTGTGGAAATGAAATAAATATATACATACCGCCTGCGTGCGAACTAGATGCATGATCCCCATTGTCAAAAACCGCGGGGTTTTAAGGTAGAGCGAGGAGCCGTACTAGGGACGGTCCCGGTTTTAACTACCCTGTGTTGAATGGTATTCGCGTTTTAAATATAAAAATCACATTTTTATCTATATATAGGAACTATAGAAAACCTTCATGTGTTGAATCGATATTCATTCGTTGATTTGAAATTCATGTGTTGAATGGTATTCATATTTTGAAATAAATTGTTTGATAATAAAAATCACCTTTTATCGACTATATGAACTGTGTAAAATAATCTCGTTTTGAAAGAAATTGTTTTATAAGAAAAATCCTATTTTTATCACCAATATGAAATATATAAAATAATAGTGTTTTGAAATGAGTTGTTTTACAATAAAAATCACATTTTTATTATATACATGAATCGTCGAAATGTGAAGTGTTAAAAATAGCCACTTGTTCAAATAAATATATATGAGTTGAAATATTCATTAATTAGCTAATGATATGATTTGTACCTATGTATGTAACATTAGAATGAATGGCGTTTTTAAACCAAATGGAATCAAATATGGAGTTGAATAGAAAATGATAAGTGATAAGAACTATATATATGTACATGCATATTCATTGAACAGGTTATAGCAAAGGGGCTAGAGAAGAGGAATAAAATTTTGTGCCCGACAAATAGGTACACATTTACTGTTTTGTTTGGGTGATGATTTTATGAGCCTGTTGGCTAGCCGCTTGGCTTTTTCTTTTTCTTTTTGAGACTTGAAGGACCGGGGAAGCTATTTGAGATTTCCCGATGCTCCCGGTGCAGGGGAGGTTATGCCGAAATTTTCCAAAATTTTAAGGAGTTAGTAAAATATTTGAAGTGAAAACGATATTGAAATCATTAAATGAACTATATTTATATAAATATATAAATATAAATAAAATTAAAACGAAACGAGGCCGTGCAGTTCGTATTTTGACACCGTGATTTCAAACAACTGGTGCGGGAAATCCGACCATTGGATTTTCCCGAAACCGCAACCGTCGGGTTCGCCTTGGAAATATCTTTCCAACGGCACCAACCTTGTAAAAATCCAACGGTTGGATTGTCTGGAATGTTTAATTCAAATCTGAAGAAAAATAGCGCCAGAAACAATTATATTTATATATATATATATAAATATAATTATATTTAATCGAATAACGACGCCGCAGTTCGTATTTTGAAATCGAAACTTCAAACGATTGTACCGGGAGATCCGACCGTCGGATTTTCCCAAAACTAGAACCGTTGGTTCATTTTGAAAAGACCTTTCTAATGATGTAAATTGTGTGAAGATCCAACGGTTAGATTTTCAGATATGTGTAAATCAAATCTGAAGAAAAACAGCGCCACGGCCGCGTTATGGCCCGAAGCGTCGTTTTGAATGAATTGGCTATTTTAAAATAAATAAAAATAGCGATAAATCGTTATAAAATATCATAAACAATATGGAATGGAAATAAACTGAATTTGCTTGATTTATGTTGTATTTGATGGCTGTATGTGTTTGGTGTGAAAATTACATTAAAGAACAAAATTGGTGTTGTCGAATAATTTAACCATTGAAATAAATTGATTTGAAATTCTAAATATACGTGAATTATTTGAAAAGTCCGAGTTAATTCTCATTTCAAATAATTGACCGACGATTGAAATTTGAAGATGAAGACGATGGTCGAAGACCGGAGATCTTCACCTCGTTTGGATCGTAACCGAGGTCTTGATTGGGAGGCATCCCGAAATATGGATCATGAGTGGTGATCGTCCAGACGTACGTGGTGATCGAAGGGTTTGCGAGGTATTTAGTGCCTCCGGTTTCGTTCAGACCCAGAACAGACTTGTAAATGGACTGTGTGTCTGACATTGGGTTTTATTCTGTGTTGATTGATCTCTATTAAATATACATCTGTTTGGCGGCGGAGAATTTATTCTTTTGCTTAACGCCCTTCTCTGAGACGCACGAGCTCAGAGGTTGTATATCGATGGACATCAGTCGCATGGCATGAATTGCCTGTGTGGCATGCTAAGATGCAGTGATCAGGGCTTCTGTTGAAAAGCAAAGTCTTGTGGTGATGATCAAAGCGCCGCTTGTGTGGTGTAGCTTTGTGTATAACGTGAAATCGCGAGCCTCACACCCCGGTATGAACCAGAAACGGGAGAAGTACCTCAGGGAGGGCATGCGTTTTTTTCTAGCTAGGGTGGTGTCAGTGACCTACCAGCCCTGACATTTATATACTTTTCACCTATGTGGTTGTTGCTGTTGCGAGGCGCCTCGGTTTGATCGGACGATCCGGGTCCGATGGAGTCATTCATTGGCTCGTTTACGCCCCAAAGGGCGGGGAGACGTAGTGTTCAGGCATAATAATCCACATCAGTGGACCGACCCTGACGATCTAAAGGGTTGATGCATTCTGATCCTGTGGCTCGGGCTAGAGAGTCACGAATTCGGTAAGGACTATCTTTTGCCTTGGTTCATGACAGAAATCCAATTTCCAAATACGTGACGATGCGGTTTTGATTGTATACCTATATATGGCGACATAGTGGTATGGGGCATTAATGCCGTCTATGATTGATAGTTATGATTTGAAATTGTTTTCAAAACATATAAACACTAGCAATAATATCAAATGCCTTTGTTTTATTCGTATCAATCATATTTTGGCTGTTATAAGGAAAAAACTCTATCCTCCGGTTTGTGTTGCATTGTGTGATGGGAACTGAGTCTTATAACGACTTCATTTTTATAAAAAGCATAGCGATGTTTAAAGGAAAGATTTGTTTTAAAGCACTGGCAATCCAATGGAGTAAACCCGTTCCACGAAAGTGGCGTGGTCCTGTGATTAGCCATATTATATATATGTTGAATAGATTTCTCATACCAGTCCCATGACTGACTCGTAGTTTGTTTCACTCTCAAACTCGGGTGCCCTTTTTTCTACACGGGCAGCCTTGTATTCAGGTTTAACTGGTTCTTTCTGGATAGCTGGAGCTGAAGATGGATTCTATTATTTATCTCTTTTTATGCTGTTCAGCTCCTATTGTACATATTTTGTTTGTTTCCGCTGTAGACATTTATGTATGGCTGAACTGTATTTGTACTAAGTAAGATCCTGTATACTGTGCAACTCTGATGATTATTTTTATCCAGTATATTCTATTGTTCATTATCTGGTGTATTTTATTATTCTGTTCTGCTATTATCTGTTTCTGTGTTATATTCCAAAGATAACCCTTGCCGCCGTCAGTACGGGGTTTGGGGTCGTCTCAGCTGGTGGTGCGCGAGTAGCTGATTCGGAGGCGGGCAAGAGGCTTCCACGTATGATATATATATATATATATACACACACACATTCTCCCTGTGTCCTTGGTGGTCGCTACTTGGGCATTAGTAGTGTACCTCCTTTATCTTACTTTTGCTTAGAGACCGTTGGAAAGTTGTAATAAGCTATATTTTGGATTCCCGCTGCTATGATGCTTAGTTCTGTTTTTAACTTATACACTATCTCTCCTGTTTTATGTCAAGTATGTTCTTATTATATTTTATTCTATGTGCTGTGAGACATTCTATAGGTTCTTTGTATGTTCATTTCCTTCTTCCTTTTCCTTCTGACGACCCGTTCCGTGCTAACTGGACATGTGTACAGCGCACTTTTGGAGTAAATGTCGGTTGGTGCGGGGCGGGCCGTCACACTTGGTATCAGAGCTCTAGGTTGTGTAGTTAACCTAGGGAAAGACACTAGGGAGAGATAGTACGTATATGAGAGCGCGTATATGTGATTACTTTGGTTTTAAAAAGCTATATATGTATATACTATTAGTAGTATAAGAATGAAGTCGCACTGCACTAGCTCCAATATGGGGTCGTTAATCGTTTCCCTTTTTCAGATTGACGATGAGCCGAGATACGAGGGGTGCTGGTAGAGGGACCAACCAAGGGAATCCCGCTGACATGAGGGCGATGTTTACTAACCTCATGAGAGATATGCTTAGAGAAGTGCAAGGGGCAATTATCAATCCCGGAGTTGGTGTTGGCTCTGTAGTGCAGGCGCCTAGGGTCGATTTCGCCAAGTTGTGCAAGGATTACACTAACCTTGGTGGGAAGTCATTCCACGGAACGGAGTCGGCCACAGATGTTCAAGACTGGATGGATAGCTGCGACCGTATCTTCGATGACTTGGGTCTTGAGGATGCGATGAAGAGAAGGCTAGCGTCTCGTCAGTTGCAAGGGCGAGCGATGAATTGGTGGAATGCCATTAGAACAGCTACTCCAGAAGACCAGATTACTTGGGATCAGTTCAAGGCTCGCTTTAGCGAGAAGTTTATTCTAGATGCCTAGAAGTTAGTGTTGTTTAAGAGGTTCTTGGAACTCAAGCAGAACGGAAGGGCAGTTTCTGATTATATTGCTGAGTTCGACACTTTGTCGAAGTATGGACTATCTCTTATCGACACTCCTGAGAAGAAGAATGAGAAGTTCATTACTGGCCTGGATGGATACTTGGGGGAAATGCTTATTAATCACATCGATGAGACTTTTGAATCGATTATAGGGAAGGCTTTGAGATCAGAGAGTCTTTACCCTAAGCCAAAGACTGAAGCTGCATCTGCACAAGTGCTGAAGCCGCAAGTAGGAGGTGGAGGCAAGAGTAACTCTCAGAATAAGAGGAAGCAAGACCAATCTAAGGGTGGCCAGCAAAAGAGCAAGAAAGATGTTGAGTGCTTCAGCTGTGGTAAGAAGGGCCATTATGCTAAAGAATGTCGGGCCAAGCCAGCGGAAAGGAAGTGCTACAACTGTGGTCAAGTGGGACATCATAAGGATAAGTGTCCGCAACCTCTTAAGGAGAAGCAGATTGTGAAAGCATATGCTATTGATGTTGTTCCTTCTTCGTCGAATGCCCCAACTGCGGCGGAGAAAGGAAAGAATGTTGTTATTCAAGGTATGCTTTCTATTTATGATATACCAGTTCGAGTTTTGTTTGATACTGGGGCTTCCCGTTCCTTCATATCTAGTGACGTGGTAGATAGGTTGGGACTGGAACCCGAGATAGTCGATAGACCATTGGTTGTGACGAACCCGATTGGTGGTTCGACTAGCCTTAGTATGATTTGCAGGAATTTGGTCTTATCGAGTCATGGATTTATATTTGTTTGTTATTGCTTTGTTTTTGGCTTTACTGGGTATGGCATTATATTGGGAGTCGATTGGCTCCAAAGATACGGGGTGGTGGTAGACTGTGAGGGCTTTTTGGTGACAGTGAGGGCAGATGATGGGCGGAGGGTAGTGTTTGGTAGCCTACCTAATGATGGGGTTATGGCTAGTTTTGTAAATTCCCTCGACATCCCGCAGGATGAGTTGTCAGATGTGCCAGTGGTTGGCCAGTATACGGACGTCTTCGAGGAGGTGACCGGGCTTCCACCACACCGAGAGATTGAGTTCCGTATTGATTTAGTGAAAGATGCCAGACCTATAGTGATGCCACTTCGTCGTATGGCACCAAGGGAGCAGCGAGAGCTCGTGGTGCAAGTCAGCAATCTTTTGAAGAAGGGATTTATTAGAAGGAGTGTCTCCGAGTGGGGAGCTCCAGTTGTGTTTGCCAAGAAGGTTCCCTTCGTTTGTGTGTGGATTATCGCGAGTTGAATAAGGTGACGAGGAAGAATAAGTATCCTCTACCACGGATAGATGATTTGTTTGATCAACTGGAATGAGCTAGAGTGTTCTCCCAGTTGGACCTCGTGACAGGATTTCATCAGCTTCAAGTAGCAGATGAGAGTGTTCTGAAAACGGCATTTAGGACGCCGTCTGGATTTTATGAGTGGTTGGTCATGCCATTTGGGTTGACCAATGCACCAGCCTATTTTGTGGATCTTATGAATCGAGTATTCAGAGATCAGTTGAATAAGTTTGTACTTATGTTCATGGATGATATCCTTGTTTATTCAAGGACAGAGGAGGAACACAAGGGGCACTTGAGGATAGTGATGGAGGTGTTGAGGAAACACCAATTGAGAGCGAAATTCTCTAAGTGTCATTTTTGGAGAAGGGAAGTGAGATTCTTGGGTCATGTTGTTTCAGAGAGTGGTATTACCGTGGACCCTGCGAAGGTGGCTACGGTACAGGATTGGCCTACGCCCAAGAATGCTACAGATGTAAGAAGTTACTTAGGATTAGCTGGATATTATCGTAAGTTTATCCAGTATTTCTCCAAGATAGCAGCACTGTTGACTCAGTTGACTAAGAAGAATCAGTCCTTCGTCTGGGACGGAGTATGTGAGGATGCCTTCAAGAGTCTAAAGGAGAGGTTGACGTGTGCGCCAGTGTTAGTCATTCCTAAGGGGAATGAAGAGATGACGGTATACACGGATGCTTGTGGTACCGGACTGGGTGTTGTATTGATGCAAGGAGGTAGGGTTGTAGCTTATGCTAGTCGACAGCTAAAGCCGCATGAGAAGAAGTATCCTACCCATGATTTGGAATTGGCAGCGATTGTTTTTGCATTGAAGATGCGGAGACACTATCTCTTGGGAGAAATATTTGAGTTGTTTACCGATCATAAGTCGTTAAAGCATCTCTTCTCCCAGAAGGATTTTAATCTCCATCGGCAGAGATGGTTTGAGTTCTTGGCTTCGTATGATTTTGATATCGCATATACACCTGGGAAAGGTAATGCGGTAGCCGATGCCTTGAGTAGGAGACATGCCAGTTTGGGGGCAATGTTTCTTGAGTGGAGGCAACTGGAATATATCGCGGGGTTTGATTTCAGACCAAGGTGCGAATTGGATCCAGTCATGCTATCTAGTTTGGCGATCAGACCCACCTTGATAGAACGAATTGGTTCCAGCCATAGGAACGATCCTAATCTATTGGAAATCATCTCCAAGTTAGAGATGAACATCGACGGTGCGGAGATGAATGTGTATGGGCTTGATCGAGATGGATGGCTTCGAAAGAATGGAAGACTAGTTGTGCCCAACGTGAATGGTCTGAGAGATGAAATGCTTAGAGAATGTCATCACTCAAAACTGACTATACATCCCGGTGGTAATAAGATGTATCGAGACATAAAGCGAACCTACTACTGGGAAGGGATGAAAAGAGACGTTGGGAAGTTTGTATCCAAATGCATGAATTGCCAGCTAGTTAAAGCCGAGCAAAAGTAGCCTAGTGGTTTGTTGCAACCATTAGAGATTCCCGAGTGGAAATGGGAGCAAGTCTCGATGGATTTCATCGATGGTTTACCAAGGACTAGATCGGGACATGATAGCATTTGGGTAATTGTGGATCAATTGACTAAAAGTGCAAGATTTATACCAGTTAAATCGACCAGAACGGCTGCCAAGTTGGCAGAATTGTATATGAAGTGGGTAGTGAGATTTCATGGAGTACCCAAAAGCATTGCGAGTGACCGAGACTCGTTGTTCACTAGTGGGTTTTGGAAGAGCTTACAAGAAGCTCTAGGGTCAGGATTACATCTCAGTACCGCATATCATCCTCAGACCGACGGTCAGACGGAGAGGGTGAATCGTATATTGGAAGATCTCTTGAGAGCTTGTATATTGGATTTTGGTTGGTCATGGGATGACCATTTGCATCTAGTAGATTTTGCATATAATAATAGCTACCAATCCAGTATCGGTATGGCTCCATATGAAGCTTTGTACGGAAGACCGTGCAACTCAACATCATGTTAGATAGAGACTGGCGAGATGTTTGTGCTTGGACCAGATGTGGTGAGGGAAACCTCCGATAAGATCAAGATCATTCAACAACGAATGAAAGTTGCTCAAGATAGGCAGAAGAGCTATGCTGATAAGAGGAGAAGAGACTTGAAATTCTCCGTTGGTGACTTGGTGTTTGTCAAGATTTCTCCGTTGAAAAACGTGATACGATTTGGCAGGAGAGGCAAGTTAGCACCAAGATTTGTTGGCCCATTCCGTGTTCTTGAATTAGTCGGGAATTTGGCGTATAGAGTTGGCTTACCAGAGAAGATGGCAGGAGTCCACAATGTATTTCATGTTTCCCAAGTAAGGAAGTTCGTTCACGACTCAGATATGACTATTTCACCTGATATGTAGAGGACTTCGAAGTAGAACCCGAGGCGGTTGGGAACCGTAAGCCGATTCGTATTGTGGGGCACGATACGAAGCAACTTCTAAGGAAGGTGGTGAAGCTAGTCAAGGTTCAGTGGGGCGAGAATGAGAATGATTGTACTTGGGAGACAGAGGAGGGCATTAGAAAGGCATATCCAGAACTCTTTGCCTGGTAAGAATTACTTTGCAATTTAGTTTTCCGCATGCTAGGGTAGATTTGTTTTGCTTATTTGCATGTTTGATTGTTGTTTTATGATTGATAGACATGCGGGACCTTTGTGTGTGTTTTGATTAGGGAATTTTGGGGGCGAAATTTCTTAAGGGGGGGAGAGTGTAATGACCCGCATTCTACGCATCGGGGGAACGTAGAATATTTATCTCTTTCCCGTATGAAGTCGTATGGTCATGTAACTTTGGGAAACATCTATTAGAATCATTTCCCATGTTCATGATTTTTGTCGATTTTTAAATAACCATTTTGCCCCTAGTTGGTGCTGTTTTGGCCATAACTTTTGATTGGAAAGGAATTTTGACCTAAAACCACTTCCATTGGATTCGTTTGATGGGTTACCTTTCTGTAGAGTGGTCATAATAGCCAAACAGACTTACCGTTTGGGAGATATGGCTGAAATAAGGTTTGGAGGGTGAAAAACTGCTTAACCGGGCCAAATCTGGTGATTAGTGAGTAGGCCCATAACCCATTTCGGGATTAAGGTTATGGGGAGGCTGAAATGAGATAGAGGATCATTCCATTTTAGTTTTCTAGCCTCCACTTATCACCAAGGAACCCTAAAAATGGCCTCCAACCTCCAAATCACCTTTTGGTCAAGGATTTGGCTTAGCAGCCTCTAATCAAGGAAGATCTACACCAAATAAACATTGGAGCTGCTGTTTAGCTTTGGAATTCACATCAAATCAGAGATTTATTTCATATCTTAGTTTATTTGTGGCTAAGGTGAGTGATTTGCATAGTTTTGCACTAATTATGGCTAATTAGGGGTGATTAGTGTTAATTAGCGAATTTAAACATGATAAAATTCTGGAAAAATGTTTATAAAATTCGGAATGATGTTTTAGACCTCTGATATGAATTTGGCTTAATTTGGTTAAGTTTTGCTAATCATATCATAAGTTTCACCTAAGCATGCTTAAGGGAAAATATGGGGTTTTGGCTATGTTTGATCCATTTTAACCTATCATATTGTTGTTTTGATGTTTGTGGTTGATTATATATGTTTCTATGACTGTATGGTATGCTTTGGGATTGATTAGAATAGTTGGAATGGTCGAAAACGCCGTCAAGGGGCGTAAACAACTCGCTGGACAAGGTGCACGAATTCGGATCGGATAGGGGATTGAGGGTCGATCGGATCGCCCTATGGGACCTTGGGACATCACCACGAGTCAAGTTATCTCCTCCGACCCGAACCATCTGCGCAAGGTCCACGAACCTTAACCGTGAACTGTCTCTCGAACCCGATCCGCTCATGTTTCGCACCATGATCCGACCAGAGGGAGGTAGCATCCACGATCCACTTGTACTCGAGCGCTCCGACCCGAATTGTAACAACCCGAAAATCTGGGCTAGTTTAAAATTTTTATTTTGGCAATTTTAGCGAATTTTGATTTTTTAAAATGAAATATTTTAAATAATATCGACGAGATATTTATTTAAAACTGAATTCGTCGTATATATTATATACGCGTCGTCGTTAGAATATAAATAATTATATATAATTATAAAAGGAATTGAAAATGGCGCGGTAGTTCGATAATTCGATTTCAAACTTCAATTGAATGTACCGGGTGCAAAACAATCCGGATTTTAGTGAAACTAAAAACATTAGGATCTAATTGATAATATCTTTCCAACGAATCCGGGAAATCGAAATTTCATAGCGGGAATCAAAAGATATGTCCAGTTGAAAATTCTGAATAGTCGCTATGGAATTCAGACCCTTAAAAATGGACATTTTCAAACGATCTCGGATTTCGACGAAACCAGTTTTGTTGGGTCCGTGATGTAAAGTTATTGCTAGGTTTCAAATTTCATAATTTTTCGAATCAATATGTGAGCGTGGCAAAGGAAAACGCTTTTGACCAGTTTAAGTTGATTTTAATCGACTGGAAAAGGGCCATTTTTCTAACGGTCTCAGAATTCGACGAAACTAGTTTTGTTAGGACCGTATCATCAACACGAGGCTAGAAAATGTTTTTCGGGAATTTTTCTAGTTAGTATGTGGCCCCGGTAAATTGAAATGTGCGTTTAAACTGAATATATAAAGATTTATATTTTAAATTCAACGGAAACTGATCGTAACGGCCGAATTGGCTTGCAGAACATATCCCATTGTGTTCGGAATGGGGGTAATTAGGTAGAGGTGACTGTCGTTGGGTTTGAATTGGGATTCGGATGAAAATTCAACTTTTTAGAATTTAATAATATTAAATTATATATTATATAACTTGGTCAAAAGGGGTCAAAACCCTTGTTTACTCTCCTGCGAAGTCAACAGATTTGAAGCCGCCGTTCTCTTCCAAACGTAGGGCGGAAACCAATTAAAATTAGATCCCCAATCCCGCTCAATCCAGACATTAATGCAAGAAATTTATTAAACAAAAAGGAACTGCCCCTTCTGCTCTTCAATCCTATAGCACGGCGGTCATTGATGGTGGTCTACAGGGGAGGGGGCGGCGCCGCGAAGTGGCATCATTGGAAGGGGATTTTCTGGTCGAAGGGGGGTGCGAGATGGTCGGGACTCTGGCTGGAGGGGCGTCGCGCATAGGGGCGTCAGGTGGCAGGGTCGGATCCACCTCCGGTGGCTTCCCTTGGCGGCGCGACGGTGCCCTGGTGGCACAGGTATGGGTTCGAACACCTGATAGAGAACGCCGTGAGTTTTTTTTTCTTTTCTTTTGTGCAATTAATGTTTTTTTTCTTTCTTTCCTTTTCTTTATACAGTAACTAATTTTTAAAATATAAACAGTGGAAAAAATAACATTATATAAAAAAAATGTTTTTTTATATATAATTAGCAAATGTTTTTAAATTTATAAATAGCATTGATTATAACATCAATTAGCATTGTTCTTAAATAAAAATCTCATTGTTTTTTTTTTAAAAAAAAAACATAGTTTAGAAAATCTGAAATTATAAAGGAAGAGAAAATATATATCATTGTTTTAAATAACATAGTATAAATATTAAAAATGATTTTGCTTCTATATAAATATGAATATACCTTGCTTTAGAAGTATGAATGTACTTTGTTTAATATATATATATATATATATATATATATATATATATATATATATATAACATCGGTTTTCAAAAATAGAAAATAGCATTATTTTGAAAGTAGAAAATAACTACAGAATAGATATTTATTTATGAAAAATGTTAGATTTTTATTTATGAAAAGGTTGGATTTTTATATATTGAACATCGAAGTAAAAATATGATTTTTATATATTGAACATCGAAGTAAAAATATGATTTTTATATATTGAACATCGAAGTAAAAATATGATTTTTATATATTGAACATCGAAGTAAAAATATGATTTTTATATATTGAACATCGAAGTAAAAATATGATTTTATATATTGAACATCGAAGTAAAAAATTCGATTTTTATATATTGGATAGCATAGTAAAAATTCGACTTTTATATATTGGATAGCAAAGTAAAAATTCGACTTTTATATATGTAGTGGCTACGGTCAACGAAGGAGACAAAAAGGCGAGAACGATAAAGACTTCTGCAAAGGAAGAGTCGAGATGGTTGGATAGCTATTGGTGAGAATTTCTCACCTTTCAATTTCTTTTCTAGTTATATATATATACTAGGATGCAGACGGTGCTTAGTAGCACCCGACACAATCGTCCACAGACCATGGACTTGTTTGTTTGGTTGCATAAATTAGTTAGATGATTTGATTTGAATTTGGTTGTTTGTTGAATTTGATTGATGTGTGAATGGCGTGGGCCTTCACTAGACCGGGGATAAGGCTAGGCCTCGTCCCGTTTCTAGTATCGTGCCGTTATGCCGCCGAAATTTTCTAAAATAAGTTAGAAAAATAAAAATATCATTTTATTTAAAGAATGAACTGAATAGAAATTCATATGTTGGAATAAAATGTTTTATCATTAAAAATATAATTTTTAACGTGAATATGAATTTAGTGAATGTGAATAAAATAAAATATTCATTTACAAACAAGACGGTTTGTTTATGTACACCTATTTGAAGGACATTGATTGGGACGATAAATTTTACACATCACCCAACTGCACAAATATAATCTGTGTTTGATTGTTTGAAACCCCACACGGGTGTTGGGATGAAATTTGAAGTTCACTCATCCTGATTGATTAAATATGTCGATCGATTGATTGACAGGCTGTTATAAGCGTTAGATATCTATATTTGATGCTTATACAGTGTAGTGCACTTTGGTTGATGGTTGATTATTTTTCAATGCTATTATATACGTGTGATGTATGAAAATCCATATAATTAATATTATATGGTGATTGATTGGGTCTCATTCCAATTTAGAAAATAAAGAACAATATAAAATAAAGGTTCATGTGTTGACAGTTTCATCCATTGAGATTGGTCATGTGTTGAACGAAATATTTTAGTAATAAAATTTACATCTTCAACAATATAAAATAAAGGTTCATGTGTTGACAGTTCATCCATTGAGATTGGTCATGTGTTGAACGAAATATTTTAGTAATAAAATTTACATCTTCATCAATATAAAATAAAGGTTCATGTGTTGACAGTTTCATCCATTGAGATTGGTCATGTGTTGAACGAAATATTTTAGTAATAAAATTTACATCTTCATCAATATAAAATAAAGGTTCATGTGTTGACAGTACTCATCCATTGAGATTGGTCATGTGTTGAACGAAATATTTTCATAATAACAACTATTTTGAAAAAGAAATATTTGAAATAGAATATTTGAAAATAGAAATTTATGAAGCCGTGTTGATTAGATTGACGCCATTTTGACGTGAACGATATTTATATCGATATGAATTGAAAACGATTTCGAAATGAAATGAATTGAAAACGATTTCGAAATGAAATGAATTGAAAACGATTTCGAAATGAAATGAATTGAAAACGATTTCGAAATGAAATGAATTGAAAACGATTTCGAAATGAAATGAATTGAAAACGATTTCGAAATGAAATTAATTGAAAACGATTTCGAAATAAATTGAATTGAAAACGATTTCGAAATGAAATGAATTGAAAACGATTTCGAAATGAATTGAATATAAAACGAATTCAAATTGAATTGAAAGCAAATTGAAACGAATTCAAATTGAATTGAAATTTGAATTGAATAGAAATGAATTTTAAAACGAATTTATAAAGAAGAATTCAATTTTGATTTGAATTGAAATGGAAGTTGAAATTGCTTTTGAAACGAATTTAAAACTATTCATAAAATTCGTTTTAAATAGAAATCGATGAAATATATATTATATATATATAATATAATGGCCTGAATAGAACGCGCCGCGGCAGTTCGTGAATTTCGACCATTTATTTCAAACGGACATTACGGGAGATCCGACCGTCGGATTCTCCTAAAACAGGAACCGTTGGGTTCGTATCGAAAAGAGCTTTCTAACGAATATTAGAAATTAGAAATCTAACAGTTGGATTTGGAATTATGTCCAAATCAAATTTGAGAAAGGTCGCTGTAAGTGCAGTTCGATGGCCGTTGATGGAAATCGACTGTACAGGCCTTGATAAAATTATTAAAAATAGTAATAATTTGTGTAAAATCATAAAAAATGATTTAGAAAGAATTGGGATGAAAAACTCCATATTTGAAAAGATAAAAATAGATTTTTATCGAAATGAACTAGTTTTGAACTAGAATTACAATTCTATTTATTTTTAAATAAATAAATTGAATTTGAAATGGTTTTGAAAATAACTAGAATTTCCAATGATTGCATTGGAATGGATTTGAATCGAAATTGCCTTCGGAATATTTCGAAGTTGGATTTCGTGATGATACAGATATTGTTATGGGAATTTGAAAGAGATATATATATATATATATATATATATATATATATATATATATATCGTTATTTCCAATGCGATATTTGTTAGTCGTAGAATTTGATATTGAATATAAGCCGGTATATTTTCTATTCAGAGCCTTGTATTGAATATCAAATGTGATTTGGGTTTGTCGTGAATGGTGTCTTCACTAACACTGTTCTTGAACCCAGTTGAGAAAAGATTAAATCTTTTTATTTAGATTTAATGAAGTGTACCAATTCAATAATATTTAATTGGAATTGAATTGATATTGATATTGGGTTTATCGTGAACAGTGTTTTAAATAACACTTGTTCTTTAACCCGATAATTAATGGAATGATTTTTGGGTTTATCGTGAACAGTGTTTTAAATAACACTCGTTCTTTAACCCGATAATTAACGAATGTGATTTTGGGTTTATCGTGAACAGTGTTTTAAATAACACTCGTTCTTTAGCCCGATAATTAACGAATGTGATTTTGGGTTTATCGTGAACCGTGTTTTAAATGACACTGATTCTTTAACCCAGTCGAAGATTAAAACTAAGTGGAGTTTTAATGAATCTTTAATTAGATTGAAATGATCGAAAATGGAGTATCACCAGTTTTGCTCCAGGCGATAGCTAAATCTTTAATTAGATTTGAACGTGAAATGGTAATTGAATTTACCGATAACATTGTGGTGTTAGATATGAAGTATTACCAGTTTTACTTCATGGGATGAATAGGTTGGGATGGGGAAATTAAAATAAATAATTACTTCGGTAAGGTTCGCTAATCCCGACTAGTTTGAATTGAGATTCAAAAATAGAAAAAAGAATAAATTCAATGAATTTATCTTGGATAAAATTAATGGGAACCTTTCCCTATGAATGTGAAATTTAGAAATTAACTGTCGGTTAGCCAAGCAGAATGGTTTTCTGAATATTGATCTGATGTTGGTTTCGGCCTTCGGGGTTAATATTTGGGGAATTATTCTCTTGATTAATTTACGGTTAGTGACTAATGAATTGGAATGAGGCGTATGTTGTGTTAGTGTAACACTTATTTAAAATATACGCGAGTTATTCGGAAAGACCGGGTTTATCCCATTCTGAATAACTGATACGACGATAAGTCGAAGATGAAGACGGTGGTCGAAGACCAGAAGTCTTCACGTCGTTTGGGTAATTACTGATGATCTTGATTGGGCTGTACACCCAAGAAGATGGAAACAGTTAGTGATCGTCCAGACGTACTTGGAGATCGATGGATATGCGGGGTACTAGGTGCCTCCGGTTTCGTTCAGACCCAGAACGGACTTGTAAATGGACTGTGTGTCTGACATTGGATTTTAGTCCGTGTGATTGATCTCTATTAAATATATATCTGTTTGGCGGCGGAGAATTTATTCTCTTGCTTAACGCCCTTCTCTGAGACGTACGAGCTCAGGGGTTATATATTGATGGATATCAATCGCATGGAGTGAATTGCCATTGTGGCATGCTAAGATGCAAATGATCAAGGCTTCTGTTGAAAAGCAAAGTCTTGTGGTTGATGACCGAATCAAGGCCTTTGTGGCGTAGCTTTGTGTAACGTTTACCTCGCGAGTTTCACACCCGGTATGAACCAAAAACGGGAGACGGACCTCAGGGGGGACATGCGTTTTCTTTCTAGTTAGGAGTGGCGTCAGTGCTTGAACTGGCTGACGAGTTTGACTCATGTGGATATTGCTTATTATTACTTGCTGAAAAGAAAGGCGCCTCGTGATATCGGTTTCGGCCGATGCTTCTGGTCGGCTGACGGGCCAGGCTTACGCCCCAAAGGGCGGAGAAACGTATTGTTCAGGCATTATAATCCACATCGGTGGACCGGCCCTGACGATCCAGGGGGCAGTTGCGGCTGTTCCTGAGACATGGGCTAGATTGTCTCGAATCGGTTGAGGATTTTGCCCCTAGCCTCGGTTCATACCATAAATGATAACCCAACTTCCAATACGACGTCTTGCGGTTTTGATTGTAAACTTATATATGGCGACATAGTGTTATGGGGCATTCAAGCCGCCTATGATTGATACTTATGATTTGAAGTTGTTTTATACACTATACACTTATAATAGTATCAAAGGATTTGTTTTAAAAGTACTAAGCATGTTTGGCTATTATAAGGGAAAACCCTATCCTCGGCTGCGTTGCATTGTGTGATGGGACCCGGGTCTTATAATAGCTTCATTTTTAGAAAAGCATTGCGCTGTCTACTTATGTGCACTGGTGTTCTTGGGAGGAAACCCGTTCCGTGTTATACGGCGTTGTCCCTTGATTTACCTAATTTTAAAAATAAAGATTAATAACTGTTTTAGTTCTCACACCAGTCACATGACTGACCTGGAGTTTATTGTTTTAACCTAAACTCTAGGTGCCCTTATTTTGACACGGGCAGCTAGTAGTTTTGGTTTTGCAGATTTATATTCACAGGACCCTGGTTTACAGCTGGAACGATATCCGGAAAGCTTTGTATCCGTATATCTCCTTCTAGTTGTGTATTGTATTATTTTCCGCTGCTATGTATTTAAATGTAATTTAAATCTCTAATATATTTCTGTGTAATATTCATTTATACTCCGTATATTCTTGTAATCTGATGCATTGTTGTGATATACAATGAAAGGTTCTTTTATATGTGTTCTGTTGTGGCTTGTTCTCGAACTATCCGGCACTTTCCTTTACGGGGGAGTTACGGGTTTTCACACGAATGCCCGCCCACGAGTTGAAGGCGCCATGAACCGATCTGAAGAGAGCACCTGATCCGAACCGTGGCAAGCTGGAGACCCCGACCCGATCCGCCAGGGGTGATGGCGACCCGACCCGATCCAGTGAAGAAGGAGCGTTCTGATCCGAACCGACCCAGTATTGACCGATAACCCGAGATGCAAAGGTAGTCCAATATGGGAAGTTAGAGCTCAGGATCCAGTTGGGAACCAATGAGTTCACTTCATGGTTGGGCTTTGCTGCGGGACATGTGCTAAGGAGCTGTCGACGTTCATAACTTCGATTCACCACTAAAAATGAATGATGGCTACTTACCAGTGCAGTAGGGTCGTTATGACCCGTGGGGCAAGGTGATGGTAGCAAGACTACGTTATCAGTGCAGTAAGGTCATTATGACCCGAGGGGCAAGGCGATGCGTAGTAAGACTATGAGCCAGCGCAGATGGGGTGAATAACTCCATGGGGTAAGTGGACATAGTAAGGATTGGTAAGGCTATGAGCCAGCGCAGATGGGGTGAATAACTCCATGGGGCAAGTGGACATAGCAAAGGATTAGTGGCTACGTTATTAGTGCAGTGAAGCCATTTATGACTTCATGGGGCAGAGTGATCGTAGCAAGGTATATTGGGTGATCGAAGTGGTGAATATCGTATGCTTTACGCACTGAGTGAGAGATGTGAGGATGGATGCTATGTTTGATTGTTTTCCATCACTATGACGTGCACACCTCCCCCACCTCCGTATCTTTACATTGTATGATATGGCACCTTAGAGCGTTGTACAGTATGTAGTGCTAACTCTTTGGTTGCAGGTCCAGGTTCAGGTATGTTTTAGTCTACCTGTTATTGTTCACTTTAGATGCTTATCGCTCATACCAGGCTTTATGTCTGACCCAGAGTTTTATGTCTCCTCTTATTACTCTGGGTGCTCGCACGAGCAGAATAGAGACAGGTTAGCTGGTGGTGCGCGAGTAACTGATTCGAAGGCGGGCAGGAGGCTTCCACGTATGATATATATATATATATATATATATATATATATATACACACACACACACATTCTCCCTGTGTCATTGGTGGTCGCTACTTGGGCATTAGTAGTGTACCTCCTTTATCTTACTTTTGCTTAGAGACAGTTGAAAAGTTGTAATAAGCTATATTTTGGATTTCCGCTGCTATGATGCTTAGTTCTGTTTTTAGCTTATGCATTGTCTCTCCTGTTTTATGTCAAGTATGTTCTTATTATATTTTATTATATGCGCTGTGATACATTCTACAGGTTCTTTGTATGTTCATTTCCTTCTTCCTTTTCATTCTGACGACCCGTTCCGTGCTAACTGGACATGTGTATAGCGCACTTTTGGAGTAAATGTCGGTTGGTGCAGGTGGGCCATCACAATATACGAATATAAATACATATATGCATATGCAATATGAAGTGACTGAGCCGATCTAAAACCTTAAATTGTGTGTGTACATGCAACCACGAGCAACCACTAGCAATCACTTACAACCACTTGCAACCATCGTTCATAACATGTTTCAATTACATGATTTCATCCAAAGAGTTTCTACCTAAAAGATAAGGTCGAGGAGATATACCTAAAAAGATAGATAAAAGCGCAACTTAAGGAAAAAGAAAGATCAAAGATGTACCCTCGAAAAGAAAAGGGTAGGCTGCGCGTATTCTAGCTTCAGTTTCCCAAGTTGTGTCTCCCTCGGCGTCGCTCCACTGAACTTTGACGAGCTTGACTTCGCGGTTGCGTAGCTTTTTCACTTCCGTTCCTAATATGCGGGTTGGAACTTTCCTCACGGTTGCCTCGCGTTCCACTTCAGCTTCTTCTAGGATATTTGGCTCTACCACTTCAGCAGATTCATGTAGACATTTTTGGAGGTGCGAAACGTGAAAGATGTTGTGAACTCCGGCCAGCTTTTCGGTTATCTCTAATCGATTGGCCATTTTCCCAATTTTCTCGATAATAGGAAACGGTCCTACGAACCTTGGTGCTAGCTTTCCTGTGGTTCCAAAACGAACAACGTTCCTTAGCGGAGATACCTTAAGAAAAACTCTGTCCCCAACCTCAAATTCAAGGTCGGTCCTCCTCTTGTCGGCGTAGGATTTTTGTCTGTCTTGGGCTGTCTTCATTCTTCTCCGTATTAAGTCTACTTTTTTTGAAGTCTCTCGGATCATATCTGGTCCAAGTATGAGCTTGTTAGTAGACTTCCACCAACAAGTGGGCGATCGGCACGGTCTTCCATATAAAGCTTCGAAGGGCGCCATTCCGATGGTGGCTTGGTAGCTGTTGTTGTAGGCAAATCCACCAAAGGAAGATGGTCTTCCCACGTCCCTCTGAAGTCAAGGACGCACAGTCTTAAAAGGTCCTCCAAAACTCTGTTCACTCTTTCTGTCTAGCCGTCGGTTTGGGGATGATAGGTTGTGCTCAAGCATAACTGTGTGCCTACCGCTTCTTGGAGACTACGCCAAAACTCACTTGTGAAGATAGGGTCTCGGTCACTAACAATGCTGGAGGGTATTCCATGGAGTCGAACAATTTCCTTGAGGTTAAGAGATACTAGGGATGAGGCAGTTCTTTTACTCTTGACAGGTAAAAAGTGGGCGCTTTTAGTAAGCCTATCCACTATTACCCAAATGCTAGTGTTGTCTCTTCTAGACCTAGGCAGCCCATCAATGAAGTCCATTGAGATGCTATCCCACTTCCACTACGGGACCTCTAGAGGATGGAGCAGACCGCCAGGCTTTTTCTGTTCCGCCTTAACCTGTTGGCACACCATACACTTAGAAATGAAATCTGCCACGTCCTTCTTCATGCCGTTCCAAAAGAAAGTTCTCTTTATGTCCTTGTACATTTTATCTCCGCCTGGGTGTATCGTCGTCTTGGAGTGATGTGCTTCCTCGAGAACCTTCTTTACTAAATCCCTTGTATGTGGGACGCATAGTCTTCCGTCTCGCCTTTGCCAAACCTTATCGTCGATGGAGCATCTGCTGAGGTTACTTGAAGTCTCACCCCTAATTAGCCTATCAATCGTCTCCACAAGATGAGGGTCTTCGCGTTGTGCTTTCCCTATTGAGTCCACTAAAGTCGGGCGTACTTCAAGAGATGCTAGCAAGCCCGGTACAAAATCGGAGGAGGGCCTAAAGTCAAAGCTGGCTATAAACTCTAGGATTTGTCTTTCAACAAACAACGGGCTTAGGGTCAGTTTCTTTCGGCTCAACGCGTCTGCCACTACGTTGCCTTTGCCCGGAGTGTAGGAGATCTCAAAATCATATGAGGAAAGAAATTCCATCCATCTCTGTTGCCTCAAGTTAAGGTCCTTCTGCGAGAAAAGATATTTCAACGATTTATGGTCAGTGTAATGTTCAAACTTCTCACCTAGGAGATAGTGTCGCCAAGACTTGAGTGCAAAGACAATGGCAGCTAACTCAAGATCGTGGGTCAGGTAGTTCTTTTCATGAACTTTCAATTGTCTCCCGCCACAAGCTAATACCCTTCCTTCTTGCATTAAGACAGCGCCTAGCCCTGTCCCACATGGATCTGTATAAACTGTGAACATCTTGCTTCCATCTGGCAACATCAAAACTGGGGCTGTTGTAAGAGCCCTTTTCAGTCGTTGGAAAGCAAACTCGCAATCCAAGTCCCAATTGAACACTAGATTCTTCTTTGTCAGCCTTGTGAGCGGAGCTGATATTTTTGCAAAGTCTCTGATGAATTTCCGATAGAAGCTTGCTAGCCCGAGAAAGCTTCGGACTTCTATTGCGTTCTTTGGTGTCTTCCAGTCCTGCACCGCTAATACCTTAGCAGGGTCCATAGCTAACCCTTCTTTGGATACTATGTGCCCAAGAAACCTTACTTCCTCTCTCCAAAAGAGGCATTTGGAGAATTTGGCTTTTAGCTAATGGACCCGCAGAGTTTCCATGATTGCCCTTAGGTGCTGAGCATGCTCTTCTTCATTCTTTGAGAAGATCAAGATATCGTCTACGAAGACCACCACGAACTTGTTGAGGAATTCTCTGAACACCCTACTCATCAGGTCCACGAAGTAAGCGGGTGCATTTGTCAAGCCAAAAGGCATGACAAGCCATTCAAAGAAGCCGTCTGGGGTTCTGAATGCCGTTTTATCGATGCTATCTTCAGCCACCCTTAGCTGATGAAAACCGGTCGCCAAATGGAGTTGGGAGAAAACAGACGCTCCTACAAGCTGATCAAACAGATCGTCAATTCTGGGGAGTGGGTGCCTATTCTTTTTCGTTAGCTTGTTAAGCTCCCTATAGTCAACACACAGACGGAGTGAACCATCCACCTTTGTAGCGAACACCACTGGAGCGCCCCATTCTGAAATGCTCCTTCTAATGAACCCCTTCTCTAGAAGCTCTTTAATCTGTTTACTGAGCTCCTTCCTTTCCCGTGGAGCCATGTGTCTAATAGGCAACATAACGGGCTTTGAATTATCTACAAGATATATGCGGAAGTCTATCTCCCGCTTCGGAGGCAAGCCCTTCACCTCTTCGAAGACATCCGGATATTCCCGGACCACCCTAACCGATTGCAAACTTTCAACAGAGGCATCTAGCGATTCAAGATAACTAAGCATAACCGCATACGAGGGATTAGAAGTAATTTCCAGAGTGTTACCGAGTTGGGTCAGAAGCCTAACCACCCTTTTCTCACAATCCAGGATGGCACCATTACTGGATAGCCAATCCATGCCCAAAATTAAACCATATCTCGAGAAGCCCAAAACAAAGGCACTACATCTAAATTCTACGCTTATAATAGAAATTTTCAATCCCACACAGATCATAGACAAATGAGCTGGGCCCCCAATTGGATTTGAAACAATTAAGGGGTCCTCTACCATATTAGTTTCTAGGTGCAGAGATTCTACTAAAGCAGATGAGATAAAGGAGTGTGATGCGCCAGAATCAAATAAAGTGCAAACTGGGTGATCATAAAGATAAACTACACTTTCTACAGAAGTATTTATTCCTCGTTGTTGCAGAGGTGGCGCTTCTAGCACATGAACCTGTGCCCCTGAGGTGGATCCAGCCCTCTTCCCCTGCCCTCGTTTCTTTGGGCAATCCTTAGCCATGTGGCCTGTCTCACAGCAAGAAAAGAACCCACCATTCATCTTGGCCTTCTTTTTTCGGCAATCTTTCACTAAGTGTCCCACTTTGCCACATAAATTACACTTCCTCTTCTCTTTGTTATCTTTCCCGCCCTTCTTAAAGTTTGTCTTCTTAGGCTGTAAACCCTCTTTCTTCCCTTGAGAGCTTTCTGCCTTTGTATCCTTCTTGCCCTTATCCTCTTCGTTCAGCAATGCCATCTGCACCAACCTTTCATACGTAGCTCCCATGGGTATATGGGTTATGGCCAAACTATGTAATGGCTCATTCAATCCTTTGACAAAGCGGAGAGCCTTCTTGTGCGGAGTGTTGACTAGGTCTAGTCCGAACCTAGCCAGCTGATTGAACTGATTAACATACTCTTTGACTATCATATTCCCTTGCTTAAGAAATAAGAATTTTTCCAACTGAAGACTCCTTTCAGCTTCTGAGAGAAATTTAGCCTCAAACCTTGCCCTAAAGTCCTCCCATGTTTCCACTGGTCTTTCTGCATTGGTGACATCCCACCAGTAGGAAGCCTCGCCTTTAAGTAGCCATACTGCCAGTTGTACCTTCTGCCTATCTTCTACCTCAAAGATGACGAATAAGTCCTCGGTTTCCTTCAGCCAATTCCTGGCTGCCACGAAGGACTCGGTTCCATAAAGTCCTTTCCTCCCATAGCTTTAAAATCTTTACATATCTTAGCAAAAGTATTACCCCGCGGAGGAGGTGGAGGAAGAGGTGCTGCTGCAGCTGGATGATTTCCCGCAGCTGGGGGAGGAAGAACGGTAGGACCTGGCTGAGTGGCCCTCGCTTCTAAGAATCGTCTAAACCAACCAGGTATTGGTATACCCTCTGGCAAGTTAAGTTCTTCGGACATGCTGAAACAAAAAGGGTAGATTCAAAACGAAGGATAAAAGATAGTACCTATGGCTTTGGGGGACTATGCCTTTTTTAAAATAAAATAATATTTTATCTTTAAAAATGCTTCTTGAAATTTTCTTTTTGGAAATGAATTTTCAAAACTTTTTATCTTATCTGGCAAACCTATGCTCTGATACCAAGTGAAACACCCCACCTCCGTTAGGGTCACTCTCAAAAGGAATGCCCTAATTTTGGTGGAGGTTTATAAGTATAAGTCATAGATACACAAGACAGATATAAGAACACATATTTTTGAAATAGCGGAAAACAACAGCAACTTTTATTTCATTAAAATACGTGTTACACAAACCATGCCACAATTGTCTTACAATACTTCCAAAAACATTACATCTTCATAACTGTCTGTATTTCATTATTTAAAAGAAGCATAAAAACATAAGTAAACTGCATAAGTCCCATAATTGTTCTCCAAAGCCATAGTCCAAAACGAAAAAGATCCAAGCAATACATTGTTTCTCTTCAAGCTGGATGTGAAAACTGGTCAAGCTACGGTATTCCCTCCCTGTGGACCTAGGGGGGAACGAAAGAAAAGAAGACAAAAGAAAAGTAGAGTCAGACATAAAGCCTGAGTAAGTCTAGGACATTTCAGTCTATGAATAAAGAGTTGGGCATGATAAGTATAAACTGGAAATGGGAAAACACTATAAACTAGGTTAAGTTGTCTAGAGTCGAATGTACTGTCGTACCCCATATTAATCTTTGTACCCATATAAACGAGTTCCCAACAGGCACCCGATAATCAGGGTGAAGTGATCCATTTCTGATGATCGGCTCCTACTTGCATAGTTACATGTGTCTTACGGCCCCCGTTGTTGTAGTTACCTATGCTGGTCCCACCATAGGGTGTATCAAGCCCCATGGTGGCAGCCCGACACAATTCTAGAATGCATAGGTATACTACTGGTGCCCAGTGCCTTATTTTTCTACGCCGCAGTGTGTGCACGCCCGCACCCCGTTAGAACCTACACTGCTGCACCACCGCCGTCGATTTGACCTCTTACAGTCAGCCCAGTAATCGTGCCCCACCCTGCCTAGTTCAGGGTATCCTGATACACCTTGTAGGGTTACTGCTGAAAAGGGTCCCACGCTACTAGGTTTTCTATTTCTAGCCAACATGCAAAGTTGGTTAAGTGTTTTATAAACCTAACCCCCCAAATCAGTCTGTTTAGTTAGCATGTTCCATTTTGATTAAGTATTAATTCAATTTACTTAATCCTATCAATGCTGACTCAGCCTTAATTGTCTTATTAAAGCCTCGACCTCTCACATTAGGCAGATATTGTTGTGGCTGCCTGTTGCCGGTTGGGTCCGGGCAGTCTTACGCCACAACTCAGTCTAACCTCGGGTCTTTATTGGGCTCCGTGTTTAACCACCCACATTGCATAGGTATTGTTGTGACTACTGGACAGCCGGGCGGTTCCGGGCAGGTTTACGTCGCAACTCAATCCAACCTCGGGTTAAACACATCGTATTTTCTAAATTTACATATTTTGTCTCTTTTATTTTTATATGTAAATATTTGCAGCCCATTATTCAAATTCTTCTTTATTGGGTAAAATTAATTTATACCACTTAATTGTTTTTCAAGGTCGTTGGCATGCGTCAACCATGCCAACACATATGTTTTATATTTTAACCCAAACGTCTTTACCCCCGTTTTATACGTTCGCTACAATATAACATATGTTGGGTTTAACATTTAAACCCAACTTAGCCACATGAAAAAGGGGAGGCTTAGAACATGGTGTTTATATATTCTAAGTAACATCAAAATGGGAGTGTGAACGCATGAACTTGCAACATAGCGAACTAATTAACATAAATTAGGCACTTGTGAACTTGCATTTTAATAGCATACAATCATGGCATAAACATACCTAAACATGAATCATGGTTTTTAATTTATTCATAGAATCATGGCATAAACATACCTAAACATGAATCATGGTTTTTAATCTATTCATGTAAACTAGCAAGTGGAATGTAAATCTAACTTAATTATGTGTCACATATATTATCATATGATTTTGATAACAACATAGGCCTAAAACATGTTTTCAATTAGGCATAACACCAAACATAGTTTAGTCATGTTCATAGAGTCAACACAAGTTCACAAAGATGCTTACTTTTGTCTCTAATACAAAAGTATGGTTTTACACTTGAATCATGATGCCAATTCCAACATAAATTCATATGAGTCATAATACCCAAATGGATCCAACTACACTAAAAGTGATTATAAAAAAATATAAATTATGTTGGCATAATATTGAACCATATACTTGCATGAATCTCAAATAAACTACCACAAACATATAGTCGTTACTTTCAACATGAATCATATACTTGCAATTATCCAATAGGTGTTGTAATAAACTACCACAAACATGTAGTTGTTAACTTTCAACATGAATCACATACTTGCAAATATCCAATCGTTATACCACAACATCCCAAATAGATTAGAATCATAGCAACATATAATTATGAATTATTATCACCACAAATTAACTACAATTCTATTTCTCATTTTACACAAATCAAAACACAATTATTTATTCACATTGGAATAGCACTCTACTTACAACGTATGACGAATCTTCAATTCAGGAATCTGAATTCTGAATTTGGAGATGATATCCTTTGTTGTAGGCGTTGTTTTGAATTAGTTGTCGTTGCTTTAAGCTTTTGAATTGTCTCCTAATCGTCTCTCAATTTTGACGGCTATTTCTAGTCTTTCCTCAGCAGCATGACGGTCTAATTCTAATTTTTATTTGTATGAATTAGGTGGAGTCTTAGGTCCTTTTTATAGAGTTTGTGAATTGATAAGGACTGTCGATGGAGCTTGGATTAATATTAGCCGTTCGTTTGAAGGAGAGACCAATCAGGGGCTGACACCTAGCCCTAGTGACAAGGCAAGGCTCAGAAATTCGGCCAAGAACAGACCAGGCCAGCCGAGGGGGCTGGGTTCGACCTAGCTCAGGGACCAGGTCGACTCCCCAGTCGACCCCCGTGTCGACTTGGCAGTCGACCTGAGAGCCCCAGGTCGACTACCCAGTCGACCTAGGTGCCTTGGGCGGGAAAATTCCCGCCCTGGCCAATCTGGCCCGATTTTTGAATTTTGAACTTGTTTTCTGAGCTGCTTTTGTCTGTTTGAATTTTAAACTGAATTCTGGAACTTCCGGAGGCCATATCTCCCTCATACGGAGTCCGTTTTACGCAAACTCGGACTCTATCTCAAGCAGAATTCCGAGAAGAACGTAATGGCGTCTCCCTTTTCCCTTAATTCTTTGATTTGAAATTAGTTATACTTTAATTTGTGAATTTCACTGTTATAGAATACACGGGGTGTTACATTTGTAAACCAAAGCTCTGATACCAACTATAACAACAAGGAATTTCGCTCGATCCGAATCAGTCGCTAAACCGACCAAGACCGTTCGAAACCACTAATTGTTTTGAGAACACGACAAATCAGAACACAGACGGAAGAACATTTCATTGTTAATTACAACAATTCCATCAGAATACAAGAATATGCAGAGTATAAATGAATAAAATACATTCGATAAATATCAGAGATTACAATAAATTACATACCAGCGGAAAATAATACAAATCACAACTGAAGGAGATATACAGATACAAAGCTTTCCGGATATCGTTCCAACTGTAAACCAGGTTCCTGTGAAGATAAATCTGCAAAACCAAAACTACTAGCTGCCCGTGTCGAAAATAGGGGCACCCAGAGTTTAGGTTAAAACAATAAACTCCAGGTCAGTCATGTGACTGGTGTTAGAACTAAAACAGTTATTAATCTTTATTTTTAAAGTTAGGTAAATCAAGGGACCACGCCGTATAACATGGAACGGGTTTCCTCCCAAGAATACCAGTGCATAAAACAACAGCGCAATGCTAAATAAAGAACAATGAAGCTATTATAAGACCCAGGTCCCATCACACAATGCAATGCAAGCAGGAGGATAGGGGTTTCCCTTATAATAGCCAAAGAATGCTTGATACATTTAAACAAATCATTTGATACTATCATAATTGCATAGTGTATAAAACAATTTTAATCATAAGTATAAATCATAGACGGCATGAGTACCATATATCATGTCGCCATACTAGTTCTACAATTAAAACCGCAAAATCACGTATTTGGAAATTGGATTTCCATCTGTGAACCGAGGCAAAAGATAGTCCTCACCGAATTTGAGACTCTCTAGCCCGAGCCTCAGGATCAGAGCTCGAGTGACCCTAGGAGAGACAGGGCCGGTCCACCAATGTGGATTAAAATTCCTGAACACTGCGTTTCCCCGCCCTTTGGGGCGTAAGTCTGGTCCGTCTGCCGACCAGAATGCATCGGCCGAAACCGATATAACCGACGCGCCTTGCAATAGCAACAACCACACAGGTGAAAAGTATATAAATGTCTGGGCTGGTAGGTCACTGACACCACCCTAGCTAGAAGGAAACGCATGCCCTCCCTGAGGTCCTCTCCCGTTTCTGGCTCACAACCGGGGTGTGAGGCTCACGAATTCACGTTACACAAAGCTACGCGACAAAGGCAGTGCTTTGATCATCAACCACAAGACTTTGCTTTTCAACAGAAGCCTTGATCATTTGCATCTTAGCATGCCACACAGGCAACCACTCTATGCAACCGATATCAATCACATAGAATGAAATCCGATGTCAAACACACAGTCCATACAAGTCCTTCTGGATCTGAACGAAACCGGAGGTACTTTCCTCGCATATCTATCGATCTCCAAGTACGTCTGGATGATCACCAATTGATTCCCTCATCTTGGGTGTACAACCCAATTAAGATCATCAGTAATCACCCAAACGATGTGAAGATTTCCGGTCTTCGACCACCGTCTTCATCTTCGACTTATCGTCGATCCGGTTATTCAAAATGGGATAAACTCGGTCTTTCTGAATAACTCGCGTATATAATATAAAAGTGTTACACAAACACAACATACGCCTCATTCAAATTCATCAGTCACTAACCGTAAATTAGTAAGAGAACAATTCCCCAAATATTAACCCCGAAGGCCGAAACCAACATCGGATCAATACCCAGGAAACCATTCATCTTAACCAACCTACAGTTAGTTTCTAAATTTCACATTCTTATGGAAAGGTTCCCATTAATTTTATCAAAGATAAATTATTTAAAATTTATTCTTTAATCTTCTTTTGAATATCATTTTAAACCAAATTATGGTTTATCCAAACTAGTCGGGATTAACGAACCTTACCAAAGTAATCAATTGTTAAATTTCCAAACCCCAACCTATTCATCCCATGAAGTAAAACTGGTAATACTTCATATCTAACACCACAGTGTTATCGGTAAATTCAATTACCATTTCACGTTCAAATCTAACTAAAGATTTAACTATCGTCTGGAGTAAAACTGGTGATACTCCATTCTTGACCATTTCTTGAATTTGATAATTTTAATTATCAAATTCACTTTTCAATCTAATTAAAGATTCATTAAAACTCTACTTAGTTTTAATCTTTAACTGGGTTAAAGAACCAATGTCAATTAAAACACGATTCACGATAAACCCAATATCACATCACATTTCAATCAGTCCCTAATCGTAAATTAACAAGTAAGCAATTCCCTAAGTATTAACCCCGAAGGCCGAAAACAACATCAGATCGTTACCCAAGAAACCATTCAACTTAACTAATCTTTAGTTAATTTCTGATTTTCTTAACTCCATTGGGTCTAAGAATAGTATTATTAAAGATACCATTCACGACAACCCAAAATCACATTCCTTTAATTATCGGGTTAAAGAACAAATGTTATTTAAAACACCGTTCACGATAAACCCAAAAAACAATTCCAATTCAATTCCAATTAAATATTATTTAATTGGTACCCTTCATTAAAACTAAACAAAAAGAATTAATCTTTTTTAGAACTGGGTTTAAGAATAGCGTTAATTGTGACGAACATGGAATTTCGCTCTATCCGAATCGGTCGTTAAACCGACCAAGACCGTTCGAAACCCCTGATCGTATGAGAACAGGACAAATCAGAACGCAAACAGAAGAACATTTCATTGCTATTACAACAATTCCATCAGAATACAAGAATATATAGAGTATGAATAAATATACAATCGACAAATATCAGAGATTACAATAAATTACATAGCAGTGGGAAAATAATACAAAACACAACTGAAAGTAATACACGGATACAGAGCTTTCCGAGCATCGTTCCAGCTGTAAATCAGGATCCTGTGAATATAAATCTGCAAAACCAAAACTACTAGCTGCCCGTGTCGAAAATAAGGGCACCTAGAGTTTAGGCTAAAACAATAAACTCCGGGTCAGTCATGTGACTGGTGTGAGAACTAAAACAGTTATTAATCTTTATTTTAAAGTTTGGTAAATCAAGGGACCACGCCGTATAACATGGAACGAGTTTCCTCCCAAGAATACTAGTGCATCAAACTAATAGCCCAATGCTAAATAAAGAAAAATGAAGCTATTATAAGACCCAGGTCCCATCACACAATGCAACGCAAGCCGGAGGATAGGGTTTTTACCTTATAATAGCCAAAGCATGATTGATACGCAAAACACATTATTTGATGCTATAATAAATGTATAGTGTCAAAACATTTTCAATCATAAATATCAATCCTAGGCGGCATGAATGACCCATACCACTATGTCGCCATACTAGGTTCTACAAATAAAACCGAATGACACGTATTGGAAATTGGATTCCATCATGAGTCGAGGCAAGGGGCAAGCTCCTCTCCGATTCGAGACACTCTAGCAAATGCCTCAGGACCCCACTATGATCCCATGGAACCTCCAAGGCCGGTCCTCTCTTACTTTTGAGGATTGGTTATTCCAGAACACACGTTTCCCGGTCCTTACAGACCTAAAATCGAGGGGCCTCATCCAATAACCACACAGGTGAAAAGTATATAAATGTCAGGGCTGGTAGGTCACTGACATCACCCATAGCTAGAAAGAAATGTCGTGCACTCCTTGGGTCCTTATCCCATTTTTGACTCATACCGAGGTGTGAGGCTCGCGAATTCACGTTATACACAAAGCTGCGCCACACAGGCCGTGCTTTGATCATCAACCACAAGACTTGGCTTTTCAACAAAAGCCTTGATCATCTGCCACTTAGGCATGCCACACCTGCAATTCACTCCAAGCGACTGATATCCATCGATATACAACCTTTGAGCTCATATGTCTCAGAGAAGGGCGTTAAGCAAGAGAATAAATTCTCCGCCTCAAAACAGATGTATATTTACTAGAAATCAATCAACACAGAATAAAATCCAATGTCAGACACACAGTCCAATTACAAGTTCATTCTGGGTCTGAACGAAACCGGAGGCACTTTCCTCGCATATCCATCGATCTCCAAGTACGTCTGGACGATCACCAACTGTTTCTCTCCTCCTGGGTGTACAGCCCAATCGAGATCATCAGCAATCACCCAAATGATGTGAAGACTTCCGGTCTTTAACCACCGTCTTCATCTTCGACATATCGTCGAATCGATTATTCAGAATGGGTATAAACCCGGCCTTTCTGAATAACCCGCGTATATAATAAACACGTGTTACACAAACACAACATACGCCTCATTCCAATTCAGAATATTCTTTTATTCAAAGAAAATCACATTCTTAGAGAAAGATTCCCATTAATTTTATAAAAGATAAATTCTTCTAAATTTATTCTTTAATCTTTCTTTGGATATCATTTCAAACCATAATATGGTTTTCCAAACTAGTCGGGATTAGCGAACCACACCGAAGTAATTATTTATTTTATTTCCCAATCCCAACCTACTTATCCCACGGAGAAAACTGGTAATACTCCATATCTAACACCACGATGTTATCGGTAAAATTAATTACCATTTCACGTTCAAATCTAATTAAAGATTTAACTATCGCTTTGGAGCAAAACTGGTGGTACTACTTTCTCGATCACCTTTCAGATTTGATAATTTAAATTATCAATTCACATTTCAATCTAATTAAAGATTCATTAAAACTCCACTTAGTTTTAATCTTTTCAAAAATCAATCCTGCTTTTAACTGGGTTAAAGAACCAATATCATCTAAAACACGATTCACGATAAACCCAAATGAAACACCCCACCTCCGTTAGGGTCACTCTCAAAGGGAATGCCCTAATTTTGGTGGAGGTTTATAAGTACAAGTCACAGATATACAAGACAGATATAAGAACACATATTTGTAAACAGCGGAAGAACAACAAACTTTTATTTCATAAAATCAAATACGTGTTACAACAACATCCTTTCCAAAAACATAACATAACACTTTCATAATCTGTCTTGAGTACATGATTTAAAGAAGCATAAATAAAACATAGATAAACTGCAAAAGCCCCATAGTGGATTGTCCAAAGCCATAGTTCAAAACAGGAAAGTCCAAGCAATACATTTCTCTTCTTCAAGCTGGATGTTGAGGTTGGTCAAGCTGCTGTGTTCCCTCCCTGAGGACCTGGGGGGGAAACGGAAGAAAGAAGACGAAAGAAAAATAGAGTCAGACATAAAGCCTGAGTAAGTCTAGTACTACTTTGTCTATGAATAAAGAACTGGGTATCATAAGTAAAACAGGAAGTGGGCAAACACTATGAACTTGGTTAAGTTACCTAGGGTCGAATATACTATCGTACCCCATGTTAATCTCTGAACCCATATAAACTAGTTTCCAATTTGCACCCCATAATCAGGGTGATGTGATCCATTCAATGATGATCGGCTCCTACTCGCATAGTTACATGTGTCTTACGGCCCCCGATGTCTGTAGTTACCTATGCTGGTCCCACCATGGGGTGTATCAAGTCCCATAGTGGCAAACCGACACAACCTTAGAGTGCACAGGTATGCTACTGGTGTCCAGTGCCTTATTTTTCTGCTTCGGAGTGTGTGCACGCCCGCACTTCGTTAGAACCTACACTGCTACACCACCGCCGTCGCTTTGACCTCTTACAATCAGCCCAGTAATCGTGCCCCACCCTGCCTAGTTTCAGGGTATCCTGATACACCTTTTAGGGTTACTGCTGAAAAGGGTCCCCCGTTACTAGGTTTTCTATCTCTAGCCAACATGCTAAGTTGGTTAAGTGTTTCCTAACCTAACCCCACCAGTCCGTTTAGTTTAGCATGTTCCATTTTGATTAAGTCTTAAGTTCACTTAATCCTAACAATCCTGACTCAGCCTTAATTGTCTTATTAAGGCCCTGACCTCTCACATTAGACAGGTATTGTTGTGGCTGCCTGTTGCCGGTTGGTTCCGGGCAGTCTTACGCCACAACTCAGTCTAACCTCGGGTCCTTGCTGGGCTCCATGTTTAACCTCCCACATTGTATAGGTATTGTTGTGACTACTGGACAGCCGGGCGGTTCCGGGCAGGTTTACATCACAACTCAATCCAACCTCGGGTTAAACACATCGTATTTTCTACATTTACATATCTTGTCATTCTGCTTTATTTATATGTAAATATTTGCGGCCCATTATTAAGTTAATGGTGTAAAGATCACACCAATCACGGGCCCAACCCACACTTGAATTTGGGCCCTTCTATTTTATATTTTCATTCATTAATTAATTTTTACCAACGTTATTTTCCCCCGTTTTACACGTCCGTTCATATATATTGGGCTTAGCCTTTTAAAGCCCAATTTAGCCATGCGAAAAGGGGAGGCTTTTGGCGTATACACAAAGAGGGGAAGGTGAGCGCATGAACTTGCATATGACGTTGGAAATATAAAATAGAAATTGGTGTACTTGCATAGTGGTAACATAGGTGACATGAATCAAAGCATGTGAACTTGCATAGGTTTAACTACCACATGAATCTATATTTTTATTTAGGCATAATGTCAAACATAAGCATGTCATAAATATTCCTCGCATAAGCATAGCATAATGTCAAACATAAGCATGGCATAAATACTTTTGGCATAAACATGGCATAATGTCAAACATAAGCATGGCATAAGTAAAGTTAAATTTTGTTCACAGCATAAACATAAACATGTCATGTTCATAAGGTTTCTACATGTTTACAAAGGGGATACTTTGTTACCAATACAAAAGCATAATTTAACTTAATCATGGTTTAAGTCTAATCACATAACGATGGTATAAACATACTTATGCATAAATATTCCTAAACATGGTGTTTGCTTTAAAACTTGCAAAAAGAGGATTTTTGAGTCTAACCTAGCCATGTCTCACATATGTCACCATATAATTCTTTTAAACAAGATAGACTTAATCCATAGATTTCAATTATGCCAAATATCATTCATAGCCTAGCCATATTCATAAGCATGACTTAATACATGGATTATGGTGTCAAAATTCCGACATAGTTTCATATGAACTATAACAACCAAACTTGTCTCAATTGCTTGCAAAACGATTTATGCACAAAGTATACATCATGACGACATAATAACAAAGCCCCAAACTTGCATAAATTTCACTCAACTACATACATGTAGCTTCAACATAGATTACATAATTTGCGCAATATTCCAAACGTATATTTGCATAGAACTACCGCATGTAGTTCTTTATAACGAATAACATAATTTTGCACAAACATGAATTACTTCCATTGCCACAATTCAAGCATACACATCAACACAGTTGTTTATTATACCAAAGTAATACTCTACTTACAATGGTTGCGGCGAATTCTCTAATTAAAAGATATGATTCCTTTGTTGAATTGATTGGCTTTAGGTTGCTTGAATTTTGCTTTAGGCTTTAGAACTTTCTTCCTAATTCTCTCTCTAGTCGGCGGCTACTCTTAGTCGTTCCTCAGCAACATGGCGGCTATGTTCTCAATTTGAATGAATAGATTAGGGTTTAGTCTAGGGTTGTTTATATAGAGGTTAGGAATTGATTAGGACCCTTGATGTTGCTAGGTTAGATCATAGCCATTCATTAGGAAGAGAGACCAATAAAAACCCGCCACCTAGCCCTAATGACAAAGCAGACCACAGAAATTCGACCACACACCGACCTGGCCAGCCAGGTTGACTGGGCTCGACCAGGTCGATACCCCTGTCGACAGGGCTGTCGACAGCCCTGTCGACATGGGTAGCCCAGGTCGACAGCCCAGTCGACCTGGGTGGCCCAGGCGGGTGTTCTTCCACCCTGGCCCAATGGGCCCCACTTCGGAATATTTAATTATTTAATTCTGTTTGAATTTCAAATTTAATTCAAAAACTTCCGAAGGCCATATCTTCTTCATACGGACTCCGTTTTTCAAAAACTCGGACTCTATTTCGCGTATTTTTCCGAGACGAACGCAATGGCGTATCCCGTTTCCCTTAGTTCTTTGATTTGAATTTGATTATACTTTAATTCATGAATTTCACAGTTATAGAATTTTCGGGTTGTTACATTCTCCCCCACTTAAAAGGATTTCGTCCCCGAAATCTTCAAGCTAGGAGGAATGTATATCCTAACATCCAATCATCCATCTACTCATCCATCAAACACGAGCATCCATTGTCCTTAAAAGACTTCTAATGCTTCATGATCATATGCGAAGTGTGTGTGTACATGTACTTATCTAATGCAAAATCAGGCGGTCTACTGATTCAGTTGACCTCCTTAATGCGAATTATGTAAGTGCCATGAATCCATTATGTATGCAAATTTTCCTATTCTTGATTCTACATGAGTGCACAATCATTCAATACAAATGCAACATCCATATGACAACACATTAAAGTTTAACCACATATGAAAGCAAACATATATGCATATGCAATATGAAGTGACTGAGCCGATCTAAAACCTAGATTATGTGTGTATATGCAACCACGAGCAACCACTAGCAATCACTTGCAACCACCTGCAACCATCATACATAACATGTTTCAACTACATGTTTCCATCCAAAAAGATTCTACCTAAAAGATAAGGTCGAGAAAATATACCTAAAAAGATAGATAAAAGCACAACTTAAGGAAAAAGAAAGATCAAGGATGTACCCTTGAATAGAAAAGGGTAGGCAGTGCGTATTCTAGCTTCAGTTTCCCAAGTCGCGTCTCCCTCGGCGTCGCTCCACTGAACTTTGAAGAGCTTGACTTCACGGTTGTGTAGCTTCTTCACTTCCGTTCCTAAGATGAGGGTTGGAACTTTTCTTATGGTTGCTTCGCGTTCCACTTCGGCCTCTTCGAGGATATTTGGCTCTGCCACTTCAGCAGTCTCATGTAGACATTTTCGAAGGTGTGAAACGTGAAAAACGTTGTGGACTCCAGCCAACTTCTCGGGTAGCTCTAATCTATAGGTCATTTTCCAAATTTTCTCAATGATAGGAATGGTCCTACCTAAAGGTATAGTCTAATGACAGAAGCAAGTAAAAACTTTGTGCCCATTAGGCAACGTCAAAACTGAAAACCTATGCCACATATATATTGATTAGGAGAAGAACTCTCTAAGCATCAGCCCCGAAGACCGAAATCAACATCAGACTGACACCCAAAGAATTACTCAACCCAACCACCATATATGATTCTAGGAAACTAAGCATGATGGACTCCTTTTAGGTCATAAGGGAGTCCCTTCCTAAGACCAATCTGTATCCTATAAAGCCCAGAAACTTTAGTAAAACCAACGAACACCCTCGAGCCCCAACATGTGTTACTAACAGATGAGTCGTACTCCCTATGGGGTTTGCAACAGAAATTGGATTGAGAATGGGACCGAGAGGATATACCGGAAAGATACTATGCAAGTAAGCTCTACAGGAAGAGAGGGACCAAGGATATACTCTTAAGAAGAGATATGATGCACGAATCTAGTATTCGATCTTCTAAGTCGCATTTCCTTGAGCTTAACTCCATTATGCTTTGTCCGTCTTTAACTTCACAATTTCGTAGCTTCTTAATTCTTATTTCCAAGATATGAGTTGGAACCTTTTCCACTGTTGCCTCTCGTTCCACTTTCACTTACTCTACTTCTAATATACTTGGCTCAAGCCTAACTGCGTACTCATGGTCCCATGCAAGCTCTCCAAATTTCACTAGTGAATCTTGGATCTTGTTAACTTACTAGAAGGTATTCCACAACCCATTCATAAGCGAAATGAACTTTCTGCCTTAGTGGCGAACACTACTGGAGCGCCCCATTCTGAAATGCTCCTCCTAATGAACCCCTTTTCTAGAAGTTCTTTAATCTGTTCACTGAGCTCTTTCCTTTCTCGTGGAGGCATATGTCTAACGGGTAACGCAACGGGCTTTGCATTATCTACAAGATATACGCGGAAGTCTATTTCCCGCTTCGGAGGCAAGCCCTTCACCTCTTCAAAGACATCCGGATATTCCCGGACCACTCTAACTGATTGCAAATTTTCAACAGAGGCATCTAGCGATTCAAGATAACTAAGCATAACCACATACGAGGGATTACAAGAAATTTCCAAAGTATTACCGAGCTGGGTTAGGAGCCTAACAACCCTTTTCTCACAATCAAGGATGGCCCCATTACTGGATAGCCAATCCATACCCAAAATCAAACCATACCCCGAAAAGCCCAAAACAAAGGCACTACAATTAAATTCAACACTTAGGATAGAAATTTTCAAATCCAAACAGATCATAGACAAATGAGCTGGGCCCCCAATTGGGTTTGAAACAATTAAGGGGTCCTCTACCATACTAGTTTCTAGGTGCAGAGATTCTACTAAAGCAGACGAGATAAAGGAGTGTGATGCGCCAGAATCAAATAAAGTGCGAACGGGGTGATCATAAAGATAAACTACACTTTCTACAGAAGTATTTATACCTCGCTGTTGCAATGGTGGCGCTTCTAGCACATGAACCTGTGCCCCTGGGGTGGATCCAGCGCCCTGCCCCTGTCCTCGTTTCTTTGGGCAGTCCTTAGCCCTGTGGCCTGTCTGACCGCATGAAAAGCACCCACCATTCTCCTTGGCCTTCTTTTTCCGGCAGTCCTTTACTAAGTGCCCCACTTTGCCACAGAAATTGCACTTCCTCTTCTCTTTGTTGCCTTTCCCGCCCTTCTTAAAGTCTGTCTTCTTGGGCTGCAAACCCTCTTTCTTCTTGCCCTTGTCCTCTTCATTCAGCAATGCCATTTGCACCAATCTTTCATACGTGGCTCCCATGGGTATATGGGTCATGGCCAAACTGTGTAATGGCTCATTCAACCCCTTAACGAAACGGAGAGCCTTCTTGTGCGGGGTGTTGACTAGGTCAAGCCCAAACCTAGCCAGCTCATCGAACTGATTCACATACTCTCTGACTGTCTTGTCCCCTTGCTTAAGAAATAAGAATATTTCCAACTGCAAACTTCTTTCCGCATCTGAGAGAAATTTGGTCTCAAACCTTGCCCTAAAGTCCTCCCATGTTTCCACTGGTCTTTCAGCATTAGTGACTTCCCACCAGTAGGAAGCCTCGCCCTTCAATAGCCATACTGCCAGTTGTACTTTTTGTCTATCTTCTACCTCAAAGATGATGAATAGGTCCTCAGTTTCTTTCAGCCAATTTCTAGCTGCCACGAAGGACTCAGTTCCATGGAAATCCCTTCCTCCCATAGCTTTAAAATCTTTACATATCTTAGCAAACGTGTTTCCCCGGGGAGGAGGTGGAGGAAAAGGTGCCGCTGCGGCTGGATGATTTCCTTCAGCTGGGGGAGGAGGAATGGTAGGACCTGGCTGAGTGGCCCTTGCTTCTAAGAACCGTCTAAACCAACTAGGTATTGGCACCCCTTCCGGCAAGTTAAGATCTTGGGACATGCTGAAACAAAAAGGATAGATTCAAAACGAAGGATAAGAGATAGTTCCTATGGCTTTGGGGAGTGGACTTTGCTTTTTTTTTTAAATAAAATAATATTTTCTTTTAAAAATGCTTCTTTAAATTTCCTTTTTGAAAATAATTTTTCAAAACTTTTTATCTTATCTGGTAAACCTATGCTCTGATACCAATTGAAACACCCCACCTCCGTTAGGGTCACTCTCAAAGGGAATGCCCTAATTTTGGTGGAGGTTTATAAGTACAAGTCACAGATATACAAGACAGATATAAGAACACATATTTGTAAACAGCGGAAGAACAACAAACTTTTATTTCATAAAGTCAAATACGTGTTACAACAACATCCTTTCCAAAAACATAACATAACACTTTCATAATCTGTCTTGAGTACATGATTTAAAGAAGCATAAATAAAACATAGATAAAATGCAAAAGCCCCATAGTGGATTGTCCAAAGCCATAGTTCAAAACAGGAAAGTCCAAGCAATACATTTCTCTTCTTCAAGCTGGATGTTGAGGTTGGTCAAGCTGCTGTGTTCCCTCCCTGAGGACCTGGGGGGGGGGGAAACGGAAGAAAGAAGACGAAAGAAAAATAGAGTCAGACATAAAGCCTGAGTAAGTCTAGTACTACTTTGTCTATGAATAAAGAACTGGGTATGATAAGTAAAACAGGAAGTGGGCAAACACTATGAACTTGGTTAAGTTACCTAGGGTCGAATATACTATCGTACCCCATGTTAATCTCTGAACCCATATAAACTAGTTTCCAATTTGCACCCCATAATCAGGGTGATGTGATCCATTCAATGATGATCGGCTCCTACTCGCATAGTTACATGTGTCTTACGGCCCTCGATGTCTGTAGTTTCCTATGCTGGTCCCACCATGGGGTGTATCAAGTCCCATAGTGGCAACCCGACACAACCTTAGAGTGCACAGGTATGCTACTGGTGTCCAGTGCCTTATTTTTCTGCTCCGGAGTGTGTGCACGCCCGCACTCCGTTAGAACCTACACTGCTACACCACCGCCGTCGCTTTGACCTCTTACAATCAGCCCAGTAATCGTGCCCCACCCTGCCTTGTTTCAGGGTATCCTGATACACCTTTTAGGGTTACTGCTGAAAAGGGTCCCCCGTTACTAGGTTTTCTATCTCTAGCCAACATGCTAAGTTGGTTAAGTGTTTCCTAACCTAACCCCACCAGTCCGTTTAGTTTAGCATGTTCCATTTTGATTAAGTCTTAAGTTCACTTAATCCTAACAATCCTGACTCAGCCTTAATTGTCTTATTAAGGCCCTGACCTCTCACATTAGACAGGTATTGTTGTGGCTGCCTGTTGCCGGTTGGTTCCGGGCAGTCTTACGCCACAACTCAGTCTAACCTCGGGTCCTTGCTGGGCTCCATGTTTAACCTCCCACATTGGATAGGTATTGTTGTGACTACTGGACAGCCGGGCGGTTCCGGGCAGGTTTACATCACAACTCAATCCAACCTCGGGTTAAACACATCGTATTTTCTACATTTACATATCTTGTCATTCTGCTTTATTTATATGTAAATATTTGCGGCCCATTATTAAGTTAATGGTGTAAAGATCACACCAATCACGGGCCCAACCCACACTTGAATTTGGGCCCTTCTATTTTATATTTTCATTCATTAATTAATTTTTACCCAACGTTATTTTCCCCCGTTTTACACGTCCGTTCATATATATTGGGCTTAGCCTTTTAAAGCCCAATTTAGCCATGCGAAAAGGGGAGGCTTTTGGCGTATACACAAAGAGGGGAAGGTGAGCGCATGAACTTGCATATGACGTTGGAAATATAAAATAGAAATTGGTGTACTTGCATAGTGGTAACATAGGTGACATGAATCAAAGCATGTGAACTTGCATAGGTTTAACTACCACATGAATCTATATTTTTATTTAGGCATAATGTCAAACATAAGCATGTCATAAATATTCCTCACATAAGCATAGCATAATGTCAAACATAAGCATGGCATAAATACTTTTGGCATAAACATGGCATAATGTCAAACATAAGCATGGCATAAGTAAAGTTAAATTTTGTTCACGGCATAAACATAAACATGTCATGTTCATAAGGTTTCTACATGTTTACAAAGGGGATACTTTGTTACCAATACAAAAGCATAATTTAACTTAATCATGGTTTAAGTCTAATCACATAACGATGGTATAAACATACTTATGCATAAATATTCCTAAACATGGTGTTTGCTTTAAAACTTGCAAAAAGAGGATTTTTGAGTCTAACCTAGCCATGTCTCACATATGTCACCATATAATTCTTTTAAACAAGATAGACTTAATCCATAGATTTCAATTATGCCAAATATCATTCATAGCCTAGCCATATTCATAAGCATGACTTAATACGTGGATTATGGTGTCAAAATTCCGACATAGTTTCATATGAACTATAACAACCAAACTTGTCTCAATTGCTTGCAAAACGATTTATGCACAAAGTATACATCATGACGACATAATAACAAAGCCCCAAACTTGCATAAATTTCACTCAACAACATACATGTAGCTTCAACATAGATTACATAATTTGCGCAATATTCCAAACGTATATTTGCATAGAACTACCGCATGTAGTTCTTTATAATGAATAACATAATTTTGCACAAACATGAATTACTTCCATTGCCACAATTCAAGCATACACATCAACACAGATGTTTATTATACCAAAGTAATACTCTACTTACAATGGTTGCGGCGAATTCTCTAATTAAAAGATATGATTCCTTTGTTGAATTGATTGGCTTTAGGTTGCTTGAATTTTGCTTTAGGCTTTAGAACTTTCTTCCTAATTCTCTCTCTAGTCGGCGGCTACTCTTAGTCGTTCCTCAGCAACATGGCGGCTATGTTCTCAATTTGAATGAATAGATTAGGGTTTAGTCTAGGGTTGTTTATATAGAGGTTAGGAATTGATTAGGACCCTTGATGTTGCTAGGTTAGATCATAGCCATTCATTAGGAAGAGAGACCAATAAAAACCCGCCACCTAGCCCTAATGACAAAGCAGACCACAGAAATTCGACCACACACCGACCTGGCCAGCCAGGTTGACTGGGCTCGACCAGGTCGATACCCCTGTCGACAGGGCTGTCGACAGCCCTGTCGACATGGGTAGCCCAGGTCGACAGCCCAGTCGACCTGGGTGGCCAAGGCGGGTGTTCTTCCACCCTGGCCCAATGGGCCCCACTTCGGAATATTTAATTATTTAATTCTGTTTGAATTTCAAATTTAATTCAAAAACTTCCGAAGGCCATATCTTCTTCATACGGACTCCGTTTTTCAAAAACTCGGACTCTATTTCACGTATTTTTCCGAGACGAACGCAATGGCGTATCCCGTTTCCCTTAGTTCTTTGATTTGAATTTGATTATACTTTAATTCATGAATTTCACAGTTATAGAATTTTCGGGGTGTTACACCAAATCTCATTTGATAATAAATACAAGGCTCTGAATAGAAAATATACCGGCTTATATTCAATATCAAATTCTGAAACTAACAAATATCGTATTGTAAATCACGATATATAATATATCTTTCAAATTTCCACAACCATATCTGTATAATCATGAAATCCAACATCAAAATATTCCAAAGATAATTTCGATTCAAATCCAATCCAATTCACGTATATTGGAAATTCTGATTATTTTTAAAACCACTTCAAATTCAACTTATTTATTTCAAAAATAAATCGATTTTAATTCTAGTTCAAAACTAGTTCATTTTGATAAAAATCTATTTTTATCTTCACAAAGATGGAATCATCCCAGTTCTTTCCAATTCACATATTATGATTTTATACAAATTATAGATATTTTTAATAATTTTATCAAGGCCCGTACAGTCGATTTCCATCTACGACCATCAAACTGCACTTACAGCGACCTTTTCTGAAATTGATTTGGACGTGACTCCAAATCCATCCGTTAGATTTCACATTTCTAATGTTCATCGGAAAGCTCTTTTCGATACGAACCCAACGGTTCCAGTTTCAGGAGAATCCGACGGTCGGATCTCCCGCAACGTCAATTCGAAGTCAACGGTTGAAATTCACGAACTGCCGCAGCGCGGCGCGTTCTATTCAGGCCATTTAATATATATATATATATATATATATATATATATTTCGTCGATTTCAATTCAAAACGTATTTTATATTTCGTTTTCAAAATGATTTCAACTTTATATTCAATTTTAAATCAAAATTGAATATTCCATATCATCAATGATAATATTTTCAAAACGTTATATTTTGAAATCACTTCCTTTTCGATATTCGAATAAAATCGATATAAATATCGTTCGCGTCAAAATGGCGTGTCACTAATCAACAACGCTTTATATATTTCAATCACTCCGTTATTCTATTCAACAAATGAATATTTATTCTATTCAACACATGAATCTATATTTCTTTCAACACTTGACTAATCTCAACAAATGAGTACAGTCAACACATGAATCTTATTTTACAATATTCTTCATTTTCTAAATTGGAATGAGGCCCAATCAATTACCATATAATGTTAATTATATGTATTCCATACAACACATGTATATAATCACAACGATAAATAATCAACCATCATCAAAAGTGCACATCACAACTGTCTGTCAACCTATTGATCGACACACAACTAATTATTGGGACTAGTGTACTTCAAATATCATCCCAATATCCATGTGGGGTTTCACATCAACAAATATTGAATATTATTTGTGAAGTTGGGCGATGTGTAAAATTTATCATCCCAATCAATATCAGTCAAATATGTGTATATAAACAAATCGTCCGATTTGTTTATAACTATTTATTTCATTTTATATACACGTTAAAAATTTTATTTTTAACTATAAAATATTTATTTTCTATATAAATATTTTATTTCATTTAACTTCACTAAATCAACTACACATCCAAATCAAACAAAACAACCAAGCATACAAGCCGTCCATGGTCTGTGGACGACGGGTGTCGGGTGCTTCTAAACACCGTCTGCATCCTAGTATATATTATAATATAACTAGAAAATAAATTTAAAGTGAGAAGTTCTCACAGAGGGATCCACTCCGCCGTGCTTTGCCGTTCCACTGCTAAACTGTCTTGATTCTTTTGAAATTCCAATGCAGTTCTTTCACGCTGTTCATATATAAAAATTATGTTTTTATTACTTCATTTCAATAAATAAAAATTCTATTTTTATTTCGAATTCATATATATTTACGATGCTTCATTTTATATAAATATTATATTTATATATTTCTACTTCTAATATAAAGATCGAATTTTTATTTCATCGCTATAAAAATCTCATTTTTACTTCCCTATATATATATATATATATATATATAATAAAAATCAGATTTTTATTTCACTACATATATAAAGATAATATTTTTATATTCTCTATTATATAAAAATCATATTTTTCATACTTTTATTTTATAAAAATTATATTTTTATTCTTCTACTATAATAAAAATCATATTTTCAATATTTCTACTACATAAAGATAATATTTTTATCCTTTCTAAAATATAAAAATTATATTTTTATTATCTCTATTCTATAAAAATACCATCTTTAACCTAATACTAATATAAAAATTATATTTTTATCCTTCTACTAATATAAAAATTATATTTTTAACCTTCTACTAATATAAAAATTATATTTTTATTGCTTCTACATAATAAAAATTAATCTTTACATTAATAAAAATATAATCTTTTTATTCTATTACTTATATAAAAATCCTTCTTTTATTTGCTATGCCTTATATATATAAATATAAATATATATATATATATAATCTGATTTTATATAATGTTATCATATTTTTAAACTGAAAATCAAATCAAATAGATATAAATAAATAAAGAAAACTCACATTTTCAGTCTTTGTTGGTTGGAGGAGCGGAGTGGCGGCGGGGAGAAGCAGCGCTGATCGTCATGGGAGGTGTCTCGCGCTGTGGAGGACCCCCAGGCGGCGCGCCAGGGCTGAGGTGGCGGATCGGGTTCGAAGGAGGAGGTCGGGGAAGAAGAGAAGGATGGGGAGGAAGTGGAGGAGGGGGGTAAGGGCGGCGGTGGGTTTGGGGAAGAGGAGGGCGTCGCGAGGGAGATAGGAAGAAGGAGGAGGAGGTGAAGAGGGGGACGGGGCTGAGGGGGTGATGGCGGTGCGAGGGGTGCGGAGAGAGGTGACGGTGGAGGGTGGATCGAGGTGGCGGCGGTTTTTTTCTTTTTTCCTTTCCTTTTTTTGTGAGTGAATTTTAACGGGGGGGGGGGGGGGGTGGTTGGTTAAGGAGAAAAGGAAGGGGGGCCTGGTTAAGGAGAAAAGGAAGGGGGAGATTATTATTTAATTTCCAAAAAGGGTACTTTTTATTTCGACCTCCAAACGAGGCCCACCGCCTGTCATTCATAGCTAATTACCCCCATTCCGAACACAATGAGATATGTATCGCAGGCTGATTCGATTGTTTCGATCAGTTTTCATCAAAATCAACATATAGTTTTATATATTGATTTTGAACGCACATTTCAAATTACCGGGGTCACATACTAACTCGAAAAATTCCAGAAAAATATTTTCTAGCTTCGTATTGACGATACGGTCCTAACAAAACTAGTTTCGTCAGATTCTGAGTCCGTATGAAAAATGGCCAATTTACAGTCGATTAAAATCAACTAAAACTGGCCAAACGCGTTTTCCTTCGCCACGCTCACATATTGATTCGAAAAATCACGAAAATTGGAATCTAGCAATAACTTGACATCCAGGATCCAACAAAAGTGGTTTCGTCGAAATCCGAGGTCGTTTGCAAAATGGCTATTTTTAAGGGCCAGAATTCCATAGCGACTATTCTGAATTTTCATTTGGCCTTATCTTTTGATTCCCGTTATGAAATTTTGATTTTCCGGATTATTTGGAAAGATATTCTCTATTAGATTCTATTATTTTCTGTTTCTCTAAAATCCGGTTTATTTTGTACCCGGTACATTCATTTGAAGTTTGAAATCGAATTATCGAACTACCATGCCATTTTCAATTCCTTTTATAATTTAAAATAAATATTTATATTCTAACGACGATCTATATAAATACAAACGTTCTAATTACATTCAAAATAAATTTCTCGTTGATATTATTTAAAATCATTCATTTTAAATATTCAAACTTCGCTAAAATTGCCAAAATAAAAATTTTAAATTGGCTCGCATTTCCGGGTTGTTACAATCTCCCCCACTTAAAACTTTTCGTCCCCGAAAAGGAAAGAAGCCGAAAGTTGTTTTAGAAACCAACTCAACTTTCATTATTTTCATTACGGCTTAAGTTCTTCAACTTTTCAGTTTCAAAGAACTTTTCAAATTTTTCAAAAATTTGGCTAACACCCTAAATTTCCGAAAAATTTCGCCATAACCTCCCCTGCACCGGGAACTTCGGGATATTTCATATATCCTCCCATGGCCTTCTTCAATCAAAAAGAAAAAGAAAAAGCCAATCGGCTCACAAAATCATCATCACCCAAACAAATTAGTAAATGTGTACCTATTTGTCGGGCAAACAATTTTATTCCTCTGCTCTAGCCTCCTTGCTATGACCTGTTCAATGTATATATATATATATATACATGTATGCAAATTCGAACAAATTTCAATACAGTTCAATATTTGGTTCTATTAGGCATAATGGTTCAAAATATCAAACAAATAAACAAACAACACAACCATCAATCAATTAGTGGATTAACGTTTCAAATTCATAATTTGATATATGTACAGAAAATCATGTTTTTGATGCCAAATCACAACAATGTATTCTAGCTATATTTTGGTTCTCACACCAGTCTAATGGAAATATATAGATATCACACCTTCGTAACACGAAAATAAATGCTGGTGATGACGCGTCTATCATCAGAATCATGTTCGAGCGACTAGAGTGTGATCCTATATCAACCAAATATATTAAAACTTCGAATATACGTTCATGACGCGTATATGCAAAATCCTTATATATTGGATTGTCCGAATTCAACATAAGTAAATATTCAAATACGTATAAAACGATTTAAATTTTAAAATAAAATTGTTTTCATTTGAAAAATATACCCTTCACACTCGTTCTAGGATACTACTCATCCTATCTCTAACGAGCCATTCTAATTGGATATTACTAATCCAATATCCGATGAATTCTTTCGTATGGTTCTAATGTGTCTTGTTCTCGAGCTCTGTAAACCAAAGCTCTGATACCAAATGTGACGAACATGGAATTTCGCTCGATCCGAATAGGTCGTTAAACCGACCAAGACCGTTCAAAATCCCTGATCGTATGAGAACAGGACAAATCAGAACTCAAACAGAAGAACATTTCATTGCTATTACAACAATTCCATCAGAATTTGTAACACCCCGTGAATTCTATAACTGTGCAATTCATAAATTAAAGTATAATTAATTTCAAATCAAATAACTAAGGGAAATGGGATACGCCATTGCGTTCGTCTCGGAAAAATACGCGAAATAGAGTCCGAGTTTTCGAAAAACGGATATCGTATGAAGAAGTTATGGACGAACGAAGTTGGGCGAAAAACCGAAAAAGGGCCAGAATGCACTGGCGCACTTGGGAAGTGCGCCAGAACAAAAATGAACTGGCGCACCTGTGAAGTGCGCCAGTGCATTTTTGACCTGGCGCACCTGCCAAGTGCGCCCAGGTCAAAAATAACCTGCTGGCCAGGTCTGGTCTAGCCCTGGCTGGCCAGGTCTGTGTTTGGCCGATTTTCAGAAGCTTGCTTTGTCATTAGGGCTAGGTGGCGGGTTTTTATTGGTCTCTCCTCCTAATGAATGGCTATGATCTAACCTAGCAACATCAAGGGTCCTAATTAGTTCCTAACCTCTATATAAACAACCCTAGACTAAACCCTAATCTATTCATTAAAAATTAAGAACATAGCCGCCATGTTGCTGAGGAACGACAAAGCATAGCCGCCAACTAAAGAGAGGATTAGGGAGGAAGTTCTAAGGCCTAAAGCAATTCAAGCAACCTAAAGCTAATCAATTCAACAAAGGAATTTGCGTCTTCAATCCCTAAACTAGAGAATTCATCAAACCATTGTAAGTAGAGTATTACTTTGGTATAATAAACAACTGTGTTGATGTGTATGCTTGAATTGTGGCAATGGAAGTAACTCATGTTTGTGCAAAATTATGTATTCATTATAAAGGACTACATGCGGTAGTTCTATGCAAATAAACGTTTGGGATATTGCGCAAATTGTGTATAAATCATTATATGATGTATGATCGTTATGTGATTAAATTCATGCAAATTTGAGGCTTTGTTGTTATGCCATTATGATGTATGTTTTTATGTATAAATCATTTTGCAAGTAATGGAAACAAGTTTGGTTATTATAGTTCATATGAAACTATGTGGAATTTTGACACCATGTATTAGTCATGCTTTTGCAAGCTTATGAATATGGCTAGGAATGATATTTGGCATAATTGAGATCTATGATTAAGTCTATTTTGTTTTAAAGAATTATATGATGACATATGTGAGACATGGTTAGATTAGACTCAAAAATCCCCTTTTTGCAAGTTTAAAGCAAACACCATGATTAGGAATATTTATGCATAAGTATGTCTATACCATCGTTATGTGATTAGGCTTAAATCATGATTAAGTTGAAATATGCTATGTTCATGCCATGCTTATGTTTGACAGTATGTCATGTTTATGCTAGAAGTATTTATGCCATGCTTATGTTTGACAATATGCCATGTTTATGCTAGAAGTATTTAGGCCATGCTTATGTTTGACATTATGCCTAAATAAGAATATAAGTTCATGTTGTAGTTAAACCTATGCAAGTTTGCATGCCTTGATTTATGTCACCTATGTTTTATGACCAAGATATATGTTACCACTATGCAAGTACACCAATTTCTATTATGTATTTTCCAACGTCATATGCAAGTTCATGCGCTCACTTTCCCCTCTTTGTGTATACGCCATAAGCCTCCCCTTTTCGCATGGCTAAATTGGGCTTTAAAAGGCTAAGCCCAATATATATAAACGGACGTGTAAAACGGGGGTAAATAACGTTGGGCTAAATTAATTTAATGAATGAAAACTAAAGTAAAAGGGCCCAAATTCAAGTATGGGTTGGGCCCATGATTGGTGTAACCTTTACACCATTAACTTAATAATGGGCCGCAAATATTTACATATAAGAAATAAAGAAGAATGACAAGATATGTAAATGTAGAAAAGACGATATGTTTAACCCGAGGTTGGATTGAGTTGTGATGTAAACCTGCCCGGAACCGCCCGGCTGTCCAGTAGTCACAACAATACCTATCCAATGTGGGAGGTTAAACATGGAGCCCAGCAAAGACCCGAGGTTAGACTGAGTTGTGGCGTAAGACTGCCCGGAACCAACCGGCAACAGGCAGCCACAACAATACCTGTCTAATGTGAGAGGTCAGGGCCTTAATAAGACAATTAAGGCTGAGTCAGGATTGTTAGGATTAAGTGAACTAAAGACTTAATCAAAATGGAACATGCTAAACTAAACAGACTGGTGGGGTTAGGTTAGGAAACACTTAACCAACTTAGCATGTTGGCTAGAGATAGAAAACCTAGCAACGGGGGACCCTTTTCAGCAGTAACCCTAGAAGGTGTATCAGGATACCCTGAAGCTAGGCAGGGTGGGGCACGATTACTGGGCTGATTGTAAGAGGTCAAATCGACGGCGGTGGTGTAGCAGTGTAGGTTCTAACGGTGTGCGGGCGTGCACGCACTCCGGCGCAGAAAAATAAAGCACTGGACACCAGTAGCATACCTTTGCACTCTAAGGTTGTGTCGGGTTGCCACTATGGGACTTGATACACCCCATGGTGGGACCAGCATAGGTAACTACAGACATCGGGGGCCGTAAGACACATGTAACTATGCGAGTAGGAGCCGATCATCGTAGAATGGATCACACTACCCTGATTAGGGGGTGCAAACTGGAAACTAGTTTATATGGGTTCAGAGATTAACATGGGGTACGATAGTATATTCGACCCTAGATAACTTAACCAAGTTCATAGTGTTTGCCCACTTCCTGTTTACTTATCATACCCAGTTCTTTATTCATAGACAAAGTAGTACTTGACTTACTCAGGCTTTATGTCTGACTCTATTTTTCTTTCGTCTTCTTTCTTCCGTTTCCCCCCCCCCCCCAGGTCCTCAGGGAGGGAACACAGCAGCTTGACCTTCCTCAGCATCCAGCTTGAAGAAGAGAAATGTATTGCTTGGACTTTCCTGTTTTGAACTATGGCTTTGGACAATTCACTATGGGGCTTTGGCAGTTTATCTATGTTTTATTTATGCTTCTTTAAAAATAATGTACTCAAGACAGATTATGAAGTGTTATGTTATGTTTTTGGAAAGGATGTTGTTGTAACACGTATTTGACTTTATGAAATAAAGTTTGTTGTTCTTCCGCTGTTTAAAAATATGTGTTCTTATATCTGTCTTGTATATCTGTGACTTGTACTTATAAACCTCCACCAAAATTAGGGCATTCCCTTTGAGAGTGACCCTAACGGAGGTGGGGTGTTTCACTTGGTATCAGAGCATAGGTTTACCAGATAAGATAAAAAGTTTTGAAAAATTATTTTCAAAAAGGAAATTTAAAGAAGCATTTTTAAAAGATAAAATATTATTTTGTTTTAAAAAGGCAAAGTCCACTCCCCAAAGCCATAGGAACTATCTCTTATCCTTCGTTTTGAATCTATCCTTTCTATTTCAGCATGTCTGGAGACCTTGCTCCCCAGCTGCTGACGCTTTCACTCCTCCTCCTCCACGTGAACCAGCAAGCGGAAGAGTCCCAGAGTAGGAAGACGAATAATAGTCAAACAAGAAAGGATCGTAATAGTAATAATAAGAAACGAGAAAAAAGGAAATGCCATTTTTGTGGTACGGAGGGGCACATAGCCAAGGATTGTAGAAAGAGGAAAAGAAAGCAAGGTGAATGTTTTCATTTTGGGGAGACTGGACACATCAGCAAAGACTGCCCTGAGAAGACAGACTTTGAGAAAGGCGGGGAAGGCAACAAAGAGAAGAGGACGTGTAATTTTTGTGGCAAAGTGGGGCACTTAGTAAAGGACTGCCGGAAAAAGAAGGCCAAGGAGAATGGTGGGTGCTTTTCTTGCGGTGAGACAGGCCATAGGGCGAAGGACTGCCCAAAGAAACGAGGACAGGGGCAGGGGGTTGGATCCACCCCAGGGGCACAGGTTCATGTGCTAGAAGCGCCACCATTGCAACAACGAGGTACCAATACTTCTGTAGAAAGTGTAGTTTATCTTTATGATCACCCCGTTCGCACTTTATTTGATTCTGGCGCATCACACTCCTTTATCTCGTCTGCTTTAGTAGAATCTCTGCACCTAAAAACTAGTATGGTAGAGGACCCCTTAATTGTTTCAAACCCAATTGGGGGCCCAGCTCATTTGTCTATGATCTGTCTGGATTTGAAAATTTCTATCCTAAGTGTTGAATTTCAATGTAGTGCCTTTGTTTTGGGCTTTTCGGGGTATGGTTTGATTTTGGGTATGGATTGGCTATCCAGTAATGGGGCCATCCTTGATTGTGAGAAAAGGGTTGTTAGGCTCCTAACCCAGCTCGGTAATACTTTGAAAATTTCTTGTAATCCCTCGTATGCGGTTATGCTTAGTTATCTTGAATCGCTAGATGCCTCTGTTGAAAATTTGAAATCAGTTAGAGTGGTCCGGGAATATCCGGATGTCTTTGAAGTGGTGAAGGGCTTGCCTCCGAAGCGGGAAATAGACTTCCGCATATATCTTGTAGATAATGCAAAGCCCGTTGCATTGCCCGTTAGACATATGGCTCCACGAGAAAGGAAAGAGCTCAGTAAACAGATTAAAGAGCTTCTAGAAAAGGGGTTCATTAGGAGGAGCATTTCAGAATGGGGCGCTCCAGTGGTGTTCGCTACAAAGGCGGATGGTTCACTCCGTCTATGTGTTGACTATAGGGAGCTCAACAAGCTAACGAAAAAGAATAGGCATCCTCTCCCTAGAATTAACGATTTATTTGACCAGCTTGTAGGAGCGTCTGTTTTCTCCCAACTCGATTTAGCAACCGGTTTTCATCAGCTAAGGGTGGCTGAAGATAGCATCGATAAAACGGCGTTCAGAAACCCAGACGGCTTCTTTGAATGGCTTGTCATGCCTTTCGGCTTGACAAATGCACCTGCTTACTTCGTGGACCTGATGAGTAGGGTATTTAGAGATTTCCTCAACAAATTCGTAGTGGTCTTCGTAGATGATATCCTTATCTTCTCAAAGAGTGAAGAGGAACATGCTCAACACTTAAGGGCAATTATGGAAGCTTTGCGAGTCCATCAACTAAAAGCCAAATTCTCCAAATGCCACTTTTGGAGAAGAAGAGGTGAGGTTCCTTGGGCACATAGTATCCAAACAAGGGTTAGCAGTGGACCCTGCGAAGGTAGTGGCGGTACAGGATTGGAAGACACCAAGGAATGCAACTGAGGTCCGAAGTTTTCTAGGACTAGCGGGTTTCTATCGAAAATTCATAAGGGATTTTGCGAAAATCTCAGCTCCGCTCACGAAGTTGACATTTGTTTATTTTCAAGAGATAATTCATCTATGTGGAATACCTTCTAGTAAGTGAACAAGATCCAAGATTCACTAGTGAATTTTGGAGAGCTTGCATGGAACCATGAGTACGCAGTTAGGCTTGAGCCAAGTATACTAGAAGGAGAATAAGTGAAAGAGGAACGAGAGGCAAGGGTTCCAACTCATATTTTGGAAACAAGAATTAAGAAACTACGAAATTGTGAAGTTAAAAACGGACAAAGCATAATGGAGTTAAGCTCAAGAAATGCGACTTAGAAGATTGAAGACTAGGTTCGTACATAATATCTCTTCTTAAGAGTATATCCTCTCGGTCCCATTCTCAATCCAATTTCCGTTGCAAACCCCATAGGGAGTATGACTCATCTGTTAGTAACACATGTTGGGGCTCGAGGGTGTTCATTGGTTTGACTAAAGTTTTTGGGTTTTATAGGATACAGATTGGTTTTAGGAAGGGACTCCCTTGTGACCTAAAAGGAGTCCATCATGCTTAGTTGCCTAGAATCATACATGGTGGTTGGGTTGAGTAATTCTTTGGGTGTCAGTCTGATGTTGATTTCGGTCTTCGGGGCTGATGCTTAGAGAGTTCTTCTCCTAATCAATATATATGTGGCATAGGTTTTCAGTTTTGACATTGCCTAATGGGAACAAAGTTTTTACTTCGACTATACCTTTAGATAGGAACAATTGGGAAAATGTCCTATAGATTAGAGCTACCTGAGAAGTTGGCTGGAGTCCACAACATCTTCCACGTTTCACATCTCCGAAAATGTCTACATGAGTCTGCTGAAGTGGTAAAGCCAGATATCCTAGAAGAAGCCGAAGTGGAACGCGAAGCAACCATAAGGAAAGTTCCAACCCGCATCTTAGGAACGGAAGTGAAGAAGCTACGCAACCGTGAAGTCAAGCTCGTCAAAGTTCAGTGGAGCGACGCCGAGGGAGACGCGACTTGGGAAACTGAAGCTAGAATACGTACTGCCTACCCTTTCCTGTTCGAGGGTACATCCTTGATCTTTCATTTTCCTTAAGTTGCGCTTTTATCTATCTTTTTAGGTATATTTCCTCGACATTATCTTTTAGGTAGAATCTTTTTGGATGGAAACATGTAATTGAAACATGTTATGTATGATGGTTGCAAGTGGTTGCAAGTGATTGCTAGTGGTTGCTCGTGGTTGCATATATACACACAATCTAGGTTTTAGATCGGCTCAGTCACTTCATATTGCATATGCATATATGTTTGCTTTCGTATGTGGTTGAACTTTAATGTGTTGTCATGTGGATGTTGCATTTGTATTGAATGATTGTGCACTCATGTAGAATCATGAATAGGAAAATTTGCATACATAATGGATTCATGGCACTTACATAATTCGCATTAAGGAGGTCAACTGAATCAGTAGACCGCCTGATTTCGCATTAGATAAGTTCATGTATACACACACACCTCGCATATGATCATGAAGCATTAGAAGTCTTTTAAGGACAATGGATGCTCGTGTTTGATGGATGAGTAGATGGATGATTGGATGTTAGGATATACGTTCCTCCTAACTTGAAGATTTCGGGGACGAAATCCTTTTAAGTGGGGGAGAATGTAACACCCCGTGAATTCTATAACTGTGCAATTCATAAATTAAAGTATAATTAATTTCAAATCAAATAACTAAGGGAAATGGGATACGCCATTGCGTTCGTCTCGGAAAAATACGCGAAATAGAGTCCGAGTTTTCGAAAAACGGATATCGTATGAAGAAGTTATGGACGAACGAAGTTGGGCGAAAAACCGAAAAAGGGCCAGAATGCACTGGCGCACTTGGGAAGTGCGCCAGAACAAAAATGAACTGGCGCACCTGTGAAGTGCGCCAGTGCATTTTTGACCTGGCGCACCTGCCAAGTGCGCCCAGGTCAAAAATAACCTGCTGGCCAGGTCTGGTCTAGCCCTGGCTGGCCAGGTCTGTGTTTGGCCGATTTTCAGAAGCTTGCTTTGTCATTAGGGCTAGGTGGCGGGTTTTTATTGGTCTCTCCTCCTAATGAATGGCTATGATCTAACCTAGCAACATCAAGGGTCCTAATTAGTTCCTAACCTCTATATAAACAACCCTAGACTAAACCCTAATCTATTCATTAAAAATTAAGAACATAGCCGCCATGTTGCTGAGGAACGACAAAGCATAGCCGCCAACTAAAGAGAGGATTAGGGAGGAAGTTCTAAGGCCTAAAGCAATTCAAGCAACCTAAAGCTAATCAATTCAACAAAGGAATTTGCGTCTTCAATCCCTAAACTAGAGAATTCATCAAATCATTGTAAGTAGAGTATTACTTTGGTATAATAAACAACTGTGTTGATGTGTATGCTTGAATTGTGGCAATGGAAGTAACTCATGTTTGTGCAAAATTATGTATTCATTATAAAGGACTACATGCGGTAGTTCTATGCAAATAAACGTTTGGGATATTGCGCAAATTGTGTATAAATCATTATATGATGTATGATCGTTATGTGATTAAATTCATGCAAATTTGAGGCTTTGTTGTTATGCCATTATGATGTATGTTTTTATGTATAAATCATTTTGCAAGTAATGGAAACAAGTTTGGTTATTATAGTTCATATGAAACTATGTGGAATTTTGACACCATGTATTAGTCATGCTTTTGCAAGCTTATGAATATGGCTAGGAATGATATTTGGCATAATTGAGATCTATGATTAAGTCTATTTTGTTTTAAAGAATTATATGATGACATATGTGAGACATGGTTAGATTAGACTCAAAAATCCCCTTTTTGCAAGTTTAAAGCAAACACCATGATTAGGAATATTTATGCATAAGTATGTCTATACCATCGTTATGTGATTAGGCTTAAATCATGATTAAGTTGAAATATGCTATGTTCATGCCATGCTTATGTTTGACAGTATGTCATGTTTATGCTAGAAGTATTTATGCCATGCTTATGTTTGACAATATGCCATGTTTATGCTAGAAGTATTTAGGCCATGCTTATGTTTGACATTATGCCTAAATAAGAATATAAGTTCATGTTGTAGTTAAACCTATGCAAGTTTGCATGCCTTGATTTATGTCACCTATGTTTTATGACCAAGATATATGTTACCACTATGCAAGTACACCAATTTCTATTATGTATTTTCCAACGTCATATGCAAGTTCATGCGCTCACTTTCCCCTCTTTGTGTATACGCCATAAGCCTCCCCTTTTCGCATGGCTAAATTGGGCTTTAAAAGGCTAAGCCCAATATATATAAACGGACGTGTAAAACGGGGGTAAATAACGTTGGGCTAAATTAATTTAATGAATGAAAACTAAAGTAAAAGGGCCCAAATTCAAGTATGGGTTGGGCCCATGATTGGTGTAACCTTTACACCATTAACTTAATAATGGGCCGCAAATATTTACATATAAGAAATAAAGAAGAATGACAAGATATGTAAATGTAGAAAAGACGATATGTTTAACCCGAGGTTGGATTGAGTTGTGATGTAAACCTGCCCGGAACCGCCCGGCTGTCCAGTAGTCACAACAATACCTATCCAATGTGGGAGGTTAAACATGGAGCCCAGCAAAGACCCGAGGTTAGACTGAGTTGTGGCGTAAGACTGCCCGGAACCAACCGGCAACAGGCAGCCACAACAATACCTGTCTAATGTGAGAGGTCAGGGCCTTAATAAGACAATTAAGGCTGAGTCAGGATTGTTAGGATTAAGTGAACTAAAGACTTAATCAAAATGGAACATGCTAAACTAAACAGACTGGTGGGGTTAGGTTAGGAAACACTTAACCAACTTAGCATGTTGGCTAGAGATAGAAAACCTAGCAACGGGGGACCCTTTTCAGCAGTAACCCTAGAAGGTGTATCAGGATACCCTGAAGCTAGGCAGGGTGGGGCACAATTACTGGGCTGATTGTAAGAGGTCAAATCGACGGCGGTGGTGTAGCAGTGTAGGTTCTAACGGTGTGCGGGCGTGCACGCACTCCGGCGCAGAAAAATAAAGCACTGGACACCAGTAGCATACCTTTGCACTCTAAGGTTGTGTCGGGTTGCCACTATGGGACTTGATACACCCCATGGTGGGACCAGCATAGGTAACTACAGACATCGGGGGCCGTAAGACACATGTAACTATGCGAGTAGGAGCCGATCATCGTAGAATGGATCACACTACCCTGATTAGGGGGTGCAAACTGGAAACTAGTTTATATGGGTTCAGAGATTAACATGGGGTACGATAGTATATTCGACCCTAGATAACTTAACCAAGTTCATAGTGTTTGCCCACTTCCTGTTTACTTATCATACCCAGTTCTTTATTCATAGACAAAGTAGTACTTGACTTACTCAGGCTTTATGTCTGACTCTATTTTTCTTTCGTCTTCTTTCTTCCGTTTCCCCCCCCCAGGTCCTCAGGGAGGGAACACAGCAGCTTGACCTTCCTCAGCATCCAGCTTGAAGAAGAGAAATGTATTGCTTGGACTTTCCTGTTTTGAACTATGGCTTTGGACAATTCACTATGGGGCTTTGGCAGTTTATCTATGTTTTATTTATGCTTCTTTAAAAATAATGTACTCAAGACAGATTATGAAGTGTTATGTTATGTTTTTGGAAAGGATGTTGTTGTAACACGTATTTGACTTTATGAAATAAAGTTTGTTGTTCTTCCGCTGTTTAAAAATATGTGTTCTTATATCTGTCTTGTATATCTGTGACTTGTACTTATAAACCTCCACCAAAATTAGGGCATTCCCTTTGAGAGTGACCCTAACGGAGGTGGGGTGTTTCAGAATTCAAGAATATACAGAGTATGAATAAATATACAATCGACAAATATCATAGATTACAATAAACTACATAGCAGCGGGAAAATAATACAAAACACAACTGAAAGTAATACACGGATACAGAGCTTTCCGAGCATCGTTCCTGCTGTAAATCGGGATCCTATGAATATAAATCTGCAAAACCAAAACTACTAGCTGCCCATGTCGAAAATAAGGGCACCCTGAGTTTAGGTTAAAACAATAAACTCCGGGTCAGTCATGTGACTGGTGTGAGAACTAAAACAGTTATTAATCTTTATTTTAAAGTTTGGTAAATCAAGGGACCACGCCGTATAACACGGAACAGGTTTCCTCCCAAGAATACTAGTCCATCAAACTAACAGCGCAATGCTAAATAAAGAAAAATGAAGCTATTATAAGACCCAGGTCCCATCACACAATGCAACGCAAGCCGAGGATAGGGTTTTTACCTTATAATAGCCAAAGCATGCTTGATACGCAAAACAAATTATTTCATACTATAATAAATGTATAGTGTCAAAACATTTTCAATCATAAATATCAATCCTAGGCGGCATGAATGACCCATACCACTATGTCGCCATACTAGGTTCTACAAATAAAATCGAATGACACGTATTGGAAATTGGATTCCATCATGAGTCGAGGCAAGGGGCAAGCTCCTCTCCGATTCGAGACACTCTAGCAAATGCCTCAGGACCCCACTATGATCCCATGGAACCTCCAAGGCCGGTCCTCTCTTACTTTTGAGGATTGGTTATTCCTGAACACATGTTTCCCGGTCCTTACAGACCTAAAATTGAGGCGCCTCATCCAACAACCACACGGGTGAAGAGTATATAAATGTCAGGGCTAGTAGGTCACTGACACCACCCATAGCTAGAAAGAAACGTCGTGCACTCCTTGGGTCCTTATCCCGTTTTTGACTCATGCCGAGGTGTGAGGCTCGCGAATTCACGTCATACACAAAGTTGCGCCGCACAGGCCGTGCTTTGATCATCAACCACAAGACTTTGCTTTTCAAAAAAAGCCTTGATCATTTGCCACTTAGGCATGCCACACCGGCAATTCACTCCATGCGACTGATATCCATCAATATACAACCTCTGAGCTCGTACGTCTCAGAAAACGGCGTTAAGCAAGAGAATAAATTCTCCGCCGCCAAACATATTTATATTTAATAGATATCAATCAACAAAGAATAAAATCCAATGTCAGACACACAGTCCATTTACAAGTTCGTTTTGGGTCTGAACGAAACCGGAGGCACTTTCCTCGCATATCCATCGATCTCCATGTATGTCTGGACGATCACCAACTGTTTCTCTCCTCTTGGGTGTACAGCCCAATCGAGATCATTAGCAATCACCCAAACGATGTGAAGACTTCCGGTCTTCAACCACCGTCTTCATCTTCGACATATCGTCGAATCGGTTATTCAGAATGGGTATAAGCCCGGCCTTTCTGAATAACCCGCGTATATAATAAACACGTGTTACAAAAACACAACGTACGCCTCATTCCAATTCAGAATATTCTATTATTCAAAGAAAATCACATTCTTAGGGAAAGGTTCCCATTAATTTTATCAAAGATAAATTCTTCTAAATTTATTCTTTATTCTTTCTTTGGATATCATTTCAAACCATATTATGGTTTTCCAAACTAGTCGGGATTAGCGAACCACACCGAAGTAATTATTTATTTTATTTCCCAATCCCAACCTATTTATCCTACGGAGAAAACTGGTAATACTCCATATCTAACAACCTGGTGTTATCGGTAAAATTAATTACCATTTCACGTTCAAATATAATTAAAGATTTAACTATCGCTTTGGAGCAAAACTGGTGGTACTCCTTTCTCGATCACCTTTCAGATTTGATAATTTAAATTATCAATTCACATTTCAATCTAATTAAAGATTCATTAAAACTCCACTTAGTTTTAATCTTTTCAAAAATCAATCCTGCTTTTAACTGGGTTAAAGAATTAACGTCATCTAAAACACGATTCACAATAAACCCAAATCTCATTTGATAATAAATACAAGGCTCTGAATAGAAAATATACCGGCTTATATTAAATATCAAATTCTGAAACTAACAAATATCGTATTGGAAATAACGATATATAATATATCTTTCAAATTTCCACAACCAAATCTGTATAATCACAAAATCCAACATCAAAATATTCCAAAGATAATTTCGATTCAAATCCATTCCAATTCACGTATATTGGAAATTCTGATTATTTTTAAAACCACTTCAAATTCAATTTATTTATTTCAAAAATAAATTGATTTTAATTCTAGTTCAAAACTAGTTCATTTTGATAAAAATCTATTTTTATCTTCCCAAATATGGAATCTTTCATCCCAGTTCTTTCCAATTCACATATTATGATTTTACACAAATTATAGATATTTTTAATAATTTTATCAAGGCCCATACAGTCGATTTCCATCTACGGCCATCGAACTGCACTTACAGCGACCTTTTCTGAAATTGATTTGGATGTGACTTCAAATCCAACTGTTAGATTTCACATTTCTAACATTCATTGGAAAGATCTTTTCGATATGAACCCAAGGTTCCGGTTTCAGGAGAATCCGACGGTCGGATCTCCCGCAAAGTCAATTCGAAGTCAATGGTCAAAATTCACGAACTACCGCAGCGCGGCGCGTTCTATTCAGGCCATTTAATAGATATATAATATATATATTATATATTTCGTCGATTTCAATTCAAAACGTATTTTATATTTCGTTTTCAAAACGATTTCAGCTTCATATTCAATTTTAAATCAAAATTGAATATTCCATATCATCAATGATAATATTTTCAAATCGTTATATTTTGAAATCACTTCCTTTTCGATATTTGAATAAAATCGATATAAATATCGTTCCTGTCAAAATGGCGCGTCACTAATCAACACGGCTATATATATTTCAATCACTCAGTTATTCTATTAGACAAATGAATATTTATTCTATTCAACACATGAATCTATATTTCTTTCAACACTTGACTAATCTCAACAAATGAGTACGGTCAACACATGAATCTTATTTTACAATATTCTTCATTTTCTCAATTGGAATGAGGCCCAATCAATTACCATATAATGTTAATTATATGGATTCCATACAACACATGTATATAATCACAACGATAAATAATCAACCATCATCAAAAGTGCACATCACAACTGTCTGTCAACCTATCGATCGACACACAACTAATTATTGGGACTAGTGTACTTCAAATATCATCCCAATACCCGTGTGGGGTTTCACATCAACAAACACTGAATATTATTTGTGCAGTTGGGCGATGTGTAAAATTTATCATCCCAATCAATATCAGTCAAATATGTGTATATAAACAAATTGTCCGATTTGTTTATAACTATTTATTTCATTTTATATACACGTTAAAAATTCTATTTTTAACTATACAATATTTATTTTCTATATAAATATTTTATTTCATTTAACTTCACTCAATCAACTACACATCAAAATCAAACAAAACAACCAAGCATACAAGCCGTCCATGGTCTGTGGACGACGGGTGTCGGGTGCTACTAAACACCGTCTGCATCCTAGTAAATATTATAATATAACTAGAAAAGAAATTTAAAGTGAGAAGTTCTCATAGAGGGATCCACTTCGCCGTGCTTTGCTGTTCCACTACTGAATTGTCTGGATTCTTTTGAAATTCCAATGCAGTTCTTTCACGTTGTTCATATATAAAAATTATTTTTTTATTACTTCATTTCAACAAATAAAAATTCTATTTTTATTTCGAATTCATATATATATTTACAATGCTTCATTTTATATAAATATTATATTTATATATTTCTACTTCTAATATAAAGATCGAATTTTTATTTCATCGCTATAAAAATCTCATTTTTACTTCCCTATATATATATAATAAAAATCAGATTTTTATTTCGCTACATATATAAAATAGCCATTTTGCGAATCAAAAGTTATGGGCAAATGAAATTTAAGAATAGTCGTTATGGAATTCTGGCCCTTAAAAATAGCCATTTTGCAAACGACCTCGGATTTCGACGAAACCACTTTTGTTGGATCCATGATGTCAAGTTATTCCTAGATTCCAATTTTTATAATTTTTCGAATCAATATGTGAGCGTGGCAGAGGAAAACGCGTTTGACCAGTTTTAGTTGATTTTAATCGACTGGAATTTGGCCATTTTTTAAACGGTCTCAGAATTCGACGAAACTAGTTTTGTTAGGACCGTATCGTCAATACGAAGCTAGAAAATTGAAATGCGCATTCAAATTCAATATATAGAGTTATATGTTGATTTTGACAAAAACTGATTGAAATGATCGAACCAGCTTACGATACATATCCCTTTGTGTTCGGAATGGGGGTAATTTGCTATGGACGACAGGCGGTGAGTTCGATTTCGAGTTCGAATGTAAAAGTTACTTTTTGAAATAAATAAATAATAAAAAAACATATATTATATTAACCTTACCCTCTCTCTCTCTACACTCACCCCCCCACCCCGTTCAAATCGAATTAGGTCAGAGAAAAAAAAGAAAAAAACAAATGAATCGCGCCCCACTCTATCCAGCGCCGCCGCGGCTCGAGGAGGCACCGACCTCCGCACCGCCTTCCCCCACTTCCGCTCCACCTCCTCCTTCTTCCAGCCCCCCCAATAGAACGCGAACCCCATACCCAATCGCGACGCCGAGACCCGCACCCCTTCCCAAAACCGTACGCAACCGCCCTCCACTGACCACCGCCGACCTTCACCTCTCCCTCCCCTCTCCAGTCCGCCGTTACCTCCAACGCAGCCCCCCTTTTTCTTCTCCTTTAACTCGAAACCAACCCCAGCTCCACCGCCCTCCACTGACCACCCGTAGCCGACGTGAAACCCCCCTCCTTCGTCAGTAAAAGGTACGATTTATTCTAATGATTTTATTAATTTAATTTAGTTATATCTTGTTGTTTTTAAATTTATTTTTTGCATAGATAATATAGGAAAGGTTATACTTTTAATGATGAGAAAGAGGGATTTTTAATGATCAAAGAAACAATTTTTATTATATGATTAGAATAAAAATGTAATCTTTATGATATATGTTGCTAAAGAAAAATATAATTTTTATATGTTGTGAAAATTAAAAATATAATTTTTATAATATAGAAAGTATAAAGATTAGATTTTTATATTATGGAAAGAATAAAAATAGGATTTTTATATTATAGGAAGGTTAAAAATATAATTTTTATTATAGTAGGAGATTAAAAATATGATTTTTATAGTATAGAAAGAATAAAAATACAATTTTTATAGTATATAGATAGTAAAGATTTGATCTTTACATATGTAGTGAAATAAAAATCTGATTTTTATTATATATAGTAAAGTAAAAATTTGATCTTTATATTAGAAGTAGATATATAAAATATAATTTACATATCGAAAAGAGCGTTATAAAAATATATATGAAATAGAAATAGAAATATTATTTTTATTTATTGAATGAAGTGAATAAAAATATAATTTTATTTGAACAGCGTGAAAAGAACTGCATAGGAATTTCAACAAATTCAGATGATTCAGCAATTCAAAAGCAAAGCACGGCGGAGTGGAACCCTCGGTGAGAACTCCTCACCTTTAATTTAAATTTCTAGTTATAAATATATACTAGGATGCAGACGGTGTTTAGTAGCACCCGACACCCGTCGTCCAAAGAACATGGACGGCTTGTTTGTTTGATTTTGATGTGTAGTTGATTGTGTGATGTGAAATGAAATAAAATATTTATATAGTTAAAAATATTTTATAGTTAAAAATAGAATTTTTAACGTGTATTAAAAATAAATATTTATAAACAAATCGGAGATTTGTTTAAATACACTGATTTGATTGATATTGATTGGGACGATAAATTTTACACATCGCCCAACTACACAAATAAAATCTGTGTTTGATTATCTGAAACCCCACACGGTTATTGGGATGATATTTGATGTACACTAATCTCGATTGTTTAGTTGTATGTCGATCGATTGATTGACAGACAGTGTAAGCGTTAATTATTTATATTTAATGCTTATACAGTTGTGTGGTGCACTCTGAATGATGGTTGATTATTTATCGTTGCTATTTATATACATGTGTTGTAGAAAATCCATATAATTAACATTATATGGTAATTGATTGGGCCTCATTCTAATTCGGCAAAATAAAGAATAGAAATATATGTTCATGTGTTGAATAAAAGCCGTGTTGATTAGATTGACGCCCTTTTGATGTGAACGATATTTATATCGATTATATTCGTTTTTAAAATGGATATGGAAAAGGAAGTGATTTCAAAATCTGATATTTTGAAATGAATTGAAATTCGAATTAGATTAAAGCGATTTGAAATTCGAATTAAATTGAAGTGATTTGAAATTCGAATTAAATTGAAATGAATTGAAATTCGAATTAAATTGAAATTGAATTGAAATCTATTTGAAATGAAATTAAAACGAAATTATATATAGATGATATGGAATATTCAATTTTGATTAGAAATTGAATATGAAGTTGAAATCGTTTTGAAAACGAATTTAAAATGATTTATAAAATTCGTTTTAAATAGAAATCGACGAAATATATATTATATATATAATATAATGGCCTGAATAGAACGCGCCGCGCTGCGGTAGTTCGTGAATTTCGACCATCGACTTCGAATTGATATTACGGGAGATCCGACCGTCGGATTCTCCTAAAATCGGAACCGTTGGGTTTGTATCGAAAAGAGCTTTCTAACGAATGTGAGAAATTAGAAATCTAACGGTTGGATTTGGAGACACGTCCAAATCAAATTTGGAAAAGGTCATTGTAAGTGCAGTTCGATGGCCGTTGATGTAAATCGACTGTACGGGCCTTGATAAAATTATTAAAAATATTCATAATTAATGTAAAATCATTAGAAATGATTTGGAAAGAATTGGGATGAAAAACTCCATATTTGAAAAGATAAAAATAGATTTTTATCGAAATGTATTAGTTTTGAACTAGAAATATAATTCAATTATTTGTAGAAATAAATAAATTGAATTTGAAATGGTTTTAAAAATACCAGGATTTCCAATATATGATTGGAAATGGATTTGAATCGAAATTATCTTCGGAATATTTCAATGTGGGATTTAGTGATTATACAGATCTTGTTATGGAAATTTGAAAGATATATTTATATCGTTATTTCCAATACGATATTTGTTGGTCATAGAATTTGATATTGAATATAAGCCGATATATTTTCTATTCATAGCCTTGTATTTATGTAACGACCCGAAAAATCTGAACCAATTTAAAAATTTTAAATTGGCTAAAATAATGGATTTTAAATATTTAAAATAAATATTTTAAATAATAGAGATGGAAGGTTAGTTGAATCGACAATTGGAAATGAATATAATTAATTATAATTATAAACAAAGCCTGAAATTGCGCTGTAGTTTCAAAAATTGAATTCAAATTTTGTCGGACTGTACCGGGTGCAAAACAAAACGGATTTTAGTGAAACCAAAAATATTTAAATCTGTTAGTGAATACCTTTCTAACGAATCTGAGAAATCGAATTTTCATAACGGAAAGCAAAAGTTATGGCCAAATGAATTTTCAGAAAGGTCGCTATGGAATTTATATAGCCCGTGAAATTGGCCATTTTGCAAACGACCTCAGAATTCGACAAGACCACTTTTGTTGGATCCGGGATGTGAAGTTATTGCTAGGTTTCAAATTTCATAATTTTTGAAGCTAGTATGTGAGCGTGGAAAAGGAAAATGTGTTTTGGTCAATTACAATTAAATTTGATCGACCAAAAATGGGCCTTTTTGCAAACGGTCTCAAAATTCGACGAAACTAGTTTTGTTAGGACCGAATCGTCAATACGAAGCTAGAAAATATTTTTTTGGAATTTTTAGAGTTAGTTTGTGGCCCTGACAAATTGAAATGTACGTTCAAATCAAATATTGAATGTTTTATATTTTAATTTGAAGAATAACTGATTGAAACAGTCGAATGGGCTTACGAAACATATCCCATTGTGTTCGGAATGTGGGTATTTGGCTGGTGGCGACAGTCCTTGGGTTTGATTTAGAGTTTGTATTGATGAACAAGCGTTTTTCGAATTAAATTAATTAAATAATATTAAAATTATTATAAAACCCTAATATATCCATCACTTTTCTGAAGCCGTCGTTATTACCAAACCGATGGCCAGAATCGCTCGAACCTTTCCCCCCTCCGATCTCAACATCTACTCAGTAATTTTCCAAACTCCTTAAGGGAAAATCATCAGCTCAGCGAGCTCTCGAAGGTGAACGGTGGTGATCCGTTCTAGTTCGACGGAGGAGGAGAAATCGCGGCGAGAAGCACCACCGTTCGCACCCCATTTTCATCCGCTGGGCCCCACCGAACTGGACGCGCCGCTAGCCGTGGGTAGGGGGTTCGAAGGCGCATCAACGGGGGGTGGTCGATCTGGCTTCGGTGCCTTGAAACCTGTGCAAAGAGTGAAACCCTAATCGACATCGGCAATGGATTTTAAATAGGGGAAAAGGTAGCGTTTTTTTAACGCTATAAATTCAATTAATTACGTTTTTAAATTGTTTGATGTTTGAAATTACATATCTTTTTGCTATGTTGACGAAATTCAGTGAAACAAGAGATAGTGGACTCGTGTGACGGCTTGGAATTTCGCTCGATCGGAATCAGTCGTCAAACCGATCTAGACCTTTCGAAACCCCTGATCGTTTGAGAACAGGACAAATCAGAACGCACACGGAAGAACATTTCATTGTTATTACAATAATTCCATCAGATACAAGAATATACATAGTATAAATGAATAAATTACATTCGATAAATATCAGAGATTACAATAAATTACATAGTAGCGGAAAATAATACAAAGCACAACTGAAGGTGATATACGGATACAGAGCTTTCCGGATATCATTCCAGCAGTAAACCAGGATCCTGTGAATATAACTCTGCAAAACCAAAACTACTAGATGCCCGTGTCGAAAATAGGGGCACCCAGAGTTTAGGTTAAAACAATAAACTCCAGGTCAGTCATGTGACTGGTGTGAGAAGTAAAACAGTTATTTAAAGCTTTACTTTAAAAGACAGTAATTCAAGGGACCACGCCGTATAACACGGAACGAGTTTCCTCCCAAGAATACTAGTGCATAGAATAAACAACGCAATGCTTTTTCGAAAAATGAAGCTATTATAAGACCCAGGTCCCATCACACAATGCAACGCAAGCCGGAGGATAGGGTTTTACCTTATAACCGCAAAACATGCTTGATACGTTTAAAACAAATCATTTGATACTATAATAAGTGTATAGTGTCAAAACATTTCAATCATAAATATCAATCATAGGCGGCATAGCTACCTTCTACTATGTCGCCATACTAGTTCTACAATTAAAGACGAATTACACGTATTGGAAATTGGATTCCGTCATGAGTCGAGGCAAGGGGCAAGTTCCTCTCCGTGTTCGAGACACTCTAGCAAATGTCTCAGGGTTACGCACTCTGGGCAACCCCGGATGCGGCTGGGCCGGTCCTCACTTACGTTAGAGGATTAATTATGCCTGAACACACGTTTCCCGGTCCTTACAGACCTATAATCGAGGCGCCTCATTCCAACAACCACAAAGGTGAAAATATATAAATATCAGGGCTGGTAAGTCACTGACACCACCAAAGCTAGAAAGAAACGTCGTGCTCTCCCAACGGTCCGTATCCCGTTTTTGACTCATACCGAGGTGTGAGGCTCGCGAATTCACGTTATACACAAAGCTGCCACGTAGGCGTGCTTTGATCATCAACCACAAGACTTTGCTTTTCAACAGAAGCCTTGATCATTGCATCTTAGCATGCCACACAGGCAATTCATGCCATGCGACTGATGTCCATCGATATACAACCTCTGAGCTCGTACGTCTCAGAGAAGGGCGTTAAGCAAAAGAATAAATTCTTCGCCGCCAAACAGATGTATATTTAATAGAAATCAATAAACACAGAATAAAATCCAATGTCAGACACACAATCCATTTACAAGTCCGTTCTGGGTCTGAACGAAACCGGAGGCACTTTCCTCGCATATCCATCCATCTCCAAGTACGTCTGTACGACAACCAACTATTTCCATCCTCTTGGGTGTACAGCCCAATCAGGATCGTCAGTAATTATCCAAACGATGTGAAGACTTCCGATCTTCGACCACCGTCTTCATCTTCGACATATCGTCGAATCGGTTATCCAGAATGGGTGTAAACCCGGCCTTTCCGAACAACCCGTGTATATTAAAAACAAATGTTACACAAACACAACATACGCCTCATTCCAATTCATTAGTCACTAACCGTAAATCAACAAGAGAACAATTTCCCAAATATTAACCCCGAAGGCCAAAACCAACATCCGATCAATACCCAGGAAACTATTCTTCTTAGCTAACCTACAGCTAGTTTCTAAATTCCACATTCTACGGGAAAGGTTCCCATTAATTTTATCCAAGATAAATTCTTTAAAATTTATCCTTTAATCTTCCTTTGGATGTCGTTTCAAACCAAATTATGGTTTTCTGAACTAGTCGAGATTAGCGAACCACACCAAAGTAATTATTTATTTTATTTCCCAATCCCAACCTATTTATCCCATGAAGCAAAACTAGTGATACTCCATATCTAACACCGTGGTGTTATCGGTAAAATTAATTACCATTTCACGTTCAAATCTAATTAAAGATTTAACTATCGCCTGGAGCAAAACTGGTGGTACTCCATTTTCGATCTTTTCAATCTAATTAAAGATTCATTAAAACTCCACTTAATTTTAATCTTTAACTGGGTTAAAGAATCAGTGTCATTTAAAACACAGTTCACGATGAACCCAAAATCACACTCAATAATTATCGGGTTAAAGAACGAGTGTTATTTAAAACACTGTCCACGATAAACCCAAAAACCAATATCAATTCAATTCCAATTAAATATTATTTAATTGGTACACTTCATTAAATCTAGATAAAAAGATTTAATCTTTTCTCAACTGGGTTCAAGAACAGTGTTAGCGAAGACACCATTCACGACAAACCCAAATCACATTTGATATTCAATACAAGGCTCTGAATAGAAAATATATCGGCTTATTTTCAATATCAAATTCTATGACTAACAAATGTCGTATTGGAAATAACGATATAAATATATATCTTTCAAATTTCCATAACAACATCTATATAAGCACAAATTCCAACATCAAGATATTCCGAAGACAATTTCGACTTAAATCCACTCTAATGCAATCATTGGAAATTCTGGTTATTTTTAAAACCCTTTTTAAATTCAATTTATTTATTTAAAAATAAATAGAATTATAATTCTAGTTCAAAACTAGTTTACTTCAATAAAAATCTATTTTTCTCTTTTCAAATATGGAGTTTTTCATCCCAATTCTTCTCAAATCATTTCTTATGATTTTACACAAATTATTACTATTTTTAATAATTTTATCAAGGCCCGTACAGTCGATTTCCATCAACGGCCATCGAACTGCACTTACAGCGACCTTTTTCGAATTTGATTTGGACGTATCTCCAAATCCAACCGTTAGATTTCAAATTTATAATATTCGTTAGAAAGCTCTTTTCGATACGAACCCAACGGTTCCGGTTTTAGGAGAATCCGACGGTCGGATCTCCCGTAATGTCCGTTTGAAATAAATGGTCGAAATTCACGAACTACCGCGGCGCGGCGCGTTCTATTCAGGCCATTATATTATATATATATATAATATATATAATATATATTTCGTCGATTTCTATTTAAAACGAATTATATAAATAGTTTTGAATTCATTTCAAAAACAATTTCAACCTCCATTTCAATTCAAATTTCAATTCAATTTGAATTCATTTCAATTCGCTTTCAATTCCATTTGAATTCGTTTTCAATTCAATTCAATTTCAAAGTCGTTTTCTATTCGATTCAATTCAAATTGGTTTTCTATTCAATTTAAATCAAATTCGTTTTCTATTCCATTTGAATTCAATTTGTTTTCTATTCGACTTAAATCGAATTCGTTTTCTATTCAATTTAAATAAAATTCGTTTTCTATTCAATTTAAATCAAATTCGTTTTCTATTCAATTTAAATCAAATTCGTTTTCTATTCAATTTAAATAAAATTCGTTTTCTATTCAATTTAAATAAAATTCGTTTTCTATTCAATTTAAATCAAATTCGTTTTCTATTTAATTTGATTCAAATTTCATTTCAAAATATGCGACTCCGAAATCATTTTTCAATATTCATTTTAAAATGAATATAATCGATATAAATATCGTTCACGTCAAAATGGCGTCAATCTAATCAACACGGCTTCATATATTCCTATTTTCCAAATATTCTATTTCAAATATTTCATTTTCAAATATTTCGTTCAACACATGACTAATCTCAACGGATGAGTAAAGTCAACACATGAAATTTTATATTATATTGAAAAAGATGTAAAAACTATTATAAAAATATTTCGTTCAACACATGACTAATCTCAACGGATGAGTATAGTCAACACATGAACCTTTATTTTATACTGATAAAGATGTAAATTCTATTATAAAAATATTTCGTTCAACACATGACTAATCTCAACGGATGAGTATAGTCAACACATGAACCTTTATTTTATATTGATAAAGATGTAAATTTTATTATAAAAATATTTCGTTCAACACATGACTAATCTCAACGGATGAGTACAGTCAACACATGAACCTTTATTTTATATTATTCTTTATTTTCTAAATTGAAACGAGGCTCAATCAATCACCATATAAAATTAATTATATGGATTTTCATACAACACATGTATATAATAGCATTGAAAAATAATCAACCGTCAACCAAAGTGCACTACACTGTATAAGCATCAAATATAGATATCTAACGCTTATAACAGCCTGTCAATCAATCGATCGACATATTTAATCAATTAGCATGAGTGAACTTCAAATTTCATCCCAACACCCGTGTGGGGTTTCAAACAATCAAACATAGATTCTATTTGTGTAGTTGGGCGATGTGTAAAATTTATCGACCCAATCAATGTCAGTCAAAACAGTGTATATAAACAAATCGGTCAATTTGTTTATAAATCTATTTATTCACTTTCACGTTAAAAATTATATTTTTAACGATAAAACATTTTATTTTAAAATATGAATTTCTATTCAATTCATTCTTTAAATAAAATGATATTTTTATTTTTTTCTAACATATTTTAGAAAATTTCGGCGGCATAACGGCACGATACTAGAAACGGGACGAGGCCTAGCCTTATCCCCGGTCTAGTGAAGGCCCACGCCATTCACACATCAATCAAATCATTTCATTTCACCAAACAATTCAATTCAATCAAATAATCTAACTAATTTTTGCAATCAAACAAACAAGTCCATGGTCTGTGGACGATTGTGTCGGGTGCTACTAAGCACCGTCTGCATCCTAGTATATATATATATATATATATATATATATATATATATATTACTAGAAAAAGAAATTGAAAGGTGAGAAATTCTCACCGATAGCTATCCAATCATCTTGACTCTTCTTTGATAGAAATCTTCATCGTTATCTCATTTTTGTCATCTTCGTTGTCGTAGCCACTACATATGTAAAAATCGAATTTTTACTTCGCTATTCAATATATAAAAATCGAATTTTTACTATGCTATTCAATATATAAAAATCGAATTTTAACTGCGCTATTCAATATATAAAAATCGAATTTTTACTTCGCTACACTTTACATAAAGATTTCGCCTTTTCAAATATGAAGATTTCTTCTTTATAAAAATAAAGTTTTCGCCTTTATAAGAATAAAGTTTTCGCCTTTATAAAAATAAAGTTTTCGCCTTTTTAAAAATATAGATTTCTCCTTTTCACTTTTATAACATTTTAAAAATCACATTTTTATATTGCTACACATATAAAGATGATATTTCTAATATTCCTATCATGTAAAAATTATATTTTTAATCCTCCTATAATATAAAGATCCTATTTTTAATACTCTACCTATATAAAAATAATATTTTTATATCATCTACTATATAAAGATCAAAGCTTTTCTATAATGAATATCCTAGCTTTCTACCATTAAAAAAAATCGGATTTTTATAAAACAAAATGAAACAAAAATCAGAAAACTCACTACGTTTGATCGGAGGAGGGGATGGGTTCGCTGCGGGCGGTGAAGGCGGTGATGCTGAAGGCGACGCTGGAGGTGGCCTTCACGAGGCGGTTCAGGTGGTCTTTGATTGATGGTGGCCTCGGTTTCTGGATTCGAGAGGAGGGGGAGTCGATGTTGAGGTGGCTCGTCGGAGGCGAACACTGGCGGAGGCGCGCTCAGGCTAGAGCATCGGTCCCTCGAAGTGGTCACAGGATTCAGGGGTCGCGGATTTTCCCATATCGATTCGGGGGTATTGAGAGTCTAATGGTAGAAGGGGAGGAGAGAGGGCGGTCGGAGGTGTGGAGGCGCCGTTGCCAGAGGGTTAGGGGCGGCTTGCGTCGTGGCGGCGCACGTCAGAAGGGGTGGGACGCGGCAGGATTTCAGAAGAAAAGAGGGGGATCGAATTCTCGTTTTGACTGGGAAAAAGAAAATAAGGGCTTTGACTTTGGAGGGGATTATTTATATAAGTTTTAATTATTATTTTATTTTATTCTCCGATAAAGTAGACTTTTAATTCGAACACCAAACGAGACCCAACGACTGTTGCCCATAGCGTAATACCCTCATTCCGAACACAGTGGGATATGTTTCGTAATCTGATTTGATCGTTTCGATTAGTTTCCGTTAAATTTACATTTAAATCTCTATATTGAATTTTAAACGCGCATTTCAAATTACCGGGGTCACATATGAACTCGAAAAATTCCTGAAAAATATTTTCTAGCTTCGTATTGATGATACGGTCCTAACAAAACTAGTTTCGTCGAATTCTGAGACCGTATGAAAAATGGCCAATTTCCAGTCGATTAAAATCAACTGAAACTGGTCAAACGCGTTTTCCTTTGCCACGCTCACATATTGATTCGAAAAATTATGAAATTTGGAATCTGGCAATAATTTAACATCACGGAACCAACAAAAGTGGTTTCGTCGAAATCCGAGGTCGTTTGCAAAATTTCCATTTTTAAGGGCCTGAATTCCATAGTGACTATTCAGAATTTTCAACTGGACATATCTTTTGATTCCCGCTATGAAATTTTGATTTTTCGGATTCGTTGGAAAGGTATTATCAATTAGATCCTAATGTTTTTGGTTTCACTAAAATCCGGATTGTTTTGCACCCGGTACATTCAATTGAAGTTTGAAATCGAATTATCTAACTACCACGCCATTTTCAATTCTATTTATAATTATATATAATTATTTATATTCTAACGACGACGTATATAATATATTCGTTCTAATTATATTCAAAGTAAATTTCTCGTCGATATTATTTAAAATAATTCATTTTAAATATTCAAAATTCGCCAAAATTGGCAACATAAAAATTTTAGACTGGCCCAGATTTTCCGGGTTATTACAATCTCCCCAACTTAAAACTTTTCGTCCCCGAAAAGGAACAAAGTCGAAAGTGGTTTGATTAATCAACTCTACGTTCGATCTGGCTTCCGTTCTCCAACTTTTCAGTTTCTGAGAATTTTCGAAATTTCAAAAATTTGGCTAACACCCTAAATTTTTGAAAAATTTCGCCATAACCTCCACTGCACCGGGAGCATCGGGGAATTTCAAATAGCTTCCCCGGTCCTTCTAATCTCAAAAAGAAAAAGAAAAAGCCAAGCGGCTAGCCAATAGGCTCATAAAATCATCATCACCCAAACAAAACAGTAAATTATGTAGTAAACATGTACCTATTTGTCGGGCAAACAAATTTTATTCTCTGCTCTAGCCTCCTTGCTATGACCTGTTCAATGCAAGTATATGTATATGCAAGCAAATGTGACCAATTTTCAATAATATAATTCAATATTTGATTCAATTAGGCATAATGGTTCAAAAATTATCCAACAAATAAACAAACAACACAAACATCAATCAATTAGTGGATTAACGTTTCAAATTCATAATTTTGATACATATACAGAAAATCATGTTTTTGATGCCAATTCACAACAATGTGTTCTAACTATATTAGTTTTGGTTCTCACACCAGTCTAATGGAAATATATAGAAAATCACACCTTCGAAACTCGAACACACACTACTGATGCTATATAGTCATCAGTTGAATCATCTCCGGGTGTCTAGAATATGATTCTATATCTATCCAGTATATTAAAACTTCGAATATATGTTCATGACGCGTATGTGCAAAATTTATATATACTCGATTGTCCATATTCAAAATAAATAAATATTCAAATATGTATAAAGCGATTTAAATTTTTCAAAACAAAATTGTTTTCATTTGGAAAAATATACTCTTCACACTCGTTCTAGGATACTACTGATCCTATCTCTAACGAGTCATTCTAATTGGATATTACTAATCCAATATCTGATGAATTCTTTCGTATGGTTCTAATGTGTCTTGTTCTCGAGCTCTGTAAACCAAAGCTATAATACCAAATGTGACGGCCTGGAATTTCGCTCGATCGGAATCAGTCGTTAAACCGATCTAGACCGTTCGAAACCCCTGATCGTTTGAGAACAGGACAAATCAGAACGCACACGGAAGAACATTTCATTGTTATTACAACAATTCCATCAGATACAAGAATATACAGAGTATAAATGAATAAATTACATTCGATAAATATCAGAGATTACAATAAATTACATAGCAGCGGAAAATAATACAAAGCACAACTGAAGGTGATATACGGATACAGAGCTTTCCGGATATCGTTCCAGCTGTAAACCAGGATCCTGTGAATATAACCCTGCAAAACCAAAACTACTAGCTGCCCGTGTCGAAAATAGGGGCACCCAGAGTTTAGGTTAAAACAATAAACTCCAGGTCAGTCATGTGACTGGTGTGAGAACTAAAACAGTTATTTAAAGCTTTACTTTAAAAGAGAGTAATTCAAGGGACCACGCCGTATAACACGGAACGGGTTTCCTCCCAAGAATACTAGTGCATAGAATAAACAACGCAATGCTTTTTCGAAAAATGAAGCTATTATAAGACCCAGGTCCCATCACACAATGCAACGCAAGCCGGAGGATAGGGTTTTACCTTATAACAGCCAAACATGCTTGATACGTTTAAAACAAATCATTTGATACTATAATAAGTGTATAGTGTCAAAACATTTCAATCATAAATATCAATCATAGGCGGCATAGCTACCATCTACTATGTCGCCATACTAGTTCAACAATTAAAGACGAATTACACGTATTGGAAATTGGACTCCGTCATGAGTCGAGGCAAGGGGCAAGCTCCTCTCCGCGTTCGAGACACTAGCAAATGTCTCAGGGTTACGAACTCTGGGCAACCCCGGATGCGGCTGGGAGTGTCCTCACTTACGAAAGAGGATTAATTATGCCTGAACACACGTTTCCCGGTCCTTACAGACCTATAATCGAGGCGCCTCATTCCAACAACCACAAAGGTGAAAAGTACATAAATGTCAGGGCTGGTAAGTCACTGACACCACCAAAGCTAGAAAGAAACGTCGTGCTCTCCCAACGGTCCGTATCCCGTTTTTGACTCATACCGAGGTGTGAGGCTCGCGAATTCACATTATACACAAAGCTGCCACGTAGGCGTGCTTTAATCATCAACCACAAGACTTTGCTTTTCAACAGAAGCCTTGATCATTGCATCTTAGCATGCCACACAGGCAATTCATGCCATGCGACTGATGTCCATCGATATACAACCTCTGAGCTCGTACGTCTCAGAGAAGGGCGTTAAGCAAAAGAATAAATTCTTCGCCGTCAAACAGATGTATATTTAATAGAAATCAATCAACACAGAATAAAATCCAATGTCAGACACACAATCCATTTACAAGTCCGTTCTGGGTCTGAACGAAACCGGAGGCACTTTCCTCGCATATCCATCCATCTCCAAGTACGTCTGGACGACCACCAACTATTTCCATCCTCTTGGGTGTACAGCCCAATCAGGATCGTCAGTAATTATCCAAACGATGTGAAGACTTCCGGTCTTCGACCACCGTCTTCATCTTCGACATATCGTCGAATCGGTTATTCAGAATGGGTGTAAACCCGACCTTTCCGAACAACCCGCGTATATTAAAAACAAATGTTACACAAACACAACATATGCCTCATTCCAATTCATTAGTCACTAACCGTAAATCAACAAGAGAACAATTTCCCAAATATTAACCCCGAAGGCCGAAACCAACATCAGATCAATACCCAGGAAACTATTCTTCTTAGCTAACCTACAGCTAGTTTCTAAATTCCGCATTCTTAGGGAAAGGTTCCCATTAATTTTATCCAAGATAAATTCTTTAAAATTTATCCTTTAATCTTCCTTTGGATGTCGTTTCAAACCAAATTATGGTTTTCTGAACTAGTCGAGATTAGCGAACCACACCGAAGTAATTATTTATTTTATTTCCCAATCCCAACCTATTTATCCCATGAAGCAAAACTGGTGATACTCCATATCTAACACCGTGGTGTTATCGGTAAAATTAATTACCATTTCACATTCAAATCTAATTAAAGATTTAACTATCGCCTGGAGCAAAACTGGTGGTACTCCATTTTCGATCTTTTCAATCTAATTAAAGATTCATTAAAACTCCACTTAGTTTTAATCTTTAACTGGGTTAAAGAATCAGTGTCATTTAAAACACAGTTCACGATAAACCCAAAATCACACTCATTAATTATCGGGTTAAAGAACGAGTGTTATTTAAAACACTGTCCACGATAAACCCAAAAACCAATATCAATTCAATTCCAATTAAATATTATTTAATTGGTACACTTCATTAAATCTAAATAAAAAGATTTAATCTTTTCTCAACTGGGTTCAAGAACAGTGTTAGCGAAGACACCATTCACGACAAACCCAAATCACATTTGATATTCAATACAAGGCTCTGAATATAAAATATATCGGCTTATATTCAATATCAAATTCTATGACTAACAAATGTCGTATTGGAAATAACGATATAAATATATATTTTTCAAATTTCCATAACAACATCTGTATAATCACAAATTCCAACATCGAGATATTCCGAATACAATTTCGATTTAAATCCACTCTATTGCAATCATTGGAAATTCTGGTTATTTTTAAAACCCTTTTTAAATTCAATTTATTTATTTAAAAATAAATAGAATTATAATTCTGGTTCAAAACTAGTTTACTTCGATAAAAATCTATTTTTCTCTTTTCAAATATGGAGTTTTTCATCCCAATTCTTCTCAAATCATTTCTTATGATTTTACACAAATTATTACTATTTTTAATAATTTTATCAAGGCCCGTACAGTCGATTTCCATCAACGGCCATCGAACTGCACTTACAGCGACCTTTTTCGAATTGGATTTGGACGTATCTCCAAATCCAACCGTTAGATTTCAAATTTCTAATATTCGATAGAAAGCTCTTTTCGATACGAACCCAACGGTTCCGGTTTTAGGAGAATCCAACGGTCGGATCTCCCGTAATGTCCGTTTGAAATAAATGGTCGAAATTCACGAACTGCCGCGGCGCGGCGCGTTCTATTCAGGCCATTATATTATATATATATAATATATATTTCGTCTTCTATTTAAAACGAATTATATAAATAGTTTTGAATTGATTTCAAAAACAATTTCAACCTCCATTTCAATTCAAATTTCAATTCAATTTGAATTCATTTCAATTCGCTTTCAATTCCATTTGAATTCGTTTTCAATTCAATTCAATTTCAAAGTCGTTTTCTATTCGATTCAATTCAAATTGGTTTTCTATTCAATTTAAATCAAATTCGTTTTCTATTCCATTTGAATTCAATTTGTTTTCTATTCGACTTAAATCGAATTCGTTTTCTATTCAATTTAAATAAAATTCGTTTTCTATTCAATTTAAATCAAATTCGTTTTCTATACAATTTAAATCAAATTCGTTTTCTATTCAATTTAAATAAAATTCGTTTTCCATTCAATTTAAATAAAATTCGTTTTCTATTCCATTTAAATCAAATTCGTTTTCTATTTAATTTGATTCAAATTTCATTTCAAAATATGCGATTTCGAAATCATTTTTCAATATTCATTTTAATATGAATATAATCGATATAAATATCGTTCACGTCAAAATGGCGTCAATCTAATCAACACGGCTTCATATATTCCTATTTTCCAAATATTCTATTTTAAATATTTCATTTTCAAATATTTCGTTCAACACATGACTAATCTCAACGGATGAGTACAGTCAACACATGAACTTTTATATTATATTGATAAAGATGTAAATTCTATTATAAAAATATTTCGTTCAACACATGACTAATCTCAATGGATGAGTACAGTCAACACATGAACCTTTATTTTATATTGATAAAAATGTAAATTCTATTATAAAAATATTTCGTTCAACACATGACTAATCTCAACGGATGAGTACAGTCAACACATGAACCTTTATTTTATATTGATAAAGATGTAAATTTTATTATAAAAATATTTCGTTCAACACATGACTAATCTCAACGGATGAGTACAGTCAACACATGAACCTTTATTTTATATTATTCTTTATTTTCTAAATTGGAACGAGGCTCAATCAATCACCATATAAAATTAATTAAATGGATTTTCATACAACACATGTATATAATAGCATTGAAAAATAATCAACCATCAACCAAAGTGCACTACACTGCATAAGCATCAAATATAGATATCTAACGCTTATAACAGCCAGTCAATCAATCGATCGACATATTTAATCAATCAGGATGAGTAAACTTCAAATTTCATCCCAACACCCGTGTGGGGTTTCAAAGAATCAAACACAGATTCTATTTGTGCAGTTGGGCGATGTGTAAAATTTATCGACCCAATCAATGTCAGTTAAAACAGTGTATATAAACAAATCGGCCGATTTGTTTATAAATCTATTTATTCACTTTCACGTTAAAAATTATATTTTTAACGATAAAACATTTTATTTTAACATATGAATTTCTATTCAATTCATTCTTTAAATAAAATGATATTTTTTTTTTTTCTAACATATTTTAGAAAATTTCGGCGGCATAACGGCACGATACTAGAAACGGGACGAGGCCTAGCCTTATCCCCGGTCTAGTGAAGGCCCACGCCATTCACACATCAATCAAATCATTTCATTTCATTTCACCAAACAATTCAATTTAATCAAATAATCTAACTAATTTTTGCAATAAAACAAACAAGTCCATGGTCTGTGGACGATTGTGTCGGGTGCTACTAAGCACCGTCTGCATCCTAGTATATATATATATATTACTAGAAAAAGAAATTGAAAGGTGAGAAATTCTCACCGATAGCTATCCAATCATCTTGACTCTTCTTTGATAGAAATCTTCATCGTTATCTCATTTTTGTCATCTTCGTTGCCGTAGCCACTACATATGTAAAAATTGAATTTTTACTTCGCTATTCAATATATAAAAATCGAATTTTTACTATGCTATTCAATATATAAAAATCAAATTTTTACTGCGCTATTCAATATATAAAAATCGAATTTTTACTTCGCTACACTTTACATAAAGATTTCACCTTTTCAAATATGAAGATTTCTTCTTTATAAAAATAAAGTTTTCGCCTTTATAAGAATAAAGTTTTCGCCTTTATAAAAATAAAGTTTTCGCCTTTTTAAAAATATAGATTTCTCCTTTTCACTTTTATAACATTTTAAAAATCACATTTTTATATTGCTACACATATAAAGATGATATTTCTAATATTCCTATCATGTAAAAATTATATTTTTAATCCTCCTATAATATAAAGATCCTATTTTTAATACTCTACCTATATAAAAATAATATTTTTATATTATCTACTATATAAAGATCAAAGCTTTTCTATAATAAATATCCTAGCTTTCTACCATTAAAAAAAATCGGATTTTTATAAAACAAAATGAAACAAAAATCAGAAACTCACTACGTTTGATCGGAGGAGGGGATGGGTTCGCTGCGGGCGGTGAAGGCGGTGATGCTGAAGGCGACGCTGGAGGTGGCCTTCACGAGGCGGTTTAGGTGGCCTTCGATTGATGGTGGCCTCGGTTTTTGGATTCGAGAGGAGGGGGAGTCGATTTTGAGGTGGCTCGTCGGAGGCGAACACTGGCGGAGGCGCGCTCAGGCTAGAGCATCGGTCCCTCGAAGTGGTCACAGGATTCACGGGTCGCGGATTTTCCCATATCGATTCGGGGGTATTGAGAGTCGAATGGAAGAAGGGGAGGAGAGAGGGCGGTCGGAGGTGGGAGGCGCCGTTGCCAGGGGGTTAGGGGCGGCTTGCGTCGTGGCGGCGCACGTCAGAAGGGGTGGGACGCGGCAGGATTTCAGAAGAAAAGAAGGGGATCGAATTCTCGTTTTGACTGGGAAAAAGAAAATAAGGGCTTTGACTTTGGAGGGGATTATTTATATAAGTTTTAATTATTATTTCATTTTATTCTCCGATAAAGTAGACTTTTAATTCGAACACCAAACGAGACCCAACGACTGTTGCCCATAGCGTAATACCCTCATTCCGAACACAGTGGGATATGTTTCGTAATCTGATTTGATCGTTTCGATTAGTTTCCGTTAAATTTACATTTAAATCTCTATATTGAATTTTAAACACGCATTTCAAATTACCGGGGTCACATACGAACTCGAAAAATTCCTAAAAAATATTTTCTAGCTTCGTATTGACGATACGGTCCTAACAAAACTAGTTTCGTCGAATTCTGAGACCGTATGAAAAATGGCCAATTTCCAGTCGATTAAAATCAACTGAAACTGGTCAAACGCGTTTTCCTTTGCCACGCTCACATATTGATTCGAAAAATTATGAAATTTGGAATCTGGCAATAATTTAACATCATGGACCCAACAAAAGTGGTTTCGTCGAAATCCGAGGTCGTTTGCAAAATTTCCATTTTTAAGGGCCTGAATTCCATAGCGACTATTCAGAATTTTCAACTGGACATATCTTTTGATTCCCGCTATGAAATTTTGATTTTTTGGATTCGTTGGAAAGGTATTATCAATTAGATCCTAATGTTTTTGGTTTAACTAAAATCCGGATTGTTTTGCACCCGGTACATTCAATTGAAGTTTGAAATCGAATTATCGAACTACCGCGCCATTTTCAATTATATTTATAATTATATACAGTTATTTGTATTCTAACGACGACGTATATAATATATATGTTCTAATTATATTCAAAGTAAATTTCTCGTCGATATTATTTAAAATAATTCATTTTAAATATTCAAAATTCGCCAAAATTGCCAAAATAAAAATTTTAAACTGGCCCAGATTTTCCAGGTTATTACAACTCGTGTGGACGTCTTCTACATTCTAGAAGAGACCGCATATTTTTCTGAGCCTTCTGCTATTTTTTGTGGAGTGGAACCCAATGTGAGATTTCTAATTTATAAACGATATGGAAAACGACGATGTATAAATTATATAGTCGATGTATGAGTTATATAAGCGTTGTACACCTCATGTATAAGCGTTGTATAAGTTGTATGTTCGATGTATAAGTTATATATGCGTTGTAAAAATTATATATGTGTTGAAATAGAAGTGAATTGCTATATATAGATATATATATATATATACGCCCCTCGTCCACAAACCATGGACGATATTTATTGATTGTGACTGGTGTGAAAATTGATTGATAACAAATGGTTGATTGGGATTGTTTGTGGTTGATATTGATTGATTGTGGTTGAAAAATACCCACTTGTGGTTGAGAAATATTTGGTTGAAACCACATAGGATTAGTTTGTGGAAATGAAAAAAATATATACGTGCCGCCTGCGTGCGAACTAGATGCATGATTCCCCTTGTCAAAAAGCGCGAGTTTTAAGGTAGAGCGAGGAGCCGTACTAGGGACGATCCCGGTTTTAACCACCCTGTCATTATGCTGCCGAAATTTTGAATAATATTCATGTGTTTGAATTATTTTCATTTCCTGAAACTATATTTATTCATTGAATAGAAAACCTTCATGTGTTGAATTAATATTCATTCGTTGATTAGAAATTCATGTGTTGAATGGTATTCGTGTTTTAAATATAAAAATCACATTTTTATCTATATATAGAAACTATGGAAAACCTTCATGTGTTGAATTGATATTCAATCGTTGATTAGAAATTCATGTGTTGAATGGTATTCGTGTTTTAAATATAAAAATCACCTTTTTATCTATATATAGAAACTATAGAAAACCTTCATGTGTTGAATCGATATTCATTCGTTGATTAGAAATTCATGTGTTGAATGGTATTCATATTTTGAAAGAAATTGTTTTATAATAAAAATCCCATTTTTAACATCAATATGAAATGTATAAAATAATCTTGTTTCGAAGGAAATTGTTTTATAATAAAAATCTTATGTTTTTTTTACCTATATAAACTATGTAAAGTAATAGTGTTTTGAAATGAATTGTTTTACAATAAAAATCACATTTTTATTATATGCATGAATTGTTAAATATAGTGAAGTGTTGAAATAGAAGACAGTTAGATAAAAATATCATTTTTATCAAATGTATGAAAAGAATGTTGCATTGAAATCAAAGTATCGATATATATATATATATATATATATATATATATATATATATATAAATAGAATTAAAATATATCGAATAACGACGTTGCAGTTCGTATTTTGAAACCGTGATTTCAAACGATTAGTACGGGAGATCCGACCATCGGATTTTCCTGAAATCACCACCGTTGGGTTCGCCTTGGAAATATCGTTCCAACAGCACCGACTTTGTAAAAATCCAACAGTTGGATTGTCGGGAATGTTTAATTCAAATCTGAAGAAAAACAGCGCCACGGCCGCGTTATGGCCCGAAGCGTCGTTTTGAATAAATTGGCTATTTTAAAATAAATAAAAATAGCGATAAATCGTTAGAAAATATCATAAATGATATCGAATGGAAATAAACTGAATTTGCTCGATTTATGTGGTATTTGATGGTTGAATGTGTTTGGTGTGAAAATTACATTAAAGAACAAAATTGGTGTTGTCGAATGATTTAACCATTGAAACAAATTTATTTGAAATTCTAAATTTACGTGAGTTATTTGAAAAGGCCGAGTTAATTCTCATTTCAAATAATTGACCGACGATTGAAATTCGAAGATGAAGACGGTGGTCGAAGACCGGAGATCTTCACCTCGTTTGGATGGTAACCGAGGTCCTGATTGGGAGGCATCCCGAAACATGGATAATGAGTGGTGATCATCCAGACGTACGTGGTGATCGATGGGTTTGCGAGGTATTTAGTGCCTCCGGTTTCGTTCAGACCCAGAACGGACTTTTAAATGGACTGTGTGTCTGACATTGGATTTTATTTTGTGTCGATTGATCTCTGTTAAATATACATCTGTTTGGCGGCGGAGAATTTATTCTTTTGCTTAACGCCCTTCTCTGAAACGCACGAGCTCAGAGGTTGTATATCGATGGACATCAGTCGCATGGCATGAATTGCTGGTGTGACATGCCTAAGTGGCAAATGATCAAGGCTTCTGTTGAAAAGCAATGTCTTGTGGTGATGATCAAAGCGCCGCCTGTGTGGCGTAGCTTTGTGTATAATGTGAATTCGCGAGCCTCACACCCCGGTATAAACCAGAAACGGGAGAAGGACCTCAGGGAGGGCATGCGTTTCTTCCTAGCTAGGGTGGTGTCAGTGACCTACCAGCCCTGACATTTATATACTTTTCACCTGTGTGGTTGTTGCTGTTGTGAGGCGCCTCGGTTTGATCGGACGATCCGGGTCTGATGGAGTCATTCGTTGGCTCGTTTACGCCCCCAAAGGGCGGGGAAACGTATTGTTCAGGCATAATAATCCACATCGGTGGACCGGCCGTGTCGCTCCAAGGGGCAGATGCGGCTGTTCCTGAGGCTCGGGCTAGGCAGTCTCGAATTCGGTAAGGACTATCTTTTGCCATGGTTCATGATGGAAATCCAATTTCCAAATACGACATTTTGCGGTTTTGATTGTATATATATATATATATATATATATATATATATATATGGCGACATGATATATGGTACCCATGCCGTCTATGATTGATAGTTATGATTGAAATTGTTTTTGAAACATATAAACAGTAGTAATAATATCAAATGCTTTTGTTTTATTCATATCAATCATATTTTGGCCGTTATAAGGTAAAACTCTATCCTCGGTTCGCGTTGCATTGTGTGATGGGAACTGAGTCTTATAATGGCTTCATTTTTATAAAATGCATTGCGTTGTTTAAAAGAAAGATTTGTTTTAAATCACTGGCAATCCAATGGAGTGAACCCTCTCCACGAAAGTAGCCTGGTCCTGTGATTAGCCAATTATATATGTGTTGAGTGGATTTCTCATACCAGTCCCACGACTGACTGGTAGTTTGTTTCAATTTCAAACCCGGGGGCCCCCTTTTTTCTATACGGGCAGCCTTGTATTCAGGTTTAGCTGGTTCCTTCTGGATAGCTGGAGCTGAAGATGGATTCTTTTATTTATCTCTTTTTATGCTGTTCAGCTCCTATTGTACATATTTTGTTTATTTCCGCTATAGACATTTATGTATAGCTGAACTGTATTTGTACTAAGTATGATCCTGTATACTGTGTAACTCTGATGATTACTTTTTTCCAGTATATTCTATTGTTCATTATCTGGTGTATTTATTTAATTTTGTTCTGCTATTATCTGTTTACGTGTTATATTCCAAGGATTACCCTTGTCTCCGTCAGTACGGGATTTGGGGTCGTCTCATTTGGTATCAGAGCTTTGGTTAAGCTTAGTTCTGGAATATAACATTTGAACGAACTCGTCAGAAATAGAACCAGTAGTGTTCTAGGATGAGTAACTCTATACAGATAGGATCAGTAATATCCTAGTATGAGTAGCAGAATGAAATAACACCTCGATAGACACATTTACGTTGAAGTATGTGTTTCTATATTTTAAAATACCTTTTCTGTGAACTAACACTTGATCTGCTGTTTGCAGAAGTACTAGAAAATGAGTTTCAGAAACAAAAGGAATACAGAATCGGATATTGAGGCCCTATTAATCAAATATCAAAATTGGGTGAATACCATTCTTTGGTGAAGAATATATTATGAAGACACAGGCTTGGATTCGTTCAGTTGAAAAGATCTTTGATGGTTTAAAGCTAAGGGATGGCCAGAAAAGATTACTGGCCTCCTGGGCACCCAAAGACGAAGCTTTGTTCTGGTGGGATTCAGTTTTTAAGGATAATCCAGAAGGTGATATCACCTGGGATAGATTCAAAGTGATTTTCCTGGAAAGATTTACTCCTCCCGAAGCGACTGAGCGCCTATGCGATGAATTTTCTTATTTGATACAAGGAGATATGACAATCCCAGAATATCATAAGAAATTCAATGAACTTTCTCGCTTTGCTCCTCATCTGATCAAGCACCCAAAGAGGAAGAATCTTAGATTTATTCATGGACTTCAAAGAAAATATCAGAACAGCGTAATGAGGAACGTGAAGCTCGCCTTTTCTGAAATGATATATATGGCTTATCAGTATGAAGATCTCCATAAGAAAGGCATGTTGCGCGATGAGGTGGAAGTCAGCTCTAGTGATAAGGTTGAATCTGAAACTGATCATCCTGAGGCCAGTGCAAAGTCTGATGTCAATAAGAAGCCCAATGCCAAGAGAAAAATGGTTGAATCTGAAAAAGAGCCGGCAACGACTGCCACATGCTCAAACTGCAATCAAAAAGGTCATTTGTCCAGGAAATGTAAGTCCTTGAAATGGCAAAAGAAGGAGGGATCTAAATCAAAGAACAATGTTAAAGAAAACAGAAAGTGTAATCTTTGTCATCAAGCTGGTCATGTAAAGCAAGACTGCTGGCTGTCGAAAAAGACCAATGGGGCTCAAGTAAATGAAGTGGCAGAAACCTCAGCACCCTCAAATAGGCAGGGAAGGTCTGATGTTTTAGAAGGCACGCTTAATGTCAAAAATATTCCAGTTAATGTACTGTTTGACACAGGCGCATCACGAAGCTTTATTGCAAAGAGTGCAGTCAAGAAGTTGGATCTGAAATTGAAAAGGCTCAAAGAACCAATGACGGTCCAAAATCCAGTTGGGGGTTCCATCAATCTCAGTTGGATTTGTGCAGTACCTGTCTCTTTTTCTTGCTATAAATTCCCTATTATCTCTATCGTCATGAATTTTAATGAATTCGATATTATTCTGGGATTGGATTGGCTAACCAAATATGAAGTAGAGGTTAGATGTGCCGAGAGAGTTGTTAAGGCAATGGCACAATCGGGAAATTATATAACCATTCCATGCAAAGGCCCGACTTCAAATAGAAAAGACTTCTGGGCAGCTCTAAATGTTTCTCCAGCCCAAATAGAAAATATCCCTGAAGTCACAGAGAATATTCCCGATCTAGTGAAAGACATCCATGTCGTCAAAAATTATGCGGATGAGTTCGAAGAAGTTGTTCGCTTACCTCCGCAGAGAGAAATAGATTTCAAGATTGCTTTGATTCCGAATGCAAGGCCGGTAGTTCACGCTATTCGAAGAATGTCCTTGAAAGAGAAAGAGGAATTAGACAATCAAACACGACAGCTAGTATGGTAGGGTCTGATCAGGCCTAGTTTCTCTGATTGGGGAGCAGCAGTGGTTTTTGTCCCAAAATCTGACGGTACTCTACGGCTATGTGTGGATTATCGTGATTTGAACAAGCAGACCATAAAGAACAAACATCCCTTGCCGCGGATCAACGATTTGTTGGATCGATTAAATGGCACACAAGTATTTTCACGGATGGACCTAGCTACAGGTTTCCATCAACTTCGAATTGCCGAAGAGTGTGTTCCAATGACAGCATTCAGAGGTCCCGACTTATTCTACGAGTGGTTAATAATGCCATTCGGCTTATGTAACGCTCCAGCCTATTTCGTCGATCTGATGAATAGAGTATTCAGAGGAGTATTGAATAAATTTGTTCTGGTTTTTATTGACGATATTCTAATCTTCTCTAAATCAAAGGCCGAACATGAAAAGCATCTGGAACAGGTCCTAGAAATTCTGAGATGGAATGTATTAAAAGCAAAGTTTTCCAAATGTATATTCTGGCAAGATGAAGTGAAATTTCTGGGTCATGTCGTATCGAAAGAAGGAATCGCTGTGGATCCAAGTAAAATCACGGCTATTCAAAATTGGAAACAGCCCAGTACCCCCACTTAAGTCCGCAGTTTTCTCGGGTTGGCTAGCTATTACCGGAAGTTCGTCAAAAACTTTTTGAAGATATCTGGCCACTTAACGAAGCTTACAAAAAAGCACTCTAAATTCAAATGGACTCCGGAAAGTGAGGAGGCTTTTGAAGAGCTAAAGTTGAGATTAACAACTGCTCCTGTGTTAACCATCATCGATGGCAACCAGGATTTAAAAGTCCGGACTGATGCTTCTAGAGAAGGCCTTGGCGCAGTGTTAATGCAAAGAGGTCAGGTGATTGCTTATGCTAGCCGCCAGCTGAAGCCGCACGAGAAGAACTACGTAACTCATGATCTTGAGTTATTGGCCATAGTATTCGCCTTGAAAATCTGGAGACACTATCTACTGGGTGAGAGATTCGAACTGTTTACAGATCACCAGTCGTTAAAGTATCTGTTCACTCTGAAAGACCTGAATCTGAGGCAGCAACGTTGGGTGGAGTTTCTTGCAGCATATGACTTTGAAATTATATACACTCCAGGGAAAGCCAATGTCGTGGCCGATGCGTTAAGCCGAAAGAATGAAATGATCGCCAGTTTTATTATCACGACTTCACTGATAGATAAAATATCTGCTCTTCAGGAGGATGATCACTTCATTCAGAAGATCAGAGAGATAATTCAACAAGGCGAACCCTCGAGTTTTCAAGTTGATAATGATGGAATTCTAAGGCTCAAAGGTCGAATCTGTGTCCCTAACATTCCTAAGCTTCGAAAGGAAGTACTGGATGAATGCCACAAGTCAAAACTCAGTATCCATCCAGGAGTAAGCAAAATGTATAATGACATCAAACGCACTTTCTGGTGGAAGTCGATGAAAAGGGACATTTCCTTATATGTTAGTCGATGCCCTACTTGCTAACTAGTCAAGAGCGACCAACAGAAATTGGCTGGATTATTACAACCGCTAAAAGTTCCAGGTTGGAAGTGGGAACATATTTCTATGGATTTCATTGATGGTCTGCCCATAACCAGAAAAGGAAATGACAGTATTTGGGTGTTCGTAGATCGCTTCACGAAGACCGCCCATTTCATACCTGTCAGGTCAAATAGGACCGTTCAGTGCCTGGCGAAGATATACTTCAAGGAAATAGTTAGACTACATGGGGTGCCGCTCAATATAGTCAGTGATAGAGATACAATATTCACTAGCAAATTCTGGGAAGCATTTCAAGTCGAGCTGGGAACGAAGTTGAACTTGAGCACCGCTTATCATCCTCAGACAGACGGTCAGACTGAGAGGGTGAATTGTATTTTAGAAGATCTATTATGGGCTTGTGTTATAGATTTCGGCGGATCATGGAAAGACCATCTTCATTTGGCTGAATTCTATTATAACAACAGCTACCAGGCGAGTCTGACAATGTCGCCATTCGAAGCATTGTATGGTAGACCGTGCCGATCCCCTGCTTGTTGGGTCGAACCTGGAAATAGACTTGTGTTAGGGCCATACATGATTCGAGAAGCTGCCGACAAAGTCGATTTTATTAAGAAGCGATTACTCGTCGCTCAAAGCCGACAAAAGAGCTATGCCGATAGAATAAGAAGAGATATATCCTTTGAAGTTGCCGACTATGTATATTTGAATGTATCGCCGATGAGAGGAGTTATCCAGTTCGATAAAACTGGAAAGTTGGCGCCCAAATTCATTAGTCCGTTTCCTATTCTGGAACGGATCGGGACTCTCACTTATAGGGTCAAATTGCCTGATTGGTTGCCTGGAGTCCATGATGTATTTCATATATCTCAACTTCGGAAGCATGTTCATGATCCAGACTTGATCGTGGAAGAAGCAGCTCAGCAGGATATTGAAATTACTCTAGAATTAGCTGTGAGAAGAGAGCCACTAAAGATCATCGGCAAAGAAACCAAAGAGCTGAGGAACAAGAAGGTTCACTTAGTAAAAGTGCAATGGAGTGGAGATCCGCGAGATTGTACTTGGGAAACTGAGGAGAGCATTCAGAAAGCTTATCCTAGATGCCGAGTGGATATCTCTGATTGACTCCGGTGCAAGGTATATTTACCATAATTCGCATTACCATTTAATTCACTACTCTGCTGTTATTTTCTTTCCATGGACGTGCATTTTTTTTAAAATCCTATAGTCTGAATGATTTTAAAAGGAGAATAGGAATTAATTTAAATGGTTTTGAAAAGTTAAAAACAAATTTCTTGTTGTTTGTGTTGTGTGATTGTAAATTAGATTAATTAAAATTATTGAAATGATAGTTAATTTAATCAACAATAGAATAATGTTAGAATTTATACGATTTTATCACACGTTCAACTGATTAGAAAATAAATAGAAATATACATACATGTGTATTATATATATTTGAACAGGAAAATGGATTAGCTGTTGAGTAAAGATTTTATTTGCGTGCCCGACAAATAGGTAAACCTTAATGAGTTGGATGCGAAATATTATTATATCAACTCCTGTGAATGCCATTGGATGCGGAGTGCTGGTTTTTCTGTGTGAAATAATAAACATCGCCATAGGATAGTAATAATTAATTTTGAACTACATTACATGGCATACTTCAGAAGATAGGCATACTTCATCATATACCACATAAGCATTTGGGGCTTGTGTGACGAGGTGGAAGATTTACCATACGAGCGAGAGCCTTGTACGACGATGACTATATTTTACAGGTTGAACTGATGACTGATATGGACTATTTTAATTGTAACGATTAAATAGCCAGATTAATAAAAACCCCACACGGGTCTGGAGTTGACAATAACCACGTCTCTCTAGTTATTAGATACGTCACACGGACTATTTATTTCCCACACGGGGCAGGGTGACGAGAATTTATTCTCTAGAGTTATTATCAATACATGCTCCCCTATAAACACCAAAATATATCACTATAAATATGTGTATGTGTAACACCCCACCTCCGCCAATGCCACTCTTGCAAGGGCACTAGCTTTGGAGGGGCGTTAAACAAGGTAAACATGCATACAGATATCACAAGACAGAACATATAAGTAAAACAGAGTAAGTAAAGCAGTGGATAAAACTAGTATTTCAAAACCATAGTCAAGTTACATAAAAGTACTGAGTCATTATTTTCCATAAAACAAAGTCTAGAAAAGCATAAACTGAAAACTGGAAATAACATAAAGTAACTATCCCCAAAGTAGCATAAGGCCATAGCATGCTCAAACCATACGTGAGCTATCCAGAAAAGCAGCTAAAGACCCAGTTAGGTAACAGTGTTCCCACCCTGCAAACCTTGGAGGGGGGGGGGAACGGAAGAAAAGAGGCGAAAGAAAACGGGTCAGTCAAAAAGACTGGTAAGTCCTATCTACTATTAGTATAAAAACTAATAAAGTTAACCGAACATGTAAAGCAGAGATGAAACATAGGGTGATAACTGGCATGGTGAAAAGTTAACAAGACAGATCAAGTGTGGCATCGCATATACAAGGTTAAGTTGCACCAGGTGTGTACTAGTATTCCAATCCATGTCAAGTATAAACAAGAAATGATCCCTTGGCCCAATATCCCGAGATGACCTAGATCAAGGTCCAACAACACGGTCTAGTCGATCGGCTCCCTAAAGCCTAACTCGTCAAGTGTCGGTGTCATACGGCCCAATCACGAAGTGTAGTCAAACTGTGCTAGGTCCACCCTAGGGTGTATCAAGCCCTAGGGTCCCAACCACGGACACAAATCAAGCACGCACAGTCTAAACCAACGGTTGCCCGTGTTTGCTTCTTCCACTCCGGACTATGTGCACGACCATAGTCCGCCTGAACCTACATCGGCGCACCTACCCAGCCGTCGTTTTGGTCGCTTACATGTCAGCCCAGTAATCGTGCCCCACCCTAGCCTAGTCCATAGGGTATCATGATACAATCAAGAGGGTTACTGGTGAGAAGGACCACGTAACTAGGGTTTCTAGCGGGTTAAATGTGGTTAACCCTACCCAATCAAGTATCAAGTTGGTTAAGTGTACCCAAAGTTCATGACTTAACCGCGTCAACCCATCATGTTTAATTGGTTAAGTATTCAAGTGGTCCATGACTTAACCCTACAATGTGGCATTAATTATTTTAATGCACTCAACCTGTCACATTAGACTTTGTTGTGGTTACTAGTTAAGCCGGGCGGGTCCGGGCAGCTTTACACCACAACTTAGTCTAACCTCGGGTTTCAAGTGCGACATGACCAACTACTCACATTGGGTCCTATTGTTTGTAGCCACTAGTTAAGCCGGTCGGTTCCGGGTAGATTTATGCTACAAACTCAACCCAACCTCGAGTTGGCCACACTCATATTTTCTAAGTGTCATGTCCATCATTATGTTTACAAACATAATCACAAGTCAATGTTCATGTCATATTTTAATCCCATGTTTTCATGTCATTAATATTACCCAACCCAACGCATTCCCATCGCATGTACGTTTCGCATAACATGACATAGATCAAAAGAGGGAACTTGGCAAAAGCATGACAAAAGGGCATAAGGTAATAAGGTTGGCCATAAGTTAAACATGGTGGCATATGAGGCATAAATATGTTCATAAGCTTGCATATTACATCATGGGCCTCAAAACATGCATAATATCAACTTAAGCAAATAGGTGAGACATGATCATAAATGACATAGGATGGTGGCTAGAAGTTCGCATATAACATTATATGCAAGTTATCATAAAGGTTATGAGGGTTCTCATGTTGCATAATGCAACATTTCAACATAAAACTTATAGCTTTTAGCCCACAAGGTCAAGGTGATGGCTTTACAAACATGCATAGAATAAACTTATGCATAACATGATAGGATCAAAGCACATATCATACTTAGCCCCAAAATCAACTTGCAACATGTCATATTTAACTTCATAGTTAGAATCTAAAAGTAGTATAGGGCTTACTATGCTATGAAGACTAGAATTAATATAAAATAAGATTGAGACGAAGCCACACTAGCAAATCCGCAACCAAAGACGATAAATTCCACTTCAAGACTTGAGAACAAGAAAGGAATAACCCCAAAGACAAAGAAAGATGGCTCTTTTACTTAAGAAAGATGGCTCCTTTATGACATAGATTGATTTGAGACACTCATGCTCTCATGAAGAAGGTGGAGGCCATGATTAGTGAACATTTGGACAACATTTAGTTGTAGGAATAATTAATGAGGGTTTAGGCAAGGTCTAGGGGTCCTTTTATAGAGATTAGGGGTAGTTTAGACCATAGGATTAACCCTAAATCGAATCTGAGCCATCAACTCCCGTCAGAAACTTCCAGAGCAAGACCCAACATGTCAAAGTGGTGCACCAGAGAAATTGGTCCGACCGGGGGGGTCGACCCCTGGGTCGACATGGGTGTCGACCCATAGTGGGGGTCGACACTAGTGTCGACCCCAGTGTCGACCCTACCTGGGGCGGGAAAAATTCCCGCCCATTCTGCCTTGGTTGCAATTCGAATCTAAATTCGAATTTGAACTGTTTTCGGGCTTGGAAATTTCTGAAAACTTCATTGGGCCATAACTTGGTCATACGGATTCCGTTTTTCGAAAACACGGACTCTATTTCGCGTATTTTTCCGACACGAACGCAATGGCATAGCCCGTTTCCCTTGATTCAGATTTTATAATTTAATTCTTTCTTGATTTACATTATGACATGTTATTAAAAATACGGGTTGTTACATTCTCCCATCCTTAAAGGATTTCGTCCCCGAAATCTCCAAGTTAGGAAGAACGTATCATACCATCCATCATGTAACACCCCGCCTCCGCTAGGGTCACTCACAAAGGAATGCACTAGCTTTAGAGGGGCATTATTGGTAAACATGCACAGAAATATCACAAGATAGAACATATAAAATAGCGGAAGTAAAATCGAACTTTCATAAACATTTATAATTAAGGTCTAAAGCCTTTTACATCAGAGTACATCAAAACCTGTCTTGCAATAGTAAAGAAGCATAAAGACTTTTTCATAAATTATTCCCCAAATAAAGACAGTAAAGTAGCCATAGCCAAGAAAAGTCCAAGCCATCCATGATGACCTTCAAGCAGAAGAAGTCCAAACTAAACAACAGTATTTCCTCCCTGTAACCTGGGGGGTGGGAAACGGAAGAAAAGAGGCGAAACAAAACGGGTCAGTCAAAAAGACTGAGTAAGCCCTATCTACTATTAGTATAAAAACTAGTAAAGTTAACTGACATGAGAAGCTGAGATGAACATAAGCATGATAACAAGATAGATAAGCTAAATCAAAATAACAGGATGAACTACTGAACTCAGGTGAACTAAGGTGTCATGATAAATTACGATGTCAAGATAAAACAAGGTATCTCATCGTCAGGTTTCTATCAAGTATAATATCCCAAGATATCTATCACGTATAACGTCCCATGGTATCTATCCTGTACATCTGCTCTGCACCTACCGTACTAGTATCCCAACTGTATCACGTGTTATCCGTGAATGACCCTTACTCAAAAGTCGTGTAGTGGTCCATGTCAACCTAATATATCGCATATATAGGTTACTCAACTCGTATGTTTTATTCCATGTAAATGTTCAGTCCCTTGCCGTAGGCCATACGGGCTTTCCCATGAGATTCTATATTACTTTACATAGTTCCATAATCCTTAAGATCGGTTCGGACTGTTACCCTAAACCTAGCTAGGGTCTTCCAACATGAATTAGCGTCTGTACAACTAGGACTTATGCTACCTAGGGATACTAGGGATTACGCTTACCTATTGCACGTTTTCATATCTCGGTTTGGGTTCAACCACCTAGGGCCACTAGGGATTACGCTAACCGCCAACCGCGCCCTTTTTCCCACGCATTCATCGTGAATCGTTTTTCCATGACTGTATGCACATGTATCACATCGTGCCATCCGAGTCCTGTCACAGGGCAGACCAGGAAATACAGGACTCGGTCGGGAGCTTACGATTTATCTGCCGATGCAGATGCTAAGGTCTGTTTTTTTCTATACGTGGCTATGGTCCCACGCGACCCCTCCCTCAACTAGCGAAAGACAAGACAGGATAAATCCTGTACGAGAACACAACACTAGCCAACCCACATCCAAGCCTTATCGCAACCATAATTAGATAGCAATTATGGTCTATTGGGTGTTCTCTTCCTTTCCGTACGTACACGCTTGACCAAAGATGGAAGGTAGCCTGACGAAAAATGCTATCTAGGGTACGACCGTGTTTCGTCGACTATACCCTATCCATCCCCGTCTTTAGGTCGCTCGTATGGCAACTAAGGCATACTCTTGGTTCTTCTAACGCAGACCTTAACCTCTCATGAGCCTAGTATAATTACCTGGCAGCCCATAGAGGGATCCCAAGAGTATCCTCACGTTCCCCGAAGCCGCTGCTTCGTTACCCAGTTCGCTGGAGCCTTTATCTAAATCAGATACTTGCTCCTACTCGTATACTTAAACGATGACCTACCGTATCAGGTTACTCATCTATCTATGAACTGGTCTAAATTTCCTTGACTAAGAATCATTACTTAGTTATCCTTCAACCAAGGTTTACGACTTAGCCTTATTCCCGTTATCCTTGTTAATTACGGTTACCCACCTAATTCTACGAATTAGGGTTTACATAATAGATTAAGTGTCACTTAAGTTCATGACTTAATCCCGTCTATAAATCATGTCAAAATTGGCTAAGTATCCAAGTTCAAGGCTTAACCCTTCTACAAATCATGTCAAAATTGGCTAAGTATCCAAGTCCAAGACTTAACCCTACAAACCATGCTCAAGTTGGTTAAGTATATATTAACTTGACCCTATGAAATTACTTAGTCAAACCGGTCAAGTGTATTCAAGCGATTCATGACTTAGCCTTATCATGTTTTCACGTTATATTGGTTAAGTATGGGTTAACTTAACCTCAATAAATTCACGAGCTAGATTGGTTAAGCATAGATCACTTAACCACATCAAATTAACGAGTTAGATTGGTTAAGTTTAGGTCACTTAACCTCTTCAAATTAACGGGTGAGATTGGTTAAGTATAGTTCACTTAACCACTTCAAATCATCGTGTTAGATTAGTTAAGTATTTAACTTAACCCCATTAAACTACCAAGTGGGATTAATTAAGTCTAGGCTAACTTAACCCCATCCGGTTATCATGTTTAGACTAGTTGAGTCTAATCTTAACCCCATCCATTAACTTTATCTTTTGGTTAAGTGTCATTAAGAAAACTTACTTAACCTTACCAAATTATCGTGTTGGATAGATTAAGTGTTGGTTAACTTAATCCCCGTCCACTAGTCGTATAAAAATGGTTAAGTGTCATTAGGCAAATCAAGTTACTTAACCTACCCAACCTTGTGATGTTTTGTTAAGTATCATTAGCCTAATCCAATTACTTAACCCATTTGTCCATGTCATATTTGGTTAAGAGTCATTAATCAAATTAACTTAACCCTATCATGTGGCATTAATTTCTTAATGCACCCCAACCTCTCACATTAGACTTTGTTGTGGTTACTAGTTAAGCCGGTCGGTTCCGGGTAGCTTTACACCACAACTTGGTCTAACCTCGGGTTCAAGCACAACATGACCAACTTCTCACATTGGGTGCTATTGTTTGCAACTACTAGTTAGGCCGGTCGGTTCCGGGTAGCTTTATGTTGCAAACTCAACCCAACCTCGAGTTGGCCACTTTCATGTTTAGTCTAGTGTCATGTTCATATTCAAGTTTTCAAGCAATTGGGTAGACCTAACTTAATAGGTAAATTCCCAATGGGTAGACCTAACTTAATAGGTAAATTCCCAAGCTTATGTTTTTATGCATACTTACATGTCACTTCCATATTATATTTCAAGTCATGTTTTCAAGTATAAGCACATGTCATATTTAACGTTACACGTTGTCATGTTTATACCCATTTACCCAAATCATGTTCATATCATTATGTTTTCCCATAATGTGACCCCAACGCTTCTTAAACTCGCATATACGTTCGCAACAACGTAATGGATTAAAAGAAGAGACTTGGCAAAGGCATGACAAAAATGGATATTAAGCCACAAGTTAATCATGGTGGCAAATGAGGCACAAATGTGTTCATTAGCTTGCATGTTATATTCTTAAGCCTCAAAAACATGCATAAACCCAAACTTGGCACATAAGCGAATCATGGTGACAAAAGACATGGAATGATGATTAGAAACTCGCATATATCATCATATAAGGGTTATGACTTCATATGCAAGTTGACAAAAAAACGGGTATGAAGGTTCTCATTTTGCATAATGCAACATTTCAACATAAAGGTTGTAGCTTTTAGCTCATAAGATCAAGATAATGACTTCATAAACTTGCATGACATGATAGCATGTATCATTCTCAATGATCAAACCCAAACTTGCAACATGAACATTTAACTTCATAGTTAATATCTAAGAGTAGGAAAAGGGCTTACATTGCTTTGAAGGCCTAAATCGATTAAACTAAAGCTTGTGAGGAAGCCTATGCATGCCATCACCCAAAAACCCAAAGATGGATGCCCCAAATCAACAAAAATACCATCTTTATGAACAAAGATCAAAGCTTTTGCCTTGAAATCAACTTGAGAGGCTCTCATACTAACATAGGGACTCTCTAACACTCTCATGATCATGAAACCTTTCATAGAAATGAAGTGGAGGCTAGGACAGTTGAGTGGAGGCCATGAGAGTAGAAATTTTGCCATAGTTTAGTTGCATGAATGAATAATGAGGATTTTAGGATAGGTTAGGGTCTTATTTATAGATTAGGCAAGTGTTTTAGGCCATAGGATTAAACCTAGATTCAATCCAAGCCGTCAAAGCATGTCTTGGGGAAGAAGTCAGGTGTAGGAACCATCTAGGGCCTTTAGATTAAAGATGAACCATGAGAACCATCCAAATGCAAAATCTGCATTTGAGCGAATCGGCCCACGGGTTGACAGCCAAACACCCTGGATTAACCCCTAGTCGACCCAGCGGGCTCGGGTTGACCTCAAAAATCGGCCGGTTTGGTTATTCCCCTCTCCCAATTCGCTGTTTTGAACATTTTTGCATATTTATTTATTTAATTTTCAATTATATATATATATATATATATCAATATATATATATATATATATTTCTTTGCGCAACCCATTTCACTTAATTAAGTATACTTTAATTTGGGAATTTTTCGTGAAACTTCGCGAGGCCATATCTTGGTCATACGGACTCCGATTTTCGAAAAATCGGACTCTATTTCGCGTATTTTTCCGAGACGAACGCAATGGCATAGCCCATTTCACTTGATTCAGAATTTAAAATTAAATTCTGCCTTGATTCTCGTCTTTAATCATGTTATCGAAATACGGGTTGTTACATTCTCCCCACCTTTTAGGATTTCGTCCCCGAAATCTCCAAGTTAGGAAGAACATATCCAACCATCCATCATCCATCTACTCAAAACATCATCCACGAGAAACCATTGTCCTTAGATGATTTCTAATGCTGTATGAATATATGCAAGACGCGTGTGTACATGTTCCTTAGCTAATGCTAATGATCAGGCCTGAATAATCTTTCTAATGCAAAATATGTATAGTGTCATGAATCCAACATGTATGCAAATAGTCCTAGTCATATAGATACTATATGCGTGCACAATCATTCATTCATATGCAACAACCGCATGATAATACATTCGATTTCATCCATAAACAAGTATAAATACTCGTGCATATGCAATATGAAATGTGACCGAGTCGAGCTAGTATCTAATGTGTATTCGCGCATCCACGAGCAACCACTTGCAACCATATCAATCATAACATGTTTCAAATACATGTTTACATCCATAGGGTTCTACCTAGAATTCCCTGAAACAGGGTCGAGAAGATAAACAGGACAAACTCCTTACAGGGTTTGTAACAGAGAATAGGACCGAGAGGATGTCCACAAAAGATAGGCTACAAGTAAGCTCTACAGAAAACAGGGATCAAGGATATACTCCCAAAAAGAGATATCATGCGCGTATCTAGTCTTTGACCATCAAAGTCGTATTTCCTTGAGCTTAATTCCATTGTGCCTTGACCGCCCTTTAACTTCGCGATTTCGTAGCTTCTTATTTCCTGTTTCCATAACATGAGCTGAAACTCATTTTTTCGTCGCCTCTCGTTCCACTTGCACTTATCCTTTTCCTAAAATACTTGACGCAAACATGACTGCGTACTCATGATCTCATGCAAGCTTTCCAAAATTCACTAATGAATCTCGGACCTCGTACCACAAGGTATTCCACATAGAAGAACTTTCTCTTGAAAGTAAACAGATGCCAACCAGGTTATCAAGCGCACTTACTAAGGTGATTTCTATAACCCATGCATAAGTGAAATAAACCATCCGTCTTATCGGCGAACACCACTCGATTGGGCTTCCAATTTCCCATAAAGGCATCAAGGGATTCTAAGTAACTAACCATGACCGAACCCAAAAGGTTACAGGAGACTTCGAGGGTATTACCAAGGCTAGTCAAGAGTCTAACTACCCTCCTATCAAAACCGAGAGTGGCACCCCTTACTGGATAACCATTTCATCCCTAGAATCCATCCATAGCTTAAAAACATAAGCATTATTTCCAAACTCAACACTTGGCATAGACATTACCAAATCCAAACAAGTCATGTATAAATGGACTGATTCTCCAATAGGACTTTGAGACAAAAATGGGATTCTCTATTACTCTAGTACTTAAGGTGCAGAGACTCAACTATCGAAGCAGACTTAAATGATACGATGATCAAAACAAAGTCCTAACGGGATGATAGAGATGAAAAGCTAAACCTTTAACAAGATCGTCACCCTCCTTCCGAGGTACCCTAGAAATGAGAGCATACTGCTGCCCTCCCGATGATCTTGTCCTTTTCCCATAATACTTAACTATCCGTCCCGTTTTACCATGCCAAAGGTACTCTCTCGTCATGGGTTTCATTGTTCATCCTTCTCTCTCTTCCTGGGCTGAGCCATACCAACAAGTTGCTCATCCTTAAGCTCGTATCCTTTATCCTCTTCCTCACTATCCTTTCTTATAATGCGGCCACTGGTCTCTCGAGAACCACCTCGATCGTAAGGAAAACACTTTCGTAGATAGAAAAGACTAGTCGCAGTTAAAACCACTGTGACTACAGATGGAGGAAAGAAAGGAAAAGAGATTCAATTAAGGGAACAAGGATAGTGCTAATGGCCTTCGGGGAATAGCCTTTTTCTTTTAAAAGAAAATTTTCATAAAAAATGCTTCTTTGTAAACGGTTTTCAAATAGTTTACAGAAGGTCTTTAAAAACTTTTGCCCAGTCTGGTAACCTTCTTCTCTGATACCACGTGTAACACCCCGCCTCCGCTAGGGTCACTCACAAAGGAATGCACTAGCTTTAGAGGGGCATTATTGGTAAACATGCACAGAAATATCACAAGACAGAACATATAAAATAGCGGAAGTAAAATCGAATTTCATAAACATTTATAATTAAGGTCTAAAGCCTTTTACATCAGAGTACATCAAAACCTGTCTTGCACTAGTAAAGAAGAATAAAGACTTTTTCATAAATTATTCCCCAAATAAAGACAGTAAAGTAGCCATAGCCAAGAAAAGTCCAAGCCATCCATGATGACCTTCAAGCAGAAGAAGTCCAAACTAAACAACATTATTTCCTTCCTGTAACCTGGGGGGTGGGAAACGGAAGAAAAGAGGCGAAACAAAACGGGTCAGTCAAAAAGACTGAGTAAGCCCTATCTACTATTAGTATAAAAACTAGTTAAGTTAACTGACATGAGAAGCTGAGATGAACATAAGCATGATAACAAGATAGATAAGCTAAGTCAAAATAACAGGATGAACTACTGAACTCAGGTGAACTAAGGTGTCATGCCAAATTACGATGTCAAGATAAAACAAGGTATCACATCGTCAGGTTTCTATCAAGTATAATATCCCAAGATATCTACACGTATAACGTCCCATGGTATCTATCCTGTACATCTGCTCTGCACCTACCGTACTAGTATCCCAACTGTATCACGTGTTATCCGTGAATGACCCTTACTCAAAAGTCGTGTAGTGGTCCATGTCAACCTAATATATCGCATATATAGGTTACTCAACTCGTATGTTTTATTCCATGTAAATGTTCAGTCCCTTGCCGTAGGCCATACGGGCTTTCCCATGAGATTCTATATTACTTTACATAGTTCCATGATCCTAATATCGGTTCGGACTGTTACCCTAAACCTAGCTAGGGTCTTACAACATGAATTAGCGTCTGTACAACTAGGACTTATGCTACCTAGGGATACTAGGGATTACGCTTACCTATTGCACGTTTTCGTATCTCGGTTTGGGTTCAACCACCTAGGGCCACTAGGGATTACGCTAACCGCCAACCGCGCCCTTTTTCCCACGCATTAATCGTGAATCGTTTTTCCATGACTGTATGCACATGTATCACATCGTGCCATCCGAGTCCTGTCACAGGGCAGACCAGGAAATACAGGACTCGGTCGGGAGCTTACGATTTATCTGCCGATGCAGATGCTAAGGTCTGTTTTTTTCTATACGTGGCTATGGTCCCACGCGACCCCTCCCTCAACTAGCGAAAGACAAGACATGATAAATCCTGTACGAGAACACAACACTAGCCAACCCACATCCAAGCCTTACCGCAACCATAATTAGATAGCAATTATGGTCTATTGGGTGTTCTCTGCCTTTCCGTACGTACACGCTTGACCAAAGATGGAAGGTAGCCTGACGAAAAATGCTATCTAGGTTATGACCGTGTTTCGTCGACTATACCCTATCCATCCCCGTCTTTAGGTCGCTCGTATAGCAACCAAGGCATACTCTTGGTTCTTCTAACGCAGACCTTAACCTCTCATGAGCCTAGTATAATTATCTGGCAGCCCACAGAGGGATCCCAAGAATATCCTCACGTTCACCGAAGCCGCTGCTTCGTTACCCAGTTCGCTGGAGCCTTTATCTAAATCAGATACTTGCTCCTACTCGTATACTTAAACGATGACCTACCGTATCAGGTTACTCATCTATCTATGAACTGGTCTAAATTTCCTTGACTAAGAATCATTACTTAGTTATCCTTCAACCAAGGTTTACGACTTAGCCTTATTCCCGTTATCCTTGTTAATTACGGTTACCCACCTAATTCTCCGAATTAGGGTTTACATAATAGATTAAGTGTCACTTAAGTTCATGACTTAATCCCTTCTACAAATCATGTCAAAATTGGCTAAGTATCCAAGTTCAAGGCTTAACCCGTCTACAAATCATGTCAAAATTGGCTAAGTATCCAAGTCCAAGACTTAACCCTACAAACCATGCTCAAGTTGGTTAAGTATATATTAACTTGACCCAATGAAATTACTTAGTCAAACCGGTCAAGTGTATTCAAGCGATTCATGACTTAGCCTTATCATGTTTTCACGTTATATTGGTTAAGTATGGGTTAACTTAACCTCAATAAATTCACGAGTTAGATTGGTTAAGCATAGATCACTTAACCACATCAAATTAACGAGTTAGATTGGTTAAGTTTAGGTCACTTATCCTCTTCAAATTAACGGGTGAGATTGGTTAAGTATAGGTCACTTAACCACTTCAAATCATCGTGTTAGATTAGTTAAGTATTTAACTTAACCCCATTAAACTACCAAGTGGGATTAATTAAGTCTAGGCTAACTTAACCCCATCCGATTATCATGTTTAGACTAGTTGAGTCTAATCATAACCCCATCCATTAACTGTATCTTTTGGTTAAGTGTCATTAAGAAAACTTACTTAACCTTACCAAATTATCGTGTTGGATTGATTAAGTGTTGGTTAACTTAATCCCCGTCCACTAGTCGTATAAAAATGGTTAAGTGTCATTAGGCAAATCAAGTTACTTAACCTACCCAACCTTGTCATGTTTTGTTAAGTATCATTAGCCTAATCCAATTACTTAACCCATTTGTCCATGTCATATTTGGTTAAGAGTCATTAATCAAATTAACTTAACCCTATCATGTGGCATTAATTTCTTAATGCACCCCAACCTCTCACATTAGACTTTGTTGTGGTTACTAGTTAAGCCGGTCGGTTCCGGGTAGCTTTACACCACAACTTGGTCTAACCTCGGGTTCAAGCACAACATGACCAACTTCTCACATTGGGTGCTATTGTTTTCAACTACTAGTTAGGCCGGTCGGTTCCGGGTAGCTTTATGTTGCAAACTCAACCCAACCTCGAGTTGGCCACTTTCATGTTTAGTCTAGTGTCATGTTCATATTCAAGTTTTCAAGCAATTGGGTAGACCTAACTTAATAGGTAAATTCCCAATGGGTAGACCTAACTTAATAGGTAAATTCCCAAGCTTATGTTTTTATGCATACTTACATGTCACTTCCATATTATATTTCAAGTCATGTTTTCAAGTATAAGCACATGTCATATTTAACGTTACACGTTGTCATGTTTATACCCATTTACCCAAATCATGTTCATATCATTATGTTTTCCCATAATGTGACCCCAACGCTTTTTAAACTCGCATATACATTCGCAACAACGTAATGGATTAAAAGAAGAGACTTGGCAAAGGCATGACAAAAATGGATATTAAGCCACAAGTTAATCATGGTGGCAAATGAGGCAAAAATGTGTTCATTGGCTTGCATGTTCCATTCTTAAGCCTCAAAAACATGCATAAACCCAAACTTGGCACATAAGCGAATCATGGTGACAAAAGACATGGAATGATGATTAGAAACTCGCATATATCATCATATAAGGGTTATGACTTCATATGCAAGTTGACAAAAAAAAAGGGTATGAAGGTTCTCATGTTGCATAATGCAACATTTCAACATAATGGTTGTAGCTTTTAGCTCATAAGATCAAGATAATGACTTCATAAACTTGCATGACATGATAGCATGTATCATTCTCAATGATCAAACCCAAACTTGCAACATGAACATTTAACTTCATAGTTAATATCTAAGAGTAGGAAAAGGGCTTACATTGCTTTGAAGGCCTAAATCGATTAAACTAAAGCTTGTGAGGAAGCCTATGCATGCCATCACCCAAAAACCCAAAGATGGATGCCCCAAATCAACAAAAATACCATCTTTATGAACAAAGATCAAAGCTTTTGCCTTGAAATCAACTTGAGAGGCTCTCATACTAACATAGGGACTCTCTAACACTCTCATGATCATGAAACCTTTCATAGAAATGAAGTGGAGGCTAGGATAGTTGAGTGGAGGCCATGAGACTAGAAATTTTGTCATAGTTTAGTTGCATGAATGAATAATGAGGATTTTAGGATAGGTTAGGGTCTTATTTATAGATTAGGCAAGTGTTTTAGGCCATAGGATTAAACCTAGATTCAATCCAAGCCATCAAAGCATGTCTTGGGGAAGAAGTCAGGTGTAGGAACCATCTAGGGCCTTTAGATTAAAGATGAACCATGAGAACCATCCAAATGCAAAATCTGCATTTGAGCGAATCGGCCCACGGGTTGACAGCCAAACACCCTGGATTAACCCCTAGTCGACCCAGCGAGCTCGGGTCGACCTCAAAAATCGGCCGGTTCGGTTATTCCCCTCACCCTATTCGCTGTTTTGAACATTTTTGCATATTTATTTATTTAATTTTCAATTATATATATATATATATATATCAATATATATATATATATATTTCTTTGCGCAACCCATTTCACTTAATTAAGTATACTTTAATTTGGGAATTTTTCGTGAAACTTCGCGTGGCCATATCTTGGTCATACAGACTCCGATTTTCGAAAACTCGGACTCTATTTCGCTTATTTTTCCGAGACGAACGCAATGGCATAGCCCATTTCACTTGATTCAGAATTTAAAATTAAATTCTGCCTTGATTCTCGTCTTTAATCATGTTATCGAAATACGGGTTGTTACACATCATCCATCTACTCAAAACATCATCCACAAGCAACCATTGTCCTTAAAAAGATTCTAAATGCTGTATGAACATATGCAAAAGGTGTGTGTATTTGTACTTATTTAATGCAAAAATCAGGCGGTTACTGATTCAGTAAACCTCCTAAATGCAAAGTATGTTAGTGAAATGAGTCCATATGTATGCAAATTCCTAACATAATTTATAATCTCTACATGAGTGCACATAACATTCATTCATATGCAACATCGACATGATAGCACAACAAGTTTCATCCATGAATAAGCATAAACACTCATGCATATGCAATATGAAAGTGTGTGAGCCGATCTTAGTTCCTAATGTGTGTCATGCATCCACGAGTATCCACTTGCAAACACTTGCAACCACTTGCAAACATCAAGCATAACATGTTTCAAATACATGTTTCATCCAAAGGGTTTCTACTTAAGGTTGTCATGACAAGGTTAACAAGATAAACGGGATAAACATGGATAGCAAAAAGAAAGAGATGTTGATTAGGAAAGGAGATTGAGAATGTACCCTCAAAAAGGAATGGATAAAGCCCACGCATCTTCTCCTCGGTTTCCCAAGTTGCATCTTCATCGGCTTCACTCCACTGAACTTTCACCAACTTAACTTCTCGATTTCTTAGCTTCTTGATCTCTGTTCCCAAGATAAGAATCGGAGCTCTCCTCAAGGTTGCCTCTTTCTCTACCTCCACGTCTTCAAGAATGCTTGGTTCAACCACCTCAGCGGACTCATGTAGGCACTTTCGGAGATGCGAGACATGAAAGACATTATGCACTCCGGCTAGCTTCTCGGGCAATTCCACCTTATAAGCCATCTTTCCAATTCTCTCTATGACAGGGAAGGGTCCTACAAACCTTGGTGCCAGCTTCCCAACTGCTCCAAAACGTACCACATTACGCAAAGGAGAAACCTTCACGAAAACCATGTCTCCCACTTCGAATTCCAAATCTTCCCTTCGCTTGTCAGCATAGGATTTCTGTCTATCTTGGGCCGCTTTCATCCGTCTTCTCACCAATTCAACTTTCTCGGATGTGTCCTGTATCATATCGGGCCCAAGTATAAGCCTATATGTTGTCTCCCACCAACAAGATGGTGTTCTACACGGCCTCCCATACAAAGCTTCAAATGGTGCCATCCCTATGCTGGCTTGATAGCTATTATTATAAGCAAACTCTACAAGAGGAAGGTGGTCTTCCCAAGTACCACCAAAGTGAAGAACACAAAGCCTCAAGAGATCCTCAAGCACTCTATTCACCCTTTCGGTTTGGCCATCCGTCTGGGGGTGATAGGCTGTACTCAAATTCAATCGCGTACCCATCGCTACTTGCAAACTATTCCAGAACTGGCTAGTGAAAATTGGGTCACGATCGCTAACTATGCTAGAAGGAACTCCATGCAACCGCACTGTCTCCCGAAGATAAATAGATGCTAGCCATGATGCGGTCCTCTTGCTCTTTACAGGAATGAAATGAACACTCTTCGTAAGTCTATCAACTACGACCCAATTGCTCGTGTTCCCTTTCCTTGACCTAGGCAATCCATCCACAAAATCCATAGAAATACTCTCACACTTCCATTGCGGGACCTCCAATGGATGTAATAGCCCACCTGGTTTCTTTGACTCGGCTTTCACTTGTTGGCACACCATGCACTTTGAAACATACTCTGCCACATCTTTCTTCATTCCAGCCCAAAAGAAAATGCGCTTCATGTCTCTATACATCTTATCTCCTCCCGGATGTATAGTCATCTTCGAGTGATGTGCTTCTTCAAGAACTTTATGCACCAAGTTTCATACTTGTGGAACACATAGCCTTCCATCACGCCTTAGCCAACCCTTGTCATCAATAGTATATCTAGCAAGGTGACTAGACGTCTCATCACGAATCAACTTGTTCATGACTTCGACTATCTGTGGATCTTCCTTCTGCGAAGCCCCAACTTGATCAAGAAGTGTGGGTATAAGCTCAAGGGATGCTAATGAACCCGTCGTCGACTCAACAGTCGTCGTGAAATCGAAGTTTGCTAAGAACTCTAAGTTCTTCATCTCAATAAACAAGGGACTCAAAGTCAACCTCCTTCTGCTTAGTGCATCTGCCACAACATTACCCTTGCCAGGGGTGTAAGCTATCTCGAAGTCATATGATGCCAAGAATTCTATCCACCTTTGCTGCCTTAGATTCAGATCTTTCTGCGAGAAGAGGTACTTGAGCGACTTGTGATCAGTATACAACTCAAACCTCTCGCCTAGAAGATAGTGGCGCCAGGATTTGAGTGCAAAGACGATCGTCGCCAACTCCAAATCATGAGTGTGATAGTTCTTCTCATGAACTTTAAGTTGCCTAACCCCATAACATATCACTCTTCCCTCTTGCATCAGAACAGCACCTAACCCCGTGCCACATGCATCTGTGTACACGGTAAACATCTTACCACTATCGGGTAATGCCAAAACTGGAGCTGTGGTAAGGGCTCTTTTGAGCCTTTGAAAAGCATGCTCACACTCTAAGTCCCATGCTAAGACTAAGTTCTTCTTCGTCAACCTAGTAAGAGGGGCCTAAATCTTAGCGAAGTCCCTGATGAACTTCCTATAGTAGCCCGCCAGACTGAGAATGCTTCTTACTTCGGTTGCATTCCTAGGAGTCTTCCAGTCTTGAACCACAACCACTTTCGCGGGATCCACCGCTATGCCTTGCTTAGAAACTATATGTCCAAGAAACCGAACTTCCCTTCTCCAGAAATGGCATTTGGAGAACTTGGCTTTCAACTGATGCGCTCTAAGCGTATCCATCACTTCCTTGAGATGCCTAGCATGCTCTTCCTCATCCTTTGAGAAGATCAGAATATCATCCACGAAGACAACAACAAACTTGTTAAGGAACTCCCTGAACACCCTACTCATCAAGTCTACGAAGTAGGCGGGTGCATTAGTCAAACCGAATGGCATGACAAGCCATTCAAAGAATCCATCTGCAGTCCTAAACGCAATCTTATCAATACTATCCTCAGCTACTCTAAGCTGATGGAATCCGGTGGCTAGATCAAGTTGAGAGAAAACAGAAGCACCAACAAGCTGGTCAAAGAGATCATCAATCCTCGGTAACGGGTGCCTATTCTTCTTTGTCAGCTTGTTCAACTCTCGATAATCAACACATAGACGAAGCGAACCATCCGCCTTAGTAGCGAACACCACAGGAGCAACCATTCAGAAATGCTTCGCCTAATAAAATTCTTCTCAAGTAACTCCTTGATTTGCTTACTGAGCTCTCTTCTTTCTCATGGGGCCATGTGCCTAACGGGCAATGATACTGGCTTGGCATTATCAACCAGATAAATGCGAAAGTCTATCTCTCGTTTAGGGGGTAACCCCTTAACCTCTTCAAAGACATCAGGATAGTCTCGGACCAATCTTACAGATTGCAGATCATCAATGGACGAGTCAAGAGATTCAAGATAACATAACATGACGGGACCTCTAGGGTTACAAGAAATTTCTAGGGTATTACCGAGGCGAGTCATGAGCCTCACCACCCTATGTTCACAATCGAGAATGGCTCCATAATTGGACAACCAATCCATGCCCAAAATCAACCCGTATCCCGTGAACCCGAGAACATAAGCATTACACGTGAATTCTACGGTCAAGATAGAAATCTTCAAATCCACACAAATCATAGATAAATGGGCGGAACCCCCAATTTGATTTGAAACACTGACGGGATCCTCAACTAGACTAGTACTTAGGTGCAAACTTTCAACAATGTCAGAAGAAATAAAACTATGCGATGCACCAGAATCAAATAAGGTGCGAACAGGATAATCAGAAATATAAACAAGACTTTCTACAGAAATACTACCTCGGTCCTGAACTGGAGCAGTGTTGAGAGCATGCACTTGCACTCCAGAAGGTCCTGCACACAGATTCTGCCCTTGCCCTTGTCCTTGCTTCTTGGGGCAATCCTTGCTAAAATGTCCACTCTCTCCACAATGAAAGCATTCGCCCCGCTTCCTCTTCTTCTTTCTGCAATCCTTGGCTATGTGCCCAACAATCCCACAGAAGTTGCATTTTCTTGGGTCCTTTGCCTTGGCCATGTTGCCCTTGTTGTTCTTGTTGTTCTGATTGCTCTGATTTTCTCCCCACTTGGAGTTCGTCTTCTTGGCTTGAGTCTCATTAGGCTTGACTTCTTTCTTGCCATTCTTATCGTCTCCTTGAAGCAATGCCATGTCTACTAGGCCTTCGAAAGTGGCCCCCATGGTTATATGAGATAGGGCTAAACCTTGTAATGGCTCATTCAACCCTCGTGCAAATCGTAAAGCCTTCTTCTGGGGAGTATTAACCATGTCCAATTCGAATCGAGCGAGCTGGTTAAACTCATTCACATACTCCCTCACTGTCATGTCCCCTTACTTCAAAGATATAAACTTCTCCAATTGCAGATTCGCCTCAGCTGATGATAGAAACTTAAGCCCAAACCTCGTCCTAAAGTCGGCCCATGTCTCTATAGGCCTCGTAGCATTGGTGACCTCCCACCAATAAGCAGCTTCTTCTTTTAATAACCATGCTACCAGTAAAACCTTTCTATGGTCCTCCACATCAAAGATAGCGAAGAGATCTTCAGTTTCTTTCAACCAATTTCTCGCCTCCACAAAAGTCTCCGTCCCGATAAAATTCTTGCCACCCATCGCCTTAAAGTCTTTGCAAACCTTAGCGAAATCTACTTGTGGATTCTGAGGAGGAGGAGGAGGAGGAACCTCAGTTACGGTGGGGGTATTTGCTGGGCCCACATTGTTGGCCCTAGCTTTCAAGTACCTCCGGAACCATCCGGGAATGGTCACTCCCTCGGGAAGGTTAAGATCGGCCATACTGAAAAAGGAAAAGATAGATTTAGAACAAGGAAACGAAGGATAGTGCTAATGGCTTTTGGGGAATAGCCTTTTTTAAAATAACTAGACTTTTCTTGGAAAATACTTAATTGGTTTTGAAAATCGTTTTTCAAAAGGTAAGTTTTAAAAACACTTTTGCTCAAATCCTGTAAACCATATGCTCTGATACCAAATGTAACACCCCACCTCCGCCAATGCCACTCTTGCAAGGGCACTAGCTTTGGAGGGGCGTTAAACAAGGTAAACATGCATGCAGATATCACAAGACAGAACATATAAGTAAAACAGAGTAAGTAAAGCAGCGGATAAAACTAGTATTTCAAAACCATAGTCAAGTTACATCAAAGTACTGAGTCATTAATTTCCACAAAACAAAGTCTAGAAAAGCATAAACTGAAAACTGGAAATAACATAAAGTAACTATCCCCAAAGTAGCATAAGGCCATAGCATGCTCAAACCATACGTGAGCTATCCAGAAAAGCAGCTAAAGATCCAGCTAGGTAACAGTGTTCCCACCCTGCAAACCTTGGGGGAGGGGGGAACGGAAGAAAAGAGGCAAAAGAAAATGGGTCAGTCAAAAAGACTGGTAAGTCCTATCTACTATTAGTATAAAAACTAATAAAGTTAACTGAACATGTATAGCAGAGATGAAACATAGGGTGATAACTGGCATGGTGAAAAGTTAACAAGATAGATCAAGTGTGGCATCGCATATACAAGGTTAAGTTGCACCAGGTGTGTACTAGTATTCCAATCCATGTCAAGTATAAACAAGAAATGATCCCTTGGCCCAATCTTGGCCCAATATCCCAAGATGACCTAGATCAAGGTCCAACAACACGGTCTAGTCGATCGGCTCCCTAAAGCCTAACTCGTCAAGTGTCGATGTCATACGGCCCAATCACGAAGTGTAGTCAAACTGTGCTAGGTCCTCCCTAGGGTGTATCAAGCCCTAGGGTGCCAACCACGGACACAAATCAAGCACGCACAGTCTAAACCTACGGGTTCCCGTGTTTGCTTCTTCAACTCCGGACTATGTGCACGACCATAGTCCGCCTGAACGTACACCGGCTCACCTACTCAGCCGTCGTTTTGGTTGCTTACACGTCAGCTCAGTAATCGTGCCCCACCCTAGCCTAGTCCCTAGGGTATCATGATACAATCAAGAGGGTTACTGTTGAAAAAGACCACGTAACTAGGGTTTCTAGCGGGTTAAATGTGGTTAACCCTACCCAATCGAGTATCAAGTTGGTTAATTGTACCCAAGGTTCATGACTTAACCGCGTCAACCCATCATGTTTAATTGGTTAAGTATTCAAGTGGTCTATGACTTAACCCTACCATATGGCATTAATTATTTTAATGCACCCAACCTCTCACATTAGACTTTGTTGTGGTTACTAGTTAAGCCGGGCGGGTCCGGGTAGCTTTTCACCACAACTTAGTCTAACCTCGGGTTTCAAGTGCGACATGACCAACTACTCACATTGGGTCCTATTGTTTGTAGCCACTAGTTAAGCCGGTCGGTTCCGGGTAGATTTATGCTACAAACTCAACCCAACCTCGAGTTGGCCACACTCATATTTTCTAAGTGTCATGTCCATCATTATGTTTACAAACATAATCACAAGTCAATGTTCATGTCATATTTTAAACCCATGTTTTCATGTCATTAATATTACCCAACCCAACACATTCCCATCGCATGTACGTTTCGCATAACATGACCTAGATCAAAAGAGGGAACTTGGCAAAAGCATGACAAAAGGGCAAAAGGTAATAAGGTTGGCCACAAGTTAAACATGGAGGCATATGAGGCATAAATATGTTCATAAGCTTGCATATTACATCATGGGCCTCAAAACATGCATAATATCAACTTAAGCAAATAGGTGAAACATGATCATAAATGACATAGGATGGTGGCTAGAAGTTCGCATATAACATTATATACAAGTTATCATAAAGGTTATGAGGGTTCTCATGTTGCATAATGCAACATTTCAACATAAAACTTATATCTTTTAGCCCACAAGGTCAAGGTGATGGCTTTACAAACATGCATAGAATAAACTTATGCATAACATGATAGGATCAAAGCACATATCATACTTAGGCCCAAACTCAACTTGCAACATGTCATATTTAACTTCATAGTTAGAATCTAAGAGTAGTATAGGGCTTACTATTCTATGAAGACTAGAATTAATATAAAATAAGATTGAGACGAAGCCACACTAGCAAATCCGCAACCAAAGACGATAAATTCAACTTCAAGACTTGAGAACAAGAAGGAATAACCCCAAAGACAAAGAAAGAAGGCTCTTTTACTTAAGAAAGATGGCTCCTTTATGACATAGATTGATTTGAGACACTCATGCTCTCATGAAGAAGGTGGAGGCCATGATTAGTGAATATTTGAACAACATTTAGTTGTAGGAATAATTAATGAGGGTTTAGGCTCGGTCTAGGGGTCCTTTTATAGAGATTAGGGGTAGTTTAGACCATAGGATTAACCCTAAATCGAATCTGAGCCATCAACTCCCGTTAGAAACTTCCAGAGCAAGACCCAACATGTCAAAGTGGTGCACCAGAAAAATTGGTCCGACCGGGGGGGTCGACCCCTGGGTCGACATGGGTGTCGACCCATAGGGGGGGTCGACACTTGTGTCGACCCCAGTGTCGACCCTACCTGGGGCGGGAAAAATTCCCGCCCATTCTGCCTTGGTTGCAATTCGAATCTGAATTCGAATTTGAACTGTTTTCGGGCTTGGAAATTTCTGAAAACTTCATTGGGCCATAACTTGGTCATACGGACTCCGTTTTTCGAAAACTCGGACTCTATTTCGCGTATTTTTCCGAGATGAACGCAATGGCACAGCCCCTTTCCCTTGATTCAGAATTTAGAATTTAATTCTGCCTTGATTAACATTATGACATGTTATCAAAAATACGGGTTGTTACAGTATGCTTATTAGGATTTATTGGGTACATAATACAGCCCAATAAATTTCCAAACCCCTCCCCGTACAAAGGAGGTTATGGCGAAATTTTTCGAAAATTCCGGGTGTTAGCCAAATTTTTGAAGAATTTGAAATTTCTCAAAAACTGAAAAGTTGGAGAATGGAAGCCAGATCGAACGTAGAGTTGATTAATCAAACAACTTTCGACTTTGTTCCTTTTCGGGGATGAAAAGTTTTAAGTGGGGGAGATTGTAACGACCCGGAAAATCTGAACCAATTTAAAAATTTTAAATTGGCTAAAATAATGGATTTTAAATATTTAAAATAAATATTTTAAATAATAGAGATGTATGGTGAGTTGAATCGACAATTGAAAACGAATATAATTAATTATAATTATAAACAAAGCCTGTAATGGCGCTGCAGTTTCAAAATTTGAATTCAAACTTTGTCGGACTGTACCGGGTGCAAAACAAAACGGATTTTAGTGAAACCAAAAATATTTAAATCTGTTAGTGAATACCTTTCTAACGAATCTGAAAAATCGAATTTTCATAACGGAAAGCAAAAGTTATGGCCAAATGAATTTTCAGAAAGGTCGCTATGGAATTTATATAGCCCGTGAAATTGGCCATTTTGCAAACGACCTCGGAATTCGACGAAACCACTTTTGTTGGATCCGGGATGTGAAGTTATTGCTAGGTCTCATAATTTCATAATTTTTGAAGCTAGTATGTGAGCGTGGCAAAGGAAAATGTGTTTTGGTCAATTACAGTTAAATTGGATTGACCAAAAATGGGCCTTTTTGCAAACGGTCTCAGAATTCGACGAAACTAGTTTTGTTAGGACCGTATCGTCAATATGAAGCTAGAAAATATTTTTCTGGAATTTTTAGAGTTAGTTTGTGGCCCTGACAAATTGAAATGTACTTTCAAATCAAATATTGAATGTTTTATATTTTAATTTGAAGAATAACTGACTGAAACAGCCGAATGGGCTTACGTAACATATCCCATTGTGTTCGGAATGAGGGTATTTGGCTAGGGGCGACAATCTTTGGGTTTGATTTGGAGTTTGTATCGATGAACAAGCATTTTTCGAATTAAATAAATTAAATAATATTAAAATTATTATAAAACCCTAATTTATCCATCACTTTTCTGGAGCCGCCTTTATTACCAAACCGATGGCCAGAATCGCTCGAACCTTTCCCCCCTTCGATCTCAACATCTACTCAGTAATTTTCCAAACACCTTAAGGGAAAATCATCAGCTCGGCGAGCTCTCGAAGGTGAACGGTGGTGATCCGTTCTAGTTCGATGGAGGAGGAGAAATCGCGGCGAGAAGCACCACCGTTCGCACCCCATTTTCATCCGTTGGGCCCCAACGAACTGGACGCGCCGCCGGCCGTGGGTAGGGGGTTCGAAGGCGCATCAACGGGGGGTGGTCGATCTGGCTTCGGCGCCTTGAAACCCATACAAAGAGCAAAACCCTAATCGACATCGACAGTGGATTTTAAATAGGGGAAAAGGTAGCGTTTTTTTTACGCTATAAATTCAATTAATTACGTTTTTAAATTGTTTGATGTTTGAAATTACATATCTTTTTGCTATGTTGACGAAATTCAGTGAAACAAGAGACAGTGGACTCGTGTGGACGTCTTCTACATTCTAGAAGAGACCGCATATTTTTCTGAGCCTTCTGCTATATTTTTTTGAGTGGAACCCAACGTGAGATTTCTAATTTATAAACGATATGGAAAACGACGATGTATAAATTATATAGTCGATGTATGAGTTATATAAGCGTTGTACACCTCATGTATAAGCGTTGTATAAGTTGTATGTTCGATGTATAAGTTATATATGCGTTGTAAAAATTATATATGTGTTCAAATAGAAGTGAATTGCTATATATATATATATATATATATATATATATACGCCCCTCGTCCACAAACCATGGACGATATTTATTGATTGTGATTGGTGTGAAAATTGATTGATAACAAATGGTTGATTGGGATTGTTTGTGGTTGATATTGATTGATTGTGGTTGAAAAATACCCACTTGTGGTTGAGAAATATTTGGTTGAAACCACATAGGATTAGTTTGTGGAAATGAAAAAAATATATACATGCCGCCTGCGTGCGAACTAGATGCATGATTCCCATTGTCAAAAACCGCGAGGTTTTAAGGTAGAGCAAGGAGCCGTACTAGGGACGGTCCCGGTTTTAACTACCCTGCCGTTATGCTGCCTAAATTTTGAATAATATTCATGTGTTTGAATTATTTTCATTTCCTGAAACTATATTTATTCATTGAATAGAAAACCTTCATGTGTTGAGTTGATATTCATTCGTTGATTAGAAATTTATGTGTTGAATGGTATTCGTGTTTTAAATATAAAAATCACATTTTTATCTATATATAGAAACTATGGAAAACCTTCATGTGTTGAATTGATATTCATTCGTTGATTAGAAATTCATGTGTTGAATGGTATTCGTGTTTTAAATATAAAAATCACCTTTTTATCTATATATAGAAACTATAGAAAACCTTTATGTGTTGAATCGATATTCATTCGTTGATTAGAAATTCATGTGTTGAATGGTATTCATATTTTGAAAGAATTGTTTTATAATAAAGTCCCATTTTTAACATCAATATGAAATGTATCAAATAATCTTGTTTCGAAGGAAATTGTTTTATAATAAAAATCTTATTTTTATTACCTATATAAACTATATAAAATAATAGTGTTTTGAAATGAATCGTTTTACAATAAAAATCACATTTTTATTATATGCATGAATTGTTAAATATAGTGAAGTGTTGAAATAGAAGACAGTTAGATAAAAATATCATTTTTATCAAATGTATGAAAAGAATGTAGCTTTGAAATTAAAGAATCGATATATATATATATAAATAGAATTAAAATATATCGAATAACGACGCTGCAGTTCGTATTTTGAAACCGTGATTTCAAACGATTAGTACGGGAGATCCGACCATCTGATTTTCCCGAAATCACAACCGTTGGGTTCGCCTTGGAAATATCGTTCCAACAGCACCAACTTTGTAAAAATCCAACGGTTGGATTGTCTGGAATGTTTAATTCAAATCTGAAGAAAAACAGCGCCACGGCCGCGTTATGGCCCGAAGCGTCGTTTTGAATAAATTGGCTATTTTAAAATAAATAAAAATAGCGATAAATCATTAGAAAATATCATAAACGATATGGAATGGAAATAAACTGAATTTGCTCGATTTATGTGGTATTTGATGGTTGAATGTGTTTGGTGTGAAAATTACATTAAAGAACAAAATTGGTGTTGTCGAATGATTTAACCATTGAAATAAATTGATTTGAAATTCTAAATATACGTGAGTTATTTGAAAAGGCCAAGTTAATTCTCATTTCAAATAATTGACCGACGATTGAAATTCGAAGATGAAGACGGTGGTCGAAGACCGGAGATCTTCACCTCGTTTGGATGGTAACCGAGGTTCTGCTTGGGAGGCATCCCGAAATATGGATAATAAGTGGTGATCGTCCAGACGTACGTGGTGATCGATGGGTTTGCGAGGTATTTAGTGCCTCCGGTTTCGTTCAGACCCAGAACGGACTTGTAAATGGACTGTGTATCTGACATTGGATTTTATTCTGTGTTGATTGATCTCTGTTAAATATACATCTGTTTGGCGGCAGAAAATTTATTCTTTTGCTTAACGCCCTTCTCTGAAACGCACGAGCTCAGAGGTTGTATATCGATGGACATCAGTCGCATGGCATGAATTGCTGGTGTGACATGCCTAAGTGGCAAATGATCAAGGCTTCTGTTGAAAAGCAAAGTCTTGTGGTGATGATCAATGCACCGCCTGTGTGGCGTAGCTTTGTGTATAATGAGAATTCGCGAGCCTCACACCCCGGTATGAACCAGAAACGGGAGAAGGACCTCAGGGAGGGCATGCGTTTCTTCCTAGCTAGTGTGGTGTCAGTGACCTACCAGCCCTGACATTTATATACTTTTCACCTGTGTGGTTGTTGCTGTTGCGAGGCGCCTCGGTTTGATCGGACGATCCGGGTCCGATGGAGTCATTCGTTGGCTCGTTTACGCCCCAAAGGGAAGGGAAACGTATTGTTCAGGCATAATAATCCACATCGGTGGACTGGCCCTGTCGCTCCAAGGGGCAGTTGCGGCGGTTCCTGAGGCTCGGGCAAGGCAGTCTCGAATTCGGTAAGGACTATCTTTTGCCTTAGTTCATGATGGAAATCCAATTTCCAAATACGACATTGTGCGGTTTTGATTGTGTGTGTATATATATATATATATATATATATATATATATATATATATATATATATATATATATATGGCGACATGATATATGGTACCCATGCCGTCTATGATTGATAGTTATGATTGAAATTGTTTTTGAAACGTATAAACACTAGTAATAATATCAAATGCTTTTGTTTTATTCGTATTAATCATATTTTGGCCGTTATAAGGTAAAACTCTATCATCCGGTTTGCGTTGCATTGTGTGATGGGAACTGAGTCTTATAATGGCTTCATTTTTATAAAATGCATTGTGTTGTTTAAAAGAAAGATTTGTTTTAAAGCACTGGCAATCCAATGGAGTGAACCCGTTCCACGAAAGTGGCGTGGTCCTGTGATTAGCCAATTATATATGTGTTGAGTGGATTTCTCATACCAGTCCCATGACTGACTCGTAGTTTGTACATATTTTGTTTATTTCCGCCGTAGACATTTATGTATAGCTGAACTATATTTGTACTAAGTATGATCCTGTATACTATGTAACTCTGATGATTACTTTAATCCGGTATATTCTATTGTTCATTATCTGGTGTATTTATTTAATTCTGTTCTGCTGTTATCTGTTTATGTGTTATATTCCAAGGATTACCCTTGTCTCCGTCAGTATGGGATTTGGGGTCTTCTCAATTTAATATCAAATAGGATTTGGGTTTGTCGTGAATGGTGTCTTCATTAACACTGTTCTTAAACCCGGTTGAGAAAAAGATTAAATCTTTTTATTTAGATTTAATGAAGTGTACCGATTAAATAATATTTAATTGGAATTGAATTGGTATTGATTTTTGGGTTTATTGTGAACAGTGTTTTAAAATAACACTTGTTCTATAACCTGTTAATTAATGGAATGTGATTTTGGGTTTATCGTGAATCGTGTTTTAAATGACATTGGTTCTTTAACCCAGTTAAAGAGTAAAACTAAGTGGAGTTTTAATGAATCTTTAATTAGATTGAAAAGATCGAGAATGGAGTACCACCAGTTTTACTCCAGACGATAGTTAAATCTTTAATTAGATTTGAACGTGAAATGGTAATTGAATTTACGGATAACACAGTGGTGTTAGATATGGTGTATTACCAGTTTTGCTCCATGGGATGAATAGGTTGGGATTGGGAAATAAAATCAATGATTACTTCGGTGTGGTTCGATAATCCCGACTAGTTTGAATTGATATTCAAAAGAAGATTAAAGAATAAATTTAAAGAATTTATCTTTGATAAAATTAATGGGAACCTTTCCCAAAGAATAAGAATATTTGAATAAAAGAATATTCTAAATTGGAATGAGGCGTATGTTGTGTTTGTGTAACACTTGTTTAATATATACGCGAGTTATTCAGAAAGAACGGGTTTATCCCATTTTGAATAATTGTTTCGACGTGGTGTCAAAGATGAAGACGGTGGTTGAACACCGGAAGTCTTCACATCGTTTGGGTGATTACTGATGATCTTGATTAGGCTGTACACCCAAGATGAGGGAATCAGTTGGTGATCGTCCAGACGTACTTGGAGATCGATGGATATGCGGGGAAAGTGCCTCCGGTTTCGTTCAGACCCAGAATGAACTGGTATGGACTGTGTGTCTGACATCAGATTTCATTCTGTGTGATTGATATCGGTTGCATAGCGTGAATAGCCTGTGTGGAATGCTAAGATGCAAATGATCAAGGCTTCTGTTGAAAAGCAGAGTCTTGTGGTTGATGATCAAAGCACGGCCTTTATGGCGTAGCTTTGTGTAACGTGAATTCGCGAGCCTTACACCCCGGTTGTGAACTAGAAACGGGAGAGGAGATCAGGGAGGACATGCGTTTCCTTCCTACTAGGGTGGTGTCAGTGACCTACCAGCCCTGACATTTACATACTTTTCACCTGTGTGGTTGTTGCTGTTGCGAGGCGCCTCGGTTAGATCGGACGATCCGGGTCCGATGGATTCATTCGTTGGCTCATTTTCGCACAAAAAGGCGGGGGAACGCAGTGTTCAGGATTTTTAATCCACATCGCTGGACCGGCCCTAACGATCCAAGTGGCTTGACAGAGTACTTGCCCTGAGACATGGTAGGCAAGATTGTCTCGAATCGGTCCCTTGCCTCGGTTCATAGATGGAAATCCAATTTCCAAATACTTGACAGTTGCGGTTTTGAATGTAAACCTATATATGGCGACATGATATATGGTACCCATGCCGTCTATGATTGATACTTATGATTTGAAATTGTTTTAAACACTATGCACTTATTATAGTATCAAATGATTTGTTTTAAACGTATCAAGCATGCTTTGGCTATTATAAGGGAAAACCATATCCTCTGGTTTGTGTTGCATTGTGTGATGGGACCTGGGTCTTATAATAGATTCATTGTTCTTTATTTAGCAATGCGCTATTTGTTTTATGCACTGGTATTCTTGGAAGGAAACCCGTTTCGTGTTACACGGCGTGGTCCCTTGATTTACCTAACTTTAAAATAAAGATTAATAACTGTTTTAGTTCTCACACCAGTCACATGACTGACCTGGAGTTTATTGTTTTAACCTAAACTCTGGGTGCCCTTATTTTCGACACGGGCAGCTAGTAGTTTTGGTTTTGCATATTTATCTTCCCAGGATCCTGGTTTACAGCTGGAACGATATCTGGAAAGCTTTGTATCCGTATATCCCCTTCAGTTGTGATTTGTATTATTTTCCGCTGCTATGTGATTTATTGTAATCTCGGATATTTGTCAATGTATATTATCTGTTTATACTCTGTATATTCATGTATTCTGATGAATTGTTGTAATAAGCAATGAAATGTTCTTCCGTTTGTGTTACGATGTGGTTTGTTCTCAAATTCAATCCGTCCTTTCCTTACCGGGGAAGTTCGGGTCGTTTCACTGTCAATCAATCGATCGATATACAACTAATTATTGGGATTAGTGTATGTTGTATATTATCCCAATACCCGTGTGGGGTTTCAATCAATCAAACACAGATTTTATTTGTGTAGTTGGGCGATGTGTAAAATTTATCGTTCCAATCAATATCAGTCAAATGTGTGTATATAAACAAATCATCCGATTTGTTTATAAATATTCATTTCATTTTATATACACGTTCAAAATTCCATTTTTATCTATAAAATATTTTTAACTATATAAATATTTTATTTCACATCACATAATCAACTACACATCAAAATCAAACAACAAGCATACAAGTCGTCCATGGTCTGTGGACGACGGGTGTCGGGTGCTACTAAACACCGTCTGCATCCTAGTATATATTATTAACTAGAAAACAAAATTAAAAGGTGAGAAGTTCTCACAGAGTGTTCCACTCCGCCGTGCTTTGCTGTTTGAACTGCTGAATCGTCTGGATCTGCTTGAAATCCCAATGCAGTCCTTTTCATGCTGTTTAAAATAAAAATTATATTTTTACCAATTCCTTTCAATAAATAAATAAAAATTATATTTTTATTTCAACTTCATATAGATTTACAATGCTTCTTTCTGTATAAAAATTATATTTTTATATTTCTTCTTCTGATATAAAGATCATATTTTTATTATAATAATTATATAAAAATTATATTTTTAATAATCTACTAATATAAAAATTATACTTTTGTATTCTTTATCTTATAAAAATTATATTTTTATAATCTCTGCTTTATAAAAATTATATTTTTAACCTTTCTATATATTAAAAATTATATATTTAACCTTTCTATATTATAAAAATTATATTTTTATCGAATATAAAAATCAAATCTTTTCTCCTAAACAAAGATCTAATCTTTCACTTGCTAAAATCATAGCTTTCATCAATAAAAACCCAACTTTTCTCGATTAAAAATCAAATCTTTTTAATGATAAAAAATTTAATCTTTCCTAATTATTCAGAAATAAACTTGTTTTTAAAATTAATGCTTTTTATATATAAAACTGATTTTATACTATAATTTATATACATATATATAAACTGAAAATCATTAAACAAATAAAAATAAAAGAAATAAATAAAAGTAAAAAAACTTACAGCGTCATTGGAGGGGGGTCGCGCGTCGGCAGGAGGAGGGGGGGCTGAATCGCGGTCAACAGGAGGAGGGGGGTGAATCGCGGTCGGCAGGAGGAGGGGGAGTGAATCGTGGTCGGTAGGAGGAGGGGGGTGAATCGCGATGGCGGCGCCGCCTAGGGTTGGACGGGATTCGGGGGTTCGAGGATTTGGCGAATATCGATGGAAGAGGAGAGGGAGAACGGCGAGAGGAGGGGGTCTAGAGGGGGGCGCGGTGGGCTGCGCCACCTTGGGTAGTGGCGGCGCTCCGATCGGAGGAGCGACAATTGCTCCTCCGTCCTGTTGTTTTTATTTTTTTATTTTTTTAATTTTGACCTAAATCGCTTCTAACGGGAGAGAGGGAAAAAGGTTGGGGGCCTCATGTAATAATTTATATATATATTTTATTTATTTTTAAATTCAAAAAGTTGACTTTTTATTCGAACTCAAAACGAGACCCACCGCCTGTCGTCCCTAGCGTATTACCCCCATTCCGAACACAATGGGCTATGTATCGTAAGCTGATTCGATCGTTTCGACCAGTTTTCATCAAAATCAACATATAACTCTATATATTGAATTTGAACGCGCATTTCAATTTACTGGGCCCACATACGGACTCTAAAAATTCCAAAAAAATATTTTCTAGCTTCGTATTGACGATACAGTCCTAAAAAAACTAATTTCATTAAATTCTGAGACCATTTGAAAAATGGCCATTTTCCAGTCGATTAAAATCAACTAAAACTGGTCAAACGCGTTTTCCTCCGCCACGCTCACATATTGATTCGAAAAATTATGAAAATTGAAACCTAGCAATAACATGACATCACGGATCCAACAAAAGTGGTTTCGTCGAAATCCGAGGTCGTTTGCAAAATTTCCATTTTCAAGGGCCAGAATTCCATAGCGACTATTCTGAAAATTCATCTGGACATATCTTTTGATTCCCGCTATCAAATTTTGATTTTTCAGATTCGTTGGAAAGATATCATCAATTAGATTCTATTATTTTTGGTTTCGCTAAATTCCGGTTTATTTTGCACCCGGTACAATCATTTGAAGTTTAAAATCGAATTATCGAACTACCACGCCATTTTCAATTCCTTTTATAATTTAAATTAAATATTTATATTCTAACGACGATCTATATAAATATATTCGTTCTAATTATATTCAAAATAAATTTCTCGTCGATATTATTTAAAATAATCTATTTTAAATACTCAAAATTCACCAAAACTGCCAAAATAAAAATTTTAAACTGGCTCAGATTTTCGGGTTGTTACAATATGCAATTAATGAGTGTTATAGATGCTTTAAAATGTAGAATAGCAAACATGCGGCAGTGTTTTACCTGATTATTTAGTCACTAAGCAACCTGCTCAGTCAATATGAAAATATGAATATTCTACTAATATTTGAAAAAAAAATTGTCTTATTCACACAAATTCTACTCTCAAAGTCGAAACGTGTTTTTAAAAACACAATTATTTAATGATCAGTATTATATGTATTTGAAATGTTAGAGTTTCAAACAAGCGGCAGTGTTTTATCTGATTACTTGAGCACTAAGAAACCTACTTATTCGATGCAAACATCAAAGCTTCACTTATAGTTTGAAACTTTCTTGATCTTATTGGCACGGATCCAGGGTCCAAACGGTAATATGCAAATGATGAGTGTTGTAAATGCTTTAAAAGGTAGAATAGCAAACTTGCGGAAGTGTTTTGCCTGATTACTTAGTCACTAAGAAACCAGCTCAGTCAATATGAAAATATGAATATTCTACTAATATTTGCAAACTTTTTCATCTTATTCACACAAATTCTACTCCCAAAATCGAAACATGTTTTTAGAAACACTATTATTTAATGATGAGTATTATATGTATTTGAAATGGAAGAGTTTCAAACATGCAGCAGTGTTTTATCTGATTACTTGAGCACCAAGAAAACTACTTATTCGATGCAAACATCAAACTTTCACTTATAATTTGAAACTTTCTTGATCTAATTGGAGCGTATCTAGGGTCCAAACGGTAATATGCAAATGATGAGTGTTATAGACGCTCTAAAATGTAGAATAACAAACATGCGGCAGTGTTTTACCTGATTACTTAGTCATTAAGCAACATGCTCAGTCAATATGAAAGTAAAAAAAGAAAAATCATATTTTTAAATATTGAAAGTCAAAGAAAAATCATATTTTTTAATATTGAAAGTCAAAGAAAAATCATATTTTTATATATCGAAAGTCGAAGTAGTAATCAGATTTTTATATATTGAATAACATAGTAAAAATTCGATTTTTACATATGCAGAGAATACGGGTGAAAGCGACAAATTGGCGAAGATTTCTATTAAGAAGAGTCTTGAAGTTGGATAGCTATTGGTGAGATTTCTGATTTAAAAATTTATATATATATATACGTGTTGAAAATGAAAGTGAATTGCTATATATAAATATATATATATATATATATATATATATATACGCCCCTCGTCCACAAACCATGGACGATATTTATTGGTTGAAATTGTTGTGGAAATTTGATTGATAGCGAATGATTGTTTGGGATTGTTTGTGATTGATATTGGTTGATTGTGGTTGAAAACTACCCATTTGTGGTTATGAAATATTTGGTTGAAACCACTTAGGATTAGTTTGTGGAAATGAAATAAATATATACAAGCCGCCTGCGTGCGAACTAGATGCATGATTACCATTGTCAAAAACCGCGAGGTTTTAAGGTAGAGCGAGGAGCCGTACTAGGGACGGTGCCGGTGTAACTACCCTGCCGTTATGCTGCCGAAATTTTGAATAATATTTGTGTGTTGGAATTATTTTCATATGCTTAAACTATAGAAAACATTCATGTGTTGAATTGATATTCATTCGTTGTTTAGAAATTCATGTGTTGAATGGTATTCATATTTTGAAATAAATTGTTCGATAATAAAAATCACATTTTTATCTATATATAAAAACTATAGAAAACATTCATGTGTTGAATTGATATTCATTCGTTGTTTAGAAATTCATGTGTTGAATGGTATTCATATTTTGAAATAAATTGTTCGATAATAAAAATCACATTTTTATCTATATATAAAAACTATAGAAAACATTCATGTGTTGAATTGATATTCATTCGTTGTTTAGAAATTCATGTGTTGAATGGTATTCATATTTTGAAATAAATTGTTCGATAATAAAAATCACATTTTTATCTATATATAAAAACTATAGAAAACATTCATGTGTTGAATTGATATTCATTCGTTGTTTAGAAATTCATGTGTTGAATGGTATTCATATTTTGAAATAAATTGTTCGATAATAAAAATCACATTTTTATCTATATATAAAAACTATAGAAAACATTCATGTGTTGAATTGATATTCATTCGTTGTTTAGAAATTCATGTGTTGAATGGTATTCATATTTTGAAATAAACTGTTTGATAATAAAAATCACCTTTTATCGACTATATGAACTGTATAGAAAAATAGTGTTTTGAAATGAATCGTTTTACAATAAAAATCACATTTTTATTGTATACATAAATCGTTAAAATGTGAAGTGTTAAAAATAGCCACTTGTTCAAAATAAACATAGATGAGTTGAAATATTCATTAATTAGCTAATGAAATGATTTGCACCTATTTATGTAACATTAGAATGAATGGAGTTTTTAAACCAAATAGAAATCAAATATGAAGTTGAATAGAAAATGAAAAATGATATGAACTGTATATATATGTACATGCAATATTCATTGAACAGGTTATAGCAAAGGGGCTAGAGAAGAGGAATAAAATTTTGTGCCCGACAAATAGGTACACATTTACTGATTTGTTTGGGTGATGATTTTGAGCCTGTTGGCTAGCCGCTTGGGTTTTTCTTTTTCTTTTTGAGATCAGAAGGACCGGGACGCTATTTGCGATTTCCCGACGCTCCCGGTGCAGGGGAGGTTATGGCGAAATTTTTCCAAAATTTAAGGTGTTAGAAAAATTTTTGAAGTGAAAACGATATGGAAACCATTGAATGAACTATATTTATATAAATATATAAATATAAATAAAATTAAAACGAAACGAGGCCGTGCAGTTCGTATTTCGAAACCGTGATTTCAAATGACTAGTACGGGAAATCCGACCATTGGATTTTCCCGAAACCTCCACCGTCGGGTTCGCCTTGGAATAATCTTTCCAACGGCACCAACCTTGTAAAAATCCAACGGTTGGATTGTCTGGAATGTTTAATTCAAATCCGAAGAAAAACAGCGCCAGAAACGATTATATTTATTTATATATATAAATAAAATTATATTTAATCGAATAACGACGCTGCAGTTCGTATTTTGAAATCGAAAATTCAAACGATTGTACCGGGAGATCCGACCGTCGGAATTTCCCGAAACTGGAACCGTTGGGTTCGTTTTGAAAAGACCTTTCTAATGATGTAAATTTTGTGAAGATCCAACGGTTAGATTTTCAGATATGTGTAAATCAAATCTGAAGAAAAACAACGCCACGGCCGCCTTATGGCCCGAAGCGTCGTTTTGAATAAAATGGCTATTTTAAAATAAATAAAAATAGCGATAAATAGTTATAAAATATCGTAAGCGATATGGAATGGAAATCCAATTTCCAAATACGTGACGATGCGGTTTCGATTGTATATATATATGGCGACATGATATATGGTACCCATGTCGTCTATGATTGATAGTTATGATTTGAAATTGTTTTCAAAACATATAAACACTAGCAATAATATCAAATGCCTTTGTTTTATTCGTATCAATCATATTTTGGCCATTATAAGGTAAAACTCTATCCTCCGGCTTGCGTTGCATTGTGTGATGGGAACTGAGTCTTATAACGACTTCATTTTTATAAAAAGCATAGCGATGTTTAAAAGAAAGATTTGTTTTAAAGCACTGGCAATCCAATGGAGTAAACCCGTTCCACGAAAGTGGCGTGGTCCTGAGATTAGCCATATTATATATGTGTTGAGTAGATTTCTCATACCAGTCCCATGACTGACTCGTAGTTTGTTTCACTCTCAAACTCGGGTGCCCCTTTTTCCACACGGGCAGCCTTGTATTCAGGTTTAGCTGGTTCTTTCTGGATAGCTGGAGCTGAAGATGGATTCTATCATTTATTTCTTTTTATGCTGTTCAGCTCCTATTGTACATATTTTGTTATTTCCGTTGTAGACATTTATGTATAGCTGAACTGTATTTGTACTAAGTAAGATCCTGTATACTGTGTAACTCTGATGATTACTTTTATCCAGTATATTTTGTTGTTCATTATCTGGTGTATTTATTTAATTCTGTTCTGCTATTATCTGTTTCTGTGTTATATTCCAAAGATAACCTTGTTTCCGTGAAAACGGGAAATCGGGTCGTCTCAGGGGAAACGTAGTGTTCAGGCATAATAATCCACATCGGTGGACCGGCCCTGACGATCTAAAGGCTTGCCTGCGCGCTTGCCTGTGGCTCGGGCTAGAGAGTCACAAATCGGTAGAGGACGATCCCTTGCCTCGGTTCATAGATGGAAATCCAATTTCCAAATACGTGACATTTGCGGTTTTATTTGTAAACCTATATGTGGCGACATAGTGGCATGGGACGCTCATGTCGCCTATGATTGATACTTATGATTTGAAGTTGTTTTATACACTATGCACTTATAGTAGTATCAAATGATTTGTTTTAAACGTACTAAGCATTCTTTGGCTGTTATAAGGGAAAACCCTATCCTCGGCTGCGTTGCATTGTGTGATGGGACCTGGGTCTTATAACAGCTTCATTTTTCTTTATTTAGCATTGCGCTGTTTGTTTTATGCACTGGTATTCTTGGGAGGAAACCCGTTCCGTGTTATACGGCGTGGTCCCTTGATTTACCTAACTTTTAAAATAAAGAATAATAACTGTTTTAGTTCTCACACCAGTCACATGACTGACCTGGAGTTTATTGTTTTAACCTAAACTCTGGGTGCCCTTATTTCGACACGGGCAGCTAGTAGTTTTGGTTTTGCAGATTTATATTCACAGGATCCTGGTTTACAGCTGGAACGATATCCGGAAAGCTTTGTATCCGTATATCTCTTCTAGTTGTGTATTGTATTATTTTCCGCTGCGATGTATTTAAATGTAATTTAAATCTCTGATATTTCTGTGTAATATTTATTTGTTTATGCTCTGTATATTCTTGTAATCTGATGTATTGTTGTAATATACAATGAAATGTTCTTCTGTTTGCGTTTTGATTTGTCGTGTTCTCAAACGATAGGGCGTTTCGAACGGTCTGGGTCGGTTTAGCGACCGGTTCGGACCGAGTGAAATTCCTTGCCGTCACAGTTGGTATCAGAGCTTTGGTTGACAAAGCTCAGAGAACAAGGCACATTAGAACCATACGAAAGAATTCATCAGATATTGGGTTAGTAAAATCCAATGGGAATGACTCGTTAGAGATGGGATCAGTAGTATCCTAGAACGAGTGTGAAGAGTATATTTTTCAAATGAAAACATTCTTTGTTTTGAAAATTTAAATCAACTATTCGTATTTGATTATTTATTTATATTGATTTGGACAATGCAGTATATAAAGATTTTGGGTATACGTCTGATCCACGTGTATTCGAAGTTTTAATATACTGGATAGATATAGATTCACACTCTAGTCGCCCGAAGATGATTCTGATGATTGTAGCTACATCATCAGAATTAGTGTTCGAGTGTTGAAGGTGTGATTTTCTATATATTTCCATTAGGCTGGTGTGAGAACCAAAACTTATATATAGTTAGAACACATTGTTGTGAATTGGCATCAAAAACATGATTTTTGTATATGTATCAAAATTATGAATTTGAAACTCTAATTCACTAAATGATTGATGTTTGTGTTGTTTGTTTATTTGTTTGCTAATTTTGAACCATTTTGCCTAATAGCATCAAATATTGGATTATATTGAAAATTGGCTGCATTTGCTTGCATATACATGTATATCATTGAACAGGTCATAGCAAGGAGGCTAGAGCCGAAGAATAAAATTTGTTTGCCCGACAGATAGGTACATGTTTAATACATAATTTACTGTTTTGTTTGGGTGATGATGATTTTATGAGCCTATTGGCTAGCCGCTTGGCTTTTTCTTTTTCTTTTTGAGATCTGAAGGACCGGGGAAGCTATTTGAAATTCCCCGATGCTCCCGGTGCAGGGGAGGTTATGGCGAAATTTTTCGAAAATTTAGGGTGTTAGCCAAATTTTTGAAATTTTGAAAATTCTCAGCAACTAAAGAGTTAGAGAATGGAAACCAGATCGAGCGTAGAGTTGAATGATCAAACCACTTTCGACTTTGTTCCTTTTCAGGGACGAAAAGTTTTAAGTGGGGGAGATAGTAACAACCCGTAAAATGCGAGCCAGTTTGAAATTTTTATTTTGGCAATTTTAGCGAATTTTGATTATTTAAAATGAATTATTCTAAATAATATCGACGAGGAATTTATTTTGAATATAATTAAAACGTATATAGTATTCGCGCCGTCGTTAGAATATAAATATTTATATATAATTATAAATAGAATTGAAAATGGCGCGGTAGTTCGATAATCCAATTTCAAACTTCAATTGAATGTACCAGGTGCAAAACAATCCGGATTTTAGTGAAACCAAAAACATTAGGATCTAATTGACGATATCTTTCCAACGAAGTTAACAAACTGAGATTTCACTTTATAAATGATAAGATATGTCCAGTTGAAAATTCTGAATAGTCGCTATGGAATTCAGGCCCTTAAAAATGGACATTTTGCAAACGACCTCGGATTTCGACGAAACCAGTTTTGTTGGATCCGCAGTGTAAAGTTATTGCTAGGTTTCAAATTTCATAATTTTTCGAATCAATATGTGAGCGTGGCAAAGGAAAACGCATTTGACCAGTCTCAATTGATTTTAATCGACTGGAAATTGGCCATTTTTCTAACGGTCTCAGAATTCGACGAAACTAGTTTTGTTAGGACCGTATCGTCAATACGAAGCTAGAAAATATTTTTCGAGAATTTTTAGAGTTAGCATGTGACCCCGGTAATTTGAAATGTGCGTTTAAAATTCAATATAGCGATTTAAATGTAGATTTAAAGGAAACTGATCGAAACGATCAAAGCAGCTAGTGATACATATCCCATTGTGTTCGGAATGGGGGTAAAACGCTATGGACGACAGGCGGTAGGCCTCGTTTCGAGGTCGTATGTAAAAGTCAACTTTTTAATAATTAAATAATAATAAAAAAAAATATATCTTCTCCCCTTAACTACCAGCCCCCCCCCCCCCCGACAAATCATTTAAATCAGAAGCATAAAAAAAAAAAGGGAGAGGCGAGAGAAAAGGGGGCGGAGGAGCTCGTCGCTCCTCCGATCGATCCCCCCCACGGCCGACTGAAACCCCCCCACCTCGCGATGACGAGAAACCCCCCTGCTGCTGCTCGGTGACGAGAAACCCCCCCCCCCCCACCTCGCGATGACGAGAACCCCCCCCCCCCTGCTGCTGCTCGGTGACGAGAAACCCCCCCCCTTGCTGCTGCTCGGCGACGAAAGCCCCCCCCTTCTGTAAGTTTTCTATTTGCTCTGTTATTTTATTTTTTATTTTTTTATTTTTTTTTAGAGTTTAAAACTGGAAATTTTAAAAAAAGTTTAAAACTGTAAATTTTAAAAAGTTTAAAACTGTAAATTTTGAAAAAAGTTTAAAACTGAAATTTTAAAAAAAGTTTAAAACTGAAATTTTAAAAAGTATAAAACTGAAATTTTAAAGAGTATTAAAACTGATTTGTTTTTTTAAAGTATTAAAACTGATGTGCTTTTAAAGTAAAAAACTAATTTTTATATAAAGTTAACACTGAATTATGTAAAAGTAAAAACTGATTTTTGTTAATTTAAAAACTAATTTTTAAAAAGATTTGAAAAGGAAAATATAATCTTTTATATTGTCGAAATAAAAATATGTTTTTTTATATCTTTAAAGTATTAAAAATATAGTCTTTACTATATAGAAGATGTAAAAATATGATTTTTGTTCATATAGAGAATTAAAAATATCACCTTTATATGTGTAGTGGAATAAAAATAGAATTTTTATATATTGAACTTCGATAGAAAAATAGAATTTTTATATATTGAACTTCGATAGAAAAATAGAATTTTTGTATATTGAACTTCGATAGAAAAATAGAATTTTTGTATATTGAAATTCGATAGAAAAATAGAATTTTTGTATATTGAACTTCGATAGAAAAATAGAATTTTTATATATTGAACTTCGATAGAAAAATAGAATTTTTATATATTGAACTTCGATAGAAAAATAGAATTTTTATATATTGAACTTCGATAGAAAAATAGAATTTTTTTATATTGAACTTCGATAGAAAAATAGAATTTTTGTATATTGAACTTCGATAGAAAAATAGAATTTTTGTATATTGAACTTCGATAGAAAAATAGAATTTTTATATATTGAACTTCGATAGAAAAATAGAATTTTTGTATATTGAACTTCGATAGAAAAATAGAATTTTTATATATTGAACATCGAAGTAAAAATTCGATTTTTATATATTGAATAGCGAAGTAAAAATGTGATTTTTACGTATGTAGTGAAAGCAGCAACGAAAGTGACAAAAAGGCGAAACGACGAAGACTTCTGCAAAGGAAGAGCCGTGGAGCTAGGATAGCTATAAGTGAGAATTTCTCACCTTTCAATTTCTTTTCTAGTTATATATATATACTAGGATGCAGACGGTGCTTAGTAGCACCCGACACAATCGTCCACAGACCATGGACTTGTTTATTTGACTGTTTGGTGATTGATTGCGATATTGGTTTGAATGTGGTTTGTGGTGTGAAAAATCGAATCGATAAATTGGTTAGGATTAGACGTGCGCCGTTATAAGGCGAAGGAGTAAGGCTAGGTTAGACTCTTACTCCAAATTTTGTGGTTTGCATAACGAATTGATTTGATTGATGTGTGAATGGCGTGGGCCTTCACTAGACCGGGGATAAGGCTAGGCCTCGTCCCGTTTCTAGTATCGTGCCGTTATGCCGCCGAAATTTTCTAAAATAAGTTAGAAAGTGAAAATATCATTTTATTTAAAGAATGAACTGAATAGAAATTCATGTGTTCAAATAAAATGTTTTATCGTTAAAATATAAATTTTAGCGTGAATGTGAATAAATAAATATTCATTTACAAGCCGGACGGTTTGTTTATGTACACCTATTTGAAGGACATTGATTGGGTCGATAAATTTTGCACATCGCCCAACAGCACAAATAAAATGTGTGTTTGATTGTTTGAAACCCCACACAGGTGTTGGGATGAAATTTGAAGTTCACTCATCCTGATTTATTAATTATGTCGATCGGTTGATTGACAGGCTGTTTTAAGCGTTGAATATCTATATTTGATGCTTATACAGTGTAGTGCAATTTGGTTGATGGTTGATTATTTTTCAATGCTATGATATACATGTGTTGTATGAAAATCCATATAATTAACTTTATATGGTAATTGATTGGGTCTCATTCAAATTTGAAAGATAAAGAATATTATAAAATAAAAGTTCATGTGTTGACAGTACTCATTCATTGAGATTGGTCATGTGTTGAACGAAATATTTTAATATTAAAATTTACATCTTTATCGATATAAAATAAAAGTTCATGTATTGACAGTACTCATTCATTGAGATTGGTCATGTGTTGAACGAAATATTTTAATATTATAATTTACATCTTTATCGATATAAAATAAAAGTTCATGTGTTGACAGTACTCATTCATTGAGATTGGTCATGTGTTGAACGAAATATTTTGATAATAACAACTATTTTGAGAATAGAAATTTATGAAGCCGTGTTGATTAGATTGACGCCATTTTGACGTGAACGATATTTATATCGATTTTATTCATTTTGAAATGAATTGAATTGAAAACGAATTCAAAATGAATTGAAAACGATTTCGAAATGAATTGAATTGAAAACGAATTCAAAAAGAATTGAAAACGATTTCGAAATGAGTTGAATTGAAAACGAATTCAAAATGAATTGAAAACGATTTCGAAATGAATTGAATTGAAAACGAATTCAAAATGAATTGAAAACGATTTCGAAATGAATTGAATTGAAAACGAATTCAAAATGAATTGAAAACGATTTCGAAATGAATTGAATTGAAAACGAATTCAAAATGAATTGAAAACGATTTCGAAATGAATTGAATTGAAAACGAATTCAAAATGAATTGAAAACGATTTCGAAATGAATTGAATTGAAAACGAATTCAAAATGAATTGAAAACGATTTCGAAATGAATTGAATTGAAAACAAATTCAAATTGAATTGAAATTTGAATTGAATAGAAATGAATTTTAAACCGAATTTATAAAGAAGAATTCGATTTTGATTTGAATTGAAATGGAAGATGAAATTGCTTTTGAAACGAATTTAAAACTATTTATATAATTCATTTTAAATAGAAATCGACGAAATATATATTACATATATAATATAATGGCCTGAATAGAACGCGCCGCGCCGCGGCAGTTCGTGAATTTCGACCATTTATTTCAAACGGACATTGCGGGAGATCCGACCGTCGGATTCTCCTAAAACCGGAACCGTTGGGTTCGTATCGAAAAGAGCTTTCTAACGAATATTAGAAATTAGAAATCTAACGGTTGGATTTGGAGATACGTCCAAATCAAATTCGAAAAAGGTCGCTGTAAGTGCAGTTCGATGGCCATTGTTGGAAATCGACTGTACGGGCCTTGATAAAATTATTAAAAATAGTAATAATTTGTGTAAAATCATAAGAAATGATTTGAGAAGAATTGGGATGACAAACTCCATATTTGAAAACATAAAAATAGATTTTTATCGAAATGAACTAGTTTTGAACTAGAATTATAATTCTATTTATTTTTAAATAAATAAATTGAATTCGAAAAGGGTTTTAAAAATAACCAAAATTTCCAATGATTGCATTGGAGTGGATTTGAATCGAAATTGTCTTCGGAATATTTCGATGTTGGAATTCGTGATTATACAGGTGTTGTTATGGAAATTTGAAAGATATATATTTATATCGTTATTTCCAATACGACATTTGTTAGTCGTAGAATTCGATATTGAATATAAGTCGATATATTTTCTATTCAGAGCCTTGTATTGAATATCGAATGTGATTTGGGATTGTCGTGAATGGTGTCTTCACTAACACTGTTCTTGAACCCAGTTGAGAAAAGATTAAATCTTTTTATTTAGATTTAATGAAGTTTACCAATTAAATAATATTTAATTGGAATTGAATCTATATTGATTTTTGGGTTTATCGTGGACAGTGTTTTAAATAACACTCGTTCTTTAACCCGATGATTAATGAATGTGATTTTGAGTTTATCGTGAACCGTGTTTTTAAATGACACTGATTCTTTAACCCAGTCAAAGATTAAAACTAAGTGGAGTTTTAATGAATCTTTAATTAGATTGAAATAATCGAAATGGAGTATCACCAGTTTTGCTCCAGGCGATAGTTAAATCTTTAATTAGATTTGAACGTGAAATGGTAATTGAATCTACCGATAACACTGTGGTGTTAGATATGAAGTATTACCAGTTTTACTTCATGGGATAAATAGGTTGGGATTGGGAAATTAAAACCAATGATTACTTCGGTAAGGTTCGTTAATCTCGACTAGTTGAATCGAAATTCAAAAGAAGAATAAATTCAAGAAATTTATCTTGGATAAAATTAATTGGAACATTTCCCTATGAATGTGAAATTTAGAAACTAACTGTCGGTTGGCCAAGCAGAATGGTTTTCTGGATATTGATCTGATGTTGGTTTCGGCCTTCGGGGTAAATATTTGGGGAATTATTCTCTTGATTAATTTACGGTTAGTGACTGATGAATTGGAATGAGGCGTATGTTGTGTTTGTGTAACACTTATTTTATATATACGCGAGTTATTCGGAAAGACCGGGTTTATCCCATTCTGAATAACTGATACGACGATAAGTCGAAGATGAAGACGATGGTCGAAGACCGGAGGTCTTCACGTCGTTTGGGTAATTACTGATGATCTTGATTGGGCTGTACACCCAAGAAGATGGAAACAGTTAGTGATCGTCCAGACGTACTTGGAGATCGATGGATATGCGGGGTACTAGGTGCCTCCGGTTTCGTTCAGACCCAGAACGGACTTGTAAATGGACTGTGTGTCTGACATTGGAATTTAGTCTGTGCGATTGATTTCTATTAAATATACATCTGTTTGGCGGCGGAGAATTTATTCTCTTGCTTAACGCCCTTCTCTGAGACGTACGAGCTCAGGGGTTATATATTGATGGATATCAAACGCATGGAGTGAATTCCCTGTGTGGCATGCCTAAGTGGCAATTGATCGAGGCTTCTGTTGAAAAGCAAAGTCTTGTGGTGATGATCAAAGCACGGCCTTTGTGGCGTAGCTTTGTGTAACGTTTGCTTCGCGTGTTTCACACCCGGTATGAACCAAAAACGGGAGACGGACGTCAGGGAGGGCATGCGTTTCTTTCTAGCTAGAAGTGGCGTCAGTGGTTTTACACGCCCTGATGAGTTTGACTTATGTGGTTGTTGCTGTTGCGAGGCGCCTTGGTTATATCGGTTTCGGCCGATGCATTCTGGTCGGCTGACGGACCAGACTTACACCCCATAGGGTGGGGAGACGCATGTTCAGGGTTTAAGTTTAATCCACATCGGTGGACTGGCCCTGAGGATCCAAGGGCCCACCTGTGTCTGGGTCCTGAGACACGGGCTAGAGCGTCTCGAATCGGTTGAGGACTATCTTTTGCCTCGGTTCATAGATGGAAACCCAATTTCCAAATACGTGACTTTGCGGTTTTATTTGTAAACCTATATATGGCGACATGATATATGGTACCCATGCCGCCTATGATTGATACTTATGATTTGAAGTTGTTTTATACACTATGCACTTATTATAGTATCAAATGATTTGTTTTAAAACGTATCAAGCATTTTTGGCTGTTATAAGGGAAAACCCTATCCCCCGGCTTGCGTTGCATTGTGTGATAGGACCTGGGTCTTATAACAGCTTCATTTTTCTTTATTTAGCATTGCGCTGTTTGTTTTATGCACTGGTATTCTGTGGAGGAAACCCGTTCCGTGTTATACGGCGTGGTCCCTTGATCTACCTAACTTTAAAAATAAAGAATAATAACTGTTTTAGTTCTCACACCAGTCACATGACTGACCTGGAGTTTATTGTTTCAACCTAAACTCTGGGTGCCCCTATTTTGACACGGGCAGCTAGTAGTTTTTGTTTTGCAGATTTATATTCACAGGATCCTGGTTTACAGCTGGAACGATATCCGGAAAGCTTTGTATCCGTATATCTACTTCTAGTTGTGTATTGTATTATTTTCCGCTGCGATGTACTTAAATGTAATTTAAATCTCTGATATTTCTGTGTAATATTCGTTTATACTCTGTATATTCTTGTAATCTGATGCATTGTTGTAATATACAATGAAATGTTCTTCTGTATGCGTTCTGTTTTGTCATGTTCTCAAACGATAGGGCGTTTCGAATGGCCTGAATCGGTTTAGCGACTGGTTCGGACCGAGTGAAATTCCTTGCCGTCACATTCTACTAATATTTGAAAATTTTTTTGTCTTATTCAAACAAAATCTACTCCCAAGTCGAAACGTGTTTTTAAAAATACTATTATTTAATGATGAGTATTATATGTATTTGAAATGACAGAGTTTCAAACATGTGGCAGTGTTTTACCTAATTACTTGAGCACCAAGAAACCTACTTGTTCGATGCAAACATCAAAGTTTCACTTATATTTTGAAACTTTCTTGATCTTATTGGCGCGGATCCAAGGTCCAAACGGTAATATGCAAATGATGAGTGTTATAGATGCTTTAAAATTTAGAATAGCAAACATGCAGCAGTGTTTTACCCGATTACTTAGTCACTAAGCAACCTGCTTAGTCAAATTCAATAAATTTTTGAAAACTTTTTCGTCTTATTCACACAAATTCTACTCCCAAAGTCGAAACGTGTTTTTAAAAATACTATTATTTGATGATTAGTATTATATGTATTTGAAATGGTAGAGTTTCAAACATGCGACAGTGTTTTACCTGATTACTTGAGCACCAAGAAACCTACTTATTCGATGCAAACATCAAAGTTTCACTTATACTTTGAAAATTTCTTGATCTTATTGGCGCGGATCCAGGGTCCAAACGGTAATATGCAAATGATGAGTGTTATAGATGCTTTAAAATGTAGAATAGCAAACATGCGGCAGTGTTTTACTTGATTACGTAGTCCCTAAGCAACCTGCTCGGACAATATGAAAATATGAAAATTCTACTAATATTTGAAAACTTTTTCGTCTTATTCACACAAATTCTACTCCCAAAGTCGAAACTTGATTTTAAAAACACAATTACTTAATGATGAATATTATATGTATTTGAAATGGAAGAGTTCAAACATGCGGCAGTGTTTTACCTGATTACTTGAGCACCAAGAAACCTACTTATTCGATGCAAACATCAAAGTTTCACCTATATTTTGAAACTTTCTTGATCTTATTGGCTCGGATCCAGTGTCCAAACGGTAATATGCAAATGATGAGTGTTATAAATGCTTTAGAATGTAGAATAGCAAACATGCGGTAGTGTTTTACCTGATTACTTAGTCACTAAGCAACCTGCTTAGTCAATATGAAAATATGAATATTCTACTAATATTTGAAAACTTTTTCGTCTTATTCACACAAATTCTACTCCCAAAGTCGAAACGTGTTTTTAAAAACAATATTATTTAATGATCAGTATTATATGTATTTGAAATGGTAGAGTTTCAAACATGCGGCAGTGTTTTACCTGATTACTTGAGCACCAAGAAGGCTACTTATTTGATGCAAACATTAAAGTTTCACTTACAGTTTGAAACTTTCTTGATCTTATTGGCGCGGATCCGGGGTCCAAACGGTAATATGCAAATGATGAGTGTTATAGATGCTTAAAAATGTAGAATAGCAAACATGCAACAGTGTTTTACCTGATTACTTAGTCACTAAGAAACCTGCTCAGTCAATATGAAAATATGAATATTCTACTAATATTTGAAAACTTTTTGGTCTTATTCACACAAATTCTACTCCCAAAGTCGAAATGTGTTTGTAAAAACACTATTATTTAATGATGAGTATTATATGTATTTGAAATGGTAGAGTTTCAAACATGCGGCAGTGTTTTACCTGATTACTTGAGCACCGAGAAACCTACTTATTCGATGAAAACATCAAAGTTTCACCTATATTTTGAAACTTTCTTGATCTTATTGGCGCGGATCCGGGGTCCAAACAGTAATATTCAATTGATGAGTGTTATAGATGCTTTAAAATACAGAATAGCAAACATGCGGCAGTATTTTATCGGATTACTTAGTCACTAAGCAACCTTCTTAGTCAATGTGAAAATATGAATATTCTACTAATATTTGAAATTTTTTTCGTCTTATTCACACAAATTCTACTCCCAATGTTGAAATGTGTTTTTAAAAACACTATTATTTAATGATGAGTATTGTATGTATTTGAAATGGTAGAGTTTCAAACATGCAGCGGTGTTTTACCTGATTACTTAAGCAACAAAAAACCTACTTATTCAATGCAAACATCAAAGTTTCACTTATATTTTGGAACTTTCTTGAACTTATTAACGCGGATCCAAGGTCCAAACGGTAATATGCAAATGATGAGTGTTATAGATGCTTTAAAATGTAGAATAGTAAACATGCGGTAGTGTTTTACCTGATTACTTAGTCACTAAGCAACCTGCTCAGTCAATATGAAAATATGAATATTCTACTAATATTTGAAAACTTTTTTGTCCTATTCACACAAATTCTACTCCCAAAGTCGAAACGTGTTTTTAAAAACACTATTATTTAATGATGAGTATAATATGTATTTGAAATGGTAGGTTTCAAACATACAGTAGTGTTTTACCTGATTACTTGAGCACCAAGAAACCTACTTATTCGATGCAAACATCAAAGTTTCACTTATATTTTGAAACTTTCTTGATCTTATTGGCGCTGATCTAGGGTCCAAGCAGTAATATGCAAATGATGAGTATTATACATGCTTTAAAATGTAGAATAACAAACATGCGGCTGTGTTTTACCTGATTACTTAGTCACTAAGCAATCTGCTCAGTCAATTTGAAAATATGAATATTCTACTAATATTTGGAAACTTTTTCGTTTTATTCACTCAAATTCTACTCCCAAAGTCGAAACATGTTTTTAGAAACACTATTATTTAATGATGAGTATTATATGTATTTGAAATGGAAGAGTTTCAAACATGCGGCAGTGTTTTACCTGATTACTTGAGCACCAAGAAAACTACTTATTCGATGCAAACATCAAATTTTCACATATATTTTGAAACTTTCATGATCTTATTCGCGCAGATCCAGGGTCCAAATGGTAATATGCAAATGATGAGTGTTATAGATGCTTTAAAATGTAGAATAGCAAACATGCGGTAGTGTTTTACCTGATTACTTAGTCACTAAGCAACCTGCTCAGTTAATATGAAATTATGAATATTCTACTATTATTTGAAAACTTTTTCGTCTTATTCACACAAATTATACTCCCAAAGTCGAAACGTGTTTTTAAAAACACTATTATTTAATGATGAGCATTATATGTATTTGAAATGGTAGTGTTTCAAACATGCGGCAGTGTTTTACCTGATTACTTGAGCACCAAGAAACCCACTTATTCGATGCAAACATCAAAGTTTCACTTATAGTTTGAAACTTTCTTGATCTTATTGGCGCGGATCGAGGGTCCAAACGGTAATATGCAAGTGATGAGTGTTATAAATGCTTTAAAATGTAGAATAGCAAACATGCGGCAGCGTTTTACCCGATTACTTAGTCACTAAGAAACCTGCTTAGTCAATATGAAAATATGAATATTCAACTAATTTTTGAAAACTTTTTCGTCTTATTCACACAAATTCTACTCCCAAAGTCGAAACGTGTTTTAAAAACACTATTATTTAATGATGAGTATTATATGTATTTGAAATGGTAGAGTTTCAAACATACGGCAGTGTTTTACCGGATTACTTGAGCACCAAGAAACCTACTTATTCGATGAAAACCTCAAAGTTTCACTTATATTTTGAAACTTTCTTGGTCTTATTGGCATGGATCCAGGGTCCAAACGGTAATATGCAAATGATGAGTGTTATAGATGCTTTAAAATGTAGAATAGCAAATATGCGTCGGTGTTTTACCTGATTATTTAGTCAATAAGCAACCAGCTCGGTCAATATGAAAATTTGAAAATTCTACTCATATTTGAAAACTTTTTCGTCTTATTCACACAAATTCTACTCCCAAAGTCGAAACTTGTTTTTAAAAACACTATTATTTAATGATGAATATTATATGTATCTGAAATGGTTGAGTTTCAAACATTTGACAGTGTTTTACCTGATTACTTGAGCACCAAGAAACCTACTTATTCGATGCAAACATCAAAGTTTTACATATATTTTGAAACTTTCTTGATTTTATTGGCGCGGATCCAGGGCCCAAACGGTAATATGCAAATGATGAGTGTTATAGATGCTTTAAAATGTAGAATAGAAAACATGCGGCAGTGTTTTACCTGATTACTTAGTCACTAAGCAACATGCTCAATCAATATGAAAATATGAATATTCTACTAATATTTGAAAACTTTTTCGTCAAATTCACACAAATTCTACTCCCAAAATCGAAACGTGTTTTTAAAAATACTATTATTTAATGATGAGTATTATATGTATTTGAAATGGTAGAGTTTCAAACATGCGGCAGTGTTTTACCTGATTACTTGGGCACCAAGAAACCTACTTATTCGATGCAAACATCAAAGTTTCACTTATATTTTGAAACTTTCTTGATCTTATTGGCGCGGATCCAGGGTCCAAAGGGTAAAATGCAAATGATGAGTGTTATAGATGCTTTAAAATGTAGAATAGCAAACATGCGATAGTGTTTTACCTGATTACTTAGTCCCTAAGCAACCTACTCGGTCAATATGAAAATATGAAAATTCTACTAATATTTGAAAACTTTTTCGTCTTATTCACACAAATTCTACTCCCAAAGTCGAAACTTGATTTTAAAAACACTATTACTTAATGATGAATATTATATGTATTTGAAATGGCAGAGTTCAAACATGCGGCAGTGTTTTACCTGATTACTTGAGCACCAAGAAACCTACTTATTCGATGCAAACATCAAAGTTTCACCTATATTTTGAAACTTTCTTGATCTTATTGGCTCGGATCCAGGGTCTAAACGGTAATATGCAAATGATGAGTGTTATAAATGCTTTAGAATGTAGAATAGCAAACATGCGGCAGTGTTTTACCTGATTACTTAGTCACTAAGCAACCTGCTCAGTCAATATGAAAATATGAATATTCTACTAATATTTGAAAACTTTTTCGTCTTATTCACACAAATTCTACTCCCAAAGTCGAAACGTGTTTTTAAAAACAATATTATTTAATGATCAGTATTATATGTATTTGAAATGGTAGAGTTTCAAACATGCGGCAGTGTTTTACCTGATTACTTGAGCACCAAGAAGGCTACTTATTTGATGCAAACAATAAAGTTTCACTTATAGTTTGAAACTTTCTTGATCTTATTGGCGTGGATCTGGGGTCCAAACGGTAATATGCAAATGATGAGTGTTATAGATGCTTAAAAATGTAGATTAGCAAACATGCAACAGTGTTATACCTGATTACTTAGTCACTAAGAAACCTGCTCAGTCAATATGAAAATATGAATATTCTACTAATATTTGAAAACTTTTTGGTCTTATTCACACAAATTCTACTCCCAAAGTCGAAACATGTTTGTAAAAACACTATTATTTAATGATGAGTATTATATGTATTTGAAATGGTAGAGTTTCAAACATGCGGCAGTGTTTTACCTGATTACTTGAGCACCGAGAAACCTACTTATTCGATGAAAACATCAAAGTTTCACCTATATTTTGATACTTTCTTGATCTTATTGGCGCGGATCCGGGGTCCAAACGGTAATATTCAATTGATGAGTGTTATAGATGCTTTAAAATACAGAATAGCAAACATGCGGCAGTACTTTATCGGATTACTTAGTCACTAAGCAACCTTCTGTAACGACACAGATTTCGCCCGGACCTAATCGATCGCTAAACCAACCAAGACCGTTCGAATCCCGCATACGCTAACTCTGGGTATACAACACATCAGAACAAATAACAGAAGACTTCTATAAACATCATAATAATGTTACATCAGAGTACAGAATATCACAGTATATCGAAATAATACACAACGGAAGATAAATTTACATAAATGTAATACAGTGCACAGCGGAAATATAAACTACACAGCGGAAGACTGTAAATGTCTGGACACAGCTTAAAGCTTCAATCCAGAATCCTGCTCAATACATCTGCAAAATAAAACTACTCGGCTGCCCGTGTGGAAAATAGTGGCACCTGAGTTCGCAAGGGAAAAGCAAACTACAGGTCAGTCATGGGACTGGTGTGAGAAACTCTAACAGTTATAAATCTTATTTGATAATATGGTATATCACGGGACCACGCCGCTAACGCGGAACGGGTTTACCCCCATGAATACCAGTGTATAAACAATAATCAATATAGATATATGGATCTACTATGCATCAATCAACATGCAATATCCCAATCTACCCACTTAGATTAATCACTACACTTAGATTTTCTAAATCCAATTCAGTTTACAGAAATTATTCCTTTGGATTTTATTCCCGGTTTCTTATTTCAAATCATTTGAAATACATATCTAACTTTCTATATCAAAGTAGATTTCACTTTGGGATTTCAAATCAAATCATTTGGAAATGTGAATTCCAAAACATAACAATGCATACAAACAAGTATGCAACCAAATATCGTGCTCCCCATCGACAAGGCAAAGGGTACGCACCTCGCAACTCGATATATATATGTGCACCAACCCCACGTAGGAGTAGGCTACACCGACGATGCACCTCCCACACATGGAGAGCATACACCGCCCTCTCGCCCATACTTTTAGTCTCAGGGTTACCCGAATCTTTAGCCACATACTAAATCATTTCATATCCCGAAGTAGGGAAAATCATTTCACAACATAATAATCACATGTACTTTCAAAATATAGTACTTCACATCAGTAATTCACGCATATGATCAGTCACTATTAATCACATAACCTTTGAGCTCGTACGTCTCAAAGAAGGGTGTTAAGCAAGAGAATAAATTCTCCGCCACCGAACAGATACATCATCAATAGCAACTAATCGAATATGCGATGAACCACAATGTAACATATAATACATTTCTAAATCATTTTAGAAATCATCGGGTTTTGGGCCTCGAAATCCTTTTGTTTTATAAAACATTTTTATAAAACATTCCCTGTCCAAAATCGGGAATACATTTCTTTTCACTTAAGAAAAATATCATTTCACAATCATTCATTAAATTTGAAATGAATTTAACATCACTAAACACCTTATCGTCAAATCGTGAAGTGTTTCACAAGGAGTTAGCACATAGATATTTTCAACCCAACCCAATGCTAAATGTAAAAGCATACTCTGCTCATAAACTGGTCGAGCACAATCAATCAAATTTTACATTAAATATAAGGTTTTGAATAGAGATAGTATCGACTTATATTCAACATCAAATCCTGAAACCAACAGATATCATATCGGGAATAACGATATCAATATCTTCCAAATTCCCATCACGATCTCTGTATAATCACGGAATCCAATATCGAAAATATCCAAAGATAATTTCAATTTAATTCTAATCCAATTTATTTATTTATAACCATTGGATTATTTTTCTAGTTAATAACTAGTTCATTTCGATAAGAATCTATTTTTATCTTTTCAAATATGGAGTTTTTCACCCCAATTTTTCCCAAATCATTTCTTATGATTTTACACAAATTATTACTATTTTTAATAATTTTATCAAGGCCCGTACAGTCGATTTCCATCAACGGCCATCGAACTGCACTTACAGCGACCTTTTCTGAATTTGATTTGGATGTATCTCCAAATCCAACCGTTAGATTTCAAATTTCTCATATTCATTAGGAAGCTCTTCTGGATACGAACCCAATGGTTCTGGTTTCAGGAGAATCCGACGGTCGGATCTCCCGTAATGTTCGTTTGAAGTAAATGGTCGAAATTTACGAACTGCCGCGGCGCGACGCATTCTATTCAGGCCATTATATTATATATATATAATATATATTTCGTCGATTTCTATTTAAATCGAATTATATAAATAGTTTTGAATTCGTTTCAAAAACATTTTCAACTTCCATTTCAATTCAAATCAAAATTGAATTTTTCCTTATAAATTCGTTTTAAAATTCATTTCTATTCAATTCAAATCTCAATTCAATTTGAATTTATTTCAATTCGTTTTCAATTCAATTCGAATTCGTTTTATATTCAATTCATTTCGAATTCGTTTTATATTCAATTCATTTCGAATTCGTTTTCTATTCGATTCAATTTAAATTGGTTTTCTATTGGATTCAATTCAAATTGGTTTTCTATTGGATTCAATTCAAATTGGTTTTCTATTCGATTCAATTCAAATTCATTTACTATTCAGTTCAATTCGAATTCATTTTCTATTCAGTTCAATTCGAATATTTTTACTATTCAGTTCAATTCGAATTCATTTTCTATTCTATTCAATTTGAATTCATTTACTATTCAGTTCAATCCGAATTAGTGGCGATTACACGGGCAGCTAGTAGTTTTGGTTTTGCAGATTTATATTCACAGGATCCTGGTTTATAGCTGGAACGATATCTGGAAAGCTTTGTATCCGTATATCTACTTCTAGTTGTGTATTGTATTATTTTTCGCTGCTATGTATTTAAATGTAATTTAAATCTCTGATATTTATGTGTAATATTCATTTATACTCTGTATATTCTTGTAATCTGATGCATTGTTGTAATATACAATGAAATGTTCTTCTGTATGCGTTCTGTTTTGTCGTGTTCTCAAAACGATCGGGTGGATCGAGCGGTCTGGGTCGGTTTAGCGACTGGTTCGGACCGAGCGAAATTCCTGTTCGTCACACCTTCTTAGTCAATATGAAAATATGAATATTCTACTAATATTTGAAGAAAAAAAATTGTCTTATTCACACAAATTCTACTCCCAAAGTCGAAATGTATTTTTAAAAACACTATTATTTAATGATGAGTATTGTATGTATTTGAAATGGTAGAGTTTCAAACATGCAGCGGTGTTTTACCTGATTACTTAAGCAACAAAAAACCTACTTATTCAATGCAAACATCAAAGTTTCACTTATATTTTGAAACTTTCTTGAACTTATTGGCGCGGATCCAAGGTCCAAACAGTAATATTCAAATGATGAGTGTTATAGATGCTTTAAAATATAGAATAGCAAACATGCGGCAGTGTTTTACCTGATTACTTAGTCACTAAGAAACCTGCTCAGTCAATATGAAAATATGAATATTCTACTAATATTTGAAAACTTTTTTGCCCTATTCACACAAATTCTACTCCCAAAGTCGAAACGTGTTTTTAAAAACACTATTATTTAATGATGAGTATAATATGTATTTGAAATGGTAGAGTTTCAAACATACAGTAGTGTTTTACCTGATTACTTGAGCACCAAGAAACCTACTTATTCGATGCAAACATCAAAGTTTCACTTATATTTTGAAACTTTCTTGATCTTATTGACGTTGATCCAGGGTCCAAGCAGTAATATGCAAATGATGAGTGTTATAGATGCTTTAAAATGTAGAATAACAAACAGGCGGCTGTGTTTTACCTGATTACTTAGTCACTAAGCAATCTACTCAGTCAATTTGAAAATATGAATATTCTACTAATATTTGGAAAAATTTTCGTTTTATTCACTCAAATTCTACTCCCAAAGTCGAAACATGTTTTTAGAAACACTATTATTTAATGATGAGTATTATATGTATTTGAAATGGAAGAGTTTCAAACATGCGGCAGTGTTTTACCTGATTACTTGAGCACCAAGAAAACTACTTATTCGATGCAAACATCAAATTTTCACATATATTTTGAAACTTTCATGATCTTATTGGCGCAGATCCAGGGTCCAAACGGTAATATGCAAATGATGAGTGTTATAGATGCTTTAAAATGTAGAATAGCAAACATGCGGTAGTGTTTTACCTGATTACTTAGTCACTAAGCCACCTGCTCAGTTAATATGAAAATATGAATATTCTACTATTATTTGAAAACTTTTTAGTCTTATTCACACAAATTCTACTCCCAAAGTCGAAACGTGTTTTTAAAAACAATATTATTTAATGATGAGCATTATATGTATTTGAAATGGTAGTGTTTCAAACATGCGGCAGTGTTTTACCTGATTACTTGAGCACCAAAAAACCTACTTATTCGATGCAAACATCAAATTTTCACTTATAGTTTGAAACTTTCTTGATCTTATTGAAGCGGATCGAGGGTCCAAACGGTAATATGCAAATGATGAGTGTTATAAATGCTTTAAAATGTAGAATAGCAAACATGCGGCAGTGTTTTACCCGATTACTTAGTCACTAAGCAACCTGCTTAGTCAATATGAAAATATGAATATTCGACTAATTTTTGAAAACTTTTTCGTCTTATTCACACAAATTCTACTCCCAAAGTCGAAACGTGTTTGTAAAAACACTATTATTTAATGATAAGTATTATATGTATTTGAAATGGTAGAGTTTCAAACATACGACAGTGTTTTACCGGATTACTTGAGCACCAAGAAACCTACTTATTCGATGCAAACATCAAAGTTTCACTTATATTTGGAAACTTTCTTGATCTTATTGGCATGGATCCAGGGTCCAAACGGTAATATGCAAATGATGAGTGTTATAGATGCTTTAAAATGTAGAATAGCAAACATGCGGCAGTGTTTTACCTGATTACTTAGTCAATAAGCAACCAACTCGGTCAATATGAAAATTTGAAAATTCTACTAATATTTGAAAACTTTTTCGTCTTATTCGCACAAATTCTACTCCCAAAGTCGAAACTTGTTTTTAAAAACACTATTATTTAATGATGAAAATTATATGTATCTAAAATGGTTGAGTTTCAAACATGTGGCAATGTTTTACCTGATTACTTGAGCACCAAGAAACCGACTTATTCGATGCAAACATCAAAGTTTCATATATATTTTGAAACTTTCTTGATCTTATTGGCGCGGATCCAGGGCCCAAAAGGTAATATGCAAATGATGAGTGTTATAGATGCTTTAAAATGTAGAATAGAAAACATGCGGTAGTGTTTTACCTGATTACTTAGTCACTAAGCAACATGCTCAATCAATATGAAAATATGAATATTCTACTAATATTTGAAAACTTTTTCGTCAAATTCACACAAATTCTACTCCCAAAATCGAAACGTGTTTTTAAAAATACTATTATTTAATGATGAGTATTATATGTATTTGAAATGGTAGAGTTTCAAACATGCGGCAATGTTTTACCTGATTACTTGGTGTAACGACCCAGAAAATCTGAACCAATTTAAAATTTTTAAATTAGCTAAAATAATGGATTTTAAATATTTAAAATAAATATTTTAAATAATGGTGATGAAAACTGAGTTTGAATCGACATTTGAAAACGAATATAATTAATTATAATTATATATAGAATTGAAAATAGCGCGGTAGTTCGATAATTCGATTTCAAACTTCAATCAAATATATCGGGTGCAAAACAATCCGGATTTTAGTGAAACCAAAAATAATGGAATCTAATTGATAATATCTTTCCAACGAATCCGACCAATCGAAATTTGATAGCGGGAATCAAAAGATATGTCCAGTTGAAAATTCTGAATAGTCGCTATGGAATTCAGGCCCTTAAAAATGGACATTTTGCAGATGACCTCGGATTTCGACGAAACCACTTTTGTTGGATCCACAGTGTAAAGTTATTGCTAGATTTCAAATTTCATAATTTTTCGAATTAATATGCGAGCGTGGCAAAGGAAAACGCATTTGACCAGTTTCAGTTGATTTTAATCGACTGGAAATTGACCATTTTTCAAACGGTCTCAGAATTTGACGAAACTAGTTTTGTTAGGACCGTATCGTCATTACGAAGCTAGAAAATATTTTTCTGGAATTTTTCGCGTTCGTATATGGCCCTACTAAATTGAAATGTGCGTTTAAATTGAATATATAAAGAAGTACACTTTAAATTCAACGGAAACTGATTGTAACGATCAAATCAGCTTGCGATACATATCCCATTGTGTTCGGAATGGGGGTAAAACGCTATGGACGACAGGCGGTGAGCCTCGTTTAGAGGTCGCATGTAAAAGTCAACTTTTTGAAAAATTAAATAATAAAATAATTAAAATAAATTTTAATCCCCCCTTTTTATCTTCCTTTTTGCCCCCCCCCCTCCGCGTTCGTTTTAATTTCAAACGAAGAAAAAATAAAGAAAAAAAAAACGGACGGAGAAACCCCGAGCGCCACCGCCTTCAGACGACGACCAGACCTCCACCGCGCCTTCGATCCTGTTCCCCCCCCTCCATCGATCGAAGCCATCGCGAGCCCCCTGGAAGCCAGCGCCTCCTGCCACCACCGTTCGAAACCCTAGAGCAGCCCCTGGAAGCCAGCGCCTCCTGCCACCACCGTTCGAAACCCCGAGCGCCCCCACCTCCAGCTCCGTCGATCTGCGAAACCCCCCCCCCTTCTTCAAAATACTGTAAGTATTTTATGGTGTTTTATTTTTATTTTAATTCGTTAAAACTAATTTCGATTTTAGGCATATAAAAACTGTTTTTTTTTTAAAAGATTAAAACTATTTTTTTTTAGGCATATAAAAACTGTTTTTTTTATATAAAGAATTTTAAACTGATTTTTTTACAAAATAAAAACTGATTTTTATTAAAAGATTTTAAAACTGATTTTATAAAAGATTTTAAATGATTTTAAAACTGATTTTATAAAAGTTTTTAAAACTGATTTTAAATGATTTTAAAACTGATTTTAAAAAGCTATAAAAACTGATTTTGTTTTAAAAGGAAAAATCAGATTTTTATATATTGAAAGTAAAAGGAAAAATCAGATTTTTATATATTGAAAGTAAAAGGAAAAATCAGATTTTGATATATTGAAAGTAAAAGGAAAAATCATATTTTTATATATTGAAAGTCGAGGTAAAAATCATATTTTTATATATTGAAAGTCGAGGTAAAAATCATATTTTTATATATTGAAAGTCGAGGTAAAAATCATATTTTTATATATTGAAAGTCGAAATAAAAATCAAATTTTTATATATTGAATAGCATCGTAAAAATTCGATTTTTACATGTGTAGAGAATACGGGCGAAAGCGACAGAAAGGCGAAGATTTCTCTAAGGAAGTGTCGTGCAGTTGGATAGCTATTAGTGAGATTTCTAATTTAAAAATATTATATATGTGTGAAATGAAAGTGAATTGCTATTTATAAATATATATCTATATATATATACGCCCCTCGTCCACAAACCATGGACGATATTTATTGGTTGAAATTGTTGTGAAAATTGATTGATAGCGAATGATTGTTTGGGATTGTTTGTGATTGATATTGGTTGATTGTGGTTGAAAAATACCCGTTTGTGGTTGAAAAATATTTGGTTGAAACAACATAGGATTAGTTTGTGGAAATGAAATAAATATATACATGCCGCCTGCGTGCGAACTAGATGCATGATCCCCATTGTCAAAAACCGCGAGGTTTTAAGGTAGAGCGAGGAGCCGTACTAGGGACGGTGCCGGTTTAACTACCCTGCCGTTATGCTGCCGAAATTTTGAATAATATTCGTGTGTTTGAATTATTTTCATATGCTTAAACTATATTTATTCATTGTATAGAAAACATTCATGTGTTGAATTGATATTCATTCGTTGTTTAGAAATTCATGTGTTGAATGGTATTCATATTTTGAAATAAATTGTTCGATAATAAAAATCACATTTTTATCTATATATAGAAACTATAGAAAACATTCATGTGTTGAATTGATATTCATTCGTTGTTTAGAAATTCATGTGTTGAATGGTATTCATATTTTGAAATAAATTGTTCGATAATAAAAATCACATTTTTATCTATATATAAAAACTATAGAAAACATTCATGTGTTGAATTGATATTCATTCGTTGTTTCGAAATTCATGTGTTGAATGGTATTCATATTTTGAAATAAATCGTTCGATAATAAAAATCACATTTTTATCTATATATAAAAACTATAGAAAACATTCATGTGTTGAATTGATATTCATTCGTTGATTAGAAATTCATGTGTTGAATGGTATTCATATTTTGAAATAAATCGTTCGATAATAAAAATCACATTTTTATCTATATATAGAAACTATAAAAAACATTCATGTGTTGAATTGATATTCATTCGTTGTTTAGAAATTCATGTGTTGAATGGTATTCATATTTTGAAATAAATTGTTCGATAATAAAAATCACATTTTTATCTATATATAGAAACTATAGAAAACATTCATGTGTTGAATTGATATTCATTCGTTGATTAGAAATTCATGTGTTGAATGGTATTCATATTTTGAAATAAATCGTTCGATAATAAAAATCACATTTTTATCTATATATAGAAACTATAGAAAACATTCACGTGTTGAATTGATATTCATTCGTTGATTAGAAATTCATGTGTTGAATGGTATTCATATTTTGAAATAAATTGTTTGATAATAAAAATCACCTTTTATTGACTATATGAACTATATAGAAAAGTAGTGTTTTGAAATGAATTGTTTTACAATAAAAATCACATTTTTATTGTATGCATAAATCGTTGAAATGTGAAGTGTTAAAAATAGCCACTTGTTCAAAATAAACATATATGAGTTGAAATATTCATTAATTAACTAATGAAATGATTTGCACCTATGTATGTAACATTAGAATAAATGGTGTCTTTAAACCAAACAGAAATCAAATATGAAGTTGAATAGAAAAGGATAAATGATAAGAACTGTATATATATGTATATGCATATTCATTGAACAGGTTATAGCAAAGGGGCTAGAGAAGAGGAATAAAATTTTGTGCCCGACAAATAGGTACACGTTTACTGCTTTGTTTGGGTGATGATTTTATGAGCCTGTTGGCTAGCCGCTTGGCTTTTTCTTTTTCTTTTTGAGATTAGAAGGACCGGGACGCTATTTGCGATTTCCCGATGCTCCCGGTGCAGGGGAGGTTATGGCGAAATTTTTCCAAAATTTAAGGCGTTAGAAAAATATTTGAAGTTAAAACGATATTGGAATTGTTGAATGAACTATATTTATATAAATATATAAATATAAATGAAATTAAAACGAAACGAATCCGTGCAGTTCGTATTTTGAAAACGTGATTTCAAACAACTAATGCGGGAAATCCGACCAGTGGATTTTCCCGAAACCTCAACCGTCGGGTTCGCCTTGGAATAATCTTTCCAACGGCACCAACCTTGTAAAAATCCAACGGTTGGATTGTCTGGAATGGTTAATTCAAATCTGAAGAAAAATAGCGCCAGAAACGATTATATTTATTTATATATATAAATATAATTATATTTAATCGAATAACGACGCTGCAGTTCGTATTTTGAAATCGAAATTTCAAACGATTGTACCGGGAGATCCGACCGTCGGATTTTCCCGAAACTGGAAACGTTGGATTCGTTTTGAAAAGACCTTTCTAATGATGTAAATTTTGTGAAGATCCAACGGTTAGATTTTCAGATATGTGTAAATCAAATCTGAAGAAAAACAGCGCCACGGCCGCTTATGGCCCGAAGCGTCGTTTTGAATAAATTGGCTATTTTAAAATAAATAAAAATAGCGATAAATAGTTATAAAATACCATAAACAAAATGGAGTGGAAATAAACTGAATTTTCTTGATTTATGTGATATTTGATGGTTGAATGTGTTTGGTGTGAAAATTACATTAAAGAACAGAATTGGTGTTGTCGAATAATTTAACCATTGAAATAAATCGAATTGAAATTCTAAATATACGTGGATTATTCGAAAAGGCCGAGTTAATTCTCATTTCGAATAATTGACCGACGATTGAAATTCGAAGATGAAGACGACGGTCGAAGACCGGAGATCTTCACCTCGTTTGGATGGTAACCGAGGTCTTGATTGGGAGGCATCCCGAAATATGGATAATGAGTGGTGATCGTTCAGACGTACGTGTTGATCGAAGGTTTTGCGAGGTATTTAGTGCCTCCGGTTTCGTTCAGACCCAGAACGGACTTGTAAATGGATCGTGTGTCTGACATTGGAGTTTATTCTGTGTTGATTGATTCCTGTTAAATATACATCTGTTTGGCGGCGGAGAATTTATTCTTTTGCTTAACGCCCTTCTCTGAGACGCACGAGCTCAGAGGTTGTATATCGATGGACGTCAGTCGCATGGCATGAATTGCCTGTGTGGCATGCTAAGATGCAGTGATCAGGGCTTCTGTTGAAAAGCAAGGTCTTGTGGTGATGATCAAAGCACCGCCTGTGTGGCGTAGCTTTGTGTGAACGTGAATTCGCGAGCCTCACACCCCGGTATGAACCTAAAACGGGAGGAAGGACCTCAGGGAGGACGTGCGTTTCTTTCTAGCTAGGGTGGTGTCAGTGACCTACCAGCCCTGACATTTATATACTTTTCACCTATGTGGTTGTTGCTGTTGCGAGGCGCCTCGGTTTGATCGGACGATCCGGGTCCGATGGAGTCATTCGTTGGCTCGTTTACGCCGCAAAGGGCGGGGAAACGCATTGTTCAGGAATTTTAATCCACATCGGTGGACCGGCCCTGACGATCCAAAGGCTTGACTGAGTACTTGCATGAGGGGCGGGCTAGAGCGTCTCGAATTCGGTAAGGACTATCTTTTGCCTTGGTTCATGACGGAAATCCAATTTCCAAATACGAGACGATGCGGTTTCGATTGTATATATACATTTGGCGACATAGTGGCATGGGACGCTCATGTCGTCTATGATTGATAGTTATGATTTGAAATTGTTTTCAAAACATATAAACACTAGCAATAATATCAATTGCCTTTGTTTTATTCGTATCAAGCATATTTTGGCCGTTATAAGGTAAAAACTCTATCCTCCGGTTTGCGTTGCATTGTGTGATGGGAACTGAGTCTTATAACGGCTTCATTTTTATAAAAAGCATAGCGATGTTTAAAAGAAAGATTTGTTTTAAAGCACTGGCAATCCGATGGAGTAAAGCCGTTCCACGAAAGTGGCGTGGTCCTGTGATTAGCCAAATTATATATGTGTTGAGTAGATTTCTCATACCAGTCCCATGACTGACTCGTAGTTTGTTTCACTTTCAAACTCGGGTGCCCCTTTTTCTACACGGGCAGCCTTTTATTCAGGTTTAGCTGGTTCTTTCTGGATAGCTGGAGCTGAAGATGGATTCTATCATTTATTTCTTTTTATGCTGTTCAGCTCCTATTGTACATATTTTATTTATTTCCGCTGTAGACATTTATGTATAGCTGAACTGTATTTGTACTAAGTAAGATCCTGTATACTGTGTAACTCTGATGATTACTTTTATCCAGTATATTTTGTTGTTCATTATCTGGTGTATTTATTTAATTCTGTTCTGCTATTATATGTTTCTGTGTTATATTCCAATGATAACCTTGTTTCCATGAGAACGGGAAATCGGGTCGTCTCATCGTGGTATCAGAGCTTTGGTTAAGCTTAGTTCTGGAATATAACATGTGAACGAACTCGTCAGAAATAGAACCAGTAGTGTTCTAGGACGGGTAACTCCATACAGATAGGATCAGAAATATCCTAGTATGAGTAAAGCAGAATGAAATTACACCTTGATAGACACATTTACATTTGAAATATGTGTTTCTATATTTTAAAATACCTTTTCTGTGACCTGACACTTGATCTGCCATTTGCAGAAGTACTAGAAAATGAGTGATAGGAACAGAAGAAGTAATCGTATGGCTCGACCAGCAAATGAGCCAGTTGTGCTCCCACAGCCAGAATCCAATATAGAAGTTCTATACAAGAGATTTCGAAATCTTGGTGGATCGCCATTCTTAGGCAAGGAGTCCATTATGGAGACGCAAGCTTGGATTCGTTCTACAGAGAAAATATTTGAGGGTTTAAAGCTGAGAGATGATCAGAAAAGATTACTAGCGTCTTGGGCACTCAAAGAAGAAGCTTTGTTTTGGTGGGATTCAGTTATTAAAGATAATCCAGAAGGTGATATCACCTGGGACAGATTCAAAGTAATTTTCTTGGAAAGATTTACTCCTCCCGAAGCAACCGAGAGGCTATGTGACGAATTTTCTTATCTAATACAAGGTGACATGACCATTCCCGAATATCATAAGAAATTCAATGAACTTTCTCACTTTGCTCCTCATCTAATTCAGAATACAAAGAGGAAAAATCTGAGATTTATTCATGGGCTTCAAAGGAAATATCAGAATAAAGTATTGGGGCATGTGAAGCTTCCTTTTTCTGAAATGATATACATGGCTTATTAGTATGAAGATCTCCATAAGAAAGGAATGTTGCGCGACGAAGAAGAAGTCTGTTCTAGTGACAAAACAGAGTCAGAAACTGATATTCCTGAAACCAGTACGAGGTCTGAGGTCAATAAGAGGCCCAGTGCCAAGAGAAAAAGGGCTGAATCTGGAAACGAACGAATAATGACCACCACGTGCTCAAGCTGCAATAGAAAAGGGCATTTGGCGGTAAGTTGCAAATCTTGGAACAAACGAAGAAAGAGTGGATCTAAGCCCACTAAGAAACAAAAGAACCCACTTAGGGAAAGGAGATGCCATAAGTGCCGCTAGGCAGGTCATATTGCACGGGAGTGTCAACTCTCAAAGAAATCTGAAACCGTATGTATAAATGAAATAGCAGAAACTTCTGAGCCCTTAGCTAATCAAGAAAGGCCCGATGTTTTAGAAGGCACGCTTACTGTCAAAAACATTCCAGTCAAAGTACTGTTTGACACAGGCGCGTCGTGAAGCTTCATTTCGAAAGATGCAGCTAAGAAACTGGATTTGAATTTGAAAAAGCTCAAGGAACCAATGACTGTCCAGAATCCAGTTGGGGGTTCCATCGATCTCAGTTGGATTTGTAGAGTTCCGGTTTCTTTTTCTCGTTATCGGTTTCCTACCATCGCAGCCGTTATGAATTTTAAAGAGTTTGATCTTATCTTGGGGTTGGACTGGTTGACCAAATATGAAGCTGAAGTTAAATGCGCCGACAGAGCCGTAAAGGCGAAGATTAAATCAGGCGATTATATAACCATTCCCTGTGAAGGTCAGAATGCTAATAGAAAAGACTTCTGGGCAGCTTTGAATGTTTCTCCAGCCCAAATAGAAAATGTCCCTGAAATCACAGAGAATATTCCTGACCTCATAAAAGACATTCCTGTCGTCAAAAACTATGCGGATGTGTTCGAGGAGGTTGTTCGCTTACCTCCGCAGAGAGAAATAGATTTAAAGATTGCTTTGATTCATAATGCAAGGCCGGTAGTTCACGCTATTCGAAGAATGTCCTTGAAAGAGAAGGAGGAATTAGACAATCAAACACGACAGCTAGTATGGAAGGGTCTGATCAGGCCCAGTTTCTCTGATTGGGGTGCAGCAGTGGTATTTGTCCCAAAATCTGACGGTACTCTACGTCTATGCGTGGATTATCGTGATCTGAACAAGCAGACAATAAAGAACAAGTATCCATTGCCGCGGATTGATGATTTGTTGGATCGATTAAATGGAGCACAAGTATTTTCAAGAATGGACCTAGCTACAGGTTACCATCAACTTCGAATTGCCGAAGAATGTGTTCCAATGACAACATTCAGAGGCCACGACTTATTCTACGAGTGGTTAGTAATGCCGTTCGGCTTATGTAACGCTCCAGCCTATTTCGTCGATCTAATGAACAGGGTATTCAGAGGAGTCTTGAATAAATTTGTTCTGGTTTTCATTGATGATATTCTAATCTTCTCTAAATCAAAGGCCGAACATGAAAAGCATCTGGAACAAGTGTTAGAAATTCTCAGACGGAATGTATTGAAAGCCAAGTTTTCCAAATGTATATTCTGGCAAGATGAAGTGAAATTTCTGGGCCATGTCGTATCGAAAGATGGAATCGCTGTGGATCCAAGCAAAATCACACCTATTCAGAATTGGAAACAGCCCAGTACCCCCACTGAAGTCCGCAGTTTTCTCGGATTGGCTAGCTATTACCGGAAGTTCGTTAAGGACTTTTCGAAGATATCTGGTCACTTAACGAAGCTTACAAAGAAGCATTCTAAATTCAAATGGACTCAAGAGAGTGAGGAGGCTTTCGAAGAGCTAAAGTTGAGATTAACTACAGCTCCAGTGTTAACCATCATCGATGGCAACCAAGATCTAAAAGTCTGGACTGATGCTTCTAGAGAAGGCCTTGGTGCAGTGTTGATGCAAAGGGGCCAAGTGATTGCTTATGCTAGCCGTCAACTGAAACCGCACGAGAAAAACTATGTAACTCATGATCTTGAGTTATTGGCTATCATATTCTCTTTGAATATCTGGAGACACTATCTTCTGGGCGAGAGATTTGAACTGTTTACGGATCATCAGTCATTAAAGTATCTGTTTACTCAGAAGGACTTGAATTTGAGGCAGCAACGTTGGCTAGAGTTCCTTGCAGCATATGACTTTGAAATTATATATACTCCAGGGAAAGCCAATGTCGTGGCCGATGCGCTAAGCCGAAAGAATGAGATGATCGCCAGTTTCATCATTGCGACTTCGTTGATTGATAAGATATCGGCTCTCCAAGAAGACGACCAATTTATCAAAGGAATAAGTCGACGAATTCGTGAAGGCAATGCTTCGGATTTCCAGCTAGACAGCGAAGGGATTCTGAGGTTAGAAGGGCGAATTTGCGTTCCAGATATTCCTGAATTAAGAAGAGAGGTGCTTGATGAATGTCACAAATCTAAGCTCAGTATCCACCCAGGTGTGAATAAAATGTATAACGATATCAAACGCACATTCTGGTGGAAGTCGTTAAAAAGAGACATCTCAATATATGTTAGTCGATGCCCTACTTGCCAGCTAGTCAAAAGTGACCAACAGAAATTGGCTGGATTATTACAACCACTAGAAGTTCCTGGTTGGAAGTGGGAACATATTTCTATGGATTTCATTGATGGTCTGCCTAGGACCAGAAAAGGAAATGACAGTATTTGGGTGATCGTAGATCGTTTCACGAAGACCGCCCATTTCATACCTGTCAGATCAAACAGAACTGCTCAGAGTGTGGCGCAGATATACTTCAGGGAAATAGTTAGACTACATGGAGTGCCGCTCAGCATAGTAAGTGATAGAGATACGATATTCACTAGTAAATTCTGGGAGGCATTTCAAGCCGAACTGGGAACGAAGTTAAACATGAGCACCGCTTATCATCCTCAGACAGACGGTTAGACTGAGAGGGTAAATCGCATTTTAGAAGATCTATTGCGGGCTTGTATTCTAGATTTCGGTGGATCATGGGAAGACCATCTGCATTTGGCTGAATTCTCTTATAACAACAGCTACCAGGCGAGTCTGACAATGTCGCCATTCGAAGCATTGTATGGTAGACCGTGCCGATCTCCTGCTTGTTGGGTCGAGTCTGGAAATATACTTGTGTTGGGTCCTGATATGATTCGCGAAGCTGCCGACAAAGTCGATTTTATTAAAAAGCGATTACTCGCCGCTCAAAGCCGACAAAAGAGCTATGCCGATAGAAGAAGAAGGGATATATCCTTTGAAGTTGGCGACTATGTATATTTGAAAGTATCGCCGATGAGAGGAGTTATCCGATTCGGTAAAACTGGAAAGTTAGCGCCCAAATTTATTGGTCCGTTTCCTATTCTGGAACGGATTGGAACTCTCGCTTACAGGGTCAAACTGCCTGACTGGTTGCCTGGAGTTCATGATGTATTTCATATATCTCAACTTCGAAAGCACGTTCATGATCCAGACTTGATCGTGGAAGAAGCAGCTCAACATGACATTGAAATTACTCCAGAATTAGCTGTGAGGCGAGAGCCGCTGAAGATCATCGGCAAAGAAACCAAAGAGCTGAGAAACAAGAAGGTTCACTTAGTCAAAGTGCAATGGAGTGGAGATCCGCGAGATTGTACTTGGGAAACTGAGGAGAGCATTCAGAAAGCTTATCCTAGATGCCGAGTTGATATCTCTGAATGACTCCGGTGCAAGGTACATTTACCATACTTTGCACTACCATTCAATTCTCTACTCTATTGTTATTTTCTTTTCATGGATGTGCACTTTTAATAATATAGTCTGAAGGATTATTAAAAGAGTATAGGATTTGATTAGTATATTTGGAAGGTTAAAAACAATTGGATTGGTTGTTGTGTTGTGTGATTGTAGATTTATCAAAACACTTTCGACTTTATTCCTTTTCGGGGACGAAAAGTTTTAAGTGGGGGAGATTGAAACGACCCAGAAAATCTGAACCAATTTAAAAATTTTAAATTGGCTAAAATAATGGATTTTAAATATTTAAAATAAATATTTTAAATAATGGTGATGAAAACTGAGTTTGTATCGACATTTGAAAACGAATATAATTAATTATAATTATATATAGAATTGAAAATAGCGCGGTAGTTCGATAATTCGATTTCAAACTTCAATCGAATGTACCGGGTGCAAAACAATCCGGATTTTAGTGAAACCAAAAATAATGGAATCTAATTGATAATATCTTTCCAACAAATCCGACCAATCGAAATTTGATAGCGGGAATCAAAAGATTTGTCCAGTTGAAAATTCTGAATAGTCGTTATGGAATTCAGGCCCTTAAAAATGGACATTTTGCAGATGACCTCGGATTTCGACGAAACCACTTTTGTTGGATCCGCAGTGTAAAGTTATTGCTAGATTTCAAATTTCATAATTTTTCGAATTAATATGCGAGCGTGGCAAAGGAAAACGCGTTTGACCAGTTTCAGTTGATTTTAATCGACTGGAAATTGACCATTTTTCAAACGGTCTCAGAATTCGACGAAACTAGTTTTGTTAGGACCGTATCGTCAATACGAAGCTAGAAAATATTTTTTTGGAATTTTTCGAGTTCGTATGTGGCCCTACTAAATTGAAATGTGCGTTTAAATTGAATATATAAAGAAGTACACTTTAAATTCAACGGAAACTGATTGTAACGATCAAATCAGCTTGCGATACATATCCCATTTTGTTCGGAATGGGGGTAAAACGCTATGGACGACAGGCGGTGAGCCTCGTTTAGAGGTCGCATGTAAAAGTCAACTTTTTGAAAAATTAAATAATAAAATAATTAAAATAAATTTTAATCCCCCCTTTTTATCTTCCTCCCCCCCCCCCCCCCGTTCGTTTTAATTTCAAACGAAGAAAAAAAAAAAAAACCGGACGGAGAAACCCCGAGCGCCACCGCCTTCGGACGACGACCAGACCTCCACCGCGCCTTCGATCCTATTCCCCCCTCCATCGATCGAAGCCATCGCGAGCCCCCTGGAAGCCAGCGCCTCCTGCCACCACCGTTCGAAACCCTAGAGCAGCCCCTAGAAGCCAGCGCCTCCTGCCACCACCGTTCGAAACCCCGAGCGCCCCCACCTCCAGCTCCGTCGATCTGCGAAACCCCCCCCCTTCTTCAAAATACTGTAAGTATTTTATGGTATTTTATTTTTATTTTAATTCGTTAAAACTAATTTCGATTTTAGGCATATAAAAACTGTTTTTTTTAAAAAGATTAAAACTGTTTTTTTTAGGTATATAAAAACTGTTTTTTTTATATAAAGAATTTTAAACTGATTTTTTTACAAAATAAAAACTGATTTTTATTAAAAGATTTTAAAACTGATTTTATAAAAGATTTTAAATGATTTTAAAACTGATTTTATAAAAGATTTTAAAACTGATTTTAAATGATTTTAAAACTGATTTTAAAAAGCTATAAAAACTGATTTTGTTTTAAAAGGAAAAATCAGATTTTTATATATTGAAAGTAAAAGGAAAAATCAGATTTTTATATATTGAAAGTAAAAGGAAAAATCAGATTTTGATATATTGAAAGTAAAAGGAAAAATCATATTTTTATATATTGAAAGTCGAGGTAAAAATCATATTTTTATATATTGAAAGTCGAGGTAAAAATCATATTTTTATATATTGAAAGTCGAAATAAAAATCATATTTTTATATATTGAATAGCATCGTAAAAATTCGATTTTTACATGTGTAGAGAATACGGGCGAAAGCGACAGAAAGGCGAAGATTTCTCTAAGGAAGTGTCGTGCAGTTGGATAGCTATTGGTGAGATTTCTAATTTAAAAATATTATATATGTGTGAAATGAAAGTGAATTGCTATTTATAAATATATATCTATATATATACGCCCCTCGTCCACAAACCATGGACGATATTTATTGGTTGAAATTGTTGTGAAAATTGATTGATAGCGAATGATTGTTTGGGATTGTTTGTGATTGATATTGGTTGATTGTGGTTGAAAAATACCCGTTTGTGGTTGAAAAATATTTGGTTGAAACCACATAGGATTAGTTTGTGGAAATGAAATAAATATATACATGCCGCCTGCGTGCGAACTAGATGCATGATCCCCATTGTCAAAAACCGCGAGGTTTTAAGGTAGAGCGAGGAGCCGTACTAGGGACGGTGCCGGTTTAACTACCCTGCCGTTATGCTGCCGAAATTTTGAATAATATTCGTGTGTTTGAATTATTTTCATATGCTTAAACTATATTTATTCATTGTATAGAAAACATTCATGTGTTGAATTGATATTCATTCGTTGTTTAGAAATTCATGTGTTGAATGGTATTCATATTTTGAAATAAATTGTTCAATAATAAAAATCACATTTTTATCTATATATAGAAACTATAGAAAACATTCATGTGTTGAATTGATATTCATTCGTTGTTTAGAAATTCATGTGTTGAATGGTATTCATATTTTGAAATAAATTGTTCGATAATAAAAATCACAATTTTATCTATATATAAAAACTATAGAAAACATTCATGTGTTGAATTGATATTCATTCGTTGTTTAGAAATTCATGTGTTGAATGGTATTCATATTTTGAAATAAATCGTTCGATAATAAAAATCACATTTTTATCGATATATAAAAACTATAGAAAACATTCATGTGTTGAATTGATATTCATTCGTTGATTAGAAATTCATGTGTTGAATGGTATTCATATTTTGAAATAAATCGTTCGATAATAAAAATCACATTTTTATCTATATATAGAAACTATAGAAAACATTCATGTGTTGAATTGATATTCATTCGTTGTTTAGAAATTCATGTGTTGAACGGTATTTATATTTTGAAATAAATTGTTCGATAATAAAAATCACATTTTTATCTATATATAGAAACTATAGAAAACATTCATGTGTTGAATTGATATTCATTCGTTGATTAGAAATTCATGCGTTGAATGGTATTCATATTTTGAAAATAATCGTTCGATAATAAAAATCACATTTTTATCTATATATAGAAACTATAGAAAACATTCACGTGCTGAATTGTTATTCATTCGTTGATTAGAAATTCATGTGTCGAATGGTATTCATATTTTGAAATAAATTGTTTGATAATAAAAATCACCTTTTATCGACTATATGAACTATATAGAAAAGTAGTGTTTTGAAATGAATTGTTTTACAATAAAAATCACATTTTTATTGTATGCATAAATCGTTGAAATGTGAAGTGTTAAAAATAGCCACTTGTTCAAAATAAACATATATGAGTTGAAATATTCATTAATTAACTAATGAAATGATTTGCACCTATGTATGTAACATTAGAATAAATGGTGTCTTTAAACCAAACAGAAATCAAATATGAAGTTGAATAGAAAAGGATAAATGATAAGAACTGTATATATATGTATATGCATATTCATTGAACAGGTTATAGCAAAGGGGCTAGAGAAGAGGAATAAAATTTTGTGCCCGACAAATAGGTACACGTTTACTGCTTTGTTTGGGTGATGATTTTATGAGCCTGTTGGCTAGCCGCTTGGCTTTTTCTTTTTCTTTTTGAGATTAGAAGGACCGGGACGCTATTTGCGATTTCCCGATTCTCCCGGTGTTGGGGAGGTTATGGCGAAATTTTTCCAAAATTTAAGGCGTTAGAAAAATATTTGAAGTTAAAACGATATTGGAATTGTTGAATGAACTATATTTATATAAATATAAATGAAATTAAAACGAAACGAAGCCGTGCAGTTCGTATTTTGAAAACGTGATTTCAAACAACTAATGCGGGAAATCCGACCAGTGGATTTTCTCGAAACCTCAACCGTCGGGTTCGCCTTGGAATAATCTTTCCAACGACACCAACCTTGTAAAAATCCAACGGTTGGATTGTCTGGAATGTTTAATTCAAATCTGAAGAAAAACAGCGCCAGAAACGATTATATTTATTTATATATATAAATATAATTATATTTAATCGAATAACGACGCTGCAGTGCGTATTTTGAAATCGAAATTTCAAACGATTGTACCGGGAGATCCGACCGTCGGATTTTCCCGAAACTGGAACCGTTGGATTCGTTTTGAAAAGACCTTTCTAATGATGTAAATTTTGTGAAGATCCAACGGTTAGATTTTCAGATATGTGTAAATCAAATCTGAAGAAAAACAGCGCCACGGCCGCTTATGGCCCGAAGCGTCGTTTTGAATAAATTGGCTATTTTAAAGTAAATAAAAATAGCGATAAATAGTTATAAAATACCATAAACAAAATGGAGTGGAAATAAACTGAATTTGCTTGATTTATGTGATATTTGATGGTTGAATGTGTTTGGTGTGAAAATTACATTAAAGAACAGAATTGGTGTTGTCGAATAATTTAACCATTGAAATAAATCGAATTGAAACTCTAAATATACGTGGATTATTCGAAAAGGCCGAGTTAATTCTCATTTCGAATAATTGATCGACGATTGAAATTCGAAGATGAAGACGACGGTCGAAGACCGGAGATCTTCACCTCGTTTGGATGGTAACCGAGGTCCTGATTGGGAGGCATCCCGAAATATGGATAATGAGTGGTGATCGTTCAGACGTACGTGTTGATCGAAGGGTTTGCGAGGTATTTAGTGCCTCCGGTTTCGTTCAGACCCAGAACGGACTTGTAAATGGATCGTGTGTATGACATTGGAGTTTATTCTGTGTTGATTGATTCCTATTAAATATACATCTGTTTCGCAGCGGAGAATTTATTCTTTTGCTTAACGCCCTTCTCTGAGACGCACGAGCTCAGAGGTTGTATATCGATGGACGTCAGTCGCATGGCATGAATTGCCTGTGTGGCATGCTAAGATGCAGTGATCAGGGCTTCTGTTGAAAAGCAAGGTCTTGTGGTGATGATCAAAGCACCGCCTGTGTGGCGTAGCTTTGTGTGAACGTGAATTCGCGAGCCTCACACCCCGGTATGAACCTAAAACGGGAGGAAGGACCTCAGGGAGGACGTGCGTTTCTTTCTAGCTAGGGTGGTGTCAGTGACCTACCAGCCCTGACATTTATGTACTTTTCACCTATGTGGTTGTTGCTGTTGCGAGGCGCCTCGGTTTGATCGGACGATCCGGGTCCGATGGAGTCATTCGTTGGCTCGTTTACGCCCCAAAGGGCGAGGAAACGCATTGTTCAGGAATTTTAATCCTCATCGGTGGACCGGCCCTGACGATCCAAAGGCTTGACTGAGTACTTGCCTGAGGGGCGGGCTAGAGCGTCTCGAATTCGGTAAGGACTATCTTTTGCCTTGGTTCATGATGGAAATCCAATTTCCAAATGCGTGACGATGCGGTTTCGATTGTATATATACATTTGGCGACATAGTGGCATGGGACGCTCATGTCGTCTATGATTGATAGTTATGATTTGAAATTGTTCTCAAAACATATAAACACTAGCAATAATATCAATTGCCTTTGTTTTATTCGAATCAAGCATATTTTGGCCGTTATAAGGTAAAAACTCTATCCTCCGGTTTGCGTTGCATTGTGTGATGGGAACTGAGTCTTAAAACGGCTTCATTTTTATAAAAAGCATAGCGATGTTTAAAAGAAAGATTTGTTTTAAAGCACTGGCAATCCGATGGAGTAAACCCGTTCCACGAAAGTGGCGTGGTCCTGTGATTAGCCAAATTATATATGTGTTGAGTAGATTTCTCATACCAGTCCCATGACTGACTCGTAGTTTGTTTCACTTTCAAACTCGGGTGCCCCTTTTTCTACACGGGCAGCCTTGTATTCAGGTTTAGCTGGTTCTTTCTGGATAGCTGGAGCTGAAGATGGATTCTATCATTTATTTCTTTTTATGCTGTTCAGCTCCTATTGTACATATTTTGTTTATTTCCGCTGTAGACATTTATGTATAGCTGAACTGTATTTGTAATAAGTAAGATCCTGTATACTGTGTAACTCTGATGATTACTTTTTTCCAGTATATTTTGTTGTTCATTATCTGGTGTATTTATTTAATTCTGTTCTGCTATTATATGTTTCTGTGTTATATTCCAAAGATAACCTTGTTTCCGTGAGAACGGGAAATCGGGTCGTCTCACTTGGGCACCAAGAAACCTACTTATTCGATGCAAACATCAAAGTTTCACTTATATTTTGAAACTTTCTTGATCTTATTGCCACGGATCCAGTGTACAAGTGGTAATATGCAAATGATGAGTGTTATAGATGCTTTAAATTGTAGAATAGCAAACATACGGCAGTGTTTTACATGATTACTTAGTCTCTAAGAAACCTGCTAAGTCAATATGAAAATATGAATATTCTACTAATACTTGCAAACTTTTTCGTCTTATTCACACAAATTCTACTCCCAAAGTCGAAACGTGTTTGTAGAAACACTGTTATTTAATGATGAGTATTATATGTATTTGAAATGGTAGAGTTTCAAACATGCTGCAGTGTTTTACCTGATTATTTGAGCACCAAGGAACCTACTTATTCAATGCAAACATCAGAATTTCACTTATAATTTGAAACTTTCTTGATCTTATTGGCGCGGATCCAGGGTCCAAAAGATAATATGCAAATGATGAGTGTTATAGATGCTTTAAAATGTAGAATAGCAAACATGCGGCAGTGTTTTACCTGATTAATTAGTCACTAAGCAACATGCTCATTCAACATGAAAATATGAATATTCTACTAATATTTGAAAACTTTTTCGTCTTATTCACACAAATTCTACTCACAAGACGAAACATATTTTTAAAAATACTATTATTTAATGATGAGTATTGTATGTATTTGAAATGGTAGAGTTTCAAACATGCAGTGGTGTCTTACCTGGTTACTTAAGCACCAAAAAACCTACTTATTCAATGCAAACATCAAAGTTTAACTTATATTTTGAATCTTTCTTGAACTTGTTGCCGCGGATCCAGGGTCCAAACGGTAATATGCAAATGATGAGTGTTATAGATGCTTTAAAATGTAGAATAGCAAACATGCGGTTGTGTTTTACCTGATTTCTTACTCACTAAGCAACCTGCTCATTCAATATGAAAATATGAATATTCTACTAATATTTGAAAACTTTTTTGTCTTTTTCACACAAATTCTACTCCCAAAGTCGAAACGTGTTTTTAAAAACACTATTATTTAAAGATGAGTATTATATGTATTTGAAATGGTAGAGTTTCAAACATGCTGCAGTATTTTACCGGATTACTTAAGCACCAAGAAACCTACTTAATCGATGCAAACATCAAAGTTTGACTTATATTTTGAAAATTCCTTGATGTTATTGGCGCGGATCCAGGGTCCAAATGGTAATACGAAAATGATGAGTCTTATTGATGCTTTAAAATGTAGAATAACAAACATGTAGAAGTGTTTTACCTGATTACTTCGTCACTAAGCAACCTGCTCAGTTAATATGAAAATATGAATCTTCTACTGATATTTGAAAACTTTTTCGTCTTATTCACACAAATTCTACTCCCAATGTCGAAAGGTATTTTTAAAAACACTATTATTTAATGATGAGTATTATATGTATTTGAAATGGTAGAGTTTCAAACATGCGGCAGTGTTTTACCTGATTACTTGAGCACCAAGAAACCTACTTATTCAATGCAAACATCAAAGTTTCACCTATATTTTGAAACTTTCTTGATCTTATTGGCGCGGATCCAGGGTCCAAATGGTAATATCCAAATGATGAGTGTTATAGATGCTTTAAAATGTAGAATAACAAACATGCTGCGGTGTTTTACCTGGTTACTTGATCACTAAGCAACCTGCTCAGTCAAAATGAAAATATGAATATTCTACTAATATTTGAAACATTTTTCGTATTATTCACACAAATTCTACTCCCAAAGTCGAAACGTGTTTCTAAAAACACTATTATTTAATGATGAGTATTATATGTATTTGAAATGGTCGAGTTTCAAACATGCGGCAGGGTTTTAACTGATTACTTGATCACCAAGAAACCTACTTATTCGATGCAAACATCAAAGTTTCACTTATATTTTGAAACTTTTTTGATCTTATTGGCGCGGATCCAGGGTCCAAACGGTAATATGCAAATGATGAGTGTTATAGATGCTTTAAAATGTAGAATAGCAAACATGCGGCAGCGTATTACCCGATTACTTAGTCACAAAGCAACCTGCTTAGTCAATATGAAAATATGAATATTCAACTAATTTTTGAAAACATTTTCGTCTTATTCACACAAATTCTACTCCCAAAGTCGAAACGTGTTTGTAAAAACACTATTATTTAATGATGAGTATTATATGTATTTGAAATGGTAGAGTTTCAAACATACGGCAGTGTTTTACCGGATTACTTGAGCACCAAGAAACCTACTTATTCGATGCAAACATCAAAGTTTCACTTATATTTTGAAACTTTCTTGATCTTATTGGCATGGATCCAGGGTACAAACGGTAATATGCAAATGATGAGTGTTATAGATGCTTTAAAATGTAGAATAACAAACATGCGGCAGTGTTTTACCTGATTACTTAGTCAATAAGCAACCAGCTCGATCAATATGAAAATTTGAAAATTCTACTAATATTTGAAAACTTATTCGTCTTATTCACACAAATTCTACTCCCAAAGTCGAAACTTGTTTTTAAAAACACTATTATTTAATGATGAATATTATATGTATCTGAAATGGTTGAGTTTCAAACATGTGGCAGTGTTTTACCTGATTACTTGAGCACCAAGAAACCTACTTATTCGATGCAAACATCAAAGTTTCATATATATTTTGAAACTTTCTTGATCTTATTGGCGCGGATCCAGGGCCCAAACGGTAATATGCAAATGTTGAGTGTTATAGATGCTTTAAAATGTAGAATAGAAAACATGCGGTAGTGTTTTACCTGATTACTTAGTCACTAAGCAACATGTTCAATCAATATGAAAATATGAATATTCTACTAATATTTGAAAACTTTTTCGTCAAATTCACACAAATTCTACTCCCAAAATCGAAACGTGTTTTTAAAAATACTATTATTTAATGATGAGTATTATATGTATTTGAAATGGTAGAGTTTCAAACATGCGGTAGTGTTTTACCTGATTACTTGGGCACCAAGAAACCTACTTATTCGATGCAAACATCAAAGTTTCACTTATATTTTGAAACTTTCTTGATCTTATTTCCACGGATCCAGTGTCCAAATGGTAATATGCAAATGATGAGTGTTATAGATGCTTTAAAATGTAGAATAGCAAACATACGGCAGTGCTTTACCTGATTACTTAGTCACTAAGAAACCTGCTAAGTCAATATGAATATTCTACTAATATTTGCAAACTTTTTCGTCTTATTCACTCAAATTCTACTCCCAACGTCGAAACGTGTTTGTAGAAACACTGTTATTTAATGATGAGTATTATATGTATTTGAAATGGTAGAGTTTCAAACATGCGGCAGTGTTTTACCTGATTATTTGAGCACCAAGGAATCTACTTATTCAATGCAAACATCAAAATTTCACTTATAATTTGAAACTTTCTTGATCTTATTGGCGCGGATCCAGGGTCCAAAAGGTAATATGCAAATGATGAGTGTTATAGATGCTTTAAAATGTAGAATATCAAACATGCGGCAGTGTTTTACCTGATTAATTAGTCACTAAGCAACATGCTCAGTCAACATGAAAATATGAATATTCTACTAATATTTGAAAACTTTTTCGTCTTATTCACACAAATTCTACTCACAAGACGAAACATATTTTTAAAAATACTATTATTTAATGATGAGTATTGTATGTATTTGAAATGGTAGAGTTTCAAACATGCAGTGGAGTTTTACCTGATTACTTAAGCAACAAAAAACCTACTTATTCAATGCAAACATCAAAGTTTCACTTATATTTTGAATATTTCTTGAACTTATTGCCGCGGATCCAGGGTCCAAACGGTAATATGCAAATGACGAGTGTTATAGATGCTTTAAAATGTAGAATAGCAAACATGCGACAGTGTTTTACCTGATTTCTTAGTCACTAAGCAACCTGCTCAGTCAATATGAAAATATGAATATTCTACTAATATTTGAAATCTTTTTTGTCTTTTTCACACAAATTCTACTCCCAAAGTCGAAACGTGTTTTTAAAAAGACTATTATTTAAAGATGAGTATTATATGTATTTGAAATGGTAGGGTTTCAAACATGCTGTAGTATTTTACCGGAATACTTAAGCACCAAGAAACCTACTTAATCGATGCAAACATCAAAGTTTGACTTATATTTTGAAAATTCCTTGATCTTATTGGCGCGGATCCAGGGTCCAAATGGTAATATGAAAATGATGAGTGTTATAGATGCTTTAAAATGTAGAATAACAAACATGTAGAAGTGTTTTACCTGATTACTTCGTCACTAAGCAACCTGCTCAGTTAATATGAAAATATGAATCTTCTACTAATATTTGAAAACTTTTTCGTCTTATTCACACAAATTCTACTCCCAAAGTCGAAACGTATTTTTAAAAACACTATTATTTAATGATGAGTATTATATGTATTTGAAATGGTAGAGTTTCAAACATGCGGCAGTGTTTTACCTGATTACTTGAGCACCAAGAAACCTACTTATTCGATGCAAACATCAAAGTTTCACCTATATTTTGAAACTTTCTTGATCTTATTGGTGCGGATCCAGGGTCCAAATGGTAATATGCAAGTGATGAGTGTTATAGATGCTTTAAAATGTAGAATAACAAACATGCTGCAGTGTTTTACCCGGTTACTTGATCACTAAGCAACCTGCTCAGTCAATATGAAAATATGAATATTCTACTAATATTTGAAACCTTTTTCGTCTTATTCACACAAATTCTACTCCCAAAGTCGAAACGTGCTTCTTAAAACACTATTATTTAATGATGAGTATTTTATGCATTTGAAATGGTAGAGTTTCAAACATGCGGCAGGGTTTTAACTGATTACTTGATCACCAAGAAACCTACTTATTTGATGCAAACATCAAAGCTTCACTTATATTTTGAAACTTTTTTGATCTTATTGGCGCGGATCCAGGGTCCAAACGGTAATATGCAAATGATGAGTGTTATAGATGCTTTAAAATGTAGAATAGCAAACATGCTGCAGAGTTTTACTTGATTACTTTGTCACTAAACAACCTACTTAGTCAATATGAAAATATGAATATTCTACTAATATTCGAAATGTTTTTCATTTTATTCACACAAATTCTACTCCCAAAGTCGAAATGTGTTTTAAAAAACACTATTATTTAATGATGAGTATTATATGTATTTGGAATGGTAGAATTACAAACATGCGGTAGTGTTTTACCTGATTACTTGAGCACCAAGAAACCTACTTATTCGATGCAAACATTAAAGTTTCACTTATATTTTGAAACTTTCTTGATCTTATTGGCATGGATCCAGGGTTCAAACGGTAATATGCAAATGATGAGTGTTATAGACGCTTTAAAATGTAGAATAGCAAAGATGCGGCTGTGTTTTACCTGATTACTTAGTCACTAAGCAACCTACTCAGTCAGTATGAAAATATGAATATTATACTAATATTTGAAAACTTTTTCGTCTTATCCACACAAATTCTACTCCCAAAATCGAAACGCGTTTTTAAAAACACTATTATTAAATGATGAGTATTATACGTATTTGAAATGGTAGAGTTTCAAACATCCGAAAGTGTTTTACCTGATTACTTGAGCACCGAGAAACCTACTTATTCGATGCAAACATCAAAGTTTCACTTATATTTTGAAACTTTCTTGATCTTATTAGCGCGGATCCAGGGACCAAACGGTAATATGCAAATGATGAGTGTTATGGATGCTTTAAAATGTAGAATAGCAAACCTGCGGCAGTGTTTTACCTGATTACTTAGTAACTTAGAAACTTGCTCAGTCAATATGAAAATATGAATACTCTACTAATATTTGGAAACTTTGTGACGATCCCAAAATCCGAGGGGCGGTATTAAGGACAATCATTGGGAAATAACACATTAATCATCATAGCAGAGTACAGATAATAGCAGAAACAATAAATAAAAGGATTTTACATGGATATGGCAGCGGAATCACAACATGTAGGAATATCAGAATAGCATAACGTGGGATATAACTTAGTAAATAAAAAGGAAAGTGATCAGTCATCATCGCCAGAGGCGGAATACATACATGCAGTGAGACATAATAAGGGTATCAGTCTACATCGCCGAAGGCGGAATACATATACATATAATAAGAAATACGGAAAGTAAATCAGTCTGCATCGCCAGTGGCGGAATCATAATGTAAGTATAGTAATGGAGGAAAAAGTCAAAGTCATCTCTGTGAAGTCAGCCTCGCCATGACCAAAAATGCACTCTATGCAGCAGTGCAGAACCAAAAACCACCTGTCACCTGTGTACTAGGCTGCCCATGTGAAAATAAGGGCACCCGCGTTTGCAAAGTGAAACAAACAACGAGTCGGTTATGGGGACTGGTATGAGGAATCTATTTAATAATTTAACAACAATAATAGCAAATCATAGGACCACGCCACTTTCGCGGAACGGGTTTACTCCAGTGATTGCAAGTGCATTTAAAACAAAGTAAATTCTTTTAAAACAACGCGATGCTTTTAGAAAGAATGAAGCATTATAAGACTCAGGTCCCATCACACAATGCAACGCAAGCCGGGGGATAGAGTTTTACCTTATAATAGCCAAATATGCTTGATACGTATAAAGCGAAATCATTTGATATTATTACTATTGCATATATGTTTCAAAAACGAATAGCATCATAAATATCAATCATAGAAAGCATAAGTGTCCCATGCCACTATGTCATCATATATAAGTTACAATCGAATCCGTTATCTCGTATTGGAAATTGGATTTCCGTCATGAGACGAGGCAAGAGGCAAGCTCCTCTCCGCTTCGAAACACTCTAGCAAATGCCTCGGGACTACACACTCTGGGTAACCCCTGGATGCTTCAGGGCCGGTCCTCACTTACGTTAGAGGATTATTTATTCCTGAACACACGTTTCCCGGTCCTTACAGACCTATAATCGAGGCGCCTCGCATTCCAACAACCACAAAGGTGAAAAGTAGATAAATATGTCAGGGCTGGTAAGTCACTGACACCACCATAGCTAGAAAGAAACGTCGTGCTCTCCCTGCAGTCCGTATCCCGTTTTTAACTCATACCGGGGTGTGAGGTTCGCGAATTTACGAAATACACAAAGCTAGGCCATGTAGACCTTGCTTTGATCATCATCCACAAAACTTTGCTTTGCAACAGAAGCCTTGATCACAGCATCTTGGCATGCCACATAGGCAGTCCAATCCATACGACTGATTTCCATCGATATATAACCTCTAAGCTCATACGTCTCAGAGAAGGGCGTTAAGAAAAAGAATAAATTCTCCGCCGCCAAACAGATATATATTTAACAGAGATCAATCAGTATAGAACAAAATCCAATGTCAGACACACAGTCCATTTACAAGTCCGTCCTGGGTCTGAACGAAACCGGAGGCGTCAAATTCCTCGCAAATCCGTACAATCAACACATACGTTCAGACGGCTACTACTTCCGTCCCCTTCCGGTAGCTACTCCGGTTAGGAACCTCAGTAGCGCCCATCCAACCGATAGGAAGATCGTCGGTCTTGAATCGTCTTTGCATTTTCCAATTCGAATCGCTCGATAAATTATTTGAAATGAGGGTTAGCTCGGCCTTTTCAAATAATTTACGTCATTAGAATTTAAATCGATTCATTTTAGGGTTGTATTATTCGACATCCATCTTTCGGTTCTTTAGTGTTATTTTCATGTCATACACATACAACCATCAAATATCAAACAATTCAAGCACAATTGGTTTATTTGCAACCTATGTTGCTTATAATATTTTATAGCGATTTTTCGCCATTTTTATTTATTTAAAAATGGCCATATTTAAATAAACGACGTTTCAGGTCGTGTGCACTGGCGCTATTTTTCTCCTAATTTGTTTTACACATATCGGAAAATCTAACCGTTGGAATTTTACAAAGTCTATATCAGTGGGAAGATATTCCCAAAGCGAACCCAACGGTTACAGTTTCGTGAGAATCCGACGGTCGGATCTTCCACACTAGTCGTTTGAAGTTACGGTTTCAAAATTCGAACTGCAGCGTCGTCATTCGATTTATTTTAATTATATTTATATATAAATATAAACGATTCTGGCGTTGTTTTTCTTCAGATTTGAATTAAACATTCCGGACAATCAAACTGTTGGATTTTTTCAAGGTTGGTGCCGTTGGAAAGATATTTCCAAGGCGAACCCAGCGGTTGCGGTTTCGGGAAAATCCGATGGTTGGATTTCTCGTACTAACCGTTTCAAATTACGATTCCGAAACGCGAACTGCATGGCCTCTATTCCTTTTAATTATATTTATATTTATATATATAAATATAGTTCATTCTATTTTTTCAACTATAGTTAATTTTATATTTTCAACCTCGTTTTCACTTCAAATATTTCACTAACGCCTTAATATTTCGAAAAATTTCGCCATAACCTCCTTTGTACGGGGAGGGGTTTGGAAATTTATTGGGCCGTATTAGGTACCCAATAAATCCTAAAAAGCATTCACATATTTATAGTGATATATTCTGGTGTTTACGGGGGAGCATGTACTGATAATCACTCCAGAGAATAAATTCTCGTCACCCCGTTTCCGTGTGGAAATAAATAGTCCATGTGCCGTATCTAATAACTAGAGCGACGTGATTATTGTCAACTCCAGACCCGTGTGGGGTTTTTATTAATCTGGCAATTTATCGTTATATTTTATATTGTCCATATCAGTCATCAGTTCAACTTGTAGTACATAGTCATCGCCATACAAGCCTCTTGCTTGTATGGTAAATCTTCCACCTCGTCACACAAGCTCCCATTGCTTATGTGGAATATGATGAAGTATGCCTATCGTCAAGAAGTATGCCATGTAGTGTAGTTCAAAATTAATTGTTACTATCCTATGGCGTTGTTTATTATTACACACAGAAAAACCAGCACTCCGCATCCAATGGCATTCACAGGAGTTGATATATAATAAAATTGCGCAGCCAACTCATCAAGGTTTACCTATTTGTCGGGCACGCAAATAATTTCTTTACTCTACAGCTAATCCATTTTTCTTGTTCAACACATGTATATATATGCAGAACAAAGCTAATAATAATACTTCTAGCAAACTATTATTTATTTCAACACGTGTGTATTTTTAACTAAGCGTATACATGATAAAAGGAATATTTTTATCATCAAAAATATTTATTCGACACGTGTGTATTTTTAACTAAGCGTATACATGATAAAAGGAATATTTTTATCATCAAAAATATTTATTCGACACGTGTGTATTTTAACTAAGCGTATACATGATAAAAGGAATATTTTTATCATCAAAAATATTTATTCGACACGTGTGTATTTTTAACACTTCTTATACACTATAAAAATATAGTTTTCATTGTCGATTCATTTTATTTTTAAAAGATGATAACATTCAACACATGAACTTCAACTCAACGAATGAATTGGAATTCAACACATGAATATTCTATATCGTTTGTATATATATAAAAATCTGATTTTTATTGCTAAAGCCATTTGCTTAAATTCAAATAATATTCAACACATGAATTTCAACTCAACGAATGAATTGCAACTCAACACATGAATATTCTATATAGTTTGTGTATTTATAAAAATGTGATTTTTATCGCTAAAGCCATTTGTTTAAATTCAAATAATATTCAACACATGAATTTCAACTCAACGAATGAATTGCAACTCAACACATGAATATTCTATATAGTTTGTATATTTATAAAAATGTGATTTTTATCGCTAAAGCCATTTGTTTAAATTCAAATAATATTCAACACATGAATTTCAACTCAACGAATGAATTGCAACTCAACACATGAATATTCTATATAGTTTGTATATTTATAAAAATGTGATTTTTATTGCTAAAGCAATTTGCTTAAATTCAAATAATATTCAACACATGAATTTCAACTCAACGAATGAATTGCAACTCAACACATGAATATTCTATATAGCATAAGTAAATAATTTCAATGAATGAAAATTATTCTAACACATAAATATTTCAGAAAATTTCGGCAGCATAACGGCGGGGTAGTTAAAACCGGGACCGTCCCTAGTATGGCTCCTCGCTCCACCTTAAAACCTCGCGGTTTTTGACAATGGGGATCATGCATCTAGTTCGCACGCAGGCGGCATGTTTTATTTTCAATTCCACAATCCTATTCTATTTTGTTTCAACCACAAGAGGGTATTTTTCAACCACAAAGGTATTTTTCAACCATAATATCAACCACAAACAATTATTTCCAACCATTCGTCAAACCATATGATATCACGTCAATCACAAGCAATAAATATCGTCCATGGTCTGTGGACGAGGGGAGTGTATATATATATATATATAGTATAATAATTCACTTGCATTTCATCATAATTCAAAGCATATATGTTTCAAACAACGCTTGTATAATTTATACATCGCTAATATAACTTATACTACACATGTACATGAGGTATACAATGCGTATATAATTTACACTTCTCTTATATAATTTATACAACGCGATTTCATTCAAACAAATAGTTTAGATTCCTCACATTGGTTATTTCGGTGCTAAAAATCATAGGAAGGTCAGAATAATCCGCGACTTCTTCTAGAATGTAGAGAGCCTCCTTGCGGTCACGGTGTCTCCTGTTTCATCGAATTTCGTTAAAGAACGAAAAAGATATTATTTTTCAAAGCTTTGCAACGCTTTATAGTGTTAAAACAGTTTAAAATTATATAAGCCGTTAGTTTTCAAACCTGCTCAATTCTAGGTTTGGATTTTTCTCTTGATTCGTAGCTCTATAGGATGATCAGACTGTTGGACGTCGTCGAGAGAGGGAAGAGCTTTCCGGTGCTGGTAGTTTGAGGGGGTGCGACGGCGAATCGAGGCGGCGGCGGCTCTGGGAAGGCGACGACTTCCTCTACGTCGTTCAGGCGAAGGAGCTGACGAAAGGGGGCGGCGTTGGGTCGGATGTGGAGAGGAGGCGAAGGGCTGTCGACTGGTGGTGATGGCGCGGCCTAGCGTCGCCTGTGGCGATCGGAAAAGGGACGAGAAGCTTCGAGCAACGTGGATCGTCCAGAGCAGGGTGGCGGCTAGGGTTCCGTGGTTTTAATTTTTTTTTTTAAAAGTAAATTTCCTATTGGCCAGAATTTATAGAAAATTTTTAAATAGTGTTTTTGCTAACGGACTCCTTTTTAAACCCAACGACTGTCGCCCCTAGCTAAATACCCCCATTCCGGGCACAATGGGATATGTTTCGTTGGCCATTTCGACTGTTACAGTCAGTTATTTTTCAAATTAAAATATAAAACATTCGATATTTAATTTAATCGTACATTTCAATTTGCCAGGGCCACAAACTGTATCGAAAAATTCCAGAAAAATAAATATAGCTTTGTTTTGACGATACGGTCCTAACAAAACCAGTTTCGTCGAATTCTGAGCTCGTTTGAAAAACGGCCATTTTTAGGTCGACCCATTTTAACAGAATTTGACCAAACACGTTATCTTTTGCCCCGCTCACATACTAGCTTCAAAAATTACGAAATTTTAAACTTAGCAATAATTTGACATCCCGGACCCAACAAAAGTGGTTTCGTCGAATTCCGAGGTCGTATGCAAAATCTCAATTTTCAAGGGCTATATATACTATATAGCGACCTTTCTGAAAATTCATTTGACCATAACTTTTGATTTCCGCTATGAAATTTCGATTTTTCAGATTCTTTAGAAAGGTATTGATAAACAGATTTAAATATTTTCAGTTTCGTCAAAATCCGTTATATTTTCCACCCGGTACAGTTAGACAAAGTTTGTATTCAAATTTTCAAATAGCCATACCATACCAAATTCTATATTTGATTGAAATATGCTATTTCAACTATTCAAATTTCTTGGTAATAACCTAATTTAAAAATTTTAAACTGGTTCACATTTTCCGGGTTATTACAATCTCCCCCACTTAAAACTTTTCGTCCTCGAAAAGGAAATAAAAGTTAAGCAGGAAATAAAATGTAAATGCAAAGTATTGCAAAGGTACCTTGCACCGGAGTTAGTCGGAGATGTCCACTCCGCATTTGGGATAGGCTTGTTTAATGCTTTCCTCAGTCTCCCAAGTACAGTCTCTAGGATCACTACTCCACTGCACTTTGACTAAATAAATCTTTTTCCTCCTTAGCTCTCTAGTTTCTTTGCCAACTATCTTCAATGGCTCTCTCTTGAGTGCTAATTCTGGAGTTATGTCAATATCATGTTGTGCTGCTTCTTCCACAATAAGGTCGGGATCATGAACATGTTTTCTGAGTTGAGATACGTGGAACACATCATGTACACCAAGCAACCAATTGGGTAATGAAACCCTATATGCAAGAGTTCCAATCCTTTCAAGTATAGGAAAGGGACCAATAAATCTCGGTGCCAACTTCCCAGTCTTGCCAAATCTGATTACTCCTCGCATTGGAGGAACTCTTAAATAAACATAATCGCCAACGACAAATGATATATCCCTTCTTCTCGCATCAGCATAACTTTTCTGTCGGCTCTGTGCGGTTTTCAATCGCTTCTTAATGAAATCGACTTTATCCGATGCTTCTTGAATCATATCGGGCCCTAACACAAGTCTGTTGCCAGGTTCTACCCAACATGCGGGAGATCTGCACGGTCAACCGTATATTGCTTCAAATGGAGACATTCCCAAACTTGCTTGATAGCTATTGTTGTAAGAGAATTCGGCTAAATGTAAATGATCTTCCCATGAGCCTCCAAAATCGATAACGCAAGCTCGCAATAGATCTTCTAAAATTCTATTCACCCGCTCAGTTTGGCCATCTGTCTGAGGGTGATAAGCGGTGCTTAGATTCAATTTGGTTCCCAATTCTGTCTGGAATGCCTCCCAGAATTTGCTAGTGAACAGGGGATCTCTATCGCTGACTATACTGAGCGGTACTCCATGAAGTTTAACTATTTCTTTGAAGTAAATCTGTGCCAGACTTTGAGCCGTTCTGTTGGATCGGACAGGTATGAAATGGGCAGTCTTCGTGAAGCGATCTACGCTTACCCATATACTGTCGTTTCCTTTTCTAGTTCGAGGCAAGCCATCGATGAAATCCATCGAGATTTGTTCCCACTTCCATCCTGGAATTTCTAATGGTTGTAATAACCCAGCCAATTTCTGCTGATCACTCTTAACTAGCTGACAAGTGGAGCATCTGCTAACATATATTGAAATATCTCTTTTCATAGCCTTCCACCAGAATGTGCGCTTGATATCGTTATACATTTTGCTCACACCGGGATGGATACTTAGTTTGGACTTGTGGCACTCATCAAGTATTTCTCTTCTGAGCTGTGGGATTCCAGGCACACAAATTCGCCCTTTTAATCTTAGAACCCCTTGGCTATCAAGGCTAAAATCTGAGGGTTTTCCTTCTTGGATCCGCTGGCTAATCCTTTTAATGAATTCATCGTCCTTCTGCAGAATAGTAATCTTATCTTCTAAGGAAGAAGTAATGATAAAACTGGCAATGATTTCATTCTTTCTGCTGAGAGCATCTGCTACAACATTGGCTTTCCCTGGAGTGTATAGAATTTCAAAATCGTATGCCGCAAGGAATTCTAACCAACGCTGTTGCCTCAGGTTTAAATCTTTCTGAGTGAACAGATATTTCAAGGATTGATGATCGGTGTATAGTTCGAATTTCTCACCCAATAAATAATGCCTCCATATTCTTAAAGCAAACACGATAGCTAATAGCTCAAGATCATGAGTAGCATAGTTTCTTTCATGCGGCTTTAGTTGACGGCTGGCATAAGCGATCACTTGGCCTTTTTGCATTAGTACTGCGCTTAGCCCTCTAATAGAAGCATCTGTCCATACAGTCATGTCTTGGTTGCCTTCTATAATGGTCAATACTGGAGCGGTTGTCAACTTCAGTTTCAGCTCCTGGAAAGCTTCTTCACATTCGGGAGTCCATTTGAATTTCTCATGCTTCTTTGTAAGCTTTGTCAATACACCAGATATCTTTGAAAAATCCTGAACGAATTTCCGATAGTAACTAGCTAATCCAAGGAAACTTCGAACTTCGGTGGGCGTAGTAGGTTGTTTCCAGTTCTGAATCGCTGTAATTTTGCTTGGGTCTACAGCAATTCCTTATTTTGATACCAAATGTCCTAGGAATTTAACTTCATTCTGCCAGAAGACACACTTAGATAATTTAGCTTTCAGGACGTTTCTCCTTAGAATTTTCAACACTTGTTCTAAATGTTTTGCATGCTCTTCTTCCGACTTAGAGTAAATTAGAATGTCATCGATGAAGACTAGAACGAATTTATTCAACACACCACGGAACACTCTGTTCATAAGATCAACGAAGTATGCCGGAGCGTTGCACAAGCCGAACGGCATTACTAACCATTCGTAGAATAAATCGGGACCCCTGAAGGTTGTCGAAGGAACACAGTCTTCGGCTATACGCAATTGGTGGAAACCTGTAGCTAGGTCCATTCTGGAGAATACTGTTGCTCCATTTAATTGATCTAACAGATCGTCTATTCGGGGCAAAGGATATTTGTTCTTTAGTGTTTGTTTATTGAGATCTCGGTAATCAACGCAAAGTCTTAGAGTACCGTCTGATTTCGGGACAAATACCAGGCGGCTCCCCAAGCTGAAAAGCTCGGTCTAATTAGACCTTTCCAAAGCAATTCTCGTGTTTGGCTACTTAGCTCTTCTTTTTCTTTCGGGGCCATTCTTCTTATTGGATGTACTACTGGTCGGGCGTTAGGAATTAGATCTATCCTAAATTCAATTTCTCTTTGCGGCGGTAAGTTTTCTACTTCTTCAAACACATCCGCATAATTTTTAATGACCGGTATCTTTTCTATCGAAGGGGTAATAACTTCTAAAGAAGACCAAAATTCTGTTCTATTGATTTCTGAGCCATGACATGGTATATATATAGGTCCAAGCTTCGTTTCGACTTTAACGATTCTTTCAGCACATCTAACTTCGGCCTTATATTTTGTCAACCAGTCCAATCCCAGTATAATATCAAAGTCGAAAAGGTCCATGACAATTACTTTAAAAGAGAATTTGTAGCAAGAATAAGAGACAGGCACTCTACAGTACGAACTGAGACTGACAGAACCTCCTATCGGATTTTGAACTTTAATTGGTTCCATAAGTTTTCCTCTTTTTAATTTTAACTTGTGAACAAGGTTACCAGAAATGAAGCTACGTGATGCACCAGTATCAAAAAGTACAGAAACAGGAATATTTTTAATGGTAAGGGTACCTCCCAAGACATCGGGTTTACCTGATCCATCGGTGATAGCTGGCGGGGTCTTCCCGTCATAGACATGGGCCACCTGTGCATTCTGCTTCAGAGGGCAGTTCCTGCTGTAATGCCCCTTCTTATGGCAGTTGTAGCATTCGGCTGAGTCATTTGCCTTTGGCTTCTTTGGGGCTTTGCATACATTAGAGAAATGACCGGGCTTCCCGCAATTGTAGCAGTTTCCTTTCGGCATCTTTGCGGGTTTTTGAGTAGCGGCCGCGGTAATGCTAGATTCGGGTTGATCGGTTGAAGCCTTGCGCTTATTTCCTGCTTGGCTTTTAGCGCGGTCTTGGCTAGCATGCCTCTCATCCATTTCTTCGTAGTTGCAAGCCATCTCTACTAGTTCTGTAAAGGAGAGTTTGATGTTGCTCATAGCTCTATCATGGTATTTGCGCTTCAGCCCAAATATGAACCTCTTGTTCTTTGCTTTGTTAGTCAAAATCAGCTCTGGATCATAGCGCGATAACTGGGTGAACTTATTTAGATAATCCTGAATAGAGAGGTCACCCTGCTGGAGATTAGCAAACTTCTCTCGCATCCTCTCTAGAGCTTGTTCCGGTACAAACTTCTCTTTGAATAAAGTCTTGAACTGCTCCCAAGTCCGGATAGTACCAGCTGCATCCTCAGAGGTAATGGCGTCCCACCACAACTCTGCTTCCTCCTGAAGGAGCCAAATGCCAAGTCGGGCTTTGTTGTTAGTTCCCATACCCATGCCTTCGAAGATTTTCTCACAGGTTTTCAGCCAAGCTATTGCCTCGGTCACTGTGCCTGTGCCAGTAAAAGGTTTTCCCCCAAGATTTCTGTACCTCTTTGCTACTTTATCTAGCTCAAAGTCTTCTGTTGCTGGTGGCTGAATAATAGGGCCTTCCACTACAACGGGGATATTCCCCCGTCCTCCTGTTGCATCTCCTCGGCCTCCTCTAGCTGCTGCTCCTCGCGTAGCCATCTAAGAGAGCTATATAAGCAAGAAAAGAGTCAAGCTCACAAATTTGATAATTTTCATAAATGATAAAGCAAGGGAATACAAAGAAAGATAATAATGATGTACTGATCAATTGTTTTGCTAATCTGCTTAGCTCATTCTAGAACATTGCTAATCCTATCTCTAATGAGCTACTCGCATTAGAACACTACTGATTCTATTCTAACAAGGTGTTTAATGTGTTAGATCCCGGAACTAAGGTTAACCAAAGCTCTGATACCAACTGTGACGATCCCAAAATCCGAGGGGCGGTATTAAGAATAATCATTGGGAAAAAACACATTAATCATCAAAGCAGAGTACAGATAATAGCAGAAACAATAAATAAAAGGATTTTACATGGATATGACAGCGGAATCACAACATGTAGGAATATCAGAATAGCATAACGTGGGATATAACTTAGTAAATAAAAAGGAAAGTGATCAGTCATCATCGCCAGAGGCGGAATACATACATGCAGTGAAACATAATAAAGGTATCAGTCTACATCGCCGAAGGCGGAATACATATACATATAATAAGAAATACGGAAAGTAAATCAGTCTGCATCGCCAGTGGCGGAATCATAATGTAAGTATAGTAATGGCGGAAAAAGTCAAAGTCATCTCTGTGAAGTCAGCCTCGCCATGAGCCAAAAATGCACTCTATGCAGCAGTGCAGAACCAAAAACCACCTGTCACCTGTGTACTAGGCTGCCCGTGTGAAAATAAGGGCACCCGCGTTTGCAAAGTGAAACAAACAACGAGTCAGTCATGGGGACTGGTATGAGTAATCTATTTAACAATTTAGCAACAATAATAGCAAATCATAGGACCACGCCACTTTCGCGGAACGGGTTTACTCCAGTGATTGCTAGTGCATTTAAAACAAAGTAAATTCTTTTAAAACAACGCGATGCTTTTAGAAAGAATGAAGCCATTATAAGACTCAGGTCCCATCACACAATGCAACGCAAGCCGGGGGATAGAGTTTTACCTTATAATAGCCAAATATGCTTGATACGTATAAAGCGAAATCATTTGATATTATTACTAGTGCATATATGTTTCAAAAACGAATAGCATCATAAATATCAATCATAGACGGCATAAGTGTCCCATGCCACTATGTCGTCATATATAAGTTACAATCGAATCCGTTATCTCGTATTGGAAATTGGATTTCCGTCATGAGTCGAGGCAAGGGGCAAGCTCCTCTCCGCTTCGAGACACTCTAGCAAATGCCTCGGGACTACACACTCTGGGTAACCCCTGGATGCTTCAGGGCCGGTCCTCACTTACGTTAGAGGATTATTTATTCCTGAACACACGTTTCCCGGTCCTTACAGACCTAGTATCGAGGCGCCTCGCATTCTAACAACCACAAAGGTGAAAAGTAGATAAATATGTCAGGGCTGGTAAGTCACTGACACCACCATAGCTAGAAAGAAACGTCGTGCTCTCCCTGCAGTCCGTATCCCGTTTTTAACTCATACCGGGGTGTGAGGTTCGCGAATTTACGAAATACACAAAGCTAGGCCATGTAGACCTTGCTTTGATCATCATCCACAAGACTTTGCTTTGCAACAGAATCCTTGATCACAGCATCTTGGCATGCCACATAGGCAGTCCACTCCATACGATTGATTTCCATCGATATATAACCTCTAAGCTCATATGTCACAGAGAAGGGCGTTAAGCAAAAGAATAAATTCTCCGCCGCCAAACAGATATATATTTAACAGAGATCAATCAGTATAGAACAAAATCCAATGTCAGACACACAGTCCATTTACAAGTCCGTCCTGGGTCTGAACGAAACCGGAGGCGTCAAATTCCTCGCAAATCCGTACAATCAACACATACGTTCAGACGGTTACTACTTTCGTCCCCTTCCGGTAGCTACTCCGGTTAGGAAGCTCAGTAGCGCCCATCCAACCGATACGAAGATCGTCGGTCTTGAATCGTCTTTGCATTTTCCAATTCGAATCGCTCGATAAATTATTTGAAATGAGGGTTAGCTCGGCCTTTTCAAATAATTCACGTCATTAGAATTTAAATCGATTCATTTTAGGGTTGTATTATTCGACATCCATCTTTCGGTTCTTTAGTGTTATTTTCATGTCATACACATACAACCATCAAATATCAAACAATTCAAGCACAATTGGTTTATTTGCAACCTATGTTGCTTATAATATTCTATAGCGATTTTTCGCCATTTTTATTTATTTAAAAATGGCCATATTTAATTAAACGAGGTTTCAGGTCGTGCCGTGGCACTGGCGCTGTTTTTCTCCTAATTTTTTTTACACATATCGGAAAATCTAACCGTTGGATTTTTACAAAGTCTATATCAGTGGGAAGATATTCCCAAAGCGAACCCAACGGTTCCAGTTTCGTGAGAATCCGACGGTCGGGTCTTCCACACTAGTCGTTTGAAGTTACGGTTTCAAAATTCGAACTACAGCGTCATCATTCGATTTATTTTAATTATATTTATATTTATATATAAATATAAAAGATTCTGGCGCTGTTTTTCTTCATATTTGAATTAAACATTCCGGACAATCCAACCATTGGATTTTTTTCAAGGTTGGTGCCGTTGGAAAGATATTTCCAAGGCGAACCCAGCGGTTGCAGTTTCGGGAAAATCCGATGGTCGGATTTCTCGTACTAACCGTTTCAAATTACGATTCCGAAACGCGAACTGCACGGCCTCTATTCCTTTTAATTATATTTATATTTATATATAAAAATATAGTTCATTCTATTCTTTCAACTATAGTTCATTTTATATTTTCAACCTCGTTTTCACTTCAAATATTTCACTAACGCCTTAATATTTCGAAAAATTTCGCCATAACCTCCTTTGTACGGGGAGGGGTTTGGAAATTTATTGGGCCGTATTAGGTACCCAATAAATCCTAAAAAGCATTCACATATTTATAGTGATATATTCTGGTGTTTACGGGGGAGCATGTACTGATAATCACTCCAGAGATAAATTCTCGTCACCCTGTTTCCGTGTGGAAATAAATAGTCCATGTGCCGTATCTAATAACTAGAGCGACGTGATTATTGTCAACTCCAGACCCGTGTGGGGTTTTTATTAATCTGGCAATTTATCGTTATATTTTATATTGTCCATATCAGTCATCAGTTCAACCTGTAGTACATAGTCATCGCCATACAAGCCTCTTGCTTGTATGGTAAATCTTCCACCTCGTCACACAAGCTCCCATTGCTTATGTGGAATATGATGAAGTATGCCTATCGTCAAGAAGTATGCCATGTAGTGTAGTTCAAAATTAATTGTTACTATCCTATGGCGTTGTTTATTATTTCACACAGAAAAACCAGCACTCCGCATCCAATGGCATTCAGAGGAGTTGATATATAATAAAATTGCGCAGCCAACTCATCAAGGTTTACCTATTTGTCGGGCACGCAAATAATTTCTTTACTCTACAGCTAATCCGTTTTTCCTGTTCAACACATGTATATATATGCAGAACAAAGCTAATAATAATACTTCTAGCAAACTATTATTTATTTCAACACGTGTGTATTTTTAACTAAGCGTATACATGATAAAAGGAATATTTTTATCATCAAAAATATTTATTCAACACGTGTGTATTTTTAACTAAGCGTATACATGATAAAAGGAATATTTTTATCATCAAAAATATTTATTCGACACGTGTGTATTTTTAACTAAGCGTATACATGATAAAAGGAATATTTTTATCATCAAAAATATTTATTCGACATGTGTGTATTTTTAACACTTCTTATACACTATAAAAATATAGTTTTCATTGTTGATTCATTTTATTTTTAAAAGATGATAACATTCAACACATGAACTTCAACTCAACGAATGAATTGGAATTCAACACATGAATATTCTATATCGTTTGTATATATATAAAAATGTGATTTTTATTGCTAAAGCCATTTGCTTAAATTCAAATAATATTCAACACATGAATTTCAACTCAACGAATGAATTGCAACTAAACACATGAATATTCTATATAGTTTGTATATTTATAAAAATTTGATTTTTATCGCTAAAGCCATTTGTTTAAATTCAAATAATATTCAACACATGAATTTCAACTCAACGAATGAATTGCAACTCAACACATGAATATTCTATATAGTTTGTATATTTATAAAAATGTGATTTTTATCGCTAAAGCCATTTGTTTAAATTCAAATAATATTCAACACATGAATTTCAACTCAACGAATGAATTGCAACTCAACGCATGAATATTCTATATAGTTTGTATATTTATAAAAATGTGATTTTTATTGCTAAAGCCATTTGCTTAAATTCAAATAATATTCAACACGTGAATTTCAACTCAACGAATGAATTGCAACTCAACACATGAATATTCTATATAGCATATGTAAATAATTTCAATGAATGAAAATTATTCTAACACATAAATATTTCAGAAAATTTCGGCAGCATAATGGCAGAGTAGTTAAAACCGGGACCGTCCCTAGTCCGGCTCCTCGCTCTACCTTAAAACCTCGCGGTTTTTGACAATGGGGATCATGCATCTAGTTCGCACGCAGGCGGCATGTTTTATTTTCAATTCCACAATCCTATTCTATTTTGTTTCAACCACAAGAGGGTATTTTTCAACCACAAAGGTATTTTTCAACCATAATATCAACCACAAACAATTATTTCCAACCATTCGTCAAACCATATGATATCACGTCAATCACAAGCAATAAATATCGTCCATGGTCTGTGGACGAGGGGAGTATATATATATATATATATATATATATATATATATAGTATAATAATTCACTTGCATTTCATCACAATTCAAAGCATATATGTTTCAAACAACGCTTGTATAATTTATACATCGCTAATATAACTTATACAACACATGTACATGAGGTATACAATGCGTATATAATTTACACTTCGCTTATATAATTTATACAACGCGATTTCATTCACACAAATAGTTTAGATTCCTCACATTGGTTATTTCGGTGCTAAAAATCGTAGGAAGGTCAGAAAAATCCGCGACTTCTTCTAGAATGTAGAGAGCCTCCTTGCGGTCACGGTGTCTCCTATTTCATCGAATTTCGTTAAAGAACGAAAAAGATATTATTTTTCAAAGCTTTGCAACGCTTTATATTGTTAAAACAGTTTAAAATTATATAAGCCGTTAGTTTTCAAACCTGCTCAATTCTAGGTTTGGATTTTTCTCTTGATTCGTAGCTCTATAGGATGATCAGACTGTTGGACGTCGTCGAGGGAGGGAAGAGCTTTCCGGCGCTGGTATTTTGAGGGGGTGCGACAGCGAATCGAGGCGGCGGTGGCTCTGGGAAGGCGACGACTTCCTCGACGTCGTTCAGGCGAAGGAGCTGACGAAAGGGGGCGGCGTTGGGTCGGATGTGGAGAGGAGGCGAAGGGCTGTCGACTGGTGGTGGTGGCGTGGCCTAGCGTCGCCTGTGGCGATCGGAAAAGTGACGAGAAGCTTCGAGCAACGTGGATCGTCCAGAGCAGGGTGGCGGCTAGGGTTCCGTGGTTTTATTTTTATTTTTTTTAAAAGAAAATTTTCTATTGGCCAGAATTTATAGAAAATTTTTAAATAGTGTTTTTGCTAACGGACTAATTTTAAAACCCAACGCCTGTCGCCCCTAGCTAAATACCCCCATTCCGGGCACAATGGGATATGTTTCGTTGGCCATTTCGACTGTTACAGTCAGTTATTTTTCAAATTAAAATATAAAACATTCGATATTTAATTTAATCGTACATTTCAATTTGCCAGGGCCACAAACTGAATCGAAAAATTCCAGGAAAATAAATCTAGCTTTGTTTTGACGATACGGTCCTAACAAAACCAGTTTCGTCGAATTCTGAGCTCGTTTGAAAAACGGCCATTTTTAGGTCGACCCATTTTAATAGAATTTGACCAAACATGTTATCTTTTGCCCCGCTCACATACTAGCTTCAAAAATTACGAAATTTGAAACTTAGCAATAATTTGACATCCGGACCCAACAAAAGTGGTTTCGTCGAATTCCGAGGTCGTATGCAAAATCTCAATTTTCAAGGGCTATATATACTATATAGCGACCTTTCTGAAAATTCATTTGACCATAACTTTTGATTTCGGCTATGAAATTTCGATTTTTCAGATTCGTTAGAAAGGTATTGATAAACAGATTTAAATATTTTCAGTTTCGTCAAAATCCGTTATATTTTCTACCCGGTACAGTCAGACAAAGTTTGTATTCAAATTTTCAAACGGCCATGCCATACCAAATTCTATATTTTATTGAAATATGCTATTTCAACTATTCAAATTTCTTGGTAATAACCTAATTTAAAAATTTTAAACTGGTTCACATTTTCCGGGTTATTACAAACTTTTTCGTCTTATTCACACAAATTCTACTCCGAAAGTCGAAACATGTTTTTAAAAAAACTATTATTTAATGATGAGTATTATATGTATTTGAAATGGTAGAGTTTCAAACATGCGGCGGTGTTTTACCTGATTACTTGAGCACCAAAAAAACCTACTTATTTGCTACAAACATCAAAGTTTTACTCATATTTTGAAACTTTCTTGATCTTATTGGCGCGGATCCAGGGTCCAAACGGTAATACGCAAATAATGAGTGTTATAGATGCTTTAACACGTAGAATAGAAAACATGCTGCAGTGTTACACCTGATTACTTGATTACTAAGCAACCTGCTCAATCAATATGAAAATATGAATATTCTACTAATATTTGAAAACTTTTTCGTCTTATTCACACAAATTCTACTCACAAAGTCGAAACATGTTTTTAAAAACACTATTATTTAATGATGAGTATTACATGTATTTGAAATGGTAGAGTTTCAAACAAGCGGCAGTGTTTTACCTGATTACTTGAGCAGCAAGAAACCTACTTATTCGATGCAAACATCAAAGTTTCACTTATATTTTGAAACTTTCTTGATCTTATTGGCGCGGATCCAGGGTCCAAACGGTAATATGCAAATGATGAGTGTTATAGATGCTTTAAAATATAGAATAGCAAACATGCGGCAGTGATTTACTTGATTACTTAGTCACTAAGCAACCTGCTCATTCAATATGAAAATATGAATATTCTACTAATATTTGAAAACTTTTTCATCTTATTCACACAAATTCTACTCCCAAAGTCGAAACGTGTTTTTAAAAACACAATTATTTAATGACGAGTATTATATTTATTTGAAATGGTAGAATTTCAAACATGCGACGGTGTTTTACCTGATTACTTGAGCACCAAGAAACCTACTTATTCGATGCAAACATCACAGTTTCACTTATATTTTGAAAATTTCTTGATCTTTTCGGCGCGGATCCAGGGTCCAAATGGTAATATGCAAAAGATGAGAATTAATGATGTTTTAAAATGTAGAATAGCAAAGATGCGGCAGTGTTTTACTTGATTGCTTAGTCACTAAGCAACCTATTGAGTCAATATGAAAATATGAATATTCTACTAATATTTGAAAACTTTTTCTTCTTATTCACACAAATTCTACTCCCGAAGTCGAAACGTGTTTTTAAAAACACTATTATTTAATGATGAGTATTATATGTATTTGAAATGGTAGAGATTCAAACACACGACAGTGTTTTACCTAATTACTTGAGCACCAAGATACCTACTTATTCGATGCAAACATCAAAATTTCACTTATATTTTGAAACTATCTTGATCTTATTGGCGCGGATGCAAGGTCCAAATGGTAATATGCAAATGATGAGTGCTATAGATGCTTTAAAATGTAGAATAGCAAACATGCGGCAGTGTTTTACCTGATTACTTAGTCATTAAGCAACCTGCTCAATCAATATGAAAATATGAATATTCTACTAATATTTGAATACTTTGTCATCTTATTCACACAAATTCTACTCCCAAAGTCGAAACGTGTTTTTAAAGACACTATTATTTAATGATGAGTATTATATGTATTTGAAATGGTAGATTTTCCAACATGCGGCAGTGTTTTACCTGATTGCTTGAGTACCAAGAAACCTACTTATTCGATGCAAACATCAAAGTTTCACTTATATTTTGAAACTTTCTTGATCTTATTGGCACTGATCTAGGGTCCAAATGGTAATATGCAAATTATTAGTGATACAGATGCTTTAAAATGTAGAATAGCAAACATGCCGCAGTGTTTTACCTGATTATTTAGTCACTAAGAAACCTGCTCAATCAATATGAAAATATGAATATTTTACTAATATTTGAAAAAAAAAATCATCTTATTCACACAAATTCTACTCCCAAAGTCGAACATGTTTTTAAAAACACTATTATTTAATGATGAGTACTATATGTATTTGAAATGGTAGAGTTTCTGTGACGACCCCAAAATCCCGTACTACGGTGTTAAGGGTAATCTTTGGAATATAACACATAAACAGAAATAACAGGACAAAAATAAATAAATACACCAGATAATGAACAGATAATACTGAATAAACAATAATCATCAGAGTAACACAGTAGACGGGATCATACTTAGTACAAATACAGTTCAGCTATAAATAAATGTCAACAGCGGAAAAACAACATAATATGTACAATATGAGCTGAACAGCATAAAAAGAGATAAATGATAGAATCCATCTTCAGCTATCCAGAAATAGCCTGCTAAAACCTGAATACAAGGCTGCCCATGTAGAAAAAGGGGCACCCAAGTTTGCAAGTGAAATAAACTACGAGTCAGTCATGGGACTGGTATGAGAAATCTACTTAACACATATACAATATGGCTAATCTCAGGATCACGCCACTTTCGTGGAACGGGTTTACTCCATCGGATTGCCAGTGCTTTAAAAACAAGTAAATCTTTAAAACATCGCAATGCTTTTTATAAAAATGAAGCCATTATAAGACTCAGTTCCCATCACACAATGCAACAGAAACCGGAGGATAGAGGTTTACCTTATAATGGCCAAAATATGCTTGATACGAATAAAACAAAAGCATTTGATATTATTACTAGTGTTTATAGGTTTTCAAAACACTTTTCAATCATAACTATCAATCGTAGACGACATGGGTTCCATATATCATGTCGCCATATATATATATACAATCAAAACCGCACAATCACGTATTTGGAAATTGGATTTCTGTCATGAACCGAGGCTAGGGGCAAGCTCCTCTCTGATTCGAGACGCTCTAGCCCATGTCTCAGGAATAGCCGCAACTGCACCTTGGATCGTCAGGACCGGTCCACCGATGTGTATTATTATGCCTGAACACTACGTTTCCCCGCCCTATGGGGCGTCAATGAGCCAACGAATGACTCCATCGGCTTCACACAGTCGCCGATATATCCGAGGCGCCTCGCAACAGCGACAACCTCACAGGTGAAAATAATATAAATGTCAGCCAGTTTAAGCACTGACACCACCTCTAGCTAGAAAGAAACGCATGCCCTCCCTGATGTCCTCTCCCGTTTCTGGTTCATACCGGGGTGTGAGGCTCGCGAATTCACGTTATATACAAAGCTACGCCACACAAGTGGTGCTTGGATCATCTACCACAAGACTTTGCTTTTCAACAGAAGCCTTGATCACTCCATCTTAGCATGCCACACAGGCAATTCAACACCATGCCACTGATGGCTATCAATCACACAGAATGAATTCCAATGTCAGACACACAGTCCATTTGCAAGTCCGTTCTGGGTCTGAACGAAACCGGAGGCACTGTATACCTCGCATACCCATCGATTTCCACGTACGTCTGGATGATCCCCACTCATTATCCGTATTTCGGGATGCCTCCCAATCAGGACATCGGTTACCATCCAAACAACGTGAATCTCTCGGTCTTTGACCACCGTCTTCATCATCGACTCTATATCGTCGACCAATTATTTGAAATGAGATTTAACTCGGCCTTTTCAAATAATTCACGTATATTTAGAATTTAAATCAGTTCATTTTCATTCCATATCGTTTATAATATTTTATAATGATCTTCCGCTATTTTTATTTAATTAAAAATAGCCTATTTTATTTAAATGACGTTGCAGGCCAAAAGGCGGCCGTGGCGCTGTTTTTCTTCAGATTTGATTTACACATATCTGAAAATCTAACCATTGGATCTTCACAAAATTTATATCATTAGAAAGGTCTTTTCAAAACGAACCCAACGGTTCCAGTTTCGGGAAAATCCGACGGTCGGATCTCCCGGCACAATCGTTTGATGTTTCTGTTTCAAACTTCAAACTGCAGCGTCGTTATTCGATATATTAAAATTATAATTATATATATATAATTATAATCGATTCTGGCGTTGTTTTTCTTCAGATTTGAATTAAACATTCCAGATAATCCAACCGCTGGATCTTCACAAAATTGGTGCCATTGGAAAGATATTTCCAAGGCGAACCCAACGGTTGCAGTTTCAGGAAAATCCGATATTCGGATCTTCCCACTATTCGTTTTAAATCACGGTTTCAAAATATGAACTGCAGCTTCGTTATTCGATATATTATAATTATAATTATATATATATATATCGATAATTATAATCGTTTCTTCGATTTCAACACCATATTCATTTCATACCTTCGATAAAAATGATATTTTTATCCAATAGACATTTATTCCAACACTTCACTATTTTTAACAATTCATGTATATAATAAAAATTTGATTTTTATTGTAAAGGAATTTATTTCAAAACACGATTATTTTATATAGTTCAAACAGATGATAAAAATGTGATTTTTATTATAAAACAATTTATTTCAAAAAATGATTATTTTATATAGCTCAAACAGATGATAAAAATGTGATTTTTATTATAAAACAATTTGTTTCGAAACACGATTATTTTATATAGTTCAAACAGATGATAAAAATGTGATTTTTATTATAAAACAATTTGTTTCAAAACACGATTATTTTATATAGTTCAAACAGATGATAAAAATGTGATTTTTATTAAAAAACAATTTGTTTCAAAACACGATTATTTTATATAGTTCAAACAGATGATAAAAATGTGATTCTTATTATAAAACAATTTATTTCAAAAAACGATTATTTTATATTGTTCAAACAGATGATAAAAATGTGATTTTTATTATAAAACAATTTATTTCAAAACATGAATGTCGTTCAACACATGAATTCCTATTCAACACATATATAATTTCAACACATGAATATAATTCAAAACACGAATATTATTCAAAATTTCGGCAGCATAACGGCAGGGTAGTTAAAACCGAGACTGTATCGATGTACGGCTCCTCGCTCTACCTTAAAACCTTGCGGTTTTTGACAATGGGGATTCATGCATCTAGTTTGCACGCAGGCGGCATGTTTTATTTTCATTTCCACAACCTATTCTATTTTTGTTTTCAACCACAAATGGGTATTTTTCAACCACAATCAATCATTCACATCATTCACCAAATTTCGCATCAACCAAATAATCCAAACCACAACACAACCAATAAATATCGTCCATGGTCTGTGGACGAGGGGAGTATATATATATATATATATATATATATATATATATATATATATATATATATATATATATATATATATTCGTATATAAATATATTTCAATTCACTTCAACACAATTCAATATCATTTCATTGTATATATATAATTTTTACAACGCATATATAACTTATACATTGACCATACAACTTATACAACGCTTATACATGAGATGTACAACGCTTATATAACTCATACATCAACTATATAATTTATACATCGTTGTTTTCCATATCGTTTATAATTTAGAAATCTCACTTTGCTTGTCGCGTTGCAAAATTTGTAGAAGGCTCAGAAAAATATCGGGTCCCTTCTAGAATGTAGAAGACGTACTCACGGTCCCGTTGTCTCTTGTTTCACTGGATTTCAACCACACATGAAAAAGATATGATTTTTATAAGTTAACCTTAATTCGCGACTGTTTTAAACTGTTGAAACCCATTTAAAATAAAATCACCGTACCTTTCAGTTTTAGTTCGAACTACGGTTTGCGATTTTTTCCAAATCCGTGTAGCGAGTGGAAAATCAGGCTTCACGACGTTGAAGGGGAAGGTGAGGGCTTTCGGCGCGCTGTGGTGTTGCTCAGTTCGGTGGAGAACTGACACGGCGGTGGCGGTTGGAAGTTCCGATCTTCGAGGGCATGAAACTCGAGAGAGGATCAAAGGTTTTGGACCAGGAGGGTATGGATTCGAAGGTGGTGAGGAGGGCTTCAAAACGTGACCGGCGGCGGCGGGTTTCGTGGAGGAACAGAGGAGTGAGAGAGGAGAGAAGGTGGCAAGCCATTTCCGCCTTACGCGAAGGAGGGATCGGGGAGAGAGACGATGAATTGGCAGAAAGTGATTGGTCAGCCCATTTTTTTATATTTATTAATTTCAAAAATCCGAAAATACCCTCTATCTCATACGAACTCCAATCCAAACCCAATGACTGTCGCCCCTAGCTAAATACCCCCATTCCGAACACAATGGGAAATGTTTCGTTGGCCAATTCGACTGTTACAGTCAGTTATTTCTCAAATTAAAATATAAAATATTCAATATTTAATTTGAACGTACATTTCAATTTACCAAGGCCACAAACTGATTCGAAAAATTACAGAAAAATAAATCTGGCTATGTTTTGACGATACGGTCCCAACAAAACTAGTTTCGTCGAATTCTGAGACCGTTTGCAAAAAGGCCATTTTCACGGGCTATATAAATTCCATAGCGACCTTTCTGAAAATTCATTTGGCCATAACTTTTGCTTTCCGCTATGAAACTTCGATTTTTCAAATTCGCTAGAAAGGTATTCGCTAACAGATTTAAATATTTTTGGTTTCACTCAAATTCGTTTTGTTTTGCACCCGGTACAGTCAGGCGAAGTTTGAATTCTATTTTCGAAACTACTGGGTCATTTCAGGCCTTGTTTATAATTTAAATTAATTATATTTATTTTCAAGCATCGATTCAAACCGATTTTACACTATTATTTAAAATATTTATTTTAAATATTTAAAATCCACTATTTTAGCCAATTTAAAAAAAATTAAATTGGTTCAGATTTTCCGGGTCGTTACAATCTCCCCCACTTAAAACTTTTCATCCCCGGAAAGGAACAAAGTCGAAAGTGGTTTGATTAATCAACTCTACGTCCAATCTGACTTCAATTCTCCAACTTTTCAGTTTCTGAAAATTTTCAAATTCTTCATAAATTTGGATAACACTCGGAATTTTCAAAAAATTTCGCCATAACCTCCTTTGTACGGGGAGGGGTTTGGAAATTTATTGGGCCGTATTACATACCTAATAAATCCTATAAAGCATACACATATTTATAGTGATATATTCTGGTGTTTACAGGGGAGCGTGTATAGATAATAACTCCAGAGAATAAATTCTCGTCACCCTGTCGAAGCCTGAGGGAGTGTGTATTTTTAATGCTCTAGAGGATAAATCCTCGTCACCTCGTCCCGTGTGGGAAATAAATAGTCCATGTGCCATATCCAATAACTAGAGAGACGTGATTATTGTCAACTCCAGACCCGTGTGGGGGTTTTATTAATCTGACAATTTTATCATTACAATTTAAATAATCCATAACAGTCATCAGTGCAACCTGGAATAAATAGTCCATATCTGTCATCATTTCAACCTGTAATATATAGTCACCGCCATACAAGCCTCTCGCTCGTATGGTAAATCTTCAACCTCGTCACACAAGCTCCAAATGCTTGTGTGGTATATGATGAAGTATGTTATCTTCAAGAAGTATGCTATGCAGTGTAGTTCAAAATTAATTGTTACTATCCTATAGCGACATTTATTAATTACACACAGAATAACCAGCACTACGCATCCAATGGCACTCACAGGAGTTGATATAATAATAAAATTGCGCATCCAACTCATTAAGGTTTACCTATTTGTCAGGCACGCAAAATAAAATCTTTACTCAACATCTAATCCATTTACCTGTTCAAACATATATAATGCACATGTATATATTTCTAGTTAATCCTCTAATCAGTTCAATGTGTGGTTTATTCGAATAAATCCTACCATTCATTGTATTATTGATTTAATTAACTATCATTCTAATAATTTAATCAATCAACTCTAAATCACACAACACAAACATCAAACAATTTATTTTTAACTTTTCAAATATACATCTTTTTTATATTCAAAAATTATATTTCTAAAACCAGACTATATACATAATCACAACTACGTTATTTATAAACATATAACTCTCGACTCGTTCTGGGGCACTTCTGACCCCATCTCTAACGAGTTATTCTGATTCTGCTATACTCATACTAGGATATAACTAATCCTATCTGTATTGAGTTACCCGTCCTAGAACACTACTGGTTCTATTTCAGACGAATTCGTTCATATGTTATATTCCGGAACTAAGCTTAACCAAAGCTCCTATACCACATGTGACGACCCCAAAACCCCGTACTACAGTGTTAAGGGTGATCTTTGGAATATAACACATAAACAGAAATAATAGAACAGAAATAAATAAATACACCAGATAATAAACAGATAATACTGAATAAACAATAATCATCAGAGTTACACAGTATACAGGATCATACTTAGTACAAATACAGTTCAGCTATACATAAATGTCAACAGCGGAAAAACAACATAATATGTACAATAGGAGTTGAACAACATAAAAATAGATAAATGACAGAATCCATCATCAGCCCCAGCTATCCAGAAAGAGCCTGCTAAAACCTGAATACAAGGCTGCCCGTGTAGAAAAAGGGGCACCCGAGTTTGCAAGTGAAACAAACTACGAGTCAGTCGTGGGACTGGTATGAGAAATCTACTTAACACATATACAATATGGCTAATCTCAGGACCATGCCACTTTCGTGGAATGGGTTTACTCCATCGGATTGCCAGTGCTTTAAAAACAAGTAATTCTTTAAAACATCGCAATGCTTTTTATAAAAATGAAGCCATTATGAGACTCAGTTCCCATCACACAATGCAACGCAAACCGGAGGATAGAGCTTTACCTTATAATGGCCAAAATATGCTTGATACGAATAAAACAAAAGCATTTGATATTATTACTAGTGTTTATAGGTTTTCAAAACTCTTTTCAATCATAACTATCAATCATAGACGGCATGTGTACCATATATCATGTCGCCATATATATATACAATCAAAACCGCACAATCACGTATTTGGAAATTGGATTTCCATCATGAACCGAGGCTAGGGACAAGCTCCTCTCTGATTCGAGACGCTCTAGCCCGTGTCCCTGGAACAGCCGCAACTGCACCTTGGATCGTCAGGTCCGGTCCACCGATGTGGATTATTATGCCTGAAAACTACGTTTCCCCGCCCTATGGGGCGTCAATGAGCCAACGAATGACTCCATCGGCTTCACACAGTCACCGATATATCTGAGGCACCTCGCAACAGCAACAACCACACAGGTGAAAATAATATAAATGTCAGCCAGTTTAAGCACTGATACACCTCTAGCTAGAAGGAAACGCAGGCCCTCCCTGATGTCCTCTCCCGTTTCTGTTTCATACCTGGGTGTGAGGCTCGCGAATTCATGTTATATCCAAAGCTACGCCACACAGGCGGTGCTTTGATCATCTACCACAAGACTTTGCTTTTCAACAGAAGCCTTGATCACTTCATCTTAGCATGCCACACAGGTAATTCAACACCATGCCACTGATGGCTATCAATCACACAGAACGAATTCCAATGTCAGACACACAGTCCATTTGCAAGTCCGCTCTGGGTCTGAACGAAACCAGAGGCACTATATACCTCGCATACCCATCGATTTCCACGTACGTCTGGATGATCCACACTCATTATCCGTATTTCGTGATGCCTCCCAATCAGGACATCGGTTACCATCCAAACGACGTGAATCTCTCCGGTCTTCGACCACCGTCTTCATCATCTACTCCATATCGTCGACGAATCATTTGAAATGAGATTTAACTCGGCCTTTTCAAATAATTCACGTATATTTAGAATTTAAATCAGTTCATTTTCATTCCGTATTGTTTATAATATTTTATAACTATCTTCCGCTATTTTTATTTAATTCAAAATAGCCTATTTTATTTAAATGACGCTCCAGGCCATAAGGCGGCCGTGGCGCTGTTTTTCTTTAGATTTGATTTACACATATCTGAACATCTAACCGTTGGATCTTCACAAAATTTATATCATTAGAAAGGTCTTTTCAAAACGAACCCAACGGTTCCAGTTTCGGGAAAATCCGACGGTCGGATCTCCCAGCACAATCGTTTGAAGTTTCTATTTCAAACTTCGAACTGCAGCGTCGTTATTCGATATATTATAATTATAATTATATAAATATATATTTATAATCGATTCTGGCGCTGTTTTTCTTCATATTTGAATTAAACATTCCAGACAATCCAACCGTTGGATCTTCACAAAATTGGTGTCATTGGAAAGATATTTCCAAGGTGAACCCAACGGTTGCAGTTTCAGGAAAATCTGATGGTCGGATCTTCCGCACTATTCGTTTTAAATCACAGTTTCAAAATACGAACTGCAGCTTCGTTATTCGATATATTATAATTATAATTATATATATATAACGATAATTATAATCAATTCTTCGATTTCAACACCATATTCATTTCATACCTTCAATAAAAATGATATTTTTATCCAATAGACATTTATTCCAACACTTCACCATTTTTAACAATTCATGTATATAATAAAAATGTGATTTTTATTGTAAAGGAATCTATTTCAAAAAACGATTATTTTATATAGTTCAAACAGATGATAAAAATGTGATTTTTATTATAAAACAATTTATTTCAAAACACGATTATTTTATATAGCTCAAACAGATGATAAAAATGTGATTTTTATTATAAAACAATTTGTTTCGAAACACGATTATTTTATATAGTTCAAACAGATGATAAAAATGTGATTTTTATTATAAAACAATTTGTTTCAAAACACGATTATTTTATATAGTTCAAACAGATGATAAAAATGTGATTTTTATTATAAAACAATTTATTTCAAAACATGATTATTTTATATAGTTCAAATAGATGATAAAAATGTGATTTTTATTATAAAACAATTTATTTCAAAACATGAATGTCGTTCAACACATGAATTCCTATTCAACACATATATAATTTCAACACATGAATATAATTCAAACACACGAATATTATTCAAAATTTCGGCAGCATAACGGCAGGGTAGTTAAAACCAGGACCGTATCGATGTACGGCTCCTCGCTCTACCTTAAAACCTTGCGGTTTTTGACAATGGGGATTCATGCATCTAGTTCGCTCATAGGCGACATGTTTTATTTTCATTTCCACAACCTATTCTATTTTTGTTTTCAACCACAAATGGGTATTTTTCAACCACAATCAATCATTCACCAAATTTCACATCAACCAAATAATCCAAACCACAACACAACCAATAAATATCGTCCATGGTCTGTGGACGAGGGGAGCGTGTATATATATATATATATATATATATATATTCATATATAAATATATTTCAATTCACTTCAACACAATTCAATATCATTTCATTGCATATATATAATTTTTACAATGCATATATAACTTATACATTGACCATACAACTTATACAACGCTTATACATGAGATGTACAACACTTATATAACTCATACATCAACTATATAATTTATACATCGTTGTTTTCCATATCGTTTATAATTTAGAAATCTCACTTTGCTTGTCGCGTTGCCAAAATTTGTAGAAGGCTCAGAAAAATATCCGGTCCCTTCTAGAATGTAGAAGACGTCCTCACGGTCCCGTTGTCTCTTGTTTCACTGGATTTCAACGACACATGAAAAAGATATGATTTTTATAAGTTAACCTTAATTCGCGATGGTTTTAAACTGTTGAAACCCATTTAAAATAAAATCACCATACCTTTCAGTTTTAGTTCGAACTAGGGTTTGCGATTTTTGCCAAATCCGTGTAGCGAGTGGAAAATCAGGCTTCACGACATCGAAGGGGAAGGTGAGGGCTTTCGGCGCGCTGTGGTCTTACTCAGTTCGGTGGCGAACTGACACGGCGGCGGCGGTTGGAAATTCCAATCTTTGAGGGCACGAAACTCGAGAGAGGGTCAACGGTTTTTGGCAAGGAGGGTATGGATTCGAAGGTGGTGAGGAGGGCTTCAAAACGTGACCGGCGGTGGCGGGTTTCGTGGAGGAACGGAGGAGTGAGAGCGGAGAGAAGGTTGCAAGCCTTTTCTGCCTTACGCGATGGAGGGATCGGGGAGAGAGACGATGAATTGGCAGAAAGTGAATGGCCAGCCCATTTTTTTATATTTGTTAATTTCAAAAATCCGAAAATACCATCTATCTCATACGAACTCCAATCCTAACCCAACGACTGTCGCCCCTAGCTAAATACCCCCATTACGAACACAATGGGATATGTTTCGTTGGCTATTTCGATTGTTACAGTCAGTTATTTCTCAAATTAAAATATAAAACATTCAATATTTAATTTGAACGTACATTTCAATTTTCCAGGGCCACAAACTAATTCGAAAAATTCCAGAAAAATAAATCTGTCTATGTTTTGACGATACGGTCCCAACAAAACTAGTGTCGTCGAATTCTGAGACCGTTTGCAAAAAGGCCATTTTCACGGGCTATATAAATTCCATAGCGACCTTTCTGAAAATTCATTTGGCCATAACTTTTGCTTTCCGCTATGGAACTTCGATTTTTCAGATTCGCTAGAAAGGTATTCACTAACAGATTTAAATATTTTTGGTTTCACTCAAATTCGTTTTGTTTTGCACCCGGTACAGTCAGGCGAAGTTTGAATGTAACAACCCGAAAATCTGGGCCAGTTTAAAATTTTTATTTTGGCAATGTTGGCGAATTTTGAATATTTAAAATAGATTATTTTAAATAATATCGACGAGAAAATTTATTTAGAATATAATTCGAACGTATATACTATACGCGTCGTCGTTGGAATATAAATAATTATATATAATTAAAAAAGGAATTGAAAATGGCACGGTAGTTCGATAATTCGATTTCAAACTTCAATCGAATGTACCGGGTGCAAAACAATCCGGATTTTAGTGAAACCAAAAATAATGGTATCTAATTGGTAATATCTTTCCAACGAATCCGAATAATCAAATTTTCATAGCGGGGATCAAAAGATATGTCCAGTTAAAAATTCTGAATAGTCGCTATGGAATTCAGGCCCTAAAAAAATGGACATTTTGCGAATGACCTCGGATTTCGACGAAACCAATTTTGTTGGGTTCATGATGTCAATTTATTGCTAGGTTTCAAATTTCGTAATTTCTCGAATCAATATGTGAGCGTGGCAAAGGAAAACGCGTTTGACCAGTTACAGTTGATTTTAATTGACTGGAAAATGGCCATTTTTCCAACGGCCTCAGAATTCGACGAAATTAGTTTTGTTAGGACCGTATCGTCAATGCGAAGCTAAAAAATATTTTTCGGAAATTTTTAAAGTCCGTTTGGGCCCCAATAAATTGAAATGTGCGTTCAAATTAAATATATAGAGTTATATTTTGATTTTGACGGAAACTGATCGAAACAGTCAAATCAGCTTGTGATACATATCCCATTGTGTTCGGAATGGGGGTAAAACGCTAGGGGCAACAGTCGTTGGGCCTCGATTGGTGTTCGATTGTAAAGTCAACTTTTAAGAAAAAAAAATATTAAATTATATATATATATATTTTTATTCCTTCCTCTTTCCCTCTTATCTCTCCTCCCCTCCCGTTCATTCTTCAAACCGGATCTGAAACGAAAAAAAAAAACTCGAATCCCTAATCGATCAACCCGACTCCGCCCCATTCAGACCCGCCGCCATCTCCCTTACCCATCCCCCTCTCACGCTTCTCTCTCCCTCGCGATTTATACACCCGAACACCACCGCTTCGCGCGAGCTTTCACAATCAATGGGGCAGCCGAGTTCGACGACGTTGCTGCCGTGGAGGGGCGAGGCGCAGGTGCCCCATTCGCCGACTTCCGATGGAGGTCTGGCCAAGCACAACGGCGGCGCAACCTAACCCTAGGTTGGCGGCTCTATTCGGTTCTGGTACAGGGAATGCAGACGGGTTCAAACATCAGAAAGGTGAAAACTTGCATTGTTTTATTTTCCTTTTTATATGTAGAACTTCGAAAGAAAAATAGGATTTTTATATGTAGAACTTCGAAAGAAAAATAGGATTTTTATATGTAGAACTTCGAAAGAAAAATAGGATTTTTATATGTAGAACTTCTATGTAGAACTTCGAAAGAAAAATAGGATTTTTAAATATTGAACTTTGAAGTAAAAATTCGATTTTTATATATTGAACTTTGAAGTAAAAATTCGATTTTTATATATTGAACTTTGAAGTAAAAATTCGATTTTTATATATTGAACTTTGAAGTAAAAATTCGATTTTTATATATTGAACTTTGAAGTAAAAATTCGATTTTTAAATATTGAACTTTGAAGTAAAAATTCGATTTTTAAATATTGAACTTTGAAGTAAAAATTCGATTTTTAAATATTGAACTTTGAAGTAAAAATTCGATTTTTATATATTGAACTTTGAAGTAAAAATTCGATTTTTAAATATTGAACTTTGAAGTAAAAATTCGATTTTTATATATTGAACTTTGAAGTAAAAATTCTATTTTTATATATTGAACTTTGAAGTCAAAATTCGATTTTTACATATGTAGAGAATACGGGCGACGAAAGCGACAAAAGGCGAGAGTGTTGAAGATTTCTATAAATGAGGAGTCAAGATGATTGGATAGCTATCTGTGAGAATTTCTCACTCTTCAATTTTATTTCTAGTTATATATATATACTAGGATGCAGACGGTGCTTAGTAGCACCCGACACAATCGTCCACAGACCATGGACTTGTTTGTTTGGTTGCATAGATTAGTTATATGATTTGATTTGAATATTGGTTTTTTGGTGATTTTGATTGATGTGTGAATGGCGTGGGCCTTCACTAGACCGGGGATAAGGCTAGGCCTCGTCCCGTTTCTAGTATCGTGCCGTTATGCCGCCGAAATTTTCTAAAATATGTTAGAAAATAAAAATATCATTTTATTGTGTAAATGAATAATAGAAATTCAAATGTTGGAATAAAATGTTTTATCGTTAAAAATATAATTTTTAACGTGAATATGAATATAGTGAAAGTGAATAAAATAAAATATTCATTTACAAACCGGACGGTTTGTTTATGCACACCTATTTGAAGGACATTGATTGGGACGATAAATTTTACACATCGCCCGACTGCACAAATAAAATATTTGTGTGATTGTTTGAAACCCCACACGGGTGTTGGGATGAAATTTGAAGTTCACTCATCCTGATTGATTAAATATGTCGATCGATAGATTGACAGGCTGTTATAAGCGTTAGGTATCTATATTTGATGCTTATACAGTGTAGTGCACTTTGGTTGATGGTTGATTATTTTCAATGCTATTATACGTGTGTAATGTATGAAATTCCATATAATTAACATTATATGGTGATTGATTGGGCCTCATTCCAATTTGAAAAATAAAGAATATTATAAAATAAAAGTTCATGTGTTGACAGTACTCATCCATTCAGATTGGTCATGTGTTGAACGAAATATTTTAGTAATAAAATTTACATCTTTATCGATATAAAATAAAAGTTCATGTGTTGACAGTACTCATCCATTGAGATTGGTCATGTGTTGAACGAAATATTTTAGTAATAAAATTTACATCTTTATCGATATAAAATAAAAGTTCATGTGTTGACAGTACTCATCCATTGAGATTGGTCATGTGTTGAACGAAATATTTTAGTAATAAAATTTACATCTTTATCGATATAAAATAAAAGTTCATGTGTTGACAGTACTCATCCATTGAGATTGGTCATGTGTTGAACGAAATATTTTGATAATAACAACTATTTTGAAAAAGAAATATTTGAAGTAGAATATTTGAAAATAGAAATTTATGAAGCCGTGTTGATTAGTTTGACGCCATTTTGACGTGAACGATATTTATATCGATTTTATTCATTTCGAAATGAATTGAATTGAAAACGATTTCGAAATGAATTGAATTGAAAACGATTTCGAAATGAATTGAATATATAACGATTTCGAAATGAATTGAATATATAACGATTTCGAAATGAATTGAATATATAACGATTTCGAAATGAATTGAATGTATAACGATTTCGAAATGAATTAAATATATAACGATTTCGAAATGAATTGAATATATAACGATTTCGAAATGAATTGAATATATAACGATTTCGAAATGAATTGAATTGAAATAGAATTGAAATGAATTCAAATTGAACTGAAATTTGAATTGAATAGAAATGAATTTTTAAAACGAATTTATAAAGAAGAATTCAATTTTGATTTGAATTGAAAAGGAAGTTGAAATTGCTTTTGAAACGAATTTTAAAAACTATTTATATAATTCGTTTTAAATAGAAATCGATGAAATATATATTATATATATTATATATATAATATAATGGCCTGAATAGAGCGCGCCGCGCCGCGGCAGTTCGTAAATTTCGACCATTTATTTTAAACGGACATTACGGGAGATCCGACCGTCAGATTCTCCTAAAACCGGAACCGTTGGGTTCGTATCGAAAAGAGCTTTCTAACGAATATTAGAAATTTGAAATCTAACGGTTGGATTTGGAGTTACGTCCAAATCAAATTTGAAAAAGGTCGCTGTAAGTGCAGTTCGATGGCCATTGATGGAAATCGACTGTACGGGCCTTGATAAAATTATTAAAAATAGTAATAATTTGTGTAAAATCATAAGAAATGATTTAGAAAGGATTGGGATAAAAAAACTCCATATTTGGAAATATAAAAATAGATTTTTATCGAAATGAACTAGTTTTGAACTAGAATTAGAATTCTATTTAATTTTAAATAAATAAACTGAATTTGAAATGGTTTTGAAAATAACCAGAATTTCCAATGATTGCATTGGAATGGATTTGAATCGAAATTGTCTTCGGAATATTTCGATGATTGGATTTCGTGATTATACAAATATTGTTATGGAAATTTGAAAGATATAGATATATATATCGTTATTTCCACTACGATCTTTGTTGGTCGCAGAATTTGATATTGAATATAAGCCGGGATATTTTCTATTCAGAGCCTTGTATTTAATATCAAATGTGATTTGGGTTTATTGTGGACCGTGTTTTAAATGACACTGATTCTTGAACCCAGTTGAGAAAAGATTAAATCTTTTTATTTTAGATTTAATGAAGTATACAAATTAAATAATATTTAATTGGAATTGAATTGATATTGATTTTTGGGTTTATCGTGGACAGTGTTTTAAATAACACTCGTTCTTTAACCCGATAATTAATGAATGTGATTTTGGGTTTATCGTGAACTGTGTTTTAAATGACACTGATTCTTTAACCCAGTTAACGATTAAAACTAAGTGGAGTTTTAATGAATCTTTAATTAGATTGAAAGATCGAAAATGGAGTACCACCAGTTTTGCTCCAGGCGATAGTTAAATCTTTAATTAGATTTGAACGTGAAATGGTAATTGAATTTACCGATAACACTGTGGTGTTAGATATGAAGTATTACCAGTTTTACTTCATGGGATGAATAGGTTGGGATTGGGAAATTAAAACCAATGATTACTTCGGTAAATTTCGTTAATCCCGACTAGTTTGAATTGATATTCAAAAGCAGATTAAAGAATAAATTAAAGAATTTATCTTTGATAAAATTAATGGGAACCTTTCCCTATGAATGTGAAATTTAGAAACTAACTGTCGGTTAGCTAAGCAGAATGGTTTTCTGGATGTTGATCTGATGTTGGTTTCGGCCTTCGGGGTTAATATTTGGGGAATTATTCTCTTGATTAATTTACGGTTAGCGACTAATGAATTAGAATGAGGCGTATGTTGTGTTTGTGTAACACTTATTTAAAATATACGCGAGTTATTCGGAAAGACCGGGTTTATCCCATTCTGAATAGCTGATACGACGATAAGTCGAAGATGAAGACGATGGTCGAAGACCGGAAGTCTTCACGTCGTTTGGGTGATAACTGATGATCTTGATTGGGCTGTACACCCAAGAAGATGGAAACAGTTGGTGATCGTCCAGACGTACTTGGAGATCGATGGATATGCGGGGTACTAGGTGCCTCCGGTTTCGTTCAGACCCAGGACGGACTTGTAAATGGACTGTGTGTCTGACATTGGATTTTAGTCCGTGTGATTGATCTCTATTAAATATATATCTGTTTGGCGGCGGAGAATTTATTCTCTTGCTTAACGCCCTTCTCTGAGACGTACGAGCTCAGGGGTTATATATTGATGGATATCAAACGCATGGAGTGAATTGCCTGTGTGGCACGCCTAAGTGGCAATTGATCAAGGCTTCTGTTGAAAAGCAAAGTCTTGTGGTTGATGATCAAAGCACGGCCTTTGTGGCATAGCTTTGTGTAACGTTTTACTTCGCGAGTATCACACCCGGTATGAACCAAAAACGGGAGAAAGGACCTCAGGGAGGGCCTGCGTTTCCTCCTAGCTAGAAGTGGCGTCAGTGCTTTTACACGCCCTGACGAGTTTGACTTATGTGGTTGTTGCTGTTGCGAGGCGCCTCGGATTGATCGGTCGTTCTCGAACCGATGGAGTCATTTAGTTGGCTCACTTACGCCCCAAAGGGCGGCGAAACGCAGTGCTCAGGCATTTTAATCCACATCGGTGGACCGGCCCTGTCGCTCCTAGGGTCACTCGAGCTCTGATCCTGAGACTCGGGCTGGGCGGTCTCGAATCAGTTGAGGACTATCTTTTGCCTCGGTTCATAGACGGAAATCCAATTTCCAAATACGTGACTTTGCGGTTTTATTTGTAGAGCCTAGTATGGCGACATAGTGGGATGGGGCGCTCATGCCGCCTATGATTGATACTTATGATTTGAAGTTGTTTTATACACTATGCACTTATATTAGTATCAAACGATTTGTTTTAACCGTATCAAGCATTCTTTGGCTGTTATAAGGGAAAACCCTATCCTCGGCTGCGTTGCATTGTGTGATGGGACCTGGGTCTTATAACAGCTTCATTTTTCTTTATTTAGCATTGCGCTGTTTGTTATATGCACTGGTATTCTTGGGAGGAAACCCGTTCCGTGTTATACGGCGTGGTCCCTTGATTTACCTAACTTTAAAAATAAAGAATAATAACTGTTTTTAGTTCTCACACCAGTCACATGACTGACCTGGAGTTTATTGTTTTAACCTAAACTCTGGGTGCCCTTATTTTCGACACGGGCAGCTAGTAGTTTTGGTTTTGCAGATTTATATTCATAGGATCCTGGTTTACTGCTGGAATGATATCCGGAAAGCTTTGTATCCGTATATCTCTTCTAGTTGTGTAATGTATTATTTTCCGCTGCTATGTATTTAAATGTAATTTAAATCTCTGATATTTCTGTGTAATATTCATTTATACTCTGTATATTCTTGTATTCTGATGCATTGTTGTAATATACAATGAAATGTTCTTCCGTATGAGTTCTGTTGTGGCTTGTTCTCGAACTATCCGCCGCTTTCCTTTACGGGGAGGTTACGGGTTTTCACAGTTGGTATCAGAGCTTTGGTTTACAAAGCAGAGAACAAGGCACATTAGAACCGTACGAAAGAATTCATCAGATATTGGATTAGTAATATCCAATTAGAACGACTCGTTAGAGATAGGATCAGTAGTATCCTAGAACGGGTGTGAAGAGTATATTTGTCAAATGAAAACAATTTTTGTTTTGAAAATTTAAATCAATTATTCGTATTTGATTATCTATTTATATTGATGTGGACAATCCAGTATATATAGATTTTGCGTATACGTCTGATCCACGTGTATTCGAAATTTTAATATACTGGATATATATAGAATTACACTCTAGTCGCCCGAAGATGGTACTGATGATTGTCATGACATCATCAGTATTTATGTTCGTGTTTCGAAGGTGTAATTTTCTATATATTTCCATTAGGCTGGTGTGAGAACCAAAACTTATATATAGCTAGAACACATTGTTGTGAATTGGCATCACAAACAAGATTTTCGGTATATATATCAAAATTAGGAATTTGAAACGTTAATTCACTAATTGATTGATGTTTGTGTTGCTTGTTTAATTGTTTGATAATTTTGAACCATTTAGCCTAATTGTATCAAATATTGAACGATATTGAAAATTAGTCGCATTTGCTTGCATATGCATATATATCATTGAACAGGTCATAGCAAGGAGGCTAGAGCAGAGAATAAAATTTGTTTGCCCGACAAATAGGTACATGTTTACTACATAATTTACTGTTTTGTTTGGGTGATGATGATTTTATGAGCCTATTGGCTAGCCGCTTGGCTTTTTCTTTTTCTTTTTGAGATCTGAAGGACCGGGGAAGCTATTTGAAATTCCCCGATGCTCCCGGTGCAGGGGAGGTTATGGCGAAATTTTTCGAAAATTTAGGGTGTTAGCCAAATTTTTGAAAATTCTCAGAAACTAAAGAGTTGGAGAATGGAAGCCAGATCGAGCGTAGAGTTGATTAATCAAACCACTTTCGATTTTGTTCCTTTTCGGGGACGAAAAGTTTTAAGTGGGGGAGATTGTAACAACCCGAAAATATGGGCCAGTTTAAAATTTTTATTTTGGCAATTTTGGCGAATTTTGAATATTTAAAATAGATTATTTTAAATAATATCGACGAGAAAATTTATTTAGAATATAATTCGAACGTATATACTATACGCGTCGTCGTTGGAATATAAATAATTATATATAATTAAAAAAGGAATTGAAAATGGCGCGGTAGTTCGATAATTCGATTTCAAACTTCAATCGAATGTACCGGGTGCAAAACAATCCGGATTTTAGTGAAACCAAAAATAATGGGAACTAATTGATAATATCTTTCCAACGAATCCGAATAATCAAATTTTCATAGTGGGGATCAAAAGATATGTCCAGTTGAAAATTATGAATGGTCGTTATGGAATTCAGGCCCTAAAAAAATGGACATTTTGCAAATGACCTCGGATTTCGACGAAACCAGTTTTGTTAGGTTCATGATGTCAATTTATTGCTAGGTTTCAAATTTCGTAATTTCTCGAATCAATATGTGAGCGTGGCAAAGGAAAACGCGTTTGACCAGTTTTAGTTGATTTTAATCGACTGGAAAATGGCCATTTTTCCAACGGCCTCAGAATTCGACGAAATTAGTTCTGTTAGGACCGTATCGTCAATGCGAAGCTAGAAAATATTTTTCGGAAATTTTTAAAGTCCGTTTGGGCCCCAATAAATTGAAATGTGCGTTCAAATTAAATATATAGAGTTATATTTTGATTTTGACGGAAACTGATCGAAACAGTCAAATCAGCTTGTGATACATATCCCATTGTGTTCGGAATGGGTGTAAAACGCTAGGGGCAACAGTCGTTGGGCCTCGATTGGTGTTCGAATGTAAAGTCAACTTTTAAGAAAAAAAAATATTAAATTATATATATATTTTTATTCCTTCCTCTTTCCCTCTTATCTCTCCTCCTCTCCCGTTCATTCTTCAAACCGGATCTGAAACGAAAAAAAAAAACTCGAATCCCTAATCGATCAACCCGACTCCGCCCCATTCAGACCCGCCGCCATCTCCCTTACCCATCCCCCTCTCACGCTTCTCTCTCCCTCGCGATTTATACACCCGAACACCACCGCTTCGCGCGAGCTTTCACAATCAATGGGGCAGCCGAGTTCGACGACGTTGCTGCCGTGGAGGGGCGAGGCGCAGGTGCCCCATTCGCCGACTTCCGATGGGGGTCTGGCCAAGCAAAACGGCGGCGCAACCTAACCCTAGGTTGGCGGCTCTATTCGGTTCTGGTACAGGGAATGCAGACGGGTTCAAACATCAGAAAGGTGAAAACTTGCATTGTTTTATTTTCCTTTTTATATGTAGAACTTCGAAAGAAAAATAGGATTTTTATATGTAGAACTTCGAAAGAAAAATAGGATTTTTATATGTAGAACTTCGAAAGAAAAATAGGATTTTTATATGTAGAACTTGGAAAGAAAAATAGGATTTTTATATGTAGAACTTCGAAAGAAAAATAGGATTTTTATATGTAGAACTTCGAAAGAAAAATAGGACTTTTAAATATTGAACTTTGAAGTAAAAATTCGATTTTTATATATTGAACTTTGAAGTAAAAATTCGATTTTTATATATTGAACTTTGAAGTAAAAATTCGATTTTTATATATTGAACTTTGAAGTAAAAATTCGATTTTTATATATTGAACTTTGAAGTAAAAATTCGATTTTTATATATTGAACTTTGAAGTAAAAATTCGATTTTTAAATATTGAACTTTGAAATAAAAATTCGATTTTTAAATATTGAACTTTGAAGTAAAAATTCGATTTTTAAATATTGAACTTTGAAGTAAAAATTCGATTTTTATATATTGAACTTTGGAGTAAAAATTCGATTTTTAAATATTGAACTTTGAAGTAAAAATTCGATTTTTAAATATTGAACTTTGAAGTAAAAATTCGATTTTTAAATATTGAACTTTGAATTAAAAATTCGATTTTTATATATTGAACTTTGAAGTCAAAATTCGATTTTTACATATGTAGAGAATACGGGCGACGAAAGCGACAAAAGGCGAGAGCGTTGAAGATTTCTATAAATGAAGAGTCAAGATGATTGGATAGCTATCTGTGAGAATTTCTCACTCTTCAATTTTATTTCTAGTTATATATGTATACTAGGTTGCAGACGGTGCTTAGTAGCACCCGACACAATCGTCCACAGACCATGGACTTGTTTGTTTGGTTGCATAGATTAGTTATATGATTTGATTTGAATATTGGTTGTTTGGTGATTTTGATTGATGTGTAAATGGCGTGGGCCTTCACTAGACCGGGGATAAGGCTAGGCCTCGTCCCGTTTCTAGTATCGTGCCGTTATGCCGCCGAAATTTTCTAAAATATGTTAGAAAATAAAAATATCATTTTATTGTGTAAATGAATAATAGAAATTCATATGTTGGAATAAAATGTTTTATCGTTAAAAATATAATTTTTAACGTGAATATGAATATAGTGAAAGTGAATAAAATAAAATATTCATTTACAAACCGGACGGTTTGTTTATGCACACCTATTTGAAGGACATTGATCGGGACGATAAATTTTACACATCGCCCGACTGCACAAATAAAATATTTGTGTGATTGTTTGAAACCCCACACGGGTGTTTGTGGAAACCCGCAACCTCCCCGTTAAGGAAAGCGTCGGATAGTTCGAGAACAAGCCACAACAGAACGCATATAAAAGAACATTTCATTGTATATTACAACAATGCATCAGATTACAAGAATATACAGAGTATAAATGAATATTACACAGAAATATCAGAGATTTAAATACATCGCAGTGGAAAATAATACAATACACAACTAGAATGGGATATACGGATACAAAGCTTTCCGGATATCGTTCCAGCTGTAAACCAGGATCCTGTGAATATAAATCTGCAAAACCAAAACTACTAGCTGCCCGTGTCAAAATAAGGGCACCCAGAGTTTAGGTTAAAACAATAAACTCCAGGTCAGTCATGTGACTGGTGTGAGAACTAAAACAGTTATTAATTCTTTATTTTAAAGTTAGGTAAATCAAGGGACCACGCCGTATAACACGGAACGGGTTTCCTCCCAAGAATACCAGTGCATAAAACGAACAGCGCAATGCTAAATAAAGAAAAATGAAGCTGTTATAAGACCCAGGTCCCATCACACAATGCAACGCAGTCGAGGATAGGGTTTTCCCTTATAACAGCCAAAGAATGCTTGATACGTTTAAAACAAATCATTTGATACTATTATAAGTGCATAGTGTATAAAACACTTCAAATCATAAGTATCAATCATAGGCGGCATGAATGCCCCATACCACTATGTCGCCATATATAGGTTATACAATCAAAATCGCAAAGTCACGTATTTGGAAATTGGGTTTCCATCTATGAACCGAGGCAAAAGATAGTCCTCAACCGATTCGAGACGCTCTAGCCCGCCCCTCAGGACCCAGACTCAGGTGGGCCCTTGGATCGTCAGGGCCGGTCCACCGATGTGGATTAAAATGCCTGAACACTACGTTTCCCCACCCTATGGGGTGTAAGTCTGGTCCGTCAGCCGACCAGAATGCATCGGCCGAAACCGATATAACCGAGGCGCCTCGCAACAGCAACAACCACATAAGTCAAACTCGTCAGGGCGTGTAAAACCACTGACGCCACTTCTAACTAGAAAGAAACGCAAGTCCTCCCTGAGGTCCGTCTCCCGTTTTTGGTTCATACCTGGTGTGAAACACGTGAGGTAAACGTTACACAAAGCTACGCCACAAAGGCCGTGCTTTGATCATCACCACAAGACTTTGCTTTTCAACAGAAGCCTTGATCATTTGCATCTTAGCATGCCACACAGGCAAACCATCCTATGCAACCGATATCAGTCACACAGCATGAAATCCGATGTCAGACACACAGTCCATTTACAAGTCCGTTCTGGGTCTGAACGAAACCGGAGGCACCTAGTACCCCGCATATCCATCGATCTCCAAGTACGTCTGGACGATCACTAACTGTTTCCATCTTCTTGGGTGTACAGCCCAATCAAGATCATCAGTTATCACCCAAACAACGTGAAGACTTCCGGTCTTCGACCATCGTCTTCATCTTCGACTTATCGTCGTATCAGTTATTCAGAATGGGATAAACCCGGTCTTCCCGAATAACTCGCGTATATTTTATAAAAGTGTTACACAAACACAACATACGCCTCATTCCAATTCATTAGTCACTAACCATAAATTAATCAAGAGAATAATTCCCCAAATATTAACCCCGAAGGCCGAAACCAACATCAGATCAATATTCAGAAAACCATTCTGCTTGGCTAACCGACAGTTAGTTTCTAAATTTCACGTTCAAATCTAATTAAAGATTTAACTATCGCCTGGAGCGAAACTGGTGATACTCCATTCTCGATCTTCTCAATCTAATTAAAGATTCATTAAAACTCCACTTAGTTTTAATCATTATCTGGGTTAAAGAATCAGTGTCATTTAAAACACGGTTCACGATAAACCCAAAATCACATTCATTAATTATCGGGTTAAAGAACGAGTGTTATTTAAAACACTGTTCACGATAAACCCAAAAATCAATATCAATTCAATTCCAATTAAATATCATTTAATTGGTACACTTCGTTAAATCTAAATAAAAAGATTTAATCTTTTCTCAACTGGGTCCAAGAACAGTGTTAGTGAAGACACCATTCACGACAAACCCAAATCACATTCATTAATTATCGGGTTAAAGAACAAGTGTTATTTAAAACACTGTTCACGATAAACCCAAAAATCAATATCAATTCAATTCCAATTAAATATCATTTAATTGGTACACTTCATTAAATCTAAATAAAAAGATTTAATCTTTTCTCAACTGGGTTCAAGAACGGTGTTAGTGAAGACACCATTCACGACAAACCCAAATCACATTTGATATTAAATACAAGGCTCTGAATAGAAAATATATCGGCCTATATTCAATACCAAATTCTACGATTTACAAATGTCGTATTGGAAATAACGATATAAAAATATATCTTTCAAATTTCCATAACAACACCTGTACAATCACGAATTCCAACATCGAAATATTCCGAAGACAATTTCGATTCAAATCCACTCCAATGCAATCATTGGAAATTTTGGTTATTTTCAAAACCCTTTTCGAATTCAATTTATTTATTTAAAAATAAATAGAATTATAATTCTAGTTCAAAACTAGTTCATTTCGATAAAAATCTATTTTTATCTTTTCAAATATGGAGTTTTTCATCCCAAATCTTCACAAATCATTTCTTATGATTTTACATAAATTATTACTATTTTTAATAATTTTATCAAGGCCCGTACAGTCGATTTCCATCAACGGCCATCGAACTGCACTTACAGCGACCTTTTTCGAATTTGATTTGGACGTATCTCCAAATCCAACCGTTAGATTTCAAATTTCTAACCCTCTTTAGAAAGCTCTTTTCGATACGAACCCAACGGTTCCGGTTTTAGGAGAATCCGACGGTCGGATCTCCCGTAATGTCCGTTTGAAATAAATGGTCGAAATTCGCGAACTGCCGCGGCGCGGCGCGTTCTATTCAGGCCATTATATTATATATATAATATATATAATATATATTTCGTCGATTTCTATTTAAAATGAATTATATAAATAGTTTTAAATTCGTTTCAAATTCTATTTCAACTTCTATTTCAATTCAAAGCAAAATTGAATTCTTCTTTATAAATTCGTTTAAAAATTCATTTCTATTCAATTCGAATTTCAATTCAATTTGAATTCATTTCAATTCGCTTTCTATTCCATTCGAATTCGTTTTCAATTCAATTCATTTCGAAATCGTTTTCAATTCAATTCATTTCGAAATCGTTTTCAATTCATTTTGAATTCGTTTTCAATTCAATTCATTTTGAATTCGTTTTCAATTCAATTCATTTCGAAATCGTTTTCAATTCAATTCATTTCGAAATCGTTTTCAATTCATTTTGAATTCGTTTTCAATTCAATTCATTTTGAATTCGTTTTCAATTCATTTTGAATTCGTTTCCAATTCAATTCATTTTGAATTCGTTTTCAATTCATTTCATTTCGAAATCGTTTTCAATTCAATTCATTTTGAATTCGTTAAAATCGATATAAATATCGTTCACGTCAAAATGGCGTCAATCTAATCAACACGGCTTCATAAAGTTCTATTTTCAAATATTCTATTTCAAATATTTCTATTTTAAAACTGGAATGAGGCCCAATCAATTACCATATAAAGTTAATTATATGGATTTTCATACAACACATGTATAATAGCCTTGAAAAATAATCAACCATCAACCAAAGTGCACTACACTGTATAAGCATCAAATATAGACATTTAACGCTTATAGCAGCTTGTCAATCAATCGATCGACATATTTAATCAATCAGGATGAGTGAACTTCAAATTTCATCCTAACACCCGTGTGGGGTTTCAAACAATCAAACACATATTTTATTTGTGCAGTTAGGCGATGTGTAAAATTTATCGACCCAATCAACGTCATTCAAATAGGTGTACATAAACAAACCGTCTGGTTTGTAAATGAATATTTATTTATTCACATTCACGTTAAAAATTATATTTTTAACGATAACACATTTTATTTTAACATATGAATTTCTATTCAGTTCATTCGTTAAATAAAATGCTATTTTTATTTTTCTAACTTATTTTAGAAAATTTCGGCGGCATAACGGCACGATACTAGAAACGGGACAAGGCCTAGCCTTATCCCCGGTCTAGTGAAGGCCCACGCCATTCACACATCAATCAAATCAATTCGTTATGCAAACCCCAAACTTTGAAGTAAGGATCTAACCTAGCCTTACTCCTTCGCCTTATAACGGCGCACGTCTAATCCTAACCAATTTATCGATTCGATTTTTCACACCACAAACCACATTCAAACCAATATCGCAATCAATCACCAAACAGTCAAACAAACAAGTCCATGGTCTGTGGACGATTGTGTCGGGTGCTACTAAGCACCGTCTGCATCCTAGTATATATATATAACTAGAAAAGGAGAATTAAGAGTGAGAAGTTCTCACCTATAGCTATCCTAGCTCCACGGCTCTTCTTTTGCAGAAGTCTTCGTCGTTTCGCCTTTTTGTCACCTTCGTTGCCCAAGGCCACTATATATATAAAAATCGAATTTTTATTTCTAAGTTCAATATATAAAAATCGAATTTTTATTTCAAAGTTCAATATATAAAAATCGAATTTTTATTTCAAAGTTCAATATATAAAAATCGAATTTTTATTTCAAAGTTCAATACATAAAAATCGAATTTTTATTTCAAAGTTTCCGCCTTTTCCATTTCAAAGATCTAATCTTTTCTTTTACTTTTTAAAGTTCAAATCCTTTTACCTTTTAAAAATTCAAATCTTTTACCTTTTAAAAATTCAAATCTTTTTAAACCTCTTAAAAACAAAAATCTTCTTAAACCTTTTAAATTTCTTTACAATCACAGAAACTTATTTTTCCAAAAATCAAAAATCATATATGTAAAATTCATATTTTTATATTTCTATTAATCATATAAAAATCATATTTTTATATGTTAGAAACCATGCTATTCTTATTTTAAAACCAAATCAGTTTTTATTTTTATAATTTTACAAAATCAGTTTTAAATTACTTTAAAAAAAATTAGTTTTAAATTACTAAAAAAAACAGAAAAAGTAAATAATAAAAATAAAAAAAACAGAAAGGGGACTTACAGGGGGGAGGCTTCTCCGTTCGTCAGTGGGGGGGGCTCGTGGCGGAGGGTGGTCGGAGCAGCTCCTGGGGGGGGCGGTTGTGGGTTTCGCGGCGCCTGGCGCCTGGAGGGGGGGGGGTCGGGCTTGAGGGTCTCGCGTCGGAGCAGGGCGGAGATGAAGGGGGGGGAACTGTGCGAGAGGGAGGCGGCGCGGTGGATGGTGGGGCGGCGCTCCGCCCCCCTGTCGCCCTTTCTTTTTTTTTTTTTTCTTTTTTTTTTTTCTGTTCTGTTTGAAATGAATGGACGGGGGGGGGGGGGCCAGAGTGTTTTAAGGAGGGAGAAGTTTGTTTTTTTTTTTTTTATTATTATTATTATTATTATTATTATTTAATTCATTAAAGTAGGTTTTTGCGTATGAACTCGAAACCAAACCCAATGACTGTCGCCCCTAGCTAATTACCCCCATCCCAGACACAATGGAATATGTTTCGTTAGCCAATTCGACTGTTTCAGTCAGTTATCCCGCAAATTAAAGTATAAAACATTTAATTTTCAAATTTGAACGTACATTTCAAATTACCGGGGTCACATACTAACTAGAAAAATTTCAGAAAAATATTTTCTAGCTTCGTATTGACTATACGGTCCTAACAAAACTAGTTTCGTCGAATTCTGAGACCGTTAGAAAAATGGCCAATTTCCAGTCGATTAAAATCAACTGAAACTGGTCAAACGCGTTTTTCTTTGCCACGCTCAAATATTGATTCGAAAAATTATGAAATTTGGAATCTAGCAATAACCTGACATCACGGACCCAACAAAACTGGTTTCGTCGAAATCCGAGGTCATTTGCAAAATGTCCATTTTTAAGGGCCTGAATTCCATAGCGACTATTCAGAATTTTCAACTGGACATATCTTTCGATTCCTGATATGAAATCTTGATTTTTCGGATTCGTTGGAAAGATATTATCAATCAGATCCTAATGTTTTTGGTTTCACTAAAATCCGGATTGTTTTGCACCCGGTACATTCAATTGAAGTTTGAAATCGAATTATCGAACTACCGCGCCATTTTCAATTCTATTTATAATTATATATAAATATTTATATTCTAACGACGACGCGTATAAATATATACGTTCGAATTATATTCAAAATAAATTTCTCGTCGTTATTATTTAAAATAATTCATTTTAAATAATCTGAATTCGCTAAAATTGCCAAAATAAAAATTTCAAACTGGCTCGCATTTTCCGGGTTGTTACAATCTCCCCCACTTAAAACTTTTCGTCCCCGAAAAGGAACAAAGTCGAAAGTGGTTTGATCATTCAACTCTACGCTCGTTCAGGCTTCCATTCTCCAACTCTTTAGTTTCTGAGAATTTTCTAAATTTCAAAAATTTGGCTAACACCCTAAATTTTTGAAAAATTTCGCCATAACCTCCCCTGCACCGGGAGCATCGGGGAATTTCAAATAGCTTCCCCGGTCCTTCAGATCTCAAAAAGAAAAAGAAAAAGCCAAGCGGCTAGCCAATAGGCTCATAAAATCATCATCACCCAAACAAAACAGGAAATTATGTAGTAAACATGTACCTATTTGTCGGGCAAACAAATTTTATTCTCTGGCTCTAGCCTCCTTGCTATGACCTGTTCAATGTAAGTACAAGTATATGCAAGCAAATGCAACCAAATTTCAATACAACACAATATTCGGTTCAATTAGGCTAAATGGTTCAAAATTAGCAAACAAATGAACAAACTACACAAACATCAATCAATTAGTGAATTAGAGCTTCAAATTCATAATTTTGATACATATACAAAAATCAGATTTTTTTTGATGCCAAATCACAACAATAAGCCCTATCTAATTTTGGTTCTCACACCAATCAATAGGAAATATATAAATATCACATCTTCAAAACACGAACATAGATTCTGATGATGATCGATCAATCATCAGAACCATCTCCGGGTGTCTAGAATGTGATTCTATATCTATCCAGTATATTAAAATTTCAAATACACGTTTGCAAGGCGTATATGCAAAATCTTTATATACTGGACTGTCCAACTCAATATAAATAGATAATCAAATACGAATAATTGATTTAAATTTTCAAAACAAAAATTTGTTTTCACTTTAAAAATTTACTCTTCACACTCGTTCTAGGATACTACTGATCCCATCTCTAACGAGTCATTCCCATTGGATTTTACTAATCCAATATCTGATGAATTCTTTCGTATGGTTCTAATGTGTCTTGTTCTCTGAGCTTTGTAAACCAAAGCTCTGATACCAACTGTGGAAACCCGCAACCTCCCCGTTAAGGAAAGCGTCGGATAGTTCGAGAACAAACCACAGCAGAACGCATACAGAAGAACGTTTCATTGTATATTACAACAATGCATCAGATTACAAGAATATACAGAGTATAAATGAATATTACACAGAAATATCAGAGATTTAAATACATCGCAGTGGAAAATAATACAATACACAACTAGAATGGGATATACGGATACAAAGCTTTCCGGATATCGTTCCAGCTGTAAACCAGGATCCTGTGAATATAAATCTGCAAAACCAAAACTACTAGCTGCCCGTGTCAAAATAAGGGCACCCAGAGTTTAGGTTAAAACAATAAACTCCAGGTCAGTCATGTGACTGGTGTGAGAACTAAAACAGTTATTAATTCTTTATTTTAAAGTTAGGTAAATCAAGGGACCACGCCGTATAACACGGAACGGGTTTCCTCCCAAGAATACCAGTGCATAAAACGAACAGCGCAATGCTAAATAAAGAAAAATGAAGCTGTTATAAGACCCAGGTCCCATCACACAATGCAACGCAGTCGAGGATAGGGTTTTCCCTTATAACAGCCAAAGAATGCTTGATACGTTTAAAACAAATCATTTGATACTATTATAAGTGCATAGTGTATAAAACACTTCAAATCATAAGTATCAATCATAGGCGGCATGAATGCCCCATACCACTATGTCGCCATATATAGGTTATACAATCAAAATCGCAAAGTCACGTATTTGGAAATTGGGTTTCCATCTATGAACCGAGGCAAAAGATAGTCCTCAACCGATTCGAGACGCTCTAGCCCGCCCCTCAGGACCCAGACTCAGGTGGGCCCTTGGATCGTCAGGGCCGGTCCACCGATGTGGATTAAAATGCCTGAACACTACGTTTCCCCACCCTATGGGGTGTAAGTCTGGTCCGTCAGCCGACCAGAATGCATCGGCCGAAACCGATATAACCGAGGCGCCTCGCAACAGCAACAACCACATAAGTCAAACTCGTCAGGGCGTGTAAAACCACTGACGCCACTTCTAACTAGAAAGAAACGCAAGTCCTCCCTGAGGTCCGTCTCCCGTTTTTGGTTCATACCTGGTGTGAAACACGTGAGGTAAACGTTACACAAAGCTACGCCACAAAGGCCGTGCTTTGATCATCACCACAAGACTTTGCTTTTCAACAGAAGCCTTGATCATTTGCATCTTAGCATGCCACACAGGCAAACCATCCTATGCAACCGATATCAGTCACACAGCATGAAATCCGATGTCAGACACACAGTCCATTTACAAGTCCGTTCTGGGTCTGAACGAAACCGGAGGCACCTAGTACCCCGCATATCCATCGATCTCCAAGTACGTCTGGACGATCACTAACTGTTTCCATCTTCTTGGGTGTACAGCCCAATCAAGATCATCAGTTATCACCCAAACAACGTGAAGACTTCCGGTCTTCGACCATCGTCTTCATCTTCGACTTATCGTCGTATCAGTTATTCAGAATGGGATAAACCCGGTCTTCCCGAATAACTCGCGTATATTTTATAAAAGTGTTACACAAACACAACATACGCCTCATTCCAATTCATTAGTCACTAACCATAAATTAATCAAGAGAATAATTCCCCAAATATTAACCCCGAAGGCCGAAACCAACATCAGATCAATATTCAGAAAACCATTCTGCTTGGCTAACCGACAGTTAGTTTCTAAATTTCACGTTCAAATCTAATTAAAGATTTAACTATCGCCTGGAGCGAAACTGGTGATACTCCATTCTCGATCTTCTCAATCTAATTAAAGATTCATTAAAACTCCACTTAGTTTTAATCATTATCTGGGTTAAAGAATCAGTGTCATTTAAAACACGGTTCACGATAAACCCAAAATCACATTCATTAATTATCGGGTTAAAGAACGAGTGTTATTTAAAACACTGTTCACGATAAACCCAAAAATCAATATCAATTCAATTCCAATTAAATATCATTTAATTGGTACACTTCGTTAAATCTAAATAAAAAGATTTAATCTTTTCTCAACTGGGTCCAAGAACAGTGTTAGTGAAGACACCATTCACGACAAACCCAAATCACATTCATTAATTATCGGGTTAAAGAACAAGTGTTATTTAAAACACTGTTCACGATAAACCCAAAAATCAATATCAATTCAATTCCAATTAAATATCATTTAATTGGTACACTTCATTAAATCTAAATAAAAAGATTTAATCTTTTCTCAACTGGGTTCAAGAACGGTGTTAGTGAAGACACCATTCACGACAAACCCAAATCACATTTGATATTAAATACAAGGCTCTGAATAGAAAATATATCGGCCTATATTCAATACCAAATTCTACGATTTACAAATGTCGTATTGGAAATAACGATATAAAAATATATCTTTCAAATTTCCATAACAACACCTGTACAATCACGAATTCCAACATCGAAATATTCCGAAGACAATTTCGATTCAAATCCACTCCAATGCAATCATTGGAAATTTTGGTTATTTTCAAAACCCTTTTCGAATTCAATTTATTTATTTAAAAATAAATAGAATTATAATTCTAGTTCAAAACTAGTTCATTTCGATAAAAATCTATTTTTATCTTTTCAAATATGGAGTTTTTCATCCCAAATCTTCACAAATCATTTCTTATGATTTTACATAAATTATTACTATTTTTAATAATTTTATCAAGGCCCGTACAGTCGATTTCCATCAACGGCCATCGAACTGCACTTACAGCGACCTTTTTCGAATTTGATTTGGACGTATCTCCAAATCCAACCGTTAGATTTCAAATTTCTAACCCTCTTTAGAAAGCTCTTTTCGATACGAACCCAACGGTTCCGGTTTTAGGAGAATCCGACGGTCGGATCTCCCGTAATGTCCGTTTGAAATAAATGGTCGAAATTCGCGAACTGCCGCGGCGCGGCGCGTTCTATTCAGGCCATTATATTATATATATAATATATATAATATATATTTCGTCGATTTCTATTTAAAATGAATTATATAAATAGTTTTAAATTCGTTTCAAATTCTATTTCAACTTCTATTTCAATTCAAAGCAAAATTGAATTCTTCTTTATAAATTCGTTTAAAAATTCATTTCTATTCAATTCGAATTTCAATTCAATTTGAATTCATTTCAATTCGCTTTCTATTCCATTCGAATTCGTTTTCAATTCAATTCATTTCGAAATCGTTTTCAATTCAATTCATTTCGAAATCGTTTTCAATTCATTTTGAATTCGTTTTCAATTCAATTCATTTTGAATTCGTTTTCAATTCAATTCATTTCGAAATCGTTTTCAATTCAATTCATTTCGAAATCGTTTTCAATTCATTTTGAATTCGTTTTCAATTCAATTCATTTTGAATTCGTTTTCAATTCATTTTGAATTCGTTTCCAATTCAATTCATTTTGAATTCGTTTTCAATTCATTTCATTTCGAAATCGTTTTCAATTCAATTCATTTTGAATTCGTTAAAATCGATATAAATATCGTTCACGTCAAAATGGCGTCAATCTAATCAACACGGCTTCATAAAGTTCTATTTTCAAATATTCTATTTCAAATATTTCTATTTTAAAACTGGAATGAGGCCCAATCAATTACCATATAAAGTTAATTATATGGATTTTCATACAACACATGTATAATAGCCTTGAAAAATAATCAACCATCAACCAAAGTGCACTACACTGTATAAGCATCAAATATAGACATTTAACGCTTATAGCAGCTTGTCAATCAATCGATCGACATATTTAATCAATCAGGATGAGTGAACTTCAAATTTCATCCTAACACCCGTGTGGGGTTTCAAACAATCAAACACATATTTTATTTGTGCAGTTAGGCGATGTGTAAAATTTATCGACCCAATCAACGTCATTCAAATAGGTGTACATAAACAAACCGTCTGGTTTGTAAATGAATATTTATTTATTCACATTCACGTTAAAAATTATATTTTTAACGATAACACATTTTATTTTAACATATGAATTTCTATTCAGTTCATTCGTTAAATAAAATGCTATTTTTATTTTTCTAACTTATTTTAGAAAATTTCGGCGGCATAACGGCACGATACTAGAAACGGGACAAGGCCTAGCCTTATCCCCGGTCTAGTGAAGGCCCACGCCATTCACACATCAATCAAATCAATTCGTTATGCAAACCCCAAACTTTGAAGTAAGGATCTAACCTAGCCTTACTCCTTCGCCTTATAACGGCGCACGTCTAATCCTAACCAATTTATCGATTCGATTTTTCACACCACAAACCACATTCAAACCAATATCGCAATCAATCACCAAACAGTCAAACAAACAAGTCCATGGTCTGTGGACGATTGTGTCGGGTGCTACTAAGCACCGTCTGCATCCTAGTATATATATATAACTAGAAAAGGAGAATTAAGAGTGAGAAGTTCTCACCTATAGCTATCCTAGCTCCACGGCTCTTCTTTTGCAGAAGTCTTCGTCGTTTCGCCTTTTTGTCACCTTCGTTGCCCAAGGCCACTATATATATAAAAATCGAATTTTTATTTCTAAGTTCAATATATAAAAATCGAATTTTTATTTCAAAGTTCAATATATAAAAATCGAATTTTTATTTCAAAGTTCAATATATAAAAATCGAATTTTTATTTCAAAGTTCAATACATAAAAATCGAATTTTTATTTCAAAGTTTCCGCCTTTTCCATTTCAAAGATCTAATCTTTTCTTTTACTTTTTAAAGTTCAAATCCTTTTACCTTTTAAAAATTCAAATCTTTTACCTTTTAAAAATTCAAATCTTTTTAAACCTCTTAAAAACAAAAATCTTCTTAAACCTTTTAAATTTCTTTACAATCACAGAAACTTATTTTTCCAAAAATCAAAAATCATATATGTAAAATTCATATTTTTATATTTCTATTAATCATATAAAAATCATATTTTTATATGTTAGAAACCATGCTATTCTTATTTTAAAACCAAATCAGTTTTTATTTTTATAATTTTACAAAATCAGTTTTAAATTACTTTAAAAAAAATTAGTTTTAAATTACTAAAAAAAACAGAAAAAGTAAATAATAAAAATAAAAAAAACAGAAAGGGGACTTACAGGGGGGAGGCTTCTCCGTTCGTCAGTGGGGGGGGCTCGTGGCGGAGGGTGGTCGGAGCAGCTCCTGGGGGGGGCGGTTGTGGGTTTCGCGGCGCCTGGCGCCTGGAGGGGGGGGGTCGGGCTTGAGGGTCTCGCGTCGGAGCAGGGCGGAGATGAAGGGGGGGGAACTGTGCGAGAGGGAGGCGGCGCGGTGGATGGTGGGGCGGCGCTCCGCCCCCCTGTCGCCCTTTCTTTTTTTTTTTTTTCTTTTTTTTTTTTCTGTTCTGTTTGAAATGAATGGACGGGGGGGGGGGGGCCAGAGTGTTTTAAGGAGGGAGAAGTTTGTTTTTTTTTTTTTTATTATTATTATTATTATTATTATTATTTAATTCATTAAAGTAGGTTTTTGCGTATGAACTCGAAACCAAACCCAATGACTGTCGCCCCTAGCTAATTACCCCCATCCCAGACACAATGGAATATGTTTCGTTAGCCAATTCGACTGTTTCAGTCAGTTATCCCGCAAATTAAAGTATAAAACATTTAATTTTCAAATTTGAACGTACATTTCAAATTACCGGGGTCACATACTAACTAGAAAAATTTCAGAAAAATATTTTCTAGCTTCGTATTGACTATACGGTCCTAACAAAACTAGTTTCGTCGAATTCTGAGACCGTTAGAAAAATGGCCAATTTCCAGTCGATTAAAATCAACTGAAACTGGTCAAACGCGTTTTTCTTTGCCACGCTCAAATATTGATTCGAAAAATTATGAAATTTGGAATCTAGCAATAACCTGACATCACGGACCCAACAAAACTGGTTTCGTCGAAATCCGAGGTCATTTGCAAAATGTCCATTTTTAAGGGCCTGAATTCCATAGCGACTATTCAGAATTTTCAACTGGACATATCTTTCGATTCCTGATATGAAATCTTGATTTTTCGGATTCGTTGGAAAGATATTATCAATCAGATCCTAATGTTTTTGGTTTCACTAAAATCCGGATTGTTTTGCACCCGGTACATTCAATTGAAGTTTGAAATCGAATTATCGAACTACCGCGCCATTTTCAATTCTATTTATAATTATATATAAATATTTATATTCTAACGACGACGCGTATAAATATATACGTTCGAATTATATTCAAAATAAATTTCTCGTCGTTATTATTTAAAATAATTCATTTTAAATAATCTGAATTCGCTAAAATTGCCAAAATAAAAATTTCAAACTGGCTCGCATTTTCCGGGTTGTTACAGTGTTGGGATGAAATTTGAAGTTCACTCATCCTGATTGATTAAATATGTCGATCGATAGATTGACAGGCTGTTATAAGCGTTAGGTATCTATATTTGATGCTTATACAGTGTAGTGCACTTTGGTTGATGGTTGATTATTTTCAATGCTATTATACGTGTGTAATGTATGAAATTCCATATAATTAACATTATATGGTGATTGATTGGGCCTCATTCCAATTTGAAAAATAAAGAATATTATAAAATAAAAGTTCATGTGTTGACAGTACTCATCCATTGAGATTGGTCATGTGTTGAACGAAATATTTTAGTAATAAAATTTACATCTTTATCGATATAAAATAAAAGTTCATGTGTTGACAGTACTCATCCATTGAGATTGGTCATGTGTTGAACGAAATATTTTAGTAATAAAATTTACATCTTTATCGATATAAAATAAAAGTTCATGTGTTGACAGTACTCATCCATTGAGATTGGTCATGTGTTGAACGAAATATTTTAGTAATAAAATTTACATCTTTATCGATATAAAATAAAAGTTCATGTGTTGACAGTACTCATCCATTGAGATTGGTCATGTGTTGAACGAAATATTTTGATAATAACAACTATTTTGAAAAAGAAATATTTGAAATAGAATATTTGAAAATAGAAATTTATGAAGCCGTGTTGATTAGTTTGATGCCATTTTGACGTGAACGATATTTATATCGATTTTATTCATTTCGAAATGAATTGAACTGAAAACGATTTCGAAATGAATTGAATTGAAAACGATTTCGAAATGAAATTGAATTGATAACGATTTCGAAATGAATTGAATATATAACGATTTCGAAATGAATTGAATATATAACGATTTCGAAATGAATTGAATATATAACGATTTCGAAATGAATTGAATATATAACGATTTCGAAATGAATTGAATATATAACGATTTCGAAATGAATTGAATATATAACGATTTCGAAATGAATTGAATTGAAAACGAATTGAAATGAATTCAAATTGAACTGAAATTTGAATTGAATAGAAATGAATTTTTAAAACGAATTTATAAAGAAGAATTCAATTTTGATTTGAATTGAAAAGGAAGTTGAAATTGCTTTTGAAACGAATTTTAAAAACTATTTATATAATTCGTTTTAAATAGAAATCGACGAAATATATATTATATATATTATATATATAATATAATGGCCTGAATAGAGCGCGCCGCGGCAGTTCGTAAATTTCGACCATTTATTTCAAACGGACATTACGGGAGATCCGACCGTCGGATTCTCCTAAAACCGGAACCGTTGGGTTCGTATCGAAAAGAGCTTTCTAACGAATATTAGAAATTTGAAATCTAACGGTTGGATTTGGAGTTACGTCCAAATCAAATTTGAAAAAGGTCGCTGTAAGTGCAGTTCGATGGCCATTGATGGAAATCGACTGTACGGGCCTTGATAGAATTATTAAAAATAGTAATAATTTGTGTAAAATCATAAGAAATGATTTAGAAAGGATTGGGATAAAAAAACTCCATATTTGGAAAGATAAAAATAGATTTTTATCGAAATGAACTAGTTTTGAACTAGAATTAGAATTCTATTTATTTTTAAATAAATAAACTGAATTTGAAATGGTTTTGAAAATAACCAGAATTTCCAATGATTGCATTGGAATGGATTTGAATCGAAATTGTCTTCGGAATATTTCGATGATTGGATTTCGTGATTATACAAATATTGTTATGGAAATTTGAAAGATATAGATATATATATCGTTATTTCCAGTACGATCTTTGTTGGTCGCAGAATTTGATATTGAATATAAGCCGGGATATTTTCTATTCAGAGCCTTGTATTTAATATCAAATGTGATTTGGGTTTATTGTGGACCGTGTTTTAAATGACACTGATTCTTGAACCCAGTTGAGAAAAGATTAAATCTTTTTATTTTAGATTTAATGAAGTATACCAAATAAATAATATTTAATTGGAATTGAATTGATATTGATTTTTGGGTTTATCGTGGATAGTGTTTTAAATAACACTCGTTCTTTAACCCGATAATTAATGAATGTGATTTTGGGTTTATCGCGAACTGTGTTTTAAATGACACTGATTCTTTAACCCAGTTAACGATTAAAACTAAGTGGAGTTTTAATGAATCTTTAATTAGATTGAAAGATCGAAAATGGAGTACCACAAGTTTTGCTCAAGGCGATAGTTAAATCTTTAATTAGATTTGAACGTGAAATGGTAATTGAATTTACCGATAACACTGTGGTGTTAGATATGAAGTATTACCAGTTTTACTTCATGGGATGAATAGGTTGGGATTGGGAAATTAAAACCAATGATTACTTCGGTAAATTTCGTTAATCCCGACTAGTTTGAATTGATATTCAAAAGCAGATTAAAGAATTTATCTTTGATAAAATTAATGGGAACCATTCCCTATGAATGTGAAATTTAGAAACTAACTGTCGGTTAGCTAAGCAGAATGGTTTTCTGGATGTTGATCTGATGTTGGTTTCGGCCTTCGGGGTTAATATTTGGGGAATTATTCTCTTGATTAATTTACGGTTAGTGACTAATGAATTGGAATGAGGCGTATGTTGTGTTTGTGTAACACTTATTTAAAATATACGCGAGTTATTCGGAAAGACCGGGTTTATCCCATTCTGAATAACTGATACGACGATAAATCGAAGATGAAGACGATGGTCGAAGACCGGAAGTCTTCACGTCGTTTGGGTGATAACTGATGATCTTGATTGGGCTGTACACCCAAGAAGATGGAAACAGTTGGTGATCGTCCAAACGTACTTGGAGATCGATGGATATGCGGGGTACTAGGTGCCTCCGGTTTCGTTCAGACCCAGGACGGACTTGTAAATGGACTGTGTGTCTGACATTGGATTTTAGTCCGTGTGATTGATCTCTATTAAATATATATCTGTTTGGCGGTGGAGAATTTATTCTCTTGCTTAACTCCCTTCTCTGAGACGTACGAGCTCAGGGGTTATATATTGATGGATATCAAACGCATGGAGTGAATTGCTTGTGTGGCACGCCTAAGTGGCAATTGATCAAGGCTTCTGTTGAAAAGCAAAGTCTTGTGGTTGATGATCAAAGCATGGCCTTTGTGGCGTAGCTTTGTGTAACGTTTTACTTCGCGAGTATCACACCCGGTATGAACCAAAAACGGGAGAAAGGACCTCAGGGAGGGCCTGCGTTTCCTCCTAGCTAGAAGTGGCATCAGTGGTTTTACACGCCCTGACGAGTTTGACTTATGTGGTTGTTGCTGTTGCGAGGCGCCTCGGATTGATCGGTCGTTCTCGAACCGATGGAGTAATTTAGTTGGCTCACTTACGCCCCAAAGGGCGGCGAAACGCAGTGCTCAGGCATTTTAATCCACATCGGTGGACCGGACCTGTCGCTCCTAGGGTCACTCGAGCTCTGATCCTGAGACTCGGGCTGGGCAGTCTCGAATCGGTTGAGGACTATCTTTTGCCTCGGTTCATAGACGGAAATCCAATTTCCAAACACGTGACTTTGCGGTTTTATTTGTAGAGCCTAGTATGGCGACATAGTGGGATGGGGCGCTCATGCCGCCTATGATTGATACTTATGATTTGAAGTTGTTTTATACACTATGCACTTATATTAGTATCAAACGATTTGTTTTAACCGTATCAAGCATTCTTTGGCTGTTATAAGGGAAAACCCTATCCTCGGCTGCGTTGCATTGTGTGATGGGACCTGGGTCTTATAACAGCTTCATTTTTCTTTATTTAGCATTGCGCTGTTTGTTATATGCACTGGTATTCTTGGGAGGAAACCCGTTCCGTTTTATACGGCGTGGTCCCTTGATTTACCAAACTTTAAAAATAAAGAATAATAACTGTTTTTAGTTCTCACACCAGTCCCATGACTGACCTGGAGTTTATTGTTTTAACCTAAACTCTGGGTGCCCTTATTTTCGACACGGGCAGCTAGTAGTTTTGGTTTTGCAGATTTATATTCACAGGATCCTGGTTTACAGCTGGAATGATATCCGGAAAGCTTTGTATCCGTATATCTCTTCTAGTTGTATATTGTATTATTTTCCGCTGCTATGTATTTAAATGTAATTTAAATCTCTGATATTTCTGTGTAATATTCATTTATACTCTGTATATTCTTGTATTCTGATGCATTGTTGTAATATACAATGAAATGTTCTTCCGTATGAGTTCTGTTGTGGCTTGTTCTCGAACTATCCGCCGCTTTCCTTTACGGGGAGGTTACGGGTTTTCACATTGAATTCTATTTTCGAAACTGCAAGGTCATTTCAGGCCTTGTTTATAATTAAAATTAATTATATTTATTTTCAAGCATCGATTCAAACCTATTTTACACTATTATTTAAAATATTTATTTTAAATATTTAAAATCCACTATTTTAGCTAATTTATATAAAAAAAAAATTGGTTCAGAATTTCCGGGTCGTTACAGTTTCAAACATGCGGCAGTGTTTTACCTAATTACTTGAGCACTAAGAAACCTACTTATTCGATGCAAAAATCAAAGTTTCACTTGTATTTTGAAACTTTCTTGATCTTATTGGCGCAGATCTAGGGTCCAAACGGAAATATGAAAATGACGAGTGTTATAGATGCTTTAAAATGTAGAATATCAAATATGTCGCAATGTTTTACCTGATTACTTAGTCACTAAGCAACTTGCTCAGTCAATATGATTATTCTACTAATATTTGAAAACTTTTTCGCCTTATTCACACAAATTCTATTTACAAAATCGAAACGAGTTTTTAAAAATACTATTATTTAATAATGAGTATTATATGTATTCGAAATGGTATTGTTTCAAACATGCGGCGGTGTTTTACCTGATTACCTGAGCACCAAGAAACCTACTTATTGGATGCAAACATCAAAGTTTCTCTTTTATTTTGAAACTTTTTTGATCTTATTGGCGCGGATCCAGGGTCCTAACGGTAATATGCAAATGATGAGTGTTATAGATGCTTTAAAATGTTGATTAGCAAACATGCGGCAGTGTTTTACCTGGTTACTTAGTCACTGAGCAACCTGCTCAGTCAATATGAAAACATGAATATTCCACTAATATTTGAAAACTTGTTCGTCTTATTCACACAAATTCTACTCCCAAAGTTGAAACGTGTTTTTCAAAACACTATTATTTAATGATGAGTATTATACGTATTTGAAATGGTAGAGTTTCAAACATGCGGCAGTGTTTTACTTGATTACTTGAGCACCAAGAAACCTACTTATTCGATGTAGACATCAAAATTTCACTTATATTTTGAAATTTTCTTGATTTAATTGGGGTGTATCCAGGGTCCAAACGGTAATATGCAAATGATGAGTGTTATAGATGCTTTAAAATGTAGAATAGCAAACATGCTGCAGTGTTTTACTTGATTACTTAGTCACTAAACAACCTGCTTAGTCAATACGAAAATATGAATATTCTACTAATATTCAAAATGTTTTTCGTCTTATTCACACAAATTCTACTCCCAAAGTCGAAATGAGTTTTTAAAAACACAATTATTTAATGATGAGTATTATATGTATTTGGAATGGTAGAGTTACAAACATGCGGTAGTTTTTTTACCTGATTACTTGACACCAAGAAACCTACTTATTCGATGCAAACATTAAAGTTTCACTTATATTTTGAAACTTCATTGATCTTATTGGCGCGGATCCAGGGTTCAAATGGTAATATGGATATGATGAGTGTTATAGATGCTTTAAAATGTAGAATAGTAAAGATGAGGGTGTGTTTTACCTGATTACTTAGTCACTAAGCAACCTACTCAGTCAATATGAAAATATGAATATTATACTAATATTTGAAAAAAAATATCGTCTTATCCACACAAATTCTACTCACAAAATCGAAACGTGTATTTGAATACACTATTATTTAATGATGATTATTATATGTATTTGAAATGGTAGAGTTTCAAACATGCGGCAGTGTTTTACATGATTACTTGAGCACCAAGAAACCTAGTTATTCGATGTAAACATCAAAGTTTCACTTATATTTTGAAACTTTCTTGATCTTATTGGCGCGGATCCAGGGTCCAAACGGTAATATGCAAATGATGAGTGTTATGGATGCTTTAAAATGTAGAATAGCAAACATGCGGCAGTGTTTTACCTGATTACTTAGTCACTTAGCAACCTGCTCAGTCAATATGAAAATATGAATATTCTACTAATATTTGAAAACTTTTTCGTCTTATTCACACAAATTCTACTACGAAAGTCGAAACGTGTTTTTAAAAACACTATTATTTAATGATGAGTATTATATGTATTTGAAATGGTAGAGTTTCTGTAACGAAAAGGAATTTCGCTCGATCTGAATCAGTCGCTAAACCGATCAAGACCGTTCGAAACTCCTGATTGTTTCGAGATAACGATTAAATAAAACACAGACGGAAGAACATTTCATTGCTTATTATACAATTCCATCAGAATACCAGAATATACAGAGTATAAATAAGTATTACACATTACAAAATATCAGAGATTACAATAAATTACATAGCAGCGGAAAATAATACAAAACACAACTGAAGGAGATATACGGATACATAGCTTTCCAGATATCGTTCCAGCTGTAAACCAGGATCCTGTAAATCTGCAAAACCAAAACTACTAGCTGCCCATGTCAAAAATAAGGGCACCCAGAGTTTAGGTTAAAACAATAAACTCCAGGTCAGTCATGTGACTGGTATGAGAACTAAAATAGTTATTAATCTTTATTTTAAAGTTAGGTAAATCAAGGGACCACGTCGTATAACCCGGAACGTGTTTCCTCCCAAGAATACCAGTGCATAAAACAACAGCGCAATGCTAAATAAAGAATAATGAAGCTATTATAAGACCGAGGTCCCATCACACGATGCAACGCAAGCCATAGGATAGGATTTTTACATTATAATAGCCAAGAATGCTTGGTACGTGAAATTTCATGTTTTATTATTACTATAAGTGTATAGTGTCAAAACAACTTCAAATCATAAGTATCAATCATAGGCGGCATGAGCGCCCCATCCCACTATGTCGCCATAAAAAGGTTATACAATCAAAATCGCAAAGTCAAGTATTGGAAGTTGGATTTCCATCTATGAACTGAGGCAAAAGATAGTCCTCTACCGATTCAAGACAATCTAGCCCATGTCTCAGGACCCAAACTCAGGTGGGCCCTTGGAGCGACAGGGTCGGTCCACCGATGTGGATTAAAATTCATGAACACTGCGTTTCCCCTCCCTTTGGGGCGTAAGTCTGGTCCGTCTGCCTACCAGAATGCATCGGTCGAAACCGATATAACCGAGGCGCCTCGCAACAGCAACAACCACACAGGTGAAAAGTATATAAATGTCAGGGCTGGTAGGTCACTGACACCACCCTAGCTTGAAGAAAACGCATGTCCTCCCGGAGGTCCTCGTCCTGTTTTTGGTTCATACCGGGGTGTGAGGCTCGCGAATTCACGTTACACAAAGCTACGCAACAAAGGCCGTGCTTTGATCATCAACCACAAGACTCTGCTTTTCAACACAAGCCTTGATCATTTGCATCTTAGCATGCCACACAGGCAAACCACTATATGCAACCGATATCAGTCACACAGAATGAAATCCAATGTCAGACACACAGTCCATTTACAAGTCTGTTCTGGGTCTGAACGAAACCGGAGGCACTTTCCTCGCATATCCATCGATCTCCAAGTAAGTCTGGACGATCACCAATTGATTCCCTCATCTTGGGTGTACATACCAAATCAAGATCATCAGTAATCACCCAAATGATGTGAAGACTTCCGGTCTTCAACCACCGTCTTCATCTTCGACACCACGTCGAAACAGTTATTCAGAATGGGATAAACCCGGTCTTTCTGAATAACTCGCGTATATATTAAACAAGTGTTACACAAACACAACATACGTGTAACACCCCGTATTTTTAATGTAATTAAAAATGTATATATATCCACAAATAGGATTAATATGGTGATGTATAATGAAAATTAATTAATATATGGAAAAAAAGATTGGTTGCATGCGATGTAAATATGTTGCATGCACTGATTTGCAAACATAATGCATTAACATTAAAAGAAAAAGATTCATGCATTGGTTTAATTTAAGTATTGTAACTAACATGAAAAAGAGAAGTAAGGAAAAAACAATAATTATCATTGTTCTAAGACTTATTAACAAAATACTTTGTAGCTCAGTGGGTTAACGCATTGGATTTGTAACATGGAGGTCGGGGGTTTGAACCCCGGCGGCAGCATAATTTTTATCTCTGTTTTAAAGAGGGCCAACTGAACATGCAAATATATGTACATATACAAATTCAAAATTTGAAAGGATAAGAACGTACATATAAGGAAATAAAGAAAATATATGTATATACATGAGAATTTTTATATATATATATATATATATATGCAGAAATATATGTATACGAAAGATAAAATTTAAGATAAGGCTATAGTAAGTGAAATATGGCAAGAATTAAATAACGGTGCAACATCGTTTGAATTTTGAAAATAAAATGAAAGTTGTGTGTATATATGTATATATATATATATATACGCATAAAATGGTCGTTAAAGGAATTGTATACATATAAGAATATTTCATGTGAATAAAACAGTTAAATAAATCCCAGAAATTCAAAAGTTCGAAATTCAAATTTCTGCGCCAAAATAGCTTGTGGGACCCAATGCTGACTTAGCACTGCATGTACGATAAAGATTTGGCTAGATTCATCTGCGAACCTGGACTATTTTCTTAACTAGGTTCAATGCTGACTCAGCGCTGCATGTACGATAAGGTCTTGAGCAACTATATAAACAGCCATGGTCTTCTTCTCTATTCACAATTCTTTTTTACCCTTATGCTGCAAAGATTCTTGTTAGTCATGGCTCCTCCTCCTTCTCTAAAATATATAAATAAAATAATATATATAAAATAAACCAAGACGAGGAAATGTTGCTAAAAGGTTTTCAAGAAGAGGTTCAAGTCAAGCTAGGATTCAAGAGGAGGTTCAAACGACTTCAACGACTGTTTTTCTATGAATCTTAGCAACGCCATCTTTCTGTTCTAATCTAATCTCTATAAGTCAGTTATTTTTAGATTTGAACGTTTTTCTTTGTTCGTGACATGAAATTAAAGGAATAAAAGAATATGCCAAATCTCTCTCTCTATTCGAATCAGTGCCTACATTCTTGAACCTAATTAAGAACTGTTATGATTCGAGGACAAATAAGATTATGACTATGAGCATTTGCCTATGACTATGAACATTGCCTATGACTTTGGACATTGCCTATGACTATGAACATTGCCTATGACTTTGGACATTGCCTATGACTATGAACATTGCCTATGACTGTGACTGTGACTATGAGGATTATTTCCTTGACTAAGCCTATGCCTTTGATTCGAAAACATAAACTATTGCCTTTGACATAACAAGGACATCTGTGATTAAACACCTATGATTCATGATTAGGAAAGTGTTGTTTAATCTTTGTGATTATGAGATTGGGTCTAAACCCGATTATTTATTCTGCCTGTCCATGGTTTTCTTTGGTTTTTGACCATGGGAATTCACCTATTAAGTTAGGTCTACCCATGTTCTTGAACCTACTCTGTCTATTCTTGGTTTTAGACCTTAGGAATTTACCTATTAAATTAGGTCTACCCACGTTCTTGAATCTACGTCGTTATTCAAAACCATTTTATGCCAGTTGTTGTATCTATCCTTTTCATAGCAATCTTTGGTTCATTCACTATTTGCTACGAATCTAGATTTATCTATAATCTAGATTGAAACACGATTGTACGAACGGTGGGAATGCGATTTGGGGCAAAATATGAAATTTACTAAAACGTAGGTTAACTTGGAAATTGGCATAAATTGGGAACATGTATTATGGCATGTTCATAGGAATGCAAATTGGATAAATTTGACATAAATTATAAGATGTGTAATTTGAATCTTGTATTGACGTGTAAATCTAGTATTTACATGAATAGTGAACTAGAGTAATAAGTCTAGTTTGACGTGAATTAGAATGTTAAATCAGAATTGGATTAGCTAATTTGGCTCGGTAAGTATATTGGCATAAACTTGAAATTGGCCATAATTGGGAGTAATTGTCAGGATTGGCAAAATCATGGTTAATGACACTTGATTTGGTATAGTTTACAACCAAAAAGCATAAACATGATTTAGAGGGCCATAAGAATGAATGTTGACAATTTACATTAAAAGGGGAATTAGGAAATAAGTAAATTAGGAATAATTTACTTATAGAATTTGTTCTAAATGAGAAATGTAAACTTAGACAAATTAAAGGTTTGATAAACGACATCTCTTTAAATGAAACACCGGAAAGTTCTACGGTGACAGAGAGGATAGTGTCTAGGCTTGAGTATGGAAAATACAAGTTTCCTGCTCTCCCAGGCTATCCCTAACTGATCCGACGGACGGGATGGTTACTTTCAAAACTTGATTTGAAAACTAATCAGAACCCCTTTTGAACATAGAAAACACGAATATGCCCAACCCGAGGTTAGACTAAGTTGCGATGTAAACCTGCCCGGAACCAACCGGCACATCCAGTAGTCGCAACTATACCTGTCTAATGTGAGTGGTAGCAGCTTTAATTCATTTAATTAAAGCTTGAACAAGAATGGTAGGGTTAAATTCAACATGACAACCAGACTGGTGAGTGGGGTTAGGGCCATACAGTTAAGCTAGAATGGGAGGGTTAAGTCCATAGGAACACTTAACCAATTTAAACAAAGTTAAGCTAGAATGGGAGGCTAAGTCGATAGAGACACTTAACCAAACTCAAGGTAGCAAAACGAGACTTGTAGGGGTTAAGTAAAGTTAATACACTTAGCCAAATTAATATGTTAACTAGACTGAAGGTTGGGGTTAAGTAAAATCTAATACACTTAGCCAATTTGGTATGTTAGCTGGGCTAGACCGTAGGGTTTAGTAAACTTGAACACTTAACCATCAGGTTGTGATAAAGGAATGGGGTTAAGTCAACATGAGTTATTGACAACACTTAACCAGTTTAACAGGATAAATAAGGAGGGTTAAGTTAGCTTGAATTGTCTATGACACTTAACCAATCTAAACTAACGGGAAAGAGAACTAAGTAAACCTTAGTTAAGGAAACAACGATTCTGGAAACTAAGTGGTAAATCTTAGTTAGTAAAACTAAGTAGTAATTCTTAGTACAGCACGAGGAGGTGCGAACGTCCGTCTGAGTAAAAAGGAGGCTCCAACGAATTGGGTTACGAAGCTCGAGGCTTCGAGGGGACGTGAGGGTACTCTAGGTATCCCTCTGTGAGGCTGCAGATGATCCGCCTGGGCCCACAGAGGTTAAGGTCTGCGTAGAAGAACCAGGGGTATGCCTTGGTTGCAATACATGGCAACCTAAAGACTAGGATGGACCGGCGTGATTCGGCGAGAGAACGGTAGCCCTGTGATAGCAACTCGTCGTCTACCATCCATCTTCAGTCAATTGAGATACGTGAAGCGGAAAGGCGGAGAACTCCAAAAGACCATATACTTGCTATCTAGTTATGGGTATGGATGGCCATAGGATAGTGGGGCACCGGGGGCCGGCGTATAGTTCTCATTTTACAAGGTGTGCCTTTCATTATTTGAGGGAGGGGTCAAGTGGGACCATAGCCACTGAAATAAAAACAGACCTTAGCATCTGCATCGGCAGATATCTGAAAGCTCCCGACCAAGTTCTGTATTCCTTGATTTTCCCTGACACAGGACTCGGACCGCACATTACAGGACATGTGCATCTAGACAAGCGATAACGATTCGCGGTACATGCGTGGGGAAGTATAGGAACATATACCACTCTAGGTAGTGTGTCCTAGACTTGGGGGCATCGTTCGACAGGTATCATAATCCCTAGTTGGACTAGGTGGCGTAAATCCTGAATCCGAGAAGCGTTCAGCAGATAGCGTAAACTCTAGTTAAATCTAGAAAGCACTTGATAGAAAACCCTAGATTTGATCCGGGTAACAAATAATGAATGTATGCCGGAAGGCAATGGAAAATACAGGGATTGGGATCACGTTATCGTTACTAGTTGGGACACTAGTTAGGTGGTGCAGGGATATAGTATAACAAGGAAATAGAGAAGCGGCGAAATTACTAAAGCATTTTCCAGTTAGTCTTATCTTAGCATATCTTGTGATTACCTTGTCTAATCTTGTTGACCTTATCATCATGGTGTAATCTTGTATTCAGTTAATTCATGTCGTTTTGTTTTTTTCATGTTCACATGCTAGAAGTTACTGAACTTAATCAGGCTTTATGTCTGACTCTGTTTTTCTTTCGTCTTCTTTTCTTCCGTCCCCCTCCCCCCCCACAGGTAGTAAAGGAGGGAATAGTTTAGCTCAGGTTAAGTTGGACTGCCACTCTTTCCCAGCTTGAAGATTTGTCGAAGTTTGCTTGGATTCGCTTTTCAAATGCAATGGCGGGCTCTTGCCAAAATCAGGGAATATAAATGTTGTTTTTATGCTTCTTTATTTTGTAAGAAAGATCATACTCTGATGTTGTAAAGAAACCATTGTACAAACTATTTTGTCAATAAAGCAAAATTTTATTTTCCCTTGTTTAATTTATGTCTGTCTTGTAATTTATCTGCATCTTTTACCCTAAATGCTCCACAGAACTTAGTGCATTCCCTTTGTTAGTGACACAAATGGATTCGGGGTGTTACACGTGGTATCAGAGCTGAAGGTTACCAGATCAGATAAAGGATTTGATAAATTATTTTTCAAAATAGTTTTTAAAGAAGCATTTTCAAGAGAAAAGATTTGTTTTAAAGACATATTCCCCAAAGCCATACGCACTATCTTCTCTTCCTCTTTTTAAATTCTTGTCTCCTTCTTTCTTGAGTCTCTGGGGCTCCTGGCTTTCTGGGAGGTAACCTCATCGAAGGGCAAAGTAGTGCCCCGCTTCCATCTATAGCCGTAGTAGTTTCACCTGCGGCCAGTTTTCTTTCAAGCTTTGTAGGGGATTCTGTACGATGGAGGCAGCTTTCGAGAGATTTGTCAACATGATTACACACGGAAGAGGATGAGGAGTTTGGCTAAGGAGCATAACCCAAGGATGAGGAATTATAAAACCTAAGACAAGAGGAAGTATCTTTACTAGGGTATAATAGGGCATATAATTAAGGACAAAGTCAAGAACGAGGAAGAGATTTTCAGAAGGAAAAATACAAGCTTTCGCCACCAAGCGCACCTAGGAGAAAGGTAGTCCGATTGGAAGAGTCTAGTTTTCTGTTCATATTATTTCCTTTGGTTTTAGCGGTTCGCATTTGTTCATATCCACTTCCATAGTTGAGTCTCTGCACCATAGTACGTGTATAGTAGAAAGATCCCACTAGAGTCTCAAATCCAATGGGTGGTCCGACCAGTTTTTGGTTAGTAGGGATTTGAGGATAGCTATCGAGTTTGCTTATATCATCTCACGTAGATCGTCTAAATTCGAAGAAGATATTCCTTGGATGCTTGTCTGATATTGGTTTAGGCCTTTGGGGCTTGTACTTGAGGAATGTCGAGTTCGGTTTGGATGGTTTGCGTGAAAGATGAATAGTTGTGGCAGGTACTCTAAAAAGTACGGAGTGGTCTTTTGACTCTCATAGTTATGGCGTGATGGATAAGCTAAGAGGGAGGCCTCTAATCATCTTAGTACATATACTTGGCGCCGTGATTGACATCTGTTTATTTTGGAAATGGAGATCCGGAACTTCACAATCATAAAGTTAAATTAGTTAAGATACAGTGGAGTAAAGCTCAAGAAGGCTAGATACTAGCGTCATACCCTTTTTCTTAAGGGTGTATCCTTGATTTCTTTGTTTAGGAGCTTTGCGCATAATTGTTTCTCTCTTTCCAAAGTATATCACCTAGGTCGTATCTTCGATCCTTAGGTAGAAGCCAATGGATGTAAACAAGTATTTGAAACATGTTATGGTTGATGGTTGCAAGTGGTTTCTAATGGTTTCTTGTGAATGCATATGCATACGTATTAGACACTAGATCAGTTCGGACGTTTTCATATTGCATTTATAGATATGTATTTAAGTTGAGCCTGATATGTTATCATATGGATGTTGCATATGGATGAATGGCCGTGCACGCATGTAGTATTTACGTAACTAGGGATGCTTGCATACATGATTGGACGCATGGCACCGACATGATTCGCATTGAGGAGGTCGACTGAATCAGTAGACCGCATGATTTTACAGTAGATAAAGACATATACACACACTATGCATATGAACATGAAAGCATTAGAAATCTTTTAAGGACAATGGATGCATGTGATTGGATGGTTGAGTCGATGGGTGATTGGATGGTAGGACACATTCTTCCTAACTAGAAGATTTCGGGGACGAAATCCTTTTAAGTGGGGGAGAATGTAACACCCCGTATTTTTAACGTAATTAAAAATGTATATATATCCACAGATAGGATTAATATGGTGATGTATAATGAAAATTAATTAATATATGTAAAAAAAAGATTGGTTGCATGCGATGTAAATATGTTGCATGCACTGATTTGCAAACATAATGCATTAACATTAAAAGAAAAAGATTCATGCATTGGTTTAATTTAAGTATTGTAACTAACATGAAAAAGAGAAATAAGGAAAGAACAGTAATTATCATTGTTCTAAGACTTATTAACAAAAGACTTTGTAGCTCAGTTGGTTAAGGCATTGGATTTGTAACATGGAGGTCGGGGGTTCGAACCCCGGCGACAGCATAATTTTTATCTCTATTTTAAAGAGGGCCAACGGAACATGCAAATACATGTACATATACAAATTCAAAATTTGAAAGGATAAGAACCTACATATAAGGAAATAAAGAAAATATATGTATATACATGAGAATATATATATATATATATATATGCAGAAATATATATATACGAAAGATAAAATTTAAGATAAGGCTATAGTAAGTGAAATATGGCAAGAATTAAATAACGGTGCAACATCGTTTGAATTTTGAAAATAAAATGAAAGTTGTGCGTATATATACGCGTAAAATGGTCGTTAAAGGAATTGTATACATATAAGAATATTTCATGTGAATAAAACAGTTAAATAAATTCCAGGAATTCAAAAGTTCGAAATTCAAATTTCTGCGCAAAAACAGCTTGTGGGACCCAATGCTGACTTAGCACTGCATGTACGATAAAGATTTGGCTAGATTCATCTGCGAACCTGAACTATTTTCTTAACTAGGTTCGATGCTGACTCAGCGCTGCGTGTACGATAAGGTCTTGAGCAACTATATAAACAACCCTGGTCTTCTTCTCTATTCACAATTCTTTTCTACCCTTATGCTGCAAAGATTCTTGTTAGTCATGGCTCCTCCTCCTCCTCTAAAATATATAAATAAAATAATATATATAAAATAAACCAAGACGGGGAAATGTTGCTAAAGGGTTTTCAAGAAGAGGTTCAAGTCAAGCTAGGATTCAAGAGGAGGTTCAAACGACTTCAACGACTGTTTTTCTATGAATCTTAGCAACGCCATCTTTCTGTTCTAATCTAATCTCTGTAAGTCAGTTATTTTCAGATTTGAGCGTTTTTCTTTGTTCGCGACATGAAATTAAAGGAATAAAAGAATATGCCAAATCTCTCTCTCTCTCTCTCTATTCGAATCAGTGCCCACATTCTTGAACCTAATTAAGAACTGTTATGATTCGAGGACAAATAAGACTATGACTATGAGCATTTGCCTATGACTATGAACATTGCCTATGACTTTGGACATTGCCTATGACTATGAACATTGCCTATGACTTTGGACATTGCCTATGACTATGAACATTGCCTATGACTGTGACTGTGACTATGAGGATTATTTCCTTGACTAAGCCTATGCCTTTGATTAGAAAACATAAACTATTGCCTTTGAGATAACAAGGACATCTGTGATTAAACACCTATGATTCATGATTAGGAAAGTGTTGTTTAAGCTTTGTGATTATGAGATTGGGTCTAAACCCGATTATTTATTCTTCCTGTCCATGGTTTTCTTTGGTTTTAGACCATGGGAATTTACCTATTAAGTTAGGTCTACCCATGTTCTTGAACCTACTCTGTCTATTCTTGGTTTTAGACCTTGGGAATTTACCTATTAAGTTAGGTCTACCCACGTTCTTGAATCTACGTCGTTATTCAAAACCATTTTATGCTAGTTGTTGTATCTATCCTTTTCATAGCAATCTTTGGTTCATTCCCTATTTGCTACGAATCTAGATTTATCTATAATCTAGATTGAAACATGATTGTACGAACGGTGGGAATGCGATTTGGGGCAAAATATGAAATTTACTAAAACATAGTTTAGCTTGGAAATTGGCATAAATTGGGAACATGTATTATGGCATGTTCATAGGAATGCAAATTGGATAAATTTGACATAAATTATAAGATGTGTAATTTGAATCTTGTATTGACATTTAAATCTAGTATTTACATGAATAGTGAACTAGAGTAATAAGTCTAGTTTGACGTGAATTAGAATGTTAAATCAGAATTGGATTAGCAAATTTGGCTCAATAAGTATATTGGCATAAACTTGAAATTGGCCATAATTGGGAGTAATTGTCAGGATTAGCAAAATCATGGTTAATGACACTTGATTTGGTATAGTTTACATACCAAAAAGCATAAACATGATTTAGAGGGCCATAAGAATGAATGTTGACAATTTACATTAAAAGGGGAATTAGGAAATAAGTAAATTAGGAATAATTTACTTATAGAATTTGTTCTAAATGATAAATGTAAACTTAGACAAATTAAAGGTTTGTTAAACAAAATCTCTTTTAATGAAACACCAGAAAGTTCTAGGGTGAAAGAGAGGATAGTGTCTAGGCTTGAGTTTGGAAAATACAAGTTTCCTGCTCTCCCTGGCTATCCCTAACTGATCCGACGGACGGGATGGTTACTTTCAAAACCTGATTTGAAAACTAATCAAAACCCCTTTTGAACTTAGAAAACACGAATATGCCCAACCCGAGGTTAGACTGAGTTGCGATGTAAACCTGCCCGGAACCAACCGGCACATCCAGTAGTCGCAACAATACCTGTCTAATGTGAGTGGTAGCGGGTTTAATTCATTTAATTAAAGCTAGAACAAGAATGGTTGGGTTAAATTCAACATGACAACCAGACTGCTGAGTGGGGTTAGGGCCATACAGTTAAGCTAGAATGGAAGGGTTAAGTCCATAGGAACACTTAACCAATTTAAACACAGTTAAGCTAGAATGGGAGGGCTAAGTCCATAGAGACACTTAACAAAACACAAGGTAGCAAAACGAGACTTGTAGGGGTTAAGTAAAGTTAATACACTTAGCCCAATTAATATGTTAACTAGATTAGAGGTTGGGGTTAAGTAAAATCTAATACACTTAGCCAATTTGGTATGTTAGCTGGGCTAGACCGTAGGGTTAAGTAAACTTGAACACTTAACCATCAGGTTGTGATAAAGGAATGGGGTTAAGTCAACATGAGTTATTGAAACCACTTAACCAGTTTAACAGGATAAATAAGGAGGGTTAAGTTAGCTTGAATTGACTATGACACTTAACCAATCTAAACTAACGGGAAAGAGAACTAAGTAAACCTTAGTTAAGGAAACAACGATTCTGGAAACTAAGTGGTAAATCTTAGTTAGTAAAACTAAGTAGTAATTCTTAGTATATCACGAGGAGGTGCGAACGTCCGTCTGAGTAAAAAGGAGGCTCCAACGAATTGGGTTACGAAGCCCGAGGCTTCGAGGGGACGTGAGGGTACCCTTGGTATCCCTCTGTGAGGCTGCAGATGATCCGCCTAGGCCCACAGAGGTTAAGGTCTGCATAGAAGAACCATGGGTATGCCTTGGTGTAACAACCCGTAAAATGCGAGCCAGTTTGAAATTTTTATTTTGGCAATTTTAGCGAATTTTGATTATTTAAAATGAATTATTTTAAATAATATCGACGAGAAAATTTATTTTGAATAGAATTCGAACGTATATATTTATATGCGTCATCGTTAGAATATAAAATTTATATATAATTATAAATCGAATGGGGTTACGAAACATATCCCATTGTGTTCGGAATGGGGGTAATAAGCTAGGGACGACAGTCGGTGGGTTCGATTCTGAGTTCGTTATAAAAGGTTACTTTTTGAAAGAATTAAATAATTATATATATTAATATATTTCCTCCATACCCTAGTCAAACCATTCCCACCGTGGTCAAAACTCCCTTTCCCGTTCAAAATCAGAAATCGACTTAGGATTAAAAAAAAAAAAAAAAGGGAAAACACCGTAGACCTCGTCCCTCGAGCCCCGTTCTCCATCGACGCCACCAACGTTCAACCCCACCGCCGCTCAGCCTGCCGTGACCCCCCCCCCCCAGTTCCGCTCTTCTTCTCGTTCTCCAGCTCCCTCCCTCCTCCATCTCGACCTAGCCCAGACGAAGTCAACCGACGCCCTCAAACCCATAACCGTCGCCACCAGATCGATGCCCTCCCACCGCCGCAGAGCTCCGGCCATCCCCATCTCGCACCGGCGCCCCTCTCCTCCTTTCACCCTTCCTATTTCAAACCCTAGCCCCACATGGAAGAAGACCCGCCTGCCTCAGACCACCATGACTGCAATTGCAGCACTCTACAGCCCTGGCGTGCCTCTGACCGCCACCAACGATCAACATGAACCCTCCTCCCCCTTCGAGCAGCGGATGTGAGTTTTCATTATATTTTCTTGTATAAAAATTCAATTTTTATTCGTTTATCTCTAATATAAAAAGGCGATCTTTATTGGAATGAAATAAATAGTAAAGATTTGATTTTTAAATGGTGAAAGACGTGATTTTTAAAATAGAAAAGATTTTATTCAGTTAAAAATATGATTTTTATATTTTTAACGTGAAGTGAATAAAATAAAATATTCATTTACAAACCGGACGGTTTGTGTATGCACACCTATTTGAAAGAAAAAATCATATTTTTAACTGAATAAAATCTTTTCTATTTTAAAAATCACGTCTTTCACCATTTAAAAATCAAATCTTTACTATTTATTTCATTCCAATAAAGATTGCCTTTTTATATTAGAGATAAACGAATAAAAATTGAATTTTTATACAAGAAAATATAATGAAAACTCACATCCGCTGCTCGAAGGGGGAGGAGGGTTCATGTTGATCGTTGGTGGCGGTCAGAGGCACGCCAGGGCTGTAGAGTGCTGCAATTGCAGTCATGGTGGTCTGAGGCAGGCGGGTCTTCTTCCATGTGGGGCTAGGATTTGAAATAGGAAGGGGGAAAGGAGGAGAGGGGTGCCGGTGCGAGATGGGGATGGCCGGAGCTCTGCGGCGGTGGGAGGGCATCGATCTGGTGGCGACGGTTATGGGTTTGAGGGCGTCGGTTGACTTCGTCTGGGCTAGGTCGAGATGGAGGAGGGAGGGAGCTGGAGAACGAGGAGAAGAACGGAACTGGGGGGGGGGGGGGTCACGGCAGGCTGAGCGGCGGTGGGGTTGAACGTTGGTGGCGTCGATGGAGAACGGGGCTCGAGGGACGAGGTCTACGGTGTTTTCCCTTTTTTTTTTTTTTAATCCTAAGTCGATTTCTGATTTTGAACGGGAAAGGGAGTTGTGACCACGGTGGGAATGGTTTGACTAGGGTATGGAGGAAATATATTAATATATATAATTATTTAATTCTTTCAAAAAGTAACCTTTTATAACGAACTCAGAATCGAACCCACCGACTGTCGTCCCTAGCGTATTACCCCCATTCCGAACACAATGGGATATGTTTCGTAACCCCATTCGATTTATAATTATATATAAATTTTATATTCTAACGACGACGCGTATAAATATATACGTTCGAATTCTATTCAAAATAAATTTTCTCGTCGATATTATTTAAAATAATTCATTTTAAATAATCAAAATTCTCTAAAATTGCCAAAATAAAAATTTCAAACTGGCTCGCATTTTACGGGTTGTTACACTTGGTTACAATACATGGCAACCTAAAGACTAGGATGGACCGGCGTGATTCAGCGAGAGAACGGTAGCCCTATGATAGCAACTCGTCGTCTACAATCCATCTTCAGTCAATCGAGATACGTGAAGCGGAAAGGCGGAGAACTCCAAAAGACCATATACTTGCTATCTAGTTATGGGTGAGGATGGCCATAGGATAGTGGGGCACCAGGGGCCGGCGTATAGTTCTCATTTTACAAGGTGTGCCTTTCATTAGTTGAGGGAGGGGTCAAGTGGGACCATAGCCACTGAAATAAAAACAGACCTTAGCATCTGCATTGGCAGATATCTGAAAGCACCCGACCGAGTTCTGTATTCCTTGATTTGCCCTGACACAGGACTCGGACCGCACATTACAGGACATGTGCATCCAGACAAGCGATAACGATTCGCGATACATGCGTGGGGAAGTATAGGAACATATACCACTCTAGGTAGTGTGTCCTAGACTTAGGGGCATCGTTCGACAGGAAGCATAATCCCTAGTTGGACTAGGTGGCATAAATCCTGAATCCGAGAAGCGTTCAGCAGATAGCATAAACTCTAGTTAAATCTAGAAAGCACTTGATAGAAAACCCTAGATTTGATTCGGGTAACAAATAATGAATGTATGCCGGATTGCAATGGAAAATACAGGGATTGGGATCAGGTTATCGTTACTAGTTGGGACACTAGTTAGGTGGTGCAGGGATATAGTATAACAAGGAAATAGCGAAGCGGCGAAAGTAATAAAGCATTTTCTAGTTAGTCTTATCTTAGCATATCTTGTGATTACCTTGTCTAATCTTGTTGACCTTATCATCATGGTGTAATCTTGTATTCAGTTAATTCATGTCGTTTTGTTTTTTTCATGTTCACATGCTAGAAGTTACTGAACTTACTCTGGCTTTATGTCTGACTTTGTTTTTCTTTCGTCTTCTTTTCTTCCGTTCCCCCCCTCCCAGGTAGTAAAGGAGGGAATAGTTTAGCTCAGGTTAAGTTGGACTGCCACTCTTTCCCAGCTTGAAGATTTGTCGAAGTTTGCTTGGATTCTCTTTTCAGATGCTATGGCGGGCTCTTGCCAAAATCGGGGAATATAAATGTTGTTTTTATGCTTCTTTATTCTGTAAGACAGATGATACTCTGATATTGTAAAGAAACCATTGTACAAACTATTTTATCAATAAAGAAAAATTTTATTTTCCGTTGTTTAATTTCTTTCTGTCTTGTAATTTATCTGCATCTTTTACCCTAAATGCTCCACAGAACTTAGTGCATTCCCTTTGTGAGTGACACTAATGGATGCGGAGCGTCACAATACACCTCATTCCAATTCATAATATTCTTTTATTCAAATATTCTTATTCTTTGGGAAAGGTTCCCATTAATTTTATCAAAGATAAATTCTTTAAATTTATTCTTTAATCTTCTTTTGAATATCAATTCAAACTAGTCGGGATTAGCGAACCACACCGAAGTAATCATTTATTTTATTTCCCAATCCCAACCTATTCATCCTGCGAAGTAAAACTGGTCATACTTCACATCTAACCCCACGGTGTTATCGGTAAATTTAATTACCATTTCACGTTCAAATCTAATTAAAGATTTAACTATCGCCTGGAGCAAAACTGGTGATACTCCAATCTCGATCATTTCAATCTAATTAAAGATTCATTAAAACTCCACTTAGTTTTAATCTTTAACTGGGTTAAAGAATCAGTGTCATTTAAAACACGTTTCACAATAAACCCAATAATCAATTCCAATTAAATATTATTTAATTGGTACACTTCATTAAATCTAAACAAAAAGATTTAATCTTTTTCACAACTGGGTTTAAGAACAGTGTTAATGAAGACACCATTCACAACAAACCCAATTCTCAATTGATATTAAATACAAGGCTCTGAATATAAAATATATCGGCTTATAGTCAATATCAAATTCTACGACCAACAAATATCATATTAGAAATAACGATATAAATATATCTTTCAAATTTCCATAACAATATCTGTATAATCACGAAATCCAACATCGAAATATTCCAAAGACAATTTCGATTCAAATCCATTCCAATTCAATTATTGGAATTTCTGGTTATTTTCCAAACCATTTCAAATCCAATTTATTTATTTAGAAATAAATAAATTATAATTCTAGTTTAAAACTAGTTCATTTCAATAAAAACTATTTTTATCTTTTCAAATACGGAATTTTCATCCCAATTCTTCACAAATCATTTCTTATGATTTTACACTAATTATTACTATTTTTAATAATTTTATCAAGGCCCGTACAGTCGATTTCCATCACCGGCCATCGAACTGCACTTACAGCGACCTTTTCCAAATTTGATTTGGACATAATTCCAAATCCAATCGTTAGATTTCCAATTTCTCACATTCGTTAGAAAGCTTTTTTCGATACAAACCCAACGGTTCTAGTTTTTAGTAGAATCCGACGGTCAGATCTCCAGCAACGTCAATACGAAGTCAATGGTCGAAATTCACGAACTGCCGCAGCGGGGCGCGTTCAATTCAAACCATTATATTATATATATAACATATATAATATATATTTCGTCGATTTCCATTTAAAACGATTTTAACTTCCATCTCAAATTCAAATCAAAATTGAATTCTCAAATATAAATTCGTTTTAAATTCATTTCAAATCGATTTCAATTCTATTTCAATCTAATTCGAATTTTAATTCACTTCAATCTAATTCGAATTTCAATTCACTTCAATCTAATTTGAATTTCAATACATTTCAAAATATCAGATTTTGAAATCACTTCCTTTTCTATATTCATTTTAAAAACGAATATAATCGATATAAATATCGTTCACGTCAAAATGACATCAATCTAATCAACATGGCTTTTATTCAACACATGAATATATATATTTCTATTCTTTATTTTCCAAATTAGAATGAGGCCCAATCAATTACGATATAATGTGAATTATATGGATTTTCTACAACACATGTATATAATAGCAACGATAAATAATCAACCATCATCCAAAGTGCATTCTACACTGTATAAGCATTAAATATAAATATTCGACGCTTATACAACCTTTTGATTAATCGATTGACATACAACTAAACAATCGGGATTAGTGTACGTCAAATATCATCCCAATACCCGTGTGGGGTTTCAATCAATCAACCACAGTTTTTATTTGTGAAGTTGGGCGATGTGTAAAAATTATCGTCCCAATCAATATCAATCAAATCAGTGTATATAAACAAATCTCCGATTTGTTTATAAATATTTATTTTATATACACGTTAAAAATTCTATTTTTAACTATAAAATATTCTCAACTATATAAATATTTTATTTCATTTCACATCACATCACACAATCAATTTTCACAACATGCAATCAATCAAACAAGCCGTCCATGGTCTGTGGACGACGGGTGTCGGATGCTACTACACACCGTCTGCATCCTAGTATATATCACATAACTAGAAAACAAAATTAAAGGTGAGGAGTTCTCACATTGGGGTTCCACTACGCTGTGCTTTGCTTTTGAGCTGTTGAATGGCTTGGATCGGTTGAAATGCCAATGCAGTCTATACTATGCTGTTCATAATAATAATTATATTTTTATTACTTTATTTCAATAAATAAATATCATATTTTTATTTCATATATTTTTACAACGCTACTTTCTATATAAATATTATATTTTTATATTTCTGCTTCTTATATAAAGATTGAATTTTTATTTCATCGCTATAAAAATCTCATTTTTACTTCAACGTATATATAATAAAAATCAGATTTTTATTTCCCTACATATATAAAGATAATATTTCTATATTCCCTATTATATGGAAATTCTATTTTTAATACTTCGACCTTACAAAAATTATATTTTTATAACTCTACAATATAAAAGATTATATTTTTATCACTCTACAATATAAAAGATTATATTTTTATAACTCTACAATATAAAAGATTATATTTTATAACTCTACAATATAAAAGATTATATTTTTATCACTCTACAATATAAAAGATTATATTTTTATCACTCTACAATATAAAAGATTATATTTTTATCGCTCTACAATATAAAAGATTATATTTTTATTGCTCTACAATATAAAAGATTATATTTTTATCACTAAGAAAAAATCGTAATTCTATCATTTAAAAATTATACTTTTAAATATCTACCTGTACAATCAGTTTTTAAATTGATTAACTTAAGCTGAATGTTTAAAATAAATTAAAACAAAGCAAAACAAAATAAAATGAGGTAAACTTACAGCGGAGATGGGGGGGTTTCTGCTCGCAGTGGTGGAGCATTGTTGCTCGCGCGGTGGGGCAAGTTCTTCGCGGAAATCGAGGAGGAGGGGGGAGGAAGAAGAAGAGCGGTGGCAGTAGAGGGGGGTGCTGCGATCGATTTGGGTGCGTGAGGTGGGGGTGTACGGGGGTTTCGCGGGGGGGGGGGGGGGGGGCTGGGTGAGTCGAACGAGGAAGGAGAAGAAGGAGAAGGGGAAGAAGAAGGTGGGGAGGCGGCGCTGTAGGTGGTGGCGCCCCACCTAGGGCGGCGGTGGCTAATCGACCGGGGGGGGGGGATAGTTTTTGTTTTTTTTTTCATTATTTCATTTCGAAATGAACCGGGGGGGGGGGGGGGGCAGAGAGATAAAGAGATAAAAGGGGTTTTTTATTTTATTTTATTTATTTAATTCCAAAAAGGTACTTTTATTTTCGAACTATAAATCAAGTCCACCGCCTGTCGTACATAGCTAATTACCCCCAGTCCGAACACAATGGGATATGTATCGTAGACTGATTCAATCGTTCCGATCTGTTTTCGTCAAAATCAACATATAACTCTATATATTGAATTTGAACGCGCATTTCAATTTGCTGGGGTCGCTAACTAACTCGAAAAATTCCAGAAAAATATTTTCTAGCTTCGTATTGACGATACGGTTCTAACAAAACTAGTTTCGTCGAATTCTGAGACCGTTTGAAAAATGACCATTTCCCAGTCGATTAAAATCAACTGAAACTGGTCAAACGCATTTTCCTTCGCCACGCTCACATATTGATTCGAAAAATTACAAAAATTGGAATCTAGCAATAACTTGACATCACGGATCCAATAAAAGTGGTTTCATCGAAATCCAAGGTCGTTTACAAAATGGCTATTTTTATGGGCCAGAATTTCATGGCGACTATTCTGAAAATTCATTTGGCCATAACTTTTGATTCCCGCTATGAAATTTTGATTTTTCGGATTCTTTGGAAAGATATTCCCAAATGGATTCTATTATTTTTGGTTTCACTAAATTCCGGTTTATTTTGAATCTTGTACATTCATTTGAAGTTTGAAATCGAATTATCGAACTACCGCGCCATTTTCAATTCCTTTTATAATTTAAAATAATTATTTATATTCAACGACGAACTATATAAATATATTCGTTCGAATTCTATTCAAAATAATTTTTTCGTCGATATTATTTAAAATATTTAGCATTCATTAAAATTGCCAAAATAAAAGTTTTAAACTGGCTCAGATTTTGCTGGTTGTTACAATCTCCCCCACTTAAAACTTTTCGTCCCCAAAAAGGAACAAAGTCGAAAGTGGTTTGATTAACCAACTCTACTTTCATTATTTTCACTACGGCTTAAGTTCTTCGACTTTTCAGTTTCTAAGAACTTTTCAAATTCTTCAAAAATTTGGCTAACACCCTAAATTTTTGAAAAATTTCGCCATAACCTCCCCTGCACCGGGGACTTCGGGATATTTCATATAGCCTCCCATGGCCTTCTTCGATCCAAAAGAAAAAGCCAAGCGGCTAGCCAAGCGGCTAGCCAATCGGCTCACAACATCACCCAAAACTCAAGAAATACAATAAACATGTACCTATTTGTTTGGCAAACAATTTTATTCCTCTTCTCTAGCCTCCTTTCTATGACCTGTTGAAACACACCACCTCCGTTAGGGTCACTATCAAAGGGAATGCCCTAATTTTGGTGGTGGTTTATAAGTATAGGTCACAGATACACAAGACAGATATAAGAACACATATTTTTGAAATAACGGAAAACAACAGCAACTTTTATTTCTTTAAAATACGTGTTACACAAACCATGCCATAATTATCTTACAACACTTCCAAAAACATTACATCTTCATAACTGTCTTGATTTCATTATTTAAAGAAGCATAAAAACATAAGTAAACTACATAAGTCCCATAATTGATGTCCAAAGCCATAGTCCAAAACGAAAAAGATCCAAGCAATACATTCTTTCTCTTCAAGCTAGATGTGAAAACTGGTCAAGCTGCGGTATTCCCTCCCTGTGGACCTGGGGGGGGGGGGACAAAAGAAAAGTAGAGTCAGACATAAAGCCTGAGTAAGTCTAGGACTATTCAGTCTATGAATAAAGAATTGGGCATGATAAGTATAAACTGGAAAAGGGAAAGCACTATAAACTAGGTTAAGTTATCTGGAGTCGAATGTACTATCGTACCCCATATTAATCTCTATACCCATATAAACTAGTTCCCAACAGGCACCCCATAATCAGGTTGAAGTGATCCATTTCTGATGATCGGCTCCTACTCGCATAGTTACATGTGTCTTACGCCCCCCCCCCCCCGTTGTCGTAGTTACCTATGCTGGTCCCACCATGGGGTGTATCAAGTCCCATGGTGGCGGCCCAACACAATTCTAGAATGCACAGGTATACTACTGGTGCCCAGTGCCTTATTTTTCTGCGCCGGAGTGTGTGCACGCCCGCACCCCGTTAGAACCTACACTGCTGCACCACCGTCATCGATTTGACCTCTTACAGTCAGCCCAGTAATCGTGCCCCACCCTGCCTAGTTCAGGGTATCCTGATACACCTTGTAGGGTTACTGCTGAAAAGGTTCCCCCGCTACTAGGTTTTCTATTTCTAGCCAACATGCTAAGTTGGTTAAGTGTTTTGTAAACCTAACCCCCAATCAGTCTGTATAGTTTAGCAAGTTCCATTTTGATTAAGTATTAATTCAATTTACTTAATCCTATCAATCCTGACTCAGCCTTAATTGTCTTATTAAAGCCTCGACCTCTCACATTAGACAGATATTGTTGTGGTTGCCTGTTGCCGGTTGGGTCCGGGCAGTCTTACGCCACAACTCAGTCTAACCTCGGGTCTTTATTAGGCTCCGTGTTTAACCACCCACATTTGATAGGTATTGTTGTGACTACTGGACAGCCAGGAGGTTCCGGGCAGGTTTACATCACAACTCAATCCAACCTCCGGTTAAACACATCGTATTTTCTAAATTTACATATTTTGTCTCTTTTCTTTTTATATGTAAATATTTGCGGCCCATTATTCAAATTCATCTTTATTGGGTAAAATTAATTTATACCACTTAATTGTTTTTCAAGGTCGTTGGCATGCGTCAAACTTGCCAACACATATGTTTTATATTTTAACCCAAACGTCATTACCCCCGTTTTATACGTTCGCTACAATATAACATATGTTGGGTTTAACATTTAAACCCAACTTAGCCGCATGAAAAAGGGAGGCTTAGAACATGGTGTTTATATATTCTAAGTAACATTAAAAGGGGAGTGTGAACGCATGAACTTGCAACATAGCGAACTAATTAACATAAATTAGGCACTTGTGAACTTACATTGTAATAACATATAATCATGGCATAACATACCTAAACATGAATCATGGTTTTTAATCTATTCATAGAATCATGGCATAAACATACCTAAACATGAATCAAGGTTTTTAATCTATTCATGTAAACTTGAAAGTGGAATGTAAATCTAACTTAATTATGTGTCACATATATTATCATATGATTTTGATAACAAAATGTTTGCGAACAAATTATACATTTGTAAACAACTGTAAAATTCGTTCGTCTTTCCTAAACAACAAGGATCGTTGTAGAGGGTGTCGAACTCTGGGACCAAATTATTTTATTAATAAATCCAATCAAGTTATCCCTAACGTTTGATTGGTTGAAAACAAAGAAAATAGCAAAATTAAATAAAAGAGAGTTTTAACAATCAGTGAAAGCAATTAGGGGATAATGACATAGATCATATTCATAATCATCAATAGCCAAAAGATTAACCAGATCTAATACATGTTTCTGTCACAAACATGAATCAATGATAATAGGTTTTAAGAAACAAATATGTAAATAACGACAAGCATAGCCTATGCAGGAGCTCAGCTCTACAACCATAGACTATCAGGACAGATTCACTAACTAATTTCTAAAACCCTAAAATTAGATCTAGATCTGATAAATGTTAGATCGAACACGAATATATCCTGTGAAGGAGCATAGCTCTTAAACGACACAAAATATGAAGGTTCAGATCTAACCCTTAATTCAGATCCAGATCTACATGTATACAGTCCTCATCTTTTGGCTATGTGATTCCTATTGAATCATACTATCAGCGTCATCATCCTCTAATCAAAGGGGATTAGCTAGACATAGCTAAAGAAGAAGAGAAAAAGAAAATAAACAACAAGAACATAAATAAAACTAGAACTAAATAGAAAAGAGGAAGAAGAATGATTTATTCCAAGAAGAGAATTACAGAATAAAACCCAATGTGTTCCTTACAAGACTAAGATACAATGTATTTATAGCTGATATGAAAAAGGCTAGCTAGCTAATTACATAATGTGGGACTAAAGAAATAACCCAAATAACACATAAGCCAGTGTGAACGCAGTTTTAGAGTGAGTGGTCTAGCAAATAGGCTAGTGTGAACGCAACATGAGTAAAAGGCCTTCCAAATGAGCTAATGTGAATGCAGTTTGAGTCTTTATTAAGCCAAATCTTCTTAACTGAAATATAATTGCAACCGTTCTTCAAGCTTTAGACTCTTCAAGCTTTAGCAATTTTAAACTTCACTCTTTTTAAGCAAATTCTTCATGCTTTATTCATCAAATGCTCTAAACCATGATTCTTGTCAACAATCTGAAAACACAGCTATAAATACACAATATCAATAATTTAAAAGATAAAATAAGATAAATATGCGGATAAAATATACACATTTACGTGTATATCAATACCCCCACACTTAACTTTTTATTCGTCCTCGAATAAACTAAACTAAGATATGTCACACTTTCGTAGGAAACACGATTGCATTTAGCGTATGCAACAAGCCGTTAAACCTCTGGGTGTCCCCAGTAGGACGAGTGTTGTCTCGTGAGGGTTTTCAGCGGATACTACCCACAAAATCCAAAGCGTCTTATGTACGCGGATTAATCAAACAATATATTTAAGGTCTTTCACATTCCAAGGATTTCACCTAACTTCAATAATAACGGTTTAGTTCCAATTGTCCATCCCATTATTGGTGCAAAAATGAATAAGATTTTTCAAGCTGAATCGTAATTCCTTGATAACACTGTAATTGTCTTGAAGGTTAAGAGTGTGGTGTCAACCAAAGTTCTACACATCGACAATGTGCACCCAATCATTTCTTTTTTTTCTTTTTGTTTTTTTTTGTTTCGAATAATTTTGCACCAATGTAACTGTAATGTATTGGATATGAGTTATGCATAGATGAAGGAAAATTTTGCAAGTTCTAAAAATATTATAGATAAGAGGGCAAGTGTATTAGTTGAATTTCAAGCTACAAAAGATAAAGTAATACTAAGGCACATATGAACGTTTTGTTTCCTTTCATCTCCTCAACTACAATCCTTGCTTCTAAGTACGGTTTGATGGATGTGGATGGAATGGAAATGGATGCTTCATAGTCAAAAATGATGAAGACTACTTTATTCAGAGAGTCTCTCTCTTTATTTCATTTTTTTCTTTCTTTCTTCTTTTTTTTTTTTTGCATGATGAATGATGAATGGAGATGGAATGATGCCATACATTATTTCATTTGATTCCTCCTCTACTAAACCAATACTTCATGAAAGGAAAGTTTTGTGCCCTAGTTACTCTATTTCTATAACCCTAATTCAACACACAAGTCTGGATTGATGTTATATAAAAAGCTGAAAGGAATGATAAGCAAAGTTTCATAAGATAGATAACCCATATAAAATAAGATGTGGTATATGGTTATCCTACCTTAAAACAAGTACGGAGTGGGTAGTGTAATATTGGTATAAAAAGTGACGTTTTTTGACCTTTAAACAAAGGTTCTTGAGTATACCAATATTAGATAAACTTGTCAAAACATGGATGTAAATCGACTAAAACTTGGGTTTGAATAATGTAGGGTATCGAAGAAGAACGCTACAATGAGTCATTTCTCCTTAATTGGTTCAAGTTTATTTTAGAACTTACGATTTTGAAATTTTGAGTGGAAAAAATATTATGCATGAAAACTAACTCAGAAAATCCAACAAATGTAGGTGCAAAATCCTTTTATTTCATGATTTTTTTATTATTATTTTTACTTGCACATTCTAACATGTATAACAAAGGTTGACACGCTTACTCCAGAACACGACTAACGTCTGCACAGTCTCAAGCTAGCATCTTAAAAAGACACATTACGACTTAATGAATAAATAATGTTCATTCCCATCACCCAACAATTCAACTTATCAAACAAGAACCAAGGTGTTATTTATGAATTTTAAGTTAATCCTTGTACAATGAATGACCTTGTTTATAAAATTTGATTGCTGATGTAATGTAAACTCCCACCCACACTTGAGTGTGGTTGTGTCCTCACAGTCGTTAATCAGACATATCTTAGTGAAAGGGAAATAAAATAAGAGGGTCAGCACGGCTTACCGAGTACACATGCAGAAAATACGCAGTCATCGAATAGATGAACCGGTCCATAATGGACCAATGGATCAGCCTCATTAAGATTATGAGACACAGCTGAAGCACAGAAAACCAAATCATAGAGAATTTTATCTCCTGTTCCCGATTTGGAAAAACAAATTTTGTTTTTTCAAAAGTTTGAGTTGCTAATTTTAAAATTTTGTGCTTACAATTGATCCTAAAATCAAATTGAATTTCTGTAGCAACTAAAGAGAGATCATCGAGCTGGGGTTCAATAAAAGTTTCAAAAACAAAATTTGATTTGTTCAGATGATGTATAAATTGAGAGACGTGCACATCACTCTCACCCCCACACTTGTTTTGAGAAATATTGTTCAGTTTTGCTTTGGTACTTGAAATTTTGTTCACTAAAGGTTTATTCGTAAACCTAAAATCAAAACCAAACAAATGAATTTTCAGTAAATTTCGAAATCGTATTTTCTCAAAAACAGTGTTATTCCAGAAAGAGTTCATATACTGTAGAAATTTATCATTGAAAAACAAGTGATCATAGTGAGGTTTAGTTGAAACGATCAGGTCGCAAGGAGTTTCAACAATTTCAGAAAAATCGTCATCATGGTTGAGATCACATTCAACAGTCCCATTGTTTTCAACCTCAAGAATTTCAAAGTTTTCAAATGTTTCATTTTCAATTTCAGACCCAACAACATCATCGTCAATCGGTTTAAGAAGTTTTAGCTCATCAAAGTCGTCCTCACTTGAACAGTTGTTAACAACTTCATCATTTTTGTCAAGTTGACAATCTAAAGTTGCTAAATTTTCAGAATCTGATAGAGGAAGATCAAATTGAAGATTAACGTCTTCGTTTTCAATAGAATTAAAATTCAAATCAAGCACAGGGCTTTCAACAACTTTGTTAAGATTTTCATCAATTTCAAAAGTTGTTAGTTGAAAATCGTCGATTGTGGGCAAAGGTGGATTTTTATTCGAATCGTCACAAGTTTGGATCCGATTTTGTTTCTCACGAAACTTCAAGTAATCGTCAAGTATGCTCGTTTGCTCAACAAAATCAAATTTATAATTATTTACATGAGAATTTTCACTTTTAAATTGTTGAGAACAAAAGTTTTCAGTAGCACCACAATTGAAATTATTCCCGTTGCCAAAATCATTTGAAAAGTGATTTAGATTTCCATTTTGAATTTGAAATTCATTTTGGAGTTCAAAATTGAATTGACAAGTGTTATAATCAGAATCATTTGAATTTGGATGTGAAATCGAATTTTGATTATTTTGAAAGCTTTCACTTGAATTGTTGCACATGTATAACTTACACAATTCATTTATTTCTTTATTTTGTTGTATGCTCATTTCAAGTAAAGATTCAACATGTGTTTCAAGAGTTGAGGGTTGATCACTATTTTGAAAATTTGGTGGTGTACAATCAGGAGTATTTTGAAAATTTTGAAAAGTCGGTGGCATAAAATCCAAATTGTTTGTACAAAAGTTGTTATTAAAATATCCATATGAATTTGGTGTAAAATTATATGGATTATATTGATTTTCACAACTATCGTAAAATCCGTTGGAAAAAGGGAATTGAGACATTTTTAAGAAGCTTCTAAAAAAAATTGTTAAAATTAACAAATTCGGATTATAAGAATACAAGTCTGGGCCAGGTTCGGACAGGGATTATCAGTGTGCCACGAATCACCGTAGAAACACAACTGAAGGTTTAAGAACCTGTTTGAGTTCTAGACTCTACCATTCCTTAGACACCTCAGAGAGTATCAATCCTAATTGTCAATTTAACAAATATTTTGTCGTATGAGCTTTGTGGAATCCTCAATTCGATTTCAAAAATAAACTTTTCAATTAATCCCACGTTCGTTTTAAAATTTTAAACCACACATCAACGGGCAAAATATTCAGTCACAGAATGAACAGTCTCAGAACAGTCAATAAAAAAAATTACAAGCAAGCCGATGCCCTGCAAAAGATTTTTACAAGCAATGTCTATATATATATTTTTTTTGCAGCAGCAATCCCTGTAGAGTTAGAAAATACTCACCTTGATCGGCAGTCCGTCCAGTGCAGTTGGGTCGCGCTAGCGCGTTCACACCCCACTTGGTGTGCAACCGCTCCAACCCGTCTGAATCGTCTACTACTATCTGTTGTTGTCGCCTCCTATTAATTTCTTGACTGCGCTACGGCACGGGTTCGAAAAATCACTCAAACCCCTTTTTTTTACAAATCTAACTTAAGATGGCAGTCCTAACTATTGCAAATAAAATCAAATAATTTCACACTAAAATTAAAATGTAGTTAACTAAAGCTAAAATGCAGTTAACTAAAGCTAAAAAAAAAACTTAAACACTAAAACTCAACACTTAACACTAAACCAAATATGCACAGCCCATTTGAAAGTTCACAAGCCCATGCCCAAAATGAAACCCAGCAAACCGCAAATTCTAGAACATCAACCACTTCATATCTCTGCTATGACAAACCACAAAGCCAGAATCAAAGTTACGAAAAAAAAAACGAAAAAGAAATAAAAATAAAATCTTCGAATAGGCTTCGGATCTTTGGTTTGATTTCGGGAAACAAATCCCCTTATTATCACGCTCGGTCTTTGTATAAAAGTTTGATTTACAGGATTGTGATATTGGGTTTCACGGTTTTAATCGAGTTGCTGATTTCGATCTGAGTTCAAATTGAAGGTTGTCGACTTGGGTATGTTTGAGGAGAGTGTGCGGTGGAGCGGTGCTGATGCGTGGAATTTATGCTGATCTGTGAGGATTTGGGGTGATTTTGCAGGTGAGGTACGACTTGGCAAAGATGTGGTTGAAGTGTCGGAGGGAGTTCAAAGCGGTTTCGGTTTGTGAAGGGCAGTGTTTGCAGTTTTGAAGAATTGGTTTTTGCGAATTTGTAAGGAAAAGCGGGTTGAGTGTGAGTGGGTGTATTGGTGAAATCAGAGGGAGAAGCAGGTGGCGGTTTTTCAGGTGGATGGTATGGTTATACAGGGGGTATGTTGATGGGAGTAAGGGGGAAAGGGAGGTACGGTTGTGAAGGAAATTGTGAAAAACGTGGAGTGTATGTTGAGGGTATTGCGTGGATCTGAAGGGGATTGCCAGAGGTAAAGGCAGGGACGGTCTTAAAATGATTAAAGACCGAGGGTGGTTGGGACTGAAGAGAATGGTGTTCTATGAATTGTAAAGGGTTTGTGGTCGTGAGATTGGCGTTTCAGTAGAAAAGGCGATGATCAGAGTTGCTTGCGGATAGAGGTGAAGCAGTGGTGACAGCCGAACTGTTTGCTATGGTCTGAGTTCTAAGTTGCGGCAAGAGTTGGTTGTTTCTTGATGGGGGTGGTATGAAGAGAAACAGTAAAAGGTGATCAAAAGCAGAAGAGAAAATTGCCAAAAAAGTTTTTTTTTTATTGTTGTATAAGCAGAGAAATATGTAAAAGAGGAAAAGTTGAAAAGGAGATGTTGCAAGAGAGGAGTGACAGAATACAAAACAAGAAGGAATTAGAAAAGATTTTTTTTTTTTTTGGAAAAGAAATTGTAATAAGAGTATAGGAAAGAAATCGGTAAATGAATGGCAGTAAACACACAGAGAAGGAAAGACCAAACAAATGACAAAATTGCAAAGGATTTTTTTTTTTTTTTGAAATAAATTGAAAACAGGGAAGAAATAGCAAGCAAGAAATTTGGACAGGATTTAGAAATTGAAAAGAAATCTAAGCAAAAGTTGAAAGTTTTTTTTTTAATAGAAAAATAAAATATAACCCGAAGGATTTAAAAATAAAAATTATTTTGGTCCCCGGCAACGGCGCCAAAATTTGTTTGCGAACAAATTATACAATTGTAAACAACTGTAAAATTCGTTCGTCTTTCCTAAACAACAAGGATCGTTGTAGAGGGTGTCGAACTCTAGGACCAAATTATTTTATTAATAAATCCAATCAAGTTATCCATAACGTTTGATTGGTTGAAAACAAAGAAAATAGCAAAATTAAATAAAAGAGAGTTTTAACAATCAGTGAAAGCAATTAGGGGATAATGACATAGATCAGATTCATAATCATCAATAGCCAAAAGATTAACCAGATCTAATACATGTTTCTGTCACAAACATGAATCAATGATAATAGGTTTTTAGAAACAAATATGTAAATAACGACAAGCATAGCCTATGCAGGAGCTCAGCTCTACAACCATAGACTATCAGGACAGATTCACTAATTAATTTCTAAAACCCTAAAATTAGATCTAGACCTGATAAACGTTAGATCGAACACGAATATATCCTGTGAAGGAGCATAGCTCTTAAACGACACAAAATATGAAGGTTCAGATCTAACCCTTAATTCAGATCCAGATCTACATGTATACAGTCCTCATCTTTTGGCTATGTGATTCATATTGAATCATACTATCAGCGTCATCATCCCCTAATCAAAGGGGATTAGCTAGACATAGCTAAAGAAGAAGAGAAAAAGAAAATAAATAACAAGAACATAAATAAAAATAGAACTAAATAGAAAAGAGGAAGAAGAATGATTTATTCCAGGAAGAGAATTACAGAATAAAACCCAATGTGTTCCTTACAAGACTAAGATACAATGTATTTATAGCTGATATGAAATAGGCTAGCTAGCTAATTACATAATGTGGGACTAAAGAAATAACCCAAATAACACATAAGCCAGTGTGAACGCAGTTTTAGATTGAGTGGTCTAGCTAGGCTAGTGTGAACGCGACATGAGTAAGAGGCCTTCCAAATGAGCTAATGTGAATGCAGTTTGAGTCTTTATTGAGCCAAATCTTCTTAACTGAAATATAATTGCAACCGTTCTTCAAGCTTTAGACTCTTCAAGCTTTAGCAATTTTAAACTTCACTCTTTTTAAGCAAATTCTTCATGCTTTATTCATCAAATGCTCTAAACCATGATTCTTGTCAACAATCTGAAAACACAGCTATAAATACACAATATCAATTATTTAAAAGATAAAATAAGATAAATATGCGGATAAAATATACACATTTACGTGTATATCACAACATAGGCCTAAAACATGTTTTAAATTAGGCATAACACCAAACATAGTTTAGTCATGTTCATAGAGTCAACACAAGTTCACAAAGATGTTTACTTTTGTCTCTAATACCAAAAGTATGGTTTTACACTTGAATCATGATGCCAATTCCAACATAAATTCATATGAGTCATAATACCCAAATGGATCCAACTACACTAAAAGTGATTATAAAAATATATATATTATGTTGGCATAATAGTTAACCATATACTTGCATGAATCTCAAATAAATTACCACAAACATATAGTCGTTACTTTCAACATGAATCATATACTTGCAATTATCCAGTAGGTGTTGTAATAAATTACCACAAACATGTAGTTGTTAACTTTCAACATGAATCACATACTTGCAAATATCCAATCGTTATACCACAACATCCCAAATCGATTAGAATCATAGCAACATACAATTATGAATTATTATCACCACAAATTAAGTACAATTCTAGTTCTCATTTTACACAAATCAAAACACAATTATTTATTCACATCAGAATACCACTCTACTTACAACGTATGACGAATCTTCAATTCAGGAATCTGAATTCTGAATTTGGAGAAGCTATCCTTTGTTGTAGGCGGTTTTTTGATTTAGTTGTTGTTGCTTTAAGCTTTTGAATTGTCTCCTAATTGTCTCTCAATTTTGACGGCTATTTCTAGTCTTTCCTCAGCAGCATGACGGTCTCATTCTAATTTTTATTTGTATGAATTAGGTGGAGTCTTAGGTCCTTTTTATAGAGTTTGTGCATTGATTATTACCGTCGATGGAGCTTGGATTAATATTAGCCGTTCGTTTGAAGGAGAGACCAATCAGGGGCTGACACCTAGCCCTAGCGACAAGGCAAGGCTCAGAAATTCGGCCAAGCACAGACAAGGCCAGCCGGGGGGCTGGGTTCGACCTGGCTCAGGGGCCAGGTTGACTCCCCAGTCGACCCCCGTGTCGACTTGGTAGTCGACCTGGGTGCCCCAGGTCGACTACCCAATCGACCGGGGTAGCCCAGGTCGACTACCCAGTCGATCTGGGTGCCTTGGGTGGGAAAATTCCCGCCCTGGCCAATCTGGCCTGATTTTGGAAATTTGAATTTGTTTTCTGAGCTATTTTTGTCTGTTTGAATTTTAAACTGAATTCTAAAACTTCCGGAGGCTATATCTCACTCATACGGAGTCCGTTTTACGCAAACTCGGACTCTATCTCAAGCAGAATTCTGAGACGAACGCAATGGCGTATCCCGTTTCCCATAATACTTTGATTTGAAATTAGTTATACTTTAATTTGTGAAATCCACTGTTATAGAATACACGGGGTGTTACATTCTCCCCCACTTAAAAGGATTTCGTCCCCGAAATCTTCAAGTTCAGGAAGAATGTACATCCTAGCATCCTAATATCCATCTACTCATCCATCAAACACGAGCATCCATTGTCCTTAAAAGACTTCTAATGCTTCATGATCATATGCGAAGTGTGTGTACATGTACTGATCTAATGCAAAATCAGTCGGTCTACTGATTCAGTTGACCTCCTTAATGCAAATTATGTAAGTGTCATGAACCCATTATGTATGCAGATTTTCCTATTCATGATTCTACATGAGTGCACAATCATTCATATAAATGCAACATCCATATGACAACACATTAAACTTCAACCATATATGGATATAAATACATATATGCATATGCAATATGAAGTGACTGAGCCGATCTAAAACCTAAATTATGTGTGTATATGCAACCACGAGCAACCACTAGCACTCACTTGCAACCACTTGCAACCATCATCCATAACATGTTTCAATTACATGTTTTCATCCAAAGAGTTTCTACCTAAAAGATAAGGTCGAGGAGATATACCTACAAAGATTGATAAAAGCGCAACTTAAGGAAAAAGAAAGATCAAAGATGTACCCTCGAAAAGAAAAGGGTAGGATGCGCGTATTCTAGCTTCAGTTTCCCAAGTTGCGTCTCCCTCGGCGTCGCTCCACTGAACTTTGATGAGCTTGACTTCGCGGTTGCGTAGCTTTTTCACTTCCGTTCCTAATATGCGGGTTGGAACTTTCCTCACGGTTGCTTCGCGTTCCACTTCGGCTTCTTCTAGGATATTTGGCTCTACCACTTCAGCAGATTCATGTAGACATTTTCGGAGGTGCGAAACGTGAAAGACGTTGTGAACTCCGGCCATCTTTTCTGGTAGCTCTAATCTATAGGCCATTTCCCCAATTTTCTCGATAATAGGAAACGGTCCTACGAACCTTGGTGCTAGCTTTCCTGTGGTTCCAAAACGAACAATGTTCCTTAGCGGAGATACCTTAAGAAAAACTCTGTCCCCAACCCCAAATTCAAGGCCGGTCCTCCTCTTGTCGGCGTAGGATTTTTTTCTGTCTTGGGATGTCTTCATTCTTCTCCGTATTAAGTCTACATTTTCTGAAGTCTCTCGGATTATATCTGGTCCAAGTATGAGCTTGTCAGTAGACTCCCACCAACAAGTGGGCGATCAGCACGGTCTTCCATACAAAGCTTCGAAGGGCGCCATTCCGATGGCGGCTTGGTAGCTGTTGTTGTAGGCAAATTCCACCAAAGGAAGATGGTCTTCCCACGTCCCTCCGAAGTCAAGGACGCACAGTCTTAAAAGGTCCTCCAAAACTCTGTTCACTCTTTCTGTCTGGCCGTCGGTTTGGGGATGATAGGCTATGCTCAAGCATAACTGTGTGCCTACCGCATCTTGCAGAATCCGCCAAAACTCACTTGTGAAGATAGGGTCTCGGTCACTAACAATGCTGGAGGGTATTCCATGGAGTCGAACAATTTCCTTGAGGTAAAGAGATGCTAGGGATGAGGTAGTTCTTTTACTCTTGACAGGTAAAAAGTGGGCGCTTTTAGTAAGCCTATCCACTATTACCCAAATGCTAGTGTTGCCTCTTCTAGACCTAGGCAGCCCATCAATGAAGTCCATTGAGATGTTATCCCACTTCCACTGCGGGACCTCTAGAGGATGGAGTAGACCACCAGGCTTTTTCTGTTCCGCCTTAACCTGTTGGCACACCATACACTTAGAAACGAAATCTGCCACGTCCTTCTTCATGCCGTTCCAAAAGAAAGTTCTCTTTATGTCCTTGTACATTTTATCTCCGCCTGGGTGTATCGTCATCTTGGAGTGATGTGCTTCCTCGAGAACCTTCTTTACTAAATCCCTTATCTGTGGGACGCATAGTCTTCCGTCTCGCCTTAGCCAACCCTTATCATCGATGGAGTATCTGCTGAGGTGACTTGAAGTCTCACCCCTAATTAGCCTATCAATCGTCTCCACAAGCTGAGGGTCTTCGAGTTGTGCTGTCCCTATTGAGTCCACTAAAGTCGGGCGTACTTCGAGAGATGCTAGCAAGCCCTGTACAAAATCGTAGGAGGGCCTAAAGTCAAAGCTGGCTATAAACTCTTGGCTTTGTCTTTCAACAAACAACGGGCTTAGGGTCAGTTCCTTTTGGCTCAACGCGTCTGCCACTACGTTGCCTTTGCCCGGAGTGTAGGAGATCTCGAAATCGTACGAGGCAAGAAACTCCATCCATCTCTATTGCCTCAAGTTAAGATCCTTCTACGAGAAAAGATATTTCAACGATTTATGGTCAGTGTAAAGTTCAAACTTCTCACCTAGGAGATAGTGTCGCCAAGACTTGAGTGCGAAGACGATGGCAGCTAACTCAAGATCGTTGGTCGGGTAGTTCTTTTCATAAACTTTCAATTGTCTCCCGCCATAAGCTACTACCCTTCCTTCTTGCATTAAGAGAGCGCCTAGCCCTGTCCCACATGCATCTGTATAAACTGTGAACATTTTGCTTCCATCTAGCAACGTCAAAACTGGGGCTGTTGTAAGAGCCCTTTTCAGTCGTTGGAAAGCAAACTCGTAATCCAAGTCCCAATTGAACACTAGATTCTTCTTTGTCAGCCTTGTGAGCGGAGCTGATATTTTTGCAAAGTCTCTGATGAATTTCCGATAGAAGCCTGCTAGCCCGAGAAAGCTTCGGACTTCTGTTGCGTTCTTTGGTGTCTACCAGTCCTGCACCGCTATTACGTTAGCAGGGTCCACAGCTAACCCTTCTTTGGATACTATGTGCCCAAGAAACCTTACTTCCTCTCTCCAAAAGTGGCATTTGGAGAATTTGGCTTTTAGCTGATGGACCCGCAGAGTTTACATGATTGCCCTTAGGTGTTGAGCATGCTCTTCTTCATTCTTGGAGAATATCAAGATATCGTCTACGAAGACCACCACGAACTTGTTGAGGAATTCTCTGAACACCCTACTCATCAGGTCCACGAAGTAAGCGGGTGCGTTTGTCAAGCCAAAAGGCATGACAAGCCATTCAAAGAAGCCGTCTGGGGTTCTGAATGCCGTTTTATCGATGCTATCTTCAGCCACCCTTAGCTGATGAAAACCGGTCGCCAAATCGAGTTGGGAGAAAATAGACGCTCCTACAAGCTGATCAAACAGATCGTCAATTCTAGGGAGAGGGTGCCTATTCTTTTTCATTAGCTTGTTGAGCTACTTATAGTCAACACACAGACGGAGTGAACCATCCGCCTTTGTAGCGAACACCACTGGAGCGCCCCATTCTGAAATGCTCCTTCTAATGAACCCCTTCTCTAGAAGCTCTTTAATCTGTTTACTGAGCTCCTTCCTTTCCCGTGGAGCCATGTGTCTAACGGGCAACGCAACAGGCTTTGCATTATCTACAAGATATATGCGGAAGTCTATCTCCCGCTTCGGAGGCAAGCCCTTCACCTCTTCGATGACATCTGGATATTCCTGGACCACTCTAACCGATTGCAAACTTTCAACAGAGGCATCTAGCGATTCAAGATAACTAATCATAACCGCATACGAGGGAATACAAGTAATTTCCAGAGTGTTACCGAGTTGGGTCAGAAGCCTAACCACCCTTATCTCACAATCCAGGATGGCACCATTACTGGATAGCCAATCCATGTCCAAAATCAAACCATATCCCGAGAAGCCCAAAACAAAGGCACTACATCTAAATTCTACGCTTAGAATAGAAATTTTCTATCCCACACAGATCATAGACAAATGAGCTGGGCCCCCAATTGGATTTGAAACAATTAAGGGGTCCTCTACCATGCTAGTTTCTAGGTGCAGAGATTCTACTAAAGCAGATGAGATAAAGGAGTGTTGTGCGCCAGAATCAAATAAAGTGCGAACTGGGTGATCATAAAGATAAACTACACTTTCTACAGAAGTATTTATACTTCGTTGTTGCAGAGGTGGCGCTTCTAGCACATGAACCTGTGCCCCTGAGGTGGATCCAGCCCTCTGCCCCTGCCCTCGTTTCTTTGGGCAATCCTTAGCCATGTGGCCTGTCTCACCGCAAGAAAAGCACCCACCATTCATCTTGGCCTTCTTTTTCCGGAAATCTTTCACTAAGTGCCCCACTTTTCCACAGAAATTACACTTCCTCTTCTCTTTGTTGTCTTTCCCGCCCTTCTTAAAGTCTGTCTTCTTAGGCTGTAAACCCTCTTTCTTCCCTTGAGAGCTTTTTGCCTTTGTCTCCTTCTTGTCCTTATCCTCTTCGTTCAGCAATGCCATCTGCACCAATCTTTCATACGTAGCTCCCATGGGTATATGGGTCATGGCCAAACTGTGTAATGGCTCATTCAATCCTTTGACAAAGCGGAGAGCCTTCTTGTGCGGAGTGTTAACTAGGTCCAGTCCGAACCTAGCCAGCTGATCGAACTGATTAACATACTCTTTGACTGTCATATTCCCTTGCTTAAGAAATAAGAATTTTTCCAACTGAAGACTCCTTTCAGCTTCTAAGAGAAATTTAGCCTCAAACCTTGCCCTAAAGTCCTCCCATGTTTCCACTGGTCTTTCTGCATTGGTGACTTCCCACCAGTAGGAAGCTTCGCCTTTAAGTAGCCATACTTCCAGTTGTACCATCTGCCTATCTTCTAGCTCAAAGATGACGAATAAGTCCTCGGTTTCCTTCAGCCAATTCCTGGCTGCCACGAAGGACTCGGTTCCATGAAAGTCCTTTCCTCCCATAGCTTTAAAATCTTTACATGTCTTAGCAAAATTATTACCCCGCGGAGGAGGTGGAGGAAGAGGTGCTGCTGCAGCTAGATGATTTCCCGCAGCTGGGAGAGGAGGAACGGTAGGACCTGGCTGTCTGGCCCTCGCTTCTAAGAAACGTCTGAACCAACCAGGTATTGGTATACCCTCTGGCAAGTTAAGTTCTTCGGACATGCTGAAACAAAAAGGGTAGATTCAAAAGAAAGGATAAAAGATAGTACCTATGGCTTTGGGGGACTATGCCTTTTTTAAAATAAAATAATATTTTATCTTTTTATAAAAATGCATCTTTAATTTTCTTTTTGGAAATGAATTTTCAAAACTTTTTATCTTATCTGGTAAACCTATGCTCTCATACCAAGTGAAACACCCCACCTCCGTTAGGGTCACTATCAAAGGGAATGCCCTAATTTTAGTGGAGGTTTATAAGTATAGGTCACAGATACACAAGACAGATATAAGAACACATATTTTTGAAACAGCTGAAAACAACAGCAACTTTTATTTCATTAAAATACGTGTTACACAAACCATGCCATAATTGTCGTACAACACTTCCAAAAACATTACATCTTCATAACTGTCTTGATTTCATTATTTAAAGAAGCATAAAAACATAAGTAAACTGCATAAGTCCCATAATTGCTGTCCAAAGCCATAGTCCAAAAAGAAAAAGATCCAAGAAATATATTCTTTCTCTTCAAGCTGGATGTGAAAACTGGTCAAGCTGCGGTATTGCCTCCCTGTGGACCTGGGGGGAGTGGGAATTGAAAGAAAAGAAGACGAAAGAAAAGCAGAGTCAGACATAAAGCCTGAGTAAGTCCAGGACTATTCAGTCTATGAATAAAGAATTGGGCATGATAAGTATAAACTGGAAATGGGAAAGCACTATAAACTAGGTTAAGTTGTCTGGAGTCGAATGTACTATCGTACCCCATATTAATCTCTGTTCCCATATAAACTAGTTCCCAACAGGCACCCCATAATCAGGGTGAAGTGATCCATTTCTGATGATCGGCTCGTACTCGCACAGTTACATGTGTCTTACGGCCCACCCGTTGTCGTAGTTACCTATGATGGTCCAACTATGGGGTGTATCAAGTCCCATGGTGGCGGCCCGACACAATTCGACAATGCACAGGTATACTACTGGTGCCGAGTGCCTTATTTTTCTGCGCCGGAGTGTGTGCACGCCCGCACCCCGTTAAAACCTACACTGCTGCACCACCGCCGTCGATTTGACCTCTTACAGTCAGCCCAGTAATCGTGCCCCACCCTGCCTAGTTTAGGGTTTCCTGGTACACCTTGTAGGGTTACTGCTGAAAAGGGTCCCCCGCTACTAGGTTTTCTATTTCTAGCAAACATGCTATGTTGGTTAAGTGTTTTGTAAACCTAACCCCCAACCAGTCTGTATAGTTTAGCATGTTCCATTTTGATTAAGTATTAATTCAATTTACTTAATCCTATCAATCCTGACTCAGCCTTAATTGTTTTATTAAAGCCTCGACCTCTCACATTAGACAGATATTGTTGTGGCTTCCTGTTGCCGGTTGGGTCCGGGCAGTCTTACGCCACAACTCAGTCTAACCTCGGGCCTTTATTGGGCTCCGTGTTTAACCACCCACATTGGATAGGTATTGTTGTGACTACTGGACTGCCGGGCGGTTCCGGGCAGGTTTACATCACAACTCAATCCAAACTCGGGTTAAACACATCGTATTTTCTAAATTTACATATTTTGTCTCTTTTCTTTTTATATGTAAATATTTGCGGCCCATTTTTCAAATTCATCTTTATTGGGTAAAATTAATATATACCACTTAATTTTTTTTCAAGGTCGTTGGCATGCGTCAAACATGCCAACACATATGTTTTATATTTTAACCCAAACGTCATTACCCACGTTTTATACGTTCGCTACAATATAACATATTTTGGGTTTAACATTTAAACCCAACTTAGCTGCATGAAAAAGGGAGGCTTAGAACATGGTGTTTATATATTCTAAGTAACATCAAAAGGGGAGGGTGAACGCATGAACTTGCAACATAGCGAACTAATTAACATAAATTAGGCACCTGTGAACTTACATTGTAATAGCATATAATCATGGCATAACATACCTAAACATGAATCATGGTTTTTAATCTATTCATAGAATCATGGCATAAACATACCTAAACATGAATCATGGTTTTTAATCTATTCATGTAAACTTGCAAGTGGAATGTAAATCTAACTTAATTATGTGTCACATATATTATCATATGATTTTGATAACAACATAGGCCTAAAACATGTTTTCAATTAGGCATAACACCAAACATGGTTTAGTCATGTTCATAGAGTCAACACAAGTTCACAAAGATGCTTACTTTTGTCTCTAATACCAAAAGTATGGTTTTACACTTGAATCATGATGCCAATTCCAACATAAATTCATATGAGTCATAATACCCAAATGGATCCAACTACACTAAAAGTGATTATAAAAAAAAAATATGTTGGCATAATAGTGAACCATATACTTGCATGAATCTCAAATAAACAACCACAAACATATAGTCGTTACTTTCAACATGAATCATATACTTGCAATTATCCAGTAGGTGTTGTAATAAATTACCACAAACATGTAGTTGTTAACTTTCAACATGAATCACATACTTGCAAATATCCAATCGTTATACCACAACATCCCAAATCGATTAGAATCATAGCAACATACAATTATGAATTATTATCACCACAAATTAAGTACAATTCTATTTCTCATTTTACACAAATCAAAACACAATTATTTATTCACATCGGAATAGCACTCTACTTACAACGTATGACGAATCTTCAATTCAGGAATCTAAATTCTGAATTTGGAGATGCTATCCTTTGTTGTAGGCGTTGTTTTGATTTAGTTGTCGTTGCTTTAAGCTTTTGAATTGTCTCCTAATCGTCTCTCAATTTTGACGGCTATTTCTAGTCTTTCCTCAACAGCATGACGGTCTCATTCTAATTTTTATTTGTATTAATTAGGTGGAGTCTTAGGTCCTTTTTATAGAGTTTGTGCATTGATTAGGAACGTCGATGGAGCTTGGATTAATATTAGCCGTTCGTTTGAAGGAGAGACCAATCAGGGGCTGACACCTAGCCCTAGTGACAAGGCAAGGCTCAGAAATTCGGCCAAGCCCAGACCAGGCCAGCCAGGGGGGCTGGGTTTGACCTGGCTTAGGGGCCAGGTCGACTCCCCTGTCGACCCCCGTGTCGACTTGGCAGTCGATCTGGGTGCCCCAGGTCGACTACCCAGTCGACCTGGGTAACCCAGGTCGACTACCCATTCGACCTGGGTGCCTTGGGCGGGAAAATTCCCGCCCTGGCCAATCTGGCCCGATTTTTGAAATTTGAATTTGTTTTCTAAGCTGTTTTTGTCTGTTTGAATTTTAAACTGAATTCTGAAACTTCCGGAGGCTATATCTCCCTCATACGGAGTCCGTTTTACGCAAACTCGGAGTCTATCTCAAGCAGAATTCTGAGACGAACGCAAAGGCGTATCCCGTTTCCCTTAATTCTTTGATTTGAAATTAGCTATACTTTAATTTGTGATTTCCACTGTTATAGAATACACGGTGTGTTACACCTGTCCAACGTAAGTACATGTATGCAAGCAAATGCGACAAATTTTCAATACAATTCAATATTTGGTTAAATTTGGCTAAAGGTTCAACATTCAATTAATCAAAACAGTAATCAAACAACACAACCATCAATCAATTAGTTGATTAGCTTTTCAAACTTGTAGTTTTGATATATAGTCAAAAATCACATTTTGGTGCCAATTCACGACAATAATGTATCCTATCTAGTTTTGGTTCTCACACCAGTCTAATGGAAATATATAGAAATCTCACTTTCGAAGCTCGAAAATAAATACTGGCGACGGTGCCCCGTTACCAGAATTATTCCCGGGCAACTAGAGTGATTCTATATCTATCCAATATTTTAAAACTTCAAATACACGTTTGCAGGACGTATATGCAAAATCTTTATATATCGGATTTTCTAAATTCAATATAAATAAACATTCAAATACGTATAATTGATTTAAATTTCAAAACAACATTGGTTTTCACTTTAAAAATGTACTCTTCACACTCGTTCTAGGATACTACTGATCCCATCTCTAACGAGTCATTCATATCGGATATTACTAATCCAATTTCTGATAAATTCTTTCGTACGGTTCTAATGTGTCTTGTTCTCTGAGCTTTGTAAACCAAAGCTCTGATACCAACTGTAACGAAAAGGAATTTCTCTCGATCTGAATCAGTCGCTAAACCGATCAAGACCGTTCGAAACGCCTGATTGTTTTGAGAACACGAAAAAATAGAACACAGACGGAAGAACATTTCATTGCTTATTACACAATTCCATCAGAGTACCAGAATATACAGAGTATAAATCAGTATTACACATTACAAAATATCAGAGATTACAATAAATTACATAGCAGCAGAAAATAATACAAAACACAACTGAAGGAGATATACGGATAAAAAGCGTTCCGGATATCGTTCCAGCTGTAAACCAGGATCCTGTGAAGATAAATCTTCAAAACCAAAACTGCTAGCTGCCCGTGTCAAAAATAAGGGCACCCAGAGTTTAGGTTAAAACAATAAACTCCAAGTCAGTCATGTGACTGGTGTGAGAACTAAAACAGTTATTAATCTTTATTTTAAAGTTAGGTAAATCAAGGGACCACGTCGTATAACACGGAACGGGTTTCCTTCCAAGAATACTAGTGCATAAAACAACAGCGCAATGCTAAATAAAGAACAATGAAGCTATTATAAGACCCAGGTCCCATCACACAATGCAACACAAGCCGGAGGATAGGGTTTTTACCTTATAATAGCCAAGAATGCTTGGTACGTGAAATTTCATGTTTTATTATTACTATAAGTGTATAATGTCAAAACAATTTCAAATCATAAGTATCAATCATAGGCGGCATGAGCGCCCCATCCCACTATGTCGCCATAAATAGGTTATACAATCAGAATCGCAAAGTCACGTATTGGAAGTTGGATTTCCATCTATGAACCGAGGCTTAAGATAGTCCTCTACCGATTCGAGACAATCTAGCCCATGTCTTAGGACCCAGACTCAGGTGGGCCCTTGGAGCGACAGGGCCGGTCCACCGATGTGGATTAAAATTCCTGAACACTGCGTTTCCCCGCCCTTTGGGGCGTAAGTTTGGTCCGTCTGCCGACCAGAATGCATCGGCCGAAACCGATATAACTGAGGCGCCTCGCAACAGCAACAACCACACAGGTGAAAAGTATATAAATGTCAGGGCTCGTAGGTCACTAATACCGCCCTAGCTAGAAGAAAACACATGTCCTCCCTGAGGTCCTCGTCCTGTTTTAGGTTCATACTGGGGTGTGAGGCTCGCGAATTCACGTTACACAAAGCTACGCCACAAAGGTCGTGCTTTGATCATCAACCACAAGACTCTGCTTTTCAACAGAAGCCTTGATCATTTGCATCTTAGCATGCCACACAGGCAAACCATTCTATGCAACCGATATCAGTCACACAGAATGAAATCCAATGTCAGACACATAGTCCATTTACAAGTCCGTTCTGGGTCTTAACGAAACCGGGGGCACTTTCCTCACATATCCATCGATCTCCAAGTACGTCTGGACGATCACCAACTGATTCCCTCATCTTGGGTGTACAGCCCAATCAAGATCATCACTAATCACCCAAACGTTGTGAAGACTTCTGGTCCTCAACCACCGTCTTCATCTTCGACACCACGTCGAAACAGTTATTCAGAATGGGATAAACCCGGTCTTTCTGAATAACTCACGTATATATTAAACAAGTGCTACACAAACACAACATACGCCTCATTCCAATTTAGAATATTCTTTTATTCAAATATTCTTATTCTTTGGGAAAAGTTCCCATTAATTTTATCAAAGATAAATTCTTTAAATTTATTCTTTAATCTTCTTTTGAATATCAATTCAAACTAGTCGGGATTAGCGAACCACACCGAAGTAATCATTTATTTTATTTCCCAATCTCAACCTATTCATCCCATGAAGTAGAATTGGTCATACTTCACATCTAACACCACGGTGTTATCGGTAAATTCAATTACCATTTCACGTTCAAATCTAATTAAAGATTTAACTATCGCCTGGAGCAAAACTGGTGATACTCCATTCTCAATCATTTCAGTCTAATTAAAGATTCATTAAAACTCCACTTAGTTTTAATCTTTAATTGGGTTAAAGAATCAGTGTCATTTAAAACACGTTTCACAATAATCCCAATAATCAATTCCAATTAAATATTATTTAATTGGTACACTTCATTACATCTAAACAAAAAGATTTAATCTTTTTCACAACTGGGTTTAAGAACAGTGTTAATGAAGACAACATTCACAACAAACCCAAATCTCATTTGATATTAAATAAAAGGCTCTGAATAGAAAATATATCGGCTTATATTCAATATCAAATTCTACGACCAAAAAATATCGTATTGGAAATAACGATATAAATATATCTTTCAAATTTCCATAACAATATCTGTATAATCACGAAATCCAACATCGAAATATTCCAAAGACAATTTCGATTCAAATCCATTCCAATTCAATTATTGGAATTTCTGGTTAATTTCCAAACCATTTCAAATCAAATTTATTTATTTAGAAATAAATAAATTATAATTCTAGTTTAAAACTAGTTCATTTCGATAAAAACTATTTTTATCTTTTCAAATATGGAATTTTCATCCCAATTCTTCACAAATCATTTCTTATGATTTTACACTAATTATTACTATTTTTAATAATTTTATCAAGGCCCGTACAGTCGATTTCCATCACCGGCCATCAAACTGCACTTATAGCGACCTTTTCCAAATTTGATTAGGACATAATTCCAAATCCAATCGTTAGATTTCCAATTTCTCACATTCATTAGAAAGCCCTTTTCGATACGAACCCAACGGTTCCGGTTTTTATGAGAATCCGACGGTCGGATCTCCCGCAACGTCAATACGAAGTCAATGGTCGAAATTCACGAACTGCCGCAGCGCGGCGCGTTCTATTCAAGCCATTATATTATATGTATAATATATATTTCGTCGATTTCCATTTAAAACGATTTTAACTTCCATCTCGAATTCAAATAAAAATTGAATTCTCTAATATAAATTCGTTTCAAATTCATTTCAAATCGATTTCAATTATATTTCAATCTAATTCGAATTTCAATTCACTTCAATCTAATTCGAATTTCAAATCACTTCAATCTAATTTGAATTTCAATTCACTTCAATCTAATTTGAATTTCAATTCATTTAAAATATCAGATTTTGAAATCACTTCCTTTTCTATATTCATTTTAAAATCGAATATAATCGATATAAATAACGTTCACGTCAAAATGGCGTCAATCTAATCAACATGGCTTTTATTCAACACATGAATATATATTTCTATTCTTTATTTTCCAAATTAGAATGAGGCCCAATTAATTACCATATAATGTGAATTATATGGATTTTCTACAACACATGTATATAATAGCAACGATAAATAATCAACCATCATCCAAAGTGCATTCTACACTGTATAAGCATTAAATATAAATATTCGACGCTTATACAGCCTGTCAATCAATCGATTGACATACAACTAAACAATCGGGATTAGTGTACGTCAAATATCATCCCAATACCCGTGTGGGGTTTCAATCAATCAACCGCAGTTTTTATTTGTGCAGTTGGGCGATGTGTAAATTTTATCGTCCCAATCAATATCAATCAAATCATTGTATATAAACAAATCTCCGATTTGTTTATAAATATTTATTTTATATACACGTTAAAAATTCTATTTTTAACTATAAAATATTCTCAACTATATAAATATTTTATTTCATTTCACATCACATCACACAATCAATTTTCACAACAACATGCAATCAATCAAACAAGCCGTCCATGGTCTGTGGACGACGGGTATCGGATGCTACTACACACCGTCTGCATCCTAGTATATATCACATAACTAGAAAACAAAATTAAAGGTGAGGAGTTCTCACATTGGGGTTCCACTCCGCCGTGCTTTGCTTTTGAGCTGGTGAATGGCTTGGATCGGTTGAAATGCCAATGCAGTCTGTACTATGCTGTTCATAATAAAAATTATATTTTTACTACTTTATTTCAATAAATAAATATCATATTTTTATTTCATATATTTTTACAATGTTTCTTTCTATATAAATATTATATTTTTATATTTTTGCTTCTTATATAAAGATTGAATTTTTATTTCATCGCTATAAAAATCTCATTTTTACTTCAACGTATATATAATAAAAATCTGATTTTTATTTCGCTACATATATAAAGATAATATTTTATATTCCCTATTATATGGAAATTCTATTTTTAATACTTCTACCTTATAAAAATTATATTTTTATAACTCTACAATATAAAAGATTATATTTTTATCACTCTACAATATAAAAGATTATATTTTTATATCTCTACAATACAAAAGATTATATTTTTATCACTCTACAATATAAAAGATTATATTTTTATTGCTCTACAATATAAAAGATTATATTTTTATCACTAAAAAAAATTCGTAATTCTATCATTTAAAATTTTTACTTTTAAATCTCTACCTATACAATCAGTTTTTAAATTGATTGACTTAAGCTGGATGTTTAAAATAAATTAAAACAAAGCAAAACAAAATAAAATGAGGTAAACTTACAGCGGAGATGGGGGGTTTCTGCTCGCAGTGGTGGAGCATTGTTGCTCGCGCGCTGGGGCAAGTTCTTCACGGAAATCGAGGAGGAGGGGGGGGGGAAGAAGAAGAGCGGTGGCAGCAGAGGGGGGTGCTGCGATCGATTTGGGTGCGTGAGGTGGGGGAGTACTGGGGTTTCAAGGTGGGGGGCTGGGTGAGTCGAACGAGGAAGGAGGAGAAGGAGAAGGGGAAGAAGAAGGAGGGGAGGCGGCGCTGCAGGTGGTGGCGCCCCACCTTGGGCGGCGGCGGCTATTCGATCGGGGGGGGGGGAGGGGGGATTGTTTTACGTTTTTTTCTTTATTTCATTTCGAAATGAACCGGGGGGGTGGGGCAGAGAGATAAAGAGATAAATGGGGTTTTTTTAATTTTATTTTATTTATTTAATTATTTAATTCCAAAACGGTACTTTTATTTTCGAACTCTAAATCAAGTCCACCGCCTGTCGTCCATAGCTAATTCCAAAAAGGTACTTTTATTTAATTCCAAAAAGGTACTTTTATTTCCGATCTGTTTTCGTCAAAATCAACATATAACTCTATATATTGAATTTGAACGCGCATTTCAATTTGCTGGGGTCACATACTAACTCGAAAAATTCCAGAAAAATATTTTCTAGCTTTGTATTGACGATACGGTCCTAACAAAACTAGTTTCATCGAATTCTGAGACCGTTTGAAAAATGACCATTTCCAAGTCGATTAAAATCAAATAAACTAGTCAAACGCATTTTCCTTCGCCACGCTCACATATTGATTCGAAAAATTACGAAAATTGGAATCTAGCAATAACTTGACATCACGGATCCAACAAAAGTGGTTTCGTCGAAATCCGAGGTCGTTTGCAAAATGGCTATTTTTAAGGGCCAGAATTTCATAGCGACTATTTTGAAAATTCATTTGGCCATAACTTTTGATTCCCGCTATGAAATTTTGATTTTTTGGATTCGTTGGAAAGATATTCTCAAATGGATTCTATTATTTTTGGTTTCACTAAATTCCGGTTTATTTTGAATCTTGTACATTCATTTGAAGTTTGAAATCGAATTATCGAACTACCGCGCCATTTTCAATTCCTTTTATAATTTAAAATAATTATTTATATTCAACGACGAACTATATAAATATATGCGTGCGAATTCTATTCAAAATAAATTTTCTCGTCGATATTATTTAAAATAATCTATTTTAAATATTCAACATCCATTAAAATTGCCAAAATAAAAATTTTAAACTGGCTCAGATTTTGCGGGTTGTTACAGTTTCAAACATGCCGCAGTGTTTTACCTGATTACTTGAGCACCAAAAAAACCTACTTATTCACTGCAAACATCAAAGTTTTACTTATATTTTGAAACTTTCTTGATCTTATTGGCACGGATCCAGGGTCCAAACGGTAATATGCAAATGATGAGTGTTATAGATGCTCTAACATGTAGAATAGCAAACATGTTACAGTGTTTTACCTGATTACTTGATCAATAAGCAACCTGCTCAGTCAATATGAAAATATGAATATTCTAATAATATTTGAAAACTTTTTCGTCTTATTCACACAAATTCTATTTCCAAAGTTGAAACGTGTTTTTAAAAACACAATTATTTAATGACGAGTATTATATGTATTTGAAATGTTAGAATTTCAAACATGCGACGGTGTTTTACCTGATTACTTGAGCACTAAGAAACCTACTTATTCGATGCAAAGATCAATGTTTCACTTATATATTGAAACTTTCTTGATCTTCTTGGCGCGGATCCCGGGTCCAAACGGTAATATGCAAATGATGAGTGTTATAAATGTTTTAAAATGTATAATAGCAAAGATGCGCCAGTGTTTTACCTGATTACTTAGTCACTAAGCAACCTGCTCAGTCAATATGAAAATATGAATATTCTACTAATATTTGAAAACTTTTTCGTCTTATTCACACAAATTCTGCTCCCAAAGTCGAAACGTGTTTTTAAAAACACTATTATTTAATGATGAGTATTATATGTATTTGAAATGGTAGAGATTCAAACACGCGGCAGTGTTTTACCTGACAACTTGAGCACCAAGATACCTACTTATTCGATGCAAACATCAAAGTTTCACTTATATTTTGAAACTTTCTTGATCTTATTGGCGCGGATCTAGGGTCCAAACGGTAATATGCAAATGATTAGTGTTATAGATGCTTTAAAATGTAGAATAGCAAACATGCAGCAGTGTTTTACGTGATTACTTAATCACTAAGCAACCTGCTCAATCAATATGAAAATATGAATATTCTACAAATATTTGAAAACTTTGTCATCTTATTCACACAAAGTCTACTCCCAAAGTCGAAACGTGTTTTTAAGGACACTATTATTTAATGATGAGTATTATATGTATTTGAAATGGTAGAGTTTCCAACATGCGGCAGTGTTTTACCTGATTGCTTGAGTACCAAGAAACCTACTTATTCGATGCAAACATCAAAGTTTCACTTATATTTTGAAAATTTCTTGATCTTATTGGCGTGGATCTAGGGTCCAAACGGTAATATGCAAATTATGAGTGATATAGATGCTTTAAAATGTAGAATAGCAAACATGACTGTAATGACCCACATTTCCATAACATTAGAGTTGACTATATACTTCATACGTCCAACCCAAATATCACGAAAATACGGAACAAATTTTTTTAGAAGAAAGAGGTAGAAGAAGAACAAAAATAACAACATAGAATCTCACATCGCAGCGGAACAAAATATAATATATCATATCTTTGAAATACAAAATTTCAACTGTATAAAATATACTTATCAGAGTACAATACTTACAACACAACGGTACAACACTGTAACTAGATGACGCTGAAGCCTCCTGCTCCAAGCTCCTTTAGATAGATCTGTAAAATCCTGAACTACTTGACTTCCCGTACAAATTTAGGCGCCCAAGAGTTTAGTACAACAAAAAAAAATAAACTCCGGGTCAGTCATGGGACTGGTATGAGTAAACAGATTAAAACAGTTTTTTGAAAAACTAAATGATATCTCATAAGACCAGGCCGTATAACACGGAACGGGTTTTTCCCTTATGAGAATCCAAACACTTGATTTAACTTTATATCAAAACTCTTTTGATATTATAATAGTGTCTAAGTCAAGTAAATAACAATCTAGTGGAACGTTTGCATCTCACGTTCCACATATATAATATACAATCAAAACTGCAAGCACGTATTGGGTAATGAATTTCCAACTATGACAAGGTATGGAACCACCTTCTGCTGGTATATCTCTAGAGGAGAATACACCGAGTTCAACAAGAACATCTTGCAACTCAGCCACACATGACCGACCACTCATTTGTCTTGAGTGTATCGAATGTATATCACCAACGGTTGGGATCAGCAACCGTTTCCCGAATGGGACAGCATCAACAATAGATTTTTAGAAGTAAATGAAACTCTAGATCAGGTGATTATACACCCTAATAGGTACGACCTACATAGATATGTTGCCTGCCCGATTTCTGACATTTACCAGTTGATGAGGCCAGAGGCTACGCTTTATCATCACATCTTCACTTCGAATGCCACATTGTCATATCCATCGAAATCACTAATTTGACGTCTACCACCATACATTACGTGTCAGCTAAAATAAGTTTCCTTCTTCGCTTCCACTCTTGCTACGGTTGAAGAAATCAATGTACGTGACCTTTCTGGAAATACTCTGTCAGACATTCATCCATACAAGTCACCCAGAAACAAGATGAACCGAAGGCACAATTTCTATTTATAGAAAAAGTCCTTGCACTCTACTTCGTCTTTGATTATCTTCATATAATCTGATTCGCAACGCTACTGCCAATATGGAGTGGTTCTCGGATAATAATCCAACCGGCCTCTCCATGTAACACCCCACACTCGCTAAGGTCACTCACTAAGGGAATACCTTAACTTTGGTGGAGTATTTTAAGTGAATATAGAACAGAAAAATTACAACAAGACAGATATAAATAATACTTGAAAATCTAAAACATCATTTCATTGCAGCAGAAGATAAACATGTTTGGTTACAATACCAAAACCAACTAAAACAAGAGTCAAGTACTAAATATCCATCCTGATAAAAACATAAGTACATAATCCCACTACATAACTAATAGCCATAATAGAAAAGATAAGCTGAGCTTTACATCAACGGTCCAAGCTCCAAAAGATAGATAAAACAATCTGATCAAAGCCCAATAGTGCTAGGCCCACTCTGAGAACCTGAGGGTTGGGAAAAAGATAAAAACAACTGGGTCAGACATAAGTCTGAGCGAGTCCTATAACTTTAACAATACAATCATTAAAGTAATTAGGGTATGCTATAAACTTGGTATGGTAATGACTGGGGATAAATGACTACACTAAGCAGCCAACTAGACATACGATGAACTAAGATTTCGGTAAAGACGCATCTACCCACCCAAGGGTAATTATTACACTGCACCACACCAGTCATTCCTACTTAAAGGTTGATCCCACCCAAGGACTTAGAAAATTTAACTAGTAGTTTCGTGTACCCCTAGCTGACCACATAGGTGCCGTCTGCCCCTATCTCCACTAGGTGTACCCACTACTCCCCAAGTGATCGGCTCCCTAACGTAGATACCCGTGCTGGCCCCACAGTGGGGTGTATCACTCCCCAAAGTGGCAACCCGATACAATCATCGGTGCACGGCTTATACCTACACGATGCAACAACGTCTTACCTACCAGCCCGGGTCCACACACGCATATGAAACCCGTTGGACTTGCGTTGCCACCGCTAACCCGTTTTGGCCTCTTATAGTCAAACCCAGTATGCGTGTCCCGTCCTCGACTTGGGTCGAGCCCACAAAGATACGTTTTGGGTTACTGGTTGAAATGGGCCCCCACAAGCTACCCTCCTAAGCTTGTCCCTTTTCTAGTGCATCCCACTTAACCCTTTAATCATGTTTCATTACATGTTTCCACTTGATTAAGTATTCTAATCGTATTTTCTATTGCCACCCAAGGCAACCCACTAGATTTTCACATGCCACCCAAGGCACTTACTTGATTTCCACATGCCACACAAGGCACCCAATTAACCCCTCATGCCCCACTACATGCTTATCTGGTTAAGTGTTTCTTAATTGATTAAGAACGTAACCTTTGTAAAGACCTCTCACATTAGACTGTCTTTTATGCCAGTTGGATTTGCCGGTCGGGTCCGGGCAGCCTTACGCCATAACAGAGTCTAACCTCGTGTCTTTACACTTGTCACGTATTTAGTTTATGCCTAAGACCTCTCACATTGGGCCAATCATTTGTAGCCGCTGGATTTGCTTGTCGGGTCCGGGCAGTCTTATGCTACAAAAGGGTCCAACCTCGTGTCTTAGTCGATTAATTACACCTAATTAATCACCCCCATATTTTGAATTAATTTTCCCTAATTAATTCCAATTTAATGATGTACATAATTGACTCAATTATGTCCATCCACTTATGGTATGCAACATCATACCAATTTCACCACAAATTTGTTAACATGAGTATTAATCCCATCGTTCCCCACGTAATACGCTAACATGACATACTTAAAAGGGAAGATTCATCACAAATACAATGGGTTCTACTTAGCATAACATTATCATCAACATGGGTTTTTAAGGTGTCAACTTGCATATATGAACATAGCATCAAACCCAACTAGCATAAATAACCAACCCAAACTTGCATGAATCACATACGTCATAAAGAGGGTAACTTGCATAGATGTTCATGCCATAGACCTATCATAAAGGGATAAACTTGCATACATATCATAGGCCTAAAAAGGGACGAACTTGCATAAGTTACTCATATCATAAAAAGGGGTAAACATGCACATATATGCATGACATACAAAGGGGTAAACTTGCATATGTATGCATTTCATACAAAGGTGTAAACTTGCACATGTTACTTACATATAATCAAACACCAAACTGGCATAACATGTCATATATGAACTTGCATATAATCAAACACCAAACTTGCATAACATGTCATATATGAACTTGCATATAGCCAAACACCAAACTTGCATAACATGGTGTCATAATGGATCAATGTTTATCATAGTGATTTGCATAACTAGCATCATGAACATATAGCATAAAACTTGCATAACTAGCATCATGAACATATAGCATAAAACTTGCATAACTACCATCATGAACACATAGCATATGATAACATAACTTGCATTGATCCACATACATAACCATAACCTCATTATATCCTATCATAATTAGTTTAGAAATTGCTTGCGAAAGGCATAGAAACTCACAACTTGTTGATTAGCACTTCTATGAAGAAGATTTAGTTGCTAGAGTTGATTAGAAGTTGATTTGAGAAGCTATCTTCTTCTAAACATTGATGGAGGCTCCTTCAAGTTGCATTTTGACGGCATGATGACGTTGTATCTATTTTTAGTATGGATTAGGGTAGTCTTAGGGTGTATTTATAGATTTTGGACGTAGTTTAGGCCCTTAGTTTAACCCTAGATTAGTTTAGAGCCATCAGATCTCGTCACAAGCCCCAAAACACAGCCCAAACCTGACCAATTCACTCAAATGGTGCACCAGGCAAAACTGCCCGGCCACCTGTGTCGACTCCCAAGTCGACATGGCAGTCAACTTGGGTCCAGCTGTGTCGACTCCCAAGTCGACTCCCCAGTCCACTTGGGGTGGCTGGCGGGAATTTTCCCGCCCAGCCCGCCTGGCCTGATTTTCAAATTTTGAACCCGAAATTTAAATCTGTTTTGAACTTAGAATTTTCTGAAAACTTACATGAGCCTTAACTGGGTCATACGGACTCCGATTTACAAAAACTCGGACTCTATTTCGCGTATTTTTCCGAGACGAACGCAATGGCATAGCCCGTTTCCCCTGATTCAGATTTTAAAATTTAATTCTTCCCTGTTTTATATTATATCAAGTTATTCAACATACGGGGTGTTACATTCTCCCTTACTTAAAGGATTTCGTCCCCGAAATCTCTAAGTCAAGAAGAACGTATCCTACCATCCAAATAACCATCAACTAAACCATCAAACACTGGCATCCATTGTCCTTAAAGTTTCTAATGCTGTATGAACATATGCAAAAAGTGTGTATATGTTCCCTGTCTAATGCAAAATCAGGCGGTCTACTGATTCAGTTGACCTCCTTAAAGCAAACCATGATAGTGCCATGCATCCAATATGTATGCGAAAGAACACTATCGACACATACTATTTCTACATGTGTGCACAACCATACACCAAAATGCATCATCCATGTGAAAAAACAACCATTATACATCCATTAATATAGCTACCTACACACAATTATATGCAATATGCAATATGAAGTGACTGAGCCGATCTAGTGTCTAAAGTGTGTGTATATGCATCCACGAGCAACCACTAGCAAACACTTGCATCCACACGCATCTATCAATTATAACATGTCTCAAACACATGTTTCAACCATAGGTTTACCCTATCTAAAGGTCAAAGGTACTAATGAGAGGACATACTAAAGATAAGATAAGAACAAGACAAACGATAAAGGAGAAGTTAAAAGACGTACACTCAAAAAGGAATGGGTACAGTGAACGCATCTTCGCTTTTGTCTCCCAAGTAGCGTTGCTCTCATCATCTCCCCATTTCACTTTGACTAGTTGAACCTCTCTTTTTCTCAACTTCCTAATCTCTGACCCAAGGATGCGAGTAGGAGCTCGTCGAATCGTCGCATCACGCTCTACCTCCACTTCTCTAAGCAAGCTCGGCTCTACCACCTCTGCGGTCTCATGTAGGCACTTCCTCAAATGTGACACATGGAATACGTCATGTACACCACTAAGTCGCTCAGGCAAATCCACTCTATATGCCATCTGTCCAATCCTTTCCTAAATAGGAAACGGTCCTACAAACCTTGGTGCTAACTTTCCAACGGACCCAACGCGAACAACATTCCGTAATGGAGATACTTTGACAAAGACCATGTCCCCAACATCAAACTCAAGATCCATCCTCCTCTTATCCATGTAAGATTTCGGCCTATCTTGCGCCGCTTTCATCCTTCTTCGAATCAAATCAATCTTTTCCGAAGTCTCTCTAACCATATCAGGCCCAAGCAAGATCTTATCCGTAGACTCCCACCAACATGTAGGTGACCGACAAGGCCTTCCATAAAGAGCTTCGAAAGGAGCCATGCCAATACTAGACTGAAAGCTGTTATTATACGCGAACTCCACCAATGGAAGATGCGCTTCCCATGTACCTCTAAAATCTAAGAAACATAGCCTCAAAAGGTCTTCTAGAACACGATTCACCCTCTCGGTCTGGCCGTCCGTCTGAGGATGATATGCGGTGCTCAAACACAACTGAGTCCCTACTGCCTCTTGCAAACTCTTCCAAAACTCGCTAGTGAAGATAGGATCTTGATCGCTCACTATGATAGAAGGTACACCATGTAACCGAACTATCTCTCGAAGGTAAACTGAAGCTAGCCATGGAGCAGTCCTCTTACTCTTCACGGGCATGAAATGGGCACTCTTCGTAAGTCTGTCTACCACAACCCAAATTCCCGTATTACCCTTCCTCGATCTCGTTAACCCATCAATAAAATCCATCGAGACGCTATCCCACTTCCATTGCGGAACCTCCAATGGGTGAAGCAACCCACCAGGTTTCTTTTGCTCCGCTTTCACTTGTTGGCACACCAAGCATCTAGCGACATATTCGGCCACATCTTTCTTCATACCGGCCCAAAAGAAAACTCGCTTCATGTCTTGGTACATCTTGTCCCCACCGGGATGAATGGTCATCTTTGAACGATGCGCATCATCAAGAATAGCCTTCCTCAAACCCTCGTCTTGCGGTACACTAAGTCTACCTTCTCTACGCAAGCACCCCCTATCATCTAGAGTGTACCTACTCAAATGGCTGGATGACTCCCCCTTATGAGCTTCTCTACTAACTCAACAAACTGTGGGTCGTCCCGCTGTGCCTCGCCAATTCGTCCCAAAAGAGTAGGTCTGACCTCTAAAGATGCTAGCAAACCGGGTACAAAGTCAACGGAAGGTCTGAAGTCAAACATCGAGATGAATTCCAAGCTTCGTCGTTCCACAAACAATGGACTCAAGGACAACCTTTTTTTGCTTAAGGCGTCTGCCACCACGTTACCCTTGCCAGGGGTATACGCTATCTCGAAATCATAGGATGCTAAGAAATCCATCCACCTTTGCTGTCTTAAGTTCAAATCCTTCTGAGAAAACAAGTACTTCAAAGATTTATGGTCGGTGAACAATTCGAACCTCTCGCCAAGAAGATAATGGTGGCAAGACTTAAGCGCAAAAACAATAGCGGCCAAATCAAGATCATGTGTAGGGTAATTTTTCTCATGCGCTCTCAACTGCCTTCCCCCATAGGCTATTACCCTTCCCTCTTGCATTAAGACTGCGCCTAGTCCTGTCCCACAAGCATCGGTATAGACAACAAATGGCTAACTCCCATCTGGAAACACTAAGACTGGAGCTGTGGTTAAAGCTCTCTTTAAGCGTTGGAACGCATCATCACAATCCACGTCCCATGTGAAGACTAGATTCTTCTTTGTCAAGCGAGTTATTGGGGCTGATATCTTCGCGAAGTCCTTGATAAACTTCCTATAGTAGCAAGCCAACCCCAAGAAACTCCTCACCTCGATAGCATTCTTCGGAACCTTCCAATCTTGGATGGACACTACCTTTGCGGGATCCACGGCTATCCCCTCCTTAGAGACCACATGTCCTAAGAACCGCACTTCCTTCCTCCAAAAGTGACATTTAGAAAATTTAGCCTTAAGGCTATGCGCTTGAAGAGTCTCCAACACTTCCCTAAGATGTAGGGCATGCTCTTCTTCACTCTTAGAAAAAACTAAGATGTCATCCACAAAGACCACCACGAACTTATTAAAGTACTCCCTGAACACCCTACTCATCAAATCAACAAAATATGCAGGGGCATTCGTCAAACCAAAGGGCATCACTAGCCAGTCGTAGAAACCATCTGGAGTCCAAAACGCAGTCTTCTCTATACTATCCTCAGCCACTCTCAACTGATGAAACCCCGTGGCTAAGTCCAACTGCGAAAACACTGAGGCGCCAACCAACTGATCAAAGAGATCATCAATCCTCGGCAATGGGTGTTTATTCTTCTTTGTAAGCTTGTTGAGTTCTCTATAGTCTGCACAAAGTCTGAGGGATCCATCTGCCTTCGTGGCAAAAACCACTGGAGCACCCCACTTCGATATACTTCGTCTTATGAACCCCTTCTCAAGCAACTCCCCTACTTGCTTATGGAGTTCCCTCCTCTCACGAGGAGCTATGTGGCGCACTGGCAAAGATACTGGTTTAGCATTGTCTACCAGATATATTCGGAAGTCTATCTCCCGCTTCGGAGGTAAGCCCTTCACCTCCTCAAACACATCCGAGTATTCCCGACCACTCTAACAGATCGCAAACTCTTGACCGAAGCGTCAAGCGATTCAAGATAACTTAGCATAACAGAATTCATGGGATTACAAGAGATCTCGAGAGTGTTCCCCAAGCGGGTCATGAGCCTAACAACTCTCCTTTCGCAATCAGGAACGGCACCATTACTGGATAACCAGTCCATGCCCAAAATTAACCCATAGCCCGTGAAGCCCAAAACAAAAACATCACATCTAAACTCAACACTAAGTATGCAAATCTTCAAACCCAAACATATCATGGACAAATAAGTGGAGCCCCCAATTGGGTTTGAAACAACCAAGGGATCATCTACTAGACTGGTGTCTAAGTGTAGTGACTCAACTAATGATGATGAGATAAACGAATGCGATGCGCCAGAGTCGAATAAAGTACGGACAGGATGATCAAACAGAAAAACCAGACTTTCAACGGAAATAGTTCTACCTCTTTCCTGAATCGGTGTAACCGCGAGAGCCTGAACTTGCCCCCTTGCCTGACCTGGTGCCATAAGAGCTTGCACCTGTCCTCCTGAGGTAGATCCCGTCCTTTGCCCCTTCTTAGGGCAGTCCTTCACTAGATGCCCTGCTTCGCCACAGTGGAAGCAGTCAGTCTTCTTCTTCTTCCGATAATCTTTGCTTAGGTGGCCTGGTGTTCCACAATTGAAGCACTTCTTCTTTCCCTTACCACCATTGCCTTTCCCACCCTTGTTTTGATGTTGCTGTTGAGGTCTCATCTGATCTCCTTTCTTCTCGGGTGCCTTATTAGCATTGGGACCCTTCTCTTCCTCATGCATGAGTGTCATGTCTACTAGCTTCTCAAAGGTGGCCCCCATAGGGATGTGAGTCATAGCCAATCCATGCATCGGTTCATTCAAGCCTTTAACGAACCTCAAAGCCTTCTTCTCCGGTGTATTCACCATGTCTATGCCAAACCTTGCTAACTGATTAAACTTTTTGACATATTCCTTCACTGATAGGTTTCCTTCCTTTAGAGTCAAGAACCTTTCCATATACTGGTTTTCTTCCGCCCTTGAGAGAAACTTTTCCACAAACCTTTGCCTGAAATCCGCTAAAGATTCAACAGGGCGCTCTCCATTAGTGACCTCCCACCAGAACGAGGCCTCTCCCTTCATTAACCAAGCAGCTAACTTGACTTTCTTTCCTTCTTCCATCTCAACGATATCTATCAACTCTTCCACCTCCTTAAGCCAATCCCTAGCTTCCACAAAAGTTTCTGATCCTTGAAAAGGTTTCCCTCCCATAGCCTTAAATTCCTTGCAAGTCTTAGCAAAAGTATCCGCGCGAGGAGGAGGAGGGGGAGGAAGATCGGGTGCAACTGGTGGTGGAGGAACATTTGCTGGACCCGCAGCGGTGGCCCTAGCCTCCATCAATCTCCTATAACATACTGGTATCGCTGCACCCTCCGGAAAGTTAAGATCTTCAGCCATGCTGAAACGAAAAAGGAAAGATTCAAAAAGAAGAATTCGAAAGATAAAGATATGACTATTGGGGATTATGCTTTTCTTTCAAAAACTTTTCTCTTAAAAGACATGTTTTTGAAAATACTTCTTCCAAAAATGTTTTTAGAAAAATAGTTTTTCTAAAAATTTTATCTGTTCTGGTAACCTTCAGCTCTGATACCACGTGTAACACCCCACACCCGCTAAGGTCACTCACTAAGGGAATGCCTTAACTTCGGTGGAGTATTTTAAGTGAATATAGAACAGAAAAATTACAACAAGACAGATATAAATAATACTTGAAAATCTAAAACATCATTTCATTGCAGTAGAAGATAAACATGTTTGGTTACAATACCAAAACCAACTAAAACAAGAGTCAAGTGCTAAATATCCATCCTGATAAAAACATAAGTACATAATCCCACTACATAACTAATTGCCATAATAGAAAAGATAAGCTGAGCTTTACATCAACGGTCCAAGCTCCAAAAGATAGATAAAGCAATCTGATCAAAGCCCACTAGTGCTAGGCCCACTCTGAGAACCTGAGGGTTGGGAAAAAGATAAAAACAACGGGGTCAGACATAAGTCTGAGTGAGTCCTATAACTTTAACAATACAATCATTAAAGTAATTAGGGTATGGTATAAACTTGGTACGGTAATGACTGGGGATAAATGACTACACTAAGCAGCCAACTAGACATAGGATGAACTAAGATATCGGCAAAGACGCATCTACCCACCCAAGGGTAATTATTACACTGCACCACCCCAGTCATTCCTACTTAAAGGTTGATCCCACCCAAGGACTTAGAAAATTTAACTAGTAGTTTCGTGTACCCCTAGCTGACCACATAGGTGCCGTCTGCCCCTATCTCCACTAGGTGTACCCACTACTCCCCAAGTGATCGGCTCCCTAAAGTAGATACCCGTGCTGGCCCCACAATGGGGTGTATCACTCCCCAAAGTGGCCACCCGATACAATCAACGGTGCACGGCTTATACCTACACGATGCAACAACGTCTTACCTACCAGCCCGGGTCCACACACGCATATGAAACCCGTTGGACTTGCGTTGCCACCGCTAACCCGTCTTGGCCTCTTATAGTCAAACCCAGTATGCGTGTCCCGTCGTCGACTTGGGTCGAGCCCACAAAGATACGTTTTGGGTTACTTGTTGAAATGGGCCCCCACAAGCTACCCTCCTAAGCTTGTCCCTTTTCTAGTGCATCCCACTTAACCCTTTAATCATGTTTCATTACATGTTTCCACTTGATTAAGTATTCTAATCGTATTTTCTATTGCCACCCAAGGCAACCCACTAGATTACCACATGCCACCCAAGGCACTTACTTGATTTCCACATGCCACCCAAGGCACCCACTTTAACCCCTCATGCCCCACTACATGCTTATATGGTTAAGTGTTTCTTAATTGATTAAGAACGTAACCTTTGTAAAGACCTCTCACATTAGACTGTCTTTTATGGCAGCTGGATTTGCCGGTCGGGTCCGGGCAGCCTTACGCCATAATAGAGTCTAACCTCGTGTCTTTACACTTGTCACGTATTTAGTTTATGCCTAAGACCTCTCAGATTGGGCCAATCATTTGTAGCCGCTGGATTTGCCGGTCGGGTCCGGGCAGTCTTATGCTACAAAAGGGTCCAACCTCGTGTCTTAGTCGATTAATTACACCTAATTAATCACCCCCAGATTTTGAATTAATTTTCCCTAATTAATTCAAATTTAACGATGTACATAATTGACTCAATTATGTCCATCCATTTATGGTATGCAACATCATACCAATTTCACCACAAATTTGTTAACATGAGTATTAACCCCATCGTTCCCCACGTAATACGCTAACATGACATAATTAAAAGGGAAGATTCATCACAAATACAATGGGTTCTACTTAGCATAACATTAGCATCAACATGGATTTTAAAGGTGTCAACTTGCATATATGACCATAGCATCAAACCCAACTAGCATAAATAACCAACCCAAACTTGCATGAATCACATATGTCATAAAGAGGGTAACTTGCATAGATGTTCATGTCATAGACCTATCATAAAGGGATAAACTTGCATACATATCATAGGTCTAAAAAGGGATGAACTTGCATACGTTACTCATATCATAAAAAGGGGTAAACATGCATATATATGCATGACATACAAAGGGGGTAAACTTGCATATGTATGCATATCATACAAAGGTGTAAACTTGCACATGTTACTTACATATAATCAAACACCAAACTTGTATAACATGTCATATATGAACTTGTATATAATCAAACACCAAACTTGCATAACATGTCATATATGAACTTTCATATAATCAAACACCAAACTTGCATAACATGGTGTCATAATGGATCAATATTTATCATAGTGATTTGCATAACTAGCATCATGAACATATAGCATAAAACTTGCATAACTAGCATCATGAACATATAGCATAAAACTTGCATAACGAGCATCATGAACACATAGCATATGATAACATTACTTGCATTGATCCACATACATAACCATAACCTCATTATATCCTATCATAATTAGTTTAGCAATTGCTTGCTAAAGGCATAGAAACTCACAACTTGTTGATTAGCACTCCTATGAAGAAGATTTAGTTGCTAGAGTTGATTAGAAGTTGATTTGAGAAGCTATCTTCTTCTAAACATTGATGGAGGCTCCTTCAAGTTGCATTTTGACGGCATGATGACGTTGTATCTATTTTTATTATGGATTAGGGTAGTCTTAGGGTGTATTTATAGATTTAGGATGTAGTTTAGGCCCTTAGATTAACCCTAGATTAGTTTAGAGCCATCAGATCTCGTCACAAGCCCCAAAACACAGCCCAAACCTGACCAATTCACTCAAATGGTGCACCAGGCAAAACTGCCCGGCCACCTGTGTCGACTCCCAAGTCGACAGGGCAGTCGACTTGGGTCCAGCTGTGTCGACTCCCAAGTCGACTCCCCAGTCGACTTGGGGTGGCTGGCGGGAATTTTCCTGCCCAGCCCGCCTGGCCTGATTTTCGAATTTTGAACCCGAAATTTAAATCTGCTTTGAACTTAGAATTTTCTGAAAACTTACATGGGCCATAACTAGGTCATACGGACTCCGATTTACAAAAACTCGGACTCTATTTCGCGTATTTTTCTGAGACGAACGCAATGGCATAGCCCGTTTCCCATGATTCAGATTTTAAAATTTAATTCTGCCCTATTTTATATTATAGCAAGTTATTCAACATACGGGGTGTTACACTCCATATTGACAACGATGGTCAAAACTCCGATAGTCTGTGATTTAACTATCGAATAAAAAAAAGTGTTTCGATAGTCGATGATTTAACTATCGAAGAAAACAAGTGTTCATTCAACATATCAAACAATCACTGAGCCCTTAATTAATATTCCATTAATTAAATCACTTCTCTATTTCTTTATCAATATTTGTTAACCAAATATTTTCAATAACCATATTGACCTTTTTTCGTTATTTGGAAAACATTTCCGAATATCGCCTTCCTTTATTTTCTAAACTTTAGAAAATATATGCTATTTATAATTGGAAAATATTCCAATTACTTATCTCTTTTCCGATCTCGTTTATTTCTATACTTTGGAAATATTTATTATTCTATTTCCAAGCTTACATTTATTTGGGTTAAAACGGATGTTGTGTAAAACATCGTTACGACAACCCAAATAATATATTCAACTAACTCTTATCCAACATTGATCTTCGAGCCTGAATCTTACTATTTATTTGTTAATAATGAGATCAATCAAGTTGGGGTATAACTACCTCTCAGACCTTGACTGAATAACATTTATAACGTCAAAACAGATATGACTACTTACTCGAATAACCAATACCATACAACTACTTATTCACTTTTAGACACATATATACTTTCACTTTCTATTCTTACTAGATTTTATTCTAGACTTCCTTTTTGATTATACCATTCTATTTCTAAGTTCGTTTCCTTATCGACTTCTATATATATTGATACGTTGATTTCTAACTATCAAATTATCTTAAAAATATTCTAACTCCTTAAATTCCCTGAAAAATTCGCCATAACCTCCTTTGTACCGGGAGCTTCGGGATATTTCTAATAGCCTCCCATGGCCTTTACCAATCCAAAAAGAAAAAGAAAAGCCAAGTGGCTAGCCGATACGGCGCATAAAATCTCATATGGAAATTCAATACGTACCTTTTTGTCGAGAATTATATATATATACCTTCTTACACTTTATTCCAAACTTGTCTCCTGTATCTATACCTGCCCAGTCTATTTAACTATACCAATCATTTTAACTCAATTTGTTAATTATCTCTTTAATCTATTTCTCTTTTTATATTTGAATTCTATATCTTCTATTATTCAAATTCTATAATATAAGTCCCATTTGAATTTCAATATTCAAACTCTATATTATAAATCCCATTTGAATTTCTATAATTAAATTTCATTTCAATTCTATTCCTTATTTTTAAACAATGTTTATAACTTCAATTTAAAATCCCCCATTATATATTTATAAACAAAGTTTATAAATTCAATTCAAATCCCACATTTTCATTTATAAACAGAGTTTATAAATTCAATTCAAATCCCACATTTCATTTATAAACAGAGTTTATAAATTCAATTCAAATCCGACATTTAATTTATAAATAGAATTTATAAATTCAACTCAAATCCCACATTTCATTTATAAACAGAGTTTATAAATTCAATTCAAATCCCACATTTCATTTATTAACAGAGTTTATAAATTCAATACTCTTTTTATATATATCTTCCAAACAAGTTAATATTTTCTATAGTTCATTAAAAATTCAAATTCTATTTATAAAAATAGAATTCCCTTTTTAAAATCTCAAATACCTTTCCAGGGTATTTTATAAATCAATATTCCAAGCCCCAGTGATAATTTAAACAATCAAATCAACCAATCTTCAATCATTTGATTTTTAACACATCATATATAAATATATATGAAATCAAACAAACAACAAACAGATAATATAATTTTGAGGAATCCAGTTGGATTCCTCCAACCTGTTCTCCTGCATCCACAGGCGTTAGTCAACGAAATAATACCCGTCCTGCTTCAAGGCAGGATATCACGGTATGAAGGTCATCCACTAATCATAGCTTGGGGCGTATGGGGAAATCATCCGCTAATGATACCGCGGGCATCCGCTAATGATACTGCGGGAATCCAACCAATCATCAACCCAATATATATATAATAGTCAACCCTAAATAACTAGTATATATTTTTATAATAGTCATGACAAATATTTAAAGGCATCCACCAACAACAAACAGTTCATTAAATCAAAATCCCATATTAAAAATCCTTCTTCCCCTTCTTAAATCCAGACCATCATATTGCCATCTCCAATTGAACCTCGTATAAATTTATTAACGGATTATATAAGTTAAACCATTTTTAATATTAAACCAAATTTAAATTAAGTGATAATTTAAATATCAGTCTTACCCTTACTGCTCCTAAACTCCAAATTCTTGCTGCAGGTGTAACAACCCGAAAATCCGGGCCAGTTTAAAATTTTTATTTTGGCAATTTTAGTGAATATTGAACATTTAAAATGAATCATTTTAAATAATATCGACGAGAAATTTATTTTGAATATATTTGGAACGTATATATTATATACGCCGTCGTTAGAATATAAATAATTATATATAATTATAAATAGAATTGAAAATGGCGCGGTAGTTCGATAATTTGATTTCAAACTTCAATTGAATGTACCGGGTGCAAAATAAACCGGATTTTAGTGAAACCAAAAACATTATAATCTAATTGATAACATCTTTCCAACGAATCCGAAAAATTGAAATTTCATAGCGGAAATCAAAAGATATGTCCAGTTGAAAATTCAGAATAGTCGCTATGGAATTCTAGCCCTTAAAAATGGGAATTTTGCAAACGACCTCGGATTTCGACGAAACCACTTTTGTTGGATCCGTGATGTCAAATTATTGCAGGGGTTTCAAATTTCGTAATTTTTTGAATCAATATGTGAGCGTGGCAAAGGAAAACGTGTTCTGTCAGTTTCAGTTGATTTTAATCGACTGGAAAATGGCCATTTTTCAAACGATCTCAGAATTTGATGAAATTAGTTTTGTTAGGACCGTATCGTCAATACAAAGCTAGAAATAATTTTTCTGGAATTTTTAGAGACTGTGTGTGGCCCCAGTAATTTGAAATGTGCGTTCAAACTGAATATATTAAGATTTATATTTTAAATTCAACAGAAACTGATCGTAAGGATCGAATTGGCCTACGATATATATCCCATTGTATTCGGAATAGGGGTATTACGCTAGGGGCGACAGTCGTTGGGTTTGCATAGGAGTTCGTGATGATTTTATCTTTTAAAAAGAATTAAATATAATATAATATTATATATATTAGCCGGTCAAAATAACCCTAGCTCATTAAATCGTGGTCAAACCACATTCCTCAAGTCGCCGCTACTCCCAAACGACGACGATTTTTCTTCCAAGCTTCTTCCTCATTTTCCCTTCAATCTACTCCAAGAATTTCGAAACTCAATATATGAAATCGATCTGCTCTTCGAGCTCTTCCCCTTCAACGATGGTGATGGTGATTGGAGCTGCGGATCGACAGGAATTGGGCGACAAAGTGGATGACTTTAGGGATGCGGTGTGGGCCCTAGGGGGGTGCGAGTTGCCCCCTGTTCACGGCGGAAGTGGAGGTCGAGTTGGGCTTTGACATGGAGGCGATGGATCGGGGTTCGACACAAGGAAGTGGCTGCGGTTCTCAACCCTAGAATGGCACGATGGGTTCGGCTGGTTTAGTTCGTTCCAGGAGTAGAAGACGGGGAAGAAAAGTTGAACGGGGGGATTAGTTTAAAATGGTGATTAAGGTTTTAATTATTAAATTAATTATTTTAAAATATTCCATTATGTAATCAAAAGTATAAAATCCATAACTTCTTCGTATGGTGTCAGAAATTAGCAAACAAGGACTCGTTGGAATCCTCTTGACGAGAGCTATGACACAGACCTGACTAAAATCAATAAGTAGAAAATCAAAATTTTGGAAAAATTCAAATCCGAATGGAAATCAATTCAGAAATGAAAACCAATGTGAGAATTCTCTCACTTTAAATTGTCTGTTCAGTTATTTATTTCATAACTGCATATATAAACTGTTCCCCGTCATCCACAGACCATGGACGACTTGTATGATTGTATTCTGTGTGAAATTTGATCGTGATGTGTAATGAAATAAAAGTGAAAATATCGTATATATTGAAAGTGAAAATATCATATATATTGAAAGTGAAAATATCGTATATATATATGAAATGAAAACGATGTATATGAAATATTCGAATTGAACTGAATAGAAAATGAATTCGAATTGAACTGAATAGAAAATGAATTCGAATTGAACTGAATAGAAAATGAATTCGAATTGAACTGAATAGAAAATGAATTCGAATTGAATTGAAAATAAAATGAACTCGAATTGAACTGAACAGAAAATGAATTCAAATTGAATCGAATAGAAAATGAATTCGAATTGAATTGAAATAGAATTGAATTCGAATTGAAACGAATTGAAATGAATTTAAAAAGAATTTATAAGAAAAAAAATTCAATTTTGATTTGAATTTGAAATAAGAAGCTGAAATCGATTTGAAAAGGAATTTAAAACAATTTATAAAATTTGTTTTAAAAGGAATCGATGAAATATATATTATATATATAATATAATGGCCTGAATAGAAAGCGCCGCGCCGCGGCAGTTCGCGAATTTCGACCATTGACTTCGAACCAACATAACGGGAGATCCGACCGTCGGATTCTCCTAAAACCGAAACCGTTGAGTTCGTATCGAAAAGAGCTTTCTAACGAATATTAGAGATTTGAAATCTAATGGTTGGATTTGGAATTATGTCCAAATCAAATTTGGAAAAGGTCGCTATAAGTGCAGTTCGATGGCCATTGATGGAAATCGACTGTACGGGCCTTGATAAAATTATTAAAAATAGTAATAATTTGTGTAAAATCATAAGAAATGATTTGGGAAGAATTGGGATGAAAAAATCCATATTTGAATCGATAAAAATAGATTTTTTTATCGAAATGAACTAGTTTTGAACTAGAATTAAAATTCTATTTATTTTTAAATAAATAAATTTGATTTGAAATGGTTTTGAAAATAACCAGAATTTCCAATATATGAATTGGAATGGATTTGAATTGAGATTATCTTTGTATATTTTCGATATTGGATTCCATGATTGTATAGAGATCGTGATGGGAATTTGGAAGATATCGATATCGTTATTCCCGATATGATATCTGTTGGTTTTAGGATTTGATGTTGAATATAAGTCGATACTATCTCTATTCAAAACCTTATATTTAATGTCAAAGTTGATTGATTGATTGTCTGGATTGTGCTCGACCAGTTTATGAGCAAAATATGCATTTCATTTAGCATTGGGTTGGGTTGAAAATATCTGTGTGCTAACGCCTTGTGAAACACTTCACGATTTGATGATAAGGTGTTTAGCGATGTTATGTTCATTTCAAATTTAATGAATGATTGTGAAATGATATTTTTCTTAAAGTGAAAAGAAATGTATTCCCGATTTTGGACAGGGAATGTTTTATAAAAATGTTTTATAAAACAGAAAGGATTTCGAGGCCCAAAAACCGATGATTTCTAAAATGATTTAGAAATGTATTATGGTTTTACATTGTATTTCATCGCGTACTGATTAGTTGCTATTAATGATGTATCTGTTTGGTGGCGGAGAATTTATTCTCTTGCTTAACACCCTTCTTTGAGACGTACGAGCTCAAAGGTTATGTGATTAATAGTGACTGATCATATATGTGAATTACTGATGTGAAGTACTATATTTTGAAAGTACTTGGGATTATTATGTTGTGAAATGATTTTTCCCTACTTCGGGATATGAAATGGTTTAGTATGTGGCTAAAGAGTCGGGTAACCCTGAGACTAAAAGTATGGGTGAGAGGGCGGTGTATGCTCTCCATGTGTGGGAGGTGCATCGTCGGTGTAGCCTACTCCTATGTGGGGTAGGTGCACATTTATATATATCGAGTTGCGAGACGCGTACCCTTTGCCTTGTCGATGGGGAGCACGATATTTGGTTGCATACTTGTTTGTATGCATTGTTATGTTTTGGAATTCATATTTCCAAACGATTTGATTTGAGATCCCGAAGTGAAATCTACTTTGATATAGAAAGTAAGATATGTATTTCAAATGATTTGAAATAAGAAATCAAAAATAAAATCAAAAGGAATAATTTCTGTAAATTGAATCGGATTTGGAAAATCTAAGTGGTGATTAATCTAAATGGGTAGATTGGGATATTGCATGTTGATTGTTGCATAGCAGATCCATATCTATATTTCTGATTGTTGTTTATACACTGGTATTCATGGGGGTAAACCCGTTCCGCGTTAGCGGCGTGGTCCTGTGATATGCCACATTAGTAAATAAGTTAATTATAACTGTTAGAGTTTCTCACACCAGTCCCATGACTGACTCGTAGTTTGCTTTTTCCCTTCCAAACTCGGGTGCCCCTATTTTCTACATGGGCAGTCGAGTAGTTTTATTTTGCAGATATATTGAGTAGGATTCTGGATTGAAGCTTTAAGCTGTGTCCTGTCATTTACAGTCTTCCGTTGTGTAGTTTATATTTCCGCTGTGCATTGTTTTACATTTATGTAAATTTACCTTCCGCTGTGTATTATTTTCGATATACTCTGATATTCCGTGCTCTGATGTAACATTATTATGATGTTTATAGAAGTCTTCTGTTATTTGTTCTGATGTGTTGTATACCCAGAGTTAGCGAATGCAGGAATTGAACGGTCTTGGTCGATTTAGCGATCGATTAGGTCCGGGCGAAATCCGTGTCGTTACACATGGTATCAGAGCTTTGGTTAAACTCAAATCTTTGGGGTACAACTCGTTTGAATAGAACAAAAGACTCATCAGAGGTAGGATTAGTAATGTCCTATAAAAGAATCCTCATTAGAGATAAAATCAGTAGCATTCTAGAATGAGTGACTCGTTAGAGATGGGGTTAGAAATGCCCTAGAATGAGTTGAGTGTTATATGTTTATAAATAACGTATTTGTGATTATATATATAATCCGGTCTTAGAAAATATGATTTTTGGAATATATAAAAGTTCTATATATTTGAAAATTTAATCAATAAATTGATTGTTGGTTGTGTTGTTTGATTTTTGGTTGATTAATTAGAATTTTGAACCAATTAGGCCAATGTATACAAATTGAATCAAATAGTAAACTGTATTGAAAATTGGTCGAATTTGCTTGCAAATACATGTACTTACATTGAACAGGTCATAACAAGGAGGCTAGAGCAGAGAATAAAATTTGTTTGCCCGACAAATAGGTACATGTTTACCATAATTTCCTATTTTGTTTGGGTGATGATGATTTTATGAGCCGATTGGCTAGCTGCTTGGCTTTTTCTTTTTCTTTTTGGGATCAGAAGGCCTGTATGGCAATTTCGAGATTTTCCCATGGCTCCCGGTGCAGGGGAGGTTATGGCGAAATTTTTCGAAAATTTAGGGTGTTAGCCAAATTTTTGAAGAATTTGAAAATTCTCAGAAACTGAAAAGTTGGAGAATGGAAGCCAGATCGAACGTAGAGTTGATTAATCAAACCACTTTCGACTTTGTTCCTTTTCGGGGACGAAAAGTTTTAAGTGGGGGAGATTGCAACAACCCGAAAATCCGGGCCAGTTTAAAATTTTTATTTTGGCAATTTTAGAGAATTTTGAACATTTAAAATGAATTATTTTAAATAATATCGATGAGAAATTTATTTTGAATATATTTGGAACGTATATATTATATACGCCGTCGTTAGAATATAAATAATTATATATAATTATAAATAGAATTGAAAATGGCGCGGTAGTTCGATAATTCGGTTTCAAACTTCAATTGAATGTACCGGGTGCAAAATAAACCGGATTTTAGTGAAACAAAAAACATTAGAATCTAATTGATAATATCTTTCCAACGAATCCGAAAAATTGAAATTTAATAGCGGGAATCAAAAGATATGTCCAGTTGAAAATTCAGAATAGTCGCTATGGAATTCTGGCCCTTAAAAATGGGAATTTTGCAAACGACCTTGGATTTCGACGAAACCACTTTTGTTGGATCCGTGATGTCAAATTATTGCAGGGGTTTCAAATTTCATAATTTTTCGAATCAATATGTGAGCGTGGCAAAGGAAGACGTGGTCTGTCAGTTTCATTTGATTTTAATCGACTAGAAAATGGCCATTTTTCAAACGATCTCAGAATTTGATGAAATTAGTTTTGTTAGGACCGTATCGTCAATACGAAGCTAGAAATAATTTTTCTTGAATTTTTAGAGACTGTGTGTGGCCCCGGTAATTTGAAATGTGCGTTCAAACTGAATATACTAAGATTTATATTTTAAATTCAACGGAAGCTGATCGTAAGGATTGAATTGGCCTACGATATATATCCCATTGTATTCGGAATAGGGGTATTACGCTAGGGGCGACAGTCGTTGGGTTTGAAAAGGAGTTCGCGATGATTTTAGCTTTTAAAACGAATTAAATATAATATAATTTTATATATATTAGCCGGTCAAAATAACCCTAGCTCATTAAATCGTGGTCAAACCACATTCCTCAGGCCGCCGCTACTCCCAAACGACGTCGAATTTTCTTCCAAGCTTCTTCCTCATTTTCCCTTCAATCTACTCCAAGAATTTCGAAACACAATATATGAAATTGATCAGCTCTTCGAGCTCTTCCCCTTCAAAAGTGGTGACGGTGATTGGAGCTGCGGATCGACAGGAATTGGGTGACAAAGTGGATGAGTTTAGGGCTGTCGTGTGGGCCCTAGGGGGTGCGAGTTGCCCCCTGTTCACGGCAGAGGTGGAGGTCGAGTTGGGCTTTGACATGGAGGCGTTGGATCGGGGTTCGACGCAAGGAAGTGGCTGCGGTTCTCAACCCTAGAATGGCACGATGGGTTCGGCTGGTTTAGTTCATTCCAGGAGTAGAAGACGGGGAAGAAAAGTTGAACGGGGGGATTAGTTTAAAATGGTGATTAAGGTTTTAATTATTAAATTAATTATTTTAAAATATTCCATTATGTAATCAAAAGTATAAAATCCATAACTTCTTCGTATGGTGTCAGAAATTAGCAAATAAGGACTCGTTGGAATCCTCTCGACGAGAGCTACGACACAGAACTGACTATAATCAATAAGGAGAAAATCAGAATTTTGGAAAAATTCAAATCCGAAAGGAAATCAATTCAGAAATGAAAACCAATGTGAGAATTCTCTCACTTTAAATTGTCTGTTCAGTTATTTATTTCATAACTGCATATATAAACTGTTCCTCCTCGTCCACAGACCATGGACGACTTGTATGATTGTATTCTATGTGAAAATTGATCGTGATGTGTAATGAAATAAAAGTGAAAATATCGTATATATTGAAAGTGAAAATATCGTATATATTGAAAGTGAAAATATCGTATATATATATATGAAATGAAAACGATGTATATGAAATATTCGAATTGAACTGAATAGAAAATGAATTCGAATTGAACTGAATAGAAAATGAATTCGAATTGAACTGAACAGAAAATGAATTCAAATTGAATTGAATAGAAAATGAATTCGAAATTAATTGAAATAGAATTGAATTCGAATTGAAACGAATTAAAATGAATTTAAAAAGAATTTATAAGAAAAAAAATCAATTTTGATTTGAATTTGAAATAAGAAGCTGAAATCGATTTGAAAAGGAATTTAAAACAATTTATAAAATTCGTTTAAAATAGGAATCGACGAAATATATATTATATATATAATATAATGGCCTGAATAGAATGCGCCGCGCCGCGGCAGTTCGCGAATTTCGACCATTGACTTCGAACAAACATTACGGGAGATCCGACCGTCAGATTCTCCTAAAACTGGAACCGTTGGGTTCATATCGAAAAGAGCTTTCTAAAGAATATTAGAGATTTGAAATCTAACAGTTGGATTTGGAATTATGTCCAAATCAAATTTGGAAAAGGTCGCTATAAGTGCAGTTCGATGACCATTGATGGAAATCGACTGTACGGGCCTTGATAAAATTATTAAAAATAGTAATAATTTGTGTAAAATCATATCAAATGATTTGGGAAGAATTGGGATGAAAAAATCTATATTTGAAATGATAAAAATAGATTTTTATTGAAATGAACTAGAATTAAAATTCTATTTATTTTTAAATAAATAAATTTGATTTGAAATGGTTTTGAAAATAACCAGAATTTCCAATATATGAATTGGAATGGATTTGAATTGAGATTATCTTTGTATATTTTCGATATTGGATTCCGTGATTGTACAGAGATTGTGATGGGAATTTGGAAGATATCGATATCGTTATTCCCGATATGATATCTGTTGGTTTCAGGATTTGATGTTGAATATAAGTCGATACTATCTCTATTCAAAACCTTATATTTAATGTCAAATTTGATTGATTGATTGTTTGGATTGTGCTCGACCAGTTTATGAGCAAAATATGCATTTCATTTAGCATTGGGTTGGGTTGAAAATATCTGTGTGCTAACGCCTTGTGAAACACTTCACAATTTGACGATAAGGTGTTTAGCGATGTTGTGTTCATTTCAAATTTAATGAATGATTGTGAAATGATATTTTTCTTAAAGTGAAAAGAAATGTATTCCCGATTTTGGACAGGGAATGTTTTATAAAAATGTTTTATAAAACAGAAAGGATTTCGAGGCCCAAAACCCGATGATTTCTAAAATGATTTAGAAATGTATTATGGTTTTACATTGTATTTCATCGTGTACTGATTAGTTGCTATTAATGATGTATCTGTTTGGTGGCGGAGAATTTATTCTCTTGCTTAACACCCTTCTTTGAGACGTACGAGCTCAAAGGTTATGTGATTAATAGTGACTGATCATATGTGTGAATTACTGATGTGAAGTACTATATTTTGAAAGTACTTGTGATTATTATGTTGTGAAATGATTTTCCCTACTTCGGGATATGAAATGATTTAGTATGTGGCTAAAGAGTCGGGTAACCCTGAGACTAAAAGTATGGGTGAGAGGGCGGTGTATGCTCTCCATGTGTGGGAGGTGCATCGTCGGTGTAGCCTACTCCTATGTGGGGTAGGTGCACACTTATATATATCGAGTTGCGAGGTGCGTACCCTTTGCCTTGTCGATGGGGAGCACGATATTTGGTTGCATACTTGTTTGTATGCATTGTTATGTTTTGGAATTCATATTTCCAAACGATTTGATTTGAGATCCCGAAGTGAAATCTACTTTGATATAGAAAGTAATATATGTATTTCAAATGATTTGAAATAAGAAATCGGAAATAAAATCAAAAGGAATAATTTCTGTAAATTGAATCGGATTTGGAAAATCTAAGTGGTGATTAATCTAAATGGGTAGATTGGGATATTGCATGTTGATTCATGCATAGCAGATCCATATCTATATTTCCGATTGTTGTTTATACACTGGTATTCATGGGGGTGAACCCGTTCCGCGTTAGCGGCGTGGTCCCGTGATATGCCACATTAGTAAATAAGTTAATTATAACTATTAGAGTTTCTCACACCAGTCCCATGACTGACTCGTAGTTTGCTATTTCCCTTGCAAACTCGGGTGCCCCTATTTTCCACATGGGCAGTCGAGTAGTTTTATTTTGTAGATATATTGAGCAGGATTCTGGATTGAAGCTTTAAGCTGTGTCCAGGCATTTACAGTCTTCCGTTGTGTAGTTTATATTTCCGCTATGCATTGTTTTACATTTATGTAAATTTACCTTCCGCTGTGTATTATTTTCGATATACTCTGATGTTCTGTGCACTAATGTAACATTATTATGATGTTTATAGAAGTATTCTGTTATTTGTTCTAATGTGTTGTATACCCAGAGTTAGCATATGCGGGAATCGAACGGTCTTGGTCGATTTAGCGATCGATTAGGTTCGGGCGAAATCCGTGTCGTTACACATGGTATCAGAGCTTTGGTTTAACTCAAATCTTTGGGGTACAACTCGTTAGAATAGAACAAAAGACTCATCAGAGGTAGGATTAGTAATGTCCTATAAAAGAATCCTCATTAGAGATAGAATCAGTAGCATTCAAGAATGAGTCACTCGTTAGAGATGGGGTTAGAAATGCCCTAGAATGAGTTGAGTGTTATATGTTTATAAATAACGTATTTGTGATTATATATATAATCCGGTCTTAGAAAATATGATTTTTGGAACATATAAAAGTTCTATATATTTGAAATTTTAATCAATAAATTGATTGTTGGTTGTGTTGTTTGATTTTTGGTTGATTAATTAGAATTTTGAACCAATTAGGCCAATGTATACAAATTGAACCAAATAGTAAACTGTATTGAAAATTGGTCGAATTTGCTTGCATATACATGTACTTACATTGAACAGGTCATAACAAGGAGGCTAGAGCAGAGAATAAAATTTGTTTGCCCGGCAAATAGGTACATGTTTACCATAATTTCCTATTTTGTTTGGGTGATGATGATTTTATGAGCCGATTGGCTAGCCGCTTGGCTTTTTCTTTTTCTTTTTGGGATCAGAAGGCCTGTATGGCAATTTCGGGATTTTCCCGTGGCTCCCGGTGCAGGGGAGGTTATGGCGAATTTTTTCGAAAATTTAGGGTGTTAGCCAAATTTTTGAAGAATTTGAAAATTCTGAGAAACTGAAAAGTTGGAGAATGGAAGCCATATCGAACGTAGAGTTGATTAATCAAACCACTTTCGACTTTGTTCCTTTTCGGGGACGAAAAGTTTTAAGTGGGGGAGATTGTAACAACCCGAAAATCCGGGCCAGTTTAAATTTTTTATTTTGGCAATTTTATCGAATTTTGAACATTTAAAATGAATTATTTTAAATAATATCGACGAGAAATTTATTTCGAATATATTTGGAATGTATATATTGTATACGCTGTCGATAGAATATAAATAATTATATATGATTATAAATAGAATTGAAAATGGCGCGGTAGTTCGATAATTCGATTTCAAGCATCAATTGAATGTACCGGGTGCAAAATAAACCGGATTTTAGTGAAACCAAAAACATTAGAATCTAATTGATAATATCTTTCCAACGAATCCAAAAAATTGAAATTTCATAGCGGGAATCAAAAGATATGTCCAGTTGAAAATTCAGAATAGTCGCTATGGAATTCTGGCCCTTAAAAATGGGAATTTTCAAACGACCTCGGATTTCGACGAAACCACTTTTGTTGGATCCGTGATGTCAAATTATTGCAGGGGTTTCAAATTTCGTAATTTTTCGAATCAATATGTGAGCATGGCAAAGGAAAACGTGTTCTGTCAGTTTTAGTTGATTTTAATCGACTGGAAAATGGCCATTTTTCAAACGATCTCAGAATTTGATGAAATTAGTTTTGTTAGGACCGTATCGTCAATACGAAGCTAAAAATAATTTTTCTGGAATTTTTAGAGACAGTGTGTGGCCCCGGTAATTTGAAATGTGCGTTCAAACTGTATATATTAAGATTTATATTTTAAATTCAACGGAAGCTGATCGTAAGGATCGAATTGGCCTACGATATATATCCCATTGTATTCGGAATAGGGGTATTACATTAGGGGTGACAGTCGTTGGGTTTGAAAAGAAGTTCGTGATGATTTTAGCTTTTAAAACGAATTAAATATAATATAATACTATATATATTAGCCGGTCAAAATAACCTTAGCTCATTAAATCGTGGTCAAACCACATTCCTCAGGCCGCCGCTACTCCCAAATGACGACGATTTTTCTTCCAAGCTTCTTCCTCATTTTCCCTTCAATCTACTCCAAGAATTTCGAAACTCAATATATGAAATCGATTAGCTCTTCGAGCTCTTCCCCTTCAACGGTGGTGACGGTGATTGGAGCTGCGGATCGACAGGAATTGGGCGACAAAGTGGATGACTTTAGGGCTGTCGTGTGGGCCCTAGGGGGGTGCGTGTTGCCCACTGTTCACGGCGGAGGTGGAGGTCGAGTTGGGCTTTGACATGGAGGCGTTGGATCGGGGTTCGGCGCAAGGAAGTGGCTGCGGTTCTCAACCCTAGAATGGCACGATGGGTTCGGCTGGTTTAGTTCGTTCCAGGAGTAGAAGACGGGGATGAAAAGTTTAACGGGGGATTAATTTAAAATGGTGATTAAGGTTTTAATTATTAAATTAATTATTTTAAAATATTCCATTATGTAATCAAAAGTATAAAATCCATAACTTCTTCGTATGGTGTCAGAAATCAGCAAACAAGGACTCGTTGGAATCCTCTCGACGAGAGCTACGACACAGAACGGACTATAATCAATAAGGAGAAAATCAGAATTTTGGAAAAATTCAAATCCGAAAGGAAATTCATTCAGAAATGAAAACCAATGTGAGAATTCTCTCACTTTAAATTGTTTGTTCAGTTATTTATTTCATAACTGCATATATAAACTATTCCCCGTCGTGCACAGACCATGGACGACTTGTATGATTGTATTCTATGTGAAAATTGATCGTGATGTGTAATGAAATAAAAGTGAAAATATCGTATATATATATGAAATGAAAACGAGGTATATGAAATATTCGATTTGAACTGAATAGAAAATGATTTCGAATTGAACTGAATAGAAAATGAATTCGAATTGAACTGAATAGAAAATGAATTCGAATTGAACTGAATAGAAAATGAATTCGAATTGAACTGAATAGAAAATGAATTCGAATTGAATTGAAAAGAAAATGAATTCGAATTAAACTGAACAGAAAATGAATTCAAATTAAATTAAATAGAAAATGAATTCGAATTGAATTGAAATAGAATTGAATTCGAATTGAAACGAATTGAAATGAATTTAAAAAGAATTTATAAGAAAAAAATTCAATTTTGATTTGAATTTGAAATAAGAAGCTGAAATCAATTTGAAAAGGAATTTAAAACAATTTATAAAATTCGTTTTAAATAGGAATCGACGAAATATATATTATATATATAATATAATGGCCTGAATAGAACGCGCCGCGCCGCGGCAGTTCGCGAATTTCGACCATTGACTTCGAACGAACATTACGGGAGATCCGACCGTCGGATTCTCCTAAAACTGGAACCGTTGGGTTCGTATCGAAAAGAGCTTTCTAACGAATATTAGAGATTTGAAATTTAACAGTTGGATTTGGAATTATGTCCAAATCAAATTTGGAAAAGGTCGCTATAAGTGCAGTTCGATGGCCATTGATGTAAATCGACTGTACGGGCCTTGATAAAATTATTAAAAATAGTAATAATTTGTGTAAAATCATAAGAAATGATTTGGGAAGAATTGAGATGAAAAAATCCATATTTGAAATGATAAAAATAGATTTTTATCGAAATCAACTAGTTTTGAACTAGAATTAAAATTCTATTTATTTTTAAATAAATAAATTTGATTTGAAATGGTTTTGAAAATAACCAGAATTTCCAATATATGAATTGGAATGGATTTGAATTGAGATTATCTTTGTATATTTTCGATATTGGATTCCGTGATTGTACAGAGATCGTGATGGGAATTTGGAAGATATCGATATCGTTATTCCCGATATGATATCTGTTGGTTTCAGCATTTGATGTTGAATATAAGTCGATACTATCTCTATTCAAAACCTTATATTTAATGTCAAATTTGATTGATTGATTGTTTGGATTGTGCTTGACCAGTTTATGAGAAAAATATGCATTTCATTTAGCATTGGGTTGGGTTGAAAATATCTGTGTGCTAAAGCCTTGTGAACCACTTCACGATTTGACGATAAGGTGTTTAGCGATGTTGTGTTCATTTCAAATTTAACGAATGATTGTGAAATGATATTTTACTTAAAGTGAAAAGTAATGTATTCCCGATTTTGGACAGGGAATGTTTTATAAAAATGTTTTATAAAACAGAAAGGATTTCGAGGCCCAAAACCCGATGATTTCTAAAATGATTTAGAAATGTATTATGGTTTTACATTGTATTTCATCGCGTACTGATTAGTTGCTATTAATGATGTATCTGTTTGGTGGCGGAGAATTTATTCTCTTGCTTAACACCCTTCTTTGAGACGTACGAGCTCAAAGGTTATGTGATTAATAGTGACTGATCATATGTGTGAATTACTGATGTGATGTACTATATTTTGAAAGTACTTGTGATTATTATGTTGTGAAATGATTTTCCCTACTTCGGGATATGAAATGATTTAGTATGTGGCTAAAGAGTCGGGTAACCCTGAGACTAAAAGTATGGGTGAGAGGGTGGTGTATGCTGTCCATGTGTGGAAGGTGCATCATCGGTGTAGCCTACTCCTATGTGGATTAGGTGCACATTTATATATATCGAGTTGCGAGGTGCGTACCCTTTGCCTTGTCAATGGGGAGCACAATATTAGGTTGCATACTTGTTTGTATGCATTGTTATGTTTTGGAATTCATATTTCCAAACGATTTGATTTGGGACCCCGAAGTGAAATCTACTTTGATATAGAAAGTAAGATATGTATTTCAAATGATTTGAAATAAGAAATCGGAAATAAAATCCAAAGGAATAATTTCTGTAAATTGAATCGGATTTGGAAAATCTAAGTGGCGATTAATCTAAATGGGTAGATTGGGATATTGCATGTTGATTGATGCATAGTAGATCCATATCTATATTTCCGATTGTTGTTTATACACTGGTATTCATGGGGGTAAACCCGTTCCACGTTATAGGCGTGGTCCCGTGATATGCCACATTAGTAAATAAGTTAATTATAACTGTAAGAGTTTCTCACACCAGTCCCACGACTGACTCGTAGTTTGCTTTTTCCCTTGCAAACTCGGGTGCCTCTATTTTCCACACGGGCAGTCGAGTAGTTTTATTTTGCAGATATATTGAGCAGGATTCTGGATTGAAGCTTTAAGCTGTGTCCAGGCATTTACAGTCTTCCGCTGGGTAGTTTATATTTCCGCTGTGCATTGTTTTACATTTATGTAAATTCACCTTCCGCTGTGTATTATTTTCGATATACTCTGATATTTTGTGCTCTGATGTAACATTACTATGATGTTTATAAAAGTCTTCTGTTATTTGTTCTGATGTGTTGTATACCCAGAGTTAGCGTGTAATAACCATGAAAATCTGGGCCAGTTTAAAAATTTTATTTTGGCAATTATAGCGAATTTTCTATATTTAAAAGGAATTATTTTAAATAATATCGACGAGAAATTTATTTTGAATATAATTAGAACGTATATATTTTATACGTCGTCGTTAGAATATAAATAATTATATATAATTATATAGGAATTGAAAATGGCGCGGTAGTTCGATAGTTCGATTTCAAACTTCAATTGAATGTACTGGGTGCAAAACAATCTGGATTTTAGTGAAACCAAAAACAATAGGATCTAATTGATGATATCTTTCCAACGAATCCAAAAAATTAAATTTTCATAACGGGAATCAAAAGATATATCCAGTTGAAAATTCTGAATAGTCGCTATGGAATTCAGGCCCTTAAAAATAGTCATTTTGCAAACGACCTCGGATTTCGACAAAACCACTTTTGTTGTGTCCGTGATGTTAAATTATTGCTAGATTTCAAATTTCATAATTTTTTGACTCGATATGTGAGCGTGGCAAAGGAAAACGCGTTTGACCAGTTTCAGTTGATTTTAATCGACTGGAAATTGACTATTTTTCCAACAGCCGCAGAATTCGACGAAACTAGTTTTGTTAGGACCGTATCGTCAATACGAAGCTTGAAAATATTTTTATGGGATTTATAGAGTTAGTATGCGACCCCGGTAAATTGAAATGCGCGTTCAAATTCAATATATAGAGTTATATGTTGATTTTGACGAAAACTGATCGAAACGATCAAATCAACCAACGATACATATCCCATTGTGTTCGGAATGGGGTTAATTAGCTATGGACAACAGGCGGTGGGCCTCGTTTCTATATCGAAAATAAAAGTCAACTTTTGAATTAAATAATTTAAAAAAATATCCTTCTCTTCTCCCCTTAAATTCCGCTGGCCCTCCCCCCTTTGATTTTCAATCGGCATTCAGAGAGGGAAAAAAAAAGAAAAAAGAACCCAACCGCGAACGATGACCAGCCTCCCTCCACCCTCCTTCGACGAAGTCGCCACCGCCAGTCGGAGGTCCCCCTCCCCTCCTCATGAGCGACGCCCGAACCCCCCTAGCCTCGCGATGCTGAAGACGACGCCGCCTCCTCCGGGACCGCCGCGTCCAAGCCCCTACTCCTCAGGTGGCCGGCGCCTCCTCCGATGCGAGCCCCCTCTTCTCCGATTGAAAAACCGTACCCCCAAGGGCCCAATCCCCAAATCGATGACACCAGCACCCTCCAGCACCTCGCGCGGCCTCCCCCTTCACCTCAGGCGCACCCCCTCGGACGGGCAAGCAAACAAGCCACCCACTTCTTCCATTTTACAGTAAGTTTGTTTTTATTTATTTTAATTCTGAAATTTCGATTTTTATGTATTGAAAGGGCTGAATTTTTATAGTGTTAAAAACTGAATTTTTAAATGGTTAAAAATAGAATTTTCATCTATATGATAACGATGTAAAAATAGAATTTTTATCTATATAGTAGCGGTGTGAAAATGGAAATTTTATCCGTATAGCGTGATAGTAAAAATTCGATTTTTATATATTGAATAGCATAGTAAAAATTCGATTTTTATATATTGATAGCGAAGTAAAAATTCGATTTTTATATATGTAGTGGCTACGAGCAACGAAAGTGGCAAAAGGCGAGAACGACAAGATTTTCTAGAATAGAAGTGTCGTGAAGTTGGATAGCTTTCGGTGAGAACTTCTCACTCTTCAATTTCTCTATTCTAGTTATATATATATATATATATATATATATATATACTAGGATGCAGACGGTGTTTAGTAGCACCCGACACCCGTCATCCACAGACCATGGATGGCTTGTTTGTTAAATTGTTTGGTTGTGTAGTTGGTTAGTTTATTTGGTTTGAATTGAATTGTTTGGTGAAATTAAATTGATTTGATTGATGTGTGAATGGCGAGGGCCTTCACTAGACCGGGGATAAGGCTAGGCCTTGTCCCGTTTCTAGTATCGTGCCGTTATGCCGCCAAAATTTTCTAAAATAAGTTAGAAAAATAAAAATATCATTTTATTTAAAGAATGAACTAAATGGAAATTCATGTGTTAAAATAAAATATTTTATCGTTAAAAATATAATTTTTAACGTGAATGTGAATAAATAAATATTCATTTACAAACCGAACGGTTTGTTTATGTACACCTATTTGAAGGACATTGATTGGGACGATGAATTTTACACATCGCCCAACTGCACAAATAAAATCTGTGTTTGATTGTTTGAAACCCCACACGGGTGTTTGGATGAAATTTGAAGTTCACTCATCCTGATTAATTCAATATGTCGATCGATTGATTGACAGGCTGTTATAAGCGTTAGATATCTATATTTGATGCTTATACAGTGTAGTGCACTTTGGTTGATGGTTGATTATTTTTCATTGCTATTATATACATGTGTTGAAGGGAATCCATATAATTAACTTTATATGGTAATTGATTGGGCCTCATTCCAATTTAGAAAATGAAGAAAATTAAAATAAAGGTTCATGTGTTGACAGTACTCATCCGTTGAGATTAGTCATGTGTTGAACGAAATATTTTATCAATAAAATTTACATCTTTATCATATATAGAATTAGAAATCAACTGGAAAATAGATGAGATGAGTGGTCTCCTGGATATTGATCTGATGTAGGTTTCGGCCTTCGGGGTTAATATTCAGGGAATTGTTCTCTTACTAGTTTACGGTTGGAGTCTAATTTTAAATCAAACGATGGATACCTTAATTTTCATAAAATATATTAAATAACAAAAATAGTCATACGTGGACAGTACTCGCTGAGATTAGTCGTGCGTTGACAAAGATATAGAGTCGTGTATTGAAAGAAATATAAATCCATTTGTTGAATATAAAGCCGTGTTGATTAGTGATGCGCAATTTTGACGTGAACGATATTTATATCGATTATATTTGATTTTTGAATTTAAAACAAATTTGAATTGAATATAAAACGATTTCGAAATGAATTGAATATAAAACGATTTCGAAATGAATTGAATATAAAACGATTTCGAAATGAATCGAATAGAAAACCAATTTGAAATGAATCGAATAGAAAACCAATTTGAATTGAATTGAATAGAAAACCAATTTGAAATGAATCGAATTGAAAACAAATGGAAATGAATCCAAATTGAATTGAAATTTGAACAGAATAGAAATGAATTTTAAAACGAAATAATAAGGAAAAATTTAATTTTGATTTGAATTGAAATGGAAGTTGAAAATGTTTTTGAAACGAATTCAAAACTATTTATAAAATTAGTTTTAAATAGAAATCGACGAAATATATATTATATATATTATACATATAATATAATGGCCTGAATAGAACGCGCCGCGCCGCGGCAGTTCGTGAATTTCGACCATTTATTTCAAACGGACATTACGGGAGATCCGACCGTCGGATTCTCCTAAAACAGGAACCGTAGGGTTCGTATCGAAAAGAGCTTTCTAACGAATATTAGAAATTTGAAATCTAACGGATGGGTTTGGAGATACGTCCAAATCAAAATTGGAAAAGGTCGTTGTAAGTGAAGTTCGATGGCCATTGTTGGAAATTGACTGTACGGGCTTGATAAAATTACTAAAAATAGTAATAATTTGTGTTAAATCATAAGAAATGATTTGGGAAAAATTGGGATGAAAAACTCCATATTTGAAAAGATAAAAATAGATTTTTTATCGAAATGAACTAGTTTTGAACTGAAATTAAAACCCATTTATTTTTAAATAAATAAATTGGATTTGAAGTGGGTTTAAATAGAATTGATTTGTGGGTTTATCGTGAAGGGTGTTTTAAATGACACTTGTTCTTTAACCCGGTAATAAATAGAATCTGATTTGGGTTTGTCGTGAACTGTGTTTTAAATGACATTAGTTCTTTAACCCAGTAAAAGGAGTTTTAATGAATCTGCAATTAGATCGAAATGTGAATTGATAATTTAAATTATCAAATTTGGAAAACGAGTGAGAATGGAGTATCACCAGTTTTGCTCCAAGGCGATAGTTAAATCTTTAATGAGATTTGAACGGGAAATGGTAATTAATTTTACCGACAACACTGAGGTGTTAGATATGAAGTATTACCAGTTTTGCTTCATCGGATGAATAGGTTGGGATTGGGAAATAAAATAAATAATTACTTCGGTGTGGTTCGCTAATCTCGACTAGTTTAGATAATCATAATTTGGTTTTGAAACGACATCCAAAGGAAGATAAAAGGATAAGTTTTGAAGAATTTATCTTGGATAAAATTTATGGGAAACTTTCCCTAAGAATGTGATTTCGTGAATAAAAGGATATTCTACATTGGAATGAGGCGTATGTTGTGTTTATGTAACATTCGTTTTTAATATACGCGGGTTGTTCGGAAAGGCCGGGTTTACACCCATTCTGAATAATCGATTCGACGATATGTCGAAGATGAAGACGGTGGTTGAAGATTAGAAGTCTTCACATCGTTTGGATTATTACTGACGATCCTGATTGGGCTGTACACCCAAGGGGATGGAAATAGTTTGTGGTCGTCCAGACGTACTTGGAGATGGATGGATATGCGAGGAAAGTGCCTCAGGTTTCGTTCAGACCCAGAACGGACTTGTAAATGGATTGTGTGTCTGACATTGGATTTTATTCTATGTTGATTGATTTCTATTAAATATACATCTGTTTGGCGGCGGAGAATTTATTCTTTTGCTTAACGCCCTTCTCTGAGACGTACGAGCTCAGAGGTTGTATATCGATGGACATCAGTCGCATGGCATGAATTGCCCGTGTGGCACGCTAAGATGCAATGATCAAGGCTTCTGTTGAAAAGCAAAGTCTTGTGGTTGATGATCAAAGCACGCCTACGTGGCAGCTTTGTGTATAACGTGAATTCGCGATCCTCACACCTCGGTATGAGTTAAAAACGGCGTACGGACTGCAGGGAGAGCACGACGTTTCTTTCTAGCTTTGGTGGTGTCAGTGACTTACCAGCCTTGACATTTATATACTTTTCACCTATGTGGTTGTTGGAATGAGGAGCCTCGATTATTGGTCTGTAAGGACCGGGAAACGTGTGTTCAGGCATAATTAATCCTCTAACGTAAGTGAGGATCGGCCCTGAAGATCCAGGATTGCCCAGAGTGTGTAGTCCTGAGAAATTTGCTAGAGTGTCTCGAGCGCGGAGAGGAGCTTGCCCCTTGCCTCGACTCATGACGTAAATCCAATTTCCAATACGTGTATTGCGGTTTTAATTGTAGAACTAGTATGGCGACATGATATATGGTACCCATGTCGTCTATGATTTATATTTATGATTGAAATTGTTTTGACACTATACACTTATTATAGTATCAAATGATTTGTTTTAAACGTACCAAGCATGTTTGGCTATTATAAGGGAAAACCTAATCCTCCGGCTTGCGTTGCATTGTGTGATGGGACCTTGGTCTATAATAGCTTCATTTTTCGAAAAAGCATTGCGCTATTTATTCTATGCACTGGTATTCTTGGGAGGAAACCCGTTCCGTGTTATACGGCGTGGTCCCTTGAATTACTATCTTTAAAATAAAGTTTTAATAATTGTTTTAGTTCTCACACCAGTCACATGACTGACCTGGAGTTTATTGTTTTAACCTAAACTCTGGGTGCCCCTATTTTCGACGTGGGCAGCTAGTAGTTTGGGTTTTGCAGATTTATATTCACAGGATCCTGGTTTACAGCTGGAATGATATCCGAAAAGCTCTGTATCCGTATATCACCTTCAGTTGTGCATTGTATTATTTTTCCGCTGCTATGTAATTTATTGTAATCTCTGATATTTATCGAATGTAATTTATTCAATTATACTCTGTATATTCTTGTATCTGATGGAATTGTTGTAAAAGCAATGAAATGTTCTTCTGTTTGTGTTCTGATTTGTCCTGTTCTCAAACGATCAGGGGTTTTGAACGGTCTAGATCGGTTTAACGACTGATTCAGATCGAGCGAAATTCCTGGCCGTCACATTTGGTATCAGAGCTTTGGTTTACAGTGCTCGAGAACAAGACACATTAGAACCATACGAAAGAACTCATCAGATATTGGATTAGTAATATCCAATTAGAATGACTCGTTAGAGATAGGATCAGTAGTTTCCTAGAACGAGTGTGAAGAGTATATTTTTCAAATGAAAACAATTTTGTTTTGAAAGTTAAATTCAAGTATACGTATTTGAATAATTTATTTATATTGATATGGACAATCTAGTATATAAAGATTTTGCATATACGCGTCATGAACGTATATTCGAAGTTTTAATATATTAGATAGATATAGAATCACATTCTAGACACCCAGAGATGATTCTGATGATTGATCGATCATCAACAGAATTTGTGTTCGTGTTTCGAAGGTGTGATATCTATATATTTCCATTAGACTGGTGTGAGAACCAAAACCAATATAGCTAGAACACATTGTTGTGAATTGGCATCAAAAACTTGATTTTTGTATATGTATCAAAATTATTAATTTGAAACTCTAATTCACTAATTGATTGATGTTTGTGTTGTTTGTTTATTTGTTTGATAATTTTGAACCATTATGCCTAATTATATCAAATATTGAATTATATTGAAAATTGGTCGCATTTGCTTGCATATACATGTACTTACATTGAACAGGTCATAGCAAGGAGGCTGGAGCAGAGAATAAAATTTGTTTGCCCAACAAATAGGTACATGTTTACTACATAATTTACTGTTTTGTTTGGGTGATGATGATTATATGAGCCTATTGGCTAGCCGCTTGGCTTTTTCTTTTTCTTTTTGAGATCATAAGGCCTATATGGCAATTTCGGGATTTTCCCGTGGCTCCCGGTGCAGGGGAGGTTATGGCGAAATTTTTCGAAAATTTTGGGTGTTAGCCAAATTTTTAAAAAATTTGAAAATTCTCAGAAACTGAAAATTTAGAGAATGGAAGCCTGATCGAACGTGGAGCTGATTAATCAAACCAATTTCGACTTTGTTCCTTTTCGGGGACGAAAAGTTTTAAGTGGGGGAGATTGTAATAACCCGGAAAATTTGGGCCAGTTTAAAATTTTTATTTTGGCAATTATAGCGAATTTTCTATATTTAAAAAGAATTATTTTAAATAATATCGACGAGAAATTTATTTTGAATATAATTAGAACGTATATATTATATACGTCGTCGTTAGAATATAAATAATTATATATAATTATATAGGAATTGAAAATGGCGCGGTAGTCCGATAATTCGATTTCAAATTTCAATTGAATGTACTGGGTGCAAAACAATTCGGATTTTAGTGAAACCAAAAACAATAGGATCTAATTGATGATATCTTTCCAACGAATCCGAAAAATCAAATTTTCATAACGGGAATCAAAAGATATGTCCAGTTGAAAATTCTGAATAGTCGCTATGGAATTCAGGCCCTTAAAATAGCCATTTTGCAAACGACCTCGGATTTCGACGAAACCACTTTTGTTGGTTCCGTGATGTTAAATTATTGCTAGATTTCAAATTTCATAATTTTTCGACTCGATATGTGAGTATGGCAAAGGAAAACACGTTTGACCAGTTTCAGTTGATTTTAATCGACTGGAAATTGACAATTTTTCCAACGGCCTCAGAATTCGACGAAACTAGTTTTGTTGGGACCGTATCGTCAATACGAAGCTAGAAAATATTTTTATGGGATTTATAGAGTTAGTATGCGACCCCGGTAAATTGAAATGCGCGTTCAAATTCAATATATAGAGTTATATGTTGATTTTGACGAAAACTGATCGAAATGATCAAATCAACCTACGATACATATCCCATTGTGTTCGGAATGGGGGTAATTAGCTATGGACCACAGGGGGTGGGCCTCGTTTCGAGGTCGAAAATAAAAGTCAACTTTTTGAATTAAATAATTAAAAAAATTATATATCCTTCTCTTCTCCCCTTAAATTCCGTTGGCCCTCCCCCCTTTGATTTTCAATCGACATTCAGAGAGGAAAAAAAGAAAAAGAAAAAAGAACCCAACCGCGAACGATGGCCAGCCTCCCTCCACCCTCCTTCACCGAAGTCACCACCGCCAGTCGGAGGTCCCCCTCCCCTCCTCACGAGCGACGCCCGAACCCCCCTAGCCTCGCGATGCTGAAGACGACGCCGCCTCCTCCGGGACCGCCGCGTCCAAGCCCCTCCTCCTCAGGTGGCCGGTGCCTCCTCCGATGCGAGCCCCCCTCTTCTCCGATTGAGAAACCATACCCCCAAGGGCCCAATCCCCAAATCGATGGACATCCGCCCCCTCCAGCACCTCGCGCGGCCTCCCCCTTCACCTCAGCCGATCCCCCCCCCCCCCCGGACGAGCAAGCAAACAAGCCACCCCCTTCTTCCATTTTACAGTAAGTTTGTTTTTATTTATTTTAATTCTGAAATTTCGATTTTTATGTATTGAAAGGACTGAATTTTTATAGTGTTAAAAACTGAATTTTTAAATGGTTAAAAATAGAATTTTTATCAATATGATAACGATGTAAAAATTGAATTTTTATCTATATAGTAGCGGTGTGAAAATGGAAATTTTATCCATATAGCGTGATAGTAAAAATTCGATTTTTATATATTGAATAGCATAGTAAAAATTCGATTTTTATATATTAAATAGCAAAGTAAAAATTCGATTTTTATATATTGAATAGCATAGTAAAAATTCGATTTTTATATATTGAATAGCAAAGTAAAAATTCGATTTTTATATATTGGATAGCAAAGTAAAAATTCAATTTTTATATATTGATAGCGAAGTAAAAATTCGATTTTTATATATGTAGTGGCTACGAGCAACGAAAATGGCAAAAGGCGAGAACGACAAGATTTTCTAGAATAGAAGTGTCGTGAAGTTGGATAGCTTTCGGTGAGAACTACTCACTCTTCAATTTCTCTATTCTAGTTATATATATATATATATATATATATACGAGGATGCAGACGGTGTTTAGTAGCACCCGACACCCGTCATCCACAGACCATGGATGGCTTGTTTGTTAAATTGTTTGGTTGTGTAGTTGGTTAGTTTATTTGGTTTGAATTGAATTGTTTGGTGAAATTAAATTGATTTGATTGATGTGTGAATGGCGTGGGCCTTCACTAGACCGGGGATAAGGCTAGGCCTTGTCCCGTTTCTAGTATCGTGCCGTTATGCCGCAAAAATTTTCTAAAATAAGTTAGAAAAATAAAAATATCATTTTATTTAAAGAATGACTGAATGGAAATTCATGTGTTAAAATAAAATATTTTATCATTAAAAATATAATTTTTAACGTGAATGTGAATAAATAAATATTCATTTACAAACCGAACGGTTTGTTTACGTACACCTATTTGAAGGACATTGATTGGGACGATAAATTTTACACATCGCCCAACTGCACAAATAAAATCTGTGTTTGATTGTTTGAAACCCCACATGGGTGTTGGGATGAAATTTGAAGTTCACTCATCCTGATTGATTCAATATGTCGATCGATTGATTGACAGGCTGTAATAAGCGTTAGATATCTATATTTGATGCGTATACAGTGTAGTGCACTTTGGTTGATGGTTGATTATTTTTCAATGCTATTATATACATGTGTTGAAGGGAATCCATATAATTAACTTTATATGGTAATTGATTGGGCCTCATTCCAATTTAGAAAATGAAGAAGATTAAAATAAAGGTTCATGTGTTGACAGTACTCATCCGTTGAGATTAGTCATATATTGAACGAAATATTTTAACAATAAAATTTACATCTTTATCATATATAGAATTAGAAATCAACTGGAAAATAGATGAGATGAGTGGTCTCTGGATATTGATCTGATGTTGGTTTCGGCCTTCAGGGTTAATATTCAGGGAATTGTTCTCTTACTAGTTTACGGTTGGAGTCTAATTTTAAATCAAACGATAGATACCTTAATTTTCATAAAATATATTAAATAACAAAAATAGTCACACGTGGACAGTACTCACTCGCTGAGATTAGTCCTGTGTTGACAAAGATATAGAGTCGTGTATTGAAAGAAATATAAATCCATTTGTTGAATATAAAGCCGTGTTGATTAGTGATGCGCTATTTTGACGTGAACGATATTTATATCGAATATATTTGATTTTTGAATTTAAAACAAATTTGAATTGAATATAAAACGATTTCGAAATGAATTGAATATAAAACGATTTCGAAATGAATTGAATATAAAGCGATTTCAAAATGAATCGAATAGAAAACCAATTTGAAATGAATCGAATAGAAAACCAATTTGAATTGAATTGAATAGAAAACCAATTTGAAATGAATCGAATTGAAAACAAATGGAAATGAATCCAAATTGAATTGAAATTTGAATAGAATATAAATGAATTTTAAAACGAATTTATAAGGAAAAATTCAATTTTGATTTGAATTGAAATGGAAGTTGAAAATGTTTTTGAAACTATTTATAAAATTCGTTTTAAATAGAAATCGACGAAATGATATATTATATATATTATATATATAATATAATGGCCTAAATAGAACGCGTCGCGCCGCGGCAGTTCGTGAATTTCGACCATTTATTTCAAACAGACATTACGGGAGATCCGACCGTTGGATTCTCCTAAAACCGGAACCGTTAGGTTCGTATCGAAAAGAGCTTTCTAACGAATATTAGAAATTTGAAATCTAACGGTTGGGTTTGGAGATACGTCCAAATCAAAATTGGAAAAGGTCGTTGTAAGTGCAGTTCGATGGCCATTGTTGGAAATCGACTGTACGGGCATTGATAAAATAACTAAAAATAGTAATAATTTGTGTTAAATCATAAGAAATGATTTGGGAAAAATTGGGATGAAAAACTCCATATTTGAAAGGATAAAAATAGATTTTTTTCGAAATGAACTAGTTTTGAACTGAAATTAAAACCCATTTATTTTTAAATAAATTGAATTCGAAATGGGTTTAAATAGAATTGATTTGTGGGTTTATCGTGAAGGGTGTTTTAAATGACACTTGTTCTTTAACCCGGTAATAATTAGAATATGATTTGGGTTTGTCGTGAACTGTGTTTTAAATGACATTAGTTCTTTAACCCAGTAAAAGGAGTTTTAATGAATCTGCAATTAGATCGAAATGTGAATTGATAATTTAAATTATCAAATTTGGAAAACGAGCGAGAATGGAGTATCACCAGTTTTGCTCCAAGGCGATAGTTAAATCTTTAATTAGATTTGAACGGGAAATGGTAATTAATTTTACCGACAACACTGAGGTGTTAGATATGAAGTATTACCAGTTTTGCTTCATCGGATGAATAGGTTGGGATTGGGAAATAAAATAAATAATTACTTCGGTGTGGTTCGCTAATCTCGACTAGTTTAGATAACCATAATTTGGTTTTGAAACGACATCCAAAGGAAGATAAAAGGATAAGTTTTAAAGAATTTATCTTGGATAAAATTTATGGGAACCTTTCCCTAAGAATGTGATTTCGTGAATAAAAGGATATTCTGCATTGGAATGAGGCGTATGTTGTGTTTATGTAACATTCGTTTTTAATATACGCGGGTTGTTCGGAAAGGCCGGGTTTACACCCATTCTGAATAACCGATTTGACGATATGTCGAAGATGAAGACGGTGGTTGAAGATCGGAAGTCTTCACATCGTTTGGATTATTACTGACGATCCTGATTGGGCTTTACACCCAAGAGGATGGAAATAGTTGGTGGTCATCCAGACGTACTTGGAGATGGATGGATATGCGAGGAAAGTGCCTCCGGTATCGTTCAGACCCAGAACGGACTTGTAAATGGATTGTGTGTCTGACATTGGATTTTATTCTGTGTTGATTGATTTCTATTAAATATACATCTGTTTGGCGGCGGAGAATTTATTCTTTTTCTTAACGCCCTTCTCTGAGACGTACGAGCTCAGAGGTTGTATATCGATGGACATCAGTTGCATGGCATGAATTTCCCGTGTGGTACGCTAAGATGCAATGATCAAGGCTTCTGTTGAAAAGCAAAGTCTTGTGGTTGATGATGAAAGCACGCCTACGTGGCAGCTTTGTGTATAACGTCAATTCGCGAGCCTCACACCTCGGTATGAGTTAAAAACGGGATACGGACTGCAGGGAGAGCACGACGTTTCTTTCTAGCTTTGGTGGTGTCAGTGACTTACCAGCCCTGACATTTATATACTTTTCACCTATGGGGTTGTTGGAAAGAGGCGCCTCAATTATAGGTCTGTAAGGACCGGGAAACGTGTGTTCAGGCATAATTAATCCTCTAATGTAAGTGAGCACCGACCCTGAAGATCCAGGATTGCCCAGAGTATGTAGTCCTGAGACATTTGCTAGAGTGTCTCGAGCGCGGAGAGGAGCTTGTCCCTTGCCTCGACTCATGACAGAAATCCAATTTCTAATATGTGTATTGCGGTTTTAATTGTAGAACTAGTATGGCGACATGATATATGGTACCTATGCCGTCTATGATTTATATTTATGATTGAAATTGTTTTGACACTATACACTTATTATAGTATCAAATGATTTGTTTTAAACGTACCAAGCATGTTTGGCTATTATAAGGGAAAACCCTATCCTCCGGCTTGCGTTGCGTTGTGTGATGGGACCTTGGTCTTATAATAGCTTCATTTTTCGAAAAAGCATTGCGCTGTTTATTCTATGCACTGGTATTCTTGGGAGGAAACCCGTCCCGTGTTATACGGCGTGGTCCCTTGAATTACTATCTTTAAAATAAAGTTTTAATAATTGTTTTAGTTCTCACACCAGTCACATGACTGACCTGGAGTTTATTGTTTTAACCTAAACTCTGGGTGCCCCTATTTTCGACACGGGCAGCTAGTAGTTTTGGTTTTGCAGATTTATATTCACAGGATCCTGGTTTACAGCTGGAATGATATCCGGAAAGCTCTGTATCCGTATATCACCTTCAGTTGTGCTTTGTATTATTTTTCCGCTGCTATGTAATTTATTGTAATCTCTGATATTTATCGAATGTAATTTTTTCAATTATACTCTGTATATTCTTGTATCTGATGGAATTGTTGTAATAGCAATGAAATGTTCTTCTGTTTGTGTTCAAATTTGTCCTGTTCACAAACGATCAGGGGTTTCGAACGGTCTAGATCAGTTTAACGACTGATTCGGATCGAGCGAAATTCCTGGCCATCACATAGCGTATGCGGGAATCGAACGGTCTTGGTCGATTTAACGATCGATTAGGTCCGGGCGAGATCCGTGTTGTTACAGCAGCATCTTATCCCCTCCCACAAACTACACCGCATCTTCACCTGAACTGCCGTGACCTCACGCCTTCACTGACAAACCCCACAGCTTCATCCAAACTCGCGACCCTAAATCGAATCAGAAAAATACCCATCGCAACTCGTTGCTCCATAGGTCATCGCGACCTGGTACTTTAGTTGTAGGGTGCAGGAAAACTAACCGAACTTCTCAGAACACCTCGAACACCTTCCTTCCTTCACAAGAGATCTACCAGAGACGCCTCCTCAGTTTCGAGCTCCACCTTAACTCGCGAGCCCCACCTACATCACGAGCGTCGAAGTCAGGCTTCGCGGGAAATCCCGCGATTTCGGATTGCGGTTTTTCATAGTTTTGATTTTGATTTCATAAATGAATTTGAGGAGCAACGATTTGGGTCTTTTGATAGTGTAAAGGAATTGGCTTTGATTTATAGAAGGGGGTCGGTTTGAATTGTGGTAACAGAAGAAGCACGGTTCGTTTTTGTCTGTCAAAATAAAAGGGTACACGGCTTGTGTTTTGTTTGTGGTGAAGAAAAATCCAAGGGGCACCATATTTTCTTTTAATTTATTTTAATTAGCTTCTATTCGGTTGTCCGTTAATTAAAATACTCCACGATCCCAAACTCCTTTCTAAACCCAACGACTGACATCCCTAGGGTTTAACCACTATTCCGGACACAGTGGGATGGGTTCCGAAGCTTAATTCGATCATCTGGAGAAGATATTAATTTAAATCTATCTAAATTAATTTCAGACAATTTATTATTCTCGAAAATAAGTAAATATTATTATCGTTATAAATTCAAATAAAATTTCCTATTAATTATTTGAACTGATTAAATTCAAATTAAATTTTGAATTCATCTAAATCCATTTTCGTATTCTGTTATTTTAATATATTCGGTATATTAAATTGAAATTGATTATTAAATCGATAGCTCTAATATAAAATTCCACTTATATTATCAAATCAATATTTAAATAAAATATTAAATATTCAAAATTTCCCCATAAGAAATCCGGGTCATTACAATCTTCCACACTTAAAATAATTTCGTCCTCGAAATTGCTAATGTAGTGAAAGTGCTACAAACCCATTTACCTTTTCAAAAACTTACTTATGTTGATACTCAACATTTAAAACTTCCTCCATAACTCTATTTCGAATAAATCCCTATTCGATAACCCCTCCCTTTGAATAACTATATTCGATAATCTCTCTTTCAAATAACTAGCTTCAAAAACCTTTCTTCGAATAAACTATATTCGATTTACCCCTTTTTAATTTTATTCGAATAACTAATATTCGATTAACTCCTTTAACTCTATTCAAATAATTAATATTTGATCTAACTCCATTCGCTTGACTCTAGATCGCAGCGTTCACAATGGTTACGCCTGATTCCCTCAGGAAACATCCGACCGCCCTAGGCTATCTGCAGCCCTGCGAATTACGCTAGAAGTCGTACGAAATCGCAACTTATCCTGAGTAACCATGTTTGACTAACTCTATCTCAATAACAATATTCGATCAACTTTAATTGAATAACTAACATTCATTTAAATCCTAATTCGATTAACTATGTTCAGTTAACTCTATCTGTTTAACTCTTAATTTGAATAACAAATATTCGATAAATTCTAATTGAATAACAAATATTCAATTAACTCTACGGATTAACCCTAACTGATTAACTCTAACCGGTTAATTCTTATTCTAATCGATTTATTCTAACTCTAATCGGTTATTTCTAACTCTAATCGACTTCTCCTATTCGAATAACTCCTATTGGATAACGTTTATTCATTTATAAAGATTTACTTTTAGTAACGGTTCTTCACTTTGTAAATGTTCTCTTTAATAACGTTACTTCACTTATACAAGTGTTGTGTACCCCTTCTATTTAAAACTATCGGTGTTGAAAACCAATATCTCTTCTCTATATAAGTTCAGACTTATATATTCCATTTATCAAATGATACATATTTAATTTAATTTAATTTATAAACTGTTATTTATAAATAAATCTTTTCTATTTATCTGTTAAAACAGATTTTCATTTTCTCTTCATCTTCTAAATATTCCTTTGATTAAATTCTAATTATTTAACAAATAAATATCTCATTTATAACATTCTATTTATTTCTTATAAATAAATATTTCCATTTAATCAATTTGTAAATGTTTTACAAATATTTCTCCTTTTTTTTGTTTGGACATAACTTCCTTTGTATTTGTTTTACAAATATATTTCCTTTATATTTCCCAATTCATATTTCATTCATATTCATTTTACTCAATTTATTCATTTCGATCCATTTAACTTACGTAAGTTAAATTTAATTTCAATCATTCAAATCCCCATTAACTAGTTGCTAATTAACCGTTTTGCCTAATTCACCCTTTTTATTTGAATACAACTTGTTCAAATATATGTCAACTTAATTATAAATTAATCTAATTATATTTTCAACTCGAGTTATATATTCGATTTCAAATATAAATTCTCAATCTCTTTCATTTATCCAAAAACCCAATTTCGATTCAAATTTCCTTTAACTAATTATTTTCCAATTTAGTTAATTCTATTTAACCATTTAAAATATGATTTTTGTCTTAAAAATCATTTCACTTACTTCACTGGAGTTCATATTTATTCTATATCTCTAGTCTGGATTTTTCTAATGCCAATTCGGATTTTATTCCCTAAAAATCCTTTTATTTATTTAATTAAACCGTTACCTTTTTATAATGGTTCTAGCGCTGCTTTTCTAAAAATTTGATTTTGATATAACTCAAAATCTATACGACGAAATCCAGATTTTTCTCTTTTATTAGAAAACTATTGTTCAACCGGTCCCAACGATTCTTGTTTCGAAGAATTCCGACTTCAATTGAAAGCTGTATACTAAATTGAAGTTCGAATCGCCAATTTACGAACTACCGCGCTATGGCGAGCTCGTTTTAATTATATTTATAAATATAAACGTTTTAACTTTGTTTATAATAAATTCAACTCCCTTCTGATATATTTTTAATATGTATCAAATCCTTTTTTCCATTTCAACATAATATTCCCGATCTATTTCACTTCTAATATTCAAATCCTATATATTTACAATACTCAAATTCCATTTCATTTTTTCTTATACAATTTCTATTTGAATTTTTCTTCTATTCAAATTCTAATTCAATTCCTTATCTTCAAATTCTATTTGAATTTCTTATCTTCAATTTCTATTTGAATTTCTTATCTTCAATTTCTATTTGAAATCCTTTATTTAATTTCTATTAAAATTCCTTTGTTCAATTTCTATTTGAAATCCTTTTAATTTAAATTCTATTTAATTCCACTTTGAATTCAAATTCTATTTAAACTCCTTTTATTTAAAATTCTATTTCAAACTTTATATTTTCTTTGAAATTCTATTTAACCAAATTCCATTTGAATTCTAATATTCAAATCTCTATTTGACTTTTCTTTATTCAAATCCATTTGAATTCCTTTGAATTCAAATTCCCAGGGTTTTTTATTTCAAAACTCCTTTGAAGTAATATAAATATATACATATATTTATTTCCATTTCAATTCAAAACTTTTGAATTTTCCAACAACTTGTTTTCTTTTCAAACAAATTTTCCATCAAAACTTTTCTAAGGCAGCAATTCATCACTTAGGAACTCGAAAATGAACATTGATGATGTTCGACTCATCACCAGAATTATTTCCCAGCAACTGAATGGGTTCAGTGCTATATTACTTTCAAAATCCATTAAGAAAAATATTTTACAAACTCCTAGGATTTTAAATTCTGAATTCATGTTGAGTTCAATTTTAATTCATCCCATTTGTATATTTGATTCCATATACTAATTCCATTGGTTATATATATAACTATTTCAGTTTTTATAATCTAATTCGATTATAATCCTAACAATCAACTCAACTATTTAAAACAATATCGTCTCCAATCTTCTGTTCAAGTGTTCATAAACTCCTATCGACATCGTGGTGTCCTACGATTCGATCAGAATTCATAATCCACTCAATAGAGTAGTCAACACAATATAAAACAGTTCTTTATATCAAATAACAAGTACGCGTTCTCGTATATATATATATATATATATATATATATACTCAACTCATTCTAGGATACTACTGATCCTATCTCTAATGAGCACATTCCAACAAGCCTAGGTATTCGCTCAACCTAAGCTCTGATACCAACTGTAATGACCCGCATTTCCATAACATCAGAGTTGACTATATACATCATACGTCCAACCCAAATATCAGGAAAATACGAAACAATTTTTTTTAGAAGTAAGAGGTAGAAGAAGAACAGAAATAACAACACAGAATCTCACATCGCAGCGGAACAAAATATAATATATCATATCTTTGAAATACAAAATTTCAACTGTATAACATATACTTATCAGAGTACAATACTTACAACACAACGGAACAACACTATATCTAGATAACGCTGAAGCTTCCTGCTCCAAGCTCCTTTAGATAGATCTGTAAAATCCTGAACTACTTGACTGCCCGTACAAATTTAGGCACCCAAGAGTTCAGGTAGAACAAAACAAAAAAACTACGGGTCAGTCATGGGACCGGTATGAGTAAACATTTTAAAACAGTTTTTCAGAAAACTAAATGATATCTCATAAGACCACGCCGTATAACACAGAACGGGTTTTTCCCTTATGAGAATCCAAACACTTGATTTAACTTTATATCAAAACTCTTTTGGTATTATAATAGTGTCTAAATCAAGTAAATAACAATCTAGTGGAACGTTTGCATCTCACGTTCCACATATATAATATACAATCAAAACCGCAAGCACATATTGGGTAATGAATTTCCAACTATGACAAGGTATGGAATAACCTTCCGGTGGTATATCTCTAGAGGAGAATACACCGAGTTCAACAAGAACATCTTGCAACTCAGCCACACATGACCGACCACTCATTTGGCTTGAGTGTATCGAATGTATATCACCAACGGTTGGGATCAGCAACCGTTTCCCGAATGTGACAGCATCGACAATAGATTTTTAGAAGTAAATGAAACTCTAGATCAGGTGATTATACACCCTAATAGGTGCGACCTACATAGACATGTTGCCTGCCCGATTTCTGTCATTTACCGGTTGATGAGGCCAGAGGCTACGCTTTATCATCACATCAGATTCACTTCGAATGCCACATTGTCATATCCATCGAAATCACTAATTGGACGTCTACCACCATACATTACGTGTCAGCTAAAAGAAGCTTCCTTCTCCAATTCCACTCTTGGTACGGTTGAAGAAATCAATGTACGTGACCTTTTTGGAAATACTCTGTCAGACATTCATCCATACAAGTCACCCAGGAATAGGATGAACCGAAGGCACAATTTCTATTTATAGAAAAAGTCCTTGCACTCTACTTCGTCTTCGATTATCTTCATATAATCTGAATCGCAATGCTACTGCCAATACGGAGTGGTTCTCGGATAATAATCCAACCGGTCTCTCCATATTGACAACGATGGTCAAAACTTCGATAGTCTGTGATTTAACTATCGAATAAAAACAAGTGTTTCGATAGTCGATGATTTAACTATCGAAGAAAACAAGTGTTCATTCAACATATCAAACAATCACTGAGCCCTTAATTAATATTCCATCAATTAAATCACTTATCTATTTCTTTATCAATATTTGTTAACCAAATATTTTCAATAACCATATTGGCCTTTTTTCGTTATTTGGAAAACATTTCCGAATATCGCCTTCCTTTATTTTCTAAACTTTAGAAAATATATGCTATTTATAATTGGAAAATATTCCAATTACTTATCTCTTTTCCGATCTCGTTTATTTCTATACTTTGGAAATATTTATTATTCTATTTCCAAGCTTCATTTATTTGGGTTAAAACGGATGTTGTGTAAAACATCGTTACGACAACCCAAATACTATATTCAACTAACTCTTATCCAACAATTATTTTCGAGCCTGAATCTTACTATTTATTTGCTAATAATGAAATCAATCAAGTTGGGGTATAACTACCTCTCAGACCTTGATTGAATAACATTTATAACGTCAAAACAGATATGACTACTTACTCAAATAACCAATACCATACAACTACTTATTCACTTTTAGTCACATATACACTTTCTCTTTCTATTCTTACTAGATTTTATTCTAGACTTCCTTTTTGATTATACCATTCTATTTCTAAGTTCGTTTCCTTATCGACTTCTATAGGTATTGATACGTTGATTTCTAACTATCAAATTATCTTAAAAATATTTTAACTCCTTAAATTCCCGGAAAAATTCGCCATAACCTCCTTTGTACCGGGAGCTTTGGGATATTTCTAATAGCCTCCCATGGCCATTACCAATCCAAAAAAAAAATAAAAGCCAAGTGGCTAGCCGATACGGCGCATAAAATCTCATATGGAAATTAAATACGTACCTTTTTGTCGAGCATTATATATATACCTTCTTACACTTTATTCCAAACTTGTCTCCTGTATCTATACTTGCCCAATCCATTTAACTATACCAATCGTTTTAACTCAATTTGTTAATTAACTCTTTAGTCTATTTCTCTTTTAATATTTGAATTCTATATCTTCTATTATTCAAATTCTATAATATAAGTCCCATTTGAATTTCTATATTCAAACTCTATATTATAAATACCATTTGAATTTCTATAATTAAATTTAATTTCAATTCTATGCCTTATTTATAAACAACGTTTATAACTTCACTTTAAAATCCCCCATTATATATTTATAAACAAAGTTTATAAATTCAATTCAAATCCCACATTTTCATTTATAAACAGAGTTTATAAATTCAATTCAAATCCCACATTTCATTTATAAACAGAGTTTATAAATTCAATTCAAATCCCATATTTCATTTATAAACAGAGTTTATAAATTCAATTCAAATCCCATATTTCATTTATAAATAGAGTTTATAAATTCAATACTCGTTTTATATATATCTTCCAAAAAAGTGAATATTTTCTATAGTTCATTAAAAATTCAAATTCTATTTATAAAAATAGAATTCCCTTTTTAAAATCTCAAATACCTTTCCTGGGTATTTTATAAATCAATATTCCAAGCCCTAGTGATAATTTAAACAATCAAATCAACCAATCTTCAATCATTTGATTTTTAACACATCATATATGAATATATATGAAATCAAACAAACAACAAACAGATAATATATTTTTGAGGAATCCAGTTGGATTCCTCCAACCTGTTCTCTTGCATCCGCAGACGTTAGTCAACAAAATAATACCCATCCTGCTTCGAGGCAGGATATCGCGGTATGAAGGTCATCCACTAACAAAGCGTGGGGCGTATAGGGAAATCATCCGCTGATGATACCGCGGGCATCCGCTAATGCTACTGCGGGAATCCAACCAATCATCAACCCAATATATATATAATAGTCAACCCTAAATAACTAGTATATATTTTTATAACAGTCATGACAAATATTTTAAGGCATCCACCAACAACAAACAGTTTATTTTAAATGTTAAAATAAATTAAAGGAGTGAGATTTTACTCACCGTAATTATTCTCGATCCATTCTGATTTTCGATTTTTAATTCAAACTTATGAAATCCATAGCTATAAACCCAACGTGATTTTTCGGCGTTCGCATCTAAATCCCATATTAAAAATCCTTCTTCCCCTTCTTAAATCCAGACCATCATATTGCCATCTCCAATTGAACCTCGTATAAATTTATTAGCGGTTTATATAAGTTAAACAATTTTTAATATTAAACCGAATTTAAATTAAGCGATAATTTAAATATCAGTCTTACCCTTACTGCTCCTAAACTCCAAATTCCTGCTGCAACATCTTATCCCCTTCCACAAACTACAGTGCATCTTCACCTGAACTGCCGTGGCCTCACGCCTTCACTGACAAACCCCATGGCTTCTGTGACAAAAAAGGAATTTCGCTCGATCCGAATCAGTCGCTAAACCGACCCAGACCGTTCGAAATGCCTGATTGTTTCGAGAACAAGACAAACCATAACAAAAACGGAAGAACATTTCATTGTTCTTACAACAACTTCATCAGATTACAAGAATATAGAGAGTATTAACAAATAAAATACATTCGATAAATATCAGAGATTACAATAAATTACATAGCAGCGGAAAATAATACAAAATACAACTGAAGGAGATGTACGGACACAAATCTTTCCGAACATCATTCCAGCTATAAACCAGGTTCCTGTGGATATAAATCTACAAAACCAAAACTACTTGCTGCCCGTGTCAAAATAAGGGCACCTTAACACCTCGTGTATTATATTACTGTGAAATTCATAAATTAAACTATAACTAATTTTAAATCAAAGAATTAAGGGAAACGGGATATGCCATTGCGTTCGTCTCTGAATTCTGCTTGAGATAGAGTCCGAGTTTGCGTAAAACGGATATCGTACGAAGAAGATATGGACGAACGAAGTTGGGGGAAAAACCAGAAAACGGGTCAGAATGCAGTGGCGCACTTGGGAAGTGCGCCAGAACAAAAATGAACTGCCGCACTTGGGAAGTGCGCCAGTACATTTTTGACCTGGCGCACCTGCCAAGTGCGCCCAGGTCAAAAATGACCTTCTGGTCAGGTCTGGTCAGGTCCTGGCTGGCCTAGTCTGTGTTTGGTCGATTTTCTGAGCCTTGCCTTGTCATTAGGGCTAGGTGTTAGCTCCTGGTTGGTCTCTCCTTCAAACAAACGGCTATTATTGAACCAAGCTTCATCGACGGTCTAAATCAACTCACAAACTCTATAAAAAGGACCTAGGTCTAACCCTAATTCACAAAAACTAAAATGGAGATGAGACTGTCATGTTGCTGAGGAGAGACTAAGTATAGCCGTCAGAAATTGAGAGGCAATTAGGAGATAACTCAAAGCTTAAAGAAACGTTAGTCAAATCAAAGCAACGCCTACAACAAAGGATAGCATCTCCAAATTCAGAATTCAGATTACTGAATTGAAGATTCATCATACGTTGTAAGTAGAGTGCTATTCCGATATGAATTAAATAATTGTGTTGATTTGGGTAAAGAAAGAAATGGAATTGTGGCGATAATAATCTATATTTGTATGTTGCTTTGATGCTAAACGATTTGGGAATATTATGGTATACGATTGGATATTTGCAAGTACGTGATTTGCGAAATGGAATTGTGGCGACAATAATCTATATTTGTATGTTATTTTGATTCTAAACGATTCGGCAATACTATGGTGTACGATTGGATTCATACAAGTATATGATTTATGTTGACAACCACATGTTGTGAAATTTTAATTGGGATTCATGCAAGCATATGATTCATATGGAAAACTACATGTTTGTGATAGTTATTTACAACACCCATTTGATAATTGCAAGTATATGATTCATGTTGAAAGTAACAACTATATGTGTAATAGTTTATTTGAGATTCATGCAAGTATATGATTTACTGTTATGCCAAAATGAGGTATAATTCTATGGTCATCTTTAGTGTAATTTGATCCATTTGAGTATTATTATTCATATGAAGTTATGTTGGAATTGGCATCATAGTTCAAGTATAAAAATCATGTTTTTATGATAGTGACAAAAGCAAGCATCTTTGAGAACTTGTATTTAATTTTATGAACACGACTAAACTATGTTTGTAATTATGTCTAGTTGAAAACATGTTTTTAGGTTTATGTTGTTATCATAATCATGTGATAATATATGTGACACATAAGTTATATTAGAATTACATTCCACTTGCAAGTTTACATAGATAGAATAAAAACCATGATTTAAGTCTAGGTATGTTTATGCTATAATTCTATGAATAGAATTAAAAACCATGATTTAAGTTTAGGTATGTTTATGCTATAAATGGATTAAAAACCATGATTCATATAAGAATTAGGTTGGGATAATTCTAGTTGAACCATACTTTTGTATCAGTGACAAAAGTAAGTACCTTTTTGTTAACATGTAGTGGTTTTATGAACATGATTAGTTTATATTATGCCTAAATAAAAATATAGACTTATATTTCTAGTCAAGGCCATGTGCCAATAATAATGATATCTAATTTAGTTAGATTCTTAATTTCAAGTTTACATGGTTAGTTGAACCTATGATTCATGTTTAAGTATTGTCTATGCATTAACCATATGAATACAATGATTCATGTTTAAGTATTTTCTATGCCATAATTAGATGAATAGAATGATTTAAGTTTAAGTATTTTTTATGCTATGATTATATGGATAAAATGATTCATGTTATGCCATGATTATATGATGTTACAATTGCAAGTTCACATGTGCCTATTTTATGTTAATTGAATCGTTCGTTACAAGTTCATGCGTTCACACTCGCCTTTCATGTTATCTTATAAACACCATGTTATAAGCCTCCCCTTTTCATTTGGCTAAGTTGGGTTTAAGTATTAAACCCAACACACCTTACATTGGAGCGAACGTGTAAAACTGGGGCAACGACGTTTGGGCTAAAATATAGAACATATGTGTTGACATGTTTGACTCATGCCAACAACCTTGAAAAGCAATTAAGTGGCATAAATAAATTTTAATCAATAAAGATGAATTTGAATAATGGGCCGCAAATATTTACATATAAAAAGAAAAGAGACAAAATATGTAAATGTAGAAAATAAGATGTGTTTAACCCGAGGTTGGATTGAGTTGTGATGTAAACCTGCCCGGAACCGCCCGGCTATCCAGTAGTCACAACAATACCTATCCAATGTGGGTGGTTAAACACGGAGCCCAATAAGGACCCGAGGTTAGACTGAGTTGTGGCGTAAGACTGCCCGGACCCAACCGGCAACAGGCAGCCACAACAATACCTGTCTAATGTGAGAGGTCAAGGCTTTAATTAGACAATTAAGGCTGAGTCTGGATTGATAGGATTAAGTAAACTAAATTAATACTTAATCAGAATGGAACATGCTAAACTAAACAGACTGATTGGGGGTTAGGTTTATAAAACACTTAACCAACTTAGAATGTTGGCTAGAAATAGAAAACCTAGTAGCGGGGGACCCTTTTCAGTAGTCACCCTATAAGGTATCATGATACCATGAAACTAGGAAGGGTGGGGCACGATTACTGGGCTGATTGTAAGCGGTCAAATCGACGGCGGTGGTGCAGCAGTGTTGGTTCTAACGGGGTGCGGGCGTGCACACACTCCAGCGCAGAAAAATAAGGCACTGGGCACCAGTAGCATACCTGTGCATTCTAGGATTGTGTCGGGCCGCCACCATGGGACTTGACACACCCCATGGTGGGACCAGCATATGTAACTACAACATCGGGGGCCGTAAGACAAATGTAGCTATACGAGTAAGAGCCGATCATCATAAAATGGATCACTTCACCCGGATTATGGGGTGCCCGTTCGGAACTAGTTTATATGGGTACAGAGATTAATATGGGGTACGATAGTATATTCGATCCTAGACAACTAAACTTAGTTTATGGTGCTTTCCCATTTCTAGTTTATACCTATCATACCCAGTTCTTTATTCATAGACTGAATAGTCGTAGACTTACTCAGGCTTTATGTCTGACTCTACTTTTCTTTCGTCTTCTTTTCTTCCGCTTCCCCCCCAGGTCCACAGGGAGGGAATACCGCAGCTTGACTAGCCTTCATATCCGGCTTGAAGAGAAAGAATGTATTGCTTGGATCTTTTCATTTTGGACTATGGCTTTGGACAGCAATTATGGGACTTTTGGTGTTTATTTATGTTTTCTTTATGCTTCTTTAAATAATGTAATCAAGACAGTTATGATTTTGGAAGTATTGTAAGACAATTATGGCATGGTTTGTGTAACACGTATTTTGATGAAATAAAAGTTGTTGTTTTCCGCTGTTCAAAAATATGTGTTCATATATCTGTCTTGTATATCTGTGACTTATACTTATAAACCTCCACCAAAATTAGGGCATTCCCTTTGAGAGTGACCCTAACGGAGGTGGGGTGTTTCACTTGGTGTCAGAGCATAGGTTTACCAGATAAGATAAAAAGTTTTGAAAATTTATTTTCAAAAAGGAAATTTAAAGAAGAAATTTTTTTTTTAAAAAAAAAGGCAAAGTCCCCCCCAAAGCCATAGGTACTATCTCTTATCCTTCGTTTTGAATCTACCCTTTTCTGTTTCAGCATGTCTGGAGACCTTACTCCCCAGCTGCTAACGCTTTCACTCCTCCTCCTCCACATGAACCAGCAAGCGGAAGAGACCTAGAGTAGGAAGACGAATAATAGTCAAACAAGAAAGGATCGTAACAGTAATAATAAGAAAAGAGAAAAAAGGAAATGCAATTTTTGTGGTACGGAAGGGCACATAGCCAAGGATTGTAGGAAAAGGAAAAGAAAGCAAGGAGAATGTTTTCATTGTGGGGAGACTGGACACATCAGCAAAGACTGCCCTGAGAAGACAGACTTTAAGAAGGGCGGGAAAGACGACAAGTCCCAAGAGAAGAGGAAGTGTGAATTCTGTGGCAAAGTGGGGCACTTAGTGAAAGATTGCCGGAAAAAGAAGGCCAAGATGAATGGTGGGTGCTTTTCTTGCGGTGAGACAGGCCACATGGCTAAGGACTGCCCAAAGAGACAAGGACAGGGGCAAAGGGCTGGATCCACCACAGGGGCACAGGTTCATGTGCTAGAGGCGTCACCTCTGCAACAGCGAGGTATAAATACTTTTGTAGAAAGTGTAGTTTATCTTTATGATCACCCTGTTCGCACTTTATTTGATTCTGGCTCATCACACTCCTTTATCTCGTCTGCTTTAGTAGAATCTCTGCTCCTAAAAACTAGTATGGTAGAGGACCCCTTAATTATTTCAAACCCAATTGGGGGCCCAGCTCATTTGTCTATGATCTGTGTGGGATTGAAAATTTCTATTCTAAGCGTAGAATTTAAATATAGTGCCTTTGTTTTGGGCCATTGGTTGATTCTAGCGATGAAGTGGTTATCCAGTAAGGGTGACCATCTCGGTTTCGAAAAAAAGGGTAGTTAGACTCTTGACTTGCCTCGGTAATACCCTCGAAGTCGCAGATAACCTTTAGGGTTCTATCATGATTTGTTTCCTAGAATCTCTTGACACGTTTATTGGTAATTTGTAATCCGATCATGTAGTGTTCGCCACTAAGGCAGAAGGTTCATTTCGCTTATGCATGAGTTTTGGAGAATCACCTTAGTAAGTATATTTGGCAACATGGTTGGCATTTATTTCCAAGAGATAGTTCTTCTACGTGGAATACCTGATAGTAAGTAGACGAGATCTAAGATTCACAAGTGAATTTTGGAGAGCTTGCATTGAACCATGAGTACGCCATTATGTATGAGCCGAGTTAACTAGAAGTAGAGTAAGCGAAAGAGGAACGAGAGGCAACAGTGAAATAGGTTCCAACTCATATTTTGGAAACAAGAATTAAGAAGCTACCCGAAAAATTGGCCGGAGTTCACAACGTCTTTCACGTTTCACATCTCCGAAAATGTCTACATGAGTCTGCTGAAGTGGTAGAGCCAAATATCCTAGAAGAAGCTGAAGTGGAACGCGAAGCAACCATAAGAAAAGTTCCAACCCGCATATTAGGAACGGAAGTGAAAAAGATACGCAACCGCGAAGTCAAGCTCGTCAAAGTTAAGTGGAGCGACGCTGAAGGAGATGCAACTTGGGAAACTGAAGCTAAAATACGCGCAGTCTACCCTTTTCTTTTCGAGGGTACATCTTTGATCTTTCCTTTTTCCTTAAGTTGCGCTTTTATCTATCTTTTTTTAGGTATATCTCCTCGACCCTATCTTTTAGGTAGAAACCCTTTGGATGAAAACATGTAATTGAAACATGTTATGGATGATGATTGCAAGTGGTTGCAAGTGATTGCTAGTGGTTGCTCGTGGTTGCATATACACACACAATTTAGGTTTTAGATCGGCTCAGTCACTTCATATTGCATATGCATATATGTTTGCATTCGTATATGGTTGAAGTTTAATATGTTGTCATATGGATGTTGCATTTGTATGAATGATTGTGCACTCATGTAGATCATAAATAGGAGGATTTGCATACATAATGGATTCATAGCACTTACATAATTCGCATTAAGGAGGTCAACTGAATCAGTAGACCGCCTGATTTTGCATTAGATAAGTACATGTACACACACACTTCGCATATGATCATGAAGCATTAGAAGTCTTTTAAGGACAATGGATGCTCATGTTTGATGGATGAGTAGATGGATGTTTGGATGTTAGGATGTACATTCTTCCTGAACTTGAAGATTTCGGGGACGAAATCCTTTTAAGGGGGGGAGAATGTAACACCCCGTGTATTCTATTACAGTGAAATTCATAAATTAAACTATAACTAATTTTAAATCAAAGAATTAAGGGAAACGGGATACTCCATTGCGTTCGTCTCGGAATTCTGCTTGAGATAGAGTCCGAGTTTGCGTAAAACGGATAACGTATGAAGAAGATATGGACGAACGGAGTTGAGCGAAAAACCAGAAAACGGGTCAGAATGCACTGGCGCACTTGGGAAGTGCGCCCGAACAAAAATGAACTGGCGCACTAGGGAAGTGCGCCAGTACATTTTTGACCTGGCGCACCTGCCAAGTGCGCGCAAGTCAAAAATGACCTGCTGGTCAGGTCTGCTCAGGTCCTGGCTGGCCTAGTCTGTGTTTGGTCGATTTTCTGAGCCTTGCCTTGTCACTAAGGCTAGGTGTCAGCTCCTGGTTGGTCTCTCCTTCAAACGAACGACTATTATTGAACCAAGCTTCAACGATGGTCTAAATCAACTCACAAACTCTATAAAAAGGACCTAGGTCTAACCCTAATTCACACAAACTAAAATGGAGATGAGACCATCATGTTGCTGAGGAGAGACTAAGTATAGCCGTCAGAAATTGAGAGGCAATTAGGAGATAATTCAAAGCTTAAGGCAACGTTAGTCAAATCAAAGCAACGCCTACAACAAAGGATAGCATCTCCAAATTCATAATTCAGATTCCTGAATTGAAGATTCGTCATACGTTGTAAGTAGAGTGCTATTCAGATATGAATTAAATAATTGTGTTGATTTGTGTAAAGAAAGAAATGGAATTGTGGCGATAATAATCTATATTTGTATGTTGCTTTGATGCTAAACGATTTGGGAATATTATGGTATACGATTGGATATTCGCAAGTACGTGATTTGCGAAATGGAATTGTGGCTATAATAATCTATATTTGTATGTTATTTTGATTCTAAACGATTTGACAATACTGTGTTGTACGATTGGATTCATACAAGTATATGATTTATGTTGACAACCACATGTTGTGGAATTTTAATTGGGATTCATGCAAGCATATGATATTGAAAACTACATGTTTGTGATAGTTATTTACAACACCCATTTGATAATTGCAAGTATATGATTCATGTTGAAAGTAACAACTATATGTGTAATAGTTTATTTGAGATTCATGCAAGTATATGATTTACTGTTATGCCAAAATGAGGTATAATTCTATGGTCATCTTTAGTGTAATTTGATCCATTTGAGTATTATGATTCATATGAAGTTATGTTGGAATTGGCATCATAGTTCAAGTATAAAAATCATGTTTTTATGATAGTGACAAAAGCAAGCATCTTTGAGAACTTGTATTTAATTTTATGAACACGACTAAACTATGTTTGTAATTATGTCTAGTTGAAAACATGTTTTTAGGTTTATGTTGTTATCATAATCATGTGATAATATATGTGACACATAAGTTATATTAGAATTACATTCCACTTGCAAGTTTACATAGATAGAATAAAAACCATGATTTAAGTCTAGGTATGTTTATGCTATAATTCTATGAATAGAATTAAAAACCATGATTTAAGTTTAGGTATGTTTATGCTATAAATGGATTAAAAACCATGATTCATATAAGAATTAGGTTGGGATAATTCTAGTTGAACCATACTTTTGTATCAGTGACAAAAGTAAGTACCTTTTTATTAACATGTAGTGGTTTTATGAACATGATTAGTTTATATTATGCCTAAATAAAAATATAGATTTATATTTCTAGTCAAGGCCATGTGCCAATAATAATGATATCTAATTTAGTTAGATTCTTAATTTCAAGTTTACATGGTTAGTTTAACCTATGATTCATGTTTAAGTATTTTCTATGCATTAACCATATGAATACAATGATTCATGTTTAACTATTTTCTATGCCATAATTAGATGAATAGAATGATTTAAGTTTAAGTATTTTTTATGCTATGATTATATGGATAAAATGATTCATGTTATGCCATGATTATATGATGTTACAATTGCAAGTTCACATGTGCCTATTTTATGTTAATTGAATCGTTCGTTACAAGTTCATGCGTTCACACTCCCCTTTCATGTTATCTTATAAACACCATGTTATAAGCCTCCCCTTTTCACTTGGCTAAGTTGGGTTTAAGTATTAAACCCAACACACCTTACATTGGAGCGAATGTGTAAAACTGGGGCAACGACGTTTGGGCTAAAATATAGAACATATGTGTTGACATGTTTGACGCATGCCAACAACCTTGAAAAGCAATTAAGTGGCATAAATAAATTTTAATCAATAAAGATGAATTTGAATAATGGGCCGCAAATATTTACATATAAAAAGAAAAGAGACAAAATATGTAAATGTAGAAAATAAGATGTGTTTAACCCGAGGTTGGATTGAGTTGTGATGTAAACCTGCCCGTAACGCCCGGCTGTCCAGTAGTCACAACAATACCTATCCAATGTGGGTGGTTAAACACGGAGCCCAATAAGGACCCGAGGTTAGACTGAGTTGTGGCGTAAGACTGCCCGGACCCAACCGGCAACAGGCAGCCACAACAATACCTGTCTAATGTGAGAGGTCAAGGCTTTAATAAGACAATTAAGGCTGAGTCTGGATTGATAGGATTAAGTAAACTAAATTAATACTTAATCAGAATGGAACATGCTAAACTAAACAGACTGATTGGGGGTTAGGTTTATAAAACACTTATCCAACTTAGCATGTTGGCTAGAAATAGAAAACCTAGTAGCGGGGGACCCTTTTCAGCAGTAACCCTATAAGGTATCATGATACCATGAAACTAGGAAGGGTGGGGCACGATTACTGGGCTGATTGAAAGCGGTCAAATCGACGGCGGTGGTGCAGCAGTGTAGGTTCTAACGGGGTGCGGTCGTGCACACACTCCAGCGCAAAAAAATAAGGCACTGGGCACCAGTAGCATACCTGTGCATTCTAGGATTGTGTCGGGCTGCCAGCATGGGACTTGACACACCTCATGGTGGGACCAGCATAGGTAACTACAACATCGGGGGCCGTAAGACAAATGTAGCTATACGAGTAGGAGCCGATCATCATAAAATGGATCACTTCACCCTGATTATGGGGTGCCCGTTCGGAACTAGTTTATATGGGTACAGAGATTAATATGGGGTACGATAGTATATTCGATCCTAGACAACTAAACTTAGTTTATGGTGCTTTCCCATTTCTAGTTTATACCTATCATACCCAGTTCTTTATTCATAGACTGAATAGTCCTAGACTTACTCAGGCTTTATGTCTGACTCTACTTTTCTTTCGTCTTCTTTTCTTCCGCTTCCCCCCCAGGTCCACAGGGAGGGAATACCGCAGCTTGACCAGCCTTCATATCCGGCTTGAAGAGAAAGAATGTATTGCTTGGATCTTTTCATTTTGGACTATGGCTTTGGACAGCAATTATGGGACTTTTGGAGTTTATTTATGTTTTCTTTATGCTTCTTTAAATAATGTAATCAAGACAGTTATGATTTTGGAAGTATTGTAAGACAATTATGGCATGGTTTGTGTAACACGTATTTTGATGAAATAAAAGTTGTTGTTTTCCGCTGTTCAAAAATATGTGTTCATATATCTGTCTTGTATATCTGTGACTTATACTTATAAACCTCCACCAAAATTAGGGCATTCCCTTTGAGAGTGACCCTAACGGAGGTGGGGTGTTTCACTTGGTGTCAGAGCATAGGTTTACCAGATAAGATAAAAAGTTTTGAAAATTTATTTTCAAAAAGGAAATTTAAAGAAGCAATTTTTTTTTTTAAAAAAAGGCAAAGTCCCCCCCAAAGCCATAGGTACTATCTCTTATCCTTCGTTTTGAATCTACCCTTTTCTGTTTCAGCATGTCTGGAGACCTTACTCCCCAGCTGCTAACGCTTTCACTCCTCCTCCTCCACATGAACCAGCAAGCGGAAGAGTCCCAGAGTAGGAAGACGAATAATAGTCAAACAAGAAAGGATCGTAACAGTAATAATAAGAAACGAGAAAAAAGGAAATGCAATTTTTGTGGTACGGAAGGGCACATAGCCAAGGATTGTAGGAAAAGGAAAAGAAAGCAAGGAGAATGTTTTCATTGTGGGGAGACTGGACGCATCAGCAAAGACTGCCCTGAGAAGACAGACTTTAAGAAGGGCGGGAAAGACGACAAGTCCCAAGAGAAGAGGAAGTGTGAATTCTGTGGCAAAGTGGGGCACTTAGTGAAAGATTGCCGGAAAAAGAAGGCCAAGATGAATGGTGGGTGCTTTTCTTGCGGTGAGACAGGCCACATGGCTAAGGACTGCCCAAAGAGACAAGGACAGGGGCAAAGGGCTGGATCCACCACAGGGGCACAGGTTCATGTGCTAGAGGCGTCACCTCTGCAACAGCGAGGTATAAATACTTCTGTAGAAAGTGTAGTTTATCTTTATGATCACCCTGTTCGCACTTTATTTGATTCTGGCTCATCACACTCCTTTATCTCGTCTGCTTTAGTAGAATCTCTGCTCCTAAAAACTAGTATGGTAGAGGACCCCTTAATTATTTCAAACCCAATTGGGGGCCCAGCTCATTTGTCTATGATCTGTGTGGGATTGAAAATTTCTATTCTAAGCGTAGAATTTAAATATAGTGCCTTTGTTTTGGGCCATTGGTTGATTCTAGCGATGAAGTGGTTATCCAGTAAGGGTGACCATCTCGGTTTCGAAAAAAAGGGTAGTTAGACTCTTGACTTGCCTCGGTAATACCCTCGAAGTCGCAGATAACCTTTAGGGTTCTATCATGATTTGTTTCCTAGAATCTATTGACACGTTTATTGGTAATTTGTAATCCGATCATGTAGTGTTCGCCACTAAGGCAGAAGGTTCATTTCGCTTATGCATGAGTTGTGGAGAATCACCTTAGTAAGTATATTTGGCAACATGGTTGGCATTTATTTCCAAGAGATAGTTCTTCTACGTGGAATACCTGATAGTAAGTAGACGAGATCTAAGATTCACAAGTGAATTTTGGAGAGCTTGCATTGAACCATGAGTACGCCATTATGTATGAGCCGAGTATACTAGTAGTAGAGTAAGTGAAAGACGAACGAGAGGCAACAGTGAAATAGGTTCCAACTCATATTTTGGAAACAAGAATTAAGAAGCTACCCGAAAAATTGGCCGGAGTTCACAACGTCTTTCACGTTTCACATCTCCGAAAATGTCTACATGAGTCTGCTGACGTGGTAGAGCCAAATAACCTAGAAGAAGCTGAAGTGGAACGCGAGGCAACCATAAGAAAAGTTCCAACCCGCATATTAGGAACAGAAGTGAAAAAGCTACGCAACCGCGAAGTCAAGCTCGTCAAAGTTAAGTGGAGCGACGCTGAAGGAGATGCAACTTGGGAAACTGAAGCTAAAATACGCGCAGTCTACCCTTTTCTTTTCGAGGGTACATCTTTGATCTTTCCTTTTTCCTTAAGTTGCGCTTTTATCTATCTTTTTTTAGGTATATCTCCTCGACCCTATCTTTTAGGTAGAAACCCTTTGGATGAAAACATGTAATTGAAACATGTTATGGATGATGATTGCAAGTGGTTGCAAGTGATTGCTAGTGGTTGCTCGTGGTTGCATATACACACACAATTTAGGTTTTAGATCGGCTCAGTCACTTCATATTGCATATGCATATATGTTTGCATTCGTATATGGTTGAAGTTTAATATGTTGTCATATGGATGTTGCATTTGTATGAATGATTGTGCACTCATGTAGATCATAAATAGGAGGATTTGCATACATAATGGATTCATAGCACTTACATAATTCGCATTAAGGAGGTCAACTGAATCAGTAGACCGCCTGATTTTGCATTAGATAAGTACATGTACACACACACTTCGCATATGATCATGAAGCATTAGAAGTCTTTTAAGGACAATGGATGCTCATGTTTAATGGATGAGTAGATGGATGTTTGGATGTTAGGATGTACATTCTTCCTGAACTTGAAGATTTCGGGGACGAAATCCTTTTAAGTGGGGGAGAATGTAACACCCCGTGTATTCTATTACTGTGAAATTCATAAATTAAACTATAAATAATTTTAAATCAAAGAATTAAGGGAAACGGGATACTCCATTGCGTTCGTCTCGGAATTCTGCTTGAGATAGAGTCCGAGTTTGCGTAAAACGGATAACGTATGAAGAAGATATGGACGAACGGAGTTGGGCGAAAAACCAGAAAACGGGTCAGAATGCACTGGCGCACTTGGGAAGTGCGCCAGAACAAAAATGAACTGGCGCACTTGGGAAGTGCGCCAGTACATTTTTGACCTGGCGCACGTGCCAAGTGCGCGCAAGTCAAAAATGACCTGCTGGTCAGGTCTGGTCAGGTCCTGGCTGTCCTAGTCTGTGTTTGGTCGATTTTCTGAGCCTTGCCTTGTCACTAGGGCTAGGTGTCAGCTCCTGGTTGGTCTCTCCTTCAAACGAACGACTATTATTGAACCAAGCTTCATCGTCGGTCTAAATCAACTCACAAACTCTATAAAAAGGACCTAGGTCTAACCCTAATTCACACAAACTAAAATGGAGATGAGACCATCATGTTGCTGAGGAGAGACTAAGTATAGCCGTCAGAAATTGAGAGGCAATTAGGAGATAATTCAAAGCTTAAGGCAACGTTAGTCAAATCAAAGCAACGCGTACAACAAAGGATAGCATCTCCAAATTCATAATTCAGATTCCTGAATTGAAGATTCGTCATACGTTGTAAGTAGAATGCTATTCAGATATGAATTAAATAATTGTGTTGATTTGTGTAAAGAAAGAAATGGAATTGTGGCGATAATAATCTATATTTGTATGTTGCTTTGATGCTAAACGATTTGGGAATATTATGGTATACGATTGGATATTCGCAAGTACGTGATTTGCGAAATGGAATTGTGGCTATAATAATCTATATTTGTATGTTATTTTGATTCTAAACGATTTGGCAATACTGTGGTGTACGATTGGATTCATACAAGTATATGATTTATGTTGACAACCACATGTTGTGGAATTTTAATTGGGATTCATGCAAGCATGTGATATTGAAAACTACATGTTTGTGATAGTTATTTACAACACCCATTTGATAATTGCAAGTATATGATTCATGTTGAAAGTAACAACTATATGTGTAATAGTTTATTTGAGATTCATGCAAGTATATGATTTACTGTTATGCCAAAATGAGGTATAATTCTATGGTCATCTTTAGTGTAATTTGATCCATTTGAGTATTATGATTCATATGAAGTTATGTTGGAATTGGCATCATAGTTCAAGTATAAAAATCATGTTTTTATGATAGTGACAAAAGCAAGCATCTTTGAGAACTTGTATTTAATTTTATGAACACGACTAAACTATGTTTGTTATTATGTCTAGTTGAAAACATGTTTTTAGGGTTATGTTGTTATCATAATCATGTGATAATATATGTGACACATAAGTTATATTAGAATTACACTAGAATTACATTCCACTTGCAAGTTTACATAGATAGAATAAAAACCATGATTTAAGTTTAGGTATGTTTATGCTATAAATGGATTAAAAACCATGATTCATATAAGAATTAGGTTGGGATAATTCTAGTTGAACCATACTTTTGTATTAGTGACAAAAGTAAGTACCTTTTTGTTAACATGTAGTGGTTTTATGAACATGATTAGTTTATATTATGCCTAAATAAAAATATAGACTTATATTTCTAGTCAAGGCCATGTGCCAATAATAATGATATCTAATTTAGTTAGATTCTTAATTTCAAGTTTACATGGTTAGTTGAACCTATGATTCATGTTTAAGTATTGTCTATGCATTAACCATATGAATAGAATGATTCATGTTTAAGTATTTTCTATGCCATAATTAGATGAATAGAATGATTTATGTTTAAGTATTGTTTATGCTATGATTATATGGATAAAATGATTCATGTTATGCCATGATTATATGATGTTACAATTGCAAGTTCACATGTGCCTATTTTACGTTAATTGAATCGTTCGTTACAAGTTCATGCGTTCACACTCCCCTTTCATGTTATCTTATAAACACCATGTTATAAGCCTCCCCTTTTCATTTGGCTAAGTTGGGTTTAAGTATTAAACCCAACACACCTTACATTGGAGCGAACGTGTAAAACTGGGGCAACGACGTTTGGGCTAAAATATAGAACATATGTGTTGACATGTTTGACGCATGCCAACAACCTTGAAAAGCAATTAAGTGGCATAAATAAATTTTAATCAATAAAGATGAATTTGAATAATGGGCCGCAAATATTTACATATAAAAAGAAAAGAGACAAAATATGTAAATGTAGAAAATAAGATGTGTTTAACCCGAGGTTGGATTGAGTTGTGATGTAAACCTGCCCGGAACCGCCCGGCTGTCCAGTAGTCACAACAATACCTATCCAATGTGGGTGGTTAAACACGGAGCCCAATAAGGACCCGAGGTTAGACTGAGTTGTGGCGTAAGACTGCCCGGACCCAACCGGCAACAGGCAGCCACAACAATACCTATCTAATGTGAGAGGTCAAGGCTTTAATAAGACAATTAAGGCTGAGTCTGGATTGATAGGATTAAGTAAACTAAATTAATACTTAATCTGAATGGAACATGCTAAACTAAACAGACTGATTGGGGGTTAGGTTTATAAAACACTTAACCAACTTAGCATGTTGGCTAGAAATAGAAAACCTAGTAGCGGGGGACCCTTTTCAGCAGTAACCCTATAAGGTATCATGATACCCTGAAACTAGGCAGGGTGGGGCACGATTACTGGGCTGATTGTAAGCGGTCAAATTGACGGCGGTGGTGCAGCAGTGTAGGTTCTAACGGGGTGCGGGCGTGCACACACTCCGACGCAGAAAAATAAGGCACTGGGCACCAGTAGCATACCTGTGCATTCTAGGATTGTGTCGGGCCGCCACCATGGGACTTGATACACCCCATGGTGGGACCAGCATAGCCGCATAGGTAACTACAACATCGGGGGCCGTAAGACACATGTAGCTATACGAGTAGGAGCCGATCATCATAAAATGGATCACTTCACCCTGATTATGGGGTGCCCGTTGGGAACTAGTTTATATGGGTACAAAGATTAATATGGGGTACGATAGTATATTCGATCCTAGACAACTAAACATAGTTTATGGTGCTTTCCCATTTCTAGTTTATACCTATCATACCCAGTTCTTTATTCATAGACTGAATAGTCCTAGACTTACTCAAGCTTTATGTCTGACTCTACTTTTCTTTCGTCTTCTTTTCTTCCGCTTCCCCCCTAGGTCCACAGGGAGGGAATACTGCAGCTTGACCAGCCTTCATATCCAGCTTGAAGAGAAAGAATGTATTGCTTGGATCTTTTCGTTTTGGACTATGACTTTGGACAGCAATTATGGGACTTTTGGAGTTTATTTATGTTTTCTTTATGCTTCTTTAAATAATGTAATCAAGACATTTATGATTTTGGAAGTATTGTAAGACAATTATGGCATGGTTTGTGTAACACGTATTTTGATGAAATAAAAGTTGTTGTTTTCCGCTGTTCAAAAATATGTGTTCTTATATCTGTCTTGTATATTTGTGACTTATACTTATAAACCTCCACCAAAATTAGGGCATTCCCTTTGAGAGTGACCCTAACGGAGGTGGGGTGTTTCAGGCACCCAGAGTTTAGGTTAAAACAATAAACTCCAGGTCAGTCATGTGACTGGTGTGAGAACTAAAACAGTTATCAATCTTTATTTTTAAAGTTAGGTAAATCAAAGGACCACGCCGTATAACACAGAACGGGTTTACTCCCAAATACCTGTGCATAAAACAACAGCGCAATGCTAAATAAAGAACAATGAAGCTATTATAAGACCCAAGTCCCATCACACAATGCAACACAAACCAGAGGATAGGGTTTTACCTTATAATATCCAAAGAATGCTTGATACGTTTTAAAACAGATTATTTTGATAGTACTATAAGTGCATAGTGTTTAAAACAAATTCAAATCATAAGTATCAATCATAGATGGCATGGGTACCATATATCATGTCGCCATATATAGGTTTACAATCAAAACCGCAAAATCACGTATTTGGAAATTGGATTTCCATCTATGAACCGAGGCAAGGGATCGTCCTCTACCGATTCGAGACGCTCTAGCCCGCCCCTCAGGTAAGCGCGCAGGCAAGCCTTGGATCGTCAGGGCCGGTCCACCGAAGTAGATTAAAATTCCTGAACACCGCGTTTCCCCACCCTTTGGGGAGTAGGTGAGCCAACGAATGACTCCAACGAACCCGTATCGTCCGATCTAGCCGAGGCGCCTCGCAGCAGCAACAACCACACAGGTGAAAAGTATATAAATGTCAGGGCTGGTAGGTCACTGACACCACCCTAGCTAGAAGGAAACGCATGCCCTCCCTGAAGTCCTCTCCCGTTTCTGGTTCACAACCGAGGTGTGAGGCTCACGAATTCACATTACACAAAGCTATGCCACACAGGCGGTGCTTTGATCATCAACCACAAGACTCTGCTTTTCAACAGAAGTCTTGATCATTTGAATCTTAGCATGTCACACAGGCAAAGCACTCCACGCAACCGATATCCATCAATCACACAGAATGATATCCAATGTCAGACACACAATCCATACAAGTCCGTTCCGGGTCTGAACGAAACCGGAGGCACTTTCCTCGCATATCCATCGATCTCAAAGTACGTCTGGACGATCACAACTGATTCCCTCATCTTGGGTGTACAGCCCAATTGAGATCATCAGTAATCACCCAAACGATGTGAAGACTTCCGGTCTTCGACCACCGTCTTCATCTTCGACTTATCGTCTATTCAGTTATTCAGAATGGGATAAACCCGGCCTTTCTGAATAACCCGCGTATATATTAAACAAGTGTTACACGAACACAACATACGCCTCATTCCAATTCAGAATATTCTTTTATTCAAATATTCTTATTCTTTGGGAAAGGTTCCCATTAATTTTATCAAAGATAAATTCTTTAAATTTATTCTTTAATCTTCTTTTGAATATCATTCGAACTAGTCGGGATTAGCGAACCACACCGAAGTAATCATTTATTTTATTCACCAATCCCAACCTATTCATCCCATGAAGTAAAACTGGTCATACTTCATATCTAACACCACAGTGTTATCGATAACTTCAATTACCAATTCACATTCAAATCTAAATAAAGGTTTAACTATCGCCTGGAGCAAAACTGGTGATACTCCATTCTCGATCATTTCAATCTAATTAAAGATTCATTAAAACTCCACTTAGTTTTAATCTTCCCAAAAATCAATATCAATGATTATTTAACTTGGGAAATCACCTCCTGTCTTTAACTAGGTTAAAGAACCAATGTCATTTAAAACACGGTTCACTATAAACCCAAAATCAATTCCAATTCAATTCCAATTAAATATTATTTAATTGGTACACTTCATTAAATCTAAACGAAAAGATTTAATCTTTTTCACAACTGGGTTTAAGAACAGCGTTAATGAAGACACCATTCACGACAAACCCAAATCACGTTTGATATTAAATACAAGGCTCTGAATAGAAAATATATCGGCTTATATTCAATATCAAATTCTACGACCAACAAATATCGTATTGGAAATAACGATATAAATATATCTTTCAAATTTCCATAACAATATCTGTACCACAAAATCCCACATCGAAATATTCCGAAGACAATTTCGATTCAAATCCATTTCCAATCTATATATTGGAAATTCTGGTTATTTTCAAAACCATTTCAAATCCCATTTATTTATTTGAAAATAAATAAATTATTATTCTAGTTCAAAAGTAGTTCATTTCGATAAAAATCTATTTTTATCTTTTCAAATATGGGAATTTTAATCCCAATTCTTACCAAATCATTTCTTATGATTTTACACAAATTATTACTATTTTTAATAATTTTATCAAGACCCGTACTGTCGAATTCCATCAACGGCCATCGAACTGCACTTACAGCGACCTGTTCTAAATTTGATTTGGACATATTTCCAAATCCAACCGTTAAATTTCAAATCTCTAATATTCATTAGAAAGCTCTTTTCAATACGAACCCAACGGTTCCGGTTTTAGGAGAATCCAACGGTCGGATCAACCGCAACGTCAATACGAAGTCAATGGTCGAAATTCACGAACTGCCGCAGCGCGGCGCGTTCTATTCACGCCATTACATTATATATATAATATATATAATATATTTCGTCGATTTCAATTCAAAACAATCTTAACTTCCATCTCAAATTCAAATCAAAATTGAATTCTCTAATATAAATTCGTTTTAAATTCATTTCAAATCGATTTCAATTCTATTTTAATTTAATTCGAATTTCAATTCACTTCAATCTAATTCGAATTTCAATTCACTTCAATCTAATTCAAATTTCAATTCACTTCAATCTAGTACGAATTTCAATTCACTTCAAAATATCTGATTTTGAAATCACTTTTCTACATTCATTTTAAAAACAAATTTAATCGATATAAATATAGTTCACGTCAAAATGGCTTAAATCTAATCAACACGGCTTTTATTCAACACATGAATATATATATTTCCATTCTTTATTTTCCAAATTAGAATGAGGCCCAATCAATTACCATATAATGTAAATCATATGGATTTTCTACAACAAATGTATATAATAGCAATGATAAATAATCAACCATCATCCAAAGTGCATTCTACACCGTATAAGCATTAAATATAAATATTCGACGCTTATACAGCCTGTCAATCAATCGATTGATATACAACTAAATAATCGGGATTAGTGTACGTCAAATCTCATCCCAATACCCATGTGGGGTTTCAATCAATCAACCACAGTTTTTATTCGTGCAGTTGGGCGATGTGTAAAATTTATCGTCCCAATCAATATCAATCAAATCAGTGTACATAAACAAATCTCCGATTTGTTTATAAATTTTTATTTTAAATACACGTTAAAAATTCTATTTTTAACTATAAAATATTTTCTATATAAATATTTTATTTCATTTCATTTCACATCACATCACACAATCAAATTTCACAACAACATGCAATCAATCAAACAAGCCGCCCATGGTCTGTGGACGACGGGTGTCGAGCGCTACTAAACACCGTCTGCATCCTAGTATATATCACAGGACTAGAAAACAAAATTAAAGGTGAGGAGTTCTCATAGAGGGTTCCACTCCATAGTGCTTTGCTTTTGAACTGCTGAATCGTCTGGATTTGCTTGCAACTCCAATGTTGTTCGTTTCACGCTGTTCATAATAAAAATATTATTTTTATTACTTTATTTCAATAAATAAAAATCATATTTTTTTAGTTCCTACTTCATATACTTTTATACTTCTACTTTATATATAAAGATCGAATTTTTATTTCATCGCTATAAAAATCACATTTTTATCTCAACACGTATATAATAAAAATTAGATTTTTATTTCGCTACATATATAAAGATCAAATTTTTACTATCTATATAATATAAAAATTATATTTTTAACTTTTCGACATTATAAAAAATATATTTTTATTACTCTAATTAAATAAAAATAATATTTTTATTGTTCTAATTAAATAAAAATTATATTTTTATTGTTCTAAAAATATAAAAACTATATTTTTAATACTCTACATAAGTAAAAATAATATTTTTATATCTTCTATTATATAAAGATCAAAATTTTAATTTGCTACTAGTATAAAAATCTTATTTTTAACCTTTCTATATTATAAAAATTATTTTTTTATTAGTATATAATCAAAATCAAACCCTTTGTGATGCAAAACAATGTGCATATATTTCCCTTCATATCAAAATCAGATTCCTAACTTGGTTAAACTAAACTAAGTATTTTAAATAAATTGAAATAAAATAATATAAGGACTTACTGCGAAAAGGGGATGAGGGGGTGAATTGGCGGCCACAGGAGGAGGCCCAGACGGAGGAGAAGGGGGACGAAGCGATAGGAGGGGGGTAGTGCGTCGCGCGCAGGAGGAGGGGGGTAGCGCGTCGTGCGTAGGTGGAGGAGGGTGGGTAGCGCGTAGCGCAGGTGGAGGAGGGGGTAAATCGATTTTTCTTTTTTTTTTCTTTCTGAAAGTAAATGAATAGGGAGAGAGAAAGAAGAAGGTGGGGCTATTATATAAATAAATATATATTTTATTATTAAATTTTCTAAAAAGAAACTTTTATTTTCGACCTCTAAACGAGGCCCACCGTCTGTCTTCCAGAGCTAATTACCCCCATTCCGAACACAATGGGATATGTATCGTAAGCTGATTCGATCGTTTCGATCAGTTTTCGTCAAATTTACTTTTAAATCATTGTATTGAATTTTAAACGTACATTTCAATTTACTGGGCCCACATACTGACTAGAAAAATTCCCGAAAAATATTTTCTAGCTTCTTATTGACGATACGGTCCTAATAAATCTAGTTTCGTCGAATTCTGAGATCGTTTGAAAAACGGCTAATTTCCAGTCGATTAAAATCAACTCAAACTGGTCAAATGCGTTTTCCTTTGCCACGCTCACATATTGATTCGAAAAATTATGAAAATTGGAATCTAGCAATAACTTGACGTCACGGATCGAACGAAAGTGGTTTCGTTGAAATCCGAGATCGTTTGCAAAATTTCCATTTTTAAGGGCCAGAATTCCATAGTGACTATTCTGAAAATTCATTTGGACATATCTTTTGATTCCTGCTATGAAATTTTGATTTTTCGTATTCGTTGGAAAGATATTCTCAATTAAATTCTATTATTTTTGGTTTCGCTAAATTCCGGTTTATTTTGAATCTTATACATTCATTTGAAGTTTGAAATCGAATTATTGAACAACCGCGCCATTTTCAATTCCTTTTATAATTTAAAATAATTATTTATTTTCTAACGACAATCTATATATAAATATATTCGTTCGAATTCTATTCAAAATAAATTTTCTCATCGATATTATTTAAAATAATTCATTTTAAATATTCAAAATTGATCAAAATTGCCAATTTTAAAATTTTAAACTGGCCCAAATTTTCGGGTTGTTACAGCTTCATCCAAACTCGCGGACCCTAAATCGAATCAGAAAAATACCCATCCTAACACGTTGCTCCATAGGTCATCGCGACCTGGTACTTTAGCTTCAGGGTGCGGGAAAACTAACCGAACTTCTCAGAACACCTCGAACACCTTCCTTCCTTCACACGAGATCTACCAGAGCCGCCTCCTCAGTTTCGAGCTCCACCTTAACTCGCGAGCCCCTCCTACATCACGAGCGTCGAAGTCAGGCTTCAGGGGAAATCTCGCAATTTTGGATTGCGGTTTTTCCCAGTTTTGATTTCGGTTTCATAAATGAATTTGAGGAGCAACGATTTGGGTCTTTCGATAGTGTAAAGGAATCAGCTTTGATTTATAGAAGGGGGTTGGTTTGATTTATGGTAACAGAAGAAGCACGGTTCGTTTTTGTCTGTCGAAATAAAAGGGAACACGGCTTGTATTTTGTTTGTGGTGAAGAAAAATCCAAGGGGTACCATATTTTATTTCAATTTATTTTTATTAGATTTTATTCAGTTGTCCGTTAATTAAAATACTCCACGATCCCAAACTCCTTTCTAAACCCAACGACTGACATCCCTAGGGTTTAACCACTATTCCGGACATACTTGGACTGGTTCCGAAGCTTAATTCGATCATCTGGAGAAGATATTAATTTAAATCTATCTAAATTAATTTCATACAATTTATTATTCTCGAAAATAAATAAATATTATTATCGTTATAAATTCAAATAAAATTTCCTATTAATTATTTGAACTGATTAAATTCAAATTAAATTTTGAATTCATCTAAATCCATTTTCGTATTCTGTTATTTTAATATATTCGGTATATTAAATTGAAATTGATTATTAAATCGATCGCTCAAATATAGAATTCCACTTATATTATCAAATCAATATTTAAATAAAATATTTAATATTCATTATTTCCCCATAAGAAATTCGGGTCATTACAATGCTGCAGTGTTTTACCTGATTATTTAGTCACTAAGCAATCTGCTCAATCAATATGAAAATATGTATATTTTACTAATATTTAAAAAAAAAATTCATCTTATTCACACAAATTCTACTCCCAAAGTCGAACGTGTTTTTAAAAACACTATTATTTAATGATGAGTATTATATTTATTTGAAATGGTAGAGTTTCAAACATGCGGCAGTGTTTTACCTAATTACTTGAGCACCAAGAAACCTCTTATATTTTGAAACTTTCTTGATCTTATTGGCGCGGATCTAGGGTCCAAACGGAAATATGAAAATTACGAGTGTTATAGATGCTTTAAAATGTAGAATATCAAATATGTCGCAGTGTTTTACATGATTACTTAGTCACTAAGCAACTTGCTCAGTCAATATGAATATTTTACTAATATTTGAAAACTTTTTCGCCTTATTCACACAAATTCTACTTCCAAAGTCGAAACGAGTTTTTAAAAACACTATTATTTAATAATGAGTATTATATGTATTCGAAATGGTAGAGTTTCAAACATGCGGTAGTGTTTTACCTGATTACTTAAGCACAAAGAAACCTACTTATTGGATGCAAACATCAAAGTTTCACTTTTATTTTTAACTTTCTTGAACTTATTGGCGCGGATCCAGGGTCCTAACGCTAATATGAAAATAATGAGTGTTATAGATGCTATAAAATGTTGATTAGCAAACATGCGGCAGTGTTTTACCTGATTACTTAGTCACTAAGCAACCTGCTCAGTCAATATGAAAACATGAATATTCTAATAATATTTGAAAACTTTTTCGTCTTATTCACACAAATTCTACTCCCAAAGTCGAAACGTGTTTTTCAAAATACTATTATTTAAAGATGAGTATTATACGTATTTGAAATGGTAGAGTTTCAAACATGCGGCAGTGTTTTACCTGATTACTTGAGCACCAAGAAACCTACTTATTCGATGCAGACATCAAAGTTTCACTTATATTTTGAAACTTTCTTGATTTTATTGGGGTGGAACCAGGGTACAAACGGTAATATGCAAATGATGAGTATTAGAGATGCTTTAAAATGTAGAATAGCAAACATGCTGCAGTGTTTTACCTGATTACTTGATCACTAAGCAACCTGCTCAGTCAATATGAAAATATGAATATTCTACTAATATTTGAAAACTTTTTCGTCTTATTCACACAAATTCTACTCCCAAAGTCGAAACGTGTTTTTAAAAATACTATTATTTAATGATGAGTATTATATGTATTTGAAATGGAAAAGTTTCAAACATGTGGCAGTGTTTTACCTGATTACTTGAGCACCAAGAAACCTACTTATTCGATGCAAACATAAAAGTTTCACTTATATTTCGAAACTGTCTTGATATTATTGGCGCGGATCCAGGGTCCAAACGCTAATATGCAAATGATGAGCGTTATAGATGCTTTAAAATATAGAATAGCAAACATGCGGCAGTGTTTTACCTGATTACTTAGTCACTAAGAAACCTGCTCAGTCAATATGAAAATATGAATATTCTACTAATATTTGAAAACTTTTTCGTCTTATTCACACAAATTCTACTCCGAAAGTCGAAACGTGTTTTTAAAAACACTATTATTTAATGATGAGTATTATATGTATTTGAAGTGGTAGAGTTTCAAACATGCGGCAGTGTTTTACCTGATTACTTGAGCACAAAGAAACCTACTTATTCGATGCAAACATCAAAGTTTCACTTATATTTTGAAACTTTCTTTATCTAATTGGCGCGGATCCATGGTCCAAACGGTAATATGTGTTAGAGTTTGTGCCCTAGTGGCAATTCATTTGATGAGATTGATAACACTGTTGATGTTATTATTTTATTTGGAATAAAATATTATTCTGTTATATTGTATTTACTGCATAATATAAATAATAATATAATAGAAGTCCTTAGAATAATAATACAGAATTATATAGTTCGAGTAAGACTGAACTTGAGATTATGTAATTATTAAGTACTATAATTCTTAAATGTCCCTAGTCGAATTTTATAGTTCATATATGACAACAATAAAGCGTTGAGACTAGTATATTGATTGACTGATGATCACATCTCATTGATCATTAATATACGTGATATTAAAGTCAAGATATAAATACGTATTGGAGAATACCGTATTGGGCTGACCCACCGTGATATAACTCCATGGAATATAATTAACAGTATCATGAGTTATTCTCATAGTGACAGTGATGTAATGGTCCTCAGACCTGAAATCTTTATAATTTTATTCGAGGATATTTTTGTTTTGATATCATCTAAAGTTATTTCGTAACAGAGTAACGATAAAGGTGGTTATTGGATACATCTCGAATCGAATGAAAATTATGAATGATCTAGATGGAATTTAACCCTACGATATATTCGTAGTGATATTCATGGGCCTCTTGATTAAGTGGGACTGTGAAATGCATGGCCGTGCTCAAATATTGATTTGTTTTAAAAGTCTACTCATCGATCAAGAAATACGGATTAATATTATAATGAGGATGATACGATCCATGCCTCTAGTTTGATCCTGGATATATATATATAGGTTAAAATGACTATATTACATTGATACAGCAGTCACAAAAGGATGTATCGAATCGTTGATCTTATTATAACTTGGGTAGCAGTGATGTATTGCTAGATGCTGCTCACTGTTTACAGTTTAAATAAGATTTAAATTGTTGCTAACATTATAATAACCTATCGGGTCACACACTTAGAACGTTATAAATGAAGAACATATATCGGGTAAATAAATTATCAAATTTGTTGATACTTTATATTGTACTGAAAAGGTATGCAAGTGATTCCTTAATAAATGGAGTATACTTGATTTTTTAAGGGTTTTTGACTACTCCCTTTATAAGATAAAGGAGGGCCGTCATTTTTTTTAATAAGACAGATCAAATAAATGAAAACCCTAACCCTACCTTTTCATGATACCCTTGGTATGGCGGCTAGCACCCAAATTCCTCTTTCTTCTTCGATTATGATCGAGAAGAGGCGCGTTCTTGTGGATTACCAATAGAGGGCCGGTGATTTGCTGAGCTTTTGGATTTGACACTCCATTCCCTTTTTCATCCGATTTGAATTCTTCGGACCTTCATGGATTTGGCTTGTAAGGTATGAATCTCTAACCCCAATTACTTTGCCTGTTCGATTTATAATTTTTGCATAGATCCTTCACTTTAATTTGTTAAAATGATAAATTGGATGACCGATTTGATCGATTGATTCCAACAATGGTATCAGAGCTAGTTTTTGCGAGAAATTATAAATTGAGCTGTGATTTTGGGTTTGCGTATGTTTGATTTCCTATACTATCAAAGATATTGAATCAATTGAAAATAGAATGTGATTCTGGATTTATTTATTGTCTATGATGAATTAGTTTGTTTTGAAATAAAATTGATTCTTTCAGATACGAATTGATATGAGATATCGATTCTAATAACTAGATCCATGTTTTAAGTGTTAAATCGATAGTTAATTTTAGGGTTTCGATCTGTTTTGTTACTCTAAAATTACTTGCAATGGTGTTGTATGATTTTGTTTTGAAATAAAACGTTGCATTCAAATCAAAATTAATATCAGATATTAATTCCTTTTTAAATAATGGATTTTGATCTATTATTAAACTTGAAAACCTGGAATTACTCTCAGGCAAAATATCTGTTTTATGAATAGACAGAGATGTTTATGCTATTAAAATCGTTTGATTAATGAACATATATAAACTGAATTTACCACACTGTTTCTTATCTTGATCAAATGATTCTATTGATTAATAGAATCAGAAAGATGATTTTCTTTTACTGAAATTGTTCATATGGAAATCTATTTAAAATATATTTTTTGGTTTTGTTCTTTAAACCTGAAAATAAAATCCAGATTTTGTTTGGTCCATGAACATTAAATATATGAATCTGTTATAAATTTAATTTTATGGTTTGGTTTTGAATCTGAATGTCATAATTTTGATTGATGATCAAATAGATGAATGCAAGATTCATAGTTGAAAGTATTTTGAGATTATGATGTTGACCATAACTTTATAATGGCTTTCAGACAATTATATATATTTTATGTTATATATAATTTTGTTATGACTTTAATCATTGAATGCAGATTCAAAACAGTTGTAAGGATTTCATATCAATAAAATTGATCTGTTTTTCTTATAACAAACCTGTAGTATATATATGTGTGTATATATATATATATATAGATATAGACATACAAATAAATATACATATATGTGTTTGTTATATTATGAGTTTTAAAATGATCAGTTTCTGAGTAAACTCTGAAATAATGCAGAAAATGGATTATGATTTAATATATGATATTTATTGAAAAACCACTTTCAGATCTTATATATATCATATCTGATGATACCAGACCTGAATACTGGGTTTAAACATTGCCTTTGTATGCACCATTTCATGATTGATTGGTTTTAAAATTATCTCTTTTGAACAATACATAATTTTAAACCAATCTGATTGGTTCTATTCACTTGTTTAAGGCAAAAAATTGATAATGAAACCTTTCAATATAATTTAGATTAACAGATTTTGTATTTCCTTGTGGTGGTATATATATACAGATATATATAAGACAATGGATAAAAATGAAACAGGTTTATATATGTATAAATGTAAAACTTATACATAATTGTCAAGTTGTGATAATATTAGTTCATAGATAGTAAAACATATGTTTGATATGTTCACGGACTTTTCTACATCAAGCCTGTTTTGTGAATTCAATTGCAAATATGATTTGCAATGATATATTCATATATAGTTTATATATATATATATATTATGTATGTCATGGTACATATACACTATCATCATACTGGATTGAACAATGTATTAAATCCAGAAATGATCACGGTTTTAACATTGGGCTTGACCCAATGATTAAAACCATGTGCATGTAATATGTTTTTCACTATATTCCTTTTAATTGAAAGTATCATTTTAGTTTTGAACTCAAAATGATATATGATGTACTGGATTTACATTCAGTAAATTGATGTGTATATTGTTAACTCATTACGTGTATGGCAAATTCATTGAATTTAATCTGGTTTATTTTCTTGGTCAAGTTACAATCGGGGTCACATATCTTTTAATTTTTGGCAGATATCATTATGTGGACTGTTTATATAATCTTCTTGTATTCTGGCAAATACATACATAAATCATTGTATATATGTATTTGTTAATACAATGTGTATATAGATACACTAATTGATTTTAGTTCATAAATCTGATCTGTAAAATGCTTTTTCACAGACCTTGACATTGAGATGTCATTTTCTGAAAATACCTTTAAGCTTATTTATATATGTGCAGGGTATCAATAATATCTTTTTTGATATTGTTTTATGTTTATAATGCTATTTCATCTCTGATTGGATTTCTTATCTGATTAAACTATTGTTTGGATAACTCAATAAACAGTGTTGTTATCCCTTTAGTGCTTTATCTTTAAAAACATTTAACGGTTGGTTTCATGATATTTGTTGAGTTCGGTTTAACTGAACGGAACTGATTAGTAGTATTGTGATTTTCTGAGTGGCATGCATCATTGTTTTACAAACTACAGTTCTTTTGGTTTTAGCAAAGCCTCATCACTTGTATATTTACTGCAAATACATTTGAACTGAACACTACAGCTATTTATAAATGTTGATTTATTGTTATAGAATGCCTGGATCATGATTTAGGCTATTACTTATATTTGTTTGCTGTTTTACCTAGCTGTAAAGCATTAAACTAATATATTGACCATTGATGAATGCATATAGATGTTGTATATACATACATTCAATGTACATATATATATATAAAAATTAAAGTATATATATTAAATACATATGATGCGTTTAATTTATACTAACTTAATAGTTTGAAAAACTGTTTTGATAGGGGATTGAAGCCGCGGCTGAAATTGTTTCAGCAAATGGGCAGATCCGTCACTCAGAGTTGGCAATAATGTCTCATTATAACACTACATATGTGATATGTCATTGTAATTATGTATATATACAAATGTATGTGTATGTATGCAATTTTATTATGTATACATTCGATGGAAATATAATTGAAGTGTGCTATCCATATATGATGTTGGTATGCACACTAATCTGCACTGTACATTGATGCACGATGGTTTTGCATTATAGAACCAGAGGGACATACATGTGTAATTGCTGTCTTTAGTTATTTATACTGTTCAGTTTTCATTGTTATATCTCACATGAATGAACCTGTAGCTCATTATGTTTGGTCAGTAAACTTATTATCATATCTCTTGCTAATGTAAGTTGGACTGTGTTTATGAATATGACCAGCTGATGGTTTTATTGGGGTCAATACTGATGTGTGCTTATTATATGTCGCACTGGCTAATCCCTTTTAATGGACCTACATATTGTTTTACATTTGCTTTGAAATTCTATATGAACTTCAAGTATGTGAATGACATATTTGATAATTTACAATAAAAAGGTTGTGTTAATTAAATTTTGAAATGTTCAAAATAAATAGGTGTACATCCCATTTTCATAATATTGAATTTATATATATGTATTCCATATTTTAAATTCAATTTATATTATGAATATAAAATACATATATTTTGATATATGTAAGTAACTCTGATATTGTTCGCCACTACGAGTTATAAATTCCTTTTAAAGCAAATTATTTTGTTATATTAAGTCATGGTGATGTCTTCCAATAATATACTCAACGTAACACCCCGAAAATTCTATAACTGTGAAATTCATGAATTAAAGTATAATCAAATTCAAATCAAAGAACCAAGGGAAACGGGATACGCCATTGCGTTCGTCTCGGAAAAATACGCGAAATAGAGTCCGAGTTTTCGAAAAACGGAGTCCGTATGAAGAAGATATGGCCTTCGGAAGTTTTGAATCAAATTTAAAATTCAAACAGAATAAAATAATTAAAAATGGGGCCCAGTGGGCCAGGGCAGATAAACACCCGCCTAGCCACCCAGGTTGACTGGGCTGTCGACCTGGGCTACCCATGTCGACAGGGCTGTCGACAGCCCTGTCGACAGGGGTATCGACCTGGTCGAGCCCAGTCAACCTGGCTGGCCAGGTCTGTGTTTGGTCGAATTTCTGTGGTCTGCTTTGTCATTAGGGCTAGGTGGCGGGTTTTTATTGGTCTCTCTTCCTAATGAATGGCTACGATCTAACCTAGCAACATCAATGGTCCTAATAAATTCCTAACCTCTATATAAACAACCCTAGACTAAACCCTAATCTATTCATTCAAAATAAGATTATAGCCGCCATGTTGCTGAGGAACGACAAAGAGTAGCCGCCGACTAGAGAGAGAGTTAGGAATAAAGTTCTAAGCCTAAAGCAATTCAAGCAACCTAAAGCCAATCAATTCAACAAAGAAATCGTATTAGAGAATTCGCCCCAACCATTGTAAGTAGAGTATTACTTTGGTATGAATAAACAATTGCGTTGATGTGTATGCTTGAATTGTGGCAGTAAAAGTAATTCATACTTATGCGTTCTTATCAATTTGTATACGTTTGGATATTCTTGAATTATGTTATTCATGTTATAAAGAACTACATGCGGTAGTTCTATGCAAATACACGTTTGGAATATTGCGCAAATTATATAATCTATGTTGAAGCTACATGTATGTAGTTGAGTGAAATTCATGCAAGTTTGGGGCTTTGTTATTATGTCGTCATGATGTATATTTTGTATAAAATCATTTTGCAAGCAATTGAGACAAGTTTGGTTGTTATAGTTCATATGAAACTATGTTGGAATTTTGACACCATAATCCATGTATTAAGTCATGCTTTTGCAAAACTTATGAATATGGCTAGGTTATGAATGATATTTGGCATAATTGAAATCTATGATTAAGTCTATTTTGTTTAAAGGAATTATATAATGACATATGTGAGACATGGCTAAGTTAGACACACAAAAATCCCTTTTTGCAAGTTAAAAGCAAAAACCATGATTAGGAATATTTATGCATAAGTATACCATCGTTATGTGATTAAATCATGATTAAGTTGAACTATGCTTTTGTGTTAGTAACAAAGTATCCTCTTTGTAAACATGTAGAAACCTTATGAACATGACTTGTTTATATTTACGCCATGAACAAATTTAACTATACCTATGCCATGTTTATGTTTGATATTATGTCATGCTTATGTTTGACATCATGGCATGCTTATGCTAGAAATATTTATGCCATGCTTATGTTTGACATTATGCATAAATAAGAATATAGGTTCATGTTGCAGTTAAACCTATGCAAGTTCACATGCTTTGATTCATGTCACCTATGTTACCACTATGCAAGTACACCAGTTTCTATTATATATTTCCAACGTCATATGCAAGTTCATGCGCTCACCTTCCCCTCTTTGTGTATGTAATCACGCTTTAAGCCTCCCCTTTTCGCATGGCTAAATTGGGCTTTAAAAGGCTAAGCCCAATATATATAAACGGACGTGTAAAACGGGGGAAAATAACGTTGGGTTAAAAATTACTAATGAATGAAAACTAAAGTAGAAGGGCCCAAATTCAAGTATGGGTTGGGCCCGTGATTGGTGTAACCTTTACACCATTAACTTAATAATGGGCCGCAAATATTTACATGTAAATAAAGAAGAATGACAAGATATGTAAATGTAGAAAATACGATGTGTTTAACCCGAGGTTGGATTGAGTTGTGATGTAAACCTGCCCGGAACCGCCCGGCTGTCCAGTAGTCACAACAATACCTATCCAATATGGGAGGTTAAACATGGAGCCCAGCAAGGACCCGAGGTTAGACTGAGTTATGGCGTAAGACTGCCCGGAACCAACCGGCAACAGGCAGCCACAACAATACCTGTCTAATATGAGAGGTCAGGGCCTTAAAAAGACAATTAAGGCTGAGTCAGGATTGTTAGGATTAAGTGGACTAAAGACTTAATCAAAATGGAACATGCTAAACTAAACGGACTGGTGGGGGTTAGGTTAGAAAACACTTAACCAACTTAGCATGTTGGCTAGAGATAGAAAACCTAGTAACGGGGGACCCTTTTCAGCAGTAACCCTAAAAGGTGTATCAGGATACCCTGAAACTAGGCAGGGTGGGGCACGATTACTGGGCTGATTGTAAGAGGTCAAAATCGACGGCGGTGGTGTAGCAGTGTAGGTTCTAACGGAGTGCGGGCGTGCACACACTCCGGCGCAGAAAAATAAGGCACTGGACACCAGTAGCATACCTGTGCACTCTAAGGTTGTGTCGGGTTGCCACTATGGGACTTGATACACCCCATGGTGGGACCAGCATAGGTAACTACAGACATCGGGGGCCGTAAGACACATGTAACTATGCGAGTAGGAGCCGATCATCGTAGAATGGATCACATCACCCTGGTTATGGGGTGCAAATTGGAAACTAGTTTATATGGGTTCAGAGATTAACATGGGGTACGATAGTATATTCGACCCTAGACAACTTAACCAAGTTTATAGTGCATGCCCACTTCCTGTTTTACTTATCATACCCAGTTCTTTATTCATAGACAAAGTAGTACTAGACTTACTCAGGCTTTATGTCTGACTCTACTTTTCTTTCGTCTTCTTTTCTTCCGTTTCCCCCCCCAGGTCCTCAGGGAGGGAACACAGCAGCTTGACCAACCTCAACATCCAGCTTGAAGAAGAGAAATGTATTGCTTGGACTTTCCTGTTTTGAACTATGGCTTTGGACAATCCAGAATGGGGCTTTTCCAGTTTATCTATGTTGTATTTATGCTTCTTTAAATAATGTACTCAAGACAGATTATGAAAGTGTTATGTTATGTTTTTGGAGAGGATGTTGTTGTAACACGTATTTGACTTTATGAAATAAAATTTGTTGTTCTTCCGCTGTTTACAAATATGTGTTCTTATATCTGTCTTGTATATCTGTGACTTGTACTTATAAACCTCCACCAAAATTAGGGCATTCCCTTTGAGATTGACCCTAACGGAGGTGGGGTGTTTCACTTGGTATCAGAGCATAGGTTTACCAGATAAGATAAAAAGTTTTGAAAAATTCATTTTCAAAAAGGAAATTTAAAGAAGCATTTTTAAAGATAAAAATATTATTTTATTATAAAAAGGCAAAGTCCACTCCCCAAAGCCATAGGGTACTATCTCTTATCCTTCGTTTTGAACCTATCCTTTTTGTTTCAGCATGTCCGAAGATCTTAACTTGCCGGAAGGGGTACCCATACCTGGTTGGTTTAGACGGTTCTTAGAAGCTAGGGCCACTCAGCCAGGTCCTACCGTTCCTCCTCCCCCAGCTGCAGGAAATCATCCAGCTGCAGCAGCGCCTCTTCCTCCACCTCCCCCGCGGGGAAACACGTTTGCTAAGATATGTAAAGATTTTAAAGCTATGGGAGGAAGGGATTTCCATGGAACTGAGTCCTTCGTGGCAGCTAGGAATTGGCTGAAAGAAACGGAGGACCTATTCATCATCTTTGAGGTAGAGGATAGACAAAAAGTACAACTGGCGGTGTGGCTATTGAAGGGCGAGGCTTCCTACTGGTGGGAAGTCACTAATGCTGAAAGACCAGTGGAGACGTGGGAGGACTTTAGGGCAAGGTTTGAGACCAAATTTCTCTCAGATGCGGAAAGAAGTTTGCAGTTGGAAAAATTCTTATTTCTTAAGCAAGGAGACAAGACTGTCAGAGAATATGTGAATCAGTTTGATGAGCTGGCTAGGTTTGGACTTGACCTAGTCAACACCCCGCACAAGAAGGCTCTCCGTTTCGTCAAAGGGTTAAATGAGCCATTACACAGTTTGGCCATGACCCATATACCCATGGGAGCCACGTATGAAAGATTGGTGCAAATGGCATTGCTTAATGAAGAGGATAAGGGCAAGAAGGAGACAAAGGCAGAAAGCTCTCAAGGGAAGAAAGAGGGTTTGCAGCCTAAGAAGACAGACTTTAAGAAAGGCGGGAAAGGCAACAAGGAGAAGAGGAAGTGCAATTTCTGTGGCAAAGTGGGGCACTTAGTAAAGGACTGCCGGAAAAAGAAGGCCAAGGAGAATGGTGGGTGCTTTTCATGCGGTCAGACAGGCCACAGGGCTAAGGACTGCCCAAGGAAACAAGGGCAGGGGCAGGGGGCTGGATCCACCTCAGGGGCACAGGTTCATGTGCTAGAAGCGCCACCTTTGCAACAGCGAGGTATAAATACTTCTGTAGAAAGTGTAGTTTAACTTTATGATCACCCCGTTCGCACTTTATTTGATTCTGGCGCATCACACTCCTTTATCTCGTCTGCTTTAGTAGAATCTCTACACCTAAAAACTAGTTTGGTAGAGGACCCCTTAATTGTTTCAAACCCAATTGGGGGCCCAGCTCATTTGACTATGATCTGTTTGGATTTGAAAATTTCTATTCTAAGTGTAGAATTCCAATGTAGTGCCTTTGTTTTGGGCTTTTCGGGGTATGGTTTGATTTTGGGTATGGATTGGCTATCCCGTAATGGGGCCATCCTTGATTGTGAGAAAAGGGTTGTTAGGCTCCTAACCCAGCTCGGTAATACTTTGGAAATTTCTTGTAATCCCTCGTATGCGGTTATGCTTAGTTATTTTGAATCGCTAGATGCCTCTGTTGAAAATTTGCAATCAGTTAGAGTGGTCCGGGAATATCCGGATGTCTTCGAAGAGGTGAAGGGCTTGCCTCCGAAGCGGGAGATAGACTTCCGCATATATCTTGTAGATAATGCAAAGCCCGTTGCGTTGCCCGTTAGACATATGGCTCCACGAGAAAGGAAAGAGCTCAGTAAACAGATTAAAGAGCTTCTAGAAAAGGGGTTCATTAGGAGGAGCATTTCAGAAAGGGGCGCTCCGGTGGTGTTCGCTACAAAGGCGGATGGTTCACTCCGTCTATGTGTTGACTATAGGGAGCCCAACAAGCTAACGAAAAAGAATAGGCACCCTCTCCCTAGAATTGACGATTTATTTGACCAGCTTGTAGGAGCGTCTGTTTTCTCCCAACTCGATTTAGCAACCGGTTTTCATCAGCTAAGGGTGGCTGAAGATAGCATCGATAAAACGGCTTTCAGAACCCCAGACGGCTTCTTTGAATGGCTTGTCATGCCTTTCGGCTTGACAAATGCACCTGCTTACTTCGTGGACCTCATGAGTAGGGTATTTAGAGATTTCCTCAACAAATTCGTAGTGGTCTTCGTAGATGATATCCTTATCTTCTCAAAGAGTGAAGAGGAACATGCTCAGCACTTAAGGGAAATCATGGAAACTTTGCGAGTCCATCAACTAAAAGCCAAATTCTCCAAATGCCACTTTTGGAGAGAAGAGGTGAGGTTCCTTGGGCACATAGTATCCAAACAAGGGTTAGCGGTGGACCCTGCGAAGGTAGTGGCGGTACAGGATTGGAAGACACCAAGGAATGCAACTGAAGTCCGAAGCTTTCTAGGACTAGCTGGTTTCTATCGAAAATTTATAAGGGATTTTGCGAAAATCTCAGCTCCGCTCACGAAATTGACTAAGAAGAATCTAGTGTTCAATTGGGATTTGGATTGCGAGTTTGCTTTCCAACGACTGAAAAGGGCTCTCACAACAGCCCCAGTTTTGACGCTGCCAGATGGGAGCAAGATGTTCACTGTTTATACGGATGCATGTGGGACAGGGCTAGGCGCCGTCTTAATGCAAGAAGGAAGGGTAGTAGCTTATGGCGGGAGGCAATTGAAGGTGCACGAAAAGAACTACCCAACCCACGATCTCGAGTTAGCCGCCATCGTCTTTGCACTCAAGTCTTGGCGACACTATCTCCTGGGTGAGAAGTTCGAACTTTACACTGACCATAAATCGTTGAAATATCTTTTCTCGCAGAAGGATCTTAACTTGAGGCAACAAAGATGGATGGAGTTTCTTGCCTCGTACGATTTCGAAATCTCCTACACTCCGGGCAAAGGCAACGTAGTGGCAGACGCGTTGAGCCGAAAGAAATTGACCCTAAGCCCATTGTTTGTTGAAAGACAAAGCCTAGAGTTTATAGCCAGCTTCGACTTTAGGCCTTCCTCCGATTTCGTACCAGGCTTGCTAGCATCTCTCGAAGTGCGCCCAACTTTAGTGGATTCGGTAGGGGCAGCACAACGTGAAGACCCTCAGCTTGTGGAAATAATCGATAGGCTAATTAGGGGTGCGACTTCAAGTCACCTCAACAGATACTCCATTGACGATAAGGGTGTACTAAGGCGAGACGGAAGACTATGCGTCCCACAGACAAACGATTTAATAAAGAAGGTTCTCGAAGAAGCACATCACTCCAAGATGACGATACACCCAGGCGGAGATAAAATGTACAAAGATATAAAAAGGACTTTCTTTTGGAACGGCATGAAAAAGGACGTGGCAGAGTTCGTTTCCAAGTGTATGGTGTGCCAACAGGTTAAGGCGGAACAGAAAAAGCCTGGCGGACTGCTACATCCTCTGGAGGTCCCGCAGTGGAAGTGGGATAGCATCTCAATGAACTTCATCGATGGGCTGCCTAGGTCTAGGAGAGGCAACACTAGCATTTGGGTAATAGTGGATAGGCTTACTAAAAGCGCCCACTTTTTACTAGTCAAAAGTAAGAGAACTGCCTCATCCCTAGCATCACTTTACCTAAAGGAAATCGTTCGACTCCATGGAATACCATCTAGCATTGTTAGTGACCGAGACCCCATCTTCACCAGCGAGTTTTGGCGGAGTCTGCAAGAAGCAGTAGGAACGCAGTTATGCTTGAGCACGGCCTATCATCCGCAAACCGACGGCCAAACAGAGAGAGTAAACAGAGTTTTGGAAGACCTTTTGAGGTTATGCGTCCTCGACTTCGGAGGGACATGGGAAGACCACCTTCCTTTGGTGGAATTAGCCTACAACAACAGCTATCAAGCAACCATAGGTATGGCGCCCTTCGAAGCTTTATATGGAAGACCGTGCCGATCGCCCACTTGTTGGTGGGAATCCACGGATAAGCTTATACTTGGACCAGATATGATCCGAGAGACTTCAGAGAAAGTAGACTTAATACGAAGAAGGATGAAGACGGCCCAAGACAGACAAAAGTCCTATGCCGACAAGAGGAGAACCGACCTTGAATTTGAAGTAGGAGACAGAGTTTTTCTCAAGGTATCACCACTAAAAAACGTTGTTCGTTTTGGAACCACAGGAAAGCTAGCGCCAAGATTCGTAGGGCCATTCCCTATTATTGAGAAGATTGGGAAAATGGCCTATAGATTAGAGCTACCCGAGAAGTTGGCTGGAGTCCACAACGTCTTTCACGTTTCACATCTCCGAAAATGTCTACATGAGTCTGCTGAAGTGGTAGAGCCAAATATACTCGAAGTGGCCGAAGTGGAACGCGAAGCAACCATAAGAAGAGTTCCAACCCGCATCGTAGGAACGGAAGTGAAGAAGCTACGCAACCGCGAAGTCAAGCTCGTCAAAGTCCAGTGGAGCGACGCCGAGGGAGACGCGACTTGGGAAACTGAAGCTAGAATCCGCGCTGCCTACCCTTTTCTGTTCGAGGGTACATCCTTGATCTTTCCTTTTCCTTAAGTTGCGCTTTTATCTATCTTTTTAGGTATATTTCCTCGACCTTATCCTTTAGGTAGAATCTTTTTGGATGGAAACATGTAGTTGAAACATGTTATGTATGAATGGTTGCAAGTGGTTGCAAGTGATTGCTAGTGGTTGCTCGTGGTTGCATATACACACACAATCTAGGTTTTAGATCGGCTCAGTCACTTCATATTGCATATGCATATATGTTTGCGTTCGTATATGGTTGAACTTTAATGTGTTGTCATGTGGATGTTGCATTTGTATTGAATGATTGTGCACTCATGTAGAATCAAGAATAGGAAAATTTGCATACATAATGGATTCATGGCACCTACATAATTCGCATTAAGGAGGTCAACTGAATCAGTAGACCGCCTGATTTTGCATTAGATAAGTACATGTATACACACACACTTCGCATATGATCATGAAGCATTAGAAGTCTTTTAAGGACAATGGATGCTCGTGTTTGATGGATGAGTAGATGGATGATTGGATGTTAGGATATACATTCCTCCTAACTTGAAGATTTCGGGGACGAAATCCTTTTAAGTGGGGGAGAATGTAACACCCCGAAAATTCTATAACTGTGAAATTCATGAATTAAAGTATAATCAAATTCAAATCAAAGAACCAAGGGAAACGGGATACGCCATTGCGTTCGTCTCGGAAAAATACGCGAAATAGAGTCCGAGTTTTCGAAAAACGGAGTCCGTATGAAGAAGATATGGCCTTCGGAAGTTTTGAATCAAATTTAAAATTCAAACAGAATAAAATAATTAAAAATGGGGCCCAGTGGGCCAGGGCAGATAAACACCCGCCTAGCCACCCAGGTCGACTGGGCTGTCGACCTGGGCTACCCATGTCGACAGGGCTGTCGACAGCCCTGTCGACAGGGGTATCGACCTGGTCGAGCCCAGTCAACCTGGCTGGCCAGGTCTGTGTTTGGTCGAATTTCTGTGGTCTGCTTTGTCATTAGGGCTAGGTGGCGGGTTTTTATTGGTCTCTCTTCCTAATGAATGGCTACGATCTAACCTAGCAACATCAATGGTCCAAATCAATTCCTAACCTCTATATAAACAACCCTAGACTAAACCCAAATCTATTCATTCAAAATAAGATTATAGCCGCCATGTTGCTGAGGAACGACAAAGAGTAGCCGCCGACTAGAGAGAGAGTTAGGAAGAAAGTTCTAAGCCTAAAGCAATTCAAGCAACCTAAAGCCAATCAATTCAACAAAGAAATCGTATTAGAGAATTCGCCGCAACCATTGTAAGTAGAGTATTACTTTGGTATGAATAAACAATTGCGTTGATGTGTATGCTTGAATTGTGGCAGTAAAAGTAATTCATACTTGTGCGTTCTTATCAATTTGTATACGTTTGGATATTCTTGAATTATGTTATTCATGTTATAAAGAACTACATGCGGTAGTTCTATGCAAATATACGTTTGGAATATTGCGCAAATTATATAATCTATGTTGAAGCTACATGTATGTAGTTGAGTGAAATTCATGCAAGTTTGGGGCTTTGTTATTATGTCGTCATGATGTATATTTTGTATAAAATCATTTTGCAAGCAATTGAGACAAGTTTGGTTGTTATAGTTCATATGAAACTATGTTGGAATTTTGACACCATAATCCATGTATTAAGTCATGCTTTTGCAAAACTTATGAATATGGCTAGGTTATGAATGATATTTGGCATAATTGAAATCTATGATTAAGTCTATTTTGTTTAAAGGAATTATATAATGACATATGTGAGACATGGCTAAGTTAGACACACAAAAATCCCTTTTTGCAAGTTAAAAGCAAAAACCATGATTAGGAATGTTTATGCATAAGTATACCATCGTTATGTGATTAAATCATGATTAAGTTGAACTATGCTTTTGTGTTAGTAACAAAGTATCCTCTTTGTAAACATGTAGAAACCTTATGAACATGACTTGTTTATATTTATGCCATGAACAAATTTAACTATACCTATGCCATGTTTATGTTTGATATTATGTCATGCTTATGTTTGACATCATGCCATGCTTATGCTAGAAATATTTATGCCATGCTTATGTTTGACATTATGCATAAATAAGAATATAGGTTCATGTTGCAGTTAAACCTATGCAAGTTCACATGGTTTGATTCATGTCACCTATGTTACCACTATGCAAGTACACCAGTTTCTATTATATATTTCCAACGTCATATGCAAGTTCATGCGCTCACCTTCCCCTCTTTGTGTATGTAATCACGCTTTAAGCCTCCCCTTTTCGCATGGCTAAATTGGGCTTTAAAAGGCTAAGCCCAATATATATAAACGGACGTGTAAAACGGGGGAAAATAACGTTGGGTTAAAAATTACAAATGAATGAAAACTAAAGTAGAAGGGCCCAAATTCAAGTATGGGTTGGGCCCGTGATTGGTGTAACCTTTACACCATTAACTTAATAATGGGCCGCAAATATTTACATATAAATAAAGAAGAATGACAAGATATGTAAATGTAGAAAATACGATGTGTTTAACCCGAGGTTGGATTGAGTTGTGATGTAAACCTGCCCGGAACCGCCCGGCTGTCCAGTAGTCACAACAATACCTATCCAATGTGGGAGGTTAAACATGGAGCCCAGCAAGGACCCGAGGTTAGACTGAGTTGTGGCGTAAGACTGCCCGGAACCAACCGGCAACAGGCAGCCACAACAATACCTGTCTAATGTGAGAGGTCAGGGCCTTAATAAGACAATTAAGGCTGAATCATGATTGTTAGGATTAAGTGGACTAAAGACTTAATCAAAATGGAACATGCTAAACTAAACGGACTGGTGGGGGTTAGGTTAGAAAACACTTAACCAACTTAGCATGTTGGCTAGAGATAGAAAACCTAGTAACGGGGGACCCTTTTCAGCAGTAACCCTAAAAGGTGTATCAGGATACCCTGAAACTAGGCAGGGTGGGGCACGATTACTGGGCTGATTGTAAGAGGTCAAAATCGACGCCGGTGGTGTAGCAGTGTAGGTTCTAACGGAGTGCGGGCGTGCACACACTCCGGCGTAGAAAAATAAGGCACTGGACACCAGTAGCATACCTGTGCACTCTAAGGTTGTGTCGGGTTGCCACTATGGGACTTGATACACCCCATGGTGGGACCAGCATAGGTAACTACAGACATCGGGGGCCGTAAGACACATGTAACTATGCGAGTAGGAGCCGATCATCGTAGAATGGATCACATCACCCTGGTTATGGGGTGCAAATTGGAAACTAGTTTATATGGGTTCAGAGATTAACATGGGGTACGATAGTATATTCGACCCTAGACAACTTAACCAAGTTTATAGTGCATGCCCACTTCCTGTTTTACTTATCATACCCAGTTCTTTATTCATAGACAAAGTAGTACTAGACTTACTCAGGCTTTATGTCTGACTCTACTTTTCTTTCGTCTTCTTTTCTTCCGTTTCCCCCCCCCCCCAGGTCCTCAGGGAGGGAACACAGCAGCTTGACCAACCTCAACATCCAGCTTGAAGAAGAGAAATGTATTGCTTGGACTTTCCTGTTTTGAACTATGGCTTTGGACAATCCAGAATGGGGCTTTTCCAGTTTATCTATGTTGTATTTATGCTTCTTTAAATAATGTACTCAAGACAGATTATGAAAGTGTTATGTTATGTTTTTGGAGAGGATGTTGTTGTAACACGTATTTGACTTTATGAAATAAAATTTGTTGTTCTTCCGCTGTTTACAAATATGTGTTCTTATATCTGTCTTGTATATCTGTGACTTGTACTTATAAACCTCCACCAAAATTAGGGCATTCCCTTTGAGAGTGACCCTAACGGAGGTGGGGTGTTTCACTCATCACTATCCAAAATCACTGGTTGTAACTTACGCCAAAGGGTTGTGCACCTTTTATTTTGGTTATATGCGATGGAGTAAAATGTGGTGCTCCAACCTATTATTGGGTCTGACTTAACTAGGCTGCATAATACGATTACGGCCTTAGAGACAAAAGCATGAATTATTCTATATATATTTTGAGCAAATGAATAATACTGAACAAAATGTTCAACATGCGATCCAAAAATTATATAGACGATATAATTGACATAAGATGTCTACCTAAAAGGTTGTGTTTTGGGTTTAGCCAAAGCTGGGTCAAGGCATGACTAGATATGGATCTTGGAACACCATTATATGTATATAATGATATACATATATAAACAGAGGGATGCTAATTTGAGTGGGAGCATATTTTAGTTTAAATTATATATTAATATTAATATAAATGTTGATTGTCAAAATTTGTATTTATATTAAATAAAAATTAAAGAATCAGTTATTATTATCTATTGTTTAAATAATAAATAACCCGATAATTTAATTTAATCCTTAAGAAGGATAAATTGAATTAAATCAAATTTCTTGACTGACATTGAAATTTGAGGATTGTCCTCAAACAATTAAAATATAATTGTTCTAACAAATATAGAGGATCTAAAACCAAAGTTAAAGTATGACTTCGACTGAATAATACATAATTGTTATAATAATCTACTTATACGTTCCTAGTATTAGATACTAGATATAAATCACATAAATGTATGTTGATTTAAAGAAATTGCAGAATAAGTAGAAATCTGATAAAATGACAAGTGGACATACGAATGGAAATGAAACAAAAGTTGCTGGATTATCCATAGAAAGTTGATTCTTATTGTGTTTACTGGCTTAATAAAATTAATAAAATAATTGTTATTATGAAATTCCATTTAAAATAAATGTTATTGTAACGACCCGTAATTTCTACATATTTATTCGGGCTATTTTAATTATAATAATTATTTAAATTATTTAAATTATTGATTTGTGTTTAAATAAGGGAATTTGACCATTTTGAATTGAATATTCAGATTATAATAAGAAAATATTAACGGTTTTATATATGTATTGAATATTTGTTTAACCCAAATTTTTGAATATCAAGTTGGAATTTTGTCTTGATCTCATTTGAATATACTCGGGTTTTTTTTAGGTTATTTTTTTTTTCAACTGTTTGAATGTTGGTTATACTATATAGATATTTTATAAATTTAAAATAGTCGGGATTTACAAGGTAAATATATATATACATATATATATACGATTAAAGTTTACACGATAGCTATTTCCATAAAATCACAATTTCAACAAATAGCGACATATGAAAAGATGAAAGTGTAGATCCAAAGGAAACAAACAAGTATCTATATATTAAAGAGATAAAAAGAAAACAAACAAGAAATGCACAAGGAGTACGGTTCGACAAAAGGATGACTAACATGAATATCAATTCTTCCCATGGAAATAGCATATCAACAGTGTAATGAAAAGATAAAACAACTAATAGAACCAGTAACATCTTGATGTATAATAATTTTTTTTAGGTACAAATCAGTACAAAACATTCGGCCATTTCACCAAAACAATATATACACAACAACTTGTAACAAGAAATTTGGACAACAAAATCTACACTGCCTAGGCACCACTGTCCATTACGACTTTTCAGCACCATTATCATCAGGAAATCAACCTAGGAAGGAAAATAAAAATAGCTATTAATAGCTAGGACATATATATATTGATGTGTATAAAGTGGGAAGATCTGAAATCAAAGAAAAAGAGAAGAAACAATGGATTCAACAGCAAATCATAAACAGTAAAATAACACTAATAAGAAAAGAAAAAAAAAAGAAAAAAAAAGTGAGACAGTGGATCAGCCGTGTAACAACATATACGAATAGTGATGCAACAACTCAAAAACAGCTAAGATATATAGCCTAACAGCTAGGATAACAAAACATGTTCATACATCCAATCCAAACAGCTAAAAAGAAAAGAAAGAGAACTGAAAATATGACTAGAACTGGCGTGTACATGTTTGTACAATACATGACAAATTCTCGGCATGGATTGATACAGAAATACACCACATGAACAGCTAGAGAAAATAGGTAATGCACAGCTAAATGAATAGCTCAACAACTAAAGAAAAGACATGAACAGCAAAAAGAAAGCGAGATCATAAAATCTATATAGCCCAGAAAGACAAGACAATTCATAACTAAAGAAAACCAGGGGATGTAAACTGATCAGTGAATGTGTTGGAAGAAACTAATATCTATATTGGTATACACAAGATAGGTATGGTCAAAATCCAACAACATACCCACATGTATATACAGTAAAAATCTTCAGGAATAAACAACTAAATGGTGTACAATATGAACTGACAAATGTGAATAAACAAATCATGGGTCATGACCTCACCTAGTCTACATACTCACACAGTTTGGATTTTGCAGGATTTGCACATGAAGAATCAATGCAAATCTGCATCTTCTCCTATCAAACGTCACACACAAAACCATATTCAATCACCAACAGTTGTGATCTCATAGCTAAAGGTAAACGCCTAAAATCTAGTAACAACTAAGCCTATAAACCATATGATTCGAAAACACAGTAAAACCCCAAGTATAAATATACAAGCAAAGTGATGTAGTTGCCACAACAAATCAGGTCCACACAGCAAGGGAAAACCGAATTCAAATCCACCAACAAAAATCAAAACAGAAATTTTATTTAATTAGAGAAAAAATTACTTAGCTGTCGGGATGAAGGGCCTGGAAGGAGATCACAACAGAGGATCTGGTGTGAGTTTGTGACGGCGTAACAGCGGGAAGGATCCCAGACGATCGAATCTAGTGACTGTCGTTATTTTGAGGATGGTGGAGCATATAGTTGCTGGTCGGAAGCAAAGGGGGGTCGGAATAGGAGCTTGGAAGGTGGCATCTCGGGTGAAGCCGAGGGTGTGGAGTCCGGTGATGGCAGGTGGCGGCGGCGAGGATGTAAAGGGATGAAGGGTTTTGTTTTCCTCCATTTTTTGGTGGCGGCAGAAGTTTCGAGATAATGAGGGTTTGTTAGAGGATCCGATGCTTTTAATTTGAGTGACAAAGGGATGGGCTTGTTAACCCTAAACGGGCTGGACATAAAGAAGGGTATGGCCCAAATTGTTTTATATATTAGTTTAGTTTAATTTAAAGAAGTCTAAATTAGTGTGTATTAGTTGATTTATTAAAGGATTTTAATTAAAGTAAGTTAATTAAATTAGTGAAACATAAAAACCATTTCATACCATTACCTTGCGGGTCTAAATAGTCGTGTTATTTTCGTTAATCAAACGTAATTAATTATTTGTTTCATGTAATTTAGTGTTAACAAATTAGAGTTTATCGTTTTAATTAACGTAATTAATTTAATCAGAATGTGGGGATTAAAGGAAATTAGTTAGAGTGTGTATAACGAGGTAATTAGTTCAATTAAATAGAATTAGTTTATTTAATTTATAACTAAAGATTGAATTAATTTAACAAAGACATTAATATTCAAATAATTATAACTCTTTCATATATGGGCAGAAATGGGGCAAAACAACTCGTGTTACGATCGAGACCACAAGCAGAACAAAACCAGGACAAAGATGGAGACAGTGAGAATCAAAAGGTGAGTTAATTCTCACACCTTCTGGAATCATGTGATGTGGTACATTCACAGTAAAATATAATTTGCAGTTAACAGTTTAAATTGACTGATTGGATGCGATGGATGCAAAGTGGTTGTTGTTTGATTGGTTGCAGTTATTTATTTAATTAGTATAACTGTATTCGACTGACATCTGTGATGCAGAGAAGGACAGGTTGGAGGAATCCGACCGGATTCCTCAAATAAACTATATTTTTGGTTGTTGTGCATATACATGAATTGTTTGCTTTGACTGACACCAAACCCTGTTTGTGTGTGATGGTTGAATATATATTCATCGGTGTTGTGTTTAAAAATCAGCCGGCAGTGTTGATTTGGTAATTGACAGTGAATGGACTAAAAAGTACTGTTTTAACCGTCGCTCGACTGTTAAGTGAATTGACGTGGTTGTTGAAGTTATAAATTTATTTATAACTAGATTAAAGTTATTCAATTATTTTATCTAAGTATTTAAAGTGGAAAATTATAAACAAATATTTTTAACCGAGTTAAAGGAAATTATTCAGGTGTTCTAGACCAGTTGTAAAAGTGGGAACCCAAGGGATTTACCTACGAGTGGGTAAAATGGGAAAATGGTTTTTACCAATTAAAGAGGTGATTTTAAATTAATTAATTTAAAAAGGGAAATGCGAAACGGGTTTACAGTTATTGTTTAACTACGATGTACGGTTGGCAGAATGAACCGTGTTTATTTAGAATTGGTAATAAAATTTTAATGGTAATTATTTTGTTTAATAACTGAGTTAATTATTTTGATAAAGTCAAGCATTTCTTAGCTAGCAATTAAGACAAGGGGTTTTTACTTAAAATCTAATAAAGAAGTGACAAGTTGGTGAGAATTTCAATTTAAAATTCAAATAAGATTGGTACAAAAGGGATTTATAAACCCAAATTCTAAAACAAGATTGATTAAAGGAGGGTTCAATTAACAAGTGGTTAATTGACATTAAAGTTGATAAGAAGGAAAGTGAGAGATTATAAGCAGATTTATGACTCGAGTGTTCAACCAACTTGGTAAATAAATTTGTAAGTGAGTGTAAAGATTTAAATAGGATTCTTATTTATTCATCAATTAAGTAAGATGGATTGGAATAAACTAAAGACATCCGAGGAAAAAGGGTTCATAAAGGAATTGGTAATCCAAGCGAGATGTACAAATAGAATTGGCAAGTGTTTGGGAAGATTTAAAATAATGTTTTTACCAAATGGTCAAATTAAATAAAGAGATTTGGCAAAGGGATTTCAAATGGAAGGAAAAGGGTTATCAACCCAGATTTGAATCAAGATGTTTAATGGAATTTGAATAGCCATGGCTAAGTGACGAACTAATATTATTCTGAGGTAAGAACGGGTCGACCAAGGTCTGAGAGGTAACTAAAATACCCCAACTTGGTTGGCTTTGCTATTATTTAGGAATGGTATTAGTCGGAGTGGGTAAAGGTGAGAAATTTGCTTTATCTTATATGAGGAGTATCAAACTCCGATGCTAGATTTGTAAATTTAATAATATGGCAATATCAGTTTAAAAAGGAATAAGAATAGTAATTTCAAATTATATCGAATATTCGTTATCCAATTTGAGTCGGTCGAATAAAGTATTTGAAGTAGAGTTAGTCAAACGTAATTATTTGAAAGAGTTTCCATTGCGTACGACTGCTAGCGTAATTCGCAGGGCTGCAGATAGCCTACGGCGATCAGATGTTTCCTGAGGAAATCAGGCGTAACCATTGTGATCGCTGCGATCTAGAGTCGAGCGAATGTAGTTAAGTCAAGTATTAATTAATCGATAGTAGTAATCAAGTCAAGAAATCGAGTTAAATAATTCGAGTTAGTCAAGTAGAGTTATTCAATCAAAGTAAATCAATCAGAGTTAATCAGAGTAAACTTGGTATATACATATATTTTAAAGAGGTCAAGTTGTGTCAAGTGCTGAAATAGGTAAACTGATGTTATTCACACATTTGTTATTCGATAGTTAAATCACCGACTATCGAAGTTGACCAATACGCTTGTTGGTATGGAAAGACCAGGATCGAATTCGAAAACCATTCCGACCAACAAATACATGTAGAGATCAGAAGATGATCGTGATGGAGCATTGAAGACTGTGGATTTTCATAAACGGAAGGACCGCTAATAATCTCTGGATCGTAACCAGAGATAAGCTGTGGTTCTGTCGTGATTGGGATCTACAGGTTGCAAGGACTTCTCGCTACTGATCCATGGGGTGATTCCTATTTGAGATGCAGTAGGAGAGTACCTTCGGTTCATCCTGTTCCTGGATAACTTGTATGGACGAATGTCTGATAGAGTATTTCCAAAGGAATTACATGCGTTGGTTTCTCCAAACATACGATAGTTGATGGCAGAGAAATGGTTATTCTCTACCCTGATAGCTAGAGTATGTTTGTGGACGTCAATCAAGTGTGATCTGGCGGATCTGACGATGTGGCATTCAAAGTGAATGATGGCCAGATGTTGGAAAGAGATTCTAGCCTCAAGCCTCATCAACCGGGAAATGACAAAAATCGGGCAGGCAGCATGGCTATGTGGGTCGCACCCATTAGGATGTATGATCACCTATCTAGAGAAATTCCTATTGCTTCTTTATCTATTCGATGCTGACCCTATTCGGGTGGCGGTTGCTGATCCCAACCGTCGGTGATATACATTCGATACACTCAAGCGAAATGAGTGGTCGGTCATGTGAGGGCCGGGTTGCAAGACGTTCTTGTTGAACCCAGTGTATTCGCCTCTAGAGATACACGTGCGGAAGGTGGACCCATACCTTGTCAAGTTGGAAATCCAATATCCAATAAGCGCCCGCGGTTTTGTTTTGTATACTATATATGGGGAGCGTGAGATGCAAGCGTTCCTCTAGATTGATATTTACTTGTATTTAGACATTATGATAATATCAGGTTAAGTTATGATTTCAAAAACTGTTTTGGGTTATAGTAAGGTAAAAACCGTCTGTGTTTATGTGTGGGCTGGTCTTACTATTATCCTTTGATTTCATAAAGGATTTTCCAAAGTTAAACAAGTGTGTGTTCTGTGAATTTATCACTGATAGTATTCCAGACTGACCCGGTGTATTTTGTTTTAAATCAAATGTGCTCGGGTCAGACCGAGTATGTTCCAGGTTAGGTTTCCGTTTGGAGTTTTACGAGCTAGAAGCAGGAGGCTTCACCGCTAGTTATATAAAGTTGTTATTCCGCTGTGTCTGATATATGTTGTACTCTGGTGATTGGTATGTATATACAGTTCTTTTGTATAAAGGTATTTGATATTATATTTTATTCGTTCCGCTGTGAGATTCTGATGTGTTCTTCTTCTTTCTTCTATTCTAATATTCTTTCTTTCTTTCCTCACCCTCTGATTTCTTTCTAAACCATCCAGTATTTTCGGTGCTTGAAGGATCGGTATGAGATACAGTTAAGGTATTTATGTCGATTTTCGGGGCCGAAAATCGCCGGGTCGTTACAGTGGTATCAGAGCTATTGGTTTAGAGATAACCTTGGCTCTGTGGTGTGACTCAATAGAGATGGGGTCAGCAGTACCCTAGATTGAGTTCGTATAGATATGTGAGAGAGCGTAATTGTATTTTGATATAATATTATTTTTGAAATTATTCTGCCTAATTTATTTTATATATAAAATAAAAGTAAAGGATAATATAGTATGGGCGAATTATTTGGATTGGTTGATGCTGATTTGAGTGATATGATGGATTGTGTTTTTGATTGCTTGAATATAAATCTGAACCTGAACTGACTTGGGTAAAAACCAATATGAAATAAATAATTAGAATGAATCAATCCCAATTCAATAAATTCGAATGGAAAATTAAAGGAATAAATGATAATTGTAGTCTTGTATGGATCAAACTGGGTATGAAATTGGTGGATATAAATATGTATGGTAGGGATGTTTCGAACAAGATTGACATTGGTTTTGGATACTAATGAAATTCCTTCGAGTTGAGAACAGGTGCAAAGGTGCCAGTTCGGTTTTAAAATCCATCAAAGAGGAAATTCTGGAGTTAATCAAATCCAGTTCGAATCGAGCTGAAGTATAACTGAGCAAGCTCGAATATAAATTATCGCTTATCGCGTGATATCGCTCGCGAAAAGGTACATCTATGCCAATATGGATTTTTTTTGGGTTTTGAGTTTGAATTTTGGATTATCCCAACTATGAGAGTCGATGTATACATATTTCTTGATTCTGCGATATTGCAGATGTTCCTCCGCACAGGGGAGGCTCTACCGAAATTTTTCCAAAATTCAAGGAGTTAGAAAATTTTTGGGAAATTCTTTTATTTGAAATAAATTGGTTTTAAAACCAATGGGGTCAGTTTGAAATTTAATTCGAGTTTTAAATTAAACAATTTTGAAAATATAATAATAGACGACACTTCTTCTACCTTAGCAATTTCGAGGACGAAATTATTTTAAGGGGGAAGGAATGTAACGACCCGTAATTTCTACATATTTATTCGGGCTATTTTAATTATAATAATTATTTTAATTATTTAAATTATTGATTTGTGTTTAAATAAGGGAATTTGACCATTTTGAATTGAATATTCAAATTATAATAAGAAAATATTAATGGTTTTATATATGTATTGAATATTTGTTTAACCCAAATTTTTGAATATCAAGTTGGAAATTTGTCTTGATCTCATTTGAATATACTCGGGTTTTTTTTTAGGTTATTTTTTTTCAACTGTTTGAATGTTGGTTACACTATATAGATATTTTATAAATTTAAAATAGTCGGGATTTACAAGGTAAATATATATATACATAAATATATACGATTAATGTTTACACGACAGCTATTTCCATAAAATAACAATTTCAACAAATAGCGACATATGAAAAGATGAAAGTGTCGATCCAAAGGAAACAAACATGTATCTATATATTAAAGAGATAAAAAGAAAACAAACAAGAAATGCACAAGGAGTACGGTTCGAAAAAAGGATGACTAACATGAATATTAATTCTTCCCATGGAAATAGCATATCAACAGTGTAATGAAAAGATAAAACAGCTAATAGAACCAGTAACATCTTGATGTATAATATTATTTTTTTAGGTACAAATCCATACAAAACATTCGGCCATTTCACCAAAACAATATATACACAACAACTTGAAACAATAAATTTGGACAACAAAATCTTCACTGCCTAGGCACCACTGTCCATTACGACTTTTCAGCACCATTATCATCAGGAAATCAACCTAGGAAGGAAAATAAAAATAGCTATTAATAGCTAGGACATATATATATTGATGTGTATAAAGTGGGAAGATCTCAAATCAAAGAAAAAGAGAAGAAACAATGGATTCAACAGCAAATCATAAACAGTAAAATAACAGTAATAAGAAAAGAAAGAAAAAGAAAAAAAAGTGAGACAGTGGATCAGCCGTGTAACAACAGATACGAATAGTGATGCAACAACTCAAAAAGAGCTAAGATATATAGCCTAACAGCTAGGATAACAAAACATGTTCATACATCCAATCCAAACAGCTAAAAAGAAAAGAAAGAGAACTGAAAATATGACTAGAACTGGCGTGTACATGTTTGTACAATACATGACAAATTCTCGGCATGGATTGATACAGAAATACACCACATGAACAGCTAGAGAAAATAGGTAATGCACAGCTAAATGAATAGCTCAACAACTAAAGAAAAGACATGAACAGCAAAAAGAAAACGAGATCATAAAATCTATATAGCCCAGAAAGACAAGACAATTCATAACTAAAGAAAACCAGGGGATGTAAACTGATCAGTGAATGTGTTGGAAGAAACTAATATCTATATTGGTATACACAAGATAGGTATGGTCAAAATCCAACAGCATACCCACATGTATATACAGTAAAAATCTTTAGGAATAAACAACTAAATGGTGTACAATATGAACTGACAAATGTGAATAAACAAATCATGGGTCATGACCTCACCTAGTCTACATACTCACACAGTTCGGATTTTGCATGATTTGCACATGAAGAATCAATGCAAATCTGCATCTTCTCCCATCAAACGTCACACACAAAACCAGATTCAATCACCAACAGTTGTGATCTCATAGCTAAAGGTAAACACCTAAAATCTAGTAACAACTAAGCCTATAAACCCTATGATTCGAAAACACAGTAAAACCCCAAGTATAAATATACAAGCAAAGTGATGTAGTTGCCACAACAAATCAGGTCCACACAGCAAGGGAAAACCGAATTCAAATCCACCAACAAAAATCAAAACAGAAATTTTATTTAATTAGAGAAAAAATTACTTAGCTGTCGGGATGAAGGGCCTGGAAGGAGATCACAACGGAGGATCTGGTGTGAGTGTGTGACGGCGTAACAGCGGGAAGGATCCCAGACGATCGAATCTAGTGACTGTCATTATTTTGAGGATGGTGGAGCATATAGTTGCTGGTCGGAAGCAAAGGGGGGTCGGAATAGGAGCTTGGAAGGTGGCGTCTCGGGTGAAGCCGAGGGTGTGGAGTCCGGTGATGGCAGGTGGCGGCGGCGAGGATGTAAAGGGACGAAGGGTTTTGTTTTCCTCCATTTTTTGGTGGCAGCAGAAGTTTAAAGATAATGAGGGTTTGTTAGAGGATCCGATGCTTTTAATTTGAATGACAAAGGGATGGGCTGGTTAACCCTAAACGGGCTGGACATAAAGAAGGGTATGGCCAAAATTGTTTTATATATTAGTTTAGTTTAATTTAAAGAAGGCTAAATTAGTATGTATTAGTTGATTTATTAAAGGATTTTAATTAAAGTAAGTTAATTAAATTAGTGAAACATAAAAACCATTTCATACCATTACCTTGCGGGTCTAAATAGTTGTGTTATTTTCGTTAATCAAACGTAATTAATTATTTGTTTAATGTAATTTAGTGTTAACAAATTAGAGTTTATCGTTTTAATTAACGTAATTAATTTAATCAGAATGTGGGGATTAAAGGAAATTAGTTAGAGTGTGTATAACGAGGTAATTAGTTCAATTAAATAGAATTAGTTTATTTAATTTATAACTAAAGATTGAATTAATTTAACAAAGACATTAATATTCAAATAATTATAACTCGTTCATATATGGGCAGAAAAAGGGCAAAACAACTCGTGTTACGATCGTGACCACAAGCAGAACAAAACCAGGACAAAGATGGAGACAGTGAGAATCAAAAGGTGAGTTAATTCTCACACCTTCTGGAATCCTGTGATGTGGTACATTCACAGTAAAATATAATTTGAAGTTAACAGTTTAAATTGACTGATTGGATGCGATGGATGCAAAGTGGTTGTTGTTTGATTGGTTGCAGTTATTTATTTAATTAGTATAACTGTATTCGACTGACATCTGTGATGCAGAGAAGGACAGGTTGGAGGAATCCGACCGGATTCCTCAAATAAACTATATTTTTGGTTGTTGTGCATATACATGAATTGTTTGCTTTGACTGACACCAAACCCTGTTTGTGTGTGATGGTTGAATATATATTCACCGATGTTGTGTTTAAAAATCAGCCGGCAGTGTTGATTTGGTAATTGACAGTGAATGGACTAAAAAGTACTGTTTCAACCGTCGCTCGACTGTTAAGTGAATTGACGTGGTTGTTGAAGTTATAAATTTATTTATAACTAGATTAAAGTTATTCAATTATTTTATCTAAGTATTTAAAGTGGAAAATTATAAACAAATATTTTTAACCGAGTTAAAGGAAATTATTCAGGTGTTCTAGACCAGTTGTAAAAGTGGGAACCCAAGGGATTTACCTACGAGTGGGTAAAATGGGAAAATGGTTTTTACCAATTAAAGAGGTGATTTTAAATTAATTAATTTAAAAAGGGAAATGCGAAACGGGTTTACAGTTATTGTTTAACTGCGATGTACGGTTGGCAGAATGAACCGTGTTTATTTAGAATTGGTAATAAAATTTTAATGGTAATTATTTTGTTTAATAACTGAGTTAATTATTTTGATAAAGTCAAGCATTTTGTTAGATCGAAATTTGGACCTAACACCCAAATTATTATGAGCAGTAGAGAATTTCGAATGAAGAACAAGGAAAAAGAAAATAACACTCAGAATTTATAGTGGTTCGGCGTTAACGAGCCTACGTCCACTTTATATGTTATTGATTATGCTTTAAAAGCTAATACAACAATGGTTTCTCTCAATATTTCAGTAGTTTGACAACAATGGCGGGTTTAGTCCTCAATATTGCCAAAAGGATCCCGAAAACTGCCAAGCTCTGGGCTATTTATAGCTGATTTTGTCAGGCGGATCGCGGACACGTGGCACGAGTCCCGAGAACTTCGGGTCGGATCGCCGCCGTTGGAGAAATGGTCAAATTAGCCGTTGTGGACAGGTGTCGTGATTTGCTTGAACATCGGATCGTGCAAATGGGGGAGAATAGGTCCAAGTGACGGTTAGGGACACGCGTCGCCAGATCCGTGCGATTCGGATCGCTGAAGACTAGCTCGTGCTTGAAAAGGTCAGAGGGTTCGCCATGCATCAGGAGATCGGATCGGTTCGCTTGGGATAACAACGTGAGTTTGGATCGGATCGTCCGGTTGTATCGTTTGCTAATGAGAAGGGGCGATCCGATATTGGGCGAGACGACGGTACGCGAATCGATCTTGGGCGAGACGATGGTACGCGAATCGATCTTGGGCGAGACGATGGTGCGCGATCCATTCCTTCATGTTCTTAGGTAATGTGGTTTCCTGCTTTCCTCTTACGAATGATCCTGGATGGCTTGGTCAAAAAGCGAGCCAACATTTTGCCCTCTCGAAGTATGTTTTATCGATGATGGAACATGCTTCGAAAATTCTCATTTACCTTCTCCTGAAGGGACGTAAATCAACAGTTGCATTGGTTCAAATCGAAACATGTATGAATCGGATCGCCATAGGGCGACACGGTCCGATTTGGTCATCTGCTCGTTTCGTGCCGAGTACCTAGGCCTTCGTGCGAAACGGGGCTTATTCTCCTTCGAGCCGTGTCGGGCTTTGAACTTTGTGGGCCATCGTTTCAAAGCGGCCCGTGGGCTTCTATGCGATTCCATCTTCGGATCGTGGCCTGCATGGTGCTTCGTGGACCGAATAAGACAAAGAAGGGGAGACAAACGGTCACCTTCTTTGCCTATATAAGCCGAACCCCTCCCCTTCATTCTCCTTCTTCTTTCTTTTCAACCGAATCGTTTCGCCTACATTATCCAGGAGCGAACCCGAATCTTTTGACCCTTTGAAAATCCGAGCATTCTTTCAAACCTTAGAAAGGTAACTCCACTAAAAGCATTCTTATTTGCGAACGCCGCTCTTCCTCGAATTTTCTTGACTGGAAACGGTGAGAATCCGTGCTTTTCTGACGAGATCATCAAAGTGCCATGGCCAAGTGATGTAGAGCTCGGGGTTCGAAGAAGGAAAGGAGAGGAGGAAAACGGAGGAGGAAGAAGAAGAAGACAGAAGGCCGTTTCGGTTCGTGGTCAAAGATGGAAGACGAACGCGAGTGGCAAGACGACAGATCGAGGTGGCCACGAATGGACGGATCGTGGGAGTCGCAACGGTTCATGAAGGGGCGAACCCTTCATCCGGCGATTCGATGGGGGGCGATTCCTATACTCCGCGAGTCGAAGAGGGGGGGCGATCCCTATGCTTTGCGATCCGTCCTACAGCTAACGATACGAAGAAATTTCAGACTTTAATCAATATCCTGCCACCATAAAACTTTGAACAGTTAGGCTAGAACTGCGACGTTGGACTTTCTGGACTAAATGACCTCATGATTCGACTGCATATGACGACTAACGACTTCTGATAACCTTGACTGCTTTCATGCTTTATTATTATTTTTAACATTGCGCACACACAAGCACATACACCGGCACTTGCACACACGGGGGACGGGTAGTGTTAATCTTATTGTTCATATTTTCTCGTCCTAGCAGCAATGTCGAACGATCACTCTTCCTCAAGATCCGTAGCAGAAGCGGAATTCGAGACTCCTGAACAGTATAATCCTCAAATTCCTCCAATCAATCCGGGAGGTGAAGATTCTGGATCTGAGTATGAAGCCACAGAATCAGATCCGACAGAAAGTACTTCATCCAGCAACAACTCTGAGTCTGACGAGCGAGCTCCGGACGAAATCCCCGGCGCAGTCGGGATAGATAAATTCTCTGATTCTTTAGCGTCCAAGCTTGACGAGATAAAACTCAAGAGAATCTGTTTAAGACACGGCATTCCTTGGGACGATGTCCTCACACCCGGAAGCGAAGATAAACCCCATCTAGCACCGGAAGGGTATATGGAGATTAGTCGAACAATGTGTCTAGTAGGAGCTATCCCTCCGTTCCCTCCGATTGCTATCGAAACTTTTAGACGACTAGGCATTGCTCCGATGCAGCTCCATCCAAACGCCTACGCATCGTTGTACACTTTGTACATTGCATATGCGGAGATCTTACATGCCGAACTTAAATTTAAAGATTTGACGTTCTTCTTTCTATTCAAGCACCGTTCTTTGGCAACTCCAAACTTCTCCTTCTTTGAGTCGGTGGCGAATAGGAAGGTTTTATACGATGTGTACACCAATATAGGGGATCCCAAATCAGACTGGTTTTATATCAAGAGACAGGCCGGATGCTAACGAAGATGGCTTAAATCAAGTAAGCTCCGATCATATAATCGAATATCTTGCTCGAGGAGTCTAAGTACTAATATTCTTCCGCTTTTTCCTTTGTTTCGAACAGATCATGTCTTCCCGAAAACGGAGGTTCCTCTGTACAGCAATCGGTTAGCCATTCTTTCACAAAGAAGATCCGACTTTTTAAGGATTAAAAAATGCATTACTGACGACAATCTCCATAAGCATCGCCTCCTAGACAGAAGATTTGGACTTGGCACCGGCGGCAAACCCTATAAGTACTTGCCCCCAGCAGAGGGAGAGGGAACTTCACAAGCGGTAGAGACAACTAAATTTCGCAAAAGTCCTTCTCCGATAGTCATCGAAGACGATGAAGACTTGAATATATACAGATGGGACGAGTCCCGTGGTGATGTGTCGAAAGAAATCCCAACCTCTGCTCCAATGGAAACTGTTGGTGATGACGACTTGACAGAAGAACAGTTATTTGACGAGCTGAATAAAATCCCTCTACCCGATATCGAATATACAGAGAAAGACTTCGGCGAGGAGCCTTTCTTTTCTTCTCCCGAAGAGGCGACCGCTTCAACAAGGGGACGAGAAACGGGTCAGATGAGCCTGTCTCCAGGCCCGGGTCTCTTAGGGGGAATTATATGGGATGCACACCTCACACACACTGCCTGACCTTGCACTATCATATCGTGGATATTCAAAGTTATAATATGCTCTTCTTTTCTTTTTACAGGAGCGATGTCCCGCAGGAAATCTTACTCATATCGCTCTCTTCGTGAGGGCACACCTAGCCTCCGCCCGGATACTGAGCGCCCTCGTGGTCCTCCTCATAGGCCGAGCTCCTCACAACCTCGATCTCCACCCAAATCTACCTCTACCAGGCCTTCGAGTCATCCGACAATTCCGACCGGGGGAAAGACACTTCCGAAAGAGTTAACTCCTCCAAAGAGTGCGCCTTCCCACAGTCGGTCGTCCAAAAGGCGCCACGAATCCAAAGATAGGGACAGAGATTTATCGAAAGAAACTGAGCAAGAAAGAAGTGACATTGTCCCCACCAGCCAACCAGAGTTAGCTGCCCCCGGTTCACGGGATTATGTCCATGGTCCCGAGATCCAAGGTAGGCTGGAGAAGCTACGGGAACAATTTCCAGGCATATTCTTTGATAGGATGGTCTTTGGTCCTGCCTTGGAACCGGTTCCTAAAAACTGGGATAGCGAAGTTATCGGGCACATTCGTCATGTGGCCAAGCAGTACGAGATGATGAAAAAGCATGCCGTTAACCTTTCGGAAGTCATCCGGACAATTGAAATAGAAGCGCACAGATCCAAAGCACAACTTGAAAATAATGAAAGGGCTAGGACGAAATTGAATAAGGATCTGGAAGACGCTCAGGCCCAGCTTGCTCTAGCACGGAGGGACGCTGCCAATTATAAGACTTAATTGGAAAATGCCAAGCAGCACTTTCATTCAGAACTGGATTCCAATAGCCAAGAAAAGATGGCTTTAAAAAAGGAGGTTGAAGATCTCAAGATGGCCAATATCGAGTTAAAAACAGCACGAGATCATTTCGAAGCTGAGAAGGCTGCTTGGGAGGCGGAAAAAGCGAGCTTGAATGAAAGTTTAGCCCTGGCAAAAGAAGAAATGGTGATTTTGAACGACCAAGTTTCAGATGCGGAAAGGAGGGCAGCCCTAGCCGAAAAGAACGTCGAAAGTGCCCTCGAATTGGCCACTGCTTCTAACAACAAGCCCCTCGAAAGAGAGAAGGAAATCGAGGGGTTTGAGGAGATGATTTTTGATTTCCTTGGCCAGGTTCTCAAAACTCGCAATATCTCATGGATCCCGGATTATCATGTTACTTTGGCCAATTTATGGGATGCCATTGTGGAAGGCGAAAAACATAGACTGGGGGTCGAAGAGATCAATGAGGATGAATTGATGAAGAGCATCCTAAGAGACAACGAGCATGAGGACCTGGCGGAGGGTCGCCGCCTAATCCTGGCGGAAATGGAAAAGGAGAGAACCTTGGCCAAGGGTAAAAGCAAAGTTGATGAAGGTTCCAGTTCCGCCGCGAAACCTAAAACTTCCGGAGTCGAGGAGTACCATCCTGATGATCCGCTAATCCCTTTGGGCCTAACTCCCGTGGTTGTTGGAGCATCCAGAACTACTCAAGAGGGAGGATCTGCTAAAGGTATCTCTCTCCTTTCCCCGCAATTTGTTACAACAATTACGAATTGTCGTCGTCTGGCAGGACAACCAATTGAGTTAGTAATGTGTGTCTCTCATAATGCAGGTGGTGAGCCCGTTGATAAGGGTGCTGAAAAAGAGAGAGAAGCGGAGAAGGAGGCTGTCCTGCCGGGTGCTGGTACCGATGTCTCAGAGCGAGTCGAGGTCACAACAGTAGAAGGAAGCATCCCGGCAGCTAGCACCGATGTTCCCAAGGATGCCGAGACCATCGAAGCTTTAAAAGACATGGATGGTCGCCATGTGGATGACGAAGAGGACATTACCGGCTCCAAAAAGGCCGATGATGATGATGAGGAACCCCTGGCCAGCCGAAGAGCCAGACAAGAGAAAGAGTTGGCTTCAAAGAAGGTGGGAGATGAGGCTTTGGACGTGGTCCCTCTTGCAGAGTTCGATCCCAAAACTGGGATGATCATGAAAATCCAATCCAAGTCCATCAGCCGACAGCTTCACTTCGCAAACCCCGATGACTTCCCGGCTTCCCTTTCCAGTAGAAGCAAGAGAAAAGAGGTGGAAGAGGAAACTTCAGAAGAATCAGATGTTCCCCTCGTAGATAAGCGGAAGAGGAAGAAAGGGGACCCATCTGAAGCCGACAAGGAGAGACTGGAGAGGCAGAAACAGGAGAAGAGGGCTAAGCGTAAATAGGATGTTTGTTGATGTTTGCCTTTATGTTTTCCACCGGCCAGGAAGTGTAATTGTGAGACTGGTCCTCACTTTTTGTTTCTAAGTTGTTCTTTCATTTTGTTGATTCGCAGTACATGAACAACGGTTTTTCTCTCCTTGCATTATTGTGTACCTATATTCAGATAAACTTTCTATGTTTAATCATTAGCTAACTAATAATAATTACAAAGTAATCAAATAACAGATAGCCAAAGGAGAATTTTCATATTGCGTTGCTGTATTAAAATTCCGTATTTGCATGCGAGCATATGTGCCCCCAATCAGTTGTTATCATGACGTCTGACGGGGGTTTACTAGGAATCGGATAGCCTTATTGGTAGGTTGCCCCCTATTTCTGAATATGGGGGACTTAGAAGATTTCATAAGATAGTTGTTTGGCACCGAATTCCTAATACCTTGATCAATGCTTAACCGGAAACGCCTTTATACTCTCTCTCTCTCTGGAGAGTTAGAGTTCGAGCTCAGCGATTCACTCGCTTCCCGATCCTTCAGCGGGAAAGGAGCTCTTTCTCAGCGCTCAATCGGAGACGCTTTTATACTCTCTCTCTCTCTGGAGAGTTAGAGTTCGAGCTCAGCGATTCACTCGCTTCCCGATCCTTCAGCGGGAAAGGAGCTCTGCTCAATCGAAGATGCTTTTATACTCTCTCTCTCTGGAGAGTTAGAGTTCGAGCTCAGCTATTCACTCGCTTCCCGATCCTTCAGCGGGAAAGGAGCTCTTTCTCAGCGCTCAATCGGAGACGCTTTTATACTCTCTCTCTCTCTGGAGAGTTAGAGTTTGAGCTCAAGCAGCCTGCAATCATGCATTCTCATCAAACTCATCCTTGGGGCATACTTTAACCCATACTCCGTGGATTAAAGCTAGTCGGACAAGCGGTCGGAGCTTTTGCCAAAGCTTTGGGTTTTTCTGATTAGTCTACGGGAGGAACGGTGGGTATCAGACTTCGGATACCTGGATTATTCACATTGATTTTCATAAAAACAAACAGGTAAATAAATAAAGATGCAAATAAAGGTAAATAATACACGGTATTTTTATAGTGGTTCGGTCGAATCATGACCTACGTCCACTTTATAATCTCTTGCTTTAAGGAATCAGACTATTCTAGGCAAGTCATGCCCTGTACATAGTTTTTTAACAAAGCAAAAGAATAGATTTAGAACTCTCATGTCAAATATGGCTGTAAATGTTGGGCATTCCACACTCTGGGGATTTCCCTTCCATCTACGGTTGCAAGCTTGAAGGTTCCATTATCAAGCTTGCTCAAAATAGAGTACGGTCCTTCCCACTTCGCTCCCATATGAGTTGGGGGTGGAAAGACACGTTTCAGAACCAAGTCTCCGGGTTCCCAGGTTCGGACTCGGACCTTTCTGTTGTAATATCGGGCGACCAGTTGTTTGCATCTCAGGGCACGCAGGTCTGCTTCATCCCTCTTTTCTTCGATCATATCTAGGGACTCAAGGAGCAATTCATTATTGGTCATCGGATCATAATAAGTCACCCGATGAGAAGGTACCTTTATCTCAACCGGGATGACTGCCTCTGTTCCAAAAGCAAGGGAGAACGGGGTATGTCCCGTTGCCGATTTATATGTTGTCCTATAAGCCCATAGTGCCAAGGGCAATTCATCAGCCCACATGGCTCTGGCCCGCTTCATTCTTCTTTTCAGAATGGACTTAATTACTTTATTCGCCGCTTCGACTTGCCCGTTCGATTGCGGGTGCGCCACGTAGGTATACCGATTCTCGATGTGGTATCTTTGGCAAAAATTTCTGAATTCAGCACTATCGAATTGAGTTCCGTTGTCTGTTATCACAATCTTTGGAATCCCAAATCGACAGATGATGTTTCTCACGATGAAGTTGATCACTCGTTTAGTTGTGATTGTAGTTAGTGGTTCTGCCTCGACCCACTTAGTGAAATAATCTACGGCCACAATAGCGAACTTTGCTCCACCTCTTGCTATGGAGAGGCTTCCTATGATATCAATTCCCCACATAGCAAAAGGCCACGGACTCATCATTGTTTTTAACTGACTCGGAGGCGCTCTGGGTATCTTTGAGAATCTCTGGCACGCATCACATCGTCGTGCATATCTCACTGCATCCTTGTTTATGGTAGGCCAGAAATAACCATGCCGCAACACCTTTTTTGCCAGATTATGCCCTCTAGTGTGGTCGCCACATTCGCCTTCGTGGACTTCTTGCAGCACACGTTTGATGTCATCGTGGGCTATACACCGAAGGAGGGGCATTGAAAATCCTTGTCTATAAAGAACTCCGCCTTGCAGAACGTATCGGGTGGCTTTACGAATCACTTTACGCCTCTCGCTTTTCTTGGTCGGAAGCGTTCCGTCCATTAGGAAATTCTTTATAGGGGTCATCCAGGACTCCCTTTCTGGTTCCGTCTTTAGTACTAGGTCGACTTCCATCTGATCTATGCTAGGAGACCGAAGTACTTCAACGGGGGCCAGCCCAGTTACTTCAGGATCACTAGAACTAGCCATCTTTGCCGACTTGTCTGCCTGCTGGTTCTCTGTCCGCGGAATATGAGATATACTGTAGTGATCAAAATCCTTCAACAGTTCTTTGACTTTCTTTAAGTATAGAACCAATCTTGCACTTTTAGCTTGGAATCTTCCAGTGACTTGATTCACAACTAACTTGGAGTCGCAGAAAATGTTCAGCTTTGTGACTTCTAGTTCCTTTGCAATCTTCAATCCGGCTATCAGAGCTTCATATTCGGAATCGTTGTTAGTGGCCTGAAACTCCATTCGGATGGCATAGGTTATCAATCGTTTCTCGGGGGTTTCAAGCACTATTCCAGCGCTGGATCTTTCGTCGTTTCTAGCGCCATCAGTATACAATCTCCGGGCATTAGGATCGAAAAGTAACTTCGAAGGTTCCACTTCTTCGTTTGCTATATCTTCTTCAGGAACAGTGAACTCTGCTATGAAGTCGGCTATCACTTGCCCTCGAATTGACCGTCTGGGCTGAAAGTTCAAGTCAAATTGACTTAACTCAATATTCCACTTGAGTAACCTTCCAGATGCCTCCGGCCTCTGCAAAACTTGCTTGAGTGGATGATCAGTGTATATGGTGATAGGATGTGCCTGAAAGTAGTGCCGAAGTTTTCGGGAGGCAATCAGTAAACTATAAGCCAGCTTCTCTATCCGTGGATAATTACGCTCTGCTGCCGTCAATTTCTTGCTCACATAATACACAGGTCTTTGGACCTTATCCTCTTCCCTTACCAACGCTGAGCTGATCGCATGGGACGACACTGCCAAATACACGAATAAATCCTCGTGATCTACTGGTTTGGATAGAATCGGAGGTTTCTCCAAGTGCCTGAGCAAATTCTGAAACGCTTCTACGCAGTCAGGTGTCCATTTAAAGTGGCGTTTTCCTCGCTTTATTAATTCAAAGAATGGGATGCACTTATCCGTAGCCCTGGAGATAAATCTGCTTAGTGCGGCCACCTTTCCAGCAAGACTTTGCACATCCCTAATCTGCCTAGGTTCCTGAATGTTTCTGATTGCCGCGATCTGGTCTGGATTAATCTCGATACCGCGGGAACTGACAATGAATCCCAGGAATTTTCCAGAAGCAACACCGAACGAACATTTGGTCGGATTGAGTTTCATTCCACACTTTCGAAAAATGTCGAACATCTCTGCCAAATCAACAGTGTGCTGAGAAGATTGTTTGGACTTAACCAACATATCGTCAACGTATACTTCCATCGTTTTCCCGATCTGGTTATAGAACATCCTGTTGACCAAACGCTGATATGTAGTGCCTGCATTCTTCAGACCGAAGGGCATTACCATATAACAATATAACCCCAGATCGGTAATAAAACTAGTGTGCTCTTGATCTGGAACATGCATCGGAATTTGGTTGTATCCTGAATAAGCATCCATAAATGAGAGAAGTTCGTGACCTGCCGTCGAGTCTACCAACTGGTCAATTCGAGGTAATGGGAAACTATCTTTTGGACAAGCTTTGTTCAAATCCGAAAAGTCGATACACGTTCGCCACTTCCCGTTGGCCTTCTTTACCAGGACTGGGTTCGAAATCCAGTCTGGGTAGGTTGAATCTCTGATAAACCCATTACTCTTCAGCTTTCCAACCTCTTCTTTCAAGGCAGCGGACCTCTCTGGGCCCAGCATTCGCCTTTTTTGCTTTACTGGGGGATGTTTGGGATCAATGCTCAAAGAATGGCTCATGATTGATGGGGATATCCCGCACATGTCCGCATGGGTCCAAGCAAATACATCCAAGTTATTCTTTAAGAAATTCGTCAATTCTTTAGCAAGATTCGGACTTAACTGGGATCCAATCTTAAGGACCTTCTCCGGGTCACTGTCATCGATTGGTACATCCACAGTTGCCTCGTTGGGAGTCGCCATTCTGCCCCCGGGCTCTTGATCCTCTCTGGGATCTATGTCCTCGGGCATCCCTCTAGGCAACTCTCCAACGATTGTCCTCTTTGGTTGCTATAAGGTCTCCGCCCCCGAAGGGGGAGAAGTGCCTTTAGTTTCGATATCTGCTCCATTGCGAAGTAACTTGAGTTCGGCAACATAACATGCTCGCGCAGCAACTTGATCCCCTCTGATGATACCAATGCCAGCTTCTGTGGGGAATTTCAATAACAAGCACCAAGGGGCTATACAAGCTCTGAACTTTGCGAGGGCCGGTCGGCCCAAGAAGGCATTGTATGGCGATTCAACATCCAATACCACAAAGGGAAGGATTCTCACTCTCTGGCGTTCTCCTTCCCCAAGTGTAACTGGCAACTCTACATAACCCATTGGAGCGGTGGATGCTCCATTGAATCCACGGATACACCCCTGGCAGGGCTTCAAGTCTTTTATTTCAAGATTCATCTGGTCAAAGGCCTTTTTGAAGAGAATATTAACGGAACTCCCGTTGTCCACCAGGACCTTATGAACAGTGGCTGGCCCAATGGGTATTGTAATTACAAGTGGATCTTCAGTTGGAGCATGGACTCCGATGCTTTCTCGTTCTCGAAAAACAACATCATCAGTCATCATCTTCTGCTGCTTCACCGGGGTACTGTCCTCGGGGTTGCTACATTCCCCCACCTCGAGGTGCTGTTGGGCTGCATTAACGTATTGATCTAATGCTTTGGAAATGTGCCCAGCAACACGAAGTCCACCAATCACGGTATTGATAACAATATTCTTTCCTTTTTGTTGAGCAGTCGGCCTAGCAGCAAGTTGATTTTGATTCTGATTCGGGGCCTGCACTGCTTGCCCCCTGTCCCTAGGCGCTACTCTGTATTCATCTAGCTTTCCTTCTCGAAGCAGCCTTTCGACCACGTCCCTCAGGTGACGGCATTCATTCGTCGAATGGCCGTGAGTTTGATGAAAGAGACAAAACTTTCCTGTCTCACGCTCTTTTTCTGTCGAGTCTCTAGGAGGTGGCCTCTTATTTTGGAGGACTTCGTACGCATCCATGAAAATATTCTCCAAAGTATCATTGATGGGTGTATAACTTTCAAAGGCTCTGGGACGAGTCCTTCTCTGGGAATCGTTCCCTCGGCCCCTCTTCCGGTTGTTGCCGTTACCATTGTTATTGTTGTTACCCGGCTGACGACCACCCTGATTCTGATTTCCGACATTAACTTCAACTTTCCCCGAGCTGTCTCCAGTCTGTTTTATGGCGACATTGCTCTGAATTTCCTCCTTATCAGTTGTTTTAACCTTTCGATTTGCGTATACCTCTTCTCGGCGCAGATGTACGTTGGCTTTCTCATAGAATAACTCTCTGGTGTGGGGTGGTTTGCCTGCCAAGTACCTCCCGAATTCAGTGTCCTTATCCACTCCGTCAATCAGTGCTGCGACGATGGTTGGTTCATGAGGATCTTTGACCTCAGTGGCGGCCAAATTGAAACGATCTAGGTACGTCTTTAGGCTCTCGCCTGGTCGCTGTTTAACAAGGAATAAATCGATCACGCTTTTTGTCTTCTGTGCATAGATACGGAATTGTTCTACGAACTTCTCGCTCAGTTCCCTGAAGCTAGAAATCGATCTTGCCGGCAGGCGAGTGAACCATAGCAAAGCCACGTCTTCCAGGAATATGGGAAACGCTTTACACTTAACCGCGTCAGAAGCGGCGGCAGCGGTCATCGACCAAGAGTATCTCATCAGGTGTTGAACAGGATCAGATCTTCCCGCATATCGATTCATTTGTGGCATGTTGAAGCGCCTTGGAAAAGTCGCATCCAAAATGTCGTCAGTAAAAGGAGTATGACTGCGGTCAATCCCCCAATCTTCGTTCCGCTGTCCGCGGCTGTCGGCGAGAATCTGGTGAACCATGGCAGCAACATTTGCGCTGGTCAAAGGAGGCTCAGGGTCAGTGCCTCTTGCCCGACGAGGTTCTCTGATCTCTCTTCGGGAAGCAGCCACAAAATCCGGGGCACGGATAGGGCTTCGCTGCCCCCTGTTATCATGAGTATGCATGCGGCGACGGGGCTGAGGTGGTCTGTTATGCACAGGACTATTCACATTACGGTCTGGGGATCCCACCCCTAGTTCCTCTTCTTGTGAGGGCAGGGTTCCGAACCGAAGCTGTTCTATGTTTTCGGCTCTCTCATATGGTCGCCGCGGAGGTCTCGGCGATTCTACAGACGACGAAGAATATACTATGGTGAGTGGACGAACCGGTGATGCCCTTTGCCTTGCTAGTTCGTCAAGTCTTCTATCCATAGCCGTCAAATTCTGCCGCAGGATGGAACTTTCCTGCCTTTGGGCTGCCAACTCATCAAACAACCTATCCTACATTTCGGCGAAGCGAGAGAGATCCCCCTCAGTGACAGGAGCAGCAGGATCATAATGGTCATCATCATTCTCTCTTATACGCAAAGAGCTTGAACCGGGTCGAGCGGAGGCTCCGGGACGATAGGAATGGGTCATAGGTTCTTTTCCAGGTCGTGTCGTAGTCTGACCATCAGTTCGGATAGCTGCGGTTCGTGGAGGGCGATTCGCTGCGCCCCCCTGAGATCGACTCGTGGTCATGGTACGTGGAGGCTGCGAGGTGTTGCCTCGGGATCGAGTGACAACCCCTTCAGTGGCACGGATCGTCTCGTTCCCATCGACTCGGAACGAGGTGTCTTCGTCGGATCAGATCGCCCCCTGCGCTCCGCGATCCAGAATTTCTTCGTTGCCCAGTTCGTGTACACTCTCCTCAATCGTTTCGTTGGTCTGCGAAGCTTTAGATCTTTTTCAGCCATGATATTCGAATCGCTGGAATCCTCAAAGAAGCGAATAGTGAAACTTTAAGATTGAGTTTCTCAGTGAAAGCACCAAAAATGTTAGATCGAAATTTGGACCTAACACCCAAATTATTATGAGTAGTAGAGAATTTCGAATGAAGAACAAGGAAAAAGAAAATAACACTCAGAATTTATAGTGGTTCGGCGTTAACGAGCCTACGTCCACTTTATATGTTATTGATTATGCTTTAAAAGCTAATACAACAATGGTTTCTCTCAATATTTCTGTAGTTTGACAACAATGGCGGGTTCAGTCCTCAATATTGCCAAAAGGATCCCGAAAACTGCCAAGCTCTGGGGTATTTATAGCTGATTTTGTCAGGCGGATCGCGGACACGTGGCACGAATCCCGAGAACTTCGGGTCGGATCGCCGCCGTTGGAGAAATGGTCAAATTAGCCGTTGTGGACAGGTGTCGTGATTTGCTTGAACACCGGATCATGCAAATGGGGGAGAATAGGTCCAAGTGACGGTTAGGGACACGCGTCGCCAGATCTATGCGATTCGGATCGCTGAAGACTAGCTCGTGCTTGAAAAGGTCAGAGGGTTCGCCATGCATCAGGAGATCGGATCGGTTCGCTTGGGATAACAACGTGAGTTTGGATCGGATCGTCCGGTTGTATCGTTTGCTAATGAGAAGGGGCGATCCGATATTGGGCGAGACGACGGTACGCGAATCGATCTTGGGCGAGACGATGGTACGCGAATCGATCTTGGGCGAGACGATGGTGCGCGATCCATTCCTTCATGTTCTTAGATAATGTGGTTTCCTTCTTTCCTCTTACGAATGATCCTGGATGGCTTGGTCAAAAAGCGAGCCAACACATTTCTTAGCTAGCAATTAAGACGAGGGGTTTTTACTTAAAATCTAATAAATAAGTGACAAGTTGGTGAGAATTTCAATTTAAAGTTCAAGTAAGATTTGTACAAAAGGGATTTATAAACCCAAATTCTAAAACAAGATTGATTAAAGGAGGGTTCAATTAACAAGTGGTTAATTGACATTAAAGTTGATAAGAAGGAAAGTGAGAGATTATAAGCAGATTTATGACTCGAGTGTTCAACCAACTTGGTAAATAAATTTGTAAGTGAGTGTAAAGATTTAAATAGGATTCTTATTTATTTATCAATTAAGTAAGATGGATTGGAATAAAATAAAGACTTCCGAGGAAAAAGGGTTCATAAAGGAATTGGTAATCCAAGCGAGATGTACAATTAGAATTGGCAAGTGTTTGGGAAGATTTAAAATAATGTTTTTACCAAATGGTCAAATTAAATAAAGAGATTTGGCAAAGGGATTTCAAATGGAAGGAAAAGGGTTATCAACCCAGATTTGAATCAAGATGTTTAATGGAATTTGAATAGCCATGGCTAAGTGACGAACTAATATTATTCTGAGGTAAGAACGGGTCGACCAAGGTCTGAGAGGTAACTAAAATACCCCAACTTGGTTGGCTTTGCTATTATATAGGAATGGTATTAGTCGGAGTGGGTAAAGGTGAGAAATTTGCTTTATCTTATATGAGGAGTATCAAACTCCGATGCTAGATTTGTAAATTTAATAATATGGCAATATCAGTTTAAAAAGGAATAAGAATATTAATTTCAAATTATATCGAATATTCATTATCCAATTTGAGTCGGTCGAATAAAGTATATGAAGTAGAGTTAGACAAACGTAATTATTTGAAAGAGTTTCCATTGCGTACGACTACTAGCGTAATTCGCAGGGCTGCAGATAGCCTACGGCGGTCGGATGTTTCCTGAGGAAATCAGGCGTAACCATTGTGATCGCTGCGATCTAGAGTCGAGCGAATGTACTTAAGTCAAGTATTAATTAATCGATAGTATTAATAAAGTCAAGAAATCGAGTTAAATAATTCGAGTTAGTCAAGTAGAGTTAATCAATCAAAGTAAATCAATCAGAGTTAATTAGAGTAAACTTGGTATATACATATATTTTAAAGAGGTCAAGTTATGTCAAGTGCTGAAATAGGTAAACTGATGTTATTCACACATTTGTTATTCGATAGTTAAATCACCGACTATCGAAGTTGACCAATACGCTTGTTGGTATGGAAAGACCGGGATCGAATTCGAAAACCATTCCGACCAACAAATACATGTAGAGATCAGAAGATGATCGTGATGGAGCATTGAAGACTGTGGATTTTCATAAACGGAAGGACCGCTAATAATCTCTGGATCGTAACCAGAGATAAGCTGTGGTTCTGTCGTGATTGGGATCTACAGGTTGCAAGGACTTCTCGCTACTGATCCATGGGGTGATTCCTATCTGAGATGCAGTAGGAGAGTACCTTCGTTTCATCCTGTTCCTGGAAAACTTGTATGGACGAATGTCTGACAGAGTATTTCCAAAGGAATTACATGCGTTGATTTCTCCAAACGTACGATAGTTGATGGCGGAGAAATGGTTATTCTCTAGCCTGATAGCTAGAGTATGTTTGTGGACATCAATCAAGTGTGATCTGGCGGATCTGACGATGTGGCATTCAAAGTGAATAATGGCCAGATGTTGGAAAGAGATTCTAGCCTCAAGCCTCATCACCGGGAAATGACAAAAATCGGGCAGGCAGCATGGCTATGTGGGTCGCACCCATTAGGATGTATGATCACCTATCTAGAGAAATTCCTATTGCTTCTTTATCTATTCGATGCTGACCCTATTCGGGTGGCGGTTGCTGATCCCAACCGTCGGTGATATACATTCGATACACTCAAGCGAAATGAGTGGTCGGTCATGTGAGGGCCGGGTTGCAAGACGTTCTTGTTGAACCAGTGTATTCGCCTCTAGAGATACACGTGCGGAAGGTGGACCCATACCTTGTCAAGTTGGAAATCCAATATCCAATAAGCGCCCGCGGTTTTGTTTTGTATACTATATATGGGGAGCGCGAGATGCAAGCGTTCCTCTAGATTGATATTTACTTGTATTTAGACATTATGATAATATCAGGTTAAGTTATGATTTCAAAAACTGTTTTGGGTTATAGTAAGGTAAAAACCGTCCGTGTTTATGTGTGGGCTGGTCTTACTATTATCCTTTGATTTCATAAAGGATTTTCCAAAGTTAAACAAGCGTGTGTTCTGTGAATTTATCACTGATAGTATTCCAGACTGACCCGGTGTATTTTGTTTTAAATCAAATGTGCTCGGGTCAAACCGAGTATGTTCCAGGTTAGGTTTCCGTTTGGAGTTTCAGGAGCTAGATGCAGGAGGCTTCACCGCTAGTTATATAAAGTTGTTATTCCGCTGTGTCTGATATATGTTGTACTCTGGTGATTGGTATGTATATACAGTTCTTTTGTATAAAGGTATTTGATATTATATTTTATTCGTTCCGCTGTGAGATTCTGATGTGTTCTTCTTCTTTCTTCTATTCTAATATTCTTTCTTTCTTTCCTCACCCTCTAATTTCTTTTTAAACCATCCAGTATTTTCGGTGCTTGAAGGATCGGTATGAGATACAGTTAAGGTATTTATGTCGATTTTCGGGGCCGAAAATCGCCGGGTCGTTACAGTTATAATATATCTTGTTCAGACAAGTTTGAATTTCATTTGTAATAAAAGAATAATTGTTATTCATTTTATTTAAATGAAATATCGTATGGAATTTCACTAATAGTTAATGATCTTTAACTATAATCTACTTGACATTAATAATGAGTGGATTAAATTTAGTGATTTAAATCCAATAAACCTTTAGTATTGCTGGTTAGCCCAGTAAACAAAAAGTATATCAAAACTCCATAATGATGGAATTTTGAGACCATTTGATTTTGAATTATATGAATAATGAAAATCTTGTTTTATAGGCAAAATAAATGAATCACCTTTCACTTGACACAGTAAATGCATGATAAGTATTGGGTATCATACATAATGATGTATATGGAGCAATGAATACATAAGCTGGAGGCAGGACTTATTACTTCATTATACTTACTATTGGTATTAGTTGATATAGATATGTATATCTTATGGAAATACATATCAGAATCCTTTGAAATGTTCAAAGAATTCAAAATGAAGTTAGAAACAAAATATAGTAGAAAATAAAGACTTTTCGAACAGTTCGAAAGAGATTATTTAAGCCAATTAATTAATGACTGTCCATATAAGTTTGAAATTGTTTCGTAACTTACTCCATCTAGAAGACCATATTGGAATTGTGTGCCTGAAAGGAGTAATCACACCTTATAAGAAATGGTACGACCAAGATAAGTCATATTGATCTTCTAATTAATTAAATTTAGAAGAACTGTGTTAGATCCTACCAAAATGATTTTAGAGACGCCATATAAGATATGGACTAGGAAATGTCCTAGTGTGTCTAATGCGAAGATTTGGAATGCAAAGACGTTTATTAAACGTCCTTCTTCTTATAAGATTGAATCCAAATCAAATAATCATTTTGTGGAATATCCGAAAGAACCAAATGGATATTATTTCTATATATCCTCTGAGAATAAAATGTTTATTACTCGAATTGGAATCCTTAATAAAGGAGAGCCAATCTCTAAGATACCATGGGAATGAAATAGAATTCAAGACGTTTCGAAACCACAAAATGCCACTGAATCTTGTTTAGACAAGAAATTGAGTGGGAGTGATACAATAATTCAAATGTTATTTGATAACACATTAATTATTGCAAATAATGTTAGTTTTTTAACCAAGAAATATATATAATGATTCTAAGAAATAAAATGTTTGGATTAAGAAGTTCATGATTGAACTTAATTCATTGTTGATCGAATGATATACATTCCGATAACAATATGGCTGTTGCTCAGGCCTAAAACATTAAACTCATCATCAATCCAAACATATATTTTAGAAATATAATCCATATGTGAAGTTGTTCACAGAAGAAATAAACATATCTGCAAAGTTACAAAAGTTGTAATGTTGCAGACCTATAGAATTAAACTCTGTCGCAGCAGAAGTTTAATAATCACACTAGTTTCATAAGTATACGATACATAAATGATTGACTCTAGTGCAAGTGGGAGATTGTTAGAGTTTGTGCCCTAGTGGCAATTCATTTGATGAGATTGATAACACTGTTGATGTTATTATTTTATTTGGAATAAAATATTATTCTATTATATTGTATTTACTGCATAATATAAATAATAATATAATAGAAGTCCTTAGAATAATAATACAGAATTATATAGTTCGAGTAAGACTGAACTTGAGATTATGTAATTATTAAGTATTATAATTCTTAAATGTCCCTAGTCGAGTTTTATTGTTCATATAGGACAACAATAAAGCGTTGAGACTAGTATATCGATTGACTGATGATCACATCTCATTGATCATTAGTATACGTGATATTAAAGTCAAGATATAAATACGTATTGGAGAATACCGTATTGGGCTGACCCACCGTGATATAACTCCATGGAATATAATTAACAGTATCATGAGTTATTCTCATAGTGACAGTGATGTAATGGTCCTCAGACCTGAAATCATTATAATTTTATTCGAGGATATTTGTGTTTTGATATCATCTAAAGTTATTTCGTAACAGAGTAACGATAAAGGTGGTTATTGGATACACCTCGAATCGAATGAAAATTACGAATGATCTAGATGGAATTTAACCCTACGATATATTCGTAGTGATATTCATGGGCCTCTTGATTAAGTGAGACTATGAAATGCATGGCCGTGCTCAAATATTGATTTGTTTTAAACAGTCTGCTCATCGATCAAGAAATACGGATTAAAATTATAACGAGGATGATACGATCCATGCCTCTAGTTTGATCCTGGATATATATATATATATATAGGTTAAAAGGACTATATTACATTGATACACCGGTCACAAAAGGAAGTATCAAACCGTTGATCTTATTATAACTTGGGTAGCAGTGATGTATTGCTAGATGCCGCTCACTGTTTACAGTTTAAATAAGATTTAAATAGTTGCTAACGTTATAATAACCTATCGGGTCACACACTTAGAAAGTTATAAAGGAAGAACATATATCGGGTAAATAAATTATCAAATTTGTTGATACTTTATATTGTATTGAAAAGGTATGCAAGTGATTTGTAACACCCCGAAAATTCTATAACTGTGAAATTAAAAAATTAAAGTATAATTAATTTGAAATCAAAGAACTAAGGGAAACGGGATACGCCATTGCGTTCGTCTCGGAAAAATACGCGAAATAGAGTCCGAGTTTTCGAAAAACGGAGTCCGTATGAAGAAGATATGGCCTTCGGAAGTTTTTAAATTAAGTTTAAAATTCAAACAGAATTAAATAATTAAATATTCCGAAGTGGGGCCCATTGGGCCAGGGTGGAAGAACACCCGCCTGGGCCACCCAGGTCGACTGGTCTGTCGACCTGGGCTACCCATGTCGACAGGGCTGTCGACAGCCCTGTCGACAGGGGTGTCGACCTGGTCGAGCCCAGTCAACCTGGCTGGCCAGGTCGGTGTGTGGTCGAATTTCTGTGGTCTGCTTTGTCATTAGGGCTAGGTGGCGGGTTTTTATTGGTCTCTCTTCCTAATGAATGGCTACGATCTAACCTAGCAACATCAAGGGTCCTAATCAATTCCTAACCTCTATATAAACAACCCTAGACTAAACCCTAATCTATTCATTCAAATTAAGAGCATAGCTGCCATGTTGCTGAGGAACGACTAAGAGTAGCCGCCAACTAGAGAGAGAATTAGGAAGAAAGTTCTAAAGCCTAAAGCAATTCAAGCAACCTAAAGCCAATCAATTCAACATAGGAATCATATCTCTTAATTAGAGAATTCGCCGCAACCATTGTAAGTAGAGTATTACTTTGGTATGAATAAACAATTGTGTTAATGTGTATGCTTGAATTGTGGCAGTAAAAGTAATTCATACTTATGCGTTCTTATCAATTTGTATACGTTTGGATATTCTTGAATTATGTTATTCATGTTATAAAGAACTACATGCGGTAGTTCTATGCAAGTAAACGTTTGGAATATTTCGCAAATTATTGAAGCTACATGTATGTAGTTGATTGAAATTCATGCAAGTTTGGGGCTTTGTTATTATGCCATCATGATGTATATTTTTGTGCATAAATCATTTTGCAAGTAATTGAAACAAGTTTGGTTGTTATAGTTCATATGAAACTATGTTGGAATTTTGACACCATAATCCATGTATTAAGTCATGCTTTTGCAAAACTTATGAATATGGCTAGGCTATGAATGATATTTGGCATAATTGAAATCTATGATTAAGTCTATCTTGTTTAAAAGAATTATATGATGACATATGTGAGACATGGCTAGGTTAGACTCAAAAATCCCTTTTTGCAAGTTTAAAGCAAACACCATGTTTAGGAATATTTATGCATAAGTATATTTATACCATCGTTATGTGATTAGACTTAAATCATGATTAAGTTGAACTATGCTTCTGTGTTAGTAACAAAGTATCCCCTTTGTAGACATGTAGAAACCTTATGAACATGACTTGTTTATGTTTATGCCATGAACAAATTTAACTTTACTTATGCCATGCTTATGTTTGACATTATGCCGTGTTTATGCTAAAAGTATTTATGCCATGCTTATGTTTGACATTATGCTATGTTTATGCTAGGAATATTTATGACATGCTTATGTTTGACATTATGCCCAAATAAGAATATAGGTTCATGTTGTAGTTAAACCAATGCAAGTTCACATGCTTTGATTCATGTCACCTATGTTACCACTATGCAAGTACACCAATTTCTATTTTGTATTTCCAACGTCGTATTGCAAGTTCATGCGCTCACCTTCCCCTCTTTGTGTATACGCCATAAGCCTCCCCTTTCGCATGGCTAAATTGGGCTTTAAAAGGCTAAGCCCAATATATATGAACGGACGTGTAAAACGGGGGAAAATAACGTTGGGTTAAAAAATTAATTAATGAATGAAAATATAAAATAGAAGGGCCCAAATTCAAGTATGGGTTGGGCCCGTGATTGGTGTAATCATTTACACCATTAACTTAATAATGGGCCGCAAATATTTACATATAAATAAAGAAGAATGACAAGATATGTAAATGTAGAACATACGATGTGTTTAACCCGAGGTTGGATTGAGTTGTGATGTAAACCTGCCCGGAACCGCCCGGCTGTCCAGTAGTCACAACAATACCTATCCAATGTGGGAGGTTAAACATGGAGCCCAGCAAGGACCCGAGGTTAGACTGATTTGTGGCGTAAGACTGCCCGGAACCAACCGGCAACAGGTAGCCACAACAATACCTGTCTAATGTGAGAGGTCAGGGCCTTAATAAGACAATTAAGGCAGAGTCGGGATTGTTAGGATTAAGTGAACTAAAGACTTAATCAAAATGGAACATGCTAAACTAAACGGACTGGTGGGGTTAGGTTAGGAAACACTTAACCAACTTAGCATGTTGGCTAGAGATAGAAAACCTAGTAACGGGGGACCCTTTTCAGCAGTAACCCTAGAAGGTGTATCAGGATACCCTGAAACTAGGCAGGGTGGGGCACGATTACTGGGCTGATTGTAAGAGGTCAAAGCGACGGCGGTGGTGTAGAAGTGTAGGTTCTAACGGTGTGTGGGCGTGCACGCACTCCGGCGCAGAAAAATAAAGCACTGGGCACCAGTAGCATACCTGTGCATTCTAAGGTTGTGTCGGGCCGCTGCCATGGGACTTGATACACCCCATGGTGGGACCAGCATAGGTAACTACAGACATCGGGGGCCGTAAGACACATGTAACTATGCGAGTAGGAGCCGATCATCATTGAATGGATCACATCACCCTGACTATGGGGTGCCAGTTGGAAACTAGTTTATATGGGTTCAGAGATTAACATGGGGTACGATAGTATATTCGACGCTAGACAACTTAACCAAGTTATAATGCATGCCCACTTCTTGTTTATACTTATCATACCCAGTTCTTTATTCATAGACAAAATCGTACTAGACTTACTCAGGCTTTATGTCTGACTCTACTTTTCTTTCGTCTTCTTTCTTCCGTTTCCCCCCCCCCCCAGGTCCTCATGGAGGGAACACAACAGCTTGATCAGCCTCAACATCCAGCTTGAAGAAGAGAAATGTATTGCTTGGACTTTCCTGTTTTGAACTATGGCTTTGGACACACTCTATGGGGCTTTTGCAGTTTACTTATGTTTTATTTATGCTTCTTTAAATAATGTACTCAAGGCAGATTATGAAAGTGTTATGTTATGTTTTTGGAAAAGATGTTGTTGTAACACGTATTTTACTTTATGAAATAAAGTTTGTTGTTCTTCCGCTGTTTACAAATATGTGTTCTTATATCTGTCTTGTATATCTGTGACTTGTACTTATAAACCTCCACCAAAATTAGGGCATTCCCTTTGAGAGTGACCCTAACGGAGGTGGGGTGTTTCACTTCGTATCAAAGCATAGGTTTACCAGATAAGATAAAAAGTTTTGAAAATTTATTTTCAAAAAAAAAAAGGGAAATTTAAAGAAGCATTTTTAAAAGAAAAATATTATTTTATTTTAAAAAGGAAGAGTCCACTCCCCAAAGCCATAGGAACTATCTCTTATCCTTCGTTTTGAATCTATCCTTTTTGTTTCAGCATGTCCCAAGAACTTAACTTGCCGGAAGGGGTGCCAATACCTGGTTGGTTTAGACGGTTCTTGGAAGCAAGGGCCACTCAGCCAGGTCCTACCGTTCCTCCTCCCCCAGCGGAAGGAAACCATCCAGCTGCAGCAGCACCTTTTCCTCCACCTCCTCCTCGGGGAAACAATTTTGCTAAGATATGTAAAGATTTTAAAGCTATGGGAGGAAGGGATTTCCATGGAACTGAGTCCTTCGTAGCAGCTAGGAATTGGCTGAAAGAAACGGAAGACCTATTCATCATCTTTGAGGTAGAGGATAGACAAAAAGTACAACTGGCGGTGTGGCTATTGAAGGGCGAGGCTTCCTACTGGTGGGAAGTCACTAATGCTGAAAGACCAGTGGAGACATGGGAGGAATTTAGGGCAAGGTTTGAGACCAAATTTCTCTCAGATGCGGAAAGGAGTTTGCAGTTGGAAAATTTCTTATTTCTTAAGCAAGGAGACAAGACTGTCAGAGAGTATGTGAATCAGTTCGATGAGCTGGCTAGGTTTGGACTTGACCTAGTCAACACCCCGCACAAGAAGGATCTCCGTTTCGTCAAAGGGTTAAATGAGCCATTACACAATTTGGCCATGACCCATATACCCATGGGAGCCACGTATGAAAGATTGGTGCAAATGGCATTGCTGAATGAAGAGGACAAGGGCAAGAAGAAAGAGGGTTTGCAGCCCAAGAAGACAGACTTTAAGAAAGGCGTGGAAGGCAACAAGGAGAAGAGAAATGTATTGCTTGGACTTTCCTGTTTTGAACTATGGCTTTGGACACACTCTATGGGGCTTTTGCAGTTTACTTATGTTTTATTTATGCTTCTTTAAATAATGTACTCAAGACAGATTATGAAAGTGTTATGTTATGTTTTTGGAAAGGATGTTGTTGTAACACGTATTTGACTTTATGAAATAAAGTTTGTTGTTCTTCCGCTGTTTACAAATATGTGTTCTTATATCTGTCTTGTATATCTGTGACTTGTACTTATAAACCTCCACCAAAATTAGGGCATTCCCTTTGAGAGTGACCCTAACGGAAGTGCAATTTCTGTGGCAAAGTGGGGCACTTAGTAAAGGACTGCCGGAAAAAGAAGGCCAAGGAGAATGGTGGGTGCTTTTCTTGCAGTGAGACGGCCCATAGGGCTAAGGGCTGCCCAAAGAAACGAGGACAGGGGCAGGGCGCTGGATCCACCCCAGGGGCACAGGTTCATGTGCTAGAAGCGCCACCATTGGAACAGCGAGGTATAAATACTTCTGTAGAAAGTGTAGTTTATCTTTACGATCACCCCGTTCGCACTTTATTTGATTCCGGCGCATCACACTCCTTTATCTCGTCTGCTTTAGTAGAATCTCTGCACCTAAAAACTAGTATGGTAGAGGACCCCTTAATTGTTTCAAACCCAATTGGGTGCCCAGCTCATTTGTCTATGATCTGTCTGGATTTGAAAATTTCTATTCTAAGTGTAGAATTTCAATGTAGTGCCTTTGTTTTGGGCTTTTCGGGGTATGGTTTGATTTTGGGTATGGATTGGCTATCCCGTAATGGGGCCATCCTTGATTGTGAGAAAAGGGTTGTTAGGCTCCTAACCCAGCTCGGTAATACTTTGGAAATTTCTTGTAATCCCTCGTATGCGGTTATGCTTAGTTATCTTGAATCGCTAGATGCCTCTGTTGAAAACTTGCAATCAGTTAGAGTGGTCCGGGAATATCCGGATGTCTTCGAAGAGGTGAAGGGCTTGCCTCCGAAGCGGGAAATAGACTTCCGCATATATCTTGTAGATAATGCAAAGCCCGTTGCGTTGCCCGTTAGACATATGGCTCCACGAGAAAGGAAAGAGCTCAGTAAACAGATTAAAGAGCTTCTAGAAAAGGGGTTCTATAGGAGGAGCATTTCAGAATAGGGCGCTCCAGTAGTGTTCGCCACTAAGGCTGAAGGTTCATTTCGCTGATGCATGAGTTGTAAAGAATCACCTTAGTAAGTACATTTGGCAACATAGTTGACATTTGTTTATTTTCAAGAGATAATTCATCTATGTGGAATACCTTCTTGTAAGTGAACAAGATCCAAGATTCACTAATGAATTTTGGAGAGCTTGCATGGAACCATGAGTACGCAGTTAGGCTTGAGCCAAGTATACTAGAAGGAGAATAAGTGAAAGAGGAACAAGAAATAGGTTCCAACTCATATTTTGGAAACAAGAATTAAGAAGCTACGAAATTGTGAAGTTAACGACGGACAAAGCATAATGGAGTTAAGCTCAAGAAATGCGACTTAGAAGATTGAAGACTAGATTCGTGCATAATATCTCTTCTTAAGAGTACATCCTTGATCCCTCTCTTCCTGTAGAGCTTACTTGCATGGTATCTTTTCTGTATATCCTCTCGGCCCCATTCTCAATCCAATCTCTGTTGCAAACCCCATAGGGAGTATGACTCATCTGTTAGTAACACATGTTGGGGCTCGAGGGTGTTCGTTGATTTTACTAAAGTTTTTGGGCTTTATAGGATACGGGTTGGTTTTAGGAAGGGACTCCCTTGTGACCTAAAAGGAGTCCATCATGCTTAGTTGCCTAGAATCATATATGGTGGTTGGGTTGATTAACTCTTTGGGCGTCAGTCTGATGTTGATTTCGGTCTTCGGGGCTGATGCTTAGAGAGTTCTTCTCCTAATCAATATATATGTGGCATAGTTTTCAGTTTTGACATTGCCCAATGTACACAAAGTTTTTACTTGCTTCTATCATTCGACTATACCTTTAGGTAGGACCATTCCCTATCATCGAGAAAATTGGGAAAATGGCCTATAGATTAGAGCTACCCGAGAAGTTGGCTGGAGTCCACAACGTTTTTCACGTTTCTCGTCTCCGAAAATGTCTACATGAGTCTGCTGAAGTGGTAGAGCCAAATATCCTCGAAGAGGCCGAAGTGGAGCGCGAAGCAACCATAAGAAGAGTTCCAACCCGCATATTAGGAACGGAAGTGAAGAAGCTACGCAACCGTGAAGTCAAGCTCGTCTAAGTCCAGTGGAGCGACACCGAGGGAGACGCGACTTGGGAGACTGAAGCTAAAATCCGTACAGCCTACCCTTTTCTGTTCATGGGTACATCCTTGATCTTTCATTTTCCTTAAGTTGCGCTTTTATCTATCTTTTTAGGTCTATTTCCTCGACCGTATCTTTTAGGTAGAATCTTTTTGGATGGAAACATGTAGTTGAAACATGTTATGTATGATGGTTGCAAGTGGTTGCAAGTGATTGCTAGTGGTTGCTCGTGGTTGCATATACACACACAATCTAGGTTTTAGATCGGCTCAGTCACTTCATATTGCATATGCATATGTGTTTGCATTCGTATATGGTTGAACTGTAATGTGTTGTCATATGGATGTTGCATTTGTATTGAATGATTGTGCACTCATGTAGAATCATGAATAGGAAAATTTGCATACATAATGGATTCATGGCACTTACATAATTCGCATTAAGGAGGTCAACTGAATCAGTAGACCGCCTGATTTTGCATTAGATAAGTTCATATACACACACTTTGCATATGATCATGAAGCATTAGAAGTCTTTTATGGACAATGGATGCTCGTGTTTGATGGATGAGTAGATGGATGATTGGATGTTAGGATATGCATTCCTCCTAGCTTGAAGATTTCGGGGACGAAATCCTTTTAAGTGGGGGAGAATGTAACACCATGAAAATTCTATAACTGTGAAATTAACAAATTAAAGTATAATTAATTTGAAATCAAAGAACTAAGGGAAACGGGATACGCCATTGTGTTCGTCTCGGAAAAATACGCGAAATAGAGTCCGAGTTTTCGAAAAACGGAGTCCGTATGAAGAAGATATGGCCTTCGGAAGTTTTTAAATTAAGTTTAAAATTCAAACAGAATTAAATAATTAAATATTCCGAAGTGGGGCCCATTGGGCCAGGGTGGAAGAACACCCGCCTGGGCCACCCAGGTCGACTGGGCTGTCGACCTGGGCTACCCATGTCGACAAGGCTGTCGACAGCCCTCTCGACAGGGGTGTTGACCTGGTCGAGCCCAGTCAACCTGGCTGGCTAGGTCGGTGTGTGGTCGAATTTCTGTGGTCTGCTTTGTCATTAGGGCTAGGTGGCGGGTTTTTATTGGTCTCTCTTCCTAATGAATGTCTACGATCTAACCTAGCAACATCAAGGGTCCTAATCAATTCCTAACCTCTATATAAACAACCCTAGACTAAACCCTAATCAATTCATTCAAATTAAGAGCATAGCCGCCATGTTGCTGAGGAACGACTAAGAGTAGCCGCCAACTAGAGAGAGAATTAGGAAGAAAGTTCTAAAGCCTAAAGCAATTCAAGCAACCTAAAGCCAATCAATTCAACATAGGAATCATATCTCTTAATTAGAGAATTCGCCGCAACCATTGTAAGTAGAGTATTACTTTGGTATGAATAAACAATTGTGTTGATGTGTATGTTTGAATTGTGGCAGTAAAAGTAATTCATACTTATGCGTTCTTATCAATTTGTATACGTTTGGATATTCTTGAATTATGTTATTCATGTTATAAAGAACTACATGCGGTAGTTCTATGCAAGTAAACGTTTGGAATATTTCGCAAATTATTGAAGCTACATGTATGTAGTTGATTGAAATTCATGCAAGTTTGGGGCTTTGTTATTATGCCATCATGATGTATATTTTTGTGCATAAATCATTTTGCAAGTAATTGAAACAAGTTTGGTTTTTATAGTTCATATGAAACTATGTTGGAATTTTGACACCATAATCCATGTATTAAGTCATGCTTTTGCAAAACTTATGAATATGGCTAGGCTATGAATGATATTTGGCATAATTGAAATCTATGATTAAGTCTATCTTGTTTAAAAGAATTATATGATGACATATGTGAGACATGGCTAGGTTAGACTCAAAAATCCCTTTTTGCAAGTTTAAAGCAAACACCATGTTTAGGAATATTTATGCATAAGTATATTTATACCATCGTTATGTGATTAGACTTAAATCATGATTAAGTTGAACTATGCTTCTGTGTTAGTAACAAAGTATCCCCTTTGTAGACATGTAGAAACCTTATGAACATGACTTGTTTATGTTTATGCCATGAACAAATTTAACTTTACTTATGCCATGCTTATGTTTGACATTATGCCGTGTTTATGCTAAAAGTATTTATGCCATGCTTATGTTTGACATTATGCTATGTTTATGCTAGGAATATTTATGACATGCTTATGTTTGACATTATGCCCAAATAAGAATATAGGTTCATGTTGTAGTTAAACCTATGCAAGTTCACATGCTTTGATTCATGTCACCTATGTTACCACTATGCAAGTACACCAATTTCTATTTTGTATTTCCAACGTCGTATTGCAAGTTCATGCGCTCACCTTCCCCTCTTTGTGTATACGCCATAAGCCTCCCCTTTCGCATGGCTAAATTGGGCTTTAAAATGCTAAGCCCCATATATATGAACGGACGTGTAAAACGGGGGAAAATAACGTTGGGTTAAAAAATTAATTAATGAATGAAAATATAAAATAGAAGGGCCCAAATTCAAGTATGGGTTGGGCCCGTGATTGGTGTAATCATTTACACCATTAACTTAATAATGGGCCGCAAATATTTACATATAAATAAAGAAGAATGACAAGATATGTAAATGTAGAACATACGATGTGTTTAACCCGAGGTTGGATTGAGTTGTGATGTAAACCTGCCCGGAACCGCCCGGCTGTCCAGTAGTCACAACAATACCTATCCAATGTGGGAGGTTAAACATGGAGCCCAGCAAGGACCCGAGGTTAGACTGAGTTGTGGCGTAAGACTGCCCGGAACCAACCGGCAACAGGCAGCCACAACAATACCTGTCTAATGTGAGAGGTCAGGGCCTTAATAAGACAATTAAGGCTGAGTCAGGATTGTTAGGATTAAGTGAACTAAAGACTTAATCAAAATGGAACATGCTAAACTAAACGGACTGGTGGGGTTAGGTTAGGAAACACTTAACCAACTTAGCATGTTGGCTAGAGATAGAAAACCTAGTAACGGGGGACCCTTTTCAGCAGTAACCCTAGAAGGTGTATCAGGATACCCTGAAACTAGGCAGGGTGGGACACGATTACTGGGCTGATTGTAAGAGGTCAAAGCGACGGCGGTGGTGTAGCAGTGTAGGTTGTAACGGTGTGCGGGCGTGCACGCACTCCGGCGCAGAAAAATAAAGCACTGGGCACCAGTAGCATACCTGTGCATTCTAAGGTTGTGTCGGGCCGCTGCCATGGAACATGATACACCCCATGGTGGGACCAGCATAGGTAACTACAGACATCGGGGGCCGTAAGACACATGTAACTATGCGAGTAGGAGCCGATCATCATTGAATGGATCACATCACCCTGACTATGGGGTGCCAGTTGGAAACTAGTTTATATGGGTTCAGAGATTAACATGGGGTACGATAGTATATTCGACCCTAGACAACTTAACCAAGTTATAATGCATGCCCACTTCTTGTTTATACTTATCATACCCAGTTCTTTATTCATAGACAAAATAGTACTAGACTTACTCAGGCTTTATGTCTGACTCTACTTTTCTTTCGTCTTCTTTCTTCCGTTCCCCCCCCCCCCCCCCCCAGGTCCTCAGGGAGGGAACACAGCAGCTTGATCAGCCTCAACATCCAGCTTGAAGAAGAGAAATGTATTGCTTGGACTTTCCTGTTTTGAACTATGGCTTTGGACACACTCTATGGGGCTTTTGCAGTTTACTTATGTTTTATTTATGCTTCTTTAAATAATGTACTCAAGACAGATTATGAAAGTGTTATGTTATGTTTTTGGAAAGGATGTTGTTGTAACACGTATTTGACTTTGTGAAATAAAGTTTGTTGTTCTTCCGCTGTTTACAAATATGTGTTCTTATATCTATCTTGTATATCTGTGACTTGTACTTATAAACCTCCACCAAAATTAGGGCATTCCCTTTGAGAGTGACCCTAACGGAGGTGGGGTGTTTCATGATTCCTTAATAAATGGAGTATACTTGATTTTGTAAGGGTTTTTGACTACTCCCTTTATAAGATAAAGGAGGGCCGTCATTTTTTTTTTAATAAGACAGATCAAATAAATGAAAACCCTAAACCTACCTTTTCATGATACCCTTGGTATGGCGGCTAGCACCCAAATTCCTCTTTCTTCTTCGATTATGATCGAGAAGAGGCGCGTTCGTGTGGATTACCAATAGAGGGCCGGTGATTTGCTGAGCTTTTGGATTTGACACTCCATTCCCTTTTTCATCCGATTTGAATTCGTCGGACCTTCATGGATTTGGCTTGTAAGGTATGAATCTCTAACCCCAATTACTTTGTCTGTTCGATTTATAATTTCTGCATAGATCCTTCACTTTAATTTGTTAAAATGATAAATTGGATGACTGATTTGATCGATTGATTCCAACATATGCAAACGATGAGTGTTATAAATGCTTTAAAATGTAAAATAGAAAACATGCGGTAGTGTTTTACCTGATTACTTAGTCACTAAGCAACCTGCTCAGTCAATATGAAAATATGAATATTCTACTAATATTTTAAAACTTTTTCGTCTTACTCACACAAATTCTACTCCCAAAGTCGAAACGTGTTTTTAAAAACACTATTATTTAATGATGAGTATTATGTGTATTTGAAATAGTAGAGTTTCAAACATGCGGCAGTGTTTTACCTGATTATTTTGAGCACCAAGAAACCTACTTATTTGATGCAAACATCAAAGTTTCACCTATATTTTGAAACTTTCTTGATCTTTTTGGCGCGGATCCAGGGTCCAAACGGTAATATGCAAAAGATGATTGTTATAGATGCTTTGAAATATAGAATAGCAAACATGCGGCAGTATTTTACCTGATTACTTATGCACTAAGCGACCTTCTCAGTCAATATGAATATTCTACTAATATTTGAAAACTTTTTCGTCTTATTCACACAAATTCTTCTCCCAAAGTAGAAACGCGTTTTTAAAAACACTATTATTTAATAATGAGTATTATATGCATTTATAATGGTAGAGTTTCAAACATGCGGCAGTGTTTTACCTGATTAGTTGAGTCTCAAGAAATCTACTTATTTGATGCAAACATCAAAGTTTCACCTATATTTTGAAACTTTCTTGATCTTATTGGCTCGGATCCAGGGTCCAAACGGTAATATGCAAATGATGAGTGTTATAAATGCTTTAAAATGTAGAATATCAAACATGCGGCAGTGTTTTACCTGATTACTTAGTCACTTAGCAAACTGCTCGGTCAATATGAAAATATGAATATTCTACAAATATTTGAATACTTTTTCGTCCTATTCGCACAAATTCTACTCCCAAAGTCGAAACGTGTTTTTTAAAAACACTACTATTTAATGATGAGTATTATATGTATTTGAAATGGTAGAGTTTCAAACATGCGGCAGTGTTTTACCTGATTACTTGTGCACCAAGAAACCTAATTATTCGATGCAAACCTCAAAGTTTCACTTATATTTTGAAACTTTCTTGATCTTATTGGCGCGGATCTTGGGTCCAAACGGTAATATGCAAACGATGAGTGTTATAGATGATTTAATATGTAGAATAGCAAATATGTGGTAGTGTTTTATAAGATTACTTAGTCACTAAGCAACCTGCTCAGTCAATATGAAAATATGAATATTTTACTAATATTTGAAAACTTTTTCATCTTATTCACACAAATTCTACTCCCAAAGTCGAAACGTGTTTTTAAAAACACTATTATTTAATGATTAGTATTATATGTATATAAAATGGTAGAGTTTCAAACATGCGGCATTGTTTTACCTGATTACTTTGAGCACTAAGAAACCTACTTATTTGATGCAAATATCAAAGTTTCACCTTATTTTGAAACTTTCTTGATCTTATTGGCGCGGATCTAGAGTCCAAACGATAATATGCAAATAATGAGTGTTATAGATGCTTTGAAATATAGAATAGCAAACATGCGGCAGTATTTTACCTGATTACTTAGTAACTAAGCAACCTGCTCAGTCAATATGAATATTCTACTTATATTTGAAAACTTTTTAGTCTTATTCATACAAATTATACTCCCAAAGTCGAAACGTGTTTTTAAAAACACTATTATTTAATGATGAGTATTATATGTATTTGAAATGGTAGAGTTTCAAACATGCGGCAGTGTTTGACCTGATTACTTGAGCATCAAGAAACCTACTTATTCGATGCAAACATCAAAGTTTCACCAGTATTTTGAAACTTTCTTGATCTTATTGGCTCGGATCCAGGGTCCAAATGCTAATATGCAAATGATGAGTGTTATAAATGCTTTAAAATGTAGAATAGCAAACATGCGGCAGTGTTTTACCTGATTACTTAGTCACTAAGCAACCTGGTCAGTCAATATGAAAATATGAATATTCTACTAATATTTGAAAACTTTTTCATCTTATTCACACAAATTCTACTCCTAATGTCGAAACCTGTTTTTAAAAACACTATTATTTAATGATGAGTATTATATGTATTTGAAATGGTAGAGTTTCAAACATGCGGTAGTGTTTTACCTGATTACTTGAGCACCAAGAAACCTAGTTATTCGATGCAAACATCAAAGTTTCACCTATATTTTGAAACTTTCTTGATCTTATTGGCGCGGATCCAGGGTCCAAACGGTAATATGCAAATGATGAGTGTTATAGATGCTTTAAAATGTAGAATAGCAAACATGCGGCAGAGTTTTACCTGATTACTTAGTCACTAAGCAACCTGCTCAGTCAATATGAAAATATGAATATTCTACTAATATTTGATAACTTTTTCGTCTTATTAACACTAATTCTGCTCCCAAAGCCGAAATGTTTTTTAAAAACACTATTATTTAATGATGAGTATTATATGTATTTGAAATGGTAGAGTTTCAAACTTGCGGCAGTGTTTTACATGATTACTTGAGCACCAAGAAACCTAGTTATTCGATGCAAACATCAAAGTTTCACCTATATTTTGAAACTTTCTTGATCTTATTAGCGCGGATCTTGGGTCCAAACGGTAATATGCAAATGTTGAGTGTTATAGATGCTTTAAAATGTAGAATAGCAAACATGCGGTACTGTTTTATCTGATTACTTAGTCACTAAGCAACCTACTCAGTCAATAGGAAAATATGAATATTCTACTAATATTTGAAAACTTTTTCGACTTATTCACACTAATTCTACTCCTACAGTTGAAACGTGTTTTTAAAAACACTATTATTTAATGATGAGTATTATATGTATTTGAAATGGTAGACTTTCAAATATGCGGCAGTGTTTTACCAGATTACTTGAGCACCATGAAACCTACTTATTCGATGCAAACATCAAAGTTTCACTTATATTTTGAAACTTTCTTGATCTTATTGGCGCAGATCCGGGGTCCAAACGGTGATATGCAAATGATGAGTGTTATAGATGCTTTAAAATGTAGAATAGAAACATACGACAGTGTTATACCTGATTACTTAGTCACTAAGCAACCTGCTCAGTCAATATGAAAATATGAATATTATACTAATATTTGAAAACTTTTCCGTCTTATTCACAAAAATTCTACTCCCAAAGTCGAAATGTGTTTTTAAAAACACTATTATTTAATGATGAGTATTATATGTATTTGAAATGGTAAAGTTTTAAACATGCGGCAGTGTTTTACCTTATTACCTGAGCTCCAAGAAACCTACTATTCCATGCGAACGTCAAAGTTTCACTTATAATTTGAAACTTTCTTAATCTCACTCGCGCGGATCCAGGGTCCAAATGGTAATATGCAAATGATGAGTGTTATAGATGCTTTAAAATGTAGAATAGTAAACATGGTTATTGTTTTACCTGATTACTTAGTCACTAAGCAACCTGCTCAGTCAATATGAAAATATGAATATTCTACTAATATTTGAAAAAAAAATCGTCTTATTCACAAAAATTCTGTTCCCAAAGTCGAAACGTTTTTTTTTAATATTATTATTTAACGATGAGTATTATATGTATTTGAAATGGTAGAGTTTCAAACATGCGGCAATGTTTTACCTGATTACTTGAGCACCTAGAAACCTACTTATTCGACGCCAACATCAAAGTTTCTCTTATATTTTGAAACAATCTTTATCTTATTGGCGCGGATCCAGGGTCCAAACGGTAATATGCAAATGATGAGTGTTACAGATGCTTTAAAATGTAGAATAACAAGCAATGCAGCAGTGTTTTACCAGATTACTTAGTCATTAAGCAACCTGCTACTCAATATGAAAATATGAATATTCAACTAATATTTAATTTTTTTTCGTCTTATTCACATAAATTCTACTCCCAAAGTCGAAACGTGTTTTTAAAAAGACTATTATTTAATGATGAGTATTATATGTATTTGAAATGTTAGAGTTTCAAACATGCGGTAGTGTTTTACCTGATTACTTGAGCACCAAGAAACCTACTTATTCGATGCAAACATCAAAATTTCACTTATATTTTGAAACTTTCTTGATCTTATTGGCGTGGATCCAGGGTCCAAACGGTGATATGCAAATGATGAGTGTTATAGATGCTTTAAAATGTAGGATAACAAACATGCAGCAATGTTTTACCTGATTACTTAGTCACTAAGCAACCTGCTCAGTCAATATGAAAATATGAATATTCTACAAATATTTGAAAACTTTTTCGTCTTATTCACACTAATTCTACTCCAAAGTCGAAACGTGTTTTTAAAAATACTTTTATTTAATGATGAGTATTATATGTATTTGAAATGGTATAGTTTCAAACATGCGATAGTGTTTTACCTGATTACGGGAGCACCAAGAAACCTACTTATTCGATGCAACCGTCAAAATTTCACTTATATATTGATACGTTCTTGATCTTATTGGCGTGGATCCAGCGTCCAAACGGTAATATGCAAATGATGAGTGTTATAGATGCTTTAAAATGTAGAATAGGAAACATGCTGCAGTGTTTTACCTGATTATTTAATCACTAAGCAACCTGCTCAGTCAATATGAAAATATGAATATTCTACTAATATTTGAAAACTTTTTCGTCTTATTCACACAAATTCTACTCCGAAAGTCGAAATGTGTTTTTAAAAATACTATTATTTAATGATGAGTATTATATGTATTTGAAATGGTAGAGTTTCAAACATGCGGCAGTGTTTTACCTGATTACTTGAGCATTAAGAAACCTACTTATTCCGTGCAAACATCAAAGTTTCACTTATATTTTGAAACTTTCTTGATATTATTGGTGCGGATCCAGGGTCCAAATGGTAATATGCAAATGATAAGTGTTATAGATGCTTTAAAATATAGAATAGCAAACATGTAGAAGTGTTTTACCTGATTACTTAGTCACTAAGCAACCTGCTCAGTCAATATGAAACTATGAATATTCTACTAATATTTGAAAACTTTTTCGTCTTATTCACACAAATTCTACTCCCAAAGCCGAAACGTGTTTTTAAAAACACTATTATTTAATGATGAGTATGATATGTACTTGAAATGGTAGAGTTTCAAACATGCGGCTGTGTTTTACCTGATTACTTAAGCACCAAGAAACCTACTTATTTGATGCAAACATCAAAGTTTCTCTTATATTTTGAAACTTTATTAATCTTATTAGCACGAATCTTGGGTCCAAACGGTAATATGCAAATGATTAGTGTTATAGATGCTTTAAAATGTAGAATAGCAAACATGCGGTAGTGTTTTATCTGATTACTTAGTCACTAAGCAACCTGCTCAGTCAGTATTAAAATATGATTATTCTACTAATATTTGAAAACTTTTTCGTCTTATTCACACAAATTCTACTCCCAAAGTCGAAATGTGTTTTTGAAAACGCTATTATTTAATGATAAGTATTATATATATTTGAAATGGTAGAGTTTCAAACATGCGGCAGTGTTTTACTTGATTACTTGAGCACCAAGAAACCTAGTTATTCGATGCAAACATCAAAGTTTCACCTGTATTTTGAAACTTCCTTGATCTTATTGGTTCGGATCCACGGTCCAAACTGTAATATGCAAATGATGAGTGTTATAAATGCGTTAAAATGTAGAATAGCAAACATGTGGCAGTATTTTACCTGATTACTTAGTCACTAAGCAACCTGCTCAGTAAATATGAAAATATTAATATTCTACTCATATTTGAAAACTTTTTCGTCTCATTCACACAAATTCTACTCCCAAAGTCGAAACATGTTTTTAAAAACACTATTATTTAATGATGAGTATTATATGTATTGGAAATGGTAGAGTTTCAAACATGCGGCAGTGTTTTACCTGATTACTTGAGCACTGTAACAACCCGTATTTTAATAACGTGTTATAAATCAAGGCAGAATTAAATTTTAAAATAAGAATCAGGGGAAATGGGTTACTCCATTACGTTTGTCTCCAAATTCTGCTTGAAAATGAGTCCGAGTTTACGAAAATCGGAGTCCGTATGACCAAGATATGGCTCTCCAAAGTTTCAGAAAATTCCAGAGTTCAAAACAGTTTGAATTCAAGTTCAAAATTCGAATTTCAAAACCCAAACTGACTGGGCGGGAAAAATCCCTCCAACACCCAGGTCGACTAGGGAGTCGACTGGGCAGTCGACCCTCCCCCCCCAAGACCAAGTCCACTGGGCAGTCGACTTGGGTGTGGACCTGGTCACCTGGCCTGTTTTTGGGACAGATGTATCTGGTCTCGTTGCCTGTCCAGGTTTAGCTCCCTAAACCCTATATAAACAACCACTGACCCTAGACTCTCTATCACATTCTTATCCGGCCTTATGCTGCTGAAGTTCTGACTGGAGGATAGAGAACAAGGAGGCTATTCAAGACTGCGTTGGAGCTACGTTGATTTGGGGATTTGCTAGAGATTCTTCTTCTTCTACTCTTTTGCTTTCTCATTCTCTAGACCACGATCTGTAAGCCCTTTGTCACTCTTAGATCTAAGCTGTAAATTTAACATGAACACGATGTAAACTGAAATTATCCCTAAACATGATAACTCGGTTGGATTGACCATGGTATATCTTTGATCTATGACTATCCCTTTTTATCTGTTATTTTGGATCTAGTTTTGTACACCCTAGATCTATTCATCTTAAATTTTGACATGTGGAATATTAATATGAACTTGGTTTGGACATATTCATGTTTAACCTAAAACCCCTCAGGACCTTTATTTTGACATGCCTGTGATGTTGAAATTATTATTGGGGTTACTATCTTATGTTAATCCTTTACCATGTCTATCACCATATTTTGGCAAGTTGATGTTGAGACCCTATTTCATATGCCTGTAATGTTACAATCGTCATGCTTAACTTGTGAACATCTTTGCCATCCTATGACTATCCTTTTTGTAGTATATCCCTATTTTGACATGTTGTATTAATGCGAATTCACGTACGTTGGGGATACGTTTTGGGGTAGGTTAGGCAAACTTGAATTTGGCTATGGAATTGACATGAAAATATGACATGAAAACTTGACATGAGAATAAGCTTGGAAACATGAATTTGGGACATGACAATTAGATAACTTGAAAGTGGCCAACTCGAGGTTGGGTTGAATTTGCAACGTAAATCTGCCCAGAACCGCCCGGCGAATCCAGTAGTTGAAAATAATAGGACCCAATGTGGGTAGTTGGTCATATAGCACTTTAAACCCGAGGTTAGACTAGGTTATGGTGTAATGCTGCCCGGACCCGCCCGACACATCCAGTAACCATAACCAAGTCTAATGTGAGAGGTTGGGGTGCGTTAAGTAAATTAATGCCACATGATAAGGTTAAGTCGTGGACCACTTGAATACACTTAACCAATTTTATACATGTTTGGGTAGGGGTTAAGTCATGACCTTTTTAATGACAACACTTAACGCATTAGAAATCCTAGCCACGTTGTCCCTTTCAGCAGTAACCCACTTAGAAGTATCACGATACCCTGGGTACTAGGCAGGGTGGGGCACGATTACTGGGCTGATTGTAAGCAACCAAGAATAACGGCTGAGTAAGGTGCGCCAGTGTAGGTTCAGGCGGACTAGGGTCATGCACTTAGTCCGGAGTTGAAAAAGTAGGCATGGTCACCCGTAGTACTACATTGTGCGTGCTTGATTTGTGTCAGTGGTTGACACCCTAGGACCTGATACACCCTAGGGTGGACCTGTCACATGAAACTTGTGACGACAAGGAATTTCGCTCGATCCGAATTGGTTGCTAAACCGACCAAGACCGTTCGAAACCCTATTGTTTGAGAACACGACAAATCATAACACATGCAGAAGAACATTTCATTGTATATTACAACAATTCCATCAGAATACAAGAATATATAGAGTATGAATGAATAAAATACATTCGATAAATATCAGAGATTACAATAAATTACATAGCAACGGAAAATAATACAAAATAAAACTGAAGGAGATATACAGATGCAAAGCTTTCCGAACATCATTCCAGCTGTAAACCAGGTTCCTGTGGATATAAATATGCAAAACCAAAACTACTAGCTGCCCATGTCAAAATAAGGACACCCAGAGTTTAGGTTAAAACAATAAACACCAGGTCAGTCATGTGACTGGTCTGAGATCTAAAACAGTTATTAATCTTTATTTTGAAGTTCGGTAAATCAAGGGACCACGCCGTATAACACGGAACGGGTTTTGTAACACCCTACCTCCGCTAGGGTCACTCACAAAGGAATGCACTAGGTTTGGTGAAGCATTATCGAGGTAAACATGCACAGAAGTATTACAAGACAGAACATATATATAAAACAGCGGAAGTAAAACAAATTTCATTACCTTATAAAATAAGGTCTAAAGCCTTTTACATCAGAATACATCAAAACCGGTCTTGCAATAGTAAAGTAGCATAAAGCCTTTTCATAAATTATTCCCCAAATAAAACAGTAAGGTAGCCATAGCCAAGAAAAGTCCAAGCCATGCATGATGACCTTCAAGCAGAGGAAGTCCGAACTAAATAACAGTGTTTCCTCCCTGAAAACCTGGGGGGGGGGGGGCGGAACGGAAGACAAAAGGCGAAAGGAAACGGGGTCAGTCATAAAGACTGGTAAGTCCTATCTACTTCCAGCATAAAACAGGTAAAGGTAACATGACATGCATAAACTGAAAGTAAACATAAGGATGACAACAAGATAGATAAGCTAAACCAAGATATCTAGATGAACTACTGTAGCAAGGTAAATTAAGGTATCATGATAAACTACGGTGTCAAGAATCAAGGTATCACATCGTCAGGTTTCTATCAAGTATACTATCACAAGGTATCTGTCATGTATAACATCCCACGGTATCTATCATGTATATTTGCTCTGCACCCCTCGTACTAGTATCCCAACCTGCGTCATGTGTTAACTATGAATGTCCCATGCCCAATGTCATGTAATGGTCCATGTCAACCTAATATATATAGCATATGTAGGTTTTTCCCACTCGTATGTTTCTTTCCATGTTTAAGTTCAGTCCTTTGCCGTAGGTCGTACGGGCTTTCCCATGTAAATCTATACCACCTCAACGTAGTACCATTTTATCCTTGAAGTAGTTTTGGACTGCTACCCTTGATCTAGTTATGTTTTCTTACCATGAACTATCGCGTGTTCACTTAGGATTTATGCCACCTATGACCACTAGGGATTATGCTACCTAATGAACGTTCCCGTGTCTCGGTTTGGGTTCAGGCCACCTAGGGCCACTAGGGATTATGCCACCCGTCAACCGTGCCCTTTATCCCACGTATGTATCGTGAATCGTTTTCCATGTCTAGACGCACATGTATCTCAATGTGCCATCCGAGTTCCGTGCCAGAGCAAATCAAGAAATACGGAACTCGGTCGGGAGCTTTAAGTCGTCTGCTAATGTAGATATCAAGGTCTGTTTTTGTATCCGTGGCTATGGTCCCACGTGACCCCTCCCTCAACTACTGAAAGGCAATCCAAGAAAAATCATGTATGAGAACTACATCCCGGCCCCACTATAGCCCCACTTTCCTATTGGCCAACCTCACCCATAACTCGATAGCAAGTATATGGTCTGTTGGGAGTTCTCTGCCTTTCCGTACGTACACGATTGACTAAAGATGGTAGGTATTCGGCAACGTGCTATCCAGGGCAAAATCAAGTATCGTCGACTCCACGCTAATCCATCCCAGTCTTTAGGTCGCTCGCATAGCAACCAAGGCAAACTCTTGGCTCTTCTATCGCAGACCTTAACCTCTGTGAGGCCGGGTTTCATGGACCACCTGCCACCTCACAGAAGGATACCAAGAGTGCACTCACGTCCCCCGAAGCTACCGCTTCGTCACCCAGTTCGTTGGAGCCCTTATCCAAGTCGGATAATTTGCTCCTCCTCATGTGTTTAAGCGATGACCTACCATATCGGGTTACTCATCCATTCATGAACTAGTCCCATGTCCTTGGCTAAGAATTATTACTTAGTTATACTTAACTAAGGTTTACCACTTAGCTTCTTTTCCCCGTTACCCTTGATTAACCACGATTTTCTACCTAGTTCCTCTCACTAGGGTTTTGTCTATTAGGTTAAGTGTTGTTATTCAAGTTCATGACTTAGCCCGCCTACGAATCATGTCAAGATTCGCTAAGTATTTAAGTTCAAGGCTTAGCCCTACAAGTTGGTTAAGTATACCAAGAAGCGCACGACTTAACCCTATCAAGTCAAATTGGTTAAGTATTGGTTTGTCTGAACCCTATCAGATTATCGTGTTAGATTGATCAAGCATAAATTATCTAAATCGCATCAGATCATCGAGCCGGATTGGTTAAGTATGGGTTAGCTTAACCTCATCCACTTATCATACTACAAGGGTTAAGTATATTCAAAAGGTCCTGTGACTTAACCCTATCAAGTCCACATGTTAGATTGGTTAAGTATAGGTTACTTAACCTCATCAAATCATCATGTATAATTGGTTAATTATAAGTTACTTAACCCCATTAAATTATCATGTTAAGTTAGTTAAGTATTGATTGCTTAACCTCATTGAATTACCGAGTCTAGATTGGTTAATTGTTTAACTTAACCCCATCGAATTACCATGTTTAGATTAGTTAAGTATAGGTTACTTAACCCCATCTAATTACCGTGTTTAGATTAGTTAAGTCTAAATTACTTAACCCCATCTAATTACCAAGTCGGATTAGTTAAACGTAAATTACTTAACCCCATCCCCTAATTGACTTGTATGGTTAAGTGTCATTAAGAAATCAAGCCCGGTCCCACTTAACCTACCCATTCGTGTTATATCGGTTAAGTGTCATTAGTCAAATTTACTTTACCTTATCATGTGGCATTAATTTAATTAATGCACTCTCAACCTCTCACATTAGACCTTGTTGTGGTTACTAGTTAAGCCGGGCGGGTCCGGGTAGTTTTACACCACAACCTAGTCTAACCTCGGGTCTTAAGCGCGACATGACCAACTTCTCACATTGGATCCTATTGTTTGTAGCCACTAGTTAAGCCGGGCGGGTCCGGGTAGATTTATGCTACAAACTCAATCCAACCTCGAGTTGGCCACTTTCATGTTTGGTCTAGTGTCATATTACACTTACAACCCATACGTGTCTAGTTTCAAATCCTATGTTTACCCCCACATGTCACGTCCCCATTTAGGTGTATCATATGTGTCATATTTTCATGAAATCCCATGTCAAATTACCATGTCATAATCACGCTCGTCTACCCTACCCCAAATCGTGTTTCCATCCCAAGTAAAAGCGAGTCAACATAGTAGGGATACTATGCTACATATTGGCCTCAAAACATGCACGATGCCAAAGAGGGATTGGACACAAACATGCATGGTATCATAAGGGGTTTGGCCTCAAAATATGCATAGCATCATAAGGGGTTTTTGTCCTTAAACATGCATAATGTTACAACGGGATTGGCCACAAACTTGCATAGTATCATAAGGGAATTTAGCCACAAACATGCATAGTATCATAAGGGAATTTGGCCACAAACATGCATAGTATCATAAGGGAATTTGGCCACAAACATGCATGATTACATAAGGGGTTTGGGTTCATTTACATGCATAAGCCCCAAAGTCAAGTCTTTGCCAATGTTTCACAAGTCAAATGGTTCCCAAGGGTTCATGCTAACATTCCATAGATAAAGATTCAAACTTGCAAGATAAACTAGGTGAAACATAACATGAGTGGCATGATTAAGTCGCTAAAACTTAGCCCAAGGTCATAGATCATAGAAAAGGGGCAAAATTAGGTTCAGATAGGCTAGCATACTTATGTTTCATCGCATTTTATTCCATGTCGCATTAGAACCACCGTTAGAATCTACAAGTAGCTAGAACTTACATAGCGAGGCTTAGGGAATGAGCATGATCCGTCATAACAAAGAAAGGTGGCTCCTTTGTCGAAGAATCGTCACGGAATTTGCGTAGCAACGTTGATCTCTCTTCGATTTGGTGTAGCAAGCTTGCACCTTTTGATTCGGATCTGATTTGAATGCATAATTTCTTGGAGTTGGAGATGGAGGCCATGATCAAGTGGCATTTGGGCAGCACTTCGTTGCATGAATGAGTTTTAGTGATTTAGGTTAGGTCCTAGGGTGTTTTTATAGAGATTAGGAGTAGTTTAGGCACTTAGTTTAACCCTAGGATAGATCCAAGCCTTCAAAAATCGTCACAAGCCTCCAAAACAGGACCTAGGAGCCAAAACAGGTGCACCAGGCCGACATGGCCGACCAGGGAGGTCGACACCCAGGTCGACCCCCAGGTCGACTCTAGAGTTGACCTGGTTGGGGGGGGGGGAGGTCGACCCTATTGTCGACCCCCCTGTCGACCTGCCTGGGCGGGATTTTTCCCGCCTACTCTGAATTCTGAAAATTTGAATCTGTTTTCGAATTTGAAATTTTCATGAAACTTTACGAGGTCATATCTTGGTCATACGGACTCCGATTTAAGAAATTTCGGACTCTATTTCGCGTATATATCCGAGACGAACGCAATGGTTCAACCCGTTTTCCCTGATTCAGAATTTTACATTTAATTCTGCCTTTATTCTTGTCTTAACACATTGTTAAAATTCGGGTTGTTACATTCTCCCCTCCTTTAAGGATTTCGTCCCCGAAATCTCCAAGTTAGGAACAACGCATCCTACCATCCATCATCCATCTACTCAAAACATCATCCACAGGCAACCATTGTCCTTAGACGATTTCTAATGCCATATGAACATATGCAAAACGTGTGTGTTTATGCTCCTTAGCTAATGCTAATGATCAGGCCTGAATGATCTTTCTAATGCAAAATATGTTTAGTGCCATGAGTCCAACATGTATGCAATTGGTCCTAGTCATATAAGTACTATATGCGTGAACAAACATTCATTCATATGCAACATACTCATGATAACGCATTCAATTTCATCCATAAACAAGTATAAATACTCGTGCATATGCAACATGAAACGTGACCGCGTCAATCTAGTATCTAATGTGTATTCGCGCATCCACGAGCAACCACTTGCAACCATTTGCAACCATATCAATCATAACATGTTTCAAATACATGTTTACACCCATAGAGTTCTATCTAAGGTTCCCAAGATAAGATCGAGGAGATAAACAAGACAAACTCCTTACGGGGTTTGCAACAGAAACAGTACCGAGAGGATATCCACCAAGCGATAGCATGCAAGCAAGCTCTACAGGAGATACAGGGATCAACGATATACTCTTACAAAGAGACACGATGCGTGCGTCTAAGCCGCATTTCGTTGAGCTTAATTCCAGTTTGCCTTGAATGCCTTTGACTTCATGATTTCGTAGCTCCTTGATTCCTATTTCCAAGGTATGAGTCGGAACTCTTTTCACTGTCGCCTCTCGTTTCACTTTCATTTATTCTTTCCCTAGTATACTTGGCTCAACCATATCTACGTACTCATGCAAGCTCTCCAAAATTCACTAGTGAATTCTGGATCTCGTTTACCGATGCCAATCCATGTCACCACGTGCACTTACTAGGGTGGTTCCTATAACCCATGCTCAAGAGGAATGAACCATCCATCTTATTGGCGGACGTTACTCGATTGGATCAGAGATTTCCGATAAATGCATCAAGAGATTCTAGGTAACTAACCATGACAGAACCCAAAAGGTTTCACGAGACTTCGAGGGTATTACCAAGGCAAGCTAAGAGTTTAACTACCCTCCTTTCAAAAACGAGAATGGCATCCCTTACTGGATAACCACTTCATCCCTAGAATCCATCCATAGCTCAACAATAAAAAGTATTGCTTCTAATCTCAACACTTGACATTTACACTCTCAATTCCAAACAAGTCATGAATAAATGGACCGACTCTCCAACCAGATTTTTGGGCCAAAAGTGGGATCTTCTACCATGCTAATACTAAGGTGCAGAGACTTAACTATCGAGGCAGACTTAAATGATGCGATGATCAATACAAAGTCTGGACGGGATGATAGAAAAGAAAGACTAAGCCTTTAACAGAAACGGTACCATTTCTCTTAGGTACGCTAGAAATGAGAGCATACAATTGCCCTCTCGCTGATCTTGTCCTTATCTTCCTTTGTGGATCAAGACATACCAACAAGTTGCTTATTCTTAAGCTCGTGTCCTTTATCCTTGCTCTTATTATCCCTTCTTATAACTTCGGTAACAGGTCTCTGGAGAACTTTCTCCATCGCTCGGGGAAAACACTCACGTAGTTAGACAAGGATTAGTCGCAGTTAAAACTACTGTGACTACAGATGGAGGAAAGAAAGGAAAAGAGATTCAATCAAGGAAACAAAGGATAGTGCTAATGGCTTTTGGGGAATAGCCTTTAAAAACTTTTCTTGAAAAATGATTCTTTGTAAACAGTTTTTCAAATAGTTTTCAGAAGGTTTTAAAAACTTTTGCCCAGTCTGGTAACCTTCTGCTCTGATACCAAATGTAACACCCCACCTCCGCTAGGGTCACTCACAAAGGGAATGCACTAGGTTTGGTAAAGCATTATCGAGGTAAACATGCACAGAAATATTACAAGACAGAATATATATATAAAACAGCGGAAGTAAAACAAATTTCATTACCTTATAAAATAAGGTCTAAAGCCTTTTACATCAGAATACATCAAAACCTGTCTTGCAATAGTAAAGAAGCATAAAGCCTTTTCATAAATTATTCCCCAAATAAAACAGTAAGGTAGCCATAGCCAAGAAAAGTCCAAGCCATGCATGATGACCATCAAGCAGAGGAAGTCTGAACTAAATAACAGTGTTTCCTCCCTGCAAACCTGGGGGGGGGGGGGGAACGGAAGACAAAGAGGCGAAAGGAAACGGGGTCAGTCATAAAGACTGGTAAGTCCTATCTACATCCAGCATAAAACAGGTAAAGGTAACATGACATGCATAAACTGAAAGTAAACATAAGGATGACAACAAGACAGATAAGCTAAACCAAGATATCTGGATGAACTACTGTAGCAAGGTAAACTAAGGTATCATGATAAACTACGGTGTCAAGAATCAAGGTATCACATCGTCAGGTTTCTATCAAGTATACTATCACAAGATATCTGTCATGTATTACATCCCACAGTATCTATCATGTATATTTGCTCTGCACCCCTCGTACTAGTATCCCAACCCGCGTCATGTGTTAACTATGAATGTCCCATGCCCAATGTCATGTAATGGTCCATGCCAACCTAATATATATAGCATATGTAGGTTTTTCCCAATCGTATGTTTCTTTCCATGTTTAAGTTCAGTCCTTTGTCGTAGGTCGTACGGGCTTTCCCATGTAAATCTATACCACGTCAACGCAGTACCATTTTATCCTTGAAGTTGTTTTGGACTGCTACCCTTGATCTAGTTATGCTTTCTTACCATGAACTATCGCGTGTTCACTTAGGATTTATGCCACCTAGGACCACTAGGGATTATGCTACCTAATGAACGTTCCCGTGTCTCGGTTCCCGTGTCTCGGTTTGGGTTCAGGCCACCTACGGCCACTAGGGATCATGCCACCCATCAACCGCGCCCTTTATCCTACGTATGTATCGTGAATCGTTTTAAATGTCTAGACGCACATGTATCTCAATGTGCCATCCGAGTTCCGTGCTAGGGCAAATCAAGAAATACGGAACTCGGTCGGGAGCTTTAAGTTGTCGGCTAATGTAGATATCAAGGTCTGTTTTTGTATCCGTGGCTATGGTCCCACGTGACCCCTCCCTCAACTACTGAAAGGCAATCAAAGAAAAATCATGTATGAGAACTACATCCCGGCCCCACTATAGCCCCACTTTCCTATTGGCCAACCTCACCCATAACTCGATAGCAAGTATATGGTCTGTTGGGAGTTCTCTGCCTTTCCGTACGTACACGATTGACTAAAGATGGTAGGTAGTCGGCGACGTGCTATCCAGGGCAAAATCAAGTATCGTCGACTCCACGCTAATCCATCCCAGTCTTTAGGTCGCTCGCATAGCAACCAAGGAATACTCTTGGCTCTTCTATCGCAGACCTTAACCTCTGTGAGGTCGGCTTTCATGGACCACCTGCCACCTCACAGAGGGATACCAAGAGTACCCTCACGTCCCCCGAAGCTACCGCTTCGTCACCCAGTTCGTTGGAGCCCTTATCCAAGTCGGATAATTTGCTCCTCCTCGTGTGTTTAAGCAATGACCTACCATATCGGGTTACTCATCCATTCATGAACTAGTCCCATGTCCTTGGCTAAGAATTATTACTTAGTTATACTTAACTAAGGTTTACCACTTAGCTTCTTTTCCCCGTTACCCTTGATTAACCACGATTTTCTACCTAGTTCCTCTCACTAGGGTTTTGTCTATTGGGTTAAGTGTTGTTATTCAGGTTCATGACTTAGCCCGCCTACGAATCATGTCAAGATTGGCTAAGTATTTAAGTTCAAGGCTTAGCCCTACAAGTTGGTTAAGTATACCAAGAAGCGCATGACTTAACCCTATCAAGTCAAATTGGTTAAGTATTGGTTTGTCTTAACCCTATCAGATTATCGTGTTAGATTGATCAAGCATAAATTATCTAAATCGCATCAGATCATCGAGACGGATTGGTTAAGTATGGGTTAGCTTAACCTCATCCACTAATCATACTACAAGGGTTAAGTATATTCAAAAGGTCCTGTGACTTAACCTTATCAAGTCCACATGTTAGATTGGTTAAGTATAGGTTACTTAACCTCATCAAATCATCATGTATAATTGGTTAATTATAAGTTACTTAACCCCATTAAATTATCATGTTAAGTTGGTTAAGTATTGATTGCTTAACCTCATTGAATTACCAAGTCTAGATTGGTTAAGTGTTTAAATTAACCCCATCGAATTACCGTGTTTAGATTAGTTAAGTATAGGTTACTTAACCCCATCTAATTACCGTGTTTAGATTAGTTAAGTCTAAATTACTTAACCCCATCTAATTACCAAGTCGGATTAGTTAAGCGTAAATTACTTAATCCCATCCCCTAATTGTCTTGTATGGTTAAGTGTCATTAAGAAATCAAGCCCGGTCCCACTTAAGCTACCCATTCGTGTTATATCGGTTAAGTGTCATTAGTCAAATTTACTTAACCTTATCATGTGGCATTAATTTAATTAATGCACTCTCAACCTCTCACATTAGACCTTGTTGTGGTTGCTAATTAAGCCGGGCGGGTCCGGGTAGTTTTACACCACAACCTAGTCTAACATCGGGTCTTAAGCGCGACATGACCAACTTCTCACATTGGATCCTATTGTTTGTAGCCACTAGTTAAGCCGGGCGGGTTCAGGTAGATTTATGCTACAAACTCAATCCAACCTCGAGTTGGCCACTTTCATGTTTGGTCTAGTGTCATATTACACTTACAACCCATACGTGTCTAGTTTCAAGTCCTATGTTTACCCCACATGTCACGTCCCCATTTAGGTGTATCATGAGTGTCATATTTTCATGAAATCCCATGTCAAATTACCATGTCACAATCACGCTCGTCTACCCTACCCTAAATCATGTTTCCATCCCAAGTAAAAGCGAGTCAACATAGTAAGGATACTATGCTACATATTGGCCTCAAAACATGCACGATGCCAAAGAGGGATTGACCACAAACATGCATGGTATCATAAGGGGTTTGGCCTCAAAATATGCATAGCATTATAAGGGTTTTTTGTCCTCAAACATGCATAATGTTACAACGGGATTGGCCACAAACATGCATAGTATCATAAGGGAATTTGGCCATAAACATGCATAGTTTCATAAGGGAATTTGGCCACAAACATGCATGATTACATAAGGGGTTTGGGTTCATTTACATGCATAAGCCCCAAAGTCAAGTCTTTGCCAATGTTTCACAAGTCAAATGGTTCCCAAGGGTTCATGCTAAAATTCCATAGATAAAGATTCAAACTTGCAAGATAAACTAGGTGAAACATAACATGAGTGGCATGATTAAGTCGCTAAAACTTAGCCCAAGGTCATAGAACATAGAAAAGGGGCAAAATTAGGTTCACATAGGCTAGCATACTTATGTTTCATCGCATTTTATTCCATGTCGCATTAGAACCACCGTTAGAATCTACATCTAACACCCCGTGTATTCTATAACAGTGAAATTCACAAATTAAAGTATAATTAATTTCAAATCAAAGAATTAAGGGAAATGAGATACGCCATTGTGTTCGTCTCGGAAAAATACGCGAAATAGAGTCCGAGTTTTCGAAAAACGTAGTCCGTATGAAGAAGATATGGCCTCCGGAAGTTTCAGAATTCAGGTTAAAAATTCAAACAGACGAAAACAGCTCAGAAAAACAAGTTTAAAATTCAAAATCGGGCCCAATTGGACAGAGCGGGAAAATTCCCGCCTAAGTCACCCAGGTCGACTTGGCAGTCGACCTGGGTAGCCAAGTCGACAGGGCAGTCGACACCCGTGTCGACTGCCAAGTCGACACGGTGTCGACTGGGTTGTCGACCTGGCCCCAGAGCTAGGTCGAACCCAGCCCACCCTGGCTGGCCTGGTCTGTGCTTGGTCGATTTTCTGAACCTTGCCTTGTCACTAGGGCTAGGTGTCAGATCCTGGTTGGCCTCTCCTTCAAACGAACGACTATTATTGAACCAAGCTTCATCGATGGTCTAAATCAACTCACAAACTCTATAAAAAGGACCTAAGACTAACCCTAATTCACACAAACTAAAATGGAGCTGAGACCTTCATGTTGCTGAGGAGAGACTAAAGATATCCGTCGGAAGTTGAAAGGCAATTAGGAGAATAAACAAAAGCTTAAAGCAACGTCAAATCAATCAAAGCAACGCCTACAACAAAGGACAGCATCTCCAAATTCAGAATTCAGATTTCTGAGTTGAAGATTCGTCATACGCTGTAAGTAGAGTGCTATTCCGATATGAATTAAATAATTGTGTTGATTTTGTGTAATGTAAGAAATGGAATTGTGGCGATAATAATCTATATTTGTATGTTGCTTTGATGCAAAACGATTTGGGAATATTATGGAATACGATTGGATATTTGCAAGTACGCGATTTGCATTGGAAACGAAATGGAATTGTGGCGATAATGACTTATATTTGTATGTTATTTTGATTCTAAACGATTTGGCAATGCTATGGTTTGATTCATACAAGTATATGGTTTATGTTGACAACCACATGTTGTGGAATTTTGATTGGGAGTCATGCAAACATATGATTCATATTGAAAAACTACATGTTTGTGGTAGTTATTTGCAATACCCATTTGATAATTGCAAGCATATGATTCATGTTGAAAGTAACAACTATATGTTGTAATAATTTATTTAAGATTCATGCAAGTATATGATTCATGTTAACAACTATATGTTATGATATTTTAATTGGAATTCATGCAAGTCCATGATCTATTGTTATGACAACATGATGTAAAATTCTATGGTTATCTTTAGTGTAATTTGATTCACCTAAGTATTATGATTCATATGAAGTTATGTTGGAATTGGCATCATAGTTCAAGTATAAAAATCATATTTTTGTGATAGTGACAAAAGCACGCATCTTTGTAAATTTGTATTAATTTTATGAACATGACTAAACTATGTTCGTTATTATGCCCAATTGAAAAACATCTTTTTAGGCTCATGTTGTTATCATAAGTTACATTAGAATTACATTAGAATTACATTCCTCTTGCAAGTTTACATATATAAAATAAAAACCATGATGTAAGTTTTGATATGTTTATGCTATAATTCTATGAATAGAATGAAAACCATGATTCATATAAGAATTAGGTTGGGATAATTCTAGTTGAACCATGCTTTTGTATTAGTGACAAAAGTATGTACCTTTTTGTTAACATGTAGTGGTTTTATGAACATGATTAGTTAATATTATGCCTAAATAAAAATATAGACTTATATTTCTAGTCAAGACCATGTGCCAATAATAATAATGATATCTAATTTAGTTAAATTCTTAATTTCAAGTTTACATGGTTAGTTGAACCTATGATTCATGTTTAAGTTTATGCCATTATCATATGACTAGAATAATTCTTGTTTAAGTACTGCTTATGCCATAATCATATGAATAAAATAATTCATGTTTAAGTATTGTCTATGCATTAACCATATGAATAAAATGATTCATGTATTATTTATGCCATGATTATATGAATAGAACGATGCATGTTTAAGTACTGCTTATGCCATAATCATATGAATAAAATAATTAATGTTTAAGTATTGTCTATGCATTAACCATATGAATAGAATGATTTATGTTTAAGTATTGTTTATGCTATGATTATATGGATAAAATGATTCATGTTATGCCATGATTATATGATGTTACAATTGCAAGTTCACATGTGCCTATTTTATGTTAATTCAATCATTCGTTGCAAGTTCATGCGTTCACACTCCCCTTTTTCATGATATCTTATAAACACCATGTTGTAAGCCTCCTCTTTTCCATTTGGCTTAATTGGGTTTAAGTATTAAACCCAACACACCTTACATTGGAGCGAACGTGTAAAACGGGGGTAATGATGTTTGGGCTAAAATATAGAATATATGTGTTGGCATGTTCAACGCATGCCAACAATCTTGAAAAGCAATTAAGTGGCATAAATGAAATTTAACCAATAAAGATGAATTTGAATAATGGGCCGCAAATATTTACATATAAAAAGAAAAGAGACAAAATATGTAAATGTAGAAAATACGATGTGTTTAACCCGAGGTTGGATTGAGTTGTGATGTAAACCTGCCCGGAACCGCCCGGCTGTCCAGTAGTCACAACAATACCTATCCAATGTGGGTGGTTAAACACGGAGCCCAATAAGGACCCGAGGTTAGACTGAGTTGTGGCATAAGACTGCCCGGACCCAACCAGCAACAGGCAGCCACAACAATACCTGTCTAATGTGAGAGGTCAAGGCTTTAATAAGAAAATTAAGGCTGAGTCAGGATTGATAGGATTAAGTAAATTATATTAATACTTAATCAGAATGGAACATGCTAAACTAAACACACTGATTGGGGGTTAGGTTTATAAAACACTTAACCAACTTAGCATGTTGGCTAGAAATAGAAAACCTAGTAGCGGGGGACCATTTTCAGCAGTAACCCTATTAGGTATCATGATACCCTGAAACTAGGCAGGGTGGGGCACGATTACTGGGCTGATTGTAAGCGGTCAAATCGACGGTGGTGGTGCAGCAGTGTAGGTTCTAACGGGGTGCGGGCGTGCACACACTCCGGCGCAGAAAAATAAGGCACTGGGCACCAGTAGCATACCCGTGCATTCTAGGATTGTGTCGGGCCGCCACCATGGGACTTGATACACCCCATGGTGGGACCAGCATAGGTAACTACAACATCGGGGGCCGTAAGACACATGTAACTATGCAAGTAGGAGCCGATCATCATAAATTGATCACTTCACCCTGATTATGGGGTGCCAGTTGGGAACTAGTTTATATGGGTTCAGAGGTTGATATGGGGTACGATAGTATATTCGACCCTAGACAACTTAACTAAGTTTATGGTGCTTTCCCCATTTCTAGTTTATACTTATCATACCCAGTTCTTTATTCATAGACTGAATAGTCCTAGACTTACTTAGGCTTTATGTCTGACTCTACTTTTCTTTCGCCTTCTTTTCTTCCGTTCCCCCCTCCCCCCCAGGTCCACAGGGAGGGAACACCGCAGCTTGACCAGCCTTCATATCCAGCTTGAAGACAAAGAATGTATTGCTTGGATCTTTTCGTTTTGGACTATGTCTTTGGACTGCAACTATGGGACTTTTGCAGTTTATTTATGTTTTCTTCATGCTTCTTTAAATAATGTAAACAAGACAGTTATGAAGATGTTATGTTTTTGAAAGTATTGTAAAACAAATTATGGCATGGATTGTGTAACACATATTTTAATGAAATAAAAGTTGTTGTTTTCCGCTGTTCAAAAATATGTGTTCTTATATCTGTCTTGTATATCTGCGACTTATACTTATAAACCTCCACCAAAATTAGGGCATTCCCTTTGAGAGTGACCCTAACGGAGGTGGGGTGTTTCACTTGGTATCAGAGCATAGGTTTACCAGATAAGATAAAAAGTTTCGAAAAATTTATTCAAAAAAAAAAAAAAAAAATTTTAAAGAATCATTTTTAAAAGAAAAATATTATTTTATTTTAAAAAGGCAAAGTCCCCCCAAAGCCATAGGTACTATCTTCTATCCTTCGTTTTGAATCTATCCTTTCTGTTTCAGCATGCCTGGAGACCTTACTCCCCAGCTGCTGACGCTTTCACTCCTCCTCCTCCACGTGAACCAGCAAGCGGAAGAGTCCCAGAGTAGGAAGACGAATAATAGTCAAACAAGAAAGGATCGTAACAGTAATAATAAGAAACGAGAAAAAAGGAAATGCAATTTTTGTGGTACGGAAGGGTACATAGCCAAGGATTGTAGAAAAAGGAAAAGAAAGCAAGGAGAATGTTTTCATTGTGGGGAGACTGGACACATCAGCAAAGACTGCCCTGAGAAGACAGACTTTGAGAAGGGTGGAAAAGACAACAAGTCCCAAGAGAAGAGGAAGTGTAAATTCTGTGACAAAGCGGGGCACTTAGTGAAAGATTGCCGAAAAAAGAAGGCCAAGATGAAGGGCGGGTGCTTTTCTTGCGGTGAGACATGCCACATGGCTAAGGACTGCCCAAAGAAACGAGGTATAAATACTTCTGTAGAAAGTATAGTTTATCTTTATGATCACCCCGTTCGCACTTTATTTGATTCTGGCGCATCACACTCCTTTATCTCGTCTGCTTTAGTAGAATCTCTGCACCTAAAAACTAGTATTGTAGAGGACCCCTTAATTGTTTCAAACCCAATTGGGGGCCCAGCTCACTTGTCTATGATCTGTTTGGGATTGAAATTTTCTATTCTAAGCGTAGAATTTGAAAGTAGTGCCTTTGTTTTGGGCTTTTCGGAATATGGTTTGATTTTGGGCATGGATTGGCTATCCAGTAATGGGGCCATCCTTGATTTTGAGAAAAGGGTTGTTAGGCTCCTGACCCAGCTCGGTAACACTTTGGAAATTTCTTGTAATCCCTCGTATGCGGTAATGCTTAGTTATCTTGAATCGCTAGATGCCTCCGTTGAAAAATTTGCAATCGATTAGAGTGGTCCGGGAATATCCGGATGTCTTCGAAGAGGTGAAGGGCTTGCCTCCGAAGTGGGAGATAGACTTCCGTATATATCTTGTAGATAATGCAAAGCCCGTTGCGTTGCCCGTTAGACACATGGCTCCATGGGAAAGGAAAGAGCTCAGTAAACAGATTAAAGAGCTTCTAGAGAAGGGGTTCATTAGAAGGAGCATTTCAGAATGGGGCGCTCCAGTAGTGTTCGCCACTAAGGCAGAAGGTTCATTTCGCTTATGCGTGAGTCGTAAAGAATCACCTTAGTAAGTACATTTGGCAACATAGTTGACATTTCTTTATTTTCAAGAGATAATTCATCTATGTGGAATACCCTCTAGTAAGTGAACAAGATCCAAGATTCACTAGTGAATTTTGGAGAGCTTGCATGGAACCATGAGTACGCAGTTATGCTTGAGCCAAGTATACTAGAAGGAGAATAAGTGAAAGTGGAACGAGAGGCAACAGTGAAATAGGTTCCAACTCATATTTTGGAAACAAGAATTAAGAAGCTACGAAATTGTGAAGTTAAAGACGGACAAAGCATAATGGAGTTAAGCTCAAGAAATGCGACCTAGAAGATTGAAGACTAGATTCGTGCATCATATCTCTTTTTAAGAGTATATCCTTGATCCCTCTCTTCCTGTAGAGCTCACTTACATGCTATCTTTTGTGTATATCCTCTCGGTCCTATTCTTAATCCAATTTCTATTGCAAACCCCATAGGGAGTATGACTCATCTGTTAGTAACACATGTTGGGGCTTGAGGGTGTTCGTTGGTTTGACTAAACTTTTTGGGTTTTATAGGATACGGGTTGGTCTTAGGAAGGGACTCCCTTGTGACCTAAAAGGAGTCCATCATGCTTAGTTTCCTAGAATCATATATGGTGGTTGGGTTGAGTAATTCTTTGGGTGTGAGTCTGATGTTGATTTCGGTCTTCGGGGCTGATGATTAGAGAGTTCTTCTCCTAATCAATATATGTGGCATAGATTTCCAGTTTTGACATTTGCCTAATGGGCACAAAGTTTTTACTTGCTTCTATCATTCGACTATACCTTTAGATAGGAACAATTGGGAAAATGACCTATAGATTAGAGCTACCCGAAAAATTGGCCGGAGTTCACAACGTTTTTCATGTTTCACATCTCCGAAAATGTCTACATGAGTCTGCTGAAGTGGTAGAGCCAAATATCCTAGAAGAAGCTGAAGTGGAACGCGAAGCAACCATGAGGAAAGTTCCAACCCGCATATTAGGAACGGAAGTGAAGAAGCTACGCAACCGCGAAGTCAAGCTCATCAAAGTTCAGTGGAGCGACGCCGAGGGAGACGCGACTTGGGAAACTGAAGCTAGAATACGTGCAGCCTACCCTTTTCTTTTCGAGGGTACATCCTTGATCTTTCTTTTTCCTTAAGTTGCGCTTTTATCTATCTTTTTAGGTATATTTCCTCGACCTTATCTTTTAGGTAGAAACCCTTTGGATGAAAACATGTAATTGAAACATGTTATGGATGATGGTTGCAAGTGGTTGCAAGTGATTGCTAGTGGTTGCTCGTGGTTGCAAATACACACACAATCTAGGTTTTAGATTGGCTCAGTCGCTTCATATTGCATATGCATATATGTTTGCATTCGTATATGGTTGAAGTTTAATGTGTTGTCATATGGATGTTGCATGTGTATGAATGATTGTGCACTCATGTAGAATCATGAATAGGAAAATTTGCATACATAATGGATTCATGGCACTTACATAATTCGCATTAAGGAGGTCAACTGAATCAGTAGACCGCCTGATTTTGCATTAGATAAGTACATGTACACACACACTTCGCATATGATCATGAAGCATTAGAAGTCTTTTAAGGACAAGGGATACTCGTGTTTGATGGATGAGTAGATGGATGTTTGGATGTTAGGATATATATTTTTCCTAAACTTGAAAATTTCGGGGACGAAATCCTTTTAAGTGGGGGAGAATGTAACACCCCGTGTATTCTATAACAGTGAAATTCACAAATTAAAGTATAATTAATTTCAAATCAAAGAATTAAGGGAAACGGGATACTCCATTGTGTTCATCTCGGAAAAATACGTGAAATAGAGTCCAAGTTTTCGAAAAACGGAGTCCGTATGAAGAAGATATGGCCTCCGGAAGTTTCAGAATTCAGGTTAAAAATTCAAACAGACGAAAACAGCTCAGAAAAACAAGTTTAAAATTCAAAATCGGGCCCAATTGGCCAGGGCGGGAAAATTCCCGCCTAAGGCACCCAGGTCGACTTAGCAGTCGACCTGGGTAGCCAAGTCGACAGGGCAGTCGACACCCGTGTCGACTGCCAAGTCGACACGGTGTCGACTGGGTTGTCGACTGGCCCCAGAGCCAGGTCGAACCCAGCCCACCCTGGCTGGCCTGGTCTATGCTTGGTCGATTTTCTGAGCCTTGCCTTGTCACTAGGGCTAGGTGTCAGCTCCTGGTTGGCCTCTCCTTCAAACGAACGGCTATTATTGAACCAAGCTTCATCGACGGTCTAAATCAACTCACAAACTCTATAAAAAGGACCTAAGACTAACCCTAATTCACACAAACTAAAATGGAGTTGAGACCATCATGTTGCTGAGGAGAGACTAAAGATAGCCGTCGGAAATTGAAAGGCAATTAGGAGAATAAACAAAAGCTTAAAGCAACGTCAAATCAATCAAAGCAACGCCTACAACAAAGGACAGCATCTCCAAATTCAGAATTCAGAATTCAGATTTCTGAATTGAAGATTCGTCATACGCTGTAAGTAGAGTGCTATTCCGATATGAATTAAATAATTGTGTTGATTTTGTGTAATGTAAGAAATGGAATTGTGGCGATAATAATCTATATTTGTATGCTGCTTTAATGCCAAACGATTTGGGAATAATATGGAATACGATTGGATATTTGCAAGTACGCGATTTGCATTGGAAACGAAATGGAATTGTGGCGATAATGACTTATATTTGTATGTTATTTTGATTCTAAACGATTTGGCAATGCTATGGTTTGATTCATACAAGTATATGGTTTATGTTGACAACCACATGTTGTGGAATTTTGATTGGGACTCATGCAAACATATGATTCATATTGAAAAACTACATGTTTGTGGTAGTTATTTGCAACACCCATTTGATAATTGCAAGCATATGATTCATGTTGAAAGTAACAACTATATGTTGTAATAATTTATTGAAGATTCATGCAAGTATATGATTCATGTTAACAACTATATGTTATGATATTTTAATTGGAATTCATGCAAGTCCATGATCTATTGTTATGACAACATGATGTAAAATTCTATGGTCATCTTTAGTGTAATTTGATTCACCTAAGTATTATGATTCATATGAAGTTATGTTGGAATTGGTATCATAGTTCAAGTATAAAAATCATATTTTTGTGATAGTGACAAAAGCACGCATCTTTGTAAATTTGTATTAATTTTATGAACATGACTAAACTATGTTCGTTATTATGCCCAATTGAAAAACATGTTTTTAGGCTCATGTTGTTATCGTAAGTTACATTAGAATTACATTCCTCTTGCAAGTTTACATAGATAAAATAAAAACCATGATGTAAGTTTTGATATGTTTATGCTATAATTCTATGAATAGAATGAAAACCATGATTCATATAAGAATTAGGTTGGGATAATTCTAGTTGAACCATGCTTTTGTATTAGTGACAAAAGTAAGTACCTTTTTGTTAACATGTAGTGGTTTTATGAACATGATTAGTTTATATTATGCCTAAATAAAAATATAGACTTATATTTCTAGTCAAGACCATGTGCCAATAATAATAATGATATCTAATTTAGTTAAATTCTTAATTTCAAATTTACATGGTTAGTTGAACCTATGATTCATATTTAAGTTTATGCCATTATCATATGACTAGAATAATTCATGTTTAAGTACTGCTTATGCCATAATCATATGAATAAAATAATTCATGTTTAAGTATTGTTTATGCATTAACCATATGAATAAAATGATTCATGTATTATTTATGCCATGATTATATGAATAGAACGATGCATGTTTAAGTACTGCTTATGCCATAATCATATGAATAAAATAATTCATGTTTAAGTATTGTCTATGCATTAACCATATGAATAGAATGATTTATGTTTAAGTATTGTTTATGCTATGATTATATGGATAAAATGATTCATGTTATGCCATGATTATATGATGTTACAATTGCAAGTTCACATGTGCCTATTTTATGTTAATTGAATCGTTCGTTGCAAGTTCATGCGTTCACACTCCCCTTTTTCATGATATCTTATAAACACCATGTTGTAAGCCTCCCCTTTTCCATTTGGCTTAATTGGGTTTAAGTATTAAACCCAACACACCTTACATTGGAGCGAACGTGTAAAACGGGGGTAATGACGTTTGGGCCAAAATATAGAATATATGTGTTGGCATGTTCAACGCATGCCAACAATCTTGAAAAGCAATTAAGTGGCATAAATGAAATTTAACCAATAAAGATGAATTTGAATAATGGGCCGCAAATATTTACATATAAAAAGAAAAGAGACAAAATATGTAAATGTAGAAAATACGATGTGTTTAACCCGAGGTTGGATTGAGTTGTGATGTAAACCTGCCCGGAACCGCCCGATTGCCCAGTAGTCACAACAATACCTATCCAATGAGGGTGGTTAAACACGGAGCCCAATAAGGACCCGAGGTTAGACTGAGTTATGGCGTAAGACTGCCCGGACCCAACCGGCAACAGGCAGCCACAACAATACCTGTCTAATGTGAGAGGTCAAGGCTTTAATAAGACAATTAAGGCTGAGTGAGGATTGAAAGGATTAAGTAAATTATATTAATACTTAATCAGAATGGAACATGCTAAACTAAACAAACGGATTGGGGGTTAGGTTTATAAAACACTTAACCAACTTAGCATGTTGGCTAGAAATAGAAAACCTAGTAGCGGGGGACCCTTTTCAGCAGTAACCCTATTAGGTATCATGATACCCTGAAAGTAGGCAGGGTGGGGCACGATTACTGGGCAGATTGTAAGCGGTCAAATCGACGGCGGTGGTGCAGCAGTGTAGGTTCTAACGGGGTGCGGGCGTGCACACACTCCGGCGCAGAAAAATAAGGCACTGGGCACCAGTAGCATACCTGTGCATTCTAGGATTGTGTCGGGCCGCCACCATGGGACTTGATACACCCCATGGTGGGACCAGCATAGGTAACTACAACATCGGGGGCCGTAAGACACATGTAACTATGCGAGTAGGAGCCGATCATCATAAAATGGATCACTTCACCCTGATTATGGGGTGCCAGTTGGGAACTAGTTTATATGGGTTCAGAGGTTGATATGGGGTACGATAGTATATTCGACCCTAGACAACTTAACTAAGTTTATGGTGCTTTCCCCATTTCTAGTTTATACTTATCATACCCGTTCTTTATTCATAGACTGAATAGTCCTAGACTTACTCAGGCTTTATGTCTGACTCTACTTTTCTTTCGCCTTCTTTTCTTCTGTTTCGCCCCCCCCCCCCCCCAGGTCCATAGGGAGGGAACACCGCAGCTTGACCAGCCTTGATATCCAGCTAGAAGACAAAGAAAGTATTGCTTGGATCTTTTCGTTTTGGACTATGGCTTTGGACAGCAACTATGGGACTTTTGCAGTTTATTTATGTTTTCTTCATGCTTCTTTAAATAATGTAATCAAGACAGTTATGAAGATGTTATGTTTTTGAAAGTATTGTAAAACAAATTATGGCATGGATTGTGTAACACATATTTTAATGAAATAAAAGTTGTTGTTTTCCGTTGTTCAAAAATATGTGTTCTTATATCTGTGACTTATACTTATATACCTCCACCAAAATTAGGGCATTCCCTTTGAGAGTGACCCTAACGGAGGTGGGGTGTTTCACTACAAGTAGCTAGAACTTACATAGCGAGGCTTAGGGAATGAGCATGATCCGTCTTAACGAAGAAAGGTGGCTCCTTTGTCGAAGAATCGTCATGGAATTTGCGTAGCAACGTTGATCTCTCTTCGATTTGGTGTAGCAAGCTTGCACCTTTTGATTCGGATCCGATTTGAATGCATAAGTTCTTGGAGTTGTAGATGGAGGCCATGATCAGGTGGCATTTGGGCAGCACTTTGTTGCATGAATGAGTTTTAGTGATTTAGGTTAGGTCCTAGGGTGTTTTTATAGAGATTAGGAGTAGTTTAGGCCCTTAGATTAACCCTAGGATAGATCCAAGCCCTCAAAAATCGTCACAAGCCTCCAAAACAGGACCCATGAGCCAAAACAGGTGCACCAGGCCGACCTGGCCAACCAGGGAGGTCGACACCCAGGTCGACCCCCAGGTCGACTCTAGAGTCGACCTGGTTAGAGGGGGAGGTCGACCCTAGTGTCGACCCCCCTATCGACCTGCATGGGCGGGATTTTTCCCGCCTACTCTGAATTCTGAAAATTTGAATCTGTTTTCGAATTTGAATTTTTCATGAAACTTTGCGAGGCCATATCTTGGTCATACGGACTCCGATTTATGAAATTTCGGACTCTATTTCGCGTATTTTTCCGAGACGAACGCAATGGCACAAGCTGTTTTCCCTGATTCAGATTTTAACATTTAATTCTGCCTTGATTCTTGTCTTAACATGTTGTTAAAATTCGGGTTGTTACAGGTTTCCTCCCAAGAATACCAGTGCATAAAACAAACAACGCGATGCTAAATAAAGAAAAATGAAGCTATTATAAGACCCAGGTCCCATCACACAATGCAACGCAAGCCGAAGGATAGGGTTTTCCCTTATAATAGCCAAACATGCTTGGTACGTTTAAAAACAAATCATTTGATACTATAATAAGTGTATAGTGTCAAAACAATTTCAATCATAAATATCAATCATAGACGGCATAGTATCCCATGCTACTATGTCACCATACTAGGCTCTACAAATAAAACCGAAATACACGTATTGGAAATTGGATTTCCATCATGAGTCGAGGTAAGGGGCAAGCTCCTCTCCATTCGAGACACTCTAGTAAATGTCTCAGGACCCCACTATGATCCTTGGAATCGGTTGGGCCGGTCCTCTCTTACTTTTGAGGATTGGAAACTCCTGAACACACGTTTCCCGGTCCTAACAGACCTAATATCGAGGCGCCTCATCCAACATCCACACAGGTAAAAAGTATATAAATGTCAGGGCTGGTAGGTCACTGACATCACCCATAGCTAGAAAAAAACGTCGTGTTCTCCCAACGGTCCGTATCCATTTTTTGACTCATACCGAGGTGTGAGGCTCGCGAATTCACGTTATACACAAAGCTATGCCACACAGGCTGTACTTTGATCATCAACCACAAGACTTTGCTTTTCAACAGAAGCCTTGATCAATTGCCACTTACGCGTGCCATACTGGCAATTCACTCCACGCGACTGATGTCTATCGATATACAACCTCTGAGCTCGTACGTCTCAGAGAAGGGCGTTAAGCTAGAGAATAAATTCTCCACCGCCAAACAGATGTATATTTAATAGAGATCAATCAACAAAGAATAAAATCCAATGTCAGACGCACAATCCATTTACAATTTCGTTCTGGGTCTGAACGAAACCGGAGGCACTTTCCTCGCATATCCATCGATCTCCAAGTACGTCTGGACGATCACCAACTGATTCCCTCATCCTTGGTGTACGGCCCAATCAAGATCATCAGCAATCACCCAAACGATGTAAAGACTTCCGGTCTTCAACCACCGTCTTCATCTTCGACTTATCGTCGAATCGGTTATTCAGAATGGGTAGAAACCCGGCCTTTCTGAATAACCCACGTATATAATAAACAAATGTTACACAAACACAACAAACGCCTCATTCCAATTCAGAATATTCTTTTATTCACAAAATCGCATTCTTAGGGAATGATTCCCATCAATTTTATCAAAGATAAATTCTTCTAAATTTATTCTTTAATCTTCCTTTGGATATCATTTCAAACTAGTTGGGATTAGCGAACCACACCGAAGTAATTATTTATTTTATTTCCCAATCCCGACCTATACATCCCATGGAGCAAAACAGGTAATACTCCATATCTAACACCACGGCGTTATCGGTAAAATTAATTACCATTTAACGTTGAAATCTATTTAAAGATTTAACTATCGCTTTGGAGCAAAACTGGTGATACTCCAATCTCGATCACCTTTCAGATTTGATAATTTAAATTATCAATTCACATTTCAATCTAATTAAAGATTCATTAAAACTCCACTTACTTTTAATCTTTTCAAAAATTAATATCCTGTCTTTAACTGGGTTAAAGAATCAATGTCATTTAAAACACGATTCACGATAAACCCAAATCACATTTGATATTAAATACAAGGCTGAATAGAAAATATACCGGCTTATATTCAATATCAAATTCTGAAACAACCAAATATCGTATTGGAAATAACGATATAAATATATCTTTCAAATTCCCATAACAATATCTGTATAATCACGAAATCCAACATCGAAATATTCCAAAGATAATTTCGATTCAAATCCATTCCAATTCACGTATTAGAAATACTTAGTTATTTTTAAAACCACTTTCAAATTCAATTTATTTATTTCTAAGATAAATTGATTTTAATTGTAGTTCAAAACTAGTTCATTTCGATAAAAATCTATTTTCATCTTTACAAATATGGAATTTTTCATCCCAGTTCTTTCCAATTCACATATTATGATTTTTCACCAATTATTAATATTTTTAATAATTTTATCAACGCCCGTACAGTAGATTTCCATCTACGGCCATCGAACTGCACTTACAACGAAATTTTCTGAAATTGAGTTGGACGTAACTCCAAATCCAACCGTTAGATTTCACATTTATAATATTCATTGGAAAGCTCTTTTCGATACGAACCCAACGGTTCCGGTTTTAGGAGAATCCGACAGTTGGATCCCCCGCAATGTCCGCACGAAGTCAATGGTCGAAATTCGCGAACTGCCGCAGCGCGGCGCATTCTATTCAGGCTATTATATTATATATAATATATATAATATATATTTCGTCGATTTCCATTTAAAACGAATTTTATAATTCGTTTTAAATTCGTTTCAAAATCAATTTCAACTACCATTTCAATTTTATATCAAAATGGAATATTCAATTATAGATTCGTTTTAAATTCATTTCAATTTGATTTCAATCCAAATCACTCTTTAATTCCATTCTAATTCGTTTTCAATCCAATTTCAATTCGAATTCAATTCTATTCAATTTCAATTTCAATTTGAATTTCAATTCAATTTAATTCGATTCAATTTCAATTCGAATTGAATTTGATTTTCATTTCAAAATATTCGATTTTGAAATCACTTTTCAATATTTATTATAGAACGAATAAAATCGATATAAATATCGTTCGCGTAAAAATGGCGCATCACTAATCAACGCGTCTTTATATATTTCAATCACTTCGTTATTCTATTCAACAAATGAATATTTATTCTATTCAACACCTGAATCTATATTTCTTTCAACACTTGATTAATCTCAACAAATGTGTACTATCACCACACGAATCTTATTTTATAATATTCTTTATTTTCTCAATTGGAATGAGGCCCAATCAATTACCATATAATGTTAATTATATGGATTCCATACAACACATGTATATCACAACAATGATAAATAATCAACAATCATCCAAAGTGCACAACACAACTGTCTGTCGACCTATCGATCGACACACAACTAATTATTGGGACAAGTGTACGTCAAATATCATCCCAATACCCGTGTGGGTTTTTTCATCAACAAACATTGAATGCTATTTGAGCAGTTGGGCGATGTGTCAAATTTATCATCCCAATCAATATCAGTCAAATATGTGTATATAAACAAATCGTCCGATTTGTTTATAACTATTTATTTCATTTTATAGACACGTTAAAAGTTCTATTTTTAACTATACAATATTTATTTTCTATATAAATATTTTATTTTATTTCACATCACTCAATCAACTACGCATCAAAATCAAACAAAACAACCAAGCATACAAGCCGTCCATGGTCATACGGACTTCGATTTACGAAATTTCGGACTCTATTTCGCGTATTTTTCCGAGACGAACGCAATGGCGCAACCTGTTTTCCCTGATTCAGATTTTAACATTTAATTCTGCCTTGATTCTTGTCTTAACACGTTGTTAAAATTCGGGTTGTTATAGGTTTCCTCCCAAGAATACCATTGCATAAAACAAACAACGCGATGCTAAATAAAGAAAAATGAAGCTATTATAAGACCCAGGTCCCATCACACAATGCAACGCAAGCCGGAGGATAGGGTTTTCCCTTATAATAGCCAAACATGCTTGGTATGTTGAAAACAAATCATTTGATACTATAATAAGTGTATAGTGTCAAAACAATTTCAATCATAAATATCAATCATAGACGGCATAGTATCCCATGCTACTATGTCACCATACTAGGCTCTACAAATAAAACCGAAATACACGTATTGGAAATTGGATTTCCGTCATGAGTCGAGGCAAGGGGCAAGCTCCTCTCCATTCGAGACACTCTAGCAAATGTCTCAGGACCCCGCTATGATCCTTGGAATCGGTTGGGCCGGTCCTCTCTTACTTTTGAGGATTGGAAACTCCTAAACACACGTTTCCCGGTCCTAACAGACCTAATATCAAGGCGCCTCATCCAACATCCACACAAGTAAAAAGTATATAAATGTCAGGGCTGGTAGGTCACTGACATCACCCATAGCTAGAAAAAAACGTCGTGTTCTCCCAATGGTCCGTATCCATTTTTTGACTCATACCGAGGTGTGAGGCTCGCGAATTCACGTTATACACAAAGCTATGCCACACAGGCTGTGCTTTGATCATCAACCACAAGACTTTGCTTTTCAACATAAGCCTTGATCAATTGCCACTTACGCGTGCCATACTGGCAATTCACTCCACGCGACTGATGTCTATCGATATACAACCTCTGAGCTCGTACGTCTCAGAGAAGGGCGTTAAGCTAGAGAATAAATTCTCCACCGCCAAACAGATGTATATTTAATAGAGATCAATCAACAAAGAATAAAATCCAATGTCAGACGCACAATCCATTTACAATTTCGTTCTCGGTCTGAACGAAACCAGAGGCACTTTCCTCGCATATCCATCGATCTCCAAGTACGTCTGGACGATCACCAACTGATTCCCTCATCCTGGGTGTACGGCCCAATCAAGATCATCAGCAATCACCCAAACGATGTAAAGACTTCCGGTCTTCAACCACCGTCTTCATCTTCGACTTATCGTCGAATCGGTTATTCAGAATGGGTAGAAACCCGGCCTTTCTGAATAACCCACGTATATAATAAACAAATGTTACACAAACACAACAAACGCCTCATTCCAATTCAGAATATTCTTTTATTCACAAAATCGCATTCTTAGGGAAAGGTTCCCATCAATTTTATCAAAGATAAATTCTTCTAAATTTATTCTTTAATCTTCCTTTGGATATCATTTCAACCTAGTTGGGATTAGCGAACCACACCGAAGTAATTATTTATTTTATTTCCCAATCCCGACCTATACATCCCATGGAGCAAAACAGGTAATACTCCATATCTAACACCACGGCGTTATCGGTAAAATTAATTACCATTTCACGTTGAAATCTATTTAAAGATTTAACTATCGCTTTGGAGCAAAACTGGTGATACTCCAATCTCGATCACCTTTCAGATTTGATAATTTAAATTATCAATTCACATTTCAATCTAATTAAAGATACATTAAAACTCCACTTACTTTTAATCTTTTCAAAAATTAATATCATGTCTTTAACTGGGTTAAAGAATCAATGTCATTTAAAACACGATTCACGATAAACCCAAATCACATTTGATATTAAATACAAGGCTGAATAGAAAATATACCGGCTTATATTCAATATCAAATTCTGAAACAACCAAATATCGTATTGGAAATAACGATATAATCATATCTTTCAAATTCCCATAACAATATCTGTATAATCACGAAATCCAACATCGAAATATTCCAAAGATAATTTCGATTCAAATCCATTCCAATTCACGTATTAGAAATACCTGGTTATTTTTAAAACCACTTTCAAATTCAATTTATTTATATCTAAGATAAATTGATTTTAATTCTAGTTCAAAACTAGTTCATTTCGATAAAAATCTATTTTCATCTTTACAAATATGGAATTTTTCATCCCAGTTCTTTCCAATTCACATATTATTATTTTTCACCAATTATTAATATTTTTAATAATTTTATCAACGCTCGTACAGTAGATTTCCATATACGGCCATCGAACTGCACTTACAACGAAATTTTCTGAAATTGAGTTGGACGTAACTCCAAATCCAACTGTTAGATTTCACATTTCTAATATTCATTGGAAAGCTCTTTTCGATACGAACCCAACGGTTCCGGTTTTAGGAGAATCCGACGGTTGGATCCCCCGCAATGTCCGCACGAAGTCAATGGTCGAAATTCGCGAACTGCCGCAGCGCGGCGCATTATATTCAGGCTATTATATTATATATAATATATATAATATATATTTCGTCGATTTCCATTTAAAACAAATTTTATAATTCGTTTTAAATTCATTTCAAAAACAATTTCAACTTCCATTTCAATTTTATATCAAAATGGAATATTCACTTATAGATTCGTTTTAAATTCATTTCAATTTGATTTCAATCCAAATCAATCTTTAATTCCATTCTTATTCGTTTTCAATTCAATTTCAATTCGAATTCAGTTCTATTCAATTTCAATTTCAATTTCAATTCAATTTAATTCGATTCAATTTCAATTCGAATTGAATTTGATTTTCATTTCAAAATATTCGATTTTGAAATCACTTTTCAATATTTATTATAGAACGAATAAAATCGATATAAATATCGTTCGCGTCAAAATGGCGCATCACTAATCAACGCGTCTTTATATATTTCAATCACTTCGTTATTCTATTCAACAAATGAATATTTATTCTATTCAACACCTGAATCTATATTTCTTTCAACACTTGATTAATCTCAACAAATGAGTACTATCACCACACGAATCTTATTATATAATATTCTTTATTTTCTCAATTGGAATGAGGCCCAATAAATTACCATATAACGTTAATTATATGGATTCCATACAACACATGTATATCACAGCAACGATAAATAATCAACAATCATCCAAAGTGCACAACACAACTGTCTGTCGACCTATCGATCGACACACAACTAATTATTGGGACAAGTGTACGTCAAATATCATCCCAATACCGGTGTGAGGTTTTTTCATCAATAAACATTGAATGCTATTTGAGCAGTTGGGCGATGTGTAAAATTTATCATCCCAATCAATATCAGTCAAATATGTGTATATAAACAAATCGTCCGATTTGTTTATAACTATTTATTTCATTTTATAGACACGTTAAAAATTCTATTTTTAACTATACAATATTTATTTTCTATATAAATATTTTATTTCATTTCACATCACTCAATCAACTACGCATCAAAATCAAACAAAACAACCAAGCATACAAGCCGTCCATGGTCTGTGGACGACGGGTGTCGGGTGCTACTAAACACTGTCTACATCCTAGTATATATTTTAATATAACTGGAATAAGAAAATTTAAAAGGTGAGAAGTTCTCACAGAGGGTTCCACTCCACCGTGCTTTGCTGTTGAACTGCTGAACCGTCTGGATCAGTTGATATTTTACTACAGTCCTTTTCACGCTGTTCAAATAAAAAATATTATTTTTACTGTTTCATCCAATAAATAAAAATCATATTTTTATTTTCTACTTTATATATTTTTTCAATGCTTATTTCAATATAAAAATTATATTTCTCATCGCTATACAAATCACATCTTTGCTCCTTCTACATAATGAAGATCAAATCTTTAATACTTCTATAATGTAAAAATCATATTTTTAACCTTTCTATATTATAAAAATTATATTTTTATACTTCCTGTATTATAAAAATTATATTTTTATACTTCCTATATTATAAAAATTATATTTTTATACTTTCAAAAATCACTTCTTTTTCTTTTGAAAAAATCAAAGCTTTTTACTTCTAAAAATTAAATCTTTCTATGTTATTCATATTATATAAAAAGTGAAGAAAATATATTTGCAAAAATCATATCTTTCACGAATTAAATATCAAATCTTTACTTTGTTAAAAATCCAATCTCTTCTTTGTTAAATAAAAATCAAAATTTTCATAATAAAAATATCAAATCTCCTTAATGAAAAATCTAACTTTCTATACTTAGTTTCCTAACAATGCGCTCACACTAAATAAAACTGATTTAAAACTATATTTTTAACTTAAAATAAAATCAGAAATAAAACTAAAATAAAATAAAATAAAAAGAAGGAGAACTCACTTTTCTCTGTATGAAGAATTAGGAGAGGGGCTGAAAGGAGGAGGAAGAAGAAGTAGCGGCGACAGCAACAGGAGGAAGAAGGGAGAAGGCGGCGCACCACCTGGGGGGGGGGTCCGCGATGAAGTGGCGGCGGCGGTGGTTCACCCCCCGTCACCTCATTTCTTTTTTTGTCATTTTGATTTGAATTGATTTACACGGGAGGGGGGGGGGCAAAATGAAAGAATAGGGGGTAGGAGAGAGAGGGAAGGTTTTTATTTAATTATATATTTATTTTATTTGTTCAAAAAGGTAACTTTTTATTTCAACCTCGAAACGAGGCACACCGCCTATCGTCCATAGCTAATTACCCCCATTCCGAACACAATGGGATATGTATCGTAGGCTGATTCGATCGTTTCGATCAGTTTCCATCAAAATCAACATATAACTCTATATATTGAATTTAAACGCGTATTTCAATTTACCGGGGCCACATACTAACTCAAAAAATTCCAGAAAAATATTTTCTAGCTTCGTATTGACGATACGGTCCTAATAAAACTAGTTTCGTCAAATTCTGAGGCCGTATGAAAAATGGCCATTTTCCAGTCGATTAAAATCAACTTAAACTAGTCAAACGCGTTTTCCTTTGCCACGCTCACATATTGATCCGAAAAATTATGAAATTTGGAATCTAGCAATAACTTGACATCGCGGATCCAACAAAAGTGGTTTCGTCGAAATCCAAGGTCGTTTGCAAAATGGCTATTTTCAACGGCCGAAATTCCATAGCGACTATTCTGAATTTCCATTTGGACATATCTTTTCATCCCCGCTATGAAATTTCAATTATTCGGATTCGTTGGAAAGATATTCCCAATTATATTCCATTATTTTTGGTTTCACTAAAATCCGGTTTATTTTGCACCCGGTATGTTCAATTGAAGTTTGAAATCGAATTATCGAACTACGGCGCCATTTTCAGTTCCTTTTTATAATTTAAAATAATTATTTATATTCTAATGACGATCTATATAACTATATACGTTCGAATTCCATTCAAAATAAATTTCTTATCGATTTTATTTAAAATAATTCATTTTAAATATTCAAAATTCACTAAAATTGCCAAAATAAAAATATTAAATTGGCTCGCATCTCCGGGTTGTTACAATCTCCCCCACTTAAAACTTTTCGTCCCCGAAAAGGAACGAAGCCGAAAGTTGTTTTAAAAACCAACTCAACTTTCTTTGTTTTGATTACGGCTTAAGTTCTTCAACTTTTCAGTTTCTAAGAACTTTTCAAATTTTTCAAAAATTTGGCTAACACCCTAAATTTCCGAAAAATTTCACCATAACCTCCCCTGCACCGGGGGCTTCGGGATATTTCATATAGCCTCCCATGGCCTTCTTCAACTCAAAAGAAAAAGCCAAGCGGCTAGCCAATCGGCTCACAAAATCACCCAAAATTCAAGAAATACAATAAACATGTACCTATTTGTCAGGCAAACAATTTTATTCCTCTGTTCTAGCCTCCTTTCTATGACCTGTTCAATCATATATATGTATATGCATGCAATTGCAAACAAAATTCAATACAGTTCAATATTTGGTTCAATTAGGCATAATGGTTCAAAATATCAAACAAATAAACAAACAACACAACCATCAATCAATTAGTGAATTATCGTTTCAAATTCATAATTTTGATATATATACAGAAAATCATGTTTTTGATGCCAAATCTCAACAATGTATTCTAACTATATTTTGGTTCTCACACCAGTCTAATGGAAATATATAGATATCACACCTTCGCCACTCGAAGATAAATTCCGACGACGAGTACTCAACCAACAGAATCATCTTCGGGCCACTAGAGTATGGTTCTATATCTATCCAATATATTAAAACTTCGAATATACGTTCATGACGTGTATATGCAAAATCTGTATATACTGGATTTCATTCAAAATAAATAAATATTCAAATATGTATAAAACGATTTAAATTTCAAAACAAAGTTGTTTTCATTTGAAAAATATACTCTTCACACTCGTTCTAGGATACTACTGATCCCATCTCTAACGAGTCATTCTAATTGGATATTGCTAATCCAATTTCTGATGAATTATTTCTAATAGTTCTAATGCGTCTTGTTCTCTGAGCTTTGTAAACCAAAGCTCTGATACCAAATGTGACGACAAGGAATTTCGCTCGATCCAAATCGGTCGCTAAACCGAACAAGGCCGTTCAAAACCCCTATCGTTTGAGAACACAACAAATCAGAACACATGCAGAAGAACATTTCATTTTATATTACAGCAATTCCATCAGAATACAAGAATATACAGAGTATGAATGAATAAAATACATTCGATAAATATCAGAGATTACAATAAATTACATAGCAGCGGAAAATAATATAAAATACAACTGAAGTAGCTATACGGATACAAAGCTTTCCGAACATCATTCCAGCTGTAACCCAGGTTCCTGTGGATATAAATCTGCAAAACCAAAACTACTAGCTGCCCGTGTCAAAATAAGGGCACCCAGAGTTTAGGTTAAAAAAATGAACTCTAGGTCAGTAATGTGACTGGTGTGAGAACTAAAACAGTTATTAATCTTTATTTTAAAGTTCGGTAAATCAAGTGACCATGCCGTATAACACGGAACGGGTTTCCTCCCAAGAATACCAGTGCATAAAACAAACAGCGCGATACTAAATAAAGAAAAATGAAGCTATTATAAGACCCAGGTCCCATCATACAATGCAACGCAAGCCGGAGGATAGGGTTTTCCCTTATAATAGCCAAACATGCTTGGTACGTTTAAAACAAATCATTTGATACTATAATAAGTGTATAGTGTCAAAAAAAATTCAATCATAAATATCAACCATAGACGGCATAGTATCCCATGCTACTATGTCACCATACTAGGCTCTATAAATTAAACCGAAATACGCGTATTGGAAATTGGATTTCCGTCATGAGTCGAGGCAAGGGGCAAGCTCCTCTCCGTTCGAGACACTCTAGCAAATGTCTCAGGACCCCACTATGATCCTTGGAATCGGTTGGGCCGGTCCTCTCTTACTTTTGAGGATTGGAAATTCCTTTACACACGTTTCCCGGTCCTAACAGACCAAATATCGAGGCGGCTCATCCAACATCCACACAGATAAAAAGTAAATAAATGTCAGGGCTGGTAGGTCACTGACATCACCCACAGCTAGAAAGAAAAGTCGTGTTCTCCCAACGGTTCGTATCCCGTTTTTGACTCATACCGAGGTGTGAGGCTCGCGAATTCACGTTATACACAAAGCTGTGCCACACAGGCTGTTCTTTGATCATCAACCACAAGACTTTGCTTTTCAACAGAAGCCTTGATCAATTTCCACTTACGCGTGCCACACTGGCAATTCACTCCACGCGACTGATGTCCATCGATATACAACCTCTGAGCTCGTACGTCTCAGAGAAGGGCGTTAAGCTAGAGAATAAATTCTCCACCGCCAAACAGATGTATATTTAATAGAGATCAATCAACACAGAATAAAATCCAATGTCAGACACACAATCCATTTACAAGTTCGTTCTGGGTCTGAACAAAACTGGAGGCTCTTTCATCGCATATCCATCGATCTCCAAGTACGTCTGGACGATCACCAACTGATTCCCTCATCCTGGGTGTACGGCCCAATCAAGATCATCAGCAATCACCCAAATGATGTGAAGATGTTCGGTCTTCAACCACCGTCTTCATCTTCGACTTATCGTCGAATCGGTTATTCAGAATGGGTAGAAACCCGGCCTTTCTGAATAACCCACGTATATAATAAACAAATGTTACACAAACACAACAAACGCCTCATTCCAATTCAGAATATTTTTTATTCACAAAATCACATTCTTAGGGAAAGTGTCCCATTAATTTTATCAAAGAGAAATTCTTCTAAATTTATTCTTTAATCTTCCTTTGGATATCATTTCAAACTAGTCGGGATTAGCGAACCACACCGAAGTAATTATTTATTTTATTTCCCAATCCCAACCTATACATCCCATGGAGCAAAACTGGTAATACTCCATATCTAACACCACGACGTTATCGGTAAAATTAATTACCATTTCACGTTGAAATCTAATTAAAGATTTAACTATCGCTTTGGAGCAAAACTGATGATACTCCAATCTCGATCACCTTTCAGATTTGATAATTTAAATTATCAATTCACATTTCAATCTGATTAAAGATTCATTAAAACTCCACTTACTTTTGATCTTTTCAAAAATCAATATCCTGTCTTTAACTGGGTTAAAGAACCAATGTCATTTAAAACACGATTCACGATAAACCCAAATCACATTTGATATTAAATACAAGGCTCTGAATAGAAAATATACCGGCTTATATTCAATATCAAATTCTAAAACCAACAAATATCGTATTGGAAATAACGATATAAATATATCTTTCAAATTCCCATAACAATATCTATATAATCACGAAATCCAACATCGAAATATTCCAAAGATAATTTCGATTCAAATCCATTCCAATTCACGTATTGGAAATACCTGGTTATTTTTAAAACCACTTTCAAATTCAATTTATTTATTTTTAAGATAAATTGATTTTAATTCTAGTTCAAAACTAGTTCATTTCGATAAAAATCTGTTTTCATCTTTACAAATATGGAATTTTTCATCATAGTTATTTCCAATTCACATATTATGATTTTTCACCAATTATTAATATTTTTAATAATTTTATCAACGCCCGTACAGTCGATTTCCATCTACGGCCATCGAACTGCAGTTACAGCGATCTTTTCTGAAATTGATTTGGGCTTAAATCCAAATCCAACCATTAGATTTCACATTTCTAATATTCATTGGAAAGCTCTTTTCGATACAAACCCAACGGTTCTGGTTTCAGGAGAATCCGACGGTCGGATCTCCCGCAATGTCCGCACGAAGTCAATGGTCGAAATTCGTGAACTGCCGCAGCGCGGCGCGTTCTATTCAGGCCATTATATTATATATAATATATACAATATATATTTCATCGATTTCCATTTAAAACGAATTTTATAATTCGGTTTAAATTCGTTTCAAAAACAATTTCAAGTTCCATTTCAATTTTATATCAAAATTGAATATTCACTTATAGATTCGTTTTAAATTCATTTCAATTTGATTTCAATCCAAATCGATCTTTAATTCCATTCTAATTCGTTTTCAATTCAATTTCAATTCGAATTCAATTCTATTCAAGTTCAATTTCAATTTGAATTACAATTCAATTTAATTCGATTCAATTTCAATTCGAATTGAATTCGATTTTCATTTCAAAATATTCGATTTTGAAATCACTTTTCAATATTTATTATAGAACGAATAAAATCAATATAAATATCGTTCGCGTCAAAATGGGGCATCACTAATCAACGCGTCTTTATATATTTCAATCACTTCGTTATTCTATTCAACAAATGAATATTTATTCTATTCAACACCTGAATCTATATTTCTTTCAACACTTGATTAATCTCAACAAATGAGTACTGTCACCACACAAATCTTATTTTATAATATTCTTTATTTTCTCAATTGGAATGAGGCCCAATCAATTACCATACAATGTTAATTATATGGATTCCATACAACACATGTATATCACAGCAACGATAAATAATCAACAATCATCTAAAGTGCACAACACAACTATCTGTCGACCTATCGATCGACACACAACTAATTATTGGGACAAGTGTACGTCAAATATCATCCCAATACCCGTGTGGGAATTTTTCATCAACAAACATTGAATGCTATTTGTGCAGTTGGGCAATGTGTAAAATTTATCATCCCAATCAATATCAGTCAAATATGTGTATATAAACAAATCGTCCAATTTGTTTGTAACTATTTATTTCATTTTATAGAAAAGTTAAAAATTCTATTTTTAACTATACAATATTTATTTTCTATATAAATATTTTATTTCATTTCACATCACTCAATCAACTACGCATCAAAATCAAACAAAACAACCAAGCATACAAGCCGTCCATGGTCTGTGGACGACGGGTGTCGGGTGCTACTAAACAACGTCTACATCCTAGTATATATTTTAATATAACTGGAATAAGAAAATTTAAAAGGTGAGAAGTTCTCACAGAGGGTTCCACTCCGTCGTGCTTTGCTGTTGAACTGCTGAACCGTCTGGATCGATTGAAATTTTACTACAGTCCTTTTCACGCTGTTCAAATAAAAAATATTATTTTTATTGTTTCATCCTATAAATAAAAATCATATTTTTATTTTCTACTTTATATATTTTTACAACGCTTATTTCAATATAAAAAATATATTTCTCATCGCTATAAAAATCACATCTTTGCTCCTTCTACATAATAAAGATCAAATCTTTAATACTTCTATAATGTAAAAATCATATTTCTAAACTTTCTATATTATAAAAATTATATTTTTATACTTCCTATATTATAAAAATTATATTTTTATACTTTCAAAAATCACTTCTTTTTCTTTAGGAAAAATAAAAGCTTTTTACTTCTAAAAATTAAATCTTTCTATGTTATTCATATTATATAAAAAGTGAAGAAAATATATTTGCAAAAATATATCTTTCACGAATTAAAGATCAAATCTTTACTTTGTTAAAAATCCAATCTCTTCTTTGTTAAATAAAAATCAAACTTTACATAATAAAAATATCAAATCTCCTTAATGAAAAATCTAACTTTCTATACTTAGTTTCCTAACAATGCGCTCACACTAAATAAAACTGATTTAAAACTATATTTTTAACTTAAAATAAAATCAGAAATAAAACTAAAATAAAATAAAAAGAGGGAGTACTCACTTTTCTCTGTACGAAGAAGGAGGAGAGGGGCTGAAAGGAGGAAGAAGAAGAAGCAGCGGCGGCAGCAACAGGAGGAAGAAGGGGGAAGGCGGCGCACCACCTGGGGGGGTGTTCCGCGATGAAGTGGCGGCGGCGGCGGTTCACCCCCCGTTACCCCTTTTCTTTTCTTTTTTTCTAATTTTGAGTTGAACTAATTTACACGGGTGGGGGGGGGGGGGGGGAGGGGCAGAATGAAAGAATAGGGGTAGGAGAGAAAGGGAAGGTTTTTATTTAATTATATATTTATTTTTATTATTTCAAAAAGGTAACTTTTTATTTCAACCTCGAAACGAGGCCCACCGCCTATCATCCATAGCTAATTACCCCCATTCCGAACACAATGGGATATGTATCATAGGCTGATTCGATCGTTTCGACCAGTTTCCGTCAAAATCAACAAATAACTCTATATATTGAATTTGAACGCGTATTTCAATTTACCGGGGCCACATACTAGCTCGAAAAATTCCAGAAAAATATTTTCTAGCTTCGTATTGACGATACGGTCCTAACAAAATTAGTTTCGTCAAATTCTGAGGCCGTATGAAAAATGGCCATTTTCCAGTCGATTAAAATCAACTTAAACTGGTCAAACGCGTTTTCCTTTGCCACGCTCACATATTGATTCGAAAAATTATGAAATTTGGAATCTAGCAATAACTTGACATCGCGGATCCAACAAAAGTGGTTTCGTCAAAATCCGAGGTGGTTTCCAAAATGGCTATTTTCAACGGCCGAAATTCCATAACGACTATTCTGAATTTTCATTTGGACATATCTTTTCATCCCAGCTATGAAATTTCAATTATTCGGATTCGTTGGAAAGATATTCCCAATTAGATTCCATTATTTTTGGTTTCATTAAAATCCGGTTTATTTTGCACCCGGTATGTTCAATTGAAGTTTGAAATCAAATTATCGAACTACCGCGCCATTTTCAATTCCTTTTTATAATTTAAAATAATTATTTATATTCTAACGACGAACTATATAAATATATACGTTCGAATTCCATTCAAAATAAATTTCTCGTCGATTTTATTTAAAATAATTCATTTTAAATATTCAAAATTCACTAAAATTGCCAAAATAAAAATTTTAAACTGGCTCGCATCTCCGGGTTGTTACATGACTACATTCCGCGATTGGGCCGTATAACACCGACACACGACTAGTAAAGTTGATCAATTAGGATGGACTGTTGGACCCCGTATTGGATCATTTCATGTTGTTGGGTTTAGGGATCATTTCTGGATTTATACTTGACATGGACTTGGACACTAGTACAGTTAGTGCAGTAAACCTTGTATATGCGATGCCACTCTTATCTTGTTACCTTTTATTATCATGCCAGTCCAGTTATTATCTTTATGTTTAATCTCAATTTCTCATGTCCAGTTAAATTTATTAGTTTTTATGCTGATAGTAACTAGGGCTTACCAGTCTTTTTGACTGACTCGTTTCCTTCCACCTCTTTTTCTTTCGTCCCCCCCCCCCCCCCCCAGGTTCTCAGGGAGGAAACTCTAGCTCTTAGCTCGGACTTTGCTTGCTTTCTGACAGCTCATGTATGGTTTGGTCTTGAGCTATGCTATGGCTGCACTCATACTCTTTTTGGGGAATAATATTGGACTTATGTTTTTTAAGTACTTTGCTTCTTTAGAACTTGATGTAATGAAATAATGACTTGGTATTTTGATGTAAGAGGTTTTGACTCTATTTTCCACGTAATGAGATTTGGTTAAATTTATATCCGCTGCTTTATATACTCTGTTTAATTTATGTTCTGTCTTGTGTTATCTCTGTGCCTGTTTACTAGATAATACCCCTCCAAAACTAGTGCATTCCCTTTGAGAGTGACCCTAGCGGAGGTGGGGTGATACATTTAGTATCAGAGCAGAAGGTTATCAGACTGGGCAAAAGTTTTAAAAACTTTCTGAAAATTATTTTCAAAACCATCTATAAAGAAGCATTTTTAAAGAAAAGTTTTATTTTTAAGAAAAGGCTATTCCCCAAAAGCCATTAGCACTTTCCTTGTTTCCTCGTTTGAATCTTTTTCTTTTCGTTTTTCAGCATGGCCGATCTTAACCTTCCCGAGGGAGTACCCATACCCGGATGGTTCCGAAGGTACTTGGAAGCTAGGGCCAACAATGCGGGCCCGACAGACATCCCTCCTCCTCCTCCTCCAGTAGCCGCGGTTCCTCCTCCTCCTCCTCCTCCCGGCACCACCTTCGCCAAAATATGCAAAGACTTTATAGGAATGGGTGGCAAGAGCTTCCTTGGAACTGAGACCTTCGCTGAGGCACGAAACTTGTTAAAGGAGACTGAAGACCTGTTCGTTATCTTTGATATGGAGGATCATAGAAAAGTTCAGTTGGCAGCATGGTTGTTGAAAGAGGAAGCTGCATTTTTGTGAGAAGTCATCAACGCTACCAGACCAATTGAGACTTGGGCAGACTTTAGAGAGAGGTTTGGGCTTAAATTCTTATCGTCAGCAGAAGTGAACCTTCAGATGGAGAGGTTCCTGGCACTCAAGCAAGGGGACATGTCTGTTAGGGAGTACGTGAATAAGTTTAATCAGCTGGCTCGGTTTGGTTTGGACTTAGTCAACACGGCTGAGAAGAAGGCTCTACGATTTGCTCGAGGATTGAGCGAGCCACTCCACACTATGGCCATGACTCATGTGCCCATGGGGGCGACCTTTGAAAGCTTGGTGAATATGGCCCTACTTCATGAGGAAGACAAGGGTGACAAAAAGAAGGTTAAGTCTAATGAGACTCAGAACAAGAAAGTTGACTTCAAGAAGGGAGGCAACAAGAATAACAAGAATAACAAGGGCAACAACAATAATGCTAACAAGCCGCGTGAGACGAGGAAGTGCAACTTTTGTGGTATCACGGGACATATAGCTAAAGACTGTAGGAGGAAGAAAAGAAAGTTGGGTGAATGCTTTCACTACGGGGATACTGGACACATCAGTAAGGATTTCCCTAAGAAGCAAGGACAGGGGCAAGGGCAGACACAGCGAGCAGGACCTTCTGGAGGGCAGTTGCAGGATCTCAACACCACTCCAGCTCTTGACCGAGGTAGTAATATTTATGTAGAAAGCCTTGTTCACATTTCTGAATTTCCTGTTCGAACCTTATTTGACTCTGGCGCATCGCATACTTTTATCTCTTCTGATATTGTCGAAAATCTGCACTTAAGTACTAGTCTAGTTGATGATCCCATTAGTGTTTCAAATCCGATTCGGGGCTCCGCCCATTTATCTATGATTTGTGTTGATTTGAGGATTTCCATCTTAAGCATGGAATTCACGTGTAATGCTTATGTTCTCGGATTCATGGGATATGGTTTAATTCTGGGCATGGATTGGTTGTCCAATTATGGAGCCATCCTTGATTGTGAACGAAGGGTAGTGAGGCTCATGACATGCCTTGGTAATATCCTTGAACTTTCTTGTAACCCGAAGGGTCCGGTCATGTTATGTTATCTTGAATCTCTCGACTCGTCCGTCGACAATCTGTACTCCGTGAGAGTAGTCGGAGAATATCCAGATATTTTTGATGAGTTGAAAGGGTCACCCCCTAAACGCGAGATAGACTTCCGAATTTATCTGGTTGATAATGCCAAGCCTGTTTCATTGCCCGTTAGGCATATGGCCCCGCGAGAAAGAAGAGAGCTCAGTAAATAAGTCAAGGAGTTGCTCGAGAAAAATTTCATAAGGCGAAGCATTTCTGAATGGGTGCTCCGGTGGTATTCGCTACTAAGGCGGATGGTTCGCTTCGTCTGTGCATAGATTATCGTGAGTTAAACAAGCAGACGAAGAAGAATATGCACCCACTACCAAGAATCGATGATCTTTTTGACCAGCTTGTGGGAGCATCTGTTTTCTCTCAACTCGATCTAGCCACAGGATTCCATCAACTTAGAGTGGCTGAGGATAGCATTGAAAAAACTGCGTTTAGGACTCCAGATGGGTTCTTCGAATGGCTCGTCATGCCGTTTGGGTTAACGAATGCACCCGCGTACTTTGTAGATCTGATGAGTAGGGTGTTTCGGGAGTTCCTTAACAAGTTCGTGGTGGTCTTTGTGGACGATATTCTAATCTTCTCAAAGGATGAAGAAGAGCATGCTAGACACCTCAAGGAAGTCATGGATACGCTTAGAGCACACCAGTTAAAGGCTAAGTTCTCCAAATGCCATTTTTGGAGGGAGGAAGTTCGGTTTCTTGGGCACGTAGTTTCTAAGCAAGGTTTGGCCGTGGACCCCGCAAAGGTAGTTGCGGTGCAAGACTGGAAAATTCCTAAGAATGCAACAGAGGTGAGAAGCTTTCTCGGTTTGGCGGGCTTTTATAGGAAGTTCATTAAGGACTTCGCTAAGATTTCAGCCCCTCTTACTAAGTTAATGAAGAAAAACCTAGTGTTTGCATGGGACATAGAATGTGAGATTGCTTTCTAGAGACTCAAGAGAGCCCTCACCACAGCTCCAGTTTTAGCATTACCCGATGGAGGAAAAATGTTTACGGTGTACACAGATGCGTGCAGCACGGGATTAGGCGCTGTCCTAAGGCAAGAAGGAAGAGTGATATGCTATGGGGGTAGACAACTTAAAGTTCATGAGAAGAACTATCCCACACATGAATTGGAGTTAGCCGCGATTGTTTTTGCACTTAAAGCTTGGCTCCATTATCTCCTAGGGGAGAGATTCGAGCTGTATACCGACCACAAATCGCTTAAGTATCTCTTTTCGCAAAAAGATTTGAATCCGAGACAGCAACGGTGGATGGAATTCTTGGCCTCATATGACTTCGATATAACTTATACCCCTGGCAAGGTTAACGTGGTGGCGGATGCGCTAAGTAGAAAAAGGTTGACTTTGAGCCCCTTATTTGTTGAAAGAAAAAGTCTAGAGTTTATAGCGACCTATGATTTTACGCATGCTGTTGAGTCATTGACTGGTACATTAGCATCTCTTGAGCGGAGACCTACGCTTCTAGATCAAGTAGGGACTTTGCAGAAAGAAGACCCACAGATAGTCGAAATCATGGACAAGTTAATCAGTGGTGAGACGTCAGGTCACCTTGGTAGGTATGCCATTGATGACAAAGGATGGCTAAGGCGCGATGGGAGGCTATGTGTTCCACTAGTGGGAGACTTAGTAAATAAAGTTCTCGAAGAGGCGCATCACTCGAAGATGACTATACATCCCGGAGGGGATAAGATGTACAGAGATATGTAACGCATTTTCTTTTGGGCTGGAATGATAAAGAACGTGGCAGAATTCGTCTCTAACTGCATGGTGTGCCAACAATTAAAGGCCGAATCTAAGAAGCCTGGTGGGCTATTACATCCTTTGGAGGTCCCGCAATGGAACTGGGAAAGTATCTCGATGGATTTTGTGGATGGATTGCCTAGGTCGAGGAAGGGGAATACTAGCATATGGGTCATTGTTGATAGACTCACGAAGAGTGCTCACTTCATTCCGGTGAAAAGCAAAAGGACTGCATCATGTCTAGCGTCTATTTACCTTCGAGAGATAGTACGGTTGCACGGGGTTCCTTCTAGCATAGTCAGTGACCGTGACCCAATTTTCACTAGCCAGTTTTGGAATAGTCTGCAAGAAGCAATGGGTACGAAACTTAATTTAAGTACAGCCTATCACCCTCAGACGGATGGACAGACCGAAAGGGTAAATAGAGTACTAGAGGAACTTTTGAGGCTATGCATTCTTGATTTTGGTGGTACTTGGGAAGACCATCTCCCGCTCGTGGAGTTTGCTTATAATAATAGCTACCAAGCTAACATAGGGATGGCACCGTTCGAAGCCCTGTATGGAAGACTATGCAAGTCACCAACTTGTTGGTGAGAGACGACTGACAGACTTATACTTGGGCCCGACATGATACGAGACACTTCTGAGAAGGTGGAGTTGATACGAAGACGAATGAAAGCGGCCCAAGATAGACAGAAATCTTATGCGGACAAGAGAAGGACAGACCTAGAGTTCGAAGTCGGAGATATGGTCTTTGTAAAAGTCTCTCCTTTGCGCAATGTAGTTCGTTTTGGAGCAGTTGGAAAGCTAGCACCGAGATTTGTAGGACCGTTCCCTATCACTGAGAGGATTGGGCAGATGGCCTATAAGGTAGAGTTACATGAGAGACTGGTCAGTGTACACAATGTCTTTCACATCTCGCATCTCCGAAAGTGCCTACATGAAGCAGCTGTGGTGGTTGAGCCAAGCATCCTTGAAGGCGTAGAAGTGGAGAAAGAAGCAATGCTGAGGCGAGTTCCTATTCGTATCTTAGGGACGGAGATCAAGAAGCTAAGGAATCGCGAAGTCAAGCTATTCAAAGTACAGTGGGGTGAAGCCCAAGAAGACGCAACTTGGGAAACCGAGGAGAAGATACGTGCGCTTTACCCATTTCTTTTTTAGGGTACTTTCTCGATCTCTTTTTCCTTTAAGCTTATAAACCTTTCGTATCATGCTACCTATGTTTGTTTTGTTAATCTTGTCTTGAGAACCTTAGAACCCTCTTTGGATGTAAACATGTATTTGAAACATGTTATGGTTGATGTTTGCAAATGGTTGCAAGTGTTTGCAAGTGATTTCTAGTGGGTGCATGACACACATTAGGCACTAGATCGGCTCAAACACCTTTTCATGTTGCATTTGCATGGGTTCTTATACTTGTACATGGATGAACTTGTTATGCTATCACATGGATGTTGCATATGGATGATGTTTGTGCACTCATGTAGAAAATTTAAGTTATGTTAGGAATTTGCATACATGTTGGACTCATTACACTAACATATCTTGCATTAAGGAGGTTTACTGAATCAGTAACCGCCTGATCTTTTGCATTAGATAAGTACATATACACACACATACTGCATATGTTCATACAGCATTAGAAATCTTATTAAGGACAATGGTTGCTCGTGAATGATTTTGTGAGTAGATGGATGTGGATGGTAGGATGCGTTCTTCCTAACTTAGAGATTTCGGGGACGAAATCCTTTAAGGAGAGGAGAATGTAACAACCCGTATTTTAATAACGTGTTATAAATCAAGGAAGAATTAAATTTTAAAATAAGAATCAGGGGAAATGGGTTACGCCATTACGTTCATCACGAAATTCTGCTTGAAAACGAGTCCGAGTTTACGAAAAGCGGAGTCCGTATGACCAAGATATGGCTCTCCAAAGTTTCAGAAAATTCCAGAGTTCAAAACAGTTCGAATTCAAGTTCAAAATTCGAATTTCAAAACCCCGAAAGACTGGGCGGGAAAAATCCCGCCAACACCCAGGTCGACTGGGCAGTCAACCCCCCTAAACCAAGTCGACTTGGCAGTCGACCCCCCTAGACCAAGTCGACTGGGCAGTCGACTTGGGTGTCGACCTAGTCACCTGGCTTGTCTTTGGGACAGATGTATCTGGTCTCGTTGCCTGTCCAGGTTCAGCTCCCTAAACCCTATATAAACAGCCCCTGACCCTAGACTCTCTATCACATTCTTATCCGGTCTTATGCTGCTGAAGTTCTGACTGGAGGATAGAGAACAAGGAGGCTATTCAAGACTGCGTTGGAGCTACGTTGATTTGGGGATTTACTAGAGATTCTTCTTCTTCAACTCTTTTGCTTTCTCATTCTCTAGACCACGATCTGTAAGCCCTTTGTCACTCTTAGATCTAAACTGTAAATTTAACATGAACACGATGTAAACTGAAATTATGCCTAAACATGATAACTAGGTTAGATTGACCATGGTATATCTTTGATCTACGACTATCCCTTTTTATCTGTTATTTTGGATCTAGTTTTGTACACCTTAGATCTATTCATCTTAAATTTTGACTTGTGGAATATTAGTATGAACTTGATTTGGACATATTCATGTTTAACCTAAAACCCCTCAGGACCTTTATCTTGACATGCCTGTGATGTTGAAATTATTATTGGGGTTACTATCTTATGTCAATCCTTTACCATGTCTATCACTATATTTTGGCAAGTTGATGTTGAGACCCTATTTCATATGCCTGTAATGTTACAATCGTCATGCTTAACTTGTGAACATCTTTGCCATCCTATGACTATCCTTTTTGTGTTATATCCCTATTTTGACATGTTGTATTAATGTGAATTCACGTACGTTGGGGATACGTTTTGGGGTAGGTTAGGCAAACTTGAAATTGGCTATGGAATTGACATGAAAACTTGACATGAGAATAAGCTTAAAAACATGAATTTGGGACATGACAATTAGATAACTTGAAAGTGGCCAACTCGAGGTTGGGTTGAATTTGCAACGTAAATCTGCCAGGAACCGCCCGAGAAATCCAGTAGTTGCAAATAATAGGACCCAATGTGGGTAGTTGGTCATATAGCACTTTAAACCCGAGGTTAGACTAGGTTATGGTGTAAAGCTGCCCGGACCCGCCCGGCACATCCAGTAACCATAACCAAGTCTAATGTGAGAGGTTGGGGTGCGTTAAGTAAATTAATGCCACATGATAAGGTTAAGTCATGGACCACTTGAATACACTTAACCAATTTGATACATGTTTGGGTAGGGGTTAAGTCATGACCTTTTTAATGACAACACTTAACCCATTAGAAATCCTAGCCACGTGGTCCCTTTCAGCAGTAACCCACTTAGAAGTATCACGATACCCTGGGGACTAGGCAGGGTGGGGCACGATTACTGGGCTGATTGTAAGCGACCAAGAATAACGGCTGAGTAAGGTGCGCCAGTGTAGGTTCAGGCGGACAAGGGTCGTGCACTTAGTCCGGAGTTGAAAAAGTAGGCATGTGCACCCATAGTACTACATTATGCGTGCTTGATTTGTGTCAGTGGTTGACACCCTAGGGCCTGATACTGAGACGACCCGAATTCCCGTTCTCACGGAAACAGGGTTATCTTTGGAATATAACACAGAAACAGATAATAGCAGAACAGAATTAAGTAAATACACCAGATAATGAACAATAGAATATACTAGATAAAAAAATAATCATCAGAGTTACACAGTACACAGGATCTTACTTAGTACAAATACAGTTCAGCTATACATAAATGTCTACAGCGGAAATAAACAAAATATGTACAATAGTAGCTGAACAGCATAAAAAGAAATAAATGATAGAATCCATCTTCAGCTCCAGCTATCCAGAAAAGAACCAGCTAAACCTGAATACAAGGCTGCCCGTGTAGAAAAAGGGGCACCCGAGTTTGAAAGTGAAACAAACTACGAGTCAGTCATGGGACTGGTATGAGAAATCTACTCAACACATATATTTTGGCTAATCACAGGACCACGCCACTTTCGTGGAACGGGTTTACTCCATTGGATTTCCAGTGCTTCAAAACAAATATTTCTTTTAAACATCGCTATGCTTTTTATAAAAATGAAGCCGTTATAAGACTCAGTACCCATCACACAATGCAACGCAAACCGGAGGATAGAGTTTTTACCTTATAACAGCCAAAATATGATTGATACGAATAAAACAAAGGCATTTGATATTATTGCTAGTGTTTATATGTTTTGAAAACAATTTCAAATCATAACTATCAATCATAGACGACATGAGCGTCCCATGCCACTATGTCGCCAAATATCTATACAATCGAAACCGCACGATCACGTACTTGGAAATTGGATTTCCGTCATGAACCAAGGCAAAAGATAGTCCTTACCGAATTCGAGACTGCCTAGCCCGAGTCTCAGGCAAGCGCGCAGGCAAGCCTTGGAGCGAAAGGGCCGGTCCACCGACGTGGATTATTATACCTGAGCACTACGTTTCGCCGCCCTTTGGGGCGTAAGCGAGCCAACGAATGACTCCATTGGACCCGGATCGTCCGATCTAACCGAGGCGCCTCGCAACAGCAACAACCACATAAGTCAAACTCATCAGGGCGTGTAAAACCACTGACGCCACTTTTAGCTAGGAGGAAACGTAGGCCCTCCCTGAGGTCCTTCTCCCGTTTTAGGTTCATACCGGGGTGTGAGGCTCGCGAATTCACGTTATACACAAAGCTACGCCACACAGGCGGTGCTTTGATCGTCACCACAAGACTTTGCTTCTCAACAGAAGCCCTGATCACTGCATCTTAGCATGCCACACAGGCAATTCATGCCATGCGACTGATGTCCATCGATATACAACCTCTGAGCTCGTTCGTCTCAGAGAAGGGCGTTAAGCAATAGAATAAATTCTCTGCCGCCAAACAGATGTATATTTAACAGAAATCAATCAACACAGAATAAACTCCAATGTCAGACACACAGTCCATTTACAAGTCCGTTCTGGGTCTGAACGAAACCGGAGGCACTAAATACCTCGCAAACCCTTCGATCACCACGTACGTCTGGACGATCAGCACTCATTATCCATATTTTGGGATGCCTCCCAATCAGGACCTCGGTTACCATCCAAACGAGGTGAAGATCTCCGGTCTTCGACAATCGTCTTCCTCTTCGACTTTCAATCGTCGATCAATTATTTGAAATGAGAATTAACTCGGCTTTTTCAAATAATTCACGTATATTTAGAATTTCAAATCAATTTATTTCAATGGTTAAATTAGTCGACAACACCAAATTTGTTCTTTAATGTAATTTTCACACCAAACACATTCAACCATCAAAAGCTACATAAATCAAGCAAATTCAGTTTATTACCATTCCATATCGCTTATGATATTTTATAACTATTTGTCGCTATTTTTTTTTTTTTTTAAAATAGCCATTTTATTCAAAACGACGCTTCGGGCCATAAGGCGGCCGTGGCGCTGTTTTTCTTCAGATTTGATTTACACATATCTGAAAATCTAACCGTTGGATCTTCACAAAATTTACATCATTAGAAAGGTCTTTTCAAAACGAACCCAACGGTTCCAGTTTCGGGAAAATCCGACGGTCGGATCTCCCGGTACAATCGTTTGAAATTTCGATTTCAAAATACGAACTGCAGCGTCGTTATTCGATTAAATATAATTATATACATATATATATATATATATATATATATAAATATAATCGTTTCTGGCGCTGTTTTTCTTCAGATTTGAATTAAACATTCCAGACAATCCAACCGTTGGATTTTTACAAGGTTGGTGCCGTTGGAAAGATTATTCCAAGGCGAACCCGACGGTTGAGATTTCGGGAAAATCCGATGGTCGGATTTCCCGTATTAGTTGTTTGAAATCACGGTTTCAAAATACGAACTGCACGACTTCGTTTCGTTTTAATTTTATTTATATTTATATATTTATATAAATATAGTTTATTCAATGATTTCCATATCATTTTCACTTCAAATATTTTTCTAACACCTTAAATTTTGGAAAAATTTCGCCATAACCTCCCCTGCACCGGGAGCATCGGGAAATCGCAAATAGCGTTCCCGGTCCTTCTAATCTCAAAAAGAAAAAGAAAAAGCCAAGCGGCTAGCCAACAGGCTCAAAATCATCATCCAAACAAATCAGTAAATGTGTACCTATTTGTCGGGCACAAAATTTTATTCCTCTTCTCTAGCCCCTTTGCTATAACCTGCTCAATGAATATTGCATGTACATATATATACAGTTCTTATCATTTATCAATTTCTATTCGACTTCATATTTGATTTCTATTTGGTTTAAAAACTCCATTCATTCTAATGTTACATAAATAGGTGCACATCATTTCATTAGCTAATTAATGAATATTTCATCTCATATATGTTTATTTTGAACAAGTGGCTATTTTTAACACTTCACATTTCAACGATTTATGCATACAATAAAAATGTGATTTTTATTGTAAAACGATTTATTTCAAAACACTATTTTTCTATATAATTCATATAGTCGATAAAAGGTGATTTTTATTATCAAACAATTTATTTCAAAATATGAATACCATTCAACACATGAATTTCTAATCAACGAATGAATATCAATTCAACACATGAATTTTCTATGGTTTTTATATATAGATAAAAATGTGATTTTTATTATCGAACAATTTATTTCAAAATATGAATACCATTCAACACATGAATTTCTAATCAACGAATGAATATCAATTCAACACATGAATGTTTTCTATAGTTTTTATATATAGATAAAAATGTGATTTTTATTATCGAACAATTTATTTCAAAATATGAATACCATTCAACACATGAATTTCTAATCAACGAATGAATATCAATTCAACACATGAATGTTTTCTATGGTTTTTATATATAGATAAAAATGTGATTTTTATTATCGAACAATTTATTTCAAAATATGAATACCATTCAACACATGAATTTCTAATCAACAAATGAATATCAATTCAACACATGAATGTTTTCTATGGTTTTTATATATAGATAAAAATGTGATTTTTATTATCGAACAATTTATTTCAAAATATGAATACCATTCAACACATGAATTTCTAATCAACGAATGAATATCAATTCAACACATGAATGTTTTCTATAGTTTTTATATATAGATAAAAATGTGATTTTTATTATCGAACAATTTATTTCAAAATATGAATACCATTCAACACATGAATTTCTAATCAACGAATGAATATCAATTCAACACATGAATTTCTAATCAACGAATGAATATCAATTCAACACATGAATGTTTTCTATGCAATGAATGAATATAGTTTAAGCATATGAAAATAATTCAAACACACGAATATTATTCAAAATTTCGACAGCATAACGGCAGGGTAGTTAAACCGGCACCGTCCCTAGTACGGCTCCTCGCTCTACCTTAAAACCTCGCGGTTTTTGACAATGGGAATCATGCATCTAGTTCGCACGCAGGCGGCATGTATATATTTATTTCATTTCCACAAACTAATCCTATGTGGTTTCAACCAAATATTTCTCAACCACAAATGGGTATTTTTCAAACACAATCAACCAATATCAATCACAAACAATCCCAAACAATCTTCGCTATCAATCAATTTTCACAACAATTTCAACCAATAAATATCGTCCATGGTTTATGGACGAGGGGCGTATATATATATATATATATATATATATATATATATATTCATTTATATATAGCAATTCACTTTCATTTCACACATATATAATATTTTTAAATCAGAAATCTCACCAATAGCTATCCAACTTCACGACACTTCACTTATAGAAATCTTCGCCAACCTCGCCTTTTTGTCGCTTTCGCCCGTATTCTCTACATATGTAAAAATCGAATTTTCACGATGCTATTCAATATATAAAGATCATATTTTTAATATTCCTATGATGTAAAAATTATATTTTTATTTCTTTAAAAATATAAGAAATATACCTTACTTCTTCTACTTAACAAAAATTCCGTCTTTTCTATTTTTAAAAATATGATCTTTATTTTTGCAAGTTCAAATCTTTTTCTTTTAAAAGATTAAACCTTTTTCTATTTCAAAGTTTAAACCTTTTTCCTCTTTTAAACCTTAAAATAAAATCAGTTTTTATTTTCTTTTGAAATCAGTTCTAACCTTTAAAAAAAAACAGTTTTATCCTAAAAAAAAAAAATACAGTTTTAACCTAAAAAAAATACAGTTTTAACCTAAAAAAAAATACAGTTTTAACCTAAAAAAAAATATATACAGTTTTAACCTAAAAAAAAATATACAGTTTTAACCTAAAAAAAAAACACGGTTTTAACCTAAAAAAAAAAAAAATATACAGTTTTAACCTAAAATAAAAAAAATTACAGTTTTAATAGAATTAAAAATAAAACAGCTTACATTGCTGCGAAGAAGAAGGGGGGGTTTGGAGACGTCGGGGGCAGGAGGTGCTGGAGTGGCGCGGTCGGCGGTGGGAGGTGCTGGAGTGGTGCGGTCGGCGGTGTCTTCCTCTTCGTCGGAGCTCGGGTGGTGCGGCGATGCTTCAGGGCGTCGATCGATCGATTTAGATTTAGGGTTTTTTTTTTTTTTTCTTCTCTGTATACTGAAATCGGTAATGAATTACAGGGGGGGCCAAGGTATAGGAGGGAATTTATATTATTATTTTTTTTCCTTTTTATTATTTAATTATTTAATTTTTCAAAAAAAGTTGACTTTTACATACGACCTCGAAACGAGGCCCACCGCCTGTCGCCCATAGCGTTTTACCCCCATTTCGAACACAATGGGATATGTATCGCAAGCTGATTTGATCGTTGCGATCAGTTTCCTTTTGAATTTTCATTTAAATCACAATATGAATTTTAAACGCACATTTCAAATTACCGGGGTCACATACTAACTAGAAAAACTCCAGAAAAATATTTTCTAGCTTCGTATTGACGATACGGTCCTAACAAAACTAGTTTCGTCGAATTCTGAGGCCGTTGGAAAAATGGCCAATTTCCAGTCGATTAAAATCAACAGAAACTGGTCAAACGCGTTTTCCTTTGCCACGCTCACATATTGATTCGAAAAATTATGAAATTTGAAACCTAACAATAACTTGACACTACGGATCTAACAAAAGTGGTTTCGTCGAAATCCGAGGTCATTTGCAAAATGTCCATTTTTAAGGGCCTGAATTCCATAGCGACTATTCAGAATTTTCAACTGGACATATCTTTTGATTCCCGCAATCAAATTTCGATTGGTCCGATTCGTTAGAAAGATATTACCAATTAGATCCTAATGTTTTTGGTTTCACTAAAATCCGGATTGTTTTGCACCCGGTATATTCAATTGAAGTTTGAAATCGAATTATCGAACTACCGCGCCATTTTCAATTCTATATATAATTATAATTAATTATATTCGTTTTCCATTGTCGATTCGAACTCAGTTTTCATCGCCATTATTTAAAATATTTATTTTAAATATTTAAAATCCATTATTTTAGCCAATTTAAAAATTTTAAATTGGTTCAGATTTTCTGGGTCGTTACAGATACACCCTAGGGTGGACCTAGCACATGTGACTACATTCCGCGATTGGGCCGTATAACACCGACACACGACTAGTAAAGCCGATCGATTAGGATGGACTGTTGGACCCCGTATTGGGTCATTTCATGTTTTTGGGTTTAGGGATTATTTCTGGATTTATACTTGACATGGACTTGGAAACTAGTACAGTTAGTGCAGTAAACCTTGTATATGCGATGCCACTTTTATCTTGTTACCTTTTATTATCATGCCAGTCCAGTTATTATCTTTATGCTTAATCTCAGTTTCTCATGTCCAGTTAAATTTATTAGTTTTTATGCTGATAGTCACTAAGGCTTACCAGTCTTTTTGACTCACCCGTTTCCTTCCATCTCTTTTTCTTTCGTTTCCCCCCCAGGTTCTAAGGGAGGAAACTCTTGCTCTTAGCTCCGACTTTGCTTGCTTTCTGTCAGCTCATGTACGGTTTGGTCTTGAGCTATGCTATGGCTGCACTCATGCTCTTTTTGGGGAATAATATTGGACTTATGTTGTTTTAAGTACTTTGCTTCTTTAGAACTTGATGAAATGGAATAAAGACTTGGTATTTTGATGTAAGAGGTTTTGACTCAATTTTCCATGTAATGAGATTTGGTTAAATTTATATCCGCTGCTTTATATACTCTGTTTAATTTATGTTCTGTCTTGTGTTATCTCTGTGCCTGTTTACTAGATAATACCCATCCAAAACTAGTGCATTCCCTTTGAGAGTGACCGTAGCGGAGGTGTGGTGTTACAAGCACCAAGAAACCTAGTTATTCGATGCAAACATCAAAGTTTCACTTATATTTTGAAACTTTCTTGATCTTATTAGCGCGGATCTTGGGTCCAAACGGTAATATGCAAACGATAAGTGCTATAATTGCTTTAAAATGTAGAATAGCAAACATGCGATAGCGTTTTATCTGATTACGTAGTCACTAAGCAACCTGCTCAGTCAATATGTAAATATGAATATTCTACTAATATTTGAAAACTTTTTCGTCTTATTCACACAAATTCTACTCCCAAAGTCGAAACGTGTTTTTAAAAATATTATTATTTAATGATGAGTATTATATGTATTTGAAATGGTAGAGTTTCAAACATGTGGCAGTGTTTTACCTGATTACTTTGAGCACCAAGAAACCTACTTATTTGATGCAAACATAAAAGTTTCACCTATATTTTGAAACTTTCTTGATATTATTGGCCCGGATCCAGCGTCCAAACGGTAATATGCAAATGATGAGTGTTATGGATGCTTTGAAATATAGAATAGCAAACATGCGGCAGTATTTTACCTGATTACTTAGTCACTAAGCAACCTGCTCAGTCAATATCAATATTCTACTAGTAATTGAAAACTTTTTCGTCTTATTCATACAAATTCTACTCCGAAAGTCAAAACGTGTTTTTAAAAACACTATTATTTAATGATGAGTATTATATGTATTTGAAATGGTAGAGTTTCAAACATGCGGGAGTGTTTTACCTGATTACTTGAGCATCAAGAAACCTACTTATTCGATGCAAACAACAAAGTTTCACCTATATTTTGAAACTTTCTTGATCTTATTGGCTCGGATCCAGGGTCCAAACGCTAATACGCAAATGAGAAGTGTTATAAATGCTTTAAAATGTAGAATAGCAAACATGCGGCAGTGTTTTACCTGATTACTTAGTCACTAAGCAACCTGCTCAGTCAATATGAAAATATTATTATTCTACTAATATTCGAAAACTTTTCCGTCTTATTCATACAAATTCTACACCAAAGTCGAAACGTGTTTTTAAAAATACTATTATTTAATGATGAGTATTATATGTATCTGAAATGGTAGAGTTTCAAACATGCGGCAGTGTTTTACCTGATTATGAGAGCACCTAGAAACCTACTTATTCGATGCAAACGTCAAAATTTCACTTATATATTGATACTTTCTTGATCTTATTTGCGCGGATCCAGGGTCCAAACGGTAATATGCAAATGATGAGTGTTATAGATGCTTTAAAATGTAGAATAGCAAACATGCTGCAGTTTTTTACCTGATTATTTAATCACTAAGCAACCTGCTCAGTCAATATGAAAATATGAATATTCTACTAATATTTGAAAAGTTTTTGGTCTTATTCACACAAATTCTACTCCCAAAGTCGATATGTGTTTTTAAAAATACTATTATTTAATGATGAGTTTTATATGTATTTGAAATGGTAGAGTTTCAAACATGCGGCAGTGTTTTACCTGATTACTTGAGCACCAAGAAACCTACTTATTCCGTGCAAACATCAAAGTTTCACTTATATTTTGAAACTTTCTTTATATTATTGGTGCGGTTCCAGGGTCCAAACGGTAATATGCAAATGATGAGTGTTATAGATGCTTTAAAATATAGAATAGCAAAAATGTAGAAGTGTTTTACCTGATTACTTAGTCACTAAGCAACTTGCTCAATCAATATGAAAATATGAATATTCAACTAATATATGAAAAATTTTCGTCTTATTCACACAAATTATACTCCCAAAGCCGAAACGTGTTTTTAAAAACACTATTATTTAATGATGAGTATTATATGTACTTGAAATGGTAGAGTTTCAAACATGCGGCAGTGTTTTACCTGATTATTTAAGCACCAAGAAACCTTCTTATTTGATGTAAATATCAAAGTTTCTCTTATATTTTGAAACTTTCTTGATCTTAATAGCACGGATCTTGGGTCAAAACGGTAATATGCAAATGATGAGTGTTATAGACGCTTTAAAATGTAGAATAGCAAACATGCGGTAGTGTTTTATCTAATTACATAGTCAATATGAAAATATGATTATTCTACTAATATTTGAAAACTTTTTCTTCTTATTCACAAAAATTCTACTCCATAGTCAAAACGTGTTTTTAAAAATGCTATTATTTAATGATGAGTATTATATGTATCTGAAATGGTAGAGTTTCAAACATGCGGCAGTGATTTACCTGATTACGGGAGCACCAAGAAACCTACTTATTCGATGCAACCGTCAAAATTTCACTTATATATTGAAACTTTCTTGATCTTATTGGCGCGGATCCAGGGTCCAAACGATAATATGCAAATGATGAATGTTATAGATGCTTTAAAATGTAGAATAGCAAACATGCTGCAGGGTTTTACCTGATTATTTAATCACTAAGAAACCTACTCAATCAATATGAAAATGTGAATATTCTACTAATATTTGAAAACTTTTTCATCTATTTCACACAAATTCTACTCCTAAAGTCGAAACGTTTTATTAAAAACACTATTATTTAATGATGAGTATTATGTGTATTTGAAATGGTAGAGTTTCAAACATGCGGTAGTGTTTTACCTGATTACTTGAGCACCAAGAAACCTAGTTATTCGATGCAAACAACAAAGTTTCACTTATATTTTGAAACTATCTTGATCTTAGCATTGATCTTGGGTCCAAACGGTAATATGCAAACGATGAGTGTTATAGATTCTTTAAAATGTAGAATAGCAAACATGCGGTAGTGTTTTATCTGATTACTTAGTCACTAAGCAACCTGCTCAGTCAATATGAAAATATGAATATTCTACTAATATTTGAAAACATTTTCGTCTTATTAACACAAATTCTACTCCCAAAGTCGAAACGTGTTTTTAAAAACACTATTATTTAATGATGAGTATTATATGTATTTGAAATGGTAGAGTTTCAAACATGTGGTAGTGTTTTACCTGATTACTTTGAGCACCAAGAAACCTACTTATTTGATGCAAACATCAAAGTTTCACCTATATTTTGAAACTTTCTTTATCTTATTGGCCCGGATCCAGCGTCCAAATGGTAATATGCAAATGATGAGTGTTATAGATGCATTGAAATATAGAATAGCAAACATGCGGCAGTATTTTACCTGATTACTTAGTCACTAAGCAACCTGCTCAGTCAATATCAGTATTCTACTAATATTTGAAAACTTTTTCGTCTTATTCATACAAATTCTACTCCTCAAACGAAACGTGTTTTTAAAAACACTATTATTTAATGATGTGTATTATATGTATTTGAAATGGTAGAGTTTCAAACATGCAGCAGTGTTTTACCTGATTACTTGAGCATCAAGAAACCAACTTATTCGATGCAAACATCAAAGTTTCACCTATATTTTTTGAAACTTTCTTGATCTTATTCGCTGGGATCCAGGGTCCAAACGCTAATATGCAAATGAGAAGTATTATAAATGCTTTAGAATATAGAATAGCAAACATGCGGCAGTGTTTTACCTGATTACTTAGTCACTAAGCAACCTGCTCAGTCAATATGAAAATATGAATATTCTACTAATATTTGAAAACTTTTTCGTCTTATTCAAACAAATTCTACTCCCAAAGTCGAAACGTGTTTTTAAAAACACTATTATTTAATGATGAGTATTATATGTATTTGAAATGGTAGAGTTTCAAACATGCGGCAGTGTTTTACCTGATTACTTGAGCACCAAGAAACCTAGTTACTCGATGCAAACATCAAAGTTTCACCTATATTTTGGAGCTTTCCTGATCTTATTGGCGCGGATCCAGGGTCCAAACGGTAATATGCAAATGATGAGTGTAATAGATGCTTTAAAATGTAGAATAGCAAACATGCAGCAGTGTTTTCCCTGATTACTAAGTCACTAAGCAACCTACTCAGTCAATATGAAAATATAAATTTTCTACCAATATTTGAAAACTTTTTCGTCTTATTCACACAAATTCTGCTCCCAAAGCCAAAATGTGTTTTTAAAAACACTATTATTTAATGATGAGTATTATATGTATTTGAAATGGTAGATTTCCAAATATGTGGCAGTGTTTTACCTGATTACTTGAGCACCAAAAAAACTAGTTATTCGGTGCAAACATCAAAGTTTCACCTATATTTTGTAACTTTCTTGATCTTATTAGCTCGGATCCAGGGTCCAACCGGTAATATGCAAATGACGAGTGTTATAAATGCATTAAAAAGTAGAATAGCAAACATGCGGCAGTGTTTTACTTGATTACTCAGTCACAAAGCAACCTGCTCAGTCAATATGAAAATATGAATATTCTACTAATATTTGAAAACTTTTTCTTCTAATTCACACAAATTCTACTCCCAAAGTCGAAACATGTTTTTAAAAACACTATTATTTAAAGATGGGTATTATATGTATTTGAAATGGTAGAGTTTCAAACATGCGGCAGTGTTTTACCACATTACTTGAGCACCAAGAAACGTACTTATTCGATGCAAACATCAAAGTTTCACTTATATTTTGAAACTTTCTTGATCTAATTAGCGCGGATCTTGGGTCCAAACGGTAACATGCAAATGATGAGTGTTATAGATGCTTTAAAATTTAGAATAGCAAACATGCGGTAGTGTTTTATCTGATTACTTAGTCACTAAGCAACCTACTCAGTCAATATGAAAATATGAATATTCTACTAATATTTGAAAACTTTTTCGTCTTATTCACACAAATTCTACTCCCAAAGTCGAAACGTGTTTTTAGAAACACTATTTTTTAATGATAAGTATTATATGTATTTTAAATGGTAGAGTTTCAAACATGCGGCAGTGTTTTACCTGATTACTTGAGCACCAAGAAACCTACTTATTCGATGCAAACATCAAATTTCTCTTATATTTTGAAACTTTCTTGATTTTATTGGCGTGGATCCAGGGTCCAGACGGTAATATGAAAATGATGAGTGTTATAGATGCTTTAAAACATAGAATAGCAAACATGTGGCAGTGTTTTACCTGATTACTTAGTTACTAAGCAACCTGCTCAGTCAATATGAAAATATGAATATTCTACTAATATTTGAAAAAAAATTCGACGTATTCACACTAATTCTACTCCTAAATTCAAAACGAGTTTTTAAAAAAACTATTATTTAATGCTGAGTATTATATGTATTTGAAATGGTAGACTTTCAAACATGCGGCAGTGTTTTACCAGATTACTTGAGCACCAAGAAACCTACTTATTCGATGCAAACATCAAAGTTTCACTTATATTTTGAAACTTTCTTGATCTTATTGGTACAGATCTGGGGTCCAAACGGTAATATGCAGATGATGAGTGTTATAGATGCTTTAAAATGTAGAATAGAAAACATACGGCAGTGTTATACCTGATTACTTAGTCACTAAGCAACCTGCTCAGTCAATATGAAAATATGAATATTCTACTAATATTTGAAAACTTTTTCGTCTTATTCAAACAAATTCTACTCCCAAAGTCGAAACGTGTTTTTAAAAACACTATTATTTAATGATGAGTATTATATGTATTTGAAATGGTAGAGTTTCAAACATGCGGCAGTGTTTTACCTGATTACTTGAGCACCAAGAAACCTAGTTACTCGATGCAAACATCAAAGTTTCACCTATATTTTGGAGCTTTCCTGATCTTATTGGCGCGGATCCAGGGTCCAAACGGTAATATGCAAATGATGAGTGTAATAGATGCTTTAAAATGTAGAATAGCAAACATGCAGCAGTGTTTTCCCTGATTACTAAGTCACTAAGCAACCTACTCAGTCAATATGAAAATATAAATTTTCTACCAATATTTGAAAACTTTTTCGTCTTATTCACACAAATTCTGCTCCCAAAGCCAAAATGTGTTTTTAAAAACACTATTATTTAATGATGAGTATTATATGTATTTGAAATGGTAGATTTCCAAATATGTGGCAGTGTTTTACCTGATTACTTGAGCACCAAAAAAACTAGTTATTCGGTGCAAACATCAAAGTTTCACCTATATTTTGTAACTTTCTTGATCTTATTAGCTCGGATCCAGGGTCCAACCGGTAATATGCAAATGACGAGTGTTATAAATGCATTAAAAAGTAGAATAGCAAACATGCGGCAGTGTTTTACTTGATTACTCAGTCGCAAAGCAACCTGCTCAGTCAATATGAAAATATGAATATTCTACTAATATTTGAAAACTTTTTCTTCTAATTCACACAAATTCTACTCCCAAAGTCGAAACATGTTTTTAAAAACACTATTATTTAAAGATGGGTATTATATGTATTTGAAATGGTAGAGTTTCAAACATGCGGCAGTGTTTTACCACATTACTTGAGCACCAAGAAACGTACTTATTCGATGCAAACATCAAAGTTTCACTTATATTTTGAAACTTTCTTGATCTAATTAGCGCGGATCTTGGGTCCAAACGGTAACATGCAAATGATGAGTGTTATAGATGCTTTAAAATTTAGAATAGCAAACATGCGGTAGTGTTTTATCTGATTACTTAGTCACTAAGCAACCTACTCAGTCAATATGAAAATATGAATATTCTACTAATATTTGAAAACTTTTTCGTCTTATTCACACAAATTCTACTCCCAAAGTCGAAACGTGTTTTTAGAAACACTATTTTTTAATGATAAGTATTATATGTATTTTAAATGGTAGAGTTTCAAACATGCGGCAGTGTTTTACCTGATTACTTGAGCACCAAGAAACCTACTTATTCGATGCAAACATCAAATTTCTCTTATATTTTGAAACTTTCTTGATTTTATTGGCGTGGATCCAGGGTCCAGACGGTAATATGAAAATGATGAGTGTTATAGATGCTTTAAAACATAGAATAGCAAACATGTGGCAGTGTTTTACCTGATTACTTAGTTACTAAGCAACCTGCTCAGTCAATATGAAAATATGAATATTCTACTAATATTTGAAAAAAAATTCGACGTATTCACACTAATTCTACTCCTAAATTCAAAACGAGTTTTTAAAAAAACTATTATTTAATGCTGAGTATTATATGTATTTGAAATGGTAGACTTTCAAACATGCGGCAGTGTTTTACCAGATTACTTGAGCACCAAGAAACCTACTTATTCGATGCAAACATCAAAGTTTCACTTATATTTTGAAACTTTCTTGATCTTATTGGTACAGATCTGGGGTCCAAACGGTAATATGCAGATGATGAGTGTTATAGATGCTTTAAAATGTAGAATAGAAAACATACGGCAGTGTTATACCTGATTACTTAGTCACTAAGCAACCTGCTCAGTCAATATGAAAATATGAATATTCTACTAATATTTGAAAACTTTTTCGTCTTATTCAAACAAATTCTACTCCCAAAGTCGAAACGTGTTTTTAAAAACACTATTATTTAATGATGAGTATTATATGTATTTGAAATGGTAGAGTTTCAAACATGCGGCAGTGTTTTACCTGATTACTTGAGCACCAAGAAACCTAGTTACTCGATGCAAACATCAAAGTTTCACCTATATTTTGGAGCTTTCCTGATCTTATTGGCGCGGATCCAGGGTCCAAACGGTAATATGCAAATGATGAGTGTAATAGATGCTTTAAAATGTAGAATAGCAAACATGCAGCAGTGTTTTCCCTGATTACTAAGTCACTAAGCAACCTACTCAGTCAATATGAAAATATAAATTTTCTACCAATATTTGAAAACTTTTTCGTCTTATTCACACAAATTCTGCTCCCAAAGCCAAAATGTGTTTTTAAAAACACTATTATTTAATGATGAGTATTATATGTATTTGAAATGGTAGATTTTCAAATATGTGGCAGTGTTTTACCTGATTACTTGAGCACCAAAAAAACTAGTTATTCGGTGCAAACATCAAAGTTTCACCTATATTTTGTAACTTTCTTGATCTTATTAGCTCGGATCCAGGGTCCAACCGGTAATATGCAAATGACGAGTGTTATAAATGCATTAAAAAGTAGAATAGCAAACATGCGGCAGTGTTTTACTTGATTACTCAGTCGCAAAGCAACCTGCTCAGTCAATATGAAAATATGAATATTCTACTAATATTTGAAAACTTTTTCTTCTAATTCACACAAATTCTACTCCCAAAGTCGAAACATGTTTTTAAAAACACTATTATTTAAAGATGGGTATTATATGTATTTGAAATGGTAGAGTTTCAAACATGCGGCAGTGTTTTACCTCATTACTTGAGCACCAAGAAACGTACTTATTCGATGCAAACATCAAAGTTTCACTTATATTTTGAAACTTTCTTGATCTAATTAGCGCGGATCTTGGGTCCAAACGGTAATATGCAAATGATGAGTGTTATAGATGCTTTAAAATTTAGAATAGCAAACATGCGGTAGTGTTTTATCTGATTACTTAGTCACTAAGCAACCTACTCAGTCAATATGAAAATATGAATATTCTACTAATATTTGAAAACTTTTTCGTCTTATTCACACAAATTCTACTCCCAAAGTCGAAACGTGTTTTTAGAAACACTATTTTTTAATGATAAGTATTATATGTATTTTAAATGGTAGAGTTTCAAACATGCGGCAGTGTTTTACCTGATTACTTGAGCACCAAGAAACCTACTTATTCGATGCAAACATCAAATTTCTCTTATATTTTGAAACTTTCTTGATTTTATTGGCGTGGATCCAGGGTCCAGACGGTAATATGAAAATGATGAGTGTTATAGATGCTTTAAAACATAGAATAGCAAACATGTGGCAGTGTTTTACCTGATTACTTAGTTACTAAGCAACCTGCTCAGTCAATATGAAAATATGAATATTCTACTAATATTTGAAAAAAAAATCGACGTATTCACACTAATTCTACTCCTAAATTCAAAACGAGTTTTTAAAAAAACTATTATTTAATGCTGAGTATTATATGTATTTGAAATGGTAGACTTTCAAACATGCGGCAGTGTTTTACCAGAATACTTGAGCACCAAGAAACCTACTTATTCGATGCAAACATCAAAGTTTCACTTATATTTTGAAACTTTCTTGATCTTATTGGTACAGATCTGGGGTCCAAACGGTAATATGCAGATGATGAGTGTTATAGATGCTTTAAAATGTAGAATAGAAAACATACGGCAGTGTTATACCTGATTACTTAGTCACTAAGCAACCTGCTCAATCAATATGAAAATATGAATATTCTACTAATATTTGAAAACTTTTCCATCTTATTCACACAAATTCTACTCCCAAAGTCGAAATGTGTTTTTAAAAACATTATTATTTAATGATGAGTATTATATGTATTTGAAATGGTAGAGTTTTAAACATGTGGCAGTGTTTTACCTGATTACCTGAGCGCCAAGAATCCTACTATTCGATGCGAACGTCAAAGTTTCACTTATAATTTGGAACTTTCTTGATCTCATTGGCGCGGATCCAGGGTCCAAACGGTAATATGCAAATGATGAGTGTTATAGATGCTTTAAAATGTAGAATAGCAAACATGCGACAGTGTTTTACCTGATTACTTAGTCCCTAAGAAACCTGCTCAGTCAATATGAAAATATGAATATTCTACTAATATTTGAAAACTTTTTTGTCTTATTCACACAAATTCTACTCCAAAGTCAAAATGTGTTTTTAAAAATACTATTATTTAATGATGAGAATTATATGTATTTGAAATGGTAGAGTTTCAAACATGTGGCAGTGTTTTACCTGATTAAGGGAGCACCAAGAAACCTACTTATTCGATGCAACCATCAAAATTTCACTTATATATTGAAAATTTCTTGATCTTATTGGTGCGGATCCAGGGTCCAAACGATAATATGCAAATGATGAGTGTTATAAATGCTTTAAAATGTAGAATAGCAAACATGCTGCAGTGTTTTACCTAATTATTTAATCACTAAGCAACCTGCTCAGTCAATATGAAAATATGAATATTCTACTAATGTTTGAAAACTTTTTCGTCTTATTCACACAAATTCTACTCCCAAAGACAAAACGTGTTTTAAAAAATACTATTATTTAATGATGAGTATTATATGTATTTGATATGGTAGAGTTTCAAACATGCGGCAGTGTTTTACCTGATTACTTGAGCACAAAGAAAACTACTTATTACGTGCAAACATCAAAGTTTCACTTATATTTTGAAACTTTCTTGATATTATTGGAGCGGATCCAGGGTCCAAATGGAAAATGCAAATGATGAATGTTATAGATGCTTTAAAATACAGAATAGCAAACATGTAGAAGTGTTTTACCTGATTACTTAGTCACTAAGCAACCTGCTCAGTCAATATGAAAATATGAATATTCTACTAATATTTGAAAACTTTTTCGTCTTATTCGCACAAATTCTACTCCCAAAGTCGAAACGTGTTTTTAAAACACTATTATTTAATGATGAGTATTATATGTATTTGAAATGGTAGAGTTTCAAACATGCGGCAGTGTTTTACCTGATTATTTGAGCACCAAGAAACCTACTTATTTGATGCAAACATCAAAGTTTATCTTATATTTTGAAACTTTATTGATCTTATTAGCACGGATGTTGGGTCCAAACGGTAATATGCAAATGATGAGTGTTATAGATGCTTTAAAATGTAGAATAGCAAACATGCGGTAGTGTTTTATCTTATTATTTAGTCACTAAGCAACCTAATCAATCAATATGAAAATATGAATATCCTACTAATATTTGAAAACTTTTTCGTCTTATTCACATAAATTCTACTCCCAAAGTCGAAACGTGTTTTTATAAACACTATTATTTAATGATAAGTATTATATGTGTTTGAAATGGTAGAGTTTCAAGCATGCGGCAGTGTTTTACCTGATTACTTGAGCACCAAGAAACCTACTTATTCGATGCAAATATCAAAGTTTCACATATATTTTGAAATTTTCTTGATCTTATTGGCGCGGGTCCAGGGTCCAAACGGTAATATGAAAATGATGAGTGTTATAGATGCTTTAAAACGTAGAATAGCAAACATGCGGCAGTGTTTTACCTGATTACTTAGTCACTAAGCAACATGCTCAATCAATATGAAAATATGAATATTCTACTAATATTTGATAACTTTTTCAACTTATTCACACTAATTCTACTCCTAAAGTCGAAACGTGTTTTTACAAACACTATTATTTAATGATGAGTATTATATGTATTTGAAATGGTAGACTTTCAAACATGCGGCAGTGTTTTACCGGATTACTTGAGCACCAAGAAACCTACTTATTCGATGCAAACATCAAAGTTTCACTTATATTTTGAAACTTTCTTGATCTTATTGGCGCGTATCCGGGGTCCAAACGGTAATATGCAAATGATGAGTGTTATAGATGCTTTAAAATGTAGAATAGAAAACATACGACAGTGTTTTACCTAATTAAATAGTCACTAAGCAATATGCTCAGTCAATATGAAAATATGAATATTCTACTAATATTTGAAAACTTTTCCGTCTTATTCACACAAATTCTACTCCCAAAGTCGAAATGTGTTTTTAAAAACACTACTATTTAATGATGAGTACTATATGAATTTGAAATGGTAGAATTTTAAACATGCGGCAGTGTTTTACCTGCTTACCTGAGCACCAAGAAACCTACTATTTGATGCGAACGTCAAAGTTTCACTTATAATTTGAAACTTTCTTGATCTTATTGGCGCGGATTCAGGGTCCAAACGGTAATATGCAAATGATGAGTGTTATAGATGCTTTAAAATGTAGAATAGAAAACAAACATGTGGCAGTGTTTTACCTGATTACTTAGTTACTAAGCAACCAGCTCAGTCAATATGAAAATATGAATATTCTACTAATATATGAAATTTTTTTCGTCTTATTCACACAAATTCTACTCCCAAAGTCGAAACGTGTTTTTTAAAATATTATTATTTAATTTTGAGTATTATATGTATTTGAAATGGTAGAGTTTCAAACATGCGGTAGTGTTTTACCTGATTACTTGAGCACCAAGAAACCTACTAATTCGATGCAAGCATCAAATTTCTCTTATATTTTGAAACAATCTTTATCTTATTGGCGCGGATCCAGGGTCCAAATGGTAATATGCAAATGATGAGTGTTATAGATGCATTAAAATGTAGGATAACAAATAATGCGGCAGTGTTTTACCAGATTACTTAGTCATTAAGCAACCTGCTCAGTCAATATGAAAATATGAATATTCTACTAATATTTGAAAGCCTTTTCGTCTTATTTAGACAAATTCTACTCCCAAAGTCGAAACGTGTTTTTAAAAACACTATTATTTAATGATGAGTATTATATGTACTTGAAATGTATGAGTTTCAAACATGCGACAGCGTTTTACCTGATTACTTGAGCACCAAGAAACCTACTTATTTGATGCAAATATCCAAGTTTCACTTATATTTTGAAACTTTCTTGATCTTGTGGGCATGAATCCAGGGTCCAAACGGTAATATGAAATGATGATTTTTATAGATGCTTTAAAATGTAGAATAGCAAACATGCGGCGGTGTTTTACGTGATTACTTAGTCACTAAGCAACTTGCTCAGTAAATATGAAAATATGAATATTCTACTAATATTTGAAAACTTTTTCGTCTTATTCACACAAATTCTACTCCAAAGTAGTAACGTGTTTTTAAAAATACTATTATTTAACGATGAGTATTATATGTATCTGAAATGGTGGAGTTTAAAACATGCGGCAGTGTTTTACCTGATTACGGGAGCACCAAGAAACCTACTTATTCGATGCAATCGTCAAAATTTCACTTATATATTGAAACTTTCTTGATTTTATTGGCACGGGTCAAGGGTCCAAACGATAATATGCAAATGGTGAGTGTTATAGATGCTTTAAAACGTAGAATAGCAAACATGCTGTAGTGTTTTACCTGATTATTTTATAACTAAGCAACCTGCTTAGTCAATATGAAAATATGAATATTCTACTAATATTTGAAAACATTTTCGTCTTATTCACACAAATTCTACTCCCAAAGTCGAAACGTGTTCTTAAAAATACTATTATTTAATGATGAGTATTATATGTATTTGAAATTGTAGAGTTTCAAACATGCGGTAGTGTTTTACCTGATTGCTTGAGCACGAAGAAACCTACTCATTCCATGCAAACATCAAAGTTTCACTTGTATTTTGAAACTTTCTTGATATTATTGGCGCGGATCCAGGGTGCAAACGGAATATGCAAATGATGTGTGTTATAGATGCATTAAAATACAGAATAGCAAACATGTAGAAGTGTTTTACCTGATTACTTAGTCACTAAGCAACCTGCTTAGTCAATATGAAAATTTGAATATTCCACTAATATTTGAAAACTTTTTCGTCTTATTCACACAAATTCTAATCCTAAAGTCGAAACATATTTTTAAAAACACTATTATTTAAAGATGAGTATTATATGTATTTGAAATGGTAGAGTTTCAAACATGCGGCAGTGTTTTACCAGATTACTTGAGCACCAAGAAACCTACTTATTTGATGCAAACATCAAAGTTTCTGTTATATTTTGAAACATTCTTGATCTTATTCGCCGAGATCTTGGGTCCAAACAGTAATATGCAAATGATGAGTGTTATAGATGCTTTAAAATGTAGAATAGCAAACATGCGGTAGTGTTTTATCCGATTACTTAGTCACTAAGCAACCTACTCAGCCAATATGAAAATATGAATATTCTACTAATATTTGAAAACTTTTTCGTCTTATTAACACAAATTCTTCTCCCAAAGTCGAGACGTATTTTTAAAAACACTATTATTTAATGATAAGTATTATATGTATTTGAAATGGTAGAGTTTCAATCATGCGGCAGTGTTTTACCTGATTACTTAAGCACCATGAAACCTACTTATTCGTTGCAAACATCAAAGTTTCACTTATATTTTGAAACTTTCTTGATCTTAATGGCGCGGGTCCAGGGTCCAAGCGGTAATATGAAAATGATGAGTGTAATAGATGCTTTAAAACGTAGAATAGCAAACATGCGGCAGTGTTTTACCTGATTACTTAGTCACTAAGAAACCTGCTTAGTCAATATGAAAATATGAATATTCTACTAATATTTGAAAACTTTTTCAACTTATTCACACTAATTCTACTCCTAAAGTCGAAACGTGTTTTTACAAACACTATTGTTTAATGATGAGTATTATATGTATTTGAAATGGTAGACTTTCAAACATGCAGCAGTGTTTTACCAGATTACTTGAGCACCAAGAAACCTACTTATTCGATGAAAACATCAAAGTTTCACTTATATTTTGAAACTTTCTTGATCTTATTGGCGCGTATCCGGGGTCCAAATGGTAATATGCAAATGATGAGTGTTATAGATGCTTTAAAATGTAGAATAGAAAACATACGACAGTGTTTTACCTGATTAATTAGTCACTAAGCAACCTGCTCACTCAATATGAAAATATGAATATTCTACTAATATTTGAAAACTTTTCCGTCTTATTCACACAAATTCTACCCCCAAAGTCGAAATGTGTTTTTAAAAACACTATTATTTAATGATGAGTATTACATGTATTTGAAATGGTTGAATTTTAAACATTCGGTAGTGTTTTACCTGATTACCTGAGCACCAAGAAACCTACTATTCGACGCGAATGTCAAAGTTTCACTTATAATTTTAAACTTTCTTGATCTTATTGGCGTGGATCCAGGAACCAAACGGTAACATGCAAATGATGAGTGTTATAGATGCTTTAAAATGTAGAATAACAAACACAGGTATTGTTTTACCTGATTACTTAGTCACTAAGCAACCTGCTCGGTCAATATGAAAATATGAATATTCTACTAATATTTGAAATTTTTTTCGTCTTATTCACACAAATTCTACTCCCAAAGTCGAAACGTGTTTTTAAAAATATTATTATTTAATGATGAGTATTATATGTATTTGAAATGGTAGAGTTTCAAACATGCGGTAGTGTTTTACCTGATTACTTGAGCCCCAAGAAACCTACTAATTCGACGCAAGCATCAAATTTGTAACAACCCGTATTTTCAATAACCTGTTATAACATAAATGGAGGCAGAATTAAACTGTAAAATCTGAATCAAGGGAAAAGGGCTATGCCATTGCGTTCGTCTCGGAAAAATACGCGAAATAGAGTCCGAGTTTTCGAAAATCGGAGTCCGTATGACCAAGATATGGCCTCGCGAAGTTTCACGAAAAAATCACAAATTAATATATACTTAATTAAGTGAAATGGGTTGCGCAGAGAAATACATATATATTGATATATATATATATAATTGAAAATTAAATAAATAAATATGCAAAAATGTTCAAAACAGCGAATTGGGAGAGGGGAATAACCGAACCGGCCGATTTTTGAGGTCGACCCAAGCCCGCTGGGTCGACTAGGGGTTAATTCAGGGTGTTTGGCTGTCAACCCGTGGGCCGATTCGCTCAAATGCAGATTTTGCATTTGGATGGTTCTCATGGTTCATCTTTAATCTAAAGGCCCTAGATGGTTCCTACACTTGACTTCTTCCCCAAGACATGCTTTGATGGCTTGGATTGAATCTAGGTTTAATCCTATGGCCTAAAACACTTGCCTAATCTATAAATAAGACCCTAACCTATCCTAAATCCTCATTATTCATTCATGCAACTAAACTATGGCAAAATTTTACCTCTCATAGCCTCCACTCTCTTCATAAAATTTCTAAATGGTTTCTATGAGAGATTTTCCATGCATACAAGTGTTTTCAAGCTTGTATGAGTGTCATTAGCTTGCATTCAAGTCAAGTTTCTATCTTTGCATCATAAAGCAAGGGTTTTGATCATTTTGGCTCAAGGGTTTTTATGTTAGAGCTTGCATTTTGGGTCTATTTGATTGCATAAGGGCTTTGTCATATCTTTTGTGCCTTCATAACAATGTAAGCCCTTTCCCTACTCTTAGATATTAACTATGAAGTTAAATGTTCATGTTGCAAGTTTAGGGTTTGATCATTGAGTATTATACATGCTATCATGTCATGCAAGTTTATGAAGTCATTATTTTGATCTTGTGAGCTAAAAGCTACAACCTTTATGTTGAAATGTTGCATTAGGCAACATGAGAACCCTCATAACCTTTATGTCAACTTGCATATGAAGTCATAACCCTTATATGATGATATATGCGAGTTACTAGTCATCATTCCATATCTTTTGTCACCATGATTCGCTTATGTGCCAAGTTTGGGTTTATGCATGTTTTGAGGCTTAAGAATGTAACATGCAAGTTAATGAACACATTTGTGCCTCATTTGCCTCCATGATTAACTTGTGGCTTAATATCCATTTTTGTCATGCCTTTGCCAAGTCTCTTCTTTTAATCCATTACGTTGTCGCGAACGTATATGCGAGTTTAAAAGCGTTGGGTTATGTTATGGGTAATTTCTAATGACATGAAAATACAACTTGAAAACATGACTTGAAATATAACATGGAAGTTGACATGTAAGTATGCATAAAAACATAAGCTTGGGAATTTACCTATCAAGTTAGGTCTACCCAAATGCTTGAAAACTTGTAACATGTTTTGGGAAACATGATGGACATGACACTTAGATAAAATAAGTGTGGCCAACACGAGGTTGGGTTGAGTTTGCAACATAAAACTACCCGGAACCGACCGGCCTAACTAGTAGTTGCAAACAATAGGACCCAATGTGAGAAGTTGGTCATGTTGTGCTTGAACCCGAGGTTAGACCAAGTTGTGGTGTAAAGCTACCCGGAACCGACCGGCTCAACTAGTAACCACAACAAAGTCTAATGTGAGAGGTGAAGGTGCATTAAGTAATTAATGCCACATGATAGGGTTAAGTTAATTTGATTAATGACTCTTAACCAAATATGACATGGACAAATGGGTTAAGTAATTTGATTAGGCTAATGATACTTTACAAAACATGACAAGGTTGGGTAGGTTAAGTAACTTGATTTGCCTAATGACACTTAACCATTTTTATATGACTAGTGGATGGGGTTAAGTTAACCAACACTTAATCAATCCAACGCGATAACTTGGTAAGGTTAAGTTAGTTTTCTTAATGACGCTTAACCGAAAAATACGGTTAACGAATGGGGTTAAGATTAGACTCAACTAGTCTAAACGTGGAAATCGGATGGGGTTAAGTTAGCCTAGACTTAATTAATCCCACTTGGTAGTTTAATGGGGTTAAGTTAAACACTTAACTAATCTAAACATGATGAATTGATGTGGTTAAGTGACCTATACTTATCCAATCTAACTCGTTAATGTATTGTGGTTAAGTTAACCAATACTTAACCAATATAACGTGAAAACATGATAAGGCTAAGTCACGAATCGCTTGAATACACCTGACCGATTTGACTAAGTAAATTGATAGGGTCAATTTAATATATACTTAACCAATCTAGAATGATAATTGGACGAGGTTGAGTCGTGAATTGCTTAATATACTTAACCAACTTGAGCATGGTTTGTAGGGTTTAGCCTTGAACTTGGATACTTAGCCAATTTTGACAGGATTTGTAGACGGGTTAAGTCATGAACTTAAGTGACACTTAATCCATTATGTAAACCCTAGTTCTGAGGATTAGGTGGATAACCGTAGTTAACAAGGATAACGGGAACAATGCTAAGTGGTAAACCTTAGTTGAAGAATAACTAAGTAATGATTCTTAGTTAAGGAAATTTAGACCAGTTCATAGATAGATGAGTAGCCTGATACGGTAGGTCATCGTTTAAGTACACGAGTAGGAGCAAGGATCTGATTTAGATAAAGGCTCCAGCGAACTGGGTAACGAAGCAGCGGCTTCGGGGAACGTGAGGATATTCTTGGTATCCCTCTATGAGCTGCCAGGTGATTATACTAGGCTCATGAGAGGTTAAGGTCTGCGTTAGAAGAACCAAGAGTATGCCTTGATTGCTATACGAGCGACCTAAAGACAGGGATGGATAGGGGATAGTCGACGATACACGGTCGTACCCTAGATAGCATTTCGTCAGGCTACCTACCATCTTTGGTCAAGCGTGTACGTACGGAAAGGCAGAGAACACCCAAAAGACCATAATTGCTATCTAATTATGGTTGCGGTAAGGCTTAGATGTGGGTTGGCCAGTGTTGTGTTCTCATACAGGATTTATCCTGTCTTGTCTTTCACTAGTTGAGGGAGTGGTCTCGTGGGACCATAGCCACGTATAAGAAAAACAGACCTTAGCATCTGCATCGGCAGATAAATCGAAAGCTCCCGACCGAGTCCTGTATTTCTTGATTTGCCCTGTGACAGGACTCGGATGGCACGATGTGATACATGTTCATACAGTCATGGAAAAGCGATTCACGATGAATGCGTGGGAAAAAGGGCGCGGTTGGCGGTTAGCGTAATCCCTAGTGGCCCTAGGTGGTTGAACCCAAACCGAGATACAAAAACGTGCAATAGGTAAGCATAATCCCTAGCAGCCCTAGGTAGCATAAGTCCTAGTGGTACAAACAATAATTCATGTTGGAAGACCCAAGCTAGGTTTAGGGTAACAGTCCAAACCGATCTTAAGGATCATGAAACTATGTTAAAGTAATATAGAATCTCATGGGAAAGCACGTATGGTCTACGGCAAGGGACTGAACATTTACATGGAATAAAACATACAAGTTGAGTAACCTATATATGCGATATATTAGGTTGACATGGACCATTAAATGACTTTTGAGTGAGGGTCATTCTTGGTTAACACATGACACGGTGGGGATACTAGTACGGTAGGTGCAGAGCTAAAATACAGGATAGATATCACAGGGCGTTATACGTGACATATATCTTGGGGATATTATACTTGATAGAAACCTGACGATGTGATACCTTGTTTTATCTTGACATCGTAATTTATCATGACACCTTAGTTTATCTGAGTTCAGTAGTTCATCTTGTTATTTTGATTTAGCTTATCTATCTTGTTATCATGCTTATGTTCATCTCAGTTTCTCATGTCAGTTAACTTTACTAGTTTTTATGCTAATAGTAGATAGGGCTTACTCAGTCTTTTTGACTGACCCGTTTTGTTTCGCCTCTTTTCTTCCGTTTCCCCCCCAGGTTACAGGGAGGAAATACTGTTGTTTAGTTCGGACTTCTTCTGCTTGAAGGTCATCATGCATGGCTTGGACTTTTCTTGGCTAATGGCTACTTTACTGTTTTTACTTGGGGAATAATTTATGAAAATGTCTTTATGCTTCTTTACTATTGCAAGACAGGTTTTGATGTACTCTGATGTAAAAGGCTTTAGAACTTATTTATTCATGTTATGAAAGTTTGATTTTACTTCCGCTATTTTATATGTTCTGTCTTGTGATATTTCTGTGCATGTTTACCAATAATGCCCCTCTAAAGCTAGTGTATTCCTTTGCGAGTGACCCTAGCAGAGGCGGGGTGTTACATGTGGTATCAGAGCAGAAGGTTACCAGACTGGGCAAAAGTTTTTAAAGACCTTCTGAAAACCATTTGAAAAAAAAAACCGTTTACAAAGAAGCATTTTTCAAGAAAATTTTCTTTTAAAAGAAAAAGGCTATTCCCCAAAGGCCATTAGCACTATCCTTGTTTCCTTAATTGAGTCTCTTTTCCTTTCTTTCCTCCATCTGTAGTCACAGTAGTTTTAACTGCGACTAGTCTTTTCTACCTACGAAAGTGCTTTCCATACGATGGTGGTGGTTCTCGAGAGACCAGTGGCCGCGTTATAAGAAAGGATCGTGAGAAAGAAGGATAAAGGATACGATCTTAAGGATGAGCAACTTGTTGGTATGGCTTAGTCATCAAAGGAGGGAGAAAGATGAACAATGAAACCCATGACGAGAGAGTACCTTTGGTATGGTAAAACGGGGTGGATAGTTAAGTATTATGGGACAAGGACAAGATCATCGGGAGGGCAGTAGTATGCTCTCATTTCTAGAGTACCTCGGAAGGAGGGTAACGATCTTGTTAAAGGTTTAGCTTTTCTTCTCTATCATCCCGTTAGGACTTCGTTGTTCGTATCATTTAAGTCTGCTTCGATAGTTGAGTCTCTGCACCTTAAGTACTAGCGTAATAGAGAATCCCATTTTTGTCTCAAAGTCCTATTGGAGAATCAGTCCATTTATACATGACTTGTTTTGATTTGGGAATGTCTATGCCAAGTGTTGAGTTTGGAAATAATGCTTATGTTTATAAGCTATGGATGGATTCTAGGGATGAAGTGGTTATCCAGTAGGGGGTGCCACTCTCGGTTTTGATAGGATGGTAGTTAGACCTTTTGACTAGCCTTGGTAATGCCCTCGAAGTATCGGGTAACCTTTTTGAGGTTCTGTCATGACTAGTTACTTAGAATCCCTTGATGCCTTTATTGGAAATTTGAAGCCCGATCGAGTGATGTTCGCCAATAAGACGGATGGTTTACTTCATTTATGCATGGGTTATAGAGATCACCCTAGTAAGTGCGCATGATAACCTGATTGACATCTGTTTACTTTCAAGAGAAAGTTCTTCTACATGGAATGCCTTATAGTATATAAACGAGATCCAAGATTCACTAGTGAATTTTGGAAAGCTTGCATGAGATCATGAGTACGCAGTCATGTTTGCGTCAAGTATTCTAGGAAAAGGATAAGTGCAAGTGGAACGAGAGGCGACGAAGAAATGAGTTCCAGCTCATGTTATGGAAACAGGAATAAGAAGCTACAAAATCTTGAAGTTAAAAGATGACTTTGATGGTCAAAGACTAGATACGCGCATGATATCTCTTTTTGGGAGTATATCCTTGATCCCTGTTTTCTGTAGAGCTTACTTGTAGGCTATCTTTTGTGGACATCCTCTCGGTCCTATTCTCCGTTAGAAACCCTGTAAGGAGTTTGTCCTGTTTATCTTCTCGACCCTGTTTCAGGGAATTCTACGTAGAACACTATGGATGTAAACATGTATTTGAAACATGTTATGATTGATATGGTTACAAGTGGTTGCAAGTGGTTGCTCGTGGATGCGCGAATACACATTAGATACTAGCTCGACTCGGTCACATTTCATATTGCATATGCACGAGTATTTATACTTGTTTATGGATGAAATCGAATGTATTATCATGCGGTTGTTGCATATGAATGAATGATTGTGCACGCATATAGTATCTATATGACTAGGACTATTTGCATACATGTTGGATTCATGACACTATACATATTTTGCATTAGAAAGATTATTCAGGCCTGATCATTAGCATTAGCTAAGGAACATTACACACACGTTTTGCATATATTCATACAGCATTAGAAATCATCTAAGGACAATGGTTGCTTGTGGATGATGTTTTGAGTAGATGGATGAGGGATGGTAGGATATGTTCTTCCTAACTTGGAGATTTCGGGGACGAAATCCTAAAATGTGGGGAGAATGTAACAACCCGTATTTTCAATAACCTGTTATAACATAAATGGAGGCAGAATTAAACTGTAAAATCTGAATCAAGGGAAATGGGCTATGCCATTGCGTTTGTCTCGGAAAAATACGCGAAATAGAGTCCGAGTTTTCGAAAATCGGAGTCCGTATGACCAAGATATGGCCTCGCGAAGTTTCACGAAAAATTCCCAAATTAAAGTATACTTAATTAAGTGAAATGGGTTGCGCAGAGAAATATATATATATATATATATAATTGAAAATTAAATAAATAAATATGCAAAAATGTTCAAAACAGTGAATTGGGAGAGGGGAATAACCGAACCGGCCGATTTTTGAGGTCGACCCGAGCTCGCTGGATCGACTAGGGGTTAATTCAGGGTGTTTGGCTGCCAACCCGTGGGCCGATTCGCTCAAATGCAGATTTTGCATTTGGATGGTTCTCATGGTTCATCTTTAATATAAAGGCCCTAGATGGTTCCTACACTTGACTTCTTCCCCAAGACATGCTTTGATGGCTTGGATTGAATCTAGGTTTAATCCTATGGCCTAAAACACTTGCCTAATCTATAAATAAGACCCTAACCTATCCTAAATCCTCATTATTCATTCATGCAACTAAACTATGGCAAAATTTTACCTCTCATGGCCTCCACTCTCTTCATAAAATTTCTAAATGGTTTCGATGAGAGATTTTCCATGCATACAAGTGTTTTCAAGCTTGTATGAGTGTCATTAGCTTGCATTCAAGTCAAGTTTCTATCTTTGCATCATAAAGCAAGGGTTTTGATCATTTTGGCTCAAGGGTTTTTATGTTAGAGCTTTCATTTTGGGTCTATTTGATTGCATAAGGGCTTTGTCATATCTTTTTTGCCTTCATAGCAATGTAAGCCCTTTCCCTACTCTTAGATATTAACTATGAAGTTAAATGTTCATGTTGCAAGTTTGGGGTTTGATCATTGAGTATGATACATGCTATCATGTCATGCAAGTTTATGAAGTCATTATCTTGATCTTGTGAGCTAAAAGCTACAACCTTTATGTTGAAATGTTGCATTAGGCAACATGAGAACCCTCATAACCTTTATGTCAACTTGCATATGAAGTCATGACCCTTATATGATGATATGTGCGAGTTACTAGTCATCATTCCATATCTTTTGTCACCATGATTCGCTTATGTGCCAAGTTTGGGTTTATGCATGTTTTGAGGCTTAAGAATGTAACATGCAAGTTAATGAACACATTTGTGCCTCATTTGCCACCATGATTAACTTGTGGCTTAATATCCATTTTTGTCATGCCTTTGCCAAGTCTCTTCTTTTAATCCATTACGTTGTCGCGAACGTATATGCGAGTTTAAAAGCGTTGGGTTATGTTATGGGTAATTTCTAATGACATGAAAATACAACTTGAAAACATGACTTGAAATATAACATGGAAGTTGACATGTAAGTATGCATAAAAACATAAGCTTGGGAATTTACCTATTAAGTTAGGTCTACCCTTTGGGAATTTACCTATTAAGTTAGGTCTACCCAAATGCTTGAAAACTTGTAACATGTTTTGGGAAACATGATGGACATGACACTTAGATAAAATAAGTGTGGCCAACTCGAGGTTGGGTTGAGTTTGCAACGTAAAACTACCCGGAACCGACCGGCCTAACTAGTAGTTGCAAACAATAGGACCCAATGTGAGAAGTTGGTCATGTTGTGCTTGAACCCGAGGTTAGACCAAGTTGTGGTGTAAAGCTACCCGGAACAGACCGGCTTAACTAGTAACCACAACAAAGTCTAATGTGAGAGGTGAAGGTGCATTAAGTAATTAATGCCACATGATAAGGTTAAGTTAATTTGATTAATGACTCTTAACCAAATATGACATGGACAAATGGGTTAAGTAATTTGATTAGGCTAATGATACTTAACAAAACATGACAAGGTTGGGTAGGTTAAGTAACTTGATTTGCCTAATGACACTTAACCATTTTTATATGACTAGTGGATGGGGTTAAGTTAACCAACACTTAATCAATCCAACGCGATAACTTGGTAAGGTTAAGTAAGTTTTCTTAATGACGCTTAACCGAAAAATACGGTTAACGAATGGGGTTAAGATTAGACTCAACTAGTCTAAACATGGAAATCGGATGGGGTTAAGTTAGCCTAGACTTAATTAATCCCACTTGGTAGTTTAATGGGGTTAAGTTAAACACTTAACTAATCTAAACATGATGAATTGATGTGGTTAAGTGACCTATACTTATCCAATCTAACTCGTTAATTTATTGTGGTTAAGTTAACCAATACTTAACCAATATAACGTGAAAACATGATAAGGCTAAGTCACGAATCGCTTGAATACACCTGACCGATTTGACTAAGTAAATTGATAGGGTCAAGTTAATATATACTTAACCAATCTAGAATGATAATTGGACGAGGTTAAGTCGTGAATTGCTTAATATACTTAACCAACTTGAGCATGGTTTGTATGGTTAAGCCTTGAACTTGGATACTTAGCCAATTTTGACAGGATTTGTAGACGGGTTAAGTCATGAACTTAAGTGACACTTAATCCATTATGTAAACCCTAGTTCTGAGGATTAGGTGGATAACCGTAGTTAACAAGGATAACGGGAACAATGCTAAGTGGTAAACCTTAGTTGAAGAATAACTAAGTAATGATTCTTAGTTAAGGAAATTTAGACCAGTTCATAGATAGATGAGTAACCTGATACGGTAGGTCATCGTTTAAGTACACGAGTAGGAGCAAGTATCTGATTTAGATAAAGGCTCCAGCGAACTGGGTAACGAAGCAGCGGCTTCGGGGAACGTGAGGATATTTGGTATCCCTCTATGAGCTGCCAGGTGATTATACTAGGCACATGAGAGGTTAAGGTCTGTGTTAGAAGAACCAAGAGTATGCCTTGGTTGCTATACGAGCGATCTAAAGACGGGGATGGATAGGGGATAGTCGACGATACACGGTCGTACCCTAGATAGCATTTTGTCAGGCTACCTACCATCTTTGGTCAAGCGTGTACGTACGGAAAGGCAAAGAACACCCAAAAGACCATAATTGCTATCTAATTATGGTTGCGGTAAGGCTTGGATGTGGGTTGGCCAGTGTTGTTTTCTCATACAGGATTTATCCTGTCTTGTCTTTCACTAGTTGAGGGAGTGGTCTCGTGGGACCATAGCCACGTATAAGAAAACAGACCTTAGCATCTGCATCGGCAGATAAATCGAAAGCTCCCGACCGAGTCCTGTATTTCTTGATTTGCCCTGTGACAGGACTCGGATGGCACGATGTGATACATGTGCATACAGTCATGGAAAAGCGATTCACGATGAATGCGTGGGAAAAAGGGCGCGGTTGGCGGTTAGCGTAATCCCTAGTGGCCCTAGGTGGTTGAACCCAAACCGAGATACGAAAACGTGCAATAGGTAAGCATAATCCCTAGCAGCCCTAGGTAGCATAAGTCCTAGTTGTACAAACAATAATTCATGTTGGAAGACCCTAGCTAGGTTTAGGGTAACAGTCCAAACCGATCTTAAGGATCATGGAACTATGTTAAAGTAATATAGAATCTCATGGGAAAGCCCGTATGGTCTACGGCAAGGGACTGAACATTTACATGGAATAAAACATACAAGTTGAGTAACCTATATATGCGATATATTAGGTTAACATGGACCATTACACGACTTTTGAGTGAGGGTCATTCTTGGTTAACACATGACACGGTGGGGATACTAGTACGGTAGGTGCAGAGCTAAAATACAGGATAGATATCATGGGGCGTTATACGTGACAGATATCTTGGGGATATTATACTTGATAGAAACCTGACGATGTGATACCTTGTTTTATCTTGACATCGTAATTTATCGTGACACCTTAGTTTATCTGAGTTCAGTAGTTCATCCTGTTATTTTGATTTAGCTTATCTATCTTGTTATCATGCTTATGTTCATCTCAGTTTCTCATGTCAGTTAACTTTACTAGTTTTTATGCTAATAGTAGATAGGGCTTACTCTGTCTTTTTGACTGACCCGTTTTGTTTTGCCTCTTTTCTTCCGTTTCCCCCCCCCCCCCAAGGTTACAGGGAGGAAATACTGTTGTTTAGTTTGGACTTCTTCTGCTTGAAGGTCATCATGGATGGCTTGGACTTTTCTTGGCTAATGGCTACCTTACTGTTTTTACTTGGGGAATAATTTATGAAAATGTCTTTATGCTTCTTTACTATTGCAAGACAGGTTTTGATGTACTCTGATGTAAAAGGCTTTAGACCTTATTTATTCATGTTATGAAAGTTTGATTTTACTTCCGCTATTTTATATGTTCTGTCTTGTGATATTTCTGTGCATGTTTACCAATAATGCCCCTCTAAAGCTAGTGCATTCCTTTGCGAGTGACCCTAGCGGAGGCGGGGTGTTACAAAATTTCTCTTATATTTTGAAACAATCTTTATTTTATTGGTGTGGATCCAGGGTCCAAACGGTAATATGCAAATGATGAGTGTTATAGATGCTTGAAAATGTAGAATAACAAACAATGCGGCAGTGTTTTACCATATTACTTAGTCATTAAGCAACCTGCTCAGTCAATATTAAAATATGAATATTCTACTAATATTTGAAAACCTTTTCGTCTTATTCACACAAATTCTACTCCCAAAGTCGAAACGTGTTTTTAAAAGCACTATTGTTTAATGATGAGTATTATATGTTTTTGAAATGTTCGAGTTTCAAACATGCGGCAGTGTTTTACCTGATTACTTAAGCACCAAGAAACCTACATATTCGATGCAAACATCACAGTTTCACTTATATTTTGAATCTTTCTTGATCTTATTGGCGTGAATCCAGGGTCCTAACGGTAATATGCAAGTGATGAGTGTTATAGATGCTTTAAAATGTAGAATAGTAAACATGCGGCAGTGTTTTACGTGATTACTTAGTCACTAAGCAACCTGCTCAGTCAATATGAAAATATGAATATTCTACTAATATTTGAAAACTTTTTCATCTTATTCACACAATTTCTACTCCAAAGTCGAAACTTGTTTTTAAAAATACTATTATTTAATGATGAGTATTATACGTATCTGAAATGGTAGAGTTTCAAACATGCAGCAGTGTTTTACCTGATTACGGGGGCACCAAGAAACATACTTATTCGATGCAACCATCAAAATTTCACTTATATATTGAAACTTTCTTGATCTTATTGGCGCGGATCCAGGGTCCAAACGGTAATATGCAAATGATAAGTGTTATAGATGCTTTAAAATGTAGAATAGCAAACATGCTGCAGTGTTTTACGTGATTATTTAATCACTAAGCAACCTGCTCAATCAATATGAAAATATGAATATTCTACTAATATTTGGAAACTTTTTCATCTTATTCACACAAATTCTACTCCCAAAGTCGAAACGTATTTTTAAATATACTATTATTTAATGATGAGTATTATATGTATTTGAAATGTTCGAGTTTCAAACATGCGGCAGTGTTTTACCTGATTACTTGAGCACCAAGAAACGTACTTATTCGTTGCAAACATCAAAGTCTCGCTTATATTTTGAAACTTTCTTGATCTTATTGGCGTGAATCCAGGGTCCAAACGGTAATATGCAAATGATGAGTGTTATAGATGCTTTAAAATGTAGAATAACAAACATGCGGCAGTGTTTTACGTGATTACTTAGTCACTAAGCTACCTGCTCGGTCAATATGAAAATATGAATATTCTACTAATATTTGAGAACTTTTTCGTCTTATTCACACAATTTCTACTCCAAAGTCGAAACTTGTTTTTAAAAATACTATTATTTAATGATGAGTATTATATGTATCTGAAATGGTAGAGTTTCAAACATGCGGCAGTGTTTTACCTGATTACGGGAGCACCAAGAAACCTACTTATTCGATGCAACCGTCAAAATTTCACTTATATATTTAAAATTTCTTGATCTTATTGGCGCGGATCCAGGGTCCAAATGATAATATGCAAATGGTAAGTGTTATAGATGCTTTAAAATGTAGAATAGCAAACATGCTGCAGTGTTTTACGTGATTATTTAATCACTAAGCATCCTGCTCAATCAATATGAATATAAGAATATTCTACTAATATTTGAAAACTTTTCATCTTATTCACACAAATTCTACTCCCAAAGTCGAAACGTATTTTTAAAAATACTATTATTTAATGATGAGTATTATATGTATTTGAAATGTTCGAGTTTCAAACATGCGGCAGTGTTTTACCAGATTACTTGAGCACCAAGAAACGTACTTATTCGATGCAAACATCAAAGTCTCACTTATATTTTGAAACTTTCTTGATCTTATTGGCGTGAATCCAGGGTCCAAATGGTAATATGCAAATGATGAGTGTTATAGATGCTTTAAAATGTAGAATAGCAAACATGCGGCAGTGTTTTACGTGATTACTTAGTCACTAAGCAACCTGCTCAGTCAATATGAAAATATGAATACTCTACTAATATTTGGAAACTTTTTCGTCTTATTCGAACAAATTCTACTCCAAAGTCGAAATTTGTTTTTAAAAATACTATTATTTAATGATGAGTATTATATGTATTTGAAATGGTAGAGTTTCAAACATGCGGCAGTGTTTTACCTGATTATGGGAGCACCAAGAAACCTACTTACTCGATGCAACCGTCAAAATTTCACTTATATATTGAAGCTCTCTTGATCTTATTGGCGCGGATCCAGGGTCCAAACGATAATATGCAAATGATGAGTGTTGTAAATGCTTTAAAATGTAGAATAGCAAACATGCTGCAGTGTTTTACCTGATTATTTAATCACTAAGCAACCTGCTCAATCAATATGAAAATATGAATATTCTACTAATATTTGAAAACTTTTTCGTCTTATTCACACAAATTCTACTCCCAACGTTGAAACGTGTTTTTAAAAACACTATTATTTAATGACGAGGGTTATATGTATTTGAAATGGTAGAGTTTCAAACATGCGGCAGTGTTTTACCTGATTACTTGAGCACCAAGAAACCTACTTATTCCGTGCAAACATAAAACTTTCACTTATATTTTGAAACTTTCTTGATATTATTGGCGCGGATCCAAGGTCCAAACGTTAATATGCAAATAATGAGTGTTATAGATGCTTTAAAATACAGAATAGCAAACATGTAGAAGAGTTTTACCTGATTACTTAGTCACTAAGCAACCTGCTCAGTCAATATGAAAATATGAATATTCTAGTAATATTTGAAAACTTTTTTGTCTTATTCACACAAATTCTACTCCCAAAGCCGAAACGTGTTTTTAAAAACACTATTATTTAATGACATAAGATACAAGTAATTCGCAAGACAGACTTATTACCAGCTGAAACTAAAGATTTATTTTATTTCATAAATAACTTGTTCCAAACAAAACATTACAAGCATTGTTTCAAAACCCAACTACTAGATTATTACAATAAATCCTTCTGTCTTGATTAAAACTACGGGTACATAAAGAAGCATAAAACATAAATAAAACTGCATAAATTCCCAATTGGAAAAGAGTCCAAAGCCATAGCCAATGATAAGAAGTTCCAAGCCATACATCACAGAGTCTTCAAGCTTGGAAAGATCAACGGTCCAATCTAAGTTGAGCTATTCCCTCCTTGACTACCTAGGCGGGGGGACGGAAGAAAAGAAGGCGAAAGGAAAATGGGTCATACATAAGTCTGGTAAGTCCAATGATTATTCAACATGTAAACTGGTAAGAGAACCATGACATGAATAAACTGGTCGTAGGACATAAACATAGAAACAAGGTAACATAGGATAAGACAAGATAAACTAATCATAATATTTCACTTGTTTCTATTTTCTCTGTCCCTACTAGGTATTTCAACATCATCATGAGTTCAAACAAAGTGATCCCTTCTGCCGATCGGCTCCTACTCGCATGTAGTTACTACTTGTGTCTGTGTCAATCGGCCCTCTCTTGTGTGTAGCTACCCTGTGTTGGCCTCACCATAAGGTGTATCAATACTTATGATTGCGACCCGATACGATTCAAGGTGCACAGTGTAAAACTACTGGTACCCAGTGCTTGCTTTTTCCACTCCGGAGCACGTGCACACCCGTACTCCACCATAACCAACACTAACGTACCCCCTGCCGTTACTTTTGACCGCTTACAATCAGCCCAGTAATCGTGCCCCACCCTGCCTAGTTTCAGGGTACGTTGATACATCCATGTGGGTTACTGCTGAAACGGGTCCCCGTTACTAGGGTGTCCTAATGGATAAGCTTGTGGGCCTATGTATACTAATATTACCCACCTACCTGACATGTACTTAACCCTCCAACTGATTCAAGCATCTTTATTTAATGGTTAAGTTTGTGGGCCTATATTTACTAATATTACCCACCAACCCGATATGTTCTTAACCCTTCCACACATTATGTCATATTGGTTAAGTGTGTCCATTCATGTTAATTTAACCTACCCCATCATCTTATCATGTTGGTTAAGTGTTTCCTATTAACTTAACCCTACCATACTTAGCATGTGTCATTAGCATTAATTAACTTATAACGCACCCAACCACTCACATTAGACCTATTGTTGTGGTTGCTGGACGTGCCGGTCGGTTTCGGCAGGCATACAACACAACTCAGTCTAACCTCGGGTTCAAGCACGTTATGACTAACTTCTCACATTGGACCCTACTGTTTGCGGCTGCTGGAAGTGCCGGACGGTTCCGGGCAGTCTTACACCACAAACTCAATCCAACCTCGAGATAGCCATGTTTCATCTTTTCTAAACTTACATGTCCACCAATTCATGTTTATATGTAAGCTTTCCACAAAATATTGTTATTCCAGTCATGTCATTTATTAGTCTTCTAAATTTTGTCCATTCTTTTAGGTATACAAATTATACCAATTCATGCCCCAAATCATATACATTACTTTGGGCCAATTATGCCATTAAAATTTTAATTTAACATGTTTTCCCAACGCATCCCCCGCTATTCATCCGCATAAAATTACATAGGATGTTGGGCTAGCAAATTTAGCCCAACTCATAAAAAGGGAAAAACACAAAGGAATTCATAACATTCCAATGGAATACAACGGCATAAACCAAATTAAGCATGTAATACAAACAAGGCATAGAACTACGCAACACTTGATTAAGCATGTAAAGGTGAACTTGCAAATTGAGTTGGATCAAATTAATCATAACCTAAACATGTGAGCATGTAGTTCTATTTATAATCATATATGTGAACATGGTGAACATAGTTAAGCATATAGGTGAACAAGGTTGAACTTGCATACACATAACATAGCAAAATTGCCATATAACATGATCACCAAATTATACAACATGATATGCCATCTCCAAATTAACATACAAAATATAGGTGTCATTAATATACAACAATTTTTATAAGCATACAATAATTCTCATAAACATGATAAGCACACTTCTCATAAACATGATAGGCACAATTTTACTCTAGGTGTTGTTCTACATCCAATTATTTTAGTCACAATTCTATTATCATTTTAGGTCTAAATGATAACTGGACTTACAAAAAGGAGACTAGTCTTGTGTTCTAGAATCTGTATTCTGAAATTGATTAGCTATCCTTTGTTGTAGACGTTGAATTCTCTTGGTTGATTTAGGTTTGATCTTGTTTTCTACTTGCTTTCTAGTTGGAAAAGAATGGCGGATACTCTAGGTTGACCATGAACGGCATGACGACTCTTGATATTAATTTGTGTGGTTTAGGGTTTAGATTTAGGTTGTTTATATAGATATTTGATTTAATAAGAGACGTTAGATCAACCTAGGACCAATCAAAGCCATCCACACCTAAGAAAACCAATCAGATCATGCCATACAAGCACTAAAAACTCAGAAAAGTGTCACAATTCGGATCTGAAAAAACGGGGGGAGGGGGGGGGGGGGGGAGGTCGACACTAAGGTCGACCCTACGGTCGACCTGTTTCAAATCATCTTGACCCCTGGTCGACTTGGGTCCTGGGAGGGATTTTTCCTGCCCCGCCCAGGTGTTTGTTTTTGACTTCGAAATTCGAATTTTGAATTCGGGCTGGTTTTTATTTTAAATTTCTGAAACTTCTAAGTGCCAAAACTTCTTCATACGGAGTCCGATTTACGCAAACTCGGACTCTATCTCAAGCAGAATTATGAGACGAATGCAATGACATAACCCATTTCCCTTAATTTTTAATCTAAAAATTAAGTGTTCTTAAATTCTTTAATTTAAGTATTCACCAAAAATACGGGGTGTTACATTCTCCCCTCCTTAAAGGATCTGTCCTCGAAATCTTCAAGTCAAGTAGAATGTGTCCTAACAACCAACATCCATTTACTCAGCCATCAATCACAGGCATCCATTGTCGTTAAAAGATTTCTATTGCTTTCCATATGCATTGTGTGTGTATATGTCCTTAGCTAATGCAAAATCAGGCGGTCCACTGATTTAGTTGACCTCCTTGCTGCGAATCATGTCTGTGTCATGAGTCCATTATGTATGCAAATTTTTATTTTTTTCCTAATTATACTTTCTACATGAGTGCACAATCATTCACACATATGCAACGTCCATATGATAACTTATCAAAATTTCATCCATATATAAACACACACACATACACATACACACACACACACACACACACACACATATATATATATATATATATATATATATATGCATATGCAATATGAAAGTGACTTAGCCGACCTAGTTCCTAGTGTGTGTGTATATGCATCCACGAGCAACCACTTGCGACCACTTGCAACCATAAATCATAACATGTTTCAAATACATGTTTACATCCATTTGTTTCTACCTAAGGATCAAGAATAGCACTGAGGAAATACACTTAAATGGATAGATATGAGCATGCATAAGCTTATGGAAAAAGAGAATCAAGGATGATCAGAAAGATAAACTAGACTCTCAACAGAAATACTTCTACCTCTTTCTTGCATAGGTGCTGTGAGAGCATGAATCTATCCTCTAGAAGTAGATCCAGTCCTCTGCCCTTGTCCATTCTTCTTGGGACAGTCCTTAGCCATGTGTCCTGTCTCGTCGCAATGAAAACAACCACCCATCTCTCTCTTCCTCTTCCTGCAATCCTTAACCAGATGTCCAGGTATGCCACAAAAATTACACTTCCTCTTGTCATGGGTTTTGTCATTCTCCCGCCCTTCTCAGAGTCCGTCTTCTTCTTCTGAGATCCCTCCACTTCGAAGATAACGAACAAATCCTCAGTTTCTTTGAGCCAGTTCCTTGCTTCCACGAACGATTCAGTCCCATTAAAGTTCTTTCCACCCAGAGCTCGAAAGTCTATACATATCTTTAGCAAAGGATTCATACATGGAGGAGGAGGAGGAGGAACCGTTGCAACTGAGGGAGGAGGAACGTCTACTGGGCTTGCGCCGTTAGTCCTAGCCTCTAGGTAACTTCTGAACCAGCCAGATATAGGCACACCCTTATGAAGGTTAAGATCCCTACACCTGATGAAACGAAAAAGGAAAGATTCAAAATGAAGGATAGAAAGATAGTGCATCTAGCTTTAGGGGGATTATGCCTTTTAAAAACAAAACACTTTTTCTTGAAAATGCTTCTTTATTCTTGAAAATAGTTTTTCAAAAACTTTTATCTAATCTGATAAACCTATGCTATGTTACCAAGTGAAACACCCCACCTCCGTTAAGGTCACTCACAGAGGGAATGCCTTAACTTCGGTGGAGCATTATAGGAAAAAGACACAGATAATTTACAAGACATATATATATATATATACATATATAAGCAGCGGAAAAAAAACAAACTAACTTTATTTCATAAAGTACGTGGTTCATTTAAAGCATTACAACAAACTGTCTCAAAACAACTTCCAATTTATTACATCAAAATCTGTCTTGATTGAAACATAAAGAAGCATAGAACATAAATAAAATAGCATAAATCTCCAAACATGAGTGTGTCCAAAGCCATAGTCCAAAGGAAAGAAATCAAAGCAATACATCTATTTCTTCTAGCCGGAAATAGTCTGACTAAGCTGAAGTGTTTCCTCCCTGCGGAACTGAGGGGGGGGGGACGGAAGGAAAGAAAGCGAAAGAAAAATGGGTCAGACATATGTCTGTTAAGTCCAGTGATTATTCAGCATGTAAACTGGTAAGAGAACCATGACATGAATAAACTGGACATAGGACATAAACATAGAAACAAGGTAACATAGGATAAGGCAAGATAAACAAGGCAAGATAAACTAATCATAATATTTCACTCGTTTCTTTTTTCTCTGTCCCTACTAGGTATTTCAACATCATCATGAGTTCAAACAAAGTGATCCCTTCTACCGATCAGCTCTTACTCGCATGCATTTACTACTTGTGTCCGTGTCTATCTGCCCTATCTTGCGTGTAGCTACCCTGTGCTGGCCCGACCATAAGGTGTATCAATCCTTATGATAGCGACCCGACATGATTCAAGGTGCACAGTGTAAAACTACTAGTACCCAGTGCCTGCTTTTTCCACTCCGCAGCACATGCACGCCCGTACTCTGCCGGAACCTACAGTGACGTACCCCCTGCCATTAATTTTGACCTCTTACAATCAGCCCAGTAATCGTGCCCCACCCTACCTAGTTTCAGGGCACCTTGATACATCCATGTGGGTTACTGCTGAAACGGGTCCCCGTTACTAGGTTTTCCTAATGGTTAAGTTTGTGGGCCTCTATATACTAATATTACCCACCAATGTGACATGTACTTAACCCTCCCACTGATTCAATCATTATTATTTATTGGTTAAGTTTGTGGGCCTATATTTACTAATATTACCCACCAACCCAATATGTACTTAACCCTCCCACACATTATGTCATACTGGTTAAGTGTGTTGATTCATGTTAACTTAACCTACCCCATCATCTTATCATGTTGGTTAAGTGTTTCTTATTAACTTAACCCTACCATACTTAGCATTTGTCATTAGAAATAATAAACTATTAATGCACCCAACCACTCACATTAGACCTATTGTTGTGGTTGCTAGACGTGCCGGTCGGTTCCGGGTAGGCTTACACCACAACTCAGTCTAACCTCGGGTTCAAGCACGTTATGACTAACTTGTCACATTGGACCCTATTGTTTGCGGTTGCTGGAAGTGTCGGGCGGTTCCGGGCAGTCTTACACCACAAACTCTGTCCAACCTCGAGTTAGCCATGTTTCATCTTTTCTAAATTTGCATGTCTACCAATTCATATTTATATGTAATCTTTCCACAAAATATGGTTATTCAAGTCATGTCATTTATTACTCTAGGTGTTGTTCTACATCCAATTATTTTAGTCACAATTTTATTATCATTTTAGGTCTAAATGATAACAGGACTTACAAAAAGGAGACTAGTCTTGTGTTCTGGAATCTGTTTTTGAAATTGATTAGCTCTCCTTTGTTATAGACGTTGAATTCTCTTAGTTGATTTAGGTTTGATCTTTTTTTCAACTTGCTTTCTAGTTGGAGAAGAATGGCGGCTACTCTAGGTTGACCATGGACAGCATGACGACTCTTGATATTAATGTGTGTGGTTTAGGGTTTAGATTTTGGTTGCTTATATAGATGTTTAATTTAATAAGAGTCGTTAGATCAACCAAGGACCAATCAAAGCCATCTAGACCTAAGGGAACCAATCAGATCATGCCACACAAGCCCTAAAAAATCAGAAAAGCGTCACAGTTCGGATCTGGAAAAACAAGGAGGGGAGGGCGACACTAAGGTAGACCCTATAGTCGACCTGTTTCAAATCAAGTCGACCCCCAGTTCAACTCCCTGGTCGACCTGGGTCCTGGACGGGAATTTTCCCGCCCCGCCCGGGTGTGTGTTTTTGACTTCGAAATTAGAATTTTGAATTCGGGCTGGTTTTCATTTTAAATTTCTGAAACTTCTAAGTGCCATAACTTCTTTATACGGAGTCTGATTTACGCAAACTCGGACTCTATCTCAAGTAGAATTCCGAGACGAACGTAATGGCGTAACCCATTTCCCTTAATTCTTCTTCTAAAAATTAAGTGTTCTTAAATTCTTTAATTTAAGTATTCACCGAAAATACGGGGTGTTACACTTATATTTTGAAACTTTCTTGATCTTATTAACGTGGATCCAGGGTCCAAGCGGTAATATGCATATGATGAGTGTTATAGATGTTTTAAAATGTAGAATAACAAACATACGGCAGTGTTTTACCTGATTACTTAATCACTAAGCAACCTGCTCAGTCAATATGAAAATATGAATATTCTACCAATGTTTGAAAACTTTTTCGTCTTATTCACACAAATTCTACTCCCAAAGTCGAAACGTGTTTTTAAAAACTCTTTTTTTTAATGATGAGTATTATATGTATTTGAAATGGTAGAGTTTCAAACATGCGGCTGTGTTTTACCTGATTACTTGAGCACCAAGAAGCCTACTTACTCGATGCAAACATCAAAGTTTCACTTATATTTTGAAACTTTCTTGATCTTATTGGCGTGGATCCAGGGTCCAAACGGTAATATGCAAATGATGAGTGTTGTAGGTGCTTTAAAATGTAGAATAGAAAACATATGGCAATGTTTTACCTGATTACTTAGTCACTAAGCAACCTGCTCAGTCAATATGAAAATATGAATATTCTACTAATATTTGAAAACTTTTTCGTCTTATTCACCCAAATTCTACTCCCAAAGTCGAAATGTGTTTTTAAAAACACTATTATTTAATGATGAGTATTATATGTATTTGAAATGGTAGATTTTCAAACATGCGGCAGTGTTTTACCTGATTGCTTAAGCACCAAGAAACCTACTTATTCGATGCAAACAACAAAGTTTCTCTTATATTTTGATACTTTCTTGATCTTATTGGCGTGGATCCAGTGTCCAAATGGTAATTTGCAAATGATGAGTGTTACAGATGCTTTAAAATGTAGAATAGAAAACATACGGTAGTGTTTTACCTCATTACTTAGTCATTAAGCAACCTGCTCAGTCAAAATGAAAATATGAATATTCTAGTAGTATTTGAAAAAAAATCATCTTATTCTCACAAATTCTACTCCAAAAGTCGGAACGTGTTTTGAAAAATACTATTATTTAATGATGAGTATTATATGTATATGAAATGGTAGAGTTTCAAATATGCGGTAGTGTTTTACCTGATTACTTGAGCACCAATAAGCCTAATTATTCGATGCAAACATCAAAGTTTCACTTATATTTTGAAACTTTCTTAATTTTATTGCCGTGGATCCATGGTCCAAATGGTGATATGCAAATGATTAGTGTTATAGATGCTTTAAAATGTAGAATAGTAAACTTACGGCAGTGTTTTACCTGATTACATAGTCACTCAGCAACCTGCTAAGTCAATATGAAAATATGAATATTCTACTAATATTCGAAAACTTTTTCATCTTATTCACACAAATTATACTCCCAAAGCGTAACGTGTTTTTAAAAACACTATTATTTAATGATGAGTTGTAACGACCCGGTTTTTGCCGACTTTGGTTATCTCCATAAACTCAGTGATGACTAACCAAAGTCAAAAAATACCGGTAGTTAATGAAAGAAATCAGAGGGTGAGGATAAATAAGATAGAACCTTAAAATAGAAGAAGAAGACGAAGAACACAACATCAGAGTAACACGAATCTCACAGCGGAATGAACAACATATAATAGATAACATATCCTTGAAATAAAATTAGTATATGTATACAATAACATTATCAGAGTACAACACTTACAACACAGCGGAAATAACTATAGCTATATAATCCTGAAGCCTCCTGCTCCAAGCCCTTTCAGTATATCTGTAAATCCCGACTACTTGACTGCCCGTACAAAATTGGGCACCCAAGAGTTTAGGGAAAACAAAACAAGATAAACTCTGCGTCAGTCATGGGACTGTTATGAGTAAAACAGTTTGAACAAGTAAACGATGTCTCATAAGACCACGCTGTATAATGGAACAGGTTTTTCCCTTATGAAAATCCAAATTATCTTTATATCAAATACCTTTTGATATTATAATAATGTTTATCAACCACAATATAATAATCATCTAGCAGAAACGCTTTCATCTCACGTTCTACATATATAGTATACAAACAAAACTGCAAGCACGTATTGGGTAATGGATTTCCAACTATGACAAGGTATGGAACCACCTTTCGCTAGTGTACCTCTAGAGAAGAATACACTGAGTTCAACAAGAACATCTTGCAACCCGGCCACACATGACCGACCACTCATTTCGCTTGAGTGTATCGAATGTATATCACCAATGGTTGGGATCGGCAACCATTTCCCAAATGGGACAGCATCAACAATAGATTTTTAGAAGTAAATGAAACTCTAGATCAGATGATTATACACCCTAATAGGTGCGACCTACATAGCAATGCTGCCTGCCCGATTTCTGCCATTTCCCGGTTGTGAGGCTAGAAGCTATGCTTATCTTTTTACATATCATATCTTCATTCATTTTGAATGTCACATCGTCATACCCCCCAAATCACATATTGATTTCCCCAAAAATACCATGGGTATATAGCTAAGAGTAACGAATTCCTCCACCACCAAACGTGAATATGTTTGAAGAGATCAACTTACGTGATCTATTAAATATACTATGCCAGACATTCTTCCATACAGGTCGTCCTGGGCCTGGACAAACCGAAGGCACTATTTAGTACATCCATCTTAGGCAATTTTTATCTAAGATTTATACAACAGCCCTTGCATTTTACTTCGTCTTCAATTATCTTTGGCATATATGACTCGCAATACTTATGCCAATACAAAGTGGTTCTTCGGATAAAAATCCAACCGGTCTCTCCATATTAACAACGTTAAGATGGTCGAAAACTTCGATATTCGGTGAGTTAACCATCAAAGAAAAACATGTGTGCAAACAACGATATTATTTCCAGATGGAAATTATATCCATCAATTATTATTTAACGTTTATCTCATTAGTTCATTAATTTACTTATCTCCTGTTTCCATATATTCTAAATTCTTATCTTTTATTACCAGAAAACATTTCTGATTCTTATTTGGAAAACATTTCCAAACTCCTTCAATATCAAACCTTACCATTCCTTAGTTAAGGAGGAAGGCAATCAAGTTGGGGTATAATTACCTCTCAGACCTTAACTGAACAACGTTTTAACTTCGAAATAGTCAAAGTTTATCTTTTAAATCTTTAACAAACTTCCTTACGTAATTCTCGGATTCAATTTACGAATCCACTTCTTTTACAGAAAACATTGGTTATAACAATAATGTTATAATCCCTCCTTTCGAAATATCTAATTTCAAATATAACCTTTTATTCTTTAATGTGAATAAATAAATAAACACCTGATTTATAAATAAATAAATCTTGATTTAAACACCGGAAAGTATAAGTACTTTCCCGAATTCGATATAATCGAATTCGACGATTTACTCTCTTCGAATAACTAATATTCGATTAACTCACTTCGAATAACTAATATTCGATTTCTTTTTCTTTCGAATAAATGATATTCGATAATCTCTCTTTTCGAATACTATATTCGATTACTCCTTTCGAGTAAACTAACCGATAACTCCTTTCGAATAACTAAATTCGATTAACTCCTTTCGAATAACTAAATTCGATTAACTCCTTTCGATTAAACTAATCGATAACTCCTTTCGATTAACTAAATTCGATTAAACTAATCGATAACTCCTTTTAACTCGATTCGAATAACTAATATTCGATAACTCCTTTCGATTAAACTAATCGATAACACCTTTTAACTCGATTCGAATAACTAATATTCAATAACACCTTTTTCTCTCGATTCGATTAACTAATATTCGATAACTCCTTTTAACTCAATTCGAATAACTAATATTCGATAACTCCTTTTAACTCGATTCGAATAACTAATATTCGATAACTCCTTATTCGACTAACTCTAATCGATTTATTCTAATTCGATTAACTCTATTCAATTACTCTATTGGTTAACTCTAACTCTAACTGGTTAACTCTAATTGATCAACTCTAACTGGTCAACCCTAATTGATTTACTCTAACTGGTTAACTCTAACTGATCAACTCTAACTGGTCAACTCTAACTGGTCAACTCTAATTGATTAACTCTAACTGGTTCACTTAACTCGATTTCTCTTAACTCGATTCACCTAACTTGATTTCTCTTAATCGATTCACTTTAACTCCATTTCTCTAAATCGATAACTCCTTTCCTATTTGTCAACATTTATTTCATATAAATATTTCCTTCATATAACTCTATTTATTTAACGAATAAATTCCCTTTTTATCTTTATTTATTTTCTAAATAAATGTTTCTTTTCCCCCTATTTCCTTTTATAATTATCCTATTTATTTTCTAAACAAATATTTCTATTTCTTCAATACCATATTTTTTTACAAATAAATATTTCTTTTTACACTTTATTTATTTACCAAACAAATAAATTCATTTTCGATTCTATTTGTAAATGGTTTACAAATATTACTTTTTCTATTTTATTTGTAAATGTTTTACAAATATTCACCTTTCTATTTTATTTGTTTAACAAATAAATATTCCCTTTTCAATTCTATTTATTTAACGAATAAATATCCCTTTATCATATCTTATTTATTTTCCCAATAAATGTTTCTTATATGATCTTTATTTATTTTCCCAACAAATGTTTCTCTTTATAAAATCCTTTGATTTTATAAATAAATTCCCTTTTATAAAATCCCTTGATTTTATAATTATTTTCTCTTTAATTCATTCTAATTCATTTATAAACAACATCCCTTTTAGAATCAATTTATTGACAAATAAATATTTCCTTTATCCTTTCCATTTGTAAGTGTTTTTAAAATACCTCCTTTTTCGATTCCCTTTGTAAATTTTTTACGAATATTCCCTTTTCGATTTCATTTGCAAGTGTTTTACAAATATCTCCTTTTTCAATTTCATTTGTAAGTGTTTTACAAATATCTCCCTTTTCAATTCCCTTTGATTTTATAATTAATTTCTTTTATAAAAATCCTTTTACCTTTTATATATAAAATCCATTGATTTTATATAAATAATTTATTTTCAAAATCTACTTTGAAAATCTCCTTTCTATTTCCCAGCATTTCTTACGGTATTTAATATACCAAACCACAAAGATCGATATCATTTAAACACACATAATCAAACAGATTATATATCACATCATATATTACAACGTATGAACAGAACAATATTATAAATTTTGAGGAGTCCAGTTGGACCCCTCCAACCTGTTTCCCTGCATCACAGATGTTAAACAATATAATTAACATCGATTTCATTTCAATATGAAATAATCTGCTAAACAGAATCAACTTATATTTAACGATTTATATATATATATATATATATATATATATATATATATATATATATATATAAGTTTCAACCAACTGACTAGCAGTTCAATAAAACAGTCAACACACATCAATCAACAGAAAATTATCAGTTCTACGGATAAGTTATAAAAATATAACTGTTCAGAGTTGGTGAGTTTTACTCACATTGGCAGTTTATGTTAAAGAATGATAAACTGGTTGTTTGGTTTGAATCAAACAATTTATTACACAATAAATTCAAACGAGCTCCACTCCACTCCCAGTCAGTTCCAGTCTATAGCCACCGTCAATACGATCCTGTCGGATCTTGTTTCGCTGAATGTCTATACCGTATGATAGAGTTACACGTTGTACAAATTATACTATAATTATAAACTAAATTAAAACAAATTCTAATTTAAATTGGGCTTTACCCATTCTCATCTCAGCCCAATACCCATACATGGTATACCCGCATATACGGTCCCCTTTCTTCCACGATCACAGCAACTGGAGCCACTGCTCCTCATCATTTCCATTACCGAAACTTAATCTTCCAACTGCATCCTCCCCATTTCATGATTTCAGAAACCAAAGATACCATCTCCCTTCTCTTGCCGAGCTCTTCCACATTGTGTCACTCTCTATGCTTTCGAGTCCCCCTGTCGAACGCGACATCACCCAAAACCGCATGATACTGTAGATGTATCGAACCAAATTGTGTTCGAACGCCACACAATTTTGCACATAGGTAGTTTTCGATTCCAGAAATCCAACTATACTATCCAAAATTCAAATCGATGTATGCACTACATGAATCCCTTAACCCTAATTTTCCAGAGACGCACGATGACAGCCATTGAGCCTCTTAAGACTTGATCGCACCCAGCAATACTCATATAGGTGGGAAGCTCTTCTTGCAAGGATCTCAAATATACTTGTATAAGAATTTATAGATTTTTCTTTGAATTTTCATCGATTTTCTAAGAGAGGATTTCACTGTGTATCTTAGCTAGAGGATTGCGGTGCTTTTCATTTTGACCAGAGAATGAATTAGGGTTTAGAATGTTAGTGGTGTATTTATAGAAAAATTAGATATTTTATTTTCTGAATATTATATAATTTTCAAATCAACCGCTGTGTTTATTTGTCCTTTAAAATTCCTGTAATCACACTTGACATCTAAAAATCACGAAACTGGACATGCAGCTATAGTTCGACATTACGGTCCCAACAAAACTGGTTTCGTCGAATTCCGACTTCGTTTGTTCACATAGTGTATTTTTAACCGTCGAAATACTAACTGTTTTCCACATTAAAAATCGGTACAGCCACATACTGACTTCAAAAATCTCAGAAATTGAAATCTAGCAATAATTTAATATTGTGGATCCAACAAAATTAGTTTCGTCGAATTCTGAGGTCATTTGCAAAACTGGCTATTTTTAAAGCTCTAAATAACCCTTTTAAATATATAAATATATTTAAAAACAATTAAATTTAATATTTAAAAATAAATATGATCGCATATATTCACAACAGAATATCATACAGCTCTAGAATATTCCTATATGAATTTCTAGCTTGATATTTCAAATCCCGATTAAATCGATATTCGATTTATAATGAAATTTCTTAATACATATCATTATAAATTATAAAGGAATTCCACAGCGACTTTTCTAAAATTTGATTTGGTCATAAATCAAAATCTACATGACGAAATCTCGATTTTTCTCTTCCACTAGAAAAATATACTTCACCAGCTCCTAACGTTTCTTGTTTCATAGAAATTCGGCTTAAAACGAATCCTATACCTTCAGTTGAAGTTCAAATCGCCAAATAACGAACTGTCGTTCCATTTCAAGCTCGATTTTAATTATAATATAATCATACGTTCAAATTGTCGTTATTTAAATATATTTGTTATTCAAATTCAAATTCTAAACGGAATCATATATTTTGAATTGCTCAATTGATACCATATCGCCATTTCAGCCAATTCTGATTATTTCAGAATTAAATATATTATTTATTTATTATATTAATTAAATATTCAAAGTTATTTAATTAAACGACCAATAAATACCATAAATTAGTATATAAATAATAAAATAAATTAAATATTATATAGCTGAAAATACGGGTCGTTACATGAGTATTATATGTATTTGAAATGGTAGATTTTCAAACATGCGGTAGTGTTTTACCTGATTACTTGAGTTCCAAGAAACCTACTTATTTGATGCACACATCAAAGTTTCACTTATATTTTGAAACTTTCTTGATATTATTGGCGCGATCCAGGGTCCAAACGATAATATGCAAATGATGAGTGTTATAGATGCTTTAAAATGTAGAATAGCAAACATGCGGCAGTGTTTTACCTAATTATTTAGTCACTAAGCAACCTGCTCAGTCAATATGAAAATATGAATATTCTACTAATATTTGAAAACTTTTTCGACTTATTCACACAAATTCTACTCCCAAAGTTGAAACGTGTTTTTAAAAACACTATTATTTAATGATGAGTACTATATGTATTTGAAATGGTAGAGTTTCAAACATGCAGCAGTGTTTTACCAGATTACTTGAGCATCAAGAAACCTACTTATTCGATGCAAACATCAAAGTTTCACTTATATTTTGAAACTTTCTTGATATTATTGGCGCGGATCCAGGGTCCAAACGGTAATATGCAAATGAGGAGTGTTATAGATGCTTTAAAATGTAGAATAGCAAACATGCGGCAGTGTTTTACCTGATTACTTAGTCACTAAGCAATCTGCTCAGTCAATATGAAAATATGAATATTCTACTAATATTTGAAAACTTTTTCGTCTATTCACACAAACTTTCTTCCAAAGTCGAAACGTGTTTTTAAAAACACTATTATTTAATGATGGGTATTATATGTATTTTAAATGGTAGAGTTTAAAACATGCTGCAGTGTTTTGTCTGATTACCTGAGCACCAAGTAACCTACTTATTCGATGCAAACATCAAAGCTTCACTTATATTTTGAAACATTCTTGATCTTATCGGCGCGGATCCAGGGTCCAAACGGTAATATGCAAATGATGAGTGTTATATATGCTTTAAAATGTAGAATAGCAAACATGGGTATTGTGTAACGACCCGTATTTTTCTGGTAATTATTTAATTTATTTTATTATTTAAATTATTGGTTTGAATATAAATAATTGAATTTAACGATTTTATTTTGAATATGTTATTTAATTCCAAAGTAGTCGGAAAATGTTGTGTTGGCAATATATTGTGAACATGTAGTTTAAAATGGTCTAATATTTGTTTATATTGAATTTTATAAACGATTTCGTTTATTTAACGATGTTTGAACGTTTAGATTTATAATTTAATTATAAAACGAGCTGTAGCGGCACGGCAGTTCGTAATATAGATTTTTGAACTTTAACTGGATATACAGAAGCCGATATAAGTCGAATTTCTGTGAAACGAGAAACGTTGGAACCGTGTTGATGATAATTTTCATATGGAAGAGAAAAATCCAGATTTCGTATTGTAAATTGTAAGTTATGGCAAAATCAAATTTTGAAATAATCGCTGTGGAAATCGTTATTAAAATATATGCCTTTAAAATAGCCGTTTTGGAAATGGATACCTTTTTTGACAAAAGCAGTTTCATTAGGACCGTAACGTTAGATTATTGCACGGTGTTAAATGGCGTGGCAAACCGATTTCGTATGTAGCCACGGCAGCCGTAAACGCCCAGTTATTTTCTACTGCACGTATTTAATTTAATAAAGAGATAATTAAGTGTAACTTGAGCAGACAATCAAATTAAGCCACGAAACCATTTCCATTATGTTTGTGTCGTCGATTAGAGTCAGGATAGGTATATAGTTCGCTATTTTTGAAGACCGGGTAATTTGGCCTTAAAAATGGCATTGCAGTGCGCGTAAAAATAGCCTACCGGGGAAACAGTCTCAGAATGCGACGAAACTGGTGCCGTTGGGTTCGTATTGAAGAATTATTATAGGATTTAAAGGTTTCGAGTTCATTTGATTTATCTAGTGATCATGGAAAATTTAAATGCGTGTTTATTTCTAGTTTTATAAAGGAATTTTTTTCAAACGAAGTCGGATTTCGATGAAACTTGTCACATTGGGTTCGGAATACCTTTTTACACCAAGATTAGCTTTTTTTATCAGTAAACAGAAATCAATTGAGGATATTTTTACGTGTTTCTTTAAGACGAAGTTTTGTTAAAATTAAATAATATTATAACTCTACTATATATATATATATATGTGTGTGTGTGTGTGTGACTTACACCCTAAGCAACCGGGAAAAGAAAAGAAAAGGACACTCCATCTATTCATTGAGCCTAACCTATACATCTTCATGTATATTCTTTTCATGCATACTACATTACAACTATCTACAACTATTGACACCGAATTGATAACCCTGTCGTACTGTATTGTCCTTTATTTCTAAAAGCCTACCCATCTACATGAAAGCTACGCTGTAAATGGAAACACACTGCTATGCTCCAGACTACCCTATTTCGTTTCAGAGCCTACATATATACATGCTTTTCAATGTGTCGTCACACCAAAATAGCTGTACCTATATTTTCCCAACGAGCCTACACTAGTTTTCTCCTCTGTTAAGTGTGGTTACATTAGATATTTTCTTTGCACCAAAGCTGGCCTGCACTGGAAAAAAACGTGTAACAAGAATAAGTACAAACCAGTTACCAAATTCTTACTGAGCCAACCACCTCCTGGCAACTTGCGCCTATGATTAAACCATGATTTGTCTCATCAAATTTAAGGCAAACAGCAGGCATTGCAAACATTTTCAACCTCATGCCAGTGAAACGTTAAATCCAACCATGACGAAAACCGCGCCTACCCTATATATCTTTCCTTCCTAAGTGTTACCAGTTGCCAATGTTGCGCATTTCACTTTAGCTATCACAAATGGTACCACAGCTACGTTAGCCGATTATCCAACACTACTAACAACTGTAGCCTACCCTGAATATGTGTCGTCCTACGTACCAACCTGCTGCTAACTTACCGGATTGCTTCATTTCAAAGTAAAAACTAAACTTTTACGGCCTATTGTTTCAACTACCCTATATGAAAAAGAAAAAACGCAAAATGAAAAGAAAGTTATATCAAATATTGTCTGTACAAATGCGAAACTTCAGCCTACCTGTGCTACCTAAAGTTTAACCTATGCTGTACGTTGAAAACTGACGTTGATCTCAGCCATTTTCCTCCCGCCTATATATATGCGTGAGCTTCTTCATTTCAAGGTGGGGACACAGCAAACAAAATTCGCATAAAATCTCTTCTTCAAATATTAAACGAAAACCAAAGTCTTGAAATTGCAAAACAAGAGATGCAGCTACTTCTTTTCCTGTTCGTAAGTTTGGAGCTTGGCTTAGGGGTTGGCACATCTTTTAGAGAGGGTGGAGACGCCACTGCCGGCATTGGCAGCAGTAAGGCAGTGCGTTGGGCGAACTACGGTGGTCTCTGGTGATCGGAAGGCGTTGGGATTTCCGGCGGAGCTATGGTTGTCGAGGCGGTTTCAGACGATGGGGGAGCCACAGGAATGGGAAGGTCATCGAAGTAGTGGTGATAAACGGGTTCTGGGTGGCCATGACTGCAAGAAAGGAATTGGAAGAAGAGGGGGACAAAATTGTTTACTGGAATATATCACGAAGTAGGTTTTGTTTGCATGATGAAAATTCTGAAGGAGTTCTTTGTGCAAAGTGGTGTGATGTTTCTTTTCGAAAATGGCGTGAGTAGAAGGTCGGTTGACAACCTGGAGGGGCGGTTCCTGTGTGCACATGAGAAAAGAAGAATGCATGGTATATTAAAAAAAAGGAAGAACAGAAAGATTGAAAGAACGTTACTAAAGAGGACTGGGAGGTTGAGGTGTGGTAGGCGCTACAGGTAGACGAAACACCAGAGAGAAGCCTATCACGCTGGAGAAAATGCATGAGAAGGTTATGGCTTGATTAGTGACCTGGATTTATTAATTCAAAAGTGATTATTTATTTTGAAATTGAAATTATATTATATTAAAAACTAGTTTAACATATAACAATCATATAACGTGTTCGTTCGATATCAGAATTCTGCGAAAACTTAATCTGATGGAATCGTGTTGACAAAGGCTACGCTGCTGGACTAGGTTGGAGACAATTAAAGCTGCTGGGAGTTTTTGTTTAATTTTAAACATTTGTTTAAAATTAAATAAAACAACGCGACAAGCATGAATCGACAAAAATGGTGAGTTAATTCTCACACTTTTCTGGACTGCTAGGATGTGATAAATCCATAAAATACCATTAATATATATATATATATATATATATACTCGTTGATTAGCTGCTTTGGTTGCTTATGGTTGAGTTAACGGTTGTTGGTAGTTATATTATTGTCGTTAATTTATTTATTTAAATTATATACTATAATGAAATGTTATAACAATCTGTGATGCAGGGAAGGACAAGTTGGAGGGATCCGACCGGATTCCTCAAAACATCATGTGTGTTGTTTATTTTTATATTGTTTACACATGAACTGATTAATCCCCAAATTGACATCAAAACCTGTTAAATGTTGATGATTGAATAGACGTGATTATTTTTGGGATTTTTAATCAATCGACTGTATTGATAAGTGATTGGCAGTGAGGGCCTAAAATCTATTGTTTTCAAGACATCGTTTTGCCGTCAGGCGAATTTATGGAGTTTTAAGTTATAAAAATATATTTTTTAACTGAATTAAAGTGTTGAGTTCATTTTATTTATAAAAAATGAAAAGAAGTTTATAATTATCATTATATGTGTATAATCATGTTAATAGAGATTATTAATATTTTATAACAAGAATTTGATGCCATTCACAAACTACAGTCAGAAAACTAACATACTAGTTAGTAAAAATGAAATAATTGTTTTTATAAAACAATTAACTGATGTTTTAAATTAATTAAGTTATTTAATGAATTCAAGGAGCGAATGATAATGGAAGTCAGTTAAACAATTAACTAATATGTACGGTTGGTAGAAATCAATCGTTTTAATCTGAAATTGACGGTGGGGTTAATTTGATTTAAATTAACCTAATTAATGGTTTTCAGAATATTCATTTAACTGGACAAATGTCCTTAAAAATATAGTTAATCTTTGATTAACTATATTTTAAAATCATTATTGAATTGTTTATTTATAAATTAAGTAAATTGTTATATTAATGATAATTAAAGTTATTACTCAAATTATTGGAACTTCTTTTCCAAAAAGGAAACCAAGTTATAATGAGTTTTTAAATAAGAAAGAGATTAAGTGAGATTGTTTAATCGAAATAAGAGAGAGATTTTGGAAATTAATCATATGTCATGTGAGTAAAGTAGAAATATAACGATTTGGCCAATGGTAATGGAAAAGAAAAGTATGTTTTTAAAGCTATAGCGATATTTTCCAATATAAAGGGAAATCGAAAAGGGAGTTTCAGTGAATTAAATGGCGTTTCCACTATGAAGGAAATTAAAAGATGTTGATAATGAAATATGGTAGTATTCTAAACAAAGGAAATAGAAAGGAGAAGTTGATAAGAGGGTGTTGAGTAATGTTTTCATATAAGGGACCTGAGCTGCCAATCCCTGTAGATACACTGTTATGATTTGATAGTTAAGTAATTGACTATCAAAGTATGGCCTTTTATCGACTGTTGGTATGGAAAGACCGGGATCGAATTCATATTCGAAAACCATTCTGACCAGCAAATACGTAACATTGAAGATATCAGAAGAAGGTCGAGATGGAGCATTGAAGACCGTTGATCTTCATGAGCGAAAGAACTACTTGTTAAATTTCTCTGGCTTGCTACTAGAGTTATGATGACTTGTGATTCTATCATGATTGAAATCTTTGGATTTGCAAGGACTTCTCGCTACTGATCCTTGGGGTGACTCCTATATAGGATGCGGTAGGAGAGTACCATCGGTTCACCCTGTTCCTGGATGACTTGTATGGATGAATGCCTGACAGAGTATTTCCAGAAAGGTCATGTACATTGATTCCCTCAACCGTTCCAAGAGTGGAAGCGGAAAAGGAAACTTCTTTTAGCTGACACGTAATGTATTGTTGTAGACGTCAATTAGTGATTTTTGATGGATCTGACAATGTGGCATTCGAAGTGAATCTGATAAAGCGTAGCCTCAAGCCTCATCAACCGGTAAATGACAAAAAATCGGGCAGGCGGCATGGCTATGTGGGTCACTCCCATTAGGGTGTATAAGCACCCATCTAGAGAAATTCGTTTTGCTTCATTAATCTATCGATGTTGTCTCTTTCGGGAAACGGTGGTTTGAGCACAACCGTTGGTGATGTACATTCGATACACTCAAGCGAAATGAGTGGTCGGTCATGTGTGGGCCGGGTTGCAAGACGTTCTTGTTGAACCCAGTGTATTCGCCTCTAGATATACACTATCGGCAGGTGGTCCCATACCTTGTCATAGTTGCAATCCAATCTCCAATAAGCGCCTGTGGTTTTGATTTTACACTATAATGTAGAGCGTGAGATGCAAGCGTTCTGCTAGTTTGATATTTATTTGTGACTTGATAGACATTATTATAATATCAAAAAATAAATTATTTCAAAAATGGTTTTGGGTTATAGTAAGGTAAAAACTGTCCATGTTTATGTGTGGATTGGTCTTACTATTATCCTTTTACTTCAAAAGGATTTTTCGAAAGTGAAACAACTGTTTGTTGAAACGACCCGAACTTCACCGGTAAGGAAAGGCCTGATTGAATTGAGAACAAGCCACATCAGAACACAAATAAAAGAACATTTCATTGTATATTACAACAATTCCATCATATTACAAGAATATACAGAGTAATGAATAAATATTACACATTATAAAATATCAGAGATTACAATACATTACACAACAGTGGAAAATAATACAAAATACAATTGAATGAGATATACGGATACAAAGCTTTCCGGATATCGTTCCAGCTATAAACCAAGTTCCAGTGGATATAAATCTGCAAAACCAAAACTACTAGCTGCCCGTGTCAAAATAAGGGCACCCAGAGTTTAGGTTAAAACAATAAACTCCAGGTCAATCATGTGACTGGTGTGAGAACTAAAACAGTTATAAATCTTTGTTTTAAAGTTGGGAAAATCAAGGGACCACGCCGTATAACACGGAACGGGTTTCCTCCCAAGAATACCAGTGCATAAATCAAAAGCGCGATGCTAAATAAAGAAGAATTAAGCTATTATAAGACCCAGGTCCCATCACACAATGCAACGCAAGCCGGAGGTTAGGGTTTTCCCTTATAATAGCCAAAGCATGCTTGATTCGTTTAAAACAAATCATTTGACACTATAATAAGTGTATAGTGTTTAAAACAATTTCAATCATAAGTATCAATCATAGACGGCATGGGTACCATATATCATGTCGCCATACTAGTTCTACAATTAAAACCGCAAAATCACATATTTGGAAATTGGATTTTCATCTATGAACCGAGGCAAAAGATAGTCCTCACCTGCTTCGAGACTCTCTAGCCCAAGCCTCATGGTCAGAGCACATCGACCCTTGGATCGTCAAGGCCGGTCCACACGGAGTGGATGAAAATGCCTGAACATGCATTTCCCCGCCCTTTGGGGCGTAAATGAGTCCACTGACTCCATCGGTTCGAGAACGACCGATGTATCCGAGGCGCCTCGCAACAGCAACAACCACACAAGTGAAAGTATATAAATGTCAGGGCTGGTAGGTCACTAACACCACCCTAGCTAGAAGGAAACGCATGCCCTCCCTAATGTCCTCTCCCATTTCTGGTTCACAATCGGGGTGTGAGGCTCGCGAATTAACGCTACAATAAGCTACGCCACAAAGACCGTGCTTTGATCATCAACCACAAGACTCTGCTTTTCAACAGAAGCCTTGATCATTTGCTTCTTAGCATGGCACACAGGCAATTCACGCTATGCAACCGATATCAATCACACAGAATGAAATCCGATGTCTGACACACAGTCCATACAAGTCCGTTCTGGGTCTGAACGAAACCGGAGGCACTTTCCTCGCGTATCCATCGATCTTCAAGTACGGCTGGACGACCACCAACTATTTCCCTCCTCTCGGGTGTACAGCCCAATTAGGATAGTCAGTAATTATCCAAACGATGTGAAGACTTTCGGTCTTCGACCACCGTCTTCATCTTCAACTTATTGTCGTATCAGTTATTAAGAATGGGATAAACCCGGTCTTTCTGAATAACTCACGTATATAATAGACAAGTGTTACACAAACACCACATACGCTCATTCCAATTCAGAATATTCTTCTATTCAAATATTCTTATTCTTTGGGAAAGGTTCCCATTAATTTTATCAAAGATAAATTCTTTAAATTTATTCTTTAATCTTCTTTTGAATATCATTCGAACTAGTCGGGATTAGCGAACCACACCGAAGTAATCATTTATTTTATTCCCCAAACCCAACCTATTCATCTCATGAAGTAAAACTGGTCATACTCCATATCTAACACCACGGTGTTATCGGTAAATTTAATTACCATTTCATGTTTAAATCTAATTACAGATTTAACTGTCGTCTGGAGTAAAGCTGGTGGTACTCCATTCTCGATTATTCCTTGAATTTGATAATTTTAATTATCAAATTCACTTTTCAATCTTTTTAAAGATTCATTAAAACTCCACTTAGTTTTAATCTTTAACTGGGTTAAAGAACCAATGTCATTTAAAACACGGTTCACGATAAACCCATTATCACATTTCATTTTCACCAGCCCTTAACCGTAAATCAGCAAGTGAATAATTCCCTAAGTAATAACCCCGAAGGCTGAAACCAACATCAAATATATACCCAAGAAACCATTCAACTTAACTAATCTTTAGTTAATTTCTGATTTTCTTAACTCCATTGGGTCTAAGAACAGTATTATTAAAGATACCGTTCACGACAACCCAAAATCACATTCCATTAATTGTCGGGTTAAAGAACAAATGTTATTTAAAACACCGTTCACGATAAACCCAAAAATCAATTCTAATTCAATTCCAATTAAATATTATTTAATTGGTGTACTTCATTAAATCTAAATAAAAAGATTTAATCTTTTTCTCAACTGGGTTTAAGAACAGTGTTAATAAAGACACCATTCACGACAAACCCAAATCCCATTTGATATTAAATACAAGGCTCTGAATAGAAAATATATCCGCTTATATTCAATATCAAATTCTACTACCCACAAATATCATATTGGAAATAACGATATATATATATCTTTCAAATTTCCATAACAATATCTGTATAATCACGACATTCAATATCGAAATATTCCGAAGACAATTTCGATTCAAATCCATTTCCAATCTATATGTTGGAAATTCTGGTTATTTTCAAAACCATTTCAAATCCAATTTATTTATTTCTAAAAATAATTGAATTTTATTTCTAGTTCAAAACTAGTTCATTTCAATAAAAATAGATTTTTATCCTTTCAAATATGGGATTTTTCATCCCGGTTCTTTCCAAATCATTTCTTACGATTTTACATTAATTATTAATATTTTTAATAATTTTATCAAGGCCCGTACAGTCAATTTCCATCAACGGCCATTGAACTGCACTTACAACGACCTTTTCTAAATTTGATTTGGACGTATCTCCAAATCCAACCATTAGATTTTAAATTTCAAATATTCGTTAAAAAGCTCTTTTCGATACGAACCCAACGGTTCCGGTTTTAGGAGGATCCAACGGTCGGATCTCCCGTAATGTCCGTTCGAAGTCAATGGTCGGAATTCACGAACTACCGCAGCGCGGTGCGTTCTATTCAGACCATTATATTATATATATAATATATATAATATGTGTTAGACCAAAAATTGGCACTAACACACAAATGCTATGTGAAATCCTTACAGTCGCAAATCACAGAGAATAAATGCAGAAAAAGTAGTAAAATAATAGGAGACAAACGAGATTTTTATAGTGGTTCGGCTCAATCCAAGCCTATGTCCACTTTATAGTTTCTTAAATCCTAAGAAAACTATTACAATGCTGTTTGATTGCGGTTTATACACGAAATCCTCGTGTTTACAATATGAAAGAGGAGATTAGAGGTTGAATTATACACAATAACCTCGTGTTAAAGTGATTAGAGTCGGCCTCCTTGCTGTTACGAAGCAATGGTGGAAGCCAATGTGAGTGAGAGCTTAAAAAGCTCCCTTGAAATGACCATATGATGGTGTATTTATAGGCGTAGAGAAGCTGCTGGGAGTCCTGGATCGGATTGGATCAGAGGGGCACGTGGCATGTGGAGAGGCCATCTCGGAGATAGTGGAGAACGTGGTCTTCAGATCGTTCTTGGACAAGTGTAAGCCGATCCAGATTAATAGGAAGTAGTTACTCCTTGAGAACAGGTCAAAGTTGAGGTGTAGCAGCAGGTCGAAGCGGTTCGGTTCGGGTCCTCTTCCTTCCGAACCGATCTGGAGCATTCCAACCGAAGGCGTGACGTGTTGCTATACATCTGGTGCATGGCGGGTAGGTTCGTACTTCCGATCCGAACCGAGTTGGTGTCTTCGATCCGAAGAGTGGAAGCACTTCAGTGCAGTGTGTAAGGCGGGTCGGGTTCGGATGATCCGATCCGAACATAGGTGAGCTGGAATCCAAGTCTGAGCATCTTCGAAGTATGGAGTCGGAGCGGGTCCGATCTGATCCGGGAGGTCAAGCCAATTTCCAAATTCCAAGTTTCCGGTTCTGTATGCGTTCACGGAAACGGGCATAACATTCAAACCGTAAGTCCGAATGAGCTGAACCAAAGCTCAAACTGAAGCTAATTCAGAGAGCTACAAGAGTTACGGAGCTATGCCCCGTAATCGCTGTTTTCGGGCCTAGAAAAGGTCATCTTGTAGGAGTTTCGGGCCATTCTTTGTTTGTGATGCGATTTCAACCAAATCACTTCATGTCTTCTGACGATATTCCCAACACTTGAGTGTATTGTTGAGAAGAGATTCCATGTGTGAATGCTTTGACTAAAAAGCGGGTCAACATTTTGCCCCCCAGAACATATCTTGCTGGTTGAAGGAAGATGTGTTCTGGATAATCCAAGGCCACGCCGGGCCTGCCAGGTGCAAGTATAATCCATACCTGCGAAGAAAAGAGAGCAGAAAGGTGTGTCAAATCCATACAAAACTAATTACACTTTCGAGCATAAACCATGCTTGGGCGTTTGTTTGAGCATAAACCATACTCGAGGGATGTTCGAATCATCCTGCCAAAACATGGCAAGGGACCTAACCTTCTGGGTATAAGCCATACCAGGAAGTTCAAACTGAGCATAAGCCATACTTGAGTTTTATTGAGTTCCTTTGCGAAATCCTGACAAAACAATAAGCCGTCCCAAAGTATAGTCCATACTTAAGAATCCTAGTGAGTACAATCCATACTCACGTCGAGATAGAGCTATACTTGACAAAACCTGACAAGAAAGTCTGTCCCTAGGCATAATCCATGCCTAGGGGTCCGAGATAAGTATAAGCCATACTTTAGTTGAGATTGAGAATCCTGCCACAACCTGACAAGATACTTAAATTGACAAACATAATCCATGCTCGGAAAGTCCTTCCTTATTCAATTCAAAGTACAAAACCAAAGCAAATCCTGATTGGTTTGTCATCGAGTGCAGAGCACGATTTGGAGCTAAATCCTAACCCCGAACGTGTGTACTCTGATTTAGCCAATCGGAAAACCTAAAGAAAGCAAAGAGACATATCTTAAATCCTAAGAAATGCTGAAAACGCAGAGTGATCCAATCCAGATCAGTTGATGATGAGCCGATGGGAGCTCGTTCCAGGGTCATTCCCTCTCCGGGGAGCAGGTGATGGCAGCGCGGGTGTAGGCGCTATAGGTTGTTTCACATACTCGGGTAGCTCTCCACGTCTAACCCGTTCCTCAATTAAGTCTCGCAAGTGCCTACAGTCATTTTTGTCCTGACCGTCCATATCATGAAATATGCAATGTCTTCCAGAGTCACGTTCTCTCTGGGATGACTCCCGCCTGGGAGGCTTTGGATAGGGGACGTCACCGTTTATGTTCATGTAGATGTCGGTCAGCGACGAGTTGAGCTCAGTGTATTTTTCATATCTGGGCCCCCTCCGGGGCTGAGCGTTGCGGTCATTCTTGACAGCAGCTTTCCCTTTGCCTTTACCAGAATCAGACGGTTCTCCGTCTTTGAGCATGTTAACATCGAGACTTTTCTTTTCGGACGTTGCTTCTTCTTCACGCAAAAACCTATCTGATTCAAGGTAGAATTCGCTGAGATACCTTGGTGGGTCTCGGTACAAGCATTTTTTGAACTCCGAGTTGTCTAGAACACCTGATACTGCCGCCATCAATACCATAGATGGCTCAGGTCGATCAACTGATGCTGCAGCAACGTTGAACCTTTCCAAAAATGATCGCAGAGTTTCTTTAGGCCTCTGCTTGATTGTAGTGAGCGACATTACATTCTTGGGTCGAGCGTTGTGGACCCAAAATTGTTCAATAAAGCGAGCGACCAACATGTTCCAGCTGTTGATCGATTCAGATTCCAGCTGCCGAATCCACATAGCAGCAATATCAGTCAAGAAGAGAGGGAAGCATTTTGCCATGACGTTTTCCGACGCCGATTGAACTTCCATATGACGTTTGTAGCGCATCAAGTGCACGGTAGGATCCGTCCTGCCGTTGAAGTGCTCCAGCTGTGGGAGTTTGAAATCTGGGGGATTGCGAGAATTCCTGTGTGAATGGATTGTGATTGACATCATCCATGTAATGCTGATATGAGCGGCCTCTCGAGAGGCGCTCAATGAGGTTGGCGAGCCGATCGCCTTCAAAGAGCTGTTGCAAGCTGCTAAGATCATAAGTGGTGCCCCCAACGTTGAGTCCGGAAGAGTTCAGAAAAGTATGGGGAGCTTGGATGGTCATCCGGTTCGGATCGGGGGTGCCCCCGTGCTGCGGCTCGGAGAAGTGAGGAGGTTCGTGGAAAAGTGCATGGTTCGGGTCAGATGTTCTGTTCGGGTTGGAGGTACCGAACCGACCTGGTTCGTCTTGCTCGACCTGAACGGGTCTGTGGTGATTGTCCTGCTGCATTCCACTTCGGAGCTGTGTCATTGTATTTCCTGTCCGAACCGGAGCAGATATTGGGCGTGGTAGGCCTGTGCTTCTAGTGACGTTTCCATCCAAAATGTTAAGTGTTGAAGCTGCAAGTTGTTGAGGGGGATTTCCCCTGAGTTCTCTCGGAGCTTGCTCATCGGTTCGGATCGGGTCCAAACCGATCCGGTTCTCTGCTCCTGCTGGGGCTGATTCAGTGTTATTTCCAGTGATTTGTGCATTGCCACTCGGCCTTCCTTCCATTCGAGCGAAGAATTGGTCGATCGTCTCCTGTTGTTAGCGGAGGAGATCATCTTGCCTTGACATTTGAGTTCTCAATTCAGCGAGAATGCCATCCACTTCATCTCTGGTTAAGTATGCTGATGGATTTTCATGAGAGGAAGCCTCCTGGCTTGCCTCGTTCCTTGTGCCTTCAGTGCCAACATCCTCAGCATGAGAGAAGGTTCTGTCTTTCTTTCGCGTGACCATTGATCCAATAGCCAAATAATCCGCTTCCGTTCGAGCTAGTAGAAGAAGTTGTATCGTGTGCCCCCTACCTGGCATGCCAAAATGTTAGACCAAAAATTGGCACTAACACCCAAATGCTATGTGAAATCCGTACAGTCGCAAATCACAGAGAATAAATGCAGAAAAAGCAGTAAAATAATAGGAGACACACGAGATTTTTATAGTGGTTCGGCTCAATCCAAGCCTACGTCCACTTTATAGTTTCTTAAATCCTAAGAAAACTATTACAATGCTGTTTGATTGCGGTTTATACACGAAATCCTCGTGTTTACAATATGAAAGAGGAGATTAGAGGTTGAATTATACACGATAACCTCGTGTTAAAGTGATTAGAGTCGACCTCCTTGCTGTTGCTAAGCAATGGTGGAAGCCAATGTGAGTGAGAGATGAAAAAGCTCCCTCTAAATGACCATATGATGTAGTATTTATAGGCGTAGAGAAGCTGCTGGGAGTCCTAGATCGGATCGGATCGGAGGGGCACGTGGCATGTGGAGAGGCCATCTCGGAGATAGTGGAGAACATGGTCTTCAGATCGTGCTAAGACAGGTGTAAGCCGATCCAGATTAATAGGAAGTAGTTACTCATTGAGAACAGGTCAAAGTTGAGGTGTAGCAGCAGGTCGAAGCGGTTCGGTTCGGGTCCTCTTCCTTCCGAACCGATCCGGGGCATTCCAACCGAAGGTGATACATGTTGCTATACATCTGGTGCAAGGCGGGTCGGTTCGGACTTCCGATCCGAACCGAGTTGGTGTCTTCGATCCGAAGAGTGGAATCACTTCAGTGTAGTGTGTAAGACGGGTCGGGTTCGGATGATCCGATCCGAACCAAGGTGAGCTGGAATCCAAGTCTGAGCATCTTCGAAGTGTGGAGTCGGAGCGGGTCCGATCCGATCCGGGAGGTCAAGCCAATTTCCAAATTCCAAGTTTCCAGTTCTGTATGCGTTCACGGAAACAGGCATAACTTTCAAACTGTAAGTCCGACTGAGCTGAACCAAAGCTCAAACTGAAGCTAATTCAGAGAGCTACAAGAGTTACAGAGCTTGGCTCCGTAATCGCTGTGTTCGGGCCTAGAAAAGGTCATCTTGTAGGAGTTTCGGGCCATTCTTTGTTTGTGATGCGATTTCAACCAAATCACTTCATGTCTTCTGACGTTATTCCCAACACTTGAGCGTATTGTTGAGAAGAGATTCCATGTGTGACTGCTTTGACTAAAAAGCGGGTCAACATTTTGCCCCCCAGAACATATCTTGCTGGTTGAAGGAAGATGTGTTCAGGATAATCCAAGGCCACGCCAGGCCTGCCAGCTGCAAGTATAATCCATACATGGGAAGAAAACAGAGCAGAGAGGTGTGTCAAATCCAGACAAAACTAATTACACTTTCGAGCATAAAACATGCTTGGGCATTTGTTTGAGCATAAACCATACTCGAGGGATGTTCGAATCATCCTGCCAAAACCTGGCAAGGGACCTAACCTTCCGGGTATAAGCCATACCAAGAAGTTCAAACTGAGCATAAGCCATACTCGAGTTTTATTGAGTTCCTTTGCCAAATCCTGACAAAACAATAAGCCGTCCCAAAGTATAGTCCATACTTAAGAATCCTAGTGAGTAAAATCCATACTCGCATCAGGATAGAGCTATGCTTGCCAAAACCTGACAAGACAGTCTGTCCCTAGGCATAATCCATGCCTAGGGGTCCGAGATAAGTATAAGCCATACTTTAGCTGAGATTGAGAATCCTGCCACAACCTGACAAGATACTTAAATTGCCAAACATAATCCATGCTCGGAAAGTCCTTCCTTGTTCAATTCAAAGTACAAAACCAATGCAAATCCTGATTGGTTTGTCATCGAGTGCAGAGCACGATTTGGAGCTAAATCCTAACCCCGAACGTGTGTACTCCGATTTAGCCAATCGGAAAACCTAAAGAAAGCAAAGAGACATATCTTAAATCCTAAGAAATGCTGAAAACGCAGAGTGATCCAATCCAGATCAGTTGATGATGAGCCGATGGGAGCTCGTTCCTGGGTCATTCCCTCTCCGGGGAGCAGGTGATGGCAGTGCGGGTGTAGGCGCTATAGGTTGTTTCACATACTCGGGTAGCTCTCCACGTCTAACCCGTTCCTCAATTAAGTCTCGCAAGTGCCTACATTCATTTGTGTCATGACCGTCCATATCATGAAATATGCAATGTCTTCCAGAGTCACGTTCTCTCTGGGATGGCTCCCGCCTGGGAGGCTTTGGATAGGAGACGTCACCGTTTGTGTTCATGTAGATGTCGGTCAATGACGAGTTGAGCTCAGTGTATTTTTCATATCTGGGCCCTCTCCGGGGCTGAGCATTGAGGTCATTCTTGACAGCAGCTTTCCCTTTGCCTTTACCAGAATCAGACGGTTCTCCGTCTTTGAGCATGTTAACATCGAGACTTTTCTTTTCGGACGTTGTGTCTTCTTCACGCAAAAACCTATCCGATTCAAGATAGAATTCGCTGAGATTCCTTGGTGTGTCTCGGTACAAGGACTTTTTGAACTCCTAGTTGTCTAGAACACCTGATACTGCCGCCATCAATACCATAGATGGCTCAGGTCGATCAACTGATGATGCTGCAACGTTGAACCTTTTCAGAAATGATCGCAGAGTTTCTTTAGGCCTCTGATTGATTGTGGTGAGCGACATTACATTCTTGGGTCGAGCGATGTGGACCCAAAATTGTTCAATCAAGCGAGCGACCAACATGTTCCAGTTGTTGATCGATTCAGATTCCAGCTGCCAAATCCACATAGTAGCAATATCAGTCAAGAAGAGAGGGAAGCATTTTGCCATGACGTTTTCCGACGCCGATTGAACTTCCATATGATGTTTATAGCGCATCAAATGCACGGTAGGATCCATCCTGCCGTAGTAGTGCTCCAGCTGTGGGAGTTTGAAATCTGGGGGATTGCGAGAATTCCTGATTTCCTGTGTGAATGGATTGTGATTGACATCATCCATGTCATTCTGATAAGAGTGGCCTCTCGAGAGGCGTTCAATGAGGTTGGCGAGCCGACCGCCTTCAAAGAGCTGTTGCAAGCTGCTAAGATCAGAAGTGGTGCCCCCAACGTTGAGTCCGGATGTAATAACCCGGAAATTCTGAGCCAGTTTAAAATTTTTTATTTTGGCAATTTTAGCGAATTTTGAACATTTAAAATAGATTATTTTAAATAATATCGACAAGAAATTTATTTTGAATACATTTAGAACGTATATATTTATACGCGTCGTCGTTAGAATATAAATAATTATAAATAGAATTGAAAATGGCGCGGTAGTTCGATAATTCGATTTCAAACTTCAATTGGATGTACCGGGTGCAAAATAATCCGGATTTTAGTGAAACCGAAATCATTAGGATCTAATTGATAATATCTTTCCAACGAATCCGAAAAATCAAAATTTCATAGCGGGAATCAAAAGATATGTCCAGTTGAAAATTCTGAATAGTCGCTATGGAATTCAGGCCCTTAAAAATGGAAATTTTGCAAACGACCTCGGATTTCGACGAAACTAGTTTTGTTGGGTCCGTGATGTAAAATTATGGCTAGGTTTTAAATTTCATAATTTTTCGAATCAATTTGTGAGCGTGGCGAAGGAAAACGTGTTTGACCAGTTTCAGTTGATTTTAATCGACTGGAAAATGGCCATTTTTCCAACGGCCTCAGAATTCGACGAAACTAGTTTTGTTAAGACCGTATCGTCAATACGAAGCTAGAAAATATTTCTCTGGAATTTTTCGAGTTAGTATGTGAACCCGGTAAATTGAAATGCGCGTTCAAATTCAATATATAGAGTTATATGTTTTTTTAATGGAAACCGATCGAAACGATCAAATCAGCTTGCGATACATATCCCATTGTGTTCGGAATGGGGGTAAAAACGCTATGGGCGACAGGCGGTGGGCCTCGTTTCGAGTTTGTATGTAAAAGTCAACTCTTTGCAAAGTAAAATATTAATTAAATATAAACCCCTCTTATACATAACCCCCCTCCCTTTTCGATCGTTCAGAAAACCCGACCCCCCCCCATTCTCAGAAAACCCGTCGCCCAACAGGCGGAGCCGCCACCTGCGTCCGCCAAGTCCGAACTCCGGCGAGCCTCTCCCCCACGCTGGCGCTCCCCTCCCCCTCTCGCTTTCCTCTATCCTCTGTGGAAAACCCCAATCCCCCAAAAACCCCCGACCTCGCGTCGTCCACCCTCAACAGCCGCCGCCGATGGGCCTGTGCCGTCGACGCCTCCTCGACCGTAGTCCCCTCTCGCCTCTCTCCTCTTCTTCTTCTTCTCTCCGGCGCCAAAATCAGCGAAGACCTAAACCCCCCACCTCCGATGCACCAGTCCTTCGACGTGCTGCCGGACCTCGCCCCCTGCTGCAGCCATTTCGGCGAACCTTAGCAAAGCCCCCTTTTCAAATCAAAGTAAGTTTTTTTTTTTTATTTATTTATTTACATATATGTTAATTTCAGTTTTTTTTAGTATTTAAATCAGTTTTCGTTTAAATATTATTTACATAGAAGAATACGATTTTTTAAGTAGAAAAATATGATTTTTATATTTTTAAATTATTAAAAATATGATTTTTATATTTTTAAAGTATTAAAAATATAATCTTTACTATATAAAAGATGTAAGTAGAGAATTAAAAATATAATTTTTACATGATGGGAATATTAGAAATATCATCTTTATATGTGTGGAGAAATAAAAATGTGATTTTTATAATGTTATATTTTTATAAGGGCAAAATCTTTTTTTTTATAAAGGCGAAATCTTTATTTTTATAAAGGCGAAATCTATATTTTTATAAAGGCGAAATATATATTTTTGAAATGGGATTTTTATATATTGTATAGCATAGTAAAAATTCGATTTTTATATATTGTATAGCAGGGTAAAAATTAGATTTTTATATATTGAACAACGAAGTAAAAATTCGATTTTTACATATGTAGTGGCTACGGGCAACGAAGAAGACAAAAAGGCGAGAACAACGAAGATTTCTATCAAATAAGAGTCAAGAGTATTGGATAGCTTTCGGTGAGAATTTCTCACATTTCAATTTCATTTTCTAATTATATATATATACTAGGATGCAGACGGTGCTTAGTAGCACCCGACACAATTGTCCACAGACCATGGACTTGTTTGTTTGGTTGCATAAATTAGTTAGATGATTTGATTTGAATTTGGTTGTTTGGTGAATTTGATTGATGTGTGAATGGCGTGGGCCTTCACTAGACCAGGGATAAGGCTAGGCCTTGTCCCGTTTCTAGTATCGTGCCGTTATGCCGCTGAAATTATCTAAAATATGTTAGAAAAATAAAAATGTCATTTTATTTAAAGAACGAACTGAATAGAAATTCATGTGTTAAAAATAAAATATATTATCAATAAAATATAATTTTTGACGTGGAAGTGAATAAAATAAAATATTCATTTACAAACCGGACGGTTTGTTTATGTACACCTATTTGAAGGACATTGATTGGGTCGATAATTTTGCACATCGCCCAACTGCACAAATAAAATCTATGTTTGATTGTTTGAAACCCCACACGGGTATTAGGATGAAATTTGAAGTTCACTCATCTTGATTGATTAAATATGTCGATCGATTGATTGACAGGCTGTTATAAGCGTTAGATATGTATATTTGATGCTTATACAGTGTAGTGCACTTTGATTGATGGTTGATTATTTTCAATGCTATTATATACATGTGTTGTATGAAAATCCATATAATTAACATTATATGGTGATTGATTGGGCCTCATTCCAATTTAGAAAATAAAGAATATTATAAAGTAAATGTTCATGTGTTGACTGTACTCATTCGTCGAGATTAGTCATGTGTTGAACGAAATAATTTAACAAAAATAATCACACGTGGACAGTACTCATTCGTTGAGATTAGTCGTTTGTTGACAAAAATGAATATTCATTTGTTGAATAGAATAAAGGAATATATAAAGCCGTGTTGATTAGAGATGCGCCATTTTGACGTAAACGATATTTATATCGATTTTATTCATTTTAAAATGAATAATGAAATGAAGTAAAAACGAATTTGAAATGAAATGAAGTAAAAACGATTTCGAAATGAAATGAAGTAAAAACGATTTCGAAATGAAATGAAGTAAAAACGATTTCGAAATGAAATGAATTGAAAATGATTTCGAAATGAATTGAATTGAAAACGATTTCGAAATGAATTGAATTGAAAACGATTTCTAAATGAATTGAATAGAAAACGAATTTGATTTCAATTGAATATATATAACGAATTGAATCGAATAGAAAACCACTTTGAATTGAATCGAATGGAAAACGAATTCGAATTGAATTTAAAACAAAGTGAAATGAATTCAAATTGAATTGAAACTTGAATTGAATAGAAATGAATTTTAAAACGAATTTATAAAGAAGAATTCAATTTTGCTTTGAATTGAAATGGAAGTTGAAATGAATTTTAAAACGAACTTATAAAGAAGAATTCAATTTTGCTTTGAATTGAAATGGAGGTTGAAATTGTTTTTGAAACGAATTCAAAACTATTTATAAAATTCGTTTTAAATAGAAGTCGATGGAATATATATATTATATATATAATATAATGGCCTGAATAGAACGTGCCGCGCCGCGGCAGTTCGCGAATTTCGACCATTTATTTCAAACGGACATTACGGGAGATCCGACCGTCGGATTCTCCTAAAACCAGAACCGTTGGGTTCGTATTGAAAAGAGATTTCTAACGAATATTCGAAATTTTAAATCTAACGGTTGGATTTGGAGATACGTCCAAATCAAATTCGAAAAAGGTCGCTGTAAGTGCAGTTCGATGGCCGTTGATGGAAATCGACTGTACGGGCCTTGATAAAATTATTAAAAATAGTAATAATTTGTGTAAAATCATAAGAAGTGATTTGAGAAAATTTGGGATGAAAAACTCCATATTTGAAAAGATAAAAATAGATTTTTATCAAAATGAACTAGTTTGAACTAAATTTAAAACCCGGTTTGTTTTTAAATAAATAAATTAGATTTAAAAAGGGGTTTTAAATAATCTGAATTCCTAATATATTTGAATTAAATTAAACTAGAATTTATTTGGGGGTTTATCGTGAACTGTGTTTTAAATAACACTAGTTCTTTAACCTGATAATAAATAGAATGTGATGGGTTTGTCGTGAACTGTGTTTTAAACAGCACTAGTTCTTTAACCCGATAATAAATAGAATGTGATATGGGTTTGTCGTGAACTGTGTTTTAAACAACACTAGTTCTTTAACCCGACAATAAATAGAATGTGATTTGGGTTTGTCGTGAACTGTGTTTTAAATAACACCTAGTTCTTTAACCCAGTAAAAGGAGTCTTGTTGAATCTGCAATTAGATTGAAATGTGCATTGATAATCTAAATTATCAAATTTTGAAAATAAGCGAGCATGGAGTATCACCAGTTTTGCTCCAAAGCGATAGTTAAATCTTTAATTAGATTTGAACGTGAAATGGTAATTAATTTTACCGATAACGCCGTGGTGTTAGATATGGAGTATTACCAGTTTTGCTTCATATGATGAATAGGTTGGGATTGGGAAATAAAATAAATAATTACTTCGACGTGGTTCGCTAATCTCGACTAGTTTGAAAAACCATAATTTGGTTTGAAATGACATCCAAAGGAAGATTAAAGGATAAATTTTAAAGAATTTATCTTGGATAAAATTAATGGGAACCTTTCCCAAAAGATGTGAATATTTAAATAACAGAATATTCAGAATTGGAATGAGGCGCATGTTGTGTTTGTGTAACATTTGTTTTCAATATACGCGGGTCGTTCGGAAAGTCCGGGTTTATACCCATTCTGAATAACCGATTCGACGATAGGTCGAAGATGAAGACGGTGGTCGAAGACCGGAAGTCTTCACATCGTTTGGATAATTACTGACGATCCTGACTGGGCTGTACACCCAAGAGGATGGAAATAGTTGGTGGTCGTCCAGACGTACTTAGAGATGGATGGATATGCGAGGAAAGTGCCTCCGGTTTCGTTCAGGCCCAGAACGGACTAGTAAATGGATTGTGTGTCTGACATTGGATTTGATTCTGTGTTGATTGATTTCTATTAAATATACATCTGTTTGGCGGCGGAGAATTTATTCTTTTGCTTAACGCCCTTCTATGAGACGTACGAGCTCAGAGGTTGTATATCGATGGACATCAATCGCATGGCATGAATTGCCTGTGTGGCACGCTAAGATGCAATGATCAAGGCTTCTGTTGAAAAGCAAAGTCTTGTGGTTGATGATCAAAGCACGCCTATGTGGCGGCTTTGTGTATAATGTGAATTCGCGAGCCTCACACCTCGGTATGAGTTAAAAACGGGGTACGGACTGCAGGGAGAGCACGACGTCTCTTTCTAGCTTTGGTGGTGTCAGTGACTTACCAGCCCTGACATTGATATACTTTTCACCTTTGTGGTTGTTGGATGAGGCGCCTCGATTATAGGTCTGTAATGACCGGGAAACGTGTGTTCAGGCATGATTAATCCTCTAACGTAAGTGAGGACCGGCCCTGAAGCATCCAGGGGTTGCCCAGAGTGCGTAGCCCTGGGACATTTGCTAGAGTGTCTCGAACGCGGAGAGGAGCTTGCCCCTTGCCTCGACTCATGACGGAAATCCAATTTCCAATACGTGTATTTCGGCTTTATTTGTAGAGCCTAGTATGGCGACATAGTGGGATGGGGCACTCATGCCGTCTATGATTTATATTTATGATTGAAATAGTTTTGACACTATACACTTATTATAGTATCAAATGATTTGTTTTAAACGTATCAAGCATGTTTGGCTGTTATAAGGTAAAACCCTATCCTCCGGCTTGCGTTGCATTGTGTGATGGGACCTGGGTCTTATAATAGCTTCATTTTTCGAAAAAGCATTGCGTTGTTTATTCTATGCACTGGTATTCTTGGGAGGAAACCCGTTCCGTGTTATACGGCGTGGTCCCTTGAATTACTCTCTTTTAAAGTAAAGCTTTAAATAACTGTTTTAGTTCTCACACCAGTCACATGACTGACCTGGAGTTTATTGTTTTAACCTAAACTCTGGGTGCCACTATTTTCCGCACGGGCAGCTAGTAGTTTTGGTTTTGCAGATTTATATTCACAGGATCCTGATTTACAGCTGGAATGATGCTCGGAAAGTTCTGTATCCGTGTATTACTTTCAGTTGTGCTTTGCATTATTTTCCGCTGCTATGTGATTTATTGTAATCTCTGATATTTATCAAATGTAATTTATTCGTTTATACTCTGTATATTCTTGTATCTGATGGAATTGTTGTAATAGCAATGAAATGTTCTTCCGTATGCGTTCATTTGTGTGTTGTTCTCAAAGTATCCGCTCTTTCCTTCACGGGGAAGTCACGGGTTCTTACAGTGGTATCAGAGCTTTGGTTTACAGAGCTCGAGAACAAGACACATTAGAACCATACGAAAGAATTTATCAGATATTGGATTAGTAATATCCAATTAGAATGACTCGTTAGAGATAGGATCAGTAGTATCCTAGAACGAGTGGGAAGAGTATATTTTTCAATTGAAAACAATTTTGTTTTGAAAATTTAAACCATTTTAAACGTATTTGATTATTTATTTATTTTGAATATGGACAATCGAGTATATAAAGGTTTTGCATATACGCGTCATGAACGTATATTCGATGTTTTAATATATTAGATAGATATAGAATCATACTCCAATGGCCCGAAGATGATTCTGATGATTGACTAGTCGTCATTAGTATTCATGTCCGAGTAACGAAGGTGTGATATCGATATATTTCCATTAGACCGGTGTGAGAACCAAAACTTATATAGCTAGAACACTTTGTTGTGAATTGGCATCAAAACATGATTTTTTGTATATATATCAAAATTTATGAATTTGAAACGTTAAATTCACTAATTGATTGATGTTTGTGTTGTTTGTTTATTTGTTTGATAATTTTTGAACCATTATGCCTAATTGAACCAAATATTGAACTGTATTGAGAATTGGTCGCATTTGCTTGCATATACATATACTTACATTGAACAGGTCATAGCAAGGAGGCTAGAGTAGAGAATAAAATTTGTTTGCCCGACAAATAGGTACATGTTTACTATAATTTACTATTTTGTTTGGGTGATGATGATTTTATGAGCCTATTGGCTAGCCGCTTGGCTTTTTCTTTTTCTTTTTTAGATTAGAAGGACCGGGGAAGCTATTTGAAATTCCCCGATGCTCTCGGTGCAGGGGAGGTTATGGCGAAATTTTTCGAAAATTTAGGGTGTTAGCCAAATTTTTGAAAATTTGGAAATTCTCAGAAACTGAAAAGTTGGAGAATGGAAGCCAGATCGAACGTAGAGTTGATTAATCAAACCACTTTCGACTTTGTTCCTTTTCGGGGATGAAAAGTTTGAAGTGGGGGAGATTGTAATAACCCGGAAATTCCGAGCCAGTTTAAAATTTTTATTTTGGCAATTTTAGCGAATTTTGAACATTTAAAATAGATTATTTTAAATAATATCGACAAGAAATTTATTTTGAATACATTTAGAACGTATATATTTATACGCGTCGTCGTTAGAATATAAATAATTATATTTAATTATAAATAGAATTGAAAATGGCGCGGTTGTTCGATAATTCGATTTCAAACTTCAATTGGATGTACCAGGTGCAAAATAATCCGGATTTTAGTGAAACCAAAATCATTAGGATCTAATTGATAGTATCTTTCCAACGAATCCGAAAAATCAAAATTTCATAGCGGAAATCAAAAGATATGTCCAGTTGAAAATTCGGAATAGTCGCTATGGAATTCAGGCCCTTAAAAATGGAAATTTTGCAAACGACCTCGGATTTCGACAAAACCAGTTTTGTTGGGTCCGTGATGTAAAATTATTGCTAGGTTTTAAATTTCATAATTTTTCGAATCAATTTGTGAGCGTGGCGAAGGAAAACGTGTTTGACCAGTTTCAGTTGATTTTAATCGACTGGAAAATGGCCATTTTTCCAACGGCCTCAGAATTCGACGAAACTAGTTTTGTTAGGACCGTATCGTCAATACGAAGCTAGAAAATATTTCTCTGGAATTTTTCGAGTTAGTATGTGACCCCGGTAAATTGAAATGCGCGTTCAAATTCAATATATAGAGTAATATGTTGTTTTTTAACGGAAACCGTTCGAAACGATCAAATCAGCTTGCGATACATATCCCATTGTGTTCGCAATGGGGTAAAAACGCAATGAGTGACAGGCGGTGGGCCGCGTTTCGAGTTCGTATGTAAAAGTCAACTCTTTGCAAAGTAAAATATTAATTAAATATAAACCCCTCTTATACATAACCCCCTCCCTTTTCCATCGTTCAGAAAACCCGACCCCCCCCCATTCTCAGAAAACCCGTCGCCCAACAGGCGGAGCCGCCACCTTCGTCGGCCAAGTCCGAACTCCGGCGAGCCTCTCCCCCACGCTGGCGCTCCCCTCCCCCTCTCGCTTTCCTCTATCCTCTGTGGAAAACCCCAATCCCCCAAAAAACCCCGACCTCGCGTCGTCCACCCTCAACAGCCACCGCCGATGGGCCTGTGCCATCGACGCCTCCTCGACCGTAGTCCCCTCTCGCCTCTCTCCTCCTCTTCTTCTTCTCTCCGGCGCCCAAATCAGCGAAGACCTAAACCCCTGTAACAACCCGTATTTTTGAATAACATGTTATAACATAAATGGAGGCAGAATTAAACTGTAAATTCTGAATCAAGGGAAACGGGCTATGCCATTGCGTTCGTCTCGGAAAAATACGCGAAATAGAGTCCGAGTTTTCGAAAATCGGAGTCCGTATGACCAAGATATGGCCTCGCGAAGTTTCATGAAAAATTCCCAAATTAAAGTATACTTAATTAAGTGAAATGGGTTGCGCAGAGAAATATATATATATTGATATATATATATATATATAATTGAAAATTAAATAAATAAATATTCAAAAATGTTCAAAACAGCGAATTGGGAGAGGGGAATAACCGAACCGGCCGATTTTTGAGGTCGACCCGAGTCCGCTGGGTCGACTAGGGGTTAATCCAGGGTGTTTGGCTGTCAACCCGTGGGCTGATTCACTCAAATGCTGATTTTGCATTTGAATGGTTCTCATGGTTCATCTTTAATCTAAAGGCCCTAGATGGTTCCTACACTTGACTTCTTCCCCAAGACATGCTTTGATGGCTTGGATTGAATCTAGGTTTAATCCTATGGCCTAAAACACTTGCCTAATCTATAAATAAGATCATAACCTACCCTAAATCATCATTATTCATTCATACAACTAAACTATGGCAAAATCAATCCTCTCATGGCCTCCACTCTCTTCATAAAATTCCTAAATAAATTCCTAAGTGATTTTCCATGCATACAAGTGTTTTCAAACTTGTATGAGCATCATTAGCTTGCATTCAAGTCAAGTTCATATATTTGCATCATAAAGAAAGAGTCTTGATCATTTTGGCTCAAGGGTTTTGCTTGCATTTTGGGTTTAATTGATTTCATAAGGGCTTTGTCATATTTTTGTGACTTCTTAAGCATTGTAAGCCCTATTCTACTTTCATACTTAAACTCTAAACTTAAATGTATGATATGCAAGTTTATTTGCAAGTTTATCATGTTGTGATATGCAAGTTTATATGCAAGTTTATCATGTTGTGATATGCAAGTTTATATGCAAGTATGCCAAGTTATGTTATGCAAGTTTGGGTTGAACATTTTGTTCATGCTATCTTGTTATGCAAGCTTATTTTGGGTTTATGAACATAAAGCTTTAAGCTTTATGCCAAAGGTTGCATTTTAGCAACATGTAAATTATCATATCTCTTATGATAACTTGCATGTGAGGCTAAATGCGAACTTATGGCCATCTCTACATGTCATTTAGCACCATGTATCACCAATATGCTAAGTTTGGTTTAATGCATGCTTTTGAGGCCTAAAAATGTAATATGCAAGTGTATGAACATATGAACATTTCATATGCCACCATGTTAAGCTTGTGGCTTCAATACCTTTATGTCATGATTATGCCAAGTTCCCTCTTTCTATCCTTTATGCGCTATTGCGATATGTAAGCGATGGGATTGTGTTTGGGGTTGGGTAAACTTAAAAGACATAAAACATAAGCTTGGGAATTTACCTATTAAGTTAGGTCTACCCATTGGGAATTTACCTATTAAGTTAGGTCTACCCAATTGCTTGAAAACTTGTAACATGTTTTGGAAACATGATGGACATGACACTTAGAAAAGATAAGTGTGGCCAACTCGAGGTTGGGTTGAGTTTGTAGCGTAAACCTACCCGGAACCGACCGGCTTAACTAGTTGCTACAAACAATAGGACCCAATGTGAGAAGTTGGTCATGTTGTACCTTGAACCCGAGGTTAGACCAAGTTGTGGTGTAAAGCTACTCGGACCCGCCCGGCTTAACTAGTAACCACAACAAGGTCTAATGTGAGAGGTTAAGGCGCATTAAATTAATTAATGCCTCGTGATTAGGGTTAAGTCATGGTCCAATTAATACTTAACCAATTTGGGCTTGGTAGATTAATCAGGGTTAAGTCGTGAACTCATCGTTACACTTAACCAAGTTAATCCAGGATTAGCAAGAGGGTTAAACCGTACTTAACCCACTAGAATAATCCTAGCAATGGGGGCCCACTCCAGCAGTAATCCCAAGTTAGTATCATCATGACCCTAGGGACTAGGCTAGGGTGGGGGCACGATTACTGGACTGGAGGTAAGTGACCAAAAGCGACGGTAGAGGGTACGCCGGTGTAGTTCCGGGCGGACTCTGGTCGTGCACATAGTCCGTAGCCGGAGAAAACATGCACGGGTACCAGTAGATCGGGACTGTACACTCATGTTCATGGTGTCCAAGGGTTGACACCCTAGGGCTTGATACACCCGAAGGGTGGACCCGGCACAGTTCGACTACAATTATGATTGGGCCGTATTGACACCAACACGTGACGAGTTAGGTTAGGGAGCCGATCGACTAGACCGTTTGGTTGGACCTTGTATTAGGGTCATTTCATGTTATTGGGCCAAAGCTTGGGCCAAGGGATCAATACTTGTTTATTCAAGTCATGTTAGTTTGCTAGTACAACGGTGGTGCAAAACCTTAATCCTGATTATGCGATGACACCTTTATCTACCTTGTTAGTTAATCATCGTGCTAGTATATTGTTATCCTTATGTTCATCCCTGCTGCTCATGCCAGTTAACTTTATCAGTTTACATTGATTGTAGTAGGGCTTACTCAGTCTTTTTGACTGACATGTTTTCTTTCGCCTCTTTTCTTCCGTTCCCCCCCCACCAGGTTCTCAGGGAGGGAATATTGGAGCTTAACTTGGATTTCGGATTGCTTGCTTGTGGGATTTCAGCTCATGTACGGTTTCGACACGAAGCTAGCTATGGTTACCACTTAATTGGGGATAGCACTTATTTATTTCAGTTTTTCAGTTGATGTTGTTTTATCTAGACTTGTTTATTTGGAAAGCTATGTTGTACCAGACTTGTTTTGAAATGTTTTGAAATCTTCCGCTGTTTTATCTATGTTATTTACTCTGTTTACATATATACATATGTTCTTGTTCTGCCTTGATATATCATTATGCATGTTTACCTGATTCAAACGCCCCTCCAAAGTCAGAGTGCTTGCAAGAGCCACCCTGGTGGAGGTGGGGTGTTACATTTGGTATCAGAGCATATGGTACGAGAAGGAACAAAAAGGCTTTTAGAAAACTTTTGGAAAACTATTTTCAAAACCAAGTATAAAGTATTTTCCAAAGAAAAGACTAGTTTATTTTAAAGGTTATTCCCCAAAAAGCCATTAGCAAAATTCCTTCGTTTTTCTCCATTCTGAATCTGTCTTTTTCTTTGTTTTCAGTATGGCCGATAACTTTGCTATTCCGGAGGGAGTACACGTACCTGTTTGGTATAGGAGACTTTTGGAGGCTAGGGCGACCGAAGCCGGCCCCGCAGATGTTCCTCCTCCTCCGGTAGTTAATGTTCCTCCTCCTCCTCCGGTGGTTAATGTTCCTCCTCCTCCTGTCGCTGAGGTTCCTCTTCCTCCTCCCCCTCAACATCCTCAAGTGGACTTCGCAAAGACTTGCAAAAATTTCAAAGCAATGGGTGGCAAGAACTTTCAAGGCACTGAGACTTTTGTAGAGGCCAGAAATTGGTTGAAAGAGACCAAGGATTTGTTTGCTATCTTTGGGTTAGACGATCGGAGGAAGCTCTTGTTGGAGGTTTGGCTTATGAAGGATGAAGCCGCTTATTGGTGGGAAGTCACCAATGGTACTAGGCATGTTGAGACTTGGGCCGATTTCAGGGCAAGGTTCATGCTTAAGTTTCTATCTTCTGCCGAGGAGAATCTGCAAATGGAGAGGTTCATAACTTTGAAACAAGGAGATATGTCTGTCAAAGAATATGTGAACAAGTTCAATCGGTTAGCTCGTTTTGGCTTGGATATGGTGAATACTCCTCAGAAGAAGGCTCTTCGTTTTGCTATAGGATTGAATGAGCCGTTGCAGGGATTGGCTATGTCACATATTCCCCATGGGGCCACGTTTGAGAGTTTGGTTGATATGGCGTTACTTCAGGGAGATGTCAAGAAAGAAACCAAGATGAATGATACTCAAGCCAAGAAGACTGATTCCCAGGGAAAAGGAAATCAGGGTAATCCAAGTGGTTAGAGCAGTCAAGGCAATCAGAACAAGAACAAGAGTCAAGGCAACAAGGGGAACAACAACAAGGGCAATAACAACAAGGGCAAGAACAACAAGGGGAAGTGCCATTATTGCGGTTCAGTTGGGCATCTTATTAAGGATTGTAAGAAGAGGAAAAGGAAGAATGGTGAATGCTTTTTCTGTGGTGAGACTGGACATTTCAGTAAGGATTGTCCGAGGAAGCAAGGGCAAGGCCAGGGTCAGACTCAGCGTGCCGGACCTTCAGGAGGGCAAGTTCATGCCCTCAATGTCGCTCCAGTTCCCGATCGAGGTAGTATTTCTGTTGAGAGCCTTGTATATATTTCTGATTTTCCAGTTCGTACCTTGTTTGATTCTGGTGCATCGCATAGCTTTATCTCATCTGATCTTGTTGATAGTTTGCACCTTAGTACTAGCTTGGTAGATGATCCCGTCTGTGTCTCAAATCCTATTGGGGTTCCGCCCATTTGTCTATGATATGTGGGGATTTGAGGATCTCTATACTGAGTGTAGAGTTCTTGGGCAGTGCTTATGTTCTTGGTTTTAGGGGATACGGATTGATATTGGGCATGGATTGGCTGTCCAGATATGGAGCCATTCTTGATTGTGAGCATAGGGTTGTGAGGCTCGTGACTCGCCTCGGAAACACCCTAGAGATTTCTTGTGATCCGAGAGATCCCGTCATGTTGTGCTATCTAGAATCACTCGACTCGTCAGTGGAAACTCTTCAGTCTGTGAGAGTGGTTCGAGAGTATCCGGATGTTTTCGATGAAGTTAGGGGGTTGCCCCCTAAGCGAGAGATTGATTTCCGCATTTATCTGGTGGATAATGCAAAGCCTGTTTCTTTGCCCGTTCGGCACATGGCTCCGCGTGAAAGGCGGGAGCTAAGTAAGCAAGTGAAAGAGTTGCTTGAGAAGAACTTCATTAGATGAAGTATATCTGAATGGGGAGCGCCTGTGGTATTTGCTACCAAGGCGGATGGTTCTCTCCGACTTTGCGTTGGCTATCGAGAGTTGAATAAGCTGACTAAGAAGAACAGACACCCGTTACCGAGGATTGATGATCTCTTTGACCAGCTTGTCGGTGCTTCTGTTTTCTCTCAGCTTGATCTTGCTACGGGGTTCCATCAGCTCAGGGTAGCTGAAGATAGTATAGACAAGACTGCGTTCAGAACTCCAGATGGATTCTTCGAATGGCTTGTCATGCCATTCGGCTTGACTAATGCACCCGCATATTTCGTGGACTTGATGAGTACGGTGTTCAGGGAGTTCTTGAACAAGTTTGTCGTGGTCTTCGTAGATGATATTCTGGTCTTCTCTAAGGATGAGGAAGAGCACGCAAGGCATCTCATGGAGGTGATGGATACGCTTAGAGCGCATCAGTTGAAGGCTAAGTTCTCCAAGTGTCACTTTTGGAGAAGGGAAGTTAGATTCCTTGGGCATATAGTATCTAAGCAAGGCTTAGCGGTGGATCCCGCTAAGGTAGTGGCAGTTCAGGATTGGAAGACTCCAAGGAATGCAACCGAAGTGAGAAGTTTTCTAGGTCTTGCGGGTTTTTACCAGAAGTTCATCAAGGACTTCGCAAAGATATCCGCTCCTCTCACTAAATTGACGAAGAAGAATTTAGTTTTTGCTTGGAGCATAGAATGCGAGCTTGCTTTTCAGAAGCTCAAGAGAGCCCTCACATCAGCACCTGTTCTAGCTTTGCCCGATGGAGGGAAGTTATTTACCGTATACACCGAGGCATGTGGCATGGGGTTAGGAGCTGTTCTTATGCAAGAAGGAAGAGTGATATGCTTTGGCGGTAGACAACTCAAAGTGAATGAGAAGAATTATCCCACTCATGACTTAGAGTTGACAGCAATAGTATATGCACTCAAGGCTTGGCACCATTATCTTCTGGGAGAAAGATTTGAGCTTTATACCGATCACAAGTCATTGAAGTATCTCTTTTCTCAGAAGGATCTGAATCTGAGGAAACAAAGATGGATGGAATTCTTGGCGTCCTACGATTTTGAGATATCTTATACCCCTGGCAAGGGGAATGTGGTAGCAGATGCATTGAGTAGAAGAAGGTTGACCCTAAGTCCTCTATTCGTTGAGATGAAGAATTTAGAGTATGTGGCAACCTTTGATTTCTCTTTGGCGATTGAGTCGATGACCGGTTGTTTAGCATCTCTGGAACTCAGACCTACCCTTCTTGATCAAGTTGGGGCTTCGCAGAGAGAAGACCCTCAGATAGTTGAGATTATGGATAAGCTAATTCGAGGAGAGACGTCTAGTCATCTCGCTCGATATTCTATTGATGACAAGGGTTGGCTGAGGAGAGACGGAAGGTTATGTGTTCCAATGGTAGAAGATCTAGTAAGAAGAGTTCTTGAGGAAGCGCATCGCTCTAAGTTGACTATACATCCGGGCGAAGATAAGATGTATAAAGATATGAAGCTCATTTTCTTTTGGCTTGGGATGAAGAAGGATGTGGCAGAATTTGTCTCTAGATGTATCATTTGCCAGCAAGTTAAGGCCGAGTCGAAGAAGCCCGGCGGGCTATTGCATCCTCAAGACGTTCCACTATGGAAGTGGGAGAGTATTTCCATGGATTTTATCGATGGGCTACCAAGGTCAAGGAAAGGGAATACGAGCATTTGGGTTATTGTGGATAGACTTACGAAGAGTGCTCATTTCATTCCGGTGAAGAGCAAGAGGACCGCATCTTGGCTAGCGTCTGTATATCTTCGTGAGATTGTGAGACTACATGGAGTCCCTTCTAGTATAGTCAGTGACCGTGACCCAATCTTTACAAGTCAATTCTGGAATAGCTTGCAAGAAGCTGTGGGCACAAGGTTGAATCTAAGTACGGCTTATCACCCACAGACGGATGGTCAAACCGAAAGGGTGAATAGGGTACTCGAGGATCTGTTGAGGCTTTGTATTCTGGATTTTGGTGGTACTTGGGAAGACCATCTTCCTCTTGTTGATTTTGCATATAATAACAGTTATCAGGCAAGCATAGGGATGGCACCATTTGAAGCTTTATATGGGAGGCCGTGCAAGTCGCCTACATGTTGGTGGGAGACTACAGATGAGCTTATACTTGGGCCTGATATGATCAGAGATACATCCGAGAAGATCGAGTTGATTCAGAGACGGATGAAAGCGGCCCAAGACCGACAGAAATCCTATGCTGATAAGCGAAGAACGGATTTGGAGTTTGATGTTGGGGATATGGTTTTCGTGAAGGTTTCTCCTTTGCGGAATGTGGTCCGATTTGGAGCTGTTGGGAAGTTGGCACCGAGGTTTGTTGGACCATTCCCTATTATAGAGAGGATCGGGCAGATGGCTTATAGAGTGAAGTTGCCTGAGAAGCTTGCTGGAGTACACGATGTTTTTCATGTCTCGCATCTCCGGAAGTGTTTATATGAATCAGCAGAGGTTGTTGAGCCAAGTGTTCTAAAAGATGTAGAAGTGGAGAAAGAGGCTACCTTGAGGAGAGCTCCGATTCGTATCTTGGGGACGGAGACCAAGAAGCTAAGGAATCGAGAGGTCAAATTGGTGAAGGTTCAATGGGGTGAAGCCGAAGAAGACGCAACTTGGGAAACCGAGCAGAAGATGCGTGGGCTTTATCCATTCCTTTTTGAGGGTACACTCTCAATCTCTTTTCTTTGTTATCATATCTGTCTCTTTGCTATCCATGTTTATCTAGTTTATCATGTTAATCTTGTCATGAGAACCTTAGGTAGAAACCCTTTGGATGAAACATGTGTTTGAAACATGTTATGCTTGATGGTTGCAAGTGGTTGCAAGTGTTTGCAAGTGGATACTCGTGGATGCATAATACACGTTAGGCACTAAGATCGGCTCACACACTTTCATACCGCATATGCATGAGTGTTTATGCTTATTCATGGATGAAAACTTGTTATGCTATCACGTGGATGTTGCATATGGATGAATGTTATGTGCACTCATGTAGAGATTATAAATTATGTTAGGAATTTGCATACATATGGACTCATTTCACTAACATATTTTGCATTAAGGGGGTTTACTGAATCAGTAACCTCCTGATTTTCGCATTAGATAAGTACATATACACACACCTTTGCATATGATCATACAACATTTAGAACCTTTTAAGGACAATGATTGCTCGTGGATGATGTTTTGAGTAGATGGATGATGGATGGTAGGATACGTTCTTCCTAACTTGGAGATTTCGGGGACGAAATCCTTTAAGGAGGGAAGAATGTAACAACCCGTATTTTTGAATAAAATGTTATAACATAAATGGAGGCAGAATTAAACTGTAAAATCTGAATCAAGGGAAACGGGCTATGCCATTGCGTTCGTCTCGGAAAAATACGCGAAATAGAGTCCGAGTTTTTGAAAATCGGAGTCCGTATGACCAAGATATGGTCTCGCGAAGTTTCACGAAAAATTCCCAAATTAAAGTATACTTAATTAAGTGCAATGGGTTGCGCAGAAAAATCTATATATTGATATATATATATAATTGAAAATTAAATAAATAAATATGCAAAAATTTTCAAAACAGCGAATTGGGAGAGGGGAATAACCGAACCGGCCGATTTTTGAGGTCGACCCGAGTCCGCTGGGTCGACTAGGGGTTAATCCAGGGTGTTTGGCTGTCAACCCGTGGGCCGATTCGCTCAAATGCAGATTTTGCATTTGAATGGTTCTCATGGTTCATCTTTAATCTAAAGGCCCTAGATGGTTCCTACACTTGACTTCTTCCCCAAGACATGCTTTGATGGCTTGGATTGAATCTAGGTTTAATCCTATGGCCTAAAACACTTGCCTAATCTATATATAAGACCCTAACCTACCCTAAATCATCATTATTCATTCATACAACTAAACTATGGCAAAATCAATCCTCTCATGGCCTCCACTCTCTTCATAAAATTCCTAAATAAATTCCTAAGTGATTTTCCATGCATACAAGTGTTTTCAAACTTGTATGAGCATCATTAGCTTGCATTCAAGTGAAGTTTATATATTTGCATCATAAAGAAAGAGTCTTGATCATTTTGGCTCAAGGGTTTTGCTTGCATTTAGGGTTTAATTGATTTCATAAGGGCTTTGTCATATTTTTGTGACTTCTTAAGCATTGTAAGCCCTATTCTACTTTCATACTTAAACTCTAAATTTAAATGTATGATATGCAAGTTTATATGCAAGTTTATCATGTTGTGATATGCAAGTTTATCATGTTGTGATATGCAAGTTTATATGCAAGTTTATCATGTTGTGATATGCAAGTTTATATGCAAGTTTATCATGTTGTGATATGCAAGTTTATATGCAAGTATGCCAAGTTATGTTATGCAAGTTTGGGTTGAACATTTTGTTCAGGCTATCATGTTATGCAAGCATATTTTGGGTTTATGAACATAAAGCTTTAAGCTTTATGCCAAAGGTTGCATTTTAGCAACATGGAAGTTATCATATCTCTTATGATAACTTGCATGTGAGGCTAAATGCGAACTTATGGCCATCTCTACATGTCATTTAGCACCATGTATCACCCATATGCTAAGTTTGGTTTTATGCATGCTTTTGAGGTCTAAAAATGTAATATGCAAGTGTATGAACATATGAACATTTCATATGCCACCATGTTAAGCTTGTGGCTTCAATACCTTTATGTCATGATTATGCCAAGTTCCCTCTTTCTATACTTTATGCGCTATTGCGATATGTAAGCGATGGGATTGCGTTTGGGGTTGGGTAAACTTAAAAGACATAAAACATAAGCTTGGGAATTTACCTATTAAGTTAGGTCTACCCATTGGGAATTTACCTATTAAGTTAGGTCTACCCAATTGCTTGAAAACTTGTAACATGTTTTGGAAACATGATGGACATGACACTTAGAAAAGATAAGTGTGGCCAACTCGAGGTTGGGTTGAGTTTGTAGCGTAAACCTACCCGGAACCGACCGGCTTAACTAGTTGCTACAAACAATAGGACCCAATGTGAGAAGTTGGTCATGTTGTACCTTGAACCCGAGGTTAGACCAAGTTGTGGTGTAAAGCTACCCGGACCCGCCCGGCTTAACTAGTAACCACAACAAGGTCTAATGTGAGAGGTTAAGGCGCATTAAATTAATTAATGCCTCGTGATTAGGGTTAAGTCATGGTCCACTTAATACTTAACCAATTTGGGCTTGGTAGATTAATCGGGGTTAAGTCGTGAACTCATCGTTACACTTAACCAAGTTAATCCAGGATTAGCAAGAGGGTTAAGCCGTACTTAACCCACTAGAAAAATCCTAGCAATGGGGCCCACTCCAGCAGTAATCCCAAGTTAGTATCATCATGACCCTAGGGACTAGGCTAGGGTGGGGGCACGATTACTGGACTAGAGGTAAGTGACCAAAAGCGACGGCAGAGGGTACGCCGGTGTAGTTCCGGGCGGACTCTGGTCGTGCACATAGTCCGTAGCCGGAGAAAACATGCACGGGTACCAGTAGATCGGGACTGTGCACTCATGTTCATGGTGTCTAGGGGTTGACACCCTAGGGCTTGATACACCCGAAGGGTGGACCCGGCACAGTTCGACTACAATTATGATTGGGCCGTATTGACACCAACACGTGAGGAGTTAGGCTTAGGGAGCCGATCGACTAGACCGTTTGGTTGGACCTTGTATTAGGGTCATTTCATGTTATTGGGCCAAAGCTTGGGCCAAGGGATCAATACTTGTTTATTCAAGTCATGTTAGTTTGCTAGTACACCTGTGGTGCAAAACCTTAATCCTGATTATGCGATGACACCTTTATCTACCTTGTTAGTTAATCATCATGCTAGTATATTGTTATCCTTATGTTCATCCCTGCTGCTCATGCCAGTTAACTTTATCAGTTTACATTGATTGTAGTAGGGCTTACTCAGTCTTTTTGACTGACCTATTTTCTTTCGCCTCTTTTCTTCCGTTCCCCCCCCCAGGTTCTCAGGGAGGGAATACTGGAGCTTAGCTTTGATTTCGGATTGCTTGCTTGTGGGATTTCAGCTCATGTACGGTTTCGACATGAAGCTAGCTATGGTTACCATTTAATTGGGGATAGCACTTATTTATTTCAGTTTTTCAGTTGATGTTGTTTTATCTAGACTTGTTTATTTGGAAAGCTATGCTGTACCAGACTTGTTTTGAAATGTTTTGAAATCTTCCGCTGTTTTATCTATGTTATTTACTCTGTTTACATATATACATATGTTCTTGTTCTGCCTTGATATATCATTATGCATGTTTACCTGATTCAAACGCCCCTCCAAAGTCAGAGTGCTTGCAAGAGCCACCCTGGTGGAGGTGGGGTGTTACAACCCCCCACCCCCGATGCACCAGTTCTTCGACGCGCTGCCGGACCTCGCCCCCTACTGCAGCCATTTCGGCGAACCTTAGCAAAGCCCCCTCTTCAAATCAAAGTAAGTTTTGTTTTTTTATTTATATATTTACATATATGTTAATTTCAGTTTTTTTTAGTATTTAAATCAGTTTTCGTTTAAATATTATTTACATAGAAGAATACGATTTTATAAGTAGAAAAATATGATTTTTATATTTTTAAATTATTAAAAATATGATTTTTATATTTTTAAAGTATTAAAAATATAATCTTTACTATATAAAAGATGTAAGGATATGAATTTTGTTTATGTAGAGAATTAAAAATATAATTTTTACATGATGGGAATATTAGAAATATCATCTTTATATGTGTGGAGAAATAAAAATGTGATTTTTATAATGTTATATTTTTATAAAGGCAAAATCTTTATTTTTATAAAGGCGAAGGCGAAATCTTTATTTTTATATATTTTTATAAAAGCGAAATCTTTATTTTTATAAAGGCGAAATCTTTATTTTTATAAAGGCGAAATCTATATTTTTATAAAGGCGAAATATATATTTTTGAAATGGGATTTTTATATATTGTATAGCATAGTAAAAATTCGATTTTTATATATTGTATAGCAAGGTAAAAATTAGATTTTTATATATTGGACAACGAAGTAAAAATTCGATTTTGCCATATGTAGTGGCTACGGGCAACGAAGAAGACAAAAAGGCGAGAACAACGAAGATTTCTATCAAAGAAGAGTCAAGAGTATTGGATAGCTTTCGGTGAGAATTTCTCACCTTTCAATTTCATTTTCTAATTATATATATACTAGGATGCAGACGGTGCTTAGTAGCACCCGACACAATCGTCCACAGACCATGGACTTGTTTGTTTGGTTTCATAAATTAGTTAGAAGATTTGATTTGAATTTGGTTGTTTGGTGAATTTGATTGATATGTGAATGGCGTGGGCCTTCACTAGACCGGGGATAAGGCTAGGCCTCGTCCCGTTTCTAGTATCGTACCGTTATGCCGCCGAAATTTTCTAAAGTATGTTAGAAAAATAAAAATGTCATTTTATTTAAAGAACGAACTGAATAGAAATTCATATGTTAAAAATAAAATATATTATCAATAAAATATAATTTTTGACGTGGAAGTGAATAAAATAAAATATTCATTTACAAACCGGACGGTTTGTTTATGTACACCTATTTGAAGGACACTGATTGGGTCGATAAATTTTGCACATCGCCCAACTGCACAAATAAAATCTATGTTTGATTGTTTGAAACCCCACACGGGTATTGGGATGAAATTTGAAGTTCACTCATCCAGATTGATTAAATATGTCGATCGATTGATTGACAGGCTGTTATAAGCGTTAGATATCTATATTTGATGCTTATACAGTGTAGTGCACTTTGGTTGATGGTTGATTATTTTCAATGCTATTATATACATGTGTTGTATGAAAATCCATATAATTAACATTATATGGTGATTGATTGGGCCTCATTCCAATTTAGAAAATAAAGAATATTATAAAGTAAATGTTCATGTGTTGACTGTACTCATTCGTTGAGATTAGTCATGTGTTGAACGAAATAATTTAACAAAAATAATCACACGTGGACAGTACTCATTCGTTGAGATTAGTCGTGTGTTGACAAAAATGAATATTCATTTGTTGAATAGAATAAAAGAATATATAAAGCCGTGTTGATTAGAGATGCTCAATTTTGACGTAAACGATATTTATATCGATTTTATTCATTTTAAAATGAATAATGAAATGAAGTAAAAAGGATTTCGAAATGAAATGAAGTAAAAACGATTTCGAAATGAAATGAAGTAAAAACGATTTCGAAATGAAATGAATTGAAAACGATTTCGAAATGAATTGAATTGAAAACGATTTCGAAATTAATTGAATTGAAAACGATTTCGAAATGAATTGAATAGAAAACGAATTTGATTTCAATTGAATATATATAACGAATTGAATCGAATAGAAAACCACTTTGAATTGAATCGAATGGAAAACGAATTCGAATTGAATTTAAAACGAAGTGAAATGAATTCAAATTGAATTGAAACTTGAATTGAATAGAAATGAATTTTAAAACGAATTTATAAAGAAGAATTCAATTTTGCTTTGAATTGAAATGGAAGTTGAAATGAATTTTAAAACGAATTTATAAAGAAGAATTCAATTTTGCTTTGAATTGAAATGGAGGTTGAAATTGTTTTTGAAACGAATTCAAAACGATTTATAAAATTCGTTTTAAATAGAAGTCGACGGAATATATATATTATATATATAATATAATGGCCTGAATAGAACGCGCCGTGCCGCGGTAGTTCGCGAATTTCGACCATTTATTTCAAACGGACATTACGGGAGATCCGACCGTCGGATTCTCCTAAAACCGGAACCGTTGGGTTCGTATCGAAAAGAGCTTTCTAACGAATATTCGAAATTTGAAATCTAACAGTTGGATTTGGAGATACGTCCAAATCAAATTCGAAAAAGGTCGCTGTAAGTGAAAGTTCGATGGCCGTTGATGGAAATCGACTGTACGGGCCTTGATAAAATTATTAAAAATAGTAATAATTTGTGTAAAATCATAAGAAGTGATTTGAGAAAATTTGGGATGAAAAACTCCATATTTGAAAAGATAATAATAGATTTTTATCAAAATGAACTAGTTTGAACTAAATTTAAAACCCGGTTTTTTTTTAAATAAATAAATTAGATTTAAAAAGGGGTTTTAAATAATCGAAATTCCTAATATATTTGAATTAAATTAAACTAGAATTGATTTGTGGGTTTATCGTGAACTGTGTTTTAAATAACACTAGTTCTTTAACCCGATAATAAATAGAATGTGATATGGGTTTGTCGTGAACTGTGTTTTAAACAACACTAGTTCTTTAACCCGATAATAAATAGAATGTGATATGGGTTTGTCGTGAACTGTGTTTTAAACAACACTAGTTCTTTAACCCGATAATAAATAGAATGTGATATGGGTTTGTCGTGAAATGTGTTTTAAACAACACTAGTTCTTTAACCCGGCGATAAATAGAATGTGATTTGGGTTTGTCGTGAACTGTGTTTTAAATAACAGCTAGTTCTTTAACCCAGTAAAAGGAGTCTTGTTGAATCTGCAATTAGATTGAAATATGCATTGATAATCTAAATTATAAATTTTGAAAATAAGCTAGCATGGAGTATCACCAGTTTTTCTCCAAAGCGATAGTTAAATCTTTAATTAGATTTGAACGTGAAATGGTAATTAATTTTACCGATAACGCCGTGGTGTTAGATATGGAGTATTACCTGTTTTGCTTCATGGGATGAATAGGTTGGGATTGGGAAATAAAATAAATAATTACTTCGATGTGGTTCGCTAATCTCGACTAGTTTGAAAAACCATAATTTGGTTTGAAATGACATCCAAAGGAAGATTAAAGGATAAATTTTAAAGAATTTATCTTGGATAAAATTAATGGGAACCTTTCCCAAAAGATGTGAATATTTAAATAACAGAATATTCAGAATTGGAATGAGGCGTATGTTGTGTTTGTGTAACATTTGTTTTCAAAATACGCGGGTCGTTCGGAAAGTCCGGGTTTATACCCATTCTGAATAACCGATTCGACGATAGGTCGAAGATGAAGACGGTGGTCGAAGACCAGAAGTCTTCACATCGTTTGGATAATTACTGACGATCCTGATTGTGTTGTACACCCAAGAGGATGGAAATAGTTGGTGGTCGTCCAGACGTACTTGGAGATGGATGGATATGCAAGGAAAGTGCCTCCAGTTTCGTTCAGGCCCAGAACGGACTAGTTAATGGATTGTGTGTCTAACATTGGATTTTATTCTGTGTTGATTGCTTTCTATTAAATATACATCTGTTTGGCAGCGGAGAATTTATTCTTTTGCTTAACGCCCTTCTCTGAGACGTACGAGCTCAGAGGTTGTATATCGATGGACATCAATCGCATGGCATGAATTGCCTGTGTGGCACGCTAAGATGCAATGATCAAGGCTTCTGTTGAAAAGCAAAGTCTTGTGGTTGATGATCCAAGCACGCCTACGTGGCAGCTTTGTGTATAACGTGAATTCGCGAGCCTCACACCTCGGTATGAGTTAAAAACGGGATACGGACTGCAGGGAGAGCACGACGTTTCTTTCTAGCTTTGGTGGTGTCAGTGGCTTACCAGCCCTGACATTGATATACTTTTCACCTTTGTGGTTGTTGGATGAGGCACCTCGATTATAGGTCTGTAAGGACCGGGAAACGTCTGTTTAGGCATAATTAATCCTCTAACGTAAGTGAGGACAGGCCCTGAAGCATCCAGGGGTTGCCTAGAGTGCGTAGCCCTGGGACATTTGCTAGAGTGTCTCGAACGCAGAGAGGAGCTTGCCCCTTGCCTCGACTCATGACGGAAATCCAATTTCCAATACGTGTATTTCGGCTTTATTTGTAGAGCCTAGTATGGCGACATAGTGGGATGGGGCACTCATGCCGTCTATGATTTATATTTATGATTGAAATTGTTTTGACACTATACACTTATTATAGTATCAAATGATTTGTTTTAAACGTATCAAGCATGTTTGGCTGTTATAAGGTAAAACCCTATCCTCCGGCTTGCGTTGCATTGTGTGATGGGACCTGGGTCTTATAATAGCTTCATTTTTCGAAAAAGCATTGCGTTATTTATTCTATGCACTGGTATTCTTGGGAGGAAACCCGTTCCGTGTTATACGGCGTGGTCCCTTGAATTACTCTTTTTAAAGTAAAGCTTTAAATAACTGTTTTAGTTCTCACACTAGTCACATGACTGACCTGGAGTTTATTGTTTTAACCTAAACTCTGGGTGCCCCTATTTTCCGCACGGGCAGCTAGTAGTTTTGGTTTTGCAGATTTATATTCACAGGATCCTGATTTACAGCTGGAATGATGCTCGGAAAGCTCTGTATCCGTGTATTACTTTCAGTTGTGCTTTGCATTATTTTCCGCTGCTATGTAATTTATTGTAATCTCTAATATTTATCAATGTAATTTATTCGTTTATACTCTGTATATTCTTGTATCTGATGGAATTGTTGTAATAGCAATGAAATGTTCTTCCGTATGCGTTCATTTGTGTGTTGTTCTCAAAGTATCCGCTCCTTCCTTCACGGGGAAGTCACGGGTTCTTACACCGGAAGTGTTCAGAAAAGTATGGGGAGCTTGGATGGTCATCCGGTTCAGATCGGAGGTGCCCCCGTGCTGCGGCTCGGAGAAGTAAGGAGGTTCATGGAAATGTGCACGGTTCGGGTCAGATGTTCGGTTCGGTTTGGAGGTACCGAACCGACCCGGTTCGTCTTGCTCGACCTGAACGGGTCTGTGGTGATTGTCCTGCTGCATTCCACTTCGGAGCTGTGTCATTGTATTTCCTATCCGAACCGGAGCAGATATTGGGTGTGGTAGGCCTGTGCTTCTAGTGACATTTCCATCCAAAACGTTAAGTGTTGAAGCTGCAAGTTGTTGAGGGGGATTTCCCCTGAGTTCTCTCGGAGCTTGCTCATCGGTTCGGATCGGGTCCGAACCGATCCGGTTCTCTGCTCCTGCTAGGGCTGATTCAATGTTATTTCCAGTGATTTGTGCATTGCCACTCGGCCTTCCTTCCATTTGAGCGAATAATTGGTCGATCGTCTCCTGTTGTTTGCGGAGGAGATCATCTTGCCGTGCCATTTGAGTTCTCAATTCAGCGAGAACGCCATCCATTTCATCTTTGGTTAAGTATGCTGAGGGATTTTCATGAGAGGAAGCCTCTTGGCTTGCCTCGTTCCTTGTGCCTTCAGTGCCAACATCCTCAGCACGAGAGAAGGTTCCGTCTTTCTTTCGCTTGACCATTGATCCAATAGCCAAATAATCCGCTTCCGTTCGAGCTAGTAGAAGAAGTTGTATCGTGTGCCCCCCTACCTGGCGTGCCAAAATGTTAGACCAAAAATTGGCACTAACATCCAAATGCTATGTGAAATCCTTAAAGTCGCAAATAACAGAGAATAAATGCAGAAAAAGAAGTAAAATAATAGGAGACACACGAGATTTTTATTGTGGTTCGGCTCAATCCAAGCCTACGTCCACTTTATAGTTTCTTAAATCCTAAGAAAACTATTACAATGCTGTTTGATTGCGGTTTATACACGAAATCCTCGTGTTTAGAATATGAAAGAGGAGATTAGAGGTTGAATTATACACGATAACCTCATGTTAAAGTGATTAGAGTCGACCTCCTTGCTGTTGCGAAGCAATGGTGGAAGCTAATGTGAGTGAGAGCTGAAAAAGCTCCCTCGAAATGACCATATGATGGTGTATTTATAGGCGTAGAGAAGCTGCTGGGAGTCCTGGATCGGATCGGATCGGAGGGGCACGTGGCATGTGGAGAGGCCATCTCGGAGATAGTGGAGAACGTGGTCTTCAGATCGTGCTAGGACAGGTGTAAGCCAAACCAAAGCAAATCCTGATTGGTTTGTCATCGAGTGCAGGGCATAAGCCATACTCGAGTTTTATTGAGTTCCTTAGCCAAATCCTGACAAAACAATAAGCCGTCCCAAAGTATAGTCCATACTTAAGAATCCAAGTGAGTACAATCCATACTCACGTCGAGATAGAGCTATGCTTGCCAAAACCTGACAAGACAGTCTGTCCCTAGGCATAATCCATGCTTAGGGGTCCGAGATAAGTATAAGCCATACTTTAGTTGAGATTGAGAATCCTTCCACAACCTGACAAGATACTTAAATTGCCAAAAATAATCCATGCTCGGAAAATCCTTCCTTATTCAATTCAAAGTACAAAACCAAAGCAAATCCTGATTGGTTTGTCATCGAGTGCAGAGCACGATTTGGAGCTAAATCCTAACCCCGAACGTGTGTACTCCGATTTAGCCAATCGGAAAACCTAAAGAAAGTAAAGAGTCATATCTTAAATCCTAAGAAATGCTGAAAACGCAGAGTGATCCAATCCAGATCAGTTGATGATGAGCCGTTGGGAGCTCGTTCCAGGGTCATTCCCTCTCCTGGGAGTAGGTGATGGCAGCGCGGGTGCAGGCGCTGTAGGTTGTTTCACATACTCGTGTAGCTCTCCACGTCTAACCCGTTCCTCAATTAAGTCTCGCAAGTGCCTACAGTCATTTGTGTCATGACCGTCCATATCATGAAATATGCAATGTCTTCCAGAGTCACGTTCTCTCTGGGATGGCTCCCGCTTGGGAGGCTTTGGATAGGAGACGTCACCGTTTGTGTTCATGTAGATGACGGTCAGCGACGAGTTGAGCTCAGTGTATTTTTCATATCTGGGCCCTCTCCGGGGCTGAGCGTTGCGGTCATTCTTGAAAGCAGCTTTCCCTTTGCCTTTACCAGAATAAGACGGTTCTCCGTCTTTGAACATGTTAAGATCGAGACTTTTCTTTTCGGACGTTGCGTCTTCTTCACGCAAAAACCTATCCGATTCAAGATAGAATTCGCTGAGATTCCTTGGTTGGTCTCGGTACAAGGATTTTTTGAACTCCGAGTTGTCTAGAACACCTGATACTGCCGCCATCAATACCATAGATGGCTCAGGTCGATCAACTGATGCTGCTGCAACGTTGAACCTTTCCAGAAATGATCGCAGAGTTTCTTTAGGCCTCTGCTTGATTGTAGTGAGCGACATTACATTCTTGTGTCGAGCGATGTGGACCCAAAATTGTTCAATAAAGCGAGCGACCAACATGTTTCAGCTGGTTATCGATTCAGATTCCAGCTGCCGAATCCACATAGCAGCAATATCAGTCAAGAAGAGAGGGAAGCATTTTTCCATGACGTTTTCCGACGCCAATTGAACTTCCATATGACGTTTGTAGCGCATCAAGTGCACGGTAGGATCCGTCCTGCCGTTGTTGTGCTTCAGCTGTGGGAGTTCGAAATCTGGGGGATAGCGAGAATTCCTGATTTCCTGTGTGAATGGATTGTGATTGACATCATCCATGTCATTCTGATAAGAGCGGCCTCTCGAGAGGCGTTCAATGAGGTTGGCGAGCCGATCGCCTTCAAAGAGTTGTTGCAAGCTGCTAAGATCAGAAGTGGTGCCCCCAACGTTGAGTCCAGAAGAGTTCAGAAAAGTATGGGGAGCTTGGAAGGTCATCAGGTTTGGATCGGGGGTGCCCCCGTGCTGCGGCTCGGAGAAGTGAGGAGGTTCGTGGAAATGTGCACGGTTCGGGTCAGATGTTCGGTTCGGGTTGGAGGTACCGAACCGACCCGGTTCGTCTTGCTCGACCTGAACGGGTCTGTTTTAATTGTCCTGCTGCATTCCACTTCGGAGCTATGTCATTGTATTTCCTGTCCGAACCGGAGCAGATATTGGGCGTGGTAGGCCTGTGCTTCTAGTGACGTTTCCGTCCAAAACGTTAAGTGTTGAAGCTGCAAGTTGTTGAGGGGGATTTCCCCTGAGTTCTCTCGGAGCTTGCTCATCGGTTCGGATCGGGTCCGAACCGATCCGGTTCTCTGCTCCTGCTGGGGCTGATTCAATGTTATTTCCAATGATTTGTGCATTGCCGCTCGGCCTTCCTTCCATCCGAGCGAAGAATTGATCGATCGTCTCCTGTTGTTTGCGGAGGAGATCATCTTGCCTTGCCATTTGAGTTCTCAATTCAGCGAGAACGCCATCCATTTCATCTCTGGTTATGTATGCTGATGGATTTTCATGAGAGGAAGCCTCCTGGCTTGCCTCGTTCCTTGTGCCTTCAGTGCCAACATCCTCAGCACGAGAGAAGGTTCCGTCTTTCTTTCGCTTGACCATTGATCCAATAGTCAAATAATCCGCTTCCGTTCGAGCTAGTAGAAGAAGTTGTATCGTGTGCCCCCCACCTGGCGCGCCAAAATGTTAGACCAAAAATTGGCACTAACACCCAAATGCTATGTGAAATCCTTACAGTCGCAAATCACAGAGAATAAATGCAGAAAAAGCAGTAAAATAATAGGAGACACACGAGATTTTTATAGTGGTTCGGCTCAATCCAAGCCTATGTCCACTTTATAGTTTCTTAAATCCTAAGAAAACTATTACAATGTTGTTTGATTGCGGTTTATACACGAAATCCTCGTGTTTGCAATATGAAAGAGGAGATTAGAGGTTGAATTATACACGATAACCTCGTGTTAAAGTGATTAGAGTTGACCTCCTTGCTGTTGCGAAGCAATGGTGGAAGCCAATGTGAGTGAGAGCTGAAAAAGCTCCCTCGAAATGACCATATGATGGTGTATTTATAGGCATAGAGAAGCTGCTGGGAGTCCTGGATCGGATCGGATCGGAGGGGCACGTGGCATGTGGAGAAGCCATCTCGGAGATAGTGGAGAACGTGGTCTTCAGATCGTGCTAGGACAGGTGTAAGCCAAACCAAAGCAAATCCTGATCGGTTTGTCATCGAGTGCAGAGCATAAGCCATACTCGAGTTTTATTGAGTTCCTTAGCCAAATCCTGACAAAACAATAAGTCGTCCCAAAGTATAGTCCATACTTAAGAATCCAAGTGAGTACAATCCATACTCACGTCGAGATAGAGCTATGCTTGCCAAAACCTGACAAGACAGTCTGTCCCTAGGCATAATCCATGCTTAGGGGTCCGAGATAAGTATAAGCCATACTTTAGTTGAGATTGAGAATCCTTCCACAACCTGACAAGATACTTAAATTGCCAAACATAATCCATGCTCGGAAAATCCTTCCTTATTCAATTCAAAGTACAAAACCAAAGCAAATCCTGATTGGTTTGTCATCGAGTGCAGAGCACGATTTGGAGCTAAATCCTAACCCCGAACGTGTGTACTCCGATTTAGCCAATCGGAAAACCTAAAGAAAGTAAAGAGTCATATCTTAAATCCTAAGAAATGCTGAAAACGCAGAGTGATCCAATCCAGATCAGTTGATGATGAGCCGTTGGGAGCTCGTTCCAGGGTCATTCCCTCTCCTGGGAGTAGGTGATGGCAGCGCGGGTGCAGGCGCTGTAGGTTGTTTCACATACTCGTGTAGCTCTCCACGTCTAACCCGTTCCTCAATTAAGTCTCGCAAGTGCCTACAGTCATTTGTGTCATGACCGTCCATATCATGAAATATGCAATGTCTTCCAGAGTCACGTTCTCTCTGGGATGGCTCCCGCTTGGGAGGCTTTGGATAGGAGACGTCACCGTTTGTGTTCATGTAGATGACGGTCAGCGACGAGTTGAGCTCAGTGTATTTTTCATATCTGGGCCCTCTCCGGGGCTGAGCGTTGCGGTCATTCTTGAAAGCAGCTTTCCCTTTGCCTTTACCAGAATAAGACGGTTCTCCGTCTTTGAACATGTTAAGATCGAGACTTTTCTTTTCGGACGTTGCGTCTTCTTCACGCAAAAACCTATCCGATTCAAGATAGAATTCGCTGAGATTCCTTGGTTGGTCTCGGTACAAGGATTTTTTGAACTCCGAGTTGTCTAGAACACCTGATACTGCCGCCATCAATACCATAGATGGCTCAGGTCGATCAACTGATGCTGCTGCAACGTTGAACCTTTCCAGAAATGATCGCAGAGTTTCTTTAGGCCTCTGCTTGATTGTAGTGAGCGACATTACATTCTTGTGTCGAGCGATGTGGACCCAAAATTGTTCAATAAAGCGAGCGACCAACATGTTTCAGCTGTTGATCGATTCAGATTCCAGCTGCCGAATCCACATAGCAGCAATATCAGTCAAGAAGAGAGGGAAGCATTTTTCCATGACGTTTTCCGACGCCAATTGAACTTCCATATGACGTTTGTAGCGCATCAAGTGCACGGTAGGATCCGTCCTGCCGTTGTTGTGCTTCAGCTGTGGGAGTTCGAAATCTGGGGGATAGCGAGAATTCCTGATTTCCTGTGTGAATGGATTGTGATTGACATCATCCATGTCATTCTGATAAGAGCGGCCTCTCGAGAGGCGTTCAATGAGGTTGGCGAGCCGATCGCCTTCAAAGAGTTGTTGCAAGCTGCTAAGATCAGAAGTGGTGCCCCCAACGTTGAGTCCAGAAGAGTTCAGAAAAGTATGGGGAGCTTGGAAGGTCATCAGGTTTGGATCGGGGGTGCACCCGTGCTGCGGCTCGGAGAAGTGAGGAGGTTCGTGGAAATGTGCACGGTTCGGGTCAGATGTTCGGTTCGGGTTGGAGGTACCGAACCGACCCGGTTCGTCTTGCTCGACCTGAACGGGTCTGTTTTAATTGTCCTGCTGCATTCCACTTCGGAGCTATGTCATTGTATTTCCTTTCCGAACCGGAGCAGATATTGGGCGTGGTAGGCCTGTGCTTCTAGTGACGTTTCCGTCCAAAACGTTAAGTGTTGAAGCTGCAAGTTGTTGAGGGGGATTTCCCCTGAGTTCTCTCGGAGCTTGCTCATCGGTTCGGATCGGGTCCAAACCGATCCGGTTCTCTGCTCCTGCTGGGGCTGATTCAATGTTATTTCCAATGATTTGTGCATTGCCGCTCGGCCTTCCTTCCATCCGAGCGAAGAATTGATCGATCGTCTCCTGTTGTTTGCGGAGGAGATCATCTTGCCTTGCCATTTGAGTTCTCAATTCAGCGAGAACGCCATCCATTTCATCTCTGGTTATGTATGCTGATGGATTTTCATGAGAGGAAGCCTCCTGGCTTGCCTCGTTCCTTGTGCCTTCAGTGCCAACATCCTCAGCACGAGAGAAGGTTCCGTCTTTCTTTCGCTTGACCATTGATCCAATAGTCAAATAACCCGCTTCCGTTCGAGCTAGTAGAAGAAGTTGTATCGTGTGCCCCCCACCTGGCGCGCCAAAATGTTAGACCAAAAATTGGCACTAACACCCAAATGCTATGTGAAATCCTTACAGTCGCAAATCACAGAGAATAAATGCAGAAAAAGCAGTAAAATAATAGGAGACACACGAGATTTTTATAGTGGTTCGGCTCAATCCAAGCCTATGTCCACTTTATAGTTTCTTAAATCCTAAGAAAACTATTACAATGTTGTTTGATTGCGGTTTATACACGAAATCCTCGTGTTTGCAATATGAAAGAGGAGATTAGAGGTTGAATTATACACGATAACCTCGTGTTAAAGTGATTAGAGTTGACCTCCTTGCTGTTGCGAAGCAATGGTGGAAGCCAATGTGAGTGAGAGCTGAAAAAGCTCCCTCGAAATGACCATATGATGGTGTATTTATAGGCATAGAGAAGCTGCTGGGAGTCCTGGATCGGATCGGATCGGAGGGGCACGTGGCATGTGGAGAAGCCATCTCGGAGATAGTGGAGAACGTGGTCTTCAGATCGTGCTAGGACAGGTGTAAGCCAAACCAAAGCAAATCCTGATCGGTTTGTCATCGAGTGCAGAGCATAAGCCATACTCGAGTTTTATTGAGTTCCTTAGCCAAATCCTGACAAAACAATAAGCCGTCCCAAAGTATAGTCCATACTTAAGAATCCAAGTGAGTACAATCCATACTCACGTCGAGATAGAGCTATGCTTGCCAAAACCTGACAAGACAGTCTGTCCCTAGGCATAATCCATGCTTAGGGGTCCGAGATAAGTATAAGCCATACTTTAGTTGAGATTGAGAATCCTTCCACAACCTGACAAGATACTTAAATTGCCAAACATAATCCATGCTCGGAAAATCCTTCCTTATTCAATTCAAAGTCCAAAACCAAAGCAAATCCTGATTGGTTTGTCATCGAGTGCAGAGCACGATTTGGAGCTAAATCCTAACCCCGAACGTGTGTACTCCGATTTAGCCAATAGGAAAACCTAAAGAAAGTAAAGAGTCATATCTTAAATCCTAAGAAATGCTGAAAACGCAGAGTGATCCAATCCAGATCAGTTGATGATGAGCCGTTGGGAGCTCGTTCCAGGGTCATTCCCTCTCCTAGGAGTAGGTGATGGCAGCGCGGGTGCAGGCGCTGTAGGTTGTTTCACATACTCGTGTAGCTCTCCACGTCTAACCCGTTCCTCAATTAAGTCTCGCAAGTGCCTACAGTCATTTGTGTCATGACCGTCCATATCATGAAATATGCAATGTCTTCCAGAGTCACGTTCTCTCTGGGATGGCTCCCGCTTGGGAGGCTTTGGATAGGAGACGTCACCGTTTGTGTTCATGTAGATGACGGTCAGCGACGAGTTGACCTCAGTGTATTTTTCATATCTGGGCCCTCTCCCGGGCAGAGCGTTGCGGTCATTCTTGACAGCAGCTTTCCCTTTGCCTTTACCAGAATAAGACGGTTCTCCATCTTTGAACATGTTAAGATCGAGACTTTTCTTTTCGGACGTTGCGTCTTCTTCACGCAAAAACCTATCCGATTCAAGATAGAATTCGCTGAGATTCCTTGGTTGGTCTCGGTACAAGGATTTTTTGAACTCCGAGTTGTCTAGAACACCTGATACTACCGCCATCAATACCATTTATGGCTCAGGTCGATCAACTGATGCTGCTGCAACGTTGAACCTTTCCAGAAATGATCGCAGAGTTTCTTTAGGCCTCTGCTTGATTGTAGTGAGTGACATTACATTCTTGTGTCGAGCGATGTGGACCCAAAATTGTTCAATAAAGCGAGCGACCAACATGTTTCAGCTGTTGATCGATTCAGATTCCAGCTGCCGAATCCACATAGCAGCAATATCAGTCAAGAAGAGAGGGAAGCATTTTGCCATGACGTTTTCCGACGCCAATTGAACTTCCATATGACGTTTGTAGCGCATCAAGTGCACGGTAGGATCCGTCCTGCCGTTGTTGTGCTTCAGCTGTGGGAGTTCGAAATCTGGGGGATAGCGAGAATTCCTGATTTCCTGTGTGAATGGATTCTGATTGACATCATCCATGTCATTCTGATAAGAGCGGCCTGTCGAGAGGCGTTCAATGAGGTTGGCGAGTCGATCGCCTTCAAAGAGTTGTTGCAAGCTGCTAAGATCAGAAGTGGTGCCCCCAACGTTGAGTCCAGAAGAGTTCAGAAAAGTATGGGGAGCTTGGAAGGTCATCAGGTTTGGATCGGGGGTGCCCCCGTGCTGCGGCTCGGAGAAGTGAGGAGGTTCGTGGAAATGTGCACGGTTCGGGTCAGATGTTCGGTTCGGGTTGGAGGTACCGAACCGACCCGGTTCGTCTTGCTCGACCTGAACGGCTCTGTTTTGATTGTCCTGCTGCATTCCACTTCGGAGCTATGTCATTGTATTTCCTGTCCGAACCGGAGCAGATATTGGGCGTGGTAGGCCTGTGCTTCTAGTGACGTTTCCATCCAAAACGTTAAGTGTTGAAGCTGCAAGTTGTTGATGGGGATTTCCCCTGAGTTCTCTCGGAGCTTGCTCATCGGTTCGGATCGGGTCCGAACCGATCCGGTTCTCTGCTCCTGCTGGGGCTGATTCAATGTTATTTCCAGTGATTTGTGCATTGCCGCTCGGCCTTCCTTCCATCCGAGCGAAGAATTGATCGATCGTCTCCTGTTGTTTGCGGAGGAGATCATATTGCCTTGCCATTTGAGTTTTCAATTCAGCGAGAACGCCATCCATTTCATCTCTGGTTATGTATGCTGATGGATTTTCATGAGAGGAAGCGTCCTGGCATGCCTCGTTCCTTGTGCCTTCAGTGCCAACATCCTCAGCACGAGAGAAGGTTCCGTCTTTCTTTCGCTTGACCATTGATCCAATAGTCAAATAATCCGCTTCCGTTCGAGCTAGTAGAAGAAGTTGTATCGTGTGCCCCCCACCTGGCGCCCCAAAATGTTAGACCAAAAATTGGCACTAACACCCAAATGCTATGTGAAATCCTTACAGTCGCAAATCACAGAGAATAAATGCAGAAAAAGCAGTAAAATAATAGGAGACACACGAGATTTTTATAGTGGTTCGGCTCAATCCAAGCCTATGTCCACTTTATAGTTTCTTAAATCCTAAGAAAACTATTACAATGTTGTTTGATTGCGGTTTATACACGAAATCCTCGTGTTTGCAATATGAAAGAGGAGATTAGAGGTTGAATTATACACGATAACCTCGTGTTAAAGTGATTAGAGTTGACCTCCTTGCTGTTGCGAAGCAATGGTGGAAGCCAATGTGAGTGAGAGCTGAAAAAGCTCCCTCGAAATGACCATATGATGGTGTATTTATAGGCATAGAGAAGCTGCTGGGAGTCCTGGATCGGATCGGATCGGAGGAGCACGTGGCATGTGGAGAGGCCATCTCGGAGATAGTGGAGAACGTGGTCTTCAGATCGTGCTAGGACAGGTGTAAGCCGATCCAGATTAATAGGAAGTAGTTACTACTTGAGAACAGGTCAAAGTTGAGGTGTAGCAGCAGGTCGAAGCGGTTCGGTTCGGGTCCTCTTCCTTCTGAACCGATCCGGAGCATTCCAACCGAAGGCGAGACGTGTTGCTATACATCTGGTGCAAGGCGGGTCGGTTCAGACTTCCAATCCGAACCGAGTTGGTGTCTTCGATCCGAAGAGTGGAAGCACTTCAGTCCAGTGTGTAAGGCGGGTTGGGTTCGGATGATCCGATCCGAACCAAGGTGAGCTAGAATCCAAGTCCAAGTATCTTCGAAGTGTGGAGTCGGAGCGGGTCCGATCCGATCCGGGAGGTCAAGCCAATTTCCAAATTCCAAGTTTCCGGTTCTGTATGCGTTCACGGAAACGGGCATAACTTTCAAACCATAAGTCCAATTGAGCTGAACCAAAGCTCAAACTGAAGCTAATTCAGAGAGCTACAGGAGTTACAGAGGTTAGCTCCGTAATCGCTGTTTTCGGGCCTAGAAAAGGTCATCTTGTAGGAGTTTCGGGCCATTTTTTGTTTGTGATGCGATTTCAACCAAATCACTTCATGTCTTCTGACGATATTCCCAACACTTGAGCGTATTGTTGAGAAGAGATTCCATGTGTGACTGCTTTGACTAAAAAGCGGGTCAACATTTTGCCCCCCAGAACATATCTTGCTGGTTGAAGGAAGATGTGTTCTGGATAATCCAAGGCCACGCCGGGCCTGCCAGCTGCTAGTATAATCCATACCTACGAAGAAAAGAGAGCAGAAAGGTGTGTCAAATCCAGACAAAACTAATTACACTTTCGAGCATAAACCATGCTTGGGCGTTTGTTTGAGCATAAACCATACTCGAGGGATGTTCGAATCATCCTGCCAAAACCTGGCAAGGGACCTAACCTTCCGGGTATAAGCCATACCAGGAAGTTCAAACTGAGAATAAGCCATACTCGAGTTTTATTGAGTTCCTTTCCCAAATCCTGATAAAACAATAAGCCGTCCCAAAGTATAGTCCATACTTAAGAATCCTAGTGAGTACAATCCATACTCACGTCAGGATAGAGCTATGCTTGCCAAAACCTGACAAGACAGTCTGTCCCTAGGCATAATCAATGATTAGGGGTCCGAGATAAGTATAAGCCATACTTTAGTTGAGATTGAGAATCCTGCCACAACCTGACAAGATACTTAAATTGCCAAACATAATCCATGCTCGGAAAGTCCTTCCTTATTCAATTCAAAGTACAAAACCAAAGCAAATCCTGATTGGTTTGTCATCGAGTGCAGAGCACGATTTGGAGCTAATTCCTAACCCCAACGTGTGTACACCGATTTAGCCAATCGGAAAACCTAAAGAAAGCAGAGAGACATATCTTAAATCCTAAGAAATGCTGAAAACGCAGAGTGATCCAATCTTGATCAGTTGATGATGAGCCGTTGGGAGTTCGTTCCAGGGTCATTCCCTCTCCGGGGAGCAGGTGATGGCAGCGCGGGTGCAGGCGCTGTAGGTTGTTTCACATACTCGGGTAGCTCTCCACGTCTAACCCGTTCCTCAATTAAGTCTCGCAAGTGCCTACAGTCATTTGTGTCATGACCGTCCATATCATGAAATATGCAATGTCTTCTAGAGTCACGTTCTCTCTGGGATGGCTCCCGCCGGGGAGGCTTTGGATAGGAGACGTCACCGTTTGTGTTCATGTAGATGTCGGTCAGCGACGAGTTGAGCTCAGTATATTTTTCATATCTGGGCCCTCTCCGGGGCTGAGCGTTGCGGTCATACTTGACAGCAGCTTTCCCTTTGCCTTTATCAGAATCAGACGTTTCTCCGTCTTTGAGCATGTTAACATCGAGACTTTTCTTTTCGGACGTTGCGTCTTCTTCACGCAAAAACCTATCCGATTCAAGATAGAATTCGCTGAGATTCCTTGGTGGTTCTCGGTACAAGGATTTTTTGAACTCCGAGTTGTCTAGAACACCTGATACTGCCGCCATCAATACCATAGATGGCTCAGGTCGATCAACTGATGTTGCTGCAACGTTGAACCTTTCCAGAAATGATCGCAGAGTTTCTTTAGGCCTCTGCTTGATTGTAGTGAGCGACATTACATTCTTGGGTCGAGCGATGTGGACCCAAAATTGTTCAATAACGCGAGCGACCAACATGTTCCAGCTGTTGATCGATTCAGATTCCAGCTGCCGAATCCACATAGCAGCAATATCAGTCAAGAAGAGAGGGAAGCATTTTGCCATGATGTTTTCCGACGACGATTGAACTTCCATATGACGTTTGTAGCGCATCAAGTGCACGGTAGGATCCGTCCTGCCGTTGTAGTGCTCCAGCTGTGGAAGTTTGAAATCTGGGGAATTGCGAGAATTCCTGATTTCTTGTGTGAATGGATTGTGATTGACATCATCCATGTCATTCTGATAAGAGCGGCCTCTCGAGAGGCGTTCAATGAGGTTGGCGAGCCGATCACCTTCAAAGAGCTGTTGCAAGATGCTAAGATCAGAAGTGGTGCCCCTAGCGTTGAGTCCAGAAGAGTTCAAAAAAGTATGGGGAGCTTGAAAGGTCATCCGGTTCGGATCGGGGGTGCCCCCGTGCTGCGGCTCGGAGAAGTGAGGAGGTTCGTGGAAATGTGCACGGTTCGGGTCAGATGTTCGGTTCGGGTTGGAGGTACCGAACCGACCCGGTTCGTCTTGCTCGACCTGAACGGGTCTGTGGTGATTGTCCTGCTGCATTCCACTTCGGAGCTGTGTCATTGTATTTCCTGTCCGAACCGAAGCAGATATTGGGCGTGGTAGGCCTGTGCTTCTAGTGACGTTTCCATCCAAAACGTTAAGTGTTGAAGCTGCAAGTTGTTGAGGGGGATTTCCCCTGAGTTCTCTCGGAGCTTGCTCATCGGTTCGGATCGGTTCCGAACCAATCCTGTTCTCTGCTCCTGCTGGGGCTGATTCAATGTTATTTCCAGTGATTTGTGCATTGCCGCTCAGCCTTCCTTCCATCCGAGCGAAGAATTGGTGGATCGTCTCCTGTTGTTTGTGGAGGAGTTCATCTTGCCTTGCCATTTGAGTTCTCAATTCAGCGAGAACGCCATCCATTTCATCTCAGGTTAAGTATGCTGATGGATTTTCATGAGAGGAAGCCTCCTGGCTTGCCTCGTTCCTTGTGCCTTCAGTTCCAACATCCTCAGCACGAGAGTAGGTTCCGTCTTTCTTTCGCTTGACCATTGATCCAATAGCCAAATAATCCGCTTCCGTTCGAGCTATTAGAAGAAGTTGTATCGTGTGCCCCCCTGCCTGGCGCGCCAAAATGTTAGACCAAAAATTGGCACTAACACCCAAATGCTATGTGAAATCCTTACAGTCGCAAATCACAGAGAATAAATGCAGAAAAAGCAGTAAAATAATAGGAGACACACGAGATTTTTATAGTGGTTCGGCTCAATCCAAGCCTACGTCCACTTTATAGTTTCTTAAATCCTAAGAAAACTATTACAATGTTGTTTGATTGCGGTTTATACACGAAATCTTCGTGTTTACAATATGAAAGAGGAGATTAAAGGTTGAATTATACACGATAACCTCGTGTTAAAGTGATTAGAGTCGACCTCCTTGCTGTTGCGAAGCAATGGTGGAAGCCAATGTGAGTGAGAGCTGAAAAAGCTCCCTCGAAATGACCATATGATGGTGTATTTATAGGCGTAGAGAAGCTGCTGGGAGTCCTGGATCGGATCGGATCGGAGGGGCACGTGGCATGTGGAGAGGCCATCTCGGAGATAATGGAGAACGTGGTCTTCAGATCGTGCTAGGACATGTGTAAGCCGATCCAGATTAATAGGAAGTAGTTACTCCTTGAGAACAGGTCAAAGTTGAGGTGTAGCAGCAGGTCAAAGCGGTTCGGTTCGGGTCCTCTTCCTTCCGAACCGATCCGGAGCATTCCATCTGAAGGCGAGACGTGTTGCTATACATCTGGTGCAAGGCGGGTCGGTTCGGACTTCCGATCCGAACCGAGTTGGTGTCTTCGATCCGAAGAGTGGAAGCACTTCAGTGCAGTGTGTAAGGAGGGTCGGGTTAGGATGATCAGATCTGAACCAAGGTGAGCTGGAATCCAAGTTTGAGCATCTTCGAAGTGTGGAGTCGGAGCGGGTCCGATCCGATCCGGGAGGTCAAGCCAATTTCCAAATTCCAAGTTTCCGGTTCTGTATGCGTTCACGGAAACGGGCATAACTTTCAAACCGTAAGTCCGATTGAGCTGAATCAAAGCTCAAACTGAAGCTAATTCAGAGAGCTACAAGTGTCATAAAGGTTAGCTCCGTAATCGCTGTTTTCGGGCCTAGAAAAGGCCATCTCGTAGGAGTTTCGGGCCATTCTTTGTTTGTGATGCGATTTCAACCAAATCACTTCATGTCTTCTGACGATATTCCCAACACTTGAGCGTATTGTTGAGAAGAGATTCCATGTGTGACTGCTTTGACTAAAAACCAGGTCAACATTTTGCCCTCCAGAACATATCTTGCTAGTTGAAGGAAGATGTGTTCTGGATAATCCAAGGCCACGCCGGGCCTGCCAGCTGCAAGTATAATCCATACCTGCGAAGAAAAGAGAGAAGAAAGGTGTATCAAATCCATACAAAACTAATTACACTTTCGAGCATAAACCATGCTTGGGCGTTTGTTTGAGCATAAACCATACTCGAGGGATGTTCGAATCATCCTGCCAAAACCTGGCAAGGGACCTAACCTTCGGGGTATAGGCCATACCAGGAAGTTCAAACTGAGCATAAGCCATACTCGAGTTTTATTGAGTTCCTTTGCCAAATCCTGACAAAACAATAAGCCGTCCCAAAGTATATTCCATACTTAAGAATCCTAGTGAGTACATTCCATACTCACGTCGGGATAGAGCTATGCTTGCCAAAACCTGACAAGACCATCTGTCCCTAGGCATAATTCATGCTTAGGGGTCCGAGATAAGTATAAGCCATACTTTAGTTGAGATTGAGAATCCTGCCACAACCTGACAAGATACTTAAATTTCCAAACATAATCCATGCTCGAAAAGTCCTTCCTTATTCAATTCAAAGTACAAAACCAAAGCAAATCCTGATTGGTTTGTCATCGAGTGCAGAGCACGATTTGGAGCTAAATCCTAACCTCGAACGTGTGTACACCGATTTATCCAATCGGAAAACCTAAAGAAAGCAAAGAGACATATCTTAAATCCTAAGAAATGCTGAAAATGCAGAGTGATCCAATCCAGATCAGTTGATGATGAGCCGTTGGGAGCTCGTTCCAGGGTCATTCCCTCTCCGGGGAGCAGGTGATGGCAGCGCGCGTGCAGGCGCTGTAGGTTGTTTCACATACTCGGGTAGCTCTCCACGTCTAACCCATTCCTCAATTAAGTCTCGCAAGTGCCTACAGTCATTTGTGTCATGACCGTCCATATCATGAAATATGCAATGTCTTCCAGAGTCACGTTCTCTCTGGGATGGCTCCCGCCTGGGAGGCTTTGGATAGGAGACGTCACCGTTTGTGTTCATGTAGATGTCGGTCAGCGACGAGTTGAGCTCAGTTTATTTTTCATATCTGGGCCCTCTCCGGGGCAGAGTCACGTTGAACCTTTTCTTTTCGGACGTTGCGTCTTCTTCACGCAAAAACCTATCCGATTCAAGATAGAATTCGCTGAGATTCCTTGGAGGTTCTCGTTACAAGGATTTTTTGAACTCCGAGTTGTCTAGAACACCTGATACTGCCGCCATCAATACCATAGATCGCTCAGGTCGATCAACTGATGCTGCTGCAACGTTGAACCTTTCCAGAAATGATCGTAGAGTTTCTTTAGGCCTCTGCTTGATTTTAGTGAGCGACATTACATTCTTGGGTTGAGCGATGTGGACCCAAAATTGTCCAATAAAGCGAGCGACCTACATGTTCCAGCTGTTGATCGATTCAGATTCCAGCTGCCGAATCCACATAGCAGCAATATCAGTCAAGAAGAGAGGGAAGCATTTTTCCATGACGTTTTCCGATGCCGGTTGAACTTCCATATGACGTTTGTAGCGCATCAAGTGCACGGTAGGATCCGTCCTGCCGTTGTAGTGCTCCAGCTGTGGGAGTTTGAAATCTGGGGGATTGCGAGAATTCCTGATTTCCTGTGTGAATGGATTGTGATTGACATCATCCATGTCATTCTGATAAGAGCGGCCTCTCGAGAGGCGTTCAATGGGGTTGGCGAGCCGATCTCCTTCAAAGAGCTATTGCAAGCTGCTAAGATCAGAAGTGGTGCACCCAGCGTTGAGTCCAGAAGAGTTCAGAAAAGTATGGGGAGCTTGGAAGGAAATCCGGTTCGGATCGGGGGTGCCCCGTGCTGCGGCTCGGAGAAGTGAGGAGGTTCGTGGAAATGTGCACGGTTCGGGTCAGATGTTCGGTTCGGGTTGGAGGTACCGAACCGACCCGGTTCGTCTTGCTCGACCTGAACGGTTCTATGGTGATTGTCCTGCTGCATTCCACTTCGGAGCTATGTCATTGTATTTCCTGTCCGAACCGGAGAAGATATTGGGCGTGGCAGGCCTGTGCTTCAAGTGACATTTCCATCCAAAACGTTAAGTGTTGAAGCTGCAAGTTGTTGAGGGGTATTTCCCCTGAGTTCTCTCGGAGCTTGCTCATCGGTTAGTATCGGGTCCGAACCGATCCGGTTCTCTGCTCCTGCTGGGGCTGATTCAATGTTATTTCCAGTGATTTGTGCATTGTCGGTCGGCCTTCCGTCCATCCGAGCGAAGAATTGGTCGATCGTCTCCTGTTGTTTGCGGAGGAGATCATCTTGCTTTGCCATTTGAGTTCTCAATTCAGCGAGAACGCCATCCATTTCATCTCTGGTTAAGTATGCTGATGGATTTTTATGAGAGGAAGCCTCCTGGCTTGCCTCGTTCCTTGTGCCTTCAGTGCCAACATCCTCAGCACGAGAGAAGGTTCCGTCTTTCTTTCGCTTGACCATTGATCCAATTGCCAAATAATCCGCTTCCGTTCGAGCTAGTAGAAGAAGTTGTATCGTGTGCCCCTCTGCCTGGCGCGCCAAAATGTTAGACCAAAAATTGGCACTAACACCCAAATGCTATGTGAAATCCTTACAATCGCAAATCACAGAGAATAAATGCAGAAAAAGCAGTAAAATAATAGGAGACACACGAGATTTTTATAGTGGTTCGGCTCAATCCAAGCCTACGTCCACTTTATAGTTTCTTAAATCCTAAGAAAACTATTACAATGTTGTTTGATTGCGGTATATACACGAAATCCTCGTGTTTACAATATGAAAGAGGAGATTAGAGGTTGAATTATACAAGATAAGCTCGTGTTAAAGTGATTAGAGTCAACCTCCTTGCTGTTGCGAAGCAATGGTGGAAGCCAATGTGAGTGAGAGCTGAAAAAGCTCCCTCGAAATGACCATATGATGGTGTATTTATAGGCATAGAGAAGCTGCTGGGAGTCCTGGATCGGATCGGATCGGAGGGGCACGTGGCATGTGGAGAGGCCATCTCGGAGATAGTGGAGAACATGGTCTTCAAATCGTGCTAGGACAGGTGTAAGCCGATCCAGATTAATAGGAAGTAGTTACTCCTTGAGAACAGGTCAAAGTTGAGGTGTAGCAGCAGGTCAAAGCGGTTCGGTTCGGGTCCTCTTCCTTCCGAACCGATCCGGAGCATTCCAACCGAAGGCCAGACGTGTTGCTATACATCTGGTGCAAGGCGGGTCGGGTTCGGATGATCCGATTCGAACAAAGGTAAGCTGGAATCCAAGTCTGAGCATCTTCGAAGTGTGGAGTCGGAGCGGGTCCGATCCGATCTGGGAGGTCAAGCCAATTTCCAAATTCCAAGTTTCCGGTTCTGTATGCGTTCACGGAAACGGGCATAACTTTCAAACCGTAAGTCCGATTGAGCTGAACCAAAGCTCAAACTGAAGCTAATTCAGAGAGCTACAGGAGTTACAGAGATTAGCTCCGTAATCGCTATTTTCGGGCCTAGAAAAGGTCATCTTGTAGGAGTTTTGGGCCATTCTTTGTTTGTGATGCGATTTCAACCAAATCACTTCATGTCTTCTGACGATATTCCCAACACTTGAGCGTATTGTTGAGAAGAGATTCCATGTGTGACTGCTTTGACTAAAAAGCGGGTCAACATTTTTCCCCCCAGAACATATCTTGCTGGTTGAAGGAAGATGTGTTCTGGATAATCCAAGGCCACGCCGGGCCTGCCAGCTGCAAGTATAATCCATACCTGCGAAGAAAAGAGAGCAGAAAGGTGTGTCAAATCCAGACAAAACTAATTACACTTTCGAGCATAAACCATGCTTGGGCGTTTGTTTGAGCATAAACCATACTCGAGGGATGTTCGAATCATCCTGCCAAAACCTGGCAAGGGACCTAACCTTCCGGGTATAAGCCATACCAGGAAGTTCAAACTGAGCATAAGCCATACTCGAGTTTTATTGAGTTCCTTTGCCAAATCCTGACAAAACAATAAGTCGTCCCAAAGTATAGTCCATACTTAAGAATCCTAGTGAGTACAATCCATACTCACGTCGGGATAGAGCTATGCTTGCCAAAACCTGACAAGACATTCTGTCCCTAGGCATAATCCATGCCCAGGGGTCCGAGATAAGTATAAGCCATACTTCGGTTGAGATTGAGAATCCTGCCACAACCTGACAAGACACTTAAATTGCCAAACATAATCCATGCTCGGAAAGTCCTTCCTTATTCAATTCAAAGTACAAAACCAAAGCAAATCCTGATTGGTTTGTCATCGAGTGCAGAGCACGATTTAGAGCTAAATCCTAACCCCGAACGTGTGTACTCTGATTTAGCCAATCGGAAAACCTAAAGAAAGCATAGAGATATATCTTAAATCCTAAGAAATGCTGAAAACGCTGAGTGATCCAATCCAGATCAGTTGATGATGAGCCGTTGGGAGCTTGTTCCAGGGTCGTTCCCTCTCCGGGGAGCAGGTGATGGCAGCGCGGGTGCAGGCGCTGTAGGTTGTTTCACATACTCGGGTAGCTCTCCACGTCTAACCTGTTCCTCAATTAAGTCTCGCAAGTGCCTACAGTCATTTGTGTCATGACCGTCCATATCATGAAATATGCAATGTCTTCCAGAGTCAAGTTCTCTCTGAGATGGCTCCCGCCTGGGAGGCTTTGGATAGGAGACGTCGCCGTTTGTGTTCATGTTGATTTCGGTCAACGACGAGTTGAGCTTAGTTTATTTTTCATATCTGTGCCCTCTCCGGGGCTGAGCGTTGCGGTCATTCTAGACAGCAGCTTTCCATTTGCCTTTACCAGAATCAGACGGTTCTCCGTCTTTGAGCATGTTAACATCGAGACTTTTCTTTTCGGACGTTGCGTCTTCTTCGCGCAAAAACCTATCCAATTCAAGATAGAATTTGCTGAGATTCCTTGGTAGGTTTTGGTTCAAGGATTTTTTGAACTCCGAGTTGTCTAGAACACCTGATACTGCCGCCATCAGTACCATAGATGGCTCAGGTCGATCAACTGATGCTGCTGCAACGTTGAACCTTTCCAGAAATGATCGCAGAGTTTCTTTAGGCCTCTGCTTGATTGTAGTGAGCGACATTACATTCTTGGGTCGAGCGATGTGGACCCAAAATTGTTCAATAAAGCGAGCGACCAACATGTTCCAGATGTTGATCGATTCAGATTCCAGCTGCCGAATCCACATAGCAGCAATATCTGTCAAGAAGAGAGGGAACATTTTGCCATGACGTTTTCCGATGCCAATTGAACTTCCATCTGATGTTTGTAGCGCATCAAGTGCACGGTAGGATCCGTCCTGCCGTTGTAGTGCTCCAGCTGTGGGAGTTTGAAATCTGGGGGATTGCGAGAATTCCTGATTTCCTGTGTGAATGGATTGTGATTGACATCATCCATGTCATTCTGATAAGAGCGGCCTCTCGAGAGGCGTTCAATGAGGTTGGCGAGCTGATCGCCTTCAAAGAGTTGTTGCAAGCTGCTAAGATCAGAAGTGGTGCCCCCAGCGTTGAGTCCAGAAGAGTTCAGAAAAGTATGGGGAGCTTGGAAGGTCATACGATTCGGATCGGGAGTGCCCCCGTGCTGCGGCTCGGAGAAGTGAGGAGGTTCGTGGAAATGTGCATGGTTCGGGTCAGATGTTCGGTTCGGGTTGGAGGTACCGAACCGACCCGGTTCGTCTTGCTCGACCTGAACGGGTCTGTGGTGATTTTCCTGCTGCATTCCACTTCGGAGCTGTGTCATTGTATTTCCTGTCCGAACCGGAGTAGATATTGGGCGTGGTAGGCCTGTGCTTCTAGTGACGTTTCCATCCAAAATGTTAAGTGTCGAAGCTGCAAGTTGCTGAAGGGGATTTCCCCTGAGTTCTCTCGGAGCTTGCTCATAGGTTCGGATCGGGTCCGAACCGATCTGGTTCTCTGCTCCTGCTGGGGCTGATTCAATGTTATTTCCAGTGATTTGTGCATTGCCGCTCGGCCTTCCTTCCATCCGAACGAAGAATTGGTCGATCGTCTCCTGTTGTTTGCGGAGGAGATCATCTTGCCTTGCCATTTGAGTTCTCAATTCAACGAGAACGCCATCCATTTCATCACTGGTTAAGTTTGTTGATGAAATTTCATGAGAGGAAGCCTCCTGGCTTGCCTCGTTCCTTGTGCCTTCAGTGCCAACATCCTCAGCATGAGAGAAGGTTCCCTCTTTCTTTCGCTTGGCCATTGATCCAATAGCCAAATAATCCGCTTCCGTTCGAGCTAGTAGAAGAAGTTGTATCGTGTGCCCCCCTACCTGGCGCGCCAAAATGTTAGACCAAAAATTGGCATTAACACCCAAATGCTATGTAAAATCCTTACAGTCGCAAATCATAGAGAATAAATGCAGAAAAAGCAGTAAAATAATAGGAGACACACGAGATTTTTATAGTGGTTCGGCTCAATCCAAGCCTACGTCCACTTTATAGTTTCTTAAATCCTAAGAAAACTATTAAAATGTTGTTTGATTGCGGTTTATACACGAAATCCTCGTGTTTAAAATATGAAAGAGGAGATTAGAGGTTGAATTATACACGATAACCTTGTGTTAAGGTGAGTAGAGTCGACCTCCTTGCTGTTGCGAAGAAATGGTGGAAGCCAATGTGAGTGAGAGCTGAAAAAGCTCCCTCGAAATGACCATATGATGGTGTATTTATAGGCGTAGAGAAGCTGCTGGGAGTCCTGGATCGGATCGGATCGAAGGGGCACGTGGCATGTGGAGAGGCCACCTCGGAGATAGTGGAGAACGTGGTCTTCAGATCGTGCTAGGATAGGTGTAAGCCGATCCAGATTAATGGGAAGAAGTTACTCCTTGAGAACAGGTCAAAGTTGAGGTGTAGCAGCAGGTCGAAGTGGTTCGGTTCGGGTCCTCTTCCTTCCGAACCGATCCGGAGCATTCTAACCGAAGGCGAGACGTGTTGCTATACATCTGGTGCAAGGCGGGTCGGTTCGGACTTCCAATCCGAACCGAGTTGGTGTCTTCGATCCGAAGAGTGGAAGCACTTCAGTGCAGTGTGTAAGGCGGGTCGGTTTCGGATGATCCGATCCGAACCAAGGTGAGCTGGAATCCAAGTCTGAGCATCTTCGAAGTGTGGAGTCGGAGCGGGTCCGATCCGATCCGGGAGGTCAAGCCAATTTCCAAATTCCAAGTTTCCAGTTCTGTATGCATTCACGGAAACAGGCATAACTTTCAAACCGTAAGTCCGATTGAGCTGAACTAAAGCTCAAACTGAAGCTAATTCAGAGAGCTACAAGAATTACAAAGGTTAGCTCCGTAATCGCTGTTTTCGGGCCTAGAAAAGGTCATCTTGTAGGAGTTTCGGGCCATTCTATGTTTGTGATGCGATTTCAACCAAATCACTTCATGTCTTCTGATGATATTCCCAACACTTGAGCGTATTGTTGAGAAGAGATTCCATGTGTGACTGCTTTGACTAAAAATCGAGTCAAAATTTTGCCCACCAGAACATATCTTGCTGGTTGAAGGAAGATGTGTTCTGGATAATCCAAGGCCACGCCGGGCCTGCCAGCTGCAAGTATAATCCATACCTGGGAAGAATAGAGAGCAGAGAGGTATGTCAAATCCAGACAAAACTAATTACACTTTCGAGCATAAACCATGCTTGGACATTCGTTTAGCATAAACCATACCCGAGGGATGTTCGAATCATCCTGCCAAAACCTGGCAATGGACCTAATCATCTGGGTATAAGCCATACCAGGAAGTTCAAACTGAGCATAAGCCATACTCGAGTTTTATTGAGTTCCTTTGCCAAATCCTGACAAAACAATAAGCCGTCCCAAAGTATAGTCCATACTTAAGAATCCTAGTGAGTACAATCCATACTCACGTCGGGATAGAGCTATGCTTGCCAAAACCTGACAAGACAGTCTGTCCCTAGGCATAATCCATGCCTAGGGGTCCAAGATAAGTATAAGCCATACTTTAGTTAAGATTGAGAATCCTGCCACAACCTGACAAGATACTTAAATTGCCAAACATAATCCATGCTCAGAAAGTCCTTCCTTATTCAATTCAAAGTACCAAACCAAAGCAAATCCTGATTGGTTTGTCATCGAGTGCAGAGCACGATTTGGAGCTAAATCCTAACCCCGAACGTGTGTACTCCGATTTAGCCAATCAGAAAACCTAAAGAAAGCAAAGAGACATATCTTAAATCCTAAGAAATGCTGAAAACGCAGAGTGATCCAATCCAGATCAGTTGATGATGAGCCGTTGGGAGCTCGTTCCAGGGTCATTCCCTCTCCGGGGAGTAGGTGATCGCAGCACGGGTGCAGGCGCTGTATGTTGTTTCACATACTCGGGTAGCTCTCCACGTCTAACCCGTTCCTCAATGACCGTCCATATCATGAAATATGCAATGTCTTCCAGAGTCACGTTCTCTCTAGGATGGCTCCCGCTTGGGAGGCTTTGGATAGGAGACGTCACCGTTTGTGTTCATGTAGATGTCGGTCAGCGATGAGTTGAGCTCAGTGTATTTTTTATATCTGGGACCTCTCCGGGGCTGAGCGTTGTGGTCATTCTTGAGAGCAGCTTTCCCTTTGCCTTTACCAGAATCAGACAGTTCTCCGTCTTTGAGCATGTTAACATCGAGACTTTTCTTTTCGGACGTTGCGTCTTCTTCACGCAAAAACCTATCCGATTCAAGATAGAATTTGCTGAGATTCGTTGGTGGGTCTCGGTACAAGGATTTTTTGAACTCCGAGTTGTCTAGAACACCTGATACTGCCGCCATCAATACCATAGATGGCTCAGGTCGATCAACTGATGTTGCTGCAATGTTGAACCTTTCCAGAAATGATCGTAGAGTTTCTTTAGGCCTCTGCTTGATTGTAGTGAGCGACATTACATTCTTGGGTCGAGCGATGTGGACCCAAAATTGTTCAATAAAGCGAGCGACCAACATGTTCCAGCTGTTGATCGATTCAGATTCCAGCTGCCGAATCCACATAGCAGCAATATCAGTCAAGAAGAGAGGGAAGCATTTTGCCATGACATTTTCCGACGCCGATTGAACTTCCATATGACGTTTGTAGCGCATCAAGTGCACGGTAGGATCCGTCCTGCCGTTGTAGTGCTCCAGCTGTGGGAGTTTGAAATTTGGGGGATTGCGAGAATTCCTGATTTCCTGTGTGAATGGATTGTGATTGACATCATCCATGTCATTCTGATAAGAGCGGCCTCTCGAGAGACGTTCAATGAGGTTGGCGAGCCGATCGCCTTCAAAGAGCTATTGCAAGCTGCTAAGATCAGAAGTGGTGCCCCCAGCGTTGAGTCCAGAAGAGTTCAAAAAAGTATGGGGAGCTTGGAAGGTCATCAAGTTTGGATCGGGGGTGCCCCCGTGCTGCAGCTCAGAGAAGTGAGGAGGTTCGTGGAAACGTGCACGGTTCGGGTCAGATGTTCGGTTCGGGTTGGAAGTACCGAACCGACCCGGTTAGTCTTGCTCGACCTGAACGGGTCTGTTGTGATTGTCCTGCTGCATTCCACTTCAGAGCTGTGTCATTGTATTTCCTGTCTGAACCGGAGCAGATATTGGGCGTGGTAGGCCTGTGCTTCTAGTGACGTTTCCATCCAAAACGTTAAGTGTTGAAGCTGCAAGTTGTTGAGGGGGATTTCCCCTGAGTTCTCTCGGAGCTTGCTCATATGTCCGGAACCGGTCCGAACCAATCCGGTTCTCTGCTCCTGCTGGGGCTGATTCAATGTTATTTCCAGTGATTTGTGCATTGCCGCTCGGCCTTCCTGCCATCCGAGCGAAGAATTGGTCAATCGTCTCCTGTTGTTTGCGGAGGAGATCATCTTGCCTTGCCATTTGAGTTCTCAATTCAGCGAGAACGCCATCCATTTCATCTCTGGTTAAGTATGCTGATGGATTTTCATGAGAGGAAGCCTCCTGGCTTGCCTCGTTCCTTGTGCCTTCAGTACCAACATCCTCAGCATGAGAGAAGGTTCCGTCTTTCTTTCGCTTGACCATTGATCCAATAGCCAAATAATCCGCTTCCTTTCGAGCTAGTAGAAGAAGTTGTATCGTGTGCCGCCCTACCTGGCGCGCCAAAATGTTAGACCAAAAATTGTCACTAACACCCAAATGCTATGTGAAATCCTTACAGTCGCAAATCACAGAGAATAAATGCAGAAAAAGCAGTAAAATAATAGGAGACACACGAGATTTTTATAGTGGTTCGGCTCAATCCAAGCCTACGTCCACTTTATAGTTTCTTAAATCCTAAGAAAACTATTACAATGTTGTTTGATTGTGGTTTATACACGAAATCCTCGTGTTTGCAATATGAAAGAGAAGATTAGAGGTTGAATTATACACGATAACCTCGTGTTAAAGTGATTAGAGTCGACCTCTTTGCTGTTGCGAAGCAATGGTGGAAGCCAATGTGAGTGAGAGCTGAAAAAGCTCCCTCGAAATGACCATATGATGGTGTATTTATAGGGGTAGAGAAGCTGCTGGGAGTCCTGGATCAGATCGGATCGGAGTGGCACGTGGCATGTGGAGAGGCCATCTCGGAGATAGTGGAGAACTTGGTCTTCAGATCGTGCTAGGACAGGTGTAAGCCGACCCAGATTAATGGGAAGTAGTTACTCCTTGAGAACAGGTCAAAGTTGAGGTGTAGCAGCAGGTCAAAGCGGTTCGGTTCGGGTCCTCTTCCTTCCGAACGGATCCGGAGCATTCCAACCGAAGGCGAGACGTGTTGCTATACATCTGGTGCAAGGCGGGTCGGTTCGGACTTCCAATCCGAACCAAGTTGGTATCTTCGATCCGAAGGGTGGAAGCACTTCAGTGCAGTGTGTAAGGCGGGTCGGTTTCGGATGATCCGATCCGAACCAAGGTGAGCTGGAATCCAAGTCTGAGCATCTTCGAAGTGTGGAGTCGGAGCGGGTCCGATCCGATCCGGGAGGTCAAGCCAATTTCCAAATTCCAAGTTTCTGGTTCTGTATGCGTTCACGGAAACAGGCATAACTTTCAAACCGTAAGTCCGATTGAGCTGAACCAAAGCTCAAACTGAAGCTAATTCAGAGAGATACAAGAGTTACAAAGGTTAGTTCCGTAATCGCTGTTTTCGGGCCTAGAAAAGGTCATCTTGTAGGAGTTTCGGCCATTCTTTTTTTGTGATGCGATTTCAACCAAATCACTTCATGTCTTCTGACGATATTCCCAAAACTTGAGCGTATTGTTGAGAAGAGATTCCATGTGTGAATGCTTTGACTAAAAAGCGGGTCAACATTTTGCCCACCAGAACATATCTTGCTGGTTGAAGGAAGATGTGTTCTGGATAATCCAAGGCCACGCCGGGCCTGCCAGCTGCAAGTATAGTCCATACCTGCGAAGAAAAGAGAGCAGAAAGGTGTGTCAAATCCAGACAAAACTAATTACACTTTCGAGCATAAACCATGCTTGGGCGTCTGTTTGAGCATAAACCATACTCGAGGGATGTTCGAATCATCCTGCCAAAACCTGGCATGGGACCTAACCTTCCGGGTATAAGCCATACCAGGAAGTTCAAACTGAGCATAAGCCATACTCGAGTTTTATTGAGTTCCTTTGCCAAATCCTGACAAAACAATAAGCCGTCCCAAAGTATAGTCCATACTTAAGAATCCTAGTGAGTACAATCCATACTCACGTCGGGATAGAGCTATGCTTGCCAAAACCTGACAAGACAGTCTGTCCCTAGGCATAATCCATGCCTAGGGGTCCGAGATAAGTATAAGCCATACTTTAGTTGAGATTGAGAATCCTGCCACAACCTGACAAGATACTTAAATTGCCAAACATAATCCATGCTCGGAAAGTCCTTCCTTATTCAATTCAAAGTACAAAACCAAAGCAAATCCTGATTGGTTTGTCATCGAGTGCAGAGCACGATTTGGAGCTAATTCCTAACCCCGAACGTGTGAACTCCGATTTAGCCAATCGGAAAACCTAAAGAAAGCAAAGAGACATATCTTAAAACCTAAGAAATGCTGAAAACGCAGAGTGATCCAATCCATATCAGTTGATGATGAGCCGTTGGGAGCTCGTTCCAGGGTCATTCCCTCTCCGGGGAGTAGGTGATGGCAGCGCGGGTGCAGGCACTGTAGGTTGTTTCACATACTTGGGTAGCTCTCCACGTCTAACCCGTTCCTCAATTAAATCTCGCAAGTGCCTACAGTCATTTGTGTCATGACCGTCCATATCATGAAATATGCAATGTCTTCTAGAGTCACGTTCTCTCTGGGATGGCTCCCGCTTGGGAGGCTTTGGATAGGAGACGTCACAGTTTGTGTTCATGTAGATGTCGGTCAGCGATGAGTTGAGCTCAGTGTATTTTTCATATCTGGGACCTCTCCGGGGCTGAGCGTTGTGGTCATTCTTGACAGCAGCTTTCCCTTTGCCTTTACCAGAATCAGACAGTTCTCCGTCTTTGAGCATGTTAACATCGAGACTTTTCTTTTCGGACGTTGCGTCTTCTTCACGCAAAAACCTATCCGATTAAAGATAGAATTTGCTGAGATTCCTTGGTGGGTCTCGGTACAAGGATTTTTTGAACTCTGAGTTGTCTAGAACACCTGATACTGCCGCCATCAATACCATAGATGGCTCAGGTCGATAAACTGATGTTGTTCCAACGTTGAACCTTTCCAGAAATGATCGCAGAGTTTCTTTAGGCCTCTGCTTGATTGTAGTGAGCGACATTACATTCTTGGGTCGAGCGATGTGGACCCAAAATTGTTCAATAAAGCGAGCGACCAACATGTTCCAGCTGTTGATCGATTCAGATTCCAGCTGCCGAATCCACATAGCAGCAATATCAGTCAAGAAGAGAGGGAAGCATTTTGCCATGACATTTTCCGACGCCGTTTTGAACTTCCATATGACGTTTGTAGCGCATCAAGTGCACGGTAGGATCCGTCCTGCCGTTGTAGTGCTCCAGCTGTGGGAGTTTGAAATCTGGGGGTTGCGAGAATTCCTGATTTCCTGTGTAAAGGGATTGTGATTGACATCATCCATATCATTCTGATAAGAGCGGCCTCTCGAGAGGCGTTCAATGAGGTTGGCGAGCCGATCGCCTTCAAAGAGCTATTGCAAGCTGCTAAGATCAGAAGTGGTTCCCCCAGCGTTGAGTCCAGAAGAGTTCAAAAAAGTATGGGGAGTTTGGAAGGTCATCCGGTTCGGATCGGGGGTGCCCCCGTGCTGCGGCTCGGAGAAGTGAGGAGGTTCGTGGAAATGTGCACGGTTCGGGTCAGATGTTCGGTTCGGGTTGGAGGTACCGAACCGACCCGGTTCGTCTTGCTCGACCTGAACGGGTCTGTTGTGATTGTCCTGCTGCATTCCACTTCGGAGCTGTGTCATTGTATTTCCTGTCCGAACCGGAGCAGATATTGGGCGTGGTAGGCCTGTGCTTCTAGTGACGTTTCCATCCAAAACGTTAAGTGTTGAAGCTGCAAGTTGTTGAGGGGGATTTCCCCTGAGTTCTCTCGGAGCTTGCTCATCGGTTCAGATCCGGTCTGAACCGATCCGGTTCTCTGCTCCTGCTGGGGCTGATTCAATGTTATTTCCAGTGATTTGTGCATTGACGCTCGGCCTTCCTTCCATCCGAGCGAAGAATTGGTCGATCGTCTCCTGTTGTTTGCGGAGGAGATCATCTTGCCTTGCCATTTGAGTTCTCAATTCAGCTAGAACGCCATCCATTTCATCTCTGGTTAAGTATGCTGATGGATTTTCATGAGAGGAAGCCTCCTGGTTTGCCTCGTTCCTTGTGCATTCAGTGCCAACATCCTCAGCACGAGAGAAGGTTCTGTCTTTCTTTCGCTTGACCATTGATCCAATAGCCAAATAATCCGCTTCCATTCAAGCTAGTAGAAGAAGTTGTATCGTGTGCCCCCCTACCTGGCACGCCAAAATGTTAGACCAAAAATTGGCACTAACACCCAAATGCTATGTGAAATCCTTACAGTCGCAAATCACAGAGAATAAATGCAGAAAAAGCAGTAAAATAATAGGAGACACACGAGATTTTTATAGTGGTTCGGCTCAATCCAAGCCTACGTCCACTTTATAGTTTCTTAAATCCTAAGAAAACTATTACAATGTTGTTTGATTGCGGTTTATACACGAAATCCTCGTGTTTAGAATATGAAAGAGGAGATTAGAGGTTGAATTATACACGATAACCTCGTGTTAAAGTGATTAGAGTCGACCTCCTTGCTGTTGCGAAGAAATGGGGGAAGCCAATGTGAGTGAGAGCTGAAAAAGCTCCCTCGGAATGACCATATGATGGTGTATTTATAGGCGTAGAGAAGCTGCTGGGAGTCCTGGATCGGATCGGATCGGAGGGGCACGTGGCATGTGGAGAGGCCATCTCGGTGATAGTGGAGAACGTGGTCTTCAGATCGTGCTAGGACAGGTGTAAGCCGATCCAGATTAATGGGAAGTAGTTACTCCTTGAGAACAGGTCAAAGTTGAGGTGTAGCAGCAGGTCGAAGCGGTTCGGTTCGGCTCCTCTTCCTTCCGAACCGATCCGGAGCATTCCAACCGAAGGCGAGACGTGTTGCTATACATCTGGTGCAAGGCTGGTCGGTTCGGACTTCCAATCCGAACCGAGTTGGTGTCTTCGATCCGAAGAGTGGAAGCACTTCAGTGCAGTGTGTAAGGCAGATCAGTTTCGGATGATCCGATCCAAACCAAGGTGAGCTGAAATCCAAGTCTGAGCATCTTCGAAGTGTGGAGTCGGAGCAGGTCCGATCCGATCCGGGAGGTCAAGCCAATTTCCAAATTCCAAGTTTCCGGTTCTGTATGCGTTCACGGAAACAGGCATAACTTTCAAACCGTTAGTCCGATTGAGCTGAACCAAAGCTCAAACTGAAGCTAATTCAGAGAGCTACAAGAGATTCAAAGGTTAGCTCCATAGCCGCTGTTTTCGGGCCTTGAAAAGGTCATCTTGTAGGAGTTTCGGGCCATTCTTTGTTTGTGATGCGATTTCAACCAAATCACTTCATGTCTTCTGACGATATTCCCAACACTTGAGCGTATTGTTGAGAAGAGATTCCATGTGTGACTGCTTTGACTAAAAAGCGGGTCAACATTTTTCCCACAAGAACATATCTTGCTGGTTGAAGGAAGATGTGTTCTGGATAATCCAAGGCCACGGCGGGCCTGCCAGCTGCAAGTATAATCCATACCTGCGAAGAAAAGAGAGCAGAAAGGTGTGTCAAATCCAGACAAAACTAATTACACTTTCGAGCATAAACCATGCTTGGCCGTTTGTTTGAGCATAAAACATACTGGAGGGATGTTCGAATCATCCTGCCAAAACCTGGCAAGGGAACTAACCTTCCGGGTATAAGCCATACCAGGAAGTTCAAACTGAGCATAAGCCATACTCGAGTTTTATTGAGTTCCTTTGCCAAATCCTGACAAAATAATAAGTCGTCCCAAAGTATAGTCCATACTTAAGAATCCTAGTGAGTACAATCCATACTCACGTTGGGATAGAGCTATGCTTGCCAAAACCTGACAAGACAGTCTGTCCCTAGGCATAATCCATGCCTAGTGGTCCGAGATAAGTATAAGCCATACTTTAGTTGAGATTGAGAATCCTGCCACAACCTGACAAGATACTTAAATTTCCAAACATAATCCATGCTCGGAAAGTCCTTCCTTATTCAATTCAAAGTACAAAACCAAAGCAAATCCTGATTGGTTTGTCATCGAGTGCAGAGGACGATTTGGAGCTAAATCTAACCCCGAACGTGTGTACTCCGATTTAGCCAATCGAAAAACCTAAAGAAAGCAAAGAGACATATCTTAAATCCTAAGAAATGCTGAAAACGCAGAGTGTTCCAATCTAGATCAGTTGATGATGAGCCGTTGGGAGCTCGTTCCAGGGTCATTCCCTCTCCAGGGAGTAGGCGATGGCAGCGCGGGTGCAGGCGCTGTAGGTTGTTTCACATACTCGGGTAGCTCTCCACGTCTAACCCGTTCCCAATTAAGTCTCGCAAGTGCCTACAGTCATTTGTGTCATGACCGTCCGTATCATGAAATATGCAATGTCTTCCAGAGTCACGTTCTCTCTGGGATGGCTCCCGCCTGGGAGGCTTTGGATAGGAGACGTCACCGTTTGTGTTCATGTAGATGTCGGCCAGCGACGAGTTGAGCTCAATGTATTTTTCTTATCTGGGCCCTCTCCGGGGCTGAGCGTTGCGGTCATTCTTGACAGCAGCTTTCCCTTTGCCTTTACCAGAATCAGATGGTTCTCCGTCTTTGAGCATGTTAACATCGAGACTTTTCTTTTTGGACGTTGCGTCTTTTTCACGCAAAAACCTATCCGATTCAAGATAGAATTTGCTGAGATTCCTTGGTGGGTCTCGGTACAAGGATTTTTTAAACTCCGAGTTGTCTAGAACACCTAATACTGCCGCCATCAATACCATAGATGGCTCAGGTCGATCAACTGATGCTGCTGCAACGTTGAACCTTTCCAGAAATGATCGCAGAGTTTCTTTAGGCCTCTGCTTGATTGTAGTGAGCGACATTACATTCTTGGGTCGAGCGATGTGGACCCAAAATTGTTCAATAAAGCGAGCGACCAACATGTTCCAGCTGTTGATCGATTCAGATTCCAGCTGCCGAATCCACAAAGCAGCAATATCAGTCAAGAAGAGAGAGAAGCATTTTTCCATGACGTTTTCTGACGCCGATTGAACTTCCATATGATGTTTGTAGCGCATCAAGTGCACGGTAGGATCCGTCCTGCCGTTGTAGTGCTCCAGCTGTGGGAGTTTGAAATCTGGGGGATTGCGAGAATTCATGATTTCCTGTGTGAATTGATTGTGATTGACATCATCCATGTCATTCTGATAAGAGCGGCCTCTCGAGAGGCGTTCAATGAGGTTGGCGAGCCGATCACCTTCAAAGAGCTATTGCAAGCTACCAAGATCAGAAGTGGTGCCCCCAGCGTTGAGTCCGCAAGAGTTTAAAAAAGTATGGGGGGCTTGGAAGGTCATCCGGTTCGGATCGGGGGTGCCCCCGTGCTGCGGCTCGGAGAAGTGAGGAGGTTCGTGGAAATGTGCACGGTTCGGGTCAGATGTTCGGTTCGGGTTGGAGGTACCGAACCGACCCGGTTCGTCTTGCTCGACCTGAACGGGTCTGTGGTGATTGTCCTGCTGCATTCCACTTCGGAGTTTTGTCATTGTATTTCCTGTCCGAACCGGAGCGGATATTGGGCGTGGTAGGCCTGTGCTTCTAGTGACGTTTCCATCCAGAACGTTAAGTGCTGAAGCTGCAAATTTTTGAGGGGGATTTCCCCTGAGTTCTCTCGGAGCTTGCTCATCGGTTCGGATCGGGTCTGAAACACCCCACCTCCGTTAGGGTCACTCTCAAAGGGAATGCCCTAATTTTGGTGGAGTTTTATAAGTATAAGTCACAGATATACAAGACAGATATAAGAACACATATTTGTAAACAGCGGAAAAACAAACAACTTTTATTTCATAAAAGCAAATACGTGCTACAACAACATCACCATAATTGTCTTACATCTTTTCCAAAAACATAACATAACACTTTCATAATCTGTCTTGATTACATCATTTAAAGAAGCATAAAGAAAACATAGATAAACTGCAAAAGCCCCATAGTGTTTGTCCAAAGCCATAGTTCAAAACGAAAAGGTCCAAGCAATACATTTCTCCTCTTCAAGCTGGGTGCGAAGGGTGGTCAAGCTGCAGTGTTCCCTCCCTGTGGACCTGGGGGGGAAACGGAAGAAAAGAAGACGAAAGAAAAGTAGAGTCAGACATAAAGCCTGAGTAAGTCTAGGACTATTTTGTCTATGAATAAAGAACTGTGTATGATATGTATAATCAAGAAGTGGGAAAGCACTATAAACTTAGTTAAGTTGTCTAGGGTCGAATATACTATCGTACCCCATGTTAATCTCTGAACCCATATAAACTAGTTCCCAACTGACACCCCATAATCAGGGTGATGTGATCCATTCAATGATGATAGGCTCCTACTCGCATAGTTACATGTGTCTTACGGCCCCCGATGTTGTAGTTACCTATGCTGGTCCCACCATGGGGTGTATCAAGTCCCATGGCAGCGGCCCGACACAACCTTAGAATGCACAGGTATGCTACTGGTGCCCAGTGCTTTATTTTTCTGTGCCGAGTGTGTGCACGCCCGCACCCCGTTAGAACCTACACTGCTACACCACCGCCGTCGATTTGACCTCTTACAATCAGCCCAGTAATCGTGCCCCACCCTGCCTAGTTTCAGGGTATCATGATACACCTTATAGGGTTACTGCTGAAAAGGGTCCCCCGTTACTAGGTTTTCTATCTCTAGCCAACATGCTAAGTTGGTTAAGTGTTTTTCTAACCTAACCCCCACCAGTTCGTTTAGTTTAGCATGTTCCATTTTGATTAAGTCTTTAGTTCACTTAATCCTAACAATCCTGACTCAGCCTTAATTGTCTTATTAAAGCCTTGACCTCTCACATTAGACAGGTATTGTTGTGGCTGCCTGTTGCCGGTTGGTTCCGGGCAGTCTTACGCCACAACTCAGTCTAACCTCGGGTCCTTATTGGGCTCCATGTTTAACCTCTCACATTGGATAGCTATTGTTGTGACTACTGGACAGCCGGGCGGTTCCGGGCAGGTTTACATCAGAACTCAATCCAACCTCGGGTTAAACACATCGTATGTTCTACATTTTCATATTTTGTCTTTCTTCTTTATTTATATGTAAATATTTGCGGCCCATTATTAAGTTAATGGTGTAAAGGTTACACCAATCATGGGCCCAACCCATACTTGAATTTGGGCCCTTCTACTTTATATTTTCATTTATTAATTAATTTGGCCCAACGTTATTTTCCCCCGTTTAATACGTCCGTTTATTATAATGTATGTTGGGCTTAGGCTTTTTAAGCCCAACTTAGACATGCGATAAAGGGGAGGCTTAAAGCGTGATTACATACACAAAAAGGGGACTGTGAGCGCATGAACTTGCAACATAACGTTGGAACTACACAACAGAAACTGGTGTACTTGCATAGTAGCATAAGTGACATGAATCAAAGCATGTAAACTTGTAGTTAAGTTAAGAATCTAAATTGGATATCATTATTGACACATAGTCTTAACTACAACATAGACCTATGTTCTTATTTAGGCATAATGTCAAACATAAGCAAATCATGTTCATAAGGTTTCTACATGTTTACAAAGGGGATTACTTTTGTCATTAATACAAAAGCATAGTTCAACTTGAATTATTCCAACTTAATCATGATTCTAAATCTATTCACCTAACTATGGCGCACATGTACTTATGGCATAAATATTTCTAAACATGAATTCATGATTTTTACTTTAGTCATGCAAACTTGCAAAAGGGGATTTTGAATCTAACCTAGCCATGTACCACATATGTCATCATATAATTCTTGTTAACAATATAGACCTAACATGGTTTTCAATTATGTAAAATATCAATCATAGCCTAGTCATATTCAAAAGTTTGCAAATAGGTTTTCTAGTACAATGCATGGCTTAATACATAGACCATGATGCCAAACTTTTCAATATAATTTCATGCTAATTATAATAACCCAAATTTGTTCCAATTACGCACAAAATGATTTTTGTACAAAAATACACATTATGATGGCATAGTAGTAAAACCCCAAACTTGCATGAATTCCAATTAAACAACTACATACATGTAGCTTCAACATAAATTACATATTTTGCGAATATCCAAACGTCATACTTGCATAAAACTACCGCAAACATGTAGTTTTTATAATGAATAACATAATTCGAGAATATCCAAACGTATACAATATTCCAAATCGATAGCAACGCACAAATATGAATTACTTTATCGCCACAAATCAAGTATACATACCAACACAATTATTTGTTCATACCAAAATAATACTCTACTTACAATCGTTGTGGCGAATTCTCTAATTTAGGAATTTAGAGATGCGACTCCTTTTGACGTAGGCGTTGATTTGATTTGCTTGAATTGCTTTAGGCTTTAGAATTTGCCCCCTAATCTTCTCTCCAATTTGGTGGCTACTCTTAGTCGTTCCTCAGCAACATGGCGGCTTTGTTCTTATTTTTGAATGAATAGATTAGGGTTAAGTCTAGGGTCATTTTTATAGGGGTTATGAACTGATTAGGACCATTGATGTTGCTTGGATTGATGGTAGCCATTCATTCGAAAGAGAGACCAATTCGAGCCTGCCACCTAGCCCTAATGACAAAGCAGACTACAGAAAATCGTCCAACATAGAATAGGCCAGCCAGGTTGGGCTGGGTTCAACCTGGCTCTGGACCAGGTCGACAGCCCTGTGGACAGCCCTGTCGACAGCCCTGTCGACCTGGTTAGACCAGGTCGACAGCCCAGTCGACTTGGGCGCATTAGGCGGGTGTTCTTCCGCCCTGGCCCATTGGGCCCCATTTTGAAATTTAAACTTGTTTTTCTGAGCTTATTTTATTCTGTTTGAATTTTAAACTTAATTCAGAAACTTCCGGAGGCCATATCTTCTTCATACGGACTCCGTTTTTCGAAAACTCGGACTCTATTTCGCATATTTTTCCGAGATGAACGCAATGGCGTATCCCGTTTCCCTTAGTTCTTTGATTTGAAATTAATTATACTTTAATTTGTAAATTTCACAGTTATAGAATTCGCGGGGTGTTACATTCTCCCCCACTTAAAAGGATTTCGTCCCGAAATCTTCAAGTTAGGAGGAATGTATATCCTGACATCCAATCATCCATCTACTCATTCATCAAACACGAGCATCCATTGTCCTTAAAAGACTTCTAATGCTTCATGATCATATGCGAAGTGTGTGTGTACATGAACTTATCTAATGCAAAATCAGGCGGTCTTACTGATTCAGTTGACCTCCTTAATGCTAGTTATGTAAGTGCCATGAATCCATTATGTATGCAAATTTTCCAATTCATGATTCTACATGAGTGCACAATCATTCATACAAATGCAACATCCATATGACAACACATTACAGTTCAACCATATACGAATGCAAACATATATGCATATGCAATATGAAGTGACTGAGCCGATCTAAAACCTAGATTGTGTGTGTATATGCAACCACGAGCAACCACTAGCAATCACTTGCAACCACTTGCAACCATCATCCATAACATGTTTCAATTACATGTTTTCATCCAAAGGGTTTCTACCTAAAAGACAAGGTCGAGGAAATATACCTAAAAAGATAGATAAAAGCGCAACTTAAGGAAAAAGAAAGATCAAGGATGTACCCCCGAAAAGAAAAGGGTAGGCAGTGCGTATTCTAGCTTCAGTTTCCCTAGTCGCGTCTCCCTCTGCGTCGCTCCACTGAACTTTGACGAGCCTGACTTCGCGGTTGCGTAGCTTCTTCACTTCCGTTCCTAAGATGCGGGTTGGAACTTTTCTTATGGTTGCTTCGCGTTCCACTTCGGCCTCTTCGAGGATATTTGGCTCTACCACTTCAGCAGACTCATGTAGACATTTTCGAAGATGTGAAACATGAAAAACGTTGTGAACTCCAGCCAGTTTCTCGGGTAGCTCTAATCTATAGGCCATTTCCCCAATTTTCTCGATGATAGGGAATGGCCCTACGAATCTTGGCGCTAGCTTTCCTGTGGTTCCAAAACGAACAACGTTTCTTAGCGGTGATACCTTAAGAAAAACTCTGTCTCCAACCTCAAATTCAAGGTCGGTCCTTCTCTTGTCGGCATAGGACTTTTGTCTGTCTTGGGCCGTCTTCATCCTTCTTCGTATTAAGTCTACTTTCTCTGAAGTCTCTCGGATCATATCTGGTCCAAGTATGAGCTTATCAGTAGACTCCCACCAACAAGTGGGCGATCGGCACGGTCTTCCATATAAAGCTTCGAAGGGTGCCATTCCGATGGTTGCTTGATAGCTGTTGTTGTAGGCAAATTCCACCAAAGGAAGGTGGTCTTCCCATGTCCCTCCGAAGTCAAGGACGCATAGTCTTAAAAGGTCTTCCAAAACTCTGTTTACTCTCTCTGTTTTGCCGTCGGTTTGGGGATGATAGGCTGTGCTCAAGCATAACTGCGTTCCTACTGCTTCTTGCAGACTCCGCCAAAATTCGCTAGTGAAGATGGGGTCTCGGTCACTAACAATGCTAGATGGTATTCCATGGAGTCGATCGATTTCTTTGAGGTAAAGTGATGCTAGGGATGAGGCAGTTCTTTTACTTTTAACAGGTAAAAAGTGGGCGCTTTTAGTAAGCCTATCCACTATTACCCAAATGCTGGTGTTGCCTCTCCTAGACCTAGGCAGCCCATCGATGAAGTCCATTGAGATGCTATCCCACTTCCACTGCGGGACCTCTAGAGGATGTAGTAGTCCGCCAGGCTTTTTCTGTTCCGCTTTAACCTGTTGGCACACCATACACTTAGAAACGAATTCTTCCACGTCCTTTTTCATGCCGTTCCAGAAGAAAGTCCTTTTTATGTCTTTGTACATCTTATCCCCACCTGGGTGTATCGTCATCTTGGAGTGATGTGCTTCCTCGAGAACCTTCTTTACTAAATCTTTTGTCTGTGGGACGCATAGTCTTCCGTCTCGCCTTAGCAAACCCTTATCGTCGATGGAGTATCTGTTGAGGTGACTTGAAGTCCCACCCCTAATTAACCTATCAATTGTTTCCACAAGCTGAGGGTCTTCGCGTTGTGCTGTCCCTACTAAATCCACTAAAGTTGGGCGCACTTCGAGAGATGCTAGCAAGCCTGGTACGAAATCGGAGGAAGGCCTAAAGTCGAAGCTGGCTATAAACTCTAGGCTTTGTCTTTCAACAAACAGCGGGCTTAGGGTCAATTTCTTTCGGCTCAACGCGTCTGCAACTACGTTGCCTTTGCCCGGAGTGTAGGAGATTTCGAAATCATACAAGGCAAGAAACTCCATCCATCTTTGTTACCTCAAGTTAAGATCCTTCTGCGAGAAAAGATATTTCAACGATTTATGGTCAGTGTAAAGTTCGAACTTCTCACCTAGGAGATAGTGTCGCCAAGACTTGAGTGCAAAGACGATGACGGCTAACACAAGATCGTGGGTTGGGTAGTTCTTTTCGTGCATCTTCAACTGCCTCCCACCATAAGCTACTACCCTTCCTTCTTGCATTAAGACGGCGCCTAGCCCTGTCCCACATGCATCCGTATAAACAGTGAACATCTTGCTCCCATCTGGCAGTGTCAAAACTGGGGCTGTTGTGAGAGCCCTTTTTAGTCGTTGGAAAGAAAACTCGCAATCCAAGTCCCAATTGAACACTAGATTCTTCTTGGTCAATTTTGTGAGCGGAGCTGAGATTTTCGCAAAATCCCTTATGAATTTTCGATAGAACCTGCTAGTCCTAGAAAGCTTCGGACCTCAGTTGCATTCCTTGGTGTCTTCCAATCCTGTACCGCCACTACCTTAGCAGGGTCCACCGCCAACCCTTGTTTGGATACTATGTGCCCAAGGAACCTCACCTCTTCTCTCCAAAAGTGGCATTTGGAGAATTTGGCTTTTAGTTGATGGACTCGCAAAGTTTCCATGATTGCCCTTAAGTGCTGAGCATGTTCCTCTTCACTTTTTGAGAAGATAAGGATATCATCTACGAAGACGACTACGAATTTGTTGAGGAAATCTCTAAATACCCTACTCATCAGGTCCACGAAGTAAGCAGGTGCATTTGTCAAGCCGAAAGGCATGACAAGCCATTCAAAGAAGCCGTCTGGGGTTCTAAACGCCGTTTTATCGATGTTATCTTCAGCCACTCTTAGCTGATGAAAACCGGTTGCTAAATCGAGTTGGGAGAAAACAGACGCTCCTACAAGCTGGTCAAATAAATCGTCAATTCTAGGGAGAGGGTGCCTATTCTTTTTCGTTAGCTTGTTGAGCTCCCTATAGTCAACACATAGACGGAGTGAACCATCCGCCTTTGTAGCGAACACCACTGGAGCGCCCCATTCTGAAATGCTTCTCCTAATGAACCCCTTTTCTAGAAGCTCTTTAATCTGTTTACTGAGCTCTTTACTTTCTCGTGGAGCCATGTGTCTAACGGGAAACGCAACGGGCTTTGCATTATCTACAAGATATATGCGGAAGTCTATTTCCCGCTTCGGAGGCAAGCCCTTCACCTCTTCAAAGACATCCGGATATTCCCGGACCACTTTAACTGATTGCAAATTGTCAACAGAGGCATCTAGCGATTCAAGATAACTAAGCATAACCGCATACGAGGGATTACAAGAAATTTCCAAAGTATTACCGAGCTGGGTTAGGAGCCTAACAACCCATTTCTCACAATCAAGGATGGCCCCATTACTGGATAGAAAATCCATACCCAAAATCAAACCATACCCCGTAAAGGCCTAAACAAAGGCACTACATTGAAATTCTACACTTAGAATAGAAATTTTCAATCCCAAACAGATCATAGACAAATGAGCTGGGCCCCCAATTGGGTTTGAAACAATTAAGGGGTCCTCTACCATACTAGTTTTTAGGTGCAGAGATTCTACTAAAGCAGACGAGATAAAGGAGTGTGATGCGCCAGAATCAAATGAAGTGCGAACGGGGTGATCATAAAGATAAACTACACTTTCTAAAGAAGTATTTATACCTCGCTTTTGCAAAGGTGGCGCTTCTAGCACATGAACCTGTGCCCCTGAGGTGGATCCAGCCCTCTACCCCTGTCCTCGTTTCTTTGGGCAGTCCTTAGCCCTGTGGCCCGTCTCACCGCAAGAAAAGCACCCACCATTCTCCTTGGCCTTCTTTTTCCGGCAGTCCTTTACTAAGTGCCCCACTTTGCCAAAGAAATTACACTTCCTCTTCTCTTTGTTGCCTTTCCCGCCTTTCTTAAAGTCTGTCTTCTTAGGCTGCAAACCCTCTTTCTTCCCTTGAGAGCTTTCTGCCTTCGTCTCCTTCTTGCCCTTATCCTCTTCGTTCAGCAATGCCATTTGCACCAGTCTTTCATACGTGGCTCCCATGGGTATATGGGTCATGGCCAAACTATGTAATGGCTCATTCAACCCTTTGACGAAACGGAGAGCCTTCTTGTGCGGGGTGTTGACTAGGTCAAGCCCAAACCTAGCCAGCTCATCGAACTGATTCACATACTCTCTGACAGTCTTGTCTCCTTACTTAAGAAATAAGAATTTTTCCAACTGCAAACTTCTTTCCGCATCTGAGAGAAATTTGGTCTCAAACCTTGCCCTAAAGTCCTCCCATGTCTCCACTGGTCTTTCAGCATTAGTGACTTCCCACCAGTAGGAAGCCTCGCCCTTCAATAGCCACACTGCCAATTGCACTTTTTGTCTATCTTCTACCTCAAAGATGATGAATAGGTCCTCAGTTTCTTTCAGCCAATTCCTAGCTGCCACGAAGGACTCAGTTCCCTGGAAATCCTTTCCTCCCATAGCTTTAAAATCTTTACATATCTTAGCAAATGTGTTTCCCCATGGAGGAGGTGGAGGAAAAGGTGCTTCTGCAGCAGGATGATTTCCTGCAGCTGGGGGAGGAGGAACGGTAGGACCTGGCTGAGTGGCCCTTGCTTCTAAGAACCGTCTAAACCAACCAGGTATTGGTACCCCTTCCGGCAAGTTAAGATCTTTGAACATGCTGAAACAAAAAGGATAGATTCAAAACGAAGGATAAGAGATAGTACCTATGGCTTTGGGGAGTGGACTTTGCCTTTTAAAATAAAATAATATTTTTATCTTTTAAAAATGCTTCTTTAAATTTCCTTTTTGAAAATAAATTTTCAAAACTTTTTATCTTATCTGGTAAACCTATGCTCTGATACCAAGTGAAACACCCCACCTCCGTTAGGGTCACTCTCAAAGGGAATGCCCTAATTTTGGTGGAGGTTTATAAGTATAAGTCACAGATATACAAGACAGATATAAGAACACATATTTGTAAACAGCGGAAAAACAAACAACTTTTATTTCATAAAAGCAAATACGTGCTACAACAACATCACCATAATTGTCTTACATCTTTTCCAAAAACATAACATAACACTTTCATAATCTGTCTTGATTACATCATTTAAAGAAGCATAACGAAAACATAGATAAACTGCAAAAGCCCCATAGTGTTTGTCCAAAGCCATAGTTCAAAACGAAAAGGTCCAAGCAATACATTTCTCCTCTTCAAGCTGGGTGCGAAGGCTGGTCAAGCTGCAGTGTTCCCTCCCTGTGGACCTGGGGGGGGGGGGAAACGGAAGAAAAGAAGACGAAAGAAAAGTAGAGTCAGACATAAAGCCTGAGTAAGTCTAGGACTATTTTGTCTATGAATAAAGAACTGGGTATGATAAGTATAATCAAGAAGTGGGAAAGCACTATAAACTTAGTTAAGTTGTCTAGGGTCGAATATACTATCGTACCCCATGTTAATCTCTGAACCCATATAAACTAGTTCCCAACTGACACCCCATAATCAGGGTGATGTGATCCATTCAATGACGATCGGCTCCTACTCGCATAGTTACTTGTGTCTTACGGCCCCCGATGTTGTAGTTACCTATGCTGGTCCCACCATGGGGTGTATCAAGTCCCATGGCAGCGACCCGACACAACCTTAGAATGCACAGATATGCTACTGGTGCCCAGTGCTTTATTTTTCTGTGCCGGAGTGTGTGCACGCCCGCACCCCGTTAGAACCTACACTGCTACACCACCGCCATCGATTTGACCTCTTACAATCAGCCCAGTAATCGTGCCCCACCCTGCCTAGTTTCAGGGTATCATGATACACCTTATAGGGTTACTGCTGAAAAGGGTCCCCCGTTACTAGGTTTTCTATCTCTAGCCAACATGCTAAGTTGGTTAAGTGTTTTTCTAACCTAACCCCCACCAGTTCGTTTAGTTTAGCATGTTCCATTTTGATTAAGTCTTTAGTTCACTTAATCCTAACAATCCTGACTCAGCCTTAATTGTCTTATTAAAGCCTTGACCTCTCACATTAGTCAGGTATTGTTGTGGCTGCCTGTTGCCGGTTGGTTCCGGGCAGTCTTACGCCACAACTCAGTCTAACCTCGGGTCCTTATTGGGCTCCATGTTTAACCTCTCACATTGGATAGCTATTGTTGTGACTACTGGACAGCCGGGCGGTTCCGGGCAGGTTTACATCACAACTCAATCCAACCTCGGGTTAAACACATCGTATGTTCTACATTTTCATATTTTGTCTTTCTTCTTTATTTATATGTAAATATTTGCGGCCCATTATTAAGTTAATGGTGTAAAGGTTACACCAATCATGGGCCCAACCCATACTTGAATTTGGGCCCTTCTACTTTTTATTTTCATTTATTAATTAATTTGGCCCAACGTTATTTTCCCCCATTTAATACGTCCGTTTATTATAATATATGTTGGGCTTAGGCTTTTTAAGCCCAACTTAGCCATGCGAGAAAGGGGAGGCTTAAAGCGTGATTACATACACAAAAAGGGGACTGTGAGCGCATGAACTTGCAACATAACGTTGGAACTACACAACAGAAACTGGTGTACTTGCATAGTAGCATAAGTGACATGAATCAAAGCATGTAAACTTGTAGTTAAGTTAAGAATCTAAATTGGATATCATTATTGACACATAGTCTTAACTACAACATAAACCTATGTTCTTATTTAGGCATAATGTCAAACATAAGCAAATCATGTTCATAAGGTTTCTACATGTTTACAAAGGGGATTACTTTTGTCATTAATACAAAAGCATAGTTCAACTTGAATTATTCCAACTTAATCATGATTCTAAATCTATTCACCTAACTATGGCGCACATGTACTTATGGCATAAATATTTCTAAACATGAAATCATGATTTTTACTTTAGTCATGCAAACTTGCAAAAGGGGATTTTGAATCTAACCTAGCCATGTACCACATATGTCATCATATAATTCTTGTTAACAATATAGACCTAACATGGTTTTCAATTATGTAAAATATCAATCATAGCCTAGTCATATTCATAAGTTTGCAAATAGGTTTTCTAGTACAAAGCATGGCTTAATACATAGACCATGATGCCAAACTTTTCAATATAATTTCATGCTAATTATAATAACCCAAATTTGTTCCAATTACGCACAAAATGATTTTTGTACAAAAATACACATTATGATGACATAGTAGTAAAACCCCAAACTTGCATGAATTCCAATTAAACAACTACATACATGTAGCTTCAACATAAATTACATATTTTGCGAATATCCAAACGTCATACTTGCATAAAACTACCGCAAACATGTAGTTTTTATAATGAATAACATAATTCGAGAATATCCAAACGTATACAATATTCCAAATCGATAGCAACGCACAAATATGAATTACTTTATCGCCACAAATCAAGTATACATACCAACACAATTATTTGTTCATACCAAAATAATACTCTACTTACAATCGTTGTGGCGAATTCTCTAATTTAGGAATTTAGAGATGCGACTCCTTTTGACGTAGGCGTTGATTTGATTTGCTTGAATTGCTTTAGGCTTTAGAATTTGCCCCCTAATCTTCTCTCCAATTTGGTGGCTACTCTTAGTCGTTCCTCAGCAACATGGCGGCTTTGTTCTTATTTTTGAATGAATAGATTAGGGTTGAGTCTAAGGTCATTTTTATAGGGGTTATGAACTGATTAGGACCATTGATGTTGCTTGGATTGATCGTAGCCATTCATTCGAAAGAGAGACCAATTAGATCCTGCCACCTAGCCCTAATGACAAAGCAGACTACAGAAAATCGACCAACATAGAATAGGCCAGCCAGGTTGGGCTGGGTTCGACCTGGCTCTGGACCAGGTCGACAGCCCTGTCGACAGCCCTGTCGACCTGGTTAGACCAGGTCGACAGCCCAGTCGACTTGGGCGCATTAGGCGGGTGTTCTTCCGCCCTGGCCCATTGGGCCCCATTTTGAAATTTAAACTTGTTTTTCTGAGCTTATTTTATTCTGTTTGAATTTTAAACTTCATTCAGAAACTTCCGGAGGCCATATCTTCTTCATACGGACTCCGTTTTTCGAAAACTTGGACTCTATTTCGCGTATTTTTCCGAGACGAACGCAATGGCGTATCCCGTTTCCCTTAGTTCTTTGATTTGAAATTAATTATACTTTAATTTGTAAATTTCACAGTTATAGAATTCGCGGGGTGTTACAGGGTCCGAACCGATCCGGTTCTCTGCTCCTGCTGGGGCTGATTCAATGTTATTTCCAGTGATTTGTGCATTGCCGCTCGGCCTTCCTTCCATCCGAGCGAAGAATTGGTCGATCGTCTCCTGTTGTTTGCGGAGGAGATCATCTTGCCTTGCCATTTGAGTTCTCAAGTCAGCGAGAACGCCATCCATTTCATCTCTGGTTAAGTATGCTGATGGATTTTCATGAGTGGAAGCCTCCTGGCTTGCCTCGTTCCTTGTGCCTTCAGTGCCAACATCCTCAGCATGAGAGAAGGTTCCGTCTTTCTTTCGCTTGACCATTGATCCGATAGCCAAATAATCCGTTTCCGTTCGAGCTAGTAGAAGAAGTTGTATCGTGTGCCCCCTACCTGGCGCGCCAAAATGTTAGACCAAAAATTGGCACTAACACCCAAATGCTATGTGAAATCCTTACAGTCGCAAATCACAGAGAATAAATGCAGAAAAAGCAGTAAAATAATAGGAGACACACGAGATTTTTATAGTGGTTCGGCTCAATCCAAGCCTACGTCCACTTTATAGTTTCTTAAATCCTAAGAAAACTACTACAATGTTGTTTGATTGCGGTTTATACACGAAATCATCGTGTTTACAATATGAAAGAGGAGATTAGAGGTTGAATTATACACGATAACCTCGTGTTAAAGTGATTAGAGTCGACCTCCTTGCTGTTGCGAAGCAATGGTGGAAGCCAATGTGAGTGAGAGCTGAAAAAGCTCCCTCGAAATGACCATATCATGGTGTATTTATAGGCGTAGAGAAGCTGCTGGGAGTCCTGGATCGGATTGGATTGGAAGGGCACGTGGCATGTGGAGAGGCCATCTCGGAGATAGTGGAGAACGTGGTCTTCAGATCGTGCTAGGACAGGTGTAAGCCGATCCAGATTAATAGGAAGTAGTTACTCCTTGTGAACAGGTCAAAGTTGAGGTGTAGCAGCAGGTCGAAGCGGTTCGGTTCGGGTCCTCTTCCTTCCGAACCGATCTAGAGCATTCCAACTGAAGGCGAGACGTGTTGCTATAAATCAGGAGCAAGGCGGGTCGGTTCGGACTTCCGATCCGAACCGAGTTGGTGTCTTCGATCCGAAGAGTGGAAGCACTTCAGTGCAGTGTGTAAGGCGGGTCGGGTTCGGATGATCCGATCCGAACCAAGGTGAGCTGGAATCCAAGTCTGAGCATCTTCGATGTGTGGAGTCGGAGCGGGTCCGATCCGATCCGGGAGGTCAAGCCAATTTCGAAATTCCAAGTTTCCGGTTCTGTATGCGTTCACGGAAATGGGCATAACTTTCAAACCGTAAGTCCGATTGAGCTTAACCAAAGCTCAAACTGAAGCTAATTCAGAGAGCTACAAGAGTTATAGAGGTTAGCTCCGTAATCGTTGTTTTCGAGCCTAGAAAAGGTCATCTTGTAGGAGTTTTGGGCCATTCTTTGTTTGTGATGCGATTTCAACCAAATCACTTCATGTCTTCTGACGATATTCCCAACACTTGAGCGTATTGTTGAGAAGAGATTCCATGTGTGACTGCTTTGACTAAAAAGCGGGTCAACAATATATATAATATATATTTCATCGATTTCTATTTAAAACGAATTTTATAAATCATTTTAAATTAGTTTTAAAAACGATTTCAACTTCATATTCAATTTCAAATCAAAATTGAATATTCCACTATAAATTCGTTTTAAATTCATTTCAAATCAATTTCAATTCAAATTGATTTCAATTCAATTTCAATTTGTTTCAATTTAATTCGAATTTCAATTCAATTCTATTTAATTCGAATTTCTATTCAATTCTATTTGATTCGAATTTCAATTCAATTTTAATTAATTCGAATTTCTAATCAATTCTATTTAATTCGAATTTCAATTCAATTCTATTTAATGCCAATTTCAATTCAATTTGAATTCAATTCTATTCGAATTCAATTCTATTCAATTTCAATTCGAATTCATTTTCTATTCAATTTCAATTCGAATTCATTTCTATTCAATTTGAATTCGAATTCATTTCTATTCAATTCGATTCCAATTTAATTCCAATTCGATTCAATTCGATTCAATTCAATTTAATTCAAATTTCATTTCAAAATATTCGATTTTGAAATCACTTTTCAATATTCTTTTAAATAAAATCGATAAAATTCCCGTTCATGTTAAAATGGCGGTTAACTACTTAACACGGCTTCACATTTCAATATTCACAGAATATTATTTTAAATTATTTGATGATTCTGAACTGGAATCAGACACATTTAATAACCTTATAATGTTGATTATATGGATTTCATCCAATACATGTATGCAACGATGAAGGTAAACAATCAACCATCATCCAAAGTGCGCTCTACACTGCATAAGCGTCGAATATAAATATTCAACGCTCATAACAGCCTGTCAATCAATCAATCGACATACATCTAATTATTGGGACTAGTGTATGTCATATATCATCCCAATACCCGTGTGGCGTTTCAATCAATCAACCACAGTTTTTATTTGTGCAGTTGGGCGATGTGTAAAATTTATCGTCCCAATCAATATCAATCAAATGTGTATATAAACAAATCATTCGATTTGTTTATAGATATTTATTTCAATTTAAATACACGTTAAAAATTTTATTTTTAACTTTAAAATATTTTTAACTATATAAATATTTTATTTCACATCACACAATCAATTTTCACAACAACATGCAATCAAACAAACAAGCCGTCCATGGTCTGTGGACGACGGGTGACGGGTGCTACTAAACACCGTCTGCATCCTAGTATATATCATATAACTAGAAAACAAAATTAAAGGTGAGGAGTTCTCACAGAGGGTTCCACTCCGCCGTGCTTTGCTTTTGAACTGCTGAACATCTGGCTCTGTTGAAATTCCAATTCAGTCCTTTTTCACGCTGTTCAAATATAAAAATATTATTTTTATTGCTTCATTTCAATAAATAAAAATCATATTTTTATTTGTACTTCATATATATTTTTACAACGCTCCTTTCTATATAAAAATTATATTTTTATATTTCTACTTCTTATATAAAGATTGAATTTTTATTTCATCGCTATAAAAATCACATTTTTATTCCACTATATATATAATAAAAATCAGATTTTCATTTCGCTATATATATAAAAATTGTATTTTTATATCCTCTACCTTATAAAAATCATATTTCTATAATCTCTGCTATATAAAAATTATATTTTTATAACGTCTATTATATAAAAATTATATTTTTATATAAACAAAGGTTATATTTTTTTCCTTGTTATTTAAATAAAAATCAAATCTTTGTTATAACTAATAATCCTACCTTTCTGACTTTAAAAATAATCTCTTTGTCAATAAAAATCTAATATTTCTTTTACATAAATCATTTCTACCTTCTATCATGAAAACCCTATTTTTAAAATCATTAAATCTCAATTTTTAAAGGAAAACATAATCATATATATATATAAATCTGTTTAATTACATATATAAGAAAGGAAAATAAAATAAAAACAAATAAATGAACTTACTGTATTCGTTGTTGATTGAGAGGGGGGGTGTTATCTGCCGGATCGAGGAAGGGGAGGTGGGTGCTTGCGCGTTGGCAGGAGGGGGAGGGCTGTCGCGAGGGAGATCGTCTGGGGGTGCGGCTATCACCTGAACGGCGGCTAGGGGAGGGTGGCGCGGAAGGCTGGAACGGTGGATTGAGGGGCGCAGCGTTGAAATCGAGGAGAGGGAAGGAGGGAGTGGGGAACGAGGAGCAGAAGGGGGGTCGTGTTCGAAGCAGAGGAGGGCGGTGGTCCTCCTGGGAGGCGGCCCCTGAGGTGCGACGGCCTCGCTGGCCGTGGCGGTGGCGAACCGCCCCCCACCGCTTCGCTTATTTTTTATTTCGATTGTAAACTAGTCAACAGAGAGAGAGGGAAGAATATAGGGGGAGATTAAGTGAAAAAATTATATTAATTTATTATTTTAATTTTTAAAAAGCAACTTTTATTTTCAAATTCAAAACGAGACCCACCGCCTGTCGTCCATAGCTAATTACCCCCATTCCGAACACAATGGGATATGTATCGTAAGCTGATTCGATCGTTTCTATATGTTTTCGTCAAAATCAACATATAACTCTATATATTGAATTTGAACGCACATTTCGATTTACCGGCGTCAAATACTAACTCGAAAAATTCCAGAAAAATATTTTCTAGCTTCGTATTGACGATACGGTCCTAGCAAAACTAGTTTCGTCAGATTCTGAGACCGTTTGAAACATTGCCATTTTCCAGTCGATTAAAATCAACTAAAACTGGTCAAACGCATTTTACTTTGCCACACTCACATATTGATTCGAAAAATTACGAAAATTGGAATCTAGCAATAACTTGACATCACGGATCATACAAAATTGGTTTCGTTGAAATCCGAGGTCGTTTGCAAAATTCCCATTTTTATGGGCCAGAAATTCCATAGCGACTATTCTGAAAATTCATTTGGGCATATCTTTTGATTGCCGCTATGAAATTTTGATTTTTCGGATTTATTGGAAAGATATTCTCAATTAGATTCTATTATTTTTTGTTTCGTTAAATTCTGGTTTATTTTGCACCTGGTACATTCATTTGAAGTTTGAAATCGAATTATCGAACTACCGCGCCATTTTCAATTCCTTTTATAATTTAAAATAAATATTTATATTCTAACGACGAACTATATAAATATATTCGTTTGAACTCTATTAAAAATAAATTTCTCATCATTATTATTTAAAATAATTCATTTTAATTATTCAAAATTCAATAAAATTGCCAAAATAAAAAATTTAAATTGGTTCAGATTTTCGGGTTATTACAATCTCCCCCACTTAAAACTTTTCGTCCCCGAAAAGGAACGAAGCCGAAAGTTGTTTTAAAAACCAACTCAACTTTCATTGTTTTCGCTACGGCTTAAGTTCTTCAACTTCTCAGTTTCTAAGAACTTCACAAAATTTTCAAAAATTTGGCTAACACCCTAAATTTTCGAAAAATTTCGCCATAACCTTCCCTACACCGGGGACTTCGGGATGTTTCATATAGCCTCCCATGACCTTCTTCAATCCAAAAGAAAAAGAAAAAGCCAAGCGGCTAGCCAATCGACTCACAAAATCACCCAAAACTCAAGAAATACAATAAACATGTACCTATTTGTCGGGCAAACAATTTTATTCCTTTTCTCTAGCCTCCTTGCCATGACCTGCTCAAAAGATATACATGTATATGCATGCATTTGCAACCAATTTGGTTAAAAGTTCAACATTTAATTATTCAAACAATAATCAAACAACCCAATCATCAATCAATTAGTGAATTATCATTTCAAATTCATAACTTTGATATATAGTAAAAAATAACATTTTTGGTGCCAATTCACAACAATGTATCCTATCTATATTTTGGTTCTCACACCAGTCAATTGTAATCATATAGAAATCCCACTTTCAAAACGCGAACATATATACTGATGATGTCGCGACATCACCAGAATTATCCCCGAGCGACTACAATGTGATTCTATATCTATCCAGTATATTAAAACTTCAAATACACGCGGATCAGACGTATATGCAAAATCTATATATACTTGATTGTCCAAATCAATTTAAAATAAATAACCAAATACGAATAATTGATTTAAATTTTCAAAACAAAACTTGTTTTCATTTTAAAAATATACTCTTCACACTCGTTCTAGGATAATACTGATCCCATCTCTAACGAGTCATTCCCATTGGATATTACTAATTCAATCTCTGATGAATTCTTTCGTATGATTCTAATGTGTCTTATCCTCGGAGCTTTGTTAACCAAAGCTCTGATACCAAAATGAAACAACCTGAACTTCCCCGGTAAGGAAAGGCCGGATTGAATTGAGAACAAGCCACATCAGAACACAAACAGAAGAACATTTCATTGTATATTACAACAATTCCATCAGATTACAAGAATATACGGAGTAATGAATAAATATTACACATTATAAAATATCAGAGATTACAATACATTACACAATAGCGGAAAATAATACAAAATACAACTGAATGAGATATACGGATACAAAGTTTTCCGGATATCGTTCCAGCTGTAAACCAGGTTCCTGTGGATATAAATCTGCAAAACCAAAACTACTAGCTGCCCGTGTCAAAATAAGGGCACCCAGAGTTTAGGTTAAAACAATAAACTCCTGGTCAGTCGTGTGACTGGTGTGAGAACTAAAACAGTTATAAACTTTGTTTTAAAGTTGGGTAAATCAAGGGACCACGCCGTATAACACGGAACGGGTTTCCTCCCAAGAATACCAGTGCATAAAACAATAGCGCTATGCTAAATAAAGAAAAATGAAGCTATTATAAGACCCAGGTCCCATCACATAATGCAACGCAAGCCGCAGGATAGGTTTTTCCCTTATAATAGCCAAAGCATGCTTGATATGTTTAAAACAAATCATTTGATACTATAATAAGTGTATAGTGTTTAAAACAATTTCAATCATAAGTATCAATCATAGACGGCATGGGTACCATAAATCATGTTGCCATACTAGTTCTACAATTAAAACCGCAAAATCACGTATTTGGAAATTGGATTTCCATCTATGAACCGAGGCAAAAGATAGTCCTCACCTGCTTCGAGACCCTCTAGCCCAAGCCTCAGGGTCAGAGCACATCGACCCTTGGATCGTCAGGGCCGGTCCACACGGAGTGGATTAAAATGCCTGAACATGCGTTTCCCCGCCCTTTGGGGCGTAAATGAGTCCACTGACTCCATCGATTTTAGAACGACCGATGTATCTGAGGCGCCTCACAACAACAACAACCACACAGGTGTAAGTATATAAATGTCAGGGCTGGTAGGTCACTGACACCACCCTAGCTAGAAGGAAATGCATGCCCTCCCTGATGTCCTCTCCCGTTTCTGGTTCACAACCGGGGTGTGAGGCTCGCGAATTAACGCTACACAAAGCTACCCCACAAAGGCCGTGCTTTGATTATCAACCACAAGACTCTGCTTTTCAACAGAAGCCTTGATCATTTGCATCTTAGCATGCCACACAGGCAATTCACGCTATGCAACCGATATCAATCACACAGAATGAAATCCGATGTCAGACACACAGTCCATACAAGTCCGCTCTGGGTCTGAACGAAACCAGAGGCACTTTCCTCGCGTATCCATCGATCTCCAAGTACGTCTGGACGACCACCAACTATTTCCCTCCTCTTGGGTGTACAGCCCAATCAGGATCGTCCGTAATTATCCAAACGATGTGAAGACTTCCGGTCTTCGACCACCGTCTTCATCTTCGACTTATCGTCGTATCAGTTATTCAGAATGGGATAAACCCGGTCTTTCTGAATAACTCGCGTATATAATAGACAAGTGTTACACAAACACCACATACGCCTCATTCCAATTCAGAATATTCTTCTATTCAAATATTCTTATTCTTTGGGAAAGGTTCCCATTAATTTTATCAAAGATAAATTCTTTAAATTTATTCTTTAATCTTCTTTTGAATATCAATTCAAACTCGTCGGGATTCGCGAACCACACCGAAGTAATCATTTATTTTATTCCCCAATCCAAACCTATTCATCTCATGAAGTAAAACTGGTCATACTCCATATCTAACACCACGGTGTTACCGGTAAATTTAATTACCATTTCACCTTTAAATCTAATTAAAGATTAACTTTTGTCTGGAGTAAAATTTGTGGTACTCCATTCTCGATTATTCCTTGAATTTGATAATTTTAATTATCAAATTCACTTTTCAATCTATTTAAAGATTCATTAAAACTCCACTTAGTTTTAATCTTTAACTGGGTTAAAGAACCAATGTCATTTAAAATACGGTTCACGATAAACCCATAATCACATTTCATTTTCACCAGCCCTTAAACGTAAATCAACAAGTGAACAATTCCCTAAGTAATAAACCTGAAGGCCGAAACCAACAATAGATATATACCCAAGAAACCATTCAACTTAACTAATCTTTAGTTAATTTCTGATTTTCTTAACTCCATTGGGTCTAAGAACAGTATTATTAAAGATACCGTTCACGACAACCCAAAATCACATTCCATTAATTGTCGGGTTAAAGAACAAATGTTATTTAAAACACCGTTCACGATAAACCAAAAAATCAATTCTAATTCAATTCCAATTAAATATTATTTAATTGGTATACTTCATTAAATCTAAATAAAAAGATTTAATCTTTTTCTCAACTGGGTTTAAGAACAGTGTTAAAGAAGACACCATTCACGACAAACCCAAATCCCATTTGATATTAAATACAAGGCTCTGAATAGAAAATATATCGGCTTATATTCAATATCAAATTCTACGACCCATAAATATCGTATTGGAAATAACGATATATGTATATATCTTTCAAATTTCCATAACAATATCTGTATAATCACGACATTCAATATCGAAATATTCCGAAGACAATTTCGATTCAAATCCATTTCCAATCTATATGTTGGAAATTCTGGTTATTTTAAAAACCATTTCAAATCCAATTTATTTATTTCTAAAAATAATTGAATTTTATTTCTAGTTCAAAACTAGTTCATTTCGATAAAAATAGATTTTTATCCTTTCAAATATGGGATTTTTCATCCCGGTTCATTCCAAATCATTTCTTATGATTTTACATTAATTATTAATATTTTTAGTAATTTTATCAAGGCCTGTACAGTCGATTTCCATCAACGGCCATCGAATTGCACTTACAAACGACCTTTTCTAAATTTGATTTGGACGTATCTCTAAATCCAACCGTTAGATTTCAAATTTCAAATATTCGTTAAAAAGCCCTTTTCGATACGAACCCAACGGTTCCGGTTTTAGGAGGATCCGACGGTCGGATCTCCCGTAATGTCCATTCGAAGTCAATGGTCGGAATTCACGAACTGCCGCAGCGCGGCGCGTTCTATTCAGGCCATTATATTATATATATAATATATATTTCGTCGATTTCTATTTAAAACGAATTTTATAAATAATTTTAAATTCGTTTTCAAAATGATTTCAACTTCATATTCAATTTCAAATCAAAATTGAATATTCCACTATAAATTCGTTTTAAATTCATTTCAAATCAATTTCAATTCAAATCGATTTCAATTCAATTTCAATTCGTTTCAATTTAATTCGAATTTCAATTCAATTCTATTTAATTCGAATTCCTATTCAATTCTATTTAATTCGAATTTCAATTCAATTTTATTTAATTCGAATTTCTATTCAATTCTATTTAATTCGAATTTCAATTCAATTCTATTTAATTCGAATTTCAATTCAATTTGAATTCAATTCTATTCGAATTCAATTCTATTCAATTTCAATTCGAATTCATTTTCTATTCAATTTCAATTCGAATTCATTTCTATTTAATTTCAATTCGAATTCATTTCTATTCAATTCGATTCCAATTTAATTCCAATTCGATTCAATTCAATTTAATTCAAATTTCATTTCAAAATATTCGATTTTGAAATCACTTTTCAATATCCCTTTTAAAACAAATAAAATCGATAAAATTCTCGTTCGTGTTAAAATGGCAGTTAACTACTTAACATGGCTTCACATTTCTATATTCACCGAATATTATTTTAAATTATTTGATAATTCTGAACTGGAATCAGACACAGTCAATTACCATATAATGTTGATTATATGGATTTCATCCAATACATGTATGCAACGATGAAGATAAACAATCAACCATCATCCAAAGTGCGCTCAACACTGCATAAGCGTCGAATATAAATATTCAACGCTCATAACAGCCTGTCAATCACTTGATCGACATACAGCTAATTATTGGGAAAAATCTATGTCATATATCATCCCAATACCCGTGTGGGGTTTCAATCAATCAACCACAGTTTTTATTTGTGCAGTTGGGCGATGTATAAAATTTATCGTCCCAATCAATATCAATCAAATGTGTATATAAACAAATCATTCGATTTGTTTACAGATATCTATTTCAATTTAAATACACGTTAATTTTTTTATTTTTAACTATAAAATATTTTTAACTATATAAATATTTTATTTCACATCACACAATCAATTTTCACAACAACATGCAATCAAACAAACAAGCCGTCCATGGTCTGTGGGCGACGAGTGTCGGGTGCTACTAAACACCGTCTGCATCCTAGTATATATCATTTAACTAGAAAACAAAATTAAAGGTGAGGAGTTCTCATAGAGGGTTCAACTCCGCCGTGCTTTGCTTTTGAACTGCTGAACATCTAGCTCTGTTGAAATTCCAATTCAGTCCTTTTTCACGCTATTCAAATATAAAAATATTATTTTTATTGCTTCATTTCAATAAATAAAAATCATATGTTTATTTGTACTTCATATATATTTTTACAACGCTCCTTTCTATATAAAAATTATATTTTTATATTTCTACTTCTTATATAAAGATCGAATTTTTATTTCATCGCTATAAAAATCACATTTTATTCCACTATATATATAATAAAAATCAGATTTTCATTTCGCTATATATATATAAAAATAGTATTTTTATATCCTCTACCTTATAAAAATCATATTTCTATAATCTCTGCTATATAAAAATTATATTTTTATAACGTCTATTATATAAAAATCATATTTTTATATAAACAAAGGTTGTATTTTTTTCCTTGTTATTTAAATAAAAATCAAATCTTTGTTATAACTAAAAATCCTACCTTTCTGACTTTAAAATATAATCTCTTTGTCAATAAAAATCTAATCTTTCTTTTACATAAATCATTTCTACCTTCTATCATGAAAACCCTATTTTTATAACCATTAAAAATCTATTTTTAAAAGAAAACAAAATCATATATATATATATATACATAAATCTGTTTAATTGCACATATAAGAAAGGAAAATAAAATAAAATAAAAACAAACAAATAAATGAACTTACTGTATTCGTTGTTGACTGAGAAGGGGGTGTTATCTGCCGGATCGAGGAAGGGGAGGTGGGTGCTTGCGCGTCGGCAGGAGGGGGAGGGCTGTCACGAGGGAGATCGTCTGGGGGTGCAGCTATCGCCTGAACGGCGGCTAGGGGAGGGTGGCGCGGAAGGTTGTAACGGTGGATTGGGGGGTGCAGCGTTGAAATTGAGGGGAGGGAAGGAGGGAGAAGGGAACGAGGAGCAGAAGGGGGTTCGTGTTCGAAGCGGAGGAGGGCGGTGATCCTCTTGGGAGGCGGCGCCTGAGGCGCGACGGCCTCGCTGGCCGTGGCGGCGGCGAATCTCCCCTACCCCTTCGCTTTTTTTATTTCGATTGTAAACTGGTCAACGGAGAGAGAGGGAAGAATATAGGGGGGAGATTAAGTGAAAATTTTATATTAATTTATTATTTTAGTTTTTAAAAAGAAACTTTTATTTTCGAAGTCAAAATGAGACGCACCGCCTGTCGTCCATAGCTAATTACCCCCATTCCGAACACAATGGGATATGTATCGTAAGCTGATTCGATCGTTTCGATCTGCTTTCATCAAAATCAACATATAACTCTATGTATTGAATTTGAATGCACATTTCGATTTACCGGGGTCACATACTAACTCGAAAAATTCCAGAAAAATATTTTCTAGCTTCGTATTGACGATACGGTCCTAACAAAACTAGTTTCGTCAGATTCTGAGACCGTTTGAATAATGGCCATTTTCCAGTCGATTAAAATCAACTAAAATTGGTCAAACGCGTTTTCCTTTGCCACGCTCACATATTGATTCAAAAAATTACGAAAATTGGAATCTTGCAATAAATTGACATCGCGGATCCAACAAAATTGGTTTCGTTGAAATCCGAGGTTGTTTGCAAAATTCCCATTTTTAAGGGCCAGAAATTCCATAGCGACTATTCTGAAAATTTATTTGGGCATATCTTTTGATTCCCGCTATGAAATTTTGATTTTTCGGATTCGTTGGAAAGATATTCTCAATTAGATTCTATTATTTTTGGTTTCGTTGAATTCAGGTTTATTTTGCACCCGGTACATTCATTTGAAGTTTGAAATCGAATTATCGAACTACCGCGCCATTTTCAATTCCTTTTATAATTTAAAATAAATATTTATATTATAACGACGAACTATATAAATATATTCATTCGAATTCTATTAAAACATTTCTTCTTTCCCTTGCCATTATTGTCTTTACCACCCTTCTTGTTTTGCTGTTGTGGTTTCTTCTGATCCCCCTTCTTCTCGAGTGCCTTATCAGCTTTAGCGCTTTTCTCCTCATGCATAAGCGCCATTTCTACTAACTTCTCAAAGGTGGCCCCCATCGGGATGTGGGTCATAGCCAACCCTTGCAATGGTTCATTCAAGCCATTCACGAACCTTAGAGCCTTCTTCTCCGGCGTGTTTACCAAGTCCAAGCCAAACCTTGCTAACTGATTAAATTTATTGACATACTCTTTCACTGATGAACTTCCTTTCTTCAATGTCAAGAACCTTTCCATATATAGATTTTCTTCCGCCCTTGAGAGAAACTTCGCCTCGAACCTACGTCTGAAATCCGCCCAAGAGTCAATAGGACGCTCCCCATTAGTGACCTCCCACCAAAACGAGGCCTCTCCCTTCATCAACCAAGCTGCTAAACGAACTCTCCTCCCTTCTTCTACTTCAAAGATTTCTAGCAATTCTTCCACCTCCTTAAGCCAATCTCTAGCTTCCACAAACGTTTCTGACCCTTGAAATGGTTTTCCACCCATAGCCTTGAATTCCTTGCACGTCTTTGCAAAAGTATCTACGCGAGGAGGAGGAGGAGGAACGGGTGCAACTGGTGGTGGAGGAACATTGGCTGGACCTGCAGCGTCCCTAGCCTCTAATAACCTCCTATACCATCCTGGTATCGTTACACCGTCGGGTAGATTAAGATCTTCAGCCATGCTGAAACGAAAAAGGATAGATTCAAAATGGAGAATTCGAAAGATAAAGATATGGGCTATTGGGGATTATGTTTTTTTTTCTTAAAAACTTTTCTCCTTAAATTTCTCATTAAAACATGATTTTGAAAGCACTTTTTCCAAAAATAACTATTTTTCTAAAGTATTTTTTATCTGTTCTGGTAACCTTAAGCTCTGATACCACGTGTAACACCCCACGTCCATTAATGTCACTCACAAAGGGAATGCATTAACTTCCATGGAGGTTATAAGTGAATATAGAACAGAAAAATTACAACAAGACAGATAATAAATAGTACTTGGAAATCTAAAACTTCATTTTACTGCAGCGGAAATTAAACATGTTTGTTACATCATAAAACCATAAATCATAACCAAGTACAATATCCATCTTCATAAAAACAAAATACATAATCCCATTACATAAATAGCCATTAAAAAGATAACAAGCTGGACTTTACTTCAACGGTCCAAGCTTTCCAAAGAGAGATGAAGCTATTCAATCAAACTCCACTAGAGCTGGGCCCAACCTGAGGACCTGGAGGGGAAAAAAGGATAGAAATAGAGGGGGTCAGACATAAAGTCTGGCGAGTATGATAATTCTAACAATACTATTATCAAAATAACTAGACTAAGGCATAAGCTGGAAGACAAGTAAATGTCTATGAACTCTTAGGAAGATAATGATATCGTTTAAGATAACGTTAAAGATAACAGTAAAGGAACACCTAATTACTAATGAATGATTACTACACTGCACCACACCAGTCACCCTATTGTTTGATCCCACTTGCTTCACATAGAAACTTTATAAATAGCCTTACGTACCCCTAGATGACTACATAGGTGTCGTCTGCCCCTATCTCCACTAGGTGTACCCCACTACCCACTTTCGATCGGCTCCCTACTCGTAGATACCCGTGCTGGCCCCACAGTGGGGTGTATCACTCCCCTAAAGTGGCAACTCGATACAACTTGAGAATGCACTGCTTATACCTACACAATGCAACAACGTCTTACCTACCAGCCCGGGTCCACACACGCATACGAAACCCGTTGGACTTGCGTTGCCACCGATCCCCGTTTTGGCCTCTTACAGTCGAACCCAGCATGCGTGTCCCGTCCTCGACTTGGGTCGAGCCCACAAATATATGTTTGGGATACTGGTCGAAATGGCGCCCCACAAGCTACCCACCTTAGCTTGTCACTAGTATATCCCACTTAACCCTCTTAGTCATGTTCATTTACATGTGTGTTTGGTTAAGTCTTACTAATCGTATTTCACATGCCACTAAGGGCACCCTCTAGATTCCTCATGCCACCCAAGGCACCTACTTAACCACCATGTCCGACCTTACATGTTTATCTGGTTAAGTATTTCTTAATTCATTCCGGCCATAACCTCATAAAGACCTCTCACATTAGACTGACATTTATGCCAGCTGGATTTGCCGGGTGGGTCCGGGCAGTCTTACACCATAAAAGAGCCTAACCTCGTGTCTTTACAACCATTATGCTTTAGTTTAGGCCTAGGACCTCTCACATTGGGCTGACATTTGTGACCACTGGATTTGCCGGGCGGGTCCGGGCAGGTTTACGTCACAAACGAGTCCAACCTCGTGTCCTAAGCATTGATTAACACTTAAAACCTTTTACCCCAGTTTTAATAATTCCCTATTCAAATTATTAATTAAGTCAACTTTTAATGATGTCCATAATTGACTCAATTACGGCTATCCACTTATGGCATGCAAAATCATATCAATTGCACCCCAACTTTTTAATATTAAATCCTTAATATTAGCCCTACCCCACGTTTATACGTTCGCTTATTCAACGCATAATATAGGCTAGACTTGTATAGTCTAACACCTATCACAAAGATAAATTATCACAACATATAGACAATTAAAATAAATCTAATCATAATAGGGGTGAAACTTGCATAAATTACACATGTTAAGGATCAAAAGGTGTCAACTTGTTAAATGTCTCAATTTACATGATATGATCATAGCCCAAATCTATACATAAACTTGCATATGGGGTTTTTAGGCAACATAATGATGGTGTGAACTAGCATAGGGTATCACATATGTCATAGCATAATTCTAGATGTCATAATAGATGTCTTGGCATATGTTCATAACTTTTCTTATCAATCTAACTTGCATATGTGACTTGTCATATAGATCAACATAACCCAAACATGATGATTTAATTAATATGAACTAACTAGCATAGATGGTAACATCATGGCCTTTTTAACATGTATGATTCATCACAACTTAGCATAGAAACTTTCAACATACATAACATCATCATAGCATGATTTATAACATATAAGATATCATCATCACATAACATTGGATTTACAATATACATGATAGAAAAAGGGGTTTACAACAACATATATGATAATTCACATTATCTACTCATAATCCATTTATAACTCAACCTAATTAAAATGATAATAATCTTGTTAAGATCATCATACTCACAATTTAGAGAAGCAAAGAGAGAGTTTTGCTTTGCTTTAGGGTTGAGAGAATTAGAATTGAATTTGCTTTTCTTCTTTCTTAGTTGGCGGCGGCTCCATTGATTTCCATGGCGACGGTAACTATTTTGTTTTAATTAGGTTTAGGGTTAGCGTTAGGATGTATTCATAGGTGTAGGAAGTTATTTAGGACCATTAGATTAACCCTGAACCATGAGAACCAATCAAATGCAAAATCTGAATCTGAGCGAATAGGCCCACGGGTTGACAGCCAAACACCCTGGATTAACCCCTAGTCGACCCAGCGAGGCTCGGGTCGACCTCAAAAATGGGCCGGTTTGTTTATTTCCCCTCCCAATTCGTTGTTTTGAAGTTTTTCGCAAATTTATTTATATAAATTTAATTTATATATATATATATATATATATATATATATATATATATATATCAATATATTTATTTCTCTGCGCAAACCATTTCACTTAATTCTTTTCTAAAAATTAAGTATACTTTAATTTGTGAATTTTAATGTTATAAAATTACGGGGTGTTACAGTATGTAGATATATAGTTTCTTTTATAAAGATATTTGTATATTATATTTATTCGTTCCGCTGTGAGATTCTAATGTGTTCTTCTTCTTTCTTCTATTCTAAATTTCTTTATTTCTATTTCTCATCCTCTAATTTCTTTCCATTAACAGTTTGGGGTTCAATACTTCGGTTTTTGACAAGTGATACGGGGTTATGTATCATTGCTGAAAATGCGAGCGTCAATAATTATCCCGGATTGTTACATATTGTTTTACCTGATTACTTAGTCACTAAGCAACCTGCTCAGTCAATATGAAAATATGAATATTCTACTAATATTTGAAAACTTTTTCGTCTTATTCATACAAATTCTACTCCCAAAGGCAAAATGAATATTCTACTAATATTTGAAATGGTATAGTTTCAAACACGCGGCAGTGTTTTACCTGATTACTTGAGCACCAAGAAACCTACTTATTCGATGCAAACATCAAAGTTTCTATTATATTTTGAAACTATCTTTATCTTATTGCCGCGGATCCAGGGTCCAAATAGTAATATGCAAATGATGAGTGTTATAGATGCTTTAAAATCTAGAATAGCAAACATGCGGCAGCGTTTTACCTGATTACTTAGTCACTAAGCAAACTGCTCGGTCAATATGAAATTATGAATATTCTACTAATATTTGAAAACTTTTTCGTCTTATTCACACTAATTCTTCTCCCAAAGTCGAAATGTGTTTTTAAAAATACTATTAATTAATGATGAGTATTATAAGTATTTGAAATGGTAGAGTTTCAAACATGCGGCAGTGTTTTACCTGATTACTTGAGCACCAAGAAACCTACTTATTCGATGCAAACATCAATGTTTCACTTATATTTTGAAACTTTCTTGATCTTATAGGTGCAAATCCAGGGTCCAAACGGTAATATGCAAATGATGGGTGTTATAGATGCTTTAAAATGTATAGTAAGCATGCGGCAGTGTTTTACCTGATTACTTAGTCACTAAACAACTTGCTCAGTCAATATGAAAATATGAATATTCTACTAATATTTGAAAACTTTTTCGTCTTATTCAGACAAATTCTACTCTCAAAGTCGATACGTGTTTTAAAAAAAACTATTATTTAATGATGAGTATTATATGTATTTGAAATGGTACAGTTTCAAACATGCGGCAGTGTTTTACCTGATTACTTGAGCACCAAGAAACCTACTTATTCGATGCAAACATCAAAGTTTCGCTTATATTTTGAAACTTTCTTGATCTTATTGGCGCGAGTCCAGGGTCTAAACCATAATATGCAAATGATGAGTGTTATAAAAGCTTTAAAATGCAGGACAGCAAACATGTAGCAGTGTTTTACCTGATTACTTAGTCACTCAGCAACCTGCTTAGTCAATATCAAAATATGAATATTCTACTAATAATTGAAAAAAAAAATTCTTTTTATTCACACAAATTCTACTCCCAAAGTCCAAACGTTTTTTTAAAAACAATATTATTTAATGATGAGTATTATATGTATTTAAAATGGTAGAGTTTCAAACAAGCGGCATTATTTTACCCGATTACTTGAGCACCAAGAAACCTACTTATTCGATGCAAACATCAAAGTTTCACTTATATTTTGAAACTTTTTTGATCTTATTGGCGCGGATGCAGGGTCCAAACGGTAATATGCAAATGTTGAGTGTTATAGATGTTTTAAAATGTGGAATAGCAAACATGCGGCAGTGTTTTACCTGATTACTTAGTCACTAAGCAACCTGCTCAGTCGATATGAAAATATGAACATTGTACTAATATTTGAAAACTTTTTCGTCTCATTCACACAAATTCTACTCCCAAAATCGAAACGTGATTTTATAAACACTATTATTTAATGATGAGTATTATATGTATTTGAAATGGTAGAGTTTCAAACATGCGACAGTTTTTTACCTGATTACTTGAGCACCAAGAAACCTACTTATTCAATGCAAACATCAAAGTTTCACTTATATTTTGAAACTTTCTTGATCTTATTGGCGCGAGTCCAGGGTCCACCGTAATATGCAAATGATGAGTGTTATAGAAGCTTTAAAATGTAGGATAGCAAACATGCAGCAGTGTTTTACCTGATTACTTAGTCACTCAGCAACCTGCTCAGTCAATATCAAAATATGAATATTCTACTAATAATTGAAAAAAAATTCGTTTTATTCACACAAATTCTACTCCCAAAGTAGAAACGTGTTTTTAAAAACACTATTATTTAATTATGAGTATTATATGTATTTGAAATGGTAGAGTTTCAAACATGCGGCAGTATTTTACCTGATTACTTGAGTACCAAGAAACCTACTTATTCGATGCAAAGATCAAAGTTTCACTTATATTTTGAAACTTTCTTGATCTTATTGGCGCGGATCCAGGGTCCAAATGGTAATATGCAAATGATGAGTGTTATAGATGCTTTAAAATGTAGAATAGAAAACATGCGGCAGTTATTTACCTGATTACTTAGTCACTAAGCAACATGCTTAGTCAATATGAAAATATGAATATTCTACTAATATTTGAGAACTCTTTCGTCTAATTCATGCAAATTCTACTCTCAAAGTCGATACGTGTTTTAAAAAAAACTATTATTTAATGATGAGTATTATATGTATTTGAAATGGTACAGTTTCAAACATGCGGCAGTGTTTTACCTGATTACTTGAGCACCAAGAAACCTACTCATTAGATGCAAACATCAAAGTTTCACTTATACTTTGAAACTTTATTGATCTTATTGGCACGGATCCAAGACCAAATGGTAATATGCAAATGATGAGTGTTATAGATGCTTTAAAATGTAGAATAGCAAACATGCGGCAGTGTTATACCTGATTACTTAGTCACTAAGCAATTTGCTCAATCGTTATGAAAATATGAATATTCTACTAATATATGAAAACTTTTTCGTCTTATTCACACAAATTCTACTCCCAAAGTCGAAACGTGTTTTTAAAAACACTATTATTTAATGACGAGTATTATGTGTATTTGTAATGGTAGAATTTCAAACATGCGGCAGTCTTTTACCTGATTACTTGAGCACCAAGAAATGTACTTATTCGATGCTAACATCAAAGTTTCACTTATATTTTGAAACTTTTTTGATCTTACTGGAGCAGATCCGGGTCCAAACGGTAATATGCAAATGATGAGTGTTATAGATGTTTTAAAATGTAGAATAGTAAACATGCGGCAGTGTTTTACCTGATTACTTAGTCACTAAGCAACCTGCTCAGTCAATATGAAAATATGAATATTCTACTAATATTTGGAAACTTTTTCGTCTTATTCACACAAATTCTACTCCCAAAGTCGAAACGTGTTTTTATAAACACTATTATTTAATGATGAGTATTATATGTATTTGAAATGGTAGAGTTTATAACATGTGGCAGTGATTTACCTGATTACTTGAGCACCAAGAAACCTACTTATTCGATGAAAACATAAAATTTTCACTTATATTTTTAAACTTTCTTGATCTTATTGGCGCGGATCCAGGGTCCAGAAGGTAATATACAAATGATGAGTGTTATAGATGCTTTAAAATGTAGAATTGCAAATATGTGACAGTGTTTTACCTGATTACTTAGTCACTAAGCAACCTGCTCAGTCGATATGAAAATATGAATATTCTACTAATATTTGAAAACTTTTTCGTCTTTTTCACACAAATTCTACTCCCAAAGTCGAAACGTGTTTGCAAAAACACTATTATTTAATGATGAGTATTATATGTATTTGAAATGGTAGAGTTTCAAAACTACGGAAGTGTTTTACCTGATTACTTTAGCAGTAAGAAACATACTTATTCGATGCAAACGTCAAAGTTTCACTTATATTTTGAAACTTTCTTGATCTTATTTGCGCGGATCCAGGGTCCAAACAGTAATATGCAAATGATGAGTGTTATAGATGCTTTAAAATATATAATAGCAAACATGCGGTAGTGTTTTACCTGCTTACTTAGTCACTAAGCAACCTGCTCAGTCAACATGAAAATATGAATATTCTACTAATACTTGAAAACTTTTTCGTCTTATTCACACAAATTATACTCCCAAATTCGAAACGTGTTTTTAAAAACACTATTATTTAATGATAGTATTATATGTATTTGAAATGGTGGAGTTTCAAACATGCGGCAGTGTTTTACCTGATTACTTGAGCACCAAGAAACCTACTTATTCGATGCAAACATCAAAGTTTCTCTTATATTTTGAAACTATCTTTATCTTAGTGGCGCGGATCCAGGGTCCAAATGATAATATGCAAATGATGAGTGTTATAATTGATTTAAAATGTAGAATAGCAAACATGCGGCAATGTTTTACCTGATTACTTAGTCACTGAGCAACATGCTCAGTCAATATGAAAATATGAATATTCTACTAATTTTTGAGAACTTTTTCGTCTTATTCACGCAAATTCTACTCCAAAAATCGAAACGTGTTTTTTAAAACACTATTATTTAATGATGAGTATTATATGTATTTGAAATGGTAGAGTTTCAAACAAGCGGCAGTGTTTTTTACCTGATTACTTGAGCATCAAGAAACCTACTTATTCGATGCAAATATCAAAGTTTCACTTATACTTTGAAACTTTCATGATCTTATAGGCATGGATCCCGGGTCCAAACGGTAATATATAAATGATGAGTGTTATAGATGCTTTAAAATGTAGGATAGCAAACATGCGCCAGTGTTTTACCTGATTACTTAGTCACTAAGCAACCTGCTCAGTCAATATGAAAATATGAATATTCTACTAATATTTGAAAACTTTTTCGTCTAATTCACACAAATTCTACTCCCAAAGTCGAAACTGTTTTTAGAAACATTATTATTTAGTGACGAGTATTATATGTATTTGAAATGGTAGAGTTTCAAACATATGGCAGTGTTTTACCTGATTACTTGAGCACCAAGAAAGCTACTTATTCGATACAAACATCAAAGTTTCACTTATATTATGAAACTTTCTTGATTTTGTTGGCGCGGATCCCGGGTCCAAAAGGTAATATGCAAATAATGAGTGTTATAGATGTTTTAAAATGTAGATTTGCAAAAAGCGGCAGTGTTTTACCTGATTACTTAGTCACTAAGCAACCTGCTCAGTCAATATGAAAATATGAATATTCTACTAATATTTGAAAACTTTTTCGTCTTATTCACACTAATTCTTCTCCCAAAGTCGAAATGTGTTTTTAAAAATACGATTAATTAATGAAGAGTATTATAAGTATTTGAAATGGTAGAGTTTCAAACATGCGGCAGTGTTTTACCTGATTACTTGAGCACCAAGAAACCTACTTATTCGATGCAAACATCAAAGTTTCACTTATATTTTGAAACTTTCTTGATCTTATAGGCGCAAATCCAGGGTCCAAACGGTAATATGAAAATGATGGGTGTTATAGATGCTTTAAAATGTATAGTAAGCATGCGGCAGTGTTTTACCTGATTACTTAGTCACTAAACAACTTGCTCAGTCAATATGAAAATATGAATATTCTACTAATATTTGAAAACTTTTTCGTCTTATTCAGACAAATTCTACTACCAAAGTCAAAACATGTTTTTAAAAACACTGTTATTTAATGATGAGTATTATATGTATTTGAAATGGTAGAGTTTGAAACATGCGGCAGTGTTTTACCTGATTACTTGAGCACCAAGAAACCTACTTATTCGATGCAAACATCAAAGTTTCGCTTATATTTTGAAACTTTCTTGATCTTATTGGCGCGAGTCCAGGGTCTAAACCATAATATGCAAATGATGAGTGTTATAGAAGCTTTAAAATGTAGGACAACAAACATGTAGCAGTGTTTTACCTGATTACTTAGTCACTCAGCAACCTGCTTAGTCAATATCAAAATATGAATATTCTACTAATAATTGAAAAAAAAAATCTTTTTATTCACACAAATTCTACTCCCAAAGTCCAAACGTTTTTTTAAAAACAATATTATTTAATGATGAGTATTATATGTATTTAAAATGGTAGAGTTTCAAACAAGCGGCATTATTTTACCCGATTACTCGAGCACCAAGAAACCTACTTATTCGATGCAAACATCAAAGTTTCACTTATATTTTGAAACTTTTTTGATCTTATTGGCACGGATCCAGGGTCCAAACGGTAATATGCAAATGTTGAGTGTTATAGATGTTTTAAAATGTAGAATAGCAAACATGCGGCAGTGTTTTACCTGATTACTTAGTCACTAAGCAACCTGCTCAGTCGATATGAAAATATGAACATTGTACTAATATATGAAAACTTTTTCGTCTTATTCACACAAATTCTACTCCCAAAGTCGAAACGTGTTTTTAAAAACACTATAATTTAATGACGAGTATTATGTGTATTTGTAATGGTAGAATTTCAAACATGCGGCAGTCTTTTACCTGATTACTTGAGCACCAAGAAATGTACTTATTCGATGCTAACATCAAAGTTTCACTTATATTTTGAAACTTTTTTGATCTTACTGGAGCAGATCCGGGTCCAAACGGTAATATGCAAATGATGAGTGTTATAGATGTTTTAAAATGTAGAATGGTAAACATGCGGCAGTGTTTTACTTGATTACTTAGTCACTAAGCAACCTGCTCAGTCAATATGAAAAAATGAATATTCTACTAATATTTGGAAACTTTTTCGTCTTATTCACACAAATTCTACTCCCAAAGTCGAAACGTGTTTTTATAAACACTATTATTTAATGATGAGTATTATATGTATTTGAAATGGTAGAGTTTATAACATGTGGCAGTGATTTACCTGATTACTTGAGCACCAAGAAACCTACTTATTCGATGAAAACATAAAATTTTCACTTATATTTTTAAACTTTCTTGATCTTATTGGCGCGGATCCAGGGTCCAGAAGGTAATATACAAATGATGAGTGTTATAGATGCTTTAAAATGTAGAATTGCAAATATGTGACAGTGTTTTACCTGATTACTTAGTCACTAAGCAACCTGCTCAGTCGATATGAAAATATGAATATTCTACTAATATTTGAAAACTTTTTCGTCTTTTTCACACAAATTCTACTCCCAAAGTCGAAACGTGTTTGCAAAAACACTATTATTTAATGATGAGTATTATATGTATTTGAAATGGTAGAGTTTCAAAACTACGGAAGTGTTTTACCTGATTACTTTAGCAGTAAGAAACATACTTATTCGATGCAAACGTCAAAGTTTCACTTATATTTTGAAACTTTCTTGATCTTATTTGCGCGGATCCAGGGTCCAAACAGTAATATGCAAATGATGAGTGTTATAGATGCTTTAAAATATATAATAGCAAACATGCGGTAGTGTTTTACCTGCTTACTTAGTCACTAAGCAACCTGCTCAGTCAATATGAAAATATGAATATTCTACTAATACTTGAAAACTTTTTCGTCTTATTCACATAAATTATACTCCCAAATTCGAAACGTGTTTTTAAAAACACTATTATTTAATGATAGTATTATATGTATTTGAAATGGTGGAGTTTCAAACATGCGGCAGTGTTTTACCTGATTACTTGAGCACTAAGAAACCTACTTATTCGATGCAAACATCAAAGTTTCTCTTATATTTTGAAACTATCTTTATCTTAGTGGCGCGGATCCAGGGTCCAAATGATAATATGCAAATGATGAGTGTTATAAATGATTTAAAATGTAGAATAGCAAACATGCGGCAATGTTTTACCTGATTACTTAGTCACTGAGCAACATGCTCAGTCAATATGAAAATATGAATATTCTACTAATTTTTGAGAACTTTTTCGTCTTATTCACGCAAATTCTACTCCAAAAATCGAAACGTGTTTTTTAAAACACTATTATTTAATGATGAGTATTATATGTATTTGAAATGGTAGAGTTTCAAACAAGCGGCAGTGTTTTTTACCTGATTACTTGAGCATCAAGAAACCTACTTATTCGATGCAAATATCAAAGTTTCACTTATACTTTGAAACTTTCATGATCTTATAGGCGTGGATCCCGGGTCCAAACGGTAATATATAAATGATGAGTGTTATAGATGCTTTAAAATGTAGGATAGCAAACATGCGCCAGTGTTTTACCTGATTACTTAGTCACTAAGCAACCTGCTCAGTCAATATGAAAATATGAATATTCTACTAATATTTGAAAACTTTTTCGTCTTATTCACACAAATTCTATTCCCAATGTCGAAACTGTTTTTAGAAACATTATTATTTAATGACGAGTATTATAGGTATTTGAAATGGTAGAGTTTCAAACATATGGCAGTGTTTTACCTGATTACTTGAGCACCAAGAAAGCTACTTATTCGATACAAACATCAAAGTTTCACTTATATTATGAAACTTTCTTGATTTTATTGGCGCGGATCCCGGGTCCAAAAGGTAATATGCAAATAATGAGTGTTATAGATGTTTTAAAATGAAGATTTGCAAAAAGCGGCAGTGTTTTACCTGATTACTTAGTCACTAAGCAACCTGCTCAGTCAATATGAAAATATGAATATTCTACTAATATTTGAAAACTTTTTCGTCTTATTCACACAAATTCTACTCCCAAAGTCGAAACGTGTTTTTAAAAACACTATTATTTAATGATGAGTATTATATGTATTTGAAATGGTAGAGTTTCGAACATGTGGCAGTGTTTTACCGAATAACTTGAGCACCAAGAAACCTACTTATTCGATGAAAACATCAAAGTTTCACTTATATTTTGAAACTTTCTTGATCTTATTGGTGCAGATCCAGGGTCCAAACGGTAATATGAAAATGATGAGTGTTATAGATGCTTTAAAATGTAGAATAGGAAAAATGCGGCAGTGTTTTACCTGATTACTTAGTGACTAAGAAACCTGCTCAGTCAATATGAATTTATGAATATTCTACTAATATTTGAAAACTTTTTCGTCTAAATCACACAAATTCTACTCCCAAAGTCGAAATGTGTTTGTAAAAATACTATTATTTAATGATGAGTATTATATGTATTTGAAATGGTCGAGTTTCAAACATGCAGCAGTGATTTACCTGATTACTTGAGCACCAAGAAACCTACTTATTCGATGCAAACATCAAGGTTTCACTTATATTTTGAAACTTTCTTGATCTTATTGGCACGGATCTAGGTTCCAAACGGTAATATGCAAATGATGAGTGTTGTAGATGCATTAAATGCTGATTACTTAGTCACTAAGCAACCTGCTCGGTCAATATGAAAATATGAATATTCTACTAATATTCGAAAACTATTTCGTCTTATTCACGCAAATTATACTCCCAAAGTCGAAACATATTTTTGAAGACGCTATTATTGTAACAACCCGCATTCCTATAGACCAATTTTTTTTCCAAAAATCCCACTCCATCTGTAATGGCCTGCAATCCGCACTATATGAGTTGACTAAATACACCACACGTCCAACTCAAATTGCACAGAAATACGAATCATTAATAGAAAGAAGTTAGAGGATGAGAAATAGAAAGAAAGGAAAATTACAATAGAATAAGAAGAACAGGAACCCAACACAGAATCTCACATCGCAGCGGAATAAAATATATTATATAACATCTTTTGAATTACAAAATTTGACTTTATATACATAACATTATCATCAGAGTACAACACTTACAATACAGCGGAAATAACACTAGATAACTAACGTTGAAGCCTCCTACTCCAAGCTCCTCCAAATATCTGTAAACACCTGAACTACTTGACTTCCCGTACAAATTTGGGCACCCAAGAGTTTAGGTAAAACAAAACAAAATAAACTCCGGGTCAGTCATGGGACTGGTATGTGTAAACAATTTTAAAACAGCTCGAGAAAATAAACGGTAACTCATTAGACCATGCCGTATAACACGAAACGGGTTTTTACCTTATGAGAATCCAAAATGATCTTTATATCAAAACTCTTTTGATATTATAATAGTGTCTAAATCACATAAATAGAAATCTAGTGGAACGCTTGCATCTCACGTTCCGCATATATTATACACAATCAAAACCGCAAGAACTTATTGAATATTGGGTTCTATTGACACACTTTTTGGTAAAAGCTGTCATACTGAATATCCGGATAGCATTACGCTCGAATATGGAGAACATCGTCAGAAGACAGGCATCGATTTGGTCAAAATCACATCCTCAACATAAACAGGCTCGAAACTCCTATCAGATGACCTCTTTTGGGCACGAAAACAGCGATTACAGAGCTAGGCTTTTTAACACTTCTAGCCCTCTGAGTTAGCTTCAGTTTGAGCTTCGGTTTATCTCAATCGGACTTACGGTATGAAAGTTATGCCCGTTTTCGTAAACTGGTGTAATCTGCCAATTTCCTGGATAAAGCGACGAAGTAACACCTCCTGGACCGGATCACCCCCTTTGGATCGTGGGCTCCTCCTTGGTTCGCACACACCGAATCGCTTCCATCAGCTCACCCTGGTTGGATCGCCCCCTTGGACTCGCCCCCTGAACCACGGCCCGATCGTGGTGTGCACCTGGACCACGATCCGTTCGTGGTCTCACCACTCCAGCTCGTCACCCTATTCGTAGTGCATAGGGGGACCATGATCCTATCCCCGCACCTGCTCCTGCGCAGCTTGTTTTGACCTATTCTCAAGGCTATTTTCACTCCAACTTGCATGGATCTCATTACACCTATCATATGACGATTTGGAGATGATTTTTGGACGTCTTCCACCTCTTTTCGAGATTTTTGGGATGCGTGCCACGTGTTCGGCGATCCGCCTGCTGTAAACAGCTGTAAATACACCATTTGAAGGCATTTTCAAGCACTTTTTGGGCCATTCTTCTTCACTACTTCCACCATTACTGAAGTGCAAGGACTTTGCACTTTCCTACAGTCAAATTCTTCTTTTTTCTACACAATTAACACGTGGATTACGTGTATAAACCCTTGTAATCTCAATTAACACACAGATTGTGTGTCTGCATGTAACTGATTCTTGTAATCTGTCAGTATAACAATAAGATTATAAAGTGGACGTAGGCTACATCTACAGCCGAACCACTATAAAAACCTCATGTGTCTCCTTTTTATTTGTTGTTTTCTGCATTCTGTGATCTGCATTTGGGTGTTAGTGCCATTTTTTGGTCTAACAGGGTCTGACTATGACAAGGTATGAAACCACCTACCACTGGTGTATATCTAGAGGTGAATACACCGAGTTCAGCAAGAATATCTTGCAACTCAGCCACACATGACCGACCACTTATTTCGCTTGAGTGTATCGAATGTATATCAACAACGGTTGGGATCAGCAACCGTTTCCTGAATAGGATAGCATCGAATAGAATAAGGAATTAAATGAATCTCAGATAGGTGATGATACACCCTAATGGGAGCTAACCACATAGCCATGCTGCCGGCACGATTTTTTTCATATCCCAGTTGTTGAGGCCAGAGGCTACGATTACTTTCCATTCATTGATAACAAGATCACTTTGAATGCCACATTATCAGATCCGTTAATCACTAATTGATCTGCACAAATATTCTGGATATTATGCTAAGCGAATAAATCCGTTGCAACCATATATATTTATATAGACCAACCCATTCGATCATTGGAAGTACTCTGTTAGACACTCGTCCATATACGTTCGTTTTGGGACTGAACGAAACCGAAGGCCTTATTCAGTACATCCATCCTAGGCAATCTCTACCTAGGACTTATACAACAACCCTTGCACTTTACTTCGTCTTCAATATATTCAGCATACTTGGTTCGCAACGCTTATGCCAATACGGAGTGGTTCTTCGAATAATAATGTAACGACCCGGATTTTTCGGCTATTTGATTCGAATATTTAAATCTATTTTAAATATTTTAATTAGAATATTAATGGATTTTAAGTATTTAATTCGTTAATTAAATGGAGGTTGAATGTTTAAATTTATATTTAATTTAAAACGAACTCGAAACTGCGGGGTTGTTCGTAAAATTGAATTTCAACTTCAATTAATTATACCGAATCCGTTTTAAGTCGAATTTCGATGAAACAAGAAACATTTGAATCTATTTGATGATATTTTTCTAATAGAAGAGAAAAATCAAATTTTCATGTGGTAGATTTTATTTTACGTCCAAATCAAATTCTGAAATAGTCGCAGTGGAATCAATTATAGACCGTAACGATTTATTTAAATATAATTAAATATTGGATTCGAATTCGGACAAGTCCTTTGAGGCGTAGTTATAATTTAATTTTTAGAATTTTACTGTAATTTTTAATTCATAAAATATGCAACTTTTTATTTGGAGTATTTTGCACCCTATATTAACATTTTGAGGTATCACAATATAAGTTAACCTACCGATATTATTATATATTTGAGATCGTGGCACACTGCTGAACGTGACAGTATATTTATTTCTGTCGATAACAAGTCGTATCTGGACAGAGTTTTATATGGTAGGGTAGTTTAACCATAAAAGCATACAATGGTGTCAAACAAAACAATACGAAATAAATAAATACAAAATAGCGTAAAAAAAGGGAATGCACTGACTCAAGAATCAAAATACAATGTCAACACCTATTATGTAGCCACTACCCTATTTCTTAAACTTGCACAGCCTTGTCTGTACCGCACTGTACATGAAAGGAAGTTATACCCAATTTAAATGTGGTTGCACATGCTACGAATATCCCAACACATGCACTGTCTTCCTTCCCAGTGAAACGTCCATCAAGTATATACGCTCAGCTACACTGTCTTCCTTCCTAGTCATGTGTTTTCACCATCGTGTAGGCTGCCCTGTGTAGTAAGATCGTCCAGGTATTTGCTTAACCATGTGTCAGTCCAGCCTAAAGATTTAAATACACTGCTCGGTTCTTTCTTTTCAAAGTGAGCCAATCGATATACTTTCTTTTCAAACTGTCTCTATAGGGATGTGGATTTGATAGATCATTGCATATCTACATCCTCTAAGACATGGCTACCCATAGTAGGAATTAACGTTGATCTCATCCTCTCTAATTTACGTGTATATATAGCCCTTGACTTTACTTTGTTTTCCAGAAACTCTTTCTTTGCAAATCTAAATTCAACAAAACTTCTGAAAATACTATAACCAAACCATGAAAGTTCATTAAAACAACTTGAAAATTACACCAAATCTCCTGGTTTCGAGCCTATTCGAGTAGTATTAAGACAAGCCTCAACTTTGTGCCGTTATTGGCAAGTGCAGTTCGATTTTCTGGAGATGGTTTCGAGTGGCGTTCGGAGGCAGTGCTAGATCTCAAGTGGGCGCTGCTCGTGGGGTGTCGAAGCAAAGTAGCACGAAGGTGGGGCGCAGCAAGCGTTCGAAGTCAAGAAAGGTGGGCTGAAGGGGGGTTGTGCATCTGACGTGTGGAAGGATTTTCTTTTGAGTGTTGTAGTAATAAAAAGAAAAGAAGAAAAAGGATAAAGCATGTGTGAAGGGTAGAGTAAGGGGGTTGCGTTCATGGGTGGAAACGTGGATATTTTGCATGGCGTGTTCTGCAGTAATAATTTAACATGAAGCGAGGTGGGGGGGGGAGAAGTTGGGCAGTCCGAGGGTCAGAAGGAGATATGCATTAGAGTTGGTGAAGTAGTATATACTGGAGAAGGGGAGGAGCAAGCAACTGCAAAAGGGGAATTGGGTTTTGTGGAGTTGTCGTCGGATGTGGCAAGGACAGTGGCGGAAGGAGGTGTTTACGGTGGATCTTAAGGTCGCATGGGTTACTGGCATGACGGAGGATGGAAACAAGGAAGGAGAGGGCGAAGTGGTGCAGGGATTGCTTAAACATGGTGTGATACACGGTGGGTGTGTTTCGTGCATGTGAAGAAGTAATAACTGGTGAAGAATAGTAGGCGTGCTGAGGGAAGTGGGCTTCGGCCTTTTATGTTAAAAAAACGAAAAGATGATGGTAAATATGCGGCAGCAGTTTGTCTAAATGATTAAAGAAGTGGGCATTTGGTTTGTATGGGGGAGAGCTGCATGTAAAAACGAAGTGAAAGGGTTTGGATTTGAAAGTTGTGAAGTGGTGTATAACTAACCGAGGAGGGAACTAAATTGTTTAGAAATAATTATGGTAGAGGGTGCTTGCGTTAGAACCATTGGCGTGGAACAGAATACAGAGAGAAGAAGGCCAGACAGGAAAGAATAGTGACAAACGAAGAAAAGAATATCAAAGGGGCAAGCGGGCTGGTAATTCATGATGGGCTTTGGGGCCTTAAACTAAATATAAAAATAAAATGAAAGGTTGAATGAAGCGTTATATGGTTGGAAAGCTTGTGTTGTCTGATCGGGGATATCAGTAAAGGATGGAGCAAATTCCCGGGATGGAAGGAAACCGTGTGAGCTAGAATCGTTGATGACATGGAGTATTAAATGGTTAAGAAGGAAGGCGTTTACGCTAATGACGTGGCAAGATGCTAAACTTTTGGGTTAATTATTAAGGTAAGATTTATCTATTTTAAATAATTAATGGATAATTGGTTTATAAATTATACGTTAAATCGTGTATCGATGATAACTTGTTCGATCGTTGTTAGAATTCCGTGTAACTGGAAGCGATGGGATCCCGGTAAAGAGCATTACGCTGCTGACCAGTTTCGGACGGGATTGGATGCTATCGGATTTTTGTTTAATTTTAAATGCTGTTTAAAATTAGATAGAATAATGAGCGATCGCCAGTCGACAAACAAAGTTGAGTTAATTCTCACACATTTCTGAAATACTATGATGTGCTAAATGGATTTAATTGGTTGATTGAATGCTTTGGATGCCTATGGTTGCTTTAATGGTTGACGTTAATTATACTATCGTCATTTAAAATATTTCTATATGCTGATATGAAATATCACAATGATCTATGTTGCAGGGAAAAACAGGTAGGAGGAATCAAATCGGTTCCTCAAATATTTAGTATGTTGTTATTTCATATTTCATATGAACTGTTTGAAAACCGTTGACTTTGAAACCCTGTTGGTTGTTGATTGTGGTTGATCTTTAAATCTATATATATTATTGATTTAGGAATAAATAGTAGATGGCCATGATCTACACCGTTTTATAAAGATCGATTCGCCGTCAGGTGAATCGCTAGAAATAAAGTATGGAATTTATTTTATAACCGAATATAGATTTTTAATTAGATTATTCAAATGAAGTTCTAAAAAGGGGATAAAATAACCACATCTATACATTGATTGGTTTAACTAAATTCTACCATGCGCGAAGCACGTGCTTATTAAGTGATTTGTAAACAATTGTATTTAGCTAATTCAAGTGACCAGAAGTAACGTAACAATTAGAACAGGTTTACATTGATATTAATTTAAAAAAATCAAAGTGAAAATAATTATTTAGATTAATTAATTATTAATTAATTTAAATGGAAAGATCGATAACGATTGACTAGCAAGTTAATCGTGTTTGGAGTTGAACAAGTTAACGACGTTAACTGAAATTGTTTATTTAATTAGTTGTAACAACCCGGAAAATCTGAACCACTTTAAAAATTTTAAATTGGCTATTTTAGTGGATTTTAAATATTTAAAATAAATATTTTAAATAAAAACGATGAAAAGTAAGTTTGAATCAATGTTTGAAAATAAATATAATTATTTTAAATTATAAACATGGCCTGAAATGGCGCGGCAGTTTCAAAATTTGAATTCAAATTTTGACTGGCTGTAACGGGTGCAAAATAAAACGGATTTTAGTGAAACCAAAAATATTTAAATCTATTAGTGAATATCTTTCTAACGAATCTAAAAAATCGACGTTTCATAGCGGGAATCAAAAGTTATGGCCAAATGAATTTTCAAAAAGGTCGCTATAGAGAATATATAACCCTTGAAAATAGACATTTTGCATACGACCTCAGAATTCGACGTAACCACTTTTGTTGGATCCGAGATGATTATTGCTAGGATTCAAATTTCATAATTTTTGAAGTTAATATGTGAGCGTGGCGAAGAAAAATGTGTTTTGGTCAATTACAGTTAAATTGGATCGACCAGAAAAAGGCCATTTTTCATACGGTTTCAGAATTCGATGAAACTAGTTTTGTTGGGACCGTATCATCAAAACATAGCTGGATTTATTTTTCGGGAATTTTTAGAACCAGTATGTGGCCCAGACAAGTTTAAATGTATGTTCAAATCAAATATTGAATATTTTATATTTTAATTTGAAGGAAAACTGGCTGAAACAGTCAAATGGGCCTTCGAAACATATCCCATTGTGTTCGGAATCGGGGTATTTAGCTAGGGAGGACAGTCATTGGGTTTGGATTGGAATTCGTATGAGATAAGGGGTATTTTAAAAATTTAAAAATATATAAATAAATAAATAAAATCTTATTGGCCCATTCATCTTCTCTCTCACTTCTTTCTCCCTTTCCCTCCCCCGATAGACGACGAAACTCGTTCCTCCCTTCCTGGCCATTTTCTGATCAAACCACACATCGATAGCCTTCGACCCAGTTGAGCTTTTTGAAGAGCTCCCCTCAAGCTTCAAATCTATACCTGCCACTCCCCCTGCCATCGCTCCACCGTCGAGATTTACCGCCACGAAGTTGACGACTTCACTTCGCCCCCGCCGCCGCTACAGTGGATCGAACGCCACTGCACCCCCCTGCACGCCTGCGCCTTTCCAAGCTCTCCAAGGTGGCGCTGGCCGATCGTCACCAAACTCGACGGATTGCACGAAAAACGAGATCCTAGTTTTGAACAAATTCAGAAAGGTATCGGCTTGTTTATTTTGAACTGATTTTAACATTTAAAAGTGTTGCAAACTTGTAAAAATCATATCTATTTCGTTTTGGTCGAAATTCAGTGAAACAAGAGACGCCGGGACCGTGAGGACGTCTTCTACATTTTAGAAGAGACCCCATATTTTTCTGAGCCTTCTGTAATTTTTGGTGGAGTGGAACCGAATGTGAGATTTCTGCGTTATAAACAATATGGAAACGACGATGTATAAATTATATAGTCGACGTATGAGCGTTGTACACCTCTTGTATAAGCATTGTATAAGTTGTATGTTCGATGTATAAGTTATATATGCGTTGTAAAAATTATATATGCAATGAAATGACATTGAAATGAATTGAAGTTAATTGAAACATATTTATGTACGAATATATATATATATATATATATATATATATATGTATATATGTATATATATATATATATATACACACACATACTCCCCTCGTCCATAGATCATGGATGATATTTATTGGTTGTGATATTGTTTGGATTATTTGGTTGATGTGAAATTTGGTGAATAATGTGAATGGTTGATTGAATAGATTGTGGTTGAAATATACCCATTTGCGGTTGAAAACTAATTTAGAATAGGTTGTGGAAATGGAAGAAAACATACTCGCCTGCGTGAGAATTAGATGCATGAAATCCCCATAGTCAAAAACTGCAAGGTTTTAAGGTAGAGCGAGGAGCCGTACATCGATACGGTCCCGGTTTTAACTACCCTTCCGTTATGTTGCCGAAATTTTCTGAAATAATTCTGTGTTTGATTTATTTTCATGTGTTGAAACTATATTCATGTGTTGAATAGAAATCCATGTGTTGATTTACATTCATGTTTTGAAATAAATTGTTTTGTAATAAAAATCACATTTTTATCACCTATTTGAACTATATCAAATAATCATGGTTTGAAATAAATTGTTTTATAATAAAAATCACATTTTTATCACCTATTTGAACTATATAAAATAATCATATTTTGAGATAAATTGTTTTATAATAAAAATCACATTTTTATCACCTGTTTGAACTATATAAAATAATCGTGTTTTGAGATAAATTGTTTTATAATAAAAATCACATTTTTATCACCTGTTTGAACTATATAAAATAATCATGTTTTGACATAAATTGTTTTATAATAAAAATCACATTTTTATCACTTGTTTGAACTATATAAAATAATCGTGTTTTGAAATAAATTGTTTTATAATAAAAACACATTTTAATCATCTATATGAACTATATAAAATAGTCGTGTTTTGAAATAAATTGTTTTACAATAAAAATCACATTTTTATTATATACATGACTTGTTAAAAATAGTGATGTGTTGGAATAAATATTTGTAGGATGAAAATATAATTTTTATCAAATGTATGAAATGAATATGGTTTTGAAATCGAAGAATCGATTATATATATATATAATTAAAATAAATCGAATAATGAAGTTGTAGTTCGTATTTTGAAACCGTGATTTCAAACGATTATTGTGGGAGATCCGACCATCGGATTTTCCCGAAACCACAACCGTTGGGTTCGCCTTGGAAATACCTTTCGAACGACACCAACTTTGTAAAGATCTAATGGTTGGATTGTCTGGAATGTTTAATTCAAATATGAAGAAAAACAGCGCCAGAATGGATTACAATTAAATATATATATATACATATATATATATATATATATATAATTAAAATAAATTGAATAACGACGCTGCAGTTCGAAATTTGAAATCGAAACTTCAAACGATTGTACCGGGAGATCCGACCGTCGGATTTTCACAAAACTAAAATCATTGGATTCGTTTTGAAATGATCTTTCTAATGATATAAAATTTGTGAAGATCCAACAGTTAGATTTTCAGATATGTGTAAATCAAATCTGAAGAAAAATAGCGCCACGGCCGCGTTATGGCCTGAAGCGTCATTTGAATGAATTAGCTATTTTTAAATAAATAAAAATAGCAATAAATCGAGATAAAATATTATAAACGATATGGAATGGAAATAAACTGAATTTGCTTGGTTTATTAGATCTTTAATGGTTGAATGTGTTTGGCGTGAAAATTACAATTAATGAACTGAATCATTGATGTCGAATAATTTAACCATTGAAATAAATTGATTTGAAATTCTAAATATACGTGAATTATTTGAAAAGGCCGATTTAATTCTCATTTCAAATAATTGATCGACGAGTAAAAGTCGAAGATATGAAAACGGTGCAAGCCCGATGATCTTCACGTCGAACGGAGTGGTTCTACTAATTCTCATGATGGGAGTAGCTACCTTGAAGGGGCTGAAGTAGTAGCCATCCGGACGTACGTGTTGATTGTGCAAATGTGCAAGGAATCAAGATCCTCCGGTTTCGTTCAGACCCAGAACGGACTTGTAAATGGACTGTGTGTCTGACATTGGATTTCATTCTGTGTGATTGATAGAAGTCAGTTGCATGGCGTGAATTGCCTGTGTGGCATACTGAGATGCAGTGATCAAAGCTTTTGTTGAAAAGTAGAACTTTGTGGTTGATGATCAAAGCATGGTTTTGAATAATTAGCTTTGTGTTTAGCGTTGTTTCGCGAGCCTCACACCCTGGTATGAGCCAGAAATGGGAGAGGACTTCAGGGAGGACCTGCGTTTCTTTCTAGCTAGGAGTGGGGTCAAATTTTAAACGGCCTGACATTTTACTTATGTGGATGATGGATTGCGAGGCACCTCGGTAGATCGGTCTCTTCGGAACTGATGTGTGGTCGGATATGGACAGTTTACACCCCATAGGGCGGGGAAACACAGTGTTCAGGCATTTTAATCCACATCGGTGGACCGGCGCTGAAGATCCAAGAGTTTGACTGAGTACTTGCCCTAAGGCTCGGGCTAGAGAGTCTCGAAGCGGTAAGGACGATCCCTGGCCTTGGCTCATGATGGAAATCCAATTTCCAAATACGACATCATGCGGTTTTGATTTTATATATATATATATATATATATATATATATATATATATATATATGTATATATATGGCGACATGATATATGGTAACCATGCCGTCTATGATTGATAGTTATGATTGAAATTGTTTTTGAAACATGTAAACATTAGAAATAATATCAAATGATTATTTTGCTCGTATCAAGCATATTTTGGCCATTATAAAGTAAAACTCTATCCTCCGGTTTGTGTTGCATTGTGTGATGGGACTTGAGTCTTACAATGGCTTCATTTTTATAAAAAGCATTATGAGGTTAAAATGATTTACTTGTTTTAAAGCACTGGCAATCACTGGAGTAAACCCGTTCCGCGAAAGTGGCGTGGTCCTGTGATTGGCCATATTGTAAAATTAGTAAAAGTAGATTTCTCATACCAGTCCCATGACTGACTCGTAGTTTGTTTCACTTGCAAACTCGAGTGCCCCTATTTCTACATGGGCAGCCTTGTATTCAGGTTTTAACTGGCTCTTTCTAGATAGCTGGAGCTGAAGATGGATTCTATCATTTATTTCTTTTTATGCTATTCAGCTCCTATTGTACATATTATGCTTGTTTCCGTTGTATACATTTATGTATAGCTGAGCTGTATTTGTACTAAGTATGATCCTGTATACTGTGTAACTCTGATGTTTACATTTATCCAGTATATTCTGTTGTACATTATCTAGTGTATTTATTTATTTCTATTTTGTTGTTATCTGTTTATGTGCTATATTCCAAATATTACCCTTGCCTTCGTGTTACGGGGTTTGGGTTGTCACAAACGTGGTATCAGAGCTTTGGTTAAGCTTAGTTCTGGAATATAACATATTAACGAGCTCGTCAGAAATAGAACCAGTAGTGTTCTAGGATGAGTAACTCATTACAGATAGGATCAGTAACATCCTAGTATGATTATAGCAGAATGAAATACACCTCGATAGACACATTTACATTCAAGTATATGTTTCTATGCTTTAAAATATCTTCTCTGTTGACCTGACACTTGATCTATCATTTGCAGAAGTACTAGAAAATGAGTGTCAGAAACATAAGGAATGCGGAACCAGATCTAGAGGCTTTATTAAAGAGATATCGAAATCTACGTGGAGCACAATTCTCGGGCAATGAATCAATTATTCAAACTCAAGCTTGGATAAGTTCTGTAGAAAGAATTTTTGAGCGTTTCCAAGTGAGAGATGATCAAAAAAGTTTAGTGGTATCTTGGGCACTCAAAGAAGAAGCTTTAATCTGGTGGGAAACAATCATTAAGGATAATCCAGAAGGTGATATCACCTGGGATAGATTCAAAGAGATTTTCAGTGAAAGATAAACTCCTCTAAAAGCAACTGAGCGGTTATGTGATGAATTCTACTATTTGATACAAGGTGATATGAATATCCTAGAATATCATAAGAGATTCAACGAACTTTCTCATTTTCCCCTCATCTAATTAAAAATCCGAAGAGGAAGAATCTGAGGTTCATCAATGGTCTCCAAAGAAAATACCAGAGTAATGTAATGGGGCATGTGAAGCTTCCTTTTGCTGAAATGATATACGTGGCTTATCAATATGAAGATCTAGATAAGCGAGGTCTTTCTGTCGATGAAGAGAAATTTAGTTCTAGCAACAAAAGGAAATTTGAAACTGGAAACCCAGAGGCAAGTACACAGCCAGAGTCGAGTATGACGTTTGAGTTCAGTAAGAAGCCTAGATTCAATCGGAAAAAGGTTATATCTGAGAATGGACCAGTAACGACCGCGATATGAAATAACTTCAAGAAGCAAGGACATCCGTCGTAAGTTGCAAATCTTCAAAGAAGCAAAGGAAATCTCATGGTGTGAGAAAATGCCATAAGTGCCACCAAGTAGGTCATATCTCAAGAGAGTGCCAGCTCTCAAAGAAAGCTAGAAGGGTAGAGATAAATGAAGTAGCAGAAACTCCAGAACCCTCCGCTACTCGGAGAAAGTCTGATGTTTTAGAAGGCACACTTAATGTGAGAGATATTCCAGTTAAGGTATTATTTGATACAGGTGCGTCGCAAAGCTTGGTTGTAAAGAATGCGGTTAAGAAGATGGATTTGAATTTGAAAAAGCTCAAAGAACCAATGACTGTTCATAATCCGGTTGGGAGTTCCCTTGATCTTAGTTGGATTTTTGGAGTACCTATTTCTTTTTCCCGTTATCGGTTCCCTACTATGGCGATCGTCATGAATTTTACAGAATTCGATCTCATTCTGGGATTGGACTGGTTAACCAAATATGAAGCAGGAGTTAAATGCGCCAAGAGAATCGTTAAGGCAAAGACAAAATTCGGAGAATATATAACCATTCCCTGTGAAGGACCGAATTCTAATAGAAAAGACTTCTGGGCAGCTTTAGATGTTTCTCCTGCTCAAATAGAACCTGCTCCTGTCGTTGCGGAGAATATTCTGGTCGACATTGAAGATATCCCAGTTGTCAAGAACTATGCGGATGTGTTCGAAGAAGTTGTTAGCTTACCTCCGTAGAGAGAAATTGATTTCAAGATCGCTTTAGTTCCGAATGCAAGGCCAATAGTTCACGCTATTCGAAGAATGACCTTGAAAGAGAAAGATGAGTTGGATAAACTCGATAGCTAGTATGGAAAGGTCTAATCAGGCCCAGTTTCTCTGATTGGGGAGCAGCAGTGGTATTTGTCCCGAAGTCAGACGGTACTCTCAGACTATGTGTACATTATCGTGACTTGAATAAACAGATGTTGAAAAACAAGTATCCATTGTCGCGGATTGATGATTTGTCGGATCGATTGAATGACGCACAAGTGTTTTCACGAATGGACCTAGCTACAGGTTTCTATCAGCTTCGAATTGCCGAAGAGCGTGTTCCTTTCACAGCATTCAGAGGTCCAGACTTATTCTACGAGTGGTTAGTAATGCCATTTGGCTTATGTAACGCTCCAGCTTATTTCGCCGTTCTGATGAACAGAGTATTCAAAGGAGTTTTGAATAAATTTGTTCTGGTTTTCATTGACGACATCCTTATCTTTTCTAAGTCAGAAAGCGAGCAAGAAAAACATTGAGAACAAGTGTTATAAATTCTGAGAAGGAATGTTTTAAAAGCAAAGTTTTCCAAATGTATATTCTGGCAAGAAGAAGTCAAATTTCTTGGTCAGGTCGTGTCAAAGCAAGGAATTTCAGTGGATCCCAGTAAAATCACTGCCATTCAGAATTGGAAACAGCCTCGTACACCCACGGAAGTCAGAAGTTTTCTCGGGTTGGCCAGTTATTATCGGAAATTCATTAAGGATTTCGCGAAGGCATCTAGTGCCTTAACGAAACTGACTAAGAAACATTCGAGATTCAATTGGACTTCAGAATGTGAGGAAGCTTTCCAAAAGCTGTAATTAAAACTGACGACTACTCCAGTGTTAACAATAATAGATGGCAATGAGGACTTGAAAGTCTGGATAGACGCTTCTAGAGAAGGCCTTGGTGCAGTGTTAATGCAAAGAGGTCAAGTGATTGCTTATGCTAGCCGTCATCTGAAACCGCATGGGAAAAATTATGTTACTCGTGATCTTGAGTTGTTAGCCATCGTCTTTGCTTTGAAAATCTGGAGGCACTATCTTTTGGGTGAGAAATTCGAGCTGTATACAGACCATCAGTCATTGAAGTATTTGTTCGCCCAGAAAGACTTGAATATGAGGCAGCTGCGTTGGCTGGAATTTCTTGCACCGTACGATTTTGAGATTTTGTACACTCCAGGGAAAGCCAATGTTGTGGCAGATGCGCTGAGTAGAAAGAATGTAATAATCGCCAGTTTTATTATTATGACTTCATTGATCGATAAAATATCTGCTCTTTAGAAGGATGATCCCTTTATCCAAAGAATCAAAGAAAGAATACAGAAAGGCGAGACCTTGAGTTTTCAGATTGATAATGAGGGAATTCTATGGCTAAAAGGCCAAATATGCGAGCCAAACATTGCTGAACTTCGGAGAGAAGTATTGGATGAATGTCACAAAGCCAAGCTTAGTGTCCATCCAGGAGTGAGCAAGATGTATAATGATATCAAACGCACTTTCTGGTGGAGATCTATAAAACGAGACATCTCCTTATATGTAAGTCGGTGTTCCACCTGTCAGCAAGTCAAAAACGATCAATAGAAACTCGCTGGATTGTTGCAACCTTTGGAAGTTCCAGGTGGAAAGTGAGAATAGATTTCTATGGATTTCATAGATGGTTTGCCCAGAACCAGGAAAGGAAATGACAGTATTTGGGTGATCGTAGATCGTTTCACGAAGACCGCCCATTTCATACTGTCGGATCGAATAGAACCGCTCAGAGTCTGGCGCAGATTTATTTCAAGGAAATAGTTTGACTGCACGGAGTTCCCATGAGCATGTTAGTGATCGTGACCCATTTTTGCTAGTAAATTCTGGGAAGCATTCCAAGCAAAATTGGGTACGAAGCTGAACTTGAGCACCTCTTATCATCCCCAAACAGATGGTCAAACTGAGAGGGTGAATCATATTCTAGAAGATTTGTTGCGAGCTTGTATTATTGATTTTGGTGGATCATGGGAAGACCACTTGCATTTGGCTGAATTGTCATATAACAACAGCTACTAGGCGAGTTTGAAAATGTCACCATTCGATGTATTGTATGGTAGACCGTGCCGATCTCTTGCTTGTTGGGTAAAACATGGTAATAGACTTGTATTGGTGCCAGATATGATTCGTGATGCTGTAGATAAAGTCGATTTCGTTAAGAAACGATTACAAGCCGCTCAAAACCGACAAAAGAGCTATGTAGATAAGAGAAGAAGAGATATATCATTTGTTGTAGGGGATAATGTATATTTGAAGGTATCTCCGATGAGAGGAGTCATCCGGTTCGGTAAAACAGGGAAATTGGCACCTACATTCATTGGACCGTTTCCTATTCTTGAATGGATAGGAACTCTCGCTTATAGGGTTCAACTACCAGATTGGTTGCCTGAAGTACATGATGTATTTCACGTATCTCAACTTCGAAAGCATGTTCATGATCCCGACTTGATCGTGGAAGAAGCAGCGCAATGTGACATAGAAATTACACCAGAATTGGCTGTGAGAAGAGAGCCGATCAAGATAATTGGCAAAGAAACCAAAGAGCTGAGGAATAAGAAGGTTCACTTAGTCAAAGTGCAATGGAGTGGAGATCTGCGAGATTGTACTTGGGAAACAGAGGAAAGCATTAAGAAAGCCTATCCGAAGTGCAGGGTGGATATCTCTGATTGACTCTGGTGAAAGGTACATTTACTATATTTTGCAATTCCCATTGTGTTCTCTATTTTGTTGTTGTTTTCTTTTCATGAATATAGAATTTTAATTATATATTATGAATGATTTTAAAAGAATATATGAATTAACTAATATATTTGTGGAAAGTTAAAAATAAATTGATTGATGTTTGTGTTGTGTGATTGTAGATTGGATTAATTAAATTATTAGAATGATAGTCAATTAAATCAATAAGAGAATGAATGGTAGAATTTATTCGATTAAATCACACATAGAACTGATTAGAGAATAGATAGAAATATATGAATGTGAATTATATATGTTTGAACAGGTAAATGGATTAGCTGTTGAGTAATGATTTTATTTGCATGCCCGACAAATAGGTAAACCTTAATTAGTTGGATGCGCAATTTTATTTATTATATCAACTCTTGTGAATGCCATTGGATGCAGAGTGCTGGTTATTCTATGTGTAATTAATAAACGTCGCCATAGGATAGTACAATTAAATTTGAACTACACTACATGGCATACTTCTTGAAGATAGACATACTTCATCATATACCACATAAGCATTTGGAGCTTGTGTGACGAGGTTGAAGATTTACCATACGAGCGAGAGGCTTGTATGGCGATGACTATATATTACAGGTTGAACTGATGACTGATATGTACCATATAAAATTGTACCGATAAATTGACAGATTAATAGAAACCCCACACGGGTCTAGGGATGATAATAAACACGTCTCTCTAGTTTTGTAAGGCACAAAAACCATTGGTAGGGTGACGAGAATTTATTCTCTGGAGTTATTATCTATGCACACTTCCCTATGGACACTAGAATATATCACTATAAATATGTGTATGCTTTTTAGGATTTATTGGGTACCTAATACGACCCAATAAATTTCCAAACCCCTCCCCGTACAAAGGAGGTTATGGTGAAATTTTTCGAAAATTTAGGGTGTTAGTCAAATTTTTGAAGAATTTGAAAATTCTTATAAACTAAAAAGTTGAAGAATGGAAGCCAGATTGAAAGTAGAGTTGGTTAATCAAACCACTTTCGACTTTCTTCCCTTTCGGAGGTGAAAAGTTTTTAGTGGGGGAGATTGTAATAACCCGGAAAATCTTAACCAGATTAAAAATTTTAAATTGGCTATTTTAGTGGATTTTAAATATTTAAAATAAATATTTTAAATAAAAACGATGAAAAGTAAGTTTGAATCGATGTTTGAAAATAAATATAGTTGTTTTAAATTATAAACATGGCCTGAAATGGCGCGGTAGTTTCAAAATTTGAATTCAAACTTTGACTGGCTGTACCAGGTGCAAAATAAAACGGTTTTAGTGAAACCAAAAATATTTAAATCTGTTAGTGAATATCTTTCTAACGAATCTAAAAAATCAACGTTTCATAGCGAGAATCAAAAGTTATGGCCAAATGAATTTTCAGAATGGTCGCTATAGATAATATATAGCCCTTGAAAATAGACATTTTGCATACGACCTCAGAATTCGACGAAACCACTTTTGTAGGTTCCGGGATGTCAAATTGTTCCTATGTTTCAAATTTCATAATTTTTGAAGTTAATATGTGAGCGTGGCGAAGAAAAATGTGTTTTGGTCAATTACAGTTAAATTGGATCGACCAGAAAATGGCCATTTTTCAAACGGTCTCAGAAGTCGACGAAACTAGTTTTGTTGGAACCGTATCGTCAAAACATAGCTGGATTTATTTTTCCGGAATTTTTAGAATCAGTATGTGGCCCCGGCAAGTTGAAATGTACGTTCAAATCAAATATTGAATGTTTTATAGTTTAATTTGAAGGAAAACTGGTTGAAACAGTCGAATGGGTCTTCGAAACATATCCCATTGTGTTCGGAATGGGGGTATTTAGCTGGGAACGACAGTCTTTGGGTTTGGATTGGAGTTCGTATGAGATAAGGGTTATTTTAAAATTTTAAAAATATATATAAAAAAAAATATTGGCCCATTCATCTTCTCTCTCCCCTCTTTCTCCCTCTCCCTCCCCCGATCGACGATGAAACTCGTTCCTCCCTTCCCGGCCATTTTCTGATCAAACCACGCATCGATAGCCTTCGACCCAGTTGAGCTTTTTGAAGAGCTCCCCTCAAGCTTCAAATCCATACCTGCCACTCCCTCTGCCATCGCTCCACCGTCGAGTTTACCACCACGAAGTTGAAGACTTCACTTCGCGGCCACCGCTACAGTGGATTGAACGCCACCGCACCTAGCTGCGCGCCTGCGCCTTTCCAAGCACTCCAAGGGGGCGCTGGCCGATCATCACCAAACTCGACGGATTGCACGAAAAACGAGACTCTAGTTTTGAACAAATTCAGAAAGGTATCGGCTTGTTTAGTTTGAACTGATTTTAACATTTAAAAGTGTTGCAAACTTGTAAAAATAATATCTTTTTCGTTTATGGTCGAAATTCAGTGAAACAAGAGACGTCGGGACCGTGAGGACGTCTTCTACATTTTAGAAGAGACCACATATTTTTCTGAGTGTTCTGCAAACTTTGGTGGAGTGGAACCCAATGTGATATTTCTGCATTATAAACGATATGGAAACGACGATGTATAAATTATATAGTCGATGTATGAGTTATATAAGTGTTGTACACCTCATGTATAAGCGTTGTATAAGTTGTATGTTCGATGTATAAGTTATATATGCGTTGTAAAAATTATATATGCAATGAAATGACATTGAAATGAATTGAACTGAATTGAAATATATTTATATACGAATATATATATATAGATATATATACTCCCCTCGTCCACAGACCATGGATGATATTTATTGGTTGTGATATTGTTTGGATTATTTGGTTGATGTGAAATTTGGTGAATAATGTGAATGGTTGATAGAATAGATTATGGTTGAAATATACCCATATGTGGTTGAAAACAAATTTAGAATAGGTTGTGGAAATGAAAGAAAACATGCTCGCCTGCGTGCGAACTAGATGCATGAAATCCCCATTGTAAAAAACCGCAAGGTTTTAAGGTAGAGCGAGGAGCCCTACATCGATACGGTCACGGTTTTAACTACCCTGCCGTTATGCTGCCGAAATTTTCTAAAATAATTCTGTGTTTGATTTATGTTCATGTGTTGAAACTATATTCATGTGTTGAATAGAAATTAATGTGTTGATTTACATTCATGTTTTGAAATAAATTGTTCTATAATAAAAAACACATTTTTATCACCTATTTGAACTATATAAAATAATAGTGTTTTGAAATAAATTGTTTTATAATAAAAATCAAATTTTTATCACCTCTTTGAACTATATAAAATAATCGTGTTTTGAGATAAATTGTTTTATAATAAAAATCACATTTTTATCACCTGTTTGAACTATATAAAATAATCGTGTTTTGAGATAAATTGTTTTATAATAGAAATCACATTTTTATCACCTATTTGAACTATATAAAATAATCATGTTTTGAGATAAATTGTTTTATAATAAAAATCACATTTTTATCACCTGTTTGAACTATATAAAATAATCGTGTTTTGAAATAAATTGTTTTATAATAAAAATCACATTTTTATCATCTATATGAACTATATAAAATAGTCTTGTTTTGAAATAAATTTTTTTACAATAAAAATCACATTTTTATTATATACATGAATTGTTAAAAATAGTGATGTGTTGAAATAAATATTTATAGGATAAAAATATAATTTTTATCAAATGTATGAAATGAATATGGTTTTGAAATTGAAGAATCGATTATATTTATATATATATAATTAAAATAAATCTAATAACGAAGCAGTAGTTCCTATTTTGAAACCGTGATTTCAAGCGATTATTGCGGGAGATCCGACCATCGGATTTTCCCGAAACCACAACCGTTGGGTTCGCCTTGGAAATACCTTTCCAACGGCACCAACTTTGCAAAGATCCAAATGTTGGATTGTCTGGAATTTTTAATTCAAATCTGAAGAAAAACAGTGCCAGAATCGATTATAATTATATATATATATAATTATAATTAAAATAAATCGAATAACGACGCTGTAGTTCGAAATTCGAAATCGAAACTTCAAACGATTGTACTGGGAGATCCGACCGTCAGATTTTTTCCAAAACTGAAACTGTTGGATTCGTTTTGAAAAGATCTTTCTAATGATATGAAATTTGTGAAGATCCAATGGTTAGATTTTCAGATATGTGTAATGTAAGAACCCATAACTTCCCCGTGAAGGAAAGCACGAATACTTTGAGAACAACACACAAAAGGACACAGACGGAAGAACATTACATTGTTATTACAACAATTCCATCCGAATACAAGAATATACAGAGTATAAATGAATAAATTACATTCGATAAATATCAGAGATTACAATAAATTACATAGCAGCGGAGAAATATACAAAACACAACTGAAAGTGATACACGGATACAGAGCTTTCCGAGCATCGTTCCAGCTGTAAATCAGGACCCTGTGAATATAAATCTGCAAAACCAAAACTACTAGCTGCCCGTGCGGAAAATAGGGGCACCCAGAGTTTAGGTTAAAACAATAAACTCGAGGTCAGTCATGTGACTGGTGTGAGAACTAAAACAGTTATTAATCCTTTTTTTTTTTTAAATTAGGTAAATCAAGGGACCACGCCGTATAACACGGAACGGGCTTCCTCCCAAGAGTACCAGGGCATAAAACAAACAGCGCAATGCTAAATAAAGAAAAATGAAGCTGTTATAAGACCCAGGTCCCATCACACAATGCAACGCAAGCCGGAGGATAGGGTTTTTACCTTATAACAGCCAAAGCACGCTTGATACGTTTAAAACACATTATTTGATACTATTATAGGTGTATAGTGTCAAAACAATTTCAATCATAAATATCAACCATACGCGGCATTAATGACCCATACCACTATGTCGCCATACTAGGTTCTACAAATAAAACCGCACTATCACGTATTGGAAATTGGATTTCCGTCATGAGCCGAGGCAAGGGGCAAGCTCCTCTCCGCGTTAGAGACACTCTAGCAAATGTCTCAGGACCCCACTATGATCCTTGGATCTTCAGGGCCGGTCCTCTCTTACTTTTGAGGATTGGCAATTCCTGAACACACGTTTCCCGGTCCTTACAGACCTATATCCGAGGCGCCTCTTAACCAACAACCACACAGGTGAAAAGTATATAAATGTCAGGGCTGGTAGGTCACTGACACCACCCTAGCTAGAAACAAACGTCGTGGTCTCCCTGTAGTCACTATCCCGTTTTTGACTCATACCGAGGTGTGAGGCTCGCGAATTCACGTTATACACAAAGCTACGCCACACAGGCCGTGCTTTGATCATCAACCACAAGACTTTGCTTTTCAACAGAAGCCTTGATCAATTGCCACTTACGGGTGCCACACTGGCAATTCACTCCATGCGACAGATATCCATCGATATACAACCTCTGAGCTTGTACGTCTCAGAGAAGGGCGTTAAGCAAGAGAACAAATTCTCTGCCGCCAAACAGATGTATATTTAATAGAGATCAATCAACACAGAATAAAATCCGATGTCAGACACACAATCCATTTACAAGTTCGTTCTGGGTCTGAACGAAACCGGAGGCACTTTCCTCGCATATCCATCCATCTCCAAGTACGTCTGGACGATCACCAACCGTTTCCCTCATCCTGGGTGTACAGCCCAATCAAGATCATCAGTAATCACCCAAACGATGTGAAGACTTCCAGTCTTCAACCACCGTCTTCATCTTCGACATCTCGTCGAATCGGTTATCCAGAATGGGTATAACCCGGCCTTTCTGAATAACCCACGTATATAATAAACAAATGTTACACAAACACAACGAACGCCTCATTCCAATTCAGAATATTCTTTTATTCACAAAATCACCTTCTTAGGGAAAGGTTCCCATTAATTTTATCCAAGATAAATTCTTCTAAATTTATCCTATAATCTTCCTTTGGATATCATTTCAAACCATTTTATGGTTTTCCAAACTAGTCGGGATTAGCGAACCACACCGAAGTAATTATTTATTTTATTTCTCAATCCCAACCTATATATCCCATGGAGCAAAACTGGTGATACTCCATTCCTAACACCACGGTGTTATCGGTAAAATTAATTACCATTTCACTTTCAAATCTAATTAAAGATGTAACTATCGCTTTGGAGAAAAACTGGTGATACTCCACTCTCGATCACTTTTCAGATTTGATAATTTAAATTATCAATTCACATTTTTAATCTAATTAAAGATTCATTAAAACTCCACTTAGTTTCAATCTTTTCACAAATCAATATCTTGTCTTTAACTGGGTTAAAGAACTAATGTCATCTAAAACACGATCCACGATAAACCCAAATCATATTTGATATTAAATACCAGGCTCTGAATAGAAAATATATCGGCTTATAATCAATATCAAATTCTGAAACCAACAAATATCATATTGGAAATAACGATATAAAATATATCTTTCAAATTCCCATAACAATATCTGTATAGTCACGAAATCCAACATCGAAATATTCCGAAGATAATTTCGATTCAACTCCACTTAGTTTTAATCCTTTCAAATTCAATTTATTTATTTAAAAATAAATTGATTTTAATTCTAGTTCAAAACTAGTTCATTTCGATGAAAATCTATTTTTACCTTTTCACATATGGAGTTTTTCATCCCAATTCTTTCCAATTCACATATTATGATTTTACACCAATTATCCATATTTTTAATAATTTTAATAAGGCCCGTACAGTCGATTTCCACCAACGGCTATCGAACTGCACTTACAGCGACCTTTTTCGACTTTGATTTGGACATAATTGCAAATCCAACCATTAGATTTCAAATTTATAATATTCATTGGAAAGCTCTTTTCGATACGAACCCAACGGTTCCAGTTTTAGGAGAATCCGACGGTCGGATCTCCCGCAACGACAATTCGAAGTTAATGGTCGAAATTCACGAACTGTGTAAAGACCCGCAACTTCCCCGTAAAGGAAAGCGTCGGATAGTTCGAGAACAAACCACAACAGAACACATATAGAAGAACATTTCATTGTATATTACAACAATGCATCAGATTACAAGAATATACAGAGTATAAATGAATATTACACAGAAATATCAGAGATTTAAATTACATTTAAAAACATAGCAGCGGAAAATAATACAATACACAACTAGAAGAGATATACGGATACAAAGCTTTCCGGATATCGTTCCAGCTGTAAACCAGGATCCTGTGAATATAAATCTGCAAAACCAAAACTACTAGCTGCCCGTGTCAAAATAAGGGCACCCAGAGTTTAGGTTAAAACAATAAACTCCAGGTCAGTCATGTGACTGGTGTGAGAACTAAAACAGTTATTAATCTTTATTTTTAAATCATTAGGTAAATCAAGGGACCACGCCGTATAACACGGAACGGGTTTCCTCTCAAGAATACCAGTGCATAAAATAACAGCGCAATGCTAAATAAAGAAGATGAAGCTGTTATAAGACCCAGGTCCTATCACACAATGCAACGCAAGCCGGGGGATAGGGTTTTCCCTTATAACAGCCAAAGAATGCTTGATACGTTTAAAACAAATCATTTGATACTATTATAAGTGTATAGTGTATAAAACAACTTCAAATCATAAGTATCAATCATAGGCGGCATGGGTACCATATATCATGTCGCCATATATAGGTTTACAAATAAAACCGCAAATGTCACGTATTTGGAAATTGGATTTCCATCTATGAACCGAGGCAAAAGATAGTCCTCAACCGATTCGAGACGCTCTAGCCCGCCCCTCAGGACCCAGACTCAGGTGGGCCCTTGGATCCTCAGGGCCAGTCCACCGATGTGGATTAAACTTAAACCCTGGACATGCATTTCCCCACCCTATGGGGTGTAAGTCTGGTCCGTCTGCCGACCAGAATGCATCGGCCGAAACCGATATAACCGAGGCGCCTCGCAACAGCAACAACCACATAAGTCAAACTCGTCAGGGCGTGTAAAACCACTGACGCCACTTCTAGCTAGAAAGAAACGCATGCCCTCCCTGACGTCCTCTCCCGTTTTTGGTTCACAACCGGGGTGCGAGGCTCGCGAATTCACGTTACACAAAGCTGTGCCACACAGGCTGTGCTTTGATCATCACCACAAGACTTTGCTTTTCAACAGAAGCCTCGATCAACTGCCACTTAGGCATGCCACACAGGCAATTCACTCCATGCGTTTGATATCCATCAATATATAACCCCTGAGCTCGTACGTCTCAGAGAAGGGCGTTAAGCAAGAGAATAAATTCTCCGCCGCCAAGCAGATATATATTTAATAGAGATCAATCACACGGACTAAAATCCAATGTCAGACACACAGTCCATTTACAAGTCCGTTCTGGGTCTGAACGAAACCGGAGGCACCTAGTACCTCGCATATCCATCGATCTCCAAGTACGTCTGGACGATCACCAACTGTTTCCATCTTCTTGGGTGTACAGCCCAATCAAGATCATCAGTTATCACCCAAACGACGTGAAGACCTCCGGTCTTCGACCATCGTCTTCATCTTCGACTTATCGTCGTATCAGTTACTCAGAATGGGATAAACCCGGTCTTTCCGAATAACTCGCGTATATTTTAAATAAGTGTTACACAAACACAACATACGCCTCATTCCAATTCATCAGTCACTAACGGTAAATTAATCAAGAGAATAATTCCCCAAATATTAACCCCGAAGGCCGAAACCAACATCAGATCAATATCCAGAAAACCATTCTGCTTGGCTAACCGACAATTAGTTTCTAAATTTCACATTCATAGGGAAAGGTTCCCATTAATTTTATCAAAGATAAATTCTTGAATTTATTCTTTAATCTATTTTTGAATATCAATTCAAACTAGTCGGGATTAGCGAACCTTACCGAAGTAATCATTTGTTTTCATTTCCCAATCCCAACCTATTCATCCCATGAAGTAAAACTGGTTATACTTCATATCTAACACCACGGTGTTATCGGTAAATTCAATTACCATTTCACGTTTAAATCTAATTAAAGATTCAACTATCGCCTGGAGCAAAACTGGTGATACTCCATTCTCGACCATTTCAATCTAATTAAAGATTCATTAAAACTCAACTTAGTTTTAATCGTTAACTGGGTTAAAGAATCTGTGTCATTTAAAAACACAGTTCACGATAAACCCAAAATCACATTCATTAATCATCGGGTTAAAGAACGAGTGTTATTTAAAACACTGTCCACGATAAACCCAAAAATCAATATCGATTCTATTCCAATTAAATATTATTTAATTGGTAAACTTCATTAAATCTAAATAAAAAGATTTAATCTTTTCTCAACTGGGTTCAAGAACAGTGTTAGTGAAGACACCATTCACGACAAACCCAAATCACATTTGATATTCAATATAAGGCTCTGAATAGAAAATATATCGACTTATATTCAATATCAAATTCTACGACTAACAAATGTCGTATTGGAAATAACGATACAAATATATATCTTTCAAATTTCCATAACAACACCTGTAATATCACGAATTACAACATCGAAATATTCCGAAGACAATTTCGATTCAAATCCACTCCAATGCAATCATTGGAAATTTTGGTTATTTTCAAAACCATTTCAAATTCAATTTATTTATTTAAAAATAAATAGAATTATAATTCTAGTTCAAAACTAGTTCATTTCGATAAAAATCTATTTTTATCTTTTCAAATATGGAGTTTTTCATCCCAAACTTTCACAAATCATTTCTTATGATTCTACACAAATTATTACTATTTTTAATAATTTTATCAAGGCCCGTACAGTCGATTTCCATTAACGGCCATCGAACTGCACTTACAACGACCTTTTTCGAATTTGATTTGGACGTATCTCCAAATCCAACCGTTAGATTTCAAATTTCTAACATTCATTAGAAAGATCTTTTCGATACGAACCCAACGGTTCCGATTTTAGGAGAATCCGACGGTCAGATCTCCCGTAATGTCCGTTTGAAATAAATGGTCGAAATTCACGAACTGCCGCGGTGCGGCGCGTTCTATTCAGGCCATTATATTATATATATAATATATATAATATATATTTCGTCGATTTCTATTTAAAACGAATTATATAAATAGTTTTAAATTCGTTTCAAAAGCAATTTCAACTTCCTTTTCAATTCAAATCAAAATTGAATTCTTCTTTATAAATTCGTTTCAAAATTCATTTCTATTCAATTCAAATTTCAATTCAATTTGAATTCATTTCAATTCGTTCGTTTTCAATTCAATTTTAATTCGTTTTCAATTCATTTCATTTCGAAATCGTTTTCAATTCAATTTGAATTCGTTTTCAATTCATTTCATTTCGAAATCGTTTTCAATTCAATTTGAATTCGTTTTCAATTCATTTCATTTCGAAATCGTTTTCAATTCAATTTGAATTCGTTTTCAATTCATTTCATTTCGAAATCGTTTTCAATTCAATTCATTTCATTTCGAAATCGTTTTCAATTCAATTCATTTCGAAATCGTTTTCAATTCAATTCATTTCGAAATCGTTTTCAATTCAATTCAAAATATTCGATTTCGAAATCACTTTTCAATATTCATTTTTAAGATGAATAAAATCGATATAAATATCGTTCACGTCAAAATGGCGTCAATCTAATCAACACGGCTTCATAAATTTCTATTTTCAAATATTCTATTTCAAATATTTCTTTTTCAAAATAGTTGTTATTATCAAAATATTTCGTTCAACACATGACCAATCTCAATGAATGAGTACTTTCAACACATGAACTTTTATTTTATATCGATAAAGATGTAAATTTTATTACTAAAATATTTCGTTCAACACATGACCAATCTCAATGAATGAGTACTTTCAACACATGAACTTTTATTTTATAATATTCTTTATTTTTCAAATTGGAATGAGGCCCAATCAGTTACCATATAAAGTTAATTATATGGATTTTCATACAACACATGTATATAATTACATTGAAAAATAATCAACCATCAACCAAAGTGCACTACACTGTATAAGCATCAAATATAGATATTCAACGCTTATAACAGCCTGTCAATCAATCGATCGACACATTTAATCAATCAGGATGAGTGAACTTCAAATTTCATCCCAACACCCGTGTGGGGTTTCAAACAATCAAACGCATATTTTATTTGTGCAGTTGGGCGATGTGTAGAATTTATCGTCCCAATCAATGTCATTCAAATAGGTGTACATAAACAAACCGTCCGGCTTATAAATGAATATTTTATTTTATTCACTTCACGTTAAAAATTTATATTTTTAACGATAAAACATTTTATTTCAACCTATGAATTTCTATTCAATTCATTTACACAATAAAATGATATTTTTATTTTTCTAACATATTTTAGAAAATTTCGGCGGCATAACGGCATGATACTAGAAACGGGACGAGGCCTAGCCTTATCCCCGGTCTAGTGAAGGCCCACGCCATTCACACATCAATCAAATCAATTTCATCTCACCAAACAATTCAATTCAAACAAATAATTCAACTAATCTATGCAACCAAACAAACAATTCCATGGTCTGTGGACGATTGTGTCGGGTGCTACTAAGCACCGTCTGCATCCTAGTATATATATATATAACTAGAAAAGAAATTGAAAGGTGAGAAATTCTCACCTATAGCTATCCAATCATCTTGACTCTTCATTTATAGAAATCTTCGTCGTTTCGCCTTTTTGTCACCTTCGTTGCCCAAGGCCACTATATATATAAAAATCGAATTTTTATTTCGCAATTCAATATATAAAAATCGAATTTTTATTTCAAAGTTCAATATATAAAAATCGAATTTTTATTTCGAAGTTCAATATATAAAAATCGAATTTTTATTTCAAAGTTCAATATATAAAAATCGAATTTTTATTTCAAAGTTCAATATATAAAAATCGAATTTTTATTTCAAAGTTCAATATATAAAAATCGAATTTTTATTTCGAAGTTCAATATATAAAAATCGAATTTTTATTTCGAAGTTCAATATATAAAAATCGAATTTTTATTTCAAAGTTCAATATATAAAAATCGAATTTTTATTTCAAAGTTCAATATATAAAAATCGAATTTTTATTTCGAAGTTCAATATATAAAAATCCTATTTTTAATTCGACAATATAAAAGATTATATTTTTCATAACTTTACAACATAATTAAAAATTCAGTTTTTCTACTTCTTTAAAAATCCCAGTTTTACTACTTATTAAAATTCAGTTTTTCTACTTCTTTAAAAATTCAGTTTTACTACTTATTTAAAAATTCAGTTTTTCTACTTCTTTAAAAATTCCAGTTTTACTACTTATTTAAAAATCCAGTTTTTCTACTTCTTTAAAAATTCAGTTTTACTACTTATTTAAAAATTCAGTTTTTCTACTTCTTTAAAAATTCCAGTTTTTATTTTCAAAAATCCAGTTTTTAATTTTTTTTTACAAAATCAGTTTTATGCTTTAAAATCAATTTAAAAATGCTTATAAAATCCGTTTAAAAATGCTTATAAAAACAGTTTAAAAATGCTTATAAAAACAGTTTAAAAATGCTTATAAAAACAGTTTAAATCTTTCTTATAAAATCAGTTTAAATCTTTAAAAATAAAATCAGCAAAACGAAAAAAAACTTACAGGGGGGGTGGGGGTTCGCAGATCGACGGAGCTCGAAGTGGGGCGGCGGCGCTCGGGTTTCAACGTCTCGAACGGGGCTAATCGGGTGTCGGGGTTTCTTCTGGAGGCTCTGGCCTTCGATCGATGGAGGGGGGAGGAAGAAGGGGATGTGCGGCTAGCGTGGGCGGCGGCTTCGGGGTCTTCGTCGGCGTCGAGGGGGCGTCGGCGATGTCTAGGTTAGGTTTTTTTTTTTTATATTTCTGATTTAAATGATTTTAGTCGGGGGGGGGGCCTGGTAGTTAAGGGGAGAAGATATTATTTTTTTTTTATTATTTATTTATTATTTAATTATTAAAAAGTTGACTTTTACATACGACCTCGAAACGAGGCCTACCGCCTGTCGTCCATAGCGTTTTACCCCCATTCCGAACACAATGGGATATGTATCGCTAGCTGCTTTGATCGTTTCGATCAGTTTCCTTTAAATCTACATTTAAATCGCTATATTGAATTTTAAACGCACATTTCAAATTACCGGGGTCACATGCTAACTCTAAAAATTCTCGAAAAATATTTTCTAGCTTCGTCTTGACGATACGGTCCTAACAAAACTAGTTTCGTCGAATTCTGAGACCGTTAGAAAAATGGCCAATTTCCAGTCGATTAAAATCAACTGAAATGGTCAAAACACGTTTTCCTATGCCACGCTCACATATTGATTCAGAAAATTACGAAATTTGAAACCTAGCAATAACTTTACATCACGGATCCAACAAAAGTGGTTTCGTCGAAATCCGAGGTCATTTGCAAAATTGCCATTTTTAAGGGCCTTTTATAATTATATATAATTATTATATATTCTAACGACGACGTATATAATATATACGTTCTAATTATATTAAAAATATATTTCTCGACGATATTATTTAAAATAATCTATTTTAAATATTCAAAATTCGCTAAAATGCCAAAATAAAAATTTCAAACTGGCTCGCATTTTACGGGTTGTTACAATCTCCCCCACTTAAAACTTTTCGTCCCCGAAAAGGAACAAAGTCGAAAGTGGTTTGATAATTCAACTCTGCGTTCGATCCGGCTTCCATTCTCCAACTTTTCAGTTTCCGAGAATTTTCAAATTTTCAAAAATTTGGCTAACACCCTAAATTTTTGAAAAATTTCGCCATAACCTCCCCTGCACCGGGAGCATCGGGGAATTTCAAATAGCTTCCCCGGTCCTTCAGATCTCAAAAAGAAAAAGAAAAAGCCAAGCGGCTAGCCAATAGGCTCACAAAATCATCATCACCCAAACAAAACAGGAAATTATGTAGTAAACATGTACCTATTTGTCGGGCAAACAAATTTTATTCTCTGCTCTAGTCTCCTTGCTATGACCTGTTCAAAGATATATATGCATATGCAAGCAAAGGCGACTAATTTTCAATATAATTCAATATTTGGTTCAATTAGGCTAAATGGCTAAAATTATCAAACAATTAAACAAACAACACAAACATCAATCAATTAGTGGATTAACGTTTCAAATTCATAATTTTGATACATATACAAAAATCATGTTTTTGATGCCAAATCACAACAATAGGCCCCATCTAATTTTGGTTCTCACACCAGTCTAATGGAAATATATAGATATCACACCTTCGTCACACGAATATAAATTCTGACGATGAGTACTCAACCATCAGAATCATCTTCGGGCCACTAGAGTATGATTCTATATCTATCCAATATATTAAAACTTCGAATACACGCGGATCAGACGTATACGCAAAATCTTTATATACTGGACTGTCCAACTCAATATAAATAGATAATCAGATACGAATAATTGATTTAAGTTTTCAAAACAAAACTTTGTTTTTCATTTTAAAAATATACTCTTCACACCCGTTCTAGGATACTACTGATCCTATCTCTAACGAGTCATTCTAATTGGATATTACTAATCCAATATCTGATGAATTTTTTCGTATGGTTCTAATGTGCCTTGTTCTCTGAGCTTTGTAAACCAAAGCTCTGATACCACGTGTAAAGACCCGCAACTTCCCCGTAAAGGAAAGCGTCGGATAGTTCGAGAACAAACCACAACAGAACACATATAGAAGAACATTTCATTGTATATTACAACAATGCATCAGATTACAAGAATATACAGAGTATAAATGAATATTACACAGAAATATCAGAGATTTAAATTACATTTAAAAACATAGCAGCGGAAAATAATACAATACACAACTAGAAGAGATATACGGATACAAAGCTTTCCAGATATCGTTCCAGCTGTAAACCAGGATCCTGTGAATATAAATCTGCAAAACCAAAACTACTAGCTGCCCGTGTCAAAATAAGGGCACCCAGAGTTTAGGTTAAAACAATAAACTCCAGGTCAGTCATGTGACTGGTGTGAGAACTAAAACAGTTATTAATCTTTATTTTTAAATCATTAGGTAAATCAAGGGACCACGCCGTATAACACGGAACGGGTTTCCTCCCAAGAATACCAGTGCATAAAACAACAGTGCAATGCTAAATAAAGAAGATGAAGCTGTTATAAGACCCAGGTCCTATCACACAATGCAACGCAAGCCGGGGGATAGGGTTTTCCCTTATAACAGCCAAAGAATGCTTGATACGTTTAAAACAAATCATTTGATACTATTATAAGTTTATAGTGTATAAAACAACTTCAAATCATAAGTATCAATCATAGGCGGCATGGGTACCATATATCATGTCGCCATATATAGGTTTACAAATAAAACCGCAAATGTCACGTATTTGGAAATTGGATTTCCATCTATGAACCGAGGCAAAAGATAGTCCTCAACCGATTCGAGACGCTCTAGCCCGCCCCTCAGGACCCAGACTCAGGTGGGCCCTTGGATCCTCAGGGCCAGTCCACCGATGTGGATTAAACTTAAACCCTGGACATGCATTTCCCCACCCTACGGGGTGTAAGTCTGGTCCGTCTGCCGACCAGAATGCATCGGCCGAAACCGATATAACCGAGGCGCCTCGCAACAGCAACAACCACATAAGTCAAACTCGTCAGGGCGTGTAAAACCACTGACGCCACTTCTAGCTAGAAAGAAACGCATGCCCTCCCTGACGTCCTCTCCCGTTTTTGGTTCACAACCGGGGTGCGAGGCTCGCGAATTCACGTTACACAAAGCTGTGCCACACAGGCTGTGCTTTGATCATCACCACAAGACTTTGCTTTTCAACAGAAGCCTCGATCAACTGCCACTTAGGCATGCCACACAGGCAATTCACTCCATGCGTTTGATATCCATCAATATATAACCCCTAAGCTCGTACGTCTCAGAGAAGGGCGTTAAGCAAGAGAATAAATTCTCCGCCGCCAAGCAGATATATATTTAATAGAGATCAATCACACGGACTAAAATCCAATGTCAGACACACAGTCCATTTACAAGTCCGTTCTGGGTCTGAACGAAACCGGAGGCACCTAGTACCTCGCATATCCATCGATCTCCAAGTACGTCTGGACGATCACCAACTGTTTCCATCTTCTTGGGTGTACAGCCCAATCAAGATCATCAGTTATCACCCAAACGACGTGAAGACCTCCGGTCTTCGACCATCGTCTTCATCTTCGACTTATCGTCGTATCAGTTACTCAGAATGGGATAAACCCGGTCTTTCTGAATAACTCGCGTATATTTTAAATAAGTGTTACACAAACACAACATACGCCTCATTCCAATTCATCAGTCACTAACGGTAAATTAATCAAGAGAATAATTCCCCAAATATTAACCCCGAAGGCCGAAACCAACATCAGATCAATACCCAGAAAACCATTCTGCTTGGCTAACCGACAATTAGTTTCTAAATTTCACATTCATAGGGAAAGGTTCCCATTAATTTTATCAAAGATAAATTCTTGAATTTATTCTTTAATCTATTTTTGAATATCAATTCAAACTAGTCGGGATTAGCGAACCTTACCGAAGTAATCATTTGTTTTCATTTCCCAATCCCAACCTATTCATCCCATGAAGTAAAACTTGTTATACTTCATATCTAACACCACGGTGTTATCGGTAAATTCAATTACCATTTCACGTTTAAATCTAATTAAAGATTCAACTATCGCCTGGAGCAAAACTGGTGATACTCCATTATCGACCATTTCAATCTAACTAAAGATTCATTAAAACTCAACTTAGTTTTAATCGTTAACTGGGTTAAAGAATCCGTGTCATTTAAAAACACAGTTCACGATAAACCCAAAATCACATTCATTAATCATCGGGTTAAAGAACGAGTGTTATTTAAAACACTGTCCACGATAAACCCAAAAATCAATATCGATTCTATTCCAATTAAATATTATTTAATTGGTAAACTTCATTAAATCTAAATAAAAAGATTTAATCTTTTCTCAACTGGGTTCAAGAACAGTGTTAGTGAAGACACCATTCACGACAAACCCAAATCACATTTGATATTCAATATAAGGCTCTGAATAGAAAATATATCGGCTTATATTCAATATCAAATTCTACGACTAACAAATGTCGTATTGGAAATAACGATACAAATATATATCTTTCAAATTTCCATAACAACACCTGTAATATCACGAATTCCAACATCGAAATATTCCGAAGACAATTTCGATTCAAATCCACTCCAATGCAATCATTGGAAATTTTGGTTATTTTCAAAACCATTTCAAATTCAATTTATTTATTTAAAAATAAATAGAATTATAATTCTAGTTCAAAACTAGTTCATTTCGATAAAAATCTATTTTTATCTTTTCAAATATGGAGTTTTTCATCCCAAACTTTCACAAATCATTTCTTATGATTTTACACAAATTATTACTATTTTTAATAATTTTATCAAGGCCCGTACAGTCGATTTCCATTCACGGCCATCGAACTGCACTTACAGCGACCTTTTTCGAATTTGATTTGGACGTATCTCCAAATCCAACCATTAGATTTCAAATTTCTAACATTCATTAGAAAGCTCTTTTCGATACGAACCCAATGGTTCCGATTTTAGGAGAATCCGACGGTCAGATCTCCCGTAATGTCCGTTTGAAATAAATGTTCGAAATTCACGAACTGCCGCGGCGCGGCGCGTTCTATTCAGGCCATTATATTATATATATAATATATATAATATATATTTCGTCGATTTCTATTTAAAACGAATTATAAAAATAGTTTTAAATTCGTTTCAAAAGCAATTTCAACTTCCTTTTCAATTCAAATCAAAATTGAATTCTTCTTTATAAATTCGTTTCAAAATTCATTTCTATTCAATTCAAATTTCAATTCAATTTGAATTCATTTCAATTCGTTCGTTTTCAATTCAATTTGAATTCGTTTTCAATTCATTTCATTTCGAAATCGTTTTCAATTCAATTTGAATTCGTTTTCAATTCATTTCATTTCGAAATCGTTTTCAATTCAATTTGAATTCGTTTTCAATTCATTTCATTTCGAAATCGTTTTCAATTCAATTTGAATTCGTTTTCAATTCATTTCATTTCGAAATCGTTTTCAATTCAATTCATTTCATTTCGAAATCGTTTTCAATTCAATTCATTTCGAAATCGTTTTCAATTCAATTCATTTCGAAATCGTTTTCAATTCAATTCAAAATATTCGATTTCGAAATCACTTTTCAATATTCATTTTTAAGATGAATAAAATCGATATAAATATCGTTCACGTCAAAATTGCGTCAATCTAATCAACACGGCTTCATAAATTTCTATTTTCAAATATTCTATTTCAAATATTTCTTTTTCAAAATAGTTGTTATTATCAAAATATTTCGTTCAACACATGACCAATCTCAATGAATGAGTACTGTCAACACATGAACTTTTATTTTATATCGATAAAGATGTAAATTTTATTACTAAAATATTTCGTTCAACACATGACCAATCTCAATGAATGAGTACTGTCAACACATGAACTTTTATTTTATAATATTCTTTATTTTTCAAATTGGAATGAGGCCCAATCAGTTACCATATAAAGTTAATTATATGGATTTTCATACAACACATGTATATAATTACATTGAAAAATAATCAACCATCAACCAAAGTGCACTACACTGTATAAGCATCAAATATAGATATTCAACGCTTATAACAGCCTGTCAATCAATCTATCGACACATTTAATCAATCAGGATGAGTGAACTTCAAATTTCATCCCAACACCCGTGTGGGGTTTCAAACAATCAAACGCATATTTTATTTGTGCAGTTGGGCGATGTGTAGAATTTATCGTCCCAATCAATGTCATTCAAATAGGTGTACATAAACAAACCGTCCGGCTTATAAATGAATATTTTATTTTATTCACTTCACGTTAAAAATTTATATTTTTAACGATAAAACATTTTATTTCAACCTATGAATTTCTATTCAATTCATTTACACAATAAAATGATATTTTTATTTTTCTAACATATTTTAGAAAATTTCGGCGGCATAACGGCATGATACTAGAAACGGGACGAGGCCTAGCCTTATCCCCGGTCTAGTGAAGGCCCACGCCATTCACACATCAATCAAATCAATTTCATCTCACCAAACAATTCAATTCAAACAAATAATTCAACTAATCTATGCAACCAAACAAACATGTCCATGGTCTGTGGACGATTGTGTCGGGTGCTACTAAGCACCGTCTGCATCCTAGTATATATATATATAACTAGAAAAGAAATTGAAAGGTGAGAAATTCTCACCTATAGCTATCCAATCATCTTGACACTTCATTTATAGAAATCTTCGTCGTTTCGCCTTTTTGTCACCTTCGTTGCCCAAGGCCACTATATATATAAAAATCGAATTTTTATTTCGCTATTCAATATATAAAAATCGAATTTTTATTTCAAAGTTCAATATATAAAAATCGAATTTTTATTTCAAAGTTCAATATATAAAAATCGAATTTTTATTTCGAAGTTCAATATATAAAAATCGAATTTTTATTTCGAAGTTCAATATATAAAAATCGAATTTTTATTTCAAAGTTCAATATATAAAAATCGAATTTTTATTTCAATGTTCAATATATAAAAATCGAATTTTTATTTCAAAGTTCAATATATAAAAATCGAATTTTTATTTCAAAGTTCAATATATAAAAATCGAATTTTTATTTCGAAGTTCAATATATAAAAATCGAATTTTTATTTCGAAGTTCAATATATAAAAATCGAATTTTTATTTCAAAGTTCAATATATAAAAATCGAATTTTTATTTCAAAGTTCAATATATAAAAATCCTATTTTTAATTCGAAGTTCAATATATAAAAATCCTATTTTTAATTCGACAATATAAAAGATTATATTTTTCATAACTTTACAACATAATTAAAAATTCAGTTTTTCTACTTCTTTAAAAATCCCAGTTTTACTACTTATTAAAATTCAGTTTTTCTACTTCTTTAAAAATTCAGTTTTACTACTTATTTAAAAATTCAGTTTTTCTACTTCTTTAAAAATTCCAGTTTTACTACTTATTTAAAAATCCAGTTTTTCTACTTCTTTAAAAATTCAGTTTTACTACTTATTTAAAAAGTCAGTTTTTCTACTTCTTTAAAAATTCCAGTTTTTATTTTCAAAAATCCAGTTTTTTTATTTTTTTTACAAAATCAGTTTTATGCTTTAAAATCAATTTAAAAATGCTTATAAAATCCGTTTAAAAATGCTTATAAAAACAGTTTAGAAATGCTTATAAAAACAGTTTAAAAATGCTTATAAAAACAGTTTAAATCTTTCTTATAAAATCAGTTTAAATCTTTAAAAATAAAATCAGCAAAACGAAAAAAAACTTACAGGGGGGTGGGGGTTCGCAGATCGACGGAGCTCGAAGTGGGGCGGCGGCGCTCGGGTTTCAACGTCTCGAACGGGGCTAATCGGGTGTCGGGGTTTCTTCTGGAGGCTCTGGCCTTCGATCGATGGAGGGGGGAGGAAGAAGGGGATGTGCGGCTAGCGTGGGCGTCGGCTTCGGGGTCTTCGTCGGCGTCGAGGGGGCGTCGGCGATGTCTAGGTTAGGTTTTTTTTTTTTATATATTTCTGATTTAAATGATTTTAGTCGGGGGGGGGGGGGGGGCCTGGTAGTTAAGGGGAGAAGATATTATTTTTTATTTATTTATTTATTTATTATTTAATTATTAAAAAGTTGACTTTTACATACGACCTCGAAACGAGGCCTACCGCCTGTCGTCCATAGCGTTTTACCCCCATTCCGAACACAATGGGATATGTATCGCTAGCTGCTTTGATCGTTTCGATCAGTTTCCTTTAAATCTACATTTAAATCGCTATATTGAATTTTAAACGCACATTTCAAATTACCGGGGTCACATGCTAACTCTAAAAATTCTCGAAAAATATTTTCTAGCTTCGTCTTGACGATACGGTCCTAACAAAACTAGTTTCGTCGAATTCTGAGACCGTTAGAAAAATGGCCAATTTCCAGTCGATTAAAATCAACTGAAATGGTCAAAACACGTTTTCCTATGCCACGCTCACATATTGATTCAGAAAATTACGAAATTTGAAACCTAGCAATAACTTTACATCACGGATCCAACAAAAGTGGTTTCGTCGAAATCCGAGGTCATTTGCAAAATTGCCATTTTTAAGGGCCTTTTATAATTATATATAATTATTATATATTCTAACGACGACGTATATAATATATACGTTCTAATTATATTAAAAATATATTTCTCGACGATATTATTTAAAATAATCTATTTTAAATATTCAAAATTCGCTAAAATGCCAAAATAAAAATTTCAAACTGGCTCGCATTTTACGGGTTGTTACAAACTGCCGCGGCGCGGCGCGTTTTATTCAGGCCATTATATATATATATATATAATATATATTATATATATTTCATCGATTTCCCTTTTAAAACGTATTTTATAAATAGTTCTAAATTCGTTTCAAAAACAGTTTCAACCTCATCTTCTATTTCAAACCTATTTGATTTCAATTCAATTAGAATTCAATTTCACTTTCTATTCAATTTGAATTCAAATTCACTTTCTATTCAATACAAATTCTAATTCGTTTCAATTCAATTCACTTTGAATTTACCTTCTATTTACTTCAATTCGAATTCATTTCAAATTGATTTCAATTCAAATTCAGTTCGTTTTAAATTTCATTCAAAACGATTTCAATTCGTTATTAATTTCAATTTAATTCAATTTCAATTCATTTCTATTTTATTCGAATTCAAATTCACTTTCTATTCAATTCGAATTCAAATTCACTTTCTATTCAATTTGAATTTCATTTCAAAATATTAGATTTTGAAATCACTTTTCAATATTCATTGTAAAACGAATAAAATCGATATAAATATCGTTCACGTCAAAATAGCGCATCTCTAATCCACACGGCTTTATATTTTTCAAAAAAAACTTCTTTATTCTAATCAACAAATGAATATTTATTCTATTCAACACATGAATCTATATTTCTTCCAACACGCGACTAATCTCAACACATGAGTACTGTCAACACATCACTATTTTTGTTATGTAAAATATTTTATAACACTATGGTATCTATCGTTTGATTTTAATTAGACTCCATCGTAAAATAGTTCTAATTTTAAATATGATAAAGATGTGAATTTTATTATTAAAATATTTCACTCAACACATGAATAGATTCAACACATGATTTTTTCTTCATAATATTCATTATTTTCCCGATTGGAGTGAGGCCCAATCAATCACCATATAATGTTAATTATATGGATTCCATACAACACATGTATATAATAGCATTGAAAAATAATCAACCATCAACCAAAGTGCACTACACTGTATAAGCATCAAATATAGATATCTAACGCTTATAACAGCCTGTCAATCAATAGATTGACATATTTAATCAATCAGGATGAGTGAACTTCAAATTTCATCCCAACACCCGTGTGGGGTTTCAAACAATCAAACGCATATTTTATTTGTGCAGTTGGGCGATGTGTAGAATTTATCGTCCCAATCAATGTCATTCAAATAGGTGTACATAAACAAACCGTCCGGCTTATAAATGAATATTTTATTTTATTCACTTCACGTTAAAAATTTATATTTTTAACGATAAAACATTTTATTTCAACCTATGAATTTCTATTCAATTCATTTACACAATAAAATGATATTTTTATTTTTCTAACATATTTTAGAAAATTTCGGCGGCATAACGGCATGATACTAGAAACGGGACGAGGCCTAGCCTTATCCCCGGTCTAGTGAAGGCCCACGCCATTCACACATCAATCAAATCCATTCCATTTCATCAAACAATTCAATTCAAACCAATTAGACTAACCAACTACACAACCAAACAATTTAACAAACAAGCCATCCATGGTCTGTGGATGACGGGTGTCGGGTGCTACTAAGCACCGTCTGCATCCTAGTATATATATATATAACTAGAAAAATAAATTGAAAGGTGAGAAGTTCTCAACGATAGCTGTCCAACTTCACGACACTCCTTTTTTAGAAATCTTCATCGTTCTTGCCTTTTGTCGCTTTCGTTGCCCGTAGCCACTACATATATAAAAATCACATTTTTACTTCGCTATTCAATATGAAAAAACCCAATTTTTACTTTGATGTTCAGTATATAAAAATCATATTATTACTTCAAATCCATATGGATAAAAATCGCATTTCCATACTGCTAATATATAGATAAAAATTCTTTTTTATATAACTCTATTCTCTATATAAAGATTTCGCCTTTATAAAAATATAGATTTCGCCTTTATAAAAATATAGATTTCGCCTTTATAAAAATTATCACTTTATTTCCACGTATATAAAATAAAAATCAGATTTTTATTTTGTTACATATACAAAGATGATATTTTTAATTCTACATAAAAACGATATTCTTAATACTCTAACTATATAAAAACTATATTTTTATTCTATAGATTATATAAAAATCTTATTTTTAATATGTTATAAGCATAAAAATCATATCTTTAACTAAACAAAGGTTATATTTTTATACCTAAACATAGATTACATATATTTTTAAAATATAAAACTGATCTTTACAAATTAGAAATCACCTTGGTTATCACGAGAGGTTGGAGATGGTGCTGAGTGGCAGAGGAGGGCGGTGAGTGTTGCTGGTGGTGTGCGGCTTCGTGGTGGGTGCGACGGGTCTTCGGGTTTGGGGGCGTGTGGATTTCGAAGGAGGTAGGAAGGAAGAAGAAGAGGAGGCGGCGGTTGACTGCGAGGTGGCGGCGGTTTAAGGGGAGGGGGTGTTGAGGAAGAGGGGGTCACGGAGGAAGGGGAAGAGGAGAATCGAGGGGGAGGCGAGGGGGCCAGCGCCGAGGTGGCGCGCCTGATGGCGCGGCGGCGCCCCGACGGGAGGAGCGACGGCGCTCCTCCCACCCTTCGTCTTCTTTTTCTTCTTTTTTTTTCATTTAATCTGATTCGGGGAAGAGAAAGAAGAGGGGGGGTATGTAAATGTTTATATTATTTTATTTATTTTTAATTTTTTAAATCTATAAAGGTTGACTTTTTCATATGACCTCAAAACGAGGCCCACCGCCTATCGCCCATAGCGTATTACCCCCATTCCTAACCCAATGGGATATGTATCGTCCGCTGATTCGGCTGTTTCGATTAGTTTCCATCAAATTTACAATTAAATAATTATATTGAATTTTAAACGTACATTTCAATTTACCGGGGTCACATACGAACTCTATAAATTGCAAAAAATATTTTCTAGCTTCGTATTGACGATACGGTCCTAACAAAACTAGTTTCATCGAATTCTGAGACCGTTGGAAAAATGGCCATTTTTCAGTCGATTAAAATCAATTGAAACTGGTCAAACGCGTTCTCCTTTGCCACGCTCACATATTGATTCAAAAAATTATGAAATTTGGAATCTAACAATAATTTGACATCACGGATCCAACAAAAGTGGTTTCATCGAAATCCGAGGTTGTTTGCAAAATGTCCATTTTTAAGGGCCTAAATTCCATAGCGACTATTCAGAATTTTCAACTGGACATATCTTTTGATCCCCGTTATGAAATTTCGATTTTTCGGATTCGTTGGAAAGATATTATCAATTAGATCCTATTATTTTTGGTTTCGCTAAAATCCGGATTGTTTTGCACTCGGTACATTCAGTTGAAGTTTGAAACCGAATTATCGAACTACCGCGCCTTTTTCTATTCTATTTATAATTATATATAATTATTATATTCTAACTACGACGTATATAATATATACGTTCAAATTATATTCAAAATAAATTTCTCGTCGATATTATTTAAAATAATCCATTTTAAATATTCAAAATTCGCTGAAATTGCCAAAATAAAAATTTTAAACTGGCCCAGATTTTCGGGTTGTTACAATCTCCCCCACTTAAAACTTTTCGTCCCCGAAAAGGAACAAAGTCGAAAGTTGTTTGATTAATCAACTCTACGTTCGATCTGGCTTCCATTCTCCAACTTTTCTGTTTCTAAGAATTTTCAAATTCTCAAAAATTTGGCTAACACCCTAAATTTTCGAAAAATTTCGCCATAACCTCCCCTGCACCGGGAGCCACGGGAAAATCCCGAAATTGCCATATAGGCCTTATGATCTCAAAAAGAAAAAGAAAAGGCCAAGCGACTAGCCAATAGGCTCATAAAATCATCATCACCCAAAAAAACAGTAAATTATGTAGTAAACATGTATCTATTTGTCGGGCAAACAAATTTTATTCTCTGGCTCCAGCCTCCTTGCTATGACCTGTTCAATGTAAGTATATGTATATGCAAGCAAATGCGACCAATTTCAATATAGTTCAATATTTGATTCAATTAGGTATAATGGTTCAAAAATTATCAAACAAATAAACATTCAACACAAACATCAATCAATTAGTGGATTAGAGTTCTCAAATTCATAAATTTTGATATATATGCAAAAATCATGTTTTTGATGCCAATTCACAACAATGTGTTCTAGCTATATTAGTTTTGGTTCTCACACCAGTCTAATGGAAATATATAGAATTCACACCTTCGAAACACGAATATAAATACTGATGATGTGGCCACATCATCAGAATTATCCCCGGGTGTCTAGAATGTGGTTCTATATCTATCCAGTATATTAAAACTTCGAATATACGTTCATGACGCGTATATACAAAACTTTTATATACTGGATTGCCCATATCAATATAAATAAATATTCAAATATGTATAAAGCAATTTAAATTTTCAAAACAAAATTGTTTTCATTTGAAAAAAATATACTCTTCGCACCCGTTCTAGGATACTACTGATCCTATCTCTAACGAGTCATTCTATTTGGATATTACTAATCCAATATCTGATGAATTCTTTCGTATGGTTCTAATGTGTCTTGTTCTCGAGCTCTGTAAACCAAAGCTCTGATACCACTATAAGAACCCGTAACTTCCCCGTGAAGGAAAGCACGAATACTTTGAGAACAACACACAAAAGGACGCAGACGGAAGAACATTTCATTGTTATTACAACAATTCCATCAGAATACAAGAATATACAGAGTATAAATGAATAAATTACATTCGATAAATATCAGAGATTACAATAAATTACATAGCAGCGGAGAAATATACAAAACACAACTGAAAGTGATACACGGATACAGAGCTTTCGGAGCATCGTTCCAGCTGTAAATTAGGACCCTGTGAATATAAATCTGCAAAACCAAAACTACTAGCTGCCCGTGCGGAAAATAGGGGCACCCAGAGTTTAGGTTAAAACAATAAACTCCAGGTCAGTCATGTGACTGGTGTGAGAACTAAAACAGTTATTAATCTTTATTTTTTTTTAAATTAGGTAAATCAAGGGACCACGCCGTATAACACGGAACGGGCTTCCTCCCAAGAATACCAGGGCATAAAACAAACAGCGCAATGCTAAATAAAGAAAAATGAAGCTGTTATAAGACCCAGGTCCCATCACACAATGCAACGCAAGCCGGAGGATAGGGTTTTTACCTTATAACAGCCAAAGCATGCTTGATACGTTTAAAACACATTATTTGATACTATTATAGGTGTATAGTGTCAAAACAATTTCAATCATAAATATCAATCATAGGCGGCATTAATGACCCATACCACTATGTCGCCATACTAGGTTCTACAAATAAAACCGCACTGTCACGTATTGGAAATTGGATTTCCGTCATGAGCCGAAGCAAGGGGCAAGCTCCTCTCCGCGTTAGAGACACTCTAGCAAATGTCTGAGGACCCCACTATGATTCTTGGATCTTCAGGGCCGGTCCTCTCTTACTTTTGAGGATTGGCAATTCCTGAACACACGTTTCCCGGTCCTTTCAGACCTATATCCGAGGCGCCTCGTATCCAACAACAACACAGGTGAAAAGTATATAAATGTCAGGGCTGATAGGTCACTGACACCACCCTTGCTAGAAAGAAACGTCGTGCTCTCCCTGCAGTCACTATCCCGTTTTTGACTCATACCGAGGTGTGAGGCTCGCGAATTCACGTTATACACAAAGCTACGCCACACAGGCCGTGCTTTGATCATCAACCACAAGACTTTTCTTTTCAATAGAAGCCTTGATCAATTGCCACTTACGCGTGCCACACTGGCAATTCACTCCATGCGACTGATATCCATCGATATACAACCTCTGAGCTCGTACGTCTCAGAGAAGGGCGTTAAGCAAGAGAATAAATTATCTGCCGCCAAATAGATGTATATTTAATAGAGATCAATCAACACAGAATAAAATCTGATGTCAGACACACAATCCATTTACAAGTTCATTCTGGGTCTGAACGAAACCGGAGGCACTTTCCTCGCATATCCATCCGTCTCCAAGTACGTCTGGACGATCACCAACTGTTTCCCTCATCCTGGGTGTACAGCCCAATCAAGATCATCAGTAATCACCCAAACGATGTGAAGACTTCCGGTCTTCAACCACCGTCTTCATCTTCGACATCTTGTCGAATCGGTTATCCAGAATGGGTATAACCCGGCCTTTCTGAATAACCCACGTATATAATAAACAAAAGTTACACAAACACAACGAACGCCTCATTCCAATTCAGAATATTCTTTTATTCACAAAATCACCTTCTTAGGGAAACGTTCCCATTAATTTTATCCAAGATAAATTCTTCTAAATTTATCCTATAAACTTCCTTTGGATATCATTTCAAACCATTTTATGGTTTTCCAAACTAGTCGGGATTAGCGAACCACACCGAAGTAATTATTTATTTTATTTCTCAATCCCAACCTATATATCCCATGGAGCAAAACTTGTGATACTCCATTCCTAACACCACGGTGTTATCGGTAAAATTAAGTACCATTTCACGTTCAAATCTAATTAAAGATTTAACTATCGCTTTGGAGCAAAACTGGTGATACTCCACTCTCGATCACTTTTCAGATTTGATAATTTAAATTATCAATTCACATTTTTAATCTAATTAAAGATTCATTAAAACTCCACTTAGTTTCAATCTTTTCACAAATCAATATCTTGTCTTTAACTGGGTTAAAGAACCAATGTCATCTAAAACACGATCCACGATAAACCCAAATCATATTTGATATTAAATACAAGGCTCTGAATAGAAAATATATCGGCTTATAATCAATACCAAATTCTGAAACCAACAAATATCATATTGGAAATAACGATATAAAATATATCTTTCAAATTCCCATAACAATATCTGTATAGTCACGAAATCCAACATCGAAATATTCCGAAGATAATTTCGATCCAACTCCACTTAGTTTTAATCCTTTCAAATTCAATTTATTTATTTAAAAATAAATTGATTTTAATTCTAGTTCAAAACTAGTTCATTTTGATGAAAATCTATTTTTACCTTTTCACATATGGAGTTTTTCATCCCAATTCTTTCCAATTCACATATTATGATTTTACAACAATTATCCATATTTTTAATAATTTTAATAAGGCCCGTACAGTCGATTTCCACCAACGGCTATCGAACTGCACTTAGAGCGACCTTTTTCGACTTTGATTTGGACATAATTCCAAATCCAACCGTTAGATTTCAAATTTCTAATATTCATTGGAAAGCTCTTTTCGATACGAACCCAACGGTTCCGGTTTTAGGAGAATCCGACGGTCGGATCTCCCGCAACGTCAATTCGAAGTTAATGGTCGAAATTCACGAACTGCCGCGGCGCGGCGCGTTTTATTCAGGCCATTATATATATATAATATTATATATATTTCATCGATTTCCCTTTAAAACGTATTTTATAAATAGTTCTAAATTCGTTTCAAAAACAGTTTCAACCTCATCTTCTATTTCAAATCTATTTGATTTCAATTCAATTAGAATTCAATTTCACTTTCTATTCAATTTGAATTCAAATTCACTTTCTATTCAATTCAAATTATAATTCGTTTCAATTCAATTCACTTTGAATTTACCTTCTATTTACTTCAATTCAAATTCATTTCAAATTTATTTCAATTCAAATTCAGTTCGTTTTAAATTTCATTCAAAACGATTTCAATTCGTTTTTAATTTCAATTTAATTCAATTCCAATTCATTTCTATTTTATTCGAATTCAAATTCACTTTCTATTCAATTCGAATTCAAATTCACTTTCTATTCAATTTGAATTTCATTTCAAAATATTAGATTTTGAAATCACTTTTCAATATTCATTGTAAAACGAATAAAATCGATATAAATATCGTTCACGTCAAAATAGCGCATCTCTAATCCACACGGCTTTATATTTTTCAAAAAAACTTCTTTATTTTATTCAACAAATGAATATTTATTCTATTCAACACATGAATCTATATTTCTTCCAACACGCTACTAATCTCAACACATTAGTACTGTCAACACATCACCATTTTTGTAATGTAAAATATTTTATAACACTATGGTATCTATCATTTGATTTTAATTAGACTCCATCGTAAAATAGTTCTAATTTTAAATATGATAAAGATGTGAACTTTATTATTAAAATATTACACTCAACACATGAATAGATTCAACACATGAATTTTTCTTTATAATATTCATTATTTTCCCGATTGGAGTGAGGCCCAATCAATCACCATATAATGTTAATTATATGGATTCCATACAACACATGTATATAATAGCATTGAAAAATAATCAACCATCAACCAAAGTGCACTACAATGTATAAGCATCAAATATAGATATCTAACGCTTATAACAGCCTGTCAATCAATCGATCGACATATTTAATCAATCAGGATGAGTGAACTTCAAATTTCATCCAAACACCCGTGTGGGGTTTCAAATCATCAAACACAGATTTTATTTGTGCAGTTGGGCGATGTATAAAATTTATTGACCCAATCAATATCAGTCAAATCAGTGTATATAAACAAATCAGCCGATTTGTTTATAAATATTTATTTATTCACTTTCACGTTAAAAATTATATTTTTAACGATAATCATTTTATTTTAACACATGAATTTCTATTCAGTTCATTTATTCAATAAAATGATATTTTTATTTTTCTAATTTATTTTAGAAAATTTCGGTGGCATAACGGCACGATACTAGAAACGGGACGAGGCCTAGCCTTATCCCCGGTCTAGTGAAGGCCCACGCCATTCACACATCAATCAAATCCATTCCATTTCACCAAACAATTCAATTCAAACCAATTAGACTAACCAACTACACAACCAAACAATTTAACAAACAAGCCATCCTTGGTCTATGGATGACGGGTGTCAGGTGCTACTAAGCACCGTCTGTATCCTAGTATATATATATATAACTAGAAAAAGAAATTGAAAGGTGAGAAGTTCTCACCGATAGCTGTCCAACTTCACGACACTCCTTTTTTAGAAATCTTCATCGTTCTTTCCTTTTGTCGCTTTCGTTGCCCGTAGCCACTACATATATAAAAATCACATTTTTACTTCGCTATTCAATATGAAAAAACCCAATTTTCACTTTGATGTTCAATATATAAAAATCATTTTTTTACTTCAAATCCATATGGATAAAAATCGCATTTCCATACCGCTAATATATAGATAAAAATTCTTTTTTATATAATGCTATTCTCTATATAAAGATTTCGCCTTTATAAAAATATAGATTTCGCCTTTATAAAAATATAGATTTCGCCTTTATAAAAATATAGATTTTGCCTTTATAAAAATTATCACTTTATTTTCACGTATATAAAATAAAAATCAGATTTTTATTTTGCTACATATACAAAGATGATATTTTTAATTCTCTACATAAAAACGATATTCTTAATACTCTAACTATATAAAAACTATATTTTTATTCTATAGATTATATAAAAATCATATTTTTAATATGTTATAAGCATAAAAATCATATCTTTAACTAAACAAAGGTTATATTTTTATACCTAAACATAGATTACATATATTTTTAAAATATAAAACTGATCTTTAGAAATTAGAAATCACCTTGGTTATCACGAGAGGTTGGAGATGGTGCTGAGTGGCGGAGGAGGGCGGTGAGTGTTGCTGGTGGTGCGCGGCTTCGTGGTGGGTGCGACGGGTCTTCGGGTTTGGGGGCGTGTGGATTTCGAAGGAGGTAGGGAGGAAGAAGAAGAGGGGGCGGCGGTTGACTGCGAGGTGGCGGCGGTTAAAGGGGAGGGGGTGTTGAGGAAGAGGGGGTCGCGGAGGAAGGGGAAGAGGAGAATCGAGGGGGAGGCGAGGGGCCAGCGCCGTGGTGGCGCGCCTGATGGAGCGGCGGCGCCTAGATGGGAGGAGCGACGGCGCTCCTCCCCCCCTTCATCTTCTTTTTCTTCTTCTTTTTTCATTTAATCTGATTCGGGGAAGAGAAAGAAGAGGGGGGGTATGTAAATGTTTATATTATTTTATTTATTTTTTATTTTTTAAATCCATAAAGGTTGACTTTTTCATACGACCTCTAAACGAGGCCCACCGCCTGTTGTCCCTAGCGTATTACCCCCATTCCGAACACAATGGGATATGTATCATCCGCTGATTCGGCTGTTTCGATTAGTTTCCATCAAATTTACAATTAAATAATAATATTGAATTTTAAACGTACATTTCAATTTACCGGGGTCACATACGAACTCTATAAATTGCAGAAAATATTTTCTAGCTTCGTATTGACGATACGGTCCTAACAAAACTAGTTTCATCGAATTCTGAGACTGTTGGAAAAATGGCCATTTTTCGGTCGATTAAAATCAATTGAAACTGGTCAAACGCGTTCTCCTTTGCCACGCTCACATATTGATTCGAAAAATTATGAAATTTGGAATCTAACAATAATTTGACATCACGGATCCAACAAAGGTGGTTTCATCGAAATCCGAGGTCGTTTGCAAAATGTCCATTTTTAAGGGCCTGAATTCCATAGCGACTATTCAGAATTTTCAACTGCACATATCTTTTGATCCCCGTTATGAAATTTCGATTTTTCGGATTCGTTGGAAAGATATTATCAATTAGATCCTATTATTTTTGGTTTCGCTAAAATCCGGATTGTTTTGCACCCGGTACATTCAATTGAAGTTTGAAACCGAATTATCGAACTACCGCGCCATTTTCTATTCTATTTATAATTATATATAATTATTATATTCTAACTACGACGTATATAATATATACGTTCAAATTATATTCAAAATAAATTTCTCGTCGATATTATTTAAAATAATCCATTTTAAATATTCAAAATTCGCTGAAATTGCCAAAATAAAATTTTTAAACTGGCCCAGATTTTCGGGTTGTTACATGTAAATCAAATCTAAAGAAAAACAGCGCCACGGCCGCGTTATGGCCTAAAGCGTCGTTTGAATGAATTGGCAATTTTTAAATAAATAAAAATAGCGATAAATCGAGATAAAATATTATAAACAATCTGAAATGGAAATAAACTGAATTTGCTTGGTTTATTAGATCTTTGATGGTTGAATGTGTTTGGCGTGAAAAATACCATTAATGAACTGAATCATTGATGTCGAATAATTTAACCATTGAAATAAGTTGATTTGAAATTCTAAATATACGTGAATTATTTGAAAAGGCCGAGTTAATTCTCATTTCAAATAATTGATCGACGAGTAAAAGTCGAAGATATGAAGACGGTGCAAGACCGATGATCTTCACGTCGAATGGAGGGGTGCTACTGATGCTCGTGATGGGAGTAGCTACCTTAAAGGTGCTGAAGTAATAGCCGTCCGGACGTACGTGTTGATTGTGCAAATGTGCGAGGAATCAAGATCCTCTGGTTTCATTCAGACCCAGAACAGACTTGTAAATGGACTATGTGTCTGACATTGGATTTCATTCTGTGTGATTGATAGACGTTAGTTGCATGGCGTGAATTGCCTGTATGGCATACTGAGATGCAGTGATCAAAGCTTTTGTTGAAAAGCAGAGCTTTGTGGTTGATGATCAAAGCATGGTTTTGAATACTTAGCTTTGTGTTTAGCGTTGTTTCGCGAGCCTCACACCCCGGTATGAGCCAGAAACGGGAGAGGACAACAGGGAGGACCTGCGTTTCTTTCTAGCTAGGAGTGGTGTCAGATTTTACACGGCCTGACATTTTACTTATGTGGATGATGGATTGCGAGGCGCCTCGGTAGATCGGTCTCTTCGGAGCCGATGTTTGGTAGGATATGGCCAGTTTACACCTCATAGGGTAGGGAAACGCAGTGTTCAGGCATTTTAATCCACATCGGTGGACCCGCCCTGACGATCCAAGGGTTTGACTGAGTACTTGCCCTAAGGCTCGGGCTAGAGAGTATCGAAGCGGTAAGGACGATCCCTGAACTTGGCTCATGACGGAAATCCAATTTCCAAATACGACATCGTGCGGTTTTGATTGTGTGTGTGTGTATATATATATATATATATATATATATATATATATATATATATATGGCGACATGATATATGGTACCCATGCCATCTATGATTGATAGTTATGATTGAAATTGTTTTTGAAACATGTAAACACTAGCAATAATATCAAATGATTTTTTTTCTCGTATCAAGCATATTTTGGCCATTATAAGGTAAAACTCTATCCTTCGGTTTGTGTTGCATTGTGTGATGGGACCTGAGTCTTATAATGGCTTCATTTTTATAAAAAGCATTGCGAGGTTAAAAAGATTTACTTGTTTTAAAGCACTGGCAATCACTGGAGTAAACCTGTTCCGCGAATGTGGCGTGGTCCTATGATTGGCCATATTGTAAAATTAGTAAAAGTGGATTTCTCATACCAGTCCCATGACTGACTCGTAGTTTGTTTCACTTGCAAACTCGGGTGCCCCTAATTCTACATGAGCAGCCTTGTATTCAGGTTTTAACTGGCTCTTTCTGGATAGCTGGAGCTGAAGATGGATTCTATCATTTATCTCTTTTTATGCTGTTCAGCTTCTATTGTACATATTATGCTTGTTTCCGCTGTAGACATTTATGTATAGCTGAGCTATACTTGTACTAAGTATGATCCTGTATACTGTGTAACTCTGATGTTTATATTTATCCAGTATATTCTGTTGTACATTATCTGGTGTATTTATTTATTTCTGTTCTACTTTTATTTGTTTATGTGTTATATTCCAAAGATTACCCTTGCCTTCGTGTTACGGGGTTTGGGTCGTCACATTAGTTCAGTAATTTAATGAGGATAGTTAACGGTAAACCAAACCATGTTTAATTAGATAAAAGGTTGAAGGCCGATTATAACAAATGGGATTACTTAAATTAATCAGTTTTGTGATTAATTTAAATGGGAAGATAAATTAAGATTTGATTAACGAGATAACCGTATTAGGAGTTGACTAATTTAACTGTGTTGAACAAAATGGATTTATTAAATTAATTTTATTTATGTAATAGAGATGATAATTGGGTAAGTAAAACATATTTTTAAAATGTGAAATTTGATTACCATTCAACAATAATCAAATTGGAACTAAAAAGGAAATAAAAAGGGGCTTGATTGAATGTAATGATATCCCTTGTAACAACCCGCATTTTCAACTGTATAATAATTAATTAATTTAATTGTTTAAAAGGTGATTAAAAGGATTTAATGGTCGTGGAATTAAATAATGGTGAATATTTAATTTAAATAATAAATTAAATAATATATTCAATCCTGAAATAATCAGAGTTGGCTGAAAAGGGCAATATGGTGTGAACTGTATCATCTATGATATTTAATTCAGTTTAGAATTGAATTAGAACAACGAATATATTATTTGAATGACAGTTTGAACGTAGAGTTATAATATAATTAAAATCGAGCTCGAAATGGCACTGTAGTTGTTAAATTGGTGATTCGAACTTCAACTGAATGTACAGGTTTCGTTTTTAATCCAATTTCTGTGAAACAAGAAACGTGTGGAGCTGGTTGAGTATATCTTTCTAGTGGAGAGAAAAATCTGGATTTCGTCGTGTAGATTTTGATTTATGTTCAAATCAAATTTTAGAAAAGTCGCAGTGGAATTCCTTTATAATTTATAAAGGGATTATTTATATTTTAAAAAGGAATTTCAATATAAATCGAATATCTGGTTGACCCAAAAGTGAATATCGAGTTAGAAATTCATATAGGAATATTCTAGAGCTGTAGGGTATTCCACTGTGAATATATACAATAATATTTATTTATAAATATTTAATTTAATTATATTTAATTATATTTATATATTTAAATGGGTCATTCAGAGCTTTAAAAATAGCCACTTTTGCAAATGAAGTCGGAATTCGACGAAACTAATTTTTTGGATCCGCAATATTAAATTATTGCTAGATGTCAAGTTTCGTGATTTTTAGAGTCACTGTGTGGTCGTACGGATTTTTAGAGTGAAAAACAGTTAGTATTTTGATAGCTAAAAATATGCCGTGTGAGCATACGAAGTCGGAATTCGACGAAACCAGTTTCGTTGGGACCGTAATGTTGAACTCTAGTGGCATGTCAATTTTCGTGATTTTAGGAGATCGTATGTGGTCGCTGGGATTTTTAGAAGGCAGATACAAGGATAAAATCGAGAAAATAAATTATAAAAATCAAATTCAAAATATCCCCTCTATTTACTGTGATCCCGCACAGGCCACGCGACCTTCGTTCTCAACCACAAACGCTACCTACCAATACATAGTATATATATACGGCATAAACCGAACACAACAAGAGAAAAATCCAAAGTGTAAAATCAAAATAAATTCCCAGAAAGACCTATAAATTGATATAGCTGTGTATACGAACTTCTCTTGAGTTGCTCGTCACATCCATATGGGTTTTACTTGGTTCGATGTTAGTTTGGGTACGTTGGTTTGCTGAACTGCGATTTAGGGTTCGTTTATTCGGGAGATGGAAGCATCGAATCCTGTTTTGAAGGGCGTATGAGTGTCTGTGGTGTTATGTAGCATCAAATGGTGGAAATTGGTGGAATTCAAAGTACAAAGATGTCGCGGTTTTTACCAGGGTATAACGAACAAGGGCTTCGAACGGAAATGGAGGATGAGATCCGAGTTCGATGATGAGGGGATGGACTGAAAGAGTAGTCGACAAGATAATTTATCTTGCTTTTTGTTTGATTTTACAAGGAGTAGGGGAGGGGGGAAGATGGATTTAAGTTTCGAAAATGGTGGAGGGGTTGCTGTAGAGGATTTCGATTTTCACGATTTGGGGAGGAAGGAAAAAACAATGGTCTTGGGTTTTAAATATGAAGATGGACCATAATTCAAGGTGAAAGCCCAATTTAAAATGAGTTAAGTTATTTTTAAATATAAATTAGTGTTTAACTTGTAAATCTAATATCTGGGTCATATGTTATCGGAATTGGACGAAACTGGATCCGTTGGGATCGTATGATGGGAGCTACACGCTGGAACTGACTGGGAGTGGAGTCGAGCTCGTTTGAATTTATGGCGAAATAAATTGTTTGTGTAAGAACCTGTAACTTCCCCGATAAGGAAAGAGCGGATACTTTGAGAACAACACACAAAAGAACACAGACGGAACAACATTTCATTGCTTATTACAACAATTCATCAGAATACAAGAATATACAGAGTTTTAACAAATAAAACACATTCGATAAATATCAGAGCTTACAATAACATTACATAGCGGCGGAAAATAATACAAAACACAGCTGAAGGAGATATACGGATACAAAGCTTTCCGGATATCGTTCCAGCTGTAAACCAGGTTCCTGTGGATATAAATCTGCAAAACCAAAACTACTAGCTGCCTGTGTCAAAATAAGAGCACCAAGAGTTTAGGTTAAAACAATAAACTCCAGGTCAGTCATGTGACTGGTGTGAGAACTAAAACAGTTATAAATCATTGTTTTAAAGTTGGGTAAATCAAGGGACCACGCCGTATAACACGGAACGGGTTTCCTCCCAAGAATACCAGTGCATAAACCAACAGCGCGATGCTAAATAAAGAAAAATGAAGCTATTATAAGACCTAGGTCCCATCACACAATGCAACGCAAGCCGAAGGATAGGGTTTTCCCTTATAATAGCCAAAGCATGCTTGATACGTTTAAAACAAATCATTTGATAATATAATAAGTGTATAGTGTTTAAAACAATTTCAATCATAAGTATCAATCATAGACGGCATGGGTACCATATATCATGTCGCCATACTAGTTCTACAATTAAAACCGCTAAATCACGTATTTGGAAATTGGATTTCCATCTATGAACCGAGGCAAAAGATAGTCCTCACCTGCTTCGAGACTCTCTAGCCTGAGCCTCAGGGTCAGAGCGCATCGACCCTTGGATCGTCAGGGCCAATCCACACGGAGTGGATTAAAATGCCGGAACAAGGGTTTCCCCGCCCTTTGGGCCGTAAATGAGTCCACTGACTCCATCGGTTCGAGAACGACCGATGTATCCGAGGCGCCTCGCAACAGCAACAACCACACAGGTGAAAGTATATAAATGTCAGGGCTGGCAGGTCACTGACACCACCCTAGCTAGAGGGAAACGCATGCCCTCCCTGATGTCCTCTCCCGTTTCTGGTTCACAACCGGGGTGTGAGGCTCGCGAATTAATGCTACACAAAGCTACGCCACAAAGGCCGTGCTTTGATCATCAACCACAAGACTCTGCTTTTCAACAAAAGCCTTGATCATTTGCATCTTAGCATGCCACACAGGTAATTCACGCTATGCAATCGATATCAATCACACAGAATGAAATCCGATGTAAGACACAAAGTCCATACAAGTCCGTTCTGGGTTTGAACGAAATCAAAGGCACTTTCCTCGCGTATCCATCGATCTCCAAGTACGTCTGGACGACCACCAACTATTTCCCTCCTCTTGGGTGTACAGCCCAATCAGGATCGTCAGTAATTATCCAAACGATGTGAAGACTTCCGGTCTTCGACCACTGTCTTCATCTTCGACTTATCGTCGTATCATTTATTCAGAATAGGATCAACCCGGTCTTTCTGAAATAACTCACGTATATAATAAACAAGTGTTACACAAATACAACCACTACACCAGAAAAGGCTTTTGGTAGCGTTGAAAAAACGCTGCCATAACTTGTAGTAGCGTTGTAGTAAATGCTACGATACGACATGCAACTAAAATCATAAATTTTTGTTGCGTTGTAATAAACGCAACCAAAAATACCATATTGTCGCGTTTTTGAAATGCAACTGATGTTCTTCCGTAGTGTTTACAAAATGCTACCAAAATTAACATTTTTTGGTTACATTTTTTCTTGTATAATATTTCAGATTTTTTGTAGCGTTTTGAAATGAAACTATATATTAGTTTACATTTGTTTTTGTAACATTTTTAATACGCTACTAAAATTTATTTGTTATTTAATACCATATTTAAATATTGTTATTTACCATAGATGACTGATATCATTTCCAGTAATTGCTTAGATAATATCTATATTAAGACCAACCATCAATCATATAAATGATATATTCAAATCAACAATTAATCATATAATTATCATATTCAAACAAACAAGTTTTTCTACAAAATAAGTTACATACCATAAACATCCACAAACAAGTTTACATAAATAGTACAAACAAAATATCATAATGTATGTACCAAAGCCATATTCATTGCTTGATTACCATAATTTGTCTTCACTTCAAAAAAGCTAATTACCTGTGAACAGACGAGTTTAAAAATCAATAGTAAGAATTTTTAGATACGAATATAAAAAAACAAGAATACAACACATCAGATGATCATAGGGGTCTGTATAACTTCGCTGATGACAAGAATATTGGAAAACAAGAATATAACACAAGTTCATGAAGTTGGTGAACCGGAATAGTTGTGTTCCATTCCAAAAAAATAGTTGATCAAAGGAATTATAACATAACACATTAAAGATCAAAAACAGATATCAATGGATAAATTTTGTCACCTCTAGGACTTCCTCTTCCCCTTCAGAACTTTCTTCTTCATTATTGTTATCATCTTCATCATCTTCCTCAACTCTTTCATCATCTTTGTGGTCTTCTTCAAAAGTTTGTAGCTGAAGATGTATTAAATCAGGTCGTTACTTTTAAAAAAGAAAGAAAAAAGAAAACCATATTTTAACCTCACTGTTTAAATCTTACCATTCACATGGAAACCAAGAATATCGTGATAAACTCTAACTACTTGATTGTAACTGCTTCATTGTGGAACATATCATCCTCCAAATAGTTAAGACGATTACATACATACATACATACATACATATATATATATATGTATATAATATGTGTGTGTATGTATATGTATATATGTATGTATGTATAATTTACAAATATATATATATACACACACATATGTATATATTACAAAAAAAAAAGATTCTATAGTATACTAACCTTAATACCAAGCTTCAAACACCTTTACATGTCATAAAAATTGGTTAGCCTGAGAAGAGAAAGTTGCTTTTGTGATTACTGAAATGATATCAGCATCGACCTTTCATCATCTCGCATGCATAAAAAACACGGATTCAATAATTGACAGAACAACAAAATCCATCCATTATAAAAAGAATTATGAAACATTCTCTAATGGAAACAAACCTTGATTATTATTTTTGTCACTTCATGTTACTAAACACGTGAGCATACGTTTTGCTAATCAAGGCTTTTCTTCCGACATAAATAATTTAGTCAAATAAATAAAGTCGGCCTCCTATGACTGGGACGTTTCTTTCCCCAACTCTATAGAACAAGCTGTCATATAAAATTAGTTAACCTCACCAGTAAACCATAGCAACTTAACCCTACACACAACTCGATGCCATTTCATTACAGTTAAAAACACTACGGACATCCAAATGGTATTAACTTGAAGAGATACGTTGTCGTCTGTCACGTTTTGCAACACTTCATGTTTAGTTAAATTTTTACGAAAACATGTAAAAGCGCATGTTTTTTGTTACTATTATTCTGTTTAAAATGAATAACTGAAATTTTGCATGCATGGAGATATTGAATCTGCTTATTGGAAAATCTGAGCCAACAAGTAAATGCAACAAGGAGGACGGAGAACACACCTATCAATTACATTCATCCCACAATCTCCTAGGTCCTTTATGAAAAAAATGTGATGCCATTTGCTACTGCAAATATTTATAGTGCAATGGATATTAAAGGTATAACAGACAGAGCACATCATATGGCTGGTCTTACAGTCAATCAGTTTAAGATAAAAGTCTATTTTAGTATAAGTCGTAGCAACAAGGATAAAATACTGAATATGATACAGATTTAGGAAGCCATACTTCTAGTAAATCAAGGAGAGAAACAACGTAAATATTTTTTGGAGATCATTATTAACCATAATGCAATCACAAACAGTTAAGGTCTAGGTTCATAAAATAATATAATTAGAAGTGGATAATTCAAGTACTTACCCAGACTAAAGTTGGCAGGCAAAGTAATATCCAAATTAATCCACAATAAATTGTAGTTGAAAGAACCTCAGTGATGCCTTAAGCTGCAAGTATTCTTGATATTAGCGGATTTGCGAATAAACATCATGAATATAGCATACGCCAACTGATTTTCAAGAATAAACAAGTATGATCAAAGTTAGCTAAGACTGAAAAACCACTCAAATTGGATTCCATGGAAAAACTGGAATAAATGCCCGAGAATATCCTCAAATAGAAAATGCAAGGAAGAAATTCGGTGATAAAATACTCATGAGAAACACTGCTAGGAACAGCGTTTGAAATAATGCAGTGGAAAGCTACAATTTTTTTAGGTGGTGCATTCTCTACTCAAAGAATAAACCACAAACAATCAATAGTTAGAGATTCACCGACCACAGTCGAAAATTTCATTCCTCAGATGTATAAACTACGATCATACATTTACGAATACTCTAATTAATCTTTGTGATATTAGGCTAAACAAGCTTAAGCTAGTATGTTCACAAGAGATTTAACCAACAAAACTGTCGTGACATAATTAATATTCCAATCGTTCAATGTCATTCCACGTACCTCTCTAACAAGGTCGCTTAAAGCAGAGACTCGGAGACCTATGGCATTCCAACTACGTATGATTTCCTCTCTTTCAAATGCCTACATGTATCTATAAAAAAACTGGCAAACATTAGAACATTACATAGATGATATGCTAGAGCTATGTCCTGCCATTGCGTATATTACATCATTTTTTGATGAAAAATTGCAAAATACACTAGCAAATACCTTTGGTGAAGTTTGGTTAAAATAAAGCACCTTGATTTATTCTTTTCAAAACTGGCCTCATGCGGATCCAAATATTCCCTGTTATCATCTCAGTTTACCTACAACAAAATCCCTTAGATAATTGCTGTTGTCGATCCTTTCTTAACTGGTAAAACTAAGTAACAAATTTTGATTCATTTGACAAAATTCTGTCAAACTATGTTGCTTCTAGTTACTATAGGACATTAGATTTAAGAAGCATTCCAACAGCCACACTGAACACTGTTTTCTATATAACCCAATGTAAGTAATTAATAGAACAAAAACAAGTTATGTTATATACCTACATGGATGATATCAAACGCTTGTTTAGTAGACATTTGCTTGAATTTAAATTGATTCGATATTCAAGTTACTATCATTTGGTTTATCATTACATCAAATACAAATATTTGTACTCTTCGTTAACCATCTTGAGTCAAACAATGAAACCAAAATGCCACTATAAGTAAATGTTGAATAAACGTTTGTAACTTTTGGTTTTCAAATATTATTATACAATGACTTTACTGAAATTTGAATTAGGTAAATCTAATTTATTCGTTTATCATTCAACTGTTGTGATCTATTATCATACTGCCGGTGAAATTTATAGATTGTAAAAGATTTGTGCAACATTTAAAATTTGGATAATTACAAAGAAAACTAAAAAAACAAATTATTTCAAAGTTGTACGCTAATGCTAACAAAACTAAAAAAATAAAGCATGCACCAAGCATAAATGACCAGGTATAAAATACGGGATCAACCATCATTTGTATTTAGTTTGATTTACTAATTAATTTTCATTAATCAATTAAGAAGTAACTAAAAGGGTAATATAAACATGGCGCTAGATGTGCTTGTAATAAATTTTCAACAGACAACTCTCTTGCGATTTCCAAAATGGTACACCAAAGTATAAAGAAGTCCTTATGTCAATAAGTTGTCTTAAAATGAGTAAAACTGGGGGTGTGTAATGATGTGATAACATATCCGTAACAACCCGAAAATCTCGGCCAGTTTAAAATTTTTGTTTTGGAAATTTTAATGAATTTTGAATATTTAAAATGGATTATTTTAAATAATATCAATGAGAAATTTATTTTGAATATAATTCGAACGTATATATTTATATAGATCGTCGTTAGAATATAAATATTTATTTTAAATTATAAAAGGATTTGAAAATGGCGCGGTAGTTCGATAATTCGATTTCAAACTTTAAATGAATGTACCGGGTTCAAAATAAACGGGAATTTAGCGAAACCAAAAATAATAGAATCTATTTGAGAATATCTTTCCAACGAATCCAAAAAATCAAAATTTCATAGCGGGAATCAAAAGTTATGTCCAAATGAATTTTCAGAATAGTCGCTATGGAATTCTGGCCCTTAAAAATGGAAATTTTGCAAACGACCTCGGATTTCGACGAAACCACTTTTGTTGGATCCGTGATGTCAAATTATTGCTAGGTTTCAATTTTCATAATTTTTCGATTCAATATGTGAGTGTGGCAAAGGAAAACGCGTTTGACCAGTTTTAGTTGATTTTAATCGACTGGAAAATGGCCATTTTTCAAACGGTCTCGGAATTCGACGAAACTAGTTTTGTTAGGGCCGTATCGTCTATACAAAGCTAGAAAATATTTTTCTGGAATTTTTCGAGTTAGTATGTGACCCCGGTAAATTGAAATGTGCGTTCAAATTCAATATATAGAGTTATATGTTGATTTTGACGAAAACTGATCGAAACGATCGAATCATCTTACGATACATATCCCATTGTGTTCGGAATGGGGGTAATTAGCTATGGACGACAGTCCGTAGGTTGGATTTCGAGTTCGAAATAAAAACTCACCTTTTTGAAAATAAATTAACTAAAAAAAACCTCCTTATCTCCTCTTAGCCCGCCCCCCCGATTCATTTTTAAAATCGAAATAAAAAAAAGGAGAGAGAAGGGGGGATCGCCACCCCCCCCCCCCCCCCCCGTTGAACGTCGCCGCCCCAGGTGGGGCGCCACCACCTGCCGCCGTCCCCGCTCCACTCTCTTCCTCGTCTTCTATTGAGCCTCGCGCCCCCTACCTCGAGCGCGCCACCGCAGAGACCCCCCAGCCCCCCTCCACGCGCCTGAACCCGATTCACCGCCTCCCTCTCCTCTTCTTCCTCGTCTTCCTCTCTTATTTCCACCTGCACGCCTTCCCCTCAGTCACGAGACCCCACAGCATCCCCACCTGAAGCCGCCGACCACCCTGCAGTACCCCGACACCGTCCTCAAACCTCCAGCCCTGTCTGAAAATGCAACAGTAAGTTTTTACTTAGTTTAATTATTGGCATTGTTTTCAAATTCAATTTATTTTTAATATGAAGCATAGTTTTAAAATTGATTTTTAACTTGAAAATATATGATTTTTAAAAACTGAAAATATAGTTTTATTCATGTGAAGATATAGTTTTATTCATGTAAGAATACGAAGGCTACTAATGACAAAAATACGTTTTTTGAATAGAAGTTAGCAAGAAGAAGACACAATTTTTATATACTAGAGATATTAAAATTTTGATTTTTTATAAACTATAGATATTAAAATTTTGAATTTTATATACTAGAGATAGTAAAAATATGATTTTGGTTTTCTACATAAACGTAAATTTTATTTGTATAAAAATATTATTTTTGGTAGATAAAAATATAATTTTTATCGTATGAGGTTATTTTTAAATAGTCTTACAAAGGATTGTTTTTAGAGAGATAAAAATTTGATTTGTATATATTATAGCGATATAAACACATGATTTTTATACTTGTAGCAAATTAAAAATTTGATCTTTATATAATAAAAGATATAAAAATATTATTTTTACTTATGTAGAATATTAAAAATATAGTTTTTATATTTTTAGAATAATAAAAATATAATTTTTATTTAATTAGAGTAATAAAAATATAATCTTTATTAGTGATAAGAATTCGATTTTTATATATATGAATTCGAAATAAAAATAGAATTTTTATTTATTAAAATGAAGTAATAAAAATAATATTTTTATTTGAACAGCGAGAAAAGGACTGCAATGGTCATTTCAACCGATCCAGACGGTTCAGCAATTCAAAAGCAAAGCACGGCGGAGTGGAACCCTCGGTGAGAATTTCTCACTTTAAATTTCTCTTTTCTAGTTATATTATAATATATACTAGGATGCAGACGGTGTTTAGTAGCACCCGACACCACTGTCCACAGACCATGGACTTGTTTGTTTGGTTGAATAGATTAGTTAGATTATTTGAGTTGAATTTGATTGTTTAGTGATATGGAAATTGATTTGATTGATATGTGTATGGCATGGGCCATCACTAGACCGAGGATAAGGCTAGGACTTGTCCCGTTTCTAGTATCGTGTCGTTATGCCGCCAAAATTTTCTAAAATAAGTTAGAAAAATAAAAATATCATTTTATTTTGTGAATGAACTGAATAGAAATTCATGTATTGAAATAAAATATTTTATCATTAAAAATTATATAAAATATTCATTTACAAACCAAACGGTTTGTTTATGTACACTGATTTGACTGATATTGATTGGGACGATAAATTTTACACATCGCCCAACTGCACAAATAATATTCAGTGTTTGTTGATGTGAAACCCCACACGGGTATTGGGATGATATTTAAAGTACACTAGTCCCAATTGTATAGTTGTTTGTCGATCGATAGGTTGACAGACAATTGTGTTGTGCACTCTGGATGATGGTTGATTATTTATTGTTGCTATTATATACATGTGTTGTGTGGAATCCATATAATTAACATTATATGGTAATTGAATAGGCCTCATTCCAATTGGGAAAATAAAGAATATTTTAAAATAAAAGTTCATGTGTTGACCGTACTCATTCGTTGAGATTAGTCAGGTGTTGAACGACATATTTTAACAATAAAAATTAACACCTTTATCAAAATTTTATAAAATATATTATATAACAAAAATAGTTGTGTTGACAGTACTCATTTGTTGAGATTAGTCAAGTGTTGAAAGAAATATAGATTCATGTGTTGAATAGAATAAATATTCATTTGTTGAATAGAAGAAAGAAGTCTTTGAAAAATATAAAGCCGTGTTGATTAGAGATACGTTATTTTGACGCAAACGATATTCTTATCGATTTTATTCGTTTTATAATGAATATTGAAAAGTGATTTCATAATCGAATATTTTGAATTGAACAGGATTGAAATTGAATTGAAATCAATTTGAAATGAATTCGAATTGAAATTACAATAAAATGAATTCGAATTGAAATTGAATTAAAAATGAATACGAATTGAAATTGAATTAAAATGAATTCGAATTGAAATGAATTCAAATTGAAATTGAATTAAAATGAATTCGAATTGAAATTGAGAAAAAAATGAATTCGAATTGAAATTGAATTAAAATGAATTCAAATTGAAATTGAATTAAAATGAATTCGAATTGAAATTGAATTAAAAATGAATTCGAATATAAATTGAATTAAAATGAATTCAAATTGAAATGAATTCGAATTGAATGGGAATGAATGTAAAACGAATTTATAATGGAAAATTCACCTTTGATTTGAAATTGAATATGAAGTTGAAACTGTTTTGAAAACGAATTTAAAACGATTTATAAAATTCGTTTTGAATAGAAATCGACGAAATATATAAATATTATATATATAATAAAATGGCTAGAATAGAACGCGCCGCACTGCGGCAGTTCGCGAATTTCGACCATTGACTTCGTACGGACATTTCGGGAGATCCGACCATCGGATTCTCCTCAAACCGTAACCGTTGGGTTCGTATCGAAAAGAGCTTTCCGATGAATATTTGAAATTTGAAATCTAACGGTTGGATTTGGAGATACGTCCAAATCAATTTCAGAAAAGGTCGCTGTAAGTGCAGTTCGATGGCCATTGGTGGAAATCGACTGTACGGACCTTGATAAAATTATTAAAAATATCTATAATTTGTGTAAAATTATAATATATGATTTGGAAAGAACTGGGATGAAAAACTCCCTATTTGAAAAGATAAAAAATATATTTTTATCGAAATGAACTAGTTTTGAACTAGAATTAAAATCCAATATTTTTAAATAAATAAATTGGATTTGAAGTGGTTTTAAAAATAATCAGAATTTGATATTGAATATAAGCCGATATATTTTCTATTCAGAGCCTTGTATTTAATATCAAATGAGATTTGGGTTTATCGTGAACTGTGTTTTAAATAACAATAGTTCTTTAACCCAGAAAAAGGAGTTTTAATAAATCTTTAATTAGATTGAAACGGGGATTGATAATATAAATTATCAAATATAGGAAATGATCGAGATTGGAGTATCACCAGTTTTTCTCCGAGCGATAGTTAAATCTTTAATTAGATTTGAACGTGAAATGGTAATTAATTTTACTAATAACACCGTGGTGTTAGTTGTGGGGTAATAACAGTTTTGCTCCATGGGATAAATAGGTTGGGATTGGGAAATAAAATAAATAATTACTTCGGTGTGGTTCGTTAATCCCGACTGGTTTGAAATGATATCCAAAGGAAGATTAAAGAATAAATTTAGATGAATTTATCTTCGATAAAATTAATGGGAACCTTTCCCTAGGAATGTGAAAATTTGAATAAAAGAATATTCTGAATTGGAATGAGGCGTATGTTGTGTTTGTGTAACACGTGTTTATTATATACGCGGGTTATTCGGAAAGGCCGGGTTTTTACCCATTCTGAATAACCGATTCGACGATATGTCGTTGATGAAGACGGTGGTTGAAGACCGGAAGTCTTTACATCGTTTGGGTGATTACTGCTGATCTTGATTGGGCTGTACACCCAAGATGAGGGAATCAGTTGGTGACCGTCCAGACGTACTTGGAGATTGATGGATATGCGAGGAAAGTGCCTCCGGTTTCGTTTAGACCCAGAACGGACGTGTAAATGGATTGTGTGTCTGACATTGGAATTTATTCTGTGCTGATTGATTTCTGTTAAATATATATCTGTTTGGCGGCAGAGAATTTATTCTCTTGCTTAACGCCCTTCTCTGAGACGTACGAGCTCAGAGGTTATATATCGATAGATATCAATTGCATGGAGTGAATTGCCGGTGTGGCATGCCTAAGTGGTAGATGATCAAGGCTTTTGTTGAAAAGCAAAGTCTTGTGGTTGATGATCAAAGCACACCCTGTGTGGTGCAGCTTTGTGTATAACGTGAATTCGCGAGCCTCACACCTCGGTATGAGTCAAAAACGGGATACGGACTGCAGGGAGAGCACGACGTTTCTTTCTAGCTATAGGTGGTGTCAGTGCTTAAACTGACTGACATTTATATACTTTTCACCTGTGTGGTTGTTGGAATGAGGTGCCTCAAATATATATGGTGATAACTGGCGCTTTGTGAGCCGACGTACTAACCATTATATATATAGGTCCGATAGGACCGGGAAACGTGTGCTCAGGAATACTAATCCTCCAAAGTTAGGCGAGGACCGGCCCTGAAGATCCAAGGATCATAGTGGGGTCCTGAGACATTTGCTAGAGTGTCTCGAATCAGAGAGGAACTTGCCCCTTGCCTTGACTCGTGATGGAATCCAATTTCCAATACGTGTATTTCGGTTTTATTTGTAGAGCCTTATATCACGACATAGTGGGGTGGGGCGCTTATGCTGTGTATGATTTATACTTATGATTGAAGTTGTTTTCTTCACTTATAGTAATAATAAAAGATGAAATTTCACGTATCAAGCATTTTTGGCTGTTATAAGGTAAAACCCTATCCTCCGGCTTGCGTTGCATTGTGTGATGGGACCTGGGTCTTATAACAGCTTCATTGTTCTTTATTTAGCATTGCGCTGTTTGTTTATGCACTGGTATCCAAAGGGTAAAAACCCGTTCCGTGTTATACGCGCGTGGTCCCTTGATTTACCGAACTTTTAAAATAAGAATTAATAACTGTTTTAGTTCTCACACCAGTCACAATACTGACCTGGAGTTTATTGTTTTAACCTAAACTCTGGGTGCCCTTATTTTCGACATGGGCAGCTTTTAGTTTTGGTTTTGCAGATTTATATTAACTGGGTCCTGCTACAGCTGGAACGATATCCGTAAAGCTTTGTATCCGTATATTTCCTTCAGTTGTGTTTTGTATTATTTTTCGCTTCTATGTAATTTATTGTAATCTCTGATATTTATTGAATGTATTTTATTCAGTTATACTCTATATATTCTTGTATCTAATGGAATTGTTGTAATAACAATGAAATGTTCTTCTGTATGTGTTCTATTTTGTCGTGTTCTCAAGGTAATCCAGTCTTTCCTTACCGGGGAAGTTACGGGCTATCACAATATCTACTCATCATATTTATTAATTGATCATATGATATAGAAAACACTATATACATTACCAAATTTTATATCACATGGTTTGATTTTTGTACATATATTCTTGATACAACTTAATATAAATTTTATATTAGACTGATTTTCCAAATCTTCAAAATAAACCATATAAATCATGTATTAAATAACCACTAATTTTATATGTATACATCCTCTGTTATATACCATCTTAAATTGATAATTATGCTAAATAGAATAGTTATCCAAATCAATTATCAAGCCAAAGCAAATTAAGAGAAAACTTTACCATACAACGAGTTAAATGAAAAGCTAACTACTTAGAAAAGTAATGTTTTATAGTAAGCTCTATAGAAGAGGAATATCATCTTGTTGCAGTATGATCCTTGATCCCTAAACTGGCATTATTTATATGATTCCCAAGGACATAAAATGCAGACTGAGATTTCAAAACATCTAAGGATATAAGACCAAGACTGAAATGGTTTAATCTTCTGTAGTATAACATAGACATTTTAGGGATCCAATAAAAGCATCAGAAATATCATTTTTTTTCTTTTTTAGTAGAGATGACATCAATCAAAGTATACATATCCATGCTAAAAGTAACATGCACTTGGCAATGGTAATATCAAATCTGAAACAAATAGACAACTCAAAATAATGATATTTCAGAAAATTTAGAGTTATCAGGGCTTCTAGTACATCAGCTAAGCATAAAATATTGGCTAAATATTGAAAGATCGAATTAAAAAAGGTCGAACCAAATCAAATTTACTTTGATAAATTCAAATGGGATGAAAAGTGTGACGGCCCGCCCCGCACCAACCGACATTTCCTCCGGAAGTGCGCTGTACACATGTCCAGTTAGCACGGGACGGTCGCCAAAAGAAAAGGAAAGAAGAGAAATGAACTAACAAAGAACCTGTAGAATGTCTCACAGCACATGGAATAAAATATAATAACAAAGTACTTGACATAAAACAGGTGAGACAGTGTATAAGCTGATAACTAAAACAACATCAACATCAGAGTAGCGGAAATCCAAATACAGCTTATTACAACTTTCCAAATTTTACTGTCTCTAAACAAAAGGAACCTAAAGTAGAAGATACACCACCACGCCCAAGCAGTGATCTTCAACAACACAGGGAGAATACTATATATATTACATGGAAGCCTCCTGCTCGTCTCCGGATCATCTACTCGTGCATCCCCAGCTAACCAGTCTCTAGTCTGCTCGTGTGAGCACCCAGAGTAATAAGAGGAGACATAAAACTCTGTGTCAGACATAAAGCCTGGTATGAGCGATAAGCATCTAAACGGAATAATAACAGGTATACTAAACCATACCTGAACCTGGACCTGCAACCAAAGAGTTAGTACCACATACCGTACAGTAGTCTAAGGTGCCATAATAAATAGTGTAAAGAATACGGGGGTGGGGTGTGTATGTCATAATGATAGCAAACAAACCATCCATAGCAACCATCCTCACATCTCTCACTCAGTGCGTAAAGTATACGACATCTACCACCTTGGAACACTAGACAAATTGAGGTAACGACGAATCCCGACTTATAGGAACCGTGCTGTGACCAAGCTAAACATATGGGGTCATGACCAAACATTTCAATGACCAATTTCATTGGTCGTAGCCCTTGGTTCTACCAATGCCATAATGGCCCTGAATCCGCCTCCGTACCTCCTACCATAGTGGTCTAAAGCTATAGACATCGATAACCCCTTAGCACGCGTCCCGCGGCAAAGCCCAACCATGAAGCGAACTCGTTGATTCCCATCTGGATCTTGAGCTCTAACTTCTCATTTGGACTTCCTTTGCATCTCGGGTTTGGTCGAATTGGAGTGGGTCTTTAGAAGAGTTGTCTGGCAGTAACAGTCCTAGAATTCGGTTCGGTTCGGTAGTCATTACCCTCGTCGGTTCGGTTTGGTCCTCCTTCCTTGTTATCTTTCCATTCGGTTCGGGTCGTGTACTCCACTTCGGGTCGGTTCGGAGTACCTTCGTCGCATCAGTTCGGTTCGGCCTCCCTAGTCACGGTCCGATCCGCTCCCCTTTCTCTACCGTTCCGATCCCCCTTCTCTTCATCTCGATCTGATCCGGTCTCCATTATTTTTCCAATCCGATCCCCTTGTCTACTCCAACTCTAAGTAAACGGCCTTCCTTTTTGCCGAGTCTCTTTTGTGCCAAACTCTAGTTCGGGTTGGGTTTTCTTGCCCAGTTCACATATCCGATCCGAGCCCTCATCCGATCCGATCCGAAGCCCTGCACAACTTTCTGCAACTTTTCCAGCAACTTGTTTACGCCATTCGACGACGTTTTTGACAAATCTAATTATTCTAATCAATCACAAATCATGTCAAAATAGTCATAACAACATAGCAAACTAACCACAAACACCAAAACAATGAATTTACATGTTAAAATGGATCAAATGTGCCCAAACCCCTTATTTTCCCTTAAGCATGTTTAAGTAAATCTAATCATAGGGTTAACAAAACGTAATCAAATCGATCCAAATTTCTAACAGAGGCATAAAATATTATTTAAGAATTTTTAAACATTTTTTTCCAGAATTTATTAATGTATAAACTCGCTAATCTTCACTAATCACCCTCAATCACTGTAATTAGTGCAAAAACTATGCAAATCACTCACCTTGGCCACAAAATAAAACACCAAATCTGAAATACTCTCTGTTTGGGTCGAATTCCTATGTATAGCAGCAGCTCCAACCTTGCTTTGTTGCTATTTGGCCTTACTTTGATGTAGTTTAGGCTTAATCTTCACTAAAAATGAGTTTTGGAGTGGTTTTAGAGGATGGGAGCCATTACTAAGGTCTCAAGATGGTTTGTGGCGGCTCAAAACTGAAATGAAAGTGATTTCCTAACCCAAAACAGTCCTCCTATACCTCTAAACCCGAAATTCCCCTCTGGGCCTAGCTGCTAATCACCCGGTTAAGCCCAATTAAGCTGTTTTTCACCATCTGAAACTTGTTTCAGCCATATCTCCCAAACGGTGAGTCCTTTTGGCTAATGTAACCACTCCACAGAATTGTAAACCATCATCCGGAGCCAATGGAAGTGGTTTCAGGTCAAAATTACTTTCCAGTCAAAAGTTATGGCCAAAACAGTGCCAACTAGGGGTAAAATGGTCATTCAAAAATCGACAAAAATCATGAACATGGGAAATGACCCCAGTAGTCGTCTCCCAAGGTTAAATGACCATACGACTTCATATGTGAAAGAAATAAATATCCTACGATCCTTGACGCGTAGAATACAGGTCGTTACAAAAATTAATAGAAGAGAGAAAGGAAAATGAACATGAGGATGAAAATTTATATGCAATTTGGATTCTGCTGAAAAAACATAGACTGGCTTGAAGCAGGTAATTAAGAAAACCAAAATTCTGACAAATACTTAATTTCCAGACGAAAATAAATAGTATTGCTTCAATGGTATATATTTTGTAAACTTAAATAAACAATCGATAAAAAAACAGAAATTTGAACACCAATTAATTTGATAGATAAAGGTGCTCTAAAATCATAGTTGAAAAGTAAAAAATAACATAAATTGATTGGAACTTATTTTCAGACAAACAAAGTGTAGAATACTCAAGTTTGACTTGAACTTATTCCAGATCATTTCCATGACATTTATACATGTGTAATTGTCAATTAACATATTATTTATACCCACTAATAAACAACCGGCAGACCTAAACACACAAATGTCCCTCTGCTTTTGTCCTTGCAGTGGTGCCGATGTTAATTACCACAATCTTCGTAGGATAATATGAAACTAAAGGTGCTTAACTGATCTCTGTAGATTGCATATTTATATAATAAATTATTCTAGCTATCAACCTAAAACTAATTTCAGTTAGCCAAGAAAATGCGTATACTTAACATGTGCAATGTCATTGAACTAAAAAAAATTGAATAAAGAATATGAAATTAACAGAATAAATGTTATGCTTGCATGAACCATTAACATAACGGAGAAACTACTCATAGAAGACATGTCATTAGATGAAATAAACAGTATATATGTATTTAATCTGAAATGGAACACATGACTATGTATAGCTATAATACTAACATGCAAGATTTAAAATAACATTCGGTATTTCTATAGTGGTTGTTGGATTTTATCAAACTTGGCTTCTTTGGTGGTTGTAATTGTATAATAAACTTATATGCTCTCTCTACTTGGTAATGATAAAAACAGTATAACAATATCTAAAATGTAGAGGGTATCACTAAACCTTTTCAAAAAAATTGGCCTGATATTTTTGTTTCAGAGGCAAGCGTAGCACAACAATCACAGTTGCATATTCGTATTGTAGTACAGTAATTTTGTTTATAGTTGAAACATACCTTTGTAATTAACACGCTAATGAGAACATAAAGGTTAACACATAATTAGTGAATATTGGTTCCTTTTTTGTAAGCTAAAGCAATTGTCCATGTGCCACTTTTATCATTGTTTGTAACCTCATTCCATAGTTGGTAGAAGAGAGGCTTATTTACCCTCGAATTTAATGTTACAAAGGCATCTTTCTGAGGAAAATAGCAGAGAAAAATAGACAAAAGCTTCAAAAAAATTCTAAGAATTATGTAATCTTTACTTCTAAATACAATGTTTATGCAAAACTAATGTGCAGGGAACAATCGAATGCATGTAATGTTACAATTAAAGAAATGAGAAATCGATTACAATAGGAAAGAAATTGATTAATAGGTTAGAATATTTTAATAGATTTACTACACCAGTTGCTTGTTTTCCCATGGCAACTATTATTGCAAGAAAAATAGTTTGAAAGGAACAACCAATATAAAAAGTACTTTAATACAAACATGTTTTACTTCGACATCCTCTTAACTACTTCTATCGATCATGGTTTCCAGCAACCAATATAAAAATTAAGCACACAAATTGAAAGTCACAAATAAGTAATAAATTTTAGTACAACACCCAAACATGGATGCTATTTGAATTATAGAAAGTCGGACTCGATTATTATTTTTGTATTTATTTGGAAAAAATTACCGATGAGCGACTTTATTCCAAAAAATTCTTCAAAGGCCTTACATCTATTGCGAAAAATAGATAAATTAATATTGAATTAAAATGAACATATTTATCGATGTTTAAAATTGTCATATGAATTTGATTTGTATTTATGTTTAATTAATTAGGAACCTGCATATAGATGGAAAAAATGTACCAGAAATTATGAAGGAAAAAAAACATGGTTTCTACCTTGAAAAGAATCAACAACTACTAATATTAGAACATGATAATATGATTCCTTTTAGACTTATATTGTTGTTAACTATTGATTCAGTTTTTCTCCACCATTGTCCAAGTGAGATTATTTTGTAGGAAGGATACTTTTAATAACTGCTCTAATTTCATAAATCATATCATTTCAGCAAGCATAACTGGTTGTGGGGAAACCTTCAAATATTTAATATTAAAAAATGATCAGAGAGTAAAATGGGAATTTTAATAACCTTAGCGCGTGTTTTTGTTTTGTTCTGCACCTAGGTGGTGATCACTGGATGTACCTCATCCTTATTTGTGTTAGGCAACTGTTGTATGTATGACATTCTTCAAGCCCCTAGAAGCCATTATTTGTCTTTAGCTCCATGAAATCTGTCATATGTATAACTACTGGTTCAGTTTTTCCCACTATTGTCCAAGTGAGATTAATTTGTAGGAAGACTACCTTTTAGTAACCACTCTAATTTCAAAAATCATATCACTTCAGCAAGCATAACTGGTTGTAGGGAAAACCTTCAAATATTTAATATTAAAAAATGATCAGAGAGTAAAATGGGAATGTCAATAACCTTTGCATGTGTTTTTGTTTTGTTCTGCATCTAGGTGGTGATCACTGGATGTACATCATCCCCATTTGTGTTTGGTAGCTGTCATAAGTATAACATTCTTCCTAGAAGCCATCATTTGTCTTCTGCTTCATGAAATCTATTTGTGTGGTGAATGCATTCCTTATCAGAGAAAGCTGTTAATCAAAGTTTCTGGATTTAGTGTGAATTATACAAAATTGTATCAAGCAAAACACAATAATCATGGTCAGTAAGCAATTTGTGTGCCAAATTATGTAATATTTAGTACATATCAAAACCTCAATGCTAAGGTACCAATGATTGATTATTTAAAATCCCAAAGTATTCTATTTCCCAAAGTAGGAAATCATAGTTAGATCATTGAAGAATTAATCGACGCCATATAAGTTTATATTCACCATAGCATTAAATTGCGATTGTACACCTAATTCAGGCAACCCATCCTGTTTAGAATCAATGAAAAATCCGCACAGGCTTGTGCGCTGTCGAAATATATGTCACTGAATTTGGTACAGTATAAGATAGTAACATAGATAGATCATAAGAGGCAAAGAAAATAGAAAACGAAAGGTCACCATGAGAAGCAATGAGAGAGCATCATTGCTAATTCCTCTTTTATAGTATAGTATATGTAACACCCCGTGTTTTCTGTGAACATAAAAAAAAAATCAAGATATAATTAATTTTTAGAAAAATAATTAGGTGGAACGGGTTGCGCCGTTGCGTTCGTCTCGGAATTCTGCTTGAGATAGAGTCCGAGTTTGCGTAAATTGGACTCCGTGTGTAAAAGATATCCTTAAATTAAATATTGCAGCAAAACATGGAAAAAGAGGAATGAGAAAAGAATAATGTTTAGCATTGTTCTAAGAATTGTAAGCAAAAGACATAATAGCTCATTTGGTTGGAACATGTGACTTGCATACAAGAGGTGCAGAGTTCGATCCCCGCCAACGCCATATTTTTGTTTTAGGGGAATGGCTAAAAAGCGGCTTAGTGTGAAAGCGGTTCAAAAAAAATTAAATATATATATATATATTGAATATATATATGTATATATATATATAATTGAGAAGATAAATAAAGTCAATTTATTTGGAGGGAAAGATTTATGCATAAGTAGGTATGTATGTAGGTAACTTTATTATGCATTGATTTTGCATGTTGCAAGGAAAGTAGAGAAAAAAGGGGGAATTAAATTATATGCTCGATTTCTTTTTTTCAGGCAAGCAATTAATTTGCATTATTTGAATTCATGAATAGGTGCGTGTGTATATATATATATATATATATATATTTATATATATATATGGGCAGTTAATGTAAACATGTATAGAAGTTTATTAATTTTCTGAGTGTTTGCTGAGTCACTTCTGACTCATTGCTGAGTCAATAAGATAAACCCCATCTTGTCTGAACGGCTGCGGTTATTTCTAGGTTAAATCTAATGGCTTAAATGCATCCTAACATCTATAAATAAGTGGGTAGACTCTAACCCTAAATCACTTGAAAAATTGGAGAGCTACCGACATGCCGTTGCCATGGAGTTCAGCGTAGCCGTCACAAACTAAAGAAGAAGGAGAAAGCCTAGCCTACAACTAAATCTACTCAACAAACAAATTAAATCAAAAGACTCTTTCTCTTTCTCGTCTTAAAATAGTGAGTATGATGATTCCCACAATGATATTATAAAATAATTTGATTAAGTTATGAATGTATCACAAGAAAGTGATATGAATTGTAATTGAAAATTCTATATTGCGGATCTCTTGTTATTCTATTATGCTGTCATATGTTGTTGTGAATTATATGTTGTAAAGGCTCCTATGCCATGTTATGCAACGTTATGCTATCATGCTATGCTATGTTGTAAACTATGCTATGATGTAAATCATGTTATGCAACGTTATGCTATCATGCTATGCTATGTTGCAAACTATGCTATGATGTAAATCATGTTATGCAACGTTATGCTATCATGCTATGCTATGTTGTAAACTATGCTATGTTATGTTGTAAATCTTATATATGTTGTAGATCTCATATTACCACACATGTTGGAAATCCATAAGTTATATGATTATAATATCATGCTAAGTTGTGTTGAATCGTACAAGTTGTAAAATCATGATGTTGTTATTTATGCGAATTGGGTCATGTTTTAAGGTTTATGTTTTTTTTCTAAAAATTAAATGGACCTTGATTATGGGAATTTGTCTATTAAGTTAGGTGTACCCATATACCTGAATCTACAATTTAATGGATCTTGATTATGGGAATTTGCCTATTGAGTTAGGTGTACCCATAAACATGAATCTATGATTAAATGAAACTTGATTATGGGAATTTGCCTATTAAGTTAGGTGTATCCATATAAAACCATATTGTTAAGTTAGATGATGTTGATTCACACATGTACCTGTGAAAGTTTATGAAATTGGATTAAGATCATATTATGTGAATCATGAACAAGTTGACACCTTTAGATCCATGACATGTATAATTCTTATGCAAGTTGTATTTTTGGACATATATCCAAGTTTCACCCTTTTTAGGACTAGATCTATTTTAGTCACATGTATATGTTGTGGTTGCTATGATAATTTCTTTTACGCTATGAGTTAGACTATTCGAGTCTAACGTATATTTTACGTTTAATGAACGAAACGTACAACGTGGGGTTGGAATAATATTAAAAGATTTAATATTGAGAATTTGCATGAGATAGCCTTAAAAAGGCATATAACAAAATTGAGATGTTAAGAAATTGCCTTAAAAGGTGGAAAATTTAATTAAGACATTAATTGGAAAATTAATGTGTAGTAATGGACATAATCTAATTATGGATTAACTTGAATTAGGATGCCTTTAATGGCATATAATGAACTTGTGATGAAATTTGGTATGATTTTGCATACCATAAATGGATGGCCATAATTGAGTCAATTATGGACATCGTTAAAACTGGAAATTAATTTATAATTCAAATAGGGAATTATTAAAATTGGGGGAAAATGGATTATTAATAATAATCAATGCTTAGGACACGAGGTTGGACTCGTTTGTGACGTAAACCTGCCCGGACCCGCCCGGCAAATCCAGTAGTCACAAATGTCGGCCCAATGTGAGAGGTCCTAGGCCCAAACGAAAGCATAACAGTTGTAAAGACACGAGGCTAGACTCTTTTATGGTGTAAGACTGCCCGGACCAGCCCGGCAAATCCAGCTGCCATAAATGCCAGTCTAATGTGAGAGGTCTTTATGAGGTTATGGCCTTAATGAATTAAGAAATACTTAACCAGATAATCATGTAAGGAAGGACATGGGGGTTAAGTAGGTGCCTTGGGTGGCATGAGGAATCTAGTGGTTGCCCTTAGTGGCATTTGAAATACGATTAGTAAAGACTTAACCAAACACACATGTAAATGAACATGACTAAAGGTTTAAGTAAGTGCCTTGGGTGGCATAAGAAAATATGATTAGTAACACTTAACCAAAGTAAATATGTAAGTGGGACATGGGGGTTAAGTGGGTACCTTGGGTGGTAGGTGGAATTACTATAAGAACCCTTAACCAAATTCGTACATGTAAGTAGACATGGAGGGGTTAACTGGGATATACTAGAGGGGACCAAGCCTAGGTGGGAATCTTGGTGGGGGCCATTTTCAGACCAGTAGCCCATTTCGTATCTTTGTAAGCTCGACCCAAGTCGAGGACGGGACACGCCTACTGGGCCTGATTGTTAGAGGCCAAAGCGGGTTAGCGGTGGCAATGCAAGTCCAACGGGTTCACGTGCGTGCGTGGCCCCGGGCTGGTAGGTAAGACGTTGTTGCATCGTGTAGGTATAAGCCGTGCATCTCCGTTGTATTGGGTTGCCACTTTAGGGGAGTGATACACCCCACTGTGGGTCCAGCACGGGTATCTACGAGTTAGGGAGCCGATCGAATGGGGCAGGGTAGTGGACACACCTAGTGGAGATAGGAGCAGGCGGCCCTATGTAGTCAGCTAGGGGTATATAGAGCTACCACTATCATTTAATTACTAAGGGGGTACACCTAGTGGAGATAGGAGCAGGCGGCACCTATTACGTCAGCTAGGAGTACATGGAATTACCATTTAAGGGGGTACATCTAGAGGGGATAAGTACACGTTGGTTACCTATGGTAGCAGCTAGAGATATACTGTTAAACAAGGAGGATAGCGGGTACATCTAGTAGTACACGAAGCTATCATCATTCTATTTAACCAAGAGGGATCAAGTTTCTAGAGTGACTAGTATGAGTGCAGTTAGTGTTAGTACAGTACAGAACGGTACAGTACAGTAGAGTATAATAATTATCCTATATTGATTAGCAAGCGCCAGTAATATCAGTTTTAGCAGACCAGTGTGGTGCAGTGTAATAATTATCCTTTAGTAATTAAGGAGCGCCTATAAAGTTGCCTTTAGTGATTGTCTATGTCCTTTGTCTGCTCTTTCATAGACATTTCCTTGTTTTCCAGCTTATGCCTTAGTCTAGTTATTTTGATAATAGTATTGTAGAATTACCATACTCGCCAGACTTTATGTCTGACCCCCCCTCTTTTCCATATTTTTCTCCCTCCAGATCCTTAGGTTGGACCCAGCTCTAGTGGAGTCAGATTGGATTGCTTATCTCTTTCAGAAATCTAGGACTGCTGAAGTAAAGTCCAGCTTGTTATCATTTTTTATGGCTATTTGTGTAATGGGATTATGTATTTGTTTTATCAAGATGGATATTGTACTTGACTCTGATTTATGGTATTAAGATGTAATCAAACATGTTTTGACTTCTGCTGCAATAAAATAAAATTTTTAATTTCCATGTACTATCTTATATCTGTCTTGTTGTAATTTTACTGTTCTATATTCACTTATAACCTCCATGGAAGTTAATGCATTCCCCTTGTGAGTGACATTAATGGACGTGGGGTGTTAACCGTGGTATCAGAGCTTAAGGTTACCATAACAGATAAGATATTTTGAAAAATTATTTTTCAAAAAGCATTTTTATAAAGAATACTTTCAAAAGTATGTTTTGGAGAGTATTTTTGAAAGAAAGGTTTATTTTAAAAACATAATCCCCAAGAGCCATATATCTTTCCTTCGATTCTCCATTCTGAATCTCTTCCTCTTTCTCTTTTTGAATTTCCCCCTCCACGTATAGATGCTTTTTCTAAGATAATTAGGGACTTCCATACGAAGTACGAAAAAAAAACCACTTCAAGGGACTTAGACGTTGGTTGGGCTAGAAGTTAGTCCAAGGAGGTGGAGGGGTTGTTGGTACCTTTAAAGATGGACAATGGGGAGGAAGGTTCAAATAGCTGTTAGGGTAACAAAGGACGAAACCTCATCTTGGTGGGAGGTCACGAATGGAGAATGAGAAGAAGAAGGCTAGTTATAGGACATTTAGTGAAGGACTGCCCAAAGGAGGGGCAGAGGGCAGAGTCTACCTCAGGAGGATAGGTGCAGGCTCTTATGGCACCCAGGCAGGTAAGGGGGCAAGTTCAGGCTATTGAGGCCCCACCGCTGCAAGAATGAGGTAGAAAAATTCATGTTGAAAGCTTAGTTTTTCAGTTTGATCATCATGTCCGTACCTTATTCGATTCTGGCGCTTCATACTCGTTAGTATCTGCTCAGTTAGTTGAAATACTGCACCTTAATACTAGTCTAGTTAAGGATCCCATTCTAGTCTCAAATCCGGTTGGTGGTTCGGCTCATCCTTAAATGGTTTATTGGGATTTGAGAGTGTCTATCTGGAGCGTTGGGGTTGAATGCAACGCCTTCATTTCACGGGCTGTAGTTTGATTTTAGGGATGGATTGGCTAGCCAGGTGTGGTGCCATCCTAGATGGGGAAAGGAGGGTAGTTAGACTGTGACTCGTTATGGAAAGACCCTCGATATTTCTTGAGACCCTAGGGGTTCAATAATGCTTAGCCGCATAGAATCTTCTGATGTATCCAACGATGATTTGGGATCTGTTTGTGTGGTCCGTGAGTATGGGGATGTCTTCGATGTAGAGCGGGGTTTACCTAAAGGAGCGAAGTAAGCTTTCGTGTGTGCCTAGTGGATAATGCAAAGCCAGTTATGAGATCAACGATGGTTTTGGTGCAAGACTGGCAAGGACAGCCAGAGTCCGTTAAGTGCTCAGTTATTTGGCCGTTTCACTAGTATCATCTCATGTATGTCATCTGAATTCGAAGGAGGTATCCCTTGGGTGTTTGTCTGATATTGGTTTAGGCCTTTGGGGCTTGCACTTGGGGGATGTCGAGTTCGACTAGGATGGTCTGCGTGAGAGATGGACAGTTGGGACAAATTTTGCATGGAATAATATCCTGGTTTTCTCTAGAAGCGGAGAAGAGCATGCCATACATCTTAGGGAAGCCTCTGGGGAAGGGTGATGTGTTATGGAGGAAGACTATCGAAAGTCCATGAGGGGAACTACCCTACCCACGACTTAGGAGTTGCTTTCAGACCATAAGTTGCTAAGGTATTTGTTCTCTCAGAAAGAGCTGAACTTGAGGCAGCAAAGGTGAATGGAGTTCTTGGCGTCCTACGATTTCGAAATAGCATATACCCCTGGCAAGAGTAACGTTGTGGTGGGGGCCTTAAGTAGAAAAGGGTTGACACTGAGTCCTTGGTCTGTTGAGCGGCGTAGCTTAGAGTTTGTCTCTACCTTTGACTTTAGACCATCCATTGATTTTGTACTTGGTTCGCTAGCATCCTTAGAGGTCAGACCTATGCTTTTGGGACGGATTGGGAGGCACAGCGAGCTGACCCACAGTTGGTTGAGTTAGTAGAGAATCTCACAAGAGGGGAGTCATCAAGCCATCTTAGTAGGTATACCCTAGATGATAAGGGTTGGTTGCGTAGGGACGGTAAACTTTGTATATTACGGGACGAAAGTTTGAGGAAGTGTTTACATGATACGACGAAAGTGGTGGAGCCGAACATGCTTAAGGAAGTGGAAGTAGAGCGAGATGCCACGATCAGACTAGCTCCTACATGCATTCTTGGGTCGGAGATTAAGAAGTTGAGAAACCGAAAGGTCAAGCTAGTCAAAGTGCAATGGGAAGAAGATCAAGGAGACGCTACTTGGGAGACGGAAGAGAAGATTCGTTTGTTGTACCCCTTCCTTTTCGGGGTTATGTCTTTTATATTCTCCTTTATCGCCTAGCTTATACTTGTCCTATCTTTAGTACATCCTCTCGTTTAAGTCTTTTACCTTTAGAAGGGTAGTCCTATGGTTGAAACATGTGTTTGAGACATGTTATGTTTGATGGATGCAAGTGGATGCAAGTGTTTGCTAGTGGTTGCTCGTGGATGCATATACACACACTTTAGGCACTAGATCGGCTCAGTCACTCTCATATTGCATATAAATATGTGTGCATATTTAAATTAATGAATGAATAGTGGTTGTATTATCATATGGATGCTGCATTAAGATGAATGGTTATGCACGCATATAGAAATAATATGTATCATTAGGAATCTTTTGCATACATAATGGACGCATGGCACTATCATGGTTCGCATTAAGGAGGTCAACTGAATCAGTAGATCGCCTGATTTTTGCATTGGATAAGGACATGTACACACACTATGCATATAAACATGAAAGCATTAGAAGTCTCTTAAGGACAATGGATGCCTGTGCCTGATGGTTGAGTAGATGGATGATTGGATGGTAGGACACATTCTTCCTAACTTGAAGATTTCGGGGACGAAATCCTTTAAGGAGGGGAGAATGTAACACCCCGTATTTTCTATGAACATAAAAAAAATCAGGATATAATTAATTTTTAGAAAAATAATTAGGTGAAACGGGTGCGCCGTTGCGTTCGTCTCGAAATTCTGCTTGAGATAGAGTCCGAGTTTGCGTAAATTGGACTCCGTATGAAAAAGATATCCTTAAATTAAATATTGCAACAAAACATGGAAAAAGAGGAATGAGAAAAGAATAATGTTTAGCATTGTTCTAAGAATAGTAAGCAAAAGACATAATAGTTCATTTGGTTGGAACATGTGACTTGCATATAAGAGGTGCAGAGTTCGATCCCCGCCAATGCCATATTTTTGTTTTAGGGGAATGGCTAAAAAGCGGCTTAGTGTGAACGCGGTTCAAAAAAAATTAAAATATATATATATACATATATATATATTGAATATATAAATATGTATATATATATATAATTGAGAAGATAAATACAGTCAATTTATTTGGAGGGAAAGATTTATGCATAAGTAGATATGTATGTATGTAGGTAACTTTATTATGCATTGATTTTGCATGTTGCAAGGAAATTAGAGAAAAAAAAAGGGGAAATTAAATTATATGCTCGATTTCTTTTTTTCAGGCAAGCAATTAATTTGCATTATTTGAATTCATGAATAGGTGCGTGTGTATATATATATATATTTATATACATATATATATATATATATATATATATATGGGCAGTTAATGTAAACATGAATAGAAGTTTATTAATTTGCTGAGTGTTTGCTGAGTCACTTCTGACTCATTGCTTAGTCAATAAGATAAACCCCATCTTGTCTGAACGGCTGCGGTTATTTCTAGGTTAAATCTAATGGCTTAAATGCATCCTAACATCTATAAATAAGTGGGTAGACTCTAACCCTAAATCACTTGAAAAATTGGAGAGCTACCGACATGCCGTTGCCATGGAGTTCAGCATAGCCGTCACAAACTAAAGAAGAAGGAGAAAGCCTAGCCTACAACTAAATCTACTCAACAAACAAATTAAATCAAAAGACTCTTTCTCTTTCTCGTCTTAAAATAGTGAGTATGATGATTCCAACAATGATATTATAAAATAATTTGATTAAGTTATGAATGGATCACAAGAAAGTGATATGAATTGTAATTGAAAATTCTATCTTGTGGATCTCTTGTTATTCTATTATGCTGTCATATGTTGTTGTGAATTATATGTTGTAAAGGCTCCTATGCCATGTTATGCAACGTTATGCTATCATGCTATGCTATGTTGTAAACTATGCTATGATGTAAATCATGTTATGCAACGTTATGCTATCATGCTATGCTATGTTGTAAACTATGCTATGATGTAAATCATGTTATGCAACGTTATGCTATCATGCTATGTTATGTTGTAAACTATGCTATGTTATGTTGTAAATCTTATATATGTTGTAGATCTCATATTATCACACATGTTGGAAATCCATAAGTTACATGATTATGATATCATGCTAGGTTGTGTTGAATCGTACAAGTTGTAAAATCATGATGTTGTTATTTATGCGAATTGGGTCATGTTTTAAGGTTTATGTTTTTCTTCTAAAAATTAAATGGACCTTGATTATGGGAATTTGTCTACTAAGTTAGGTGTACCCATATACCTGAATCTACAATTTAATGGATCTTGATTATGGGAATTTGCCTATTGAGTTAGGTGTACCCATAAACATGAATCTATGATTAAATGAAACTTGATTATGGGAATTTGCCTATTAAGTTAGGTGTATCCATATAAAACCATATTGTTAAGTTAGATGATGTTGATTCACACATGTACCTGTGCAAGTTTATGAAATTGGATTAAGATCATATTATGTGAATCATGAACAAGTTGACACCTTTAGATCCATGACATGTATAATTCTTATGCAAGTTGTATTTTGGACATATATGCAAGTTTCACCCTTTTTATGACTAGATCTATTTTAGTCACATGTATATGTTGTGGTTGCTGTGATAATTTCTTTTATGCTATGAGTTAGACTATTCGAGTCTAACGTATATTTTACGTTTAATGAACGAAACATACAACGTGGGGTTGGAATAATATTAAACGATTTAATATTGAGAATTTGCATGAGATAGCCTTAAAAGGCATATAACAAAATTGAGATGTTAAGAAATTGCCTTAAAAGGTGGAAAATTTAATTAAGACATTAATTGGAAAATTAATGTGGAGAAATGGACATAATCTAATTATGGATTAACTTGAATTAGGATGCCTTTAATGGCATATAATGAACTTGTGATGAAATTTGGTATGATTTTGCATACCATAAATGGATGGCCATAATTGAGTCAATTATGGACATCGTTAAAATTGGAAATTAATTAATAATTCAAATAGGGAATTATTAAAATTGGGGGAAAATGGATTATTAATAATAATCAATGCTTAGGACACGAGGTTGGACTCGTTTGTGACGTAAACCTGCCCGGACCAGCCCGGCAAATCCAGTAGTCACAAATGTCGGCCCAATGTGAGAGATCCTAGGCCCAAACTAAAGCATAACAGTTGTAAAGACACGAGGTTAGACTCTTTTATGGTGTAAGACTGCCCGGACCCGCCCGGCAAATCCAGCTTCCATAAATGCCAGTCTAATGTGAGAGGTCTTTATGAGGTTATGGCCTTAATGAATTAAGAAATACTTAACCAGATAATCATGTAAGGTAGGACATGGGGGTTAAGTAGGTGCCTTGGGTGGCATGAGGAATCTAGTGGTTGCCCTTAGTGGCATTTGAAATACGATTAGTAAAGACTTAACCAAACACACATGTAAATGAACATGACTAAAGGGTTAAGTAAGTGCCTTGGGTGGCATAAGAAAATATGATTAGTAACACTTAACCAAAGTAAATATGTAAGTGGGACATGGGGGTTAAGTGGGTACCTTGGGTGGCAGGTGGAATTACTATAAGAACCCTTAACCAAATTCGGACATGTAAGTAGACATGGAGGGGTTAAGTGGGATATACTAGAGGGGACCAAGCCTAGGTGGGAAGCTTGGTGGGGGCCCTTTTCAGACCAGTAGCCCATTTCGTATCTTTGTAAGCTCGACCCAAGTCGAGGACGGGACACGCATACTGGGCCTGATTGTTGGAGGCTAAAGCGGGTTAGCGGTGGCAACGCAAGTCCAACGGGTTCACGTGCGTGCGTGGCCCCGGGCTAGTAGGTAAGACGTTGTTGCATCGTGTAGGTATAAGCCGTGCATCTCCGTTGTATTGGGTTGCCACTCTAGGGGAGTGATACACCCCACTATGGGTCCAGCACGGGTATCTACGAGTTAGGGAGCCGATCGAATGGGGCAGGGTAGTGGACACACCTAGTGGAGATAGGAGCAGGCGGCCCTATGTAGTCAGCTAGGGGTATATAGAGCTACCACTATCATTTAATTACTAAGGGGGTATACCTAGTGGAGATAGGATCAGGCGGCACCTATGACGTCAGACAGGAGTACATGAAATTACCATTTAAGGGGGTACATCTAGAGGGGATAGGTACACGTTGGTTACCTATGGTAGCAGCTAGAGATATACTGTTAAACAAGGAGGATAGCGGGTACATCTAGTAGTACACGAAGCTATCATCATTCTATTTAACCAAGAGGGATCAAGTTTCTAGAGTGACTAGTATAGGTGCAGTTAGAGTTAGTACAGTACAGAACGGTACAGTACAGTAGAGTATAATAATTATCCTATATTGATTAGCAAGCGCCAGTAATATCAGTGTTAGAAGACCAGTGTGGTGCAGTGTAATAATTATCCTTTAGTAATTAAGGAGCGCCTATAAAGTTGCCTTTAGTGATTGTCTATGTCCTTTATCTGCTCTTTCATAGATATTTCCTTATTTTCCAGCTTATGCCTTAGTCTAGTTATTTTGATAATAGTATTGTAGAATTATCATACTCGCCAGACTTTATGTCTCCCCCCCTCTTTTCCATATTTTTCTCCCTCCAGATCCTCAGGTTGGACCCAGCTCTAGTGGAGTCAGATTGGATTGCTTATCTCTTTCGGAAAGCTAGGACTGCTGAAGTAAAGTCCAGCTTGTTATCTTTTTTTTATGGCTATTTGTGTAATGGGATTATGTATTTGTTTTATCAAGATGGATATTGTACTTGACTCTGATTTATGGTATTAAGATGTAATCAAACATGTTTTGACTTCTGCTGCAATAAAATAAAGTTTTTAATTTCCAAGTACTATCTTATATCTGTTTTGTTGTAATTTTACTGTTCTATATTCACTTATAACCTCCATGGAAGTTAATGCATTCCCCTTGTGAGTGACATTAATGGACGTGGGGTGTTACAGTATAGATATGGTATGCAGTAGTTAACCATGAATGAAATTTATATTATCATAAAGCATTGGGTATTGTCATAAAAAGCTGCTAGTAGCAAGAAGATCCAAACTTTAGCTAAATGAAGTATCAATCATGTGAACTTCTAATCCAATTATAGTATAATCCATATAACAATGAGAATCAAAATATACTTAGTAAGTATAAACTCGACAAGGTAATAAGTTACCTAACCCATGATGATACGAATGCCTCTTATTTGTCATTTAATAGCAAAAATCTGAACATAAAAATCCAAACGTGCATGATGCATAAGTAGTAGGAAGAAGATATTTAAAGGAATGGAAACTTCATATATAATTGTTTATGACTGACATAAATGTTTATTTACAAAGCAATAAAGTATTGGGCCAACATCAGTACGGTGCCATTTTATATATCAAATTCAGAACAACGAAAATCATTTATACTGAGAATGTTTTTTATCCCATGGAAGATCCTTAAACACCATCACAATTCAAAATGCACAACCATTACTTTCCAGATTCATTACATGTTTATATAGAGGACTGGCACTTTTAATTTCATGTAAATGTTGTTATTGCCTGTTTTTGCATAAAAAAAACATTCTCAGTATAAATGATTTTATTTATACCATATCAAAGCTCTGTTAACTTATTTATAATTTTACTTATACTAACCCAGACTTATACCTTCATTAATTCAAACATGTATTTTAATTAACTTACATTCCAATTAATTTAAACTTATAAATTATCTTAAACTCAGACTTTATTAACTTAGCTAGTTTTTATAAACTATCCCAAATTTATAAAATTTCCATAAACATTGTTGATTTATTATTATTATTATAAAATTAGTTAATCCAATATTGTTACTATAAACTTAGTTCTCCATATACACCTACATAGTTCTCCATAAGCTTATAAATTTATTTAGTTCACCGCATTATTGTCTTGCCTAGTTCTCCATATATGCCCCGACATATAAATGAATAAATAAAGAATTTTAGAGCACTCATTATTCATAAACACATACATGTACATAAAAAGTTCAATTATTGTGAATTATTTTGACGACCTGCATTCAAATATGATGCAACAAATAAAGAAGCTATAGTTTTAACATATGCGGCTTAACACTGCCCAGAACAACACACGCGCTTCCTGTAATAAGCAGTGCGGCCAGGAATTGCCTTTACATGGAGTTCTCAACACTGCTTTTATAAGCAGTGTGGCTATGCATAGCTTGAAATAGGCAGCGCTTAGCAATACCTTTACAGGCAGCACATAAAACTCCCTGGAGACATGCAGTGCCCTACATCGACAGGTGGGTGGACGTCAAATAACTTCTAATGGTTTTAAACTACACTATATACTAACCAAGTGAAACACTCAACGCTCATTTTCCATAATCAAGCTTCATCAGGTAGCAGGAAACTCAATCCAGCATAGAGAAAATGAATTGAGAAGGAAACTCAAATAGGTAAGGCTGAAAAAACATGTGAATTTTTTAGGTTTGTATTTTCTAATACATGGATGTTTTTGTATGCAGAACATACTCCGACTATTCTACATGTAAACTTCTTGAATGATAATTCTACTAATCAAACAAATAAAATTACCTCACACATAGATACAACTTCGCATAGTCCTGTTGGTTCTGTTGTTTCAAGATACTACAAAAATGAGAAATAAACTAGAGTCTTCAAGAGTTTCCATAGTTAAACCAAATAGGAATCTAAAGAGCTAGGTCTGAAAAGAGCATATGAAAATTTCTCTTTTAATAAAGCTAAAGTTCAAAGAAATGCACTAATAAGTTCCTAGAGCTAATCTGTACATCAGGAATCATATGAATTAGATCGAAGTTTGCACAAAATTTGCATTACAAAATAAGAAAATCACAATTAGAACGAAATAGTCGATCTAGCTGAAATATGAAATTCATACCTATTTAGGGTTTATGATGAAATCTCAAGCAATTAAGTTGTATCCGATTGAAATACTTGATGAGGATTGAGAAGGCTAGCGCAACAACGACGATGGAGAGCGCCAGCATGACGATGACGAAGGAAGAACCGATGGAGGGGGTTAGCTTTCCTGAAGTCAGAAAGGGGGAAAAAATAAGTAGCGAAGAAAAACAAAAGAACGGCTTTTCCAAAATATTAACGTGACAGAATCAAGACGAATTAACTTTTTTTTTCTTTGTAGCCGGGAAAATTTTAGTAGGCGAGAGGGTGTTAAATTTTTTGGCTACTTTTACATCGGAGATAATATATTGTAAGATGCACTCAGCTATGAACGCTGCCACTTATTGTAACCAAAGGCAAATTCCCTTATAGTGTACATACGCCTCATTCCAATTCTGAATATTCTTTTATTTAAATATCCACATCTTTTGGGATTTGTTCCCATTAATTTTATCGAAGATAAATTCTTTAAAATTTATTCTTTAATCATCCTTTGAATATCATTTCAAACCAAATTATGGTTTTCCAACCTAGTCGAGATTAGCGAACCACACCGAAGCAATTATTTATTTTATTTCTCAATCCCCACCTATTCATCCCATGGAGCAAAACTGTTATTACCCCATAACTAACACCATGGTGTTATTGGTAAATTGAATTACCATTTCACGTTCAAATCTAATTAAAGATTTAACTATCCTCTGGAGTAAAACCGGTGATACTCCATTCTCGATCATTCCTTGAATTTGATAATTTTAATTATTAAATTCAATTTTCAATCTTTTTATAGATTCATTGAAACTCCACTTAGTTTTAACCCTTAACTGGGTTAAAGAACCAAAGTCATTTAAAACACGGTTCACGATAAACCCATAATCACATTCTATTTCATCAGCCCTTAACCGTAGATTGGCAAGTGAACAATTCCCTAAGTAATAACCCCGAAGGCCGAAACCAACATCAGATCAATACCCAAGAAACCATTCCACTTAACTAATCTTCAGTTAATTTCTGATTTTCTTAATTCCATTGGGTCAAAGAACAGTATTATTAAAGATACCGTTCACGACAACCCAAAATCACATTCCATCAATTGTCGGGTTAAAGAACAAATGTTATTTAAAGCACCATTCACGATAAACCCAAAAATCAATTGCAATTCAATTCCAATTAAATATTATTTAATTGGTACACTTCATTAAATCTAAATGAAAAGATTTAATCTTTTTCTCAACTGGGTTTAAGAATAGTGTTAATGAAGACACCATTCACGACAAACCCAAATCACATTTGATATTAAATACAAGGCTTTGAATAGAAAATATATCGGCTTATATTCAATATGAAATTTACGACCCACAAATATCGTATTGGAAATAATGATATATAAATATATATCTTTCAAATTTCCATAACAATATCTATATAATCACGACATTCAATATTGAAATATTCCGAAGGCAATTTCGATTCAAATCCATTTCCAATCTATATATTGGAAATTCTGGTTATTTTCAAAACCATTTCAAATCCAATTTATTTATTTCTAAAAATAATTGAATTTTATTTCTAGTTCAAAACTAGTTCATTTCGATAAAAATAGATTTTTATCCTTTCAAAGATGGGATTTTTCATCCCTGTTCTTTCCAAATCATTTCTTATGATTTTACATTAATTATTAATATTTTTAATAATTTTATCAAGGCCCGTACAGTCGATTTCCATCAACGGCCATCGAACTGCACTTACAGCAACCTTTTCTAAATTTGATTTGGCCGTATCTCTAAATCCAACCGTTAGATTTCAAATTTCAAATATTCGTTAAAAAGCTCTTTTCGATTCTAACCCAACGGTTCTGGTTTTAGGAGAATCCAACGGTCGGATCTCCCGTAATATTCATACGAAGTCAACGGTCGAAATTCACGAACTGCCGCAGCGCGGCGTGTTCTATTAAGACCATTATATTATATATATAATATATATAATATATATTTCGTCGATTTCCTTTTAAAATGTATTTTATAAATCATTTAAATTCGTTTTCAAAACGATTTCAACTTCATATTCAATTTCAAATCAAAATTGATTATTCCACTATAAATTCGTTTTAAATTCATTTCAATTTCAATTCTTTTTAAATTCAATTCAAAACGATTTCAATTCTGTTTCAATTTAATTCGAATTTCAATTTAATTCGAATTTCAATTCACTCCAATTTAATTCGAATTTCAGTTCATTTCAATTTAATTTGAATTTCATTTCAATTTAATTCGAATTTCAATTCATTTCGATTTAATTCGAATTTCAATTCAACTCTATTTATTTCAAATTTCTTTTCTATTCTATTCAATTCGAATTTCTATTCAATTCTATTCAATTCGAATTTCTATTCAATTCTATTTAATTCGAATTTCTATTCAATTCGAATTTCTTTTCAATTCTTTTCAATTCGAATATATTTTCTATTTAATTTCGATTCGAATTCAATTCTATTTAATTTCAATTCGAATTCAATTCTATTTAATTACAATTCGAATTCAATTCTATTTAATTTCAATTCGAATTCAATTCTATTTAATTTCAACTCGAATTCAAATTTATTTCAAAATATCAGATTTTGAATTCACTTTTGATATTCATTGTAAAATGAATAAAATCGACTAAATTCCCGTTTGTGTTAAAATGGCGTTTAACTACTTAACACGGCTTCACATTTCAATATTCACTGAATATTATTTCAAAATATTTGATTATTCTGAACTGGAATCAGACAAGTCAATTACCATATAATTTTGATTATACGGATTTCATCCAATTCAAATATACAACAATGACGATAAACAATCAACCATCATCCAAAGTGCATTCTACACTGTATAAGCATTAAATATAAATATTCGACGCTTATACAGCCTGTCAATCAATTGATTGACATACAACTAATTATTGGGATTAGTGTATGTCAAATTTCATTCCAATACCCGTGTGGGGTTTCAATCAATCAAACACAGATTTTATTTGTGCAGTTGGGCGATGTGTAAAATTTATCGTCCTAATCAATATCAGTCAAATGTGTCTATATAAACAAATCATCCGATTGGTTTATAAATATTCATTTCATTTTATATACACGTTAAAATTTATATTTTTAACTATAAAATATTTTTAACTATATAAATATTTTATTTCACATCACACAATCAATTTTTTCAACAACATGCAATCAAACAAACAAGTCGTCCATGGTCTGTGGACGACGGGTATCGGGTGTTACTAAACACCGTCTGCATCCTAGTATATATATTATAAACTAGAAAACAAAATAAAAGGTGAGAAGTTCTCACAGAGGGTTCCACTCCGCCGTGCTTTGCTTTTGAACTGTTAATCCTTTTCGATCCACTTGCAATTCCAAGGAAGTTCTTTTCACGTTGTTTATCATAAAAATTATATTTTTATCACTTCATTTCAATAAATAAAAATTCCATTTTTATTTCGAATTCATATATATTTTTACAACGCTTATTCTATATAAAAATTATATTTTTATATTTCTGCTTCTTATATAAAGATCGAATTTTTATTTCATCGCTATAAAAATCTCATTTTTACTTCAGTATATATATAATAAAAATCAGATTTTTATTTAGCTACATATATAAAGATCAAACTTTTACTATTTATATAATATAAAAATCGTATTTTTATATTTTCTATTATATAAAAATCTTATTTTTATTATCTCTACTATATAAAAATCATATTTTTACTTCGCTATGTATATAAAAAATTATATTTTTATTCTCAAAAAAATCTAATCTTTCATGAATTAAAAATCATATCTTTCCTTAATTAAAATCGAATCTTTCACATAATAAAAATCTAATTTTTAACATCAAAGAAATTCGGTTTTTCACATCAAAGAAATTCAGTTTTTAACATCAAAGAAATTCGGTTTTTCACATCAAAGAAATTCGTATTTAACATCAACGAAATTCATTAAAATCATGAAAATAAATACTTACATTTTTGTTTGAAGTAAAAGGGGTGTTGTTCTCGTTCGGACATGAAGAGGAGGATGCGATGGGTGGCGCGTCTGGGCATCAGGGGAGGGCTGATGGGGCGTTGGGTTTGGATTTGAAGGAGGAAAGATAAGTGGAGGAGCGAGAGAGAGGGGGTCTTTTGAGGAGGAGGAGGGTCAGAGTGGAAGGGGAAGGCGGAGGATTGGGAACGAGGGCTTCACGGTGGACCTTGGGCTCGCGCGAGGGAAGAAGGGTGAAACACCCCACCTCCGTTAGGGTCACTCTCAAAGGGAATGCCCTAATTTTGGTGGAGGTTTATAAGTACAAGTCACAGATATACAAGACAGATATAACAACACATATTTGTAAACAGCGGAAGAACAACAAACTTTTATTTCATAAAGTCAAATACGTGTTACAACAACATCCTTTCCAAAAACATAATATAATACTTTCATAATCTGTCTTGAGTACATGATTTAAAGAAGCATAAATAAAACATAGATAAACTGCAAAGCCCTCATAGTGATTGTCCAAAGCCATAGTTCAAAACAGGAAAGTCCAAGCAATACATTTTCTCTTCTTCAAGCTGGATGTTGAGGTAGGTCAATCTGCTGTGTTCCCTCCCTGAGGACCTGGGGGGGGGAAATGGAAGAAAGAAGACGAAAGAAAAGTAGAGTCAGACATAAAGCCTGAGTAAGTCTAGTACTATTTTGTCTATGAATAAAGAACTGGGTATGATAAGTAAAACAGGAAGTGGGCAAACACTATGAACTTGGTTAAGTTACCTAGGGTCGAATATACTATCGTACCCCATGTTAATCTCTGAACCCATATAAACTAGTTTCCAATTTGCACCCCATAATCAGGGTGATGTGATCCATTCAATGATGATCGGCTCCTACTCGCATAGTTACATGTGTCTTACGGCCCCCGATGTCTGTAGTTACCTATGCTGGTCCCACCATGGGGTGTATCAAGTCCCATAGTGGCAACCCGACACAACCTTAGAGTGCACAGGTATGCTACTGGTGTCCAGTGCCTTATTTTTCTGCGCCGGAGTGTGTGCACGCCCGTACTCCGTTAGAACCTACACTGCTACACCACCGCCGTCGCTTTTGACCTCTTACAATCAGCCCAGTAATCGTGCCCCACCCTGCCTAGTTTCAGGGTATCCTGATACACCTTTTAGGGTTACTGCTGAAAAGGGTCCCCCGTTACTAGGTTTTCTATCTCTAGCCAAGATGCTAAGTTGGTTAAGTGTTTTCTAACCTAACCCCCACCAGTCCGTTTAGTTTAGCATGTTCCATTTTGATTAAGTCTTTAGTCCACTTAATCCTAACAATCCTGACTCAGCCTTAATTGTCTTATTAAGGCCCTGACCTCTCACATTAGACAGGTATTGCTGTGGCTGCCTGTTGCCGGTTGGTTCCGGGCAGTCTTACGCCACAACTCAGTCTAACCTCGGGTCCTTTTTTGGGCTCCATGTTTAACCTCCCACATTGGATAGGTATTGTTGTGACTACTGGACAGCCGGGCGGTTCCGGGCAGGTTTACATCATAACTCAATCCAACCTCGGGTTAAACACATCGTATGTTCTACATTTACATATCTTGTCATTCTTCTTTATTTCTTATATGTAAATATTTGCGGCCCATTATTAAGTCAATGGTGTAAAGGTTACACCACTCATGGGCCCAACCCATACTTGAATTTGGGCCCTTTTTACTTTAGTTTTCATTCATTAAATTAATTTAGCCCAACGTTATTTACCCCCGTTTTTACACGTCCGTTTATGTATATTGGGCTTAGCCTTTTAAAGCCCAATCATGCGAAAGGGGAGGCTTATGGCGTAATTACATACACAAAGAGGGGGAAAGTGAGCGCATGAACTTGCATATGACGTTGGAAATACATACTAGAAACTGGTGTACTTGCATAGAGGTAACATAGGTGACATAAATCAAAGCATGTGAACTTGCATAGGTTTAACTGCAACATGAACCTATATTCTTATTTATGCATAATGTCAAACATAAGCATGGCATAAATATTTCTAGCATAAGCATAGCATAATGTCAAACATGAGCATGGCATAAATACTTCTAGCCTAAACATGGCATAATGTCGAACATAAGCATGGCATAGGTATAGTTAAATTTGTTCATGGCATAAATATAAACAAGTCATGTTCATAAGGTTTCTACATGTTTACAAAGGGGATACTTTATTACTAACACAAAAGCATAGTTCAACTTAATTAGATTTAATCACATAACGATGGTATACTTATGCATAAATATTCCTAATCATGGTGTTTGCTTTTAACTTGCAAAAAGGGATTTTTGTGTCTAACTTAGCCATGTCTCACATATGTCATCATATAATTCTTTTAAACAAGATTGACTTATTCATGGATTTCAATTATGCCAAATACCATTCATAGCCTAGCCATATTCACAAGTTTTGCAAAAGCATGATTTAATACATGGATTATGGTGTCAAAATTCCAACATAGTTTCATATGAGCTATAACAACCAAACTTGCAAATTGATTTATGCACAAAAATATATATCATGATGGCATAATAACAAAGCCTCAAACTTGCATTAATTTCAATCAACTACATACATGTAGCTTCAATCATAGGTCACATAATTTGCGAGTATTCCAAACGTATATTTGCATAGAACTACCGCATGTAGTTCTTTATAATATCCAAACGTATATAAGAACGCACAAATATGAATTTCATTGCCACAATTCAAGCATACATATCTACACAATCATTTGTTCATACCAAAGTAATACTCTACTTACAATGGTTGCGGCGAATTCTCTAATTAAGAGATTGATTCCTTTGTTGAATTGATTAGCTTTAGTTTGCTTTGAATTGCTTTAGGCTTAGAACTTTCTTCCTAACTCTCTCTCTAGTTGGCGGCTATTCTTTGTCGTTCCTCAGCAACATGGCGGCTATAATCTTATTTTGAATGAATAGATTAGGGTTTAGTCTAGGGTTGTTTATATAGAGGTTAGGAATTGATTAGGACCCTTGATGTTGCTAGGTTAGATCATAGCCATTCATTAGGAAGAGAGACCAATAAAAACTTGCCACCTAGCCCTAGTGACAAAGCAGACCACAGAAAATCGGAGGAACACAGACCTGGCCAGCCAGGTTGACTGGGCTCGACCAGGTCGATACCCCTGTCGACAGGGCTGTCGACAGCCCTGTCGACATGGGTAGCCCAGGTCGACAGCCCAGTCGACCTTGGTGGCCCAGGCGGCGCTTTTCTGGCCCAATGGGCCCCACTTCGGAATATTTAATTCTGTTTGAATTTTAAATTTAATTCAAAACTTCCGAAGGCCATATCTTCTTCATACGGACTCCGTTTTTCGAAAACTCGGACTCTATTTCGCGTATTTTTCCGAGACGAACGCAATGGCGTATCCCGTTTCCCTTAGTTATTTGATTTCAGATTAATTATACTTTAATTTGTTAATTTCACAGTTTTAGAATTTTCGGGGTGTTACATTCTCCCCCACTTAAAAGGATTTCGTCCCCGAAATCTTCAAGTTAGGAGGAATGTATATCCTAACATCCAATCATCCACCTACTCATCCATCAAACACGAGCATCCATTGTCCTTAACAGACTTCTAATGCTTCATGATCATATGCGAAGTGTGTGTATATGAACTTATCTAATGCAAAATCAGGCGGTCTACTGATTCAGTTGACCTCCTTGATGCGAATTATGTAAGTGCCATGAATCCATTATGTATGCAAATTTTCCTATTCATGATTCTACATGAGTGCACAATCATTCAATACAAATGCAACATCCACATGACAACACATTACAATTCAACCATATACGAATGCAAACATATATGCATATGCAATATGAAGTGATTGAGCCGATCTAAAACCTAGATTGTGTGTGTATATGCAACCACGAGCAACCACTAGCAATCACTTGCAACCACTTGCAACCATCATCCATAACATGTTTCAATTACATGTTTTCATCCAAAAGGTTTCTACCTAAAAGATACGGTCGAGGAAATATACCTAAAAAGATAGATAAAAGCGCAACTTAAGGAAAAAGAAAGATCAAGGATGTACCCTCGAACAGAAAAGGGTAGGCAGTGCGGATTCTAGCTTCAGTTTCCCAAGTCGCGTCTCCCTCGGCATCGCTCCACTGGACTTTGACGAGCTTGACTTCGCGGTTGCGTAGCTTCTTTACTTCCGTTCCTAAGATTCGGGTTGGAACTTTTCTTATCGTTGCTTCGCGTTCCACTTCGGCCTCTTCGAGGATATTTGGCTCTACCACTTCAGCAGACTCATGTAGACATTTTCGGAGATGTGAAACGTGAAAAACGTTGTGGACTCCGGCCAATTTCTCGGGTAGCTCTAATCTATAGGTCATTTTCCAAATTTTCTCAATGATAGGAAATGGTCCTACCTAAAGGTATAGTCGAATGATAGAAGCAAGTAAAAATTTTGTGCCCATTAGGCAATGTCAAAACTGGAAATCTATGCCACATATATATTGATTAGGAGAAGAAATCTCTAAGCATCAGCCCCGAAGACCGAAATCAACATCAGACTGACACCCAAAGAATTAATCAACCCAACCACCACATATGATTCTAGGAAACTAAGCATGATGGACTCCTTTTAGGTCACAAGGGAGTCCCTTCCTAAGTCCAACTATGTTGCCAAATGTACTTACTAAGGTGATTCTTTACAACTCATGCATAAGTGAAATGAACCTTCAGCCTTAGTGGCGAACACTCCTGGAGTGCCCTATTCTGAAATGCTCCACCTAATGAACCCCTTCTCTAGAAGCTCTTTAATCTGTTTACTGAGCTCTTTTCTTTCTCGTGGAGCCATGTGTCTAACGGGCAACGCAACGGGCTTTGCATTATCTACAAGATATATGCGGAAGTCTATTTCCCGCTTCGGAGGCAAGCCCTTCACCTCTTCGAAGACATCCAGATATTCCCGGACCACTCTAACTGATTGCAAATTTTCAATAGAGGCATCTAGCGACTCAAGATAACTAAGCATAACCGCATACGAGGGATTACAAGAAATTTCCAAAGTATTACTGAGCTGGGTTAGGAGCCTAACAACCCTTTTCTCACAATCAAGGATGGCCCCATTACTGGATAGCCAATCCATACCCAAAATCAAACCATACCCCGAAAAGCCCAAAACAAAGGCACTACATTGAAATTCAACACTTAGGATAGAAATTTTCAATCCCACACAGATCATAGACAAATGAGTTGGGCCCCCAATTGGGTTTGAAACAATTAAGGGGTCCTCTACCATACTAGTTTTTAGGTGCAGAGATTCTACTAAAGCAGACGAGATAAAGGAGTGTGATGCTCCAGAATCAAACAAAGTGCGAACGGGGTGATCATAAAGATAAACTACACTTTCTACAGAAGTATTTATACCTCGCTGTGGCAAAGGTGGCGCTTCCAGCACATGAACCTGTGCCCCTGGAGTGGATCCAGACCCCTGCCCCTGCCCTCGTTTCTTTGGGCAGTCCTTAGCTCTGTGGCCTGTCTGACCGCAAGAAAAGCACCCACCATTCTCCTTGGCCTTCTTTTTCCGGCAGTCCTTTACTAAGTGCCCCACTTTGCCACAGAAATTACACGTCCTCTTCTCTTTGTTGCCTTCCCCGCCTTTCTTAAAGTCTGTCTTCTTAGGCTGCAAACCCTCTTTCTTCCCTTGAGAGCTTTCTGCCTTTGCCTCCTTCTTGCCCTTATCCTCCTCATTCAGCAATGCCATTTGCACCAATCTTTCATACGTGGCCCCCATGGGTATATGTGTCATGGCCAAACTGTGTAATGGCTCATTTAACCCTTTGACGAAACGAAGAGCCTTCTTGTGCGGGGTGTTGACTAGGTCAAGCCCAAACCTAGCCAGCTCATCGAACTGATTCACATACTCTCTGACAGTCTTGTCCCCTTGCTTAAGAAATAAGAATTTTTCCAACTGCAAACTTCTTTCTGCATCTGAGAGAAATTTAGTCTCAAACCTTGCCCTAAAGTCCTCCCATGTCTCCACTGGTCTTTCAGCATTAGTGACTTCCCACCAGTAGGAAGCCTCGCCCTTCAATAGCCACACCGCCAACTGTACTTTTTGTCTATCTTCTACCTCAAAGATGATGAATAGGTCTTCAGTTTCTTTCAGCCAATTCCTAGCTGCCACGAAGGACTCAGTTCCATGGAAATCCCTTCCTCCCATAGCTTTAAAATCTTTACATATCTTAGCAAAATTGTTTCCCCGAGGAGGAGGTGGAGGAAAAGGTGCTGCTGCAGCTGGATGGTTTCCTTCCGCTGGGGGAGGAGGAATGGTAGGACCTGGCTGAGTGGCCCTTGCTTCTAAGAACCGTCTAAACCAACCAGGTATTGGTACCCCTTCCGGCAACTTAAGATCTTGGGACATGCTGAAACAAAAAGGATAGATTCAAAACGAAGGATAAGAGATAGTACCCATGGCTTTGGGGAGTGGACTTTGCCTTTTTAAAATAAACTAATATTTTTATCTTTTAAAAATGCTTCTTTAAATTTCCTTTTCGAAAATAAATTTTCAAAACTTTTTATCTTATCTGGTAAACCTATGCTCTGATACCAAGTGAAACACCCCACCTCCGTTAAGGTCACTCTCAAAGGGAATGCCCTAATTTTGGTGGAGGTTTATAAGTACAAGTCAAAGATATACAAGACAGATATAAGAACACATATTTGTAAACAGCGGAAGAACAACAAACTTTTATTTCATAAAGTCAAATACGTGTTACAACAACATCCTTTCCAAAAACATAATATAATACTTTCATAATCTGTCTTGAGTACATGATTTAAAGAAGCATAAATAAAACATAGATAAACTGCAAAGCCCTCATAGTGATTGTCCAAAGCCATAGTTCAAAACAGGAAAGTCCAAGCAATACATTTTCTCTTCTTCAAGCTGGATGTTGAGGTAGGTCAATCTGTTGTGTTCCCTCCCTGAGGACCTGGGGGGGGGGGGGGAAACGGAAGAAAGAAGACGAAAGAAAAGTAGAGTCAGACATAAAGCCTGAGTAAGTCTAGTACTATTTTGTCTATGAATAAAGAACTGGGTATGATAAGTAAAACAGGAAGTGGGCAAACACTATGAACTTGGTTAAGTTACCTAGGGTCGAATATACTATCGTACCCCATGTTAATCTCTGAACCCATATAAACTAGTTTCCAATTTGCACCCCATAATCAGGGTGATGTGATCCATTCAATGATGATCGGCTCCTACTCGCATAGTTACATGTGTCTTACGGCCCCCGATGTCTGTAGTTACCTATGATGGTCCCACCATGGGGTGTATCAAGTCCCATAGTGGCAACCCGACACAACCTTAGAGTGCACAGGTATGCTACTGGTGTCCAGTGCCTTATTTTTCTGCGCCGGAGTGTGTGCACGCCCGTACTCCGTTAGAACCTACACTGCTACACCACCGCCGTCGCTTTTGACCTCTTACAATCAGCCCAGTAATCGTGCCCCACCCTGCCTAGTTTCAGGGTATCCTGATACACCTTTTAGGGTTACTGCTGAAAAGGGTCCCCCGTTACTAGGTTTTCTATCTCTAGCCAACATGCTAAGTTGGTTAAGTGTTTTCTAACCTAACCCCCACCAGTCCGTTTAGTTTAGCATGTTCCATTTTGATTAAGTCTTTAGTCCACTTAATCCTAACAATCCCGACTCAGCCTTAATTGTCTTATTAAGGCCCTGACCTCTCACATTAGACAGGTATTGCTGTGGCTGCCTGTTGCCGGTTGGTTCCGGGCAGTCTTACGCCACAACTCAGTCTAACCTCGGGTCCTTTTTTGGGCTCCATGTTTAACCTCCCACATTGGATAGGTATTGTTGTGACTACTGGACAGCCGGGCGGTTCCGGGCAGGTTTACATCACAACTCAATCCAACCTCGGGTTAAACACATCGTATGTTCTACATTTACATATCTTGTCATTCTTCTTTATTTCTTATATGTAAATATTTGCGGCCCATTATTAAGTCAATGGTGTAAAGGTTACACCACTCATGGGCCCAACCCATACTTGAATTTGGGCCCTTTTTACTTTAGTTTTCATTCATTAAATTAATTTAGCCCAACGTTATTTACCCCCGTTTTTACACGTCCGTTTATGTATATTGGGCTTAGCCTTTTAAAGCCCAATCATGCGAAAGGGGAGGCTTATGGCGTAATTACATACACAAAGAGGGGGAAAGTGAGCGCATGAACTTGCATATGACGTTGGAAATACATACTAGAAACTGGTGTACTTGCATAGAGGTAACATAGGTGACATAAATCAAAGCATGTGAACTTGCATAGGTTTAACTGCAACATGAACCTATATTCTTATTTATGCATAATGTCAAACATAAGCATGGCATAAATATTTCTAGCATAAGCATAGCATAATGTCAAACATGAGCATGGCATAAATACTTCTAGCCTAAACATGGCATAATGTCGAACATAAGCATGGCATAGGTATAGTTAAATTTGTTCATGGCATAAATATAAACAAGTCATGTTCATAAGGTTTCTACATGTTTACAAAGGGGATACTTTATTACTAACACAAAAGCATAGTTCAACTTAATTAGATTTAATCACATAACGATGGTATACTTATGCATAAATATTCCTAATCATGGTGTTTGCTTTTAACTTGCAAAAAGGGATTTTTGTGTCTAACTTAGCCATGTCTCACATATGTCATCATATAATTCTTTTAAACAAGATTGACTTATTCATGGATTTCAATTATGCCAAATACCATTCATAGCCTAGCCATATTCACAAGTTTTGCAAAAGCATGATTTAATACATGGATTATGGTGTCAAAATTCCAACATAGTTTCATATGAGCTATAACAACCAAACTTGCAAATTGATTTATGCACAAAAATATATATCATGATGGCATAATAACAAAGCCTCAAACTTGCATTAATTTCAATCAACTACATACATGTAGCTTCAATCACAGGTCACATAATTTGCGAGTATTCCAAACGTATATTTGCATAGAACTACCGCATGTAGTTCTTTATAATATCCAAACGTATATAAGAACGCACAAATATGAATTTCATTGCCACAATTCAAGCATACATATCTACACAATCATTTGTTCATACCAAAGTAATACTCTACTTACAATGGTTGCGGCGAATTCTCTAATTAAGAGATTGATTCCTTTGTTGAATTGATTAGCTTTAGGTTGCTTTGAATTGCTTTAGGCTTAGAACTTTCTTCCTAACTCTCTCTCTAGTTGGCGGCTATTCTTTGTCGTTCCTCAGCAACATGGCGGCTATAATCTTATTTTGAATGAATAGATTAGGGTTTAGTCTAGGGTTGTTTATATAGAGGTTAGGAATTGATTAGGACCCTTGATGTTGCTAGGTTAGATCATAGCCATTCATTAGGAAGAGAGACCAATAAAAACTTGCCACCTAGCCCTAGTGACAAAGCAGACCACAGAAAATCGGAGGAACACAGACCTGGCCAGCCAGGTTGACTGGGCTCGACCAGGTCGATACCCCTGTCGACAGGGCTGTCAACAGCCCTGTCGACATGGGTAGCCCAGGTCGACAGCCCAGTCGACCTGGGTGGCCCAGGCGGCGCTTTTCTGGCCCAATGGGCCCCACTTCGGAATATTTAATTATTTAATTCTGTTTGAATTTTAAATTTAATTCAAAACTTCCGAAGGCCATATCTTCTTCATACGGACTCCGTTTTTCGAAAACTCGGACTCTATTTCGCGTATTTTTCCGAGACGAACGCAATGGCGTATCCCGTTTCCCTTAGTTCTTTGATTTCAGATTAATTATACTTTAATTTGTTAATTTCACAGTTATAGAATTTTCGGGGTGTTACAAAGGGCGATGCGGAGGCGCTGGAGAGGGAGGATGTGACGAAAAGGAATCTCGCTCGATCCGAACCAGTCGCTAAACCGATCTAGACCGTTCGAAACTCCTGATCGGTTTCGAGAACACGACAAAATAGAACGCAGACGGAAGAACATCTCATTGTATATCACCACAATTCCATCAGATTACAAGAATATACAGAGTATGAATGAATAAATATTACACAGAAAATATCAGAGATTACAATACATTACATAGCAGCGGAAAATAATACAATACACAACTGAAGGAGATATACGGATACAAAGCTTTCCGGATATCGTTCCAGCTGTAAACCAGGATCCTGTGAATATAAATCTGCAAAACCAAAACTACTAGCTGCCCGTATCGAAAATAAGGGCACCCAGAGTTTAGGTTAAAACAATAAACTCCAGGTCAGTCATGGGACTGGTGTGAGAACTAAAAAAGTTATTAACCTTTATTTTTAAAGTTACGTAAATCAAGGGACCACGCCGTATAACACGGAACAGGTTTCCTCCCAAGAATAACGGTGCATAAAACAAAACAACGCAATGCTTTTTGGAAAAATGCAGGTATTATAAGACCCAGGTCCTATCACACAATGCAACGCAAGCCGGGGGATAGGGTTTTCCCTTATAATAGCCAAACATGCTTAATATGTTTAAAACAAATCGTTTGATACTATAATAATTGCATAGTGTATAAAACAAATTCAAATCATAAGTATCAATCATAGACGGCATGGGTACCATATGTCATGTCGCCCTACTAGGCTCTACAAATAAAACCGCAAATGTCACGTATTTGGAAATTGGATTTCCATCTATGAACCGAGGCAAAAGATAGACCTCAACCGATTCGAGACGCTCTAGTCCGCCCCTCAGGATCAGAGCTCGAGTGACCCTTGGATCGTCAGGGTCGGTCCACCGATGTGGATTAAAATGCTTGAACATGCGTTTCCCCGCCCTATGGGCGTAGGTGAGCCAACTAAATGACTCCATCGGACCCGGATCGTCCGATCAAACCGAGGCGCCTCGCAACAGTAATAACCACATAAGTCAAACTCGTCAGGGCGTGTAAAACCACTGACGCCACTTCTAACTAGAAAGAATCGCATGCCCTCCCTGAGGTCTTTCTCCCGTTTTTGGTTCATACCGGGTGTGAAACTCGCGAAGTAAACGTTACACAAAGCTACGCCACAAAGGCCTTGCTTCGATCATCAACCACAAGACTTTGCTATTCAATAGAAGCCTTGATCATATGCCACTTAGGCATGCCACACAGGCAATTCACTCTATGCGTTTGATATCCATCAATGTATAACCCCTGAGCTCGTACGTCTCAGAGAAGGGTGTTAAGCAAGAGAATAAATTCTCCACCTCCAAACAGATATATATTTAATAGAAATCAATCACATAGACTAAAATCCAATGTTAGACACACGGTCCATTTACAAGTCCGTTCTGGGTCTGAACGAAACCGGAGGCACCTAGTACCCCGCATATCCATCGATCTCCAAGTACGTCTGGACGATCACCAACTGTTTCCATCTTCTTGGGTGTACATCCCAATCAAGATCATCAGTAATCACCTAAACGACGGGAAGACCTCCGGTCTTCGACCACCGTCTTCATCTTCGACTTATCGTCGTATTAGTTATTCAGAATGGGATAAACCCGGTCTTTCCGAATAACTCGCGTATATTATAAACAAGTGTTACACAAACACAACATACGCCTCATTCCAATTCATCAGTCACTAACCATAAATTAACAAGAGATAATTCCCCAAATATTAACCCCGAAGGCCGAAACCAACATCAGATCAATATCCAGAAAACCATTCTGCTTAGCTAACCGACAGTTAGTTTCTAAATTTCACATTCATAGGGAAAGGTTCCCATTAATTTTATCAAAGAAAAATTCCTTGAATTTATTCTTTAATCTTCTTTTGAATATCAATTCAACTAGTCGGGATTAACGAACCTTACCGAAGTAATCATTTTTTTTTAATTTCCCAATCCCAACCTATTCATCCCATGAAGTAAAACTGATTATACTTCATATCTAACACCACGGTGTTATCGGTAAATTCAATTACCATTTCACGTTCAAATCTAATTAAAGATTTAACTATCGCCTGGAGCAAAAATGGTGATACTCCATTCTCGATCTTTTCAATTTAATTAAAGATTCTTTAAAACTCCACTTAGTTTTAATCGTTAACTGGGTTAAAGAATCAGTGTCATTTAAAACACGGTTCACGATAAACCCAAATTCACACTCCATTAATTATCGGGTTAAAGAACGAGTGTTATTTAAAACATTGTCCACGATAAACCCAAAAATCAATATCAATTCACTTTATTAAATCTAAATAATAAGATTTAATCTTTTCTCAACTGGGCTTAAGAACAGTGTTAATGAAGACACCATTCACGACAAACCCAAATCACATTTGATATTAAATACAAGGCTCTGAATAGAAAATATATCGGCTTGTATTCAATATCAAATTCTACGACCAACAGATATCGTATTTGAAATAACGATATATATATATATCTATATCTTTCAAATTTCCATAACAACATCTGTATAATCACGAATTCCAACATCGAAATATTCCAAAGATAATCTCGAGTCAACTCCATTCCAATTTAATTATTGGAAATTCTGGTTATATTTCAAAACCATTTTTCAAATTCAATTTATTTATTTAAAAATAAATAGAATTTTAATTCTAGTTCAATACTAGTTCATTTCGATAAAAATCTATTTTTATCTTTTCAAATATGGAGTTTTCATCCCAATTCTTCCCAAATCATTTCTTATGATTTTACACAAATTATTGATATTTTTAATAATTTTATCAAGGCTCATACAGTCGATTTCCATCAACGGCCATCGAACTGCACTTACAGCGACCTTTTTCAAATTTGATTTGGACATAATTCCAAATCCAACCGTTAGATTTCTAATTTCTAATATTCGTTAGAAAGATCTTTTCGATATGAACCCAACGGTTCCGGTTTTAGGAGAATCCGACGGTCGGATCTCTCATAATATCCGTTCGAAGTCAATGGTCGAAATTCGCAAACTGCCGCGGCGCGGCGCGTTCTGTTCAAGCCATTATATTATATATATAATATATATACTATATACTTCATCGATTCCCTTTTTAAAACGTATTTTATAAATCATTTTAAATTCGTTTTCTAAACGATTTCAACTTCTATTTCAATTTCAAATCAAAATTGAATATTACAATATAAATTTGTTTTAAATTCATTTCAAATTGATTTCAATTCAATTTCAGTTTCATTCAAATTTCTTTTCAATTTCAATTTGAATTCAATTCCTTTCGATTTCAATTCGGATTCAATTTTATTCAATTTAATTCGGATTTCAATTCTATTCGAATTTCAGATCATTTCAGTGTATTTCGAATTTCAAATCAATTCAGTTTATTTCGAATTTCAATTCACTTTAAATATAATTCGAATTTCTTTTCAATTTCACTTTGAATTCAATTCCTTTCGATTTCAATTCGAATTCAATTCTTTTCGAAAAATCAGATTTTGAAATCACTTTCGATATTCATTATAAAATGAATAAAATCGATATAAATATCGTTTACGTCAAAATGGCGTCAATCTAATCAATACGGCTTCATATATTCCTATCTACAAATATTCTATTTCAAATATTTCTTTTTTAAATATTTCTATTTTAAAACTGGAATGAAGCCCAATCAATTACCATATAATGTTAATTATATGGATTTTCTACAACACATGTATACAATAACAACGTTGAATAATCAACCATCATCCAAAGTGTATTCTACACTGTATAAGCATCAAATATAAATATTCAATGCTTATAACAGTTTGTCAATCAATCGATCGACATACAACTAAACAATCGGGATTAGTGTATGTCATATATCATCCCAATACCCGTGTGGGGTTTCAAACAATCAAACACAGAATTTATTTGGGCAGTTGGGCGATGTGTAAAATTTATCGTCCCAATCAATATCAGTCAAATGTGTGTATATAAACAAATCGTCCGATTTGTTTATTTTTATTTCATTTCATATACACATTAAAATTTCTATGTTGAATTATAAAATATTTTAACTATATAAATATTTTATTTCATTTCACATCACATCACACAATCAACTACACAGCAAAATCAAACAAACAAGCATACAAGCCGTCCATGGTCTGTGGACGACGGGTGTCGGGTGCTACTAAACACCGTCTGCATCCTAGTATATATATATATATATATATATATATATATATATAACTAGAAAATTAGATTAAAGAGTGAGAAATTCTCACAGAATAGCTAATCTAACGCCACGACTCTTCTTATGTAGAAATCTTCGCCGTTTCTTCTTTCATCACTTTCGTCATCCGTATTCACTACATATACGAAAATCGAATTTTTTACTTCGCTATTCAATATACAAAAATCGAATTTTTACTTCGCTATTCAATATATAAAAATCGAATCTTTACTTCGCTATTCAATATACAAAAATCGAATTTTTACTTCGCTATTCAATATATAAAAATCGAATTTTTACTTCGGTATTCAATATATAAAAATCGAATTTTTACTATGCTATTCAATATATAAAAATCGAATTTTTACTTCGCTATTCAATATATAAAAATCGAATTTTTACTATGCTATTCAATATATAAAAATCGAATATTTACTACGCTATTCAATATATAAAAATCGAATTTTCACTACGCTATTCAATATATAAAAATCGAATTTTTACTTCGCTATTCAATATATAAAAATCGAAATTTTACTTCGCAATTCAATATATAAAAATCATATTTTTACTTCGCTAACATACATATAAAAATATATCCTTTCATACTTTTAAAAATATCGTCTTTCCTTGACTAAAAATATCGTCTTTCCTTGTTAAAAATCACATCTTTTTCTAGTGAAAAATCACCTCTTTTTATCCTAATGTTATACGAGTAAAAATTATATTTTTACACACTAAAAATGGCCACATTATATAATGTTATATATAATTAAAAATATTGATTTCATGTACTAAAAATACAATCTTTCACATTGTAAAAATACGACCTTTTATGTTTAAAAATCATAAATTTAACCTTTGTTTGGAGAGAAAAGGGGGGGAAGGAGTTGCTGTGCGTCGTTGGCGTCGGAGTGGGGGTCATGGATGCCCAGGCGCGGCGGGTTGGAGGTGGGGCCAGGCGACTGGAGGGAGGCGGGGTCTGTGCGTCGGAGGGGTGCTTCCTCGTCTGGGTGGTGGTTCGATTCAGAGGAGGAGGGCGTAGCGCGTAGCGCGAGGTAGAGGTGGAGAGGTCAGAGGGAAGGCAGGGCGGCAAAAAGGGGGGGGCGTAAATCGCGTCGCTCAGGTAGGGGAGTGTCGGCGCGAGGCTGAGGAGGAGGGGGGTGTAAATCGCGCATCGATTAGGAAAGGGGAGGGGGGTCTGGGTGGCTCGCGGCAAGAGGAGGGGAGGGGGGCCCGCGCCTGAGGCGGCGGCGACGATGGAGGGGGGGTCTGGGTAGCTCGACGAGGTTTTTTTTTCCTTTATTTCTGTTGAACGACGGGGGAATGGGGAGGAAGAGAGAGAGAGAGTGAGGGTAAGGGGTTATATATTATTTTATTTTATTTCTATTAAAAGTTGACTTTTTATTCGAAGTCGAAATGAGACCCACCGACTGTCGTCCCTAGCGTTCTACCCCCATTCCGAACACAATGGGATATGTGTCGTAAGCTGTAACAATCCGAAAATCTGGGCCAGTTTAAAAATTTTATTTTGGCGATTTTAGCGAATTTCGATTATTTAAAATGAATTATTTTAAATAATATAGACGAGAAATTTATTTTGAATAGAATTCGAACGTATATATTATATACGCCGTCGTTAGAATATAATTATTTATAAATAATTATAAATGGAATTGAAAATGGCGCGTTAGTTCGATAATTCGATTTCAAACTTCAATTGAATGTACCGGGTGCAAAACAATCCGGATTTTTGTGAAACCAAAAACATTAGGATCTAATTGATAATATCTTTCCAACGAATCCGACAAATTGAGATTTCATAGCGGGAATCAAAAGATATGTCCAGCTGAAAATTCTGAATAGTCGCTATGGAATTCAGGCCCTTAAAAATTAACATTTTGCAAACGACCTCTGATTTCGACGAAACCAGTTTTGTTGGATCCGCAGTGTCAAATTATTGCTAGGTTCCAATTTTCATAATTTTTCGAATCCATATGTGAGCGTGGCAAAGGAAAACGCGTTTGACCAGTTTCAGTGGATTTTAATCGACTGGAAAATGGCCATTTTTCAAACGGTCTCAGAATTTGACGAAACTAGTTTTGTTAGGACCGTATCGTCAATACGAAGCTAGAAAATATTTTTATGGAATTTATAAAGTTAGTATAAATTGCCAGATTAATAAAAACCCCACACGGGTCTATAGATGATAATAAACATGTCTCTCTAGTCTTGTAAGGCACAAAAACGATTGGTAGGGTGACGAGAATTTATTCTCTGGAGTTATTATCTATACATGCTCCCCTATGGACACTAGAATATATCACTATAAATATGTGTATGCTTTTTACGATTTATTGGGTACCAAATACGGCCCAATAAATTTCCAAACCCTTCCCCGTACAAAGGAGGTTATGGCGAAATTTTTCGAAAATTTAGGGTGTTAGTCAAATTTTTGAAGAATTTGAAAATTCTTATAAACTGAAAAGTTGAAGAATGGAAGCCAGATTGAAAGTAGAGTTGGTTAATCAAACCACTTTCGACATTCTTCCTTTTCGGGGACGAAAAGTTTTAAGTCGGGGAGATTGTAATAACCCGGAAAATCTGAACCAGTTTAAAATTTTTAAATAGTCTATTTTAGTGGATTTTAAATATTTAAAATAAATATTTTAAATAAAAACGATGAAAAGTAAGTTTGAATCGATGTTTGAAAATAAATATAATTATTTTAAATTATAAACATGGCCTGAAATGGCGCGGCAGTTTCAAAATTTGAATTCAAACTTTGACTGATTGTACCGGGTGCAAAATAAAATGGTTTTAGTGAAACCAAAAATATTTAAATCTGTTAGTGAATATCTTTCTAACGAATCTAAAAAATCGACGTTTCATAGCGGGAATTAAAAGTTATGGCCAAATGAATTTTCAGAAAGGTCGCTATAGAGAATATATAGCCCTTGAAAATAGACATTTTGCACACGACCTCAGAATTCGACGAAACCACTTTTGTTGGTTCCGGGATGTCAAATTATTTCTAGGTTTCAAATTTCATAATTTTTGAAGTTAATATGTGAGTGTGGCGAAGAAAAATGTGTTTTGGTCAATTATAGTTATATTGGATCGACCAGAAAATGACCATTTTTCAAACGGTCTCAGAATTCGATGAAACTAGTTTTGTTGGGACCGTATCGTTAAAATATAGCTGGGTTTATTTTTTGGGATTTTTAGAATCAGAGTGTGGCCCCGGCAAGTTGAAATGTACGTTCAAATCAAATATTGAATGTTTTATAGTTTAATTTGAAGGAAACTGGTTAAAACAGTCGAATGGGCCTTCGAAACATATCCCATTGTGTTCGGAATGGGGGTATTTAGCAGGGAACGACAGTCGTTGGGTTTGGATTGGAGTTCGTATGAGATAAGGGTATTTTAAAAATTTTAAAATATATAAAAAAATAAAAAAATCTTATTGGCCCATTCATCTTCTCTCTCCCCGCTTTCTCCCTCTCCCTCCCCCGATCGACGACGAAACTCATTCCTCCCTTCCCGACCATTTTCTGATCAAACCACGCATCGATAGCCTTCGACCCAGTTGAGCTTTTTGAAGAGCTCCCCTCAAGCTTCAAATCCATACCTGCCACTCCCCCTGCCATCGCTCCACAGTCGAGATTTACCGCCATGAAGTTGAAGACTTCACTTCGCCGCCGCCGCTACAGTGGATCGAACGCCACCGCACCCCCCTAAGCGCCTGCGCCTTTCCAGGCTCTCCAAGGGGGCGCTGGCCGATCGTCACCAAACTTGACGGATTGCACGAAAAACGGGACTCTAGTTTTGAACAAATTCAGAAAGGTATCGGCTTGTTTATTTTGAACTGATTTTAACACTTAAAAGTGTTGCAAACTTGTAAAAATCATATCTTTTTCGTTTGTGGTCGAAATTCAGTGAATCAAGAGACGCCGGGACCGTGAGGACGTCTTATACATTTTAGAAGAGACCACATATTTTTCTAAGTCTTCTGCAATTTTTGGTGGAGTGGAACCCAATGTGAGATTTCAGCATTATAAACGATACGGAAACGACGATGTATAAATTATATAGTCGATGTATGAGTTATATAAGTGTTGTACACCTCATGTATAAGCGTTGTATAAGTTGTATGTTCGATGTATAAGTTATATATGCGTTGTAAAAATTATATATGCAATGAAATGACATTGAAATGAATTGAAGTGAATTGAAATATATTTATATACGTATATATATATATATATATATATATATATATATATATAATCCCCTCGTCCACAGACCATGGATATTTATTGGTTGTGATATTGTTTGGATTATTTGGTTGATGTGCAATTTGGTGAATAATGTGAATGGTTGATAGAATAGATTGTGGTTGAAATATACCCATATGTGGTTGAAAATAAATTTAGAATAGGTTGTGGAAATGAAAGAAAACATGCTCGCCTGCGTGCGAATTAGATGCATGAAATCCCCATTGTCAAAAACCGCAAGCTTTTAAGGTAGAGCGAGGAGTCGTACATCGATACGGTCCCGGTTTTAACTACCTTGCCGTTATGCTGCCAAAATTTTCTGAAATAATTTTGTGTTTGATTTATTTTCATGTGTTGAAACTATATTCATGTGTTGAATAGAAATTCATGTGTTGATTTACATTCATGTTTTGAAATAAATTGTTTTATAATAAAAATCACATTTTTATCACCTATTTGAACTATATAAAATAATAGTCTTTTGAAATAAATTGTTTTATAATAAAAATCACATTTTTATCACCTCTTTGAACTATATAAAATAATCGTGTTTTGAGATAAAAAAATTTATAATAAAAATCACATTTTTATCACCTGTTTGAACTATATAAAATAATCGTGTTTTGAGATAAATTGTTTTATAATAGAAATCACATTTTTATCACCTATTTGAACTATATAATATAATCGTGTTTTGAGATAAATTGTTTGATAATAAAAATCACATTTTTATCACCTGTTTGAACTATATAAAATAATCGTGCTTTGAAATAAATTGTTTTATAATAAAAATCACATTTTTATCATCTATGTGAACTATATAAAATAGTCGTGTTTTGAAATAAATTGTTTTACAATAAAAATCACATTTTTATTATATACATGAATTGTTAAAAATAATGATGTGTTGAAATATATATTTGTAGGATAAAAATATCATTTTTATCAAACTTATGAAACGAATATGGTTTTGAAATCGAAGAATCGATTATATATATATATATTTATATATGTATATAATTAAAATAAATCGAATAATGAAGCTATAGTTCGTATTTTGAAACCGTGATTTCAAGCGATTATTGCGGGAGATCCGACCATCTGATTTTCCCGAAACCACAACCGTTGGGTTCGCCTTGGAAATACCTTTCTAACGGCACGAACTTTGTAAAGATCCAACGGTTGGATTGTCTGGAATGTTTAATTCAAATCTGAAGAAAAACAGCGCCAGAATCGATTATAATTATATATATAATTATAATTAAAATAAATCGAATAACGACGTTGTAGTTCGAAATTTGAAATCGAAACTTCAAACGATTGTGCCGAGAGATCCGACCGTCGGATTTTTCCAAAACTGAAACTGTTGGATTCGTTTTGAAAAGATCTTTCTAATGATATAAAATTTGCGAAGATCCAATGGTTAGATTTTCAGATATGTGTAAATCAAATCTGAAGAAAAACAGCGCCACGGCCGCGTTATGGCCTAAAGCGTCGTTTGAATGAATTGGCTATTTTTAAATAAATAAAAATAGCGATAAATCGAGATAAAATATTATAAACGATCTGCAATGGAAATAAACTGAATTTGCTCGGTTTATTAGACCTTTGATGGTTGAATGTGTTTGGCGTGAAAAATACCATTAATGAACTGAATCATTGATGTCGAATAATTTAACCATTGAAATAAATTGATTTGAAATTCTGAATATACGTGAATTATTTGAAAAGGCCGAGTTAATTCTCATTTCAAATAATTGATCGACGAGTAAAAGTTGAAGATATGAAGACGGTGCAAGACCGATGATCTTCACGTCGAATGGAGGGGTGCTACTGATGCTCATGATGGCGGTAGCTACCTTGAAGGGGCTGAAGTAGTAGCCGTCCGGACGTACGTGTTGATTGTGCAAATGTGCGAGTAATCAAGATCCTCCGGTTTCATTCAGACCCAAAATGGACTTGTAATTGGACTGTGTGTCTGACATTGGATTTCATTCTGTGTGATTGATAGACGTCAGTTGCATGGCGTGAATTGCCTGTATGGCATACTGAGATGCAGTGATCAAAGCTTTTGTTGAAAAGTAGAGCTTTGTGGTTGATGATCAAAGCATGGTTTTGAATAATTAGCTTTGTGTTTAGCGTTGTTTCGCGAGCCTCACACCCCGGTATGAGCCAGAAACGGGAGAGGACTACAGGGAGGACCTGCGTTTCTTTCTAGCTGGGAGTGGTGTCAGATTTTACACGGCCTGACATTTTACTTATGTGGATGATGGATTGCGAGGCGCCTCGGTAGATCTGTCTCTTCGGAGCCGATGTTTGGTAGGATATGGCCAATTTACTCCCCATAGGGTGGGGAAACGCAGTGTTCAGGCATTTAAATCCACATCGGTGGACCGGCCCGGACGATCCAAGGGATTGACTGAGTACTTGCCCTAAGGCTCGGGCTAGAGAGTATCGAAGCGGTAAGGACGATCCCTGAACTTGGCTCATAACGAAAATCCAATTTCCAAATACGACATCGTGCGGTTTTGATTGTGTGTATATATATATATATATATATATATATATATATATGGCGACATGATATATGGTACCCATGCCGTCTATGATTGATAGTTATGATTGAAATTGTTTTTAAAACATGTAAACACTAGCAATAATATCAAATGATTTGTTTTGCTCGTATCAAGCATATTTTGGCCATTATAAGGTAAAACTCTATCCTTCGGTTTGTGTTGCATTGTGTGATGGGACCTGAGTCTTATAATGGCTTCATTTTTATAAAAAGCATTGTGAGGTTAAAAAGATTTACTTGTTTTAAAGCACTGGCAATCACTGGAGTAAACCCGTTCCGTGAAAGTGGCGTGGTCCTGTGATTGGCCATAATGTAAAATTAGTAAAAGTAGATTTCTCATACCAGTCCCATGACTGACTCGTAGTTTGTTTCACTTGCAAACTCGGGTGCCCCTATTTCTACATGAGCAGCCTTGTATTCAGGTTTTAATTGGCTCTTTTTGGACAGCCGGAGCTGAAGATGGATTCTATCATTTATCTCTTTTTATGCTATTCAGCTTCTATTGTACTTATTATGCTTGTTTCCGCTGTAGACATTTATGTATAGCTGAGCTATACTTGTACTAAGTATGATCCTGTATACTGTGTAACTCTGATGTTTATATTTAACTAGTATATTCTGTTGTACATTATCTGGTGTATTTATTTATTTCTTTTCTGCTGTTATTTGTTTAGGTGTTATATTCCAAAGATTACCCTTGCCTTCGTGTTACGGGGTTTGGGTCGTCACATTAGTTCAATAATTTAATGAGGATAGTTAACGGTAAACCAAACCATGTTTAATCAGATAAAAGGTTAAAGGATGATTATAACAAATGGGATTATTTAAATTAATCAGTTTTGTGATTAATTTAAATGGGAAGATAAATTAAGATTTGATTTACGAGATAACCATATTAGGAGTTGACTAATTTAACTGTGTTGAACAAAATGGATTTATTAAATTAATTTATATTTATGTAATGGAGATGATAATTGGGTAAGTAAAACATATTTTCAAAATGTGAAATTTGATTACCATTCAACAATAATCAAATTGGAACTAAAAAGGAAATAAAAAGGGGCTTGATGGTATGTAATGATATCCCTTGTAATGACCCGCATTTTAAGCTGTATAATAATTAATTTATTTAATTATTTAAACGGTGATTAAAAGGATTTAATAATCGTGGAATTAAATAATGGTGAACATTTATTTTAAATAATAAATTAAATAATATATTCAATCCTGAAATAATCAGAGTTGGCTGAAAAGGGCAATATGGTGTGAACTGTACATCTATGGTATTTAATTCAGTTTATAATTGAATTAGAATAACGAATATATTATTTGAACAACAGTTTGAACGTAGAGTTATAATATAATTAAAATCGAGCTCGAAATGGCGCTGTAGTTCGTAAATTGGCGATTCGAACTTCAACTAAATGTACAGGGTTCGTTTTTAATCGAATTTCTGTGAAACAAGAAACGTGTGGAGCTGGTTGAGTATATCTTTCTAGTGGGAGAGAAAAATCGGGATTTTGTCGTTTAGATTTTGATTTATGTCCAAATCAAATTTTAGAAAAGTCGTTGTGGAATTCCTTTATAATTTATAAAGGGATTATTTATATTTTAAAAAGGAATTTCAATATAAATCGAATATCGTGTTGACCCAGATGTGAATAACGAGTTAGAAATTCATATAGGAATATTCTAGAGCTGTAGGGTATTGCACTGTGAATATATATGATAATATTTATTTATAAATATTTAATTTAATTATATTTAAATATATTTATATATATAAATGGGTCATTCAGAGCTTTAAAAATAACCACTTTTGCAAACGAAGTCGGAATTCGACGAAGCTAATTTTGTTGTATCCGCAATATTAAATTATTGCAATATGTCAAGTTTCGTGATTTTTAGAGTCACTGTGTGGTCGTACGGATTTTTAGAATGAAAAACAATCAGTATTTTGATAGTTAAAAATACGCTGTGTGAGCATACGAAGTCAGAATTCGACGAAACAAGTTTCGTTGGGACCGTAATGTCGAACTCTAGTGGCATGTCAATTTTCGTGATTTTAGGAGATCGTATGTGGTCGCTGGGATTTTTAGAAGGCAGATATAAGGAGAAAATCGAGAAAATAAACTATAAAAATCAAATTCAAAATATCCCCTCTATTTTCTGTGATCCCGCACAGGCCACGCGGCCTTCGTTCTCAACCACAAACGCTACCAACCAATACACAGTATATATATACGGCATAAACCGAACACAGCAAGAGAAAAATCCAAAGTGTAAAATCAAAATAAATTCCCAAAAAAACCTATAAATTGAAATAGCTGTGCATACGAACTTCTCTTGAGTTGCTCGTCACATCCATATGGGTTTTACTTGGTTCGATGTTAGTTTGGGTACGTTGGTTTGCTGAACTACGATTTAGGGTTCATGTATTCGGGAGATGGAAGCATCGAATCCTGTTTTGAAGGGCGTACGAGTGTCTGTGGTGTTCTGTAGCATCAAATGGTGGAAATTGGTGGAATTCAAAGTACAAAGATGTCGCGGTTTTTACCTGGGTACAACGAACAAGGGCTTCGAACGGAAATGGAGGATGAGATCTGAGTTCGATGATGAGGGTATGGAGTGAAAGAGTAGTCGACAAGATGATTTATCGTGCTTTTTGTTTGATTTTACAAGGAGTAAGGGAGGGAGGAAGATGGATTTAAGTTTCGAAAATGGTGGAGGGGTTGTTGTAGAGGATTTCGGTTTTCACGATTTGGGGAGGAAGGAAAAAACACGGGTCTTGGGTTTTAAATATGAAGATGGTCCATAATTCAAGGTGAAAGCCCAATTTAAAATGAGTTAAGTTATTTTTAAATATAAATTAGTGTTTAACTTGTAAATCTAATATCTGGGTCATATGTTATCGGAATTGGACGAAACTGGATCCATTGGGATCGTATGAACGGGAGCTACACGCTGGAACTGACTGGGAGTGGAGTCGAGCTCGTTTGAATTTATGGAGAAATAAATTGTTTGTGTAAGAACCCGTAACTTACCCGATAAGGAAACAGCGGATACTTTGAGAACAACACACAAAAGAACACAGACGGAAGAACATTTCATTGCTTATTACAACAAATCATCAGAATACAAGAATATACAGAGTATTAACAAATAAAACACATTCGATAAATATCAGAGCTTACAATAACATTACATAGCACCGGAAAATAATACAAAACACAACTGAAGGAGATATACGGATATAAAGCTTTCCGGATATCGTTCCAGCTGTAAACCAGGTTCCTGTGGATATAAATCTGCAAAACCAAAACTACTAGCTGCCCGTGTCAAAATAAGGGCACCCAAAGTTTAGGTTAAAATAATAAACTCCAGGTCAGTCATGTGACTGGTGTGAGAACTAAAATAGTTATAAATCTTTGTTTTAAAGTTGGGTAAATCAAGGGACCACGCCGTATAACACGGAACGGGTTTCCTCCCAAGAATACCAATGCATAAAACAACAGCGCGATGCTAAATAAAGAAAATTGAAGCTATTATAAGACCTAGGTCCCATCACACAATGCAACGCAAGCCGGAGGATAGGGTTTTCCCTTATAATAGCCAAAGCATGCTTGATAAGTTTAAAACAAATCATTTGATAATATAATATGTGTATAGTGTTTAAAACAATTTCAATCATAAGTATCAATCATAGACGGCATGGGTACCATATATCATGTCGCCATACTAGTTCTACAATTAAAACCGCTAAATCATGTATTTGGAAATTGGATTTCCATCAATGAAACGAGGCAAAAGATAGTCCTCACCTGCTTCGAGACTCTCTAGCCCGAGCCTCAGGGTCAGAGCGCATCGACCCTTGGATCGTCAGGGCCGGTCCACACGGAGTGGATTAAAATGCATGAATATGCGTTTCCCCGCCCTTTGGGGCGTAAATGAGTCCACTGACTCCATCGGTTCGAGAACGACCGATGTATCCGAGGCGCCTCGCAACTGCAACAACCACACAGGTGAAAGTATTTAAATGTCAGGGCTGGTAGGTCACTGACACCACCCTAGCTAGAGGGAAACGCATGCCCTCCCTGATGTCCTCTCCCATTTCTAGTTCACAACCGGGGTGTGAAGCTCGCGAATTAACGCTACACAAAGCTACGCCACAAAGGCCATGCTTTGATCATCAACCACAAGAATCTGCTTTTCAACAGAAGCCTTGATCATTTGTGTAACACCCCATAATTCTGTAACGCTAAGATTCACAAATCAAGGCAGAATTAAAAGTTAAATTCAAAATTAAGGGAAACCGGCTGCGCCATTGCGTTCGTCTCGGAATTCTGCATGAAAAAGAGTCCGATTTTGCGTAAATCGGAGTCCGTATGAGGAAGATATGGCCTCGGGAAGTTTCAGCAATGTTCAAATTTCAAAACAGACTCAGAAGCAGGTCGACTGAGGAGTCGACTAGCTAGTTGACCCCCCCCAGGTCGACTGGGGAGTCGACTGGGTAGTCGACCCCCCCCACAGGTCAACTGGGTAGTCGACCCCCCTCGCTTTTTCCAGCTTTCTGAACCTGATTCGTTTCTCTGTATCCGGACGCCATTCTGACCAGATTCGTTGACTTCTATACTATATAAACAGCCCTGGTCTCCTTCTCTATTCACAATTCTCCTCTACCCTTATGCTGCAAAGATTCTTGGTATACATGGCTTCTCCTCCTCCTCTAAATTAAATAAATAAAATAATATGTAAAATAAATCAAGACGAGGAGATGCTACTCAAGACTTTCAAGAAGGAGTTCAAGTCAAGCTAGAATTGCAAGTGACGATTCAAACGACTGCAACGACTGTTTTTCTATGAATCATAGCAACGCCGTCATTCTGTTCTAATCTAATATCTGTAAGTCAGTTATTTTTAGATTTGAACGTTTCTCTCTGTTCGTGACATGGATTAAAGGAATAAAAGAATATGCCAAATCTTTCTATTCAAATCTGTGCCTACATCTTTGGACCTAATTAAGAACTGTTCTGATTCGATGACCAATTAGGCCTTGCCTATGGCTATGAACATTGCCTATGACTATGAACATTGCCTATGGCTATGAACATTGCCTGTGGCTATGAACATTGCCTATGGCTATGAACAATGCCTATAACTATGACTGTGACTATAAGGATTATTTCCTTGACCAAGCCTATGCCTTTGATTAGAAAACATAAACTATTGCCTATGACATAACAAGGACATCTGTGATTAAACCCCTATGATTCAGGACTAGGAAAGTGTTGCTTAAGTTTTTTGATGGTGAAATTGTGTCTAAACCTGATTTTTTTTCTATTCTGTCTATTCCTGGTTTTCTTTGGTTTTAGACCTTGGGAATTTACCTATTAAGTTAGGTCTACCCATGTTCTTGAACCTACGTCTCTATTCTGTCTATTCTTGGTTTTCTTTGGTTTTAGACCTTAGGAATTTACCTATTAAGTTAGGTCTACCCATGTTCTTGAACCGACGTCATTATTCAACCCTTTTTATGCCAGTTATTATGTCTATCTTTTGCATAGCATCTTTGGTTCATTCCCTATTTTATACGAATCTAGATTTATCTATAATCTAGACTGAATCATGATTATACGAACGGTGGGAATATGATTTGGGAAAAATATGAAACTTACTAGAAACATAGTTATAAACTAGGAAATTGGCATAAATTGGGAACATGTATTATGGCATGTTCATAGGAATGCAAATTGGATAAATTTGACATGAACTATAGATTGTGCAACCTGAATCTAGTACCGACGTGTAAATCTAGCATTTACATGAATAGTGAACTGGAGTAATAAGTCTAGTTTGACATGAATTAGAATGTTAAATCAGAATTGGATTAGCTAATTTGGCATATTAACATAAATTTGAAATTGGCCATAATTGGGAGTAATTGTCAGGTTTAGCAAAATCATGGTTAGTGACACTTAATTTGGTATAGTTTACATACCAAAAAGCATAAACACGATTTAGAGGGGGAAATGGGCCATAAGAATAAATGTAGACAATTTACATTAAAAAGAGTAATTGGAAAATAAGTAAATTAGGATTAATTTACTTATAGAATTTGTCCTAAATGAGGAAAGGAAAATTTAGACAAATTAAAGGTTTCTTAACGACATTTCTTTTAATAACACACCAGAAAGTTCTAGGGTGACAGAGAGGGTAGTGTCTAGGCTTGAGTTTGGAAAATACAAGTTTCCTGCTCTCCCTGGCTATCCCTAACTGATCCGACGGACGGGATGGTTACTTTCAAAACCTGATTTGAAAATTAATCAAAACCCTTTGAACTCAGAAAACACGAATATGCCTAACCCGAGGTTAGACTGAGTTGCGATGTAAACCTGCCCAGAACAAACCGGCACATCCAGTATTCGAAACAATATCTGTCTAATGTGAGTGGTCGCGGCTTTAATCCATTTAATTAAAGCTAGGACGAGAATGGTAGGGTTAAGTTAACTAAGACACTTAATCAATTCAACAAGATAACCAAACCAATGGGAGGGGTTAGGTTCATACAGACACTTAACACAGTTAATCTAGAATGGGAGGGTTAAGTCCATAGGAACACTTAACCAACTTAACACAGTCAAGCTAGAATGGGAGGGTTAAGGCCATAGGAACACTTAACCAACTTAACACAGTCAAGCTAGAATGGGAGGGCTAAGTCCATAGGGACACTTAACCAACTTAACATGGAAACACGATAAAGTTTGTAGGGGTTAAGTAAATAAGAAAACACTTAGCCAAATTAACATGTTAACTAGACTAGAAGGTGGGGTTAAGTAAGGATAATACACTTTGCCATATTAACATGTTAACTAGACTAGAGGTTGGGGTTAAGTAAATACACTTAGCCAATTTGATATGTAAGCTGGGCTAGACCGTAGGGTTAGGTATGCTTGAGCACTTAACCATCAGGTTGTGATAAAGGAATAGGTTTAAGTCTAAAACATGAAGGGATAATACTTAACCATTAATAATACCATGTCAGTTAAAACAGACGGGCAAGGAACACTTAACCAATACAGGATGAATGGGTAGGGTTAAGTAATAAGAAATACTTAACCAATATAACTTGGTTTGGGATGGGGTTAAGTCAACATGAATTACTGATAACACTTAACCAGTTTAACAGAATAAATGAAGAGGGTTAAGTTAGCTTGAATTGACTGATGAAACTTAACCAATCCAGATTGACGGAAAAGAGAACTAAGTAGTAATTCTTAGTAAAACACGGGAAGGAGCGAATGTCCGTCTGAATAAAAAGGAGGCTCCAACGAATTGGGTTACGAAGCCCGAGGCTTCGAGGGGATGTGAGGGTACTCTTGGTATCCCTCTGTGAGGCTGCAGATGATCCTCCTGGGCTCACAGAGGTTAAGGTCTACGTAGAAGAACCAGGAGTATGCCTTGGTTGCAATATATGGAAACCTAAAGACTAGGATGGACCAGCGCGATTCGGCGAGAAAACGGTAGCCCTGTGATAGCAACTCGTCGTCTACCATCCATCTTGAGTCAGTCGAGATACGTGGAGCGGAAAGGCGGAGAACTCCAAAAGACCATAACTGCTATCTAGTTATGGGTGAGGATGGCCATAGGATAGTGGGGCACTAGGGGCCTGCCTATAGTTCTCATTTTTCAATGTGTGCCTTTCATTAGTTTAGGGAGGGGTCAAGTGGGACCATAGCCACAAGAATAAAAACATACCTTAGCATCTGCATTGGCAGATATCTGAAAGCTCCCGACCGAGTTCTGTATTCCTTGATTTGCCCTACCACAGGACTCGGACTGCACATTACAGGACATGTGCATCTAGACAAGCGATAACGGTTTGCGATACATGCGTAGGGAAGTATAGGAACATATACCACTCTAGGTAGTGTGTCCTAGACTTGGGGGCATCAATTGAACTAGGGGGCGTAATCCCTGAATCCGAGAAGCGTTCAGCAGATAGCGTAAACCCTAGTTGAAACTAGGAAGTACTTGATAGAAAACCCTAGATTAAATCCAGGTAACAAATAATAAATGTATGCCTGAAGGCAATGGAAACTACAGGGATTGGGATCACGTTATCGTTACTAGTTGGGACACTAGTTAGGCGGTGCAGAGATATAGAAACCAGTATAACAAGGAAATAGCGAAGCGGCGAAAGTATTAGAGCATATCCAGTTAATATTATCTCAGCATATCTTGTGTTAATCTTGTTTAGTCTTGCCAACCCTATCATCATGGTGTTATCTTGTATTCAGTTAATTCATGTCGTTTTGTTGTTCCATGTTCATATAGTAGAAGTTACTGAACTTACTCAGGCTTTATGTCTGATTCTGTTTTCGTTTCGTCTTCTTTTCTTCCGTTCCCCCCCTCCTAGGTAGTAAAGGAGGGAATAGTATAGCTCAGGTTAAGTTGGACTGTCACTCTTTCCCAGCTTGAAGATTTGTCGAAGTTTGCATGGATTCTCTTTTCAGATGCTATGGTTGGCTCTTGCTAAAATTGGGGAATATAAATGTTGTTTTATGCTTCTTTATTTTGTAAGACAGATGATACCCTGATATTGTAAAGAAATCATTGTACAAACTATTTTACCAATAAAGCAAAGTTTTATTTTCCGCTGTTTAATTTCTGTCTATCTTGTAATTTATCTGCATCTTTTATGCTAAATGCTCCACATACCTTAGTGCATTCGCTTTGTGAGTGACACTAACGGACGTGGGGTGTTACACGTGGTATCAGAGCTGAAGGTTACCGGATCAGATAAAAGATTTGAAAAATTATTTTCAAACAGTTTTCAAAGAAGCATTTTTAAAAGAAAAGATTTGTTTTAAAGGCATATTCGCCAAAAAGCGACACGCACTATCTTCTCTTCCTCTGTTTGAATCCTTGTCTCCTTCTTTCTTGAGTCTCTGGGGGCTCCTGGCTTTCTTGGAGGTAACCTCATCGAAGGGCAAAGTTGTACCCGACTTCCATCTATAACCGTAGTAGTTCCACCTACGGTTAGTTTTCTTTCAAGCTTAGTAGGGTTTTCTGTACGTTGGAAGCAGCTTTCGAGAGATTTGTCAACATGACTACACACGGTAGGAGATGAGGAGTTTGGCTAGGGAGCACAACCCTAGGATGAGGAATTCATGGATGTAGATTTAGCTCACGAAGGAGGAAGAAATTATAAAACCTAAGACAAGAGGAAGTATCTTTACTAGGGTATAATAGGGCATATAATTAAGGACAAGGGCAAGAATGAGGAACAAGATTTTCAGAAGGGCAAGTACATACTTTCACCACCAAGCACACCTAGAAGAAAGGAAGTAAAGTTCTGTTGGAAGAGTTTAGTTTTCTGTCCGTACTCTTTCAGTTTTAGCGCTTTGCATTTGTTCATATTCACTTCCATAGTTGAGTCTCTGCACCATAGTACTTGTATAGTAGAAAGATCCCACTAGAATCTCAAATCCAGTTGGTGGTCCGACCAGTTTATTTTTGGTTAGTAGGGATTTGAGAATAGCTATCGAGTTTGCTTATATCATCTCACGTAGATCGTCTAAATTCGGAGGAGATATTCCTTGGGTGCTTGTCTGATATTGATTTAGGCCTTTGGTGTTTGTACTTGAGGAATGTTGAGATCGACTAGGATGGTTTTGCGTGAGAGATGAATAGTTGTGGCAGGCACTCCAAAAGCACGTAGCAACCTTTCGACCCTTATAGTTATGGCATGGCGGATAAGAGGAAGACCTCTAATCATCTTAGTGCGTATACTTAGTACCGTGATTGACATCTGTTTATTTTGGAAATGGAGGTCAGAAACTTCACAATCGTGAAGTTAAATTAGTTAAGATACAATGGAGTAAAGCTCAAGAAGGCTAGATACTAGCAACATACCCTTAAGGGTGCATCCTTGATTTCTTGGTTTAGGAGCTTTACGCATAATTGTTTCTCTCTTTCCAAAGTGTATCCTCTAGGTCGTATCTTCGATCCTTAGGAAGAAGCCAATGGATGTAAACATGTGTTTGAAACATGTTATGGTTGATGGTTGCAAGTGGTTGCTAATGGATGCTCGTGGATGAATATGCATACGTAATAGGCACTAGATCAGTTCGGACGCTTTCATATTGCATTACAGATATGTATTTGTTTGTAAGTTGAACTTGATATGATTATCATATGGATGTTGCATATGGATGAATGGCTATGCACACATGTAATATTCACATAACTAGGTATGCTTGCATACATGATTGGACGCATGGCACTGACATGATTCGCATTAAGGAGTTCAACTGAATCAGTAGACCACCTGATTTTGCATTAGATAAAGACATATACACACACTATGCATAAATACATGAAAGCATTAGAAATCTTTTAAGGACAGTGAATGCCTGTGATTGGATGGTTGAGTAGATGAGTGATTGGATGGTAGGACACATTCTTCCTAACTTGAAGATTTCGGGGACGAAATCCTTTTAAGTGGGGGAGAATGTAACACCCCGTAATTCTGTAACGCTAAGATTCACAAATCAAGGAAGAATTAAAAGTTAAAATCAAAATTAAGGGCAACGGGCTGCGCCATTGCGTTCGTCTCGGAATTCTGCATGAAAACGAGTCCGAGTTTGCGTAAATAGGAGTCCGTATGAGGAAGATATGGCCTCGGGAAGTTTCAGCAAAGTTCAAATTTCAAAACAGACTCAGAAGCAGGTCGACTGGGTAGTCGAACCCCCCCCCAGGTCGACTGGGGAGTCGACTGGGTAGTCGACCCCCTCCCCAGGTCGATTGGGTAGTCCCCCCCTGCTTTTTCCAGCTTTCTGAACCTGATTCGTTTCTCTGTATCCGGACGCCATTCTGACCATATTCATTGACTTCTACACTATATAAACAGCCCTAGTCTCCTTCTCTATTCACAATTCTCCTCTACCCTTATGCTGCAAAGATTCTTGGTAGACATGGCTTCTCCTCCTCCTTTAAATTAAATAAATAAAATAATATGTAAAATAAATCAAGATGAGGAGTTGCTGCTCAAGACTTTCAAGAAGGAGTTCAAGTCAAGCTAGAATTGCAAGTGACGATTCAAACGACTGCAACGACTGTTTTTCTACGAATCATAGCAACGCCATCTTTCTGTTCTAATCTAATCTCTATAAGTCAGTTATTTTTAGATTTGAACGTTTCTTTCTGTTCGTGACGTGAATTAAAGGAATAAAAGAATATGCCAAATCTTTCTATTCAAATCTGTGCCTACATCTTTGGACCTAATTAAGAACTGTTCTGATTCGATGACCAATTAGGCCTTGCCTATGACTATAAACATTGCCTATGACTATGAACATTTCCTATGACTATGAACATTGCCTATGGCTATGAACATTGCCTATAACTATGACTGTGACTATAAGGATTATTTCCTTGACTAAGCCTATGCCTTTGATTAGAAAACATAAACTATTGCCTATGACATAACAAGGACATCTGTGATTAAACCCCTATGATTCCTGACTAGGAAAGTGTTGCTTAAGTTTTGTGACGGTAAAATTGGGTCTAAACCTGATTTTTTTTTTCTATTCTGTCTATTCCTGGTTTTCTTTGGTTTTAGGCCTTAGGAATTTACCTATTAAGTTTGGTCTACCCATGTTCTTGAACCTACGTCTCTATTCTGTCTATTCTTGGTTTTCTTTGGTTTTAGACCTTGGGAATTTACCTATTAAGTTAGGTCTACCCATGTTCTTGAACCAACATCGTTATTCAACCCTTTTTATGCCAGTTATTATTTCTATCTTTTGCATAGCATCTTTGGTTCATTCCCTATTTTCTACGAATCTAGATTTATCTATAATCTAGATTGAATCACGATTATACAAACGGTGGGAATACGATTTGGGCAAAATAAGAAACTTACTAGAAACATAGTTATAAACTAGGAAATTGGCATAAATTGGGAACATGTATTATGGCATGTTCATAGGAATGCAAATTGGATAAATTTGACATGAACTATAGATTGTGTAACCTGAATCTAGTATCGACGTGTAAATCTAGCATTTACATAAATAGTGAACTAGAGTAATAAGTCTAGTTTGACATGAATTAGAATGTTAAATCAGAATTGGATTATCTAATTTGGCATATTAACATAAATTTGAAATTGGCCATAATTGGGAGTAATTGTCAGGTTTAGCAAAATCATGGTTAGTGACACTTAATTTGGTATAGTTTATATACCAAAAAGCATAAACACGATTTAGAGGGGGAAATGGGCCATAAGAATAAATGTAGACAATTTACATTAAAAAGAGTAATTGGAAAATAAGTAAATTAGGATTAATTTACTTAGAGAATTTGTCCTAAATGAGGAAAGGCAAATTTAGACAAATTAAAGGTTTCTTAACGACATCTCTTTTAATAACACACCAGAAAGTTCTAGGGTGACAGAGAGGATAGTGTCTAGGCTTGAGTTTGGAAAATACAAGTTTCCTGCTCTCCCTGGCTATCCCTAACTGATCCGACGGACGGGATGGTTACTTTCAAAAACCTGATTTGAAAATTAATCAAAACCCTTTGAACTTAGAAAACACGAATATCCTTAACCCGAGGTTAGACTGAGTTGCGATGTAAACCTGCCCGGAACCAACAGGCACATCCAGTATTCGCAACAATATCTGTCTAATGTGAGTGGTCGCGGCTTTAATCCATTTAATTAAAGCTAGGACGAGAATGGTAGGGTTAAGTTAACTAAGACACATAACCAATTCAACAAGATAACCAAACCAATGGGTGGGGTTAGGTTCATACAGACACTTAACATAGTTAAGCTAGAATGGGAGGGTTAAGTCCATAGGAACACTTAACCAACTTAACACAGTCAAGCTAGAATGGGAGGGTTAAGTCCATAGGAACACTTAACCAACTTAACACTTAACCAACTTAACACAGTCAAGCTAGAATGGGAGGGCTAAGTCCATAGGGACACTTAACCAACTTAACATGGAAACAAGATAAAATTTGTAGGGGTTAAGTAACTAAGAAAACACTTAGCCAAATTAACATGTTAACTAGACTAGAAGGTGGGGTTAAGTAAGGATAATACACTTAGCCAAATTAACATGTTAACTAGACTAGAGGTTGGGGTTAAGTAAATACACTTAGCCAATTTGATATGTTAGCTGGGCTAGACCATAGGGTTAGGTAAGCTTGAACACTTAACCATCAGATTGTGATAAAGGAATAGGGTTAAGTCTAAAACATGAAGGGATAATACTTGACCATTAATAATAACATGTCAGTTAAAACAGACGGGCAAGGAACACTGAACCAATATATGATGAATGGGTAGGGTTAAGTAATAAGAAATACTTAACCAATATAACTTAGTTTGGGATGGGGTTAAGTCAGCATGAATTACTGATAACACTTAACCAGTTTAACAGAATAAATGAAGAGGGTTAAATTAGGTTGAATTGACTGATGACACTTAACCAATCCAGATTGACGGGAAAGAGAACTAAGTAGTAATTCTTAGTAAAACACGGGAAGGATCGAATGTCCGTCTGAATAAAAAGGAGGCTACTACGAATTGGGTTACGAAGCCCGAGGCTTCGAGGGGATGTGAGGGTACTCTTGGTATCACTCTGTGAGGCTGCAGATGATCCTCCTGGGCTCACAGAGGTTAAGGTCTGCGTAGAAGAACCAGGATTATGCCTTGGTTGCAATATATGGAAACCTAAAGACTAGGATGGACCAGCGCGATTCGGCGAGAAAACGGTAGCCCTGTGATAACAAATCGTCGTCTACCATCCATTTTGAGTCAGTCGAGATACATGGAGCGGAAAGGCGGAGAACTCCAAAAGACCATAACTGCTATCTAGTTATGGGTGAGGATGGCCATAGGATAGTGGGGCACCGGGGGCCTGCGTATAGTTCTCATTTTTCAATGTGTGCCTTTCATTAGTTGAGGGAGGGGTCAAGTGGGACCATAGCCACTAGAATAAAAACAGACCTTAGCATCTGCATCGGCAGATATCTGAAAGTTCCCGACCGAGTTCTGTATTCCTTGATTTGCCCTACCACAGGACTCGGAATGCACATTACAGGACATGTGCATCTAGACAAGCGATAACAGTTCGCGATACATGCGTGGGGAAGTATAGGAACATATACCACTCTAGGTAGTGTGTCCTAGACTTGGGGGCATCGATTGAACTAGGGGGCATTAACCCTGAATCCGAGAAGCGTTCAGCAGATAGCGTAAACCCTATTTGAAACTAGAAAGCACTTGATAGAAAACCCTAGATTAAATCCAGGTAACAAATAATAAATGTATGCCTGAAGGCAATGGAAACTACAGGGATTGGGATCACGTTATCGTTACTAATTGGGACACTAGTTTGGCGGTGCAGAGATATAGAAACCAGTATAACAAGGAAATAGCGAAGCGACGAAAGTATTAGAGCATATCCAGTTAATCTTATCTCAGCATATGTTGTGTTAATCTTGTTTAGTCTTGCCAACCTTATCATCATGGTGTTATCTTGTATTCAGTTAATTCATGTCGTTTTGTTGTTCCATGTTCATATACTAGAAGTTACTGAACTTAATCAGGCTTTATGTCTGATTCTGTTTCCCTTTTGTCTTCTTTTCTTCCGTTCCCCTCCCCCCCACCCCCAGGTTGTAAAGGAGGGAATAGTATAGCTCAGGTTAAGTTGGACTGTCACTCTTTCCCAGCTTGAAGATTTGTTGAAGTTTGCTTGGATTCTCTTTTCAGATGCTATGGCTGGCTCTTCTAAAATTGGGGAATATAAATGTTGTTTTATGCTTCTTTATTTTGTAAGATAGATGATACCCTGATATTGTAAAGAAATCATTGTACAAACTATTTTATCAATAAAGCAAAGTTTTATTTTCCGCTGTTTAATTTCTGTCTGTCTTGTAATTTATCTGCATCTTTTACCCTAAATGCTCCACAGAACTTAGTGCATTCCCTTTGTGAGTGACACTAACGGACGTGGGGTGTTACAATTTGCATCTTAGCATGCCACACAGGCAATTCAAGCTATGCAATTGATATCAATCACACAGAATGAAATCCGATATCAGACACACAGTCCATCCAAGTCCGTTTTGGGTCTGACCGAAACCGGAGGCACTTTCCTCGCGTATCCATCGATCTCCAAGTACGTCTGGACGACCACCAACTATTTCCCTCCTCTTGGGTGTACAGCCCAATCAGGATCGTCAGTAATTATCCAAACGATGTGAAGACTTTCGGTCTTCGACCACCGTCTTCATCTTCGACTTATCGTCGTATCAGTTATTCAGAATGGGATCAACCCGGTTTTTCTGAATAACTCGCGTATATAATAAACAAGTGTTACACAAATACAACATATGCCTCATTCCAATTCTGAATATTCTTTTATTTAAATATCCACATCTTTTGGGATTTGTTCCCATTAATTTTATCGAAGATAAATTCTTTAAAATTTATTCTTTAATCATCCTTTGAATATCATTTCAAACCAAATTATGGTTTTCCAACCTAGTCGAGATTAGCGAACCACACCGAAGCAATTATTTATTTTATTTCCCAATCCTAACCTATTCATCCCATGGAGCAAAATTGTTATTAACCCATAACTAACAATATGGTGTTATCGGTAAATTGAATTACCATTTCACATTCAAATATAATTAAAGATTTAACTATCCTTTGGAGTAAAACTGGTGACACTCCATTCTCGATCATTCCTTGAATTTGATAATTTTAATTATCAAATTAAATTTTCAATCTATTTAAAGATTCATTAAAACTCCACTTAGTTTTAATCCTCAACTGGGTTAAAGAACCAGTGTCATTTAAAACACAGTTCACGATAAACCAATAATCACATTCTATTTCATCAGCCCTTAACCGTAGATTAGCAAGTGAACAATTCCCTAAGTAATAACCCCGAAGGCCGAAACCAACATCAGATCAATACCCAAGAAACCATTCCACTTAACTAATCTTCAATTAATTTATGATTTTCTTAATTCCATTGGGTTGAAGAACAGTATTATTAAAGATACCGTTCACGACAACCCAAAATCACGTTCCATTAATTGTCGGGTTAAAGAACAAATGTTATTTAAAACACTGTTCATGATAAACCCAAAAATCAATTCCAATTCAATTCCAATTAAATATTATTTAATTGGTACACTTCATTAAATATGAATAAAAAGATTTAATCTTTTTCTCAACTGGGTTTAAGAACAGCGTTAATGAAGACACCATTCACGACAAACCCAAATCACATTTGAAATTAAATACAAGGCTCTGAATAGAAAATATATCGGCTTATATTCAATATCAAATTTACGACCCACAAATATCGTATTGGAAATAACGATATATATATATATATATATATATATATATATATATATATATATATATATATATATCTTTCAAATTTCCATAACAATATCTGTATAATCATGACATTCAATATCGAAGCAATTTCGATTCAAATCCATTTCCAATCTATATATTGGAAATTCTGGTTATTTTCAAAACCATTTCAAATCCAATTTATTTATTTCTAAAAATAACTGAATTTTATTTCTAGTTCAAAACTATTTAATTTCGATAAAAATAGATTTTTATCCTTTCAAATATGGGATTTTTCATCCCGGTTCTTTCCAAATCATTTCTTATGATTTTACATTAATTATTAATATTTTTAATAATTTTATCAAGGCCCGTACAATCGATTTCAATCAACGGCCATCGAACTGCACTTACAGCGACCTTTTCTAAATTTGATTTGGACGTATCTCCAAATCCAAACGTTAGATTTCAAATTTCAAATATTCGTTAAAAAGTTCTTTTCGATACGAACCCAACGATTCTGGTTTTAGGAGAATCCGACGGTCGGATCTCCCGTAATATCCATACGAAGTCAATGGTCGAAATTCACAAACTGCCGCAGCGCGGCGCGTTCTATTCAGGCCATTATATTATATATATAATATATATAATATATATTTTGTCGATTTCCTTTTTTAAACGTATTTTATAAATCATTTTAAATTCGTTTTCAAAACGATTTCAACTTCATATTCAGTTTCAATTCAAAATTGAATATTCCACTATAAATTCGTTTTAAATTCATTTCAAATCGATTTCAATTCAAATCGATTTTAATTCAATTTCAATTCGTTTTAAATTCAATTCAAAATGATTTCAATTCTATCTCAATTTAATTCGAATTTCAATTTAATTCGAATTTCAATTCACTCCAATTTAATTCGAATTTCAATTCATTTCAATTTAATTCGAATTTCAATTCGTTTCAATTTAATTCGAATTTCAATTCATTTCGATTTAAATCGAATATCAATTCAATTCTATTTATTTTAAATTTCTTTTCTATTCAATTCGAATTTCTATTCAATTCTATTCAATTTGAATTTCTATTCAATTCTATTCAATTCGAATTTCTATTCAATTCTATTCAATTCGAATTTCTATTCAATTTTATTCAATTCGAATTTCTTCTCAATTCTATTCAATTCGAATTTCTTCTCTATTTAATTTTGATTCGAATTCAATTCTATTTAATTTCAATTCGAATTCAATTATATTTAATTTCAATTCGAATTCAATTCTATTTCAAAATATCAGATTTTGAATTCACTTTTGATATTCATTGTAAAATGAATAAAATCGACTAAATTCCCGTTCGTGTTAAAATGGCGTTTAACTACTTAACACGGCTTCACATTTCAATATTCACTGAATATTATTTCAAAATATTTGATTATTCTGAAATGGAATCAGACACAGTCAATTACCATATAATTTTGATTATATGGATTTCATCCAATTCAAATATACAACAATGACGATAAACAATCAACCATCATCCAAAGTGCATTCTGCACTGTATAAGAATTAAATATAAATATTCGACGCTTATACAGCCTGTCAATCAATCGATTGACATATAACTAATTATTGGGATTAGTGTATGTCAAATTTCATCCCAATAACCATGTGGGGTTTCAATCAATCAAACACAGATTTTATTTGTGTAGTTGGGCGATGTGTAAAATTTATCGTCCAAATCAATATCAGTCAAATGTGTCTATATAAACAAATCATCTGATTTATTTTTAAATATTCATTTCATTTTATATACACGTTAAAAATTATATTTTTAACTATAAAATATTTTTAACTATATAAATATTTTATTTCACATCACACAAACAATTTTTACAACAACATGCAATCAAACAAACAAGCCGTCCATAGTCTGTGGACGACGGGTGTCGGGTGTTACTAAACACCGTCTGCATCCTAGTATATATATTATAAACTAGAAAACAAAATAAAAGGTGAGAAGTTCTCACAGAGGGTTCCACTCAGCTGTGCTTTGCTTTTGAACTGTTGATCCTTTTCGATCCACTTGCAATTCCAAGGCAGTTCTTTTCACGTTGTTTATCATAAAAATTATATTTTTATCACTTCATTTCAATAAATAAAAATTCCATTTTTATTTTGAATTCATATATATTTTTACAACGCTTATTCTATATAAAAATTATAATTTTATATTTCTGCTTCTTATATAAAGATCGAATTTTTATTTCATCGCTATAAAAATCTCATTTTTACTTCACTATATATATATATAATAAAAATCAGATTTTTATTTAGCTACATATATAAAGATCAAACTTTTACTATCTATGTAATATAAAAATCGTATTTTTATATTTTCTATTATATAAAAATCATTTTTTTATTATCTCTACTATATAAAAATCATATTTTTACTTTGCTATGTATATAAAAAATTATATTTTTATTCTCATAAAAATCTAATCTTTCATGAATTAAAAATCGTATCTTTCCTTAATTAAAATCGAATCTTTCACATAATAAAAATCTAATTTTTAACACCAAAGAAATTCGGTTATTCACATCAAAGAAATTCAGTTTTTAACATCAAAGAAATTTAGTTTTTCACATCAAAGAAATTCGTATTTAACATCAACGAAATTCACTAAAATTATTAAAATAAATACTTACATTTTTGTTTGAAGTAAAGGGGGGTGCTATTCTCGTTCGGACATGAAGAGGAGGAGGCGATGGGTGGCGCGTCGAGGCTTCAGGGGAGGGCTGATGGGGCGTTGGGTTTGGATTTGAAGGAGCAAAGAGAAGTGGAGGAGCGAGAGAGAGGGGGGGGGGTCCGTTGAGGAGGAGGAGGGTCGGAGTGGAAGGGGAAGGCGGCGGATTGGGAACGAGGGCTTCACGGTGGACCTGGGGCTCGCACGAGGGAAGAAGGGCGATGGGGAGGCGATGGAGAGGGAGGAGGAGAGAGGGAGGAGGCGGCGAGGTCTAGGGGGTGCGGCGCGTCGGTGCGATGGCGGCGTCGACGTCGACGGAGGGGGGGCGGTGGGGCTCATGCGATTTTATTTTATTTTTTCTTTTGTTATTAAATTGAAGAGAGAGGGAGTGAGAGAGAATAAGGGGAAGTTATATAAATATATTTATTTATTTTATTTTATTATTCAATTAAAGTTGACCTTTTATTTCGACCTCTAAACGGGACCCACCGACTGTCGTCCCCAACTAATTACCCCCATTCCGAACACAATGGGATATGTATCGTAGACTGATTCGATCGTTTCGATCGGTTTCCGTCAAAATCAATATATAACTCTATATATTGAATTTGAATGCGAATTTCAATTTACCGGGGCCACATACTAACTAGAAAAATTCCCGAAAATTATTTTCTAGCTTCTTATTGACGATACGGTCCTAACAAAACTAGTTTCGTCGAATTAAGAGACCGTTTGAAAAATGGCCATTTTCCAGTCGATTAAAATCGACTAAAACTGGTCAAACGCGTTTTCCTTTGCCACGCTCGCATATTGATTCAAAAAATTATGAAAATTGGAATCTAGCAATTACTTGACATCACGGATCCAATAAAAGTGGTTTCGTTGAAATCCGAGGTCGTTTGCAAAATGGCTACTTTTAAGGGCCAGGAATTCCATAGCGACTATTCTGAAAATTCATTTGGCCATAACTTTTTATTCCCGCTATGAAATTTTGATTTTTTGGATTCGTTGGAAAGATATTCTCAAATAGATTCTATTATTTTTGGTTTCGATAAATTCCGGTTTATTTTGAATTCTGTACATTCATTTGAAGTTTGAAATCGAATTATCGAACTACCACTCCATTTTCAATTCCTTTTATAATTTAAAATAAATATTATATTCTAACGATGATTTATACAAATATATACGTTCGAATTCTATTCAAAATAAATTTTTCGTCACTGTTATTTAAAATAATATGTTTTAAATATTCAAAATTCATTAAAGTTGCCAAAATAAAAATTTTAAATTGGCTCAGATTTCCGGGTTATTACAATCTCCCCCACATAAAACTTTTCGTCCCCGAAAAGGAACGAAGCCGAAACTTGTTTCACAATTCAACTCAACTTTCAGTATTTTCATTACGGCTTAAGTTCTTCAACTTTTCAGTTTCTAAGAACTTTTCAAATTTTCCAGAAATTTAGCTAACACCCTAAATTTTCGAAAAATTTCGCCATAACCTCCCCTGCACCGGGGACTTCGGGATATTTCATATAGCCTCCCATGGCCTTCCTCAATCCAAAAGAAAAGGAAAAAGCCAAGGGGCTGGCCAATCGGCTCAAAAAATCACCCAAAACTCAAGAAATACCATAAACATGTGCCTATTTGTCGGGCAAACAATTTTATTCCTCTTCTCTAGCCTCCTTGCTATGACCTGCTCAATAGATATACATGTACATGCATGCAATTGCAACCAATTTTCAATACAGTTCAATATTTGACCAGTTTGGCCTAAATTCACCGTTCATTCACTTAATAGTTTAAATGTATAATCACACAACACAACCATCAATCAATTAATTGATTAGCATTTTAAATTCATAACTTTGATACACAGTCAAAAATCACATTTTTGGTGCCAAATCACAACAATAGGCCCTATCTAATTTTGGTTTTCACACCAGTCAATTGGAAATATATAGAAATCCCACTTTCGACACACGAATATAAATTCTGATGATACTCGAGTAATCATCAGAATCATCTCCGGGCGACTAGAGTGTGATACTATATCTATCCAGTATATTAAAACTTCGAATACCCGCGGATCAGACGTATATGCAAAGTCTATATATACTGGATTGTCCAAATTCAATATAAATAAATACTCAAATACGTATAAAATGATTTAAATTTCAAAACAACATTGGTTTTCATTTTAAAAATATACTCTTCACACTCGTTCTAGGATACTACTGATCCCATCTCTAGCGAGTCATTCTTATTGGATATTACTAATCCAATTTCTGATGAATTCTTTCGTATGGTTCTGTAACACCCCGAAAATTCTATAACTGTGAAATTCATGAATTAAAGTATAATCAAATTCAAATCAAAGAACTAAGGGAAACGGGATACGCCATTGCGTTCGTCTCGGAAAAATACGCGAAATAGAGTCCGAGTTTTCAAAAAACGGAGTCCGTATGAAGAAGATATGGCCTTCGGAAGTTTTGAATTAAATTTAAAATTCAAACAGAATAAAATAATAATTTGAAATGGGGCCCAATGGGCCAGGCGGATAAAACACCCGCCTAGCCACCCAGGTCGACTGGGCTGTCGACCTTTGCTACCCATGTCGACAGGGCTGTCGACAGCCCTGTCGACAGGGGTGTCGACCTGGTCGAGCCCAGTCAACCTGGCTGGCCAGGTCGGTGTGTGGTCGAATTTCTGTGGTCTGCTTTGTCATTAGGGCTAGGTGGCGGGTTTTTATTGGTCTCTCTTCCCAATGAATGGCTATGATCTAACCTAGCAACATCAAGGGTCCTAATTAGTTCTTAACCTCTATATAAACAACCCTAGACTAAACCCTAATCTATTCATTAAAAATTAAGAACATAGCCGCCATGTTGCTGAGGAACGACAAAGCATAGCCGCCAACTAAAGAGAGGATTAGGGAGGAAGTTCTAAGGCCTAAAGCAATTCAAGCAACCTAAAGCTAATCAATTCAACAAAGGAATTTGCGTCTTCAATCCCTAAACTAGAGAATTCATCAAACCATTGTAAGTAGAGTATTACTTTGGTATAATAAACAACTGTGTTGATGTGTATGCTTGAATTGTGGCAATGGAAGTAATTCATATTTGTGCGTTCTTATCAATTTATATACGTTTGGATACTCTTGAATTATATTATTCATTATAAAGAACTACATGCGGTAGTTCTATGCAAATATACGTTTGGAATATTGCGCAAATTATGTAGTCTATGTTGAAGCTACATGTATATAGTTGAGTGAAATTTATGCAAGTTTGGGGCTTTGTTATTATGCCATTATGATATATGTTTTTATGTATAAATCATTTTGCAAGTAATTGAAACAAGTTTGGTTATTATAGTTCATATGAAACTATGTGGAATTTTGACACCATGTATTAGTCATGCTTTTGCAAACTTATGAATATGGCTAGGAATGATATTTGGCATAATTGAGATCTATGATTAAGTCTATCTTGTTTTAAAGAATTATATGATGACATATGTGAGACATGGTTAGATTAGACTCAAAAATCCCCTTTTTGCAAGTTTAAAGCAAAACACCATGATTAGGAATATTTATGCATAAGTATGTTTATACCATCGTTATGTGATTAGGCTTAAATCATGATTAAGTTGAATTATGCTATGCTCATGCTAGAAGTATTTTATGCCATGCTTATGTTTGACAATATGCCATGCTAGAAGTATTTCATGCCATGCTTATGTTTGACAATATGCCATGTTTATGCTGGAAGTATTTAGGCCATGCTTATGTTTGACATTATGCCTAAATAAGAATATAGGTTCATGTTGTAGTTAAACCTATGCAAGTTCACATGCTTTGATTCATGTCACCTATGTTGCCACTATGCAAGTACACCAATTCCTATTATGTATTTTCCAACGTCATATGCAAGTTCATGCGCTCACTTTCCCCTCTTTGTGTATACGCCGTAAGCCTCCCCTTTTCGCATGGCTAAATTGGGCTTTAAAAGGCTAAGCCCAATATATATAAACGGACGTGTAAAACGGGGGAAAATAACGTTGGGTTAAAAATTAATTAATAAATGAAAATATGAAATAGAAGGGCCCAAAGTCAAGTATGGGTTGGGCCCGTGATTGGTGTAATCTTTACACCATTAACTTAATAATGGGCCGCAAATATTTACATATAAATAAAGAAGAATGACAAAATATGTAAATGTAGAAAAGACGATGTGTTTAACCCGAGGTTGGATTGAGTTGTGATGTAAACCTGCCCGGAACCGCCCGGCTGTCCAGTAGTCACAACAATACCTATCCAATGTGGGAGGTTAAACATGGAGCCCAGCAAGGACCCGAGGTTAGACTGAGTTGTGGCGTAAGACTGCCCGGAACCAACCGGCAACAGGCAGCCACAACAATACCTGTCTAATGTGAGAGGTCAGGGCCTTAATAAGACAATTAAGGCTGAGTCAGGATTGTTAGGATTAAGTGAACTAAAGACTTAATCAAAATGGAACATGTTAAACTAAACGGACTGGTGGGGTTAGGTTAGGAAACACTTAACCAACTTAGCATGTTGGCTAGAGATAGAAAACCTAGTAACGGGGGACCCTTTTCAGCAGTAACCCTAAAAGGTGTATCAGGATACCCTGAAACTAGGCAGGGTGGGGCACGATTACTGGGCTGATTGTAAGAGGTCAAATCGACGGCGGTGGTGTAGCAGTGTAGGTTCTAACGGTGTGCGGGCGTGCACGCACTCCGGCGCAGAAAAATAAAGCACTGGACACCAGTAGCATACCTTTGCACTCTAAGGTTGTGTCGGGTTGCCACTATGGGACTTGATACACCCCATGGTGGGACCAGCATAGGTAACTACAGACATCGGGGGCCGTAAGACACATGTAACTATGCGAGTAGGAGCCGATCATCGTAGAATGGATCACATCACCCTGATTAGGGGGTGCAAATTGGAAACTAGTTTATATGGGTTCAGAGATTAACATGGGGTACGATAGTATATTCGAACCTAGATAACTTAACCAAGTTTATAATGTTGCCCACTTCCTGTTTACTTATCATACCCAGCTCTTTATTCATAGACAAAGTAGTACTAGACTTACTCAGGCTTTATGTCTGACTCTATTTTTCTTTCGTCTTCTTTCTTCCGTTTCCCCCCCCCCAGGTCCTCAGGGAGGGAACACAGCAGCTTGACCTACCTCAACATCCAGCTTGAAGAAGAGAAATGTATTGCTTGGACTTTCCTGTTTTGAACTATGGCTTTGGACAATTCACTATGGGGCTTTGGCAGTTTATCTATGTTTTATTTATGCTTCTTTAAAAATAATGTACTCAAGACAGATTATGAAGTATTATGTTATGGTTTTTGGAAGGGATGTTGTTGTAACACGTATTTGACTTTATGAAATAAAATTTGTTGTTCTTCCGCTGGTTTACAAATATGTGTTATTATATCTGTCTTGTATATCTGTGACTTGTACTTATAAACCTCCACCAAAATTAGGGCATTCCCTTTGAGAGTGACCCTAACGGAGGTGGGGTGTTTCACTTGGTATCAGAGCATAGGTTTACCAGATAAGATAAAAAGTTTTGAAAAATTATTTTCAAAAAGGAAATTTAAAGAAGCATTTTTTAAAAGAAAAATATTATTTTATTTTAAAAAAGGCAAAGTCCACTCCCCAAAGCCATAGGTATTATCTCTTATCCTTCGTTTTGAATCTATCCTTTTTGTTTCAGCATGTCCCAAGAACTTAACTTGCCTGAAGGGGTGCCCATACCTGGTTGGTTTAGACGTTTCTTAGAAGCTAGGGCCACTCAGCCTGGTCCTACCATTCCTCCTCCCCCAGCAGAAGGAAATCATCCAGCTGCAGCAGCACCTTTTCCTCCACCTCCTCCTCGGGGAAACACATTCGCTAAGATATGTAAAGATTTTAAAGCTATGGGAGGAAGGGATTTCCATGGAACTGAGTCCTTCGTAGCAGCTAGGAATTGGCTAAAAGAAACAGAGGACCTATTCATCATCTTTGAGGTAGAAGATAGACAAAAGGTACAACTAGCGGTGTGGCTATTGAAGGGCGAGGCTTCCTACTGGTGGGAAGTCACCAATGCTGAAAGACCAGTGGATACATGGGAGGACTTTAGGGCAAGGTTTGAGACTAAGTTTCTCTCAGATGCAGAAAGAAGTTTGCAGTTGGAAAAATTCTTATTTCTTAAGCAAGGAGACAAGACAGTCAGAGAGTATGTGAATCAGTTCGATGAGCTGGCTAGGTTTGGGCTTGACCTAGTCAACACCCCGCACAAGAAGGCTCTCCGTTTCATCAAGGGGTTAAATGAGCCATTACATAGTTTGGCCATGACCCATATACCCATGGGAGCCACGTATGAAAGATTGGTGCAAATGGCATTGCTGAACGAAGAGGACAAGGGCAAGAAGGAGACTAAGGCAGAAAGCTCTCAAGGGAAGAAAGAGGGTTTGCAGCCTAAGAAGACAGACTTCAAGAAGGGCGGAAAAGGCAACAAAGAAAAGAGGAAGTGTAATTTCTGTGGCAAAGTGGGGCACTTAGTAAAGGACTGCCGGAAGAAAAAGGCCAAGGAGAATGGTGGGTGCTTTACGTGCGGTCAGACAGGCCATAGGGCTAAGGACTGCCCAAGGAAACTAGGACAGGGGCAGGGCACTGGATCCACCCCAGGGGCACAGGTTCATGTGCTAGAAGCGCCACCATTGCAACAGCGAGGTATAAATACTTCTGTAGAAAGTGTAGTTTATCTTTACGATCACCCCGTTCGTACTTTGTTTGATTCTGGCGCATCACACTCCTTTATCTCGTCTGCTTTAGTAGAATCTCTGCACCTAAAAACTAGTATGGTAGAGGACCCCTTAATTGTTTCAAACCCAATTGGGGGCCCAGCTCATTTGTCTATGATCTGTTTGGATTTGAAAATTTCTATCCTAAGTGTTGAATTTCAATGTAGTGCCTTTGTTTTGGGCTTTTCGGGGTATGGTTTGATTTTGGGTATGGATTGGCTATCCAGTAATGGGGCCATCCTTGATTGTGAGAAAAGGGTTGTTAGGCTCCTAACCCAGCTCGGTAATACTTTGGAAATTTCTTGTAATCCCTCGTATGCGGTTATGCTTAGTTATCTTGAATCGCTAGATGCCTCCGTTGAAAATTTGAAATCAGTTAGAGTGGTTCGGGAATATCCGGATGTCTTTGAAGAGGTGAAGGGCTTGCCTCCGAAGCGGGAAATAGACTTCCGCATATATCTTGTAGATAATGCAAAGCCCGTTGCATTGCCCGTTAGACATATGGCTCCACGAGAAAGGAAAGAACTCAGTAAACAGATTAAAGAGCTTCTAGAAAAGGGGTTCATTAGGAGGAGCATTTCAGAATGGGGCGCTCCAGTGGTGTTCGCTACAAAGGCGGATGGTTCACTCCGTCTATGTGTTGACTATAGGGAGCTCAACAAGCTAACGAAAAAGAATAGGCACCCTCTCCCTAGAATTGACGATTTATTTGACCAGCTTGTAGGAGCGTCTGTTTTCTCCCAACTCGATTTAGCAACCGGTTTTCATCCGCTAAGGGTGGCTGAAGATAGCATCGATAAAACGGCTTTCAGAACCCCAGACGGCTTCTTTGAATGGCTTGTCATGCCTTTCGGCTTGACAAATGCACCTGCTTACTTCGTGGACCTGATGAGTAGGGTATTTAGAGATTTCCTCAACAAATTCGTAGTGGTCTTCGTAGATGATATCCTTATCTTCTCAAAGAGTGAAGAGGAACATGCTCAACACTTAAGGGCAATCATGGAAACTTTGCGAGTCCATCAACTAAAAGCCAAATTCTCCAAATGCCACTTTTGGAGAGAAGAGGTGAGGTTCCTTGGACACATAGTATCCAAACAAGGGTTAGCAGTGGACCCTGCGAAGGTAGTGGCGGTACAGGATTGGAAGACACCAAGGAATGCGACTGAGGTCCGAAGCTTTCTAGGACTAGCAGGTTTCTATCGAAAATTCATAAGGGATTTTGCGAAAATCTCAGCTCCGCTCACGAAATTAACTAAGAAGAATCTAGTGTTCAATTGGGATTTGGATTGCGAGTTTGCTTTCCAACGACTGAAGAGGGCTCTCACAACAGCCCCAGTTTTGACGCTGCCAGATGGGAGCAAGATGTTCACTGTTTATACTGATGCATGTGGGACAGGGCTAGGCGCCGTCTTAATGCAAGAAGGAAGGGTAGTAGCTTATGGCGGGAGGCAATTGAAGGTGCACGAAAAGAACTACCCAACCCACGATCTAGAGCTAGCCGCCATCGTCTTTGCACTCAAGTCTTGGCGACACTATCTCCTAGGTGAGAAGTTCGAACTTTACACTGACCATAAATCGTTGAAATATCTTTTCTCGCAGAAAGATCTTAACTTGAGGCAACAAAGATGGATGGAGTTTCTTGCCTCGTACGATTTCGAAATCTCCTACACTCCGGGCAAAGGCAACGTAGTGGCAGACGCGTTGAGCCGAAAGAAATTGACACTAAGCCCGTTGTTTGTTGAAAGACAAAGCCTAGAGTTTATAGCCAGCTTCGACATTAGGCCCTCCTCCGATTTCGTACCGGGCTTGCTTGCATCTCTCGAAGTGCGCCCAACTTTAGTAGATTCAGTAGGGGCAGCACAACGCGAAGACCCTCAGCTTGTGGAAATAATTGATAGGATAATTAGGGGTGAGACTTCAAGTCACCTCAACAGATACTCCATTGACGATAAGGGTGTACTAAGGCGAGATGGAAGACTATGCGTCCCACAGACAAACGATTTAATCAAGAAGGTTCTCGAGGAAGCACATCACTCCAAGATGACGATACACCCAGGCGGAGATAAAATGTACAAAGACATAAAAAGGACTTTCTTTTGGAATGGCATGAAAAAGGACGTAGCAGAATTCGTTTCTAAGTGTATGGTGTGCCAACAAGTTAAGGCGGAACAGAAAAAGCCTGGCGGACTGCTACATCCTCTGGAGGTCCCGCAGTGGAAGTGGGATAGCATCTCAATGGACTTCATCGATGGGCTGCCTAGGTCTAGGAGAGGCAACACTAGTATTTGGGTAATAGTGGATAGGCTTACTAAAAGCGCCCACTTTTTACCTGTCAAAAGTAAAAGAACTGCCTCATCCCTAGCATCACTTTACCTCAAGGAAATTGTTCGACTCCATGGAATACCATCTAGCATTGTTAGTGACCGAGACCCCATCTTCACCAGTGAGTTTTGGCAGAGTCTGCAAGAAACAGTAGGAACGCAGTTATGCTTGAGCACAGCCTATCATCCCCAAACTGACGGCCAAACAGAGAGAGTGAACAGAGTTTTGGAAGACTTATTAAGACTGTGTGTCCTTGACTTCGGAGGGACATGGGAAGACCACCTCCCTTTGGTGGAATTTTCCTACAACAACAGCTATCAAGCAACCATCGGAATGGCGCCCTTCGAAGCTTTGTATGGAAGACCGTGCCGATCGCCCACTTGTTGGTGGGAGTCTACTGATAAGCTCGTACTTGGACCAGATATGATCCGAGAGACCTCAGAGAAAGTAGACTTAATACGAAGAAGGATGAAGACGGCCCAAGACAGACAAAAGTCCTATGCCGACAGGAGAAGAACCGACCTTGAATTTGAAGTTGGAGACAGAGTTTTTCTCAAGGTATCACCGCTAAGGAACGTTGTTCGTTTTGGAACCACAGGGAAGCTAGCGCCAAGATTCGTAGGGCCATTCCCTATCATCGAGAAGATTGGCAAAATGGCCTATAGATTAGAGCTACCAGAGAAGTTGGCTGGAGTCCACAACGTTTTTCACGTTTCACATCTCCGAAAATGTCTGCATGAGTCAGCTGAAGTGGTAGAGCCAAACATCCTCGAAGAGGCCGAAGTGGAACGCGAAGCAACCATAAGGAGAGTTCCAACCCGCATCTTAGGAACGGAAGTGAAGAAGCTACGCAACCATGAAGTCAAGCTCGTCAAAGTTCAGTGGAGCGACGCCGAGGGAGACGCGACTTGGGAAACTGAAGATAGAATCCGTACTGCCTACCCTTTTCTGTTCGAGGGTACATCCTTGATCTTTCTTTTCCTTAAGTTGCGCTTTTATCTATCTATCTTTTTAGGTATATTTCCTCGACCGTATCTTTTAGGTAGAAAACCTTTGGATGAAAACATGTAGTTGAAACATGTTATGTATGAATGGTTGCAAGTGGTTGCAAGTGATTGCTAGTGGTTGCTCGTGGTTGCATATACACACACAATCTAGGTTTTAGATCGGCTCAGTCACTTCATATTGCATATGCATATATGTTTGTATTCGTATGTGGTTGAACTATAATGAGTTGTCATGTGGATGTTGCATTTGCATTGAATGATTGTGCACTCATGTAGAATCATGAATAGGAAAATTTGCATACATAATGGATTCATGGCACTTACATAATTCGCATTAAGGAGGTCAACTGAATCAGTAGACCGCCTGATTTTGCATTAGATAAGTACATGTACACACACACTTTGCATATGATCATGAAGCATTAGAAGTCTTTTAAGGACAATGGATGCTCGTGTTTGATGGATGAGTAGATGGATGATTGGATGTTAGGATTTACATTCCTCCTAACTTGAAGATTTCGGGGACGAAATCCTTTCAAGTGGGGGAGAATGTAACACCCCGAAAATTCTATAACTGTGAAATTCATGAATTAAAGTATAATCAAATTCAAATCAAAGAACTAAGGGAAACGGGATACGCCATTGCGTTCGTCTCGGAAAAATACGCGAAATAGAGTCCGAGTTTTCAAAAAACGGAGTCCGTATGAAGAAGATATGGCCTTCGGAAGTTTTGAATTAAATTTAAAATTCAAACAGAATAAAATAATAATTTGAAATGGGGCCCAATGGGCCAGGCGGATAAAACACCCGCCTAGCCACCCAGGTCGACTGGGCTGTCGACCTGGGCTACCCATGTCGACAGGGCTGTCGACAGCCCTGTCGACAGGGGTGTCGACCTGGTCGAGCCCAGTCAACCTGGCTGGCCAGGTCGGTGTGTGGTCGAATTTCTGTGGTCTGCTTTGTCATTAGGGCTAGGTGGCGGGTTTTTATTGGTCTCTCTTCCCAATGAATGGCTATGATCTAACCTAGCAACATCAAGGGTCCTAATTAGTTCTTAACCTCTATATAAACAACCCTAGACTAAACCCTAATCTATTCATTAAAAATTAAGAACATAGCCGCCATGTTGCTGAGGAACGACAAAGCATAGCCGCCAACTAAAGAGAGGATTAGGGAGGAAGTTCTAAGGCCTAAAGCAATTCAAGCAACCTAAAGCTAATCAATTCAACAAAGGAATTTGCGTCTTCAATCCCTAAACTAGAGAATTCATCAAACCATTGTAAGTAGAGTATTACTTTGGTATAATAAACAACTGTGTTGATGTGTATGCTTGAATTGTGGCAATGGAAGTAATTCATATTTGTGCGTTCTTATCAATTTATATACGTTTGGATACTCTTGAATTATATTATTCATTATAAAGAACTACATGCGGTAGTTCTATGCAAATATACGTTTGGAATATTGCGCAAATTATGTAGTCTATGTTGAAGCTACATGTATATAGTTGAGTGAAATTTATGCAAGTTTGGGGCTTTGTTATTATGCCATTATGATATATGTTTTTATGTATAAATCATTTTGCAAGTAATTGAAACAAGTTTGGTTATTATAGTTCATATGAAACTATGTGGAATTTTGACACCATGTATTAGTCATGCTTTTGCAAACTTATGAATATGGCTAGGAATGATATTTGGCATAATTGAGATCTATGATTAAGTCTATCTTGTTTTAAAGAATTATATGATGACATATGTGAGACATGGTTAGATTAGACTCAAAAATCCCCTTTTTGCAAGTTTAAAGCAAAACACCATGATTAGGAATATTTATGCATAAGTATGTTTATACCATCGTTATGTGATTAGGCTTAAATCATGATTAAGTTGAATTATGCTATGCTCATGCTAGAAGTATTTTATGCCATGCTTATGTTTGACAATATGCCATGCTAGAAGTATTTCATGCCATGCTTATGTTTGACAATATGCCATGTTTATGCTGGAAGTATTTAGGCCATGCTTATGTTTGACATTATGCCTAAATAAGAATATAGGTTCATGTTGTAGTTAAACCTATGCAAGTTCACATGCTTTGATTCATGTCACCTATGTTGCCACTATGCAAGTACACCAATTCCTATTATGTATTTTCCAACGTCATATGCAAGTTCATGCGCTCACTTTCCCCTCTTTGTGTATACGCCATAAGCCTCCCCTTTTCGCATGGCTAAATTGGGCTTTAAAAGGCTAAGCCCAATATATATAAACGGACGTGTAAAACGGGGGAAAATAACGTTGGGTTAAAAATTAATTAATAAATGAAAATATGAAATAGAAGGGCCCAAAGTCAAGTATGGGTTGGGCCCGTGATTGGTGTAATCTTTACACCATTAACTTAATAATGGGCCGCAAATATTTACATATAAATAAAGAAGAATGACAAAATATGTAAATGTAGAAAAGACGATGTGTTTAACCTGAGGTTGGATTGAGTTGTGATGTAAACCTGCCCGGAACCGCGCGGCTGTCCAGTAGTCACAACAATACCTATCCAATGTGGGAGGTTAAACATGGAGCCCAGCAAGGACCCGAGGTTAGACTGAGTTGTGGCGTAAGACTGCCCGGAACCAACCGGCAACAGGCAGCCACAACAATACCTGTCTAATGTGAGAGGTCAGGGCCTTAATAAGACAATTAAGGCTGAGTCAGGATTGTTAGGATTAAGTGAACTAAAGACTTAATCAAAATGGAACATGCTAAACTAAACGGACTGGTGGGGTTAGGTTAGGAAACACTTAACCAACTTAGCATGTTGGCTAGAGATAGAAAACCTAGTAACGGGGGACCCTTTTCAGCAGTAACCCTAAAAGGTGTATCAGGATACCCTGAAACTAGGCAGGGTGGGGCACGATTACTGGGCTGATTGTAAGAGGTCAAATCGACGGCGGTGGTGTAGCAGTGTAGGTTCTAACGGTGTGCGGGCGTGCACGCACTCCGGCGCAGAAAAATAAAGCACTGGACACCAGTAGCATACCTTTGCACTCTAAGGTTGTGTCGGGTTGCCACTATGGGACTTGATACACCCCATGGTGGGACCAGCATAGGTAACTACAGACATCGGGGGCCGTAAGACACATGTAACTATGCGAGTAGGAGCCGATCATCGTAGAATGGATCACATCACCCTGATTAGGGGGTGCAAATTGGAAACTAGTTTATATGGGTTCAGAGATTAACATGGGGTACGATAGTATATTCGAACCTAGATAACTTAACCAAGTTTATAATGTTGCCCACTTCCTGTTTACTTATCATACCCAGCTCTTTATTCATAGACAAAGTAGTACTAGACTTACTCAGGCTTTATGTCTGACTCTATTTTTCTTTCGTCTTCTTTCTTCCGTTTCCCCCCCCAGGTCCTCAGGGAGGGAACACAGCAGCTTGACCTACCTCAACATCCAGCTTGAAGAAGAGAAATGTATTGCTTGGACTTTCCTGTTTTGAACTATGGCTTTGGAAAATTCACTATGGGGCTTTGGCAGTTTATCTATGTTTTATTTATGCTTCTTTAAAAATAATGTACTCAAGACAGATTATGAAGTATTATGTTATGGTTTTTGGAAGGGATGTTGTTGTAACACGTATTTGACTTTATGAAATAAAATTTGTTGTTCTTCCGCTGGTTTACAAATATGTGTTATTATATCTGTCTTGTATATCTGTGACTTGTACTTATAAACCTCCACCAAAATTAGGGCATTCCCTTTGAGAGTGACCCTAACGGAGGTGGGGTGTTTCAGGTTCTAACGTATCTTGTTCTCTAGATTTGTAAACCAAAGCTCTGATACCACTGTAAGAACCCGTAACTTCCCCGATAAGGAAAGAGCGGATACTTTGAGAACAACACACAAAGAACACAGACGGAAGAACATTTCATTGCTTATTACAACAATTCATCAGGATACGAGAATATACAGAGTATTAACAAATAAAATACATTCGATAAATATCAGAGCTTACAATAACATTACTTAGCAGCGAAAAATAATACAAAACACAACTGAAGGAGATATACGGATACAAAGCTTTTCGGATATCGTTCCAGCTATAAACCAGGTTCCTGTGGATATAAATCTGCAAAACCAAAACTACTAGCTGCCCGTTTCAAAATAAGGGCACCCAGAGTTTAGGTTAAAACAATAAACTCCAGGTCAGTCATGTGACTAGTGTGAGAACTAAAACAGTTATAAATCTTTGTTTTAAAGTTGGGTAAATCAAGGGACCACGCCATATAACACGGAACGGGTTTCCTCCCAAGAATACCAGTGCATAAAACAACAGCGCGATGCTAAATAAAGAAAAATTAAGCTATTATAAGACCCAGGTCCCATCACACAATGCAACGCAAGCCGGAGGATAGGGTTTTCCCTTATAATAGACAAAGCATGCTTGATACGTTTAAAACAAATCATTTGGTACTATAATAAGTGTATAGTGTTTAAAAGAATTTCAATCATAAGTATCAATCATAGACGGCATGGGTACCATATATCATGTTGCCATACTAGTTCTACAATTAAAACCGCAAAATCACGTATTTGGAAATTGAATTTCCATCTATGAACCGAGGCAAAAGATAGTCCTCACATGCTTCGAGACTCTCTAGCCCGAGCCTCAGGGTCAGAGCGCATCGACCCTTGGATCGTCAGGGCCGGTCCACACGGAGTGGATTAAAATGCCTGAACATGCGTTTCCTCGCCCTTTGGGGGCGTAAATGAGTCAACTGACTCCATCGGTTCGAAAACGACCAATGTATCCGAGGTGCCTCGCAACAGCCACAACCACACAGGTGAAAGTATATAAATGTCAGGGCAGGTAGGTCACTGACACCACCCTAGCTAAAGGGAAACGTGTGCCCTCCCTGATGTCCTCTCCCGTTTCTGGTTCACAACCGGGGTGTGAGGCTCGCGAATTAACGCTACACAAAGCTACGCCACAAATGCCGTGCTTTGGTCATCAACCACAAGACTCTGCTTTTCAACAGAAGCCTTGATCATTTGCATCTTAGCATGCCACACAGGCAATTCACGCTATGCAATCGATACCAATCACACAGAATGAAATCCGATGTCAGACACAAAGTCCATACAAGTCCGTTCTGGGTCTGAACGAAACCGGAGGCACTTTCCTCGCGTATACATTGATCTCCAAGTACGTCTGGACGACTACCAACTATTTCCCTCCTCTTGGGTGTACAGCCCAATCAGGATCGTCAGTAATTATCCAAACGATGTGAAGACTTCCGGTCTTCGACCACCGTCTTCATCTTCGACTTATCGTCGTATCATTGATTCAGAATGGGATCAACCCGGTCTTTCTGAATAACTCGCGTATATAATAAACAAGTATTACACTAACACAACCACTACACCAGAAAAGACTTTTGGTAGCGTTGAAAAAATGCTGCCATAACTTGTAGTAGCTTTGTAGTAAACGCTACGATACGACATGCAACTAAAAGTCATAAATTTTTTGTTGCGTTGTAATAAACGCAACCAAAAATACCATATTGTCACGTTTTTGAAATGCAACTAATGTTCTTTCGTAGTGTTTACAAAACGCTACTAAAATTAACATTTTTCGGTTACATTTTTTCTTGTATAATATTTCAGATTTTTTGTAGCGTTTTGAAATGCAACTATATATTAGTTTACATTTGTTTTGTAACATTTTTAAAACGCTACTAAAAGTTATTTGTTATTTAATACCATATTTAAATATTGTTATTTACCGTAGATAACTGATATCATTTCCAATAATTTCTTAGATAATATCTATATTAAGACCAACCATCAATCATATAAATGATAGATTCAAATCAACAATTAATCATATAATTATCATATTCAAACAAACAAGTTTTTCTACAAAATAAGTTACATACCATAAACATCCACAAACAAGTTTACATAAATAGTACAAACAAAATATCATAATGTATGTAACAAAGCCATATTAATTGCTTGATTACCATAATTTGTCTTCACTTCGAAAAAGCTAATTACCTGTAAACAGACGAGTTTAAAAATCAGTAGTAAGAATTTTTAGATACGAATATAAAAAAAACAAGAATACAACACATCAGATGATCAGAGGGGTCTGTATAACTTCGCTGATGACAAGTATATTGGAAAACAAGAATATAACACAAGTTCATGAAGTTGGTGGACCGGAATAGTTGTGTTCCATTCCAAAAAAATAGTTGATCAAAGGAATTATAACATAACACATTAAAGATCAAAAACAGATATCAATGGATAAATTTAGTCACCTCTGGGACTTCCTCTTCCCCTTTAGAACTTTCTTCTTCCTTATTGTTATCATCTTGCTCAACTCTTTCATCATCTTTGTGGTCTTCTTCAAAAGTTTGTAGTTGAAGATGTATTAAATCAGGTCGTTACTTTTAAAAAAGAAAGAAAAAAGAAAACCATATTTTAACCTCACTACTTAAATCTTACCATTCACATGGAAACCAAGAATATCGTGATAAACTCTAACTACTTGATTGTAACTGCTTCATTGGGGAACATATCATCCCCCAAATAGTTAAGACGATTACATACATACATACATACATATATATATATAATATGTATGTGTATGTATATGTATATATGTATGTATGTATAATTTACAAATATATATATATATATATATATATATATACACACACACATATGTATATATTACAAAAAAATATATTCTAACGCATACTAACCTTAATACCAAGCTTCAAACACCTTTACATGTCATAAAAATTGGTTAGCCTGAGAAGAGAAAGTTGCTTTTGTGATTACTGAAATGATATCAGCATCGACCTTTCATCATCTCGCATGCATAAAAAACACGGATTCAATAATTGACAGAACAACAAAATCCATCCATTATAAAAAGAATTATGAAACATTCTCTAATGGAAACAAACCTTGATTATTATTTTTGTCACTTCATGTTACTAAACACATGAGCATACGTTTTGCTAATCTAGGCTTTTCTTCCGACATAAATAATTTAGTCAAATAAATAAAGTGGGCCTCCTATGACTGGGACGTTTCTTTCCCTAACTCTATATTACAAGCTGTCATATAAAATTAGTTAACCTCACCAGTAAACCATAGCAACTTAACCCCACACACAACTCGATGCCATTTCATTGCAGTTAAAAACACTACGGACATCCAAATGGTATTAACTTGAAGAGATACGCTGTCGTCTAACACGTTTTGCAACACTTCATGTTCAGCTAAATTTATACGAAAACATGTAAAAGCGCATGTTTTTTGTTACTATTATTCTGTTTAAAATGAATAACTGAAATTTTGCATGCATGGAGATATTGAATCTGCTTATTGGAAAATCTGAGCCAACAAGTAAATGCAACAAGGAGGAAGTAGAGCACACCTATCAACTACATTCATCCCACAATCTCCCAGGTCCTTTATGAAAAAAATGTGATGCCATTTGCTACTGCAAATATTTATAGTGCAATGGATATTAAAGGTATAACAGATAGAGTACATCATATGGCTGGTCTTACAGTCAATCAGTTCAAGATAAAAGTCTATTTTAGTATAAGTCGTAGCAACAAGGATGAAATACTGAATATGCTGCAGATTTAGGAAGACATACTTCCAGTAAATCAAGGAGAGAAAAAACGTAAACAGTTTTTGGAGATCATTATTAACCATAATGCAATCACAAATAGTTAAGGTCTAGGTTCATCAAATAATATAATTAGAAGTGGATAATTCAAGTACTTACCCAGACTAAAGTTGGCAGGCAAAGTAATATCCAAATTAATCCACAATAAATTGTAGTTGAAAGAACCTCAGTGATCCCTTAAGCTGCAAGTATTCTTGATATTAGCGGATTTGCGAATAAACATCATGAATATAGCATACGCCAACTGATTTTCAAGAATAAACAAGTATGATCAAAGTTAGCTAAGACTGAAAAACCACTCAAATTGGATTCCATGGAAAAACTGGAATAAATGCCCGAGAATATCCTCAAATAGAAAATGCAAGGAAGAAATTCGGTGACAAAATACTCATGAGAAACACTGCTAGGAACAGCGTTTGAAATAATGCAGTGGAAAACTACAATTTTTTTAGGTGTAGCATTCTATACTCAAAGAATAAACCACAAACAATCAATTGCTAAGAGATTCACCGACCACAGTCGAAAATTTCATTCCTCAGATGTATAAACTACGTTCATACATTTACGAATAATCTAATTAATCTTTGTGATATTAGGCTAAACAAGCTTAAGCTAGTATGTTCACAAGAGATTTAAACAACAAAAGTGTCGTGACATAATTAATATTCCAATCGTTCAATGTCATTCCACGTACCTCTCTAACAAGGTCGCTTAAAGCAGAGACTCGGAGACCTATAGCATTCCAACTAAGTATGATTTCCTCTCTTTCAAATGCCTACATGTATCTATAACAAAACTGGCAAACATTAGAATATTACATAGATGATATGCTAGAGCTATGTCCTGCCATTGCGTATATTACATCATTTTTTGACGGAAAAAATGCAAAATACACTAGCAAATACCTTTGGTGAAGTTTGGTTGTAATAAAGCACCTTGATTTATTCTTTGCCAAATTGGCCTCATGCGGATCCAAATATTCCCTATTATCATCTCAGTTTACCTACAACAAAATCCCTTAGATAATTGCTGTTGTCGATCCTTTCTCAACTGGTAAAACTAAGTAACAAATTTTGATTCATTTGACAAAATTCTGAAAAACTATGTTGCTTCTAGTTACTATAGGACATTAGATTTAAGAAGCATTCCAACAGCCACACTGAACACTGTTTTCTATATAACCCAATGTAAGTAATTAATAGAACAAAAACAAGTTATGTTATATACCTATATGGACGATATCAATCGCTTGTTTAGTAGACATTTGCTTGAATTTAAATTGATTCAATATTCAAGTTACTATCATTTGGTCTATCATTACATCAAATACAAATATTAATACTCTTCATTAACCATCTCGAGTCAAACAATGAAACCAAAATGCCACTATAAGTAAATGTTGAATAAACATTTGTAACTTTTGGTTTTCAAATATTAATATACAATGACTTTACTGAAATTTGAATTAGGTAAATCTAATTTATTCGTTTATCATTCAACTGTTGTGATCTATTATCATACTGCCGGTGAAATTTATAGATAGTAAAAGATTTGTGTAACATTTAAAATTTGGATAATTACAAAGAAAACTAAAAAACAAACTATTTCAAAGTTGTACGCTAATGCTAACAAAACTAAAAAAAATAAAGCATGCACCAAGCATAAATGACCAGGGATAAAATACGGGATTAACCATCATTTGTATTTAGTTTGATTTACTAATTAATTTTCATTAATCAATTAAGAAGTGACTAAAAGGGTAATATAAACATGGCGCTAGATGTGCTTGTAATAAATTTTCAACAGTCTTGTAACGACCCAGGGAAAAAGTCGACGCTCGAATTCTCGACAACAATACATAAACCCGTATCGCTTGCCAAAAATCCAAGTATCGAACCACCAGATTGTCATGAGAAAGAATTTAAAGGGTGAGAATAGAAAGAAAGAAGTATTAGAATAGAAGAAAGAAGAAGAACACGTCAGAATCTCACAGCGGAACGAATAAAATATAATATCACAAATCCTTTATACAAAAACTGTATATACATACCAATCATCAGAGTACAGCATATATCAATCACAATGGAATAATAGCTTTATATACTAGCGGTGAAGCCACCTGCTTCTAGCACCTGAAACTCCAAGCGAAACCTAAACTGGAACATACTCGGTCTGACCCGAGCACATTTGATTTAAAACAAAATACACCGGGTCAGTCTGGAATACTATCAGTGATAAATTCACATAACACACACTTGTTTAACTTTGAAAATCCTTTATGAAACAAAAGGATAATAGTAAGACCAGCCCACACATAAACACGGACGGTTTTTACCTTACTATAACCCAAACCATTTTTGAAAATCATAACTTGATCTGATATTATAATAATGTCTAATACAAATAAATATCAATCTAGAGGAACGCTTGCATCTCACGCTCCGCATATATAGTATACAATCAAAACCGCGGGCGCTTATTGGATATTGGTTTCCAACTTGACAAGGTATGGGACCACCTTCCGCACGTGTATCTCTAGAGGCAAGTACACTGAGATCAACAAGAACGTCTTGCAACCTGGCCCTCACATGACCGACCACTCATTTCACTTGAGTGTATCGAATGTATACCACCGACCGTTGGGCTCAAACCACCGTCTCCCGTAAAGGGACAGCATCGAATATAGATTAAAGAAGTAAAAGGAATTTCTCTAGATAGGTGATTATGCACCCTAATGGGAGCGTCCCACATAGCCATGCTACCAGCCCGATTTTTGTCATTTCCCGGTTGATGAGGCTTGAGGCTAGAATTCATCTCTTCGAACATCTGGCCACCATTCACTTTGAATGCCACATCGTCAGATCCGCCAGGTATCACTGAATGTTGGTTTCCACAAAACTACTCTGAGCGTTAAGCCAAAGAAGGTGTACAACCTTCTCCGCCACCAATAGAGATACGTTTGTAGAAAATCAATATACGTGACCCCTTTTGAAATACTCTGTCAGACACTCGTCCATACAAGTCATCCAGGAACAGGATGAACCGAAGGCACTCTCCTACTGCATCCAATATAGGAATCACCCCAAGGATCAGTAGCGAGTAGTCCTTGCAACCCGTGGATTTCAACCACGACAGAATCACAAACCAAATAACTCTGGTTGCAAGCCAGAGAGATTGGACCAGTAGTCCTTCCGTTTATGAAGATCCACGGTCTTCACTTGCTCCGTCTTCAAATGACGTCTTCACGTATTTGTTGAACGGAATGGTTTTCGAATATAAATTCGATCCCGGTCTTTCCGTGCCAACAATCGTATTGGTCTGGTTTGATAGTCGGTGTTTTAACTATCAAATAACAAGGTGTCAATGAAATGATTTCACTGATTCAGTACATGGCATGACTTGGCCTCTTAACAACATATTTAACAAAATCGTTAATCAACTCTAATATATGACTTAACTCTAACTTGACTATCTTGACTTGATTACTCCTACCCATTAATTAACACTCGACTTAACTCCATTCGCTTGACTCTAGGTCGCAGCGATCACAATTGTTACGCCTGATTCCCTCGGGAAACATCCGACCGCCGTAGGCTATCTGCAGCCCTGCGAATTACGCTAGCAGTCGTACGCAATAGCAACTCTGCCTGAATAACCATGTTTGATTAACTCTATTTCAAATACTATATTCGATCAACTCTAATTGAATAAACAAATATTCAATATAATTTGAAATCAATATTCTTATTTATATTCATATTTCCAAAATCTCGCCTTCATTTTCACTACTCCACGTATGGGACATCACGTCAATCACAACACCTTTCACTCGTTTCAAACCAATACCATTCTTCGATAATAACGAAGCCGTTCAAGTTGGGGTATTCTATTTACCTCTCAGACCTTGATCGACAACGTCCTTATCTCAGAATAATACCAGTTCGTCTCTTAACCATCGATATTCAAATCTCGTCTACCATCTTGATTTCGAATCTGGTTTTATAAACCATTTCTCATATTTGAAATCATCATTTAATAATCCATTTTTACTTAATTCCCTTAATTAAGTAATTCTTGAATGAATGCCACTTTTAAACTTGGAATATTATTTCACTTATACCTTTGGTTTTATATGAAAAACCCACGCCCCATAATCAATTCCCATTTACAAATCTTGTTTTGAAAACTTGAGTTATAAAACTCTTATCGCTCTTTCGACCACTTATTGTCATCTAATCACTTCTACTTGAATTTCAATTACAAACCATCACTTTAATTACTACTAACCTATTTAGCATCTCCTTTATTCATTTCGCTTCAATTGAGTGCTCTTCTACTTAATTAATCAATTAAGGAAAATCCTTTTTAAATCTTTATACCTACTTACCAATTCCATTTCCAAAGCCCGTTTGCACACTTGGGTTACAAACCTCTTTATACACTCTTATTTGACTTTGGTTTGAATTTATCGAAAACTTAATAACCCATTCCTTTCATTTGAAATCCACTTCTAATAAAATCTTTTTACTTAATTCATTTCATTAAGTAAAGTCCACAAACCCCACTTTTAACTTTAAATCTTATTTCACTTATATTACTTGGCTTTATAACAAAAGTCATTCGTCAAATAATCTATTTCCATTTACGAGCATTCTTATAGTATACTTTATCTTGGATCAAAATCTGCTTACTCCTTTCTTTACAATAAGATCCCTTTAACTTGGATTTTATTCAAACATTCATTTATCAACATTTAACACAAACCAACGGTATGTGTTTTCCCTTTCATTTCATTTTAGCCATCGCTTTGGTTTAAAATCCTTTTAACTTAGATCGCATTTCCACAGATCCTTTTATCAATATTCAACACAAAATATTGTATGTAATTTTCTTTGCGTTGAAATTTCTTATTCCAATTTTCATGTTTCACTCAAAAATACTCTTTTAACCTTTACGCCATCGTTTGGGTAAAAAAAAACCTTTCTAAATAAATCAAATGACTTAAACAAATTTAAAACCATCATTTAATTGTTTTAAAAACAATTATCCTATTTTCCCACCCGTAGGTGGTTTCTAAACTTTCTGCTTTTAAAACTGGTCTAAACCACTTAAATATTTTCTTTTATAAACTTGATTTAATATATATATATTTATAAATTTCCCATTTAATTACTTATCTAAAATGAGTGAAAAACTTCAATTTAATTATAAAATAATTAATAACTTTAAACATCGTCGTTTCACCGAACGGTCGAACGACGTGAAAACAACATGTTTATGGTCATTCACTGCCAATTTCCAAATCAACATTGTCGGTTGATTTTAAACACAACACGGGAAATATCTGTTTGACCATCACACTCAAACAGGTTTCACAACCACATGGGGTTAAATCATTTCAATATCAACAATGTAAACAAACAAACAACATATAAAATATTTGAGGAATCCGGTCGGATCCCTCCAACCTGTTCTACCCTGCATCACAGCTCGTTAAACATTTCATAATAATATATGAAATAAATTTCATATGATCGATTAAATCTAATTAACAGCATCCAATCAACCATAACAGTCAACATCAACCAATCAACCAATTTAAAGGTAAATTATATTTTAATATGAATTTACCACATCACAGAATTCCAGAAGGTGTGAGAATTAACTCACCAGAGTTTGTTCTGGTCGACGGTTGACGCGTTTGTTGCATTTAATTTGGGACGACCGTCCAAAATTAGCTGAATTTTCAACAGCGTCAGAATGACTCCTAGTTAGTGCCATCGGGTAGGTCTCGTCCCTGCGATCCCAACGTATCTTGTTTCGTTAAATTTCATTAACATATGCAAAAGTTATGCTATTTACAATATTTACCTAATTTAAATGAAGTGAATATTAGGCTCACATCCCTACTTTGAAACTTAATTAGGCTCACATCCGGTCATAAACCTATTGTAAATTAGGTCCTTGTTTTCAAAACTTATAAAATAATAATTAAAAAAAAATCGTAAATTAGTAATAAAATATATTACGCATTATAAAAAAAATTCAGTTCAAAAAACAACAAAAATAATGTCAGAAAGAAGAAAACAGCAAAAAAAACAGAAAAAACTGCAGTTAAATGCATAATATTATGCACCTTTTTGATTTTATTGCATGCATATATGCAATTATTGCAGTTCTTCCAGCGGATAGATTTAACATAATTTTTCAGTTCATTTTTATTTGCATCCAAATGTGCAAATTTCTCAAAAAAATGCACACATGTGTGCAACATTTTTATAGGATAAAAAGTAGGGACCTAATTTATAAAAAAAAACAAAGTTCTGAAAATTTTTAAACCCGCCCCCTATTTTATTCTTTCCGCCTTTTTGTATTTTTTAAAAAAAAATGTGCGTACGTTCATAAAAAAAAAAATCTAAAATATGGAAATAATGTCAGGAATCTACGGAAATCGAAAAAAAATAGTTGCATACATTTATGCAGTTATTACTGATAATTGCATATATGTATGCAACTTTTCTGTAAGCTGTTTTCAGATTAAAATCTGAAAATAAACCTGCACAAATGTATGCAAGTATTTGAAATTTTTGCGCACATGTATGCATTTATTTGCATGAATAAAAATCAATGAAGATGTTGTAGTGAAAAATATGCACAGATGTATGCAGGAAAGTGATATATGTGCATACTATTATGCATTTAACTGGAAATTTCGTATTTTTTCTGTTTTTTTGATTTTTGATGCCTTGTTTGATGATTTTTTGTTCTGAATTTTTTAGCGTTTACATGTTTTATTTAAATACGAATTTACATGATTTTTTTTTTTTTTTTTTTTGATGAATTTTCAAAAAATAGGGACCTAATTTACAATAAGTTTATGACCGGGTTTTTTTTCTGTTTTGAAACTATAACAGGGACCTGTAAAAAACGCACCCTTAAATGAATATATATTTAATTTAATTAATTAAATTATTATTATCTAAATGAATTCCTAATTGCGTTATTAGCCAAATTACCTTCCCTGACCTTCTAAAAAATCCTACTTTCCCATCTCTAGCCATATCCAATTTTTAAAATTGAAAAACCATTTTAATGTTAATTAAATTTAATTTCCAAATAAAATATTTAAAAATATTCATTTAATTATAACTTAAAAATTATAACCCGGATCAAAAATCTGCTGTAACTCATTTTAAAGTATTTTTCGATAAGAATCCAACGGTCCTTGTTTTGTGGAAATCCGACTTGTTTTGGAAAAGTTACAAGCTTTTAAAGTTTATAGTTAAAAATTACGAAAATGCCCCTGGTCTATTTTAAACCCAAATTTAATTTTAAATTTAAATTTAAATTAACCATCCCATCCGTCGAATCTGTTAGGGATAGCCAGGGAGAGCAGGAAACTATATTTTCCAAACTCAAGCCTTAGATACTATCCTCTCTGTCACCCTTAGAATGTTCCGATATCTATTATTACAAATTCTATTTTAATTATAATATATATATATATATATATTACCAAAATAAATAAATATTATTTAAAAACTTACCCCGTGAAGCCCCAGCCTGTGCCTAAGAGTCCCTAGCTCCCGGTCTTGCCCTCCTTTCTCCCTTTCTTCCTTTTCCCTATTTTCTATTATTTTAATATTATTTCTGCCATTGCCAAAGCTTGAAAGAGGAGGAGGAGTGAGTTTAAAATGAAAGGGGGGGCTATTTATAGCCGATGGAGTAACATGGATTGCTGAGGTGGCACGAATCCAACGGTCGAAAATGGATGGCTAGGATTAATCCTTACATTATTAAATTATTAATAAATTTAATAATTTATGAATAGTAAAGTGTGTTTTCTCAACCCTATTCGACATTAATTTGACTTACTTATTGATACCTTATCCAAAATCTTTTTCAACCATGTTGTTCAATTTTTCTTTCTCTTCAATAATATATAAAAATATTTCGAATTCGAATTCATTTGAACTTTCAAATAATTAAATTCAAATTCAAAATAGTGTTTTGTGTTAGTTACAACACCTTCCGTTCTCATGTTGGAGTATCAAACGATAACGGTTTTCAGAAATTCTTCCACCATCTGATCCTGTTTTTAACGTACTTCAATCCTATGTATTCAAATCAAAAATCGGAGTTCGTTTAGATTTTCAAATAATTTATTTAAATTTTGTTTCCTAAATAACTTTCTATATCCGTTATAGGATTTTCCCAGAATTCATATATAGCTAATATCCTATGTTTAGAATTTTCCTGGATAGGTCTCAGGTTCCAGTTTTACCGTTAGCATTAGCAAATTCCAATTACCGTCAAAATTTAGTTCAAATTTTGGCCTTTTATTTTTTTCTTTTCCACATACGGATGCCATGTTTGTCGTAACTTGGTTGGTTACCTGATTTCATCGAAATCCTAGTTCGTTAGCTACTACTTTCTTTGTAAACGTACTATTTTTAATTAAAAATTTATCCTTTTATACTGCCAGTTCACATTATATTGCAGATCCACTAAATTTCTACCATTTCAGAATAAAATTTATTATATTAATAAAATATTCAAAATTATTGAAATTAAACCATTAAAATTCCAAAACAATATAAAAAACATTTTTAAACATTAAACTAAATGGTCAAAAATCTGGGCTGTTACAAGACAACTCTCTTGCGATTTCCAAAATGGTACACCAAAGTATAAAGAAGTCCTTATTTTAATAAGTTAACTTAAAATGAGTAAAACTGTGGGTGTGTAATGATGTGATAACATATCTGTAACAACCCGAAAATCTCGGCCAGTTTAAAATTTTTGTTTTGGCAATTTTAATGAATTTTAAATATTTAAAATGGATTATTTTAAATAATATCGACGAGAAATTTATTTTGAATATAACTCGAAAATATATATTTATATAGATCGTCGTTAGAATATAAATATTTATTTTAAATTATAAAAGGATTTGAAAATGGCGTGGTAATTCGATAATTCGATTTCAAACTTCAAATGAATGTACCGGGTTCAAAATAAACCGAAATTTAGCGAAACCAAAAATAATAGAATCTATTTGAGAATATCTTTCCAATGAATTCGAAAAATCAAAATTTCATAGCGGGAATCAAAAGTTATGTCCAAATGAATTTTCAGAATAGTCGCTATGGAATTCTTGCCCTAAAAATGGAAATTTTGCAAACGACCTCGGATTTCAACGAAACCACTTTTGTTGGATCCATGATGTCAAATTATTGCTAGGTTTCAATTTTCATAATTTTTCGATTCAATATGTGAGCGTGGCAAAGGAAAACGCGTTTGACCAGTTTAAGTTGATTTTAATTTACTGGAAAATGGACATTTTTCAAACGGTCTCAGAATTCGACGAAACTAGTTTTTTTAGGACCGTATCGTCAATACGAAACTAGAAAATATTTTTTTGGAATTTTTCGAGTTAGTATGTGACCCCGGTAAATTGAAATGCGCGTTCAAATTCAATATATAGAGTTATATGTTGATTTTGACGAAAACTGATTGAAACGATCGAATCAGCTTACGATACATATCCCATTGTGTTCAGAATGGGGGTAATTAGCTATGCACGACAGTTGGTAGGTTGAATTTCGAGTTCGAAATAAAAAGTCACCTTTTTGAAAATAAACTAATTAAAAAAAAAACCTCCTTATCTCCTCTCAGCGCCCCCCCCCCCCCCGATTCATTTTCGAAATAAATAAAAAAAGGAGAGAGAAGGGAGGATCGCCACTGCCGCCCCCCCTGGTTGAACGTCGCCGCCCCATGTGGGGCGCCACCACCTGCCGCCGTCCCCGCTCCACTCTCTCTTCCTCCTCTTCTATTTAGCCTCGTGCCCCCCTACCTCGAGCGCGCTACCGCAGAGACCCCCCAGCCCCCCTCCACGCGCTTGAACCCGATTCGCCGCCTCCCTCTCCTCTTTTTCCTCCTCTTCCTCTCTTCTTTCCACCTGCGCGCCTTCCCCTCAGTCACGAGACCCCACAGCACCCACACCTGAAGCCGCCGACCACCCTGCAGTACCCCGACACCGTCCTCAAACCTCCAGCCCCTCTCTGAAAATGCAACAGTAAGTTTTTACTTAGTTTAATTATTTGCATTTTTTCAAATTCAATTTATTTTTAATATGAAGCATAGTTTTAAAATTTATTTTTTACTTGAAAATATATGATTTTTAAAAACTGAAAATATAGTTTTATTCATGTGAAGATATAGTTTTATTCATGTAAGAATATGAAGGCTACTAATGATAAAAATACGTTTTTTGAATAGAAGTTAGCAAGAAGAAGACACAATTTTAATATACTACAGATATTAAAATTTTGATTTTTATATACTAGAGATATTATAATTTTGATTTTTATATACTAGAGATATTAAAAATATGATTTTGGTTTTCTATATAAACGTAATTTTTAGTTGTATAAAAATATTATTTTTGGTAGATAAAAATATAATTTTTATCGTTTGAGGTTATTTTTAAATAGTCCTACAAAGGAATTTTTTTAGAGAAATAAAAATTTGATTTGTATATATTATAGCGATATAAAAACATGAATTTTATACTTGTATCAAATTAAAATTTTGATCTTTATATAATAGAAGATATCAAAATATTATTTTTACTTATGTAGGGTATTAAAAATATAGTTTTTATATTTTTAGAACAATAAAAATTTAATTTTTATTTAATTAGAGTAATAAAAATATAATCTTTATTAGTGATAAGAATTCAATTTTTATATATATGAATTCGAAATAAAAATAGAATTTTTATTTATTAAAATGAAGTAATAAAAATAATATTTTTATTTGAATAGCGAGAAAAGGACTGCAATGGTCATTACAACCGATCCAGACGGTTCAGCAATTCAAAAGAAAAGCACGGCGGAGTGGAACCCTCGGTGAGAATTTCTCACTTTAAATTTCTCTTTTCTAGTTATATTATGATATATACTAGAATGCAGACGGTGTTTAGTAGCACCCGACACAACTGTCCACAGACCATGGACTTGTTTGATTGGTTGAATAAATTGGTTAGATTATTTGAGTTGAATTTGATTGTTTGGTGATATGGAAATTGATTTGATTGATATGTATATGGCGTGGGCCATCACTGGACTGGGGATAAGGCTAGGCCTTGTCCCGTTTCTAGTATCGTGCCGTTATGCCGTCGAAATTTTCTAAAATAAGTTAGAAAAATAAAAATATCATTTTATTGTGTGAATGAACTGAATAGAAATTCATGTATTGAAATAAAATATTTTATCGTTAAAAATATAATTTTTAACGTGTGTGTGAATATAATAAAATATTCATTTACAAACCAAACGGTTTGTTTATGTACACTGATTTGACTGATATTGACTGGGACGATAAATTTTACATATCGCCCAACTGCATAAACAATATTCAGTGTTTGTTGATGTAAAACTCCACACGGGTATTGGGATGATATTTAAATACACTAGTCCCAATTGTATAGTTGTTTGTCGATCGATAGGTTGACAAACAATTGTGTTGTGCACTCTGGATGATGGTTGATTATTTATTGTTGCTATTATATACATGTGTTGTGTGGAATCCATATAATTAACATTATATGGTAATTGAATGGGCCTCATTCCAATTGGGAAAATAAAGAATATTATAAAATAAAAATTCATGTGCTGACCGTACTCATTCGTTGAGATTAGTCAGGTGTTGAACGACATATTTTAACAATAAAAATTAACACCTTTATCAAAATTTTATAAAATATATTATATAACAAAAATAGTTGTGTTGACAGTACTCATTTGTTGAGATTAGTCAAGTTCAATGTCCATTGGTGGAAATCGACTGTACGGGCCTTGATAAAATTATTAAAAATATCTATAATTTGTGTAAAATTATAATATATGATTTGGAAAGAACTGGGATGAAAAACGCCCTATTTGAAATGATAAAAATATATTTTTATCGAAATGAACTAGTTTTGAACTAGAATTAAAATCCAATATTTTTAAATATATAAATTGGATTTGAAGTGGTTTTAAAAATATTCAGAATTTGATATTGAATATAAGCCGATATATTTTCTATTCAGAGCCCTGTATTTAATATCAAATGAGATTTGGGTTTATCGTGAACTGTGTTTTAAATAACATTAGTTCTTTAACCCAGAAAAAGGAGTTTTAATAAATCTTTAATTAGATTGAAATGGGGATTGATAATATAAATTATCAAATATAGTAAATGATCGAGAATAGAGTATCACCAGTTTTGCTCCGAGCGATAGTTAAATCTTTAATTAGATTTGAACGTGAAATGGTAATTAATTTTACCAATAGCACCATGGTGTTAGTTGTGGGGTAATAACAGTTTTTCTCCATGGGATAAATAGGTTTGGATTGAGAAATAAAATAAATAATTACTTCGGTGTGGTTCGTTAATCCCGACTGGTTTGAAATGATATCCAAAGGAAGACTAAAGAATAAATTTAGAAGAATTTATATTTGATAAAATTAATGGGATCCTTTCCCTAGGAATGTGAAAATTTGAATAAAAGAATATTCTGAATTGGAATGAGGCGTATGTTGTGTTTGTGTAACACGTGTTTATTATGTACGCGGGTTATTCGGAAAGGCCGGGTTTTTACCTATTCTAAATAACCGATTCGACAATATGTTGAAGATGAAGACGGTGGTTGAAGACCGGAAGTCTTCACATCGTTTGGGTGATTACTGATGATCTTGATTGGGCTGTACACCCAAGATGAGGGAATCAGTTGGTGACCGTCCAGACATACTTGGAGATCGATGGATATGTGAGGAAAGTGCCTCCGGTTTCATTCAGACCCAGAACGGACGTGTAAATGGATTGTGTGTCTGACATTGGAATTTATTCTATGCTGATTGATTTCTGTTAAATATATATCTGTTTGGCGGCAGAGAATTTATTCTCTTGCTTAACGCCCTTCTCTGAGACGTACGAGCTCAGAGGTTATATATCGATAGATATCAATCGCATGGAGTGAATTGCTGGTGTGGCAGATGATCAAGGCTTTTGTTGAAAAACAAAGTCTTGTGGTTGATGATCAAAGCACGGCCTGTGTGGCGCAGCTTTGTGTATAACGTGAATTCGCGAGCCTCACACCTCGGTATGAGTCAAAAACGGGATACGGACTGCAGGGAGAGCACGACGTTTCTTTCTAGCTATAGGTGGTGTCAGTACATAAACTGGCTGACATTTATATACTTTTCACCTGTGTGGTTGTTGGAATGAGGCTCCTCGAATATATATGGCGATAACTGGCACTTTGTGAGCCGACGTACTGACCATTATATATATATGTCCGATATGACTGGGAAACGTGTGCTCAGGAATACTAATCCTCCAAAGTTAGGTGAGGACCGGCCCTGAAGATCCAAGGATCATAGTGGGGTCCTGAGACATTTGCTAGAGTGTCTCGAATCGGAGAGGAGCTTGCCCCTTGCCTCGACTCATGATGAAATCAAATTTCCAATACGTGTATTTCGGTTTTATTTGTAGAGCCTAGTATGGCGACATAGTGGGATGGGGCGCTTATGCCGTCTATGATTTATACTTATGGTTGAAGTTGTTTTCTTCACTTATAGTAATAATAAAAGATGAAATTTCACGTATCAAGCATTTTTGGCTGTTATAAGGTAAAACCCTATCTTCCGGCTTGCGTTGCATTGTGTGATGGGACCTGGGTCTTATAACAACTTCATTTTTTTTATTTAGCATTGCGCTGTTTGTTTATGCACTGGTATCCTTGGGGTAAAAACCCATTCCGTGTTATACAGTGTGGTCCCCTGATTTACCGAACTTTTAAAATAAGAATTAATAACTGTTTTAGTTCTCACACCAGTCTCATCACTGACCTGGAGTTTATTGTTTTAACCTAAACTCTGGGTGCCCTTATTTTTGACATGGGCAGCTAGTAGTTTTGGTTTTGCAGATTTATATTCACAGGGTCCTGCTACAGCTGGAACGATATCCGGATAGCTCTGTATCCGTATATCTCCTTCAGTTGTGTTTTTTATTATTTTCCGCTGCTATGTAATTTATTGTAATCTCTGATATTTATTGAATCTATTTTATTCAGTTATACTCTGTATATTCTTGTATCTGATGGAATTGTTGTAATAACAACGAAATGTTCTTCTGTATGTTTTCTATTTTGTCGTGTTCTCAAGGTAATCCGGGCTTTCCTTACTGGGGAAGTTACGGGCTATCACAGTTGGTATCAGAGCTTTGGTTTACAAAGCTCGGAGAACAAGGCACATTAGAACCATACGAAAGAATTCATCAGAAATTGCATTAGCAATATCCAATAAGGAATGACTCGTTAGAGATAGGATCAGTAGTATCCTAGAACGAGTGTGAAGAGTATATTTCTAAAATGAAAACCAATTTTATTTTGAAATTGAAATCGTTTTATTCGTATTTGAATATTTATCTATTTTGAATTTGGACAATCCAATATATAATGATTTTGCATATATGCGTCATGAACATATATTCGAAATTTTAATATACTGGATAGATATAGAATCACACTCTAGTCACCTGGAGATAATTCTGGTAATGCGGCCGCATTATCAGCCTTGCATTCGAGTGCCGAAGGTGGGATTTCTATATATTTCCATTGACTGGTGTGAGAACCAAAATATATCTAGAATACATTGTTGTGAATTGGCACCAAAAACATGATTTTCTGTATATATATATCAAAATTATGAATTTGAAACGTTAATTCACTAATTGATTGATGGTTGTGTTGTATGATTATTTATTTAAACCATTATATGAAGAACGGTAAATTTAGGCCAAATTGAACCCAATATTGAACTGTATTAAAAATTGCATGCATGTACATGTATATCTATTGAACAGGTCATAGCAAGGAGGCTAGAGCAGAGGAATAAAATTGTTAGCCTGACAAATAGGTACATGTTTATTGTATTTCTTGAGTTTTGGGTGATTTTGTGAGCCGATTGGCTAGCCGCTTGGCTTTTTCTTTTGGATTGAAGAAGGCCATGGGAGGCTATATGAAATATCCCGAAGTCCCCGATGCAGTAGAGGTTATGGTGAAGTTTTTCGAAAATTTAGGGTGTTAGCCAAATTTTTGAAAAATTTGAAAAGTTCTTAGAAAGTAAAAAGTTGAAGAACTTAAGCCGTAGCGAAAACAATGAAAGTTGAGTTGGTTTTTAAAACAACTTTCAGCTTCGTTCCTTTTCGGGGACGAAAAATTTTAAGTGGGGGAGATTGTAACAACCCGAAAATCTAGGCCAGTTTAAAATTTTTGTTTTGGAAATTTTAATGAATTTTGAATATTTAAAATGGATTATTTTAAATAATATCAACGAGAAATTTATTTTGAATATAATTCGAACGAATATATTTATATAGATCGTCGTTATAATATAAATATTTATTTTAAATTATAAAAGGATTTGAAAATGGCGCGGTAGTTCGATAATTCGATTTCAAACTTCAAATGAATGTACCGGGTTCAAAATAAACCGGAATTTAGCGAAACCAAAAATAATAGAATCTATTTGAGAATATCTTTCCAACGAATTCGAAAAATCAAAATTTCATAGCAGGAATCAAAAGTTATGTCCAAATGAATTTTCAGAATAGTCGCTATGGAATTCTGGCCCTTAAAAATGGAAATTTTGTAAATGACCTCGGATTTCAACGAAACCACTTTTGTTGGATCCGTGATGTCAAATTATTGCTAGGTATCAATTTTCATAATTTTTCGATTCAATATGTGAGCGTGGCAAAGGAAAACACGTTTGACCAGTTTTAGTTGATTTTAATCGACTGGAAAATGGCCATTTTTCAAACTGTCTCGGAATTCGACGAAACTAGTTTTGTTAGGACCGCATCTTCAATACGAAGCTAGAAAATATTTTTTTAAAATTTTTTGAGTTAGTATGTGACCCCGGTAAATTGAAATGCGCATTCAAATTCAATATATAGAGTTATATGTTGATTTTGACGAAAACCTATCGAATCAGCTTACGACACATATCCCATTGTGTTCGGAATGGGGGTAATTAGCTATGGACGATAGTCGGTAGGTTGGATTTCGAGTTCGAAATAAAAAGTCACCTTTTTAAAAATAAATTAATTGTAAAATAAAATAACCTCCTTATCTCCTCTCAGCCCCCTCCCCCCCCCCCCGATTCATTTTTAAAATCAAAATAAAAAAAAGGAGAGAGAAGGGGGGATCGCTACCGCCCCCCCCCCCCCCCCCCCCCCCCCCCCGGTTGAACGCTGCCGCCCCAGATGGGGCGCCACCACCTGCCGCCGTCCCCGCTCCACTCTCTCTTCCTCCTCTTCTATTGAGCCTCGCGCCCCCTACCTCGAGCGCGCCACCGCAGAGACCCCCCAGCCCCCCTCCATGAGCCTGAACCCGATTCGCCGCCTCCCTCTCCTCTTCTTCCTCCTCTTCCTCTCTACTTTCCACCTGCGCGCCTTCCCCTCAGTCACGAGACACCACAGCACCCCCAACTAAAGCCGCCGACCACCCTGCAGTACCCCGACACCGTCCTCAAACCTCCAGCTCCTCTCTGAAAATGCAACAGTAAGTTTTTACTTAGTTTAATTATTTGCATTGTTTTCAAATTCAGTTTATTTTTAATATGAAGCATAGTTTTAAAATTGATTTTTAACTTGAAAATATATGATTTTAAGAAACTGAAAATATAGTTTTATTCATGTAAGAATATGAAGGCTACTAATGATAAAAATACGTTTTTTGAATGGAAGTTAGCAAGAAGAAGACACAATTTTTATATACTAGAGATATTAAAATTTTGATTTTTATATACTAGAGATATTAAAAATTTGATTTTTATATACTAGAGATATTAAAAAAATGATTTTGGTTTTCTATATAAACGTAATTTTTAGCTGTATAAAAATATTATTTTTGGTAGATAAAAATATAATTTTTATTGTATGAGGTTATTTTTAAATAGTCCTACAAGGGATTGTTTTTAGAGAGAAAAAAAAATTGATTTGTGTATATTATAGCGATATAAAAACATGATTTTTATACTTTTAGCAAATTTAAATTTTGATCTTTATATAATAGAAGATATAAAAATATTATTTTTATTTATGTAGAGTATTAAAAATATAGTTTTTATATTTTTAGAACAATAAAAATATAATTTTTATTTAATTAGAGTAATAAAAAATATAATTTTTATTAGTGATAAGAATTCGATTTTTATATATATGAATTCGAAATAAAAATAGAATTTTTATTTATTAAAATGAAGTGACAAAAATAATATTTTTATTTGAACAACGAGAAAAGGACTGCAATGGTCATTTCAACCGATCCAGACGGTTCAGCAATTCAAAAGCAAAGCACGGCGGAGTGGAACCCTCGGTGAGAATTTCTCACTTTAAATTTCTCTTTTCTAGTTATATTATAATATATACTAGGATGCAGACGGTGTTTAGTAGCATCCGACACCACTGTCCACAGACCATGGACTTGTTTGTTTGGTTGAATAGATTGGTTAGATTATTTGAGTTAAATTTGATTGTGTGGTGATATGGAAATTGATTTGATTGATATGTGTATGGCGTGGACCATCACTAGACCGAGGATAAGGCTAGGCCTTGTCCCGTTTCTAGTATCGTGCCGTTATGCCGCCGAAATTTTCTAAAATAAGTTAGAAAAACAAAAATATCATTTTATTGTGTGAATGAACTGAATAGAAATTCATGTATTGAAATAAAATATTTTATCGTTAAAAATATAATTTTTAACGTGTGTGTGAATAAAATAAAATATTCATTTACAAACCAAACGGTTTGTTTATGTATACTGATTTGACTGATATTGATTAGGACGATAAATTTTACACATCTCCCAACTGCACATATAATATTCAGTGTTTGTTGATGTGAAACCCCACACGGGTATTGGGATGATATTTAAAGTACACTAGTCCCAATTGTATAGTTGTTTGTCGATCGATAGGTTGACAGACAATTGTGTTGTGCACTCTGGATGATGGTTGATTATTTATTGTTGCTATTATATACATGTGTTGTGTGGAATACTTATAATTAACATTATATGGTAATTGAATGGGCCTCATTCCAATGGGGAAAATAAAGAATATTATAAAATAAAAGTTCATGTGTTGACCGTACTCATTCATTTAGATTAGTCACGTGTTGAACGACATATTTTAACAATAAAAATTAACACCTTTATCAAAACTTTATAAAATATATTATATAACAAAAATAGTTGTGTTGACAGTACTCACTTGCTGAGATTAGTCAAGTGTTGAAAGAAATATAGATTCATGTGTTGAATAGAATAAATATTCATTTGTTGAATAGAATAAAGAAATCTTTGAAAAATATAAAGCCGTGTTGATTAGAGATGCGTTATTTTGACGCAAATGATATTCTTATCGATTTTATTCGTTTTATAATGAATATTGAAAAGTGATTTCATAATCGAATAATTTTAATTGAACATGATTGAAATTGAATTGAAATCAATTTGAAATGAATTCGAATTGAAATTGAATTAAAATGAATTCGAATTGAAATTGAATTAAAAATGAATTCGAATTGAAATTGAATTAAAATGAATTCGAATTGAAATTGAATTGAAATGAATTCGAATTGAAATTGAATTGAAATGAATTCAAATTGAAATTGAATTCAAATGAATTCGAATTGAAATTGAGAAAAAAATGAATTCGAATTGAAATTGAATTAAAATGAATTCGAATTGAAATTGAATTAAAATGAATTCGAATTGAAATTGAATTAAAAAAGAATTCGAATTGAAATTGAATTAAAATGAATTCAAATTGAAATGAATTCGAATTGAATGGGAATGAATGTAAAACGAATTTATAATGGAAAATTCACCTTTGATTTGAAATTGAATATGAAGTTGAAACTGTTTTGAAAATGAATTTAAAACAATTTATAAAATTCGTTTTGAATAGAAATCGATGAAATATATATTATATATATTATATATATAATAAAATGGCTAGAATAGAACGCGCCGCGCTGCGACAGTTCGCGAATTTCGACCATTGACTTCGTACGGACATTTCGGGAGATCCGACCGTCGGATTCTCCTCAAACCTGAACCGTTGGGTTCGTCTCGAAAAGAGCTTTCCAATGAATATTTGAAATTTGATATTGAATATAAGCCGATATATTTTCTATTCAGAGCCTTGTATTTAATATCAAATGAGATTTGGGTTTATCGTGAACTGTATTTTAAATAACATTAGTTCTTTAACCCAGAAAAAGGAGTTTTAATAAATATTTAATTAGACTTAAACGGGGATTGATAATATAAATTATCAAATACAGGAAATGATCGAGAATGGAGTATCACCAATTTTGCTCTGAGCGATAGTTAAATCTTTAATTAGATTTGAATGTGAAATGGTAATTAATTTTACCAATAACACCATGGTGTTAGTTGTGGGGTAATAACAGTTTTGCTCCATGGGATAAATAGGTTGGGATTGGGAAATAAAATAAATAATTACTTCAGTGTGGTTCGTTAATCCTGACTGTTTTGAAATGATATCCAAAGGAAGATTAAAGAATAAATTTAGAAGAATTTATCTTCGATAAAATTAATGGGAACTTTAAAAATAACCAGAATATCCAATGATTGCATTGGAGTGGATTTAAAAATCTAATCTTTCTACGATTAGAAATCCTATCTTTTTATTAAAAACAACCTATGCTATATTTAATTTTAAAGATCTATATAACATAGGTTTTTTTTAATAAAAAGATAGGATTTCTAATCGTAGAAAGATTAGATTTTTAAAATATAATTCTATTTATAATTATAAATAAATATTTATATTCTAACGACGGCGTATATAAATATATACGTTCGAATTATATTCAAAATAGATTTCTCGTCGATATTATTTAAAATAATCTATTTTAAATATTCAAAATTCGCTAAAATTGACAAAATAAAAATTTTAAACTGGCCCAGATTTTCCGGGTTGTTAATGGGAACTTTTTTCCAAAGTATAGGAATATTTGAATAAAAGAATATTCTGAATTGGAATGAGGCGTATGTTGTGTTTGTGTAACACTTTTATAATATATACGCGAGTTATTCAGAAAGACCGGGTTTATCCCATTCTGAATAACTGATTCGACGTGGTGTCGAAGATGAAGACGATGGTCGAAGACCGGAAGTCTTCATGTCGTTTGGGTGATTACTGATGATCTTGATTGGGCTGTACACCTCAGAAGATGGAAACAGTTAGGGATCGTCCAGACGTACTTGGAGATCGATGGATATGCGGGGTACTAGGTGCCTCCGGTTTCGTTCAGACCCAGAACGGACTTGTAAATGGACTGTGTGTCTGACATTGGATTTTAGTCCGTGCGATTGATTTCTATTAAATATATATCTGCTTGGCGGCGGAGAATTTATTCTCTTGCTTAACGCCCTTCTCTGAGACGTACGAGCTCAGGGGTTATATATTGATGGATATCAAACGCATGGAGTGAATTGATCTTTAAAATTAAATATAACATAGGTTTTTTTTAATAAAAAGATAGGATTTCTAATCGTAGAAAGATTAGATTTTTAAAATATAATTCTATTTATAATTATAAATAAATATTTATATTCTAACGACGGCGTATATAAATATATACGTTCGAATTATATTCAAAATAGATTTCTCGTCGATATTATTTAAAATAATCTATTTTAAATATTCAAAATTCGCTAAAATTTACAAAATAAAAATTTTAAACTAGCCCAGATTTTCCGGGTTGTTACAGGAACCTTTCCCTAGGAATGTGAAAATTTGAATAAAAGAATATTCTGAATTGGAATGAGGCGTATGTTGTGTTTGTGTAACACGTGTTTATTATATACGCGGGTTATTCAGAAAGGCCGGGTTTTTACCCATTCTGAGTAACCGATTCGACGATATGTCGAAGATGAAGACGGTGGTTGAAGACCGGAAGTCTTCACATCGTTTGGGTGATTACTGATGATCTTGATTGGGTTGTAAACCCAAGATGAGGGAATCAGTTGATGACTGTCCACACGTACTTGGAGATCGATGGATATGCGAGGAAAGTGCCTCCAGTTTCGTTTAGACCCAGAACGGACGTGTAAATGGATTGTGTGTCTGACATTGGAATTTATTTTGTGCTGATTGATTTCTGTTAAATATATATTTGTTTGGCGGCAGAGAATTTATTCTCTTGCTTAACGCCCTTCTCTGAGACGTACGAGCTCAGAGGTTATATATCGATAGATATCAATCGCATGGAGTGAATTGCCGGTGTGGCATGCGTAAGTGGCATATGATCAAGGCTTTTGTCGAAAAGCAATGTCCTGTGGTTGATGATCAAAGCATGGCCTTTGTGGCGCAGCTTTGTGTATAACGTGAATTCGCGAGCCTCACACCTCGGTATGAGTCAAAAACGGGATACGGACGGCAGGGAGAGCACGACGTTTCTTTCTAGCTATAGGTGGTGTCAGTGCTTAAACTGGCTGACATTTATATACTTTTCACCTATGTGGTTGTTGGAATGAGGCGCCTCGAATATATATGGCGATAACTGGCACTTTGTGAGCCGACGTATTGACCATTATATATATAGGTCCGATAGGACCGGGAAACGTGTGCTCAGGAATACTAATCCTCCAAAGTTAGGTGAGGAGCGGCCCTGAAGATCCAAGGATCATAGTGGGGTCCTGAGACATTTGCTAGAGTGTCTCGAATCGGAGAGGAGCTTGCCCCTTGCCTGGACTCATGATGGAATCCAATTTCCAATACGTGTATTTTGGTTTTATTTGTATAGCCTAGTATGGCGACATAGTGGGATGGGGCGCTTATGCCGTCTATGATTTATACTTATGATTGAAGTTGTTTTCTTCACTTATTGTAATAATAAAAGATGAAATTTCATGTATCAAGCATTTTTGGCTGTTATAAGGTAAAACCCTATCCTCCGGCTTGCGTTGCATTGTGTGATGGGACCTGGGTCTTATAACAGCTTCATTGTTCTTTATTTAGCATTGCGCTATTTGTTTATGCACTGGTATCCTTGGGGTAAAAACCCATTCCGTGTTATACGGCGTGGTCCCTTGATTTACCGAACTTTTAAAATAAGAATTAATAATTGTTTTAGTTCTCACACCAGTCACATTACTGACTTGGAGTTTATTGTTTTAACCTAAACTCTGTGTGCCCTTATTTTCGACATGGGCAGCTAGTAGTTTTGGTTTTGCAGATTTATATTCACAGGGTCCTGCTACAGCTGGAACGATATCCGGAAAGCTTTGTATTCGTATATCTCCTTCAGTTGTGTTTTGTATTATTTTCCGCTGCTATGTAATTTATTGTAATCTCTGATATTTATTGAATGTATTTTATTCAGTTATACTCTATATATTCTTGTATCTGATGGAATTTTTGTAATAACAATGAAATGTTCTTCTGTATGTGTTCTATTTTGTCGTGTTCTCAAGGTAATCCGGGCTTTCCTTACCAGGGAAGTTATGGGCTATCACAATATCTACTCATCATATTTATTAATTGATCATATGATATAGAAAACACTATATACATTACCAAATTTTATATCACATGGTTTGAGTTTTGTACATATATACTTGATACAACTTAATATAAATTTTATATTAGACTGATTTGCCAAATATTCAAAATAAACCATATCAATCATGTATTAAACAACCACTAATTTTATATGTATACATAATAGTTATCCAAATCAATTATCAAGCCAAAGTAAATTAAGAGAAAACTTTACTATACAACGAGTTAAATGAAAAGCTAACTACTTAGAAAAGTAATGTTTTATAGTAAGCTCTATAGAAGAGGAATATCATCTTGTTGCGGTATGATCCTTGATCCCTAAACTGGCATTATTTATATGATTCCCAAGGACATAAAATGCGGACTGAGATTTCAAAACATCTAAGGATAAAGACCAAGACTGAAATGATTTAATCTTCTGTAGTATAACTTAGACATTTTAGGGATCCAATAAAAACATCAGAAATATCATTTTTTTCCTTTTTTGGTAGAGATGACATCAATCAAAGTATACATATCCATGCTAAAAGTAACATGCACTTGGCAATGGTAATATCAAATCTGAAACAAATAGACAACTCAAAATAATGATATTTCAAAAAATTTGGAGTTATCAGGGCTTCTAGTACATCAGCTAAGCATAAACTATTGGCTAAATATTGAAAGATCTAATTAAAAAAGGTCGAAACAAAAAAAATTTACTTTGATAAATTCAAATGGGATGAAAATGAATAGAAGTGAGAAAGGAAAATGGACATAAGGATGAAAATTTATATGCAATTTGGATTCTACTGTAAAAACATAGACTGGCTTGAAGCAAGTAATTAAGAAAACTAAAATTCTGACAAATACTTAATTTCCAGACGGAAATAAATAGTATTGCTTCAATGGTATATATTTTGTAAACTTAAATAAACAATCGATAAAAAAATAGAAATTTGAACACCAATTAATTTGATAGATAAAGGTGCTCTAAAATCATAGTTGAAAAGTAAAAAATAACATAAATTGATTGGAACTTATTTTCAGACAAACAATGTGTAGAATACTCAAGTTTGACTTGAACTTATTCCAGATCGTTTCCATGACATATATACATGTGTAATTGTCAATTAACATATTATTTATACCCACTAATAAACAACCGACAGACCTAAACACACAATGTCCCTCTGCTTTTGTCCTTGCAGTGGTGCCGATGTTAATTCCCACAATCTCCGTAGGATAATATGAAACTAAAGGTGCTTAACTGATCTCTGTAGATTGCATATTTATATAATAAATTATTCTAGCTATCAACCTAAAACTAATTTCAGTTAGCCAAGAAAATGCATATACTTAACATGTGCAATGTCATTGAACTAAAAAAAATTGAATAAGTAATATGAAATTAACAGAATAAATGTTATGCTTGCATGAACCATTAACATAACGGAGAAACTACTCATAGAAGACATGTCATTAGATGAAATAAACAGTATATATGTACTTAATCTGAAATGGAACACATCACTATGTATAGCTATAATACTAACATGCAAGATTTAAAATAACATTCGGTATTTCTATAGTGGTTGTTGGATTTTATCAAACTTGGCTTCTTTGGTGGTTGTAGTTGTATAATAAACTTATATGCTCTCTCTACTTGGTAATGATAAAAACAGTATAACAATATCTAAAATGCAGAGGGTGTCACTAAACCTTTTCAAAAAAATTGGCCCGATGTTTTTGTTTTAGAGGCAACCGTAGAACGACAAACACAGTTGCATATTCGTATTGTAGTACAGTAATTTTGTTTATAGTTGAAACATACCTTTGTAATTAACACGCTCATGAGAACATAAAGGTTAACACATAATTAGTGAATATTGGTTCTTTTTTGTAAGCTAAAGCAATTGTCCATGTGCCACTTTTATCATTGTTTGTAACCTCATTCCATAGTTGGTAGAAGAGAGGCTTATTTACCCTCGAATTTAATGTTACAAAGGCATCTTTCTGAGAAAAATAGCAGAGAAAAATAGACAAAAGCTTCAAAAAAATTCTAATAATTATGTAATCTTTACTTCTAAATACATTGGTTATGCAAAACTAATGTGCAGTGAACAATCGAATGCATGTAATGTTACAATTAAAGAAATGAGAAATCGATTACAATAGGAAAGAAATTGATTAATAGGTTAGAATATTTTAATTGATTTACTACTAAAGTTGCTTGTTTTCCCATGGCAACTATTATTGAAAGAAAAATAGTTTGAAATGAAGCAACCAATATAAAAAGTACTTTAATACAAACATGTTTTACTTCGACATCCTCTTAACTACTTCTATCGATCATGGTTTCCAGCAACCAATATAAAAATTAAGCACACAAATTGAAAGTGACAAATAAGTAATAAATTTTAGCACAACACCCTAACATGGATGCTATTTGAATTATAGAAAGTCGGACTCGGTTATTATTTTTGTATTTATTTGGAAAAAATTACCGATGAGCGACTTTATTCCGAAAAATTCTTCAAAGGCCTTACATCTATTGCATAAAATAGATAAATTAATATTGAATTAAAATGAACTTATTTATCGGTGTTTAAAATTGTCATATGAATTTGATTTGTATTTATGTTTAACTAATTAGGAACCTGCATATAGATGGAAAAAATGTACTAGAAATTATGAAGGAAAAAAAACATGGTTTCTACCTTGAAAAGAATCAACAACTACTAATATTAGAACATGATAATATGATTCCTTTCAGACTTATATTGTTGTTAACTATTGATTTAGTTGTTCCCCACCATTGTCCAAGTGAGATTATTTTGTAGGAAGGCTACTTTTAATAACCGCTCTAATTTCATAAATCATATCATTTCAGCAAGCATAACTGATTGTGGGGAAACCTTCAAATATTTAATATTAAAAAATGATCAGAGAGTAAAATGGGAATTTTAATAACCTTAGCGCGTGTTTTTGTTTTTTCTGCTCCTAGGTGGTGATCACTGGATGTACCTCATCCCCATTTGTGTTAGGCAACTGTTATATGTATGACATTCTTCAAGTTCCTAGAAGCCATTATTTGTCTTTAGCTCCATGAAATCTGTCATATGTATAACTACTGGTTCAGTTTTTCCCATTATTGTCCAAGTGAGATTAATTTGTAGGAAGACTACCTTTTAATAACCACTCTAATTTCATAAATCATATCACTTCAGCAAGCATAACTGGTTGTAGAGAAAACCTTCAAATATTTAATATTAAAAAATGATCAGAGAGTAAAATGGGAATGTCAATAACCTTGGCATGTGTTTTTGTTTTGTTCTGCATCTAGGTGGTGATCACTGGATGTACATCATCCCCATTTGTGTTTGGTAGCTGTCATAAGTATAACATTCTTCAAATTCCTAGAAGCCATCATTTGTCTTCTGCTTCATGAAATCTATTTGTGTGGTGAATGCATTCTTTATCAGAGAAAGCTGTTAACCAAAGTTTTTGGATTTAGTGTGAATTATACAAAATTGTATCAAGCAAAACACAATAATCATGGTCAGTAAGCAATTTGTGTGCCAAATTATGTAATATTTAGTACATATCAAAACCTCAATGCTAAGGTACCAGTGATTGATTATTTAAAAATCCCAAAGTATTCTATTTCCCAAAGTAGGAAATCATAGTTAGATCATTGAAGAATTAATCGACGCCATATAAGTTTATATTCATCGTAGCATTAAATTGCGATTATACACCTAATTCAGGCAACCCATGCAGTTTAGAATCAATGAAAAATCCGCATAGGCTTGTGCGCTGTCGAAATATATGTCACTGAATATGGTACAGTATAAGATAATAATATAGATAGATCGAAAGAGGCAAAGAAAATAGAAAACGAAAGGTCACCATGAGAAGCAATGAGAGAGCATCATTGCTAATTCCTCTTTTATAGTATAGTATAGATATGGTATGCAGTAGTTAACCATGAATGAAATTTATATTATCATAAAGCATTGGGTATTGTCATAAAAAGCTGCTAGTAGCAAGAAGATCCAAACTTTAGCTAAATGAAGTATCAATCATGTGAACTTCTAATCCAATTATAGTATAATCCTTATAACAATGAGAATCAAAATATACTTAGTAAGTATAAAATCGACAAGATAATAAGTTACCTAACCCATGATGATACGAATGACTCTCATTTGTCATTTAATAGCAAAAATATGAAAATAAAATCCAAACGTGCATGATGCATAAGTAGTAGGAAGAAGCTATTTAAAGGGATGGAAACTTCATCTATAATTGTTTATGATTGACATAAATGTTTATTTACAATGCAAGCCAACATCAGTACACTGCCATTTTATATATCAAATTCGTAACAATGAAAATCATTTATACTGAGAATGTTTTTTTTATCCCACGGAAGATCCCTAAACACCATCACAATTCAAAATGCACAACCATCACTTTCCAGATTCATTACATGTTTATATAGAGGACTGGCACTTTTAATTTCATGTAAATGTTGTTATTGCCTGTTTTTGCATAAAAAACATTCTCAGTATAAATGATTTTATTTATACCATATCAAAGCTTTGTTAACTTATTTATAATTTTACTTATACGAACCCAGACTTATACCTTCATTAATTCAAACATGTATTTTAATTAACTTACATTCCAATTAATTTAAACTTATAAATTATCTTAAACTTAGGCTTTATTAACTTAGCTAGTTTTTATAAACTATCCCAAATTTATAAAATTTCCATAAACTTTGTTAATTTGGAATTATTATTATAAAATTAGTTAATCCAATATTGTTACTATAAACTTAGTTCTCCATATACACCTACATAGTACTCTATAAGCTTATAAATTTATTTAGTTCACCGCATTATTGTCTTGCCTAGTTCTCCATATATGCCCCGACATGTAAATGAATAAATAAAGAATTTTAGAGCACTCATTATTCATAAACACATACATGTACATAAAAAGTTCAATTATTGTGAATTATTTTGACGACCTGCATTCAAATATGATGCAACAAATAAAGAAGCTATAGTTTTATCATATGTGGCTAAGCACTGCCCAGAACAACACACGCGCTTCCTGTAATAAGCAGTGCGGCCAGGCATTGCCTTTACATGGAGTTCTCAGCAATGCTTTTATAAGCAGTGTGGCTAGGCATAGTTTGAACATGCAGCGCTTAGCAATACCTTTACAGGCAGCACATAAAACTCCCTGGAGACATGCAGTGCCCTACATCGACGGGTGGGTGGACGTCAAATAACTTCTAATAGTTTTAAACTACACTATATACTAACCAAGTGAAACACTCAACGCTCATTTTCCATAATCAAGCTTCATCAGGTAGCAGGAAACTCAATCCAGCATAGAGAAAACGAATTGAGAAGGCAACTCAAATAGGTAAGGCTGAAAAAACATGTAAAATTTTTAGGTTTGTATTTTCTAATACATGGATGTTTTTGTATGCAGAACATACTCCGACTATTCTACATGTAAACTTCTTCAATGATAATTTTAATAATCAAACAAATAAAAATACCTCACACATAGATACAACTTCGCATAGTCCCGTTGGTTCTGTTGTTTTAAGATACTACAAAAATGAGAAATAAACTAGTGTCTTCAAGAGTTTCCATAGCTAAACCAAATAGGAATCTAAAGAGTTGGGTCTGAAAAGAGCATATGAAAATTTCTCTTTTAATAAAGCTAAAGTTCAAAGAAATGCACTAATAAGTTCCTAGAGCTAATCTGTACATTAGGAACCGTATGAATTAGATCGAAGTTTGCACAAAATTTGCATAACAAAATAAGAAAATCACAATTAGATCGAAATAGTCGATCTAGCAGAAATATGAAATTCATAACTATCTAGGGTTTATGATGAAATCTCAAGCAATTAAGTTGTATCCGACTGAAATACTTGATGAGGAATTAGAAGGCCAGCGTAACAACGACGATGGAGAGCGCCAGCATGACAATGACGAAGGAAGAACCGATGGAGGGGGGGTTAGCTTTGTTGAAGTCAGAAAGGGGAAAAAAATAAGTAGCGAAGAAAAACAAAAGAACGGCTTTTCCAAAATATTAACGTGACAGAATCAAGACGAATTAACTTTTTTTTCTTCTTTGTAGTCGGGAAAATTTTAGTAGGCGGGAGAGTGTTAAATTTTTTGGCTACTTTTACATCGGAGATAATATATTGTAAGATGCACTCAACTATGAACGCTGCCACTTATTGTAACCAAAGGCAAATTCTCTTGTAGTGAACATACGCCTCATTCCAATTCTGAATATTCTTTTATTTAAATATCCACATCTTTTGGGATTTGTTCCCTTTAATTTTATCGAAGATAAATTCTTTAAAATTGATTCTTTAATCATCCTTTGAATATCATTTCAAACCAAATTATGGTTTTCCAACCTAGTCGAAATTAGCGAACCACACCGAAGCAATTATTTATTTTATTTCTCAATCCCAACCTATTCATCCCATGGAGCAAAACTGTTATTACCCCATAACTAACACCATGGTGTTATCGGTAAATTGAATTACCATTTCACGTTCAAATCTAATTAAAGATTTAACTATCGTCTGGAGTAAAGCTGGTGATACTCCATTCTCGATCATTCCTTGAATTTGATAATTTTAATTATCAAATTCAATTTTCAATCTATTCAAAGATTCATTAAAACTCCACTTAGTTTTAATCCTTAACTGGGTTAAAGAACCAATGTCATTTAAAACACGGTTCACGATAAACCCATAATCAAATTCTATTTCATCAGCCCTTAACCATAGATTAGCAAGTGAACAATTCCCTAAGTATTAACCCCGAAGGCCGAATGTAATAACCCGAAATCTGAGCCAGTTTGAAATTTTTAATTTGGCAATTTTAGTGAATTTTAAACATTTAAAATGAATTATTTCAAAATAAAAACGACGAGAAAATTATTTTGAATAAAATTCAACCGAATATATTTATATAGCGCGTCGTTAGAATATAATATTTATTTTAAATTTTAAAAGGAATGGAAAATGGCGCGGTAGTTCGATAATTCGATTTCAAACTTCAAATGGATGTACAGGATTCGAAATAAACCGGATTTTAGCGAAACCAAAAATATTAGAATCTATTTGAGAATATCTTTCCAACGAATCCGAAAAATCAAAATTTCCTAAAGGGAATCAAAAGATATGTCCAAATCAATTTTCAGAATAGTCGCTATGAAATTCTGGCCCTTAAAAATAGCCATTTTGCAAACGACCTCGGATTTCGACGAAACCACTTTTGTTGGATCCGGGATGTAAAGTTATTGCTAGATTCCAATTTTCATAATTTTTCGAATCAATACGTGAGCGTGGCGAAGGAAAACGTGTTTTGTCAATTTCAATCGACCGGAAAATGGCCATTTTTCAAACGGTCTTAGAATTTGATGAAACTAATTTTGTTAGGGCCGTATCGTCAATACGAAGTTAGAAAATATTTTTCTAGAATTTTTCGGGTTAGTATGTGGCCCCGGTAAATTGAAATACGCGTTCAAATTCAATATATAGTGTTATATGTTGATTTTGACGAAAACTGATCGAAACGATCGAATCAGCCTGCGATACATATCCCATTATGTTCGGAATGGGGGTAATTAGCTATGGACGACAGTCGGTGGGTTTGATTTCAAGTTCGAAATAAAAAGTTTCTTTTGAAAATTAAATAACATATTAAATAATATAAAATTTTAATAAATAACCCTCACCCCCCCTCAGTTCTCTCTCTCCAGTCAATTAGTGAAAATGAAAAAAAAACCCGACGATCAATTTCGCGATCGAGCCCATCGCCCCGTCGTCGGAGCCGCCGTGCCACCGCCGCCATGGGCCAACCAACCCTTCCGCCGTTTCCCCCTTTGGCCTCTCTCCTCCATCGCGTGAACCACCGAAGCCCAGATCCGCGAAGAAACTCTAGCCGCCGCCCAATGCTACATCACCTCCGATCGCCACCACCTGCGTGCCCACCCACGACCTTCCTCCGCCGCCTGAGACCCCTCTGCGCCATTCCCTAGTCCCTAAAAACCTATTGTAAGTTTTACTTATTTATTTCTTTTTATTTATTTAATGAAATCAGTTTTAAAGAGAAAAAAATTCAGTTTGTTTCACTTTTTATATAATAGCAAAATAAAAGTATGTTTTTATATTAATATTAGGATTAAAAATATAATTTTTACATATGTAAAGGGTTAAAAATACGATCTTTATATAAGCTATAGCGAAATAACAATATAAAGAAGTGATTTTGCTAAGAATAAAAATATAATATTTTATATTGTAGAAGTATAAAAATATAATTTTCATATAATGTAGAAATTAAAAATATATTTTTTATTATATAAAAAGGTTAAAAATATAATTTTTATTATATAGAAAGGTTAAAAATATAATTTTTATTATATAGAAAGGTAAAAAATATAATTTTTATTATATAGAAATGTTAAAAATATAATTTTTATACTAGTGGCATATTAAAAATACGATTTTTATATTATACAGATAATAAAAATTCGATCTTTATATAAGAGGTAGAAATATAAAAATATAATTTTTATATAAAATGAAGCGTTGTGAAAATAGAGGAAGTAGAAATAAAGATATGAATTTTATTTATTAGAATGAAGCAATAAAAATATAATTTTTATTATGAACAACTTAGTAAAGAACTGCATTGGAATTTCAAAGGAGTCCAGACGATTCAGCAGTTCAAAAGCAAAGCACGGCGGAGTGGAACCCTCTGTGAGAACTCCTCACCTTTAATTTTATTTTCTAGTTTTGAAATATATACTAGGATGCAGACGGTGTTTAGTAGCACCTGACACCCGTCGTCCACAGACCATGGACGGCTTGTTTGTTTGATTGCATGTTGTTGTAAAAACTGATTGTGTGACGTGAAATAAATTATTTATATAGTTAAAAATATTTTATAGTTAAAAATAGAATTTTTAACATGTATTTAAAATGAAATAAATATTTATAAACAAATCGGAGATTTGTTTATATACACTGATTTGATTGATATTGATTGGGACGATAAATTTTACACATCGCCCAGCTTCACAAATAAAATCTGTGTTTGTTGATTTGAAACCCCACACGGGTATTGGGATAATATACGACATATACTAATCCCAATAATTAGATGAATGTCGATCGATTGATTGACAGACTGTGTAAGCGTTAATTGTTTATATTTAATGCTTATGCAGTTGTGTTGTGCACTTTGGATGATGGTTGATTATTTATCGTTGATGTGATATACATGTGTTGTATGGAATCCATATAATTAACATTATATGGTAATTGATTGCGCCTCATTCCAATTGGGAAAAATAAAGAATATTATAAAATAAAAGATTCATGTGTTGACCGTACTCATTTGTTGAGATTAGTCAAGTGTAGAAAGAAATATAGATTCATGTGTTGAATAGAATAAATATTCATTTGTGAATAGAATAAAGAAGTGTTTGAAAAATATAAAGCCGAGTTGATTAGAGATGCGTTATTTTGACGCGAACGATATTTTTATCGATTTTATTTGTTTTATAATGAATATTGAAAAGTGATTTCATAATCGAATATTTTGAATTGAACAGAATTGAAATTGAATTGAATTGAATTCGAATCGAATGGAAATGAATGTAAAACGAATTTATATTGGAATATTCAACTTTGATTTGAAATTGAATATGAAGTTGAAATTGTTTTGAAAACGAATTTAAAATGATTTATAAAATTTGTTTTGAACAGAAATCGACGAAATATATATTATATATTATATATATATATATATATATATAATATTGGCCTGAATAGAACGCGCCGCGCTGCGGCAGTTCGTGAATTCCGACCATTGACTTCGAACGGACATTACGGGAGATCCGACCGTCGGATCCTCCTAAAACCGGAACCGTTGGGTTCGTATCGAAAAGGGCTTTTTAACGAATATTAGAAATCTGACGGTTGGATTTGGAGATATGTCCAAATCAAATTTAGAAAAGGTCACTGTAAATGTAGTTCAACGACCGTTATTGGAAATCGACTGTACGGGCCATGATAAAATTATTAAAAATAGTAATAATTTGTGTAAAATCATAAGAAATGATTTGTGAAGAATTAGGATGAAAAACTCCATATTTGAAAAGGTAAAAATAGATTTTTATCGAAATGAACTAGTTTTGAACCAGAATAAAAATTTATTTATTTTCAAATAAATAAATTGGATTTGAAATGGTTTGGAAAATAACCAGGATTTCCAATATATAGATTGGAAATGGATATGAATCGAAATTGTCTTCGGAATATTTCAATGTGGGATTTTGTGATTATACAGATATTGTTATGGAAATATGAAAGATATATTCATATCGTTATTTCCAACACGGTATTTGTTGATCGTAGAATTTGATATTGAATATAAGCCGATATATTTTGTACTCAGAGCCTTGTATTTAATATCAAATATGATGTGGGTTTGTCGTGAATGGTGTCTTCATTAACACTGTTCTTAAACCAGTTGAGAAAAAGATTAAATCCTTTTATTTAGATTTAATGAAGCGTACCAATTAAATAATATTTAATTGGAATTGAATTTGAATTGATTTTTGGGTTTATCGTGAGCGGTGTTTGAAATTACATTTGTTCTTTAACCCGACCATTAATGGAATGTGATTTTGGGTTGTCGTGAACGGTATCTTTAATAATACTGTTCATAGACCCAATGGAGTTAAGAAAATCAGAAATTAACTAAAGATTAGTTAAAGTTGAATGGTTTCTTGGGTATTGATCGGATGTTGGTTTCGGCCTTCGGGGTTATTACTTAGGGAATTGTTCACTTGCTAATTTACGGTTAATGACTGATGGAAATGAAATGTGATTTTGGGTTTATCGTGAACCGTGTTTTAAATGACATTGGTTCTTTAACCCAGTTAAAGATTAAAACTAAGTGGAATTTTAATGAATCTTTAAATAGATTGAAAAGTGAATTTGAGAATTAAAATTATCAAATTCAAGAAATGATCGAGAATGGAGTACCACCAGTTTTACTCCAGACGATAGTTAAATATCTAATTAGATTTTAATGTGAAATGGTAGTTGAATTTACCGATAACACAGTGGTGTTAGATATGGAGTATGACCTGTTTTACTTCATGGAATGAATAGGATGGGATTGGGAAATAAAATAAATGATTACTTCAGTGTGGTTCGCTAATCCCGATTAGTTCGAATTGATATTCAAAAGAAGATTAAAGAATAAATTTAAAGAATTTATCTATGATAAAATTAATGGGAACCTTTCCCAAAGAATAAGAATATTTGAATAAAAGAATATTCTGAATTGGAATGAGGCGTATGTTGTGTTTGTGTAACACTTGTTTATTATATACACGAGTTATCCAGAAAGACCGGGTTTATCCCATTCTGAATAACTGATTCGACGACGAGTCGAAGATGAAGACGGTGGTCGAAGACCGGAAGTCTTCACATCGTTTGGATAATTACTGACGATCTTGATTGGGTTGTACACCAAGAGGAGGGAAATAGTTGGTGGTCGTCCAGACGTACTTGAAGATCGATGGATACGCGAGGAAAGTTCCTCCGGTTTCGTTCAAACCTGCAGCGGACTTGTATGGACTGTGTGTCTGACATTGGATTTCATTCTGTGTGACTGATATCGGTTGCAAAGAGTGGTATGCCTGTGTGGCATGCTAAGATGCAAATGATCAAGGCTTCTGTTGAAAATCAGAGTCTTCTGGTTGATGATCAAGGCACGGCCTTTGTAGCGTAGCTTTGTGTAACGTTAATTCGCGAGCCTCACACCCCGGTTGTGAACCAGAAACGGGAGAGGACATCAGGGAGGGCATGCGTTTCCTTCTAGCTAGTGTGGTGTCAGTGACCTACCAGCCCTGACATTTATATACTTTTCACATGTGTGGTTGTTGCTGTGGCGAGGCGCCTCGGATACATCGGTCGTTCTCGAACCGATGGAGTCAGTGGACTCATTTACGCCCCAAAGGGCGGGGAAACGCAGTGTTCAGGAATTTACTCCACATCGGTGGACCGGCCCTCACGATCCAAGGCTTGACTGAGTACTTGCCTGAGACATGGGCTAAATTGTCTCTAATTCGGTGAGGACTATCTTTTGCCTCGGTTCACAGATGGAAATCAGATTTCCAAATACGTGATCTTGCGGTTTTAATTGTAGAACTAGTATGGCGACATGATATATGGTACCCATGCCGTCTATGATTGATACTTATGATTTGAAATTGTTTTAACACTATACACTTATTATAGTATCAAATGATTTGTTTTAAACGTATCAAGCATTCTTTGGCTATTATAAGGTAAAACCCTATCCTTCGGCTTGCGTTGCATTGTGTGATGGGACCTGGGTCTTATAATAGCTTCATTTTTCTTTATTTAGCATTGCGCTGTTGTTTTATTGTAACAACCCGAAAATCTGGGCCAGTTTAAATTTTTTATTTTGGCAATTTTAATGTATTTTGAATTTTTAAAATGAATTATTTTGAATAATAACAACAAAAAATTTATTTTGAATAGAATTCGAACGTATATATTTATATAGCTCGTCGTTAGAATATAAATATTTATTTTAAATTATAAAAGGAATTGAAAATGGCACGGTAGTTCGATAATTCGATTTCAAAGTTCAAACGAATGTATCGGGTGCAAAATAAACCGGAATTTAGCGGAACCAAAAATATTAGAATCTATTTGAGAATATATTTCCATCGAATCCGAAAAATCAAAATTTCATAGCGGGAATCAAAAGTTATGTCCAAATGAAAATTCAGAATAGTCGCTATGGAATTCTGGCCATTAAAAATAGCCATTTTGCAAACGACCTCGGATTTCGTCGAAACCACTTTTGTTGGATCCGCGATGTCAAGTTATTACTAGATTCCATTTTTCATAATTTTTCGAATCATTATGTTAGCGTGGCAAATGAAAACGCATTTGACCATTTTTAGTTGATTTTAATCGACTGGAAAATGGCCATTTTTCAAACATTCTCAGAATTCGACAAAACTAGTTTTGTTAGGACCGTGTCGTCAAAACGAAGCTAGAAAATATTTTTCTGGAATTTTTAGAGACTGTATGTGCTCCTGGTAATTTGAAATGTACGTCCGAATTGAATATATACTGATTTATATTTAAATTTTGATAAAAACTGATTCAAACAGTCGAATTGGCTAATGAAACATATCCCATTGCATTCGGAATGGGGTATTTGGCTAGGGGCGACGGTCGTTGGGTTTGATTTGGAGGTCGGAACATTAAACAAGTAAATTTGTGAATTAAAATATTATTAAATAATATTTGTGTATATATATATATATATCCTTTTAAACCCTAGGCCCCAACCCTATCATCAAATTGCCGTCGCCAGTCAAAAGCGGAAGGGTGAAAAGCTCCAATCCTTCCTCGTTAAATCCTCCAAATCTAAACAATAATTTCAGGAATTCCCAACGCGAATATCGATCAGCATGATGGGATCTAGAACTTGAACGGTTAAGATCGTTTCTGGAGTAGCGAGCTGTGAGATTTTTGAGTCCAAACCTGCTGCGTTCGCCCTTGATTTTTGGGATGGAGGGGGTTTCGAATTTCAAGATGATAGTGGCGTTGGGGAGTTGCTTCGAAGGCGCGCATGGAGGTGAAAGCCGATTGGATTATGGCGTTGGTAATAGGGTGCGATTTCAAACCCTACGGGATCGACAGATGGGTTCTACTTCGTTGCACCTGGAACGGGTTTACAAAGGGGAAGGAGAAAGGAAGAAAGGGTATGAAGGAGATTAATGAATTTAATTATTAATTAATTAAATAATTAGTTAATCAAATGTATTTATTATCGTATCTCTCTCATACGAGGTCGGAATTCAGCGAAACTGGATCCGTTGCGATCGTGAAGCTGAGAGCTTCGCAACAAAACTAACCACGTCCAAAACAGAGCACGTCGGAATTTCAGGCAATTTCAAATCGAAACAGAACAGAAATTCAGATAAAACTGACGGAGTGGATCCCACTGTGAGAATTCTCTCACTATAATTATTTCTGTACAGTTAATTATTTTGTAACTGCACATATGAACTGCTCCCAATGTCCACAGACCATGGACGACTTGTTTGATTGTATTCTGTGTGAAAATTGATCGTGATGTGAAATGAAATAAATTGAAAAGGGAATATATATATATGAAATGTGAAATGTGAATTGTATATATATGAAATGTGAAAATTATGTATACGAAATATGAAAAGTGAAAATAATATATATATATATATATGAAATAAAAATTATATGTATATGAAGTGAAAATAATATATATATATATATATGAAATGCGAATGGTAAATATATATAAATGCGATGTGAATGAAATGTATATACGATGTGAAATCAATATATATATATATATAAATGAAATGTGAAAATTATATATATGAAAAGTGAATAAAAATATATATATATATACAAATTGAAATGAATTTTAAAATCAAATGGATTTGAAATGAATTTGAGTATCAAATGGAATTGAAATGAATTTGAATATCAAATTGAATTGAAATGAATTTGAAACGAATATATATGGAATATTCAATTTTGAGTTGAATTTGAAAAGGAAATTGAAATCGATTTGAAAAGGAATTTAAAACGATTTATAAAATTCGTTTTAAATGGAAATCGAAGAAATATATATTATATATATAATATAATGGCCTGACTAGAACACGCCGCGCTGCGGCAGTTCGCGAATTTCGACCATTGACTTGACGGACATTACGGGAGATCCGACCGTCGGATTCTCCTGAAACCGGAACCGTTGGGTTTGTACCGAAAAGAGCTTTCCAATGAATATTATAAATTTGAAATCTAACGGTTGTATTTGGAATTATGTCCAAATCAAATTTGGAAAAGGTCGCTGTAAGTGCAATTAGACGGCCGTTATTGGAAATCGACTGTACGGGCCTTGATAAAATTATTAAAAATATCAATAATTAGTGTGAAATCATAAGAAGTGATTTGGAAAGATCTGAGATGAAAAATTCCATATTTGAAGAAATAAAAATAGATTTTTATCGAAATGAACTAGTTATTAACTAGAAAAATAATCCTATATTTTTAAAATTATCAAATTGGATTTGGGGTTTGTAGTGAACGGTGTTTAAATGACATTAGTTCTTTAAATCGAGTAAAAGCCGGATTAATTTCCAAAAAAATAGAACAATCAATATGAAATGATTTTAGAGATGAAACCAATTGGGGTTTGAATAAATCTTTAATTAGATTTGAATGAAAGAATGGTGATTCAATTTACCAAAACACGTGATGTGATTAAACAAAATTTACTTGGTTGTTGGTATTGATTGTGGTTGATTGATTGTTTGGATGGTGCTCGAGCAGTTTATGAGCAGAATATACTTTTACATTTAGCATTGGGTTGGGTAAAGATAGCTGTGTGCTAACGCCTTGTGAAACACTTCACGATTTAACGATAAGGCGTTTAGCGAGTTGTGTTCATTTCAAATTTAATGAATGATTTTGAAATGATATTTTTCTTAAGTGAAAAGAAATGTATTCCCGATTTTGGACAGGGAATGTTTCATAAAAATGTTTTATAAAACAGAAAGGATTTCGAGGCCTAAAACCCGATGATTTCTAAAATGTTTTATAAATGTATTATGTTTTACATTGTAGTTCATCACATATTCGATTAGTTGCTATTAATGATGTATCTATTTGGTGGTGGAGAATTTATTCTCTTGCTTAACACCCTTCTTTGAGACGTACGAGCTCAAAGGTTATGTGATTAATAGTGACTAATCATACCTGTGAATTACTGATGTGAAGTACTATATTTAGAAAGTACTTGTGATTATTATATTGTGAAATGATTTTCCCTACTTCGGGATATGAAATGATTTAGTATGTGGCTAAAGAGTCGGGTAACCCTGAGACTAAAGTATGGGTGAGAGGGCGGTGCATGCTCTCCATGTGTGGGAGGTGCATCATAGGTGTAGCCTGCTCCTATGTGGGGTAGGTGCACATTTATATATATCGAGTTGCTAGGTGCGTACCCTTTGCCTTGTCGATCGGGAGCACGATATTTGGTTGCATACTTGTTTGTATGCAATATTATGTTTTGGAATTCATATTTCCAAACGACTTGATTTGAGATCCCGAAGTGAAATCTACCTTGATATAGAAAGTTAGATATGTATTTCAAATGGTTTGAAATAAGAAATCGGGAATAAAATCCAAAGGAATAATTTCTGTAAATTGAATTGATTTGAAAAATCTAAGTGTGGTGATTAATCTAAATGGGTAGATTGGGATGTTGCATGTTGATTGATGCGTAGTAGATCCATATATCTATATTGATTGTTGTTTATACACTGGCATTCATGGGGGTGAACCCGTTCCGCGTTAGCAGCGTGGTCCCGTGATTTTCCTTATCATTTTATATAAATTAACAACTGTTTAGAGTTTCTCACACCAGTCCCATGACTGACTCGTAGTTTTCTTTTCCCTTGCAAACTCAGGTGCCCTGATTTCCACATGGGCAGTCGAGTAGTTTTATTTTGTAGATGTATTGAGCAGGATTCTGGATTGAAGCTTTAAGCTGTGTCCAGGCATTTACAGTTTTCCGCTGTGCATTGTATTACATTTATGTAAATTTATCTTCCGCTGTGTATTATTTTCGATATACTCTGATATTCTATACTCTGATGTAACATTATTATGATGTTTATAAAAGTCTTCTATTATTTGTTCTGATGTGTTATATGCCCAGAGTTAGCGTATGCGCGATTCAAACGGTCTTGGTCGGTTTAGCGAACGATTAGGTACGAGCGAAATCCGTATCGTTACACCTGGTATCAGAGCTTTGGTTAACTCAAATCTTTGGGGGTGCAACTCGTTAGAACTGAACAAATGACTCATCAGAGGTAGGATTAGTAATATCCTATCGAAAAATCCTCATTAGAGATAGAATCAGTAGCATTCTAGAATGAGTGACTCACTAGAGATGGGTTAGAAATGCCCTAGAATGTGTTGAGAGTAATATGATTATATATAACGTATTTGTGATTATATATATAATCCAGTCTTAGAAAATAGGATTTTTGAGTATATATAAAGTTATATATTTGAAAAGTTAATTAACAAATTGATTACTGGTTGCGATGTTTGATTATTGGTTTGATTAATTAAATTATTGGAATAGTAAAACCAATAAGAGAATATAAGAGAAAGTAAGCCAAATCGAATCAAATATTGAGCTGTATTGAAGATTGTTTGAAAATGCATGCATATACATGTGCTTACATTGAACAGGTCATAGCAAGGAGGCTAGAGCAGAAGAATAAAATTGTTTGCCCGAAAAATAGGTACATGTTTACCATAATTTACTGTTTTGTTTGGGTGATGATGATTTTATGAGCCGATTGGCTTTTCTTTTCTTTTTTGATTGAAGAAGGCAATGGGAGGCTATATGAAATATCCCCAAGTCCCCGGTGCAGGGGAGGTTATGGCGAAATTTTTCAAAAATTTAGGGTGTTAGCCAAATTTTTGAAGAATTTGAAAAGTTCTTAGAAACTGAAAAGTTGAGGAACTTAAGCCGTAGTCAAAATAATGAAAGTTGAGTTGGTTTTTAAAATAACTTTCAGCTTCGTTCCTTTTCGGGGACGAAAAGTTTTAAGTGGGGGAGATTGTAACAACCCGAAAATCTGGGCCAGTTTAAAATTTTTATTTTGGCAATTTTAATGTATTTTGAATATTTAAAATGAATTATTTTGAATAATAACAACGAAAAATTTATTTTGAATAGAATTCAAACATATATATTTATATAGCGTGTCGTTAGAATATAAATATTTATTTTAAATTATAAAAGGAATTGAAAATTGCACGGTAGTTCGATAATTCAATTTCAAACTTCAAATGAATGTACCGGGTGCAAAATAAACTGGAATTTAGCGAAACCAAAAATGTTAGAATCTATTTGAGAATATCTTTCCAACGAATCCGAAAAATCAAAATTTCATAGCGGGAATCAAAAGTTATGTCCAAATGAAAATTCAGAATAGTCGCTATGGAATTCTGGCCCTTAAAAATAGCCATTTTGCAAACGACCTCGGATTTTGACGAAACCTCTTTTGTTGGATCCGCGATGTCAAGTTATTGCTAGATTCCAATTTTCATAATTTTTCGAATCAATATGTGAGCGTGGCAAATGAAAACGCGTTTGACCTGTTTAAGTTGATTTTAATCGACTGGAAAATGGCCATTTTTCAAACGGTCTCAGAAATCGACGAAACTAGTTTAGTTAGGACCGTGTCGTCAATACGAAGCTAGAAAACATTTTTCTGGAATTTTTAGAGACTGTATGTGGTCCCGGTAATTTGAAATGTTCGTCTGAATTGAATATATACTGATTTATATTTTAATTTTGATAAAAACTGATTCAAACAGTCGAATTGGCTAGTGAAACATATCCCATTGCATTCGGAATGAGGGTATTTGGCTTGGGGCGACAGTTGTTGGGTTTGATTTGGAGGTCAGGACATTAAACAAATAAATTTGTGAATTAAAATGTTATTAAATAATTTTAGTATATATATCCTTTTAAACCCTAGGCCCTAACCCTATCATCAAATTGCCGCCGCCAGTCAAAAGCGGAAGGGTGAAAAGCTCCAATCCTTCCTCGTTAAATCCTCCAAATCTAAACAATAATTTCAGGAATTCCCAATGCGAATATCGTTCAGCATGATGGGATCTAGAACGTGAACGGTTAAGATTGTTTCTAGAGTAGCGAGCTGTGAGAATTTTGAGTCCAAACCTGCTGCGCTCGCCCTTGATTTTAGGGATGGAGGGGGTTTCGAATTTCAAGATGATAGTGGCGTTGGGGAGCTGCTTCGAAGGCGCGCATGGAGGTGAAAACCGATCGGATTCCGGCGTTGGCAATAGGGTGCGATTTCAAACCCTACCATATCGACAAATGGGTTCTACTTCGTTGCACCTGGAACGGGTTTATAGAGGGGTAGGAGAAAGGAAGAAAGGGTATGTAGGAGATTAATGAATTTAATTATTAATTAATTAAATAATTTGTTAATCAAATGTATTTATTATCGTATCTCTCTCATACGAGGTCGGAATTCAGCGAAACTGGATCCGTTGCGATCGTGGAGCCGAGAGCTTTGCAACAAAACTAACCACGTCCAAAACAGAGCACGTCAGGATTTCAGGCAATTTCAAATCGAAACAGAACAAAAATTCAGATAAAACTGACGGAGTGGATCCCACTGTGAGAATTCTCTCACTATAATTATTTCTGTACAGTTAATTATTTTGTAACTACACATATGAACTGCTCCCCGTCGTCCACAGACCATGGACGACTTGTTTGATTGTATTCTGTGTGAAAATTGATCGTGATGTGAAATGAAATAAATTGAAAAGTGAATGTATATATATGAAATGTGAAATGTGAATTGTATATATATGAAATGTGAAATGTGAAAAATATATATATGAAATACGAAAAGTGAAAATTATATATATATATATATATATATATATGAAATGAAAATTATATGTATATGAAGTGAAAATAATATATATATATATATATATATATATGAAATGCGAATGGTAAATATATATAAATGCGATGTGAATGAAATGTATATATGATGTGAAATCAATATATATATATATATATATATATATATATGAAAAGTGAATAAAAATATATATATATATGAATGAAATGATTTTTAAAATCAAATGGATTTGAAATGAATTTGAATATCGAATGGAATTGAAATGAATTAGAATATCAAATTGAATTGAAATGAATTTGAAACGAATATATATGGAATATTCAATTTTGAGTTGAACTTGAAAAGGAAATTGAAATCAATTTGAAAAGGAATTTAAAACGATTTATAAAATTCGTTTTAAATGGAAATCGATGAAATATATATTATATATATATATAATATAATGGCCTGAATAGAACGCGTCGCGCTGCGGCAGTTCGCGAATTTCGACCATTGACTTCGAACGGACATTACGGGAGATCCGACCGTCGGATTCTCCTGAAACCGGAACCGCTGGGTTCGTACCGAAAAGAGCTTTCCAATGAATATTAGAAATTTTAAATCTAATGGTTGGATTTGGAATTATGTCCAAATCAAATTTGGAAAAGGTCGTTGTAAGTGCAGTTAGACGACCGTTATTGGAAATCGATTGTACTGGCCTTGATAAAATTATTAAAAATATCAATAATTAGTGTTAAATCATAAGAAGTGATTTGGAAAGAACTGAGATTAAAAATTCCATATTTGAAGAGATAAAAACAGATTTTTATCGAAATGAACTAGTTATTAACTAGAAAAATAATCCTATATTTTTAAAAATATCAAATTGGATTTGGGGTTTGTCGTGAACGGTGTTTAAATGACATTAGTTCTTTAACCCGAGTAAAAGCAGGATTAATTTCCAAAAAAATAGAACAATCAATACGAAATGATTTTAGAGATGAAACCAATTGGGGTTTGAATAAATCTTTAGTTAGATCTGAATGAAAGAATGGTGATTAAATTTACCAAAACACGTGATGTGATTAAACAAAATTTACTTGGTTGTTGATATTGATTGTGGGTGATTGATTGTTTGGATGGTGCTCGACCAGTTTATGAGCAGAATATACTTTTACATTTAGCATTGGGTTGGGTAAAGATAGCTGTGTGCTAACGCCTTGTTAAACACTTCACGATTTTACGATAAGGCGTTTAGCGAGTTGTGTTCATTTCAAATTTAATGAATGATTTTGAAATAATATTTTTCTTAAGTGAAAAGAAATATATTCCCGATTTTGGACAGGGAATGTTTAATAAAAATGTTTTATATAACAAAAAGGATTTCGAGGGCTAAAACCCGATGATTTCTAAAATGTTTTAGAAATGTATTATGTTTTACATTGTAGTTCATCACATATTCGATTAGTTGCTATTAATGATGTATCTGTTTGGTGGCAGAGAATTTATTCTCTTGCTTAACACCCTTCTTTGAGACGTACGAGCTCAAAGGTTATGTGATTAATAGTGACTAATCATATGTGTGAATTACTGATGTGAAGTATATTTAGAAAGTACTTGTGATTATTATATTGTGATATGATTTTCCCTACTTCGGGATATGAAATGATTTAGTATGTTTCTAAAGAGTCGGGTAACCCTGAGACTAAAAGTATGGGTGAGAGGGCGGTGTATGCTCTCCATGTGTGGGAGGTGCATCGTCGGTGTAGCCTGCTCCTATGTGGGGTAGGTGTACATTTATATATATCGAGTTGCTAGGTGCGTACCCTTTGCCTTGTCGATGCGGAGCACAATATTTGGTTGCATACTTGTTTGTACGCATTATTATGTTTTGGAATTCATATTTCCAAACGACTTAATTTGAGATCCCGAAGTGAAATCTACCTTGATATAGAAAGTTAGATATGTATTTCAAATGGTTTGAAATAAGAAATCCGGAATAAAATCCAAAGCAATAATTTCTGTAAATTGAATTGATTTGAAAAATCTAAGTGTCGTGATTAATCTAAATGGGTAGATTGGGATATTGCATGTTGATTGATGCATAATAGATCCATATATCTATATTGATTGTTGTTTATACACTGGCATTCATGGGGGTGAACCCGTTCCGCCTTAGCGGCGTGGTCCCGTGATTTGCCTTATCATTTTATATAAATTAACAACTATTTAGAGTTTCTCACACCAGTCCCATGACTGACTCGTAGTTTGCTTTTCCCTTGCAAACTCAGGTAACCCTATTTTCCACACGGGCAGTCGAGTAGTTTTATTTTGCAGATGTATTGAGCAGGTTTCTGGATTGAAGCTTTAAGCTGTGTCCAGGCATTTACAATTTTCCACTGTGCACTGTATTACATTTATGTAAATTTATCTTCCGCTGTGTATTATTTTCGATATACTCTGATATTCTATACTTTGATGTAACATTATTATGATGTTTATAAAAGTCTTCTGTTATTTGTTCTGATGTGTTGTATGCCCAGAGTTAGTGTATGCGGGATTCGAACGATCTTGGTCGGTTTAGCGATCGATTAGTTCCGAGCGAAATCCGTATCGTTACATTTATGCACTGGTATTCTTGGGAGGAAACCCATTCCGTGTTATACGGCGTGGTCCCTTGATTTACCTAACTTTAAAATAAAGATTAATAACTGTTTTAGTTCTCACACCAGTCACGTGACTGACCTGGAGTTTATTGTTTTAACCTAAACTCTGGGTGCCCTTATTTTCGACACGGGCAGCTAGTAGTTTTGGTTTTGCAGATTTATATCCATAGGAACCTGGTTTACAGCTGGAATGATGTTCGGAAAGCTTTGTATCCGTATATCTCCTTCAGTTGTATTTTGTACTATTTTCCGCTGCTATGAAATTATTGTAATCTCTGATATTTTATAATGTGTAATTTTTATTCGTTTATACTATGTATACTCTTGTAATCTGATGAGATTGTTGTAATATACAATGAAATGTTCTTCTATCTGTGTTCTGATGTGGTTTGTTCTCAAATTATCCGCCCTTTCCTTAACGGGGAAGTTACGGGTTCTTACAGGTGGTATCAGATCTTTGGTTTACAAAGCTCAGAGAACAAGACACATTAGAACCATACGAAAGAATTCATTAGAGATTGGATTAGTAATATCCAATGGGAATGACTCGTTAGAGATGGGATCAGTAGTATTGTAACACCCCGTGTATTCTATAGCTGTGAAATTAACAAATTAAAGTATAATTAATTCGAAATCAAAGAACTAAGGGAAACAGGTTACGCCATTGCGTTTTTCTTGAAATTCTGCTTGAGATAGAGTCTGAGTTTGCGTAAATTGGACTCCGTATGAAAAAGATATCGTTAAATTAAAAATTGCAGCAAAACATGAAAAAAGAGGAATGAGAAAAGAATAATGTTTAGCATTGTTCTAACTTTTGTAAGAAAAAGACTTAGTAGCTCATTTGGTTGGAACACATGACTTGCATACAAGAGGTACAGAGTTCGATCCCCGCCAGCGCCTTATTTTTGTTTTAGGGGAATGGCTTAAAATAGCCTAGTGTGAATGCAGTTCAAAAAGTGGTTTAGTGTGAAAATGGGTAATTGGGAAGATAGATAAAAAGAAAAAAAAAAGAAATACATATATATATATATATACATATACGTATACATACATATATATATATATGACATGTACGTATCATGAGGCGTATGTTGCGCATTTTTGCCTGCCAAGAATTGTTTTTTTATAAGTGGCCTTCTCTAATTGGATTCATGACAAATTAAAGGAAAGAAATATTTAACATATTCGTACATATGTGCATTTATGTCATAAACATACAAATTAAATAAAAATGTGTGGATGCAAGCAGTGAAAAGAAAGGTTTATGCATAATATTTGTATGCAGTAAATGGGGATTTTCAAAGAGGAAGAATATGAATAGGTTAGACTTAATTTTCTATTAATAGGAATGTCATTTATAAACCTGCAATTGACATCAATGTGGCACTGAATAAGAAAAATATGGTATGTGATATTATTTTGTGAACATAACATGCAAGCATATTAATATGACGAATATTTATCTGGCATTTAATTTAAAGATATGTCAATAGGGCATTGATTTGAAAACATGCTATTAACATTTATCTGTACATGTTAATTTGAGAAATATATAAATATGTTGAGAAATATATAAATATGCTAATTTACAATGAAAAGGATACATTAATATTGTCATTCATGTTAATTGACATGTATATATGAATAATTAATGTATACGGTAAAAGGAAAGATGTATCTATTAAATACGTATTTATGTTTGATGGATTGGCAATAAATAATAAATGTTGATAATGTACATTAAGGGAGTAATTATGGCATAAGTGTGTTAGGAATTATTTATATATAGAATTTGTCCTAAATGAGAAATGTGTACATTGTAGGAAATATATATATATGCTAAAACATGGAATTGCATGTAATTGGAATAGTAATTATGCCATAATTTAAAATGGGAGTAATTTACAGTCCTTAATTGTGACATAATTGGCCTCTTTTGAAATTGATGGCCTTGATTTACCCTAGCATCATCGGACGGCTCAAATTAACTTGCAACTCTATAAAAAGGACCCTAGACTCTACCTAGGTTTCTTGCACAATTCTCTAGCCTCCATTGCTCTCTTCTTCTAATAAAAAAATAAAAATGGCGTCTCTGCTCTACTGGAATTAAAACTAGAAGATAATCAACATCAGCCTAAGCAACTCAATTCAAACTAGAGATTAAAGTTTCTGCAAAGATTTTACAACAAGTTAAAGTTCTTTCTTTAATCCAATCAAGGCAGGTACAGTTATTCTCCGCTATAAACGTTAATTATAATTTTGATATGCATTTAAATCTGAGTTTGAGGTTGTATTCTCTTCTGTTAGATCTGTTTTCTGTGACTGTTCTATATTCCTTTCTTCTTTTCTGTTTCTATAGCCAGGCTACTACGAGCCTGTGCCTAATCTCATAAGAGATGAACGTATGAACGCAAGTTTTGGGATGAATGATGAGAAATTTGACAAAACCAAATTGAATGTATGACTTTAGGTCTGAGGCATAAAATATATTGGACATATGACTTGGGATTGAATGCATAAATTTGACTATGAACATATAACTTATGCATGTTGTATGCATAGTTATGTTGTAATTTAGACCTGTAATTAATTAGAAAAAAATAGCATATGTTATAAACTAGTTTTAGACCTATGCATATTTTGTGATAAAAGAAGAAGAGGAACCACTGTAAGGATTACATATGATTTGAGACTTTGGACAAAATGCATATAAAAAGGCAAGATCTGATTTTTAGAAGATATGGTTTAAAGATTTATATTATTGGGGATAGTTTGCATAATAATTCATGACATGAAAAGAAGGAAGATATGGAAACTTAAGATTTACATTAATTAGGATATCTATTATTGTAATTACACCTAAATAGGGATTTTTGGATATATGACATGCATTGAAATTAATGGTTATATTTGGTATAATCTATATTGGAACATATGTTATATGGCAAGTTATGTCCATATTCTGTGCTTAAGCAAACATGGAATATATGTTGTGAATCATGAAAAATTATGTAGGCATACGAATTTAGGCCTAATTTATGACTAGGCAAGGCATGTAAATAGAACCTTTAGAATTATTAGGTTTGCTAAATCTGCTAATTTGCTAAGTTTCCTAAACTGCTAGTTTTGTTATATTTCCTAGACTGCTAATTAGATTGAAATGCCAAATCTGTTAAATTTGTCTGTTGAGAGGCCTAATCTGTTATATGCCAAAATCTGCTAAGTGCTAAATCGGTTAAATCTGTTAAGTCACCCAATCTGCTAAAATCTGTTATCTGCTATATCAGTTGAGTTGATTTGATCATTCTATTATTGATATAATCTGAATTGGCATATATATATTGGGTGTGCGCATAAACGGTAAATAATTAATTAATTGGCCGCAAAGATGAATATGGCTAACTCGAGGTTAGAATGAGTTTGCGACGTAAATCTGCCCGGAACCGCCCGGCACATCCAGTGGCCGCAAACAATAGGTTCTAATGTGAGAAGTTAGTCATAACATGCGTAAGACACGGGGTTAGGTCTGGCTTGTGGCAGAAGTCTGCCCGGAACCGCCCGGCATATCCAGCGGCCACAAGCTACCGACCTAATGTGAGAGGTCTGTGCATTAATAATTAATTAATGCAAATCTAAGATAAGAATGACGTCTAAAACGTATTGGGGAAAATAGGGTTAAACCAAAGGGATTAATAGATGTAGTAAAACCCGTCCATGAATCTGTAGGCCCAATACAAAGTTAGACAAATCTGAAAAATCTGTACATCTGATCCGTTAGTCTGAAAACTTGTTAACTCAATTTGTGAACTAGTAAATCTGAATTCTGTATGTCTGAACTTATAAACAAATAAATCTGAAATCTGTTAGTTTGGGAACACAAGGTTAGGAGGGGAATTACTTGTGTCATCTGTTGTTTGGGACCCATATTAGTCAGTAACCCTTTCTGGTATCAAAACTTTGACCCAACAGTAGGTAGGGTCCGGGCACGCTTACTGAACTAATTATAAGTGGTTCATTCTGATAATGGCGAGGGGTGTTGATTGTGCGTTCCAACCGGGTCATGTGCGTGCATGGATCCCGGTCTGCCTCTGAGGATGTAAGACGCCGTGACATCTGTAAATAGGTCTGTGCCAATTGGTTGTCACTTTAGGGAGTGATACACCCTACTGTGGGGCCGACACAAGATATTTATGTATTAGGGAGCCGATCGCTTGGGGTAGGGTTTTAGGGTACGCTTAGTTCTGTCTGTTTCTGTTGGTACCGTCTGTTTCTGTTGGGTGGTAACACCTGTCTGTTTCTGTGTGGTACCGTCTGTTCGGGTGGTAAAGGCCCATTACTAGTGTACACCTAATTCCACATTCTGTCTCCATAGGGATAAATCTGTTTCTTCTTCTGTCTGTTTCTGATCGGGTAGTAAAGGCCCATTATTAGCATTCTGTTTCTGTTAAAGTATTCTGTACCCGTTCCTGCTTCCATTTAGACATTAGGGTGACACCTAATTCTGTTATACTAGTATTAGTGCAGAGAAGTGTAAAACAATAGTTTATATCATTCTGTTTTTCTGTTATATCTGCTACACCTGTTATAGTTATCTCACATCCAGTTTTATGTTCATATCATATTATTATTAACTGTTCATATGCTGAAAGTCACTGGACTTGCCAGACTTTTTGTCTGACCCTTGTTGTTTCGCCTCCTTTCTTCCGTTTCCCCCCCCAGGTTATCCAAGGAGGGAAATACTTTAGCTTGATCCGGATTTCTCTTTGCTTGAAGTGCTTAAAGTATGGCTTGGCTCTGTATAGCTTCCGTTTCATGGGGATTATGATTTTAAACTATGCATTTTGAAGGCTTTTGTACAAGACTGATATTTTGTACTTGAATTCTGAAATTGAAAGGATGTAACCATATTAATTTTCTGTTTCCGCTGTAATAAAGTTAAAAATTTTCAAGTACTGTTTTATCTGTCTTGTAAGTTTCTGTTCTGTTTACTAAAATGCTCCACCAAAGTTAAGGCATTCCCTTTGTGAGTGACCTTAACGGAGGTGGGGTGTTACACTTGGTATCAGAGCTAAAGGTTACCAGATTAGATAAAAGTTTTTGAAAACTATTTTCAAAAAGGTTTTAAAAGGAAGTATTTTCAAAATTAAAGCTTATTTTGAAAAACATGATCCCCAAGAGCCATATATCTTTCTTTCAGTCCTTTTTGTATTGAACCTTTCCTTTTTCGTTTCAGCATGTCTAAAGCATCTGAGATACCAGAGGGTGTCCATGTACCCGGTTGGTTTCGTCCATATCTTGAGGCTAGTGGCTAGGATAGAAATAGGAAAATTTCTATAGTAGGTTTAATTTCTTTATCTGATTATGGAGTTAAGACTTTTTCTGATTCTGGTATTTTGATTTTGTAATCGATACTCTGCACTTTAATACTAGTATTATTTCTGAATTCCGATGTAGGCTCAGACCCATAAGGGTTACGGCCCATCTGTTTGAGATTAAGGTTTGAGGGATATCTGTGTTAGGCGTCAAATATGACGCATATATTCTGAGTTTTTGTGGGATATGATTTTATCATGCTTAGCTTCCTAAGAATCATTAGGGAACCTGATCTGTATCAGTAGTCTGTAAATATCTGAATAATTATGATTTCCAGTTTTGACATTGTCTAAAGAAGGTAATCCTCTGAGTGTCAATCTGATATTGATTTCGGTCTTTGGGGTTGATACTTAGGGGAATTATTTTCTCAACCAATGTCTAATGGGAACCAAGTCTTCATTCTATCTGTACTCGCTTCCATCACTAGACTCTATCCTATCGATCGAGTGTTCAACTTATAGATAGGAATCCTAATGGGTGTAAACATGTGTTTGAGACATGTTATGTTTGATGGTTGCAAGTGGATGCAAGTGGTTGCTAGTGGTTGCTCGTGGACGCATATACACACACTAGGCACTAGATCGGCTCGAAAACACTCTCATACTGCATATGGATGTGTGAGCATTTTCAATTCTTGTGGATGCAAAATGGTTGATTCAGCACATGGATGTTGCATTTGAGTGAATGGTTGTGCACTCATATAGAAATAATATATATCATCAGAATTCTATTGCATACATGTTGGACTCATGGCACTGACATAATTCACATTAAGGAGGTCAACTGAATCAGTAGACCGCCTGATTTTTGCATTAGGTAAGGAACATATACACACACTTTTGCATATGTTCATACAACATTAGAAGTTTTCTAAGGACAATGGATGCTTGTGGATGATGGTTGAGTAGATGGGTGATTGGATGGTAGGACACATTCTTCTTAACTTGAAGATTTCGGGGACGAAATCCTTTTAAGTGGGGGAGAATGTAACACCCCGTGTATTCTATAGCTGTGAAATTAACAAATTAAAGTATAATTAATTCGAAATCAAAGAACTAAGGGAAACAGGTTACGCCATTGCGTTTTTCTTGAAATTCTGCTTGAGATAGAGTCTGAGTTTGCGTAAATTGGACTCCGTATGAAAAAGATATCGTTAAATTAAAAATTGCAGCAAAACATGAAAAAAGAGGAATGAGAAAAGAATAATGTTTAGCATTGTTCTAACTTTTGTAAGAAAAAGACTTAGTAGCTCATTTGGTTGGAACACATGACTTGCATACAAGAGGTACAGAGTTCGATCCCCGCCAGCGCCTTATTTTTGTTTTAGGGGAATGGCTTAAAATAGCCTAGTGTGAATGCAGTTCAAAAAGTGGTTTAGTGTGAAAATGGGTAATTGGGAAGATAGATAAAAAGAAAAAAAAAAGAAATACATATATATATATATATACATATACGTATACATACATATATATATATATATGACATGTACGTATCATGAGGCGTATGTTGCGCATTTTTGCCTCCCAAGAATTGTTTTTTTATAAGTGGCCTTCTCTAATTGGATTCATGACAAATTAAAGGAAAGAAATATTTAACATATTCGTACATATGTGCATTTATGTCATAAACATACAAATTAAATAAAAATGTGTGGATGCAAGCAGTGAAAAGAAAGGTTTATGCATAATATTTGTATGCAGTAAATGGGGATTTTCAAAGAGGAAGAATATGAATAGGTTAGACTTAATTTTCTATTAATAGGAATGTCATTTATAAACCTGCAATTGACATCAATGTGGCACTGAATAAGAAAAATATGGTATGTGATATTATTTTGTGAACATAACATGCAAGCATATTAATATGACGAATATTTATCTGGCATTTAATTTAAAGATATGTCAATAGGGCATTGATTTGAAAACATGCTATTAACATTTATCTGTACATGTTAATTTGAGAAATATATAAATATGTTGAGAAATATATAAATATGCTAATTTACAATGAAAAGGATACATTAATATTGTCATTCATGTTAATTGACATGTATATATGAATAATTAATGTATACGGTAAAAGGAAAGATGTATCTATTAAATACGTATTTATGTTTGATGGATTGGCAATAAATAATAAATGTTGATAATGTACATTAAGGGAGTAATTATGGCATAAGTGTGTTAGGAATTATTTATATATAGAATTTGTCCTAAATGAGAAATGTGTACATTGTAGGAAATATATATATATGCTAAAACATGGAATTGCATGTAATTGGAATAGTATTTATGCCATAATTTAAAATGGGAGTAATTTACAGTCCTTAATTGTGACATAATTGGCCTCTTTTGAAATTGATGGCCTTGATTTACCCTAGCATCATCGGACGGCTCAAATTAACTTGCAACTCTATAAAAAGGACCCTAGACTCTACCTAGGTTTCTTGCACAATTCTCTAGCCTCCATTGCTCTCTTCTTCTAATAAAAAAATAAAAATGGCGTCTCTGCTCTACTGGAATTAAAACTAGAAGATAATCAACATCAGCCTAAGCAACTCAATTCAAACTAGAGATTAAAGTTTCTGCAAAGATTTTACAACAAGTTAAAGTTCTTTCTTTAATCCAATCAAGGCAAGTACAGTTATTCTCCGCTATAAACGTTAATTATAATTTTGATATGCATTTAAATCTGAGTTTGAGGTTGTATTCTCTTCTGTTAGATCTGTTTTCTGTGACTGTTCTATATTCCTTTCTTCTTTTCTGTTTCTATAGCCAGGCTACTACGAGCCTGTGCCTAATCTCATAAGAGATGAACGTATGAACGCAAGTTTTGGGATGAATGATGAGAAATTTGTCAAAACCAAATTGAATGTATGACTTTAGGTCTGAGGCATAAAATATATTGGACATATGACTTGGGATTGAATGCATAAATTTGACTATGAACATATAATTTATGCATGTTGTATGCATAGTTATGTTGTAATTTAGACCTGTAATTAATTAGAAAAAAATAGCATATGTTATAAACTAGTTTAAGACCTATGCATATTTTGTGATAAAAGAAGAAGAGGAACCACTGTAAGGATTACATATGATTTGAGACTTTGGACAAAATGCATATAAAAAGGCAAGATCTGATTTTTAGAATATATGGTTTAAAGATTTATATTATTGGGGATAGTTTGCATAATAATTCATGACATGAAAAGAAGGAAGATATGGAAACTTAAGATTTACATTAATTAGGATATCTATTATTTTAATTACACCTAAATTGGGATTTTTGGATATATGACATGCTTTGAAATTAATGGTTATATTTGGTATAATCTATATTGGAACATATGTTATATGGCAAGTTATGTCCATATTCTGTGCTTAAGCAAACATGGAATATATGTTGTGAATCATGAAAAATTATGTAGGCATATGAATTTAGGCCTAATTTATGACTAGGCAAGGCATGTAAATAGAACCTTTAGAATTATTAGGTTTGCTAAATCTGCTAATTTGCTAAGTTGCCTAAACTGCTAGTTTTGTTATATTTCCTAGACTGCTAATTAGATTGAAATGCCAAATCTGTTAAATTTGTCTGTTGAGAGGCCTAATCTGTTATATGCCAAAATCTGCTAAGTGCTAAATCGGTTAAATCTGTTAAGTCACCCAATCTGCTAAAATCTGTTATCTGCTATATCAGTTGAGTTGATTTGATCATTCTATTATTGATATAATCTGAATTGGCATATATATATTGGGTGTGCGCATAAACGGTAAATAATTAATTAATTGGCCGCAAAGATGAATATGGCTAACTCGAGGTTAGAATGAGTTTGCGACGTAAATCTGCCCGGAACCGCCCGGCACATCCAGTGGCCGCAAACAATAGGTTCTAATGTGAGAAGTTAGTCATAACATGCGTAAGACACGAGGTTAGGTCTGGCTTGTGGCAGAAGTCTGCCCGGAACCGCCCGGCATATCCAGCGGCCACAAGCTACCGACCTAATGTGAGAGGTCTGTGCATTAATAATTAATTAATGCAAATCTAAGATAAGAATGACGTCTAAAACGTATTGGGGAAAATAGGGTTAAACCAAAGGGATTAATAAATGTAGTAAAACCCGTCCATGAATCTGTAGGCCTAATACAAAGTTAGACAAATCTGAAAAATCTGTACATCTGATCCGTTAGTCTGAAAACTTGTTAACTCAATTTGTGAACTAGTAAATCTGAATTCTGTATGTCTGAACTTGTAAACAAATAAATCTGAAATCTGTTAGTTTGGGAACACAAGGTTAGGAGGGGAATTACTTGTGTCATCTGTTGTTTGGGACCCATATTAGTCAGTAACCCTTTCTGGTATCAAAACTTTGACCCAACAGTAGGTAGGGTCCGGGCACGCTTACTGAACTAATTATAAGTGGTTCATTCTGATAATGGCGAGGGGTGTTGATGGTGCGTTCCAACCGGGTCATGTGCGTGCATGGATCCCGGTCTGCCTCTGAGGATGTAAGACGCCGTGACATCTGTAAATAGGTCTGTGCCAATTGGTTGTCACTTTATGGAGTGATACACACTACTGTGGGGCCGACACAGGATATTTATGTATTAGGGAGCCGATCGCTTGGGGTAGGGTTTTAGGGTACGCTTAGTTCTGTCTGTTTCTGTTGGTACCGTCTGTTTCTGTTGGGTGGTAACACCTGTCTGTTTCTGTGTGGTACCGTCTGTTCGGGTGGTAAAGGCCCATTACTAGTGTACACCTAATTCCACATTCTGTCTCCATAGGGATAAATCTGTTTCTTCTTCTGTCTGTTTCTGATCGGGTAGTAAAGGCCCATTATTAGCATTCTGTTTCTGTTAAAGTATTCTGTACCCGTTCCTGCTTCCATTTAGACATTAGGGTGACACCTAATTCTGTTATACTAGTATTAGTGCAGAGAAGTGTAAAACAATAGTTTATATCATTCTGTTTTTCTGTTATATCTGCTACACCTGTTATAGTTATCTCACATCCAGTTTTATGTTCATATCATATTATTATTAACTGTTCATATGCTGAAAGTCACTGGACTTGCCAGACTTTTTGTCTGACCCTTGTTGTTTCGCCTCCTTTCTTCCGTTTCCCCCCCCCAGGTTATCCAAGGAGGGAAATACTTTAGCTTGATCCGGATTTCTCTTTGCTTGAAGTGCTTAAAGTATGGCTTGGCTCTGTATAGCTTCCGTTTCATGGGGATTATGATTTTAAACTATGCATTTTGAAGGCTTTTGTACAAGACTGATATTTTGTACTTGAATTCTGAAATTGAAAGGATGTAACCATATTAATTTTCTGTTTCCGCTGTAATAAAGTTAAAATTTTTCAAGTACTGTTTTATCTGTCTTGTAAGTTTCTGTTCTGTTTACTAAAATGCTCCACCAAAGTTAAGGCATTCCCTTTGTGAGTGACCTTAACGGAGGTGGGGTGTTACAAGTATCCTATAACGAGTGTGAAGAGTATATTTTTAAAATGAAAACAAGTATATTTTGAAAATTTTAAATCAATTATACGTATTTGATTATCTATTTATATTGAATTTGGACAATCCAGTATATATAGACTTTGCATATACGTCTGATCCACGGGTATTCGAAGTTTTAATATACTGGACAGATATAGAATCCCACTCTAGTCGCCCGGAGATGGTTCTGATGATGGCATGTCATCATCAGCACTTGTGTTCGAGTATCGAAAGTCTGATTTATATATTTTTCCAATTGACTGGTGTGAGAACCGAAATATAGTTAGAATATATTGTTGTGATTTGGCATCAAAAATGCGATTTTTGACTATATATCAAAGTTATGAATTTAAAATGCTAATCAACTAATTGATTGATGGTTGTGTTGTTTGATTATTGTTTGAATAATTAAATATTGAACCTTTAACCAAATTGGTTGCAATTGCATGCATATACATGTATATCTATTGAACAGGTTGTATTTCTTGAGTTTTGGGTGATTTTGTGAGCCGATTGGCTAGCCGCTTGGCTTTTTCTTTTTCTTTTGGATTGAAGAAGGCCATGGGAGGCTATATGAAATATCCCGAAGTCCCCAGTGCAGGGGAGGTTATGGCGAAATTTTTCGAAAATTTAGGGTGTTAGCCAAATTTTTGAAGAATTTGAAAAGTTCTTAGAAACTGAAAAGTTGAAGAACTTAAGCCATAGCGAAAATAATGAAAGTTGAGTTGGTTTTTAAAACAACTTTTGGCTTTGTTCCTTTTCGAGGACGAAAAGATTTAAGTGGGGGAGATTGTAATAACCCGGAAATCTGAGCCAGTTTGAAATTTTTAATTTGGCAATTTTAGTGAATTTTAAACATTTAAAATGAATTATTTTAAAATAAAAACGACGAGGAAATTATTTTGAATAGAATTCGAACGAATATATTTATATAGCGCTTCGTTAGAATATAAATATTTATTTTAAATTTTAAAAGGAATTGAAAATGGCGCGGTAGTTCGATAATTCGATTTCAAACTTCAAATGGATGTACAGGATTCGAAATAAACCGGATTTTAGCAAAACCAAAAATATTAGAATCTATTTGAGAATATCTTTCCAACGAATCCGAAAAATCAAAATTTCGTAACGGGAATCAAAAGATATGTCCAAATGAATTTTCAGAATAGTCGCTATGGAATTCTGGCCCTTAAAAATAGCCATTTTGCAAACGACCTCGGATTTCGACGAAACCACTTTTGTTGGATCCGGGATGTAAAGTTATTGCTAGATTCCAATTTTCATACTTTTTCGAATCAATACGTGAGCGTGGCGAAGGAAAACATGTTTTGTCAATTTCGATCGACCGGAAAATGGCCATTTTTCAAACGGTCTCAGAATTTGACGAAAGTAGTTTTGTTAGGACCGTATCATTAATACGAAGTTAGAAAATATTTTTCTACAATTTTTTGAGTTAGTATGTGGCCCCGGTAAATTGAAATACGCGTTCAAATTCAATATATAGAGTTATATGTTGATTTTGACGAAAACTAATCGAAACGATCGAATCAGCCTACGATACATATCCCATTGTGTTCATAATGGTGGTAATTAGCTATGGATGACAGTCGGTGGGTTTGATTTCGAGTTCGAAATAAAAAGTTGCTTTTGAAAATTAAATAATAAATTAAATAATATAAAATTTTAATAAATAACCCTCACCCCCCAGTTCTCTCTCTCCAGTCAATTATTTAAAAAAACCGATAATCGATTTCGCGATCGAGCCCATCGCCCCATCGTTAGAGCCGCCGTGCCACCGCCGCCATGGGCCAGCCAACCCTTCCGCCATTTCCCCCTTTGGCCTCTCTCCTCCATCGCGTGAACCACCGAAGCCCAGATCCACGAAGAAACCCTAGCCGCCGCCCAATGCTCCATCACCTCCGATCTCCACCACCTGCGTGCCCACCCACGAACTTCCTTCGCCGCCTGAGACCCCTCTGCGCCATTCCCTAGTCCCTAAAAACCTACTGTAAGTTTTACTCATTTATTTCTTTTTATTTATTAATGAAATCGGTTTTAAAGAGAAAAAAATTAAGTTTGTTTCCCTTTTTATATAATAGCAAAATAAAAGTATGTTTTTATATAAATATTAGGATTAAAAATATAATTTTTATATATGTAAAGGGTTAAAAATACGATCTTTATATAAGTTGTAGCGAATTAACAATATAAAGAAGTGATTTTGCTAAGAATAAAAATATAATCATTTACATTGTAGAAGTATAAAAATATAATTTTCAAATAATGTAGAAGTTAAAAATATAATTTTTATTATATAGAAAGGTTAAAAATATAATTTTCATTATATAAAAAGGTTAAAAATATAATTTTTATACTAGTGGAATATTAAAAATACGATTTTTATATTATATAGATAATAAAAATTCGATCTTAATATAAGAGGTAGAAATATAAAAATATAATTTTCATATAAAATGAAGCGTTGTGAAAGTATAGGAAGTAGAAATAAAGATATGAATTTTATTTATTCGAATGAAGCAATAAAAATATAATTTATATTATGAACAGCGTAGTAAAGAACTGCATTGGAATTTCAAAGGAGCCCAGACGATTCAGCAGTTCAAAAGCAAAGCACGGCGGAGTGGAACCCTCTGTGAGAACTCCTCACCTTTAATTTTATTTTCTAGTTTTGAAATATATACTAGGATGCAAACGGTGTTTAGTAGCACCCGACACCCGTCGTCCACAGACCATGGATGACTTGTTTGTTTGATTGCATGTTGTTGTAAAAATTGATTGTGTGACGTGAAATAAGTTATTTATATAGTTAAAAATATTTTATAGTTAAAAATAGAATTTTTAACATGTATTTAAAATGAAATTAATATTTATAAACAAATCAGAGATTTGTTTATATACTCTGATTTGATTGATATTGATTGGGACGATAAATTTTACACATCGACCAGCTTCACAAATAAAATCTGTGTTTGTTGATTTGAAACCCCACACGGGTATTGGGATAATATACGACATACACTAATCCCAATAATTAGATGTATGTCGATCGATTGATTGACAGACTTTGTAAGCGTTAATTACTTATTTTTAATGCTTATGCAGTTGCGTTGTGCACTTTGGATGATGGTTGATTATTTATCGTTGCTGTGATATACATGTGTTGTATGAAATCCATGTAATTAACATTATATGGTAATTGATTGGGCCTCATTCCAATTGGGAAAAATAAAAAATATTATAAAATAAAAGATTCATGTGTTGACCATACTCATTTGTTGAGATTAGTCAAGTGTAGAAAGAAATATAGATTCATGTGTTGAATAGAATAAATATCCATTTGTGAATAGAATAAATAAGTCTTTGAAAAATATAAAGCCGAGTTGATTAGAGATGCGTTATTTTGACGCGAACGATATTTTTATCAATTTTCTTTGTTTTATAATTAATATTGAAAAGTGATTTCATAATCGAATATTTTGAATTGAACAGAATTGAAATTGAATTGAATTGAATTCAAATCGAATGGAAATGAATGTAAAACGAATTTATATTGGAATATTCAACTTTGATTTGAAATTGAATATGAAGTTGAAATTGTTTTGAAAACGAATTTAAAACGATTTATAAAATTCGGTTTGAATAGAAATCGACGAAATATATATTATATATATAATATAATGGCCTGAATAGAACGCGCCGCGTTGCGGCAGTTCGTGAATTTCGACCATTGACTTCGAATTGATATTACGGGAGATCCGACCGTCGGATTCTCCTAAAACCGGAACCATTGGGTTCGTATCGAAAAGAGCTTTCTAATGAATATTAGAAATCTAACGGTTGGATTTGGAGATATGTCCAAATCATATTTAGAAAAGGTCGTTGTAAGTGCAGTTCGACGACCGTTATTGGAAATCGACTGTTCGGACCTTGATAAAATTATTAAAAATAGTAATAATTTGTGTAAAATCATAAAAAATGATTTGTGAGGAATTAGGATGAAAAACTCCATATTTGAAAAGATAAAAATAGATTTTTATCGAAATGAACTAGTTTTGAACTAGAATAATAATTTATTTATTTTCAAATAAATAAATTGGATTTGAAATGGTTTTGAAAATAACCAGGATTTCCAATATATAGGTTGGAAATGGATATGAATCGAAATTGTCTTCGGAATATTTCGATGTGGGATTTTGTGATTATACAGATATTGTTATGGAAATTTGAAAGATATATTTATATCGTTATTTCCAACACGGTATTTGTTGATCGTAGAATTTGATATTGAATACAAGTCAATATATTTTCTATTCAGAGCCTTGTATTTAATATCAAATTTGATGTGGGTTTGTCGTGAATGGTGTCTTCATTAACACTGTTCTTAAACCAGTTGAGAAAAAGAATAAATCCTTTTATTTAGATTTAATGAAGCGTACCAATTAAATAATATTTAATTGGAATTGAATTTGAATTGATTTTTGGGTTTATCGTGAGCGGTGTTTTAAATAACATTTGTTCTTTAACCCAACAATTAATGGAATGTGATTTTGGGTTGTCGTGAACGGTATCTTTAATAATACTGTTCATAGACCCAATGGAGTTAAGAAAATCAGAAATGAACTAAAGATTAGTTAAAGTTGAATGGTTTCTTGGGTATTGATCTGGTGTTGGTTTCGGCCTTCAGGGTTATTACTTAGGGAATTGTTCGCTTGCTAATATATGGTTAATGACTGATGGAAATGAAATGTGATTTTGGGTTTATCGTGAACCGTGTTTTAAATGACATTGGTTCTTCAACCCAGTTAAAGATTAAAACTAAGTGGAGTTTTAATGAATCTTTAAATAGATTGAAAAGTGAATTTGAGAATTAAAATTACCAGAATTCAAGAAATGATCGAGAATGGAGTACCACCAGTTTTACTCCAGACAATAGTTAAATCTTTAATTAGATTTGAACGTGAAATGGTAATTGAATTTACCGATAACACATTGGTGTTAGATATGGAGTATGACCAGTTTTACTTCATGGGATGAATAGGTTGGGATTGGGAAATAAAATAAATGATTACTTCGGTGTGGTTCGCTAATCCCGACTAGTTCGAATTGATATTCAAAAGAAGATTAAAGAATAAATTTAAAGAATTTATCTTTGATAAAATTAATGGGAACCTTTCCCAAAGAATAAGAATATTTGAATAAAAGAATATTCTGAATTGGAATGAGGCGTATGTTGTGTTTGTGTAACACTTGTTTATTATATACGCGAGTTATCCAGAAAGACCGGGTTTATCCCATTCTGAATAACTGATTCGACGACGAGTCGAAGATGAAGACGGTGGTCGAAGACCGGAAGTCTTCACATTGTTTGGATAATTACTGACGATCCTGATTGGGCTGTACACCCAAGAGGAGGGAAATAGTTGGTGGTCGTCCAGACGTACTTGAAGATCGATGGATACGCGAGGAAAGTGCCTCCGGTTTCGTTCAGACCTAGAGCGGACTTGTGTGGACTGTGTGTCTGACATTGGATTTCATTCTGTGTGACTGATATCGGTTGCATAGAGTGGTTTGCCTGTGTGGCATGCTAAGATGCAAATGATCAAGGCTTCTGTTGAAAAGTAGAGTCTTGTGGTTGATGATCAAAGCACGGCCTTTGTGGCGTAGCTTTGTGTAACGTGAATTCGCGAGCCTCACACCCTGGTTGTGAACCAGAAACAGGAGAGGACATCAGGGAGGGCATGCGTTTCCTTCTAGCTAGGGTGGTGTCAGTGACGTACTAACCCTGACATTTATATACTTTTCACATGTGTGGTTGTTGCTGTTGCGAGGCGCCTCGGATACATCGGTCGTTCTCGAACCGATGGAGTCAGTGGACTCATTTACGCCGCAAAGGGCGGGGAAACGCAGTGTTCAGGAATTTTAATCCACATCGGTGGACCGACCCTGACGATCCAATGCTTAACTGAGTACTTGCCTGAGACATGGGCTAGATTGTCTCGAATTCGGTGAGGACTATATTTTGCCTCGGTTCACAGACGGAAATCCGATTTTCAAATACGTGATCTTGCAGTTTAATTGTAGAACTAGTATGGCGACATGATATATGATACCCATGCCATCTATGATTGATACTTATGATTTGAAATTGTTTTAACACTATACACTTATTATAGTATCAAATGATTTGTGTTAAACGTATCAAGCATTCTTTGGCTATTATAAGGTAAAACCCTATCCTTCGGCTTGCGTTGCATTGTGTGATGGGACCTGGGTCTTATAATAGCTTCATTTTTCTTTATTTAGCATTGCGCTGTTGCTTTATGCACTGGTATTCTTGGGAGGAAACCCGTTCCGTGTTATACGGCGTGGTCACTTGATTTACCTAACTTTAAAATAAAGATTAATAACTGTTTTAGTTCTCACACCAGTCACATGACTGACCTGAAGTTTATTGTTTTAACCTAAACTCTGGGTGCCCTTATTTTCGACACGGGCAGCTAGAAGTTTTGGTTTTGTAGATTTATATCCACAGGAACCTGGTTTACAGCTGGAATGATGTTCGGAAAGCTTTGTATCCGTATATCTCCTTCAGTTGTATTTTGTACTATTTTCCGCTGCTATGAAATTATTGTAATCTCTAATATTTTATAATGTGTTATTTTTATTCATTTATACTCTGTATATTCTTCTAATCTGATGAGATTATTGTAATATACAATGAAATGTTCTTCTGTCTGTGTTCTGATGTGGTTTGTTCTCAAATTATCCGGCCTTTCCTTAACGGGGAAGTTACGGGTTCTTACACCGAAACCAACATCAGATCAATACCCAAGAAACCATTCCACTTAACTAATCTTCAGTTAGTTTCTGATTTTCTTAATTCCGTTGGGTCTAAGAATAGTATTATTAAAGATACCGTTCACGACAACCCAAAATCACATTCCATTAATTGTCGGGTTAAAGAACAAATGTTATTTAAAACACCGTTCACGATAAACCCAAAAATCAATTGCAATTCAATTCCAATTAAATATTATTTAATTGGTACACTTCATTAAATCTAAATAAAAATATTTAATCTTTTTCTCAACTGGGTTTAAGAACAGTGTGAAAACCCGTAACTTCCCCGTAAAGGAAAGTGTCGGATAGTTCGAGAACAAACCACAACAGAACGCATATAGAAGAACATTTCATTGTATATAACAACAATGCATCAGATTACAAGAATATACAGAGTATAAATGAATATTACACAGAAATATCAGAGATTTAAATTACATTTAAATACATAGCAGCGGAAAATAATACAATAAACAACTAGAAGAGATATACGGATACAAAGCTTTCCGGATATCGTTCCAGCTGTAAACCAGGATCCTGTGAATATAAATCTGCAAAACCAAAACTACTAGCTGCCCGTGTCAAAATAAGGGCACCCAGAGTTTAGGTTAAAACAATAAACTCCAGGTCAGTCATGGGACTGGTGTGAGAACTAAAACAGTTAATAATCTTTATTTTAAATCATTAGGTAAATCAAGGGACCACGCCGTATAACACGGAACGGGTTTCCTCCCAAGAATACCAGTGCATAAAACAAACAGCGCAATGCTAAATAAAGAAAAATGAAGCTGTTATAAGACCCAGGTCCCATCACACAATGCAACGCAGTCGAGGATAGGATTTTCCCTTATAACAGCCAAAGAATGCTTGATACGTTTTAAAACAAATCATTTGATACTATTATAAGTGTATAAAACAACTTCAAATCATAAGTATCAATCATAGGCGGCATAAGCGCCCCATCCCACTATGTCGCCATATATAGGATTACAATTAAAACCGCAAATGTCACGTATTTGGAAATTGGATTTCCGTCTATGAACCGAGGCAAAAGATAGTCCTCAACCGATTCGAGACTGCCTAGCCCGAGTCTCAGGCAAGCGCGCAGGCAAGCCTTGGAGCGACAGGGCCGGTCCACCGACGTGGATTATTATACCTGAGCACTACGTTTCGCCGCCCTTTGGGGCGTAAGCGAGCCAACGAATGACTCCATCGGACCCGGATCGTCCGATCTAACCGAGGCGCCTCGCAACAGCAACAACCACATAAGTCAAACTCGTCAGGGCGTGTAAAACCACTGACGCCACTTCTAGCTAGGAGGAAACGCAGGCCCTCCCTGAGGTCCGTCTCCCGTTTTTGGTTCATACCGGGTGTGAAACACGCGAGGTAAACGTTACACAAAGCTACGCCACAAAGGCCGTGCTTTGATCATCACCACAAGACTTTGCTTTTCAACAGAAGCCTTGATCATTTGCATCTTAGCATGCCACACAGGCAAACCATCCTATGCAACCGATATCAGTCACACAGAATGAAATCCGATGTCAGACACACAGTCCATTTACAAGTCCGTCCTGGGTCTGAACGAAACCGGAGGCACCTAGTACGCCGCATATCCATCGATCTCCAAGTACGTCTGGACGATCACTAACTGTTTCCATCTTCTTGGGTGTACAGCCCAATCAAGATCATCAGTTATCACCCAAACGACGTGAAGACCTCCGGTCTTCGACCATCGTCTTCATCTTTGACTTATCGTCGTATCAGTTATTCAGAATTGGATAAACCCGGTCTTTCCGAATAACTCGCGTATATTTAAAATAAGTGTTACACAAACACAACATACGCCTCATTCCAATTCATTAGTCACTAACCGTAAATTAATCAAGAGAATAATTCCCCAAACATTAACCCCGAAGGCCGAAACCAACATCAGATCAATATCCAGAAAACCATTCTGCTTGGCTAACCGACAGTTAGTTTCTAAATTTCACATTCATAGGGAAAGGTTCCCATTAATTTTATCAAAGATAAATTCCTTGAATTTATTCTTTAATCCATTTTTGAATATCAATTCAAACTAGTCGGGATTAGCGAACCTTACCGAAGTAATTATTTGTTTTAATTTCCCAATCCCAACCTATTCATCCCATGAAGTAAAACTGGTAATACTTCATATCTAACACCACAGTGTTATCGGTAAATTCAATTACCATTTCACGTTCAAATCTAATTAAAGATTTAACTATCGCCTGGAGCAAAACTGGTAATACTCCATTTTCGATCATTTCAATCTAATTAAAGATTCATTAAAACTCCACTTAGTTTTAATCGTTAACCGGGTTAAAGAATCCGTGTCATTTAAAACACGGTTCACGATAAACCCAAAGTCACATTCATTAATTATCGGGTTAAAGAACGAGTGTTATTTAAAACACTGTTCACGATAAACCCAAAAATCAATATCAGTTCAATTCCAATTAAATATTATTTAATTGGCACACTTCATTAATTCTAAATAAAAAGATTTAATCTTTTCTCAACTGGGTTCAAGAACAGTGTTAGTGAAGACACCATTCACGACAAACCCAAATCACATTTGATATTAAATACAAGGCTCTGAATAGAAAATATCCCGGCTTATATTCAATATCAAATTCTACGATTAACAAATGTCGTATTGGAAATAACGGTATAAATATATATATCTTTCAAATTTCCATAACAACATCTGCATAATCCCGAATTCCAACATCGAAATATTCCGAAGACAATTTCGATTCAAATCCACTCCAATGCAATCATTGGATATTCTGGTTATTTTTAAAACCCTTTTCAAATTCAATTTATTTATTTAAAAATAAATAGAATTATAATTCTAGTTCAAAACTAGTTCATTTCGATAAAAATCTATTTTTATCTTTTCAAATATGGAGTTTTTCATCCCAAATCTTTCTAAATCATTTCTTATGATTTTACATAAATTATTACTATTTTTAATAATTTTATCAAGGCCCGTACAGTCGATTTCCATCAATGGCCATCGAACTGCACTTACAGCGACCTTTTTCGAATTTGATTTGGACATAATTCCAAATCCAACCGTTAGATTTCTAATTTCTAATATTCGTTAGAAAGCTCTTTTCGATACGAACCCAGCGGTTCCGGTTTTAGGAGAATCCGACGGTCGGATCTCCCGTAATGTCCGTTTGAAATAAATGGTCGAAATTCGCGAACTGCCGCGGCGCGGCGCGTTCTATTCAGGCCATTATATTATATATATAATATATATAATATATACTACGTCGATTTCTATTTAAAACGAATTTTATAAATCGTTTTAATTTCATTTCAAAAGCAATTTCAACTTCCATTTCAATTTAAATCAAAATTGAATTCTTCTTTATAAATTCGTTTTAAAATTCATTTCTATTCAATTCAAATTTCAATTCAATTTGAATTCATTTCAATTCGCTTTCAATTCCATTTGAATTCGTTTTCAATTCAATTCATTTCGAAATCGTTTTCAATTCATTTTGAATTCGTTTTCAATTCATTTCGAAATCGTTTTCAATTCATTTTGAATTCGTTTTCAATTCAATTCATTTCGAAATCGTTTTCAATTCATTTTGAATTCGTTTTCAATTCAATTCATTTCGAAATCGTTTTCAATTCATTTTGAATTCGTTTTCAATTCAATTCATTTCGAAATCGTTTTCAATTCATTTTGAATTCGTTTTCAATTCAATTCATTTCGAAATCGTTTTCAATTCATTTTGAATTCGTTTTCAATTCAATTCATTTCGAAATCGTTTTCAATTCATTTTGAATTCGTTTTCAATTCAATTCATTTCGAAATCGATAAAATCGATATAAATATCGTTCACGTCAAAATGGCGTCAATCTAATCAACACGGCTTCATAAATTTCTATTTTCCAATATTCTATTTCAAATATTTCTTTTTCAAAAATAGTTGTTATTATCAAAATATTTCGTTCAACACATGACCAATCTCAATGAATGAGTACTGTCAACACATGAACTTTTATTTTATATCGATAAAGGTGTAAATTTTATTACTAAAATATTTCATTCAACACATGACCAATCTCAATGAATGAGTACTGTCAACACATGAACTTTTATTTTATATTATAAAGGTGTAAATTTTATTACTAAAATATTTCGTTCAACACATGACCAATCTCAATGAATGAGTACTGTCAACACATGAACTTTTATTTTATATTATAAAGGTGTAAATTTTATTACTAAAATATTTCGTTCAACACATGACCAATCTCAATGAATGAGTACTGTCAACACATGAACTTTTATTTTATATTATAAAGGTGTAAATTTTATTACTAAAATATTTCGTTCAAATTATATTCAAAATAAATTTCTCGTCGATATTATTTAAAATAATTCATTTTAAATAATCAAAATTCGATAAAATTGCCAAAATAAAAATTTTAAACTGGCCCAGATTTTCGGGTTGTTACAATCTCCCCCACTTAAAACTTTTCGTCCCCGAAAAGGAACAAAGTCGAAAGTGGTTTGATTATTCAACTCTACGCTCGATCTGGCTTCTATTCTCCAACTCTTTAGTTTCTGAGAATTTTCTAAAATCTCAAAAATTTGGCTAACACCCTAAATTTTCGAAAAATTTCGCCATAACCTCCCCTGCACCGGGAGCATCGGGGAATTTCAAATAGCTTCCCCGGTCCTTCAGATCTCAAAAAGAAAAAGAAAAAGCCAAGCGGCTAACCAATAGGCTCACAAAATCATCATCACCCAAACAAAACAGGAAATTATGTAGTAAACATGTACCTATTTGTCGGGCAAACAAATTTTATTCTCTGCTCTAGCCTCTTTGCTATAACCTGTTCAAAGATATATATGTATATGCAAGCAAATGCAACCAATTTTCAATATTTGATTCAATTAGGCATAATAGCTAAGAATTAGCAAACCAATAAACAAACAACCAAAACATCAATCAATTAGTGAATTAGCTTTTCAAATTCATAATTTTGATATATATAAAGAAAATCATGTTTTGATGCCAAATCACAACAATAGGCCCTATCTAATTATTGGTTCTCACACCAGTCTAATGGAAATATATAGAAATCTCACCTTCGAAACACGAAAATAAATTCTAATGATGACGCGTCAATCATTAGAATCATGTCCGAGCGACTAGAGTGTGATTCTATATCTATCCAATATATTAAAATTTCAAATACACGTGGATCAGACTTATATGCAAAATCTTTATATACTGGACTGTCCAACTCAATATAAATAGATAATCAAATACGAATAATTGATTTAAATTTTTAAAACAAAAATTGTTTTCATTTTACGAATATACTCTTCACACTCGTTCTAGGATACTACTGATCCTATCTCTAACGAGTCATTCCCATTGGATATTGCTAATCCAATATCTGATGAATTCTTTCGTATGTTTCTAATGTGTCTTGTTCTCTAGCTTTGTAAACCAAAGCTCTGATACCAACTGTGAAAACCCGTAACTTCCCCGTAATGGAAAGTGTCGGATAGTTCGAGAACAAACCACAACAGAACGCATATAGAAGAACATTTCATTGTATATAACAACAATGCATCAGATTACAAGAATATAAAGAGTATAAATGAATATTACACAGAAATATCAGAGATTTAAATTACATTTAAATACATAGCAGCGGAAAATAATACAATAAACAACTAGAAGAGATATACGGATACAAAGCTTTCCGGATATCGTTCCAGCTGTAAACCAGGATCCTGTGAATATAAATCTGCAAAACCAAAACTACTAGCTGCCCGTGTCAAAATAAGGGCACCCAGAGTTTAGGTTAAAACAATAAACTCCAGGTCAGTCATGGGACTGGTGTGAGAACTAAAACAGTTATTAATCTTTATTTTAAATCATTAGGTAAATCAAGGGACCACGCCGTATAACACGGAATGGGTTTCCTCCCAAGAATACCAGTGCATATAACAAACAGCGCAATGCTAAATAAAGAAAAATGAAGCTGTTATAAGACCCAGGTCCCATCACACAATGCAACGCAGTCGAGGATAGGGTTTTCCCTTATAACAGCCAAAGAATGCTTGATACGTTTTAAAATAAATCATTTGATACTATTATAAGTGTATAAAACAACTTCAAATCATAAGTATCGATCATAGGCGGCATAAGCGCCCCATCCCACTATGTCGCCATATATAGGATTACAATTAAAACCGCAAATGTCACGTATTTGGAAATTGGATTTCCGTCTATGAACCGAGGCAAAAGATAGTCCTCAACCGATTCGAGACTGCCTAGCCCGAGTCTCAGGCAAGCGCGCAGGCAAGCCTTGGAGCGACAGGGCCGGTCCACTGACGTGGATTATTATACCTGAGCACTACGTTTCGCCGCCCTTTGGGGCGTAAGCGAGCCAACGAATGACTCCATCGGACCCGGATCGTCCGATCTAACCGAGGCGCCTCGCAACAGCAACAACCACATAAGTCAAACTCGTCAGGGCGTGTAAAACCACTGACGCCACTTCTAGCTAGGAGGAAACGCAGGCCCTCCCTGAGGTCCGTCTCCCGTTTTTGGTTCATACCGGGTGTGAAACACGCGAGGTAAACGTTACACAAAGCTACGCCACAAAGGCCGTGCTTTGATCATCACCACAAGACTTTGCTTTTCAACAGAAGCCTTGATCATTTGCATCTTAGCATGCCACACAGGCAATCCATCCTATGCAACCGATATCAGTCACACAGAATGAAATCCGATGTCAGACACACAGTCCATTTACAAGTCCGTCCTGGGTCTGAACGAAACCGGAGGCACCTAGTACCCCGCATATCCATCGATCTCCAAGTACGTCTGGACGATCACTAACTGTTTCCATCTTCTTGGGTGTACAGCCCAATCAAGATCATCAGTTATCACCCAAACGACGTGAAGACCTCCGGTCTTCGACCATCGTCTTCATCTTTGACTTATCGTCGTATCAGTTATTCAGAATGGGATAAACCCGGTCTTTCCGAATAACTCGCGTATATTTAAAATAAGTGTTACACAAACACAACATACGCCTCATTCCAATTCATTAGTCACTAACCGTAAATTAATCAAGAGAATAATTCCCCAAACATTAACCCCGAAGGCCGAAACCAACATCAGATCAATATCCAGAAAACCATTCTGCTTGGCTAACCGACAGTTAGTTTCTAAATTTCACATTCATAGGGAAAGGTTCCCATTAATTTTATCAAAGATAAATTCCTTGAATTTATTCTTTAATCCATTTTTGAATATCAATTCAAACTAGTCGGGATTAGCGAACCTTACCGAAGTAATTATTTGTTTTAATTTCCCAATCCCAACCTATTCATCCCATGAAGTAAAACTGGTAATACTTCATATCTAACACCACAGTGTTATCGGTAAATTCAATTACCATTTCACGTTCAAATCTAATTAAAGATTTAACTATCGCCTGGAGCAAAACTGGTAATACTCCATTTTCGATCATTTCAATCTAATTAAAGATTCATTAAAACTCCACTTAGTTTTAATCGTTAACCGGGTTAAAGAATCCATGTCATTTAAAACACGGTTCACGATAAACCCAAAGTCACATTCATTAATTATCGGGTTAAAGAACGAGTGTTATTTAAAACACTGTTCACGATAAACCCAAAAATCAATATCAGTTCAATTCCAATTAAATATTATTTAATTGGCACACTTCATTAAATCTAAATAAAAAGATTTAATCTTTTCTCAACTGGGTTCAAGAACAGTGTTAGTGAAGACACCATTCACGACAAACCCAAATCACATTTGATATTAAATACAAGGCTCTGAATAGAAAATATCCCGGCTTATATTCAATATCAAATTCTACGATTAACAAATGTCGTATTGGAAATAACGGTATAAATATATATATCTTTCAAATTTCCATAACAACATCTGCATAATTCCGAATTCCAACATCGAAATATTCCGAAGACAATTTCGATTCAAATCCACTCCAATGCAATCATTGGATATTCTGGTTATTTTTAAAACCCTTTTCAAATTCAATTTATTTATTTAAAAATAAATAGAATTATAATTCTAGTTCAAAACTAGTTCATTTCGATAAAAATCTATTTTTATCTTTTCAAATATGGAGTTTTTCATCCCAAATCTTTCTAAATCATTTCTTATGATTTTACATAAATTATTACTATTTTTAATAATTTTATCAAGGCCCGTACAGTCGATTTCCATCAATGGCCATCGAACTGCACTTACAGCGACCTTTTTCGAATTTGATTTGGACATAATTCCAAATCCAACCGTTAGATTTCTAATTTCTAATATTCGTTAGAAAGCTCTTTTCGATACGAACCCAGCGGTTCCGGTTTTAGGAGAATCCGACGGTCAGATCTCCCGTAATGTCCGTTTGAAATAAATGGTCGAAATTCGCGAACTGCCGCGGCGCGGCGCGTTCTATTCAGGCCATTATATTATATATATAATATATATAATATATACTACGTCGATTTCTATTTAAAACGAATTTTATAAATCGTTTTAATTTCATTTCAAAAGCAATTTCAACTTCCATTTCAATTTAAATCAAAATTGAATTCTTCTTTATAAATTCGTTTTAAAATTCATTTCTATTCAATTCAAATTTCAATTCAATTTGAATTCATTTCAATTCGCTTTCAATTCCATTTGAATTCGTTTTCAATTCAATTCATTTCGAAATCGTTTTCAATTCATTTTGAATTCGTTTTCAATTCATTTCGAAATCGTTTTCAATTCATTTTGAATTCGTTTTCAATTCAATTCATTTCGAAATCGTTTTCAATTCATTTTGAATTCGTTTTCAATTCAATTCATTTCGAAATCGTTTTCAATTCATTTTGAATTCGTTTTCAATTCAATTCATTTCGAAATCGTTTTCAATTCATTTTGAATTCGTTTTCAATTCAATTCATTTCGAAATCGTTTTCAATTCATTTTGAATTCGTTTTCAATTCAATTCATTTCGAAATCGTTTTCAATTCATTTTGAATTCGTTTTCAATTCAATTCATTTCGAAATCGATAAAATCGATATAAATATCGTTCACGTCAAAATGGCGTCAATCTAATCAACACGGCTTCATAAATTTCTATTTTCCAATATTCTATTTCAAATATTTCTTTTTCAAAAATAGTTGTTATTATCAAAATATTTCGTTCAACACATGACCAATCTCAATGAATGAGTACTGTCAACACATGAACTTTTATTTTATATCGATAAAGGTGTAAATTTTATTACTAAAATATTTCGTTCAACACATGACCAATCTCAATGAATGAGTACTGTCAATACATGAACTTTTATTTTATATTATAAAGGTGTAAATTTTATTACTAAAATATTTCGTTCAACACATGACCAATCTCAATGAATGAGTACTGTCAACACATGAACTTTTATTTTATATTATAAAGGTGTAAATTTTATTACTAAAATATTTCGTTCAACACATGACCAATCTCAATGAATGAGTACTGTCAACACATGAACTTTTATTTTATATTATAAAGGTGTAAATTTTATTACTAAAATATTTCGTTCAAATTATATTCAAAATAAATTTCTCGTCGATATTATTTAAAATAATTCATTTTAAATAATCAAAATTCGATAAAATTGCCAAAATAAAAATTTTAAACTGGCCCAGATTTTCGGGTTGTTACAAACAGTGTTAATGAAGACACCATTCACGACAAACCCAAATCACATTTGATATTAAATACAAGGCTCTGAATAGAAAATATATCGGCTTATATTCAATATCAAATTTACGACCCACAAATATCGTATTGGAAATAATGATATATATATATATATATATATATATATATATCTTTCAAATTTCCATAACAATATCTGTATAATCACGACATTCAATATCGAAATATTCCGAAGGCAATTTCGATTCAAATCCATTTCCAATCTATATATTGTAAATTCTGGTTATTTTCAAAACCATTTCAAATTCAATTTATTTATTTCTAAAATAATTGAATTTTATTTCTAGTTCAAAACTAGTTCATTTCGATAAAAATAGATTTTTATCCTTTCAAATATGGGATTTTTCATCCCGGTTCTTTCCAAATCATTTCTTACGATTTTACATTAATTATTAATAATTTTAATAATTTTATCAAGGCCCGTACAGTCGATTTCCATCAACGGCCATCGAACTGCACTTACAACGACCTTTTCAAAATTTGATTTGGACTTATCTCCAAATCCAACCGTTAGATTTCAAATTTCAAATATTCATTAAAATACTCTTTTCGATACGAACCCAACGGTTCCGGTTTTAGGAGAATCCGATTGTCGGATCTCCCGTAATATCCAAACGAAGTCAATGGTCAAAATTCACGAACTACCGCAGCGCGACGCGTTCTATTCAGGCCATTATATTATATATATAATATATATAATATATATTTCATCGATTTCCTTTTTAAAACGTATTTTATAAATCATTTTAAATTCGTTTTCAAAATGATTTCAACTTCATATTCAATTTCAAATCAAAATTGAATATTCCACTATAAATTCGTTTTAAATTCATTTCAAATCAATTTCAAATCAATTTCAATTCTTTTTAAATTCAATTCAAAATGATTTCAATTCTATTTCAATTTAATTCGAATTTCAATTTAATTCGAATTTCAATTCACTTCAATTTAATTCGAATTTCAATTCATTTCAATTTAATTCGAATTTCAATTCATTTCAATTTAATTCGAATTTCAATTCATTTCAATTTAATTCGAATTTCAATTCATTTCAATTTAATTCGAATTTCAATTCAACTCTATTTATTTCAAATTTCTTTTCTATTCTATTCAATTCGAATTTCTATTCAATTCTATTCAATTCGAATTTCTATTCAATTCGAATTTCTTTTCAATTCTATTCAATTCGAATTTCTTTTCTATTTAATTTCGATTCGAATTCAATTATATTTAATTTCAATTCGAATTCAATTCTATTTAATTTCAATTCGAATTCAATTCTATTTAATTTCAATTCGAATTCAATTTTATTTCAAAATATCAGATTTTGAATTCACTTTTGATATTCATTGTAAAATGAATAAAATCGACTAAATTCCCATTCGTGTTAAAATGGCGTTTAACTACTTAACACGGCTTCACATTTCAATATTCACTGAATTTTATTTCAAAATATTTGATTATTATGAACTAGAATCAGACAAGTCAATTACCATATAATTTTGATTATATGGATTTCATCCAATTCAAATATACAACAATGACGATAAACAATCAACCATCATCCAAAGTGCATTCTACACTGTATAAGCATTAAATATAAATATTCGACACTTATACAGCCTGTCAATCAATTGATTGACATACAACTAATTATTGTGGTTAGTGTATGTCAAATTTAATCCCAATACCCGTGTGGGGTTTCAATCAATCAAACACAGATTTTATTTGTGCAGTTGGGCGATGTGTAAAATTTATCGTCCCAATCAATATCAGTCAAATGTGTCTATATAAACAAATCATCCGATTTGTTTATAAATATTCATTTCATTTTATATACATGTTAAAAATTATATTTTTAACTATAAAATATTTTTAACTGTATAAATATTTTATTTCACATCACGCAATCAATTTTTACAACAAAATGCAATCAAACAAACAAGCCGTCCATGGTCTGTGGACGACGGGTGTCGGGTGATACTAAACACCGTCTGCATCCTAGTATATATATTATAAACTTGAAAACAAACTAAAAGGTGAGAAGTTCTCACAGAGGGTTCCACTCCGCCGTGCTTTGCTTTTGAACTGTTGATCCTTTTCGATCCACTTGCAATTCCAAGGCAGTTCTTTTCACGTTGTTTATCATAAAAATTATATTTTTATCACTTCATTTCAATAAATAAAAATTCCATTTTTATTTCGAATTCATCTATAATTTTACAACGCTTATTCTATATAAAAATTATATTTTTATATTTCTGCTTCTTATATAAAGATCGGATTTTTATTTCATCGCTATAAAAATCTCATTTTTACTTCACTATATATATAATAAAAATCAGATTTTTATTTAGCTACATATATAAAGATCAAACTTTTACTATCTATATAATATAAAAATCGTATTTTTATATTTTCTATTATATAAAAATCATATTTTTATTATCTCTACTATATAAAAATCATATTTTTACTTCGCTTTGTATATAAAAAATTATATTTTTATTCTCATAAAAATATAATCTTTCATGAATTAAAAATCATATCTTTCCTTAATTAAAATCGAATCTTTCACATAATAAAAATCTAATTTTTAACATCAAAGAAATACGAATTTTTTTTTTTTTTTGGCAAAGCCAGCGGGGATTAATTGCCCCTACCATATATTTATATCATAAGAAGGCCTTACAACATAAATCTAGCATACAATACGTAGATAATAATAATAATAATACAAGGAGAGTCACATCCATTTTTTTTTAACAAGAGAGTCAAACGCATATGGAGATAGAAGAATTTGATTGCTTATACTTCTGCAAGCCATTTGATAAATTCCTGTCCTGGTTCTTTGCAATCCACCAAAAACCCTTGCATTTCGTTCTTTCCAAACTTCCATTAGTACTACTTTAAGCACGATAAGCAGCTCAAAAGTAGATGATTCCTTCCAACGTGTTGCTTTAAAAATGCTTAACCATTCCTCTTGATTATTCCGATGAGGTGCCGCATATCCTCCTCTCATCTTTATCTTTCTCCAGACATAATTAGTGAAAGGGCACTTGAAAAAAAGATGTTGCTTGTCTTCATCACCACTACAGCATAATCTACATGTAACAGAGACATTCATACCTTTGCTAGATAGGTTTTTCATTGTATTCAAAGCATTTGTATAGACCTTCCACATCAAGAAATTTAATCTTTCATTATTTCTCTCGTTCCATATACGCTGACACCATGGCTCTCTACGCAATGAACTCTCACCAATTATCGCTTCGTATACAGTAGCCGTTGAATACAGTTTCTCGTCATCTGACCACAATAGTTCATCTAATTCAGGTTGCAGATATAATACTCCATTAAATTTCTGCCATATGTTATTGATCGTTGCATTGCTTGTAGCGGCGAGGCTTATTTTACCATCAATTATGTATGTGCAAGCCATTGCGTTTTGGGGAATTCTGGTCTGCTGCATGTCCTGATAATGCAAAAATTTACTAAGTATAATACCTTTTTCAATCCAAGGGGAATTCCAGAAGCCAGCTTTGCTTCCTGCAGAAATCTTTATCTTTGTATGGTCAACGATCTTATCACGAACTTGGATAATCATTTTCCATACCCAACTATGATACGGCCTCGCTTTAACAGTCCATATTTGCTCGCCTTTTAGGTAGTGTCTCTCGCACCATTGTACCCATAGTGTATCTATTTGCATGGCAACATTATCAAAATGTCTAGACATAGCTGCTATATTCCATATCTTAATGTTTTTGATTCCCAATCCTCCTTTGTTTCTAGGTTTCTACAATTTGTGATATGTAATAGGCGTCATTTTTTTCGAGTGTATGCGACCAAACCAAAGAAAATTTCTCATTGCAGATCTAATCAAGGATATGAGTTTCATCGGCAGTATAAAAGTCCTGCTCCAGTACACAGTCATAGAGAAAATGACAGCATTTAATATAACTAGTCGTCCTGTTTGCGAGATGAATCTATTCTCCCATCTTGAGAATACAGATGTTATTTTCTCATAAAGAGGCATGCATTGGGCGGTGGTTATTCTTTTTTTTGAAATGGGAATTCCGAGATAAGTAATATCACTATCCATCATGGACATTCCACTTAGCGTTATGCAATGATTGGTTTGCTACGGAGAAATACCAGCAAGCAGAATTTTAGATTTGCTAAGATTAATACTAAGCTCGAAGAAGGAGTGGAAGGAGTTCATGGTTTTCATAATTGAAACACCCCACCTCTGTTAGGGTCACTCTCAAAGGGAATGCCCTAATTTTGGTGGAGGTTTATAAGTACAAGTCACAGATATACAAGACAGATATAAGAACACATATTTGTAAACATCGGAAGAACAACAAACTTTTATTTCATAAAGTCAAATACGTGTTACAACAACATCCTTTCCAAAAACATAGCATAACATTTTCATAATCTGTCTTGAGTACATGATTTAAAGAAGCATAAATAAAACACAGATAAACTGCCAAAAGTCCCCATAGTGGGTTTGTCCAAAGCCATAGTTCAAAATAGGAAAGTCCAAGCAATACATTTCTCTTCTTCAAGCTGGATGTCAAGGCTGATCAAGCTGCTGTGTTCCCTCCCTGAGGACCTGGGGGGGGGGGGAAACGGAAGAAAGAAGACGAAAGAAAAATAGAGTCAGACATAAAGCTTGAGTAAGTCTAGTACTACTTTGTCTATGAATAAAGAACTGGGTATGATAAGTAATAACAAGAAGTGGGCATGCACTATAAACTTGGTTAAGTTGTCTAGGGTCGAATAGACCATCGTACCCCATGTCAATCTCTGAACCCATATAAACTAGTTTCCAACTGGCACCCCATAAATCAGGGTGATGTGATCCATTCAATGATGATCGGCTCCTACTCGCATAGTTACATGTGTCTTACGGCCCCCGATGTCTGTAGTTACCTATGCTGGTCCTACCATGGGGTGTATCAAGTCCCATAGTGGCAACCCGACACAATCTTAGAGTGCACAGGTATGCTACTGGTGCCCAGTGCTTTATTTTTCTGCGCCGGAGTGCGTGCACGCCCGCACACCGTTAGAACCTACACTGCTACACCACCGCCGTCGCTTTGACCTCTTACAATCAGCCCAGTAATCGTGCCCCACCCTGCCTAGTTTCAGGGTATCATGATACACCTTTTAGGGTTACTGCTGAAAAGGGTCCCCCGTTACTAGGTTTTCTATCTCTAGCCAACATGCTAAGTTGGTTAAGTGTTTCTAACCTAACCCCCACCAGTCCGTTTAGTTTAGCATGTTCCATTTTGATTAAGTCTTTAGTCCACTTAATCCTAACAATCCTGACTCAGCCTTAATTGTCTTATTAAGGCCCTGACCTCTCACATTAGACAGGTATTGTTGTGGCTGCCTGTTGCCGGTTGGTTCCGGGCAGTCTTACGCCACAACTCAGTCTAACCTCGGGTCCTTATTGGGCTCCATGTTTAACCTCTCACATTGGATAGGTATTGTTGTGACTACTGGACAGCCGGGCGGTTCCGGGCAGGTTTACATCACAAATCAATCCAACCTCGGGTTAAACACATCGTATTTTCTACATTTACATATCTTGTCATTCTTCTTTATTTATATGTAAATATTTGCGGCCCATTATTAAGTAAATGGTGTAAAGGTTACACCAAATCATGGGCCCAACCCATACTTGAATTTGGGCCCTTCTATTTTATATTTTCATTCATTAATTAATTTTAACCCAACGTTATTTTCCCCCGTTTTACACGTTCGTTCTTATATATTGGGCTTAGCCTTTTAAAGCCCAATTTAGCCATGCGAAAGGGGAGGCTTATGGCGTATACACAAAGAGGGGAAGATGAGCGCATGAACTTGCATATGACGTGGAAATACATAATAGAAACTGGTGTACTTGCATAGTGGTACATAGGTGACATGAATCAAGCATGTGAACTTGCATAGGTTTAACTACAACATGAACCTATATTCTTATTTAGGCATAGTGTCAAACATAAGTATGTCATAAATATTTCTAGCATAAGCATAGCATAATGTCAAACATAAGCATGGCATAAATACTTTTAGCATAAACACGGCATAATGTCAAACATAAGCATGGCATAAGTAAAGTTCAATTTGTTCATGGCATAAACATAAACAAGTCATGTTCATAAGGTTTCTACATGTTTACAAAGGGGATACTTTGTTACTAACACAAAAGCATAGTTCAACTTAATCATGGTTTAAGTCTAATCACATAACGATGGTATAAATATACTTATGCATAAATATTCCTAATCATGGTGTTTGCTTTAAACTTGCAAAAAGGGATTTTTGAGTCTAACCTAGCCATGTCTCACATATGTCATCATATAATTCTTTTAAACAAGATAAACTTAATCATGGATTTCAATTGTGCCAAATATCATTCATAGCCTGACCATATTCACAAGCATGACTTAATATATGGATTATGGTGTCAAAATTCCAACATAGTTTCATATGAAGTATAACAACCAAACTTGTCTCAATTGCTTGCAAAACGATTTATGCACAAAATATACATCATGACAACATAATAACAAAGCCACAAACTTGCATAAATTTCACTCAACTACATACATGTAGCTTCAACATAGATTACATAATTTGCGCAATATCCCAAACGTATTTTTTTTTTTTGCATAGAACTACCGCATGTAGTTCTTTATAATGAATAACATAATTTTGCACAAACATGAATTACTTCCATTGCCACAATTCAAGCATACACATCAACACAGTTGTTTATTTATACCAAAGTAATACTCTACTTACAATGGTTGCGGCGAATCCTCTAATTAAGAGACACGATTCCTTTGTTGAATTGATTAGCTTTAGGTTGCTTGAATTGCTTTAGGCTTTAGAACTTTCTTCCTAACTCTCTCTCTCTAGTCGGCGGCTAATCCTTGTCGTTCCTCAGCAACATGGCGGCTATAATCTTATTTTGAATGAATAGATTAGGGTTTAGTCTAGGGTTGTTTATATAGAGGTTAGGAATTGATTAGGACCATTGATGTTGCTAGGTTAGATCGTAGCCATTCATTAGGAAGAGAGACCAATAAAAACCCGCCACCTAGCCCTAATGACAAAGCAGACCACAGAAATTCGACCACACACCGACCTGGCCAGCCAGGTTGACTGGGCTCGACCAGGTCGATACCCCTGTCGACAGGGCTGTCGACAGCCCTGTCGACATGGGTAGCCCAGGTCGACAGCCCAGTCGACCTGGGTGGCCCAGGCGGGTGTTCTTCCACCCTGGCCCAATGGGCCCGATTTTAAATTATTATTTTATTCTGTTTGAATTTTAAATTTAATTCAAAACTTCCGAAGGCCATATCTTCTTCATACGGACTCCGTTTTTCGAAAACTCGGACTCTATTTCGCGTATTTTTCCGAGACGAACGCAATGGCGTATCCCGTTTCCCTTAGTTCTTTGATTTGAATTTGATTATACTTTATTTCATGAATTTCACAGTTATAGAATTTTCGGGGTGTTACATTCTCCCCCACTTAAAAAGGATTTCGTCCCCGAAATCTTGAAGTTAGGAGGAATGTATATCCTAACATCCAATCATCCATCTACTCATCCATCAAACACGAGCATCCATTGTCCTTAAAAGACTTCTAATGCTTCATGATCATATGCAAAGTGTGTGTGTACATGTACTTATCTAATGCAAAATCAGGCGGTCTACTGATTCAGTTGACCTCCTTAATGCGAATTATGTAAGTGCCATGAATCCATCATGTATGCAAATTTTCCTATTTTGATTCTACATGAGTGCACAATCATTCAATACAAATGCAGCATCCACTTGACAACACATTATAGTTCAACCACATACGAAAGCAAACATATATGCATATGCAATATGAAGTGACTGAGCCGATCTAAAACCTAGATTGTGTGTGTATATGCAACCACGAGCAACCACTAGCAATCACTTGCAACCACTTGCAACCATCATACATAACATGTTTCAACTACATGTTTCCATCCAAAAAGATTCTATCTAAAAGATACGGTCGAGGAAATATACCTAAAAAGATAGATAAAAGCGCAACTTAAGGAAAGAAAGATCAAGGATGTACCCTCGAACAGAAAAGGGTAGGCTGTATGGATTCTAGCTTCAGTTTCCCAAGTCGCGTCTCCCTCGGCGTCGCTCCACTGAACTTTGACGAGCTTGACTTCGCGGTTGCGTAGCTTCTTCACTTCCGTTCCTAAGATGCGGGTTGGAACTCTCCTTATGGTTGCTTCGCGCTCCACTTCGGCCTCTTCGAGGATATTTGGCTCTACCACTTCAGCAGACTCATGTAGACATTTTCGGAGGTGTGAAACGTGAAAGACGTTGTGGACTCCAGCCAACTTCTCGGGTAGCTCTAATCTATAAGCCATTTTTCCGATTTTCTCGATGATAGGGAATGGCCCTACGAACCTTGGTGCTAGTTTTCCTGTGGTTCCAAAACGAACAACGTTTCTTAGTGGTGATACCTTGAGAAAAACTCTGTCTCCAACTTCGAATTCAAGGTCGGTCCTTCTCTTGTCGGCATAGGACTTTTGTCTGTCTTGGGCCGTCTTCATCCTTCTTCGTATTACGTCTACTTTCTCTGAAGTCTCTCGGATCATATCTGGTCCAAGTATAAGCTTATCAGTAGACTCCCACCAACAAGTGGGCGATCGGCACGGTCTTCCATATAAAGCTTCGAAGGGCGCCATTCCGATGGTTGTTTGATAGCTGTTGTTGTAGGAAAATTCCACCAAAGGAAGGTGGTCTTCCCATGTCCCTCCGAAGTCAAGGACGCATAGCCTTAAGAGGTCTTCCAAAACTCTGTTCACTCTCTCCGTTTGGCCGTCGGTTTGGGGATGATAGGCTGTGCTTAAGCATAACTGCGTTTCTACTGCTTCTTGCAGACTCCGCCAAAACTCGCTGGTGAAGATGGGCTCTCGGTCACTAACAATGCTAGATGGTATTCCATGGAGTCGAACAATTTCCTTGAGGTAAAGTGATGCTAGGGATGAGGCAGTTCTCTTACTTTTGACAGGTAAAAAGTGGGCGCTTTTAGTAAGCCTATCCACTATTACCCAAATGCTAGTGTTGCCTCTCCTAGACCTAGGCAGCCCATCGATGAAGTCCATTGAGATGCTATCCCACTTCCACTGCGGGACCTCCAGAGGATGTAGTAATCCGCCAGGCTTTTTCTGTTCCGCCTTAACCTGTTGGCACACCATACATTTAGAAACGAATTCTGCCACGTCCTTTTTCATGCCATTCCAAAAGAAAGTCCTTTTTATGTATTTGTACATTTTATCCCCGCCTGGGTGTATCGTCATCTTGGAGTGATGTGCTTCCTCGAGAACCATCTTTATTAAATCGTTTGTCTGTGGGACGCATAGTCTTCCGTCTCGCCTTAGCAAACCCCTATCGTCGATGGAGTATCGGTTGAGGTGACTTGAAGTCTCACCCCTAATTAGCCTATCAATTATTTCCACAAGCTGAGGGTCTTCGCGTTGTGCTGTCCCTACTGAATCCACTAAAGTTGGGCGCACTTCGAGAGATGCTAGCAAGCCCGGTACGAAATCGGAGGAGGGCCTAAAGTCGAAGCTGGCTATAAACTCTAGGCTTTGTCTTTCAACAAACAACGGGCTTAGGGTCAATTTCTTTCGGCTCAACGCGTCTGCCACTACGTTGCCTTTGCCCCGGGTGTAGGAGATTTCGAAATCGTACGAGGCAAGAAACTCCATCCACCTTTGTTGCCTCAAGTTAAGATCATTCTGCGAGAAAAGATATTTCAACGATTTATGGTCAGTGTAAAGTTCGAACTTCTCACCTAGGAGATAGTGTCGCCAAGACTTGAGTGCAAAGACGATGGCGGCTAACTCAAGATCGTGGGTTGGGTAGTTCTTTTCGTGCACCTTCAACTGCCTCCCGCCATAAGCTACTACCCTTCCTTCTTGCATTAAGACGGCGCCTAGCCCTGTCCCACATGCATCCGTATAAACAGTGAACATCTTGCTCCCATCTGGCAGCGTCAAAACTGGGGCTGTTGTAAGAGCCCTTTTCAGTCGTTGGAAAGCAAATTCGCAATCCAAATCCCAATTGAACACTAGATTCTTCTTGGTTAATTTCGTGAGCGGAGCTGAGATTTTTACAAAATCCCTTATGAACTTTCGATAGAAACCTGCTTGTCCTAGAAAGCTTCGGACCTCAGTTGCATTCCTTGGTGTCTTCCAATCCTGTACTGCCACTACCTTCGCAGGGTCCACCGCTAACCCTTGTTTGGATACTATGTGCCCAAGGAACCTCACCTCTTCTCTCCAAAAGTGGCATTTGGAGAATTTGGCTTTTAATTGATGGACTCGCAAAGTTTCCATGATTGCCCTTAGGTGCTGAGCATGTTCCTGTTCACTCTTTGAGAAGATAAGGATATCATCTACGAAGACCACTACGAATTTGTTGAGGAAATCTCTAAATACCCTACTCATCAGGTCCACGAAGTAAGCAGGTGCATTTGTCAAGCCGAAAGGCATGACAAGCCATTCAAAGAAACCGTCTGGGGTTCTGAACGCCGTTTTATCGATGCTATCTTCAGCCACCCTTAGCTGATGAAAACCGGTTGCTAAATCGAGTTGGGAGAAAACAGACGCCCCTACAAGCTGGTCAAATAAATCGTCAATTCTAGGGAGAGGGTGCCTATTCTTTTTCGTTAGCTTGTTGAGCTCCCTATAGTCAACACATAGACAGAGTGAACCATCCGCCTTTGTAGCGAACACCACTGGAGCGCCCCATTCTGAAATGCTCCTCCTAATGAACCCCTTTTCTAGAAGCTCTTTAATCTGTTTACTGAGCTCTTTCCTTTCTCGTGGAGCCATATGTCTAACGGGCAACGCAACGGGCTTTGCATTATCTACAAGATATATGCGGAAGTCTATTTCCCGCTTTGGAGGCAAGCCCTTCACCTCTTCGAAGACATCCGGATATTCCCGGACCACTCTAACTGATTGCAAATTTTCAACAGAGGCATCTAGCGATTCAAGATAACTAAGCATAACCGCATACGAGGGATTACAAGAAATTTCCAAAGTATTACCGAGCTGGGTTAGGAGCCTAACAACCCTTTTCTCACAATCAAGGATGGCCCCATTACTGGATAGCCAATCCATACCCAAAATCAAACCATACCCCGAAAAGCCCAAAACAAAGGCACTACATTGAAATTCAACACTTAGAATAGAAATTTTCAAATCCAAACAGATCATAGACAAATGAGCTGGGCCCCCAATTGGGTTTGAAACAATTAAGGGGTCCTCTACCATACTAGTTTTTAGGTGCAGAGATTCTACTAAAGCAGACGAGATAAAGGAGTGTGATGCGCCGGAATCAAATAAAGTGCGAACGGGGTGATCATAAAGATAAACTACACTTTCTACAGAAGTATTTATACCTCGCTGTTGCAATGGTGGCGCTTTTAGCACATGGACCTGTGCCCCTGGGGTGGATCCAGTCCTCTGCCCATGTCCTCGCTTCTTTGGGCAGTCCTTAGCCCTATGGCCCGTCTCACCGCAAGAAAAGCACCCACCATTCTCCTTGGCCTTCCTTTTCCGGCAGTCCTTTACTAAGTGCCCCACTTTGCCATAGAAATTGCACTTCCTCTTCTCTTTGTTGCCTTTCCCGCCCTTCTTAAAGTCCGCCTTCTTAGGCTGCAAACCCTCTTTCTTCCCTTGAGAGCTTTCTGCCTTTGCCTCCTTCTTGCCCTTATCCTCTTCATTCAGCAATGCCATTTGCACCAATCTTTCATACGTGGCCCCCATGGGTATATGTGTCATGGCCAAACTGTGTAATGGCTCATTTAACCCTTTGACAAAACGGAGAGCCTTCTTGTGCGGGGTGTTGACTAGGTCAAGCCCAAACCTAACCAGCTCATCGAACTGGTTCACATATTCTCTGACAGTCTTGTCTCCTTGCTTAAGAAATAAGAATTTTTCCAACTGCAAACTTCTTTCCGCATCTGAGAGAAATTTTGTCTCAAACCTTGCCCTAAAGTCCTCCCATGTCTCCACTGGTCTTTCAGCATTAGTGACTTCCCACCAGTAGGAAGCCTCGCCCTTCAATAGCCACACCGCCAGTTGTACTTTTTGTCTATCCTCTACCTCAAAGATGATAAATAGGTCCTCCGTTTCTTTCAGCCAATTTCTAGCTGCTACGAAGGACTCAGTTCCATGGAAATCCCTTCCTCCCATAGCTTTAAAATCTTTACATATCTTAGCGAACGCGTTTCCCCGAGGAGGAGGTGGAGGAAAAGGTGCTGCCGCAGCTGGATGATTCCCTTCCGCTGGAGGAGGAGGAATGGTAGGACCTGGCTGAGTGGCCCTTGCTTCTAAGAACCGTCTAAACCAACCAGGTATGGGCACCCCTTCCGGCAAGTTAAGTTCTTGGGACATGCTGAAACAAAAAGGTTAGATTCAAAATGAAGGATAAGAGATAGTTCCTATGGCTTTGGGAAGTGGACTTTGCCTTTTTTTAAAGTAAAATAATATTTTTCTTTTAAAAATGCTTCTTTAAATTTCCTTTTTGAAAATAAATTTTCAAAACTTTTTATCTTATCTGGTATAACCTATGCTCTGATACCAAGTGAAACACCCCACCTCTGTTAGGGTCACTCTCAAAGGGAATGCCCTAATTTTGGTGGAGATTTATAAGTACAAGTCACAGATATACAAGACAGATATAAGAACACATATTTGTAAACAGCGGAAGAACAACAAACTTTTATTTCATAAAGTCAAATACGTGTTACAACAACATCCTTTCCAAAAACATAGCATAACATTTTCATAATCTGTCTTGAGTACATGATTTAAAGAAGCATAAATAAAACACAGATAAACTGCCAAAAGTCCCCATAGTGGGTTTGTCCAAAGCCATAGTTCAAAACAGGAAAGTCCAAGCAATACATTTCTCTTCTTCAAGCTGGATGTCAAGGCTGATCAAGCTGCTGTGTTCCCTCCCTGAGGACCTGGGGGGGGGGGGGAACGGAAGAAAGAAGACGAAAGAAAAATAGAGTCAGACATAAAGCCTGAGTAAGTCTAGTACTACTTTGTCTATGAATAAAGAACTGGGTATGATAAGTAATAACAAGAAGTGGGCATGCACTATAAACTTGGTTAAGTTGTCTAGGGTCGAATAGACCATCGTACCCCATGTCAATCTCTGAACCCATATAAACTAGTTTCCAACTGGCACCCCATAAATCAGGGTGATGTGATCCATTCAATGATGATCGGCTCCTACTCGCATAGTTACATGTGTCTTACGGCCCCCGATGTCTGTAGTTACCTATGTTGGTCCCACCATGGGGTGTATCAAGTCCCATAGTGGCAACCCGACACAACCTTAGAGTGCACAGGTATGCTACTGGTGCCCAGTGCTTTATTTTTCTGCGCCGGAGTGCGTGCACGCCCGCACACCTTTAGAACCTACACTGCTACACCACCGCCGTCGCTTTGACCTCTTACAATCAGCCCAGTAATCGTGCCCCACCCTGCCTAGTTTCAGGGTATCATGATACACCTTTTAGGGTTACTGCTGAAAAGGGTCCCCCGTTACTAGGTTTTCTATCTCTAGCCAACATGCTAAGTTGGTTAAGTGTTTCTAACCTAACCCCCACCAGTCCGTTTAGTTTAGCATGTTCCATTTTGATTAAGTCTTTAGTCCACTTAATCCTAACAATCCTGACTCAGCCTTAATTGTCTTATTAAGGCCCTGACCTCTCACATTAGACAGGTATTGTTGTGGCTGCCTGTTGCCGGTTGGTTCCGGGCAGTCTTACGCCACAACTTAGTCTAACCTCGGGTCCTTATTGGGCTCCATGTTTAACCTCTCACATTGGATAGGTATTGTTGTGACTACTGGACAGCCGGGCGGTTCCGGGCAGGTTTACATCACAACTCAATCCAACCTCGGGTTAAACACATCGTATTTTCTACATTTACATATCTTGTCATTCTTCTTTATTTATATGTAAATATTTGCGGCCCATTATTAAGTAAATGGTGTAAAGGTTACACCAAATCATGGGCCCAACCCATACTTGAATTTGGGCCCTTCTATTTTATATTTTCATTCATTAATTAATTCTAACCCAACGTTATTTTCCCCCGTTTTACACGTTCGTTCATATATATTGGGCTTAGCCTTTTAAAGCCCAATTTAGCCATGCGAAAGGGGAGGCTTATGGCGTATACACAAAGAGGGGAAGATGAGCGCATGAACTTGCATATGACGTGGAAATACATAATAGAAACTGGTGTACTTGCATAGTGGTACATAGGTGACATGAATCAAGCATGTGAACTTGCATAGGTTTAACTACAACATGAACCTATATTCTTATTTAGGCATAGTGTCAAACATAAGTATGTCATAAATATTTCTAGCATAAGCATAGCATAATGTCAAACATAAGCATGGCATAAATACTTTTAGCATAAACACGGCATAATGTCAAACATAAGCATGGCATAAGTAAAGTTCAATTTGTTCATGGCATAAACATAAACAAGTCATATTCATAAGGTTTCTACATGTTTACAAAGGGGATATTTTGTTACTAACACAAAAGCATAGTTCAACTTAATCATGGTTTAAGTCTAATCACATAACGATGGTATAAATATACTTATGCATAAATATTCCTAATCATGGTGTTTGCTTTAAACTTGCAAAAAGGGATTTTTGAGTCTAACCTAGCCATGTCTCACATATGTCATCATATAATTCTTTTAAACAAGATAAACTTAATCATGGATTTCAATTGTGCCAAATATCATTCATAGCCTAACCATATTCACAAGCATGACTTAATATATGGATTATGGTGTCAAAATTCCAACATAGTTTCATATGAACTATAACAACCAAACTTGTCTCAATTGCTTGCAAAACGATTTATGCACAAAATATACATCATGCCAACATAATAACAAAGCCACAAACTTGCATAAATTTCACTCAACTACATACATGTAGCTTCAACATAGATTACATAATTTGCGCAATATCCCAAACGTATTTTTTTTTTTTTTTGCATAGAACTACCGCATGTAGTTCTTTATAATGAATAACATAATTTTGCACAAACATGAATTACTTCCATTGCCACAATTCAAGCATACACATCAACACAGTTGTTTATTTATACCAAAGTAATACTCTACTTACAATGGTTGCGGCGAATCCTCTAATTAAGAGACACGATTCCTTTGTTGAATTGATTAGCTTTAGGTTGCTTGAATTGCTTTAGGCTTTAGAACTTTCTTCCTAACTCTCTCTCTAGTCGGCGGCTAATCCTTGTCGTTCCTCAGCAACATGGCGGCTATAATCTTATTTTGAATGAATAGATTAGGGTTTAGTCTAGGGTTGTTTATATAGAGGTTAGGAATTGATTAGGACCATTGATGTTGCTAGGTTAGATCGTAGCCATTCATTAGGAAGAGAGACCAATAAAAACCCGCCACCTAGCCCTAATGACAAAGCAGACCACAGAAATTCGACCACACACCGACCTGGCCAGCCAGGTTGACTGGGCTCGACCAGGTCGATACACCTGTCGACAGGGCTGTCGACAGCCCTGTCGACATGGGTAGCCCAGGTCGACAGCCCAGTCGACCTGGGTGGCCCAGGCGGGTGTTCTTCCACCCTGGCCCAATGGGCCCGATTTTAAATTATTATTTTATTCTGTTTGAATTTATAATTTAATTCAAAACTTCCGAAGGCCATATCTTCTTCATACGGACTCCATTTTTCGAAAACTCGGACTCTATTTCACGTATTTTTCCGAGACGAACGCAATGGCGTATCCCGTTTCCCTTAGTTCTTTGATTTGAATTTGATTATACTTTATTTCATGAATTTCACAGTTATAGAATTTTCGGGGTGTTACAATAATGGTCTGGAGGGAACGGGTCGTAGGTTTGGTGAATATTAGCAGGTCATCAGCGAAGGACAAATTGGTGATTTGAGGAGATTTGCATTTTGGGTGGAGGTGAAAATTCCTTAGCAGGACCTGGTTTCTAAAGGAAGAAGAAAGAACTTCCATGATTAATAAGAATAGGTAAGCGGAGATAGGATCTCCCTGTCTCAAGCCATTGCAGCCCTTAAAATAACCAACGATATGAGCATTGAACACCTATGTATAACGAACAGTTGAGATACAAAGGAATATCCAGTTGACAAATTTGTATGGAAAGAGCATCTTTTCCATAATGCTCCTCAACGCAGACCAGTTGACAGAGTCAAATGCCTTCATGATGTCAATTTTAATCATTGCACGAGGTGATATTTGTTTTTTCGAGTAGCCATTCAACAATTGCTGAGAAAGTAATACATTATCAAGAATACTCCGGGAAGGAAGAAAGGCTGCTTGATTAGGAGAAATTAAGGATGGGAGGACTGATTTCAGTCTTTTAGCTAGAATTCTAGATATAGCTTTATAAATTACATTGCAGCAGGCTATTGGTCTGAGTTGAGATACGTCAGAAGGACTGCTATTTTTAGGAACCAAAGCCAGGTTGGTAGAGTTGATAGGGCTTAAAATTTTGCTATAAGAGAAGAAGTTGTGGACCGCTTTCAGAACAACAGGGCTTATGATGTGCCAGCAGTGAATGTAGAAACTAACAGTGAAACCATCAGGACCCGGGGATGCAAACTTCCCCATTGTGAAAATAGAGGATTTAATATCATTATCAGTAACTGGCGCAACAAGATCATTATACATCTCATCCGATAACACAGCAAGAGATAAGGCATCTAGAAAGGATAGATCAGCAGAAGGAGGATGAGAACCGAGCAAGCTTTTGTAGTAACTCAAAAAAGCACTGTCGACAGATGCAGGGGTTGAATGAAGGATACCAGAGCTGTCCTTTATCTGGTGTATGTATTCCTTAGCTTGTTTTATTTTCAATGAAGCATGAAATAACTTCAAGTTCCTATCTCCATGAGTTGACCATCTTTGTTTATTCTTCTGGATAGACATATTAGCTTCAGTTTTGAGAGCCTCATCAAGTTGTTTTGTTAATTCTTTTTCCTGAGCGTAGATCACCGAGCTTGCATCATGTTGAAAGGAGAGCGCTTGAATCAGTCTGAGTTTATTTGTTAGCGTTGAAGAGAGTTTGCTGCCATTTCCATATATTTGCTGGGACCAATTTTTTAAAGCTTCCTTTGTATTCTTCAGCTTCTTTTGCAAGTTAAGCATAGGGTTACCATATGTATGTTTATTCCATGCTTCTGTTACAACCTGCAAGAAATTATAATGTGTAGTCCAGTCATCAAAAAACTTGAAATTTACCTTTTTTTAAAAATTTGCTGAGCCAAACGTGAGGATCAAAGGGCAGTGATCGGATAGGAGTGGCATAGTTATGTTTATGTTTATTGTTGGCCAGCTGGTAAGGGTTTTAAGGTTCATTAGTCCATGGTCGATTCGGGTTAGAGTTCTCGGCTCATCAATGCTTTTACTGGACCAAGTGTACTGATTACCAAAGGATTGGATTTCAATTAAGGATGCATCAAGCATGGCTTTATTCAACGGCAACATGCCAGCAATGGTAAGAGGGATACCTCCATGTTAATGGTTCGTTTGAAAGGAGCAGTTGAAATCTCCCATAACTATCCAAGGATGAGTTTCTTGTGCGAAATGTGGAAAGTAATCCAACATTAATTGCCTAACTGCTTGAGTATTACTGGCATAAACAAATGTGACATACATATTTGTTTTGGTGGGAATGTGATGTACTTTGGAGTGGATGAATTGAAAATCAGAGATGATTGGGGATAGAATGTAAATAGAAGGGTCATATACTACAAGTAGTCTACCATATGGAGCCTTATCATGATTAGTAACATATAACCATGTAGGATTGATGTAAGAAGAGGCTTTGGTGGAGAGGGTAAGGTTTAACTTAGTTTCAGAGGTCGAGACAAGAGGTAGTTTATGTTCATGAATGAGGGATTTAATTTGGTCAAGTTTTCTTGTTTTGTGAGCCCCTCTAATATTCCATGCTCCCATATTGTGCATCATGATTATACTAGAGGGGTTTTCGAATTGCTTCGAGTTCTAGGAGAAGATGTAGGAGATTTGCCGAAGAAATTATGAAGCGAAGAGTCCGATTCACTTTCAGAGGCAATGGGAGAGGGGATTTGAGGTTCAAAGATGCATTTGCCTCTTCTTTTTTTCCATTCTTCTTTTTGTCAAGATGGATCGGATCCGGATCGTAGATCACTTTACTTTCCTTGACTTTTGTCTTGAGGGAGGTTCGATTGGACGAGGTAGAATTGGAGTTGGCTGTCATTATTTTGGATGAGGTTGAGACGGATGATGGTATGGTGGGTTTATCAGGAGGCTCAGTTAAAGGTGATATGGCTCGGTTAGATAAAGGGACATGGTTGGACTGATTGGAGATTATGGATGTGGATGGTGCCGATATAGTGGTTTTAATGGGAGGATTATATGAAGAGGCATGGGGAGACATTTTATACGGATTCATGGATGAAGATTGTGCAGATAAGGTAGAGGTAGATTGATCAGAATTGAATGAAATACATTTTCCTTTTGCCATAAGTTTCCCATGCAAATAATCAATGTTGCATGCAGTTTTTTTACTTTCATCATCTTTGTGCCTTTCTTGTTCCTTTTGAACTTGTACTCTTTTCTTTAAATTTTTTTCCTTTTTCTCTTTTTTTCTTTTCTGCTTGTCTTCCGTTTCATGTAGCTCATCCATGACTGCTTCATCATTCACTTCTATTTCCTTAACTGTATGAACATTTACTTCTTCAGTGTCACTTACTTCATTTGCGCTAATGAAATCATTTTCATCATCTTTGTCCTCCGCAGCACTTTCATTGGGTGTTTCATCATTTGTATCAGTGGAATAAAGTGCATCAAAATTATTGTGAACTACTGATTTGGCAATTTGCACTCTATCTTTTGGTTTCACAAAAACTCCAGTTTCATTTGCACTCGATAAATTTCCCATTTTTTTCTAATATAATTGTTGTTTCACTGGCTGCTTATACATGTTATACCTTCATCTATTTGCATTCACTCTTATCCATGTGTCTTTTTTTATTGCATCTGTTAAACTATCTTCCTTTTGTTCAACTTTCTTCTTGTCTGCTACTTTCTGTTTTTCTACTTCCTTCTCCACATGGATCTCTTCTTTCTGTTTGTTTATTTTACAAGATGTCGTCCTATGTCCAAATACTTTGCATAAGATACATATGTCAGGCTGCCATAAGTACTCCACGTTTATCATTTGGGTTGAACAATCCAGATTCTGGACTGCAAAAGTAGTTACTAATTCCACATTCGGTGTAATTTCTATAAGGCATTTGGCATCTTGTATTCTCATCATAGATTCGGTTGCTTCGTGAAGACATATTAGTTTCCCCAAACGATTTGCCAGCCAATTAATGCCAATGTTAGACCACAAATAGATGGGAATATTAGTTAATCTTATCAAGACAGGAACAGCTTTGATCGATCCACAGACGTTGCTGACGTTCGGATCCCATTGCTTAGTAATGAAAAGCTTGTTTCTTGTGACGGCCTGGAATTTCGCTCGATCTGAATCAGTCGTTAAACCGATCTAGACCGTTCGAAACCCCTGATCATTGAGAACAGGACAAATCAGAACACACACAGAAGAACATTGTTATTACAACAATTCCATCAGATACAAGAATATACAGAGTATAAATGAATAAATTACATTCGATAAATATCAGAGATTACAATAAATTACATAGCAACGGAAAAATAATATAAAGCACAAATGAAGGTGATATACGGATACAGAGCTTTCCGGATATCATTCCAGCTGTAAACTAGGATCCTGTGAATATAAATCTGCAAAACCAAAACTACTAGCTGCCCGTGCGGAAAATAGGGGCACCCAGAGTTTAGGTTAAAACAATAAACTCCAGGTCAGTCATGTGACTGGTGTGAGAACTAAAACAGTTATTTAAAGCTTTACTTTAAAAGAGAGTAATTCAAGGGACCACGCCGTATAACACGGAACGGGTTTTCTCCTAAAAATACCAGTGCGTAGAATAAACAACGTAATTCTTTTTTGAAAAATGAATCTATTATAAGACCCAGGTACCATCACACAATGCAACGCAAGCCGGAGGATAGGGTTTTCCCTTATAATAGCCAAACATGCTTGGTACGTCTAAAACAAATCATTTGATACTATAATAAGTGTATAGTGTCAAAACATTTCAATCATAAATATCAATCATAGACGGCATAGTATCCCATGCTACTATGTCGCCATACTAGGCTCTACAAATAAAGCCGCAATACACGTATTGGAAATTGGATTTCCGTCATGAGTCGAGGCAAGGGGCAAGCTCCTCTCCGCGTTCGAGACACTCTAGCAAATATCTCAGGGTTACGCACTCCGGGCAACCCTTGGATCTTCAGGGCCGGTCCTCACTTACGTTAGAGGATTGGAAATTCCTGAACACACGTTTCCCGGTCCTTACAGACCTATAATCGAGGCGCCTCGCATTCCAACAACGACATAGGTGAAAAGTATATAAATGTCAGGGCTGGTAAGTCACTGACACCACCAAAGCTAGAAAGAAACGTCGTGCTCTCCCTGCAGTCCGTATCCCGTTTTTGACTCATACCGAGGGGTGAGGCTCGCGAATTCACGTTATACACAAAGCTGCCACATGGGCGTGCTTTGATCATCAACCACAAGACTTTGCTTTTCAACAGAAGCATTGATCATCGCATCTTAGCATGCTACACAGGCAATTCATGCCGTGCGACTGATGTCCATCGATATACAACCTCTGAGCTCGTACGTCTCAGAGAAGGGCGTTAAGCAAAAGAATAAATTCTCCGCCGCCAAACAGATGTATATTTAATAGAGATCAATCAACACAGAATAAAATCCAGTGTCAGACACACAATCCATTTACAAGTCCGTTCTGGGTCTGAACGAAACCGGAGGCACTTTCCTTGCATATCCATCCATCTCCAGGTACGTCCGGACAACCACCAACAATTTACATCCTCTTGGGTGTACAGCCCAATCAGGATCGTCGGTAATTATCCAAACGATGTGAAGACTTCCGGTCTTCGACCACCGTCTTCATCTTCGACATATCGTCGAATCGGTTATTCAGAATGGGTGTAAACCCGGTCTTTCCGAACAACCCGCGTATATTGAAAACAAATGTTACACAAACACAACATACGCCTCATTCCAATTCATTAGTCACTAACCGCAAATTAGCAAGAGAACAATTTCCCAAACATTAACCCCGAAGGCCGAAACCGACATCAGATCAATACCCAGGAAACCATTCTTCTTAGCCAACCTACAGCTAGTTTCTAAATTCCACATTCTTAGGGAAAGGTTCCCATTAATTTTATCCAAGATAAATTCTTTAAAATATATCCTGCAATCTTCCTTTGGATGTCGTTTCAAACCAAATTATGGTTTTTCTAAACTAGTCGAGATTAGCGAACCACACCGAAGTAATTATTTATTTTATTTCCCAATCCCAACCTATTCATCCCATGAAGAAAAACTGGTAACACTCCATATCTAACACCACGGTGTTATCGGTAAAATTAATTACCATTTCACGTTCAAATCTAATTAAAGATTTAACTATCGCTTTGGAGCAAAACTGGTAATACTCCCTTCTCATTCATTTTCTAAATTTGGAAATTTAGATTACGAATTCACATTTCAATCTAATTGCAGATTCGTTAAAACTCCTTTTACTGGGTTAAAGAACTAGGTGTTATTTAAAACACAGTTCACGACAAACCCAAATCACATTCTATTTATTATCGGGTTAAAGAACTGGTGTTGTTTAAAACATAGTTCACGATAAACCCAGAAATCAATTCTCGTTCAATTCAAATCAAATATATTAGGGATTCCGATTATTTAAAACCCCTTTTTAAATCTAATTTATTTATTTAAAAACATATCGGGTTTTAAATTTAGTTCAATATAGTTCATTTCGATAAAAATCTATTTTTATCTTTTCAAATATAGGGTTTTTCATCCCAAATTTTCCTAAATCATTTCTTATGATTTTGCACAAATTATTGATATTTTTAATAATTTTATCAAGGCCCGTACAGTCGATTTCCAACAATGGCCATCGAACTGCACTTACAGCGACCTTTTTCAAATTTGATTTGGACGTATCTCCAAATCTAACCATTAGATTTTGAATTTCTAATATTCGTTAGAAAGATTTTTCGATACGAACCCAACGGTTTCGGTTTTAGGAGAATCCGACGGTCGGATCTCCCGTAGTGTCCGTTTGAAATAAATGGTCGAAATTCACGAACTACCGCGGCGCGGCGCGTTCTATTCAGGCCATTATATTATATATATATATAATATATAATATATATTTCGTCGATTCCTATTTAAAACGAATTATATAAATCGTTTTAAATTCGTTTCAAAAACAATTTCAACTTCCATCTCAATTCAAATCAAAATTGAATCTTTCCTTATAAATTCGATTTAAAATTCATTTCTATTCAATTCAAGTTTCAATTCAATTTGAATTCATTTCCCTTCGTTTTAAATTCAATTCGAATTCGTTTTCAATTCGATTCCATTCAAAGTGGTTTTCTATTCGATTCATTTCAAATTGGTTTTCTATTTGATTCAATTCAAATTGGTTTTCTATTCAAATCAAATTCGTTATATATTCAATTGAAATTCGTTACTTATGCAATTGAAATCAAATTCGTTTTCTATTCAAATCAAATTTGTTTTCTATTCAATTCATTTTGAAATCGTTATATATTCAATTCATTTCGAAATCGTTATATATTCAATTCATTTCGAAATCGTTATATATTCAATTCATTTCGAAATCGTTATATATTCAATTCATTTCGAAATCGTTATATATTCAATTCATTTCGAAATAAAATTGATATAAATATCGTTCACGTCAAAATGGCGTCAATCTAATCAACACGGCTTCATATATTTCTATTTTCAAATATTCTATTTCAAATATTTCTATTTGTCAACACACGACTAATCTCAATGAATGAGTACCGTCCACGTGTGACTATTTTTGTTAAATTATTTCGTTCAACACATGACTAATCTCAACGGATGAGTACAGTCAACACAGGAACCTTTATTTTATATTGATAAAGATGTAAATTTTATTATAAAAATATTTCGTTCAACAAATGACTAATCTCACGAATGAGTACAGTCAACACATGAACCTTTATTTTATATTGATAAAGATGTAAATTTTATTATAAAAATATTTCGTTCAACACATGACTAATCTCACGAATGAGTACAGTCAACACATGAACCTTTATTTTATATTGATAAAGATGTAAATTTTATTATAAAAATATTTCGTTAAACACATGACTAATCTCACGAATGAGTACAGTCAACACATGAACCTTTATTTTATATTGATAAAGATGTAAATTTTATTATAAAAATATTTCGTTCAACACATGACTAATCTCACGAATGAGTACAGTCAACACATGAACCTTTATTTTATATTGATAAAGATGTAAATTTTATTATAAAAATATTTCGTCCAACACATGACTAATCTCACGAATGAGTACAGTCAACACATGAACCTTTATTTTATATTGATAAAGATGTAAATTTTATTATAAAAATATTTCGTTCAACACATGACTAATCTCACGAATGAGTACAGTCAACACATGAACCTTTATTTTATATTGATAAAGATGTAAATTTTATTATAAAAATATTTCGTTCAACACATGACTAATCTCACGAATGAGTACAGTCAACACATGAACCTTTATTTTATATTGATAAAGATGTAAATTTTATTATAAAAATATTTCGTTCAACACATGACTAATCTCACGAATGAGTACAGTCAACACATGAACCTTTATTTTATATTGATAAAGATGTAAATTTTATTATAAAAATATTTCGTTCAACACATGACTAATCTCACGAATGAGTACAGTCAACACATGAACCTTTATTTTATATTATTCTTTATCTTCTAAATTGGGATGAGGCCCAATCAATCACCATATAATGTTAATTATATGGATTTTCATACATCACATGTATATAATAGCATTGAAAAATAATCAACCATCAACCAAAGTGCACTACACTGTATAAGCATCAAATATAGATATCTAACGCTTATAACAGCCTGTCAATCAATCGATCGACATATTTAATCAGTCAGGATGAGTGAACTTCAAATTTCATCCCAACACCCGTGTAGGGTTTCAAACAATCAAACACAGATTTTATTCGTGCAGTTGGGCGATGTGGAAAATTTATCGACCCAATCAATGTCCTTCAAATAGGTGTACATAAACAAACCGTCTGGCTTGTAAATGAATATTTTATTTTATTCACTTTCACGTTAAAAAATTATATTTTTAACGATAAAACATTTTATTTCAACATATGAATTTCTATTTAGTTCATTTATTCAATAAAAATCATATTTTTATTTTTCTAACATATTTTAGAAAATTTCGACGGCATAACGGCACGATACTAGAAACAGGACAAGGCCTAGCCTTATCCCCGGTCTAGTGAAGGCCCACGCCATTCACACATCAATCAAAATCACCAAACAACCAAATTCAAATCACATCATATAACTAATCTATGCAACCAAACAAACAAGTCCATGGTCTGTGGACGATTGTGTCGTGTGCTACTAAGCACCGTCTGCATCCTAGTATATATATATAACTAGAAAAGAAATTTTGAGTGAGAAGTTCTCACCGATAGCTATCCAATACCACGACTCTTCATTTATAGAAATCTTCATCTTTCACGCCTTTTTATCACCTTTGTTGCCCGTAGCCACTACATATATAAAAATCACACATTTTTATATTTTGATGTCTTTAAAATAAAAATCATATTTTTATAATCGCTTCCTACATTTAAAAATCGAATTTTTATTCCGTTATTTAATATATAAAAATCGAATTTTTACTTCGTTGTTCAATATATAAAAAATCGAATTTTTATTATGCTATGTTATATAGATAAAAATTATATTTTTATCACGCTATTTTCCATATAAAGATTTCGCCTTTTCTAAAATAAAGATTTCGCCTTTATAAAAATAAAGATTTCGCCTTTATATAATATGAAAATTATATTTCTTCCCGAAGTAAAAATCATATTTTTACTTCACTACTCATCCCAAAATATCGTTTTTTCATATTTAAAAATATCGTCTTTGCATATTTAAAAATATCGTCTTTGCATATTTAAAAATATCGTCTTTGCATATTTAAAAATTCAAACATTGCCATGTTAAAAATTCAAACTTTGCCATGTTAAAAATTCAAACTTTATATTGTTAAAAATCCTAATTGCTTTTTTTCTATCTGTATTTTAATGAAAATGAAAATAAAATAAAATAAAATAAAATAAGAAAATAAAATAAAAATAAAAACATACCAGCCAAGGGGGGGGGATTTGCCGCGATTCCTGAAATGAGGGAGGGGGTGTAGTCTTCGGTCGGTGGCGCGACGCGAGGCAGAGGGGGGCAGCGGACTTCGGTCGAACGGTGGTGGGTGGCTCTGGTGGGCGTCGGAGGGCGATGGGTCAGAGGATGGAGGGGGTGCGGTGCTCGAATTGGGGGTTTAGGGTTCGGGTTTGGGTGGGGTTCGATGCGGGTTCGGTGAGGAGGAAGAAGGAGGGAGGGCTTCGCGAAGGGGAGGGAGCGCCGGCGGCGCTGCCGCGATGGGAGGGGCGCGATCGGCGTCGACGAGGGGATTTAGGTTTTTTTTCTTTTTGTTTTGAAATGAACGGGGCCTGGGTAGTTAAGGAGAAGGAAGGGTTTTTTTTTATTTTAACTATTTAATTTCTAAAAATGTACTTTTACATACGACCTCTAAACGAGGTCCACCGCCTGTCGTCCATTGCGTTTTACCCCCATTCCGAACCCAATGGGATATGTATCGCAAGCTGATTCGATTCTTTTGATCAGTTTCCATTGAATTTTCATTTAAATCATTATATTGAATTTTAAGCGTACATTTCGAATTACTGGGGTCACATACTAACTCTAAAAATTCTCGAAAAATATTTTCTAGCTTCGTGTTGACGATACGGTCCTAACAAAACTAGTTTCGACGAATTCTGAGACCGTTGGGAAAATGGCCAATTTCCAGTCGATTAAAATCAACTGAACCTGGTCAAACACGTTTTCCTATGCCACGCTCACATATTGATTCGAAAAATTATGAAATTTGGAATCTAGCAATAATTTGATGTCACGGACCCAACAAAAGTAGTTTCGTCGAAATCCGAGGTCATTTGCAAAATTCCCATTTTTAAGGGCCTGAATTCCATAGCGACTATTCAGAATTTTCAACTGGACATATCTTTTGATTCCTGCTATGAAATCTTGATTTTTCGGATTCGTTGGAAATATATTATCAATTAGATCCTGTTATTTTTGGTTTTGCTAAAATCCGGATTGTTTTGCACCCGGTACATTCAATTGAAGTTTGAAATCGAATTATCGAACTACCACGCCATTTTCAATTCTATTTATAATTATATATAAATATTTATATTCTAACGACGACGCGTATAATATATACTTTCGAACATATTCAAAATAAATTTATCGTCGATATTATTTAAAATAATCTATTTTAAATATTCAAAATTCGTTAAAATTGCTAATATAAAAATTTTAAACTGGTTCAGAATTTCCGGGTTATTACAATCTCCCCCACTTAAAACTTTTCGTCCCCGAAAAGGAACAAAGTCGGAAGTGGTTTGATTAATCAGCTTTACGTTTGATCTGGCTTTCATTCTCCAACTTTTCAGTTTCTGAGAATTTTCAAATTTTCAAAAATTTGGCTAACACCCTAAATTTTCGAAAAATTTCGCCATAACCTCCCCTGCACCGGGAGCATCGAGGAATTTCAAATAGCTTCCCCGGTCCTTCTAATCTCAAAAAGAAAAAGAAAAAGCCAAGCGGCTAGCCAATAGACTCATAAAATCATCATCACCCAAACAAAACAGTAAATTATGTAGTAAACATGTACCTATTTGTCGGGCAAACAAATTTTATTCTTCGGCTCTAGCCTCCTTGCTATGACCTGTTCAATGTAAGTACTTGTATATGCAAACAAATGCGACTAATTTTCAATACAGTTCAATATTTAATTCTATTAGGCATAATGGTTTAAAATTATCAAACAAATAAACAAACAACACAAACATCAATCAATTAGTGTATTAACGTTTCAAATTTATAATTTTGATAAATATACAGAAAATCATGTTTTTGATGCCAATTCACAACAATGTGTTTTAACTATATAAGTTTTGGTTCTCACACCGGTCTAATGGAAATATATAGAAAATCACACCTTCGAAACTCGAACACACACTACTGATGCTATATAGTCATCAGTAGCATCATCTCCGGGCGACTAGAGTGTGACTCTATATCTATCTAATATATTAAAACTTCGAATATACGTTCATGACTCGTATACGCGAAATCTATATATACTAGATTGTCCATATTCAAAATAAATAAATAATCAAATACGTTTACAATGATTTAAATTTTCAAAACAAAATTGTTTTCAATTGGAAAATATACTCTTCACACTCGTTCTAGGATACTATTGATCCTATCTCTAATGAGTCATTCTAATTGGATATTACTAATCCAATATCTGATGAATTCTTTCGTATGGTTCTAATGTGTCTTGTTCTCGAGCTCTGTAACCAAAGCTCTGATACCAAATGTGACGGCCTGGAATTTCGCTCGATCTGAATCAGTCGTTAAACCGATCTAGACCGTTCGAAACCCCTGATCGTTGAGAACAGGACAAATCAGAACACACACAGAAGAACATTGTTATTACAACAATTCCATCAGATACAAGAATATACAGAGTATAAATGAATAAATTACATTCGATAAATATCAGAGATTACAATAAATTACATAGCAGCGGAAAAATAATATAAAGCATAACTGAAGGTGATATACGGATACAGAGCTTTCCGGATATCGTTCCAGCTGTAAACCAGGATCCTGTGAATATAAATCTGCAAAACCAAAACTACTAGCTGCCCGTGCGGAAAATAGGGGCACCCAGAGTTTAGGTTAAAACAATAAACTCCAGGTCAGTCATGTGACTGGTGTGAGAACTAAAACAGTTATTTAAAGCTTTACTTTAAAAGAGAGTAATTCAAGGGACCACGCCGTATAACACGGAACGGGTTTTCTCCCAAAAATACCAGTGCGTAGAATAAACAACGTAATGCTTTTTCGAAAAATGAAGCTATTATAAGACCCAGGTCCCATCACACAATGCAACGCAAGCCGGAGGATAGGGTTTTCCCTTATAATAGCCAAACATGCTTGGTACGTCTAAAACAATTCATTTGATACTATAATAAGTGTATAGTGTCAAAACATTTCAATCATAAATATCAATCATAGACGGCATAGTATCCCATGCTACTATGTCGCCATACTAGGCTCTACAAATAAAGCCGCAATACACGTATTGGAAATTGGATTTCCGTCATGGGTCGAGGCAAGGGGCAAGCTCCTCTCCGCGTTCGAGACACTCTAGCAAATATCTCAGGGTTACGCACTCTGGGCAACCCTTGGATCTTCAGGGCCGGTCCTCACTTACGTTAGAGGATTGGAAATTCCTGAACACACGTTTCCCGGTCCTTACAGACCTATAATCGAGGCGCCTCGCATTCCAACAACCACATAGGTGAAAAGTATATAAATGTCAGGGCTAGTAAGTCACTGACACCACCAAAGCTAGAAAGAAACGTCGTGCTCTCCCTGCAGTCCGTATCCCGTTTTTGACTCATACCGAGGTGTGAGGCTCGCGAATTCACGTTATACACAAAGCTGCCACATGGGCGTGCTTTGATCATCAACCACAAGACTTTTCTTTTCAACAGAAGCCTTGATCATCGCATCTTAGCATGCCACACAGGCAATTCATGTCATGCGATTTATGTCCATCGACATACAACCTCTGAGCTCGTACGTCTCAGAGAAGGGCGTTAAGCAAAAGAATACATTCTCCGCCGCCAAATAGATGTATATTTAATAGAGATCAATCAACACAGAATAAAATCCAGTGTCAGACACACAATCCATTTACAAGTCCGTTCTGGGTCTGAACGAAACCGGAGGCACTTTCCTCGCATATCCATCCATCTCCAGGTACGTCCGGACAACCACCAACTATTTCCATCCTCTTGGGTGTACAGCCCAATCAGGATCGTTAGTAATTATCCAAACAATGTGAAGACTTCCGGTCTTCGACCACCGTCTTCATCTTCGACATATCGTCGAATCGGTTATTCAGAATGGGTGTAAACCCGGTCTTTCCGAACAACCCGCGTATATTGAAAACAAATGTTACACAAACACAACATACGCCTCATTCCAATTCATTAGTCACTAACCGCAAATTAGCAAGAGAACAATTTCCCAAACATTAACCCCGAAGGCCGAAACCGACATCAGATCAATACCCAGGAAACCATTCTTCTTAGCCAACCTACAGCTAGTTTCTAAATTCCACATTCTTAGGGAAAGGTTCCCATTAATTTTATCCAAGATAAATTCTTTAAAATTTATCCTGCAATCTTCCTTTGGATGTCGTTTCAAACCAAATTATGGTTTTTCTAAACTAGTCGAGATTAGCGAACCACACCGAAGTAATTATTTATTTTATTTCCCAATCCCAACCTATTCATCCCATGAAGCAAAACTGGTAACACTCCATATCTAACACCACGGTGTTATCGGTAAAATTAATTACCATTTCACGTTCAAATCTAATTAAAGATTTAACTATCGCTTTGGAGCAAAACTGGTAATACTCCCTTCTCGTACATTTTCTAAATTTGGAAATTTAGATTACGAATTCACATTTCAATCTAATTGCAGATTCGTTAAAACTCCTTTTACTGGGTTAAAGAACTAGGTGTTATTTAAAACACAGTTCACGACAAACCCAAATCACATTCTATTTATTATCGGGTTAAAGAACTGGTGTTGTTTAAAGCATAGTTCACGATAAACCCACAAATCAATTCTCGTTCAATTCAAATCAAATATATTAGGGATTCCGATTATTTAAAACCCCTTTTTAAATCTAATTTATTTATTTAAAAACAAATCGGGTTTTAAATTTAGTTCAATATAGTTCATTTCGATAAAAATCTATTTTTATCTTTTCAAATATGGGGTTTTTCATCCCAAATTTTCCCAAATCATTTCTTACGATTTTGCACAAATTATTGATATTTTTAATAATTTTATCAAGGCCCGTACAGTCGATTTCCAACAATGGCCATCGAACTGCACTTACAGCGACCTTTTTCAAATTTGATTTGGACGTATCTCCAAATCTAACCGTTAGATTTTGAATTTCTAATATTCGTTAGAAAGCTCTTTTGGATACGAACCCAACGGTTCCAGTTTTAGGAGAATCCGACGGTCGGATCTCCCATAGTGTCCGTTTGAAATAAATGGTCGAAATTCACGAACTGCCGCGGCGCGGCGCGTTCTATTCAGGCCATTATATTACATATATGTAATATATATAATATATATTTCGTCAATTCCTATTTAAAACGAATTATATAAATCGTTTTAAATTCGTTTCAAAAACAATTTCAACTTCCATCTTAATTCAAATCAAAATTGAATCTTTCCTTATAAATTCGATTTAAAATTCATTTCTATTCAATTCAAGTTTCAATTCAATTTGAATTCATTTCACTTCGTTTTAAATTCAATTCGAATTTGTTTTCAATTCGATTCCATTCAAAGTGGTTTTCTATTCGATTCAATTCAAATTGGTTTTCTATTTGATTCAATTCAAATTGGTTTTCTATTCAAATCAAATTCGTTATATATTCAATTGAAATTCGTTACTTATGCAATTAAAATCAAATTCGTTTTCTATTCAAATCAAATTTGTTTTCTATTCAATTCATTTCGAAATCGTTATATATTCAATTCATTTCGAAATCGTTATGTATTCAATTCATTTCGAAATCGGTATATATTCAATTCATTTCGAAATCGTTATATATTCAATTCATTTCGAAATCGTTATATATTCAATTCATTTTGAAATCGTTATATATTCAATTCATTTCGAAATAAAATTGATATAAATATCGTTCACGTCAAAATGGCGTCAATCTAATCAACATGGCTTCATATATTTCTATTTTCAAATATTCTATTTCAAATATTTCTATTTGTCAACAAACGACTAATCTCAATGAATGAGTACCGTCCACGTGTGACTATTTTTGTTAAATTATTTCGTTCAACACATGACTAATCTCAACGGATGAGTACAGTCAACACATGAACCTTTATTTTATATTGATAAAGATGTAAATTTTATTATAAAAATATTTCGTTCAACACATGACTAATCTCACGAATGAGTACAGTCAACACATGAACCTTTATTTTATATTGATAAAGATGTAAATTTTATTATAAAAATATTTCGTTCAACACATGACTAATCTCACGAATGAGTACAGTTAACACATGAACCTTTATTTTATATTGATAAAGATGTAAATTTTATTATAAAAATATTTCGTTCAACACATGACTAATCTCATGAATGAGTACAGTCAACACATGAACCTTTATTTTATATTGATAAAGATGTAAATTTTATTATAAAAATATTTCGTTCAACACATGACTAATCTCACGAATGAGTACAGTCAACACATGAACCTTTATTTTATATTGATAAAGATGTAAATTTTATTATAAAAATATTTCGTTCAACACATGACTAATCTCACGAATGAGTACAGTCAACACATGAACCTTTATTTTATATTGATAAAGATGTAAATTTTATTAAAAAAATATTTCGTTCAACACATGACTAATCTCACGAATGAGTACAGTCAACACATGAACCTTTATTTTATATTGATAAAGATGTAAATTTTATTATAAAAATATTTCATTCAACACATGACTAATCTCACGAATGAGTACAGTCAACACATGAACCTTTATTTTATATTGATAAAGATGTAAATTTTATTATAAAAATATTTCGTTCAACACATGACTAATCTCACGAATGAGTACAGTCAACACATGAACCTTTATTTTATATTACGCTTTATCTTCTAAATTGGAATGAGGCCCAATCAATCACCATATAATGTTAATTATATGGATTTTCATACATCACATGTATTTAATAGCATTGAAAAATAATCAACCATCGACCAAAGTGCACTACACTGTATAAGCATCAAATATAGATATCTAACGCTTATAACAGCCTGTCAATCAATCGATCGACATATTTAATCAGTCAGGATGAGTGAACTTCAAATTTCATCCCAACACCCGTGTAGGGTTTCAAACAATCAAACACAAATTTTATTCGTGCACTTGGGCGATGTGGAAAATTTATCGACCCAATCAATGTCCTTCAAATAGGTGTACATAAACAAACCGTCTGGTTTGTAAATGAATATTTTATTTTATTCACTTTCACGTTAAAAAATTATATTTTTAACGATAAAACATTTTATTTCAACATATGAATTTCTATTTAGTTCATTTATTCAATAAAAATCATATTTTTATTTTTCTAACATATTTTAGAAAATTTCGGCGGCATAACGGCACGATACTAGAAACAGGACAAGGCCTAGCCTTATCCCCGGTCTAGTGAAGGCCCACGCCATTCACACATCAATCAAAATCACCAAACAACCAAATTCAAATCACATCATATAACTAGTCTATGCAACCAAACAAACAAGTCCATGGTCTGTGGACGATTGTGTCGGGTGCTACTAAGCACCGTCTGCATCCTAGTATATATATATAACTAGAAAAGAAATTTTGAGTGAGAAGTTCTCACCGATAGCTATCCAATACCACGACTCTTCATTTATAGAAATCTTCATCTTTCACGCCTTTTTATCACCTTTGTTGCCCGTAGCCACTACATATATAAAAATCACACATTTTTATATTTTGATGTCTTTAAAATAAAAATCATATTTTTATAATCGCTTCCTACATTTAAAAATCGAATTTTTATTCCGTTATTTAATATATAAAAATCGAATTTTAGCTTCGTTGTTCAATATATAAAAAATCGAATTTTTATTATGCTATGTTATATAGATAAAAATTATATTTTTATCACGCTATTTTCCATATAAAGATTTCGCCTTTTCTAAAATAAAGATTTCGCCTTTATAAAAATAAAGATTTCGCCTTTATATAATATGAAAATTATATTTCTTCCCGAAGTAAAAATCGTATTTTTACTTCACTACTCATCCCAAAATATCGTTTTTTCATATTTAAAAATATCGTCTTTGCATATTTAAAAATATCGTCTTTGCATATTTAAAAATATCGTCTTTGCATATTTAAAAATTCAAACATTGCCATGTTAAAAATTCAAACTTTGCCATGTTAAAAATTCAAACTTTATATTGTTAAAAATCCTAATTGCTTTTTTTCTATCTGTATTTTAATGAAAATGAAAATGAAAATAAAATAAAATAAAATAAGAAAATAAAATAAAAATAAAAACATACCAGCCAAGGGGGGGGGGATTTGCCGCGATTCCTGAAATGAGGGAGGGGGTGGAGTCTTCGGTCGGTGGCGTGACGCGAGGCAGAGCGGGGCAGCGGACTTCGGTCGAACAGTGGTGGGTGGCTCTGGTGGGCATCGGAGGGCAATGGGTCAGAGGATGGAGGGGGTGCGGTGCTCGAATTGGGGGTTTAGGGTTCGGGTTTCGGTGGGGTTCGATGCGGGTTCGGCGAGGAGGAAGAAGGAGGGAGGGCTTCGCGAGGGGGAGGGAGCGCCGGCGGCGCTGCCGCGATTGGAGGGGCGCGATCGGCGTCGACGAGGGGATTTAGGTTTTTTTTTCTTTTTGTTTTGAAATGAACGGGGCCTGGGTAGTTAAGGAGAAGGAAGGGGGTTTTTTTTAATTTAATTATTTAATTATTTAATTTCTAAAAATGTACTTTTACATACGACCTCTAAACGAGGTCCACCGCCTGTCGTCCAAAGCGTTTTACCCCCATTCCGAACCCAATGGGATATGTATCGCAAGCTGATTCGATTCTTTTGATCAGTTTCCGTTGAATTTTCATTTAAATCATTATATTGAATTTTAAGCGTACATTTCGAATTACTGGGGTCACATACTAACTCTAAAAATTCTCGAAAAATATTTTCTAGCTTCATATTGACGATACGGTCCTAACAAAACTAGTTTCGACGAATTCTGAGACCGTTGGGAAAATGGCCAATTTCCAGTCGATTAAAATCAACTAAACCTGGTCAAACACGTTTTCCTATGCCACGCTCACATATTGATTCGAAAAATTATGAAATTTGGAATCTAGCAATAATTTGACGTCACGGATCCAACAAAAGTGGTTTCGTCGAAATCCGAGGTCGTTTGCAAAATTCCCATTTTTAAGGGCCTGAATTCCATAGCGACTATTCAGAATTTTCAACTGGACATATCTTTTGATTCCCGCTATGAAATCTTGATTTTTCGGATTCGTTGGAAAGATATTATCAATTAGATTCTATTATTTTTGGTTTTGCTAAAATCTGGATTGTTTTGCACCCGGTACATTCAATTGAAGTTTGAAATCGAATTATCGAACTACCGCGCCATTTTCAATTCTATTTATAATTATATATAAATATTTATATTCTAACGACGACGCGTATAATATATACTTTCGAATATATTCAAAATAAATTTATCGTCGATATTATTTAAAATAATCTATTTTAAATATTCAAAATTCGTTAAAATTGCTAATATAAAAATTTTAAACTGGTTCAGAATTTCCGGGTTATTACATTTCTCATGATTATCGGATCACTTCTGATAACTTTTTCCTTGTCCAAATCGTCGGCAAATCAAACAAGAACAGAGATCCATCCGATTTAACATTAAAATTGCCTCTTAGCTTCCATCTGGCCTTCAGCATTTCAATCACCATCGTATATGATAGTGGTTTATCTAAAAAAAACCCTACTACATAGTTTTTCCAAACATTAGCGCCAGTCTCAATAATGACTGCTGAGGGTATCATCTTGTCTCCTATGTAGTTAATTTAAAACTGAACAGGCTTGTACTGACCTGCATTTCGAGGAAGGTGGTGGAAGAGCAGTGGTTTAGTCCAAGCTTGTTCAGTCGGTTGGTTGGTAGGGTTGAGCGAGGGGATTGAGGATGGTGGCTGGTTGGGAGTTGTACGGTTAGTCTGGATAAGGATGGCCTAAGAGAGATTAGATTGAGAAGGAATAGGGTCAGGAGGACGGGCAGGCGTAGGGAGGATCGGGCTTGTGTCAGACGAGGATGGGTCAGAGGAGAGAGAAGGACGGGGTATTGGATTTGATTGGGCGGGAAGGGGGAGTGGCTCACCTGCCATTGAAATGAAAAAAGAAGAAAACGATATTGAAAACTTTGGGGGCAAGAAGACTATGTCTACCATGCCCTTTGGTTAATGCCAGTTTTTTAGTGGCTGTGCACTATGTCTCCGTATTGTAGCTGCCGGGGATCGAACCTGTGCCACTGCAAATACATGCAGCAACTCATGGTGTTCATAAACCACTGGGCCACTAGACTTTGACAAAACTTTGGGGGCACGAAGACTATGTCTACCATGCCCTTTGGTTAATGCCAGTTTTATAGTGGTTGTGCACTATGTCTCCGTATTGTAGCCGACGGGGATCGAACCTGTGCCACGGAAAATGCATGCAGCAACTCATGGTGTTCGTAAATCACTGGGCCACTAGACTTTGACAAAACTTTGGGGGCACGAAGACTATGTCTACCATGCCCTTTGGTTAATGCCAGTTTTATAGTGGCTGTGCACTATGTCTCCATATTGTAGCCGCCGGGGATCGAACCTGTGCCACTGCAAATACATGCAGCAACTCATGGTGTTCGTAAACCACTGGGCCACTAGACTTTGACGAAAACTTTGGGAGCACGAAGACTATGTCTACCATGCCCTTTGGTTAATGCCAGTTTTATAGTGGCTGTGCACTATGTCTCCGTATTGTAGCCGCCGGGGATCGAACCTGTGCCACTGCAAATACATGCAGCAACTCATGGTGTTCGTAAACCACTGGGCCACTAGACTTTGACAAAACTTTGGGGGCACGAAGACTATGTCTACCATGCCCTTTGGTTAATGCCAGTTTTATAGTGGATGTGCACTATGTCTCCGTATTGTAGCCGCCGGGGATCGAACCTGTGCCACTGCAAATACATGCAGCAACTCATGGTGTTCGTAAACCACTGTGCCACTACATTAAAGAAATTCGGTTTTTCACATCAAAGAAGTTCAGTTTTCAACATTAAAGAAATTCGGTTTTTCACATCAAAGAAATTCGTATTTAACATTAACGAAATTCGTTAAAATCATGAAAATAAATACTTACATTTTTGTTTGAAGTAAAGGGGGGAGCTGTTCTCGTTCGGACATGAAGAGGAGGAGGCGATGGGTGGCACGTCGGGGCTTTAGGGGAGGGCTGATGGGGCGTTGGGTTTGGATTTGAAGGCGGAAAGAGAAGTGGAGGAGCGAGAGTGAAAGAACCCGTAACTTCCTCGTGAAGGAAAGCACGAATACTTTGAGAACAACACACAAAAGGACGCAGACGAAAGAACATTTCATTGTTATTACAACAATTCCATCAGATGCAAAAATATACAAAGTATAAATGAATAAATTACATTCGACAATTATCAGAGATTACAATAAATTACATAGCAACGGAAAAATATACAAAACACAACTAGGAGTGATACACGGATACAGAGCTTTCCGAGCATCGTTCCAGCTGTAAATCAGGATCCTGTGAATATAAATCTGCAAAACCAAAACTACTAGCTGCCCGTGTGGAAAATAAGGGGCACCCAGAGTTTTGGTTAAAACAATAAACTCCAGGTCAGTCATGTGACTGGTGTGAGAACTAAAACAGTTATAATTCTTTATTTTAAAGTTCGGTAAATCAAGGGACCACGCCGTATAACACGGAACGGGTTTCCTCCCAAGAATACCAGTGCATAAAACAAACAGCGCAATGCTAAATAAAGAAAAATGAAGCTGTTATAAGACCCAGGTTCCATCACACAATGCAACGCAAGCCGGAGGATAGGGTTTTCCCTTATAACAGCCAAAGCATGCTTGATACGTTTAAAACACATTATACTACAATAAGTGTATAGTGTCAAAACAATTCAAATCATAAATATCAATCATAGGCGGCATGGGTACCATCTATCATGTCGCCATACTAGTTCTACAATTAAAACCGCAATACACGTATTGGAAATTGGATTCCGTCATGAGCCGAGGCAAGGGGCAAGCTCCTCTCCGATTCGAGACACTCTAGCAAATGTCTCAGGACCCCACTATGATCCTTGGATCTTCAGGGCCGGTCCTCTCTTACTTTTGAGGATTGGCAATTCCTTAACACACGTTTCCCGGTTCTTACAGACCTATATCAGAGGCGCCTCATATCCAACAACCACACAGGTGAAAAGTATACAAATGTCAGGGCTGGTAGGTCACTGACACCACCCTAGCTAGAAAGAAACGTCGTGCTGTCCCTGCAGTCACTATCCCGTTTTTGACTCATACCGAGGTGTGAGGCTCACGAATTCACGTTATACACAAAGCGACGCCACACCGGCCGTGCTTCGATCATCAACCACAAGACTTTGCTTTTCAACAGAAGCCTTGATCAATTGCCACTTACGCATGCCACATTGGCAATTCACTCCATGCGACTGATGTCCATCGATATACAACCTCTGAGCTCGTACGTCTCAGAGAAGGGCGTTAAGCAAGAGAATAAATTCTCCGCCGCCAAACAGATGTATATTTAATAGAGATCAATTAACACAGAATAAAATCCAATGTCAGACACACAATCCATTTACAAGTTCGTTCTGGGTCTGAACGAAACCGGAGGCACTTTCCTCGCATATCCATCCATCTCCAAGTACGTCTGTACGATCACCAACTGATTCCCTCATCCTGGGTGTACAGCCAAATCAAGATCATCAGTAATCACCCAAACGATGTGAAGACTTCCGGTCTTCAACCACCGTCTTCATCTTCGACATCTCGTCGAATCGGTTATTCAGAATGGGTATAAACCCGGCCTTTCTGAATAACCCACGTATATAATAAACGAATGTTACACAAGCTCAACAAACGCCTCATTCCAATTCAGAATATTCTTTTATTCACAAAATCACATTCTTAGGGAAATGTTCCCATTAATTTTATCCAAGATAAATTCTTCTAAATTTATCCTATAATCTTCCTTTGGATATCATTTCAAACTAGTCGGGATTAGCGAACCACACCGAAGTAATTATTTGTTTTATTTCCCAATCCCAACCTATATATCCCATGGAGCAAAACTGGTGATACTCCATTCCTAACACCACGGTGTTATCGGTAAAATTAATTACCATTTCACGTTCAAATCTAATTAAAGATTTAACTATCGCTTTGGAGCAAAACTGGTGGTACTCCACTCTCGATCACTTTTCAAATTTGATAATTAAAATTATCAATTCACATTTTTAATCTAATTAAAGATTCATTAAAACTCCACTTAGTTTTAATCTTTTCAAAAATCAATATCCTGCCTTTAACTGGGTTAAATAACCAATGTCATCAAAACACGATTCACGACAAACCCAAATCACATTTGATATTAAATACAAGGCTCTGAATAGAAAATATATCGACTTATATTCAATACCAAATTCTGAAACCAACAAATATCATATTGGAAATAACGATATAAAAAATATCTTTCAAATTTCCATAACAATATCTGTATAGTCACGAAATCCAACATCGAAATATCCCGAAGATAATTTCGATTCAGCTCCATTCCAATCCACGTATTGGAAATTATCGATTATTTTCGAAATCACTTTCAAATTCAATTTATTTATTTCAAAAATAAATTGGTTTTAATTCCAGTTCAAAACTAGTTCATTTTGATAAAAATCTATTTTTACCTTCTAATATGGAATTTTACAGCCCAATTCTTTCCAATTCACATATTATAATTTTACACAAATTATAGATATTTTTGATAATTTTATCAAGGCCCGTACAGTCGATTTCCAACAACGGCCATCGAACTGCACTTACAGCGACCTTTTTCGAATTTGATTTGGACATAATTCCAAATCCAACCGTTAGATTTCAAATTTCTAATATTCATTGGAAAGCTGTTTTCGATACGAACCCAACGTTTCCGGTTTTAGGAGAATCCGACGGTCGGATCTCCCGCAACGTCCGTTTGAAATAAATGGTCGAAATTCACGAACTGCCGCGGCGCGGCGCGTTCTATTCAGGCCATTATATTATATATATAATATATATAATATATATTTCGTCGATTTCTATTTAAAACGAATTTTATAACTCGTTTTAAATTCGTTTCTGAAACAATTCAACTTCTATATTCAATTCAAATCAAAATTGAATTCTTCTTTATAAATCCGTTTTAAAATTCATTTCTATTCAATTCAAATTTTAATTCAATTTGAATTCATTTCAATTCACTTTCAATTCAATTTGAAATCGCTTTCAATTCAATTCATTTCGAAATCGTTTTCAATTCAATTCATTTCGAAATCGTTTTCAATTCAATTCATTTCGAAATCGTTTTCAATTCAATTCATTTTGAAATCGTTTTCAATTCAATTCATTTCGAAATCGTTTTCAATTCAATTTAATTCAATTTGAATTCATCTCTATTTTATTCGACTTCAAATTCACTTTTTATTAAATTCGAATCGAATTCATTTTCTATTCGATTCGAATTCATTTCAAATTGATTCAATAAAATTTCCATTTGAATTTTAATCTAATTCAATTTGAATTTCCTTTCAAACTATTAAATTTTGAAATCACTTTTCAATATTCTTTATAAAACGAATAAAATCGATATAAACATCGTTCGCGTCAAAATAACACATCTCTAATCAACACGGCTTTATATTTCAACAATTCGTTATTCTATTCAACAAATGAATATTTGTTCTATTCAACACATGAATCTATATTTCTTTCAACACACGACTAATCTCAACACATGAATATTGTCAATACCTCACTATTTTTGTTATGTAAAATATTTTATAAAACTATGGTATCTATCGTTTGATTTTAATTAGACTTCTACTGGGAAGTAGTTCTAATTTTAAATATGATAAAGATGTAAATTTTTATTATATAAAATGTTTCACCCAACACATGAACATCGTCAACACACGACTATTTTTATATTCAACACATGAATTTTCTTTTCTAATATTCATTATTTTCCCGATTGGAATGAGGCCCAATCAATCACCATATAACGCTAATTATATGGATTCCATACAACACATGTATATAATAGCATTAATAAACAATCAACCATCAACCAAAGTGCACTACACTGTATGAGCATCAAATATAGATATCTGACGCTTATAACAGTCTGTCAATCGACCGATCGACATATTTAATTAATCAGGATGAGTGAACATCAAATTTCATCCCAACACCCGTGTGGGGTTTCAAACAATCAAACACAGATTTTATTTGTGCAGTTGGGCGACGTGTAAAATTTATCGACCCAATCGATATCAGTCAAATCAGTGTATATAAACAAATCGGCCGATTTGTTTATAAATATTCATTTATCCATTTTTACGTTAAAAATTATATTTTTAACGATCAAACTATTTTATTTTAACACTTGAATTTCTATTCAGTTCATTTATTCAATAAATGATTATTTTTATTTTTCTAACATATTTTAGAAAATTTCGGCGGCATAACGGCACGATAATAGAAACGGGACAAGGCCTAGCCTTATCCCCGGTCTAGTGAAGGCCCACGCCATTCACACATCAATCAAATCACCAAACAACCAAATTCAAATCACATCATATAACTAATCTACGCAACCAAACAAACAAGTCCATGGTCTGTGGACGATTGTGTCGGGTGCTACTAAGCACCGTCTGCATCCTAGTATATATATATGTAACTAGAAAAAGAAATTGAAAGGTGAGAAATTCTCACTGAAAGCTATCCAATCATCTTGACTCTTCATTTATAGAAATCTTCTTCGTTATCCCATCTTCGTCATCTTCGTTGCCCGTAGTCACTATATATATAAAAATCACACATTTTTATATTTCGATGTTTTTAAAATAAAAATCACATTTTTATTTATTCACTTTCAATTTAAAAGTCATATTTTTATAATCACTTCATATATTTAAAAATCGAATTTTTACTATGCTATTCAATATATAAAAATCCCATTTCAAAAATATAGATTTCGCCTTTTCAAAAATATAGATTTCGCCTTTTCAAAAATATAGATTTCACCTTTTCAAAAATATAGATTTCACCTTTATAAAAATCATCACTTTACTTCAACACATATAAAATAAAAATCAGATTTTTATTTCGCTACATATACAAAGATGATATTTTTAATTCTCTACATAAACAAAAATCATATCTCTACTACTTCTACTTAATAAAGATCATATTTTTAATACTTTAAAAATATAAAAATCATATTTTTATTACTTTAAAAATACAAAAATCATGTCTTGCTCCTTCTACTTAATAAAAATCCCGTCTTTTCTCTTAAAAAAAAAATGATCTTTATTTTTGCAAGTTCAAATCTTTTCCTACTAAAAGATTAAACCTATTTCAAATCAGTTTTTATATTTTTAACAAATCAGTTTTTAAACTCTTTAAAAAAATCAGTTTTTGAAACCTAATTAAAATCAGTTTTAAATGCTTTTAAAATCAGAATTAAACCCGTTTTTAAATTCAGATTTATATCTTTTTTTAAAATCAGATTTTCAGAATTGAAAGTAAAAATAAAATAAAGTAAAGAGAAAAAAAAACTTACTGTATCGAAGAAAAAAAAGGGGGCATCGACTTCGTCGGTCATCGGGGGGGGGGGGGGGATTTGCTGCTCGCGCGAGGCTGGAGGTGGAAGAGGGGGAGGAGCAGGCGGTTGCGGTTGTGGGTGGATAGGGCGCATCGGGTTTTTGGGTAGGGGCGTCGCGGTTGCTCGAGAGGAAGGAGGAGAAGAGAGAGAAGCGTCAGTGGAAGGAGAAGAAGGGGGTCGCGGAGGAGAAGCAGGCGGAGGGTGGAGAGGAAACAGCGGCGGCGGCGGCGCCAGCCTCTGGCGGCGGTCGAGGCAACGGGGGGGGGGGGGGGATCGCGATTTTCTTTTTTTATTTTTTTGATTTCTGATTTTAATTCGGGGGGGGGGGGTCATTATAAAGAAGAATATATATTAATTTATATTTTTAATTTAATTTTATCTTCAAAAAGTTACTTTAGAAATTCGAACTCCTTTTTGAGCCCACCGACTGTCGTCCCTAGGGTAATACCCCCATTCCGAACACAATGGGATATGTATCGCAAGCTGATTCGATCGTTTCAATTAGTTTCCGTTGAATTTACATTTAAATCACTATATTGAATTTTAAACGTACATTTCAAATTACCGGGGTCACATACTAACTCTAACAATTCCCGAAAAACATTTTCTAGCTTCGTATTGACGATACGGTCCTAACAAAACTAGTTTCGTCGAATTCTGAGACCGTTAGAAAAATGGCCAATTTCCAGTCGATTAAAATCAACTGAAATGGTCAAAACACGTTATCCTTTGCCACGCTCACATATTGATTCGAAAAATTACGAAATTTGGAATCTAGCAATAACTTGACATCACGGACCCAACAAAACTGGTTTCGTCGAAATCCGAGGTCATTTGCAAAATGTCCATTTTTAAGGGCCTAAATTCCATAGCGACTATTCAGAATTTTCAACTGGACATATCTTTTGATTCTCGCTACGAAATTTTGATCTTTCGAATTCGTTGGAAAGATATTATCAATTAGATCCTATTATTTTTGGTTTCACTAAAATCCGGATTGGTTTGCACCCGGTACATTCAATTGAAGTTTGAAATCGAATTATCGAACTACCGCGACATTTTCAATTCCTTTTATAATTATATATAAATATTATATATTCTAACGACGACGTATATAAAATATACGTCGAATTCTATTCAAAATAAATTTCTCGTCGATATTATTTAAAATAATCTATTTTAAATAATCAAAATTCGCTAAAATTGCCAAAATAAAAATTTTAAACTGGCCCAGATTTTCGGGTTATTACAGAGAGAGAGGGGGTTCGTTGAGGAGGAGGAGGGTCGGAGTGGAAGGGGAAGGCGGCGGATTGGGAACAAGGGCTTCACTGTGGACCTTGGGCTCGCGCGAGGGAAGAAGGGCGATGGGGAGGCGTTGGAGAGGGAGGAGGAGAGAGGGAGTCGGCGGCCAGGTCTGGGGGGTGCGGCGCGTCGGTGCGGTGGCGGCGTCGACGCCGATGGGGGATGGGGCTCCGCTCAATTTGAATTATTTTTCTTTTCTGTTATTAAATTGAAGAGAGAGGGAGTGAGAGAGAATAAGGGGAAGTTATATAAATATATATATTTATTTTATTTTATTATTCAATTAAAGTTGACTTTTTATTTCGACCTCTAAATGGGACCCACCGACTGTCGTCACTCGCTAATTAGCCCATTACGAACACAATGGGATATGTATCGTAGGCTGATTCGATCGTTTCAATCAGTTTCCGTCAAAATCAACATATAACTCTATATATTGAATTTGAACGCGAAATATAAATTTACCGGGGCCACATACTAACTAGAAAAATTCCCAAAAAATATTTTCTAGCTTCGTATTGACGATACGGTCCTAAAAAAACTAGTTTCGTCGAATTCTGAGACCATTTGAAAAATGGCCATTTTCCAGTCGGTTAAAATCTACTAAAACTGGTCAAATGCGTTTTCCTTTTCCACGCTCGCATATTGATTCGAAATATTACGAAAATTGGAATCTAGCAATAACTTGACATCACGGATCCAACAAAAGTGGTTTCGTCGATATCTGAGGTCGTTTGCAAAATGGCGTTTTTAAGGGCCATAAATTCCATAGCGACTATTCTGAAAATTCATTTGGCCATAACTTTTGATTCCTGCAATGAAATTTTGATTTTTCGGATTCGTTGGAAAGATATTCTCAAATAGATTCTATTATTTTTTGTTTCGCTAAATTCTGGTTTATTTTGAATCCTGTATATTCATTTGAAGTTTGAAATCGAATTATCGAACTACCGCGCCATTTTCAATTCCTTTTATAATCTAAAATAAATATTATATTCTATCGACGATTTATATAAATATATACATTCGAATTCTATTCAAAATAAATTTTTCATCATTATTATTTAAAATAATCTGTTTTAAATATTCAAAATTCATTAAAATTGCCAAAATAAAATTTTTAAATTGGCTTAAATTTCCGGGTTATTACAGTTTGATTCAAATCAAACAACAGTTTATCTTTCTTTAACGATGAACTGCCAATTTGAGTAAATCTCACTAACTCTGGACAGTTTATAGTTTCATGTTGTATTTTTAGAACTGTTAAATATTGGTTGATTGATGTGTGTTGACTGTTTGACTGAACTGCTAGTCAGTTAATGGAAATTATATATATATATATATATATATATATATATATATATATATAAACCGTTAAATCTATATATGTTGATTCTGTTAACAGAATATTTCATATTGAACCGAAAGTGATGTTGATTATGTTGTTTAACATTTGTGGATGTTGGGAAACAGGTTGGAGGGACCCAACTGGGTTCCTCAATATATAAATACTATTTTGTTTTATATATTGTGTTATACGATGTGATATGAAATTTGTTGATGATTTTATATGTGTAAATGATACTGATCATTGTTATATGGTATGTTAAATACCATAACATACCAGAATGTTGTTAAGGGAATTTTCAAAGTGATATTTGAAAATAAAATATTTATAAAATCTAAGGATTTTATAAAAGAGAAAATATTTGTAAAATTAAAGAAGATATTATAAAGGGAATATTTATTATTAGGAATTATTTATAAAAAGAATATTTACAAAGGGAATATTTATAAAGTGGATTATTTAATGAAGTTAAATAAATAAGACATTATCAATGGATTATTTATTTAGAAATTTGATAAGATGTTATAAAGGGATTTATTTTATAAATCCAAAGCTTTGAAAGAAGGAATTTGTTTAGAAAATCAAAAGAGAAAGATTTGTAAATCATTTACAAATGAAATCGAAAGAGAGATATTTGTAAACCATTTACAAATAGAATGAAAAAGGAAATTTATTTATAAAATCAAAGGATTTTATAAAAAGGGATATTCATTTATAAAATGAATTAGAATTTATTAAAAAAGAAAATATTTTATAAAATCAAGGGATTTTATAAGATGGGAAGATTATTTATAAAATCAATAAGGTTTTATGAAGAAGAATATCTATTTAGGGAATAAATAGAAGTATAAAGAAGAATATTTATTTAGGGAATAAATAGAAGTATAAAAGAAATAATTATTGGTTAAATAAATAGAATTAAAAGGAGATATTTATTTGTTAAATAAATAGAATTAAAAGGAGTTATCCGAATATGGTTTAGTCAGAAGGAGTTATTCGAATATAGTTTAGTCAGAAGGAGTTAATCGAATGTAGTTTATTCGAATAGAATAAAGGTAGTTATCGAATAAAGTTAAAAGGAGGTATTCGAATATAGTTTAGCCAAAAGGAGTTAATCGATCAGAATTTATCAAATAAAATTAATTGATTAGAGTTAATCAAACATAGTTAATCAGTTAGGGTTGGCCAGTCAGAGTTAATCAATTAGGGTTGATCGGTCAGAGTTAATCAGTTAGAGTTAAACCATAGAGTTAAACCAGTAGAGTTAAACAGTTAGAGAAAATCGATAGAGTAAAATAAAACTAGAGTTATTGAATAAAGTTAAATCGAACTAGAGTTATTCAAATGGAGTTAATTGTAACAACCAGAAAATCTGGGCCAGTTTAAAATTTTTATTTTGGCAATTCTGGCCAATTTGGATTATTTAAAATGAGTTATTTTAAATAATATCGACGAGAAATTTATTTTTAATATAATTAGAACGTATATATTATATACGTCGTCGATAGAATATAAATATTTATATATAATTATAAATAGAATTGAAAATGGCGCGGTAGTTCGATAATTCGATTACAAACTTCAATTGAATGTACCGGGTGCAAAACAATCCGGATATTAGTGAAACTGAAAACATTAGGATCTAATTGATAATATCTTTCCAACGAATCCGAATAATCGAAATTTCATAGCGGGAATCAAAAGATATGTCCAGTTGAAAATTCTGAATAGTCGCTATGGAATTCAGGCCCTTAAAAATGGACATTTTGCAAATGACCTCGGATTTCGACGAAACTAGTTTTGTTGGGTCCGTGATGTCAAATCATTGCTAGATTCCAAATTTCATGATCTTTCAAATCAATATGTGAGCGTGGCAAAGGAAAACGCGTTTAACCAGTTTTAGTTGATTTTAATCGACTGGATAATGGCCATTTTTCTAACGGTCTCAGAATTCAACGAAACTAGTTTTGTTAGGACCGTATCGTCAATACGAAGCTAGAAAATATTTTTCTGGAATTTTTAAAGTTCGTATGTGACCCCGATAAATTGAAATGCGCGTTGAAATTCAATATATAGAGTTATATGTAGATTTTGACGGAAACTGATTCAAACGATCGAATCAGCTTACGATACATATCCCTTTGTGTTCGGAATGGGGGTAAAACGCTATAGACGACAGGTGGTAGACCTCGTTTCGAGGTCGTATGTAAAAGTACCTTTTTAGAAATTAAATAATTAAATAATTAAAAATAAAAAAATTTCCTCTCCCTCCTCCCTTTATCTTTCTGGCCCCCCCCCCCCCCCGTTCGTTTCATTACGGGAATCAGAAAAAAAAAACCTAATCAATCGCGATTTACCCCCCCCCCCCCAGGCGCCTGCGGCGCCGCACCTTACTTCCCCCCTCCCCCTAGGCGCCTGCGGCGCCGCTCTTTACTCCCCCCCCCAGGCGCCTGCGGCGCCGCTCTTTACTCCCACCCCCTAGGCGCCTATGGCGCCGCGATTAACTTCACCCCCCTGCGCATCCCTCCCCTCCAGCAACGCCCACGGCCCCTCCGACCTCCTCTTTTCCCCTTCGTCCGAGTTAGAACCCTGTAAGTATTTATTTTTAATTATATTTAATTTTATTTTCAGTTTGGTGCATATGTGGGCGTAATAAAAATCATATCTTTATTTTTGAATGACGTTACGTTAGGAATATACGGTTTATAACATTGGAAAGGTGAACTTTTTTTTCTATGTGAAAGATTTGGCTTTTCGAATATTAAAAATGTGATTTTTTAAAAATAAAAGTTTGATTTTTATAAGTAGGAAGGTTTATTTTTATACATATGAATGGCTATAAAAAGATTAGAATTTTAAAGCAAGGAAAGATTTGATCTTTACCATTGTAAAGATTTGATTTTTCGAATAGAAAAGATTTGATTTTTCGAATAGAAAGTATTAGATTTATAAACATGGAAAGACGATATTTTGAGATGAGTAGTGAAGTAAAAATATGATTTTTGCTTCAAGAAAAATATAATTTTTATATTATAGAACAGGTGAAATCCTTATAGTTGAAAAATAGAATTTTTATCCATATAGCGTGATAGTAAAAATTCGATTTTTATATATTGAATAACGAAGAAAAATTCAATTTTTTTTTATATATTGAATAGCGAAGTAAAAATTCGATTTTTATATATTGAACATCGAAGTAAAAATTCGATTTTTACATATGTAGTGAATACGGGCAACGAAGGTGACAAAAAGGCGAGAACGAAGAAGCTTTATATCAAAGAAGAGTCAAGATGATTGGATAGCTTTCAGTGAGAACTTCTCACCTTTCCCTTTCAAATTCTTTTTCTAGTTATATATATATACTAGGATGCAGACGGTGCTTAGTAGCACCCGACACAATCGTCCACAGACCATGGACTTGTTTGTTTGGTTGCATAGATTAGTTATATGACTTGATTTGAATTTGGTTGTTTGGTGAATATGATTGATGTGTGAATGGCGTGGGCCTTCACTAGACCGGGGATAAGGCTAGGCCTCGTCCCGTTCCTAGTATCGTGCCGTTATGCCGCCGAAATTTTCTAAAATAAGTTAGAAAAATAAAAATATCATTTTACCGAAGAAATGAATTGAATAGAAATTCATATGTTGGAATAAAATGTTTTATCGTTAAAAATATAATTTTTAACGTGAAAGTGAATAAATAAATATTCATTTGCAAACCAGACGGTTTGTTTACGTACACCTATTTGAAGGACATTGATTGGGTCGATAAATTTTACACATCGCCCAACTGCACGAATAAAATCTGTGTGATTGTTTGAAACCCCACACGGGTGTTGGGATGAAATTTGATGTTCACTCATCCTGATTGATTAAATATGTCGATCGATTGATTGACAGGCTGTTATAAGCGTTAGATATCTATATTTGATGCTTATACAGTGTAGTGCACTTTGGTTGATGGTTGATTATTTTTCAATGCTATTATATGTGTGTAATGCATGAAAATCCATATAATTAACTTTATATGGTAATTGATTGGGCCTCATTCCAATTTGAAAAATAAAGAATATTATAAAATAAAGGTTCATGTGTTGACAGTACTCACCCATTGAGATTGGTCATGTGTTGAACGAAATATTTTGATAATAACAACTATTTTGAAAAAGAAATATTTGGAATAGAATATTTGAAAATAAAGGAATATATGAAGCCGTGTTGATTAGATTGACGCCATTTTGACGTGAACGATTTCGAAATGAATTGAATTGAAAACGATTTCGAAATGAATTGAATTGAAAACGATTTCGAAATGAATTGAATTGAAAACGATTTCGAAATGAATTGAATTGAAAACGATTTCGAAATGAATTGAATTGAAAACGAATTCAAATTGAATTGAAAGCGAATTGAAATGAATTCAAATTGAATTGAAATTTGAATTTAATAGAAATGAATTTTAAAACGAATTTATAAAGAAGAATTCAATTTTGATTTGAATTGAAAAGGAAGTGGAAATTGCTTTTGAAACGAATTTAAAACTATTTATATAATTCGTTTTAAATAGAAATCGACGAAGTATATATTGTATATATTATATATATATATATAATATAATGGCCTGAATAGAACGCGCCGCGCCGCGGCAGTTCGCGAATTTCGACCATTGATTTCAAATGGACATTACGGGAGATCCGACCGTCGGATTCTCCTAAAACCGGAACCGTTGGGTTCGTATCGAAAAGAGTTTTCTAACGAATATTAGAAATTAGAAATCTAATGGTTGAATTTGGAATTATTTCAAAATCAAATTCGAAAAAGGTCGCTGTAAGTGCAGTTCGATGGCCATTGATGGAAATCGACTGTACGGGCCTTGATAAAATTATTAAAAATAGTAATAATTTGTGTAAAATCATAAGAAATGGTTTAGAGAGGATTGGGATGAAAAAACTCCATATTCGAAAAGATAAAAATAGATTTTTATCGAGATGAACTGGTTTTGAACTAGAATTATAATTCTATTTATTTTTAAATAAATAAATTGAATTTAAAAAGGGTTTTAAAAATAACCAGAATTTCCAATGATTGCATTGGAATGGATTTGAATCGAAATTGTCTTCGGAATATTTCGATGTTGGATTTCGTGATGATACAGATAGTGTTATGGGAATTTGAAAGATATATATATCGTTATTTCCAATACAATATTTGTTAATCGTAGAATTGGATATTGAATATAAGCCGGTATATTTTCTATTCAGAGCCTTGTGTTTAATATCAAATGTGATTTGGGTTTGTCGTGAATGGTGTCTTCACTAACACTGTTCTTGAATCCAGTTGAGAAAAGATTAAATTTTTTTATTTAGATTTAATGAAGTGTACCAATTAAACAGTATTTAATTGGAATTGAATGGATATTGATTCTTGGGTTTATCGTGAATGGTGTTTTTAAATAACACTCGTTCTTTAACCCGATAATTAATGAATGTGATTTTGGGTTTATCGTGAACTGTGATTTAAATGACACTGATTCTTTAACCCAGTCAAAGATTAAGACTAAGTGGAGTTTTAATGAATCTTTAATTAGATGGAAATAATCGAGAATGGAGTATCACCAGTTTTACTTCAGGCGATAGTTAAATCTTTAATTAGATTTGAACGTGTAATGGTAATTGAATTTACCGATAACACCGTGGTGTTAGATATGAAGTACAACCAGTTTTACTTCATGGGATGAATAGGTTGGGATTGGGAAATAAAATAAATGATTACTTCGGTGTGGTTCGCTAATCCCGACTAGTTTGAATTGATATTCAAAGGAGATTAAAGAATAAATTTAAAGAATTTATCCTGGATAAAATTAATGGGAACTTTTCCCAAAGTATAGGAATATTTGAATAAAAGAATATTCTGAATTGGAATGAGGCGTATGTTGTGGTTGTGTAACACTTTTATAATATATACGCGAGTTATTCAGAAAGACCGGGTTTATCCCATTCTGAATAACTGATTCGACGTGGTGTCGAAGATGAAGACGGTGGTCGAAGACCAGAAGTCTTCACGTCGTTTGGATAATTACTGATGATCTTGATTGGGCTGTACACCCAAGAAGATGGAAACAGTTGGTGATCGTCCAGACGTAATTGGAGATCGATGGATATGCGAGGTACTAGGTGCCTCCGGTTTCGTTCAGACCCAGAACGGACTTGTAAATGGACTGTGTGTCTGACATTGGATTTTAGTCCGTGTGATTGATCTCTATTAAATATATATCTGCTTGGCGGCGGAGAATTTATTCTCTTGCTTAACGCCCTTCTCTGAGACGTACGAGCTCAGGGGTTATATATTGATGGATATCAAACGCATGGAGTGAATTGCCTGTGTGGCATGCCTAAGTGGCAAATGATCAAGGCTTCTGTTGAAAAGCAAAGTCTTGTGGTTGATAATCAAAGCACGGCCTTTGTGGCATAGCTTTGTGTAACGTTGATTCGCGAGCTTCACACCCGGTATAAACCAAAAACGGGAGACGGACCTCAGGGAGGGCATGCGTTTCCTTCTAGCTAAAAAAAGTGGCGTCAGTGGTTTTACATGCCCTGGCGAGTTTGACTTATGTGGTTGTTGCTGTTGCGAGGCGCCTCGGTTTGATCGGACGATCCGGGTCCGATGGAGTCATTTAGTGGGCTCACCTACGCCCCAAAGGGCGGGGAAAACGCAGTGTTCAGGCATTTTAATCCACATCGGTGGACCGGCCCTGTCGCTCCAAGGGACGATGCGTTCTGTTCCTGAGACACGGGCTAGAGCGTCTCGAATCGGTTGAGGACTATCTTTTGCCTCGGTTCATAGATGGAAATCCAACTTCCAAATACGTGACATTTGCGGTTTTATTTGTAGAGCCTAGTATGGCGACATAGTGGGATGGGGCGCTCATGCCGCCTATGATTGATACTTATGATTCGAAGTTGTTTTATACACTATGCACTTATTATAGTATCAAACGATTTGTTTTCAACGTATCAAGCATTCTTTGGCTGTTATAAGGGAAAACCCTATCCTCGGCTGCGTTGCATTGTGTGATGGGACCTGGGTCTTATAACAGCTTCATTTTTCTTTATTTAGCATTGCGCTGTTGTTTTATGCACTGGTATTCTTGGGAGGAAACCCATTCCGCGTTAGCGGCGAGGTCCCTTGGTTTACCCAACTTTAAAAATAAAGGCTAATAACTGTTTTTAGTTCTCACACCAGTCCCATGACTGACCTGGAGTTTATTGTTTTAACCTAAACTCTGGGTGCCCCTATTTTGACACGGGCAGCTAGTAGTTTTGGTTTTGCAGATTTATATTCACAGGATCCTGGTTTACAGCTGGAACGATATCCTGAAAGCTTTGTATCCGTATATCTCTTCTAGTTGTGTATTGTATTATTTTCCGCTGCTATGTAATGTATTTAAATGTAATTTAAATCTCTGATATTTCTGTGTAATATTTATTCATTTTTACTCGGTATATTCTTGTAATCTGATGCATTGTTGTTATATACAATGAAATGTTCTTCTATATGCGTTCTTTTGTGGCTTGATCTCGAACTATCCGACGCTTTCCTTTACGGGAAGTTGAGGGTTTTTACAGTTGGTATCTGAGCTTTGGTTTACAAAGCTCAGAGAACAAGACACATTAGAACCCTACGAAAGAATTCATCAGATATTGGATTAGTAATATCCAATTAGAATGACTCGTTAGAGATAGGATCAGTAGTATCCTAGAACGAGTGTGAAGAGTATATTTTTGAAAATGAAAACAAATTTTGTTTTGAAAATCTAAATCGTTTTAAACGTATTTGGTTATTTATTTAAATTGAAGTGGACAATCCAGTATATATAGATTTTGCGTATACGTCTGATCCACGTGTATTCAAAGTTTTAATATATTGAATAGATATAGAATTACACTCTAGTCGCCCGGAGATGATGTTGATAATGACCATGGCATCATCAATAATTATGTTCGTGTTTCGAAGGTGTAATTTCTATATATTTCCATTAGACTGGTGTGAGAACCAAAACTTATATAGCTAGAATACATTGTTGTGATTTGGCATCAAAAACATGATTTTTTGTATATATATCAAAATTATGAATTTGATACTCTAATCCACTAATTGATTGATGTTTGTGTTGTTTGTTTAATTGTTTGATAATTTTAAAAACCATTATGCCTAATTGAATCAAATATTGAACTGTATTGAAATTTGGTCGCATTTGCTTGCATATACTTGTACTTACATTGAATAGGTCATAGCAAGGAGGCTAGAGCAGAGAATAAAATTTGTTTGCCCGACAAATAGGTACATGTTTACTACATAATTTACTGTTTTGTTTGGGTGATGATGATTTTATGAGCCTATTGGCTAGCCGCTTGGCTTTTTCTTTTTCTTTTTGAGATCTGAAGGACCGGGGAAGCTATTTGAAATTCCCTGATGCTCCCGGTGCAGGGGAGGTTATGGCGAAATTTTTCAAAAATTTAGGGTGTTAGCCAAATTTTTGAAATTTTTGGAAATTCTCAGAAACTAAAGAGTTGGAGAATGGAAGCCAGATCGAGCGTAGAGTTGATTAATCAAACCACTTTCGACTTTGTTCCTTTTCGGGGACGAAAAGTTTTAAGTGGGGGAGATTGTAACAACCCGTAAATCTGGGCCAGTTTAAAATTTTTATTTTGGCAATTCTAGCGAATTTGGATTATTTAAAATGAGTTATTTTAAATAATATCGACGAGAAATTTATTTTGAATATAATTAGAACGTATATATTATATACGCCGTCGATAGAATATAAATATTTATATATAATTATAAATAGAATTGAAAATGGCGCGGTAGTTCGATAATTCGATTTCAAACTTCAATTGAATGTACCGGGTGCAAAACAATCCGGATATTAGTGAAACTGAAAACATTAGGATCTAATTGATAATATCTTTCCAACGAATCCGAATAATCGAAATTTCATAGCGGGAATCAAAAGATATGTCCAGTTGAAAATTCTGAATAGTCGCTATGGAATTCAGGCCCTTAAAAATGGACATTTTGCAAATGACCTCGGATTTCGACGAAACTAGTTTTGTTGGGTCCGTGATGTCAAATCATTGCTAGATTCCAAATTTCATGATTTTTCAAATCAATATCTGAGCGTGGCAAAGGAAAACGCGTTTAACCAGTTTCAGTTGATTTTAATCGACTGGAAAATGGCCATTTTTCTAACGGTCACAGAATTCGACGAAACTAGTTTTGTTAGGACCGTATCGTCAATACGAAGCTAGAAAATATTTTTCTGGAATTTTTAAAGTTCGTATGTGACCCCGGTAAATTGAAATGCGCGTTGAAATTCAATATATAGAGTTATATGTAGATTTTGACGGAAACTGATTCAAACGATCGAATCAGCTTACGATACATATCCCATTGTGTTCGGAATGGGGGTAAAACGCTATAGACGACAGGTGGTAGACCTCGTTTCGAGGTCGTATGTAAAAGTACCTTTTTAGAAATTAAATAATTAAATAATTAAAAATAAAAAAATTTCCTCTCCCTCCTCCCTTTATCTTTCTGCCCCCCCCGTTCGTTTCATTACAGGAATCAGAAAAAAAAAACCCTAATCAATCGCGATTTACCCCCCCCCCCCCCCAGGCGCCTGCGGCGCCGCACCTTACTTCCCCCCTCCCCCTAGGTGCCTGCGGCGCCGCTCTTTACTCCCCACCCTAGGCGCCTGCGACGCCGCTCTTTACTCCCCCCCTAGGCGCCTGTGGCACCGCGATTAACTTCACCCCCCCCCCTCCAGCAACGCCGACGGCCCCTCCGACCTCCTCTTTTCCCCTTCGTCCGAGTTAGAACCCTGTAAGTATTTATTTTTAATTATATTTAATTTTATTTTCAGTTTGGTGCATATGTGGGCGTAATAAAAATCATATTTTATTTTTGAATGACATTACGTTAGGAATATACGGTTTATAACATTGGAAAGGTGAACTTTTTTTCTATGTGAAAGATTTGGCTTTTCGAATATTAAAAATGTGATTTTTTAAAAATAAAAGTTTGATTTTTATAAGTAGGAAGGTTTATTTTTATACATATGAATGGCTATAAAAAGATTAGAATTTTAAAGCAAGGAAAGATTTGATCTTTACCATTGTAAAGATTTGATTTTTCGAATAGAAAATATTTGATTTTTCGAATAGAAAATATTAGATTTATAAACATGGAAAGACGATATTTTGAGATGAGTAGTGAAGTAAAAATATGATTTTTGCTTCAAGAAAAATATAATTTTTATATTATAGAACAGGTGAAATCCTTATAGTTGAAAAATAGAATTTTTATCCATATAGCGTGATAGTAAAAATTCGATTTTTATATATTGAATAACGAAGAAAAATTCAATTTTTTTTTATATATTGAATAGCGAAGTAAAAATTCGATTTTTATATATTGAACATCGAAGTAAAAATTCGATTTTTACATATGTAGTGAATACGGGCAACGAAGGTGACAAAAAGGCGAGAACGAAGAAGCTTTATATCAAAGAAAAGTCAAGATGATTGGATAGCTTTCGGTGAGAACTTCTCACCTTTCCCTTTCAAATTCTTTTTCTAGTTATATATATATATACTAGGATGCAGACGGTGCTTAGTAGCACCCGACACAATCGTCCACAGACCATGGACTTGTTTGTTTGGTTGCATAGATTAGTTATATGATTTGATTTGAATTTGGTTGTTTGGTGAATATGATTGATGTGTGAATGGCGTGGGCCTTCACTAGACCGGGGATAAGGCTAGGCCTCGTCCCGTTCCTAGTATCGTGCCGTTATGCCGCCGAAATTTTCTAAAATAAGTTAGAAAAATAAAAATATCATTTTATCGAAGAAATGAATTGAATAGAAATTCATATGTTGAAATAAAATGTTTTATCTTTAAAAATATAATTTTTAACGTGAAAGTGAATAAATAAATATTCATTTGCAAACCAGACGGTTTGTTTACGTACACATATTTGAAGGACATTGATTGGGTCGATAAATTTTACACATCGCCCAACTGCACGAATAAAATCTGTGTGATTGTTTGAAACCCCACACGGGTGTTGGGATGAAATTTGAAGTTCACTCATCCTGATTGATTAAATATGTCGATCGATTGATTGACAGGCTGTTATAAGCGTTAGATATCTATATTTGATGCTTATACAGTGTAGTGCACTTTGGTTGATGGTTGATTATTTTTCAATGCTATTATATGTGTGTAATGCATGAAAATCCATATAATTAACTTTATATGGTAATTGATTGGGCCTCATTCCAATTTGAAAAATAAAGAATATTATAAAATAAAGGTTCATGTGTTGACAGTACTCATCCATTGAGATTGGTCATGTGTTGAACGAAATATTTTGATAATAACAACTATTTTGAAAAAGAAATATTTGGAATAGAATATTAGAAAATAAAGGAATATATGAAGCCGTGTTGATTAGATTGACGCCATTTTGACGTGAACGATTTCGAAATGAATTGAATTGAAAACGATTTCGAAATGAATTGAATTGAAAACGATTTCGAAATGAATTGAATTGAAAACGATTTCGAAATGAATTGAATTGAAAACGATTTCGAAATGAATTGAATTGAAAACGAATTCAAATTGAATTGAAAGCGAATTGAAATGAATTCAAATTGAATTGAAATTTGAATTTAATAGAAATGAATTTTAAAACGAATTTATAAAGAAGAATAAAATTTTGATTTGAATTGAAAAGTAAGTTGAAATTGCTTTTGAAACGAATTTAAAACTATTTATATAATTCGTTTTAAATAGAAATCGACCAAGTATATATTATATATATTATATATATATAATATAATGGCCTGAATAGAACGCGCCGTGCCGCGGCAGTTCGCGAATTTCGACCATTGATTTCAAATGGACATTACGGGAGATCCGACCGTCGGATTCTCCTAAAACCGGAACCGTTGGGTTCGTATCGAAAAGAGTTTTCTAACGAATATTAGAAATTAGAAATCTAACGGTTGGATTTGGAATTATGTCCAAATCAAATTCGAAAAAGGTCACTGTAAGTGCAGTTCGATGGCCATTGATGGAAATCGACTGTACGGGCCTTGATAAAATTATTAAAAATAGTAATAATTTGTGTAAAATCATAAGAAATGGTTTAGAGAGGATTGGGATGAAAAAACTCCATATTTGAAAAGATAAAAATAGATTTTTATCGAGATGAACTGGTTTTGAACTAGAATTATAATTCTATTTATTTTTAAATAAATAAATTGAATTTAAAAAGGGTTTTAAAAATAACCAGAATTTCCAATGATTGCATTGGAATGGATTTGAATCGAAATTGTCTTCGGAATATTTCGATGTTGGATTTCGTGATGATATAGATAGTACTATGGGAATTTGAAAGATATATATATATATATATATATATATCGTTATTTCCAATACGATATTTGTTAATCGTAGAATTGGATATTGAATATAAGCCGGTATATTTTCTATTCAGAGCCTTGTGTTTAATATCAAATGTGATTTGGGTTTGTCGTGAATGGTGTCTTCACTAACACTGTTCTTGAATCCAGTTGAGAAAAGATTAAATCTTTTTATTTAGATTTAATGAAGTGTACCAATTAAACAATATTTAATTGGAATTGAATGGATATTGATTCTTGGGTTTATCGTGAATGGTGTTTTTAAATAACACTCGTTCTTTAACCCGATAATTAATGAATGTGATTTTGGGTTTATCGTGAACTGTGTTTTAAATGACACTGATTCTTTAACCCAGTCAAAGATTAAAACTAAGTGGAGTTTTAATGAATCTTTAATTAGATTGAAATAATCGAGAATGGAGTATCACCAGTTTTACTTCAGGCGATAGTTAAATCTTTAATTAGATTTGAACGTGAAATGGTAATTGAATTTACCGATAACACCGTGGTGTTAGATATGAAGTACAACCAGTTTTACTTCATGGGATGAATAGGTTGGGATTGGGAAATAAAATAAATGATTACTTCGGTGTGGTTCGCTAATCCCGACTAGTTTGAATTGATATTCAAAGGAGATTAAAGAATAAATTTAAAGAATTTATCTTGGATAAAATTAATGGGAACTTTTCCCAAAGTATAGGAATATTTGAATAAAAGAATATTCTGAATTGGAATGAGGCGTATGTTGTGGTTGTGTAACACTTTTATAATATATACGCGAGTTATTCAGAAAGACCGGGTTTATCCCATTCTGAATAACTGATTCGACGTGGTGTCGAAGATGAAGACGTTGGTCGAAGGCCAGAAGTCTTCACGTCGTTTGGATAATTACTGATGATCTTGATTGGGCTGTACACCCAAGAAGATGGAAACAGTTGGTGATCGTCCAGACGTAATTGGAGATCGATGGATATGCGGGGTACTAGGTGCCTCCGGTTTCGTTCAGACCCAGAACGGACTTGTAAATGGACTGTGTGTCTGACATTGGATTTTAGTCCGTGTGATTGATCTCTATTAAATATATATCTGCTTGGCGGCGGAGAATTTATTCTCTTGCTTAACGCCCTTCTCTGAGACGTACGAGCTCAGGGGTTATATATTGATGGATATCAAACGCATGGAGTGAATTGCCTGTGTGGCATGCCTAAGTGGCAAATGATCAAGGCTTCTGTTGAAAAGCAAAGTCTTGTGGTTGATAATCAAAGCACGGCCTTTGTGGCATAGCTTTGTGTAACGTTGATTCGCGAGCTTCACACCCGGTATGAACCAAAAACGGGAGACGGACCTCAGGGAGGGCATGCGTTTCCTTCTAGCTAAAAAAAGTGGCGTCAGTGGTTTTACACGCCCTGGCGAGTTTGACTTATGTGGTTGTTGCTGTTGCGAGGCGCCTCGGTTTGATCGGACGATCCGGGTCCGATGGAGTCATTTAGTTGGCTCACCTACGCCCCAAAGGGCGGGGAAAACGCAGTGTTCAGGCATTTTAATCCACATCGGTGGACCGGCCCTGTCGCTCCAAGGGACGATGCGTTCTGTTCCTGAGACACGGGCTAGAGCATCTCGAATCGGCTGAGGACTATCTTTTGCCTCGGTTCATAGATGGAAATCCAACTTCCAAATACGTGACATTTGCGGTTTTATTTGTAGAGCCTAGTATGGCGACATAGTGGGATGGGGCGCTCATGCCGCCTATAATTGATACTTATGATTCGAAGTTGTTTTATACACTATGCACTTATTATAGTATCAAACGATTTGTTTTCATCGTATCAAGCATTCTTTGGCTGTTATAAGGGAAAACCCTATCCTCGGCTGCGTTGCATTGTGTGATGGGACCTGGGTCTTATAACAGCTTCATTTTTCTTTATTTAGCATTGCGCTGTTGTTTTATGCACTGGTATTCTTGGGAGGAAACCCGTTCCGCGTTAGCGGCGAGGTCCCTTGGTTTACCCAACTTTAAAAATAAAGGCTAATAACTGTTTTTAGTTCTCACACCAGTCCCATGACTGACCTGGAGTTTATTGTTTTAACCTAAACTCTGGGTGCCCCTACTTTGACACAGGTAGCTAGTAGTTTTGGTTTTGCAGATTTATATTCACAGGATCCTGGTTTACAGCTGGAACGATATCCGGAAAGCTTTGTATCCGTATATCTCTTCTAGTTGTGTATTGTATTATTTTCCGCTGCTATGTAATGTATTTAAATGTAATTTAAATCTCTGATATTTCTATGTAATATTTATTCATTTTTACTCGGTATATTCTTGTAATCTGATGCATTGTTGTTATATACAATGAAATGTTCTTCTATATGCGTTCTTTTGTGGCTTGTTCTCGAACTATCCGACGCTTTCCTTTACGGGGAAGTTGAGGGTTTTTACATTAATCGAATTTAGTTTATTCGAATAGAGTTGAAATGAGTTAATCGAATTTAGTTATTCGAAGAAGTGAGTCGAATTGTAGATATTCGAAGTGAGATAATCGAATCAGAGATATTCGAAGTGAGATAATCGAATTAGAAATATTCGAAGTGAGTTGATCAAATCTAGTTATTCGACAGGAGTTAAATCGAATAAGATTTATTCGAAGAAAGGGATTATCGAATATAAGTATTCGAAAGTAAGCAAATCGAATATAAGTTATTCGAATAAGAGTTAATCCAGTAAGAGTTATTCGGTTGGAGTTATTCAAATAAGAGTTACAGATTAGAGTTAACCGAATAGGAGTAAATAAATTAGTTGTCGTTGCATTATTCGAGTTAGGAAGTAAAAGTCATATTAAAGATAATATATTTCGGATGTAGGAGATTATATCACCATTGTTATAATCACGTAAACTTGTAAAAGAAGAGGGTTCGTAAGGAAGTGTTAAAAAGTCAAAAAGGTGAACTTAGTTATTTCGAGGTTAGAAATGTTGTTCAGTTAAGGTCTGAGAGGTAGTTATACCCCAACTTGATAGACTTCGTTTTTAATTCAGAAATGGTTAACGTTCGAGAGTGAAAGTGGTTGAGTGATTTTAGTAAATAAGTATAGTGGTTTGAGTTGTCGTCGCGATGTTGATTTAAACATCTGTTTAAATCCAAGTAAAGAAGATTTTGAAATGTTTTTCAAATAGAATCAAAAACGTAATCAAATAGGAATTAGAAAATAAGGATATATATATATATATATATGATTGATTGATAGAATTTCCATTTGGAAATAATATCGTTGTTTGCACACGTATATTTCTTTGATAGTTTAATCACAAACTATCAAAGTTTTGACCATTTTAACGTTGTTAATATGGAGAGACCGGTTGGATTATTATCCGAAGAACCACTCCGTATTGGCATAAGCACTGCGAATCATATATGCCAAAGAAAATTGAAGACGGAGTAAAGTGCAAGGGCTATTGTACAAATCTTAGATAACAATGCCTAAGATGGATATACTGAATAGTGACTTGTATGGACGGACGTCTGATAGAGTATTTCCAGACGATCACATATATTGATTTCTCCAACCGTACCAAGAGTTGAAGCGGAGAAGAAAACTTCTTTTAGCTAACACATAATGTATTGTTGAGGATATCAATCGATGATTTGATGGATTTGATGATGTGGCATTCAAAGTGAATCTGGTGTGATGATAAAGCGTGGCTTCTAACCTCACATCTGGTAAATGACAGAAATCTGGTATATGTTCCTTGACTTTCCCCACGTATGTATCGCGAATCGTTATCGCTTGTATAGATGCACATGTCCTGTATATGTGCGACCCGAGTCCCGTGGCAGGGCTACTCTAGAAACACGGAACTCGGTCGGGAGCTTTCAGATATCTGCCGATGCAGATGCTAAGGTATATTTTTCTACCATTGGTTATGGTCCCACGTGATCCCTCCCTCAACTAATGAAAGGAATTCTAAGAAAATCAAGCATAATAACTGTACTTTTGCCACCCTATGCCCTACTTTCCTATTGGCCAGCCTCACCCATATCTAGATAGTGAGTATATGGTATGGTTGGAGTTCTCTGCCTTTCTGTATGCGTACTACGATTGACTTAAGATGGTAGGTGGACAACGAGTTGCTATCACAGGGAAAAAACTAGTCTCGTCGAATCACGCTAGTCCACCCTAGTCTTTAGGTTGCCTTATATTGCAACCAAGGCATACTCTTGGTTCTTCTACCGCAGACCTTAACCTCTGTGAGCCCAGGCAGATCATTTGCAACCTCACAAAGGGATACCAAGAGTACCCTCACGTACCCTCGAAGCCTCATGCTTCATAATCCAATTCGCTGCAGACGTCTTTAAGATCAGATGAATATTCGCTCCTCCTCGTGTTATACTAATGATTACTACTTAGTTTTCCTAACTAAGGTTTACCACTTAGTTACCTGAACCTTCGTTTTCTTAACTAAGGTTTAACACTTAGTCTTTTTAACTATGGTTTACTTACTTAGTTCTCTTACTCATCAAGTTGGTTAAGTGTCCTTAGTCGATTCAAGTTAACTTAACCCATCCACTTGTCATATTAAACTAGTTAAGTACTATCAGTAATTCATGTTGACTTAACCCTACTACAACCCAAGTTATATTGGTTAAGTATTTCTTAACCCTACCTATTCATACTGTATCGGTTAAGTGTTCCTCTTGACTTAACCTTGCTCCTCTGTTTAACTAACATGGTTTAATGGTTAAGTGTTCTCTCGATTAACTTAACCCTAACATCTGTTTAGTTAACATGTTCTAATGGTTAAGTATTGTCCCTTTATGTTTTAACTTAACCTTGTTCAATTATCACACTATGATGGTTAAGTGTTCAAAGTTTACTTAACCCTACCTTCTAGTCAAGTTAACATGTTATATCGGTTAAACCTTTTTCTTAACCTTACCCACTTGTCTAGTCAACATGTTATAATGGCTAAGTGTTTTCTTTAGTTACTTAACCCCTTACAAATCTTGTCTTGTTAACATGTTAAGTTGGTTAAGTGTTTTAGTTAACTTAACCCTACCATCGTCATCTAGCTTTAATTTATTCATTAAAGCACCGACCACTCACATTAGACAGGTATTGTTGCGGTTACTGGACAGCCGGTCGGTTCCGGGCAGGTTTACACTGCAACTCGGTCCAACCTCGGGTCCTTATTGGGCTTAATGCCTTAACCTCCCACATTGGATAGGTATTGTTGTGATTACTGGACAGCCGGGCGGGTCCGGGCAGATTAACATCACAACTCAATCCAACCTCGGATTACGCATATTCGTATTTTCTGATCAACATATTTATCCTCTTTGTCTATATGTAAATTGTTAACAATTTATTTTCATAGCCCACTTTCCCTCTTAAATAGATTTGGCTATATCATATTTGTCATGCCTATTAATATACTTCTATTCTAGGCCCAAGTCTTGATTTGCCTATCGCCTAACCCAACTTACAGTTTTATGCCAATTTGGATCTAGTATTCCTATTTACAGTGCATATTAAAACTAGATTTAATATTCTAGTTTACCATTTATGCCCAAACTAGATTTATTATTCTAGTTTACCATTTTTTCCTACAACTTAGTTTTCTAGCCAATACTAGATTCAATGTATCAATTTACATATTCTATAATTCATGTCAGAATTACCCAATTTGCATTTTAATAGTCAGGCTATAGTACATGTTCTAAATTATGTCAATCACACTCATGTTCATGTTCCAAACTATGCAAATTTCCAAGTTTACAACTACGTTTAAGTCAATTCCATGTTTTTTCCAAATCGCATTCCCATCGTTTGTGTAGTCTTGATTCACACTAGATTGTAGATAAATCTAGATTCATAGATAAAAGGGAATGAACCAGAATGCCATGAAAAGATAGACATAATAACTGGCATAAGATGATGATTCCTAATTCACTAATTATAGATCTAACAAATTACACTGAATAAATTGATTAAAGCATCACAGGCTTATAGATCTGATAATATTATGACATTAAAAGGGTTGAAAAATAATATAGGTTCAAGAATATGGGTAGACCTAACTTAATAGGTAAATTACCAAAATCAAGATCCAAGGACAATAGATCTAAATAGAGAGTCAAATTTAGATCTAGTACCATAGTCACAATCCTTAGGCAATACTTTCGTAGTCATGAATCATTAACGATCAGTTCACAAATGTCCTTTTCATAGTCATAGGCAATAGGTTTATAGTCATAGTATCATAGTCATGGTCATAATCGTAGGCATAAGCATATTCTTAAATTCAATAGTCATAGGCAATGAATCATGGTCAATGATCACAACAGTTCTTAATCAGATCCAAAGACATAGATAAGCACAGATTCAAACGAAATGATAAGGCATATTTCTTATATCCATTTAATTTCATGTCACAAATAGAAAAGGCATTCAAATCTAAAAAGCAACCGACTTACATTGATTGGTTTTCTAAAAAGAATAACAAGATAGCGTTGCTTGAAGACGTTGAATCTTTACTTGAATCCTAACTAGATTGAATCTCCTCTTGAAAGACTTGAACAACATATCCTCGTCTCAGACTTATGTATTATTTTATTCATTTATTTATTCATTTTCTCATAGGAAGCATAAGGACAGAATGAAATGGTATAGAGACAATGAGGCTAGAGGCTGTTTATACAGGATTAGGGTTATGAATCTGGTCAGAAAATCGGGCTAAAAGCATCAGAATGAACCCAGGTTCAAAACCGGGTTCTGGCACCAGGTCGACCCCCGGGTCGACTACCCAGTCGACCTGGTTAGGGGGGTCGACTACCTAGTCGAATCCCCAGTCGACCTGGGTCCTGGGCGGGAATTTTCCCGCCCAGCCCGCTTCTGGGTTTGAAATCGAAATTTGAATTCGAATTTCGAGCTGCTTTCGATTCTGAAAATTCCTGAAACTTCGGAGGGTCATATCTCCCTCATACGGACTCCGATTCTCGCAAACTCGGACTCATTTCCAAGCAGAATTTCGAGACAAACGCAATGGTGTAACCCGTTTCCATTAATTCTTTTTCTAACATTTAATCATACCTTAATTTGTGAAACTTAATGTTACAGAATTACGAGGTGTTACATTCTCCCCCTCTTAAAAGGATTTCGTCCCCGAAATCTTCAAGTTAGGAAGAATGTGTCCTACCATCCAGTCACCCATCTACTCGACCATTCAATCACATTCATTCATTGTCCTTAAAAAGATTTCTAATGCTTTCATGTTCATATGCATAGTGTGTGTATATGTCTTTATCTAATGCAAAATCAGGCGGTCTACTGATTCAGTTGACCTCCTTAATGCGAATTATGTCAGTGCCATGCGTCCAATCATGTATGCAAACATCCCTGGTTATGTATATACTACATGTGTGCATAGTCATATGAAACATCCATATGATGACATACCAAGTTAAATTCGTTGAGCAAATGCATATATGCGAATGCAAAATGAAAGTAACTGAGTAGTTCTCGTGCCTATTTTATGTATATGCATCCACGAGCAACAATTTGCAACCATCAATCATAACATGTTTCAAATACATGTTTACACCCACCAGCTTCTACCTAAGGATCGATGATACGTCCTAGAGGATATACCATGCAAGCTAGAAAGTATGCATTAAATTCCTAGAGAAAGAGATCAAGGATGTACCCTTAAGAAAAAGGGTATGACGCGTGTATCTAGTTTTCAGTCTTCTAAGTCGCATCTTCTTGAGCTTCACTATTCTGTACCTTATCTAATTAATGATTGCGAAGCTTCTTGACCTCCATTTCCAAAACTATCGTTGATCGGATAGCTGGCTTTCATTGTCAACTGGATACATGCGGAAGTCTATCCTGCGTTTTGGGGCAAACTCCTAACCTAATCAAAGACATCTGCGTACTCATGGACTACTCTAACGGATTGCAAATCGTTGATAAATGCATTAAGCGATTCTAGATAGCTAAGCCTAACCAATCCTTTTAGGATCACGCGAAATCTCGAGGGTAATTCCAAGGCTAGTCAAAAAGTCTAACTTTCAGAATTACTAGCCAACCAACCCATGCCTAGGATCAACTCATAGCCCATGGAACCAAAACATAAGCATTACGCTTAAACTCAACACTTAATGTGGATGTTCTCAAATCCTTACAAACCAAAGGTAAACGGGCCGAACGACCAATTGGATTTGAGACACTTATAGGATCTTCTACTATACAAGTACTAATGTGCAGAGACTCAACTATGGAAGCTGATATAAACGAATATGAAGCACTAAAATCAAAAGAGTACTAACAGGTTGATCAAAGGAAAAGCTAAACTTTTCCAACAAAGACTTTTACTATCTCTCTCTCAGGTATTCTGGTGGAGAAAGCACGCACTCGCCCTTTTGAAAATCCTGTCCCCCGTCCTTAATTATATGCCCTATTATACCATGGAAAAGATACTTCCTTTCGTCTTAGGTTTTATAATTCCTCCTTTCTTCGTGAGCCGAGTTTATATCCATGAATTAATTATCTTTGCGTTGAGCTCCCTAGCCAAACTCCCTCATCTTCATCTTTACCGTCCCTGTGTAATCATATTGACAAGTTTCTCAAAAGCTTCATCCACCGCATGGAAAACCCTTCAAAGCTTGAAAGAAAACTAGCTGCAAGTGAAACTACTATGGCTATAGTTGGAAGCCGGGCACTACTTTGCCCTTCGATAGGTATCGTAGTCTTATCAAGCCTACGGAACCGTGCCGTGATGAGGTTACCTCTCGGAAAGCCAAGAGCCCCGAAGACCCAAGAAAGAAGGGGACAAGAATTCAAACAGAATATTAGAAGATAATGCGCATGGCTTTGGGGAATATGCCTTTATAACAAATCATTTCTTTTGAAAATGCTTCTTTTAAAACCATTTGAAAATAATTTTCCAAATCTTTTATCTGAACTGTTAACCTTCAGCTCTGATACCAAGTGTAACACTCCACATCCGTTAGTGTCACTCTCAAAGGGAATGCACTAATTTCTGTGGAGCATTATAGGTAAAAGATGCAGATAAATTAAAAGACATACAAATTTAAAACGGCGGAAAATAAAACTTTACTTTATTGATAAAGTGATTTGCACAACATTTGTTTTTCAATATCAGAGTATCTGTCTTACATAAAATAAAGAAGCATAAAATAACATTTATATTCCCCAATGTAGCATGAGCCAGCCATAGCAATGGAAGAGCGAATCCAAGCAAATCTTTGACTAATCTCCATGTTGGGAAAGAGTAACGGTCCAATCTAGTATGAACAATACTATTCCCTCCTTTACAACCTGGGGGGGAAGACGAAAGAAAAGAAGATGAAAGAAAAACAGAGTCAGACATAAATCCTGGTAAGTTCAGTAACTTTCAGCATGTGAACAAGGAAAAGCAACACGACATGAATTAACCGAATATAAGATAATACCATGATGATAAGGCTAACAAGATAACATAAGATTAATGTAAGACATGTTAAGGCAAGATAAGATATGCTTCACCCTGTTATTCTGGTTTCTATATCTCTGGACCACCTAACTAGTGTCTCAACTAGTATTGATAATGTGATCCCAATCCCCAAAATTTTGGTTGTTTTCAGGTGTACATCTTTTAGTTATTTACCTAGATCTAATCTAGGGTTTTTCTATCAAGTGCTTCCTAGATTCAACTAGGGTTTACACGACTTATCTAATACTTCTCGGATTCAGGATTTATGCCACCTAGGTCCAACTAGGGATTATGCTACCTGTCGAACGATGCCCTCTAGTCTAGGATGCACTACCTAGAGTGGTATATGTTCCTAGACTTTCCCCACGTATGTATCGCGAATCGTTATCGTTTGTCTAGATGCACATGTCCTGTAAATGTGCGACCCGAGTCCCGTGGCAGGGCTACTCTAGAAACACGGAACTCGGTTGGGAGCTTTCAAATATCTGCCGATGCAGATGCTAAGATCTGTTTTTCTACCAGTGGTAATGGTCCACGTGACCCCTTCCTCAACTAATGAAAGGCAATCCAAGAAAATCAAGCACGAGAACTGTACTTTTGCCACCCTATGCCCTACTTTCCTATTGGCCAGCCTCACCCATATCTAAATAGCGAGTATATGGTCTGTTGGGAGTTCTCTTCCTTTCCGTATGCGTACTACGATTGACTGAAGATGGTAGGTAGACGACGAGTTACTATCACAGGGCAAAAACTCGTCTTGCCGAATCACTCTGGTCCACCCTAGTCTTTATGTTGCCTTATATTGCAACCAAGGCATACTCTTGGTTCTTCTACCGCAGACCTTAACCTCTTTGAGCCCAGGCGGATCATCTGCAACCTCACAAAGGGATACCAAGAGTACCCTCACGCCCCCTCGAAGCCTCGGGATTCGTAATCCAATTCGTTGGAGCCTTCTTTAAGATCAGATGAATATTCGCTCCTCCTCGTGTTATACTAAGGATTACTACTTAGTTTTCCTAACTAAGGTTTACCACTTAGTTTCCTGAACCGTCGTTTTCTTAACTAAGGTTTACCACTTAGTCTTTTTAACTAAGGTTTACTTACTTAGTTCTCTTACTCATCAAGTTGGTTAAGTGTCCTTAGTCGATTCAAGTTAACTTAACCCATCCACTTGTCATATTAATCTGGTTAAGTACTATCAGTAATTCATGTTGACTTAACCCTACTACAACCCAAGTTATATTGGTTAAGTGTTTCTTATTTCTTAACCCTACCTGTTCATACTGTATCGGTTAAGTGTTCCTCTTAACTTAACCTTGCTCCTCTGTTTAACTAACACGGTTTAATGGTTAAGTGTTCTCTCGATTAACTTAACCCTAACATCTATTTAGTTAACATGTTATAATGGTTAAGTATTGTCCCTTTATGTTTTAACTTAACCTTGTTCAATTATCACATTATGATGGTTAAGTGTTCAAAGTTTACTTAACCCTACCTTCTAGTCTAGTTAACATGTTATAACAGTTAAACCTTTTTCTTACCCTTACCCACTTGTCTAGTCAACATGTTATAATGGCTAAGTGTTTTCTTTAGTTACTTAAACCCTTACAAATCTTGTCTTGTTAACATGTTAAGTTGGTTAAGTGTTTTAGTTAACTTAACACTACCATCCTCATCTAGATTTAATTTATTCATTAAAGCACCGACCACTCACATTAGACCGGTATTGTTGCGGTTACTGGACAGCCGGTCGGTTCCGGGCAGGTTTACACAATGCAACACAAATCGGAGGATAGAGTTTTACCTTATAATGGCCAAATATGCTTGATACGATCAAAACAAATCATTTGATATTATTGCTAGTGTTTATATGTTTTCAAAAACAATTTGAATCTTAACTATCAATCATAGACGGCATTAATGCCCCATACCACTATGTCGCCATATATAGGTATATAATCAAAACTGCACAATATCGTTTTTGGAAATTGGATTTCCGCCATGAACCGAGGCCAGGGATCGTCCTCACCGATTCGAGATGCTATAGCCCGCCCCTCAGGCAAGGGCGCAGACAAGCCTTGGATCTTCAGGGCCGGTCCATCGATGTGGATTAAAACTCCTGAACATTGCGTTTCCCCGCCCTTTGGGGCTTAGGTGAGCCAACGAATGACTCCATCGGCCCCGGATCGACCGATATAATCGAGGTACCTCGCAATAGCAACAACCACACAGGTGAAAGTAATATAAATGTCAGGGCTGGTAGGTCACTGACACAACCATAGCTAGAAGGAAACGCATGCCCTCCCAGATGTCCTCTCCCGTTTCTGGTCCACACCGGGGTGTGAGGCTCACGAAACAACGATAAACACAAAGCAATGCCACATAGGCGGTGCTTTGATCATCAACCACAAAGCTCTGCTTTTCAACAAAAGCTTTGATCACTGCATCCCAGCATGCCACATAGGCAATTCACGCCATGCAACTGATGTATATCAATCACAAAGAACGAAGTCCAATGTCAGACACACAGTCCATTTACTAGTCCGTTCTGGGTCTGAACGAAACCGAAGGCACTCAATACCTCGCATATCCGTACGATCAACAAGTACGTCCGGACGGCTACTACTTCAGCCCCTTCAAGGTAGCTACTCCCTTCATGAGCATCAGTAGCACCCCTCAATTCGACGTGCAGATCTTCGGTCTTGCACCGTCTTCAAATCTTCGACTTTCATTCGTCGATCAATTATTTGAAATGAGAATTAACTCGGCCTTTTCAAATAATTCATGTATATTTAATATTTCGAATCAATTCATTTCAATGGTTAAATTATTCGACAACAATTATTTTGTTCTCTATTGTAATTTTCACGCCAAACACATTCAACCATCAAATCTCTAACAAACCGAGCAAATGCAATTTATTTTCCTTCCATATCGTTTATAATATTTTATCACTATTTATCGCTATTTTCATTTATTTAAAACAAGCCAATTCATTCAAACGATGCTTCAGGCCATAACGCGGCCGTGGCGCTGTTTTTCTTCAGATTTGATTTACACATATATGAAAATATAACCATTGGATCTTCAAAAATTTTATATCTTTAGAAAGATCCTTTCAAAACGAATTCAACGGTTTCTGTTTTGGGAAAATCCGACGGTCGGATCTCCCGGTACAATCGTTTAAGGTTTCGATTTCAAATATTGAACTGCAGCATCGTTATTCGATTTATTTTAATTATAATTACATATATATAATCATAATCGATTCTGGCGCTGTTTTTCTTCAGATTTGAATTAAACATTCCAGACAATCCAACCGTTGGATCTTCACAAAGTTGGTGCCATTGGAAAGATATTTCCAAGGCGAACCCAATGGTTGCAGTTTCAGGAAAATCTGATGGTCGGATCTCCCGCAATATTCACTTGGAATCACGGTTTCAAAATATGAACTGCAGCTTCGTTATTCGATATATTATAATTCTATATATTTCTATATAGTTCATTCTTCAATTTCAAAACCGTTTTCAGTTCGCACTATCGATAAAAATGATATTTTTATCCAACAGATGTTTATTTCTACACGTCACCATTTTCCACAGTTCATGTATATAGTAAAAATGTGATTTTTATTGGAAAACAATTTATTTCAAAACAAGATTATTTTATATAGTTCAAATAGATGATAAAAGTGTGATTTTTAATATAAAACAATTTATTTCAAAACCCGATTATTTTATATAGTTCAAACAGATGATAAAAATGTGATTTTTAATATAAAACAATTTATTTCAAAACACGATAATTTTATATACATGAATTTCTATTCAACAAATGAATATAGTTTCAACAAATGAAAATGAATCAAACAAAGAAAGATTTTAGGAAATTTCGGCAGCATAACGGCAGGGTAGTTAAAACCGGGACCGTATCGATGTACGGCTCCTCGCTATACCTTAAAACCTTGCGATTTTTGACAATGGGGATTCATGCATCTAATTCGCACGCAGGTGGCATGTTTTATTTTCATTTACACAACTTATTCTATTTTTGTTTTCAACCACAAATGGGTATTTTTCAACCATAATCAATTATTCACATCATTCACCAAATTTCACATCAACCAAATAATCCAAACCACAGCACAACCAATAAATATCGTCCATGGTCTTTGGACGAGGGGAGTATATATATATATTCGTATATAAATATATTTCAATTCACTTCAACACAATTCAATAAAATATCATTGAATATATAATATTTACAACGCATATATAACTTATACATCAAACATACAACTTATACAACGCTTATACATGAGATGTACAACGCTTATATAAATCATACATCAACTATATAATTTATACATCGTTGTTTTCCATCGTTTATAAATTAGATATCTCACATTGGGTTCCACTCCACCAAAAATTTCAGAAGGCTCAGAAAAATATGCGGTCTCTTCTAAAATGTAGAAGACGTCCTCACGAGTCCACTGTCTCTTGTTCCACTGAATTTCGTCAACCAACGAAAAAGATATGATTCTTACAGTGAAATCAATAATGGTAGCGCTTTAAACTGCTATAATATAATTTCATCCGTTACCTCACCACGATCTTCAAAACTAGGTTTTCACTTTTCGATCCAATGGTGCAGCGGATCGACGATCGGGTTGTACCATGGCCTGGAGCGTGGAAAGGCGCGCCCAACGGCGGTAGGGGCCCCACTTCGATCGAGGATGGCGGTCGCGGCGGAGGGAGGAAGCGGCGAACTTCCCGGGCTCATAACTCCTCACACACTACTCGAAAAAATCCAAACCTTGTATGCATTTAAAGAGGGTTCGAAGCTCTTCAAAATCCCCCAAAGAAGCACTTGATTTTATTGAGTGATCAGAGAGAAAGGGAGGAGAGAAGATTGGTGGTGGTTTCTGCTGCGCGATTAGTGGATCAGGGAGAGAGAAAGCGGCGTGGAAGAAAGTGATTGGTCCAGGCCCCTTTTTTATTTATATATTTTTAAAATCCGAAAATACCCCTTTTCACACACGAACTCCAATCCAAACCCAACGACTGACATACCCTGCGTTTTATCCCCATTCCGAACACAACGGGATATGTTTCGTAGGCCCATTCGAATGTTTCAGTTAGTTTTTCTTCAAATTAAAATATAAAACATTCAATATTTAATTTGAACGTACATTTTAATTTTCCAGGGCCACAAACTGATTCGGAAAATTCTAGAAAAATAAATCTAGCTTTGTTTTGACGACACGGTCCCAACAAAACTAGTTTCGTCGAATTCTGAGACCGTTTGTAAAATGGCCCTTTTCTGGTCGATCCAATTTAACTATAAATGACCAAAACACATTTTCCTTTGCCACGCTCACATACTAGCTTCATAAATTATGAAATTTGAAACCTAGTAATAATCTGTCATCCCGGATCCAACAAAAGCGGTTTCGTCGAATTCCGAGGTCGTATGCAAAATGTCTATTTTTCAAGGGTGATATATATATATATATATATACATATATTAAAATATATATAAATTCCACAGCGACCTTTCTAAAAATTCATTTGGCCATAACTTTTGATTTCTGCTATGAAATCTCGATTTTTCACATTAGTTAGAAAGATATTCACTAACATATTTAAATATTTTTGGTTTCGCTGAAATCTGATTTATTTTGCATCCTGCACATTCAGCCAAAGTTTGAATTCAAATTTTCAAACTACAGGGTCGTCCAGGCCTTGTTTTATAATTAAAATAAAGTTTTATATTCTAACTTCGATTCAAACCTATTTTTCATCACTATTATTTAAAATATTCATTTTAAATATTTAAAATTCACTATTTTAGCCAATTTAAAATTTTTAAACGGGTTCAGACTTTCCGGGTTGTTACAATCTCCCCGACTTAAAACTTTTCGTCCCGAAAAGGAACAAAGTCGAAAGTGGTTTGATTAATCAACTCTACGTTCAATCTGGCTTTTATTCTCCAACTTTTCAGTTTCTGAGAATTTTCAAATTCTTCAAAAATTTGGCTAACACCCGGAATATTCGAAAAATTTCACCATAACCTCCTTTGTTCGGGGAGGGTTTGGAAATTTATTGGGCCGCATTAGGTACCCAATAAATCCTATAAAGCATACACATATTTATAGTGATATATTCTGGTGTTTACAGGGGAGCGTGTATAGATAATAACTCCAGAGAATAAATTCTCGTCACCCTGTCTAAGCCTGAGGGAGTGTGTATTTAAAATGCTCCAGAGGATAAATCCTCGTCACCTTGTCCCGTGTGGCAAATAAATAGTCCATGTGCCGTATCTAATAACTAGAGAGACGTGATTATTGTCAACTCCAGACCCGTGTGGTTTTTTTTATTAATCTGGCAATTTACCTTTACAATTTAAATAGTCCATTTCAGTCATCAGTTCAACCTGTAATATATAGTCATCGCCATACAAGCTTCTCGCTCATATGGTAAATCTTCAACCTCGTCAATAAAAGCTCCAAATGCTTATGTGGTATATGATGAAGTATGCCTATCTTCAAGAAGTATGCCATATAGTGTAGTTCAAAATTAATTGTTACTATCCTATGGCGACACTTATTAATTACACACAGAATAACTAGCACTCCGCAACCAATGGCATTCACAGGAGTTGATATAATAATAAAAGTGCGCAGCCAACTCATTAAGGTTTGCCTATTTGTTGGGCATGCAAATAAAATCTTTACTCAACAGCTAATCCATTTACCTGTTTAAACATATACAATGCACATGTATATATTTTTAATTAATTCTCTAATCAGTTCAGTGTGTGATTTATTCGAACATTCTCTTATAGATTTAATTAACTATCGTTCTAATAATTGAATCAATCAAATCCACAATCACACAACACAAACAACAAACAATTTGTTTTTAAATTTTCAAAAATATATATCTTTTATATATGTTCAAAAATCATATTTCTAAAACCAGACTATAAATATAATCACAAATACGTTATTTATAAACATATTATTCTTGACTCGTTCTGGGGCACTTCTGACCCCATTTCTAACGAGTTATTCTGATTCTGCTATACTCATACTAGGATATTACTGATCCTATCTGTATTGGGTTATTCGTCCCAGAACACTACTGGTTCTAGTTCTGACGAGCTCGTTCACATGTTATATTCCAGGCTTAACCAAAGCTCTGATACCACGTTTGTGACGACCACAAGGGACATGTACGGTAAGAGCCCACTGTTCACCACCAAACCACATAGTGAGAACCCCCCATCATGACTGCAACAAGTACTGGTATGAGAAATCTACTTAACACATTTTACAATATGGAAAATCATAGGACCACGCCACTTTCGCGGAACGGGCTTACTCCTGTGATTGCCAGTGCTTTAAAACAAGTAAATCATTTAAACATCGCTATGCTTTTTATAAAGAGGAAGCCATTATAAGACTCAGGTCCCATCACACAATGCAACACAAACCAGAGGATAGAGTTTTACCTTATAATGGCAAAATATGCTTGATACGATCAAAACAAATCATTTGATATTATTGCTAGTGTTCATATGTTTTCAAAAACAATTTGAATCATAACTATCAATCATAGATGACATTAATGCCCCCATACCACTATGTCGCCATATATAGGTATACAATCAAAATCACACAATGTCGTATTTGGAAATTGGATTTCCACCATGAATCGAGGCCAGGGATCGTCCTCACCGATTCGAGACGCACTAGCCCGCCCCTCAGGCAAGGGCGCAGACAAGCCTTGGATCGTCTGGGCCGGTCCACCAATGTGGATTAAAACTCCTGAACACTGCGTTTCCCTTCCCTTTGGGGCGTAGGTGAGCCAACGAATGACTCCATCGGCCCCGGATCGACCAATATAATCGAGGTACCTCGCAACAGCAACAACCACACAGGTGAAAGTAATATAAATGTCAGGGCTGGTAAGTCACTGACACCACCCTAGCTAGAAGGAAACGCATGCCCTCCCTGATGTCCGCTCCCGTTTCTGGTCCATACCTGGGTGTGAGGCTCGCGAAACAACGATAAACAGAAAGCAATGCCACACAGCCGGTGCTTTGATCATCAACCACAAAGCTCTGCTTTTCAACAAAAGCTTTGATCACTGCATCTCAGCATGCCACATAGGCAATTCACGCCATGCAATTGACGTATATCAATCACACAGAATGAAGTCCAATGTCAGACACACAGTCCATTTACTAGTCCGTTTTGGGTCTGAACGAAACCGGAGGCACTCAATACCTAACATACCCGTACGATCAACAAGTACGTCCGGACGGCTACTACTTCTGCCCCTTCAAGGTAGCCACTCCCATCATGAGCATCAGTAGCACCCCTCCATTCGACGTGCAGATCTTCGGTCTTGCACCGTCTTCAAATCTTCGACTTTCACTCGTTGATCAATTATTTGAAATGAGAATTAACTCGGCCTTTTCAAATAATTCACGTATATTTAATATCTCAAATCAATTCATTTCAATGGTTAAATTATTCGACAACAATTATTTTGTTCTCTATTGTAATTTTCACGCCAAACACATTCAACCATCAAATCTCTAACAAACCGAGCAAATGCAGTTTATTTTCCTTCCATATCGTTTATAATATTTTATCACTATTTATCGCTATTTTCATTTACTTAAAACTAGCCAATTCATTCAAACGACGCTTCAGGCCATAACGCGACCGTGGCATGGTTTTTCTTCAGATTTGATTTACACATATCTGAAAATCTAACCGTTGGATCTTCACGAATTTTATATCTTTAGAAAGATCTTTTCAAACTGAATCCAACGGTTTCCGTTTTGGGAAAATATGACGGTCGGATATCCCGGTAAAATCGTTTAAAGTTTCGATTTCAAATATCGAAATGCAGCATCGTTATTCGATTTATTTTAATTATAATTATATATATATAATCATAATCGATCCTGGCGCTGTTTTTCTTCAGATTTGAATTAAACATTCCAGACAATCCAACCGTTGGATCTTCACAAAGTTGATGCCATTGGAAAGATATTTCCAAGGTGAACCCAATGGTTGCAGTTTCAGGAAAATCCGATGGTCGGATCTCCCGCAATATTCACTTAGAATCACGGTTTCAAAATACGAACTACAACTTCGTTATTCGATATATTATAATTCTATATATTTCTATATAGTTCATTCTTCAATTTTAAAACCGTTTTCACTTCGCTCTATCGATAAAAATGAAATTTTTATCCAACAGATGTTTATTTCTACACATCACCATTTTCCACAGTTCATGTATATAGTAAAAATGTGATTTTTATTGTAAAACAATTAATTTCAAAACACGATTATTTTATATAGTTCAAACAGATGATAAAAATGTGATTTTTAATATAAAACAATTTATTTCATAACCCGATTATTTTATATAGTTCAAACAGATGATAAAAATGTGATTTTTAATATAAAACAATTTATTTCAAAACACGATTATTTTATATACATGAATTTATATTCAACAAATGAATATAGTTTCAACAAATGAAAATGAATCAAACACAGAAAGATTTCAGGAAATTTCGGCAGCATAACGGCAGGGTAGTTAAAACCGGGAGCGTATCGATGTATGACTCCTCGCTCTACCTTAAAACCTTGCGGTTTTTGACAATGGGGATTCATGCATCTAATTCGCACGCAGGCGGCATGTTTTATTTTCATTTCCGCAACCTATTCTATTTTTGTTTTCAACCACAAATGGGTATTTTTCAGCCACAATCAATCATTCACATCATTCACCAAATTTCACATCAACCAAATAATCCAAACCACAACACAACCAATAAATATCGTCCATGGTCTTTGGACGAGGGGAGTATATATATATATATATATATATTTATTCGTATATAAATATATTTCAATTCACTTCAACACAATTCAATATCATTTCATTGCATATATAATTTTTACAACGCATATATAACTTATACATCGAACATACAACTTATACAACGCTTATACATGAGATGTACAACGCATATATAACTCATACATCAACTATATAATTTATACATCATTGTTTTCCATCGTTTATAAATTAGATATCTCACATTGGGTTCCACTCCACCAAAAATTTCAGAAGGCTCAGAAAAATATGCGGTCTCTTCTAAAATGTAGAAGACGTCCTCACGAGCCCACTGTCTTTTGTTTCACTGAATTTCATCAACAAACAAAAAATATATGATTTTTACAGTGAAATCAATAATGGTAGCGCTTTAAACTCCTATAATATAGTTTCATCCGTTACCTCACCACGATCTTTAAAACTAGGTTTTCAATTTTCGATCCAATGGTGCAGCGGATCGACGATCGGGTTGTACCACGACCTGGAGCGTGGAAAGGCGCGCCCAACAGTGGTAGGGGACCCACTTCGATCGAGGATGGCGATCGCGGTGGAGGGGGGAAGCGGCGAACTTCCCGGGCTCGTAACTCCTCACACACTACTCGAAAAAATCCAAACCTTGTATGGATTTAAAGAGGGTTCGAAGCTCTTTAAAATCCCCCAAAGAAGCACCTGATTTTATTGAGTGATCAGAGAGAAAGGGAGGAGAGAAGATTCGAGGTGGTTTCCGCTGCGCGATTGGTGGATCCGGGAGAGAGAAAGCGGCGTGGAAGAAAGTGATTGGTACAGGCCCCTTTTTTATTTATATATTTTTAAAATCCGAAAATACCCCTTTTCACACACGAGCTCCAATCCAAACCCAACGACCGTCATCTCTAGCGTTTTACCCCCATTCCGAACACAATGGGATATGTTTCGTAGGCCCATTCGAATGCTTCAGTCAGTTTTTCTTCAAATTAAAATATAAAACATTCAATATTTAATTTGAACGTACATTTCAATTTGCCTAGGCCACAAACTGAATCGGAAAATTCCATTAAAATAAATCTAGCTTTGTTTTGATGACACGGTCCCAACAAAACTAGTTTCGCCGAATTCTGAGACCGTTTGTAAAATGGCCCTTTTCTACTCGATCAAATTTAACTGTAAATGACCAAAACACATTTTCCTTTGCCACGCTCACATACTAGCTTCATAAATTATGAAATTTGAAACCTAGCGATAATCTGACATCCCGGATCCAACAAAAGTGGTTTCGTTGAATTCCGAGGTCGTATGCAAAATTTCTATTTTTCAAGGGCGATATATATATTAAAATATATATGAATTCCACATCGACCTTTCTGAAAATTCATTAAGCCATAACTTTTGATTTCTGCTATGAAATCTTGATTTTTCAGATTCGTTAGAAAGATATTCACGAACAGATTTAAATATTTTTGGTTTCGCTGAAATCCAATTTATTTTGCATCCTGCACACTCAGCCAAAGTTTGAATCCAAATTTTCAAACTACATGGTCGTCCAGGCCTTGTTTTATAATTAAAATAAAGTTTTATATTCTAACTTCGATTCAAACCTATTTTTCATCACTATTATTTAAAATTCACTATTTTAGCCAATTAAAATTTTTTAAACTGGTTCAGATTTTCCGGGTTGTTATACCTTGGGTCCTTATTTGGATTAATGCCTTAACCTCCCACATTGTATAGGTATTGTTGTGATTACTGGACAGCCGGGCAGGTCCAGGCAGATTTACATCACAACTCAATCCAACCTCGGGTTAAGCATATTCGTATTTTTTGATCTACATATTTATCCTCTTTATCTATATGTAAATTGTTAACTATTTATTTTCATAGCCCACTTTCCCTCTTAAATAGATTTGGCCTATATCATATTTGTCATGCCTATTAATATACTTCTATTCTAGGCCCAAGTCTTGATTTGCCTATCGCCTAACCCAACTTACAGTTTTATGCCAATTTGGATCTAGTATTCCTATTTACAGTGCATATTAAAACTAGATTTAATATTCTAGTTTACAATTTACGACCAAACTAGATTTATTATTCTAGTTTACCATTTTGGCCTACAACTTAGTTTTCTAGCCAATACTAGGTTCAATGTATCAATTTACATATTCTACAATTCATGTCAGAATTACCCAATTTGCATTTTAATAGTCAGGCTATAGTACATGTTCTAAATTATGTCAATCACACTCATGTTCATGTTCCAAACTACGCAAATTTCCAAGTTTACAACTACGTTTAAGTCAATTTCATGTTTTGCCCAAATCGCATTCCCATCGTTTGTGTAGTCGTGATTCACCCTAGATTGTAGATAAATCTAGATTCGTAGATAAAAGGGAATGAACCAGAATGCCATGAAAAGATAGACATAATAACTGGCATAAGATGATGATTCCTAATTCACTAATTACAGATCTAACAAATTACACTGAATAAATTGATTAAAGCATCACAGGCTTATAGATCTGATAATATTATGACATGAAAAGGGTTGAAAAATAATATAGGTTCAAGAATATGGGTAGACATAACATAATAGGTAAATTCCCAAAATCAAGATCGAAGGACAATAGGTCTGAATAGAGAGTCAAATTTAGATCTAGTTCCATAGTCACAATCCTTAGGCAATACTTTCATAGTCATGAATCATAGACGATTAGTTCACAAATGTCCTTGTCATAGTCATAGGCAATAGGTTCATAGTCATAGTTTCATAGTCATGGTCATAATCGTAGGAATAAGCATATTCTTAAGTTCAATAGTCATAGGCAATGAATCATGGTCATTGATCACAACAGTTCTTAATCAGATCCAAAGACATAGATAAGCACAGATTCAAACGAAATGATAAGGCATATTTCTTATATCCATTTAATTTCAGGTCACAAATAGAAAAGGCGTTCAAATCTAAAAAGTAACTGATTTACATTGATCGGTTTTCTAAAAAGAATAACAAGATAGCGTTGCTTGAAGCTGTAGAATCTTTACTTGAATCCTAACTAGATTTGAATCTCCTCTTGAAAAACTTGAACATCATATCCTCGTCTCAGACTTATGTATTATTTTATTCATTTATTTTTTCATTTTCTCAGAGGCAGCATAAGGACATAATGAAAATGGTGTAGAGAGAATGAGGCTAGAGGCTGTTTATATAGGATTAGGGTTATGAATCTGGTCAGTAAATCGGGCTAAAAGCATCAGAATGAACCCAGGTTCAAAACCGGGTTCTGGTCGACTACCCAGTCGACTCCCCAGTCGACCTGGGTCCTGGGAGGGAATTTTCCCGCCCAGCCCGCTTCTGAGTTTGAATTCGAAATTTGAATTCGAATTTAGAGCTGTTTCGATTCTGAAAATTCCTGAAACTTCGGAGGGTCATATCTCCCTCATACGGACTCCGATTCTCGCAAACTCGGACTCGTTTCCAAGCAGAATTTCGAGTCGAACGCAATGGCGTAACCCATTTCCCTTAATTCTTTTTATAAAATTTAATTATACCTTAATTTGTGAAACTTAATGTTATAGAATTACGGGGTGTTACAAGTTTCGGACGGGATTGGATGCTATCAGATTTTTGTTTAATTTTAAAGGCTGTTTAAAATTAGACAGAACAATGAGCGATCGCTAATCGACAAACAAAGGTGAGTTAATTCCATACATTTCTGAAATACTAGGATGTGCCAAATTCGTATAATTAAATTTAATTGGTTGATTGAATGCTTTGGATGCCTATGGTTGCTTTAATGGTTGACGTTAACTATATTATCGTCGTTTAAAATATTTCTATATGCTGATATGAAATATCACAATGATCTGTGTTGCAGGGAAGAACAGGTAGGAGGAATCAAATCTGTTCCTCGAATATTTAGTATGTTGTTATTTCATATTTTATATGAACTATTTGAAAACCGTTGACTTTAAAACCATGTTGGTTGTTTATTTTGGTTGAGCTTTAAATCAATATATATTATCGATTTAGGAATAAATAGTAGATGGCCATGATCTACGCCGTTTTATAAAGATCGATGCGCCGTCAGGTGAATCGCTAGAAATAAAGTATGGAATTTATTTTATTACTGAATATAGATTTTTAATTAGATTATTTAAATGAAGTTCTAAAAAGGAAAAAAAACAACCACATCTATACATTGATTAGTTTAACCAAATTCTGCCGTGTGTGAAGCACGTGCTTATTAAGTGATTTGTAACCAATTATATTTAGCTAATTCAAGTGACCAGAAGTAACGTAACAATTACAATAGTTTTACATTGATATTAATTTTAAAAAAATCAAAGTGAAAATAATTATTTAGATTAATTAATTATTAATTAATTTAAATGGCAAGATCGATAATGATTGACTAGCAAGTTAATCGTGTTTGGAGTTGAACAAGTTAACGGCGTTAACTGAAATTGTTTATTTAATTAGTTCACTAATTTAATGAGGATAGTTAATGGTAAACCAAACCATGTTTTATTAGATAAAAGGTTGAAGGACGATTATAATCAAATGGGATTATTTAAATTAATTAGTTTTGTGATTAATTTAAATGGGAATATAAATTAAGACTTGATTAACGAGATAACCATATTAGGGGTTGACTAAGTTAACTGTGTTGAATAAAATGGATTTATTAAATTAATTTATATTTATGTACTGGAGATGATAATTAAGTAAGTAAAACATATTTTTAAAATGTGAAATTGGATTACCATTCAACAATAATCAAATTGGAAATATTGGGAATAAAAAGGAAATAAAAAGGGGCTTTATGGTATGTAATGATATCCCTACAATTAGAGAAATAAAAAGGGGATTGGTGGAAGTATAACGGTATTTTCAAAGTATTGAACTGAGATTTAAGTGGGTTTATTCTAAAAGGATGAGTGGTGATTTTGGTGTTCAAATAACGAAGCCAAAGAAGATATCGTAATTATTGTTTTACGAATAATAAGTTGAATCGATAAGATAATAAGAAGAGTTACAGCAATATTATGAAATGTTAGTTAAAGGTTAAACTGGACATCATTTTAAGATATTTTCTAGGTATATAAGTAAAAGTGTTTGAGTATAATTATAAATTAAACAAAAATATTATTTTTGAGTATTTCAATTGATAGATTATTTTTAAATGGCCAAGTGATGCTGTGTTATTTTGATAGTTAAATAACCGACTATCAAAATCTGACCCAACGTTATTGGTATGGAAAGACCGGGATCGAATTTTCATTCGAAAACCATTCCGACCAATAAATACGAATACATCGAAGATGCTCATCGAGATGGAGCAAAGTGAAGACCGTAAGGACTCATGAGCGGAAGAACTATTGTTAAACACCTCTGGCTGATCCCAGAGTTAACGATGATTCTGTCGTGATTAAAATCTACGGATTGCAAGGACTACTCGCTACTGATCTATAGGGTGATTAATAGGATGCGGTAAGAGGGTGCCTTCGGTTCATCCTGCTCCTAGATGACGTGTATGGACGATGTGAATGGTGGCCAGATGTTTCAAAAGTCATTTATAACCTCAAGCCTCACAACTGGGAAATGACAGAAATCGGGCAGGCAGCATGGCTATGTGGGTCGCACCAACTAGGGTGTATTGTCACGACCTAGAGAATATTCATATTTGTTACTTCTTTTCATTTTTGTATCTCCCGGGAACTACGGTGGTCGCGAAAAAAGCCATGAGGTGACAATATATTCGACACACTCAAGAGAAATGAGTGGTCGGTCATGTGTGGGCCGGGTAGCAAGACGTTCTTGTTGAACCCAGCGTATTCATCTCTAGAGATACACTATCGGCAGGTGGTCCCATACCTTGTCATAGTTGGAAATCCAATCTCCAATAAGCGCCCGCGTTTTTAATTGTATATTATATATGTGGAGCGTGAGATGCAAGCATTCTGCTAGATTCTGTTTACTTGTATTAGACACTATTATAATATCAGAAGGAGATATTGATTTCAAAATGTCTTGGGTTATAGTAAGGTAAAAACCGACCATGTTTATGTGTGGGCTGGTGTTACGACCCAATCCCCATAACACAAAGGCAAGGGTAATCTTTGGAATATAACACATAAACAGATAACAGAAGAACAGAAATAAATAAATACACTAGATAATGTAAAACAGAATATACTGGATAAATATAAACATCAGAGTTACGCAGTATATAGGACCATACTTAGAACAAATACAGTTCAGCAATACATAAATGTCTACAACAGAAACAAATATAATATGTACAACAGATGCTGAACAGCATAAAAAGAGATAAATGATAGAATCCATCTTCAGCTCCAGCTATCCAGAAAGAGCTTGCTAAAATCTGAATACAAGGCTGCCCATGTAGAAATTGGGGCACCCGAGTTTGCAAGTGAAACAAACTACGAGTCAGTCATGGGACTGGTATGAGAAATCTACTTAACATCTTTTACAATATGGCAAATCAAAGGACCACGCCACTTTCGCGGAACGGGTTTACCCCAGTGATTGCCAGTGCTTTAAAACAAGTAAATCTATTTAACATCGTAATGCCTTTTATATAAATGAAGCCATTATAAGACTCAAGTCCCATCACACAATGCAACACAAACCAGAGGATAGAGTTTATCTTATAATGGCCAAAATATGCTTGATACGAGATAAACAAATCATTTGATATTATTGCTAGTGTTTATATGTTTCAAAAACAATTTGAATCATAACTATAAATCATCGATGGCATGGGTACCATATATCATGTCGCCATATATATATACAATCAAAACCGCACGATGTCGTATTTGGAAATTGGATTTCCGTCATGAACCGAGGTAAGGGATCGTCCTCACCGCTTCGAGACGCTCTAGCCTGCCCCTCAGGAACAGCCGCAACTGCACCTTGGATCATCAGGGCCGGTCCACCGATGTGGATTATTATGCCTGAACATTGCGTTTCCCCTCCTTTTGTGGCGTAAATGAGCCAACGAATGACTCCATCGGTCCTGGATCGACCGATATATCCGAGGCGCCTCGCAACAGCAACAACCACACAGGTGAAAGTAATATAAATGTCAGGGCTGGTAGGTCATTGACACCACCCTAGCTAGAAATAAACGCAGGTCCTCCCTGATGTCCTCTCCCGTTTCTGGCTCATACCGGGGTGTGAGGTTCGCGAAACAACGATAAACACAAAGCTATGCCACATAGGCGGTGCTTTGATCATCAACCACAAAGCTCCTCTTTTCAACAAAAGCTTGTATCACAGCATCTCTGTATGCCACGTTGCCAATATACAACGTCAGACACACGTACATTTACAAGTCCGTTCTGGGTTTGAACGAAACTGGGGGATTGTTATTCATCACTCATCTGTACAATCAACATGTACGTCCAGACGGCTACTACTTCAGCCCCTTCAAGGTAGCTACTCCAGTCCTGAGCATCAGTAGCACCCCTCCATTCGACGTGAAGATCATCGGTCTTGCACCGTCTTCATATCTTCGACTTTCAATCGTCGATCAATTATTTGAAATGAGAATTAACTCGGCCTTTTCAAATAATTCACGTATATTTAATATTTCAAATCAATTCATTTCAATTGGTTAAATTATTCGACATTATTAATTAAGTTCATTAATTGTAATTTTCATGCCAAACACATTCAACCATCAAACATCAAATAAACTGGGTAAATTCGGTTTATTTCCATTCCATATCGTTTATAATATTTTATCATGGTGTATCGTTATTTTTATTTATTTAAAAATAGCCAATTCATTCAAAATGACGCTTCAGGCCATAACGCGGCTGTGGCGCTGTTTTTCTTCAGATTTGATTTACACATATCTGAAAATCTAACCGTTGGATCTTTACAAATTTTATACCATTAGAAAGACCTTTTCAAAACGAATCCAATGGTTTCAGTTTAGGGAAAATCCGACGGTCGGATCTCCCGCAATAATCATTTGAAGTTTCGATTTCAAATATCGAACTACGTCATCGCTATTCGATTTATTTTAATTAATTATATATATATATATATATATATATATATATATATATAAATCAACTCTTCGATTTCAAAATCATATTCATTTCATACATTTGATAAAAATGATATTTTTATCCAACAGATATTTATTTCAACACATTATTATTTTTAACAATTCATATATATAATAAAAATGTGATTTTTATTTTAAACAATTTTTTTCAAAACAAGATTATTTTATATATATGAATTTCTATTTCACACATGAATATAGTTTCAACAAATGAAAATAAATCAAACACAGAAAGATTTCAGGAAATTTCTGCAGCATAACGACAGGGTAGTTAAAACCGGGACCGTATCGCTGTACGGCTCCTCGCTGTACCTTAAAACCTTGCGGTTCTTAACAACGGGGATTTCATCCATCTAATTCGCACGTAGGTGAGCATGTTTTTTTTTAATTTCCACAACCTATTCTAATTTTGTTTTCATCCACAAATGGGTATTTTTCAACCACAATCAATTATTCTCATCCACAAACATTTCTATCAACCATTCGCATTATTCACCAAATTTCACATTAACCAAATAATCCAAAAAATTTAACAACCAATAAATATCGTCCATGGTCTGTGGATGATGGGGGTATATATATATATATATATATATTCATATATATATATATATATATATATATATATATATTCATATATAAATTTTTTCAATTCACTTCAATTCATTTCAATGTCATTTTATTGCATATATAATTTTTACAACGCATATATTACTTACACATAGAACATACAACTTATACAATGCTTATTCATGAGGTGTACAATGCTTATATAACTCATACATCAAGTATATAATTTATACATCATCATTTCCATATCGTTTATAATATAGAAATCTCACATTGGGTTCCACTCCACCAAAAATTGTAGAAGGCCCAGAAAAATATGCGGTCTCTTTTAAAATGTAGAAGACGTCCTCACGATCCCAACGTCTCTTGTTTCACTGAATTTCGATCACACATGAAAAAGATACGATTTTTAGAAGTTTTCAACACTTAAAAGTGTTTAAATCAGGTCAAATAAACAAAACCAGCACCTTTCTGCATTCGTTCAAAACTAGGGATCGATTTTCACACAAATCCGTGTAGTTGTTGGACGATAGGAAGATGCAGCGTCGTAGGGGGCGTGCGGCGCACGTGCGCCTGAAGTGGGGTCCACTTCGCCAGAATTGGCCTCGGCGGCGCTGGAAAGGCGGTGACTTCCCGTGGTTGATTCAGCCTCCACACTCCACGATAATATCTCCAACAGGTATGGACTTAAAGAGGAGAGTTAGAGCTTCAAAATGGATCAAGAATCCCGCGATTTCATTGAGTGGTTGTAGAGAAATTGAAGAGAGAAGTTCTGTGGTGATTTCCATCATGCGCGAGGGGCTTACGGGGAGAGAGACGATGAATTGTCGAATTTTGATTGGCCCGCCCCTTATATTTTAATTTTTAATATTTTTAAATCCGAAAATACCTCCTTTCTCATACGAACTCCTAATCAAACCCAAGGACTGTCGTCCCTAGCTAAATACCCCCATTCCGAACACAATGGGATATGTTTCGAAGACCCATTCGAATGTTTCAGTCAGTTTTCCTTCAAATTAAAATATAAAACATTCAATATTTGATTTGAACATACATTTCAATTTGCCGGGGCCACACACTAATTCTAAAAATCCCCGAAAAATAAATCTAGCCATGTTTTGACTATACGGTCTCAACAAAACTAGTTTCGTCGAATTCTGAGATCATTAGAAAAATGGCCATTTTCTGGTCGATCCAATTTAACTATAATTGACTAAAACAAATTTTCCTTCGCCACGCTCACATATTAACTTCAGAAATTATGAAATTTGAAACCTAGCAATAATTTGACATCCCGGATCCAACAAAATTGGTTTTGTCGAATTCTGAGGTCGTATGCAAAATGTCTATTTTCAAGGGCTATATATTCTCTACAGCGACCTTTCTGAAAATTCATTTGGCCATAACTTTTGATTCCCGCTATGAAACTTCGATTTTTCAGATTTGTTAGAAAGATATTCACTAACAGATTTAAATATTTTTGGTTTCACTCAAATCCGTTTTATATTGCACCCGGTACAGTCAGTTAAAGTTTGAATTCAATTTTTGAAACTTCAGCGCCTTTTCAGGCCATGTTTATAATTACAATTAAAAATATATTTATTTTCAAACATCGATTCAAACCTACTTTTCATCGTTATTATTTAAAATATTTATTTTAAATAATTAAAATCCACTATTTTAGCCAATTTAAAATTTTTAAACTGGTTCAGATTTTTCGGGTTGTTACAATCTCCCCCACTTAAAACTTTTCGTCCCCGAAAAGGAACAAAGTTGAAAGTGGTTTGATTAACCAACTCTACTTTCAATCTGGCTTCCATTCTTCAACTTTTCAGTTTCTAAGAATTTTCAAATTCTTCAAAAATTTGGCTAACACCCTAAATTTTCGAAAAATTTCGCCATAACCTCCTTTGTACGGGGAGGGGTTTGGAAATTTATTGGGCCGTATTAGGTACCCAATAAATCCTCATAAGCATACATATATTAATAGTGATATATTCTGGTGTTTACAGGGGAGCGTGTATAGATAATAACTCCAGAGAATAAATTCTCGTCACCCAGTCTAAGCCTGAGGGAGTGTGTATTTTTAATTACTCCAGAGAATAAATTCTCGTCACCTCGTCCCGTGTGGAAAATAAATAATCCGTGTGCTGTATCTAATAACTAGAGAGATGTGATTATTGTCAACTCCAAACCCGTGTGGGGTTTTTATTAATCTAGCAATTTACCGTTAAAATTTTATATGGTCCATATCAGTCATCAGTTCAACCTGTAAAATATAGTCATCGCCACACAAGCCTCTCGCTCGTATGGTAAATCTTCAACCTCGTCACACAAGCTCCAAATGCTTATGTGGTATATGGTGAAGTATGCCTATCTCCAAGAAATATGCCATGTAGTGTAGTTCAAAATTAATTGTTAATATCCTATGGCAGCATTTATTAATTACACACAGAATAACCAACACTCCGCATCCAATGGCATTCACAGGAGTTGATATAATAATAAAAATGCGCATCCAACTCATTAAGGTTTACCTATTTGTCGGGCACGCAAATAAAATCTTTACTCAACAGCTAATCAATTTACCTGTTCAAATATACATAATGCACATGTATATATTTCTATATATTCTCTAGTCAGTTCTATGTGTGATTTATTCGAATAAATCCTGCCATTCATCCTCTTATTGATTTAATTAACTATCATTTTAATAATTTAATCAACCAAATCCACAATCACACAACACAAACATCAATCAATTTATTTTTAACTTTTCACAAATATATTAGTTAATTCATATATTCTCTTAAAATCATTCAGATTGTATAATTAAAATTTTACATCCATGAAAAGAAAACAACGTCCAAGTAGAGAACATAATGGAAATTGCAAAGTATGGTAAATGTACCTTGCACCCGAGTCAATCAGAGATATCTACCCTGCACCTAGGGTAGGCTTTCTTAATGCTTTCCTCTGTTTCCCAAGTATAGTCTCGCGGATCTCCACTCGATTGCACATTGACTAAGTGAACCCTTTTGTTCCTCGGCTCTTTGGTTTTTCAATTAGATGCGGGGCAAAACAAGAAAGTTCATTGAATCTCTTATGATATTCGGGAATATTCATATCTCCTTGTATCAGATAGTAAAACTCATCATATAACTGCTCAGTTGCTTCTGGAGGAATAAATCTTTTACTGAAAATTTCTTTAAATCTATCCCAGGTGATATCACCTTCTGGATTATCTTTAATAGTCGAATCCCACCAGAACAAAGCTTCGTCTTTGAGTGCCCAAGATGCCACTAATCTTTTCTAGTCATCCCTAGCTGGAGACGCTCAAGAATTCTTTCAGCAGAACGCATCCAATCCTGGGTTTGACTAATGGATTCATTTCCGAAGAATGGTACTCCACCCAGATTTCGATACTTCTTTAATAGAGCTTCTAGATCTGGTTCTACATTCCTCCTGTTTCTGACACCCATTTTCTAGTACTTCTGCAAATAGCAGGTCAAGTGTCTGGTCAACAGAAAAGATAATTAAAAGCATAGAAACAGATACTTGAATGTAAGTGTGTCTATCGAGGTGTATTTCATTCTGCTATCTCATACTAGGATATAACTGATCCTATCTATAATGAGTTACTCGCCCTAGAACACCCCTGGTTCTATTTCTGACGAGCTCATTCAAATGTTATATTCCGGGCTTAACCAAAGCTCTGATACCACGTTTGTTACGACCCAAACCCCGTAACACAAAGGCAAGGGTAATCTTTGGAATATAACACATAAACAGATAACAGCAGAACAAAAATAAATAAATACACTAGATAATGTACAATAGAATATACTGGATAAATATAAACATCAGAGTTACACAGTATACAGGATCATACTTAGAACAAATACAACTCAACTATACATAAATGTATACAGCGGGAACAAACATAATATGTACAACAGGAGCTGAACAACATAAAAAGAGATAAATGATAGAATCCATCTTCAGCTCCAGCTATCCAGAAAGAGCCTGCTAAAACCTGAATACAAGGCTGCCCATGTAGAAATAGGGGCACCCGAGTTTGCAAGTGAAACAAACTACAGGTCAGTCATGGGACTGGTATGAGAAATCTACTTAACATCTTTTACAATATGGAAAATCAAAGTACCACGCCACTTTCGCGGAACGGGTTTACCATAGTGATTGCCAGTGCTTTAAAACAAGTAAATCTTTTTAACATCGCAATTCCTTTTATAAAAATGAAGCCATTATAAGACTCGGGTCCCATCACACAATGCAACACAAACCGGAGGATAGAGTTTTATCTTATAATGGCCAAAATATTCTTGATACGAGCAAAACAAATCATTAGATATTATTGCTAGTGTTTTATGTTTCAAAAACAATTTGAATCATAACCATAAATCGTAGACGGCATGGGTACCATATATCATGTCGCCATATATATATATATATATATATATATATATATATATATACAATCAAATCCGCACGATGTCGCATTTGGAAATTAGATTTTCGTCATGAACCGAGGTAAGGGATCGTCCTCACCGCTTCGAGACGCTCTAGCCCGCCCCTCAGGAACAGCAGCAACTACACCTTGGATTGTCAGGGCCGGTTCATCGACGCAGATTATTATGCCTGAACACTGCGTTTCCCCGCCCTTTGCGGCGTAAATGAGCCAACGAATGATTCCATCGGTCCCGGATCGAACGATATATCCGAGGCACCTCGTAACAACAACAACCACACAGGTGAAAGTAATATAAATGTCAGGGCTGGTAGGTCACTGACACCACCCTAGCTAGAAAGAAACGTAGGTCCTCCCTGATGTCCTCTCCCGTTTATGGCTCATACCGGGGGGTAAGGCTCGCGAAACAATGATAAACACAAAGCTACGCCACACAGGCGGTGCTTTGATCATCAACCACAAAGCTCTGCTTTTCAACAAAAGCTTTGATCACAGCATCTCTGTATGCCACGTTGCCAATATGCAACATCAGATACACGTCCATTTACAAGTCCGTTCTGGGTCTGAACGAAACCGGAGGATCTTTAATCCTCGCTCATCCGTACAATCAACATGTACGTCCAGACGGCTACTACTTCAGCCCCTTCAAGGTAGCTACTCCTGTCCTGAGCATCAGTAGCACCCCTCCATTCGACGTGAAGATCATCGGTTTTGCACCGTCTTCATATCTTCGACTTTCAATCGTCGATAAATTATTTGAAATGAGAATTAACTCGGCCTTTTCAAATAATTCACGTATATTTAATATTTCAAATCAATTGATTAAATTATTCGACATCATTAATTAAGTTCATTAATTGTAATTTTCACGCCAAACACATTCAACCATCAAACATCTAATAAACCAGGTAAATTAGGTTTACTTCCATTCCATATCATTTATAATATTTTATCATGGTTTATCGCTATTTTTATTTATTTAAAAATTGCCAATTCATTCAAAACGACGCTTCAAACCATAACGCGGTCGTGGCGCTGATTTTCTTTAGATTTGATTTACGCATATCTGAAAATCTAACCGTTGGATCTTTAAAAAATTTATACCATTAGAAAGATCTTTTCAAAACGAATCCAACGGTTTCAGTTTTGGGAAAAATCCAACGGTCCGATCTCCCGCAATAATCATTTGATGTTTCGATTTCAAATATCGAACTACAGCATCGATATTCGATTTATTTTAATTATATATATATATATATATTATATAAAATACATTCTTCGATTTCAAAATCATATTCATTTCATACATTTGATAAAAATGATATTTTTATCCAATAGATATTTATTTCAACACATTACTATTTTTAACAATTCATATATATAATAAAAATGTGATTTTTATTGTAAACAATTTATTTCAAAACACGATTATTTTATATATATTTATGAACTTCTATTCCACACATGAATATAGTTTCAACAAATGAAAATAAATCAAACACAGAAAGATTTCAGGAAATTTCGGCAGCATAACGGCAGGGTAGTTAAAACGGGGACCGTATCGGTGTATGGCTCCTCGCTGTACCTTAAAACCTTGTGGTTTTTGACAATGGGGATTTCACGCATCTAATTCGCACGCAGGCGAGCATGTTTTTCTTTAATTTCCACAACCTATTCTAATTTTGTTTTCATCCACAAATGGGTATTTTTCAACCACAATCAATCATTCTCATCCACAAACAATTCTATCAACCATTCGCATTATTCACCAAATTTCACATCAACCAAATAATCCAAACAATATCACAACCAATAAATATCGTCCATTGTCTGTGGACGAGGGGAGTATATATATATTCGTATATAAATATTTTTCAATTCACTTCAATTCATTTCAATGTCATTTTATTGCATATATAATTTTTACAATGCATATATAACTTACACATAGAACATACAACTTATACAATGCTTATTCATGAGGTGTACAATGCTTATATAACTCATACATCAAGTATATAATTTATACATCATCATTTCCATATCGTTTGTAACATAGAAATCTCACATTGGGTTCCACCCCACCAAAAATTATAGAAGGCCCAGAAAAATATGCGGTCTCTTCTAAAATGTAGAAGACATCCTCACGATCCTGGCGTCTCTTGTTTCACTGAATTTCAATCACACATGAAAAAGATACGATTTTTAGAAGTTTGCAACACTTAAAAGTGTTTAAATTAGTTCAAATAAACAAAACCCGCACCTTTCAGCATTCGTTCAAAACTAGGGATCGATTTTCATGCAAATCCAGGTAGTGGTTGGACGATCTGAAGATGCAGCGTCGTAGGGGGGTGTGCGGCGCACGTGCACCTGAAGTGGGGTCCACTTCGGTGGCCAGAATCGGCCTCAGCGGCGCTGGAAGTGCGGCGACTTCCCGGGGTTGATTCAGCCTCCACACTCCATGATAATATCTCCAACAGGTATGGATTTAAAGAGGAAAGTTAGAGCTTCAAAATGGATCAAGAATCCCGCGATTTCATTGAGTGGTTGCGGAGAAATTGAAGAGAGAAGTTCTGAGGTGATTTCCGTCGTGCGCGAGGGGCTTATGGGGAGAGAGACGATGAATTGTCGAATTGTGATTGGCCCGCCCCTTATATTTTAATTTTTAATATTTTTAAATCCGAAAATACCCCCTTTCTCATATGAACTCCTAATCAAACCCAACGACTATCGTCCCTAGCTAAATACCCCCATTCCGAACACAATTGGATATATTTTGAAGGCCCATTCGAATGTTTCAGTCAGTTTTTCTTCAAATTAAAATATAAAACATTCAATATTTGATTTGAACATACATTTCAATTTGTCGGGGCCACACACTAATTCTAAAAATCCCCGAAAAATAAATCTAGCTATGTTTTGACAATACGGTCTCAACAAAACTAGTTTCGTCGAATTCCTAGACCGTTAGAAAAATGGCCATTTTCTGGTCGATCCAATTTAACTATAATTGACCAAAAAAACATTTTCCTTCGCTACGCTCACATATTAACTTCAAAAATTATGAAATTTGAAACCTAGCAATAATTTGACATCCCGGATATAACAAAAATTGTTTCGTCGAATTCTGAGGTTGTATGCAAAATGTCTATTTTCAAGGGCTATATATTCTCTATAGGGGCCTTTCTGAAAATTCATTTGGCCATAACTTTTGATTCCCGCTATGAAACTTTGATTTTTCAGATTCGTTAGAAAGATATTCACTAACAGATTTAAATATTTTTGGTTTTACTCAAATCCGTTTTTTTGCACCCGATACAGTTAGTTAAAGTTTGAATTCAATTTTTGAAACTGCAGCGCCTTTTCAGGCCATGTTTATAATTAAAATTAATTATATTTATATTCAAACATAGATTCAAACCTACTTTTCATCGTTATTATTTAAAATATTTATTTTAAATATTTAAAATCCACTATTTTAGCCAGTTTAAAAATTTTAAACTGGTTCAGATTTTTCGGGTTGTTACAGCTTGTCTTACTATTATCCTTTTCTTTCAAAAGGATTTCAAAGTTAAACAAGTTGGTTGCTGTACGAATTTATCACTGAAAGTATTCCAGACTAATCCGGGTGAATTTTGTTTTAAATCAAATGTGCTCGGGTCAGAACGAGTATATTTATCAGGATAGGTATCGCTTGGAGCTTCAGAAGAGGAATTGAAGTCGAGACGTATTCCATATATACACTGGTACTAGTTTATTTCCGCTGTGTGTTGTATGGATCTGAATGTATACTCTGATGTTTTAAGATACGGTTCTTTTATAAATTATTATTGATTATTATATTTTATCCATTCTGCTGTGACACTCTGATCTACTTATTCTTCTATTCTAATATTTCTTTCTTTCCTCTCTCATCCTCTAACTTCTTTCTATTAGCTTTCTGGGTTTTCGGTACTTAAGTTTAGACATGGGGCGTGTTAGTGTCTGGATTCGAGCGTCGGATACCCGGGTGGCTACAAATAATCCAACTAGTCTGTCCATATTAACAACGTTAAAATGGTCAAAGCTTTGGTAGTCGGTGATTTAACTATCAAATGAAAAATGTCCGTGTACACACAACGATCTTATTTCCAAATGGAATTATCGATCAAATCATCAAACATATATATGTATATATATTCATATTTCCCTATTTTCTATATTAAGAAAATATATGTTATTAACTCTGGAAAACATTCCCATTGCATATTTACATATCAATATTCTTCCACATCTATCAGACTCTAACTATAAACTAGTAAGAGAACAACTTCCAAGTATAAACCTCGAAGGCCGAAACCAACATCAGATCGATACTCAAAAAGTCGTTCAACTCAACAAATTTCCAGTCAATTTCTAATTCTGCTTAACTCTATTTCTTTAACTCCACTTGATTAACTTCTTATCAACACGATCATTTTAAATCTGCTAATTATTTGCTTTTAAATCATCGTTCACTTTAAAACGTATATCTCCCATGATTTTATTTATAAAATTCCTTTTTGTTTATAATATTCAATTTTAAGTTCGTTTCATTATCGAATTCTATATATATCGATTTCTAGTTATCAAATCTTCTTAAAAATATTCTAACTCCTTAAATTTTCAGAAAAAATCGCCATAACCTTCTTTGTACCGGGAGCATCGGGAAAATCCCCAAACCGCCACACATGCCTCTCTATTCAATAATAAAATCAAAAATCTAAGCGGCTTGCCGATACGGCGTATAAAATCTCATATTAAAATTAAATACATACCTTTTTGTCGAGCACTGTAATTATATCTCTTCTGATACTTTATTCCAAACCTATCTCATGTATATTCATACATTTCTAATTCAGTTCAACTTAATCCAATCGTTTTAACTAAATTCGTTAATTGATTTGCTAATTAACTGTTTTGCCCATTTCAGCTTTTTTTTTTGAATATAACATGTTCAAAAATATTTCAACTTACTTATAAATTAATCCAATTCCACTTTTCAAACTCAGGTTTCATATTCGATTTGAATATGAATTCACAAATTTAATTTACTTATTCAAAGTTGAATTCAAATCTTAAACTTAATTAACTAATTTTCCTTTATTTATAAACACCGTTTATATACTTGTTTATATATTTTTAAACAAGTCTTAATTTCAAATCCCTTTGAAATTGAAATTCTCCTTTTGAAAAAAATAAATTCCCCTTTACAAATACACACTCGTATTTACATTTCCCAAATTATCTAAGTGATAATTTTTCCCATTTCATTTATAGATACCATTTATTAATTCACTTCCATTTCCTGTATTATTCAATTTATAAACACTATTTTATAAATTTCAATACTTCAGTTTCCATTCGAATTTCAAATTTCTATTTTTAGAAAAATAGAATTTTCCTTTAATATCTCAAATATCCTTTCCACGATATTTTTATAAATAAACACTTAGGCCCAGTGATATTTAAACACACAAACAACCAATTATTTATAATAGGTTTTCTAACACATCATATATGACAGTATATATGCAAATAAATAAACTAACAGATAATATATTTTTTTGAGGAATCTAGTTGGATTCCTCCAACTTGTTTTCATGTATACACAGACATTAGTCAACATAGTAATACCCATCCTGCTTCGAGGCAGGATATTGCGGTATGAAGGTCATCCACTAATATATATTTGTGGGGAGCATAGGGAAATCATCAGCTATGAAACTACGGGCATCCGCTAATGATACTGCGGGAATCATCCAACCACCAAACCAATATATATATAATAGCCAAGCCTAAATAACTAATATATATTTTTTAATACCCCACGTCCGTTAGTGTCACACACAAAGGGAATGCACTAAGTTCTATGGAGCATTTTTTGGGTAAAAGATGCCGATAAATTACAAGACAGACAGAAATTAAACAACGGAAAATAAAACTTTGCTTTATTGATAAAATAGTTTGTACAAAGATTTCTTTACCAGGTCGACTACATAGTCGACCTGGGGGTCGACCCCCCCCCCCTGTTTTTCCAGCTTTCTGCACCAGATTCGTTTCTCTATCTATGGACGCCCTTCTGACCAGATTCGTTGACTGTTACACTATATAAACAGCCCTGGTCTTCTTCTCTATTCACAATTCTCCTCTACCCTTATGCTGCAAAGATTCTTGGTGAAACATGGCCTTTTCCTCTCCTCTTAACTAAATAAATAATATATATAAAATAAAACATGACGAGGAGATGCTGCTCAAAAGACTTTCAAGAAGAAGAGATTCATGTTAGGATTCAAAAGGAGGTTCAAACGACTTCAACGAATGTTTTTCTACGAATCTTAGCAACGCCATCTTTCTTTTCTAATCTAAATCTCTGTAAGTCGGTTATTTGTAGATTTGAACGTTTTTCTTTGTTCGTGACATGAAATTAAAGGAATAAAAGAATATGCCAATTCTCTCTCTCTCTCTCTCTGTTCGAATCAGTGCCTATACTCTCGAACCTAATTAAGAACTGTTATGATTCAAGGACAAATAAGACCGTGACTATGAAATTATGGACCTTAAAACCATATGCCTATGACTATGAACATTTGCCTATGACTATGGACATTGCCTACGACTATGGACATTGCCTATGACTATGAACATTGCCTATGACTGCGACTATGACTATGAGGATTACTTTCTTGACAAAACTTATGCCTTTGATTAACATAAAATATTGCCTATGTCATAACAAGGACATCTGTGATTAAACACCTATGATTCATGACGAGGAAAGTATTGCTTAAGTTCTGTGATTATGAGATTGGGTCTAAACCCGATTATTTATTCTACCTGTCCTTGGTTTTATTTGGTTTTAGACTATGGGAATTTACCTATTAAGTTAGGTCTACCCATGTTCTTGAACCGGCGTCTCTATTTTGTCTATCCTTGGTTTTAGACTACGGGAATTTACCTATTAAATTAGGTCTACCCATGTTCTTGAACCGACGTCGTTATTCAACCATTTTTATGCCAGTAGTATGTCTATCTTTTGCATATCATCTTTGGTTCATTCCCTATTTTCTACGAACCTAGCTTTATTTATATTCTAGAATGAATCACGATTATACGAATGGTGGGAATGCGGTTTGGGCAAAATATGAAATTTACTTAAACGTAGTTTAACTTGGAAATTGGCATAAATTGGGAACATGTATTATGGCATGTTCATAGAAATGCAAATTGGATAAATTTGACATGAATTATAAGATGTGTAATTTGAATCTAGTATCGACATGTAAATCTAGCATTTACATAAATAGTGAACTAGAGTAATAAGTTTGGAATTAGAATGTTGAATCGGAATTGGATTAGCTAATTTGGCATAGTAAGTATATTGGCACAAATGTGAAATTGGCCATAATTTGGAATAACTGTCAGGTTTAGCAAAATCATGGTTAGTGACACTTAATTTGGTATAGTCCACATACCAAAAAGCATAAATATGGTATAGAGAGGAGAATGGGCCATAAGAATAAATGTTGACGATTCACATTAAAAGAGTAATTAGGAAATAAGTAAATTAGGATTAATTTATTATAGGATTTGTCCTAAATGAGGAAATGTTAATTTAGAAAAATTAAAGGTTTATTAACGACAACTCTTTTAATAACCCGCCAGAAAGTTCTAGGGTGACAAAGAGGATAGTGTCTAGGCTTGGGTTTGGAAAATACAAGTTTCCTGCTCCCCCTGGCTATCCCTAACTGATCCGACGAACGGGATGGTTACTTTCAAAACCTGATTTGAAAATTAGTCAAAACCCTTGAACTAGAAAACACGAAAAGGCCTAACCCGAGGTTAGACTGAGTTGCGATGTAAATTTGCCCGGAACCAATCGGCACATCCAGTAATTGCAACAATATCTGTCTAATGTGAGTGCTCGTGGCTTTAATCTATTAAATTAAAGCTAGAACAAGAATGGTAGGGTTAAGTTCACTAAGACACTTAACCAATCCAAATTGACGGGATAGAGAACTAAGTAAACCTTAGTTAAGAAAACAACGATTCTGGAAACTAAGTGGTAAATCTTAGTTAATAAAACTAAGTAGTAATTCTTAGTATAACACGAGTAGGAGCGAACGTCCGTATGATTAAAAAGAAGGCTCCAACGAATTGGGTTACTGAAACACCCCACCTCCGTTAGGGTCACTCTCAAAGGGAATGCCCTAATTTTGGTGGAGGTTTATAAGTACAAGTCACAGATATATAAGACAGATATAAGAACACATATTTGTCCAACAGCGGAAGAACAACAAACTTTATTTCAAAAAGTCAAATACGTGTTACAACAACATCCTTTCCAAAAACATAACATAACACTTTCATAATCTGTCTTGAGTACATTATTTAAAGAAGCATAAATAAAACATAGATAAACTGCAAAAGCCCCTTAGTGGATTGTCCAAAGCCATGTTCAAAACAGGAAAGTCCAAGCAATACATTTCTCTTCTTCAAGCTGGATGTTGAGGCTGGTCAAGCTGCTGTGTTCCCTCCCTGAGGACCTGGGGGGGGGGGGGAAACGGAAGAAAGAAGACGAAAGAAAAATAGAGTCAGACATAAAGACTGAGTAAGTCTATTACTACTTTGTCTATGAATAAAGAACTGGGTATGATAAGTAAAACAGGAAGTGGGCAAACACTATGAACTTGGTTAAGTTACCTAGGGTCGAACATACCATCGTACCCCATGTTAATCTCTGAACCCATATAAACTAGTTTCCAATTTGCACCCCATAATCAGGGTGAGGTGATCCATTCAATGATGATCGGCTCCTACTCGCATAGTTACATGTGTCTTACGGCCCCCGATGTCTGTAGTTACCTATGCTGGTCCCACCATGGGGTGTATCAAGTCCCATAGTGGCAACCCGACACAACTTTAGAGTGCAAAGGTATGCTACTGGTGTCCAGTGCTTTATTTTTCTGCGCCGGAGTGCGTGCACGCCCGCACACCGTTAGAACCTACACTGCTACACCACCGCCGTCGATTTGACCTCTTACAATCAGCCCAGTAATCGTGCCCCACCCTGCCTAGTTTCAGGGTATCCTGATACACCTTTTAGGGTTACTGCTGAAAAGGGTCCCCCGTTACTAGGTTTTCTATCTCTAGCCAACATGCTAAATTGGTTAAGTGTTTTCTAACCTAACCCCCACCAGTCCGTTTAGTTTAGCATGTTCCATTTTGATTAAGTCTTAGTCCACTTAATCCTAACAATCCTGACTCAGCCTTAATTGTCTTATTAAGGCCCTGACCTCTCACATTAGACAGGTATTGTTGTGGCTGCCTGTTGCCGGTTGGTTCCGGGCAGTCTTACGCCACAACTCAGTCTAACCTCGGGTCCTTGCTGGGCTCCATGTTTAACCTCCCACATTGGATAGGTATTGTTGTGACTACTGGACAGCCGGGCGGTTCCGGGCAGGTTTACATCACAACTCAATCCAACCTCGGGTTAAACACATCGTCTTTTCTACATTTACATATTTTGTCATTCTTCTTTATTTCTTATATGTAAATATTTGCGGCCCATTATTATGTTAATGGTGTAAAGGTTACACCAACCATGGGCCCAACCCATACTTGGCTTTGGGCCCTTCTATTTCATATTTTCATTCATTAATTAATTTTTAACCCAACGTTATTTTCCCCCGTTTTACACGTCCGTTTATATATATTGGGCTTAGCCTTTTAAAGCCCAATTTTGCCATGCGAAAAGGGGAGGCTTATGGCGTATACACAAAGAGGGGAAAGTGAGCGCATGAACTTGCATATGACGTTGGAAAATACATAATAGAAATTGGTGTACTTGCATAGTGGTAACATAGGTGACATGAATCAAAGCATGGGAACTTGCATAGGTTTAACTACAACATGAACCTATATTCTTATTTAGGCATAATGTCAAACATAAGCATGGCACAAAATACTTCTAGCATAAACATGGCATAATGTCAAACATAAGCATGGCATAAAATACTTCTAGCATAGGCATGACATATGGTCAAACATAAGCATGGCATAAATACTTCTAGCATGAACATAGCATAATTCAACTTAATCATGATTTAAGCCTAATCACATAACGGTGGTATAAACATACTTATGCATAAATATTCCTAAACATGGTGTTTGCTTTAACTTGCAAAAAGGGATTTTTGAGTCTAACTTAGCCATGTCTCACATATGTCATCATATAATTCTTGTAAACAAGATAGACTTAATCATAGATTTCAATTATGCCAAATATCATTCATAGCCTAGCCATATTCATAAGTTTTGCAAAAGCATGACTTAATATATGGATTATGGTGTCAAAATTCCAACATAGTTTCATATGAACTATAACAACCAAACTTGTCTCAATTACTTGCAAAATGATTTATGCACAAAAATATACATCATGACGACATAATAACAAAGCCCCAAACTTGCATAAATTTCACTCAACTACATACATGTAGCTTCAACATAGATTACATAATTTGCGCAATATTCCAAACGTATATTTGCATAGAACTACCGCATGTAGTTCTTTATAATGAATAACATAATTTTGCACAAATATGAATTACTTTCATTGCCACAATTCAAGCATACACATCAACACAATTGTTCATTAATACCAAAGTAATACTCTACTTACAATGGTTGCGGCGAATTCTCTAATTAAGAGACACGATTCCTTTGTTGAATTGATTAGCTTTAGGTTGCTTTGAATTGCTTTAGGCCTTAGAACTTTCTCCCTAATCCTCTCTTTAGTTGGCGGCTATTCTTTGTCGTTCCTCAGCAACATGGCGGCTATGTTCTTAATTTGAATGAATAGATTAGGGTTTAGTCTAGGGTTGTTTATATAGAGGTTAGGAATTGATTAGGACCCTTGATGTTGCTAGGTTAGATCATAACCATTCATTAGGAAGAGAGACCAATAAAAACCCGCCACCTAGCCCTAATGACAAAGCAGACCACAGAAATTCGACCAAACACAGACCTAGCCAGCCAGGTTGACTGGGCTCGACCAGGTCGACACCCCTGTCGACAGGGCTGTCGACAGCCCTGTCGACATGGGTAGCCCAGGTCGACAGCCCAGTCGACCTGGGTGGCCTAGGCGGGTGTTTATCCGCCCTGGCCCACTGGGCCCGACTTCGGAATATTTAATTATTTTAATCTGTTTGAATTTTAAATTTAATTCAAAACTTCCGAAGGCCATATCTTCTTCATACGGACTCCGTTTCTCGAAAACTCAGACTCTATTTCGCGTATTTTTCCGAGACGAACGCAATGGCGTATCCCGTTTCCCTTAGTTCTTTGATTTCAGATTAATTATACTTTAATTTGCTAATTTCACAGTTATAGAATTTTCGGGGTGTTACAGTTACGAAGCCCGAGGCTTCGTGGGGACGTGAGGGTACTCTTGGTATCCCTCTGTGAGGCTGCAGATGATCCGCCTGGGCCCACAGAGGTTAAGGTCTGCGTAGAAGAACTAGGGGTATGCCTTGGTTGTAATACATGGCAACCTAAAGACTAGGATGGACCGGCGTGATTCGGCGAGCAAACGGTAGCCCTGTGATAGTGACTCGTCGTCTACCATCCATCTTGAGTCAATCGAGATACGTGAAGTTTGGGGAAACGGAAGAAAAAGAGGCATAATAAAACGGGTCAGTCATAAAGACTGAGTAAGTCCTAGTGACTTTCGGCATAAAAATAGATAAATATAACATGGCATGAATAAACTGAAAGTAAACATAAGCATGATGACAAGGTAGGCAAGATAAACTAAGATAACAAGATAAACTATGATAACAATATAAACTAAGGTAACAAGATAAACTTCGGCACGATGGAACAAGTATAACGTCCCATAATTCCTATCAAGTATCCCACCACATGGTTTCTATCAAGAAAAAAATCGCAAGGTTTCTAAGCTTTACCATTAAAACGATATCTATTTGCTCTGCACCACCTAACTAGCATCCTCATAATTGTCTTACATGGAATGATCTATACTCCTACTAGTATCCCAACTAGTGTCCTGTGTAACAAGGATCCGTACCCCCTACTAGTGTCCCAACTAGTAGCCTGTGTTATATGATAATTACAACGTGATCCCAATCCCCGTAATTATGGTAGCCTTCAGGTGTACATCGATTTTAAGGATTCCACCTCGATCACCCCAATGGCCATATATATATATTCGATGCACCATTACTACCTTATCGATCGGCTCCCTAATTGACCTAGTTCTCGTTTGTGTCACGCGGCCCCCTACTTGTAGATACCTGTGCTGGTGGCAACCCTGACACAATCAAGATGCACAACTTTATACCTACTGATGCCCAATGGCTAAATTTTCTGCGCCGAAGTGTGTGCACGCCCGCACTCCGTTAGAACCTGCGCTGCTGCACCAACCGCCCCTAATTTGACCTCTTATAATCAGCCCAGTAATCGTGCCCAACCCTGCCTAGCTCAGGGTTCCGTTGATACCTAATGTGGGTTACTACTGAAATGGGTCCTCGTTACTAGGTTTTTCTAATGGTTAAGTCTGTGGGCCTATATTCTCTGATATTACCCACCAACCCCGATGTGTACTTAACCCCGCTACTGGTTCAAGCATGTGTATTTAATGGTTAAGTGTATGTGGGCCTATATTTACTAATATTACCCACCAACCCGATATGTACTTAACCCTTCTACTCGTTATGTTACCATGGTTAAGTGTTTACCTTAGTTAACTTAACCTTTCTCGCTTATTATGTTTGATTGGATAAGTGTGGTTTATTAACTTAACCCCGTTCGTCTATCTGGTTACATTGGTTAAGAATTTTCTTGTTAACTTAACCCCATGTGTTACTTAACCCTACCACGCCTCACATCAGATTGGTTATGTGCATGTTAACTTAACCCCATCCACTAGTCATATTATAATGGTTAAGTGTTATCAACTTATTCAAGTTAACTTTACCCACCCGCTTGTCCTGTTATGTTGGTTAAGTGTTACTACTTAACCGCAACCACTTGTCTAATTAACCCATCGTATTGGTTAAGTGTTCTCATTAATTTAAACTGAGACGACCCGATTTCCCGTTCTCACGGAAACAAGGTTATCTTTGGAATATAACACAGAAACATATAATAGCAGAACAGAATTAAATAAATACACCAGAATGAACAACAAAATATACTGGATAAAAGTAATCATCAGAGTTACACAGTATACAGGATCTTACTTAGTACAAATACAGTTCAGCTATACATAAATGTCTACAGCGGAAATAAACAAAATATGTACAATAGGAGCTGAACAGCATAAAAAGAAATAAATGATAGAATCCATCTTCAGCTCCAGCTATCCAGAAAGAACCAGCTAAACCTGAATACAAGGCCGCCCGTGTAGAAAAAGGGGCACCCGAGTTTGAAAGTGAAACAAACTACGAGTCAGTCATGGGACTGGTATGAGAAATCCACTCAACACATATATAATTGGCTAATCACAGGACCACGCCACTTTCGTGGAACGGGTTTACTCCATTGGATTGCCAGTGCTTTAAAAACAAATCTTTCTTTTAAACATCGCTATGTTTTTTTTTATTAAATGAAGCCGTTATAAGACTCAGTTCCCATCACACAATGCAACGCAAACCGGAGGATAGAGTTTTTACCTTATAACGGCCAAAATATGCTTGATACGAATAAAACAAAGGCAATTGATATTACTGCTAGTGTTTATACGTTTTGAAAACAATTTCAAATCATAACTATCAATCATAGACGACATGAGCGTCCCATGCCACTATGTCGCCAAATGTATATATACAATCGAAACCGCACGATGTCGTATTTGGAAATTGGATTTTCCGTCATGAACCAAGGCAAAAGATAGTCCTTACCGAATTTGAGACAATCTAGCCCATGTCTCAGGATCAGAACGCATCAACCCTTTAGATCGTCAGGGCCGGTCCACCGATGTGGATTATTATGCCTGAACACTACGTTTCTCCGCCCTTTGGGGTGTAAACGAGCCAACGAATGACTCCATCGGACCCGGATCGTCCGATCAAACCGAGGCGCCTCGCAACAGCAACAACCACATAGGTGAAAAGTATATAAATGTCAGGGCTGGTAGGTCACTGACACCACCCTAGCTAGAAAGAAACGCATGCCCTCCCTGAGGTCCTTCTCCCGTTTTAGGTTCATACCGGGGTGTGAGGCTCGCGAATTCACGTTATACACAAAGCTACGCCACACAGGCGGTGCTTTGATCATCACCACAAGACTTTGCTTTTCAACAGAAGCCCTGATCACTACATCTTAGCATGCCACACAGGCAATTCATGCCATGCGACTGATGTCCATCGATGTACAACCCCTGAGCTCGTGCGTCTCAGAGAAGGACGTTAAGCAAAAGAATAAATTCTTCGTCGCCAAACAGATGTATATTTAACAGAAATCAATCAACACAGAATAAACCCCAATGTCAGACACACAGTCCATTTACAAGTCCGTTCTGGGTCTGAACGAAACCGGAGGCACTAAATACCTCGCAAACCCATCGACCAACACGTACGTCTGGACGATCACCACTCATTATCCATATTTCGGGATGCCTCCCAATCAGGACCTCGGTTACCATCCAAACGAGGTGAAGATCTCCGGTCTTCGACCATCGTCTTCATCTTCGAATTTCAATCGTCGGTCAATTATTCGAAATGAGAATTAACTCGGCCTTTTCAAATAATTCACGTATATTTAGAATTTCAAATCGATTCATTTCAATGGTTAAATTATTCGACAACACCAATATTGTTCTTTAATGTAATTTTCACACCAAACACATTCAACCATCAAATACAACCTAAATCGAGCAAATTCAGTTTATTTCCATTCCATATCGCTTATGATATTTGATAACTATTTATCGCTATTTTTATTTATTTTAAAATAGCCATTTTATTCAAAACGACGCTTCAGGCCATAAGGCGGCCGTGGCGCTGTTTTTCTTCAGATTTGATTTACACATATCTGAAAATTTAACCGTTGGATCTTCACAAAATTTACATCTTTAGAAAGGTCTTTTCAAAACGAATCCAACGGTTCCCGTTTCGGGAAAATCCGACGGTCGGATCTCCCGGTACAATCGTTTGAAATTTCGATTTCAAAATACGAACTGCAGCGTCGTTATTCGATTAAATATATAATTATATTTATATATATATAAATATAATCGCTTCTGGCGCTGTTTTTCTTCAGATTTGAATTAAACATTCCAGACAATCCAACCGTTGGATTTTTACAAGGTTGGTGCCGTTGGAAAGATTATTCCAAGGCGAACCCGACGGTTTAGATTTCGGGAAAATCCAATGGTCGGATTCCCCGCACTAGTCGTTTGAAATCACGGTTTCGAAATACGAACTGCACGGCTTCGTTTCGTTTTAATTTTATTTATATTTATATAGTTATATAAATATAGTTCATTCAACAATTCCAATATCGTTTTAACTTCAAATATTTTTCTAACGCCTTAAATTTTGGAAAAATTTCGCCATAACCTCCCCTGCACCGGGAGCATCGGGAAATTGCAAATAGCGTTCCCGGTCCTTCTAATCTCAAAAAGAAAAAGCCAAGCGGCTAGCCAACAGGCTCAAAATCATCACCCAAACAAATCAGTAAATGTGTACCTATTTGTCGGGCACAAAATTTTATTCCTCTTCTCTAGCCCCTTTGCTATAACCTGTTCAATGAATATGCATATACATATATATACAGTTCTTATCATTTATCAATTTCTATTCGACTTCATATTTGATTTCTATTTAGTTTAAGAACTCCATTCATTCTAATGTTACATAAATAGGTGCAAATCATTTCATTAGCTAATTAATGAATATTTCAACTCACATATGTTTGTTTTGAACAAGTGGCTATTTTTAACAATTCACATTTCAACGATTTATGCATACAATAAAAATGTGATTTTTATTGTAAACCAATTCATTTCAAAACACTATTTTTCTATATAGTTCATATAGTCGATAAAAGGTGATTTTTATTATCGAACAATTTGTTTCAAAATATGAATACCATTCAACACATGAATTTCTAAACAACGAATGAATATCAATTCAACACATGAATGTTTTCTATAGTTTTTATATATAGATAAAAAATGTGATTTTTATTATCGAACAATTTATTTCAAAATATGAATACCATTCAACACATGAATTTCTAAACAACGAATGAGTATCAATTCAACACATGAATGTTTTCTATAGTTTTTATGTATAGATAAAAATGTGATTTTTATTATCGAACAATTTATTTCAAAATATGAATACCATTCAACACATGAATTTCTAAACAACGAATGAATATCAATTCAACACATGAATGTTTTCTATAGTTTTTATGTATAGATAAAAATGTGATTTTTATTATCGAACAATTTATTTCAAAATATGAATACCATTCAACACATGAATTTCTAAACAACGAATGAATATCAATTCAACACATGAATGTTTTCTATAGTTTAAGCATATGAAAATAATTCAAACACAAGAATATTATTCAAAATTTCGGCAGCATAATGGCAGGGTAGTTACACCGGCACCGTCCCTAGTAAGGCTCCTCGCTCTACCTTAAAACCTCGCGGTTTTTGACAATGGGGATCATGCATCTAGTTCGCACGCAGGCGGCATGTATATATTTATTTCATTTCCACAAACTAATCCTATGTGGTTTCAACCAAATATTTTTCAACCACAAACGGGTATTTTTCAACCGCAATCAACCAATATCAATCATAAACAATCCCAAACAATCATTCGCTATTAATCAATTTCCACAACCATTTCAACCAATAAATATCGTCCATGGTTTGTGGACGAGGGGCGTATATATATATATATATATATATATATATATATATATATATATATTTATATATAGCAATTCACTTTCATTTTCACACATATATAATATTTTTAAATCAGAAATCTCACCAATAGCTATCCAACTACTACGACTCTTCTTCGCCAATCTCTCTTTCTGTTGCTTCGTTGCCCGTATTCTCTACATATGTAAAAATCGAATCTTTACGATGCTATTCAATATATAAAAATATGATTTTTACTTTCGACTTTCGATATATAAAAATATGATTTTTCTTTCGACTTTCGATATATAAAGATATGATTTTTCTTTTTAAAGAAATCAGTTTTCAATACCTTTTAAAAATCAAAATCAGTTTTTACTCTTTTTACAAAATCAGTTTTTAACTTTTAAAAACCAAATCAGTTTTTACTTATCTAAAATAAAATCAGTTTTAATTTCTTTTCAAATCAGTTTTTACTTTTTATTAAAAACAAAATCAGTTTTCTTTTCTAAAATAAAATCAGTTTAAAAAATCTTTTCAAATCAGTTTTTACTTTTTATTAAAAACAAAAATCAGTTTTCTTTTCTAAAATAAAATCAGTTTAAAAAATCTTTTCAAATCAGTTTTTACTTTTTATTAAAAACAAAAATCAGTTTTCTTTTCTAAAATAAAATCAGTTTAAAAAATCTTTTTAATAAAATCAGAATTAAAATAAAATAGATAAATAAAATAAAACTTACAGGGGGGGGGATCTTCGCAGACGTCGGAGGTGGCTTCGAGGGGCGGCTCGAGGTTCGAACGGGGAGGCGGTGGCTTCGGGTCTTCGATCGATGGAGGCGGTGGCTTCGGGGCTCGTGCGATCTGGGGGGGCTTCGGTGGGAGTTCGTCGTACGAGGGAGAGGGGGGGTGCGGTGATGGGCGGCGGCGCTTCAGGGGGGGGCGGCTGTCGATAGTCTTTAGGGTTTTTTTTTCTCTTCGTTTGGAATTAAAACGAACGGGGGGGGGGGGGGGGGGCAGTGAAGAAGAAAAAGGGGGGAAAAGAAATTAAAATAATATATTTTTTTCTCCTTTTATTATTTAATTATTGTAAAAAGGTTGACTTTTACATACGACCTCGAAACGAGGCCCACCGCCTGTCGTCCATAGCGTTTATCCCCCATTCCGAACACAATGGGATATGTATCGCAAGCTGATTTGATCGTTACAATCAGTTTCCGTTGAATTTACATTTAAATCATTATATTGAATTTTAAACGTACATTTCAAATTACCGGGGTCACATACTAACTAGAAAAATTCCAGAAAAATATTTTCTAGCTTCGTATTGACAATACGGTCTTAACAAAACTAGTTTCGTCGAATTCTGAGACCGTTTGAAAAATGGCCAATTTCCATTCGATTAAAATCAACAAAAACTGGTCAAACACGTTTTCCTTTGCCACGCTCACATATTAATTCGAAAAATTATGAAATTTGAAACCTAGCAATAACCTGACACTGCGGATCTAACAAAAGTGGTTTCGTCGAAATCCGAGGTCATTTGCAAAATGTCCATTTTTAAGGGCCTGAATTCCATAGCGACCATTCAGAATTTTCAACTGGACATATCTTTTGATTCCCGCTATCAAATTTCGATTGGTCGGATTCGTTAGAAAGATATTCACTAACAGATTTAAATATTTTTGGTTTCACTAAAATCCGGATTGTTTTGCACCCGGTACAGTCCGACAAAGTTTGAATTCAATTTTTGAAACTGCCACGCCATTTCAGGCCTTGTTTATAATTATAATTAATTATATTCGTTTTCAACTGTCGATTCAAACTTAGTTTTCATCGCCATTATTTAAAATATTTATTTTAAATATTTAAAATCCATTATTTTAGCCAATTTAAAAATTTTAAATTGGTTCAGATTTTCTGGGTCGTTACAATCTCCCCCACTTAAAACTTTTGGTCCCCGAAAAGGAACAAAGTCGAAAGTGGTTTGATAATTCTACAATCACACAACACAACAACCAATCCAATTGTGTTTAACCTTTAAAAATATACTAATCAACTCCTATATTCTTTTATAAATCATTCAGAGTATAGAATAAATAGTGCACATCCATGAAAAGGAAATAACAACAGAATAGAGAATTGAATGGTAGTGCAAAGTAGGGTAAATGTACCTTGCACCAGAGTCAATCTGAGATATCTACTCGGCATCTAGGATAAGCTTTCTGAATGCTCTTCTCAGTTTCCCAAGTACAATCTCGCGGATCTCCACTCCATTGCACTTTGACTAAGCGAACCTTCTTGTTCCTCAGTTCTTTGGTTTCTTTGCCGATAATCTTTAGCGGCTCTCGCCTCACAGCTAATTCTGGAGTTATTTCAATGTCATTTTGAGCTGCTTCTTCCATGATCAAATCTGGATCATGAACGTGCTTTCGAAGTTGAGATACATGAAATACATCATGAATTTCAGGCAACCAATTAGGCAGTTTGACCCTATAAGCGAGCGTCCCAATCCGTTCCAGAATAGGAAACGGACCAATGAATTTGGGTGCCAACTTTCCAGTTTTACCGAACCGGATAACTCCTCTCATCGGCGATTCTTTCAAATATACATAGTCACCAACCTCAAAGGATATATCTCTTCTTCTTTTATCGGCATAGCTCTTTTGTCGGCTTTGAGCGGCGAGTAATCGCTTCTTAATAAAATCGACTTTGTCGGCAGCTTCTCGAATCATATCGGAACCCAACACAAGTCTATTCCCAGGCTCGACCCAACAAGCAGGAGATCGGCACGGTCTACCATACAATGCTTCGAATGGCGACATTGTCAGACTCGCCTGGTAGATGTTGTTATAAGAGAATTCAGCCAAATGCAGATGGTCTTCCCATGATCCACCGAAATCTATAATACAAGCCCGCAATAGATCTTCTAAAATGCGATTCACCCTCTCAGTCTGATCGTCTGTCTGAGGATGATAAGCGTTGCTCATGTTTAACTTCGTTCCCAGTTCGACTTGAAATGCTTCCCAGAATATGCTAGTGAATATTGTATCTCTATCACTGACTATACTGAGCGGCACTCCATGTAGTCTAACTATTTCCCTGAAGTAAATCTGCGCCAGACTCTGAGCGGTTCTGTTTGATCTGACAGGTATGAAATGGGCGGTCTTCGTGAAACGATCTACGATCACCCAAATACTGTCGTTTCCTTTTCTGGTTCTGGGCAGACAATCGATGAAATCCATAGAAATATGCTCCCACTTCCAACCAGGAACTTCCAGTGGTTGTAATAATCTAGCCAATTTCTGTTGGTCACTCTTGACTAGCTGGCAAGTAGGGCATCGACTAACATATATTGAGATGTCTCTTTTTAACGACTTCCACCAGAATGTGCGTTTGATATCGTTATACATTTTATTCACACCTGGATGGATACCGAGCTTAGATTTGTGGCATTCATCAAGCACCTCTCTTCTTAATTCAGGAATATCTGGAACGCAGATTCGCCCTTTTAACCTCAGAATCCCTTCGCTGTCTAGCTGGAAATCTGAAGCATTGCCTTCACGAATTCGCTGACTTATTCCTTTGATAAATTGGTCACCTTCTTGGAGAGCCGATATCTTATCAATCAACGAAGTCGCAATGACGAAACTGGCGATCATTACATTCTTTCGGCTTAGTGCATCGGCCGCGACATTGGCTTTTCCTGGAGTATATATAATTTCAAAGTCATATGCTGCAAGAAACTCCAGCCAACGCTGCTGCCTCAAATTTAATTCCTTCTGAGTGAACAGATACTTTAACGACTGGTGATCTGTAAACAGTTCAAATCTCTCGCCCAGAAGATAGTGTCTCCAGATTTTCAAAGAGAATATGATAGCCAATAACTCAAGATCATGAGTTACGTAGTTCTTTTCATGTGGCTTCAGTTGACGGCTAGCATAAGTAATCACTTGGCCCCTTTGCATCAACACTGCACCAAGGCCTTCTCTAGAAGCATCAGTCCAGACTTTTAAATCCTGGTTGCCATCTATGATGGTTAACACCGGAGCAGTTGTTAATCTCAACTTTAGGTCTTCAAAAGCCTCCTCATTTTCTGAAGTCCATTTGAATTTAGAATGCTTCTTTGTAAGCTTCGTTAAGTGGCCAGATATCTTCAAAAAGTCTTTAACGAACTTCCGGTAATAGCTAGCTAATCCAAGAAAACTGCGGACTTCAGTGGGGGTATTGGGCTGTTTCCAATTCTGAATAGCTGTGATTTTGCTTGGATCCACAGCAATTCCTTCTTTCGATACGACATGGCCTAGAAATTTCACTTCATCCTGCCAGAAGATACATTTGGAAAATTTGGCTTTTAATACATTTCGCCTCAGAATTTCTAGAACCTGTTCAAGATGCTTTTCATGTTCGGCCTTTGATTTAGAGAAGATTAGAATATCATCAATAAAAACCAGAACAAATTTATTCAAAACTCCTCTGAATACCCTGTTCATTAGATCGACGAAATAGGCTGGAGCGTTACATAAGCCGAACGGCATTACTAACCACTCGTAGAATAAGTCGGGGCCTCTGAACGCTGTCATTGGAACATACTCTTCAACAATTCGAAGTTGATGGAATCCTGTAGCTAGGTCCATTCGTGAAAATACTTGCGCGCCATTCAATCGATCCAACAAATCATCAATCCGCGGCAATGGATACTTGTTCTTTATTGTCTGCTTGTTCAAATCACGATAATCCACGCATAGACGTAGAGTACCGTCAGATTTTGAGACAAACACCACTGCTGCACCCCAATCAGAGAAACTAGGCCTGATCAGACCTTTCCATACCAGCTGTCGTGTTTGATTGTCTAATTCTTCCTTCTCTTTCAAGGACATTCTTCGGATAGCGTGAACTACCGGCCTTGCATTGGGAATCAAAGCAATCTTAAAATCTATTTCTCTTTGCGGAGGTAAGCGAACAACTTCCTCGAACACATCCGCATAGTTCTTGACGACAGGGATATCTTTGATGAGGTCGGGAATATTCTCTGTGACTTCGGGAATATTTTCAATTTGGGCTGGAGAAACATTCAAAGCTGCCCAGAAGTCTTTTCTATTAGCATTCTGACCTTCACAGGGAATGGTTATATAATCACCTGATTTAATCTTTGCCTTTACGATTCTGTCGGCGCATTTAACTTCAGCTTCATATTTAGTCAACCATTCTAACCCTAAGATAATATCAAACTCTTTAAAGCTCATGACGACTGCGATGGTAGGAAATTGATAACGAGAAAAAGAAACCGGTACTCTACAAATCCAACTGAGATCAATGGAACCCCCAACAGGATTCTGGACGGTAATTGGTTCCTTGAGCTTTTTCAAATTCAAATCCAGTTTCTTAGCTGCATCTTTCGAAATGAAGCTTCGCGACGCGCCTGTGTCAAACAGTACTTTGACTGGAATGTTTTTGACAGTTAGCGTGCCTTCTAAAACATCGGCCCTTTCTTGACTAGCTGAGGGATCAGAAGTTTCTGCTACTTCATTCACTTGAACTACTTCTGGCTTCTTTAAGAGCCAACAATCCTTTGCGAGATGACCCGTCTGCCTGCATTTACTGCAACTTCTTTTCTCTTGGAAATTCTTCTCTGTTTTAGATCCACTCTTGATTCGTTTCTTCGAGGGTTTGCAATTCCCCTGAAAATGCCCCGGCTTATGGCAGTTATTGCATATTGCAGTCGTTACTGGTTCTTTTTCGGATCTGGCCCTTTTTCGATTCACTTCGGGCTCCTTACCGACTTCAGACATTGAACTTGCCTCAGGAATATCAATTTCCGACTCTGCTATGTCACTAGAACTGACTTCTTCTTCGTCGCATAACATTCCTTTCTTATGGAGATCTTCATACTGATAAGCCATATAAATCATTTCTGAGAAAGGAAGCTTCACATGACCCAATACTTTATTCTGGTATTTCCTTTGAAGGCCATGGATAAATCTAAGATTCTTCCTCTTTGGGTTTTGAATTAGATGAGGGGCAAAGTGAGAAAGTTCATTGAATTTCTTATGATATTCGGGAATGGTCATATCACCTTGTATTAGATAAGAAAATTCATCACATAATCTCTCGGTTGCTTCGGGAGGAGTAAATCTTTCTAAGAAAATAACTTTGAATCTATCCCAGGTGATATCACCTTCTCGATTATCCTTAATAACTGAATCCCACCAGAACAAAGCCTCTTCTTTGAGTGCCCAGGAGGCCAGTAATCTTTTCTGGTCATCCCTCAGCTTTAATGCTTCGAAGATTTTCTCAGCTGAACGAATCCAAGCTTGTGTTTTCATAATTGCTTCTTCACCCGAGAAAGGTTTTCCACCCAGATTTCTATATTTCATGAATAGAGCTTCTATATCCGGGTCAGTATTACTTCTTCTGTTTCTGGCACTCATTTTCTAGTACTTCTGCAAATGGCAGATCAAGTGTCAGGTCAACAGAAAAGATATTTCAAAATATAGAGACAAATACTTGAATGTAAATGTGTCTATCGAGGTGTAATTTCATTCTGTTTTACTCATACTAGGATATTGCTAATCCTATCTGTATAGAGTTACCCGTCCTAGAACACTACTGGTTCTATTTCTGACGAGTTCGTTCACATGTTATATTCCAGAACTAAGCTTAACCAAAGCTCTGATACCACGTTGAGACGACCCGATTTCCCATTCTCACGGAAACAAGGTTATCTTTGGAATATAACACAGAAACATATAATAGCAGAACAGAATTAAATAAATACACTAGAATGAACAACAAAATATACTGGATAAAAGTAATCATCAGAGTTACACAGTATACAGGATCTTACTTAGTACAAATACAGTTCAGCTATACATAAATGTCTACAGCGGAAATAAACAAAATATGTACAATAGGAGCTGAACAGCATAAAAAGAAATAAATGATAGAATCCATCTTCAGCTCCAGCTATCCAGAAAGAACCAGCTAAACCTGAATACAAGGCTGCCCGTGTAGAAAAAGGGGCACCCGAGTTTGAAAGTGAAACAAACTACGAGTCAGTCATGGGACTGGCATGAGAAATCCACTCAACACATATATAATTGGCTAATCACAGGACCACGCCACTTTCGTGGAACGGGTTTACTCCATTGGATTGCCAGTGCTTTAAAAACAAATCTTTCTTTTAAACATCGCTATGTTTTTTTTTTATAAAATGAAGCCGTTATAAGACTCAGTTCCCATCACACAATGCAACGCAAACCGGAGGATAGAGTTTTTACCTTATAACGGCCAAAATATGCTTGATACGAATAAAACAAAGGCAATTGATATTACTGCTAGTGTTTATACGTTTTGAAAACAATTTCAAATCATAACTATCAATCATAGACGACATGAGCGTCCCATGCCACTATGTCGCCAAATGTATATATACAATCGAAACCGCACGATGTCGTATTTGGAAATTGGATTTTCCGTCATGAACCAAGGCAAAAGATAGTCCTTACCGAATTCGAGACAATCTAGCACATGTCTCAGGATCAGAACGCATCAACCCTTTAGATCGTCAGGGCCGGTCCACCGATGTGGATTATTATGCCTGAACACTACGTTTCTCCGCCCTTTGGGGCGTAAACGAGCCAACGAATGACTCTATCGGACCTGGATCGTCCGATCAAACCGAGGCGCCTCGCAACAGCAACAACCACATAGGTGAAAAGTATATAAATGTCAGGGCTGGTAGGTGACTGACACCACCCTAGCTAGAAAGAAACGCATGCCCTCCCTGAGGTCCTTCTCCCGTTTTAGGTTCATACCGGGGTGTGAGGCTCGCGAATTCACGTTATACACAAAGCTACGCCACACAGGCGGTGCTTTGATCATCACCACAAGACTTTGCTTATCAACATAAGCCCTGATCACTGCATCTTAGCATGCCACACAGGCAATTCATGCCATGCGACTGATGTCCATCGATATACAACCCCTGAGCTCGTGCGTCTCAGAGAAGGGCATTAAGCAAAAGAATAAATTCATCGCCGCCAAACAGATGTATATTTAACAGAAATCAATCAACATAGAATAAACCCCAATGTCAGACACACAGTCCATTTACAAGTCCGTTCTGGGTCTGAACGAAACCGGAGGCACTAAATACCTCGCAAACCCATCGACCAACACGTACGTCTGGACGATCACCACTCATTATCCATATTTCGGGATGCCTCCCAATCAGGACCTCGGTTACCATCCAAACGAGGTGAAGATCTCCGGTCTTCGACCATCGTCTTCATCTTCGAATTTCAATCGTCGGTCAATTATTCGAAATGAGAATTAACTCGGCCTTTTCAAATAATTCACGTATATTTAGAATTTCAAATCGATTCATTTCAATGGTTAAATTATTCGACAACACCAATATTGTTCTTTAATGTAATTTTCACACCAAACACATTCAACCATCAAATACAACCTAAATCGAGCAAATTCAGTTTATTTCCATTCCATATCGCTTATGATATTTTATAACTATTTATCGCTATTTTTATTTATTTTAAAATAGCCATTTTATTCAAAACGACGCTTCGGGCCACAAGGCGGCCGTGGCGCTGTTTTTCTTCAGATTTGATTTACACATATCTGAAAATTTAACCGTTGGATCTTCACAAAATTTACATCTTTAGAAAGGTCTTTTCAAAACGAATCCAACGGTTCCAGTTTCGGGAAAATCCGACGGTCGGATCTCCCGGTACAATCGTTTGAAATTTCGATTTCAAAATACGAACTGCTGCGTCGTTATTCGATTAAATATATAATTATATTTATATATATATATATAAATATAATCGCTTCTGGCGCTGTTTTTCTTCAGATTTGAATTAAACATTGCAGACAATCCAACCGTTGGATTTTTACAAGGTTGGTGCCGTTGGAAAGATTATTCCAAGGCGAACCCGACGGTTGAGATTTCGGGAAAATCCAATGGTCGGATTCCCCGCACTAGTCGTTTGAAATCACGGTTTCGAAATACGAACTGCACGGCTTCGTTTCGTTTTAATTTTATTTATATTTATATAGTTATATAAATATAGTTCATTCAACAATTCCAATATCGTTTTAACTTCAAATATTTTTCTAACGCCTTAAATTTTGGAAAAATTTCGCCATAACCTCCCCTGCACCGGGAGCATCGGGAAATTGCAAATAGCGTTCCCGGTCCTTCTAATCTCAAAAAGAAAAAGTAAAAGCCAAGCGGCTAGCCAACAGGCTCAAAATCATCACCCAAACAAATCAGTAAATGTGTACCTATTTGTCGGGCACAAAATTTTATTCCTCTTCTCTAGCCCCTTTGCTATAACCTGTTCAATGAATATGCATATACATATATATACAGTTCTTATCATTTATCAATTTCTATTCGACTTCATATTCGATTTCTATTTGGTTTAAGAACTCCATTCATTCTAATGTTACATAAATAGGTGCAAATCATTTCATTAGCTAATTAATGAATATTTCAACTCACATATGTTTGTTTTGAACAAGTGGCTATTTTTAACAATTCACATTTCAACGATTTATGCATACAATAAAAATGTGATTTTTACTGTAAAACAATTCATTTCAAAACACTATTTTTCTATATAGTTCATATAGTCGATAAAAGGTGATTTTTATTATCGAACAATTTGTTTCAAAATATGAATACCATTCAACACATGAATTTCTAAACAACGAATGAATATCAATTCAACACATGAATGTTTTCTATAGTTTTTATATATAGATAAAAAATGTGATTTTTATTATCGAACAATTTATTTCAAAATATGAATACCATTCAACACATGAATTTCTAAACAACGAATGAGTATCAATTCAACACATGAATGTTTTCTATAGTTTTTATGTATAGATAAAAATGTGATTTTTATTATCGAACAATTTATTTCAAAATATGAATACCATTCAACACATGAATTTCTAAACAACGAATGAATATCAATTCAACACATGAATGTTTTTTATAGTTTTTATGTATAGATAAAAATGTGATTTTTATTATCGAACAATTTATTTCAAAATATGAATACCATTCAACACATGAATTTCTAAACAACGAATGAATATCAATTCAACACATGAATGTTTTATATAGTTTAAGCATATGAAAATAATTCAAACACAAGAATATTATTCAAAATTTCGGCAGCATAACGGCAGGGTAGTTACACCGGCACCGTCCCTAGTACGGCTCCTCGCTCTACCTTAAAACCTCGCGGTTTTTGACAATGGGGATCATGCATCTAGTTCGCACGAAGGCGGCATGTATATATTTATTTCATTTCCACAAACTAATCCTATGTGGTTTCAACCAAATATTTTTCAACCACAAACGGGTATTTTTCATCCGCAATCAACCAATATCAATCACAAACAATCCCAAACAATCATTCGCTATTAATCAATTTCCACAACCATTTCAACCAATAAATATCGTCCATGGTTTGTGGACGAGGGGCGTATATATATATATATTTATATATAGCAATTCACTTTCATTTTCACACATATATAATATTTTTAAATCAGAAATCTCACCAATAGCTATCCAACTACTACGACTCTTCTTCGCCAAACTCTATTTCTGTTGCTTCGTCGCCCGTATTCTCTACATATGTAAAAATCGAATCTTTACGATGCTATTCAATATATAAAAATATGATTTTTACTTTCGACTTTCGATATATAAAAATATGATTTTTCTTTCGACTTTCGACATATAAAGATATGATTTTTCTTTTTAAAGAAATCAGTTTTCAATACCTTTTAAAAATCAAAATCAGTTTTTACTCTTTTTACAAAATCAGTTTTTAACTTTTAAAAACCAAATCAGTTTTTACTTATTTAAAATAAAATCAGTTTTAATTTCTTTTCAAATCAGTTTTTACTTTTTATTAAAAACAAAAATCAGTTTTCTTTTCTAAAATAAAATCAGTTTAAAAAATCTTTTCAAATCAGTTTTTACTTTTTATTAAAAACAAAAATCAGTTTTCTTTTCTAAAATAAAATCAGTTTAAAAAATCTTTTCAAATCAGTTTTTACTTTTTATTAAAAACAAAAATCAGTTTTATTTTCTAAAATAAAATCAGTTTAAAAAATCTTTTTAATAAAATCAGAATTAAAATAAAATAGATAAATAAAATAAAACTTACAGAGAGGGGGGGGGGGGGAAATCTTCGCAGACGTCGGAGGTGGCATCGAGGGGCGGCTCGGTGTTCGAACGGGGAGGCGGTGGCTTCGGGTCTTCGATCGATGGAGGCGGTGGCTTCGGGGCTCGTGCGATCTGGGGGGGGGGGGCTTCGGTGGGAGTTCGTCGTACGAGGGAGAGGGGGGTGCGGTGATGGGCGGCGGCGCTTCAGGGGGGGGCGGCTGTCGATAGTCTTTAGGTTTTTTTTTTTCTCTTCGTTTGGAATTAAAACGAACGAGGGGGGGCCAGTGAAGAAGAAAAAGGGGGGAAAAGAAATTAAAATAATATATTTTTTTCTCCTTTTATTATTTAATTATTGTAAAAAGGTTGACTTTTACATACGACCTCGAAACGAGGCCCACCGCCTGTCGTCCATAGCGTTTATCCCCCATTCCGAACACAATGGGATATGTATCGCAAGCTGATTTGATCGTTACAATCAGTTTCCGTTGAATTTACATTTAAATCATTATATTGAATTTTAAACGTACATTTCAAATTACCGGGGTCACATACTAACTAGAAAAATTCCAGAAGAATATTTTCTAGCTTTGTATTGACAATACGGTCTTAACAGAACTAGTTTCGTCGAATTCTGAGACCGTTTGAAAAATGGCCAATTTCCATTCGATTAAAATCAACAGAAACTGGTCAAACGCGTTTTCCTTTGCCACGCTCACATATTGATTCGAAAAATTATGAAATTTGAAACCTAGCAATAACCTGACACTGCGGATCTAACAAAAGTGGTTTCGTCGAAATCCGAGGTCATTTGCAAAATGTCCATTTTTAAGGGCCTGAATTCCATAGCGACCATTCAGAATTTTCAACTGGACATATCTTTTAATTCCCGCTATCAAATTTCGATTGGTCGGATTCGTTAGAAAGATATTCACTAACAGATTTAAATATTTTTGGTTTCACTAAAATCCGGATTGTTTTGCACCCGGTACAGTCCGACAAAGTTTGAATTCAATTTTTGAAACTGCCACGCCATTTCAGGCCTTGTTTATAATTATAATTAATTATATTCGTTTTCAATTGTCGATTCAAACTTAGTTTTCATCGCCATTATTTAAAATATTTATTTTAAATATTTAAAATCCATTATTTTAGCCAATTTAAAAATTTTAAATTGGTTCAGATTTTCTGGGTCGTTACATAAACTCACTCTCTAGTCCAGTTTAATCATGTTATAATGGTTAAACATTTGCTTAACCTTATCCACTCCCGTAGTCAACATATTAAATTGGTTAAGTGTCCAGATTAACCTAATCATATTACTTAACCCGCCCATTTATATCATATTCGTTAAGTGTTCTTATTTACTTAACCCTACCCACTGGTATAATTACCATGTTACGTTGGTTAATTATTACTATTCGTATTTCCACATGTCACCCACATGTCACCCACTTAACCCCCATGTCCCAACACATGTTTATCTGGTTAAGTATTTCTTAATTCATTAAGGTCGTAACCTCATAAAGACCTCTCAAATTAGACTGACATTTATGGCAGCTGGATTTGCCGGGCAGGTCCGGGCAGTCTTACACCATAAAAGAGTCTAACCTCGTGTCTTTACAACTGTTACGCTTTTAATTTAGGCCTAGGACCTCTCACATTGGGCTGACAATTGTGACTACTGGATTCTCCAGGCGGTTCCGGGCAGGTTTACGTCACAAATGAGTCCAACCTCATGTCCTAAGCATTGATTATTACTTATAATCTTTTACCTCAATTTGAATTTATTTCCCCTATTCAAATTATCAATTTATTCCTAATTTAACGGTGTCCATAATTGACTCAATTATGTCCATCAATTAATGGTATGCAAAATCATACCAATTTTACCACAATTTATCTTAGGCCATTAAAGGCAACTTATCTCAATTTATATTTATCCCTCCTTTAAGGCTATTACATGCCAACTACCCAAAACCTATTTAGGCGTGTTCATATTAGCCCCTTTTCAAGACATAAATTATCATATGTGTTTCAACTACAAATTTCACCTATTTAACATATGCCCAAGTTCTAGATTACATGTCCGTTTTACATATGCCTAATTCATACCAAATTTACATATGTTCAATTCATGCCTGTTTACATGTATGCCAAATTTATATATGCCTAATCTTAGACAATTTTACATATATACCAAGTTTCATGCCTTTTTATGCATATATCAAGATTCATAGTTTACATGTTTACAAAGCTATGCCCAATTCACATAGATCAATTTGTTTTAGCCAAATATATGTATCAATATTATTGCCATATTTTACATAGGTCAAGTTTCATACCAACTACATGTATTCCATGTTTTCATATTATACCTCCGATTCTACCAAACACATATATCCAACAAGGCAATATCCCAATATTTCCCCCGTATTCAATCGCACGCAAATCGCAGTTTAGGCCTATGTCCGAAATTGACCAAGGTTCATCAAAAGAAAACAAATAGAGGAAAGGTAGAATTTTGCATAATAAATAGATCAGAGAGAAAAACAACATCATGATAGGCATAAAGATTAGAACTTGATGATAACATCATTACGAATCAAGAAAACTGCTGAATAAATCACAAACTTGTCATGAGAATAAAGGTAGACAAGTCTCAAAGCTAAAGATTCAAAAACAACAGGAATAGATCATACTTAATCCAATTCCACTTTAATTCATGGCCACATTATAATAAAATATTTAAATTGGAAAGCAACTAGAACTTACAGAGAACGGCTAATGAATTAGGGAGTGAATTTGTCATAGAAAGTTGCAGTGTCATTGATCTATCCTCTTGAATTTGTTGTAGAAGCATTGATCTTTGATTTGATTTGGGTTTGAACGCTTAAGCTTTAATTTGGTGACGGCAGCCATGGCTCAAGAGAGATTCCAACAGCATTTAGGTGTAAGAATGATTTGTTATGAATTAGGTTTGGTATAGGTGTTATTTTATATGTGTACGAAACTCATTTAGGCCATTAGATCAACCCTAGAGTCAATCCGGACCATCAAAACTCATCCCGGGCCTCAAAAATGGATTTTGGGCCACCCCAGGCCGACCAGATCGACCTGTACCGAGGGGGGGGTCGACACTATAGTCGACCTGGGGGGGGGGGCAGGTCGACTATAGTGTCGACACTATGGTCGACCTGGGTCAAACTGCCAGAAAGCCTGCTGAAATCTTGTTTTGGCCATATCTTAGTCATACGGACTCCGATTTTCGAAAACTCGAACTCTACTTCGCGTATTTTTCCGAGAGGAACGGAATGGTGATGTCCATTTTACCTAATTAACTATACTTAACCCCACCTTCTAGTCTAGTTACCATTTGAAGTTGGTTAAGTGCCCCAATGGACTTAGCCCTCCCATCCCAGCTTAACTGTGTTAAGTTGGTTAAGTGTTCCTATGGACTAAACCCTCCCATTCTAGCTTAATTGTATGGCCCTAACCCCACCCACTAGTCTGGTTATTATGTTGAATTGGTTAAGTGTCTTAGTGAACTTAACCCTACCATTCTTGTTCTAGCTTTAATTTAATAAATTTAAGCCACGACCACTCACATTAGACAGATATTGTTGCGATTACTGGATGTGCCGGTTGGTTCCGAGCAGATTTACATCGCAACTCAGTCTATCCTCGGGTTAGGCCTATTCGTGTTTTCTAGTTCAAGGGTTTTTGACTAATTTTCAAATTAGGTTTTGAAAGTAACCATCCCGTTCGTAGGATCAGTCAGGGATAGCCAGGGAGAGCAGGAAACTTGTATTTTCCAAACCCAAGCCTAGACACTATCTACTCTATCACCCTAGAACTTTCTAGCGTGTTATTAAAAGATTTGTCGTTAATAAAACCTTTAATTCGTCCAAATTAAATACAGACATTTGCCTATGACTATGGACATTGCCTATGACTATGGACATTGCCTATGACTATGAACATTGCCTATGACTATGGACATTTTCCTATGACTATGGACATTGCATATGACTATGGACATTGCCTATGACTATGAACATTGCCTATGATTGTGACTATGACTATGAGGATTACTTCCTTGACAAAACCTATGCCTTTGGTTAACATAAACTATTGCCTATGACAAAACAAGGATATCTGTGATTAAAAACCTATGATTCATGACTACGAAAGTGTTGCTTATGTTCTGTGATTATGAGATTGGGTCTAAACCAAATTATTTATTCTACCTGTCCTTGGTTTTCTTTGGTTTTAGACTATGGGAATTTACCTATTAAGTTAGGTCTACCCATGTTCTTGAACTGGCGTCTCTATTCTGTCTATCCTTGGTTTTAGACTATGGGAATTTACCTATTAAGTTAGGTCTACCCATGTTCTTGAACCTACGTCGTTATTCTAACCTTTTATGCCAGTTATTATGTCCATCCTTTTTCATAGCATCTTTGGTGCATTCCCTATTTTCTACGAGTATAGGTTTATCCATAATCTAGATTGAATCGCAATTATACGAACGGTGGGAATACGATTTGGGCATAATGTGAAATGTGCTAGAACATAGTTGTAAAACTTGGAATTTGGCATAAATGGGGAACATGTATTATGGTATGTTCATAGAAATGCAAATTGGATAAATTTGACATAAATTATAAGATGTGTAATTTGAATCTAGTATTGACGTGTAAATCTAGCATAGTGAACTAGAGTAATAAGTCTAGTTTGACGTGAATTAGAATGTTGAATCGGAATTGGATTAGCTAATTTGGCACGGTAAGTATATTGGCATAAATGTGAAATTGGCCATAATTGGGAATAACTGTCAGGTTTAGCAAAATCATGATTAGTGACATTTAATTTGGTATAGTTTACATACCAAAAAGCATAAATATGATATAGATAGGAAAAAGGGCCATAAGAATAAATGTTGACAATTTAAATTAAAAGAGAAATTAGGAAATAAGTAAATTACGAATAATTTACTTATAGAATTTAGCCTAAATGAGGAAATGTAAATTGTCAACATTTATTCTTATGGCCCTTTTTCCCCTCTATATCATATTTATGCTTTTTGGTATGTAAACTATACCAAATTAAGTGTCACTAACCATGATTTTACTAAACCTGGCAGTTATTCCCAATTATGGCCAATTTCACATTTATGCCAATATACTTACCGTGCCAAATTAGCTAATCCAATTCCGATTCAACATTCTAATTCACGTCAAACTAGACTTATTACTCTAGTTCACTATGCTAGATTTACACATCAATACTAGATTCAAATTACACATCTTATAATTTATGTCAAATTTATCCAATTTGCATTTCTATGAACATACCATAATACATGTTCCCCATTTATGCCAAATTCCAAGTTTTACAACTATGTTCTAGCACATTTCACATTATGCCCAAATCGTATTCCCACCATTCGTATAATTGCGATTCAATCTTGATTATGGATAAACCTAGACTCGTAGAAAATAGGGAATGAACCAAAGATGCTATGAAAAAGGATGGACATAATAACTGGCATAAAAGGTTTGAATAACGACGTAGGTTCAAGAACATGGACAGACCTAACTTAATAAGTAAATTCCCACAGTCTAAAACCAAGGATAGACAGAATAGAGACGCCGGTTTAAGAACATGGGTAGACCTAACTTAATAGGTAAATTCCCATAGTCTAAAACCAAAGAAAACCAAGGACAGGCAGAATAAATAGTCAGGTTTAGACCCAATCTCATAATCACAGAGCTTAAGCAACACTTTCCTAGTCATGAATCATAGGTGTTTAATCACAGATGTCCTTGTTTTGTCATAGGCAATAGTTTATGTTAATCAAAGGCATAGGTTTTGTCAAGGAAGTATTCCTCATAGTCATAGTCACAATCATAGGCAATGTTCATAGTCATAGGCAATGTCCATAGTCATAGGCAAATGTTCATAGTCATAGGCATATGGTTTTAAGGTCCATAGTTTCATAGTCACGGTCTTATTTGTCTTTGAATCACGACAGTTCTTAATTAGGTCCAAAGAGATAGGCACAGATTCGAATAGAAAGAGAGACAATTGGCATATTCTTTTATTCCTTTAATTTCATGTCACTAACAAAGAAAAACGTTCAAATCTAGAAATAACTGACTTACAGAGATTAGATCAGAACAGAAAGATGGCGTTGCTATGTTTCGTAGAAAATCATTCGTTGAAGTCGTTTGAACCTCCTTTTGAATCATAGCTTGAATCTCTTCTTCTTAAAAGTCTTTTGAGAAGCATCTCCTTGTCTTGTTTTATTTTATACATATTATTCTATTTATTATTTAATTTTAAGAGGAGGAGAAGAAGCCTTGTTTGCCAATAATCTTTCCAGCATAAGGGTAGAAAAGAATTGTGAATAGAGCAGAAGACTAGGGCTGTTTATATAATGTTAGGCGGACGAACCTGGTCAGAATGGCGTCCAGATACATCAGAACGAACAGGGTGCAGAAGGCTGGAAAAAAAGGGGGAGTTGACCCCCAGGTCGACTATGTAATCGACCTGGTTGCCCCAGGTCGACTACCCTGTTGACCTGGGTAGCCCAGGACGACTACCCAGTCGACCTGGGTGTCTTGGGCGGGAAAATTTCCACTCTGGCCAATCCGACCCGATTTTTTGAAATAAGAATTTGACCTGTTTTTGAATTTTGAACTTCGCTGAATCTTTTGGAGGCCATATCTCCCTCATACCGACTCCTATTTACGCAAACTCGGACTCGTTTTCATGCAGAATTCCAAGACGAACGCAATGGCGCAGGCCGTTTCCCTTGATTTTGATTATAACTTTTAATTCTGCCTTGATTTGTGAATCTTAGTGTAACAGAATTACGGGGTGTTACATTCTCCCCCACTTAAAAGGATTTCGTCCCCGAAATCTTCAAGTTAGGAAGAATGTGTCCTACCATCCAATCACCCATCTACTCAACCATTCACTCACAGGCATCCATTGTCCTTAAAAAGGTTTCTAATGCTTTCATGTTCATATGCATAGTGTGTGTATAAGTCTTTATCTAATGCAAAATTAGGCGGTCTACTGATTCAGTTGACCTCCTTAATGCAAATCATGTCAGTGCTATTCGTCCAATCATGTATGCAAGCATCCCTAGTTATGTAAATACTACATGCGTGCACGGCCATTCATCTATATGCAACACCCATATGATAACATATCAAGTTCAACTTATAAACAATTACATATATGTTAATGCAACATGAAAGCGTCCGAACTTGATCTAGTGCCTAATACGTATGCATATGCATTCACAAGCAACCATTAGCAACCACTTGCAACCATCAACCGTAACATGTTTCAAATACATGTTTACATCCATTGGTTTCTACCTAAGGATCGAAGATACGACCTAAGTGATATACTTCGGAAAGAGAGAAATAATTATGCGTAAAGCTCCTAAAACAAAGAAAATCAAGGATGCACCGTCAAGGAAAAGGGTATGATGCTAATATCTAGCCTTCTTGAGCTTTACTCCACTGTATCTCAACTAATTTAACTTCACGATTGTGAAATACCGGATCTCTATTTCCAAAATAAACAGATGTCAATCACGGTACCAAGTTTACGTACTAAGATGATTAGAGGTTTCCCTCTTATCCGCCATGCCATAACTATAAGGGTCAAAGGTTACTATGCACTTTTTAGAGTGCCTACGATAACTATTCATCTCTCACGCAAACCATCCCAGTCGAACTCAACATTCCTCAAGTACAAGCCCCTAAACCAATATCAGACAAGCACCCAAGGAATATCTCCTCCGAATTTAGACGATCTACGTAAGATGATATAAGCAAACTCGATAGCTATTCTCAAATCCCTACTAACCAAAAATAAACTGGTCGGTCCACCAATCGGATTTGAGACTCTAGTGGGATCTTTCTACTATACAAGTACTATGGTGCAGAGACGCAACTATGGAAGTGGATATGAACAAATGCGAAGCGCTAGAACCCAAGGAAATAGTACGAACAGAAAACTAGACTCATCCAACCGGACTACCTTTATCCTAGGTACGCTTGGTGGCGAAAGCATGTACTTGTCCTTCTGAAAATCTCGTCCTCGTTCTTGCCCTTGGCCTTAAGTATATGCCCTATCATTCCCTAGCAAAGATACTTCCTCTTGTCTTAGGTTTTATAATTCCTTCCTTCTTTGTGAGCTAAATCTACATCCATGAATTCCTCATCCTAGGGTTATGCTCCTTTGCCAAACTCCCCATCCCCTTCCGTGTGTAACCATGTTGACAAATCCCTCGAAAGCTGCTTCCATCGTACAGAAAACCCTACTAAGCTTGGAAGAAAACTAACGGCAGGTGAAACTACTACGGTTATAGATGGAAGTCAGGCACTACTTCGCCCTTCGATGAGGTTACCTCCCAGAAAGCCAGGAGCCCCAGAGACTCAAGAAAGAAGAAGACAAGAATTTTAAACAGAGGAAGAGAAGATAGTGCATATGGCTTAGGGGAATATGTCTTTAAAACAAATCTTTTCTTTTGAAAATGCTTCTTTTAAAACCATTTTGAAAATAATTTTTCAAATCTTTTATCTGATCCGGTAACCTTCAGCTCTGATACCACGTGTAATACCCCATGTCCGTTAGTGTCACTCACAAAGGGAATGCACTAAGTTCTGTGGAGCATTTTTGGGTAAAAGATGTCGATAAATTACAAGACAGACAGAAATTAAACAGCGGAAAATAAAACTTTGCTTTATTGATAAAATAGTTTGTACAAAGATTTCTTTACAATATCAGAGTGTCATCTGTCTTACAAAATAAAGAAGCATAAAAATACATTTATATCCCCCCCTTTTAGCAAGAGCCAGCCATAGCATCTGATAAGGGAATCCAAGCAAACTTCGACAATTCTTCAAGCTGGGAAAGAGTGACAGTCCAACTTAACCTGAGCTATACTATTCCCTCCTTTACCACCTGGGGGGGGGGGACGGAAGAAAAGAAGACGAAAGAAAAACAGAGTCAGACATAAAGCCTGAGTAAGTTCAGTAACTTCTAGCATGTGAACATGGAAAAACAAAACGACATGAATTAACTGAATACAAGATTACACCATAACGATAGGGTCAACAAGATTAGATAAGGTAGTCACAAGATATGCTAAGATAAGATAAACTGGATACGCTCTAATACTTTCGCCGCTTTGCTATTTCCTTGTTATACTGGTTTCTATATCTCTGCACCACCTAACTAGTGTCCCAACTAGTAACGATAACGTGATCCCAATCCCTGTATTTTTCCATCGCCTTCAGGCATCCATTTATTTATTTGTCACCCAGATTTAATCTAGGGTTTTCTATCAAGTACTTTCTAGATTCCTCTAAAGTTTAAGCTATCTGCTGAATGCTTCTCGGATTTAAGATTTATGCCACCTAGTTCAACTAGGAATTATGCTACCTGTCGAACGATGCCCCCAAGTCTAGGACACACTACCTAGAGTGGTATATGTTCCTATACTTCCCCACGCATGTATCGCGAATCGTTATCGCTTGTCTTGATGCACATGTCCCATAATGTGCGGTCCAAGTCCTGTGTCAGGGAAAATCAAGGAATACAGAACTCGGTCGGGAGCTTATCAGATATCTGCCGATGCAGATGCTAAGGTCTGTTTTTATTTCAGTGGCTATGGTCCCACTTGACCCCTCCCTCAACTAATGAAAGGCACACCTTGTAAAATGAGAACTATACGCCGGCCCCCGGTGCCCCACTATCCTATGGCCATCCTCACCCATAACTAGATAGCAAGTATATGGTCTTTTTGAGTTCTCCGCCTTTCCTCTTCATGTATCTCGATTGACTCAAGATGGATGGTAGACGACGAGTCGCTATCACAGGGCTACCGTTTGCTCGCCGAATCACGTCGGTCCATCCTAGTCTTGAGGTTGCCATGTATTGCAACCAAGGCATACCCCTAGTTTTCTACGTAGACCTTAACCTCTGTGGGCCTAGGCGGATCATTTGCAGCCTCACAGAGGGATGCCAAGAGTACCCTCACGTCCCCTCGAGGCCTCGAGCTTCGTAACCCAATTCGTTGGAGCCTTCTTTCTACTCAGACGGACATTCGCTCCTTCCCGTGTTATACTAAGAATTACTACTTAGTTTTACTAACTAAGATTTACCACTTAGTTTCCAGAATCCTTGTCTTCTAAGGTTTACTACTTAGTTCCTTTTCCCATCAATTTGGATTGGTTAAGTGTAATTAGTCAATTCAAGCCAACTTAACCCTCTTCCTTTATCCTGTTAAACTGGTTAAGTGTTATCAGTAATTCACGTTGACTTAACCCGACCACAAACTACGTTATATTGGTTAAGTATTACTTAACCCTACCCGTTCATCCTGTATCGGTTAAGCGTTCCTTTTTAACTTAACCTTGCCCGTCTATTTTAACTAACATGTTATTAATGGTTAAGTATTATCCCTTCATGTTTTAGACTTAGCCCTATTCCTTTATCAAAATCTGACGGTTAAGTGTTCAAGTTTACTTAACCATACGGTCTTGTCTAGCTAACATATCAAATTGGCTAAGTGTATTAACTTTACTTAACCCCACCTTCTAGTCATGTTAATTTGGCTATCTGTATTAACTTTACTTAACCCCACCTTCTAGTCATGTTAATTTGGCTAAGTATATTAACTTTACTTAACCCCACCTTCTAGTCTAGTTACCATGTGAAGTTGGTTAAGTGCCCCTATGGACTTAGCCCTCCCATCGTAGCTTAATTGTGTTAAGTTGGTTACGACCACTCACATTAGACAGATATTGTTGCGATTACTGGATGTGCCGGTTGGTTCCGGGCAGATTTACATCGCAACTTAGTCTAACCTCGGGTTAGGCCAATTCGTGTTTTCTAGTTAAAGGGTTTTTGACTAATTTTCAAATCAGGTTTTGAAAGTAACCATCCCGTTCGTCGGATCAGTCAGGGATAGCCAGGGAGAGCAGGAAACTTGTATTTTCCAAACCCAAGCCTAGACACTATCTTCTCTGTCACCCTAGAACTTTCTGGCGTGTTATTAAAAGAGTTGTCATTAATAAAACCTTTAATTCGTCCAAATTTACATTTCCTCATTTAGGCTAAATTCTATAAGTAAATTATTCCTAATTTACTTATTTCCTAATTTCTCTTTTAATGTAAATTGTCAACATTTATTCTTATGGCCCTTTTTCCCTTCTATATCATATTTATGCTTTTTGGTATGTAAACTATACCAAATTAAGTGTCACTAACCATGATTTTGCTAAACCTGACAGTTATTCCCAATTATGGCCAATTTCACATTTGTGCCAATATACTTACCGTGCCAAATTAGCAAATCCAATTCCGATTCAACATTCTAATTCACGTCAAACTAGACTTATTACTTTAGTTCACTATGCTAGATTTACACGTCAATACTAGATTAAAATTACACATCTTATAATTTATGTCAAATTTATCCAATTTGCATTTCTATGAACGTACCATAATACATGTTCCCCATTTATGCCAAATTCCAAGTTTTACAACTATGTTCTAGCACATTTCACATTATGCCCAAATCGTATTCCCACCGTTCGTATAATTACGATTCAATCTAGATTATGGATAAACCTAGACTCGTAGAAAATAGGGAATGAACCAAAGATGCTATGAAAAAGGATGGACATAATAACTGGCATAAAAGGTTTGAATAACGACGTAGGTTCAAGAACATGGGTAGACCTAACTTAATAGGTAAATTCCCATAGTCTAATACCAAGGATAGACAGAATAGAGACGCCGGTTCAAGAACATGGGTAGACCTAACTTAATAGGTAAATTCCCATAGACTAAAACCAAAGAAAACCAAGGACAGACAGAATAAATAATCGGGTATAGACCCAATCTCATAATCACAGAACTTAAGCAACACTTTCCTAGTCATGAATCATAGGTGTTTAATCACAGATGTCCTTGTTTTGTCATAGACAATAGTTTATCTTAATCAAAGGCATAGGTTTTTTCAAGGAAGTAATCCTCATAGTCATAGTCACAATCATAGGCAACGTTAATAGTCATAGGCAATGTCCATAGTCATAGGCAATGTCCATAGTCATTGGCAAATGTCCATAGTCATAGGAAAATGTTCATAGTCATAGGCATATGGTTTTAAGGTCCATAGTTTCATAGTCACGGTCTTATTTGTCTTTGAATCATGACAGTTCTTAATTAGGCCCAAAGAGATGGGCATAGATTCAAATAGAAAGAGAGAGAATTGGCATATTCTTTTATTCCTTTAATATCATGTCACTAACAAAGAAAAACGTTCAAATCTAGAAATAACCGACTTACAGAGATTAGATCAGAATAGAAAGATGGCGTTTCTATGATTCGTAGAAAATCATTCGTTGAAGTCATTTGAACCTCCTTTTGAATCCTAGCTTGAATCTCTTCTTCTTGAAAGTCTTTTGAGTAGCATCTCCTCGTCTTGTTTTATTTTATATATATTATTCTATTTATTATTTAATTTTAATAGGAGGAGAAGAAGCCATGTTTGCCAATAATCTTTGCAGCATAAGGGCAGAAAAGAATTGTGAATAGAGCAGAAGACTAGGGCTGTTTATATAGTCTTAGGCGGACGAACCTGGTCAAAATGGCATCTAGATACATCAAAATGAACAGGGTGCAGAAGGCTGGAAAAATAGGGGGGGTCGACCCCCAGGTCGACTATGTAGTCGACCTGGTTGCCCCAGGTCGACAACCCAGTCGACCTGGGTGACTTGGGCGGGAAAATTCCCGCCCTGGCCAATCCGGCCCGATTTTTTGAAATTTGAATTTGATCTGTTTTTGAATTTTGAACTTCGCTCAATCTTCCGGAGGCCATAACTCCCTCATACGGACTCCGATTTACGCAAACTCGGACTCGTTTTCATGCATAATTCCGAAACGAACAGAATGGAGCTGCCCATTTCCCTTGATTTTGATTTTAACTTTTAATTCTGCCTTGATTTGTGAATCTTAGTGTAACAGAATTACGAGGTGTTACATATTTAAACAGGCATAGTAATATTTTTAATGCATCTAACAAGAAACACACAATTATTTTTAACTGATAAAAATAAATTCTAAATGAAGTTGAGTGAGATTTACTAACCGCGATTGTGTTTTCGTAATTAATTCCAATCTGATCTTGATCGACTCCAACAAATTTCAAAACCAGTCTTCATTTCGTAGCTTATGTTAATAGGAGTGAAGTGGTACCTTGTATGGAGAAGTTATTTTATGAAATAATTATACGCATTATAACTTATAAAGTATTAAGGTGTCATTAACTTAATTAAATATAAAGTAATTACCTTAAATTAGATTTAAATCCCTCTCCCCGAATTAGAGTACACAGCAAAATTCCTCCCAAAAGTCCTGCTAAACTCAACTACCCGACGATTTGGCATTCCTTTGAACACTTACATACCTCACTTCACAATCCATGAAGAATCACGAGACTATTTCCATCATCATCTCCTTCCAAAACAATCACCTTATTGTTAATGCACCACTTCATTAATCGAAGAAACGAACTCAAAAATCATCAATCCACTTCTGAATCAGCCACAAACAGCAATCATTCTCTTTGGCATATCAACAAACATCTCATATTCAATATTGCATCCTTCTACAGCCCATATTGCTTGCTCCTGCACCATCCCAATTCATCCAGATGATTTCAACTTCACCACAGACCTGTAACACACACAGGGAGTCGCGACTTCTTCTTCCCTTAATCATCATCACAAAAGAACTGAACTCCATCTCTTTGCAAAACAAACTCACCTCACTGTCGTACCAGATTTGAGTTTCGTTTTAACAGACTTCAAACAAGGTTGAAAACCATCGCGCCCGTCCCTTTTTGAGATCACAGTACCCTACAGTCACTTATAGTACAACTTCGTTCTTCACCAGTTCAACCACTAGCAAACTCGAACCCTTGAAGGCCGCCACCACAAGCTTCAGTACCCCCAACCAATATCGCACGCACCATTAAACACATTCGCACCCCCTCGACATGGTCAAAACCTAACCCGACTCATCTGAAACCCATCACTGAACTCCAGATCCAAACTCCCCGAAATTTCGAGCTTCAGAGCATGTGACGTCTGCGAGGTTCAGGAGCTCCAGAAGAAGACCGCGATGCCAGAAAGTCTTCCTTCCCAAGTTGCGATGGTCGACAGACCCGTTTGATTTTGATTTGGAAATAAACTCGCGGTGACCATTTCTGATTGTGAAGATGTCGGCCCATTTTAGTTTATAAAAAAAATGGAGGAATTATACTGTATTTGCTTATGGCGGCTTTGATTTTATAAAGGGGTGGATTTTTTTTCTATGGTTAAAAAAAAGAAGATGGGTCTGATTTTCCCCCTTTCAATTTTTGAGGAGAAAAGAGAGACACGCCTTTGATTTTCTTTGAATGAACATTGGAATGAAGAAGGCCACCCATTTGTTTTGTTTTAAATTTGTTTTTGAACTGGATCCCCTAACTAAAATACCCCATGATTCCAAACTCCTTTCGGAACCCAACTACTAAAATTTTTCAGGTTTAACCACTATTCCGAACCCATTGGAACAAGTATCGAAGTCCAGTTCTATCATCGGAACAGATATTTAATTTAAATCACTATAAATTAAATTCAAAAACAATTAATTCCTTGATAATTCATTATTATTATTATCATTTAATATTAAACACAATTCATATTGATCATCAGAAATAGTTTCGATTCACATTTAACTTTGAATTAAATTACTAGCAATTTTCAGTGTTACGATAATTCAACATTCTTGAAATTAAATCGTATATCGATTATTAAATTGATAAACTTAATATAAAAATTCATTTATATTCTCAAGATAATATTGTAAAACCATATAAAATGTTTTAAAATTAATTGACACAAATCTCGGTCATTATACCATCGAAACCCGAGTTGGTTTGCTCTGGTATCCTACAGAAAAGATAGAGACATGAAACATGTCAAAGTCCGGAAAACATCTCACAACGGAAGGAATAAAATATAATGTAATTAAAACGCAGCTTTACCTTAATAACAATACTGCTAAACCAGTATCCAAAGCTATATCATCTCTATCCTGTACCTAACCTGCGAATGCTGTGAGGAGGGGGTCAGAACATAAGTTCTGTGTGACTGGATTTAGAATAAACTTCTGAATAATCCTACATATACCGTTCTATTATATTCTCTTAGTTTATTAGGTTACTTGTGATATTAGCACTCTAGGCTTACACACACATCGCACCTATCTACTCACTAGTAGATTAACCTAATATAGTGTATATGTAGCTAACCCCTACTCGCACAGTCTCTTCCGTAAGTATGCAGTCCCTTACTCAATGTTCGTACAAATTTCCATATGTATATATGTATATCAATGCTACGTCTTCGTATCACTGTATTACGTATGCGTTTGGACTGCCACCCTAGATCCCACTAGGTTTTGTTATCGAATATTACCTTGATCCCACTAGGTTATTACGTAATGCCCTCTAGTCTGTGATACACCACCCAAAGCGACATCAGTGTACTTAGACTTTCCCACGTACGTATCGTCAATCGTTCTCGATGTCTATTGCACATGTTCTCTATATGTGCGTCCGAGTCCCATGGCAGGGCTAATCAAGAAACACAGAACTCGGTCAGGAGCTTTCAGATATCTGCCAATTGCAAATGCTAAGGTCTGCTTTTACAGTGGCTATGGTCCCACTAGACCCCTCCCTCAACTAATGAAAGGCACCCAAGAATACCAAGAATGAGAACTTAACCCCGGCCCCCTATGCCCTTCAAACCTATTGGCCAACCTCACCCAAAACTAGAGAGCAAAGTATATGGTCTTTTGGAGTTCTCCGCCTTTCGGCTTTACGTAATGACTGAAGATGGTAGGTAGATGACAAATTGCTATCACAGGTCACTAATTGGTCTCGCCGAATCATGTTGGTCCATCTTAGTCTTTTAATTGCCCCTTATTTTTGCAATCAAGGCATACTCATTGGTTCACCTACACAGATTTAACCTCTATGAGCACAGGTGGATCATCTGCCTCTCATGGAGGAATACCAAAAGTACCCTACGTCCCCGGAAGCTGCGTGCTTCTTAACCCAGTCTTTTTGAGCCTATAAGAATATCTAGATGGACATGCGCTCCTCTTTGTGTCTTTTGACATCCCGATGATCTACCCCTTATGGTTATTCATCCTCTAACGTATGGACTGGTCCAAGCGCCTCATTCTTAAGTGTTCTTAGAACTATGTCTAATTGTACAATTATGCTCTTGTTCTGCTTCATCAGGTTTCTTTATAACTTGGTTATCCTTATTCATATTGTCTTTCGGTTCTAATTACCAAATTTCTCTTCCTTATTAATGTTTCATATATGACTCATTAGTTGTAAGTTTCCTTAATAAGTGTAATGACCCGGATTTTGGCGACTTTGGTTATCGGCATAAACATGATGACGACTAACCAAACATCGAAAAATCACGGTAATTAACGAAAGAATTTAGAGGGTGAGGAAAGATAAGATAGAAACTTAGAATAGAAGAAGAAGAAGAACACAACATCAGAGTAACACAAACCTCACAGCGGAACGAATAACATATAATAGATAGCATATCCTTGAAATAAAATCGTTATATGTATACAATAACATTATCAGAGTACATCACTTACAATAAAACGGAATTAAACTATAGCTATATGATCCTGAAGCCTCCTGCTCCAGCTCTTCAAGTATTTGTAAATCCCGACTACTTGACTGCCTGTAAAAAATTAGGCACCCAAGAGTTTAGGGAAAACAAAACAAAATAAACTCCGGGTCAGTCATGGGACTGGTGTGAGTAAAACAGTTTTAAACAGTTTGGACAAGTAAACGATATCTCATAAGACCACGCCGTATAACAGAACGGGTTTTTCCCTTATGAGAATCCAAAATATCTTTATATCAAAAACCTTTTGATATTATAATAATGTCTATCAACCAAAGTATAATAATCATATAGCAGAAACGCTTTCATCTCACGTTCTACATATATAGTATACAATCAAAACCACAAGCACGTATTGGGTAGTGGATTTCCAACTATGACATGGTATGGAACCACTTTTCGCTAGTGTACCTCTAGAGAGGAATACACTGGGTTCAACAAGAACATCTTGCAACCCGGCCACACATGACCGACCACTCATTTCGCTTGAGTGTATCGAATGTATATCACCAACGGTTGGGATCAGCAATCGTTTCCCGAATGGGACAGTAGCAACAATAGATTTTTAGAAGTAAATGAAACTCTAGATCAGGTGATTATACACCCTAATAGGTGCGACCTACATAGCCATGCTGCCTGCCCGATTTCTGTCGTTTACCGGATGTGAGGCTAGAAGCTACGCTTTATCATCACACCAGATTCACTTCGAATGTCACATAGTCAAATCCATCAAATCACCGATTGACGTCTACAATAGTACCTTACGTGTTAGCTAAAGAAGTTTCCTTCTCCACTTCCACTCTTGGTACGGTTGAAGAAATCAATGTACACGACCTTTCTAGAAATACTCTGTAAGACATTCATCCATACAAGTCATCCAGGAATAGGATGAACCGAAGGCACTGTTCAGTACATCCATCTTAGGCACTGTTATCTATGACTTATACAATAGCCCCTGCACTTTTACTCCGTCTACAATTATCTTTGGCATATATGATTCGCAACGCTTATGCCAATAAAGAGTGTTTCTTTGGATAATAATCCAACCGGTCTCTCCATATTAACAATGTTAAACTGGTCAAAAACTTCGATAGTCGGTGATTTAACCATCAAAGAAAAACACGTGTGCAAACAACGATATTATTTCCAGATGGAGATTAGATCGACCAATCATCATTTAACATATGTATATATATATATATATATTCACATTTCCTTATTTTCTAGGTTTAGAAAATATATGTTATTAACACTGGAAAACATTTCCATTGTTTATTTACATATCACTATAATATCACAACTATCAGTCCCTGACTGTAAAGTAGTAGGAGGACAATTCTCTAAGTATAAACCCCAAAGGTCGAAACCAACATCAGATAGACACTTAGAAAACTATTCAACTTAACTAATCTCTAGTCAGTTTCTAATCTTGTTTAACCCTATTTCGATTATCTCTAATTGAATAACTCTATTTGATTAACTCTTATTCGAATAACTAATATTCGATTTAACTCCATTCGCTTAACCCTAGATCGTAGCGATCACATTGGTTACGCCTGATTCCCTCAGGAAACATCCGACCGCCGTAGGCTATCTGCAGCCCTGCGAATTACTCTACCAGTCGTTCTAAATGGAATCTCATCCCAATAACTATGTATGTTTTAATCTAATCGATTTACTCGATTTGATTTACTGAAATCGATTAACTCTATTCATTTCCTAAATAAATATTCCTTTATCTATTTATTTTCTAAATAAATATTCTCCTTTATAATTTCCTATTAATTTTCTAAATAAGTATTCTCCTTTATAATCTCCTATTTATTTTCTAAATAAATATTCTCCTTTATTTCCTTTTATAAAATCTGTTGATTTTAAAAAATCCCTTTATTCTAATATACGTTGAAATATTTCTTTTTACATCCCAGGGTTTCTTATGATATTAAAAATATTGAATAACAATGATCAACATCATTCTAACACACATAATCCATAACAGATTATATATCACATCATATATTTCGATATATGAAACAAACATTAAATTAAATATTGGGGAACCCAGTTGGGTCCCTCCAACCTGTTTCCCTGCATCCACAGATGTTACATAATATAATCAACATCACTTTCAGTTCAATATGAAATATTCTGTTAACAGAATAAATATATATAGATTTAACGGTTTATATATATTATATATATATATACATATATAATTTCCACTAACTAACTAGCAGTTCAATCAAACAGTCAACACACAGTCAATCAAACAATTTTTAACAGTTCTAAAAATACAACATGAAAATATAAACTCTTCAGAGTTAGTGAGATTTACTCACATTGGACGATCATCGTTAATAACGATAACCATCGCTTGATTCAGACGGACAATTTATTTCACTATAAATTATAACGAGGTCAAATTCTCTCCCAGTCAGTCCCATTGTGTAGCGGCCGTCAATATGATTCAAACCGATCTTGTTTCATCGGATTCATTTATAAATTTCTTAATTATGTTGCTCATTACTCTCTTCAATGTTGACAGTATATTGTTCTATTCCACCCAGATCTTCTATGTTCAGCTTTTCTAGCATTTTGTATTTGATACACTTGACATAGAAGTAACAGAAAGGTCATCATGAACCTATACACCCCATGTGGTTTACCAATCTATTTCTGTAGCTGGGATATTTTCCATTATCAACATCCCTAAAGAAGTCACTAGGACAGTCAAAATCTTTATAAGTTTTGAATGTTTCAAAGGTCGTTCATGCATTCAAATAATCATAATTAAAATCTAAGTATTGTTTACTGCAAATCCCTCTTTTGATTCTTCTTCTTCCACAATAGATACATTGCCTTCACCGTTACCTTGAGTTGCACACACCACCGCTCCCCTTTTCCACCTTGCTGACACCAGCTAAAACAAAAGGGATCGAACTCCTCTCTGTCCATATATTCACAGTACACACTCGTTTCCCAAACTCCCTTACTTCGAAACTTTGCTCCACCTGCTGCTCTTCCAATCTTCACAAAAACCACCGCAAGTCTCCTTCCAGGTCTCAAATACTGGACCCGTAAGCAACAAAGAATAAAAGTTATTGCTGCAAATTCTTGCTCCCCATCATCCCTCTTCACTAATCCACACACAAATATCACCACTACATTCTCCATCAATTTCTCTTCAATTATGCACAACTTATCCTCAACTCGCGTCACTCAGGTTGTTCGCGATTTCTACGGTACCCTCGTCCTCTATACCAACCGCACTGCACTTGAATGTGCACGGCAACCCCATACTGACCCACGAATCAAAGTATACACTCACAACCCCAAATCAATGAATCCACTACTTGAATCAGTCAACCCTAGGCATAAGGAGACCGACGCTGTATATTTTCACAGGGTGAAAAATGGTAGCCGAACCATTCGAAATTTACTTAGGATTGAAGAGCAACCTTACTTGAATTCAAATATATACGTATTGATATTACTCAAATTTTATTAGAATTGATACAAATTAATGAAGTTTTAGAAGAGGAAAAAGAGCGGCGCTACAATTTTACCGTGGAGAATTTTTAGTTAGGGTTAGAATGAATTTGTTAGGGTTATTTATACAGGAAGGTTTAGCTTAGAACGTAAGCTACATTCTTTTTATATTAATTCTTTTATCAAATTTCTGTGGTGAGAATAGAGGAGACGTGGATCTTGCAGCACCAAGGAAGGGAGACCGTGAGTAAGAAACATCATATATATGATATAAAGGATCCGCCACACTCGTTAATTAAACTTTGCGAACGTACGGACTGCTGTCGACAGAAATAAAAATATTATTGAGATGAGCAAGATGCCACGATCCCAAAAATATAATAATACCGGTAGATTAACTCATATTATGAAATCCCGAAATGTTGATTACAGGGTGCAAAATACTCAAAATAAAAAGTTGCTTATTTAATTAATTAAAAATTACAGTAAAATTCTAAAAATTAAATTATCGTTATGTCTCAAAGAACCTTATCCAGATTTGTAACCGATATCTCATTATACCAAATAAACTGTTACGGTCAATAAACGATTCTATAGCGACTATTTGGAAATTTGATATAAATCAAAATCTACAAGACGAAATCTCGATTTTTCTCTTCCATTAGAAAAATATACTTCACCAGCTCCGTACGTTTCTTGTTTCATAGAAATCCGATTTAAAACGGCTTCTGTATATATCCAGTTGAAGTTCAAATCGCCAAATCGCGAACTACCGCTCCATTTCGAGCTCGATTATAATTATATTATAATTTATACGTTCAACCATCGTCAATTAAATATATTCGTTATTCAAATTCAATTCCAAGATGAATTAAATATCACAGATGATCCAGTTCACACCATATCGCCATTTCAGCCAATTCTGATTATTTTAGAATTAAATATATTAGTTAATTTATTATTTTAATTAAATATTCACCATTATTTAATTAAACCACCATTTAATTCACTATATCGCTATTTATATAATTAAATAAATTAATTATAATACCTATGCAAATGCGGGTCATTACATTCTTCCCCACTTAAAATAATTTTGTCCTCGAAATTACTAAGGTAGAGAATGACCCTATCGACTGGTTAGAATAAATTCGTTCACTTCTTAACTTCAGTTTCAACTGAACCAATTTAATTTTAATTAAATATTAAATAATTATTATCAACGAAAATTTTCAAAAATCCTGAAAATTTTCTAATGCCTTAACTCTTCAAAAAATTTCGCCACCACCTCCTTTGTACTGGTCAATCGGTCTAACTCCAACTCGCCTCTCTGGGCTATCTCCATCCCAAAAGAAAATCAAACAGCCAAGTGGCTTGCCAATTTGGCTCATAAATCACCAAACTCATATATAAATAAACTTGTACCTTTTTGTCGGCATATCATTATATCCTTTGCACCTGTTACCAATTCACGTATACCCATATCATCTTAATCCAACCTTCAACTCAAACACTTGGTTTTATCCAAGTCAAATTCTGTTCCAACTCCAATAACAAATTTCAAACTCTTAACCCATCAACTCAATTCCAATCCAAATTATCTTCAAATCCATTTCAGCTTTACTTAACTCCACAAGTTACATTTAAATTCTAGAATTTAAATTCCTGGGTTTTCTTTCAAATCAACTTGAAATCAAAATCAACAATTAAAAACCTTTGAATTTCTGAACACCTTGTTTTCGCAAAACAATTTAAAAACTAATCCTTGGTAGTAATCCATCACTTAGAAACTCGAAAATGAATACCGATGATGCACCATCGGAATTTATTTCCTAGCGATCAAAGTAAGTTCAATACTATATCACTTTTCAAAACTACTTTTTAACTATTTCCATTTTGAAATCACTTCAAAATATCATTCTAATGTTTGTAAACAAATTTAAAATCTCCCAGGATCTTAAAATTCTCATATATTTAATATATGTTCGTCTACAAACACTTATTCAAATTTCCAGGTTTTAATTCCAATTCTGATTTAAACTTCAGATTTAACTCATCTGATTTCACGTATTTCACTTATATTGAATTCTGATTGGTTATTTACATAACCATTTCGCATTTTTATAATCTTACTCGATTATAAAAACAACCAATATATCCAATATATCACAATATACGTAGGGTAAAATTATTTTCATTTAACCTCTTTTCAAAACATATCGTGCCGACCCATCGTATTCGTGTGTTTAGAAACTCCTACCGATACAATGGATCAAACTGATCTACCAGAACTCATAAACGAATCAACCAATAAATCTCCACAATATAAAACAATTTTTATATCAAATAACAAATAAATCACTCGTATATATACACTCAACTGAATCTACGGTATTACTAACCCTATCTCTACTGAGTCACGCTATAGAGCCAAGGTAATTACTTAACTTAAGCTCTGATACCAACTGTAATGACCCAGATTTTGGCGACTTTGGTTATCGGGATAAACAGGATGACGACTAACCAAACATCGAAAAATCCCGGTAATTAACGAAAGAATTTAGAGGGTGAGGAAAGATAAGATAGAAACTTAGAATAGAAGAAGAAGAAGAACACAACATCAGAATAACACGAACCTCACAGCGGAACGAATAACATATAATAGATAGCATATCCTTGAAATAAAATCGTTATATGTATACAATAACATTATCAGAGTACATCATTTACAACACAGCGGAATTAAACTATAGCTATATGATCCCGAAGCCTCCTGCTCCAGCTCTTCAAGTATCTGTAAATCCCGACTACTTGACTACCCGTACAAAATTAGGCACCCAAGAGTTTAGGGAAAACAAAACAAAATAAACTCTGGGTCAGTCTTGGGACTAGTGTGAGTAAAATAGTTTTAAACAGTTTATACAATTAAACGATATCTCATAAGACCACGCCATATAACGGGACGGGTTTTTCCCTTATGAGAATCCAAAATATCTTTATATCAAAAACCTTTTGATATTATAATAATGTCTATCAACCACAGTATAATAATCATATAGCAGAAACGCTTTCATCTCACGTTCTACATTTATATTATACAATCAAAACCACAAGCACGTATTGGGTAGTGGATTTCCAACTATGACATGGTATGGAACCACTTTTCGCTAGTGTACCTCTAGAGAGGAATACACTGGGTTCAACAAGAACATCTTGCAACCCGGCCACACATGACCGACCACTCATTTCGCTTGAGTGTATCGAATGTATATCACCAACGGTTGGGATCAGCAACCGTTTCCCGAATGGGACAGTATCAACAATAGATTTTTAGAAGTAAATGAAACTCTAGATCAGGTAATTATACACCCTAATAGGTGCGACCTACATAGACATGTTTCCTGCCCGATTTCTGTCATTTACCGGATGTGAGGCTAGAAGCTACGCTTTATCATCGCACCAGATTCACTTCGAATGTCACATCGTCAAATCCATCAAATCACTGATTGACGTCTACAACAATACATTACGTGTTAGCTAAAGAAGTTTCCTTCTCCGCTTCCACTCTTGGTACGGTTGAAGAAATCAATGTACGCGACCTTTCTGGAAATACTCTGTCAGACATTCATCCATACAAGTCATCCAGGAACAGGATGAACCGAAGTCACTATTCAGTACATCCCTCTTAGGCACTGTTATCTAAGACTTATACAATAGCCCTTGCACTTTTACTCCGTCTACAATTATCTTTGGTATATATGATTCGCAACGCTTATGCAAATACAGAGTGTTTCTTTGGATAATAATCCAACCAGTCTCTCGATATTAACAACGTTAAACTAGTCAAAAACTTTGATAGTCGGTGATTTAACCATCAAAGAAAAACACGTGTGCACACAACGATATTATTTCCAGATGGAAATTATATCGATCAATCATCATTTAACATATATATATATATATATATATATTCACATTTCCTTATTTTCTATGTTTAGAAAATATATGTTATTAACACTGGAAAACATTTCCATTGTTTATTTACATATCACAATCATTTCACAACTATCAGTCCCTGACTGTAAACTAGTAGGAGGACAATTCTCTAAGTATAAACCCCGAAGGTCGAAACCAACATCAGATAGACACTTAGAAGACTATTCAACTTAACTAATCTCTAGTCAGTTTCTAATCTTGTTTAACCCTATTTCGATTATCTCTAATTGAATAACTCTATTTGATTAACTCTTATTCGAATAACTAATATTCGATTTAACTCCATTCGCTTAACTCTAGATCGCAGCGATCACAATGGTTACGCCTGATTCCCTCAGGAAACATCTGACCGTCGTAGGCTATCTACAGCCCTTTGAATTACGCTAGCCGTCGTGCTAAATGGAATCTCATCCCGAATAACTATGTATGTTTTACTCTAATCGATTTACTCTATTTGATTTACTCAAATCGATTAACTCTATTCATTTCCTAAATAAATATTCCTTTATTCTATTTATTTTCTAAATAAATATTCTCCTTTATAATCTCCTATTTATTTTCTAAATAAATATTCTCCTTTATAATTTCCTATTTATTTTCTAAATAAATATTCTCCTTTATTTCCTTTAATAAAATCGGTTGATTTTAAAAAATCCCTTTATTCTAATATACGTTGAAATATTCCTTTTTACATCTCAGGGTTTCATATGATATTAAAAATATTGAATAACAATGATCAACATCATTCTAACGCACAAAATCCATAACAGATTATATATCATATCATATATTTTGATATATGAAACAAACATTAAATTAAATATTGAGGATCCCAATTGGGTCCCTCCAACCTGTTTCCTTGCATCCACAGATGTTACATAATATAATCAACATCAATATCAGTTCAATATGAAATATTCTTTTAACAGAATCAATATACATAGATTTAACGGTTTATATATATTATATATATATATATATATATATATATAATTTACACTAACTGACCAGCAGTTCAATCAAACAGTCAACACACAGTCAATCAGACAATTTTTAACAGTTCTAAAAATACAACATGAAAATATAAACTGTTCAGAGTTAGTGAGATTTACTCACATTGGACGATCATCGTTAATAACGATAACCATCGCTTGATTCGGACGGACAAATTATTTCGCTATAAATTGTAACGAGGTCGAATTCTCTCCCAGTCAGTCCCATTGTGTAGCCGCCTTCCATATGATTCCAACCAATCTTGTTTCATCGGATTCATTTATAAATTTCTTAATTATGTTGCTCATTTCTCTCTTCAATGTTGACAGTATACTCTTCTATTCCACCCAGATCTTCTATGTTCGGCTTTTCTAGCATTTTGTATTTGATACACTTGACATAGAAGTAACAGAAAGGTCATCATGAATTTATACACCCCATGTGGTTTACCAATCCATTTCTGTAGCTGGGATATTTTCCATTATCAACATCCCTAAAGCAGTCACTAGGACAGTCCAAATCTTTATAAGTTTTGAATGTTTCAAAGGTCATTCACGCTTTCAAATAATCATAATTAAACTCTAAGTATTGTTTACCGCAAATCCCTCTTTTGATTCTTCTTCTTCCACAATAGATACATTGCCTTCACCATTACCTTGAGTTGCACCCACTACCGCTCCCCTTTTCCACCTTGCTGACGCCAGCTAAAACAAAAAGCATCGAACTTCTCTCTGTCCATATATTCACAGTACACACTCGTTTCCCAAACTCCCTTACTTCGAAACTTTGCTCCACCTGCTGCTCTTCCAATCTTCACAAAAACCACCGCAAGTCTCCTTCCAGGTCTCAATTACTGGACCCGTAAGCAACAAAGAATAAAAGTTATCGCTGCAAATTCTTGCTCCCCATCACCCCTCTTCACTAATCCACACACAAATATCACCACTACATTCTCCATCAATTTCTCTTCAATTCTGCACAACTTATCCTCAACTCGCGTCACTCAGGTAGTTCGCAATTTCTACAGTATCCTCGTCCTCTATACCAACCGCATTGCACCAGAATGTACACGCAACCCCATACTGACCCACGAATCAAAGTATACACTCACAACCCCAAATCGATGAATCCACTACTTGAATCGGTCAACCCTAGGCACAAGGAGACCGACGCTGTATATTTTCATAGCATGAAAAATGGTAGCCGAACCATTCGAAATTTACATAGGATTGAAGAGCAGCCTTACTTGAATCCAAATATATACGTATTGATATTACATGAATTTTATTAGAATTGATACGAATTAATGAAGTTTTAGAAGAAGAAAAAGAGTAGCGACTACAATTTTACCAAGGAGAATTTTTAGTTATGGTTAAAATGAATTTGTTAGGGTTATTTATATAGGTAGGTTTAGCTTAGAACGTAAGCTACATTCTTTTTATATTAATTATTTTATCAAATTTTTGTGGTGAGAATAGAGGAGACGTGGATCATGCAGCACCAAGGAAGGGAGACCATGAGTAAGAAACGTCATATATATGATATAAAGGATCTGCCACACTCGTTAATTAAACTTTGCGAACGTACGGACTGCTGTCGACAGAAACAAAAATATTATTGAGATGAGCAAGATGCCACGATCCCAAAAATATAATAATACAGGTAGATTAACTCATATTATGAAATCCCGAAATGTTGATTACAGGGTGCAAAATACTCCAAATAAAAAGTTGCTTATTTAATTAATTAAAAATTACAGTAAAATTCTAAAAATTAAATTATTGTTATGTCTCAAAAGATCCTTATCCAGATTTGCAACTGGTATCTCGTTATACCAAATAAACTGTTACGGTCGATAAATGATTCTATAATGACTATTTGGAAATTTGATTTGGACATAAATCAAAATCTACACGATGAAATCTCAATTTTTCTCTTCCATTAGAAAAATATACTTCACCAGCTCCGTACGTTTCTTATTTCACAGAAATCCGATTTAATACGGCTTCTGTATATCCAGTTGAAGTTCAAATCGCCAAATCGCGAACTACCGCTCCATTTCGAGCTCGATTATAATTATATTATAATTTATACATTCAACCATCGTCAATTAAATATATTCATTATTCAAATTCAATTCCAAGCTGAATTAAATATCACAAATGATCCAGTTCACAACATATCGCCATTTCAGCCAATTCTGATTATTTCAGAATTAAATATATTAGTTAATTTATTATTTTAATTAAATATTCACTATTATTTAATTAAACCACCATTTAATTCACTATATCACTATTTATATAATTAAATAAATTAATTATAATACCTCTGCAAATGCGGGGTATTACAATAAGCTTTATACTCCATTATCCATATTAACTTATTTCTTATATAAGTTTTTCCTTATATCTTCTTATTCGGTTATACTTCCATCTGTTGATGTTGCCACAATCCATAGTTGTTTACTTTGCTTTCTTAACTAAGGCTTATTGCTTAGCTTCCTTTACTAAGTCTTATATCTTAGTTCTCTTTATCGATATTTACTTGGTTCTCTTAAGTAATGTTTACTAATCATAACTCATGTTATCTTTATCAACAGATTACTCATCGTCGCTTTGCAGTTTGTATTCAACTTATTTTATAATACAAGTTGTCCCATTCTCTAGTCTTATTAACATCTTCCCTTGTCCCTAGGACAAGTCTACCTATTATATGACTTTTATTTTTTTCCCAATATGTGTTTATAATACGTTGTTATCATTCCCCGTTATTATGTTGGTTAAGTTTGTCCATATACCCAAGTTGACTTAACCCTATCCTGTTATTCAATCAAACCCACTTAACCCCTTCTTATTATGCTCATACGACCACTCGTGTATTATCTTGGTTAAATGTTACGTTTGATTCTTATATAAACATATTTATTTATATGTTTACACACTAGACCTCCCACATTAGACTAACCTTTTGCGGATGTTGGATATGCCGGGTGGTTCCGGGCAGACTTCTACCACAATTGCAGTCTAACCTCGTGTCTAGGCGTTATGTAAATATGTCCATAACCTCTCACATTAGACATGTTACTTGTGGTTGCTGTTTATGCCGGGCGGTTCCGGGCAGACTTCCACCGTTAGTTCATTCTAACCTCGGGTTTTTGGCATGTTCATCTTTTTAACAGATTGTACATTTACGATTCATGTCCCAAATTTTGTTTAATATAACAATTACCTAAGATAAATTTTACCTCAACCTATACAATTCTAATTAGGTTTCTAATTTACCCATTCCTCTATCAAATTAAGATTTATAACTTTAAATCCGCTTTCCAAATCCCCAATTCAAACTTATATTTTAAAACCTCAAACCCATAATATTAGATCCGCAATGAATCACCTCGTCCCAAACCCCATTCCATATCCAATGATTTCAATTCACACATATTCCTGTTATTGTCTTAGATCGGAATTTATAATTATGCGCTATTTAGCATAGATTCTCGTTCCCAAGTTATACTCAAAGATTCATTATGAGTTACGCTCCAAAATTCTCAATTACAAATTATACCTCAACAATTTCCCAGTATTAATCCAAATTACATTAATATCATTCGCAACGAGATCTGAACTAGGCTCGATGGTAGCCTAGGCTTGAACAAATAAAAAGTTATTGGGAAGAGGAAGAAGAAGAAAAATAAATATACAACAAGCATTATAATTATTATAACATGAATTTTTATATTAAATCTTTAACTGGAGAATGACGAACGATATTCATACCATTATACAAAAAGTGTATTGTAAACCCACTCACCTTGTCAGGATTAGAAAAGAGATAAATCGTTGTTGTAACACTTTGATGTTGATTAACCTTCTAAATTGATTGTTGATGAAGAACTTGTCTCTAAAAATCTCTACTTTAATTTATGTTGAAGGTGGAGGCTAGGTTAGTTGAAAATTTAGCAGCATGGTGGCTACGGTTAAAGAGATAGATGAGATTAGGGTTAGGTTTGATGTCTATTTATAGTTGTAGTAGGTGAATTAGGGCCTTAGGATTAAAATAGAATCCATCTAAACCTTCCACCTCGCAAAAAAAGGTTCTAGAGTAGACTAAACCAACCCAGGTGCGTTGCACCCATACGCACGCATGGACATTGATGGTATTGACACCTTCATATATGCGGTTTTTTCTTCTTCTTGTACAAGCCAAAATCTTAAACGCTCCTTAATATATGCAAAGCACGTTTCTTTTCCATTAATGCATCCTTCCATGTGTCATTATTTTATATACAATATGAATTGTATTAATTCTTTTGACATCAGCTTGCTTTAATTGAATCAATTTATGTTTATTTTCCAACTTCTTTCTATGAATTAAATTTTCCCATGTGACATTATTTCTTTGTTGCATATATTTCTTATATTCTTATTTAAATGTGTTAATACGTTCCTGTTTTATGCACTTGATATGTTGCTTCTTTTTAACGCATTAAATTGCTTGGTCCCTCTTTTTTTCTATGCATGCTTTAATTGCATATTTGACATGTTTGCATTCTATATTCTTTTTCTTTTATTTGCATGACATTAATTCATTTTTATTTAGGTTCATGCATCTACACATTTCTATTATTTTATTTAGGTTCATGCATCTACACATTCCTATTATTTTTAGTGCATGTATTATCTTCCTATAAAATTTTGAATTTCGAATAACATGTATACGCATATGCCCTTCTCATTTATTGTTGAATGCAATTTTATTAATTCACCTTTTTACCATTTACATTAATTACATTAATGTTTCTCTTTATTAATTGTTTTCTCTATAATAATTACATGCATGTACTTCCTTTTCCTTTTTAACATTATTACATGCGCAATTGTATCGCATACTTTTTTTTCCTTGCATTAACTTCTTTTTAATTTATATATATATATATATATATATATATATATATATTGCATGCAATTCATTTTCCTTCATTTCAAAGCACTTATATATTATTTATTTATTTATTTATTTTAAATTTTTCTTTAAATATGTCTATGCATATAATATATACATATATGCATATTTTTAATTATCACTAAAAATGCGGGGTGTTACATTCTCCCACCCTTAAGAAATTTCGTCCCCGAAATTTGGTAAGGGTAAAATCAAATGATCCCTCGCATATTATGCATCCATTGTGTATGCATCAAATTTTGCAAACATTGTGCATATGTGCAAAGTGAAATACATCACAGTAGTGCATGTATGCCTAATTTGGTACCACATATATGTATGAAAACTTTCAAAAACTCTTTCAAAATATGATGCTCACATCCTAAATATACTTGCAGTTCTATATGAATGCAATATTTTTGAAAATCAAAACAGTTTTCATCCAAATTTTCCCACACTCTTATAGAATAAGAGCATAGTTCATCCAATTGTTGCATCCAAAATCCTACCAACCATCTTTATATTTTGAAGTTTAGAAAAATCTATTTTTCCAAATTTAATTTCTTATGTTACAAAAAGGTATAAAACGGGAAAATTCACTTCTACCATTTTTCTTTTATGTACCTTTCCTAATTGTACTTGGACTTTTATGTAACTATTCTATAAGAATTTTCTATTTTCCTATCCAAGTACAACTACATAAGAAAATTTCCCTTTTTTTTCTTTTTCTTTTCCCGTCATGTTTTTTTTGCTTCTCTGAATTTATTGTTTTAATTAGGCTATTTTCTTTCTTTCTTAGCTTATTTTACTCAATCCAATGATTTAAGTTTATTCTTTTCAAATAAGCCTTCCAACAGCTATTACTATGGGCCAAGAATCTTAAGACTATTTCACTTAAGAAAAGTCCAACCACAACCTCTTAACAGTTACTTACCCTTCACTATCTAGTAGTCTCTACTAGTCCTTGCTATGTATTACTAGCCTATACTTTTTTTTTCAAGCAACAATCCTAAGCTTTACAATTCTTATGCATTCTACGGGAATTTTTATTTCAAACCACAAAAACTAAAGTAGACAAAGACAACTATTTCTTAAACGGTTTTATGTTGTTTCTACCTACACTGTTAATTCAGCTATTTTCCACAAGGTGCAAACAATTCATCTATTCTTATTCTCTACAACTTATTTTGTTTACTCACAAAATTTTCTTTTTAAAACAATAATCAAAATTTATTGTCAAAAGAATAGAGATTTCAAAACTTTTTACAAAATGCAACATTTTTATGCTTTACTTTTTAATCCTTTCAGATGTAATAATATGAAAACTAGTGAACTATACATGCTCTATAATATACAACTTTTAATGAGAAAATTCTTTAAAACAAGAAATCATTGTTTCTCAAAAAAATGTCCCACTTTAAAACCCAATATGCACTAAATATGTCCTTTACATATTTTTCTAAAACATCAAAAAAATACTTTTAAGATTAAAACTTGAAAACAAGCAAAACAATTTTGTCAAAATTTTTACAATTTCAAGTTCTTAAAAGTTAACAAATGGGTTAGACTCAAAGTGGGTCGTTGACTCAACTAAGCTTTCCTAGACACTCCCTTGGAGTTAAGTCTCTCAACTGTATATTCCTAATCCATTTTCCACTTTTTAACCTTTCTCTAATTTATAAGATTTCACTACCAAACCCACTAATCTGAAATACTAACATTTCAGTGGCTAACATATGGGATACATCCTCCTTTTGTACCAACTATTTTTGTACACTTTTTACCCAACTTTCCTAAGGGTCTTAAATTTCTATATTCGTTCTTTTAGTGTACAAAACTAGTATCCTATCTCTTTCCACATTTTACTCTTTCTATTTCGTGGGCTCCTTTATGGATTTAGGTTTTTATATATAATACATTTATATTTTTGAAAATACAAATACGTTCACTCACTATCTATATAGGAATCCTAAACCTAAGCTCTGATACCAGAATTAACAAGCCGCGTTCCTACAGACCGATTTTTTTTCCAAAATTCCGAATCCATCGAAACCCGAGTTGGTTTGCAATGGTATCCTGCAGAAAAGATAGAGACATGAAACATGTCAGAGTTCAGAAAACATCTCACAGCGGAAGGAATAAAATATAATGTAATTAAAACATAGCTTTATCTTAATAACAATACTACTAAACCAGTATCCAAAGCTATATCATCTCTATCCTGTACCTAACCTGTGAATGTTGTGAGGAGGGGGTCAGAACATAAGTTCTGTGTGATTGGATTTAGAATAAACTTCTGAATAATCCTACATAACCATTGTAATGACCCGCACTTTAGTTGTCAGATAATTAATTTATTTAAATATTAATTATCGAGTTGGCGAGATCGATAACCAAAATTAAATAATATTTATATTTAATTAATATAAATAATAGGATATTATATTTTCGGTATAATAGGAAATAACAGAATTCAAAATGTTGTGAAAACTAGACAGCTGAAAATATATATAATTCAGTTTATATTGAAATATATTGACGAATATATTAAATAATGATAGATGAACGTAAAATATATATTATAATTAAAATCGAGCTTGAAATGATGCGGCAGTTCGCTATTTGGCGATTTGAACTTCAATTGAATGTACAAGGTTCATTTTAAATCGGATTTCTGTGAAACAAGAAACGTGTGGAGCTGGTGGAGTATATTTTTCTAATGGAAGAGAAAAATCAGGATTTCGTCGTGTAGATTTTGATATACGTCCAAATCAAATTTTAGAAAAAGTCGCAGTTGAATTCCTTTATAATTTGCAATGCTTTATTTACGTTATAAAAGGATTTTCAATATAAATCGAATATCGATATAACTCTGATGATGAAATATCGAGTTAGAAATCCATACAGGATTATTCTGGAGCTGTATGTTATTCGAGTGTGAATATATACGATAATATAAATTTATTTATATTTAATTTAATTATATTTAATTTAATTATATTCAAATATATTTATATATTTAAATGGGTCATTCAGAGCTTTAAAAATAGCAAGTTTTGCAAACGACCTCAGAATTCGACGAAACTAATTTTGTTGGATCCGCAATGTCAAATTATTGTTAGATATCAATTTCCGTGAATTTTAGAGTCAGTGTGTGGCCGTACGGGATTTTATTGTGAATTACAGTCGACAAATTGACCTTTAAAAATACGCTGCGTGAGCAAACGAAGTCGGAATTCGACGAAACCAGTTTCGTTGGGACCGTTATGTCGAACTGTAGTTGCATGTCCATTTTCATGATTTTTGGGTATTGTATGTGATCATAGGGAATTTTAAAAGACATGCGAATATAGTGGTTGAATAAAAACCAATATAAAATAAATTATAAAAATCATATAAATACACCACCTTACCACCTAAACCTAAATCAGTTCATTGGAAAGTCAAACAAGGTTCCGCCGTATGTTTTCTTTCCAGGAAAATTTATCACGAGCAAAAAGAAAATCAAAGAAATTCAAAATCAATATTACAAATTCCTAAAGTCAAGTATATGTGATCTCTTAACCTCCTTCTTGTTCCTAAGTGATTCTCGTGAGGTGCGATTCACGTTGGGAGGGGTTGCTGGGTTTCGACAGTGATGCTAAGGTTGGCGGAAATGGGAATTTGGGGCATCAATGTGATTTTCTAGAGTTGGATTTGGGTTTGTGGTTGAGTGAGGTTTCGATTTATGGTAGTCTTGCGGGGTTCGATGGTGGTTGTTGTTGCAACTTGGTACTGTCAAGCAGTTCGACAGAATTGAAGTGGTGAACCGAGATTGAGGAAATTGATATGAGCTTGAAGAGGAGGAGATGAGGAGATTTTTGGTGATTTTAGTCGGATTTTAAAGTGAATGAAGAAGGGGATGGAAGCAAGGGAAGATCGGCCATTTTGATTTGGGGAAATACTGGAGACGTCAAAGTGTTTGGGGGAAGAAGGAGTGGGTGGATCGGGTTCAAGGAAAGTGGGCCGGGAAATAGGTAAAAGCCCAATTATATTTCAGAATTTTAAAGCTTGTTTAAATAAAAGTGTATTAACTACTATAATGTGTAACTTGACCATACGATATCAGAATCACGAACGGTCGGATCCGTTTGGACCGTATGAACGGACACTTCACAATGAAACTAACGGGAAGTGGATTAGAGTCTGTTTGAATTTATGGAGAAATAAATTGTTTGATTCAAATCAAACAAACAGTTTATCGTTCGTTAACGATGAACTACCAATGTGAGTAAATCTCACTAACTCTGAACAGTTTATATTTTCATGTTGTATTTTTAGAACTGTTAAAAATTGTCTGATTGACTGTGTGTTGACTGTTTGATTGAACTGCTAGTCAGTTAGTGGAAATTATATTTATATATAAATATAAACCGTTAAATCCATATATATTGATTCTGTTAATAGAATAATTCATATTGAACTGAAAGTGATGATAATCATATTGTGTAACATCTGTGGATGCAGGAAAACAGGTTGGAGGAATCCGACTGGATTCCTCAACAGTTATTTTATTGTTTTTCATATATTGTGATATATGATGTAGTATATAATCTCTGGTTGATTATATGTGTTTAGACGATATTGGTCATCGTGATTTGATGTGTTAAGTACCATAAAATATTGGAATGGGAAAAGGTGATTTTCAAAGTGATATTGAAAACAGAATATTTATAAACAGGAATATTTATAAATAAGAAATATTATAAATTGGGATATTTATAAATAGGAGATTTTTAGAAAAGAGAAAATATTTATAAAATCAATAAAGATTTTATAAATGGAGATATTTATAAATGGAACTTATTTATAAAGGAATATTTTTAAATAGGGAATATTGTTAAGTGGAATTACAATTAAAGGGAAATCTTTATAAATGGAATATTTATGAAGTGAAATATTTATTTGTTAAATAAATAAGATAAGATAGTGAATTATTTATTTGTTAAATAAATAAGATAAGATAATGAGATATTTATTTGTTAAATAAATAAGATAAGATAATGAGATATTTATTTGTTAAATAAATAAGATAAAGATAATGAGATATTTATTTGTTAAATAAATAAGATAAGATAATGAGATGTTTATTTGTTAAATAAATAAGATAAGAAAATGAGATATTTATTTAGTACAAATAAGATAAGATAATGAGATATTTATTTAGTATAAATAAGATAAGATAATGAGGTATTTATTAATATAAATAGGACATGTTAAGTGAATTATTTATTTATTTAGAAAATAAGATAATAAGGGGTTATTTATTTAGGATAAATAAATAAGATATTTCATAGGAAATATTTGCAAACCGTTTGCAAATAGAATTGAAAGGGCGATATTTGCAAACCATTTGCAAATAGATTAGAGAAGGAAAATATTTGTAAACCATTTACAAAAAGAATTGAAAGGGATATTTATTTGGAAAGCAAATAAGATATGATTAAAAGAAATATTCATCTTTTGATAAGTAAAGAGATGTATATGTCTGAACTTATATGAAGAAGTAAATAGGAAAATGGGGCATATTTATTTATAAATAATATTTATAAATTAAGTAAATATTTATCATTGGATAAACAGAATATATAAGTCAGGACTTATATAGAGAAGTAAGAATCGATATCAACATCGACATCTGAAACTGAATAAGGACGAAGAGTTAACCAGTTAGAGTTAACACATTAGAGTTAAACAGTTAAATCTAATCAGTTAGAGTTATTCAGTTAGAGTTAAATCGAATATTAGTTTATTCGAAGGAAGAAGTTATTGAATATTAGTTTATTCGAAGAAAGGAGTTAAACGAATATAGTAGATACTCGAAGTAAGTTAATCGAATCAGAGATATTCGAAGTATGTTAATCAAATCAGAGATATTCGAAGTGAGTCATTCGAATCAGAGATATTCGAAGTGAGTTAATAGAATCAGAGATATTCGAAGGGAGTTAATCGAATCTAGTTATTCTACAGTAGTTAAATGAAATGTAGGTTATTCGAATAAGAGTTATAGATTAAGAGTTAACCAAATAGGAGTTGAAAAATTAGTTGTTCGTTATTTATTCGAGTTAGTAAATAAGAGTTAGATTAAAGTTATTATATTTCAGAAGTAGGAAATTATAACACCACTATTATAATCAAATGATTTTGTAAAGGAGTTGGACTCGTAAATTTTATCCGGAAGTTACGTAAGGAAGTGTTAAAGAGTTAAAAGATGAACTTACCATGTTTCGAGATATGAAATTTTGTTCAATTAAGGTCTGAGAGGTAGTTATACCCCAACTTGATTGACTTCGTTTTTAATTTAGAAATGGTTAAGGTTCGAGAGAGAAAGTGGTTTAGTGAATTTAGTAAATAAGTATAGTGGGTTGAGTTGTCGTCGCGATGTTGATTTAAACATCTGTTTAAATCCTAGTAAAGAAGATTTGGAAATGTTTTCCAAATAGGATCATAAACGTAATCAAATATTTAAATTTGAAATATGAATTAGAAAAGTAAATGTTCATGTATAAGGAGTTAAGGAATGGAGTTAAGCTAAATCAGAAATTGATTGGAGACTTGTTAAGTTGAATGGTTTTCTAAGCGTCTATCTGATGTCCATTTCGACCTTCGAGATTGGTACTTAGGGAATTGTCCTTATACTAGTTTACAATAAGAGACTGATAGTTGTAGAAGAATAGTGATACGTGAATAAGTTATGGAAATGTTTTCCAGTGTTAACGTATATTTTCTAAACATAGAAAATAAGGAAATATGAATATATATATATATATATATATTAATGATTGATGATTGATTGATAGAATTTCCAACTTGAAATAATATCGTTGTTTGCACACGTATTTTTCTTTGATAGTTAACTCACCGACTATCGACGTTTTTGACCATTTTATGTTGTAAATATAGACAGACCGGTTGGATTATTATCCCAAGAACCACTCCATATTGGCATAAGCGTTGTGAATCAAGTATGCTGAATTCAGTGAAGACTGATTTATGCAAGGGTTGTTGTGTAAGTCTTAGATAACAGTGCCTAAGATGTATGTACTTAATAGTGCCTTCGGTTTGTCCAGTCCCAGGACAACTTGCATGGAAGAAGGTCTGACAAAGTATATCCAATAGATCGCATAAGTTGATCTCTTCAAACGTATTCACGTTTGGTGGCAGACGAATTCGTTTCTCTTAGCTGTATACCCGTGTTATTTTTGGATAAATCAATTTGTGATTTGGCGGGTATGACGATGTGGCATTCTAAGTGAATGAAGATATGATATGTAAAAAGATAAGCGTAGCTTCTAGCCTCACAACCGAGAAATGACAAAAATCGGGCAGACAGCATGGCTAAGTGGGCCGCACCCAAGTAGGGTATATTGTCACCATCTAGAGAATATTCATATTTGTTCTTCTTTCAATTATGTATCTCCCAGGAATGGTTATGTTTGTTTACCAACAGTAAGGTGACAATATATTCGATACACTCAAGCGAAATGAGTGGTTGGTCATGTGTGGTCGAGTTAACAAGATGTTCTTGTTGAACTCCAGTGTATCGCTTCTAGAGTACACTGATCGGAAGGTGGACCCATACCTTGTCAGAGTTGGAAATCCATTACCCAATAAGCACCCGCGGTGTTTGATTGTATTATATATGTGGAACGTGAGATGAAATCTTTCTACTTGATTGATATTACTTGTGTTAGACATTATTATAATATCAGAATAATATTGTTTTAAAAATGATTATCCTTTCTTTTGAAAGGATTTGTAAAGTTAAACAAATGATTTGAGTTTACTCACACCAGTCACATGACTGACCCGTAGTTTATTTTGTTTTGTTTCCCTAAACTCTTGGGTGCCTAATTTTGTATGGGCAGTCAAGTAGTCGGGTTTTACGGATACATTGAAGAGCTGGAGCAGGAGGCTTCAGAATTTTATAGCTATGGTTATTTCCGCTGTATTGTAAGTGTTGTACTTTGAAATGATATGTATATTCAAGTACATAATTATATTTCAAAGTTATGTTGTATATTATATTTTATTCGTTCCGCTGTGAGGATCGTGTTACTCTGATGTTGTTGTCTTCTTTTTTTCTTCTATTTTAAGTTTCTATCTTATCTATTCTCACCCTCTAATTTCTTTCATTAACAACCCGTTATTTTCGATCCTTGGATGTTCGATATATGTTGTATATCAGATAACCAAGAAGCATTTTTCCGGGTCGTTACAGTTATTATCAGAGCTTAAGTTAAGCGATTACCTTGGCTCTGTGGCGTGACTCAGTAGAGATAGGGTTAGTAATACCCTAGATTGAGTTTGAGTGTATACATATGAGCACGTATTTGTTATTTGATTTAAAAATCTGTTTTATATTATGGAGATTTATTGGTTGAGTGTTTGTGGATTCTAGTCGGTCAGTTTGATCCACTGTATCGGTAGGAGTTTCTAGAGCACTTGAATACGATGAACCGACATGGTATGTTTTGAAAGAGGGTAAATGAAATAATTTTACCCACGTGTATATATTGGAAATATTAAAATATGTTGGTTGTTATTATAATCGGGTAAGATTATAAAATTAAACGGTTATGTAGATAACCAATCAGAATTCATATAAGTGTTACAAATGAATTAAATCTGAAATTTAAGTCAAAATTGAAATTAAAAACGGGAAATTCAGATTAGTGTCTGTAATTAAATCTGGATTGAATATATGAGAATTTTAAAATCCAAGGAGGTTTTAAATTTGTTTACAACATCGTGAAGGATATTTTGAAATGATTTCGAAATAGAAGTGTTTAAAAGTGATATAGTATTGAACTCACTTCGATAGCTGGGAAATAGATTCCGATGGTGAAATAGACCATCATCGGTATTCATTTTCGAGTTTCTAAGTGACGGATTACTACCAAGGATTTAGTTTTTAAATTGTTTTTGCGAAAACAAGGTGTTCAGAAATTCAAAGGTTTTGAATTGTTGATTATGATTTCAAGTTAATTTGAAAGAAAACCCGGAAATTTAAATTCTAGAAATTAAATGTAACTTGTGGAGTTAAGTAAAACTGAAATGGATTTGAAGATAATCTGGATCGGAATTTAGTTGATGGGTTAAGAGTTTGAAATCTAATATTGGAGTTTGAATAGAATTTGACTTGGATAGAACCAAGTGTTTGAGTTGAGGGTTGGATTAAGATGATATGGGTATACGTGAATTGATAACAGGTGCAAAGGATATAATGATATGCCGACAAAAAGGTACAAGTTTATTTATATATGAGTTTGGTGATTATGGGCCGAATTGGCAAGCCGCTTGGCTGTTTGATTTTCTTTTGGGTTGAGAAGGCCGAGAAAGGCGAGTTGTGGTTTTACCGATAGGGCTGTACAAAGGAGGTTATGGCGAAATTTTCGAAAATTTAAACTGTTAGAAATTTTTTGAAAATTTTAGTTACTCGGAATGAATTTATATTTTAGTCGATATTAATTGGTTCAGTTGAAACCGGAGATAAGAGGTAAACAGATAAATTTTTACCCAGTAGACAGGGTCGTCCCCTACCTTAGCAATTTCGAGGACGAAATTATTTTAAGGGGGAAAGATTGTAGTGACCCGCACTTTAGCTGTCAGATAATTAATTTATTTAAATATTAATTATCGATTTGGCGAGATCGATAACCAAAATTAAATAATATTTATATTTAATTAATATAAATAATAGGATAATATATTTTCGGAAAAATCGAAAATAACAGAATTTAAAATGTTGTGAAAACCGGACAGCTGGAAATATATATAATTCAGTTTATATTGAAATATATTGATGAATATATTAAATAACGACAGTTGAACGTAAAATATATATTATAATTGAAATCTAGCTCGAAACGGCGCGACAGTTCGCTATTTGGCGATTTGAACTTCAACTGAATGTACAGGGTTCGTTTAAAATCGGATTTTTGTGAAACAAGAAACGTGTGGAGCTGGTGGAGTATATTTTTCTAATGGAAGAGAAAAATCGGGATTTCGTTGTAACATCCCATAATTTTCAATATATTTAAATTTCAATTTAAAATAAATAAATTTGAAATATATTAGAGAAAATCAAATTTTGTTAATTTTAATGATGATGACTATTTGAATGGTGTATAAATAGTTTTAAATTTAGTTTATACTTAGAATTGGTGCAATTTGAAAATTTATATTTTATTTAATTAATAAATTTGAGTTATTTAGTTTATAATGGAAATTCAAATTTAATTGGATAAGTGGAGAATTCTAAGTTGGGAATTATTATAACTGAAATTCAAATCAAAGATTCAGTTAATCAAATTAAGATCTAAAATGTGTGAAATAAATTTATAGAATTGATTTAAGTTATAATTTGATTTAATTTGAATTTAATGAATATTTAGTTTGAATGAAAACAGTTCATTGAATAATTGAATATTTATTTATTTAATTAACTGTGAAACTTAACTGTTTTGGCGATTGGCTCAAAATTCGACGAAACTGGCACCATTGGATCCGGAATGACGAATTTCTCTAGGACGCCAATTTTCGGAAGCTTCGGACTTGTTATGTGATCGTACGGGAGAAAACGCGAAATGAATCTGTGAAACAGGATAATTGGGTGTTTATCAGATTTGGGCCTCTTAAAAATTTAATAAAAATCCTTTTACTTCTCATTAGCTATTTTCAATACTACGTTCATTTTCTCTTCCATCAAAATTTCATTTCCATGGCTGAAAAAAAAATTAAAACCCTAGATCTAAAATCACAATTTCACCTCCAAATAAAATTTGCAGAAACCCTAGCAAATTATATATCTATTCGAAGATCTCGATGATACGAACTCGCGGGTGGTCTTAGATCTGACATGCAGTGTACGGTTTGACCAGAAATCGTGGTCAAACCTTGAAAAATGCGAAACCCTTGAAATAGATTTGGGGGTTTTTGATTCAAAGTTTAATAGAGGAAATTAACTTATGGGTTTTGAAGAGGAGGTCGATACGAGATTAACGGTGGTGACGGCATCGTCTAATAGTCGGTGAGGTGGTCATAATTTGTGATTTAAGGTTCAAAACAGGTTTCGCTTTTCACTTCGCCGGAGGGAGTAGCGGCCACCAGACGCGAGGGCTCTTACCTGGAACGAGGCGGCTTGGAAGGGGCTTTTGATTGCAAGTGGTTGGAGTTTCTGATTAGGTCGGAGGAGGGAGAAATCGCTGGTCAAAGTCACGGGTCTGGATGGGGTTTCACGTCGTTACTGTGGCATGACGGGCGGGAAGAAGAAAGGGGCGGCCTGATGACGTGTCGCTGTGTTATTGGTCAGGATAATTATTTTTAATTAATTTTATACGTTAAAGTTCAAATGTTTAAACACTGATAACTCTCTCGTTTTGACTCGGATTTGGACGCGGTTTGTTGCGTTGGGATCGTGGCGGAATTGTAGACGTTTTGACATTAACCTGGCTGCATTTGGAGACTGTCAAATTTTGAACTATGATTGGACGTCCGATCCACTAAGGACTCAAAGGTGAGTGATTCTTCGCTCAAGAAATACTAAATCATTCCCATATTTATTAAATTAAATTATGAAGTAAATTTGGTTGCATGTTTGTGTTGTTGATGAACGATTGTTTAAGTTTGACATGCAAGTGTTAATATGCAAATAAAATCGATAATTAGTTATTTAAATTTAATTTAAATTTCTAATTAGAAATCCCGACACTTGTTAACCAGTAAAAGGATTTCATTTACTGTTTGAATGAAATGATGTGATGGATGCCTTGATTTAATTTGATTGATGAATGAATGTTGCATGAACTGGCTGTTTATTCAGTATATGATATTCCACGCATTTTCGATAAATCCCAATTTCTCACCTTTGATGTTACGGGCATCTAATAAATCCGAGATTTATCAAATTGAATGAATTAAGAACACAGGTTGAAATGATACATACCTGTGACCCTGAATTGGATTGAAACGATAGATCCATCACGAAATATCGAGAAATTAAATTTAAGACTCACTTGGCCATAGGATAGCAAACTATATATGGACATCGGTTGGTTAAATGATTTTAATATTCGAAATTCTATTTTTGTGGAAATTTCATTCAAGGGAAACGTAGTGATTTCGATAAGTTTTATTTTCCTTGAAATCTGAATCTTAAATATGACCTGAAATGATTTAAGAAATTTTGTTTCCTAAGCGAATTGAAGTGTTAAAAATTCAAATTTTTGATTTGGGTTTTGTAAGAATTGGGTAGATTCAGATTTAAATAAATTCTTATATAATTTAAATTTTTGAATCAAGATAATGGAGAATACTCGAAAATTGTTCTTCAAACCTAATTGGAGTATGGTCTTGAATCCTTGAATTTAAAACGGGTTGAAATGGGATTTGAAATGAGTCCTTGAGCTAAGCAACTCCATTGAAACTGGAGTTTAGATTCGAGTATCAAAGTTCGGAAGGAAGAATCGATTTTCAGTAAAGAATTTATATATATATATAATTTTGATTTTTATAGCTATTCTTTCTTGAAATTTATTTTATTAAATTTTATCCATAACTATTTTATATAACCAATATTTTCTTATATTCTTTGATTTAAAACTATTTAGTGAATTTTAAAATCTATATATATATAGTGTTTTAAACTTATTTATCCTATTTTTTTCTATTATATTCTATACATATATTATTTATATAAAGGTTTCTTTATAAACATCTATCTTTTAAATTTATATCTTATAAGTGTAATATTTCCTCCGAATGGAAAGTGCTAGATCTAAGATCGTTGTTGAAATGGAGTTGAGATAAAAGTATTTCTTTATGAATCGATTTCAAACCGTTTTCAAATATGGAAGATGGTTTATATTCCACTAAATATAAACTTATCTCCTAAGGGGATTGAAAGTAAGTTATAGAAGTATATATATTCTATATGAATATGAATGAATTTCGAATATGAATCGATTTGGAATAATTTGAAATCTTTTGAGATTGAATATATTCTAGTTTAATATAAGTCGATTTTTGAAATACTATATGATTATGATATAAGATATGGAAATATATTCTAATTTTAGAATATAATTGGGTTGGTATGATTTATGATGTTTCGATATGAAACTATATTCTATTTTTGAATATAAATTTGGTTCGAGACAAAATACGATATTTTGATATGAAAGCGAACCTTTGAAATGTAAAAGAAACAACCGATGTGAAAGATGTAAGCGTTGGTTGTCAAAGAGACCGGAGTCGGCATAAGGCATACTCTCTGTCAGTGTCGATACCACTTTGACAACTATAAACGTTTGGACGTATCTGTGAACGTTCCGACGTATCCAGAATGATATATGATGACTTGAAGGCGATTATTTAATCGAAGGAAGATGAGCGATTGCGAAATAGCCCCGACCTTCGGGTCAGAATTAAAATGACTAAAACAAGAGCTATACCGTAACTAATTGAGGTAGCACCTTTGATCGGACTCACTCCTTCGATACTATTTCTATGACTATGATGATAATGATGATTTGGGCCCATTTTGACTTTGGGAGTGTGTTCCGAGGTGGGCGGTAGTGGCTGCTATGCGTTACCACCGGTCCGGGAGTGCAATTGGTAGAATCCTACCTTGGCATTGCCTCGAGTGCCTTGACATATATATCCTTATCGAGCCCCATACGATTTTGATTTAGAATTGCCTTCTATGGAGTGCCCTCTGATAACACCAGTACGGTGAATTTACGGTACTATATAGACTGTTGGTGCCTGTAAACGGCGTAAGGGTAATATGGTAATCCCGCTTACGCTATTTTCAGTATTTATACTTTACAGAATAGACATTATAATAATAGCGTATTGTTATGTAGATATTAGTTTAACGGATCCTCGAGAGATGGAAAAATCCCGTAACATCTCTTGAGTTACTGCACCCATGACACTGGTATTATTTCGTATTTTAATTTGACTAATATGAGAATGATTTAGTTCTGATCCGAGTGTTTGTTGTGTCTTATTTTTATGCAAAACGCTCGGGTCAGCAGACGCTTGCAGTTAACAGGGATGACTGTGACTGGGAGATCGAAGACGAAGATTTGGTATATCTATTATCTATACATATGTATTTCTGCTACATTTTAATTCCGTTGTTATGTTATGTAAACCTGTTTATGTGTAACTCTGATAATCATTGAATGTTAAATCAATGTATACTTTCAATTATTTTAAACTGCTATTGTTTATTATATGTTGTACTTCCGCTGTGGGATTCTGTGATTGGTTCTTTTCTTTCTTCTTTTTCTTCTTTTCCCAATAACTACCTGCATTTGCGATTTGTTTGGGTCGACATGTGTGGTTTATTGTCGATTCGAACGGTCAAAAATCCGGGTCGTTACATTTGGTATCAGAGCGATGGTTAGAGATAACCTTGGCTCTGTTTGGGAATCAACTCATTAGAGATGGGGCTAGGAACGCCCTAGAATGAGTTTGAGTGATATGAGAGAGCGTACTTGTATTTGGTTATAAATTGGTTTACATCATGTTGATTTGTTCTGTTGAATATTTATTGATTCTGGTCGATATTTGGGACGCCATAGAATCGATAGGAATCTCTAAATAATCGAACAGAATGATCGACATAATATGGTTTTCAACTATATTTTTTTTAAATATATCAGCTATATTATTGGTTCAATCATATATATATTTATATCCATTTTAGTAGGTGGTAATATTTAGTTATCACCTATTATGGGTGATTAGTTAATAAATCTAATAAGGGAAATTATATGGTTTAAGAAAATATTAGAAATGAAATGATACTTTTAAGTATCATTGGGTGAAACGATTTGTGATTAAAATAGAAATGAACTGAAACCTTGATCCTGGGTATTTTGAAATAGTTTTGCCAAAGTTTGAAATAACATTGTATTATAAGGAATAGTTTTGGAAATAGTTTTCAAAAGGATATTTAAGATATAAGTGTGAAATCTCCACTTAGACTTTGGAAATGACTTCGGTAATGAGTGCACGCATTACCGATGTTATTTTGAAGAGTCTGAGTGGGGGAGAACACCCGATGATTTTAGTGGGTTGACAGAAGATTTTGAATTTAAATTCCATATGGTATAAATTTTATATAAAGTATTTGTGTATGTTCTTTAAAGGTTGAATTCAAATTTTACTCGAGGTTCAAATTTTCTTTGTTCTTTTGGTAATTAAAGATTTGGATTTAAAATTTATGGCATGTTTTTCTATAAAATAGTATAAGTACTTAGATTATTTTAAACTTGGTTTAAACCCGGAATCAAGGTATTTAGGTTCATCTTAACTAATACTATTGATTGGATGCTAAATTAACTCGATTGAAATCATGTAACGAACTTAAGTATTATAAGAAAAGATGTGGCCGTTGAAATGCTTAAGCGTGGACGATAACAAGTTAAAGAAATTATATGTTGGTTGATGGAAGTGTTAGAGAAAAATCTAAAATAACTCGATTCATTTGAATTTTTTTTAGACATTGAAATCACCTTAACTATTGACATTAACTTAAGAACTTAAGTTACTCGAGCCATTGAAATTGGACTTTGAAACCATGAAATAGACTTAAATATTAAGTTGGTCAATAAGAGTGCTGGAGGAAACCAAAGTTAAGTAAAACCAAATTTAATTGAATTCGACTAAAATAAATTGGAATAAGTTTGTTGTGTTAGTAAATTGGCAATAGCCTATGCCTTGGCCAATTGCTAAATAAGTGAGGTAGTCGAGAAGAAGTGAAAAAAAAAATTGATTAGTTAATAAAAACGTGAATTGCCAATAAATATAAATAAAGGAAAATTTTGTTAAATTAGTATATATGTGAAATCAAGGCATAGGAAACCTAAATGGGGTAAAATCCCATTTGAACAATATATCGGATATAAATCTAAGTATAAACTTGAGTCCTTAATTCAAACCATGATTTGTGAGTGAATAAATATATTCTGTAAATAGAATAAGGTTCAATTTGGAATGAAATGGACTAAGAGAATAAGGGGAGGGTTAAATGAATGAGGGGAAAGGCCAAAACAAGAGAATGTAAAGTAAATATATAATTTGGCTTATCTGGAATAAGATAATTAAGTAAAACGAATTCTAATTTGAGAATTTGAAATACTAAAATGAGATATAAGAATAGAATTTAATCTGGGTTGGAATAATTTGATTTATACGAATAACTTAAGGGTAAATCATGGATTCAATAAGTGATAACCACATCTAGTGGTCAAGGGTGCTAAGGTGGAAATCCGAAGGTTGAAACCCCAGCTCAAACGAATCCACATTTAAAGGAAAATTTTGGCCGAACTAAATAGACATGAAGGTGAATTTTAAAATCCCCTTTTTGAAATGAAACCATTGGTAATGGAAACTGATGCAAATGAGTTGGCAAATGGATTCATGCTAAGGAGATAAAGGTCTAGTGTAATCAATTTCGTTAGAAATTTTAAGGTGAATTCGAGTTCTAATCGGAATATAACACTTGAAGTGAAACCGGAAATAGAATAGAAGAAATATCGAAATAAAGTAAGAAATTGAATATGGATCAAATTCTTGAATAATGAAGCGATAACAAAGTTAAATGCTAAGGATTTTCAAAAATATTGAAATCGAAAATGTTGAAATTTCGAATAGAAATAATCCAATGTTTATGTAAATCTGAAATAGTCGATAAGCTAAAGCTAAAGTGACCACAACTTTTGATGGGATGATCGGAATCTGACGATTCCAGACTTTTCGGAAACCTTAGAAACCGAGCTAAAACTTCCGTTTATAAAGCCATATCTAATTCCTTTGTTTACTAAGCTGAAATGCAAGAACTAGTCGAAGTGGTATGCGCAGAAAATAAAAATCTGAAGTGTATACCTATATTGTTTTGGCCATAACTCTCTAACAGAATGTCAGATTTTTGATGTGCGAGTACAATTCGGAAAGGCTAGAATGTAAACTAAAACTTTTTCTTTATATGCTGGGTAAAATTCTGATGTTAGAAGGCTAAAAACTGGGTAGAACATTTCAGGCCTGCATTTTCAGTGTACAGACTGAAGCGTTCACTTCCGCGAAAACTGCCATAACTTTTAAACGAATTATCCGAATTCGACGAATCTGGACAATTCGGAAAGCCTGAAGCGAATGCAATGACTTTTGCCTAGTATGTTTTAGTCAAATTCCCTCATCTATGGGGTGATAACCATAAATTTGTTCGCTGGTCTATCATTAACATTCTTGGTTTTATAGTTGAAATGGTCGAGATATATTATGTAAGTTGTATACAATAGGTATATATTGTATATATGTTTGATTCTTATGTGTATGTGAGTATGTGGCAGGTGTTATGAAGTCGTGCTATGCGTTGGAGCTCGCTTGCGCTAAATGCTAAATGCTAAGGTAAATAAAAACCGTAAAATAAACGCTTAAAGAGGTACGTATTTGGGGTTGTATAAAGCTTGGTGGTTTGTTTTTGTTTTCCCCTGGTTCAGGGATGCCTCATCGTTGATGAGATGTATATTATGGATTATATCGGGATTTTTTCCGGGCCTTCCGTATAGGGGAGATGCTGCCGAAATTTTCCGTGATTTCAAGAGTTAGAAAATTTATGGGGTTTTACAACTATATACTTGTCTTATAAATGTTATTTTATAAGTATGGAATTTGAAAGTATGATTTGTTTAATACCTTATTTCGTTCTCTTTTCGAGGACAAAAAGATTTTAAGTGGGGGAGAATGTAACATCCCATCATTTTCAGTATATTTAAATTTCAATTTAAAATAAATAAATTTGAAATATATTGGAGAAAATCAAATTTTGTTAATTTTAATGATGATGAATATTTGAATGGTGTATAAATAGTTTTAAACTTAGTTTATACTAGAATTGGTGCAATTTGAAAATTTATATTTTATTTAATTAATAAATTTGAGTTATTTAGTTTATAATGGAAATTCAAATTTAATTGGATAAGTAGAGAATTCTAAGTTGGGAATTATTATAACTGAAATTCAAATCAAAGATTTAGTTAATCAAATTAAGATCTAAAATGTGTGAAATAAATTTATAGAATTGATTTAAGTTATAATTTGATTTAATTTGAATTTAATGAATATTTAGTTTGAATGAAAACAGTTCATTGAATAATTGAATATTTTATTTATTTAATTAACTGTGAAACTTAACCGTTTTGGGGATTGGCTCGGAATTCGACGAAACTAGCACCATTGGATCGGGAACGACGAATTTCTCTAGGACGCCAATTTTCGGAAGCATCGGACTTGTTATGTGATCGTACGGGAGAAAACGCGAAATGAATCTGTGAAACAGGATAATTGGATGTTTATCAAATTTGGGCCTCTTATAAATTAAATAAAAATCCTTTTACTTCTCATTAGCTATTTTCAATACTACGTTCATTTTCTCTTCCATCAAAATTTCATTTCCATGGCTGAAAAAAAAAATAAAACCCTATATCTAAAATCACAATTTCACCTCCAAATAAAATTTGCACAAACCCTAGCAAATTATATATCTATTCGAAATCTCGACGATACGAACTCGCGGGTGGTTTCAGATCTGACATGCAGTGTACGGTTTGACCAGAAATCGTGGTCAAACCTTGAAAAATGCGAAACCCTTGAAATAGATTTGGGGGTTTTTGATTCAAAGTTTAATCGAGGAAATTAACTTATGGGTTTTGAAGAGGAGGTCGATACGAGATTAACGGTGGTGACGGCATCGTCTAATAGTCGGTGAGGTGGTCAGAATTTGTGATTTAAGGTTCAAAACAGGTTTCGCTTTTCACTTCGCCGGAGGGAGTAGCGGCCACCAGACGCGAGGGCACTGACCTGGAAGGAGGCGGCTTGGAAGGGGCTTTTGATTGCAAGTGGTTGGAGTTTCTGATTAGGTCGAAGGAGGGAGAAATCGCTGGTCAAAGTCACGGGTCTGGATGGGGTTTCACGTCGTTACTGTAGCATGACGGGCGGGAAGAAGAAAGGGGCGGCCTGATGACGTGTCGCTGTGTTATTGGTCAGGATAATTATTTTTAATTAATTTTATACGTTAAAGTTCAAACGTTTAAACACTGATAACTCTCTCGTTTTGACTCGGATTTGGACGCGGGTTGTTGCGTTGGGATCGTGGCGGAATTGCAGACGTTTTGACACTAACCTGGCTGCATTTGGAGATTGTCAAATTTTGAACTATGATTGGACGTCCGATCCACTAAGGACTCAAAGGTGAGTGATTCTTCGCTCACGAAATACTAAATTATTCCCATATTTATTAAATTAAATTATGAAGTAAATTTGGTTGCATGTTTGTGTTGTTGATGAACGATTGTTTAGGTTTGACATGTGTAATAACCCGAAAATCTGAGCCAGTTTAAAATTTTTATTTTGGCAATTTTAGCGAATTTTGAACATTTAAAATGGATTATTTTAAATAATATCAACGAGAAATTTATTTTGAATATAATTGATACGTATATATTTATATACGGCGTCGTTTAAATATAAATAATTATATATAATTATAAATAGAATTGAAAATGGCGCGGTAGTTCGATAATTCGATTTCAAACTTCAATTGAATGTACCGGGTGCAAAACAATCCGGATTTTAGTGAAACCAAAAATAATAGGATCTATTTGAGAATATCTTTCCAACGAATCTGAAAAATCGAAATTTCATAGCGGGAATCAAAAGATAAGTCCAGTTGAAAATTCTGAATAGTCGCTATGGAATTCAGGCCCTTAAAAATAGACATTTTGCAAATGACCTCGGATTTCAACGAAACCACTTTTGTTCGATCCGTGATGTCAAATTATTGTTAGGTTTCAAATTTCATAATTTTTCGAATCAATATGTGAGCGTGGCAAAGGAAAACGCGTTTGACCAGTTTCAGTTGATTTTAATCGAATGGAAAATGGCCATTTTTCCAACGGTCACAGAATTCGACGAAACTAGTTTTGTAAGGACCGTATTGTCAATACGAAGCTAGAAAATATTTTTCTGCAATTTATAGAGTTAGTATGTGACCCCGGTAATTTGAAATGTACGTTTAAAATTCCATATAGTGATTTAAATGTAAATTTAACGGAAACTGATTGTAACAGCCGAATCAGCTGACGATACATATCCTATTGTGTTCGAAATGGGGGTAATACGCTAAGGACGACAGGCGGTTGACCTCGTTTAGAGGTCGTTTGTGAAAGTCAATTTTTTTGCAATTAAAAATAAAAATAAATTAAATAATATAACTTTTATAAAAGCCTCCCCCCTTTTACTTCTTCTTTCCCGATTCAGTATAAAAAAAAAAATAAGACAGACGAGGGCGACGGGGGGGAGAGCCGCCGCCGCCACATCGCCCCCCCCCCCCCCCCCCCAGCGACGCCGCCGCGGCCTGGTGGGCAACCACCTCCACCTCCCCCTTTTCCCCTAACCTCGCGATGCCCACCTCCTCCCTGTAGCCGCCCTCTCCTCTTCTTCCTCCTCTTCCTTTCTTCTCTCTCCACCGCAGCCTCAGCTGCATCGCCCCCCCCCCCCCCCGGTGAGCCACCGCTTCTTCCTCCTCCTCCCCTTCCCTTCGCCTGCGACGCCCGACCCCACCCAGACCCGAACCCGCAAAACCCCCCCCCCCCTTCTTCGGAAAAACACTGTAAGTTTTTTTATTTATATACTCTATTTACTTTATTATTTATTTTTCAGATTAGGATTTTTAAATTATAATAAAAGACGATATTTTTAAAACATAAAAGACGATATTTTTAAAACATAAAAGACGATATTTTTAAAACATAAAAGACGATATTTTTAAAACATAAAAGACGATATTTTGAGATGAGTAGTGAAGTAAAAATATAATTTTTATATAAGGAAGATAATCAAAATATGATTTTTATATTATTAAAGTATTAAAAATATAATCTTTACTATGTAGAAGTGGTAAAAATATAATTTTTACATGTTAGGAATATTAAAAATATCATCTTTTTATAGGTAGCAAAATAAAATGTGATTTCCATAGGGATGAAATTGAAAAGGTAAAATCTTTAAAAAGAAGAAAGACGATATTTTAAATATAATAAAGGCGAAAACTTTATATAATAAAGGCGACATCTTTATATGAAGAATAAGGTGATAAAAATATAATCTTTATCTATATAGTAGCATTGTGAAAATATGCTTATTTTTCTATATTGAATAGCAAAATAAAAATGTGGCTTTTATTTTAAAGACATCAAAATATAAAAATGTGATTTTTATATATATAGTGACTACGGGCAACGAAGATGGCGAAGATGGGATAACGATGAAGATTTCTATCAAAGAAGAGTCAAGATGAGTGGATAGCTATTGGTGAGAATTTCTCACCTTTCAACTTCTTTTTCCAGTTATATATATATAAACTAAGATGCAGACGGTGCTTAGTAGCACCCGACACAATCGTCCACTAACCATGGACTTGTTTGTTTGGTTGTGTAGTTGGTTGGATTATTTGGTTTCAATTGAATTATTTGGTGAAATGAAATAGATTTGATTGATGTGTGAATGGCGTGGGCCTTCACTGGACCGGGGATAAGGCTAGGCCTCGTCCCGTTTCTAGTATCGTGCCGTTATGCCGCCGAAATTTTCTAAAATATGTTAGAAAAATAAAAATACCATTTTACTGAATAAATGTACTGAATATAAATTCATGTGTTGAAATAGAATATTTTATCGTTAAAAATATAATTTTTAACGCGGAAGTGAATAAAATAAAATATTCATTTACATACCGGACGGTTTGTTTATGTACACCTATTTGAAGGACATTGATTGGGACGATAAATTTTACACATCGCCCAACTGCACAAATAAAATCTGTGTTTGATTATTTGAAACCCGACACGGGTGTTGGGAGGAAATTTGGAAGTTCACTCATCCTGATTGATTAAATATGTCGATCGATTGATTGACAGGCTGTTATAAGCGTAAGATATCTATATTTGATGCTTATGCAGTGTAGTGCACTTTGGTTGATGGTTGATTATTTTTCAATGCTATTATATACATGTGTTGTATGGAATCCATATAATTAACATTATATGGTGATTGATTGGGCCTCATTCCAATCGGGAAAATAAGGAATATTATAAAAGAAAATTCATGTGTTGAATATAAAAATAGTCATGTGTTGACGATATTCGTGTGTTGAGTAAAATGTTTTAAATAATAAAAATTACATCTTTATCATATTTACGATTAGAATCTACTTTACGGTGGAGTCTAATTAAAATCAAACGATAGATACCTTAGTTTTATAAAATATTTTACATAACAAAAATAGTGATGTGTTGACAGTACTCATGTGTTGAGATTAGTCGTGTGTTGAAAGAAACATAAATTCATGTGTTGAATAGAATAAATATTCATTTGTTGAATAGAATAACGAATTTATTGAAATATATAAAGCCGTGTGGATTAGAGATGCGCTATTTAGACGTGAACGACATTTATATATTGATTTTATTCGTTTTATAATGAATGTTGAAAAGTGATTTCAAAACTTAATATTTTGAAATGAAATTCAAATTAAATTAGATTAAAAATTCAAATTGAAATTTTATTGAATCAATTTGAAATGAATTCGAATCGAATAGTAAATGAATTCGATTCGAATTGAATAGAAAGTGAATTTGAATTCGAATTGAATAAAAACGAATTAGAATTCAAATCGAATTGAATTGAAACGAATTAGAATTCAAATTGAATTGAACTGAAACGAATTAGAATTTGAATTGAATTGAAATCAAATCGATTTGAAATTGAATGTAGTGCTGAAATGGTTTTGAAACGAATTTAAAATGATTTATAAAATACGTTTTAAAAGGAAATCGACGAAATATATAATATATATATATATATATTATATATATATAATGGCCTGAATAGAACGCGCCGCGCCGCGGCAGTTCGTGAATTTCGACCATTTATTTCAAACGGACATTACGGGAGATCCGACCGTCGGATTCTCCTAAAACCGGAACCGTTGGGTTCGTATCGAAAAGAGCTTTCCAATGAATATTGGAAATTTGAAATCTAACGGTTGGATTTGGAATTATGTCCAAATCAAATTTGAAAAAGGTCGCTGTAAGTGCAGTTCGATCGCCGTTGATGGAAATCGACTGTACGGGCCTTGATAAAATTATTAAAAATATCTATAATTTGTGTAAAATCATAAGAAGTGATTTGGGAAAAACTAGGCTGGAAAATTCCATATTTGAAAAGATAAAAATAGATTTTTATCGAAATGAACTAGTTTTGAACCAGAATTAAAATCAATTTATTTTTGAAATAAATAAATTGAATTTGAAAGTTATTTTAAAAATAATCCATATTCCCAATACATGGATTGGACTGGAGTTGAATCGAAATTATCTTCGGGATATTTTGATGTTGGATTTCGTGACTATACAGATATTGTTATGGGAATTTGAAAGATATTTTATATCGTTATTTCTAATACGATATTTGTTGGTTTCAGAATTTGATACTGAATATAAGCCGATATATTTTCTATTCAGAGCCTTGTATTTAATATCAAATGTGATTTGGGTTTATCGTGAATCGTGTTTTAGAAGACATTGGTTCTTTAACCTAGTTAAAGACAGAATATTGATTTTTGAAAAGATTAAAACTAAGTGGAGTTTTAATGAATCTTTAATTAGATTAAAATGTGAATTGATAATTTAAATTGTCAAATCTGAAAAGTGATCGAGAGTGGAGTATCACCAGATTTGCTCCAAAGCGATAGTTAAATCTTTAATTAGATTTGAACGTGAAATGGTAATTAATTTTACCGATAACACAGTGGTGTTAGGAATGGAGTATCACCAGTTTTGCTCCATGGGATATATAGGTTGGGATTGGGAAATAAAATAAATAATTACTTCGGTGTGGTTCGCTAATCCCGACTAGTTTGGAAAACCATAATATGGTTTGAAATGATATCCAAAGGAAGATTAAAGAATAAATTTAGAAGAATTTATCTTGGATAAAATTAATGGGAACATTTCCCTAAGAATGTGATTTTGTGAATAAAAGAATATTCTGAATTGGAATGAGGCGTTTGTTGTGTTTGTGTAACATTCATTTATTATATACGTGGGTTATTCAGAAAGGCCGGGTTTATACCCATTCTGAATAACCGATTCGACGAGATGTCGAAGATGAAGACGGTGGTTGAAGACCGGAAGTCTTCACATCGTTTGGGTGATTACTGATGATCTTGATTGGGCTGTAAACCCAAGATGAGGGAAACAGTCGGTGATCGTCCAGACGTACTTGGAGATCGATGGATATGCGAGGAAAGTGCCTCCGGTTTCGTTCGGACCCAGAACGAACTTGTAAATGGATTGTGTGTCTGACATTGGATTTTATTCTGTGTTGATTGATCTCTATTAAATATACATCTGTTTGGCGGCGGAGAATTTATTCTCTTGCTTAACGCCCTTCTCTTAGACGTACGAGCTCAGAGGTTGTATATCGATAGACATCAGTCGCATGAAATAAATTGCCAGTGTGGCATGCGTAAGTGGCAATTGATCAAGGCTTCTGTTGAAAAGCAAAGTCTTGTGGTTGATGATCAAAGCACGGCCTGTGTGGCGTAGCTTTGTGTACAACGTGAATTCGCGAGCCTCACACCTCGGTATGAGTCAAAAACGGGATAGTGACTGCAGGGAGAGCACGACGTTTCTTTCTAGCTAGGGTGGTGTCAGTGACCTACCAGCCCTGACATTTATATACTTTTCACCTGTGTGGTTGTTGGATACGAGGCGCCTCGGATATAGGTCTGTAAGGACCGGGAAACGTGTGTTCAGGAATAATTAATCCTCAAAAGTAAGAGAGGACCGGCCCTGAAGATCCAAGGATCATAGTGGGGTCCTGAGGCATTTGCTAGAGTGTCTCGAACGCGGAGAGGAGCTTGCCCCTTGCCTCGACTCATGACGGAAATCCAATTTCCAATACGTGTATTGCGGTTTTAATTGTAGAACTAGTATGGTGACATGATAGATGGTACCCATGCCGCCTATGATTGATATTTATGATTTGAATTGTTTTGACACTATACACCTAAAATAGTATCAAATGATTTGTTTTAAACGTATCAAGCATGCTTTGGCTGTTATAAGGGAAAACCCTATCCTCCGGCTTGCGTTGCATTGTGTGATGGGACCTGGGTCTTATAACAGCTTCATTTTTCTTTATTTAGCATTGCGCTGTTTGTCTTATGCACTGGTATTCTTGGGAGGAAACCCGTTCCGTGTTATACGGCGTGGTCCCTGGATTTACCGAACTTTAAAATAAAGAATTATAACTGTTTTAGTTCTCACACCAGTCCCATGACTGACCTGGAGTTTATTGTTTTAACCTAAGCTCTGGGTGCCCCTATTTTCCGCACGGGCAGCTAGTAGTTTTGGTTTTGCAGATTTATATTCACAGGGTCCTGATTTACAGCTGGAACGATGCTCGGAAAATTCTGTATCCGTGTATTACTTTCAGTTGTGTTTTGTATTATTTTCCGCTGCTATGTAATTTATTTTAATCTCTGATATTTATCGAATGTAATTTATTCATTTATACTCTGTATATTCTTGTATCTGATGGAATTGTTGTAATAACAATGAAATGTTCTTTCGTCCGTGTTCATTTGTGTGTTGTTCTCAAAGTATCCGCTCTTTCCTTCACGGGGAAGAAACGGGTTCTTACAGTTGGTATCAGAGCTTTGGTTTACAGAGCTCGAGAACAAGACACATTAGAACCATACGAAAGAATTCATCGGGTATTGGATTAGCAATATCCAATTAGAATGTCTCGTTAGATATAGGATCAGTAGTATCCTAGAACGAGTGTGAAGAGTATATTTTTCAAATGAAAACAATTTTGTTTTAAAATTTAAATCGTTTTATACGTATTTGAATATTTATTTATTTTGAATATGGACAATCGAGTATATATAGATTTCGCGTATACGCGTCATGAACGTATATTCGAAGATTTAATATACTGGATAGATATAGAATCACATTCTAGACACCCGGGGATAATTCTGGTGATGTGGCCACATCATCAGTATTTATATTCGAGTTTCGAAGGTGTGATATCTATATATTTCCATATTACTAGTGTGAGAACCAAAACCAATATAGCTAGAACACATTGTTGTGAATTGGCATCAAAAACATGATTTTCTGTATATATATCAAAATTATGAATTTGAAACTCTAATTCACTAATTGATTGATGTTTGTGTTGTTTGTTTATTTGATTGATAATTTTGAACCATTATGCCTAATTGAACCAAATATTGAATTGTATTGAAAATTGGTCGCGTTTGCTCGCATATACATGTACTTACATTGAACAGGTCATAGCAAGGATGCTAGAGCAGAGAATAAAATTTGTTTGCCCGACAAATAGGTACATGTTTACTACATAATTTACTGTTTTGTTTGGGTGATGATGATTTTATGAGCCTATTGGCTAGCCGCTTGGCTTTTTCTTTTTGAGATTAGAAGGACCGGGGAAGCTATTTGAAATTCCCCGATGCTCCCGGTGCAGGGGAGGTTATGGCGAAATTTTTCGAAAATTTAGGGTGTTAGCCAAATTTTTGAAGAATTTGAAAATTCTCAGAAACTGAAAAGTTGGAGAATGGAAGCCAGATCGAACGTAGAGTTGATTAATCAAACCACTTTCGACTTTGTTCCTTTTCGGGGACGAAAAGTTTTAAGTGGGGGAGATTGTAATAACCCGAAAATCTGAGCCAGTTTAAAATTTTTATTTTGGCAATTTTAGCGAATTTTGAACATTTAAAATGGATTATTTTAAATAATATCAACGAGAAATTTATTTTGAATATAATTGATACGTATATATTTATATACGGCGTCGTTTAAATATAAATAATTATATATAATTATAAATAGAATTGAAAATGGCGCGGTAGTTCGATAATTCGATTTCAAACTTCAATTGAATGTACCGGGTGCAAAACAATCCGGATTTTAGTGAAACCAAAAATAATAGGATCTATTTGAGAATATCTTTCCAACGAACCTGAAAAATCGAAATTTCATGGCGGGAATCAAAAGATAAGTCCAGTTGAAAATTCTGAATAGTCGCTATGGAATTCAGGCCCTTAAAAATAGACATTTTGCAAATGACCTCGGATTTCGACGAAACCACTTTTGTTGGATCCATGATGTCAAATTATTTTTAGGTTTCAAATTTCATAATTTTTCGAATCAATATGTGAGCGTGGCAAAGGAAAACGCGTTTGACCAGTTTCAGTTGATTTTAATCGACTGGAAAATGGCCATTTTTCCAACGGTCACAGAATTCGACGAAACTAGTTTTGTTAGGACCGTATTGTCAATACGAAGCTAGAAAATATTTTTCTGCAATTTATAGAGTTAGTAAGTGACCCCGGTAATTTGAAATGTACGTTTAAAATTCAATATAGTGATTAAAATGTAAATTTAACGGAAACTGATTGTAACAGCCGAATCAGCTGACGATACATATCCTATTGTGTTCGGAATGGGGGTAATACGCTGAGGACAACAGGCGGTGGACCTCGTTTAGAGGTCGTTTGTGAAAGTCAATTTTTTTGCAATTAAAAATAAAAATAAATTAAATAATATAACTTTTATAAAAGCCCCCCCTTTTTACTTCTTCTTTCCCGATTCAGTATAAAAAAAAAAGAAGACAGACGAGGGCGACGGGGGAGAGAGCCGCCGCCGCCACATCGCCCCCCCCCCCCCCCCCAGCGACGCCGCCGCGGCCTGGTGGGCCACCACCTCCGCCTCCCCCTCTTCACCTGACCTCGCGATGCCCACCTCCTCCCTGTAGCTGCCCTCTCCTCTTCTTCCTCCTCTTCCTTTCTTCTCTCTCCACCGCAGCCTCAGCCGCATCGCCCCCCCCCCCCCCCCCCCCGGTGAGCCACCGCTTCTTCCTCCTCCTGCTCTTCCCTTCGCCTGCGACGCCCGACCCCACCCAGACCCGAACCCGCAAAACCCCCCCTTCTTCGGCAAAACACTGTAAGTTTTTTTATGTTGATTTTGTTTTTATTTATATACTCTATTTACTTTATTATTTATTTTTCAGATTAGGATTTTTAAATTATAATAAAAGACGATATTTTTAAAACATAAAAGACGATATTTTTAAAACAATAAATGACGATATTTTTAAAACATAAAAGACGATATTTTTAAAACATAAAAGACGATATTTTTAAAACATAAAAGACGATATTTTGAGATGAGTAGTGAAGTAAAAATATAATTTTTATATAAGGAAGATAATCAAAATATGATTTTTATATTTTTAAAGTATTAAAAATATAATCTTTACTATGTAGAAGTGGTAAAAATATAATTTTTACATGTTAGGAATATTAAAAATATCATCTTTTTATAGGTAGCAAAATAAAATGTGATTTCTATAGGGATGAAATTGAAAAGGTAAAATCTTTAAAAAGAAGAAAGACGATATTTTAAATATAATAAAGGCGAAAACTTTATATAATAAAGGCGAAATCTTTATATGAAGAATAAGGTGATAAAAATATAATCTTTATCTATATAGTAGCGTTGTGAAAATATCCTTATTTTTCTATATTGAATAGCGAAATAAAAATGTGGCTTTTATTTTAAAGACATCAAAATATAAAAATGTGATTTTTATATATATAGTGACTACGGGCAACGAAGATGGCGAAGATGGGATAACGATGAAGATTTCTATCAAAGAAGAGTCAAGATGAGTGGATAGCTATTGTTGAGAATTTCTCACCTTTCAACTTCTTTTTCTAGTTATATATATATAAACTAGGATGCAGACGGTGCTTAGTAGCACCCGACACAATCGTCCACAAACCATGGACTTGTTTGTTTGGTTGTGTAGTTGGTTGGATTATTTGGTTTGAATTGAATTATTTGGTGAAATGAAATAGATTTGATTGATGTGTGAATGGCGTGGGCCTTCACTGGACCGGGGATAAGGCTAGGCCTCGTCCCGTTTCTAGTATCGTGCTGTTATGCCGCCGAAATTTTCTAAAATATGTTAGAAAAATAAAAATACCATTTTACTGAATAAATGTACTGAATATAAATTCATGTGTTGAAATAGAATATTTTATCGTTAAAAATATAATTTTTAACGCGGAAGTGAATAAAATAAAATATTCATTTACAAACCGGACGGTTTGTTTATGTACACCTATTTGAAGGACATTGATTGGGACGATAAATTTTACACATCGCCCAACTGCACAAATAAAATATGTGTTTGATTGTTTGAAACCCCACACGGGTGTTGGGATGAAATTTGGAAGTTCACTCATCCTGATTGATTAAATATGTCGATCGATTGATTGACAGGCTGTTATAAGCGTAAGATATCTATATTTGATGCTTATACAGTGTAGTGCACTTTGGTTGATGGTTGATTATTTTTCAATGCTATTATATACATGTGTTGTATGGAATCCATATAATTAACATTATATGGTGATTGATTGGGCCTCATTCCAATCGGGAAAATAAGGAATATTATAAAAGAAAATTCATGTGTTGAATATAAAAATAGTCATGTGTTGACGATATTCGTGAGTTGAGTAAAATATTTTAAATAATAAAAATTACATCTTTATCATATTTACGATTAGAATCTACTTTACGGTGGAGTCTAGTTAAAATCAAACGATAGATACCTTAGTTTTATAAAATATTTTACATAACAAAAATAGTGATGTGTTGACAGTACTCATGTGTTGAGATTAGTCGTGTGTTGAAAGAAACATAAATTCATGTGTTGAAAAGAATAAATATTCATTTGTTGAATAGAATAACGAATTTATTGAAATATATAAAGCCGTGTGGATTAGAGATGCACTATTTAGACATGAACGACATTTATATATCGATTTTATTCGTTTTATAATTAATGTTGAAAAGTGATTTCAAAACTTAATATTTTGAAATGAAATTCAAATTAAATTAGATTAAAAATTCAAACTGAAATTTTATTGAATCAATTTGAAATGAATTCGAATCGAGTAGTAAATGAATTCGATTCGAATTGAATAGAAAGTGAATTTGAATTCGAATTGAATAAAAACGAATTAGAATTCAAATTGAATTGAATTGAAACGAATTAGAATTCAAATTGAATTGAACTGAAACGAATTAGAATTTGAATTGAATTGAAATCAAATCGATTTGAAATTGAATGTAGTGTTGAAATGGTTTTGAAACGAATTTAAAACGATTTATAAAATACGTTTTAAAAGGAAATCGACGAAAAATATATATATATATATATATATATATATATATATTATATATATAATGGCCTGAATAGAACGCGCCGCGCCGCGGCAGTTCGTGAATTTCGACCATTTATTTCAAACGGACATTACGGGAGATCCGACCGTCGGATTCTCCTAAAACCGGAACCGTTGGGTTCGTATCGAAAAGAGCTTTCCAATGAATATTGGAAATTTGAAATCTAACGGTTGGATTTGGAATTATGTCCAAATCAAATTTGAAAAAGGTCGCTGTAAGTGCAGTTCGATGGCCGTTGATGGAAATCGACTGTACGGGCCTTGATAAAATTATTAAAAATATCTATAATTTGTGTAAAATCATAAGAAGTGATTTGGGAAAAACTAGGCTGGAAAATTCCATATTTGAAAAGATAAAAATAGATTTTTATCGAAATGAACTAGTTTTGAACTAGAATTAAAATCAATTTATTTTTGAAATAAATAAATTGAATTTGAAAGTGATTTTAAAAATAATCCATATTCCCAATACGTGGATTGGACTAGAGTTGAATCGAAATTATCTTCGGGATATTTCGATGTTGGATTTCGTGACTATACAGATATTGTTATGGGAATTTGAAAGATATTTTATATCCTTATTTCCAATACGATATTTGTTGGTTTCAGAATTTGATACTGAATATAAGCCGATATATTTTCTATTCAGATCCTTGTATTTAATATCAAATGTGATTTGGGTTTATCGTGAATCGTGTTTTAGAAGACATTGGTTCTTTAACCTAGTTAAAGACAGAATATTGATTTTTGAAAAGATTAAAACTAAGTGGAGTTTTAATGAATCTTTAATTAGATTAAAATGTGAATTGATAATTTAAATTATCAAATCTGAAAAGTGATCGAGAGTGGAGTATCACCAGTTTTGCTCCAAAGCGATAGTTAAATCTTTAATTAGATTTGAACGTGAAATGGTAATTAATTTTACCGATAACACAGTGGTGTTAGGAATGGAGTATCACCAGTTTTGCTCCATGGGATATATAGGTTGGGATTGGGAAATAAAATAAATAATTACTTCGGTGTGGTTCGCTAATCCCGACTAGTTTGGAAAACCATAATATGGTTTGAAATGATATCCAAAGGAAGATTAAAGAATAAATTTAGAAGAATTTATCTTGGATAAAATTAATGGGAACATTTCCCTAAGAATGTGATTTTGTGAATAAAAGAATATTCTGAATTGGAATGAGGCGTTTGTTGTGTTTGTGTAACATTCATTTATTATATACGTGGGTTATTCAGAAAGGCCGGGTTTATACCCATTCTGAATAACCGATTCGACGAGATGTCGAAGATGAAGACGGTGGTTGAAGACCGGAAGTCTTCACATCGTTTGGGTGATTACTGATGATCTTGATTGGGCTGTACACCCAAGATGAGGGAAACAGTCGGTGATCGTCCAGACGTACTTGGAGATCGATGGATATGCGAGGAAAGTGCCTCCGGTTTCGTTCGGACCCAGAACGAACTTGTAAATGGATTGTGTGTCTGACATTGGATTTTATTCTGTGTTGATTGATCTCTATTAAATATACATCTGTTTGGCGGCGGAGAATTTATTCTCTTGCTTAACGCCCTTCTCTGAGACGTACGAGCTCAGAGGTTGTATATCGATAGACATCAGTCGCATGAAATAAATTGCCAGTGTGGCATGCGTAAGTGGCAATTGATCAAGGCTTCTGTTGAAAAGCAAAGTCTTGTGGTTGATGATCAAAGCACGGCCTGTGTGGCGTAGCTTTGTGTATAACGTGAATTCGCGAGCCTCACACCTTGGTATGAGTCAAAAACGGGATAGTGACTGCAGGGAGAGCACGACGTTTCTTTCTAGCTAGGGTGGTGTCAGTGACCTACCAGCCCTGACATTTATATACTTTTCACCTGTGTGGTTGTTGGATACGAGGCGCCTTGGATATAGGTCTGTAAGGACCGGGAAACGTGTGTTCAGGAATAATTAATCCTCAAAAGTAAGAGAGGACCGGCCCTGAAGATCCAAGGATCATAGTGGGGTCCTGAGGCATTTGATAGAGTGTCTCGAACGCGGAGAGGAGCTTGCCCCTTGCCTCGACTCATGACGGAAATCCAATTTCCAATACGTGTATTGCGGTTTTAATTGTAGAACTAGTATGGCGACATGATAGATGGTACCCATGCCGCCTATGATTGATATTTATGATTTGAATTGTTTTGACACTATACACCTAAAATGGTATCAAATGATTTGTTTTAAACGTATCAAGCATGCTTTGGCTGTTATAAGGGAAAACCCTATCCTCCGGCTTGCGTTGCATTGTGTGATGGGACCTGGGTCTTATAACAGCTTCATTTTTCTTTATTTAGCATTGCGCTGTTTGTCTTATGCACTGGTATTCTTGGGAGGAAACCCGTTCCGTGTTATACGGCGTGGTCCCTTGATTTACCGAACTTTAAAATAAATAATTATAACTTTTTTAGTTCTCACACCAGTCCCATGACTGACCTGGAGTTTATTGTTTTAACCTAAACTCTGGGTGCCCCTATTTTCCGCACGGGCAGCTAGTAGTTTTGGTTTTGCAGATTTATATTCACAGGGTCCTGATTTACAGCTGGAACGATGCTCGAAAAACTCTGTATCCGTGTATTACTTTCAATTGTGTTTTGTATTATTTTCCTCTGCTATGTAATTTATTGTAATCTCTGATATTTATCGAATGTAATTTATTCATTTATACTCTGTATATTCTTGTATCTGATGGAGTTATTGTAATAACAATGAAATGTTCTTTCGTCTGCGTTCATTTGTGTGTTGTTCTCAAAGTATCCGCTCTTTCCTTCACGGGGAAGAAACGGGTTCTTACAACATGCAAGTGTTAATATGCAAATAAAATCGATAATTAGTTATTTAAATTTAATTTAAATTTCTAATTAGAAATCCCGACACTTGTTAACCAGTAAAAGGATTTCATTTACTGTTTGAATGAAATGATGTGATGGATGCCTTGATTTAATTTGATTGATGAATGAATGTTGCATGAACTGGCTGTTTATTCAGTATATGATATTCCACGCATTTTCGATAAATCCCAATTTCTCACCTTTGATGTTACGGGCATCTAATAAATCCGAGATTTATCAAATTGAATGAATTAAGAACACAGGTTGAAATGATACATACCTGTGACCCTGAATTGGATTGAAACGATAGATCCATCCCGAAATATCGAGAAATTAAATTTAAGACTCACTTGGCCATAGGATAGCAAACTATATATGGACATCGGTTGGTTAAATGATTTTAATATTCGAAATTCTATTTTTGTGGAAATTTCATTCAAGGAAAACGTAGTGATTTCGATAAGTTTTATTTTCCTTGAAATCTGAATCTTAAATATGACCTGAAATGATTTAAGAAATTTTGTTTCCTAAGCGAATTGAAGTGTTAAAAATTCAAATTTTTGATTTGGGTTTTGTAAGAATTGGGTAGATTCAGATTTAAATAAATTCTTATATAATTTAAATTTTTGAATCAAGATAATGGAGAATACTCGAAAATTGTTCTTTAAACCTAATTCGAGTATAGTCTTGAATCCTTAAATTTGAAACGGGTTGAAATGGGATTTGAAATGAGTCCTTGAGCTAAGCAACTCCATTGAAACTGGAGTTTAGATTCGAGTATCGAAGTTCGGAAGGAAGAATCGATTTTCAGTAAAGAATTTATATATATATATATAATTTTGATTTTTATAGATATTATTTCTTGAAATTTATTTTATTAAATTTTATCCATAACTATTTTATATAACCAAAATTTTCTTATATTATTTGATTTAAAACTATTTAGTGAATTTTAAAATATATATATATATATATATATAGTGTTTTAAACTTATTTATCCTATTTTTTTCTATTATATTCTATACATATATTATTTATATAAAGGTTTCTTTATAAACATCTATCTTTTAAATTTATACCTTATAAGTGTAATATTTCCTCCGAATGGAAAGTGCTGGATCTAAGATCGTTGTTGAAATGGAGTTGAGATAAAAGTATTTCTTTATGAATCGATTTCAAACCGTTTTCAAATATGGAAGATGGTTTATATTCCACTAAATATAAACTTATCTCCTAAGGGGATTGAAAGTAAGTTATAGAAGTATATATATTCTATTTGAATATGAATGAATTTCGAATATGAATCGATTTGGAATAATTTGAAATCTTTTGAGATTGAATATATTCTAGTTGAATATAAGTCGATTTTTGAAATACTATATGATTATGATATTAGATATGGAAATATATTCTAATTTTAGAATATAATCGGGTTGGTATGATTTATGATGTTTCGATATGAAACTATATTCTATTTTTGAGTATAAATTTGGTTCGAGACAAAATACGATATTTTGATATGAAAGCAAACCTTTGAAATGTAAAAGAACCAATCGATGTGAAAGATGTAAGCGTTGGTTGTCAAAGAGACCGGAGTCGGCATAAGGCATACTCTCTGTCAGTGTCGATACCACTTTGACAACTATAAACGTTTGGACGTATCTGTGAACGTTCCGACGTATCCAGAATGAGATATGATGACTTGAAGGCGATTATTTAATCGAAGGAAGATGAGCGATTGCGAAATAGCCCTGACCTTCGGGTCAGAATTAAAATGACTAAAACAGGAGCTATACCGTGACTAATTGAGGTAGCACCTTTGATCGGACTCACTCCTTCGATACTATTTCTATGACTATGATGATAATGATGATTTGGGCCCATTTTGACTTCGGGAGTGTGTTCCGAGGTGGGCGGTAGTGGCTGCTATGCGTTACCACTGGTCCGGGAGTGCAATTGGTAGAATCCTACCCTGGGCATTGCCTCGAGTGCCTTATCATATATATCCTTATCGAGCCCCATACGATTTTGATTTAGCATTGCCTTCTATGGAGTGCCCACTGATAACACCAGTACGGTGAATTTACGGTACTGTATAGACTATTGGTGCCTGTAAACGGCGCAAGGGTAATATGGTAATCCCGCTTACGCTATTTTCAGTATTTATACTTTACTGAATAGACATTATAATAATAGCGTATTATTATATAGATATTAGTTTAACAGATCCTCGAGAGATGGAAAAATCCAGTAACATCTCTTGAGTTACTGCACCCATGACACTGGTATTATTTCGTATTTTAATTTGACTAATATGAGAATGATTTAGTGCTGATCCGAGTGTTTGTTGTGTCTTATTTTTATACAATACGCTCGGGTCAACAGGCGCTTGCAGTTAACAGGGATGACTGTGACTAGGAGATCGAAGATGAAGATTTGGTATATCTATTATCTATACATATGTATTTCTGCTGCATTTTAATTCCGCTGTTATGTTATGTAAACCTGTTTATGTGTAACTCTGATAATCATTGAATGTTAAATCAATGTATACTTTCAATTATTTTAAACTGCTATTGTTTATTATATGTTGTCCTTCAGCTGTGAGATTCTGTGATTGGTTCTTTTCTTTCTTCTTTTTCTTCTTTTCCAATAACTACCTGCATTTGCGATTTGTTTGGGTCGACATGTGTGGTTTATTGTCGATTCAAACGGTCAAAAATCCGGGTCGTTACATTCGTCGTGTAGATTTTGATTTACGCCCAAATCAAATTTTAGAAAAAGTCGCTGTGGAACTCCTTTATAATTTGCAACGCTTTATTTACGTTATAAAAGGATTTTCAATATAAATCGAATATCGATATAACTCTGATGATGAAATAACAAGTTAGAAATCCATACAGGATTATTCTAGAGTTGTATAGTATTCTAGTGTGAATATATACGATAATATAAATTTATTTGTATTTAATTTAATTATATTCAAACATATTTATATATTTAAATGGGTCATTCAGAGCTTTAAAAATAGCCAGTTTTGCGAACGACCTCAGAATTCGACGAAACTAATTTTTTTGTATCCGCAATGTCAAATATTGTTAGATTTCAATTTCCGTGATTTTTAGAGTCAGTGTGTGGCCGTACGGGATTTTAATGTGAAATACAGTCGATAAATTGACCTTTATAAATACGCTGCATGAGCAAACGAAGTCAGAATTCGACGAAACCAGTTTCGTTGGGACCGTAATGTCAAACTATAGCTGCATGTCCATTTTCGTGATTTTTGGGTATTGTATGAGATCGTAGGGAATTTTAAAAGACAAGCGAAGATAGTGGTTGAATAAAAACCAATATAAAATAAATTATAAAAATAATATAAATACACCACCTTACCACCTAAACCTAAATCAGTTCATTGGAAAGTCAAACAAGGTTCCGCCGTATGTTTTCTTTCCCGGAAAATTTATCACAAGCAAAAAGAAAATCAAAGAAATTCAAAATAAATACTACAAACTCCTAAACTCAAGTATATGTAATTTCTTGACCTCCTTCTTGATCCTAAGTGATTCTCGTGAGGTGCGATTCACGTTGGGAGGGGTTGCTGGGTTTCGACAGTGATGCTAGGGTTGGCGAAAATGGGAATTTGGGGCATCAATGTGATTTTCTAAAGTTGGATTTGGGTTTGTGGTTGAGTGAGGTTTCTATTTATGGTAGTCTTGGGGGGTTCGATGGTGGTTGCTGTCGCAACCTGGTACCGTCGAGCGGTTCGACGGAATTGAAGTGGTGAACCGAGATGGAGGAAATTGGTGTGAGCTTGAAGAGGAGGAGATGAGGAGATTTTTGGAGATTTTAGTCGGATTTTGAAGTGAATGAAGAAGGGGATGGAAGCAAGGGAAGATCGGCCATTTTGATTTGGGGAAATACTGGAGACGTCGAAGTGTTTGGGGGAAGGAGTGGGTAGATCGGGTTCAAGGAAAGTGGGCCGGGAAATAGGTAAAAGCCCAATTATATTTCATAATTTTAAAGCTTGTTTAAATAAAAGTGTATTAACTTTTATAATGTGTAACTTGACCATACGACATCAGAATCACGAACGGTCGGATCCGTTGGGACCGTATGGACGGACACTTCTCAATGAAACTGACGGGAAGTGGATTGGAGTCCGTTTGAATTTATGGCGAAATAAATAGTTTGATTCAAATCAAACAAACAGTTTATCGTTCGTTAACGATGAACATGCAATGTGAGTAAATCTCACTAACTCTGAACAGTTTATATTTTCATGTTGTATTTTTAAAACTGTTAAAATTTGTCGGATTGACTTTATGTTGACTCTTTGATTGAACTGCTACTCAGTTAGTGAAAATTATATATATATATATAAAACGTTAAATTCATACATATTGATTCTGTTAACAGAATAATTCATATTGAACTGAAAGTGATGATAATCATATTGTGTGACATCTGTGGATGCAGGAAAACAGGTTGGAGGAATCCGACTGGATTCCTCAACAATTATTTTATTGTTTTTCATATATTGTGATATATGATGTAGTTTATAATATGTGGTTGATTATACGTGTTTGGACTATATTTGTCATCGTGATTTGATGTGTTAAGTACCATAAAATATCGGAATGGGAAAAGGAGATTTTCAAAGTGATATTGAAAACAGAATATTTATTAACTGGAATATTTATAAATAAGAAATATTTATAAATTGGGATATTTATAAATAGGAGATTTTTAGAAAAGAGAAAATATTTATAAAATCAATAATGATTTTATAAATGGAGACATTTATAAATGGAGATAATTTTAAATGGAACTTATTTACAAAGGGAATATTTTTAAATAGGGAATATTGTTAAGTGGAATTATAACTGAAGGGTAATCTATATAAATGGAATATTAATAAAGTGAAATATTTATTTGTTAAATAAATAAGATAAGATAGTGAATTATTTATTTGTTAAATAAATAAGAAAAGATATTGAGATATTTATTTGTTAAATAAATAAGATAAGATAATGAGATATTTATTTGTTAAATAAATAAGATAAGATAATGAGATGTTTATTTGTTAAATAAATAAGATAATATAATGAGATATTTATTTAGTATAAATAAGATAAGATAATGAGATATTTATTTAGCATAAATAAGATAAGATAATGTGGTATTTATTTATATAAATAGGACATGTTAAGTGAATTATTTATTTATTTAGAAAATAAGATAATAAAGGGGTTATTTATTTAGGATAAATAAATAAGATATTTTATAGAAGATATTTGCAAACCATTTGTAAATAGAATTAAAAGGGGGATATTTGCAAACGATTTGCAAATAGAATAGAGAAGGAAAATATTTGTAAACCATTTACAAATAGAATTGAAAGGGATATTTATTTGGAAAACAAATAAGATATGATTAAAGGAAATATTCATCTTTTGATAAATAAAGAGATATATAAGTCTGAAGTTATATGAAGAAGTAAACAGGAAAATGGGGCATATTTATTTATAAATAATATTTGTAAATTAAGTATATATTTATCATTGGATTAATAGAATATATAAGTCAGGACTTATATAGAGAAGTAAGAATCGATTTCAACATCGACATCTGAAACTGAATAAGAATGAAGAGTTAACCAGTTAAAGTTAACCAGTTAAAGTTAAACAGTTAGAGCTAATCAGTTAGAGTTATTCAGTTAGAGGTAAATCGAATATTAGTTTATTCGAAGGAAGAAGTTATCTAATATTAGTTTATTCAAAGAAAGGATTTAAACGAATATAGTAGATATTCGAAGTAAGTTAATCGAATTAGAGATATTCGAAGTAAGTTAATCGAATAAGAGATATTCGAAGTGAGCTAATCGAATCAGAGATATTCGAAGGGAGTTAATCGAATCTAGTTATTCGACAGGAGTTAAATCTAATATAGGTTATTCGAATAAGAGTTATAGAATAAGAGTTAACCAAATAGGAGTTGATAAATTAGTTGTTCGTTATTTATTCGAGTTAGGAAATAAAAGTTATTATATTTCAGAAGCATGAAATTATAACACCACTGCTATAATCAAATGATTTTGTAAAGGAGTTGGACTCATAAATTATATCCGGAAGTTACGTATGGAAGTGTTAAAGAGTTAAAAGACGAACTTACCCTCTTTCGAGATTTGAAATGTTGTTCAGTTAAGGTCTGAGAGTTAGTTATACCCTAACTTGATTGACTTCGTTTTTAATTTAGAAATGGATAAGGTTTGAGAGTGAAAGTGGTTAAGTGAATTTAGTAAATAAGTATAATGGGTTGAGTTGTCGTCGCGATGTTGATTTAAACTTCTGTTTAAATCCAAGTAAAGAAGATTTGGAAATGTTTTCCAAATAGGATCAGAAACGTAATCAAAGATTTAAATTGGAAATATGAATTAGAAAAGGAAATGTTCATGTATAAGGAGTAAAGGAATGGAGTTAGGCTAAATCAGAAATTGACTGGAGACTTGTTAAGTTGAATGGTTTTCTAAGTGTCTATTTGATGTCGGTTTCGACCTTCGGGATTGGTACTTAGGGAATTGTCCTTATACTAGTTCACAATCAGAGACTGATAGTTGTAGAAGAATATTGATACGTGAATTAGTTATGGAAATTGTAATAACCCGGAAATCCGAGCCAGTTTAAAAATTTTAAATTGGCGATTTTAATGAATTTTGAATATTTAAAATGAATTATTTTAAATAATATCGATGAAAAATTTATTTTGAATAGAATTCGAACGTATATATTATATAGATCGTCGTTAGAATATAAATATTTATTTTAAATTATAAAAGGAATTGAAAATGGCGCGGTAGTTCGATAATTCGATTTCAAACTTCAAATGAATGTACCGGGTGCAAAATAAACCAGATTTTAGTGAAACCAAAAATATTAGAATCTAATTGTGAATATCTTCCCAACGATTCCGGAAAATCAAAAGTTTAGAGCGGAAATCAAAAGTTAAGCCCAAATGAATTTTCAGAATAGTTGCAATGGAATTCTGGCCCTTAAAAATAGCCATTTTGCAAACGACCTCGGATTTTGACGAAACCACTTGTGTTGGATCCGTGATGTCAAGTTATTGCTAGATTCCAGTTTTCATAATTTTTCGAATCAATATGTGGGCATAATGAAGGAAAACGCATTTGACCAGTTTCAGTCGATTTTAATCGAATGGAAAATGGCCATTTTTCAAATGGTCTCAGAATTCGACGAAACTAGTTTTGTTAGGACCGTATCATCAATACGAAGCTAGAAAATATTTTTTCTGGAATTTTTAGAGTCTGTATGTGGCCCCGGTAAATTAAAATGTGCGTTTGAATTTAAAATATAAAGATTTATATTGTAATTTAAACGGAAACTGATCGTAACAGCCGAACTGGGTTACGAAGCATATCCCGTTGTGTTCGGAATGGGGGTATTTAGCTAGGGGTGACAGTCGTTGGGTTTGGTTTGGTGTTCGGGATTATATGGAGATAAATTTGCATTAAATTATATTGTTATTTATGTAAACTTCTATTTTCTTAAACCTAGGTCAAACCATCCCTTCGCGGTCAAACTCTCGAAACCCGCCGCCCCCTCTAGCGTTCAAGGGCGATAAAAGCTCGAAACAAAACCACGTTAGATCTCCTCCTCAAGCTATGAAAATCAAAACTTATTGAACCAAATTCGAAGAGCAAAGTGAGAGGATGAAATTCGTATGGTCGAGATCGGGGTTCGTGACCAGTCGGGGACGGAGCGGCGCTAGAAAATCGCCATGTTCGAGTGTAAATCCGGGAGCACCTGTGCATGCGAGTGGGCCAGTCTTTCTGGCATAGGAGGTTGGTGGCGCGCCGCTTCACCTTGGAGTCTCCGATCATCCTCCGGCGCTTCAGATGGACGGCTATTTTCGAAACCCTAATGGTGAGCTTCGGTGAACCTGGAGCAGTGAACAACGAAGAAGCAGTGAGTCTTTTTTCCCCTTTGTATTATATAATAACATTGATTTTAAAGTTGAAAATGGAATGGATTTTAAATTTGTGAATAACGTTGTTTTTGAAATATAAAATGTCAAGATTTTTGAAAGTTTGTTTATATAAAAATAAAATCAGTTGTTTATATAAAAATAAAATCAGTTGGCTAATGAAATAAGATTTGCATTATTTTTGTAAGATAAGATTAGCATTCTTTTTGAAAGAGAAGTTAACATTGTTTTAGAAAGAGAAGTGAGCGTTGTTTCTTTTCAGTTTTAAAAGAGATAATGGAATAGCAAAGCAAAGTGAAAATATATATCGTAATACTTTTGAAAATATAAAGATACGATTTTAGAAAATATAAAATGGAGATTTTTATGTAGATGATATAGAAATAAAAATATGATTTTTACTTCGATAAAAATAGGATTTTTATATGTGTAGCGAATTAAAAATGTGATTTTTAATATGAACAGAGTTAAATAGACTGTGATGGAACTGACTGGAATAAAATTCAATTCAGAACCATTCAGAAATAAAGAATGGCGGAGTGGAACTCTCGGTGAGAACTTCTCACCTTTTGATTTTGTTTTCTAGTTCTTGACATATACTAGGATGCAGACGGTGTTTAGTAGCACCCGACACCCGTCGTCCACAGACCATGGACGGCTTGTTTGATTGATTGCATGTTGTTGTGAAAATTGATTGTGTGATGTGATGTGAAATGAAATAAAATATTTATATGGTTAAAAATATTTTATAGTTAAAAATAGAATTTTTAACGTGTATTTAAAATAAATATTTATAAACCAATCAGATGATTTGTTTATATCCACACATTTGACTGATACTGATCGGGACGATAAATTTTACACATCGCCCAACTGCACAAATAAAAACTGTGGTTGATTGATTGAAACCCCACACGGGTATTGGGATGAGATTGGACATACACTAATCCCGATTATTTATTTGTATGTCAATCGATTGATCGACAGGCTGTATAAGCGTCGAATATTTATATTTAATGCTTATACAGTGTAGAATGCACTTTGGGTGATGGTTGATTATTTATCGTTGCTATTATATACATGTGTTGTAGAAAATCCATATAATTCACATTATATGGTAATTGATTGGGCCTCATTCTAATTTGGAAAATAAAGAATAGAAATGTATATTCATGTGTTGAATAAAAGTCGTGTTGATTAAATTGACGCCATTTTGACGTGAACGATATTTATATCAATTATGTTCGTTTTTGAATTGAATATAGAAAAGGAAGTGATTTCAAAATCTGATATTTTGAAATGAATTGAAATTCGAATTAGATTGAAGTAAATTGAAATTCAAATTAGATTGAAGTGAATTGAAATTCGAATTAGATTGAAGTGAATTGAAATTCGAATTAAATTGAAATTCGAATTAAATTGAAATGGAATTGAAATCGATTTGAAATAAATTTAAAACGAATTTATATTAGAGAATTCAATTTTAATTTGAATTTGAGATGGAAGTTAAAATCGTTTTGAACTGAAATCGACGAAATATATATTATATATACTATATATATAATATAATGGCTTGAATAGAACGCTGCGGTAGTTCGTGAATTTCGACCATTGACTTCGTATTGACGTTGCGGGAGATCCGACCGTTGGATTCCCCTAAAACCGGAACCGTTGGGTTCGTAACGAAAAGAGCTTTCTAATGAATATTAGAGATTAGAAATTTAACGGCTGGATTTGGAATTATGTTCAAATCAAATTTGGGAAAGGTCGCTGTAAGTGCAGTTCGATGGCCATTGATGGAAATCGACTGTACAGGCCTTGATAAAATTATTAAAAATATTAATGATTTGTGTAAAATCATAAGAAATGATTTGTGAAGAATGGGGACGAAAAAATCCATATTTGAAAAGATAAAAATGTGTTTTTATCGAAATGAACTAGTTTTGAACTAGAATAATAATTTATTTATTTTTAAATAAATAAATAGGATGTGAAATGGTTTTAAAAGTAACCAGGATTTCCAATAATTGGATTGGAAATGGATTTGAATCGAAATTATCTTCGGAATATTTCGATGTGGGATTTTGTGATTATATAGATATTGTTATGGAAATTTGGAAGATATATTTATATCGTTATTTCCAATACGATATTTGTTGGTCGTAGAATTTGATATTGAATATAAGCCGATATATTTTCTATTTAGAGCCTTGTATTTAATATCAAATGTGATTTAGGTTTGTCATGAATGGTGTCTTCATTAACACTGTTCTTAAACCCAATTGAGAAAAAGATTAAATCTTTTTATTTAGATTTAATGAAATGTACCAATTAAATAATATTTAATTGGAATTGAATTGGATTTGATTATTGGGTTTATTGTGAAACGTGTTTTAAATGACACTGATTCTTTAACCCAGTTAAAGACTAAAACTAAGTGGAGTTTTAATGAATCATTAATTAGATTGAAATGATCGAGAATGGAGTATCACCAGTTTTGCTCCAGGCGATAGTTAAATCTTTAATTAGATTTGAACGTGAAAGGGTAACTGAATTTACCGATAACACCGTGGTGTTAGATGTGAAGTATGACCAGTTTTGCTTCATGGGATGAATAGGTTGGGATTGGGAAATAAAATAAATGATTACTTCGGTGTGGTTCACTAATCCCGAATAGTCTGAATTGATATTCAAAAGAAGATTAAAGAATAAATTTAAAGAATTTATCTTTGATAAAATTAATGGGAACTTTTCCCAACGTATAATAATATTTGAATAAAAGAATATTCTGAATTGGAATGAGGCGTATGTTGTGTTTGTGTAACACTTTTATAATATGTACGCGAGTTATTCAGAAAGATCGGGTTTATCCCATTCTGGATAACTTTTTCGACGTGGTGTCGAAGATGAAAACGGTGGTTGAAGATCAGAAGTCTTCACATCGTTTGGGTGATTACTGATGATCTTGATTGGGCTGTACACCCAAGATGAGGAAATCAGTTGGTGATCATCCAGACGTACATGGAGATCTATGGATATGCGAGGTAAGTGCCTCCGGTTTCGTTCAGACCCAGAAAGAACTTGTAAATGGACTGTGTATCTGACATTGGATTTCATTCTGTGTGATTGATATCAGTTGCATGGAGTGGTTTGCCTGTGTGGCATGCTAAGATGCAAATGATCAAGGCTTCTGTTGAAAAGCAGAATCTTGTGGTTGATGATCAAAGCATGGCCTTTGTGGCGTAGCTTTGTGTAGCGTGAATTCGCGAGCCTCACACCCCGGTATGAACCAAAAACAGGACGAGGACTTCAGGGAGGGCATGCGTTTCCTTCTAGCTAGGGTGGTGTCAGTGACCTACCAGCCCTGACATTTATATACTTTCCACCTGTGTGGTTGTTGCTGTTGCGAGGCGCCTCTGTTAGATCGGACGATCCGGGTCCGATGGAGTCATTCGTTAGCTCATTGACGCCGCAAAAGGTGGGGAAACGCAGTGTTCAGGAATTTTAATCCACATCGGTGGACCGGCCTTGTCGCTCCAAGGCTTGTCTGCGCGCTTGCCTAAGACACGGGCTAGAGCGTCTCGAAATCGGTAGAGGACTATCTTTTGCCTCGGTTCATAGATGGTAATCCAATTTCCAAATACGTGATATTGCGGTTTTGATTGTATACCTATATATGGCGACATGATATATGGTACCCATGCCGTCTATGATTGATACTTATGATTGAAATTTTTTTAAACACTATACACTTATTATAGTATCAAATGATTTGTTTTAAACGTATCAAGCATGCTTTGGCTATTATAAGGGAAAACCCTATCCTCCGGCTTGCGTTGCATTGTGTGATGGGACATGCGTCTTATAATAGCTTCATTGTCCTTTATTTAGCATTGCGTTGTTGCTTTATGCACTGGTATTCTTGGAAGGAAACCCGTTCCGTGTTTACGGCGTGGTCCCTTGATGTACCTAACTTTAAAATAAAGATCAATAACTGTTTTAGTTCTCACACCAGTCACCTGACTGACCTAGAGTTTATTGTTTTAACCTAAACTCTGGGTGCCCTTATTTTGACACGGGCAGCTAGTAGTTTTGGTTTTGCAGATTTATTTTCACAGGATCCTGGTTTATTGCTGGAACGATATCCGGAAAGCTTTGTATCCGTATATCTCCTTCAGTTGTATTTTGTATTATTTTCCGCTGCTATGTAATGTATTGTAATCTCTGATATTTTGTAATGTATAATATTCATTTATACTCTGTATATTCTTGTATTCTGATGGAATTTTTGTAATCAACAATGAAATGTTCTTACGTTTGTGTTCTGATTTTTCGTGTTCTCGAAACAATCAGGGGTTTCGAACGGTCTTGATCGGTTTAGCGACTGATTCAGATCGAGCGAAATTCCAGTTTGTCACACGTGGTATCAGAGCTTTGGTTTACAAAGCTAGAGAACAAGACACATTAGAACCATACGAAAGAATTCATCAGATATTGGAATAGTAATATCCAATGGGAATGACTCGTTAGAGATGGGATCAGTAGTATCCTAGAGCGAGTGTGAAGAGTATATTTTTAAAGTTAAAACCAATTTTGTTTTGAAATTTAAATCAATTATACGTATTTGAATATTTATTTATATTGAATTTGTACAATCTGATATATAAAGATTTTGCATATACTTCTTGCAAACGTGTATTCGAAGTTTTAATATACTGGATAGTTATAGAACCATACTCTAGTTGCCCAGGGATAATTCTGGTGATGGGGCACCATCGCCAGTATTTATTTTCGAATAACGAAAGTGAGATTTCTATATATTTCCAATTGACTGGTGTGAGAACCAAAACTAGATAGGGTACATTATTGTTGTGAACTGGCACCAAAATGTGATTTTTGACTATATATCAAAATCATGAATTTGAAATGATAATTCACTAATTGATTGATGGTTATGTTGTTTGATTATTGTTTGAATAATTAAATGTTGAACCTTTAACCAAATTGATCAAATATTGAACTGTATTGAAAATTTGTTGCATTTGCATGCATGTACATGTATATCTATTGAACGGGCCATAGCAAGGAGGCTAGAGAAGAGGAATAAAATTGTTTGCCCAACAAATAGGTACATATTTATTGTATTTCTTGAGTTTTGGGTGATTTTGTGTGTCGATTGGCTAGCAGCTTGGCTTTTTCTTTTTCTTTTGGATTGAAGAAGGCCATGGGAGGCTATATGAAATATCCCGAAGTCCCCGGTGCGGGGGAGGTTATGGCGGAATTTTTCGAAAATTTAGGGTGTTAGCCAAATTTTTGAAGAATTTGAAAAGTTCTTAGAAACTGAAAAGTTGAAGAACTTAAGCCATAATGAAAATTATGAAAGTTGAGTTGGTTTTTAAAACAACTTTCGTCTTCGTTCCTTTTTGGGGACGAAAAGTTTTAAGTGGGGGAGATTATAATAACCCGGAAATTCGAGCCAGTTAAAAATTTTTAAATTGGCGATTTTAATGAATTTTGAATATTTAAAATGAATTATTTTAAATAATATCGATGAAAAATTTATTTTGAATAGAATTCGAATGTATATATTATATAGATCGTCGTTAGAATATAAATATTTATTTTAAATTATAAAAGGAATTGAAAATGGCGCGGTAGTTCGATAATTCAATTTCAAACTTCAAATGAATGTACCGGGTGCAAAATAAACCGGATTTTAGTGAAACCAAAAATATTAGAATCTAATTGTGAATATCTTCCCAATGAATCCAGAAAATCGTAATTTCATAGCGGAAATCAAAAGTTAAGCCCAAATGAATTTTCAGAATAGTCGCTTTGGAATTCTGGCCCTTAAAAATAGCCATATTGCAAACGACCTCGGATTTCGATGAAACCACTTATGTTGGATCTGTGATGTCAAGTTATTGCTAGATTCCAGTTTTCATAATTTTTTAATCAATATGTGGGCATGGAGAAGGAAAACGCGTTTGACCAGTTTCAGTCGATTTTAATCGACTGGAAAATGGCCATTTTTCAAATGGTCTCAGAATTCGACGAAACTAGTTTTGTTAGGACCGTATCATCAATACGAAGCTAGAAAATAATTTTTCTTGAATTTTTAGAGTCCGTATGTGGCACTGGTAAATTAAAATATGCGTTTGAATTTAAAATATAAAGATTTATATTGTAATTTAAACGGAAACTGATCGTAACAGCAGAATTGGGTTACGAAGCATATCCCGTTGTGTTCGGAATGGGGTTATTTAGCTAGGGGCGACAGTCGTTGGGTTTGATTTGGTGTTCGAGATTATATGGAGATAAATTTGCATTAAATTATATGGTTATTTATGTAAACTTCTATTTTCTTAAACCTAGGTCAAACCATCCCTTCGCAGTCAAACTCTCCAAACCCGCCGCCCCCTCTAGCGTTCAAGGGTGATAAAAGCTCGAAACAAAACCACGTTCGATCTCCTCCTCAAGCTATGAAAATCAAAACTTATTGAACTAAATTCGAAGAGCAAAGTGAGAGGATGAAATTCGTATGGTCGAGATCGGGGTTCGTGACCTGTCGGGGACGGAGCGGCGCCAGAAAATCGCCATGTTCGAGTGTAAATCCGGGAGCACCTGTGCGTGCGAGTGGGCCAGTCTTTCTGGCATAGGAGTTTGGTGGCGCGCCGCTTCACCTTGGAGTCTCCAATCATCCTCCGGCGCTTCAGATGGACGACTATTTTCAAAACCCTAATGGTGAGCTTCGGTGAACCTGGAGCAGTGAACAACGAAGAAGTAGTGAGTCTTTTTTTCCCCTTTGTATTATATAATAACATTGATTTTAAAATTGAAAATGGAAAGGATTTTAAATTTGTGAATAACATTGTTTTTCAAATATAAAATGTCAAGATTTTTGAAAGTTTATTTATATAAAAATAAAATCAGTTGTTTATATTAAAATAAAATCTGTTGATTATATAAAAATAAAATCAGTTTGTTTATAAAATAAGATTAGCATTATTTTTGTAAGATAAGATTAGCATTATTTTTGAAAGGGAAGTTAGCATTGTTTTAAAAAGAGAAGTGAGCGTTGTTTCTTTTCAGTTTTAAAAGAGATAATGGAATAGCAAAGCAAAGTGAAAATATATATCGTAATACTTTTGAAAGTATAAAGATACAATTTTAGAAAATATAAAAAGGAGATTTTTATGTAGATGATATAGAAAATAAAATATGATTTTTTACTTCGATAAAAATAGGATTTTTATATGTGTAGCGAATTAAAAATATGATTTTTAATATGAACAAAGTGAAATAGACTATGATGGAACTGACTGGAATAAAATTCAATTCAGAACCGTTCAGAAATAAAGAATGGAGGAGTGGAACCCTCGGTGAGAACTTCTCACCTTTTAATTTTGTTTTCTAGTTTATGACATATACTAGGATGCAGACGGTTTTTAGTAGCACCCGACACTCGTCGTCCACAGACCATGGACGGCTTGTTTGATTGATTGCATGTTGTTGTGAAAATTGATTGTGTGATGTTATGTGAAACGAAATAAAATACTTATATGGTTAAAAATATTTTATAGTTAAAAATTGAATTTTTAACGTGTATTGAAAATAAATATTTGTAAACAAATCAGATGATTTGATTATATCCACACATTTGAATGATATTGATTGGGACGATAAATTTTACACATCGCCCAACTACACAAATAAAAACTGTGGTTGATTGATTGAAACCCCACACGGGTATTAGGATGAGATTGGACGTACACTAATCCCGATTGTTTAGTTGTATGCCAATCGATTGATCGACAGGCTCTATAAGCGTCAAATATTTATACTTAATGCTTATAGAGTGTAGAATGCACTTTGGGTGATGGTTGATTATTTATCATTGCTATTTTATACATGTGTTGTAGAAAATCCATATAATTCACATTATAATGGTAATTGATTGGGCCTCATTCTAATTTGGAAAATAAATAATAGAAGTGTATATTCATGTGTTGAATAAAAGTCGTGTTGATTAGATTGACGCCATTTTGACGTGAACGATATTTATATCAATTATACTCGTTTTTGAAATGAATATAGAAAAGGAAGTGATTTCAAAATCTGATATTTTGAAATGAATTGAAATTCGAATTAGATTGAAGTAAATTGAAATTCAAATTAGATTGAAGTGAATTGAAATTCGAATTAGATTGAAGTGAATTGAAATTCGAATTAAATTGAAATGGAATTGAAATCGATTTGAAATCGATTTGAAATGAATTTAAAACGAATTTATATTAGAGAATTCAATTTTGATTTGAATTTGAGATGGAAGTTAAAATCGTTTTGAATTGAAATCGACGAAATATATATTATATATATTATATATATAATATAATGGCTTGAATAGAACGCGCCACGCTGCGGCAGTTCGTGAATTTCAACCATTGACTTCGTATTGACGTTGCGGGAGATCCGACCGTCGGATTCTCCTAAAACCGGAACCGTTGGGTTCATATCAAAAAGAGCTTTCTAATTAATATTAGAGATTAGAAACTTAACGGTTGGATTTGGAATTATGTCCAAATCAAATTTGGAAAAAGTCGTTGTAAGTGCAGTTCGATGGCCATTGATGGAAATTGACTGTACGGGCCTTGATAAAAATATTAATAATTTGTGTGAAAACCTAAGAAATGATTTGTGAGGAATTGGGATGAAAAACTCCATATTTGAAAACATAAAAATGTGTTTTTATCGAAATGAACTAGTTTTGAACTAGAATAGTAAATATTTATTTTTAAATAAATAAATGGGAAGTGAAATGGTTTTAAAAGTAACCAGGATTTCCAATAATTGGATTGGAAATGGATTTGAATCGAAATTATCTTCGGAATATTTCGATGTGGGATTTTGTGATTATATAGATATTGTTATGGAAATTTGGAAGATATATTTATATCGTTATTTCCAATACGATATTTGTTGGTCGTAGAATTTGATATTGAATATAAGCCGATATATTTTCTATTTAGAGCCTTGTGTTTAATATCAAATGTGATTTGGGTTTGTCGTGAATGGTGTCTTCATTAACAATGTTCTTAAACCCAGTTGAGAAAAAGATTAAATCTTTTTGTTTAGATTTAATGAAGTGTACCAATTAAATAATATTTAATTGGAATTGAATTGGAATTGATTATTGGGTTTATTGTGAAACGTGTTTTAAATGACACTGATTCTTTAACCCAGTTAAAGATTAAAACTAAGTGGTGTTTTAATGAATCTTTAATTAGATTGAAATGATCGAGAATAGAGTATCACCAGTTTCGCTCCAGGCGACAGTTAAATATTTAATTAGATTTGAATGTGAAAGGGTAATTGAATTTACCGATAACACCGTGGTGTTAGATGTGAAGTATGACCAGTTTTGCTTCATGGGATGAATAGGTTGGGATTGGGAAATAAAATAAATGATTACGTCGGTGTGGTTCGCTAATCCCGACTAGTTTGAATTGATATTCAAAAGAAGATTAAAGAATAAATTTAAAAATTTATCTTTGATAAAATTAATGGGAACTTTCCCAAAGTTTAAGAATATTTGAATAAAAGAATATTCTTAATTGGAATGAGGTGTATGTTGTGTTTGTGTAACACTTTTATAATATATACGCGAGTTATTCAGAAAGACCGGGTTTATCCCATTCTGAATAACTGTTTCGACGTGGTGTCGAAGATGAAGACGGTGGTTGAAGACCAGAAGTCTTCACATCGTTTGGGTGATTACTGATGATCTTGATTGGGCTGTACACCCAAGATGAGGGAATCAGTTGGTGATCATCCAGACGTACTTGGAGATCGATGGATATGCGAGGAAAGTGCCTCCGGTTTCGTTCGGACCCCGAACGAACTTGTAAATGGACTATGTGTTTGACATTGGATTTCATCCTGTGTGATTGATATCAGTTGCATGGAGTGGTTTGCCTGTGTGGCATGCTAAGATGCAAATAATCAAGGCTTCTATTGAAAAGCATAATCTTGTGGTTGATGATCAAAGCACGGCCTTTGTGGCGTAGCTTTGTGTAGCGTGAATTCGCGAGCCTCACACCTCGGTATGAACCATAAACAGGACGAGGACTTCAGGGAGGGCATGCGTTTCCTTCTAGCTAGGGTGGTGTCAGTGACCTACCAGCCCTAACATTTATATACTTTTCACCTGTGTGGTTGTTGCTGTTGCGAGGCGCCTCGGTTAGATCGGACGATCCGGGTCCGATGGAGTCATTCGTTGGCTCATTGATGCCCCAAAGGGCGGGAAAACGCAGTGTTCAGGAATTTTAATCCACATCGGTGATCCGGCCCTGTCGCTCCAAGGCTTGTCTGCGCGCTTGCCTGAGACACGGGCTAGAGCGTCTCGAAATCGGTAGAGGACTATCTTCTGCCTCGGTTCATAGATGGTTATCCAATTTCCAAATACGTGATATTGCGGTTTTGATTGTATACCTATATATGGCGACATGATATATGATACCCATGCCGTCTATGATTGATACTTATGATTGAAATTGTTTTATACACTATACACTTATTATAGTATCAAATGATTTGTTTTAAACGTATCAAGCATGCTTTAGCTATTATAAGGGAAAACCCTATCCTCCGGCTTGCGTTGCATTGTGTGATGGGACCTGGGTCTTATAATAGCTTCATTGTTCTTTATTTAGAATTGCGTTGTTGCTTTATGCACTGGTATTCTTGGGAGGAAACCCATTCCGTGTTTACGGCGTGGTCCCTTGATTTACCTAACTATAAAATAAAGATCAATAACTGTTTTAGTTCTCACACCAGTCACATGACTGACCTGGAGTTTATTGTTTTAACCTAAACTCTGGGTGCCCTTATTTGGACATGGGCAGCTAGTAGTTTTGGTTTGGCGGATTTATCTTCATAGGATCCTGGTTTACAGCTGGATCGATATCCGGAAAGCTTTGTATTCGTATATCTCCTTCAGTTGTATTTTGTATTATTTTCCGCTGCTATGTAATGTATTGTAATCTCTGATATTTTGTAATGTATAATATTCATTTATACTCTGTATATTCTTTTATTCTGATGGAATTGTTGTAATCAACAATGCAATGTTCTTCCGTTTGTGTTCTGATTTGTCGTGTTCTCGAAACAATCAGGGGTTTCGAACGGTCTTGATCGGTTTAGCGACTGATTCGGATCGAGCGAAATTCCAGTTTGTCACAGAAATGTTTTCCAGTGTTAACGTATATTTTCTAAACATAGAATACATATATATATATATATATATATATAAATATATATATGATTGATGATTGATTGATAGAATTTTCATCTGGAAATAATATTGTTGTTTGCACACGTATTTTTCTTTGATAGTTAACTCACCGACTATCGAAATTTTTGACCATTTTACGTTGTAAATATGGAGAGACTGGTTGGAGTATTATCCAAAGAACCACTCCGTATTGGCATAAGCATTGTGATCAAGTAAGTTGAATTCAGTGAAGACGGAGTTATGCAAGGGATGTTGTATAAGTCTTAGATAATAGTGCCTAAGATGTATGTACTGAATAGTGCCCTCGGTTTGTCCAGTCCTAGGACAACTTGCATGGAAGAAGGTCTGACAAAGTATATCTAATAGATCGCGTAAGTTGATCTCTTCAAATGTTTCACGTTTGGTGGTGGAGGAATTCGTTTCTCTTAGTTGTATACCCGTGTTATTTTTGGATAAATCAATTTGTGATTTGGCGGGTATGACGATGTGGCATTCTATGTGAATGAAGATATGATATGTAAAAAGATAAGCGTAGCTTCTATCCTCACAACCGGGAAATGACAAAAATCGGGCAGGCAGCATGGCTAAGTGGGCCGCACCCAAGTAGGGTATATTTTCACCATCTAGAGAATATTCATATTTGTACTTCTTTCAATTCTTTATCTCCCGGGAATGGTTATGTTGGTTTACCAATAGTAAGGTGACAATATATTCGATACACTCAAGCGAAAAGAGTGGTCAGTCATGTGTGGCCGAGTTAACAAGATGTTCTTGTTGAACTCCAATGTATCGCTTCTAGAGCACACTGATCGGAAGGTGGACCCATACCTTGTCAGAGTTGGAAATCCATTACCCAATAAGCGCCCGCGGTGTTTGATTGTATTATATATGTGGAACGTAAGATGAAAGCGTTATACTAGTTTAATTGTAACAACCCGAAAAATCTGAGCTAGTTTAAAATTTTTAATTTGGCTATTTTAATGAATTTTAAATATTTAAAATAAAATAATTTAAATAATAACGACGAAAAGTATGTTTGAATCGATGTTTGAAAATAAATATAATTATTATAAATTTTAAATAAGGCCTGAAATGGCGCTGCAGTTTCAAAAACTGAATTCGAACATTGACTGGTTGTACCGGGTGCAAAACAAAGCGGATTTTAGTGAAACCTAAAATATTTAAATCTGTTTATGAATATCTTTCTAACGAATCTGAAAAATTGAAGTTTCATAGCAGGAATCAAAAGTTATGGCCAAATGAATTTTCAGAAAGGTCGTCATTGAGTATATATAGCCCTTGAAATTAGACATTTTGCAAACGACCTCGGAATTCGACGAAACCACTTTTTTTGGATCTGGAATGTCAAATTATTGCTAGGTTTCAAATTTCATAATTTTTGAAGTTAATATGTGAGCGTGGCGAAGGAAAATGTGTGTGGTCAGTTATAGTTAAATCGGGTCGACCAGAAAAGAAACAATTTTTCAAACGGACTCAGAATTCGACGAAACTAGTTTTGTTGGGACCGTATCGTCCCAACATAGCTAGATAAATTTTTCGGGAATTTTTAGAGTCAGTATGTGGCCCCAGCAAATTAAAATGTACGTTCAAAACAGAATTTGAATGTTTTATACTTTAATTTGAGGAATAACTGACTGTAACAGTCGAATTGGCCTACGAAACATATCCCATTGTGTCCGGGTTGGGGTTATTTAGCTGGGGGCGACAGTCGTTGGGTTTGAATCGGTGTTCGTTTCGAGAAATACTATTTTAAAAATTAAATAAGGCATCGACCAATAGAAATTCTCCATTCATAAATTAAAAAATTAAAAAAAATTCTTTAAAACCCTCGCCGCCTCCTTCGCTCTCGACGGATATCGTTTTCGCCACTTCCCGACCAAATTCCGGCCACCACAGCCACCGATAGACCCTGCCACCACTCTGTCTTCAAAGCCCTCCTCCTCCTCTTCAAATTAGTACCCGCTAGGCCCTCTATCATCTCGTGTTTCGTGAGTTAGAGCTCCCCGAAGTCGGCGACTTCACAGCATTGCGCCGCCCTATTCCGACCACTGAGCTCCCCCCTCTGACCATCGACAGGCGCGCCTCCTTCCCCCCTTCGACGTCGCACCTCCTTATCGACGCGATACTTCACGGATTTGCCGAAAATTGCAAACCTAGTTTCGAACCCACTTTGAAAGGTAACGGCTTTGAAATTCAGAACCGAAATTAACACTTTAAAGTGTTGCAAATCTTATCTTTCAAATAAAAATCATATCTTTATCGTGTATTAACGAAATTCGATGAAACAGGAGACAACGTGACTGTGACGGCCCGCCCCGCACCAGCCGACATTTACTCCAAAAGTGCGCTGTACACATGTCCAACTAGTACGGAACGGACGTCAGAGGAAAGGATAAGAGGACAAGAACTAACAAGGAACCTGTAGAATGTCTCACACTGCATGAAACAAAATATAATAATGACATAATCTTTACATAGAACAGGCGAGACAGTGCATAAGCTGAATACTAAACCAACATAGCAGCGGAAATCCAAATACAGCTTATGATCCAACATCATTATTACAACTTTAAACTGTCTCTAAAGTAAAAGAAAGCTAAAGTAGAAGGTGCACTACTAATGCCCAAGCAGTGATCTTCAACAACACAGGGAGAATATCTATATGTATCATATGTGGAAGCCTCCTGCTCGTCTCCGGTACCGCTACTCGTGCATACCACCTAACCTGTCTCTAGTTTGCTCATCAAAGCACCCAGAGTAATAAGAAGAGACATAAAACTCTGGGTCACACAAAAAGTTTGGTATGAGCGATAAGCAGCGAAATAGAACAATAACGGGAATACTAAACCATACCTGAACCTGGACCTGCAACCAAAGAGTTAGCACTACATTCTGTACAATATTCTAAGGTGCCACTAAACAGATGGTGTAAAGAATACGGGGGTGGCGGTGTGCATGTCATAATGGTGGCAAACAAATCAAACACAGCAACCATCCTCACATCTCTCACTCAGTGCGTAAAGCATACGATGTCCATCACTGTCAATCATTAGACACATCGAAGTAGTGACGGAGTTCGACTTGTACAACTACTACTACCACCAAGCTTACCTCATGGAGTCATGACCAAATCTTTACAAATGACCTCACCTCATTGGTCTATAGCTCTTTAGTCGTACCTAGGCCACTATGGCCCTGAATCCGTTCACGTACCCCCTACACATAGTGATCTAAAGTTACAGACATCGACAACCCCTTAGCACACGTCCCGCAGCAAAGCTCAATCATGAAGTTCACTCATGGGTTCCCATCTGGACCCTGAGTCAATGCTCCTCATTTGGACCTCCTTTGCATCTCGGGTTTTGGTCGAATTGGAGTTAGTCTTCGAAAGAGTCGTTGCGTGGAAGAGATGGAATTTCAATTCGGTTTGGTCCAATCTGCTTCAGTCAGTTCGGTTCGGATAAATCATCTCTAGGCTTCCCATTCGGTTCGGTGCTCCACTTTGGTTCGGCTCGGGTATCACGCTCCATTCGGTTCGGTTCGGGTGCCACGTTCCATTTGTGTAATAACCCGTAAAATGCGAGCCAGTTTGAAATTTTTATTTCAGCGATTTTAGTGAATTTTGAATATTTAAAATAGATTATTTTAAATATATCGACGAGAAATTTATTTTGAATGGAATTCGACGTATGTATTATATACGTCATCGTTAGAATATAAATATTTATATATAATTATAAATAGAATTGAAAATGGCGCGGTAGTTCGATAATTCGATTTCAAACTTCAATTGAATGTACCGGGTGCAAAACAATCCGGATTTTAGTGAAACCAAAAATAATAGGATCTAATAGATAATGTCTTTCCAACGAATCCGAAAAATCGAAATTTCGTAGCGAGAATCAAAAGATATGTCCAGTTGAAAATTCTGAATAGTCGCTATGGAATTCAGGCCCTTAAAAAGGGACATTTTGCAAATGACCTCGGATTTCGACGAAACCACTTTTGTTGGATCCGCAGTGTCGAATTATTGCTAGATTCCAAATTTCTTAATTTTTCGAATCAATATGTGAGCGTGGCAAAGGAAAACGTGTTTTGACCATTTCAGTTGATTTTAATCGACTGGAAATTGGCCATTTTCCTAACGGTCTCAGAATTCGACGAAACTAGTTTTATTAGGACCGTATCGTCAATACGAATCTAGAAAATATTTTTCTGGAATTTTTCTAGTTAGTATGTGACCCCGGTAATTTGAAATGTACGTTTAAAATTCAATATAGTGATTTAAATGTAAATTTAACGGAAACTGATTCAAACGATCAAATCAGCCTATGTGGCATATCCCATTGAGTTCGAAATGGGGGTAATTAGCTAAGGGCGATGGTCGTTGGGTTCGATTCGGGGTTCGGGATAAAGGTCAACTCTAACGAGAAAATAAATTAAATTAAATTAAATTATATATTAATAACTTTTGCATATACCCCCCCCCTTTTTCTTTTTCTTCCCATTCTCCCTATTCATTTTCAAAACCCGCAAATTCGATGTCGGAGAAAAATGGCGGCCCCTCTATTCGTCAGCCCGTCGCTCCCCTCCCCATCTCTCGCCTCCCTCTCCGACGCAGGTGCGCGAGCCCCTTTCTCACCCCAAATCTACCGCAATCCACACCTCCGAGCAACTGGGACCCATACCGCCGGTGCGCAGCTTCCTCCGCAGTCTTTGGCCACCGTACGACTGGCGCACTCCCCTCCGCCCTCCCTGAGCCACCGCGCCCCCCCTCTGTAAGTTTTTTTTTTTTTTTTTTTATTTTTTTATTTTATATAAATAGAAGAATTTAAAACTGTATTTTTTTTTAAGATTTATAAAACTGATTTTTTTTAAGTTATAAAAACTGATTTGTTTAAGATTTAAAAACTATTTTTTTTTAGAATGTAAAAACAGAATTTTTGAAAAGAATTTTGAAAACTGATTTTTAAAGAAAATAGAAAAAGGTTTTAATCTTTTAAAAGAAAAATATTTGAACTTGCTAAAATAAAGATCGTATCTTTAAAATAGGAAAGACGGGATTTTTATTGAGTAGAAGAAGTAAAAATATGATTTTTATATTTTTAAAGTATTAAAAATATAATCTTTACTATATAGAAATATTAAAAATATGATTTTTTATATTTTTAAAGTATTAAAAATATAATCTTTATAGGATAGAGAATATAAAAATATCATCTTTGTACATGTAGCGAAATAAAAATCTGATTTTTATTTTATATACGTTGAAGTAAAGTGATGATTTTTATAATGGTGAAATCTATATTTTTGAAAAGGCGAAATCTTTATATAGAGAATAGCGTTATAAAAATAGAATTTTTATCTATATATTAGCGGTAAGGAAATATGATTTTTATATATTGAATAGCATAGTAAAGATTCGATTTTTAAATATATGAGTGATTATAAAAATATGATTTTAAATTGAAAGTGAATAAATAAAAATGTGATTTTTATTTTAAAGACATCGAAATATAAAAATGTGTGATTTTTATATATATAGTGACAACGGGCCATGAAGATGATGAAGATAGGATAACGACGAAGATTTTCTATAAAAGAAGAGTCGTGAAGTTGGATAGCTATAGGTGAGAACTTCTCACTCTAAATTTCTTTTCTAGTTATATATATATATACTAGGATGCAGACGGTGCTTAGTAGCACCCGACACCCGTCATCCACAGACCATGGATGGCTTGTTTGTTAAATTGTTTGATTGTGTAGTTGGTTAGGTTATTGGTTTGAATTTAATTATTTGGTGAATTGAAATTGATTTGATTGATGAGTGAATGGCGTGGGCCTTCACTAGACCGGGGATAAGGCTAGGCCTCGTCCCGTTTCTAGTATCGTGCCTTTATGCCGCCGAAATTTTCTAAAATATGTTAGAAAAATAAAAATATCATTTTATTGAATAAATGAACTGAATAGAAATTCATGTGTTAAAATAAAATATATTATCGTTAAAAATATAATTTTTAACGTGAAAGTGAATAAATAAATATTTATAAACAAATCGGCCGATTTGTTTATATACACTGATTTGACTGATATTGATTGGGTCGATAAATTTTACACATCGCCCAACTGCACAAATAAAATCTGTGTTTGATTGTTAGAAACCCCACACGGGTGTTGGGATGAAATTTGATGTTCACTCATCCTGATTGATTAAATATGTCGATCGGTCGATTGACAGACTGTTATAAGCGTCAGATATCTATAATTGATGCTTATACAGTGTAGTGCACTTTGGTTGATGACTGATTATTTTTCAATGTTATTATATACATGTGTTGTATGGAATCCATATAATTAACATTATATGGTGATTGATTGGGCCTCATTCCAATCGGGAAAATAATGAATATTAGAAAAGAAAATTCATGTGTTGAATATAAAAATAGTCATGTGTTGACGATGTTCAGGTGTTGAGTGAAATATTTTATATAATAAAATTTACATCTTTATCATATTTAAAATTAGAATTACTTCTCAGTAGAAGTCTAATTAAAAATCAAACGATAGATACCATAGTTTTATAAAATATTTTACATAACAAAAATAGTGATGTGTCGACAATACTCATGTGTTGAGATTAGTCGTGTGTTGAAAGAAAATTCATGTGTTGAATAGAACAAATATTCATTTGTTGAATAGAATAACGAATTATTGAAATATAAAGCCGTGTGGATTAGAGATGCGTTATTTTGAAGCGAACGATGTTTATATCGATTTTATTCGTCTTATAATGAATATTGAAAAGTGATTTCAAAATTTAATATTTTGAAAGGAAATTCAAATTGAATTAGATTAAAAATTCAAATGGAAATTTTATTGAATCAATTTGAAATGAATTCGAATCGAATAGAAAATGAATTCGATTCGAACTGAATAGAAAGTGAATTTGAGTTCGAATAGAATCGAAATGAATTGAATTGAAAACGATTTCGAAATGAATTGAATTGGAAACGATTTCGAAATGAATTGAATTGAAAACGAATTCAAATTGAATTGAAATTGAAATGAATTCAAATTGAATTAAAATTTGAATTGAATAGAAATGAATTTTAAAACGAATTTATAAAGAAGAATTCAATTTTGATTTGAATTGAAAAGAAAGTTGAAATAGATTTTGAAACGAATTTAAAACTATTCATATAATTCGTTTTAAATAGAAATCGACGAAATATATATTATATATATAATATAATGGCCTGAATAGAACGTGCCGCGCCGCGGCAGTTCGTGAATTTCGACCATTTATTTCAAACGGACATTGCGGGAGATCCGACCGTCGGATTCTCCTAAAACCGGAACCGTTGGGTTCGTATCGAAAAGAGCTTTCCAATGAATATTAGAAATTTGAAATCTAACGGTTGGATTTGGAATTATGTCCAAATCAATTTCAGAAAAGGTCGCTGTAGGTGCAGTTCGATGGCCGTTGTTGGAAATCGACTGTATGGGCCTTGATAAAATTATCAAAAATATCTATAATTTGTGTAAAACTATAATATGTGAATTGGAAAGATTTGGGGTGAAAAACTCCATATTTGAAAAGATAAAAATAGATTTTTATCGAAATGAACTAGTTTTGAACTAGAACTAAAATCAATTTATTTTTGAAATAAATAAATTGAATTTGAAAGTGATTTTGAAAATAATCGATATTTCCAATACGTGGATTGGACTGGAGTTGAATCGAAATTATCTTCGGGATATTTCGATGTTGGATTTCGTGACTATACAGATATTGTTGTGGGAATTTGAAAGATATATTTTATATCGTTATTTCCAATACGATATATGTTGGTTTCGGAATTTGATATTGAATATAAGCCGATATATTTTCTATTCAAAGCCTTGTATTTAATATCAAATGTGATTTGGGTTTGTCGTGAATCGTGTTTTAGAAGACATTGGTTCTTTAACCCAGTTAAAGACAGAATATTGATTTTTGTGAAGATTAAAACTAAGTGGAGTTTTAATGAATCTTTAATTAGATTAAAATGTGAATTGATAATTTAAATTATCAAATCTGAAAAGTGATCGAGAGTGGAGTATCACCAGTTTTGCTCCAAAGCGATAGTTAAATCTTTAATTAGATTTGAACGTGAAATGGTTATTAATTTTACCGATAACACCGTGGTGTTAGATATGGAGTATCACCAGTTTTGCTCAATGGGATATATAGGTTGGGATTGGGAAATAAAACAAATAATTACTTCGGTGTGGTTCGCTAATCCCGACTAGTTTGAAATGATATCCAAAGGAAGATTATAGGATAAATTTAGAAGAATTTATCTTGGATAAAATTAATGGGAACATTTCCCTAAGAATGTGATTTTGTGAATAAAAGAATAGTCTGAATTGGAATGAGGCGTTTGTTGTGCTTGTGTAACATTCGTTTATTATATACGTGGGTTATTCAGAAAGGCCGGGTTTATACCCATTCTGAATAACCGATTCGACGAGATGTCGAAGATGAAGACGGTGGTTGAAGACCGGAAGTCTTCACATCGTTTGGGTGATTACTGATGATCTTGATTGGGCTGTACACCCAGGATGAGGGAATCAGTTGGTGATCGTCCAGACGTACCTAGAGATGGATGGATATGCGAGGAAAGTGCCTCCGGTTTCGTTCAGACCCAGAACGAACTTCTAAATGGATTGTGTGTCTGACATGGGATTTTATTCTGTGTTGATTGATCTCTATTAAATATACATCTGTTTGGCGGCGGAGAATTTATTCTCTTGCTTAACGCCCTTCTCTGAGACGTACGAGCTCAGAGGTTGTATATCGATGGACATCAGTCGCATGGAGTGAATTGCCAATGTGGCATGCGTAAGTGGCAATTGATCAAGGCTTCTGTTGAAAAGCAAAGTCTTGTGGTTGATGATCAAAGCACGGCCTGTGTGGCGCAGCTTTGTGTGTAACGTGGATTCGCGAGCCTCACACCTCGGTATGAGTCAAAAACGGGAGACGGACCGCTGGGAGAGCACGACGTTTCTTTCTAGCTAGGGTGGTGTCAGTGACCTACCAGCCCTGACATTTATATACTTTTCACCTGTGTGGTTGTTGGATATGAGGCGCCTCGGATATATGTCTGTAAGGACCGGGAAACGTGTGTTCAGGAATTGCCAATCCTCAAAAGTAAGAGAGGACCGGCCCAGCCGATTCCAAGGATCATAGTGGGGTCTTGAGGCATTTGCTAGAGTGTCTCGAACGCGGAGAGGAGCTTGCCCCTTGCCTCGGCTCATGACGGAATCCAATTTCCAATACGTGTATTTCGGTTTTATTTGTAGAGCCTAGTATGGCGACATAGTAGATGGTAACTATGCCGCCTATGATTGATACTTATGATTGAAATTGTTTTGACACTATACACTTATTATAGTATCAAATAATGTGTTTTAAACGTATCAAGCATGCTTTTGCTGTTATAAGGGAAAACCCTATCCTCCGGCTTGCGTTGCATTGTGTGATGGGACCTGGGTCTTATAACAGCTTCATTTTTCTTTATTTAGCATTGCGCTGTTTGTTCTATGCACTGGTATTCTTGGGAGGAAACCCGTTCCGTGTTATACGGCGCGGTCCCTTGATTTACCAAACTTTAAAACCAATATTAATACCCGTTTTAGTTCTCACACCAGTCACATGACTGACCTGGAGTTTATTTTTTTAACCTAAACTCTGGGTGCCCCATATTTTCCGCACGGGCAGCTAGTAGTTTTGGTTTTGCATATTTATATTCACAGGGTCCTGATTAACAGCTGGAACGATGCTCGGAAAGCTCTGTATCCGTGTATCACTTCTAGTTGTGTTTTGTATATTTTTCCGCTGCTATGTAATTTATTGTAATCTCTGATATTTATGGAATGTAATTTATTCATTTATACTCTGTACATTCTTGTATCTGATGGAATTGTTGTAATAACAATGAAATGTTCTTCCGTTTGCGTCCTATTGTGTGTTGTTCTCAAAGTATCCGCTCTTTCCTTCACGGGGAAGTTACGGGTTCTTTCAGTTGGTATCAGAGCTTTGGTTTACAGAGCTCGAGAACAAGGCACATTAGAACCATACGAAAGAATTCATCAGATATTGGATTAGCAACATCCAATTAGAATGACTCGTTAGAGATAGGATCAGTAGTATCCTAGAACGAGTGTGAAGAGTATATTTTTCAAATGAAAACAATTTTGTTTTGAAAATTTAAATCGTTTTAAACGTATTTGAATATTTATTTATTTTGAATATGGGCAATCCAATATATAAAGATTTCGCGTATACGCGTCATGAACGTATATTCGAAGTTATAATATACTGGGTAGATATAGAATCACATTCTAGACATCCGGGGATGATTCTGATGATGGTGCATCATCATCAGTGTTCATATTCGAATTTCGAAGGTGTTATTTCTATATATTTCCATTAGGCTGGTGTAAGAACCAAAACTTATATAGCTAGAACACTTTGTTGTGAATTGGCATCAAAAACATGATTTTTTGTATATATATCAAAATTATGAATTTGAAACTCTAATTCACTAATTGATTGATGTTTGTGTTGTTTGTTTATTTGTTTGCTAATTTTAACCATTTATGCCTAATTGAATCGAATATTGAACTATATTGAAAATTGGTCGCATTTGCTTGCATATACATATACTTACATTGAACAGGTCATAGCAAGGAGGCTAGAGCCAGAGAATAAAATTTGTTTTCCCGACAAATAGGTACATGTGTACTACATAATTTCCTGTTTTGTTTGGGTGATGATGATTTTGTGAGCCTATTGGCTAGCCACTTGGCTTTTTCTTTTTCTTTTTGAGATCTGAAGGACCGGGGAAGCTATTTGAAATTCCCCGATGCTCCCGGTGCAGGGGAGGTTATTGCGAAATTTTTCAAAAATTTAGGGTGTTAGCCAAATTTTTGAAGAATTTGAAAATTCTCAGAAACTGAAAAGTTGGAGAATGGAAGCCAAATCAAACGTAGAATTGATTGATCAAACCACTTTCGACTTTGTTCCTTTTCGGGGACGAAAAGTTTTAAGTGGGGGACATTGTAATAACCCGTAAAATGCGAGCCAGTTTGAAATTTTTATTTCAGCGATTTTAGTGAATTTTGAATATTTAAAATAGATTATTTTAAATATATCGACGAGAAATTTATTTTGAATGGAATTCGACGTATGTATTATATACGTCGTCGTTAGAATATAAATATTTATATATAATTATAAATAGAATTGAAAATGGCGCGGTAGTTCGATAATTCGATTTCAAACTTCAATTGAATGTACCGGGTGCAAAACAATCCGGATTTTAGTGAAACCAAAAATAATAGGATCTAATAGATAATATCTTTCCAACGAATCCGAAAAATCGAAATTTCGTAGCGAGAATCAAAAGATATGTCCAGTTGAAAATTCTGAATAGTGGCTATGGAATTCAGGCCCTTAAAAAGGGACATTTTGCAAATGACCTCGGATTTCGACGAAACCACTTTTGTTGGATCCGCAGTGTCGAATTATTGCTAGATTCCAAATTTCTTAATTTTTCGAATCAATATGTGAGCGTGGCAAAGGAAAACGTGTTTTGACCGTTTCAGTTGATTTTAATCGACTGGAAATTGGCCATTTTCCTAACGGTCTCAGAATTCGACGAAACTAGTTTTATTAGGACCGTATTATCAATACGAAGCTAGAAAATATTTTTCTGGAATTTTTCTAGTTAGTATGTGACCCCGGTAATTTGAAATGTATGTTTAAAATTCAATATAGTGATTTAAATGTAAATTTAACGGAAACTAATTCAAACGATCAAATCAGCCTACGTGGCATATCCCATTGAGTTCGAAATGGGGGTAATTAGCTAAGGGCGGCGGTCGTTGGGTTCGATTCGGGGTTCGGGATAAAAGTCAACTCTAACGAGAAAATAAATTAAATTAAATTAAATTAAATTATATATTAATAACTTTTGCATATACCCCCCCCTTTTCTTTTTCTTCCCATTCTCCCTGTTCATTTTCAAAACCCGCAAATTCGAGGTCGGAGAAAAATGGCGGCCCCTCTATTCGTCAGCCCGTCGCTCCCTCGTCACGATCACCGGAGTCCGGCGCTCCCCTCCCCCCCTCTCGCCTCCCTCTCCGACGCAGGTGCGCGAGCCCCTTTCTCACCCCAAATCTACCGCAATCCACACCTCCGAGCAACTGGGACCCATACCGCCGGTGCGCAGCTTCCTCCGCAGTCTTTGGCCACCGTACGACTGGCGCACTCCCCTCCGCCCTCCCTGAGCCACCGCGCCCCCCCTCTGTAAGTTTTTTTTTTATTATTTTTTTATATAAATAGAAGAATTTAAAACTGTATTTTTTTTTAAGATTTATAAAACTGATTTTTTTTTAAGTTATAAAAACTGCTTTGTTTAAGATTTAAAAACTGTTTTTTTTTTAGAATGTAAAAACAGAATTTTTGAAAAGAATTTTAAAAACTGATTTTTAAAGAAAATAGAAAAAGGTTTTAATCTTTTAAAAGAAAAAGATTTGAACTTGCTAAAATAAAGATCATATCTTTAAAATAGGAAAGACGGGATTTTTATTGAGTAGAAGAAGTAAAAATATGATTTTTATATTTTTAAATTATTAAAAATATAATCTTTACTATATAGAAATATTAAAAATATGATTTTTATATTTTTAAAGTATTAAAAATATAATCTTTATAGGATAGAGAATATAAAAATATCATCTTTGTACATGTAGCGAAATAAAAATCTGATTTTTATTTTATATACGTTGAAGTAAAGTGATGATTTTTATAATGATGAAATCTATATTTTTGAAAAGGCGAAATCTTTATATAGAGAATAGCGTTATAAAAACAGAATTTTTATCTATATATTAGCGGTAAGGAAATATGATTTTTATATATTGAATAGCATAGTAAAAATTCGATTTTTAAATATATGAGTGATTATAAAAATATGATTTTAAATTGAAAGTGAATAAATAAAAATGTGATTTTTATTTTAAAGACATCGAAATATAAAAATGTGTGATTTTTATATATATAGTGACAACGGGCCATGAAGATGATGAAGATAGGATAACGACGAAGATTTTCTATAAAAGAAGAGTCGTGAAGTTGGATAGCTATAGGTGAGAAATTCTCACTCTAAATTTCTTTTCTAGTTATATATATATATATACTAGGATGCAGACGGTGCTTAGTAGCACCCAACACCCGTCATCCACAGACCAAGGATGGCTTGTTTGTTAAATTGTTTGATTGTGTAGTTGGTTAGGTTATTGGTTTGAATTGAATTATTTGGTGAATTGAAATTGATTTGATTGATGTGTGAATGGCGTGGGCCTTCACTAGACCGGGGATAAGGCTAGGCCTCGTCCCGTTTCTAGTATCGTGCCTTTATGCCGCCGAAATTTTCTAAAATATGTTAGAAAAATAAAAATATCATTTTATTGAATAAATGAACTGAATAGAAATTCATGTGTTAAAATAAAATATATTATCGTTAAAAATATAATTTTTAACGTGAAAGTGAATAAATAAATATTTATAAACAAATCGGCCGATTTGTTTATATACACTGATTTGACTGATATTGATTGGGTCGATAAATTTTACACATCGCCCAACTGCACAAATAAAATCTGTGTTTGATTGTTTGAAACCCCACACGGGTGTTGGGATGAAATTTGATGTTCACTCATCCTGATTGATTAAATATGTCGATCGGTCGATTGACAGACTGTTATAAGCGTCAGATATCTATATTTGATGCTTATACAGTGTAGTGCACTTTGGTTGATGATTGATTATTTTTCAATGTTATTATATACATGTGTTGTATGGAATCCATATAATTAACATTATATGGTGATTGATTGGGCCTCATTCCAATCGGGAAAATAATGAATATTAGAAAAGAAAATTCATGTGTTGAATATAAAAATAGTCATGTGTTGACGATGTTCAGGTGTTGAGTGAAATATTTTATATAATAAAATTTACATCTTTATCATATTTAAAATTAGAATTACTTCTCAGTAGAAGTCTAATTAAAAATCAAACGATAGATACCATAGTTTTATAAAATATTTTACATAACAAAAATAGTGATGTGTCGACAATACTCATGTGTTGAGATTAGTCGTGTGTTGAAAGAAAATTCATGTGTTGAATAGAACAAATATTCATTTGTTGAATAGAATAACGAATTATTGAAATATAAAGCCGTGTGGATTAGAGATGCGTTATTCTGACGCGAACGATGTTTATATCGATTTTATTCGTCTTATAATGAATATTGAAAAGTGATTTCAAAATTTAATATTTTGAAAGGAAATTCAAATTGAATTAGATTAAAAATTCAAATGGAAATTTTATTGAATCAATTTGAAATGAATTCGAATCGAATAGAAAATGAATTCGATTCGAATTGAATAGAAAGTGAATTTGAATTCGAATAGAATCGAAATGAATTGAATTGAAAACGATTTCGAAATGAATTGAATTGAAAACGATTTCGAAATGAATTGAATTGAAAACGAATTCAAATTGAATTGAAATTGAAATGAATTCAAATTGAATTAAAATTTGAATTGAATAGAAATGAATTTTAAAACGAATTTATAAAGAAGAATTCAATTTTTATTTGAATTGAAAAGAAAGTTGAAATAGATTTTGAAACGAATTTAAAACTATTCATATAATTCATTTTAAATAGAAATCGATGAAATATATATTATATATATTATATATATAATATAATGGCCTGAATAGAACGCGCCGCGCCGCGGCAGTTCGTGAATTTCGACCATTTATTTCAAACGGACATTGCGGGAGATCCGACCGTCGGATTCTCCTAAAACCGGAACCGTTGGGTTCGTATCGAAAAGAGCTTTCCAATGAATATTAGAAATTTGAAATCTAACGGTTGGATTTGGAATTATGTCCAAATCAATTTCAGAAAAGGTCGCTGTAGGTGCAGTTCGATGGCCGTTGTTGGAAATCGACTGTATGGGCCTTGATAAAATTATCAAAAATATCTATAATTTGTGTAAAACTATAATATGTGAATTGGAAAGATTTGCGGTGAAAAACTCCATATTTGAAAAGATAAAAATAGATTTTTATCGAAATGAACTAGTTTTGAACTAGAACTAAAATCAATTTATTTTTGAAATAAATAAATTGAATTTGAAAGTGATTTTGAAAATAATCGATATTTCCAATACGCGGATTGGACTGGAGTTGAATCGAAATTATCTTCGGGATATTTCGATGTTGGATTTCGTGACTATACAGATATTGTTGTGGGAATTTGAAAGATATATTTTATATCGTTATTTCCTATACGATATATGTTGGTTTCAGAATTTGATATTGAATATAAGCCGATATATTTTCTTTTCAATGCCTTGTATTTAATATCAAATGTGATTTGGGTTTGTCGTGAATCGTGTTTTAGAAGACATTGGTTCTTTAACCCAGTTAAAGACAGAATATTGATTTTTGTGAAGATTAAAACTAAGTGGAGTTTTAATGAATCTTTAATTAGATTAAAATGTGAATTGATAATTTAAATTATCAAATCTGAAAAGTGATCGAGAGTGGAGTATCACCAGTTTTGCTCCAAAGCGATAGTTAAATCTTTAATTAGATTTGAACGTGAAATGGTAATTAATTTTACCGATAACACCGTGGTGTTAGATATGGAGTATCACCAGTTTTGCTCCATGGGATATATAGGTTGGGATTGGGAAATAAAACAAATAATTACTTCGGTGTGGTTCGCTAATCCCGACTAGTTTGAAATGATATCCAAAGGAAGATTATAGGATAAATTTAGAAGAATTTATCTTGGATAAAATTAATGGGAACATTTCCCTAAGAATGTGATTTTGTGAATAAAAGAATAGTCTGAATTGGAATGAGGCGTTTGTTGTGCTTGTGTAACATTGGTTTATTATATACGTGGGTTATTCAGAAAGGCCGGGTTTATACCCATTCTGAATAACCGATTCGACGAGATGTCGAAGATGAAGACGGTGGTTGAAGACCGGAAGTCTTCACATCGTTTGGGTGATTACTGATGATCTTGATTGGGCTGTACACCCAGGATGAGGGAATCAGTTGGTGATCGTCCAGACGTACCTGGAGATGGATGGATATGCGAGGAAAGTGCCTCCGGTTTCGTTCAGACCCAGAACGAACTTGTAAATGGATTGTATGTCTAACATGGGATTTTATTCTGTGTTGATTGATCTCTATTAAATATACATCTGTTTGGCGGCGGAGAATTTATTCTCTTGCTTATCGCCCTTCTCTGAGACGTACGAGCTCAGAGGTTGTATATCGATGGACATCAGTCGCATGGAGTGAATTGCCAATGTGGCATGCGTAAGTGGCAATTGATCAAGGCTTCTGTTGAAAAGCAAAGTCTTGTGGTTGATGATCAAAGCACGGCCTGTGTGGCGTAGCTTTGTGTGTAACGTGGATTCGCGAGCCTCACACCTCGGTATGAGTCAAAAACGGGAGACGGACCGCTGGGAGAGCACGACGTTTCTTTCTAGCTAGGGTGGTGTCAGTGACCTACCAGCCCTGACATTTATATACTTTTCACCTGTGTGGTTGTTGGATATGAGGCGCCTCGGATATAGGTCTGTAAAGATCGGGAAACGTGTGTTCAGGAATTGCCAATCCTCAAAAGTAAGAGAGGACCGGCCCAGCCGATTCCAAGGATCATAGTGGGGTCCTGAGGCATTTGCTAGAGTGTCTCGAACGCGGAGAGGAGCTTGCCCCTTGCCTCGGCTCATGACGGAATCCAATTTCCAATACGTGTATTTCGGTTTTATTTGTAGAGCCTAGTATGGCGACATAGTAGGTGGTAGCTATGCCGCCTATGATTGATACTTATGATTGAAATTGTTTTGACACTATACACTTATTATAGTATCAAATAATGTGTTTTAAACGTATCAAGCATGCTTTGGCTGTTATAAGGGAAAACCCTATCCTTCGGCTTGCGTTGCATTGTGTGATGGGACCTGCGTCTTATAACAGCTTCATTTTTCTTTATTTAGCATTGCGCTGTTTGTTCTATGCACTGGTATTCTTGGGAGGAAACCCGTTCCGTGTTATACGGCGTGGTCCCTTGATTTACCAAACTTTAAAACCAATATTAATAACTGTTTTAGTTCTCACACCAGTCACATGACTGACCTGGAGTTTATTGTTTTAACCTAAACTCTGGGTGCCCCCTATTTTCCGCACGGGCAGCTAGTAGTTTTGGTTTTGCAGATTTATATTCACAGGGTCCTGATTAACAGCTGGAACGATGCTCGGAAAGCTCTGTATCCGTGTATCACTTCTAGTTGTGTTTTGTATATTTTTCCCTTGCTATGTAATTTATTGTAATCTCTGATATTTATGGAATGTAATTTATTCATTTATACTCTGTATATTCTTGTATCTGATGGAATTGTTGTAATAACAATGAAATGTTCTTCCGTTTGCGTCCTATTGTGTGTTGTTCTCAAAGTATCCGCTCTTTCCTTCATGGGGAAGTTACGGGTACTTTCAATTTGGTTCGGTTCGTGTGCCACACTCCATTCGGTTCGGTTCGTCCCTCCTGCTCCAGCCTGCCTGCTCCGATCCGATCCCGCTCCCTAGTTCGATCCGATCCGGTCCTCAAACTCTGCTCCGATCTGATCCTCTCGTCTTTGCTCCTGGTCCAAACCCAACTGCAACTCTATGCGAATGGCCTTCCTTCTTGCCAAGCTTCCTTTATGCTAGACTTCGGTCCGGTTCGGATTTCCTTGCCCAGCTCTCCTATCCGATCCGAGCCCCTAACCCGATCCGATCCGAAACCCTGCACAACTTTCTATGATTTTTTCCAGCGACTTGTTTACGCCATTCGATGACGTTTTCGACCAATCTAACTTTTCTAAACAACCACAAATCTTTCCAAACAGTCATAGCAACAAATAGAAGTGACCACATACACCAAAACAATAACTTAATAGGTTAAAATAGATCAAACATTACCAAAATCTCATAATTTCCCTTAAGCATGTTTAAGCAAAACTAATGACATGATTAGTAAAACTTAACAAAATCAAACCCAATTTCTAATAGAGGTCTAAAACATTATTTAAGAATTTATAAATATTTTTCCAGAATTTATTAATGTATAAATTCGCTAATCTTCACTAATTACCCTCAATTAACCGTAATTAGTGTAAAACTATGCAAATCACTCACCTTAGCCACAAATAAATTACAAAATCTGAAATGAATCTCTGTTTGGCGCTGTTCCCAATGCTATACAGCAGTTCTACCTCAACTCTTGTGCTAATCCTCTTAGATTTGATGTAGTTTAAGCCAAAACTTGATTAAGAGGTAATTAGGGATGATTCTAGATGTTGCAGGCCATTGTTAGATTGAAGAGAGAGTTTGTGGCAGTTGGAAAATGAGTGAAAACCTGAAATACTAACCCTAGAAGCCCTCAAATACCTCTAATCCCGAAATTCCCCTTTTGTCCTAGTTGTTAATCACCCGGTTAAGCTCAATTAAGCTGTTTTTCACTATTTGAAAATTGTTTCAGCCATATCTCCCAAACGGTGAGTCCGATTGGCTAATGTGACCACCCTACGGAATTGTAAACCATCAAACGAATCTAATGGAAGTGGTTTCAGGTAAAAGTTCCTTTCTAGTCTAAAGTTATGGCCAAAACAAGATCAGCTAGGGGCAAAACAGTCATTTAAAAATTGGGAAAAATCATGAACATGGGAAATGACCCCAACAGTCGTCTCCCAAAATTACATGACCATACGACTTCGTATGTGAAAGAAATAAATATTCTACGATCCCTTGATGCGTAGAATGCGGGTCGTTACACTCTCCCCCCCCCCCCCCCCCTCAAGAAATTTCGTCCCCGAAATTCCTTAACCCAAAACATACAAAGGATCCTGCATGCCTACCAATCATATATAACAATCAAAATGCAAAACAAACAAAACAACCTATCCTAGCATGCGGAAAGATTAATCGAAACTGAAATCTTAACAAGCGAAGAGTTCTGGATACGTCTTCCTAATGCTCTCCTCTGTCTCCCAAGTACAGTCATTCTCATTCTCGCCCCCACTGAACTTTGACTAATTTCACCGCCTTCCTTCGAAGCTGTTTCGTATCGTTCCCAACAATACGCATAGGCATGCGGTTCCCAACCGCCTCGGGTTCAACTTCGATATCATCCAACTGATCAGGTGAAATAGTCACATTTGGGTCGTACAAATTTCCTTGACTGGGAAACATGAAACACGTTGTGAACTCCTGCCATCTTGTCTGGTAATTCAACTTTATATGCCAAATTCCCAATTTGCTCAAGAACTGGGAATGGACCAACAAATCTCGGTGCTAACTTGCCTCTCCTGCCAAATCGTATCACGCTCTTCAACAGAGAAGTCTTGACAAACTCCAAATCGCCAATGGAGAACATTAATTCTCTTCTCCTCTTATCAGCATAACTTTTCTCCCTATCTTGGGCAGCCTTCATTCGTTGTTGAATGATCTTGATCTTGTCTGAAGTTTCTCTTATCAAATCTGGACCAAGCACAAACTTCTCACCAGTCTCTAACCAACATGACGGTGAGTTGCATGGTCTTCCGTACAAAGCTTCAAATGGAGTCATACCAATACTGGATTGATAACTATTATTATAAGAAAACTCTACTAGATACAAATGGTCATCCCATGATCCACCAAAATCCAATATGCAAGCTCTCAAAAGATCTTCTAACACTCGATTCACCCTCTCTGTTTGACCGTTGGTCTGAGGATGGTATGCAGTACTGAGATGTAATTCTGATCCTAACGCCTCTTGTAAGCTCTTCCAAAATCCACTAGTAAATACGGATCTCGGTCACTTACAATGCCTTTGGGTATTCCATGAAATCTCACTACCCACTTTACATACATTTCAGCTAACTTAGCTGTCGTTCTATTCGAATTGACGGGTATAAATCTTGCACTCTTGGTTAATCGATCAACAATCACCCAAATGCTATCATGGCCTGACCTAGTTCTTGGCAACCCATCAATGAAATCCATTGAAACTTGCTCCCATTTCCATTCTGGAATTTCTAATGGTTGCAACAAACCACTAGGCTTCTTTTGCTCAGTTTTAACTAGCTTGCAATTCATGCATTTGGATATAAACTTCCCAACGTCTCCTTTCATCCCTTCCCAGTAGTAGGTCCGCTTCATGTCTCGATACATCTTTTTACCACCGGGATGTATATTCAGTTTTGAGTGATGACATTCTCCAAGCACTTCATCTCTCAATCCATTGACAATAGGTACAACCAGTCTTCCATTCTTTCTAAGCCATCCATCTCGATCAAGCCCATACTTATTCATCTCTAACTTGGAGATGATCTTCAATAAGTTAGGATCGTCCCTCTGACTATAACCAATCCACTCAATCAAAGTGGGTCTGATCGTCAAACTTGCTAACATTTCTGGATCCAATTCGCACCTTGGTCTGAAATCATACCCAGCGATGTACCCCAGTTGCTTTCATTCTAGAAACATAGCCCCTAAGCTGGCATGTCTTCTACTCAATGCATCAGCTACCGCATTGCCCTTTCCTGGTGTATATGCTATATCGAAGTCCTAGGAAGCCAAGAATTCTAACCATCTTTGCTGTCGGAGATTTAGATCCTTCTGAGAGAAGAGATACTTTAACGATTTGTGATCGGTAAACAGCCCAAACCTTTCTCCCAAGAGATAATGTCTCCACATCTTCAACTCGAACACGATCGCTGCTAATTCCAAATCATGGGTAGGGTATCTTTTCTCGTGCGGTTTCAATTGCCGACTTGCATAAGCTACAACCCTACCTCCTTGCATCAGTACAACACCTAGCCCTGTGCCACATGCATCCGTATATACTGTCATCTCTTCATTCCCCTTGGGAATGACTAACACTGGTGCGTGCGTCAATTTTTCTTTTAGACTATTTAATGCATTCTCGCACTTTTCATCCCAGACAAAGGCTTGATTCTTCTTGGTCAACTGAGTCAACGGTGCTGCTATCTTGGAGAAGTCTTGGATAAACTTACGATAATATCCAGCTGACCCCAAGAAACTTCTTACGTCTGTTGCACTCTTGGGCGTAGATCAATCTTGCACCGTAGCCACCTTAGTAGGATCCACGGTGATACCATTCTCTGAAACAACATGGCCCAAGAATCTCACTTCCCTTCTCCAGAACTGACACTTAGAAAACTTTGCTTTCAATTGGTGTTTTCTCAACACCTCCATCACTATCCTCAAATGTTCCTTGTGTTCTCCCTCGGTCCTCGAATAGACAAATATATCGTCCACGAACACAAGAACAAACTTATTCAACTAATCTATGAATACCATATTCATAAGATCCACGAAATATGCTGGTGCATTGGTCATCCCGAATGGCATGACCAACCACTCATAAATTCCAAACGGCGTCTGAAATGCCGTTTTAGCTATACTCTCAGCTTCCACTCTAAGCTGATGAAAACCTGTCGTGAGATCGAACTGGGAGAATACTCTCATGCCACTCAACTGATCAAACAAATCATCTATCCGTGGTAGAGGTTACTTATTCTTCCTCGTCACTTTATTCAATTTGCGGTAGTCTACACACAATAGAAGGGAACCATCCACCTTGGTAGCAAACACAACTGGTGCTCCCCATTCAGACACACTCCTTCTGATAAATCCCTTCTTTAAAAGATCGCTGACTTGCACCCCGAGCTCTCGCTGCTCCCTTGGTGCCATACGATGAAGTGGCATCACTATAGGTCTGGCATCTTTCACTAAATCAATACAGAACTCAATCTCTCGGTGTGGTGGAAGCCCGGTCACTTCTTCGAAAATGTCTCGATACTGGCCAACCACGGGCAAACCTGACAACTCACTATGCGGGATGTCGAGGGAATTTAGAAAACTAGCCATTAGCCATCACTAGGTAGACCACTAAACACTACCCTCTGCCCATCATCCGCTCTAGCTGTCACCAAAAAGCCATCACAGTCTACCACCGCCCCGTATCTTTGGAGCCAATCGACTCCCAAAATAATGCCAAACCCAGTAAAGCCCAAAACAAAGCAATCACAAACAAATATACATCCAAGACTCGATAAGACCACATTACGGCAAATCATGCTAAGGCTAGTCGAACCACCAATCGGGTTCGTCACTACTAAAGGTCTATCGACAATCTTGGGCTCCAATCCCAACCTATCTACCAAGTCACTAGATATGAAGGAACTGGAAGCTCCGGTATCAAAAAAAAAACTCTAACAGGAACATCATAAATAGAAAGCATACCTTGAATAACGACATTCTTTCCCTTCTCCGTCGCAGTTGGAGCATTCGAAGAAGAAGGAATAACATTAAGGGCATATGCTTTCACCATTTGCTTCTCTTTCAAAGGTTGTGGACACTTGTCCTTGTGATGTCCCACTTGGCCACAGTTGAAGCACTTCCTATCCGCTGGCTTGGCCCGACAGTTACTACATAATGGCACTTCTTGCCACAGCTGAAGCACTCAACATATTTCTTATTCTTTTTCTTCTAGCCATCCTTGTTCTGATTCTGCTTTCTTTTATTCTGAGAACCATTCTTGCCTCCGCCGCTTAGTTGGTGCTTTGGGTCCTCTGTAGATGCAACCTCAGTCTTCGGCCTAGGGTAAAGACTTTCTAATCTTAAAGCTTTACGCACAATCGACTCAAACGTCTCATCGATGTGGTTAATAAGCCTTTCCCCCAAGTATCCATCCAAGCCAGTTATGAACTTCTCATTCTTCTTCTCGATAGTATCAATTAGGAATAACCCATATTTCGACAAAGTATCGATCTCAGCAACATACTCCGAGACAGCTCTTCCATTCTGCTTGAGTTCCAAGAATCTCTTAAACAAAACTGACTTCTGAGCAGCTGGAATGAACTTATCACTAAAGCGAACCTTAAACTGATCCCAAGTAATCTGATCCTCTGGGATAGCTTCCTTTATAGCATTCCACCAATTCATTGCCCGTCCTTGCAGCTGACGGGATGCTAGCCATCTCTTCATCGCATCCTCGATACCTAAGTCTTCGAAGATATGCTCGAAGCTATCCAGCCAATCCTGGACATCCGTAGACGACTCCATTCCATGGAATGGCTTCCCACCAAGAATGGTATAATCCTTATTCAGCTTGGAGAAATCGGCCCTAAGCGCCTACACTACTGGACCGCCACCATTTCCAGCATTGGGAGCTTCCCTCTGCACATCCATAAGCATCTCTCTCATGAGGTCAGTAAACATCGTCCTCATCTCAGCAGCATTCCCATTACTGGCTCCTCTACCGGTACCCCTTACGTATCGGCTCATCGTTCAATCTGCACTGATAAAACGATTAACCATCTCCATAGTGGTGTCAGTGCAATGAGACTTTATCCTTAGCTATACTAATAATATATATATAGCTTTTGAAAACCAAAATAATCACAAATACGCGCCCTCATATACGTATTTTCTCTCCCTGGTGTCTTTGCCTAGGTTAACTACGCAACCTAGAGCTCTGATACCAAGTGTGACGGCCCGCCCTGCACAAGCCGACATTTACTCCAAAAGTGCGTTGTACACATGTCCAACCAGTACGGAACGGATGTCAGAGGAAAGGATAAGAAGACAAGAACTAACAAGGAACCTGTAGAATGTCTCACAGCGCATGGAACAAGATATAATAATGACATAATCTTGACATAAAACAGGCGAGACAGTGCATAAGCTGAATACTAAACCAACATAGCAGTGGAAATCCAAATACAGCATACGAACCAACATCATTATTACAACTTTAAACTGTCTCTAAAGAAAAATAAAGCTAAAGTAGATGGTGCACTACTAATGCCCAAGAAGAGATCTTCAACAACACAGGGAGAGTATCTATATGTATCATACGTGGAAGCCTCCTGCTCGTCTCAGGTACCGCTACTCATGCATACCACCAAACCTGTCTCTAGTCTGCTCGTGAGAGCACCTAGAGTAATAAGAAGAGACATAAAACTCTAGGTCAGAAAAAAAGCCTGGTATGAGCGATAAGAAGCTAAACAGAACAATAACAGGTATACTAAACCATACCTGAACCTGGACCTGCAACCAAAGAGTTAGCACTACATATCGTACAATACTCTAAGGTTCCACTAAACAGATGGTGTAAAGAATACGGGGGTGGCGGTGTGCATGTCATAATGGTGGCAAACAAATCAAACACAGCAACCATCCTCACATCTCTCACTTAGTGCGTAAAGCATATGATGTCCACCACTGTCAATCACTAGACCCATCGAAGTAGTGACGGAGTTCGACTTGTACAACTATTGCTACCACCAAGCTAACCTCTTGGAGTCATGACCAAATCTTTACAAATGACCTCACCTCATTGGTTTATAGCTCTTTAGTCGTACTTAGGCCACTGTGGCCCTGAATCCGTTCATGTACCCCCTACACATAGTGATCTAAAGTTACAGACATCGACAACCCCTTAGCAAACGTCCTGCAGCAAAGCCCAATTATGAAGTTCACTCATGGGTTCCCATCTGGACCCTGAGTCAAAGCTCCTCATTTGGACCTCCTTTGCATCTCGGGTTTTGGTCGAATTGGAGTTGGTCTTCAAAAGAGTCATTGCGTGGAAGAGATGGAAGTTCAATTCGGTTTGGTCCAATCTGCTTCTGTCGGTTCGGTTCGGATAAATCATCTCCAGGCTTCCCATTCGGTTCGGTGCTCCACTTTGGTTCGGCTCGGGTATCACCCTCCATTCGATTTGTTTCGGGTGCCACGCTCCATTTGGTTCGGTTCGGGTGCCACGCTCCATTTGGTTCGGTTCGAGTGCCATGCTCCATTTGGTTCGGTTCGTCCCTCCTGCTCCAGCCTGCCTGCTCCGATCCGTTCCCACTCCCTAGTTCGATCTGATCCAGTCCTCATACTCTGCTCCGATCCGATCCTCTCGTCTTTGCTCTTGGTCCAAACCCAACTCCAACTCTATTCGAATGGCCTTCAGTCTTGCCAAGCTTCCTTTGTGCTAGACTTTAGTCCAGTTCGGATTTCCTTGCCTAGCTCTCCAATCCGATCCGAGCCCCTAACCCGATCCGATCCGAAACCCTACACAACTTTCTACGACTTTTTCCAACGACTGGTTTACGCCATTCGATGACGTTTTCGACCAATTTAACTTTTCTAAACAACCACAAATCATTCCAAACATTCATAGCAACAAATAGAAGTGACCACATACACCAAAACAATAACTTGATAGGTTAAAATAGATCAAACATAGCCAAAATATCATAATTTCCCTTAAGCATGTTTAAGCAAAACTAACGACATGATTAGTAAAGCTTAACCAAATCAAATCCAATTTCTAACAGAGGTCTAAAACATTATTTAAGAATTTATAAATATTTTTCCAGAATTTATTAATGTATGAATTCACTAATCTTCACTAGTTACCCTTAATTAAGCGTAATTAGTGCAAAACTATGCAAATCACTCACCTTAGCCACAAATAAATTACAAAATCTGAAATGAATCTCTATTTGGCGCTGTTCCCAATGCTATACAGCAGTTCTACCTCAATTCTTGTGTTAATCCTCTTAGATTTGATGTAGTTTAAGCCAAAACTTGATTAAGAGGTGATTAGGGTTGATTCTAGATGTTGGAGGCCATTGTTAGATTGAAGAGAGAGTTTGTGTCGGCTGGAAAATGAGTGAAAACCCAAAATACTAACCCTAGCAGCCCTCAAATACCTCTAATCCCGAATTTCCCCTTTGGGCCTAGCTGTTAATCACCCGGTTAAGCCCAATTTAGCTGTTTTTTACTATATGAAACTTGTTTCAGCCATATCTCCCAAACGGTGAGTCCGTTTGGCTAATGTGACCACTCTACGGAATTATAAACCATCAAACGAATCTAATGGAAGTTGTTTTAGGTAAAAATTCCTTTATAATCAAAAGTTATGGCTAAAGCAAGATAAGCTAGGGGCAAAACGGTCATTTAAAAATCGGGAAAAATCATGAACATGGGAAATGAACCCAATAGTCGTCTCCCAAAGTTACATTACCATACAACTTCGTATGTGAAAGAAATAAATATTCTACGATCCCTTGATGCGTAGAATGCGGGTCGTTACAGTGACCACAAGGACGCTCTCTACATTCTAGAAGAGACAGCGGATTTTTCTGAGCTCGCTAGGATTTTTAGCAAAGCAACAAACCAATGTGAGAACTCTAAATTCAAATGTGAATGGAATCGTGTAGTATAAGTTATATAAGCGAAGTGTAAATTATATACGCGTTGTATACCTCGTGTACATGTGTTGTATAAGTTATATGAGCGATGTATAAATTATACAAGCGTTGTATGAAACATATATGCATTGAAATGTGTTGAAATGGAAGTGAAACATACTTATATATATATATATATATATATATATATATATATATATAGATAGATACGCCCCTCGTCCACAAACCATGGACGATATTTATTGGTTGTGATTGGTGTGAAAATTGGTTGATAGCGAAAGGTTGACTAGGATTGTTTGTGGTTGTGAATGATTGATTGTGGTTGTAAAATAACCGTTTGTGTTTGAAACAAATTAGAATAGGATTATGGAAATGAAAATAAAACATGCCGCCTGCGTGCGAACTAGATGCATGAAATCCCCATTGTAAAAAACTGCAAGGTTTTAAGGTAGAGCGAGGAGCCGTCTTCGGGATGGTGCCGGTTTAACTACCCTGTCGTTATGCTGTCGAAATTTTCAACAATATTCGTGTTAGAATTATTTTCATTTGTTGAAACCATAATCATTTGTTAAAACTTTATTCTCGTGTTTTGAAACTTTATTCATATGTGGAAACCGTATTCATGTGTTGAGAAAATATATTCATATGTTGAAGAATAACCATATATTGAATAAATCCATTTAACGATAAAAATTAACACTTATATCATAAGTATGAAGTAAATAACATTCATGTGTTGAATAGAAATTCATTCGTTGAATAGAAATTCATGTGTTGAATGGCATTCGTGTTTTAAATAAATTGTTTTAACCATAAAAATTGTAACAACCCGGAAAATCGGAACCAGTTTAAAAATTTTAAATTGGCTAAAATAGTAGATTTTAAATATTAAAAATAAATATTTTAAATAATAGTGATGAGAAATAGGTTCGAATTGAAGTGGGAAAATAAATATGATTCATTTTAATTATAAACGAGGCCTGAAATGGCGCTGCAGTTTCAAAAATGGAATTCAAACTTCGCCTGACGGTACCGGGTGCAAAACAAAACAGATTTTAGTGAAACCAAAAATATTTAAATCTGTTAGTGAATATCTTTCTAAGGAATCCGAAAAATTGAAGTTTCATCACGGGAATCAAAAGTTATGTCCAAATGAACTTTCAGAAAGGTCGCTATAGAATTTATATCGCCCTTGAAAATAGACATTTTGCATACGACCTCCGAATTCGACGAAACCACTTTTGTTGGATCCAGTATGTCAAATTATTGCTAGTTTTCAAATTTTGTAATTTTCGAAGCTAGTATGTGAGCGTGGCAAAGGAAAATGTGTTTTGGTCAATTACAGTTAAATTGGATCGACCAGAAAAGGGCCATTTTACAAACGACCTCAGAATTCGACGAAACTAGTTTTGTTGGGACTGTATCGTCAAAACATAGCTTGATTTATTTTTCGAGAATTTTTAGAATCAATATGTGGCCCCGGCAAATTGAAATTTACGCTCAAATTAAATATTGAATGTTTTATATTTTAAATTGAATGAAAACTGACTGAAATATTTGAATGGTCCTTCGAAACATATCCCATTGTGTTCGGAATGGGGGTAAAACGCTAGGGACGACAGTCGTTGGGTTTGGATTGGTGTTCGTGAGTGACAAGCGGTATTTTAGAGAATTCAAAAATTTTATAAATAAAATAAAAATTTCTGATTAGCCACAATATCTTTCTCTCTCCCCGTAACCCATCAGATCGAAGGCGGAAACCACCTTCAAACTTCCCGGCTTGATTTCTCTCTCGTTTCTCAGCGAAATTGAGCGCACTTGGATCCATTTTGAAGCTTTCTCCATCCTCTTCACATCCATATATGGAGCATCAAGTATCGTTGTGTATATAGGGAGAATCACCTCCGTGAACGGCCAACCTTGGGAGCTCCACCGCCGTCGCTACAGTGCACCGAAGTGGGCCCCACCACGTCGCGCTTGTGCGCCCTTCCTCCTCCCTCGATGCTGCACCACCCGATCGGCCTAACGCTATATGGTTTGCTCGAAAATCAAACACCTAGTTTTCAACCACTACTGAGAGGTACGGGTTTGGTGATTTTGAATTGATTTTTACACTTTTAAGCGTTGCAAACTTGTAAAAATCATATCTTTTTCGTTTGTTAACGAAATTCACTGAAACAAGAGGCAGTGGACTCGGGTGGATGTCTTCTACATTCTAGAAGAGACCACGTATTTTTCTGAGCCTTCTGCTATTTTTGGTGGAGTGGAACCCAATGTGAGATTTCTAGATTATAAATGATATGGAAAATAACGATGTATAAATTATATAGTTGATGTATGAGTTATATAAGCGTTGTACATCTCATGTATAAGCATTGTATAAGTTGTATGGTCAATGTATAAGTTATGTATGCGTTGTAAAAATTATATGTGCAATGAAATGATATTGAATTGTGTTGAAGTGAATTGAAATATATTTATATACGAATATATATATATATATATACACTCCCCTCGTCCACAGACCATGGACGATATTTATTGGTTGTGTTGTGGTTTGGATTATTTGGTTGATGTGAAAATTGGTGAATGATGTGAATGATTGATTGTGGTTGAAAAATACCCATTTGTGGTTGAAAATAAAATTAGAATAGGTTGTGGAAATGAAAAATATACATGCCGCCTGCATGCGAACTAGATGCATGATATCCCCATTGTCAAAAGTTGTGAGGCTTTAAGGTAGAGCGAGGAGCCGTACTAGGGACGACCCCAGTTTTAACTACCCTGCCGTTATGATGTCGAAATTTTGAATAATAATTCTGTGTTTGAATTATTTTCATGTGTTGAAAATATATGTGTTGAATAGGAATTCATGTGTTGAACGATATTCATGTTTTGAAATAAATTGTTTTATAATAAAAATCACATTTTTATCATCTGTTTGGACTATATAAAATAATCGTGTTTTGAAATAAATTGTTTTATAATAAAAATCACGTTTTTATCATCTGTTTGAACTATATAAAATAATCGTGTTTTGAAATAAATTATTTTATAATAAAAATCACATTTTCATCATCGGTTTGAACTATATAAAGTAATCGTGTTTTGAAAAAAATTGTTTTATAATAAAAATACATTTTCATCATCTGTTTGAAATATATAAAATAATCGTGTTTTGAAATAAATTATTTTGCAATAAAAATCACATTTTTATTATATACATGAATTGTTGAAAATAATGAAGTGTTGAAATAAATGTCTATAGGATAAAAATATCATTTTTATCGAATGTATGAAATGAATATGGTTTTAAAATCGAGGAGTGGATTATAATTATATATAAATATATAATTATAATTATAATATATCGAATAACGAAGCTTCAGTTCGTATTTTGAAACCGTGATTTCAAATGATTAGTGCGGAAGATCCGACGATCGGATTTTCCTGAAACTGCAACCGTTGGGTTCGCCTTGGAAATACCTTTCCAATGGCACCAATTTTTTGAAGATCCAACGGTTGGATTGTGTGGAACGTTTAATTCAAATATGAAGAAAAACAGTGCCAGAATCGATTATAATTATATATATATAATTATAATTAAAATAAATTGAATAACGAGGCTGCAATTCGAAATTTGAAATCGAAACTTCAAACGATTGTGCCAGGAGATCCGACCGCCGGATTTTCCCGAAACTGGAACCGTTGGATTCGTTTTGAAAAGATCTTTCTAATGATGTAAACCTTGTGAATATCCAACGGTTAGACTTTCAGATATGCGTAAATCAAATATGAAGAAAAACAGCGCCACGGCCACGTTATGGCCTGAAGCGTCATTTAAATAAAATAAGCTATTTTTAATTAAATAAATATAGCGGAAAATCATTTTAAAATATTATAAATGATATGGAATGAAAATGAACTGATTTAAATTCTAAATATACGTGAATTATTTGAAAAGATCGAGTTAAATCTCATTTCAAATAATGGGTCGACGATATGAAGTCGATGATGAAGACGGTAGTCGAAGACCGGAGAGATTCACGTCGTTTGGATGGTAACCTATATCCTGATTGGGAGGCATCCCGAAATACGGATAATGAGTGGGGATCATCAAGACGTACGTGGAAATCGATGGGTATGCGAGGTATATAGTGCCGCCGGTTTCGTTCAGACCCAAAATAGACTTGCAAATGGACTGTGTGTCTGACATTGGAATTCATTCTGTGTGATTGATAGCCATCAGTGGCTTGGTGTTGAATTGCCTATGTGGCATGCTAAGATGCAGTGATCAAGGCTTCTGTTGAAAAGCAAAGTCTTGTGGTTGATGATCCAAGCACCGCCGGTGTGGCATGGCTTTGTGTATAACGTGAATTCGCGAACCTCACACCCCGGTATGAACCAGAAACGGGAGAGGACATCAAGGAGGGAATGCGTTTCGTTCCAGCTAGGGTGGTGTCAGTGCCTACCTGCCCTGACATTTATATTATTTTCACCTGTGTGGTTGTTGCTGTTGCGAGGCGCCTTGGATATATCAGTGACTGTGTGAAGACGATGGAGTCATTCGTTGGCTCATTTATGCCCCATAGGGCGGGGAAACGTAGTGTTCAGGCATAATAATCCACATCGGTGGACCGGCCCTGACGATCCAAAGGGTTGATGAGTTCTGATCCTAAGACATGGGCTAGATTGTCTCGAATTCTGTGAGGAGCTTGCCCTTAGCCTCGGTACATGACGGAAATCCAATTTCCAAATACGTGATTGTGCGGTTTTGATTGTAAACCTATATTTGGCGACATAGTGGCATGGGACGCTCATGTCGTCTATGATTGATAGCTATAATTGAAAAGTGTTTTGAAACCTATAAACACTAGTAATAATATCAAATTCTTTTGTTTTATTCGTATCAAGCATGTTTTGGCCATTATAAGGTAAAACTCTATCCTCCGGTTTGCGTTGCATTGTGTGATGGGAACTGAGTCTTATAATGGCTTCATTTTTATCAAAAGCATTGCGTTGTTTTAAAGATTTACTTGTTTTAAAGCACTGGCAATCCGATGGAGTACACCCGTTCCACGAAAGTGGCATGGTCCTGTGATTAGCCATATTATATATGTGTTAAGTAGATTTCTCATACCAGTCCCCTGACTGACTCGTAGTTTGTTTCACTTGCAAACTCGGGTGCCCCTTTTTCTACACGGGCAGCCTTGTATTCAGGTTTTAGCAGACTCTTTCTGGATAGCTGGAGCTGAAGATGGATTCTATCATTTATCTCTTTTTATGTTGTTCATCTCCTATTGTACATATTATGTTGTTTTCCGCTGTTGACATTTATGTATAGCTGAACTGTATTTGTACTAAGTATGATCCTGTATACTATGTAACTCTGATGATTATTGTTTATTCAGTTTTATTTGTTCATCATCTGGTGTATTTATTTATTTATGTTCTGTTATTTCTGTTTATGTGTTATATTCCAAAGATTACCCTTAACACCATAGTACGGGGTTTTTGGGGTCATCACACGTGGTATCAGAGCTTTGGTTAAGCTTAGTTCTGGAATATAACATATAAACGAACTCGTCAGAAATAGAACCAGTAGTGTTCTAGGATGGGTAACTCATTACAGATAGGATCAGTAATATCCTAGTATGAGTAAAGCAGAATGAAATACATCCTGATAGACACATTTACATTCAAGTATTTGTTTCTATTGTTTTGAAATATCTTTTCTGTTGACCTGACACTTGATCTGCTATTTGCAGAAGTACTAGAAAATGAGTGTCAGAAACAGAAGAAATGCAGAACCAGATCTAGAGGCTCTATTAAAGAGATATCGAAATCTGGGCGGAGCACAATTCTCGGGCAATGAATCTATAATTCAAACACTAGCTTGGATGAGTTCCGTCGAAAGAATTTTTGAACGTATCCAGTTGAGAGACGATCAGAAAAGATTAGTGGCATCTTGGGCGCTCAAAGAAGAAGCTTTATTATGGTGGGAATCAATCATCAAAGATAATCCAGAGGGTGATATCACCTGGGATAAATTCAAAGAGATTTTCAGTGGAAAATTTATTCCTCCAGAAGCAACTGAGCGATTATGTGAAGAATTCTCTTACCTGATACAAGAGATATGACCATTCCAGAATATCATAAGAAATTCAACGAACTTTCTCACTTTGCCTCTCATTTAATTCAAAAGACGAAGAGGAAGAATCTGAGATTAATTCATGGCCTTCAAAGATGATACCAGAATAGTGTAATAAGGCATATGAAGCTGCCTTTTTCGGAAATGATATACATGGCTTATCAATATGAAGATCTGGCTAAGAAGGGTCTTTTGGACGACGAAGAGGAAGTCAGTTCGAGTAACAAAGTGGAGTCGGTAACTGATAACCCTGAGGCCGGTACGATGTCTAAGGTCAGTAATAAGCCCAAAGTCAATCGGAAAAGCGCCAGACCAGAGAAAGAACCTGTAACGACTGCCATATGCAATAACTGCCATAAGCAAGGGCATTTGCAGGGGAATTGCCAATCCTCGAAGAAACAAATAAAGAGTGGATCTAAATCCAAAAAGAAATTTCAAGAAAAAAGAGGTTGCAGTAAATGCCATCAGACGGGTCATCTTGCAAAGGATTGCTGACTCTTAAAGAAGTCGGGAGTGGTTCAAGTAAATGAAGTGGCAGAAACCTCAGCACCCTCAGGAAGTTAGGGGAGATCTGATGTTTTAGAAAGCATGCTTACTGTCAAAAACATTCCAGTCAAATTACTGTTTGACACAGGCGCGTCACGAAACTTTATTGCAAAGAATGCAGTCAAGAAGTTGGACTTGAAATTGAGGAAGCTCAAAGAACTAATCACTGTCCGAAATCCTGTTGGAGGTTCTCTTGATCTTAGCTGGATTTGTTGCGGGCTTGTGTTCTAGATTTTGGTGGATCATGGGAAGACCATTTACTTTTGGCTGAGTTCTCATACAATAATAGCTACCAAGCAAGCCTGACAATGTCACCATTCAAAGCATTGTATGGTAGACCGTGCTGATCTCCCGCTTGTTGGGTTGAACCTGGTAATAGACTTGTATTGGGACCAGATATGATTCGTGAAGCTGCGGACAAAGTCGATTTCGTTAAGAAACGATTACTAGCCGCTCAAAGCCGACAAAAGAGCTATGTAGATTCTAGAATAAGAGACGTGTCGTTCGCTATTGGCGATTATGTGTATCTCGGTTTCTCCGATGAGAGGGGTGATCCGATTCGGTAAAACTGGGAAGTTGGTGCCGAGATTCATTGGTCCCTTTCCTATTCTTGAACGGATTGGAACTCTTGCTTATAGAGTTAAATTACCTGACTGGCTTCCTGTAGTACATGATGTGTTCCACGTATATCAACTTAGAAAGCATGTACATGATCCGGACTTGATGGTGGAAGAAGCATCTCAACAGTTCTTGAATATTACTCTAGAATTGGCTATGAAGAGGGAGCCGATAAAGATTATTGGCAAAGAAACCAAAGAGCTGAGGAACAAGAAGGTTCACTTAGTCAAAGTGCAGTGGAGTGGAGATCTGCGAGACTGTACTTGGGAAACTGAGGAGAGCGTTAAGAAAGCCTATCCCAAGTGCAGGGTGGATATCTCTGATTGACTCTGGTGCAAGGTACATTTACCGTATTTTGCAATTTCCATTCCGATCTCTACTTGGTTGTTGTTTTCTTTTCATGAATGAATTTTTTTAATCATGTAGTCTGAATGATTTTAAAAGGGTATATGAATTAATTCGAGTAGTTTTGAAAAGTTAAAAATAAATTGTTTGATGTTTGTGTTGTGTGATTTAGAGTTTGATTTGTTAAATTATTAGAACGAAAGTTAATTAAATCAATAGTAGAATTTATTCGAATAAATCCAAAAATTGAACTGATTTAGAAATAGCTAGAAATATATACATGTGCATTATATATGTTTGAACAGGTAAATGGATTAGCTGTTGAGTAAAGATTTTATTTGCGTGCCCAACAAATAGGTGAACTTTAATGAGTTGGATGCGCAATTTTATTATTATATCAACTCCTGTGAGTGTCATTGGATGCGGAGTGCTGGTTATTCTGTGTAAATAATAAATGTCGCCATAGGATAGGAACAATTAATTTTGAACTACACTGCATGGCATACTTCTTAAAGATGGTATACTTCTTGAAGATAGCATACTTCATCATATACCACACAAGCAATTGGAGCTTGTGTGACGCGGTTGAAGATTTACCATACGAGCGAGAGGCTTGTATGGCGATGACTATATATTACAGGTTGAACCGATGACTGTTATGGACTACTTAAATTGTAACGGTAAATTGTCAGATTAATAAAACCCCACACGGGTCTGGAGTTGACAATAATCATGTCTCTCTAGTTATTAGATACGACACATGGGCTATTTATTTCCCACACGGGACGAGGTGATGAAGATTTATCCTCTGGAGCATTTTAAATACACACTCCCTCAGGCTTAGACAAGGTGACGAGAATTTATCCTCTGGAGTTATGATCTATACACGCTCCCCTGTAAACACCAGAATATATAACTATAAATATGTGTATGCTTTATAGGATTTATTGGGTACCTAATATGGCCCAATAAATTTCCAAACCCTCCCCGAACAAAGGAGGTTATGGCGAAATTTTTCAAAAATTCCGGGTGTTAGCCAAATTTTTGAAGAATTGGAAATTCTCAGAAACTGAAAAGTTGGAGAATGGAAGCCAAATCGAACGTAGAGTTGATAAATCAAACCACTTTCGACATTGTTCCTTTTCGGGGACGAAAAGTTTTAAGTGGGGGAGATTATAACAACCCGGAAAATCTGAACCAGTTTAAAAATTTTAAATTGGATAAAATAGTAGATTTTAAATATTTAAAATAAATATTTTAAATAATTGTGATGAGAAATAGGTTCGAATTGAAGTGGGAAAATAAATATGATTAATTTTAATTATAAACGAGGCCTGAAATGGCGCTGTAGTTTCAAAAATGGAATTCAAACTTCGCTTGACGGTACTGGGTGCAAAACAAAACGGATTTTAGTGAAACCAAAAATATTTAAATTTGTTAGTTAATATCTTTCTAACGAATCCGAAAAATTGAAGTTTCATCACGGGAATCAAAAGTTATGGCCAAATGAATTTTCAGAAAGGTCGCTATAGAATTTATATCACCCTTGAAAATAGACATTTTGTATACGACCTCGGAATTCAACGAAACCAATTTTGTTGGATCCGGGATGTCAAATTATTGCTAAGTTTCAAATTTCGTAATTTTTGAAGCTAGTATGTGAGCGTGGCAAAGGAAAATGTGTTTTGGTCAATTACAGTTAAATTGGATCGACTAGAAAAGGGCCATTTTACAAACGACCTCAGAATTCGACGAAACAAGTTTTGTTGGGACCGTATCGTCATAACATAGCTAGATTTATTTTTTGAGAACTTTTAGAATCAATATGTGGGCCCGGCAAATTGAAATGTACGCTCAAATTAAATATTGAATGTTTTATATTTTAACTTGAATGAAAACTGACTGAAACATTCGAATGGGCCTTCGAAACATATCCCATTGTGTTCGGAATAGGGGTAAAACGCTAGGGATGATAGTCGTTGGGTTTGGATTGGTGTTCGTGAGTGACAAGCGGTATTTTAGAGAATTTAAAAATTATATAAATAAAATAAAAATTTCTGATTGGCCACAATATCTTTCTCTCTACCCGTAACCCATCAGATCGAAGGCGGAAATCACCTTCAAACTTCCCGGCTTGATTTCTCTCTCATTTCTCAGCGAAATTGAGCGCACTTGGATCCATTTTGAAGCTCTCTCCATCCTATTCACATCCATATAAGGAGCATCAAGTATCGTTGTGTATATAGGGAGAATCACCTCCGTGAACGACCGAACTTGGGAGCTCCGCCGCCGTCGCTACAATGCACCGAAGTGGGCCCCACCACGTCGCGCACGTGCGCCCTTCCTCCCCCCTCGACGCTGCACCACCCGATCGGCCTAACGCTACATGGTTTGCTCGAAAATCAAAGACCTAGTTTTGAACCACTGCTGAGAGGTACGGGTTTGGTGATTTTGAATTGATTTTTACACTTTTAAGTGTTGCAAACTTGTAAAAATCATATCTTTTCCGTTTTTAACGAAATTCAGTGAAACAAGAGACAGTGGACTCGGGTGGACGTCTTTTACATTCTAGAAGAGACCGCGTATTTTTCTGAGCCTTCTGCTATTTTTGGTGGAGTGGAACCCAATGTGAGATTTCTAGATTATAAACGATATGGAAAACAACGATGTATAAATTATATAGTTGATGTATGAGTTATATAAGCATTGTACATCTCATGTATAAGCGTTGTATAAGTTGTATGGTCAACGTATAAGTTATATATGCGTTGTAAAAATTATATGTGCAATGAAATGATATTGAATTGTGTTGAAGTGAATTGAAATATATTTATATACTAATATATATATATATAAATATATATATACCCCTCGTCCACAGACCATGGACGATATTTATTGGTTGTGTTGTGGTTTGGATTATTTGGTTGATGTGAAATTTGGTGAATGATGTGAATGATTGATTGTGGTTGAAAAATACCCATTTGTGTTTGGAAACAAAAATAGAATAGGTTGTGGAAATGAAAAATATACATGCCGCCTGCGTGCGAACTAGATGCATGATATCCTCATTGTCAAAAGCTGCGAGGCTTTAAGGTAGAGCGAGGAGCCGTACTAGGGACGGCCCCGGTTTTAACTACCCTGCCGTTATGCTACCGAAATTTTGAATAATATTTCTGTGTTTGAATTATTTTCATGTGTTGAAAATATATATGTGTTGAATAGGAATTCATGTGTTGAACGACATGCATGTTTTGAAATAAATTGTTTTATAATAAAAATTACATTTTTATCATCAGTTTGAACTATATAAAATAATCGTGTTTTGAAATAAATTGTTTTATAATAAAAATCACATTTTTATCATCCGTTTGAACTATATAAAATAATCGTGTTTTGAAATAAATTGTTTTATAATAAAAATCACATTTTCATCATCTGTTTGAACCATATAAAGTAATCGTGTTTTGAAATAAATTGTTTTATAATAAAAATCACATTTTCATCATCTGTTTGAATTATATAAAATAATCGTGTTTTGAAATAAATTGTTTTGCAATAAAAATCACATTTTTATTATATACATGAATTGTTGAAAATAGTGAAGTGTTGAAATAAATGTCTGTAGGATAAAAATATCATTTTTATCGAATGTACGAAATGAATATGGTTTTAAAATCGAGGAACGGATTATAATTATATATAAATATATAATTATAATTATAATATATCGAATAACGAAGCTTTAGTTCGTATTTTGAAACCGTGATTTCAAATGATTAGTGCGGAAGATCCGACCATCGGATTTTCCTGAAACTGCAACCGTTGGGTTCGCTTTAGAAATACCTTTCCAATGGCACCAGTTTTGTGAAGATCCAACGGATGGATTGTGTGGAATGTTTAATTCAAATCTGAAGAAAAACAGCGCCAGAATCGATTATAATTATATATATATATAATTATAATTAAAATAAATTGAATAACGAGGCTGCAGTTCGAAATTTGAAATCAAAACTTCAAACGATTGTGCCGGGAGATCCGACCGTCAGAATTTCCTGAAACTGGAACCATTGGATTCGTTTTGAAAAGATCTTTCTAATGATGTAAACCTTGTGAATATCCAACGGTTAGATTTTCATATATGTGTAAATCAAATATGAAGAAAAACAGCGCCACGGCCGCATTATGGCCTGAAGCGTCGTTTAAATAAAATAAGCTATTTTTAATTAAATAAATATAGCGGAAAATCATTATAAAATATTATAAATGATATGGAATGAAAATGAACTGATTTAAATTCTAAATATACGTGAATTATTTGAAAATGCCGAGTTAAATCTCATTTCAAATAATGGGTCGACGATATGAAGTCGATGATGAAGACGGTGGTCGAAGATCGGAGAGATTCACGTTGTTTGGATGGTAACCGATGTCCTGATTGGGAGGCATCCCGAACTACGGATAATGAGTGGGGATCATCCAGATGTACGTGGAAATCGATGGGTATGCGAGGTATATAGTGCCTCCGGTTTCGTTCAGACCCAGAACGGACATGCAAATGGACTGTGTGTCTGACATTGGAATTCATTCTGTGTGATTGATAGCCATCAGTGGCATAGGGTTGAATTGCCTATGTGGCATGCTAAGATGCAGTGATCAAGGCTTCTATTGAAAAGCAAAGTCTTGTGGCTGATGATCCAAGCACCGCCTGTATGGCATGGCTTTGTGTATAACGTGAATTCGCGAACCTCACACCCCGGTATGAACCAGAAACGGGAGAGGACATCAGGGAGGGCTTGCGTTTCCTTCTAGCTAGGGTGGTGTCGGTGACCTACCAGCCCTGACATTTATATTATTTTCACCTTTGTGGTTGTTGCTATTGCGAGGCGCCTCGGATATATCGGTGACTGTGTGAAGCCGATGGAGTCATTCGTTGGTTCATTTACGCCCCATAGGTCGGGGGAACGTAGTGTTCAGGCATAATAATCCACATCGGTGGACCGGCCCTGACGATCCAAAGGGCTGATGTGTTCTGATCCTGAGATATGGGCTAGATTGTCTCGAATTTGGTGAGGGACTTGCCTCTAGCCTCAGTTCATGACGGAAATCCAATTTCCAAATACGTGACTGTGCGGTTTTGATTGTAAACCTATATTTGGCGACATAGTGGCATGGGACGCTCATGTCATCTATGATTGATAGTTATGATTGAAAAGTGTTTTGAAACCTATAAACACTAGTAATAATATCAAATTTTTTTGTTTTATTCGTATGAAGCATATTTTGGCCATTATAAGGTAAAACTCTATCCTCCAATTTGCGTTGCATTGTGTGATGGGAACCGAGTCTTATAATGGCTTCATTTTTATAAAAAGCATTGTGTTGTTTTAAAGATTTACTTGTTTTAAAGCGCCGGCAATTCGATGGAGTAAACCCATTCCGCGAAAGTGGCGTAGTTCTGTGATTAGCCATATTATATTTGTGTTAAGTAGATTTCTCATACCATTCCCCTGACTGACTCGTAGTTTGTTTCACTTGCAAACTCGGGTGCCCCTTTTTCTACACGGGCAGCCTTGTATTCAGGTTTTAGAATACTCTTTCTGGATAGCTGGAGCTGAAGATGGATTCTATAATTTATCTCTTTTTATGTTGTTCAGCTCCTATTGTACATATTATGTTATTTTCTGCTATTGACATTTATGTATAGCTGAACTGTATTTGTACTAAGTATGATCCTGTATACTGTGTAACTCTGATGATTATTGTTTATTCGGTATTATCTATTCATTATCTGGTGTATTTATTTATTTCTGTTATTTCTGTTTATGTGTTATATTCCAAAGATTACCCTTAACACCGTAGTACGGGGTTTTTGGAGACGTCACAAAAATCTTATTTTTGTTATGTATATGAACTATAAAGAACATTCATGTGTTGAATAGAAATTCATTCGTTGAATAGAAATTCAAGTGTTAAATGGCATTCGTGTTTTAAATAAATTGTTTTAACAATAAAAATCATATTTGTATTATATATATGAACTATAGTGAACATTCATGTATTGAATAGAAATTCATTCGTTGAATAGAAATTCATGTGTTGAATGGCATTCGTATTTTAAATAAATTGTTTTAACAATAAAATCATATTTTTATTATATATATGAACTATAGAGAACATTCGTGTGTTGAATAAAAGACTAGAACGATAAAAATCATATTTTATCGTATAAGTGAAGTTGAAACATTCATGTGTTGAATATATGAAGTGAACAATAAAAATTACATTTTTATTGAGAATATAAAGTGTTAAAACATTTATGTGTTGAATAAATATTTTTGAAGATAAAAGTATCATTTTTATCACGTATGTGACTCGCTAAAAATACACACGTGTTGAAATAAATGTTCGGGTGTTATAAATATTATTTTTAACATGTTTAGTATCTAAATAAAATAGTCATGAGTTGAAATATTCATTAATTAGCTAATGATATGATTTTTTTGCTTATGTATGCAACATTGGAATGAATGGTAACTTTAAACCAAATCGAATCAAGTATGGAATTGAATTGAAAATTGAAAAGTGATTAGAATTGCACATATGTACGTGCATATTTATTGAACAAGCTATAGCGAAGAGGCTAGAGAAGAGGAATAAAATTGTATGCCCGACAAATAGGTAAACATTTACTGTTTTGCTTGGGTGATGATTTTATGAGCCGATTAGCTAGCCGCTTGGCTTTTTCTTTTTCTTTTTGAGATGAAACGCCAGTGTGGCTGTTTGGGGATTTTCCCGACCGTTCCCGTACAAAGGAGGTTATGGCGAAATTTTCCAAAATTTAAAGGCGTTAGTGAAATTTTTGAAGTGAAAACGATTTAGAAATCGCTGAATGGATTATATATATATATATATATATATATATATATATATATATATATATATATATATATAAATTAAAACGAATCAAGGCCGTGCAGTTCGTGTTTTGAAATCGTAATTCTAAACGATTATACCAAAAGATCCGACCATCGGATTTTGACGAAACTGGAACCGTTAGGTTCGCTTTTGAGAGATCTTTCCAACGATATAAACTTTGTTAAGATCGAACGGCTAGATTTTCCGATATGTGTATAACAAATTTGAAGAAAAACAGCGCCAGTGCCACGGCACGACCTGAAACGTCGTTTAATTAAATATGGCCAATTTTAAATAAATAAAAATTGTGAAAAATCGTTATAAAGTATTATAAGCTATATGAAATGGAAATAAACCAATTTTACTTGGTTTGCTTGATATTTGATGATTGAATGTGTTTGACATGAAAATTATACTAAAGAACTGAAATGTGAATGTTGAATAATTTAAACATGGAAAGAATTGATTTGAATTCTAAATATACGTGAATTATTTGAAAAGGCCGAGTTAATCCTCATTTCAAATAATTGATCGAACGATTCGAAGTTGAAAATATGAAGACGGTTCAAGACCGATGATCTTCACATCGGATGGGTGGGCGCTACTGAGGTTACTGATTGGAGTAGCTACCTTGAAGGGACTGAAGTAATAGCCGTCTGGACGTATGTGTTTATTATACGGATATGCGGGGAATATGGTGCCTCCGGTTTCGTTCAGACCTAGAACAGACTTGTAAATGGACTATGTGTCTGACATTGGATTTTGTCCTGTGCTGATTTATCTCTATTAAATATATATCTGTTTGGCGGCGGAGAATTTATTCTCTTGCTTAACGCCCTTCTCTGAGACGTACGAGCTCAGAGGTTATATATCGATGGAAATCAGTCGCATAGGGTGAATTGCCTATGTGGCATGTTAAGATGCAGTGATAAAGGTGAGATGACCCGAACTTCCCCGTGAAGGAAAGCACAGATAGAATTGAGGACAAGACAAAATAGGACGCAGACGGAAGAAAATTTCATTGTTATTACAACAATCCCATAAGATACAAGAATATACAGAGTATAAATGAATAAATTACATTCGACAAATATCAGAGATTACAATAAATTACATAGCAGCGGAAAAATATACAAAACACAACTGAAAGTGATACACGGATACAGAGCTTTCCGAGCATCGTTCCAGCTGTTAATCAGGACCCTGTGGATATAAATCTGCAAAACCAAACTACTAGCTGCCCGTGTGGAAAATAGGGGAACCCAGAGTTTAGGTTAAAACAATAAACTCCAGGTCAGTCATGTGACTGGTGTGAGAACTAAAACAGTTATTAATATTGGTTTTAAAGTTAGGTAAATCAAGGGACCATGCCGTATAACACGGAACGGGTTTCCTCCCAAGAATACCAGTGCATAGAACAAACAGCGCAATGCTAAATAAAGAAAAATGAAGTTGTTATAAGACCCAGGTCCCATCACACAATGCAACGCAAGCCAGAGGATAGGGTTTTCCCTTATAACAGCCAAAGCATGCTTGATACGTTTAAAACACATTATTTGATACTATAATAGGTGTATAGTGTCAAAACAATTTCAAATCATAAATATCAATCATAGGCGGCATGGGTACCATCTATCATGTCGCCATACTAGTTCTACAATTAAAACCGCAATATCACGTATTGGAAATTGGATTTCCGTCATGAGCCGAGGCAAGGGGCAAGCTCCTCTCCGCGTTCGAGACACTCTAGCAATGCCTCAGGACCCCACTCTGATCCTTTGGAACCTCCAAGGCCGGTCCTCTCTTACTTTTGAGGATTAGTTATTCCTGAACACACGTTTCCCGGTCCTTACAGACCTATATCCGAGGCGCCTCGTATCCAACAACCACACAGGTGAAAAGTATATAAATGTCAGGGCTGGTAGGTCAATGACACCACCCTAGCTAGAAAGAAACGTCGTGCACTCCTTGGGTCCATATCCCGTTTTTGACTCATACCGAGGTGTGAGGCTCGCGAATTCACGCTATACACAAAGCTACGCCACACAGGCCGTGCTTTGATCATCAACCACAAGACTTTGCTTCTCAACAGAAGCCTTGATCAATTGCCACTTACGCGTGCCACATTGGCAATTCACTCCATGCGACTGGTGTCCATCGATATACAACCTGTGAGCTCGTACGTCTCAGAGAAGGGCGTTAAGTAAGAGAATAAATTCTCTGCCGCCAAACAGATGTATATTTAATAGAGATCAATCAACACAGAATAAAATCCAATGTTAGACACACAATCAATTTACAAGTTCGTTCTGGGTCTGAACGAAACCGGAGGCACTTTCCTCGCATATCCATCGATCTCCAAGTACGTCTGGACGATCACCGACTGTTTCTCTCATCCTGGGTGTACAGCCCAATCAAGGTCATCAGTAATCACCCAAACGATGTGAAGACTTCCGGTCTTCAACCACCGTCATCATCTTCGACATCTCGACGAATCGGTTATTCAGAATGGGTATAGACCCGGCCTTTCTAAATAACCCACGTATATAATAAACAAATGTTACACAAACACAATGAACGCCTCATTCCAATTCAGAATATTCTTTTATTCACAAAATCACATTCTTAGGGAAATGTTCCCATTAATTTTATCCAAGATAAATTCTTCTAAATTTATTCTTTAATCTTCCTTTGGATATCATTTCAAACCATTTTATGGTTTTCCAAACTAGTCGGGATTAGCGAACCACACCGAAGTAATTATTTATTTTATTTCCCAATCCCAACCTATATATCCCATGGAGCAAAACTGGTGATACTCCATTCCTAACACCACGGTGTTATCGGTAAAATTAATTACCATTTCACGTTCAAATCTAATTAAAGATTTAACTATCGCTTTGGAGCAAAATTGGTGATACTCCATTCTCGATCACTTTTCAGATTTGATAATTTAAATTATCAATTCACATTTTAATCTAATTAAAGATTCATTAAAACTCCACTTAGTTTTAATCTTCTCAAAAATCGATATCTTGCCTTTAACTGGGTTAAAGAACCAACGTCATCTAAAACACGATTCACGATAAACCCAAATCACATTTGATATTAATTACAAGGCTCTGAATAGAAAATATACCGGCTTATATTCAATATCAAATTCTGAAACCAACATATCTCGTATTGGAAATAACGATATAAAATATATCTTTCAAATTCCCATAACAATATCTGTATAGCCACGAAATCCAACATCGAAATATCCCGAAGATAATTTTGATTCAACTCCAGTCCATTCCACGTATTGGGAATATCGATTATTTTTAAAATCACTTTCAAATTCAATTTATTTATTTCAAAAATAAATTGATTTCAATTCTAGTTCAAAACTAGTTTAGTTCGATAAAAATCTATTTTTATCTTTTCAAATGTGGAATTCTCCAGCTCAATTCTTTCCAATTCACATATTATGATTTTACACAAATTATAGATATTTTTAATAATTTTATGAAGGCCCGTACAGTCGATTTCCAACAACGGCCATCGAACTGCACTTACATCGACCTTTTTCGAATTTGATTTGGACATAACTCCAAATCCAACCGTTAGATTTCAAATTTCTAATATTCATTGGAAAGCTCTTTTCGATACGAACCCAACGATTCTGGTTTTAGGAGAATCCGACGGTCGGATCTCCCGCAACTTCAATTCGAAGTTAATGGTCGAAATTCACGAACTGCCGCGGCGCGGCGCGTTTTATTCAGGCCATTATATATATATAATATATATATATTATATATATTTCGTCGATTTCCTTTTTAAAACGTATTTTATAAATCGTTTTAAATTCGTTTTCAAAACCATTTCAACACTATATTCAATTTCAAATCGATTTGATTTCAATTCAACTCGAATTCATTTCAATTATATTTAATTCGAATTCAAATTCGTTTCACTTCAATTCAAATTCAAATTCGTTTCAATTCAAATTGAAATTCAAATTGATTTCAATCCAAATTGATTTCAATCCAAATTGATTTTAATTCAATTTCGATTCGAATTCATTTCTATTTGATTTCAATTCGAATCGATTTCAATTAAGTTTCAGTTCGTTTTCAATTCAACTTGAATTTGTTTTATATTCAATTTAATTCGAAGTCATTTTACATTCAATTCTAATTCGTTTTCTTTTCAATTCAAATTCGCTATAATATTCATTTCAATTTGAATAAAATCGATATAAATATCGTTCACGTCAAAATGGCGCAAAACTAATCAACCCGGCTTTATATATTTCAGTCACTTCGTTATTCTATTCAACAAATGAATATTTATTCTATTCAACACATGAATTTATATTTCTTTCAACACACGACTAATCACAACACATGAGTACTGTCAACACATCACTATTTTTGTTATGTAAAATATTTTATAATACTATGGTATCTATCGTTTGATTTCAATTAGACTCCATCGTAAAATAGTTCTAATTTTAAATATGATAAAGATGTGAATTTTACTATTAAAATATTTTACTCAACACAAGAATATTTTCAACACATGAATTTTCCTTTATAATATTCATTATTTTCCCGATTGGAATGAGGCCCAATCAATCACCATATAATGTTAATTATATGGATTCCATACAACACATGTATATAATAGCAACGATCAACAATCAACCATCATCCAAGGTGCACTACACTGTATAAGCATCAAATATGGGTATCTAATGCTTATAACAGCCTGTCAATCAATCGATCGACATATTTAATCAATCAGGATGAGTGAACTTCAAATTTCAACCCAACACCCGTGTGGGGTTTCAAACAATCAAACACAGATTTTAGTTGTGCAGTTGGGCGACGTGTAAAATTTATCGTCCCAATCAATGCCCTTCAAATAGGTGTACATAAACAAACCGTCCGGTTTGTAAATGAATATTTTATTTATTCACTTCCACGTTAAAAATTATACTTTTAATGATAAAATATTTTATTTTAACACATGAATTTCTATTCATTTCATTTATCAAATAAAATGATATTTTTATTTTTCTAATTTATTTTAGAAAATTTCGGCGGCACAACGGCACGATACTAGAAACGGGACGAGGCCTAGCCTTATCCCCGGTCTAGTGAAGGCCCACGCCATTCACACATCAATCAAAACAATTTCATTTCACCCAACAATTCAATTCAAACCAAATAGACTAACCAACTACACATCCAAACAATTAAACAAACAAGTCATCCATGGTCTGTGGATGACGGGTGTCGGGTGCTACTGAACACCGTCTACATCCTAGTATATATATATAACTAGAAAAAGAAATTGAAAGGTGAGAAATCCTCACCAATAGCTATCCAACTTCACGACACTTCTTTTATAGAAATCTTCACTGTTCTCGCCTTTTTTATCGCTTTCGTTGCCCGTAGCCACTATATATATATAAAAATCACATTTTTATATTGTTATTCAATATATAAAAATCGAATTTTTACTATGCTATTCAATATATAAAAATCGAATTTTCTACTATGCTATTCAATATATAAAAATCGAATTTTTACTATGCTATTCAATATATAAAAATCGAATTTTTTTACTTCGATGTCATATAGATAAAAATTCCATTTCAAAAATATAGATTTCGCCTTTTCAAAAATAAAGATTTCGCCTTTTCAAAAATAAAGATTTCGCCTTTTTCAATATAAAGCCTTTTCGCTAATCAAAGATCTAAACTTTCTTTCTCTAATGATCTATTCCCTTCTAATAAAAACCATTTCTTTGTCCTAATAAAAAGTGTATATTTTTATAACTCTACAACATAAAAGATTATATTTTTATTATCTATACAACATAAAAGATTATATTTTTATTATCTATATATTATGAAAATTATATTTTCAACCTTTACATACGATAAAAATTATATTTTTAACTTCCTTATCATATAAAAATCGTATCTTTAACTTTCCAATCGAATAAAATTCAGTTTCTAAATTAAGAAAAATAAATAAAACTTGAATTCAAAACTTACATTGTTTTCAAACGGAGAGGAGGGGTCTTTGCGTTCGGTGGAGTGCTGTCGGGGTTGTCGGCGGGGCCAGCGGGGTGGAGAAGGTCGTTGTTGTCGGCTAGGGTTTTAGGAGGGAGGGGGTGCGGTGGGTTTCAGAAGTAAAAGAGGAAGAAGAGGGGGCGGCTACAGGGAGGAGGCGGAGAGAGAAGAAAGGTAGAGGAGGAAGAAGAGGAGAGGGAGGCGGCGACAGAGGTGGCGCCCCACCTGGGGCGGCGGCGGTTCATCGGGGAGGGGCGGCGGCTCCTCCCCCGTCGCTCTCGTTTTGTTTTTTCTTTTTCTTTTTTTTTTCTCTGAATCGAACGAATGAAAGAAGGGGGGGCCAGAGCGGGTTAAGGGGAGAGGAAAGAGAAAGGATTTTAAATTTTAAATTATTTTATTTTGCAAAAAGTTGACTTTTACATACGACCTCGAAACGAGGCCCACAGCCTGTCATCCATAACTAATTACCCCTATTCCGAACACAATGGGACATGTTTCGTATGTTGATTCAGCTGTTACAATCAATTTTAGTTAAATTTACAATTAAAACACTTTATTGAATTTTAAACGTACATTTCAAATTACTGGGGTCACATACTAACTAGGAAAATTCTCAAAAAAATATTTTCTAGCTTCGTATTGATGATACGGTCCTAACAAAACTAGTTTCGTCGAATTCTGAGATCGTTGGAAAAATGGCCATTTTCCAGTCGATTAAAATCAACTGAAACTGGTCAAATGCGTTTCCCTTTGCCACGCTCACACGTTGATTCGAAAAATTATGAAATTTGGAATCTAGCAATAACTTAACACTGCGGATCCAACAAAAGTGGTTTCGTCGAAATCCGAGGTCATTTGCAAAATGTCCATTTTTAAGGGCCTGAATTCCATAACGACTATTCAGAATTTTCAACTGGACATATCTTTTGATTCCCGCTATGAAATATCAATTTTTCGGATTCGTTGGAAAGATATTCTCAAATAGATCCTATTGTTTTTGGTTTCATAAAATCCGGATTGTTTTGCACCAGGTATGTTCAATTGAAGTTTGAAATCGAATTATCGAACTACCGCGCCATTTTCAATTCTATTTATAATTATATATGTAAATATTTATATTCTAATGACGACGTATATAATATATACATCGAATTCTATTCAAAATGAATTTCTCGTCAATTTTATTTAAAATAATCCATTTTAAATATTCAAAATTCGCTAAAATTGCCAAAATAAAAATTTTAAACTGGCCCAGATTTTCGGGTTATTACAATCTCCCCCACTTAAAACTTTTCGTCCCCGAAAAGGAACGAAGTCGAAAGTGGTTTGACTAATCAACTCTACATTCGATCTGGCTCGCATTCTCCAACTTTTCAGTTTCTGAGAATTTTCAAATTCTTAAAAATTTGGGTAACACCCTAAATTTTCGAAAAATTTCGCCATAACCTCCCCTGCACCGGGAGCATTGGGGAATTTCAAATAGCTTCCCCGGTCCTTCAGATGTCAAAAAGAAAAAGAAAAAGCCAAGAGGCTAGCCAGTAGGCTCATAAAATCATCATCACCCAAACAAAATAGTAAATTATGTAGTAAACATGTACCTATTTGTCGGGCAAACAAATTTTATTCTTCGGCTCTAGCCTCCTTGCTATGACCTGTTCAATGTAAATACATGTATATGCAAGCAAATGCGACCAATTTTCAATATAATTCAATATTCGGTTCAATTAGACTAAATGGTTCAAAATTAGCAAACAAATAAACAAACAACACAAACATCAATCAATTAGTGAATTAGAGTTCCAAATTCATAATTTTGATATATATACAGAAAATCTTGTTTTGATGCCAATTCACAACAATGTGTTCTAGCTATATAAGTTTTGGTTCCCACACCAGTCTAATGGAAATATTTAGATATCACACCTTCGAAACACGAATATAAATACTGATGATGTGGCCACATCACCAGAATTATCCCCGGGTGTCTAGAATGTGACTCTATATCTATCCAATATACTAAAACTTCGAATATACGTTCATGATGCGTATATGCAAAATCTTTATATACTCGATTGTCCATATTCAAAATAAATAAATATTCAAATACGTATAAAGAGATTTAAATTTCAAAACAAAATTGTTTTCATTTGAAAAATATACTCTTCACACTCGTTCTAGGATACTACTGATCCCATCTCTAACGAGTCATTCTAATTGGATATTACTAATCCAATATCTGATGAATTATTTCGTATGGTTCTAATGTGACTTGTTCTCGAGCTCTGTAAACCAAAGCTCTGATACCAAACTGAGACGACCCGAACTTCCCCGTGAAGGAAAGCATGGATAGAATTGAGGACAAGACAAAATAGGACGCAGACGGAAGAACCTTTCATTGTTATTACAACAATCCCATCAGATACAAGAATATACAGAGTATAAATGAATAAATTACATTCGACAAATATCAGAGATTACAATAAATTACATAGCAACGGAAAAATATACAAAACACAAATGAAAGTGATACACGGATACAGAGCTTTCCGAGCATCGTTCCAGCTGTTAATCAGGACCCTGTGGATATAAATCTGCAAAACCAAACTACTAGCTGCCCGTGTGGAAAATAGGGGCACCCAGAGTTTAGGTTAAAACAATAAACTCCAGGTCAGTCATGTGACTGGTGTGAGAACTAAAACAATTATTAATATTGGTTTTAAAGTTAGGTAAATCAAGGGACCACGCCGTATAACACGGAACGGGTTTCCTCCCAAGAATACCAGTGCATAGAACAAACAGTGCAATGCTAAATAAAGAAAAATGAAGCTGTTATAAGACCCAGGTCCCATCACACAATGCAACGCAAGCCGGAGGACAGGGTTTTCCCTTATAACAGCCAAAGCATGCTTGATACGTTTAAAACACATTATTTGATACTATAATAGGTGTATAGTGTCAAAACAATTTCGAATCATAAATATCAATCATAGGCGGCATGGGTACCATCTATCATGTCGCCATACTAGTTCTACAATTAAAACCGCAATATCACGTATTGGAAATTGGATTTCCGTCATGAGCCGAGGCAAGGGGCAAGCTCCTCTCCGCGTTCGAGACACTCTAGCAATGCCTCAGGACCCCACTCTGATCCTTTGGAACCACCAAGGCCGGTCCTCTCTTACTTTTGAGGATTAGTTATTCCTGAACACACGTTTCCCGGTCCTTACAGACCTATATCCGAGGCGCCTCGTATCCAACAACCACACAGGTGAAAAGTATATAAATGTCAGGGCTGGTAGGTCACTGACACCACCCTAGCTAGAAAGAAACGTCGTGCACTCCTTGGGTCCGTATCCCGTTTTTGACTCATACCGAGGTGTGAGGCTCGCGAATTCACGCTATACACAAAGCTACGCCACACAGGCCGTGCTTTGATCATCAACCACAAGACTTTGCTTCTCAACAGAAGCCTTGATCAACTGCCACTTACGCGTGCCACATTGGCAATTCAGTCCATGCGACTGGTGTCCATCGATATACAACCTCTGAGCTCGTACGTCTCAAAGAAGGGCGTTAAGCAAGAGAATAAATTCTCCGCCGCCAAACAGATGTATATTTAATAGAGATCAATCAACACAGAATAAAATCCAATGTCAGACACACAATCCATTTACAAGATCATTCTGGGTCTGAACGAAACCGGAGGCACTTTCCTCGCATATCCATCGATCTCCAATTACGTCTGGACGATCACCGACTGTTTCCCTCGTCCTGGGTGTACAGCCCAATCAAGATCATCAGTAATCACCCAAACGATGTGAAGACTTCCGGTCTTCAACCACCGTCTTCATCTTCGACATCTCGTCGAATCGGTTATTCAGAATGGGTATAGACCCGGCCTTTCTGAATAACCCACCTATATAATAAACAAATGTTACACAAACACAATGAACGCCTCATTCCAATTCAGAATATTCTTTTATTCACAAAATCACATTCTTAGGGAAATGTTCCCATTATTTTTATCCAAGATAAATTCTTCTAAATTTATTCTTTAATCTTCCTTTGGATATCATCTCAAACCATTTTATGGTTTTCCAAACTAGTCGGGATTAGCGAACCACACCGAAGTAATTATTTATTTTATTTCCCAATCCCAACCTGTATATCCCATGGAGCAAAACTGGTGATACTCCATTCCTAACACCACGGTGTTATTGGTAAAATTAATTACCATTTCACGTTCAAATCTAATTAAAGATTTAACTATCGCTTTGGAGCAAAACTGGTGATACTCCATTCTCGATCACTTTTCAGATTTGATAATTTAAATTATCAATTCACATTTTAGTCTAATTAAAGATTCATTAAAACTCCACATAGTTTTAATCTTCTCAAAAATCGATATCTTGCCTTTAACTGGGTTAAAGAACCAACGTCATCTAAAACACGATTCACGATAAACCCAAATCACATTTGATATTAATTACAAGGCTCTGAATAGAAAATATACCGGCTTATATTCAATATCAAATTCTGAAACCAACATATCTCGTGTTGGAAATAACGATATAAAATATATCTTTCGAATTCCCATAACAATATCTGTATAGCCACGAAATCCAACATCGAAATATCCCGAAGATAATTTCGATTCAACTCCAGTCCAATCCACGTATTGGGAATATCGATTATTTTTAAAATCACTTTCAAATTCAATTTATTTATTTCAAAAATAAATTGATTTTAATTCTAGTTCAAAACTAGTTTAGTTCGATAAAAATCTATTTTTATCTTTTCAAATGTGGAATTCTCCAGCTCAATTCTTTCCAATTCACATATTATGATTTTACACAAATTATAGATATTTTTAATAATTTTGTGAAGGCCCGTACAGTCGATTTCCAACAACGGCCATCGAACTGCACTTACAGCGACCTTTTTCGAATTTGATTTGGACATAACTCCAAATCCAACCGTTAGATTTCAAATTTCTAATATTCATTGGGAAGCTCTTTTCGATACGAACCCAACGGTTCCGGTTTTAGGAGAATCCGACGGTCGGATCTCCCGCAACTTCAATTCGAAGTTAATGGTCGAAATTCACGAACTGCCGCGACGCGGCGCGTTTTATTCAGGCCATTATATATATATATAATATATATATATTTTATATATATTTCATCGATTTCCTTTTTAAAACGTATTTTATAAATCGTTTTAAATTCGTTTTCAAAACCATTTCGACACTATATTCAATTTCAAATCGATTTGATTCCAATTCAACTCGAATTCATTTCAATTATATTTAATTCGAATTCAAATTCATTTCACTTCAATTCAAATTAAAATTCGTTTCAATTCAAATTGAAATTCAAATTGATTTCAATCCAAATTGATTTCAATTCAATTTCGATTCGAATTCATTTCTATTTGATTTCAATTCGAATCGATTTCAATTAAGTTTCAGTTCGTTTTCAATTCAACTTGAATTCGTTTTATATTCAATTCAATTCGAAGTCATTTTACATTCAATTCAAATTCGTTTTCTTTTCAATTCAAATTCGCTATAATATTCATTTAAATTTGAATAAAATCGATATAAATATCGTTCACGTCAAAATGGCGCAAAACTAATCAACACGGCTTTATATATTTCAGTCACTTCGTTATTCTATTCAACAAATTAATATTTATTCTATTCAACACATGAATTTATATTTCTTTCAACACACGACTAATCACAACACATGAGTACTGTCAACACATCACTATTTTTGTTATGCAAAATATTTTATAATACTATGGTATCTATCGTTTGATTTCAATTAGACTCCATCGTAAAATAGTTCTAATTTTAAATATGATAAAGATGTTAATTTTATTATTAAAATATTTTACTCAACACAAGAATATTTTCAACACATGAATTTTCCTTTATAATATTCATTATTTTCCCGATTGGAATGAGGCCCAATCAATCACCATATAATGTTAATTATATGGATTCAATACAACACATGTATATAATAGCAACGATCAACAATCAACCATCATCCAAGGTGCACTACACTGTATAAGCATCAAATATGGGTATCTAATGCTTATAACAGCCTATCAATCAATCGATCGACATATTTAATCAATCAGGATGAGTGAACTTCAAATTTCATCCCAACACCCGTGTGGGGTTTCAAATAATCAAACACAGATTTTAGTTGTGCAGTTGGGCGACGTGTAAAATTTATCGTCCCAATCAATGCCCTTCAAATAGGTGTACATAAACAAACCGTCCGGTTTGTAAATGAATATTTTATTTTATTCACTTCCACGTTAAAAATTATATTTTTAACGATAAAATATTTTATTTTAACACATGAATTTCTATTCATTTCATTTATCAAATAAAATGATATTTTTATTTTTCTAATTTGTTTTTGATAATTTCGGCGGCACAACGGCACGATACTAGAAACGGGACGAGGCCTAGCCTTATCCCCGGTCTAGTGAAGGCCCACGCCATTCACACATCAATCAAAACAATTTCATTTCACCCAACAATTCAATTCAAACCAAATAGACTAACCAACTACACAACCAAACAATTAAACAAACAAGTCATTCATGGTCTGTGGACGATGGGTGTCGGGTGCTACTAAACACCGTCTACATCCTAGTATATATATATAACTAGAAAAAGAAATTGAAAGGTGAGAAATCCTCACCAATAGCTATCCAACTTCACGACACTTCTTTTATAGAAATCTTCACTGTTCTCACCTTTTTTATCGCTTTCGTTGCCCGTAGCCACTATATATATAAAAATCACATTTTTATATTGTTATTCAATATATAGAAATCGAATTTTTACAATGCTATTCAATATATAAAAATCGAATTTTTTACTATGCTATTCAATATATAAAAATCGAATTTTTACTATGCTATTCAATATATAAAAATCGAATTTTTTTACTTCGATGTCATATAGATAAAAATTCCATTTCAAAAATATAGATTTCGCCTTTTCAAAAATAAAGATTTCTCCTTTTCAAAAATAAAGATTTCGCCTTTTTCAATATAAAGCCTTTTCGCTAATCAAAGATCTAAACTTTCTTTCTCTAATGATCTATTCCTTTCTAATAAAAACCATTTCTTTGTCCTAATAAAAAGCGTATATTTTTATAACTCTACAACATAAAAGATTATATTTTTATTATCTATACAACATAAAAGATTATATTTTTATTATCTATATATTATGAAAATTATATTTTCAACCTTTACATACGATAAAAATTATATTTTTAACTTCCTTATCATATAAAAATCGTATCTTTAACTTTCCTATCGAATAAAATTCAGTTTTTAAATTAAGAAAAATAAATAAAACTTGAATTCAAAACTTACATTGTTTTCAAACGGAGAGGAGGAGTCTTTGCGTTCGTTGGAGGGCTGACGGGGTTGTCGGCGGGGCCAGCGGTGTGGAGGAGGTCATTGTTGTCGGCTAGGGTTTCAAGAGGGAGGGGGTGCGGTGGTGTGAAGACCCGCAACTTCCCCGTAAAGGAAAGCGTCGGATAGTTCGAGAACAAACCACAACAGAACACATACAGAAGAACGTTTCATTGTATATTACAACAATGCATCAGATTACAAGAATATACAGAGTAAAAATGAATATTACACAGAAATATCAGAGATTTAATTACATTTAAATACATAGCAGCGGAAAATGATACAATACACAACTAGAAAGAGATATACGGATACAAAGCTTTCCGGATATCGTTCCAGCTGTAAACCAGGATCCTGTGAATATAAATCTGCAAAACCGAAACTACTAGCTGCCCGTGTCGAAATAGGGGCACCCAGAGTTTAGGTTAAAACAATAAACTCCAGGTCAGTCATGTGACTGGTGTGAGAACTAAAACAGTTATTAATCTTTATTTTTAAAGGTGAATCAAGGGACCACGCCGTATAACACGGAACGGGTTTCCTCCCAAGAATACCAGTGCATAAAACAAACAACGCAATGCTAAATAAAGAAAAATGAAGCTGTTATAAGACCCAGGTCCTATCACACAATGCAACGCAGTCGAGGATAGGGTTTTCCCTTATAACAGCCAAAGAATGCTTGATACGTTTAAAACAAATCATTTGATACTATAATAAGTGCATAGTGTATAAGACAACTTCAAATCATAAGTATCAATCATAGGCGGCATAAGCGCCCCATCCCACTATGTCGCCATAAATAGGATTACAATTAAAACCGCACATGTCACTTATTTGGAAATTGGATTTCCGTCTATGAACCGAGGCAAAAGATAGTCCTCAACCGATTCGAGACAATCTAGCCCATGTCTCAGGATCAGAGCTCGAGTGACCCTTGGATCGTCAGGGCCAGTCCACCGATGTGGATTAAACTTAAACCCTGAACATGCGTTCCCCCGCCCTTTGGGGCGTAAACGAGCCAACGAATGGCTCCATCGGTTCGAGAACGACCGATCAATCCGAGGCGCCTCGCAACAGCAACAACCACATAAGTCAAACTCGTCAGGGCGTGTAAAACCACTGACGCCACTTTTTATCTAGAAGGAAACGCATGCCCTCCCTGAGGTCCGTCTCCCGTTTTTGGTTCATACCTGGTGTGAAACACGCGAGGTAAACGTTACACAAAGCTACGCCACAAAGGCCGTGCTTTGATCATCACCACAAGACTTTGCTTTTCAACAGAAGCCTCGATCAATTGCCACTTAGGCATGCCACACAGGCAATTCACTCCATGCGTTTGATATCCATCAATATATAACCCCTGAGCTCGTACGTCTCAGAGAAGGGCGTTAAGCAAGAGAATAAATTCTCCGCCGCCAAACAGATATATATTTAATAGAAATCAAACACACAGACTAAAATCCAATGTCAGACACACAGTCCATTTACAAGTCCGTTCTGGGTCTGAACGAAACCGGAGGCACCTAGTACCCCGCATATCCATCGATCTCCAAGTACGTCTGGACGATCACCAATTGTTTCCATCTTCTTGGGTGTACAGCACAATCAAGATCATCAGTTATCACCCAAACGACGTGAAGACTTCCGGTCTTCGACCATCGTCTTCATCTTCGACACCACGTCGAATCAGTTATTCAGAATGGGATAAACCCGGTCTTTCTGAATAACTCGCGTATATATTATAAAAGTGTTACACAAACACAACATACGCCTCATTCCAATTCATCAGTCACTAACCGCAAATTAATCAAGAGGATAATTCCCCAAATATTAACCCCGAAGGCCGAAACCAACATCAGATCAATATCCAGAAAACCGTTCTGCTTAGCTAACCGACAGTTAGTTTCTGATTTCACATTCATAGGGAAAGGTTCCCATTAATTTTATCAAAGATAAATTCCTTGAATTTATTCTTTAATCCATTTTTGAATATCAATTCAAACTAGTCGGGATTAGCGAACCTTACCGAAGTAACCATTTGTTTTAATTTCCCAATCCCAACCTATTCATCCCATGAAGTAAAACTGGAAATACTTCATATCTAACACCACAGTGTTATCGGTAAATTCAATTACCATTTCACGTTTCAAATCTAATTAAAGATTTAACTATCGCCTGGAGCAAAACTGGTGATACTCCATTTTCGATCCTTTCAATCTAATTAAAGATTCATTAAAACTCCACTTAGTTTTAATCGTTAACTGGGTTAAAGAATCAGTGTCATTTAAAACACGGTTCACGATAAACCCAAAATCACATTCCATTAATTATCGGGTTAAAGAACAAGTGTTATTTAAAACACTGTTCACGATAAACCCAAAAATCAATATCCATTCAATTCCAATTAAATATTATTTAATTGGTACACTTCATTAAATCTAAATAAAAAGATTTAATCTTTTCTCAACTGGGTTCAAGAACAGTGTTAGTGAAGACACCATTCACGACAAACCCAAATCACATTCATTAATTATCGGGTTAAAGAACAAGTGTTATTTAAAACACTGTTCACGATAAACCCAAAAATCAATATCCATTCAATTCCAATTAAATATTATTTAATTGGTACACTTCATTAAATCTAAATAAAAAGATTTAATCTTTTCTCAACTGGGTTCAAGAACAGTGTTAGTGAAGACACCATTCACGACAAACCCAAATCACATTCATTAATTATCGGGTTAAAGAACAAGTGTTATTTAAAACACTGTTCACGATAAACCCAAAAATCAATATCCATTCAATTCCAATTAAATATTATTTAATTGGTACACTTCATTAAATCTAAATAAAAAGATTTAATCTTTTCTCAACTGGGTTCAAGAACAGTGTTAGTGAAGACACCATTCACGACAAACCCAAATCACATTTGATATTCAATATAAGGCTCTGAATAGAAAATATATCGGCTTATATTCAATATCAAATTCTACGATTAACAAATGTCGTATTGGAAATAACGATATAAATATATATCTTTCAAATTTCCGTAACAACATCCGTATAATCACAAATTCCAACATCGAAATATTCCGAAGACAATTTCGATTCAAATCCACTCCAATGCAATCATTGGAAATTTTGGTTATTTTCAAAACCCTTTTCAAATTCAATTTATTTATTTAAAAATAAATAGAATTATAATTCTAGTTCAAAACTAGTTCATTTCGATAAAAATCTATTTTTATCTTTTCAAATAGGGAGTTTTTCATCCCAATTCTTTCTAAATCATTTCTTATGATTTTACACTAATTATTACTATTTTTAATAATTTTATCAAGGCCCGTACAGTCGATTTCCAACAATGGCCATCGAACTGCACTTACAGCGACCTTTTTCGAATTTGATTTGGACGTATCTCCAAATCCAACTGTTAGATTTCAAATTTCTAATATTCGTTAGAAAGCTCTTTTCGATACGAACCCAACGGTTCCGGTTTTAGGAGAATCCGACGGTCGGATCTCCCGTAATGTCCGTTTGAAATAAATGGTCGAAATTCGCGAACTGCCGCGGCGCGGCGCGTTCTATTCAGGCCATTATATTATATATATAATATATATAATATATATTTCGTCGATTTCTATTTAAAACGAATTATATAAATAGTTTTAAAATCGTTTCAAAAGCTATTTCAACTTCCATTTCAATTCAAAGCAAAATTGAATTCTTCTTTATAAATTCGTTTCAAAATTCATTTCTATTCAATTCAAATTTCAATTCAATTTGAATTCATTTCAATTTGTTTTCAATTCAATTCGAATTCGTTTTCAATTCAATTCATTTCGAAATCGTTTTCAATTCAATTCATTTCGAAATCGTTTTCAATCAAATTCATTTCGAAATCGTTTTCAATTCAATTCATTTCGAAATCGTTTTCAATTCAATTCATTTCGAAATCGTTTTCAATTCAATTCATTTCGAAATCGTTTTCAATTCAATTCATTTCGAAATCGTTTTCAATTCAATTCATTTCGAAATCGCTTTCAATTCAATACATTTCGAAATCGCTTTCAATTCAATTCATTTCGAAATCGCTTTCAATTCAATTCATTTCGAAATCGTTTTCAATTCAATTCATTTCGAAATCGTTTTCAATTCAATTCATTTCGAAATCGTTTTCAATTCAATTCATTTCGAAATCGTTTTCAATTCAATTCATTTCGAAATCGTTTTCAATTCAATTCATTTCGAAATCGTTTTCAATTCAATACATTTCGAAATCGTTTTCAATTCAATTCATTTCGAAATCGTTTTCAATTCAATTCATTTCGAAATCGTTTTCAATTCAATTCATTTCGAAATCGTTTTCAATTCAATTCATTTCGAAATCGTTTTCAATTCAATTCATTTCGAAATCGTTTAAAATCGATATAAATATCGTTCACGTCAAAATGGCGTCAATCTAATCAACACGGCTTCATAAATTTCTATTTTCAAATATTCTATTTCAAATATTTCTTTTTCAAAATAGTTGTTATTATCAAAATATTTCGTTCAACACATGACCAATCTCAATGAATGAGTACTGTCAACACATGAACTTTTATTTTATAATATTCTTTATTTTTCAAATTGGAATGAGGCCCAATCAATTACCATATAAAGTTAATTATATGGATTTTCATACAACACATGTATATAATGACATTGAAAATAATCAATCATCAACCAAAGTGCACTACACTGTATAAGCATCAAATATAGATATTCAACGCTTATAACAGCCTGTCAATCAATCGATCGACATATTTAATCAATCAGGATGAGTGAACTTCAAATTTCATCCCAACACCCGTGTGGGGTTTCAAACAATCAACCGCATATTTTATTTGTGCAGTTGGGCGATGTGTGAAATTTATCGACCCAATCAATATCAGTCAAATCAGTGTATATACAAACAAATCGGCCGATTTGTTTATAACTATTCATTTATTCACATTCACGTTAAAAATTATATTTTTAACGATAAAACATTTTATTTCAACCTATGAATTTCTATTCAATTCATTTATTCAATAAAATGATATCTTTATTTTTCTAACTTATTTTAGAAAATTTCGGCGGCATAACGACACGATACTAGAAACGGGACAAGGCCTAGCCTTATCCGCGGTCTAGTGAAGGCCCACGCCATTCACACATCAATCATATCAATTTCATTTCACCAAACAATTCAAATCAACTCAAACAATCTAACTAACAACACAGCCAAACAAACAAGTCCATGGTCTGTGGACGATTGTGTCGGGTGCTACTAAGCACCGTCTGCATCCTAGTATATATATATAACTAGAAAAATAAATTGAAAGGTGAGAAATTCTCACAAATAGCTATCCTAGCTCCACAGCACTTCATTTGCAGAAGTCTTCGTCGTTTCGCCTTTTTGTCATCTTCGTTGCTGCTTTCACTACATATGTAAAAATCGAATTTTTACTTCGCTATTCAATATATAAAAATCCATTTTTCTATCGAAGTTCAATATATAAAAATTCTATTTTTCTATCGAAGTTCAATATATAAAAATTCTATTTTTCTATCGAAGTTCAATATATAAAAATTCTATTTTTCTATCGAAGTTCAATATATAAAAATTCTATTTTTCTATCGAAGTTCAATATATAAAAATTCTATTTTTCTATCGAAGTTCAATATATAAAAATTCTATTTTTCTATCGAAGTTCAATATATAAAAATTCTATTTTTCTATCGAAGTTCAATATATAAAAATTCTATTTTTATTTCGACTTCCTAATCTCTTTTTAGTTTATAAATCATTTTTTTAAATCATCTTAAAAATCAGTTTTTATTTTACTTAAAACAAATCAGTTTTCAAAATTCTTTTTTTTTTAAAAAAAATCCAGTTTTTAAAAATTCTTTTAAAGATTCTGTTTTTATTTTCTTTTAAAAAATCAGTTTTTAAATCTGTTAAAAATCAGTTTTTAAAACCTATAAAAAGACAGTTTTAACTTTATAAAATTTTCAGTTTTTACCCTATAAAGAAAACAGTTTTAACTTTATAAAATTTTCAGTTTTTACACTATAAAGAAAACAGTTTTAACTTTTTTTTAAAATTCTGCTTTAAATAAAATAAAATAAAATAAATAAAATAAAATAAAATAAAAACTTACAGGGGATCGTTCGGAGGAGGGTTTGGAGTTGGCGACGCCGAGGCTGGCGAAGGGGGAAGCTCGCGGTGGTGCTCCGGTGGCCTCGCTGTTGGTTGAGGGTTCTTCGAAGTTGGGGGGGGGTCGCGGTCTAGCAGAGGGGGGGGGGGGGAAGGAGGAACGGGAGGCGAGGGGGGGGGTTTGGATGAGGCGGCGATGGCTAGGGGGGGGGCGATAGGCTCGTCGGCGGCTTCGAGGTCGGGGGGGGGGCGGCGCGATTAGGTTTTTTTTTTTTCTTTTTTTTTTTTTTCTGATTTATGAAGTTCGAATGGGGGGGCAGCGTATAATATGGGAGAGAGAACATATTTCTTTTATTTTATTTTTATTATTTTATTTTATTTTAATCTCCTTAGTTGACTTTTCTTTCGAAGTCGAAACGAGACCCACCGACTGTCGTCCATAGCGTTTTACCCCTATTCCGAACACAATGGGATATGTACCGTAAGCTGATTCGACTGTTTGAATCAGTTTCCGTTGAATTTACTTTGAAATCAGTATATTGAATTTTAAACGTACATTTCCAATTACCGGGGTCACATACTAACTAGAAAAATTCCTGAAAAATATTTTCTAGCTTCGTACTGACGATACAGTCCTAACAAAACTAGTTTCATCGAATTCTGAGACCGTTAGAAAAATGGCCAATTTCCAGTCGATTAAAATCAACTGAAACTGGTCAAACGCGTTTTCTTTTGCCACGCTCACATATTGATTCGAAAAATTATGAAATTTGGAATCTAGCAATAACTTAACATCACGGACCCAACAAAACTGGTTTCGTCGAAATCCGAGGTCATTTGCAAAATGTCCATTTTTAAGGGCCTGAATTCCATAGCGACTATTCAGAATTTTCAACTGGACATATCTTATCATTTCTAAGATGAAATCTCAGTCTGTTAACTTCGTTACAAAGATATAGTTATACAGATTCAAATATTTCTTGTTTCACTAAAATCCGGATTGTTTTGCACCCGGTACATTCAAATGAAGTTTGAAATCGAATTATCGAACTACCGCGCCATTTTCAATTCTATTTATAATTATATATAAATATTTATATTCTAACGACGACGCGTATAATATATACGTTCGAATTATATTCAAAATAAATTTCTCGTCGATATTATTTAAAATAATTCATTTTAAATAATCAAAATTCGCTAAAATTGCCAAAATAAAAATTTTAAACTGGCCCAGATTTTCGGGTTGTTACAATCTCCCCCACTTAAAACTTTTCGTCCCCGAAAAGGAACAAAGTCGAAAGTGGTTTGATTATTCAGCTCTACGTTCGATCAGGCTTCCATTCTCCAACTCTTTAGTTTTTGAGAATTTTCAAAATTTCAAAAATTTGGCTAACACCCTAAATTTTCGAAAAATTTCGCCATAACCTCCCCTGCAATGGGAGCATCGGGGAATTTCAAATAGCTTCCCCGGTCCTTCAGATCTCAAAAAGAAAAAAGAAAAAGCCAAGCGGCTAGCCAATAGGCTCACAAAATCATCATCACTCAAACAAAACAGGAAATTATGTAGTAAACATGTACCTATTTGTCGGGCAAACAAATTTTATTCTCTGCTCTAGCCTCCTTGCTATGACCTGTTCAATGATATATATGTATATGCAAACGAATGCGACCAATTTTCAATACAATTCAATATTTGGTTTAATTAGACATAATGGCTAAAAATTATCAAACAAATAAACATACAACACAAACATCAATCAATTAGTGAATTAGAGTTTCAAATTCATAATTTTGATACATATACAAAAATCAGGTTTTTGATGCCAAATCACAACAATAGGCCCTATCTAATTTTGGTTCTCACACCAGTCTAATGGAAACATATAGAAATCACACCTTCGAAACACGAAAATAAATACTGGTGATGGCGCGCCATCATCAGAATCATGTCCGGGCGACTAGAGTGTGACTCTATATCTATCCAGTATATTAAAATTTCGAATACACGCGGATCAGACGTATACGCAAAATCTATATATACTGGATTGTCCACATCAATCTAAATAGATAATCAAATACGAATAATTGATTTAAATCTTTAAAACAAAAGTTTGTTTTCACTTGAAAAATATACTCTTCACACTCGTTCTAGGATACTACTGATCCTATCTCTAACGAGTCATTCTAATTGGATATTACTAATCCAATATCTGATGAATTCTTTCATATGGTTCTAATGTGTCTCGTTCTCTAGCTTTGCAAACCAAAGCTCTGATACCAACTGTGAAGACCCGCAACTTCCCCGTAAAGGAAAGCGTCGGATAGTTCGAGAACAAACCACAACAGAACACATACAGAAGAACGTTTCATTGTATATTACAACAATGCATCAGATTACAAGAATATACAGAGTAAAAATGAATATTACACAGAAATATCAGAGATTTAATTACATTTAAATACATAGCAGCGGAAAATGATACAATACACAACTAGAAAGAGATATACGGATACAAAGCTTTCCGGATATCGTTCCAGCTGTAAACCAGGATCCTGTGAATATAAATCTGCAAAACCGAAACTACTAGCTGCCCGTGTCGAAATAGGGGCACCCAGAGTTTAGGTTAAAACAATAAACTCCAGGTCAGTCATGTGACTGGTGTGAGAAATAAAACAGTTATTAATCTTTATTTTTAAAGGTGAATCAAGGGACCACGCCGTATAACACGGAACGAGTTTCCTCCCAAGAATACCAGTGCATAAAACAAACAGCGCAATGCTAAATAAAGAAAAATGAAGCTGTTATAAGACCCAGGTCCTATCACACAATGCAACGCAGTCGAGGATAGGGTTTTCCCTTATAACAGCCAAAGAATGCTTGATACGTTTAAAACAAATCATTTGATACTATAATAAGTGCATAGTGTATAAGACAACTTCAAATCATAAGTATCAATCATAGGCGGCATAAGCGCCCCATCCCACTATGTCGCCATAAATAGGATTACAATTAAAACCGCACATGTCACGTATTTGGAAATTGGATTTCCGTCTATGAACCGAGGCAAAAGATAGTCCTCAACCGATTCGAGACAATCTAGCCCATGTCTCAGGATCAGAGCTCGAGTGACCCTTGGATCGTCAGGGCCAGTCCACCGATGTGGATTAAACTTAAACCCTGAACATGCGTTCCCCCGCCCTTTGGGGCGTAAACGAGCCAACGAATGGCTCCATCGGTTCGAGAACGACCGATCAATCCGAGGCGCCTCGCAACAGCAACAACCACATAAGTCAAACTCGTCAGGGCGTGTAAAACCACTGACGCCACTTTTTATCTAGAAGGAAACGCATGCCCTCCCTGAGGTCCGTCTCCCGTTTTTGGTTCATACCTGGTGTGAAACACGCGAGGTAAACGTTACACAAAGCTACGCCACAAAGGCCGTGCTTTGATCATCACCACAAGACTTTGCTTTTCAACAGAAGCCTCGATCAATTGCCACTTAGGCATGCCACACAGGCAATTCACTCCATGCGTTTGATATCCATCAATATATAACCCCTGAGCTCGTACGTCTCAGAGAAGGGCGTTAAGCAAGAGAATAAATTCTCCGCCGCCAAACAGATATATATTTAATAGAAATCAAACACACAGACTAAAATCCAATGTCAGACACACAGTCCATTTACAAGTCCGTTCTGGGTCTGAACGAAACCGGAGGCACCTAGTACCCCGCATATCCATCGATCTCCAAGTACGTCTGGACGATCACCAATTGTTTCCATCTTCTTGGGTGTACAGCCCAATCAAGATCATCAGTTATCACCCAAACGACGTGAAGACTTCCGGTCTTCGACCATCGTCTTCATCTTCGACACCACGTCGAATCAGTTATTCAGAATGGGATAAACCCGGTCTTTCTGAATAACTCGCGTATATATTATAAAAGTGTTACACAAACACAACATACGCCTCATTCCAATTCATCAGTCACTAACCGCAAATTAATCAAGAGGATAATTCCCCAAATATTAACCCCGAAGGCCGAAACCAACATCAGATCAATATCCAGAAAACCGTTCTGCTTAGCTAACCGACAGTTAGTTTCTGATTTCACATTCAGAGGGAAAGGTTCCCATTAATTTTATCAAAGATAAATTCCTTGAATTTATTCTTTAATCCATTTTTGAATATCAATTCAAACTAGTCGGGATTAGCGAACCTTACCGAAGTAACCATTTGTTTTAATTTCCCAATCCCAACCTATTCATCCCATGAAGTAAAACTGGAAATACTTCATATCTAACACCACAGTGTTATCGGTAAATTCAATTACCATTTCACGTTTCAAATCTAATTAAAGATTTAACTATCGCCTGGAGCAAAACTGGTGATACTCCATTTTCGATCCTTTCAATCTAATTAAAGATTCATTAAAACTCCACTTAGTTTTAATCGTTAACTGGGTTAAAGAATCAGTGTCATTTAAAACACGGTTCACGATAAACCCAAAATCACATTCCATTAATTATCGGGTTAAAGAACAAGTGTTATTTAAAACACTGTTCACGATAAACCCAAAAATCAATATCCATTCAATTCCAATTAAATATTATTTAATTGGTACACTTCATTAAATCTAAATAAAAAGATTTAATCTTTTCTCAACTGGGTTCAAGAACAGTGTTAGTGAAGACACCATTCACGACAAACCCAAATCACATTCATTAATTATCGGGTTAAAGAACAAGTGTTATTTAAAACACTGTTCACGATAAACCCAAAAATCAATATCCATTCAATTCCAATTAAATATTATTTAATTGGTACACTTCATTAAATCTAAATAAAAAGATTTAATCTTTTCTCAACTGGGTTCAAGAACAGTGTTAGTGAAGACACCATTCACGACAAACCCAAATCACATTCATTAATTATCGGGTTAAAGAACAAGTGTTATTTAAAACACTGTTCACGATAAACCCAAAAATCAATATCCATTCAATTCCAATTAAATATTATTTAATTGGTACACTTCATTAAATCTAAATAAAAAGATTTAATCTTTTCTCAACTGGGTTCAAGAACAGTGTTAGTGAAGACACCATTCACGACAAACCCAAATCACATTTGATATTCAATATAAGGCTCTGAATAGAAAATATATCGGCTTATATTCAATATCAAATTCTACGATTAACAAATGTCGTATTGGAAATAACGATATAAATATATATCTTTCAAATTTCCGTAACAACATCCGTATAATCACAAATTCCAACATCGAAATATTCCGAAGACAATTTCGATTCAAATCCACTCCAATGCAATCATTGGAAATTTTGGTTATTTTCAAAACCCTTTTCAAATTCAATTTATTTATTTAAAAATAAATAGAATTATAATTCTAGTTCAAAACTAGTTCATTTCGATAAAAATCTATTTTTATCTTTTCAAATAGGGAGTTTTTCATCCCAATTCTTTCTAAATCATTTCTTATGATTTTACACTAATTATTACTATTTTTAATAATTTTATCAAGGCCCGTACAGTCGATTTCCAACAATGGCCATCGAACTGCACTTACAGCGACCTTTTTCGAATTTGATTTGGACGTATCTCCAAATCCAACCGTTAGATTTCAAATTTCTAATATTCGTTAGAAAGCTCTTTTCGATACGAACCCAACGGTTCCGGTTTTAGGAGAATCCGACGGTCGGATCTCCCGTAATGTCCGTTTGAAATAAATGGTCGAAATTCGCGAACTGCCGCGGCGCGGCGCGTTCTATTCAGGCCATTATATTATATATATAATATATATAATATATATTTCGTCGATTTCTATTTAAAACGAATTATATAAATAGTTTTAAAATCGTTTCAAAAGCTATTTCAACTTCCATTTCAATTCAAAGCAAAATTGAATTCTTCTTTATAAATTCGTTTCAAAATTCATTTCTATTCAATTCAAATTTCAATTCAATTTGAATTCATTTCAATTTGTTTTCAATTCAATTCGAATTCGTTTTCAATTCAATTCATTTCGAAATCGTTTTCAATTCAATTCATTTCGAAATCGTTTTCAATTCATTTCGATTCAATTCATTTCGAAATCGTTTTCAATTCAATTCATTTCGAAATCGTTTTCAATTCAATTCATTTCGAAATCGTTTTCAATTCAATTCATTTCGAAATCGTTTTCAATTCAATTCATTTCGAAATCGTTTTCAATTCAATACATTTCGAAATCGCTTTCAATTCAATTCATTTCGAAATCGCTTTCAATTCAATTCATTTCGAAATCGTTTTCAATTCAATTCATTTCGAAATCGTTTTCAATTGAATTCATTTCGAAATCGTTTTCAATTCAATTCATTTCGAAATCGTTTTCAATTCAATTCATTTCGAAATCGTTTTCAATTCAATTCATTTCGAAATCGTTTTCAATTCAATACATTTCGAAATCGTTTTCAATTCAATTCATTTCGAAATCGTTTTCAATTCAATTCATTTCGAAATCGTTTTCAATTCAATTCATTTCGAAATCGTTTTCAATTCAATTCATTTCGAAATCGTTTTCAATTCAATTCATTTCGAAATCGTTTAAAATCGATATAAATATCGTTCACGTCAAAATGGCGTCAATCTAATCAACACGGCTTCATAAATTTCTATTTTCAAATATTCTATTTCAAATATTTCTTTTTCAAAATAGTTGTTATTATCAAAATATTTCGTTCAACACATGACCAATCTCAATGAATGAGTACTGTCAACACATGAACTTTTATTTTATAATATTCTTTATTTTTCAAATTGGAATGAGGCCCAATCAATTACCATATAAAGTTAATTATATGGATTTTCATACAACACATGTATATAATGACATTGAAAATAATCAATCATCAACCAAAGTGCACTACACTGTATAAGCATCAAATATAGATATTCAACGCTTATAACAGCCTGTCAATCAATCGATCGACATATTTAATCAATCAGGATGAGTGAACTTCAAATTTCATCCCAACACCCGTGTGGGGTTTCAAACAATCAACCGCATATTTTATTTGTGCAGTTGGGCGATGTGTGAAATTTATCGACCCAATCAATATCAGTCAAATCAGTGTATATACAAACAAATCGGCCGATTTGTTTATAACTATTCATTTATTCACATTCACGTTAAAAATTATATTTTTAACGATAAAACATTTTATTTCAACCTATGAATTTCTATTCAATTCATTTATTCAATAAAATGATATCTTTATTTTTCTAACTTATTTTAGAAAATTTCGGCGGCATAACGGCACGATACTAGAAACGGGACAAGGCCTAGCCTTATCCCCGGTCTAGTGAAGGCCCACGCCATTCACACATCAATCATATCAATTTCATTTCACCAAACAATTCAAATCAACTCAAACAATCTAACTAACAACACAGCCAAACAAACAAGTCCATGGTCTGTGGACGATTGTGTCGGGTGCTACTAAGCACCGTCTGCATCCTAGTATATATATATAACTAGAAAAATAAATTGAAAGGTGAGAAATTCTCACAAATAGCTATCCTAGCTCCACAGCACTTCATTTGCAGAAGTCTTCGTCGTTTCGCCTTTTTGTCATCTTCGTTGCTGCTTTCACTACATATGTAAAAATCGAATTTTTACTTCGCTATTCAATATATAAAAATCCATTTTTCTATCGAAGTTCAATATATAAAAATTCTATTTTTCTATCGAAGTTCAATATATAAAAATTCTATTTTTCTATCGAAGTTCAATATATAAAAATTCTATTTTTCTATCGAAGTTCAATATATAAAAATTCTATTTTTCTATCGAAGTTCAATATATAAAAATTCTATTTTTCTATCGAAGTTCAATATATAAAAATTCTATTTTTATTTCGACTTCCTAATCTCTTTTTAGTTTATAAATCATTTTTTTAAATCATCTTAAAAATCAGTTTTTATTTTACTTAAAACAAATCAGTTTTCAAAATTCTTTTTTTTTTTAAAAAAATCCAGTTTTTAAAAATTCTTTTAAAGATTCTGTCTTTATTTTCTTTTAAAAAATCAGTTTTTAAATCTGTTAAAAATCAGTTTTTAAAACCTATAAAAAGACAGTTTTAACTTTATAAAATTTTCAGTTTTTACCCTATAAAGAAAACAGTTTTAACTTTATAAAATTTTCAGTTTTTACCCTATAAAGAAAACAAAGGGGGGTCGCTGTTGGTTGAGGGTTCTTCGAAGTTGGGGGGGGTCGCGGTCTAGCAGAGGGGGGGGGGGAAGGAGGAACGGGAGGCGAGGGGGGGGGTTTGGATGAGGCGGCGATGGCTAGGGGGGGGCGATATGCTCGTCGGCGGCTTCGAGGTCGGGGGGGGGGGGGGGGGGGCGGCGCGATTAGGTTTTTTTTTTTTTCTTTTTTTTTTCTTTTTCTGATTTATGAAGTTCAAACGGGGGGGCAGCGTATAATATGGGAGAGAGAACATATTTCTTTTATTTTATTTTTATTATTTTATTTTAATCTCCTTAGTTGACTTTTCTTTCGAAGTCGAAACGAGACCCACCGACTGTCGTCCATAGCGTTTTACCCCCATTCCGAACACAATGGGATATGTACCGTAAGATGATTCGACTGTTTGAATCAGTTTCCGTTGAATTTACTTTGAAATCAGTATATTGAATTTTAAACGTACATTTCCAATTACCGGGGTCACATACTAACTAGAAAAATTCCTGAAAAATATTTTCTAGCTTCGTACTGACGATACGGTCCTAACAAAACTAGTTTCATCGAATTCTGAGACCGTTAGAAAAATGGCCAATTTCCAGTCGATTAAAATCAACTGAAACTGGTCAAACGCGTTTTCTTTTGCCACGCTCACATATTGATTCGAAAAATTATGAAATTTGGAATCTAGCAATAACTTAACATCACGGACCCAACAAAACAGGTTTCGTCGAAATCCGAGGTCATTTGCAAAATGTCCATTTTTAAGGGCCTGAATTCCATAGCGACTATTCAGAATTTTCAACTGGACATATCTTATCATTTCTAAGATGAAATCTCAGTCTGTTAACTTCGTTACAAAGATATAGTTATACAGATTCAAATATTTCTTGTTTCACTAAAATCCGGATTGTTTTGCACCCGGTACATTCAAATGAAGTTTGAAATCGAATTATCGAACTACCGCGCCATTTTCAATTCTATTTATAATTATATATAAATATTTATATTCTAACGACGACGCGTATAATATATACGTTCGAATTATATTCAAAATAAATTTCTCGTCGATATTATTTAAAATAATTCATTTTAAATAATCAAAATTCGCTAAAATTGCCAAAATAAAAATTTTAAACTGGCCCAGATTTTCGGGTTGTTACAGGTGTGTTTTAGAATTAAAAGGGGAAGAAGAGGGGGCGGCTACAGGGAGGAGGCGGAGAGAGAAGAAAGGAAGAGGAGGAAGAAGAGGAGAGGGAGGCGGCGGCAGAGGTGGCGCCCCACCTGGGGCGGCGGCGGTTCATCGGGGAGGGGCGGCGGCTCCTCCCCCGTCGCTCTCGTTTTGTTTTTCTTTTTTTTCTCTGAATCGAACGAATGAAAGAAGGGGGGCAGAGCGGGTTAAGGGGAGAGGAAAGAGAAAGGATTTTAAATTTTTAATTATTTTATTTTGCAAAAAGTTGACTTTTACATACGACCTCGAAACGAGGCCAGCCGCCTGTCATCCATAACTAATTACCCCCATTCCGAACACAATGGGACATGTTTCGTATGTTGATTCGGCTGTTACAATCAGTTTCCGTTAAATTTACAAATAAAACACTTTATTGAATTTTAAACGTACATTTCAAATTACTGGGGTCATATACTAACTAGGAAAATTCTCAAAAAAATATTTTCTAGCTTCGTATTGACGATACGGTCCTAACAAAACTAGTTTCGTCGAATTCTGAGACCGTTGGAAAAATGGCCATTTTCCAGTCGATTAAAATCAACTGAAACTAGTCAAATGCGTTTTCCTTTGCCACGCTCAAACATTGATTCGAAAAATTATGAAATTTGGAATCTAGCAATAACTTAACACTGCGGATCCAACAAAAGTGGTTTCGTCAAAATCCGAGGTCATTTGCAAAATGTCCATTTTTAAGGGCCTGAATTCCATAGCGACTATTCAGAATTTTCAACTGGACATATCTTTTGATTCCCGCTATGAAATATCAATTATTCGGATTCGTTGGAAAGATATTCTCAAATAGATCCTAATGTTTTTGGTTTCACTAAAATCCAGATTGTTTTGCACCCGCTATGTTCAATTGAAGTTTGAAATCGAATTATTGAACTACCTCGCCATTTTCAATTCTATTTATAATTATATATATAAATATTTATATTCTAATGATGACGTATATAATATATACATCGAATTCTATTCAAAACGAATTTCTCGTCGATTTTATTTAAAATAATCCATTTTATATATTCAAAATTCGCTAAAATTGCCAAAATAAAATTTTTAAACTGGCCCAGATTTTCGGGTTATTACAAAAGGCTTCTGTTGAAATGCAAAATCTTGTGGTTGATGATTAAAGCACGACCTACGTGGCCTAGCTTTTTGTATAGCGTGGATTCGTGAGCCTCACACCTCGGTATGAGTCAAAAACGGGATAAGGACCCAAGGAGTGCACGACGTTTCTTTCTAGCTATGGGTGGTGTCAATGCTTAAACTGGCTGACATTTATATTACTTTTACTGATGTGGTTGTTGGAATGCGAGGCGCCTCGATTTTAGGTCTGTAAGGACCGGGAAACGTGTGTTCAGGAATAATTAATCCTCAAACATAAGAGAGGACCGGCCTTGCAGGTTCCAAAGGTTACCCAGAGTGTGTAGTCCTGAGGCATTTGCTAGAGTGTCTCGAAGCGGAGAGGATCTTGCCCCTTGCCTCGACTCATGATGGAATCCAAATTCCCAATACGAAATTACGGATTTGATTGTAACTTATATATATGGCGACATAGTAGATGGTAGCTATGTCGTCTAGGGTTGATATTTATGATTGAATTCACTTTTGAAACATATATGCACTAGTAATAATATCAAGTGATTTTGCTTTACATGTATTAAGCATAATTCGCCATTATAAGGTAAAACTCTATCCTCTAGTTTGCATTGCATTGTGTGATGGGACTTGAGTCTTATAACGGCTTCATTCTTTATAAAAAGCATTGTGTTGTTTAAAGAATTTACTTTGTTTTAATGCACTGGCAATCACTGGAGTAAACGCGTTCCGCGAAAGTGGCATGGTCCTATGATTTGCCTTATTACTATTGTTTAACAAGTTAAGTAGATTTCTCATACTAGTCCTATGACTGACTTGTTGTTTGTTTCATTTTGCAAACTCGGGTGCCCTTATTTTCACACGGGCAGCCTAGTTGACAGATGATAGGATATTTTGGCTTAGCACTGCAGCACGGAGTGTGTTTTTGGCTTGATGTCGAGGATTAGATTTACTTGTATTTTGGCTATTGACTTTCCGTCATTCTTATCTTATGTATATGATTCCGCATAGGGCTATTTAGACTGATTTACTTCCAACGTGTATTACCTTATGTATATGTGTCGCTTCTGGCGATGCAGACTGATATCTCCATTATGTCTCACTGTATGTATATATTTCGTTTATGGCGATGTTGACTGATCATTCCCCTTTTATGCACTAACTTATATCCTACACTGTGCTACTCTAATACTGTTACATGTTATGATTCCGCTGTCATATTTATGTAAAATTATTCTATTTGTTGTTTATGCTATTATCTGCACTCTGCTAATGATGATTAATGTGTTATATTCCAGTGATTATCCTTAACACCGTCGTACGGGTTTTGAGATCGTCGTAGTTGGTATAAGAGCTTTGGTTAACCTTAGTTATGGAATTTAACACATTAAACACCTCGTCAGAATAGAATCAGTAGTGTTCTAAGGCGAGTAGCTCATTAGAGATAGGATTAGTAATGTCCTAGAATGGGCTAAGCAGAACAGCAAAATAATTTGATCAGTACATCATTATCTTTCCTTATGTTCTTCTGCTTGATCCTATGTGAAAGTTATCATTTCTGTGAGCTTGACTCTTTTCTTGCTTGTACATAACTTGACTAGATGGCCACACGATTAGCAGCAGCTAGAGGAGGCCGAGCAGGCCGAGCTGGAGGACGGGGGAATATCCCCGTAGCAGAAGAAGGGCCTATGATACAGCCACCAGCTCCTCAGCAATTCGAACTAGACCGTGTAGCGAAAAGGTACAAAAACCTCGGGGGCAAACCCTCTTCTGGCACTGGCACAGTGACAGAGGCCTTAGCATGGTTGAAGACATTTGAAAATATCTTGGGTAGCATGAGACTTGGAACCCACGACAAAGCATTTATGGGCGCTTGGCTTTTACAGGAGGAGGCCGAATTATGGTTGGATGTCGTCACCTCTGAGGATGAGGAAGATACAGTACGGACTAGGGAGGAGTTCAAGACAATGTTTAAGGGGAAGTTCATCCCCGAGCAAGCATTGGACCGTATGCGAGATGAGTTTTCTAATCTCCAGTAGGGAGACCGCTCTATCCAAGACTATCTTACAGGTTCACGCAGCTCTCACGATATGCACCCGAGCTTATCTTGACTGCAAAGGCCAATAACAAAAGATTTATACATAGGCTTAATCGGAAGTATCAAGACAGAGCAATGAGCAACATCAAACTTTCATTTGCAGACATGGTAGAGATGGCCTGCAACTACGAAGACTTAGATGAGAGGAACCTTGGTCTTGACCGCGCCAAGAATCAGGCTGGAAACAAACGCAAAGCCTCTGGGGATCAGCCTGAGTCTAGCAATGTGGCAGCCGCTAATCAGCAAGCTAGTAAGCCTCCCAAGGGAAGCTGTTACAATTGCGGTAAGAAGGGACATAATTCTAATGTGTGCACCGCTCCAAAGTGGCAGAAGACAGACTCACAGAACTCAAATCCGAACCCTGCAACTTGGTTGAATGCTACAAATGCCATTAGAAGGGGCACATTAGCAGAAATTATCCTTTGAAGAAGAATGCATAGGTAACTCATGTTTATGACGGGGGAAACCCACCAGCTTCTATTCGTGGAGCAGGTAAACCTGATGTCTTGGGAGGTACCCTTACAATTAAAAATATTTCTGTTTCTGTACTTTTTGATACTGGTGCATCTCAAAGTTTTATTGCAAGTAACACTTTTCACAAGTTAAAGTCAAAACAAAGAAAGCTTAATGAATCAGTTAAAGTTCACAATCCCATAGGAGGTTCTATCGCTCTCAGTTCATATTGCAGAGTGCCCATCTCCTATTCTTTCTACAAGTTTCCTATTAATTCAATCGTCATGAATTTCTCTGAATTCGATGTTATTCTTGGGTTGGAGCGGTTAACAAAGTACGAGGCCAAAGTAAATGTGCGGAAAGAGTAGTAAAAATCAAAACAAAGCTTGGGCATATCACAATACCCTGCCATGGCTCAGATCCAGATAGAAAGGCATTTTGGTCTGCTTTAGAAGTTATTTCCACTTCATTAGAAAAGATTTCTATTGTTAAAAACTATGCGGAAGTGTTTGAAGAAGTCGAAAACTTACCTACGCAAAGAGAAATTGAATTCAGAATCGATCTAATCCCAAATTCTAGACCAGTGGTACATCCAATTCGAAGAATGGCTCCAAAGGAAAAGGAAGAATTGGGCAACCAAACTCGAGAATTGCCGTGGAGAGGTCTGATCAGGACAAGTTTTTTAAATTGGGGAGCAGCAGTAGTGTTTGTCCCAAAATCAGACGGTACTCTACGACTTTGTGTTGATTACCGAGATCTCAATAAGCAGACACTAAAGAATAAATATCCATTGCCGCGAATCGATGATTTGTTGGATCAATTAAATGGAGCGCGGATATTCTCCAGAATGGACCTAGCTACAGGTTTCCACCAATTACGTATAGCCGAGGACTGTGTTCCTTTAACAGCCTTCAGGGGTCCCGATTTATTCTACGAATGGTTAGTGATGTCGTTCAGCTTGTGTAATACACCAACATACTTCGTTTATCTAATGAATAGAGTGTTCCGTGGTGTCTTGAATAAATTTGTTCTGGTATTCATTGATGACATCTTAGTCTACTCTAAGTCACAGAGTGAACATGAAAAACATTTGGAACAGGTGTTAGAAATTCTAAGTAGGAATATCTTGAAAGCTAAATTTTCTAACTGTATCTTCTGGCAAGATGAAGTTAAGTTCCTTGGCCATGTTGTATCAAAAGAAGGGATTGTTGTTGATCCAAGCAAAATTACAGCGATTCAAGATTGGAAGCAGCCTACTACACCCACAGAAGTTCGAAGTTTCCTTGGATTGGCTAGTTACTATCGGAAATTCATTAAGGATTTTTGGAAGATATCCGGTGCATTAACAAAGCTTACAAAGAAGCATGAAAAATTCAAGTGGACTCCATAATGTGAGGAAGCTTTCCAAGAGCTGAAACTAAAATTGACAACTGCCCTAGTATTAACAATTATAGATGGCAATCAGGACTTGACAGTATGGACGGATGCTTCTATTAGAGGTCTTGGGGCAGCATTAATGCAAAGAGGCCAAGTGGTCGCTTATGCTAGCCGTTAGCTAAAGCCGCATGAAAGGAACTACGCAACTCATGACCTTGAGTTGTCAGCCATCGTGTTTGATTTGAGAATCTGGAGGCATTATTTATTGGGTGAGAAGTTCGAACTATTTACTGATCATCAATCATTGAAGTACCTATTCACTCAGAAAGGTCTGAACTTGAGACAACAGTGTTCGTTAGAATTTCTTGCAGCATACAATTTTGAGATTTTCTACACTCTAGGGAAAGCCAACGTTGTAGTAGATGCGCTTAGCAGAAAGAATGAAATCATAGCCAGTTTGATCGTTACGTCTTCATTAATTGATAAGATTTCTGCCCTTCAGAAAGACGATGAGTTTATTCAGAGGATCAGTCAGAGAATCTAGGAAGGGGAATCCACAAGTTTCCGAATTAATGACAAGGGAGTTCTTATGTTAAAAGGAAGAATTTTCATCCCGAATCTTTCAGAGCTTCGAAAGGAAGTCATGGATGAATGCCATAGGTCCAAACTTAGTATCCATCCCGGTGTGAGCATATTATCTTTATATATATAGAGAATATAAAAATATTATCTTTATATATATAGCGAAATAAAAATGTGATTTTTATATCGATGAAATAAAAATTCGATCTTTATTTATGAAGTAGAAATATAAAAATATAATTTTTATATAAAATAAAAGCATTGTAAAATATATGAAATAGAAATAAAAATATGATTTTTATTTATTGAAATGAGGTAATAAAAATATATTTTTTATTTGAACAGCGTGAAAAGAACTGCATTGGAATGTCGAGCAGATCCAAATGATTCAGCATTTCAACAGCAAATCACGGCGGAGTGGAAGCCTCTGTGAGAACTTCTCGCCTTTAATTTTGTTTTCTAGTTATATAATATATAATAGGATACAGACGGTGTTTAGTAGCACCCGATACCCATCGTCCACAGACCATGGACGGCTTGTATGCTTGTTTGATTGATTGCATGTTGTTGTGAAAATTGATTGTGTGATGTGAAATGAAATAAAATATTTATATAAGAAATATTTTATAGTTAAAAATAGAATTTTTAATGTTTATATAAAATGAAAAGAATATTTATAAACAAATCAGATGATTTGTTTATATCCACACATTTGACTGATATTGATTGGGACGATAAATTTTACACATCGCCCAACTGCACAAATAAAAACAGTGGTTGATTGATTGAAACCCCACATGGGTATTGGGATAAGATTGGACGTATACTAATCCCGATTGTTTAGTTGTATGTCAATCGATTGATTGACAGGCTGTATAAGCGTCGAATATTTATATTTAATGCTTATACAGTGTAGAATGCACTTTTGATGATGGTTGATTATTTATCGTTGCTGTTATATACATGTGTTGTAGAAAATCCATATAATTAACATTATATGGTAATTGATTGGGCCTCATTCTAATTTGGAGAATAAAGAATAGAAATATATATTCATGTGTTGAATAAAAGCCGTGTTGATTAGATTGACGCCATTTTGACGTGAACGATATTTATATCGATTACATTCGTTTTTAAAATGAATATAGGAAAGGAAGTGATTTCAAAATCTGATATTTTGAAATGAATTGAAATTCAAATTAGATTGAAGTGAATTGAAATTCGAATTAGATTGAAGTGAATTGAAATTCGAATTAAATTGAAATAGAATTGAAATGAATTTAAAACGAATTTGTATTAGAGAATTCAATTTTGATTTGAATTTGAGATGGAAGTTAAAATCGTTTTGAATTGAAACCGACGAAATATATATTATATATATTATATATATAATATAATGTTTTGAATAGAACGCGCTGCGCTGCGGCAGTTCATGAATTTCGACCATTGACTTCGTATTGACGTTGCGGGAGATCCGACCGTTGGATTCTCCTAAAACCGGAACCGTTGGGTTTGTATCGAAAAGAGCTTTCTAACGAATGTGAGAAATTGGAAATATAACGATTGGATTTGGAATTATGTCCAAATCAAATTTGGAAAAGGTCGTTGTAAGTGCAGTTCGATGGCCGTTGATCGAAATTGACTGTACGGGCCTTGATAAAATTATTAAAAATAGTAATAATTTGTGTCAAATCATAAGAAATGATGTCGAAAGAATTGGGGTGAAAAACTCCATATTTGAAATGATAAAAATAGATTTTTATCGAAATGAACTAGTTTTGAACTAGAATAATAATTTATTTTTAAATAAATAAATTGGTTTTGAAATGATTTTAAAAGAAATCAGAATTTCCAATAGTTGAATTGGAATGGATTTGAATCGAAATTGTCTTTGGAATATTTCGGTGTTGGATTTCGTGATACTACAGATATTGTTATGGGAATTTGAAAGATATATTTATATCGTTATTTCCAATACGATATTTGTTGGTCGTAGAATTTGATATTAAATATAAGCCGATATATTTTCTATTCAGAGCCTTGTATTTAATATCAAATGAGATTTGGGTTTGTTGTGAATGGTGTCTTCATTAACACTGTTCTTAGACCTAGTTGTGAAAAAGATTAAATCTTTTTGTTTAGATTTAATGAAGTGTACCAATTAAATAATATTTAATTGGAATTGAATTGGAATTGATTTTTGGGTTCATCGTGACTTGTGTTTTAAATGACATTGGTTCTTTAACCCAGTTAAAGATTAAGACTAAGTGGAGTTTTAATGAATCTTTAATTAGATTGAAATGATCGAGAATGGAATATCACCAGTTTTGCTCCAGGCGATAGTTAAATCTTTAATTAGATTTGAATGTGAAATGGTAATTGAATTTACCGATAACACCGTGGTGTTTGATATGAAGTATTACCAGTTTTACTTCATGGGATGAATAGGTTGGGATTGGGAAATAAAAGAAATGATTACTTTGGTGTGGTTCGCTAATCCCGACTAGTTTGAATTGATATTCAAAAGAAGATTAAAGAATAAATTTGAAGAATTTATCTTTGATAAAATTAATGGGAACCTTTCCTAAAGAATAAGAATATTTGAATAAAAGAATATTCTGAATTGGAATGAAGCGTATGTTGTGTTTGTGTAACACTTGTTTAATATATACGCGAGTTATTCAGAAAGACTGGGTTTATTCCATTCTAAATAACTGTCTCGACGTGGTGTCGAAGAGGAAGACGGTGGTTGAAGACCGGAAGTCTTCACATCATTTGGGTGATTACTGATGATCTTGATTGGGTTGTACACCCAAGATGAGGGAATCAGTTGGTGATCGTCCAGACGTACTTGGAGATCGATGGATATGCGAGGAAAGTGCCTCCGGTTTCGTTCAGACCCAGAACGAACTTCTATGGACTGTGTGTCTGACATTGGATTTCATTCTGTGTGATTGATATCGGTTGCATAGAGTGGTTTGCCTGTGTGGCATGCAAAGATGCAAATGATCAAGGCTTCTGTTGAAAAATAGAGTTTTGTGGTTGATGATCAAAGCACAGCCTTTGTGGCGTAGCTTTGTGTAACGTGAATTCACAAGCCTCGCACCCCGGTTGTGAACCAGAAACGGGAGAGGACATCAGGGAGGGCATGCGTTTCCTTCTAGCTAGGGTGGTGTCAGTGACCTACCAGCCCTGACATTTATAGACTTTTCACCTGTGTGGTTGTTGCTGTTGCGAGGCGCCTCGGTTATATCGGTTTCGGCCGATGCATTCTGGTCGGCAGACGGACCAGACTTACGCCCCAAAGGGCGGGGAAATGTAGTGTTCAGGCATAATAATCCACATTGGTGGACCGGCCCTGACGATCCAAGGCTTACCTACGCGCTTGCCTGAGACTCGGGCTAGACAGTCTCGAATCGGTAGAGGACGATCCCTGGCTTCGGTTCATAGATGGAAATCCAATTTCCAAATACGTGACTTTGCAGTTTTGATTGTAGAGCCTAGTATGACGACATGATATATGATACCCATGCCGTCTATGATTGATACTTGTGATTGAAATTGTTTTAACACTATACACTTATTATAGTATCAAATGATTTGTTTTAAACATATTGAGCATGCTTTGGCTATTATAAGGTAAAACCCTATCCCCCGGCTTGCGTTGCATTGTGTGATAGGACTTGGGTCTTATAATAGCTTCATTTTTCTTTATTTAGCATTGCGTTGTTGTTTTATGCACTGGTATTCTTGGGAGGAAACCCGTTCCGTGTTATACGGCGTGGTCCCTTGATTTACCTAACTTTATTATAAAGATTAATAACTGTTTTAGTTCTCACACCAGTCACATGACTGACCTGGAGTTTATTGTTTTAACCTAAACTCTGGGTGCCCTTATTTTGACATGGGCAGCTAGTAGTTTTGGTTGTGCAGATTTATCTTCACAGGATCCTGGTTTACAACTGGAAGGATATTCGGAAAGCTTTGTATCCGTATATCTCATTTAGTTGTATTTTGTATTATTTTCCGCTGCTATGTAATTTATTGTAATCTCTGATATTTATCGAATGTATTTTATTCATTTATACTCTATATATTCTTGTATTCTGATGAATTGTTGTAATAAACAATGAAATGTTCTTCCGTCTATGTTCGATTGTGGCTTTTTCTCGAATTATCCGCTCTTTCCTTAACGGGGAAACAACGGGTTCTTACAGGTGGTATCAGAGCTTTGGTTTACAAAGCTCAGAGAACAAGACACATTAGAACCTTACAAAAGAATTCATCAGACATTGGATTAGTAATATCCAATGAGAATGACTCGTTAGAGATGGGATCAGTAGTATCCTATAACGAGTGTGAAGAGTATATTTTTAAAGTGAAAACAATTTTTGTTTTGAAAATTTAAATCAATTATTCGTACTTGATTATTGATTTATATTGAACTTGGACAATCCGATATATAAAGGTTTTGCATATACGTCTTGCAAATGTGTATTCGAAGTTTTAATATACTGGATAGTTATAGAATCATACTCTAGTTGCCCGGGGATAATTCTGGTAATGGGGCACCATCGCCAGTATTTATTTTCGAATAACGAAATTGAGATTTCTATATATTTCCATTAGACTGGTGTGAGAACCAAAATATAGCTAGAATACATTGTTGTGAATTGGCAGCACAATGTGATTTTTGACAATATATCAAATTTATGAGTTTGAAAAGCTATTCACCAATTGATTGTTGGTTGTGTTGTTTGATTATTGTTTGAATAATTAAATGTTGAGCCATTTAGCCTAATTGAATCAAATATTGAATTGTATTGAAAATTAGTCGCATTTGCTTGCATATACATGTACTTACATTGAATAGGTCATAGCAAGGAGGCCAGAGCAGAGGAATAAAATTGTTTGCCCGACAAATAGGTACATGTTTATTGTATTTCTTGAGTTTTGGGTGATTTTGTGAGCCGATTGGCTAGCCGCTTGGCTTTTTCTTTTTCTTCTGGATTGAAGAAGGCCATGGGAGGCTATATGAAATATCCCGAAGTCCCTGGTGCAGGGGAGTTTATGGCGAAATTTTTCGAAAATTTAGGCTGTTAGCCAAATTTTTGAAGAATTTGAAAAGTTCTTAGAAACTGAAAAGTTGAAGAACTTAAGCCGTAGCGAAAATAATGAAAGTAGAGTTGGTTAATCTGTGACAAAAAGGAATTTCGCTCGATCCGAATCAGTCGCTAAACCGATTTAGACCGTTCGAAACGCTTGATCATTTGAGAACACGACAAAGTAGAACGCAGACGGAAGAAAATTTCATTGTATATTACAACAATGCATCAAATTACAAGAATATACAGAGTATAAATGAATATTACACAGAAATATCAAAGATTTAAATTACATTTAAATACATCGCAGCGGAAAATAATACAATACACAACTGAAGGAGATATACGGATACAAAGCTTTCCGGATATCGTTCCAGCTGTAAACCAGGATCCTGTGAATATAAATCTGCAAAACCAAAACTACTAGCTGCCCGTGTGGAAAATAGGGGCACCCAGAGTTTAGGTCAAAACAATAAACTCCAGGTCAGTCATGGGACTGGTGTGAGAACTAAAACAGTTATCAATCTTTATTTTTAAAGTTAGGTAAATCAAGGGACCACGCCATATAACACGGAACGGGTTTCCTCCCAATAATACCAGTGCATAAAACAAATAGCGCAATGCTAAATAAAGAAAAATGAAGCTATTATAAGACCCAGGTCCTATCACACAATGCAACGCCAGCCGGGGGATTGGGTTTTCCCTTATAACAGCCAAAGAATGCTTGATATGTTTTAAAACAAATCATTTGATACTATTATAAGTGCATAGTGTATAAAACAACTTCAAATCATAAATATCAATCATAGGCGGCATGGGTACCATATATCACGTTGCCAATACTAGGCTCTACAAATAAAACCGCAGATGTCACGTATTTGGAAATTGGATTTCCATCTATGAACCGAGGCAAAAGATAGTCCTCAACCGATTCGAGACTCTCTAGCCCGAGCCTCAGGAACAGCCGCAACTGCCCCTTGGATCATCGGGGCCGGTCCACCGATGTGGATTATAATGCCTGAACAATACGTCTCCCCGCCCTATGGGGTGTAAATGAGCCAACTAAATGACTCCATCGGACCCGGATCGTCCGATCAAACCGAGGCACCTCGTAACAGCAACAGCCACATAAGTCAAACTCGTCAGGGCATGTAAAACCACTGACGCCACTTCTAACTAAAAAGAAAAGCATGCCCTCCCTGAGGTCCGTCTTCCGTTTTTGGTTCATACCGGGTGTGAAACTCGCGAAGTAAACGTTTCGCAAAGCTACGCCACAAAGGCCATGCTTTGATCATCAACCACAAGACTTTGCTTTTCAACAGAATCCTTGATCATTTGCCACTTAGGCATGCCACACAGGCAATTCACCCTATGCGTTTGATATCCATCAGTATATAACCCCTGAGCTCGTATGTCTCAGAGAAGGGCGTTAGGCAAGAGAATAAATTCTCCGCCGCCAAACAGATATATATTTAATAGAAATCAATAACACAGACTAAAATCCAATGTAAGACACACAGTCCATTTACAAGTTCGTTCTGGGTCTAAACGAAACCGGAGGCACCTAGTACCACGCATATCCATCGATCTCCAAGTACGTCTGGATGATCACCAACTGTTTCCATCTTCTTGGGTGTACAGCCCAATCAAGATCATCGGTAATTATCCAAACGACGTGAAGACCTCCGGTCTTCGACCATCGTCTTCATCTTCGACTTATCGTCGTATCAGTTATTCAGAATGGGATAAACCCGGTCTTTCTGAATAACTCGCGTATATAATAAATACGTGTTACACAGACACAACATACGCCTCATTCCAATTCATCAGTCACTAACCGTAAATTAATCAAGAGAATAATTCCCCAAATATTAACCCCGAAGGCCGAAACCAACATCAAATCAATATCCAGAAAACCATTCTGCTTAGCTAACCGACAGTTAGTTTCTAAATTTCACATTCATAGGGAAAGGTTCCCATTAATTTTATCAAAGATAAATCATTAAAATTTATTCTTTAATCTATTTTTGAATATCAATTCAAACTAGTCGGGATTAACGAACCTTACCGAAGTAATCATTTGTTTTAATTTCCCAATCCCAACCTATTCATCCCATGAAGTAAAACTGGTAATACGTCATATCTAACACCACGGTGTTATCGGTAAATTCAATTACCATTTCACGTTCAAATCTAATTAATGATTTAACTATCGCCTGGAGCAAAACTGGTGATACTCCATTCTCGATCTTTTCAATCTAATTAAAGATTCATTAAAACTCCACTTAGTTTTAATCTGTGACTGGGTTAAAGAATCAGTGTCATTTAAAACACGGTTCACGATAAACCCAAGATCACATTTCATTCATTATCGGGTTAAAGAACAAGTGTTATTTAAAACTCTGTTCACGATAAATCCAAAAATCAATATCAATTCAATTCCAATTAAATATTATTTAATTGGTACACTTCATTAAATCTAAATAAAAAGATTTAATCCTTTCTCAACTGGGTTCAAAAACAGTGTTAGTCAAGACACCATTCACGACAAACCCAAATCACATTTGATATAAAATATAAGGCTCTGAATAGAAAATATATCGGCTTATATTCAATATCAAATTCTACGACCAACAGATATCGTATTGGAAATAACGATATAAATATATCTTTCAAATTCCCATAGCCATATCTGTATCATCACGAAATCCAACATCAAAATATTCCGAAGACAATTTCGATTCAAATCCATTCCAGTTCAATTATTGGAAATTCTGGTTACTTTTAAAACCTTTTTCAAATTCAATTTATTTATTTAAAAATAAATAGAATTATAATTCTAGTTCAAAACTAGTTCATTTCGATAAAAAACTATTTTTATCTTTTCAAATATGGATTTTTTCATCCCAATTTTTCCCAAATCATTTCTTATGATTTCACACAAATTATTACTATTTTTAATAATTTTATCAAGGCCCGTACAGTCGATTTCCATTAACGGCCATCGAACTGCACTTACAACGACCTTTTCCAAATTTGATTTGGACGTATCTCCAAATCCAACCGTTAGATTTCAAATTTCTAATAGTCGTTAAAAAGCTCTTTTCGATACGAACCCAACGGTTCAGGTTTTAGGAGAATCCGACGGTCGGATCTCCCGTAATATCCGTTCGAAGTCAATGGTCGAAATTCGCGAACTGCCGCGGAGCGGCGTGTTCTATTCAGGCCATTATACTATATATATATATATACAATATATATAATATATACTTCGTCGATCTCAATTCAATACGTGCTTTATAAATCGTTTTCAATTCATTTTCAAAACGGTTTCAACTTCATATTCAATTTCAAATCTAAATTGAATATTCCAATATAAATTCGTTTTAAATTCATTTCAAATCGATTTCAATTCAATTTCAATTCGAATTCATTTCTATTCAATTTCAATTCGAATTCATTTCTATTTAATTTCAATTCGAATTCATTTCTATCGAAAAATCAGATTTTGAAATCACTTTCGATATTCATTGTAAAATGAATAAAATCGATATAAATATCGTTCACGTCAAAATGGCGTCAATCTAATCAATTCGGCTTCATATATTCCTATTTTCAAATATTCTATTTCAAATATTTCTATTTCAAATATTTCTATATCTAAACTGGAATGAGGCCTAATCAATTACCATATAATGTTAATTATATGGATTTTCTACAACACATGTATTGTAACACCCCGTGTATTCTATAGCTGTGAAATTAACAAATTAAAGTATAATTAATTCGAAATCAAAGAACTAAGGGAAACAGGTTACGCCATTGCGTTCTTCTTGAAATTCTGCTTGAGATAGAGTCTGAGTTTGCGTAAATTGGACTCCGTATGAAAAAGATATCCTTAAATTAAAAATTGCAGCAAAACATGGAAAAAGAGGAATGAGAAAAGAATAATGTTTAGCATTGTTCTAACTTTTGTAAGCAAAAGACTTAGTAGCTCATTTGGTTGGAACACATGACTTGCATACAAGAGGTACAGAGTTCGATCCCCGCCAGCGCCTTATTTTTGTTTTAGGGGAATGGCTTAAAATAGCCTAGTGTGAATGCAGTTCAAAAAGTGGTTTAGTGTGAAAATGGGTAATTGGGAAGATAGATAAAAAGAAAAAAAAAGAAATATATATATATATATATATATACATATACGTATACATACATATATATATATATGACATGTACGTATCATGAGGCGTATGTTGCGCATTTTTGCCTGCCAAGAATTGTTTTTTTTATAAGTGGCCTTCTCTAATTGGATTCATGACAAATTAAAGGAAAGAAATATTTAACATATTCGTACATATGTGCATTTATGTCATAAACATACAAATTAAATAAAGATGTGTGGATGCAAGCAGTGAAAAGAAAGGTTTATGCATAATATTTGTATGCAGTAAATGGGGATTTTCAAAGAGGAAGAATATGAATAGGTTAGACTTAATTTTCTATTAATAGGAATGTCATTTATAAACCTGCAATTGACATCAGTGTGGCACTGAATAAGAAAAATATGGTATGTGATATTATTTTGTGAACATAACATGCAAGCATATTAATATGACGAATATTTATCTGGCATTTAATTTAAAGATATGTCAATAGGGCATTGATTTGAAAACATGCTATTAACATTTATCTGTACATGTTAATTTGAGAAATATATAAATATGTTGAGAAATATATAAATATGCTAATTTACAATGAAAAGGATACATTAATATTGTCATTCTTGTTAATTGACATGTATATATGAATAATTAATGTATACGGTAAAAGGAAAGATGTATCTATTAAATACGCATTTATGTTTGATGGATTGGCAATAAATAATGAATGTTGATAATGTACATTAAGGGAGTAATTATGGCATAAGTGTGTTAGGAATTATTTATATATAGAATTTGTCCTAAATGAGAAATGTGTACATTGTAGGAAATATATATATATGCTAAAACATGGAATTGCATGTAATTGGCCTCTTTTGAAATTGATGGCCTTGATTTACCCTAGCATCATCGGACGGCTCAAATTAACTTGCAACTCTATAAAAATGACCCTAGACTCTACCTAGGTTTCTTACACAATTCTCTAGCCTCCATTGCTCTCTTCTTCTAATAAAAATAAAAATAAAAATGGCGTCGCTGCTCTGCTGGAATTAAAACTAGAAGATAATCAACATCAACCTAAGCAACTCAATTCAAACTAGAGATTAAAGTTTTTGCAAAGATTCTACAACAAGTTAAAGTTCTTTCTTTAATCCAATCAAGGCAAGTACAGTTATTCTCCGCTATAAACGTTAATTATAATTTTGATATGCATTTAAATCTGAGTTTGAGGTTGTATTCTCTTCTGTTAGATCTGTTTTCTGTGACTGTTCTATATTCCTTTCTTCTTTTCTGTTTCTATAGCCAGGCTACCACGAGCCTGTGCCTAATCTCATAAGAGATGAATGTATGAACGCAAGTTTTGGGATGAATGATGAGAAATTTGACAAAACCAAATTGAATGTATGACTTTAGGACTGAGGCATAAAATATATTGGACATATGACTTGGGATTGGATGCATAAATTTGACTATGAACATAAAATTTATGCATGTTGTATGCATAGTTATGTTGTAATTTAGACCTGTAATTAATTAGAAAAAAATAAGCATATGTTATAAACTAGTTTTAGACCTATGCATATTTTGTGATAAAAGAAGAAGAGGAACCACTGTAAAGATTACATATGATTTGAGGCTTTGGACAAAATGCATATAAAAAGGCAAGATCTGATTTTTAGAGGATATGGTTTAAAGATTTATATTATTGGGGATAGTTTGCATAATGATTCATGACATGAAAAGAAGGAAGATATGGAAACTTAAGATTTACTTTAATTAGGATATCTATTATTGTAATTACACCTAAATAGGGATTTTTGGATATATGACATGCATTGAAATTAATGGTTATATTTGGTATAATTTATATGTGAATCTGCTGTAAAATGCTAGTTTAACAAAAATTGGAACATATGTTATATGGCAAATTATGTCCATATTCTGCGAGTATATGTTGTGAATCATGACAATTATGTAGGCATATGAATTTAGGCTAATTTATGACTAGGCAAGGCATGTAAATAGAACCTTTGGAAATATTAAATTTGCTAAATCTGCTAATTTGCCAAGTTGCCTAAACTGCTAGTTTTGTTATATTGCCTAGACTGCTAATTAGATTGAAATGCCTAATCTGTTAAATTTGTCGGTTGAAATGCCTAACCTGTTATATGCAAAATTCTGCTAAGTTGCTAAATCTGTAAAATCCGTTAATTCATATAAAATCTGTTATCTGCTATGTTGATATAATCATTCTGTTATTGATATAATCTGAATTGGCATATATATTGGACGTGCGCATAAACGGTAAATAATTAATTAATTGGCCGCAAAGATGAACATGGCTAACTCGAGGTTAGAATGAGTTTGTGGCGTAAATCTGCCCGGAACCGCCCGGCACATCCAGTGGCCGCAAATAATAGGTTCTAATGTGAGAAGTTAGTCATAACATGCGTAAGACACGAGGTTAGGTCTGGCTTGTGGCAGAAGTCTACCCGGAACCGCCCGGCATATCCAGCGGCCACAAGCTACCGACCTAATGTGAGAGGTCTGTGCATTAATAATTAATTAATGCAAATCTAAGATAAGAATGACGTCTAAAACGTATTGGGGAAAATAGGGTTAAACCAATGGGGTTAATAGATGTAGTAAAACCCGTCCATGAATCTGTAGGCCCAATACAAAGTTAGACAAATCTGAAAAGTCTGTACATCTGACCCGTTAGTCTGAAAACTTGTTAACTAAATTTGTGAATTAGTAAATCTGAATTCTGTATGTCTGAACTTGTAAACAAGTTAATCTGAAATCTGTTAGTCTGGGGACACAAGGTTAGGAGGGGAATTACTTGTGTCATCTGTTGTTTGGGACCCATATTAGTCAGTAACCCTTTCAGGTATCAAAACTTTGACCCAACAGTAGGTAGGGTCCGGGCACGCTTACTGAACTAATTATAAGTGGTTCATTCTGATAATGGCGAGGGGTGTTGATGGTGCGTTCCAACCGGGTCATGTGCGTGCATGGATCCCGGTCTGCCTCTGAGGATGTAAGACGCCGTGACATCTGTAAATAGGTCTGTGCCAATTGGTTGTCACTTTAGGGAGTGATACACCCTACTGTGGGGCCGACACAGGATATTTATGTATTAGGGAGCCGATCGCTTAGGGTAGGGTTTTAGGGTACGATTAGTTCTGTCTGTTTCTGTTGGTACCGTCTGTTTCTGTTGGGTGGTAACATCTGTCTGTTTCTGTGTGGTACCGTCTGTTCGGGTGGTAAAGGCCCATTACTAGTGTACACCTAATTCCACATTCTGTTTCCATAGGGATAAATCTGTTTCTTCTTCTGTCTGTTTCTGATCGGGTAGTAAAGACCCATTATTAGCATTCTGTTTCTGTTAAAGTATTCTGTACCCGTTCCTGCTTCAATTTAGACATTAGGGTGACACCTAATTCTGTTATACTAGTATTAGTGCAGGGAAGTGTAAAACAATAGTTTATATCATTCTGTTTTTTTCTGTTATATCTGCTACACCTGTTATAGTTATCTCACATCCAGTTTTATGTTCATATCATATTATTATTATCTGTTCATATGCTGAAAATCACTGGACTTGCCAGACTTTTTGTCTGACCCTTGTTGTTTCGCCTTCTTTCTTCCGTTCCCCCCCCCCAGGTTATCCAAGGAGGGAAATACTTTAGCTTGATCCGGATTTCTCTTTGCTTGAAGTGCTTAAAGTATGGCTTGGCTCTGTATAGCTTCCGTTCCATGGGGATTATGATTTTAAACTATGCATTTTGAAGGCTTTTGTACAAGACTGATATTTTGTACTTGAATTCTGAAATTGAAAGGATGTAACCATACTAATTTCTGTTTCCGCTGTAATAAAGTTAAAAAATTTCAAGTACTGTTTTATCTGTCTTGTAAGTTTCTGTTCTGTTTACTAAAATGCTCCACCAAAGTTAAGGCATTCCCTTTGTGAGTGACCTTAACGGAGGTGGGGTGTTACACTTGGTATCAGAGCAAAAGGTTACCGGATTTCATAAAGAATTTTTGAAAACTATTTTCAAAAAGGTTTTGAAAAGGAAGTATTTTCAAAAGTAAAGCTTATTTTGAAAAACATAGTCCCCTAAGCCATATATCTATCTTTTGATCCTCTGCTTGAATCCTTGTTTCCTTCTTTCTTGAGTCTCTGGGGCTCCCGGTTTTCTGGGAGGTAACCTCATCGAAGGGCAAAGTAGTGCCCGACTTCCATCAATAGCTGTAGTAGTTTCACCTGCGGCTAGTTTTCTTTAGAGCTTTGAAGGATTTTTCCGGGCGATGGAGGCAACTTTCGAGGGATTGGTCAGCATGTTACACAAGGATAGTAAAGATGAGAATGATGAGGTTTGGCTAAGGAGCACAACCCAAAGGTGAGAAACTCATATAGACTTAGTTCACAATGGAGGCAAAAGGGAAACACAAAAGAAGGAAGGAAAGTTTGAAGATAAGGAGGAGGAAAGTGTTTTACTTATGGAAGCTCGACTCATCTGAATAAGGATTACCGAAAGAGGAAGGGGAGGGCGCTTGCTTCAACTGTGGGGAGATGGGACACTTCACTAGGGACTGCCCGAAGAGACGAGGACAAGGAGGGCAGGCGAACACTCTTGAGGCTAGTGGCTAGGATAGAAATAGGAAAATTTCTATAGTAGGTTTAATTTCTTTATCTGATTATGGAGTTAAGACTTTTTCTGATTCTGGTATTTTGATTTTGTAATCGATACTCTGCACTTTAATACTAGTATTATTTCTGAATTCCGCTGTAGACTCAGACCCATAAGGGTTATGGATCATCTGTTTGGGACTGTGGTTTGAGGGATATCTGTGTTAGGCGTCAAGTATGACGCATACATTCTGAGTTTTCGTGGGGTATCAATTTGATGTTGGTTCCGGTCTTTGGGGCCGATACTTAGGACCCATGTCTAATGGGAACCAAATTTTCGTTCTATCTGTACTCGCTTCCATCATTCGAATGTATCCTATCGATCGAATATTTGAACTTTAGGTAGAAACTAATGGGTGTAAACATGTGTTTGAGACATGTTATGTTTGATGGTTGCAAGTGGATGCAAGTGGTTGCTAGTGGTTGCTCGTGGATGCATATACACACACTAGGCACTAGATTGGCTCGAAAGCACTCTCATACTGCATATGGATGTGTGAGCATTTTTAAATTTTTATGGATGCAAAATGGTCGAATCAGCATATGGATGTTGCATATGAATGAGCAGTTGTGCACTCATATAGAAATGATATGTCTCAAGTAGGAAAATTTGCATACATATTGGACTCATGGCACTAACATGATTTGCATTAAGGAGGTCGACTGAATCAGTGGGCCGCCTGATTTTGCATTAGATACGGACATGAACACACACTATGCATTTAAACATGAAAGCATTAGAAGTCTATAAGGACAATGGATGCTTGTGGATGATGGTTGAGTAGATGGGTGATTGGATGGTAGGACACATTCTTCTTAACTTGAAGATTTCGGGGACGAAATCCTTTTAAGTGGGGGAGAATGTAACACCCCGTGTATTCTATAGCTGTGAAATTAACAAATTAAAGTATAATTAATTCGAAATCAAAGAACTAAGGGAAACAGGTTACGCCATTGCGTTCTTCTTGAAATTCTGCTTGAGATAGAGTCTGAGTTTGCGTAAATTGGACTCCGTATGAAAAAGATATCCTTAAATTAAAAATTGCAGCAAAACATGGAAAAAGAGGAATGAGAAAAGAATAATGTTTAGCATTGTTCTAACTTTTGTAAGCAAAAGACTTAGTAGCTCATTTGGTTGGAACACATGACTTGCATACAAGAGGTACAGAGTTCGATCCCCGCCAGCGCCTTATTTTTGTTTTAGGGGAATGGCTTAAAATAGCCTAGTGTGAATGCAGTTCAAAAAGTGGTTTAGTGTGAAAATGGGTAATTGGGAAGATAGATAAAAAGAAAAAAAAAGAAATATATATATATATATATACATATACGTATACATACATATATATATATATGACATGTACGTATCATGAGGCGTATGTTGCGCATTTTTGCCTGCCAAGAATTGTTTTTTTTATAAGTGGCCTTCTCTAATTGGATTCATGACAAATTAAAGGAAAGAAATATTTAACATATTCGTACATATGTGCATTTATGTCATAAACATACAAATTAAATAAAGATGTGTGGATGCAAGCAGTGAAAAGAAAGGTTTATGCATAATATTTGTATGCAGTAAATGGGGATTTTCAAAGAGGAAGAATATGAATAGGTTAGACTTAATTTTCTATTAATAGGAATGTCATTTATAAACCTGCAATTGACATCAATGTGGCACTGAATAAGAAAAATATGGTATGTGATATTATTTTGTGAACATAACATGCAAGCATATTAATATAACGAATATTTATCTGGCATTTAATTTAAAGATATGTCAATAGGGCATTGATTTGAAAACATGCTATTAACATTTATCTGTACATGTTAATTTGAGAAATATATAAATATGTTGAGAAATATATAAATATGCTAATTTACAATGAAAAGGATACATTAATATTGTCATTCTTGTTAATTGACATGTATATATGAATAATTAATGTATACGGTAAAAGGAAAGATGTATCTATTAAATACGCATTTATGTTTGATGGATTGGCAATAAATAATGAATGTTGATAATGTACATTAAGGGAGTAATTATGGCATAAGTGTGTTAGGAATTATTTATATATAGAATTTGTCCTAAATGAGAAATGTGTACATTGTAGGAAATATATATATATGCTAAAACATGGAATTGCATGTAATTGGCCTCTTTTGAAATTGATGGCCTTGATTTACCCTAGCATCATCGGACGGCTCAAATTAACTTGCAACTCTATAAAAATGACCCTAGACTCTACCTAGGTTTCTTACACAATTCTCTAGCCTCCATTGCTCTCTTCTTCTAATAAAAATAAAAATAAAAATGGCGTCGCTGCTCTGCTGGAATTAAAACTAGAAGATAATCAACATCAACCTAAGCAACTCAATTCAAACTAGAGATTAAAGTTTCTGCAAAGATTCTACAACAAGTTAAAGTTCTTTCTTTAATCCAATCAAGGCAAGTACAGTTATTCTCCGCTATAAACGTTAATTATAATTTTGATATGCATTTAAATCTGAGTTTGAGGTTGTATTCTCTTCTGTTAGATCTGTTTTCTGTGACTGTTCTATATTCCTTTCTTCTTTTCTGTTTCTATAGCCAGGCTACCACGAGCCTGTGCTTAATCTCATAAGAGATGAACGTATGAACGCAAGTTTTGGGATGAATGATGAGAAATTTGACAAAACCAAATTGAATGTATGACTTTAGGACTGAGGCATAAAATATATTGGACATATGACTTGGGATTGGATGCATAAATTTGACTATGAACATAAAATTTATGCATGTTGTATGCATAGTTATGTTGTAATTTAGACCTGTAATTAATTAGAAAAAAATAAGCATATGTTATAAACTAGTTTTAGACCTATGCATATTTTGTGATAAAAGAAGAAGAGGAACCACTGTAAAGATTACATATGATTTGAGGCTTTGGACAAAATGCATATAAAAAGGCAAGATCTGATTTTTAGAGGATATGGTTTAAAGATTTATATTATTGGGGATAGTTTGCATAATGATTCATGACATGAAAAGAAGGAAGATATGGAAACTTAAGATTTACTTTAATTAGGATATCTATTATTGTAATTACACCTAAATAGGGATTTTTGGATATATGACATGCATTGAAATTAATGGTTATATTTGGTATAATTTATATGTGAATCTGCTGTAAAATGCTAGTTTAACAAAAATTGGAACATATGTTATATGGCAAATTATGTCCATATTCTGCGAGTATATGTTGTGAATCATGACAATTATGTAGGCATATGAATTTAGGCTAATTTATGACTAGGCAAGGCATGTAAATAGAACCTTTGGAAATATTAAATTTGCTAAATCTGCTAATTTGCCAAGTTGCCTAAACTGCTAGTTTTGTTATATTGCCTAGACTGCTAATTAGATTGAAATGCCTAATCTGTTAAATTTGTCGGTTGAAATGCCTAACCTGTTATATGCAAAATTCTGCTAAGTTGCTAAATCTGTAAAATCCGTTAATTCATATAAAATCTGTTATCTGCTATGTTGATATAATCATTCTGTTATTGATATAATCTGAATTGGCATATATATTGGACGTGCGCATAAACGGTAAATAATTAATTAATTGGCCGCAAAGATGAACATGGCTAACTCGAGGTTAGAATGAGTTTGCGGCGTAAATCTGCCCGGAACCGCCCGGCACATCCAGTGGCCGCAAATAATAGGTTCTAATGTGAGAAGTTAGTCATAACATGCGTAAGACACGAGGTTAGGTCTGGCTTGTGGCAGAAGTCTGCCCGGAACCGCCCGGCATATCCAGCGGCCACAAGCTACCGACCTAATGTGAGAGGTCTGTGCATTAATAATTAATTAATGCAAATCTAAAATAAGAATGACGTCTAAAACGTATTGGGGAAAATAGGGTTAAACCAATGGGGTTAATAGATGTAGTAAAACCCGTCCATGAATCTGTAGGCCCAATACAAAGTTAGACAAATCTGAAAAGTCTGTACATCTGACCCGTTAGTCTGAAAACTTGTTAACTAAATTTGTGAATTAGTAAATCTGAATTCTGTATGTCTGAACTTGTAAACAAGTTAATCTGAAATCTGTTAGTCTGGGGACACAAGGTTAGGAGGGGAATTACTTGTGTCATCTGTTGTTTGGGACCCATATTAGTCAGTAACCCTTTCTGGTATCAAAACTTTGACCCAACAGTAGGTAGGGTCCGGGCACGCTTACTGAACTAATTATAAGTGGTTCATTCTGATAATGGCGAGGGGTGTTGATGGTGCGTTCCAACCGGGTCATGTGCGTGCATGGATCCCGGTCTGCCTCTGAGGATGTAAGACGCCGTGACATCTGTAAATAGGTCTGTGCCAATTGGTTGTCACTTTAGGGAGTGATACACCCTACTGTGGGGCCGACATAGGATATTTATGTATTAGGGAGCCGATCGCTTAGGGTAGGGTTTTAGGGTACGCTTAGTTCTGTCTGTTTCTGTTGGTACCGTCTGTTTCTGTTGGGTGGTAACATCTGTCTGTTTCTGTGTGGTACCGTCTGTTCGGGTGGTAAAGGCCCATTACTAGTGTACACCTAATTCCACATTCTGTTTCCATAGGGATAAATCTGTTTCTTCTTCTGTCTGTTTCTGATCGGGTAGTAAAGACCCATTATTAGCATTCTGTTTCTGTTAAAGTATTCTGTACCCGTTCCTGCTTCAATTTAGACATTAGGGTGACACCTAATTCTGTTATACTAGTATTAGTGCAGGGAAGTGTAAAACAATAGTTTATATCATTCTGTTTTTTCTGTTATATCTGCTACACCTGTTATAGTTATTTCACATCCAGTTTTATGTTCATATCATATTATTATTATCTGTTCATATGCTGAAAATCACTGGACTTGCCAGACTTTTTGTCTGACCCTTGTTGTTTCGCCTTCTTTCTTCCGTTCCCCCCCCCCCAGGTTATCCAAGGAGGGAAATACTTTAGCTTGATCCGGATTTCTCTTTGCTTGAAGTGCTTAAAGTATGGCTTGGCTCTGTATAGCTTCCGTTCCATGGGGATTATGATTTTAAACTATGCATTTTGAAGGCTTTTGTACAAGACTGATATTTTGTACTTGAATTCTGAAATTGAAAGGATGTAACCATACTAATTTCTGTTTCCGCTGTAATAAAGTTAAAAATTTTCAAGTACTGTTTTATCTGTCTTGTAAGTTTCTATTCTGTTTACTAAAATGCTCCACCAAAGTTAAGGCATTCCCTTTGTGAGTGACCTTAACGGAGGTGGGGTGTTACATGTATACAATAACAACGATGAATAATCAACCATCATCCAAAGTGCATTCTACACTGTATAAGCATTGAATATAATTATTTAACGCTTATAACAGTCTGTCCATCAATCGATCGATATACAACTAATTATTGGGATTAGTGTATGTCATATATCATCCCAATACCCGTGTGGGGTTTCAAACAATCCAACACAGATTTTATTTGTGCAGTTGGGCGATGTGTAAAATTTATCATCCCAATCAATATCAGTTAAATGTGTGTATATAAACAAATCGACCGATTTGTTTATAAATATTTATTTATTCACATTCACATTAAAAATTATATTTTTAATGATAAAGTATTTTTAACTATATAAATATTTTATTTCCTTTCAACACAAGAATATTTTATTATCAATTTCACATCAACATCACAAACAAATTTTCACAACATATCAATCAAACAAACAAGCCATCCACGGTCTGTGGATGACGGGTGTCGGGTGCTACTAAGCACCGTCTGCATCCTAGCATATATATATATAACTAGAAAAAGGAAATTTGAGTGAGAAGTTCTCACAGAATTGCTAATCCATCGCCATGACTCTTCTTGGGTAGAAATCTTCGTCGTTCTTGCCTCTTGTCACTTTCTTTGCCCGTATTCTCTACATATATAAAATCACATTTTTACTTCGCTATTCAATATATAAAAATCGAATTTTTACTTTGCTATTCAATATATAAAAATCAAATTTTTTACTTCGCTATTCAATATATAAAAATTGAATTTTTACTTCGCTATTCAATATATAAAAATCGAATTTTTACTTCGCTATTCAATATATAAAAATCGAATTTTTACTCGTTCTTCATATATATAAATATCGTCTTTCACTATATAAAAATATCGTCTTTCACTGTAAATTATATTTTTATATTGCTCTTCTCCAAATAAAGATTATATTTTTATAATCTTTCTTTAAATAAAAATTACATTTCTATAATCTTTACTTTATAAAATTCATATTTTTAAAGTGCTTCTTATATAAAAATTATATTTTTAATACTCTAAATATATAAAAACTGAATTTTTAATACTTTAAATATATAAAAACTGAATTTTTAAATTGAATAAGAGGGAGAAACTCACTAGGGGTGCACGGGGGAGGAGGAGGTTGTCGGAGCAGTGGCGCGTGAGGTGGTTTGTCTCGCCGGAGCAGTGGTGAGGCATCCAAGGCGGCAGAATTTCCCACATGCGCGGCGGAGGGTGGTTGAACTCGCTGGCGGCGGGTCTGGGGATGGAGCTCGCGAGGTAATAGTGGCGCAGGTGGCTCGGGGGGGGGGGGGTTTAAGGGTGGTGGCGGCGAACCCTTGGGTGCGGCTAGGGTTAAACGGGGGTTCGATTTTCTAGGGTTGGCCGCTGGAGCGAGTAAGGGAGAGGGAGGAGTAGATCGGGAAGGAGGTGGAGTACGGGGGAGGGGGTGGCGCGACGCTGTCTGTGGCGGGTGGAGGAAGACGTCGTAGGTTTTGACGAGGGAGGCACAACTTTTTTTTTGACTAAATTCTGACCTAATTCGGATACTAACGGGGAGAGAGAGAATATAAGGGTGAGGTTAGGTTTTAGTTTATTTAATTATTAATTTAATTTCCACCAAGCGTTGACTTTTCATCCGAACAACGAATCGAGCCCAACGACTGTCATCCCTAGCGTATTACCCCCATTCCGAATACAATGGGATACGTTGCGTTAGCCAATTCGACTGTTTGAATCAGTTTCCGTTGAATTTAAAGTATAAATCTTTATATATTCAATTCTAACGCACATTTTAATTTACCGGGGCCACATACTAACTCTATAAATTCCATAAAAATATTTTCTAGCTTCGTATTGACGATACGGTCCTAACAAAACTAATTTCGTCGAATTCTGAGACCGTTGGAAAAATGTCCAATTTCCAGTCGAATAAAATCAACTGAAACTGGTCAAACGCGTTTTCCTTTGCCACGCTCACATATTGATTCGAAAAATTATGAAATATTAAACCTAGCAATAATTTGACACCACGGAACCAACAAAAGTGGTTTCGTCGAAATCCGAGGTCATTTGCAAAAATTTCATTTTTAAGGGCCTGAATTCTATAGCGACTATTCAGAATTTTCAACTGGACATATCTTTTCATCCCCGCTATGAAATTTCAATTTTTTGGATTCGTTGGAAAGATATTCTCAATTAGATTCTATTATTTTTGGTTTCACTAAAATCCGGTTTATTTTGCACCCGGTACATTCATTTGAAGTTTGAAATTGAATTATCGAACTACAGCGCCATTTTCAATTCCTTTTATAAATATAAATAAATATTTATATTCTATCGATGAACTATATAATATATACGATTGAATTTTATTCAAGGTAAATTTTCTCGTCGATATTATTTAAAATAATCTATTTTAAATAATCAAAATTTGCTAAAATTGCCATTTTTAAAATTTTAAACTGGCCCAGATTTCCGGGTTGTTACAATCTCCCCCACTTAAAACTTTACGTCCCCGAAAAGGAACAAAGTCGAAAGTGGTTTGATTAATCAATGCTACGTTCAGTCTGGCTTCCATTCTCCAACTTTTCAGTTTCTGAGAATTTTCCAACTCTTCAAAAATTTGGCTAACACCCTAAATTTTCGAAAAATTTCGCCATAACCTCCCCTGCACCGGGAGCCACGTGAAAATCCTGAAATTGCCATATAGGCCTTCTGATCTCAAAAAGAAAAAGAAAAAGCCAAGCGGCTAGCCAATCGGCTCATAAAATCATCATCACCCAAACAAAACAGTAAATTGTAGTAAACAGGTACCTATTTTTCGGGCAAACAAATTTTATTCTTCGGCTCTAGCCTCCTTGCTATGACCTGTTCAATGTAAGTACAAGTATATGCAAGCAAATGCGACTAATTTTCAATATAACTCAATATTTGATTCAATTTGGTTAAAGGTTCAACATCTAATTATTCAAACAATAATCAAACAACACAATCAGCAATCAATTAGTGCATTATTATTTCAAATTCATAACTTTGATATATAGTCAAAAATCAGATTTTTAATGCAAAATCACAACAATAAGCCCTATCTAATTTTGGTTCTCATACCAGTCAATAGGAGATATATAAATATCACACCTTCGACACTCGAACACTAATTCTGATGATGTAGATACAATCATCAGAATCATCTTCGGGCGACTAGAGTGTGAATCTATATCCATCCAGTATATTAAAATTTCAAATACACGTTTGCAAGGTGTATATGCAAAATCTTTATATATTGGACTGTCCAAATCAATATAAACTAAATAATCAAATACAAATAATTGATTTTAAATTTTCAAAACAAAATTGGTTTTCATTTTTATTTTAAAAATTTACTCTTCACACTCGTTCTAGGATACTACTGATCCTATCTCTAACGACTCATTCCCATTGGATATTACTAATCCAATTATATAATGAATTCTTTCATATGGTTCTAATGTGTCATGTTCTCTGCTTTGTAAACCAAAGCTCTGATACCAAATGTGACGAAAAGGAATTTCGCTCGATCCGAATCGGTCGCTAAATCGATTTAGACCGTTCGAAACGCCTGATCGTTTGAGAACACGACAAAATAGAACGCAGACGGAAGAACATTTCATTGTATATTACAACAATGCATCAGATTACAAGAATATACAGAGTATAAATGAATATTACACAAAAATATCAGAGATTTAAATTACATTTAAATACATCGCAGCGGAAAATAATACAATACACAACTGAAGGAGATATACGGACACAAATCTTTCCGGATATCATTCCAGCTGTAAACCAGGATCCTGTGAATATAAATCTGCAAAACCAAAACTACTATCTGCCCGTGTGGAAAATAGGGGCACCCAGAGTTTAGGTCAAAACAATAAACTCCAGGTCAGTCATGGGACTGGTGTGAGAACTAAAACAGTTATTAATCTTTATTTTTAAAGTTAGGTAAATCAAGGGACCACGCCGTATAACACGGAACGGGTTTCCTCCTAAGAATACCAGTGCATAAAACAAACAGCGCAATGCTAAATAAAGAAAAATGAAGCTATTATAAGACACAGGTCCTATCACAGAATGCACCGCAAGCCGCGGGATATGGTTTTCCCTTATTACAGCCAAAGAATGCTTGATACGTTTTAAAACAAATCATTTGATACTATTTTAAGTGCATAGTGTATAAAACAACTTCAAATCATAAATATCAATCATAGGCGGCATGGGTACCATATATCATGTCGCAAATAGTAGGCTCTACACATAAAACCGCAGATGTAATGTATTTGGAAATTGGATTTCCATCTATGAAACGAGGCAAAAGATAGTCCTCAACCGATTCGAGACTCTCTAGCCCGAGCCTCAGGAACAGCCGCAACTGCCCCTTGGATCGTCAGGGTCGGTCCACCGATGTGGATTATAATGCCTGAACAATACGTCTCCCTGCCCTATGGAGCGTAAATGAGCCAACTAAATGACTCCATCGGACCCGGATCGTCCGATCAAACCGAGGCGCCTCGTAACAGTAACAACCACATAAGTCAAATTCGTCAGGGCGTGTAAAACCACTGACGCCACTTCTAACTAGAAAGAAACGCATGCCCTCCCTGAGGTCCGTCTCCCGTTTTTGGTTCATACCGGGTGTGAAACTCGCGAAGTAAACGTTACACAAAGCTACGCCACAAAGGCCATGCGTTGATCATCAACCACAAGACTTTGCTTTTCAATATAAGCCTTGATCATTTGCCACACAGGCAATTCACCCTATGCGTTTGATATCCATCAGTATATAACCCCTGAGCTCGTATGTCTCTGAGAAGGGCGTTAAGCAAGATAATAAATTCTCCGCCGCCAAACAGATATATATTTATTAGAAATCAATCACACAGACTAAAATCCAATGTAAGACACACAGTCCATTTACAAGTCTGTTCTGGGTCTGAACGAAACCAGAGGCACCTAGTACCCCGCATATCCATCGATCTCCAAGTACGTCTGGACGATCACCAACTGTTTCCATCTTCTTGGGTGTACAGCCCAATCAAGATCATCAGTAATTATCCAAACGACGTGAAGACCTCCGGTCTTCGACCCTCGTCTTCATCTTCGACTTATCGTCGTATCAGTTATTCAGAATAGGATAAACCCGGTCTTTCTGAATAACTCGCATATATAATAAATACGTGTTACACAGACACAATATACGCCTCATTCCAATTCATTAGTCACTAACCGTAAATTAATCAAGAGAATAATTCCCCAAATATTAACCCCGAAGGCCGAAACCAACATCAAATCAATAACCAGAAAACCATTCTGCTTAGCTAACCGACAGTTAGTTTCTAAATTTCACATTCATAGGGAAAGGTTCCCACTAATTTTATCAAAGATAAATCATTAAAATTTATTCTTTAATCTACTTTTGAATATCAATTCAAACTAGTCGAGATTAACGAACCTTACCGAAGTAATCATTTGTTTTAATTTCCCAATCCCAACCTATTCATCCCATGAAGTAAAACTGGTAATACTTCATATCTAACACCACGGTGTTATCGGTAAATTCAATTACCATTTCACGTTCAAATCTAATTAATGATTTAACTATCACCTGAAGCAAAACTGGTGATACTCCATTCTCGATCTTTTCAATCTAATTAAAGATTCATTAAAACTCCACTTAGTTTTAATCTGTGACTGGGTTAAAGAATCAGTGTCATTTAAAACACGGTTCACGATAAACCCAAGATCACATTTCATTCATTATCGGGTTAAGGAACAAGTGTTATTTAAAACACTGTTCACGATAAACCCAAAAATCAATATCAATTCAATTCTAATTAAATATTATTTAATTGGTACACTTCATTAAATCTAAATAAAAAGATTTAATCCTTTCTCAACTGGGTTCAAAAACAGTGTTAGTCAAGACACCATTCACGACAAACCCAAATCACATTTGATATAAAATACAAGGCTCTGAATAGAAAATATATCGGCTTATATTCAATATCAAATTCTACGACTAACAGATATCGTATTGGAAATAACGATATAAATATATCTTTCAAATTCCCATAGCCATATCTGTATCATCACGAAATCCAACATTGAAATATTCCGAAGACAATTTCGATTCAAATCCATTCCAGTTCAATTATTGGAAATTCTGGTTACTTTTAAAACCTTTTTCAAATTCAATTAATTTATTTAAGAATAAATAGAATTATAATTCTAGTTCAAAACTAGTTCATTTCGATAAAAATCTATTTTTATCTTTTCAAATATGGATTTTTTCATCCCAATTTTTCCCAAATCATTTCTTATGATTTCACACAAATGATTACTATTTTTAATAATTTTATCAAGGCCCGTACAGTCGATTTCCATTAACGGCCATCGAACTGCACTTACAACGACCTTTTCCAAATTTGATTTGGACGTATCTCCAAATCCAACCGTTAGATTTCAAATTTCTAATAGTCGTTAAAAAGCTCTTTTCGATACGAACCCAACGGTTCAGGTTTTAGGAGAATCCGACGGTCGGATCTCCCGTAATATCCGTTCGAAGTCAATGGTCGAAATTCGCGAACTGCCGCGGCGCGGCGTGTTCTATTCAGGCCATTATATTATATATATATATATATATACAATATATATAATATATACTTCGTCGATCTCAATTCAATACGTGCTTTATAAATCGTTTTCAATTCATTTTCAAAACGGTTTCAAATTCATATTCAATTTCAAATCTAAATTGAATATTCCACTATAAATTCGTTTTAAATTCATTTCAAATCGATTTCTATTCAATTTCAATTCGAATTCATTTCTATTCAATTTCAATTCTAATTCATTTCTATTCAATTTCAATTCGAATTCATTTCTATTCGAAAAATCAGTTTTTGAAATCACTTTCGTTATTCATTGTAAAATGAATAAAATTGATATAAATAACGTTCACGTCAAAATGGCGTCAATCTAATCAATTCGGCTTCATATATTCCTATTTTCAAATATTCTTTTTCAAATATTTCTATTTCAAATATTTCTATATCTAAACTGGAATGAGGCCCAATCAATTACCATATAATGTTAATTATACGGATTTTCTACAAAACATGTATACAATAACAACGATGAATAATCAACCATCATCCAAAGTGCATTCTACACTGTATAAGCATCGAATATAAATATTTAACGCTTATAAGAGTCTGTCCATCAATCGATCGACATACAACTAATTATTGGGATTAGTGTATGTCATATATCATCCCAACACCCGTGTGGGGTTTCAAACAATCCAACACAGATTTTATTTGTGTAGTTGGGAGATGTGTAAAATTTATCGTCCCAATCAATATCAGTCAAATGTGTGTATATAAACAAATCGACCGATTTGATTATAAATATTTATTTATTAACTTTCACGTTAAAAATTATATTTTTAATGATAAAATATTTTTAACTATATAAATATTTTATTTCCTTTCAACAAAAGAATATTTTATTATCAATTTCACATCAACATCACAAACAAATTTTCACAACATATCAATTAAACAAACAAACCATCCATGGTCTGTGGATGACGGGTGTCGGGTGCTACTAAGCACCGTCTGCATCCTAGTGTATATATATATATATATATATATATATATATATATAACTAGAAAAAGGAAATTTGAGTGAGAAGTTCTGACATAATTGCTAATCCATCGCCACGACTCTTCTTAGGTAGAAATCTTCGTCGTTTTTGCCTCTTGTCACTTTCTTTGCCCGTATTCTCTACATATATAAAAATCACATTTTTACTTCGCTATTCAATATATAAAAATCGAATTTTTACTTTGTTATTCAATATATAAAAATCAAATTTTTACTTCGCTATTCAATATATAAAAATCGAATTTTTACTTCGCTATTCAATATATAAAAATCGAATTTTTACTTCGCTATTCAATATATAAAAATCGAATTTTTACTCCTTCTTCATATATATAAAAATATCATCCTTCACTATATAAAAATATCGTCTTTCACTGTAAATTATATTTTTATATTGCTCTTCTCCTAATAAAGATTATATTTTTATAACTCTACTTAAATAAAAATTACATTTCTATAATCTTTACTTTATAAAAATCATATTTTTAATGTGCCCCTTATATAAAAATTATATTTTTAATACTCTAAATATATAAAAACTGAATTTTTAATACTTTAAACATATAAAAATTGAATTTTTAAATTGAATAAGAGGGAGAAACTCACTAGGGGTGCACGGGGGTGGAAGAGGCTGTCGGAGCAGTGGCGCGTGAGGTGGTTTGTCTCGCCGGAGCAGTGGGGAGGCATCCAAGGCGGCATAATTGCCCACATGCGCGGCGGAGGGTGGTTGAACTCGCTGGCGGCGGGCCTGGGTACGGAGCTCGCGAGGTGACGGTGGCGCAGGTGGCTCGGGGGGGGGGGTTTAAGGGTGGTGGCGGCGAACCCTTCGGTGCGGCTAGGGTTAAACGGGGGTTCGATTTTCTGGGGTTGGGCGCTGGAGCGAGTAAGGGAGAGGGAGGAGTAGATCGGGGAGGAGGCGGAGTACGGGGGGGCGGCGCGACGCTGTCGGTGGCGGGTGGAGGAAGACGTCGTGGGTTTTGACGAGGGAGGCACAACTTTTTTTTTGACTTAATTTTGACCTAATTCAGATACTAACGGGGAGAGAGAGAATATAAGGGTGAGGTTAGGTTTTAGTTTATTTAATTATTAATTTAATTTCCACCAAGCGTTGACTTTTCATCCGAAACCTAATTCGAGCCAAACGACTGTCATCCCTAGCGTATTACCCCCATTCCGAACACAATGGGATATGCTGCGTTAGCCAATTCGACTGTTTGAATCAGTTTCCATTGAATTTAAAGTATAAATCTTTATATATTCAATTCTAACGCACATTTCAATTTACCGGGGCCACATACTAACTCTATAAATTCCAGAAAAATATTTTCTAGCTTCATATTGACGATACGGTCCTAACAAAACTAATTTTGTCGGATTCTGAGACAGTTGGAAAAATGGCCAATTTCCAGTCGATTAAAATCAACTAAAACTGGTCAAACGCGTTTTCCTTTGCCACGCTCACATATTGATTCGAAAAATTATGAAATTTGAAACCTAGCAATAATTTGACACCACGGACCCAACAAAAGTGGTTTCGTCGAAATCCGAGGTCGTTTGCAAAAATTCCATTTTTAAGGGCCTGGATTCTATAGCGACTATTCAGGATTTTCAACTGGACATATCTTTTCATCCCCGCTATGAAATTTCAATTTTTCGGATTCGTTGGAAAGATATTCTCAATTAGATTCTATTATTTTTGGTTTCACTAAAATCCTGTTTATTTTGCACCCGGTACATTAATTTGAAGTTTGAAATCGAATTATCGAACTACCGCGCCATTTTCAATTCCTTTTATAAATATAAATAAATATTTATATTCTATCGACGAACTATATAATATATACGATTGAATTTTATTCAAAGTAAATTTTCTCGTCGATATTATTTAAAATAATCTATTTAAATAATCAAAATTCGCTAAAATTGCCAATTTTAAAATTTTAAACTGGCCCAGATTTCCGGGTTGCTACATAATCAAACCACTTTCGACTTTGTTCCGTTTCGGGTATGAAAAGTTTTAAGTGGGGGAGATTGTAACAAACCAGAAATCTGAGCTAGTTTAAAATTTTTAATTTGGCTATTTTAGCGAATTTTGAATATTTAAAATGAATTATTTTGAATAATAACGACGAGAAATTTATTTTGAATAGAATTCGAACGTATATATTTATATAGTTCGTCGTTAGAATATAAATAATTATTTATAAATTATAAAAGGAATTGAAAATGGCGCGGTAGTTTGATAATTCGATTTCAAACTTCAAATGAATGTACAGATTCAAAATAAACCGGATTTTAGCGAAACCGAAAATGTTAGAATCTAATAGAGAATATCTTTCCAACGAATCCGAAAAATTGAAATTTCGTAGCGGGAATCAAAAGTTATGGCCAAATGAATTTTCAGAATAGTCGCTATGGAATTCTGGCCCTTAAAAATAGCCATTTTGCAAACGACCTCGGATTTTGACGAAACCTCTTTTGTTGGATCCGTGATGTTAAGTTATTGCTAGATTCCAATTTTCATAATTTTTCGAATCAATATGTGAGCGTGGAAAAGGACAACGTGTTTGACCAGTTTTAGTTGATTTTAATCGACCGGAAAATGGCCATTTTTCAAACGGTCTCAGAATTCGACGAAACTAGTTTTGTTAGGACCGTATCGTCAATACAAAGCTTGAAAATATTTTTCTGGAATTTTTCGAGTTCGTATGTGAGCCCGCTATATAGAAATGCGCATTCAAATTCAATATATAGAGTTATATGTTGATTTTGACGAAAACTGATCGAAACGATCGAATCAGCTTACGATACATATCCCATTGTGTTCGGAATGGGGGTAATTAGCTAGGGACGACAGTCGTTGGGTCTTGTTTCGAGGTCAAATAAAAAGTCAACATAAAGGAGAATAAAATATAAAAATAATAAAATATAAAAAAGCCTTTTATATGCCCCCCTCTTCTTTTCTTCTATCAGTTTTTTTTTTTAAATAAAAAAAAAATTACCGACGCCTCCCTCCACTTCTTTGCCCACGTCGAGCTGCCACTGGAGGCGCCCACCTCCGTCGAGCTCCAGCAATCGCCCCCCTCCATCTCTCCTCCTTCTGACTTCTCCCTCCTCTCTATTTCCGCGCCCAAGCCCTACCTCGTCCAAACCCGTCGCCTTCTGGACCCTCATCGCCGGAGGTGCATGCACCCCACCACCAGCGCCAGTCGATGTCGCCCTCCACTTCCCCGACCTCGACAGCAGCACCCCTGCCTCACGCCAGTCACCGCACACCCCCTCTCGCCTTCGCCAGAGCTCCGAACGCTGGTGAACTCCCCCCTACAAAATAAAGGTAAAATTTTTTTACTTCACTTTATTTATTTCTTTCAGTTTTGTTTTATTATTTATTTTATATAAAACAGAAAATTAAAGTAATGATTTTTATTAAGAAAAAAAATCCGTTTTATTTATTCATGTATACAATTATATGAGAATTTGATTTTTATCTTATAGGTAAGGATATAAAAATATAATTTTTATATTAGAGAAAGGTTAAAAATATAATTTTTATATTGTAAAAACAATAAAGATATGATTTTTATATTGTAGAAATAATAAAGACGTGATATTTATATAGTTTAAATAATAAAAATATGATTTTTATATGAAAGAAAATATAAAAAAGGTATGATTTTTATATGAAAGGATTTATATAAAAGGTATGATTTTTATATGAGAGAATATATATGAAAGGTATAATTTTTAATGTCAGAAAGAAGTGATAAAGTTATGATTTTTATAAATGTTGTAGCATAAGAAAAATATGATTTTTATATAGTAGAGATAATAAAAATATGATTTTTATATAATAGAGAATATAAAAATATTATCTTTATATATAGCGAAATAAAAATGTGATTTTTATATCGATGAAATAAAAATTCGATCTTTATTTATGAAGTAGAAATATAAAAATATAATTTTTATATAAAATAAAAGCGTTGTAAAATATATGAAATAGAAATAAAAATATCATTTTTATTTATTGAAACGAGGTAATAAAAATATAATTTTTATTTGAACAGCGGGAAAAGAACTGCATTGGAATGTCGAGCAGATCCAAATGATTCAGCAGTTCAACAGCAAAGCACGGCGGAGTGGAACCCACTGTGAGAACTCCTCACCTTTAATTTTGTTTTCTAGTTATATGATATATACTAGGATGTGGAGGGTGTTTAGTAGCACCTGACACCCGTCGTCCACAGACCATGGACGGCTTGTATGCTTGTTTGATTGATTGCATGTTGTTGTGAAAATTGATTGTGTGATGTGATGTGAAATGAAATAAAATATTTATATAAGAAATATTTTATAGTTAAAAATAGAATTTTTAACGTGTATATAAAATGAAAAGAATATTTATAAACAAATCAGATGATTTGTTTATATCCACACATTTGACTGATATTGATTGGGACGATAAATTTTACACATCGCCCAACTGCACAAATAAAAATAGTGGTTGATTGATTGAAACCCCACACGGGTATTGGGATGAGATTGGACGTACACTAATCCCGATTGTTTAGTTGGATGTCAATTGATTGATTGACAGGCTGTATAAGCGTCGAATATTTATATTTAATGCTTATACAGTGTAGAATGCACTTTGGATGATGGTTGATTATTTAACGTTGCTATTATATACATGTGTTGTAGAAAATCCACATAATTAACATTATATGGTAATTGATTGGGACTCATTCTAATTTGGAGAATAAAGAATAGAATTATATATTCATGTGTTGAATAAAAGCCATGTTGATTAGATTGACGCCATTTTGACGTGAACGATATTTATATCGATTATATTCGTTTTTAAAATGAATATAGGAAAGGAAGTGATTTTAAAATCTGATATTTTGAAATGAATTGAAATTCAAATTAGATTGAAGTGAATTGAAATTCGAATTAGATTGAAGTGAATTGAAATTCGAATTAAATTGAAATAGAATTGAAATCGATTTGAAATGAATTTAAAACGAATTTATATTAGAGAATTCAATTTTGATTTGAATTTGAGATGGAAGTTAAAATCATTTTGAATTGAAACCGACGAAATATATATTATATATATGTTATATACATTATATATATAATATAATGGTTTGAATAGAACGAGCCGCGCTGCGGCAGTTCGTGAATTTCGACCATTGACTTCGTCTTGACGTTGCGGGAGATGCGACCGTCGAATTCTCCTAAAACAGGAACCGTTGGGTTTGTATCGAAAAGAGCTTTCTAATGAATGTGTGAAATTGGAAATCAAACAATTGGATTTGGAATTATGTCCAAATAAAATTTGGAAGAGGTTGTTGTAAGTGCAGTTCGATGGCCGTTGATGGAAATCGACTGTACGGGGCTTGATAAAATTATTAAAAATAGTAATAATTTGTGTAAAATCATAAGAAATGATGTGGAAAGAATTAGGGTGAAAAACTCCATATTTGAAATGATAAAAATAGATTTTTATCGAAATGAACTAGTTTTGAACTAGAATAATAATTTATTTTTAAATAAATAAATTGGTTTGAAATGATTTTAAAAGAAATCAGAATTTTCAATAGTTGAATTGGAATGGATTTGAATCGAAATTGTCTTCGAATATTTCGGTGTTGGATTTCGTGATACTACAGATATTGTTATGGGAATTTGAAAGATATATTTATATCGTTATTTCCAATATGATATTTATTGGTCGTAGAATTTTATATTGAATATAAGCCGATATATTTTCTATTCAGAGCCTTGTATTTAATATCAAATGAGATTTGGGTTTGTTGTGAATGGTGTCTTCATTAACACTGTTCTTAGACCCAGTTGTGAAAAAGATTAAATTTTTTTGTTTAGATTTAATGAACTGTACCAATTAAATAATATTTAATTGGAATAGAATTGGAATTGATTTTTGGGTTTATCGTGAATCGTGTTTTAAATGACATTGGTTCTTTAACCCAGTTAAAGATTAAAACTAAGAGGAGTTTTAATGAATCTTTAATTAGATTGAAATGATCGAGAATGGAGTATCACCAGTTTTGCTCCAGGCGATAGTTAAATCTTTAATTAGATTTGAACATGAAATGGTAATTGAATTTACCAATAACACCGTGGTGTTAGATATGAAGTATTACTAGTTTTACTTCATGGGATGAATAGGTTGGGATTGGGAAATAAAAGAAATGATTACTTCGGTGTGGTTCTCTAATCCCGACTAGTTTGAATTGATATTCAAAAGAAGATTAAAGAATAAATTTAAAGAATTTATCTTTGATAAAATTAATGGGAACCTTTCCCAAAGAATAAGAATATTTTAATAAAAGAATATTCTGAATTGGAATGAAGCGTATGTTGTGTTTGTGTAACACTTGTTTAATATATACGCGAGTTATTCAGAAAGACCGGGTTTATCCCATTCTTAATAACTGTCTCGACGTGGTGTCGAAGATGAAGACGGTGGTTGAAGACCGGAAGTCTTCACATCGTTTGGGTGATTACTGATGATCTTGATTGGGCTGTACACCCAAGATGAGGGAATCAGTTGGTGATCATCCAGACGTACTTGGAGATCGATGGATATGCGAGGAAAGTGCCTCCGGTTTCGTTCAGACCCAGAACGAACTTGTATGGACTGTGTGTCTGACATTGGATTTCATTCTGTGTGATTGATATCGGTTGCATAGAGTGGTTTGCCTGTGTGGCATGCTAAGATGCAAATGATCAAGGCTTCTGTTGAAAAGCAGAGTCTTGTGGTTGATGATCAAAGCACGACCTTTGTGGCGTAGCTTTGTGTAACGTGAATTCGCGAGCCTCGCACCCCGGTTGTGAACCAGAAACGGGGGAGGACATCAGGGAGGGCATGCGTTTCCTTCTAGCTAGGGTGGTGTCAGTGACCTACCAGCCCTAACATTTATATACTTTTCACCTATGTGGTTGTTGCTGTTGCGAGGCGCCTCGGTTATGTCGGTTTCAGCTGATGCATTATGGTCGGCAGACGGACCAGACTTACGCCCCAAAGGGCGAGCAAACGTAGTGTTCAGGCATAATAATCCACATCAGTGGACCGGACCTGACGATCCAAGGCTTGCCTGCGCGCTTGGCTAAGATTTGGGCTAGACAGTCTCGAATCGGTAGAGGACGATCCCTGGCCTCGGTTCATAGATGGAAATCCAATTTCCAAATACATGACTTTGCGGTTTTGATTGTAGAGCCTAGTATGGCGACATGATATATGGTACCCATGCCGTCTATGATTGATACTTAAGATTGAAATTGTTTTAACACTATACACTTATTATAGTATCAAATGATTTGTTTTAAACGTATCGAGCATGCTTTGGCTATTATAAGGGAAAACCCTATCCCCCGACTTGCGTTGCATTGTGTGATAGGACCTGGGTCTTATAATAGCTTCATTTTTCTTTATTTAGCATTGCGCTGTTGTTTTATGCACTGATATTCTTGGGAGGAATCCCGTTCCGTGTTATACGGCGTGGTCCCATGATTTACCTAACTTTAAAATAAAGATTAATAACTTTTTTATTTCTCACACCAGTCACAAGACTGACCTGGAGTTTATTATTTTAACCTAAACTCTGGGTGCCCTTATTTTGACACGGGCAGCTAGTAGTTTTGGTTTTGCAGATTTATCTTCACAGGATCCTGGTTTATAGTCGGAAGGATATTCGGAAAGCTTTGTATCCGTATATCTCATTCAGTTGTATTTTGTATTATTTTCCGCTGCCATGTAATTTATTGTAATCTCTGATATTTATCGAATGTATTTTATTCATTTATACTCTATATATTCTTGTATTCCGATGAATTGTTGTAATAAACAATGAAATGTTCTTCCGTCTGTGTTCGATCGTGGCTTGTTCTCGAATTATCCGCTCTTTCCTTAACGGGGAAGCAGCGGGTTCTTACAGAAGTAGTATCCATCTGGACGTATGTGTTGATTATACGGATATGCGAGGAATATGGTACCTCCGGTTTCGTTCAGACCCAGAACGGATGTAACATCCCACCTCCGTTAAGGTCACTCACAAAGGGAATGCCTTAACTTTGATGGAGCATTTTAGTAAACAGAACAGAATATTACAAGACAGATATAAAAATAGTACTTGAAAAAAAAAAACTTTATAACTTTATTGCAGCGGACAAAAATCAGTTTGGTTACAACTTTACCAAAACTCAAGTACATATATATCAAACTTGTTCAAACGCCATCAGAGTACAAAACTTTAAAATCAAAAATCCCCATAGAACGGAAGCTATACAGAGCCAAGCCATACTTTAACCACTTCAAGCAGAAGGAATCTGGATCAAGCTAAAGTATTCCCTCCTTGGATAACCTGGGGGGAAACGGAAGAAAAAGGGGCGAAAACAAGCAAGGTTAGACATAAAGTCTGGCAAGTCCAGTGATTTTCAGTTATGAACAGATAATAATAACATGACATGAAAATAAAACTAGATGAGAGATAACAGTAACAGGTGTAGCGGATATTACAGAAGAACAGAATGACATACGCTATTTCTTTACACTTCTCTGCACTAATACTAGTATAACAGAATTAGGTGTCACCCTAATTTCTAAACTGAAATAGAAACGGGTACAGAATAATTTCCATGGAAGAGAGTGCTAGTAATGGGCCTTTACCACCCGAACAGAAACAGACAGAAGCAGAAACAGATTAATCCCTACGGAAACAGAATGTAAAATTATGTGTACACTAGTAATTGGGCCTTTACCACCCGAACAGACGGTACCACGCAGAAACAGACAGGTGTTGCCACCCAACAGAAACAGACGGTACCAATGGAAACAGACAGAACTAAGTGTACCCTAAAACCCTACCCCAAGCGATCGACTCCCTAATATATAAATACCCTGTGTCGGACCCACAGTAGGGTGTATCATTCCCTAAAGTGACAACCAATTGGCACAGACCTATTTACATATGTCACGGCGTCTTACATCCTCAGAGGCAGACCGGGATCCATGCATGCACATGACCCGGTTGGAATGCACCATCAAGACCCCTCACCATTATCAGAATGAACCGCTTATAATTAGTTCAGCAAGTGTGCCTGGACCCTACCAACTGTTGGGTCAAAGTTTTGATACCAGAAAGGGTTACTGACTAATATGGGTCCGAAACAACAGATGACACAAGTAATTCCCCTCCTAACCTTGTGTCCCCAGACTAACAGATTTCATATTAACTTGTTTACAGGTCCAGACATACAGAATTCAGATCAACTAATTCAAAGACAAGTTTTCAGACTAACGGATCAGATATACAGATTTAATAGACTTACCGATTAACCAGTTACAGATTAACAGACTTACAGATTTGTCTAACTTTGTAATTGGGCCTACAGATTCATGGAACAGATTTATTAAATTCGTCAGTCTAGTGGGTTTAACCCTATCCGCCCAACACGTTTTAGACATCATATTTATCTCTGATTTTCATTAATTAAATATTAATGCCCAGACCTCTCACATTTGACTGACACTTTGCGGCTACTGGTTAGGCCGGTTGGTTCCGGGAAGATTTCTGTCGCAAACTGAGTCTAACCTCGGGTTTCAAGCATGTTATGACTAACTTCTCACATTAGAACCTATTGTTTGCGGCCACTGGAATATGTCGGGTGGTTCCGGGCAGAATTACGCCGCAAACTCATTCTAACCTCAAGTTAACCATGTTTATCTTTGCGGTCAATTAATTAATGATTTACCATTTATACCTATGCCTAATATTCATAACTAATTCAGATTATATCAATAACAGACTGAATATATCAACTTAACAGATATAGCAGATAACAGGTTTAGGCAACTTAACGGATTCAGCAGATTAAGCAAACTAGCAGATTTAACAGATAACAGATTAGGCATCTCAACAGATTTAGTTTAGCAGGTTTGGCATTTTCAACAGACTTAGAAGATGACAAATTTGGCAGATGAATAGATCTAGCAGACTAGGCAGTGGAGCAGAACTAACAGATTAAGCAATATAACAGAACTAGCAGATGGCAATATAACAGAACTAGTAGATTTGGCAAATATAGCAGAACTAGCAAATTAGGCAAATATGATAGATTTAATCATTCCTTAAAGTTTCACAAACATATTTTGCCTAATTATAAATCTTTCCTAAGTTCACATGCATAAATAATAGTCATGATTCACAATATGATCACATACCCCAGGTTTGCATTAAATTTAAATAGCACAGATTATGGTCATAATTTACCATATATCATATGTTTCAATTTTTATTAAACTTGCATATAACAGAAGATCCATATATAAATTGTACCAAATATAGCCATCGATTACTATGCATGTCATATATCCCAAAGATCCCTTACTTAGGTGTTTATTCACATTAATAGATATCCTACTTTCATGTAAATCTTTATACCTAAGCCATATTCTTTTTATCTCAAATCATATGTTCAATACAGTCTATATTTATGTCCAATTATGTGTCCTCAAATCATATGTTCAATACCCCTTTATGTTATAAATATAACATGTCCAGTCATATGTCTCAGATTTATGTTCTAGCTACAGTCCATGTTCTTTCCTCAAATCAGTCACCTATTGGTCATGCCCAATTTATGTATCATTCATTTTACTGTCCCAAACATTTTAGCGTGTGTTAATCTCTTATGAGATTGGCTCAGGCTCGTGGTAGCCTGGCTATAGAACAGAAAGCAGAAAGAAATACAGAATAAGGTATATCTAAACAGAACAGAACAGATATAACCTCAGATTCAGATTTATAATTCATGTCACAATCAGAATTAATGTTTATATCGGAAAATAACTGTACTTGCCTTGGTTAAATTAAAGAAAGAACTTTAATTGTTGTAGAATCGGTGCAGAAGCTTTAATCTCTAATTTGAATTGAGTTGCTTAGGTTGATGTTGGTTAGCTTCTAGTTTTGATTTCAGCAGAGTAGTGACGCCATTTTTATTTTTATTTAGAACAGAAGCAGAGAAGAAGCTGAATAGAATTATGTGTAGAGAAGGCTAGGTTTTAGGATGTATTTATAGGTGTAGGAACTCAATTAGGCCCTCAGATTAACCCTAGAACTCATCAGGTCCGTCTAAACACGTCACAGCCTTCAAAATCACACACACACGCACCAGGTACGACCAGGGCTCGACCCCCAGTGTAACGAACCGGGATTATCGACTCCGAAAATCAACATCAAACTACCATGTTGACTATTCAGACATCGAACATTCCAGATCATTAATAGAAAGAAGTTAGAGGGTGAGATAAGAAAGAAAGAAATATTAGAATAGAAGAAGAAGAAACAACACAACCCAGAGTCTCACATCGCAGCGGAACAAAATATAATACAGAAGTAAATCTTTATTGAGAACTTTGAAAATACTTACAATATCATAGTACATCAACATCTGGACAGTGATAATCTTTCCTCATACAACGCACAGCGGAATACTAGTAATATCATACGTCTGGACTCTTCCAGCTCGTCTCTTCATAGCAGTCGATAACCTGAACCTGTACAACCCGGTCTAACCCGAGCATTTACAAAACACCGGGTCAGTCTGGTGAACCAGAGTGAGATAAACTCGCACAGTAATAAGGGTGAACCATCCAATCATGTTTTTAAATTCAAAATCTTTCAAAAGAAAAGGGTAATCGTAAGACCAAATCCACACATAAACACGGACGGTTTTTACCTTACGATAACCCAAACCACTTTGGAAATCAATATCCTTTCTGATATTATAATAATGTCTAAATACAAGTAAATAGAATCTAGTAGAACGCTTGCATCTCACGCTCTACATATATAGTATACAATCAAAACCGCAGGCGCTTATTGGAAATTGGATTCCGACTTGACAAGGTATGGGTCCACCTTCCGATCGTGTATCTCTAGAGACGAATACACTGGGTTCAACAAGAACTTCTTGCAACCCGGCCCTCACATGACCGACCCCTCATTCCGCTTGAGAGTATCGAATGTATATCACCGACGGTTGGGATCAGCAACCGTCTCCCGACAAGGGACAGCATTGAAACATAGATTAAGAACAAATAGGATTTCCTCTAGATAGGTGATCATACACCGTAATGGGAGCGACCCACATAGCCATGCTGCCTGCCCGATTTTTTTTGTCATTTCCCGGTTGATGAGGCTTGAGGCCAGAATTAACTTCTGATCATCTGGTCGTCATTCACTTTGAATGCCACATCGTCAGATCCGTCAGATATCACTAATTGACGTCCACAAAAATACTCTAGCAGTTAAGCTAAGAGAACGGCGATTCCCCGCCAACAACTATCGCACGTTTGAAGAAATCAACGTACGTGATCCTTTGGAAATACTCTGTCAGACATCCGTCCATATACGTCATCCAGGAACAGGATGAACCGAAGGCACTCTCCTACTGCATCCATATAGGAATCACCCCATGGATCAGTAGCGAGAAGTCCCTGCAACCCGTAGATTCCAGCTACGACAGAATCACAGTTTATCTCTGCTTGCCAGGCAGAGAACATTAGTGGTCCTTCCGTTTATGAAGATCCACGGTCTTCAATGCTCTATCTCGATCATCTTCTGAGATCTTCACGTATTTGTTGGTCGGAATGGTTTTCGAATATAAATTCGATCCCGGTCTTTCCGTACCAACAATCGTATTGGTCAGATTTGATAGTCGGTGTTTTAACTATCAAAATATATACAGTGTTTCAGTCATGACACTCCAATGAGTTCACTGGTTCAGTATTCAGCATCACTGGGCCTTTAACAAACTAATTTCCTTTTTGTTAAATTAAAACTTCTAACTCTTTAAATATTCAAAAATACGATATTTGAATAACTCTAATTCGATTTATTAACATTCGTCTTAACTCCATTCGCGTGACTCTAGATCCCAGCTATCACAATGGTTACGCCTGATTCCCTCAGGAAACATCCGACCGCCGTAGGCTATCTGCAGCCCTGCGAATTTCGCTAGCAGTCGTACGAAATGACAACTTAGCCGAATAATTATGTTTGGCTAATTCTATCTCGAATAACTATATTCAATTTCCCATTTTGAAATCTCATTTAAAATTCTCCTTTTTACTAGATCTCGTTTTCAAATAACGTTAATGTAAAATTAACGTCTTAACACTTTGAAACTTATTTATATGTTTTGGTTTATCTTAAACCCTTTTTTTCGAAATCTCCTTCGACTTAATTCAAATGATTAAGTAATATTTAATTCAAGATCTCATTCTCGCTTAACATTCCTTTTATAACTTCGCTATAAAACTTAGGTTTAAAATAAAACCTATTCATGAACTCCTCATTTCGCTTGATCAAATAATTACCCAAGCTAAACCATTCAGCTTATTTCTTATTTCCGTACTTATCAATCTGATTAACTTTCTAAAATCACTTAATAATAAATCAAAGTCTTAAATAAGTAAACTATTCATTTATTTCTCTTTATATAACTTTTATTCAAAATAGTATATTCCAAAATTCTATTTCTAGTTATAAAATAAATTTTATAACTGCATCTCTATCGATTCACCTGTCGGTGAATCAATATCTGTAACCCGATTGATTTTTAAAGGCCATACTCTGCCAAACACTTAACCAATATCGCCCATTGGTTTAAACCAAACAGATGTTGAATATCCAGTCAATAATCAACCATCAAATCAATCACACAAACAGATGAGTCCATATATGATCATATGAAATAAATAATACATTTGAGGAATCCGGTTGGATCCCTCCAACCTGTTCTTCCCCGTATTCAAATGGTTTTTCTCAAATCAGACGGTTCAGTTTTGTTTAACTGATAAATTAAATAACGACCATTTAACATCAACCATAAGCAATTCAAACAATGCAACCATTTAAACACGTTTATAAATAAACGTGACCAACCAAGGTGAGTAACCTTTATTGGAACCAATCGTTAAAATAACGATTTGGTATTTCACTGAAATTAAACACGGTTCAATTTCATTGGTTAAATCAACAGTTAAATAGATAACTAGCAAAGCAGTCAACCATTAGCAAGCAAAGCACACAAAATAAAAATACCCAATTTATATAAAATATAAAAAGGGTAACTGAGTGAGTTTAACTCACTTTGATTTCTATCTGCTGTTGGAACGGTTCACTTCAATAGCTCCCATCTCTGATAAGATCAGTTCTATAATGAAGCGTTCGTCATACCGTCCTAACGCCCTTTGTTCCATCTGATTTTAGTACTGCATGCATGGTTACAACTTTACTATGGTATTCAGTTGATAGATTAAAATATTATTATTATTTTACTTAAATCTTGTTTACGTTGCTTTCTAATGGAGCACACACAAGGCACGTTCTAATATATGTACAGGCACATCCTATTATCGACACTCGAATAAAATATATGTATTCTTATAAGAAGTTCCAACTTCCAATGTCCAAAGTCAAATAAAATAAATCCCCTTCCTCTAAGTTTCTTTAAACATCATCATCAAGTTGATATTGTTATCCAACGTTATTTGCACATTCTTAAACGTCCTTAATTAGGATGTTCCACTTATTAAGGTATCCTTATCCTTTCAGGTGGCCACGTCTTGAAATTTTGCACATTCTTAAATGGTACCAGATCTCGTGACAACTTGTATGGGGATATTAAAACTTAACACATTATACTTATATATATATATTAATTAAATGGTTAGGTTAGGTACAATATACATTATTAGACAAAATATAACTAAGGTCAAGTTCATACAAAAACTTGGCCACGGGATAAGCTATTCAGGTTAATTATTTTTCATGCACATCACTATTGGGTTAGGAAAATACTGAGGTACGTTCATGACTGGGCACATCGAAATAGGTCAGGCCTTTGCAACAACTTCCCAGGTTCACGTTAAAAACCGTATCCGTCATATAAACTAATACTATTAACCTTAAACAATTGTTTATTATAAATCATTACTTACGTTGCCTACTGCACATCTTCCCAGCGCTTGTCTGAGGACCGCTCCAATGCTTTTACTTCCCCTCTTCCTTTTCTTGAACGCACAAGCCTCCACCGCATGCATATACATGCTTCCAGTTTGTATTTCATACTACTTTGTACGTTCTTCATTGTTTTTTTATATATATATATATATATATATATATTCAACGTCCCAAGCCTCATGCTGCAAACCCTAAGCCCACGTACACCGATCCCATCCACGCAACAATGGCCAACACCTCACTTCTCCCGCTCCATCCTTTCCCTCCCCATCTCGCTATAGATCCAACTTCTCTTTCATAACCGCCCTTAGCACTACCCGTCCCCCCCTTATTCACTTCGTTTGTACCCTGTGCCTATCCCCTTTCCTTCTTTATTTGTTCCGCAACTTTTTTTTTTCCAGTTTCGTTCTTCTCGTTTGAAATGAAGGTGAAACCTTCAGTATTTATAGTGGAAAAAAAAAATACGTGGACACCAAGGGAAGTAGGGTATAGGGTTCCCAGGTTATAGCTGGCGATGGAAAAGATTTAACACTACGCTTTGTCGGCAAGGTAAAAAAGATTGGCGACCAAGGAATAAGCAATTTAGTACGAAAGGGACTGAAATATGTTGGCGCAGGTTTTCATCTGTTTGTCAGACAAGGAAAAGCCACGTTGGTGAAATGAAAGGATGGTGTGTTGTTATTATAATATTATAATGAGACTTCGCGATGAAGTAACATGCCAAAATCACTTCAAACAATTTCTGTCTACTGATAAAAATGCTATTCTTAGTGTAAAAATATATTCCGGATCCAATGGAACAAGTTTCGTCGCAATCCGAGGTCGTATGAAGAATTTTCCTCTATGAAACCAGAAATGAACACGCGTTTAATTTTTCCACGGTCACCAGATAAATCAAATCAACTCGAAACTGCGAAGTCTGACAATAACTTTTCGATACGAACCCAACGACACTAATTTCGTCGCATTCTGAGACTGTTGCCCCGGTAGGCTATTTTCACCGCGTACCGCACTACCCTTTTTAACACCAAATTATCTGGTCTTTAAAAATAACAAACTATATACCTATCTTGACTCTAAACGACGATACGAACTCAACGGAACTGGTTTCGTGGCTTAATTCGATCGTCTGCTCCAGTTACACTCAAATATCCCTATATTGAATTAATTACGCGCTATAGAAATTATACGGGCGTTTACGGCTACCGTGGCCATATACGATATCGGTTTTCCATGCAGTTTGATTTTCTGACAATAATTTAACGATACGGTTCTAATGAAACTGGTTTTGTCGAAATCTGAGTCCGTTTGCAAAACGGCTATTTTAATGGCCTATATTTTAATAACGATTTTCCATAGCGACTATTTCAAAATTTGATTTGGCCATAACTATCAAATTATAACACAAAATCTGGATTTTTCTCTTTCATATGAAAATTATCATCAATACGGTTCCAACATGTCTTGTTTCACAGAAATCCGACTTATATCGAATCTTGTATTCTCAGTTGAAGTTCAAAACTCGAATTTACGAACTGCACGCCATTTTCAAGCTCGATTTATAAATATATAACGTTCGAACTTCGTTTAAATAACGAATTCAATATTTAATTCCATTAATATTTCCAATATAGTATTTAAAACTAATTTAAATATTCATATTCAAATGGTCGAAAAACACGGGTCGTTACATTCTTCCCCCCTTAAAATAATTTCGTCCTCGAAATTGCTAAGGTAAGAAAGAACGTTATAAATTCATTAACTTCAAATCTAATTTTATATTAAATTAGAAACCAATTCAATACTGTGAATAAATATTTCCAAAAATATCGGAAATTTTCTAACACTTTAAATTTTCGAAAAATTTCGCCAGCACCTCCTTTGTACGGTTTAAACGGTACAACTACAACTCGCCTTTCTAGGCCTTCTTCAATCCAAAAGAAAATGAAACAGCCAAGCGGCTTGCCAAATAGGCTCATAAATCTCCAAACCCATAAAAATAAACGTGTACCTTTTTGTCGGGCATATCATTATATTCTTTCCGTCTGCCACCCTGTCAGCATATACAAATGCGTTCTCAATCAAATTTCCAATTTTATCTTCAAAACCAGATCATTCACGCGTCCAAGCCAGATCTCATTCTTAATTCAATTTCCATCCATTATTAATTTCAACTCTTAACTTACCAGTCCCACACCCTTTCAGATTCCTGTCTCACAACACAAAATCTGATCCTACTTGATATATTATATCTCGATTCAATTTCCAGTTAATTTGTTTCAATTCCATTTCATATTTGCTTTCACAAATTTCTATTAAATTTTGTTTTTGTTCAAACAATTTCCCTTGGAGTTTTTAAACAGTTTATCGCTTTCAAAAATCAAATATTTCTTTTCAGGATTCAAAACAACTTGTTTTTCTCAACAATCCAAAACAAAATCTTTGGTAGTAATCCGTCACTTATCACTCGAAAATGAACACCGATAATGGCGCGCACATCATCGGAATCTATTTTCCAGCTATCGAAGTGAGTTCAATACTATATTACTTTCAAAACCATTTCTAAACACTTCCATTTTGAAATCAGTTCAAAATATCCTTTTCAAGGCTTGTAAAACAATTTAAAATCTCCCAGGATCTTAAATTCCTCATATATTTGACCCAATTTCATTTGTTAACACTTTTCCCACATTTAGGAATTTTAATTCCAATTCTGATTTAAATTTCAGATTTACTTCATCTGATTCCATATATTATACTGATATGAATTCTAGTTGGTTATTCATATAACCATTTCAATTTTAAATCAACCAACACAACCAATATATACATTATAATAATTTTAATATATATACCTTGTTTATATCAAAATATATTTCGGGTAAAAATTTCCATTTACCCTCTTTCAAAAACATACTGTGTCGAATTATTCTGTTCAAGAGTTTAGAAACACTTATCGACACAGTTTGCATTACTGTATCGACCAGAATTCATAAACTACTCGACAAACCAATCAACACAATATAAACAATTTACAAATACGCGCTCATATATATACACTCAAACTCAATCTAGGGTATTGCTAACCCCATCTCTACTGAGTCACGCCACAGAGCCAAGGTAATCACTTAACCTTCAGCTCTGATACCACTGTAACGAACCGGGATTTTCGACTCCGAAAATCAACATCAAACTACCATGTTGACTATTCAGACATCGAACATTCCAGATCATTAATAGAAAGAAGTTAGAGGGTGAGATAAGAAAGAAAGAAATATTAGAATAGAAGAAGAAGAAACAACACAACCCAGAGTCTCACATCGCAGCGGAACAAAATATAATACAGAAGTAAATCTTTATTGAGAACTTTGAAAATACTTAAAATATCAGAGTACATCAACATCTGGACAGTGATAATCTGTCCTCATACAACACACAGCGGAATACTAGTAATATCATACGTCTGGACTCTTCCAGCTCGTCTCTTCATAGCAGTCGATAACCTGAACCTGTACAACCCGGTCTAACCCGAGCATTTACAAAACACCGGGTCAGTCTGGTGAACCAGAGTGAGATAAACTCGCACAGTAATAAGGGTGAACCATCCAATCATGTTTTTAAATTCAAAATCTTTCAAAAGAAAAGGGTAATCGTAAGACCAAATCCACACATAAACACGGACGTTTTTTACCTTACGATAACCCAAACCACTTTGGAAATCAATATCCTTTCTGATATTATAATAATGTCTAAATACAAGTAAATAGAATCTAGTAGAACGCTTGCATCTCACGCTCTACATATATAGTATACAATCAAAACCGCAGGCGCTTATTGGAAATTGGATTCCGACTTGACAAGGTATGGGTCCACCTTCCGATCGTGTATCTCTAGAGACGAATACACTGGGTTCAACAAGAACTTCTTGCAACCCGGCCCTCACATGACCGACCCCTCATTCCGCTTGAGAGTATCGAATGTATATCACCGACGGTTGGGATCAGCAACCGTCTCCCGACAAGGGACAGCATTGAAACATAGATTAAGAACAAATAGGATTTCCTCTAGATAGGTGATCATACACCCTAATGGGAGCGACCCACATAGCCATGCTGCCTGCCCGATTTTTTTTGTCATTTCCCGGTTGATGAGGCTTGAGGCCAGAATTAACTTCTGATCATCTGGTCGTCATTCACTTTGAATGCCACATCGTCAGATCCGTCAGATATCACTAATTGACGTCCACAAAAATACTCTAGCAGTTAAGCTAAGAGAACGGCGATTCCCCGCCAACAACTATCGCACGTTTGAAGAAATCAACGTACGTGATCCTTTGGAAATACTCTGTCAGACATCCGTCCATATACGTCATCCAGGAACAGGATGAACCGAAGGCACTCTCCTACTGCATCCATATAGGAATCACCCCATGGATCAGTAGCGAGAAGTCCCTGCAACCCGTAGATTCCAGCTACGACAGAATCACAGTTTATCTCTGCTTGCCAGGCAGAGAACATTAGTGGTCCTTCCGTTTATGAAGATCCACGGTCTTCAATGCTCCATCTCGATCATCTTCTGAGATCTTCACGTATTTGTTGGTCGGAATGGTTTTCGAATATAAATTCGATCCCGGTCTTTCCGTACCAACAATCGTATTGGTCAGATTTGATAGTCGGTGTTTTAACTATCAAAATATATACAGTGTTTCAATCATGACACTCCAATGAGTTCACTGGTTCAGTATTCAGCATCACTTGGCCTTTAACAAACTAATTTCCTTTTTGTTAAATTAAAACTTCTAACTCTTTAAATATTCAAAAATACGATATTTGAATAACTCTAATTCGATTTATTAACATTCGTCTTAACTCCATTCGCGTGACTCTAGATCCCAGCTATCACAATGGTTACGCCTGATTCCCTCAGGAAACATCCGACCGCCGTAGGCTATCTGCAGCCCTGCGAATTTCGCTAGCAGTCGTACGAAATGACAACTTAGCCGAATAATTATGTTTGGCTAATTCTATCTCGAATAACTATATTCAATTTCCCATTTTGAAATCTCATTTAAAATTCTCCTTTTTACTAGATCTCGTTTTCAAATAACGTTAATGTAAAATTAACGTCTTAACACTTTGAAACTTATTTATATGTTTTGGTTTATCTTAAACCCTTTTTTTCGAAATCTCCTTCGACTTAATTCAAATGATTAAGTAATATTTAATTCAAGCTCTCATTCTCGCTTAACATTCCTTTTATAACTTCGCTATAAAACTTAGGTTTAAAATAAAACCTATTCATGAACTCCTCATTTCGCTTGATCAAATAATTACCCAAGCTAAACCATTCAGCTTATTTCTTATTTCCGTACTTATCAATCTGATTAACTTTCTAAAATCACTTAATAATAAATCAAAGTCTTAAATAAGTAAACTATTCATTTATTTCTCTTTATATAACTTTTATTCAAAATAGTATATTCCAAAATTCTATTTCTAGTTATAAAATAAATTTTATAACTGCATCTCTATCGATTCACCTGTCGGTGAATCAATATCTGTAACCCGATTGATTTTTAAAGGCCATACTCTGCCAAACACTTAACCAATATCGCCCATTGGTTTAAACCAAACAGATGTTGAATATCCAGTCAATAATCAACCATCAAATCAATCACACAAACAGATCAGTCCATATATGATCATATGAAAAAATAATACATTTGAGGAATCCGGTTGGATCCCTCCAACCTGTTCTTCCCTGTATTCAAATGGTTTTTCTCAAATCAGACGGTTCAGTTTTGTTTAACTGATAAATTAAATAACGACCATTTAACATCAACCATAAGCAATTAAAACAATGCAACCATTTAAACACGTTTATAAATAAACGTGACCAACCAAGGTGAGTCACCTTTATTGGAACCAATCGTTAAAATAACGATTTGGTATTTCACTGAAATTAAACACGGTTCAATTTCATTGGTTAAATCAACAGTTAAATAGATAACTAGCAAAGCAGTCAACCATTAGCAAGCAAAGCACACAAAATAAAAATACCCAATTTATATAAAATATAAAAAGGGTAAATGAGTGAGTTTAACTCACTTTGATTTCTATCTGCTGTTGGAACGGTTCACTTCAATAGCTCCCATCTCTGATAAGATCAGTTCTATAATGAAGCGTTCGTCATACCGTCCTAACGCCCTTTGTTCCATCTGATTTTAGTACTGCATGCATGGTTACAACTTTACTATGGTATTCAGTTGATAGATTAAAATATTATTATTATTTTACTTAAATCTTGTTTACGTTGCTTTCTAATGGAGCACACACAAGGCACGTTCTAATATATGTACAGGCACATCCTATTATCGACACTCGAATAAAATATATGTATTCTTGTAAGAAGTTCCAACTTCCAATGTCCAAAGTCAAATAAAATAAATCCCCTTCCTCTAAGTTTCTTTAAACATCATCATCAAGTTGATATTGTTATCCAACGTTATTTGCACATTCTTAAACGTCCTTAATTAGGATGTTCCACTTATTAAGGTATCCTTATCCTTTCAGGTGGCCACGTCTTGAAATTTTGCACATTCTTAAATGGTACCAGATCTCGTGACAACTTGTATGGGGATATTAAAACTTAACACATTATACTTATATATATATATATTAATTAAATGGTTAGGTTAGGTACAATATACATTATTAGACAAAATATAACTAAGGTCAAGTTCATACAAAAACTTGGCCACGGGATAAGCTATTCAGGTTAATTATTTTTCATGCACATCACTATTGGGTTAGGAAAATACTGAGGTACGTTCATGACTGGGCACATCGAAATAGGTCAGGCCTTTGCAACAACTTCCCAGGTTCACGTTAAAAACCGTATCCGTCATATAAACTAATACTATTAACCTTAAACAATTGTTTATTATAAATCATTACTTACGTTGCCTACTGTACATCTTCCCAGCGCTTGTCTGAGGACCGCTCCAATGCTTTTACTTCCCCTCTTCCTTTTCTTGAACGCACAAGCCTCCACCGCATGCATATACATGCTTCCAGTTTGTATTTCATACTACTTTGTACGTCCTTCATTGTTTTTTTTTTTATATATATATATTCAACGTCCCAAGCCTCATGCTGCAAACCCCAAGCCCACGTACACCGATCCCATCCACGCACCAATGGCCAACACCTCACTTCTCACGCTCCATCCTTTCCCTCCCCATCTCGCTATAGATCCAACTTCTCTTTCATAACCGCCCTTAGCACTACCCGTCCCCCCCTTATTCTCTTCGTTTGTACCCTGTGCCTATCCCCTTTCCTTCTTTATTTGTTCCGCAACTTTTTTTTTTTCCAGTTTCGTTCTTCTCGTTTGAAATGAAGGTGAAACCTTCAGTATTTATAGAGGAAAAAAAAATACGTGGACACCAAGGGAAGTAGGGTATAGGGTTCCCAGGTTATAGCTGGCGATGGAAAAGATTTAACACTACGCTTTGTCGGCAAGGTTAAAAAGATTGGCGACCAAGGAATAAGCAATTTAGTACGAAAGGGACTGAAATATGTTGGCGCAGGTTTTCATCTGTTTGTCAGACAAGGAAAAGCCACGTTGGTGAAATGAAAGGATGGTGTGTTGTTATTATAATATTATAATGAGACTTCGCGATGAAGTAACATGCCAAAATCACTTCAAACAATTTCTGTCTACTGATAAAAATGCTATTCTTAGTGTAAAAATATATTCCGGATCCAATGGAACAAGTTTCGTCGCAATCCGAGGTCGTATGAAGAATTTTCCTTTATGAAACCAGAAATGAACACGCGTTTAATTTTTCCACGTCACCAGATAAATCAAATCAACTCGAAACTGCGAAGTCTGACAATAACTTTTCGATACGAACCGAACGACACTAATTTCGTCGCATTCTGAGACTGTTGCCCCGGTAGGCTATTTTCACCGCGTACCGCACTACCCTTTTTAACACCAAATTATCTGGTCTTTAAAAATAACAAACTATATACCTATCTTGACTCTAAACGACGATACAAACTCAACGGAACTGGTTTCGTGGCTTAATTCGATCGTCTGCTCCAGTTACACTCAAATATCCCTATATTGAATTAATTACGCGCTATAGAAATTATACGGGCGTTTACGGCTACCGTGGCCATATACGATATCGGTTTTCCATGCAGTTTGATTTTCTGACAATAATTTAACGATACGGTTCTAATGAAACTGGTTTTGTCGAAATCTGAGTCCGTTTGCAAAACGGCTATTTTAATGGCCTATATTTTAATAACGATTTTCCATAGCGACTATTTCAAAATTTGATTTGGCCATAACTATCAAATTATAACACGAAATCTGGATTTTTCTCTTTCATATGAAAATTATCATCAATACGGTTCCAACGTGTCTTGTTTCACAGAAATCCGACTTATATCGAATCTTGTATTCTCAGTTGAAGTTCAAAACTCGAATTTACGAACTGCACGCCATTTTCAAGCTCGATTTATAAATATATAACGTTCGAACTTCGTTTAAATAACGAATTCAATATTTAATTCCATTAATATTTCCAATATAGTATTTAAAACTAATTTAAATATTCATATTCAAATGGTCGAAAAACACGGGTCGTTACATTCTTCCCCCCTTAAAATAATTTCGTCCTCGAAATTGCTAAGGTAAGAAAGAACGTTATAAATTCATTAACTTCAAATCTAATTTTATATTAAATTAGAAACCAATTCAATACTGTGAATAAATATTTCCAAAAATATCGGAAATTTTCTAACACTTTAAATTTTCGAAAAATTTCGCCAGTACCTCCTTTGTACGGTTTAAACGGTACAACTACAACTCGCCTTTCTAGGCCTTCTTCAATCCAAAAGAAAATGAAACAGCCAAGCGGCTTGCCAAATAGGCTCATAAATCTCCAAACCCATAAAAATAAACGTGTACCTTTTTGTCGGGCATATCATTATATTCTTTCCGTCTGCCACCCTGTCAGCATATACAAATGCGTTCTCAATCAAATTTCCAATTTTATCTTCAAAACCAGATCATTCACGCGTCCAAGCCAGATCTCATTCTTAATTCAATTTCCATCCATTATTAATTTCAACTCTTAACTTACCAGTCCCACACCCTTTCAGATTCCTGTCTCACAACACAAAATCTGATCCTACTTGATATATTATATCTCGATTCAATTTCCAGTTAATTTGTTTCAATTCCATTTCATATTTGCTTTCACAAATTTCTATTAAATTTTGTTTTTGTTCAAACAATTTCCCTTGGAGTTTTTAAACAGTTTATCGCTTTCAAAAATCAAATATTTCTTTTCAGGATTCAAAACAACTTGTTTTTCTCAACAATCCAAAACAAAATCTTTGGTAGTAATCCGTCACTTATCACTCGAAAATGAACACCGATAATGGCGCGCACATCATCGGAATCTATTTTCCAGCTATCGAAGTGAGTTCAATACTATATCACTTTCAAAACCATTTCTAAACACTTCCATTTTGAAATCAGTTCAAAATATCCTTTTCAAGGCTTGTAAAACAATTTAAAATCTCCCAGGATCTTAAATTCCTCATATATTTAACCCAATTTCATTTGTTAACACTTTTCCCACATTTAGGAATTTTAATTCCAATTCTGATTTAAATTTCAGATTTACTTCATCTGATTCCATATATTATACTGATATGAATTCTAGTTGGTTATTTATATAACCATTTCAATTTTAAATCAACCAACACAACCAATATATACATTATAATAATTTTAATATATATACCTTGTTTATATCAAAATATATTTCGGGTAAAAATTTCCATTTACCCTCTTTCAAAAACATACTGTGTCGAATTATTCTGTTCAAGAGTTTAGAAACACTTATCGACACAGTTTGCATTACTGTATCGACCAGAATTCATAAACTACTCGACAAACCAATCAACACAATATAAACAATTTACAAATACGCGCTCATATATATACACTCAAACTCAATCTAGGGTATTGCTAACCCCATCTCTACTGAGTCACGCCACAGAGCCAAGGTAATCACTTAACCTTCAGCTCTGATACCACTGTAACAAACCGGGATTTTCGACTCCGAAAATCAACATCAAACTACCATGTTGACTATTCAGACATCGAACATTCCAGATCATTAATAGAAAGAAGTTAGAGGGTGAGATAAGAAAGAAAGAAATATTAGAATAGAAAAAGAAGAAACAACACAACCCAGAGTCTCACATCGCAGCGGAACAAAATATAATACAGAAGTAAATCTTTATTGAGAACTTTGAAAATACTTACAATATCAGAGTACATCAACATCTGGACAGTGATAATCTGTCTTCATACAACACACAGCGGAATACTAGTAATATCATACGTCTGGACTCTTCCAGCTCGTCTCTTCATAGCAGTCGATAACCTGAACCTATACAACCCGGTCTAACCCGAGCATTTACAAAACACCGGGTCAGTCTGGTGAACCAGAGTGAGATAAACTCGCACAGTAATAAGGGTGAACCATCCAATCATGTTTTTAAATTCAAAATCTTTCAAAAGAAAAGGGTAATCGTAAGACCAAATCCACACATAAACACGGACGGTTTTTACCTTACGATAACCCAAACCACTTTGGAAATCAATATCCTTTCTGATATTATAATAATGTCTAAATACAAGTAAATAGAATCTAGTAGAACGCTTGCATCTCACGCTCTACATATATAGTATACAATCAAAACCGCAGGCGCTTATTGGAAATTGGATTCCGACTTGACAAGGTATGGGTCCACCTTCCGATGGTGTATCTCTAGAGACGAATACACTGGGTTCAACAAGAACTTCTTGCAACCCGGCCCTCACATGACCGACCCCTCATTCCGCTTGAGAGTATCGAATGTATATCACCGACGGTTGGGATCAGCAACCGTCTCCCGACAAGGGACAGCATTGAAACATAGATTAAGAACAAATAGGATTTCCTCTAGATAGGTGATCATACACCCTAATGGGTGCGACCCACATAGCCATGCTGCCTGCCCGATTTTTTTTGTCATTTCCCGGTTGATGAGGCTTGAGGCCAGAATTAACTTCTGATCATCTGGTCGTCATTCACTTTGAATGCCACATCGTCAGATCCGTCAGATATCACTAATTGACGTCCACAAAAATACTCTAGCAGTTAAGCTAAGAGAACGGCGATTCCCCGCCAACAACTATCGCACGTTTGAAGAAATCAACGTACGTGATCCTTTGGAAATACTCTGTCAGACATCCGTCCATATACGTCATCCAGGAACAGGATGAACCGAAGGCACTCTCCTACTGCATCCATATAGAAATCACCCCATGGATCAGTAGCGAGAAGTCCCTGCAACCCGTAGATTCCAGCTACGACAGAATCACAGTTTATCTCTGCTTGCCAGGCAGAGAACATTAGTGGTCCTTCCGTTTATGAAGATCCACGGTCTTCAATGCTCCATCTCGATCATCTTCTGAGATCTCCACGTATTTGTTGGTCGGAATGGTTTTCGAATATAAATTCGATCCCGGTCTTTCCGTACCAACAATCGTATTGGTCAGATTTGATAGTCGGTGTTTTAACTATCAAAATATATACAGTGTTTCAATCATGACACTCCAATGAGTTCACTGGTTCAGTATTCAGCATCACTTGGCCTTTAACAAACTAATTTCCTTTTTGTTAAATTAAAACTTCTAACTCTTTAAACATTCAAAAATACGATATTTGAATAACTCTAATTCGATTTATTAACATTCGTCTTAACTCCATTCGCGTGACTCTAGACCACAGCTATCACAATGGTTACGCCTGATTCCCTCAGGAAACATCCGACCGCCGTAGGCTATCTGCAGCCCTGCGAATTTCGCTAGCAGTCGTACGAAATGACAACTTAGCCGAATAATTATGTTTGGCTAATTCTATCTCGAATAACTATATTCAATTTCCCATTTTGAAATCTCATTTAAAATTCTCCTTTCTACTAGATCTCGTTTTCAAATAACGTTAATGTAAAATTAACGTCTTAACACTTTGAAACTTATTTTATGTTTTGGTTTATCTTAAACCCTTTTTTTCGAAATCTCCTTCTACTTAATTCAAATGATTAAGTAATATTTAATTCAAGCTCTCATTCTCGCTTAACATTCCTTTTATAACTTCGCTATAAAACTTAGGTTTAAAATAAAACCTATTCATGAACTCCTCATTTCGCTTGATCAAATAATTACCCAAGCTAAACCATTCAGCTTATTTCTTATTTCCGTACTTATCAATCTGATTAACTTTCTAAAATCACTTAATAATAAATCAAAGTCTTAAATAAGTAAACTATTCATTTATTTCTCTTTATATAACTTTTATTCAAAATAGTATATTCCAAAATTCTATTTCTAGTTATAAAATAAATTTTATAACTGCATATCTTTCGATTCACCTGTCGGTGAATCAATATCTGTAACCCGATTGATTTTTAAAGGCCATACTCTGCCAAACACTTAACCAATATCGCCCATTGGTTTAAACCAAACAGATGTTGAATATCCAGTCAATAATCAACCATCAAATCAATCACACAAACAGATCAGTCCATCTATGATCATATGAAATAAATAATACATTTGAGGAATCCGGTTGGATCCCTCCAACCTGTTCTTCCCTGTATTCAAATGGTTTTTCTCAAATCAGACGGTTCAGTTTTGTTTAACTGATAAATTAAATAACGACCATTTAACATCAACCATAAGCAATTCAAACAATGCAACCATTTAAACACGTTTATAAATAAACGTGACCAACCAAGGTGAGTCACCTTTATTGGAACCAATCGTTAAAATAACGATTTGGTATTTCACTGAAATTAAACATGGTTCAATTTCATTGGTTAAATCAACAGTTAAATTGATAACTAGCAAAGCAGTCAACCATTAGCAAGCAAAGCACACAAAATAAAAATACCCAATTTATATAAAATATAAAAAGGGTAAATGAGTGAGTTTAACTCACTTTGATTTCTATCTGCTGTTGGAACGGTTCACTTCAATAGCTCCCATCTCTGATAAGATCAGTTCTATAATGAAGCGTTCGTCATACCGTCCTAACGCCCTTTGTTCCATCTGATTTTAGTACTGCATGCATGGTTACAACTTTACTATGGTATTCAGTTGATAGATTAAAATATTATTATTATTTTACCTAAATCTTGTTTACGTTGCTTTCTAATGGAGCACACACAAGGCACGTTCTAATATATGTACAGGCACATCCTATTATCGACACTCGAATAAAATATATGTATTCTTGTAAGAAGTTCCAACTTCCAATGTCCAAAGTCAAATAAAATAAATCCCCTTCCTCTAAGTTTCTTTAAACATCATCATCAAGTTGATATTGTTATCCAACGTTGTTTGCACATTCTTAAACGTCCTTAATTAGGATGTTCCACTTATTAAGGTATCCTTATCCTTTCAGGTGGCCACGTCTTGAAATTTTGCACATTCTTAAATGGTACCAGATCTCGTGACAACTTGTATGGGGATATTAAAACTTAACACATTATACTTATATATATATATTAATTAAATGGTTAGGTTAGGTACAATATACATTATTAGACAAAATATAACTAAGGTCAAGTTCATACAAAAACTTGGCCACGGGATAAGCTATTCAGGTTAATTATTTTTCATGCACATCACTATTGGGTTAGGAAAATACTGAGCTACGTTCATGACTGGGCACATCGAAATAGGTCAGGCCTTTGCAACAACTTCCCAGGTTCACGTTAAAAACCGTATCCGTCATATAAACTAATACTATTAACCTTAAACAATTGTTTATTATAAATCATTACTTACGTTGCCTACTGTACATCTTCCCAGCGCTTGTCTGAGGACCGCTCCAATGCTTTTACTTCCCCTCTTCCTTTTCTTGAACGCACAAGCCTCCACCGCATGCATATACATGCTTCCAGTTTGTATTTCATACTACTTTGTATGTTCTTCATTGTTTTTATATATATATATATATATATATTCAACGTCCCAAGCCTCATGCTGCAAACCCCAAGCCCACGTACACCGATCCCATCCACGCACCAATGGCCAACACCTCACTTCTCACGCTCCATCCTTTCCCTCCCCATCTCGCTATAGATCCAACTTCTCTTTCATAACCGCCCTTAGCACTACCCGTCCCCCCCCTTATTCTCTTCGTTTGTACCCTGTGCCTATCCCCTTTACTTCTTTATTTGTTCCGCAACTTTTTTTTTTCCAGTTTCGTTCTTCTCGTTTGAAATGAAGGTGAAACCTTCAGTATTTATAGAGGAAAAAAAAATACGTGGACACCAAGGGAAGTAGGGTATAGGGTTCCCAGGTTATAGCTGGCGATGGAAAAGATTTAACACTACGCTTTGTCGGCAAGGTTAAAAAGATTGGCGACCAAGGAATAAGCAATTTAGTACGAAAGGGACTGAAATATGTTGGCGCAGGTTTTCATCTGTTTGTCAGATAAGGAAAAGCCACGTTGGTGAAATGAAAGGATGGTGTGTTGTTATTATAATATTATAATGAGACTTCGCGATGAAGTAACATGCCAAAATCACTTCAAACAATTTCTGTCTACTGATAAAAATGCTATTCTTAGTGTAAAAAGATATTCCGGATCCAATGGAACAAGTTTCGTCGCAATCCGAGGTCGTATGAAGAATTTTCCTTTATGAAACCAGAAATGAACACGCGTTTAATTTTTCCACGGTCACCAGATAAATCAAATCAACTCGAAACTGCGAAGTCTGACAATAACTTTTCGATACGAACCCAACGACACTAATTTCGTCGCATTCTGAGACTGTTGCCCCGGTAGGCTATTTTCACCGCGTACCGCACTACCCTTTTTAACACCAAATTATCTGGTCTTTAAAAATAACAAACTATATACCTATCTTGACTCTAAACGACGATACGAACTCAACGGAACTGGTTTCGTGGCTTAATTCGATCGTCTGCTCCAGTTACACTCAAATATCCCTATATTGAATTAATTACGCGCTATAGAAATTATACGGGCGTTTACGGCTACCGTGGCCATATACGATATCGGTTTTCCATGCAGTTTGATTTTCTGACAATAATTTAACGATACGGTTCTAATGAAACTGGTTTTGTCGAAATCTGAGTCCGTTTGCAAAACGGCTATTTTAATGGCCTATATTTTAATAACGATTTTCCATAGCGACTATTTCAAAATTTGATTTGGCCATAACTATCAAATTATAACACGAAATCTGGATTTTTCTCTTTCATATGAAAATTATCATCAATACGGTTCCAACGTGTCTTGTTTCACAGAAATCCGACTTATATCGAATCTTGTATTCTCAGTTGAAGTTCAAAACTCGAATTTACGAACTGCACGCCATTTTCAAGCTCGATTTATAAATATATAACGTTCGAACTTCGTTTAAATAACGAATTCAATATTTAATTCCATTAATATTTCCAATATAGTATTTAAAACTAATTTAAATATTCATATTCAAATGGTCGAAAAACACGGGTCGTTACACCCAGGTCGACTGCCCAGTCGACCTGGTCTGGAGGGTCGACTGCCCAGTCGACTCCCCAGTCGACCTGGGTCCTGGGGGGTCGACTGTCCAGTCGACTCCCCAGTCGACTTGGGCCCTGGGCGGGAAAATTCCTGCCCAGCCCGCTTCTGGGTTTGAATTCGAATTTTGAACTCGAATTTTGAGCTGTTTTTAATTCTGAAACTTCGGAGGGTCATATCTCCTTCATAAGGATTTCGATTTTCGCAAACTCGGACTCGTTTTCATGCAGACTTCCAAGATGAACGCAATGGCGCAACTTGTTTCCGTTGATTCCTATTTTAAAAATTAATTATTCTCTGATTTGTTACTTATACGTTCACAGAAAATATGGGGTGTTACATTCTCCCCTCCTTAAAGGATTTCGTCCCCGAAATCTTCAAGTTAAGAAGAATGTGTCCTACCATCCAACATCCATCTACTCAATCATCAATCACTGGCGTCCATTTTCCTTAGAAACTTCTAATGTTGTATGAACATATGCAAAAGTGTGTGTATATGTTCCTTATCTAATGCAAAGATCAGGTGGTCCACTGATTCAGTTGACCTCCTTAATGTGAATTATGCCAGTGCCATGAGTCTAACATGTATGCAAATTTTCCTATTTGATACATATCATTTCTATATGAGTGCACAAACATTCATTCATATGCAACATCCACGTGCTGAGTCAATCATTTTGCATCCACAAAAATTGAAAATGCTCACACATCCATATGCAATATGAGAGTGTTTTCGAGCCGATCTAGTGCCTTGTGTGTGTATATGCATCCACGAGCAACCACTAGCAACCACTTGCATCCACTTGCAACTATCAAACATAACATGTCTCAAACACATGTTTACACCCATTAGTTTCTACCTAAAGTTCGAAGATTCGATCGATAGGATACAGTCGAATGATGGAAGCGAGTACAGATAAAACAAAAACTTGGTTCCTATTAGACACGGGTCCTAAGTATCGGCCCCGAAGATCGAGAACAACATCAATTTGACACCCAGAGGATTACCCTATTTAGAAAATGTCTCAACTGGAAATCTTAACCTTATCAGAGGTATTCAGATATTTACAGACTACTGGTACAGATCAGGTTACTGAACTAAGCATGATAAAACCCAGAATGTATGCGTCCTACTTGACGCTTAACACAAATATCTCTCAAACCCCAATCTATCACAACAGATGAGTCATAACCCTTATGGGTCTGAGTCTACAGCGGAATCAGAAATAATACTAGTATTAAAGTGCAGAGTATCGATTACAAAATCAAAATACCAGAATCAGAAAGAGTCTTAACTCCATAATCATATAAAGAAATTAAACCGACTATCGGAATTTTCCTATTTCTATCCTAGCTACTAGCCTCAAGAGTGTTCGCCTGCCCTCCTTGCCCTCGTCTCTTCGGGCAGTCCCTAGTGAAGTGTCCCATCTCTCCACAGTTGAAGCAAGTGCCCTTCCTTTTTCTACAATCCTTGTTCAGATGAGTCAAACTCCCACAAGTAAAGCACTTTTTCCCCTTCTTATCTTCAGACTTCTCATCCTTCCGTTGTGTTTCCTGTTTGGGCCCTGCTTTCTTATTCTGTGGTTCTTCCTTCTTTGTCTCTTTCGGGCCCTTGTTTTTTCGTGCAGTAGTGCCATGTCCACCAATTTCTCGTAAGTTGCTCCCACGGGTATATGGGTCATGGCTAGGCTGTGCAGTGGCTCATTCAATCCTTTAACAAAGCGGAGAGCCTTTTTATGCTGAGTGTTGACTAAATCCAATCTGAACCTAGCTAGATGGTTGAACTGGTTGACGTATTCCTTGACCGTCATACTTCCTTGCTTAAGAGATAAGAACATTTCCAGTTGTAAACTTCGTTCAGCTTGCGAGAGAAATTTTGTCTCGAACCTTGTTCTGAAATCCATCCATGTCTCAACCGGCCTCTCGGCGTTAGTGACTTCCCACCAGTAGGAAGCTTCGTCTTTGAGCAGCCATACCGCCAACTGTACCTTCTGCCTATCGTCCACCTCGAAGATAACGAATGCATCCTCAGTTTCTTTGAGCCAGTTCCTCGCTTCTACGAATGATTCAGTTCCCTTGAAATCCTTTCCACCCATGGCCCTAAAATCTCTACAGATATTTGAGAAAGTAATTGCACGAGGAGGGGGTGGAGGAGGGGGATCATTTGCTGGACCTGCGGCGGCGGTCCTAGCCTCAAGATATTGACGAAACCAACCGGGTACATGAACACCCTCTGGTATCTTAGATGCTTCAGACATGCTGAAACGAAAAAGGAAAGATTCAATAAAAAAAGGACTGAAGGAAAGATATATGGCTTTTGGGGATTTTTTTTTCAAAATAAGCTTTACTTTTGAAAATACTTCCTTTTTAAAACCTTTTTGAAAATAGTTTTCAAATTTTTTTTATCAAATCTGGTAACCTCCAGCTCTGATACCAAGTGTAACACCCCACCTCCGTTAAGGTCACTCACAAAGAGAATGCCTTAACTTTGATGGAGCATTTTAGTAAACAGAACAGAATATTACAAGACAGATATAAAAATAGTACTTGAAAAAAAAACTTTATAACTTTATTGCAGTGGACAGAAATCGGTTTGGTTACAACTTTACCAAAACTCAAGTACATATATATCAGCCTTGTTCAAAAGCCATCAGAGTAAAAAACTTTAAAATCAAAAATCCCCTCAGAACGGAAGCTATACAGAGCCAAGCCATACTTTAAGCACTTCGAGCAGAAGGAATCCGGATCAAGCTAAAGTATTCCCTCCTTGGATAACCTGGGTGGGAAACGGAAGAAAAAGGGGCGAAAACAAGCAAGGTCAGACATAAAGTCTGGCAAGTCCAGTGATTTTCAGTTATGACCAGATAATAATAACATGACATTAAAATAAAACTGGATGAGAAATAACAGTAACAGGTGTAGCGGATATTACAGAAGAACAGAATGACATAAGCTATTTCTTTACACTTCTCTGCACTAATACTAGTATAACAGAATTAGGTGTCACCCTAATTTCTAAACTGAAATAGAAACGGGTACAGAATAATTTCCATGGAAGAGAGTGCTAGTAATGGGCCTTTACCACCCAAACAGGAACAGACATAGACAGAAACAGATTAATCCCTACGGAAACAGAATGTAGAATTAGGTGTACACTAGTAATTGGGCCTTTACCACCCGAACAAACGGTACCACGCAGAAACAGACAGGTGTTGCCACCCAACAGAAACAGACAGTACCAACAGAAACAGACAGAACTAAGTGTAACCTAAAACCCTACCGCAAGCGATCGGCTCCCTAATACATAAATACCCTGTGTCGGCCCCACAGTAGGGTGTATCATTCCCTAAAGTGACAACCAATTGGCACAGACCTATTTACAGATGTCACGGCGTCTTACATCCTCAGAGGCAGACCGGGATCCATGCACGCACATGACCCGGTTGGAACGCACCATCAACACCCCTCGCCATTATCAGAATGAACCGCTTATAATTAGTTCAGTAAGCGTGCCCGGACCCTACCTACTGTTGGGTCAAAGTTTTGATACCAGAAAGGGTTACTGACTAATATGGGTCCCAAACAACAGATGACACAAGTAATTCCCATCCTAACCTTGTGTCCCCAGACTAACAGATTTCAGATTAACTTGATTACAGGTCCAGACATACAGAATTCAGATCAACTAGTTCACAGACAAGTTTTCAGACTAACGGATCAGATATACAGATTTAAAAGACTTACCGATTAACCAGTTACAGATTAACAGACTTACAGATTTGTCTAACTTTGTAATTGGGCCTACAGATTCACGAAACAGATTTATTAAATTCGTCAGTCTAGTGGGTTTAATCCTATCCGCCCAACACGTTTTAGACATCATATTTATCTTAGATTTTAATTAATTAAATATTAATGCCCAGACCTCTCACATTAGACTGACAGTTTGCGGCTACTGGTTAGGCCGGTTGGTTCCGGGCAGATTTCTGTCGCAAACTGAGTCTAGCCTCGGGTTTCAAGCACGTTATGACTAACTTCTTACATTAGAACCTATTGTTTGCGGCCACTGGAATATTCCGGGCTGTTCCGGGCAGAATTACGCCGCAAACTCATTCTAACCTCAAGTTAGCCATGTTTACCTTTGCGGTCAATTAATTAATGATTTACCATTTATACCTATGCCTAATATTCATAACTAATTCAGATTATATCAATACCAGACTGAATATATCAACTTAACAGATATAGCAGATAACAGGTTTAGGCAACTTAACGGATTCAGCAGATTAAGCAAACTAGCAGATTTAACAGATAACAGATTAGGCATCTCAACAGATTTAGTTTAGCAGGTTTGGCATTTTCAACAGACTTAGAAGATGACAAATTTGGCAGATGAACAGATCTAGCAGACTAGGCAGTGGAGCAGAACTAACAGATTAAGCAATATAACAGAACTAGCAGATGGCAATATAACAGAACTAGTAGATTTGGCAAATATAGCAGAACTAGAAAATTAGGCAAATATGACAGATTTAATCATTCCTTAAAGTTTCACAAACATATCTTGCCTAATTATAAATCTTTCCTAAGTTCACATGCATAAATAATAGTCATGATTCACAATATGATCATATACCCCATGTTTGCATTAAATTTACATAGAACAGATTATGGTCATAATTTACCATATATCATATGTTTCAATTTTTATTAAACTTGCATATTACAGAAGATCCATATATAAATTGTACCAAATATAGCCATCGATTACTATGCATGTCATATATCCCAAAGATCCCTTACTTAGGTGTTTATTCACATTAATAGATATCCTACTTTCATGTAAATCTTTATACCTAAGCCATATTCTTTTTATCTCAAATCATATGTTCAATACAGTCTATATTTATGTCCAATTATGTGTCCTCAAGTCATATGTTCCATACCCCTTTATGTTATAAATATAACATGTCCAGTCATATGTCTCAGATTTATGTTCTAGCTACAGTCCATGTTCTTTCCTCAAATCAGTCACCTATTGGTCATGCCCAATTTATGCATCATTCATTTTACTGTCCCAAACATTTTAGCGTTTGTTAATCTCTTATGAGATTGGCTCAGGCTTGTGGTAGCCTAGCTATAGAACAGAAAGCAGAAAGAAATACAGAATAAGGTAGATCTAAGTAGAACAGAACAGATATAACCTCAGATTCAGATTTACAATTCATGTCACAATCAAAATTAATGTTTATATCGGAAAATAACTGTACTTGCCTTGGTTGGATTAAAGAAAGAACTTTAATTGTTGTAGAATCGGTGCAGAAGTTTTAATCTCTGATTTGAATTGAGTTGCTTAGGTTGATGTTGGTTAGCTTCTAGTTTTGATTTCAGCAGAGTAGTGACGCAATTTTTATTTTTATTTAGAACAGAAGCAGAGAAGAAGCAGAATAGAATTGTGTGTTGAGAAGGCTAGGTCTTAGGATGTATTTATAGGTGTAGGAACTCATTTCGGCCCTCAAATTAACCCTAGAACTCATCAGGTCCGTCAAAACACGTCATAGCCTTCAAAATCGCACAAAAACGCACCAGGTTCGACCAGGGCTCGACCCCCAGGTCGACTGCCCAGTCGACCTGGTCTGGGGGGTCGACTGCCCAGTCAACTCCCCAGTCGACCTGGGTCCTGAGGGGTCGACTGCCCAGTCGACTCCCCAGTCGACTTGGGCCCTGGGCGGGAAAATTCCCGCCTAGCCCGCTTCTGGTTTTGAATTCGAATTTTGAACTCTAATTTTGAGCTGTTTTTAATTTGAAATTTCCTGAAACTTCGGAGGGTCATATCTCCTTCATACGGACTCCGATTCTCGCAAACTCGGACTCGTTTTCATGCAGAATTCCGAGACGAACGCAATGGCGCAACCAGTTTGTCTTGATTCATATTTTAAAAATTAATCATCCTCTGATTTGTTACTTATATGTTCATAGAAAATACGGGGTGTTACAACGGACTTGTAAATTGACTGTGTGTCTGACATTGGATTTTGTCCTGTGTTGATTGATCTCTATTAAATATATATCTATTTGGCGGCGGAGAATTTATTCTCTTGCTTAACGCCCTTCTCTGAGACGTACGAGCTCAGAGGTTATATATCGATGGAAATCAGTGGCATAGAGTGAATTGCCTGTGTGGCGTGGTAAGATGCAGTGATCAAGGCTTCTTTTGAAAAGCTAAGTCTTGTCGTTGATGATCAAAGCATGACCTACGTGGCCTAGCTTTGTGTATAGCATGGATTCGTGAGCCTCACACCTCGGTATGAGTCAAAAACGGGATAAGGACCCAAGCAGTGCACGGCGTTTCTTTCTAGCTATGGGTGGTGTCAGTGCTTAAACTAGTTGACATTTATATTACTTTTACCGATGTGGTTGTTGGAATGTGAGGCGCCTCGATTTTAGGTCTGTATGGACCAGGAAACGTGTGTTCAGGAATAATTATTCCTCAAACGTAAGAGAGGACCGGCATTGGAGGTTCCAAGGGTTACCCAGAGTGTGTAGTCCTGAGGCATTTGCTAGAGTGTCTCGAACCGGAGAGGATCTTGCACCTTGCCTCGACTCATGATGGAATCCAAATTCCCAATAAGAAATTACGGATTTGATTGTAACTTATATATATATGGCGACATAGTAGATGGTAGCTATGCCAACTAGGATTGATATTTATGATTGAATTCGCTTTTGAAACATATATGCACTAGTAATAATATCAAGTGATTTTGCTTTACACGTATTAAGCATAATTTGGCCATTATAAGGTAAAACTCTATCCTCCGATTTGCGTTGCATTGTGTGATGGGACTTGAGTCTTATAACGGCTTCATTATTTATAAAAAGCATTGCGTTGTTTAAAGTATTTACTTTGTTTTAATGCACTGGCAATCACTGGAGTAAACTAGTTCCGCGAAAGTGGCATGGTCCTATGATTTGCCTTATTACTGTTGTTTAACCAGTTAAGTAGATTTCTCATACCAGTCCCACGACTGACTCGTTGTTTGTTTCATTTTGCAAACTCGGATGCCCTTATTTTCACACGGGCAGCCTAGTTGACAGATGACGAGATATTTTGGCGTAGCACTACAGCACGGAGTGCGTTTCTGGCTTGATGGCGAGGATGAGATTTACTTGTATTTTGGCTATTAACTTTTCGCCATTCTTATCTTATGTATATGATTCCGCCTATGGCGATGTAAACTAATTTACTTCCAGCGTGTATTACCTTATGCATATGTGCCGCTTTTGGCAATGTAGACTGATATCTCCATTATGTCTCACTGTATGTATATATTCCGCTTATGGCGATTTTGACTGATCATTCCCCTTTTATGCACTAAGTTATATCATACACTTTGCTACTCTGATACTGTTACATGTTATGATTCCGCTGTCACATTTATGTAAAATTATTCTATTTGTTGTTTATGCTATTATCTGTACTTTGCTAATGATGATTAATGTGTTATATTCCAATGATTATCCTTAACACTGTCGTACGGGTTTTGAGATCGTCACATTGATATTACTTGTGTTAGACATTATTATAATATAAGAATAATATTGTTTTAAAAATGATTATCCTTTCTTTTGAAAGGATTTGTAAAGCTAAACAAATGATTTGATTTTAATCACACCAGTCACATGACTGACTCGGAGTTTATTTTGTTTTGTTTCCCTTAATTCTAGGGTGCCTAATTTTGTACTGGCAGTCAAGTAGTCGGGATTTACAGATAGATTGAAGAGCTGGAGCAGGAGGCTTCAGAATTTTATAGCTATAGTTATTTCTGCTGTATTGTAAGTGTTGTACTTTGAAATGATATGTATAATCAAGTACAGAATTATATTTCAAAGTTATGTTGTATATTATATGTTATTCGTTCCACTGTCAGGATCATGTTACTCTGATGTTATTGTCTTTTTTTATTCTTCTATTCTAAGTTTCTATTTTATCTATTCTCACCCTCTAATTTCTTTCATTAACAACCCGTTATTTTCTATCCTTGGATGTTCGATATGTGTTGTATATCGGATAACCAAGAAGCATTTTTCTTGGTCGTTACAACCATTCCATTATATTCTCTTAGTTTATTAGGTTATATGTGATATTAGCACTCTAGGCTTACACACACATCGCACCCATCTACTCACTAGTAGATTAACTTAATATAGTGTATATGTAGCTACCCCCTACTCGCACAGTCTCTTCCATAAGTATGCAGTCCCTTACTCAATGTTTGTACAAATTTCCATATGTGTATATGTATATCAACGCTACGTCTTCGTATCACTGTACTACGTAAGCGTTTGGACAGCTACCCTAGATCCCACTAGATTCTGTTATCGAATATTACTTTGATCCCACTAGGTTATTACGTAATGCCCTCTAGTCTATGATATACCACCTAGAGCGACATGAGTGTACCTAGACTTTCCCACGTATGTATCGTCAATCATTCTCGATGTCTATTGCATATGTTCTCTATATGTGCGCCCGAGTCCCGTGGCAGGGCTAATCAAGAAACATGGAACTCGATCGGGAGATTTCAGATATCTGCCGATTGCAAATGCTAAGGTCTACTTTTACAGTGGCTATGGTCCCACTAGACCCCTCCCTCAACTAATGAAAAGCACCCAAGAATATCAAGAATGAGAACTTAACCCTTGCCTCTTATGCCCTTCAAACCTATTGGTCAACCTCACCCACAACTAGATAGCAAAGTATATGGTCTTTTGGAGTTCTCCGCCTTTCCGCTTTACGTACTAACTGAAGATGGTTGGTAGATAACGAGTTGCTATCACAGGGCACTAACTGGTCTCGCCAAATCATGCTGGTCCATCTTAGTCTTTTGATTGCCCCTTATTATTGCAACCAAGGTATAATCATTGGTTCACCTACGCAGACCTAACTTCTATGAGCATAGGTGGATCATCTTCCACTCATAGAGGAATAATAAGAGTACCCTACGTCCCCGGAAGTCGCGTGCTTCTTAACCCGGTCTGTTAGAGCCTATAAGAATATCTAGATGGACATGCGCTCCTCTTTGTGTCTTTTGACATCCCGAAGATCTACCCCTTATGGTTATTCATCCTCAAACGTATGGACTGGTCCAAGCGACTCATTCTTATGTATTATTAGAACTATGTCTAATTGTCCAATTATGTGCTTGTTCTGCTTCATCACGTTTCTTTATAACTTGTTTATCCTTATTCATATTGTCTTTCGAATCTAATTACCAAGTTTCTCTTGCTTATTAATGTTTCATATATGACTCATTACTTGTAAGTTTCCTTAATAAGCTTTATACTCCATTATCCATCTTAACTTATTTCTTATATAAGTTTTTCCTTATATCTTCTTATTCAGTTATACTTCCATCTGTTGATGTTGCCACAATCCATCGTTGTTTACTTTGTTTTCTTAACTAAGGCTTATTGCTTAGCTTCCTTAACTAAGGCTTATAACTTAGTTCTCTTTATCGTTATTTACTTTGTTCTCTTAACTAAGGTTTTTCTAATCATAACTCATGTTATCTTTATCAAGAGATTACTCATTGTCGCTTTGCAGTTTATATTCGACTTATTTTATTATACAAGTTGTCCCATTCTCTAGTCTTATTAACATCTTCCCTTGTCCCTAGGACAAGTCTACCTATTATATGACTTTTATTTTTCCCAATATGTGTTTATAATAGGTTGTTATCATTCCCCATTATTATGTTGGTTAAGTTTGTCCATATACCCAGTTGATTTAACCCTATCCTTTTATTCAATCAAACCCCCTTAACCCCTTCTTCTTATTATGCTCATACGACCACTCGTGTATCATCTTGGTTAAATGTTACATTTGATTCTTATATAAACATATTTATTTATATGTTTACACACTAGACCTCCCACATTAGACTAACCTTTTGCGGATGCTGGATATGCCGGGTGGTTCCGGGCAGATTTCAACCGCAATTGCAGTCTAACCTCGTGTCTAGGATTTATGTAAATATGTCCATAACCTCTCACATTAGACATGTTACTTGTGGTTGTTGGTTATGCCGGGCGGTTCCGGGCAGACTTCCAATGCAAGTTCATTCTAAACTCGGGTTTTTGGCATGTTCATCTTTTAAACGGATTGTACATTTATGATTCATGTCCCAAATTTTGTTTAATATATCAATTACCCAAATTTATGAAAATATTCATGTCTCTAATTTCAGGTTTATAAGTTAGGTTCCATAATTACCTAAGATAAATTTTACCCCAACCTATATAATTATAATTAGGTTTCTAATTTACCCATTCCTTTATCAAATTAATATTTATAACTTTAAATCCGTTTTCCAAATCCCCATTTCAAACTTATATTTTAAAACCTCAAACCCATAATATTAGATCCGCAATGAATCACCTCTTCCCAAATCCCATTCCATATCCAATGATCTCAATTCACACATATTCTTGTTAATGTCTTAGATCGGAATTCATATTATGCGCTATTTAGCATAGATTGTGATTCCCAAGTTATACTTAAAAATTCATTATGAATTACGCTCCAAAATTCCCAATTACAAATTATACCTCAACAATTTCGCAATATTATTCCAAATTACATTCATATCATTCACAACGAGATATGAACTGCGCTCGAAGGTAGCCTAGGCTTGAACAAATAAAAAGGAATTGGGAAGAGGAAGAAGAAGAAGAATAAATATACAACAAGAATTATAATTATTATAACATTAATTTTTAAATTAAATCTTTAACTGGGGAATGACGAACGATATTCATACTATTATACAAAAAGTGTGTTGTAAACCCACTCACCTTGTCAGGATTAGAAAAGAGATAAATCGTTGTTGTGACACTTTGATGTTGATTAACCTTCTAAATTGATTGTTGATGAAGAACTTGTCTCTAAAAATCTCTACTTTAATTTATGTTGAAGGTGGAGGCTAGGTTAGTTGAAAATTAAGCAACATGGAGGCTAGGGTTAAAGAGATAAATGAGATTAGGGTTAGGTTTGATGTTTATTTATAGTTGTAGTAGGTGAATTATGACCTTAGGATTAAAATAAAATCCATCTAAACCTTCCACCTTGCAAAAAAAAAAAAAAAAAAAAGAAGGTTCTAGAGTAGACTAAACCAACCCAGGTGCGTTGCACCCATACGCACGCATGGACACTGATGGTGTTGACACCTTCCTATATGAGGTTTCTTTTCTTTTTGTACAAGGAAAATCTTAAACGCTCCTTAATATATGCAAAGCACGTTTCTTTTCCATTAATGCATCCTTCCATGTGTCATTATTTTATATACAATATGAATTGTATTAATTCTTTTGACATAAGCTTGCTTTAATTGAATCAATTTATGTTTATTTTCCAACTTCTTTCTATGCATTAAATTTTCCCATGTGACATTATTTCTTTGTTGCATATATTTCTAATATTCTTATTTAAACGTGTTAATACTTTCCTGTTTCATGCACTTGATATGTTGCTTCTTTTTAACGCATTAAATTGCTTGGTCCCTCTTTTTTTCTACGCATGCTTTAATTGAATTTTTGACATGTTGCATTCTATATTCTTTTTCTTTTATTTGCATGACATTAATTTGTTTTTATTTAGGTTCATGCATCTACACATTTCTATTATTTTTATTTAGGTTCGTGCATCTACATATTCCTATTATTTTTAGTGCATGTGTTATCTTCCTATAAAATTTTAAATTTCAAATAACATGTAAATACATATGCCCTTCTCATTTATTGTTGCATGCAATTTTATTAATTCACCTTTTTACCATTTACATTAATTACATTAACGTTTCTCTTTATTAATTGTTTTCTCTATCATAATTACATGCCTGTACTTTCTTTTCCTTTTTAACATTATTACATGCGAAATTGTATTGCATACTTTTTTCTTCCTTGCATTAACTTCTTTTTAATTTATATATATATATATATGTATGTATATATATATATATTGCATGCAGTTCATTTTCCTTCATTTCAACGCACTTATATATTATTATTATTTTTAATTTTTCCTTTAAATATGTCTATGCTTATAATATATACATATATGCATATTTTTAATTATCACTAAAAATGCGGGGTGTTACATTCTCCCACCCTTAAGAAATTTCGTCCCCGAAATTTGGTAAGGGTAAAATCAAATGATCCCTCGCATATTATACATCCATTATGTGTGCATCCAATTTTTGCAAACATTGTGCACATATGCAAAGTGAAATACATCATAGTAGTGCATGTATGCCTAATTTGGTACCCCCTATATGTATGCAAACTTTCAAAAACTCTTTCAAAACATGATGCTCACATCCTAAATATACTTACAGTTCTATATGAATGCAATATTTTTGAAAATAAAAACAGTTTTCATCCAAATTTTCCCACACTCTTATAGAATAAGAGCATAGTTCATACAATTGTTGCATCCAAAATCCTACCAACCATCTTTATATTTCGAAGTTTAGAAAAATCTAATTTTCCAAATTTGATTTCTTATGTTACAAAAAGGTATTAAATGGAAAAATTCACTTCTACCGTTTTTCTTTTATGTACCTTTTCTAATTGTACTTGGATTTTTATGTAACTATCTTATATGGATTTTCTATTTTCCTATCCAAGTACAACTACATAAGCAAATTTCTCTTTTTTTTTTTTTTGCTCTTTCTTTTCCCGTCATGTTTTGTTGCTTCTCTGAATTTATTGTTTTAGTTCGGCTATTTTCTTTCTTTCTTAGCTTATTTTACTTAATCCAATGATTTAAGTTTATTCTTTTCAAATAAGCCTTTCCAACAGCTATTACTAAGGGCCAAGAATCTTAAGACTATTTCACTTAAGAAAAGTCCAACCACAACCTCTCAACACTTACTTGCCCTTCACTATCTAGTAGTCTCTACTAGTCCTTGCTATGTATTACTAGCCTATACTTTTTTTTTCAAGCAATAATCCTAAGCTTTACAATGCTTATGAATTCTACGGGAATTTTTTTTTCAAACCACAAAAACTGGAGTAGACATAGACAACTATTTCTTAAACGGTTTTATGTTGTTTCTACCTACACTGTTAATTCAGCTATTTCCCACAAGGTGCAAACATTTCATCTATTCTTATTCTCTACAACTTATTTTGTTTACTCACAAAATTTTCTTTTTAAAACAATAATCAAAATTTATTATCTAAAGAATAGAGATTTCAAAACTTTTTACAAAATGCAACATTTTTATGCTTTACTTTTTAATCCTTTCAGATGTACTGATATGAAAACTAGTGAACTATTCATGATATATAATGTACACCTTTTCATGAGAGAATTCTTTAAAACAAGAAATCATTGTTTCTCAAAAACATGTCCCACTTTAAAACCCAATATACACTAAATATGTCCTTTACATATTTTTCTCAAACATCAAAAAAATACTTTTAAGATTAAAACTTGAAAACAACCCAAATTATTTTGTCAAAATTTTTACAATTTCAAGTTCTTAAAAGTTAACAAATGGGTTAGACTCAAAGTGGGTCTTCGACTCAACTAGGCTTTCCTAGACACTCCCTTGGAGTTAATTCTCTCAACTGTATATTCCTAATCCATTTTCCACTTTTTAACCTTTCTCTAATTTATAAGGTTTCACTACCAAACCCACTAATCTGAAATACTAAAATTTCAGTGGCTAACATATGGGATACATCCTCCTTTGTTACCAACTATTTTTGTTCACTTTTTACCCAACTTTCCTAAGGGTCTTAAATTTCTATATTCGTTCTTTTAGTGTGCAAAACTAATATCCTATCTCTTTTCATATTTTACTCTTTCTATTTCGTGGGCTCCTTTATGGATTTAGGTTTATATATACAATACATTTATATTTCTGAAAATACAAATACGTTCACTAGCTATCTATATAGGAATCCTAAACCTAAGCACTGATACCAAAAGTAACAACCCGCGTTCCTACAGACCGAATTTTATTCCAAAAATCCCAATCCATCGAAACCCGAGTTGGTTTGCTCTGGTATCCTGCAGAAAAGATAGAGACATGAAACATGTCAGAGTTCGGAAAACATCTCACAGCAAAAGGAATAAAATATAATGCAATTAAGGCATAGCTTTACCTCAATAACAATACTGATAAACCAGTATCCAAAGCTATATCATCTTTATCTTGTACCTAAATTGTAAATGTTGTGAGGAGAGGGTCAGAACATAAATTCTGTGTGATTGGATTTAGAATAAACTTCTGAATAATTCTACATATACCATTTTATTATATTCTCTTAGTTTATTAGGTTATTTGTGATATTAGCACTCTAGGCTTACACACACATCGCACCCATCTACTCATTAGTAGATTAACTTAATATAGTGTATATGTAGCTCCCCCTACTCGCACAGTCTCTTCCATAAGTATGCAGTCCCTTACTCAATGTTGGTACAAATTTCCATATGTGTATATGTATATCAACGCTACGTCTTCGTATCACTGTACTACGTAAGCGTTTGGACTTCTACCCTAGATCCCACTAGGTTCTGTTATCGAATATTACCCTTATCCCACTAGGTTATTACGTAATGCCCTCTACTCTATGATATACCACCTAGAGCGACATGAGTGTACCTAGACTTTCCCATGTACGTATCGTCAATCGTTCTCGATGTCTATTGCACATGTTCTCTATATGTGCGCCCGAGTCCCGTGGCAGGGCTAATCAAGAAACACGGAACTCGGTCGGGAGCTTTCAGATATCTGCCGATTGCAAATGCTAAGGTCTGCTTTTACAGTGGCTATGGTCCCACTAGACCCCTCCCTCAACTAATGAAAGGCACCCAAGAATATCAAGAATGAGAAATTAACCCCTGCCCCCTATGCCCTTCAAACTTATTGGCCAACCTCACCCACAACTAGATAGCGAAGTATATGGTCTTTTGGAGTTCTCCTCCTTTCCTCTTTACATACTAGCTGAAGATGGTAGGTAGACGACGAGTTGCTATCATAGCGCACTAAATGGTCTCTCTGAATCATGCTGGTCCATCTTAGTCTTTTGATTGCCCCTTATTATTGCAATCAAGGTATAATCATTGGTTCACCTACGCAGACCTAACCTCTGTGAGCACAGTTGGATCATCTTCCACTCACAGAGGAATACCAAGTGTACCCTACATCCCCGGAAGTCGCGTGCTTCTTAACCCAGTTTTTTGGAGCCTATAAGAATATCTAGATGGACATGCGCTCCTCTTTGTGTCTTTTGACAACCCGATGATCTACCTCTTATGGTTATTCATCCTCTAACGTATGGACTGGTCGAAGTGCCTCATTCTTACGTATTATTAGAACTATGTCTAATTGTCCAATTATGCGCTTATTCTGCTTCATTAGGTTTCTTTATAACTTGGTTATCCTTATTCATATTGTCTTTCGATTCTAATTACCAAGTTTCTCTTGATTATTAATGTTTCATATATGACTCATTACTTGTAAGTTTCCTTAATAAGCTTTATACTCCATTATCCATCTTAACTTATTTCTTATATAAGTTTTTCCTTATATCTTCTTATTCAGATATACTTCCATCTGTTGATGTTACCACAATCCATCGTTGTTTTCTTTGTTGTCTTAACTAAGGCTTATTTCTTAGCTTCCTTAACTAAGGCTTATAACTTAGTTCTCTTTTCCTTATTTACTTAGTTCTCTTAACTAAGGTTTTTCTAATCATAACTCATGTTATCTTTATCAATAGATACTCATTGTCGCTTTGCAGTTTATATTCAACTTATTTTATAATACAAGTTGTCCCATTCTCTAGTCTTATTAACATTTTCCCTTGTCCCTAGGACAAGTCTACCTATTATATGACTTTTATTTTTTCCTAATATGTGCTTATAATAGGTTGTTATCATTCCCCATTATTATGTTGGTTAAGTTTGGCCATATACCCAAGTTGTCTTAACCCTATCCTTTTATATAATAAAACCCACTTAACCCCTTCTTCTTATTATGCTCATACGACCACTCGTGTATTATCTTGGTTAAATGTTACATGTGATTCTTATATAAACATATTTATTTATATGTTTACACACTAGACCTCCCACATTAGACTAACCTTTTGCGGATGTAGGATATGTCGGGTGGTTCCGGGCAGACTTCTACCGCAATTACAGTCTAACCTCGTGTCTAGGCGTTATGTAAATATGTCCATAACCTCTCACATTAGACATGTTACTTGTGGTTGCTGGTTATGCCAGGCGGTTCCGGGCAGACTTCCACCGCAAGTTCATTCTAACCACGGGTTTTTGGCATGTCCATCTTTTAAACGGATTGTACATTTATGATTCATGTCCCAAATTTTGTTTAATATATCAATTACCCAAATTTACCCATTCCTTTATCAAATTAAGATTTATAACTTTAAATCCGTTTTGCAAATCCCTAATTCAAACTTATATTTTAAAACCTCAAACCCATAATATTAGATCCGCAATGAATCACCTCTTCCCAAATCCTATTCCATATCCAATGATTTCAATTCACACATATTCCTGTTAATGTCTTAGATCGGAATTCATAATTATGAGCTATTTAGCATAGATTCTCGTTCCCAAGTTATACTCAAAGATTCATTATAAATTACGCTTAAAAATTCCCAATCGCAAATTATACTTCAACAATTTTGCAATATTATTCCAAATTACATGTAATAACCCGGAAATCTGAGCTAGTTTAAAATTTTTATTTTGTCAATTTTAATGAAGTTTGAATTTTTAAAATGAATTATTTTAAATAATAACGACGAGAAATTTATTTTTGAATAGAATCGAATGAACATATTTATATAGATCATCGATAGAATATAATATTTATTTTAAATTATAAAAGGAATTGAAAATGGCGGGGTAGTTCGATAATTCGATTTGAAACTTCAAATGAATGTACAGGATTCAAAATAAACCGGAATTTAGCGAAACCAAAAATAATAGAATCTAATTGAGAATATCTTTCCAATGAATCCGAAAAATCAAAATTTTATAGCGGGAATCAAAAGTTATGGTCAAATGAATTTTCAGAATAGTCGTTATGGAATTCTGGCCCTTAAAAATAGCCATTTTGCAAACGACCTCGGATTTCGACGAAACCACTTTTGCTGGATCCGTTATGTCAAGATATTGCTAGATTCCAATTTTCATAATTTTTTGAATCAATATGTGAGCGTGGCAAAGGAAAACACATTTGACCAGTTTTAGTTGATTTTAATCGACTGGAAATTGGTCATTTTTCAAACGGTCTTAGAATTCGACGAAATTAGTTTTGTTAGGACCATATCGTCAATACGAAGCTAGAAAATATTTTTCTGGAATTTTTCGAGTTAGTATGTGACCCCGGTAAATTGAAATGCGCGTTCAAATTCAGTATATAGAGTTATATGTTGATTTTGACGAAAACTGATCGAAACAATCAAATCAGCTTACGATACATATCCCATTGTGTTCGGAATGGGGGTAATTAGCTATGGACGATAGGCAGTGGGCTTGATTTCGAGTTCGAAAATAAAAGTTGCTTTTTGGTGGAAAATAATTAAATAAAAAAAAAACCTCTCTCCTCCCCTATACCCTCAGCCCCCACCCTTCCTTTTCATTTGCAGAAAGAAAAAAAAACATGCCCCCCTGTCCAGGTGCCCCGCCGGCTCCAGGGAGAGCCGCCGCACCTCCTCCCTCTTCTTCTCCTTCCTTCCCAACCCCCACCGCTCTCTCCACTCCTCTCCTCTACGGTTCGACTCCCCCCAATACCCAAAACCGCACCCCCCTCCTCTCGAATCCAGCCTGCGCTCCACCGACCACCTCAAGCCCACCGCACCTCCTTCCAGCCTCGCCCCCTCCTCCGCCTCCTTCTCCCCTTCTTCTTTTCTAACCAAAACCCTTAGCCCCTCTGTAAACCACCTCCATCAGTCCCTGTGGCCCCCACCGCACTTCCCTCCCCACGTCGATCAGCCCTCCCCTTCCTCCAGCAGCTGCGTGACCCCCAACTCGAACGATGCCCTCCCCGACCCCCATTCCTCCTCCCCTTCGATTCGAAACTATGAGTCTTCTGATTTTTTTTATTTTTTTTTATAATAACTTAGATCAGTGTTTAATTTAGATAACTGTAGAGAGAAATTATACGATTTTTAATAGGGAAAGTATACGATTTTTAACTAATGAAAGATCGAATTTTCATAATGTTAAAGATTGAATTTTTATAATGTTGAAGGCAGAATCTTTATAATATTAAACACGAGATTTTTAGTTAATAGAAAGATTTAAAAATATGATCTTTATATTATAGAAATATTAAAAATATGATTTTTATATTATATAGATAATAAAAATTCAATTTTTATTATGTAGAAGATGTAAAAATATATTCTTTTAGAGATTTTAAAATATGATTTTTATATAATAGAGAATATAAAAATATTATCTTTATATAGTGGCGATAATAAAAATATGATTTTTAGTTAGGTATAGTATTAAAAATATGTTTTTATTTAGGTGTGTAAAATAAAAATACGATTTTTATATTATATAGATAATAAAAATTCGATCTTTATATATAAAGTAGAAATATAAAAATATAATTTTTATATAGAAAGAAGCGTGGTAAAAATATATGAAGTAGAAATAAAAATATGGTTTTTATTTATTGGAATAAAGTGATAAAAATATAATTTATATATAAATAGCGGGACAAAGAACTGCTTTGGAATTTCAAATAGATTCAGGCGATTCAGCAGTTCAATAGCAAAGCACGGCGGAGTGGAACCCTCTGTGAGAACTCCTCGCCTTTAATTTTGTTTTCTAGTTATGTGATATATACTAGGATGCAGACGGTGTTTAGTAGCACCCGACACCCGTCGTCCACAGACCATGGAAGGCTTGTTTGATTGATTGCATGTTGTTGTGAAAATTGATTGTGTGATGTGAAATGAAATAAAATATTTATATATAAAATATTTTATAGTTAAAAATAGAATTTTTAACGTGTATATAAAACTAAAAGAATATTTATAAACAAATCAGATGATTTGTTTATATCCACACAATTGACTAATATTGATTGGGACGATAAATTTTAGACATCGCCCAACTGCACAAATAAAAACTGTGGTTGATTGATTGAAACCCCACACGGGTATTGGGATGAGATTTGACGTACACTAATCCCGATTTTTTAGTTGTATGTCAATCGATTGATTGACAGGCTGTATAAGCGTCGAATATTTATATTTAATGCTTATACAGTGTAGAATGCACTTTCGATGATGGTTGATTATTTATCGTTGCTATTATATACATGTGTTGTAGAAAATCCATATAATTCACATTATATGGTAATTGATTGGGCCTCATTCTAATTTGGAAAATAAAGAATAGAAAAATATATTCACGTGTTAAATAAAAGCCGTGTTGATTAGATTGACGCCATTTTGACGTGAACGTTATTTATATCGATTATATTCGTTTTTAAAATGAATATAGAAAACGAAGTGATTTCAAAATCTGATATTTTGAAATGAATTGAAATTCGAATTAGATTGAAGTAAATTGAAATTCAAATTAGATTGAAGTGAATTGAAATTCAAATTAGATTGAAGTGAATTGAAATTCGAATTAAATTGAAATAGAATTGAAATCGATTTGAAATGAATTTAAAACGAATTTATATTAGGAAATTCAATTTTGATTTGAATTTGAGATGGAAGTTAAAATCGTTTTGAATTGTAATCGACGAAATATATATTATATATATTTTATATATAATATAATGTCCTGAATAGAATGCGCCGCGCTGCGGCAGTTCGTGAATTTCGACCATTGAATTCGTATTGACATTGCTGGAGATCCGACCGTCAGATTCTCCTAAAACCGGAACCATTGGGTTCGTATCGAAAAGAGCTTTCTAAGAATATTAGAAATTAGGAATCTAACGGTTGGATTTGGAATTATGTCCAAATATATTTTGAAAAAGGTCGTTGTAAGTGCAGTTCGATGGCCGTTAATGGAAATCGACTGTACGGGCATTGATAAAATTATTAAAAATATTAATAATTTGTGTAAAACCATCAAAAATGATATGTGAAGAATTGGGATGAAAACTCCATATTTGGAAAGATAAAAATTGAATTTTATTGAAATGAAATAGTTTTGAACTAGAATTATAATTCATTTATTTTTGAAATAAATAAATTGGATTTGAAATGGTTTTGAAAATAACCAGAATTTCCAATAATTGAATTGGAAAGGATTTGAATCGAAATTATCTTCGGAATATTTCGGTGTGGGATTTTGTGACTATACAGATATTGTTATGGAAATTTGGAAGATATATTTAAATCGTTATTTCCAATACGATATTTGTTGGTCGTAGAATTTGATATTGAGTATAAGCCGATATATTTTCTATTCAGAGCCTTGTATTTAATATCACATGTGATTTGGGTTTGTCGTGAATGGTGTCTTCATTAACACTGTCCTTGAACCTAGTTGAGAAAAAGATTAAATCTTTTTATTTAGATTTAATGAAGTGTACCAATTAAATAATATTTAATGGGAATTGAACTGGTATTGATTTTTGGGTTTATCGTGAACAGTGTTTTAAATAACACTTGTTCTTTAACCTGATAATTAATGAATGTGATTTTGGGTTTATTTTGGACGGTGTTTTAAGTGACATTGGTTCTTTAACCCAGTTAAGGACAGGATATTGATTTCTGTGAAGATTAAAACTAAGTGGAGTTTTAATGAATCTTTAATTAGATTGAAAGGATCGAGAATGGAGTATCACCAGTTTTGCTCCAAACGATAGTTAAATCTTTAATTAGATTAGAACGTGAAATGGTAATTGAATTTACCGATAACACCATGGTGTTAGATATGAAGTATGACCAGTTTTACTTCATGGGATGAATAGGTTGGGATTGGGAAATAAAATAAATGATTACTTCGGTGTCGTTCGCTAATCCCGACTAGTTTGAATAGATATTCAAAAGAAGATTAAAGAATAAATTTAAAGAATTTATCTTTGATAAAATTAATGGGAACCTTTCCAAAAGAATAAGAATATTCTGAATTGAAATGAGGCGTATGTTGTGTTTGTGTAACACTTGTTTAATATATACGCGAGTTATTCAGAAATACCGGGTTTATCCCATTCCGAATAAATGTTTCGACGTGGTGTTGAAGATGAAGACGGTGGTTGAAGACCGGAAGTCTTCACATCGTTTGGGTGATTACTGATGATCTTGATTGGGCTGTACACCCAAGATGAGGGAATCTGTTGGTGATCGTCCAGACGTACTTGGAGATCGATGGATATGCGAGGAAAGTGCCTCCGGTTTCGTTTAGACCCAGAACGGACTTGTAAATGGACTGTGTGTCTGACATTGGATTTCATTCTGTGTGACTGATATCGGTTGCATAGAGTGGTTTGCCTGTCTGGCATGCTAAGATGCAAATGATCAAGGCTTCTGTTGAAAAGCTGAGTCTTGTGGTTGATGATCAAAGCACGGCCTTAGTTCCGTAGCTTTGTGTAACGTGAATTCGCGAGCCTCACACCCCGGTTGTGAACCAGAAACGGGAGAGGACCTCAGGGAGGGCATGCGTTTCCTTCTAGCTAGGGTGGTGCCAGTGACCTACCAGCCCTGACATTTATATACTTTTCACCTATGTGGTTGTTGTTGTTGCGAGGCGCCTCGGTTATATCGGACGATCCGGGTCTGATGGAGTCATTCGTGGGCTCATTTACACCCCAAAGGGCGAGGAAACGCAGTGTTCAGGAATTTTAATCCACATCGGTGGACCGACCCTGACGATCCAAGGCTTGTCTGCGCGCTTGCCTGAGACATGGGCTACATTGTCTCGAATCGGTAGAGGACGATCCCTTGCCTTGGTTCGCAGATGGAAATCCAATTTCCAAATACGTGATATTGCGGTTTTAATTGTAGAACCTAGTATGGCGACAAGATATATGGTACCCATGCCGTCTATGATTGATACTTATGATTGAAATTGTTTTGACACTATACACTTATAGTAATAATAAAAGATTTGTTTTAAATGTATCAAGCATGCTTTGGCTATTATAAGGGAAAACCCTATCCTCTGGTTTGTGTTGCATTGTGCGATGGGAACTGGGTCTTATAATAGCTTCATTGTTCTTTATTTAGCATTGCGCTGTTGTTTTATGCACTGGTATTCTTGGGAGGAAACCCGTTCCGTGTTATACGACGGGGTCCCTTGATTTACCTAACTTTAAAATAAAGATTAATAACTGTTTTAGTTCTCACACCAGTCACATGACTGACCTGGAGTTTATTGTTTTAACCTAAACTCTGGGTGCCCTTATTTTCGACACGGGCAGCTAGTAGTTTTGGTTTTGCAGATTTATCTTCCCAGGATCCTAGTTTACAGCTGGAACGATATCCGGAAAGCTTGGTATCCGTATATCTTCTTCAGTTGTGTTTTATATTATTTTCCGCTACTATGTAATTTATTGTAATCTCTGATAATTTTTGTTGTGTAATTTTCAGTTATACTCTGTATATTCTTGTATTCTGATGGAATTTTTGTAATAAACAATGAAATGTTCTTCCGTTTGTGTTATGATGTGGTTTGTTCTCGAACTATCCGCGCTTTCCTTACCGGGGAGGTTACGGGTTTTTACAGTTGGTACCAGAGCTTTGGTTTACAAAGCTCAGAGAATAAGGCACGTTAAAACCTTACGAAAGAATTCATCAGATATTGGATTTGTAATATCCGATAAGAATGACTCGTTAGAGATAGGATCAGTAGTATCCTAGAACGAGTGTGAAGAGTATATTCTTAAAATGAAACAAATTTTGTTTTGAAATTTAAACCTTATTCAACGTATTTGAATATTTATTTGTATTAAATTTGGACAATCCAATATATAAAGATTTTGCATATACGCCTTGCAAACGTATATTCGAAGTTTTAATATACTGGATAGATATAGAATCACACTCTAGTCGCCCGGGGATAATTCTGATGATGATGCATCATCATCAGTATTTATATTCGTGTGACGAAAGTGGGATTTCTATATAATTCCAATTGATTGGTGTGAGAACCAAAATTAGATAGGGCTTATTGTTGTGATTTGGCACCAAAAATGTAATTTTTGACTATATATTAAAATTATGAGTTTGAAAAGCTATTCACTAATTGATTGATGGTTGTGTTGTTTGATTATTTTTTGAATAATTAAATGTTGAACCTTTAACCAATTTGGTCAAATATTGAACTGTATTGAAATTTATTTGGGAATGCATGCATGCACATATATATCTATTGAACAGGTCATAGCAAGGAGGCTAGAGAAGAGGAATAAAATTGTTTGCCCGACAAATAGGTACATGTTTATTGTATTTCTTGAGTTTTGGGTGATTTTGTGAGCCGATTGGCTAGCCGCTTGGCTTTTTCTTTTGGATTGAAGAAGGCCATGGGAGGCTATATGAAATATACCGAAGTCCCGGTGCAGGGGAGGTTATGGCAAAAAAATTCGAAAATTTAGGGTGTTAGCCAAATTTTTGAAGAATTTGAAAAGTTCTTAGAAACTGAAAAGTTGAAGAACTTAAGCCGTAATGGAAATAGTGAAAGTAGAGTTGATTAATAAAACAACTTTCGGCTTTGTTCCTTTTCGGGGACGAAAAGTTTTAAGTGGGGGAGATTGTAATAACCCGGAAATCTGAGCCAGTTAAAAATTTTTATTTTGGCAATTTTAATGAAGTTTGAATATTTAAAATGAATTATTTTAAATAATAACGACGAGAAATTTATTTTTGAATAGAATCCAACGAACATATTTATATAGATCGTAGATAGAATACAATATTAATTTTAAATTATAAAAGGAATTGAAAATGGCGGGGTAGTTTGATAATTCGATTTCAAACTTCCAATGAATGTACAGGATTCGAAATGAACCGGAATTTAGCGAAACCAAAAATAATAGAATCTAATTGAGAATATCTTTTCAGTGAATCCGAAAAATCAAAATTTCATAGCGGGAATCAAAAGTTATGGTCAAATGAATTTTCAGAATTGTCGCTATGGAATTCTGGCCCTTAAAAATAGCCATTTTGCAAACGACCTCGGATTTCGACGAAACCACTTTTGCTAGATCCGTGATGTCAAGTTATTGCTAGATTCCAATTTTCATAATTTTTCGAATCATTATCTGAGCGTGGCAAAGGAAAACGCGTTTGACCAGTTTTAGTTGATTTTAATCAACTGGAAATTTGCCATTTTTAAAACGGTCTCAGAATTCGACGAAATTAGTTTTGTTAGGACCGTATCGTCAATACGAAGCTAGAAAATATTATTCTGGAATTTTTCGAGTTAGTATGTGACCCCGGTAAATTGAAATGCGCGTTCAAATTCAATATAGAGAGTTATATGTTGATTTTGACGAAAACTGATCGAAACAATCAAATCAGCTTACGATACATATCCCATTGTGTTCGGAATGGGGGTAATTTGCTATGGACGACAGGCGGTGGGCTTGATTTCGAGTTCGAAAATAAAAGTTGCTTTTTGGTGGAAAATAATTAAATTAAAAAAACCTTTCTCCTCTCCTATACCCTCAGCCCCCCTTTCCTTTTCATTTGCAGAAAGCAAAAAAAAAACACGTGGCCCCCTGTCCAGATCCTCCGCCGCCTCCAGGGACAGCCGCCGCACCTCCTCCCTCTTCTTCTCCTTCCTCCCCAACCCTCACCTCTCTCTCCACTCCTCTCCTCTATGGTTCGACGCCCCCCAATACCCAAAACCGCACCCCCTCCTCTCGAATCCCGCCTGCGCTCCACCGACCACCTCAAGCCCACCGTGCCTCCTTCCAGCCTCGCCCCCTCCTCCGCGTCCTTCTCCCCTTCTTCTTTTCTGACCAAAACCCTTAGCCCCTCTGTAAACCACCGCCATCAATCCCTGTGGCCCCCACCGCACTGCCCTTCCCACGTCGATCAGACCTCCCCTTCCTCCAGCAGCTGCGCGACCCCCGACTCCAGCGATGCCCTCTCCAACCCCCATTCCTCCACCTCTTCAATTCGAAACTGTGATTCTTCTGATTATGTTTTTTTATTTTATTTTTATAATAACTTAGATCAGTTTTTAATTTAGATAAGTGTAGAGAGAAATTATACGATTTTTAACTAATGAAAGATTGAATTTTCATAATGTTAAAGATTTAATTTTTATAATGCTGAAGGCGGAATAATTATAATACTAAACATGAGATTTTTAGTTAATAGAAAGATTTAAAAATATGGTCTTTATATTATAGAAATATCAAAAATATGATTTTTATATTACATAGATAATAAAAATTCGATTTTTATTATGTAGAAGATGTAAAAATATATTCTTTTAGAGATTTTAAAAATATGATTTTCATATAATAGAGAATATAAAAATATTATCTTTATATAGTGGCGATAATAAAAATATGATTTTTACTTAGGTAGAGTATTAAAAATATGATTTTATTTAAGTGTGTAAAATAAAAATACGATTTTTATATTATATAGATAATAAAAATTCGATCTTTATATATAAAGTAGAAATATAAAAATATAATTTTTATATAGAAAGAAGCTTGGTAAAAATATATGAACTAGAAATAAAAATATGGTTTTTATTCATTGGAATAAAGTGATAAAAATAAAAAATTTATATAAACAGCGGGACAAAGAACTGCTTTGGAATTTCAAATAGATTCAGGCGATTCTGCAGTTCAAAAGCAAAGCACGGCGGAGTGGAACCCTCTGTGAGAACTCCTCACCTTTAATTTTGTTTTCTAGTTATGTGATATATACTAGGATGCAGACGGTGTTTAGTAGCACCCGACACCCGTCGCCCACAGACCATTGACAGCTTGTTTGATTAATTGCATGTTGTTGTGAAAACTGATTGTGTGATGTGATGTGAAATGAAATAAAATATTTATATATAAAATATTTTATAGTTAAAAATTGAATTTTTAACGTGTATATAAAATTAAAAGAATATTTATAAACAAATCAGATGATTTGTTTATATCCACACATTTGACTGATATTGATTGGGACGATAAATTTTACACATCGCCCAACTGCACAATTAAAAATTGTGGTTGATTGATTGAAACCCCACATGGGTATTGGGATGAAATCTGACGTACACTAATCCCGATTGTTTAGTTGTATGTCAATCGATTGATTGACAGGCTGTATAAGCGTCGAATATTTATATTTAATGCTTATACAGTGTAGAATGCACTTTCGATGATGGTTGATTATTTATCGTTGCTATTATATACATGTGTTGTAGAAAATCCATATAATTCACATTATATGGTAATTGATTGAGCCTCATTCTAATATGGAAAATAAAGAATAGAAATATATATTCATGTGTTGAATAAAAGCCGTGCTGATTAGATTGATGCCATTTTGACGTGAACGAAATTTATATCGATTATATTCGTTTTTAAAATGAATATAGAAAAAGAAGGGATTTCAAAATCTGATATTTTGAAATGAATTGAAATTCGAATTAGATTGAAGTAAATTGAAATTCAAATTAGATTGAAGTGAATTGAAATTCGAATTAGATTGAAGTGAATTGAAATTCGAATTAAATTGAAATAGAATGGAAATCGATTGGAAATGAATTTAAAACGAATTTATATTAGAAAATTCAATTTTGATTTGAATTTGAGATGGAAGTTAAAATCGTTTTGAATTGAAATCGATGAAATATATATTATATATATTTTATATATAATATAATTGCCTGAATAGAACGCGCCGCGCTGTGGTAGTTCGTGAATTTCGACCATTGACTTCGTATTGAAGTTGCGGGAGATCCGACCATCGGATTCTCCTAAAACCGGAACCGTTTGGTTCGTATCGAAAAGAGCTTTCTAACGAATATTAGAAATTAAGAATCTAACGGTTGGATTTGGAATTATGTTCAAATCAAATTTGAAAAAGTTCGCTATATGTGCAGTTCGATGGCCGTTGATGGAAATCGACTGTACGGGCCTTGATAAAATTATTAAAAATATTAATAATTTGTGTAAAATCATCAAAAGTGATATGTGAAGAATTGGGATGAAAAACTCCATATTTGGAAAGATAAAAATTGATTTTTATCGAAATGAACTAGTTTTGAACTAGAATTATAATTCATTTATTTTTGAAATAAATAAATTGGATTTGAAATGGTTTTGAAAATAACCAGAATTTCCAATAATTGAATTGGAATGGATTTGAATCGAAATTATCTTCGGAATATTTCGGTGTGGGATTTTGTGATTATACAGATATTGTTATGGAAATTTGGAAGATATATTTATATCGTTATTTCCATTACGATATTTGTTGGTCGTAGAATTTGATATTGAGTATAAGCCGATATATTTTCTATTCAGAGCCTTGTATTTAATATCAAATGTGATTTGGGTTTGTCGCGAATGGTGTCTTCATTAACACTGTTCTTGAACCCAGTTGAGAAAAAGATTAAATATTTTTATTTAGATTTAATGAAGTATACCAATTAAATAATATTTAATTGGAATTGAACTGGTATTGATTTTTGGGTTTATCGTGAATAGTGTTTTAAATAACACTTGTTCTTTAACCCGATAATTAATGAATGTGATTTTGGGTTTATTGTGGACCGTGTTTTAAGTGACATTGGTTCTTTAACCCAGTTAAGGACAGGATATTGATTTCTGTGAAGATTAAAACTAAGTGGAGTTTTAATGAATCTTTAATTAGATTGAAAGGATCGAGAATGGAGTATCACCAGTTTTGCTCCAAACGATAGTTAAATCTTTAATTAGATTTGAATGTGAAATGGTAATTGAATTTACCGATAACACCGTGGTGTTAGATATGAAGTATGACCAGTTTTACTTCATGGGATGAATAGGTTGGGATGGGGAAATAAAATAAATGATTAATTCGGTGTGGTTCGCTAATCCCGACTAGTTTGAATAGATATTCAAAAGAAGATTAAAGAATAAATTTAAAGAATTTATCTTTGATAAAATTAATGGGAACCTTTCCCAAAGAATAAGAATATTCTGAATTGGAATGAGGCGTATGTTGTGTTTGTGTAACACTTGTTTAATATATACGTGAGTTATTCAGAAAGACCGGGTTTATCCCATTCCGAATAACTGTTTCGACGTGGTGTTGAAGATGAAGACGGTGGTTGAAGATCGGAATTCTTCACAACGTTTGGGTGATTACTGATGATCTTGATTGGGCTGTACACCCAAGATGAGGGAATCATTTGGTGATCGTCCAGACGTACTTGGAGATCGATGGATATGCGAGGAAAGTGCCTCCGGTTTCGTTCAGACCCAGAACGGACTTGTAAATGGACTGTGTGTCTGACATTGGATTTCATTCTGTGTGAATGATATCGGTCGCATAGAGTGGTTTGCCTGTGTGGCATGGTAAGATGCAAATGATCAAGGCTTCTGTTGAAAAGCTGAGTCTTGTGGTTGATGATCAAAGCGCGGCCTTAGTGGCGTAGCTTTGTGTAACGTGAATTCGTGAGCCTCACACTCCGGTTGTGAACCAGAAACGGGAGAGGACCTCAGGGAGGGCACGCGTTTCCTTCTAGCTAGGGTGGTGTCAATGACCTACCAGCCCTGACATTTATATACTTTTCACCTATGTGGTTGTTGTTGTTGTGAGGCGCCTCGGTTATATCGGACGATCCGGGTCCGATGGAGTCATTCGTTGGCTCATTTACGCCCCAAAGGGCGGGGAAACGCAGTGTTCAGGAATTTTAATCCACATCGGTGGACCGGCCCTGACGATCCAAGGCTTGTCTGCGCGCTTGCCTGAGACATGGGCTAGATTGTCTCGAATCGGTAGAGGACGATCCCTTGCCTCGGTTCGCAGATGGAAATCCAATTTCCAAATACGTGATATTGCAGTTTTAATTGTAGAACCTAGTATGGCGACATGACATATGGTACCCATGCCGTCTATGATTGATACTTATGATTGAAATTGTTTTGACACTATACACTTATAGTAATAATAAAAGATTTGTTTTAAACGTATCAAGCATGCTTTGGCTATTATAAGGGAAAACCCTATCCTCTGGTTTGTGTTGCATTGTGTGATGGGAACTGGGTCTTATAATAGCTTCATTGTTCTTTATTTAGCATTGCGCTGTTGTTTTATGCACTGGTATTCTTGGGAGGAAACCCGTTCCGTGTTATACGGCGTGGTCCCTTGATTTACCTAACTTTAAAACAAAGATTAATAACTGTTTTAGTTCTCACACCAGTCACATGACTGACCTGGAGTTTATTGTTTTAACCTAAACTCTGGGTGCCCTTATTTTCGACACGGGCAGCTAGTAGTTTTGGTTTTGCAGATTTATCTTCCCAAGATCCTGGTTTACAATTGGAACGATATCCGGAAAGCTTTGTGTAACACCCCACGCCCGCTAGGGTCACTCACAAAGGGAATGCCATAGCATCGGTGGAGTATTTTAGTGAATATAGAACAGAAAAATTACAACAAGACAGATATAAATAGTACTTGAAATTTTAAAACATCATCTCATAACAGCGGAAATAAACATGTCTAGTTACATCATAAAACCCCGATAAAAGTCAAGTACAATATCCATCAAAATAAGAAGTACATAATCCCACTCTCTCATACAATAGCCATAACAAAAGAAAAGATAACTGGATAACTGGAGCTTTACATCTACCCAAGCTCCTAAAGACTGGAACAGCAATCCGATCAAGCTCTACTACCGATAGGATCCACCGTAGGACCTGAGGGTTGGGAAAAAGATAAAAACAACGGGGTCAGACATAAGTCTGAGTGAGTCCTATAACTTTAACAATACAATCATTAAAGTAACCAGAGAAGACATAAACTTGACCTACGGTAATATCTGGGGATGAATGGCTACACTAAGCAGCTTGGTAGACTTAGGATAAACTAAGATAACCGTCAGGACGCATCTACCCACCCAAGGATAATTACTAACTGCACCACACCAGTCCTTCCTACTTAAAGGTTGATCCCTTCCAAAGACTTAGAAAATTTTCCCAGTAGTTTCATGTACCCCTAGCCCACTACATAGGTGCCGTCTGCCCCTATCTCCACTAGGTGTACCCGGTAATTCTTACCCAGTAGTTTCGTGTACCCCTACATAGGTGCCGTCTGCCCCTATCTTCATTAGGTGTACCCACTACTCCACAAGCGATCGGCTCCCTACCGTAGATACCCGTGCTGGTCCCACAGTGGGGTGTATCACTCCCCTAAAGTGGCTACCCAATACTAATGGTGCACGGCTTTATATCTACACGATGCAACAACGGCTTATCTACCAGCCCGGGCCCACACACGCATATGAAACCCGTTGGACTTGCGTTGCCACCGCTAACCCGTTTTGGCCTCTTATAATCAAGCCCAATATGCGTGTCCCGTCACTCGACTTGGGTCGAGCCCACAAAGATACGTTTGGGATATTGGTTGAAATGGGCCCCCACAAGCTACCCACTTAAGCTTGTCAAATATCTAGTGTATCCCACTTAACCCTTTAATCATGTTTAATTACATGTTTCCACTTGGTTAAGTATTCTAATCGTATTTTCTATTGCCACCCAAGGCAACCCACTAGATTCCACATGCCACCCAAGGCAACCACCAAATTTCCTCATGCCACCCAAGGCACCCACTTAACCCCTCATGTCCCACTACATGCTATTATGGTTAAGTGTTTCTTAATTAATTAAGACCGTGATCTCCCGTAAAGACCTCCCACATTAGACTGGCTGTTATGACCGCCTGGTTAAGCCGGTAGAATCTGGGCAGTCTTACGTCATAACAGAGTCTAACCTCGTGTCTTTACCTTAATCACGTATTTAATTTATGGCTAAGACCTCTCACATTGGGCTGACATTTATAGCAACTGGTTAAGCCGGTCGGGTCCGGGCAGTTTTACACTACAAATGAGTCCAACCTCGTGTCTTAGTCGATTAATTACACCTAATTAACCACCCCCATATTAATTATCCCTAATTAATATCAAGTTTTCCATAACATGGGTAGACCTAACTCAATAGGTAAATTCCCATGGGGTAGACCTAACTCAATAGGTAAATTCCCACTTATGGTAATTTATTTTTATGGTATGCTTAATCATACCCAAACATTCATTTATTAACATATTTACCAACCCCATCGTTCCCCACGTAAATCGTTCTCGTTACATGACATAATAAAGGGGAAGATCATCACAAATATCATGGGTTTAACATACAACTTTGTCATGGGTTAAGAGGATGTCAACTTGCATATATGAGCATATATTAACCCAACTACATATAACCCAAACTTGCATATTATCATACACATGATTTGCATAACATGTTGCATATGAGCTTGCATATTATCATACACATATCTTGCATAACATGTTGAACTTGCATATAGGCATTCTCATAACTTGCATAACATGTTAAACATGCATTTAAGCATACACATAACTTGCATAAGCATCCACATACTCGCATAAGCATTCACATACTTGCATAAACATGCATAACTTGCATATTGTCATTTAAGCAGATACATATCTTGCATAAGCATTCATATACTCGCATAAGCATGCATAACTTGCATATCACATAAATCTTGCATTTAAACATATATATGACTTGCATAAGCATCCATACACTTGCATAAGCATGCATAACTTGCATATCACTTTCAACTTGCATTTAAACATATACTTAACTTGCATATCACTTTCAACTTGCATAACTCACTTTGCTAAACATGCATAATTCCACTTATTAAATATGCATAAATCCACTTATTAAACATGCATATATCAACTTGTTAAACATCGTGTGACGGCATGTAATTTCGCTCGGTCCGAACCAGTCGCTAAACCGACCCAGACCGTTCGAAACGCCCTATCGTTTGAGAACAAGCCACAACAGAACGCATACAGAAGAACATTTCACTATATATAACAACAGTGCATCAGATTACAAGAATATACAGAGTATACATGAATAAATATTACACAGAAATATCAGAGATTTAAATTACATTTAAATACATAGCAGCGGAAAATAATACAATACACAACTAGAAGAAGATATACGGATACAAAGCTTTCCGGATATCGTTCCAGCTGTAAACCAGGATCCTGTGAATATAAATCTGCAAAACCAAAACTACTAGCTGCCCGTGTCAAAATAAGGGCACCCAGAGTTTAGGTTAAAACAATAAACTCCAGGTCAGTCATGTGACTGGTGTGAGAACTAAAACAGTTAATAATCTTTATTTTAAATCATTAGATAAATCAAGGGACCACGCCGTATAACACGGAACGGGTTTCCTCCCAAGAATACCAGTGCATAAAACAAACAGCGCAATGCTAAATAAAGAAAAATGAAGCTGTTATAAGACCCAGGTCCCATCACACAATGCAACGCAAGCCGGAGGATAGGGTTTTTACCTTATAACAGCCAAAGCATGCTTGATACGTTTAAAACACATTATTTGATACTATTATAAGTGCATAGTGTATAAAACAACTTCAAATCATAAGGATCAATCATAGGCGGCATGAGCGCCCCATCCCACTATGTCACCATACTAGGTTCTACAAATAAAACCACAAATGTCACGTAATTGGAAATTGGATTTCCGTCTATGAACCGAGGCAAAAGATAGTCCTCAACCGATTCGAGACTGTCTAGCCCGAGCCTCAGGCAAGTACTCTGTCAAGCCTTTGGATCCTCAGGGCCGGTCCACCGATGTGGATTAAAATGCCTGAACACTACGTCTCCCCACCCTATGGGGTGTAAGTCTGGTCCATCAGCCGACCAGAATGCATCGGCCGAAACCGATATAACCGAGGCGCCTCGCAACAGCAACAACCACATAAGTCAAACTCGTCAGGGCGTGTAAAACCACTGACGCCACTTCTAGCTAGAAAGAAACGCATGCCCTCCCTGACGTCCTCTCCCGTTTTTGGTTCACAACCGGGGTGCGAGGCTCGCGAATTCACGTTACACAAAGCTGTGCCACACAGGCTGTGCTTTGATCATCACCGCGAGACTTTGCTTTTCAACAGAAGCCTCGATCAATTGCCACTCAGGCATGCCACACAGGCAATTCACTCCATGCGTTTGATATCCATCAATATATAACCCCTGAGCTCGTACGTCTCAGAGAAGGGCGTTAAGAAGGAGAATAAATTCTCCGCCGCCAAACAGATATATATTTAATAGAGATCAATCACACAGATTAAAATCCAATGTCAGACACACAGTCCATTTACAAGTCCGTTCTGGGTCTGAACGAAACCGGAGGCACCTAGTACCTCGCATATCCATCGATCTCCAAGTACGTCTGGACGATCACAAACTGTTTCCATCTTCTTGGGTGTACAGCCCAATCAAGATCATCAGTAATCACCCAAACGACGTGAAGACTTCCGGTCTTCGACCACCGTCTTCATCTTCGACACCTCGTCGAATCAGTTATTCAGAATGGGATAAACCCGGTCTTTCTGAATAACTCGCGTATATATTATAAAAGTGTTACACAAACACAACATACGCCTCATTCCACTTCAGAATATTCTTTTATTCAAATATTCCCATTAATTTATCCAAGATAAATTCTTAAAATTTATTCTTTAATCTCCTTTGAATATCAATTCAAACTAGTCGGGATTAGCGAACCACACCGAAGTAATCATTTATTTTATTTCCCAATCCCAACCTATTCATCCCATGAAGTAAAACTGGTAGTACTTCATATCTAACACCACAGTGTTATCGGTAATTCAATTACCATTTCACGTTCAAATCTAATTAAAGATTTAACTATCGCCTGGAGTAAAACTGGTGATACTCCATTCTCGATCTTTTCAATCTATTTAAAGATTCACTAAAACTCCACTTAGTTTTAATCTTTAACTGGGTTAAAGAATCGGTGTCATCTAAAACACGGTTCACGATAAACCCAAAATCACCTTCCATTAATTATCGGGTTAAAGAACGAGTGTTATTTAAAACACTGTTCACGATAAACCCAAAAATCAATACCAATTCAATTCCAATTAAATATCATTTAATTAGTACACTTCATTAAATCTAACTAAAAAGATTTAATCTTTTCTCAACTGGGTTCAAGAACAGTGTTAGTGAAGACACCATTCACGACAAACCCAAATCACATTCGATATTCAATACAAGGCTCTGAATAGAAAATATATCGTCTTATATTCAATATCGAATTCTACGACAAACAAATGTCGTATTGGAAATAACGATATAAATATATATCTTTCAAATTTCCATAACAACCCCTGTATAATCACGAATTTCAACATCGAAATATTCCGAAGACAATTTCGATTCAAATCCACTCCAATGCAATCATTGGAAATTCTGGTTATTTTCAAAACCCTTTTCAAATTCAATTTATTTATTTAAAAATAAATAGAATTATAATTCTAGTTCAAAACTAGTTCATTTCGATAAAAATCTATTTTTATCTTTTCAAATATGGAGTTTTTCATCCCAAATCTTCACAAATCATTTCTTATGATTTTACACAAATTATTACTATTTTTAATAATTTTATCAAGGCTCGTACAGTCGATTTCCATCAATGGCCATCGAACTGCACTTACAGCGACCTTTTTCAAATTTTATTTGGACATAATTCCAAATCCAACCGTTAGATTTCAAATTTCTAACATTCGCTAGAAAGCTCTTTTCGATACGAACCCAACGGTTCCGGTTTTAGGAGAATCCGACGGTCGGATCTCCCGCAACGTCCGTTTGAAATAAATGGTCGAAATTCACGAACTGCCGCGGCGCGGCGCGTTCTATTCAGGCCATTATATTATATATATAATATATATAATATATATATCGTCGATTTCTATTTAAAACGAATTATATAAATAGTTTTGAATTCGTTTCAAAAATCTATTTCAACTTCCATTTCAATTCAAAACAAAATTGAATTCTTCTTTATAGATTCGTTTCAAAATTCATTTCTATTCAATTCAAATTTCAATTCAATTCGAATTCATTTCAATTCACTTTCAATTCAATTCGAATTCGTTTTCAATTCAATTCATTTCGAAATCGTTTTCAATTCAATTCATTTCGAAATCACTTTCAATTCAATTCACTTCGAAATCACTTTCAATTCAATTCATTTCGAAATCACTTTCAATTCAATTCACTTCGAAATCACTTTCAATTCAATTCACTTCGAATTCGTTTTCAATTCAATTCATTTCGAAATCGTTTTCAATTCAATTCATTTCGAAATCACTTTCAATTCAATTCATTTTGAATTCGTTTTCAATTCAATTCATTTCGAATTCGTTTTCAATTCAATTCACTTCGAAATCGTTTTCAATTCAATTCACTTCGAAATCACTTTCAATTCAATTCACTTCGAAATCACTTTCAATTCAATTCACTTCGAAATCACTTTCAATTCAATTCACTTCGAAATCACTTTCAATTCAATTCACTTCGAATTCGTTTTCAATTCAATTCATTTCGAAATCGTTTTCAATTCAATTCATTTCGAAATCGTTTTCAATTCAATTCATTTCGAAATCATTTTCAATTCAATTCATTTCGAAATCGTTTTCAATTCAATTCATTTCGAAATCGTTTTCAATTCAATTCATTTCAAACAAATAATTCAACTAATCTATGCAACCAAACAAACAAGTCCATGGTCTGTGGACGATTGTGTCGGGTGCTACTAAACACCGTCTGCATCCTAGTATATATATATAACTAGAAAAGAAATTGAAAGGTGAGAAATTCTCACTTATAGCTATCCTAGCTCCACAGCACTTCATTTGCAGAAGTCTTTGTCGTTTCGCCTTTTTGTCATCTTCGTTGCTGCTTTCACTACATATGTAAAAATCGAATTTTTACTTCGCTATTCAATATGTAAAAATCCATTTTTCTAGCGAAGTTCAATATATAAAAATTCTATTTTTCTATCGAAGTTCAATATATAAAAATTCTATTTTTCTATCGAAGTTCAATATATAAAAATCGACTTTTTCTATCGCTATGTCAAATAGATAAAAATTATATTTTTATCACGCTATTTTCCACATAAAGATTTCGCCTTTTCTAAAATAAAGATTTAGCCTTTTCAAAAATAAAGTTTTCGCCTTTATAAAAATAAAGTTTTCGCCTTTATAAAAATTACCACTTTATCTCAACGTATATAAAATAAAAATCAGATTTTTATTTCGCTACATATACAAAGATGATATTTTTATATTCTCTATCCTATAAAGATTATATTTTTAATACTTTAAAAATATAAAAATCATATTTTTAATATTTCTATATAGTAAAGACTATATTTTTAATTCTTTAAAAATATAAAAACTATATTTTTACTTCTTCTACTCAATAAAAATTCCGCCTTTTCTACTTTAAAGTTTAAACCCTTTTTTTTCTATTTCAAACCTTTAAAATAAAAATCAATTTCAAAATTCCTTTTTAAAATAGTTTTTATTATTCTTTTATAAAAATGCAGTTTTTACTTTATAAAAATTTCAGTTTATTCAACATAAAAATTTCTGTTTTAAACTTTATCAAAATTTCTGTTTTAAACTTTATAAAAATTTCTGTTTTATAGAATTTAAAAATAAAAATAAGAATAAAATACTTACAGAGGAGCGGGGGGGGGGGGGGGGGGGGGAAAGGAGATCGGAGGCGCTCGCTTCGAGGGGCGGCTCGGGGTTCGATCGCTGGAGGCGGGGCTTGGAGGCTCGATCGATGGAGGCGGCGCTTCGGGGCTCGAGGTAGGCGGAGGCCCAGTGCGGCGGCGCGTTGCTGCGATGAGGAGGAGCAGTCGGTCTTCGACGAGGGTTTCCCCTTTTTTTTTTTTTTTCTTTTCTGTTTACCCGAAATCAAAGTGAACGGGGGGGGGGGGGGGGGGGCAGGAAGAAGATAAAGGGGAGGGAGGGAATTAAAATTATTTTATTATTTTATTATTTAATTTCGCAAAAAGGTTGACTTTTACATATGCCCTCGGAACGAGGCCCACCGCCTGTCGCCCATAGCGTTTCACCCCCATTCCGAACACAATGGGATATGTATCGCAAGCTGATTTGATCGTTACAATCAGTTTCCTTTTGAATTTTCATTTAAATCACTATATTGAATTTTAAACGTACATTTCAATTTACCGGGGTCACATACTAACTAGAAAAATTCCAGAAAAATAATTTCTAGCTTCGTATTGACGATAAGGTCCTAACAAAACTAGTTTCGTCGAATTCTGAGACCGTTTGAAAAATGGCCAATTTCCAGTCGATTAAAATCGACTGAAATCGGTCAAACGCGTTTTCCTTTGCCACGCTCACATATTGATTCGAAAAATTATGAAATTTGAAACTTAGCAATAACCTGACACTGCGGATCTAACAAAAGTGGTTTCGTCGAAATCCGAGGTCGTTTGCAAAATTGCTATTTTTAAGGGCCTTATATATATAAAAATATATATAAATTCCACAGCGACTATTCTGAATTTTCAACTGGACGTATCTTATCATTTCTAAAGTGAAATCTCAGTTTGTTAACTTCGTTACAAAGATATAGTTATACAGATTCAAATATTTCTTGTTTCGTTCAATTCTGACTTATATTGAATTCTGTATATTCATTTGAAATTAGAAATCGAATTTTCGAACTACCGCGCCATTTTCAAATCCTTTTATAATTATATATATAATTATTATATATTCTAACGACGACGTATATAATATATACGTTCTAATTTATATTCAAAATAAATTTCCGTTGATTTTATTTAAAATAATTCATTTTAAATATTCATACTTCGCCAAAATTGCCAAAATAAAAATTTTAAACTGGCCCAGATTTTCGGGTTGTTACAATAAATCAACTTATTAAGCATGCATAAATCAACTTATCAAATATGCATAAACATAGAACAACATAGAGTAACATATCATTATACATGATTCAAACTCATTAATCCGCATTTAAGACCATAAGTCTCATTACACCTAATCTACTTACTTTAACAATTGATGTTAAAGTGATAGAAACTCACCAAACTCAAGAATAACCAACTTGTGAAGAGAGATTAGTTGCTAATTATGATGATGGTGATGATTAGAGAATGATATGAGAGGGATTATCTTGAAACTTCCTTCTTAGATTAATGGAGACTCCTTTTAGGATTTGATTTGGCGGCATGAGGCCATTATTTCTATTTTTGGTGAGGATTAAGGTAGGTTTAGGGTGTATTTATAGATTAAGAGAGTGTTTTAGGCCCTTGGATTAACCCTAGATTAATTTAGGTCCATTAGATTTAGGAAACCTCTAGAACCAGACCCAGCCCTAACCAGAAAACCAGATCTGGTGCACCCAAGCACCCTGGTTCGACACGCCATGTCGACAGGCAAGTCGACAGGCATGTCGACACCCCTGTCGACAGGCCTGTCGACAGCCCTGTCGACATGCTTAGGCGGGAATCCTCCCGCCTGGCCCCGCTGGTTCTAAATTTGAATTTAAATTTAAATTCCTAAATCTGTTTTTAACTCTAATTTTTCTGCAAACTTCTTTGGGCCATAACCGGGCCATTCGGACTCCGATTTTCGAAAACTCGGACTCTATTTCGCGTATTTTTCCGAGACGAACGCAATAACGCAGCCCGTTACCCCCAATTCCCACGTCTGAGATTATTTATCCTGTAATTAGTGAATTTTAGTATTAACTAAAATTCGGGGTGTTACATTCTCCCCTCCTTAAAGGATTTCGTCCCCGAAATCTCTAGGCTAAGGAGAATGCATATCCTACCATCCAAACAACCATCTACTCAAATCATCAACCACGGGCATCCATTGTCCTTAAACAGTTTCTAATGATGTATGAGCATATGCAAAAAGTGTGTGTATATGTTCCCTATCTAATGTATGAACATATGCAAACCATGATAGTGCCATGCATCCATTATGTATGCGAGAGAACCCTATCGACACATACAATATCTACATGAGTGCACAATCATTCACCAAAATGCATCATCCATGTGATAACACAACCATTATTCATCCATAAATATATCTTCCTACACACAATTTTATGCAATATGCAATATGAAGTGACTGAGCCGATCTAGTGCCTAGAGTGTGTGTATATGCATCCACGAGCAACCACTAGCAAACACTTGCATCCACTTGCATCCATCAACCATAACATGTCTCAAACACATGTTTCAACCATAGGTTTACCCTATCTAAAGGTCAAAGGTACTAACGAGAGGACATACCAAAGATAAGATAAGTACTAGACAAGCGATAAAGGAGAAAGTAAAGACATACCCTCAAAAAGAAATGGGGACAATGAATGCATCTTCGCTTCCGTCTCCCAAGTCGCGTTGCTCTCATCTTCTCCCCATTGCACTTTGACTAGCTGAACCTCTCTGTTTCTCAACTTCCTAGTCTCTGACCCAAGGATGCGAGTAGGAGCTCGTCGAATAGTCGCATCACGCTCTACCTCCATATCTCTAAGCAAGCTCGGCTCTACCACCTCTGCGGTCTCATGTAAGCACTTCCTCAAATGGGACACATGGAATACATCATGGACACCACTAAGTCTGTCAGGCAACTCCACTCTATATGCCATCCGTCCAATCCTTTCCTTAATAGGAAACGGGCCAACAAACCTTGGTGCTAACTTCCTAACGGATCCGAAGCGAACAACATTTCTCAACGGAGATACCTTAACAAAAACCATATCCCCAACCTCAAACTCAAGATCCGTCCTTCTCTTGTCCGCATAAGATTTTTGCCTATCCTGCGCTGCTTTCATCCTTCTTCGAATCAAGTCAATCTTCTCAGAAGTCTCCCTAATCATATCAGGCCCAAGCAAGATCTTATCCGTAGATTCCCACCAACATGTAGGTGATCGACAAGGCCTTCCATAGAGAGCTTCGAAAGGAGCCATACCAATACTGGACTGAAAGCTGTTATTATATGCGAACTCCACCAGTGGAAGATGCTCTTCCCATGTACCTCCAAAATCTAAGATACAAAGCCTCAAAAGGTCTTCTAGAACACGATTCACCCTCTCAGTCTGGCCGTCTGTCTGAGGATGATATGCGGTGCTCAGACACAATTGAGTCCCCACTGCTTCTTGCAAACTTCTCCAGAACTCGCTAGTGAAGATAGGATCTCGATCACTTACTATGCTAGAGGGTACCCCATGTAATCGAACTATCTCTCGAAGATATACTTAAGCTAGCCATGGAGCAGTTGTAACAACCCGTATTTTCAACAACCTGTAATAATGAAAATCGAGGCAGAATTAAATTATAAAATGGGAATCAGGGGAAACGGGCTATGCCGTTGCGTTCGTCTCGGGAAAATACGCGAAATAGAGTTCGAGTTTTCGAAAATCGGAGTCCGTATGACCCAGATATGGCCCGTCGAAGTTTTCAGAAAATTCAAGTTTTAAAAATCAGATTCAAATTTAAAGAATTGGGCCAGCTGTGCCAAGGCGGGAAAAATCCCGCCAGGACCCCATGTCGACAGGCCTGTCGACAGGGGTCTTGGCATGTCGACTGCCCTGTCGACAGCCCTGTCGACAGGGGGTGCACGGGCTGCTTAGCCTGGTGCACCATTTCTGATTAGGGTTGGGTCTTGTGGCTTGTTTCTAGAGAGTTCCGGGATCTGAGGGCCCTAATTGAATCTAGGGTTAATCCTATGGTTCAAATCACTAACCTAATCTATAAATAAGACCCTAACCTACCCTAAATCATTCATTATTCATCCTAGTAACTAAACTATGCCAAAATCAAAACTCTCATGGCCTCCACCCTCTTCATACAATTCCTAAACAAATCCCTAAGAGATTTCCATGCATACAAGGGTATTTAGGCTTGTATGATCCTCCTTAGCTTGCATTAAAGGCTTGTTTTTCAATTGGCATCATAAAGGAGGAGTCTTGATCAAGTTTGCTTGCATTTGGGGGCTTTAATTAGTTGCATAAGGGGTTTCTTGCATTTGTTGTACTCATTTGAGTCCGCATAAGCATTGTAAGCCCTCTTACCCTCATTTTAGAAACTATAAAGTTAATGTGTGATCGAAGTTGGGGTTTATGTATGTTTATTGAGTTGTGCATGTTATGCAAGGGTACTAAGCCATGATTTGCAAATCTATTAAGTTATGCATGTATACTAAGCCATGATTTGCAAGATTTATAAGTTATGCATGTTTATGCAAGTTTGTTAAGCCATGGTTTGTATGTTTATTAAGTTATGCATGTTTATGCAAGTTTGCTAAGCCATGATTTGTATGTTTATTAAGTTATGCATGTTTATGCAAGTTTGCTAAGCCATGATTTGTACGCTTATTGAGTTATGCATATTTATGCAAGTTTAAAATGACAAGTTGTGCATGTTTTGACAAGTTGTGCATGTTTTGACAAGTTGTGAATGTTTTGGCAAGTTGTGCATGTTTATGCAAGTTTAAAATGACAAGTTGTGCATGTTTTGACAAGTTGTGCATGTTTTGGCAAGTTGTGCATGTTTATGCAAGTTTAAAATGACAAGTTGTGCATGTTTTGACAAGTTGTGCATGTTTTGACAAGTTGTGCATGTTTATGCAAGTTTAAAATGACAAGTTGTGCATGTTTGACAAGTTATGCATGATTATGGTAATATGCAAGTTCATTATGCTAAGTTATGCAAGTTTAACATGTTATGCATGTTTTATGGTAATATGCAAGTTCACTACGCTAAGTTGTGCAAGTCTAACATGTTATGCATGACTGTTGTGCAAGTTTATGTTGTGCCAAGTTCCCTCTTCCTATCCTTTATGCGTTACTACGAATATGTAAGCGATAGAATGACGTTGGGGGTTTTGGGGTAAACTTAAAATACATAAAAATATAAGATTGGGAATTTACCTATTAAGTTAGGTCTACCCCTTGGGAATTTACCTATTAAGTTAGGTCTACCCAAGTAATTGTTTGACTTGTGATTATGTTTTGAAATAAAGTGGACATGACACTTAGAAAACATAAGTGTGGCCAACTCGAGGTTGGGTTGAGTTTGTAGCGTAATTCTACCCGGAACCGACCGGCTTAACTAGTGGCTACAAACAATAGGACCCAATGTGAGAAGTTGGTCATGGGGTGCCAAGACCCGAGGTTAGACCAAGTTGTGGTGTAAAGCTACCCGGACCCGCCCGGCCTAACTAGTAACCACAACAAGGTCTAATGTGAGAGGTTGAGGTGCATTAAGTTAATTAATGCCTCATAATTAGGGTTAAGTCAGGGTCCACTAATACTTAACCAATTTGGGGATTCAAGGGATGAAAATGGGGTTAAGTTACACTTAACCAATTTAATCAATTTGGGAGTTCAAGGGATTAGAATGGGGTTAAGCCACACTTAACCAGTTTAATCCAGGATTAGTGAAGGGTTAAATCACACTTAACCCTATTAGAAACCCTAGCAACGTGGTCTGTTCCAGCAGTAATCCCAGTTTGGTATCATTCACAACCCTAGAGGCTAGGCTAGGGCGGGGCACGATTACTGGACTGATGTAAGCGACCAAAGCGACGGCTGAGTGGTACAGCGGTGCGGGTCCGGCGGGCTACGGACGTGCACGTAGTCCGATGTTGGACAAACTCGAGGCATGGGTACCAGTAGGTTAGGGCTGTGCATTATTGCTTAAGTGTCCGGGGTCGACAACCGAGGGCTTGATACACCCAAAGGTGGGCCCAGCACAGACTACCTACATCCATATGTGGGCCGTATGGACACCAACACTTGACGTGTTAGGTTTATAGGGAGCCGATCGACTAGACCGTTGGGTTGGACCTTGTATTAAGGCCACCTCATGTTATTGGGCCAAAGCATGGGCCAAGGGATCAATATCGGTTATGTTGGGTTGCTAGTACGCCGTGGTGCAAAACTTAGCCATGTTTTATGCGATGACACCTCTATCTATCTTGTAGTTAATTTACCATGCCAGTATGTTGTTATCTATGATCATCTCAGTTCCCATCATGATGTTAACTTTATTAGTTTATAGACTGATCGTAGCAGGGCTTACTCAGTCTTTTTGACTGACCAGTTTTGTTTCGCCTCTTTTCTTCCGTTTCCCCCCCCCCCAGGTTCTCAGGGAGGGAATACAGGAGCCTAGCTTGGATCTTGGCTGCTTTCTTGGATAGCTCATGTATGCTTTGGACTTGGGCTTGCTATGGTTTCTTCCACTTTGGGGATGGCTACTTTTATGTTTTCCTTTTTCAGTTTCAGATGATGTTACTTCATGTACTAGACTTGTTTATTTGGGGAAATTGACATTTTGATGTACCAGACTTGTTTTTGAAATGGTTTAAAAATCTTCCGCTGTTTTATTTACTTACTCTGTTTATTTACATATATATATATATGTCATGTCCTGCCTTGCTATATCATTATGCATGTTTACCAATAATGCCCCCTCCAAAGCTAGTGCATTCCTTTGCGAGTGACCCTGGCGGAGGTGGGGTGTTACATTTGGTATCAGAGCATATGGTTTACGAGAAGGGATAAAACGGTTTTAAAAAACTTTTGAAAAACTATTTTCAAAACCAAGTATAAAGTATTTTCCAAAGAAAAGTCTAGTTGTTTTAAAAGGCTATTCCCCAAAAGCCATTGGCACTATCCTTTGACTCCTCGTTTAAACTCTTTCCTTTTCGTTTCCAGCATGTCTGATAATCTCATCTTTCCCGAAGGGGTAACGATACCCGATTGGTTTCGTCGGTACTTGGAAGTCACGGCACCGGTCCCGGGTGTCCCTAATGTTGTCTCCCCAGTCGAGGCCGCTGTTCCTCCCTCTCCTCCCGTAGCTGATGTTCCTCTTCCCCCCCAGCCTCCACAAGCGGATTTCGCGGAAACTTACAAGAACTTTAAGAGGATGGGAGGCAAGAATTTTAATGGAACAGAGACTTTTGTAGAAGCAGGGAAATGGTTGAAAGAGACCGAAGATCTTTTAGCCACTTTTGATATAGGTGACCGCAGGAAGGTTTTATTAGCAGTATGGTTGCTAAAGGAAGAAGTTGCACGTTGGTGGGTAGTCACCACCGCTACTAGGCCAATTGAGACTTGGGATGATTTTAGAGGAAGGTTTGGACTGAGATTCTTATCACTGAAGCAAGGGGACATGACTATTAGGGAATACATAGATAAGTTTAATCAACTGGCTCGTGTCAATTTAGACTTGGTTAATACAGCTCAGAAGAAGGCCCTACACTTTGCTCTAGGATTAAACGAGCCATTACACGGCTTGGCCATGTCTCACATACCCTTGGGGGCGACTTTCGAGAATTTGGTGAATCTGGCCCTACTTCAAGAAGAAGATAACAATGACAAGAAAGAGGTCAAGGCGAATGAGTCTCAAGGCAAGAGAGTAAATTCCGGGAAACAGGGCAAGGATAACAACAACCGCAAGGACAAGCCAAGAGGGAATATGAAATGCAACTTCTGTGGTAAAGTTGGACATATAGCCAGGGAATGTAGGAAAAAGGAGAAGAGAAAGCGGGGCGAATGCTTTGATTGTGGTGAGTTTGGACATTTCAGCAAGGATTGCCCAAGGAAGCAAGGGCAAGGTCAGACTCAGTGTGCAGGACTATCTGGAGGGCGAATTCATCCCCTCCACCCCGTTCTTCCAGCTCATGATAGAGGTAGTGTTTCTGTTGAAAATCTTGTTTACATTTTCTGATTTTCCCTGTTCAAACTTTGTTTGATTCTGGCACATCGCATAGTTTTATTTCATCTGATCCAGTTGAAAGTTTTGCACCTAAGTACTAGTGTAGTTGATGATCCCGTATGTGTTTCAAATCCAATTGGGGGTTCTGCCCGCCTGTCTGTGGTCTGAGTGGATTTGAAAATTTCTATCTTGAGTATAGAATTCTCGTGGGATGTTTATATTCTCGGTTTCGGGGGATATGGGTTGGTTTTGGGCATGGAATGGTCGTCCTATTTTTGAGCCATTCTGGGTTTTTGTATATAGGGTGTGGGGCTCATGACTCGCCTCGGTAATACCCTAGAAATTTCTAGCAACCCTATGGGTCCCGTCATGTTATGTTATCTTGAATCCCTCAACTCGTCTATCGATAGTTTGAAATCTTTGAGGGTGGTCCGAGAATATCCTGATATCTTGGGGAAAGTGAAGGGGTTACCCTTAGACGTGGGATAGATTTCTGTATTATCTGGTTGGTAATACCAAGCCAGTTTCGTGACCGGTTAGGCACGTGACCTCACGAGGTGAGAGTAAGAAAGCAAGTCAAGGAGTTGCTTGGGAAGAACTTCCTGAGACGAGGCATTTCCGAGTAGGGTGCTCCAATAGTATTCGTTACTAATATGGATAATTTGCTTCGCTTACATGTTGAAAAGAATAGACAACCGTTACCAGGGATCGATGATTTGTTTGATCAGCTGGTAGGAGCATCCGTTTTCTTTTGACCTAGCTACCGGATTCCATCAGCTTAGGATGGCTGAGGATGGAATTGACAAGACTGCGTTTAGGACTCTAGATGGATTTTTAGAATGGCTAGTCATGCTATTTGGTTTGACTAAGGCACCCGCATATTACGCGAACTCGATGGGTAGGGTGTTTAGGGGGTCCTTGAACAAGTTTGTCATGGTCGTCATGGACGATATTTTGATCTCCTCAAAAGAACGAGGAAGAACATGCTATACATCTCAAGGAGGAGATGGATACGCTTAGAGCCACCAGTGGAAGGTCAAGTCCTCCAAATGTCACTTTGGAGGAAAGAAGTTGGATTTCTTAGGCACATAGTTCTTAAGTAAGACTTAGCGGTGGGTTCCGCTAAAGTGGTTGCGGGTTAAGACCGGAAAACTCTGAGAAGGGCAATTGAAGTAAGAAGCCTCCTCCGTTTGGCTAGTTAGTTAGCATTCCCGGAGCTTAGACTTACTCTTCTGGATCAAGAAGGGGGTTTCGCAGGAAGAAGATCCGCATTTAGTCAAGTACATGGACCGGTTGATTCGAGGCGAGATGTTAAGTCACCTCGTTAGTTATATTATAGATGACAAGGGATGACTAAGGCGCGATGAGAGATTATGTGTTTCTCGAGTGGAGGACTTGGTAAAGAAGGTTCTTGAAGATGCGCATCACTCGAGAAGGTGGCCGAGTTGGTCTCAGGAGGCATGTTGTGCCACCAAGTTAAGGCCAAGTCATAGAAGCCCAGTGGGCCATTACCTCTATTGGGGGTTTCGCAAGGGAAGCATGAAAAAAATTCGATAGATTATGTGGATGGACTACCTAGATCAAAGAAAGGGAATACGGGTATGAGGGTCATAATAGGTAGATTCATGAAGAGTGCTCATTTCAGTCCAGTGAAGAGCGAGAGGACTGCATCATGGTCAGCAATGGTTTACCCTCAAGAAGTTGGCCAGTTCTGAAATAGCCTACAGAAAACCATGGGTAGGCAACGGAATCTAGGTACGGCCTATAGGCGGATGGTTCATGTCGATTAAGCCTGAGTTATAGGAAATCACGTTTATAAGGGCAATTGGCAACGTGGAGTGGTATTTCCAAGAAAAGTTCTGCTGCATGGAATACCTTATGGTAAGAAGACGAGATCCAGGACTCACTAGTGAATTTTGGAGAGCTTGCATGAAATCATGAGGTTATAGTATGTTTAAGCCAAGTATACAGAAAAAAAAGAACAAGTGGGAAAGAAAGACGAGAGGCAATAATGAAATGAGTTCCAACTCGAATTTGGGAAATAGGAGTTAAGAAGCCAAGGAATCATGAAGTGGAAGATAGTCAAAGCACAGTGGAGTTAAGCTCAAGGAAACGTGACTAAGAAGAGTGAAGACTAGATACGCGCATCATATCTCTTTTTAAGAGTGCATCCTTGATCCTAGTTTTCCTGTGGAGCTTGCTTGCAAGTTATCTTTCGTATATATCCTCTCGGTCCCATTCTCGACCTTATTTCTGTTGTAAACTCCATAAGGGGGTTAAGACTCATCGGTTAGTACTATATGTCAAAGTTTGAATGGATTTCTTGTAATCCAAAAAGGAGTTTGTCTAGTTTATCTAGTTTATCATGTCTATCTCGTCATGAGAACCTTTGGTAGAAACCCTTTGGTTGAAACATGTGTTTGAAACATGTTATGCTTGATGGTTGCAAGTGGTTGCAAGTGTTTGCAAGTGGTTACTCGTGGATGCATTATACACATTAGGCACTAGATCGGCTCGCACACTCTTCATGTTGCATATGCATGAGTGTTTATGCTTATTCATGGTTGAAACTTGTGTGCTACCACATGGATGTTGCATATGGATGAATGTTATGTGCACTCATATAGATACTATGAATTATGGTAGGAATTTGCATACATATGGATTCATTTCACTGACATACATATGCATTAAGGAGGTTTACTGTACCAGTAACTGCCTGATTTACATACATATGCATTAAGGAGGTTTACTGTATCAGTAACCGCCTGATTTTTGCATTAGGTAAGTACATATACACACACTTTTGCATATGTTCATCCAGCATTTAGAATCTTGTAAGGACAATGATTGCTCGTGGATGATGCTTTGAGTAGATGGATGATTGGATGGTAGGATACGTTCCTCCTAACTTGAAGATTTCGGGGACGAAATCCTTTAAGGAGGGGAGAATGTAACAACCCGTATTTTCAACAACCTGTAATAATGAAAATCGAGGCAGAATTAAATTATAAAATGGGAATCAGGGGAAACGGGCTATGCCATTGCGTTCGTCTCGGGAAAATACATGAAATAGAGTCCGAGTTTTCGAAAATCGGAGTCCGTATGACCCAGATATGGCCCGTCGAAGTTTTCAGAAAATTCAAGTTTTAAAAATCAGATTCAAATTTAAAGAATTGGGCCAGCTGTGCCAAGGCGGGAAAAATCCCGCCAGGACCCCATGTCGACAGGCCTGTCGACAGGGGTCTTGGCATGTCGACTGCCCTGTCGACAGCCCTGTCGACAGGGGGTGCACGGGCTGCTTAGCCTGGTGCACCATTTCTGATTAGGGTTGGGTCTTGTGGCTTGTTTCTAGAGAGTTCCGGGATCTGAGGGCCCTAATTGAATCTAGGGTTAATCCTATGGTTCAAATCACTAACCTAATCTATAAATAAGACCCTAACCTACCCTAAATCATTCATTATTCATCCTAGTAACTAAACTATGCCAAAATCAAAACTCTCATGGCCTCCACCCTCTTCATACAATTCCTAAACAAATCCCTAAGAGATTTCCATGCATACAAGGGTATTTTGGCTTGTATGATCCTCCTTAGCTTGCATTAAAGGCTTGTTTTTCAATTGGCATCATAAAGGAGGAGTCTTGATCAAGTTTGCTTGCATTTGGGGGCTTTAATTAGTTGCATAAGGGGTTTCTTGCATTTGTTGTACTCATTTGAGTCCGCATAAGCATTGTAAGCCCTCTTACCCTCATTTTAGAAACTATAAAGTTAATGTGTGATCGAAGTTGGGGTTTATGTATGTTTATTGAGTTGTGCATGTTATGCAAGGGTACTAAGCCATGATTTGCAAATCTATTAAGTTATGCATGTATACTAAGCCATGATTTGCAAGATTTATAAGTTATGCATGTTTATGCAAGTTTGTTAAGCCATGGTTTGTATGTTTATTAAGTTATGCATGTTTATGCAAGTTTGCTAAGCCATGATTTGTATGTTTATTAAGTTATGCATGTTTATGCAAGTTTGCTAAGCCATGATTTGTACGCTTATTGAGTTATGCATATTTATGCAAGTTTAAAATGACAAGTTGTGCATGTTTTGACAAGTTGTGAATGTTTTGGCAAGTTGTGCATGTTTATGCAAGTTTAAAATGACAAGTTGTGCATGTTTTGACAAGTTGTGCATGTTTTGTCAAGTTGTGCATGTTTATGCAAGTTTAAAATGACAAGTTGTGCATGTTTTGACAAGTTGTGCATGTTTTGACAAGTTGTGCATGTTTATGCAAGTTTAAAATGACAAGTTGTGCATGTTTGACAAGTTATGCATGATTATGGTAATATGCAAGTTCATTATGCTAAGTTATGCAAGTTTAACATGTTATGCATGTTTTATGGTAATATGCAAGTTCACTACGCTAAGTTGTGCAAGTCTAACATGTTATGCATGACTGTTGTGCAAGTTTATGTTGTGCCAAGTTCCCTCTTCCTATCCTTTATGCGTTACTACGAATATGTAAGCGATAGAATGACGTTGGGGGTTTTGGGGTAAACTTAAAATACATAAAAATATAAGATTGGGAATTTACCTATTAAGTTAGGTCTACCCCTTGGGAATTTACCTATTAAGTTAGGTCTACCCAAGTAATTGTTTGACTTGTGATTATGTTTTGAAATAAAGTGGACATGACACTTAGAAAACATAAGTGTGGCCAACTCGAGGTTGGGTTGAGTTTGTAGCGTAATTCTACCCGGAACCGACCGGCTTAACTAGTGGCTACAAACAATAGGACCCAATGTGAGAAGTTGGTCATGGGGTGCCAAGACCCGAGGTTAGACCAAGTTGTGGTGTAAAGCTACCCGGACCCGCCCGGCCTAACTAGTAACCACAACAAGGTCTAATGTGAGAGGTTGAGGTGCATTAAGTTAATTAATGCCTCATAATTAGGGTTAAGTCAGGGTCCACTAATACTTAACCAATTTGGGGATTCAAGGGATGAAAATGGGGTTAAGTTACACTTAACCAATTTAATCAATTTGGGAGTTCAAGGGATTAGAATGGGGTTAAGCCACACTTAACCAGTTTAATCCAGGATTAGTGAAGGGTTAAATCACACTTAACCCTATTAGAAACCCTAGCAACGTGGTCTGTTCCAGCAGTAATCCCAGTTTGGTATCATTCACAACCCTAGAGGCTAGGCTAGGGCGGGGCACGATTACTGGACTGATGTAAGCGACCAAAGCGACGGCTGAGTGGTACAGCGGTGCGGGTCCGGCGGGCTACGGACGTGCACGTAGTCCGATGTTGGACAAACTCGAGGCACGGGTACCAGTAGGTTAGGGCTGTGCATTATTGCTTAAGTGTCCGGGGTCGACAACCGAGGGCTTGATACACCCAAAGGTGGGCCCAGCACAGACTACCTACATCCATATGTGGGCCGTATGGACACCAACACTTGACGTGTTAGGTTTATAGGGAGCCGATCGACTAGACCGTTGGGTTGGACCTTGTATTAAGGCCACCTCATGTTATTGGGCCAAAGCATGGGCCAAGGGATCAATACCGGTTATGTTGGGTTGCTAGTACACCGTGGTGCAAAACTTAGCCATGTTTTATGCGATGACACCTCTATCTATCTTGTAGTTAATTTACCATGCCAGTATGTTGTTATCTATGATCATCTCAGTTCCCATCATGATGTTAACTTTATTAGTTTATAGACTGATCGTAGCAGGGCTTACTCAGTCTTTTTGACTGACCCGTTTTGTTTCGCCTCTTTTCTTCCGTTTCCCCCCCCCCCAGGTTCTCAGGGAGGGAATACAGGAGCCTAGCTTGGATCTTGGCTGCTTTCTTGGATAGCTCATGTATGCTTTGGACTTGGGCTTGCTATGGTTTCTTCCACTTTGGGGATAGCTACTTTTATGTTTTCCTTTTTCAGTTTCAGATGATGTTACTTCATGTACTAGACTTGTTTATTTGGGGAAATTGACATTTTGATGTACCAGACTTGTTTTTGAAATGGTTTAAAAATCTTCCGCTGTTTTATTTACTTACTCTGTTTATTTACATATATATATATATGTCATGTCCTGCCTTGCTATATCATTATGCATGTTTACAAATAATGCCCCCTCCAAAGCTAGTGCATTCCTTTGCGAGTGACCCTGGCGGAGGTGGGGTGTTACAGCAGTCCTCTTGCTCTTCACAGGTATGAAATGGGCGCTCTTAGTAAGTCTATCTACCACCACCCAAATTCCTGTATTACCCTTCCTCGACCTGGGTAACCCGTCAATAAAGTCCATCGAGACGCTATCCCACTTCCATTGCGGAACCTCCAATGGGTGAAGCAACCCTCCTGGTTTCCTTTGCTCCGCCTTCACTTGCTGGCACACCAAACATCGAGCGACATACTCGGCCACATCTTTCTTCATACCGGCCCAGAAGAAAACCCTCTTCATGTCTTGGTATATCTTATCCCCACCGGGATGAATGGTCATCCTAGAACGGTGTGCGTCATCAAGAATAGCCTTCCTCAAACCCTCGTCTTGCGGTACACAAAGTCTACCGTCTCTGCGCAAGTACCCCCTATCGTCTAGGGTGTACCTACTCAAATGGCTGGACGACTCCCCCCTTATGAGCTTCCCTATCAACTCAACCAACTGTGGGTCGTCCCTCTGGGCTTCCCCAATCCGCTCCAAAAGAGTAGGCCTAACTTCCAAAGAAGCTAGCAAACCGGGTACATAGTCAACGGAAGGTCTGAAATCAAACATCGAGATAAACTCCAAGTCTCGCCGTTCTACGAACAATGGACTCAAGGACAACCTCTTCCTACTCAAGGCGTCCGCCACCACGTTACCCTTGCCAGGGGTATACGCTATCTCGAAATCATAGGATGCTAAGAACTCCATCCACCTTTGCTGTCTTAAGTTTAGATCTTTCTGAGAGAACAAGTACTTCAAAGATTTATGGTCAGTGAACAACTCGAATCTCTCACCAAGAAGATAATGGCGCCAAATCTTAAGCGCAAAAACAATAGCGGCCAGCTCTAGATCATGGGTAGGGTAATTTTTCTCATGTGCCCTCAACTGCCTTCCGCCATAGGCTATTACCCTTCCCTCTTGCATTAAGACTGCGCCAAGTCCTGTCCCACAGGCATCGGTATAGACAACAAATGGCTTGCTCCCATCTGGCAACACTAAAACTGGAGCGGTGGTTAAAGCTCTCTTTAACCGTCGGAACGCATCATCACAATCTACGTCCCATGTGAAAACAAGATTCTTCTTTGTTAAGCGGGTTAATGAGGCTGATATCTTCGCGAAGTCTTTAATAAACTTCCTATAATAACCCGCCAACCCCAATAAACTTCTTACTTCGGTAGCATTCTTCGGAACCTTCCAATCCTGAATTGATACTACCTTCGCGGGATCCACAGCTATCCCTTCCTTGGAGAACACGTGCCCCAAGAATCGTACTTCCTTCCTCCAGAAGTGACATTTAGAGAATTTAGCCTTAAGGCTATGTGCTCGAAGAGTCTTCAACACTTCCCCAAGATGTAGGGCATGCTCTTCTTCACTCTTAGAAAACACTAAGATGTCATCCACAAAGACCACCACGAATTTATTAAGGAACTCCCTGAACACCCTACTCATCAAATCAACAAAGTATGCAGGGGCGTTCGTCAACCCAAATGGCATCACCAGCCACTCATAGAAACCATCCGGAGTCCTAAAGGCAGTCTTGTCTATGCTATCCTCAGCCCCCTCAACTGATGAAACCCCGTGGCCAAGTCCAACTGAGAAAATACTGAAGCGCCAACCAACTGATCGAAAAGATCATCTATCCTCGGCAATGGGTGTCTATTCTTCTTTGTGAGCTTGTTGAGTTCTGTATAGTCTACACAAAGTCTGAGGGACCCATCCGCCTTCGTAGCAAATACTACTGGAGCACCCCACTCCGTTATGCTCCGTCTTATGAACCCCTTCTCAAGCAATTCCCCTACTTGCTTATGGAGTTCCCTCCTCTCACGAGGAGCCATGTGGCGCACTGGTAAGGATACCGGTTTAGCATTATCCACCATATATATTCGGAAGTCAATCTCCCGCTTCGGAGGTAAGCCCTTCACCTCCTCAAACACATCCGGATATTCCCGGACCACTCTAATAGATTGTAAACTCTCGACCGAAGCGTCAAGCGATTCAAGATAACTTAGCATAATAGAGTCCCTGGGGTTACAAGAAATCTCGAGAGTGTTACCCAAGCGGGTCATGAGCCTAACTACTCTCCTTTCGCAATCAGGAACGGCACCATTACTGGATAACCAGTCCATGCCCAAAATCAACCCATAGCCCGTGAAGCCCAACACAAAAGCATCACATCTAAACTCAATGCTAAGTATAGAAATCTTCAAACCCAAACATATCATGGACAAATAAGTGGAGCCCCCAATTGGGTTTGAAACAACCAAGGGATAATCTACCAGACTGGTGTCTAAGTGCAGTAACTCAACTAAGGATGATGAAATAAACGAATGTGATGCGCCTGAATCAAACAATGTACGGACAGGGTGGTCAAATAGAAAAACCAGACTTTCAACGGAAATAGTTCTACCTCTCTCCTGAATCGGTGGAACCGCGAGAGCCTGTACTTGCCCCCTAGCCTGACTCGGTGCCATAAGAGCTTGCACCTGTCCTCCTGAGGTAGATCCCGTCCTTTGCCCCTTCTTAGGGCAATCCTTCACTAAGTGCCCTGCTTCGCCACAGTGGAAGCAACCGGTCTTCTTCTTCTTGCGACAATCCTTGCTTAGGTGGCCAGGTGTCCCACAATTGAAACACTTCTTCTTCTTGCCCTTGCCACCGTTGCCTTTCCCACCTTTTCTTTGCTGTTGTTGAGGTCTCTTTTGATCTCCCTTCTTCTCGGGTGCCTTATTAGCATTAGGACCCTTCTCTTCCTCATACATGAGTGCCATATCAACTAGCTTCTCAAAGGTGGCCCCCATAGGGATGTGAGTCATAGCCAACCCATGCATAGGTTCATTCAAGCCTTTCACGAACCTCAAAGCCTTCTTCTCTGGTGTATTCACCATATCTAGGCCAAACCTTGCCAATTGATTAAACTTATTGACATATTCCTTCACCGAAAGATTTCCTTGCTTCAGAGTCAAGAATCTTTCCATATACAAGTTTTCCTCAGCCCTTGAGAGAAACTTTGCCACAAATCTTTGCCTAAAATCCGCCCAAGAGTCAACGGGGCGCTCTCCATTAGTAACCTCCCACCAGAATGAGGCCTCTCCCTTCATTAACCAAGCAGCCAACTTGACTTTCTTCCCTTCTTCCATCTCAAAGATATCTATCAACTCTTCCACCTCCTTAAGCCAATCTCTAGCCTCCACAAAGGTTTCAGATCCTTGAAAAGGTTTCCCTCCCATAGCTTTAAATTCCTTGCAAGTCTTAGCAAAAGTATCCGTGCGAGGAGGAGGGGGAGGAGGAAGATCGGGTGCTACGGTTGGTGGAGGAATATTTGCTGGACCCGCAGTGGTGGCCCTAGCCTCCATCAATCTCCTATACCATACTGGTACCGTCACACCCTCCGGAAGATTAAGATTCTCGGCCATGCTGAAACGAAAAAGGAACGATTCAAAACGGAGAATTCGAAGGATATAGATATGGCTATTGGGGATTATGCTTTTCTTTCAAAAACTTTTCTCTTAAAAGACATGTTTTTGAAAATATCTTTTCCAAAAATGTTTTAGAAAAATAGTTTTCTAAAAATTTTATCTGTTCCGGTAACCTTTTCTCTAATACCACGTGTAACACCCCACGCCCGCTAGGGTCACTCACAAAGGGAATGCCATAGCATCGGTGGAGTATTTTAGTGAATATAGAACAGAAAAATTACAACAAGACAGATATAAATAGTACTTGAAATTTTAAAACATCATCTCATAACAGCGGAAATAAACATGTCTGGTTACATCATAAAACCCCGATAAAAGTCAAGTACAATATCCATCAAAATAAGAAGTACATAATCCCACTCTCTCATACAATAGCCATACCAAAAGAAAAGATAACTGGATAACTGGAGCTTTACATCTACCCAAGCTCCTAAAGACTAGAACAGCAATCCGATCAAGCTCTACTACCGCTAGGATCCACCGTAGGACCTGAGGGTTGGGAAAAAGATAAAAACAACGGGGTCAGACATAAGTCTGAGTGAGTCCTATAACTTTAACAATACAATCATTAAAGTAACCAGAGAAGACATAAACTTGACCTATGGTAATATCTGGGGATGAATGGCTACACTAAGCAGCTTGGTAGACTTAGGATAAACTAAGATAACCGTCAGGACGCATCTACCCACCCAAGGATAATTACTAACTGCACCACACCAGTCCTTCCTACTTAAAGGTTGATCCCTTCCAAAGACTTAGAAAATTTTCCCAGTAGTTTCATGTACCCCTAGCCCACTACATAGGTGCCGTCTGCCCCTATCTCCACTAGGTGTACCCGGTAATTCTTACCCAGTAGTTTCGTGTACCCCTACATAGGTGCCGTCTGCCCCTATCTTCATTAGGTGTACCCACTACTCCCCAAGCGATCGGCTCCCTACCGTAGATACCCGTGCTGGTCCCACAGTGGGGTGTATCACTCCCCTAAAGTGGCTACCCAATACTAATGGTGCACGGCTTTATATCTACACGATGCAACAACGGCTTATCTACCAGCCCGGGCCCACACACGCATATGAAACCCGTTGGACTTGCGTTGCCACCGCTAACCCGTTTTGGCCTCTTATAATCAAGCCCAATATGCGTGTCCCGTCACTCGACTTGGGTCGAGCCCACAAAGATACGTTTGGGATATTGGTTGAAATGGGCCCCCACAAGCTACCCACTTAAGCTTGTCAAATATCTAGTGTATCCCACTTAACCCTTTAATCATGTTTAATTACATGTTTCCACTTGGTTAAGTATTCTAATCGTATTTTCTATTGCCACCCAAGGCAACCCACTAGATTCCACATGCCACCCAAGGCAACCACCAAATTTCCTCATGCCACCCAAGGCACCCACTTAACCCCTCATGTCCCACTACATGCTATTATGGTTAAGTGTTTCTTAATTAATTAAGACCGTGATCTCCCGTAAAGACCTCCCACATTAGACTGGCAATTATGACCGCCTGGTTAAGCCGGTAGAATCCGGGCAGTCTTACGTCATAACAGAGTCTAACCTCGTGTCTTTACCTTAATCACGTATTTAATTTATGGCTAAGACCTCTCACATTGGGCTGACATTTGTATCAACTGGTTAAGCCGGTCGGGTCCAGGCAGTTTTACACTACAAATGAGTCCAACCTCGTGTCTTAGTCGATTAATTACACCTAATTAATCACCCCCATATTAATTATCCCTAATTAATATCAAGTTTTCCATAACATGGGTAGACCTAACTCAATAGGTAAATTCCCATGGGGTAGACCTAACTCAATAGGTAAATTCCCACTTATGGTAATTTATTTTTATGGTATGCTTAATCATACCCAAACATTCATTTATTAACATATTTACCAACCCCATCGTTCCCCACGTAAATCGTTCTCGTTACATGACATAATAAAGGGGAAGATCATCACAAATATCATGGGTTTAACATACAACTTTGTCATGGGTTAAGAGGATGTCAACTTGCATATATGAGCATATATTAACCCAACTACATATAACCCAAACTTGCATATTATCATACACATGATTTGCATAACATGTTGCATATGAGCTTGCATATTATCATACACATATCTTGCATAACATGTTGAACTTGCATATAGGCATTCTCATAACTTGCATAACATGTTAAACATGCATTTAAGCATACACATAACTTGCATAAGCATCCACATACTCGCATAAGCATTCACATACTTGCATAAACATGCATAACTTGCATATTGTCATTTAAGCATATACATATCTTGCATAAGCATTCATATACTCGCATAAGCATGCATAACTTGCATATCACATAAATCTTGCATTTAAACATATATATGACTTGCATAAGCATCCATACACTTGCATAAGCATGCATAACTTGCATATCACTTTCAACTTGCATTTAAACATATACTTAACTTGCATATCACTTTCAACTTGCATAACTCACTTTGCTAAACATGCATAATTCCACTTATTAAATATGCATAAATCCACTTATTAAACATGCATAAATCAACTTATTAAGCATGCATAAATCAACTTATCAAATATGCATAAACATAGAACAACATAGAGTAACATATCATTATACATGATTCAAACTCATTAATCCGCATTTAAGACCATAAGTCTCATTACACCTAATCTACTTACTTTAACAATTGATGTTAAAGTGATAGAAACTCACCAAACTCAAGATTAACCAACTTGTGAAGAGAGATTAGTTGCTAATTATGATGATGGTGATGATTAGAGAATGATATGAGAGGGATTATCTTGAAACTTCCTTCTTAGATTAATGGAGACTCCTTTTAGGATTTGATTTGGCAGCATGAGGCCATTATTTCTATTTTTGGTGAGGATTAAGGTAGGTTTAGGGTGTATTTATAGATTAAGAGAGTGTTTTAGGCCCTTGAATTAACCCTAGATTAATTTAGGTCCATTAGATTTAGGAAACCTCTAGAACCAGACCCAGCCCTAACCAGAAAACCAGATCTGGTGCACCCAAGCACCCTGGTTCGACACGCCATGTCGACAGGCAAGTCGACAGGCATGTCGACACCCTTGTCGACAGGCCTGTCGACAGCCCTGTCGACATTCTTAGGCGGGAATCCTCCCGCCTGGCCCCGCTGGTTCTAAATTTAAATTTAAATTTAAATTCCTAAATCTGTTTTTAACTCTAATTTTTCTGCAAACTTCTTTGGGCCATAACCGGGCCATACGGACTCTGATTTTCGAAAACTCGGACTCTATTTCGCGTATTTTTCCGAGACGAACGCAATAACGCAGCCCATTACCCCCAATTCCCACGTCTAAGATTATTTATCCTGTAATTAGTGAATTTTAGTATTAACTAAAATTCGGGGTGTTACACTTTGTATCCGTATATCTGCTTCAGTTGTGTTTTATATTATTTTCCGCTACTATGTAATTTATTGTAATCTCTGATAATTTTTGTTGTGTAATTTTCAGTTATACTCTGTATATTCTTGTATTCTGATGGAATTGTTGTAATAGACAATGAAATGTTCTTCCGTTTGTGTTATGATGTGGTTTGTTCTCGAACTATCTGCACTTTCCTTACCAGGGAGGTTACGGGTTTTTACAGTTGGTATTAGAGCTTTGGTTTACAAAGCTCAGAGAACAAGGCACATTAAAACCTTACGATAGAATTGATCAGATATTGGATTTGTAATATCCGATAAGAATGACTCGTTAGAGATGGGATCAGTAGTATCTTAGAACGAGTGTGAAGAGTATATTCTTAAAATGAAACAAATTTTGTTTTGAAATTTAAACCTTATTCAACGTATTTGAATATTTATTTGTATTAAATTTGGACAATCCAATATATAAAGATTTTGCATATACGCCTTGCAAACGTACATTCGAAGTTTTAATATACTGGATAGATATAGAATCACACTCTAATCGCCCGGGGATAATTCTGATGATGATGCATCATCATCAGTATTTATATTCGTGTGACGAAAGTGGGATTTCTATATATTTCCAATTGACTGGTGTGAGAACCAAAATTAGATAGGGCCTATTGTTGTGATTTGGCACCAAAAATGTAAATTTTGACTATATATTAAAATTATGAGTTTGAAAAGCTATTCACTAATTGATTGATGTTTGTGTTGTTTGATTATTTTTTGAATAATTAAATGTTGAACCTTTAACCAATTTGGTCAAATATTGAACTGTATTGAAATTTATTTGGGAATGCATGCATGCACATATATATCTATTGAACAGGTCATAGCAAGGAGGCTAGAGAAGAGGAATAAAATTGTTTTCCCGACAAATAGGTACATGTTTATTGTATTTCTTGAGTTTTGGATGATTTTGTGAGCCGATTGGCTAGCCGCTTGGCTTTTTCTTTTTCTTTTGGATAGAAGAAGGCCATGGTAGGCTATATGAAATATACCGAAGTCCCCGGTGCAGGGGAGGTTATGGCGAAATTTTTCGAAAATTTAGGGTGTTAGCCAAATTTTTGAAGAATTTGAAAAGTTCTTAGAAACTGAAAAGTTGAAGAACTTAAGCCGTAATGGAAATAGTGAAAGTAGAGTTGATTAATAAAACAACTTTCGGCTTTGTTCCTTTTCGGGGACGAAAAGTTTTAAGTGAGGGAGATTGTAATAACCCGGAAATCTGAGCCCGTTTAAAATTTTTATTTTGGCAATTTTAATGAAGTTTGAATAGTTAAAATGAATTATTTTAAATAATAACGACGAGAAATTTATTTTTGAATAGAATCGAATGAACATATTTATATAGATCGTCGATAGAATATAATATTTATTTTAAATTATAAAAGGAATTGAAAATGGTGGGGTAGTTCGATAATTCGATTTCAAACTTCCAATGAATGTACAGGATTCAAAATAAACCGGAATATAGCGAAACCAAAAATAATAGAATCTAATTGAGAATATCTTTCCAACGAATCCGAAAAATCAAAATTTCATAGCGGGAATCAAAAGTTATGGTCAGATGAATTTTCAGAATAGTCGCTATGGAATTCTGGCCCTTAAAAATAGCCATTTTGCAAACGACCTCGGATTTCGACGAAACCAATTTTGCTGGATCCGAGATGTCAAGTTATTGCTAGATTCCAATTTTCATAATTTTTCGAATCAACATGTGAGCGTGGTAAAGGAAAACGTGTTTGACCAGTTTCAGTTGATTTTAATCGAATGGAAATTGGCCATTTTTCAAACGGTCTCAGAATTCGACGAAATTAGTTTTGTTAGGACCGTATCGTGAATACCAAGCTAGAAAATATTTTTCTGGAATTTTTCGAGTTAGTATGTGACCCCGGTAAATTGAAATGCGCGTTCAAATTCAATATATAGAGTTATATGTTGATTTTGACGAAAACTGATCGAAACAATCAAATCAGCTTGCGATACATATCCCATTGTGTTTGGAATGGGGGTAATTAGCTATGGACGACAGGCGGTGGGCTTGATTTCGAGTTCGAAAATAAAAGTTGCTTTTTGGTTGAAAATAATTAAATAAAAAAAATAAACCTCTCTCCTCTCCTATACCCTCAGCCCGCCTTCCTTTTCATTTGCAGAAAGAAAAAAAACATGCGCCCCCCTGTCCAGATCCGCCGCCGCCTCCAGGGAGAGCCGCCGCACCTCCTCCCTCTTCTTCTCCTTCCTCCCCAACCCCCACCGCTCTCTCCACTCCTCTCCTCTACGGTTCGACGCCCCCCAATACCCAAAACCGCACCCCCTCCTCCCGAATCCCGCCTGCGCTTTACCGACCACCTCAAGCCCACAACGCCTCCTTCCAGCCTCGCCCCCTCCTCCGCGTCCTTCTCCTCTTCTTCTTTTCTGACCAAAACCCTTAAACCCTCTGTAAACCACCGCCGTCAGTCCCTGTGGCCCACACCGCACTGCCCTCCCCACGTCGATCAGCCCTCCCCTTCCTCCAGCAGCTGCGCGACCCCCGACTCCAGCGATGCCCTCTCCGACCCCCATTCGTCCACCTCTTTGATTCGAAACTGTGAGTCTTCTGATTTTGTTTTTTTATTTTATTTTTATTGTAACATAGATCAGTTTTTAATTTAGATAAGTGTAGAGAGAAATTATACGATTTTTAATAGGGAAAGTATACGATTTTTAACTAATGAAAGAACGAATTTTCATAATGTTAAAGATTTAATTTTTATAATGTTGAAGGCGGAATATTTATAATATTAAACACGATATTTTTAGTTAATAGAAAGATTTAAAAATATGATCTTTATGTTATAGAAATATTAAAAATATGATTTTTATATTATATAGATAATAAAAATTCGATTTTTATTATGTAGAAGATGTAAAAATATAATCTTTTAGAGATATTAAAAATATGATTTTTATAAAATAGATAATATAAAAATATTATCTTTATATAGTGGCGATAATAAAAATATGATTTTTACTTAGGTAGAGTATTAAAAATATGATTTTATTTAGGTGTGTAAAATAAAAATACAATTTTTATATTATATAGATAATAAAAATTCGATATTTATATATAAAGTAGAAATATAAAAATATAGTTTTTATATAGAAAGAAGCGTGGTAAAAATATATGAAGTAGAAATAAAAATATGGTTTTTATTTATTGGAATAAAGTGATAAAAATATAATTTTTATATAAACAGCGGGACAAAGAACTGCTTTGGAATTTCAAATAGATTCAGGCGATTCAGCAGTTCAAAAGCAAAGCACGGCGGAGTGGAACCCTCTATGAGAACTCCTCACCTTTAATTTTGTTTTCTAGTTATGTGATATATACTAGGATGCAGACGGTGTTTAGTAGCACCCGACACCCGCCGTCCACATACCATGGATGGCTTGTTTGATTGATTGCATTTTGTTGTGAAAATTGATTGTGTGATGTGAAATGATATAAAATATTTTATAGTTAAAAATAGAATTTTTAACGTGTATATAAAATTAAAAGAATATTTATAAACAAATCAGATGATTTGTTTATATCCACACATTTGACTAATATTGATTGGGACGATAAATTTTACACATCGCCCAACTGCACAAATAAAAATTGTAGTTGATTGATTGAAACCCCACACGGGTATTGGGATGAGATTTGACATACACTAATCCCGATTGTTTAGTTATATTTCAAGCGATTGATTGGCAGGCTGTATAAGCGTCGAATATTTATATTTAATGCTTATATAGTGTCGAATGCACTTTCGATGATGGTTGATTATTTATCGTTGCTATTATATACATGTGTTGTAGAAAATCCATATAATTCACATTATATGGTAATTGATTGGGCCTCATTCTAATATGGAAAATAAAGAATAGAAATATATATTCATGTGTTGAATAAAAGCCGTGCTGATTAGATTGACGCCATTTTGACGTGAACGATATTTATATCGATTATATTCGTTTTTAAAATGAATATAGAAAAGGAAGTGATTTCAAAATCTGATATTTTGAAATGAATTGAAATTCGAATTAGATTGAAGTAAATTGAAATTCAAATTAGATTGAAGTGAACTGAAATTCGAATTAGATTGAAGTGAATTGAAATTCGAATTAAATTGAAATAGAATTGAAATCGATTTGAAACGAATTTAAAACGAATTTATATTAGAAAATTCAATTTTGATTTGAATTTGAGATGGAAGTTAAAATCATTTTGAATTGAAATCGACGAAATATATATTATATATATTATATATATATAATATAATGGCCTGAATAGAACGCGCTGCGCTGTGGCAGTTCGTGAATTTCGACCATTGACTTCGTATTGACGTTGCGGGAGATCTGACCATCGGATTCTCCTAAAACCGGAACCATTGGGTTCGTATCGAAAAGAGCTTTCTATCAAATATTAGAAATTAGGAATCTAACGGTTGGATTTGGAATTATGTCCAAATCAAATTTGAAAAAGGTTGCTATAAGTGCAGTTCGATGGCCGTTGATGGAAATCGACTGTACAAGCCTTGATAAAAATATTAAAAATATTAATAATTTGTGTAAAATCATCAAAAATGATATGTGAAGAATTGGAATGAAAAACTCCATATTTGGAAAGATAAAAATTGATTTTTATCGAAATGAACTAGTTTTGAACTAGAATTATAATTCATTTATTTCTGAAATAAATAAATTGGATTTGAAATGGTTTTGAAAATAACCAGAATTTCCAATAATTGAATTGGAATGGATTTTGTAACGACCCGGATTTTGAGCGGCTTTGGTTATCGACGTAAGCCCGACGTCGATAACCAAAACATCGAAAAATCCCGGTTGTTAATGAAAGAAATTAGAAGGTGAGAATAGATAAGATAGAAACTTAGAATAGAAGAAGAAGAAGAACATAACATCAGAGTAACACGAACCTCACAGCGGAACGAATAACATATAATAGATAACATAACTTTGAAATATAACAGTTATGTATACAATAGCACTTATCAGAGTACAGCACTTACAACACAGCGGAAATAACTATAGCTATATGATCTTGAAGCCTCCTGCTCCACGCTCTTCCAGTATATCTGTAAAATCCCGACTACTTGACTGCCCGTGCAAATTTAGGCACCCAAGAGTTTAGGGAAAACAACAAATAAACTCCGGGTCAGTCATGGGACTGGTGTGAGTAAAACAGTTTAAAACAGGTATATGAACAAGTAAACGATATCTCATAAGACCACGCCGCATAACGGAACGGGTTTTTCCCTTATGAGAATCCAAAATATCTTTATATCAAAAACCTTTTGATATTATAATAATGTTTATGTACAAATAGATATCAACTAGCAGAAACGCTTTCATCTCACGTTCTACATATATAGTATACAATCAAAACCGCAAGCACGTATTGGGTAATGGATTTCCAACTATGACAAGGTATGGAATCACCTTCCGATCAGTGTACTCTAGGAACGATACACTGGAGTTCAACAAGAACATCTTGCAACTCAGCCACGCATGACCGACCACTCATTTCGCTTGAGTGTATCGAATGTACATCACCAACGGTTGGGATCAGCAACCGTTCCCGTATATATATATGGGACAGCATTGATAGATTAAAAGAAGCAAATGAATATTCTCTAGATAGGTGATTATACACCCTACTTCGGTGCGACCGACTTAGCCATGCTGCCTGCCCGATTTCTGTCATTTACCGGATGATGAGGCTAGAAGCTACGCTTTATCATTACATCAGATTCACTTCGAATGCTACATTGTCAAATCCATAAGAATCACTAATTGACGTCTACAACCATACATTACGTGTCAGCTAAAAGAAGTTTCCTTCTCCGCTTCCACTCTTGGTATAGTTGAAGAAATCAATGTACGTGACCGTCTGGAAATAATATGTCAGACATCCATCTTCATTCACTTAGAAATGTCACATCGTCATACCCGCCAAATCACAAATTGACTTATCCAAAAATAACACGGGTATACAGCTAAGAGAAACGAATTCCTCCGCCACCAAACGTGAATACGTTTGAACAGATCAACTTACGCGATCCATTGGATATACTCTGTCAGACCTTCGTCCATACAAGTTGTCCTGGGACTGGACAAACCGAAGGCACTATTCTGTAAACAGCATAGCCCTTGCATTTTACTCCGTCTTCAATTATCTTTGACATATATGATTCGCGATGCTTATGCCAATACAGAGTGGTTCTATGGATAATAATCCAACCAGTCTCTCCATATTAACAACGTTAAAATGGTCAAAACTTCGATAGTCGGTGAGTTAACTATCAAAGAAAAACAAGTGTGCAAACAACGATATTATTTCCAAATGGAAATTATATCGAACAAACATCATTTAACATAAATCTCTTCAGTTCATTTATTTACTTATCTCCTGTTTCCCTATGTTCTAAATTCTTATTTTCTTTTATCAGAAAACATTTCTGATTCTCGTTTGGAAAACATTTCCAAAACTCCTTTACGATCAAACCTTACCATTTCTCAGTTAAGAAGGAAGTCACTTAAGTTGGGGTATAATTACCTCTCAGACCTTAACTGAACAACGTTATAACTTCGAAATGGTCAAAGTTTATCTTTTAATCTTTAACAATTTCTTTACGCCTTTCTCGGATCCAATTTTACTAATCCACTTCTATATTTAAAACATTGGTTATAACGATAACGTTATAAGCCTTTCGAATTATCTAACTTTAATTATAACTTCTATTCTTATTAGTGAATAATTAACCTAACACTTATTTATTTATAAATAAATAAATCTCTATTTAAACGCTGGAAAGTATAAGTACTTTCCCGAATTCGATATAATCGAATTTGCCGATTAACTCTCTTCGAGAAATCTCTATTTGATTAACTCTTCTTCGAATAACCTATATTCGATTAACTTCTTCTCGAATAAACGATATTCGATAATCTCTCCTCGAATAACTAATATTCGATAACTCTTCCTTTTCAAATATCTCATATTTGAAAATCTCACTTCGATTAAACTATAATCGATAACTCCCTTCGATGAAACTAACATCGATAACTCCTTTTCGATGAAACTATCATCGATAACTTCTTTTCGATGAAACTAACATCGATAACTCCTTTTCGATGAAACTAACATCGATAACTCCTTTCGATGAAACTAACATCGATAACTCCTTTCGATGAAACTAACATCGATAACTCCTTTCGATGAAACTAACATCGATTAATTTAACTCGACAAACTGAACTTATTTACTTAACTCGATCATCTTGACTTGATAACTTAACTTGCTAACTTAACTCGATTATCTTAACTTGATTATCTTAACTTGATTACTCATATCGAATAACTAATATTCGATTTAACTTCATTTAACTCTATTCGAATAAACTATGTTCGACTAACTCTATTTAACTCCATTCGAACAACTATTATTCGACAACTCTATTTAACTCCATTCGAACAACTATTCGTAACTTCTTCTCGAATAACCAATATTCGATTATCTTACTTCGAATAACTTATATTCGATCTCTCTAACTTCGAATACCATATTCAATAAATCTACTTTGAATAAGTGATATTTGATAACTCCACTCGATTAACCCTACTTACTCAACCTTACTGGTTTACTTGACTTACCTAACTCAACTGGTTAACTTGACTTATTCAACCCTACTTACTCAACTGGATTAACTCCTATTGAATAACTAATATTCGATTTACTTCCATTCGCTTGACTCTAGATCGCAGCGATCACAATGGTTACGCCTGATTCCCTCAGGAAACATCCGACCGCCTTAGGCTATTTGCAGCCCTGCGAATTACGCTAGCTGTCGTGCGAGATGGCAACTTATCCTGAATAACTATGTTTGATTAACTCTATCTCAAATAACTACACTTGATTAACTCTAGTTCGTTTTAACTCTAACTGATTAACTCTAACTGGTTAACTCTAACTGGTTAACTCTATTTGACTAACTCGACTTGACTAAACCCTTTCGAATACCATATTCGATTAACTAACTTCGAATACCATATGCGATTTCCCTTTTCGAATACCATATGCGATTAACTAACTTCGAATACCATATTCGATTTCTCCTTTCGAATGTCTATATTCGATTAACTAACTTCGAATACCATATTCGATTTCTTCTTTCGAATGTCTATATTCGATTAACTAACTTCGAATACCATATTCGATTTCTTCATTCGAATGTCTATATTCGATTAACTAACTTCGAATACCATATTCGATTAACTTCTACTTCGAATACCATATGCGATTAACTAACTTCGAATACCATATTCGATTTCTCCTACTTCGAATACCATATGCGATTAACTAACTTCGAATACCAAATTCGATTTCTCTAACTTCGAATACCATATTCGATTTCTTCTTTCGAATGTCTATATTCGATTAACTAACTTCGAATACCATATTCGATTTCTTCTTTCGAATGTCTATATTCGATTAACTAACTTCGAATACCATATTCGATTAACTTCTTTCGAATGTCTATATTCGATTTACTTTATTCACTTTATAAAGATTTCCTTTATAACAACGTTTTATTCATTTGAAAAGATTTACTTTTAAATAACGGTTCTACCCTTTAAAAATGATTTCCCTTTTTATAATGTTTCCTTTCCAGTTCTATTTGTAAATGGTTTACAAATATTCCCTTTTCAAATTTATTCTTGAAATATTCTAACTCCTTAAATTCCCGGGAAAATTCGCCATAACCTCCTTTGTATCGGGAGCATCGGGAAAATCCCCAAACTCGCCACACAGGCCTTTCCATTCAAAAAGAAAATGGTTTGAAATTATTTCCTTTTCAAATATCTCCTATTTATAAATATCCCAATTTATAAATATTCCTTATTTATAAATATTCCACTTTATAAATATTCTATTTATCAATATCACTTTGAAAAATCTCCTTTATCCATATTCCGGTATGTCATGGTATTCAATCATATCAAATTACGATGTTCAATATCGTCCATACACACACAATCAACAACATGTTATAATTCACGTCATATATCAAAATATATGAAAAACAATAAAATAACTGTTGAGGAATCCAGTCGGATTCCTCCAACCTGTTTCCCTGCATCCACAGATGTTACACAGTATAATATACATCAATTTCATCCCAACATGAAATATACTGATAATCAGAATCCATATTTGATTGACGGTTTTCTATATATAACTATATCTACGTTTTCAATCAAATCTATTTAACAGTCCAATTTAACAGTCAATACACAGCAATCAATCATTAAAAATAAAGTACAGTTTATACAAATATAAACTGAACAAAGTTAGTGAGATTTACTCACATTTGCGCGTTAACCGATAAATGTCGGTTTGCGTTATCTGATTCAGTCGAACAATTTATTTCGCCATAAATTGTAACGAGCTCGGATTCACTCCCGGTCAGTCCCATTGTGTTGCTCCCGTCCATACGGTCCCAACGCAACTTACGGTTCGTCAATCTGATATCGTACAACGAAGATATGAATTTTCGAAGTTCATACACTATTTAATTAAACTAAAAACTAGACTTTAAATGCAATTGGGCCTCACCACTAAAAAGAACTGGCCCACTTCTGTTTTAATACCCAAACCCGCATTCTTGTCTTCTCCAATGGTTAGAACGCGACCTGCTCCATTCTCAACAGCAAATTTCGAATCCTCCTACCAACCTCACAGCTTCGTTTCTTCGTGAAATCCAACAACGAGACCACCGGAGTTCATCTCTTCGGCATCTCCATCATCCTACGTGCTTAACAACCAACTCGAGCTCACCATGTCAATCCCGTTGACAGCCTATCCTCCACGCCACACAGTACCTGATCGACATTTTCTGACACCAGAACACCCCAAAACGAAGCACACAGGCTCCCTTCGATCTGCCGAGTCCCAATACAGCACTAGAATTCGGATCGATGCCTCGTATATTCCCAATTCCAGAACCCTAGTTGACGCTGTGTTGAAACAGCGAAGCCAAAGTAAAAATCGAACCAAAGAAAACCCCATCGAACACAACTAAACCCCTTCAGAAACGACGAGCAACTCTCCAGCATCACAAACATATTCGGTTTCCTATTTACAACTTTTTATTTGATTTAATATCCAATTATGAAAAGAGGATTTTGCTGTGAGGGAGATAACAATGGCGGCGGAAAACTTGTTGACCGAGTAAACGAATGAATTAGGTTTTAAGGATTTCAAAGGGGGGTATTTATAGGCTAGATATTTTTTTTGAAGATATTTTCCAAGGATATTTTCTATTTTTATATTCATTTATTTTTATTCTCTGCACTCTAAAAATTCGTGTGATCACACACAATGCCTAAAAATCATGAAAATTGACATGCAGCTGGAGTTCGACATTACGGTCCCAACGAAACTGGTTTCGTCGAATTCCGACTTCGTATGCTCACACAGCGTATTTTTAACTGTCAAAATACTGACTGTTTCTCACTCTAAAAATCCGTACGGCCACCCAATGACTCTAAAAATCACGAAACTGGAAATCTAACAACTATTTGATATTGCGGATCCAACAAAACTGGTTTTGTCAAAATCCGACTTCGTTTGCAAAAGTGGCTATTTTTAGACCCTTGAATAATCCATTTAAATATATAAATATATTTAAATAAATTAAATTAAATATAAATAAATTCATATTATCGTATATATTCACAGTGGACTACCATACAACTCCAGGAAAATTATATACCCTCTATTCTGAGTCCAGATTGAATCGATATTCAATTTACATTGAAAAAAAAATCCTTTTATAACGTATATAAAGCGTTACGAATTATAAAGGAATTCCATAGCGACTTTTCTGAAATTTGATTTGGACGTAACTCAAAATCTACACGACGAAATCCCGATTTTTCTCTTCCACTAGAAAGATATACTCCACCAGCTCCACACGTTTCTTGTTTCACAGAAATCCGGCTTAAAACGAATCCTGTACATTCAGTTGAAGTTCAAATCGCCAAATTACGAACTGCCGCGCCATTTTGAGCTTGTTTATAAATATATTATAAACTATACGTTCTAACGCCGTCGATTCCATATATACGTTAATATATTCTGAATCGAAACTCAACCATATCTCGTATACTATTCAATTCACACTCTATTGTGAATTCTACTATTTCTGACTATTTCGACATTATAATATATTATTATATTATAATTATTAATTAAATATTCAATATTATTTAATTATGGTTCTCGATATCGCTATAACGATATTAAATAATTAAATTAATTAATTATTTCATCTCTAAAAATGCGGGTCATTACATTCTTCCCCACTTAAAATAATTTCGTCCTCGAAATTGCTAAGTTAGAGGACGACCCTATCGACTGGAATTCCTAAGATTTGTTTACCCCTTCTTTCTGATTTTAACTGAACCAATTAATATCGACTAAAATATTTATTCATTCCGACTAACTAAATTCCCAAAAATTTTGAAAATTTTCTAACACCTTAACCTTTCGAAAAATTTCGCAAGCACATCCTTTGTACTGGTCAATATCTCAAACTCCAACTCGCCTCTCTGGGCCTTCTTCAACCCAAAAGAAAATCAAACAGCCAAGCGGCTCGCCAATTCGGCTCATAAATCTCATGCTTATATCAAATATAAACTTGTACCTTTTTGTCGGGTATATCAACTCTATCACTTCTATATGCCATCGACTCAGCATATACCAATGTTATCCCTAATCAAATCCTGATCACTTTATCCTTACCACAGTTATTGGTTTTATACTCAAACCAAATCTCATTTAAACTCAAGTCTCATCCTTGATTCAAAACTTCTTTCCAAGTAATACCATTTCCATTATCAGATAATCTCTAACCATATCCAATCCAGTTTTTACTTAACTTAACAAGCTAAAGTTAAATTCTAGAATTTAAATTCCTGGGTTTTTATTTCAAGTCAATTTGAAATCATAATACCAATTCAAAACATTTGAATTTTCTAAAAAACTTGTTTCCTCAAAACAATTCAAATTAAAATCTTTGGTAGTAATCCACCACTTAGAACTCGAAAATCACACCGATGATACTGCGCAGTCATCATCGGAATTATTTTCCAGCGACACAAGTGATTTCAATACTATATCATTTTCAAAATCATTACCAAATACTTCCATTTTGAAAACATTTCAAAATCTCCCAGGAACTTAAAATTTCCTTATTTTAATTCCAAATCTGATTTAAATTCATATTTAATTCATCTTATTTCATATACTTTACTTATATGAATCTGATTGGTTACATATAACCATTTCACATGTTATAATCTTACTCGATTATAATAGCAACAAATATATCCTATATATGATAATATATCACATATCCATACTGTGTCGGTCCATCGTATTCAAGTGTTTATTTACTCCTACCGATACAGTGGATCAAACTGATCGACCAGAACCCATAAACAACTCAGCCAATGAATCTCCACAATATAAAACCATTTTTATATCAAATACAAATACGCACTCGTATATATACACTCAAACTCAATCTAGGGTATTACTAACCCTATCTCTACCGAGTCACGCCACAGAGCCAAGTAATTCTTAACTTAAGCTCTGATACCAACTGTAACGACCCGGATTTTGAGCGGCTTTGCAACCATCCCCATCCTCCAAAGCAGCAAGGTAATACCCCACCGTGGCTTACATTGGTACCCCAATACCATATTTTACGGCCAGCCTTTCGACTTCACAACCAACCCTACCAAAGGGACATGTAGGAGCAAGAGTCTCCCGTTCGCCACCTAACGAAAAGCGAGAACCCCCTATCATGCGCACACATGCCTCAAGCACGCAACATGGACTGGTGTGAGTAAAACAGTTTAAAACAGGTATATGAACAAGTAAACGATATCTCATAAGACCACGCCGCATAACGGAACGGGTTTTTCCCTTATGAGAATCCAAAATATCTTTATATCAAAAACCTTTTGATATTATAATAATGTTTATGTACAAATAGATATCAACTAGCAGAAACGCTTTCATCTCACGTTCTACATATATAGTATACAATCAAAACCGCAAGCACGTATTGGGTAATGGATTTCCAACTATGACAAGGTATGGAATCACCTTCCGATCAGTGTACTCTAGGAACGATACACTGGAGTTCAACAAGAACATCTTGCAACTCAGCCACGCATGACCGACCACTCATTTCGCTTGAGTGTATCGAATGTACATCACCAACGGTTGGGATCAGCAACCGTTCCCGTATATATATATGGGACAGCATTGATAGATTAAAAGAAGCAAATGAATATTCTCTAGATAGGTGATTATACACCCTACTTCGGTGCGACCGACTTAGCCATGCTGCCTGCCCGATTTCTGTCATTTACCGGATGATGAGGCTAGAAGCTACGCTTTATCATTACATCAGATTCACTTCGAATGCTACATTGTCAAATCCATAAGAATCACTAATTGACGTCTACAACCATACATTACGTGTCAGCTAAAAGAAGTTTCCTTCTCCGCTTCCACTCTTGGTATAGTTGAAGAAATCAATGTACGTGACCGTCTGGAAATAATATGTCAGACATCCATCTTCATTCACTTAGAAATGTCACATCGTCATACCCGCCAAATCACAAATTGACTTATCCAAAAATAACACGGGTATACAGCTAAGAGAAACGAATTCCTCCGCCACCAAACGTGAATACGTTTGAACAGATCAACTTACGCGATCCATTGGATATACTCTGTCAGACCTTCGTCCATACAAGTTGTCCTGGGACTGGACAAACCGAAGGCACTATTCTGTAAACAGCATAGCCCTTGCATTTTACTCCGTCTTCAATTATCTTTGACATATATGATTCGCGATGCTTATGCCAATACAGAGTGGTTCTATGGATAATAATCCAACCGGTCTCTCCATATTAACAACGTTAAAATGGTCAAAACTTCGATAGTCGGTGAGTTAACTATCAAAGAAAAACAAGTGTGCAAACAACGATATTATTTCCAAATGGAAATTATATCGAACAAACATCATTTAACATAAATCTCTTCAGTTCATTTATTTACTTATCTCCTGTTTCCCTATGTTCTAAATTCTTATTTTCTTTTATCAGAAAACATTTCTGATTCTCGTTTGGAAAACATTTCCAAAACTCCTTTACGATCAAACCTTACCATTTCTCAGTTAAGAAGGAAGTCACTTAAGTTGGGGTATAATTACCTCTCAGACCTTAACTGAACAACGTTATAACTTCGAAATGGTCAAAGTTTATCTTTTAATCTTTAACAATTTCTTTACGCCTTTCTCGGATCCAATTTTACTAATCCACTTCTATATTTAAAACATTGGTTATAACGATAACGTTATAAGCCTTTCGAATTATCTAACTTTAATTATAACTTCTATTCTTATTAGTGAATAATTAACCTAACACTTATTTATTTATAAATAAATAAATCTCTATTTAAACGCTGGAAAGTATAAGTACTTTCCCGAATTCGATATAATCGAATTTGCCGATTAACTCTCTTCGAGAAATCTCTATTTGATTAACTCTTCTTCGAATAACCTATATTCGATTAACTTCTTCTCGAATAAACGATATTCGATAATCTCTCCTCGAATAACTAATATTCGATAACTCTTCCTTTTCAAATATCTCATATTTGAAAATCTCACTTCGATTAAACTATAATCGATAACTCCCTTCGATGAAACTAACATCGATAACTCCTTTTCGATGAAACTATCATCGATAACTTCTTTTCGATGAAACTAACATCGATAACTCCTTTTCGATGAAACTAACATCGATAACTCCTTTCGATGAAACTAACATCGATAACTCCTTTCGATGAAACTAACATCGATAACTCCTTTCGATGAAACTAACATCGATTAATTTAACTCGACAAACTGAACTTATTTACTTAACTCGATCATCTTGACTTGATAACTTAACTTGCTAACTTAACTCGATTATCTTAACTTGATTATCTTAACTTGATTACTCATATCGAATAACTAATATTCGATTTAACTTCATTTAACTCTATTCGAATAAACTATGTTCGACTAACTCTATTTAACTCCATTCGAACAACTATTATTCGACAACTCTATTTAACTCCATTCGAACAACTATTCGTAACTTCTTCTCGAATAACCAATATTCGATTATCTTACTTCGAATAACTTATATTCGATCTCTCTAACTTCGAATACCATATTCAATAAATCTACTTTGAATAAGTGATATTTGATAACTCCACTCGATTAACCCTACTTACTCAACCTTACTGGTTTACTTGACTTACCTAACTCAACTGGTTAACTTGACTTATTCAACCCTACTTACTCAACTGGATTAACTCCTATTGAATAACTAATATTCGATTTACTTCCATTCGCTTGACTCTAGATCGCAGCGATCACAATGGTTACGCCTGATTCCCTCAGGAAACATCCGACCGCCTTAGGCTATTTGCAGCCCTGCGAATTACGCTAGCTGTCGTGCGAGATGGCAACTTATCCTGAATAACTATGTTTGATTAACTCTATCTCAAATAACTACACTTGATTAACTCTAGTTCGTTTTAACTCTAACTGATTAACTCTAACTGGTTAACTCTAACTGATTAACTCTAACTGGTTAACTCTAACTGGTTAACTCTATTTGACTAACTCGACTTGACTAAACCCTTTCGAATACCATATTCGATTAACTAACTTCGAATACCATATGCGATTTCCCTTTTCGAATACCATATGCGATTAACTAACTTCGAATACCATATTCGATTTCTCCTTTCGAATGTCTATATTCGATTAACTAACTTCGAATACCATATTCGATTTCTTCTTTCGAATGTCTATATTCGATTAACTAACTTCGAATACCATATTCGATTTCTTCTTTCGAATGTCTATATTCGATTAACTAACTTCGAATACCATATTCGATTAACTTCTACTTCGAATACCATATGCGATTAACTAACTTCGAATACCATATTCGATTTCTCCTACTTCGAATACCATATGCGATTAACTAACTTCGAATACCATATTCGATTTCTCTAACTTCGAATACCATATTCGATTTCTTCTTTCGAATGTCTATATTCGATTAACTAACTTCGAATACCATATTCGATTTCTTCTTTCGAATGTCTATATTCGATTAACTAACTTCGAATACCATATTCGATTAACTTCTTTCGAATGTCTATATTCGATTTACTTTATTCACTTTATAAAGATTTCCTTTATAACAACGTTTTATTCATTTGAAAAGATTTACTTTTAAATAACGGTTCTACCCTTTAAAAATGATTTCCCTTTTTATAATGTTTCCTTTCCAGTTCTATTTGTAAATGGTTTACAAATATTCCCTTTTCAAATTTATTCTTGAAATATTCTAACTCCTTAAATTCCCGGGAAAATTCGCCATAACCTCCTTTGTATCGGGAGCATCGGGAAAATCCCCAAACTCGCCACACAGGCCTTTCCATTCAAAAAGAAAATGGTTTGAAATTATTTCCTTTTCAAATATCTCCTATTTATAAATATCCCAATTTATAAATATTCCTTATTTATAAATATTCCACTTTATAAATATTCTATTTATCAATATCACTTTGAAAAATCTCCTTTATCCATATTCCGGTATGTCATGGTATTCAATCATATCAAATTACGATGTTCAATATCGTCCATACACACACAATCAACAACATGTTATAATTCACGTCATATATCAAAATATATGAAAAACAATAAAATAACTGTTGAGGAATCCAGTCGGATTCCTCCAACCTGTTTCCCTGCATCCACAGATGTTACACAGTATAATATACATCAATTTCATCCCAACATGAAATATACTGATAATCAGAATCCATATTTGATTGACGGTTTTCTATATATAACTATATCTACGTTTTCAATCAAATCTATTTAACAGTCCAATTTAACAGTCAATACACAGCAATCAATCATTAAAAATAAAGTACAGTTTATACAAATATAAACTGAACAAAGTTAGTGAGATTTACTCACATTTGCGCGTTAACCGATAAATGTCGGTTTGCGTTATCTGATTCAGTCGAACAATTTATTTCGCCATAAATTGTAACGAGCTCGGATTCACTCCCGGTCAGTCCCATTGTGTTGCTCCCGTCCATACGGTCCCAACGCAACTTACGGTTCGTCAATCTGATATCGTACAACGAAGATATGAATTTTCGAAGTTCATACACTATTTAATTAAACTAAAAACTAGACTTTAAATGCAATTGGGCCTCACCACTAAAAAGAACTGGCCCACTTCTGTTTTAATACCCAAACCCGCATTCTTATCTTCTCCAATGGTTAGAACGCGACCTGCTCCATTCTCAACAGCAAATTTCGAATCCTCCTACCAACCTCACAGCTTCGTTTCTTCGTGAAATCCAACAACGAGACCACCGGAGTTCATCTCTTCGGCATCTCCATCATCCTACGTGCTTAACAACCAACTCGAGCTCACCATGTCAATCCCGTTGACAGCCTATCCTCCACGCCACACAGTACCTGATCGACATTTTCTGACACCAGAACACCCCAAAACGAAGCACACAGGCTCCCTTCGATCTGCCGAGTCCCAATACAGCACTAGAATTCGGATCGATGCCTCGTATATTCCCAATTCCAGAACCCTAGTTGACGCTGTGTTGAAACAGCGAAGCCAAAGTAAAAATCGAACCAAAGAAAACCCCATCGAACACAACTAAACCCCTTCAGAAACGACGAGCAACTCTCCAGCATCACAAACATATTCGGTTTCCTATTTACAACTTTTTATTTGATTTAATATCCAATTATGAAAAGAGGATTTTGCTGTGAGGGAGATAACAATGGCGGCGGAAAACTTGTTGACCGAGTAAACGAATGAATTAGGTTTTAAGGATTTCAAAGGGGGGTATTTATAGGCTAGATATTTTTTTTGAAGATATTTTCCAAGGATATTTTCTATTTTTATATTCATTTATTTTTATTCTCTGCACTCTAAAAATTCGTGTGATCACACACAATGCCTAAAAATCATGAAAATTGACATGCAGCTGGAGTTCGACATTACGGTCCCAACGAAACTGGTTTCGTCGAATTCCGACTTCGTATGCTCACACAGCGTATTTTTAACTGTCAAAATACTGACTGTTTCTCACTCTAAAAATCCGTACGGCCACCCAATGACTCTAAAAATCACGAAACTGGAAATCTAACAACTATTTGATATTGCGGATCCAACAAAACTGGTTTTGTCAAAATCCGACTTCGTTTGCAAAAGTGGCTATTTTTAGACCCTTGAATAATCCATTTAAATATATAAATATATTTAAATAAATTAAATTAAATATAAATAAATTCATATTATCGTATATATTCACAGTGGACTACCATACAGCTCCAGGAAAATTATATACCCTCTATTCTGAGTCCAGATTGAATCGATATTCAATTTACATTGAAAAAAAAATCCTTTTATAACGTATATAAAGCGTTACGAATTATAAAGGAATTCCATAGCGACTTTTCTGAAATTTGATTTGGACGTAACTCAAAATCTACACGACGAAATCCCGATTTTTCTCTTCCACTAGAAAGATATACTCCACCAGCTCCACACGTTTCTTGTTTCACAGAAATCCGGCTTAAAACGAATCCTGTACATTCAGTTGAAGTTCAAATCGCCAAATTACGAACTGCCGCGCCATTTCGAGCTTGTTTATAAATATATTATAAACTATACGTTCTAACGCCGTCGATTCCATATATACGTTAATATATTCTGAATCGAAACTCAACCATATCTCGTATACTATTCAATTCACACTCTATTGTGAATTCTACTATTTCTGACTATTTCGACATTATAATATATTATTATATTATAATTATTAATTAAATATTCAATATTATTTAATTATGGTTCTCGATATCGCTATAACGATATTAAATAATTAAATTAATTAATTATTTCATCTCTAAAAATGCGGGTCATTACATTCTTCCCCACTTAAAATAATTTCGTCCTCGAAATTGCTAAGTTAGAGGACGACCCTATCGACTGGAATTCCTAAGATTTGTTTACCCCTTCTTTCTGATTTTAACTGAACCAATTAATATCGACTAAAATATTTATTCATTCCGACTAACTAAATTCCCAAAAATTTTGAAAATTTTCTAACACCTTAACCTTTCGAAAAATTTCGCAAGCACATCCTTTGTACTGGTCAATATCTCAAACTCCAACTCGCCTCTCTGGGCCTTCTTCAACCCAAAAGAAAATCAAACAGCCAAGCGGCTCGCCAATTCGGCTCATAAATCTCATGCTTATATCAAATATAAACTTGTACCTTTTTGTCGGGTATATCAACTCTATCACTTCTATATGCCATCGACTCAGCATATACCAATGTTATCCCTAATCAAATCCTGATCACTTTATCCTTACCACAGTTATTGGTTTTATACTCAAACCAAATCTCATTTAAACTCAAGTCTCATCCTTGATTCAAAACTTCTTTCCATGTAATACCATTTCCATTATCAGATAATCTCTAACCATATCCAATCCAGTTTTTACTTAACTTAACAAGTTAAAGTTAAATTCTAGAATTTAAATTCCTGGGTTTTTATTTCAAGTCAATTTGAAATCATAATACCAATTCAAAACATTTGAATTTTCTAAAAAACTTGTTTCCTCAAAACAATTCAAATTAAAATCTTTGGTAGTAATCCACCACTTAGAACTCGAAAATCACACCGATGATACTGCGCAGTCATCATCGGAATTATTTTCCAGCGACACAAGTGATTTCAATACTATATCATTTTCAAAATCATTACCAAATACTTCCATTTTGAAAACATTTCAAAATCTCCCAGGAACTTAAAATTTCCTTATTTTAATTCCAAATCTGATTTAAATTCATATTTAATTCATCTTATTTCATATACTTTACTTATATGAATCTGATTGGTTACATATAACCATTTCACATGTTATAATCTTACTCGATTATAATAGCAACAAATATATCCTATATATGATAATATATCACATATCCATACTGTGTCGGTCCATCGTATTCAAGTGTTTATTTACTCCTACCGATACAGTGGATCAAACTGATCGACCAGAACCCATAAACAACTCAGCCAATGAATCTCCACAATATAAAACCATTTTTATATCAAATACAAATACGCACTCGTATATATACACTCAAACTCAATCTAGGGTATTACTAACCCTATCTCTACCGAGTCACGCCACAGAGCCAAGTAATTCTTAACTTAAGCTCTGATACCAACTGTAACGACCCGGATTTTGAGCGGCTTTGCAACCATCCCCATCCTCCAAAGCAGCAAGGTAATACCCCACCGTGGCTTACATTGGTACCCCAATACCATATTTTACGGCCAGCCTTTCGACTTCACAACCAACCCTACCAAAGGGACATGTAGGAGCAAGAGTCTCCCGTTCGCCACCTAACGAAAAGCGAGAACCCCCTATCATGCGCACACATGCCTCAAGCACGCAACATGGACTGGTGTGAGTAAAACAGTTTAAAACAGGTATATGAACAAGTAAACGATATCTCATAAGACCACGCCGCATAACGGAACGGGTTTTTCCCTTATGAGAATCCAAAATATCTTTATATCAAAAACCTTTTGATATTATAATAATGTTTATGTACAAATAGATATCAACTAGCAGAAACGCTTTCATCTCACGTTCTACATATATAGTATACAATCAAAACCGCAAGCACGTATTGGGTAATGGATTTCCAACTATGACAAGGTATGGAATCACCTTCCGATCAGTGTACTCTAGGAACGATACACTGGAGTTCAACAAGAACATCTTGCAACTCAGCCACGCATGACCGACCACTCATTTCGCTTGAGTGTATCGAATGTACATCACCAACGGTTGGGATCAGCAACCGTTCCCGTATATATATATGGGACAGCATTGATAGATTAAAAGAAGCAAATGAATATTCTCTAGATAGGTGATTATACACCCTACTTCGGTGCGACCGACTTAGCCATGCTGCCTGCCCGATTTCTGTCATTTACCGGATGATGAGGCTAGAAGCTACGCTTTATCATTACATCAGATTCACTTCGAATGCTACATTGTCAAATCCATAAGAATCACTAATTGACGTCTACAACCATACATTACGTGTCAGCTAAAAGAAGTTTCCTTCTCCGCTTCCACTCTTGGTATAGTTGAAGAAATCAATGTACGTGACCGTCTGGAAATAATATGTCAGACATCCATCTTCATTCACTTAGAAATGTCACATCGTCATACCCGCCAAATCACAAATTGACTTATCCAAAAATAACACGGGTATACAGCTAAGAGAAACGAATTCCTCCGCCACCAAACGTGAATACGTTTGAACAGATCAACTTACGCGATCCATTGGATATACTCTGTCAGACCTTCGTCCATACAAGTTGTCATGGGACTGGACAAACCGAAGGCACTATTCTGTAAACAGCATAGCCCTTGCATTTTACTCCGTCTTCAATTATCTTTGACATATATGATTCGCGATGCTTATGCCAATACAGAGTGGTTCTATGGATAATAATCCAACCGGTCTCTCCATATTAACAACGTTAAAATGGTCAAAACTTCGATAGTCGGTGAGTTAACTATCAAAGAAAAACAAGTGTGCAAACAACGATATTATTTCCAAATGGAAATTATATCGAACAAACATCATTTAACATAAATCTCTTCAGTTCATTTATTTACTTATCTCCTGTTTCCCTATGTTCTAAATTCTTATTTTCTTTTATCAGAAAACATTTCTGATTCTCGTTTGGAAAACATTTCCAAAACTCCTTTACGATCAAACCTTACCATTTCTCAGTTAAGAAGGAAGTCACTTAAGTTGGGGTATAATTACCTCTCAGACCTTAACTGAACAACGTTATAACTTCGAAATGGTCAAAGTTTATCTTTTAATCTTTAACAATTTCTTTACGCCTTTCTCGGATCCAATTTTACTAATCCACTTCTATATTTAAAACATTGGTTATAACGATAACGTTATAAGCCTTTCGAATTATCTAACTTTAATTATAACTTCTATTCTTATTAGTGAATAATTAACCTAACACTTATTTATTTATAAATAAATAAATCTCTATTTAAACGCTGGAAAGTATAAGTACTTTCCCGAATTCGATATAATCGAATTTGCCGATTAACTCTCTTCGAGAAATCTCTATTTGATTAACTCTTCTTCGAATAACCTATATTCGATTAACTTCTTCTCGAATAAACGATATTCGATAATCTCTCCTCGAATAACTAATATTCGATAACTCTTCCTTTTCAAATATCTCATATTTGAAAATCTCACTTCGATTAAACTATAATCGATAACTCCCTTCGATGAAACTAACATCGATAACTCCTTTTCGATGAAACTATCATCGATAACTTCTTTTCGATGAAACTAACATCGATAACTCCTTTTCGATGAAACTAACATCGATAACTCCTTTCGATGAAACTAACATCGATAACTCCTTTCGATGAAACTAACATCGATAACTCCTTTCGATGAAACTAACATCGATTAATTTAACTCGACAAACTGAACTTATTTACTTAACTCGATCATCTTGACTTGATAACTTAACTTGCTAACTTAACTCGATTATCTTAACTTGATTATCTTAACTTGATTACTCATATCGAATAACTAATATTCGATTTAACTTCATTTAACTCTATTCGAATAAACTATGTTCGACTAACTCTATTTAACTCCATTCGAACAACTATTATTCGACAACTCTATTTAACTCCATTCGAACAACTATTCGTAACTTCTTCTCGAATAACCAATATTCGATTATCTTACTTCGAATAACTTATATTCGATCTCTCTAACTTCGAATACCATATTCAATAAATCTACTTTGAATAAGTGATATTTGATAACTCCACTCGATTAACCCTACTTACTCAACCTTACTGGTTTACTTGACTTACCTAACTCAACTGGTTAACTTGACTTATTCAACCCTACTTACTCAACTGGATTAACTCCTATTGAATAACTAATATTCGATTTACTTCCATTCGCTTGACTCTAGATCGCAGCGATCACAATGGTTACGCCTGATTCCCTCAGGAAACATCCGACCGCCTTAGGCTATTTGCAGCCCTGCGAATTACGCTAGCTGTCGTGCGAGATGGCAACTTATCCTGAATAACTATGTTTGATTAACTCTATCTCAAATAACTACACTTGATTAACTCTAGTTCGTTTTAACTCTAACTGATTAACTCTAACTGGTTAACTCTAACTGATTAACTCTAACTGGTTAACTCTAACTGGTTAACTCTATTTGACTAACTCGACTTGACTAAACCCTTTCGAATACCATATTCGATTAACTAACTTCGAATACCATATGCGATTTCCCTTTTCGAATACCATATGCGATTAACTAACTTCGAATACCATATTCGATTTCTCCTTTCGAATGTCTATATTCGATTAACTAACTTCGAATACCATATTCGATTTCTTCTTTCGAATGTCTATATTCGATTAACTAACTTCGAATACCATATTCGATTTCTTCTTTCGAATGTCTATATTCGATTAACTAACTTCGAATACCATATTCGATTAACTTCTACTTCGAATACCATATGCGATTAACTAACTTCGAATACCATATTCGATTTCTCCTACTTCGAATACCATATGCGATTAACTAACTTCGAATACCATATTCGATTTCTCTAACTTCGAATACCATATTCGATTTCTTCTTTCGAATGTCTATATTCGATTAACTAACTTCGAATACCATATTCGATTTCTTCTTTCGAATGTCTATATTCGATTAACTAACTTCGAATACCATATTCGATTAACTTCTTTCGAATGTCTATATTCGATTTACTTTATTCACTTTATAAAGATTTCCTTTATAACAACGTTTTATTCATTTGAAAAGATTTACTTTTAAATAACGGTTCTACCCTTTAAAAATGATTTCCCTTTTTATAATGTTTCCTTTCCAGTTCTATTTGTAAATGGTTTACAAATATTCCCTTTTCAAATTTATTCTTGAAATATTCTAACTCCTTAAATTCCCGGGAAAATTCGCCATAACCTCCTTTGTATCGGGAGCATCGGGAAAATCCCCAAACTCGCCACACAGGCCTTTCCATTCAAAAAGAAAACGGTTTGAAATTATTTCCTTTTCAAATATCTCCTATTTATAAATATCCCAATTTATAAATATTCCTTATTTATAAATATTCCACTTTATAAATATTCTATTTATCAATATCACTTTGAAAAATCTCCTTTATCCATATTCCGGTATGTCATGGTATTCAATCATATCAAATTACGATGTTCAATATCGTCCATACACACACAATCAACAACATGTTATAATTCACGTCATATATCAAAATATATGAAAAACAATAAAATAACTGTTGAGGAATCCAGTCGGATTCCTCCAAACTGTTTCCCTGCATCCACAGATGTTACACAGTATAATATACATCAATTTCATCCCAACATGAAATATACTGATAATCAGAATCCATATTTGATTGACGGTTTTCTATATATAACTATATCTACGTTTTCAATCAAATCTATTTAACAGTCCAGTTTAACAGTCAATACACAGCAATCAATCATTAAAAATAAAGTACAGTTTATACAAATATAAACTGAACAAAGTTAGTGAGATTTACTCACATTTGCGCGTTAACCGATAAATGTCGGTTTGCGTTATCTGATTCAGTCGAACAATTTATTTCGCCATAAATTGTAACGAGCTCGGATTCACTCCCGGTCAGTCCCATTGTGTTGCTCCCGTCCATACGGTCCCAACGAAACTTACGGTTCGTCAATCTGATATCGTACAACGAAGATATGAATTTTCGAAGTTCATACACTATTTAATTAAACAAAAAACTAGACTTTAAATGCAATTGGGCCTCACCACTAAAAAGAACTGGCCCACTTCTGTTTTAATACCCAAACCCGCATTCTTATCTTCTCCAATGGTTAGAACGCGACCTGCTCCATTCTCAACAGCAAATTTCGAATCCTCCTACCAACCTCACAGCTTCGTTTCTTCGTGAAATCCAACAACGAGACCACCGGAGTACATCTCTTCGGCATCTCCATCATCCTACGTGCTTAACAACCAACTCGAGCTCACCATGTCAATCCCGTTGACAGCCTATCCTCCACGCCACACAGTACCTGATCGACATTTTCTGACACCAGAACACCCCAAAACGAAGCACACAGGCTCCCTTCGATCTGCCGAGTCCCAATACAGCACTAGAATTCGGATCGATGCCTCGTATATTCCCAATTCCAGAACCCTAGTTGACGCTGTGTTGAAACAGCGAAGCCAAAGTAAAAATCGAACCAAAGAAAACCCCATCGAACACAACTAAACCCCTTCAGAAACGACGAGCAACTCTCCAGCATCACAAACATATTCGGTTTCCTATTTACAACTTTTTATTTGATTTAATATCCAATTATGAAAAGAGGATTTTGCTGTGAGGGAGATAACAATGGCGGCGGAAAACTTGTTGACCGAGTAAACGAATGAATTAGGTTTTAAGGATTTCAAAGGGGGGTATTTATAGGCTAGATATTTTTTTTGAAGATATTTTCCAAGGATATTTTCTATTTTTATATTCATTTATTTTTATTCTCTGCACTCTAAAAATTCGTGTGATCACACACAATGCCTAAAAATCATGAAAATTGACATGCAGCTGGAGTTCGACATTACGGTCCCAACGAAACTGGTTTCGTCGAATTCCGACTTCGTATGCTCACACAGCGTATTTTTAACTGTCAAAATACTGACTGTTTCTCACTCTAAAAATCCGTACGGCCACCCAATGACTCTAAAAATCACGAAACTGGAAATCTAACAACTATTTGATATTGCGGATCCAACAAAACTGGTTTTGTCAAAATCCGACTTCGTTTGCAAAAGTGGCTATTTTTAGACCCTTGAATAATCCATTTAAATATATAAATATATTTAAATAAATTAAATTAAATATAAATAAATTCATATTATCGTATATATTCACAGTGGACTACCATACAGCTCCAGGAAAATTATATACCCTCTATTCTGAGTCCAGATTGAATCGATATTCAATTTACATTGAAAAAAAAATCCTTTTATAACGTATATAAAGCGTTACGAATTATAAAGGAATTCCATAGCGACTTTTCTGAAATTTGATTTGGACGTAACTCAAAATCTACACGACGAAATCCCGATTTTTCTCTTCCACTAGAAAGATATACTCCACCAGCTCCACACGTTTCTTGTTTCACAGAAATCCGGCTTAAAACGAATCCTGTACATTCAGTTGAAGTTCAAATCGCCAAATTACGAACTGCCGCGCCATTTCGAGCTTGTTTATAAATATATTATAAACTATACGTTCTAACGCCGTCGATTCCATATATACGTTAATATATTCTGAATCGAAACTCAACCATATCTCGTATACTATTCAATTCACACTCATTGTGAATTCTACTATTTCTGACTATTTCGACATTATAATATATTATTATATTATAATTATTAATTAAATATTCAATATTATTTAATTATGGTTCTCGATATCGCTATAACGATATTAAATAATTAAATTAATTAATTATTTCATCTCTAAAAATGCGGGTCATTACAGATTTGAATCGAAATTATCTTTGGAATATTTCGGTGTGGGATTTTGTGATTATACAGATATTGTTATGGAAATTTGGAAGATATATTTATATCGTTATTTCCAATACGATATTTGTTGGTCGTAGAATTTGATATTGAGTATAAGCCGATATATTTTCTATTCAGAGCCTTGTATTTAATATCAAATGTGATTTGGGTTTGTCGCGAATGGTGTCTTCATTAACACTGTCTTGAACCCAGTAGAGAAAAAGATTAAATCTTTTTATTTAGATTAAATTAAGTGTACAATTAAATAATATTTAATTGGTATTGAACTGGTATTGATTTTTGGGTTTATCGTCAATAGTGTTTTAAATAAAACTTGTTCTTTAACCCGATAATTAATGAATGTGATTTTGGGTTTATTGTGGACCGTGTTTTAAGTGACATTGGTTCTTTAACCCAGTTAAGGACAGGATATTGATTTCTGTGAAGATTAAAACTAAGTGGAGTTTTAATGAATCTTTAATTAGATTGAAATGTTCGAGAATGGAGTATCACCAGTTTTGCTCCAAACGATAGTTAAATCTTTAATTAGATTTGAACGTGAAATGGTAATTGAATTTACCAATAACACCGTGGTGTTAGATATGAAGTATGACCGGTTTTACTTCATGGGATGAATAGGTTGGGATTGGGAAATAAAATAAATGATTACTTCGGTGTGGTTCGCTAATCCCGACTAGTTTGAATAGATATTCAAAAGAAGATTAAAGAATAAATTTAAAGAATTTATCTTTGATAAAATTAATGGGAACCTTTCCCAAAGAATAAGAATATTCTGAATTGGAATGAGGCGTACGTTGTGTTTGTGTAACACTTGTTTAATATATACGCGGGTTATTCAGAAAGACCGGGTTTATCCCATTCCGAATAACTGTTTCGACGTGGTGTTAAAGATGAAGACGGTGGTTGAAGACTGGAAGTCTTCACATCGTTTGGGTGATTACTGATGATCTTGATTGGGCTGTACACCCAAGATGAGGGAATCAGTTGGTGATCGTCCAGACGTACTTGGAGATCGATGGATATGCGAGGAAAGTGCCTCCGGTTTCGTTCAGACCCAGAATGGAATTGTAAATGGACTGTGTGTCTGACATTGGATTTCATTCTGTGTGACTGATATCGGTTGCATAGAGTGGTGTGCCTGTGTGGCATGCTAAGATGCAAATGATCAAGGCTTCTTTTGAAAAGCTGAGTCTTGTGGTTGATGATCAAAGCACGGCCTTAGTGGCGTAGCTTTGTGTAATGTGAATTCGCGAGCCTCACACCCTGGTTGTGAACCAGAAATGGGAGAGGACCTCGGGGAGGGCATGCGTTTCCTTCTAGCTAGGGTGGTGTTAGTGACCTACCAGCCCTGACATTTATATACTTTTCACCTGTGTAGTTGTTGGTGTTGCGAGGCGCCTCGGTTATATCGGACGATCCGGGTCCGATGGAGTCATTTGTTGGCTCATTTACGCCCCAAAGGGCGGGGAAACGCAGTGTTCAGGAATTTTAATCCACATCGGTGGACCGGCCCTGACGATCCAAGGCTTGTCTACGCGCTTGCCTGAGACATCGGCTAGATTGTCTCGAATCGGTGGAGGACGATCCCTTGCCTCGGTTCGCAGATGGAAATCTAATTTCCAAATATGTGATATTGCGGTTTTAATTGTAGAACCTTGTATGGCGACATGTTATATGGTACCCATGCCGTCTATGATTGATACTTATGATTGAAATTGTTTTGACACTATACACTTATAGTAATAATAAAAGATTTGTTTTAAACGTATCAAGCATGCTTTGGCTATTATAAGGGAAAACCCTTTCCTCTGGTTTGTGTTGCATTGTGTGTTGGGAACTGGGTCTTATAATAGCTTCATTGTTCTTTATTTAGCATTGCGCTGTTGTTTTATGCACTGGTATTCTTGGGAGGAAACCCGTTCCGTGTTATACGGCGTGGTCCCTTGATTTACCTAACTTTAAAATAAAGATTAATAACTGTTTTAGTTCTCACACCAGTCACATGACTAACCTGGAGTTTATTGTTTTAACCTAAACTCTGGGTGCCCTTATTTTCGACACGGGCAGCTAGTAGTTTTGGTTTTGCAGATTTATCTTCCCAGTATCCTGGTTTATAGCTGGAACGATATCCGGAAAGCTTTATATCCGTATATCTCCTTCAGTTGTGTTTTATATTATTTTCCGCTGCTATGTAATTTATTGTAATCTCTGATAATTTTTGTTGTGTAATTTTGAGTTATACTCTGTATATTCTTGTATTCTGATGGAATTGTTGTAATAAACAATGAAATGTTCTTCCATTTGTGTTATGATGTGGTTTGTTCTCGAAATATCCGCGCTTTCCTTACCGGGGAGGTTATGGGTTTTTACATTACATTAATATCATTCACAACGAGATCTAAACTACGCTCGAAGGTAGCCTAGGCTTGAACAAATAAAAAGGAATTGGGAAGAGGATGAAGAAGAAGAATAAATATACAACAAGCATTATAATTATTATAACATGAATTTTTAAATTAAATCTTTAACTGGGGAATGACGAAAGATATTCATACTATTATACAAAAAGTGTAATGACCCGGGTTTTTTACGATCTTGGTTATCCAATATACAACACATATCGAACATCCAAGGATCGAAAATACCGATCATTAATGAAAGAAATTTGAGGGTGAGAATAGATAAGATAGATACTTAGAATAGAAGAAGAAGAAGAAGAACACAACATTAGAGTAACACGAACCTCATAATGGAACGAATAACATATAATATATATAACATAACTCGAAATATACATTTGTATTTGAATATACATCATTTTCAATGTACAACACTTACAACAAAGCGGAAATAAACTATAGCTATATGATTCTGAAGCCTCCTGCTCCAGCTCTTCAAGTATCTGTAAATTCCTTACTACTTGACTGCCCATACAAAATTGGGCACCCAAGAGTTTAGGGAAAATAAAACAAAATAAACTTCAGGTCAGTCATGGGACTGGTATGGGTAAAACGGTTTAAAACAGTTTAAGCAGTTAAATGATATCTCATAAGACCATGTCGTATAACGGAACGAGTTTTTCCCTTATGAGAATCCAAATTTTCTTTATATCAAAAACCTTTTGATATTATAATAATGTCTATCAACCACAATATAATAATCATCTAGCAGAAACACTTTCATCTCACGTACTACATATATAGTATACAATCAAAACCGCAAGCACGTATTAGGTAATGGATTTCCAACTATGACAAGGTATGGAACCAACTTTCGGTAGTGTACCTCTAAAAAGGAATACACTGGGTTCAATAAGAACATCTTGCAACCCGGCCACACATGACCGACCACTCATTTCGCTTGAGTGTATCGAAAGTATATCACCAACGGTTGGGATCAGCAACCGTTTCCCGAATGGGATAGTATCAACAATAGATTTTTAGAAATAAATGAAACTCTAGATCAGGTGATTAAACACCCTACTTCGGAGCGACCGACTAAGCCATGCTGCCTGCCCGATTTCTGTCATTTACCGGTTGATAAGGCTAGAAGTTACGCTTTATCATCACACCAGATTCACTTCGAATGCAACATCATCAAATCCATCAGGTCACCGATTGACGCCCTAAACAATACATTATGTGTTAGCTAAAAGAAGTTTCCTTCTCCGCTTCCACTCTTGGTACGTTTGAAGAAATCAGTATACGTGATTATGTGGAAATAGTCTGTCAGACATCCCTCCATACAAGTCATCCAGGAACAGGATGAACCGAAGGCACTATTCAGTATATCCATCTTAGGCACTATTATCTAAGACTTATACAATAGCCCTTTCACTTTACTCCGTTTTCAATTATCCTTGGCATATATGATTCGCAACGCTTATGCCAATACAGAGTGGTTCTTTGGATAATAATCCAACCGGTCTCTCCATACTAACAACGTTAAAATGGTCAAAACTTCGATAGTCTGTGATTTAACCATCAAAGAAAACACGGGTGCAAACAACGATATTATTTCCAAATGGAAATTCTATCAATCAATCATCAATCATATATATATATATATACATATATATATTTACATTTCCTTAATTTCTATGTTTAGAAAATATATGTTATTAACACTGGAAAACATTTCCATTGTTATTTACATGTCACTATCATCTCACAACTATCAGTCCCTAACTATAAACTAGTAGGAGAATAATTCTCTAAGTATAAATCCAGAAGGCCGAAACCAACATCAGATCGATACTCAGAAAACTATTCAACTTAACAAATCTCTAGTCAGTTTCTAATCTTGTTTAACTCTATTTCTTTACCTCTATTCGATTAACCCTATTTGATTAACTCTTCTATTTATTTTCTAAAATAGAAAATCCTTTATTCCATTTATTTTGCTTAACATCTCTTTTATAATTTATTCAATTTCTAAGTCAATATCCCTTTATCAAAACTTATTCATTTCCTAAATGAATAATCCATTTAATATTCTATTTATTTATTCTAAATGTTTCCTTTAATAACCCTATTTATTTAACAAATAAATATGTCCTTCCTTATTCTATCTATTTTCTTTTATTCTATTCTATTTATTCTAACCAATAATATTTCCTTATTTCTATTCTATTTATTCTAACCAATAATATTTCCTTTATATCTATTCTATTTATTCTAACCAATAATATTTCCTTTATATCTATTCTATGTATTCTAACCAATAAATATTTCCTTTATATCTAATCTATTTATTCTAACCAATAAATATTTCCTTTATTATAACTTATCCTTCGATTTTTATATTTATTTTCTTTTATAAAAACTATTTTTTTCTACATAAAATCCATCGATTTTATATAAAAATTCATTTTTTAAAATACAATTTTGAAAATCCCCTTTCCCACATCTAGTATTTCTTATGGTATTTATCATACCAAATAACAACGATAGATATCGTCCAAACACACATAATCAACAACAGATTATATATCACATCATATATCACAATATTTGAAATCACAGTAAAATAAATGTTGAGGAATCCAGCCGGTTTCCCTGCATCACAGATGTTAAACAATATGGGTAACATCACTTTCAGTTTCATATGATGTATTCTGTTAGACAAAATCAATATAGAAATTCAACTAACTGACTAGCAGTTCAATCAAATAGTCAACACACAGTCAATTAGCCAATATTTAACAGTTCTAAAAATACAACATGAAATTATAAACTATTCAGAGTTAGTGAGATTTACTCACATCGGACGATCATCGTTAATAACAATAACCATCGCTCGATTTGATTCAAACGGACAATTTATTTTGCTATATATTGTAACGAGCTCAAACTCACTCCCAGTCAGTTCCATTGGGTAGTGTCCATCCGTACGATCTTGTCGGATCTTGTTTCGCTGAATTTTGATAATATATGAGGAAGTTATCAAATTTATAAGTTATACGCGTTATCTAAATTAAATAAATCACTAACTTATATTTACCCTATGGCCCAACCTTTATTTCTTGGCCCATTCACCATTGTACAGGCCCATACCCGCTCACCCTTATAACCCGATTATCCCTCTTTCTCTCCCAATTGAAATCCACAAACCCGTCGTTACCTGTATAACTAAACCCCATTTTTATCTCACCGTTGAGCCACCACCATCATCGCTCCGGCCACCTATCACCACCGCAGTCACCACCAACCGGAACCACACCTCCCTCTCTACCCGAACGCCACCTCAATTCACAGTTCGATGCCCCTTTCTAAACTCGACCTGCTGCCTTCAACCGCGACCTGTCATCGTCGCTTCCAAATCCAAGCCACCGGAATCCACCCAATTTCCTTTACATCAGCGCCTCGACCCCCTGAGCAGCTCGCACTCCTCCGTTTACTCTCTCGTCGCCTTAATCTCCCTTGCGATCGAACCCTAGGTCTCGCGCCTGAAACTGGCCATCCCCAAACAAGAGTCGCACCACACGAAATTGATATCAGAAGCAAGCTAATCATAATACAAGCTCGTAGAAGTAGGTTTTAGGATTTAAGGATTTTTGTTTGCATTTCTTTGGATTTATTTTTGCTCGATATCTTTTCTATGGAGAGAAAAAGAAAATAACGGTGGAAACAAATGTGTGACCAGAGAGAAAAAGTGGAATTAGGTTTAGGTTGGTTAGTGGGGTATTTATAGACAAATTTAGATATTTTAGATATTTTAGATATTTTGTTTATTTTATCCGTTTTCGTCCTTCTAAAAATCTGTGTGATCACACACAGTATTCAAAAATCATGAAAATTTTCATGTAGCTACAGTTCGACATTACGGTCCCAACGAAACTTGTTTCGTCAAATTCCGACTTCGTATGCTCACACAGTGTATTTTTAACTATCAAAATACTGACTGTTTTTCACTCTAAAAATCCGTACGGCCACATACTGACTTCAAAAATCACAGAAACTGAAATCTAGTTATAATTTAATATTGCGGATCCAACAAAATTTGTTTTGTCGAATTCCAACTTCGTTTGCAAAACTGGCTATTTTTAAAGCTCTGGATGACCCATTTAAATATATAAATATATTTAAATATAATTAAATTTAATATTTAAAAATAAATATTATCGTCTATATTCATAGTGGAATACCATACAACTCTACTGGCATTTATAACTTGATATTTCAAATCCCGATTAAATCGATATTCGATTTATATTGAAATTCCTTTTTAAAATATAAATAATTCCTATATAAATTATAAAGGAATTCCACATCGACTTTTTATAAAATTTGATTTGGACGTAAATCAAAATATACACGATGAAATCCCGATTTTTCTCTTCCACTAGAAAGATATACTCCACCAGCTCCACACGTTTCTTGTTTCACAGAAATCCGGCTTAAAACGAATCATGTACACTCAGTTGAAGTTCGAATCGCCAATTTAAGAACTGCAGCGCCATTTCGTGCTCGGTTTTTAATTATATTATAATTCTACGTTCAAACTGTCGTTTATATAATATATTCATTATTCAAATTCAATTCCAAGCTGAATTAAATATCACAAATGATCCAGTTCACACCATATCGCCATTTCAACCAAATTTTGATTATTTCAGAATTAAATATATTATTTAGTTTATTATTTTAATTAAATATTCACTATTATTTAGTACCACGACCATTAAATTCTCTAATTCACTATTTAAATAATTGAATAAATTAATTATTATACCGCTGGAAATGCGGGTCATTACATTCTTCCCCTCTTAAAATAATTTCGTCCTCGAAATTGCTAAGGTAGAGGATGACCCTATCTATTGGAATTCCTAAGATTTGTTTACCCCTTATTTCTGATTTCAACTGAACCAATTAATATCGACTAAAATATTTATTCATTCCGACTAACTAAAATTTTCAAAAATTCTGAAAATTTTCTAACACTTTAAAATTTCGGAAAATTTCGCCACAACCTCCTTTGTACAGCCCTATCGGTAAAACCACAACTCGCCTCTCCAGGCCATCTCCAACCCAAAAGAAAATCAAACAGCCATGCGGCTTGCCAATTCGGCTCATAAATCTCATGATTATATCAAATATAAACTTGTGCCTTTTTGTCGGGCATATCAACTTTATCCCTTTCACCTGCTATCAATTCAACATATATCAATATTATCCCAATCAAACTCCAATCAGTTTTTATCCACAAATCCAACCATTCGCTTATACCTAATTCGAATTCAATTTCAAATTCGAGTTCCATTACCAATTTCAATTTTTACCTTACTAGTCCAATATAATTCCAGATGATCTCTAATCAAGTCCAATTCTACTTGACACCAATCTATTTCAATTCAATTTCAACTTAACTGGTTTTACCTTAATTCCAATTTGTTTTTACAAATTCCTATTTAATTTGTCTAAAATTAAACAATCAAATTCTAGGAGTTTTAAACAGCTTTGTTTTTCTCAAAACAATTCAAAAACAAAATCCTTGGTAGTAATCCATCACTTAGCAACTCGAAAATCATACTGATGATGCTGCGCAGTCAACATCGGAGTTACTTTCCAGCGACCGTTGGGAGTTCAATACTATATCACTTCAAAACCATTTCTTAAACATTTCCACTTTGAAATATATTTCAAATATCATTTGAAATGCCTTAAACAATTTAAAACCTCCCAGGATTTTAAAATTCGCATATACTTAATCCAAATCTGTTATCAAACCCTTATTCAAATTTCCAGGGTTCTTATTTCAATTCTGATTTAAATTCAAATTTAATTCATTCGATTTCACTTATATGAATTCTGGTTGGTTATATATAATCATTTCACTTTATAATCTTACTCGATTATAATTAAAACCAATGTATATATATTCCTTCTATATCAGGATATAATTTGGGTAAATTTATTCTATTTACCCTCTTTTCAAAGTATATCGTGTCGACCCATCGTATTCGAGTGTTTTTAAACTCCTACTGATACAGTGGATCAAACTGATCGACCAGAACTCATCAACAACTCAACCAATGAATCCCCACAATATAAAACAATTTTTATATCAAATAACAAATACGTTCACTCGTATATATACACTCAAACTCAATCTAGGGCATTACTAACCCTATCTCTACCGAGTCACGCCACAGAGCCAAGGTAATAACTTAACCTTAAGCTCTGATACCAACTGTAATGACCCGGGTTTTTTACAATCTTGGTTATCCGATATACAACATATATCGAACATCCAAGGATCGAAAATACCAGTCATTAATGAAAGAAATTTGAGGGTGAGAATAGATAAGATAGAAACTTAGAATAGAAGAAGAAGAAGAACACAACATCAGAGTAACACGAACCTCACAGCGGAACGAGTAACGTATAATATATATAATATATATAACATAAATTGAAATATACATCTGTATTTGAATATACATCATTTTCAAAGTACAACACTTACAACACAGCGGAAATAAACTATAGCTATATGATTCTGAAGCCTCCTGTTCTAGCTCTTCAACTATCTATAAATTCCTGACTACTTGACTGTCCGCACAAAATTGGGCACCCAAGAGTTTAGGGAAAACAAAACAAAATAAACTCCGAGTCAGTCATGGGACTGGTATAAGTAAAACGGTTTAAAACAGTTCAAGCAGGTAAATGATATCTCATAAGACCACGCCATATAACGGAACGGGTATTTCCCTTATGAGAATCTAAATTTTCTTTATATCAAAAACATTTTGATATTATAATAATGCCTATTAACCACAATATAATAATCATCTAGCAGAAACGCTTTCATCTCATGTTCTATATATATAGTATACAATCAAAACTGCAAGCACGTATTGGGTAATGGATTTCCAACTATGACAAGGTATGGAACCACCTTTCACTAGTGTACATCTAGAAAGGAATACCCTGGATTCAACAAGAACATCTTGCAACCCGGCCACACATGATCGACGACTCATTTTGCTTGAGTGTATCGAATGTATATCACCAAATGTTGGGATCAGCAATCGTTTCCCGAATGGGACAGTATCGACAATAGATTTTTAGAAATAAATGAAACTCTATATCAGGTGATTATACACCCTACTTCGGAGCGACCGACTCAGCCATTCTGCCTGCCCGATTTCTGTCATTTACCGGTCGATGAGGCTAGAAGCTACGCTTTATCATCACATCTGATTCACTTCGAATGCCACATCGTCAAATCCATCAGATCACCGATTGACGCCCTCAACAATACATTATTTGTTAGCTAAAAGAAGTTTCCTTCTCCGCTTCCACTCTTGGTACGGTTGAAGAAATCAGTATACGCGATCATCTAGAAATACTCTATTAGACATCCCTCCATACAAGTCATCCAGGAACAGGACGAACCAAAGGCACTGTTCAGTATATCCATCTTAGGCACTGTTATGTAGGACTTGTACAATAGCCCTTTCACTTTACTCCGTCTTCAATTATCTTTGGCATATATGATTCGCAACGCTTATGCCAATACAGAGTGGTTCTTTGGATAATAATTCAACCGGTCTCTCCATACTAACAACGTTAAAATGGTCAAAACTTCGATAGTATGTGATTTAACCATCAAAGAAAACACGTGTGCAATCAACGATATTATTTCCAAATGGAAATTCTATTAATCAATCATCAATCATATATATATCTATATATCTATATATACATATATATATATATTCACATTTCCTTAATTTCTATGTTTAGAAAATATACGTTATTAACACTGGAAAACATTTCCATTGTTATTTACATATCACTATCATTTCACAACTATCAGTCCCTAACTATAAACTAGTAGGAGAACAATTCTCTAAGTATAAATCCCGAAGGCCGAAACCAACATCAGATCGATACTCAGAAAACTATTCAACTTAACAAATCTCTAGTCAGTTTCTAATCTTGTTTAGCTCTATTTCTTTACCTCTATTCGATTAACCCTATTTGATTAACTCTTCTATTTATTTTTTTCTAAAATAGAAAATCCTTTATTCCATTTATTTTGCTTAACATCTCTTTTATAATTTATTCAATTTCTAAGTCAATATCCCTTTATCAAAACTTATTCATTTCCTAAATGAATAATCCATTTAATATCCTATTTATTTATTCTAAATGTTTCCTTTAATAACCCTATTTATTTAACAAATAAATATGTCCTTCCTTATTCTATCTATTTTCTTTTATTCTATTCTATTTATTCTAACCAATAATATTTCCTTATTTCTATTCTACTTATTCTAACCAATAATATTTCCTTTATATCTATTCTATTTATTCTAACCAATAATATTTCCTTTATATCTATTCTATTTATTCTAACCAATAAATATTTCCTTTATATCTATTCTATTTATTCTAACCAATAAATATTTCCTTTATTATAACTTATCCTTCGATTTTTATAATTATTTTCTTTTATAAAAATCTTTTTCCTTTTCTATATAAAATCCATCGATTTTATATAAATAATTCATTTTTCAAAATACATTTTTGAAAATCCCCTTTCCCACATCTAGTATTTCTTATGGTATTTAACATACCATATAACAATGATAGATATCGTCCAAACACACATAATCTACAACAGATTATATATCACATCATATATCAAAATATATGAAATCACAGTAAAATAAATGTTGAGGAATCCAGTTGGATTCCTCCAACCTGTTTCCCTGCATCACAGATGTTAAACAATATAGATAACATCACTTTCAGTTTCATACGATATATTCTGTTAAACAGAATCAATATAGAAATTCAACTAACTAACTAGCAGTTCAATCAAACAGTCAACACATAGTCAATCAGCCAATATTTAACAGTTCTAAAAATACAACATGAAATTATAAACTGTTTAGAGTTAGTGAGATTTACTCATATTGGACGATCATCGTTAATAACGATAACCATCGCTCGATTTGATTCAGATGGACAATTTATTTTGTTATAAATTGTAATGAGCTCAGACTCGCTCCCAGTCCGTTCCATTGGGTAGTGTCCATCCATATGATCCTATCGGATCTTGTTTCGTTGAATTTTGATAATATAGGAGGAATTTGTCAAATTTATAAATTATACGCGTTATCTAAATTAAGAAAATCATTAACTTATATTTACCATATGGCCCAACCTTTATTTCTTGGCCCATTCACCATTGTACAGGCCCATACCCGCTCTCCCTTATAACTCGATTATCCCTCTTTCTCTCCCAATTGAAATCCACAAGCCCGTCATTACCTGTATAACCAAAACCCATTTTTACCTCACCGTTGACCCACCACCATCATCGCTCCGGCCACCTATCACCACCGCAGTCACCACCAACCGGAACCGCACCTCCCTCTCTACCCGAACGCCACCTCAATTCATAGTTCGACGCCCCTTTCTAAACTTGACCTCCTGCCTTCAACCGCGACCTGTCATCGTCGCTTCCGAATCCAAGCCACCGGAATCCACCAAATTTCCTCTACATCAGCGCCTCGACCACCTGAGAAGCTCACACCCCTCCGTTTACTCCCTCGTCGCCTTAATCTCCCTTGAGATCGAACCCTAGGTCTCGCGCCTGAAACTGGCCATCCCCAAACAAGAGTCGCACCACACGACATTGATATTAGAAGCAAGCTAATCACAATACGAGCTCGTAGAGGTAGGTTTTAGGATTTAAGGATTTTTGTTTGCATTTCTTTGGATTTATTTTTGCTCGATATCTTTTCTGTGGAGAGAAAAAGAAAAGAACGACGGAAACAAATGTTTGACCAGAGAGAAAAAGTGGAATTAGGTTCAGGTTGGTTAGTGGGGTATTTATAGACAAATTTAGATATTTTATATATTTTATTTTGTTTATTATATCCGTTTTCGTCCTTCTAAAAATCTGTGTGATCACACACAGTATTCAAAAATCATGAAAATTGTCATGTAGCTATAGTTCAACATTACGGTCCCAACAAAACTGGTTTCGTCGAATTCCAACTTCGTATGCCCACACAGTGTTTTTTTAACTATCAAAATAGTGATTGTTTTTCACTCTAAAAATCCGTACGGCCACATACTGACTTCAAAAATCACGGAAAATGAAATCTAGTAATAATTTAATATTGCGGATCCAAAAGAATTGGTTTCGTCGAATTCCGACTTCGTTTGCAAAACTGGCTATTTTTAAAGCTCTGGATGACCCATTTAAATATATAAATATATTTAAATATAATTAAATTTAATATTTAAAAATAAATATTATCGTCTATATTCACAGTGGAATACCATATAGCTCTACTGGCATTTATAACTTGATATTTCAAATCCCGATTAAATCGATATTCGATTTATATTGAAATTCCTTTTTAAAATATAAATATTTCCTTTATAAATTATAAAGGAATTCCACATCGACTTTTTATAAAATTTGATTTGGACGTAAATCAAAATCTACACGACGAAATCCCGATTTTTCTCTTCCACTAGAAAGATATACTCCTCCAGCTCCACACGTTTCTTGTTTCAAAGAAATCCGGCTTAAAACGAATCCTGTACATACAGTTGAAGTTCGAATCGCCAATTTACGAACTGCAGCACCATTTCGAGCTCGGTTTTTAATTATATTATAATTCTACGTTCAAACTGTCGTTTATATAATATATTCGTTATTCAAATTCAATTCCAAGCTGAATTAAATATCACAGATGATCCAGTTCACACCATATCACCATTTCAACCAATTCTGATTATTTCAGAATTAATATATTATTTAATTTATTATTTTAATTAAATATTCACTATTATTTAATTCCACGACCATTAAATTCTCTAATTCACTATTTAAATAATTAAATTAATTAATTATTATACCGTTGGAAATGCGGGTGGTTACAAAAAGTGTATTTTAAACCCACTCACCTTGCAAGGATTAGAAAAGAGATAAATCGTTGTTGTAACACTTTGATGTTGATTAACCTACTAAATTAATTGTTGATGAAGAACTTGTCTCTGAAAATCTCTACTTTAATTTATGTTGAAGGTAGAGGCTAGGTTAGTTGAAAATTTAGCGGCATGGAGGCTTGGGTTAAAGAGATGGATGAGATTAGGGTTAGGTTTGATGTTTATTTATAGCTGTAGTTGGTGAATTATGGCCTTAGGATTAAAATAGAATCAATCTAAACCTTCCACCTCGCAAAAAAAAGAACGTTCTTGAGTAGAATAAACCAACCCAGGTGTGTTGCACCCACACACACACGCATGGACACTAATGGTGTTGAAACCTTCCTATATGCGGTTTCTTTTCTTTTTGTGCAAGCAAAATCTTAAACGCTCCTTAATATATGCAAAGCACGTTTCTTTTCAATTAATGCATCCTTCCATGTATCATTATTTTATATACAATATGAATTGTATTAGTCCTTTTGACATCAGCTTGCTGTAATTGAATCAATTTATGTTTATTTTCCAACTTCTTTCTATGCATTAAATTTTCCCACGTGACATTATTTCTTTGTTGCATATATTTCTAATATTTTTATTTAAAAGTGTTAATACTTTCTTGTTTCATGCACTTGATATGTTGCTTCTTTTTAACGCATTAAATTGCTTCGTCCCTCTTTTTTTCTATGCATGCTTTAATTGCATATTTGACATGTTTGCATTCTATATTCTTTTTCTTTTATTTGCATGACATTAATTCGTTATTATTTAGGTTCATGCATCTTCACATTTCTATTATTTTTATTTAGGTTCATGCGTCTACACATTCCTATTATTTTTAGTGCATGTATTATCTTCCTATAAAATTTTGAATTTCAAGTAACATGTATACACATATGCCCTTCTCATTTATTGTTGCATGCAATTTGATTAATTCGCCTTTTTACCATTTACATTAATTACATTAACGTTTCTCTTTATTAATTGTTTTCTCTATCATAATTACATGCATGTACTTCCTTTTCCTTTTTTACATTATTACATGCGCAATTGTATTGCATACTTTTTTCCCTTGCATTTTCTTCTTTTTAATATATATATATATATATACATACAAATATATATTGCATGCAATTCATCTTCCTTCATTTCAACGCACTTATATATTATTTATTTTTATTTTTTATTTTTTCCTTTAAATATGTAATAACCCGGAAATCTGAGCCAGTTTAAAAATTTTATTTTGGCAATTTTAATGAATTTCAAATATTTAAAATGAATTATTTTAAATAATAACGATGAAAAATTTATTTTGAATGGGATTCGAACGAATATATTTATATAGATCGTCATTAGAATATAAATATTTATTTTAATTTATAAAAGGAATTGAAAATGGCGCGGTATTCGATAATTCGATTTCAAACTTCAAATGGATGTACAGGATTCAAAATAAACCGGAATTTAGCGAAACCAAAAATAATAGAATCTATTTGAGAATATCTTTCCAACGAGTCCGAAAAATCAAAATTTCATAGCGGGAATCAAAAGTTATGGTAAAATGAATTTTCAGAATAGTCGCTATGGAATTCTGGCCCTTAAAAATGAAAATTTTGCAAACGACCTCGGATTTCGACGAAACCACTTTTTTTGGATCCGTGATGTCAAATTATTGCTAGATTCCAATTTTCGTAATTTTTCGAATCAATATGTGAGCGTGGCGAAGGAAAACGCGTTTGACTAGTTTAAGTTGATTTTAATCGACTGGAAAATAGTCATTTTTCAAACGGTCTCAGAATTCGACGAAACTAATTTTGTTAGGGCCGTATCATCAATACGAAGCTAAAAAATATTTTTCAGGAATTTTTTGAGTCAGTATGTGACCCAGTAAATTGAAGTGCACGTTCAAATTAAATATATAGAGTTATATGTTGATTTTGACGGAAACTGATCGAAACAATCGAACCAGCTTACGATACATATCCCATTGTGTTCGGAATGGGGTAAAACGCTAGGGATGACAGGCGGTGGGTCTCGTTTCGTATTCGAAAAAAAAAGTTGTTTTTTTAAAAAATTAAAATAATAAATTAATATATAAAAAATCACTTTTTTCTCCTTAGCCCCCCTTTTCTTCTTTGCCATTCATTACATCAATTGAAAAAAAAAAAGAGGAGAGCGACGGGGGGGGGGCTACCATCACACCCCCCCTCAAATTCGCCAGCGCCACCGCCTCCTCCTCCAACCCGACCTACCTCACGCCCCTCTCCTCGTTTGAACCCCGCAGCAGCCGCTCACCCATCCCCCACGACGCCGCACCGCCCCTTCCCACCGCCCTCTCTCCCGTCTTCTCCCTCTCCTTCCACCTAGAAACCCGCATCGCCACCTAACCTCCTACGAAGACCACTGCCTCCGACCAGCATTGGTCCGCCGCCACCACCTGAGGGCGCAGCACCACCCGACGCAGCCCACCCCCTCCGCCAAATTACAGTGAGTTCTCCCCTTCTTTTCTATTTGTACATAACATTGTTTTAATTAAGTTATTTTATTTTATTTTATTTATGTAAATGAAAAGCATTGTATAAAGTTTTGATTTTTAATTTATAAAGCTTTGATTTTGTTCATGAAACAATATGGTTTTATGATTTCTAAGGTTAATGAAAACAGGATTTTTAAATTATATGAGAAAAAAATATAATTTTTATATCATGTAGAGGTTAAAAATGTGAACTTTATATTATAGAAATAGTAAAAATATAATTTTTATGGGATGTAAAGAATAAAAATATAATTTTTATAATATAGGAAGAATAAAAATATAATTTTTATAATATAGGAAGGATAAAAATATAATTTTTATAATATAGAAAGAGTAAAAATATAATTTTTATATAATAGGAAGATTAAAAATATGATTTTTACATTATAGAAGTGATAAAGATTTGATCTTTATTTTGTAGAAGGAGCAAAGATGTGATTTTTATATAAGTGGCGATATAAAAAAAATGTAAAATGTAATCTTTATTATATGAATACCGTTGTAAAAATAGAATTTCTATATAATAGAGAATATAAAAATATTATCTTTATATATGTAGCGAAATAAAAATATGATTTTTATTATATATAGATGTTGAAATAAAAATGGGATTTTTATAGTGTCGAAATAAAAATTCGATCTTCATATTAGAAGTAGAAATATAAACATATAATTTTTATATAAAATGAAGCGTTTGAAAAATACAAGAAGTAGAAATAAAAATAGAATTTTTATTTATTGAAATGAAGCAATAACAATATAATTTTTATATGAACAGCGTGAAAAGACTACATTGGAATTTCAGTTAGATCCAGACGGTTCAGTAGTTCAAAAGCAAAGCACGTTTGAGTGGAACCCTCTGTGAGAACTCCTCACCATTATTTTTATTTGTATTCTAGTTTATGATATATACTAGGATGTAGACGGTGTTTAGTAGCACCTGACACTCGTCGTCCACAGACCATGGACGGCTTGTATGCTTGTTTGTTTGATTTTGATGTGTAGTTGATTGTGTGATATGATGCGAAATGAAGTAAAATATTTATATAGTTAAAATTATTTTATAGTTGAAAATAGAATTTTTAACGTGTATATAAATGAAATGAATATTTATAAACAAATCGGATGATTTGTTTATATTCACACATTTGACTGATATTGATTGGGACGATAAATTTTACACATCGCCCAACTACACAAATAAAAACTGTGGTTGATTGATTAAAACCCCACACGGGTATTGGGATGATATTTGATGTACACTAATCCCGATTGTTTAGTTGTATGTCGATCGATTGATTGACATACTGTGTAAGCGTTAATTATTTATATTTAATGCTTATACAGTTGTGTGGTGCACTCTGGATGATGGTTGATTATTTATCGTTGCTATTATTTACATGTGTTGTAGAAAATCCATATAATTAACATTATATGGTAATTGATTGGGCCTCATTCTAATTTGCGAAAATAAAGAATAGAAATATATATTCATGTGTTGAATAAAAGCCGTGTTGATTAGATTGACGCCATTTTGACGTGAACGATATTTATATCGATTATATTCGTTTTTAAAATGAATATAGAAAAGGAAGTGATTTCAAAATCTGACATTTTGAAATGAATTGAAATTCGAATTAGATTGAAGTGATTTGAAATTCAAATTAGATTGAAGTGAATTGAAATTCGAATTAAATTGAAATGAATCAAAATTCAAATTAAATTTAAATGAATTGAAATTCGAATTAAATTGAAATTGAATTGAAATCGATTTGAAATGAATTTAAAACGAATTTATAATGGAATATTCAATTTTGATTTGAAATTGAATATGAAGTTAAAACTATTTTGAAAATCGAATTTAAAACTATTTATAAAATTCGTTTAAATAGAAATCGAAGAAATTTATATTATATATATAATATAATGGCCTGAATAGAACGCGCCGCGCTGCGGCAGTTCGTGAATTTCGACCATTGACTTCGAACAGACGTTACGGGAGATCCGACCGTCGGATTCTCCTAAAACCGGAACCGTTGGGTTCGAATCGAAAAGAGATTTCTAGCGAATATTAGGAATTAGAAATCTAACGGTTTGATTTGGAGATACATCAAAATCAAATTTAGAAAAGGTCGTTGTACGTGCAGTTCGATGGCCATTGATGGAAATCGACTGTACCGGTCTTGATAAAATTATTAAAAATAGTAATAATTTGTGTAAAATCATAAGAAATGATTTTTGAAGAATTGGGAAGAAAAACCCCATATTTGAAAAGATAAAAATAGATTTTTTATCGAAATGAACTAGTTTTGAACTAGAATAATAATTTATTTATTTTTAAATATATAAATTGGTTTTGAAATGATTTTAAATGAAACCGAATTTCAAATAATTGAATTGGAATGGATTTGAATCGAAATTGTCTTCGGAATATTTCGATGTGAGATTTCATGATTATACAGATATTGTTATGGGAATTTGAAAGATATTTATATCGTTATTTCCAATACGATATTTGTTGGTTGTAGAATTTGATATTGAATATAAAACGATATATTTTCTATTCAGAGCCTTGTATTTAATATCAAAAGTGATTTGGGTTTGTCGTGAATGGTGTGACGGCAAGGAATTTCGCTCGATCCGAATCAGTCGCTAAACCGACCCAGACCGTTCGAAAACGCCTTATCGTTTGAGAACAGGACAAAACAGAACTCATACAGAAGAACATTTCACTATATATAACAACAGCGCATCAGATTACAGGAATATACAGAGTATAAACGAATATTACACAGAAATATCAGAGATTTAAATTACATTTAAATACATAGCAGCGGAAAATAAAACAATACACAACTAGAAGTAGATATACGGATACAAAGCTTTCCGGATACCGTTCCAGCTGTAAACCAGGATCCTGTGAATATAAATCTGCAAAACCAAACTACTAGCTGCCCGTGTCAAAATAAGGGCACCCAGAGTTTAGGTTAAAACAATAAACTCCAGGTCAGTCATGTGACTGGTGTGAGAACTAAAACAGTTAATCTTTATTTTTAAAGCTAGGTAAATCAAGGGACCACGCCGTATAACACGGAACGGGTTTCCTCCCAAGAATACCAGTGCATAAACAACAGCGCAATGCTAAATAAAGAAAAATGAAGCTGTTATAAGACCCAGGTCCCATCACACAATGCAACGCAGTCGAGGATAGGGTTTTCCCTTATAACAGCTAAAGAATGCTTGATACGTTTAAAACAAATCATTTGATACTATTATAAGTGCATAGTGTATAAAACAACTTCAAATCATAAGTATCAATCATAGGCGGCATAAGCGCCCCATCCCACTATGTCGCCATATATAGGATTACAATTAAAACCGCAAATGTCACGTATTTGGAAATTGGATTTCCATCTATGAACCGAGGCAAAAGATAGTCCTCAACCGATTCGAGACTGCCTAGTCCGAGTCTCAGGATCAGAGCTCGAGTGACCCTTGGATCGTCAGGGCCGGTCCACACGGAGTGGATTAAAATGCCTGAACATGCGTTTCTCCGCCCTATGGGGCGTAAACGAGCCAACTAAATGACTCCATCGGTTCGAGAACGACCGATCAATCCGAGGCGCCTCGCAACAGCAACAACCACATAAGTCAAACTCGTCAGGGCGTGTAAAACCACTGACGCCACTTCTAACTAGGAAGAAACGCATGCCCTCCCTGAGGTCCGTCTCCCGTTTTTGGTTCATACCTGGTGTGAAACACGCGAGGTAAACGTTACACAAAGCTACGCCACAAAGGCCGTGCTTTGATCATCACCACAAGACTTTGCTTTTCAACAGAAGCCTTGATCATTTGCATCTTAGCATGCCACACAGGCAAACCATCCTATGCAACCGATATCAGTCACACAGAGTGAAATCCGATGTCAGACACACAGTCCATTTACAAGTCCGTTCTGGGTCTGAACGAAACCGGGAGCACCTAGTACCCCGCATATCCATCGATCTCCAAGTACGTCTGGACGATCACTAACTGTTTCCATCTTCTTGGGTGTACAGCCCAATCAAGATCATCAGTTATCACCCAAACGACGTGAAGACCTCGGGTCTTCGACCATCGTCTTCATCTTCGACTTATCGTCGTATCAGTTATTCAGAATGGGATAAACCCGGTCTTTCCGAATAACTCGCGTATATTTTAAATAAGTGTTACACAAACACAACATACGCCTCATTCCAATTCATTAGTCACTAAACATAAATTAATCAAGAGAATAATTCCCCAAATACTAACCCCGAAGGCCGAAACCAACATCAGATCAATATCCAGAAAACCATTCTGCTTAGCCAACCGACAGTTAGTTTCTAAATTTCACATTCATAGGGAAAGGTTCCCATTAATTTTATCCAAGATAAATTCCTGAATTTATTCTTTAATCTGATCTTTTGAATATCAATTCAAAACTAGTCGGAATTAGCGAACCTTACCGAAGTAATCATTGGTTTTAATTTCCCAATCCCAACCTATTCATCCCATGAAGTAAAAACTGGTAATACTTCATATCTAACACCACGGTGTTATCGGTAAATTCAATTACCATTTCACGTTCAAATCTAATTAAAGATTTAACTAACGCCTGGAGCAAAACTGGTGCTACTCCATTCTCGGTCATTTCAATCTAATTAAAGATTCATTAAAACTCCACTTAGTTTTAATCTTTGACTGGGTTAAAGAATCAGTGTCTTTTAAAACACGGTTCACGATAAACCCAAAGTCACATTCATTAATTATCGGGTTAAAGAACGAGTGTTATTTAAAACACTGTTCACGATAAACCCAAAAATCAATATCAATTCAATTCCAATTAAATATTATTTAATTGGTACACTTCATTAAATCTAAATAAAAAGATTTAATCTTTTCTCAACTGGGTTCAAGAACAGTGTTAGTGAAGACACCATTCACGACAAACCCAAATCACATTCATTAATTATCGGGTTAAAGAACAAGTGTTATTTAAAACACTGTTCACGATAAACCCAAAAATCAATATCAATTCAATTCCAATTAAATATTATTTAATTGGTACACTTCATTAAATCTAAATAAAAAGATTTAATCTTTTCTCAACTGGGTTCAAGAATAGTGTTAGTGAAGACACCATTCACGACAAACCCAAATCACATTCCATTAATTATCGGGTTAAAGAACAAGTGTTATTTAAAACACTGTTCACGATAAACCCAAAAATCAATATCAATTCAATTCCAATTAAATATTATTTAATTGGTACACTTCATTAAATCTAAATAAAAAGATTTAATCTTTTCTCAACTGGGTTCAAGAACAGTGTTAGTGAAGACACCATTCACGACAAACCCAAATCACATTCGATATTCAATACAAGGCTCTGAATAGAAAATATATCGGCTTATATTCAATATCGAATTCTACGACTAACAAATGTCGTATTTGAAATAACGATATCAATATATATCTTTCAAATTTCCATAACAACACCTGTATAATCACGAATTCCAACATCGAAATATTCCGAAGACAATTTCGATTCAAATCCACTCCAATGCAATCATTGGAAATTTTGGTTATTTTTAAAACCCCTTTCGAATTCAATTTATTTATTTAAAAATAAATAGAATTATAATTCTAGTTCAAAACTAGTTCATTTCGATAAAAATCCATTTTTATCTTTTCAAATATGGAGTTTTTCATCCCAATTCTTTCTAAATCATTTCTTATGATTTTACACAAATTATTGCTATTTTTAATAATTTTATCAAGGCCCGTACAGTCGATTTCCATCAATGGCCATCGAACTGCACTTACAGCGACCTTTTTCGAATTTGATTTGGACGTATCTCCAAATCCAACCGTTAGATTTCAAATTTCTAACATTCATTAGAAATCTCTTTTCGATACGAACCCAACGGTTCCGGTTTTAGGAGAATCCGACGGTCGGATCTCCCGTAATGTCCGTTTGAAATAAATGGTCGAAATTCACGAACTGCCGCGGCGCGGCGCGTTCTATTCAGGCCATTATATTATATATATAATATATATTTCGTCGATTGCTATTTAAAACGAATTATATAAATAGTTTTAAAATTTGTTTCAAAATCTATTTCAACTTCCATTTCAATTCAAAGCAAAATTGAATTCTTCTTTATAAATTCGTTTTAAAATTCATTTCTATTCAATTCAAATTTCAATTCAATTTGAATTCATATTCAATTCAATTCATTTCGAAATCGTTTTCAATTCAATTCATTTCGAAATCGTTTTCAATTCAATTCATTTCGAAATCGTTTTCAATTCAATTCATTTCGAAATCGTTTTCAATTCAATTCATTTCGAAATCGTTTTCAATTCAATTCATTTCGAAATCGTTTTCAATTCAATTCATTTCGAAATATTCGATTTCGAGATTACTTTTCAATATTCATTTTAAAATGAATAAAATCGATATAAATATCGTTTACGTCAAAATGGCGTCAATTTATTCAACACGGCTTCATAAATTTCTATTTTCAAATATTCTATTTCAAATATTTCCTATTATCAAAATATTTGTTATTATCAAAATATTCTTTATTTTCACGATTGGAATGAGGCCCAATCAATTACCATATAAAATTAATTATATGGATTTTCATACAACACATGTATATAATAACATTGAAAATAATCACCCATCAACCAAAGTGCACTACACTGTATAAGCATCAAATATAGATATTCAACGCTCATAACAGCCTGTCAATCAATCGATCGACATATTTAATCAATCAGGATGAGTGAAATTCATATTTCATCCCAACACCCGTGTGGGGTTTCAAACAATCAAACACAGATTTTAGTTGTGCAGTTGGGCGATGTGTAAAATTTATCGTCCCAATCAATGTCATTCAAATAAGTGTACATAAACAAACCATCTGGTTTGTAAATGAATATTTATTTATTCACTTCACTATTTTCATATTCACGTTAAAAATTATATTTTTAACGATAAAACATTTTATTTCAACCTATGAATTTCTATTCAATTCATTTATTCAATAAAATGGTATTTTTATTTTTCTAACTTATTTTAGAAAATTTCGGCGGCATAACGGCACGATACTAGAAACGGGACAAGGCCTAGCCTTATCCCCGGTCTAGTGAAGGCCCACGCCATTCACACATCAATCAAATCAATTTCATCTCACCAAACAATTCAATTCAAACAAATAATTCAACTAATCTATGCAACCAAACAAACAAGTCCATGGTCTGTGGACGATTGTGTCGGGTGCTACTAAACACCGTCTGCATCCTAGTATATATATATATAACTAGAAAATAAATTTGAAAGGTGAGAAATTCTCACTTATAGCTATCCTAGCACCACGGCACTTCTAATGCAGGAAATCTTCACTGCTCTCCTCTCTAATTAGTTTCTTCGCCCATAGCCACTACATATATAAAAATCATAATTTTACTTTACTATTCAATATATAAAAATCGAATTTTTAGTTCGCTATTCAATATATAAAAATCGAATTTTTAGTTCGCTATTCAATATATAAAAATCGAATTTTTATTTCAAAGTTCAATATATAAAAATCATATTTTTAACTCGAAGTTCAATATATAAAAATCCCATTTTTAACTCGAAGTTCAATACATAAAAATCCCATTTTTTACTCGAAGTTCAATATATAAAAATCCCATTTTTATCTCGAAGTTCAATATATAAAAATCCCATTTTTAACTCGAAGTTCAATACATAAAAATCCCATTTTTAACTCGAAGTTCAATATATAAAAATCCCATTTTTATCTCGAAGTTCAATATATAAAAATCCCATTTTTAACTCGAAGTTCAATATATAAAAATCCCATTTTTATTTCGATTTAACCAATACAAAAATTATATTTTTATTTTCAAAGCAAATTCATTTTTAAAGTTCAAACCTTTTTCTAAAAATCAGTTTTTACTTTTATTTTAAAATCAGTTTTAAAATCTTATTTAAAATCAGTTTTTATCTTGCAGAAAAAAAAATCAGTTTAAAAATGAAAATTAAAAATTATAAAACTTACTTCGCTACAATCGAAGTTGTTGAAGGGCGTCTTCACCGCGGTTGAGGAGGCCAAGGGGGCGCTGGCCGCAACAGTTGGCCGGAGCAGTGGCTTGTAGTGGCAGTCGGAGGCGGTCTCTCGCAAGGAGGGGGTCTGGGCGGCGAGGGGAGGTGGCGGCGTCTTGAATCTAGGGTTCTCGCGATGGTCGGCGTCGGGTTTGTGGGGTGGGCTGGTAGTGCGGCTAGGGCTAGGGGCTCGCGAGGGGGGGGGGGTTCGATTCGACGGAGGATCGAGGGGAGAGGAAGGCGGCGGAGGAAGAAGAAGAGGGTGGGGGGCGTCTCCGACTGGCGGCGCAGGCAACGACGAGGGGGGGGGGGGGGCTCCGTCGATTTGGCTTTTCTCTCTTTTTTTTTTTTTTTTTTTGTTTCTCTGGATAATGAAGTCGGGGGGGGGGCCAGGAAGAAGAATAAAGGGAGGGAGGAGTATTTTTTTATTTTATTTTTTATTATTTAATTATTAAATTTCGCAAAAAGGTTGACTTTTACATACGACCTCGAAACGAGGCCCACCGCCTGTCGTCCATAGCGTTCTACCCCCATTCCGAACACAATGGGATATATATCGCAAGCTGATATGATCGTTTGAATCAGTTTCCATTAAATTTACATTTAAATCACTATATTGAATTTTAAACGTACATTTCAAATTACCGGGGTCACATACTAACTCTATAAATTGCAGAAAAATATTTTCTAGCTTCGTGTTGACGTTACGGTCCTAACAAAACTAGTTTCGTCGAATTCTGAGACCGTTTGAAAAATGGCCAATTTCCAGTCGATTAAAATCAACTGAAACTGGTCAAACGCGTTTTCCTTTGCCACGCTCACATATTGATTCGAAAAATTATGAAATTTGGAATCTAGCAATAACTTAACATCACGGACCCAACAAAACTGGTTTCGTCGAATTCCGAGGTCGTTTGCAAAACGGCTATTTTTAAGGGCTATATATTATATAAAATATATATAAATTCCACAGCGACTATTTCTAATTTTAAACTGGACATATCTTATCATTCCTAAGATGAAATCTCAGTTTGTTAACTTCGTTACAAAGACATAGTTATACAGATTCAAATATTTCTTGTTTCGTTCAATTCTGACTTATATTGAATTCTGTATATTCATTTGAAATTAGAAATCGAACTTTCGAACTACCGCGCCATTTTCAATTCTATTTATAATTATATATAAATATTTATATTCTAACGACGACGCGTATAAATATATACGTTCGTATTCTATTCAAAATAAATTTTACGTCGATATTATTTAAAATAATTCATTTTGAATAATCAAAATTCGCTATAATTGCCAAAATAAAAATTTTAAACTGGCCCAGAATTTGCGGGTTGTTACAATCTCCCCCACTTAAAACTTTTCGTCCCCGAAAAGGAACAAAGTCGAAAGTGGTTTGATTATTCAGCCTACGCTCGATCTGGCTTCCATTCTCCAACTCTTTAGTTTCTGAGAATTTTTAAAACTTCAAAAATTTGGCTAACACCCTAAATTTTTGTAAAATTTCGCCATAACCTCCCCTGCACCGGGAGCATCGGGGAATTTCAAATAGCTTCCCCGGTCCTTCAGATCTCAAAAAGAAAAAGAAAAAGCCAAGCGGCTAGCCAATAGGCTCACAAAATCATCATCACCCAAACAAAACAGGAAATTATGTAGTAAACATGTACCTATTTGTCGGGCAAACAAATTTTATTCTCTGCTCTAGCCTCCTTGCTATGACCTGTTCAATGATATACATGTATATGCAAGCAAATGCGACCAAATTTCAATATGATTCAATATTTGGTTCAATTAGGCTAATTGGTTCAAAATTATCAAACAATTAAACAAACAACACAATCATCAATCAATTAGTGAATTAGAGTTTCAAATTCATAATTTTGATACAAATACAAAAATCAGATTTTTGATGCCAAATCACTACAATAGGCCCTATCTAATTTTGGTTCTCACACCAGTCAATAGGAAATATATAGAAAGCCCACTTTCGTCACTCGAACATAAATTCTAATGATGGAGCTCCATCATCAAAATCATCTCCGGGCGATTAGAGTGTAATTCTATATCTATCCAGTATATTAAAATTTCGAATACACGCGGATCAGACGTATACGCAAAATCTATATATACTGGATTGTCCACATCAATATAAATAGATAATCAAATACGAATAATCGGTTTAAATTTTCAAAACAAAAATTTGTTTTCACTTTCAAAAATATACTCTTCACACTCGTTCTAGGATACTACTGATCCCATCTCTAACGAGTCATTCTAATTGGATATTACTAATCCAATATCTGATGAATTCTTTCATATGGTTCTAATGTGCCTTGTTCTCTGCTTTGTAAACCAAAGCTCTGATACCAAATGTGACGGCAAGGAATTTCGCTCGATCCGAATCAGTCGCTAAACCGACCCAGACCGTTCGAAAACGCCTTATCGTTTGAGAACAGGACAAAACAGAACTCATACAGAAGAACATTTCACTATATATAACAACAGCGCATCAGATTACAGGAATATACAGAGTATAAACGAATATTACACAGAAATATCAGAGATTTAAATTACATTTAAATACATAGCAGCGGAAAATAATACAATACACAACTAGAAGTAGATATACGGATACAAAGCTTTCCGGATATCGTTCCAGCTGTAAACCAGGATCCTGTGAATATAAATCTGCAAAACCAAACTACTAGCTGCCCGTGTCAAAATAAGGGCACCCAGAGTTTAGGTTAAAACAATAAACTCCAGGTCAGTCATGTGACTGGTGTGAGAACTAAAACAGTTAATCTTTATTTTTAAAGCTAGGTAAATCAAGGGACCACGCCGTATAACACGGAACGGGTTTCCTCCCAAGAATACCAGTGCATAAACAACAGCGCAATGCTAAATAAAGAAAAATGAAGCTGTTATAAGACCCAGGTCCCATCACACAATGCAACGCAGTCGAGGATAGGGTTTTCCCTTATAACAGCTAAAGAATGCTTGATACGTTTAAAACAAATCATTTGATACTATTATAAGTGCATAGTGTATAAAACAACTTCAAATCATAAGTATCAATCATAGGCGGCATAAGCGCCCCATCCCACTATGTCGCCATATATAGGATTACAATTAAAACCGCAAATGTCACGTATTTGGAAATTGGATTTCCATCTATGAACCGAGGCAAAAGATAGTCCTCAACCGATTCGAGACTGCCTAGTTCGAGTCTCAGGATCAGAGCTCGAGTGACCCTTGGATCGTCAGGGCCGGTCCACACGGAGTGGATTAAAATGCCTGAACATGCGTTTCTCCGCCCTATGGGGCGTAAACGAGCCAACTAAATGACTCCATCAGTTCGAGAACGACCGATCAATCCGAGGCGCCTCGCAACAGCAACAACCACATAAGTCAAACTCGTCAGGGCGTGTAAAACCACTGACGCCACTTCTAACTAGGAAGAAACGCATGCCCTCCCTGAGGTCCGTCTCCCGTTTTTGGTTCATACCTGGTGTGAAACACGCGAGGTAAACGTTACACAAAGCTACGCCACAAAGGCCGTGCTTTGATCATCACCACAAGAGTTTGCTTTTCAACAGAAGCCTTGATCATTTGCATCTTAGCATGCCACACAGGCAAACCATCCTATGCAACCGATATCAGTCACACAGAGTGAAATCCGATGTCAGACACACAGTCCATTTACAAGTCCGTTCTGGGTCTGAACGAAACCGGGAGCACCTAGTACCCCGCATATCCATCGATCTCCAAGTACGTCTGGATGATCACTAACTGTTTCCATCTTCTTGGGTGTACAGCCCAATCAAGATCATCAGTTATCACCCAAACGACGTGAAGACCTCGGGTCTTCGACCATCGTCTTCATCTTCGACTTATCGTCGTATCAGTTATTCAGAATGGGATAAACCCGGTCTTTCCGAATAACTCGCGTATATTTTAAATAAGTGTTACACAAACACAACATACGCCTCATTCCAATTCATTAGTCACTAACCATAAATTAATCAAGAGAATAATTCCCCAAATACTAACCCCGAAGGCCGAAACCAACATCAGATCAATATCCAGAAAACCATTCTGCTTAGCCAACCGACAGTTAGTTTCTAAATTTCACATTCATAGGGAAAGGCTCCCATTAATTTTATCCAAGATAAATTCCTAAATTTATTCTTTAATCTGATCTTTTGAATATCAATTCAAAACTAGTCGGAATTAGCGAACCTTACCGAAGTAATCATTGGTTTTAATTTCCCAATCCCAACCTATTCATCCCATGAAGTAAAAACTGGTAATACTTCATATCTAACACCACGGTGTTATCGGTAAATTCAATTACCATTTCACGTTCAAATCTAATTAAAGATTTAACTAACGCCTGGAGCAAAACTGGTGCTACTCCATTCTCGGTCATTTCAATCTAATTAAAGATTCATTAAAACTCCACTTAGTTTTAATCTTTGACTGGGTTAAAGAATCAGTGTCTTTTAAAACACGGTTCACGATAAACCCAAAGTCACATTCATTAATTATCGGGTTAAAGAACGAGTGTTATTTAAAACACTGTTCACGATAAACCCAAAAATCAATATCAATTCAATTCCAATTAAATATTATTTAATTGGTACACTTCATTAAATCTAAATAAAAAGATTTAATCTTTTCTCAACTGGGTTCAAGAACAGTGTTAGTGAAGACACCATTCACGACAAACCCAAATCACATTCATTAATTATCGGGTTAAAGAACAAGTGTTATTTAAAACACTGTTCACGATAAACCCAAAAATCAATATCAATTCAATTCCAATTAAATATTATTTAATTGGTACACTTCATTAAATCTAAATAAAAAGATTTAATCTTTTCTCAACTGGGTTCAAGAATAGTGTTAGTGAAGACACCATTCACGACAAACCCAAATCACATTCCATTAATTATCGGGTTAAAGAACAAGTGTTATTTAAAACACTGTTCACGATAAACCCAAAAATCAATATAAATTCAATTCCAATTAAATATTATTTAATTGGTACACTTCATTAAATCTAAATAAAAAGATTTAATCTTTTCTCAACTGGGTTCAAGAACAGTGTTAGTGAAGACACCATTCACGACAAACCCAAATCACATTCGATATTCAATACAAGGCTCTGAATAGAAAATATATCGGCTTATATTCAATATCGAATTCTACGACTAACAAATGTCGTATTGGAAATAACGATATCAATATATATCTTTCAAATTTCCATAACAACACCTGTATAATCACGAATTCCAACATCGAAATATTCCGAAGACAATTTCGATTCAAATCCACTCCAAGCAATCATTGGAAATTTTGGTTATTTTTAAAACCCCTTTCGAATTCAATTTATTTATTTAAAAATAAATAGAATTATAATTCTAGTTCAAAACTAGTTCATTTCGATAAAAATCCATTTTTATCTTTTCAAATATGGAGTTTTTCATCCCAATTCTTTCTAAATCATTTCTTATGATTTTACACAAATTATTGCTATTTTTAATAATTTTATCAAGGCCCGTACAGTCGATTTCCATCAATGGCCATCGAACTGCACTTACAGCGACCTTTTTCGAATTTGATTTGGACGTATCTCCAAATCCAACCGTTAGATTTCAAATTTCTAACATTCATTAGAAAGCTCTTTTTGATACGAACCCAGCGGTTCCGGTTTTAGGAGAATCCGACGGTCGGATCTCCCGTAATGTCCGTTTGAAATAAATGGTCGAAATTCACGAACTGCCGCGGCGCGGCGCGTTCTATTCAGGCCATTATATTATATATATAATATATATAATATATATTTCGTCGATTGCTATTTAAAACGAATTATATAAATAGTTTTAAAATTTGTTTCAAAATCTATTTCAACTTCCATTTCAATTCAAAGCAAAATTGAATTCTTCTTTATAAATTCGTTTTAAAATTCATTTCTATTCAATTCAAATTTCAATTCAATTTGAATTCATATTCAATTCAATTCATTTCGAAATCGTTTTCAATTCAATTCATTTCGAAATCGTTTTCAATTCAATTCATTTCGAAATCGTTTTCAATTCAATTCATTTCGAAATCGTTTTCAATTCAATTCATTTCGAAATCGTTTTCAATTCAATTCATTTCGAAATATTCGATTTCGAGATTACTTTTCAATATTCATTTTAAAATGAATAAAATCGATATAAATATCGTTTACGTCAAAATGGCGTCAATTTATTCAACATGGCTTCATAAATTTCTATTTTCAAATATTCTATTTCAAATATTTCCTATTATCAAAATATTTGTTATTATCAAAATATTCTTTATTTTCACGATTGGAATGAGGCCCAATCAATTACCATATAAAATTAATTATATGGATTTTCATACAACACATGTATATAATAACATTGAAAATAATCACCCATCAACCAAAGTGCACTACACTGTATAAGCATCAAATATAGATATTCAACGCTCATAACAGCCTGTCAATCAATCGATCGACATATTTAATCAATCAGGATGAGTGAAATTCATATTTCATCCCAACACCCGTGTGGGGTTTCAAACAATCAAACACAGATTTTAGTTGTGCAGTTGGGCGATGTGTAAAATTTATCGTCCCAATCAATGTCATTCAAATAAGTGTACATAAACAAACCATCTGGTTTGTAAATGAATATTTATTTATTCACTTCACTATTTTCATATTCACGTTAAAAATTATATTATTAACGATAAAACATTTTATTTCAACCTATGAATTTCTATTCAATTCATTTATTCAATAAAATGGTATTTTTATTTTTCTAACTTATTTTAGAAAATTTCGGCGGCATAACGGCACGATACTAGAAACGGGACAAGGCCTAGCCTTATCCCCGGTCTAGTGAAGGCCCACGCCATTCACACATCAATCAAATCAATTTCATCTCACCAAACAATTCAATTCAAACAAATAATTCAACTAATCTATGCAACCAAACAAACAAGTCCATGGTCTGTGGACGATTGTGTCGGGTGCTACTAAACACCGTCTGCATCCTAGTATATATATATATATAACTAGAAAATAAATTTGAAAGGTGAGAAATTCTCACTTATAGCTATCCTAGCTCCACGGCACTTCTAATGCAGGAAACCTTCACTGCTCTCCTCTCTAATTAGTTTCTTCGCCCATAGCCACTACATATATAAAAATCATAATTTTACTTTACTATTCAATATATAAAAATCGAATTTTTAGTTCGCTATTCAATATATAAAAATCGAATTTTTAGTTCGCTATTCAATATATAAAAATCGAATTTTTATTTCAAAGTTCAATATATAAAAATCATATTTTTAACTCGAAGTTCAATATATAAAAATCCCATTTTTAACTCGAAGTTCAATACATAAAAATCCCATTTTTAACTCGAAGTTCAATATATAAAAATCCCATTTTTATCTCGAAGTTCAATATATAAAAATCCCATTTTTAACTCGAAGTTCAATACATAAAAATCCCATTTTTAACTCGAAGTTCAATATAAAAATCCCATTTTTATCTCGAAGTTCAATATATAAAAATCCCATTTTTAACTCGAAGTTCAATATATAAAAATCCCATTTTTATTTCGATTTAACCAATACAAAAATTATATTTTTATTTTCAAAGCAAATTCATTTTTAAAGTTCAAACCTTTTTCTAAAAATCAGTTTTTACTTTTATTTTAAAATCAGTTTTAAAATCTTATTTAAAATCAGTTTTTATCTTGCAGAAAAAAAAATCAGTTTAAAAATGAAAATTAAAAATTATAAAACTTACTTCGCTACAATCGAAGTTGTTGAAGGGCGTCTTCACCGCGGTTGAGGAGGCCAAGGGGGCGCTGGCCGCAACAGTTGGCCGGAGCAGTGGCTTGTAGTGGCAGTCGGAGGCGGTCTCTCGCAAGGAGGGGGTCTGGGCGGTGAGGGGAGGTGGCGGCGTCTTGAATCTAGGGTTCTCGCGATGGTCGGCGTCGGGTTTGTGGGGTGGGCTGGTAGTGCGGCTAGGGCTAGGGGCTCGCGAGGGGGGGGGGGTTCGATTCGACGGAGGATCGAGGGGAGAGGAAGGCGGCGGAGGAAGAAGAAGAGGGTGGGGGGCGTCTCTGACTGGCGGCGCAGGCAATGACGAGGGGGGGGCTCCGTCGATTTGGCTTTTCTCTCTTTTTTTTTTTTTTTTTTTTTTTTGTTTCTCTGGATAATGAAGTCGGGGGGGGGGGGGGGGCCAGGAAGAAGAATAAAGGGAGGGAGGAGTATTTTTTTATTTTATTTTTTATTATTTAATTATTAAATTTCGCAAAAAGGTTGACTTTTACATACGACCTCGAAACGAGGCCCACCGCCTGTCGTCCATAGCGTTCTACCCCCATTCCGAACACAATGGGATATATATCGCAAGCTGATATGATCGTTTGAATCAGTTTCCGTTAAATTTACATTTAAATCACTATATTGAATTTTAAACGTACATTTCGAATTACCGGGGTCACATACTAACTCTATAAATTGCAGAAAAATATTTTCTAGCTTCGTGTTGACGTTACGGTCCTAACAAAACTAGTTTCGTCGAATTCTGAGACCGTTTGAAAAATGGCCAATTTCCAGTCGATTAAAATCAACTGAAACTGGTCAAACGCGTTTTCCTTTGCCACGCTCACATATTGATTCGAAAAATTATGAAATTTGGAATCTAGCAATAACTTAACATCACGGACCCAACAAAACTGGTTTCGTCGAATTCCGAGGTCGTTTGCAAAACGGCTATTTTTAAGGGCTATATATTATATAAAATATATATAAATTCCACAGCGACTATTTCTAATTTTAAACTGGACATATCTTATCATTCCTAAGATGAAATCTCAGTTTGTTAACTTCGTTACAAAGACATAGTTATACAGATTCAAATATTTCTTGTTTCGTTCAATTCTGACTTATATTGAATTCTGTATATTCATTTGAAATTAGAAATCGAACTTTCGAACTACCGCGCCATTTTCAATTCTATTTATAATTATATATAAATATTTATATTCTAACGACGACGCGTATAAATATATACGTTCGTATTCTATTCAAAATAAATTTCACGTCGATATTATTTAAAATAATTCATTTTGAATAATCAAAATTCGCTATAATTGCCAAAATAAAAATTTTAAACTGGCCCAGAATTTGCGGGTTGTTACAAATGGTGTCTTCATTAACACTGTTCTTAAACCCAATTGTGAAAAAGATTAAATCTTTTTGTGTAGATTTAATGAGGTGCACCAATTAAATAATATTTAATTGGAATTGAATTGGAATTGATTTTTGGGTTTATCATGAACGACGTTTTAAATAACATTTGTTCCTTAACCCGACAATTAATGGAATGTGATTTTGGGTTGTCGTGAACGGTATCTTTAAGAATACTGTTCTTAGACCCAATGGAGTTAAGAAAATCAGAAATTAACTAAAGATTAATTAAGTTGAATGGTTTCTCGGGTATTGATCTAACGTTGGTTTCGTCCTTCGGGGTATTTCTTAGGGAATTGTTCACTTGCTAATTTACAGTTAAGGACTGATGGAATAGAATGTGATTATGGGTTTATCGTGAATCGTGTTTTAAATGACATTGGTTCTTTAACCCAGTTAAAGATTAAAACTAAGTGGAGTTTTAATGAATCTTTAGTTAGATTGAGAAGATCGAGAATGGAGTATCAACAGTTTTACTCCAAACGATTGTTAAATCTTTAATTAGATTTGAACGTGAAATGGTAATTGAATTTACCGATGACACCGTGGTGTTATATATGAAGTATTACCAGTTTTACTTCATGGGATGAATAGGTTGGGATTGGGAAATAAAATAAATGATTACCTCAGTGTGGTTCGATAATCCCGACTAGTTTGAATTGGTATTCAAAAGAAGATTAAAGAATAAATTTAAAGAATTTATCTTTGATAAAATTATTGGGAACCTTTTCCAAAGTATAAGAATATTTGAATAAAAGAATATTCTGAATTGGAATGAGGCGTATGTTGTGTTTGTGTAATACTTTTATAATATATACGCGAGTTATTCAGAAAGACCGGGTTCATCCCATTCTGAATAACTATTCCGACGTGGGGTCGAAGATGAAGACGTTGGTCGAAGACCGGAAGTCTTCACATCGTTTGGATAATTACTGACGATCCTGATTGGGCTGCACACCCAAGAGGAGGGAAATAGTTGGTGGTCGTCCTGACGTACTTGGAGATCGATGGATACGCGAGGAAAGTGCCTCCGGTTTCGTTCAGACCTAGAACAGACTTGTATGGACTGTGTGTCTGACATCGGATTTCATTCTGTGTGATTGATATCGGTTGCATAGCGTGAATTGCCTGTGTCGCATGCTAAGATGCAAATGATCAAGGCTTCTATTGAAAAGCAGGGTCTTGTGGTTGATGATCAAAGCACGGCCTTTGTGGCGTAGCTTTGTGTAGCGTGAATTCGCGAGCCTCACACCCCGGTATAAACCAGAAACTGGAGAAGGACTCAGGGAGGACATGCATTTTCTTCTAGCTAGGGTGGTGTTAGCGACCTACCAGCCCTGACATTTATATACTTTTCACCTGTATGGTTGTTGCTGTTGTGAGGCGCCTCGGTTAGATCGGACGATCCGGGTCCGATAGAGTCAGTGGACTCATTTACGCCCCAAAGGGCGGGGAAACGTAGTGTTCAGGCATAATAATCCACATCGGTGGACCGACCCTGACGATCCAAGGGGCAGTTGCGGCTGTTCCTGAGACTCGGGCTAGACAATCTCGAATCGGTAGAGGACTATCTTTTGCCTCGGTTCATAGATGGAAATCCAACTTCCAGTGCGTGATTTTGCGGTTTTAATTCTAGAACAAGTATGGCGACATGATATATGGTACCCATGCCGTCTATGATTGATACTTATGATTGAAATTGTTTTAAACACTATACACTTATTATAGTATCAAATGATTTGTTTTAAACGTATCAAGCATGCTTTGGCTATTATAAGGGAAAACCCTATCCTCCGGCTTGCGTTGCATTGTGTGATGGGACATTGGTCTTATAATAGCTTCATTGTTCTTTATTTAGCATTGCGCTGTTGTTTTATGCACTGGTATTCTTGGGAGGAAACCCGTTCCGTGTTATACGGCGTGGTCCCTTAATTTACCTAACTTTAAAATAAAGATTAATAACTGTTTTAGTTCTCACACCAGTCACATGACTGACCTGGAGTTTACTGTTTCAACCTATACTCTGGGTGCCCTTATTTTCGACACGGGAAGCTAGTAGTTTTGGTTTTGCAGATTTATATTCACATGAACCTGGTTTACAGCTGGAATGATGTCCGGAAAGCTTTGTATCCGTATATCTCCTTCATTTGTGTTTTGTATTATTTTCCGCTGCATTGTAATTTACTATAATCTCTGATATTTTATCGAATGTATTTTATTTGTTAATACTCTGTAAATTCTTGTATTCTAATGAATTGTTGTAATATACAATGAAATGTTCTTCTTTCTGTGTTCTGATTTGTCCTGTTCTCATACGATCAGGGGTTTCGAACGGTCTTGGTCGTTTAACGACCAATTCGGATCGAGCGAAATTCCTTGTAGTTACAAAATATGTCTATGCATATAATATATACATGTATGCATATTTTTAATTATCACTAAAAATGCGGAGTGTTACATTCTCCCACCCATAAGAAATTTCGTCCTCGAAATTTGGCAAGGGTTAAATCAAATGATCCCTCGCGTATTATACATCCATTATGTGTGCATCCAATTTTTGCAAACATTGTGCACATATGCAAAGTGAAATACATCATAGTAGTGCATGTATGCCTAATTTGGTACCCCCTATATGTATGCAAACTTTCAAAAACTCTTTCAAAACATGATGCTCACATCCTAAATATACATACAGTTCTATATGAATGCAATATTTTTGAAAATCAAAACAGTTTTCATCAAAATTTTCCCACACTCTTATAGAATAAGAGCATAGTTCATCCAATTGTTGCATCCAAAATCCTACCAACCATCTTTATATTTCGAAGTTTAGAAAAATCTCATTTTCCAAATTTGATTTCTTATGTTACAAAAAGGTATAAAACGGAAAAATTCACTTCTACCATTTTTCTTTTATGTACCTTTTCTAATTGTACTTGGATTTTTATGTAACTATTCTATAAGGATTTTCTATTTTCCTATCCAAGTACAACTACGTAAGAAAATTCTCTTTTTTTTCCTTTTTCTTTTCCCGTCATGTTTTGTTGCTTCTCTGAATTTATTGTTTTAGTTCGGCTATTTTCTTTCATTCTTAGCTTATTTTACTTAATCCAATGATTTAAGTTTATTCTTTTCAAATAAGCCTTTCCAACTGCTATTACTAAGGGCCAAGAATCTTAAGACTATTTCACTTAAGAAAAGTCCAACCGTAACCTCTCAACACTTACTTGCCCTTCACTATCTAGTAGTCTCTACTAGACCTTGTTATGTATTACTAGCCTATATTTTTTTTCAAGCAACAATCCTAAGCTTTACAATGCTTATGCATTCTACGGGAAAATATTGTTTTTTTCAAACCACAAAAACTGGAGCAGACAAAGACAACTATTTCTTGAATGGTTTTATGTTGTTTCTACCTACACTGTTAATTCAGCTATTTTCCATAAGGTGCAAACATTTACTCTATTCTTATTCTCTACAACTTATTTTGTTTACTCACAAAATTTTCTTTTTAAAACAATAATCAAAATGTATTGTCAAAAGAATAGATATTTCAAAACTTTTTACAAAATGCAACATTTTTATGCTTTACTTTTTAATCCTTTCAGATGTAATAATATAAAAACTAGTGAACTATACATGCTCTATAATGTACACATTTTCATGAGAGAATCCTTTAAAACAAGAAATCATTGTTTCTCAAAAACATGTCCCACTTTAAAACCCAATATGCACTACATATGTCCTTTGCATATTTTTCTCAAACATCAAAAAGTTACAAGTTACTTTTAAGATTAAAAATTGAAAACAACTGTAACAACCCGTATTTTTGAATAACATGTTATAACATAAATGGAGGCAGAATTAAACTGTAAAATCTGAATCAAGGGAAAAGGGCTGTGCCATTGCGTTCATCTCGGAAAAATACGCGAAATAGAGTCCGAGTTTTCGAAAATCGGAGTCCGTATGACCAAGATATGGCCTCGCGAAGTTTAACGAAAAATTCACAAATTAAAGTATACTTAATTAAGTGAAATGGGTTGCGCAGAGAAATATATATATATATTGATATATATATATATATATAATTGAAAATTAAATAAATAAATATGCAAAAATGTTCAAAACAGCGAATTGGGAGAAGGGAATAACCGAACCGGCCGATTTTTGAGGTCGACCCAAGCCCGCTGGGTCGACTAGGGGTTAATCCAGGGTGTTTGGCTGTCAACCAGTGGGCCGATTCGCTCAAATGCAGATTTTGCATTTGAATGGTTCTCATGGTTCAGCTTTAATCTAAAGGCCCTAGATGGTTCCTACACTTGACTTCTTCCCCAAGACATGCTTTGATGGCTTGGATTGAATCTAGGGTTAATCCTATGGCTAATACTATCCTAATCCTCTATAAAAAGACCCCAAACCTAGCCTAAATCACCATTATTCAATCCTACAACTAAACTATGTCAAATTTGTTCCTCTCATGGCCTCCACTCTCATGCTGAAATTTCTAAGTTAATTTCTATGAGAGATTTTGAGTTCATACAAGTGTTTTCAAACTTGTATGAGTGTTCTTAGCTTGCATTCAAGTCAAGTTGCAACATTTCTATTTCAAAGCAAGGGTTTTTATTGAATTGGCTCAAGGGTTTTCATTTGGAGCTTGCATATTTGGGTTTTTGGTGCTTGCATAAGGGCTTCGTCTCAATCTTTATAATGAATATATATTTGTGTCTTCATAGCATTGTAAGCCCTTTTCTACTTTCTTTCTTTGAACTCTAAAGTTAAATGAATGATGCAAGTTTGGGGTTGATCATTATATGCAAGTTTGGTTGATCATTATATGCAAGTTTGGTTGGTCATTATATGCAAGTTTGGTTGATCATTATATGCAAGTTTGGTTGATCATTATATGCAAGTTTGGATGATCATTATGCAAGTTGGTTTAATCATTATGTATGACACATGTTGCTATGTTATGCAAGTTTGGGTTGATCATGTTATGCAAGTTAAACTTGAGGTTTTGAGCATAAAGCTCCAAGCTTTATATTAAAGGTTGCATTTTGGCAACATGAAAGTTATCATATCCCTTATGATAACTTGCATGTGAGGCAAAATGCGAACTTCTAGCAACTTCCACATGTTATTTATCACCATGTATCACTCATATGCTAAGTTTGGTTTTATGCATGCTTTTGAAGCCTAATAATGCAATATGCAAGTATATGAACATATGTACATTTCATATGCCACCATGTCAAACTTGTGGCTTCAACACCTTTATGTCAAGGTTATGCCAAGTTCCCTATTTTATCCTTTATGCGTTGTTGCGATTATGTAAATGATGGGATTATGTTGGGGTTGGGTAACATAATGACATGAACATGATTTTTGTAACATGACGTGATATGTTAACTTGTAATTATGTTTTGGAAACATAATGGACATGACACTTAGAAAATATGAGTGTGGCCAACTCGAGGTTGGGTTGAGTTTGTAGCATAAATCTACCCGGACCCGCCCGGCTTAACTAGTGGCTACAAACAGTAGGACCCAATGTGAGAAGTTAGTCATGTTGTGCTCGAACCCGAGGTTAGACCTAGTTGTGGTGTAAAGCTACCCGGACCCGCCCGGCTTAACTAGTAACCACAACAAAGTCTAATGTGAGAGGTTAAAGCGCATTAAGTTAATTAATGCCTCCTGATTAGGGTTAAGTCATGGTCCACTTAATACTTAACCAATTTGGGCTAGATGGATTAATCGAGGTTAAGTCAGGAGCCTTGGGTACTCTTAACCGATTTAATCCACGTTTGGATCGGATTAACCACATTTAACCCGTTAAGAAACCCTAGTTGCGTGGTCCTTTTCAGCAGTAACCTTCTAGATGTATCATAAGACCCTAGGACTAGGCTAGGGTGGGGCACGATTACTGGGCTGATTGTAAGAGATCAAAAGAGACGGCTGAATGATGCCCCGGTTGTTCAGGCGGACCATGGTCGTGCACATCAAGCCCGGAGTTGAACACGGGCAACGGTAGGTTTGGACTGTGCATCATGGTATGGTGTCAGAGGCTTACACCGTAGGGCCAGATACACCCTAGGGTGGACCCTGCACAGTCAACTACATTACATGATTAAGCCGCATGACACCGACACTTGACGAGTTAGGCTTATAGGGAGCCGATCGACTAGACTGTGTAGTTGGACCTTGATTTAGGTCACCTCATTATATTGGGCCAAGCTTGGGCCAAGGGATCAACTCTTGTATTTACTTGACATGTTAGAATGCTAGTACACCCGTGGTGCAAAACTTAACCTTGATTATGCGATGACACCTTTATCTATCTTGTTAGTTAATCACCATGCCAGTATGTTGTTATCCTTATGTTCATCTCAGCTTCTCATGCTAGTTAACTTTACCAGTTCATAGACAGATAGTAGTAGGGCTTACCAGTCTTTTTGACTGACCCGTTTTCTTTCGCCTCTTGTCTTCCGTTTCCCCCCCTCAGGTCCTCAGGGTGGGAACATTGGAGCTTAGCTTGGATCTTTCTAGTTTGCTTACTGGATTTGCTCATGTACGGGTTTGGACATTGAGCTAGCTATGGTTTATCACTTCACTTTGGGGATAGTACTTTATGTATTTTAGTTTTTCAGTTTATGCTTTTATCTAGACTTTGTTTGTTGGAAAATAATGACTAAGTACATTATTGTAACTTAACTGTGGTTTTGGAAATGCAAGTTTTATCCGCTGCTTTACAACTCTGTTTTACTTATATGTTCTGTCTTGTGATATCTGCATGCATGTTTACCTTGTTTAAACGCCCCTCCAAAGCTAGTGTCCTTGCAAGAGTGGCACTGGCGGAGGTGGGGTGTTACATTTGGTATCAGAGCATAAGGTTTACAAGATTTGAGCAAAAGTGTTTTTGAAACTTACCTTTTGAAAAACTATTTTCAAAACCAATTAAGTATTTTCCAAGAAAAGTCTAGATATTTTAAAAAGGCTATTCCCCAAAAGCCATAGCACTATCCTTCGTTTCTTCGTTCTGGATCTATCTTTTTCTTCGTTTTAGTATGGCCGATCGCTTTAACATCCCGGAAGGCGTACAAGTACCCGTCTAGTTCTGGAGATTTATGGAGGCAAGGGCGAATGAAGCTGGCCCCGCGAACATTCCTCCTCCTTCCCCCGTCGCTAACATCTCTCCTCCTCCCGTAGCTGAGGTTCCTCCTCCCCCTCAGCATCCGCAAGAGGATTTCGCAAAGCTTTGCAAAGACTTTAAGGCGATGGGTTGCAAGAATTTTGTCAGAACGGAGACTCCCGTGGAGGCAAGAAACTGGTTAAAGGAAACTGAAGACCTCTTTGCTATCTTTGATGTGGAAGATCGTAGGAAAGTTCTGTTGGCGGTATGGCTATTAAAAGGGGAAGGTGCTTATTGGTGGGTAGTCACCACCACTGCTAGACCAATTGAGACTTGGGATGACTTTAGGAGAAGGTTTGGACTAAGGATTTTATCATCATTAGAAGAGAACCTTCAGCTAGAGAGGTTCCTATCACTAAAGCAAGGGGACATGACCGTTAGAGAATACGTGGATAAGTTTAATCAACTTGCTCAGTTCGGTCTAGAATGGGTTAACACCCCTCAGAAGAAGGCCCTACGCTTTGCTCTAGGATTGAATGAGCCATTGCACGGTTTGGCCATATCTCATATACCCCTGGGGGCGACCTTCGAGGGTTTGGTGAATATGGCCCTACTTCAAGAGGAAGATAAGAGTGGCAAGAAGGAGGTCAAGGCAAATGAGTCCCAAGGCAAGAAGGAAGATACCGAGAAAAGAGATAAGAACAACAACAAGGCAAGAAAGACAAGAAAGTGCAACTTCTGTAGGATCACTGGGCACATAGCCAAGGATTGCAGGAAGAAGAAGAGGAAGTTAGGCAAGTGTTTTCATTGCGGAGAATCTGGACCTTTTAACAAGGATTGTCCCAAGAAGCATGGACAAGGGCAAGGACAAACTCAGCAACTAGGACCCTCTGGAGGGCAATTGCAGGCTCTCCTCGCTCTTCCAGCTTTTGATCGAGGTAGAGTTTTTATAGAAATTCATGTTTACATTTCCGATTTTCCTGTTCGCACCTTATTTGATTCTGGCGCATCGCATAGTTTTATCTCTTCTGATATTGTTGAAAGTTTGCACCTAAGTACTAGCTTAGTTGAGGATCCCGTTTGTGTATCAAATCCAATTGGGGGTTCCGCCCATCTGTCTATGATTTGTGTGGATTTGAAAATTTCTATCTTGGCTGTAGAATTCACGTGTAGTGCTTATGTTCTCGGGGTCACGGGATATGGGTTGGTCTTGGGCATGGATTGGTTGTCCAGTTATGGAGCCATCCTCGATTGTGAGCATTGGGTGGAGAGGCTCATGACTCGCCTCGGTAACACCCTAGAAATTTCTTATAACCCTAGAGGTCCCGTCATGTTATGTTATCTTGAATCTCTCGACTCGTCCATCGATGATCTGCAATCTGTAAGGGTGGTCCGAGACTATCCCGATGTCTTTGAAGAAGTTAAGGGGTTACCCCCTAAACGAGAGATAGATTTCCGCATTTATCTAGTTGATAATGCCAAGCCAGTATCATTGCCCGTTAGGAACATGGCCCCTCGTGAAAGAAGGGAGCTCAGTAAGCAAATCAAGGAGTTGCTTGAGAAGAATTTTATTAGGCGAAGCATTTCTGAATGGGGTGCTCCGGTGGTATTCGCTACTAAGGCGGATGGTTCGCTTCGTCTATGTGTTGATTATCGAGAGTTGAACAAGCTGATAAAGAGGAATAGGCACCCGTTACCAAGAATTGATTATCTCTTTGACCAGCTTGTAGGTGCTTCTGTCAGCTTAGAGTGACTGAGGATAGCATTGATAAAACTGCGTTTAGGACTCCAGATGGATTCTTTGAATGGCTTGTCATGCCATTCGGTTTGACTAATGCACCCGCCTACTTCGTAGATTTGATGAGTAGGGTGTTCAGGGAGTTCCTTAACAAGGTTGTTGTTGTCTTCGTGGATGATATTATGATCTTCTCAAAGGATGAGGAAGAGCATGCTAGGCATCTCAAGGAAGTGATGAATACGCTTAGAGCGCATCAGTTGAAAGCCAAGTTCTCCAAATGCCATTTCTGGAGAAGGGAAGTTCGGTTTCTTGGACATATAGTTTCTAAGCAAGGCATAGCGGTGGATCCCGCGAAAGTGGTTGTGGAAGATTCCTAGGAGTGCAACCGAAGTAAGAAGCTTTCTCGGTTTGGCGGGCTACTATAGGAAGTTCATCAGGGACTTCGCTAAGATTTCAGCCCCACTTACTAAGTTGACGAAGAAGAACTTAGTCTGTGCATGGGACTTGAGTGTGAGCTTGCTTTTCAAAGGCTCAAGAGAGCCCTTACCTCAGCTCCAGTTTGGCAACGTGGATTGGCACTGTTTTCAAGAGATAGTTTCCTGCGTGGAATGCCGTATAGTATGTAAATGAGATCCAAGATTCACTAACGAATCTTGGAAAGCTTGCATGAACCATGAGCACGCAGTTATGTTTAAGCCAAGTATTTTAGGCAAAGAATAAGTGGAAGTGGAACGAGAAGCAACGGTGAAATGAGTTCTAACTCATATTTTGGGAACAAGAATTAAGAACTACGGAATTGCGAAGATAAAAGACGGTCAGGGCACGATGGTATTAAGCACAAGAAAATGCGGCTTAGAAGATTGAAGTCTATATACGCGCAATTAATCTCTTTCTAAGAGTATATCCTTGATCCCTATTGTTCCGTAGAGCTTACTCACATGCTACCTTTTAAGTATATCCTCTCAGTCCTATCCTCAATCTTAGTTCTGTTACAAACCCCCTAAGGAGTATGGCTAGCCTATTTGTGATATACGGTTGTGGTGAAGAAGTTCGCCACCAAACTATTTGGGCTTTATGGGATATGGGTAATAATTGATAGATTTACAAAGAGAGCCCATTTTATTCCGGTGAAAAGCAAGAGGACCGTATCGCAGCTAGCATCTGTTTATCTTCAAAAGATAGTGCGGCTGCATGGAGTTCCTTCTAGCATAGTTAGCGATCGTGACCCAATTTTCACTAGCCAGTTCTGGAACAGTTTGCAAGAAGCAATGGGTACGCCATTGAATCTGAGTACAGCCTATCACCCCCGGACGGATGGCCAAACCGAAAGGGTGAATAGAGTGCTAGAAGATCTTTTGAGGTTTTTTGTTCTCGACTTCGGTGGTACTTGGGAAGACCACCTTCCTCTTGTAGAGTTTGCTTATAATAATAATTATCAAGCCAGCATAGGGATGGCACCATTTGAAGCTTCGTATGGGAGGCCGTGCAAGCTACCAACATGTTGGTGGGAAGACGACGGATAAGCTTATTATTGAGCCCGACATGATAAGGGACACATCCGAGAGGGTTGAATTGATTCGAAGACGGATAAGAACGGCCCAAGACAGACAGAAATCCTATGCAGACAAGCGAAGGACAGACTTGGAATTTAAAATTGGAGATATGGTCTTTGTGAAGATTTCTCCTTTGCGAAATATGGTTCGCTGACACCAAGGATCGTAGGACCCTTCCCTACTATAGAAAGAGTCGGGAAGATGACTTATAAGGTGGAATTGCCGAGAAGCTGGCCGGAGTGCATAATGTCTTTCATGTCTCGCATCTCCGGAAGTGTTTGCACAGACCCGCCAAAGTGGTTGAACCAAGTATTCTTGAAGACACGGAGGTAGAGGATGAAGCAACCCTGAGACGAGCTCCGATTCGTATCATGGAAATGAAGACAAAGAAGCTAAGAAGCTAAGAAGTTAAGCTTGTTAAGGCGCAATGGAGTGAAACAGAGGGAGACGCAACTTGGGAAACCAAGGAGAAGAGGCGCGTGCTTTATCCATTTCTCTTGGAGGATACATTTTCAATCTCTTTTCCTAGATTGGTATATCTTCCCTTTGCTATCCATGCTTATCTAGTTTATCTTGTTTCGTAAATCTTGTCATGAGAACCTTAGGTAGAAACCCTTGGTTGAAACATGTATTTGAAACATGTTATGTTTGATGTTTGCAAGTGGTTGCAAGTGTTTGCAAGTGGATACTCGTGGATGCATAATACACGTTAGGCACTAAGATCGGCTCACACACTTTCATACCGCATATGCATGAGTGTTTATGCTTATTCATGGATGAAAACTTGTTATGCTATCACGTGGATGTTGCATATGGATGAATGTTATGTGCACTCATGTAGAGATTATAAATTATGTTAGGAATATGCATACATATGGACTCATTTCACTAACATATTTTGCATTAAGGGGGTTTACTGAATCAGTAACCTCCTGATTTTCGCATTAGATAAGTACATATACACACACCTTTGCATATGATCATACAGCATTTAGAACCTTTTAAGGACAATGATTGCTCGTGGATGATGTTTTGAGTAGATGGATGAGACGACCCGATTTCCCGTTTTCACGGAAACAAGGTTATCTTTTGGAATATAACACAGAAACATATAATAGCAGAACAGAATTAAATAAATACACCCGAAAGAACAACAAAATATACTGGATAAAAGTAATCATCAGAGTTACACAGTATACAGGATCTTACTTAGTACAAATACAGTTCAGCTATACATAAATGTCTACAGCGGAAATAAACAAAATATGTACAATAGGAGCTGAACAGCATAAAAAGAAATAAATGATAGAATCCATCTTCAGCTCCAGCTATCCAGAAAGAACCAGCTAAACCTGAATACAAGGCTGCCCGTGAAGAAAAAGGGGCACCCGAGTTTGAGAGTGAAACAAACTACGAGTCAGTCATGGGACTGGTATGAGAAATCCACTCAACACATATATAATAGGCTAATCACAGGACCACGCCACTTTCGTGGAACAGGTTTACTCCATTGGATTGCCAGTGCTTTAAAACAAATCTTTCTTTTAAACATCGCTATGCTTTTTATAAAAATGAAGCCGTTATAAGACTCAGTTCCCATCACACAATGCAACGCAAACCGGAGGATAGAGTTTTTACCTTATAACGGCCAAGATATGCTTGATACGAATAAAACAAAGGCATTTGATATTATTGCTAGTGTTTATACGTTTTGAAAACAATTTCAAATCATAACTATCAATCATAGACGGCATTAATGCCCCATACCACTATGTCGCCATATATAGGTATACAATCAAAACCGCACGATGTCGTATTTGGAAATTGGATTTCCGTCATGAACCAAGGCAAAAGATAGTCCTTACCGAATTCGAGACGCTCTAGCCCGTGTCTCAGGAACAGCCGCAACTGCCCCTTGGAGCGACAGGGCCGGTCCACCGATGTGGATTATTATACCTGAACACTACGTCTCCCCGCCCTTTGGGGCGTAAACGAGCCAACGAATGACTCCATCGGACCCGGATCGTCCGATCAAACCGAGGCGCCTCGCAACAGCAACAACCACATAGGTGAAAAGTATATAAATGTCAGGGCTGGTAGGTCACTGACACCACCCTAGCTAGAAGGAAACGCAGGCCCTCCCTGAGGTCCTTCCTCCCGTTTTAGGTTCCTACCGGGGTGTGAGGCTCGCGAATTCACGTTATACACAAAGCTACGCCACACAGGCGGTGCTTTGATCATCACCACAAGACTTTGCTTTTCAACAGAAGCCCTGATCACTGCATCTTAGCATGCCACACAGAATAAATCCTATGTCAGACACACAGTCCATTTACAAGTCCGTTCTGGGTCTGAACGAAACCGGAGGCACTAAATACCTCGCAAACCCTTCGATCAACACGTACGTCTGAACGATCACCACTCATTATCCATATTTCGGGATGCCTCCCAATCAGGACCTCGGTTACCATCCAAACGAGGTGAAGATCTCCGGTCTTCGACCATCGTCTTCATCTTCGAATTTCAATCGTCGGTCGATTATTCGAAATGAGAATTAACTCGGCCTTTTCAAATAATTCACGTATATTTAGAATTTCAAATCGATTTATTTCAATAGTTAAATTATTCGACAACACCAATTGGGTTCTTTATATAGTTTTCACACCAAACACCTTCAACCATCAAACATCACATAAATCAAGCAAATTCAGTTTATTTCCATTCCATATCGCTTACGATATTTTATAACTATTTATCGCTATTTTTATTTATTTTAAAATAGCTAATATATTCAAAACGACGTTTCGGGCCATAACGCGGCCGTGGCGCTGTTTTTCTTCAGATTTGATTTACACATATCTGAAAATCTAACCGTTGGATCTTCACAAAATTTACATCATTAGAAAGGTCTTTTCAAAACGAACCCAACGGTTCCAGTTTCGGGAAAATCCGACGGTCGGATCTCCCGGTACAATCGTTTGAATTTTCGATTTCAAAATACGAACTGCAGCGTCGTTATTCGATTAAATATAATTTTATTTATATATATAAATAAATATAATCGTTTCTGGCGCTGTTTTTCTTCAGATTTGAATTAAACATTCCAGACAATCCAACCGTTGGATTTTTACAAGGTTGGTGCCGTTGGAAAGATTATTCCAAGGCGAACCCGACGGTTGAGGTTTCGGGAAAATCCAATGGTCGGATTTCCCGTACTAGTCGTTTGAAATTACGGTTTCGAAATACGAACTGCACGGCTTCGTTTCGTTTTAATTTTATTTATATTTATATAGTTATATAAATATAGTTCATTCAACGATTTCAATATCGTTTTTACTTCAAAAAATTTTCTAACTCCTTAAATTTTGGAAAAATTTCGCCATAACCTCCCCTGCACCGGGAGCGTCGGGAAATCGCAAATAGCGTCCCGGTCCTTCTAATCTCAAAAAGAAAAAGAAAAAGCCAAGCGGCTAGCCAACAGGCTCAAAATCATCACCCAAACAAATCAGTAAATGTGTACCTATTTGTCGGGCACAAATTTTATTCCTCTTCTCTAGCCCCTTTGCTATAACCTGTTCAATGAATATTGCATGTACATATATATACAGTTCATATCATTTTTCATTTTCTATTCAACTTCATATTCGATTTCTATTTGGTTTAAAAACACCATTCATTCTAATGTTACATAAATAGGTGCAAATCATTTCATTAGTTAATTAATGAATATTTCAACTCATCTATGTTTATTTTGAACAAGTGGCTATTTTTAACACTTCGCATTTTAACGATTGATGCATACAATAAAAATGTGATTTTTATTGTAAAATAATTCATTTCAAAACACTATTTTTCTATATAGTTCATATAGTCTATAAAAGGTGATTTTTATTATCAAACAATTTATTTCAAAATATGAATACCATTCAACACATGAATTTCTAAACAACGAATGAATATCAATTCAACACATGAATGTTTTCTATAGTTTCTATATATAGATAAAAATGTGATTTTTATTATCAAACGATTTATTTCAAAATATGAATACCATTCAACACATGAATTTCTAAACAACGGATGAATATCAATTCAACACATGAATGTTTTCAATAGTTTTTATATATAGATAAAAATGTGATTTTTATTATCGAACGATTTATTTCAAAATATGAATTCCATTCAACACATGAATTTCTAAACAACGAATGAATATCAATTCAACACATGAATGTTTTCTATATAAGGAATAAATATAGTTTAAGCATATGAAAATAATTCAACCACACAAATATTATTCAAAATTTCGGCAGCATAACGGCAGGGTAGTTACACCGGCACCGTCCCTAGTACGGCTCCTCGCTCTACCTTAAAACCTCGCGGTTTTTGACAATGGGAAACATGCATCTAGTTCGCACGCAGGCGGCATGTATATATATATTTCATTTCCACAAACTAATCCTATGTGGTTTCAACCAAATATTTCTCAACCACAAATGGGTATTTTTCAACCACAATCAACCAATATCAATCACAAACAATCCCAAACAATCATTCAATTTTCACCACAATTTCAACCAATAAATATCGTCCATGGTTTGTGGACGAGGGGGCGTATATATATATATATATAGATATATATTTATAGATAGCAATTCACTTTCATCTTCACGCATATATATATAAATTTTTAAATCAGAAATCTCACCACTAGCTATCCAACTGCACGACTCTTCCTAATAGAAATCTTCGCCTATTTGTCGCTTTCACCCGTATTCTCTGCATATGTAAAAATAGAATTTTTACCATGCTATTCAATATATAAAAATCGAATTTCGACTTCGCTATTCAATATATAAAAATATGATTTTTACTTTTGCTTTCACATATAAAAAATATGATTTTTGCTTTCACATATAAAAAATATGATTTTTGCTTTCACATATAAAAACATGATTTTTACTTTTGCTTTCACATATAAAAATATGTTTTCTATTTTTGCTTTCACATATAAAAATATGTTTTCTATTTTTGCTTTCACATATAAAAATATGTTTTCTTGCTTTCACATATAAAAAATATGTTTTCTATTTTATAAGTCATTTTTAAAATCAGTTTTTATATTCTTTAAAATTTCTTTAAAATCAAATCAGTTTTTATACTTTATAAAATTCAGTTTTATTTCTTTATATTTTAAAACAGTTTCAGTTTTAAACTTTATTTAATTTATTCAGTTTTTACTTTTTTTTTTATTCCTTTTCAAAATCAGTTTATACTTTAAAATAAATAAATCAGTTTATACCTTTAAAAATAAAATCAGTTTTGAATACTTTTTAAAAACTCAGTTTTTATTTTATAAAAATTTCTGTTTTGAATACTTTTTAAAAACTCAGTTTTTATTTTATAAAAATTTCTGTTTTGAATACTTTTTAAAAACTCAGTTTTTATTTTATAAAAATTTCTGTTTTTATCCTTGTAACAAATTCAGTTTTAATCTTTATAAAATCTGTTTTAATCTTTTTAAAATCTGTTCAAAATTCATAAAAAAAAAAATAGTTTTGAATTCTAATAAGACAGTTTGAAATCAAAATAAAAAAACAGTCTTTAAACCTAATTAAAAACTCAGTATTTAAATTATTAAAATAAAATAACAAAATACTTACGGGGGGTTTCACCGATCGTCGGAGGTGGCAAGGCGGCAAACGGCAAGGCGGGGGGGATCTCGAACGGGGCTCGCGAATTCCTATCGCGGTGGCTTCTGGGGGCTCGTCTCTGCTTCGACGAACTGGGGGTCGCGATGCTCCTGGAGGCTCGCGAATTGGCACGGAGGGTTCGGGTGTTCGATCGACGGAGGGGGATGGGGGACAGGCGGAGGCGGGCTGAGCTTGGTGGAGGCGACGAGGTGTTCTTCCGCCGTTCTTCTTTTTTTTTTTTTTTTTTTTTCTGTACTGAAATCGGTAATGAATTATAGGGGGGGGGGCCAAGGTATCGGAGAAACTTTAGATATATATATTTTTTTTTTTTTTTATTATTATTTTATTATTTAATTTTGCAAATAGGTTGACTTTTACATACGACCTCGAAACGAGGCCCACCGTCTGTCGTCCATAGCGTTTTACCCCCATTCCGAACACAATGGGATATGTATCGCAAGCTGGTTTGATCGTTACAGCCAGTTTCCTTTTGAATTTTCTTTTAAATCATTATATTGAATTTTAAACGTACATTTCAAATTACCGGGGCCACATACTAACTAGAAAAATTCCAGAAAAATATTTTCTAGCTTCGTATTGACGATACGGTCCTAACAAAACTAGTTTCGTCGAATTCTGAGACCGTTTGCTAAATGGCCAATTTCCATTCGATTAAAATCAACAGAAACTGGTCAAACGCGTTTTCCTTTGCCACGCTCACATATTGATTCGAAAAATTATGAAATTTGAAATCTAGCAATAACTTGACACTGCGGATCCAACAAAAGTGGTTTCGTCGAAATCCGAGGTTATCAGCAAAATGTCCATTTTTAAGGGCCTGAATTCCATAGCGACTATTCAGAATTTTCAACTGGACATATCTTTTGATTCCCGCTATCAAACTTCGATTGGTCGGATTCGTTAGAAAGATATCATCAATTAGATTCCATTATTTTTGGTTTCACTAAAATCCAGATTGTTTTGCACCAGGTATATTCAATTGAAGTTTGAAATCGAATTATCGAACTACCGCGCCATTTTCAATTCTATATATAATTATAATTAATTATATTGGTTTTCAAATGTCGATTTCGACTCAGTTTTCATCGCCTTTATTTAAAATATTTATTTTAAATATTTAAAATCCATTATTTTAGCCAATTTAAAATTTTTAAATTGGTTCAGATTTTCTGGGTCGTTACAATCTCCCCCACTTAAAACTTTTCGTCCCCGAAAAGGAATAAAGTCGAAAGTGGTTTGATAAATCTACAATCCCAAAATACAACAACCAATTTGTTTCTAATATTCAGAGTATAGAATAAACAATGCACATCCATGGGAAGAAAATAGCAACACAATAGAGAATTAAAAGGTAATGCAAAGTAGGTTAAATGTACCTTGCACCAGAGTCAATCAGAGATATCTACTCGGCATCTAGGATAAGCTTTCTGAATGCTCTCCTCAGTTTCCCAAGTACAATCTCGCGGATCTCCACTCCATTGCACTTTGACTAAGCGAACCTTCTTGTTCCTCAGCTCTTTGGTTTCTTTGCCTATGATCTTTAGCGGCTCACGCCTCACAGCTAGTTCTGGAGTAATTTCAATATCCTGCTGAGCTGCTTCTTCCACGATCAAGTCTGGATCATGAACGTGCTTTCGAAGTTGAGATATATGAAATACATCATGCACTCCAGGCAACCAGTCAGGCAGTTCAACCCTATAAGCGAGAGTTCCAATCCGTTCCAGAATAGGAAACGGACCAATGAATTTGGGTGCTAACTTCCCAGTTTTACCGAACCGGATAACTCCTCTCATCGGCGATACTTTCAAATATACATAGTCGCCAACTTCGAAGGATATATCTCTTCTTCTTTTATCGGCATAGCTCTTTTGTCGGCTTTGAGCGGCGAGTAATCGCTTCTTAATAAAATCGACTTTGTCAGCAGCTTCGCGAATCATATCAGGACCCAATACAAGTCTATTTCCAGGCTCGACCCAACAAGCAGGAGATCGGCACGGTCTACCATACAATGCTTCGAATGGCGACATTGTCAGACTCGCCTGGTAGCTGTTGTTATAAGAGAACTCAGCCAAATGTAGATTGTCTTCCCATGATCCACCGAAGTCTATAACACAAGCCCGCAATAGATCTTCTAGAATGCGATTTACCCTCTCAGTCTGACCGTCTGTCTGAGGATGATAAGCGGTGCTCAAGTTTAACTTCGTCCCTAGCTCGACTTGAAATGCTTCCCAGAATTTGCTAGTGAATATTGTATCTCTATCACTTACTATACTGAGTGGCACTCCATGCAGTCTAACTATTTCCCTGAAGTAAATATGCGCCAGACTCTGAGCAGTTCTATTTGATTTGACAGATATGAAATGGGCGGTCTTCGTGAAGCGATCTACGATCACCCAAATACTGTCATTTCCTTTTCTGGTCCTGGGCAGACCATCAATGAAATCCATAGAAATATGTTCCCACTTCCAGCCAGGAACTTCTAGTGGTTGTAATAGTCCAGCCAATTTCTGTTGGTCGCTTTTAACTAGCTGGCAAGTAGGGCATCGACTAACATATATCGAAACGTCTCTTTTCATAGCCTTCCACCAGAAAGTTCTTTTGAGATCGTTATACATTTTGGCCACACCAGGATGGATACTCAGCTTGGACTTGTGACACTCGTCTAACACTTCCCTTTTTAACTCTGGGATGTCAGGAACACAAATCCTTCCTTTTAATCTCAAGGTCTCGTCGTTATCTATTTGAAAACACGAGGGTTCGCCTTTCTGAATCCTTTTGATCATATCTTTGATAAAGTTATCCTCCTTCTGAAGAATAGATATTTTGTCAATCAAGGAAGTCGTGATAATAAAGCTGGCGATCATTACATTCTTTCGACTCAGCGCATCGGCCACGACATTGGCTTTCCCTGGAGTATATATAATTTCAAAGTCATATGCTGCAAGAAACTCCAGCCAACGTTGCTGCCTCAAATTCAAGTCCTTCTGAGTGAACAGATACTTTAATGACTGATGGTCTGTAAACAGTTCGAATCTCTCACCGAGAAGATAGTGTCTCCAGATTTTCAAAGAGAATATGATAGCCAATAACTCAAGATCATGAGTTACGTAGTTCTTCTCGTGTGGCTTCAGTTGACGGCTAGCATAAGCAATTACTTGGCCTCTTTGCATTAACACTGCTCCAAGGCCTTCTCTAGAAGCATCAGTCCAGACTTTTAGATCCTGGTTGCCATCAATGATGGTTAACACTGGAGCTGTTGTTAATCTTAACTTTAGCTCTTCAAAAGCCTCCTCACTCTCTTCAGTCCATTTGAACTTAGAATGCTTCTTTGTAAGCTTCGTTAAGTGGCCAGATATCTTCGAAAAGTCTTTAACGAACTTCCGGTAATAGCTAGCCAATCCGAGAAAACTGCGGACTTCAGTGGGAGTACTGGGCTGTTTCCAATTCTGAATAGCTGTGATTTTGCTTGGATCCACAGCGATTCCATCTTTCGATACGACATGGCCTAGAAATTTCACTTCATCTTGCCAGAAGATACATTTGGAAAACTTGGCTTTTAATACATTTCTTCTGAGGATTTCTAACACTTGTTCCAGATGCTTTTCATGTTCGGCTTTTGATTTAGAGAAGATTAGAATATCATCAATAAAAACCAGAACAAATTTATTCAAAACCCCTCTGAATACTCTGTTCATCAGATCGACGAAATAGGCTGGAGCGTTACATAAGCCGAACGGCATTACTAACCACTCATAGAATAAGTCGGGGCCTCTGAACGCTGTCATTGGAACACACTCTTCGGCAATTCGAAGTTGATGGAAGCCTGTAGCTAGGTCCATTCTTGAAAATACTTGTGCTCCATTTAATCGATCCAATAAATCATCAATTCGCGGCAATGGATATTTATTCTTTATGGTTTGCTTGTTCAAATCACGATAGTCCACGCATAGACGTAGAGTACCATCAGATTTTGGGACAAAAACCACTGCTGCACCCCAATCAGAGAAACTAGGCCTGATCAGACCTTTCCATACTAGCTGTCGTGTTTGATTGTCTAATTCCTCCTTCTCTTTCAAGGACATCCTTCGAATAGCGTGAACTACCGGCCTTGCATTTGGAATTAAAGCAATTTTGAAATCTATTTCTCTCTGCGGAGGCAAGCGAACAACTTCCTCAAACACATCCGCATAATTCTTGACGACAGGAATATCTTTAATGAGGTCAGGAATATTCTCTATGACTTCAGGGACATTTTCTATTTGGGCTGGAGAAACATCGAGAGCTGACCAGAAATCTTTTCTATTTGAAGTCGGGCCTTCACATGGTATGGTTATATAATTCCCCGATTGGGCCTTTGCTTTAACCACTCTCTCGGCGCATTTAACTTCAGCTTCATATTTGGTTAGCCAATCCAATCCCAGAATAAGATCGAATTCATTAAAATTCATGATGATAGAGACCATGGGGAATTTATAGCAAGAAAAAGAGACGGGCACTGCACAAATCCAACTGAGATTGATAGAACCCCCGACCGGATTCTGGACAGTCATTGGTTCCTTGAGCTTCCTCAAATTCAAATCTAGTTTCTTAGCGGCACTCTTTGAAATAAAGCTTCGTGACGCGCCTGTGTCAAACAGTACTTTGACTGGAATGTTTTTGACAGTAAGCGTGCCTTCTAACACATCAGACCTTTCTTGACTAGCTGAGGGCTCAGAGGTTTCTGCTAATTCATTCACTTGAACTATTTCAGTCTTTTTCAACTGCCAGCAATCTTGCTTTACGTGACCATCCTGATGGCAGAGATTGCATTTTCTATTCGCTTGATGTCCTTTGGATTTAAGTCCACCTTTTAATCGCTTCCTTAAGGGCCCGCAGTTTATCGACAAATGCCCCTTCAGATGGCAGTTAGAGCAAGTAGTAGTCGTTGCCGGTTCCTTTTCAGATTTAGCCCTTTTTCTATTGACACTGGGCTTCTTACTGGCTTCAGGAATATCAATTTCAGACTCTGCTTTGTCACTACAACGAACTTCCTCTTCGTCGCGCAACATTCCTTTCTTATGGAGATCTTCATACTGATAAGCCATATAAATCATTTCTGAGAAAGGAAGCTTCACATGCCCCAATACCTTATTCTGGTATTTCCTTTGAAGGCCATGGATAAATCTAAGATTCTTCCTCTTTGGGTTTTGAATTAGATGAGGAGCAAAGTGAGAAAGTTCATTGAATTTCTTATGATATTCGGGAATGGTCATGTCTCCTTGAATTAGATAAGAAAATTCATCGCATAGCCGTTCGGTCGCTTCGGGAGGAGTAAATCTTTCTAAGAAAATCACTTTGAATCTATCCCAGGTGATATCACCTTCTGGATTATTCTGTATAACCGAATCCCACCAAAACAAAGCTTCGTCTTTGAATGCCCAGGAGGCCAGTAATCTTTTCTGGTCATCCCTAAGCTTTAATGCTTCGAAGATTTTCTCAGCCGAACGAATCCAAGCTTGTGTCTTCATAATAGATTCTTCACCAGAGAACGGTATTCCACCCATATTTCGATATTTGATTAATAGGGCCTCAATATCCGGTTCTGCATTCCTTCTGTTTCTGACACTCATTTTCTAGAACTTCTGCAAATTGCAGATCAAGTGTCAGGTCACAGAAAAGGTATTAAAATATAGAGACAAATACTTGAAGTGTAAATGTGTCTATCGAAGTGTATTCATTCTGCTTTACTCATACTAGGATATTACTGATCCTATCTGTATTGAGTTACCCGTCCTAGAACACTACTGGTTCTATTTCTGACGAGTTCGTTCAAATGTTATATTCCAGAACTAAGCTTAACCAAAGCTCTGATACCACGTTGAGACGACCCGATTTCCCGTTTTCACGGAAACAAGGTTATCTTTTGGAATATAACACAGAAACATATAATAGCAGAACAGAATTAAATAAATACACCCGAAAGAACAACAAAATATACTGGATAAAAGTAATCATCAGAGTTACACAGTATACAGGATCTTACTTAGTACAAATACAGTTCAGCTATACATAAATGTCTACAGCGGAAATAAACAAAATATGTACAATAGGAGCTGAACAGCATAAAAAGAAATAAATGATAGAATCCATCTTCAGCTCCAGCTATCCAGAAAGAACCAGCTAAACCTGAATACAAGGCTGCCCGTGAAGAAAAAGGGGCACCCGAGTTTGAGAGTGAAACAAACTACGAGTCAGTCATGGGACTGGTATGAGAAATCCACTCAACACATATATAATAGGCTAATCACAGGACCACGCCACTTTCGTGGAACGGGTTTACTCCATTGGATTGCCAGTGCTTTAAAACAAATCTTTCTTTTAAACATCGCTATGCTTTTTATAAAAATGAAGCCGTTATAAGACTCAGTTCCCATCACACAATGCAACGCAAACCGGAGGATAGAGTTTTTACCTTATAACGGCCAAGATATGCTTGATACGAATAAAACAAAGGCATTTGATATTATTGCTAGTGTTTATACGTTTTGAAAACAATTTCAAATCATAACTATCAATCATAGACGGCATTAATGCCCCATACCACTATGTCGCCATATATAGGTATACAATCAAAACCGCACGATGTCGTATTTGGAAATTGGATTTCCGTCATGAACCAAGGCAAAAGATAGTCCTTACCGAATTCGAGACGCTCTAGCCCGTGTCTCAGGAACAGCCGCAACTGCCCCTTGGAGCGACAGGGCCGGTCCACCGATGTGGATTATTATACCTGAACACTACGTCTCCCCGCCCTTTGGGGCGTAAACGAGCCAACGAATGACTCCATCGGACCCGGATCGTCCGATCAAACCGAGGCGCCTCGCAACAGCAACAACCACATAGGTGAAAAGTATATAAATGTCAGGGCTGGTAGGTCACTGACACCACCCTAGCTAGAAGGAAACGCAGGCCCTCCCTGAGGTCCTTCCTCCCGTTTTAGGTTCCTACCGGGGTGTGAGGCTCGCGAATTCACGTTATACACAAAGCTACGCCACACAGGCGGTGCTTTGATCATCACCACAAGACTTTGCTTTTCAACAGAAGCCCTGATCACTGCATCTTAGCATGCCACACAGAATAAATCCTATGTCAGACACACAGTCCATTTACAAGTCCGTTCTGGGTCTGAACGAAACCGGAGGCACTAAATACCTCGCAAACCCTTCGATCAACACGTACGTCTGAACGATCACCACTCATTATCCATATTTCGGGATGCCTCCCAATCAGGACCTCGGTTACCATCCAAACGAGGTGAAGATCTCCGGTCTTCGACCATCGTCTTCATCTTCGAATTTCAATCGTCGGTCGATTATTCGAAATGAGAATTAACTCGGCCTTTTCAAATAATTCACGTATATTTAGAATTTCAAATCGATTTATTTCAATAGTTAAATTATTCGACAACACCAATTGGGTTCTTTATATAGTTTTCACACCAAACACCTTCAACCATCAAACATCACATAAATCAAGCAAATTCAGTTTATTTCCATTCCATATCGCTTACGATATTTTATAACTATTTATCGCTATTTTTATTTATTTTAAAATAGCTAATATATTCAAAACGACGTTTCGGGCCATAACGCGGCCGTGGCGCTGTTTTTCTTCAGATTTGATTTACACATATCTGAAAATCTAACCGTTGGATCTTCACAAAATTTACATCATTAGAAAGGTCTTTTCAAAACGAACCCAACGGTTCCAGTTTCGGGAAAATCCGACGGTCGGATCTCCCGGTACAATCGTTTGAATTTTCGATTTCAAAATACGAACTGCAGCGTCGTTATTCGATTAAATATAATTTTATTTATATATATAAATAAATATAATCGTTTCTGGCGCTGTTTTTCTTCAGATTTGAATTAAACATTCCAGACAATCCAACCGTTGGATTTTTACAAGGTTGGTGCCGTTGGAAAGATTATTCCAAGGCGAACCCGACGGTTGAGGTTTCGGGAAAATCCAATGGTCGGATTTCCCGTACTAGTCGTTTGAAATTACGGTTTCGAAATACGAACTGCACGGCTTCGTTTCGTTTTAATTTTATTTATATTTATATAGTTATATAAATATAGTTCATTCAACGATTTCAATATCGTTTTTACTTCAAAAAATTTTCTAACTCCTTAAATTTTGGAAAAATTTCGCCATAACCTCCCCTGCACCGGGAGCGTCGGGAAATCGCAAATAGCGTCCCGGTCCTTCTAATCTCAAAAAGAAAAAGAAAAAGCCAAGCGGCTAGCCAACAGGCTCAAAATCATCACCCAAACAAATCAGTAAATGTGTACCTATTTGTCGGGCACAAATTTTATTCCTCTTCTCTAGCCCCTTTGCTATAACCTGTTCAATGAATATTGCATGTACATATATATACAGTTCATATCATTTTTCATTTTCTATTCAACTTCATATTCGATTTCTATTTGGTTTAAAAACACCATTCATTCTAATGTTACATAAATAGGTGCAAATCATTTCATTAGTTAATTAATGAATATTTCAACTCATCTATGTTTATTTTGAACAAGTGGCTATTTTTAACACTTCGCATTTTAACGATTGATGCATACAATAAAAATGTGATTTTTATTGTAAAATAATTCATTTCAAAACACTATTTTTCTATATAGTTCATATAGTCTATAAAAGGTGATTTTTATTATCAAACAATTTATTTCAAAATATGAATACCATTCAACACATGAATTTCTAAACAACGAATGAATATCAATTCAACACATGAATGTTTTCTATAGTTTCTATATATAGATAAAAATGTGATTTTTATTATCAAACGATTTATTTCAAAATATGAATACCATTCAACACATGAATTTCTAAACAACGGATGAATATCAATTCAACACATGAATGTTTTCAATAGTTTTTATATATAGATAAAAATGTGATTTTTATTATCGAACGATTTATTTCAAAATATGAATTCCATTCAACACATGAATTTCTAAACAACGAATGAATATCAATTCAACACATGAATGTTTTCTATATAAGGAATAAATATAGTTTAAGCATATGAAAATAATTCAACCACACAAATATTATTCAAAATTTCGGCAGCATAACGGCAGGGTAGTTACACCGGCACCGTCCCTAGTACGGCTCCTCGCTCTACCTTAAAACCTCGCGGTTTTTGACAATGGGAAACATGCATCTAGTTCGCACGCAGGCGGCATGTATATATATATTTCATTTCCACAAACTAATCCTATGTGGTTTCAACCAAATATTTCTCAACCACAAATGGGTATTTTTCAACCACAATCAACCAATATCAATCACAAACAATCCCAAACAATCATTCAATTTTCACCACAATTTCAACCAATAAATATCGTCCATGGTTTGTGGACGAGGGGGCGTATATATATATATATATAGATATATATTTATAGATAGCAATTCACTTTCATCTTCACGCATATATATATAAATTTTTAAATCAGAAATCTCACCACTAGCTATCCAACTGCACGACTCTTCCTAATAGAAATCTTCGCCTATTTGTCGCTTTCACCCGTATTCTCTGCATATGTAAAAATAGAATTTTTACCATGCTATTCAATATATAAAAATCGAATTTCGACTTCGCTATTCAATATATAAAAATATGATTTTTACTTTTGCTTTCACATATAAAAAATATGATTTTTGCTTTCACATATAAAAAATATGATTTTTGCTTTCACATATAAAAACATGATTTTTACTTTTGCTTTCACATATAAAAATATGTTTTCTATTTTTGCTTTCACATATAAAAATATGTTTTCTATTTTTGCTTTCACATATAAAAATATGTTTTCTTGCTTTCACATATAAAAAATATGTTTTCTATTTTATAAGTCATTTTTAAAATCAGTTTTTATATTCTTTAAAATTTCTTTAAAATCAAATCAGTTTTTATACTTTATAAAATTCAGTTTTATTTCTTTATATTTTAAAACAGTTTCAGTTTTAAACTTTATTTAATTTATTCAGTTTTTACTTTTTTTTTTATTCCTTTTCAAAATCAGTTTATACTTTAAAATAAATAAATCAGTTTATACCTTTAAAAATAAAATCAGTTTTGAATACTTTTTAAAAACTCAGTTTTTATTTTATAAAAATTTCTGTTTTGAATACTTTTTAAAAACTCAGTTTTTATTTTATAAAAATTTCTGTTTTGAATACTTTTTAAAAACTCAGTTTTTATTTTATAAAAATTTCTGTTTTTATCCTTGTAACAAATTCAGTTTTAATCTTTATAAAATCTGTTTTAATCTTTTTAAAATCTGTTCAAAATTCATAAAAAAAAAATAGTTTTGAATTCTAATAAGACAGTTTGAAATCAAAATAAAAAAACAGTCTTTAAACCTAATTAAAAACTCAGTATTTAAATTATTAAAATAAAATAACAAAATACTTACGGGGGGTTTCACCGATCGTCGGAGGTGGCAAGGCGGCAAACGGCAAGGCGGGGGGGATCTCGAACGGGGCTCGCGAATTCCTATCGCGGTGGCTTCTGGGGGCTCGTCTCTGCTTCGACGAACTGGGGGTCGCGATGCTCCTGGAGGCTCACGAATTGGCACGGAGGGTTCGGGTGTTCGATCGACGGAGGGGGATGGGGGACAGGCGGAGGCGGGCTGAGCTTGGTGGAGGCGACGAGGTGTTCTTCCGCCGTTCTTCTTTTTTTTTTTTTTTTTTTCTGTACTGAAATCGGTAATGAATTATAGGGGGGGGGGGGGCCAAGGTATCGGAGAAACTTTAGATATATTTTTTTTTTTTTATTATTTTATTATTTAATTTTGCAAATAGGTTGACTTTTACATACGACCTCGAAACGAGGCCCACCGTCTGTCGTCCATAGCGTTTTACCCCCATTCCGAACACAATGGGATATGTATCGCAAGCTGGTTTGATCGTTACAGCCAGTTTCCTTTTGAATTTTCTTTTAAATCATTATATTGAATTTTAAACGTACATTTCAAATTACCGGGGCCACATACTAACTAGAAAAATTCCAGAAAAATATTTTCTAGCTTCGTATTGACGATACGGTCCTAACAAAACTAGTTTCGTCGAATTCTGAGACCGTTTGCTAAATGGCCAATTTCCATTCGATTAAAATCAACAGAAACTGGTCAAACGCGTTTTCCTTTGCCACGCTCACATATTGATTCGAAAAATTATGAAATTTGAAATCTAGCAATAACTTGACACTGCGGATCCAACAAAAGTGGTTTCGTCGAAATCCGAGGTTATCAGCAAAATGTCCATTTTTAAGGGCCTGAATTCCATAGCGACTATTCAGAATTTTCAACTGGACATATCTTTTGATTCCCGCTATCAAACTTCGATTGGTCGGATTCGTTAGAAAGATATCATCAATTAGATTCCATTATTTTTGGTTTCACTAAAATCCAGATTGTTTTGCACCAGGTATATTCAATTGAAGTTTGAAATCGAATTATCGAACTACCGCGCCATTTTCAATTCTATATATAATTATAATTAATTATATTGGTTTTCAAATGTCGATTTCGACTCAGTTTTCATCGCCTTTATTTAAAATATTTATTTTAAATATTTAAAATCCATTATTTTAGCCAATTTAAAATTTTTAAATTGGTTCAGATTTTCTGGGTCGTTACAATGGATGATGGATGGTAGGATACGTTCTTCCTAACTTGGAGATTTCGGGGACGAAATCCTTTAAGGAGGGGAGAATGTAACAACCCATATTTTTGAATAACATGTTATAAAATAAATGGAGGCAGAATTAAACTGTAAACTCTGAATCAAGGGAAACGGGCTGTGCCATTGCGTTCGTCTTGGAAAAATACGCGAAATAGAGTCCGAGTTTTCGAAAATCGGAGTCCGTATGACCAAGATATGGCCTCGCGAAGTTTCACGAAAAATTCACAAATTAAAGTATACTTAATTAAGTGAAATGGGTTGCACAGAGAAATATATATATATATATATATATATTTGAAAATTAAATAAATAAATATGCAAAAATGTTCAAAACAGCGAATTGGGAGAGGGGAATAACCGAACCGGCCGATTTTTGAGGTCCACCCGAGCCTGCTGGGTCGACTAGGGGTTAATCCAGGGTGTTTGGCTGTCAACCCGTGGGCCGATTCGCTCAAATGCAGATTTTGCATTTGAATGGTTCTCATGGTTTAGCATTAATCTAAAGGCCCTAGATGGTTCCTACACTTGACTTCTTCCCCAAGACATGCTTTGATGGTTGGATTGAATCTAGGGTTAATCCTATGGCTAATACTATCCTAATCCTCTATAAAAAGACCCCAAACCTAGCCTAAATCACCATTATTCAATCCTACAACTAAACTATGTCAAATTTGTTCCTCTTATGGCCTCCACTCTCATGCTAAAATTTCTAAGTTAATTTCTATGAGAGATTTTGAGTTCATGCAAGTGTTTTCAAACTTGTATGAGTGTTCTTAGCTTGCATTCAAGTCAAGTTGCAACATTTCTATTTCAAAGCAAGGTTTTTTTTATTGAATTGGCTCAAGGGTTTTCATTTGGAGCTTGCATATTTGGGTTTTTGGTGCTTGCATAAGGGCTTCGTCTCAATCTTTATAATAAATATTTATTTGTGTCTTCATAGCATTGTAAGCCATTTTCTACTTTCTTTCTTTGAACTCTAAAGTTAAATGAATGATGCAAGTTTGGGGTTGATCATTATATGCAAGTTTGGTTGGTCATTGTATGCAAGTTTGGTTGATCATTATATGCAAGTTTGTATGATCATTATATGCAAGTTTGGATGATCATTATGCAAGTAGGTTTAATCATTATGTATGACACATGTTGCTATGTTATGCAAGTTTGGGTTGATCATGTTATCATGTTATGCAAGTTAAACTTGAGGTTTTGAGCATAAAGCTCCAAGCTTTATATTAAAGGTTGCATTTTGGCAACATGAAAGTTATCATATCCCTTATGATAACTTGCATGTGAGGCAAAATGCGAACTTCTAGCAACTTCTACATGTTATTTATCACCATGTATCACTCATATGCTAAGTTTGGTTTTATGCATGCTTTTGAAGCCTAATAATGCAATATGCAATTATATGAACATATGTACATTTCATATGCCACCATGTTAAACTTGTGGCTTCAACACCTTTATGTCATGGTTATGCCAAGTTCCCTATTTTATCCTTTATGCGTTGTTGCGATTATGTAAACGATGGGATTACGTTGGGGTTGGGTAACATAATGACATGAACATGATTTTTGTAACATGACGTGATATGTTAACTTGTAATTATGTTTTGGAAACATAATGGACATGACACTTAGAAAATATGAGTGTGGCCAACTCGAGGTTGGGTTGAGTTTGTAGCATAAATCTACCCGGACCCGCCTGGCTTAACTAGTGGCTACAAACAATAGGACCCAATGTGAGAAGTTGGTCATGTTGTGCTCAAACCCGAGGTTAGACCTAGTTGTGGTGTAAAGCTACCCGGACCCGCCCGGCTTAACTAGTAACCACAACAAAGTCTAGTGTGAGAGGTTAAAGCGCATTAAGTTAATTAATGCCTCCTGATTAGGGTTAAGTCATGGTCCACTTAATACTTAACCAATTTGGGCTTAATGGATTAATCGAGGTTAAGTCAGGAGCCTTGGGTACTCTTAACCGATTTAATCCACGTTTGGATCGGGTTAACCACATTTAACCCGTTAAGAAACCCTAGTTGCGTGGTCCTTTTCAGCAGTAACCTTCTAGATGTATCATAAGACCCTAGGACTAGGCTAGGGTGGGGCACGATTATTGGGCTGATTGTAAGAGACCAAAAGAGACGGCTGAATGATGGCCCGGTTGTTCAGGCGGACCATGGTCGTGCACATCAAGTCCAGAGTTGAACACGGGCAACGGTAGGTTTGGACTGTGCATCATGGTATGGTGTTAGACGGTTACACCGTAGGGCCAGATACACCCTAGGGTGGACCCTGCACAGTCAACTACATTACATGATTAAGCCGCATGACACCGTAACTGGACGAGTTAGGCTTATAGGGAGCCGATCGACTAGACTGTGTAGTTGGACCTTGATTTAGGTCACCTCATTATATTGGGCCAAGCTTGGGCCAAGGGATCAACTCTTGTTTTTACTTGACATGTTAGAATGCTAGTACACCCGTGGTGCAAAACTTAACCTTGATTTTGCGATGACACCTTTATCTATCTTGTTAGTTAATCACCATGCCAGTATGTTGTTATCCTTATGTTCATCTCAGCTTCTCATGCCAGTTAACTTTACTAGTTCATAGACAGATAGTAGTAGGGCTTACCAGTCTTTTTGACTGACCCATTTTCTTTCGCCTCTTGTCTTCCGTTTCCCCCCTCAGGTCCTCAGGGTGGGAACATTGGAGCTTAGCTTGGATCTTTCTAGCTTGCTTACTGGATTTGCTCATGTACGGGTTTGGACATTGAGCTAGCTATGGTTTATCACTTCACTTTGGGGATAGTACTTTATGTATTTCTGTTTTTCAGTTTATGCTTTTATCTGGACTTTGTTTGTTGGAAAATAATGACTAAGTACTTTATTGTAACTTAACTGTGGTTTTGGAAATGCAAGTTTTATCCGCTGCTTTACTACTCTGTTTTACTTATATGTTCTGTCTTGTGATATCTGCATGCATGTTTACCTTGTTTAAACGCCCCTCCAAAGCTAGTGTCCTTGCAAGAGTGGCACTGGCGGAGGTGGGGTGTTACAACAACCCAAACTATTTTGTCAAAATTTTTATAATTTCAAGTTCTTAAAAGTTAACAAATAGGTTAGACTCAAAGTGGGTCTTCGACTCAACTAGGCTTTCCTAGACACTCCCTTGAAGTTAATTCTCTCAACTGTATATTCCTAATCCATTTTTCACTTTTTAACCTTTCTCTAATTTATAAGGTTTCACTACCAAACCCACTAATCTGAAATACTAACATTTCAGTGGTTAACATATAGGATACATCCTCCTTTTATACCAACTATTTTTGTACACTTTTCACCCAACTTTCCTAAGGGTCTTAAATTTCTATATTCATTTTTTTAGTGTACAAAACTAATATCCCAACTCTTTCCATATTTTACTCTTTCTATTTCATGGGCTCCTTTATGGATTTAGATTTATATATATAATACATTTATATTTTTGAAAATACAAATATGTTCACTCACTATCTATATAGGAATCCTAAACCTAAGCTCTGATACCAGAAGTAACAACCCGTGTTCCTATAGACCGAATTTTTTTTCCAAAAATCCCAATCCATCGAAACCCGAGTTGGTTTGCTCTAATATCTTGCAGAAAAGATAGAGACATGAAACATAACAGAGTTCGGAAAACATATCACAACGGAAGGAATAAATAAAATGTAATTAAAATATAGCTTTACCTTAATAACAATACTGCTACACCAGTATCCAAGGCTATATCATCTCTATCCTGTACCTAACCTGTGAATGTTGTGAGGAGGGGGTCAGAACATAAGTTCTGTGTGACTGGATTTAGAATAAACTTCTGAATAATCCTACATATACCGTTCTTTTATATTCTCTTAGTTTACTAGGTTATTTGTGATATTAGCACTCTAGGCTTACACACACATCGCACCCATCTACTCACTAGTAGGTTAACCTAATATAATGTATATGTAGCTACCCCCTACTCGCACAGTCTCTTCTGTAAGTATGCAGTCCCTTACTCAATGTTCGTACAAATTTCCACATGCGTATATGTATATCAACGCTACGTCTTCGTATCACTGTACTACGTAAGCGTTTGGACTATCACCCTAGATCCCACTAGGTTCTGTTATCGAATATTACCTTGATCCCACTAGGTTATTACATATTGCCCTCTAGTCTATGATACACCACCCAGAGCGACATGAGTGTACCTAGACTTTCCCACGTACGTATCGTCAATCGTTCTCGATGTCTATTACACATGTTCTCTATATGTGCGCCCGAGCCCCGTGGCAGGGCTAATCAAGAAACACGGAAGTCGCTCAGGAGCTTTCAGATATTTGCCGATTGCAAATGCTAAGGTCTGCTTTTACAGTGGCTATATTCCTACTAGACCCCTCCCTCAACTAATGAAAGGAGCCCAATAATATCAAGAATGAGAACTTAACCCCTGCCCCCTGTGCCCTTCAAACCTATGGGCCAACCTCACCCATAACTAGATAGCAAGGTATATGGTCTTTTGGAGTTCTCCGCCTTTCCGCTTTACGTACTGACCGAAGGTGGTAGGTAGACGACGAGTTGCTATCACAGGGTACTAATTGGTCTCGCTGAATCACGCTGGTCCATCTTAGTCTTTTGATTGCCCCTTATAATTGCAATCAAGGTATAATCGTTAGTTCACCTACGCAGACCTAACCTCTATGAGCACAGGTGGATCACCTTCCACTCACAGAGGAATACCAAGAGTACCCTACGTCCCCAGAAGCCGCGTGCTTCTTATCCCAGTCTGTTGGAGCCTATAAGAATATCTAGATGGACATGCATTCCTCTTTGTGTCTTTTGACATCCCGATGATCTACCCGTTATGGTTATTCATCCTCTAACGTATGGAATGGTCCAAGCGCCTCATTCTTATGTTTTATTAGAACTATGTCTAATTGTCCAACTATGCGCTTGTTCTGCTTCATCAGGTTTCTTTATAACTTGGTTTTCCTTATTCATATTGTCTTTCGATTCTAATTACCAAGTTTCTCTTGATTATTAATGTTTCATATATGACTCATTACTTGTAAGTTTTCTTAATAAGCTTTATACTCCTTATCCATCTTAACTTACTTCTTATATAAGTTTTTCCTTATATCTTCTTATTCAGTTATACTTCCATCTGTTGATGTTGCCACAATCCATCGTTGTTTACTTTGTTTTCTTAACTAAGTCTTATTGATTAGATTCCTTATCTAAGGCTTATTACTTAGTTCTCTTTATCGTTATTTACTTAGTTCTCTTAACTAAGGTTTTCAAATCATAACTCATGTTATCTTTACCAACAGATTACTCATTGTCGCTTTGCAGTTTATATTCAACTTATTTTATAATACAAGTTGTCCCATTCTCTAGTCTTATTAACATCTTCCCTTGTCCCTAGGACAAGTCTACCTATTATATGACTTTTATTTTTTCCCAATATGTGTTTATAATAGGTTGTTATCATTCCCCATTATTATGTTGGTTAAGTTTGTCCATATACCCAAGTTGACTTAACCCTATCCTTTTATTCAATCAAACCCACTTAACCCCTTCTTCTTATTATGCTCATACGACTACTCGTGTATTATCTTGGTTAAATGTTACATTTGATTCTTATATAAACATATTTATTTATATGTTTACATACTCGACCTCCCACATTAGACTAACCTTTTGCGGATGCTAGATATGCCGTGTGGTTCCGGGCAGACTTCTATCGCAATTGCAATCTAACCTCGTGTCTAGGCATTATGTAAATATGTCCATAACCTCTCATATTAGACACGTTACTTGTGGTTGCTGGTTATGCCGGGCGGTTCGGGGCAGACTTCCACCGCAAGTTTATTCTAACCTCGTGTTTTTGGCATGTTCATCTTTTAAACGGATTGTACATTTACGATTCGTGTCCCAAATTTTGTTTAATATATCAATTACCAAAATTTATGAAAATATTCATGTCTCTAATTTCAGGTTTATAAGTTAGGTTCCATAATTACCTAAGATAAATTTTACGCCAACCTATATAATTTTAATTAGGTTTCTAATTTGCCCATTCCTTTATCAAATTAAGATTTATAACTTTAAATCCGTTTTCCAAATCCCCAATTCAAACTTATATTTTAGAACATCAAACCCATAATATTAGATCCGCAATGAATCACCATTTCCTAAATCCCATTCCATATCCAATGATTTCATTTCACACATATTCCTGTTAAAGTCTTAGATCGAAATTCATAATTATGCGCTATTTAGCATAGATTCTCGTTCCCAAGTTATACTCAAAGATTCATTATGAATTACGCTCCAAAGTTCCCAATTACAAATTATACCTCAACAATTTCCCAATGTTATTCCAAATTACATTAATATCATTCGCAACGAAATCTGAACTAGGCTCGAAGGTAGCCTAGGCTTGAACAAATAAAAAGGAATTGGAAAGAGGAAGAAGAAGAATAAATATACAACAAGCATTATGAGACGACCCCAAACCCCGTACTGACGGTGGCAAGGGTAATCCTTGGAATATAACACAGAAACAGATAATAGCAGAACAGAATTAAATAAGTACATCAGATAATTAACAATAGAATATACTGGATAAAAGTAATCATCAGAGTTACACAGTATACAGGATCTTACTTAGTACAAATACAGTTCAGCTATACATAAATGTCTACAGCGGAAAACAAACAAAATATGTACAATAGGAGCTGAACAGCATAAAAAGAGATAAATGATAGAATCCATCTTCAGCTCCAGCAATCCAGAGAAAGCCAGCTAAACCTGAATACAAGGCTGCCCGTGTAGAAAAAGGGGCACCCGAGTTTGAAAGTGAGACAAACTACGAGTCAGTCATGGGACTGGTATGAGAAATCTACTCAACACATTTAATATATGGCAAATCACAGGACCACGCCACTTTCATGGAACGGGTTTACTCCATTGGATTGCCAGTGCTTTAAAACAAATCATTCTTTTAAACATTGCTATGCTTTTTATAAAAGTGAAGCCATTATAAGACTCAGTTCCCATCACACAATGCAACGCAAACCGGAGGATAGAGTTTTTACCTTATAACGGCCAAAGTATGCTTGATACGAATAAAACAAAAGCAATTAGTATTATTACTAGTGTTTACATGTTTCAAAAAAACAATTTTGAATCATAACTATCAATCATAGACGGCATGGGTACCATATATCATGTCGCCATATATATATACAATCAAAACCGCACAGTCACGTATTTGGAAATTGGGTTTCCGTCATGAACCAAGGCAAAAGATAATCCTTACCGAATTCGTGACTCTCTAGCCCGAGCCACAGGCAAGTACTCAGTCAAGCCTTTGGATCGTCAGGGCTGGTCCACCGATGTGGATTAAAATGCCTGAACAATACGTTTCCCCGCCCTTTGGGGCGTAAATGAGCCAACAAATTACTCCATCGGACCCGGATCGTCCGATCTAACTGAGGCGCCTCGGAACAGCAACAACCACACAGGTGAAAAGTGTGTAAATGTCAGGGCTGGTAGGTCACTGACACCAACCTAGCTAGAAAGAAACGCATGCCCTCCCTGAGGTCCTTCTCCCGTTTCTGGTTCATACCGGGGTGTGAGGCTCGCGAATTCACGTTATACACAAAGCTGCGCCACACAGGCGGTGCTTTGATCATCACCACAAGACTTTGCTTTTCAGCAGAAGCCCTGATCACTGCATCTTAGCATGCCACACAGGCAATTCATGCCATGCGGCTGATGTCCATCGATATACAACCTCTGAGCTCGTGCCTTTCAGAGAAGGGCGTTAAGCAAAAGAATAAATTCTCCACCGCCAAACAGATGTATATTTAATAGAGATCAATCAACACAGAATAAAATCCAATGTCAGAAACACAGTCCATTTACAAGTCCATTTTGGGTCTGAACGAAACCGGAGGCACTAAATACCTCGCAAACCCTTCGATCACCACGTACGTCTAGACGATCACCACTCATTATCCATATTTCGGGATGCCTCCCAATCAGGACCTCGGTTACCATCTTAACGCGGTGAAGATCTCCGGTCTTCGACCATCGTCTTCATCTTCGATTTCTTATCGTTGATTCAGTTATTCAGAATGGGAAAAACCCGGTCTTTCTGAGCAACTCGCGTATATAATAAACAAGTGCAACACTAACATATACACACATAATTTCAATTCATTAGTCACTAACCGTCAATCAGTAAGAGAACGATTTCCCAAATATTGACCCCGAAGGCCGAAACCAACATCAGATCAACACCCGGGAAACCATTCGACTTAGCCAACCTTCAGTTAATTTCTAAATCACATCCATATCGTTTATAATATTTTATAACGATTTATTGCTATTTTTATTTATTTTAAAATAGCCAATTTATTCAAAACGACGCTTCGGGCCATAACGCGGCCGTGGCGCTGTTTTTCTTCAGATTTGATTTACACATATCTGAAAATCTAACCGTTGGATCTTCACAAAATTTACATCATTAGAAAGATCTTTTCAAAACGAATCCAACGGTTCCAGTTTCGGGAAAATCCGATGGTCGGATCTCCCGGTACAATCGTTTGAAGTTTCGATTTCAAAATACGAACTGCAGCATCGTTATTCGATTAAATATAATTATATTTATATATATATATATATATATAATCGATTCTGGCGCTGTTTTTCTTTAGATTTGAATTAAACATTCCAGACAATCCATCCGTTGGATTTTTACAAAGTTGGTGCCGTTGGAAAGGTTTTTCCAAAGCGAACCCAACGGTTGCGATTTCAGGAAAATCCGATGGTCAGATCTCCCGCTATAATCGTTTGAAATCACGGTTTCAAAATGCGAACTGCACGGCCACGTTTCGTTTTAATTTTATTTATATTTATATAATTATATAAATATAGTTCATTCAAAAATTCCTATATTATTTCCACTTCTAATATTTCACTAACGCCTTTAAATTTTGGAAAATTTCGCCATAACCTCCTTTGTACGGGAGGGCTGGGAAAATTCCCAAATAGCCACACGGGCATCTCATGTCAAAAAGAAAAAGAAAAAGCCAAGCGGCTAGCCAACAGGCTCATAAAATCATCACCCAAACAAAACAGTAAATGTGTACCTATTTGTCGGGCACAAAATTTTATTCCTCTTCTCTAGCCCCTTTGCTATAACCTGTTCAAATAAATATGCATGTACAGATATACAGTTCTTATCACTTATCATTTTCCATTCAACTTCATATTTGATTCCATTTGGTTTAAAAACACCTTTCATTCTAATGTTGCATGCATAGGCAAAAATCATATCATTAGCTAATTAATGAATATTTCAACTCATGCGTATTTATTTGAACGAGTGGCTATTTTTAACTCTTCACATTTCAACAATTCAGGTATATAATAAGAATGTGATTTTTATTGTAAAACAATTCATTTCAAACCACTATTATTTTATATAATTTATATAGGTGATAAAAATAGGATTTTTATTGTAAAACAATTTATTTCAAAACAGGATTATTTTATACATTTCATATTGATGTAAAAAATGGGATTTTTATTATAAAACAATTTCTTTCAAAATATGAATACCGTTCACCACATGAATTTCAATTCAACGAATGAATATTGATTCAAAACATGAAGGTTTTCTATAGTTTATATATATATATATATATATATATATAGATAAAAATGTGATTTTTATATTTAAAACACGAATACCATTCAACACATGAATTTCAATTCATCGAATGAATATCTATTCAACACATGAAGGTTTTCTATAGTTTATATATATATAGATAAAAATGTGATTTTTATATTTAAAACACGAATACCGTTCAACACATGAATTTCAATTCAACGAATGAATATCGATTCAACACATGAAGGTTTTCTATTCAACGAATAAATATAGATAAAAATGTGATTTTTATATTTAAAACACGAATACCATTCAACAGATGAATTTCAATTCAACGAATGAATATCGATTCAACACATGAAGGTTTTCTATTCAACAAATAAATATAGTTTCAGCAAATGAAAATAATTCAAACACATTAACATTATTCAAAATTTCGGCAGCTTAACGGCAGGGTAGTTAAACTGGGACCGTCCCTAGTACGGCTCCTCGCTCTACCTTAAAACCTCGCGGTTTTTGACAATGGGGATCATGCATCTAGTTCGCACGCAGGCGGCATGTATATATTTATTTCATTTCCACAAACTAATCCTATGTGGTTTCAACCAAATATTTCTCAACCACAAACGGGTATTTTTCAACCACAATCAATCAATATCAACCACAAACAATCCCAAACAACCATTCGCTATCAATCAATTTTCACACCAATCACAACCAGTAAATATCGTCCATGGTTTGTGGACGAGGGGCGTGTATATATATATATATATATATATATATATATATATAGCAATTCACTTCTATTTCAACACATATATAACTTATACATTGAACATACAACTTATACAATGCTTATACATGAGGTGTACAACGCTTATATAACTCATACATCGACTATATAATTTATACATCATTGTTTTCCATATCGTTTATAAATTAGAAATCTCACATTGGGTTCCACTCCACCAAAAATAGCAGAAGGCTCAGAAAAATATGCGGTCTCTTCTCAATTGCAGAAGACGTCCTCACGGTCCTGGTGTTTCCTGTTTCATCGAATTTCGTCAACACAGCAAAAAGATATGCTTTTTCAAAGTTTGCAACGGTTTAAAGGTGTTAAAACTGTTGAAAATAAATCTGGCCGTACCTTCAATAAAACGTTCGAAACTAGGTTTGAATTTTTCGATCAATCCGTGCAATGGTTCGACGATCGGGTTGCGCAGGGTCGAAGGCCTACGTGAGGCGCACGTGCGCCAGGGAGGAGGGCCAACTCGGTGGGCCCCAGCGGTCATGGCGGCGGTTTCAACGTCGAAACTTCACGGAGGTGATTCGGCCGATTTACACAACTATAATTGCTGCTCCTTATATGGATTTGAAGAGGAGATCGAGAGCTTAGAAATGGATCCAACCGCGCTCGATTTCGTTAAGAAACGAAGGAGAAATCAAGCCGGGAAGATCTGGACCTTTTCCGCCGTGCGCGACTTCGGGGAGAGAGAGTGTCCGCCTTTTTCCTTTTTTTATTTATTTAAATTCTGATTGGTCGGTAGATTTTATAAGGGGTTTTCTGAAACGACCACCAATCTAAACCCAACGACTGTCGTCCCAAGTGTTTTACCCCCATTTCAAACACAATGGGATATGTTTCGAAGGCCCATTCGAATGTTTCAGTCAGTTTTCCTTCAAATTAAAATATAAAACATTCAATATTTAATTTGAACATACATTTTAATTTGCCAGCGCCACAAACTGATTCGAAAAATTCCAGAAAAATAAATCTAGCTATGTTTTGACGATACGGTCCCAACAAAACTTGTTTCGTCGAATTCTGAGACCATTTGCAAAAAAGTCCATTTTTGGTCGATCCAATTTAACTATAAATGACCAAAACACGTTTTCCTTTGCCACGCTCACATACTAGCTTCAAAAATTATGAAATTTGAAACCTAGCAATAACTCCACATATCGGATCCAACAAAAGTGGTTTCGTCGAATTCTGAGGTCGTATGCAAAATGGGCAATTTCACGGGCTATATAAATTCCATAGCGACCTTTCTGAAAATTCATTTGACCATAACTTTTGCTTTCCGTTATGAAAATTCGATTTTTCAGATTCGTTAGAAAGGTATTCACTAACAGATTTAAATATTTTTGGTTTAACTTAAATCCGTTTTGTTTTGCACCCGGTACAGTCCGACAAAGTTTGAATTCAATTTTAGAAACTACAGCGCCATTTCAGGCCTTGTTTATAATTATAATTAATTATATTCATTTTCAAACGTCGATTCAAACTCAGTTTTCATCGCCATTATTTAAAATATTTATTTTAAATATTTAAAATCCATTATTTTAGCCAATTTAAAAATTTTAAATTGGTTCAGATTTTCTGGGTCGTTACACATTATAATTATTACAACATGAATTTTTAAATTATATCTTTAACTAGGGAATGACGAACATTATTCATACTATAATACAAAAAGTGTATTGTAAACCCACTCACCTTGCCAGGATTAGAAAAGAGATAAATCATTGTTGTAACACTTTGATGTTGATTAACCTTGTAAATTGATTGTTGATGAAGAACTTGTCTCTAAAATTCTCTACTTTAATTTATGTTGAAGGTGGAGGCTAGGTTAGTTGAGAATTTAGCAGCATGGAGGCTAGGGTTAAAGAGACAGATGAGATTAGGGTTAGGTTTGATATTTATTTATAGATGTAGTAGGTGAATTATGGCCTTAGGATTAAAATAGAATCCATCTAAACCTTACACCTCGCTAAAAAAAAGGTTATAGAGTAGACTAAACCAACCCAGGTGCGTTGCACCCATACGCACGCTTGGACACTGATGGTGTTGACACCTTCCTATATGCGGTTTCTTTTCTTTTTGTACCAGCAAAATCTTAAACGCTCCTTAATATATGCAAAGCACGTTTCTTTTCCATTAATGCATCCTTCGCTGTGTCATTATTTTATATACAATATGAATTGTATTAATTCTTTTGACATCAGCTTGCTTTAATTGAATCAATTTATGTTTATTTTCCAACTTCGTTCTATGCATTAAATTTTCTCATGTGACATTATTTCTTTGTTGCATATATTTCTAATATTCTTATTTAAATGTGTTAATGTCTTCATGTTTCATGCACTTGATATGTTGCTTCTTTTTGACGCATTAAATTGCTTGATCCCTCTTTTTTTCTATGCATGCTTTAATTGCATATTTGACATGTTTGCATTCTATTCTTTTTCTTTTATTTGCATGACATTAATTCGTTTTTATTTAGGTTCATGCATCTACACATTTCTATCATTTTTATTTAGGTTTATGCATCTACACATTCCTATTACTTTTTAGTGCATGTATTATCTTCGTATAAAATTTTGAATTTCAAATAACATATATACACATATGCCCTTCTCATTTATTGTTGCATGCAATTTTATTAATTCACCTTTTTACCATTTACATTAATTACATTAACATTTCTCTTTTTTAATTGATTTCTCTATCATAATTATATGCATGTGCTTCCTTTTCCTTTTTAACATTATTACATGCGCAATTGTAGTGCATACTTTTTTTTCCTTACATTAACTTCTTTTTAATTTATATGTTTATATATATATATACACACATATATATATATATATATATTGCATGCAATTCATTTTCCTTTATTTCAATCCACTTATTTATTATTTTTAATTTTTTTAATTTTCCTTTAAATATATCTATGCATATAATATATACATATATGCATATTTTTAATTGTCACTAAAAATGCGGGGTGTTAAAATTATTTAATGATGAGTATTATACGTATTTGAAATTGGAGAGTTTCAAACATGCGGCAGTGTTTTACCTGATTACTTGAGCACCAAGAAGCCTACTTATTCAATGCAAACATCAAAGTTTTGCTTATATTTTGAAACTTTCTAGATCTTATTGGCGCGGATCCAGTGTCCAAACAGTAATATGCAAATGATGAGTGTTATAGATGATTTAAAATGTAGAATAGAAAACATGGGGCAGTGTTTTACCTGATTACTAAGTCACTGAGCAACCTGCCCAGTCAATATGAAAATATGAATATTCTACTAATATTTAAAAACTTTTTCGTCTTATTCACACAAATTCTACTCCCAAAATCGAAACGTGTTTTTAAAAACACTATTATTTAATGATGAGTATTATATGTATTTGAAATGGTAGAGTTTCAAACATGCGACAGTGTTTTACCTGATTACTTGAGCACCTAGAAACCTACTTATTCGATGCAAACATCAAAGTTTCACTTATGTTTTGAAACTTTCTTGATCTTATTGGCGCGGATCAAGGGTACAAACGGTAATATCCAAATGATGAGTGTTATAAATGCTTTAAAATGTAGAATAGCAAACATGCGTCAGTGTTTTACCTGATTACTTAGTCACTGAGCAACCTGCTCAGTCAATATGAAAATAGGAATATTCTACTAATATTTAAAAACTTATTCGTCTTATTCGCATAAATTCTACTCCCAAAGTCAAAACGTGTATTTAAAAACACTATTATTTAATGATGAGTATTATATGTATTTCAAATGGTATAGTTTCAAACATGCGGCAGTGTTTTGCCTGATTACTTGAGCACCAAGAAACATACTTATTCGATGCAAACATCAAAGTTTCACTTAAATTTTGAAACTTTCTTGATATTATTGGCGCGGATCCATAGTCCAAACGGTAATATCCAAATGATGAGTGTTGTAGATGCTTTAAAATGTCGAATAGCAAACATGTGGCAGTGTTTTACCTAATTACTTAGTCACTAAGCAACCTGCTCAACCAATATGAAAATATGATATTCTACTAATATTTGAAAACTTTTTCGTCTTATTCACACAAATTCTACTCCTAAAGTCGAAACGTGTTTTTAAAAACACAATTACTTAATGATGAGTATTATATGTATTTGAAATGGTAGAGTTTCAAACATGCGTGTAACACCCCACCTCCGCTTGGGTCACTCACAAAGGGAATGCACTAGCTTTGGTGGAGCATTATCTAGGTAAACATACAAAGAAATATTACAAGATAGAACATATAAAACAGTGGAAGAAAAACAAAATTTCATTTATTTAAAATCTAGTAAGGTTTAAAGCCTTTTACCTCAAAATGCCATTAAATCCATTACATCGAAATCTGTCTTGCAATAGTAAAGAAACATAAAACCATAGTCATAAATCATTCCCCAAGTAAAATAGTAAAGCAGCCATAGCCAAGAAAGGTCCAAGCCATATATGATGATCTTGAAGCAGAAAGATGTCCAAACTAAGTAGTAGTTTTTCCTCCCTGAGAACCTGTGGGGGGGAATGGAAGAAAAAGAGGCGAAACAAAATTGGGTCAGTCATACAGACTAGTAAGTCCTAGTGACTTTCAGCATAGAAATAAGTAAAGATAACATGACATATATAAACTGAAAGTAAACATAAGGACGATGACAAGATAGGCAGGTTAAACTAAGATAACAAGATAAACTACGCTAAAGCATCGCATGTTCAACATTCTCTGCACCGGTACTAGTCTAACAGAATTAGGTGTTATACTAATGTCTAAACGGAAACAGAAACAGGGTGATCTTTACAGAAATAGTAATGGGATTTTACCTCACTAACAGGAATAGAAACGGAAATGGGCCTTTACCAGCTGTACTAGTATCCCAACCCGTGTTATGTATTAACTATGAAATGATCCCTTGCCCAATATCATGAAATGGCCCATTACTTGGTCCCACGAAACGATCTATTAATCGATCGGCTCCCTACAAGTTCTAGCTCTTCATGTGTCTGTGTCATACGGCCATATCACGAATGTAGTCACCTGTGCTAGGTCCACCATAGGGTGTATCAAGCCCTAGGGTGCCAACCACCGACACGAATCAAGCACGCACAGTGTAAGCCTACTGGTGCCCAATGCCTGCTTTTTCAACTCCGGACTACGTGCACAACCATAGTCCACCTGAACCAACAATGGCGCACCAACTCAGCCGTCGTTCTGGTCGCTTACAATCATCCCAGTAATTGTGCCCTACCCTGCCTAGTTCCAGGGTACCATGATATATCTAGTGGGTTACTGCTGAAAAGGACCGCGTAACTAGGGTTTCCGTCCAGTAGGTTATGTGTTATCATTTAAATTCGAGACTTAACCTCATCAGTCTAGCATGTCAAGTTGGTTAAGTGTGGTCATTCAAGTTCATGACTTAACCCGTCCACGTGTCATGTCAAATTGGCTAAGTGTTGTCGTTCATGTTCATGACTTAGCCCTACGAATCATGTGTCAAGTTGGTTAAGTATGTTCAAGCGGTTCATGACTTAACCCTACCAAATCATCGTGTCAAATTGATTAAGTATGTTCAAGCGGTTCATGACTTAACCCTATCAAGTTATCTTGTCAAATTGGTTAAGTATATTCAAGCGGTTTATGACTTAAACCTACCAAGTCGTCGTGTCAAACTGGTTAAGTATATTCAAGCGGTTCATGACTTAACCCTATCAAGTCATCGTGTCAAATTGGTTAAGTATATTCAAGCGGTTCATGACTTAACCCTACTAAATAATCGTGTCAAATTGGTTAAGTATATTCAAGCGGTTCATGAGGTAACCCTATCAAGTCATCGTGTCAAATTGGTTAAGTATATTCAAGCGGTTCATGACTTAACCCTACCAAATCATCGTGTCAAATTGGTCAAGTATATTCAAGTGGTTCATGACTTAACCTTATCAAGTCATCGTGTCAAATTGGTTAAGTATATTCAAGCGGTTCATGACTTAACCCTACCAAATCATTGTGTCAAATTGGTTTAGTATATTCAAGCGGTTCATGACTTAACCCTATCAAATCATCGTGTCAAATTAGTTAAGTATATTCATGCGGTTCATGACTTAACCCTATCAAATCATCGTGTCAAATTGGTTAAGTATATTCAAGCGGTTCATGACTTAACCCTATCAAATGACATTAAATAAATTAATGCACCCGAACCTCTCACATTACACCTGTTGTTGTGATCACTGGTTATGCCGGGCAGTTCTGTGCAGGTTTATACCACAACTCAGTCTAACCTCGGGTTTTAAGCGCGATATGACCAACTACTCTCATTGGATCTTATTGTTTGCAGTCATTGGATTTGTCGGGTGGTTCCGGGCAGAATTACACTGCAAACTCAACCCAACCTCGAGTTGGCCATTTTCAAGTTCATTCTAAGTGTCATGTCCATGTTCAAGTTTCATGTCAAGTTCGTGTTAAGTTTCAGGTTTCAACTTATGCCTATTATCACGTTCATGATTCATATTCATAACCAATTCATGTTTCAATTTCATAAGCATGTTTACGTGCCTTCTAGATGTCAAATATCAACTATCAAGTCATAGTCAATTTTGTGTTAAAGTTATTCCCATCGTATCAATTTCGTGCTATTTGTCGCGTTCCATAATTACCTAAAAACATGGTTTGACCAACAGATTCTATTTTCTCTAATTACGTTCCAAGCTCACAATTCACGATCATGTCAATTATCAAGTTTACAATCGCTTTCGTGTTCAAGTTATGCCAATTCATGTCCAAGCTAATTCATGTCAATTACCGATTCATGTCTAAGTGAATCTTCATGTTTTGTCCAATATCACCAAATCGTATTCCCACCGTGCGCGTATCGAGATTAATTCAAAAAGGGATAAACAAGGAAATCATGAAAAAGATGGGCATGTGAATTGGCATGAGATTATAATCCAAATCATATGTTCAACAGAATTGGTGTATAATAGTTTAACACATCATAGGCATGTGAATAGGATTTAGAACAACAATATGAAAACCAAGGTTTAGGAACATAGGTAGACTTGCATTAATCCAAATTCTAGATTCAAGAGAGAATAGGGTGAAAATGTCTTATCATCAAGTCAAAGTCCAAGAATTCATATTACAATCTAGCGTTTGAATAATAAACTTGGTCCAACAACATGAATGGGCATGATTCAATCGATAAGAAATAACCCAAAATCCTAGATTCAAGAAGAAACAAGAACAGATCTAAATAGATAATCAAGCTTAGTTCCAATTTCATTTTATTCCATGTCCATTTTAAATTTATTAAATCTCAAAGTAACTAGAACTTAAAGTGCATAGATCGAGAATTAGAGAGCAGAGATTTGATTCTAGAAACAGTTGTTACAGTTGTTGAATCTTTATTTGTTTAGTCTAGTTCTAGTAGAAAACCCCCAATTTGCAATTCCTAGATGTTGTCTTAACGACGAAGAAGTAGTCTCTTTTAATTTTAATATTATCATTTTGATTTTCACAGAGGTAGCATAAGGACAAAATGAAATGGTGTAGAGAGAATGAGGCTAGGGGGCTGTTTATACAGGTTTAGAGTCGTGAATCTGGACTGAAAACGTGTTCAAAAACATCAGAATGAATCCAGGCTGAAAACCAGGTTTCGGCACCAGGTCGACCATAGGGTCGACCTGGTCCCTGGGAGGTCGACCACAGTGTCGACCCCCAGGTCGACCTGGTCCTGGGCGGGAAAATTCCTGCCCAGTCTGCCCTCGGGTTTGAATTCGAATTTCGAATTCGAATTTCGAGCTGTTTTTTATTCTGAAAATTCCTCAAAGTTCGTAGGGTCATAACTTGGTCATTCGTACTCCGTTTTTCGAAAACTCGGACTCGTTTTCAAGTAGAATTTCGAGACGAATGCAATGTTGCAACCCGTTTCCCTTGATTCTTATTTTAAAATTTAGTTCTGCCTTGATTTGTGGTTTTAATATGTTATTAAAATACGGGTTGTTACATTCTCCCCTCCTTAAAGGATTTCGTCCCCGAAATCTTCAAGTTAAGAAGAATGTGTCCTACCATCCAACATCCATCTACTCAAAACATCGTCCAAAATAAACCATTGTCCTTAAAAGATTTCTAATGTTGTATGTACATATGCAGAAAGTGTGTGTATATTTACTTATCTAATGAAAAAGATCAGGCGGTTACTGATTCTGTAGACCTCCTTAATGCCAAATATGCTAGTGCGATGAGTCCAACATGTATGCAAATTCCTATTACATTGCAGAATTTCTACATGAGTGCCCAAACATTCATTCATATGCAACATCCAAATGATAGCATATCAAGTTTCCATCCATGTACAAGTATAAACACTCATGCATACGCAATATGAAAATGTGACTGAGCCGATCTAGTGCCTAATGTGTGTTATGCAACCACGAGCAACCACTTGCAACCACTTGCACCCATTTGCAAACATCAACCATAACATGTTTCAACTATATGTTTACATCCATAGGGTTCTACCTAAGGTTCTCAAGATAGGATCGAGAAGATAGAAGCAAGTAAAAACTTTGTGCCCATTAGGAAATTTCAAAACTGGAAATCTACGTCATACATATACTGATTAGGAGAAGAACTCCTTAAGCATTATCCCCGAAGACCGAAATCAACATCAGACTGACACCCAAAGAATTACTCAACCCAACCAATATATATATGTTTCTAGGAAACTGAGCATGATGTACTCCTTTTAGGTCACAAGAAATCCCTTTCTAAAACTAACCCATATCCTATAAAACCCAAAAAGTTTAGTCAACCCAACGAACATCCTCAAGCCCCAACATGTTCTACTAACAGATGAGTCATACTCCCTATGGGGTTTGCAACAGAAATAGGATTGAGAATAGGACTGAGAGGATATACATATAAGATAGCATGCAAGTAAACTCTACAGGAAAAGAGGGATCAAGTATATACTCTTAAAAAGAGATATGATGCGCATATCTAGTCTTTAATCTTCTAAGTCGCATTTCCTTGAGCTTAACTCCATTGTGCTTTGACCGTCTTTAACTTCACAATTTCATAGCTTCTTAATTTTTGTTTCCAAAATATGAGTTGGAACTCATTTCACTGTTGGCTCTCATCCCACTTTCACTTACTCGGGTCAAACATATCTGCGTACTCATGGTTTCATGCAAGCTTTCCAAAAATTCACTAGTGAATCCTGGATCTCGTTTACTCACTATAAGGTATTCCACGCAGAAGAACTATCTCTTGAAAATAAGCAGATGTCAACCATGTTGCCAAATGTACTTACTAAGGTAATTTTCTATAACTCATGCATAAGCGAAATGAACCATCCGCCTTAGTGGCTAAAACTACTTGAGCGGATCAACAAATATATCAAGAGATTCTAGGTAACTAAGCATTACAAAACCCTAAGGGTTACACTAGACTTCGAGGGTATTGCCGAGGTAAGTCAAGAGTTTAACTACCCTCTTTTCATACTCGAGAATGGTACCGTTTCTCGATAACGACCCCATCCCTAAAATCAACCCAGAGCCCAAAAACTTAAGCATTTCTTCTAAACTCAACGCTTAGCATAGACATTCTCAAATCCAATAAATGAGCTGATTCCCTAAAAGGATTTGAGACAAAAATGGGATCCCCTACTACGCTAGTACTAAGTTGCAGAGACTCAACTATTGAAGCGGAATTAAAAGGATGCAAAAAAACGAAGTTCTAATGGGATGATAGAAAAGAAAAACTAAACCTTCAACAGAAACATTACCACCTCTCTTAGGTATGCTGGTAATGAGAGCATACAATTGCCCTCTCGACGATCTTGTTCTTTGCCCTTGTCCTTGTCCTATAACGCTTAACTACATGTCCCTTTTTACCATACTATCGATACTCTTTCTTGTCATGGGTTTTATTATTCTTTCACTTTGGCCTCTTCCTTTTAACCTTTTCCTCCTTCGTGGATTAAGCCATATCAACAAGTTTCTTATCCTTAGGCTTATGTTCGTTTATCCTCTTTCTTACTATCCTTGTATAGCTTGTTGACAAGTTTCTCGAAATCTACCTCCATCGCACGGCAACCCTACAAAGCTTGAAATAAGATTAGTCGCAGATGGAACTACTGCGGCTCTTGATGGAGGAAGGGCACTTCCTTGCCCTCCTACATGCGTTGTATGTCTACAAACTATGGTGAAAAAGAAAGGGAGAAGAGATTCAAGGAGAGATTCAAAAGATAGTGCATATGGCTTTGGGGAATATGCCTTTCGTAAAACAAAACTTTTCTTAGAAAAATGCTTCTTTTAAACGTTTTGAAAATATTTTAAGAAGGTTTTTAAAAGCTTTTGCCCAATCTGGTAACCTTCTGCTCTGATACCAAATGTAACACCCTACCTCCGCTAGGGTCACTCACAACGGGAATGCACTAGCTTTGGTGGAGCATTATCTAGGTAAACATACACAGAAATATTACAAGACAGAACATATAAAACTGCGGAAGAAAAACCAAATTTCATTTCTTTAAAATCTAGTAAGGTCTAAAGCCTTTTACATCAAAATGCCATTAAATCCATTACATCGAAATCTGTCTTGCAATAGTAAAGAAGCATAAAACCATAGTCATAAATCATTCCCCAAGTAAAACAGTAAAGCAGGCATAGCCAAGAAAGGTCCAAGCGATATATGATGATCTTGAAGCAGAAATAAGTCCAAACTAAGTAGAAGTGTTTCCTCCCTGAGAACCTGGGGGGGGGGGGGAACGGAAGAAAAAGAAGCAAAACAAAAATGGGTCAGTCATACTGACTGGTAAGTCCTAGTGACTTTCAGCATAGAAACAAGTAAAGATAACATGACATATATAAACTGAAAGTAAACATAAGGATGATGACAAGATAGGCAAGTTAAACTAAGATAACAAGATAAACTACGCTAAAGCATCGCATGTCAACATTCTCTGCACCAATACTAGTCTAACAGAATTAGGTGTTATCCTAATGTCTAAACGGAAACAGAAACATGGTGATCTTTACAGAAATAGTAATGGGCTTTTACCTCCCTAACAGGAACAGAAACAGAAATGGGCCTTTACCAGCTGTACTAGTAACCCAACCCGTGTCATGTATTAACTATGAAATGATTCCTTGCCCAATATCATGAAAAGACCCATTACTTGGTCCCACGAAACAAACTATTAATCGATCGGCTCCTACAAGTTCTAACTCGTCATGTGTCTGTGTCATACGGCCCTATCACGAATGTAGTCACCTGTGCTATGTCCACCATAGGGTGTATCAAGCCCTAGGGTGCCAACCACCGACACGAATCAAGCACGCACAGTGTAAACCTACTGGTGCCAAATGCCTACTTTTTCAACTCCGGACTACATGCATGACCATAGTCCGCCTGAACCTACAATGGCGCACCAACTTAGCCGTCGTTTTGGTCGCTTACAATCAACCCAGTAATTGTGCCCCACCCTGCCTAGTTCCAGTGTACCATGATACATCTAGTGGGTTACTGCTAAAAAGGACCGCGTAACTAGGGTTTTCGTCCAGCAGGTTAAGCGTTGTCATTTAAATTCGAGACTTAACCCCATCAGTCTAGCATGTCAAGTTGGTTAAGTGTGGCCATTCAAGTTCGTGACTTAACCCGTCTACGTGTCATGTCAAATTGGTTACGTGTTGTCGTTCAAGTTCATGACTTAGCCCTACGAATCATGTGTCAAGTTGGTTAAGTATGTTCAAGCAGTTCATGACTTAACCCTACCAAATCATCGTGTCAAATTGGTTAAGTACGTTCAAGCGGTTCATGACTTAACCCTGTCTAGTCATCATGTCAAATTGGTTAAGTATATTCAAGCGGTTCATGTCTCAACCCTACCAAGTCATCGTGTCAAATTGGTTAAGTATATTCAAACGGTTTATGACTTAACCCTATCAAGTCATCGTGTCAAATTGGTTAAGTATATTCAAGTGGTTCATGACTTAACCCTACCAAATCATCGTGTCAAATTGGTTAAGTATATTCAAGCGGTTCATGACTTAACCCTATCAAGTCATCATGTCAAATTGGTTAAGTATTTTCAAGTGGTTCATGACTTAACCCTACCAAATCATCATGTCAAATTGGTTAAGTATATTCAAGTGGTTCATGGCTTAACCCTATCAAGTCATCGTGTCAAATTGGTTAAGTATATTCAAGCAGTTCATGACTTAACCCTACCGAATCATCGTTTCAAATTGGTTAAGTATATTCAAGAGGTTCATGACTTAACCCTATCAAATCATCATGTCAAATTGGTTAAGTATATTCAAGTGGTTCATGACTTAACCCTATCAAATCATCGTGTCAAATTGGTTAAGTATATTAAAGCGGTTCATGACTTAACCCTAACAAGTCATGGTGTCAAATTGGTTAAGTATATTCAAGCGGTTCATGACTTAACCCTACCAAATCATCGTGTCAAATTTGTTAAGTATATTCAAGCAGTTCATGACTTAACCCTATCAAGTCATCGTGTCAAATTGGTTAAGTATATTGAAACGGTTCATGACTTAACCCTACCGAATCATCGTGTCAAATTGGTTAAGTATATTCAAGAGGTTTATGACTTAACCCTATCAAATCATCGTGTCAAATTGGTTAACTATATCCAAGAGGTTCATGACTTAACCCTATCAAATCATCGTGTCAAATTGGTTAAGTATATTCAAGCGGTTCATGACTTAACCCTATCAAATGGCATTAAATAATTTAATGCACCCCAACCTCTCACATTAGACCTGTTGTTGTGGTCACTGGTTATGTCGGGCGGTTCCGGGCAGGTTTATACCACAACTCAGTCTAACCTCGGGTTTTAAGCGCGATATGACCAACTACTCACATTGGATCTTATTGTTTGCAGTCAGTGGATTTACCGGGTGGTTCCGGGCAGAATTACACTGCAAACTCAACCCAACCTCGAGTTGGTCATTTTCAAGTTCATTCTAAGTGTCATGTCCATGTTCAAGTTTCATGTCAAGTTCGTGTCAAGTTTCAGGTTTCAACTTATGCCTATTATCAAGTTCATGATTCATATTCATAACCAATTCATGTTTCAATTTCATAAGCATGTTTACGTGCCTTCTAGATGTCAAATATCAACTATCAAGTCATAGTCAATTTTGTGTTCAAGTTATTCCCATCGTATCAATTTTGTGCTATTTGCCGCATTCCATAATTACATAAAAATAATGGTTTGACCAACAGATTCTATTTTCTCTAATTACGTTCCAAGTTCACAATTCATGTTCATGTCAAATATCAAGTTTACAATCGCTTTCGTGGTCAAGTTATGCCAATTCATGTCCAAGCTAATTCATGTCAATTACCAATTCATGTCTAAGTGAATCTTCATATTTTGTCCGATATCCCCAAATCATATTCCCAACGTGCGCATATTGAGATTAATTCAAAAAGGGATAAACAAGGAAATCATGACAAAGATGGGCATGTGAATTGGCATGAGATTATAATCCAAATCATATGTTCAACAGAATTGGTGTATAATAGTTTAACACATCATGGGCACGTGAATATGATCTAGAACAACAATATGAAAACCAAGGTTTAGGAACATAGGTAGACTTGCATTAATCCAAATTCAAGATTCACGAGAGAATAGGGTGAAAATGTCTTATCATCAAGTCAAGGTCCAAGAATTCATATTACAATCTAGCGTTTGAATAATAAACTAGGTCCAACAACATGAATGGGCATGATTCAATCGATAAGAAATAACCCAAAATCCTAGATTCAAGAAGAAACAAGAATAGATCTAAATAGATAATCAAGCTTAGGTCCAATTTCATTTTATTCCATGTCCATATTAAATTTAACAAGTTTAAATCTCAAAGTAACTAGAACCTACAGAGCGCAGATCGAGAATTAGAGTGCATAGATTTGATTCTAGAAACGGTTGTTGCAGTTGTTGAATCTCTATTTGTTTAGTCATGTTCTAGTTGAAAACCCCCAATTTGCAATTCCTAGATGTTGTCTTAACGAAGAATAAGTTGTCTCTTTTAATTTTAATATTATCATTTTGATTTTCACAAAGGTAGCATAAGGACAGAATGAAATGGTGTAGAGAGAATGAGGCTAGGGGGCTGTTTATATAGGTTTAGAGTCATGAATCTAGACTGAAAACGTGTCCAAAAACATCATAATGAATCCAGGCTGAAAAACAGGTTTTGGCACCAGGTCGACCATAGGGTCGACCTCGTCCCTGGGAGGTTGACCACAGTGTCGACCCCTAGGTCGACCTGGTCCTAGGCGGGAAAATTCCCGCCCGGTCTGCCCTGGGGTTTGAATTCGAATTTCGAGCTATTTTTTATTCTGAAAATTCCTGAAATTTCGGAGGGTCATAACTTGGTCATACGGACTCCGTTTTTCGAAAACTCGGACTAGTTTTCAAGTAGAATTTCAAGACGAACGCAATGGCCCAACCCATTTCCCTTGATTCTTATTTTAAAATTTAGTTCTGCCTTGATTTGTGGTTTTAATGTGTTATTAAAATACGTGTAACACCCCGAATTTTCTATTAACACTAAAGTTGCTAAAATAATAATAAGTGTGTAGAAGAGGGGATGTATCTATTATGAATATAAAAATATTAATAAGAGAGGGGATGTATCTAATATGAATATAAAGATATTAATAAGTATGTAAGAGAGGGGATGTATCTATTATGAATATAAAAATATTAATAAGTATGTAAGAGAGGGGATGTATCTAATATGTTTATAAAAACAATAATAAGTGTGTAAAAGGGGGGGAATGTATCTAATATGTACATTGTAGAAAAAATATATATATTTATGACATGAATAGAAGTTTATTAATATGCTGAGTGTTTGCTGAGTCACTTCTGACTCATTGCTGAGTCAACAAGATAAACCCCATCTTGTCTGCACGGCTGCAGTTATTTCTAGGTTAAATCTAATGGCCTAAATGAATTCTAAAATCTATAAATAAGTGGGTAGACCCTAGACCTAAATCACTTGTAAAATTAGAGAAGCTACCGTCATGCTGCTGCCATGGAGTTCAGCATAGCCGTCACAAGCTAAGAAGAGGAAGCCTAATCATCTACAACTAAATCTACACAAATCAAATCAAAAGATCTCTCTTTCTCTAATTCTTTTCTTTTGTTAGTGAGTATGATGATTCTCACAAGACTATTACAAACTAATTTGACTCAGTTATGAATGGATCACAAGAAAGTGATGTGATTTGTAATTGTAAATTCTATATATTGTGGATCTCTTATTATGTTATTATGTTGTCGTATGATGTAAATTATATATGCTATGTCATGCTATGTTGTAAATTCTCTTATGCTATGTCGTGCTATGTTGAGAATCATGTCAAGCTATGTTATACTATCATACTATGCCATGTTATAAATCATGCTATATTATGTTGTAAAATCATGATGTTGTTGGAACATGCTTAAAGTTATGTTTTTTCTTAATTTAAATGGATCTTGTTTATGGGAATTTGCCTATTAGGTTAGGTGTACCCATAAACTTGAAACTATAATTAAATAAAACTTGATTATGGGAATTTGCCTATTGAGTTAGGTGTACCCATATAAAACCATATTGTTAAAAAAAATTAGATGATGTTGATTCACACATGTTCATATGTAAGTTTATGAAAATTGATTGAGATTATATTAGGTGAATTTTGAACAAGTTGACACCTTTAGGTCCATGACATGTATAATCTATGCAAGTTGGACATATGCAAGTTTCACCCCTTATTATGATTCATTTGGTCACATATACATGTTGTTATTATGATAATCTCTTTTATGCTATGAGTTAGGCTATTCGAGTCTAACATATATTTTTGCGAATAAACGTTCAAACGTGGGGTAGGGGTAATATTAGGAATTAGTAAATTGGGTGCAATTTTGTAAGATTTTGCATACCATGAATGGATGTCCATAATTGAGTGAATTATGGACATTGTTAAAAACTGGAAGTAATTAATAATTCAAGTAGGGAATTATTAAAATTGGGGGAAAGTGGATTATTATTAATAATCAATGCTTAGGACACGAGGTTGGACCCGTTTGTGATGTAAACCTGCCCGGACCCGCCCGGCAAATCCAGTAGTCACAAATGTCGGCCCAATGTGAGAGGTCCTAGGCCCAAACTAAAGCATAACAGTTGTAAAGACACGAGGTTAGACTCTTTTATGGTGTAAGACTGCCCGGACCCGCCCGGCAAATCCAGCTGCCATAAATGCCAGTCTAATGTGAGAGGTCTTTATGAGGTTATGGCCTTAATGAACTAAGAAATACTTAACCAGATAATCATGTAAGGTGGGACATGGGGGTTAAGTAGGTGCCTTGGGTGGCATGAGGAATCTGGTGGTTGCCTTTAGAGGCATTTGAAATACGATTAGACTTAACCAAATACACATGTAAATGAACATGACTAAGTGGGTTAAGTGGGATGGACTAATGGGGACAAGCTTAGGTGGAATGCTTGTGGTAAATAGTGGGGGCCCATTTCAACCAGTATCCCAAAACGTATCTTTGTGGGCTCGACCCAAGTCGAGGACGGGACACGCATACAAGGTTTGACTATAAGAGGCCAAAACAGGGAGCGGTGGCAACGCAAGTCCAACGGGTTTCATATGCGTGTGTGGACCCGGGCTGGTAGGTAAGACGTTGTTGCATCGTGTAGGTATAAGCCGTGCATGTCCGTTGTATCAGGTTGCCACTTTAGGGGAGTGATACACCCCACTGTGGGGCCAGCACGGGTATCTACGAGTTAGGGAGCCGATCGAATAATGGGAAGTAGGGTACACCTAGTGGAGATAGGGGCAGGCGACACCAATGTAGTCAGCTAGGGGTACGTAAAGCCATTGGGAAAGTTTCTAAGTGAAGCTAAGTGGGATAAATCTTTAGGGTGACTGGTGTGGTGCAGTATAGTGTTTATCCTTTAGTATTTAGGAGCGCCTATAACGTTGCCTTTAGCGATTGTCTATGTCCTTAATCTGCTCTTCATAGACATTTTCTTGTTTTCCAGCTTATGCCTTAGTCCAGTTATTTTGGTAATAGTATTGTAGAATTATCATATTCACCAGACTTTATGTCTGACCCCCTCTTTTCCATCCTTTTTCTCCCTTCAGGTCCGCAGGTTGGGCCAAGTTCTAGTGGAGTCTAGTTGGATCGCTTATCTTCTGGAAAGCTTGGACTGCTGAAGTAAAGTCCAGCTTGTTATCTTTCTTTTTAATGGCTATTCATGTAATGGGATTATGTACTTGTTTTATCAAGATAAATATTGTACTTGACATTGAATATGGTGTTATGATGTAATCAAACATGTTTTGACTTCTGCTACAATGAAATAAAGTTTTTTTGAATTTCCAAGTACTATTTTATATCTGTCTTGTTGTAATTTTACTGTTCTATATTCACTTAAAACCTCCATGGAAGTTAATGCATTCCCTTTGTGAGCGACATTAATGGACGTGGGGTGTTACACGTGGTATCAGAGCATAAGGTTACCAGAACAGATAAAAAAAAAATTTAGAATTTTTTTTTTCTAAAGTATTTTTGGAAGAAGTGCTTTCAAAAAAAAACATGTTATTTAAAGAGAGTTTTTATGAAAAACATAATCCCAAATAGCCATATCCTTATGTTTATCTTTCGAATTCTCCATTTTGAATCTTTCCTTTTTCGTTTCAGCATGGCTGAAGATCTTAATCTCCCAGAAGGTGTGACGATTCCAGGGTGGTTTAGGAGATACTTGGAGGCTAGGGCCACCACTGCAGGCCCAGCGGATACTCCTCCACCCCTAGTTGCACCCATTCCTCCTCCTCCTCCTCCTCCTCCTCGTGTTGAAACTTTTGCAAAGACGTGCAAGGAATTCAAGGCTATGGGAGGAAAAACTTTTCAAGGGACTGAGACGTTTGTGGAGGCCAGAGATTCGCTTAAGGAGACTGAGGAATTGTTGGATATCTTTGAAGTGGAAGATGGGAGGAAAGTCCGTTTAGCTGCTTGGTTAATGAAGGGAGAGGCCTCGTTTTGGTGGGAGGTCACTAACGGGGAACGTCCAGTTGATTCATGGGCGGATTTCAGACGAAGGTTTGAGGCAAAGTTTCTTTCAAGGGCAGAGGAGAACTTAAATATGGAAAAATTCCTGGCATTAAAGCAAGGGAGCTCATCAGTAAAGGAATATGTCAATAAATTTAATCAGTTAGCAAGGTTTGGCTTGGAGTTGGTGAACACGCCAGAGAAGAAAGCTTTGAGGTTCGTTAGAGGCTTGAATGAACCGTTGCAAGGGTTGGCTATGACCCACATCCCTATGGGAGCCACCTTTGAAAAGCTCGTAGAAATGGCACTTATGCATGAGGATAAGGCAGTTGAAAAGAAAGGGGATCAGAAGAAACCCCAACAGCAAAATAAGAAGGGTGGTAAAAACAATAATGGCAAAGGGAAGAAGAAATGCTTCAATTGTGGGACGCCTGGCCATCTCAGCAAAGATTGTAGAAAGAAAAAGAAGACTGGTTGTTTTCATTGTGGAGATGCGGGACATTTAGTGAAGGACTGTCCAAAGAAGGGGCAGAGGGCAGGGTCTACCTCGGGAGGACAGGTGCAGGCTCTTATGGCAACAGGGCAGGCAAGGGGGCAAGTTCAGGCTATTGCGGCCCCACGGCTGCAAGAAAGAGGTAGAACAATTTCTGTTGAAAGCTTAGTTTTTCTGTTTGATCATCCTGTCCGTACCTTATTCGATTCTGGCACATCTCATTCGTTTATCTCTGCATCATTAGTTGAATCACTGCACTTGAACACCAGTTTAGTAGAGGATCCCTTGGTCGTTTCAAATCCAATTGGGGGTTCGGCTCATTTGACCATGATATGTTTGGATTTGAAAATCTCTATACTTAGCGTTGAATTTAGATGTGATGCTTATGTATTGGGCTTCACGGGCTATGGGCTAATTTTAGGAATGGATTGGTTGTCTAGAAATAGGGCCATTCTTGATTGTGAAAGGAGAGTAGTTAGGCTTGTGACTCGCCTTGGTAATGCTCTCGACATCTTTTGTAATACCATAAATTCCGTTATGCTAAGTTATCTTGAATCGCTTGACGCGTCTGTAGAGAACTTGCGATCGGTAGAAGTGGTCCGGGAATATCCGGATGTGTTTGAGGAGGTGAAGGGCTTACCTCCAAAGCGGGAGATAGACTTTCGAATTTATCTTATGGATAATGCTAAACCCGTATCTTTGCCAGTGCGCCACATGGCTCCTCGTGAAAGGAGGGAACTCAATAAGCAAGTAAAGGAGTTGCTTGAGAAGGGGTTCATAAGACGTAGTATATCGGAGTGGGGTGCTCCAGTAGTTTTTTCCACAAAGGCGGATGGGTCTCTTAGACTTTGTATGGACTATAGAGAACTAAACAAGATTACTAAAAAGAACCGACACCCACTGCCGAGGATTGACGATCTCTTTGATCAGTTAGTTGGCGCCTCAGTGTTTTCGCAGTTGGACTTAGCCACTGGCTTTCATCAACTGAGAGTGGCTGAGGATAGTATAGATAAGACTGCTTTTAGGACTCCTGACGGATTCTATGAATGGCTAGTGATGCCCTTTGGTTTGACAAACGCCCCTGCATATTTTGTTGATTTGATGAGTAGGGTGTTTAGGGAATACCTTAACAAATTCGTGGTAGTCTTTGTGGATGACATATTAGTCTTTTCTAAGAATAAAGAAGAGCACTCCCTACATCTTAGGGAAGTGTTGGAAACCCTTCGAGCGCATAACCTTAAGGCAAAATTTTCTAATTGTCACTTCTGGAGGAAGGAAGTACGGTTCTTAGGGCACGTGGTTTCCAAAGAAGGGATAGCAGTGGATCCCGCAAAGGTGGTGGCCATCCAAGATTGGAAGGTCCCTAAAAATGCAACCGAAGTAAGAAGTTTCTTGGGGTTGGCTGGCTATTATAGGAAGTTTATCAAAGACTTCGCAAAAATATCAGCTCCATTAACACGGTTAATGAAGAAGAACCTGGTTTTTACGTGGGACAAAGATTGCGATGATGCGTTCCAACGTTTAAAGAGAGCCTTAACTTCAGCCCCAGTCTTAGTGCTGCCAGACGGGAATAAACCGTTTTCCATCTATACTGATGCTTGTGGGACGGGACTTGGCGCGGTCCTCATGCAAGAGGGAAGGGTAATAGCCTATGGTGGAAGGTAGTTTAGGGTTCATGAAAAGAATTACCCCACGCATGACTTAGAGCTAGCCGCAATTGTTTTCGCGCTTAAGTCTTGGCGTCACTATCTTCTTGGTGAGAAATTCGAACTGTTCACTGACCACAAATCATTAAAATACTTATTCTCTCAGAAGGATTTGAATTTAAGGCAGCAACAGTGGATGGAATTCTTAGCCTCCTACGATTTTGAAATAGCATATACCCCGGGCAAGGGTAACGTGGTGGCAGACGCCTTAAGTAGGAAAAGGTTGTCCTTGAGTCCGTTGTTTGTTGAACGACAAAGCTTAGAATTCATCTCTATGTTTGACTTTAGACCCTCCGTTGACTTAGTACCCGGTCTGTTAGCATCCTTGGAGGTTAGACCTACACTTCTAGGACGGGTTGGTGAGGCACAGCGAGACGACCCACAGTTGGTTGAGATAGTAGAAAAGCTCAAAGGGGGGGAGTCGTCAAGCCATCTTCGTAGGTATACCCTAGACGATAAGGGTTGGTTACGAAGGGATAATAGACTTTGTGTACCACAAGACGAAGACTTAAGGAAGGCCATTCTTGATGATGCTCATCGCTCAAAAATGACCATTCATCCTGGCGGGGATAAGATGTACAAAGATATGAAGCGGGTTTTCTTTTGGGCCGGTATGAAAAAGGATGTGGCCGAGTACGTCGCTAGATGCTTGGTGTGCCAACGAGTTAAAGCAGAACAAAAGAAACCCGGTGGGTTGCTTCACCCATTAGAAGTTCCACTATGGAAATGGGAAAGCATCTCAATGGATTTTGTGGATGGATTACCAAGATTAAGGAAGGGTAACACGGGGATTTGGGTTATAGTAGATAGACTTACTAAAAGCGCCCATTTTATTCCCGTGAAAAGTAAGAGGACTGCTCCGTGGTTAGCTTTCGCATACATTAAGGAGATAATTAGTTTGCACGGTATTCCTTCTAGTATAGTAAGCGACCGTGACCCCATCTTTACTAGCGAATTTTGGTAGAGTTTACAAGAGGTGGTAGGGACTCAGCTATGTTTGAGCACCGCATATCATCCTCAGACAGACGGCCAGACCGAGAGGGTGAATCGCATTCTAGAGGATCTTTTAAGGCTTTGTATACTAGACTTTGGGGGTACATGGGAAGAGCACCTTCCGTTAGTAGAATTCGCATATAATAATAGCTTTCAGTCTAGTATTGGCATGGCACCTTTCGAAGCTCTTTATGGAAGGCCTTGTCGTTCGCCTACATGTTGGTGGGAATCTACCGATAAAATCCTACTTGGGCCCGATATGGTTAGGGAAACCTCGGAAAAGATTGAGTTGATTCGAAGGAGGATGAAAGCAGCACAAGATAGGCAAAAATCGTATGCTGATAAGAGGAGGACAGATCTTGAGTTTGACATTGGGGACATGGTTTTTATCAAAGTATCTCCGTTACAGAATGTTGTTCGCTTTGGGTCCGTGGGGAAATTAGCACCAAGGTTTGTAGGGCCGTTTCCTGTAAAAGACAGGATTGGGAAGATGGCATATAGGGTGGAGTTGCCTGAGAAACTTAGTGGAGTACACGACGTATTCCATGTATCACATTTGAGGAAGTGTTTGCACAAGACCGCGGAGGTGGTAGAGCCGAGCTTGCTTAAAGAGGTGGAAATAGAGCGTGATGCAACAATTAGACGAGCTCCTACATGCATTCTTGGGTCGGAGATCAAAAAGTTGAGGAATCGAGAGGTCAGACTGGTTAAAGTGCAATGGGGAGATGATGAGAGCAACGCAACTTGGGAGACAGAAGAGAAGATGCGTTCGTTGTACCCTTTTCTTTTTGAGGGCATGTCTTTTAATTTCTCCTTTATCGCTTAGCTTATCTTATCTTATCTTTAGTATGTCCTCTCATTAGTATCTTTGACCTTTAGTTAGGATAATCCTATGGTTGAAACATGTGTTTGAGACATGTTGTGTATGATGGATGCAAAATGGATGCAAGTGTTTGCTAGTGGTTGCTCGTGGATGCATATATACACACACTTTAGGCACTAGATCGGCTCAGTCACTACATATTGCATATTGCATATATATGGGTGTATTTAGTAAAATGGATGAACGATGGTTGTATTATCATGTGGATGCTGCATTCAGATGATGGTTGGGCACGCATATAGAAGTATTATGTAGCATTAAGAATCTTTTGCATACATAATGGATGCATGGCACGATCATAGTTGCATTAAGGAGGTCAACTGAATCAGTGGACCGCCTGATTTTGCATTAGATACGGACATATACACACACTGTGCATTTAAACATGAAAGCAGTAGAAGTCTGTAAGGACAATGGATGCCTGTGTATGATGGATGAGTAGATGGACGATTGGATGGTAGGATATACATTCTTCCATACTTGAAGATTTCGGGGACGAAATCCTAAAAGGAGGGGAGAATGTAACACCCCGAATTTTCTATTAACACTAAAGTTGCTAAAATAATAATAAGTGTGCAGAAGAGGGGATGTATCTATTATGAATATAAAAATATTAATAAGAGAGGGGATGTATCTAATATGAATATAAAGATATTAATAAGTATGTAAGAGAGGGAATGTATCTATTATGAATATAAAAATATTAATAAGTATGTAAGAGAGGGGATGTATCTAATATGTATATAAAAACAATAATAAGTGTGTAAAAGGGGGGGAATGTATCTAATATGTACATTGTAGAAAATATATGTATATTTATGACATGAATAGAAGTTTATTAATATGCTGAGTGTTTGCTGAGTCACTTCTGACTCATTGCTGAGTCAACAAGATAAACCCCATCTTGTCTGCACGGCTGCAGTTATTTCTAGGTTAAATCTAATGGCCTAAATGAATTCTAAAATCTATAAATAAGTGGGTAGACCCTAGACCTAAATCACTTGTAAAATTAGAGAAGCTACCGTCATGCTGCTGCCATGGAGTTCAGCATAGCCGTCACAAGCTAAGAAGAGGAAGCCTAATCATCTACAACTAAATCTACACAAATCAAATCAAAAGATCTCTCTTTCTCTAATTCTTTTCTTTTGATAGTGAGTATGATGATTCTCACAAGACTATTACAAACTAATTTGACTCAGTTATGAATGGATCACAAGAAAGTGATGTGATTTGTAATTGTAAATTCTATATATTGTGGATCTCTTATTATGTTATTATGTTGTCGTATGATGTAAATTATATATGCTATGTCATGCTATGTTGTAAATTCTCTTATGCTATGTCGTGCTATGTTGAGAATCATGTCAAGCTATGTTATACTATCATACTATGCCATGTTATAAATCATGCTATATTATGTTGTAAAATCATGATGTTGTTGGAACATGCTTAAAGTTATGTTTTTTCTTAATTTAAATGGATCTTGTTTATGGGAATTTGCCTATTAGGTTAGGTGTACCCATAAACTTGAAACTATAATTAAATAAAACTTGATTATGGGAATTTGCCTATTGAGTTAGGTGTACCCATATAAAACCATGTTGTTAAAAAAAAATTAGATGATGTTGATTCACACATGTTCATATGTAAGTTTATGAAAATTGATTGAGATTATATTAGGTGAATTTTGAACAAGTTGACACCTTTAGGTCCATGACATGTATAATCTATGCAAGTTGGACATATGCAAGTTTCACCCCTTATTATGATTCATTTGGTCACATATACATGTTGTTATTGTGATAATCTCTTTTATGCTATGAGTTAGGCTATTCGAGTCTAACATATATTTTTGCGAATAAACGTTCAAACGTGGGGTAGGGGTAATATTAGGAATTAGTAAATTGGGTGCAATTTTGTAAGATTTTGCATACCATGAATGGATGTCCATAATTGAGTCAATTATGGACATTGTTTAAAAATTGGAAGTAATTAATAATTCAAGTAGGGAATTATTAAAATTGGGGAAAAGTGGATTATTATTAATAATCAATGCTTAGGACACGAGGTTGGACCCGTTTGTGATGTAAACCTGCCCGGACCCGCCCGACAAATCCAGTAGTCACAAATGTCGGCCCAATGTGAGAGGTCCTAGGCCCAAACTAAAGCATAACAGTTGTAAAGACACGAGGTTAGACTCTTTTATGGTGTAAGACTGCCCGAACCCGCCCGGCAAATCCAGCTGCCATAAATGCCAGTCTAATGTGAGAGGTCTTTATGAGGTTATGGCCTTAATGAACTAAGAAATACTTAACCAGATAATCATGTAAGGTGGGACATGGGGGTTAAGTAGGTGCCTTGGGTGGCATGAGGAATCTGGTGGTTGCCTTTAGTGGCATTTGAAATACGATTAGACTTAACCAAACACACATGTAAATGAACATGACTAAGTGGGTTAAGTGGGATGGACTAATGGGGACAAGCTTAGGTGGAATGCTTGTGGTAAATAGTGGGGGCCCATTTCAACCAGTATCCCAAAACGTATCTTTGTGGGCTCGACCCAAGTCGAGGACGGGACACGCATACTGGGTTTGACTATAAGAGGCCAAAACAGGGAGCGGTGGCAACGCAAGTCCAACGGGTTTCATATGCGTGTGTGGACCCGGGCTGGTAGGTAAGACGTTGTTGCATCGTGTAGGTATAAGCCGTGCATGTCCGTTGTATCAGGTTGCCACTTTAGGGGAGTGATACACCCCACTGTGGGGTCAGCACGGGTATCTACGAGTTAGGGAGCCGATCGAATAATGGGAAGTAGGGTACACCTAGTGGAGATAGGGGCAGGCGGCACCTATGTAGTCAGCTAGGGGTACGTAAAGCCATTGGGAAAGTTTCTAAGTGAAGCTAAGTGGGATGAATCTTTAGGGTGACTGGTGTGGTGCAGTATAGTGTTTATCCTTTAGTATTTAGGAGCGCCTATAACGTTGCCTTTAGCGATTGTCTATGTCCTTAATCTGCTCTTCATAGAAATTTTCTTGTTTTCCAGCTTATGCCTTAGTCCAGTTATTTTGGTAATAGTATTGTAGAATTATCATATTCACCAGACTTTATGTCTGACCCCCTCTTTTCCATCCTTATTCTCCCTTCAGGTCCGCAGGTTGGGCCAAGTTCTAGTGGAGTCTAGTTGGATCGCTTATCTTCTGGAAAGCTTGGACTGCTGAAGTAAAGTCCAGCTTGTTATCTTTCTTTTTAATGGCTATTCATGTAATGGGATTATGTACTTGTTTTATCAAGATAAATATTGTACTTGACATTGAATATGGTGTTATGATGTAATCAAACATGTTTTGACTTCTGCTACAATGAAATAAAGTTTTTTTGAATTTCCAAGTACTATTTTATATCTGTCTTGTTGTAATTTTACTGTGCTATATTCACTTAAAACCTCCATGGAAGTTAATGCATTCCCTTTGTGAGTGACATTAATGGACGTGGGGTGTCACAATACGGGTTGTTACAATGCGGCAGTGTTTTATCTAATTACTTGAGCACCAAGAAACCTACTTATTCGATGAGAACATCCAAGTTTCACTTATATTTTGAAACTTTCTTGATATTATTAGTGTGGATCCAGGTCCAAACGGTAATATCCAAATGCCGAGTGTTGTAGATGCTTTAAAATGTCGAATAGCAAACATGCGGCAGTGTTTTACATGATTACTTAGTCACTAAGCAACCGGCTCATTCAGTACGAAAATATGAATATTCTACTAATATTTCAAAAAAAATCGTCTTATTCGCACAAATTCTACTCCCAAAGTCGAAACGTGTTTTTAAAAACACTATTATTTAATGATGAGCTTATATGTATTTGAAATGGTAGAGTTTCAAACATGCGGCAGTGTTTTATCTGATTACTTGAGCACCAGGGAACCTACTTATTCGATGCAAACATCAAAGTTTCACTTATATTTTGAAACATTCTTGATCTTCTTGGCGTGGATCCAGGGTCCAAACGGTAATATCCAAATGATGATTGTTATAGATGCTTTAAAATGTCGAATAGCAAACATGTGGCAATGTTTTACCTGATTACTTAGTCACTAAGCAACCTGCTCAATCAATATGAAAATATGAATATTCTACTAATATTTGAAAACTTTTTCATCTTATTCACGCAAATTCTACTCCCAAAGTCGAAACGTGTTTTTAAAAACACTATTATGTAATGATGAGCATTATATGTATTTGAAATGGTAGAGTTTCAATCATACTACAGTGTTTTACCTGATTACTTGAGCACCAAGAAACCTACTTATTAGATGCAAACATCAAAGTTTCACTTATATTTTGAAACTTTCTTTATCTTATTTGCGCGGATCCAGGGTCCAAACGGTAATATGCAAGTGATGAATGTTATAGATGCATTAAAATGTAGCATAGCAAACATGCGGCAGAGTTTTACCTGATTACTTAGTCACTAAGCAACCTACTCAGTCAATATGAAAATATGAATATTCTCTAGTATTTGAAAACTTTTCTTCTTATTCACACAAATTCTACTCCCAAAGTCAAAACGTGTTTTTAAAAACCCTATTATTTAATGATGATATTATATGTATTTGAAATGGTAGAGTTTCAAACGTGCGGCAGTGTTTTACCTGATTACTTGAGCACCAAAAAACCTACTTATTCGATGCAAATATCAAAGTTTCACTTATATTTTGAACCTTTCTTGATCTTATTGGCGCGAATCCAGGGTCCAAACTGTAATATGCAAATGATGAGTGTTATAGATGCTTTAAAATGTGGAATAGCAAACACGCAGCAATGTTTTACCTGATTACTTAGTCACTAAGAAAACCTGCTCAGTCAATATGAAAACATGAATATTCTACAAATATTTGAAAACTTTTTCGTCTTATTCATACAAATTCTACTCCCAAAGTAGAAACGTGTTTTTAAAAACACTATTATTTAATGATGAGTATTATATGCATTAGAAATGGTAGAGTTTCAAACATGCGGCAGTGTTTTACCTGATTACTTAAACACCAAGAAACCTACTTATTCTATGCAAACATCAAAGTTTCACTTATATTTTGAAACTTTCTTGATTTTCTCGGCGCGATCCAGGGTCCAAATGGTAATATGCAAATGATGAGTGTTATAGATGCTTTAAAATGTAGAATAGCAAACATGCGACAGTGTTTTACCTGATTACTTAAGAAACTTGCACAGTCAATATGAATATTCTACTAATATTTGAAAACTTTTTCGTCATATTCACACGAATTTTACTCCCAAAGTTGAAACGTGTTTTTAAAAACACTATTATTTAATGATGTGTATTGTATGTATTTGTAATGGTAGAGTTTCAAACATGCGGCATTGTTTTACCTGATTGCTTGAGCACCAAGAAACCTACTTATTCGATGCAAACATCAAAGTTTCACTTATATTTTGAAATTTTCTTAATCTTATTGGCACGGATCCAGGGTCCTAACGGTAATATGCAAATGATGAGTGGTATAGGTGCTTTAAAATGTAGAATAGCAAATATGAGGCACTGTTTTACTTAGGTTAAACAGAAGAAACAGAATGATATAAGCTATCACTTTTCACTTCTTTGCACTAATACTAGTATAACAGGACTAGGTGTTACCCTAATGTCTAAACAGAAACAAAATAATGGGCCTTTACCACCCGAACAGAACATACAGGAACAGAAACAGAATAATCCTTACGGAAACAGAATGTTAGAATTAGGTGTACACTAGTAAATAGGCCTTTACCACCCCAACAGACGGTACCACGCAGAAACAAATAGGTGTTACCGCCCAGCAGAAACATACGGTACCCCACAGAACAGACAGAACTAAGTGTACCCTAAATCCAACCCCACGCGATCGGCTCCCTAATAGATAAATACCCTGTGCCAGCCCCACAAAAGGGTGTATCATTCCCTAAAGTGGAAACCTTTGAATGACACAGACCTATTTACAGATGTCACAGCGTCTTACATCCTCAAAGGCAAACCGGGATCCATGCATGCACATGACCCGGTTGGAATGCACCATCAACACCCCTCGCCATTATCAGAATGAACCGCTTATAATTAGTTCAGTAAGCGTGCCCGGACCCTACCAACTGTTGGGTCATAGTTTTGATACCAGAAAGCGTTATTGGCTAATATGGGTCCCAAACAACAGATAACACAAGTATTTTCCCTCCTAACCTTGTGTCCCCAAACTAACAGATTTTCGATTAACTTGTTCACAAGTTTTCAAACATACAGAGTTCAAGTCAACTAGTTCACAGATCAGAAAATCAAGTTAACAGGTTTTAAGAATAACGGATCAGATGTACAGTTTTAACAGACTTATAGATTTGTCTAACTTTGTATTAGGCCTACAGATTCACAAAAAGGGTTTATTAAACTCATTAGTCCAGTTGGTTTAACCCCATCCACCCAACACGTTATAGACATCATATTTATCTTAGATTTGCATTAATTAATTATTAATGCACAGACCTCTCACATTAGGTCGCTAGCTTGTGGTTGGTGGATGTGTCGGGCGGTTCCTGGCAGACTTCTGCCACAAGCCATAACTTGCCTCGTGTCTAAGCATATTTTAGTTATGCCTACGACCTCCCATATTAGACTGACAGTTTGTGGTTGCTGGTTAAGCCGGTTGGGTCAGGGCAAGCTCCCACCGCAAACGGAGTCTAACCTCGTGTCATAGTCACTTTATTCCATTACAGAAAATATCAGACTATTTATGTTCATTTAACTGATTTGACTTCTTTTCAAGTCGCAACAGATTAATCAAATCAACATGTTTTACTCAATCTTAGATAGAGCCTACAAATTACAATTATTCAGCTTTTCAACAGATTTAACAGATTTAGTAGCTCGGGAGGTTCAATAGATTTAACAAATTAGGCAACTCAACAGATTTAGCAGATCAGGCAGTTTAACATAATTAGCAGATTAGGCGATTCATCATATTTAGCAGTGTAGGCAATTCAACAGATTAAACAGATAACAGATTTTAGCAGATTAACATATTAAGCCGATAACAGTTTTAGCAGACTTAAACATTTCTTAAAGTCCTATTCACATATATTGCCTAAGCAAAAAGTAAGCCTAAACTTACATGCCCAAATTATGGTCATAATTCACAATATAACATATGTCCCAAATTTTAGTTAAACTTGCATAGTTCAAAATATTCTCCAAAAACCCCAAATCGTGATTCACATATAAATTATGCCAAAAATATAGCCATTGATTATAATGCATGTCACATATCCAAAAACCCCATTTACGTGTATTCACACTTAATAGTCATCAAATCTTAGATTTTTAAACCTAAGCCATATGCAAATAATTCTCTTTTTTTTTTTCAAATTTGAGACTATAATATATATAGTATGTCCAGATCTAGAACTTGTACTATCCATTCAAATCAGTTACATGTTCACAGTTAAATTTTTACGCCCCAAATCTCAAGTCATATGTTCAATACACCTTATGTTTTGAATACAACATGCCCAATTATATGCCTCGAACTTATCTTCTAAGTTACAACCTATGTTCTTTATGTTCTAAGTCACAATAATTCTCTCCTTCCAAGTCATAGATCGTCTTATGCAATATGCCTCAAATTTATGTCCAGAATTACAACATGTGTTGTGTCCTCAAATTAGTTACAAATCAATTATGCCCAAATATGCCTCATTTAATATTCTTCCCAAATTTTGCGTTTATGCGTTCGTCCCTTATGAGATTCGGTGTAGGCTCGTAGTAGCCTGGTTGTAGAACAGAAAGAAGAAAGAGATACGGAATAGTCACAGAAAAATAGATCTGACAGATTAGAATATACATAACCTCAGATTCAGATTTATAACCATGTCAAGGTAAAAATTAAAGTTCATATCTGAAAATAAATGTACTCACAATCGAAAAGGAAAGTCTTGATTTCTGGTATCTGAATTCTGACAATGAATAGCGTTCCTTTGGTGTAGACTATCGATTAGATTAGAAAATAGTTGTTCCCTTTTTAACTCTATTCAGATTGGAAGAAGATCCTAGTTTGGATTCCAGCAGAGTAGCGATGCCATTATTATTTTTAATTAGAATAGAGGCACAGTATAGGCAGAATTAGATTGTGTGTAGAGAATGCTAGGTTTGGGGGTGTTTAAATAGGTCAGAGCTCACGAAACGACTCTAAATACATCAGAATGCATCAGGTTCAAAAACTGGGTTTCGGGAGGCAGGTCGACCCCCGGGTCGACCATAGGGTCGACCTGGTCCCTGGGAGGTCGACCTGGTCCTGGGCGGGAAAATTCCCGCCCAGTTTGCGCTGGGATTTGAATTCAAATTTAGAATTCGACTTCGAGCTGTTTTTCTGTTCTGAAAATTCTTGAAACATCGGAGGGTCATATCTCCCTCATACGGACTCCGTTTCTTGAAAACTCGGACTCGTTTTCAAGCAAAATTTCAAGACGAACGCAATGGCATAACCCGTTTCCCTTAATTATTTTGTTATAATTTAATTATTCTCTGATTTCTTATGTTCACAGAAAATTCAGGGTGTTACATTCGCCCCTACTTAAAGGATTTCGTCCCCGAAATCTTCAATTTAAGAAGAATGTGTCCTACCATCCAGTCATCCATCTAATCAACCATCATCCACAAGCATCCGTTGTCCTTAGAAAACTTCTAATGTTGTATGAACATATGCAAAAGTGTGTGTATATGTTCCTTATCTAATGTAAAGATCAGGCGGTCCACTGATTCAGTTGACCTCCTTAATGCGAATTATGTCAGTGCCATGAGCCCAACATGTATGCAATTTTCCTATTTGATCCATATCATTCTTGTAGGAGTGACAACCATTCATTCATATGCTACATCCATGTGATGAGTCAATCATTTTGCATCCACAAAAATTGAAAATGCTCACACATCCATATGCAGTATGAGAGTGTTTCCGAGCCGATCTAGTGCCTAGTGTGTATATATGCATCCACGAGAAACCACTTGCATCCACTTGCAACCATCAAACATAATATGTCTCAAACACATGTTTACATCCGTAGGATTCCTATCTATAGGTCGAAGACTCGATCAACAGGATACAGTCGAGTGATGGGAGCGAGTACAGATAAAACAAAAACTTGGTTTCCATTAGACATTGGTTGAGAGACTAATTTCCCCTAAATATCAACCCCGAAGTCCGAAATCAACATCAGATTGACACCCAGAGGATTACCCTCTTTAGATAATGTCAAAACTGGAAATCTTAACCTTATCAGAAATATTCAGATATTTACAGATTACTGGTACAGATCAGATTACCAAACGATTCTTAGGAAACTAAGCATGATAAAAACCCAGATTGTATGTGTCATAGTCAACTTAACGCTCAACACTGATACCCAACTCATCACAATTAGATGAGTCATAACCCTTATGGGTCTGAGTCTACAGCGGAATCAGAAATAATACTAGTAATAAAGTGCAGAGTATCGATTACAGAATCAAAATGCAAGAATTAGAAAAGGGTTTTAACTCAACAATCAGATAAAGAAATTAAACCTCCTACAGAAAGTTTTCCTATTTCTATCCTATCCACTAGCCTCGAGAGTGTTCGTCTGCCCTCCAGAAGTTGGTCCTGCCCTCTGCCGTTGCCCACGTTTCTTCGGGCAGTCCCTAGTGAAATGTCCCATCTCACCATAGTTGAAGCAGGTGCCCTTTCTTTTTCTACAATCCTTGTTCAGATGGGTCGAGCTTCCACAAGTAAAGCACTGTTTCTCCTTCTTATCTTCAGACCTCTCATCCTTCTTTTGTGTTTCCTTTTTGGGCCATTCTTTCTTATTCTGTGGTTCTTCCTTCTTTGCGTCTTTCTTGCCCTTGTATTCCTCGTGCAGTAGTGCCATGTCCACCAATCTCTCGTAAGTCGCTCCCATGGGTACATGGGTCATGCCTAGGCTGTGAAGTGGCTCGTTCAATCCTTTAACAAAGCGGAGAGCCTTATTATGCTGAGTGTTGACTAAATCCAGTCCGAACCTAGCCAGTTGGTTGAACTGGTTGACATATTCCTTAACCATCATGCTTCCTTGCTTAAGAGATAAGAACTTCTCCACCTGCAGACTTCGCTCAGCTTGTGAGAGGAATCTCATCTCAAATCTCATCCTGAAATCCTCCCAAGTTTCCACCGGTCTCTCAGCACGGGTAACCTCCCACCAATAAGAAGCTTCGTCTTTAAGCAACCACACTACCAACCGTACCTTTTGCCTGTCGTCCACCTCGAAAATGACGAACAAATCTTCGGTCTCCTTCAGCCACTTCCTTGCTGCCACGAAGGATTCAGTTCCATAAAAGTCTTTTCCACCCATAGCCTTGAAGTCTCTACATGTCGTTGCGAAAGCGTTTCCATAAGGAGGAGGAGGAACCGCTGCAGCTGGGGAGGAGGGACGTCAGCTGGGCCCGCATCATTAGCCGTAGCTTCTAAGTACCTTTTGAACCAGCCAGGTACCGGTACGCCCTCGAGAAGGTTAAGATCCCCAGACATGCTGTAACGAAAAAAAATGGATTCAAAAACGGAGAACTTAAAAGATAGATATATGGCTTTTGGGGATTATGTTTTTCAAAATAAACTTTATTTTTGAAAATACTTTCTTTTAAAACCTTTTTGAAAATAGTTTTCAAAAACTTTACCCAATCTGGTAAACTTCGGCTCTGATACCAAGTGTAACACCCCACCTCCATTAAGGTCACTCACAAAGGGTATGTCTTAACTTTGGTGGAGCATTTTAGTAAATAGAACAGAATATTACAAGATAGATAAACAGTACTTGAAAAATTATAAATTTATTATAGCGGACAAAAACAGAAATCAGTATGGTTACGTCTTTACCAAAAACTCAAGTACATAAATATCAGTCTTGTTCAAAAGTCATCAGAGTACAAAACTATGAAATCATAATCCCCACAGAAGATGCCATAAGGAGTCAAGCCATACTTTAAGCACCTCAAGCACTTCAAGCAGAAGAAATCCGGATCAAGCTAAAGTATTCCCTCCTTGGAAACCTTGGGGGGGGAAATGGAAAGAAAAGGGGCGAAAGCAAACGAGGTCAGACATAAAGTCTGGCGAGTCCAGTGACTTTCAACATATGAACAGATAATAATAATCATGGCATGCAAATAAAACTGGATGCGAGATAACTGTAACAGGAGTAGCAGATATACTTAGGTTAAATAGAAGAAACAGAGTGATATAAGCTATTACTTTTCACTTCTTTGCACTAATATTAGTATAACAGGATTAGGTGTTACCCTAATGTCTAAACAGAAACAGAATAATGGGCCTTTACCACCCGAACAGAAGATACAGGAACAGAAATAGAATAATCCTTACGGAAACAGAATGTTATAATTAGGTGTACACTAGTAAATGGGCCTTTACCACCCCCAACAGACGGTACCACGCAGAACAGATAGGTGTTACCACACAACAGAAACAGACGGTACCCCACAGAACAGACAGAACTAAGTGTACCCTAAATCCTACCGCACACGATCGGCTCCCTAATACATAAATACCCTGTGCCAGCCCCACAAAAGGGTGTATCATTCCCAAAAGTGGCAACCATTGAATGACACAGACCTATTTACAGATTTCACGGCGTCTTACATCCTCAGAGGCAGACCGGGATCCATGCACGCACATGACCCGGTTGGAACGCACCATCACACCCCTCGCCATTATCAGAATGAACCGCTTATAATTAGTTCAGTAAACGTGCCCGGACCCTACCTAGTGTTGGGTTATAGTTTTGATACCAGAAAGGGTTACTGACTAATATGGGTCCCAAAGAACAGATGACACAAGTATTTTCCCTCCTAACCTTGTGTCCCCAGACTAACAGATTTTAGATTAACTTGTTTACAAGTTTTCAGACATAGAGAGTTCAGGTCAACTAGTTCACAGATCAGAAAATCAAGTTAACAGGTTTTTAGACTAACGGATCAGATGTGCAGTTTTAACAGACTTATAGATTTGTCTAACTTTGTATTGGGCCTATAGATTCACGAAACGGGTTTATTAAACTCATTAGTCCAGTTGGTTTAACCCTATCCGCCCAACACGTTTTAGACATCATATTTATCATAGATTTGCATTAATTAATTATTAATGCACAGACCTCTCACATTAGGTCGCTAGCTTGTGGTCGTTGGATGTGCCGGGCAGTTCCGGGCAGACTTCTGCCACAAGCCAGACCTAACCTCGTGTCTAAGCATATTTTAGTTATGCCTACGACCTCCCACATTAGACAGATAGTTTGTTGTTGCTGGTTAAGCCGGTTGGGTCCGGGCAAGCTTCCACCGCAAACGGAGTCCAACCTCGTGTCGTAGTCACTTTATTCCATTACAGAAAATATCAGACTATTTATGTTCATTTAACATATTTGACTTCTTTTCAAGTCGCAACAGATTAATCAAATTAACATGTTTTACTCAATCTTAGATTGAGCCTGCAAGTTACAATTATTCAGCTTTTCAACAGATTTAACAGATTTAGCAGCTCAGTCGGTTCAACAGTTTTAACAGATTAGGAAACTCAACAGATTTAGCAGATCAGGCAGTTTAACATAATTAGTAGATTAAGCGATTCAACATATTTAGCAGTGTAGGCAATTCAACAGATTAAACAGGTGAGATATTTTAGCAGATAAACATATTAAGCCGATAACAGTTTTAGTAGACTTAAACATTTCTTAAAGTCCTATTCACATATCTTGCCTAATCATAATGTAAGCCTAAACTTACGTGCCCAAATTATAGTCATAATTCACCATATAACATATTTCCGAAATTTTAGTTAAACTTGCATAGTTCAGACTATTCTCCAAAAACTCCAAATCGTGATTCACATATAAATTATGCCAAAAATATAGCCATTGATTACAATGCATGTCACATATCCAAAAACCCCATTTAGGTGTATTCACACTTAATAGTCATCAAATCTTAGATTTTTACACCTAAGCCATATGCAAAGTAATTCTCTTTTTTTTTCAAATTTCAGACTATAATATATATAGTATGTCCAGACCTAGAACTTGTACTATGCATTCAAATCAGTTACATGTTCACAGTTAAATTTTTACGCCCTAAATCTCAAGTCATATGTTCAATACACCTTATGTTTTAAGTACAACATGCCCAATTATATGCCTCAAACTTATGTTCTAAGTTCCAACCTATGTTCTAAGTCACAATAATTCTCTCCTTCCAAGTCATAGATCGTCTTATGCAATATGCCTCAAATTTATGTCCAGAATTACAAAATGCGTTGTGTCCTCAAATTAGTTACAAATCAATTATGCCCAAGTATGCCTCATTCAATATTCTTCCCAAATTTAGCGTTTATTCATTCGTCTCTTATGAGATTCGATGCAGGCTTGTAGTAGCCTGGCTATAGAACAGAAAGAAGAAAGAGATACAGAATAGTCACAGAAAAATAGATTTGACAGATAAGAATATACATAACCTCAGATTCAGATTTATAACCATGTCAAGGTCAAAATTAAAGTTCATATCTAAAAAAAAAAAACTATACTCACAATCGAAAAGGAAAGTATTGATTTCTGGTATCTAAATTCTGACACTGAATAGAGTTCCTTTGGCATAAACTATCGATTAGATTAGAAAATAGTTGTTCCCTTTTTTACTATACTTAGATTGGAAGAAGATCCTAATTTTGATTACAGCAGAGTAGCGATGCCATTTTTATTTTTAATTAGAATAGAGGTAGAGTATAGGCATAATTAGATTGTGTGTAGAGAATGCTAGGTTTGGAGGTGTTTAAATAGGTCAGAGCTCACGAATCTAGTCACGAAACGAGTCTAAATACATCAGAATGCATCAGGTTCAAAAACTGGGTTTCGGGAGCCAGGTCGACCATAGGGTCGACCTGGTCCCTAGGAGGTCGACCATAGTGTCGACCCCCAGGTCGACCTAGTCCTGTGCGAGAAAATTCCTGCCCAGTCTGCATTGGGGTTTGAATATGAATTTCAAATTCGAGCTGTTTTTCTGTTCTGAAAATTCTTGAAACTTCGGAGGGTCATATCTCCCTCATACGGACTCCGTTTCTCGAAAACTCGGTCTCGTTTTCAAGCAGAATTTCGAGATGAACGCAATGTCATAACCCGTTTCCCTTAATTATTTTGTTACAATTTAATTATTATCTAATTTTTTACTCTTATGTTCACAGAAGATTCGGGGTGTTACAGTTTCAAACATGCGGTAGTGTTTTACCCGATTACTTGAGCACCAAGAAACCTACTTATTCAATGCAAATGTCAAAGTTTCACTTATATTTTGAAACTTTCTTGATCTTATTGGTGCGATCCAGGGTCCAAACGGTAATATGCAAATGATGAGTGTTATAATGCTTTAAAATGTAGAATAGCAAACATGCGGCAGTGTTTTACCTGATTACTTAGTCACTAAGCAACCTGCTCAGTCAATATGAAAATATGAATATTCTACTAATATTTGAAAACTTTTTCATCTTATTCATACAAATTCTACACCCAAAGTCGAAACGTGTTTTTAAAAACACTATTATTTAATGATGAGTAATATATGTATTTGAAATGGTAGAGTTTCAAACATGCGACAGTGTTTTACCTAATTACTTGAGCACCAAGAAACCTACTTATTCGATGCAAACATCAAAGTTTCACTTATATTTTGAAACTTTCTTGATCTTATTAGCGCGGATCCCTGGTCCAAACGAAATATTCAAATGATGAGTGTTATATATGCTTTAAAATGTAGAATAGCAAACATGCGGCAGTGTTTTACCTGATTACTTAGTCACTAAGCAACCTGCTTAGTCAATATGAAAACATGAATATTCTTCTAATATTTGAAAACTTTTTCGTCTTATTCACACAAATTCTACTCCAAAATTTGAAACGTGTTTTTAAAAACACTATTATTTAATGATGAGTATTATATGTATTTGAAATGGTAGAGTTTCAAACATGCAGCTTTGTTTTACCCGATTACTTGAGTACCAAGGAACCTACTTATTCGATGCAGACATCAAAGTTTCACTTATGTTTGGAAACTTTCTTGATCTCATTGGCGCGAACCAGGGTCCAAACGGTAATAAGCAAATGATGAGTGTAACAGCTCCGATTTCGCCCGGACCCAATCGATCGCAAAATCGACTAAGACCATTCAAAACCCGAACACATTAACTCTGGGAATACAAGTACATCAGAACAACAACAAAAGACTTTTATAAAACATCATAATAATGTTACATCAGAGTACAGAATATCAGAGTACATCGAATAAAATACAGCGGAAGATTTATATAACAACAAATACAATACAATGCAGCGGAAATAAAATAAGTAAGGCAGCGGAAGGCAACTATGCTCTAGACACAGCTTTAGGCTTCGATCCAGATTCCTGCTCAAAAGATAAATATCTGCAAAAAGCTACTCGACTGCCCGTGTGGAAAAGAGGGCACCCGAGTTTGCAAAGGTGGAAAGAAACAACGGGTCAGTCATGGGACTGGTGTGGGAATTCTTAACTAATTTAACTAATATCAATAAGGCAAATCCAAGGACCACGCCGCTAACGTGGAACGGGTTTTGTTCCAATGGATTGCCGGTGCATAAATTAAAGTAATTCGTTAAATAATGCAATGCTTTTTAGAAAAAAAGAAATCATCATAAGACTCAAGTCCCATCACACAATGCAACACAAACCAAAGGATAGAGTTTTACCTTATAATGATTAAACATGGTTGGTACGACAAAAACGAGTTTGATATTATAATTAGTGTATATGTTTCCAAAACATTTCAAAGTAAATGTATCAATCCTAGGAAGCATAGCTACCATATACTATGCCTCCATACTAGTAATACAATCAAGTCCGTAGTGTCGTATTGGGAATTGGGTTTCCATCATGAGTCCAGGCTAGGAACAATCTCCTTACCGATTCGAGACACTCTAGCTAATGCCTCAGGATGCCCCGCAGTGAACCCTTGGATCCTGTAGGGCCGGTCCACACATACAGCTTTTTGGATTAGTTATTCCTGAACACACGTTTTATAACAACCCGAAATTCTGAACCAGTTAAAAAAATTTATTTTGGCCAATTTCGATGAATTTTGAATATTTAAAATGAATTATTTTAAATAATAATGACGAGAAAATTTATTTTTAATTGAATTCAAACGTATATATATATATATATCGATCATCGTTGGAACATAAATATTTATTTTAAATTATAAAAGGAATTGAAAACGGCGCGGTAGTTCGATAATTCGATTTCAAACTTCAAATGAATGTACAGGATTCAAAATAAACCGGATTTTGGCGAAACCAAAAATAATAGAATCTATTTGAGAATATCTTTCCAACGAATCCGAAAAATAAAAATTTCATAACGGGAATCAAAAGTTGTGGCCAAATGAATTTTAAGAATAGTCGTTATGGAATTTCTGGCCCTTAAAAATAGCCATTTTGCAAACGACCTCGGATATCGATGAAACCACTTTTGTTGGATCCGTGATGTCAAGTTATTGCAAGATTTCAATTTTCGTAATTTTTCGATTCAATATGTGAGCGTGGCAAAGGAAAACGCGTTTGACCAGTTTCAGTTGATTTTAATCGACTGGAAAATGGCCATTTTTCAAACGATCTCAGAATTCGATGAAACTAGTTTTGTTAGGACCGTATCGTCAATACGAAGCTAGAAATAATTTTTCTGGTATTTTTCGGGTTAGTATGTGACCCCGGTAATTTGAAATGTACGTTCAAATTCAATATATATTGATTTATATAACGAATTTGATAAAAACCGATCGAAAATCGAATTGGATTGCGAAACATATCCCATTGTGTTCGGAATGGGGGTAATTGGCTAGGGATGACAGTCGTTGGGTCCCGTTTCGAGTTCGAATAAAAAGTCAACTTTATATAGAAAATTAAATTAAATAAATAATTAAATAACCCTTTTCTTTCCACTTAAGACCCTCCCCCCTCCTTTCATTTTTCAGTCGAGCCCCTTTTTGGTAAAAACCCGACCGCGATTCCTCCTCTCTCCCCAGGCCGCCACCGGCTACGCGCCGCCCGCCGTGCTCTGATGATCGCGCCCCTCCCCTCCTCGTCCTCCTCCTCTGCTCGCTTTCCCTCTTCAACTCAAGACCCCCCCGCCGGAACCCTAGGCCCACCTCAGACCTCCTCTAACCCCGCGCACCCCTCCTGCTGCAACGACCCCTCACGCATTAGGCTTCCCCCTCCCCTTCTTCTTCTCCCTCCTCTTAATTCAAGGCGCTAGCCCGCACCCCCAAAGGACCCGACGCCCCCTTCACCACATCAACGCCCTGAGCACTCCATCTCCACTCGCTTCTACCGCTGAGCAAAGCAGCTCCCCCCTTCTTTCGTTTACTGTAAGTTTTTTCGCTTATTTTTATCAATTTAAAATTCAGTTTTGTTTATATTTGTTTGTGAAATGAGGTGATGATTTTTAACATTTCGAAGTGCTGATTTTTAACATCTCAAAGTTGTGATTTTTAACATGATTGAAGATGTGATTTTTAAATAGCGAAATGTCTGATTTTTAACCATAAAAAGAAGTGATTTTTAGTATGGGAAGAACAGAATAAAAATACAATTTTTATTATAGTAGAGCGATAAAAATATAATTTTTATAATATAGAAAGGATAAAGATATAATTTTTATAAAGTAGAAGTGTTAAAGATATGATCTTTATATAATAGAAGATATAAAAATACTATTTTTATATAGAAGGAGTGTTGTAAAAATATATATAAAGAAGAAATAAAAATAAGAATTTATTTATTGAATGAAGCAATAAAAAATATAATTTTGTTTGAACAGCGTGAAAGGACCGTATTGGATTTACAAATGGATTCAGGCGATTCAGAAGTTAAACAGCAAAGCACGGCGGAGTGGAACCCTCTGTGAGAACTTCTCACCTTTTAATTTTGTTTTCTAGCTAATAATATATACCATGATGCAGACGGTGTTTAGTAGCACCCGACACCCGTCGTCCACAAACCATGGGCGGCTTGTATGCTTGTTTGTTTGATTGATTTTGATGTGTAGTTGATTGTGCGATGTGAAATGAAATAAAATATTTCTATAGTTAAAAATATTTTTTTGTTAAAAATAGAATTTTCAACGTGTATTAAAAATAAATATTTATAAACAAATCGGAGATTTGTTTATATACACTGATTTGATTGATATTGATTGGGACGATAAATTTTACACTTCGCCTAACTGCACAAATAAAATCTGTGTTTGATTGTCTGAAACCCCACACGGCTATTGGGATGATATTTGATGTACACTAATCCGGATTGTTTAGTTGTATGTCGATCGATTGATTGACAGACTGTGTAAGCGTTAATTATTTATATTTAATGCTTATACAGTTGTGTGGTGCACTCTGGATGATGGTTGATTATTTATCATTGCTATTATATACATGTGTTGTGGAAAATCCATATAATTAACATTATATGGTAATTGATTGGGCCTCATTCTAATTTGGAAAATAAAGAATAGATATATATATATATATATATATATATATATATATTCATGTGTTGAATAAAAGCTGTGTTGATTAGATTGACGCCATTTTGGACGTGGACGATATTTATATCAATTATATTCGTTTTTAAAATGAATATAGAAAAGGAAGTGATTTCAAAATCTGACATTTTGAAGTGAATTGAAATTCGAATTAGATTGAAGTGAATTGTAATTCGAATTAGATTGAAGTGATTTCAAATTCGAATTAAATTAAAGTGATTTGAAATTCGAATTAAATTGAATAGCATTGAAATTCCAATTAAATTGAAATTGAATTGAAATCGATTTAAATGAATTTAAAACGAATTTATATTTGAAAATTCAATTTTGATTTGAATTTGAGATGGAAGTTAAAATCGCTTTAAAATAGAAATCGACGAAATATATATTATATATATAATATAATGGCCTGAATACAACGCGCCGCGCTGCGGCAGTTCGAAAACTTCGACCATTGACTTCGGACAGACATTACGGGAGATCCGACCGTCGGATTCTCCTAAAATCGGAACCGTTGGGTTCGTATCGAAAAGAGCTTTCTAACGAATGTGAGAAATTAGAAATCTAACGGTTGGATTTGGAGATACGGCCAAATCAAATTTGGAAAAGGTCGCTGTAAGTGCAGTTCGATAGCCGTTGATGGAAATCGACTGTACGGGCCTTGATAAAATTATTAAAAATATTAATAATTTGTGTAAAATCATAAGAAATGATTTGTGAAGGATTGGGATGAAAAACTCCATATTTGAAAAGATAAAAATAGATTGTTATCGAAATGAACTAGTTTGAACTAGAATAATAATTTATTTATTTTTAAATAAATAAATTGGATTTGAAATGGTTTTGAAAATAACCAGAATTTCCAATATATAGATTGGAAATGGATTTGAATCGAAATTATCTTCGGAATATTTCGATGTGGGATTTTGTGATTATACAGATATTGTTATGGAAATTTGGAAGATATATTTATATCGTTATTTCCAATACGATATTTGTTGGTCGTAGAATTTGATATTGATTATAAGCCGATATATTTTCTATTCAGAGCCTTGTATTTAGTATCAAATGTGATTTGGGTTTGTCGTGAATGGTGTCTTCATTAACGCTGTTCTTAAACCCAGTTGTGAAAAAGATTAAATCTTTTTGTTTAGATTTAATGAAGGGTACCAATTAAATAATATTTAATTGGAATTGAATTGGAATTGATTTTTGGGTTTATCGTCAACGGTGTTTCAAATAACATTTGTTCTTTAACCCAATAATTAATGGAATGTAATTTTGGGTTGTCGTGAACGGTATCATTAATAATATTGTTCTTAGACCCAATGGAGTTAAGAAAATCAGAAATTAATTAAAGATTAGTTAAGTTGAATGGTTTCCTGGGTATTGATCTGATGTTGGTTTCGGCCTTCGGGGTTAATACTTAGGGAATTGCTCACTTGTTAATTTACGGTTAGGGACTGATTGAAATGTGATGTGATATTGGGTTTATCGTGAATCGTGTTTTAAATGACATTGGTTCTTTAACCCAGTTAAAGATTAAAACTAAGTGGAGTTTTAATGAATCTTTAATTAGATTAAAATGATCGAGAATGGAGTATCACCAGTTTTGCTCCAGGCGGTAGTTAAATCTTTAATTAGATTTGAACGTGAAATGGTAATTGAATTTACAGATAACACCGTGGTGTTAGATATGAAGTATGACCAGTTTTACTTCATGGGATGAATAGGTTGGGATTAGGAAATAAAATAAATGATTACTTCGGTGTGGTTCGGTAATCCCGACTAGTTTGAATTGATATTCAAAAGAAGATTAAAGAATAAATTTAAAGAATTTATCTTTGATAAAATTAATGGGAACCTTTCCCAAAGTATAAGAATATTTGAATAAAAGAATATTCTAAATTGGAATGAGGCGTATGTTGTGTTTGTGTAACACTTTTATAATATATACGCGAGTTATTCAGAAAGACCGGGTTTATCCCATTCTGAATAACTGTTTCAACGTGGTGTCGAAGATGAAGATAGTGGTCGAAGACCGGAAGTCTTCACATCGTTTGGGTGATTACTGATGATCTTGATTGGTCTATACACCCAAGATGAGGGAATCAGTTGGTGATCGTCCAGACGTACTTGGAGATCGATGGATACGCGAGGAAAGTGCCTCCGGTTTCGTTCAAACCCAGAACGGACTTGAATGGACTGTGTGTCTGACATTGGATTTCATTCTGTGTGATTGATATCGGTTGCATAGCGTGAATTTCTTGTGTGGCATGATAAGATGCAAATGATCAAGGCTTCTGTTGAAAAGCAAAGTCTTGTGGTGATGATCAAAGTACGACCTTTGTGGCGTAGCTTTGTGTAACGTGAATTCGCGAGCCTCACACCTCGGTTGTGAACCAGAAACGGGAGAGGACTTCTGGGAGGGCATGCGTTTCCTTCTAGCTAGGGTGGTGTCAGTGACCTACTAGCCCTGACATTTGTATACTTTTAACATGTGTGGTTGTTGCTGTTGTGAGGCGCCTCAGATACATCGGTCGTTCTCGAACCGATGGAGTCAGTGGACTCATTTACGCCCCAAACAGCGGGGAAACGTAGTGTTCAGGAATTTTAATCCACATCGGTGGACCGGCCCTGACGATCCAAGGCTTGACTGAGTACTTGCCTGAGGGGCGGGCTAGAGCGTCTCGAATCGGAAGAGGATGATCCCTTGCCTCGGTGCACAGATGGAAATCCAATTTCCAAATACGTGATTTTGCGGTTTTAATTGTAGAACTAGTATAGCGACATGATATATGGTACCCATGCCGTCTATGATTGATACTTATGATTAAAATTGTTTTATACACTATGCACTTATGATAGCATCAAATGATTTGTTTTTAACGTATCAAGCATTCTTTGGCTATTATAAGGGATAACCCTATCCTCCAGCTTGCGTTACATTGTGTGATGGGACCTGGGTCTTATAATAGCTTCATTGTTCTTTATTTAGCATTGCGCTGTTGTTTTATGCACTGGTATTCTTGGGAGGAAACCCGTTCCATGTTATACGGTGTGGTCCCCTGATTTACCTAACTTTAAATAAAGATTAATAATTGTTTTAGTTCTCACACCAGTCACATGACTGACCCGGAGTTTATTGTTTAAACCTAAACTCTGGGTGCCCTTATTTTCGACACGGGTAGCTAGTAGTTTTTGTTTTGCAGATTTATATTCACAGGATCCTGGTTTACAGCTGGAAGGATATCCGGAAAGCTTTGTATCCGTATATCTCATTCATTTGTGTTTTGTATTATTTTCCGCTGCTATGTAATATATTATAATCTCTGATATTTTATAAGGTGTAATATATATTCATTACTCTGTATATTCTTGTATTCTGACGAATTGTTGTAATTAACAATGAAATGTTCTTCCGTCTGTGTTCTGATTTGTCGTGTTCTCAATTCAATCCGGCCTTTCCTTACTGGGGAAGTTCGGGTCGTGTCAGCTTGGTATTAGAGCTTTGGTTTACAAAGCTCAGAGAACAAGACACATTAGAACCATACGAAAGAATTCATCAGAAATTGGATTAGTTATATCCAATAAGAATGACTCATTAGAGATGGGATCAGTAGTATCCTAGAACGAGTGTGAAGAGTATATTTTTAAAATGAAAACAATTTTTTCTTGAAAATTTAAATCAATTATTCGTATTTGATTATTTATTTTATATTAAATTTGGTCAATCCAGTATATAGAGATTTTAATATACGTGTGATCCACGTGTATTGAAGACTCGAATATACTGGATAGATATAGAATCACACTCTAGTCGCCCGGGGATAATCCTGATGATGATGCATCATCATCAGCATTTATATTCGTGTGTCGAAAGTGGGATTTCTATATATTTCCAATTCACTGGTGTGAGAACCAAAATTAGATAGGGCCTATTGTTGTGATTTGGCACCAAAAATGTGATTTTTGACAATGTATCAAAGTTATGAATTTTAAATGATAATTCACTATTTGATTGATGGTTGTGTTGTTTGATTATTGTTTGAATAATTAAATGTTAAACCTTTGACTAAATTGGTCAAATATTGAACTGTATTGAAATTATTTGCAAATGCATGCATGTACATGTGTATTTATTGAACAGGTCATAGCAAGGAGGCAAGAGAAGAGGAATAAAATTGTTTGCCCGACAAATAGGTACATGTTTATTGTATTTCTTGAGTTTTGGGTGATTTTGTGAGCCGCTTGGCTTTTTCTTTTTCTTTTGGATTGAAGAAGGCCATGGGAGGCTATATGAAATATCCCGAAGTCCCCGGTGTAGGGGAGGTTATGGCGAAATTTTTCCAAAATTTAGGGTGTTAGCCAAATTTTTGAAAAATTTGAAAAGTTCTTAGAAACTGAAAAGTTAAAGTAATTAAGCCATAGTCAAAATAAAGAAAGTTGAGCTGAGTTGTAAAACAACTTTCAGCTTCGTTCCTTTTCGGGGACGAAAAGTTTTAAGTGGGGGAGATTGTAACAACCCGAAATTCTGAACCAGTTTAAAATTTTTATTTTGGCCAATTTCGATGAATTTTGAATATTTAAAATGAATTATTTTAAATAATAATGACGACAAAATTTATTTTAATAGAATTCGAACGTATATATTTATATCGATCGTTGTTGGAATATAAATATTTATTTTAAATTATAAAAGGAATTGAAAACGGCGCGGTAGTTCGATAATTTGATTTCAAACTTCAAATGAATGTATAGGATTCAAAATAAACCGGATTTTGACAAAATCAAAAATAATAGAATCTATTTAAGAATATCTTTCCAACGAATCCGGAAAATCAAAATTTCATAACGGGAATCAAAAGTTGTGGACAAATGAATTTTCAGAATAGTCGCTATGGAATTTCTGGCCCTTAAAATAACCATTTTGCAAATGACCTCGGATTTCAACGAAACCACTTTTGTTGGATCCGTGATGTCAAGTTATTGCAAGATTTCATTTTTCGATTCAATATGTGAGCGTGGCAAAGGAAAACGCGTTTGACCAGTTTCAGTTAATTTTGATCGACTAGAAAATGGCCATTTTTCAAACAGTCTCAGAATTCGACGAAACTAGTTTTGTTAGGACCGTATCGTCAATACGAAGCTAGAAATAATTTTTCTGGAATTTTTTGGGTTAGTATGCGACCCCGATAATTTGAAATGTACGTTCAAATTCAATATATACTGATTTATATATTGAATTTGAGAAAAACCGATCGAAAAGATCGAATTGGCTTGCAAAACATAACCCATTATGCTCGGAATGGGGGTAATTGGCTAGGGACGACAGTCGTTGGGTCCCGTTTCGAGTTCGAATAAAAAGTCAACTTTATATAGAAAATTAAATTAAATAAATAACTAAATAACCCTTTTCTTTCTACTTAAGACCCTCCCCCCTCCTTTCATTTTTCAGTCGAGCCCCTTTTTGGAAAAAACCCGACCGCGATTCCTCCTCTCTCCCCACGCCTCCACCTGCGACGCGCCGCCCGCCGTGCTCTGATGATCGCGCCCCTCCCCTCCTCGTCCTCCTCCTCTGCTCGCTTTCCCTCTTCAACTCAAGACGCCCCCGCCGGAACCCTAGGCCCACCTCCGACCCCCGCTAACCCCACGCCCCCCCTTTTGCTGCGACGACCCCTCACGCGTTAGCCTTCCCCCTCCCCTTCTTCTTCTCCCTCCTCTTGATTCAAGGCGAGAGCCCGCACCCCCAAAGGACCCGACGCCCCCTTCGCCACAGCAACGCCCTGAGCACTCCATCTCCGCTCGCCTCTACCGCTGAGCGAAGCAGCTTCCCCCCTTCTTTCATTTACTGTAAGTTTTTCCGCTTATTTTTATCAATTTAAAATTCAGTTTTGTTTATATTTGTTTGTGAAATGAGGTGATGATTTTTAACATCTCGAAGTGCTGATGTTTAACATCTCAAAGTTGTGATTTTTAACATGATTGAAGATGTGATTTTTAAATAGCGAAATGTCTGATTTTTAACCATAAAAAGAAGTGATTTTTAGTATGGGAAGAACAGAATAAAAATATATTTTTTATTATAGTAGAGCGATAAAAATATAAATTTTTATAATATAGAAAGGATAAAAATATAATTTTTATAAAGTAGAAGTGTTAAAGATATGATCTTTATATAATAGAAGATATAAAAATACTATTTTTATATAGAAGGAGCGTTGTAAAAATATATATAAATAAGAAATAAAAATAGGAATTTAATTATTGAATGAACCAATAAAAAATATAATTTTTATTTGAACAGCCTGAAAGGACTGTATTGGATTTACAAATGGATTCAGGCGATTCAGCAGTTAAACAGCAAAGCAAGGCAGAGTGGAACCCTCTATGAGAACTTCTCACCTTTTAATTTTGTTTTCTAGTTAACAATATATACCAGGATGCAGACGGGGTTTAGTAGCACCCGACACCCGTCGTCCACAGACCATTGACGGCTTGTATGCTTGTTTGTTTGATTGATTTTGATGTGTAGTTGATTGTGTGATGTGATGTGAAATGAAATAAATTATTTCTATAGTTAAAAATATTTTATTGTTAAAAATAGAATTTTCAATGTGTATTAAAAATAAATATTTATAAACAAATCGAAGATTTGTTTATATACACTGATTTGATTGATATTGATTGGGACGATAAATTTTACACATCGCCTAACTGCATAAATAAAATCTGTGTTTGATTGTCCGAAACCCCACATAGGTATTGGGATGATATTTGATGTACACTAATCCTGATTGTTTAGTTGTATGTCGATCGATTGATTGACAGACTGTGTAAGCATTAATTATTTATATTTAATGCTTATACAGTTGTGTGGTGCACTCTGGATGATGGTTGATTATTTAACGTTGCTATTATATACATGTGTTATAGAAAATCCATATAATTAACATTATATGGTAATTAATTGGGCCTCATTCTAATTTGGAAAATAAAGAATAGAAATATATATATTCATTTGTTGAATAAAAGCTGTGTTGATTAGATTGACGCTATTTTGGACGTGGACGATATTTATATCAATTATATTCGTTTTTAAAATGAATATAGAAAAGGAAGTGATTTCAAAATCTGACATTTTGAAGTGACTTGAAATTCAAAATAGATTGAAGTGAATTGAAATTCGAATTAGATTGAAGTGATTCGAAATTCGAATTAAATTAAAGTTATTTGAAATTCGAATTAAATTGAATAGCATCGAAATTCGAATTAAATTGAAATAGAATTAAAATCGATTTGAAATGAATTTAAAACGAATTTATATTTGAAAATTCAATTTTGATTTGAATTTGAGATGGAAGTTAAAATCGCTTTAAAATAGAAATCGACGAAATATATATTATATATATAATATAATGGCCTGAATAGAATGCGCCGCGCTGCGGCAGTTCGAAAACTTCGACCATTGAATTCGGACGGACATTACGGGAGATCCGACCGTCGGATTCTCCTAAAATCGGAACCGTTGGGTTCGTATCGAAAAGAGCTGTAACGACCCAGAAAATCTGAACCAATTTAAAATTTTTAAATTGGCTAAAATAATGGATTTTAAATATTTAAAATAAATATTTTAAATAATAGCAATGAAAACTGAGTTTGAATCGACAATTGAAAACAAATATAATTAATTATAATTATAAACAAGGCCTGAAATGGCGTTGCAGTTTCAAAAATTGAATTCAAACTTTGTCGGACTGTACCGGGTGCAAAACAAAATGGATTTTAGCGAAACCAGAAATATTTAAATTTGTTAGTGAATACCTTTCTAACGAATCTAAAAAATCGAATTTTCATAGCGGAGAGCAAAAGTTATGGCCAAATGAATTTTCAGAAAAGTCGTTATGGAATTTATATAGCACGTGAAATTGGCCATTTTGCATACGACCTCGGAATTCGATGAAACTACTTTTGTTGGATCCGGGATGTGAAGTTATTGCTAGGTTTCAAATTTCATAATTTTTGACGCTAGTATGTGAGCATGGCAAAAGAAAACGTGTTTTGGTCAATTGTAGTTAAATTGGATCGACCAGAAATGGGCTTTTTTGCAAACGGTCTCATAATATGATGAAATTAGTTTTGTTGGGACCGTATCGTCAAAACATAGCCTGATTTATTTTTCTGGAATTTTTCGAATCAGTTTGTGGCCCTGGCAAATTGAAATGTGCGTTCAAATCAAATATTGAATGTTATATATTTTAATGTGAAGGAAAACTGGCTGAAAAAGTCAAATGGGCCTACGAATCATATTCCATTGTGTTCGGAATGGGGGTAAAACACTAGGGACGACAGTCGTTGGGTTTGATTTGGTGACCGGATATGAAAAGACTATTTTAGAATTAAATATGAATACGGGCCAATCATAATTTTTCATTCATTAATTATATTTTCTAAAAAAACCCGTAAACCCTTATTTTGATGGCGGAAAACCTTATTCCGTTCTTCCCTCGATTCCTCTCCGATCGTTCCTCTAAACCCATCGATCCATTTGGTGATTTTGAAGATTGCCTTTCGACCTTCGAATCTTGTAACACCCCGAAAATTCTATAACTGTGAAATTAACAAATTAAAGTATAATTAATCTGAAATCAAAGAACTAAGGGAAACGGGATACGCCATTGCGTTCGTCTCGGAAAAATACGCGAAATAGAGTCCGAGTTTTCGAAAAACGGAGTCCGTATGAAGAAGATATGGCCTTCGGAAGTTTTTGAATTAAATTTAAAATTCAAGCAGAATTAAATAATTAAATATTCCGAAGTGGGGCCCATTGGGCCAGGGTGGAAGAACACCCGCCTGGGCCACCCAGGTCGACTGGGCTGTCGACCTGGGCTACCCATGTCGACAGGGCTGTCGACAGCCCTGTCGATAGGGGTATCGACCTGGTCGAGCCCAGTCAACCTGGCTGGCCAGGTCGGTGTGTGGTCGAATTTCTGTGGTCTGCTTTGTCATTAGGGCTAGGTGGCGGGTTTTTATTGGTCTCTCTTCCTAATGGATGGCTACGATCTAACCTAGCAACATCAATGGTCCTAATCAATTCCTAACCTCTATATAAACAACCCTAGACTAAACCCAAATCTATTCATTCAAAATAAGATTATAGCCGCCATGTTGCTGAGGAACGACAAAGAGTAGCCGCCAACTAGAGAGAGAATTAGGAAGAAAGTTCTAAAGCCTAAAGCAATTCAAGCAACCTAAAGCTAATCAATTCAACAAAGGAATCGTGTCTCTTAATTAGAGAATTCGCCGCAACCATTGTAAGTAGAGTATTACTTTGGTATAATAAACAACTGTGTTGATGTGTATGCTTGAATTGTGGCGATGGAAGTAATTCATGTTTGTGCAAAATTATGTTATTCATTATAAAGAACTACATGCGGTAGTTCTATGCAAATATACGTTTGGAATATTGCGCAGATTATGTAATCTATGTTGAAGCTACATGTATGTAGTTGAGTGAAATTTATGCATGTTTGGGGCTTTGTTATTATGTCGTCATGATGTATATTTTGTACATAAATCATTTTGCAAGCAATTGAGACAAGTTTGGTTGTTATAGTTCATATGAAAACTATGTTGGAATTTTGACACCATAATCCATGTATTAAGTCATGCTTTTGCAAACTTATGAATATGGCTAGGCTATGAATGATATTTGGCATAATTGAAATCCATGTTAGTTCTATATTGTTAAATGACATATGTGAGACATGGCTAGGTTAGACTCAAAAATCCCTTTTTGCAAGTTTAAAGCAAACACCATGTTTAGGAATATTTATGCATAAGTATGTTTATACCATCGTTATGTGATTAGACTTAAATCATGATTAAGTTGAACTATGCTTTTGTGTTAGTAACAAAGTATCCCCTTTGTAAACACGTAGAAACCTTATGAACATGACTTGTTTATGTTTATGCTAGAAATATTTATGCCATGTTTATGTTTGACATTATGCATAAATAAGAATATAGGTTCATGTTGTAGTTAAACCTATGCAAGTTCACATGCTTTGATTCATGTCACCTATGTTACCACTATGCAAGTACACCAATTTCTATTATGTATTTTCCAACGTCATATGCAAGTTCATGCGCTCACTTTCCCCTCTTTGTGTATACGCCATAAGCCTCCCCTTTTCGCATGGCTAAATTGGGCTTTAAAAGGCTAAGCCCAATATATATATAAACGGACGTGTAAAACGGGGGAAAATAACGTTGGGTTAAAATTAATTAATGAATGAAAATATAAAATAGAAGGGCCCAAATTCAAGTACGGGTTGGGCCCGTGACTGGTGTAATCTTTACACCATTAACTTAATAATGGGCCGCAAATATTTACATATAAATAAACAAGAATGACAAGATATGTAAATGTAGAACATACGAGGTGTTTAACCCGAGGTTGGATTGAGTTGTGATGTAAACCTGCCCGGAACCGCCCGGCTGTCCAGTAGTCACAACAATACCTATCCAATGTGGGAGGTTAAACATGGAGCCCAGCAAGGACCCGAGGTTAGACTGAGTTGTGGCGTAAGACTGCCCGGAACCAACCGGCAACAGGCAGCCACAACAATACATGTCTAATGTGAGAGGTCAGGGCCTTAATAAGACAATTAAGGCTGAGTCAGGATTGTTAGGGTTAAGTGAACAAAAGACTTAATCAAAATGGAACATGCTAAACTAAACGGACTGGTGGGGTTAGGTAGGAAACACTTAACCAACTTAGCATGTTGGCTAGCGATAGAAAACCTAGTAACGGGGGACCCTTTTCAGCAGTAACCCTAAAAGGTGTATCAGGATACCCTGAAACTAGGCAGGGTAGGGCACGATTACTGGGCTGATTGTAAGAGGTCAAAGCGACGGCGGTGGTGTAGCAGTGTAGGTTCTAACGGAGTGCGGGCGTGCACACACTCCGGCGCAGAAAAATAAGGCACTGGACACCAGTAGCATACCTGTGCACTCTAAGGTTGTGTCGGGTTGCCACTATGGGACTTGATACACCCCATGGTGGGACCAGCATAGGTAACTACAACATCGGGGGCCGTAAGACACATGTAACTATGCGAGTAGGAGCCGATCATCATTGAATGGATCACATCACCCTGATTATGGGGTGCAAATTGGAAACTAGTTTATATGGGTTCAGAGATTAACATGGGGTACGATAGTATATTCGACCCTAGGTAACTTAACCAAGTTCATAGTGTTTGCCCACTTCCTGTTTTACTTATCATACCCAGTTCTTTATTCATAGACAAAGTAGTACTAGACTTACTCAGGCTTTATGTCTGACTCTATTTTTCTTTCGTCTTCTTTCTTCCGTTTCCCCCCCAGGTCCTCAGGGAGGGAACGCAGCAGCTTGACCAACCTCAACATCCAGCTTGAAGAAGAGAAATGTATTGCTTGGACTTTCCTATTTTGAACTATGGCTTTGGACAATCCACTATGGGGCTTTTGCAGTTTATCTATGTTTTATTTATGCTTCTTTAAATCATGTACTCAAGACAGATTATGAAAGTGTTATGTTATGTTTTTGGAAAGGATGTTGTTGTAACACGTATTTGACTGTATTAAATAAAAGTTTGTTGTTCTTCCGCTGTTTACAAATATGTGTTCTTATATCTGTCTTGTATATCTGTGACTTGTACTTATAAACCTCCACCAAAATTAGGGCATTCCCTTTGAGAGTGACCCTAACGGAGGTGGGGTGTTTCACTTGGTATCAGAGCATAGGTTTACCAGATGAGATAAAAAAAAAAGTTTTGAAAAAAATTATTTTCAAAAAGGAAATTTAAAGAAGCATTTTTAAAAGAAAAATATTATTTTAAAAAGGCAAAGTCCACTCCCCAAAGCCATAGGAACTATCTCTTATCCTTCGTTTTGAATCTATCCTTTTTGTTTCAGCATGTCCCAAGATCTTAACTTGCCGGAAGGGGTGCCAATACCTGGTTGTTTAGACGGTTCTTAGAAGCAAGGGCCACTCAGCCAGGTCCTACCGTTCCTCCTCCCCCAGCTGAAGGAAATCATCCAGCTGCAGCAGCACCTTTTCCTCCACCTCCTCCTCGGGGAAACGCATTCGCTAAGATATGTAAAGATTTTAAAGCCATGGGAGGAAGGGATTTCCATGGAACTGAGTCCTTCGTAGCAGCTAGGAATTGGCTGAAAGAAACTGAAGACCTATTCATCATCTTTGAGGTAGAAGATAGACAAAAAGTACAATTGGCGGTGTGGCTATTGAAGGGTGAGGCTTCCTACTGGTGGGAAGTCACTAATGCTGAAAGACCAGTGGAGACATGGGAGGACTTTAGGGCAAGGTTTGAGACTAAGTTTCTCTCAGATGCAGAAAGAAGTTTGCAGTTGGAGAAATTCTTATTTCTTAAGCAAGGAGACAAGACTGTTAGAGAGTATGTGAATCAGTTTGATGAGCTGGCTAGGTTTGGGCTTGACCTAGTCCACACCCCGCATAAGAAGGCTCTCCGTTTCGTCAAGGGGTTAAATGAGCCATTACATAGTTTGGCCATGACCCATATACCCATGGGGGCCACGTATGAAAGATTGGTGCAAATGGCGTTGCTGAATGAAGTGGATAAGGGCAAGAAGGAGACGAAGGCAGAAAGCTCTCAAGGGAAGAAAGAGGGTTTGCAGCCCAAGAAGACAGACTTTAAGAAGGGCGGGAAAGGCAACAAAGAGAAGAGGAAGTGCAATTTCTGTGGCAAAGTGGGGCACTTAGTAAAGGACTGCCGGAAAAAGAAGGCCAAGGAGAATGGTGGGTGCTTTTCATGCGGTCAGACAGGCCACAGGGCTAAGGACTGCCCAAGGAAACGAGGACAGGGGCAGGGCGCTGGATCCACCCCAGGGGCACAGGTTCATGTGCTAGAAGCGCCACCATTGCAACAGCGAGGTATAAATACTTCTGTAGAAAGTGTAGTTTATCTTTATGATCACCCCGTTCGCACTTTGTTTGATTCTGGAGTATCACACTCCTTTATCTCGTCTGCTTTAGTAGAATCTCTGCACCTAAAAACTAGTATGGTAGAGGACCCCTTAATTGTTTCAAACCCAATTGGGGGCCCAGCTCATCTGTCTATGATCTGTGTGGGATTGAAAATTTCTATCCTAAGTGTTGAATTTCAATGTAGTGCCTTTGTTTTGGGCTTTTCGGGGTATGGTTTGATTTTGGGTATGGATTGGCTATCCAGTAATGGGGCCATCCTTGATTGTGAGAAAAGGGTTGTTAGGCTCCTAACCCAGCTCGGTAATACTTTGGAAATTTCTTGTAATCCCTCGTATGCGGTTATGCTTAGTTATCTTGAATCGCTAGATGCCTCTGTTGAAAATTTGCAATCAGTTAGAGTGGTCCGGGAATATCCGGATGTCTTTGAAGAGGTGAAGGGCTTGCCTTCGAAGCGGGAAATAGACTTCCGCATATATCTTGTAGATAATGCAAAGCCCGTTGCGTTGCCCGTTAGACATATGGCTCCACGAGAAAGGAAAGAGCTCAGTAAACAGATTAAAGAGCTTCTAGAGAAGGGGTTCATTAGGAGGAGCATTTCAGAATGGGGCGCTCCAGTGGTGTTCGCTACAAAGGCGGATGGTTCACTCCGTCTATGTGTTGACTATAGGGAGCTCAACAAGCTAACGAGAAAGAATAGGCACCCTCTCCCTAGAATTGATGATTTGTTTGACCAGCTTGTAGGAGCGTCTGTTTTCTCCCAACTCGATTTAGCAACTGGTTTTCATCAGCTAAGGGTGGCTGAAGATAGCATCGATAAAACGGCGTTCAGAACCCCAGACGGTTTCTTTGAATGGCTTGTCATGCCTTTCGGCTTGACAAATGCACCTGCTTACTTTGTGGACCTGATGAGTAGGGTATTTAGAGATTTCCTCAACAAATTCGTAGTGGTCTTCGTAGATGATATCCTCATCTTCTCAAAGAGTGAAGAGGAACATGCTCAACACTTAAGGGCAATCATGGAAACTTTGCGAGTCCATCAACTAAAAGCCAAATTCTCCAAATGCCACTTTTGGAGAGAAGAGGTGAGGTTCCTTGGGCACATAGTATCCAAACAAGGGTTAGCAGTGGACCCTGCTAAGGTAGTGGCGGTACAAGATTGGAAGACACCAAGGAATGCGACTGAGGTCCAAAGCTTCCTAGGACTAGCAGGTTTCTATCGAAAGTTCATAAGGGATTTTGCGAAAATATCAGCTCCGCTCACGAAATTGACTAAGAAGAACCTAGCGTTCAATTGGAACTTGGATTGCGAGTTTGCTTTCCAACGACTAAAAAGGGCTCTCACAACAGCCCCAGTTTTGACGCTGCCAGATGGGAGCAAGATGTTCACCGTTTATACGGATGCATGTGGGACAGGGCTAGGCGCCGTCTTAATGCAAGAAGGAAGGGTGGTAGCTTATGGCGGGAGGCAATTGAAGGCGCACGAAAAGAACTACCCAACCCACGATCTTGAGTTAGCCGCCATCGTCTTTGCACTCAAGTCTTGGCGACACTATCTCCTAGGTGAGAAGTTCGAACTTTACACTGACCATAAATCGTTGAAATATCTTTTCTCTCAGAAGGATCTTAACTTGAGGCAACAAAGATGGATGGAGTTTCTTGCCTCGTACGATTTCGAAATCTCCTACACTCCGGGCAAAGGCAACGTAGTGGCAGACGCGTTGAGCCGAAAGAAATTGACCCTAAGCCCGTTGTTTGTTGAAAGACAAAGCCTAGAGTTTATAGCCAGTTTCGACTTTAGGCCCTCCTCCGATTTCGTACCAGGCTTGCTAGCATCTCTCGAAGTACGGCCAACTTTAGTGGATTCAGTAGGGACAGCACAACGCGAAGACCCTCAACTTGTGGAAATAATTGATAGGCTAATTAGGGGTGAGACTTCAAGTCACCTCAACAGATACTCCATCGACGATAGGGGTTTTCTAAGGCGAGACGGAAGACTATGCGTCCCACAGACAAAAGATTTAATAAAGAAGGTTCTCGAGGAAGCACATCACTCCAAGATGACGATACACCCAGGCGGGGATAAAATGTACAAAGACATAAAAAGGACTTTCTTTTGGAATGGCATGAAAAAGGATGTGGCAGAATTCGTTTCCAAGTGTATGGTGTGCCAACAGGTTAAAGCGGAACAGAAAAAGCCTGGCGGACTACTACATCCTCTGGAGATCCCGCAGTGGAAGTGGGATAGCATCTCAATGGACTTCATCGATGGGCTGCCTAGGTCTAGGAGAGGCAACACTAGCATTTGGGTAATAGTGGATAGGCTTACTAAAAGCGCCCACTTTTTACCCGTCAAAAGTAAGAGAACTGCCTCATCCCTAGCATCACTGTACCTCATGGAAATCGTTCGACTCCATGGAATACCATCTAGCATTGTTAGTGACCGAGACCCCATCTTCACCAGCGAGTTTTGGCGGAGTCTGCAAGAAGCAGTAGGAACGCAGTTATGCTTGAGCACAGCCTATCATCCCCAAACCGACGGTCAAACAGAGAGAGTAAATAGAGTTTTGGAAGACCTTTTAAGGCTATGCGTCCTCGACTTCGGAGGGACATGGGAAGACCACCTTCCTTTGGTGGAATTTGCCTACAACAACAGCTATCAAGCAACCATAGGAATGGCGCCCTTCGAAGCTTTATATGGAAGACCGTGCCGATCGCCCACTTGTTGGTGGGAGTCCACGGATAAGCTTATACTTGGACCAGACATGATCCGAGAGACTTCAGAGAAAGTAGACTTAATACGAAGAAGGATGAAGACGGCCCAAGACAGACAAAAGTCCTACGCCGACAAGAGGAGGACCGACCTTGAATTCGGAATTGGAGACAGAGTTTTTCTCAAGGTATCACCGCTAAGGAACGTTGTTCGTTTTGGAACCACGGGAAAACTTGCGCCAAGGTTCGTAGGGCCATTCCCTATTATCGAGAAAATTGGGAAAATGGCCTATAGATTAGATCTACCCGAGAAGTTTGCTGGAGTCCACAACGTCTTTCACGTTTCACATCTCCGAAAATGTCTACATGAGTCTGCTGAAGTGGTAGAGCCAAATATCCTCGAAGAGGCCGAAGTGGAGCGCGAAGCAACCATAAGGAGAGTTCCAACCCGCATATTAGGAACGGAAGTGAAGAAGCTACGCCACCGCGAAGTCAAGCTCGTCAGAGTCCAGTGGAGCAACGCCGAAGGAGACGCGACTTGGGAAACTGAAGCTAGAATCCGCACTGCCTACCCTTTTCTATTCGAGGGTACATCCTTGATCTTTCTCTTTCCTTAAGTTGCGCTTTTATCTATCTTTTTAGGTATATTTCCTCGACCTTATCCTTTAGGTAGAAACTCTTTGGATGGAAACATGTAGTTGAAACATGTTATGTATGATGGTTGCAAGTGGTTGCAAGTGATTGCTAGTGGTTGCTCGTGGTTGCATATACACACACAATCTAGGTTTTAGATCGGCTCAGTCACTTCATATTGCATATGCATACATGTTTGCTTTCGTATGTGGTTGAACTCTAATGTGTTGTCATGTGAATGTTGCATTTGTATTGAATGATTGTGCACTCATGTAGAATCAAGAATAGGAAAATTTGCATACATAATGGATTCATGGCACTTACATAATTCGCATTAAGGAGGTCAACTGAATCAGTAGACCGCCTGATTTTGCATTAGATAAGTACATGTACACACACACTTTGCATATGATCATGAAGCATTAGAAGTCTTTTAAGGACAATGGATGCTCGTGTTTGATGGATGAGTAGATGGATGATTGGATGTTAGATATACATTCCTCCTAACTTGAAGATTTCGGGGACGAAATCCTTTTAAGTGGGGGAGAATGTAACACCCCGAAAATTCTATAACTGTGAAATTAACAAATTAAAGTATAATTAATCTGAAATCAAAGAACTAAGGGAAACGGGATACGCCATTGCGTTCGTCTCGGAAAAATACGCGAAATAGAGTCCGAGTTTTCGAAAAACGGAGTCCGTATGAAGAAGATATGGCCTTCGGAAGTTTTTGAATTAAATTTAAAATTCAAGCAGAATTAAATAATTAAATATTCCGAAGTGGGGCCCATTGGGCCAGGGTGGAAGAACACCCGCCTGGGCCACCCAGGTCGACTGGGCTGTCGACCTGGGCTACCCATGTCGACAGGGCTGTCGACAGCCCTGTCGACAGGGGTATCGACCTGGTCGAGCCCAGTCAACCTGGCCGGCCAGGTCGGTGTGTGGTCGAATTTCTGTGGTCTGCTTTGTCATTAGGGCTAGGTGGCGGGTTTTTATTGGTCTCTCTTCCTAATGGATGGCTACGATCTAACCTAGCAACATCAATGGTCCTAATCAATTCCTAACCTCTATATAAACAACCCTAGACTAAACCCTAATCTATTCATTCAAAATAAGATTATAGCCGCCATGTTGCTGAGGAACGACAAAGAGTAGCAGCCAACTAGAGAGAGAATTAGGAAGAAAGTTCTAAAGCCTAAAGCAATTCAAGCAACCTAAAGCTAATCAATTCAACAAAGGAATCGTGTCTCTTAATTAGAGAATTCGCCGCAACCATTGTAAGTAGAGTATTACTTTGGTATAATAAACAACTGTGTTGATGTGTATGCTTGAATTGTGGTGATGGAAGTAATTCATGTTTGTGCAAAATTATGTTATTCATTATAAAGAACTACATGCGGTAGTTCTATGCAAATATACGTTTGGAATATTGCGCAGATTATGTAATCTATGTTGAAGCTACATGTATGTAGTTGAGTGAAATTTATGCAAGTTTGGGGCTTTGTTATTATGTCGTCATGATGTATATTTTGTACATAAATCATTTTGCAAGCAATTGAGACAAGTTTGGTTGTTATAGTTCATATGAAAACTATGTTGGAATTTTGACACCATAATCCATGTATTAAGTCATGCTTTTGCAAACTTATGAATATGGCTAGGCTATGAATGATATTTGGCATAATTGAAATCCATGTTAGTTCTATATTGTTAAATGACATATGTGAGACATGGCTAGGTTAGACTCAAAAATCCCTTTTTGCAAGTTTAAAGCAAACACCATGTTTAGGAATATTTATGCATAAGTATGTTTACACCATCGTTATGTGATTAGACTTAAATCATGATTAAGTTGAACTATGCTTTTGTGTTAGTAACAAAGTATCCCCTTTGTAAACACGTAGAAACCTTATGAACATGACTTGTTTATGTTTATGCTAGAAATATTTATGCCATGCTTATGTTTGACATTATGCATAAATAAGAATATAGGTTCATGTTGTAGTTAAACCTATGCAAGTTCACATGCTTTGATTCATGTCACCTATGTTACCACTATGCAAGTACACCAATTTCTATTATGTATTTTCCAACGTCATATGCAAGTTCATGCGCTCACTTTCCCCTCTTTGTGTATACGCCATAAGCCTCCCCTTTTCGCATGGCTAAATTGGGCTTTAAAAGGCTAAGCCCAATATATATATAAACGGACGTGTAAAACGGGGGAAAATAACGTTGGGTTAAAATTAATTAATGAATGAAAATATAAAATAGAAGGGCCCAAATTCAAGTACGGGTTGGGCCCGTGACTGGTGTAATCTTTACACCATTAACTTAATAATGGGCCGCAAATATTTACATATAAATAAAGAAGAATGACAAGATATGTAAATGTAGAACATACGAGGTGTTTAACCCGAGGTTGGATTGAGTTGTGATGTAAACCTGCCCGGAACCGCCCGGCTGTCCAGTAGTCACAACAATACCTATCCAATGTGGGAGGTTAAACATGGAGCCCAGCAAGGACCCGAGGTTAGACTGAGTTGTGGCGTAAGACTGCCCGGAACCAACCGGCAACAGGCAGCCACAACAATACCTGTCTAATGTGAGAGGTCAGGGCCTTAATAAGACAATTAAGGCTGAGTCAGGATTGTTAGGGTTAAGTGAACAAAAGACTTAATCAAAATGGAACATGCTAAACTAAACGGACTGGTGGGGTTAGGTAGGAAACACTTAACCAACTTAGCATGTTGGCTAGAGATAGAAAACCTAGTAACGGGGGACCCTTTTCAGCAGTAACCCTAAAAGGTGTATCAGGATACCCTGAAACTAGGCAGGGTGGGGCACGATTACTGGGCTGATTGTAAGAGGTCAAAGCGACGGCGGTGGTGTAGCAGTGTAGGTTCTAACGGAGTGCAGGCGTGCACACACTCCGGCGCAGAAAAGTAAGGCACTGGACACCAGTAGCATACCTGTGCACTCTAAGGTTGTGTCGGGTTGCCACTATGGGACTTGATACACCCCATGGTGGGACCAGCATAGGTAACTACAACATCGGGGGCCGTAAGACACATGTAACTATGCGAGTAGGAGCCGATCATCATTGAATGGATCACATCACCCTGATTATGGGGTGCAAATTGGAAACTAGTTTATATGGGTTCAGAGATTAACATGGGGTACGATAGTATATTCGACCCTAGGTAACTTAACCAAGTTCATAGTGTTTGCCCACTTCCTGTTTTACTTATCATACCCAGTTCTTTATTCATAGACAAAGTAGTACTAGACTTACTCAGGCTTTATGTCTGACTCTATTTTTCTTTCGTCTTCTTTCTTCCGTTTCCCCCCCCCCAGGTCCTCAGGGAGGGAACGCAGCAGCTTGACCAACCTCAACATCCAGCTTGAAGAAGAGAAATGTATTGCTTGGACTTTCCTGTTTTGAACTATGGCTTTGGACAATCCACTATGGGGCTTTTGCAGTTTATCTATGTTTTATTTATGCTTCTTTAAATCATTTACTCAAGACAGATTATGAAAGTGTTATGTTATGTTTTTGGAAAGGATGTTGTTGTAACACGTATTTGACTGTATTAAATAAAAGTTTGTTGTTCTTCCGCTGTTTACAAATATGTGTTCTTATATCTGTCTTGTATATCTGTGACTTGTACTTATAAACCTCCACCAAAATTAGGGCATTCCCTTTGAGAGTGACCCTAACGGAGGTGGGGTGTTTCAAATCAAGACCAGAATCGGCCGATACTGTTGCGTGGATCTCGAGATATCCTGCTCGAAAGTCGAGCTGCTGCGAGGCCAGCGCCGCCGCCGATCCGCCACCGCATCTGACGCCACCACCGCCGATAGGAGCGTCGCGCCTAGCTCTTCATCGCAGTGCAACCCGATATTACCTCGTGCTATGAATCCGAAGATAAATCCAACACTAGTTTCGAACCCGTGAACTGAAGTACGGGTTTATCTATTTTAAACTGATTTTCACACTATAAAGCATTGCAAACTTTGTAAAAATCATATCTTTTTGCTATGTGGTCGAAATTCAGTGAAACAAGAGACAATGGACCCGTGAGGACGTCTTCTACATTTTAGAAGAGACCGCATATTTTTCTGAGCCTTCTGCTATTTTTGGTGGAGTGGAACCCAATGTGAGATTTCTAATTTATAAACGATATGGAAAATGATGATGTATAAATTATATAGTCGATGTATGAGTTATATAAGCATTGTACACCTCTTGTATAAGCGTTTTATAAGTTGTACGTTCAATGTACAAGTTATATATGCGTTGTAAAAATTATATATGTGTTGAAATAGAAGTGAATTGATATATATATATATATATATATATATATATATATACGCCCCTCGTACACAAACCATGGACAATATTTATTGGTTGTGATTGGTGTGAAAATTGATTGATAGCGAATGGTTGTTGGGATTGTTTGTGGTTGATATTGATTGATTGTGGTTGAAAAATACCCATTTGTGGTTGAGAAATATTTGGTTGAAACCACATAGGATTAGTTTGTGGAAATGAAATAAATATATACATGCCGCCTGCGTGCGAACTAGATGCATGATCCCCATTGTCAAAAACCGCGGGGTTTTAAGGTAGAGCGAGGAGCCGTACTAGGGACGGTCCCGGTTTTAACTACCCTGCCGTTATGCTGCCGAAATTTTGAATAATATTCATGTGTTTGAATTATTTTCATTTGGTGAAACTATATTTACTCGTTGAATAGAAAACCTTCATGTGTTGAATCGATATTCATTCGTTGAATTGAAATTCATATGTTGAATGGTGTTCGTGTTTTAAATATAAGAATCACATTTTTATCTATATATATAAACTATAGAAAACCTTCATGTGTTGAATCGATATTCATTCGTTGAATTGAAATTCATGTGTTGAATGGTATTCATATTTTGAAAGAAATTGTTTTATAATCAAAATCCCAATTTAACATCAATATGAAATTTATAAAATAATCATGTTTTGAAACAAATTGTTTTACAATAAAAATCCTATTTTTATCACCTATATAAACTATATAAAATAATAGTGTTTTGAAATGAATTGTTTTACAATAAAAATCACATTTTTATTATATACATGAATTGTTGAAATGTGAAGTGTTAAAAATAGCAACTCGTTCAAATAAATATGCATGAGTCAAAATATTCATTAATTAGCTAATGATATGATTTTTGCCTATGCATGCAACATTAGAATGAATGGTGTTTTTAAACCAAATGGAATCAAATATGAAGTTGAATGGAAAATGATAAGTGATAAGAATTGTATATATGTACATGCATATTTATTGAACAGGTTATAGCAAAAGGGGCTAGAGAAGAGGAATAAAATTTTGTGCCCGACAAATAGGTACACATTTATTGTTTTGTTTGGGTGATGATTTTATGAGCCTGTTGGCTAGCCGCTTGGCTTTTCCTTTTTCTCTTTGACATGAGACGCCCGTGTGGCTATTTGGGAATTTTCCCAGCCCCTCCCGTACAAAGGAGGTTATGGTGAAATTTTCCAAAATTTAAAGGCGTTAGTGAAATATTTGAAGTGGAATCAATGTAGGAATTTTTGAATGAACTATATTTATATAAATATATAAATATAAATAAAATTAAAACGAAACGTGGCCGTGCAGTTCGTGTTTTGAAACCGTGATTTCAAACGATTAGTACGGGAGATCCGACCATCGGATTTTCCTGAAATCGCAACTGTTGGGTTCGCTTTGGAAAAGTCTTTCCAACGGCACCAACTTTGTAAAAATCCAACGGTCGGATTATATGGAATGTTTAATTCAAATATGAAGAAAAACAGTGCCAGAAACGATTATATATATATATATAATTATAATTAATCGAATAACGACGCTGCAGTTCGTATTTCGAAATCGAAACTTCAAACGATTGTACAGGGAGATCCGACCGTCGGAATTTCCCGAAACAGGAACCGTTGGATTCATTTTGAAAAGATCTTTCTAATGATGTAAATTTTGTAAAGATCCAACGGTTAGATTTTCAGATATGTGTAAATCAAATCTGAAGAAAAATAGCGCCACGGCCGCGTTATGGCCCGAAGCGTCGTTTGAAATAAAATGGCTACTTTAAAAATAAATAAAAATAGCGATAAATTGTTATAAAATATTATAAACGATATGGATGCAAATTTAGAAATAAACTGAAGGTTGGCTAAGTCGAATGGTTTCTTGGGTATTGATCTGATGTTGGTTTCGGCCTTCGGGGTTAATATTTGGGAAATCGTTCTCTTACTGATTGACGGTTAGTGGCTAATGAATTGAAATGATGCGTGTGTATGTTAGTGTTACACTTGTTTATTATATACGCGAGTTGCTCAGAAAGACCGGGTTTATCCCATTCTGAATAACTGAATCGACGATAATTAATCGAAGATGAAGACGGTGGTCGAAGACCGGAGATCTTCACCTCGTTTGGATGGTAACCGAGGTCCTGATTGGGAGGCATCCCGAAATATGGATAATGAGTGGTGATCGTCCAGACGTACGTGGTGATCGATGGGTTTGCGATGTATTTAGTGCCTCCGGTTTCGTTCAGACCCAGAACGGACATGTAAATGGACTGTGTGTCTGACATTGGATTTTATTCTGTGTTGATTGATCTTTGTTAAATATACATCAGTTTGGTGACGGAGAATTTATTCTTTTGCTTAACGCCCTTCTCCGAGACTCACGAGCTCAGGGGTTGTATATCGATGGACATCAGTCGCATGGCATGAATTGCTAGTTTGGCACGCCTAAGTGGCAAGTGATCAAGGCTTCTGTTGAAAAGCAAAGTCTTGTGGTGATGATCAAAGCCCCGCCTGTGTGGCATAGCTTTGTGTATAACATGAATTCGCGAACCTCACACCCCGGTATGAACCAGAAACGGGAGAGGACATCAGGGAGGGCCGGTGTTTCTTTCTAGCTAGGGTGGTGTCAGTGACCTACCAGCCCTGACATTTATATACTTTTCACCTGTGTGGTTGTTGCTGTTGCGAGGCGCCTCGGTTTGATCAGACGATCCGGGTCCGATGGAGTCATTCATTGGCTCGTTTACGCCCCAAAGGGCAGGGAAACGTAGTGTTCAGGCATTATAATCCACATCGATGGACCGGCCCTGACGATCTAAAGGGTTGATGCGTTCTGATCCTGTGGCTCGGGCTAGAGAGTCACGAATTCGGTAAGGACTATCTTTTGCCTTGGTTCATGACGGAAATCCAATTTCCAAATATGTGACTGTGCGGTTTTGATTGTATACCTATATATGGCGACATAGTGGTATGGGGCATTAATGCCGTCTATGATTGATAGTTATGATTTGAAATTGTTTTCAAAACGTATAAACACTAGCAATAATATCAAATGCCTTTGTTTTATTCGTATCAAGCATATCTTGGCCGTTATAAGGTAAAAACTCTATCCTCCGGTTTGCGTTGCATTATGTGATGGGAACTGAGTTTTATAATGGCTTCATTTTTATAAAATGCGTTGCGTTGTTTAAAGGAAAGATTTGTTTTAAAGCACTGGCAATCCGATGGAGTAAACCCGTTCCACGAAAGTGGCGTGGTCCTGAGATTAGCCATATATTAAATGTGCTGAATAAATTTCTCATACCAGTCCCTTGACTGACTCGTAGTTTGTTTCACTTTCAAACTCGAGTGCCCCTTTTTCTACACGGGCAGCCTTGTATTCAGGTTTAGCAGGCTTTATCCGGATAGCTGGAGCTGAAGATGGATTCTATCATTTATCTATTTTATGTTGTTCAGCTCCTATTGTACATATTATGTTAGTTTTCCGTTGTAGACATTTATGTATAGCTGAACTATATTTTTACTAAGTATTATCCTGTATACTGTGTAACTCTAATGATTACTTTTATCCAGTATATTCTATTGTACATTTTCAGATGTATTTATTTATTTATTTATGTTCTGCTATTATCTGTTTCTGTGTTATAGTCCACGGATTACCCTTGTCGCCGTCAGTACGGGGTTTGGGGTCGTCACAACGTGGTATCAGAGCTTTGGTTAAGCTTAGTTCTGGAATATAACATATTAACGAACTCGTCAGAAATAGAACCAGTAGTGTTCTTGGACGGGCAACTCAATACAGATAGGATCAGAAATATCCTAGTATGAGTAAAGCAGAATGAAATAACACCTCGATAGACACATTTACATTGAAGTATATGTTTCTATATTTTAAATTATCTTTTCTATGACCAGAAACTTGATTTGCTGTTTGCAGAAGTACTAGAAAATGAGTGTCAGAAACAGAAGGAATACAGAACCGGATATTGAGGCCCTATTAATCAAATATCGAAATATGGGTGGAATACCATTCTCTGGTGAAGAATCTATTATGAAGACACAGGCTTGGATTCGTTCGGCCGAAAAGATCTTTGATGGTTTAAAGTTGAGGGATGACCAGAAAAGATTACTGGCCTCCTGGGCACTCAAAGATGAAGCTTTGTTCTGGTGGGATTCAGTTATTGAGAATAATCCGGAAGGTGATATCACCTGGGATAGATTCCAAGTGATTTTCCTAGAAAGATTTACTCCTCCAGAAGCGACTGAGCGATTATGCGACGAATTTTCTTATCTGATACAAGGCGATATGACCATCCCAGAATATCATAAGAAATTCAATGAACTTTCTCACTTTGCTCCTCATCTGATTAAAGACCCAAAGAGGAAGAATCTGAGATTTATTCATGGCCTGCAAAGAAAATATCAGAATAGTGTGATGAGGAATGTGAAGCTTCCCTTTTCTGAAATGATATACATGGCTTATCAGTACGAAGATCTAGACAAGAAAGTTACGCTACAGTACGAAGAAGACGTCAGCTCTAGCAATAAAAATGAGTCTGAGACAGATCGTCCTGAGACCAGTACAACGTCTGAGGTCGGTAAGAAGCCCGGTGCCAAGAGGAAAAGGGCCAAATCTGAGAAGAAACCAGTAACGACAACTGTATGCTCTAACTGTAAGAAGCAAGGACATCTCTCGATAAGTTGTATGTCTCTAAAGAAACGAATCAAGAGTGGACCTAAATCAGAGAAGAATTTCCAAGAGAAAAGAGGTTGTAGTAAATGCAGGCAGACTGGTCATCTTGCAAAGGATTGCTGACTCTTAAAGAAGCCTGAAGTAGTTCAAGTGAATGAAGTAGTAGAAACTTCTGATCCCTCAACAAGTCAAGGAAGATCTGATGTTTTAGAAGGAATGCTTACTATGAAAAACATTCCGGTCAAAGTACTGTTTGACACAGGCGCATCACGAAGCTTTATAGCAAAGAATGCCGTTAAGAAGTTGGATTTGAAATTGAGGAAGCTTAAAGAACCAATGACTGTCCAAAATCCGGTCGGGGGTTCCATCGATCTCAGTTGGGTTTGTGCATTACCTGTCTCTTTCTCATGCTATAAATTCCCTACTATCTCTATCGTCATGAATTTTAATGAATTCGATCTTATTCTGGGATTAGATTGGCTAACCAAATATGAAGCGGAGGTTAGATGCGCCGAGAGAGTTGTTAGGGCTAAGATTAAATCAGGGAATTATATAACCATACCGTGTCAAGGTCAGAATCCTAATAGAAAAGACTTCTGGGCAGCTCTCGATATTTCTCCAGCCCAAATAGAAAATGTCCCTGAAATCACAGAGAATATTCCCGACCTAGTGAAAGATATTCCTATCGTCAAGAAGTATGCGGATGTGTTTGAAGAAGTTGTTCGCTTACCTCTGCAGAGAGAAATTGATTTCAAAATTGCTTTAATTCCCAATGCAAGGTCGGTAGTTCACGCTATTCGAAGAATGTCCTTGAAAGAGAAGGAGGAATTAGACAATCAAACACGACAGCTAGTATGGAAGGGTCTGATTATGCCTAGTTTCTCTGATTGGGGAGCAGCAGTGGTTTTTGTCCCAAAATCCGACGGTACTCTACGTCTATGTGTGGATTATCGTGATTTGAACAAGCAGACCATAAAGAATAAATATCCATTGCCGCGAATAGATGATTTGTTGGATCGATTAAATGGCGCACAAGTATTCTCAAGGATGGACCTAGCTACAGGCTTCCATCAACTTTGAATTGCCGAAGAGTGTGTTCCAATGACAGCATTCAGAGGTCCCGACTTATTCTACGAGTGGTTAGTAATGTCGTTCGGCTTATGTAACGCTCCTGCTTACTTCGTCGATCTAATGAATAGGGTGTTCAGAGGGGTTTTGAATAAATTTGTTCTGGTTTTATTGACGATATTCTAATCTTCTCTAAATCAAAGGCCGAACATGAAAAGCATCTGGAACAGGTTCTAGAAATTCTGAGACGGAATGTATTAAAAGCCAAATTTTCCAAATGTATCTTCTGGCAAGATGAAGTAAAATTTCTAGGCCAGAAAGAAGGAATCGCAGTGGATCCAAGCAAAATCACAGCTATTCAGAATTGGAAACAGCCCAGTACCCCCACTGAAGTCCGTAGTTTTCTCGGATTGGCTAGCTATTACCGTAAGTTCGTTAAAAACTTTTCGAAGATATATGGTCATTTAACGAAGCTTAGAAAGAAGCACTCTAAATTCAAATGCACTCCAGAAAGTGAGGAGGCTTTTGAAGAGCTAAAGTTAAGATTAACGACAGCTCTAGTGTTAACCATCATCGATGGCAACCAGGATTTGAAAGTCTGGACTGATGCTTCTAGAGAAGGCCTTGGCGCAGTGTTAACGCAAAGAGGCCAAGTGATTGCTTATGCTAGCCGTCAACTGAAGCCGCACGAGAAAAACTATGTAACTCATGATCTTGAGTTATTGTCTATTGTGTTCGCTTTGAAAATCTGGAGACACTATCTTCTGGGTGAGAGATTTGAACTGTTTACAGATCACTAGTCGTTAAAGTATCTGTTCACCCAGAAGGACTTGAATCTGAGACAGCAACGTTGGCTAGAGTTTCTTGCAGCATATGAATTTGAAATTATATACACTCCAGGGAAAGCCAATGTTGTGGCCGATGCGCTGAGCCGAAAGAATGTAATGATCGCCAGCTTCATTATCACGACTTCCTTGATTGACAAAATATCTATTCTTCAGAAGGAGGATAACTTTATTAAGGATATGATTAAAAGTATTCAGAAAGGTGAACCCTCGTGTTTTCGAATAGATAACGACGAGACCCTGAGATTGAAAGGAAGGATTTGTGTTCCTGACATTCCCGAGCTCAAAAGGGAAGTTTTAGATGAGTGTCACAAGTCCAAGCTGAGTATCCATCCTGGTGTGGCCAAAATGTATAACGATCTCAAACGAACGTTCTGGTGGAAGGCTATGAAAAGAGACGTTTCGATATACGTTAGCCAATGCCTTACTTGCCAGCTAGTCAAAAGCGACCAACAAAAACTAGCTGGATTATTACAACCGCTAAACGTTCCTGGTTGGAAGTGGGAACATATTTCTATGGACTTTATAGATGGTCTGCCCAGAACCAGAAAAGGAAATGATAGTATTTGGGTGATCGTAGATCTCTTCACGAAGACCGCCCATTTCATACCTATCAGATCAAATAGAACTGCTCAGAGTCTGGCGCAGATTTATGTCAAGGAAATTGTTAGAATACATGGAGTGCCACTCAGTATAGTCAGAGATAGAGACACAATATTTACGAGTAAATTCTGGGAGGCATTTCAAGTCGAGCTGGGAACGAAGTTGAACTTAAGCACCGCTTATCATCTTCAGACAGACGGTCAGACTGAGAGGGTGAATCGTATTTTAGAAGATCTATTGCGGGCTTGTGTTATAGATTTCGGTGGATCATGGGAAGACCATCTACATTTGGCTGAATTCTCATATAACAACAACTACCACGCGAGTCTGACATTGTCTCCATTCGAAGCATTGTATGGTAGACCATGCCGATCTCCTGCTTGCTTGGTCGAACCCGGTAATAGACTTGTATTGGGGCCTGATATGATCCGAGAAGCTGCCGACAAAGTCGATTTTATTAAGAAGCAATTACTGGCCGCTCAAAGCCGACAAAAGAGCTATGCCGATAGAAGGAGAAGAGATATATCCTTTGTTGTTGGCGACTATGTATATCTGAAAGTATCGCCGATGAGAGGAATTATCCGGTTCGGTAAAACAGGGAAATTGGCGCCCAAATTCATTGGTCCGTTTCCTATTCTGGAAGGATCGGAACTCTCACTTATAGGGTTAAATTGCCAGACTGGTTGCCTGGAGTTCATGATGTATTTCATATATCTCAACTTCGAAAGCACGTTCATGATCCAGACTTGATCGTGGAAGAAATAGCTCAGCAGGATATTGAAATTACTCCAGAATTAGCTGTGAGACGAGAGCCGCTAAAGATCATCGGCAAAGAAACCAAAGAGCTGAGGAACAAGAAGGTTCACTTAGTCAAAGCGCAATGGAGTGGAGATCTACGAGATTGTACATGGGAAACTGAGGAAAGCATTCAGAAAGCTTATCCTAGATGCCGGGTGGATATCTCTGATTGACTCCGGTGTAAGGTACATTTACCATACTTTGCATTACCACTTAGTTCTCTATTCTGTTGTTATTTTCTTTCCATGGATGTGCACTTATTATTGGTTGTGTTAGGTAACTGTAGATTTGATTAATTGAATTATTGAAACAATAGTTAATTTAATCAACGATAGAATTATGGCGAAAGTTTTCGAAAATTCCTGGTGTTAGCCAAATTTTTGGAGAATTTGAAAATTCTCAGAAACTGAAAAGTTGGAGAATTGAAACCAGATCGAATGTAGAGTTGATTAATCAAACCACTTTCGACTTTGTTCCTTTTCGGGGATGAAAAGTTTTAACTGGGTGAGATTGTAACGACCCAGAAAATCTGAACCAATTTAAAAATTTTAAATTGGCTAAAATAATGGATTTTAAATATTTAAAATAAATATTTTAAATAATAGCAATGAAAACTGAGTTTGAATTGACAATTGAAAACGAATATAATTAATTATAATTATAAACAAGGCCTGAAATGGCGCTGCAATTTCAAAAATTGAATTCAAACTTTGTCGGACTGTACCGAGTGCAAAACAAAACGGATTTTAGCAAAACAAAAAATATTTAAATCTGTTAGTGAATACCTTTCTAACGAATCTGAAAAATCGAATTTTCATAGCGGAAAGCAAAAGTTATGGCCGAATGAATTTTCAGAAAGGTCGCTATGGAATTTATATAGCCCGTGAAATTAGCCATTTTGCATACGACCTCGGAATTCGTCGAAACTACTTTTGTTGGATCCGGGATGTGAAGTTATTGCTAGGTTTCAAATTTCATAATTTTTGAAGCTAGTATGTGAGCATGGCAAAAGAAAACGTGTTTTGGTCAATTGTAGTTAAATTGGATCGACCAGAAATGGGCCTTTTTGCAAACGGTCTCAGAATTCGATGAAACTAGTTTTGTTGGGACCGTATCGTCAAAACATAGCCAGATTTATTTTTCTGGAATTTTTCGAATCAGTTTGTGGCCCTGGCAAATTGAAATGTGCGTTCAAATCAAATATTGAATGTTATATATTTTAATGTGAAGGAAAACTGGCTGAAACAGTTGAATGGGCCTACGAAACATATTCCATTGTGTTCGGAATGGGGGTAAAACGCAAGGGACGACAGTCGTTGGGTTTGATTTGGTGTCCGGATATGAAAAGACTATTTTAGAATTAAATATTAATACGGGCCAATCATAATTTTTCTTTCATTAATTATATTTTCTAAAAAAAACCCGTAAACCCTTATTTTGACGGCGGAAAACCTTCTTCCGTTCATCCCTCGATTCCTCTCTGATCATTCCTCTAAACCCATCGATCCTTTTGGTGTTTTTGAAGATCGTCCTTCGACCTTCGAATCAAGACCAGAATCGGCCGATACTGTTGTGTGGATCTTGAGATATCCTGCTCGAAAGTCGAGCTGCTGCGAGGACAGCGCCACCGCCGATCCGCCACTGCATCTGACGCCACCACCGCCGATAGTGGCGTCGCGCCTAGCTCTTCATCGCAGTGCAGACCGATCATCACCTCGTGCTACGAATCCGAAGATAAATCCAACCCTAGTTTCGAACCCGTGAACTGAGGTACGGGTTTATCTATTTTAAACTGATTTTCACACTATAAAGCGTTGCAAACTTTGTAAAAATCATATCTTTTTGCTATGTGGTCAAAATTCAGTGAAACAAGAGACAGTAGACCCGTGAGGACGTCTTCTACATTTTAGAAGAGACCGCATATTTTTCTGAGCCTTCTGCTATTTTTGGTGGAGTGGAACCCAATGTGAGATTTCTAATTTATAAACGATATGGAAAATGACGATGTATAAATTATATAGTCGATGTATGAGTTATATAAGCATTGTACACCTCTTGTATAAGCGTTGTATAAGTTGTACGTTCGATGTGTAAGTTATATATGCGTTGTAAAAATTATATATGTGTTGAAATAGAAGTGAATTGCTATATATATATATATATATATATATATATATATATATATATATATACGCCCCTCGTCCACAAACCATGGACGATATTTATTGGTTGTGATTGGTGTGAAAATTGATTGATAGCGAATGGTTGTTGGGATTGTTTGTGGTTGATATTGATTGATTGTGGTTGAAAATACCCATTTGTGGTTGAGAAATATTTGGTTGAAACCACATAGGATTAGTTTGTGGAAATGAAAAAAATATATACATGCCGCCTGCGTGCGAACTAGATGCATGATCCCCATTGTCAAAAACCGTGAGGTTTTAAGGTAGAGCGAGGAGCCATACTAGGGACGGTCCCGGTTTAACTACCCTGCCGTTATGCTGCCGAAATTTTGAATAATATTCATGTGTTTGAATTATTTTCAATTGATGAAACTATATTTACTCGTTGAATAGAAAACCTTCATGTGTTGAATTGATATTCATTCGTTGAATTGAAATTCATGTGTTGAATGGTATTCGTGTTTTAAATATAAAAATCACATTTTTATCTATATATATAAACTATAGAAAACCTTCATGTGTTGAATCGATATTCATTGGTTGAATTGAAATTCATGTATTGAATGGTATTCATATTTTGAAAGAAATTGTTTTATAATCAAAATCCCAATTTTAACATCAATATGAAATGTATAAAATAATCCTGTTTTGAAACAAATTGATTTACAATAAAAATCCTATTTTTATCACCTATATAAACTATATAAAATAATAGTGTTTTGAAATGAATTGTTTTACAATAAAAATCACATTTTTATTATATAAATGAATTGTTGAAATGTGAAGTGTTAAAAATAGCAACTCGTTCAAATAAATATGCATGAGTCGAAATATTCACTAATTAGCTAATGATATGATTTTTGCCTATGCATGCAACATTAGAATGAATGGTGTTTTTAAACCAAATGGAATCAAATATGAAGTTGAATGGAAAATGATAAGTGATAAGAACTGTATATATGTACATGCATATTTATTGAACAGGTTATAGCAAAAGGGGCTAGAGAAGAGGAATAAAATTTTGTGCCCGACAAATAGGTACACATTTACTGTTTTGTTTGGGTGATGATTTTATGAGTCTGTTTGCTAGCCGCTTGGCTTTTCCTTTTTCTTTTTGACATGAGACGCCCGTGTGGCTATTTGGGAATTTTCCCAGCCCCTCCCATACAAAGGAGGTTATGGCGAAATTTTCCAAAATTTAAAGGCGTTAGTGAAATATTTGAAGTGGAATCAATGTAGGAATTTTTGAATGAACTATATTTATATAAATATATAAATATAAATAAAATTTAAACGAAACATGGCCGTGCAGTTCGTGTTTTGAAACCGTGATTTCAAACGATTAGTATGGGAGATCCGACGATCAGATTTTCCTGAAATCGCAACCGTTGGGTTCGCTTTGGAAAAATCTTTCCAACGGCACCAACTTTGTAAAAATCCAACGGTTGGATTGTCTGGAATGTTTAATTCAAGTCTAAAGAAAAAAAGCGCCAGAAACGATTATATATATATATATATATAATTATAATTAATCGAATAACGACGCTGCAGTTCGTATTTTGAAATCGAAACTTCAAACGATTGTACCGGGAGATCCGACCGTCGGAATTTCCCGAAACTGGAACCGTTGGATTCGTTTTGAAAAGATATTTCTAATGATGTAAATTTTGTAAGGATCCAACGGTTAGATTTTCAGATATGTGTAAATCAAATCTGAAGAAAAACAGCGCCACGGCCGCGTTATGGCCCGAAGCGTCATTTGAAATAAAATGGCTATTTAAAAATAAATAAAAATAGCGATAAATCGTTATAAAATATTATAAACGATATGGATGCAAATTTAGAAATTAACTGAAGGTTGGCTAAGTCGAATGGTTTCTTGGGTATTGATCTGATGTTGGTTTCGGCCTTCGGGGTTAATATTTGGGAAATCGTTCTCTTACTGATTGACGGTTAGTGGCTAATGAATTGAAATGATGCGTGTGTATGTTAGTGTTACACTTGTTTATTATATACGCGAGTTGCTCAGAAAGACCGGGTTTATCCCATTCTGAATAACTGAATCGACGATAATTAATCGAAGATGAATACGGTGGTCGAAGACCGGAGATCTTCACCTCGTTTGGATGGTAACCGAGGTCCTGATTGGGAGGCATCCCGAAATATGGATAATGAGTGGTGATCATCCAGACGTACGTGGTGATTGATGGGTTTGCGAGGTATTTAGTGCCTCCGGTTTCGTTCAGACCCAGAACGGACTTGTAAATGGAGTGTGTGTTTGACATTGGATTTTATTCTGTGTTGATTGATCTCTGTTAAATATACATCTGTTTGGCGGCGGAGAATTTATTCATTTTCTTAACACCCTTCTCCAAGACTCACGAGCTCAGGGGTTGTATATCGATGGACATCAGTCGCATGGCATGAATTTCTAGTGTGGCATGCCTAAGTGGCAAATGATCAAGGCTTCTGTTGAAAAGAAAAGTCTTGTGGTGATGATCGAGGCCCCGCCTGTGTGGCATAGCTTTGTGTATAACGTGAATTCGCGAACCTCACACCCCGGTATGAACCGAAAACGGGAGAGGACATCAGGAAGGGCCTGCGTTTCTTTCTGGCTAGGGTGGTGTCAGTGACCTACCAACCCTGACATTTATATACTTTTCACCTGTGTGGTTGTTGCTGTAGCGAGGCGCCTCGGTTTGATCGGACGATCCAGGTCCGATGGAGTCATTCATTGGCTCGTTTACGCCCCAAAGGGCGGGGAGACGTAGTGTTCAGGCATAATAATCCACATCGGTGGACCGGCCCTGACGATCTAAAGGGTTGATGCGTTCTGATCCTGTGGCTCGGGCTAGAGAGTCACAAATTCGGTAAGGACTATCTTTTGCCTTGGTTCATGACGGAAATCCAATTTCCAAATACGTGACTGTGGGGTTTTGATTGTATACCTATATATGGCGACATAGTGGTATGGGGCATTAATGCCGTCTATGATTGATAGTTATGATTTGAAATTGTTTTCAAAACATATAAACACTAGCAATAATATCAAATGCCTTTGTTTTACTCGTATCAAGCATATCTTGGCCGTTATAAGGTAAAAACTCTATCCTCCGGTTTGCGTTGCATTGTGTGATGGGAACTGAGTCTTATAATATCTTCATTTTTATAAAATGCATTGCGTTGTTTAAAGGAAAGATTTGTTTTAAAGAACTGGCAATCCGATGGAGTAAACTCGTTCCACGAAAGTGGCGTGGTCCTGAGATTAGCCATATATTAAATGTGTTGAATAGATTTCTCATACCAGTCCCACGACTGACTCGTAGTTTGTTTCACTTTCAAACTCGGGTTCCACTTTTTCTATACGGGCAGCCTTGTATTCAGGTTTAGCAGGCTTTATCCGGATAGCTGGTGCTGAAGATGGATTCTATCATTTATCTATTTTATGTTGTTCAGCTCCTATTGTACATATTATGTTTGTTTTCCGCTGTAGACATTTATGTATAGCTGAACTGTATTTTTACTAAGTATGATTCTGTATACTGTGTAACTCTGATGATTACTTTTATCCAGTATATTCTATTGTACATTTTCAGATGTATTTATTTATTTCTGTTCTGCTATTATCTGTTTCTGTGTTATATTCCACAGATTATACATCTGAAAATCATAAGAAATGATTTGTGAAGGATTGGAATGAAAAACTCCATATTTGAAAATCAGAAATTGATTTTTGGGTTTATCGTCAACGGTGTTTTAAATAACATTTGTTCTTTAACCCGATAATTAATGGAATGTGATTTTGGGTTGTCGTGAACGGTATCTTTAATAATATTGTTCTTAGACCCAATGGAGTTAAGAAAATCAGAAATTAACTAAAGATTAGTAAAGATGAATGGTTTCCTGGGTATTGATCTGATGTTGGTTTCGGCCTTCGGGGTTAGTACTTAGGGAATTGCTCACTTGTTAATTTACGGTTAGGGACTGATTGAAATGTGATGTGATATTGGGTTTATCATGAATCGTGTTTTAAATGACATTGGTTCTTTAACCCAGTTAAAGATTAAAACTAAGTGGAGTTTTAATGAATATTTAATTAGATTGAAATGTTCGAGAATGGTGTATCACCAGTTTTCCTCCAGGCGGTAGTTAAATCTTTAATTAGATTTGAACGTGAAATGGTAATTGAATTTACCGATAACACCATGGTGTTAGATATGAAGTATTGTAACACCCCACGTCCGTTAGTGTCACTCACAAAGGGAATGCACTAAGTTCTGTGGAGCATTTAGGGCAAAAGATGCAGATAAATTACAAGACAGACGGAAATTAAACAGCGGAAAATAAAACTTTGCTTTACTGATAAAATAGTTTGTACAAAGATTTCTTTACAACATCAGAGTGTCATCTATCTTACAAAATAAAGAAGCATAAAAATACATTTATTTTCCCCGATTTTAGCAAGAGCCAGCCATAGCATCTGAAAAGAGAATCCAAGCAAACTTCGACAAATCTTCAAGCTGGGAAAGAGTGGTAGTCCAACTTAACCTGAGCTATACTATTCCCTCCTTTACTACCTGGGTGGGGGGGGGAACGAAAGAAAAGAAGACGAAGGAAAACAGAGTCAGACATAAAGCCTGAGTAAGTTCAGTAACTTCTGGCATGTGAACAAGGGAAAAAAAAAACGACATGAATTAACTGAATACAAGATAACACCATGATGTTAGGGTTGGCAAGATTAGACAAGATTAACACAAGATATGCTAAACTAAGATAAACTGGATATGGTCTAATACTTTCGCCGCTTCGCTATTTCCTTGTTATATTGGTTTCTATATTTCTGCACCACCTAACTCGTGTCCCAACTAGTAACGATAACGTGATCCCAATCCCTGTATTTCCCATCGCCTTCAGGCATCCATTTATTTATTTGTTACCTAGATTTAATCTAGGGTTTCCTACCAAGTACTTTCTAGATCCCTCTAAAGTTTACGCTATCTGCTGAATGCTTCTCGGATTCAGGATTTATGCCACCTAGTTCAACTAGGAATTATGCTACCTGTCGAACGATGCCCCCAAGTCTAGGACACACTACCTAGAGTGGTATATGTTCCTATACTTCCCCACGCATGTATCGTGAATCGTTATCGCTTGTCTAGATGCACATGTCCCATAATGTGCGGTCTGAGTCCTGTGTCAGGGCAAATCAAGGAATACTGAACTCGGTCAGGAGCTTTCAGATATCTGCCGATGCAGATGCTAAGGTCTGTTTTTATTTCAGTGGCTATGGTCCCACTTGACCCCTCCCTCAACTAATGAAAGGCACACCTTATAAAATGAGAACTATACGCCGGCCCCCGGTGCCCCACTATCCTATGGCCATCCTCACCCATAACTAGATAGCAAGTATATGGTCTTTTGGAGTTCTCCGCCTTTCCGCTTCACGTATCTCGATTGACTCAAGATGGATGGTAGGCGACGAGTCGCTATCACAGGGCTACCGTTTGCTCGCCGAATCACGTCGGTCCATCCTAGTCTTTAGGTTGCCATGTATTGCAACCAAGGCAGAGCCCTGGTTCTTCTACGCATACCTTAACCTCTGTGGGCCCAGGCGGATCATCTACAGCCCTATAGAGGGATACCAAGAGTACCCTCACGTCCCCTCGAAGCCTCGGGCTTCGTAACCCAATTCGTTGGAGCCTTCTTTTTAATCAGACGGACGTTCGCTCCTCCTCGTGTTATACTAAGAATTACTACTTATTTTTATTAACTAAGATTTACCGCTTAGTTTCCAAAATCGTTGTTTTCTTAACTAAGGTTTACTTAGTTCTCTATCCCGTCAATTTGGATTGGTTAAGTGTCATAGTCAATTCAAGCTAACTTAACCCTCTTCTTTTATCCTGTTAAACTGGTTAAGTGTTATCAGTAGTTCACGTTGACTTAACCCGACCACAAACCACATTATATTGGTTAAGTATTACTTAACCCTACCCGTTCATCCTGTATTAGTTAAGCGTTCCTTTTTAACTTAACCGTGCCCATCTGTTTTAACTAACATGTTATTAATGGTTAAGTATTATCCCTTCACATTTTAGACTTAGCCCTATTCCTTTATCACAATCTGACGGTTAAGTGTTCAAGTTTACTTAACCCTACGGTCTTGTCCAACTAACATATCAAATTCGCTAAGTGTATTAAATTTTACTTAATCCCAACATCTAGGCTAGTTAACATGTTAATTTGTCTAAGTGTATTAGCTTTGCTTAACCACACCTTCTAGTCTAGTTAACATGTTAGTTTGGCTAAGTGTTTCCTTAGTTACCTAACCCCTACAAATCTTGTCTTGTTACCATGTGAAGTTGGTTAATTGTCCCTATGGACTTATCCCTCCCATCCTAGCTTAACTATGTTAAATTGGTTAAGTGTTCCTATGGACTTAACCTTCCCTTTCTAGCTTAACTGTATGGCCCTAACTCCACCCACTAGTATGGTTATTATGTTGAATTGGTTAAGTGTCTTAGTGAACTTAACCCTACCATTCTTGTTCTAGCTTTAATTTAATAGGTTAAATCCATGGCCACTCACATTAGACAGATATTGTTGCAATTACTGGATGTGCCGGTTGCCTCGGGGCAGATTTACATCGCAACTCAGTCTAACCTCGGGTTAGGCCTATTCGTGTTTTCTAGTTCAAGGGTTTTGACTAATTTTCAAATCAGGTTTTGAAAGTAACCATCCCGTTCGTCGGATCAGTTAGGGATAGCCAGGGAGAGCAGGAAACTTGTATTTTCCAAACCCAAGCCTAGACACTATCCTCTCTGTCACCCTAGAAATTTCTGGCGTGTTATTAAAAGAGTTGTCGTTAATAAACCTTTAATTTGTCTAAATTAACATTTCCTCATTTAGGACAAATTCTATAAGTAAATTAATCCTAATTTACTTATTTCCTAATTACTCTTTTAATGTGAATCGTCAACATTTATTCTTATGGCCCATTCTCCTCTCTATATCATATTTATGCTTTTTGGTATGTGGACTATACCAAATTAAGTGTCACTAACCATGATTTTGCTAAACCTGACAGTTATTCCCAATTATGGCCAATTTCACATTTGTGCCAATATACTTACCGTGCCAAATTAGCTAATCCAATTCCGTTTCAACATTCTAATTCCAAACTTATTACTCTAGTTCACTATTCATGTAAATGCTAGATTTACATGTCGATACTAGATTCAAATTACACATCTTATAATTCATGTCAAATTTATCCAATTTGCATTTTTATGAACACGCCATAATACATGTTCCCAATTTATGCCAATTTCCAAGTTAAACTACGTTTTAGTAAATTTCATATTTTGCCCAAACCGCATTCCCACCGTTCATATAATCGTGATTCATTCTAGAATATAAATAAAGCTAGGTTCGTAGAAAATAGGGAATGAACCAAAGATACTATGCAAAAGATAGACATACTACTGGCATAAAAAGGGTTGAATAACGACGTCCGTTCAAGAACATGGGTAGACCTAATTTAATAGGTAAATTCCCATAGTCTAAAACCAAGGATAGAGATAATAGAGATGCCGGTTCAAGAACATGGGTAGACCTAACTTAATAGGTAAATTCCCATAGTCTAAAACCAAAGAAAACCAAGGACAGGCGGAATAAATAATCGGGTTTAGACCCAATCTCATAATCCCAGAACTTAAGCAATTCTTTCCTAGTCATGAATCATAGGTGTTTAATCACAGATGTCCTTGTTATGACATAGGAAATAGTTTATGTTAATCAAAGGCATAGGTTTTGTCAAGAAAGTAATCCTCATAGTCATAGTCACAGTCATAGGCAATGTTCATAGTCATAGGCAATGTCCATAGTCGTAGGCAATGTCCATAGTCATAGGCAAATGTTCATAGTCATAGGCATATGGTTTTAAGGTCCATAATTTCATAGTCACGGTCTTATTTGTCCATGAATCATAACAGTTCTTAATTAGGTTCAAGAGTATAGGCACTAATTCGAACAGAGAGAGAGAGAGAATTGGCATATTCTTTTATTCCTTTAATTTCATGTCACGAACAAAGAAAAACGTCCAAATCTACAAATAACCGACTTACAGAGATTTAGATTAGAAAAGAAAGATGGCGTTGCTAAGATTCGTAGAAAACCAATCGTTGAAGTCGTTTGAACCTCCTTTTGAATCCTAGCTTGAATCTCTTCTTCTTGAAAGTCTTTTGAGCAGCATCTCCTCGTCTTGTTTTATTTTATATATATATTATTTATTTAGTTAAGAGGAGAGGAAGAGGCCATGTTTCACCAAGAATCTTTGCAGCATAAGGGTAGAGGAGAATTGTGAATAGAGAAGAAGACCAGGGCTGTTTATATAGCATAGCAGTCAACGAATCTGGTCAGAAGGGCGTCCAAACACAGAGAAACGAATCTGGTGCAGAAAGCAGGAAAAACAGGGGGGTCGACCCCCAGGTCGACTATGTAGTCGACCTGGTTGCCCCAGGTCGACTACCCAGTCGACCTGGGTAGCCCAGGTCGACTACCCAGTAGACCTGGGTGTCTTAGGCGGGAAAATTCCCGCCCTGGCCAATCCAGCCCGATTTTTGAAATTTGAATTCGACCTGTTTTGAATTTTGAACTTCGCTGAATCTTCCGGAGGCCATATCTCCCTCGTACGGACTCCGATTTACGCAAAATTGGACTTGTTTTCATGAAGAATTCCAAGACAAACGCAATGGCGCAGCCCGTTTCCCTCGATTTTGATTTTAACTTTTAATTCTGCCTTGATTTGTGAATCTTAGTGTTGTAGAATTACGGGGTGTTACATTCTCACCTACTTAAAAGGATTTCGTCCCCGAAATCTTCAAGTTAGGAAGAATGTGTCCTACCATCCAATCACCCATCTATTCAACCATTCAACCACAGGCATCCATTGTCCTTAAAAGATTTCTAATGCTTTCATGTTCATATGCATTGTGTGTGTATATGTCTTTATCTAATGCAAAATCAGGCGGTCTACTGATTCAGTTGACCTCCTTAATGCGAATCATGTCAGTGCCATGCATCCAATCATGTATGCAAGCATCCCTAGTTATGTAAATACTACATGCTTGCACAGCCATTCATCCATATGCAACATCCATATGATAACATATCAGGCTCAACTTACAAACAAATACATATCTGTAAATGCAATATGAAAGCGTCTGAACTGATCTAGTGCCTAATACGTATGCATATGCATCCACGAGCAACCATTAGCAATCACTTGCAACCACCAACCATAACATGTTTCAAACACATGTTTGCATCCATTGGTTTCTACCTAAGGATCGATGACACGACCTAGGTGATATACTTTGGAAAGAGAGAAACAATTATGCGTAAAGCTCCTAAAACAAAGAAATCAAGGATGCACCCTTAAGGAAAAAGGGTATGATGCTAGTATCTAGCCTTCTTGAGCTTTACTCCACTGTATCTTAACTAATTTAACTTCACGATTGTGAAGTTCCGGATCTCCATTTCCAAAATAAACAGATGTCAATTACGGTATTAAGTGTACGTATTAAGATGATTAGAGGTTTCCCTCTTATCCGCCATGCCACAACTATAAGAGCGAAAGGTCACTACGTGCTCTTTGGAGTGCGTGCCACAACTATTCATCTCTCATACAACCCATCCTAGTCGAACTCGACATCCCTCAAGTACAAGCCCCAAAGGCCTAAACCAATATCAGACAAGCACCCAAGGAATATCTCCTCCGATTTTAGACGATCTATGTGAGATGATATAAGCAAACTCGATAGCTATTCTCAAATCCCTACTAACTAAAAATAAACTGGTCGGACCACCAACTGGATTTGAGACTCTAGTGGGATCTTTCTACTATACAAGTACTATGGTGCAGAGACTCAACTATGGAAGTGGATATGAACAAATGCGAAGCGCTAAAACCAAAGGAAAGAGTACGAACAGCAAAACTAGACTCTTCCAACAGAACTTTGCTACCTTTTCTCTAGGTACGCTTGGTGTCGAAAGTATGTACTTGCCTTTCTGAAAATCTTGTTCCTCATTCTTGCGCTTGTCCTTAAGTATATGCCCTATCATACCCTAGTAAAGATACTTCCTCTTGTCTTAGGTTTTATAATTTCTTCCTCCTTCGTGTGCTAAGTCTACATCCATGAATTCCTCATCCTAGGGTGATGCTCCTTAGCCAAACTCCTCATCCCCTTCCGTGTGTAGTCATGTTGACAAATCTCTCGAAAACTGCCTCCATCGTCTGGAAAACCCTATGAGCTTCGAAAGAAAACTGCCCGTAGATGAAACAACTACGGCTATGGATGGAAGCCGGGCACTACTTTGCCCTTCGATGAGGTTAGCTCCCAGAAATCCAGGAGCCCCAGAGACTCAAGAAAGAAGGAGACAAGAATTTAAACAGAGGAAAAGAAGATAGTGCATATGGCTTTGGGGAATATGTCTTTAAAACAAATCTTTTCTCTTAAAAATGCTTCTTTTAAAACCGTTTTGAAAATAATTTTTCAAATCCTTTATCTGATCCGGTAACCTTTAGCTCTGATACCACGTGTAACACCCCACGTCCGTTAGTGTCACTCACAAAGGGAATGCACTAAGTTCTGTGGAGCATTTAGGGTAAAAGATGCAGATAAATTACAAGATAGACGGAAATTAAACAGCGGAAAATAAAACTTTGCTTTACTGATAAAATAGTTTGTACAAAGATTTCTTTACAACATCAGAGTGTCATCTGTCTTACAAAATAAAGAAGCATAAAAATACATTTATATTCCCCGATTTTAGCAAGAGCCAGCCATAGCATCTGAAAAGAGAATCCAAGCAAACTTCGACAAATCTTCAAGCTGGGAAAGAGTGGTAGTCCAACTTAACCTGAGCTACACTATTCCCTCCTTTACTACCTTGGGGGGGGGGGACGAAAGAAAAGAAGACGAAAGGAAAACAGAGTCAGACATAAAGCCTGAGTAAGTTCAGTAACTTCTAGCATGTGAACAAGGGAAAAACAAAACGACATGAATTAACTGAATACAAGATAACACCATGATGTTAGGGTTGGCAAGATTAGACAAGATTAACACAAGATATGCTAAACTAAGATAAACTGGATATGCTCTAATACTTTCGCCGCTTCGCTATTTCCTTATTATACTGGTTTCTATATTTCTGCACCACCTAACTAGTGTCCCAACTAGTAACGATAACGTGATCCCAATCCCTGTATTTCCCATTGCCTTCAGGCATCCATTTATTTATTTGTTACCTAGATTTAATCTAGGGTTTCCTACCAAGTACTTTCTAGATTCCTCTAAAGTCTACGCTATCTGCTGAATGCTTCTCGGATTCAGGATTTATGCCACCTAGTTCAACTAGGAATTATGCTACCTGTCGAACGATGCCCCAAGTCTAGGACACACTACCTAGAGTGGTATATGTTCCTATACTTCCCCACACATGTTTCGCGAATCGTTATCGCTTGTCTAGATGCACATGTCCCATAATGTGAGGTCTGAGTCCTGTGTCAGGGAAAATCAAGGAATACTGAACTCGGTCGGGAGCTTTCAGATATCTACCGAGGCAGATGCTAAGGTCTGTTTTTATTTCAGTGGCTATGGTCCCACTTGACCCCTCCCTCAACTAATGAGAGGCACACCTTATAAAATGAGAACTATACGCCGGCGCCCGGTGCCCCACTATACTATGGCCATCCTCACCCATAACTAGCTAGCAAGTATATGGTCTTTTGGAGTTCTCCGCCTTTCCGCTTCACGTATCTCGATTGACTCAAGATGGATGGTAGACGACGAGTCGCTATCACAGGGCTACCGTTTGCTCGCCGAATCACGCCGTTCCATCCTAGTCTTTAGGTTGCCATGTATTGCAATCAAGGCATACCCCTGGTTCTTCTACGCAGACCTTAACCTCTGTAGGCCCAGGCGGATCATCTGTAGCCTCACAGAGGGATACCAAGAGTACCCTCACGTCCCCTCGAAGCCTCGGGCTTCGTAACCCAATTCGTTGGATCCTTCTTTTTAATCAGACGGACGTTCGCTCCTCCTCGTGTTATACTACGAATTACTACTTAGTTTTATTAACTAAGATTTAACACTTAGTTTCCAGAATCGTTGTTTTCTTAACTAAGGTTTACATAGTTATCTATCTCGTCAATTTGGATTGGTTAAGTGTCATAGTCAATTCAAGCTAACTTAACCCTCTTCCTTTATCCTGTTAAACTGGTTAAGTGTTATCAGTAATTCACGTTGACTTAACCCAACCACAAACCACGTTATATTGGTTAAGTATTACTTAACCCTACCCGTTCATCCTGTATCGGTTAAGCGTTCCTTTTTAACTTAACCTTGCCCGTCTGTTTTAACTAACATGTTATTAATGGTTAAGTATTATCCCTTCACGTTTTAGACTTAGCCCTATTCCTTTATCACAATCTGACGGTTAAGTGTTCAAGTTTACTTAACCCTACGGTCTTGTCCAGCTAACATATCAAATTGGCTAAGTGTATTAAATTTTACTTAACCCCAACCTCTAGACTTGTTAACATGTTAATTTGGCTAAGTGTATTAGCTTTGCTTAACCCCACCTTCTAGTCTAGTTAACATGTTAGTTTGGCTAAGTGTTTCCTTAGTTACTTAACCCCTACAAATCTTGTCTTGTTACCATGTGAAGTTGGTTAAGTGTCCCTATGGACTAAGCCCTCCCATCCTAGCTTAACTGTGTTAAATTGGTTAAGTGTTCCTATGGACTTAACCTTCCCTTTCTAGCTTAACTGTATGGCCCTAACGCCAACCACTAGTCTGGTTATTATGTTGAATTGGTTAAGTGTCTTAGTGAACATAACCCTACCATTCTTGTTCTAGCTTTAATTTAATAGATTAAAGCCACGACCACTCACATTAGACAGATATTGTTGCAATTACTGGACGTGCCGGTTGGTTCCGGGCAGATTTACATCGCAACTCAGTCTAATCTCGGGTTAGGCCTATTCGTGTTTTCTAGTTCAAGGGTTTTGACTAATTTTCAAATCAGGTTTTGAAAGTAACCATCCCGTTCGTCGGATCAGTTAGGGATAGCCAGGGAGAGCAGGAAACTTGTATTTTCCAAACCCAAGCCTAGACACTATCCTTTTTGTCACCCTAGAACTTTCTGGCGTGTTATTAAAAGAGTTGTCGTTAATAAACCTTTAATTTGTCTAAATTAACATTTCCTCATTTAGGACAAATCCTATAAGTAAATTAATCCTAATTTAGTTATTTCCTAATTACTCTTTTAATGTGAATCGTCAACATTTATTCTTATGGCCCATTCTCCTCTCTATATCATATTTATGCTTTTTGGTATGTGGACTATACCAAATTAAGTGTCACTAACCATGATTTTGCTAAACCTGACAGTTATTCCCAATTATGGCCAATTTCACATTTGCGCCAATATACTTACCGTGCCAAATTAGCTAATCCAATTCCGATTCAACATTCTAATTCCAAACTTATTACTCTAGTTCACTATTCATGTAAATGCTAGATTTACATGTCGATACTAGATTCAAATTACACATCTTATAATTCATGTCAAATTTATCCAATTTGCATTTCTATGAACACGCCATAATACATGTTCCCAATTTATGCCAATTTCCAAGTTAAACTACGTTTTAGTAAATTTCATATTTTGCCCAAACCGCATTCCCACCGTTCGTATAATCGTGATTCATTCTAGAATATAAATAAAGCTAGGTTCGTAGAAAATAGGGAATGAACCAAAGATACTATGCAAAAGATAGACATACTACTGGCATAAAAAGGGTTGAATAACGACGTCCGTTCAAGAACAAGGGTAGACCTAATTTAATAGGTAAATTCCCATAGTCTAAAACCAAGGATAGACAGAATAGAGACGCCGGTTCAAGAACTTGGGTAGACCTAACATAATAGGTAAATTCCCATAGTCTAAAACCAAAGAAAACCAAGGGCAGGTAAAACACCCCACCTCCGTTAGGGTCACTCTCAAAGGTAATGCCCTAATTTTGGTGGAGGTTTATAAGTATAAGTCACAGATATACAAGACAGATATAAGAACACATATTTGTAAACAGCGGAAAAACAACAACTTTTATTTCATAAAAGCAAATACGTGTTACACAACATCACCATGATTGTCTTACATCCTTTCCAAAAACATAACATAACACTTTCATAATCTGTCTTGATTACATTATTTAAAGAAGCATAAATAAAACATAGATAAACTGCAAAAGCCCAATAGTGGTTGTCCAAAGCCATAGTTCAAAGCGAAAAGGTCCAAGCAATACATTTCTCTTCTTCAAGCTGGATGTTAAGGCTGGTCAAGCTGCAGTGTTCCCTCCCTGTGGACCTTGGGGGGGGGGAAACGGAAGAAAAGAAGACGGAAGAAAAGTAGAGTCAGACATAAAGCCTGAGTAAGTCTAGTACTATTCTGTCTATGAATAAAGAACTGGGTATGATAAGTATAAACAAGAAGTGGGAAAGCACTATAACTTGGTTAAGTTGTCTAGGGTCGAATATACTATCGTACCCCATGGTAATCTCTGAACCCATATAAACTAGTTTCCAATTGGCACCCCATAATCAGGTTGATGTGATCCATTCTATGATGATCGGCTCCTACTCGCATAGTTACATGTGTCTTACGGCCCCCGATGTTGTAGTTACCTATGGTGGTCCCACCATGGGATGTATCAAGTCCCATGGTGGCGGCCCGACACAATCCTAGAGTGCACAGGTATGCTACTGGTGCCCAGTGCCTTATTTTTCTGCGCCGTAGTGTGTGCACGCCCGCACCCCGTTAGAACCTACACTGCTACACCACCGCCGTCGATTTGACCTCTTACAATCAGCCCAGTAATCGTGCCCCACCCTGCCTAGTTTCAGGGTATCCTGATACACCTTCCAGGGTTACTGCTGAAAAGGGTCCCCCGTTACTAGGTTTTCTATCTCTAGCCAACATGCTAAGTTGGTTAAGTGTTTTCTAACCTAACCCCCACCAGTCCGTTTAGTTTAGCATGTTCCATTTTGATTAAGTCTTTAGTTCACTTAATCCTAACAATCCTGACTCAGCCTTAATTGCCTTATTAAGGCCCTGACCTCTCACATTAGACAGGTATTGTTGTGGCTGCCTGTTGCCGGTTGGTTCCGGGCAGTCTTACGCCACAACTCAATCTAACCTCGGGTCCATATTGGGCTCCATGTTTAACCTCCCACATTGGATAGGTATTGTTGTGACTACTGGATAGCCGGGCGGTTCCGGGCAGGTTTACATCACAACTCAATCCAACCTCGGGTTAAACACATCGTATGTTCTACATTTACATATTTTGTCTTTCTTCCTTATTTTCTTATATGTAAATATTTGCGGCCCATTATTAAGTTAATGGTGTAAAGGTTACACCAATCATGGGCCCATACCCATACTTGAATTTGGGCCCTTCTATTTTATATTTTCATTCATTAGTAATTTTAACCCAACGTTATTTTCCCCCGTTTAACACGTCCGTTTATTGGGCTTAGCCTTTTAAAGCCCAACTTAGCCATGCGAAAAAGGGGAGGCTTAAAGCGTGATTACATACACAAAAAGGGGAATGTGAACGCATGAACTTGCAATATGACGTCGGGAATACAAAATAGAAACTGGTGTACTTGCATAGTAGTGACATATACTTTGGTCATAAAGCATAAGTGACATAAATCAAAGCATGTAAACTTGTAGTTAAGTTAAGAATATCACTATCGACACATAGGCTTTAACTACAACATAAACCTATATTTTTATTCAGGCATAATGTCAAACATAAGCAAATCATGTTCATAAGACTACTACATGTTTACAAAGGTGTCTACTTTTGTGACTAATACAAAAGTATAGTTAAATTTGTTCACATAACCATGGCATAAATATTTCTAACATGAAATCATGATTTTTACTTTAGTCATGCAAACTTGCACAAAGGGATTTTGAATCTAACCTAGCCATGTACCACATATGTCATCATATAATTCTTGTAAACAATATAGACTTAATTATGCAAAATATCAATCATAGCCTAGTCATATTCATAAGTTTGCAAAATAGGTTTTCTAGTACAAAAGCATGACTTAATACATAGATCATGATGCCAAAATTTCAACATAATTTCATATGGACTATGGTAACCCAAACTTATTCCAATTACTTCACAAAAATGATGTTTACATAAAAATACACATTATGACGGCATAGTAGCAAAGCCCCAAACTTGCATGAGTTTTAATTAAACAACTACATACATGTAGCTTCAACAAGGATTACATAATTTGCGAATATTCCAAACGTATACTTGCATAAAACTACCGCATGTAGTTTTTCATAACTGAATAACATAATTCGAGAATATCCAAACGTATACAATATTCCAAATCGATATGAATCATAGTAACGCACAAATATGAATTACTTTATCGCCACAATTCGAGTATACAAACCAACACAATTATTTGTTCATACCAAAGTAATACTCTACTTACAATGGTGAGGCGAATTCTCAAATTTAGGGATTTGAAGATGCGGTTTGATTTGATTGAGTTGCTTTATGCCTTAGAATTTGCCTCCTAATCCTCTCTCCAATTGGTGGCTACCCCAAGTCGTTCCTCAGCAACATGGCGGCTTTGTTCTTATTTTTGAATGAATAGATTAGGGTTGAGTCTAGGGTCATTTTTATAGGGGTTATGAACTGATTAGGACCATTGATGTTGCTTGGATTGATCGTAGCCATTCATCCTAAGGAGAGACCAATTAGAGCCTGCCACCTAGCCCTAATGACAAAGCAGACTACAGAAAATCGACCAACATAGAATAGGCCAGCCAGGTTGGACTGGGTTCGACCTGGCTCTGGACCAGGTCGACATGCCTGTCGACAGCCCTGTCGACAGCCCTGTCGACCTGGTTAGACCAGGTCGACAGCCCAGTCGACCTGGGTGCGCTAGGCAGGTGTTTTTCCGCCCTGGCCCATTGGGCCCGATTTTGGAATTTTAAACTGTTTTATTCTGTTTGAATTTTAAATTTAATTCAGAAACTTCCGAAGGCCATATCTTCTTCATACGGACTCCGTTTTTAGAAAACTCGGACTCTATTTCGCGTATTTTTCCGAGACGAACGCAATGGCGTATCCCATTTCCCTTAGTTCTTTGATTTCAAATTAATTATACTTTAATTTGTGAATTTCACAGTTATAGAATTCGCGGGGTGTTACAGCAGGCAGAATAAATAATCGGGTTTAGACCCAATCTCATAATCACAGAACTTAAGCAATACTTTCCTAGTCATGAATCATAGGTGTTTAATCATAGATGTCCTTGTTATGACATAGGCAATAGTTTATGTTAATCAAAGGCATAGGTTTTTGAGACGACCCGAAATCCCGTTCAGACAGAAACAAGGGTTATCTTTGGAATATAACACAGAAACAGATAATAGCAGAACGGAATTAAATAAATACACCAGATAAAGAACAATAGAATATACTGGATAAAAGTAATCATCAGAGTTACACAGTATACAGGATCTTACTTAGTACAAATACAGTTCAGCTATACATAAATGTCTACAGCGGAAATAAACAAAATATGTACAATAGGAGCTGAACAGCATAAAAAGAAATAAATGATAGAATCCATCTTTAGCTCCAGCTATCCAGAAAAAGAACCAGCTAAACCTGAATACAAGGCTGCCCGTGCAGAAAAAGGGGCACCCGAGTTTTAAAGTGAAACAAACTATGAGTCAGTCATGGGACTGGTATGAGAAATCCACTCAACACATATATAATTGGCTAATCACAAGACCACGCCACTTTCGTGGAACGGGTTTACTCCATTGGATTGCCAGTGCTTTAAAACAAATCTTTCTTTTAAACATCGTTATGCTTTTTATAAAAATGAAGCTGTTACAAGATCCAGTTCCCATCACACAATGCAACGCAAACCGGAGGATAGAGTTTTTACCTTATAACGGCCAAAATATGCTTGATACGAATATAACAAAGGCATTTGATATTATTGCTAGTGTTTATATGTTTGGAAGCCATTTCGAATCATAACTATCAATCATAGACGGCATTAATGCCCCATACCACTATGTCGCCATATATAGGTATACAATCAAATTCGCACGATGTCGTATTTGGAAATTGGATTTCCGTCATGAACCAAGGCATAAGATAGTCCTTACCGAATTCGAGACTGCCTAGCCCGAGCCTCAGGAACAGCCGCAACTGCCCCTTGGATCGTCAGGGCCGGTCCACCGATGTGGATTATTATGCCTGAACACTACGTCTCCCCGCCCTTTGGGGCGTAAACGAGCCAACGAATGACTCCATCGGATCTGGATCGTCCGATCAAACCGAGGCGCCTTGCAACAGCAACAACCACATAGGTGAAAAGTATATAAATGTCAGGGCTGGTAGGTCACTGACACCACCCTAGCTAGGAAGAAACGCATGCCCTCCCTGAGGTCCTTCTCCCGTTTTAGGTTCATACCGGGGTGTGAGGCTCGTGAATTCATTGCTTTTCAACAGAAGCCCTGATCATTGCGTCTTAGCATGCCACACAGGCAATTCATGCCATGCGACTAATGTCCATCGATATACAACCTCTGAGCTCGTGCGTCAAAGAGAAGGGCGTTAAGCAAAAGAATAAATTCTCTGCCGCCAAACTGATGTATATTTAATAGAAATCAATTCACACAGAATAAAATCCAATGTCAGACACACAGTCCATTTACAAGTCCGTTCTGGGTCTGAATGAAACCGGAGGCACTAAATACCACGCAAACCCTTCGATCACCACGTACGCCTGGACGATCACCACTCATTATCCATATTTCGGGATGCCTCCCAATCAGGACCTCGGTTACCGTCCAAACGAGGTGAAGATCTCCGGTCTTCGACCACCGTCTTCATCTTCGACTTTCAATCGTCGGTCAATTATTTGAAATGAGAATTAACTCGGCCTTTTCAAATAATTCACGTTTATTTAGAATTTCAAATCAATTTACTTCAATGGTTAAATCATTCAACAACACCAATTTTGTTCTTTAATGTAATTTTCACACCAAACACATTCAACCATCAAATACCACATAAATCGAGCGAATTCAGTTTATTTCCATTCCGTAATGTTTATGGTACTTTATAATAATTTATCGCTATTTTTATTTATTTTAAAATATCCCATTTATTCTAAACGATGCTTCGGGCCATAACGCGGCCGTGGCGCTGTTTTTCTTCAGATTTGATTTACACATATCTGAAAATCTAACCGTTGGATCTTCACAAAATTTACATCATTAGAAAGGTCTTTTCAAAACGAATCCAACGGTTCCATTTTCGGGAAAATCCGACGGTGGAATCTCCCGGTACAATCGTTTGAAGTTTCGATTTCAAAATACGAACTGCCGCGTCGTTATTCGATTAAATATATAATTATATTTATATATATATAAATATAATCGCTTCTAGCGCTGTTTTTCTTCAGATTTGAATTAAACATTCCAGACAATCCAACCGTTGGATTTTTACAAAGTTGGTGCCGTTAGGAAGATATTTCCAAGGCAAACCCGACAGTTGAGGTTTCGGGAAAATCCAACGGTCGGATTTCCCGCACTAGTTGTTTGAAATCACGGTTTCAAAATGCGAACTGCACGGCCACGTTTTGTTTTGATTTTATTTATATTTATATAATTATATAAATATAGTTCATTCAACAATTTCAATATCGTTTTCACTTCAAATATTTCACTAACGCCTTAAAATTTTGGAAAATTTCGCCATAACCTCCCCTGCACCGGGAGCATCGGGAAATCGCAAATAGCTTTCCCGGTCCTTCTAATCTCAAAAAGAAAAAGAAAAAGCCAAGCGGCTAGCCAACAGGCTCATAAAATCATCACCCAAACAAAACAGTAAATGTGTACCTATTTGTCGGGCACAAAATTTTATTCCTCTTCTCTAGGCCCTTTGCTATAACCTGTTCAATGAATATGCATGTACATATATATAGTTCTTATCATTAATCATTTTCTATTCAACTTCATATTTGATTTCTATTTGGTTTAAAAACACCATTCATTCGAATGTTACATACATAGGTACTAATCATATCATTAGCTAATTAATGAATATTTCAACGCATATATATTTATTTGAACAAGTGGCTATTTTTAACACTTCACATTTCAACGATTCATGCATATAATAAAAATATGATTTTTATGGTAAAACAATTCATTTCAAAACACTATTACTCTATATATTTCATATTGGTGATAAAAATAGGATTTTTATCATAAAACAATTTCTTTTAAAACGAGATTATTTTACACAGTTCATATAGTCGATAAAAGGTGATTTTTATTATCAAACAATTTATTTCAAAATATGAATACCATTCAACACATGAATTTCTAATCAACTAATGAATATCAATTTAACACATGAAGGTTTTCCATTCAATGAATAAATATAGTTTAAGCAAATGAAAATAATTCAAACACACAAATATTATTCAAAATTCGGCAGCATAACGGCAGGGTAGTTAAAACCGGGACCGTCCCTAGTACGGCTCCTCGCTCTACCTTAAAACCTCGCGGTTTTTGACAATGTGGATCATGCATCTAGTTCGCACGCAGGCGGCATGTATATATTTATTTCATTTCCACAAACTAATCCTATGTGGTTTCAGCCAAATATTTCTCAATCACAAACGGGTATTTTTCAACCACAATCAATCAATATCAACCACAAACAATCCCAAACAATCATTCGCTATCAATCAATTTTCACACCAATTTCAATCAATAAATATCGTCCATGGTTTGTGGACGAGGGGCGTATATATATATATATATATATATATATATATATATATATATATATAGCAATTCACTTTTATTTCCACACACATATATATATAGCTAGAAAAAGAAATGGAAGAGTGAGAAATTCTCGCTAATAGCTAACCAAACGCCGCGACTCTTCTTATGTAGGAAATCTTCGTCGTTTTTGCAGCACAATCTGTTTCACACGATATACGTTAAAAAATCACATTATTATGCCGCTACTATATAGATAAAAATCACATTTTTACTTCGCTATTCAATATATAAAATTCGATTTTTTCTTCGTTATTCAATATATAAAAATCGAATTTTTATTATGCTATTCAATATTTAAAAATCATATTTTTTACTTCAATGTTCAATATATAAAAATCATATTTTTACTTCGATGTTCAATATATAAAAATCGAATTTTTACTTAGCTATTCAATATATAAAAATCGAATTTTTACTTTGCTTCCATATATAAAAGTCGAATTTTCATGAACAAAAATCTCTACTTTGATCATGTTAAAAATCTCTCATTTTACATGTTAAAAATCTAAAATTTGTCTATATAAAAACATGAACTTTATAGCGTTAAAGATCCTAGCTTTTTGTTGTTAAAAATCAAATCTATTCTTTTCTTAAAAAAACTATAAATTTCAGATTCACAAAACAAGTAAATTACGATTTATATTACCAATAAAATCAGATTTAAAACTAATAAGATCTAAATTACAAAACTTACAGAAAGAAGTTCAGATGGAAGGGGAAAGCGGGCGCTGTTTCTCGCTGGTGCTCACGCGGTTCAAGGAGGAGAGGGGGAGGACTGATCGTCGGTGGTGGGCTTTGGAGCGCTGGCGGCTGAGGAGGATTAGGGTTGGGCGCGGTTTCAATTGGGGTTTGTGTGCTGGGGGTTCAACCGTCGAGGAGGGGTCGTCGGGGGGGGGGGGGGGGGGGGGGGTTGCACGACTAGCGTGGGCGGCGGGATGCCCTAGCTCCGGAGGCGCGACTGGACATCGAGCGACGACTGGGAGGAATCGCGATTTTTTTTTCTATCTGTCATGAATAAAGAGCGGAGAGAGAGTGGGATATGAGTTGACCAAATTTCATAGTTTAATAATATTTTAATTCATCATTTAATTGTTTAACACCACAAACTCCTATCGAATCCCAACGACTGTCGCCCCTAGCTAGTTACCCCCATTCCGAACACAACGGGATACGTTTCGCAAGCCAGTTCCATTGTTTCGACCAGTTTCCACTCAAATCAAAATTTAAATCTATATATTCTATTTTAAATGTACATTTCAAATTACCGGGGCCACATACTAACTCTATAAATTGCAGAAAAATATTTTCTAGCTTCATATTGACGATACGATCCTAATAAAACTAGTTTCATCGAATTCTGAGACTGTTTGAAAAATGGCCAATTTCCAATCGATTAAAATCAACTGAAACCGATCAAACGCGTTTTCCTTTGCCTCGCTCATATATTGATTCGAAAAATTATGAAATTTGAAATCTAGCAATAATTTGACATTACGGATCCAACAAAAGTGGTTTCGTCGAAATCCGAGGTCGTTTGCAAAATGTCCATTTTTATGGCCTGAATTCCATAGCGACTATTCAGAATTTTCAACTAGACATATCTTTTGATTCCCGCTATCAAATTTCGATTTTTCAGATTCGTTGGAAAGGTATTCACTAACAGATTTAAATATTTTTGGTTTCACTGAAATCCGGATTGTTTTGCACCCGATACAGTCCAACAAAGTTTGAATTCAATTTTTGAACTGCAGCGCCATTTCAGGCCTTGTTTATAATTATAATTAATTATATTCGTTTTCAATTGTCGATTCAAACTCAGTTTTCATCGCCATTATTTAAAATATTTATTTCAAATATTTAAAATCCATTATTTTAGCCAATTTAAAAATTTCAGATTGGTTCAGATTTTCTGGGTCGTTACAGTTTTGTCAAGAAAGTAATCCTCATAGTCATAGTTGCAGTCATAGGCAATGTTCATAGTCATAGGCAATGTCCATAGTTGTAGGCAATGTCCATAGTCATAGGAAAATGTTCATAGTCATAGGCATATGGTTTTAAGGTCCATAATTTCATAGTCACGGTCTTATTTGTCCTTGAATCATAACAGTTCTTAATTAGGTTCAACAGTATAGGCACTGATTCGAACAGAGAGAGAGAGAGAGAAAGAGAATTGGCATATTCTTTTATTCCTTTAATTTCATGTCATGAACAAAGAAAAATGTTCAAATCTAGAAATAACTGACTTATAGAGATTTAGATTAGAAAAGAAAGATGGCGTTGCTAAGATTCGTAGAAAAACAGTCGTTGAAGTCGTTTGAACCTCCTTTTGAATCCTAGCTTGAATCTCTTCTTCTTAAAAGTCTTTTGAGCAGCATCTCCTCGTCTGGTTTTATTTTATATATATATTATTTATTTAGTTAAGAGGAGAGGAAGAGGACATGTTTCACCAAGAATCTTTGCAGCATAAGGGTAGAAGAGAATTGTGAATAGAGAAGAAGACCAGGGCTGTTTATATAGTGTAGCAGTTAACGAATCTGGTCAGAAGGGCGTCCAAACACTGAGAAACGAATCTGGTGCAAAAAGCTGGAAAAACAGGTGGGGTCGACCCCCAGGTCGACTACCCAGTCAACCTGGGTGTCTTGGGCGGGAAAATTCCCGCCCTGGCCAATCCGGCCCGATTTTTGAATTTGACCTGTTTTGAATTTTGAACTTCGCTGAATCTTCTGGAGGCCATATCTCCCTCATACGTACTCCGATTTACGCAAACTCGGACTCGTTTTCATGCAGAATTCCGAGACGAATGCAATGGCGCAGCCCGTTTCCCTTAATTTTGATTTTAACTTTTAATTCTGCCTTGATTTGTGAATCTTAGTGTTGTAGAGTTACAGGATGTTACAAGTATGACCAGTTGTACTTCATGGGATGAATAGGTTGGGATTGGGAAATAAAATAAATGATTACTTCGGTGTGGTTCACTAGTCCCGACTAGTTTGAATTTGTATTCAAAAGAAGATTAAAGAATAAATTTAAAGAATTTATGTTTGATAAAATTAATGGGAACCTTTCCCGAAGTATAAGAATATTTGAATAAAAGAATATTCTGAATTGGAATGAGGCGTATGTTGTGTTTGTGTAACATTTTTATAATATATACGCGAGTTATTCAGAAAGACTGGGTTTATCCCATTCTGAATAACTGTTTCGACGTGGTGTCAAAGATGAAGATGGTGGTCGAAGACCGGAAGTCTTCACATCGTTTGGGTGATTACTGATGATCTTGATTGGGCTGTACACCCAAGATAAGGGAATCAGTTGGTGATCGTCCAGACGTACTTGGAGATCGATGGATACACAAGGAAAGTGCCTCCGGTTCCGTTTAGACCCAGAATGGACTTGAATGGACTATGTGTTTGACATTGGATTTCATTCTATGTGATTGATATCGGTTGCATATCGTGAATTGCCTGTGTGGCATGCTAAGATGCAAATGATCAAGGCTTCTATTGAAAAGCAAAGTCTTGTGGTGATGATCAAAGCACGACCTTTGTGGCGTAGCTTTGTGTAACATGAATTTGCGAGCCTCACACCCCGGTTGTGAACCAGAAGCGGGAGAGGACTTGAGGGAGGGCATGCGTTTCCTTCTAGCTAGGGTGGTGTCAGTGACCTACCAACCCTGAAATTTATATACTTTTCACCTGTGTGGTTGTTGCTGTTGCGAGGCGTCTCGGATACATCGGTCATTCTCGAACCCGATGGAGTCAGTGGACTCATTTACGCCCCAAAGGGCGGGGAAACGTAGTGTTCAGGAATTTTAATCCACATCGATAGACCGGCCCCGACGATCCAAGGATTGACTGAGTACTTGCCTGAGGGGCGGGCTAGAGCGTCTCAAATCGGTAGAGGACGATCCCTTGCCTCGGTTCACAGATGGAAATCCAATTTCCAAATACGTGATTTTGCGGTTTTAATTGTAGAACTAGTATGGCGACATGATATATGGTACCCATGCCGTCTACGATTGATACTTATGATTAAAATTGTTTTATACACTATGCACTTATGATAGTATCAAACGATTTGTTTTTAACGTATCAAGCATTCTTTAGCTATTATAAGGGAAACCCCTATCCTTCGGCTTGCGTTGCATTGTGTGATGGGACCTGGGTCTTATAATAGCTTCATTGTTCTTTATTTAGCATTGCGCTGTTGTTTTATGCACTGGTATACATAGGAGGAAACCCGTTCCGTGTTATACAGCGTGGTCCCTTGATTTACCTAACTTTAAATAAAGATTAATAACTGTTTTAGTTCTCACACCAGTCACATGACTGACCCGGAGTTTATTGTTTTAACCTAAACTCTGGGTGCCCTTATTTTCGACACGGGCAGCTAGTAGTTATGGTTTTGCAGATTTATATTCATAGGATCCTGGTTTACAGCTGGAAGGATATCCGGAAAGCTTTGTATCCGTATATCTCATTCAGTTGTGTTTTGTATTATTTTCCGCTGCTATGTAATGTATTATAATCTCTGATATTTTATAAGGTGTAATATTTATTCATTACTCTGTATATTCTTGTATTCTGATGAATTGTTGTAATTAACAATGAAATGTTCTTCCGTCTGTGTTCTGATTTGTCGTGTTCTCAATTCAATCCGGCCTTTCCTTACCGGGGAAGTTCGGGTCGTGTCACGTTTCCTGGTCCTATAGGACCTAATATCCGAGGCACCTCATTCCATCATCCACATAAGTTAAATATCAGCCAGTTTAGGCACTGACACTACTTCTAGCTAGAAAGAAACATGATTCTCTCCCTGCGTTCCCTTGCTCCGTTTTAGACTCAACCGGGTTGTGAGGCTCGCGAAGTCACGCTATACACAAAGCTACGCCTAAAAAGGCTGTGCTTTGGTCATCAACCACAAGGCCTGCTTTTCAACAAAAGCCTTGATCATAGCATCTTGGTATGCCACACTGTCAATCCATATCATACTATTTATTCTTTGCCAAAATATACAAAATAGTGTTAAGCAAGAGAATAAATTCTCCGCCACCAAGCATTTGTACATTCGACAGAAAACCAATAAATATAATATAAATGAGTACAATGTCGGACACACATTCCATTTATAAGCCCGTTTTGGGTCTGAATGAGACTATATCCGGTAGATTTCCAAGTACATTTGGACAACTACCACCGAAACCCTTTTCGAGGTAGCAAATCAATCGAGGCCATCAGTAGCCATCATCATTCGATGTCGAAGATTACCGGTCTTTAATCCCCGTCTTCAAATCTTCGATTTTTAAATGTCGTCTAATTAGTTGGAATGAGATTAATCTTGTACTTTCCAAATAATTCTCGCATACTAAATTTGAAAACCATTTCATATCGTTGTTAATATTTTATAACGATCTATCGCTATTTTTATTTTTATTTACATACACATCCTAAACATAACATTGTATATTTTCTTCTTTCATCTTTCAATTTACACAAAATGTATATTTGGTTTCATTATTTTTTCTAATGAAAATCCATTCCTTAGAAATGTAAATTTCTTATCCTATTATTTACATTGAAAAATGTAAATTTCTATTCCTTTTTTATTTACATTGAGAAATGTAAACTTATATTTCAATATATTATTATATCGGAAATGTAACTTTTATTTCATATTCTAATTACATTGGAAAATGTAAATTCCTATTCATTTTTTTATTTCTTTTGTTTACATTGAAAAAATTTAAATTCTTTAAAAATATAACTTCTATTTCATCCTTATTTACATTGAAAAATGTAAGTTTCTATATTTCTCTAATTACATATAAAAATGTAACTTCCTATTTCCCTGTTATTTACATTGAAAAATGTAACTTCTTTTTTACCACCTCTAAAATGACGATAAAAATATATAATTTTTATTCTATTCCTTTATCGCATCTAAAGTGACGATAAAAATATACATTTTAATTCTATTATTTATTTTTTTATTCACATTAAAATTGTACACTTTTCTTTTTAATATAATCTGCATTAAAAATGTGACTTTTCCTCTTTAATCTAATTTACATAAAATGAATGTAAATTATTTTGCAATGTCAAAATCTAATCTTTTCATTACATAAAAATGTAATTTTCTTACTTTAAATCTTAATTACATGAAAATGCAATTTTCTTACTTTAAATCTTAATTACATGAAAATGTAATTTTCTTACTTTAAATCTTAATTACATAAAAATATAAACTTTATCTTCTTTAACTTAATTACATAAAAATGTAATTTTTCTCCTTTATCTTAATACATTAAAATGTAAATTTTCTTCTTAATCATAACACATTAAAATGTAACTTTTGTTTCTTTACTCTTATTTTTACATAGAAATGTAGAATATATTTCAACGTTGCATTTCCATTCTTTATTCTTTTATTTACATTAAAAATGTAAATTTCATTTAAATGTTGAATTCCATTCTTTTAATTACACTGTAAAATCTTCCCTTTAATTACAATGTAAATTGTAATTAACATGATAGTGTAAAATTCCTACCTTTTAACTACAATGTGAAATCTCCTTTTTAACTACATTAAAAATGTAATTAACATCCCATGTTAAATTTTCTATCTTTTAATTTACAATGTAAAATCCTCTTTTTAATTACATTAAAAATATAATTAACATTCCATGTTAAATTTTCTATCTTTTAATTTACAATTTAAAAAAAAAAATGTAATTTACATTCCAATGCAAAATTATTCTTTTCAATTACATGTAAATTCTTATCTCTTTAAATTACATAAAAAATGTAACGTTGATTTAAATGTCCAATTCTTCTTTTTAATTACATAAAAAAAATGTAACTAACATAACGGTGAAAAATTCTATCTTTATAAATTGCATTAAAAATGTAATATAAATTTAATATTGTCAAAATTCTCTTTTTAATTACATTAAAAATGTAATTAACATTATAATGTAAAATTCCTATCTTTTAATTTGTCTTTTAATTTACAATATAAAATCCTACTTTTTAATTACATTAAAAATGTAATTAATATTACACATCAAATTTTGCTTTTTAATTTGCATTATAAATTTCTATACTTTAATTACATATAAAAATGTAATTTTACTTACTATGCAAATTCTTACTCTTTCATTACATATAAAAATGAAGTTTTATATTACATGTACATTTCTAATCTTTAATTACATATAAAAATGTAATTTTATTTTGCATGTACATTCTTAATCATTAATTACATATAAAAATGTAATTTTCTATGCGGTATAAATTTCATTTATAATGTAAAAACCTAATCTTTTTATTTACAATGTAAAAATCTAATCTTTTTATTTACAATGTAAAAATCTAATCTTTACCGTACCGTTATATTTCAATTTATCAACAACATGGCAATATTTTATTAAACTAAAAAGATCTAGTCCAACCAAAAACAACAGGGTGGTATTGAATAGAAAATTCTAGTTCAATCCAAAGACATGAACAAGGTGATATTTTTATTTTTCATGAATCACTGAATATCAACAAACATGATTCGACAAAATATTTAAAAAAATAATTGGTTCTAATTTACTATCATACACAGATCTAAAATTTTGACTATCAGATCTAGCATCATACATCACACAACAACAGATCAATCATTCATAATATCATCACATCGCAGATCTAGTTTATTTACAGTTCAACTTATTTAAATAACTAGAGAATAATAGTTAACTTGATTTAATTATTTAAAATCGAATCTCACCTTGATTGGGTCAGTATTAGAAATTCAAACTTGTTCAGAACTGGTCCCAATTGCTTTCAAGAGGTTCTATTCGATGTTACAGTTCAAACAGACCTGAAAATTTTCAGTTTGGAGTTCGTATGAACAAATTATCAATTACTTTTCACAACTGCAATTGCAACAGATAAAAGCGTGGCAAATCTGATTGAAATTTCATACCTTTATTTTCAGTTTTGTTCAAAACTTTGGATCGATATAACTTCTGATTTGTTGCATGGATTCCCGAATGGGGTGTTGGAGGTTGGAGGGCTTGGAGAGGCGGTTGTTCGCCTGGAAGCGGTAGGCCGCGGCGGTGTAACGGCCCCAGATTTCGCCCGACCCGATCTATCGCAAAATCAACCAAGATCATTCAAAACCCGAACACGTTAACTTTGGGAATACAACAACATCAGAACAATAACAGCAGACTTTTATAAACATTACAATAATGTTACATCAGAGTACAGAACATATCAGAGTACATTGAATAAAATTACAGCGGAAGATAAATTTCAATAAATTAAATACTATAAACAGCGGAAGACTTCTGTGCTCTGGACACATCTTTAGGCTTTGATACAGAATCCTGTTCAAGAGATAAATATCTGCAAAAAGCTACTCAACTGCCCGTGTGGTAAAGAGGGCACCCGAGTTTGCAAAGTGAAACAAACTACGAGTCAGTTTCATTGTGTAGATCTGATCAATACGAGCCCAACGGAACTGAAATCGTTTGATTTCGATTCTGTTTGAAAAAGTTATCGGAGTTTAAACTTTAATCAAATTAATCAATTATATAATTAATTTAATTATTGTCCTTAATCTTTCTTCTATAACAGACTGTTCACTGTCAAGAAGAACCCATTCTGCTCAAAACTTCGGATTCAAATATCTCGAGATCCGCTGCATGGATTCACGATCAGGAAGTTGGAGTTTGGAGAGGGAGGAGAGGGCTTGGTGCACCGGGGAAGGGGCTGGTCGCGGTGGACCCTAGGAGGAGCTGCAGCGGTCCTTAAGGCGCGGGGTTGGTGGAGGATTTCGGGCTAAAAGCTTCACTAAACCTTATCATATCTGTATAGAATTAAAGCTTGAGATATGCTCTTCGATTTGGTGTTGGGGTTGGGTTCTAATTCGAAGAGGAATAGAACAGATTGAGTAAGGAAATTCGGACATTTCTAGCCATGAAATGATAGGGTGGCGGCTGCGTTTGTTTGGGGCATAGGGTTATGGATAAACCACTTATTTATAATATTTATTTAGTTAATTAGCCCGTTAAGGCCCATTTTGCCCCGAACTCAGAATTAGGCATGCTTACTGCCTAACTATAGGTTTTGACGCAATGGCGCTAGTGGCGAAGCCCAATTTCGATGTTTACAGCATGTTTACTTTATTTTTAATAAAAATCATTTAATTTTTAATTCAACCATACGTAAAAATTCACCGGGGCCACAAATTAACTTCAAAAATTCCTGAAAAGTATATTTAGCTATGTTTTGACGTTGCGAACCTACGAAAATTAATTTCATTCAATTCTGAGCCCGTTTGAAAAATGACTATTTTCAAGGCGTATTTATTAAATATTAAAAATACAATTTTAAACAAATAATTTCCAAAACTCGAAATATATAAGTGTTTAATGTTTTTCAATGCAGAAAAGTCATTCTGAACTTAATGGAAGTGGTTTCGAGTCCAAATTCCTTCGTAAGCAAAAAGTAGCATTTTTGACCTTTATAAATTTCATAGTGACCTTTCTAATTTTAATTTTGACATAACTTTTGACTCCTGCTATGAAATTTCAATTTTTCAGATTCGTTAGAAAGATATTTTTAAATAGATCCTTATATTTTTGGTTTCCCTAAAATCCGTTAAATTTTCCATCCTGTATGGTCAGTCAAAGTTCTAGTTTGACTTTTCAAACTACCGCGTTATTTCTAACTTTTTTTATCATTAAAATTAAATTATATATTCTAACTTCGAATTAAATCAATTTTTAAACATTATTATTTTAAATAAATTATTTTAGATATCAAAAACTCATTAAAATTATTTAAAATAAACTCTTAAATTTATTCCAAAATTCAGGGTTGTTACAGTCTCCCCTACTTAAAAACTTTTCGTCCTCGAAAAGGAACGAAGCTAAAAGTGTTTAATTAACTAACTCATTTTTTTATTCTTTATTATTCATTCATTGGTTTAAATAATTTTATAGGTTAACTAATTATTACATTACACAACCATCAATCAATTGGTTGATTAACTTTTTTAAATATTTATAACTTTTATATATTCAAAAATCATATTTTCTAAAATAGATTATAATTAGAAATACGTATATTATAAGCTTGTTACTCTCAACTCATTCTAGGGCATTACTAACCTCATCTCTAAAGAGTTTTCTCATTCTAGGATACTGCTGATCCTATCTCTAATGAGTATTCTTATTGGATATTACTAATCCAATCTCTGATGAGTCTTTTGTTCTGTTCTAATAGGTTGTACCCCAAAGATTTGAGCTAACCAGAGCTCTGATACCAACTGTAACGGCCCCGGATTTCGCCCGACCCGATCGATCGCAAAATCGACCAAGATCGTTCAAAACGCGAACACGTTAACTTTGGGAATACAACAACATCAGAACAATAACAACAGACTTTTATAAACATTACAATATTGTTACATCAGAGTACAGAACATATCACAGTACATTGAATAAAATTACAGCGGAAGATAAATTTCAATAAATTAAATACAATAAACAGCGGAAGACTTCTATGCTTTGGACACATCTTTAGGCTTCGATCCAGAATCATGTTCAAGGGATAAATATCTGCAAAAAGCGACTCGACTGTCCATGTGGAAAAGAGGGCACCCGAGTTTGCAAAGTGAGACAAACTACGAGTCGGTTTCATTGTGTAGACCTGATCAATACGAGTCCAACGCAACTGAAATCGTTTGATTTCGATTCAGTTTGAAAAAGTTATCGGAGTTTAAACTTTAATCAAATCAATAAATTAATTAATTATATAATTAATTTAATTATGGTCCTTAACCTTTCTTCCACAACATACCGTTCACCATCAAGAAGAACCCATTCTGCTCAAAACTTCGGATCCAAATATCTCGAGATCCGCTGCATGGATTCACCATCAGGAAGTTGGAGGTTGGAGAGGGAGGAGAGGGCTTGGTGCACCGGGGAAGGGGCTTGTCGCAAATGGCCCTAGGAGGAGCAGCGGCGGTCCTTAAGACGCGGGTTTGGTGGAGGATTTCGGGCTAAAAGCTTCACTAAACCTTATCATATCTGTATAGAATTAAAGCTTGAGAGATGCTCTTCGATTTGGTGTTGGGTTCTAATTCGAAGAGGAATGGGAGAGATTAAGGAAGGAAATTCGGACATCTCTGGTCATGAAATGATAGGGTGGCGGCTGCGTTTGTTTGGGGCTTAGGGTTAGGGATAAACCACTTATTTATAATATTTAATTAGTTAATTAGCCCTTTAAGGCCCGTTTTGCCCCGAACTCAGAATTAGGCATGCTTACTGTCTAACTATAGGTTTTGACGTCTTCTGAACGCAATGGCGCTAGTGGCGAAGCCCAATTTCGAAGTTTACAGCATGTTTACTTTATTTTTAATATAAATCATTTAATTTTTAATTCAACTTACGTAAAAATTCACCGGGGCCACAAATTAACTTCAAAAATTCCTGAAAATATATTTAGCTATGTTTTGACGCTACGGACCTAGGAAAATTAATTTCGTTCAATTCTGAACCCGTTTGAAATATGACTATTTTCAAGGCGTATATATTAAATATTAAAAATACATTTTTAAACAAATAATTTTTGAAACTCGAAATATATAAGTGTTTACTGTTTTTCAATGCAGAAACGTCATTCTGAACTTAATGGAAGTGGTTTCGAGTCCAAATTCCTTTGGATGCAAAAAGTAGCATTTTTGACCTTTATAAATTTCATAGCGACCTTTCTAATTTTAGTTTTGACATAACTTTTGATTCCTGCTATGAAATTTCAATTTTTCAGATTCGTTAGAAAGATATTTTTAAATAGATCCTAATATTTCTGATTTCACTAAAATCCGTTAAATTTTCCATTCTGTATGGTCAGTCAAAGTTCAAGTTTGACTTTTCAAACTACCGCGTTATTTCTAACTTTTTTTATAATTAAAATTAAATTATACATTCTAACTTTGATTTAAATCAATTTTTAATCATTATTATTTTAAATAAATTATTTTAAATAAATTATTTTAAATATCAAAAACTCATTAAAATTACTTAGAATAAACTTTTAAAATTACCCCAAAATTTCAGGGTTGTTACAGGCGGCGTGTGGTGGCGGGGGCGGCTTGCGAACGGCGGCGGGTTCGAGGCGGTGGTGCAGCGGCTACAGGCTACGGGGCGGAGTGATTTCGATGTAGAATCGAAGAGGTGGAAGAGAACTTAAAAAAGTTCCACAGTGGCCAAGTTTAATTCTTCATGGATTGGGAGGAAAAGAAGAGAGAAGGTGGAAGGTATATGGCGGCTATGGGTTTGAGGAATCGGGGAAGAAGGACTCGACATCCGTGTTCTTTAAATAGTAAAATATTATTTTATTTCTTAATTTTCCAATAAAGGCCCGTTCAGCAACTTTGTCCGATTTCAGCCCAACGACTGTCGTTCTTACCCATTAACTCCCGTTCCGGACTCATCTGACTGTGTCCCGCAGGACCAAATGATCATCTCGACCCCCATTTCTCAGTTTTAAAATATAATTCATTTATTTAAAATTCAAACGTACATAAAAATTCACCGGGACCACAAATTAACTTCAAAAATTCCCGAAAAATATAATTAGCTATGTTTTGACGCTGCGGACCGAGGAAAATAATTTCATTAAATTCTGAGTCCGTTTGTAAAATGACTATTTTGAAGGCCTATATATTAAATATTAAAAATATATTTTTAAACAAATAATTTCCGAAACTCGGAATATATAAGTGTTTACTGTTTTTAAATGCAAAAACGTCATTCTGAACTTAATGGAAGTGGTGTCGAGTTCAAATTCCTTCGTATGCAAAAAGTAGCATTTTTGACCTTTGTAAATTTCGTAGCGATCTCTCTAAATTTTTAATCTGGGCATAACTTTTGATTCCTACTATGAAATTTCAATTTTTCAGATTCGTTAGAAAGAATTTTTTAAATAGATTCTAACATTTTTCGTTTCACTAAAATCCGATTTATTTTGAATCCTATATGGTCAGTCAAAGTTCAAATTCAAATTTTCGCGCTCTCTCTAACTCTTTTTTTAATTAAATTAAATTTATTCTTTTTAACTTCAATTAAAATAATTTTTTTAGTCATTATTATTTAAAATAAATTATTTTAAATATCAAAACCCATTAAAATTCCTAAAATAAAAATTTAAAATTGGCCCCAAAATTCAGGGTTGTTACAATGAGTGTTAAAGATGCTTTAAAATGTTGAATTGCAAACATACGGCAGTATTTTACCTAATTACTTAGTCACTAAGCAACCTGCTCAATCAATATGAAAATACGATTTGTAACAACCCGAAAATCTGGGCCAAGTTAAAAATTTTATTTTGTCAATTTTGATGAAGTTTGAATATTTAAAATCAATTATTTTAAATAATAACGACGAGAAATTTATTTTGAATAGAATTAGAACGTATATATTTATATAGATCGTCGTTAGAAAATAAATAGTTATTTATATTTATAAAAGGAATTGAAAATTTATTTCAAATGAATGTACAGGATTCAAAATAAACCAGATTTCAGCGAAACCAAAAATATTAGGATCTAATTGAGAATATCTTTCCAACGGATCCGAAAAATCAAAATTCCATAGCGGGAATCAAAATATATGCCCAAATGAATTTTGAGAATAGTCGCTATGGAATTCTTGCCCTTAAAAATGGAAATTTTGCAAACGACCTCGGATTTCGACGAAACCACTTTTTTTGGATCCATGATGAGAAGTTATTGCTAGACTCCAAAATTCGTAATTTTTTGAATCAATATGTGAGCGTGACAAGGGAAAACGCATTTGACCAATTTCAGTTGATTTTAATCGACTGGAATATGACCATTTTTCAAACGGTCTCAGAATTTGACGAAACTAGTTTTGTTAGGACCGTATCATCAATACGAAGGTAGAAAATATTTTTCGGTAATTTTTCGATTTAGTATGTGGCCCCAGTAAATTGAAATGCGTGTTCAAATTCAATATATAGAGTTATATGTTGATTTTAACAAAAACTGATCAAAATGATCGAATCAGCTTACGATACATATCCCATTGTGTTCGGAATGGGGGTAATTAGCTATGGACGATTGGCGGTGGGCCTCGTTTTGAGATCGAATAAAAAGTCAACTTTTTGGAAATTAAACATAATTAAAAATAAAACCCCTCTATTATCTCTCAGCCCCCCTTACTTTTCAAAATCGATTTAGGAAAAGAAAAAAAACTACTGGCGATCGACGGAGGAGCCCTACCCTCCGCCACCGGAGGCGCTGCCGCCCTCTGGCCGTCCCCGCGTCGCTTCCCTCTCCACTCCTGCTTCACTTCCTCCCCCTCTCCTAAATCGACGCGTCGCCGCCTCCCGATCTCGCACCACGCCGCACCACCCTCCACAGCCAAACATCGCCACCGCACCCCCTCCCCATTCCGACCTCCACCTCCATCTCCCCTTCGTTGCTCCCTTCTTGCTCCTTCTCCTCGTTTGGCCCCACGCCCTAACCCTTCCGCCGCCCAGAATGCCGACCACCCCGAGCAGCAGCGCCCCTCCAGCTCCATCGCCCATCTCCAAGCCCCTCTGTAAGTCTTTTTATTTTTATTTTCGTTGGATTAAACATTAAAGATATGATGTTAACGTATATAAAAAAAACTGATTTTTTTTAACGTAGGAAGTTTAGATTTTTAATCGTAGAAAGTTATGATTTTTAAATTCATAAAGTTGGGATTTTTAGCTTAGTAAAGGTACAGTTTTTATTTTCATAAAAACATGATTTTCATTTGATTTTTATTATAGAAAAGAATTGGTTTTTGAATTAGCAAAAGTTTATATTTTTAAAGTCAGAAAGGTAGGATTTTTAGTTATAACAAAGATTTGATTTTTATTGTGAATTAACATGAAAAAGATCGTATTTCTATAAGTAAAACAATCGCATTTTTATAAGTGGAATGATCATATTTTTTAAAGTGTAAAGGCGAATTTTTTTTATTTTAGAAAGAATAAAAATTCGATTTTTAATTTATAGAAGATATAAAGATATAATTTTTATATAATTTAGATAACAAAAATATAATTTTTATATCATAGGAAGGATAAAAATATGATTTTTATACTATAGAAGAATAAAAATATAATTTTTACAAAGTAGAAGCATTAAAAATATGGTTTATATATAATAGAGGATATAAAAATATTATCTTTATATATGTAGTAAAATAAAAATTTGATTTTTATTTATTGAAATGAAGTAATAAAAAAAACATATAATTTTTATTTGAACAGCGTGAAAAGAACTGCATTGGAATTTCAAACTGATCCAGATGATTCAGCAATTCAGAAGCAAAGCACGGCGGACTGGAACCCTCTGTGAGAACTTCTCTCCTTTAAATTTTGTTTTCTAGTTAATAATATGTATACTAGGATGCAGACGGTGTTTAGTTGCACCCGACACCCGTCGTCCACAGACCATGGATGGCTTGTTTGTTTGTTTGATTGATTTTGATGTGTAGTTGATTGTGTGATGTAAAATGAAATAAAATATTTATAGAATTAAAATATTTTATAGTTAAAAATAGAATTTTTAACGTGTATTTGAAACGAAATAAATATATATAAACAAATCTGACGATTTGTTTATACACTCACATTTGACTGATATTGATTGGGACGATATATTTTACACATTGCGCAACTAAACAAATAAAATCTATGTTTGATTGTTTGAAACCTCACATGGGTATTGGGATGATATTTGGCGTACACTAATCCCAATTATTTAATTGTATGTCGATCGATTGGTCGACAGACTGTGTAAGCATTAATTATTTATATTTAATGCTTATGCAGTTGTGTGGTGCACTTTGGATGATGGTTGATTATTTGTCGTTGCTGTGATATACATGTGTTGTATGGAATCCATATATTTAACATTATATGGTAATTGATTGGGCCTCATTCCAATTTGAAAAATAAAGAATATTTTAAAATATAGATTCATGTGTTGAATGAAATATTTTAACAATAAAATTTACATCTTTATCATATATAAAATAAGAAACTAACTGGAAAGTAGATAAGATGAGTGGTTTCCTGGGTATTGATCTGATGTTGCTTTCGGCCTTCGGGGTTAATGCTTAGGGAATCGTTCTCTTACTAATTTACGGTTGGAGCCTGATTAAAAATTTAACGAAAGAAATCATAATTTTATAAAATATATTAAATAACAAAAATAGTCACGTGTTGACAGTACTCATTTGTTGAGATTAGTCATGTGTTGAAAGAAATATAGATTCATGTGTTGAATAGAATAAATATTCATTTATTGAATAGAATAACGAAGTTTTTGAAAAATATAAAGCCGTGTTGATTAGTGATGCGTTATTTTGACGCGAACGATATTTTAATTGATTATATTCGTTTTTATAATGAATATTGAAAAGTAATTTCAAAATCGAATATTTTGAAATGAAATTCGAATTAAATTAAATTTAATTGAAATTCAAATTGAAATTGAAATTGTAGTAAAACGAATTAGAATTCGAATTGAATTGAAAATAAAATGAATTCGAATTGAATTGAAATGAAATGAATTCGAATTGAATTGAAATCAAATTGAAAACGAATAGAAACTGAAATGAATTCAAATTGAAATGAAATACGAATTGAAATTGATTTGAAATGAATTCGAAACAAACTGAAATTGAATAGAAATTGAATCGAATTGAATACGAATTGAAATTAATTTGAAATTGAATATGAAGTTGAAACTGTTTTGAAAGAAAATTTAAAACGATTTATAAAATACGATTTAAATAGAAATCAATGAAATATATATTATATAAATTATATATATAATTTAATGGCCTGAATAGAACGCGCCGCACTGCGGTAGTTCGTGAATTTCGACCATTGACTTCGAACGGACATTACGGGTGATCCGACCGTCGGATTCTCCTAAAACCGGAACCATTGGGTTCGAATCAAAAAGAGCTTTCCAATGAATATTATAAATTAGAAATCTAACGGTTGGATTCGGAGATACGTCCAAATCAAATTTAGAAAAGGTCGCTGTAAGTGCAGTTCGATGGCCGTTGATGGAAATCGACTGTACGGGCCTTGATAAAATTATTTAAAATATCAATAATCTGTGTAAAACCGTAATATATGAATTGGAAAGAACTAGGATGAAAAATCCCATATTTGAAAAGATAAAAATGTATTTTTACAAAAATGAACTAGTTTTGAACTAGAATAATTATATATATATTTTTAAAATAAATTAACTGGATTTGAAATGGTTTTAAAAATAACAATAATTTCCAATATATGAATTGGAATGGATTTGAATCGAAATTATCTTTGGAATATTTCGATGATTGGATTCGTGGTTATACGAATATAGTTAAGGAGATTTGGAAGATATATTTTATATAGTTATTTCCAATACGATATTTGTTGATTTCAGAATTCGATATTGAATATAAGCCGATATATTTTCTGTTCAGAGCCTTGTATTTAATATCAAATGAAATTTGGGTTTGTCGTGAATGGCGTCTTCATTAACACTGTTCTTGAACCCAGTTTAGAAAAGAATAAATCTTTTAATTAAGATTTAGTGAAATTGTACAGTTAATTGGTATTTAATTGGAATTAAATTTATATTGGCTTTTGGGTTAATCGTGAACTATGTTTTAAATGACATTAGTTCCTTAACCCAGTAAAAGGAGTTTCAATGAATCTTTAATTAGATTGAAATGTGAATTGATAATATAAATTATCAAACATAGAAAATGATCGAGAATGGAGTATCGCCAGTTTTGCTCCAAGCGATTGTAAATCTTTAATCAGATTTGAACGTGAAATGGTAATTAAATTTATCGATAACACCATGGTGTTAGTTATGGGGTAATAACAGTTTTGCTCCATGGGATGAATAGGTTGGGATTGGGAAATAAAATAAATAATTACTTCGGTGTGGTTCGCTAATCCCGACTAGTTTGGAAACCCATAATTTGGTTTGAAATAACATCCAAAGGAAGATTAAAGAATAAATTTTAAAGAATTTATTTTTGATAAAATTAATGGGAACCTTTCCCTAAGAATGTGAAATTTAGAAACTAGCTGTAGGTTAGCTATGATGAATGGTTTCCTGGGTATTGATCTGATGTTGGTTTCGGCCTTCGGGGTTAATACTTGGGGAATTGCTCTCTTGCTAATTTACGGTTAGTGACTGATGAATTGGAATAAGGCGTATGTTGTGTTTGTGTAACACTTATTTATTATACACGCGGGTTATTTAGAAAGGCTGGGTTTATACCCATTCTGAATAACCGTTTCGACGATAAGTCAAAGATGAAGACGGTGGTCGAAGGCCGGAAGTCTTCACATTGTCTGGATAATTACCGATGATCCTGATTGGGCTGTACATCCAAGAGGAGGGAAATAGTTGGTGGTCGTCCAGACGTACTTGGAGATCGAGGAATATGCGAGGAAAGTGCCTCCGGTTTCGTTCAGACCCAGAACGGACGTGTAAATGGATTGTGTGTCTGACATTGGATTTTATTCTATGTTGATTGATTTCTGTTAAACATATATCTATTTGGCAGCGGAGAATTTATTCTCTTGCTTAACGCCCTTCTCTGAGACGTACGAGCTTAGAGGTTATATATCGATAGATATCAATCGCATGGCATGAATTGGCTGTGTGGCATGGATCAAGGCTTTTGTTGAAAAGCAAAGTCTTGTTGTTAATGATCAAAGCACGGCTTTGATACAGCGTAGCTTTGTGTATAACGTGAATTCGTGAGCCTCACACCTCGGTATGAGTTAAAAATGGGATACGGACCGTTGGGAGAACACGACGTTTCTTTCTACCTATGGGTGATATCAATGACCTACCAGCCCTGACATTTATATACTTTTTACCCGCGTGGTTGTTGGATACGAGGCGCCTCGATTATAGGTCTGTAAGGACCGAGAAACGTGTGTTCAGGAATTGCCAATCCTCAAATGTAAGAGAGGACCGACCTAGCCGATTCCAAGGGTTACCCAGAGTGTGTAGTCCTGAGGCATTTGCTAGAGTGTCTCAAAGCGGAGAGGATCTTGCCCCTTGCCTCGACTCATGACAGAAATCCAATTTCCAATACAAGATATTTCAGTTTTATTTGTAGAGCCTAGTATTGGCGACATAGTAGCATGGGATACTATGCCGTCTATGATTGATATTTATGATTGAAATTGTTTTGACACTATACACTTATTATAGTCTCAAATGATTTGTTTTTAAACATATAAAGCATTATTTGGCTATTATAAGGGAAAACCCTATCCTCTGGCTTGCGTTGGATTGTGTGATGGGACCTGGGTATTATAATATCTTCATTTTTCGAAAAAGCATTGCGTTGTCTATTCTAAGCACTGATATTCTTGGGAGGAAACCCGTTCCGTGTTATACGGCATGGTCCCTTGAATTACTCTCTTTTAAAGTAATGTTTTAAATAACTGTTTTAGTTCTCACACCAGTCACATGACTGACCTGGAGTTTATTGTTTTAACCTAAACTCTGGGTGCCCCTATTTTCGACACGGGCAGCTAGTAGTTTTGGTTTTGCAGATTTATATTCACAGGATCCTGATTTACAGCTGGAACGATGCTCGGAAAGCTCTGTATCCGTGTATTACTTTCAGTTGTGTTTTGTATCGTTTTTCCGCTGCTATGTAATTTATTGTAATCTCTGATATTTATCGAATGTATTTTATTCATTTATACTCTGTATATTCTTGTAATCTTATGGAATTTTTGTAATAGCAATGAAATGTTCTTCTATTTGTGTTCCGATTCGTCTTGTACTCACGGTAATTCGTTCTTTCTCTTCTCTTCGGAGAATGGGGAAGTACGGGTCGCTACATTTGATATCAGAGCTCTGGTTAACAGAGGTCGAGAACAAGACACATTAGAACCATATGAAAGAATTCATCAGAGATTGGATTAGCAATATCCAATAAGAATTACTCGTTAGAGATAGGATCAGTAGTATCCTAGGACGAGTGTGAAGAGTATATTTTTTTCAAATAAAATGAAAACCAACTTTGTTTTGAAAATTTAAAACGTTTTATACGTATTTGAATATTTATTTATTTTGAATTTGGACAATCGAGTATATAAGGATTTTGCATATACGCATCATGAACGTATATTCGAAGTTTTAATATACTGGATAGATATAGAATCATGCTCTAGTCGCCCGGAGGTGATTCTGATGATTGTAGCTACATCATCAGAACTTATGTTCGAGATTCAAAGGTGTGATATCTATATATTTCCATTAGACTGGTGTGAGAACCAAAACTAGATAGGTTTATTGTTGTGATTGGGCATCAAAAATTTGATTTATATATATATATCAAAATTATGAATTTTAAACGTTAATTCACTAATTGATTGATGGTTGTGTTGTATGATTATTCCTTTAAACCATTATGTGAATGAATAGTGAATTTAGGCCAAATTGAACCAAATATTTAACTGTATTGGAAATTGTTTGGAAATGCATGTGTATACATTGAACAGGTCATAGCATGGAGGCTAGAGCAGAGGAATAAAATTGTTTGCCCAACAAATAGGTACATATTTATTGTATTTCTTGAGTTTTGGGTGATTTTATGAACTGATTGGCTAGCCGCTTGGTTTTCCTTTTTGTTTTTGACTGAAGAAGGCCATGGGAGGCTATATGAAATATCCCGAAGTCCCCGGTGCAGGGGAGGTTATGACGAAATTTTTTGAAAATTTAGGGTGTTAGCCAAATTTCTGAAAAAATTGAAAAGTTCTTAGAAACTGAAAAGTTGAAGAACTTAAGCCATAGTGAAAACAATGAAAGTTGAGTTGGTTTTTAAATCAACTTTCGGCTTCGTTCCTTTTCAGGGACGAAAAGTTTTAAGTGGGGGAGATTGTAACAACCCAAAAATCTGGGCCAGTTTAAAATTTTTATTTTGGCAATTTTGATGAAGTTTGAATATTTAAAATCAATTATTTTAAATAATAACCACGAGAAATTTATTTTGAATAGAATTGGAATGTATATATTTATATAGATCGTCATTAGAATATAAATAATTATTTACAATTATAAAAGGAATTGAAAATGGCGCGGTAGTTCGATAATTCGATTTCAAACTTCAAATGAATGTACAGGATTCAAAATAAACCGGATTTTAGCGGAACCAAAAATATTAGAATCTAATTGAGAATATCTTTCCAACGAATCCGAAAAATCAAAATTTGATAGCAGGAGTCCAAAAATATGCCCTAATTAATTTTGAGAACGGTCGCTATGGAATTCTGGCCCTTAAAAATAGAAATTTTGCAAACTACCTCGGATTTCGACGAAACCACTTTTTTTGGATCAGTGATGTGAAGTTATTGCTAGATTCTAAAATTCGTAATTTTTCGAATCAATATGTCAGCGTGGCAAGGGAAAACGCGTTTGACCTGTTTTAGTTGATTTTTGTAACAACCCGAAAATCTGGGCCAGTTTAAAATTTTTATTTTGGCCATTTTAGCGAATTTTGAATATTTAAAATAGATTATTTTAAAGGATATCGACGAGAAATTTATTTTGAATAGAATTCGAACGTATATATTTATACGCGTCGTCGTTAGAATATAAATAATTATATATAATTATAAAAGGAATTGAAAATGGCGCGGTAGTTCGATAATTCGATTTCAAACTTCAATTGAATGTACCGGGTGCAAAACAATCCGGATTTTAGTGAAACCAAAAATAATGGGATCTAATTGATAATATCTTTCCAACGAATCCGAATGATTAAAATTTCATAGCGGGAATCAAAAGATATGTCCAGTTGAAAATTCTGAATAGTCGCTATGGAATTCAGGCCCTTAAAGATGGACATTTTGCAAACGACCTCGGATTTCGACGAAACCAGTTTTGTTGGGTCCGGGATGTGAAGTTATTGCTAGGTTTCAAATTTCATAATTTTTCGAATCAATATGTGAGCGTGGCAAAGGAAAACGCGTTTGTCCAGTTTCAGTTGATTTTAATTGACTAGAAATTGGCCATTTTTCAAACGGTCTCAGAATTCGACGAAATTAGTTTTGTTAGGACCGTATCGTCAATACGAAGCTAGAAATTATTTTTCGGGAATTTATAGAGTTCGTATGTGACCCCAGTAAATTGAAATGCGCGTTTAAAATTCAATATAATGATTTAAATGTAAATTTAACGGAAACTGATCAAAACGATCAAATCAGCTTGCGATACATATCCCATTGTGTTCAGAATGGGGGTGAAACGCTATGGACGACAGGCGGTGGGCCTCGTTTTGAGGTCGAAATAAAAAGTCAACTTTTAGAAATTAAATTAATTAAAATAATAATAAAAAAATAATATTCCCCCCCTTTTTCTCTCCTATACCTCCAGGCCCCCCCCCCCGATTCATTGCAGAAAAAAAAAGAAAAAAAAAAGAAAAAGGACGGAGGAGCTCGTCGCTCCTCCGAAGGAGCCGCCACCGCGCCTTGGGCGGCGCCGCTACCGCCAACCCCCCCCCCCCCCCCCCGTTCTTCCCCTCGATCGACGAGCGTCGCACCCCCCCCCCCTAAATCCCGTACCCGTCCAACCCCCAACCCAATCCGAGCCACCCAAAATCCGCCGCACCTCCAGCCCTTGCCACCGCCGCCAAACGTCGAGCCCCCCCTGCGAGCCACCGCGAGCAGCAGGCATTTCCCCCCTCCCCCTCTGTAAGTCACATTTTTATTTATTTTATTTTATTTTTACTTTCTTTTATGCAATTAGTTCGGAAATTAAACTAGTGTGGTTTTAAAAACTGAAATGTAATTATATATGTATTTAAAGGGCAAAAGATTTGATTTTTTTTTATTGAAAAAATTATATTTTTATTTATAAAAATATGATTTTATATCAGGAAGAGGTAGAAAAGATTTTTATTCAATTAAAAATATGATTTTTATATTTTTAAAGTATTAAAAATATAATCTTTACTATATAGAAGATGTAAAAATATGATTTTTTTATATTTTTAAAGAATTAAAAATATAATTTTTACATGGTAGGAATATTAAAAATATCATCTTTATATGTGTAGAAAAATAAAAATGAGATTTTTAAAAAGGTGAAATCTTTAAATTTAAAAAGGCGAAATCTTTAAATTTTAAAAGGCGAAATCTTTAAATTTAAAAAGGCGAAATCTTTAAATTTAAAAAGGCGAAATCATTAAATTTAAAAAGGCGAAATCTTTAAATTTAAAAAGGCGAAATCTATAAATTTAAATAGGCGAAATCTTTAAATTTAAAAAGGCGAAATCTTTAAATTTAAAAAGGCGAAATCTTTAAATTTAAAAAGGCGAAATCTTTAAATTTAAAAAGGTGGAATCTTTAAATTTAAAAAGGTGAAATCTTTAAATTTAAAAAGGCGAAATCTTTATATAGAGAATAGCGTTATAAAAATATAATTTTTATCTAGATAACATAGTAGTAAAAATTCGATTTTTATATATTGAATAGCATAGTGAAAAATTCGATTTTTAAATATAAGAAGTGATTATAAAAATATGATTTTTAAATTGAAAGTGAATAAATAAAAATGTGATTTTTATTTTAAAGACATCAAAATATGAAAATGTGTGATTTTTACATATGTAGTGGCTACGGACAAAGAAGATGATAAAAAGGAGAGAACAAAGAAGATTTCTATAGATGAAGAGTCGTGGTGTTGGATAGCTATCGGTGAGAATTTCTCACCTTTCAATTTCACTTCTATTTATATATATATATACTAGGATGCAGACGGTGCTTAGTAGCACCCGACACAATCGTCCACAGACCATGGACTTGTTTGTTTGGTTGCATAGCTTAGTTATATGATTTTATTTGAATTTGGTTGTTTAGTGAATTTGATTGATGTGTGAATGGCGTGGGCCTTCACTAGACCGGGGATAAGGCTAGGCCTCGTCCCGTTTCTAGTATCGTGCCGTTATGCCGCCGAAATTTTCTAAAATATGTTAGAAAAAAATAAAAATATCATTTTATTTAAAGAATGAACTGAATAGAAATTCATATGTTGGAATAAAATGTTTTGTCATTAAAAACATAATTTTTAACGTGAAAGTGAGTAAATAGATATTTATAGACAAATCGGCCGATTTGTTTATATGCACTGATTTGACTGATATTGATTGGGTCGATAAATTTTACACATCGCCTAACTGCACGAATAAAAATCTGTGTTTGATTGTTTGAGACCCCACACGGGTGTTGGGATGAAATTTGAAGTTCACTCATCCTGATTGATTAAATATGTCAATCGATTGATTGACAGGATGTTATAAGCATTAGATATCTATATTTGATGCTTATACGGTGTAGTGCACTTTGGTTGATGGTTGATTATTTATCGTTGCTATTATATACATGTGTTGTATGAAAATCCATATAATTAACTTTATATGGTAATTGATTGGGCCTCATTCCAATCGCGAAAATAAAGAATATTTTGATAATAACAAATATTTTGATAATAGGAAATATTTGAAATAGAATATTTGAAAATAGAAATATGTGAAGCCGTGATGATTAGATTGACGCCATTTTGACGTGAACAATATTTATATCGATTTTAAACGATTTCGAAATGAATTGAATTGAAAACGATTTCGAAATGAATTGAATTGAAAACGATTTCGAAATGAATTGAATTGAAAACGAATTTATAAAGAAGAATTCAATTTTAATTTGAATTGAAACGGAAGTTGAAATTGTTTTTGAAACGAATTTAAAACTATTTATATAATTCGTTTTAAAGTGAAATCGATGAAATATATATTATATATATTATATATATAATATAATGGCCTGAATAGAACGCGCCGCGGCAGTTCGTGAATTTCGACCATTTATTTCAAACGGACATCACGGGAGATCCGACCGTCGGATTCTCCTAAAACCGGAACCGTTGGGTTCGTAACGAAAAGAGCTTTCTAACGAATATTAGAAATTTGAAATCTAACGGTTGGATTTGGAGATACGTCCAAATCAAATTCGAAAAAGGTCGCTGTAAGTGCAGTTCGATAGCCGTTGATGGAAATCGACTGTACGGGCCTTGATAAAATTATTAAAAATAGTAATAATTTGTGTAAAATCATAAGAAATGATTTGTAAAGATTTGGGATGAAAAACTCCATATTTGAAAAGATAAAAATAGATTTTTATCGAAATGAACTAGTTTTGAACTAGAAATATGATTCTATTTATTTTTAAATAAATAAATTGAATTTAACAAGGGTTTTGAAAATAACCAAAATATCCAATGATTGCATTGGAGTGGATTTGAATCGAAATTGTCTTCGGAATATTTCGATGTTGGAATTCGTGATTATACAGGTGTTGTTATGGAAATTTGAAAGATATATATTTATATCGTTATTTCCAATGCGACATTTGTTAGTCGTAGAATTTGATATTGAATATAAGCCGATATATTTTCTATTCAGAGCCTTGTATTGAATATCAAATGTGATTTCGGTTTGTCGTGAATGGTGTCTTCACTAACACTGTTCTTGAACCCAGTTGAGAAAGGATTAAATCTTTTTATTTAGATTTAATGAAGTGTACCAATTAAATAATATTTAATTGGAATTGAATTGATATTGATTTTTGGGTTTATCGTGGACAGTGTTTTAAATAACACCCGTTCTTTAACCCGATAATTAATGAATGTGATTTCGGGTTTTTTGTGAACTGTGTTTTTAAATGACACGGATTCTTTAACCCAGTTAAAGATTAAAACTAAGTGGAGTTTTAATGAGTCTTTAAATAGATTGAAAAGATCGAGAATGGGGTATCACCAGTTTTACTCCAAGCGATAGTTAAATCTTTAATTAGATTTGAACGTGAAATGGTAATTGAATTACCGATAACACTGTGGTGTTAGATATGAAGTACCACCAGTTTTACTTCATGGGATGAATAGGTTTGGATTGGGAAATAAAATAAATGATTTCTTCGGTGTGGTTCGCTAATCCCGACTAGTTTGAATTGATATTCAAAGGAGATTAAAGAATAAATTTAAAGAATTTATCTTGGATAAAATTAATGGGAACTTTTCCCAAAGTATAGGAATATTTGAATAAAAGAATATTCTGAATTGGAATGAGGCGTATGTTATGTTTGTGTAACACTTTTATAATATATACGCGAGTTATTCAGAAAGACCGGGTTTATCCCATTCTGAATAACTTATTCGACGTGGTGTCGAAGATGAAGACGGTGGTCGAAGACCGGAAGTCTTCACGTCGTTTGGGTAATTACGGATGATCTTGATTGGGCTGTACATCCAAGAAGATGGAAACAGTTGGTGATCGTCCAGACGTACTTGGAGATCGATGGATATGCGGGGTACTAGGTGCCTCCGGTTTTGTTCAGACCCAGAACGGACTTGTAAATGGACTGTGTGTCTGACATTGGACTTTAGTCCGTGTGGTTGATCTCTATTAAATATATATCTGTTTGGCGGCGGAGAATTTATTCTCTTGCTTAACGCCCTTCTCTGAGACGTACGAGCTCAGGGGTTATATATTGATGGATATCAAACGCATGGAGTGAATTGCCTGTGTGGCATGCCGAAGGGGCAAATTGATCGAGGCTTCTGTTGAAAAGCAAAGTCTTGTGGTGATGATCAAAGCATAGCCTGTGTGGCACAGCTTTGTGTAACGTGAATTCGCGAGCCTCGCACCCCGGTTGTGAACGAAAAACGGGAGAGGACCTCAGGGAGGACTTGCGTTTCTTTCTAGTTAGAAGTGGCGTCAGTGGTTTTACACGCCCTGACGAGTTTGACTTATGTGGTTGTTGCTGTTCCGAGGCGCCTCAGTTATATCGGTTTCGGCCGATGCATTCTGGTCGGCAGACGGACCAGACTTACGCCCCAAAGGGTGGGGAAACGTAGTGTTCAGACATTTAAATCCACATCGGTGGACCGGCCCTGTCGCTCCAAGGGTCACTCGAGCTCTGATCCTGTGGCTCGGGCTAGAGAGTCACGAATCGGTTGAGGACTATCTTTTGCCTCGGTTCATAGACGGAAATCCAATTTCCAAATACGTGACTTTGCGGTTTTATTTGTAGAGCCTAGTATGGCGACATAGTGGGATGGGGCGCTCATGCCGCCTATGATTGATACTTATGATTTGAAGTTGTTTTATACACTATGCACTTATAATAGTATCAAATGATTTGTTTTAACCGTATCAAGCATTCTTTGGCTGTTATAAGGGAAAACCCTATCCTCGGCTGCGTTGTATTGTGTGATGGGACCTGGGTCTTATAACAGCTTCATCTTTCTTTATTTAGCATTGCGCTGTTTGTTTTATGCACTGGTATTCTTGGGAGGAAACCCGTTCCGTGTTATACGGCGTGGTCCCTTGATTTACCTAATGATTTAAAATAAAGATTAATAACTGTTTTAGTTCTCACACCAGTCCCATGACTGACCTGGAGTTTATTGTTTTAACCTAAACTCTGGGTGCCCCTATTTTGACACGGGCAGCTAGTAGTTTTGGTTTTGCAGATTTATATTAACAGGATCCTGGTTTACCGCTGGAACGATATCTGGAAAGCTTTGTATCCGTATATCTCCTTCTAGTTGTGTATTGTATTATTTTCCGCTACTATGTAACTTAAATCTCTGATATTTCTGTGTAATATTTATTCATTTATACTCTGTATATTCTTGTAATCTGATGCATTGTTGTGATACACAGTGAAATGTTCTTCTGTATGCGTTCTGTTTTGTCCAGTTCTCAAACGATAGGGCGTTTCGAACGGCCTGGATCGGTTTAGCGACTGGTTCGGACCGAGCGAAATTCCATCTCGTCACAGTTGGTATCAGAGCTTTGGTTTACAAAGCTCAGAGAACAAGGCACATTAGAACTATACGAAAGAATTCATCAGATATTGGATTAGTAATATACAATTAGAATGACTCGTTAGAGATAGGATCAGTAGTATCCTAGAACGAGTGTGAAGAGTATATTTTTAAAATGAAAACAATTTTTGTTTTGAAAATTTAAATTAACTATTCGTATTTGATTATTTATTTGTATTGATTTGGACAGTCCAGTATATAAAGAATTTGCATATACGCCTTGCAAACGTATATTCAAAGTTTTAATATATTGGATAGATATAGCATCACACTCTAGTCGCCCGGAGATGATTCAGATGATGAGGCCTCATCATCAGTGTTTATATTCGAGTGACGAAAGTGAGATTCCTATATATTTCCATTAGACTGGTGTGAGAACCAAAATTTGATAGGGCTTATTGTTGTGATTTGGCATCAAGAACAAGATTTTCTGTATATATATCAAAATTATGAATTTGAAACTCTAATTCACTAATTGATTGATGTTTGGGTTGTTTGTTTATTTGTTTGCTAATTTTGAACCATTATGCCTAATTGCATCAAATATTGAATTGTATTGAAAATTAGTCGCATTTGCTTGCGTATATATGTACTTATATTGAACAGGTTATAGCAAAGGGGCTAGAGAAGAGGAATAAAATTTTGTGCCCGACAAATAGGTACATGTTTACTACATAATTTCCTGTTTTGTTTGGGTGATGATGATTTTATGAGCCTATTGGCTAGCTGCTTGGCTTTTTCTTTTTCTTTTTGAGATCTGAAGGACCGGCGAAGCTATTTGAAATTCCACGATGCTCCCGGTGCAGGGGAGGTTATGGCGAAATTTTTCGAAAATTTAGGGTGTTAGCCAAATTTTTGAAATTTTGAAAATTCTCAGAAACTAAAGAGTTGGAGAATGGAAGCCAGATCGAGCGTAGAGTTGATTGATCAAACCACTTTCGACTTTGTTCCTTTTCGGGGACGAAAAGTTTTAAGTGGGGGAGATTGTAACAACCCGAAAATCTGGGCCAGTTTAAAATTTTTATTTTGGCCATTTTAGCGAATTTTGAATATTTAAAATAGATTATTTTAAAGGATATCGACGAGAAATTTATTTTGAATAGAATTCGAACGTATATATTTATACGCGTCATCGTTAGAATATAAATAATTATATATAATTATAAAAGGAATTGAAAATGGCGCGGTAGTTTGATAATTCGATTTCAAACTTCAATTGAATGTACCGGGTGCAAAACAATCCGGATTTTAGTGAAACCAAAAATAATGGGATCTAATTGATAATATCTTTCCAACGAATCCGAATGATCAAAATTTCATAGCGGGAATCAAAAGATATGTCCAGTTGAAAATTCTGAATAGTCGCAATGGAATTCAGGCCCTTAAAGATGGACATTTTGCAAACGACCTAGGATGTAATAACCCGAAAATCTGGGCCAGTTTAAATTTTTTATTTTGGCAATTTTAGCGAGTTTAGATTATTTAAAATGAATTATTTTAAATAATATCGACCGGAAAATTTATTTTGAATATAATTCGAACGTATATATTTATACGCGTCGTCATTAGAATATAAATAATTATATATAATTATAAATAGAATTGAAAATGGCGCGGTAGTTCGATATTTCGATTTCAAACTTCAATTGAATGTACCGGGTGCAAAACAATCCGGATTTTAGTGAAACCAAAAATAATGGGATCTAATTGATAATATCTTTCCAACGAATCCGAATAATCAAATTTTCATAGAGGGAAGCAAAAGATATGTCCAGTTGAAAATTCTGAATAGTCGCTATGGAATTCAGGCCCTTAAAAATGGACATTTTGCAAACGACCTCGGATTTCGACGAAACCAGTTTTGTTGGGTCCGGGATGTGAAGTTATTGCTAGGTTTCAAATTTCATAATTTTTCGAATCAATATGTGAGCGTGGCAAAGGAAAACGCGTTTGACCAGTTTTAGTTGATTTTAATCGACTGGAAAATGGCCATTTTTCCAACGGCCTCAGAATTCGACGAAACTAGTTTTGTTAGGACCGTATCGTCAATACGAAGCTAGAAAATATTTTTATGGGATTTATAGAGTTAGTATGTGACCCCGGTAAATTGAAATGTACGTTTAAAATTCAATATAATGATTTGAATGTAAATGCAACGGAAACGGATTCAAACAGTCTAATCAACCTACGATACATATCCCATTGTGCTCGGAATGGGGGTAGAACGCTATGGACGACAGGCGGTGGACCTCGTTTCGAGGTCGTATGTAAAAGTCAACTATTTGCAAATAAAATAATTAAAATAAAATAATAATAAAATAAACCCTTCCCTCTATAACTTATCTACCCCCCCCCCCGTTCGATTCATTTCAAAACAGAACAGAAAAAAAAAAGAAACGAAAATCGAGATCCCCCCCCCCCCCCCGTCGTTGCCTCGACCGCCGCCAGAGGCGGAGCTCGCCAGCATCCCCTTCCGCCCTCCTCCGACGCAGCTGCGAGCTTCCCTTCCCCCTCCTACCTGAAGCCGACGCGACCCTCCCCCCCTTTCTTTCCAAACCCAAGGGCGTCGCCCCTCCTAGCCGCTCCACCACCAGACGCCGACCCCCCCCCCCCAGCTGCTCCGACGTGAAATGCCATCTCCACCCCATTATCCACTGTAAGCTTCTTCTTTATTTCATTTATTTTATTTAATTATAATACACTTTTATTTTCTGATTTATATTTATATAATTTACTTGTATAAAGATAGCGATTTCTATATATAATACATCTGTTTTAATTTAACAAAAATATGAAATTTTATAAGTAAAGATTCGGTTTTTCTATGAAGTTAGCAAAGTAAAAGACGTGTTTTTTTAAAATCTAAAAGACGTGTTTTTTAAAATCTAAAAGACGATATTTTCAAATATGAAAAGACGATATTTTGATATGAGTAGTGAAGTAAAAATATGATTTTTACTTCGGGAGAAATATAAACTTTATTTATATAAAGGCGAAATCTTTAAATTTAAAAAGGTGAAATCTTTAAATTTAAAAAGGCGAAATCTTTATATAGAAAATAGCGCGATAAAAATATAATTTTTATCTATATAACATAGTAGTAAAAATTCGATTTTTAAATATATGAAGTGATTATAAAAATATGATTTCTAAATTGAAAGTGAATAAATAAAAATGCGATTTTTATTTTAAAGACATCGAAATATAAAAGTATGTGATTTTTATATATATAGTGACTACGGGCAACGAAGATGACGAAGATGCGATAGCAATGAAGATTTCTATCAATGATGTGCCGTGGAGCTAGGATAGCTATATGTGAGAATTTCTGACCTTTCAATTTCATTTCTATTTATATATATATACTAGGATGCAGACGGTGCTTAGTAGCACCCGACACAATCGTCCACAGACCATGGACTTGTTTGTTTGGTTGCATAGCTTAGTTATATGATTTGATTTGAATTTGGTTGTTTGGTGATTTTGATTGATGTGTGAATGGCGTGGGCCTTCACTAGACCGGGGATAAGGCTAGGCCTCGTCCCGTTTCTAGTATCGTGCCGTTATGCCGCCGAAATTTTCTAAAATATGTTAGAAATATAAAAATATCATTTTATTTAAAGAATGAACTGAATAGAAATTCATATGTTGGAATAAAATGTTTTATCGTTAAAAATATAATTTTTAACGTGAATGTGAATAAATAAATGTTCATTTACAAACCAGACGGTTTGTTTATGTATACCTATTTGAAGGACATTGATTGGGTCAATAAATTTTACACATCGCCCAACAGCACAAATAAAATATGTGTTTGATTGTTTGAAACCCCACACGGGTGTTGGGATAAAATTTGAAGTTCACTCATCCTGATTTGTTAAATATGTCGATCGGTTGATTGACAGGCTGTTTTAAGCGTTAGATATCTATATTTGATGCTTATACAATGTAGTGCACTTTGGTTGATGGTTGATTATTTTTCCATGCTATTATATACATGTGTTGTATGAAAATCCATATAATTAACTTTATATGGTAATTGATTGGGCCTCATTCCAATTTGAAAAATAAAGAATAATATAAAATAAAAGTTCATGTGTTGACAGTTTCATCCATTGAGATTGGTCATGTGTTGAACGAAATATTTTAGTAATAAACTTTACATCTTTAATAATATAAAATAAAAGTTCATGTGTTGACAGTTTCATCCATTGAGATTGGTCATGTGTTGAACGAAATATTTTAGTAATAAAGTTTACATCTTTATAAATATAAAATAAAAGTTCATGTGTTGACAGTTTCATCCATTGAGATTGGTCATGTGTTGAATGAAATATTTTGATAATAACAACTATTTTGGAAATAGAAATTTATGAAGCCGTGTTGATTAGATTGACGCCATTTTGACGTGAACGATATTCATAACGATTTCGAAATGAAATGAATTGAAAACGATTTCGAAATGAAATGAATTGAAAACGATTTCGAAATGAATTGAATTGAAAACGATTTCGAAATGAAATGAATTGAAAACGATTTCGAAATGAAATGAATTGAAAACGATTTAGAAATGAAATGAATTGAAAACGATTTCGAAATGAAATGAATTGAAAACGATTTCGAAATGAAATGAATTGAAAACGATTTCGAAATGAAATGAATTGAAAACGATTTCGAAATGAAATGAATTGAAAACGATTTCGAAATGAAATGAATTGAAAACGATTGCGAAATGAATTGAATTGAAAACGATTTCGAAATGAAATGAATTGAAAACGATTTCGAAATGAAATGAATTGAAAACGATTTCGAAATGAAATGAATTGAAAACGATTTCAAATTGAATTGAAAGCGAATTGAAATGAATTCAAATTGAATTGAAATTTGAATTGAATAGAAATGAATTTTAAAACGAATTTAAAAGAAGAATTCAATTTTGATTTGAATTGAAATGGAAGTTGAAATTGCTTTTGAAACGGATTTAAAACTATTTATATAATTCGTTTTAAAAAGAAATCGACGATATATATATTATATATATAATATATATAATATAATGGCCTGAATAGAACGCGCCGCGCCGCGGCAGTTCGTGAATTTCGACCATTTATTTCAAACGGACATTACGGGAGATCCGACCGTCGGATTCTCCTAAAACCGGAACCGTTGGGTTCGTATCGAAAAGAGCTTTCTAAGAATATTAGAAATTAGAAATCTAACGGTTGGATTTGGAATTATGTCCAAATCAAATTTGAAAAGGGTCGCTGTAAGTGCAGTTCGAGGGCCGTTGATGGAAATCGACTGTACGGGCCTTGATAAAATTATTAAAAATAGCAATAATTTATGTAAAATCATAAGAAATGATTTTGGAAAAATTGGGATGAAAAACTCCCTATTTGAAAAGATAAAAATAGATTTTTATCGAAATGAACTAGTTTTGAACTAGAATTATAATTCTATTTATTTTTAAATAAATAAATTGAATTTGAAAAGGGTTTTGAAAATAACCAGAATATCCAATGATTGCATTGGAATGGATTTGAATCGAAATTGTCTTCGGAATATTTCGATGTTGGAATTCGTGATTATACAGGTGTTGTTATGGAAATTTGAAAGATATATATATTTATATCGTTATTTCTAATACGACATTTGTTAATCGTAGAATTTGATATTGAATATAAGCCGGGATATTTTCTATTCAGAGCCTTGTGTTTAATATCAAATGTGATTTGGGTTTGTCGTGAATGGTGTCTTCATTAACACTGTTCTTGAACCCAGTTGAGAAAAGATTAAATCTTTTTATTTTAGATTTAATGAAGAGTACCAATTAAATAATATTTAATTGGAGTAGAATTGATATTGATTTTTGGGTTTATCGCGAACATTGTTTTAAATAACACTTGTTCTTTAACCCGATAATTAATGGAATGTGATTTTGGGTTTATCGTGAACCGTGTTTTAAATGACACTGATTCTTTAACCCAGTTAACGATTAAAACTAAGTGGAGTTTTAATGAATCTTTAATTAGATTGAAATAATCGAAATGGAGTATCACCAGTTTTGCTCCAGGCGATAGTTAAATCTTTAATTAGATTTGAACGTGAAATGGTAATTGAATTTACCAATAACACCGTGGTGTTAGATATGAAGTATAACCAGTTTTACTTCATGGGATGAATAGGTTGGGATTGGGGAATTAAAACAAATGATTACTTCGGTAAGGTTCGCTAATCCCGACTAGTTTGAATTGATATTCAAAAGTTGATTAAAGAATAAATTCAAGAATTTATCTTTGATAAAATTAATGGGAACCTTTCCCTATGAATGTGAAATTAGAAACTAACTGTCGGTTAGCTAAGTAGAATGGTTTTCTGGATATTGATCTGATGTTGGTTTCGGCCTTCGGGGTTAATATTTGGGGAATTATTCTCTTGATTAATTTACGGTTAGTGACTGATGAATTGGAATGAGGCGTATGTTGTGTTTGTGTAACACTTATTTAAAATATACGCGAGTTATTCGGGAAGACCGGGTTTATCCCATTCTGAATAACTGATACGACGATAAGTCGAAGATGAAGACGGTGGTCGAAGACCGGAAGTCTTCACGTCGTTTTGGGTGATTACTGATGATCTTGATTGGGCTGTACACCCAAGAAGATGGAAACAGTTGGTGATCGTCCAGACGTACTTGGAGATCGATGGATATGCGGGGTACTAGGTGCCTCCGGTTTCGTTCAGACCCAAAACGGACTTGTAAATGGACTGTGTGTCTGACATTGGATTTTAGTCCGTGTGATTGATCTCTATTAAATATATATCTGTTTGGCGGCGGAGAATTTATTCTCTTGCTTAACGCCCTTCTCTGAGACGTACGAGCTCAGGGGTTATATATTGATGGATATCAAACGCATGGAGTGAATTGCCTGTGTGGCATACCTAAGTGGCAATTGATCGAGGCTTCTGTTGAAAAGCAAAGTCTTGTGGTGATGATCGAAGCACGGCCTTTGTGGCGTAGCTTTGTGTAACGTTTACTTCGCGAGTTTCACAACCCGGTATGAACCAGAAACGGGAGAAAGGACCTCAGGGAGGGCCTACGTTTCCTCCTAGCTAAAAGTGGCGTCAGTGGTTTTACACGCCCTGACGAGTTTGACTTATGTGGTTGTTGCTGTTGCGAGGTGCCTCGGTTAGATCGGACGATCCGGGTCCGATGGAGTCATTCGTTGGCTCACTTACGCCCCAAAGGGCGGCGAAACGTAGTGCTCAGGCATTTTAATCCACTCCGTGTGGACCGGCCCTGACGATCCAAGGCTTGCCTGCGCGCTTGCCTGAGACTCGGGCTAGGCAGTCTCGAATCGGTTGAGGACTATCTTTTGCCTCGGTTCATAGATGGAAACCCAATTTCCAAATACGTGACATTTGCGGTTTTATTTGTAAACCTATATATGGCGACATAATATATGGTACCCATGCCGCCTATGATTGATACTTATGATTTGAAGTTGTTTTATACACTATGCACTTATAATAATATCAAATGATTTGTTTTAAACGTATCAAGCATTCTTTGGCTGTTATAAGGGAAAACCCTATCCCCCGGCTTGCGTTGCATTGTGTGATAGGACCTGGGTCTTATAACAGCTTCATTTTTCTTTATTTAGCATTGCGCTGTTTGTTTTATGCACTGGTATTCTTGGGAGGAAACCCATTCCGTGTTATACGGCGTGGTCCCTTGATTTACCTAACTTTGAAAATAAAGATTAATAACTGTTTTAGTTCTCACACCAGTCCGATTACTGACCTGGAGTTTATTGTTTTAACCTAAACTCTGGGTGCCCCTATTTTTCGACACGGGCAGCTAGTAGTTTTGGTTTTGCAGATTTATATTCGCAGGATCCTGGTTTACAGCTGGAACGATATCCGGAAAGCTTTGTATCCGTATATCTCCTTCTAGTTGTGTATTGTATTACTTTCCGCTGCAATGTAATTTAAAATCTCTGATATTTCTGTGTAATATTCATTTATACTCTGTATATTCTTGCAATCTGATGCATTGTTGTAATATACAGTGAAATGTTCTTTTATATGCGTTCTGATGTGGCTTATTCTCGAACTATCCGACGCTTTCCTTTACGGGGAAGTTACGGGTTTTCACAGTTGGTATCAGAGCTTTGGTTTACAAAGCAGAGAACAAGGTACATTAGAACCGTACGAAAGAATTCATCAGATATTGGATTAGTAATATCCAATGGGAATGACTCGTTAGAGATGGGATCAGTAGTATCCTAGAACGAGTGTGAAGAGTATATTTTTAAAATGAAAACAAATCTTGTTTTGAAATATAAATCAATTATTCGTATTTGATTATTTATTTATATTGATTTGGACGGTCCAGTATATAAAGATTTTGCATATACGCCTTGCAAACGTGTATTTGAAATTTCAGTATACTGGATAGATATAGAATCACCTTCTAGTCGCCCGGAGAGAACTCTGATGATTGATGCATCATCATCAGAATTTATGTTCGAGTGACGAAAGTGAGATTTCTATATACTTCCTATTGACTGGTGTGAGAACCAAAATTAGATAGGGCCTATTGTTGTGATTTGGCATCAAAAATTTGATTTTTGACTATGTATCAAAGTTATCAATTTGAAACTCTAATCCACTAATTGATTGATGTTTGGGTTGCTTGTTTATTTGTTTACTAATTTTGAACCATTATGCCTAATTGCATCAAATATTGAATTGTATTGAAGATTGGTCGCATTTGCTTGCATATACATATACTTACATTGAACAGGTCATAGCAAGGAGGCTAGAGCAGAGAATAAAATTTGTTTGCCCGACAAATAGGTACATGTTTACTACATAATTTCCTGTTTTGTTTGGGTGATGATGATTTTATGAGCCTATTGGCTAGCCGCTTGGCTTTTTCTTTTTTCTTCTTGAGATCTGAAGGACCGGGGAAGCTATTTGAAATTCCCCGATGCTCCCGGTGCAGGGGAGGTTATGGCGAAATTTTTCGAAAATTTAGGGTGTTAGCCAAATTTTTGAAGAATTAGAAAATTCTCAGAAACTAAAGAGTTGGAGAATGGAAGCCAGATCGAACGTGGAGTTGAGTAATCAAACCACTTTCGACTTTGTTCCTTTTCGGGGACGAAAAGTTTTAAGTGGGGGAGATTGTAATAACCCGAAAATCTGGGCCAGTTTAAAATTTTTATTTTGGCAATTTTAGCGAGTTTAGATTATTTAAAATGAATTATTTTAAATAATATCGACCGGAAAATTTATTTTGAATATAATTCGAACGTATATATTTATACGCGTCGTCATTAGAATATAAATAATTATATATAATTATAAATAGAATTGAAAATGGCGCGGTAGTTCGATATTTCGATTTCAAACTTCAATTGAATGTACCGGGTGCAAAACAATCCGGATTTTAGTGAAACCAAAAATAATGGGATCTAATTGATAATATCTTTCCAACGAATCCGAATAATCAAATTTTCATAGCGGGAATCAAAAGATATGTCCAGTAGAAAATTCTGAATAGTCGCTATGGAATTCAGGCCCTTAAAAATGGACATTTTGCAAACGACCTCGGATTTCGACGAAACCAGTTTTGTTGGGTCCAGGATGTGAAGTTATTGCTAGGTTTCAAATTTCATAATTTTTCGAATCAATATGTGAGCGTGGCAAAGGAAAACGCGTTTGACCAGTTTCAGTTGATTTTAATCGACTGGAAAGTGGCCATTTTTCCAACGGCCTCAGAATTCGACGAAACTAGTTTTGTTAGGACCGTATCGTCAATACGAAGCTAGAAAATATATTTATGGGATTTATAGAGTTAGTATGTGACCCCGGTAAATTGAAATGTACGTTTAAAATTCAATATAATGATTTGAATGTAAATGCAACGGAAACGGATTCAAACAGTCGAATCAGCCTACGATACATATCCCATTGTGCTCGGAATGGGGGTAGAACGCTATGGACGACAGGCGGTGGACCTCGTTTCGAGGTCGTATGTAAAAGTCAACTATTTGCAAATAAAATAATTAAAATAAAATAATAAAAAAATAAACCCTTCCCTCTATAACTTATCTGCCCCCCCCCCGTTCGATTCATTTCAAAACAGAACAGAAAAAAAAAGAGAAACGAAAATCGCGATCGCCCCCCCCCCCCCCCACCCCCCCCCCCCCCCCCCCCCCGCCGTTGCCTCGACCGCCGCCAGAGGCGGAGCTCGCCAGCATCCCCTTCCGCCCTCCTCCGACGCATCTGCGAGCTTCCCTTCCCCCTCCTACCTGAAGCCGACGCGACCCTCCCCCCCTTTCTTTCCAAACCCTAGGGCGTCGCCCCTCCTAGCCGCTCCACCACCAGAATCCGACCCCCCCCCCCCCCAGCTGCTCCGACGTGAAATGCCATCTCCACCCCATTATCCACTGTAAGCTTCTTCTTTATTTCATTTATTTTATTTAATTATAATACACTTTTATTTTCTGATTTATATTTATATAATTTACTTGTATAAAGATAGCGATTTCTATATATAATACATCTGTTTTAATTTAACAAAGATATGAAATTTTATAAGTAAAGATTCAGTTTTTCTATGAAGTTAGCAAAGTAAAAGACATGTATTTTTAAAATCTAAAAGACGTGTTTTTTAAAATCTAAAAGACGATATTTTTAAATATGAAAAGACGATATTTTGATATGAGTAGTGAAGTAAAAATACGATTTTTACTTCGGGAGAAATATAAACTTTATTTATATAAAGGCGAAATCTTCAAATTTAAAAAGGTGAAATCTTTAAATTTAAAAAGGCGAAATCTTTATATAGAAAATAGCGCGATAAAAATATAATTTTTATCTATATAACATAGTAGTAAAAATTCGATTTTTAAATATATGAAGTGATTATAAAAATATGATTTCTAAATTGAAAGTGAATAAATAAAAATGCGATTTTTATTTTAAAGACATCGAAATATAAAAATATGTGATTTTTATATATATAGTGACTACGGGCAACGAAGATGACGAAGATGCGATAGCAATGAAGATTTCTATCAATGAAGTGCCGTGGAGCTAGGATAGCTATATGTGAGAATTTCTCACCTTTCAATTTCATTTCTATTTATATATATATACTAGGATGCAGACGGTGCTTAGTAGCACCCGACACAATCGTCCACAGACCATGGACTTGTTTGTTTGGTTGCATAGCTTAGTTATATGATTTGATTTGAATTTGGTTGTTTGGTGATTTTGATTGATGTGTGAATGGCGTGGGCCTTCACTAGACCGGGGATAAGGCTAGGCCTCGTCCTGTTTCTAGTATCGTGCCGTTATGCCGCCGAAATTTTCTAAAATATGTTAGAAATATAAAAATATCATTTTATTTAAAGAATGAACTGAATAGAAATTCATATGTTGGAATAAAATGTTTTATCGTTAAAAATATAATTTTTAACGTGAATGTGAATAAATAAATGTTCATTTACAAACCAGACGGTTTGTTTATGTACACCTATTTGAAGGACATTGATTGGGTCAATAAATTTTACACATCGCCCAACAACACAAATAAAATATGTGTTTGATGGTTTGAAACCCCACACGGGTGTTGGGATGAAATTTGAAGTTCACTCATCCTGATTTGTTAAATATTTCGATCGGTTGATTGACAGGCTGTTTTAAGCGTTAGATATCTATATTTGATGCTTATACAATGTAGTGCACTTTGGTTGATGGTTGATTATTTTTCCATGCTATTATATACATGTGTTGTATGAAAATCCATATAATTAACTTTATATGGTAATTGATTGGGCCTCATTCCAATTTGAAAAATAAAGAATAATATAAAATAAAAGTTCATGTGTTGACAGTTTCATCCATTGAGATTGGTCATGTGTTGAACGAAATATTTTAGTAATAAACTTTACATCTTTAATAATATAAAATAAAAGTTCATGTGTTGACAGTTTCATCCATTGAGATTGGTCATGTGTTGAACGAAATATTTTAGTAATAAAGTTTACATCTTTATAAATATAAAATAAAAGTTCATGTGTTGACAGTTTCATCCATTGAGATTGGTCATGTGTTGAACGAAATATTTTGATAATAACAACTATTTTGAAAATAGAAATTTATGAAGCCGTGTTGATTAGATTGACGCCATTTTGACGTGAACGATATTCATAACGATTTCGAAATGAAATGAATTGAAAACGATTTCGAAATGAAATGAATTGAAAACGATTTTGAAATGAAATGAATTGAAAACGATTTCGAAATTAATTGAATTGAAAACGATTTCGAAATGAAATGAATTGAAAACGATTTCGAAATGAAATGAATTGAAAACGATTTCGAAATGAAATGAATTGAAAACGATTTCGAAATGAAATGAATTGAAAACGATTTCGAAATGAATTGAATTGAAAACGATTTCGAAATGAAATGAATTGAAAACGATTTCGAAATGAAATGAATTGAAAACGATTTCAAATTGAATTGAAAGCGAATTGAAATGAATTCAAATTGAATTGAAATTTGAATTGAATAGAAATGAATTTTAAAACGAATTTGTAAAGAAGAATTCAATTTTGATTTGAATTGAAATGGAAGTTGAAATTGCTTTTGAAACGGATTTAAAACTATTTATATAATTCGTTTTAAAAAGAAATCGACGATATATATATTATATATATAATATATATAATATAATGGCCTGAATAGAACGCGCCGCGCCGCGGCAGTTCGTGAATTTCGACCATTTATTTCAAACGGACATTACGGGAGATCCGACCGTCGGATTCTCCTAAAACCGGAACCGTTGGGTTCGTATCGAAAAGAGCTTTCTAACGAATATTAGAAATTAGAAATCTAATGGTTGGATTTGGAATTATGTCCAAATCAAATTTGAAAAGGGTCGCTGTAAGTGCAGTTCGAGGGCCGTTGATGGAAATCGACTGTACGGCCTTGATAAAATTATTAAAAATAGCAATAATTTATGTAAAATCATAAGAAATAATTTGGGAAAAATTGGGATGAAAAACTCCCTATTTGAAAAGATAAAAATAGATTTTTATCGAAATGAACTAGTTTTGAACTAGAATTATAATTCTATTTATTTTTAAATAAATAAATTGAATTTGAAAAGGGTTTTGAAAATAACCAGAATATCCAATGATTGCATTGGAATGGATTTGAATCGAAATTGTCTTCGGAATATTTCGATGTTGGAATTCGTGATTATACAGGTGTTGTTATGGAAATTTGAAAGATATATATATTTATATCGTTATTTCTAATACGACATTTGTTAATCGTAGAATTTGATATTGAATATAAGCCGGGATATTTTCTATTCAGAGCCTTGTGTTTAATATCAAATGTGATTTGGGTTTGTCGTGAATGGTGTCTTCATTAACACTGTTCTTGAACCCAGTTGAGAAAAGATTAAATCTTTTTATTTTAGATTTAATGAAGAGTACCAATTAAATAATATTTAATTGGAGTAGAATTGATATTGATTTTTGGGTTTATCGTGAACACTGTTTTAAATAACACTTGTTCTTTAACCCGATAATTAATGAAATGTGATTTTGGGTTTATCGTGAACCGTGTTTTAAATGACACTGATTCTTTAACCCAGTTAACGATTAAAACTAAGTGGAGTTTTAATGAATCTTTAATTAGATTGAAATAATCGAAATGGAGTATCACCAGTTTTGCTCCAGGCGATAGTTAAATCTTTAATTAGATTTGAACATGAAATGGTAATTGAATTTACCAATAACACCGTCGTGTTAGATATGAAGTATAACCAGTTTTACTTCATGGGATGAATAGGTTGGGATTGGGAAATTAAAACAAATGATTACTTCGGTAAGGTTCGCTAATCCCGACTAGTTTGAATTGATATTCAAAAGTTGATTAAAGAATAAATTCAAGAATTTATCTTTGATAAAATTAATGGGAACCTTTCCCTATGAATGTGAAATTAGAAACTAACTGTCGGTTAGCTAAGTAGAATGGTTTTCTGGATATTGATATGATGTTGGTTTCGGCCTTCGGGTTAATATTTGGGGAATTATTGTCTTGATTAATTTACGGTTAGTGACTGATGAATTGGAATGAGGCGTATGTTGTGTTTGTGTAACACTTATTTAAAATATACGCGAGTTATTCGGGAAGACCGGGTTTATCCCATTCTGAATAACTGATACGACGATAAGTCGAAGATGAAGACGGTGGTCGAAGACCGGAAGTCTTCACGTCGTTTTGGGTGATTACTGATGATCTTGATTGGGCTGTACACCCAAGAAGATGGAAACAGTTGGTGATCGTCAAGACGTACTTGGAGATCGATGGATATGCGGGGTACTAGGTGCCTCCGGTTTCGTTCAGACCCAGAACGGACTTGTAAATGGACTGTGTGTCTGACATTGGATTTTAGTCCGTGTGATTGATCTCTATTAAATATATATCTGTTTGGCGGCGGAGAATTTATTCTCTTGCTTAACGCCCTTCTCTGAGACGTACGAGCTCAGGGGTTATATATTGATGGATATCAAACGCATGGAGTGAATTGCCTGTGTGGCATACCTAAGTGGCAATTGATCGAGGCTTCTGTTGAAAAGCAAAGTCTTGTGGTGATGATCGAAGCACGGCCTTTGTGGCGTAGCTTTGTGTAACGTTTACTTGGCGAGTTTCACAACCCGGTATGAACCAGAAACGGGAGAAAGGACCTCAGGGAGGGCCTACGTTTCCTCCTAGCTAAAAGTGGCGTCAGTGGTTTTACACGCCCTGACGAGTTTGACTTATGTGGTTGTTGCTGTTGCGAGGCGCCTCGGTTAGATCGGACGATCCGGGTCCGATGGAGTCATTCGTTGGCTCGCTTACACCCCAAAGGGCGGCGAAACGTAGTGCTCAGGCATTTTAATCCACTCCGTGTGGACCGGCCCTGACGATCCAAGGCTTGCCTGCGCGCTTGCCTGAGACTCGGGCTAGGCAGTCTCGAATCGGTTGAGGACTATCTTTTGCCTCGGTTCATAGATGGAAACCCAATTTCCAAATACGTGACATTTGCGGTTTTATTTGTAAACCTATATATGGAAACATGATATATGGTACCCATGCCGCCTATGATTGATACTTATGATTTGAAGTTGTTTTATACACTATGCACTTATAATAATATCAAATGATTTGTTTTAAACGTATCAAGAATTCTTTGGCTGTTATAAGGGAAAACCCTATCCCCCGGCTTGCGTTACATTGTGTGATAGGACCTGGGTCTTATAACAGCTTCATTTTTCTTTATTTAGCATTGCGCTGTTTGTTTTATGCACTGGTATTCTTGGGAGGAAACCCGTTCCGTGTTATACGGCGTGGTCCCTTGATTTACCTAACTTTGAAAATAAAGATTAATAACTGTTTTAGTTCTCACACCAGTCCCATGACTGACCTGGAGTTTACTGTTTTAACCTAAACTCTGGGTGCCCCTATTTTTCGACACGGGCAGCTAGTAGCTTTGGTTTTGCAGATTTATATTCGCAGGATCCTGGTTTACAGCTGGAACGATATCCGGAAAGCTTTGTATCCGTATATCTCCTTCTAGTTGTGTATTGTATTACTTTCCGCTGCAATGTAATTTAAAATCTCTGATATTTCTGTGTAATATTCATTTATACTCTGTATATTCTTGCAATCTGATGCATTGTTGTAATATACAGTGAAATGTTCTTTTATATGCGTTCTGATGTGGCTTGTTCTCGAACTATCCGACGCTTTCCTTTACGGGGAAGTTACGGGTTTTCACATAGGATTTCGACGAAACCAGTTTTGTTGGGTTCGGGATGTGAAGTTATTGCTAGGTTTCAAATTTCATAATTTTTCGAATCAATATGTGAGTGTGGCAAAGGAAAACGCGTTTGACCAGTTTCAGTTGATTTTAATCGACTGGAAATTGGCCATTTTTCAAACGGTCTCAGAATTCGACGAAATTAGTTTTGTTAGGACCGTATCGTCAATACGAAGCTAGAAATTATTTTTCGGGAATTTATAGAGTTCGTATGTGACCCCAGTAAATTGAAATGCGCGTTTAAAATTCAATATAATGATTTAAATGTAAATTTAACGGAAACTGATCGAAACGATCAAATCAGCTTGCGATACATATCCCATTGTGTTCAGAATGGGGGTGAAACGCTATGGACGACAGGCGGTGGGCCTCGATTTGAGGTCGAAATAAAAAGTCAACTTTTAGAAATTAAATTAATTAAAATAATGATAAAAAAATAATATTCCCCCCCTTTTTCTCTCCTATACCTCCAGCCCCCCCCCCCCCCGATTCATTGCAAAAAAAAAAAGAAAAAAAAGAAAAAGGACGTAGGAGCTCGTCGCTCCTCCGAAGGAGCCACCACCGCGCCTTGGGCAGCGCCGCTACCGCCAAGCCCCCCCCTCCGTTCTTCCCGTCGATCGACGAGCGTCGCCCCCCCCCCCCCAAATGCCGTACCCGTCCAACCCCCAACCCAATCCGAGCCACCCAAAATCCGCCGCACCTCCAGCCCTAGCCACCGCCGCCAAACGTCAAGCCCCCCCCTGCGAGCCACCGCGAGCAGCAGGCATTTCCCCCCTCCCCCTCTGTAAGTCACATTTTTATTTATTTTATTTTATTTTTACTTTCTTTTATGCAATTAGTTCGGAAATTAAACTAGTGTGGTTTTAAAAACTGAAATGTAATTATATATGTATTTAAAGGGCAAAAGATTTGATTTTTTTTATTGAAAAGATTATATTTTTATTTATAAAAATATGATTTTATATCAGGAAGAGGTAGAAAAGATTTTTATTCAATTAAAAATATGATTTTTATATTTTTAAAGTATTAAAAATATAATCTTTACTATATAGAAGATGTAAAAATATGATTTTTTTTATATTTTTAAAGAATTAAAAATATAATTTTTACATGGTAGGAATATTAAAAATATCATCTTTATATGCGTAGAAAAATAAAAATGAAATTTTTAAAAAGGTGAAATCTTTAAATTTAAAAAGGCGAAATCTTTAAATTTAAAAAGGCGAAATCTTTAAATTTAAAAAGGCGAAATCTTTAAATTTAAAAAGGCGAAATCTTTAAATTTAAAAAGGCGAAATCTTTAAATTTAAAAAGGCGAAATCTTTAAATTTAAAAAGGGGGAATCTTTAAATTTAAAAAGGTGAAATCTTTAAATTTAAAAAGGCGAAATCTTTATATAGAGAATAGCGTTATAAAAATATAATTTTTATCTAGATAACATAGTAGTAAAAATTTGATTTTTATATATTGAATAGCATAGTGAAAAATTCGATTTTTAAATATAAGAAGTGATTATAAAAATATGATTTTTAAATTGAAAGTGAATAAATAAAAATGTGATTTTTATTTTAAAGACATCAAAATATGAAAATGTGTGATTTTTACATATGTAGTGGCTACGGACAAAGAAGATGATAAAAAGGAGAGAACACAGAAGATTTCTATAAATGAAGAGTCGTGGTGTTGGATAGCTATCGGTGAGAATTTCTCACCTTTCAATTTCACTTCTATTTATATATATATATACTAGGATGCAGACGGTGCTTAGTAGCACCCGACACAATCGTCCACAGACCATGGACTTGTTTGTTTGGTTGCATAGCTTAGTTATATGATTTTATTTGAATTTGGTTGTTTGGTGAATTTGATTGATGTGTGAATGGCGTGGGCCTTCACTAGACCGGGGATAAGGCTAGGCCTCGTCCCGTTTCTAGTATCGTGCCGTTATGCCTCCGAAATTTTCTAAAATATGTTAGAAAAAAATAAAAATATCATTTTATTTAAAGAATGAACTGAATAGAAATTCATATGTTGGAATAAAATGTTTTGTCGTTAAAAACATAATTTTTAACGTGAAAGTGAGTAAATAGATATTTATAGACAAATCGGCCGATTTGTTTATATGCACTGATTTGACTGATATTGATTGGGTCGATAAATTTTACACATCGCCCAACTGCACGAATAAAAATCTGTGTTTGATAGTTTGAAACCCCACACGGGTGTTGGGATGAAATTTGAAGTTCACTCATCCTGATTGATTAAATATGTCAATCGATTGATAGACAGACTGTTATAAGCATTAGATATCTATATTTGATGCTTATACGGTGTAGTGCACTTTGGTTGATGGTTGATTATTTATCGTTGCTATTATATACATGTGTTGTATGAAAATCCATATAATTAACTTTACATGGTAATTGATTGGGCCTCATTCCAATCGTGAAAATAAAGAATATTTTGATAATAACAAATATTTTGATAATAGGAAATATTTGAAATAGAATATTTGAAAATAGAAATATGTGAAGCCGTGATGATTAGATTAACGCCATTTTGACGTGAACGATATTTATATCTATTTTAAACGATTTTTAAATGAACTGAATTGAAAACGATTTCGAAATGAATTGAATTGAAAACGATTTCGAAATGAATTGAATTGAAAACGAATTTATAAAGAAGAATTCAATTTTAATTTGAATTGAAACGGAAGTTGAAATTGTTTTTGAAACGAATTTAAAACTATTTATATAATTCGTTTTAAAGTGAAATCGACGAAATATATATTATATATATATTATAATGGTCTGAATAGAACGCGCCGCGCCGCGGCAGTTCGTGAATTTCGACCATTTATTTCAAACGGACATTACGGGAGATCCGACCGTCGGATTCTCCTAAAACCGGAACCGTTGGGTTCGTATCGAAAAGAGCTTTCTAACGCATATTAGAAATTTGAAATCTAACGGTTGGATTTGGAGATACGTCCAAATCAAATTCGAAAAAGGTCGCTGTAAGTGCAGTTCGATAGCCGTTGATGGAAATCGACTGTACGGGCCTTGATAAAATTATTAAAAATAGTAATAATTTGTGTAAAATCATAAGAAATGATTTGTGAAGATTTGGGATGAAAAACTCCATATTTGAAAAGATAAAAATAGATTTTTATCGAAATGAACTAGTTTTGAACTAGAAATATGATTCTATTTATTTTTAAATAAATAAATTGAATTTAACAAGGGTTTTGAAAATAACCAAAATATCCAATGATTGCATTGGAGTGGATTTGAATCGAAATTGTCTTCGGAATATTTCGATGTTGGAATTCGTGATTATACAGGTGTTGTTATGGAAATTTGAAAGATATATATTTATATCGTTATTTCCAATGCGACATTTGTTAGTCGTAGAATTTGATATTGAATATAAGCCGATATATTTTCTATTCAGAGCCTTGTATTGAATATCAAATGTGATTTGGGTTTGTCGTGAATGGTGTCTTCACTAACACTGTTCTTGAACCAAGTTGAGAAAGGATTAAATCTTTTTATTTAGATTTAATGAAGTGTACCAATTAAATAATATTTAATTGGAATTGAATTGATATTGATTTTTGGGTTTATCGTGGACAGTGTTTTAAATAACACCCTTTCTTTAACCCGATAATTAATGAATGTGATTTTGGGTTTATTGTGAACTGTGTTTTTAAATGACACGGATTCTTTAACCCAGTTAAAGATTAAAACTAAGTGGAGTTTTAATGAGTCTTTAAATAGATTGAAAAGATCGAGAATGGGGTATCACCAGTTTTACTCCAAGCGATAGTTAAATCTTTAATTAGATTTGAATGTGAAATGGTAATTGAATTACCGATAACACTGTGGTGTTAGATATGAAGTACTACCAGTTTTACTTCATGGGATGAATAGGTTTGGATTGGGAAATAAAATAAATGATTTCTTCGGTGTGGTTCGCTAATCCCGACTAGTTTGAATTGATATTCGAAGGAGATTAAAGAATAAATTTAAAGAATTTATCTTGGATAAAATTAATGGGAACTTTTCCCAAAGTATAGGAATATTTGAATAAAAGAATATTCTGAATTGGAATGAGGCGTATGTTATGTTTGTGTAACACTTTTATAATATATACGCGAGTTATTCAGAAAGACCGGGTTTATCCCATTCTGAATAACTGATTCGACGTGGTGTCGAAGATGAAGACGGTGGTCGAAGACCGGAAGTCTTCACGTCGTTTGGGTAATTACTGATGATCTTGATTGGGCTGTACACCCAAGAAGATGGAAACAGTTGGTGATCGTCCAGACGTACTTGGAGATCGATGGATATGCGGGGTACTAGGTGCCTCCGGTTTCGTTCAGACCCAGAACGGACTTGTAAATGGACTGTGTGTCTGACATTGGACTTTAGTCCGTGTGGTTGATCTCTATTAAATATATATCTGTTTGGCGGCGGAGAATTTATTCTCTTGCTTAACGCCCTTCTCTGAGACGTACGAGCTCAGGGGTTATATATTGATGGATATCAAACGCATGGAGTGAATTGCCTGTGTGGCATGCCTAAGTGGCAAATTGATCGAGGCGTCTGTTGAAAAGCAAAGTCTTGTGGTGATGATCAAAGCATAGCCTGTGTGGCACAGCTTTGTGTAACGTGAATTCGCGAGCCTCGCACCCCGGTTGTGAACCAAAAACGGGAGAGGACCTCAGGGAGGACTTGCGTTTCTTTCTAGTTAGAAGTGGCGTCAGTGGTTTTACACGCCCTGACGAGTTTGACTTATGTGGTTGTTGCTGTTGCGAGGCGCCTCGGTTATATCGGTTTCGGCCGATGCATTCTGGTCGGTAGACGGACCAGACTTACGCCCCAAAGGGTGGGGAAACGTAGTGTTCAGGCATTTTAATCCACATCGGTGGACCGGCCCTGTCGCTCCAAGGGTCACTCGAGCTCTGATCCTGTGGCTCGGGCTAGAGAGTCACGAATCGGTTGAGGACTATCTTTTGCCTCGGTTCATAGACGGAAATCCAATTTCCAAATACGTGACTTTGCGGTTTTATTTGTAGATCCTAGTATGGCGACATAGTGGGATGGGGCGCTCATGCCGCCTATGATTCATACTTATGATTTGAAGTTGTTTTATACACTATGCACTTATAATAGTATCAAATGATTTGTTTTAACCGTATCAAGCATTCTTTGGCTGTTATAAGGGAAAACCCTATCCTCGGCTGCGTTGCATTGTGTGATGGAACCTGGGTCTTATAACAGCTTCATCTTTCTTTATTTAGCATTGCGCTGTTTGTTTTATGCACTGGTATTCTTGGGAGGAAACCCGTTCCGTGTTATACGGCGTGGTCCCTTGATTTACCTAATGATTTAAAATAAAGATTAATAACTGTTTTAGTTCTCACACCAGTCCCATGACTGACCTGGAGTTTATTGTTTTAACCTAAACTCTGGGTGCCCCTATTTTGACACGGGCAGCTAGTAGTTTTGGTTTTGCAGATTTATATTCACAGGATCCTGGTTTACAGCTGGAACGATATCCGGAAAGCTTTGTATCCGTATATCTCCTTCTAGTTGTGTATTGTATTATTTTCCGCTGCTATGTAATTTAAATCTCTGATATTTCTGTGTAATATTTATTCATTTATACTCTGTATATTCTTGTAATCTGATGCGTTGTTGTGATACACAGTGAAATGTTCTTCTGTATGCGTTCTGTTTTGTCCTGTTCTCAAACGATAGGGCGTTTCGAACGGCCTGGATCGGTTTAGCGACTGGTTCGGACCGAGCGAAATTCCATCTCGTCACAATTTTAATCGATTGGAAAATGGTCATTTTTCAAACGTTCTCAGAATTTGACGAAACTAGTTTTGTTAGGACCGTATCGACAATACGAAGCTAGAAAATATTTTTCGGTAATTTTTCAAGTTAGTATATGGCCCCGGTAAATTGATATGCGAGTTCAAATTCAATATATAGAGTTATATGTTGATTTTAACGAAAACTGATCGAAACGATCGAATCAGCTTACGATACATATCCCATTGTGTTCGGAATGGGGGTAATTAGCTATGGACGACAGGCGGTGGGCCTCGCTTTGAGATCGAATAAAAAGTCAACTTTTTGGAAATTAAACAATTAAAAATAATTAAAAATAAAACTCCTCTATTATCTCTCAGCCCCCCTTACTTTTCAAAATCAATTTAGAAAAAGAAAAAAAACTACTGGCGATCGACGGAGGAGCCCTACCCTCCGCCACCGGAGGTGCTGCCGCCCTCTGGCCGTCCCCGCGTCGCTTCCCTTTCCACTCCTGCTCCACTTCCTCCCCCTCTCTTTAATCGACACGTCGCCCCCTCCCGATCTCGCACCACGCCGCGCCACCCTCCACAGCCAAACATCACCACCGCACCCCCTCCCCATTCCGACCTCCACCTCCATCTCCCCTTTGCTGCTCCCTCCTTCCCCCTTCTCCTCGGTTGGCCCCACGTCCTAACCCTTCCGCCGCCAAGAATGCTGACCACCCCGAGCAGCAGCGCCCCTCCGCACCATCCCCCACCTCCAAGCCCCTCTGTAAGTCTTTTTATTTTTATTTTCGTTGGTTTAAACATTAAAGATATGATGTTGACGTATAAAAAAAATCTGATTTTGTTTAACGTAGGAAGTTTGGATTTTTAATCGTAGAAAGTTATGATTTTTAATTTCATAAAGTTGGGATTTTTAGCTTAGTAAGGGTATAGTTTTTATTTTCATAAAAACATGATTTTCATTTGATTTTTATTATAGAAAAGAATTGGTTTTTAAATTAGCAAAAGTTTATATTTTTAAAGTTAGAAAAGTAGGATTTTTAGTTATAACAAAGATTTGATTTTTATTGTGAATTAACATGAAAAAGATCGTATTTTATTTTTAAAAGTGGAAAGATCATATTTTTAAAAGTGTAAAGGCGATTTTTTTTATTTTAGAAAGAATAAAAATTTGATTTATAATTTATAGAAGATATAAAGATATAATTTTTATATAATTAAGATAATAAAAATATGATTTTTATATCATAGGAAGGATAAAAATATGATTTTTATACTATAGAAAGAATAAAAATATAATTTTTATAAAGTAGAAGCATTAAAAATATGGTTTTTATATAATAGAGAATATAAAAATATTATCTTTATATATGTAGTAAAATAAAAATTTGATTTCTATCTATTGAAATGAAGTAATAAAAAAACATATAATTTTTATTTGAACAGCGTGAAAAGAACTACATTGGAATTTCAAATTGATCCAGATGATTCAGCAATTCAGAAGCAAAGAACGATGGAGTGGAACCCTCTGTGAGAACTTCTCACCTTGAAATTTTTTTTTCTAGTTAATAATATATATATACTAGGATGCAGACGGTGTTTAGTAGCACCTGACACCCATCGTCCACAGACCATGGACGGCTTGTTTGTTTGTTTGATTGATTTTGATGTGTAGTTGATTGTGTGATGTAAAATGAAATAAAATATTTATAGAATTAAAATATGTTATAGTTAAAAATAGAATTTTTAACGTGTATTTGAAATGAAATAAATATATATAAACAAATCGGATGATTTGTTTATACACTCACATTTGACTGATATTGATTGGGACAATAAATTTTACACATCGCCCAACTACACAAATAAAATCTGTGTTTGATTATTTGAAACCCCACACGGGTATTAGGATGATATTTGGCGTACACTGATCCCAATTATTTAATTGTATGTCGATCGATTGGTCGACAGACTGTTTAAGCATTAATTAATTATATTTAATGCTTATGCAGTTGTGTGGTGCACTTTGGATGATGGTTGATTATTTTTCGTTGTTGTGATATACATGTGTTGTATGGAATCCATATAATTAACATTATATGGTAATTGATTGGGCCTCATTCCAATTTGAAAAATAAAGAATATTTTAAAATATAGATTCATGTGTTGAACGAAATATTTTAACAATAAAATTTACATCTTTATCATATATAAAATTAGAAACTAACTGGAAAATAGATAAGATGAGTGGTTTCCTGGGTATTGATCTGATGTTGGTTTCGGCCTTCGGGGTTAATGCATAGGGAATCGTTCTCTTACTAATTTACGGTTGGAGCCTAATTAAAAATTTAACGATAGAAATCATAATTGTATAAAATATATTAAATAACAGAAATAGTCACGTGTTGACAGTACTCATTTGTTGAGATTAGTCATGTGTTGAAAGAAATATAGATTCATGTGTTGAATAGAATAAATATTCATTTGTTGAATAGAATAACGAAGTTTTTGAAAAATATAAAGCCGTGTTGATTAGAGATGCGTTATTTTGACGTGAACGATATGTTAATCGATTATATTCTTTTTTATAATGAACACTGAAAAATAATTTCAAAATCGAATATTTTGAAATGAAATTCGAATTAAAGTTTAATTGAAATTCAAATTGAAATTGAAATTGTAGTGAAACGAATTAGAATTCGAATTGAATTGAAAATAAAATGAATTCGAACTGAATTGAAATGAAATGAATTCGAATTGAAATCAAATTGAAAACGAATAGAAACTGAAATGAATTCAAATTGAAATGAAATATAAATTGAAATTGATTTGAAATGAATTCGAAACAAACTGAAATTGAATAGAAATTGAATCGAATTGAAATTGACTTGAAATTGAATATGAAGTTGAAACTGCTTTGAAAGCGAATTTAAAACGATTTATAAAATACGATTTAAATAGAAATCGACGAAATATATATAATATAAATAATATAATGGCGTGAATAGAACGCGCCGCGCTGCGTCAGTTCGTGAATTTCGACCATTGACTTTGAACGGACATTACGGGAGATCCGACCGTCGGATTCTCCTAAAACTGGAACGGTTGGATTCGGAGATACGTCCAAATCAAATTTAGAAAAGGTCGCTGTAAGTGCAGTTCGATGGCCGTTGATGGAAATCGCCTGTACGGGCCTTGATAAAATTATTAAAAATATCAATAATCTGTGTAAAATCATAATATATGAATTGGAAAGAACTAGGATGAAAAATCCCATATTCGAAAAGATAAAAATGTATTTTTATAAAAATGAACTAGTTTTGAACTAGAATAATAATATATATATATATTTAAAATAAATTAACTGGATTTGAAATGGTTTTAAAAATAACCATAATTTCCAATATATGAATTGGAATGGATTTGAATCGAAATTATCTTTGGAATATTTCGATGATTGGATTCGGGGTTTTACGATTATTGTTAAGGAGATTTGGAAGATATATTTTATATCGTTATTTCCAATACGATATTTGTTGATTTCAGAATTCGATATTGAATATAAGCCGATATATTTTCTATTCAGAGCCTTGTATTTAATATCAAATGAAATTTGGGTTCGTCATGAATGGCATCTTCATTAACACTGTTCTTGAACCCAGCTTAGAAAATAATAAATCTTTTAATTAAGATTTAGTGAAATTGTACAGTTAATTGGTATTTAATTGTAATTAAATTTAAATTGGCTTTTGGGTTTATCGTGAACTGTGTTTTAAATGACATTAGTTCTTTAACCCAGTAAAAGGAGTTCCAATGAATCTTTAATTAGATTGAAATGTGAATTGATAATATAAATTATCAAATATAGAAAATGATCGAGAATGGAGTGTCGCCAGTTTTGCTCCAAGCGATAGTAAATCTTTAATCAGATTTGAATGTGAAATGGTAAATAAATTTACCGATAACACCATGGTGTTAGTTATGGGGTAATAACAGTTTTGCTCCATAGGAAGAATAGGTTGGGATTGGGAAATAAATAATTACTTCGGTGTGGTTCGCTAATCCCGACTAGTTTGGAAAACCATAATTTGGTTCGAAATAACATCCAAAGGAAGATTAAAGAATAAATTTTAAAGAATTTATCTTTGATAAAATTAATGGGAACCTTTCCCTAAGAATGTGAAATTCAGAAACTAGCTGTAGGTTAGCTAAGATGAATGGTTTCCTGGGTATTGATCTGATGTTGGTTTCAGCCTTCGGGGTTAATACTTGGGGAATTGCTCTCTTGCTAATTTACGGTTAGTGACTGATGAATTGGAATGAGGCGTATGTTGTGTTTGTGTAACACTTGTTTATTATACAGGCGTGTAATTTAGAAAGGCCGGGTTTATACCCATTCTGAATAACCGTTTCAACGATAAGTCGAAGATGAAGACGGTGGTCGAAGGCCGGAAGTCTACAAATTGTTTGGATAATTACCGATGATCCTGATTGGGCTGTACACGCAAGAGGAGGGAAATAGTTGGTTGTCGTCCAAACGTACTTGGAGATCGAGGGAGATGCGAGGAAAGTGCCTCCGGTTTTGTTCAGACCCAGAACGGATGTGTAAATGGATTGTGTGTCTGACATTGGATTTTATTCTGTGTTGATTGATTTCTGTTAAATATATATCTGTTTGGCGGCGGAGAATTTATTCTCTTACTTAACGCCCTTCTCTGAGACGTACGAGCATAGATGTTATATATCGATAAATACCAATCGCATGGCATGAATTGCCTATGTGGCATGCTGAGTTGCATGGATCAAGGCTTTTGTTGAAAAGCAAAGTCTTGTTGTTGATGATCAAAGCACGGCTTTGATACAGCGTAGCTTTGTGTAATAACGTGAATTCGCGAGCCTCATACCTCGGTATGAGTTAAAAATGAGATATGGACAGCTGGGAGAACACGACGTTTCTTTCAAGCTATGGGTGATGTCAATGACCTACCAACCCTGATATTTATATACTTTTTACCCGCGTGGTTGTTGGATGCGAGGCACCTCGATTATAGGTCTGTAAGGATTGGGAAACGTGCATTCAGGAATTTCCAATCCTCAAACGTAAGAGAGGACCGACCCAGTCGATTCCAAGGGTTACCCAAAGTGTGTAGTCCTGAGGCATTTGCTAGAGTGTCTCGAAGCGGAGAGGATCTTGCCCCTTGCCTCGACTCATGACGAAAATCCAATTTCCAATACGAGATATTTCGGTTTTATTTGTAGAGCCTAGTATTGGCGACATAGTAGCATAGGATATTATCCCGTCTATGATTGATATTTATGATTGAAATTGTTTTGAAACTATACACTTATTATAGTATCAAATGATTTGTTTTTAAACGTATTAAGCATTATTTGGCTATTATAAGGGAAAACCTTATCCTCCAGCTTGCGTTGCATTGTGTGATGGGACCTGGGTCATATAGTAGCTTCATTTTTCAAAAAAGCATTGCGTTTTTTATTCTAAGCGCTGATATTCTTGGGAGGAAAGCCGTTCCGTGTTATACGGCATGGTCCCTTGAATTACTCTCTTTTAAAGTAAAGTTTTAAATAACTGTTTTAGTTCTCACACCAGTCACATGACTGACCTCGAGTTTATTGTTTTAACCTAAACTCTGGGTGCCCCTATTTTCGACACGGGCAGCTAGTAGTTTTGGTTTTGCAGATTTATATTCATAGGATCCTGATTTACAGCTGGAACGATGCGCGGAAAGCTCTGTATCCGTGTATTACTTTCAGTTGTGTTTTGTATCGTTTTTCCGTTGCTATGTACTTTATTGTAATCTCTGATATTTATCGAATGTATTTTATTCATTTATACTCTGTATATCCTTGTAATGTGATGGAATTGTTGTAATAGCAATGAAATGTCCTTCTGTTTGTGTTCCGATTCGTCTGGTACTCACGGTAATTCATTCTTTCTCTTCTCTTCGGAGAATGGGGAAGTACGGGTCGCTACATGATTATTCTACTAATATTTGAAAACTTTTTTTCTTACTCACACAAATTTTACTCCCAAAGTCGAAACGTGTTTTTAAAAACACTATTATTTGATGATGAGTGTTATATGTATTTGAAATGGTAGAGTTTCAAAAATTCGGCATTGTTTTACCTGATTACTTGAGCACCAAGAAACCTACTTATTCGATGCAAACATCAAAGTTTCACTTATATTTTGAAACTTACTTGATCTTATTGGCGCCATCCAGGGTCCGAACGGTAATATGCAAATTACCAGTGTTATAGATGCTTTAAAATGTAGAATTGCAAACATGCAGCAGTGTTTTACCTGATTACTTAGTCACTAAGAAACTTGCTCAGTCAATATGAAAATATAAATATTCTACTAATATTTGAAAACTTTTTCGTCTTATTCACACAAATTTTACTTCCAAAGTCGAAACGTGTTTTTAAAAACACTATTATTTAACGATGAATATTATATGTATTTGAAATGGTAGAGTTTCAAACGTGCGACATTGTTTTACCTGATTACTTGAGCACCAAGAAACCTACTTATTCGATGCAAACATCAAAGTTTCGCTTATATTTTGAAACTTTCTTGATCTTACTGGCGTGGATCCAGGGTCCAAACGGTAATATGCAAATGATGAGTGTTATAGATGCTTTAAAATGTGGAATAGCAAATATACAGCAACTTTTTACCTGATTACTTAGTCAATAAGCAACCTGCTCAGTCAATATGAAAATATGAATATTCTACTAATATTTGAAAAACAATTCGTCTTATTCACAAAATACTACTCTCGAAGTCGAAACGTGCTTTTAAAACACTATTATTTAATGATGAGTATTATATGCATTTGAAATGGTAGAGTTTCAAACATGCGGCAGTGTTTTTCCTGATTACTTGAACACCAAGAAACCTACTTATTTGATGCAAACATCAAAGTTTCACTTATATTTTGAAACTTTCTTGATCTTATTGGCGCGGATTCAGAGTCCAAACGGTAATATGCAAATGATGAGTGTTATATATGCTTTAAAATGTAGATTAGCAAACATACGACAGTGTTTTACCTGATTACTTAGTCACTAAGCAACCTGCTCAGTCAATATGAAAATATGAATAATCTACTAATATTTGAAAACTTTTTCGTCTTATTCACACAAATACAACTCCCAAAGTCGAAACGTGTTTTTAAAAACACTATTATTTAATGATGAGTATTCTATGTATTTGAAATGGTAGAGTTTCAAACATGCGGCGGTGTTTTACCTGATTACTTGAGCACCAAGAAACCTATTTATTCTATGCAAACATCAAAGTTTCACTTATATTTTGAAACTTTCTTGATCTTATTGGCGCGGATCCAGGGTCCAAACTGTAATATGCAAATGACGAGCGTTATATACGCTTTAAAATGTAGAATAGCAAACATGCGGCAGTGTTTTACCTGATTACTTAGTCACTAAGCAACCTGCTCAGTCAATATGAAAATATGAATATTCTACTAATATTTGAAACCTTTTTCGTCTTATCCACACAAATTCTACTCCCAAAGTCGAAACGTGTTTTTAAAAACACTACTATTTAATAACGAGTATTATATGTATTTGAAATGGTAGAATTTCAAACACGGGGCAGTATTTTACCTGATTACTTGAGCACCAAGAAACCTACTTATTCGACGCAAACATCAAATTTCACTTATATTTTGAAACTTTCTTGATCGTATTGGCGTGGATCCAGGGTCCAAACGGTAATATGCAAAGATGAGTGTTATATATGCTTTATAATGTAGAATAGCAAACATGCGGCAATATTTTACCTGATTACTTAGTCACTAAGAAACCTGCTCAGTCAATATGAAAATACGAATATTCTACTAATATTTGAAAAAAATTTGTCTTATTCACACAAATTCTACTCCCAAAGTCGAAACGTGTTTTTAAAAACACTATTATTTAATGGTGAGTATTTTATGTATTTGAATGGTAGAGTTTCAAACATGCGTCAGTGTTTTACCTGATTACTTAAGCACCAAGGAACCTACATATTCGATGGAAACATCAAATTTTCACTTATATTTTGAAACTTTCTTAATCTTATTGGCGTGGATCCACGGTCCAAATGGTAATATGTTGATGATGAGTATTATAGATGCTTTAAAATGTAGAATAGCACACATGCGGTAGTGTTTTACCTGGTTACTTAGTCTCTAAGCAACCTGCTCAGTCAATATGAAAATATGAATATTCTACTAATATTTGAAAACTTTTTCGTCTTATTCACGCATATTCTACTCCCAAAGTCGAAACGTGTTTTTAAAACACTATTATTTAATGATGAGTATTATATGTATTTGAAATGGTAGAGTTTCATACATGCGGCAATGCTTTACCTGATTACTTGTGCACCAAGAAACGTACTTATTCGATTGGTACATCAAAGCCTCACTTATATTTTGAAACTTTCTTTATCTTATTGGCACAATCTAGGGTCCAAACGGTAACATGCAAATGATGAGTGTTGTAGATGCTTTAAAATGTAGAATAGCAAACATGCGGCAGTGTTTTACCTGATTACTTAGTCACTAAGCAACCTGCTCAGTCAATATGAAAATATGAATATTCTACAAATATTTTAAATCTTTTTCGTCTTATTCACACAAAGTTTACTCCCAAAGTCGAAACGTGTTTTTAAAACACTATTATTTTATGATGAGTGTTATATGTATTTGAAATGGTAGAGTTTCAAACATGCGACATTGTTTTATTTGATTACTTGAGCACCAAGAAACCTACTTATTCGATGCAAACATCAAAGTTTCACTTAAATTTTGAAACATTCTTAATCTTATTGGCGCGGATCCAGGGTGCAAACGGTAATATGCAAACGATGAGTGTTATATATGCTTTAAAATGTAGAATAGCAAATATGCAGTAGTGTTTTACCTGATTACTTAGTCACTAAGCAATCTACTCAGTCAATATGAAAATATGAATATTCTACAAATATTTGAAAAAAAATTCGTCTTATTCACACAAATTATACTCCAGAAGTCGAAACGAGTTTTTAAAACATTATTATTTAATGATGAGTATTATGTGCATTAGAAATGGTATAGTTTCAAACATGCGGCAGTGTTTATCCTGTTTACTTGAGCACCAAGAAACCTACTTATTCGATGCAAACATCATAGTTTCACCCATATTCTGAAAATTTCTGGATCTTATTGGCGCGGATCCAGGGTCCAAACGGTAATATGCAAATTATAAGTGTTATATATGCTTTAAAATGTAGAACATCAAACATGCGGCAGTGTTTTACCTGATTACTTAGTCACTAAGCAACCTGCTCAGTCAATATGAAGATATGAATATTCTATTATTCACACCAATTCTACTCCCAAAGTCGAAACGTGTTTTTAAAAACACTAGTATTTAATGATGAGTATTATATGTATTTGAAATGGTAGAGTTTCAAACATGCGACAGTGTTTTACCTAATTACTTGAGCACCAAGAAACCTACTTATCCTATGCAAACATCAAAGTTTCACTTATATTTTGAAACTTGCTTGATCTTATTGGCACGGATCCAGGGTCGAAACGGTAATATGCAAATGATGAGTGTTATAGATGCTTTTAAAATGTAGAATAGCAAATATGCAGCAGTGTTTTACCTGATTACTTAGTCACTAAGCAACCTGCTCAGTCAATATGAAAATATGAATATTCTACTAATATTTTAAAAAAAATCGTCTTATTCACACAATACTACTCCCGAAGTCGAAACATGTTTTTAAAACACTATTATTTAATGATGAGTATTATATGTATTTGAAATGGTAGAGTTTCAAACATGCGGCAGTGTTTTACCTGATTACTTAAGCACCAAGAAACCTACTTATTCTATGCAAACATCAATGTTTCACTTATATTTTGAAACTTGCTTGATCTTATTGGCACGGATCCAGGGTCGAAACGGTAATATGCAAATGATGAGTGTTATAGATGCTTTAAAATGTAGAATAACAAACATGCAGCAGTGTTTTACCTGATTACTAAGTCAATAAGCAACCTGCTCAGTCAATATGAAAATATGAATATTCTACTAATATTTGAAAAACAATTCATCTTATTCACACAATACTACTCTCGAAGTCGAAACGTGCTTTTAAAACACTATTATTTAATGATGAGTATTATATGCATTTGAAATGGTAGAGTTTCAAACATGCGGCAGTGTTTTACCTGATTACTTGAACACCAAGAAACCTACTTATTTGATGCAAACATCAAAGTTTCACTTATATTTTGAAACTTTCTTGATCTTATTGGCGCGGATTCAGAGTCCAAACGGTAATATGCAAATGATGAGTGTTATATATGCTTTAAAATGTAGATTAGCAAACATACGGCAGTGTTTTACCTGATTACTTAGTCACTAAGCAACCTGCTCAGCCAATATGAAAATATGAATATTCTACTAATATTTGAAAACTTTTTCGTCTTATTCACACAAATTCAACTCCCAAAGTCGAAACGTGTTTTTAAAAACACTATTATTTAATGATGAGTATTCTATGTATTTGAAATGGTAGAGTTTCAAACATGCGGCGGTGTTTTACCTGATTACTTGAGCACCAAGAAACCTATTTATTATATGCAAACATCAAAGTTTCACTTATATTTTGAATCTTTCTTGATCTTATTGGCGCAAATCCAAGGTCCAAATGGTAATACGCAAATGATGAGTGTTACAGATGCTTTAAAATGTAGAATAGCAAAAATGCGGCATTTTTTACCTGATTAGTTATTCACTAAGCAACCTGCTCAGTCAATATGAAAATATGAATATTCTACTAATATTTGAAAACGTTTTCGTCTTATTCATGTAACACCCCATGTCCATTAATGTCACTCACAAAGGGAATGCATCAATGTCCATGAAGCGTTATTGTTTTATAGAACAGATAAATTACAAGAATAAATAAATAAAACAACACAGCGGAAGATAAAACTTATTTCATAGCATCATAACTCAAAACAAGCTTACATAAGTAGTCCCCAAAACCATTACAACAGGATCAATAGTCTTTTCCAAAAACATCAAAGTACATAAAGAAGCGAATACTTAAATAACATAAATGCATAAATCCCCACAGAGCTTAAGCAAAGCCATAAAGATGAAAGAGTCCAAAGCGATACATCTACTCTTTTCAAGCAACTAAAAGAAGTTGGAACTAAGCAGTAGTGTTCCCTCCTTGCAAACCTGAGGGGGGGAAAGGAAAGAAAAGAGGTGGAAACAAAATGGGTCAGACATAAAGTCTGGAGAGTCCAGTAATTTTAACAAATAATAGGTAAGGTAAATGATCAAGACATAAATAGGCATCATGATATGGCTGTATCATAGATAAGGTAGATAAAAAGGATGGACCAGATGATTCCGTTCCTAAGTACTTAGACAATCCTACACCTTGGCTAAGCGAACAACCCTCCAAGTACTAACCCCGTAGACCGAAATCAACATCAGACAAGCACCCAAAGGACTATCCAACTCAACCAACATGTATTTCGTTACTCCGCACTTTTGCTAAGTTACACCACATTACTTAATTACACCGCACATCTACTAGTCTCTAATTACTAAAGGTTGATCCCTTCCCACTAACTGTACCCACATGACATACTTGGTAGTTACTTGTATCTAGCTGTTATCGTAGGTGCCGGCTTGCTCCTACCACCGCTAAGGTACCCTTGCTCGACCCATTCGATCGGCTCCCTAAACCTCGTAGGTGTAACAACCCGGAAAATCTGAACCAGTTTAAAATTTTTAAATTGGCTATTTTGTGGATTTTAAATATTTAAAATAAATATTTTAAATAATAACAAAGAAAAGTAAGTTTGAATCGATGTTTGAAAATAAATATAATTAATTTTAATTATAAAGAAGGCCTGAAATGGCGCGGTAGTTTCAAAAATTGAATTCAAACTTTGACTGGGTGTACCGGGTGCAAAATAAAACGGATTTTAGTGAAACCAAAAATATTTAAATCTGTTAGTGAATATCTTTATAATGAATCTAAAAAATCAAAGTTTCATAGCGGGAATCAAAAGTTATGGCCAAATGAATTTTCAGAAAGGTCGATATAGAGAATATATAGCCCGTGAAAATAGACATTTTGGATACGACCTCAAAATTCGACGAAACCACTTTTGTTGGATCCGGGATGTCAAATTATTGCTAGGTTTCAAATTTCATAATTTTTGAAGTTAATATGTGAGCGTGGCGAAGGAAAATGTGTTTGGTCAATTGTAGTTAATTTGGATCGACCAGAAAATGGCCATTTTTCAAACGATCTCAGAATTCGACGAAACCAGTTTTGTTGAGACCGTATTGTCAAAACATAGCTAGATTTATTTTTCGGGAATATTTAGAATCAGTATGTGGCCCCGGCAAATTGAAATGTACGTTCGAATTAAATATTGAATGTTTTATATTTCAATTTGAAGAAAACCTGACTGAAACAGTCGAATGGGCCTATAAAAAATATCTCATTGTGTTCGGAATGTGGGTATTTAGCTAGGGAAGATAGTCGTTGGGTTGGGATCGGAGTTCGTAGGAGATAAGGGGTATTTTAGAAATTTAAAAATATATATAAATAAATAGAAAAAATCCTTTTGGCCCATTCAAACTCTCTCTCCCCCTATCTGCTGCGATGAATGACGGCTCTCCCTTCATTCCTTCTCTCCTCCTTTCCGGCCGCCACGCTCACCAAAACCACCCCCTCTAGTTCAACTTTTTGTAGATCTCGATCTCCCCTTCAGATCCATACCTGTTGCACCTCCCCTCGTCTCTCCATCGCCGAGAACCATCGCCCCAAAGTCACGGACTTCGAGCCACCACCCCTCCTTCCTGTCGCCGTCGCACCTGGCCCGACCACCACCTGTGGAGGTGCCCTTCTCCCCTCTACGACGCTGTACCCTCCGATCGTCGCAACATTACGCGGATTGAATGCAAATCGAGACCCTAGTTTTGAACGGTTACAGACAGGTACGAGTTTGTCTATATTGAACCATTTTAACACTTTAAAACCGTTGCAAAATTGTAAAAATCATATCTTTTTGCTATGTGGTCAAAATCCAGTGAAACAAGAGACAGCGGGACCGTGAGGATGCCTTCAACATTTCAGAAGAGACCGCATAATTTTTTTTTAGCCTTCTGCAATTTTTGGTGGAGTGGAACCCAATGTGTGATTTCAGAATTATAAACGATATGGAAACGACGATGTATAAATTATATAGTCGATGTATGAGTTATATAAGCGTTGTACACCTCATGTATAAGCGTCCTACAAGTTGTATGTTCGATGCATAAGTTATATATGCATTGTAAAAATTATATATGCGATGAAATGACATTGAAATGAATTGAAGTGAATTAAAATATATTTATATATGAATATATATATATATATATAAATATATATACACTCCCCTCATCCACAGACCATGGACGATATTTATTGGTTGTGATATTGTTTGGATTATTTGGTTGATGTGAAATTTGGTGAATAATGCGAATGGTTGATAGAATTGTTTGTGGTTGAGAATGATTGATTGTGGTTGAAAACAAAATTAGAATAGGTTGTGGAAATGAAAGAAAAACATGCTCGCCTGCGTGCGAATTAGATGCATGAAATCCCCATTGTCAAAAACCGCAAGGTTTTAAGGTAGAGCGAGGAGCCGTACATCGATACGGTCCCGGTTTTAACTACCCTGCCGTTATGCTGCCGAAATTTTCTAAAATCTTTCTGTGTTTGATTTGTTTTCATGTGTTGAAACTATATTCATGTGTTGAATAGAAATTCATGTGTTGAAAAATAATCGTGTTTTGAAATAAATTGTTTTATAATAAAAATCACATTTTTATCACCTTTTTGAAGTATATAAAATAATCATGTTTTGAAATAAATTGTTTTATAATAAAAATCACATTTTTATCACCTCTTTGAAGTATATAAAATGATCGTGTTTTGAAATAAATCGTTTTACAATAAAAATAACCTTTTATGACATATTTGGACTATATAAAATAATCGTGTTTGGAAATAATTGTTTTACAATAAAAATCACTTTTTTATAATATATATGAATTGTTAAAAATAGTGATGTGCTGAAATAAATGGCTATTAGATAAAAATATCATTTTTATCAAATATATGAAATGAATATGGTTTTGAAATCGAAGAATGAATTATATATATATATATATATAATTAAAATAAATCGAATAACGAAGCTGCAGTTCGTATTTTGAAACCGTGATTTCAAACGATTATAGCGGGAGATCCGACCATCGGATTTTCCTGAAACTGCAACCGTTGGGTTTGCCTTGGAAATATCTATCCAACAGCACCAACTTTGTAGAAATCCAACGGTTGGATTGTCTGGAATGTTCAAATCAAATCTGAAGAAAAACTGCGCCAGAATCGATTATATTTATATATATATATATATATATATATATATATATATATAATTAAAATAAAACGAATAATGACACTGTAGTTCGAAATTTGAAATCGAAACTTCAAACGATTGTACTGGGAGATCCGACCGTCGGATTTTCCCAAATCTGAAACCGTTGGATTCGTTTTGAAAAGATCTTTCTAATGATGTAAAATTTGTGAAGATCCAACGGTTAGATTTTCAGAGATGTGTAAATCAAATCTGAAGAAAAATAGCGCAACGGCCGTGTTATGGCCTGAAGCGTCGTTTGAATGAATTGGCTAGTTTTAAATAAATAAAAATAGCGATAAATCGTGATAAAATATTATAGACGATATGGAATGAAAATAAACTGAATTTTCTTGGTTTATTGGATATTTGATGGTTGAATGTGTTTGGCATGAAAACTACATTAAAGAACAGAATTAAAGATGCCGAATAATTTAACCATTGAAATGAATTGATTTGAAATTTTAAATATACGTGAATTATTTGAAAAGGCCGAGTTAATTCTCATTTCAAATAATTGATAGACGATTAAATGTCGAAGATATGAAGACGGTGCAAGACCGATGATCTTCACGTCGAATGGAGGGTTGCTGCGGATGTTCATGATTCGAGTTGCTACCTTGAAGGGGCTGAAGTAGTAGCCGTTCGGATGTACATGTTGATTGTATGGATGTGCGAGGAATAAAAATCCTCCGGTTTCGTTCAGACCCAGAACGAACTCGTAAATGGACTGTGTGTCTGACATTGGATTTCATTCTGTGTGATTGATAGACATCACTTGTATGGCGTGAATTGCCTGTGTGGCATGCTGAGATGCAGTGATCAAAGCTTTTGTTGAAAAGCAGAGCTTTGTGGTTGATGATCAAAGCACCGCCTGTGTGGCATAACTTTGTGTTTATCGTTGTTTCCCGAGGCTCACACCCCGGTATGAGCCAGAAACGGGAGAAGGACCTCAGGAAGGACATGCATTTCCTTCTAGCTAGGATTGATGTCAGTGTTTTACACGGCCTGACATTATACTTATGTGGATGATGGAAAGCGAGGCCTCGGTTAGTTCGGTCTCTTCGGAGCTGATGGTCTGGTCGGGATATGACCAGTTTTCGCCCCATAGGGTGGGGGAACGCAGTGTTCATGCATTTTAATCCACATCGAGTGGACCGGCCCTGACGATCCAAGGGTCACTCGAGCTCTGATCCTGAGACATGGTAGGCTAGATTGCCTCGAAGCGGTGAGGGCGATCCCTTGCCTCGGTTCATGATGGAAATCCAATTTCCAAATACGACATCGTGCGGTTTTGATTGTATATATATAGCGACATGATATATGGTGCCCATGCCATCTATGATTGATAGTTATGATTCAAATTGTTTTTGAAACATATAAACACTAGCAATAATATCAAATGATTTGTTTTGCTTGTATCAAGCATATTTTGGCCATTATAAGGTAAAACTCTATCCTCCGGCTTGTGTTGCATTTTGTGATGGGACCTGAGTCTTATAATGGCTTCATTTTTATGAAAAGCATTGCAATGTTTAAAAGATTTACTTGTTTTAAAGCACTGGCAATCACTGGAGTAAACCCGTTCCGCGAAAGTGGAGTGGTCATGTTATTGGCCATATGTAAAATTAGTTAAAGTAGATTTCTCATACCAGTCCCATGTCTGACTCGTAGTTTGTTTCACTTGCAAACTCGGGTGCCCCTATTTCTACACGGGCAGCCTTGTATTCAGGTTTTAGCAGGCTCTTTCTGGATAGCTGGAGCTGAAGATGGATTCTATCATTTATCACTTTTTATGCTGTTCAGCTCCTATTGTACATTTATGTTTTGTTTCCGCTGTAGACGGTCATGTATAGCAGAACTGAATTTGTACTAAGTATGATCCTGTATACTGTGTAACTCTGATGTTTATTATATCCAGTATATTTTGTTGTACATTATCTTGTGTATTTATTTACTTCTGTTCTGTTGTTATCTGTTTATGTGTTATATTCGAAAGATTACCATTGCCTTCGTGTTACGGGGTTTGGGTCGTCAAAAACGTTGTATCAGAGCTTTGGTTAAGCTTAGTTCTGGAATATAACATATTAATGAACTCATCAGAAATAGCACCAGTAGTGTTCTAGGACGAGTAACTCATTACAAATAGGATCAGTAATATCCTAGTATGAGTATTGCAGAATGAAATGCACCTCGATAGACACATTTACATTCAAGTATATGTTTCTATGCTATATAATATCTTTTCTATGATCTGACACTTGGTCTGCTATTTGCAGAAGTACTAGAAAATGAGTGTCAGATACAGAAGAAATGCAGAACCAGATCTAGTGGCTCTATTAAAGAGATATCAAAATCTGGGTGGAGCACAATTCTCGGGCAATGAATCGGTTATTCAAACTCAAGCTTGTATGAGTTTTGCTGAAAGAATTTTTGAACGTATCCAGCTGAGAGATGATCAGAAAAGATTAGTGGCATCTAGGGCACTCAAAGAAGAATCGTTAATCTGGTCGGAAACAATCATTAAGGATAATCCAGAAGGTGATATCACCTGGGATAGATTCAAAGAGGTTTTCAGTGGAAGATTTACTCCTCCAGAAGCAACTGAGCGGTTATGTGATGAATTCTACTATTTGATACAAGGAGATCTGAATATCCTAGAATATCATAAGAGATTCAGTGAACTTTATCATTTTTCCACGCATCTGATTCAAGATCCAAAGAGGAAGAATCTGAGGTTTATCAATGGTCTTCAAAGAAAATACCAGAATAGTGTAATGGGGCACGTGAAGCTTCCTTTTGCTGAAATGATATACAAGGCTTATCAGTATGAAGATCTAGATAAGCGAGGCCTTTTCGTCGATGAAGAGGAAGTCAATACTAGCAACAAAAGGAAAACTGAAACAGATAGCCCAGAGGCAAGTACACAGCCAAAGTCAAGCACGATGTCTGGAGTCAGAAAGAAGACTAGATTCAATCGGGAAAAGGTTAAGGCTGAGAAAGTGCCAGTAACAACTGCCATATGCTCTAATTGCAATAAGCAAGGACTTCTATCGATAAGTTGTAAATCTTTGACGAAACGAATAAAGGGTGGGTCTAAACCCAATAACAAAACAAAAGAAATCTCATGGTGAAAGGAAATGCCATGAGTGCCACCAAGCAGGTCATCTTGCTAGAAATTGCCGACTATCAAAGAAATCTGAAATATTACAAGTAAATGAAGTGGCTGAAACTTCAGAACCCTCTGCTAGTCAAAGAAAGTCAGATGTTTTAGAAGGCACGCTTAATGTTTGAGATATTCCAGTAAAGGTATTATTTGATACAGGCGCATAGCGAAGCTTTATAGCAAAAAATGCGGTTAAGAAGCTAGATTTGAATTTGAGAAAGCTTAAAGAACCGATGACTGTTCATAATCCGGTTGGGGGTTCCCTCGAGCTTAGTTGGATTTGTGGGGTGCCTGTTTCTTTTTCTTGTTATCAGTTCCCCACTATCGCGATCGTCATGAATTTTACCGAATTCGATCTCATTCTGGGATTGGATTGGTTAACTAAATATGAAGCAGAGGTTAAATGCGCCGAGAGAGTTGTTAAGGCAAAGACAAAGTTTGGGGAATATATAACCATTACATGTGAAGGTCCGAATTCTAATAGAAAAGAATTCTGCGTAGCTTTAGATGTTTCTCCTGCTCAAATAGAACTTGTTCCTTTCGCTGCGGAGAATATTCCAGTCGACATTGAAAATATACCAGTTGTCAAGAACTATGCGGATGTGTTCGAAGAAGTTGTTAGCTTACCTCCGTAGAGAGAAATTGATTTCAAGATCGCTTTAGTTCTGAATGCAAGGCCAATAGTTCACGCTATTCGAAGAATGACCTTGAAGGAGAAAGATGAGTTAGAGAATCAAACTCGACAGCTAGTCTGGAAGGGTCTGATCAGGCCTAGTTTATCTGATTGGGGAGCAGCACTGGTATTTGTTCCGAAGTGAGATGGTACTCTCAGACTATGTGTAGATTATCATGACTTGAATAAGCAGACATTGAAAAACAAATATCCATTGCCGTGGATTGATGATTTGTTGGATCGATTGAATGGGGCACAAGTATTTTCTCGAATGGACCTAGCTACAGGTTTCCATCAGCTTCGTATTGCAGAAGAGTGTGTACCTTTGACAACATTCAGAGGTCCAGATTTATTCTACAAGTGGTTAGTAATGCCGTTCGGCTTATGTAATGCTCCAGCTTATTTTGTCGATCTAATGAACCGAGTATTCAGAGGGATGTTGAATAAATTTGTTCTGGTTTTCATTGATGATATCCTGATCTTCTCTAAGTCAGAAAGCGAACATGAAAAACATTTGGAATAAGTGTTAGAGATTCTGCGAAGGAATGTTTTAAAAGAAAAGTTTTCCAAGTGTATATTCTCGTAAGAAGAAGTCAAATTTCTTGGCCACGTCGTGTCAAAACAAGGAATTTCAGTGGATCCCAGTAAAATCACTGCTATTCAGAATTGGAAACAGCCTCGTACACTGACAGAAGTCCGAAGCTTTCTCGGGTTGGCCAGTTATTATTGGAAATTCATTAACGATTTCGTGAAGACATCTAGGTATTAAACGAAACTGACTAAGAAGCATTCGAGATTCAACTGGACTCCCATATGCGAGGCAGCTTTCCAAGAGCTGAAGTTAAAACTGACAACTGCTCCAGTGCTAACAATAATAGATGGCAATGAGGACTTGAAAGTCTGGACTGATGCCTCTAGAGAAGGGCTTGGCGCAGTATTAATGCAAAGAGGTCAAGTGGTTGCTTATGCTAGATGTCAGCTGAAACCCCATGAGAAAAATTACATTACTCATGATCTTGAGTTGTTAGCCATTGTATTTGCTCTGAAAATCTGGAGGCACTATCTTTTGGGCGAGAAATTCGAACTGTATACATACCATCAGTCATTGAAGTATTTGTTCACCCAGAAAGACTTGAATCTAAGGCAGCAAAGTTGGCTAGAATTTATTGCAGCATACAATTTTGAGATTTTGTACACTCAAGGGAAAGCCAATGTTATGGCTGATGCGTTGAGTAGAAAGAATGTAATAATCAGCAGTTTTATCATTTTGACTTCATCGATTGATAAAATATCTGCTCTTCAGAGGGATGATACCTTCATTCAAAGAATCAAAGAAAGAATACAGAAAGGTGATACCTTGAGTTTTCAGATTGATAATGAGAGAATTCTAAGGCTAAAAGGCAGAATATGTGTGCCAAACATTGCTGAACTCCGGAGAGAAATATTGAACGAATGTCACAAAGCCAAGCTTAGTATCCATCCAGGAGTGAGCAAGATGTATAATGATATCAAACGCACCTTCTGGTGGAGATCTATGAAACGTGACATCTCCTTATATGTAAGTCGGTGTTCCACCTGTCAGCAAGTCAAAAGCGATCAGTAGAAACTCGCTGGATTATTGCAACCTTTAGAAGTTCTAGGTGGAAAGTGGGAACAAATTTCTATGGATTTCATAGATGGTTTGCCCAGAACTAGGAAAGGAAATGACAATATTTGGGTGATCGTAGATCGTTTCACGAAGACCGCTCCTGTCAGATCGAATAGAACTGCTTAGAGTCAGGCGCAGATATATTTCAAGGAAATTGTTAGACTGCACGGAGTTCCCATGAGCATCGTTAGTGATCGTGACCTGATTTTTGCTAGTAAATTCTGGGAAGCATTCCAAGCAGAACTGGGAACGAAACTGAACTTGAGCACCGCATATCTTCCTCAAACAGATGGTCAAACTGAGAGGGTGGATCGTATTTTAGAAGATTTATTACGGGCTTGTATTACTGATTTTGGCGGATCATGGGAAGACCATTTGCATTTGGCCAAATTCTCATATAACAACCGCTACCAGGCGAGCTTGAAAATGTCACCATTCGAAGTATTGTATGGTAGACCGTGCCGATCCCCTGCTTGTTGGGTAGAACATGGTAATAGACCTATATTAGGGCCTGATATGATTCGCGATGCTGCAGATAAAGTCGATTTCGTTATGAAACGATTACTAGCCGCTCAAAGCCGAGAAAAGAGCTATGCAGATAAGAGAAGAAGAGATATATCATTTGTTGTAGGCGACTATGTTTATTTGAAGGTATCTCCGATGAGAGGAGTAATCCGATTAGGTAAAACAGGGAAATTGCACCCAAATTCATTGGTCCATTTCCTATTCTTGAATGGATTGGAACTCTCGCTTATAGGGTTCAGTTACCTGATTGGTTGCCTGGAGTACACGATGTATTTCACGTATCTCAACTTTGAAAGCATGTACATGATCCAGACTTGATCGTGGAAGAAGAAGCTCAATGGGATATAAATATTACTCCAGAATTGGCTGTAAGAAGAGAGTCGATCAAGATTATTGGCAAAGAAACCAAAAAGCTGAGGAACAAGAAGGTTCGCTTAGTCAAAGTGCAAAGGAGTGGAGATCCGCGAGACTGTACTTGGGAAACTGAGGAAAACATTAAGAAAGCCTACCCCAAGTGCAGAGTGGATATCTCTGATTGACTCTAGTGCAAGGTACATTTACCATACTTTGCAATTTCCATTATGTTCTCTACTTTGTTGATTGTTTTCTTTTAAATGGATGTAGAATTTTAATTATATAGTCTGAATGATTTGAAAAAGTATATGAATTAATTGATACATTTTTTAAAAGTTAAAAATAAACTGATTGATGTTTGTGTTGTGTGATTGTGGATTGGATTAATTAAATTATTAGAATGATAGTTAATTAAATCAATAAGAGAATGAATGGTAGAATTTATTCGATAAAATCACACAATTGAACTAATTAGAGAATAGATAGGAATATATACATGTGCATTATATATATTTGAACAGGTAAATGGATTAGCTGTTGAGTAAAGATTTTATTTGCGTGCCCAATAAATAGGTAAACCTTAATGAGTTGGATGCACACTTTTATTATTATATCAACTCCTGTGAATGCCATTGGATGCGGAGTGCTGGTTATTTTGTGTGTAATTAATAAATGTCGCCATAGGATAGTAACAATTAATTTTGAACTACACTACATGACATACTTCTTGAAGATAAGCATACTTCATCATATACCACATAAGCATTTGGAGCTTGTGTGACGAGGTTGAAGATTTACCATACGAGCGAGAGGCTTGTATGGCGACGACTATATTTTACAGGTTGAACTGGTGACTGATATTAACGATATAAAATTGTAATGATAAATTGCCAGATTAATAAAAACCCCACACGGGTCTAGAGAAGATAATAAACACGTCTCTCTAGTCTTGTAAGTCACAAAAACCATTGGTAGGGTGACAAGAATTTATTCTCTAGAGTTATGATCTATACACACTCCCCTATGGACACTAGAATATATCACTAAAAGTATGTGTTTGCTTTTTATGATTTATTGGGTACCTAATATGGCCCAATAAATTTTAAAACCCCTCCCCGTACAAAGGAGGTTATGGCAAAAATTTTTGAAAATTTAGGGTGTTAGCCAAATTTTTGAAGAATTTGAAAATTCTTAGAAACTGAAAATTTGAAGAATGGAAGCCAGATTGAAAGTAGAGTTGATTAGTTAAACCACTTTCGACTTTGTTCCTTTTCGGGGATGAAAAGTTTTAAGTGGGGGAGATTGTAACAACCCGGAAAATCTGAACCAGTTTAAAATTTTTAAATAGGCTATTTTAATGGATTTTAAATATTTAAAACAAATATTTTAAATAATAACGACGAAAAGTAAGTTGGAATCGATGTTTGAAAATAAATATAATTAATTTTAATTATAAACAAGGCCTGAAATGGCGCGGTAGTTTCAAAAATTGAATTCAAACTTTGACTGGTTGTACCGGGTGCAAAATAAAACGGATTTTAGTGAAACCAAAAATATTTAAATCTGTTAGTGAATATCTTTCTAAGGAATCTGAAAAATCGAAGTTTCATAGCGGGAATCAAAAGTTATGGCCAAATGAATTTTCAGAAAGGTCGCTATAGAGAATATATAGCCCGTGAAAATAGACATTTTGCATATGACCTCAGAATTCGATGAAACCACTTTTGTTGGATCCGGGATGTTAAATTATTGCTAGTTTTCAAATTTCATAATTTTTGAAGTTAATATGTGAGCGTGGCGAAGGAAAATGTGTTTGGTCAATTGTAGTTAAATTGGATCGACCAGAAAATGGCCATTTTTCAAACGGTCTCAGAATTCGACGAAACTAGTTTTTTTGGGACCGTATCGTCAAAACATAGCTAGATTTATTTTTCGGCAATTTTTAGAATCAGTATGTGGCCCCGGCAAATTGAAATGTACGTTCAAATTAAATATTGAATGTTTTATACTTTAATTTGAAGAAAAACTAACTGAAACAGTCGAATGGGCCTACGAAACAAAGCCCATTGTGTTCAGAATGGGGGTATTTAGCTAGGAACGACAATCGTTGGGTTGGGATTGGAGTTCGTAGGAGTTAAGGGGTATTTTAGAAATTTAAAAATATATATAAATAAATAGAAAAAAATCCTATTGGCCCATTCAAACTCTCTCTCCCTCGATCTGCTGCGATGAACGGCGGCTCCCCCTTCATTCCTTCTCTCCTCCTTTCCGGCCGCCACGCTCACCAAAACCACCCCCTCCAGTTCAACTTTTTGTAAATCTCTTTTTCCCCTTCAGATCCATAACTGTTGCACCTCCCCTCGTCTCTCCATCGCCGAGAACCATCGCCCCAAAGTCACGGACTTCGAGTCGTCGCCCCTCCTACCTGCCGCTGTCGCACCTGGCCGGACCACCACGCGCGGAGACGCCCTTCTCCCCTCTACGACGCTGTACCCTCTGATCGTCGCAACACTACGCGGATTGAATGCAAATCGAGACCCTAGTTTTGAACGGTTAAAGAGAGGTACGGGTTTTATCTATTTTGAACTGTTTTAACACTTTAAAACCGTTGCAAAATTGTGAAAATCATATCTTTTTGCTATGTGGTCAAAATCCAGTGAAAATAGAGACACCGGGACCGTGAGGACGCCTTCTACATTTCAGAAGAGACCGCATATTTTTCTGAACCTTCTGCAATTTTTGGTGGAGTGGAACCCAATGTGAGATTTCTGAATTATAAACGATATCGAAACGAAGATGTATAAATTATATAGTCGATGTATGAGTTATATAAGCGTTGTACACCTCATGTATAAGCGTTGTATAAGTTGTATGTTCGATGTATAAGTTATATATGCGTTGTAAAAATTATATATGCGATGAAATGGCATTAAAATGAATTGAAGTGAATTGAAATATATTTATATACGAATATATATATATATACTCACTTCGTCCACAGACCATGGACGATATTTATTGGTTGTGATATTGTTTGGATTATTTGGTTGATGTGAAATTTGGTGAATAATGCGAATGGTTGATAGAATTGTTTGTGGTTGAGAATGATTGATTGTGGTTGAAAAATACCCATTTGTGGTTGAAAACAAAATTAGAACAGGTTGTGGAAATGAAAGAAAAACATGCTCGCCTGCGTGCGAATAAAATGCATGAAATCCCCATTGTCAAAAACCGCAAGGTTTTAAGGTAGAGCGAGGAGACTTACATCGATAAGGTCCCGGTTTTAACTACCCTGCCGTTATGCTACCGAAATTTTCTGAAATTTTTCTGTGTTTGATTTATTTTCAGGTGTTGAAACTATATTCATGTGTTGAATAGAAATTCATGTGTTGAAAAATAATCGTGTTTTGAAATAAATTGTTTTATAATAAAAATCACATTTTTATCACCTTTTTGAAGTATATAAAATAATCATGTTTTGAAATAAATTGTTTTATAATAAAAATCACATTTTTATCACCACTTTGAAGTATATAAAATGATCGTGTTTTGAAATAAATCGTTTTACAATAAAAATAACCTTTTATCACATATTTGAACTATATAAAATAATCGTGTTTGGAAATAATTGTTTTACAATAAAAATCACATTTTTATAATATATATGAATTGTTAAAAATAGTGATGTGCTGAAATAAATGGATGTTGGATAAAAATATCATTTTTATCAAATATATTAAATGAATATGGTTTTGAAATTGAAGAATGAATTATATATATATATATATATATATAAATATAAATATATATAATTAAATAAATCGAATAACGAAGCTGTAGTTCGTATTTTGAAACCGTGATTTCAAACGATTATTGCGGGAGATCCGACCATCGGTTTTTCCTGAAACCGCAACCATCGGGCTCGCCTTGGAAATATCTATCCAACGGCACCAACTTTGTAGAAATCCAACGGTTGGATTGTCTGGAATGTTTAATTCAAATCTGAAGAAAAACAGCGCCGGAATCGATTATATTTGTGTGTGTATATATATATAAATATAATTAAAATAAATCGAATAACGACACTGCAGTTCGAAATTTGAAATCGAAACTTCAAACAATTGTACTGGGAGATCCAACCGCCGGATTTTCCCAAAACTGAAACCGTTGGATTCTTTTTGAAAAGATCTTTCTAATGATGTAAAATTTGTGAAGATCCAATGGTTAGATTTTCAGATAGGTGTAAATCGAATCTAAATAAAAACAGCGCCACGGCCGTGTTATGGCCTGAATCGTCGTTTGAATGAATTGGCTATTTTAAAATAAATAAAAATAGCGATAAATCATAATACAATATTATAGACGATATGGAATGAAAATAAACTGAATTTGCTCGGTTTATTGGATATTTGATGGTTGAATGTGTTTGGCGTGAAAACTACATTAAAGAACAGAATTAAAGATGTCGAATAATTTAACCATTGAAATGAATTAATTTGAAATTCTAAGTATACGTGAATTATTTGAAAAAGCCGAGTTAATTCTCATTTCAAATAACTGATCGACGATTAAATGTCGAAGATATGAAGATGGTGCAAGATCGATGATCTTCACATCGAATGGAGGGGTGCTACAGATGTTCATGATAAGAGTTGCTACCTTGAAGGGGCTGAAGTAGTAGCCGTCCGGACGTACATGTTGATTGTACGGATGTGCGAGGAATAAAAATCCTCCGGTTTCGTTCAGACCCATAACGGACTCATAAATGGACTGTGTGTCTGACATTGGATTTTATTCTGTGTGATAGATAGACATCGGTTGTATGGCGTGAATTTCCTATGTGGCATGCTAAGATGTAGTGATCAAAGCTTCTGTTGAAAAGCAGAGCTTTGTGGTTGATGATCAAAGCACCGCCTGTGTGGCATAGCTTTGTGTTTATCGTTGTTTCGTGAGCCTCACACCCCGGTATGAGCCAGAAACGGGAGAACGACCTCAGGGAGGACATGCGTTTCCTTCTAGATAGGAGTGGTGTTAGTGTTTTACACGGCCTGACATTTTACTTATGTGGATGATGTAAAGTGAGGCCTCGGTTAGCTCGGTCTCTTCGGAGCCGATGGTCTTGTCGGGATATGACCAGTTTTCGCCCTATAAGGCGGGGGAACGCAGTGTTCAGGCATTTTACTCCACATCGAGTGGACCAGCCCTGACGATCCAAGGGTCACTCGAGCTCTGATCCTCAGACATGGTAGGATAGATTGTCTCGAAGCGGTGAGGACGATCCCTGGCATCGGTTCATGATGGAAATCCAATTTCCAAATACGACATCATGCGGTTTTGATTGTATATATATATGGCGACATGATATATGGTACCCATGCCGTCTATGATTGATAGTTATGATTGAAATTGTTTTTGAAACATATAAACACTAGCAATAATATCAAATGATTTGTTTTGCTCGTATCAAGCATATTTTGGCCATTATAAGGTAAAACTCTATCCTACGGCTTGTGTTGCATTGTGTGATCGGACCTGAGTCTTATAATGGCTTCATTTTTATGAAAACCATTGCGATGTTTAAAAGATTTACTTGTTTTAAAGCACTGGCAATCACTGGAGTAAACCCGTTCCGTGAAAGTGGCGTGGTCCTGTTATTGGCCATATTGTAAAATTAGTTAAAGTAGATTTCTCATACCAGTCCCATGACTGACTCGTAGTTTGTTTCACTTGCAAACTCGGGTGCCCCTATTTCTACACGGGCAGCCTTGTATTCAGGTTTTAGAAGGCTCTTTCTGGATAGCTGGAGCTGAAGATGGATTCAATCATTTATCTCTTTTTATGTTGTTCAGCTCCTACTGTACATTTATGTTTTATTTCCGCTGTAGATGTTCATGTATAGCTGAACTGAATTTGTACTAATTATGATCCTGTATACTGTGTAACTCTGATGTTTATTATATCCAGTATATTCTATTGTACATTATCTAGTGTATTTATTTACTTCAGTTCTGTTGTTATCTGTTTATGTGTTATATTCCAAAGATTAACCTTACCTTCGTGTTACGGGGTTTGGGTCATCACAGTAGGCACCCATACTGGCCCTAAAGTGGGGTGTATCACTCCCCAAAGTGGCAACCCCGATACCAACATAAAATGCATCGCCATACCTACACGATGCAACAACGTCTTACCTACCTGCCCGGACCCATGCACGCACATGAACCCGTTGGACTCGCGTTGCCACCGGTATTCACGTTTTGACCTCTAACATTCAAGTCCAGTAAGCGTGCCCCAACCCCGGCCTAGTACTGGGCCCAATTAGATACTCAAACGGGTTACTGGTTGAAACGGGTCCCCCATCCGACACAAGCCTCCCACCTATGCTTGGTCCCCACTAGGTTGTTCTCCCACTTAACCATTTCAATTTAAATGTCCATGTCTTACACATGTTATGGTTAAGTCCATACTTACATGTCATAATTTACATGTCTTATCTTATACCGGTTAACTCCATATTTACATGTCATAATTTACATGTCAACCCACTTAACCCTCTAACCATACCCATGTCTTATTATGGTTAGTATTCCTTAGTTCATTACTTATGTCGAACGATGCATGACCTCCCACATTAGACCGAACGCTTTGTGGCTGCTGGATTTGTCGGGCGGTTCCGGGCAGTCTTATGCCACAAAGCGAGTCTAACCTCGTGTCATTAGCTGTTGCGCGTATAATTCATTCCTTTGACCTCTCACATTAGACGTCCAATTGTGGCAGCGGGATTTGTCGGGCAGTTCCAGGTAGTCTTACGCCACAATTGCGCCTAACCTCGTGTCAAAAGTTTATTAATAATTGTATTTCAACCATACCCAATTTTCATGTCATGTATATCCAATTTAACATATAATCATGTTTATAATATTGCCTATTCCAAATTGTCACTAATTACATATTAATTAGACTCAATTACAAATTTACAATTATAGGCAATTTCATCAATTCCATGTAATTCATACCCAAATATGCCAATTTCACATATTATCCAATTATCCAAAATATCCAATAATATCCAATTTTCCATAATTCAAATATTCCCATCGTTCCCATGTATTTGCATTCGCGCGTATTTTTAACATAGGCTCGATGGTAGCCTAGATCCAAAAATAAAAGGAATAGGGATAAGAAGAGAGAATCAAATCATAGAAAATTGGAATTAACACAATATCATGAAATAAAGGGGCATGTAAACTGGCATATAGGCATAATGACAGATCCAACATGAATAAATTGATAAAGGTATGAACTTTACATAGAAACATAGGCATATAATGACATGAATAAAAAAGGTGAAGACTTGGATGAGATTTAAATTACATACATACATATGAATCCTCTTTACAACTTCATCATGTTACTTTTAATCCCATTATATTGTGAAAATCACCGTACTCACCTTCTGTGGTTAAAGAATAGAATTATGCATTGAAATTGTTGTAGAAACGTTGCGATGTTGCTGATTTATCTTCTTGAGTTGTTGTAGAAGCTCTAATCTTTAATTTAAGTTGAAGTTGAATACTTGAGATTTGATTTAGAGGCGGTGGCTAGGGTTTAAGAGAGAGTTTGACAACATAATGGTGTCATAGATAATATTTATGAATTAGGGTTAGGTCTTACGGTGTATATATAGGTGTATGAAGTTATTTAGGACCATTAGATTAACCCTTAACCATGAGAATCAATCAGATGCCACATCTGCCTTTGAGCGAATTGGCCCACGGGTTGACAGCCAAACACTCCGAATCAACCCATAGTCGACCCAGCGGAGCTCGGTTCGACCTCAAAATTGGGCCGGTTCGGTTATTCCCCCTCCCAATTCGCTGTTTTGAACTTTTTTGCATATTTATTTATTTAATTTATATATATATATATTTCTCTCATATGCATACAAACTTCAAGGCTTAATAACATCTTCATAAGGTATCCGTTTTGTGCAAACCAAATGTCTATCTTGACCCAAAATTTTGAAACGAAAATAATAGCGCAACCCATTTCACTTAATTCTTTTCTAAAAATTAAGTATACTTTAATTTGTGAATTTTAATGTTATAAAATTATGGGGTGTTACATTCTCCCCTCCTTAAAGGATTTCGTCCCTGAAATCTCCAAGTTAAGAAGAATGTATCCTACTATCCAATCATCCATCTACTCAACCATCATCCACAAGCATCCATTGTCCTTAAAAGATTTCTAATGCTATTCATGTACATATGCATAGTGTGTGTATATGTCCGTATACTAATGTAAAATTAGGCGGTCCACTGATTTAGTCGACCTCCTTAATGCAAATAATCATAGTGCCATGTATCCATCATGTATGCATAGAACCCAATATATATATATATATATCATTACTACATGTGTGCACAACCATTCACGTAAATGCAACATCCATATGATACACACATTCAATGTACATTCATAGTACTAAATACATCCATTTATATGCAATATGCAATATGAAAGTGACTGAGCCGATCTAGTGCCTAAATTGTGTGTATATGCAACCACTATAAACACTTGCATCCACATGCATCCACCATACATAACATGTCTCAAACACATGTTTCAACCATAGGACTACCCTATCTAAAGGTCAAAGATACTAAGGAGAGGACATACCAAAGACAGAACAAGTACAAGCTAAGCGATAAAGGAGAAATTAAAAGACATACCCTCGAAAAGAAAAGGGTACAATGAACACATCTTCTCTTCTGTCTCCCAAGTAGCGTCGCTCTCATCATCTCCCCATTGCACTTTAACTAGCTTGACCTCTCGATTCCTCAACTTCTTATTCTCTGACCCAAGAATGCACGTAGGAGCTCGTCAAATCGTCGCATTACGCTCTATCGCCACCTCTCTAAGCAAGCTCGGCTGTACCACTTCCGCGGTCTCATGCAAGCACTTCCTCAAATGTGATACATGGAATATGTCGTGTACACCACTAAGTCTCTCGGGCAACTCCACTCTATACGCCATCTGTCCAATCCTCTTCTTAATAGGAAACGGCCCTACGAACCTTAGTGCTGTACACCCCACTTCCACTAATGTCACTCACAAAGGGAATGCATTAATTTCCATGGAGCATTTTAAGTGAATATAGAACAGAAAATCACAACAAGACATATATAAAGCAGTACTTGAAAATTTAAAACTTTATTTCATTGCAGCGGAAAACACGTATGTTTGATTACATCATCAAAACCATAGACCAAAGTCAAGTACATCATATCCATCTTGATAAAACAAAGTACATAAACTGAAAGACATAATCCCCAACAATAGAATAGCCATAAATAAAGAGAAGCTGAACTTTACTTCAGCGATCCAAGCAATCTTCTAAAATCAGTCCAAAATCAAGCTCCACTGGTGCTAGGTCCAATCTGAGCACCTAGGGGGGGGGGAAGGAAAGGGATGGAAAAAGGGGGTCAGACATAAAGTCTGGCGAGTGCGATAATTCTAACAATATAATTAACAAAGTAACTAGGCTAAGGCATAAGTTGGAAAATAAGGAAATGATCATGAACCGTTGAGTATGACAGGATAAACAAGGAACAAGATGAACAACGATATCGTTAAAGCGGCCCTAACCCACTAAGATAAATTTACTAAACTACACCAACACTATGGATAATTGCTATACTGCACCGCCACTAGTATACTGCACCACCACTAGTCACCCTAAGGTTGATCCCGCCTATAGACTTAATAATGATATTGGTAGTTTCGTGCACCCCTAGTGTGACGGCCTGGAATTTCGCTCGATCTGAATCAGTCGTTAAACCGATCTAGACCGTTCGAAACCCCTGAACGTTGAGAACAGGACAAATCAGAACACAAATAGAAGAACATTTCATTGTATATTACAACAGTTCCATCAGATACAAGAATATACAGAGTATAAATGAATAAATTACATTCGATAAATATCAGAGATTACAATAAATTACATAGCAGCGGAAAAATAATACAAAGCACAACTGAAGGTGATATACGGATACAGAGCTTTCCGGATATCATTCCAGCTGTAAACCGGGATCCTGTGAATATAAATCTGCAAAACCAAAACTACTAGCTGCCCGCGTCAAAATAGGGGCACCCAGAGTTTAGGTTAAAACAATAAACTCCAGGTCAGTCATGTGACTGGTGTGAGAACTAAAAACAGTTATTTGAAACTTTACTTTAAAAGAGAGTGATTCAAGGGACCACGCCGTATAACACGGAACGGGTTTCCTCCCAAGAACACCAATGCATATTGAATAACCAACGCAATGCTTTTTCGAAAAATGAAGCTGTTATAAGACCCAGGTCCCATCACACAATGCAACGCAAGCCGGAGGATAGGGTTTTACCTTATAACAGCCAAACATGCTTGATACGTTTTAAACAAATCATTTGATACTATAATAAGTGTATAGTGTCAAAACAATTTCAATCATAAATATAAATCATAGACGGCATGAGTGCCCCATCCCACTATGTCGCCATACTAGGCTCTACAAATAAAGCCGAAATACACGTATTGGAAATTGGATTTCCGTCATGAGTCGAGGCAAGGGGCAAGCTCCTCTCCGCGTTCGAGACACTCTAGCAAATGCCTCAGAACTACGCACACTGGGTAACCCTTGGATCGGTTGGGCCGGTCCTCACTTACGTTAGAGGATTAATTATGCCTGAACACACGTTTCCCGGTCCTTACAGACCTATAATCGAGGCGCCTCATCCAACAACCACAAAGGTGAAAAGTATATATATGTCAGGGCCGGTAAGTCACTGACACCACCAAAGCTAGAAAGAAACGTCGTGTTCTCCCAACGGCCCGTATCCCGTTTTTAACTCATACCGAGGTGTGAGGCTCGCGAATTCACGCTATACACAAAGCTATGCCACAAAGGCCATGCTTTGATCATCAACCACAAGAATTTGCTTTTCAACAGAAGCCTTGATCATTGCATCTTAGCGTGCCACACAGGCAATTCGTGCCATGCGACTGATGTCCATCGATATACAACCTCTGAGCTCGTACGTCTCAGAGAAGGGCGTTAAGCAAAAGAATAAATTCTCCGCCGCCAAACAGATGTATATTTAATAGAAATCAATCAACACAGAATAAAATCCAATGTCAGACACACAATCCATTTACAAGTCCGTTCTGGGTCTGAACGAAACCAGAGGCACTTTCCTCGCATATCCATCCATCTCCAAGTACGTCTGGACGACCACCAACTATTTCCATCCTCTTGGGTGTACAACCCAATCAGGATCGTCAGTAATAATCCAAACGACGTGAAGACTTTCGGTCTTCAACCACCGTCTTTATCTTCGACATATCGTCGAATCGGTTATTCAGAATGGCTGTAAACCCGGACTTTCCGAACAACCCGCGTATATTAAAACAAATGCTACACAATCACAACATATGCCTCATTCCAATTCATTAGTCACTAACCGCAAATTAGCAAGAGAACAATTTCCTAAACATTAACCCCGAAGGCCGAAACCAACATCAGATCAATACCCAGGAAACCATTCTTCTTAGCCAACTTACAGCTAATTTCTAAATTCCACATTCTTAGGGAAAGATTCCCATTAATTTTATCCAAGATAAATTCTTTAAAATTTATCCTGTAATCTTCCTTTGGATGTCATTTAAAACCAAATTATAGTTTTTCCAACTAGTCGAGATTAGCGAACTGTAACGAAGTAGTTATTTATTTTATTTCTCAATCCCAACCTATTCATCCCATGAAGCAAAACTGGTAATACTCCATATCTAACACCGTGGTGTTATCGGTAAAATTAATTACCATTTCACGTACAAATCTAATTAAAGATTTAACTATCGCTTTGGAGCAAAACTGGCGATACTCCATTCTCGCTCATTTCTAAATTTGATAATTTAGATTATAGATTCACATTTCAATCTAGTTACAGATTCATTAAAACTCCTTTTTCTGGGTTAAAGAACTAGGTGTTATTTAAAACACAGTTCACGACAAACCCATTTCAAATCCAATCAAATATATTAGAAATCCTGATTATTTAAAACCCCTTTTTAAATCTAATTCATTTATTTAAAAATAATCGGGTTTTAAATTTAGTTCAAAACTAGTTCATTTCGATAAAAACCCATTTTTATCTTTTCAAATATGGAGTTTTTCATCCCAAATTTCCCCAAATCATTTCTTATGATTTTACACAAATTATTGATATTTTTAATAATTTTATCAAGGCCCGTACAGTCGATTTCCATCAACGGCCATCGAACTGCACATACAGCGACCTTTTTCGAATTTGATTTGGAGGTATCTCCAAATCCAACCGTTAGATTTTGAATTTCTAATATTCTTTAGAAAGCTCTTTTCGATACGAACCCAACGGTTCCGGTTTTAGGAGAATCCGACGGTCGGATCTCCCGTAATGTCCGTTTGAAATAAATGGTCGAAATTTACGAACTGCCGCGGCGCGGCGTGTTCTATTCAGACCATTATATTATATATATAATATATATAATATATATTTCGTCGATTTCTATTTAAAACGAATTATATAATTAGTTTTAAATCTGTTTCAAAAGCAATTTCAACTTCCATTTCATTTCAAATCAAAATAGAATTCTTCTTATAAATTCGTTTTAAAATTCATTTCTATTCAATTCAAATTTCAATTAAATTTGAATTCATTTCAATTCGCTTTCAATTCAATTTGACTTCGTTTTCAATTCAATTCAATTCAAATTGGTTTTCTACTCGATTCAAAATCATTTTCTATTCAAATCAAATTCGTTTCGTTTTCTATTTGAATCAAATTCGTTATATATTCAATTGAAATCAAAATGGTTTTCTATTTCATTCAATTCGAAATCGTTTTATATTCAATTCAAATCGAAATCGTTATATATTCAATTCATTTCGAAATCGTTATATATTCAATTCATTTCGAAATCGTTATATATTCAATTCATTTCGAAATCGTTATATATTCAATTCATTTCGAAATCGTTATGTATTCAATTCATTTCGAAATCGTTATGTATTCAATTCATTTCGAAATCGTTATATATTCAATTCATTTCGAAATCGTTATATATTCAATTCATTTCGAAATCGTTATATATTCAATTCATTTCGAAATCGTTATAAATATCGTTCGCGTCAAAATGGCGCATCACTATTCAACCCGGCTTTATATATTCTATTTCAAATATTTCTTTTTGTCAACACACGACTAATCTCAACGAATGAATACCGTCCATGTGTGACTATTTTTGTTAAAATACTTCGTTCAACACATGACTAATCTCAACGAATGAGTACAGTCAACACATGAACCTTTATTTTATATTGATAAAGATGTAAATTTTATTATTAAAATATTCGTTCAACACATGACTAATCTCAACGGATGAGTACAGTCAACACATGAACCTTTATTTTATATTGATAAAGATGTAAATTTTATTATTAAAATATTCGTTCAACACATGACTAATCTCAACGGATGAGTACAGTCAACACATGAACCTTTATTTTATATTGATAAAGATGTAAATTTTATTATTAAAATATTCGTTCAACACATGACTAATCTCAACGGATGAGTATAGTCAACACATGAACCTTTATTTTATATATTCTTTATTTTCTAAATTGGAATGAGGCCCAATCAATTACCATATAAAGTTAATTATATGGATTTTCATACAACACATGTATATAATAGCATTGAAAAATAATCAAACATCAACCAAAGTGCACTACACTGTATAAGCATCAAATATAGATATCTAACGCTTATAACAGCCTGTCAATCAATCGATCGACATATTTAATCAATCAGGATGAGTGAACTTCAAATTTCATCCCAACACCCGTGTGGGGTTTCAAACAATCAAACACAGATTTTTATTTGTGCAGTTGGGCGATGTGTAAAATTTATCGACCCAATCAATGTCAGTCAAATCAGTGTACATAAACAAACCGTCTGGTTTGTAAATGAATATTTTATTTATTCACATTCCCTATATTCATCTTCACGTTAAAAATTATATTTTTAGCGATAAAACATTTTATTCAACCTATGAATATTCTATTCGGTTCATTTATTTAATAAAATGATATTTTTATTTTTCTAAAACATTTTAGAAAATTTCGGCGGCATAACGGCACGATACTAGAAATGGGACAAGGCCTAGCCTTATCCCCGGTCTAGTGAAGGCCCACGCCATTCACACATCAATCAAATCAATTTCATTTCACCAAACAATTCAATTCAAACCAAAAGAACTAACCAACTACACATCCAAACAATTAAACAAACAAGCCATCCATGGTCTGTGGATGACGGGTGTCGGGTGCTACTAAACACCATCTACATCCTAGTATATATATATATATATAACTAGAAAAAGAATTTTATAGTGAGAAGTTCTCACAGAAAGCTATCCAATCACCTTGGCTCTTCTTTTAAAGAAATCTTCTTCATTCTCGCTTTTTATCATCTTCGTTGCCCGTAGTCACTACATATATAAAAATCACACATTTTTATATTTAGATGTCTTTAAAATAAAAATCACATTTTTATTTATTCACTTTCAATTTAAAAATCATATTTTTATAATCACTTCATACATTTAAAAATCGAATTTTTACTACGATGTTTTCTATATAAAGATCTGGTCTTTTCAAATATTTCGCCTTTTCTACTTTAAAGATTTCACCTTTTCTAATTTAAAGATTTCACCCTTTTCTAATTTAAAGATTTCACCTTTTCTAATTTAAAGATTTCACCTTTTCTAATTTAAAGATTTCCCCTTTTCTAATTTAAAGATTTCACCTTTTCTAATTTAAAGATTTCACCTTTTCTAATTTAAAGATTTCACCTTTTCTAATTTAAAGATTTCACCTTTCTCTTTTTAAAGTTTAAATCTTTTTCTATTTAAAATCTAAAAATAAAATCAGTTTAAAAAATCCTCTAATTATATAAAATAAAAATAAATAAATAAAAAAAACTTACAGAGGGGGAGGGGGGCGGTCATGCCTGCTGCTCGCGGTGGCTCGCAGGGGGGGCTCGACGTTGGGCGGCGGTGGCTAGGGCTGGAGGTGCGGCGGATTGGGTTTTGGGCGATAGGGGTTTTTGGGGTATTCGGGTTTCATGGCAGAGGAGGGAAGAAGAAGGCGGAGGATCGGAGGGGGGGGCTGGAGGTGGGTGGCTCCATCGCGGCGGCGACGGATCATCGGGGAGGGGCGGCGGCTCCTCCCCCGTCGCTCTCCTCTTTTTTTTTCTTTTTTCTTTTTCGTTTCTGTTGAATGAAAACGAGGGGGGGCCTATATATTTTAATTTTTAATTAATTTAATCGCAAAAAGTTGACCTTTACATACGACCTCTAAACGAGGCCCACCGCCTGTCGTCCATAGCATATTACCCCTATTCTGAACACAATGGGATATGTATCGTAGGTTGACTCGATCGTTACAATCAGTTTCTGTTGAATTTACATTTAAATCGCTATATTGAATTTTAAACGTACATTTCAAATTACCGGGGTCACATACTAACTAGAAAAATTCCAGAAAAATATTTTCTAGCTTCGTATTGACGATACGGTCCTAACAAAACTAGTTTCGTCGAATTCTGAGACCGTTTGAAAAATGGCCATTTTTCAGTCGATTAAAATCAACTGAAACTGGTCAAACGCGTTTTCCTTTGCCACGCTCACATATTGATTCGAAAAATTATGAAATTTGGAATCTAGCAATAACTTGACACTGCGGGCCCAACAAAACTGGTTTCGTCGGAATCCGAGGTCGTTTGCAAAATGTCCATTTTTAAGGGCCTGAATTCCATAGCGACTATTCAGAATTTTCAACTGGACATATCTTTTGATTCCCGCTATGAAATTTTGATTTTTCGGATTCGTTGGAAAGATATTCACAAATAGATTCCATTATTTTTGGTTTCACTAAAATCCGGATTGTTTTGCACCCGGTACGTTCAATTGAAGTTTGAAATCGAATTATCGAACTACCGCGCCATTTTCAATTCCTTTTATAATTATAAATAATTATTTATATTCTAACGACGACGTATATAATATATACGTCGAATTATATTCTAAATAAATTTCTCGTCTATTTTATTTAAAATAATGTATTTTAAATATTCAAAATTCGCTAAAATTGCCAAAATAAAAATTTTAAACTGGCCCAGATTTTCGGGTTATTACAATCTCCCCCACTTAAAACTTTTCGTCCCCGAAAAGGAACAAAGTCGAAAGTGGTTTGATTAATAAGCTCTACACTCGATCTGGCTTCCATTCTCTAACTTTTCAGTTTCTGAGAATTTTCAAAATTTCAAAAATTTGGCTAACACCCTAAATTTTTGAAAAATTTCGCCATAACCTCCCTTGCACCGGGAGCATCGGGGAATTTCAAATAGCTTCCCCGGTCCTTCTAATCTCAAAAAGAAAAAGAAAAAGCCAAGCGGCTAGCCAATAGGCTCATAAAATCATCATCACCCAAACAAAACTGTAAATTATGTAATAAACATGTACCTATTTGTCGGGCAAACAAATTTTATTCTCTGCTCTAGCCTCCTTGCTATGACCTGTTCAAGGTAAGTATATGTATATGCAAGCAAATGCGACCAATTTTCAATACAAATCAATATTCGGTTCAATTAGGCTAAATAGTTCAAAATTAGCAAACAAATAAACAACCAACACAAACATCAATCAATTAGTGAATTAGAGTTTCAAATTCATAAATTTGATACATATATAAAAATCATGTTTTTGATGCCAATTCACAACAATTTGTTCTAGCTATATAAGTTTTGGTTCTCACACCGGTCTAATGGAAATATATAGAAATCACACCTTCGTTACTCGAACATGAATACTAATGACAACTAGTCAATCATCAGAATCATCTTCGGGCCACTAGAGTATGATTCTATATCTATCCAGTATATTAAAACTTCGAATATACATTCATGACGCGTATATACAAAACCTTTATATATTGGATTGTCCATATTCAAAATAAATAAATAATCAAATACGTTTAAAATAATTTAAATTTTCAAAACAAAAATTGTTTTCATTGGAAAAATATACTCTTCACACTCGTTCTAGGATACTACTGATCCTATCTCTAACGAGTCATTCTAATTGGATATTACTAATCCAATATCTGATGAATTCTTTCGCATGGTTCTAATGTGCCTTGTTCTCGAGCTCTGTAAACCAAAGCTCTGATACCAAATGTGACGGCCTGGAATTTCGCTCGATCCGAATCAGTCATTAAACCGATCTAGACCGTTCGAAACCCCTGAACGTTGAGGACAGGACAAATCAGAACACAAACAGAAGAACATTTCATTGTATATTACAACAGTTCCATCAGATACAAGAATATACAGAGTACAAATGAATAAATTACATTCGATAAATATCAGAGATTACAATAAATTACATAGCAGCGGAAAAATAATACAAAGCACAACTGAAGGTGATATACGGATACAGAGCTTTCCGGATATCATTCCAGCTGTAAACCGGGATCTTGTGAATATAAATCTGCAAAACCAAAACTACTAGCTGCCCGCGTCAAAATAGGGGCACCCAGAGTTTAGGTTTAAACAATAAACTCCAGGTCAGTCATGTGACTGGTGTGAGAACTAAAACAGTTATTTAAAACTTTACTTTAAAAGAGAGTGATTCAAGGGACCACGCCGTATAACACGGAACGGGTTTCCTCCCAAGAACACCAGTGCATATAGAATAACCAACGCAATGCTTTTTCGAAAAATGAAGCTGTTATAAGACCCAGGTCCCATCACACAATGCAACGCAAGCCGGAGGATAGGGTTTTACCTTATAACAGCCAAACATGCTTGATACGTTTTAAACAAATCATTTGATACTATAATAAGTGTATAGTGTCTAAACAATTTCAATCATAAATATAAATCATAGACGGCATGAGTGCCCCATCCCACTATGTCGCCATACTAGGCTCTACAAATAAAGCCGAAATACACGTATTGGAAATTGGATTTCCGTCATGAGTCGAGGCAAGGGGCAAGCTCCTCTCCGCGTTCGAGACACTCTAGCAAATGCCTCAGGACTACGCACACTGGGTAACCCTTGAATCGGTTGGGCCGGTCCTCACTTACGTTAGAGGATTAATTATGCCTGAACACACGTTTCCCGGTCCTTACAGACCTATAATCGAGGCGCCTCATCCAACAACCACAAAGGTGAAAAGTATATATATGTCAGGGCTGGTAAGTCACTGACACCACCAAAGCTAGAAAGAAACGTCGTGTTCTCCCAACGGCCCGTATCCCGTTTTTAACTCATACCGAGGTGTGAGGCTCGCGAATTCACGCTATACACAAAGCTACGCCACAAAGGCCATGCTTTGATCATCAACCACAAGACTTTGCTTTTCAACAGAAGCCTTGATCATTGCATCTTAGCGTGCCACACAGGCAATTCGTGCCATGCAACTGATGTCCATCGATATACAACCTCTGAGCTCGTACGTCTCAGAGAAGGGCGTTAAGCAAAAGAATAAATTCTCCGCCGCCAAACAGATGTATATTTAATAGAAATCAATCAACACAGAATAAAATCCAATGTCAGACACACAATCCATTTACAAGTCCGTTCTGGGTCTGAACGAAACAGGAGGCACTTTCCTCGCATATCCATCCATCTCTAAGTACGTCTGGACGACCACCAACTATTTCCATCATCTTGGGTGTACAGCCCAATCAGGATCGTCAGTAATAATCCAAACGATGTGAATAGTTTCGGTCTTCAACCACCGTCTTTATCTTCGACATATCGTCGAATCGGTTATTCAAAATGGGTGTAAACCCGGACTTTCCGAACAACCCGCGTATATTAAAACAAATGCTACACAATCACAACATACGCATCATTCCAATTCATTAGTCACTAACCGCAAATTAGCAAGAGAACAATTTCCTAAACATTAACCCCGAAGGCCGAAACCAACATCAGATCAATACCCAGGAAACCATTCTTCTTAGCCAACCTACAGCTAGTTTCTAAATTCCACATTCTTAGGGAAAGATTCCCATTAATTTTATCCAAGATAAATTTTTTAAAATTTATCCTGTAATCTTCCTTTGGATGTCATTTAAAACCAAATTATAGTTTTTCCAACTAGTCGAGATTAGCGAACTGTAACGAAGTAGTTATTTATTTTATTTCCCAATCCCAACCTATTCATCCCATGAAGCAAAACTGGTAATACTCCATATCTAACACCGTGGTGTTATCGGTAAAATTAATTACCATTTCACGTTCAAATCTAATTAAAGATTTAACTATCGCTTTGGAGCAAAACTGGCGATACTCCATTCTCGCTCATTTCTAAATTTGATAATTTAGATTATAGATTCACATTTCAATCTAGTTACAGATTCATTAAAACTCCTTTTTCTGGGTTAAAGAACTAGGTGTTATTTAAAACACAGTTCACGACAAACCCATTTCAAATCCAATCAAATATATTAGAAATCCTGATTATTTAAAACCCCTTTTTAAATCTAATTCATTTATTTAAAAATAATCGGGTTTTAAATTTAGTTCAAAACTAGTTCATTTCGATAAAAACCCATTTTTTTTCTTTTCAAATATGGAGTTTTTCATCCCAAATTTCCCCAAATCATTTCTTATGATTTTACACAAATTATTGATATTTTTAATAATTTTATCAAGGCCCGTACAGTCGATTTCCATCAACGGCCATCGAACTGCACTTACAGCGACCTTTTTCGAATTTGATTTGGAGGTATCTCCAAATCCTACTGTTAGATTTTGAATTTCTAATATTCTTTAGAAAGCTCTTTTCGATACGAACCCAACGGTTCCGGTTTTAGGAGAATCCAACGGTCGGATCTCCCGTAATGTCCGTTTGAAATAAATGGTCGAAATTTACGAACTGCCGCGGCGCGTTCTATTCAGGCCATTATATTATATATATAATATATATAATATATATTTCGTCGATTTCTATTTTAAACGAATTATATAATTAGTTTTAAATCCGTTTCAAAAGCAATTTCAACTTCCATTTCATTTCAAATCAAAATTGAATTCTTCTTATAAATTCGTTTTAAAATTCATTTCTATTCAATTCAAATTTCAATTAAATTTGAATTCATTTCAATTCGCTTTCAATTCAATTTGACTTCGTTTTCAATTCAATTCAATTCAAATTGGTTTTCTACTTGATTCAAAATCATTTTCTATTCAAATCAAATTCGTTTCGTTTTCTATTTGAATCAAATTCGTTATATATTCAATTGAAATCAAAATGGTTTTCTATTTCATTCAATTCGAAATCGTTTTATATTCAATTCAAATCGAAATCGTTATATATTCAACTCATTTCGAAATCGTTATATATTCAATTCATTTCGAAATCGTTATATATTCATTTCATTTCGAAATCGTTATATATTCAATTCATTTCGAAATCGTTATATATTCAATTCATTTCGAAATCGTTATAAATATCGTTCGCGTCAAAATGGCGCATCACTATTCAACCCGGCTTTATATATTCTATTTCAAATATTTCTTTTTGTCAACACACGACTAATCTCAACGAATGAGTACCGTCCATGTGTGACTATTTTTGTTAAAATACTTCGTTCAACACATGACTAATCTCAACGGATGAGTACAGTCAACACATGAACCTTTATTTTATATTGATAAAGATGTAAATTTTATTATTAAAATATTCGTTCAACACATGACTAATCTCAACGGATGAGTACAGTCAACACATGAACCTTTATTTTATATTGATAAAGATGTAAATTTTATTATTAAAATATTCGTTCAACACATGACTAATCTCAACGGATGAGTACAGTCAACACATGAACCTTTATTTTATATTGATAAAGATGTAAATTTTATTATTAAAATATTCGTTCAACACATGACTAATCTCAACGGATGAGTACAGTCAACACATGAACCTTTATTTTATATATTCTTTATTTTCAAAATTGGAATGAGGCCCAATCAATTACCATATAAAGTTAATTATATGGATTTTCATACAACACATGTATATAATAGCATTAAAAAATAATCAAACATCAACCAAAGTGCACTACACTGTATAAGCATCAAATATAGATATCTAACGCTTATAACAGCCTGTCAATCAATCGATCGACATATTTAATCAATCAAGATGAGTGAACTTCAAATTTCATCCCAACACCCGTGTGGGGTTTCAAACAATCAAACACAGATTTTTATTTGTGCAGTTGGGCGATGTGTAAAATTTATCGACCCAATCAATGTCAGTCAAATCAGTGTACATAAACAAACCGTCCGGTTTGTAAATGAATATTTTATTTATTCACATTCCCTATATTCATCTTCACGTTAAAAATTATATTTTTAACGATAAAACATTTTATTCAACCTATGAATATTCTATTCGGTTCATTTATTCAATAAAATGATATTTTTATTTTTCTAAAATATTTTAGAAAATTTCGGCGGTATAACGGCACGATACTAGAAACGGGACAAGGCCTAGCCTTATCCCCGGTCTAGTGAAGGCCCACGCCATTCACACATCAATCAAATCAATTTCATTTCACCAAACAATTCAATTCAAACCAAAAGAACTAACCAACTACACATCCAAACAATTAAACAAACAAGCCATCCATGGTCTGTGGATGACGGGTGTCGGGTGCTACTAAACACCGTCTACATCCTAGTATATATATATATATAACTAGAAAAAGAATTTTAGAGTAAGAAGTTCTCACAGAAAGCTATCCAATCACCTTGACTCTTCTTTTAAAGAAATCTTCTTCATTCTCGCCTTTTTATCATCTTCGTTGCCCGTAGTCACTACATATATAAAAATCACACATTTTTATATTTAGATGTCTTTAAAATAAAAATCACATTTTTATTTATTCACTTTCAATTTAAAAATCATATTTTTATAATCACTTCATACATTTAAAAATCGAATTTTTACTACGATGTTTTCTATATAAAGATCTCGCCTTTTCAAATATTTCGCCTTTTCTACTTTAAAGATTTCACCTTTTCTAATTTAAAGATTTCACCCTTTTCTAATTTAAAGATTTCACCTTTTCTAATTTAAAGATTTCACCTTTTCTAATGTAAAGATTTCACCTTTTCTAATTTAAATATTTCCCCTTTTCTAATTTAAAGATTTCACCTTTTCTAATTTAAAGATTTCACCTTTTCTAATTTAAAGATTTCACCTTTTCTAATTTAAAGATTTCACCTTTCTCTTTTTAAAGTTTAAATCTTTTTCTATTTAAAATCTAAAAATAAAATCAGTTTAAAAAATCCTCTAATTATATAAAATAAAAATAAATAAATAAATAAAACTTACAGAGGGGGGGGCTGTCATGCCTGCTGCTCGCGGTGGCTCGTAGGGGGGGGCTCGACGTTGGGCGGCGGTGGCTAGGGCTGGAGGTGCGGCGGATTGGGTTTTGGGCGATAGGGGTTTTGGGGGTATTCGGGTTTCGTGGCAGAGGAGGGAAGAAGAAGGCGGAGGATCGGAGGGGGGGGCTGGACGTGGGTGGCTCCATCGCGGCGGCGACGGATCATCGGGGAGGGGCGGCGGCTCCTCCCCCGTCGCTCTCCTCTTTTTTTTTTTTTCGTTTCTGTTGAATGAAAACGAGGGGGGGCCTATATATTTTAATTTTTAATTAATTTAATTAATTTAATCGCAAAAAGTTGACCTTTACATACGACCTCTAAACGAGGCCCACCGCCTGTCGTCCATAGCATATTACCCCTATTCCGAACACAATGGGATATGTATCGTAGGTTGACTCGATCGTTACAATCAGTTTCTGTTGAATTTACATTTAAATCGCTATATTGAATTTTAAACGTACATTTCAAATTACCGGGGTCACATACTAACTAGAAAAATTCCAGAAAAATATTTTCTAGCTTCGTATTGACGATACGGTCCTAACAAAACTAGTTTCGTCGAATTCTGAGACCGTTTGAAAAATGGCCATTTTTCAGTCGATTAAAATCAACTGAAACTGGTCAAACGCGTTTTCCTTTGCCACGCTCACATATTGATTCGAAAAATTATGAAATTTGGAATCTAGCAATAACTTGACACTGCGGGCCCAACAAAACTGGTTTCGTAGGAATCCGAGGTCGTTTGCAAAATGTCCATTTTTAAGGGCCTGAATTCCATAGCGACTATTCAGAATTTTCAACTGGACATATCTTTTGATTCCCGCTATGAAATTTTGATTTTTCGGATTCGTTGGAAAGATATTCACAAATAGATTCCATTATTTTTGGTTTCACTAAAATCCGGATTGTTTTGCACCCGATACATTCAATTGAAGTTTGAAATCGAATTATCGAACTACCGCGCCATTTTCAATTCCTTTTATAATTATAAATAATTATTTATATTCTAACGACGACGTATACAATATATACGTCGAATTATATTCTAAATAAATTTCTCGTCTATTTTATTTAAAATAATGTATTTTAAATATTCAAAATTCGCTAAAATTGCCAAAATAAAAATTTTAAACTGGCCCAGATTTTCGGGTTATTACACCCCTAGCTACCTTCATAGGTGCTTTCTGCCCCTATCTCCACTAGGTGTACCCACTACCCCCAAGCGATCGGCTCCCTAACTCGTAGATACCCGTGCTGGCCCCATAGTGGGGTGTATAACTCCCCAGAGTGGCAACCCGATACCACCAAGAATGCACGGCTTATACCTACACGATGCAACAACGTCTTACCTACCAGCCCGGGTCCACACACGCATATGAACCCGTTGGACTTGCGTTGCCACCGCTAACCCGGTTTGGCCTCTTACAGTCAAGCCCAGTATGCGTGTCCCGTCCTCGACTTGGGTCGAGCCCACAAAGATACGTATGGGTTACTGGTTGAAACGGGCCCCCATTACTTGACACAAGCTATCCACGTAAGCTTGGTCGCCTCTAGTACATCCCACTTAACCCACTTCTTGTTCATGTTTCAATTACATGTTTCATATTTTGGTTAAGTTTTTCTAATCGTATTTCCAAATGCCACCCAAGGCACCCACTCAACCCCCTCATGTCCCACTACATGCTTATCTGGTTAAGTGTTTCTTAATTCATTAAGACCGTAACCTCATAAAGACCTCTCACATTAGACTGGCATTTGTGGCAGGTGGATTTGCCGGGCGGGTCCGGGCAGTCTTACACCACAAAAGAGCCTAACCTCGTGTCTTTACAATTGTTACGTATTTAGTTTGTGCCTAAGACCTCTCACATTAGACTGACATTTGTGGCAGCTGGATTTGCCGGGCGGGTCCGGGCAGTCTTACACCACAAAAGAGTCTATCCTCGTGTCGTAGACGATTAATTACTCCTAATTAATCATCCCCCATTTTGAATTACTTTCCCTATTCAAATTATTAATCAATTCCAAATTTAGCGATGTCCAGAATTGACTCAATTATGTCCATCCATTTATGGTATGTAAAATCATACAAATTTCGCCACAATTTTATCTTATGCCTTCCAAGTCAATTATGCTAATTAAATATTTTTAATATTATTCCCTTTTTCCCCACGTAGTACGTTGGTTCGTTTAACGTGAAATATACGTTAGACTCGAATAGTCTAACTCACGAAATAAAAGAAAACATCACAACATATACATATAGTCAAGACATAGATCTAACATAGGGGTGAACTTGCATATGTGAATGATGTTCTACATCTAAAACTTGCATAGGCCAAAATTACAACTTTCATAACAACATATGTCATGGTTCCAAATTTTTAAGGTGTGAACTTGATGAGAAAATGGCCACAAACTTGCATAAACATCATGTATAACATAGATCCAAAGCTAAAGGTGTGAACTTGATGAAATAATGGCCACAAACTTGCATAAACAACATATGCCATAAGCCTATATCTAAAGGGGCTAAACTTGCATAGTTAATAACATAGCATGATTCATGTCCAACTCAAAAATCCACATATGTGATTTATACATAGCAACAATGGTGTGAACTAACATGTAAAGTATCATGTCATAGCCTAATCTTTCAATTTAATTCTCACATAAACTAGGTGCCATAATCATACATGGTCACATGTAATTCTACCCAACATGTATATGATTCATGTTTGAATCCAAAATCTAAACTTGCCTACAAATGATTTATCATATGAATCGATATAACGAACTATCATAAGAAACATAATGATTTGATTGTATATAAAATTCACAACATGGATGATAGCACATAACTTTACATCATAAATGATAGCATCATAATATCATAGAAATTTCAACACAATTCTACAACATAATTACAACATACAATCAACAATTCATATCATATCCAAATTATCCGCATTATAACTCAATCCAATTCATTTATTAACTATTTTGCTAAAACTAACGAACTCACTACTCTAACGCGGTCTTGAGTTCTGAATTCTGATTTCTGGAGTTGAATTAGCGCTCCTTTGATGAAGATTCGCTATTTGAGTTGAGTAGTTCTGATATGATTTGATGTTCTTCATCTTAATTTTGGTGGCGGCTACTCTACGGTTCAAGACGACAGCATGACGGCCCTAGTTTCAATTTTAATTCTGATTTAGGGTTTGAGTCTACGGGTCTTTTTATAGAGTTTTGATTTAATTATAGCCATCAGATGATCTTAGGGTTAATCGAAACCTTTCAGTCATGATAGGGTGATTAGTCAGCCCTAATGACTCAGCAAAGAGTCAGAAAGGACTCAACAATGGGTCAGACTAAACCAGAAGGCTATGCAGGTTTTTCCTCGGCCTGGCCGCACTTGGGAAGTGCACCAAGCCAAAAATGCACTGGCGCACTTCCCAAGTGCGCCAGTATACTTTTTTTCTTCTTTTGCCACCTTACTTCGTTCGTTCATAATTCCTTCACCCGGTACTCGTTTCCCGCAAACTCGGACTCTATTTCAACCAGAATTCCGAGACGAACACAATGGCGCAACCCCATTCCTTTAATTCTCACGTATGAGATTAATTATTCTTTATTTTAGTTAATTCGATTATTAAAAAATCCGGGGTGTTACATTCTCCCCTCCTTAAAGGATTTCGCCCCCGAAATCTCCAAGTTAAGGAGAATGCTTATCCTACCATCCAAACAACCATCTACTCAACCATCAAACACGGGCATCCATTGTACTTATAAAATTTCTAATGCTGTATGAACATATGCAAGAAGTGTGTGTATATGTTACTTATCTAATGCAAAATCAGGCGGTCTACTGATTCAGTTCACCTCCTTAATTCAAACCATGATAGTGCCATGCGTCCATTATGTATGCGAAAGAACCTTATCGATACAGATTATTTGTACATGTGTGCACAACCATTTACCAAAATGCAACATCCATATGATGGTACAACCATTATGCATCCACTACTTAAATATGTACATACATTTATATGCAATATGCGATATGAAGTGACTGAGCCGATCTAGTGCCTAAAGTGTGTGTATATGCATCCACGAGCAATCACTAGCAAACACTTGCGTCCACATGCATACATCATACATAACATGTCTCAAACACATGTTTCATCCTTAGGACTATCATATCTAAAGGTCAAAGATACTAACGAGAGGACGTACTAAAGATAAGATAAGTACAAGGTAAGCGATAAAGGAGAAATTTAAAAGACATGCCCTCGAAAAGAAAAGGGTATAATGAACGTATCTTTGCTTCTATCTCCCAAGTAGCGTCGCTCTCATCATCTCCCCATTGCACTTTGACTAGTTCGACCTCTCGATTCCTCAACTTCTTAATCTCCGACCCAAGAATGCACGTAGGAGCTCGTCGAATCGTCGCATCACGCTCGATCTCCACCTCTCTAAGCAAGCTCGGCTCTACCACTTCCGCTGTCTCGTGCAAGCACTTCCTCAAATGTGATACATGGAATACGTCGTGTACACCATTAAGCCTCTCGGGCAACTCCACTCTATACGCCATCTGCCCAATCCTTTCCTTAATAGGAAACGGCCCTACGAACCTTGGTGCTAACTTCCCAATGGACCCAAAGCGAACGACGTTCCGTAATGGAGACACTTTGACAAAGACCATGTCCCCAACATCAAACTCAAGATCTGACCTCCTCTTATCCGCATAAGATTTCTGTCTATCTTGCGCCGTCTTCATCCTCCTTCGAATCAAATCGATCTTCTCCGAAGTCTCCCTAATCATATCGGGTCCAAGCAAGATTTTATCCGTAGATTCCCACCAACATGTAGGCAAACGACATGGCCATCCATAAAGATCTTCAAACGGTGCCATGCCAATGCTAGACTGAATGCTATTATTATATGCGAACTCTACCAACGGAAGATGTTCCTCCCATGTACCTCCGAAATCTAAGACACACAACCTCAATAAGTCCTCTAAAATACGATTCACCCTCTCGGTCTGGCCGTCCGTCTGAGGAAGATATGCGGTGCTCAAACATAACTGAGTCCCTACCGCCTCTTGCAAGCTTTTCCAAAATTCACTAGTGAAAATATGATCGCGGTTGCTCACTATGCTAGAAGGAACACCGGGCAGCCGAACTATTTCTCGAATGTATACGAAGGCTAATCATGGAGCAGTCCTCTTACTCTTCACGAGAATGAAATGGGCGCTCTTAGTAAGTCTGTCTACCACGACCCGAATCCCGTATTACCCTTCCTCGATCTCGGTAATCCGTCAATAAAGTCCATCGAGACGCTTTCCCACTTCCATTGTGGGACCTCCAATGGGTGTAGCAATCCACCGGGCTTCTTTTGCTCTGCTTTTAATTCTTGGCACACCAAGCATCTAGCGACATACTCGGCCACATCTTTCTTCATGCCGGCCCAAAAGTAAACTCATCTCATGTCCATGTACATCTTGTCCCCGCTGGGATGAATGGTCATCTTCGAATGATGGGCATCATCAAGAATGGTCTTCTTAAGATTCTCATCCCGTGGTACACAAAGTCTACCTTCCCTACGCAACCAACCCTTATCATCTAGGGTATACCTACGGAGATAGCTCGATGACTCCCCTACTTTGAGCTTTTCTACTAACTCAACCAACTGTGGGTCGTCTCGCTGTGCCTTGCTGATCCGTCTCAAAAGCGTAGGTCTGACCTCTAAGGATGCTAAGAACTCCATCCACCATAACATATCACCCTTCCCTAGAGACCACTTGCCCTATAATCCTCACTTCTTTCCTCCAAAATAGTATTTTGGGGAACTTAGCTTTAAGCTGGTGCACTTGTAGGGTCCCTAAGCTTTCCCTAAGATGTAGGGCATGCTCTTCTCTGCTTCTAGAGAAAACCAGGATATAATCCCATGCAAAATCGTCACAACTATCCATCTCTCACACAGACCATCCTAGTTGAACTCGACATCCCCCAAGTGCAAGCCCCAAAGGCCTAAACCAATATCAGACAAACACCCAAGGGATACCTCCTTCGAATTCAGACGACCTACGTGAGATGATACTAGTAAGATGGTCAATCAATTGAGCACTTGACTGACTCTGGCTGTCCTTGCCAGTATTGCTCCAAAACCACCGCTGATCACATAACTGGCTTTTCTTAATCTATTAAGCACATACGAAAACTCATTTCACGCCTCTGGTAAATCCCGCACTTTATCAAAGACGTCTCCATACTCACGGACCACACAAACAGATTCCTAATCATCGTTAGATGCGTCAGAAGATTCTAGGTAGCTAAGCATCACTGAACCCCTAGGGTCGCAAGAAATATGAGGGTCTTTCCACAACGAATCAATAGTCTAACTACCCTCCTTTCACAATCTAGGATGGCACCCCGCCTGGCTAGCCAATCCCCCCTAGAATCAAACTATAGCTCGTGAAACCAAGGACAAAGGCGTTGCATTCAAACTCAACGCCCAAGATAAACACTCTCAAATCCCGACAAATCATAGAAAGATGAGCCGAACCACCAATAGGATTTGAGACTACTAAGGGATCAGTAACTAGACTAGTATCAAGGTGCAGTGTTTCAACTAATGATGTAGAAATAAACGAATGCGATGCGCCAGAATCGAATAATGTACGGATAGGATGATCAAACAGAAAAACAAAACTTTCAACGGAAATTTCTCTACCTCGTACTTGCAGCGGTGGGACCTCGATAGCTTGAACTTGTCCCCTTGCCTGCTCCGGTGCCATAACAGCTTGCACCTGTCCTCCCGAGGTAGACCCTGCCCTCTGCCCTTTCTTTGGGCAGTCCTTGATAAGATGTCTCGCTTCGCCACAATGGAAAAAACCAGTCTTCTTTTTCTTCCTACAATCTTTTCTTAGATGGCCGGGTGTCCCACAATTAAAGCATTTCTTCTTCCCCTTAGCATTGTTGCCTTTTCCACCTTTCTTTTGATCCCCTTTCTTCTCGGGAGCCTTATTAGCATTGGCGCCCTTCTCCTCTTCATGCATGCGTGCCATGTCAACTAGCCTCTCAAAGGTGGCCCCCATGGGAATGTGGGTCATAGCTAACCCATGAAGCGGCTCGTTCAAACCCTTAACAAATCTTAAGGCCTTCTTTTCTGGAGTATTCACCAAGTCCATGCCAAATCACGTCAACTGGTTGAACTTGTTGACGTATTCTTTCACCGATAGATTCCCTTGCTTCAGTGACAAAAACCTTTCCATGTATAGATTCTCTTCAGCCCGTGAGAGAAACTTCTCCTCAAACCTCTACCTAAAATCTGGCCACGTGTCGACTGGACGTCCTCCATTAGTGACCTCCAACCAAAACGAGGCCTCATCCTTCATTAGCCACGCAGCTAGCTGGACCTTCCTTTCATCATTCACTTCAAAGATTCCAAACAATTCTTCCACCTCCTTCAACCAATTACGAGCTTCAACAAATGTCTCCGTCGCATGAAAAGGTTTTCCACCCATTACTATAATGTCCTTACATATCTTTGTGAAATTATCGACACGAGGAGGAGGAGGAGGGGGAGGAGGAGGAGGAGCATTTGTTGGACCTGCGGTGGCGGCCCTAGCCTCAAGATATTGACGAAACCAACCGGGCACATGAACACCCTCTAGTATCTCAGATGCTTCAGACATGCTGAAATGAAAAAGGAAAGATTCAATACAAAAGGGGCTGAAGGATAGATATATGGATCTTGGGGTTATGCTTTCTAAAATATACTTTTCTCTTGAAAATAATTTCCTTAAATCAAACTTTTGAATGTACTTCTTTATAAAAATTGTTTTGAAAAATAGTTTTTCAAAAATTCATATCTGTTCTGGTAACCTTCAGCTCTGATACCACGTGTAACACCCCACTTCCATTAATGTCACTCACAAAAGGAATGCATTAATTTCCATGGAGCATTTTAAGTGAATATAGAACAGAAAATCACAACAAGACAGATGTAAAGTAGTACTTGAAAATTTAAAACTTTATTTCATTGCAGCGGAAAACACATATGTTCGATTACATTATCAAAACCATATACCAAAGTCAAGTACATCATATCCGTCTTGATAAAACAAAGTACATAAACTGAAAGACATAATCCCCAACATTAGAATAGCCATAAATAAAGAGAAGATGAACTTTACTTCAGCGATCCAAGCAATCTTCTAAAATCAGTCCAAAATCAAGCTCCACTGGTTCTAGTTCCAATCTGAGCACCTTGGGTGGGGGGAGGAAAGGGATGGAAAAAGGGGGTCAGACATAAAGTCTGGCGAGTGCGATAATTCTAACAATATAATTAACAAAGTAACTAGGCTAAGGCATAAGTTGGAAAATGAGGAAATGATCATGATCCGTTGAGTATGACAGGATAAACAAGGAACAAGATGAACAACGATATCGTTAAAGCGCCCCTAACCCACTAAGATAAATTTACTAAACTACACCAACACTATGGATAATTGCTATACTGCACCACCACTATTATACTGCACCACCACTAGTCACCCTATGGTTGATCCCGCCTATAGACTTAATAATGATATTGGTAGTTTTGTGCACCCTTAGCTGCCTTCATAGGTGCCGTCTGCCCCTATCTCCACTAGGTGTACCCACTACCCCCAAGCGATCGGCTCCCTAACTCTTAGATACCCGTGTTGGGCCCACAGTGGGGTGTATCACTCCCCAGAGTGGCAACCCGATACCACCAAGAATGCATGGCTTATACCTACACGATGCAACAATGTCTTACCTACCATCCCGGGTCCACACACGCATATGAACCATTGGACTTGCGTTGCCATCGCTAACCCGGTTTGGCCTCTTACAGTCAAGCCCAGTATGCGTGTCCCGTCCTCGACTTGGGTCGAGCCCACAAAGATACGTATGGGTTACTGGTTGAAACGGGCCCCCATTACTTGATACAAGCTATCCACCTAAGCCTGGTCCCCTCTAGTACATCCCACTTAACCCACTTCTTGTTCATGTTTCAATTACATGTTTCATATTTTGGTCAAGTGTTTCTAATCGTATTTCCAAATGCCACCCAAGGCACCCGCTAGATTCCACATGCCACCCAAGGCACCCATTCAACCCCCTCATGTCCCACTACATGCTTATCTGGTTAAGTGTTTCTTAATTCATTAAGAACGTAACCTCATAAAGACCTCTCACATTAGACTGGCATTTGTGGCAGCTGGATTTGCCGGGCGGGTCCGGGCAATCTTACACCACAAAAGAGCCTAACCTCGTGCCTTTACAATTGTTACATATTTAGTTTGTGCCTAAGACCTCTCGTATTAGACTGACATTTGTGGCAACTGGATTTGTCGGGCGGGTCTGGGCAGTCTTACACCACAAAAGAGTCTAACCTCGTGTCCTAGACGATTTATTACTCCTAATTAATCATCCGCCAATTTGAATTACTTTTCCTATTCAAATTATCAATCAATTCCAAATTTAGCGATGTCCATAATTGACTCAATTATGTCCATCCATTTATGGTATGTAAAATCATACCAATTTCGCCACAATTTTATCTTATGCCTTTCAAGGCAATTATGCCAATTAAATATTTTTAATATTATTCCCTTTTTCCCCACGTAGTACGTTGGTTCGTTTAACGTGAAATATACGTTAGACTCGAATAGTCTAACTCATGAAATAAAAGAAAACATCACAACATATACATATAGTCAAGACATAGATCTAACATAGGGGTGAACTTGCGTATGTGAATGATGTTCTACATCTAAAACTTGCATAGGCCAAAATTACAACTTTCATAACAACATATGTCATGGTTCCTAATTTTTAAGGTGTGAACTTGATGAGAAAATGGCCACAAACTTGCATAAACATCATGTATAACATAGATCCAAATCTAAAGGTGTGAACTTGATGAAATAATGGCCACAAACTTGCATAAACAACATATGTCATAAGCCTATATCTAAAGGGGCTAAACTTGCATAGATAATAACATAACATGATTCATGTCCAACTCATAAATATATGCGATTTATACATAGCAACAATGGTGTGAACTAACATGTAAAGTATCATGTCATAACCTAATCTTTCAATTTAATTCTCACATAAACTAGGTGCCATAATCATATAAGGTCACATGTAATTCTACCCAACATGTATATGATTCGTGTTTGAATCCAAAATCTAAACTTGCCTACAAATGATTTATCATATGAATCGATATAACGAACTAGCATAAGAAACATAATGATTTGATTGTATATAAAATTCACAAGATGGATGATAACACATAACTTTACATCATAAATGATAGCATCATAATATCATAGAAATTTCAACACAATTCTACAACATAATTACAACATACAATCAACAATTCATATCATATCCAAATTATCCGCATTATAACTAAATCCAATTCATTTTTAACTATTTTGCTAAAACTATCGAACTCACTACTCAAACGCGGTCTTGAGTTCTGAGTTCTGATTTCTGGAGATGAATTAGCGCTCCTTTGATGAAGATTCGCTATTAGAGTTGAGTAGTTCTGATTAGATTTGTTGTTCTTCCTCTTAATTTTGGTGGCGGCTACTCTAGGGTACAAGTCGACAGCATGACGGCCATAGTTTCAATTTTAATTCTGATTTAGGGTTTGAGTGTATGGGTCTTTTCATAGAGTTTTGATTTAATTCTAGCCGTCAGATGATCTTAGGGTTAATCGAAACCATTCAGTCATGATAGGGTGATGAGTTAGCCCTAATGACTCAGCAAAGAGTCAGAAAGGACTAAAAAATGGGTCAGAACATGGGTCAGACTGAACCAGAAGGCTGTGCAGGTTTTTCCTCGGCCTAGGTGCACTTGGGAAGTGCACCAAGCCAAAAATGCACTGGCGCACTTCCCAAGTGTGCCAGTATACTTTTTTTTTCTTTTGCCACCTTACTTCATTCGTTCATAATTCCTTCACCCTGTACTCGTTTCCCGCAAACTCGGACTCTATTTCAACCGGAATTCCGAGACGAACCCAATGGCGCAACCCCATTCCTTTAATTCTCACGTCTGAGATTAATTATTCTTTATTTTAGTTAATTCGATTATTCAAAAATCCGGGGTGTTACAGGTGCTAACTTCTCAACGGACCCGAAGCGAACAACATTCTGTAATGGAGACACCTTGATAAAGACCATGTCCCCAATATCAAACTCAAGATCTGTCCTCCTCTTGTCCGCATACGATTTCTACCAATCTTGCGCCGTCTTCATCCTCCTTCGAATCAAATCAATCTTTTCCGAAGTCTTTCTGATCATATCGGGCCCAAGCAAGATCTTATCCGTAGATTCCCACCAACATGTAGGTGAACGACAAGGCCTTCCATAAAGAGCCTCGAAAGGTGCCATGCCAATGCTAGACTGAAAACTATTATTATACGCGAACTCCACCAAAGGAAGATGCTCCTCCTATGTAACTCCGAAGTCTAAAACACATAGCCTCAAAAGGTCCTCTAGAATACGATTCACCCTCTCGGTCTAGCCGTTCGTCTGAGGATGATATGCGGTGCTCGAACATAACTGAGTCCCTACCGCCTCTTGCAAGCTCTTCTGAAACTCGCTAGTAAAGATAGGATAGCGATCGCTCACTATGCTAGAAGGAACACCGTGCAAACGAACTATCTCTTGAATGTATACGGAGGCAAACCATGGAGCAGTCCTCTTACTCTTCACAGGAATGAAATGGGCGCTCTTAGTAAGTATGTCTACCACAACCCAAATCCTCGTATTACCCTTCCTCGATCTTAGTAACCCATCAACAAAGTCCATGGAGACACTCTCCCACTTCCATTGTGGGACCTCCAATGGGTGAAGCAACCCACCGGTCTTCTTTTGCTCTGCTTTTACTTGTTGGCACACCAAGCATCTAGCGACAAACTCGGCCATATCCCTCTTCATACCAGCCCAAAAGTAAACTCGTGTCATGTCCATGTACATCTTGTCCCCGCCGGGATGAATGGTCATCTTCGAACGATGTGCATCATCAAGAATGGTCTTCCTCAAGTTCTCGTATCGTGGTGCACAAAGTCTACCGTCCCTACGTAACCAACCCTTATCATCTAGGGTATACCTACTGAGATAGCTCGATGACTCCCCCCTTATGAGCTTCTCTACTAACTCAACCAACTATGGGTCATCTCGTTGTGCCTCACCAATCTATCCCAAAAGCATAGGTCTGACCTCTAAGGATGCTAGCAAACTGGGTATAAAGTCAATGGAAGGTTTAAAGTCAAACGTAGAGATGAACTCTAAGCTTCGCCGCTCAACAAACAACGGACTCAAGGACAACCTTTTCCTACATAAGGCGTCTGCCACCACGTTACCCTAGCCAGGGTTATATGCTATCTCGAAATCGTAGGACACTAAGAATTCCATCCACCTTTGCTGCCTTAAGTTCAAGTCCTTCTGAGAGAACAAGTATTTTAGCGATTTGTGGTTTGTGAACAATTCCAATTTCTCGCCAAGAAGATAATGGCGCCAAGACTTAAGCACGAAAACAATAGCGGCCAACTCTAGGTTATGTGTTGGGTAATTTTTCTCATGCACTCTTAATTGCCTCCCTCCATAGGCTATTACCCTCCCCTCTTACATTAAGATTGCGCCTAGTCCTATCCCACAAGCATCGGTATAAACGGTAAATGGCTTACTCCCATCTGGCAACACTAAGACTGGGGCTGTGGCCAAAGCTCTCTTTAAACATTGGAACGCATCATCACAATCTATATCCCACATGAAAACTAGGTTCTTCTTCGTCAAGCGTGTCAATGGGGCTGATATCTTTGCGAAGTCCTTGATAAACTTCCTATAGTAGCCAGCCAACCCTAAGAAACTTCTCACCTCGGTAGCATTTTTAGGGACCTTCCAATCTTGAATGGCCACCACCTTCGCGGGATCCACAACTATCCCTTCTTTGAAGACCACGCGCCCTAAGAATCGCACTTCCTTCCTCCAAAAGTGACATTTAGAAAATTTAGCTTTAAGGTTATATGCTCGAAGGGTTTCCAACACTTCCCTAAGATGTAGGGCATGCTCTTCCTCGCTCTTAGAAAAGATCAAGATGTCATCCACAAAGACCACCACGAATTTATTAAGGTATTCCCTAAACACCCTACTCATCAAGTCGACAAAGTACGTGGGGGCGTTTGTCAAACCGAAGGGCATCACAAGCCACTCATAGAAACCGTCCGGAGTCCTAAAGGAAGTCTTGTCTATGCTATCCTCATCCACTCTCAATTGATGGAAACCAATGGCTAAGTCCAATTGTGAAAACACCGAGGCGCCAACTAACTGATCGAAGAGATCGTCAATCCTCGGCAGTAAGTGCCTATTCTTCTTAGTAAGCTTATTAAGTTCTCTATAGTCCACACAAAGTCTAAGGGACCCATCCGCCTTCATGGCAAATACTACTGGAGCACCCCACTCCATTATACTACGTCTTATGAACCCCTTCTCAAGCAACTCCCCTACTTGATTATTGAGTTCTCTCCTCTCACGAGGAACCATGTGGCGTACTGGCAGAGATACGGGTTTTTCATTGTCTGCAAGATAAATACGAAAGTCTATCTCACGTTTTGGGGGTAGACCCCTCACCTCGTCGAAGACATCAACATATTCACGGACTATACGAACAGAATGTAAACCATCAATGGATGCGTCAAGTGAATCAAGATAACTAATATTTGGCAGTGTTTTAAATGTAGAATAGCAAATATGCGGTAGTGTTTTAAATGATTACTTAGTCACTAAGCAACCTGCTCAGTCAAAATGAAAATATGAATATTCTACTAATATTTGAAAAAAATTTCGTCTTATTCACACAAATTCTACTCCCGAAGTCGAAACGTGTTTTTAAAACACTATTATTTAATGATGATTATTATATGCATTTGAAATGGTAGAGTTTCAAACATGCGGCATTGTTTTACCTATTTACTTAAACACCAAGAAACCTACTTATTCTGTGACGGCCCGCCCCGCACCAATCGACATTTACTCTAAAAGTGCGCTGTACACATGCCCAGTTAGCACGAGACGGTCGTCAGAAGAAAAGAAAGAAGATGAAGAATCAACAAGGAACCTATAGAATGTTTCACAGCGCATAGAACAAAATATAGTAACAACATACTTGACAAAAAAGAGGTGAGACAGTGCATAAGCTGAAAACTAGAACTAAGCATCATGGCAGCGGAAAATCCAAAATACAGCTTATTATAATTTCAAAATACTGTCGCTATAGCAAAAGCAAGATAAGGAAGGTACACTACTAATGCCCAAGTAGTGACCACCAACGACACAGGGAGAATATATGTAGATATCATAAGTAGGAGCCTCCTGCTCGTCTCCAAATCAGCTACTCCTGCATCACCATCTAACCTGTCTCTAGTCTGCTCGTGTGAGCACCCAAAGTAATAAGAAGAGACATAAAACTCTAGGTCAGACAAAAGTCTGGTATGAGCAATAAGCAGCTAAATAGAACAATAACTGGTATACTAAACCATACCTGAACCTACAACCAAAGAGTTAGCACTACATACTGTACAACACTCTAAGGTGCCACTAACATATGGTATAAAGATACGGTGGTGGGGGTGTGAACGTCAAAGTGATGGCAGACAATCAAGCATAGCAACCATCCTCGCATCTCTCACTCAGTGTGAAAAGCATACGATATCCACCACTTCGATCACCTCAATACTTTGCTATGATCACCTTGCCCCATGAAGTCATAAATGGCTTCACTGCACTGATACATAGCCACTAATCCTTCGCTATGTCCACTTTGCCCCATGGAGTTTTTCACCCCGTCTGCGCTGGCTCATAGCCTTACTAATCCTTTACTATGTCCACTTTGCCCCTTGAGTCATGACGACTCTACTGCACTGGCTCATAGTCCTACTACGACCACTTTGTCCCTCGAGTCATAGTGACTCTACTGCACTGATAACGTAGTCCTATTATTCATGGTGAATCGAAGTTATGAACGTCGACAACTCCTTAGCACACGTCTCGCAGCAAAGCCAAATCATGAAGTGAACTCATTGGTTCCTAACTGGATCCTGAGCTCTAACTTCCAACTTGGACTGCCTTTGCATCTCGGGTTTTTGGTCAATACTGGATCGGTTCGGATTCCTCCTTGCCATCGATTCGGTTCGGCCATAGATATACATCTCGGTTCGGTTCGGGTCCTTCACGTCGCATTGGTTCGGTTCGGGTTCCTTTTGCTCCATCGGTTCGCCTCATCAGTTTGGTTCGGGTCCCATATCACGGTCCGGTCCGTCCTCTCTCTCTTAGCTCTTGGTTTGGCCTTCTGGTCCGATCTGATCCCCTTCCCTGTTCCCATCCGTTCCAATCCCCCTTTCTTCCCTACAGTTCGATCCGGTTCCCCCTTCCTTAAGCCGATCCGATCCCAGCTTAACCACAGTTGCCTTCCTTTTTGCCATACTTTCTCTTGTGCTAAGCTATGGTTCGGTTCTGTGATCCTTTGCCCGGTCCGAGCCCATCCATCCGATCTGAAAGGCTGCACTGTTTTTCTACAACTTTTCCAGCGAGTGTTTTACTCCATTCGACGGCGTTTTCGACCATTCTAAGTGTTCTAATCAATCACAAAGCATACCACAAAGTCATAACAACAAGTAGAAATGATCTCAAACACCAAAACATCAATATGATAGGTTAAAACGGATCAAACATAGCCAAAACCCCATATTTTCCATTAAGCATGTTCAAACATAATTAATGATAGGATTAGCAAAACTTAACCAAATCAACCCAAATTCACATTAGAGGTCTAAAACATTATTTAAGAATTTATAAATATTTTTCCAGAATTTATTAATTTATAAATTCTCTAATTAACACTAATCACCCTTAATTAACCACAATTAGTGAGGAACCATGCAAATCACTCACCTTAGCCACAAATAAACCTTAGATCTGAAATAAATCTCTTATTTGGTGCGAATCCCAATGCTAAACAGCAGCTCTAATCTTGATTTGGTGTTGATCTCTCTTGATTTGGTGTTGCTAAGCCCAATCTTCAAGTAGAAAGTGATTCGGAGGTGATTTAGAGGTTGGAGGCCATTTTTAGTGTTTCTAAGAGGTAAGTGGAGGCTAGAAAACTGAAACGAAATGAAACCCTAACTCATTTCAGCCTCCCCATAACCCTAATCCCGAAATGGGTTATGGGCCCAATTACTAATCACCTTATTTGGCCCAGTTAAGCAGTTTTTCACCTTCCAAACCTTATTTCAGCCATATCTCCCAAACGGTAAGTCCTTTTCTCACATGTGACCACTCTACGGAAATGTAAACCATCATCCGAATCCAATGGAAGTGGTTTTAGGTCAAAACTCCTTTCCAATCATAAGTTATGGCCGAAACGAGATCAGCTAGGGGAAAAATGGTCATTTAAAAATCGACAAAAATCATGAACATGGGAAATGACCCCAATAGTCGTTTCCCAAAGCCACATGACCATACGACTTCGTATGAGAAAGAAATAAATATTGTACGATCCTCCGATGCGTTGAATGTGGGTTGTTACATTCTCCCCCCCTTAATAAATTTCGCCCTCGAAATTCCTTAACTAAAACACACAAAGGACCCCGCATGCCTATCAGCCATAAAACAACAATCAAACATGCAAAACAAACAAAACAAGTCTATTCTAGCATGCGGAATAACTAAATCGCACAGAAAATCTTACCAGGCAAAGAGTTCTGGATACGTCTTTCTAATGCTCTCCTCTGTCTCCCAAGTATAGTCATTCCCGTTATCGCCCCACTGAACCTTGACTAACTTCACCGCCTTCCTTCGAAGTTGCTTTGTACCGTCCCCGACAATACGAATCGGCTTGCGGTTCCCAACCGGCTCGGGTTCTACTTCGAACTCCTCTAACTGATCTGGTGAAATAGTCGTATCTGGGTCGTGTACGAACTTCCTTAGCAGGGAAACATGAAATACGTTGTGAACTCTCGCCATCTTCTCGGGTAAGTCAACTCTATACGCCAAATTCCCAACCTGTTCGAGAACTAGGAATGGACCAACAAATCTTGGTGCTAACTAGCCTCTCCTTCCAAATCGAATCACGCCCTTTAACGGAGAAATCTTCACAAACACCAAGTCACCAACGGAGAATTTTAAGTCTCTTCTCCTCTTATCAGCATAATCTTCTGCCTATCTTGGGCAACGTTCATTCGTTGTTGAATGATCTTTTTCTTGTCTGAAGTTTCTCTTACCACATCTAGTCCAAGTACAAACTTCTCACCGGTCTCTATCCAACATGATAGTGAGTTGCACGGTCTCCCGTACAAAGCTTCATATGGAGCCATACCGATACTGGATTGGTAACTATTATTATATGCAAACTCTACTAGATGCAAATGGTCATCCCACGATCCACCAAAATCCAATATACAAGCTCTCAAGAGGTCTTCCAGTATACGATTCACCCTCTCTGTCTTACCGTCGGTTTGAGGATGATACGCGGTACTGAGATGTAATTCTGACCCTAAATCCTCTTGTAAGCTCTTCCAAAATCCACTAGTAAACAATGGATCTCAGTCACTCACAATGCCTTTGGGTATTCCATGAAATCTCACTACCAACTTCATATACAGCTCCGCTAACTTAGCTGTCGTTCTGGTTGATTTAACTGGTATAAATCTTGCACTCTTGGTCAATCGATCCACAATTACCCAAATGCTATCATGTCCTGATCTAGTTCTTGGTAGACCATCTATGAAATCCATCGAGACTTGCTCCCATTTCCATTCGGGAATTTCTAATGGCTGCAACAAACCACTAGGCTTCTTTTGCTCAGCTTTAACTAGCTGGAAATTCATGCACTTGGATATAAACTTCCCAACATCTCTTTTCATCCCTTCCGAGTAGTAAGTCTGCTTCATGTCTCGATACATCTTGTTACCACCTGGGTGTATAGTCAATTTTGAGTGATGACATTCTCTAAGCACTTCATCTCTCAAACCTTTCACGTTTGGTACAACCAGTCTTCCAATCCATCCTTCTCGATCAAGCCCATACAAATTCATCTCCTCACCGTCGATACTCGTCTCTAACTTGGAGATGATTTCCAATCGGTTAGGATCGTCTCTCTGACTGGAACCAATCCGCTCAATCAAAGTGGGTCTGATCGTCAAACTAACTAATATCTCTGGATCTTATTCGCACTTTGGTATGAAATCGTACCCTGCGATATACTCCAATTGCTTCCATTCAAGAAACATAGCCCCTAAACTGGCATGTCTCCTACTCAAGGCATCGGCTACCGCATTGCCTTTCCCAGGTGTATATGCGATATCAAAATCATACGAAGCCAAGAACTCTAACCATCTCTGCTGACGGAGATTCAGATCCTTCAGAGAGAAAAGATACTTTAACGATCCGTGATCGATAAACAACTCGAATCTTTCTCCCAAGAGATAATGTCTCCACATCTTCAGCGCAAACACGATCGCTGCCAATTCCAAATCATGGGTAGGATATCTTTTCTCATGTGGCTTTAGTTTCCAACTAGCATAAGCTACCACCCTACCTCCTTGCATCAACACAGCACCTAGTCCGGTACCACAAGCATCCGTGTATACCGTCATCTCTTCATTCCCTTTAGGAATGACTAACACTGGCGCACGCGTCAACTTTTCCTTTAGACTCTTGAATGCATTTTCACAAACTCCATCCCAGACGAAGGCTTGATTCTTCTTAGTCAACTGAGTCAACGGTGCCGCTATTTTGGAGAAGTCTTGGATAAACTTACGATAGTATCCAGCTAACCCCAAGAAACTTCTTACGTCTTTTGCATTCTTGGGCGTAGACCGATCCTGTACCATAGCCAGCTTCGCAAGGTCCACGGCAATACCATTCTCTGAAACAACATGGCCGAAGAATCTCACTTCCCTCCTCCAGAAGTGACACTTAGAAAACTTCACTTTCAATTGGTGTTTTCTCAACACCTCCATCACTACGCTCAAACATCCCTTGTGTTCTTCCTCTTTCCTCGAGTAAACAAGGATGTCGTCTACAAACACAAGAACAAACGTATTCAATTGATCTCTGAATACCCTATTCATAAGATCCACGAAGTATGCTGGTTCATTGGTCAACCCAAATGGCATGACCAACCACTCATAGAATCCAGACGGCGTCCTAAATGTCGTTTTAGCTATACTATCAGCTGCTACTCGGAGCTGATGAAATCCTGTCGCGAGGTCCAACTGGGAGAACACTCTTGCTCCTTCCAGTTGACCAAACAAATCATCTATCAACGGTAGAGGATAATTATTCTTCCTCTTCACTTTAATCAACTCGCGATAGTCTACACACAAACGAAGGGAACCATATGCCTTAGTGGCAAACACAACTGGTGCTCACCACTCAGAGACACTTCTTCTAATAAATCCCTTCCTCAAAAGATCGTTTACTTGCACCCCGAGCTCTCGCTACTCTCTTGGTGCCATACGACGAAGTGGCATCGCTATAGGTCTGGCAACTTTCAATAAATCAATACGGAACTCAATCTGTTGGTGTGGTGGAAGCCCGGTCACTTCCTCGAAGACGCCCGGATATTGGTCAACCACGGGCACATCTGACAACTCATCATGCAGGATGTCGAGGGAATTTATAAAACTAGCCATTACCCCCTCACTAGGTAGACTACCAAACACTACCATCCGCCCACCATCCGCTCTAACTGTCACCAAAAAGCCCTCACAGTCTACCACCACCCCGTATCTTTGGAGCTAATCGACTCCCAATATAATGCCATACCCAGTAAAGCCCAAAACAAAGCAATCACAAACAAACATACATCCATGACTCGATAAGACCAAATTTCGGCAAATCATACTAAGGTTAGTCGAACCACCAATCGGGTTCGTCACGACCAACGGTCTATCGACTATCTCGGGTTCCAGTTCCAACCTATCAACCAGGTCACTAGATATGAAGGAACGGGAAGCCCCAGTATCAAACAAAACTCGAACATGTACATCAGAAATAGAAAGCATACCTTGAATGACGACATTCTTTCCTTTCTCCGCCGCAGTTGGGGCATTCGACGAAGAAGGAATGGCATTGATAGCATATGCTTTCACAATCTGCTTCTCTTTAAGAGGTTGTTGACACTTATCCTTGAAATGTTCCACTTGGCCACAGTTGAAGCACTTCTTATCCGCTGACTTGGCCCGACAATCCTTAGCATAACGGCCTTCTTACCACAGCTGAAGCATTCCACATCCCTCTTACTCTTTTTCTGGCCATCCTTGGTATGATTCTGCCTCCTCTTGTTCTGAGAGTTATTCTTGCCTCCACCGCTTGCTTGCAGATTTGGCCCTTCTGTAGATGCAACCTCAATCTTTGGCTTAGGGTAAAGACTCTCCGACCTCAAAGCCTTTCCAACAATCGATTCAGAAGTCTCATCGATGTGGTTGATAAGCCTTTCCCCCTAGTACCCATCCAAACCAGTAATGAACTTCTCATTCTTCTTGTCAGGAGTATCGATAAGAGATATTCCATACTTCGACAAAGTGTCGAACTCAGCAATATAGTCCGAGACTGCCCTACCATTCTGTTTGAGTTCCAAGAACTTCCTAAACAATTCTGACTTCTGAGCAGCTGGGATAAACTTGTCGCTAAAGCTAGCCTTAAAATGATTCCAAGTAACTTGATCCTCTGGAGTTGCTGTCTTAATAGCATTCCACCAATTCATCGCTCGCCCTTGCAGCTGGCGAGATGCTAGCCTTCTCTTCATCGCATCCTCGATACCCAAGTCTTCGAAGATATGATCACAGCTATCCAACCAATCCCGAACATCTGTGGCCGACTCCGTTCTGTGGAATGGCTTCCCACCATGGTTAGTATAATCCTTGCACAGCTTGGCGAAATAGACCCTAGGCGCCTGCACTACTGGACCACCACCATTACCGGCATTGGGAACTGCTCCCTGAACATCCCTAAGCATCTCTCTCATGAAGTCAGTGAACATCGTCCTCATGTCAGGAGCATTCCCATTATTGGCCCCTTTACCAGCACCCCTCATGTCTCGGCTCATCATCAAATCTGTAAAGAGAAAACGATTAACCATCTCCATAGTGGTGCCAGTGCAGTACGACTTCATCCTTATACTAGTAATAGTATATATATATATAGCTTTTGAAAACCAAAGTAATCGCAAATACGCACTCTCATACACGTATTATCTCTCCCTAGTGTCTTTCCCTAGGCTAACTACGCAACCTAGAGCTCTGATACCAAATGTGACGGCCTGCCCCGCACCAACCGACATTTACTCCAAAAGTACGCTATACACATGTCCAGTTAGCACGGGACGGTCGTCAGAAGAAAAGAAAGAAGACGCATAATCAACAAGGAACCTGTAGAATGTTTCACAGCGCATAGAAAAAAATATAATGACAACATACTTGACATAAAGGAGGTGAGACAGTGCATAAGTTGAAAACTAGAACTAAGCATCATAGCTGCGGAAAATCCAAAATACAGCTTATTACAATTTCAAAATACCGTCTCCATAGCAAAAGCAAGATAAGGAAGGTACACTACTAATGCCCATGTAGTGACCACCAACGACACAGGGAGAATATATGTAGATATCATACGTAGGAGCCTCCTGCTCGTCTCCAAATCAGCTACTCGTGCATCACCAGCTAACCTGTCTCTAGTCTGCTCGTGTGAGCACCCAGAGTAATAAGAAGAGACGTAAAACTCTGGGTCAGACAAAAGTCTGGTATTAGCGATAAGCAGCTAAACAGAACAATAACAGGTATACTAGACCATACCTGAACCTGGACCTACCACCAAAGAGTTAGCACTACATACTGTAAAACACTCTAAGGTGCCACTAACATATGGTGTAAAGATACAGGGGTGGGGGTGTGCATGTCATAGTGATGTATGACAATCAAGCATAGCAACCATCCTCACATCTCTCACTAAGTGCGTAAAGCATACGATATCCACCAATTCGATCACCTCAATACTTTGCTATGATCACCTTGCCCCATGAAGTCATAAATGGCTTCATTGCACTGATACATAGCCACTAATCCTTCGCTATGTCCACTTTTCCACATGGAGTTGTTGACCCCATCTGCGCTGGCTCATAGCCTTACTAATCCTTTACTATGTCCACTTTGCCCCTCGAGTCATGAAGACTCTACTGCAATGGCTCATAGTCCTACTATGATCACTTTGCGCCTCGAATCATAGTGACTCTACTGCACTGATAACGTAGTCCTATCATTCATGGTGAATCGAAGTTATGAACGTCGACAACTCCTTAGCACACGTCCCGCAGCAAAGCCCAATCATGAATTGAACTCATTGGTTCCCAACTAGATCCTGAGCTCTAACTTCCAACTTGGACTACATTTGCATCTCGGGTTTTTGGTCAATACTGGATCAGGTCGGATTCCTCCTTGCCATCGGTTCGGTTCGGTCATAGATATGCATCTCGGTTCGGTTCGGGTCCTTCACGTCGCATTGGTTTGGTTCGGGTTCCTTTTGCTCCATCGGTTCGCCTCATCGGTTCGGTTCGGGTCCCCTGTCATGGTCAGGTCCATCCTCTCTCTCTTCTCTCTTGGTATGGCCTTCTGGTCCGATCCGTTCCCCTTCCCTGTTCCCATCCGTTCCGATCCCCCTTTCTTCCCTACAGTCCGATCCGGTTCCCCTTCCTTAAGCTGATCCGATCCCAACTTAACCACAATGGCCTTCCTTTTTTCCATACTTTCTCTTGTGCTAAGCTACTATTCGGTTCGGTGATCCTTTGCCCTGTCCGAGCCCATCCATCTGATCCGATCCGAAAGCCTGCACTGTTTTTCTACAACTTTTCCTGCGAGCATTTTACGCTATTCGACGGAGTTTTCGACCATTCTAAGTATTCTAATCAATCACAAAGCATGCCACAAAGTCATAGCAATAAGTAGAAGTGATCTCAAACAACAAAACATCAATTTGATTGGTTAAAACGGATCAAACATAGCAAAAACCCCATATTTTCCCTTTAGCATGTTCAAACATAATTAATGATAGGATTAGCAAAACTTAACCAAATTAACCCAAATTCACCTCAGAGGTCTAAAAAATTATTTAAGAATTTATAAATATTTTTCCAGAATTTATTAATGTATAAATTCGCTAATTAACACTTATCACCCTTAATTAACCACAATTAGTGAGGAACTATGCAAATCACTTACCTTAGCCACAAATAAACCTTAGATCTGAAATAAATCTCTGATTTGGTGCGAATCCCAATGCTAAACAGCAGATCTAATCTTGATTTGGTATTGATCTCTCTTGATTTGGTGTTGCTAAGCCCAATCTTCAAGTAGAAAGTGATTTAGAGGTTGGAGGCCATTTTTAGGGTTTCTAAGAGGTAAGTGGAGGCTATAAAACTGAAATGAAATGAAACCCTAACTCGTTTCAGCCGCCCCATAACCCTAATCCCAAAATGGGTTATGGACCCAATTACTAATCACCTTATTTGTCCCGGTTAAGCAGTTTTTCACCTTCCAAACCTTATTTCAGGCATATCTCCCAAATGGTAATTCCGTTTCTCACATGTGACCACTGTACGGAATGGTAAACCATCATCCGAAGCCAATGGAAGTGGTTTCAGGTCAAAACTCCTTTCCAATCAAAAGTTATGGCAGAAACAAGATCAGCTAAGGGCAAAACAGTCATTTAAAAATCGACAAAAATCATGAATATGGGAAATGACCCCAATAGTCGTTTCCCAAAGCCACATGACCATACGACTTCATAGGAGAAAGAAATAAATATTCTACGATCCTCCGTTGCGTAGAATGCGGGTTGTTACATATTCGAAGCAAACATCAAAGTTTCACTTATATTTTGAAACTTTCTTGATCTTATTGGCGCGGATCCAGGGTCCAATCGGTAATATGCAAATGATGAGTGTTATATATGCTTTAAAATGTAAAATAGCCAACATGCGACAGTGTTTTACCTGATTACTTAGTAACTAAGCAACCTGCTCAATCAATATGAAAATATGAATATTCTACTAATAATTGAAAACTTATTCGTCTTATTCATACAAATTCTAATCCCAAAGTCGAAACGTGTTTTTAAAAACACTATTATTTAATGATGAGTTTTATATGTATTTGAAGTAGTTGAGTTTCAAACATGCTGCAGTATTTTACCCGATTACTTAAGCACGAAGAAACCTACTTATTCGATGCAAACATCAAAGTTTCACTCATATTTTGAAACTTTCTTGATCTTATTGGCGCGGATCTAGGGTCCAAACGGTAATATGCAGATGATGAGTGTTAAAGATGCTTTTAAATGTAGAATAGCAAACATGCGGCAGTGTTTTACCTGATTACTTAGTCTCTAAGCAACCTGCTCCATCAATATGAAAATATGAATATTCTACTAATATTTGAAAACTTTTTCGTCTTATTCACACATATTCTACTCCCAAAGTCGAAACGTGTTTTTAAAAACACTATTATTTAATGATGAGCATTATATGTATTTGAAATAGTAGAGTTACAAACATGCGGCAGCGTTTTACCTGATTACTTGAGCAACAAGAAACCTACTTATTCGATGCAAACATTAAAGTTTCACTTATATTTTGAAACTTTCTTGATCTTATTGGCATGGATCCAGGTTCCAAACGGTAATATGCAAATGCTGAGTGTTATATATTCTTTAAAATGTAGAATAGCAAACATGTGGCAGTGTTTTACCTGATTACTTAGTCACTAAGAAACCTGCTCAGCCAATATGAAAATATGAATATTCTACTAATATTTGAAACTTTTTCGTCTTATTCACACAAATTCCACTTCCAAAGTCGAAACGTGTTTTTAAAAATACTATTATTTAATGATGAGTATTATATGTATTTGAAATGGTAGAGTTTCAAACATACGGTGGTGTTTTACCTGATTACTTGAGCACCAAGAAACCTACTTATTCGATGCAACCATCAAAGTTTCACTTATATTTTGAAACTTTCTTCATCTTGTTGGCACGGATCCAGGGTCCAAACAGTAATATGCAAATGATGAGTGTTAAAGATTCTTTAAAATGTAGAATAGCAAACATGCGACAGTGTTTTACCTGATTACTTAGTCACTAAGCAACCTGCTCAGTCAATATGAAAATATGAATATTCTACTAATATTTGAATTTTTTTCGTCTTATTCACACAAATTCTACTCCCATAGCTGAAACGTGTTTTTAAAAACACTATTATTTAATGATGAGTATTATATGTATTTAAATGGTAAATTTTCAAACTTGTGGCAATGTTTTACCTGATTACTTGAGCATTAAGAAACCTACTTATTCTATGCAAACATCAAAGTTTCACTTATATTTTGAAACTTTCTTGGTCTTGTTGGCGCGGATCCAGAGTCCAAACGGTAAGATGCAAATGATGAGTGTTATAGATGCTTTAAAATGTAGAATAACAAACATTCAGCAGTGTTTTTCCTGAATACTTAGTCACTAAGCAACCTGGTCAGTCAATATGAAAATATGAATATTCTACTAATGTTTGAAAACTTTTTCGTCTTATTCACACAAATTCTACTCCCAAAGTCGAAATGTGTTTTTAAAAACACTATTATTAATGATGAGTATTATATGCATTTTAAATGGTAGAGTTTCAAACATGCGGTAGTGTTTTACCTGATTACTTGAGCACCAAGAAACTACTTATTCGATGCAAACCTCAAAGTTTCACTTATATTTTGAAATTTCTTGATCTTATTGGCGCATCCAGGGTCCAAACGGTAATATGCAAATGATGAGTGTTATAGATGCCTTAAAATGTAGAATACCAAACATGCGGAAGTGTTTTACCTGATTACTTAGTCACTAAGCAACCTGCTCAGTCAATATGAAAATATGAATATTCTACTAATATTTGAAAACTTTTTTGTCTTATTCAGATAAATTTTACTCCCAAAGTCGAAACGTGTTTTTAAAAACACTATTATTTGATGATGAGTATTATATGTATTTGAAATGGTAGAGTTTCAAACATGCGGCATTGTTTTACCTGATTACTTGAGCACCAAGAAACCTACTTGTTCGATGAAAACATCAGAGTTTCACTTATATTTTGAAACTTTCTTAGTCTTATTGGCGCGGACACAGGGTGCAAACAGTAATATGCAAATGATGAGTGTTATAGATTCTTTAACATGTTGAATAGCAAATATGCGGTAGTGTTTTACCTGATTACTTAGTCACTAAGCAACCTGCTCTGTCAATATTAAAATATGAATATTCTACTAATATTTGAAAACTTTTTCATCTTATTCACACAAATTCTAAACCCAAAGTCGAAACGTGTTTTTAAAAACACTATTATTTAATGATGAGTATTATATATATTTGAAATGGTAGATTTTCAAACTTGTGGCATTGTTTTACCTGATTACTTGAGCACTAAGAAACCTACTTATTTTATGCAAACAACAAAGTTTCACTTATATTTTGAATCTTTCTTGATCTTGTTGGCACGGATCCAGGGTCCAAACGGTAACATGCAAATGATGAGTGTTATAGATGCTTTAAAATGTAGAATAGCGAATATTCGGCAGTGTTTTACCTGATTACTTAGTCACTAAGCAACCTGCTCGGTCAATATGAAAATATTAATATTCTACTAATATTTGAAAACTTTTTCGTCTCATTCACACAAATTCTACTCCCAAAGTCGAAACGTGTTTTTAAAAACATTATTATTTAATGATGAGTGTTATATGTATTTGAAATGGTAGAGTTTCAAACATGCGGCAGTGTTTTACCTGATTACTTGAGCACCAATAAACTACTTATTCGATGCAGACATCAAAGTTTCACTTGTATTTTGAAACTTTCTTGATCTTATTGGCGTGATCCAGGGTCCAAATGGTAATAAGAAAATGATGAGTGTTATAGATGCTTTAAAATGTAGAAAAGCAAACATGCGACAGTGTTTTACCTGATTACTTAGTCACTATGCAACCTGCTCTGTCAATATGAAACTATGAATGTTCTACTAATATTTGAAAACTTTTTCATCTTATTCACACAATTTTTACTCCCAAAGTCGAAACGTGTTTTTAAAAATACTATTATTTGATGATGAGTATTATATGTATTTGAAATGGTAGAGTTTCAAACATGCCGCATTGTTTTACCTGATTAATTGAGCACCAAGAAACCTACTTATTCGATGCAAACATCAAAGTTTCACTTATATTTTGAAACTTTCTTAGTCTTATTGACGTGGACCCTGGGTGCAAACAGTAATATGCAAATGATGAGTGTTCTAAATGTTTTAAAATGTAGAATAGCAAATATGCGGTAGTGTTTTACCTGATTACTTAGTAACTAAGCAACCTGCTCAGTCAATATGAAAATATGAATATCTACAAATATTTAAAAAAAAAATCGTCTTATTCACACAAATTTTACACTGGAAGTCGAAACGTGTTTTTAAAACATTATTATTTAATGATAAGTATTATATGCATTTGAAATGGTAGAGTTTCATACATGCGACAGTGTTTAACCTGTTTACTTGAGCACCCAGGAACCTACTTATTCGATGCAAACATCAAAGTTTCACTTATGTTTTGAAACTTTATTGATCTTATTGGCGCGGAACCAGGGTCCAAATGGAAATAAGCAAATGATGAGTTTTATATATGCTTTAAATTGTAGAATAGAAAACATGCGGCAGTGTTTTACCTGATTACTCAGTCACTAAGCAACCTACTCAGTCAATATGAAAATATGAATATTCTACTAATATTTGAAAACTTTTTCGTCTTATTCACACAAATTCTACTCCCAAAGTCGAAACGTGTTTTTAAAAACACTATTATTTAATGATGAGTATTATATGTATTTGAAATGGTAGAGTTTCGAACATGCGGCAGTGTTTTATCTGATCACTTGAGCATCAAGAAACCTACTTGTTCGATACAAACATCAAAGTTTCACTTATATTTTGAATCTTTCTTGATCTTATTGGTGCGGATCTAGGGTCCAAACAGTAATATGCAAATGATAAGTGTTATAGATGCTTTAAAATGTAGAATAACAAATATGCAGCAGTGTTTTACCTGATTACTTAGTCACTAAGCAACCTGCTCAGTCAGTATGAAAATATATTCTACTAATATTTGAAATTTTTTTTGTCTTATTCACACAATACTACTCCCGTAGTCGAAACTTGTTTTTAAAACACTATTATTTAATGATGAGAATTACATGTATTTGAAATGGTAGAGTTTCAAACATGCGGCAGTATTTTACCTGATTACTTGAGCACCAAGAAACAACTTATTCGATGCAAACATCAAAGTTTTACTTATATTTTGAAACTTTCTTGATCTTATTGGCGCAATCCAGGGTCCAAAAGGTAATATGTAAATGATGAGTGTTATAGATGCTCTAAAATATAAAATAGCAAACGTGCGGCAGTGTTTTACCTGATTACTTATTTACTAAGCAACCTGCTCAGTCAACATGAAAATATGAATATTCTACTAATATTAGAAAACTTTTTCTTCTTATTCACACAAATTTTACTCCCAAAGTCGAAACGTGTTTTTAAAAACACTATTATTTGATGATGAGTATTATATGTATTTGAAATGGTAGAGTTTCAAACATGCGGCATTGTTTTACCTGATTACTTGAGCACCAAGTGTCACGGCAAGGAATTTCGCTCGGTCCGAACCAGTCGCTAAACCGATCCAGGCCGTTCGAAACGCCCTATCGTTTGAGAACACGACAAAACATAACGCATACGGAAGAACATTTCATTGTATATTTTAAATAAGTGTTACACAAACACAACATACGCCTCATTCCAATTCATCAGTCACTAACCGTAAATTAATCAAGAAAATAATTTCCCAAATATTAACCCCGAAGGCCGAAACCAACATCAGATCAATATCCAGAAAACCATTCTGCTTAGCTAACCGACAGTTAGTTTCTAAATTTCACATTCATAGGGAAAGGTTCCCATTAATTTTATCCAAGATAAATTCCTGAATTTATTCTCTAATCTTCCTTTGAATTTCGATTCAACTAGTCGGAATTAGCGAACCTTACCGTAGTAATCATTAGTTTTAATTTCCCAATCCCAACCTATTAATCCCATGAAGTAAAACTGGTAATACTCCATATCTAACACCACAGTGTTATCGGTAAATTCAATTACCATTTCACGTTCAAATCTAATTAAAGATTTAACTATCGCCTGGAGTAAAACTGGTGATACTCCATTCTCGATTTTTCAATCTAATTAAAGATTTATTAAAACTCCACTTAGTTTTAATCGTTTACTGGGTTAAAGAATCAGTGTCATTTAAAACACGGTTCACGGTAAACCCAAAACCACCTTCATTAATTATCGGGTTAAAGAACGAGTGTTATTTAAAACACTGTCTACGATAAACCCAAAAATCAATATCAATTCAATTCCAATTAAATATTATTTAATTGGTATACTTCATTAAATCTAAATAAAAAGATTTAATCTTTTCTCAAATGGGTTCAAGAACAGTGTTAGTGAAGACACCATTCACGACAAACCCAAATCACATTTGATATTCAATATAAGGCTCTGAATAGAAAATATATCGGCTTATATTCAATATCAAATTCTACGATTAACAAATGTCGTATTGGAAGTAACGATATAAATATATATCTTTCAAATTTCCATAACAACATCTGTATAACCACGAATTCCAACATCAAAATATTCCGAAAACAATTTCGATTCGAATCCACTCCAATGCAATCATTGGAAATTCTGGTTATTTTTAAAACCCTTTTCTAATTCAATTTATTTATTTAAAAATAAATAGAATTATATTTCTAGTTCAAAACTAGTTCATTTCGATAAAAATCTATTTTATCTTTTCAAACATGGAGTTTTTCATCCCGATTCTTTCTAAACCATTTCTTATGATTTTACACAAATTATAACTATTTTTAATAATTTTATCAAGGCCCGTACAGTCGATTTCCATCAACGGCCATCGAACTGCACTTACAGCGACCTTTTTCGAATTTGATTTGGACGTATCTCCAAATCCAACTGTTAGATTTCAAATTTCTAATATTCGTTAGAAAGCTCTTTTCGATACGAACCCAACGGTTCCGGTTTTAGGAGAATCCGACGGTCGGATCTCCCGTAATGTCCGTTTGAAATAAATGGTCGAAATTCACGAACTGTCGCGGCGCGGCGCGTTCTATTCAGGCCATTATATTATATATATAATATATATAAAATATATTTCATCGATTTCTATTTAAAACAAATTATATAAATAGTTTTAAATTCGTTTCAAAAGCAATTTCAACTTCCATTTCAATTCAAATCAAAATTGAATTCTTCTTTATAAATTCGTTTTAAAATTCATTTCTATTCAATTCAAATTTCAATTCAATTTGAATTCATTTCAATTCTCTTTCAATTCAATTTGAATTCGTTTTCAATTCAATTCATTTCGAAATCGTTTTCAATTCAATTCATTTCGAAATCGTTTTCAATTCAATTCATTTCGAAATCGTTTTCAATTCAATTCATTTCGAAATCGTTTAAAATCGATATAAATATCGTTCACTTCAAAATGGCGTCAATCTAATCAACACGGCTTCATATATTTCTAATTTCAAATATTCTATTTCAAATATTTCTTATTATCAAAATATTTGTTATTATCAAAATATTCTTCATTTTCACGATTGGAATGAGGCCCAATCAATTACCATATAAAGTTAATTATATGGATTTTCATACAACACATGTATATAATAGCAACGATAAATAATCAACCATCAACCAAAGTGCACTACACTGTATAAGCATCAAATATAGATATCTAATGCTTATAACAGTCTGTCAATCAATCGATTGACATATTTAATCAATCAGGATGAGTGAACTTCAAATTTCATCCCAACACCCGTGTGGGGTTTCAAACAATCAAACACAGATTTTTATTCGTGCAGTTGGGCGATGTGTAAAATTTATCGTCCCAATCAATGTCATTCAAATAGGTGTACATAAACAAACCGTCCGGTTTATAAATGAATATTTTATTTTATTCACTCCACGTTAACAATTATATTTTTAACGACAAAATCTTTTATTTCAACATATGAATTTCTATTCAATTCATTCTTTAAATAAAATGATATTTTTATTTTTCTAACTCATTTTAGAAAATTTCGGTGGCATAACGGCACGATACTAGAAACGGGACAAGGCCTAGCCTTATCCCCGGTCTAGTGAAGGCCCACGCCATTCACACATCAATCAAATCCATTCATTTCACCACACAATTCAATTTCAATCAAATAATCTAACCAATTTTTGCAATCAAACAAACAAGTCCATGGTCTGTGGACGATTGTGTCGGGTGCTACTAAACACCGTCTACATCCTAGTATATATATATATAACTAGAAAATAGATTGAAAGGTGAGAAATTCTCACATATAGCTATCCTAGCTCCACGGCTCTTCCTTTGCAGAAGTCTTCGTCGTTTCGCCTTTTAATCACCTTCGTTGACCGCGGCCACTACATTTATTTCAAACGGACATTACGGGAGGTCCGACCGTCGGATTCTCCTAAAACCGGAACCGTTGGTTTCGTATCGAAAAGAGCTTTCTAACGAATATTAGAAATTTGAAATCTAACAGTTGGATTTGGAGATACGTCCAAATCAAATTCGAAAAAGGTCGCTGTAAGTGCAGTTCGATGGCCGTTGATAGAAATCGACTGTACGGGCCTTGATAAAATTATTAAAAATAGTAATAATTTGTGTAAAATCATAAGAAATGGTTTTGAAAGAATCGGGATGAAAAACTCCATGTTTGAAAAGATAAAAATAGATTTTTATCGAAATGAACTAGTTTTGAACTAGAAATATAATTCTATTTATTTTTAAATAAATAAATTGAATTTGAAAAGGGTTTTAAAAATAACCAGAATTTCCAATGATTGCATTGGAGTGGATTCGAATCGAAATTGTTTTCGGAATATTTTGATGTTGGAATTCGTGATTATACAGATGTTGTTATGGAAATTTGAAAGATATATATTTATATCGTTATTTCCAATACGACATTTGTTAATCGTAGAATTTGATATTGAATATAAGCCGATATATTTTCTATTCAGAGCCTTATATTGAATATCAAATGTGATTTGGGTTTGTCGTGAATGGTGTCTTCACTAACACTGTTTTTGAACCCATTTGAGAAAAGATTAAATCTTTTTATTTAGATTTAATGAAGTATACCAATTAAATAACATTTAATTGGAATTGAATTGATATTGATTTTTGGGTTTATCGTAGACAGTGTTTTAAATAACACTCGTTCTTTAACCCGATAATTAATGAAGGTGGTTTTGGGTTTACCGTGAACCGTGTTTTAAATGACACTGATTCTTTAACCCAGTTAACGATTAAAACTAAGTGGAGTTTTAATGAATCTTTAATTAGATTGAAAAATCGAGAATGGAGTATCACCAGTTTTACTCCAGGCGATAGTTAAATCTTTAATTAGATTTGAACGTGAAATGGTAATTGAATTTACCGATAACACTGTGGTGTTAGATATGAAGTATTACCAGTTTTACTTCATGGGATTAATAGGTTGTGATTGGGAAATTAAAACCAATGATTACTACGGTAAGGTTCGCTAATTCCGACTAGTTGAATCGAAATTCAAAGGAAGATTAGAGAATAAATTCAGGAATTTATCTTGGATAAAATTAATGGGAACCTTTCCCTATGAATGTGAAATTTAGAAACTAACTGTCGGTTAGCTAAGCAGAATGGTTTTCTGGATATTGATCTGAAGTTGGTTTTGGCCTTCGGGGTTAATATTTGGGAAATTATTCTCTTGATTAATTTACGGTTAGTGACTGATGAATTGGAATGAGGCGTATGTTGTGTTTGTGTAACACATATTTAAAATAAACAATGAAATGTTCTTCCGTATGCGTTCTGTTTTGTCGTGTTCTCAAACGATAGGGCGTTTCGAACGGCCTGGATCGGTTTAGCGACTGGTTCGCACCGAGCGAAATTCCTTGCCGTGACACCAAGAAACCTAATTATTTGATGCAAACATCAAAGTTTCACTTATATTTTGAAACTTTCTTAGTCTTATTGGCGCGGACCCAGGGTGCAAACGGTAAATGCAAATGATGAGTGTTATAGATGCTTTAAAATGTAGAATAGCAAATATGCGGTAGTGTTTTACCTGAATTCTTAGTCACTAAGCAACCTGCTCGGTCAATATGAAAATATGAATATTCAACTAATATTTGAAAACTATTTCGTCTTATTCACACAAATTCTACTCCCAAAGTCGAAACGTGTTTTGAAAAACACTATTATTTAATGATGAGTATTATATGTATTTGAAATGGTAGATTTTCAAAATTGTGGCAGTGTTTTACCTGATTACTTGAGCACTAAGAAACCTACTTATTTTATGCAAACATAAAAGTTTCAATTATATTTTGAAACTTTCTTGATCTTGTTGGCGTGGATCCAGGGTCTAAACGGTAATATACAAATGATGAGTGTTATTGATTCTTTAAAATGTATAATAGCAAACAATCGGCGGTGTTTTACCTGATTACTTAGTCACTAAGCAACCTGCTCAGTCAATATGAATATATGAATATTCTACTAATATTTAAAACCTTTTTCATCTTATTCACACAAATTATACTCCCAAAGTCGAAACATGTTTTTAAAAACACTATTATTTAATGATGAGTATTATATGTATTTGAAATGGTAGAGTTTCAAATATGCGACAATGTTTTACCTGATTACTTGAGCACCAGGAAACTACTTATTCGATGCAAACATCAAAGTTTCACTTATATTTTGAAACTTTCTTGATCTTACTGGCGCAATCCAGGGTCCAATAAGTAATATGCAAATGATGAGTGTTAGAGATGCTTTAAAATGTGGAATAGCAAACATGCGGCAGTGTTTTACCTGATTACTTAGTCACTAAGCAACCTGCTCAGTCAATATGAAAATTTGAATATTCTACTAATATTTGAAAACTTTTTCATCTTATTCACACAATTTTTACTCCCAAAGTCGAAACATTTTTTTAAAAACACTATTATTTGATGATGAGTATTATATGTATTTGAAATTGTAGAGTTTCAAACATGCGGCATTGTTTTACCTGATTACTTGAGCACCAAGAAACCTACTTATTCGATGCAAACATTAAAGTTTCACTTATATTTTGAAACTTCCTTAGTCTTATTGGCGCGGACCCATGGTGCAAACGGTAATATGCAAATGATGAGTGTTATAGATGCTTTAAAATGTAGAATAGCAAATATGCGGTAGTGTTTTACCTGATTACTTAGTCACTAAGAAACCTGCTCAGTCAATATGAAAATATGAATATTCTACTAATATTTGGAAAAAAAATCGTCTTATTCACACAAATTTTACTCCAGAAGTCGAAACGTGTTTTTAAAACACTATTATTTATTGATAAGTATTATATGCATTTGAAATGGTAGAGTTTCAAACACGCGGCAGTGTTTAACCTGTTCACTTGAGCACCAAGAAACCTACTTATTCGATGCAAACATCAAAGTTTCACTTATATTTTGAAACTTTCTTGATCTTATTGGCGTGGAACCAGGGTCCAAACGTTAATATGAAAATGATGAGTGTTATATAAGCTTTAAATTGTAGAATAGAAAACATGCGGCAGTGTTTTACCTGATTACATAGTCACTAAGCAACTTGCTCAGTCAATATGAAAATATGAATATTCTACTAATATTTGAAAACTTTTTCGTCTTATTGACACAAATTCTTCTCCCAAAGTCGAAACGTGTTTTTAAAAACACTATTATTTAATGATGAGTATTATATGTATTTGAAATGGTAGAGTTTCGAACATGCAGCAGTGTTTTACCTGATTACATGAGCACCAAGAAACCTACTTATTCGATGCAAACATCAAAGTTTCACTTATATTTTGAATCTTTCTTGATCTTATTGGCGCGGATCTAGGGTCCAAACAGTAATATGCGAATGATGAGTGTTACAGATGCTTTAAAATGTTGAATAGCAAATATGCAGCAGTGTTTTACCTGATTACTTAATCACTAAGCAACCTTCTCAATCAATATGAAAATATGAATATTCTACTAATATTTGAAAAAAAATTCGTCTTACTCACACAATACTACTCCCGATGTCGAAACGTGTTTTTAAAACACTATTATTTAATGATGAGTATTATATGCATTTGAAATGGTAGAGTTTCAAACATGCGACAGTGTTTTACCTGATTACTTAAACAACAAGAAACCTACTTATTCGATGCAAACATCAAAATTTCACTTATATTTTGAAACTTTCTTGATCTTATTGGCGCGGATTCAGGGTGCAAATGGTAATATGCAAATGATGAGTGTTATATATGCTTTAAAATGTAGAATAGCAAATATGCGGCAGAGTTTTACCTGATTACTTAGTCACTAAGCAACCATCTCAGTCAATATGAAAATATGAATATTCTACTAATATTTTAAAACTTTTTCGTCTTACTCACACATATTCTACTCTCAAAGTCAAAACGTGTTTTTAAAAACACTATTATTTAATGATGAGTATTATATGTATTTGAAATGGTAGAGTTTCAAACATGCGGCAATGTTTTACCTGATTACTAGAGCACCAAGAAACCTACTTATTCTATGCAAACATTAAAGTTTCACTTATATTTTGAAAATTCTTGATCTTATTGGTGCGGATCCATGGTCCAAATGGTTATATGCAAATGATGAGTGTTATAGATGCTTTAAAATGTAGACTAACAAATATGCGGGAGTGTTTTACCTGATTACTTAGACACAAAGCAATCTGCTCTGTCAATATGAAAATATGAATATTCTAATAATTTTAAAAAAAATCGTCTTATTCACACAATACTACTCCCGAAGTCGAAACGTGTTTTTATAACACTATTATTTAATGATGAGTATTATATGCATTTGAAATGGTAGAGTTTCAGACATGCGGCAGTGTTTTACCTGATTACTTGAACCCCAAGAAACCTACTTATTCGATGCAAACATCAAAGTTTCACTTATATTTTGAAACATTCTTGATATTATGGGCGCGGATCCAGGGTCCAAATGGTTATATGCAAATGATGAGCGTTATAAATGCTTTAAAATAGAATAGCAAACAAGCGGCAGTGTTTTACCTGATTACTTAGTCACTAAGCAACCTGCTCAGTCAATATGAAAATATAAATATTCTACTAATATTTGAAAACTTTTTCGTCTTAATCACCCAAATTCTACTCCCAAAGTCAAAACGTGTTTTTAAAAACACTATTATTTAATGATGAGTATTATATGTATTTGAAATAGTAGAGTTTCAAACATGCGGCGGTGTTTTACTTGATTACTTGAGCACCAAGAAACCTACTTATTCTATGCAAACATCAAAGTTTCACTTATATTTTGAAACTTTCTTGATCTTATTGGCGTGAATCCGGGGTCCAAACGGTAACATGCAAATGATTAGTGTTATAGATGCTTTAAAATGTAGAACAGCAAACATGCGGCAGTGTTTTACCTGATTAGTTAGTCACTAAGCAACCTGCTTAGTCAATATGAAAATATGAATATTCTACTAATATTTGGAAACTTTTTCTTCTTATTCACACAAATTATACTCCCAAAGTAGAAACGTGTTTTTAAAAACACTATTATTTAATGATGAGTATTATATGTATTTGAAATAATAGATTTTCAAACTTGCGGCAGTGTTTTACCTGATTACTTGAGCATTAAGAAACCTACTTATTCTATGCAAACATCAAAGTTTCACTTATATTTTGAAACTTTCTTGATCTTTTTTGCGCGGATCTAGGGTCCAAACGGTAATACGCAAATGATGAATGTTATAGATTCTTTAAAATTTAGAATAGCAAACATTCGGCAGTGTTTTACCTGATTACTTAGTCACTGAGCAACTTGCTCAATCAATATGAAAATATGGATATTCTTCTAATATTTGAAAACTTTTTTGTCTTATTCACACAAATTATACTTCCAAAGTCGAAACGTGTTTTTAAAAACACTATTATTTAATGATGAGTATTATATGTATTTGAAATATTAGAGTTTCAAACATGCGGCAGTGTTTTACCTGATTACTGGAGCACCAAGAAACTTCTTATTCGATGCAAACATCAAAGTTTCACTTATATTTTGAAACTTTCTTGATTTTATTGGCACGATCCAGGGTCCAAACGGTAATATGCAAATGATGAGTGTTATAGATGCTTTAAAATGTAGAATAGCAAACATGCGGCAGTGTTTTACCTGATTACTTAGTCACTAAGCAACCTGCTCAGTCAGTATGAAAATATGAATATTCTACTAATATTTGAAAACTTTTCCGTCTTATTCACTCAATTTTGACTCCCAAATTCGAAATGTGTTTTTAAAAACACTATTATTTTATGATGAGTGTTATATGTATTTGAAATGGTAGAGTTTCAAACATGCGGCATTGTTTTACCTGATTACTTGAGCACCAAGAAACCTACTTATTCAATGCAAACATCAAAGTTTAACTTATATTTTGAAACTTTCTTAGTCTTATTGGCGTGGACCCATGGTGCAAACGGTATTATGCAAATGATGAGTGTTATAGATGCTTTAAAATGTAGAATAGCAAATATGCGGTAGTGTTTTACCTGAATTCTTAGTCATTAAGCAACCTGCTCGGTCAATATGAAAATATGAATATTCAACTAATATTTGAAAACTAATTCGTCTTATTCACACAAATTCTACTCCCAAAGTCGAAACGTGTTTTGAAAAACACTATTATTTAATGATGAGTATTATATGTATTTGAAATGGTAGATTTTCAAAATTGTGGCAGTGTTTTACCTGATTACTTGAGCACTAAGAAACCTACTTATTTTATGCAAACATAAAAGTTTCAATTATATTTTGAAACTTTCTTGATCTTGTTGGCGTGGATCCAGGGTCTAAACGGTAATATACAAATGATGAGTGTTATTGATTCTTTAAAATGTATAATAGCAAACAATCGGCAGTGTTTTACCTGATTACTTAGTCACTAAGCAACCTGCTCAGTCAATATGAATATATGAATATTCTACTAATATTTAAAACCTTTTTCATCTTATTCACACAAATTATACTCCCAAAGTCGAAACATGTTTTTAAAAACACTATTATTTAATGATGAGTATTATATGTATTTGAAATGGTAGAGTTTCAAATGTGCGACAATGTTTTACCTGATTACTTGAGCACCAGGAAACTACTTATTCGATGCAAACATCAAAGTTTCACTTATATTTTGAAACTTTCTTGATCTTACTGGCGCAATCCAGGGTCCAAACAGTAATATGCAAATGATGAGTGTTAGAGATGCTCTAAAATGTAGAATAGCAAACATGCGGTAGTGTTTTACCTGATTACTTAGTCACTAAGCAACCTGCTCAGTCAATATGAAAATTTGAATATTCTACTAATATTTGAAAACTTTTTCATCTTATTCACACAATTTTTACTCCCAAAGTCGAAACGTGTTTTTAAAAACACTATTATTTGATGATGAGTATTATATGTATTTGAAATGGTAGAGTTTCAAACATGCGGCATTGTTTTACCTGATTACTTGAGCACCAAGAAACCTACTTATTCGATGCAAACATTAAAGTTTCACTTATATTTTGAAACTTCCTTAGTCTTATTGGCGCGGACCCATGGTGCAAACGGTAATATGCAAATGATGAGTGTTATAGATGCTTTAAAATGTAGAATAGCAAATATGCGGTAGTGTTTTACCTGATTACTTAGTCACTAAGAAACCTGCTCAGTCAATATGAAAATATGAATATTCTACTAATATTTGGAAAAAAAATTGTCTTATTCACACAAATTTTACTCCAGAAGTCGAAACGTGTTTTTAAAACACTATTATTTATTGATAAGTATTATACGCATTTGAAATGGTAGAGTTTCAAACACGCGGCAGTGTTTAACCTGTTCACTTGAGCACCAAGAAACCTACTTATTCGATGCAAACATCAAAGTTTCACTTATATTTTGAAACTTTCTTGATCTTATTGGCATGGAACCAGGGTCCAAACGTTAATATGAAAATGATGAGTGTTATATAAGCTTTAAATTGTAGAATAGATAACATGCGGCAGTGTTTTACCTGATTACATAGTCACTAAGCAACTTGCTCAGTCAATATGAAAATATGAATATTCCACTAATATTTGAAAACTTTTTCGTCTTATTGACACAAATTCTTCTCCCAAAGTCGAAACGTGTTTTCAAAAACACTATTATTTAATGATGAGTATTATATGTATTTGAAATGGTAGAGTTTCGAACATGCGGCAGTGTTTTACCTGATTACATGAGCACCAAGAAACCTACTTACTCGATGCAAACATCAAAGTTTCACTTATATTTTGAATCTTTCTTGATCTTATTGGCACGGATCTAGGGTCCAAACAGTAATATGCAAATGATGAGTGTTACAGATGCTTTAAAATGTTGAATAGCAAATATGCAGCAGTGTTTTACCTAATTACTTAATCACTAAGCAACCTTCTCAATCAATATGAAAATATGAATATTCTACTAATATTTGAAAAAAAATTCGTCTTACTCACATAATACTACTCCCGATGTCGAAACGTGTTTTTAAAACACTATTATTTAATGATGAGTATTATATGCATTTGAAATGGTAGAGTTTCAAACATGCGGCAGTGTTTTACCTGATTACTTAAACAATAAGAAACCTACTTATTCGATGCAAACATCAAAATTTCACTTATATTTTGAAACTTTCTTGATCTTATTGGCGCGGATTCAGGGTGCAAATGGTAATATGCAAATGATGAGTGTTATATATGCTTTAAAATGTAGAATAGCAAATATGCGGCAGAGTTTTACCTGATTACTTAGTCACTAAGCAACCATCTCAGTCAATATGAAAATATGAATATTCTACTAATATTTTAAAACTTTTTCGTCTTACTCACACATATTCTACTCCCAAAGTCAAAACGTGTTTTTAAAAACACTATTATTTAATGATGAGTATTATATGTATTTGAAATGGTAGAGTTTCAAACATGCAGCAATGTTTTACCTGATTACTAGAGCACCAAGAAACCTACTTATTCTATGCAAACATTAAAGTTTCACTTATATTTTGAAACTTTCTTGATCTTATTGGTGCGGATCCATGGTCCAAATGGTTATATGCAAATGATGAGTGTTATAGATGCTTTAAAATGTAGAATAACAAATATGCGGGAGTGTTTTACCTGATTACTTAGTCACAAAGCATTCTGCTCTGTCAATATGAAAATATGAATATTCTACTAATTTTTAAAAAAAATCATCTTATTCACACAATACTACTCCCGAAGTCGAAACGTGTTTTTATAACACTATTATTTAATGATGAGTATTATATGCATTTGAAATGGTAGAGTTTCAGACATGCGGCAGTGTTTTACCTGATTACTTGAACCCCAAGAAACCTACTTATTCGATGCAAACATCAAAGTTTCACTTATATTTTGAAACATTCTTGATATTATGGGCGCGGATCCAGGGTCCAAATGGTTATATGCAAATGATGAGCGTTATAAATGCTTTAAAATAGAATAGCAAACAAGCGGCAGTGTTTTACCTGATTACTTAGTCACTAAGCAACCTGCTCAGTCAATATGAAAATATAAATATTCTACTAATATTTGAAAACTTTTTCATCTTAATCACCCAAATTCTACTCCCCAAGTCAAAACGTGTTTTTAAAAACACTATTATTTAATGATGAGTATTATATGTATTTGAAATAGTAGAGTTTCAAACATGCGGCGGTGTTTTACCTGATTACTTGAGCACCAAGAAACCTACTTATTCTATGCAAACATCAAAGTTTCACTTATATTTTGAAACTTTCTTGATCTTATTGGCGTGAATCCGGGGTCCAAACGGTAACATGCAAATGATTAGTGTTATAGATGCTTTAAAATGTAGAACAGCAAACATGCGGCAGTGTTTTACCTGATTAGTTAGTCACTAAGCAACATGCTTAGTCAATATGAAAATATGAATATTCTACTAATATTTGAAAACTTTTTCTTCTTATTCACACAAATTATACTCCCAAAGTAGAAACGTGTTTTTAAAAACACTATTATTTAATGATGAGTATTATATGTATTTGAAATAATAGATTTTCAAACTTGTGGTAGTGTTTTACCTGATAACTTGAGCATTAAGAAACCTACTTATTCTATGCAAACATCAAAGTTTCACTTATATTTTGAAACTTTCTTGATCTTTTTTGCGCGGATCTAGGGTCCAAACGGTAATACGCAAATGATGAATGTTATAGATTCTTTAAAATTTAGAATAGCAAACATTCGGCAGTGTTTTACCTGATTACTTAGTCACTGAGCAACTTGCTCAATCAATATGAAAATATGGATATTCTTCTAATATTTGAAAACTTTTTTGTCTTATTCACACAAATTATACTTCCAAAGTCGAAACGTGTTTTTAAAAACACTATTATTTAATGATGAGTATTATATGTATTTGAAATATTAGAGTTTCAAACATGCGGCAGTGTTTTACCTGATTACTGGAGCACCAAGAAACTACTTATTCGATGCAAACATCAAAGTTTCACTTATATTTTGAAACTTTCTTGATTTTATTGGCGCGATCCAGGGTCCAAACGGTAATATGCAAATGATGAGTGTTATAGATGCTTTAAAATGTTGAATAGCAAACATGCGGCAGTGTTTTACCTGATTACTTAGTCACTAAGCAACCTGCTCAGTCAGTATGAAAATATGAATATTCTACTAATATTTGAAAACTTTTTCGACTTATACACTCAATTTTGACTCCCAAAGTCGAAATGTGTTTTTAAAAACACTATTATTTTATGATGAGTATTATATGTATTTGAAATGGTAGAGTTTCAAACATGCGGCATTGTTTTACCTGATTACTTGAGCACCAAGAAACCTACTTATTCAATGCAAACATCAAAGTTTAACTTATATTTTGAAACTTTCTTAGTCTTATTGGCGTGGACCCATGGTGCAAACGGTATTATGCAAATGATGAGTGTTATAGATGCTTTAAAATGTAGAATAGCAAATATGCGGTTGTGTTTTACCTGATTACTTAGTCACTAAGCAACCTGCTCGGTCAATATGAAAATATGAATATTCTACTAGTATTTAAAAAAAATCGTCTTTATGAAAACCCGTTACTTCCCCGTAAAGGAAAGCGTCGGATAATTGGAGAACAAGCCACAACGGAACGCATATAAAAGAACATTTCATTGTATATTACAACAATGCACCAGATTACAAGAATATACAGAGTAAAAATGAATATAACACAGAAATATCAGAGATTTAAATTACATTTAAATACATAGCAGCGGAAAATAATACAATACACAACTAGAAGAGATATACGGATACAAAGCTTTCCGGATATCGTTCCAGCTGTAAACCAGGATCCTGTGAATATAAATCTGCAAAACCCAAAACTACTAGCTGCCCGTGTCAAAATAAGGGCACCCAGAGTTTAGGTTAAAACAATAAACTCCAGGTCAGTCATGTGGCTGGTGTGAGAACTAAAACAGTTAATCTTTATTTTTAAAGATAGGTAAATCAAGGGACCACGCCGTATAACACGGAACGGGTTTCCTCCCAAGAATGCCAGTGCATAAAACAAACAGCGCAATGCTAAATAAAGAAAAATGAAGCTGTTATAAGACCCAGGTCCTATCACACAATGCAACGCAAGCCGGGGGATAGGGTTTTCCCATATAACAGCCAAAGAATGCTTGATACGTTTTAAAACAAATCATTTGATACTATTATAAGTGCATAGTGTATAAAACAACTTCAAATCATAAGTATCAATCATAGGCGGCATGGGTACCATATATCATGTCGCCATATATAGGTTTACAAATAAAACCGCAAATGTCACGTATTTGGAAATTGGGTTTCCATCTATGAACCGAGGCAAAAGATAGTCCTCAACCGATTCGAGACTGCCTAGCCCGAGTCTCAGGCAAGCGCGCAGGCAAGCCTTGGATCGTCAGGGCCGGTCCACACGGAGTGGATTAAAATGCCTGAGCACTACGTTTCACCGCCCTTTGGTGCGTTAGCGAGCCAACGAATGACTCCATCGGACCCGGATCGTCCGATCTAACCGAGGCGCCTCGCAACAGCAACAACCACATAAGTCAAACTCGTCAGGGCGTGTAAAACCACTGACGCCACTTTTAGCTAGGAGGAAACGTAGGCCCTCCCTGAGGTCCGTCTCCCGTTTTTGGTTCATACCGGGTGTGAAACTCGCGAAGCAAACGTTACACAAAGCTACGCCACGAAGGCCTTGCTTTGATCATCACCACAAGAATTTGCTTTTCAACAGAAGCCTCGATCAATTGCCACTTAGGCATGCCACACAGGCAATTCACTCCATGCGTTTGATATCCATCAATATATAACCCCTGAGCTTGTAGGTCTCAGAGAAGGGCGTTTAGAAAAAGAATAAATTCTCCGCCGCCAAACAGATATATATTTAATAGAGATCAATCACACGGACTAAAATCCAATGTCAGACACACAGTCCATTTACAAGTCCGTTCTGGGTCTGAACGAAACCGGAGGCACCTAGTACCCCGCATATCCATCGATCTCCAAGTACGTCTGGACGATCGCCAACTGTTTCCATCTTCTTGGGTGTACAGCCCAATCAAGATCGTCAGAAATCACCCAAACGACGTGAAGAACTCCGGTCTTCGACCATCATCTTCATCTTCGACTTATCGTCGTATCAGTTATTCAGAATGGGATAAACCCGGTCTTTCCGAATAACTCGCGTATATATTATAAAAGTGTTACACAAACACAACATACGCCTCATTCCAATTCATTAGTCACTAACCGTAAATTAATCAAGAGAATAATTCCCCAAATATTAACCCCGAAGGCCGAAACCAACATCAGATCAATATCCAGAAAACCATTCTGCTTAGCTAACCGACAATTAGTTTCTAAATTTCACATTCATAGGGAAAGGTTCCCATTAATTTTATCCAAGATAAATTCCTGAATTTATTCTTTAATCTATCTTTTGAATATCAATTCAAAACTAGTCGGAATTAGCGAACCTTACCGAAGTAATCATTGGTTTTAATTTCCCAATCCCAACCTATTCATCCCATGAAGTAAAACTGGTAATACTTCATATCTAACACCACGGTGTTATCGGTAAATTCAATTACCAGTTCACGTTCAAATCTAATTAAAGATTTAACTAACGCCTGGAGCAAAACTGGTGATACTCCATTTCGATTATTTCAATCTAATTAAAGATTCATTAAAACTCCACTTAGTTTTAATCGTTAACTGGGTTAAAGAATCTGTGTCATTTAAAACACGGTTCACGATAAACCCAAAATCACATTCATTAATTATCGGGTTAAAGAACGGGTGTTATTTAAAACACTGTTCACGATAAACCCAAAAATCAATATCAATTCAATTCCAATTAAATATTATTTAATTGGTACACTTCATTAAATCTAAATAAAAAGATTTAATCATTTCTCAACTGGGTTCAAGAACAGTGTTAGTGAAGACACCATTCACGACAAACCCAAATCACATTCGATATTCAATACAAAGCTCTGAATAGAAAATATATCGGCTTATATTCAATATCAAATTCTACGACTCACAAATGTCGTATTGGAAATAACGATATAAATATATATCTTTCAAATTTCCATAACAACATCTGTATAATCACGAATTCCAACATCGAAATATTCCGAAGACAATTTCGATTCAAATCCATTCCAATGCAATAATTGGAAATTTTGGTTATTTTTAAAACCCTTTTCGAATTCAATTTATTTATTTAAAAATAAATAGAATTATAATTCTAGTTCAAAACTAGTTCAATTCGACAAAAATCTATTTTTATCTTTTCAAATATGGATTTTTTCATCCCAATTCTTCCCAAATCATTTCTTATGATTTTACATAAATTATGACTATTTTTAATAATTTTATCAAGGCCCGTACAGTCGATTTCCAACAATGGCCATCGAACTGCACTTACAGCGACCTTTTTCTAATTTGATTTGGATGTATCTCCAAATCCAACCGTTAGATTTCAAATTTCTAACATTCGTTAGAAAGCTCTTTTCGATACGAACCCAACGGTTCCGGTTTTAGGAGAATCCGACGGTCGGATCTCCCGTAATTTCCGTTTGAAATAAATGGTCGAAATTCACGAACTGTCGCGGCGCGGTGCGTTCTATTCAGGCCATTATATTATATATATAATATATATATCGTCGATTTCTATTTAAAACGAATTATATAAATAAATTCGTTTCAAAAGCAATTTCAACTTCCTTTTCAATTCAAATCAAAATTGAATTCTTCTTTATAAATTCGTTTTAAAATTCATTTCTATTCAATTCAAATTTCAATTCAATTTGAATTCATTTCAATTCGCTTTCAATTCAATTTGAATTCGTTTTCAATTCATTTCGGAATCGTTTTCAATTCAATTCATTTCGAAATCGTTTTCAATTCATTTCATTTCGAAATCGTTTTCAATTCATTCCATTTCGAAATCGTTTTCAATTCATTCCATTTCGAAATCGTTTTCAATTCATTTCATTTCGAAATCGTTTTCAATTCATTTCATTTCGAAATCGTTTTCAATTCATTTCATTTCGAAATCGTTTTCAATTCATTTCATTTCGAAATCGTTTTCAATTCATTTCATTTCGAAATCGATAAAATCGATATAAATATCGCTCACGTCAAAATGGCGTTAATCTAATCAACACGGCTTCATAAATTTCTATTTTCAAATATTCTATTTCAAATATTTCTTTTTCAAAATAGTTGTTATTATCAAAATATTTCGTTCAACACATGACCAATCTCAATGAATGAGTACTGTCAACACATGAACTTTTATTTTATATTGATAAAGGTGCAAATTTTATTACTAAAATATTTCGTTCAACACATGACCAATCTCAATAGATGAGCACTGTCAACACATGAACTTTTATTTTATATCGATAAAGGTGAAAATTTTATTACTAAAATATTTCGTTCAACACATGACCAATCTCAATAGATGAGTACTGTCAACACATGAACTTTTATTTTATATCGATAAAGGTGCAAATTTTATTACTAAAATATTTCGTTCAACACATGACCAATATCAATAGATGAGTACTGTCAACACATGAACTTTTATTTTATATCGATAAAGGTGCAAATTTTATTACTAAAATATTTCGTTCAACACATGACCAATCTCAATAGATGAGCACTGTCAACACATGAACTTTTATTTTATAATATTCTTTATTTTTCAAATTGGAATGAGGCCCAATCAATTACCATATAAAGTTAATTATATGGATTTTCATGCATTACACACATATAATAGCATTGAAAAATAATCAACCATCAACCAAAGTGCACTACACTGTATAAGCATCAAATATAGATATCTAACGCTTATAACAGTCTGTCAATCAATCGATCGACATATTTAATCAATCAGGATGAGTGAACTTCAAATTTCATCCCAACACCCGTGTGGGGTTTCAAACAATCAAACGCATATTTTATTTGTGTTGTTGGGCGATGTGTAAAATTTATCGTCCCAATCAATGTCCTTCAAATAAGTGTACATAAACAAACCGTCCGGTTTGTAAATGAATATTTTATCTATTCACATTCACGTTAAAAATTATATTTTTAACGACAAAACATTTTATTCCAACATATGAATTTCTATTCAGTTCATTCTTTAAATAAAATGATATCTTTATTTTTCTAACTTATTTTAGAAAATTTCGGCGGCATAACGGCACGATACTAGAAACGGGACGAGGCCTAGCCTTATCCCCGGTCTAGTGAAGGCCCACGCCATTCACACATCAATCAAATCAATTTTATTTCACCAAATAATTCAATTCAAACCAAATAATCTAACCAACTACACAACCAATCAAACAAGTCCATGGTCTGTGGACGATTGTGTCGGGTGCTACTAAGCACCGTCTGCATCCTAGTATATATAAATATAAACTAGAAAAAGAGAATTTAGAGTGAGAAGTTCTCACCGAGGGATCCACTCCTCCATTCTTTATTTCTGAACGGTCTAGATTTGTTCGAAATTCCAATGCAGTCCCTATCACTCTGCTCATAATAAAAATTATATTTTTAATTCGCTACACATATAAAAATCGTATCTTTATATTCTCTATCTTATAAAAATAATATTTTTATAATCTCTACTATATACAAATCATATTTTTATTCTTTCTATAATATAAAAATTATATTTTTATTCTGTTGTTCATATGTTAAAAACCGCATTTTGACGATGCTACGACATACATAAAAATCAAATTTTCTTCACCATGCCATATACATAAAATCAAAATTTTATGTCGTTAAAAATCCAATCTTTTTACATATTTTAAAAATCGAATTTTTCTCTATATCACTTCATATGAAAAGTTCAATCTTCTCTATCGCTTCGTATATTTAAAAACAAAGTCTTTCATATTTTTATATTTGCCATTTATATATAAAAGAATATATTTTTATAACTATGTTCTATACCTTAAAAATCATATTCTCATTTATGCTATATTTATTCAAAATCCTATGTTTAATATCATGCTATTTTATTTTTACCAAACAAAATTTTTAATCTATGCTATTATATTTAAAAACTGATTTTAAACGTTGTTTTCTATACGGTGAAAAATCACATTTTTCTACACCATGAAAAATCACATTTTTCTTCTTTAATCAATGAAAAATCTTATTTTTAATCAATGAAAAATCTTATTTTTTCATCAATGAAAAATCTTATTGTTTCATTAACAAAGAAATCAATTTTTCAATCAAAGAAAGCAATTTTTTTTCTTTTCAAAGAAATCAGTTAGATATATATATATATATATATATATATATATATATATGTTAATTTCAGTTTTCCAAACAAGTCAGTAAGCATGTTTATGGCAGAAATCAATAGGGGAAATCGAAGAAAATCAGAAAAGCTCACATTTCGGGGTTGGATTTTTCTCCAAAATCGAAACGCCCGCTGATGATCGGACTAGTCCATGGCCTCACCCTTCTAATGGGCTTTCCGGCGCTAGGCTCGAGGTCGAGCTCGGAGCTCCGACGGTGGCGCAATTTTCAGTGAGGCGGGGGGGGGGGTCCCTCTACGACTGGAGCGGCAGTTTCTGTTCTAGAAGGAGGAGAGAGAGAGAAGAACGGAGGGGCGGAGGAGAGGGGGTGGCGAGGTCTGGCGCCGGCGGAGGATGTGGTGAGCGGTGGCGGCGCAATCGAGAGGGCTGAGCGGGATTTGAATTTTTAATTTAGGTTAGGAAATAAGAAAAGGGGGCTGAGGTGTTATATAATTATATATATTAATAATTTAATATTATTTATTTTCCTATAAGAGTTGACTTTTCTCCCGGACTCGAAACGAGACCCAACGACTGTCGTCTCTAGCTAATTACCCCCATTTCGAACACAATGGGATATGTATCATAAGCTGATTCGATCATTTCGATTAGTTTTCGTCAAAATCAACATATAACTCTATATATTGAATTTGAGCGCGCATTTCAATTTACCGGGGACACATATTAACTCGAAAATTTCCAAAAAAATATTTTCTAGCTTCATATTGACGATACGGTCCTAACAAAACTAGTTTTGTCAAATTCTGAGGCCGTTGGAAAAATGGCCATTTTCCAGTCGATTAAAATCAACTGAAACTGGTCAAACGCGTTTTCCTTTGCCACGCTCACATATTGATTCGAAAAATTATGATATTTGAAATCTAACAATAATTTGACACTGCGGATCCAACAAAACTGGTTTCGTCGAAATCCGAGGTCAATTGCAAAATTTCCATTTTTAAGGGCCTGAATTCCATAGCGACTATTCTGAATTTTCAACTGGGCATAACTTTTGATTCCCGCTATGAAATTTTGATTTGTCGGATTCGTTAGAAAGATATTATCAAATAGATTCTAATATTTTTGGTTTCACTAAAATCCGGATTGTTTTGCACCCGGTACATTCAATTGAAGTTTGAAATCGAATTATCGAACTACCGCGCCATTTTCAATTCTATTTATAATTATATATAAATATTTATTTATATTCTAACGACGACGTATATAATATATACGTTCTATTATATTCAAAATAAATTTTCGTCGATATTATTTAAAATAATCTATTTTAAATATTCAAAATTCGCTAAAATTGCCAAAATAAAAATTTTAAACTGGCCTAGATTTTCCGGGTTATTACAATCTCCCCCACTTAAAACTTTTCGTCCCCGAAAAGGAACAAAGTCGGAAGCGGTTTGATTAATCTACTCTACGTTCGATCTGGCTTCCGTTCTCCAACTTTTTAGTTTCTGAGAATATTCAAAATTTCAAAAATTTGGCTAACACCCTAAATTTTTGAAAAATTTCGCCATAACCTCCCCTGCACCGGGAGCATCGGGGAATTTCAAATAGCTTCCCCGGTCCTTCAGATCTCAAAAAGAAAAAGAAAAAGCCAAGCGGCTAGCCAATAGGCTCATAAAATCATCATCACCCAAACAAAACCGGAAATTATGTAGTAAACATGTACCTATTTGTCGGGCAAACAAATTTTATTCTTCGGCTCTAGCCTCCTTGCTATGACCTGTTCAATGTAAGACTTGTATATGCAAGCAAATGCAACCAATTTTCAATATAGTTCAATATGTGATTCAATTAGGCTAAATGGCTAAAAATTAGCAAACAAATAAACAAACAACTCAAACATCAATCAATTAGTGGATTAGAGTTTCAAATTCATAATTTTGATACATATACAGAAAATCATGTTTTTGATGCCAATTCACAACAATGAATTCTAGCTATATTAGTTTTGGTTCTCACACCAGTCTAATGGAAATATATAGGTATCACACCTTCGTTACTCGAAAATAAATACTGGTAACGCTGCAGCATTATCAGAATCATTCCCGGGCAACTAGAATGTGATTCTATATCTATCTAATATATTAAAACTTCGAATATACGTTCATGACGCGTATATGCAAAACCTTTATATATTAGATTGTCCATATTCAAAATAAATAAATATTCAAATACGTAAAAAGTGATTTAAATTTCTGAACAAAATTGTTTTCATTTGAAAAATATACTCTTCACACTCGTTCTAGGATACTACTGATCCTATCTCTAACGAGTCATTCCAATTGGATATTACTAATCCAATATCTGATGAATTCTTTCGTATGGTTCTAATGTGTCTTGTTCTCGAGCTCTGTAAACCAAAGCTCTGATACCAACTGTGAAAACCCGTTACTTCCCCGTAAAGGAAAGCGTTGGATAGTTCGAGAACAAGCCACAACGGAACGCATATAAAAGAACATTTCATTGTATATTACAACAATGCACCAGATTACAAGAATATACAGAGTAAAAATGAATATAACACAGAAATATCAGAGATTTAAATTACATTTAAATACATAGCAACGGAAAATAATACAATACACAACTAGAAGAGATATACGGATACAAAGCTTTCCGGATATCGTTCCACCTGTAAACCAGGATCCTGTGAATATAAATCTGCAAAACCCAAAACTACTAGCTGCCCGTGTCAAAATAAGGGCACCCAGAGTTTAAGTTAAAACAATAAACTCCAGGTCAGTCATGTGACTGGTGTGAGAACTAAAACAGTTAATCTTTATTTTTAAAGATAGGTAAATCAAGGGACCACGCCGTATAACACGGAACGGGTTTCCTCCCAAGAATACCAGTGCATAAAACAAACAGCGCAATGCTAAATAAAGAAAAATGAAGCTGTTATAAGACCCAGGTCCTATCACACAATGCAACGCAAGCCGGGGGATAGGGTTTTCCCTTATAACAGCCAAAGAATGCTTGATACGTTTTAAAACAAATCATTTGATACTATTATAAGTGCATAGTGTATAAAACAACTTCAAATCATAAGTATCAATCATAGGCGGCATGGGTACCATATATCAAGTCGCCATATATAGGTTTACAAATAAAACCGCAAATGTCACGTATTTGGAAATTGGGTTTCCATCTATGAACCGAGGCAAAAGATAGTCCTCAACCGATTCGAGACTGCCTAGCCCGAGTCTCAGGCAAGCGCGCAGGCAAGCCTTGGATCGTCAGGGCCGGTCCACACGGAGTGGATTAAAATGCCTGAGCACTACGTTTCGCCGCCCTTTGGGGCGTAAGCGAGCCAACGAATGACTCCATCGGACCCGGATCGTCCGATCTAACCGAGGCGCCTCGCAACAGCAACAACCACATAAGTCAAACTCGTCAGGGCGTGTAAAACCACTGATGCCACTTTTAGCTAGGAGGAAACGTAGGCCCTCCCTGAGGTCCGTCTCCCGTTTTTGGTTCATACCGGGTGTGAAACTCGCGAAGCAAACGTTACACAAAGCTACGCCACAAAGGCCTTGCTTTGATCATCACCACAAGACTTTGCTTTTCAACAGAAGCCTCGATCAATTGCCACTTAGGCATGCCACACAGGCAATTCACTCCATGCGTTTGATATCCATCAATATATAACCCCTGAGCTTGTACGTCTCAGAGAAGGGCGTTAAGCAAAAGAATAAATTCTCCGTTGCCAAACAGATATATATTTAATAGAGATCAATCACACGGACTAAAATCCAATGTCAGACACACAGTCCATTTACAAGTCCGTTCTGGGTTTGAACGAAACCGGAGGCACCTAGTACCCCGCATATCCATCGATCTCCAAGTACGTCTGGACGATCGCCAACTGTTTCCATCTTCTTGGGTGTACAGCCCAATCAAGATCGTCAGAAATCACCCAAACGACGTGAAGAACTCCGGTCTTCGACCATCGTCTTCATCTTCGACTTATCGTCGTATCAGTTATTCAGAATGGGATAAACCCGGTCTTTCCGAATAACTCGCGTATATATTATAAAAGTGTTACACAAACACAACATATGCCTCATTCCAATTCATTAGTCACTAACCGTAAATTAATCAAGAGAATAATTCCCCAAATATTAACCCCGAAGGCCGAAACCAACATCAGATCAATATCCAGAAAACCATTCTGCTTAGCTAACCGACAGTTAGTTTCTAAATTTCACATTCATAGGGAAAGGTTCCCATTAATTTTATCCAAGATAAATTCCTGAATTTATTCTTTAATCTATCTTTTGAATATCAATTCAAAACTAGTCGGAATTAGCGAACCTTACCGAAGTAATCATTGGTTTTAATTTCCCAATCCCAACCTATTCATCCCATGAAGTAAAACTGGTAATACTTCATATCTAACACCACGGTGTTATCGGTAAATTCAATTACCATTTCACATTCAAATCTAATTAAAGATTTAACTAACGCCTGGAGCAAAACTGGTGATACTCCATTTCGATTATTTCAATCTAATTAAAGATTCATTAAAACTCCACTTAGTTTTAATCGTTAACTGGGTTAAAGAATCTGTGTCATTTAAAACACGGTTCACGATAAACCCAAAATCACATTCATTAATTATCGGGTTAAAGAACGGGTGTTATTTAAAACACTGTTCACGATAAACCCAAAAATCAATATCAATTCAATTCCAATTAAATATTATTTAATTGGTACACTTCATTAAATCTAAATAAAAAGATTTAATCATTTCTCAACTGGGTTCAAGAACAGTGTTAGTGAAGACACCATTCACGACAAACCCAAATCACATTCGATATTCAATACAAGGCTCTGAATAGAAAATATATCGGCTTATATTCAATATCAAATTCTACGACTAACAAATGTCGTATTGGAAATAACGATATAAATATATATCTTTCAAATTTCCATAACAACATCTGTATAATCACGAATTCCAACATCGAAATATTCCGAAGACAATTTCGATTCAAATCCATTCCAATGCAATCATTGGAAATTTTGGTTATTTTTAAAACCCTTTTCGAATTCAATTTATTTATTTAAAAATAAATAAAATTATAATTCTAGTTCAAAACTAGTTCAATTCGATAAAAATCTATTTTTTTCTTTTCAAATATGGAGTTTTTCATCCCAATTCTTCCCAAATCATTTCTTATGATTTTACATAAATTATTACTATTTTTAATAATTTTATCAAGGCCCGTACAGTCGATTTCCAACAATGGCCATCGAACTGCACTTACAGTGACCTTTTTCGAATTTGATTTGGACGTATCTCCAAATCCAACAGTTAGATTTCAAATTTCTAACATTCGTTAGAAAGCTCTTTTCGATACGAACCCAACGGTTCCGGTTTTAGGAGAATCCGACGGTCGGATCTCCCGTAATGTCCGCTTGAAATAAATGGTCGAAATTCACGAACTGCCGCGGCGCGGCGCGTTCTATTCAGGCCATTATATTATATATATAATATATATATCGTCGATTTCTATTTAAAACGAATTATATAAATAAATTCGTTTCAAAAGAAATTTCAACTTCCTTTTCAATTCAAATCAAAATTGAATTCTTCTTTATAAATTCGTTTTAAAATTCATTTCTATTCAATTCAAATTTCAATTCAATTTGAATTCATTTCAATTCGCTTTCAATTCAATTTGAATTCGTTTTCAATTCATTTCGAAATCGTTTTCAATTCATTTCATTTCGAAATCATTTTCAATTCATTCCATTTCAAAATCGTTTTCAATTCATTCCATTTCGAAATCGTTTTCAATTTATTTCATTTCGAAATCGTTTTCAATTCTTTTCATTTCGAAATCATTTTCAATTCATTTCATTTTGAAATCGTTTTCAATTTATTTCATTTCGAAATCATTTTCAATTCATTTCATTTCGAAATCGTTTTCAATTCATTTCATTTCGAAATCATTTTCAATTCATTTCATTTCGAAATCGTTTTCAATTCATTTCATTTCGAAATCATTTTCAATTCATTTCATTTCGTAATCGTTTTCAATTTATTTCATTTCGAAATCATTTTCAATTCATTTCATTTCGAAATCGTTTTCAATTTATTTCATTTCGAAATCGTTTTCAATTTATTTCATTTCGAAATCGATAAAATCGATATAAATATCGCTCACGTCAAAATGGCGTTAATCTAATCAACACGGCTTCATAAATTTCTATTTTCAAATATTCTATTTCAAATATTTCTTTTGCAAAATAGTTGTTATTATCAAAATATTTCGTTCAACACATGACCAATCTCAATGAATGAGTACTGTCAACACATGAACTTTTATTTTATATCGATAAAGGTGCAAATTTTATTACTAAAATATTTTGTTCAACACATGACCAATCTCAATAGATGAGCACTGTCAACACATGAACTTTTATTTTATATCGATAAAGGTGCAAATTTTATTACTACAATATTTCGTTCAACACATGACCAATCTCAATAGATGAGTACTGTCAACACATGAACTTTTATTTTATATCGATAAAGGTGCAAATTTTATTACTAAAGTATTTCGTTCAACACATGACCAATCTCAATAGATGAGTACTGTCAACACATGAACTTTTATTTTATATCGATAAAGGTGCAAATTTTATTACTAAAATATTTCGTTCAACACATGACCAATCTCAATAGATGAGCACTGTCAACACATGAACTTTTATTTTATAATATTCTTTATTTTTCAAATTGGAATGAGGCCCAATCAATTACCATATAAAGTTAATTATATGGATTTTCATGCATTACACACATATAATAGCATTGAAAAATAATCAACCATCAACCAAAGTGCACTACACTGTATAAGCATCAAATATAGATATCTAACGCTTATAACAGTCTGTCAATCAATCGATCGACATATTTAATCAATCAGGATGAGTGAACTTCAAATTTCATCCCAACACCCGTGTGGGGTTTCAAACAATCAAACGCATATTTTATTTGTGCTGTTGGGCGATGTGTAAAATTTATCATCCCAATCAATGTTCTTCAAATAAGTGTACATAAACAAACCGTCCGGTTTGTAAATGAATATTTTATCTATTCACATTCACGTTAAAAATTATATTTTTAACGACAAAACATTTTATTCCAACATATGAATTTCTATTCAGTTCATTCTTTAAATAAAATGATATCTTTATTTTTCTAACTTATTTTAGAAAATTTCGACGGCATAACGGCACGATACTAGAAAAGGGACGAGGCCTAGCCTTATCCCCGGTCTAGTGAAGGCCCACGCCATTCACACATCAATCAAATCAATTTTATTTCACCAAATAATTCAATTCAAACCAAATAATCTAACCAACTACACAACCAATCAAACAAGTCCATGGTCTGTGGACGATTGTGTCGGGTGCTACTAAGCACCGTCTGCATCCTAGTATATATAAATATAAACTAGAAAAAGAGAATTTATAGTGAGAAGTTCTCACCGAGGGATCCACTCCTCCATTCTTTATTTCTGAATGGTCTAGATTTGTTCGAAATTCCAATGCAGTCCCTACCACTCTGCTCATAATAAAAATTATATTTTTAATTCGCTACACATATAAAAATCGTATCTTTATATTCTCTATCTTATAAAAATAATATTTTTATAATCTCTACTATATACAAATCATATTTTTATTCTTTCTATAATATAAAAATTATATTTTTATTCTGTTGTTCATATGTTAAAAACCGCATTTTGACGATGCTACGACATACATAAAAATCAAATTTTCTTCACCATGCCATATACATAAAATCAAAATTTTATGTCGTTAAAAATCCAATCTTTTTACATATTTTAAAAATCGAATTTTTCTCTATATCACTTCATATGAAAAGTTCAATCTTCTCTATCGCTTCGTATATTTAAAAACAAAGTCTTTCATATTTTTATATTTGCCATTTATATATAAAAGAATATATTTTTATAACTATGTTCTATACCTTAAAAAACATATTCTCATTTATGCTATATTTATTCAAAATCCTATGTTTAATATCATGCTATTTTATTTTTACCATGCAACATTTTTAATCTATGCTATTATATTTAAAAACTGATTTTAAACTTTGTTTTCTATACGGTGAAAAATCACATTTTTCTACACCATGAAAAATCACATTTTTCTTCTTTAATCAATGAAAAATCTTATTTTTAATCAATGAAAAATCTTATTTTTTCATCAATGAAAAATCTTATTGTTTCATTAACAAAGAAATCAATTTTTCAATCAAAGAAAGCAAATTTTTTTTCTTTTCAAAGAAATCAGTTAGATATATATATATATATATATATATATATATGTTAATTTCAGTTTTCCAAACAAGTCAGTAAGCATGTTTATGGCAGAAATCAATAGGGGAAATCGAAGAAAATCAGAAAAGCTCACATTTCGGGGTTGGATTTTTCTCCAAAATCGAAACGCCCGCTGATGATCGGACTAGTCCATGGCCTCACCCTTCTAATGGGCTTTCCGGCGCTAGGCTCGAGGTCGAGCTCGGAGCTCCGACGGTGACGCAATTTTCAGTGAGGCGGGGCAGGGGGGGTCCCTCTACGACTGGAGCGGCAGTTTCTGTTCTAGAAGGAGGAGAGAGAGAGAAGAACGGAGGGGCGGAGGAGAGGGGGTGGCGAGGTCTGGCGCCGGCGGAGGATGTGGTGAGCGGTGGCGGCGCAATCGAGAGGGCTGAGCGGGATTTGAATTTTTAATTTAGGTTAGGAAATAAGAAAAGGGGGCTGAGGTGTTATATAATTATATATATTAATAATTTAATATTATTTATTTTCCTATAAGAGTTGACTTTTCTCCCGGACTCGAAACGAGACCCAACGACTGTCGTCTCCAGCTAATTACCCCCATTTCGAACACAATGGGATATGTATCATAAGCTGATTCGATCATTTCGATTAGTTTTCATCAAAATCAACATATAACTCTATATATTGAATTTGAGCGCGCATTTCAATTTACCGGGGACACATACTAACTCGAAAATTTCCAAAAAAATATTTTCTAGCTTCATATTGACGATACGGTCCTAACAAAACTAGTTTTGTCAAATTCTGAGGCCGTTGGAAAAATAGCCATTTTCCAGTCGATTAAAATCAAATAAACTGGTCAAACGCGTTTTCCTTTGCCACGCTCACATATTGATTCGAAAAATTATGAAATTTGAAATCTAACAATAATTTGACACTGCGGATCCAACAAAATTGGTTTCGTCGAAATCCGAGGTCAATTGCAAAATTTCCATTTTTAAGGGCCTGAATTCCATAGCGACTATTCTGAATTTTCAACTGGGCATAACTTTTGATTCCCGCTATGAAATTTTGATTTGTCGGATTCGTTAGAAAGATATTATCAAATAGATTCTAATATTTTTGGTTTCACTAAAATCCGGATTGTTTTGCACCCGGTACATTCAATTGAAGTTTGAAATCGAATTATCGAACTACCGCGCCATTTTCAATTCTATTTATAATTATATATAAATATTTATTTATATTCTAACGACTACGTATATAATATATACGTTCTATTATATTCGAAATAAATTTTCGTCGATATTATTTAAAATAATCTATTTTAAATATTCAAAATTCGCTAAAATTGGCAAAATAAAATTTTTAAACTGGCCCAGATTTTCCGGGTTATTACAGTCTTTTTCACACAAATTTTACTCCGGAAGTAGAAACGTGTTTTTAAAACACTATTATTTATTGATAAGCATTATATGCATTTGAAATGGTAGAGTTTCAAACACGCCGCAGGGTTTAACCTGTTTACTTGAGCACCAAGAAACCTACTTATTCGATGCAAACATCAAAGTTTAACTTATATTTTGAAACTTTCTTGATCTTATTGGCGCGGAACCAGGGTCCAAATGGTAATATGCAAATGACGAGTGTTATATATGCTTTAAATCGCAGAATAGAAAACATGCGGTAGTGTTTTACCTGATTACTTAGTAACTAAGCAACCTGCTCAATCAATATGAAAATATGAATATTCTACTAATATTATAAAACTTTTTTGTCTTATTCACACAAATTCTACTCCCAAAGTCGAAACTTGTTTTTAAAAACACTATTATTTAATGATGAGTATTATATGTATTTGAAATGGTAGAGTTTCGAACATGCGGTAGTGTTTTACCTGATTACTTGAGCAACAAGAAACCTACTTATTCTATGCAAACATTAAAGTTTCACTTATATTTTGAAATTTTCTTGATCTTATTGGAGCGGATCCAGGGTCCAAATGGTTATATGCAAATGATAAGTGTTATATATGCTTTAAATGTAGAATAGCAAACATGCGGCAGTGTTTTAACTGATTACTTAGTCACTAAGCAACCTGCTTAGTCAATATGAAAATATAAATATTCTACTAATATTTGAAAACTTTTTCGTCCTACTCACACAAATTCTACTTCCAAAGTCGAAACGTGTTTTTAAAAACACTATTATTTAATGATGAGTATTATATGAATTTGAAATGGTAGAGTTTCAAACATGCGGCGGTGTTTTACCTGATTACTTGAGCACCAAGAAACCTACTTATTCTATGCAAACATCAAAGTTTCGCTTATATTTTGAAACTTTCTTGATCTTATTGGCGTGAATCCAGGGTCCAAAGGGTAACATGCAAATGATGAGTGTTATAGATGCTTTAAAATGTAGAACAGCAAACATGCGGCAGTGTTTTACCTGATTAGGTAGTCACTAAGCAACCTGCTCAATCAATATGAAAATATGAATATTCTACTAATATTTGAAAACTTTTTCGTCTTATTCACACAAATTCTACTCCCAAAGTCGAAACATGTTTTTAAAAACACTATTATTTAATGATGAGTATTATATGTATTTGAAATAATAGATTTTCAAACTTGTGGCAGTGTTTTACCTGATTACTTGAGCACTAAGAAACCTACTTATTCTATGCAAACATCAAAGTTTCACTTATATTTTGAAACTTTCTTGATCCTGTTTGCGCGGATCTAGGGTCCAAACGGTAATATGCAAATGATGAGTGTTATAGATTCTTTAAAATTTAGAATAGCAAACATTCGGCAATGTTTTACCTGATTACTTAGTCACTAAGCAACTTGCTCAGTCAATATGAAAATATGAATATTCTACTAATATTTGAAAACTTTTTCGTCTTATTCACACAAATTATACTCCCAAATTCGAAACGTGTTTTTAAAAACACTATTATTTAATGATGAGTATTATATGTATTTGAAATGTTAGAGTTTCAAACACGCGGCAGTGTTTTACCTGATTACTGGAGCACCAAGAAACTACTTATTCGATGCAAACATCAAAGTTTCACTTATATTTTGAAACTTTCTTGATCTTATTGGCGCGATCCAGGGTCCAAACGGTAATATGCAAATGATGAGTGTTACAGATGCTTTAAAATATAGAATAGCAAACAAGCGGTAGTGTTTTACCTGATTACTTAGTCACTAAGCAACCTGCTCAGTCAGTATGAAAATATGAATATTCTACTAATATTTGAAAACTTTTTCGTCTTATTCACTCAATTTTGACTCCCAAAGTCGAAACGTGTTTTTAAAAACACTATTATTTGATGATGAGTATTATATGTATTTGAAATGGTAGAGTTTCAAACATGCGGCATTGTTTTACCTGATTACTTGAGCACCAAAAAACCTACTTATTCAATGCAAACATCAAAGTTTAACTTATATTTTGAAACTTTCTTAGTCTTATTGGCGTGGACCCATGGTGCAAACGGTATTATGCAAATGATGAGTGTTATAGATGCTTTAAAATGTAGAATAGCAAATATGCGGTTGTGTTTTACCTGATTACTTAGTAACTAAGCAACCTGCTCGGTCAATATGAAAATATGAATATCTACTAATATTTAAAAAAAATCGTCTTTTTCACACAAATTTAACTTCGGAAGTCGAAACGTGTTTTTAAAACACTATTATTTATTGATAAGTATTATATGCATTTGAAATGGTAGAGTTTCAAACACGCCGCAGGGTTTAACCTGTTTACTTGAGCACCAAGAAACCTACTTATTCGATGCAAACATCAAAGTTTCACTTATATTTTGAAACTTTCTTGATCTTATTGGCACGGAACTAGGGTCCAAATGGTAATATGCAAATGACGAGTGTTATATATGCTTTAAATCGCAGAATAGAAAACATGCGGTAGTGTTTTACCTGATAACTTAGTCACTAAGCAACCTGCTCAGTCAATATGAAAATATGAATATTCTACTAATATTATAAAACTTTTTTGTCTTATTCACACAAATTCTACTCCCAAAGTCGAAACTTGTTTTTAAAAATACTATTATTTAATGATGAGTATTATATGTATTTGAAATGGTAGTGTTTCGAACATGCGGTAGTGTTTTACCTGATTACTTGAGCACCAAGAAACCTACTTATTCTATGCAAACATTAAAGTTTCACTTGTATTTTGAAACTTTCTTGATCTTATTGGCGCGGATCCAGGGTCCAAATGGTTATATGCAAATGATAAGTGTTATATATGCTTTAAAATGTAGAATAGCAAACATGCGGCAGTGTTTTACCTGATTACTTAGTCACTAAGCAACCTGCTCAGTCAATATGAAAATATAAATATTCTACTAATATTTGAAAACTTTTTCGTCTTACTCACACAAATTCTACTCCCAAAGTCGAAACGTGTTTTTAAAAACACTATTATTTAATGATGAGTATTATATAAATTTGAAATGGTAGAGTTTCAAACATGCGGCGGTGTTTTACCTGATTACTTGAGCACCAAGAAACCTACTTATTCTATGCAAACATCAAAGTTTCGCTTATATTTTGAAACTTTCTTGATCTTATTGGCGTGAATCCAGGGTCCAAAGGGTAACATGCAAATGATGAGTGTTATAGATGCTTTAAAATGTAGAACAGCAAACATGCGGCAGTGTTTTACCTGATTAGGTAGTCACTAAGCAACCTGCTCAGTCAATATGAAAATATGAATATTCTACTAATATTTGAAAACTTTTTCGTCTTATTCACACAAATTCTACTCCCAAAGTCGAAACATGTTTTTAAAAACAATATTATTTAATGATGAGTATTATATGTATTTGAAATAATAGATTTTCAAACTTGTGGCAGTGTTTTACCTGATTACTTGAGCACTAAGAAACCTACTTATTCTATGCAATCATCAAAGTTTCACTTATATTTTGAAACATTCATGATCTTGTTTGCGTGGATCTAGGGTCCAAACGGTAATATGTAAACGATGAGTGTTATAGATTCTTTAAAATTTAGAATAGCAAACATTCGACAATGTTTTACCTGATTACTTAGTCACTAAGCAACTTGCTCAGTCAATATGAAAATATTAATATTCTACTAATATTTGAAAACTTTTTCGTCTTATTCACACAAATTATACTCCCAAATTCGAAACGTGTTTTTAAAACACTATTATTTAATGATGAGTATTATATGTATTTGAAATGTTAGAGTTTCAAACACGCGGCAGTGTTTTACCTGATTACTGGAGCACCAAGAAACTACTTATTGGATGCAAACATCAAAGTTTCACTTATATTTTGAAACTTTCTTGATCTTATTGGCGCGATCCAGGGTCCAAACGGTAATATGCAAATGATGAGTGTTACAGATGCTTTAAAATATAGAATAGCAAACAAGCGGTAGTGTTTTACCTGATTACTTAGTCACTAAGCAACCTGCTCAGTCAGTATGAAAATATGAATATTCTACTAATATTTGAAAACTTTTTCGTCTTATTCACTCAATTTTGACTCCCAAAGTCGAAACGTGTTTTTAAAAACACTATTATTTGATGATGAGTATTATATGTATTTGAAATGGTAGAGTTTCAAACATGCGACATTGTTTTACCTGATTACTTGAGCACCAAGAAACCTACTTATTCAATGCAAACATCAAAGTTTCACTTATATTTTGAAACTTTCTTAGTCTTATTGGCGCGGACCCTGGGTGCAAACAGTAATATGCAAATGATGAGTGTTATAGATGCTTTAAAATGTAGAATAGCAAATATGCGGTAGTGTTTTACCTGATTATTTAGTCACTAAGCAACCTGCTCAGTCAATATGAATATTCTACTAATATTTGAAAAAAAATGGTCTTTTTCACACAAATTTTACTCCGGAAGTCGAAACGTGTTTTTAAAACACTATTATTTACTAATAAGTATTATATGCATTTGAAATGGTAGAGTTTCAAACACGTTGCAGTGTTTAACCTATTTACTCGCGCACCAAGAAACCTACTTATTCGATGCAAACATCAAAGTTTCACTTATATTTTGAAACTTTCTTTATCTTATTGGCGCGGAACCAGGGTCCAAATGGTAATATGCAAATGATGAGTGTTATATATGCGTTAAATTGTAGAATAGAAAACATGCGGTAGTGTTTTACCTGATTACTTAGTCACTAAGCAACCTGCTCAGTCAATATTAAAATATGAATATTCTACTAATATTTGAAAACTTTTTTGTCTTATTCACACAAATTCTACTCCAAAAGTCGAAACGTGTTTTTAAAAACACTATTATTTAATGATGGGTATTATATGTATTTGAAAAGGTAGAGTTTCGAACATGCGGTAGTGTTTTACCTGATTACTTGAGCATCAAGAAACCTACTTATTCGATGCAAACATCAAAGTTTCACTTATATTTTGAATCTTTCTTCATCTTATTGGCGCAGATCTAGGGTCCAAATAGTAATATGCAAATGATGAGTGTTATAGATGCTTTAAAATGTTGAATAGCAAATATGCAGCAGTGTTTTACCTGAGTACTTAGTCACAAAGCAAACTTCTCAGTCAATATGAAAATATGAATATTCTACTAATATTTTAAAAAAAATTCGTCTTACTCACACAATACTACTCACGAAGTCGAAACGTGTTTTTAAAACACTATTATTTAATGATAAGTTGTAATAACCCGGAAAATGTGAACCAATTTAAAATTTTTAAAATTGGTTAATACCTAAGAATTTGAATAGCTGAAATAGCCTATTTCAATAAAATAAAGAATTGGGTATAGTATTGTAGTTTGAAAGTTTGAATACAAACTTTGTGTGACTGTACCGGGTGGAAAATATAACGGATTTTAGCGAAACTGAATGTATTTAAATCTGTTTATGAATACCTTTCTAACGAATCTGAAAAATCGAAGTTTCATAGCGGGAATCAAAAGTTATGGCCAAATAATTTTCAGAAAGGTCGTTAGATAGCATATATAGCCCCTGAAAATTGATATTTTGCATACGACCTCGGAATTCGACGAAACCACTTTTGTTGGGTCCAGGATGTCAAACTATTGCTAAGTTTCAAATTTCATAATTTTTTAAGCTAGTATGTGAGCGGAGCAAAAGAAAATGTGATTGGTCATTTTTTGTTAAAATGGGTCGACCTAAAAATGGCCGTTTTTCAAACGAGCTCAGAATTCGACGAAACTGGTTTTATTAGGATCGTATCGTCAAAACAAAGCTAGATTTATTTTTCTGGAATTTTTCGACTCAGTTTGTGGCCCTGACAAATTGAAATGTACGTTCAAATTAAATATTGAATGTTTTATATTTTAATTTGAAAAATAACTGACTGTAACAGTCGAATTGGCCAACGAAACATGTCCCATTGTGTCCGGAATGGGGGTATTTAGCTAGGGGTGACAGTTGTTGGGTTTGATTTCGAATTCGTTAGTAAAACCACTATTTAAAATTTCCTATAAAGCCTCGACCAATAGGATTTTTCCTTTATATATAAAAAAACTATCTCAAAAACCCTAGCCGCCTCAGATGAAACTGACGATCCAGGAAGCTCCGACCTTCCCCTTCGTTTTCCGACCGCCACCGCCACCTACAGGCCGCGCCACCACCGCCACTCGAAAGCCCCTTCGCCCCTCTTCAGATCCCACCCCAAACCGACATCCACCATCACCTCCTCCGCCTGAATCGAAGCCAGGAAGTCATCGACTTCCCAGCGCCGCCGCCACCCCGATCTGCCATCGCAACCCCTCAAACCACCAGCGCCGTGAAGCCCTCGCCGCCCCCTTCCACGTCAGCACCGCCGATCATCCCCATACTTCACGGATTTTGCAAAAATCCCAAACCTAGTTCTGAACAAAATATAAAGGTTCGACCTTTATTATTCTGAATTGAAAATAACACTATAAAGCGTTGCAAAACTTTGAAAAATAATATCTTTTTCGTTCTTTAACGAAATTTGATGAAACAGGAGACACCATGATCGCAAGGAGGCTCTCTACATTTTAGAAGAAGCCGCGGATTTTTCGATCTTCCTACGATTTTTAGCACTGTAATAACCAATGTGAGGAATCTAAACTGAAATGTGTGAATGGAATCGCGTTGTATAAATTATATAAGCGAAGTGTAAATTATATACGCATTGTATACCTCATGTACATGTGTTGTATAAGTTATATTAGCGATGTATAAATTATACAAGCGTTGAATGAAACATATATGCTTTGAATTGTGATGAAATGCAAGTGAATTATAATATATATATATATATATATATATATATTTATATATATATATATATATATATATATATATATATACTCCCCTCGTCCACAGACCATGGACGATATTTATTGCTTGTGATTGACGTGATATTATATGGTATGACGAATGGTTGGAAATAATTGTTTGTGGTTGATATTGTCGTTGAAAAATACCTTTGTGGTTGAAAAATACCCTCTTGTGGTTGAAACAAATTAGAATAGGATTGTGGAATTGAAAATAAAACATGCCGCCTGCGTGCGAACTAGATGCATGATCCCCATTGTCAAAAACCGCGAGATTTTAAGGTAGAGCGAGGAGCCGTACTAGGGATGGTCCCGGTTTTAACTATCCTGCCGTTATGCTGCCGAAATTTTCTGAAATATTCATGTGATAGAATAATTTTCATTTGTTGAAATAAATTACATATGTTAAAACCAATATTCATGTGTTGAGTTGCAATTCATTCGTTGAGTTGAAATTCATGTGTTGAATATTATTTGAATTTAAACAATTAGTTTTAGCGATAAAAATCACATATGTATATATATATATATACATATATATATATATATACAAACTATAGAGAATATTCATGTGATAGAATAATTTTCATTCATTGAAATAAATTACATATGTTGAAACCAATATTCATGCGTTGAGTTGCAATTCATTCGTTGAGTTGAAATTCATGTGTTGAATATTATTTGAATTTAAACAAATAGTTTTAGCGATAAAAATCATATTTTTATATATATATATACAAACTATAGAGAATATTCATGTGTTGAGTTGCAATACATTCGTTGAGTTGAAATTCATGTGTTGATTATTATTTGAATTTAAACAAATAGCTTTAGCGATAAAAATCACACTTTTATATATATACAAACTATATCGAATATTCATGTGTTGAGTTGCAATTCATTCGTTGAGTTGAAATTCATGTGTTGAATATTGTTTGAATTTAAACAAATAGTTTTAGCGATAAAAATCACATTTATATATATATATATACAAACTATAGAGAATATTCATGTGTTGAATTGAAATTCGTTCGTCGAGTTGAAATCCATGTGTTGAATGTTATCATATTTTAAAATAAAATGAATTTACAATAAAAACTACATTTTTATTGTGAATATGAAGTGTTAAAAACATTCACGTGCTGAATAAATATTTTTGATGATAAAAATATTTCTTTTATCATGTATACGCTTTGATAAAAATACACACGTGTTGAAATAAATAATAGTTCGCTAGAAATATTATTATTAGCTTTGTTCTGCATATATATACATGTGTTGAACAGGGAAAATGGATTAGTTGTAGAGTAAAGAAATTATTTGCGTGCCCGACAAATAGGTAAGCCTTGATGAGTTGGCTGCGCAATTTTATTTTTATATCAACTCCTGTGAATGCCATTGGATGCGGAGTGCTGGTTATTCTGTGTGAAATAATAAACATCGCCATAGGATAGTAACAATTAATTTTGAACTACACTACATGGCATACTTCTTGACGATAAGCATACTTCATCATATTCCACATAAGCAATTCGAGCTTGTGTGACGAGGTGGAAGATTTACCATACGAGCGAGAGGCTTGTATGGCGATGATTTTATACTACAGGTTGAACTGATGACTGATTTGGACTATATAAAATATAACGATAAACTGCCAGATTAATAAAAACCCCACACGGGTCTGGGGTTGACAATAATCACGTCTCTCTAGTTATTAGATACGGCACATGGACTATTTATTTCCACACGGAAACGGGGTGACGAGAATTTATTGTCTGGAGTGATTATCTATACATGCTCCCCCGTAAACACCAGAATATATCACTATAAATATGTGGATGCTTTTTAGGATTTATTGGGTACCTAACACGGCCCAATAAATTTCCAAACCCCTCCCCGTACAAAGGAGGTTATGGCGAATTTTTTCGAAATATTAAGGCGTTAGTGAAATATTTGAAGTGAAAACGAAGTTGAAAATATAGAATGAACTATACTTGAAATTATAGAATGAACTATATTTTTATATATAAATATAAATATAATTAAAAGGAATCGAAGCCGTGTAGTTCGTGTTTCGGAATCATAATTTGAAACGATTAGTACGAGAAATCCGACCATCGGATCTTCCCGAAACCGCAACCGCTGGGTTCGCCTTGAAAATATCTTCCCAACGGCACCAACCTTGTAAAAATCCAACGGTTGGATTGTACGAAATGTTTAATTCAAATCTGAAGAAAAATAGCTCCAGAATCGTTTATATTTATATATAAATATAAATATAATTAAATTAAATCGAATAACGACGCTATAGTTCGAATTTTGATACCGTAACTTCAAACGACTAGTGTGGAAGATCCGACCGTCGGATTCTCACGAAACTGGAACCGTTGGGTTCGCTTTGGGAATACCTTTCCACTGATATAGACTTCGTAGAAATCCAACGGTTAGATTTTCCGATATGTGTAAAACAAATTAGGGGAAAAACAGAGCCAGTGCCACGGCACGACCTGAAACATCGTTTAATTAAATATGGCCATTTTTAAATAAATAAAAATGGCGAAAAATCGTTATAAAATATTATAAGCAACCTAGATTGCAAATAATCCAATTGGGCTTGAATTGTTTGATATTTGATGGTTGTATGTGCTTGACACGAAAATAACACTAAAGAACCGAAAGATGGATGTCGAACAATATAAACATGAAAAGAATCGATTTAAATTCTAATTATGTGAATTATTTGAAAAGGCCGAGCTAACCCTGATTTCAAATAATTTATCGAGCGATTCGAATTGGAAAATGCAAAGACGATTCAAGACCGACGATCTTCGTATCGGTTGGATGGGCGCTGCTGAGGTTCCTGACCGGAGTAGCTACCATGAAGGAACGGAAGTACTAGCCGTCTGAACATATGTGTTGATTGGACGGATATACGAGGAATTTGGTGTCTCCGGTTTCGTTCAGACCCAGGACGGACTTGTAAATGGACTATGTGTCTGACATTGGATTTTGTTCTATACTGATTAATCTCTGTTAAATATATATCTGTTTGGCAGCGGAGAATTTATTCTTTTGCTTAACACCCTTCTCTGAGACATACGAGCTCAGAGGTTATATATCGATGGAAATCAATCGTATGGAGTGGACTGCCGATGTGGCATGCCAAGATGCTGTGATCAAGACTTCTGTTGCAAAGCAAAGTCTTGTGGATGATGATCAAAGCACGGTCTGCGTGACCTGGCTTTGTGTATAGCGGGGATTCGCGAGCCTCACACCTCGGTATGAGTCAAAAACGGGATAAGGACCCAAGGAGAGCATGACGTTTCTTTCTAGCTATGGTGGTGTCAGTGACTTACCAGCCCTGGCATTTATATCTATTTTTCACCTTTGTGGTTGTTGGAATGCGAGGCGCCTCGATTATAGGTCTGTAAAGACCGGGAAACGTGTGTTCAGGAATAATTAATCCTCAAACGTAAGAGAGGACCGGCCTTGGAGGATCCAGGGTTACCCAGAGTGTGTAGTCCTGAGACATTTGCTTGAGTGTCTCGAAGCGGAGAGGAGCTTGCCCCTTGCCTCGACTCATGACGAAAATCCAATTTCCAATACGAAATAACGGACTCGATTGTAGAACTAGTATGGCGACATAGTGGTATGGGGCACTTATGCCGTCTATGATTGATATTTATGATGCTATTCGTTTTTGAAACATATATGCACTAGTAATAATAACAATTGATTTTTCTTTATACGTATCAAGCATATTTAGCCATTATAAGGTAAAACTCTATCCTCCGGCTTGCGTTGCATTGTGTGATGGGACTTGAGTCTTATATTGGCTTCATTCTTTTAAAAAGCATTGCGTTGTTTTAAAAGAATTTACTTTGTTTTAAATGCACTAGCAATCACTGGAGTAAACCCGTTCCGCGAAAGTGGCGTGGTCCTGTGATTTGCTTGTTACTGTTGTTTAAACTGTTAAATAGATTCCTCATACCAGTCCCCATGACTAACTCGTTGTTTGTTTCACTTTGCAAACGCGGGTGCCCTTATTTTCACACGGGCAAACTAGTTCACAGGTGACAGGTTGTTTTTGGCTCTGCACTGTTGCATAGAGTGCATTTTGGCTCATGGCGACGCTGACTTCACAGAGATGACTTTGACTTTTTCCACCATTATTGTACTTATATTATGATTCCTCCACTGGTGATGCAGACTGCTTTACTTTCATTACTTCTTATTGTATGTATATGTACCGCCTTCGGCGATGTAGACTGATACCCTTATTATGTCTCACTGCATGTGTGTATTCCGCCTCTGGCGATGATGACTGATCACTTCCCTTTATATTTACTAAGTTATATCCTACGCTGTGCTATTCTGATGTTGTTACATGTTGTGATTCCGCTGTCTTATCCATGTAAAATTATTCTATTTATTGTTTTTCTATTATCTGTACTCTGCAATGATGATTAATATGTTATATTCCAATGATTATCCTTAATACCGCCCCTTGGATTTTGGGATCGTCACAGTTGGTATCAGAGCTTTGGTTAACCTTAGTTCTGGGATCTAACACATTAAACACCTCGTCAGAATAGAATCAGTAGTGGTCTAAGGCGAGTAGCTCATTAGAGATAGGATTAGCAATGTCCTAGAATGAGCTAAGCAGAATAGCAAAACAAAGCGATCAGTACATCATTTCCTTTCCTTATGTTCCCCTGCTTTATCATATATGAAAATTATCAAATCTATGAGCTTGACTCTTTTCTTGCTTATACAGTACTCTTTCTGATGGCTACACGAGCAGCAGCAGCTAGAGGAGGCCGTGGAGGCCGAGCAGGAGTAGCAGGAGGACGGGGGAATATCCCCATAGTTGAGGGAGGCCCTATTGTTCAGCCACCAGCACCCAAGGACTTCGAGCTAGACAGAGTAGCGAAGAGGTATAGGAACCTGGGGGGAAAACCCTTTTCTGGCACTAGTACAGTGACAGAGGCTATAGCTTGGTTGAAGACCTGTGAAAAGATCTTTGAAGGAATGGGTTTGGGAACCAACAACAAAGCACGACTAGGTATTTGGCTCCTACATGAGGAAGCAGAGCTGTGGTGGGATGCCATCACCTAAGAGGATGCAGCAGGTACTGTCAGAATCTGGGAGCAATTCAAAACCATGTTCAGAGAGAAGTTTGTACCTGAACAGGCTTTAGAGAGGATGCTAGAGCAGTTTGCTAATCTCCAGCAAGGAGATCTCTCTATCCAGGATTACCTCAATAAATTCACCCAGTTGTCGCGCTATGCTTCAGAGCTTATTATGACCAACAAAGCAAAGAACAAGAGATTCATTTTTGGGCTAAAGTGCAAGTACCATGACAGAGCCATGAGCAACATCAAACTCTCCTTCTCAAAATTGGTAGAAATGGCTTGCAATTACGAGGATATGGATGAAAGGCACACCAGCGAAGACCGCGCCAAAAGCCAAGCTGGAAATAAGTGCTAGGCTTCAGCAGATCAGGCCGAGTCTATCATTAAGCGGCCGCTACTCAGAAACCTGGAAAGATCCCCAAAGGAAATTGCTACAACTGCGGGAAGCCAGGTCATTTTTCTAATGTGTGCAAAGCCCCGAGGAAGCCAAAGGAAAATCCAGACTCAGCCGAATGCTACAACTGTCATAAGAAGGTGCACTATAGCGGGAATTGTCCTCTGAAGCAGAATGCACAAGCTGCTCATGTGTATGACGGGAAGACCCCGCCAGCTACCACCGATGGATAAGGTAAACCCGACGTCTTGGGAGGTACCCTCACCATTAAAAATATTCCTATTTCTGTACTTTTTGATACCGGTGCATCACGTAGCTTCATTTATAGTAACACTATTAGTAAGTTGAAGTTAAAAGTAAGAGATCTTATAAAATCAATTAAAGTTCAAAACCCGATAGGAGGTTCTGTTAGTCTCAGCTCGTACTACAGAGTGCCTATCTCCTATTCCTTCTACAAGTTTCCCATCAACTTAATAATCATGAATCTATTGGAATTCGATGTTATTCTCAGTTTGGAATGGTTAACCAAATATAAGGCTAAAGTTAGATGTGCGGAACGAATCGTTAAAGTCAAAACGAATCTTGGACCTATATGTATACCATGTCATGGCTCAGAAATTAATAGAACAGAATTTTGGTCTTCTTTAGAAGTTACTCCCCCTTCACTAGAAAATATACCGGTCGTTAAAAACTATGCGGATGTGTTTGAAGAAATAGAAAACTTACCGCTGCAAAGAGAAATTGAATTTAGAATAGATCTAATTCCTAACGCCCGACCAGTCGTACATCCAATTAGAAGAATGGCCCCGAAAGAAAAAGAAGAGTTAGGTAGTCAAACCCGAGAATTGCTTTGAAAAGGTCTGATCAGACCGAGCTTTTCAGCGTGGGGAGCAACAGTAGTATTTTTCCCGAAATCAGACGATACTCTAAGACTTTGTGTTGATTACCGTGATCTCAATAAACAGACACTGAAGAACAAATATCCCTTGCCCCGAATAGACGATCTGTTAGATCAATTAAATGGAGCAACAGTATTCTCCAGAATGGACCTAGCTACAAGCTTCCACCAATTACGTATAGCCGAAGACTGTGTTCCTTTGACAGCCTTCAGGGTCCCGATTTATTCTACGAATGGTTAGTAATGCCGTTCGGCTTGTGTAACGCTCCGGCATACTTCGTCGATCTTATGAACAGAGTGTTCCGTGGCGTATTGAATAAATTTGTTCTAGTCTTCATCGATGACATTTTAATCTACTCCAAGTCGGGAGGCGAGCATGCAAAACACTTAGAACAAGTGTTGAAAATTCTAAGGGGAAATGTCTTGAAAGCTAAATTTTCTAAGTGTGTCTTCTGGCAGGATGAAGTTAAGTTCCTAGGCCATGTCGTATCAAAAGAAGGGATTGCTGTAGATCCAAGCAAAATTACAGCGATTCAAAACTGGAAACAACATACTACCCCCACAGAAGTTCGAAGTTTCCTTGGATTGGCTAGTTACTATTGGAAATTCGTTCAGGATTTTTCAAGGATATCAGGTGTATTGACAAAGCTTACAAAGAAGCATGAGAAATTCAAATGGACTCTCGAATGTGAAGAAGCTTTCCAGGAGCTGAAACTGAAGTTGACAACCGCTCCAGTATTGACAATTATAGAAGGCAACCAAGACTTGACTATATGGACGGATGCTTCTATTAGAGGGATAGGAGCAGTATTAATGCAAAAAGGCCAAGTGGTCGCTTATGCCAGCCGTCAGCTGAAGCCGCATGAAAGAAACTATGCAACTCATGATCTTGAGTTATTAGCTATCGTGTTTGCTTTAAGAATCTGGAGGCATTATTTATTGGGCGAGAAGTTCGAACTATTTATCGATCATCAATCCTTGAAATATCTGTTCACTCAGAAAGATCTAAACTTGAGACAACAACGTTGGTTAGAATTCCTTGCAGCATACGATTTTGAAATTCTATACACTCCAGGGAAAGCCAATGTTGTAGCAGATGCGCTCAGCAGAAAGAATGAAATCATTGCCAGTTTTATCATTACGTCTTCTTTAATTTACATGATCTCGACCCTTCAAAAAGAGGATAATTTTGTAAATGTGATGATCAAAAGAATCAATGACGGCATAGACTCCAGCTTCCAAGTGGATAGTGAGGGGGTTTTGAGATTAAAATGAAGAATTTGTGTTCCCGACATCTCCGAGCTAAAGAGAGAAGTGCTAGATGAATGCCACAAGTCCAAATTAAGTATCCATCCAGGTGTGAGCAAAATGTATAACGATATCAAGCGCACATTCTGGTGGAAGGCAATGAAAAGAGATATTTCATTATATGTTAGTAGATGCCCCACTTGCCAGCTAGTTAAGAGTGATCAGCAGAAATTGGCTGGATTATTACAACCCTTAGAAATTCCAGGATGGAAGTGGGAGCAAATCTCGATGGACTTCATTGATGGTTTGCCTCGAACTAAGAAAGGAAACGACAGTATATGGGTAATCGTAGATCGCTTCACGAAGACTACCCATTTCATACATGTCCGATCCAACAGAACGGCTCAAAGTTTAGCACAGATTTACTTCAAAGAAATAGTTAAACTACATGGGGTGCCGCTCAATATAGTCAGTGATAGAGATCCCCTGTTTAGTAGCAAATTCTGGGAAGCATTCCAGACAGAATTGGGAACCAAATTGAATTTAAGCACCGCTTATCACCCATAGACAGACGACCAAACTGAGCGGGTGAATAGAATTCTAGAAGATTTACTACGGGCTTGCGTTATTGATTTTGGAGGCTCATGGGAATATCACTTACATTTAGCCGAATTCTCTTACAACAACAGCTATCAAGCAAGTCTGGGAATGTCTCCATTTGAAGCATTATATGGTAGACCGTGCAGATCTCCCGCATGTTGGGTTGAACCTGGCAACAAACTTGTGTTAGGGCCCGATATGATTCGAGAAGCATCGGACAAAGTCGATTTCATTAAGAAGCGATTGAAAACCGCACAAAGCCGACAGAAAAGTTATGCTGATGCTAGAAGAAGAGATTTATCATTTGTCGTTGGCGATTATGTTTATCTAAGAGTTTCTCCAATACGGGGAGTAATCAGATTTGGCAAGACTGGGAAGTTGGCACCGAGATTTATTGGTCCCTTTCCTATACTTGAACGGATTGGAACTCTTGCATATAGGGTTTCATTACCTGATTGGTTGCCTGGTGTACATGATGTGTTCCACGTGTCTCAACTCAGAAAACATGTCCATGATCCAGATCTTTTTGTGGAAGAAGCAGCGCAACAGGATATAGACATAACTCCAGAATTAGCGCTAAGAAGAGAGCCATTAAAAATTGTTGGCAAAGAAACTAGAGAGCTAAGGAGCAAAAAGATTCATTTAGTCAAAGTGCAGTGGAGTAGTGATCCTAGAGAATATACTTGGGAGACTGAGGAAAGCATTAAACAAGCCTACCCCAAATGCAGAGTGGACATCTCTGACTAACTCCGGTGCAAGGTACCTTTACAATACTTTGCATTTACATTTTATTTCCTACTTAGCTGTTATTTCCTTTTCGAGGACGAAAAGTTTTAAGTGGGGAAGATTGTAATAACCCGGAAAATGTGAACCAATTTAAATTTTTTAAAATTGGTTAATACCAAAGAATTTGAATAGTTGAAATAGCCTATTTCAATAAAATAAAGAATTGGGTATAGTATTGCAGTTTGAAAGTTTGAATACAAACTTTGTCTGACTGTACCGGGTGGAAAATATAACGGATTTTAGCGAAACTGAAAATATTTAAATCTGTTTATGAATACCTTTCTAACGAATCTGAAAAATCGAAGTTTCATAGCGGGAAGCAAAGGTTATGGCCAAATGAATTTTCAGAAAGGTCGCTATATAGCATATATAGCCCCTGAAAATTGAAATTTTGCATACGACCTCGGAATTTGACGAAACCACTTTTTTTGGGTCCGGGATGTCAAACGGTTGCTAAGTTTCAAATTTCATAAATTTTGAAGCTAGTATGTTAGCGGGGCAAAAGAAAATGTGATTGGTCAATTTCTGTTAAAATGGGTCGACCTAAAAATGGTCGTTTTTCAAACGAGCTCAGAATTCGACGAAACTGGTTTTGTTAGGACCATATCATCAAAACAAAGTTAGATTTATTTTTCTGGAATTTTTCGATTCAGTTTGTGGCCCTGGCAAATTGAAATGTACGTTCAAATTAAATATTGAATGTTTTATATTTTAATTTGAAAAATAACCGACTGTAACAGTCGAATTAGCCAACGAAACATATCCCATTGTGTCTGGAATAGGGGTATTTAGCTAGGGGCAGCAGTCGTTGGGTTTGATTTCGAGTTCGTTAGTAAAAACACTATTTAAAATTTCCTATAAAGCCTTGACCAATAGGATTTTTCCTTTATAAAAAAAAATATCTCAAAAACCCTAGCCACCTCAGAAGAAACCGACGATCCAGGAAGCTCCGACCTTCCCCTTCGTTTTCCGACAACCACCGCCACCTACAGGCCGCGCCACTACCGCCACTCGAAAGCCCCTTCGCCCCTCTTCAGATCCGACCCCAACCCGACATCCACCATCACATCCTCTGCCTGAATTGAAGCCAGGAAGTCATCGACTTCCCAGCGCCTCCGCCACCCTAATCTGCCATCGCAACCCCTCAAACCACTAGCGCCGTGAAGCCCTCGCCGCCCCCTTCCACGTCAGCACCGCCGATCATCCCCATACTTCACGAATTTTGCAAAAATTCCAAACCTCGTTCTGAACAAAATATAAAGGTTCGACCTTTATTATTCTGAATTTAAAATAACACTATAAAGCGTTGCAAAACTTTGAAAAATAATATCTTTTTCGTTCTTTAACGAAATTTGATGAAACCGGAGACACCGTGACCGCAAGGAGGCTCTCTACATTTTAGAAGAAGCCGCGGATTTTTCTGATCTTCCTACGATTTTTAGCACTGCAATAACCAATGTGAGGAATCTAAACTGAATTGTGTGAATGGAATCGCGTTGTATAAATTATATAAGCGAAGTGTAAATTATATACGCATTGTATACCTCATGTACATGTGTTGTATAAGTTATATTAGCGATGTATAAATTATACAAGCATTGAATGAAACATATATGCTCTGAATTGTGATGAAATGCAAGTGAATTATAATATAATATAATATATATATATATACTCCCCTCGTCCACAGACCATGGACGATATTTATTGCTTGTGATTGACGTGATATTATATGGTATGACGAATGGTTGGAAATAATTGTTTGTGGTTGAAAAATACCTTTGTGGTTGAAAAATACCCTCTTGTGGTTGAAATAAATTAGAATAGGATTGTGGAATTGAAAATAAAACATGCCGCCTGCGTGCGAACTAGATGCATGATCCCCATTGTCAAAAACCGCGAGGTTTTAAGGTAGAGCGAGGAGCCATACTAGGGACGGTCCCGGTTTTAACTACCCTGCCGTTATGCTGCCGAAATTTTCTGAAATATTCGTGTGATAGAATAATTTTCATTCGTTGAAATAAATTACATATGTTGAAACCAATATTCATTTGTTGAGTTGCAATTCATTCGTTGAGTTGAAATTCATGTGTTGAATATTATTTGAATTTAAACAAATAGTTTTAGCGATAAAAATCACATTTATATATATATATATATATACAAACTATAGAGAATAGTCATGTGATAGAATAATTTTCATTCGTTGAAATAAATTACATATGTTGAAACCAATATTCGTGTGTTGAGTTGCAATTCATTCGTTGAGTTGAAATTCATGTGTTGAATATTATTTGAATTTAAACAAATAGTTTTAGCGATAAAAATCACATTTATATATATATATATACAAACTATAGAGAATATTCATGTGTTGAGTTGCAATTCATTCGTTGAGTTGAAAATCATGTGTTGAATATTATTTAAATTTAAACAAATAGCTTTAGCGATAAAAATCACATTTTTATATATATACAAACTATATCGAATATTCATGTGTTGAGTTGCAATTCATTCGTTGAGTTGAAATTCATGTATTGAATATTATTTGAATTTAAACAAATAGTTTTAGCGATAAAAATCAAATTATATATATATATATATATACACAAACTATAGAGAATATTCATGTGTTGAATTGAAATTCGTTCGTCGAGTTGAAATCCATGTGTTGAATGTTATCGTATTTTAAAATAAAATGAATCGACAATAAAAACTACATTTTTATTGTGAATATGAAGTGTTAAAAACATTCACGTGCTGAATAAATATTTTTGATGACAAAAATATTTCTTTTATCATGTATACGCTTTGATAAAAATACAAACGTGTTGAAATAAATAATAGTTCGCTAGAAATATTATTATTAGCTTTGTTCTGCATATATATACATGTGTTGAACAGGGAAAATAGATTAGCTGTAGAGTAAAGAAATTATTTGCGTGCCCGACAAATAGGTAAGCCTTGATGAGTTGGCAGCACAATTTTATTTTTATATCAACTCCTGTGAATGCCATTGGATGCGGAGTGCTGGTTATTCTGTGTGAAATAATAAACATCGCCATAGGATAGTAACAATTAATTTTGAACTACACTACATGGCATACTTCTTGACGATAGGCATACTTCATCATATTCCACATAAGCAATTGGAGCTTGTGTGACGAGGTGGAAGATTTACCATACGAGCGAGAGGCTTGTATGGCGATGATTTTATACTACAGGTTGAACTGATGACTGATTTGGACTATATAAAATTTAACGATAAACTGCCAGATTAATAAAAACCCCACACGGGTCTGGGGTTGACAATAATCACGTCTCTCTAGTTATTAGATATGGCACATGGACTATTTATTTCCACACGGAAACGGGGTGACGAGAATTTATTCTCTGGAGTGATTATCTATACGTGCTCCCCCGTAAACACCAGAATATGTCACTATAAATATGTGGATGCTTTTTAGGATTTATTGGGTACCTAACACGGCCCAATAAATTTCCAAACCCCTCCCCGTACAAAGGAGGTTATGGCGAAAATTTTCGAAATATTAAGGCGTTAGTGAAATATTTGAAGTGAAAACGAAGTTGAAAATATAGAATGAACTATACTTGAAATTATAGAATGAACTATATATATATATATATATAAATATAATTAAAAGGAATCGAAGCCGTGCAGTTCGTGTTTCGGAATCGTAATTAGAAACGATTAGTATGAGAAATCCGACCATCGGATCTTCCCGAAACCGCAACCGCTGGGTTCACCTTGGAAATATCTTCCCAACGGCACCAACCTTGTAAAAATCCAACGGTTGGATTGTCTGGAATGTTTAATTCAAATCTGAAGAAAAACAGCGCCAGAATCGTTTATATTTATATATAAATATAAATATAATTAAATTAAATCGAATAACGACGCTGCAGTTCGAATTTTGAAACCGTAAGTTCAAACGACTAGTGTGGAAGATCCGACCGTCGGATTCTCACGAAACTGGAACCGTTGGGTTCGCTTTGGGAATACCTTCCCACCGATATAGACTTCGTAGAAGTCCAACGGTTAGATTTTCCGATATGTGTAAAACAAATTAGGGGAAAAACAGTGCAAGTGCCACGGCACGACCTGAAACATCGTTTAATTAAATATGGCCATTTTTAAATAAATAAAAATGGCGAAAAATCGTTATAAAATATTATAAGCAACCTAGACTGCAAATAATTCAATTGGAATTGAATTGTTTGATATTTGATGGTTGTATGTGCTTGACACGAAAATAACACTAAAGAACCGAAAGATGGATGTCGAATAATATAACCATGAAAAAAATCGATTTAAATTCTAATTACGTGAATTATTTGAAAAGGTCGTGCTAACCCTTATTTCAAATAATTTATCGAGCGATTCGAATTGGAAAATGCAAAGACGATTCAAGACTGACGATCTTCGTATCGGTTGGATGGGCGCTGCTGAGTTTCCTGACTGGAGTAGCTACCGTAAAGGAACGGAAGTAGTAGCCGTCTGAACGTATGTGTTGATTGGACGGATATACGAGGAATTTGATGCTTCCGGTTTCGTTCAGACCCCGGACGGACTTGTAAATGGGCTGTGTGTCTGACATTGAATTTTGTTCTATACTGATTGATCTCTGTTAAATATATATCTGTTTGGCGGCGGAGTATTTATTCTTTTGCTTAACGCCCTTCTCAGAGACATACGAGCTCAGAGGTTATATATCGATGGAAATCAATCGTATGGAGTGGACTGCCGATGTGGCATGCCAAGATGCTGTGATCAAGACTTCTGTTGCAGAGCAAAGTCTTGTGGATGATGATCAAAGCACGGTCTGCGTGACCTGGCTTTGTGTATAGCGGGGATTCGCGAGCCTCACACCTCGGTATGAGTCCAAAACGGGATAAGGACCCAAGGAGAGCATGACGTTTCTTTCTAGCTATGGTGGTGTCAATGACTTACCAGCCCTGACATTTATATCTATTTTTCACCTATGTGGTTGTTGGAATGCGAGGCGCCTCGATTATAGGTCTGTAAGGACCGGGAAACGTGTGTTCAGGAATAATTAATCCTCAAATGTAAGAGAGGACCGGCCTTGGGGGATCCAGGGTTACCCAGAGTGTGTAGTCCTGAGACATTTGCTAGAGTGTCTCGAAGCGGAGAGGAGCTTTCCCCTTGCCTCGACTCATGACGGAAATCCAATTTCCAACACGAAATAACGGACTCGATTGTAGAACTAGTATGGCGACATAGTGGTAGGGGCACTTATGCCCTCTATGATTGATATTTATGATGCTATTCGTTTTTGAAACATATATTCACTAGTAATAATATCAATTGATTTTGCTTTATACGTATCAAGCATATTTGGCCATTATAAGGTAAAACTCTATCCTCCGGCTTGCGTTGCATTGTGTGATGTGACCTGAGTCTTATATTGGCTTCATTCTTTTAAAAAGCATTGCGTTGTTTTAAAAGAATTTACTTTGTTTTAAATGCACTAGCAATCACTGGAGTAAACCCGTTCCGCGAAAGTGGCGTGGTCCTGTGATTTGCTTATTACTGTTGTTTAAACTGTTAAATAAATTTCTCATACCAATCCCCATGATTGACTCGTTGTTTGTTTCACTTTGCAAACGTGGGTGCCCTTATTTTCACACGGGCAGCCTAGTTCACAGGTGACAGGTTGTTTTTGGCTCTGCACTGTTGCATAGAGTGCATTTTGGCTCATGGCGAGGCTGACTTCACAGAGATGACTTTGACTTTTTCCGCCATTATTGTACTTATATTATGATTCCGCCACTGGCGATGCAGACTGCTTTACTTTCAGTACTTCTTATTGTATGTATATGTACCACCTTCGGCGATGTAGACTGATACCCTTATTATGTCTCACTGAATGTATGTATTCCGCCTCTGGCGATGATGACTGATCACTTCCCTTTTTATTTACTAAGTTATATCCTACGCTGTGCTATTCTGATGTTGTTACATGTTGTGATTCCGCTGTCATATCCATGTAAAATTATTCTATTTATTGTATTGCTATTATCTGTACTCTGCTATGATGATTAATGTGTTATATTCCAATGATTATCCTTAATACCGCCCCTCGGATTTTGGGATCGTCACATGAGTATTATATGCATTTGAAATGGTAGAGTTTCAAACATACGGCAGTGTTTTGCCTGATTACTTGAACACCAAGAAACCTACTTATTCGATGCAAACATCAAAGTTTCACTTATATTTTGAAACTTTCATGATCTTATTGGCGCGGATTCGGGGTCCAAATAGTAATATGCAAATGATGAGTGTTATATATGCTTTAAAATGTAAAATAGCAAACATGCGGCAGTGTTTTACCTGATTACTTAGTCACTAAGCAACCTGCTCAGTCAATATGAAAATATGAATATTCTACTAATATTTTAAAACTTTTTCGTCTTACTCACACATATTCTACTCCTAAAGTCAAAACGGGTTTTTTAAAACACTATTATTTAATGATGAGTATTATATGTATTTGAAATGGTAGAGTTTCAAACATGCGGCAGTGTTTTACCTGATTACTTGAGCACCAAGAAACCTACTTATTCTATGCAAACATCAAAGTTTCACTTATATTTTGAAACCTTCTTGATCTTATTGGTACGGATCCAGGATCCAAACGGTAATATGCAAATGAGGAGTGTTATAGATGCTTTAAAATGTAGAATAACAAATATGCGGCAGTGTTTTACCTGATTACTTAGTCACAAAGCAACCTGCTCAATCAATATGTAAATATGAATATTCTACTAATATTTGAAAAATAATTCGTCTTATTCACACAGTACTACTCCCGAAGTCGAAACGTGTTTTTTAAACACTATTATTTATTGTTGAGTATTATATGTATTTGAAATGGTAGAATTTCAAACATGTGGCTGTATTTTAACTGATTACTTGAGCACTAAGAAACCTACTTATTCTATGCAAACATCAAAGTTTCACTTATATTTTCAAATTTCTTGATCTTACTAGCGCGGATCCAGGGTCCTATCGGTAATATGCAAATGATGAGTGTTATAGATGCTTTAAAATGTAGAATAGCAAACATGCTACTATGTTTTACCTGATTACTTAGTCACAAAGCAACCTGCTCAGTCAATATGAAAAAATGAATATTCTACTAATATTTGAAAACTTTTTCGTCTTATTCACACAAATTTTACTCCCAAAGTCGAAATGTGTTTTTAAAAACACTAATATTTAATGATGAGTATTATATGTATTCGAAATGGTAGAGTTTCAAACATGTGGCAGTGTTTTACCTGATTACTTGAGCACCAAGAAACCTACTTATTCGATGCAAACATCAAAATTTAACTTATATTTTGAAACTTTCTTGATCTTATTGGCGCGATCCAGGGTCCAAACGGTAATATGCAAATGATGAGTGTTATAGATGCTTTACAATGTAGAATAGCAAACATGCGACAGTGTTTTACTTGATTACTTAGTCACTAAGCAACCTGCTCAGTCAATATGAAAATATGAATATTCTACTAATATTTGAAAACTTTTTCGTCTTATTCACACAAATTTTACTCCCAAAGTCGAAACGTGTTTTTAAAAACAGTATTATTTAATGAGGAGTATTATATGTATTCGAAATGGTAGAGTTTCAAAAATGCGGCATTGTTTTACCTAATTACTTGAGCACCAAGAAACCTACTTATTCGATGCAAACATCAAAGTTTAACTTATATTTTGAAACTTTCTTAATCTTATTGGCGCGGATCCAGGGCGCAAACGGTAATATGCAAATGATGAGTGTTATAGATGTTTTAAAATGTTGAATAGCAAATATGCAGCAGTGTTTTACCTGATTACTTAGTCACTATGAAACCTGCCCAGTCAATATGAAAATATGAATATTCTACTAATATTTGAAAAAAAAATCGTTTCATTCACATAAATTCTACTCCCGAAGTCGAAACGTGTTTTTAAAACACTATTATTTAATGATGAGTATTATATGCGTTTGAAATGGTAGAGTTTCAAACATGCGGATGTGTTTTACGTGATTGCTTGAACACCAAAAAACCTACTTATTCGATGCAAACATCAAAGTTTCACTTATATTTTGAAACTTTCTTGATCTTATTGGCGCGGATTCAGGGTCCAAAAGGTAATATGCAAATGATGAGTGTTATAGATGCTTTAAAATGTAGAATAGTAAACATGCGGCAGTGTTTTACCTGATTACTTAGTCACTAAGTCACCTGCTCAGTCAATATGAAAATATGAATATTCTACTAATATTTGAAAACTTTTTCGTCTTATTCACACAAATTCTATTCCCAAAGTCGAAACATGTTTTTAAAAACACTATTATTTAATGATGAGTATTATATGTATTTGAAATGGTAGAGTTTCTAACATGCGGCGGTGTTTTACCTGATTACCTGAGCACCAAGAAACCTACTTATTCTATGCAAACATCAAAGTTTCACTAATATTTTGAAACATTCTTGATCTTATTTGTGCGAATCCAGGGTCCAAACGGTAATAAGCAAATGATGAGTGTTATATATGCTTTAAAATGTAGAATAGCAAACATGCGAAAGTGTTTTACCTGATTAGTTAGTTACTAAGCAACCTGCTAAGTCAATATGAAAATATGAATATTCTACTAATATTTGAAAACTTTTCATCTTATTCAAACAAATTCTACTCCCAAAGTCGAAATGTGTTTTGAAAAGCACTATTATTTAATGATGAGTATTATATGTATTTGAAATGGTAGATTTTCAAACAAGTGGCAGTGTTTTACTTGATTACTTGAGCACCAAGAAACCTACTAATTCTATGCAAACATCAAAGTTTCACTTATATTTTGATATTTCTTGATCTTATAGGCGTGGATCCAGGGTCCAAATGGTAATATGCAAATGATGAGTGTTATAAATGCTTTAAAATGTAGAATAGCAAACATGCGGCAGTGTTTTACCAGATTACTTAGTCACTAAGCAACCTGCTCAGTCAATATGAAAATATGAATATTCTACTAATATTTGAAAACTTTTTCGTCTTATTCACACAAATTCTACTCCGAAAGTCGAAACGTGTTTTTTAAAAAGAATATTATTTAATGATGAGTATTATATGTATTTGAAATGGTAGAGTTTCAAACATGCGGCAGTGTTTTACATGATTACTTGAGCACCAAGAAACCTACTTATTCTATGGAAACATTGAAGTTTCACTTATATTTTGAAACTTTCATGATCTTATTGGCGCGGATCCAGGGTTCAAACGGTAATATGCAAATGATGAGTGTTATAGATGCTTTAAAATGTAGAAGAGCAAATATGCAGCAGTGTTTTACCTGGTTACTTAGTCACTAAGCAACCAGCTCAGTCAATATGAAAATTCGAATATTCTACTAATATTTGAAAAAAAATTCGTATTATTCACACAATACTACTCCCGAAGTTGAAACGTGTTTTTATAACACTATTATTTAATGATGAGTATTATATGCATTTGAAATGGTAGAGTTTCAAACGTGCGGCAGTGTCTTACCTGATTACTTGAACACCAAGAAACCTACTTATTCGATGCAAACATCCAAATTTCACTTATATTTTGAATTTTTCTTGATCTTATTGGCGCGGATTTAGGGTCCAAAAGGTAATATGCAAATGATGAGTGTTATATATTGTAATGACCCGCAAATCCATAACATCAGAGTTGACTATATACATCATACGTCCAACCCAAATATCACGAAAATACGAAACATTTTTTTTAGAAGAAAAAGGTAGAAGAAGAATAGAAATAATAACACAGAATCTCACATCGCAGCGGAACAAAATATAATATATCATATCTTTTGAATTACAAAATTTCATCTGTATAACATACACTTATCAGAGTACAACACTAACAACAAAGCGGAACAAAACTCTATATAACTAACGCTGAAGCCTCCTGCTCCAAGCTCCTTTAGATAGATCTGAAAAATCCTAAACTACTTGACTGCCCGTACAAATTTAGGCACCCAAGATTTTAGGTAGAACAAAACAAAATAAACTCCGGGTCAGTCATGGGACTGGTACGAGTAAACAGTTTCAAACAGTTTGAGCAATGCAATGATATCTCATAAGACCACGCCGTATAACGGAACGGGTTTTTCCCTTATGAGAATCCAAAATATCTTTATATCAAAAACCTTTTGATATTATAGTAATGTCTATCAACCACAATATAATAATAACCTAGCAGAAACACTTTCATCTCAAGTTCTACATATATAGTATATAATCAAAACCGCAAGCACGTATTGGGTAATGGATTTCCAACTATGACAAGGTATGGAACCACCTTTCGCTAGTGTACCTCTAGAGAGGTATACATTGGGTTCAACAACAACATCTTGCAAGTCGGTCACACACATGACCGACCACTCATTTCGCTTGAGTGTGTCGAATGTATATCACCAACGGTTGGGATCAGCAACCGTTTCCCGAATGGGACAGTATCGACAATAGATTTTTAGAAATAAATGAAACTCTAGATCAGGTGATTATACACCCTAATAGGTGCGACCTACATAGCCATGCTACCTGCCTGATTTCTGTCATTTACCAATTGATGAGGCTTGAGGTTACACTTTATCATCATACCAGATTCACTTCAAATGTCACATCGTCAGATCCATCGAAAATCACTAATTGACGTCTACAACAGTACATTATGTGTTAGCTAAAGAAGTTTCCTTCTCCGCTTCCACTCTTGGTGAAGCGACCCGAACTTCCCCGATCTCCGAAGAGATGAGAAAGAACGAATACTTTGAGAACAGGACAAAATAGGACGCAGACGAAAGAACATTTCATTGCTATTACAACAATTCCATCAGATACAAGAATATACAGAGTGTAAATGAATAAATTACATTCGACAAATATCAGAGATTCCAATAAGTTACATAGCAGCCGAAAAATATACAAAACACAACTGAAAGTGATACACGGATACAGAGCTTTCCGAGCATCGTTCCAGCTGTAAATCAGGACCCTGTGAATATAAATCTGCAAAACCAAAACTACTAGCTGCCCGTGTGGAAAATAGGGGCACCCAGAGTTTAGGTTAAAACAATAAACTCCAGGTCAGTCATGGGACTGGTGTGAGAACTAAAACAGTTATAATTCTTTATTTTAAAGTTCGGTAAATCAAGGGACCACGCCGTATAACATGGAACGGGTTTCCTCCCAAGAATACCAGTGCATAAAACAAACAGCGCAATGCTAAATAAAGAAAAATGAAGCTGTTATAAGACCCAGGTCCCATCACACAATGCAACGCAAGCCGGAGGATAGGGTTTTTACCTTATAACAGCCAAAGCATGCTTGATACGTTTAAAACACATTATTTGATACTATTATAGGTGTATAGTGTCAAAACAATTTCAAATCATAAATATCAATCTTAGGCGGCATGGGTACCATCTATCATGTCGCCATACTAGTTCTACAATTAAAACCGCAATACACGTATTGGAAATTGGATTTCCGTCATGAGTCGAGGCAAGGGGCAAGCTCCTCTCCGCGTTCGAGACACTCTAGCAATGCCTCAGGACCCCACTCTGATCCTTTGGAACCTCCAAGGCCGGTCCTCTCTTACTTTTGAGGATTAATTATTCCTGAACACACGTTTCCCGGTCCTTACAGACCTATATCCGAGGCGCCTCATATCCAACAACCACACAGGTGAAAAGTATATAAATGTCAGGGCTGGTAGGTCACTGACACCACCCTAGCTAGAAAGAAACGTCGTGCACTCCTTGGGTCCGTATCCCGTTTTTGACTCATACCGAGGTGTGAGGCTCGCGAATTCACGTTATACACAAAGCTACGCCACACAGGCCGTGCTTTGATCATCAACCACAAGACTTTGCTTTTCAACAGAAGCCTTGATCAATTGCCACTTACGCATGCCACATTGGCAATTCACTCCATGCGACTGATGTCCATCGATATACAACCTCTGAGCTCGTACGTCTCAGAGAAGGGCGTTAGGCAAGAGAATAAATTCTCCGCCGCCAAACAGATGTATATTTAATAGAGATCAATAAACACAGAATAAAATCCAATGTCAGACACACAATCCATTTACAAGTTCGTTCTGGGTCTGAACGAAACCGGAGGCACTTTCCTCGCATATCCATCCATCTCCAAGTACGTCTGGACGATCACCAACTGATTCCCTCATCCTGGATGTACAGCCCAATCAAGATCATCAGTAATCACCCAAACGATGTGAAGACTTCCGGTCTTCTACCACCGTCTTCATCTTCGACATCTCGTCGAATCGATTATTCAGAATGGGTATAAACCCGGCCTTTCTGAATAACCCACGTATATAATAAACGAATGTTACACAAACACAACAAACGCCTCATTCCAATTCAGAATAGTCTTTTATTCACAAAATCACATTCTTAGGGAAATATTCCCATTAATTTTATCCAAGATAAATTCTTCTAAATTTATCCTATAATCTTCCTTTGGATATCATTTCAAACTAGTCGGGATTAGCGAACCACACCGAAGTAATTATTTATTTTATTTCCCAATCCCAACCTATATCCCAGGGAGAAAACTGGTAATACTCCACATCTAACACCACGGTGTTATCGGTAAAATTAATTACCATTTCACGTTCAAATCTAATTAAAGATTTAACTATCGCTTTGGAGCAAAACTGGTGGTACTCCACTCTCGATCACTTTTCAAATTTTATAATTAAAATTATCAATTCACATTTTTAATCTAATTAAAGATTCATTAAAACTCCACTTAGTTTTAATCTTCTCAAAAATCAATATTCTGTCTTTAACTGGGTTAAAGAACCAATGTCTTCTAAAACACGATTCACGACAAACCCAAATCACATTTGATATTAAATACAAGGCTCTGAATAGAAAATATATCGGCTTATATTCAATATCAAATTCTGAAACCAACAAATATCGTATTGGAAATATCGATATAAAATATATCTTTCAAATTCCCATAACAATATCTGTATGGTCACGAAATCCAACATCGAAATATTCCGAAGATAATTTCGATTCAACTCCAGTCCAATTCACGTATTGGAAATATTGATTATTTTCAAAATCACTTTCAAATTCAATTTATTTATTTAAAAATAAATTGATTTTAATTCTAGTTCAAAACTAGTTCATTTCGATAAAAATCTATTTTTATCTTTTCAAATTTCGAGTTTTTCACCCCAGTTCTTCCCAATTCACATATTATGATTTTACACAAATTATGAATATTTTTAATAATTTTATCAAGGCCCGTACAGTCGATTTCCATCTACGGCCATCGAACTGCACTTACAGCGACCTTTTTCGAATTTGATTTGGACATAATTCCAAATCCAACCGTTATATTTCAAATTTCTAATATTCATTGGAAAGCTCTTTTCGATACGAACCCAACGGTTCCGGTTTTAGGAGAATCCGACGGCCGGATCTCCCGCAATGTCCGTTTGAAATAAATGGTCGAAATTCACGAACTGCCGCGGCGCGGCGCGTTCTATTCAGGCCATTAAATATATAATATATATATATATATATTATATATTTCGTCGATTTCCTTTTAAAACGAATTTTATAAATCGTTTTAAAATTGTTTCAAAAGCAATTTCAACTTTCTTTTCAATTCAAATCAAAATTGAATTCTTCTTTATAAATTCGTTTTAAAATTCATTTCTATTCAATTCAAATTTTAATTCAATTTGAATTCATTTCAATTCACTTTCAATTCAATTTGAATTCGTTTTCAATTCAATTCATTTCGAAATCGTTTTCAATTCAATTCATTTCGAAATCGTTTTCAATTCAATTCATTTCGAAATCGTTTTCAATTCAATTCATTTCGATTTTATTCGAATTCAAATTCACTTTCTATTCAATTCGAATCGAATTCATTTTCTATTCAATTCGAATCGAATTCATTTCAAATTGATTCAATAAAATTTCCATTTGAATTTTTAATCTAATTCAATTTGAATTTCCTTTCAAAATATTAAATTTTGAAATCACTTTTCAATATTCATTATAAAACGAATAAACTCGATATAAACATCGTTCGCGTCAAAATAACGCATCTCTAATCAACACGGCTTTATATTTCAATAATTCGTTATTCTATTCAACAAATGAATATTTGCTCTATTCAACACATGAATCTATATTTCTTTCAACACACGACTAATCTCAACACATGAGTACTGTCGACACATCACTATTTTTGTTATGTAAAATATTTTATAAAACTATGGTATCTATCGTTTGATTTTCAATTAGACTTCTACTGGGAAGTAGTTCTAATTTTAAATATGATAAAGATGTAAATTTTTATTATATAAAATATTTCACTCAACACATGAACATCGTCAACACATGATTATTTTTATATTCAACACATGAATTTTCTTTTATAATATTCCTTATTTTCCCGATTGGAATGAGGCCCAATCAATCACCATATAATGTTAATTATACGGATTCCATACAACACATGTATATAATAGCAATAATAAACAATCAACCATCATCCAAAGTGCACCACACTGTATAAGCATCAAATATAGATATCTGACGCTTATAACAGCCTGTCAATCGACCGATCGACATATTTAATAAATCAGGATGAGTGAACTTCAAATTTCATCCCAACACCCGTGTGGGGTTTCAAACAATCAAACACAGATTTTATTTGTGCAGTTGGGCGACGTGTAAAATTTATCGACCCAATCGATATCAGTCAAATCAGTGTATACAAACAAATCGGCCGATTTGTTTATAAATATTTATTTATTCACTTTCACGTTAAAAATTATATTTTTAACGATCAAACTATTTTATTTTAACACTTGAATTTCTATTCAGTTCATTTATTCAATAAATGATTATTTTTATTTTTCTAACATATTTTAGAAAATTTCGGCGGCATAACGGCACGATACTAGAAACGGGACAAGGCCTAGCCTTATCCCCGGTCTAGTGAAGGCCCACGCCATTCACTCATCAATCAAATCCATTTCAATTCACCAAACAATTCAATTCAAACCAAATAATCTATCCAACTACACAACTAAACAATTTTACAAACAAGCCGTCCATGGTCTGTGGATGACGGGTGTCGGGTGCTACTAAGCACCGTCTACATCCTAGTATATATATATATAACTAGAAAAAGAGAATTTAGAGTGAGAAGTTCTCACCAATAGCCATCCAAACACCTTGACTCTTCTTTGATAGAAATCTTCTTCATTATCCCATCTTCGTTGCCCGTAGTCACTATATATAAAAATCACACATTTTTATATTTCGTTGTCTTTAAAATAAAAATCATATTTTTATTTATTCACTTTCAATTTAAAAGTCATATTTTTATAATCACTTCATATATTTAAAAATCGAATTTTTACTACTATGTTATATAGATAAAAATTATATTTTTATCATGCTATTTTCCATATCAAGATATCGCCTTTCTAAAAACATAGACTTCGCCCTTTCAAATTTAAAGATTTCATCTTTATAAAAATCACATTTTTATTTTTCTACACATATAAAGATGATATTTTTAATATTCTTATCATGTAAAAATTATATTTTTAACTCTCTACCTAACCAAAAATCATATTTTTACATCTTCTACTTAATAAAGATTATATTTTTAATACTTTAAAAATATAAAAATCATATTTTTAATTCTTTAAAAATATAAAAATCATATTTTTAATTCTTCTATATAGTAAAGGTTATGTTTTTAATACTTTAAAAATATAAAAATCATATTTTTACTACTTTAAAAACATAAAAGATTACATTTTTATAACTTTACCACATAAATAAAATTCAGTTTATATAATGAATAAATTTCAGTTTATATATTAAATAAAATTCAGTTTATATATTAAATAAAATCCAGTTTATATATTAAATAAAATCAGAAAAACTTACAGGGGGGGCTTCTCCGTTCGTCAGTGGCTGAGGGAGGGGGGGGGGACTCGTCGCGGAGGCGCCGGAGGTGGGGGTTCAGAGGGCGGCGTCGGCGAATGGGAGGGGCGGGGGTTTTGCGGCTGTCGATTAGGGCAGGGGGGGGTCGGAGCTTCGAGGTGGCGGAGGAGGAGAAGGGGAGGGCGACGAGCTGAGGGAGGGGGTCGCGGGGTCCATCGGGGAGGGGCGGCGGCGGCTTCCCTCCCCCCGTCGCTCCGGTTTTTTTTATATTTTTTTTTCTTTTTTTTTTCTTGGATCGAACGAATGGTAGAAGGGGGGCCAGAACGAGATAAAAGGGGGGAACGAGGCCCACCGCCTGTCGTCCATAGCGTTTTACCCCCATTCCGAACACAATGGGATATGTACCGCAAGTTGATTTGATCGTTTCGATCAGTTTCCGTTAAATTTACATTTAAATCGCTATATTGAATTTTAAACGTACATTTCAAATTACCGAGGTCACATACTAACTCTAAAAATTCAATAAAAATATTTTCTAGCTTCGTATTGATGATACGGTCCTAACGAAACTAGTTTCGTCGAATTCTGAGACTGTTAGAAAAATGGCCATTTTCCAGTCGATTAAAATCAACTGAAATGGTCAAAACACGTTTTCCTTTGCCACGCTCACATATTGATTCGAAAAATTATGAAATTTGAAACCTAGCAATAATTTAACACCACGGACCCAACAAAAGTGGTTTCGTCGAAGTCCGAGGTCATTTGCAAAATGTCCATTTTTAAGGGCCTGAATTCCATAGCGACTATTCAGAATTTTCAACTGGACATATCTTTTGATTCCCGCAATGAAATCTCAATTTGTCGGATTCGTTAGAAAGATATTCACAATCAGATCCCATTATTTTTGGTTTCACTAAAATCCGGATTGTTTTGCACCCGGTACATTCAATTGAAGTTTGAAATCGAATTATCGAACTACCACGCCATTTTCAATTCTATTTACAATTATATATAAATATTTATATTCTAACGACGGCGCGTATAATATATACGTTCGAATTATATTCAAAATAAATTTCTCGTCGATATTATTTAAAATAATTCATTTTAAATAATCAAAATTCGCTAAAATTGCCAAAATAAAAATTTCAAACTGGCTCGCATTTTAAGGGTTATTACACTTGGTATGGTTGAAGAAATCAATGTACGTGACCTTTCAGGAAATACTCTTTCAGACATTCATCCATACAAGTCACCTAGGAACAGGATGAACCGAAGGTACTATTTAGTACATCCATCTTAGGCACTGTTATCTAAGACTTATACAATAGCCCTTGCACTTTACTCCGTCTTCAATTTTCTTTGGCATATATGATTCGCAACGCTTATGCCAATATAGAGTGGTCCGTTGGATAATAATCCAACCGATCTCTTCATATTGACAACGATGGTCAAAAACTTCGATAGTCTATGATTTAACTATCGAATAAAAACAAGTGTTTCGATAGTCGATGATTTAACAATCGAAGAAAACAAGCGTTCGTCCAATTATCAAACAATCACCGAGCCCTTAATTAATATTCCATTAATTAAATCACTTCTCTATTTCTTTATCAATATTTGTTAACCAAATATTTTCAATAACCATATTGGCCTTTTACGTTATTTGGAAAACATTTCCGAATATCGCCTTCCTTTATTTTCTAAATTTAGAAAATATATGATAGTTATAATTGGAAAATATTCCAGTTACTTATCTCTTCTCCGATCTCATTTATTTATATACTTAGGAAATATTTATTATTCTATTTCCAAGCTTACATTTTATTTGGGTTAAAACGGATGTTGTGTAAAACATCGTTACGACAACCCAAATACTATATTCAACTAACTCTTATCATAATTGATTTTCGAGCCTGAAATCTTACTATTTATCTGTTAATAATGAAATCAATCAAGTTGGGGTATAATTACCTCTCAGACCTTGACTGAATAACATTTATAACGTCAAAAAAGATATGACTACTTACTCGAATAACCAATACCATACAACTACTTATTCACTTTTAAACACGTATATACTTTCTCTTTCTATTCTTATGAGATTTATTCCTAGTCTTCCTTTTTGTTTTATACTATTCTATTTTTAAGTTTGCTTCCTTATCGACTTCTAGGGATATTGATACATTGATTTCTAACTACCAAATTATCTTAAAAATATTCTAACTCCTTAAATTCCCGGAAAAATTCGCCCTAACCTCCTTTGTACCGGGAGCTTCGGGATATTTCAAATAGCCTCCCATGGCCCTCACCAATCCAAAAAGAAAAAGAAAAAGAAAAGCCAAGCGGTTAGACAATACGACGCATAAAATATCATATATGAATTAAATTCGTACCTTTTTGTCGAGCATTCTATCTATATACCTTCTAACACTTTATTCCAAACCTGTCTCCTGTATGTCTATACCTGTCAAATCTATTTTAACTATACCAATCGTTTTAACTAAATTTGTTTATTAAATTTTGTTAATTTACTCCTTTAGTCTATTTCACTTTTATATTTGAACATGATATGTTCAAATATATTTTAACTTGCTTACAATGAATTTGAACTCCATTTTCAACTTGTGCTTCATATTCAATTTCAAATATAAATCCTCAAATCCCCTTTGAATGCTATATTCAGTTTCCATTTGAATTCTATCTGAATCCTATATTCAAATTCCTTTTTAACTCTATTTGAATTTTCCTAATTCAAATTCTATTTTAATTTCATATATTTAAACTCCATTGAATTTCTATATTCAATTTGAATAACAAATATTCAAATTTCTTTTCAAATCCTTTATTCAATTTCTATTTAAATCCCTTTGAATTCTAATATTCAAACTCCTTTAAATTCTCTTTTCAAATCCCATTATTCAAATTCTATGTCACTTCTCTTATTCAAATTCTATTCGATTTCTATATTTGAATTTCCTTTATTCAAATTCTATTCGATTTCTCTTATGTCAAATTCTATATTTGAATTCCATTTAAATTACTATATTCAAACGCCGTTTGAATTTCTATATTCAAACTCCATTTGAATTTCTATATTCAATTTCTTTAAACAAGTCTCGATTTCAATTCCTTTTGAAATCGATATTTCTACTTTTGGAAAATAGATTTCCCTTTTCAAACTTCACACTTGTATTTTTATTTCTGAATTATCCAATGATAATTCTTTTCACTTCATTTATAAACTTCATTTATAAATGAACAATTTATAAACTACGTTTATAAAGGAACTACTTGTTTTATTTTTCAAAACAAGTTTATATTTCAAATCAATTTAAAAGTTCAAATTCTAATTTTAAAAAATAGAATTTCCCTTTTAAATCTCAAATACCCCTTTCAGGGTATTTTACAAATCAATATTCCAAGCCCTAGTGATATTTTAAACAAACAAATCAACCAATTTTCAATCGTTTGATTTTATTTAACACATCATATATGAATATACGTATGAAACCAACCAAACAAACAAACAAACAGATAATATATTTTTGAGGAATCCAGTCAGATTCCTCCAACCTGTTTTCCTGCATCCACAGACGTTAGTCAACATAGTAATACCCATCCTGCTTCGAGGCAAGATATCGCGGTATGAAGGTCATCCACTATCATAGCATGGGGCATATAGGGTAATCATCCGCTAATGGTACTGCAGGCATCCGCTAATGAGACTGCGGGAATCTAACCAACCATCAACCCAATATATATATATATATATATATATATATATATATATATATATATATATATAATAGTCAACCAATCCTAGATAACTAATATATTTTAAATCAACCAAACAACATTCAAACAAGCAACAACAATTATTTTTAACGAATAAAAATAATTCTAAATAAACAGGTGAGTGAGAATTTACTCACAATAATTCATTTGCTGGATATCCAATAAATCTCCATTTCATTTCGGCTATGTATCATCTCGAATAAATTCATTCCTGCGATCGAGTTTATTTAAATTTTTCCGATTAACCATTTATTTATTTAAATCAATTATTTAAATAAATAACTTTCTTCTATTTTTCTCTTCTATTAGTGGTTACTAAATTAGTTTTAACTTAACCAATAAAATTAAACCAACCTATGTATTTTTAAATCATTACATTAATTAAGGTATCAAAATTGAAATTACCTTAATCTCATTTTCATGTTTACAGACAAAGAACCAATGCTTTCTTCTTTACTAATGAATTCATGTTGCTCAAACTCCATCACGCTGACCAACATTCAATAGCAGTATAGCACCACCACTTTCAAAACTGTCGAACCTCTCTATCAACATGGAACTCTCCTCCAGCTCTCACAACTTCGAAGCACCCTCCATCCAACATTGATTCTCCCTGCATCGATCTTCACCGTGACCCAAGTATCAAAAATCACTAAACCCAATGGCCATCGTCGAAGGTTCCAAACATTTTCTGGATCATCGCGGCCCACCCCTAGCTGCTGAAATTGTACATCGCACCCCCCAAATCCTTTTGAATTAGCCGACATCGAGATTCCTCAAAAATCCTACAACTCCTGCGCCTCCCCTTGCCAACATCGATCCACCAAAGAACATCGCGACTTCCACCCCAAGCCTAAATTCACACGGGCCTCCAGACAACACTGCGACGGTCACGATTCCAAAGTCGAGCTCCAGAAGATAAAGTCGCCTTCGCTCTCGATTTTGGATTTTGGATTCTGTTTGATTGGGGATTTTACAGAGGGCGCAGACATTTCTATTTATAAAAGGGGAATTCATGGTTTTTTGGTTATAAGGGAAGGCGAGTTTAGTTTTAGTTTGTGGAGGCTAAGAAACCACGGGTTTAGTTTGTTTGTGGAAGAAAAAGGAGCCACACCATATTTTATTTATTTAATTTAAAAGCCGATGCCTAAAAATTTAAAATGCGCTTTGATTCCGAACTCCGTTCTGAACCCAACAACTGTCAATTCTAGGGTAATACCCCTACACACTGGGATAATTTCCGAAGCTCAATTCGATCATCTGGAGAGGATATCAATTTAAATTGGTATAAATTAAATTTTAAAACAACAAATTTTGCGATAATAAATTAATATTATTATTCGAATTCAAACAGAAGTCTGAACTGTATTTAATTCAGTTTTAAATCTTGAACTGAATTATGTTTTCGCATTACGATGATTTAATATATTCGATATTAAATCGAAATTGATTATTAAACTGATAACTTAATATAAATATTCATTTAATTTATCAAATTAATATTTAAAACCATATTAAATATTCAAATTTAACCAATGAAATATCCGGTTCATTACATTATTCCTCACTTAAAATAATTTTGTCCTCAAAATTGCTAAGGTAGAAAAAGTGCTATAAACTCATTTATCTTTTCAAAACTTATTTATGATGATACTCAACATTTCAAATTTCCTTACGTAACTCTCTTTCGAATAAATCCCTATTCGATAACTCCTCCCTTCGAATAACTATATTCGATAATCTCTCTTTCGAATAACTAGATTCAAAAACCTTTCTTCGAATAAAATATATTCGATTTACTCTATTGGATTTAACTCTTATCGATTAACCCTATTTGAATAGCTCTTTTCACTTAACTCTTTCCGAATAAGCTATATTCGATAACTCCTTTAACTCTATTCGAATAAACTATATTCGATTAACTCCTTTAATTCTATTCGAATAACTAATATTCGATTTAACTCCATTCGCTTAACTCTAGATCGCAGCGATCACAATGGTTACGCCTGATTCCCTCAGGAAACATCCGACCGCCCTAGGCTATCTGCAGCCCTGCAAATTACGCTAGCAGTCATACAAAATAACAACTTATCCTGAGTAACTATGTTTGTATAACTCTATCTCAATAACTATATTCGATCAACTTTAATTGAATAACTAACATTCAATTAAATCCTAATTTGATTAACTATGTTCAATTAACTCTATCTAGTTAACTCTTAATTTGAATAAAAAATATTCGATAAATTCTAATTGAATAACTAATATTCAATTAACTCTACGGATTTACCCTAACTGATTAACTCTAACTGGTTAATTCTTAATCTAATCGATTTATTCTAACTCCAATTGATTATTTCTAACTCTAATCGACTTCTCCTATTCGAATAACCCCTATTGGATAACGTTTATTCATTTATAAATATTTACTTTTAGTAACGGTTCTTCACTTTATAAATGTTCTCTTTAATAACGTTACTTCACTTATACAATTGTTGTGTACCGCTTCTATTTAAAACTCTCGGTGTTAAAAACCAATATCTCTTCTCTATATAAGTTCAGACTTATACATTCCATTTATCGAATGATAAATATCTAATTTATAAACTGTTTTTTTTTTTATAAATTAATCTTTTCTATTTATCTGTTAAAAACAGATTTCCATTTTCTATTCATCTTCTAAATATTCCTTTGATTAAATTCTATTTATTTAACAAATTAATATCTCATTTACAACATTCTATTTATTTTCTATAAATAAATATTTCCATTCAATCTATTTGTAAAGGTTTTACAAATATATCCTTTTAAATTCTATTTGTAAATGTTTTACAAATATTTCCTCCTTCTATTTGTTTGCACATAACTTCCTTTGTATTTGTGTTACAAATATATTTCCTTTTGAGACGACCCGAACTTCCCCGTGAAGGAAAGCACGGATAGCGTTGAGAACAGGACAAAATAGGACACAGACGGAAGAACATTTCATTGCTATTACAACAATTTCATCAGATACAAGAATATACAGAGTATAAATGAATAAATTACATTCGACAAATATCAGAGATTACAATAAGTTACATAGCAGCGGAAAAATATACAAAACACAACTGAAAATGATACACGGATACAGAGCTTTCCGAGCATCGTTCCAGCTGTAAATCAGGACCCTGTGAATATAAATCTGCAAAAACAAAACTACTAGCTGCCCGTGCGGAAAATAGGGGCACCCAGAGTTTAGGTTAAAACAATAAACTCCAGGTCAGTCATGTGACTGGTGTGAGAACTAAAACAGTTATTAATATTGTTGGTTTTAAAGTTAGGTAAATCAAGGGACCACGCCGTATAACACGGAACGGGTTTTCTCCCAAGAATACCAGTGCATAGAACAAACAGCGCAATGCTAAATAAAGAAAAATGAATCTGTTATAAGACCCAGGTCCCATCACACAATGCAACGCAAGCCGGAGGATAGGGTTTTTACCTTATAACAGCCAAAGCATGCTTGATACGTTTTAAACAAATCATTTGATACTATAATAAGTGTATAGTGTCAAAAACAATTTCAATCATAAATATAAATCATAGACGGCATGAGTGCCCCATCCCACTATGTCGCCATACTAGGCTCTACAAATAAAGCCGAATTACACGTATTGGAAATTGGATTTCCGTCATGAGTCAAGGCAAGGGGCAAGCTCCTCTCCGCGTTCGAGACACTCTAGCAAATGCCTCAGGACCCCACTATGATCCTTGGAATCGGCTGGGCCGGTCCTCTCTTACTTTTGAGGATTGGCAATTCCTGAACACAAGTTTCCCGGTCCTTACAGACCTATATCCGAGGCGCCTCGTATCCAACAACAACACAGGTGAAAAGTATATAAATGTCAGGGCTGGTAGGTCACTGACACCACCCTAGCTAGAAAGAAACGTCGTGCTCTCCCAGCGGTCCGTCTCCCGTTTTTGACTCATACCGAGGTGTGAGGCTCGCGAATTCATGTTATACACAAAGCTACGCCACACAGGCCTTGCTTTGATCATCAACCACAAGACTTTGCTTTTCAACAGAAGTCCTGATCAATTGCCACTTACGCATGCCACATTGGCAATTCACTCCATGCGACTGATGTCCATCGATATACAACCTCTGAGCTCGTACGTCTCAGAGAAGGGCGTTAAGCAAGAGAATAAATTCTCCGCCGCCAAACAGATGTATATTTAATAGAGATCAATCAACACAGAATAAAATCGAATGTCAGACACACAATCCATTTACAAGTTCGTTCTGGGTCTGAACGAAACCGGAGGCACTTTCCTCGCATATCCATCGATCTCCAAGTACGTCTGGACGATCACCGACTGTTTCCCTCATCTTGGGTGTACAGCCCAATCAAGATCATCAGTAATCACCCAAACGATGTGAAGACTTCCGGTCTTCAACCACCGTCTTCATCTTCGACATCTCGCCGAATCGGTTATTCAGAATGGGTATAACCCGGCCTTTCTGAATAACCCACGTATATAATTAACAAATGTTACACAAACACAACAAATGCCTCATTCCAATTCAGAATATTCTTTTATTCACAAAATCACATTCTTAGGGAAAGGTTCCCATTAATTTTATCAAAGATAAATTCTTCTAAATTTATTCTTCAATCCTCCTTTGGATATCATTTCTAACTAGTCGGGATTAACGAACCACACCGAAGTAATTATTTATTTTATTTCCCAATCTCAACCTATATATCCCATGGAGCAAAACTGGTGATACTCCATATCTAACACCACGGTGTTATCGGTAAAATTAATTACCATTTCACGTTCAAATCTAATTAAAGATTTAACTATCGCTTTGGAGCAAAACTGGTGATACTCCACTCTCGATCACTTTTCAGATTTGATAATCTAAATTATCAATTCACATTTCAATCTAATTAAAGATTCAATAAAACTCCACTTAGTTTTTAATTCTTTCAAAAATCAACATCTTGCCTTTAACTGGGTTAAAGAACCAATGTCATCTAAAACACGATCCACGATAAACCCAAATCACATTTGATATTAAATACAAGGCTCTGAATAGAAAATATATCGGCTTATATTCAATATCAAATTCTGAAACCAACAAATATCGTATTGGAAATAACGATATAAAATATCTTTCAAATCCCCCTAACAATATTTGTATAGTCACGAAATCCAACTTCGAAATATCCCGAAGATAATTTCGTTTCAGCTCCAGTCCAATCCACGTATTGGAAATTATCGATTATTTTCAAAATCACTTTCAAATTCAATTTATTTATTTTAAAAATAAATTGGTTTCAATTCTAGTTCAAGACTAGATCATTTCGATAAAAATCTATTTTTACCTATTCAAATGTGGAATTTTCCAGCCCAATTCTTTCCAATTCACATATTATAATTTTACACAAATTATAGATATTTTTAATAATTTTATCAAGGCCCGTACAGTCGATTTTCATCAACGGCCATCGAACTGCAATTACAGCGACCTTTTCTGAAATTGATTTGGACATAATTCCAAATCCAACCGTTAGATTTCAAATTTCTAATATTCATTGGAAAGCTCTTTTCGATACGAACCCAACGGTTCCGGTTTTAGGAGAATCCGACGGTCGGATCTCCCGCAATGTCCGTTTGAAATAAATGGTCGAAATTCACGACTGCCGCGGCGCGGCGCGTTCTATTCAGGCCATTATATTATATATATAATATATATAATATATATTTCGTCGATTTCTATTTAAAACGAATTTTATAAATCGTTTTAAAATTGTTTCAAAAGCAATTTCAACTTTCTTTTCAATTCAAATCAAAATTGAATTCTTCTTTATAAATTCGTTTTAAAATTCATTTCTATTCAATTCAAATTTTAATTCAATTTGAATTCATTTCAATTCACTTTCAATTCAATTTGAATTCGTTTTCAATTCAATTCATTTCGAAATCGTTTTCAATTCATTATACAACGAATAAAATCGATATAAATATCGTTCACGTCAAAATGGCGCAAAACTAATCAACACGGCTTTATATTTTTCACAACTTCTTTATTTTATTCAACAAATGAATATTTATCCCATTCAACACATGAATCTAGATTTTTCAACCCACGACTAATCTCAACACATGAGTACTGTCAACACATCACTATTTTTGTTATGTAAAATATTTTATAAAACTATGGTATCTATCGTTTGATTTTCAATTAGACTTCTACTGGGAAGGAGTTCTAATTTTAAATATGATAAAGATGTAAATTTTATTATATAAAATATTTCACTCAACACATGAACATCGTCAACACATGACTATTTTTATATTCAACACATGAATTTTCTTTTATAATATTCATTATTTTCCCGATTGGAATGAGGCCGAATCAATCACCATATAACGTTAATTATACGGATTCCATACAACACATGTATATAATAGCTTTGAGAAATAATCAACCATCAACCAAAGTGCACCACACAACTGCATAAGCATCAAATATAAATAATCGACGCTTACACAGTCTGTCGACCAATCGATCGACAATAATTAAATAATTGGGATTAGTGTACACCAAATATCATCCCAACACCCGTGTGGGGTTTCAAACAATCAAACACAGATTTTATTTGTGCAGTTGGGCGATGTGTAAAATTTATCGACCCAATCAATGTCAGTCAAATCAGTGTATATAAACAAATCGGCCGATTTGTTTATAAATATTTTATTTATTCACATTCACGTTAAAAATTATATTTTTAACGATAAAATATTCTATTTCAACACTTGAATTTATATTTATTTTATTTACACAATAAAAATGATATTTTTCTTTTTCTAACATATTTTAGAAAATTTCGGCGGCATAACGGCACGATACTAGAAACGGGACGAGGCCTAGCCTTATCCCCGGTCTAGTGAAGGCCCACGCCATTCACACATCAATCAAATCATTTTCGTTATGCAAACCACAAAATTTGGAGTAAGAGTCTAACCTAGCCTTACTCCTTCGCCTTATAACGGCGCACGTCTAATCCTAACCAATTTATCGATTCGATTTTTCACACCACAAACCACATTCAAACCAATATCGCAATCAATCACCAAACAGCCAAACAAACAAGTCCATGGTCTGTGGACGATTGTGTCGGGTGCTACTAAACACCATCTGCATCCTAGTATATATATATATAACTAGAAATTTAAATTGAAGAGTGAGAAGTTCTCACCAATAGCTATCCAACTTCACGACACTTCTTTTGTAGAAAATCTTCGTCGTTATCCTATCTTCGCCATCTTCGTTGCCCGTAGTCACTATATATTTAAAAATCGAATTTTTACTTCGCTATTCAATATATAAAAATCGAAGTTTTACTTTGCTATTGAATATATAAAAATCATATTTTTACTATCACGCTCTATGGATAAAAATTCTATTTCTACATTGCTACTATATAGATGAAAATTCCATCTCAAAAATATAGATTTCGCCCTTATAAAAATATAGATTTCGCCTTTTCTAATATGAAGTTTTCGCCTTTTCAAAAATAAAGTTTTTTTCCTTTATAAAAATAAAGTTTTCTCCTTTATAAAAATAAAGTTTTCGCCTTTATAAAAATAAAGTTTTCATCATTATAAAAATTACCACTTTATCTCAACGTATATAAAATAAAAATCAGATTTTTATTTCGCTACATATACAAAGATGATATTTTTATATTTTCTATCCTATAAAGATTATATTTTTAATACTTTAAAAATATAAAGATCATATTTTTAATTCTTTAAAAATATAAAAATCATATTTTTATTTCACTACTTTTCTCAAAATATCGTCTTTCCTATTTTTAAAAATCATGTCTTTTGCCTTTTTACATATAAAGATCTTACCTTTTCTAATTTAAAGATTTCTAAATAAAAATCATTGCTTTATAACATAAAATAAAATCCGTTTTTAAATTAACAAAAATCAGTTTTAACATTATATAAAAATCAGTTTTAACATTATATAAAAATCAGTTTTCTATTCATTTAAAAATCAGTTTTCTATTCATTTAAAAATCAGTTTTCTATTTATTTAAAAATCAGTTTTCTATTTATTTAATAATCAGTTTTCTATTTATTTAAAAATCAGTTTTCTATTTATTTAAATAAAATAAATAATAAAATAAATAAGCTAAAAAAACTTACAGGGGGGGGGGGGGGGGTTTCTCTGTCGGCAGCAGGCTTAGGGGGGGGTTTCATCGATCGCGGGTTCGTGAGGGAGGAGGGGGAGGCGCGGAGGCCATCAGCGGCGGGCGGCAGGCGTTTTGGGGGCGTCGCGTTCGTGGAGGAGGTGAGAGGGAGGAAGAGGGATCGGGGAAGAGGCGGAGGCGGGTTGGGGAACCGGAGCGGTGGTGGATGGAGGCCGGGCGCCCTGCCCTGAGCGGCGGCGGCTGCTGCGTTCCTCTGTCCTTCTCTCTCTCTCTCTTTTTTTTTTGATTTTGATTTTGAAAATCGAAGAAGGGGGGGGGCCAGAGAAATATAGAGAGGAGAGAGGGAGATATTAATTTTTTTTTTTTTAATTCAAAAAGTTGACTTTTACATACGACCTCTAAACGAGGCCCACCGCCTGTCGCCCATAGCGTTTTACCCCCATTCCGAACACAATGGGATATGTATCGCAAGCTGATTTGATCGTTTGAATCAGTTTCCGTTAAATTTACATTTAAATCATTATATTGAATTTTAAACGTACATTTCAAATTACCGGGGTCACATACTAACTAGAAAAATTCCCGAAAAATATTTTCTAGCTTCGTATTGACGATACGGTCCTAACAAAACTAGCTTCGTCGAATTCTGAGACCGTTGGAAAAATGGTCAATTTCCAGTCGATTAAAATCAACTGAAACCGGTCAAACGCGTTTTCCTTTGCCACGCTCACATATTGATTCGAAAAATTATGAAATTTGGAATCTAGCAATAACTTTACACTACGGATCCAACAAAAGTGGTTTCGTCGAAATCCGAGGCCGTTTGCAAAATGTCCATTTTTAAGGGCCTGAATTCCATAGCGACTATTCAGAATTTTCAACTGGACATATCTTTTGATTCCCGCCATGAAATCTCAATTTGTCGGATTCGTTGGAAAGATATCACTAATTAGACCCTAATGTTTTTGGTTTCACTAAAATCCGGATTGTTTTGCACCCGGTACATTCAATTGAAGTTTGAAATCGAATTATCGAACTACCGCGCCATTTTCAATTCTATTTATAATTATATATAATTATTTATATTCTAACGACGACGTATATAATATATACGTTGAATTCTATTCAAAATAAATTTCTCGTCGATTTTATTTAAAATAATTCATTTTAAATATTCAAAATTCGCTAAAATTGCCAAAATAAAAATTTCAAACTGGCTCGCATTTTACGGGTTGTTACACCTTTATATTTGTTTTACAAATATATTTTCTTTTTAACTCTTTTGGTTTTTCCTTTATTCACACCTAATTCATATTTCATTCACATTGATTTTACTCAATTTATTCATTTCGATCCATTTAACTTACTTAAGTTAAATTTAATTTCAATCATTCAAATTCCCAGGGTTTTATTTCAAAACTCCTTTGAAGTAATATAAATATATACATATATTTATATCTATCTCAAATTCAAAACATTTGAATTTTCAAACAACTTTTTTTCTTTTCAAACAAATTTCCATCAAAAACTTTTCTAAAGCAGCAATTCATCACTTAGAAACTCGAAAATGAACACTGATGATGTTGCGACCATCATCAGAATTATTTCCCAGCCACTGGAGTGAGTTCAGTGCTTTATCATATTCAAAATCCATTCAAATGATTTTTATTCAAAAATCCTTCCAATATAAAGCTATATTATTTTGATAAAATTCGGAAAATATTTTCCAACTTCGTAGGATTTTAAATTCTGAATTCTGGTTGGAATTCAATTTCAATTCATCTCACTTGTATATTTTATTCATATACAAATTATAATTGGTTATATATAACCAGTTCCATTTTGTAACCTCATATGATTATAATTCTAACAATCAACTCAACCATTTAAAACAATATCATGTCCAATCTTCTGTTCAAGGGTTTATAAACTCCTATCGACATCGTGGCGTCGCATGATTCGATTCGAATTCATAATTCACTCAACAGACTAGTCAACACAATATAAAACAGTTTTTATATCAAATAACAAATACACTCTCTCGTATATATACACACTGAACTCATTCTAAGGTACTACTGACCCTATCTCTAATGAGCACATTCCAACAAGCCTAGGTATTCGCTCAACCTAAGCTCTTATACCACTGCAATGACCCGCAAATCCATAACATCAGAGTTGACTATATACATCATACGTTCAACCCAAATATCACGAATATACGAAACATTTTTTTTAGAAGAAAAAGGTAGAAGAAGAACATAAATAACAACACAGAATCTCACATCGCAGCAGAACAAAGTATAATATATCATATCTTTTGAAATACAAAATTTCATCTGTATAACATACACTTATCAGAGTACAACACTTACAACACAGTGGAACAAAACTCTATATAACTAACGATGAAGCCTCCTGCTCCAAGCTCCTTTAGATAGATCTGAAAAATCCTGAACTACTTGACTGCCCGTACAAATTTAGGCACCCAAGAGTTTAGGTAGAACAAAACAAAATAAACTCCAGGTCAGTCATGGGAATGGTATGAGTAAAAAGTTTAAAATAGTTTGAGCAATGCAACGATATCTCATAAGACCACGCCGTATAACGGAACGGGTTTTTCCCTTATGACAATCCAAAATATCTTTAAATCAAAAACCTTTTGATATTATAGTAATGTCTATCAACCACAATATAATAATCATCTAGCAGAAACGCTTTCATCTCACGTTCTACATATATAGTATATAATCAAAACCGCAAGCACGTATTGGGTAATGGATTTCAACTATGACAAGGTATGGAACCACCTTCCGCTGGTATATCTCTAGAGGAAAATACACCGAGTTCAACAAGAACATCTTGCAACTCAGCCACACATGATCAACCACTCATTTGGCTTGAGTGTATCGAATGTATATCACTAACGGTTGGGATCAGCAACTGTTTCCCGAATGGGACAGCATCGACAATAGATTTTTAGAAATAAATGAAAGTTTAGATCAGGTGATTATACACCCTAATAGGTGCGACCTACATAGCCATGTTGCCTGCCCGATTTCTGTCATTTACCAGTTGATGAGACTTGAAGCTATGCTTTATCATCACACCAGATTCCCTTCGAATGTCACATCGTCAGATCCATCGAAAATCACTAATTGACGTCTACAATAGTACATTACGTGTCATCTAAAAGAAGTTTCCTTCTCCGCTTCCACTCTTGGTACGGTTTAAGAAATCAATGTACATGACCTTTGTGGAAATACTCTGTCAGACATTCATCCATACAAGTCACCCAGGAACAGGATGAACCGAAGGTACTATTTAGTACATCCATCTTAGGCACTGTTATCTAAGACTTATACAATAGCCCTTGCACTTTACTCCGTCTTCAATTTTCTTTGGCATATATGATTCGCAACGCTTATGCCAATACAGAGTGGTTCGTTGGATAATAATCCAACCGGTCTCTCCATATTGACAACGATGGTCAAAAACTTCGATAGTCTATGATTTAACTATCGAATAAAAACAAGTGTTGCGATACTCAATGATTTAACTATCGAAGAAAACAAGTGTTCGTCCAATTATCAAACAATCACCGAGGCCTTAATTAATATTCCATTAATTAAATCACTTCTCTATTTCTTTATCAATATTTGTTTACCAAATATTTTCAATAACCATATTGGCCTTTTACGTTATTTGGAAAACATTTCCGAATATCGCCTTCCTTTATTTTCTAAACTTAGAAAATATATGATAGTTGTAATTGGAAAATATTCCAATTACTTATCCCTTCTCCGATCTCGTTTATTTCTATACTTAGGAAATATTTATTATTCTATTTCCAAGCTTACATTTTATTTGGGTTAAAACGGATGTTGTGTAAAAGATCGTTACGACAACCCAAATACTATATTCAACTAACTCTTATCAACATTGATTTTCGAGCCTGAAATCTTACTATTTATCTGTTAATAATGAAATCAATCAAGTTGGGGTATAATTACCTCTCAGACCTTGACTTAATAACATCTATAACGTCAAAACAGATATGACTACTAACTCGAATAACCAATACCATACAACTACTTATTCACTTTTAAACATGTATATACTTTCTCTTTCTATTCTTATGAGATTTATTCCTAGTCTTCCTTTTTATTTTATACTATTCTATTTTTAAGTTTGCTTCCTTATCGACTTCTATAGATATTGATACGTTGATTTCTAACTACCAAATTATCTTAAAAATATTCTAACTCCTTAAATTCCCGGAAAAATTCGCCATAACCTCCTTTGTACCGGGAGCTTCGGGATATTTCAAATAGCCTCCCATGGCCCTCACAAATCCAAAAAGAAAAAGAAAAAGAAAATCCAAGCGGTTAGCCGATACGGCGCATAAAATCTCATATATGAATTAAATACGTACCTTTTTGTCGAGCATTCTGTCAATATACCTTCTAACACATTATTCCAAACCTGTCTCCTCTTGTCCAATCTATTTTAACTATACCAATCGTTTTAACTAAATTTTTTAATTAAATTTTGTTAATTTACTCCTTTAGTCTATTTCAGTTTTATATTTGAACACAATATGTTAAAATATATTTTAACTTGCTTACAACTAATTTGAACTCCATTTTCAACTTACGCTTCATATTCAATTTCGAATATAAATCCTCAAATCCCCTTTGAATGCTATAATCAATTTCCATCTAAATTCTATTTGAATCCTACATTCAAATTCCTTTTTAACTCTATTTGAATTTTCCTAACTCAAATTCTATTTGAATTTCATATATTTAACTCCATTGAATTTCTATATTCAATTTGAATTACAAATATTCAAATTCGTTTTCAAATCCTTTATTCAATTTCTATTTAAATCCCTTTGAATTCTAATATTCAAACTCCTTTAAATTCTCTTTTCAAATCCCATTATTCAAATTCTATGTCACTAATCTTATTCAAATTCTATTCGATTTCTATATTCGAATTTCCTTTATTCAAATTCTATTCGATTTCTCTTATGTCAAATTCTTTATTCGAATTCCGTTTAAATTACTATATTAAAACGCCGTTTGAATTTCTATATTCAAACTCCATTTGAATTTCTATTTTCAGTTTCTTTAAACAAGTCTCGATTTCAATTCCTTTTGAAATCGATATTTCTACTTTTGGAAAATAGATTTCCCTTTTCAAATTTCACACTTGTATTTTTATTTCTGAATTATCCAATGATAATTCTTTTCACTTCATTTATAAACTTCGTTTATAAATGAACTATTTATAAACTCCGTTTATAAAGGAACTACTTGTTTTATTTTTCAAAACAAGTTTATATTTCAAATCTATTTAAAAGTTCAAATTCTAATTTAAAAAAATAGAATTTCCCTTTTAAATCTCAAATACCCCTTTCAGTTTATTTTATAAATCAATATTCCAAGCCCTAGTGTGACGAAAAGGAATTTCGCTCGATCTGAACCAGTCGCTAAACCGATCTAGAACGTTCGAAAATGCCTGATCGTTTTGAGAACAGGACAAATCAGAACGCAGACGAAAAAACATTTCATAGTATATTACAACAATCCATCAGTCACTAATCGTAAATTAATCAAGAGAATAATTCCCCAAATATTAACCCCGAAGGCCGAAACCAACATCAGATCAATATCCAGAAAACCATTCCGCTTGGCTAACCGACAGTTAGTTTCTAAATTTCACATTCATAAGGAAAGGTTCCCATTAATTTTATCCAAGATAAATTCCTTGAATTTATTCTCTAGTCTCCTTTTGAATTTCGATTCAACTAGTCGAGATTAACGAATCTTACTGAAGTAATCATTGGTTTTAATTTCCCAATCCCAACCTATTCATCCCATGAAGTAAAACGGGTCTTACTTCATATCTAACACCACAGTGTTATCGGTAAATTCAATTACCATTTCACGTTCAAATATAATTAAAGATTTAACTAATGCTTGGAGCAAAACTGGTGATACTCCATTCTCGATCATTTCAATCTAATTAAAGATTCATTAAAACTCCACTTAGTTTTAATCTGTGACTGGGTTAAAGAATCAGTGTCATTTGAAACACGGTTCACGATAAACCCAAAATCCCATTCCATTAATTATCGGGTTAAAGAACAAGTGTTATTTAAAAACACTGTTCACGATAGACCCAAATCACATTTGATATTAAACACAAGGCTCTGAATAGAAAATATACCGGCTTATATTCAATATCAAATTCTACGACTAACAAATATCGTATTGGAAATAACGATATATATATATATATATCTTTCAAATTCCCATAACAATATCTGTATTATCACGAAATGTAACATCGAAATAATCTGAAGACAATTTTGATTCAAATCCATTCCAATATAATTATTGGAAATTCTGGTTATTTTCAAAACCATTTCTAATCCAGTTCATTTATTTTAAAAATAAATAGAATTATAATTCTAGTTCAAAACTAGTTCATTTCGATAAAAATCTATTTTTATCTTTTCAAATATGGATTTTTTCATCCCAATTCTTTCTAAATCATTTCTTATGATTTTACACAAATTATTATTATTTTTAATAATTTTATCAAGGCCCGTACAGTCGATTTCCATCAACGGCTATCGAACTGCACTTACAACGACCTTTTTCAAATTTGATTTAGACATAATTCCAAATCCAACCATTAGATTTCTAATTTATAAAATTCGTTAGAAAGCTCTTTTCGATACGAACCCAACGGTTCCGGTTTTAGGAGAATCCGACGGTCGGATCTCCCGTAATATCTGTTCGAAGTCAATGGTCGAAATTCACGAACTGCCGCAGCGCGGCGCGTTCTATTCAGGCCATTATATTATATATATAATATATACTTCGTCGATTTTCTTTTCAAAACGATCTTTTATTCAATTTCCATTCGTTTGCAATTAAATTTCGATTCGTATTCAATTCTATTAAATTTCAATTCGAATTCATTTCTATTCAAATTCAATTCGAATTCATTTCAAAACGATTTCAATTCTATTTCTATTTCAATTCGAATTCATTTCAAAACGATTTCAATTCTATTTCAATTTCAATTCGAATTCATTTCTATTCAAATTCAATTCGAATTCATTTCAAAACGATTTCAATTCTATTCGAATTCATTTCAAAACGATTTCAACTCTATTTCAATTTCAATTCGAATTCATTTCAAAACGTTTTCAATTCTATTTCAATTTCAAACCATTTCAGTTTATTTCGAATTTCAAATCAATTCAATTAAATTCGAATTTCAATTCACTTTAATATTCACTTCAATTTGAATAAAATCGATATAAGTATCGTTCACGTCAAAATGGCGTCAATCTATCAACGCGGCTTCATAGGTTTCTATTTCAAATATTTCTATTCAAATATTTCTTTTTCAAATATTTCTTTTTTCAAATATTTCTTTTTCAAATATTTCTTTTTCAAATATTACTTTTTCAAAACTGGAATGAGGCCCAATCAATTACCATATAATGTTAATTATATGGATTTTCTACAACAAATGTAAATATCAACAACGATGAATAATCAACCATCATCCAAAGTGCATTCTACACTGTATAAGCATCAAATATAAATATTCAACGCTTATAGCAGCCTGTCAATCAATCTATCGACATACAACTAAGCAATTGGGATTAGTGTACGTCAAATATCATCCCAATACCCGTGTGGGGTTTCAAACAATCAAACACAGATTTTATTTGTGCAGTTGGGCGATGTGTAAAATTTATCGTCCCAATCAATATCAGTCAAATGTGTGTATATAAACAAATCGTCCGATTTGTTTATAAATATTTATTTTATATATACGTTAAAAATTATATTTTTAACTATAAAATATTCTCCACTATAAAATATTTCATTTCACATCACATCACACAATCAACTACACATCAAAATCAAACAAACAAGCATACAAGCCATCCATGGTCTGTGGACGACGGGTGTCGGGTGCTACTAAACACCGTCTGCATCCTAGTATATATATATATAACTAGAAAATTAAATTAAAGAGTGAGAGATTCTCACCGAATAGCTAATCCAACACCACGACTCTTCTTTGTAGAAATCTTTGCCGTTCTTTAATCTTGTCACTTCCTCTGACCATATTCTCTACATATATAAAAATCACATTTTCATATTCTCTCTACTTCACGATAAAATAAAGTTCAGATTTTTTATTCACTTTATATATTTACAACGCTTCTTTCTATATAAAAATTATATTTTTATATTTCTACTCCTTATATAAAGATCGAATTTTTATTATCATACCTATATAAAAATTATATTTTTATTATCGCCACTATATAAAGATCATATTTTTATCCTTTCTATATTATAAAAATTATATTTTTAATCTTCTACTATAATAAAAATTATATTTTTAATCTTCCTACATTATAAAAGTCCAATCTTTGTTCATGTTAAATTCTTATCTTTTCATTGAAAAATAATCTAGTCTTCTTATATTTGAAAATCACTTCTTTTGTAATTTAAAAATCACTTCTTTTTGTTTATAAAAATTCAACCTTTTCAACATATAAAAATTACTTCTTTACTTCATTAAAAACCCAACCTTGCTTCGCTAATATCATATTTAAAAATCCGACCTTTGTCTATTTAAAATCTTATATTTTCCCTCCTGCCTTTAAACACATAGCAAAACGGATTTTATTATTTTACAAAACCAACTTCCTTAAATGAATAAACAAAAATAAATAAACTAAAACAAATAAAAAATTACATTTTAAATTGGAAATGGGAGGTTTCACTGTCGGTCGGAGGCGGCTGGAATTCGCTGTGGTGATGAGGGAGGGGTTCACGGTCAAGGTTCGTCGCAGGTTAGGGTTTCAAGGGATTTGGGGATCGACGGTGCGGTTTGGAGCTTCGGCGGAGGAGGGCTGGAGTCAGGGGGTCCGGCGAGGTCGGCGCTGGCCAGGGGAAGCTCGCGCACGGTGGCGGTGGTGCAAAAATCGAGGGCGACGGCACCTAAAGCAAAGGGGCGCGGGTCTCGAAGAAAAAAGGGGGGAGGAGGGCTGCGTCGAGGTGAGGAGGAGGGGGGATCCCACGAGGCCGGAGGTGGCGCCAGGGGGCGGCGCTGGCGAAGGGAGGGGGTGCGACGATGTTCTGGGGGAAGGCGGTTTTTTTTCGATTTTGACTGGATTGACTTAGTGAATGGGAGAGAGAAGGTAAGGGGAGTGTTTATAAAATAAATATAATAAATTAATATTATTTTCTCCTTTAAAGTTGACTTTTAATTCGAACACAAAATTGAACCCACCGACTGTCGTCCCTAGCGTTTTACCCCCGTTCCGAACACAATGGGATATGCGACATAAGCCAATTCGGCCGTTACGATCAGTTTTCGTTGAATTTAAAATATAAATCTTTATATATTCAATTTAAATGCACATTTCAATTTACAGGGGCCACATACAGACTCAAAAAAAATACAGAAAAATTATTTCTATCTTCGTATCGACGATACGGTCCTAACAAAACTAGTTTCGTCGAATTCTGAGACCGTTTGAAAAATGGCCGTTTTCCAGTCTATTAAAATCAACTGAAACTGGTCAAACGCGTTTTCCTTTGCCACGCTCACATATTGATTCGAAAAATTATGAAAATTGGAATCTAGCAATAATTTGACATCACGGACCCAACAAAAGTGGTTTCGTCGAAATCCGAGGTCGTTTGCAAAATTTCCATTTTTAAGGGCCTGAATTCCAAAGCGACTATTCAGAATTTTCAACTGGACATATCTTTTAATCCCCGCTATGAAATTTTGATTTCCAGGATTCGTTGGAAAGATATTCACAATTTGATCCTAATATTTCTGGTTTCACTACAATCCGGATTATTTTGCACCCGGTACATTCAATTGAAGTTTGAAATCGAATTATCGAACTACCGCGCCATTTTCAATTCCTTTTACAATTATAAATAATTATTTAAATTCTAATGACGAACTATATAATATATACGTTCGATTTATATTCAAAATAAATTTCTTGTTGATATTATTTAAAATAATCTATTTTAAATAATCAAAATTCGCTAAAATTGCCAAAATAAAAAATTTAAACTGGCCTAGATTTTCGGGTTGTTACAATCTCCGCCACTTAAAACTTTTCGTCCTCGAAAAGGAATAAAGTCGAAAGTGGTTTGATCAATCAACTCTACGTTCGATCTGGCTTCCATTCTCCAACTTTTCAGTTGCTGAGAATTTTCAAATTCCTCAAAAATTTGGCTAACACCCTAAATTTTGGAAAAATTTCGCCATAACCTCCCCTGCACCGGGAGCCACGGGAAAATCCAAAAATTGCCATACAGGCCTTCTGATCTCAAAAAGAAAAAGAAAAAGCCTAGCGGCTAGCCAATAGGCTCATAAAATTATCATCACCCAAACAAAACAGTAAATTATAGTAAACATGTACCTATTTGTCAGGCACACAAATTTTATTCTCTGCTCTAGCCTCCTTGCTATGACCTGTTCAATGTAAGTACATGTATATGCAAGCAAATGCGACTAATTTTCAATACAATTCACTATTTGATCAAATTGGCTATATAATACAAATTTTAATTAATCAACGCAACCATCAATCAATTAGTTGATTAGCTTTTGAAATTCATAACTTTGGTATATAGTCAAAAATCACATTTTTGATGCCAAATCACAACAATAAATCCTATATAGCTTTGGTTCTCACACCAGTCAATTGGAAATATATAGAAATCCCACATTCGTCACACGAACATAAATTCTAATGATGGAGCTCCATCATCAAAATCATCTCCGGGCGATTAGAGTGTAATTCTGTATCTATCCAGTATATTAAAACTTCAAATACACGTTTGCAAGGCGTATATGCAAAACCTTTATATACTGGACTGTCCAAATCAATACAAATAAATAATCAAATACGAATAATTGATTTAAATTTTCAAAAAAAAATTTGTTTTCACTTTAAAAATATACTCTTCACACTCGTTCTAGGATACTACTGATCCTATCTCTAACGAGTCATTCCAATTGGATATTACTAATCCAATATCTGATGAATTCTTTCGTATGGTTCTAATGTGCCTTGTTCTCTGAGCTTTGTAAACCAAAGCACTGATACCAAATGTGACGAAAAAGAATTTCGCTCGATCCGAAACAGTCGCTAAACCGATCTAGACAGTTCGAAAATGCCTGATCGTTTTGAGAACAGGACAAATCAGAACGCAGACGGAAGAACATTTCATAGTATATTACAACAATCCATCAGTCACTAATCGTAAATTAATCAAGAGAATAATTCCCCAAATATTAACCCCGAAGGCCGAAACCAACATCAGATCAATATCCAGAAAACCATTCTGCTTGGCAAGCCGACAGTTAGTTTCTAAATTTCACATTCATAGGGAAAGGTTCCCATTAATTTTATCCAAGATAAATTCCTTGAATTTATTCTCTAATCTCCTTTTGAATTTCGATTCAACTAGTCGAGATTAACGAATCTTACCGAAGTAATCATTGGTTTTAATTTCCCAATCCCGACCTACTCATCCCATGAAGTAAAACGGGTCTTACTTCATATCTAACACCACGGTGTTATCGGTAAATTCAATTACCATTTCACGTTCAAATATAATTAAAGATTTAACTAACGCCTGGAGAAAAACTGGTGATACTCCATTCTCGATCATTTCAATCTAATTAAAGATTCATTAAAACTCCACTTAGTTTTAATCTGTGACTGGGTTAAAGAATCAGTGTCATTTGAAACACAGTTCACGATAAACCCAAAATCCCATTCCATTAATTATCGGGTTAAAGAACAACTGTTATTTTAAAACACTGTTCACGAAAAACCCAAATCACATTTGATATTAAACACAAGGCTATGAATAGAAAATATACCGGCTTATATTCAATATCAAATTCTACGACTAACAAATATCGTATTGGAAATAACGATATATATATATATATCTTTCAAATTCCCATAACAATATCTGTATTATCACGAAATGCAACAACGAAATAATCCAAAGACAATTTCGATTCAAATCCATTCCAATATAATTATTGGAAATTCTGGTTATTTTCAAAACCATTTCTAATCCAGTTCAATTATTTTAAAAATAAATAGAATATAATTCTAGTTCAAAACTAGTTCATTTCGATAAAAATCTATTTTTATCTTTTCAAATATGGAATTTTTCATCCCAATTCTTTCTAAATCATTTCTTATGATTTTACACAAATTATTATTATTTTTAATAATTTTATCAGGGCCCGTACAGTCGATTTCCATCAACGGCTATCGAACTGCACTTACAACGAACTTTTTCAAATTTGATTTGGACATAATTCCAAATCCAACCGTTAGATTTCTAATTTATAATATTCGCTAGAAAGCTCTTTTCGATACGAACCCAACGGTTCCAGTTTTAGGAGAATCCGACGGTCGGATCTCCCGTAATATCCGTTCGAAGTCAGTGGTCGAAATTCGCGAACTGCCGCAGCGCGGCGCGTTCTATTTAGGACATTATATTATATATATAATATATACTTCGTCGATTTTCTTTTCAAAACGATCTTTAATTCAATTTCCATTCGTTTTCAATTAAATTTTGATTCGTATTCAATTCTATTAAATTTCAATTCGAATTCAATTCGAATTCATTTCAAAACGATTTCAATTCTATTTCAATTTCAATTCGAATTCATTTCAAAACGAGTTCAATTCTATTTCAATTTCAATTCGAATTCATTTCTATTCAAATTCAATTCGAATTCATTTCAAAACGATTTTAATTCTATTCGAATTCATTTCAAAACGATTTCAATTCTATTTCAATTTCAATTCGAATTCATTTCAAAACGATTTCAATTCTATTTCAATTTCAAACCATTTCAGTTTATTTTGAATTTCAAATCAATTCAATTAAATTCGAATTTCAATTCATTTTAATATTCACTGCAATTTGAATAAAATCGATATAAATATCGTTCACGTCAAAATGGCGTCAATCTATCAACGCGGCTTCATATGTTTCTATTTCAAATATTTCTATTCAAATATTTCTATTCAAATATTTCTTTTTCAAATATTTCTTTTTTCAAATATTTCTTTTTCAAATATTTCTTTTTCAAATATTACTTTTTCAAAACTGGCATGAGGCCCAATCAATTACCATATAATGTTAATTATATGGATTTTGTACAACACATGTAAATATCAACAACGATGAATAATCAACAATCACCCAAAGTGCATTCTACACTGTATGAGCATCAAATATAAATATTCAATGCTTATAGCAGCCTGTCAATCAATCGACATACAACTAAACAATTGGGATTAGTGTACGTCAAATATCATCCCAATACCCGTGTGGGGTTTCAAACAATCAAACACAGATTTTATTTGTGCAGTTGGGCGATGTGTAAAATTTATCGTCCCAATCAATATCAGTAAAATGTGTGTATATAAACAAATCGTCCGATTTGTTTATAAATATTTATTTTATATATACGTTAAAAATTATATTTTTAACTATAAAATAATTTCCACTATAAAATATTTCATTTCATTTCACATCACATCACACAATCAACTACACATCAAAATCAAACAAACAAGCATACAAGCCGTCCATGGTCTGCGGACGACGGGTGTCGGGTGCTACTAAACACCGTCTGCATCCTAGTATATATATATAACTAGAAAATTAAATTAAAGAGTGAGAGATTCTCACCGAATAACTAATCCAACACCACGACTCTTCTTTGTAGAAATCTTTTCCGTTCTTGCCTCTTGTCACTTCCTCTGCCCGTATTCTCTACATATATAAAAATCACATTTTCATATTCTCTCTACTTCACGGTAAAATAAAGTTCAGATTTTTATTCACTTTATATATTTACAACGCTTCTTTCTATATAAAAATTATATTTTTATATTTCTACTCCTTATATAAAGATCGAATTTTTATTATCATACCTATATAAAAATTAAATTTTTATTATCACCACTATATAAAGATCATATTTTTATCCTTTCTATATTATAAAAATTATATTTTTAATCTTCTACTATAATAAAAATTATATTTTTAATCTTCCTACATTATAAAAATCCAATCTTTGTTCATGTAAAATTCTTATCTTTTCGTTGAAAAATAATCTAGTCTTCTTCTATTTGAAAATCACTTCTTCTGTAATTTAAAAATCACTTCTTTTTGTTTATAAAAATTCAACCTTTTCAACATATAAAAATTACTTCTTTACTTCATTAAAATCCAACCTTGCTTCGCTAATATCATATTTAAAAATCCGACCTTTGTCTATTTAAAATCTTATATTTTCCCTCCTGCCTTTAAACACATAGCAAAACGGATTTTATTATTTTACAAAACCAACTACCTTAAATGAATAAACAAAAATAAATAAACTAAAACAAATAAAAACTTACAGTTTAAATTGGAAATGGGAGGTTTCACTGCCGGTCGGAGGAGGCTGGAATTCGCTGTGGTGATGAGGGAGGGGTTCACGGTCAAGGTTCGTCGCAGGTTAGGGTTTCAGGGGATTTGGGGATCGACGGTGCGGTTTGGAGCTTCGGCGGAGGAGGGCTGGAGTCAGGGGGTCTGGCGAGGTCGGCGCTGGCCAGGGGAAGCTCGCGCACGGTGGCGGTGGTGCCAAAATCGAGGGCGATGGCTCTTGAAGCAAAGGGGCGCGGGTCTCGGAGAAAAAGTGGGGAGGAGGGCTGCGTCGATGTGAAGAGGAGGAGGGGGGATCCCATGAGGCCGGAGGTGGCGCCAGGGGCGGCGCTGGCGAAGAGAGGGGGGTGCGACGATGTTCTGGAGGGAGGCAGTTTTTTTTGATTTTGACTAGATTGACTTAGTGAATGGGAGAGAGAAGGTAAGGGGAGGGGAGTGTTTATAAAATAAATATAATAAATTAATATTATTTTCTCCTTTAAAGTTGACTTTTAATTCGAACACAAAATCGAACCCACCGACTGTCGTCCCTAGCGTTTTACCCCCGTTCCGAACACAATGGGATATGCCACATAAGCCAATTCAGCCGTTACGATCTGTTTTCGTTGAATTTAAAATATAAATCTTTATATATTCAATTTAAACGCACAATTCAATTTACAGGGGCCACATACGGACTCAAAAAAAAATACAGAAAAATTATTTCTAGCTTCGTATCGACGATACGGTCCTAACAGAACTAGTTTCGTCGAATTCTGAGACCGTTTGAAAAATGCCCATTTTCCAGTCGATTAAAATTAACTAAAACTGGTCAAACGTGTTTTCCTTTGCCATGCTAACATATTGATTCGAAAAATTATGAAAATTGGAATCTAGCAATAATTTGACCTCACGGACCCAACAAAAGTGGTTTTGTCGAAATCCGAGGTCATTTGCAAAATTTCCATTTTTAAAGGCCTGAATTCCAAAGCGACTATTCAGAATTTTCAACTGGACATATCTTTTAATCCCCGCTATGAAATTTTGATTTCCAGGATTCGTTGGAAAGATATTCACAATTAGATCCTAATATTTCTGGTTTCACTAAAATCCAGATTATTTTGCACCCGGTACATTCAATTGAAGTTTGAAATCGAATTATCGAACTACCGCGCCATTTTCAATTCCTTTTACAATTATAAATAATTATTTATATTCTAACGACGAACTATATAATATATACGTTCGATTTATATTCAAAATAAATTTCTCGTCGATATTATTTAAAATAATCTATTTTAAATAATCAAAATTCGCTAAAATTGCCAAAATAAAAAATTTAAACTGGCCCAGATTTTCGGGTTGTTACACCTAGTGATATTTTAAACAATCAAATCAACCAATATTCAATTGTTTGATTTTATTTAACACATCATATATGAATATACGTATGAAACCAAACAAACAAACAAACAAACAGATAATATATATTTGAGGAATCCAGTCGGATTCCTCCAACCTGTTTTCCTACATCCACAGACGTTAGTCAACATAGTAATACCCATCCTGCTTCGAGGCAGGATATCGCAGTATGAAGGTCATCCACTATCATAGCGTGGAGCGTATAGGGTAATCATCCGCTAATGGTACTGCGGACATCCGCTAATGCGACTGCGGGAATCCAACCAATCATCAACCCAATATATATATAATAGTCAACCAATCCTAGATAACTAATATATTTTAAATCAACCAAACAACATTCAAACAAACAACAACAATTATTTTTAACGAATAAAATAATTCTAAATAAACAGGCGAGTGAGAATTTACTCACATTAATTCATTTGCTGGATATCCAATAAATCTCCATTTCATTTCGGCTGTGTATCGTCTCGAATAAATTCATACCTGCGATCGAGTTTATTTAATTTTTTCCGATTAACCATTTATTTATTTAAATCAATTATTTGAATAAATATCTTTCTTCTATTTTTCTCTTCTATTAGTGGTTACTAAATTAGTTTTAACTTAACCAATAAAGTTAAACCAACCTATGTATTTTTAAATCATTAAATTAATTAAGGTATTAAATTGAAATTACCTTAATCTCATTTTCATGTTTACAGACAAAGAACCAATGCTTTCTTCTTTAATGATGAATTCGTGTTGCTCAAACTCCATCACGCTGACCAACCTTCAATAGCAGTATAACACCACCACTTTCAAAACTGTCGAACCTCTCTATCAACACCGAACACTCCTCCAGCTCTCACAACTTCGAAGCACCCACCAACCAACAATGATTCTCCCTGCATCAATCTTCACCGTGACCCAAGTATCAAAAAGCCCTAAACCCTATGGCCATCGTAGAAGGTTCCAGACACTTTCTGGGTCATCGCGGCCCATCCCTAGCTGTTGAAATTGTACATCGCACCCCCCAAATTCTGTTGAATTAGCTGACATCGAGATTCCTCGAAAACCCTACAACTCCTATGCCTCCCCTTGCCAACATCGATCAACCAAAGAACATCGCGACTTCCACCCTAAGCCTCAATTCACACGGGCCTCCAGACAACACTGCGACGGTCGCGATTCCAAAGTCGAGCTCCAGAAGATGAAGTCGCCTTCGCTATCGATTTTGGATTTTTGGTTTTGGTTGATTGGGGATTATACAGAGGGCGCGGATATTTCTATTTATAAAAGGGGAATTCATGGTTTTGTGGTGATAAGGGAAGGCGCGTTTAGTTTTAGTTTGTGGAGGCTAAGATACCATGGATTCAGTTTGTTTGTGGAAGAAAAAGGAGCCATACCATATTTTATTTATTTAATTTCAAAGCCGGTGTCCTATAAATTTAAAATGCGCCTTGATTCCGAACTTCGTTCTGAACCCAATAACTGTCAATTTTAGGGTAATACCCCTATTTCGGACACACTGGGATAATTTCCGAAGCTCAATTCGATCATATGGAGAAGATATCAATTTAAATTGGTATAAATTAAATTTTAAAATAATAAATTTTGCGATAATAAATTAATATTATTATTCGAATTCAAACAGAAGTCTAAACTGTATTTAATTCAGTTTTAAATCTCGAACTGAATTATATTTTCGCATTATGATGATTTAATATATTCGATATTAAATCGAAATTGATTATTAAACTGATAACTTAATATAAATATTCATTTAATTTATCAAATTAATATTTAAAACTGTATTAAATATTCAAATTTAACGGATGAAATATCCGGGTCATTACATATATGCTTTAAAATGTAGAATAGCAAACATGCGGCAGTGTTTTACCTGATTACTTAGTCACTAAGCAACCTGCTCAGTCAATATGAAAATATGAATATTCTACTAACATTTGAAAACTTTTTCGTCTTATTCACACAAATTCTACTCCCAAAGTCGAAACGTGTTTTTAAAAACACTATTATTTAATGATGAATATTATATGTATTTGAAATGGTAGATTTTCAAACATGTGGCAGTGTTTTACCTGATTACTTGAGAACCAAGAAACCTACTTATTCTATGCAAACATCAAAGTTTCACTTATATTTTGAAATTTCTTGATCTTATTGGCGCGGATCTAGGGTCCAAACGGTAATATGCAAATGATGAGTGTTATAGATGCTTTAAAATGTAGAATAGCAAACATGCGACAGTGTTTTACCTGATTACTTAATCACTAAGCAACCTGCTCAGTCAATATGAAAATATGAATATTCTACTAATATTTGAAAACTTTTTCGTCTTATTCACACAAATTCTACTCCCAAAGTCGAAACGTGTTTTCAAAAACACTAATATTTAATGATGAGTATTATATGTATTTGAAATGGTAGATTTTCAAACATGTGGCAGTGTTTTACCTGATTACATGAGCACCAAGAAACCTACTTGTTCTATGCAAACATCAAAGTTTCACTTATATTTTGAAATTTCTTGATCTTATTGGCGCAGATCCAGGGTCCAAACGGTAATATGCAAATGATGAGTTGTGACAGCCCCAAGTCCCGTACTACTGTGTTAATGGTGATCTTTGGAATATAACACATAAACAGATAATAGCAGGACGGAAATAAATAAATACACCAGATAATGAACAGATAATACTGAATAAACAATAATCATCAGAGTTACACAGTATACAGGATCATACTTAGTACAAATACAGTTCAGCTATACATAAATGTCAACAGCGGAAAATAAACATAATATAAACAATAGGAGCTGAACAACATAAAAGGAGATAAATGATAGAATCCATCTTCAACTCCATCTATCCAGAAAGAGCCTGCTAAAACCTGAACACAAGGCTGCCCGTATAGAAAAAGGGGCACCCGAGTTTGCAAGTGAAACAAACTACGAGTCAGTCATGGGACTGGTATGAGAAATCTACTTAACACATATATAATATGGCTAATCACAGGACCACGCCACTTTCGCGGAACGGGTTCACTCCATTGGATTGCCAGTGCTTTAAAACAATTAAATCTTTTAAACATCGCAATGCCTTTTATAAAAATGTAGCCATTATAAGACTCAGTTCCCATCACACAATGCAACGCAAACCGGAGGATAGAGTTTTACCTTATAATGGCCAAAATATGCTTGATATGAATAAAACAAAAGAATATTTAATCAGACTCCAACTGTAAAATAGTAAGAGAACGATTCCATAGGTATTAACTCCGAAGGCCGAAACCAACATCAGACCAATGCCCAGGAAACCACCCATCTTAGCTTGTTTCCAGTTAGTTTCTAATTTTATAAAACTATCATAAATATCAATCATAGACGGCATTAATGCCCCATACCACTATGTCGCCATATATAGGTATACAATCAAAACCGCACAATCACGTTTTTGGAAATTGGATTTCCTCCATGAACCAAGGCAAAGGATAGTCCTTACCGACTTCGAGACAATCTTGCCCATGTCTTCGAAACAGCCGCAACTGACCCTTGGAGCGACAGGGCCGGTCCACACGGAGTGGATTATAGTGCCTGAACAATACGTTTCCCCACCCTTTGGGGCATAAATGAGCCAACGAACGACTTCATCGGTCCCGGATCAACCGATATAACTGAGGCGCCTCTCAACAGCAACAACCACACAGGTGAGAATAATATAAATGTCAGGGCTGGTAGGTCACTGACACCACCCTAGCTAGAAGGAAACGCATGCCCTCCCTGAGGTCCTCTCCCGTTTCTGGTTCATATCGGAGTGTGAGGTTCGCGAATTCACGTTATACACAAAGCTACGCCACACAAGCGGTGCTTTGATCATCTACCACAAGACTTTGCTTTTCAACAGAAGCCTTGATCACTGCATCTTAGCGTGCCACACAGGCAATTCAACACCATGCAACTGATGGCTATCAATCACACAGAATGAATTCCAATGTCAGACACACAGTCCATTTGCAAGTCCGTTCTGGGTCTGAACGAAACCGGAGGCACTATATACCTCGCAAACACATCGATTTCCACGTACGTCTGGACGATCACCACTCATTATCCATATTTCGGGATGCTTCCCAATCAGGACATCGGTTACCATCCAAACGAGGTGAAGATCTCCGGTCTTCGACCACCGTCTTCATCTTCGATTTCTTATCGTCGATTCAGTTATTCAGAATGGGATAAACCCGGTCTTTCTGAGCAACTCGCGTATATAATAAACAAGTGCTACACAAACACCTCATACGCCTTATTTCAATTCATTAATCACTAACCGTCAATCAGTAAGAGAACGATTTCCCAAATAATAACCCCGAAGGCCGAAACCAACATCAGACTAAAACCCAGGAAACCATTTGACTTAACCCACCATCAGTTAGTTTCTAAATTTCATATTCCATATCGTTTATAATATTTTATAACGATTTATCGTTATTTTTATATATTTAAAAAAAATAGCCATTTTATAAAAACGACGCTTCAGGCCATAACGCGGCTGTGGCGCTGTTTTTCTTCAGATTTGATTTACACATATCTGAAAATCTAACCGTTGGATCTTCACAAAATTTATATCATTATAAATATGTTTTCAAAACAAATCCAACGGTTCCAGTTTTAGGAAAATCTCACGGTCGGATCTCCCAGTACAATCGTTTGAAGTTTCGATTTCAAAATATGAACTGCAGCATTGTTATTCGATTTAATATAATTATATATATATATATATATATATATGTATATATATATAATCGAATCTGGCGCTGTTTTTCTTCAGATTTGAATTAAACATTCTAGACAATCCAACTGTTGGATTTTTAAAAAGTTAGTGCCGTTGGAAAGATATTTCCAAAGCGAACCCAACGGTTGCGATTTCGGGAAAATCCGATGGTCGGATCTCCCTCACTAATCGTTTGAAATCACGGTTTCAAAATACGAACTGCAGCTTCATTATTCGATATATTTTAATTCGATTTATATATATATATATATATATATATCGATTCTTCGATTCAAAACTATATTCCTTTCATATATTTGATAAAAATGATAATTTTATCTAACTGTCTTCTATTTCAACACTTCACTATTTTTAACAATTCATGTATATAGTAAAAATGTGGTTTTTATTATAAAACAATTCATTTAAAAACATGATTATTTTCTATAGTTCATATAGGTGATAAAAATAGGATTTTTATTATAAAACAATTTATTTCAAAACACGATTATTTTCTATAGTTCATATAGGTGATAAAAATAGGATTTTTATTATAAAACAATTTATTTCAACACACGATTATTTTATATAGCTCATATCGATGATAAAAATAGGATTTTTATTATGAAACAATTTCTTTCAAAATATGAATACCATTCAACACATGAATTTCAATTCAACGAATGAATTTCGATTCAACACATGAAGGTTTTCTACAGTTTATATATATAGATAAAAAGGTGATTTTTATATTTAAAAACACGAATACCATTCGACCCATGAATTTCAATTCAACGAATGAATATCGATTCAACACATGAAGGTTTTCTATAGTTTATATATATAGATAAAAAGGTGATTTTTATATTTAAAAACACGAATACCATTCAACACATGAATTTCAATTCAACGAATGAATATCGATTCAACACATGAAGGTTTTCTATAGTTTATATATATAGATAAAAAGGTAATTTTTATATTGCAAAACAATTTATTTAAAAATGCGAATACCATTCAACACATGAATATTATTCAAAATTTCGGCAGCATAACGGCAGGGTAGTTAAAACCGGGGCCGTCCCTAGTACGGCTCCTCGCTCTACCTTAAAGCCTCGCAGCTTTTGACAATGGGGAATCACGCATCTAGTTCGCACGCAGGCGGCATGTATATATATTTCATTTCCACAAACTAATCCTATGTGGTTTCAACCAAATAATTCTCAACCACAAATGCGTATTTTTCAACCACAATCAATCAATTTCAACCACAAACAATTATAATCAACCATTCGCTATCAATCAATTTTCACAGCAATCACAACCAATAAATATCGTCCATGGTTTGTGGACGAGGGGCGTATATATATATATTTATATATAGCATTTCACTTCTATTTCAACACATATATAATTTTTACAACGCATATATAACTTATACATCGAACGTACAACCTATAAAACGCTTATACATGAGGTGTACAACGCTTATACAAGTCATACATCGACTATATAATTTATACATCGTCATTTTCCATATCGTTTATAAATTAGAAATCTCACATTGGGTTCCACTATACCAAAAATTGCAGAAGGCTCAAAAAAATACGCAGTCTCGTCTAAAATGTAGAAGACGTCCTCACGAGTCCACTGTCTCTTGTTTCACTGAATTTCTTTAACAAACGAAAAAGATATGATTTTTACAATGAAATCAAAAACCGTAGCGCTTAAAACTGCTATTAAATAGTTTAAAATAGTTTCAGCCGTACCTCAGCCGTTTGGTTCGAAACTAGGTCTTAGGTTTTCTCGAAATCCGTGCCACTATATGAAGATCGGCCTGCGCCACCTTGAAGGGGGAGGAGAGAGCTTCCGGCGCGACGTGGAGGGGGCCCACTCGATCGTGGCAGGAGGTGGCGGCGGCGAGTTGAAGTCGCCAACTTCCAGGCGTCGATTCTCCCTAACCACACAACGAAAAAATCCAAACTATATATGGATTTGAAGATCTTCTCAAGCACTACAAAATCATCAACCGGAGGATGGGTTTTTATTGCGTGGATTGATCAGAAAATGATCAGGAACGGGGAAGCGGTTTTCTGCCTTTGATCTAGTTACGGGGAGAGAGAAAGTCGAGGGGGGGGGGGCTGATGTGGACCTATGACCTTTTTTTTTGTTTATAAAGTTTTAAAAAACCGAAAATACCCCTCACCTCCTTCGAACTCCAATCCATACCCAACGACTGTCGTACCTAGCATTTTACCCCCATTCCGAACACAATGGGATATGTTTCGAAGGCCCATTCCACTGTTTCAGTTAGTTTTCCTTCGAATTAAAATATATAACATTCAATATTCGATTTGAACGTACATTTCAATTTGCCAGGGCCACAAACTCATTCGAAAAATTCCAGAAAAATAAATCTAGCTATGTTTTGACGATACGGTCCCAAAAAAACTAGATTTGTCGAATTCTGAGACCGTTTGCAAAAAGGCCTATTTCTGGTCAATCCAATTTAACTATAATTGACCAAAACACATTTTCCTTTGCCACGCTCACATACTAGCTTCAAAAATTATGAAATTTGAAACCTAGCAATAACTTCACATCCCGGATCCAACAAAAGTTGTTTCGTCGAATTCCGAGGTCGTATGCAAAATGTCTATTTTCAAGGGCGATATAATTTCTATAGCGACCTTTCTGAAAATTCATTTGGCCATAACTTTTGATTCCCGTTATGAAACTTCAATTTTTCGGATTCGTTAGAAAGATATTCACCAACAGATTTAAATATTTTGGTTTCAATAAAACCCGTTTTGTTTTGCACCCGGTACAGTCAGGCGAAGTTTGAATTCCATTTTTAAAACTGCAACGCCATTTCAGGCCTTGTTTATAATTAAAATTAATTATATTCATTTTCAAACTTCAATTCTAACCCATTTTTCAACACTATTATTTAAAATATTTAATTTAAATATTTAAAATCCACTATTTTAGCCAATTTGAAATTTTTAAACTGGTTCAGATTTTCCGGGTTGTTACAATCTCCCCCACTTAAAACTTTTCGTCCCCGAAAAGGAACAAAGTCGAAAGTGGTTTGATTAATCAACTCCCTGTTAAATCTGGCTCCCATTCTCCAACTTTTCAGTTTCTGAGAATTTTCAAATTCTTCAAAAATTTGACTAACACCCGGAATTTTCGAAAAATTTCGCCATAACCTCCTTTGTACGGGGAGGGGTTTGGAAATTTATTGGGCCGTATTAGGTAGCCAATAAATGCTATAAAGCATACACATATTTATAGTGATATATTCTGGTGTTTACAGGGGAGCGTGTATAGATAATAACTCCAGAGAATAAATTCTCGTCACCCTGTCAAAGCCTGAGGGAGTGTGTATTTAAAATGCTCCAGAGGATAAATCCTCGTCACCTCGTCCCGTGTGGGAAATAAATAGTCAATGTGACGTATGTAATAACTAGAGAGACGTGATTATTGTCAACTCCAGACCCGTGTGGGGTTTTTATTAATCTGACAATTTACCGTTACAATTTAAATAGTCCATGATAGTCATCAGTTCAACCTGTAATAAATAGTCTGTATCTATCATCAGTTCGACCTGTAATATATAGTCATCGCCATACAAGTCTCTCGCTCGTATGGTAGATCTTCAACCTCGTCACACAAGCTCAAAATTCTTGTGTAGTATATGATGAAGTATGTTATCTTCAAGAAGTATGCCATGCAGTGTAGTTCAAAATTAATTGTTACTATCCTATGGCGACATTTATTAATTACACATAGTATAACCAGCACTCCGCATCCAATGGCACTCACAGGAGTTGATATAATAATAAAATTGCGCATCCAACTCATTAAGGTTTACCTATTTGTCGGGCACGCAAATAAAATCTTTACTCAACAACAAATCCATTTACCCGTTCAAACATATATAATACACATGTATATATATATATATATATATCTATTTTCATATCAGTTCAATATTTGGTTTATTCGAATAAATTCTACCATTCATTTTATTATTGATTTAATTAACTATCATTCTAATAATTTAATCAATCAACTCTAAATCACATGACACAAACATCAAACAATTTATTTTTAACTTTTCAAAACTACTCGAATTAATTCATATACTCTTTTAACATCATTCGGACTACATGATTCAAAAAATTTCATTCATGAAAAGAAAAAAACAATAAGGTAGAGAACAAAATGGAAATTGCAAAATATGGTAAATGTACCTTGCACCAGAGTCAATCAGAGATATCCACCCTGCACTTAGGATAGGCTTTCATAATACTCTCCTCTGTTTCCCAAGTACAATCTCGCGGATCTCCACTCCATTGCACTTTGACCAAGTGAACCTTCTTGTTCCTCGGCTCTTTGGTTTCTTTGCCAATAATTTTGATCGGCTCCCTTCTCACAGCCAATTCTGGAGTAATTTCCAAATCCCATTGCGCGGCTTCTTCCATGACTAAATCTGGATCATGGACGTGATTTTGAAGTTGAGATACGTGAAACACATCATGTACTCCAGGCAACCAATCTGATAATTGAACTTTATAAGAGAGAGTCCCAATCCGTTCAAGTATAGGAAATGGACCAATAAATTTGGGCGCCAACTTCCCAGTTTTGCCAAATCGAATTACTCCTCTCATCGGAGAAACCCTTAGATACACATAGTTACCAACAGCAAATGCTAAATCCCTCCTTCTCGAGTCTGCATAGCTCTTCTGAAACGACCCGCAAATCCGTACCCTTTGAGTCGACTAATAACACCACACGTCCAACTCAAATTGCACAGAAATACGAACCATTTTTAGAAAGAAGTTAGAGGATGATAAATAGAAAGAAAGAAATATTAGAATAGAAGAAAACGAAGATCACAAACTCACAGCGGAACGAGTAAAATATATTAGATAATATAACTTTGAAGCACAAATCAGTATTTGTATATACATACCATCATCAGAGCACAACGATTATCCCTGGAACAGTTATAAACACCTGTTTCCAGATACAACATAGTACACAGCGGAAAATATAATAGTCTATAGCTAATTGGTGAAGCCTCCTGCTTCAAGCTCCTCCAAGTGAATCTGTAAAATCCTGACTACTTGACTGCCCGTACAAATTTGGGCACCCAAGAGTTTAGGGAAAACAAACAAAATAAACTCTGGGTCAGTCATGGGACTGGTGTGAGTAAACTCCAACCATTTGTTTAACTTTCAAAATCCTTTTCAAAAGAAAAGATAATCGTAAGACCGATCCACACATAAACACGGATGGTTTTTACCTTACGATAACCAAAACACTTTGGAAATCATATATTATCTGATATTATAATAATGTCTAATCACAAGTAATTAACAATCTAGCAGAACGCTTGCATCTCACGTTCTACATATATAATATAAAATCAAACTCGCATGCACTTATTGGATATTGGATTCCAACTTGACAAGGTATGGGACCACCTTCCGAACGTGTATCTCTAGAGGCAAATACACTGGGTTCAACAAGAACGTCTTGCAACCCGGCCCACACATGACCGACCACTCATTTCGCTTGAGTGTATCGAATGTATATCACCGACGGTTGGGATCAGCAACCGCCTCCCGACAAGGGACAGCATCGATAGATTAAAGAACAAATGGAATTTCTCTAGATAGGTGATCATACATCCTAATGGGTGCGACCCACATAGCCATGCTGCCTGCCCGATTTTTGTCCACTTCCGGGTTGATGAGGCTTGAGGTTTGAATTATCTTCCAGAACATCTGGCCATCATTCACTTTGAATGCCACATCGTCAGATCCATCGGAAATCACTAATTGATTCCCACAAAAATACTCAGATCGTTAGGCTAAAGAAGTTTCCCTTCTATGCCACCAACTTCGTACGTTTGAAGGAATCAACGTACGTAACCCCCTTTGGAAATACTCTGTCAGACACTCGTCCATACAAGTTGTCCTGGGTCTGGACAAACCGAAGGCACTATCCCGTAAACAGGATAACCCTTGCATAACTCCGTCTTCAATTTTCTTCAGCATAAGTTGCTTCATAACGCTTATGCCAATACGGAGTGGTTTTCAGATATCAAATCTGATCCCGGTCTCTCCATATTAACAACGTTAAAATGGTCAAAACTTTGATAGTCGGTGATTTAACTATCAAATGAAAACATGTCGGTGTGCAAACAATGATATTATTTTCAACAGGAAATTCTATCGACCAAACATCATTCAATGTTTATCCCTTTTAGTTCATTCATCTATTCATTTCCCTTTTCACTTTCATTTACATTCCTTATTTAATATATTTAGAAAATATATTCTATTAACATTGGAAAACATTTCCATTATCTTGTCCTCTACATTCAGAAAACATTTCTGACTCTCATTTGGAAAACGTTTCCAAATCTCCTTCATTTGATTAAACAGATGTTTGAATAAACATCACTATGCCAACTCACCATTTCACTCATTTACTAAATCCACTTAATCACTTTCACTCTCGAACCTTACCCACTTCTTAGTTAAAGCTAAAGTCAATCAAGTTGGGTATAATTACCTCTCAGACGTTAACTGAACGACATTCTTAACTTTGAATTAGTCAGAGCTCACAACCTCAAACCAAACATTGCTTACACGACTCTCGGATTCGATCTACGAACACACCTTCTTTATAAAAATATTGATTATAACGATAACGTTATAATCGCTGTCTTCAAATGTTTGGTTTATAAAACATTGCTTTCAACAACAGCGTTAAAACCGCTGTCTAGCATTATAGAATACTTATCATAACCATAGCATTAAGATTGCTATTAAAACAATTATTATAACGGCAGCGTTAAAATTGCTATTTAGATTAAAATACCGTGTGCGACGCACACACTTCCGTTGTTCATTTATAAACTCTGTTATTTTAAACAATTCAAGTCCTTCTTTAAACATATTCCTAAACTATACATTCTTCTAACTACTTAATTCGATTTCTATAAATCCCCTTATTATATACATTTTATTTGAAAAATATTTCCTTATTTAAAACTATTATTCTTTTACTTTAAGCATTTGAAAATCTTTCTTTAAACTTTCCTTTGCACTTTGCTAAATTCAAATCCATTTCAAATATTGGTTTCAAAACCGATACTCACTTTCAATATACATTCATATTTGAATCCACCTTTTAATTTATCCAACGGTTAATGGTCCACTTAATTTATATCTTTATTTATAACATTTTTCTTGGTTTACCCAATGGAATAGATTTCCATTTGCAACTCAATGAAAAGAAATTATTTCTAATTTGGAAATAAACTCTGCTTTTAAATTCTAATTTCCTTTTTCACATTCGATGATATTTTACGGTATCTAAAATACCAGGTTCCTAAGGCCAGGGTAAATCAAACACACAAATTCAACCATGGATAATGTAGCATAACATATATCACCATCAAATAAAACAGTAAATAAAATGTTGAGGGATCCAGTTGGATCCCTCCAACCTGTTTCCCTGCATCCACAAATGTTAGTAACATCAAAAATATCGCATTAATGAAATAAATCAATCAACGATGATTTTATCAACCAATTTATCAACTATTCAACCAAGCAACCATTATAAAATAATTTTAAACGAGTGAGTTTACTCACCTTGATTCGCAGTCGACTGTTCTTCTTTTGTTTCGCTTAAAATTAAACTAGCATTTGATCTTATCATGGAATTCATGTAGCTCTATTTTTGACCATATCGGTTCCACACCGTAGTTTCTGTCGTTAAGGCTCCCGCGGATCCAACTGCATCCAATTTTGTTACGTATGAATAATATACGATGGTTTTAAAATCTTGTATTCATTTTCAAATAGTTAAGGCTTTATTAAATTTTTAATTAACGATAGTATAAATCCTAATCCATGATTACCGCAGTTGAAAATATTGAGGATACCAGTTTCTGTCGAAAGTTACTTACCTCAGTTTTCAAAGGTCATACATGCATGCGGTCACCACATGAACCCATCTTCCGTTAATTCTTTTTCCCGTCCCTTGCTAACTGCTAACACGCTGACCCCTTTTTTCAGCTTTCACCGATACCTTTCCCGTATATTCACTTCCGCCTAACGGAAGTTACGCACCTCGATTTCACTAAGCGGAGACTGCCACTCCTCTTCCCATCAAAACCCCCTTCACCTTGCCACCTACTCACTCCGCTCTCTCTTCTTCATGCGAGAATCCACGCAACATACTCCATACCAGACTTTCCCCCCATACTTCATTCACTATTTCACCTCACTTCAAAACCCCAAGTGCTTCCTCCCCTTGCTGTACACACATCCCTTGTTTTCTTTTCTTCCCACCAACTTATTGTATATGTTTGAACCAAACATGCTTCCATTTCCAACTACGTTCCTCCATGCGTGTCTCTACTTACCAACATCACTTCCCCCCTGCATGCTGTTTCTTCCTTCTTTGGTCCTTAAACCGCGCTCATCCCCGTGTACACAACACTTTATTTTTGATAGCACCACAACTGCACTCACAAAGTTCCTCACGCCATATGCAGCTGCGCTCACAAAGCCCCCCTCACCTCGTTCAAACTACACGTTGGCCCTGTTTGTACGTTATTTTCGTATATTTTCCTCCCGGCGTAACCTCTGTTAATGCTTCCCTCCTCAATGAATGCTGCGCCCAACTCCCCTTCGTACAGAGCCTTCACGTTCCATTGTTTTCACGAGCCACCCTCACCCCCATGCTCTGACGAACCATGCTGATGCGTATTTGTTGACTGCAGGAAGTGAAAAGACGTTTGCATTTTATATTTACAGAAGGAAGAAAAAGTCTTAACACCAGGAGGAAGGTTTTAGATTTTGTTTAAGTTTGGGGTATTCGCTATTTCTTCCCACTGAAGAGAAAAGCAGAGGAATGGGTAAATATATATATAGGAAACGAAGGCGTGGGGAGCACGTAGTTTGGAAAACATTAGTTTATTAGAAACTTGGTTCGCACGGATTGAAACAAAAACGTGGATTGCACGCTATTCATTTGTTTAATTTATATATTTCCTTTGTCGGCAAGTAATTGATGTATATAGAACTAGGGTAGGATAGGCGCGTATGGTTTAGTCCTTACTTTGTCTGCAGAATTGAGAACATAGGCTGGTGCTAGTTGTAATCTACCATTTTTATCTACTAAACATGTACCTTAGTATTATATAAATACTTGCAGATAGTTGTTGCCAGAACTTAGGTGTATATATAAGATATAAATATAATATTTTATATAATATCGAAACTTCCCGGTGAAATATCAAGTAACACTAACCACAGCCGACTTCTATTTACTGATAAAAAGGCTAATCTTTGTGTAAAAAGGTATTCTGAATCCAACGGGACAAGTTTCGTCGAATTCCGACATCGTATGAAAAATTTTCCTTTATAAAACCAGAAATCAACACGCGTTTAAATTTTTCACGATCACCAGATAAATCAAAACAACTTGAAACAGCGAACATCGACAATAACTTTTCGATACGAACCCAATGGCACTAGTTTCGTCGCATTCTGAGACTGTTGCCCCGGTAGGCTGTTTTTGGCGCGTACCGAAATGCCCTTCTGAACACCAAATTTGCCGATCTCTAAAAATAACAAACTATATATCTACCCTGACTATATCCGACGCTACGAACTCACCGGAACTGGTTTCGTGGCCTGATTCGATCGTTTGTTCAAGTTACATTCTAATATCCCTTTATTCAGTTGAATTAATTTAATTGCACTGAATGAGCGTTTACGGCTACCGTGGTTACATACGACATCAGTTTTCCACGCCACTCACCACCGTACAATAATTAAATGATATGGTCCCAATGAAACTGATTTCGTCGAAAACAGAGTCCGTTTGCAAAACGGCTATTTTAACGCGTATAATTTAAATAACGATTTTCCACAGCGACTATTTCAAAATTTGATTTGACCATAACTTTCTATTTATAACATGAAATCTAGATTTTCTCTTTCATATGAAAATTATAATCAATACGGTTCCAACGTGTCTTGTTTCACAGAAATCCGACTTATAACGAATTCTGTATCCTCAGTTGAAGTTCAAAACTCTATATTACGAACTGCCGCGCCATTTCGAGCTCGTTTTATAATATATTATAAATTATACGTTCAAACTTTGTTTTAAATAAATAAATTCATTATAAAAACCCTTTTTAAATTATCGACACAACATTTAAAACAAATTTAAATGTTCAAAATAAAATGGCTAAAAATCCGGGTCGTTACATTCCTTCCCCCTTAAAATAATTTCGTCCTCGAAATTGCTAATGGAAGGAAAAGATACTACATACCCTAATAACTAGATCAAAAATCCTTTAGTTTACTTTTTAACTTTGGTTTACTGGACCCATTTATTTCAATTAAAATATTAATTTATTCTTACTAACGAAAATTTCCAAAAATTCTGAAAATCTTCTAACACTTTAAATTCTGAAAAATTTCGGTAGCATCTCCACTGCATGGCTCAATCGGCACAATCACAACTCGCCTTTCTAGTCCTTCTCCAATCCAAAAGAAAATCAAAAAGCCCAGTGGCTTGCCTCATAGGCTCATAAAATCATCAACCCAAACAATATTGTAAACATGTACCTTTTTGTCGGCATAATCTATCTCATGCATTTGCTTCCATTCAATATTTGCTCAGCATATCCATTCCAACTGATTTCCAATCAGTCCAACTTCCAGTCTTTAACTCTCTAATCAACTTCTGATTAGTCCATTCCAATTCTATCAAGTCAAATCTGATCTCTACTTCAGGAATCAATCCACTTATTCCATTTGAGTTTCAATTTCCATTAAACTTAAATTTCGATCCATTTGATTTATTTCCACCAATTTATTCAACTTATACAAGTTATATTTGGTTATATATAACCATTTCAATATTTATAATTCCATTTGATTGTAATAACAATCAACACATTCATATATAATAATTCAGAAATTGTTCCTTTTATATCAAAATAACGTTTGGGCAAAATAATTTCATTTACCCACTTTAAAACGATACTGTATCGAATTGTTTTGTTCGAGAGTTTAGAAACACCTATCGATACAGTTGTACTTCCTGTATCGACCAGAATTCATAAACCACTCAACAAACCAGCCAACACAATATAAAACAAATTTTATATCGAATTTACAAATACGCGCTCATATATATACACTCAAACTCAATCTAGAGTATTACTAACCCCATCTCTATTGAGTCACGCCACAGAGCCAAGGTAATCACTTAACCTTCAGCTCTGATACCAAATGAAACGACCCGCAAATCCGTACCCTTTGAGTCGACTAATAACACCACACGTCCAACTCAAATTGCACAGAAATACGAACCATTTTTAGAAAGAAGTTAGAGGATGAGAAATAGAAAGAAAGAAATATTAGAATAGAAGAAAACGAAGATCACAAACTCACAGCGGAACGAGTAAAATATATTAGATAATATAACTTTGAAGCACAAATCAGTATTTGTATATACATACCATCATCAGAGCACAACGATTATCCCTGGAACAGTTATAAACACCTGTTTCCAGATACAACATAGTACACAGCGGAAAATATAATAGTCTATAGCTAACTGGTGAAGCCTCCTGCTTCAAGCTCCTCCAAGTGAATCTGTAAAATCCTGACTACTTGACTGCCCGTACAAATTTGGGCACCCAAGAGTTTAGGGAAAACAAACAAAATAAACTCTGGGTCAGTCATGGGACTGGTGTGAGTAAACTCCAACCATTTGTTTAACTTTCAAAATCCTTTTCAAAAGAAAAGATAATCGTAAGACCGATCCACACATAAACACGGATGGTTTTTACCTTACGATAACCAAAACACTTTGGAAATCATATATTATCTGATATTATAATAATGTCTAATCACAAGTAATTAACAATCTAGCAGAACGCTTGCATCTCACGTTCTACATATATAATATAAAATCAAACTCGCAGGCACTTATTGGATATTGGATTCCAACTTGACAAGGTATGGGACCACCTTCCGAACGTGTATCTCTAGAGGCAAATACACTGGGTTCAACAAGAACGTCTTGCAACCCGGCCCACACATGACCGACCACTCATTTCGCTTGAGTGTATCGAATGTATATCACCGACGGTTGGGATCAGCAACCGCCTCCCGACAAGGGACAGCATCGATAGATTAAAGAACAAATGGAATTTCTCTAGATAGGTGATCATACATCCTAATGGGTGCGACCCACATAGCCATGCTGCCTGCCCGATTTTTGTCCACTTCCGGGTTGATGAGGCTTGAGGTTTGAATTATCTTCCAGAACATCTGGCCATCATTCACTTTGAATGCCACATCGTCAGATCCATCGGAAATCACTAATTGATTCCCACAAAAATACTCAGATCGTTAGGCTAAAGAAGTTTCCCTTCTATGCCACCAACTTCGTACGTTTGAAGGAATCAACGTACGTAACCCCCTTTGGAAATACTCTGTCAGACACTCGTCCATACAAGTTGTCCTGGGTCTGGACAAACCGAAGGCACTATCCCGTAAACAGGATAACCCTTGCATAACTCCGTCTTCAATTTTCTTCAGCATAAGTTGCTTCATAACGCTTATGCCAATACGGAGTGGTTTTCAGATATCAAATCTGATCCCGGTCTCTCCATATTAACAACGTTAAAATGGTCAAAACTTTGATAGTCGGTGATTTAACTATCAAATGAAAACATGTCGGTGTGCAAACAATGATATTATTTTCAACAGGAAATTCTATCGACCAAACATCATTCAATGTTTATCCCTTTTAGTTCATTCATCTATTCATTTCCCTTTTCACTTTCATTTACATTCCTTATTTAATATATTTAGAAAATATATTCTATTAACATTGGAAAACATTTCCATTATCTTGTCCTCTACATTCAGAAAACATTTCTGACTCTCATTTGGAAAACGTTTCCAAATCTCCTTCATTTGATTAAACAGATGTTTGAATAAACATCACTATGCCAACTCACCATTTCACTCATTTACTAAATCCACTTAATCACTTTCACTCTCGAACCTTACCCACTTCTTAGTTAAAGCTAAAGTCAATCAAGTTGGGTATAATTACCTCTCAGACGTTAACTGAACGACATTCTTAACTTTGAATTAGTCAGAGCTCACAACCTCAAACCAAACATTGCTTACACGACTCTCGGATTCGATCTACGAACACACCTTCTTTATAAAAATATTGATTATAACGATAACGTTATAATCGCTGTCTTCAAATGTTTGGTTTATAAAACATTGCTTTCAACAACAGCGTTAAAACCGCTGTCTAGCATTATAGAATACTTATCATAACCATAGCATTAAGATTGCTATTAAAACAATTATTATAACGGCAGCGTTAAAATTGCTATTTAGATTAAAATACCGTGTGCGACGCACACACTTCCGTTGTTCATTTATAAACTCTGTTATTTTAAACAATTCAAGTCCTTCTTTAAACATATTCCTAAACTATACATTCTTCTAACTACTTAATTCGATTTCTATAAATCCCCTTATTATATACATTTTATTTGAAAAATATTTCCTTATTTAAAACTATTATTCTTTTACTTTAAGCATTTGAAAATCTTTCTTTAAACTTTCCTTTGCACTTTGCTAAATTCAAATCCATTTCAAATATTGGTTTCAAAACCGATACTCACTTTCAATATACATTCATATTTGAATCCACCTTTTAATTTATCCAACGGTTAATGGTCCACTTAATTTATATCTTTATTTATAACATTTTTCTTGGTTTACCCAATGGAATAGATTTCCATTTGCAACTCAATGAAAAGAAATTATTTCTAATTTGGAAATAAACTCTGCTTTTAAATTCTAATTTCCTTTTTCACATTCGATGATATTTTACGGTATCTAAAATACCAGGTTCCTAAGGCCAGGGTAAATCAAACACACAAATTCAACCATGGATAATGTAGCATAACATATATCACCATCAAATAAAACAGTAAATAAAATGTTGAGGGATCCAGTTGGATCCCTCCAACCTGTTTCCCTGCATCCACAAATGTTAGTAACATCAAAAATATCGCATTAATGAAATAAATCAATCAACGATGATTTTATCAACCAATTTATCAACTATTCAACCAAGCAACCATTATAAAATAATTTTAAACGAGTGAGTTTACTCACCTTGATTCGCAGTCGACTGTTCTTCTTTTGTTTCGCTTAAAATTAAACTAGCATTTGATCTTATCATGGAATTCATGTAGCTCTATTTTTGACCATATCGGTTCCACACCGTAGTTTCTGTCGTTAAGGCTCCCGCGGATCCAACTGCATCCAATTTTGTTACGTATGAATAATATACGATGGTTTTAAAATCTTGTATTCATTTTCAAATAGTTAAGGCTTTATTAAATTTTTAATTAACGATAGTATAAATCCTAATCCATGATTACCGCAGTTGAAAATATTGAGGATACCAGTTTCTGTCGAAAGTTACTTACCTCAGTTTTCAAAGGTCATACATGCATGCGGTCACCACATGAACCCATCTTCCGTTAATTCTTTTTCCCGTCCCTTGCTAACTGCTAACACGCTGACCCCTTTTTTCAGCTTTCACCGATACCTTTCCCGTATATTCACTTCCGCCTAACGGAAGTTACGCACCTCGATTTCACTAAGCGGAGACTGCCACTCCTCTTCCCATCAAAACCCCCTTCACCTTGCCACCTACTCACTCCGCTCTCTCTTCTTCATGCGAGAATCCACGCAACATACTCCATACCAGACTTTCCCCCCATACTTCATTCACTATTTCACCTCACTTCAAAACCCCAAGTGCTTCCTCCCCTTGCTGTACACACATCCCTTGTTTTCTTTTCTTCCCACCAACTTATTGTATATGTTTGAACCAAACATGCTTCCATTTCCAACTACGTTCCTCCATGCGTGTCTCTACTTACCAACATCACTTCCCCCCTGCATGCTGTTTCTTCCTTCTTTGGTCCTTAAACCGCGCTCATCCCCGTGTACACAACACTTTATTTTTGATAGCACCACAACTGCACTCACAAAGTTCCTCACGCCATATGCAGCTGCGCTCACAAAGCCCCCCTCACCTCGTTCAAACTACACGTTGGCCCTGTTTGTACGTTATTTTCGTATATTTTCCTCCCGGCGTAACCTCTGTTAATGCTTCCCTCCTCAATGAATGCTGCGCCCAACTCCCCTTCGTACAGAGCCTTCACGTTCCATTGTTTTCACGAGCCACCCTCACCCCCATGCTCTGACGAACCATGCTGATGCGTATTTGTTGACTGCAGGAAGTGAAAAGACGTTTGCATTTTATATTTACAGAAGGAAGAAAAAGTCTTAACACCAGGAGGAAGGTTTTAGATTTTGTTTAAGTTTGGGGTATTCGCTATTTCTTCCCACTGAAGAGAAAAGCAGAGGAATGGGTAAATATATATATAGGAAACGAAGGCGTGGGGAGCACGTAGTTTGGAAAACATTAGTTTATTAGAAACTTGGTTCGCACGGATTGAAACAAAAACGTGGATTGCACGCTATTCATTTGTTTAATTTATATATTTCCTTTGTCGGCAAGTAATTGATGTATATAGAACTAGGGTAGGATAGGCGCGTATGGTTTAGTCCTTACTTTGTCTGCAGAATTGAGAACATAGGCTGGTGCTAGTTGTAATCTACCATTTTTATCTACTAAACATGTACCTTAGTATTATATAAATACTTGCAGATAGTTGTTGCCAGAACTTAGGTGTATATATAAGATATAAATATAATATTTTATATAATATCGAAACTTCCCGGTGAAATATCAAGTAACACTAACCACAGCCGACTTCTATTTACTGATAAAAAGGCTAATCTTTGTGTAAAAAGGTATTCTGAATCCAACGGGACAAGTTTCGTCGAATTCCGACATCGTATGAAAAATTTTCCTTTATAAAACCAGAAATCAACACGCGTTTAAATTTTTCACGATCACCAGATAAATCAAAACAACTTGAAACAGCGAACATCGACAATAACTTTTCGATACGAACCCAATGGCACTAGTTTCGTCGCATTCTGAGACTGTTGCCCCGGTAGGCTGTTTTTGGCGCGTACCGAAATGCCCTTCTGAACACCAAATTTGCCGATCTCTAAAAATAACAAACTATATATCTACCCTGACTATATCCGACGCTACGAACTCACCGGAACTGGTTTCGTGGCCTGATTCGATCGTTTGTTCAAGTTACATTCTAATATCCCTTTATTCAGTTGAATTAATTTAATTGCACTGAATGAGCGTTTACGGCTACCGTGGTTACATACGACATCAGTTTTCCACGCCACTCACCACCGTACAATAATTAAATGATATGGTCCCAATGAAACTGATTTCGTCGAAAACAGAGTCCGTTTGCAAAACGGCTATTTTAACGCGTATAATTTAAATAACGATTTTCCACAGCGACTATTTCAAAATTTGATTTGACCATAGCTTTCTATTTATAACATGAAATCTAGATTTTCTCTTTCATATGAAAATTATAATCAATACGGTTCCAACGTGTCTTGTTTCACAGAAATCCGACTTATAACGAATTCTGTATCCTCAGTTGAAGTTCAAAACTCTATATTACGAACTGCCGCGCCATTTCGAGCTCGTTTTATAATATATTATAAATTATACGTTCAAACTTTGTTTTAAATAAATAAATTCATTATAAAAACCCTTTTTAAATTATCGACACAACATTTAAAACAAATTTAAATGTTCAAAATAAAATGGCTAAAAATCCGGGTCGTTACATCTTCTGTCGGCTTTGAGCTGCTAGCAATCATTTCTTAACGAAATCGACTTTGTCCGCAGCTTCGTGAATCTTATCTGGTCCCAATACAAGTCTATTGCTAGGTTCTACCCAACAAGCAGGAGATCGACACGGTCTACCATACAATGCTTCTAATGGTGACATTGTTAAGCTTGCTTGGTAGATGTTGTTGTATGAGAACTCGGCCAAATGCAAATGGTCTTCCCAGAATCCACCAAAATCAATAACACATGCCCGCAATAAATCTTCTAGAATTCGGTTCACCCTCTCAGTTTGACCTTATGTTTGAGGATGATAAGCAGTGCTTAGATTCAGCTTTGTTCCGAGTTCTACTTGAAATGCCTCCCAGAATTTGCTAGTAAATATTGGATCTCTATCACTAACTATACTGAGCGGCACTCCATGTAACCTAACAATTTCCTTGAAATAAATCTGCGCCAGACTCTGAGTAGTTCGGTTCGATCTGACAGGTATGAAATGGGCGGTCTTCGTGAAGCGATCTACGATCACCCAAATACTGTCATTTCCTTTTCTAGTTCTGGGCAAACCATCTATAAAGTCCATGGAAATATGTTCCCACTTCCAACCTGGAATGTCCAGCGGTTGTAACAATCCAGCGAGTTTCTGCTGGTCGCTTTTGACTAGTTGGCAAGTAGGACACCTGCTAACATATAAAGAAATGTCACTCTTCATCGACCTCCACCAGAAAGTGCGTTTGATGTCATTATACATTTTGCTTACTCCTGGATGGATACTAAGTTTTGACTTGTGGCATTCATCCAGAACTTACTTTCGGAGCTTAGCAATGTTAGGAACACAAATTCGACACTTTAGCCTTAGAATCCCATCATTATCAACCTGAAAACTCAAGGGCTCGCCCTTCTGAATTATCTCTCTGATCTTCTGAATGAAGTGATCATCTCTCTGAAGATCAGATATTTTATCAATCAATGAAGTCGTAATAATAAAACTGGCGATCATCTCATTCTTTTGACTTAGCGCATCGGCCACGACATTGGCTTTTCCTGGAGTGTACAAAATCTCAAAATCGTATGCTGCAAGGAACTCTAGCCAACGTTGCTGCCTCAAATTCAGGTCTTTCTGGGTGAACAGATACTTTAGCCACTGATGATCGGTATACAGTTCGAACCTCTCGCCCAGAAGATAGTGTCTCCCGATTTTCAAAGCAAATACGATAGCCAACAACTCAAGATCATGAGTAACGTAATTCTTTTCATGCGGCTTTAGCTGACGGCTAGCATAAGCTATAGGCTGACCCCTTTGCATTAATACTGCACCAAGGACTTCTCTAGAGGCATCTGTCCAGACCTTCAATTCCTCGTTGCCATCTATTATTGTTAGCACTGGAGCAGTCGTCAGTTTCAATTTTAGCTCTTGGAAAGCTTCCTCACATACCGGAGTCCAATTGAATCTCGAATGTTTCTTAGTCAGTTTCGTTAAGGAACTGGATGTCTTTGCGAAATCCTTAATGAATTTCCGATAATAACTGGCCAACCCGAGAAAACTTCTGACTTCTGTGGGAGTACTAGGCTGTTTCCAATTTTGAATAGCTGTGATTTTACTTGGATCCACAGCAATTCCTTCTTTCGATACGACGTGGCCAAGAAATTTCACTTCATCTTGCCAGAATATACATTTGGACAGTTTGGCTTTCAATATATTCCTTCTGAGAATTTCTAGAACTTGCTCCAAATGTTTTTCATGTTCGGCCATTGACTTAGAGAAGATTAGAATATCATCAATAAAAACCAGGACAAACTTATTCAATACTCCTCTGAACACTCGATTCATCAAATCAACGAAGTAAGTTGGCGCTTTACATAAGCCGAACGACATTACTAACCACTCATAGAAAAAGTTTGGACCTCTGAATGCTGTCATAGGAACACACTCTTCGGCAATACGAAGCTGATGGAAACCTGTAGCTAGGTCCATCCTTGAAAATACTTGTGCTCCATTCAGACGATCTAATAAATCATCGATTCACGGCAATGGATATTTATTCTTTATTGTCTGCTTATTCAAGTTTCGATAATCCACACATAGTCGTAGAGTACCATCAGACTTGGGGACAAACACCACTGCTGCTCCCCAATCAGAGAAACTAGGCCTGATCAAACCCTTCCATACAAGCTATCGAGTTTGATTGTCTAGTTCTTCTTTCTCTTTTAGGGTCATCCTCCGAATAGTGTGCACTACTGGCCTAGCATTCGGGATTAAAGCAATTTTGAAATCAATTTCTCTCTGCGGAGGTAAGCTGACTACTTCTTCGAACACATCCGCATAATCCTTTACGACAGGAATATCTTTGATGAGGTCAGGAATATTCTCTGTGACTACAGGGATATTTTCTACTTGAACAAGAGAAACATCTAGAGCTGACCAATAGTCTTTTCTATTTGAATCCGGGCCCTCGCATGGTATGGTTATATATTTCCCGAATTTTGTTTTTGCCTTAACAACCCTCTCGGCGCATTTAACCTCAGCTTCATATTTGGTTAACCAATCCAATCCCAAAATAAGATCGAATTCGTTAAAATTCATGACTATCGAGATGGTAGGAAACTTATAACGGGAGAAAGAGACAGGAACCGCACAAATCCAACTAAGACCGAGAGAGCCTCCAACAGAATTACGGACAGTGATGGGTTCTTTGAGCTTCCTTAATTTCAAGTCCAACTTCTTGACCGCATTCTTTGCAATAAAGCTTCGTGACGCGCCTGTATCAAACAGTACTTTGACTGGAATGTTTTTGACAGTAAGCGTGCCTTCTAAAACATCAGATCTTCCCTGACTAGCTGAGGGCTCTGAGGTTTCTACCACTTCATTTACCTGAGCCTCCTTGGTTGCCTTTAACAGCCGGCAATCCTGTTTTACATGGCCAAACCGATGGCAAATGCTGCATTCCCTGGTCTCTTGAAACTTGATCTGTGATTTAGGTTCATTCTTCTTTAGTTTCTTTAAAGATCTGCATTTTCCTTGCAAATGCCCTTGCTTATGGCAGTTATTGCATACGGCGGTCGTTACTGGTTCTTTCTTAGTTCTGGCCCTTTTTCGATTGACTTTGGGCTTCTTACTGGCCTTGGGACTATCAGTCTCATACTCCACTTTGTTACTCGAACTGATTTCCTCTTCGTCGCGCAACATACCTTTCTTATGGAGATCTTCGTACTGATAAGCCATGTATATCATTTCTGAAAAAGGAAGCTTCACATTCCTCATTACACTATTCAGATATTTCCTTTGCAGGCCATGGATAAATCTCAGATTCTTCCTCTTCGGATCTTGAATCAGATGAGGAGCAAAGTGACAAAGTTCGTTGAATTTCTTATGATATTCTGGGACGGTCATATCACCTTGTATAAAATAAGAGAATTCATCACATAACCGCTCAGTTGCTTCAAGAGGAGTAAATCTTTCTAGGAAATTCTCCTTGAATCTATCCCAGGTGATATCACCTTCTGGATTATCTTTGATGATTGATTCCCACCAGATTAAAACTTATTCTTTGAGCGCCCAAGATGCTACTAATCTTTTCTGATCGTCTCTCAACTAGATACGTTCAAAAATTCTTTCGACAGAACTCATCCAAGCTTGAGTTTGAATTATAGATTCATTGCCCGAGAATTGTGCTCCGCCCAGATTTCGATATCTCTTTAATAGAGCCTCTAGATCTGGTTCTGCATTTCTTCTATTTCTGACACTCATTTTCTAGTACTTTTGCAAATATCAGATCAAGTGTCAGGTCACAGAAAAGATATTTCAAAACATAGAGACATATACATCAGATGTAAATGTGTCTATCGGGGTGTATTTCATTCTGCTTTACTCATACTAGGATATTACTAATCCTATCTGTAATGAGTTACCCGTCCTAGAACACTATTGGTTCTATTTTTTACGAGTTCGTTCATATGTTATATTCCAGCACTAAGCTTAACCAAAGCTCTGATACCATGTTGTGACAGCCCCAAATCCCGTACTACGGTGTTAAGGGTGATCATTGGAATATAACACATAAATAGATAATAGCAGGACAGAAATAAATAAATACACCAGATAATGAACATATAATACTGAATAAACAATAATCATCTGAGTTACACAGTATACAGGATCATATTTAGTACAAATACAGTTCAACTATACATAAATGTCAACATCGGAAAATAAACATAATATGTACAGTAGGAGCTGAACAACATAAAAGGAGATAAATGATAGAATCCATCTTCAGCTCCAGCTATCCAGAAAGAGCCTGCTAAAACCTGAACACAAGGCTTCCCGTGTAGAAAAAGGGGCACCCGAGTTTGCAAGTGAAACAAACTACGAGTCAGTCATGGGACTGGTATGATAAATCTACTTAACACATATATAATATGGCTAATCACAGGACCACGCCACTTTCGCGGAACGGGTTCACTCCATTGGATTGCCAGTGCTTTAAAACAATTAAATCTTTTAAACATCGCAGTGCCTTTTATAAAAATGAAGCCATTATAAGACTCAGTTCCCATCACACAATGCAATGCAAACTGGAGGATAGAGTTTTACCTTATAATGGCCAAAATATGCTTGATACGAATAAAACAAAAGAATTCTTAATCAGACTCCAACTGTAAAATAGTAAGAGAACGATTCCATAGGTATTAACCCCGAAGGCCGAAACCAACATCAGACCAATACCCATGAAACCACCCATCTTAGCTCGTTTCCAGTTAGTTTCTAATTTTATAAAATAATCATAAATATCAATCATAGACGACATTAATGCCCCATACCACTATGTCGCCATATATAGGTATGCAATCAAAACCGCACAATCACGTATTTGGAAATTGGGTTTCCTCCATGAACCAAGGCAAAGGATAGTCCTTATCGACATCGAGACAATCTAGCCCATGTCTCCGGAACAGCCGCAACTGACCCTTGGAGCGACAGGGCCAGTCCACACGGAGTGGATTATAGTGCCTGAACTATATGTTTCCCCGCCCTTTTGGGGCATAAATGAGCCAACGAACGACTCCATCAGTCCCGGATCGACCGATATAACCGAGGCGCCTCGCAACAGCAACAACCACATAGGTGAGAATAATATAAATGTCAGGGCTGGTAGGTCACTGACACCACCCTAGCTAGAAGGAAACGCATGCCCTCCCTGAGGTCCTCTCCCGTTTCTGGTTCATACCGGGGTGTGAGGTTCGCGAATTCACGTTATACACAAAGCTACGCCACACAGGCGGTGCTTTGATCATCTACCACAAGACTTTGCTTTTCAACAGAAGCCTTGATCACTTCATCTTAGCGTGCCACACAGGCAATTCAACACCATGCAATTGATGGCTATCAATCACACAGAATGAATTCCAATGTCAGACACACAGTCCATTTGCAAGTCCGTTCTGGGTTTGAACGGAACCGGAGGCACTATATACCTCGCAAACCCATCAATTTCCACGTACGTCTGGAGGATCACCACTCATTATCCATATTTCGGGATGCCTCCCAATCAGGACATCGGTTACCATCCAAACGAGGTGAAGATCTCCGGTCTTCGACCACCGTCTTCATCTTCGATTTCTTATCATCGATTCAGTTATTCAGAATGGGATAAACCCGGTCTTTCTGAGCAACTCGTGTATATAATAAACAAGTGCTACACAAACACCTCATACGCCTTATTTCAATTCATTTGTCACTAACCGTCAATCAGTTAGAGAACGATTTCCCAAATATTAACCCCGAAGGCCGAAACCAAAATCAGATTAAAACCCAGGAAACCATTTGACTTAACCAACCTTCAGTTAGTTTCTAAATTTCATATTCCATATCGTTTATAATATTTTATAACGATTTATCGCTATTTTTATTTATTTAAAAAAATAGCCATTTTATTCAAACGACGCTTCAGGCCACAACGCGGCCGTGGCGTTGTTTTTCTTCAGATTTGATTTACACATATCTGAAAATCTAACCATTGGATCTTCACAAAATTTATATCATTATAAAGATCTTTTCAAAACGAATCCAACGGTTCCAGTTTTGGGAAAATCCGACGGTCGGATCTCCCGGTACAATCGTTTGATGTTTCGATTTCAAAATATGAACTGCAGCATTGTTATTCGATTTAATATAATTATATTTATATATATTTATAAATATAATCGATTCTGGCGCTGTTTTTCTTCAGATTTGAATTAAACATTCCAGACAATCCAACCGTTGGATTTTTAAATAGTTGGTGCCGTTGGAAAGATATTTCCAAAGCGAACCAAACGGTTGCGATTTCGGGAAAATCCGATGGTCGGATCTCCCTCACTAATCGTTTGAAATCATGATTTCAAAATACGAACTGCAGCTTCGTTATTCGATATATTTTAATTCTATTTATATATATATACATCGATTCGTCGATTCAAAACTATATTCCTTACATATATTTGATAAAAATGATATTTTTATCTAACTGTCGTCTATTTCAACACTTCATTATTTTTAACAATTCATGTATATACTAAAAATGTGATTTTTATTATAAAACAATTCATTTCAAAATACGATTATTTTCTATAGTTCATATAGGTGATAAAAATAGGATTTTTATTATAAAACAATTTATTTCAAAACACGATTATTTTCTATAGTTCGTATAGGTGATAAAAATAGGATTTCAAACTATGAATATCATTTAACACATGAATTTCAATTCAACGAATGAATTTCGATTCAACACATGAAGGTTTTCTATAGTTTATATAGATTGATAAAAAGGTGATTTTTATATTTAAAAACACGAATACCATTCAACACATGAATTTCAATTCAACGAATGAATATCGATTCAACACATGAAGGTTTTCTATAGTTTATATATATAGATAAAAAGGTGATTTTTATATTTAAAAACACGAATACCATTCAACACATGAATTTCAATTCAACGAATGAATATCGATTCAACACATGAAGTTTTCTATAGTTTATATATATAGATAAAAAGGTGATTTTTATATTGCAAAACAATTTATTTAAAAATGCGAATACCATTCAACACATGAATATTATTCAAAATTTCGGTAGCATAACGGCAGGGTAGTTAAAACCGGGGCCGTCCCTAGTATGGCTCCTCGCTCTACCTTAAAGCCTCGCAGCTTTTGACAATGGGGAATCATGCATCTAGTTCGCACGCAGGCGGCATGTATATATTTTTCATTTCCACAAACTAATCCTATGTGGTTTCAACCAAATAATTCTCAACCACAAATGGGTATTTTTCAACCACAATCAATCAATTTCAACCACAAACAATTATAATCAACCTTTCTCTATCAATCAATTTTCACACCAATAACAACCAATAAATATCGTCCATGGTTTGTGGACGAGGGGCGTATATATATATTTGTTTATATATAGCATTTCACTTCTATTTCAACACATATATAATTTTTACAATGCATATATAACTTATACATCGAACGTACAACCTATACAACGCTTATACATGAGGTGTACAACGCTTATACAAGTTATACATCGACTATATAATTTATACATCGTCATTTTCCATATCGTTTATAAATTAGAAATATCACATTGGGTTCCACTCCACTAAAAATTGCAGAAGGCTAAGAAAAATACGCGGTCTCTTCTAAAATGTAGAAGACGTCCTCATGAGACCAGTGTCTCTTATTTCACTGAATTTCGTTAACAAACGAAAAAGATATGATTTTTACGGTGAAATCAAAAACCGTAGTGCTTAAAACTGCTATTAAATAGTTTAAAATAGTTTCAGCCGTACCTCAGCCGTTTGGTTCGAAACTAGGTCTTAGGTTTTCTCGAAATCCGTGCCACTATATGACGATCGGCCTGCGCCACCTTGAAGGGGGATGAGAGAGCTTCTGTCGCGACGTGGAGGGGGCCCACTCGATCGTGGCAGAAGGTGGCGGCGGTGAGTTGAAGTCGCCAACTTCCAGGCGTCGATTCTCCCTAACCACACAACGAAAAAAATCCAAACTGTATATGGATTTGAAGATCTTCTCTAGCACTACAAAATCTTCAACTGGATGATGGGTTTTTATTGCGTGGATTGATCAGAAAATGATCGGGAACAGGGAAACGGTTTTCCACCTTTGATCGAGTTACGGGGAGAGAGAAAGTCTGGGGGGCTGATGTGGACTTATAACCTTTTTTTTATAAAGTTTTAATAATCCGAAAATACCCCTCACCTCCTTCGAAATCCAATCCAAACCCAACGACTATCGTCCCTAGCGTTTTACCCCTATTCCGAACACAATGGGATATGTTTCGAAGGCCCATTCGACTGTTTCAGTCAGTTTTCCTTCAAATTAAAATATGTAACATTCAATATTCGATTTGAACGTACATTTCAATTTGCCAAAGCCACAAACTGATTCGAAAAATTCCAGAAAAATAAATCTAGCTATGTTTTGACGATACGGTCCCAACAAAACTAGTTTTGTCGAATTCTGAGATCGTTTGAAAAAAGGCCCATTTCTGGTCGATCCAATTTAACTGTAATTGACCAAAACACATTTTCCTTTGCCACGCTCACATACTAGCTTCAAAAATTATGAATTTGAAACCTAGAAATAACTTCACATCCCGGAAACAACAAAAGTGGTTTCGTCGAATTCCGAGGTCGTATGAAAAATGTCTATTTTCAAGGGCGATATAATTTCTATAGCGACCTTTCTGAAAATTCATTTGGCCATAACTTTTGATTCCCGTTATGAAACTTCAAATTTTCCGATTCGTTAGAAAGATATTCACTAACATAATAAAATATTTTTGGTTTCACTAAAATCCGTTTTGTTTTGCACCCGGTACAGTCAGACGAAGTTTGAATTCCATTTTTGAAATTGCAGCGCCATTTCAGGCCTTGTTTATAATTAAAATTTATTATACTTATTTTCAAACTTCAATTCGAACCCACTTTTCATCACTATTATTTAAAATATTTATTTTAAATATTTAAAATCCACTATTTTAGCCAATTTAAAATTTTTAAACTGGTTCAGATTTTCCGGGTTGTTACATGAGTGTTATAGATGCTTTAAAATATAGAATAGCAAACATGCGACAGTGTTTTACCTGATTACTTAGTCACTAAGCAACCTGCTCAGTTAATATGAAAATATGAATATTCTACTAATATTTGAAAACTTTTTCGTCTTATTCACACAAATTCTACTCCCCAAGTCGAAACGTATTTTTAAAAACACTAATATTTAATGATGAGTATTATATGTATTTGAAATGGTAGAGTTTAAAACATGCGGCATTGTTTTACACGATTACTTGAGCACCTAGAAACCTACTTATTCGATGCAAACATCAAAGTTTCACTTATATTTTGAAGCTTTCTTAATCTTAGTGGCGCGGATCCAGGGTGCAAATGGTAATATGCAAATGATGAATGTTATAGAAGCTTTAAAATGTAGAATAACAAATATGCGGTAGTGTTTTACCTGATTACTTTGTCACTAAGCAACCTGCTCAGTCAATATGCATATTCTATTAATATTTGAGAAAAAAATCGTCTTATTTACACAAATTCTACTCCCGAAGTCGAAAAGTGTTTTTAAAACACTATTATTTAATGATGAGTACTATATGCATTTGAAATGGTAGAGTTTCAAACATGCGGCAGTGTTTTACCTGACTACTTGAACACCAAGAAACCTACTTATTCGATGCAAACATCAAAGTTTCACTTATTTTTTGAAACTTTCTTGATCTTATTGCAGCGGATTCAGGTTCCAAACGGTAATATGCAAATGATGAGTGTTATGTATGCTTTAAAATGTAGAATAGCAAACATGCGGTAGTGTTTTACCTGATTACTTAGTCACTAAGCAACCTGCTCAGTCAATATGAAAATATGAATATTCTACTAATATTTGAAAACTTTTTCGTCTTATTCACACAAATTCTAATCCCAACATCGAAACGTGTTTTTAAAAACACTATTATTTAATGATGAGTATTATATGCATTTGAAATGGTAGAGTTTCAAACATGCGGCGGTGTTTTACCTGATTACTTGAACACCAAGAAACCTACTTATTTGATGCAAACATCAAAGTTTCACTTATTTTTTGAAACTTTCTTGATCTTATTGGTGCGGATTCAGGGTCCAAACGGTAATATGCAAATGATGAGTGTTATATATGCTTTAAAATGTAGAATAGCAAACATGCGACAGTGTTTTACCTGATTACTTTGTCACTAATCAACCTGCTCAGACAATATGAAAATATGAATATTCTACTAATATTTGAAAACTTTTTCGTCTTATTCACACAAATTCTACTCCCAAAGTCGAAACGTGTTTTTAAAAATACTATTATTTAATGATGAGTATTATATGTATCTGAAATGGAAGATTTTCAAACATGTGGCAGTGTTTTACCAGATTACTTGAGCACCAAGAAACCTACTTATTCTATGCAAACATGAAAGTTTCACTTATATTTTGAAATTTCTTGATCATATTGGCGTGGATCCTGGGTCCAAACGGTAATATGCAAATGATGAGTGTTATAGATGCTTTAAAATGTAGAATATAAGATATGCAACAGTGTTTTACCTGATTACTTAGTCACTAAGCAACATTCTCAGTCAATATGAAAATATGAATATTCTACTAATATTTAAAACTTTTTCGTCTTATTCACACAAATTCTACTCCCAAAGTCAAAACATGTTTTTAAAAAAACTATTATTTAATGATGAGTATTATACGTATTGGAAATAGTAGAGTTTCAAACATGCGGCAGTGTTTTACCTGATTACTTGAGCACCAAGAAATCTACTTATTCTATGTAAACATCAAAGTTTCACTTATATTTTGAAACTTTCTTGATCTTATTGGCGCGGATCCAGGGTCCAAACGGTAATATGCAAATGATGAGTGTTATAGATTCTTTAAAATGTAAAATAGCAAATATGCAGCAGTGTTTTACCTGATTACTTAATCACTAAACAACCTTCCTAGTCAATATGAAAATATGAATATTCTACTAATATTTGAAAAAAAATTCGTCTTATTCACACAATACTACTCCCGAAGTCGAAACGTGTTTTTAAAACACTGTTATTTAATGATGAGTATTATATGCATTTGAAATGGTAGAGTTTAAAACATGCGGCGGTGTTTTACCTGATTACTTGAACACCAAGAAACCTACTTATTCGATGCAAACATCAAAGTTTCACTTATATTTTGAAACTTTCTTGATCTTATTTACGCGGATTCAGGGTCCAAACGGTAATATGCAAATGATGAGTGCTAGATATATGCTTTAAAATGTAGAATAGCAAACATGCGGCAGAGTTTTACCTGATTACTTTGTCACTAAGCAACCTGCTCAGTCAATATGAAAATATTAATATTCTACTAATATTTGAAAACTTTTTCGTCTTATTCACACAAATTCTAATCCCAACGTCGAAACGTGTTTTTAAAAAAACTATTATTTAATGATGAGTATTATATGTATTTGAAATGGTAGAGTTTTAAACATGCGGTGGTGTTTTACCTGATTACTTGAGCACCAAGAAACCTACTTATTCTTTGCAAACATCAAAGTTTCACTTATATTTTGAAAGTTTCTTGATCTTATTAGCGCGAATCCAGTTTCCAAATGGTAATATGCAAATGATGAGTGTTACGGATGCTTTAAAATGTAGAATAGTTTACATGCGGCAGTGTTTTAACTGATTAGTTAGCCACTAAGCAACCTGCTCAGTCAATATAAAATTATGAATATTCTACTAATATTTAAAAACTTTTTCGTCATATTCACACAAATTCTACTCCCAAAGTCGAAATGTGTTTTTAAAAACACTATTATTTAATGATGAGTATTATATGTATTTGAAATGGTAGATTTTCAAACAAGTGGCAGTGTTTTACCTGATAACTTGAGCACCAAGAAACCTACTTATTATATGCAAACATCAAAGTTTCACTTATATTTTGAAATTTCTTGATCTTATTGGCGCGGATCCAGGGTCCAAACGGTAATATGCAAATGATGAGTGTTATAGATGTTTTAAAATGTAGAATAGCAAACATGCGGTAGTGTTTTACCTGATTACTTAGTCACTGTAACACCCCACGTCCATTAATGTCACTCACAAAGGGAATGCATTAACTTCCATGGAGGTTTTAAGTGAATATAGAACAGTAAAATTACAACAAGACAGATATAAAATAGTACTTGGAAATTCAAAAACTTTATTTCATTGTAGCAGAAGTCAAAACATGTTTGATTACATCATAACACCATATTCAATGTCAAGTACAATATCTATCTTGATAAAACAAGTACATAATCCCATTACATGAATAGCCATTAAAAAGAAAGATAACAAGCTGGACTTTACTTCAGCAGTCCAAGCTTTCCAGTAGATAAGCGATCCAACTAGACTCCACTAGAACTTGGCCCAACCTGCGGACCTGAAGGGAGAAAAAGGATGGAAAAGAGGGGGTCAGACATAAAGTCTGGTGAATATGATAATTCTACAATACGATTACCAAAATAACTGGACTAAGGCATAAGCTGGAAAACAAGAAAATGTCTATGAAGAGCAGATTAAGGACATAGACAATCGCTAAAGGCAACGTTATAGGCGCTCCTAAATACTAAAGGATAAACACTATACTGCACCACACCGGTCACCCTAAAGATTCATCCCACTTAGCTTCACTTAGAAACTTTCCCAATGGCTTTACGTACCCCTAGCTGACTACATAGGTGCCGCCTGCCCCTATCTCCACTAGGTGTACCCTACTTCCCATTATTCGATCGGCTCCCTAACTCGTAGATACCCGTGCTGGCCCCACAGTGGGGTGTATCACTCCCCTAAAGTGGCAACCTGATACAACGGACATGCACGGCTTATACCTACACGATGCAACAACGTCTTACCTACCAGCCCGGGTCCACACACGCATATGAAACCCGTTGGACTTGCATTGCCACCGCTCCCTGTTTTGGCCTCTTATATTCAAACCCAGTATGCGTGTCCCGTCCTCGACATGGGTCGAGCCCACAAAGATACGTTTTGGGATACTGGTTGAAATGGGCCCCCACTATTTACCACAAGCATTCCACCTAAGCTTGTCCCCATTAGTCCATCCCACTTAACCCACTTAGTCATGTTCATTTACATGTGTGTTTGGTTAAGTCTAATCGTATTTCAAATGCCTCTAAAGGCAACCACCAGATTCCTCATGCCACCCAAGGCACCTGCTTAACCCCCATGTCCCACCTTACATGATTATCTGGTTAAGTATTTCTTAGTTCATTAAGGCCATAACCTCATAAAGACCTCTCACATTAGACTGGCATTTATGGCAGCTGGATTTGCCGGGCGGGTCCGGGCAGTCTTACACCATAAAAGAGTCTAACTCGTGTCTTTACAACTGTTATGCTTTAGTTTGGGCCTAGGACCTCTCACATTGGGCCGACATTTGTGACTACTGGATTTTCCGGGCGGGTCCGGGCGGGTCTACATCACAAACGGGTCCAACCTCGTGTCCTAAGCATTGATTATTAATAATAATCCACTTTCCCCCAATTTTAATAATTCCCTACTTGAATTATTAATTACTTCCAATTTTTAACAATGTCCATAATTGACTCAATTATGGACATTCATTCATGGTATGCAACATCTTACAAAATTGCACCCAATTTATTAATTCCTAATATTACCCCTACCCTACGTTTGAACGTTTATTCGCAAAATATATGTTAGACTCGAATAGCCTAACTCATAGCATAAAAGAGATTATCATAATAACAACATGTATATGTGACCAAATGAATCATAATAAGGGGTGAAACTTGCATATGTCCAATTTGCATAGATTATACATGTCATGGACCTAAAGGTGTCAACTTGTTCAAAATTCACCTAATATAATCTCAATCAATTTTCATAAACTTACATATGAACATGTGTGAATCAACATCATCTAATTTTTTAACAACATGGTTTTATATGGGTACACCTAACTCAATAGGCAAATTCCCATAATCCAGTTTTATTTAATTATAGTTTCAAGTTTATGGGTACACCTAACCTAATAGGCAAATTCCCATAAACAAGATCCATTTAAATTAAGAAAAAAAACATAACTTTAAGCATAATCCAACAACATCATGATTTTTCAACATAATATAGCATGATTTATAACATGGCATAGTATGATAGTATAACATAGCTTGACATGATTCTCAACATAGCACGACATAGCATAAGAGAATTTACAACATAGCATGACATAGCATATATAATTTACATCATACGACAGCATAATAACATAATAAGAGATCCACAATATATAGAATTTACAATTACAAATCACATCACTTTCTTGTGATCCATTCATAACTGAGTCAAATTAGTTTGTAATAGTCTTGTGAGAATCATCATACTCACCAACAAAAGAAAAGAATTAGAGAAAGATAGATCTTTTGATTTGATTTGTGTAGATTTAGTTGTAGATGATTAGGCTTCCTCTTCTTAGTTTGTGATGGCTATGCTGAACTCCATGGCAGCAGCATGACGGTAGCTTCTCTAATTTTACAAGTGATTTAGGTCTAGGGTCTACCCACTTATTTATAGATTTTAGAATTCATTTAGGCCATTAGATTTAACCTAGAAATAACCGCAGCCGTTCAGACAAGATGGGGTTTATCTTGTTGACTCAGCAATGAGTCAGAAGTGACTCAGCAAACACTCAGCAATATATATATATATATATATATATATATATATATATATATATATATATATATATATATATATATTCTACAATGTACACATTAGATACATCCCCCCCCTTTTTACACACTTATTATTGTTTTTATATACATATTAGATACATCCCCTCTCTTACACACTTATTAATATTTTTATATTCATATTAGATACATCCCCTCTCTTACACACTTATTAATAATTTTATATTCATATTAGATACATCCCCTCTCTTACACACTTATTAATATTTTTATATTCATATTAAATACATCCCCTCTCTTACATACTTATTAATATTTTTATATTCATAATAGATACATCCCCTCTCTTACATACTTATTAATATTTTTATATTCATATTAGATACATCCCCTCTCTTACATACTTATTAATATTTTTATATTCATATTAGATACATCCCCTCTTCTACACACTTATTATTATTTTAGCAACTTTAGTGTTAATAGAAAATTCGGGGTGTTACATTCTCCCCTCCTTTTAGGATTTCGTCCCCGAAATCTTCAAGTCTGGAAGAATGTATATCCTACCATCCAAACGTCCATCTACTCATCCATCATACACAGGCATCCATTGTCCTTACAGACTTCTAATGCTTTCATGTTTAAATGCACAGTGTGTGTATATGTCCGTATCTAATGCAAAGTCAGGCGGTCCACTGATTCAGTTGACCTCCTTAATGCAACTATGATCGTGCCATGCATCCATTATGTATGCAAAAGATTCTTAATGCTACATAATACTTCTATATGCGTGCACAACCATCATCTGAATGCAGCATCCACATGATAATACAACCATCGTTCGTCCATTTTACTAAATACATCCAGATATATATGCAATATGCAATATGTAGTGACTGAGCCGATCTAGTGCCTAAAGTGTGTGTATATATGCATCCACGAGCAACCACTAGCAAACACTTGCATCCATTTTGCATCCATCATACATAAGATGTCTCAAACACATGTTTCATCCATAGGATTATCCTAACTAAAGGTCAAAGATACTAATGAGAGGACATACTAAGGATAAGATAAGATAAGCTAAGCGATAAAGGAGAAATTAAAAGACATACCCTCAAAAAGAAAAGGGTACAACGAACGCATCTTCTCTTCTGTCTCCCAAGTTGCATTGCTCTCATCATTTCCCCATTGCACTTTAACCAGTCTGACCTCTCGATTCCTCAACTTTTTGATCTCCGACCCAAGAATGCATGTAGGAGCTCGTCTAATTGTTGCATCACGCTCTATTTCCACCTCTTTAAGCAAGCTCGGCTCTACCACCTCCGCGGTCTTGTGCAAACACTTCCTCAAATGTGATACATGGAATACGTCGTGTACTCCACTAAGTTTCTCAGGCAACTCCACCCTATATGCCATCTTCCCAATCCTTTTTTTTACAGGAAACGGCCCTACAAACCTTGGTGCTAATTTCCCCACGGACCCAAAGCGAACAACATTCTGTAACGGAGATACTTTGATAAAAACCATGTCCCCAATGTCAAACTCAAGATCTGTCCTCCTCTTATCAGCATACGATTTTTGCCTATCTTGTGCTGCTTTCATCCTCCTTCGAATCAACTCAATCTTCTCCGTGGTTTCCCTAACCATATCGGGCCCAAGTAGGATTTTATCGGTAGATTCCCACCAACATGTAGGCGAACGGCAAGGCCTTCCATAAAGAGCTTCGAAAGGTGCCATGCCAATACTAGACTGAAAGCTATTGTTATATGCGAATTCTACTAACGGAAGGTGCTCTTCCCATGTACCCCCAAAGTCTAGGATACAAAGCCTTAAAAGATCCTCTAGAATGCGATTCACCCTCTCGGTCTGGCCGTCCGTCTGAGGATGATATGCGGTGCTCAAACATAGCTGAGTCCCTACCGCCTCTTGTAAACTCTTCCAAAATTCGCTAGTAAAGATGGGGTCACGGTCGCTTACTATACTAGAAGGAATACCGTGCAAACGAACTATCTCATTAATGTATACAGAAGCCAACCACGGAGCAGTCCTCTTACTTTTCACGGGAATAAAATGGGGGCTTTTAGTAAGTCTATCTACTATAAACCAAATCCCCGTGTTACCCTTCCTTGATCTTGGTAATCCATCCACAAAATCCATTGAGATGCTTTCCCATTTCCATAGTGGAACTTCTAATGGGTGAAGCAACCCACCGGGTTTCTTTTGTTCTGCTTTAACTCGTTGGCACACCAAGCATCTAGCGACGTACTCGGCCACATCCTTTTTCATACCGGCCCAAAAGAAAACCCGCTTCATATCTTTGTACATCTTATCCCCGCCGGGATGAATGGTCATTTTTGAGCGATGAGCATCATCAAGAATGGCTTTCCTTAAGTCTTCGTCTTGTGGTACACAAAGTCTATTATCCCTTCGTAACCAACCCTTATCGTCTAGGGTATACCTACGAAGATGGCTTGACGACTCCCCCCCTTTGAGCTTTCCTACTATCTCAACCAACTGTGGGTCGTCTCGTTGTGCCTCACCAACCCGTCCTAGAAGTGTAGGTCTAACCTCCAAGGATGCTAACAGACCGGGTACTAAGTCAACGGAGGGTCTAAAGTCAAACATAGAGATGAATTCTAAGCTTTGTCGTTCAACAAACAACGGACTCAAGGACAACCTTTTCCTACTTAAGGCGTCTGCCACCACGTTACCCTTGCCTGGGGTATATGCTATTTCAAAATCGTAGGAGGCTAAGAATACCATCCACCGTTGCTGCCTTAAATTCAAATCCTTCTGAGAGAATAAGTATTTTAATGATTTGTGGTCAGTGAACAGTTCGAATTTCTCACCAAGAAGATAGTGACGCCAAGACTTAAGCGCGAAAACAATTGCGGCTAGCTCTAAGTCATGCATGGTGTAATTCTTTTCATGAACCCTCAATTGCCTTCCACCATAGGCTATTACTCTTCCCTCTTGCATGAGGACCGCGCCAAGTCCCGTCCCACAAGCATCAGTATAGATGGTAAACGGTTTATTCCCGTCTGGCAGCACTAAGACTGGGGCTGAAGTTAAGGCTCTCTTTAAACGTTGGAACGCATCATCGCAATCTTTGTCCCACGTAAAAACCAGGTTCTTCTTCGTTAACCGTGTTAATGGAGCTGATATTTTTGCGAAGTCTTTGATAAACTTCCTATAATAGCCAGCCAACCCCAAGAAACTTCTTACTTCGGTTGCATTTTTAGGGACCTTCCAATCTTGGATGGCCACCACCTTTGCGGGATCCACTGCTATCCCTTCTTTGGAAACCACGTGCCCTAAGAACCGTACTTCCTTCCTCCAGAAGTGACACTTAGAAAATTTTGCCTTAAGGTTATGCGCTCGAAGGGTTTCCAACACTTCCCTAGGATGTAGGGAGTGCTCTTCTTTATTCTTAGAAAAGACTAAGATGTCATCCACAAAGACTACCACGAATTTGTTAAGGTATTCCCTAAACACCCTACTCATCAAATCAACAAAATATGCAGGGGCGTTTGTCAAACCAAAGGGCATCACTAGCCATTCATAGAATCCGTCAGGAGTCCTAAAAGCAGTCTTATCTATACTATCCTCAGCCACTCTCAGTTGATGAAAGCCAGTGGCTAAGTCCAACTGCGAAAACACTGAGGCGCCAACTAACTGATCAAAGAGATCGTCAATCCTCGGCAGTGGGTGTCGGTTCTTTTTAGTAAGCTTGTTTAGTTCTCTATAGTCCATACAAAGTCTAAGAGACCCATCCGCCTTTGTGGCAAAAACTACTGGAGCACCCCACTCCGATATACTACGTCTTATGAACCCCATCTCAAGCAACTCCTTTACTTGCTTATTGAGTTCCCTCCTTTCACGAGGAGCCTTATGGCGCACTGGCAAAGATACGGGTTTAGCATTATCCACAAGATAAATTCGAAAGTCTATCTCCCGCTTTGGAGGTAAGCCCTTCACCTCCTCAAACACATCCGGATATTCCCGGACCACTTCTACCGATCGCAGGTTCTCTACAGACGCGTCAAGCGATTCAAGATAACTTAGCATAACGGAATTTATGGGATTACAAAAGATGTCGAGAGCATTACCAAGGCGAGTCACAAGCCTAACTACTCTCCTTTCACAATCAAGAATGGCCCTATTTCTAGACAACCAATCCATTCCTAAAATTAGCCCATAGCCCGTGAAGCCCAATACATAAGCATCACATCTAAATTCAACGCTAAGTATAGAGATTTTCAAATCCAAACATATCATGGTCAAATGAGCCGAACCCCCAATTGGATTTGAAACGACCAAGGGATCTTCTACTAAACTGGTGTTCAAGTGCAGTGATTCAACTAATGATGCAAAGATAAACGAATGAGATGCGCCAGAATCGAATAAGGTACGGACAGGATGATCAAACAGAAAAACTAAGCTTTCAACAGAAATTGTTCTACCTCTTTCTTGCAGCGGTGGGGCCGCAATAGCCTGAACTTGCCCCCTTGCCTGCCCTGGTGCCATAAGAGCCTGCACCTGTCCTCTCGAGGTAGACCCTGCCCTCTGCCCCTTCTTTGGACAGTCCTTCACTAAATGTCCCGCATCTTCACAATGAAAACAACCAGTCTTCTTTTTCTTTCTACAATCTTTGCTGAGATGGCCAGGCGTCCCACAATTGAAGCATTTCTTCTTCCCTTTGCCATTATTGTTTTTACCACCCTTCTTATTTTGCTGTTGGGGTTTCTTCTGATCCCCTTTCTTTTCAACTGCCTTATCCTCATGCGTAAGTGCCATTTCTACTAGCTTTTCAAAGGTGGCTCCCATAGGGATGTGGGTCATAGCCAACCCTTGCAACGGTTCATTCAAGCCTCTAACGAACCTCAAAGCTTTCTTCTCTGGCGTGTTCACCAACTCCAAGCCAAACCTTGCTAACTGATTAAATTTATTGACATATTCCTTTACTGAAGAGCTCCCTTGCTTTAGTGCCAGGAATTTTTCCATATTTAAGTTCTCCTCTGCCCTTGAAAGAAACCTTGCCTCAAACCTTCGTCTGAAATCCGCCCATGAATCAACTGGACGTTCCCCGTTAGTGACCTCCCACCAAAACGAGGCCTCTCCCTTCATTAACCAAGCAGCAAAACGGACTTTCCTCCCATCTTCCACTTCAAAGATATCCAACAATTCCTCAGTCTCCTTAAGCCAATCTCTGGCCTCCACAAACGTCTTAGTCCCTTGAAAAGTTTTTCCTCCCATAGCCTTGAATTCCTTGCTCGTCTTTGCAAAAGTGTCAACACGAGGATGAGGAGGAGGAGGAATGGGTGCAACTAGGGGTGGAGGAGTATCCGCTGGGCCTGCAGTGGTGGCCCTAGCCTCCAAGTATCTCCTAAACCACCCTGGAATCGTCACACCTTCTGGGAGATTAAGATCTTCAGCCATGATGAAACGAAAAAGGAAAGATTCAAAATGGAGAATTCGAAAGATAAAGATAAGGATGTGGCTATTTGGGATTATGTTTTTCATAAAAACTCTCTTTAAATAACATATTTTTTTTTTTTTGAAAGCACTTCTTCCAAAAATACTTTAGAAAAAAAAATATTTTTCTAAAAAAAATTTTATCTGTTCTGGTAACCTTATGCTCTGATACCACGTGTAACACCCCACGTCCATTAATGTCACTCACAAAGGGAATGCATTAACTTCCATGGAGGTTTTAAGTGAATATAGAACAGTAAAATTACAACAAGACAGATATAAAATAGTACTTGGAAATTCAAAAACTTTATTTCATTGTAGCAGAAGTCAAAACATGTTTGATTACATCATAACACCATATTCAATGTCAAGTGCAATATCTATCTTGATAAAACAAGTTCATAATCCCATTACATGAATAGCCATTAAAAAGAAATATAACAAGCTGGACTTTACTTCAGCAGTCCAAGCTTTCCAGTAGATAAGCGATCCAACTAGACTCCACTAGAACTTGGCCCAACCTGCGGACCTGAAGGGAGAAAAAGGATGGAAAAGAGGGGGTCTGACATAAAGTCTGGTGAATATGATAATTCTACAATACTATTACCAAAATAACTAGACTAAGGCATAAGCTGGAAAATAAGAAAATGTCTATGAAGAGCAGATTAAGGACATAGACAATCGCTAAAGGCAACGTTATAGGCGCTCCTAAATACTAAAGGATAAACACTATACTGCACCACACCAGTCACCCTAAAGATTCATCCCACTTAGAAACTTTCCCAATGGCTTTACGTACCCCTAGCTGACTACATAGGTGCCGCCTGCCCCTATCTCCACTAGGTGTACCCTACTTCCCATTATTCGATCGGCTCCCTAACTCGTAGATACCCGTGCTGGCCCCACAGTGGGGTGTATCACTCCCCTAAAGTGGCAACCTGATACAACGGACATGCACGGCTTATACCTACACGATGCAACAACGTCTTACCTACCAGCCCGGGTCCACACACGCATATGAAACCCGTTGGACTTGCGTTGCCACCGCTCCCTGTTTTGGCCTCTTATAGTCAAACCCAGTATGCGTGTCCCGTCCTCGACTTGGGTCGAGCCCACAAAGATACGTTTTGGGATACTGGTTGAAATGGGCCCCCACTATTTACCACAAGCATTCCACCTAAGCTTGTCCCCATTAGTCCATCCCACTTAACCCACTTAGTCATGTTCATTTACATGTGTGTTTGGTTAAGTCTAATCGTATTTCAAATGCCTCTAAAGGCAACCACCAGATTCCTCATGCCACCCAAGGCACCTACTTAACCCCCATGTCCCACCTTACATGATTATCTGGTTAAGTATTTCTTAGTTCATTAAGGCCATAACCTCATAAAGACCTCTCACATTAGACTGGCATTTATGGCAGCTGGATTTGCCGGAAGGGTCCGGGCAGTCTTACACCATAAAAGAGTCTAACCTCGTGTCTTTACAACTGTTATGCTTTAGTTTGGGCCTAGGACCTCTCACATTGGGCCGACATTTGTGACTACTGGATTTGCCGGGCGGGTCCGGGCAGGTTTACATCACAAACGGGTCCAACCTCGTGTCCTAAGCATTGATTATTAATAATAATCCACTTTCCCCCAATTTTAATAATTCCCTACTTGAATTATTAATTACTTCCAATTTTTAACAATGTCCACAATTGACTCAATTATGGACATGCATTCATGGTATGCAACATCTTACAAAATTGCACCCAATTTATTAATTCCTAATATTACCCCTACCCCACGTTTGAACGTTTATTCGCAAAATATATGTTAGACTCGAATAGCCTAACTCATAGCATAAAAGAGATTATCATAATAACAACATGTATATGTGACCAAATGAATCATAATAAGGGGTGAAACTTGCATATGTCCAACTTGCATAGATTATACATGTCATGGACCTAAAGGTGTCAACTTGTTCAAAATTCACCTAATATAATCTCAATCAATTTTCATAAATTTACATATGAACATGTGTGAATCAACATCATCTAATTTTTTAACAACATGGTTTTATATGGGTACACCTAACTCAATAGGCAAATTCCCATAATCCAGTTTTATTTAATTATAGTTTCAAGTTTATGGGTACACCTAACCTAATAGGCAAATTCCCATAAACAAGATCCATTTAAATTAAGAAAAAAAACATAACTTTAAGCATAATCCAACAACATCATGATTTTTCAACATAATATAGCATGATTTATAACATGGCATAGTATGATAGTATAACATAGCTTGACATGATTCTCAACATAGCACGACATAGCATAAGAGAATTTACAACATAGCATGACATAGCATATATAATTTACATCATACGACAGCATGATAACATAATAAGAGATCCACAATATATAGAATTTACAATTACAAATCACATCACTTTCTTGTGATCCATTCATAACTGAGTCAAATTAGTTTGTAATAGTCTTGTGAGAATCATCATACTCACCAACAAAAGAAAAGAATTAGAGAAAGAGAGATCTTTTGATTTGATTTGTGTAGATTTAGTTGTAGATGATTAGGCTTCCTCTTCTTAGTTTGTGACGGCTATGCTGAACTCCATGGCAGCAGCATGATGGTAGCTTCTCTAATTTTACAAGTGATTTAGGTCTAGGGTCTACCCACTTATTTATAGATTTTAGAATTCATTTAGGCCATTAGATTTAACCTAGAAATAACCGCAGCCGTTCAGACAAGATGGGGTTTATCTTGTTGACTCATCAATGAGTCAGAAGTGACTCAGCAAACACTCAGCAATATATATATATAAATATATATATATATATATATATATATATATATATATATATTCTACAATGTACACATTAGATACATCCCCCCCTTTTTACACACTTATTATTTTTTTTATATACATATTAGATACATCCCCTCTCTTACACACTTATTAATATTTTTATATTCATATTAGATACATCCCCTCTCTTACACACTTATTAATATTTTTATATTCATATTAGATACATCCCCTCTCTTACACACTTATTAATATTTTTATATTCATATTAAATACATCCCCTCTCTTACATACTTATTAATATTTTTATATTCATAATAGATACATCCCCTCTCTTACATACTTATTAATATTTTTATATTCATATTAGATACATCCCCTCTCTTACATACTTATTAATATTTTTATATTCATATTAGATACATCCCCTCTTCTACACACTTATTATTATTTTAGCAACTTTAGTGTTAATAGAAAATTCGGGGTGTTACAGTCTCTAAGCAACCTGCTCAGTCAATATGAAAATATGAATATTCTACTAATATTTGAAAAAAAATTCATCTTATTCACACAAATTTTACTCCCAAAGTCGAAACATGTTTTTAAAAACACTATTATTTAATGATGAGTATTATATGTATTTGAAATAGTAGAGTTTCAAACAGGCGGCATTGTTTTACCGGATTAATTGAGCACCAAGAAACCTACTTATTCGAGGCAAACATCAAAGTTTCACTTATGTTTTGAAACTTTCTTAATCTTATTGGCACGAATCCAGGGTGCAAACGGTAATATGCAAATGATGAGCATTATAGATGCTTTAAAATGTAGAATAGCAAAAATGCGGTAGTGTTTTACCTGATTACTTAGTCACTAACCAACCTGCTCAGTCAATATGAAAATATGAATATTCTACTAATATTTCAGAAAAAATTCATCTTATTCACACAAATTCTACTCGCGAAGTCGAAACGTGTTTTTAAAACACTATTATTTAATGATGAGTATTATATGCATTTGAAATGATAGAGTTTCAAACAGGCTGCAGTGTTTTACCTGATTACTTAAACACCAAGAAACCAACTTATTCGATGCAAACATCAAAGTTTCACTTATTTTTTGAAACTTTCTTGATCTTATTGGCGCGGATTCAGGGTCCAAACGGTTATATGCAAATGATGAGTGTTATATATGCTTTAAAATGTAGAATAGCAAACATGCGGCAGTGTTTTAACTGATTAGTTAGTCACTAAGTAACCTGCTCAGTCAATATGAAAATATGAATATTCTACTAATATTTGATAACTTTTTCGTCTTATTCACACAAATTCTACTCCCAAAGTCGAAATGTGTTTTTAAAAACACTATTATTTAATGATGAGTCTTATATGTATTTGAAATGGAAGATTTTCAAACATGTGGCAGTGTTTTATCTGATTACTTGAGCACCAAGAAACCTACTTATTCTATGCAAACATCAAAGTTTCACTTATATTTTGAAATTTCTTGAACTTATTGGCGCGGATCCAGGGTCCAAACGGTAATATGCAAATGATTTGTGTTATAGATGCTTTAAAATGTAGAATAGAAGACATGCGGCAGTGTTTTACCTGATTACTTAGTCACTAAGCAACATGCTCAGTCAATATGAAAATATGAATATTCTACTAATATTTGAAAACTTTTTCGTCTTTTTCACACAAATTCTACTCCCAAAGTCGAAACGTGTTTTTAAAAACACTATTATTTAATGATGAGTATTATATGTATTTGAAATGGTAGAGTTTCAAACATGCGGCAGTGTTTTACCTGATTGCTTGAGTACCAAGAAATCTACTTATTCTATGCAAACATCAAAGTTTCACTTATATTTTGAAACTTTCTTGATCTTATTGGAGCAGATCCGGGGTCCAAACGCTAATATGCAAATGATGAGTGTTATAGATGCTTTAAAATGTAGAATAGCAAATATGTAGCAGTGTTTTACCTGATTACTTAGTCACTAAGCAACCTGCTCAGTCAATATGAAAATATGAATATTCTACTAATATTTGAAAAAAAAATTGTCTTATTCACACAATACTACTCCCGAAGTCGAAACGTGTTTTTAAAACACTATTATTTAATGATGAGTATTATCTGCATTTGAAATGGTAGAGTTTCAAACATGCGGCAGTGTTTTACCTGATTACTTGAACACCAAGAAACCTACTTATTCGATGCAAACATCAAAGTTTCACTTATATTTTGAAAATTTCTTGATCTTATTGGCGCGGATTCATGGTCCAAACGGTAATATGCAAATGACGAGTGTTTTATATGCTTTAAAATGTAGAATAGCAAACATGCGGCAGTGTTTTACCTGATTACTTAGTCACTAAGCAATCTGCTCAGTCAATATCAAAATATGAATATACTACTAATATTTGAAAACTTTTTCGTCTTATTCACACAAATTCTACTCCCAAAGTCAAAACGTGTTTTTAAAAACACTATTATTTAATGATGAGTATTATATGTATTTGAAATGGTAGAGTTTCAAACATGCGGCGGTGTTTTACCTGATTACTTGAGCACCAAGAAACCTACTTATTCAATGAAAACATCAAAGTTTCACTTATATTTTAAAACTTTCTTGATCTTATTGGCGCGAATCCAGGGTCCAAATGGTAATCTGCAAATGATGAGTGTTATAGATGCTTTAAAATGTAGAATAGCAAACATGCGGCAGTGTTTTACCTGAATAGTTAGTCAATGTAACAACCCGGAAATTCTGAGTCGATATAAAATTTTTATTTTGGCAATTTTGATTAATTTTGAAAAGAATTGATTCTACCATTTTTATTTTGGCAATTTTTATTTTGGCAATTTTGATGATTTTTAACTTTGAAAAGAATTGATTTTTAAACTTTGTAAAGAATAGATTTTTAATTATATATAGAAAGAATAAAAATATAATTTTTACATTATAGAAAGATTAAAAATATGATTTTTATATAATGTAGATAATAAAAATATAATTTTTATATAAGCATGAAGTTGAAAATATAATTTTTATTAGATGTGAAGAATAAAAATATGATTTTTACATTATAGAAAGATTAAAAATATGATTTTTAATGTATAGGACATCATATTAAGAATGTGATTTTAGTATGAACAGCGTGGTAAGAACTAGATTGGAATTGCAAACAAATCCAAACGGTTCAGAAGTTCAGAAGAAAGAATGGCAGAGTGGATCGGCAAGGTGAGAAATCCTCACCTTTTATTTATTTTCTAGTTGTAATATATATTAGGATGCAGATGGTGTTTAGTAGCACCCGACACCCGTCGTCCACAGACCATGGATGACTTGTTTGATTGATGTGTTTTGAAAATTGATTGTGTGATGGAATAGATATTTTATAGTTAAAAATATAATTTTTAACGTGTATATAAAATGAAATATGTCTATAAACAAATCGAACGATTTGTCTATATACACACATTTGACTGATATTGATTGGGATGATAAATTTTACACATCGCCCAACTGCACAAATAAATCTGTGTTTGTTGTTTGAAAATCCCACACGGGTATTGGGTTGAAATATGACATACACTAATCCCAATAATTAGTTGTATGTCGATCGATTGATTGACAAACTGTGTAAGCATCGAATATTTATATTCAATGCTTATATAGTGTAGAATGCACTCCGGATGATGGATTGTTGTTTTCATTGTTGTTATATATATTTGTTGTGTGAAAATCCATATAATCACATTATATGGTAATTGACTGTGTCTGATTCCAGTTCAGAATTATTGAATATTTTAAAATAATATTCAGTGAATATTAAAATGTTAAGCCGTGTTAAGTAGTTAAATGCCATTTTAACACGAACGTGATATTTGTCGATTTTATTCGGTTTATAATGAATATCGAAAATGATTTCAAAATCTGATAAATTGAAATGATTTGAAATTCAAATTAAATTGAAATGAATCGAAAATCAAATTAAGTTGAAAAGATTTGAAATTCAAATTAAATTGAAATGAATTGAAATTCAAATTAAATTGAAAAGATTTGAAATTCGAATTAAATTGAAATGAATTGAAATTCGAATTGAATTGAAATTCGAATTAAATAGAATTGAATCGATATTCGAATAAAATTGAATAGAGTTGAAATTCGAATTAAATTGAAACAGAATTGAAATCGATTTGAAATGAATTTAAGACAATTTATAAAATATGTTTTAAAAGGAAATCGACGAAATATTTATTATATATATTATATATATAATATAATGGCCTGAATAGAATGCGCCGCGCTGCGGTAGTTCGCGAATTTCGACCATTGACATCAAGTGGACATTACGGGAGATCCGACCGTCGGATTCTCCTGAAACCGGAACCGTTGGGTTCGCATCGAAAAGAGCTTTCTAAGGAATATTAGAAATTAGAAATCTAACGGTTGGATATGGAATTATGTCCTAATCAAATTTGGAAAAGGTCGTTGTAAGTGCAGTTCGATGGCCATTGACGGAAATCGACTATACGGGCCTTGATAAAATTATTTAAAATATTAATAATTAATGTAAAATCATAAGAAATGATTTGAAAAGAATTGGGATGAAAAACTCCATATTTGAAAAGATAAAAATAGATTTATATCAAAATGAACTAGTTTTGAAATAGAATTATAATTCAATTATTGTGAAAAATAAATAGATTGGATTTGAAATGGTTTTGAAAATAACCAGAATTTCCAGTATATAAATTGGAAATGGATTTGAATCAAAATTGTCTTCGGAATATTTCTATGTCAGATTTTGTGATTATACAGATATTGTTATGGAAATTTGAAAGATATATTTATATCGTTATTTCCAATACGATATTTGTTGGTCGTAGAATTTGATATTGAATATAAGACGATATATTTTCAATCCAAAGCCTGGTATTTAATATCAAATGGGATTTGGGTTTGTCGTGAATGGTGTCTTCATTAACACTGTTATTAAACCCAGTTGAGAAAAAATTAAATCTTTTTATTTCGATTTAATGAAGTGTACCAATTAAATGATATTTAATTGGAATTGAATTGAATTGATTTTTGGGTTTATCATGAATTGTGTTTTAAATAACATTTGTTTTTTAACCCGATAATTAATGAAATGTGATTTGGGTTGTCGTGAATGGTATCTTTAATAATACTGTTCTTAGACCCAACGGAGTTAAGAAATTCAGAAACTAACTGGAGATTAGTTAAGATAAATGGTTTCCTGGGTATTGTTCTGATCTTGGTTTCGGCCTTCGTGGTTATTACTTAGGGAATTGTTCACTTGCTAATTTACGGTTAAAGGCTGGTGGAAATGAAATGCGATTTTGGGTTTATCATGAACCGTGTTTTAAATGGCATTGGTTCTTTAACCCAATTAAAGGTTAAAACTAAGTGGAGTTTTAATGAATCTTTAAATAGATTGAAAAGTGAATTTGATAATTAAAATTATCAAATTCAAGAAATGATCGAGAATGGAGTACCACCAGTTTTACTCCAGACGATAGTTAAATCTTTAATTAGATTTAAACGTGAAATGGTAATTGGATTTACCGATAACACCGGGGTGTTAGATATGAAGTATTACCAGTTTTACTTCATGGGATGAATAGGTTGGGGTTGGGAAATTTAATAATTGATTACCTCGGTAAGGTTCGTTAATCCCGACTAGTTTGGCAAACCATAATTTGGTTTGAATTGATATTCAAAAGAAGATTATATAATAAATTTAAATAATTTATCTTTGATAAAATTAATGGGAAGCTTTCCCTAAGAATGTGAAGTTTAGCAACTAACTAAAGATAAGTTAAGATGAATGGTTTCCTGGGTATTGATCTGATGTTGGTTTCGGCCTTCGGGGTTAATATTTGGGAAATTGTTCTCTTACTAATTTACGGTTATTGACAGTTGAAATGGAATGAGGCGTATGTTGTGTTTGTGTAACACTTGTTTATTATATACGCGAGTTATTCGGAAAGATCGGGTTTATCCCATTCTGAATAACTGATACCACGATATGTAAAAACCCACATCCATTAGTGTCACTCACAAAGGGAATGCACTAAGTTCTGTGGAGCATTTAAGGTAAAAGATGCAGATAAATTACAACACAGGCAAATTTAAAACAGCGGGAAAATAAAACTTTACTTTATTGATAAATAGTTTGTACAACAATTATTTCCAATATCAGAGTATCATCTGTCTTACAAAGTAAAGAAGCATAAAAATAAATTTATATTCCCCAATGTAGCATAAGCCAGCCATAGCAGCAGATAAAGAGAACCCAAAGCACTTTGTCAAAGAATCTTCGAGCTTGGGAAGAGTGGCGGTCCAATCTAACCAGAGTTATTCCCTCCCTGACTACCTTGGGGGGGGGGACGGAAGAACAGAAGACGAAAGGAAAATGGGTCAGACATAAGTCTGGTAAGTCTAGCTCTATTTATAGTATGGAAATAATAAAAAGATCATGACTTGCATAAAGTGAGAACAGGACGAATGTCAGAATAATAGTCTAACTTAGAACTAGATAAGGTATCTTAAACCGAATATCCTTTCGTACCCCATTTTAAATCTTTATCTCTGAACCTATTAATTCTTATATCAACTGGCACCCCATGATTGGGGTGAAGTGATCCCTTTTTGCTACCTGTCGAACGATGCCCTCTAGTCTAGGACACACTACCTAGAGTGGTATATGTTCCTATAATTTCCCCACGTATGTACCACGAATCGTTATCGCTTGTCTAGATGCACATGTCCTGTAATGTGCGGCCCGAGTTCTGTGCCAGGGCTACTCTAGAAACACGGAACTCGGTCGGGAGCTTTCAGATATCTGCCGATGCAGATGCTAAGGTCTGTTTTTCTACCAGTGGTTATGGTCCCACGTGACCCCTCCCTCAACTAATGAAAGGCAATCCAAGAAAATCAAGCGTGAGAACTGTACTTTTGCCACCTATGCCCTACTTTCCTATTGGCCAGCCTCACCCATAACTAGATAGCAAGTATATGGTCTGTTGGGAGTTCTCTGCCTTTCCGCATGCATACTACGATTGACTAAAGATGGTAGGTAGACGACGAGTTGCTATCACAGGGCAAAAACAAGTCTCGCCGAATCACACTGGTCCATCCTAGTCTTTAGGTTGCCTTGTATTGCAACCAAGGCATACTCTCGGTTCTTCTAACGCAGACCTTAACCTCTGTGAGCCCAGGAGGATCATCTGCCACCTCACAGAGGGATACCAAGAGTACCTCACGTCCCCTCGAAGCCTCAGGCTTCGTAACCCAATTCGTTGGAGCCTTCTTTAAAATCAGATGGACGTTCGCTCCTTCTCGTGTTATACTAAGAATTGCTACTTAGTTTTCCAAACTAAGGTTTACCACTTAGTTTCCTGAATCGTTGTTATCTTAAAAAAGGTTTACAACTTAGTTATTTTCCTCGTCAAGTTGGATTGGTTAAGTGTCATTAGTCAGTTCAAGTTAACTTAACCCATCCTTCTGTCATGTTAAACTAGTTAAGTGTTATCAGTAATTCATGTTGACTTAACCCTACCACAAACCAGGCTATATTGGTTAAGTATTTCTTATTACTTAACCCTACACATTCATCTTGTATTGGTTAAGTGTTCCTTTTAACTTAACCTTGCCCATCCGTTTAGCTAACATGTTTTAATGGTTAAGTGTTTCCCTTAGTTAACTTAACCCTAACCTCTGTACATGTTCTAATGGTTAAGTATTACCCCTTCATGCTTTAACTTAACCTTGTTCATCTATCATGCTATGATGGTTAAGTGTTCTAGTTTACTTAACCTCACCTTCTGGTCTAGTTAACATGCTAAATTGGCTAAGTGTATTCTTAGTTACTTAACCCCTACAAGTCTTGTATTGTTACCATGTTAAGTTGGTTAAGTGTTTGTGACAACAAGGAATTTCGCTCGATCCGAATCAGTCGCTAAACCGATCTAGACCTTTCAAAACGCCTGATTGTTTTGAGAACACGACAAAATAGAACGTAGACAGAAGAACATTTCATTGTATATTACAAAAATTCCATCAGAATACAAAAATATACAGAGTATGAATTAATATTACACAGAAAATATCAGAGATTTAAATTACATTTAAATACATCGCAGCGGAAAAACAATATAAATCACAACTGAAAATAATGCACGGATACAGAGCTTTTCGAACATCGTTCCAGCTGTAAATCAGGATCCTGTGAATATAAATCTGCAAAACAAAAACTACTAGCTGCCCGTGTGGAAAATAGGGGCACCCAGAGTTTAGGTTAAAAACAATAAACTCCAGGTCAGTCATGTGACTTGTAACGACCCGCATTTTTATCGGTTTATATTTGAATATTTAAATCAGTTTAAATATTGAATTCGTAATATAAATGGATTTATATATAGTTGTTAAACGAAGTTGAACATATAAAAATATATAATAAATATATTTCGAGTTCATAACGACGTTGCAGTTCGTAATTTAACGTTCGGATCTTCAACTGAGTGTACAGGACCCAGTTTAAATCGGATTTCTTCGAAACTAGAAACGTTGGAATCTGTTGAACTGTATCTTTCTGACAGAAGTGAAATATTGAGATTTCGTCGTATAGATTGCAAGATATGTCAAAATCAAATATTCAGAAAGTCGCTATGAAATCGTATATCGACCATAACAGTTTATTTGATTTAACTACATATCGGTTTCGAATTTAGACAAGATTCTTTTGAGGCGTAGTGATAATTTATTTTTTTGAATTTTACTGTTATTTTTAATTAATTAAATAAGCAAATTTTTATTTAGAGTATTTTGCACCCTTAAGCAGCATTTTGGGGTTTCACAATATGAGCCAACCTACCGATATTATTATATTTCTGGGATCGGGGTACCTTGTTGGACACGACTATATTTTTATTTCTGTCCGTAACAGCTCAGACATGGACAAAACCTTATGTAACGCGATACGCTAAAATTTACAACATAAAATAAAAGCATATATTTACTTACCTCCTAAGGAACTAAGCTTAGATAAATGTGTGCACCATAGGGACGTACATATACAGAGATATCGAAGGAAAAGGAGACGGCAAGTTACCCTAATCTACAGACTAACGCATAGACTAGCATATGTTAATATTGGACATTTTTCTACCTTAAGTCATTTCACTCGAGCACGTGCCATTCTGAAGGCACCTAAGGACCTACCACTGCCACAACTTGTATAAATATACTTCTCTTCACCTCTAAGCAATATGTACTAACCCATTTATATTTCAATGCAAGAAACAAATCAGTTGAAGTGAAAACTCCTAGCAGACCCATACCCTGAATTCTATTGAGTGACCACTTTCTTAACCCCATATAAAATGTACATATCTGTATAAAATATCTTCGCAAATATCTGCTGCCACCTAAAGTCTTCGTTTGTACATGCCTAAAGATATAGGTTTTGAGAGAAAAACGCTGCGAGGTAAGGATGCACATGCCATAATAAATGAAAATAAGACTACGCACATGCCTATCTACGCATATAGCACATGCGTGTACTTTCGCTTTCACTGTGAAGTCATCCAATGAAAGAAAACCATGAAAACTTGCCTTGAAAAATCAAATCCACCATCAGCTACTTTAAAACTAAGGCATGTGCTAACCGTACGAACCTTGGGCGTCAAGTTTTATAAACATATATAAGCGCCTAGTCCTCCCCATTCTCAACTTCTTGACTACAAACGAAAAAAAAAAGAAAGAGTGAAAAAAATAATATAAAACCAAGCATGTTGAGGAAGGAGATCTTGTGTTAAAATACATGCGGGTGTACGTAAGTTGGTGCATGGATATGTATAGATGGCGCAATGGTGGCAAACGGTCAGGAGATGAGTTTAAAGCTTATAAGGGTGGGGTTCGTGAACAAACAAGAAGTGAGAACAGAGAGCTTTGGCAATGGAGGGATGTTTTTCCCGGAGGGCTTGCGTTGACAGTAGAGAGGATTTAAATACAGGTATGTATTCACGTTGTATTGTAAAGGAAAGGGACTGTTGGGGGTGAGTGTCTAGGCGTGAAATGAACATGGTAGAGGGTGGAAATTTCTGGACATTTATAGCTCGCCGCTTTTACTGTGTAAGGAATGGAGGAGCAAGTACACGTGAGTTTTGTTGGGGAAGGTGACACCCAACAAGTCTGGTTGTTTCCGAAATAAGTATTGGGCCAACATATAAAATCGTAAGGCCCAAAATAAAAAGAAGAGAAAACAATAAAAAAGGATAGTAAAGAAATGGGACATGAAAGTTTAGTTGGGGTAAATGGCGAGGGTACGGTTTGGTTAAGACCATCAGGAAGAAACGTGTGGTTGTGGGTTCTGAGCATTTACATTGGGTCAGTTAGAAAGATGAAGCCATTTGTAGAGAAAAAAAAAGATAGAAAGAAAAGGGATCATGAATGGTTTGGTTAGAAGTGAAGCAGCGTTTATGATGGAAGAAAAGGAATAGTACTGGAAATGATATCTTGAAAGGGGAAAGGCGCGTTATTGTTCATACGGGTAAAGGCCATGAACAAAATAAAGCGAAGAGCAAAGAAGTTTGGGTGCAGTTTTAAACTAAGACGAGGGAGCGAACAAGAGGTGTATGGGCTGACAGTGGAAAGAAGAGCATGCGGGTTGGTCATAAATTGTTCACTGAGACGAGAACGTCCGTAAGAGGAAGCAAGGAACGACGCAAATCGTTATTTAACGGTTAACGCGCCAAGGTGAGTAAATTCACTGACTTTGATCTATTTTTAAATATTATAATCTTGGTTGAATGTTGTATGATGGTCACCTCGGTAGATTGAAATTAAATTGGTTGAATTATACATCGTTACATATATACACATCATTGGTTGGGCTGATTCCATTGATTATAATATTTCCTGGTATGGAATTAGTGTTAATTGTTGACTAACATCGGTGGATGCAGGAACCGGTTGGAGGAATCCAACCGGATTCCTATGTACTGTGTGTTTTATATAGATGCACTATTTGAACACAAATGACTTTTGAAACCTTGTGTTGATATTAGCGTTGAATGGAAATTCAAACGTTATTTTGATTTAATAAGTAGATGATATCGATTAAGAAAGTGGCAACAACCAACCATAAATGTATCATTTGTTTTAACCGCTATTGTTTTACCAAAATCCCACCGTGTGCGAAGCACGTGTTTCACAATACTTACTAAATGATTTGGTAAAGTGGATTCTTACATCAATAAGATTAATAAGTAGGTAGGCGGAGTTTAACTTGATGATTAATAACCTGAATTTATTGTTTTAAGAACAATTAAATGAGATATATACAAATGGATTATGGTTGATTTCATATTAAGTAAGATTAGTTAGAATCGACTATTGTTTATTTAATAGTAAATGGGATTATTTAGAAATAAATTATTATTTTTATAGTAATCGATACAAGTGAAATTATTTGGATAAATAAATGTTATTTATTCAAAATGAAAAGCTTTGTTAGAGTTGATTAGTGGGTTAAGCATGGCTAAATATTTACCAAGCAAACTGTTTTGATCAATAATTGGTTATTTAATTAAGTTAGATTGGGTTGATTTATCTAATGTAATGAAAATTGACGAATAGTTGATTTAATAAGATTTAAAGTATAAGGGATTTGTCTAAAGAAGACAAAGCGAAGAGGAATGTTTAAAAAGAGATGTTAAGATTTTTGTAATAAAAAGAGATGTCAAGAATTTGTAACAGAAAGAGATGTTAAGATTTTTGTAATAAAAAGAGATGTCAAGAATTTGTAACAGAAAGAGATGTTGAGATTAATTATAAAGTGGAATATAGTAGCGTATTACTATAGCGATAAAATAATGCTGTTGACTAGGCTTAAGCGTGACTATTGTGTCGAGATTAGTTATAAAGGGGAATATTACAGCGTATGATAAGTTTTTAAAACTATAACGATAAATTAGCGTTGTTGACCAAACTTAAGCGTGTTTGTATGATGTTTAGTTATACATTGGAATGGATGTTTGTTTTTACTTCGATAGTTAAATAACCGACTATCGAAGTGTTTTGACCATCGTTGTCAATACGGAGAGACCGGTTGGATATATTATCCGAGAACCACTCCGTATAGGCATAAGCGTTGCGAATTCGATTATGCTGAAGACAAATTGAAGACGGAGTGAAATGCAGAAGTCGTCCTGTTTCAGAATGGTGTTTTATGTTTGTCCAGTCCCAGGACAACTTGTATGGACGAATGTCTGACAGAGTACTCCTAACGGTCACACAGGACGATCTTTTCAAGGTATTATGTCTGGTGGCGGAGAAATTCGTTTCTCTTAGCTTTTATACCCGTAATATGTTTGGGAAGACCAACTAGTGATTTGACGGGTTTGACGATGTGGCATTCAAAGTGAATGGTGGCCAGATGTTCTAAAAGGTAGACGTAGCCTCAAGCTTCACAGCCGGGAAATGACAGAAATCGGGCAGGCAGCATGGCTATGTGGGTCGCTCCCATTAGGGTGTATAATCACCTATCTAGAGAAATTCCTTTTGTTCTAAATCTATCGATTCTGCCCATTCGGGAACGGTGGTTTGAGTCCAACCGTTGGTGATATACATTCGATACACTCAAGCGAAATGAGTGGTCGGTCATGTGTGGGCCGGGTTGCAAGACGTTCTTGTTGAACCCAGGTGTATTCGCCTCTAGAGATACATCATCGGAAGGTGGTCCCATACCTTATCATAGTTGGAATCCAATCTCCAATAAGCGCCCTGCGGTTTTTGATGTTATACTATGTATGTAGAGCGTGAGATGCAAGCGTTCTACTATTTGGTTACTTACTTGATTAGACATTATTATAATATCACTGGATTTTGATATCAAAGTGTTTTGGGTTATAGTAAGGTAAAAACCGTCCGTGTTTATGTGTGGGCTGGTCTTACTATTATCTTTTTGGTTTCAAAAGGATTTTCAAAGTTAAGTCATATGGTTGGAGTTTACTCACACCAGTCCCATGACTGACCCAGAGTTTGTTTTGTTTTGTTTTTCCTAAACTCTTGGGTGCCCAAAATTTGTACGGGCAGTCAAGTGTTTCAGGCTTTTACAGATACGCTTGAAGGAGCTAAAAGCAGAAGGCTTCACCGTTAGTATTTAGAGACTATTTCCGCTGTGATATGATGTATTGTACTCTGATAATGGTATGTATATACAATACAGTTTTGTATTTCAAAGTTATGTTATATAATATATTTTATTCGTCCCGCTGTGAAATTCGTGTTTACTCTGATTATGTTCAGCTGTGTTCTTCTTCTTCTCCTATTCTATTAGTTCTATCTTTTCTATCTCATCCTCTAACTTCTTTCTATTAATGATTCGGTATTTTCGATGTCTGGACAGTCGACGCTGGGTTTTGTGTCGATTCTCGGAGTCGAAAATCTCTGGGTCGTTACAGTGGTATCAGAGCAGAAGGTTAAGTGATTACCTTGGCTCTGTGGCGTGACTCAATAGAGATGGAGTTAGTAATACTCTAGATTGAGTTTGAGTGTATATATATGAGCGCGTATTTGTAGATTTGATATAAAACTGTTTTATATTGTGTTGATTGTTCTGATGAGTGGTATATAAATTCCAGATCGACGCGTTTAGCTGACGAGGTCGATAGGGATTTATAAACGCTTGGATAGAGAATTTCGACATAATATTGTTTTGAAAAAGGGGTAAATGAAATAATTTTACTCGAAATATATTTTGATATAAAGAGAAGTATATATCTTGAGATTATATTAGATGTATTGATCATTATTATGATCAGATAAAGATATATAAGTGAGTTGGTTATATAAATAACCAATCGAAATATTATAGGAATATAATATATAAATCAGATAAATTGAATCTGATGATAAACCAGAAATGGAGTTAAAACTCTAGAAATTTGAGAAGTCGTCGTAAATGGATTTGAATTAAACATATGAGGATTTTAAAATCCTGGGAGATTTGAAAATATTTTCCAAGTGTTGTGAAAGGTATTTTGAAGTAAAAATTCAAAATGAAAGTGTTTTAGAATGAATTTTGAAAAATACAGTATTGAACTCACTTTGGTCACTGGGAAATAAATTCTGATGATGACGGCCGCATTATCAGTGTTCGTTTTCGAGTTCTAAGTGACGGATTACTACCAAAGTTTTGTTTTGAAATAAGTTGTTTGGAAATTCAAATGTTTTGAATTGCTGTGTATATGATTTCAAACTCATTTGAAAAAAAAAATCCCAGGGATTTGAATTCTGAAAATTTAAAATTTTACTTATGAAGTAAATAAACAGCGAATTTAACTAAGTCAATAAAATCTGAGTTGAATTGAAGCCAAGTAAGTGGGAATCATACTGGAATAAGGATTTGACTTGGCAAAGTAGTTGAGTTGTGAATTGAGATTGAGAATGGAACCAAACTTGGTTTGGAAATTTGATTATTTGGAATTGGAATTGAACTGGAGTTTGAAAAGAAATTTGAGTCGGGATGTAAGAAAGTTATTGATTGAAGATAAACTGACTGGAGATCAGTTGGAGATGCATTTGGGTATGCTGAATGGATTGCAAAATGGAAACGAGGAAGTTGGATGCCCGATAAAGGGAGAAGGCCAGAGTGGCGTGTGGTAGTAGTACCGAATGAAACGTGAAGCAGAGAGGCTGACGAAATTCTCCGAAAATTAAAGTTTTAGAAAATTTTCAGAATTTTGAAAAAATTTCGTTACAAAGAAGGGAATTAATATTTTGATCAGTTCAGTTGGAACTGAAATTATGAAGTAAACCAAAAAGATTTCAATTTGTTTACAACAGAAATTGTAGCATTTTCCCCATCTTAGCAATTTCAAGGACGAAATTATTTTAAGGGGGAAGGAATGTAACGACCCGCATTTTTATCGGTTTATATTTGAATATTTAAATCAGTTTAAATATTGAATTCGTAATATAAATGGATTTATATATAGTTGTTAAACGAAGTTGAACATATAAAAATATATAATAAATATATTTCGAGTTCATAACGACGTTGCAGTTCGTAATTTAACGTTCTGATCTTCAACTGAGTGTACAGGACCCAGTTTAAATCGGATTTCTTCGAAACTAGAAACGTTGGAATCTGTTGAACTGTATCTTTCTGACAGAAGTGAAATATTGAGATTTCGTCGTATAGATTGCAAGATATGTCAAAATCAAATATTCAGAAAGTCGCTATGAAATCGTATATCGACCATAACAGTTTATTTGATATAACTACATATCGGTTTCGAATTTAGACAAGATTCTTTTGAGGCGTAGTGATAATTTATTTTTTTGAATTTTACTGTTATTTTTAATTAATTAAATAAGCAAATTTTTATTTAGAGTATTTTGCACCCTTAAGCAGCATTTTGGGGTTTCACAATATGAGCCAACCTACCGATATTATTATATTTCTGGGATCGGGGTACCTTGTTGGACACGACTATATTTTTATTTCTGTCCGTAACAGCTCAGACATGGACAAAACCTTATGTAACGCGATACGCTAAAATTTACAACATAAAATAAAAGCATATATTTACTTACCTCCTAAGGAACTAAGCTTAGATAAATGTGTGCACCATAGGGACGTACATATACAGAGATATCGAAGGAAAAGGAGACGGCAAGTTACCCTAATCTACAGACTAACGCACAGACTAGCATATGTTAATATTGGACATTTTTCTACCTTAAGTCATTTCACTCGAGCACGTGCCATTCTGAAGGCACCTAAGGACCTACCACTGCCACAACTTGTATAAATATACTTCTCTTCACCTCTAAGCAATATGTACTAACCCATTTATATTTCAATGCAAGAAACAAATCAGTTGAAGTGAAAACTCCTAGCAGACCCATACCCTGAATTCTATTGAGTGACCACTTTCTTAACCCCATATAAAATGTACATATCTGTATAAAATATCTTCGCAAATATCTGCTGCCACCTAAAGTCTTCGTTTGTACATGCCTAAAGATATAGGTTTTGAGAGAAAAACGCTGCGAGGTAAGGATGCACATGCCATAATAAATGAAAATAAGACTACGCACATGCCTATCTACGCATATAGCACATGCGTGTACTTTCGCTTTCACTGTGAAGTCATCCAATGAAAGAAAACCATGAAAACTTGCCTTGAAAAATCAAATCCACCATCAGCTACTTTAAAACTAAGGCATGTGCTAACCGTACGAACCTTGGGCGTCAAGTTTTATAAACATATATAAGCGCCTAGTCCTCCCCATTCTCAACTTCTTGACTACAAACGAAAAAAAAAAAAAGAGTGAAAAAAATAATATAAAACCAAGCATGTTGAGGAAGGAGATCTTGTGTTAAAATACATGCGGGTGTACGTAAGTTGGTGCATGGATATGTATAGATGGCGCAATGGTGGCAAACGGTCAGGAGATGAGTTTAAAGCTTATAAGGGTGGGGTTCGTGAACAAACAAGAAGTGAGAACAGAGAGCTTTGGCAATGGAGGGATGTTTTTCCCGGAGGGCTTGCGTTGACAGTAGAGAGGATTTAAATACAGGTATGTATTCACGTTGTATTGTAAAGGAAAGGGACTGTTGGGGGTGAGTGTCTAGGCGTGAAATGAACATGGTAGAGGGTGGAAATTTCTGGACATTTATAGCTCGCCGCTTTTACTGTGTAAGGAATGGAGGAGCAAGTACACGTGAGTTTTGTTGGGGAAGGTGACACCCAACAAGTCTGGTTGTTTCCGAAATAAGTATTGGGCCAACATATAAAATCGTAAGGCCCAAAATAAAAAGAAGAGAAAACAATAAAAAAGGATAGTAAAGAAATGGGACATGAAAGTTTAGTTGGGGTAAATGGCGAGGGTACGGTTTGGTTAAGACCATCAGGAAGAAACGTGTGGTTGTGGGTTCTGAGCATTTACATTGGGTCAGTTAGAAAGATGAAGCCATTTGTAGAGAAAAAAAAAGATAGAAAGAAAAGGGATCATGAATGGTTTGGTTAGAAGTGAAGCAGCGTTTATGATGGAAGAAAAGGAATAGTACTGGAAATGATATCTTGAAAGGGGAAAGGCGCGTTATTGTTCATACGGGTAAAGGCCATGAACAAAATAAAGCGAAGAGCAAAGAAGTTTGGGTGCAGTTTTAAACTAAGACGAGGGAGCGAACAAGAGGTGTATGGGCTGACAGTGGAAAGAAGAGCATGCGGGTTGGTCATAAATTGTTCACTGAGACGAGAACGTCCGTAAGAGGAAGCAAGGAACGACGCAAATCGTTATTTAACGGTTAACGCGCCAAGGTGAGTAAATTCACTGACTTTGATCTATTTTTAAATATTATAATCTTGGTTGAATGTTGTATGATGGTCACCTCGGTAGATTGAAATTAAATTGGTTGAATTATACATCGTTACATATATACACATCATTGGTTGGGCTGATTCCATTGATTATAATATTTCCTGGTATGGAATCAGTGTTAATTGTTGACTAACATCGGTGGATGCAGGAACCGGTTGGAGGAATCCAACCGGATTCCTATGTACTGTGTGTTTTATATAGATGCACTGTTTGAACACAAATGACTTTTGAAACCTTGTGTTGATATTAGCGTTGAATGGAAATTCAAACGTTATTTTGATTTAATAAGTAGATGATATCGATTAAGAAAGTGGCAACAACCAACCATAAATGTATCATTTGTTTTAACCGCTATTGTTTTACCAAAATCCCACCGTGTGCGAAGCACGTGTTTCACAATACTTACTAAATGATTTGGTAAAGTGGATTCTTACATCAATAAGATTAATAAGTAGGTAGGCGGAGTTTAACTTGATGATTAATAACCTAAATTTATTGTTTTAAGAACAATTAAATGAGATATATACAAATGGATTATGGTTGATTTCATATTAAGTAAGATTAGTTAGAATCGACTATTGTTTATTTAATAGTAAATGGGATTATTTAGAAATAAATTATTATTTTTATAGTAATCGATACAAGTGAAATTATTTGGATAAATAAATGTTATTTATTCAAAATGAAAAGCTTTGTTAGAGTTGATTAGTGGGTTAAGCATGGCTAAATATTTACCAAGCAAACTGTTTTGATCAATAATTGGTTATTTAATTAAGTTAGATTGGGTTGATTTATCTAATGTAATGAAAATTGACGAATAGTTGATTTAATAAGATTTAAAGTATAAGGGATTTGTCTAAAGAAGACAAAGCGAAGAGGAATGTTTAAAAAGAGATGTTAAGATTTTTGTAATAAAAAGAGATGTCAAGAATTTGTAACAGAAAGAGATGTTAAGATTTTTGTAATAAAAAGAGATGTCAAGAATTTGTAACAGAAAGAGATGTTGAGATTAATTATAAAGTGGAATATAGTAGCGTATTACTATAGCGATAAAATAATGCTGTTGACTAGGCTTAAGCGTGACTATTGTGTCGAGATTAGTTATAAAGGGGAATATTACAGCGTATGATAAGTTTTTAAAACTATAACGATAAATTAGCGTTGTTGACCAAACTTAAGCGTGTTTGTATGATGTTTAGTTATACATTGGAATGGATGTTTGTTTTTACTTCGATAGTTAAATAATCGACTATCGAAGTGTTTTGACCATCGTTGTCAATACGGAGAGACCGGTTGGATATATTATCCGAGAACCACTCCGTATAGGCATAAGCGTTGCGAATTCGATTATGCTGAAGACAAATTGAAGACGGAGTGAAATGCAGAAGTCGTCCTGTTTCAGAATGGTGTTTTATGTTTGTCCAGTCCCAGGACAACTTGTATGGACGAATGTCTGACAGAGTACTCCTAACGGTCACACAGGACGATCTTTTCAAGGTATTATGTCTGGTGGCGGAGAAATTCGTTTCTCTTAGCTTTTATACCCGTAATATGTTTGGGAAGACCAACTAGTGATTTGACGGGTTTGACGATGTGGCATTCAAAGTGAATGGTGGCCAGATGTTCTAAAAGGTAGACGTAGCCTCAAGCTTCACAGCCGGGAAATGACAGAAATCGGGCAGGCAGCATGGCTATGTGGGTCGCTCCCATTAGGGTGTATAATCACCTATCTAGAGAAATTCCTTTTGTTCTAAATCTATCGATTCTGCCCATTCGGGAACGGTGGTTTGAGTCCAACCGTTGGTGATATACATTCGATACACTCAAGCGAAATGAGTGGTCGGTCATGTGTGGGCCGGGTTGCAAGACGTTCTTGTTGAACCCAGGTGTATTCGCCTCTAGAGATACATCATCGGAAGGTGGTCCCATACCTTATCATAGTTGGAATCCAATCTCCAATAAGCGCCCTGCGGTTTTTGATGTTATACTATGTATGTAGAGCGTGAGATGCAAGCGTTCTACTATTTGGTTACTTACTTGATTAGACATTATTATAATATCACTGGATTTTGATATCAAAGTGTTTTGGGTTATAGTAAGGTAAAAACCGTCCGTGTTTATGTGTGGGCTGGTCTTACTATTATCTTTTTGGTTTCAAAAGGATTTTCAAAGTTAAGCCATATGGTTGGAGTTTACTCACACCAGTCCCATGACTGACCCAGAGTTTGTTTTGTTTTGTTTTTCCTAAACTCTTGGGTGCCCAAAATTTGTACGGGCAGTCAAGTGTTTCAGGCTTTTACAGATACGCTTGAAGGAGCTAAAAGCAGAAGGCTTCACCGTTAGTATTTAGAGACTATTTCCGCTGTGATATGATGTATTGTACTCTGATAATGGTATGTATATACAATACAGTTTTGTATTTCAAAGTTATGTTATATAATATATTTTATTCGTCCCGTTGTGAAATTCGTGTTTACTCTGATTATGTTCAGCTGTGTTCTTCTTCTTCTCCTATTCTATTAGTTCTATCTTTTCTATCTCATCCTCTAACTTCTTTCTATTAATGATTCGGTATTTTCGATGTCTGGACAGTCGACGCTGGGTTTTGTGTCGATTCTCGGAGTCGAAAATCTCTGGGTCGTTACATGACTGGTGTGAGAACTAAAACAGTTATTAATCTTTGTTTTTAAAGTTAGGTAAATAAAGGGACCACGCCGTATAACACGGAACGGGTTTCCTCCCAAGAATACCAGTGCAGAAAACAAACAGCGCAATGCTAAATAAAGAACAATGAAGCTATTGTAAGACCCAGGTCCCATCAAACAATGCAACGCAAGCCAGAGGATAGGGTTTTCCCTTATAATAGCCAAATATGCTTGATATGCGAAATTTCATCTTATATTATTACTATAAGTGAAGAAAACAACTTCAAATATAAATGTATCAATCATAGACGACATGGGTACCATATATCATGTCGCCAATACTAGGCTCTACAATCAAAACTGCAAAATGTCATATTTGGAAATTGGATTTCCATCATGGTGGCTCCTGATTCGAAAGATCGATCACGTAGTTCCATCTCAACGGCTTACGTCTCGGCTAGAGAAAACACCGTAATGCACATCCGCACTTTTGGGAAATCGAGTATCACTGCGGCTTACGTCCCGGCGAGAGAAAACACCGCTTACCCTATCCCTATGAGCACTAAGCTCACTCTCGGTCGACTGAATCCACGACACCACGAAGGTGCCCATCCACGAAAAAGCATACTGATCAAACCATCAGTTTACCACCATACCGGGGTGTGAGGCTCGCGAATCAACGCTATACACAAAGCCGTGCTATATTAAAGCTGCGCTTTGATGATCATCCACCAAACTTTGCTTTTCAACAAAAGTCTGGATCACTGCATCTCAGCATGCCACACTATCAATCCATATCGTACCGCTGATTTCAGCCAATATATAACTTCTAAGCTCGTATGTCTCGGAGAAGGGCGTTAAGCTAGAGAATAAATTCTCCGCCGCCAAATAGATATATATTCAGCAGAGATCAACGAATACAATATAAAGGAATACAATGTCAGACACACCATCCATTTACAAGTCCGTTCTGGGTCTGAACGAAACCGGAGGCATTTTCCTCGCATATCCGTCGACCTCCAAGCACGTCCGGACGGCTACCACTTCAGCTCCCTTCAAGGTAGCTATTCCCATCGTGAGCGTCAGTAGCACCCATCCATTCGATGTGAAGATCGTCGGTCTTGCACAGTCTTCAATCTCTTCGACTTATCGTCGAATCGGTTATTCAGAATGGGTATAGAACCGGCCTTTCTGAATAACCCACGTATATAATAAAAAATTGTTATACAAACACAACATACGCCTCATTCCAATTCAGATATTCACACTCCTAGGGAAAGGTTGCCATTATTTTTATCAAAGATAAATTCTTTTAAATTTATTCTTTAATCTTCCTTTGGATATCATTTAAAACCATATTATGGTTTTCCAAACTAGTCGGGATTAGCGAACCACACCGAAGTAATTATTTATTTTATTTCCCAATCCCAACCTATTTATCCCATGTAGCAAAACTGTTATTACCTCATAACTAACACCACGGTGTTATCGGTAAATTTAATTACCATTTCACGTTCAAATCTAATTAAAGATTTAACTATCGCTTTGGAGCAAAACTGGTAATACTCCATTCTCGCTCAATTTCTAAATTTGATAATTTAGATTATCAATTCACATTTCAATTTAATTGCAGATTTATTTAAAACTCCTTTTACTGGGTTAAAGAACAAATGTCTTTTAAAACACAGTTCACGACAAACCCAAATCACATTCCATTTATTATCGGGTTAAAGAACTAGTGTTATTTAAAACCCCGTTCACAATAAACCCACAAATCAATTCTAATTCAATTCAGATCAAATATATTAGGAATTCCAATTATTGAAAACCCCTTTTTAAATCTAATTTATTTATTTAAAAATAATTGGGTTTTAAATTTAGTTCAAACTAGTTCATTTCGATAGAAATCTATTTTTATCTTTTCAAATATGGAGTTTTTCCATCCCAATTTTTCCCAAATCATTTCTTATGATTTTACACAAATTATTACTATTTTTAATAATTTTATCAAGGCCCGTACAGTCGATTTCCAACAATGTCCATCGAACTGCACTTATAGCGACCTTTTTCAAATTTATTTGGATGTATCTCCAAATCCTACCGTTAGATTTTGAATTACTAGTATTCGTTACAAAGCTCTTTTCGATACGAACCCAACGGTTCCGGGTTTAGGAGGATCCGACGGTCGGATCTCCCGTAATGTCCGTTTGAAATAAATGGTCGAAATTAACGAACTGCCGCGGCGCAGCGCATTCTATTCAGGCCATTATATTATATATATAATATATATATAATATATATTTCGTCGATTACTATTTAAAACGAATTTTATAAATCGTTTTGAATTCGTTTCAAAAATAATTTCAACCTTTATTTCAAATTCAAATCAAAATTGAATTTTCTGTTATAAATCCTTTTTACTTTCATTTCTATTTGATTTCAATTCAAATCGATTTTAATTCGATTCGAATTCATTTCGTTTTCTATTCAATTCATTTCGAAATCGTTTTCAATTCAATTCATTTCAAAATGAATAAAATCGATATAAATATCGCTCACGTCAAAATGGCGTCAATCTAATCAACACGGCTTCATATATTTCTATTTTCAAATATTCTATTTCAAATATTTCCTATTATCAAAATATTTGTTATTATCAAAATATTTCGTTCAACACATGACTAATCTCAACGGATGAGTACAGTCAACACATGAACCTTTATTTTATATTATTCTTTATTTTCTAAATTGAAATGAGGCCCAATCAATCACCATATAATGTTAATTATATGGATTTTCATACATCACACGTATATAATAGCATTGAAAAATAATCAACCATCAACCAAAGTGCACTACACTATATAAGCATCAAATATAGATATCTAACGCTTATAACAGCCTGTCAATCAATCGATCGACATATTTAATCAATCAGGATGAGTGAACTTCAAGTTTCATCCCAACACCCGTGTGGGGTTTCAAACAATCAAACACATATTTTATTTGTGCAGTTGGGCGATGTGTAAAATTTATCGGCCCAATCAATATCAGTCAAATCAGTGTATATAAACAAATCGGCCGATTTGTTTATAAAAATTTATTTATTCACTTTCACGTTAAAAATTATATTTTTAACGATAAAATATTTTATTTTAACACATGGATTTTTATTCAGTTCATTTACAAAATAGAAATGATATTTTTATTTTTCTAACTCATTTTAGAAAATTTCGGCGGCATAACGGCACGATACTAGAAACGGGACGAGGCCTAGCCTTATCCCCGGTCTAGTGAAGGCCCACGCCATTCACAAATCAATCAAATCCATTCATTTCAACACACAATTCAATTCAAACCAAATAATCTAACTAATTTTTGTAATCAAACAAACAAGTCCATGGTCTGTGGACGATTGTGTCGGGTGCTACTAAGCACCGTCTGCATCCTCGTATATATATATATATATATATATATATATATATATATATATATAGAAAATGAAATTGAAAGGTGATAAATTCTCGCTGATAGCTATCCAACTCCACGACACTTCATAGATATAAATCTTCATCGTTATCGCATCTTCGTCATCTTCGTTGCCCGTAGCCACTACATATATAAAAATCACACATTTTTATATTTTGATGTTTTTAAAATAAAAATCATATTTTTATTTATTCACTTTCAATTTAAAAATCATATTTTTATCATTGCTTCATACATTTAAAAAATTGAATTTTCACTCCGCTATTCAATATATAAAAATGGAATTTTTACTTTGCTATTCAATATATAAAAATCGAATTTTTATACCGCTACTATATAGATAAAAAATATAATTTCACATCGATGTTCATATAGTAAAGATTATATTTTTATCACGCTATTCTTCATATAAAGATTCCGCCTTTTCAAAAATAAAGTTTTCGCCTTTTCAAAAATAAAGTTTTCGCCTTTTCAAATATAAAGATTTCGCCTTTTCAAAAATAAAGATTTCGCCTTTTCAAAAATTAAGATTTCGCCTTTTCAAAAATAAAGTTTTCGCCTTTTCAAAAATAAAGTTTTCGCCTTTTCAAAAATAAAGATTTCGCCTTTTCAGAAATAAAGTTTTCGCCTTTTCAAAAATAAAGTTTATATTTCTCCCGAAGTAAAAATCATATTTTTACTTCACTACTCATATCAAAACATCGTCTTTTCATATAAAAAAATATCGTCTTTTCATATTTTTATACATCATCATTCTTTTATAACACAATACTAATTTTATTTAAAAAAACTGATTTTGTTTTGTTTTATAAACTGATTTTATTTTATTTACAGTGTATAAGTAAAACAAATTAAAATAAAATAAAATAAAAAAACTAAACCTTTCACTGTTGAAATAAGTCTGGAACCCCAACTGTGCTCGACTTGAGATTGCCGACGTCGCACTTCACCAAGGAGGTCGGAATCCCATCGGCCAGCACAATGAGGTGCTCCTCCACGTCGCCTTCCAACGCCATGAGTGGCGGCTCGATTGGGTTTGGGTTCGTGCGGTTTTGGGGAAGCGTCGATCTAGGTTGCGAGAGGAGGGAGAGAGAGAAGCGACGGGGAGCTGGGGATGGAGGCGTGGGGTGGCTCGGCGGTGGAGCACCAGCCGGAGGACACGACGATGGACTCAGGGAGGGGCGCAATCGATTCTTTCCCTCATTTTTTTTATTCACTTCAGATCTGAATTGAAGAACGACGAGCGGGTTGGGTTTTGACCGGGTAGAGGGAGAAAAGTCTTGGCCCATTTTTAATTTAATTATTTTATTAAATCCAAAAAGTTACTTTTTCAAACGAACTCCAAACAAGGCCTAATGACTATCGCCCCTAGCTAATAACCCCCATTCTGAACACAATGGGATATGTATCGTGAGCTAGTTTGGCTATTACGATCAATTTTCGTTTAAATTAACATTTAAATCATTATATTGAATTTTAAATGTACATTTCAATTTACCAGGGCCACATACTAACTCTAAAAATTCCAGAAAAATATTTTATGGCTTCGTATTGACGATACGGTCCTAACGAAACTAATTTCATCGAATTCTGAGACCGGCTGAAAAATGGCCAATTTCCAGTCGATTAAAATCAACTAAAACTGGTCAAACGCGTTTTCCTTTGCCACGCTCACATATTGATTCGAAAAATTATGAAATTTGAAACCTAGCAATAACTTTAATCACGGATTCAACAAAAGTGGTTTCGTCGAAATCTGAGGTCGTTTGCACAATTCCCATTTTTAAGGGCCTGAATCCCATAGCGACTATTCAGAATTTTCAACTGGACATATCTTTTGATTCCCGTTATGAAATTTCAATTTGTCGGATTCGTTTGAAAGATATTATCAATTAGATCCTATTATTTTTGGTTTCACTAAAATCCGGATTGTTTTGCACCCGGTATGTTCAATTGAAGTTTGAAATCGAATTATCGAACTACCGCGCCATTTTCAATTCTATTTATAATTAAATATAATTATTTATATTCTAACGACGACGTATATAATATATACGTTCGAATTATATTCAAAATAAATTTCTCGTCGATATTATTTAAAATAATCGATTTTAATCTTCAAACTTCGCTAAAATTGCAAAAATAAAAATTTTAAACTGGCCCAGATTTTCGGGTTGTTACAATCTCCCCCACTTAAAACTTTTCGTCCCCGAAAAGGAACGAAGTCGAAAGTGGTTTGATTAATCAACTCTACGTTCGATCTGGCTTCCTTCTCCAACTTTTTAGTTTCTGAGAATTTTCAAATTTTCAAAAATTTGGCTAACACCCTAAATTTTCGAAAAATTTCGCCATAACCTCCCCTTCACCGGGAGCCACGGGAAAATCCCGAAATTGCCATATAGGCCTTCTGATCTCAAAAAGAAAAAGAAAAAGCCAAGCGGCTAGCCAATAGGCTCATAAAATCATCATCACCCAAACAAAACAGTAAATTATGGTAAACATGTACCTATTTGTCGGGCAAACAAATTTTATTCTTTGGCTCTAGCCTCCTTGCTATGACCTGTTCAATGATATACATGTATATGCATTCAAATGCGACCAATTTTCAATACAATCCAATACTTGATGCAATTAGGCATAATGGTTCAAAATTATTAAACAAATAAACAAACAACACAATCATCAATCAATTAGTGGATTAACGTTTCGAATTCATAATTTTGATATATATACAAAAATCATGTTTTTGATGCAAATTCACAACAATGTGTTCTAACTATATAAGTCTTGGTTCTCACACCAGTCTAATGGAAGTATACAGGAAATCACACCTTCGAAACACGAACATAAGTTCGGATGATGATAAATCAATCATCAGAACCATCTCCGGGCGTCTAGAATGTGATTCTATATCTATCTAATATATTAAAACTTCGAATATACGTTCATGACGCGTATATGCAAAATCTTTATATATCAGATTGTCCATATTCAAAATAAATAAATGATCAAATACGTATAAAATGATTTAGATTTTCAAAACAAAATTGTTTTCATTTGAAAAATATACTCTTCACACTCGTTCCAGGATACTATTGATCCTATCTCTAACGAGTCATTCTAATTGGGTATTACTAATCCAACATCTGATGAATTCTTTCGTATGGTTCTAATGTGTCTTGTTCTCGAGCTCTGTAAACCAGAGCTCTGATACCAACTGTGACAACAAGGAATTTCGCTCGATCTGAATCAGTCGCTAAACCGATCTAGACCTTTCGAAACGCCTGATTGTTTTGAGAACACGACAAAATAGAACGCAGACAGAAGAACATTTCATTGTATATTACAACAATTCCATCAGAATACAAGAATATACAGAGTATGAATAATATTACACAGAAAATATCAGAGATTTAAATTACATTTAAATACATCGCAGCGGAAAAACAATATAAATCACAACTGAAAATAATGCACGGATACAGAGCTTTCCGAACATCGTTCCAGCTGTAAATCAGGATCCTGTGAATATAAATCTGCAAAACCAAAACTACTAGCTGCCCATGTGGAAAACAGGGGCACCCAGAGTTTAGGTTAAAAACAATAAACTCCAGGTCAGTCATGTGACTGGTGTGAGAACTAAAACAGTTATTAATCTTTGTTTTTAAAGTTAGGTAAATCAAGGGACCACGCCGTATAACACGGAACGGGCTTCCTCCCAAGAATACCAGTGCAGAAAACAAACAGCGCAATGCTAAATAAAGAACAATGAAGCTATTATAAGACCCAGGTCCCATCACACAATGCAACGCAAGCTAGAGGATAGGGTTTTCCCTTATAATAGCCAAATATGCTTGGTACGTGAAATTTCATCTTATATTATTACTATAAGTGAAGAAAACAACTTCAAATATAAATGTATCAATCATAGACGACATGGGTACCATATATCATGTCGCCAATACTGGGCTCTACAATCAAAACCGCAAAATGTCATATTTGGAAATTGGATTTCCATCATGGTGGCTCCTGATTCGAAAGATCGATCGCGTAGTGCCATCTCAACGGCTTACATCTCGGCTAGAGAAAACACCGTAATGCACATCCGCACTTTTGGGAAATCGATTATCACTGCAGCTTACGTCCCGGCGAGAGAAAACACCGCTTACCCTATCCCTCTGAGCACTAAGCTCACTCTCGGTCGACCGAATCCACGACACCACGAAGGTGCCCATCCACGAAAAAGCATACCGATCAAACCATCAGTTTACCACTATACCGGGGTGTGAGGCTCGCGAATCAACGCTATACACAAAGCCGTGCTATATTAAAGCTGCGCTTTGATCATCATCCACCAAACTTTGCTTTTCAACAAAAGTTTGGATCACTGCATCTCAGCATGCCACACTATCAATCCATATCGTACCGCTGATTTCAGCCAATATATAACCTCTAAGCTCGTATGTCTTAGAGAAGGGCGTTAAGCAAGAGAATAAATTCTCCGCCGCCAAATAGATATATATTTAGCAGAGATCAACGAATACAATATAAAGGAATACAATGTCAGACACACCATCCATTTACAAGTCCGTTCTGGGTCTGAACGAAACCGGAGGCACTTTCCTCGCTTATCCGTCGACCTCCAAGCACGTCCGGACAGCTACCACTTCAGCCCCCTTCAAGGTAGCTACTCCCATCGTGAGCGTCAGTAGCACCCATCCATTCGATGTGAAGATCGTCGGTCTTGCACCGTCTTCAATCTCTTCGACTTATCGTCGAATCGGTTATTCAGAATGGGTATGGACCCGGCCTTTCTGAATAACCCACGTATATAATAAACAATTGTTATACAAACTGTAATGACCCGCATTTTTAGAGATATATAATTAATTTATTTAATTATATAATTGGTGATTTAGAGAAGTTAATGATCGTTTAATTAAATAATATTGAATATTTAATAAATAATTATAATATAATAATATATTATAATGTCGAAATAATCGGAAATAGTGAAATTCACAATATCATGTGAATTGAATAGCATACGAGATTTGGTGGAGTTTCGATTCGAAATATAATAACGATTATATTGAATCGACGACAATTGAACGTATAGTTTATAATATATTTATAAACGAGCTCGAAATGACGCGGTAGTTCGCTATTTGGCGATTTGAACTTCAACTGAATGTACAGGATTCGTTTTAAGACGGATTTCTGTGAAACAAGAAACGTGTGGAGCTGGTGGAGTATATCTTTCTAGTGGAAGAGAAAAATCGGGATTTCGTCGTGTAGATTTTGATGTACGTCCAAATCAAATTTCAGAAAAAGTCGCTGTGAAATTCCTTTATAATTCGTAACGCTTTATATACGTTATAAAAGGATTTTTCAATATAAATTGAATATCGAATCAATCTGGACTCAGAATAGCGAGTATATAATTACCATGGAGCTGTATGGTATTCCACTGTGAATATATACGATAATATAAATTTATTTATATTTAATTTAATTTATTTAAATATATTTATATATTTAAATGGATTATTCAAGGGTCTAAAAATAGTCAGTTTTGCAAACGAAGTCGGAATTCGACGAAACCAGTTTTGTTGGATCCGCAATATCAAATAGTTGTTAGATTTCCAGTTTCGTGATTTTTAGAGTCACTGTGTGGCCGTACGGATTTTTAGAGTGTGAAACAGTCAGTATTTTGACGGTTAAAAATACGCTGTGTGAGCATACGAAGTCGGAATTCGACGAAACCAGTTTCGTTGGGGCCGTAATGTCGAACTCTAGCTACATGTCCAGTTTCATGATTTTTGGGTATCATATGTGGTCACACGAAATTTTAGAAAGAAAGAACGAATAGAATAAATGAAAATATCCTAATAAATATCTAGATATTTGTCTCCTTATAAATACCCCTCTTTAAAAAAAAACTTAAGACCTAAATTCTAACTCATCTGTAAAGCAAAAATCAGGCCGCCACTTTTAAAATCTTCCTTCCAATAAAATCAAGAGAAATACTCAATGAAATTCTTCGACGTTTGATCCATTTTTCTCGGTGGCTCAAGGGCTTCATTCCTATAGTTTTAAATCTTGGTGCGACGCAATTTGGGGACCTCGACTTTTTCTCAGTGGGCGCTAGGGCCAAGGATTACCGCCGACGTGGAGGGGGACAGGCCAAAGCGTATGAGGCATTGGATTTGTGGGGTCAGGGCGCGCCTGTGGTACCAAAATGGTGGGATTCCGAGGGAGAAAGGGTCGCACCTGTAGTGCGAGCTACTGTAGCAGGCGAGAGGTCGGATTCTTCCTGGTGAGCGCGAGTTGGATTTGAGTGGGTGGAGGAGGAAGAGAGGGTTAGCAGGAGTTAAATGGTGGCGGTCTCGTGTGAATCGGTGGAGAGTTGAAGGATGGAGGGTCTTTGGAAGGATCGATTTTGGCCATGAATAGGTACAGGAGCGACGGGAGTGTGTTATCGGGGAAGAAGAACGTGGCGGGTTGGGTGTTTAAATGGGCCGAGGTAAAATTATAGGGCAAGGCCCAAATGAAATAAATGAAAACCCATATTTTATTTTACTTTATTTGGAAAAGTACCTTAACTTGTAACCTTTATATCTCGGTCATACGATATCAGATTTACGAACCGTAAGTTGCGTTGGGACCGTATGGACTGACACAACACGATGGCACTGACTAGAAGTACATCAGAGCTCGTTACAATTTATGGCGAAATAAGTTGTCCGTCTGAATCGAGCGACAATTATCGTTATTTAATGATGATAGTCCAATGTGAGTAAATCTCACTAACTTTGTTCAGTTTATATTTGTATAAACTGTACTTTATTTTTAATGATTGATTGCTGTGTATTGATTTTTAAATTGGACTGTTAAATTGGACTGTAAAATAGATTTGATTGAAAACGTAGATATAATTATATATAGAAAACCGTCAATCAAATATGGATTCTGATTATCAGTATATTTCATGTTGGGATGAAATTGATGTATATTATACTGTGTAACATCTGTGGATGCAGGGAAACAGGTTGGAGGAATCCGACTGGATTCCTCAACAGTTATTTTAATTGTTTTCATATATTTTGATATATGATGTGAATTATAACCTGTTGTTGATTGTGTGTGTATGGACGATATTGAACATCGTGATTTGATATGATTGAATACCATAACATACGGGATGTTGATAAGGAGATTTTCAAAGTGATATTGAAAACAGAGATATTTATAAATTGAAATATTTATAAATAAGGAATATTTATAAATAAGGAATATTTATAAATGGGAATATTTATAAATAGGAGGTATTTTAAAAAGGAAATAAATTCAAACATTTTCTTTTTGAATGGAAAGGCCTGTGTGGCGAGTTTGGGGATTTTCCCGATGCTCCCGATACAAAGGAGGTTATGGCGAATTTTCCCGGGAATTTAAGAAGTTAGAATATTTCAAGTATAAATTTGAAAAGGGAATATTTGTAAACCATTTACAAATAGAATTGGAAAGGAAACATTATAAAAAGGGAAATCATTTTTAAAGGGTAGAACCGTTATTTAAAAGTAAATCTTTTCAAATGAATAAAACGTTGTTAAGAAGGAAATCCTTATAAAGTGAATAAAGTAAATCGAATATGGTATTCGAAAGTTAGTTAATCGAATATGGTATTCGAAGTTAGAGAAATCGAATATGGTATTCGAAGTTAGAGAAATCGAATATGGTATTCGAAAGGAGAAATCGAATATGGTATTCGAAGTTAGTTAATCGAATATAGACATTCGAAAGTTAGTTAATCGAATATGGTATTCGAAGTTAGTTAATCGAATATGGTATTCGAAGTTAGTTAATCGAATATGGTATTCGAAGTTAGTTAATCGAATATAGACATTCGAAAGTTAGTTAATCGAATATGGTATTCGAAAGTTAGTTAATCGCATATGTTATTCGAAAGGGGTTAGCCAAGTCGAGTTAGTCAAATCGAGTTAACCAGTTAGAGTTAACCAGTTAAAGTTAATCAGTTAGAGTTAACCAATTAGAGTTAATCAAATCGAGTTAATCAGTTAGAGTTAACCAGTTAGAGTTAATCAAATCGAGTTAATCAGTTAGAGTTAACCAGTTAGAGTTAATCAAATCGAGTTAACCAGTTGGAGTTAATTAGTTAGAGTTAATCGATTAGAGTTAAAACGAACTAGAGTTAATCAAATATAGTTATTTGAGACAGAGTTAGTCAAACATAGTATTCAGGGTAAGTTGCCATCTTGTACGACTGCTAGCGTAATTCGCAGGGCTGTAAATAGCCTACGGCGGTCGGATGTTTCCTGAGGGAGTCAGGCATAACCATTGTGATCGCTGCGATCTAGAGTCAAGCGAATGGGGTTTAATCGAATATTAGTTATTCGATAGGAGTAAATCGAGTTGATCGAGTTGAGAAATAAGTTAAGTTAAATAAGTTGAGTTGATCGGGTGGTTCGATCAAGTTAGTCGAGCCTAGTTAATCGAATTGAATTGGTCGAACCAAGTAAGTCGAGTTAAGTTAGTCAAGTTAGTCGAGCCTAGTTAATCGAACCAAATTGGTCGAACCAAGTAAGTCGAGTTAGTCGAGTTAAGTTCGTCGAGTTAAATAATCGATGTTAGATACCATCGAAAGGAGTTATCGATGTTAGTTTCATCGAAAGGAGTTATCGATGCTAATTCATCGAAAGGAGTTATCGATGTTAGTTTCATCGAAGGGAGTTATCGATTATAGTTTAATCGAAGTGAGATTTTCAAATATGAGATATTTGAAAAGGAAGAGTCATCGAATATTAGTTATTCGAAGAGAGATTATCGAATATCGTTTATTCGAGAAGGAGTTAATAGAATATAGGTTATTCGAAGAAGAGTTAATCAAATAGATATTTCTCGAAGAGAGTAAATCGGCAAATTCGATTATATCGAATTCGGGAAAGTACTTATACTTTCCAGTGTTTAAATAGAAATTTATTTATTTATAAATAAATAAGTGTTAGGTTAATTATTCACTAATAAGAATAGAAGTTATGATTAAAGTTAGATAATTCGAAAGTAGGGATTATAACGTTATCGTTATAACCAATGTTTTAAATATAGAAGTGGATTAGTAAAATTGAATCCGAGAAAGATGTAAAGAAGTTGTTAAAGATTAAAAGATAAACTTTGACCATTTCGAAGTTATAACGTTGTTCAGTTAAGGTCTGAGAGGTAATTATACCCCAACTTGAGTGACTTCCTTCTTAACTAAGAAATGGTAAGGTTTGATCGTAAAGGAGTTTTGGAAATGTTTTCCAAACGAGAATCAGAAATGTTTTCTGATAAAAGAAAATAAGAATTTAGAATATAGGGAAACAGGAGATAAGTAAATAAATGAACTAAAGAGATTAATGTTAAATGATGTTTGTTCGATATAATTTCCATCTGGAAATAATATCGTTGTTTGCACACTTGTTTTTCTTTGATAGTTAACTCACCGACTATCGAAGTTTTGACCATTTTAACGTTGTTAATATGGAGGGACCGGTTGGATTATTATCCATAGAACCACTCTGTATTGGCATAAGCGTCGCGAATCATATATGCCAAAAATAATTGAAGACGGAGTAAAATGCAAGGGCTATCCTGTTTACAGAATAGTGCCTTCGGTTTGTCCAGTCCCAGGACAACTTGTATGGACGAAGGTCTGACAGAGTATATCCAATGGATCGCGTAAGTTGATCTGTTCAAACGTATTCACGTTTGGTAGCGGAGGAATTCGTTTCTCTTAGCTGTATACCCGTGTTATTTTTGGATAAGTCAATTTGTGATTTGGCGGGTATGACGATGTGACATTTCTAAGTGAATGAAGATGGGTGTCTGACATAGTATTTCCAGAAGGGCCATGTACATTGATTTCTTCAACCGTACCAAGAGTGAAAGCAGAGAAGGAAACTTCTTTTAGCTGACACGTAATGTATGGTTGTAGACGTCAATTAGTGATTTTCGATGGATCTGACAATGTGGCATTCGAAGTGAATCTGATGTGATGATAAAGCGTAGCTTCTAGCCTCATCAACCGGTAAATGACAGAAATCGGGCAGGCAGCATGGCTAAGTCGGTCGCACCGAAGTAGGGTGTATAATCACCTATCTAGAGAATATTCATTTGTTCCTTAAATCTATCAGTGCTGTCCCATATATATACGGGAACGGTTGCTGATCCCAACCGTTGGTGATGTACATTCGATACACTCAAGCGAAATGAGTGGTCGGTCATGTGTGGCTGAGTTGCAAGATGTTCTTGTTGAACTCCAGTGTATCGTTCCTAGAGTACACTGATCGGAAGGTGATTCCATACCTTGTCATAGTTGGAAATCCATTATCCAATAAGTGCTTGCGATTTTGATTGTATACTATATATGTAGAACGTGAGATGAAAGCGTTTCTGCTAGTTGGTATCTATTTGTACATAGACATTATTATAATATCAAAAGGTTTTTGATATAAAGATATTTTGGATTCTCATAAGGGAAAACCCGTTCCGTTATGCGGCGTGGTCTTATGAGATATCGTTTACTTGTTCATATACCTGTTTTAAACTGTTTTACTCACACCAGTCCCATGACTGACCCGGAGTTTATTTGTTGTTTTCCCTAAACTCTTGGGTGCCTAATTTTGTACGGGCAGTCAAGTAGTCAGGAATTTACAGATATACTGGAAGAGCGTGGAGCAGGAGGCTTCAAGATCATATAGCTATAGTTATTTCCGCTGTGTTGTAAGTGCTGTACTCTGATAAGTGCTATTGTATACATAACTGTTATATTTCAAAGTTATGTTATCTATTATATGTTATTCGTTCCGCTGTGAGGTTCGTGTTGCTCTGATGTTGTGTTCTTCTTCTTCTTCTATTCTAAGTTTCTATCTTATCTATCCTCACCCTCTGTCTTCTTTTTATTAGTTTTCTTGAATTTCCAGTGCGATTTGGGTTGGACTTGTGTTATTTAGTCAGCTCAAATTCCCCCGGATTTTCGGGTCACTACAGTTGGTATCAGAGCTTAAGTTAAGAATTACCTTGGCTCTGTGGCGTGACTCGGTAGAGATAGGGTTAGTAATACCCTAGATTGAGTTTGAGTGTATATATACGAGTGCGTATTTTTATTTGATATAAAAATGGTTTTATATTGTGGAGATTCATTGGCTGAGTTGTTTATGAGTTCTGGTCGATCAGTTTGATCCACTGTATCGGTAGGAGTAAATAAACACTTGAATACAATGAACCGTCATCGTATGTTTTGAAAAGAGGGTAAACGAAATAATTTTACCCAAAGTATATTTGATATATGTTGGATTTATAATATATGAGATATATTGGTTGTTATGATAATCGAGTAAGATTATAACAATGTGAAAAGATTTTATGTAACCAATCAGAATTCATATAAGTAAAGTATATGAAATAAGATGAATTAAATATGAATTTAAATCAGATTTGGAATTAAAATAAGGAAATTTTAATTTCCTGGGAGATTTTGAAATGTTTTCAAAATGGAAGTATTTAGTAATGGTTTTGGAAATGATATAGTATTGAAATCACTTGAGTCGCTGGAAAATAATTCCGATGATGACTGCGCAGTATCATCGGTGTGATTTTCGAGTTTCTAAGTGGTGGATTACTACCAAAGGTTTTGTTTTTGAATTGTTTTGAGAAAACAAGTTGTTTAAAAATTCAAAGGTTTTGAATTGGTATTGTTATTTCAAATTGATTTAAAAGAAACCCAGGAATTTAAGTTCTGGAATTAAAATTTAACTAATGAAGTTAAATAAAATGAGATGTTAAAAATAAATTAGAATTTAACCTTGACTAAGTTAAATGAAACTGGAAGTGATTAGAGAATAATCTGGATGTGGATTTGAAATGATAAGTTAAGAGTTTGGAATTTGAAACTCGAATTTGAAATTGAATTCGGCTTGAATAAGCGAATGGTTGTGTTAAGAATAACTTGGTTGGAGTTGATTGGGATGGCATTTGTATATGCCGAATTGATAACAGATGGTAGGGATATAATGATATGCCCAACAAAAAGGTACAAGTTTATATTTGATATAAGCATGAGATTTATGAGCCGAATTGGCGAGCCGCTTGGCTGTTTGATTTTCTTTTGGGTTGAAGAAGGCCCAGAGAGGCGAGTTGGAGTTTGAGATATTGACCAGTACAAAGGATGTGCTGGCGAAATTTTTCGAAAGGTTAAGGTGTTAGAAAATTTTCAGAATTTTTGAAAATTTTAGTTAGCCGGAATAAATTAATATTGAAATCGATATTAGTTGGTTCAGTTGGAATCAGAAATAAGGGGTAAATAAATCTTAGGAGTTCCAATATATAGGGTCGTCCTCTAACTTAGCAATTTCGAGGACGAAATTATTTTAAGTGGGGAAGAATGTAATGACCCGCATTTTTAGAGATATATAATTAATTTATTTAATTATATAATTGGTGATTTAGAGAAGTTAATGATCGTTTAATTAAATAATATTGAATATTTAATAAATAATTATAATATAATAATATATTATAATGTCGAAATAATCGGAAATAGTGAAATTCACAATATCATGTGAATTGAATAGCATACGAGATTTGGTGGAGTTTCGATTCGAAATATAATAACGATTATATTGAATCGACGACAGTTGAACGTATAGTTTATAATATATTTATAAACGAGCTCGAAATGACGCGGTAGTTCGCTATTTGGCGATTTGAACTTCAACTGAATGTACAGGATTCGTTTTAAGACGGATTTCTGTGAAACAAGAAACGTGTGGAGCTGGTGGAGTATATCTTTCTAGTGGAAGAGAAAAATCGGGATTTCGTCGTGTAGATTTTGATGTACGTCCAAATCAAATTTCAGAAAAAGTCGCTGTGAAATTCCTTTATAATTCGTAACGCTTTATATTCGTTATAAAAGGATTTTTCAATATAAATTGAATATCGAATCAATCTGGACTCAGAATAGCGAGTATATAATTACCATGGAGCTGTATGGTATTCCACTGTGAATATATACGATAATATAAATTTATTTATATTTAATTTAATTTATTTAAATATATTTATATATTTAAATGGATTATTCAAGGGTCTAAAAATAGCCAGTTTTGCAAACGAAGTCGGAATTCGACGAAACCAGTTTTGTTGGATCCGCAATATCAAATAGTTGTTAGATTTCCAGTTTCGTGATTTTTAGAGTCACTGTGTGGCCGTACGGATTTTTAGAGTGTGAAACAGTCAGTATTTTGACGGTTAAAAATACGCTGTGTGAGCATACGAAGTCGGAATTCGACGAAACCAGTTTCGTTGGGGCCGTAATGTCGAACTCTAGCTACATGTCCAGTTTCATGATTTTTGGGTATCATATGTGGTCACACGAAATTTTAGAAAGAAAGAACGAATAGAATAAATGAAAATATCCTAATAAATATCTAGATATTTGTCTCCTTATAAATACCCCTCTTTAAAAAAAAACTTAAGACCTAAATTCTAACTCATCTGTAAAGCAAAAATCAGGCCGCCACTTTTAAAATCTTCCTTCCAATAAAATCAAGAGAAATACTCAATGAAATTCTTCGACGTTTGATCCATTTTTCTCGGTGGCTCAAGGGCTTCATTCCTATAGTTTTAAATCTTGGTGCGACGCAATTTGGGGACCTCGACTTTTTCTCAGTGGGCGCTAGGGCCAAGGATTACCGCCGACGTGGAGGGGGACAGGCCGTGGCGTATGTGGCATTGGATTTGTGGGGTCAGGGCGCGCCTGTGGTACCAAAATGGTGGGATTCCGAGGGAGAAAGGGTCGCACCTGTAGTGCGAGCTACTGTAGCAGGCGAGAGGTCGGATTCTTCCTGGTGAGCGCGAGTTGGATTTGAGTGGGTGGAGGAGGAAGAGAGGGTTAGCAGGAGTTAAATGGTGGCGGTCTCGTGTGAATCGGTGGAGAGTTGAAGGATGGAGGGTCTTCGGAAGGATCGATTTTGGCCATGAATAGGTACAGGAGCGACGGGAGTGTGCTATCGGGGAAGAAGAACGTGGCGGGTTGGGTGTTTAAATGGGCCGAGGTAAAATTATAGGGCAAGGCCCAAATGAAATAAATGAAAACCCATATTTTATTTTACTTTATTTGGAAAAGTACCTTAACTTGTAACCTTTATATCTCGGTCATACGATATTAGATTTACGAACCGTAAGTTGCGTTGGGACCGTATGGACTGACACAACACGATGGCACTGACTAGAAGTACATCAGAGCTCGTTACAATTTATGGCGAAATAAGTTGTCCGTCTGAATCGAGCGACAATTATCGTTATTTAATGATGATAGTCCAATGTGAGTAAATCTCACTAACTTTGTTCAGTTTATATTTGTATAAACTGTACTTTATTTTTAATGATTGATTGCTGTGTATTGATTTTTAAATTGGACTGTTATATTGGACTGTAAAATAGATTTGATTGAAAACGTAGATATAATTATATATAGAAAACCGTCAATCAAATATGGATTCTGATTATCAGTATATTTCATGTTGGGATGAAATTGATGTATATTATACTGTGTAACATCTGTGGATGCAGGGAAACAGGTTGGAGGAATCCGACTAGATTCCTCAACAGTTATTTTAATTGTTTTCATATATTTTGATATATGATGTGAATTATAACCTGTTGTTGATTGTGTGTGTATGGACGATATTGAACATCGTGATTTGATATGATTGAATACCATAACATACGGGATGTTGATAAGGAGATTTTCAAAGTGATATTGAAAACAGAGATATTTATAAATTGAAATATTTATAAATAAGGAATATTTATAAATAAGGAATATTTATAAATGGGAATATTTATAAATAGGAGGTATTTTAAAAAGGAAATAAATTCAAACATTTTCTTTTTGAATGGAAAGGCCTGTGTGGCGAGTTTGGGGATTTTCCCGATGCTCCCGATACAAAGGAGGTTATGGCGAATTTTCCCGGGAATTTAAGAAGTTAGAATATTTCAAGTATAAATTTGAAAAGGGAATATTTGTAAACCATTTACAAATAGAATTGGAAAGGAAACATTATAAAAAGGGAAATCATTTTTAAAGGGTAGAACCGTTATTTAAAAGTAAATCTTTTCAAATGAATAAAACGTTGTTAAGAAGGAAATCCTTATAAAGTGAATAAAGTAAATCGAATATGGTATTCGAAAGTTAGTTAATCGAATATGGTATTCGAAGTTAGAGAAATCGAATATGGTATTCGAAGTTAGAGAAATCGAATATGGTATTCGAAAGGAGAAATCGAATATGGTATTCGAAGTTAGTTAATCGAATATAGACATTCGAAAGTTAGTTAATCGAATATGGCATTCGAAGTTAGTTAATCGAATATGGTATTCGAAGTTAGTTAATCGAATATGGTATTCGAAGTTAGTTAATCGAATATAGACATTCGAAAGTTAGTTAATCGAATATGGTATTCGAAAGTTAGTTAATCGCATATGTTATTCGAAAGGGGTTAGCCAAGTCGAGTTAGTCAAATTGAGTTAACCAGTTAGAGTTAACCAGTTAAAGTTAATCAGTTAGAGTTAACCAGTTAGAGTTAATCAAATCGAGTTAATCAGTTAGAGTTAACCAGTTAGAGTTAATCAAATCGAGTTAATCAGTTAGAGTTAACCAGTTAGAGTTAATCAAATCGAGTTAACCAGTTGGAGTTAATTAGTTAGAGTTAATCGATTAGAGTTAAAACGAACTAGAGTTAATCAAATATAGTTATTTGAGACAGAGTTAGTCAAACATAGTATTCAGGGTAAGTTTCCATCTTGTACGACTGCTAGCGTAATTCGCAGGGCTGTAAATAGCCTACGGCGGTCGGATGTTTCCTGAGGGAGTCAGGCGTAACCATTGTGATCGCTGCGATCTAGAGTCAAGCGAATGGGGTTTAATCGAATATTAGTTATTCGATAGGAGTAAATCGAGTTGATCGAGTTGAGAAATAAGTTAAGTTAAATAAGTTGAGTTGATCGGGTGGTTCGATCAAGTTAGTCGAGCCTAGTTAATCGAATTGAATTGGTCGAACCAAGTAAGTCGAGTTAAGTTAGTCAAGTTAGTCGAGCCTAGTTAATCGAACCGAATTGGTCGAACCAAGTAAGTCGAGTTAGTCGAGTTAAGTTCGTCGAGTTAAATAATCGATGTTAGATACCATCGAAAGGAGTTATCGATGTTAGTTTCATCGAAAGGAGTTATCGATGCTAATTCATCGAAAGGAGTTATCGATGTTAGTTTCATCGAAGGGAGTTATCGATTATAGTTTAATCGAAGTGAGATTTTCAAATATGAGATATTTGAAAAGGAAGAGTCATCGAATATTAGTTATTCGAAGAGAGATTATCGAATATCGTTTATTCGAGAAGGAGTTAATAGAATATAGGTTATTCGAAGAAGAGTTAATCAAATAGAGATTTCTCGAAGAGAGTAAATCGGCAAATTCGATTATATCGAATTCGGGAAAGTACTTATACTTTCCAGTGTTTAAATAGAAATTTATTTATTTATAAATAAATAAGTGTTAGGTTAATTATTCACTAATAAGAATAGAAGTTATGATTAAAGTTAGATAATTCGAAAGTAGGGATTATAACGTTATCGTTATAACCAATGTTTTAAATATAGAAGTGGATTAGTAAAATTGAATCCGAGAAAGATGTAAAGAAGTTGTTAAAGATTAAAAGATAAACTTTGACCATTTCGAAGTTATAACGTTGTTCAGTTAAGGTCTGAGAGGTAATTATACCCCAACTTGAGTGACTTCCTTCTTAACTAAGAAATGGTAAGGTTTGATCGTAAAGGAGTTTTGGAAATGTTTTCCAAACGAGAATCAGAAATGTTTTCTGATAAAAGAAAATAAGAATTTAGAATATAGGGAAACAGGAGATAAGTAAATAAATGAACTAAAGAGATTAATGTTAAATGATGTTTGTTCGATATAATTTCCATCTGGAAATAATATCGTTGTTTGCACACTTGTTTTTCTTTGATAGTTAACTCACCGACTATCGAAGTTTTGACCATTTTAACGTTGTTAATATGGAGGGACCGGTTGGATTATTATCCATAGAACCACTCTGTATTGGCATAAGCGTCGCGAATCATATATGCCAAAAATAATTGAAGACGGAGTAAAATGCAAGGGCTATCCTGTTTACAGAATAGTGCCTTCGGTTTGTCCAGTCCCAGGACAACTTGTATGGACGAAGGTCTGACAGAGTATATCCAATGGATCGCGTAAGTTGATCTGTTCAAACGTATTCACGTTTGGAAGCGGAGGAATTCGTTTCTCTTAGCTGTATACCCGTGTTATTTTTGGATAAGTCAATTTGTGATTTGGCGGGTATGACGATGTGACATTTCTAAGTGAATGAAGATGGGTGTCTGACATAGTATTTCCAGAAGGGCCATGTACATTGATTTCTTCAACCGTACCAAGAGTGGAAGCGGAGAAGGAAACTTCTTTTAGCTGACACGTAATGTATGGTTGTAGACGTCAATTAGTGATTTTCGATGGATCTGACAATGTGGCATTCGAAGTGAATCTGATGTGATGATAAAGCGTAGCTTCTAGCCTCATCAACCGGTAAATGACAGAAATCGGGCAGGCAGCATGGCTAAGTCGGTCGCACCGAAGTAGGGTGTATAATCACCTATCTAGAGAATATTCATTTGTTCCTTAAATCTATCAATGCTGTCCCATATATATACGGGAACGGTTGCTGATCCCAACCGTTGGTGATGTACATTCGATACACTCAAGCGAAATGAGTGGTCGGTCATGTGTGGCTGAGTTGCAAGATGTTCTTGTTGAACTCCAGTGTATCGTTCCTAGAGTACACTGATCGGAAGGTGATTCCATACCTTGTCATAGTTGGAAATCCATTATCCAATACGTGCTTGCGATTTTGATTGTATACTATATATGTAGAACGTGAGATGAAAGCGTTTCTGCTAGTTGATATCTATTTGTACATAGACATTATTATAATATCAAAAGGTTTTTGATATAAAGATATTTTGGATTCTCATAAGGGAAAACCCGTTCCGTTATGCGGCGTGGTCTTATGAGATATCGTTTACTTGTTCATATACCTGTTTTAAACTGTTTTACTCACACCATTCCCATGACTGACCCGGAGTTTATTTGTTGTTTTCCCTAAACTCTTGGGTGCCTAATTTTGTACGGGCAGTCAAGTAGTCAGGAATTTACAGATATACTGGAAGAGCGTGGAGCAGGAGGCTTCAAGATCATATAGCTATAGTTATTTCCGCTGTGTTGTAAGTGCTGTACTCTGATAAGTGCTATTGTATACATAACTGTTATATTTCAAAGTTATGTTATCTATTATATGTTATTCGTTCCGCTGTGAGGTTCGTGTTGCTCTGATGTTGTGTTCTTCTTCTTCTTCTATTCTAAGTTTCTATCTTATCTATCCTCACCCTCTGTCTTCTTTTTATTAGTTTTCTTGAATTTCCAGTGCGATTTGGGTTGGACTTGTGTTATTTAGTCAGCTCAAATTCCCCCGGATTTTCGGGTCACTACACAAACACAACATACGCCTCATTCCAATTCAGATATTCACACTCCTAGGGAAAGGTTCCCATTAGTTTTATCAAAGATAAATTCTTTTAAATTTATTCTTTAATCTTCCTTTGGATATCATTTCAAACCATATTATGGTTTTCCAAACTAGTCGGGATTAGCGAACCACACCGAAGTAATTATTTATTTTATTTCCCAATCCCAACCTATTTATCCCATGGAGCAAAACTGTTATTACCCCATAACTAACACCACGGTGTTATCGGTAAATTTAATTACCATTTCACGTTCAAATCTAATTAAAGATTTAACTATCGCTTTGGATCAAAACTGGTAATACTCCATTCTCGCTCAATTTCTAAATTTGATAATTTAGATTGTCAATTCACATTTCAATTTAATTGCAGATTTATTTAAAACTCCTTTTACTGGGTTAAAAAACTAATGTCTTTTAAAACACATTTCATGACAAACCCAAATCACATTCCATTTATTATCGGGTTAAAGAACTAGTGTTATTTAAAACCCCGTTCACAATAAACCCACAAATCAATTCTAATTCAATTCAAATCAAATATATTAGGAATTCCGATTATTTAAAACCCCTTTTTAAATCTAATTTATTTATTTAAAAATAATTGGGTTTTAAATTTAGTTCAAACTAGTTCATTTCGATAGAAATCTATTTTTATCTTTTCAAATATGGAGTTTTTCCATCCCAATTTTTCCCAAATCATTTCTTATGATTTTACACAAATTATTACTATCTTTAATAATTTTATCAAGGCCCGTACAGTCGATTTCCAACAATGGCCATCGAACTGCACTTATAGCGACCTTTTTCAAATTTATTTGGACGTATCTCCAAATCCAACCGTTAGATTTTGAATTACTAGTATTCGTTAGAAAGCTCTTTTCGATACGAACCCAACGGTTCCGGGTTTAGGAGGATCCGACGGTCGGATCTCCCATAATGTCTGTTTGAAATAAATGTTCGAAATTCACGAACTGCCGCGGCGAAGCGCATTCTATTCAGGCCATTATATTATATATATATATAATATATATATAATATATTTCGTCGATTACTATTTAAAACGAATTTTATAAATCGTTTTGAATTCGTTTCAAAAATAATTTCAACCTTTATTTCAAATTCATATCAAAATTGAATTTTCTGTTATAAATCCTTTTTACTTTCATTTATATTTGATTTCAATTCTAATCGATTTTAATTCAATTCGAATTCATTTCGTTTTCTATTCAATTCGAATTCATTTCGTTTTCTATTCAATTCATTTCAAAATCGTTTTCAATTCAATTCATTTCAAAATGAATAAAATCGATATAAATATCGCTCACATCAAAATGGCTTCAATCTAATCAACACGGCTTCATATATTTCTATTTTCAAATATTCTATTTCAAATATTTCCTATTATCAAAATATTTGTTATTATCAAAATATTTCGTTCAACACATGACTAATCTCAACGGATGAGTACAGTCAACACATGAACCTTTATTTCATATTATTCTTTATTTTCTAAATTGAAATGAGGCCCAATCAATCACCATATAATGTTAATTATATGGATTTTCATACATCACACGTATACAATAGCACTGAAAAATAATCAACCATCAAACAAAGTGCACTACACTGTATAAGCATCAAATATAGATATCTAACGCTTATAACAGCCGGTCAATCAATCGATCGACATATTTAATCAATCAGGATGAGTGAACTTCAAGTTTCATCCCAACACCCGTGTGGGGTTTCAAACAATCAAACACATATTTTATTTGTGCAGTTGGGCGATGTGTAAAATTTATCAGCCCAATCAATATCAGTCAAATCAGTGTATATAAACAAATCGGCCGATTTGTTTATAAAAATTTATTTATTCACTTTCACGTTAAAAATTATATTTTTAACGATAAATATTTTATTTTAACACATGGATTTTTATTCAGTTCATTTACAAAATAGAAATGATATTTTTATTTTTCTAACTCATTTTAGAAAATTTCGGCGGCATAACGGCACGATACTAGAAACGGGACGAGGCCTAGCCTTATCCCCGGTCAAGTGAAGGCCCACGCCATTCACAAATCAATCAAATCCATTCATTTCACCACACAATTCAATTCAAACCAAATAATCTAACTAATTTTTGCAATCAAACAAACAAGTCCATGGTCTGTGGACGATTGTGTCGGGTGCTACTAAGCACCGTCTGCATCCTCGTATATATATATATATATATATATATATATATATATATATATATATATATATATAACTAGAAAATGAAATTGAAAGGTGAGAAATTCTCACCGATAGCTACCCAACTCCACGACACTTTATAGATGGAAATCTTCATCGTTATCGCATCTTCGTCATCTTCGTTGCCCGTAGCCACTACATATATAAAAATCACACATTTTTATATTTTGATGTTTTTAAAATAAAAATCATATTTTTATTTATTCACTTTCAATTTAAAAATCATATTTTTATCATCGCTTCATACATTTAAAAATCGAATTTTCACTCCGCTATTCAATATATAAAAATGGAATTTTTTACTTTGCTATTCAATATGTAAAAATCGAATTTTTATACCGCTACAATATAGATAAAAAATATAATTTCACATCGATGTTCATATAGTAAAGATCATATTTTTATCACGCTATTCTTCATATAAAGATTCCTCCTTTTCAAAAATAAAGTTTTCGCCTTTTCAAAAATAAAGTTTTCGCCTTTTCAAATATAAAGATTTCGCCTTTTCCAAAATAAAGATTTCGCCTTTTCAAAAATAAAGATTTCGCCTTTTCAAATATAAAGTTTTCGCCTTTTCAAAAATAAAGTTTTCGCCTTTTCAAAAATAAAGTTTTCGCCTTTTCAAAAATAAAGTTTTCGCCTTTTCAAAAATAAAGTTTATATTTCTCCCGAAGTAAAAATCATATTTTTACTTCACTACTCATATCAAAATATCGTCTTTTCATATAAAAAAAAAATATCGTCTTTTCATATTTTTATACATCATTATTCTTTTATAACACAATACTAATTTTATTTAAAAAAACTGATTTTGTTTTGTTTTATAAACTGATTTTATTTTATTAACTGTGTATAAGTAAAACAAAATAAAATAAAATAAAATAAAAAAACTAAACCTTCCACTGTTGAAATAAGTCTGGAACCCCAACTGTGCTCGACTTGAGATTGCCGACGTCGCACTTCGCCAAGGAGGTCGGAATCCCATCGGCCAGCACCATGAGATGCTCCTCCACGTCGCCTTTCAACGCCATGAGTGGAAGCTCGATTGGGTTTGGGTTCATGCGGTTTTGGGGAAGCGTCGATCTAGGTTGCGAGAGGAGGGAGAGAGAGAAGCGACGGGGAGCTGGGGATGGAGGCTCGGGGTGGCGCGGTGGTGGAGCACCAGCCGGAGGACACGACGATGGACTCAGGGAGGGGCGCGATCGATTCTTTCCCTCATTTTTTTTATTCACTTCAGATCTGAATTGAAGAACGATGAGCGGGATGGGTTTTGACCGGGTAGAGGGAGAAAAGTCTTGGCCCATTTTTAATTTAATTATTTTATTAAATCCAAAAAGTTACTTTTTCAAACGAACTCTAAACAAGGCCCAATGACTGTCACCCCTAGCTAATAACCCCCATTCTGAACACAATGGGATATGTATCGTGAGTCAGTTTGGCTGTTACGATCAGTTTTCGTTTAAATTAACATTTAAATCATTATATTGAATTTTAAACGTACATTTTAATTTACCAGGGCCACATACTAACTCTAAAAATTCCAGAAAAATATTTTCTAGCTTCGTATTGACGATACAGTCCTAATGAATCTAATTTCATCGAATTCTGAGACCGTCTGAAAAATGGCCAATTTCCAGTCGATTAAAATCAACTAAAACTGGTCAAACGTGTTTTCCTTTGCCACGCTCACATATTGATTCAAAAAATTATGAAATTTGAAACCTAGCAATAACATTACGTCACGGATCCAACAAAAGTGGTTTCGTCGAAATCCGAGGTCGTTTGCAAAATTCCAATTTTTAAGGGCCTGAATCCCATAGCGACTATTCAGAATTTTCAACTGGACATATCTTTTGATTCCCGTTATAAAATTTCAATTTGTCGGATTCGTTGGAAAGATATTATCAATTAGATCCTATTATTTTTCGTTTCACTAAAATCCGGATTGTTTTGCACCCGGTATGTTCAATTGAAGTTTGAAATCGAATTATCGAACTACCGCGCCATTTTCAATTCTATTTATAATTAAATATAATTATTTATATTCTAACGACGACGTATATAATATATACGTTCGAATTATATTCAAAATAAATTTCTCGTCGATATTATTTAAAATAATCTATTTTAATCTTCAAACTTCGCTAAAATTGCAAAAATAAAAATTTTAAACTGGCCCAGATTTTCGGGTTGTTACAGTGTTCCTATGGACTTAACCCTCCCATTTTGGCTTAACTGTGTTAAGTTGGTTAAGTGTTATTAATAAATTCCAGTTAACTTAACCCTCCTACTTATCATGTTACTCTGGTTAAGTGTTGCCTCCTGGTGTTAACTTAACCTGACCATCTGTTTAACTAACCTGCTACAGCGGTTAAGTATTTCTAACTTACTTAACCTAACCCACTTGTCAAATCAACTTGTTATCATGGTTAAGAGTTCAAATTTTGCTTAACCTCAATCACTTGTCCAACTAACATGTTTCCATGGTTAAGTGTTCTAATTAACTTAACCTCAGTCACTTGTCTAACTAACATGTTTTTTTTTGGTTAAGTATTCTAATTAACTTAACCTCAGTCACTAGTCCAGTTAATCATGTTATAATGGTTAAACATTTGCTTAACCTTAGCCACTCACCTAGTCAAAATATTAAATTGGTTAAGTGTCCAGATTAAACTCAACCCCACCCATCATTTTAGTTAACATGTTGAATTTGGTTAAGTATTAATTTAATTGACTTAACCCTCTCAATCCTGAATTAGCCTTAATTTATTAATTAAAGCACCAACCACTCACATTAGACAGGTATTGTTGTGGCTGCCTGTATGCCGGTTGGTTCCGGGCAGTCTTACGCCACAACTCAGTCTAACCTCGGGTCTTTATTGGGCTCAATTGCCTTAACCTCTCACATTGGATAGGTATTGTTGTGACAACTGGACAGCCGGGCGGGTCCGGGCAGGTTTACGTCACAACTCAATCCAACCTCGGGTTAAGCATAATCGTGTTTTTCTAATTTACATTTTATTTATGTAAATTATTCAAATTCAAATTACTGCCACATTTATTCTCAATAAATCTCATTAATTTAGGTATATAATTAATGCCATTTATGCCATCAATCACTTATGTGATTAATGACTAATTTATGGCAGTCTTCCTAAAATAACCATTTTTAACCCAACGTTACCACGTCTAACATTAGGCTAACCAACTTAGCCTAATTTACGTTCGCATGGTTTTTTGGTATACATATAAGGCTAAAAGCTTAGCCTAATTTATGTACACAAATTGGCATAAATTAGCATAAACATGACATGGTATAATTTTGGCATTGATGACATAATAAATACGAACATAACAAATTGGCATAAATTAGCATAAACATGACATGGTATAATTTTGGCATTGATGACGTAATAAATATGAACATAATGGGGTGAACTTGCAAAATAGCCGTCATGAACATTACAGGGGTGAACTTGCAAAATGACTAATATGAACATTAAAATCTAATATGTGTGAACTTGCAATTATAAGCCAATTCAACATATATGTGTATTTTTAACATAGGCTATTTTAACGACATACATGAGAATTAGCAATATGAACTAATCCATATAAATATGTTAATTTGCAACGTAGACAAATCAACATACATATATTTGAGTTAGCGACATAGGCTAAATAACATACACATGTGTTACTTGGTAACATGGATTCAACATACTTGCAAATTAATCACAACATATGATAAGTGTGAACTTGAGATATGGCATATGTTTCGCATAAACATAAACATATAGATTTTGACAATTGGTCGCATGACTTTACAACATAAACTTGCATAATAGATTATACAATCCTCATAAGATGTCACAAATCCAAGTCCATACTTATACAAATAAACTTATCAAATAATTTCCAATTCAACCTAATAATAGAATCAAATCACTGGCATAGATTAATATTATTCAACCTAACAAACATCATACTTAATAATTCCCAATTCAACATGATAATAGAATTAAATCACAAACGTATATTATTAACATAACGAGCATCGTACTATTATCATTTCATTGCAAAACATGATATTCATCTTATTTCGCATTCCACAAATGTAGCTAAACTTACAAAGTAAGACGGTCTTGTTTTTCTGAGTTCTGAGGTTCTGAATTTGCAAAGCTTTCCTTTGGGAAGACGTTGCTTTGATCTTAATTTGTTGTAGCTTTAATCTTTAATTTGATTTTAGCTTTGTTGTTCGTCTCTTTCAAGTGGAGGCTCTCTCTATTTCTCACCCAACAGCATGGCGGCTTTAGTTCTTATTTTCATGTGAATATTTAGTTGGAGACCTAGGGTCTTTTTTTAGAGTTGCAAGTTAATTTGATCCATCGATGAAGCTAGGTTAAACCAGAGCCGTCCGTTCTAAAGAGAAGCCAATTATGTTCACAATTACTTTCTTAATAAACATTTACCATTATTTGTCAATCCATATAAATACGTACATATTAGATACATCTCCCCTTTACACATTTATTATTATTTTTGCATGCACATTAGATACATCTCCCCTTTACACGTTTATTATTATTTTTGCATGCACATTAGATACATCTCCCCTTTACACATTTATTATTATTTTTCATGCACATTAGATACATCTCCCCTTTACACGTTTATTATTATTTTTGCATGCACATTAGATAGATCTCCCCTTTACACTTTTATTATTATTTTTGCATTAGCAACTTTAGTGTTAACAGAAATACGGGGTGTTACATTCTCCCCTCCTTAAAGGATTTCGTCCCCGAAATCTTCAAGTCTAGGAGAACATGTATCCAACCATCCAAATGTCCATCTACTCAACCATCAAACACGAGCGTCCACTGTCCTTAAAAGACTTCTAATGCTTCATGATCATATGCAAGGTGTTTGTATATGTCCTTATCTAATGTAAAATCAGGCGGTCTACCGATTCAGTTGACCTCCTTAATGCAAATTATGTAAGTGTCATGAATCCATTATGTATGCAATCTTTCTTCCTATTCGCAATTCTACATGAGTGCGCAATCACTCATATAAATGCAACATTCATATGACAACATATCAAATTTCAATACATAAACAGATGCATATTTGTAAATGCAATATGAAAGTAACTGAGTCGTTTTAGTGCATATGATATGTATATGCATCCACGAGCAACCACTTGCAATCATCAACCATAACATGTTTCAAATACATGTTTTCATCCAAAAGGATTTCTACCTAAGGATCGAAGATACGACCTAGAGGATATACCTTAAAAGCTAGGAACAAGTATACCCAACACTCCAAGAAAAGAGATTAAGGGTATATCCTTAATGAAAGAGTAGTACGCGTGTTCTTATCTTCAACTCCCCTATATCGCGCCTTTTTGGGCTTTACTCCCCTGTACCCTAACTAATTTAAATTCACGATTGCGAAGTTTCTTGACCTTAATTATATGCCCTATTATACCATAGAAAAGCTACTTCTTACTGTCTTAGGTTTTATAATTCCTTCCACCTTCCCGAGCTAAGTCCATATCCATGGATCCTTCATCCTTGGGTTGTGCTCCTTAACAAAACTCCTCATCCTCTTCCTTGTGTAATCATGCTGGCAATCTCTGGAAACTGCTTCCATCGTACAGAAAACCCTTCAAAGCTTGAAAGAAAACTTGCTGCATGTGAAACTATTATGGCTACAGATGGAAGTCGGGCAGTACTTCGCCCTTCGATGAGGTTATCTCCCAGAAAGCCAGGAGCCCCCAGAGATTCAAGAAAGAAGGAAATAAGGACTGAAACAGAGAATCAAAAGATAGTGCATATAGCTTTGGGGAATATGCCAAAAACTTTTCTTTTTGAAAATGATTCTTTTAAAACTGTCTTGAAAGTAATTTTTCAAATCTTTTATCTGATCCGGTAACCTTCAGCTCTGATACCACGTGTAACACCCCACATCCGTTAGTGTCACTCACAAAGGGAATGCACTAAGTTTTGTGGAGCATTTAAGGTAAAATATGCAGATAAATTACAAGACAGGCAAATTTAAAACAGCAGGAAAATAAAACTTTACTTTATTGATAAATAGTTTGTACAACAATTGTTTCCAATGTCAGAGTATCATCTGTCTTACAAAGTAAAGATGCATAAAAATACATTTATATTCCCCAATGTAGCATAAGCCAGCCATAGCAGCAGATAAAGAGAATCCAAAGCACTTTGTCAAAGAATCTTCGAGCTTGGGAACAAAGACGGTCTAATCTAACCTGAGCTATTCCCTCCCTGACTACCTGTGGGGAGGGGGAGAAATGGAAGAACAGAAGACGAAAGGAAAATAGGTCAGACATAAGTCTGGTAAGACTAGCTCTATTTCTTGTATGGAAATAATAAAAAGATCATGACTTGCATAAAGTGAGAACAGGACGAATGTCAGAATAATAGTCTAACTTAGAACTAGATAAGGTATCTTAAACCGAATATCCTTTCGTACCCCATTTTAAATCTCTATCTCTGAACCTACTAATTCTTATATCAACTGGCACCCCGTGATTGGGGTGAAGTGATCCCCTTTTGCTACCTGTCGAACGATGCCCTCTAGTCTAGGACACACTACCTAGAGTGGTATATGCTCATAGACTTTCCCCACGTATGTATCGCGAATCGTTATCACTTGTCTAGATGCACATGTCCTGTAATGTGCGGCCCGAGTTCCATGGCAGGGCTACTCTAGAAACACGGAACTCGGTCGGGGGCTTTCAGATATCTGCCGATGCAGATGCTAAGGTCTGTTTTTCTACCAGTGGTTATGGTCCCACGTGACCCCTCCCTCAACTAATGAAAGGCAATCCAAGAAAATCAAGCATGAGAACTGTACTTTTGCCACCTATGCCCTACTTTCTTATTGGCCAGCCTCACCCATAACTAGATAGCAAGTATATGGTCTGTTGGGAGTTCTCTGCCTTTCCGCATGCATACTACGATTGACTAAAGATGGTAGGTAGACGAAGAGTTGCTATCACAGGGCAAAAACTAGTCTCGCCGAATCACACTGGTCCATCCTAGTCTTTAGGTTGCCTCGTGTTGCAACCAAGGCATACTCTCGGTTCTTCTAACGCGGACCTTAACCTCTGTGAGCCTAGGAGGATCATCTGCCACCTCACAGAGGGATACCAAGAGTACCCTCACGTCCCCTCGAAGCCTCGGGCTTCGTAACCCAATTCGTTGGAGCCTTCTTTAAAATCATATGGACGTTCGCTCCTTCTCGTGTTATACTAAGAATTACTACTTAGTTTTCCAAACTAAGATTTACCACTTAGTTTCCTGAATCGTTGTTATCTTAACAAAAGTTTACTGCTTAGTTCTTTTCCTCGTCAAGTTGGATTGGTTAAGTGTCATTAGTCAGTTCAAGTTAACTTAACCCATCCATCTGTAATGTTAAACTAATTAAGTGTTATCAGTAATTCATGTTGACTTAACCCTACCACAAACCAGGCTATATTGGTTAAGTACTTCTTATTACTTAACCCTTCACATTCATCTTGTATTGGTTAAGTGTTCCTTTTAACTTAACCTCGCCCATCCGTTTAGCTAACATGTTTTAATGGTTAAGTGTTTCCCTTAGTTAACTTAACCCTAACCTCTATACATGTTCTAATGGTTAAGTATTACCCCTTCATGCTTTAACTTAACCTTGTTCATCTGTCATGCTATGATGGTTAAGTGTTCTAGTTTACTTAACCTCACCTTCTGGTCTAGTTAACGTGTTAAATTGGCTAAGTGTATTCTCAGTTACTTAACCCCTACAAGTCTTGTCTTGTTACCATGTTAAGTTGGTTAAGTGTTCCTATGGACTTAACCCTCCCATTCTGGTTTAACTGTGTTAAGTTGGTTAAGTGTTATTAATAAATTCCAGTTAACTTAACCCTCATACTTATCATGTTACTCTGGTTAAGTGTTGGCTCCTGGTGTTAACTTAACCTCACCATCTGTTTAACTAACCAGCTACAGCGGTTAAGTGTTTCTAACTTACTTAGCCTAACCCACTTGTCATATCAACTAGTTATCATGGTTAAGATTTCAAATTTTGCTTAACCTCAATCACTTGTCTAACTAACATGTTTCCATGGTTAAGTGTTCTAATTAACTTAACCTCAGTCACTTGTCTAACTAACATGTTTTTTTTATGGTTAAGTGTTCTAATTAACTTAAACTCAGTCACTAGTCCAGTTAATCATGTTATAATAGTTAAACATTTGCTTAACCTTAGCCACTCACCTAGTCAACATATTAAATTGGTTAAGTGTCCAGATTAAACTCAACCCCACCCATCATTTTAGTTAACATGTTGAATTTGGTTAAGTATTAATTTAATTGACTTAACCCTCTCAATCCTGACTTAGACTTAATTTATTAATTAAAGCACCAACCACTCACATTAGACAGGTATTGTTGTGGCTGCCTGTATGCCGGTTGGTTCCGGGCAGTCTTACGCCACAACTCAGTCTAACCTCGGGTCTTTATTGGGCTCAATTGCCTTAACCTCTCACATTGGATATGTATTGTTGTGACAACCGGACAGCCGGGCGGGTCCGGGCAGGTTTACGTCACAACTCAATCCAACCTCGGGTTAAGCATAATCGTGTTTTTCTAATTTACATTTTATTTATGTAAATTATTCAAATTCAAATTACTGCCATATTTATTCTCAATAAATCTCATTAATTTAGGTATATAATTAACTCCATTTATGCCATCAATCACTTATGTGATTAATGACTAATTTATGGCAGTCTTCCTAAAATTACCATTTTTAACCCAACGTTACCCCGTCTAACATTAGGCTAACCAACTTAGCCTAATTTACGTTCGCATGGTTTTTTGGTATACATATTAGGCTAAAAGCTTAGCCTAATTTATGTACACAAATTGGCATAAATTAGCATAAACATGACATGGTATAATTTTGGCAATGATGACATAATAAATATGAACATAAAAAATTGGCATAAATAAGCATAAACATGACATGATATAATTTTGGCATTGATGACGTAATAGATACGAACATAATGGGGTGAACTTGCAGAATAGCCATCATGAACATTACAGGGGTGAACTTGCAAAATGACTAATATGAACATTAAAATGTAAGAGGTGTGAACTTGCAATTATAAGCCAATTCAACATATATGTGTATTTTTAACATAAGCTATATTAACGACATACATGAGAATTAGCAATATGAATTAATCCATATACATATGTTAATTTGCAACGTAGACAAATCAACATACGTATATGTGAGTTAGCGACATAGGCTAATCAACATACACATGTGTTACTTGGTAACATGGATTCAACATACTTGCAAATTAATCACAACATATGATAAGTGTGAACTTGAGATATGGCATACGTTTCGCATAAACATAAACATATAGATTTTGACAATTGGTCGCATGACTTTACAACATAAACTTGCATAATAGATTATACAATCCTCATAAGATGTCACAAATCCAAGTCCATACTTATACAAATAAACTTATCAAATAATTTCCAAATCAACCTAATAATAGAATCAAATCACTGGCATAGATTAATATTATACAACATAACAAACATCATACTTAATAATTCCCAATTCAACATGATAATAGAATTAAATCACAAACGTATATTAATAACATAACGAGCATCGTACTATTATCATTTCATCGCAAAACATGATATTCATCTTATTTCGTATTCCACAAATGTAGCTAAACTTACAACGTAAGACGATCTTGTTTTTCTGAGTTCTTAGGTTCTGAATTTGCAAAGCTTTCCTTTGGGAAGATGTTGCTTTGATCTTAATTTGTTGTAGCTTTAATCTTTAATTTGATTTTAGCTTTGTTGTTCGTCTCTTTCAAGTGGAGGCTCTCTCTAGTTCTCACCCAACAACATGGCGGCTTTAGTTCTTATTTTCATGTCAATATTTAGTTGGAGACCTAGGGTCTTTTTATAGAGTTGCAAGTTAATTTGAGCCGTCGATGAAGCTAGGTTAAAGCAGAGCCGTCCGTTCTAAAGAGAAGCCAATTATGTTCACAATTACTTTCTTAATGAACATTTACCATTATTTGTCAATCCATATAAATACATATATATTAGATACATCTCCCCTTTACACATTTATTATTATTTTTGCATGCACATTAGATACATCTCCCCTTTACACGTTTATTATTATTTTTGCATGCACATTAGATACATCTCCCCTTTACACGTTTATTATTATTTTTGCATTAGCAACTTTAGTGTTAACCGAAATACGGGGTGTTACACGATAAGTCGACGATGAAGACGGTGGTCGAAGACCGGAGGTCTTCCCATCGTTTGGATAATTACTGATGATCTTGATTGGGTTGTACACCAAAGAGGAGGGAATCAGTTGGTGATCATCAAGACGTACTATAAGAACCCGGAAAATCTGAACCAGTTTAAAAATTTTAAATTGGCTAAAATAGTGAATTTTAAATATTTAAAATGAGTATTTTAAATAATAGTGATTAAAAATAGGTTTGAATCGAAGTTAGAATAAAAAAATATATTTTAATTATAAAACAAGGCCTGGATGACCCTGTAGTTTGAAAATTTGAATTCAAACTTTGGCTGAATGTGTAGGATGCAAAATAAATCGGTTTTTGCGAAACAAGAAATATTTAAATATGTTGGGAAGTATCTTTCTAACGAATCTGAAAAATCGAGATTTCATAGCAGATTTAAAAAGTTATGGCCAAATGAATTTTTAGAAAGGTCGCTGTGGAATTTATATACATTTTAATATATATATCGCCCTTGAAAATAGACATTTTGCATACGACCTCGGAATTCAACGAAACCACTTTTGTTGGATCCGGGATGTCAGATTATTGCTAGGTTTCAAATTTCATAATTTTTGAAGTTAGCATGTGAGCGTGGCAAAGGAAAATGTGTTTTGGTCATTGACTGTTAAATTGGATCGACCAAAAATGGACCATTTTACAAACGGTCTCAAAATTCGACAAAACTAGTTTTGTTGGGACCGTATCGTCAAAACATAGCTAGATTTATTTTTCTGGAATTTTTCGAGTTAGTATGTGGACCCGGCAAATTGAAATGTACGTTCAAATTAAATATTGAATGTTTTATATTTTAATTTGAATGAAAATTGACTGAAACATTCGAATGGGCCTTCGAAACATATCCCATTGTGTTCGGAATGGGGGTAAAACGCTAGGGGCGACAGTCATTGGGTTTGGCTCGGGGTTCGTGTGTGAAAGGGGTATTTTTGAAATTTTAAAAATATATAAATTAATAAAAAACCCTCATTGGTCACCCTACTTTCTCTCTCCCCGTAAATCCACTGAAACGATCGGTGGAAACCCTTCTTCCCATCTCTCCTCTGTTTCTCTCAAACGACGCACCAAACCCTATAGCTCCTTTGGAGAATTTTGAAGGCCTTTCCATGAGCTTCAAATCCGTATAAGAATCAACACCTCTCGTTCAGTCATTGTCGAGAATCGGGCCTGGGAAGCGGCGCCGCATCGCCTCGTTTTGCGTGCCCATATACACCTCGAGCAGGACAAGATTGGTAGCGCCGGGAAGCCGTCTCGGAGCTCTACGCCGCTGCTAAGCCTGATTTTCCTCGAGGTTCACGGATTAGGAGAAATCTTCAAACCTAGTTTTGAAGATTTGAAAAGGAGGTACGGCTGAAATTAATTAAACTATATTATAGCACTTCTAAGCGCTGTGATTTTTGATTTCACTTTAAAAATAATATCTTTTTCGTTTCTTGTCGAAATCCAGTGAAACAAGAGACGCCGGGACCGTGAGGACGTCTTCTACATTTTAGAAGAGACCGCATATTTTTCTGAGCCTTCTGCAATTTTTGGTGGAGTGGAACGCAAGGTGAGATATCTAATTTATAAACGATATGGAAAAACAACGATATATAAATTATATAGTAGATGTATGAGTTATATAAGCGTTGTACATCTCATGTATAAGCGTTGTATAAGTTGTATGGTCGATGTATAAGTTATATATGCGTTGTAAAAATTATATATGCAATGAAATGATATTGAATTTTATTGAAGTGAATTGAAATATATTTATATACGAATATATATATATATATATATATATATATATATATATATATACTTCCCTCGTCCACGGACCATGGACGATATTTATTGGTTGTGTTGTGGTTTGGATTATTTGGTTGATGTGAAATTTGGTGAATGATGTGAATCATTGATTGTGGTTGAAAAATACCCATTTGTGGTTGAAAACAAAAATAGAATAGTTTGTGGAAATGAAAATAAAACATGCCGCCTGCGTGCGAACTAGATGCATGAATCCCGATTGTCAAAAACCGCAAGGTTTTAAGGTAGAGCGAGGAGCCGTACATCGATACGGTCCTGGTTTTAACTACCCTGCCGTTATGCTCCCGAAATTTCATGAAATATTCATGTGTTTGATTTATTTTCAATTGCTGAAAATATATTCATTTGTTGAGTGGAAATTCAACTATATAAAATAATCATGTTTTGAAATAAATTGTTTTGTATTAAAAATCACATCTTTATCACCTGTTTGAACTATATAAAATAATCGTGTTTTGAAATAAATTGTTTTGTATTAAAAATCACATCTTTATCACCTGTTTGAACTATATAAAATAATCGGGTTTTGAAATAAAATGATTTACAATAATAATCACATTTTTACTATATACATGAACTGTTGAAAATGGTGATGTGTAGAAATAAACCTCTGTTTGAAAAAAATATCATTTTTATCGATAGTGGGAAGTGAAAATGGTTTTGAAATCAAAGAAGGAAATATATAGAAATATATATAATTATATATATCGAATAATGAAGCTGTAGTTCGTATTTTGAAACCGTGATTTCAAATGATCAGTGTGGGAGATCCGACCATCGGATTTTCCTGAAACTGCAACCGTTGGGTTCGCCTTGGAAATATCTTTCCAATGGCACCAACTTTGTGAAGATCCAACGGTTGGATTGTTTGGAATGTTTAATTCAAATCTAAAGAAAAACAGCGCCAAAATCGATTATAATTACATATATATATATATATATATATATATATATAATTATAATTAAAATAAATCGAATAACGATGCTGCAGTTCGATATTTGAAATTGAAACTTCAAATGAATATTGCGGGAGATCCGACCGTCGGATTTCCCCAAAACTAAAACCGTTAGATTCGTTTTGAAAAGATCTTTCTAATGATATAAAATTTGTGAAGATCCAACGGTTAGATTTTCAGATATGTGTAAATTAAATCTGAAGAAAAACAGCGCCACGGCCGCGTTATGGCCTGAAGCGTCGTTTGAATGAATTGGCTAGTTTTAAATAAATAAAAGTAGCGATAAATTGTGATAAAATATTATAAACGATATGGAATGGAAAATAAACCGGATTTACCCGGTTTGTTAGATATTTGATGGCTGAATGTGTTTGGCGTGAAAATTACAATTAATGAACTGAATTAACAATGTCGAATAATTTAACCATTGAAGTGAATTAATTTGAAAATCTAAATATACGAGAATTATTTGAAAAAGCCGAGTTAATTCTCATTTCAAATAATTTGTCGACGATTGAAAGTCGAAGATGTGAAGACGGTGCAAGACCGATGATCTTCACGTCGAATGGAAGGGTGCTACTGATACTTATGATGGGAGTACCTAACTTGAAGGGGCTGAAGTAGTAGCCGTCCGGACGTACTTGTTGATCGTACGGATATGCGAGGTATTGAGTGCCTCCGGTTTCGTTCAGACCCAGAATGGACTAATAGATGGACTGTGTGTCTGACATTGGACTTCATTCTGTGTGATTGATATACGTCAGTTGCATGGCGTGAATTGCCTGTGTGGCATGCTGAGATGCAGTGATCAAATCTTTTGTTGAAAAGCAGAGCTTTGTGGTGGATGATCAAAGCATGGCCTGTGTGGCAAAGCTTTGTGTTTATCGTTGTTTCACAAGCCTCACACCCCGATATGGACCAGAAACGGGAGAGGACATCAGGGAGGACATGCGTTTCCTTCTAGCTAGGGTGGTGTCAGTGACCTACCAGCCCTGACATTTATATTACTTTCACCTGTGTGGTTGTTGCTGTTGCGAGGCGCCTCGGTTATATCAGTCGATTCGGGACCGATGGAGTCATTCGTTGGCTCGTTTTCGCCCCATAGGGCGGGGGAGCGCAGTGTTCAGGCATTTTAATCCACATCGGTGGACTGGCCCTGACGATCCAAGGCTTGACAAAGTACTTGCCTGAGACATGGTAGGCTAGATTGTCTCGAATCGGTGAGGACGATCCCTTGCCTCGTTTCATGACGGAAATCCAATTTCCAAATACGACATCGTGCGGTTTTGATTGTATATATATATGGCGACATGACATATAGTACCCATGCCGTTTATGATTGATAGTTATGATTCAAATTGTTTTTGAAACATATAAACACTAGCAATAATATCAAATGATTTGTTTTGATCGTATCAAGCATATTTTGGCCATTATAAGGTAAAACTCTATCCTCCGGTTTGTGTTGCATTGTGTGATGGGACCTGAGTCTTATAATGACTTCATTTTTATAAAAAGCATAGCGATGTTTAAAAGAATAACTTGTGTTAAGCACTGGCAATCACTGGAGAAAACCCGTTCCGCGAAAGTGGCGTGGTCCTATGATTTGCCATATTGCAAAATATGTTAAGTAGATTTCTCATACCAGTCCCATGACTGACTCGTAGTTTGTTTCACTTGCAAACTCGGGTGCCCCTTTTTCTACACGGGAAGCCTTGTATTCAGGTTTAGCAGGCTCTTTCTGGATAGCTGGAGCTGAAGATGGATTCTATCATTTATCTCTTTTTATGTTGTTCAGCTCCTAGTGTACATATCATGTTGTATTCCGCTGTAGACATTTTTGTATAGCTGAACTGTATTTGTGCTAAGTATGATCCTGTATACTGTGTAACTCTGATGTTTATTATATCCAGTATATTCTGTTGTACATTATCTGATGTATTTATTTTTTTTCTGTTCTGTTGTTTTTTGTTTATATGTTATATTCCCAAAGATTACCCTTATCGCCGTGTCATGGGGTTTGGGTCGTCACACGTACGTGGAGATTGATGGATATGCAAGGTACATGGTGCCTCCGGTTTCGTTCAGACCCAGAACGGACTTGTAAATGGATGTGTATCTGACATCGGATTTCATTCTGTGTGATTGATAACAGTTGCATAGCGTGAATTGCCTATGTGTCATGCTAAGATGCAAATGATCAAGGCTTCTGTTGAAAAGCAGAGTCTTGTGGTTGATGATCAAAGCACGGCCTTTGTGGTGTAGCTTTGTGTAGCATTAATTCGCGAGCCTCACACCCCGGTTGTGAACCAGAAACGGGAGAGGACATCAGGGAGGGCATGCGTTCCTTCTAGCTATGGTGGTGTCGGTGACCTACCAGCCCTGACATTTATATTATTTTCACCTGTGTGGTTGTTGCTGTTGCGAGGCACCTCGGTTAGATCGGACGATCCGGGTCCGATGGAGTCAATCTTTGGCTCATTTACGCCCCAAAGGGCGGGGAAACGCATGTTTAGGATTTAAGTTTAATCCACATCGGTGGACTGGCCCTGACGATCCAAGGGGCAGTTGTAGTCGTTCCTGAGGGGCGGGCTAGAGCGTCTCGAATCGGTAGAGGACGATCCCTTGCCTCGGTTCACAGATGGAAATCCAACTTCCAAATACGACATTTTTTGGTTTTGATTGTAAACGTATATATGGCGACATGATATATGGTACCCATGCCGTCTATGATTGATACTTATGATTGAAATTGTTTTGACACTATACACTTACAGTATTAATAAAAGATGAGATTTAGCGTATCAAGCATTCTTTGGTTATTATAAGGTAAAACCCTATCCCCCGGCTTGTGTGGCATTGTGTGATAGGACCTGGGTCTTATAATAGCTTCATTGTTCTTTACTTAGCATTGCGCTGTTGGTTTATGCACTAGAATTCTTGGGAGGAAACCCGTTCCGTGTTATACGGCGTGGTCCCTTGAATTACCTAACTTTAAAATAAAGATTAATAACTGTTTTAGTTCTCACACCAGTCACATGACTGACCTGGAGTTTATTGTTTTAACCTAAACTCTTGGTGCCCCTATTTCAACACGGGCAGCTAGTAGTTTTGGTTTTGCAGATTTATATTCACAGGATCCTGGTATACAGCTGGAATGATATTCTGAAAGCTTTGTATCCGTATATCTCCTTCAGTTGTGTTTTGTATTATTTTCCGCTACTGTGTAATGTATTGTAATCTCTGATATTTATTGAATGTATTTTATTTATTCATACTCTGTATATTCTTGTATCCTGTTGGAATTGTTGTAATAAACAATGAATTGTTCTTCTGTTTGTGTTCTGATTCGTCTTGTCCTTGAAACAATCAAGGGTTTCGAACGGTCTTAGTCGGTTTAGCTATCGATTCGGATCGAGCGAAATTCCTTGTTGTTACATGTGGTATCAGAACTTTGGTTTACAGAGCTCGAGAACAAGACACATTAGAACCATACGAAAGAATTCATCAGAGATTGGATTAGTAATATCCAATGAGAAAGACTCGTTAGAGATGGGAATAGTAGTATCCTAGAGCGAGTGTGAAGAGTATACTTTTAATATGAAAACAAGTTTGTTTTGAAAATTTTAAATCAATTATTCGTATTTGAATACTTTATTTGTACTGAATTTGGACAATCAAGTATATAGAGATTTTAGTATACGTCTGATCCACGTGTATTGAAGCCTAAAATATATTCGATAGATATAGAATCACACTCTAGTCGCTCGGACATGATTCTGATGATTGACACGTCATCATTAGAATTTATTTTCGTGTTTCGAAAGTGGGACTTCTATATGATTCCAATTGACTGGTGTGAGAACCAAAATTAAATAGGTTTTATTGTTGTGATTTGGCATAAAAAATGTGATTTTTTGACTATACATCAAAATTATGAATTTGAAATGATAATTCACTAATTGATTGCTGGTTGTGTTGTTTGATTATTGTTTGAATAATTAAATGTTGAACCTTTAGCCAAATTGAACCAAATATTGAACTATGTTGAAAATTGTTTGAAATTGCATACATGTCCATGTACTTACATTGAACAGGTCATAGCAAGGAGGCTAGAGAAGAGGAATAAAATTGTTTGCCCGACATATAGGTACATGTTTGTTGTATTTCTTGGGTTTTGGATGATTTTATGAGCCGATTGGCTTTTTCTTTTTCTTTTGGATTGAAGAAGGCCATGGGAGGCTATATGAAATATCCCGAAGTCCCTGGTGCAGGGGAGGTTATGGCGAAATTTTTTGGAAATTTAGGGTGTTAGCCAAATTTTTGAAAAATTTGAAAAATTCTTAGAAACTGAAAATTTGAAGAACTTAAGCCATAATGGAAATATTGAAACTTGAGTTGATTTGTAAAACAACTTTCAGCTTCGTTCCTTTTCGGGGACGAAAAGTTTTAAGTAGGGGAGATTGTAACAACCCTGAAATTCTGAGTCAATTTAAAAATTTTATTTTGGCAATTTTGATGAATTTTGAAAATTTAAAATGATTTATTTTAAATAATAATGATGAAAAATTTATTCTTAATAGAATTCGAACGTATATATTTATATAGATCGTCGTTAGAATATAAATATTTATTTTAAATTATAAAAGGAATTGAAAATGGCGTGGTAGTTCGATAATTCAATTTCAAACTTCAAATGAATGTACAGGATTCAAAATAAACCGGATTTTAGCGAAACCAAAAATAATAGAATCTATTTGAGAATATATTTCCAACGAATCTGAAAAATCAAAATTTCATAGCGGGAATCAAAAGATATGTCCAATTGAAAATTCAGAATAGTCGTTATGGAATTCTGGCCCTTAAAAATGGAAATTTTGCAAACGACCTCGGATTTCGACGAAATCACTTTTGTTGGATCCGTGATGTCAAGTTATTGTTAGATTCCAAAATTCATAATTTTTCGAATCACTATGTGAGCGTGGCAAAGGAAAACGCGTTTGGCCAGTTTCAGTTGATTATAATCCACCGGAAAATGACCATTCTTCAAACGGTCGCAGAACTTGACGAAATTAGTTTTGTTAGGACCATATCATCAATGCGAAGCTAGAAAATATTTTTCTGGAATTTTTCGAGTTAGTATGTGACCCCAGTAAATTGAAATGTACATTTAAAATAGAATATATATATTTAAATTTTGATTTTAATGAAAACTAATCGAAACGATCAAATTAGCCTACGATACATATCTCATTGTGTTCAGAATGGGGGTAAATAGCTGGGGACAACAGTCGTTGGGTTGGATTCTGAGTTCTATGTGTTAAACAAGAATTTCATGAATTAAATATTATTTAAATTATATTATATAAATATACACCCCCCCTTATTTTCCTAAACCTAAATAAGATAAAACCCGCCCCCGTATTCCCAAACCTTGATTCCCTCGCTGCCGCTCCTCCACAGCCGCACACCGTCAGCTCTGACCGCCGCCCCACCTGACACCGCTTCCACCTCCTCCCTTCTCCCTCCGCCCGCCGAACTCGAGCAAAAACCGAACCCCAACCCGCCGCAGACCCTACCACTCCCCGGCTGACACAAGCAGGCCCCACCGCGCCACCCTCTTCCAGCGTTGCCACCCTTGAAGGTCGCCGCCTCTGTCTGGAGCCACCGCTCCTCCCTAGCGACACCCCCCCTTATGAACGCTGTAAGTGTTTATATTTCCTTATTTATAGTTTTCAATTTATAAAAACAATATATAATAGAAAAATAACTGATTTTTACTTTGTAAAATAACTGATTTTTACTTTGAAAAAGAATTGATTTTTAACTTTGAAAAAGAATTGATTTTTAACTTTGAAAAGAATTGATTTTTAACTTTGAAAAGAATTGATTTTTAAACTTTGTAAAGAATAGATTTTTAATTATATTTAGAAAGAATAAAAATATAATTTTTACATTATAGAAAGTTTAAAAATATGTTTTTTATATAATGTAGATAATAAAAATATATTTTTTATATAAGCATGAAGTTGAAAATGTAATTTTTATTACATGTGAAGAATAAAAATATGATTTTTACATTATAGAAAGATTAAAAATATGATTTTTAATGTATAGGACATCATATTAAGAATGTGATTTTAATATGAACAGCGTGGTAAGGACTAGATTGGAATTGCAAACAAATCCAAACAGTTCAGAAGTTTAGAAGAAAGAATGGCGGAGTGGATCCCCAAGGTGAGAACTCCTCACCTTTTATTTATTTTCTAGTTGTAATATATACTACGATGCAGACGGTGTTTAGTAGCACCCGACACCCGTCGTCCACAGACCAAGGATGACTTGTTTGATTGATGTGTTTTGAAAATTGATTGTGTGATGGAATAGATATTTTATAGTTAAAAATATAATTTTTAACGTGTATATAAAATGAAATATATCTATAAACAAATCGAACGATTTGTCTATATACACACATTGGACTGATATTGATTGGGATGATAAATTTTACACATCGCCCAACTACACAAATAAATCTGTGTTTGTTGTTTGAAAATCCCACACGGGTATTGGGTTGAAATATGACATACACTAATCCCAATAATTAGTTGTATGTCGATCGATCGATTGATAGACTGTGTAAGCGTCAAATATTTATATTCAATGTTTATACAGTGTAGGATGCACTCTGGATGATGGATTGTTGTTTTCATTGTTGCTATACACATTTGTTGTGTGAAAATCCATATAATCACATTATATGGTAAATGACTGTGTCTGATTCCAGTTCAGAATTATTGAATATTTTAAAATAATATTTAGTGAATATTAAAATGTCAAGCCGTGTTAAGTAGTTAAACGCCATTTTAACACGAACGTGATATTTGTCGATTTTATTCGGTTTATAATGAATATCGAAAATGATTCCAAAATCTGATAAATTGAAATGATTTGAAACTCGAATTAAATTGAAATGAATCGTAATTCAAATTAAATTGAAAAGATTTGAAATTCGAATTAAATTGAAATGAATCGAAATTCAAATTAAATTGAAAAGATTTGAAATTCGAATTAAATTGAAATGAATCGAAATTCGAATTGAATTGAAATTCGAATTAAATAGAATTGAATCGAAATTCAAATTAAATTGAATAGAGTTGAAATTCGAATTAAATTGAAATCGATTTGAAATGAATTTAAAACAATTTATAAAATACGTTTTAAAAGGAAATCGACGAAATATATATTATATATATTATATATAATATAATGGCCTGAATAGAACGCGCCGCGCTGTGGCAGTTCGCGAATTTCGACCATTGACATCAAATGAACATTACGGGAGATCCGACCGTCGGATTCTCCTAAAACCGGAACCATTAGGTTCGTATCGAAAAGTGCTTTCTAACGAATATTAGAAATTAGAAATCTAATGTTTGGATTTGGAATTATGTCCAAATCAAATTTAGAAAAGGTCGTTGTAAGTGCAGTTCGATGGCCGTTGATGGAAATCGACTTTACGGGCCTTGATAAAATTATTAAAATTATTAATAATTAATGTAAAATCATAAGAAATGATTTGAAAATAATTGGGATGAAAAACTCCATATTTGAAAAGATAAAAATATATTTTTATCGAAATGAACTAGTTCTGAAATAGAATAATAATTCAATTATTGTGAAAAATAAATAGATTGGATCTGAAATGGTTTTGAAAATAACCAGTATTTCCAATATATAAATTGGAAATGGATTTGAATTGAAATTGTCTTCGGAATATTTCGATGAGGGATTTTGTGATTATACAGATATTGTTATGGAAATTTGAAAGATATATTTATATCGTTATTTCCAATACGGTATTTGTTGGTCATAGAATTTGATATTGAATACAAGATGATATATTTTCTATTCAGAGCCTGGTATTTAATATCAAATGGGATTTGGGTTTGTCGTGAATGATGTCTTCATTAACACTGTTCTTAAACCCAGTTGAGAAAAAGATTAAATCTTTTTATTTCGATTTGGTGAAGTGTATTAATTAAATGATATTTAATTGGAATTGAATTGAATTGATTTGATTTTTGGGTTTATCGTGAACTGTGTTTTAAACAACATTTGTTCTTTAACCCGATAATTAATGAAATGTGATTTGCGTTGCCGTGAATGGTATCTTTACTAATACTGTTCTTAGACCAACGGATTTAAGAAATTCAGAAACTAACTGGAGACTAGTTAAGATGAATGGTTTCCTGGGTATTGTTCTGATGTTGGTTTCGGCCTTTTGGGTTATTACTTAGGGAATTGTTCACTTGTTAATTTATGGTTAAAGGCTGGTGGAAATGAAATGCGATTTTGGGTTTATCGTGAACAGTTTTTTAAATGACATTTGTTCTTTAACCCAATTAAAGATTAAAACTAAGTGGAGTTTTAATGAATCTTTAAATAGATTGAAAAGTGAATTTGATGATTAAAATTATCAAATTCAAGAAATGATCGAGAATGGAGTACCACCAGTTTTACTCCAGACGATAGTTAAATCTTTAATTAGATTTAAACGTGAAATGGTAATTCGATTTACCGATAACACCGGGGTGTTAGATATGAAGTATTACCAGTTTTACTTCATGGGATGAATAGGTTGGGGTTGGGAAATTTAATAATTGATTACTTCGCTAAGGTTCGTTAAACCCGACTAGTTTGGTAAACCATAATTTGGTTTGAATTGATATTCAAAAGAAGATTAAAGAATAAATTTAAATGATTTATCTTTGATAAAATTAATGGGAACCTTTCCCTAAGAATGTGAAATTTAGCAACTAACTGAAGATTAGTTAAGATGAATGGTTTCCTGGGTATTGATCTGATGTTGGTTTCGGCCTTCGGGGTTAATATTTGGGAAATTTTTCTCTTACTAATTTACGGTTAGTGACAGATGAATTGGAATGAGGCGTATGTTGTGTTTGTGTAACACTTGTTTATTATATACGCGAGTTATTTGGAAAGATTGGGTTTATCCCATTCTGAATAACTGATACGATGATAAGTCGACGATGAAGACAGTGGTCGAAGACCGGAGGTCTTCCCATCGTTTGGATAATTACCGATGATCTTGATTGGGCTGTACACCCAAGAGGAGGGAATCAGTTGGTGATCGTCCAGACGTATGTGGAGATTGATGGATATGCGAGGTACATGGTGCCTCCTGTTTCGTTCAGACCCAGAACGGACTTGTAAATGGATGTGTGTCTGACATTGAATTTCATTCTACGTGATTGATATCAGTTGCATAGCGTGAATTGCCTGTGTGGCATGCTAAGATGCAAATGATCAAGGCTTCTGTTGAAAAGCAGAGTCTTGTGGTTGATGATCAAAGCACGGCCTTTGTGGCGTAGCTTTGTGTAGCATTAATTCTCGAGCCTCACACCCCGGTTGTGAACCAGAAACGAGAGGGGACAACTGGGAGGGCATGAGTTTCCTTCTAGCTAGGGTGGTGTCAGTGACCTACGAACCCGGACATTTATATTATATTCACCTGTGTGGTTGTTGTTGTTGCGAGGCGCCTCGGTTAGATCGGACGATCCGGGTCTAATGGAGTCATTCGTTGGCTCATTTACGCCCCAAAGGGCGGGGAACCGCATGTTCAGGATTTAAGTTTAATCCACATTGGTGGACTGGCCCTGAGGATCCAAGGGGCAGTTGCGGCTGTTCCTGAGGGGCGGACTAGAGCGTCTCGAATCGGTAGAGGACGATCCCTTGCCTCGGTTCACATATGGAAATCCAACTTCCAAATACGACCTTTTGCGGTTTTGTTTGTAAACCTATATATGGCGACATGATATATGGTACCCATGCCGTCTATGATTGATACTTATGATTGAAAGATGAGATTTAGCGTATCAAGCAATCTTTGGTTATTATAAGGTAAAACCCTATCCCCAGACTCGTGTTGCGTTGTGTGATGGGACCTGGGTCTTATAATAGCTTCACTGTTCTTTACTTAGCATTGCGCTATTGTTTTATGCACTGGTATTCTTGGGAGGAAACCCATTCCGTGTTATACGGCGTGGTCCCTTGATTTACCTAACTTAAAAATAAAGATTAATAACGGCTTTAGTTCTCACACCAGTCACATGACCGACCTGGAGTTTATTGTTTTAACTTAAACTCTGGGTGCCCCTATTTCGACATGGGCAGCTAGTAGTTTTAGTTTTGCAGATTTATATTCACAGGATCCTGGTATACAGCTGGAATGATATTCGAAAACTTTGTATCCGTATATCTCCTTCAGTTGTGTTTTGTTTTATTTTCCGCTGCTATGTAATGTATTGTAATCTCTGATATTTATTGAACGTATTTTATTTATTCATACTCTGTATATTCTTGTATCCTGATGGAATTGTTGTAATAAACAATGAATTGTTCTTCTATTTTATGTTCTGATTCTTCTTGTCCTCGAAACCGTCAGGGGTTTCGAACGGTCCTAGTCGGTTTAGTTATCGATTCGTATCGAGCGAAATTCCTTGCTGTTACAGTCACTAAGCAACCTGCTCAGTCTATATAAAAATATGAATATTCTACTAATATTATAAAACTTTTTCGTCTTATTCACACAAATTCCACTCCCAAAGTCGAAACGTGTTTTTAAAAACACTATTATTTAATGTTGAGTATATGTATTTGAAATAGTAGATTTTCAAACATGTGGCAGTGTTTTACCTGATTACTTGAGCACCAAGAAACATACTTATTCTATGCAAACATCAAAGTTTCACTTATATTTTGAAATTTCTTGATCTTACTGGCATGGATCCAGGGTCCAAACGGTAATATGCAAATGATGAGTGTTATAGATGCTTTAAAATGTAGAATAGCAAACATGCGGTGGTGTTTTACCTGATTACTTAGTTACTAAGCAACCTGCTCAGTCAATATGAAGATATGAATATTCTACTAATATTTGAAAACTTTTTCGTCTTATTCACACAAATTTTACTCCCAAAGTCGAAACGTGTTTTTAAAAACACTATTATTTAATGATGAGTATTATATGTATTTGAAATCGTAGAGTTTCAAACATGCGACATTGTTTTACCTTATTACTTGAGCACCAAGAAACCTACTTATTCGATGTAAACATCAAAGTTTCACGTATATTTTGAAACTTTCTTAATGTTATTGGCACGGATCCAGGGTGCAATCGGTAATATGCAAATGATGAGTGTTGTAGATGCTTTAAAATGTAGAATAGCAAACATATGGTAGTGTTTTACTTGATTACTTAGTCACTAAGCAACCTGCTCAGTCAATATGAAAATAGGAATATTCTACTAGTATTTGAGAAAAAAATCGTCTAATTCACACAAATTCTACTCCCGAAGTCGAAACGTGTTTTTAAAACAATATTATTTAATGATTAGTATTATATGCATTTGAAATGGTAGAGTTTCAAACATGCAGCAGTGTTTTACCTGATTACTTGAACACCAAGAAATCTACTTATTCGATGCAAACATCAAAGTTTCACCGATTTTTTGAAACTTTCTTGATCTTATTGGCATGGATTCAGGGTCCAAACGGTAATATGCAAATGATGAGTGTTATATATGCTTTAAAATGTAGAATAGCAAACATGCGGCTGTGTTTTTCTTGATTACTTAGTCACTAAGCAACCTGCTCAGTCAATATGAAAATATGAATATTCTACTAATATTTGAGAAAAAAATCGTCTTATTCACACAAATTCTACTCCCGAAGTCGAAACGTGTTTTTTAAAACACTATTATTTAATGATGAGTATTATATGCATTTGAAATGGTAGAGTTTCAAACATGCGGCAGTGTTTTACCTGATTACTTGAACACCAAGAAACCTACTTATTTGATGCAAACATCAAAGTTTCACTTATTTTTTGAAACTTTCTTGATCCTATTGGTGCGGATTCAGGGTCCAAACGGTAATATGCAAATGATGAGTGTTATATATGCTTTAAAATGTAGAATAGCAAACATGCGATAGTGTTTTACCTGATTACTTTGTCACTAATCAACCTGCTCAGACAATATGAAAATATGAATATTCTACTAATATTTGAAAACCTTTTCGTCTTATTCACACAAATTCTACTCCTAAAGTCGAAACGTTTTTTTTTTTAAAAACTATTATTTAATGATGAGTATTATATGTATTTGAAATGGTAGAGTTTCAAACATGCGGCGGTGTTTTACCTGATTACTTGAGCACTAAGAAACCTACTTATTCTATGCAAACATCAAAGTTTCACCTATATTTTGAAACTTTCTTGATCTTATTGGCGCGAATCCAGGGTCCAAACGGTAATATGCAAATGATGACTGTTATAGATGCTTTAAAATGTATAATAGCAAACTTGCGGTAGTGTTTTACCTGATTAGTTAGTCACTAAACAACCTGCTCAGTCAATATGAAAATATGAATATTCTATTAATATTTGAAAACTTTTTTGCCTTATTCACACAAATTCTATTCCCAAAGCCGAAACGTGTTTTTAAAAACACTATTATTTAATGATGAGTATTATTTATATTTGAAATCGTAGATTTTCAAACATGTGGCAGTGTTTTACCTGACTACTTGAGCGCCAAGAAACCTACTTATTCTATGCAAACATCAAAGTTTCACTTATATTTTGAAATTTCTTGATCTTATTGGCGCGGATCCAGGGTCCAAATGGTAATATGCAAATGATGAGTGTTATAGATGCTTTAAAATGTAGAATAGAAGACATGCGACAGTGTTTTACCTTATTACTTAGTCACTAAGCAAACTGCTCAGTCAATATGAAAATATTAATATTCTACTAATATTTGAAAACTTTTTCGTCTTATTCACACAAATTCTACTCCCAAAGTCGAAACGTGTTTTTAAAAACACTATTTTTTAATGATGAGTATTACATGTATTTGAAATGGTAGAGTTTCAAACATGCGACAGTGTTTTACCTGATTACTTGAGCACCAAGAAATCCACTTATTCTATGAAAACATCAAAGTTTCACTGATATTTTGAAACTTTCTTGATCTTATTGGCACGGATCTAGGGTCCAAACGGTAATATGCAAATGATGAGTGTTATAGATGCTTTAAAATGTAGAATAGCAAATATGCAGCAGTGATTACTTTGTAACAACCCGAAAATCTGGGCCAGTTTAAAAAAATTTTATTTGGCAATTTTGAATATTTAAAATGAATAATTTTAAATAATAACAGCAAAAATTTTATTTTGAATAGAATTGTAACAACCCGGAAATCTGGTCCAGCTTAAAATTTTTAAATTGGCGATTTTAGTGAATTTTGAATATTTAAAATGAATTATTTTAAATATTAATGACGAGAAATTTATTTTTGAATAGAATCGAACGAATATATTTATATAGATCATCGATAGAATATAATATGTATTTTAAATTATAAAAGGAATTGAAAATGGCGCGGTAGTTCGATAATTCAATTTCAAACTTCAAATAAATGTACAGGATTCAAAATAAACCGGAATTTAGCGAAACTAAAAATAATAGAATCTATTTGAGAATATCTTTCCAACGAATCTGAAAAATCAAAATTTCATAGCCGGAATCAAAATTTATGGCCAAATGAATTTTCAGAATAGTCGCTATGGAATTCTGGCCCTTAAAAATGGAAATTTTGCAAATGGCCTCGGATTTCGATGAAACCACTTTTGTTGGACCCGTGATGTCAAGTTATTGCTAGGTTTCAATTTTTATAATTTTTCGAATCAATATGTGAGCGTGGCAAAGGAAAACGTGTTTGACCAGTTTCAATTGATTTTAATCGACTGGAAATTGACCATTTTTCAAACGATCTCAGAATTCGACAAAACTAGTTTTGTTAGGACCGTATCTTCAATACGAAGTTAGAAAATATTTTTTTTTGGAATTTTTGGAGTTAGTACGTGAACCCAGTAAATTGAAATGCGCGTTCAAATTCAATATATAGAGTTATATGTTGATTTTGACGAAAACCGATCGTAACGATCGAATCATCTTACGATACATATCCCATTGTGTTCGGAATGAGGGTAATTAGCTATGGATGAAAGGCGGTGGGCCTCGTTTCGAGGTCGAAAATAAAAGTACGTTTTTGGAATTAAATAATTAAATAAAAAAAATAAAAATTGTCTTATCTCTCCTCAAACCCCCCCATTCATTTCTTCTTCAAATTGATATTAAATAAAAAAAAGGGAAAAGGGGGCGCACGATCGCCAGCAACGCCCCTTGGTGCCGCAACCCTCTCCAGCCTCGCCCCTCCCTGCCGCTTCTCTCCTCCCTCTTCTTCTCCTCCGCCCCGTTGAAACCGCCGCCCCCAAATCCAACCTGAAGCCGCGACGCACCTCCCTCCTGATCTCCACCGTGACCGACGCGCCGACCGCCTTCCCCATCTGATCCTCCCTCCTCTCGCAGTACCCTTCTTCTCCCCCCTTTCTACTGTAAAACGCGCCCACCTAGAAGAACCCCACCGCCATCGAAGCAGCGCTAAACTCCGGCCTCCCCAGCGCCGAACCCCCTCGTGCCTCTCTCCTCCGTGTCCCCCTCCAGTGATGCAAACAACCCCCTCTCTCCCTTTATCAACTGTAAGTATTTAATTGATTTATTTTGGTTTGTTTATTTAATTTTCTTTCCTGTTTTAAATATAATAATAAGTAAAAGTTTTGATTTTTATATAAGTGACGATATAAAAATATGATTTTTATATAATAGAAGGTATACAAATTCTATTTTTATATAAGTAGTGTATTGAAAATAGAATTTCTATATAACAGAGAATATAAAAATATTACCTTTATATATGTAGCGAAATAAAAATCTGATTTTTATTATATATAGTAAAGTAAAAATTTGATCTTTATATTAAAAGTAGTTATATAAAATATAATTTACATATCGAAAAGAGCGTTGTAAAAATATATATGAATTCGAAATAAAAATGGAATTTTTATTTATTGAAATGAAGAAATAAAAATATGATTTTTACTTGAACAACGTGAAAAGAAATGAGATAGAACTGCATAGGAAATTCAAGCGGATTCGGACGATTCAGCAGTTCAACAGCAAAGCACGGCGGAATGGAACCCTCTGTGAGAACTTCTCACCTTTAATTTTATTTTTCTAGTTAGAAATATATACTAGGATGCAGATGGTGTTTAGTAGCACCCGACACCATTGTCCATAGACCATGGACTTGTTTGTTTGGTTGTGTAGTTGGTTAGAATATTTGATTTGAATTTGATTGTTTGGTGAAAGGGAAATTGATTTGATTGATATGTGTATGGCGTGGGTCATCACTAGACCGGAGATAAGGCTAGGCCTTGTCCCGTTTCTAGTATCGTGCCGTTATGCCGTCGAAATTTTCTAAAATAAGTTAGAAAAATAAAAATATCATTTTGTTGTGTAAATGAACTGGAAAAAAATTCATGTGTTGAAATAAAATATTTTATTGTTAAAAATATAATTTTTAACGTGTGTGTGAATAAAATAAAATATTCATTTACAAACCAGACGGTTTGTTTATGTACACTGATTTGACTAATATTGATTGAGACGATAAATTTTACACATTGCCCAACTGCACACATCAAAATTTGTGTTTATTAATTTGAAACCCCACATGGGTATTGGGGTGATATTTGGCGTACACTAATCCCAATTATTTTGTTGAATGTCGATCAGTTGGTCGACAGACTGTGTAAGCGTTAATTATTTATATTTAATGCTTATACAGTTGTGTTGTGCACTTTGGATGATGGTTGATTATTTATCGTTGCTATTATATACATGTATTGTATGGAATCCATATAATTAACATTATATGGTAATTGTCTGTGCCTCATTCCATTTGAGAAGATAAAGAATATTATAAAATAAGATTCATTTGTTGGCAGTACTCATTTGTTGATATTAGTCAAGGGTTGAAAGAAATATAGATTCATGTGGTGAACAGAATAAATATTCATTTGTTGAATAGGATAAAGAAGTTTTGAAAAATATAAAGCCGTGTTGATTAGAGATGCGTTATTTTGACGCGAATGATATTTATATCGATTTTATTCATTTTATAATGAATATTGAAAAGTGATTTCAAAATTGAATAATTTGAAATGAAATTCGAATTAAATTAGATTAAAATTCAAATTTAATTGAATCAATGGGAAATGAATTCGAATCGAATAGAAAATGAATTCGATTCGAATTGAATAGAAAGTGAATTTGAATTCGAATTGAATAGAAAGTGAATTTGAATTCGAATTGAATAGAAATGAATTCAAATTGAATCAAATTGAAATCGAATTAAAAACGAATTGAAATCGTTTTGAATGAAATTTAAAACGAACTGAAATTGAATTGAAATCAATTTGAAATGAATTTGAATTTAATTGAATAAAAGGTAAATTCAAATTTGAAATTGAATTGAAACGAATTAGAATTTGAATTGAATTGAAACGAATTTGAATTTGAATTAAATAAAATTGAAATGAATTCGAATTGAATTGAAATCAAATTGATTTGAAATTGAAGATGAAGTTGAAATTATTTTTGAAACGAATTTAGAACTATTTATAAAATTCGTTTTAATTAGAAATCGACAAAATATATGTTATATATATAATATAACGGCCTGAATAGAACGCGCCGCGCTGCGGCAGTTCGAAAATTTCAACCATTGACTTCGTGCGGACATTGCGGGAGATCCGACCGTCGTTTTCTCCTAAAACCGGAACCGTTGGGTTTGTATCGAAAAGAGCTTTCTAACGAATATTAGAAGTTAGAAATCTAACGGTTGGATTTGGAGATATGTCCAAATCAAATTTGGAAAAGGTCGCTGTAAGTGCAGTTCGATGGCCGTTGATGGAAATTGACTGTATGGGCCTTGATAAAATTATTAAAAATATTAATAACTAATGTAAAATCATAAGAAATGATTTGGAAAGAATTGGGATGAAAAAACTCCACATTTGAAATGATAAAAATATAGTTTTATCGAAATGAACTAGTTTTGAACTGAAATTCTAATTCATTTATTTTTGAAATAAATAAATTGGATTTGAAATGGTTTTGAAAATAAGCATGATTTTCAATATATTGATTGGAAATGGATTTGAATCAAAATTGTCTTCGGAATATTTCGATGTGGGATTTTGTGATTATAAAGATATTGTTATGGAAATTAGAAAGATATATTTATATCGTTATTTCCAATACGTTATTTGTTGGTCGTAGAATTTGATATTAAATATAAGCCGATATATTTTCTATTCAGATCCTTGTATTTAATATCGAATGTGGTTTGGGTTTGTCGTGAATGGTGTCTTCATTAACCCTGTTCTTAAACCCAGTTGAGGAAAAGATTAAATCTTTTTATTTAGATTTAATGAAGTGTACCAATTAAATAATATTTAATTGGAATTGAATTGGAATTGATTTTTGGGTTTATCGTGAACGGTGTTTTAAATAACATTTGTTCTTTAACCCGACAATTAATGGAATGTGATTTTGGGTTTATCGTGAACCGTGTTTTAAATGACATTGGTTCTTTAACCCGGTTAAAGATTAAAACTAAGTGGAGTTTTAATGAATCTTTAAACAGATTGAAAAGTGAATTCGATAATTAAAATTATCAAATTCAAGAAATGATCGAGAATGGAGTACCACCAGTTTTACTCCAGACGATAGTTAAATCTTTAATTAGATTTGAACGTGAAATGGTAATTGAATTTACCGATAACACAGTGGTGTTAGATATGGGGTATTACCAGTTTTGCTCCATGGGATAAATAGGTTGGGATTGGGAAATTAAATAAATGATTACTTCGGTGTGGTTCGCTAATCCCGACAAGTTTTAATTGATATTCAAAAGAAGATTAAAGAATAAATTTAAAGAATTTATCTTTGATAAAATTAATGGGAACGTTTCCCAAAGAATAAGAATATTTAAATAATAGAATATTCTGAATTGGAATGAGGTGTATGTTGTGTTTGTGTAACACGTGTTTATTATATACGTGAGTCATTCAGAAAGACCGGGTTTATCCCATTCTGAATAACTGATACGACGATAAGTCGAAGATGAAGACGGTGGTCGAAGACTGGAAGTCTTCACATCGTTTGGATAATTACTGACGATCCTGATTGGGCTGTACACCCAAGAGGAGGGAAATAGTTGGTGGTCGTCCAGACGTACTTGGAGATCGATGGATATGCGAGGAAAGTGCCTCCGGTTTCGTTCAGACCCAGAACGGACTTGTATGGACTGTGTGTCTGACATCGGATTTCATTCTGTGTGATTGATATCGGTTGCATAGCGTGAATTGCCTGTGTGGCATGCTAAGATGCAAATGATTAAGGCTTCTGTTGAAAAGCAGAGTCTTGTGGTTGATGATCAAAGCACGGCCTTTGTGGCATAGCTTCGTGTAACGTGAATTCGCGAGCCTCACACCCCGGTATGGACCAGAAACGGGAGAGGACATCAGGGAGGGCCTGCGTTTCTTTCTAGCTAGGGTGGTGTCAGTGACCTACTAGCCCTGACATTTATATGCTTTTCACCTGTGTGGTTGTTGCTGTTGCGAGGCGCCTCGGATATACCGGTGACTATGTGAAGCCGAAGGAGTCAGTGGACTCATTTACGCCCCAAAAGGCGGGGAAACATAGTGTTCAGGCATAATAATCCACATCGGTGGACCAGCCCTGACGATCCAAGGGGCAGTTGCGGTTGTTCCTGAGGGGCGGGCTAGAGCGTCTCGAATCGGTAGAGGGCGATCCCTTGCCTCGATTCATTGATGGAAATCCAATTTCCAAATACGTGACTTTGCGGTTTTGATTGTAGAGCCTAGTATGGCGACATGATATATGGTACCCATGCCGTCTATGATTAATATTTATGATTGAAATTGTTTTGACACTATACACTTATAGTAATATCAAAATAATCTATTTTTAAACGTATCAAGCATTCTTTGGCTATGATAAGGTAAAACCCTATCGTCCGGCTTGCGTTGCATTGTTTGATGGGACCTGGGTCTTATAATAGATTCATTTTTCTTTATTTAGCATTGCGCTGTTGTTTTATGCACTGGTATTCTTGGGAGGAAACCCGTTCCGTGTTATATGGCGTGGTCCCTTGATTTACCAAACTTTAAAATAAAGATTAATAACTGTTTTAGTTCTCACTCCAGTCACATGACCGACCTGGAGTTTATTGTTTTAACCTAAACTCTGGGTGCCCTTACTTTCGACACGGGCAGCTAGTAGTTTTGGTTTTGCAGATTTATCTTCCCAGGATTCTGGTTTACAGCTGGAAGGATATCTGGAAATCTTTGTATCCATATATCTCATTCGGTTGTATTTTGTATTATTTTCCGCTGCTAGGTAATGTTTTGTAATATCTGATATTTATCGAATGTATTTTACTTGTTGATACTCTGTATATTCTTGTATTCTGATGAATTATTGTAATAAGCAATGAAATGTTCTTCCATCTGTGTTCTTTTGTGTGTTGTTCTCAAAGTATCCGCTCTTTCCTTACCGGGGAAGTTACGGGTCACTATAGTTGGTATCAGAGCTTTGGTTTACAAAGCTCGAGAACAAGACACATTAGAACCATATGAAAGAATTCATCAGAGATTGGATTAGCAATATCCAATAGGAATGACTTGTTAGAGATAGGATCAGCAGTATCCTAGAACGAGTGTGAAGAGTATATTTTTAAAATGAAAACAATTTTTGTTTTGAAAATTTAAATCAATTGTTCGTATTTGATTATTTATTTATATTGAATTTGGGCAATCCAGTATATTAAGATTTTGCATACACGTCTGATCCACGGGTATTCAAAGTTTTAATATATTGGATAGATATAGAATCACACTCTAGTCGTCCGGAGATGATTCTGATGATTGGTCGATCGTCATAAGAATTTATGTTCGTTTGTCGAAGGTGTGATATTTATATATTTCCATTGACTGGTGTGAGAATGAAAATTAGATAGGGCATATTGTTGCGATTTGGCACCAAAAATGTGATTTTTGACTATATATCAAAGTTATGAATTTGAAATGATAATTCACTAATTGATTGATGGTTGTGTTGTTCGATTATTGTTTGAATAATTAAATGTTGAACCTTTAGTCAAATTGAACCAAATAATGACTTGTATTGAAAATTGGTCACATTTGCATACATATACATGTATATCTATTGAACAGGTCATAGCAAAGAGGCTAGAGCAGAGGAATAAAATTGTTTGCCCGACAAATAGTACAAGTTTATTGTATTTCTTGAGTTTTGGGTTATTTTATGAGCCGATTGGTTAGCCGCTAGGCTTTTTCTTTTTCTTTTGGATTGAAGAAGGCCATGAGAGGCTATATGAAATATCCCGAAGTCCCCGGTGCAGGGGAGGTTATGGCGAATTTTTTCGAAAATTTAGGGTATTAGCCAAATTTTGGAAAAATTTGAAAAGTTCTTAGAAACTGAAAAGTTGAAGAAGTTAAGCCGAAGTCAAAATAAGGAAAGTTGAGTTGGTTTTTAAAATAACTTTTGGCTTCGTTCCTTTTCGAGGACGAAAAGTATTAAATGGGGGAGATTGAAACAACCCGGAAATCTGGGCCAGTTTAAAATTTTTAAATTGGCGATTTTAGTGAATTTTGAATATTTAAAATGAATTATTTTAAATAATAACGACGAGAAATTTATTTTTGAATGGAATTGAACGAATATATTTATATAGATCGTCGATAGAATATAATATTTATTTTAAATTATAAAAGGAATTGAAAATGGCGTGGTAGTTCGATAATTAAATTTCAAACATCAAATGAATGTACAGGATTCAAAATAAACCGGAATTTAGCGAAACCAAAAATAATAGAATCTATTTGAGAATATCTTTCCAACGAATCCGAAAAATCAAAATTTCATAGCGGGAATCAAAAATTATGGCCAAATGTATTTTCAGAATAGTCGCTATGGAATTCTATCCCTTAAAAATGGAAATTTTGCAAATGGCCTCAAATTTCGATGAAACCACTTTTGTTGGATCCGTGATGTCAAGTTATTGCTAGGTTTCAATTTTCATAATTTTTCGAATCAATATGTGAGCGTGGCAAAGGAAAACGCGTTTGACCAGTTTCAGTTGATTTTAATCGACTGGAAAATGGCCATTTTTCAAACGATCTCAGAACTCGACGAAACTAGTTTAGTTAGGACCGTATCGTCAATACGAAGTTAGAAAAAAAAAATTTTGGAATTTTTCGAGTTAGTACGTGACCCCAGTAAATTGAAATGCGTGTTCAAATTCAATATATAGAGTTATATGTTGATTTTGACGAAAACCGATCAAAACGATCGAATCATCTTATGATACATATCCCATTGTGTTCGGAATGGGGGTAATTAGCTATGGACGACAGGCGGTGGGCCTCGTTTCGAGGTCGAAAATAAAAGTACCTTTTTGGAATTAAATAATTAAATAAAAAAATAAAAAATTAAAAAATTCCCTTACCTCTCCTCAGACCCCCCCCCCCCCCCCCGTTCATTTCTTCTTCAAATCGATATTAAATAAAAAAAGGAAAAAGGGGGCGCACGATCGCCAGCGCCGCACCCTGGTGCCGCAACCCCCTCCAGCCTCGTCCCTCCCTGCCGCTTCTCTCCTCCCTCTTCTTCTCCTCCTCCCCGTTGAAACCGCCGCCCCCAAATCCAACATGAAGCCACGACGCCCCTCCCTCCTGACCTCCACCGTGACCGACGCGCCCACCGCCTTCCCCATCTGATCCTCCCTCCTCTCACAGTACCCTTCTTCTCCCCCCTTTCTACTATAAACCGCGCCCACCTAGAAGAACCCCACCGCCATCGAAGCATCGCTAAACTCCGGCCTCCCCAACACCGAACCCCCTCGCGCCTCTCTCCTCCGTGTCCCCCTCCAGTGATGCAAACAACCCCCTCTCTCCCTATATCAACTGTAAGTATTTAATTGATTTATTTTGGTTTGTTTATTTAATTTTCTTTCCTGTTTTAAATATAATAATAAGTAAAAGTTTTGATTTTTATATAAGTGACGATATAAAAATATGATTTTTATATAATAGAAGGTATACAAATACTATTTTTATCTAAGTAGTATATTGAAAATAGAATTTCTATATAATAGAGAATATAATTTTTTTTATCTTTATATATGTAGAGAAATAAAAATCTGATTTTTATTATATATAGTAAAGTAAAAATTTGATCTTTATATTAGAAGTAGATATATAAAATATAATTTACATATCGAAAAGAGCGTTGTAAAAATATATATGAATTAGAAATAAAAATGGAATTTTTATTTATTGAAATGAAGAAATAAAAATATGATTTTTACTTGAACAACATGAAAAGAAATGAGATAGAACTGCATAGGAAATTCAAGCGGATTCGGACGATTCAGAAGTTCAACAGCAAAGCACGGCGGAGTGGAACCCTCTGTGAGAACTTCTCACCTTTAATTTTATTTTTTTAGTTAGAAATAGATACTAGGATGCAGACGGTGTTTAGCAGCACCCGACACCATTGTCCACAGACCATGGAGTTGTTTGTTTGGTTGTGTAGTTGGTTAGAATATTTGATTTGAATTTGATTGTTTGGTGAAAGGGAAATTGATTTGATTGATATGTGTATGGCGTGGGCCATCACTAGACCGGGGATAAGGCTGGGCCTTGTCCCGTTTCTAGTATCGTGCCATTATGCCGTCGAAATTTTCTAAAATAAGTTAGAAAAATAAAAATATCATTTTATTGTGTAAATGAACTGGATAAAAATTCATGTGTTGAAATAAAATATTTTATCATTAAAAATATAATTTTTAACGTGTGTGTGAATAAAATAAAATATTCATTTACAAACCAGACGGTTTGTTTATGTACACTGATTTGACTGATATTGATTGGGACGATAAATTTTACACATCGCCCAACTGCACAAATAAAAATATGTGTTTATTGATTTGAAACCCCACACGGGTATTGGGATGATATTTGGCGTACATTAATCCCAATTATTTTGTTGAATGTGGATCGGTTGGTCAATAGACAGTGTAAGCGTTAATTATTTATATTTAATGCTTATACAGTTGTGTTGTGCACTTTGGATGATGGTTGATTATTTATAGTTGCTATTATATACATGTGTTGTATGGAATCCATATAATTAACATTATATGGTAATTGATTGGGTCTCATTCCAATTGAGAAGATAAAGAATATTATAAAATAAGATTCATGTGTTGACAGTACTCATTTGTTGAGATTAGTCAAGGGTTGAAAGAAATATAGATTCATGTGTTGAACAGAATAAATATTCATTTGTTGAATAGGATAAAGAAGTTTTTGAAAAATATAAAGACGTGTTGATTAGAGATGCACTATTTGACGCGAATGATATTTATATCGATTTTATTCGTTTTATAATGAATATTGAAAAGTGATTTCAAAATTGAATATTTTGAAATGAAATTCGAATTAAATTAGATTAAAATTCAAATTGAAATTTAATTGAATCAATGTGAAATGAATTCGAATCGAATAGAAAATGAATTCGAATTGAATTGAATAGAAAGTGAATTTGAATTCGAATTGAATAGAAAGTGAATTTGAATTCGAATTGAATAGAAATGAATTCAAATTGAATTAAATTGAAATCGAATTAAAAACGAATTGAAATCGTTTTGAATGAAATTTAAAACGAACTGAAATTGAATTGAAATCAATTTGAAATGAATTCGAATTTAATTGAATAAAAGGTAAATTCAAATTTGAAATTGAATTGAAACGAATTAGAATTTGAATTGAATTGAAACGAATTTGAATTCGAGTTAAATAAAATTGAAATGAATTCGAATTGAATTGAAATCAAATTGATTTGAAATTAAAGATGAAGTTGAAATTATTTTTGAAACGAATTTAGAACTATTTATAAAATTCGTTTTAAATAGAAATCGACGAAATATATATTATATATATTATATAATAGCCTGAATAGAACGCGCCGCGCTGCGACATTTCGAAAATTTCGACCATTGACTTCGTGCGGACATTGCGGGAGATCCGACCGTCAGATTCTCCTAAAACAGGAACCGTTGGGTTCTTATTGAAAAGGGCTTTCTAACGAATATTAGAAATTAGAAATCTAACGGTTGGATTTGGAGATATGTCCAAATCAAATTGGAAAAGGCCGCTGTAAGTGCAGTTCGATGGCCGTTGATGGAAATTAACTGTACGGGCCTTGATAAAATAATTAAAAATATTAATAATTAATGTAAAATCATAAGAATTGATTTGGAAAGAATTGGGATGAAAAAACTCCATATTTGAAATGATAAAAATATATTTTTATCGAAATGAACTAGTTTTGAACTGAAATTCCAATTCATTTATTTCTGAAATAAATAAATTGGATTTGAAATGGTTTTGAAAATAAGCAGGATTTTCAATATATTGATTGGAAATGGATTTGAAACGAAATTGTCTTCGGAATATTTCGATGTGGGATTTTTTTGATTATACAGATATTGTTATGTAAATTTGAAAGATATATTTATATCGTTATTTCCAATACGGTATTTGTTGGTCGTAGAATTTGATATTGAATATAAGCCGATATATTTTCTATTCAGAGCCTTGTATTTAATATCGAATGTGGTTTGGGTTTGTCGTGAATGGTGTCTTCATTAACACTGTTCTTAAACCCAGTTGAGGAAAAGATTAAATCTTTTTATTTAGATTTAATTAAGTGTACCAATTAAATAATATTTAATTGGAATTGAATTGGAATTGATTTTTGGGTTTATCGTGAACGGTGTTTTAAATAACATTTGTTCTTTAACCCGACAATTAATGGAATGTGATTTTGGGTTTATCGTGAACCATGTTTTAAATGACATTGGTTCTTTAACCCAGTTAAAGATTAAAACGAAGTGGAGTTTTAATGAATCTTTAAACAGATTGAAAAGTGAATTTGATAATTAAAATTATCAAATTCAAGAAATGATCGAGAATGGAGTACCACCAGTTTTACTCCAGACGATAGTTAAATCTTTAATTAGATTTGAACGTGAAATGGTAATTGAATTTACCGATAACACAGTGGTGTTAGATATGGGGTATTACCAGTTTTGCTCCATGGGATAAATAGGTTGGGATTGGGAAATAAAATAAATGATTACTTCGGTGTGGTTCGCTAATCCCGACTAGTTTGAATTGATATTCAAAAAAAGATTAAAGAATAAATTTAAAGAATTTATGTTTGATAAAATTAATGGGAACCTTTCCTAAAGAATAAGAATATTTAAATAAAAGAATATTCCGAATTGGAATGAGGCATATGTTGTGTTTGTGTAACACGTGTTTATTATATACGCGAGTCATTCAGAAAGACCGGGTTTATCCCATTCTGAATAACTGATACGACATTAAGTCGAAGATGAAGACGGTGGTCGAAGACTGGAAGTCTTCACATCGTTTGGATAATTACTGACGATCCCGATAGGGCTGTACACCCAAGAGGAGGGAAATAGTTGGTGGTCGTCCAGGCGTACTTGGAGATCGATGGATATGCGAGGAAAGTGCCTCCAGTTTCGTTCAGACCCAGAACGGACTTGTATGGACTGTGTGTCTGACATCGGATTTCATTCTATGTGATTGATATCGGTTGCATAGCGTGAATTGCGTGTGTGGCATGCTAAGATGCAAAAGATCAAGGCTTCAGTTGAAAAGCAGAATCTTTTGGTTGATGATCAAAGCACGGCCTTTGTGGCGTAGCTTTGTGTAACGTGATTCGCGAGCCTCACACCCGGTATGGACCAGAAACGGGAGAGGACATCAGGGAGGGCCTACGTTTCTTTCTAGCTAGGGTGGTGACAGTGACCTACCAGCCCTGACACTTATATACTTTTCACCTGCGTGGTTGTTGCTGTTGCGAGGCGCCTCGGATATACCGGTGACTATGTGAAGCCGAAGGAGTCAGTGGACTCATTTACACCCCAAAGGGCGGGGAAACGCAGTGTTCAGGCATAATAATCCACATCGGTGGACCGACCCTGACGATCCAAGGGGCAGTTGCGGCTGTTCCTGAGGGGCGGGCTAGAGCGTCTCGAATCAGTAGAGGACGATCCCTTGCCTCGGTTCATAGATGGAAATCCAATTTCCAAATACGTGACTTTGCAGTTTTTATTGTAGAGGCTAGTATGGCGACATGATATATGGTACCCATGCCGTCTATGATTAATATTTATGATTGAAATTGTTTTGACACTATACACATATAGTAATATCAAAATAATCTGTTTTTAAACGTATCAAGCATTCTTTGGCTATTATAAGGTAAAACCCTATCCTCCAGCTTGCGTTGCATTGTGTGATGGGACCTCCGTCTTATAATAGCTTCATTTTTCTTCATTTAGCATTGCGCTGTTGTTTTATGCACTGGTATTCTTGGGAGGAAACCCGTTCCGTGTTATACGGCGTGGTCCCTTGATTTACCGAACTTTAAAATAAAGATTAATAACTGTTTTAGTTCTCACACCAGTCACATGACTGACCTGGAGTTTATTGTTTTAACCTAAACTCTGGGTGCCCTTACTTTCGACACGGGCAGCTAGTAGTTTTGGTTTTGCAGATTTATCTTCCCAGGATTCTGCTTTACAGCTGGAAGGTTATCCGGAAAGCTTTGTATCCGTATATCTCATTCGGTTTTATTTTGTATTATTTTCCGCTGCTATGTAATGTTTTGTAATCTCTGATATTTATCGAATGTATTTTACTTGTTGATACTCTGTATATTCTTGTATTCTGATGAATTGTTGTAATAAGCAATGAAATGTTCTTCCGTCTGTGTTTTTTTGTGTGTTGTTCTCAAAGTATCCACTCTTTCCTTACCGGGGAAGTTACGGGTCACTACAAGAATTCGAATGTATATATTATATAGATCGTCCTTAGAACATAAATAATTATTTTAATTTATAAAAGAAATTTAAAATGGCGCGATAGTTCGATAATTCGATTTCAAACTTCAAATGAATATACAGGATTCAAAATAAACCGGAATTTAGCGAGACCAAAAATAATAGAATTTAATTGAGAATATCTTTCCAATGAATCCCAAAAATCAAAATTTCTTAGCAGGAATCAAAAGATATGCCCAGATGAATTTTCAGAATAGTCGCTATGGAATTCTGGCCCCTTAAAAATGGAAATTTTGCAAACGACCTCGGATTTCGATGAAACCACTTTTGTTGGATCCGTGATGTCAAGTTATTGCTAGATACCAATTTTCGTAAATTTTCGATTCAATATGTGATCGTGGCAAAGGAAAACATGTTTTGCCAGTTTTAGTTAATTTCGGTCAACTGAAAAATGGCCATTTTTCAAATGGTCTTAGAATTTGACGAAATTAATTTTGTTAGGACCGTATCGTCAAGGCGAAGCTAGAAATAATTTTTCTGGAATTTTCCGAGTCCGTATGTGGCCCCGGTAATTTAAAATGTGCGTTTAAATTGAATATATACTGATTTATATTTTAAACTTAACGGAAACTGTTCGAAACAGTCAAATTGGCTTAGGTGGCATAACCCATTGTGTTCGGAATGGGGGTTATTAGCTAGGGACGACAGTCGGTGGGTTGGGTTTCTAGTCTGAAATAAAAAGTTGTTTTTTTAAGATAAATCAAAAATTAAATATATAAATATATATATTAGAGATTTGGTCAATGCCCTATCCTCTTCATTCTCGTCGGTTTCAAAAAAAAAGAGATCGATGAACGAGGAGGCCGTCACCTGGCCTCCAACACGGGCCCCTACAAACGCCGCCTCCGACGAGGAGCCCTCCCCCTCCGACGCCCTCCCTCCCCAGCTCGAAGACATCATCCCCCAAATGCCCAAATCGACCGCGCCGCCCTTGTGGGAACCCTAGCCACCGCAATAGCCAAGCCCACCACCTCCGTGCTCCGTCGCGAGCCCCTCTTGCAATCCGCACCCAACACGAGACCCCCCTCTCGCTCCCTCTCTCCTCCTCCAAGTGAATCCCCGTACGTGAACTCCAGGACCCGCGAGCACCACAGAAGACCGCGCCGACTGCAGCAACGCTCCCCAGCGCCTTAGCCGCCCTGGCCGCCACCACTGGCTCCTGCAACTTCACCAATATCGCCACAAAACCCCCCCTCAACTCGGACGAACAGTGAGCGTTCCTATTTTCTCTCATTTTATTTCTTCTTCTCTTTCTATTTTATTTTATTCTGTGAATGTAATCAGTAGAGAAGATAATATATTAATTTTTATAGAGAAAACATATGAATTTTTATAGAGAAAAGATCAAATTTTTACGCACATATTTAGCATTTGATTTGAAATCAGTTTTATATGAAAGTTTTATTGAGGTAAAGGTAAGATTTTTGTTTGTAAAAGAATTGACTTTGTTCTTATGAAAGAAGTGGTTTTTAATTTATAAAAGAAGTGATTTTCAAATAGAAGAAGATTAGATTTTTATCAATGGGAAAAATATGATTTTTATATTACTGAAAAAGATTATACTTTTGAAATAGAAAAGATTATATTTTTGAAGTTAAAGATTAGATTTTTAAATATATAAAAACGTAGAGTATAAAAATATGATTTTTATATCATAGGGATAATAAAAATATAATTTTTATAATATAGAAAGGTTAAAAATATAATTTTTATAATATAGAAAGGTTAAAAATATAATTTTTATAATATAGAAAGGATAAAAATATAATTTTTATAATATAGAAAAGTTAAAAATATAATTTTTATACTAGTGGCAGAATAAAAATATGATTTTTACTTAGGTGGAGTATTAGAAATATGGTTTTTATTAAAGTAGAAATATAAAAATATAATTTTTATATTGTTATGATAATAAAAATTCAATCTTTGTATAAGGAGTAGAAATATAAAAATATAACTTTTATATAGAAAGAAGCGTTGTAAATATATGAAATGAAATAAAAATCTTAACTTTATTTTATCGTGAAGTAGAGAGAATATAAAAATGTGATTTTTATATATGTAGCGAATGCGGACGACGAAAATAACTGGAGGCGAGCGCGATGAAGATTTTCTACGTAAGAAGAGTCACGGCAGAGTGGAACCCTCGGTGAGAACTTCTCACTTTAAATTTCCTTTTCTAGTTATAAATATATACTAGGATGTAGACGGTATTTAGTAGCACCCGACACCACTGTCCACAGACCTTGGACTTGTTTGTATGGTTGAATAGATTGGTTAGATTATTTGAGTTGAATTTGATTGTTTGGTGAAATAGAATTGATTTGATTGATATGTGTATGGCGTGGGCCATCACTAGACCGGGGATAAGGCGAGGCCTTGTCCCGTTTCTAGTATCGTGCCGTTATGCTGCCGAAATTTTCGAAAAAAATAAGTTAGAAAAATAAAAATATCATTTTATTGTGTAAATGAACTAAATAGAAATTCATGTGTTGAAATAAATATTTTATCGTTAAAAATATAATTTTTTAACGTGTGTGAATAAAATAAAATTCATTTACAAATCAGACGATTTGTTTATGTACACTGTTTTAACTAATACTGATTGGGACGACAAATTTTACACATTTGCCAACTGCACAAATAATATTCAGTGTTTTTTGATGTGAAACCCCACATGGGTATTGGGATGATATTTAAAGTACACTAGTCCCAATTGTATAGTTGTTTGTCGATCGATAGGTTGACAGACAATTGTGTTGTGCACTTTGGATGGTGGTTGATTATTTATTGTTTTTATTATATGCATGTGTTGTGTGGAATCCATATAATTAACATTATATGGTAATTGATTGGGCCTCATCCCAATTTAGAAAATAAAGAATGAACTAAAATATACTCATGTGTTGAAAAAAATATAGATTCATGTGTTGAATAGAATAAATATTCATTTGTTGAATAGAATAAAGAGGTCTTTGGAAAAAATATAAAGCCGCGTTGATTAGAGATGCGTTATTTTGACGCGAACGATATTTTTATCGATTTATTCGTTTATAATGAATATTGGAAAGTTATTTCATAATTGAATATTTTGAATTGAACAGGATTGAGATTGAATTGAAATCAAATTGAAATGAATTAGAATTGAAATTGAATTGAAATGAATTCGAATTAAAATTGAATTAAAATGAATTCGAATTGAAATTGAATTAAAATGAATTCAAATTGAAGTGAATCAAAATGAATTCGAATTGAAATTGAATTAAAATGAATTCGAATTGAAATTGAATTAAATTGAATTCGAATGGAAATTGAATTAAAATGAATTCGAATTGAAATTGAATTAAAATGAATTCGAATGGAAATTGAATTAAAATGAATTCAAAATGAAATGAATTCGAATTGAATGGAAATGAAAGTAAAACGAATTTATAATGGAAAATTCACCTTTGATTTGAAATTGAATATAAAGTTGAAACTGTTTTGAAAACGAATTTAAAACGATTTATAAAATTTGTTTTAAATAGAAATCGACAAAATATATATTATATATATAATATAATGGCCTGAATAGAACGCGCTGCACTGCGGCAGTTCGAAAATTTCGACCATTGACTTCGAACGGACATTACAGGAGATCCGTTCGTCGGATTCTCCTCAAACCGGAACCGTTGGGCTCGAATCGAAAAGAGCATTCCAATGAATATTAGAAATAAGAAATCTAACGGTTGGATTTGGAGATACGTCCAAATCAAATTCAGAAAAGATCGCTATAAGTGCAGATCGATGGCCATTGTAGGAAATCGACTGTATGGGCCTTGATAAAATTATTAAAAATATCAATAATTTGTGTAAAATCAAGATAAATGATTTGGGAAGAACTGGGGTGAAATATCCCATATTTGAGAAGATAAAATGTATTTTTATCAAAATGAACTAATTTTGAACTAGAATTAAAACCAATTTATTTTTGAAATAAATAAATTGAATTTGAAAATGGTTCTAATAATAACCAGAATTTCCAATATCTGAATTGGAATGGATTTGAGTCGAAATTATCTTTGGAATATTTCGATGATTAGATTCGGGATTATACGAATATTGTAAAGGAAATTTGGAAGATATATATTATATCGTTATTTCCAATGGTATTTGTTGATTTCAGAATTTGATATTGAATATAAGCCGATATATTTTCTATTCAGAGCCTTGTATTTAATATCAAATGGGATTTGGGTTTGTCGTGAATGGTGTCTTCATCAACACTGTTCTTAAACCCAGTTGAGAAAAGATTAAATCTTTTTATTTAAATTTAATAAAGTATACCAATTAATTAAAATATTTAATTGGAATTGAATTAGAATTTGTTTTTGGGTTTATCGTGAATGGTGTTTTAAATAACACTTGTTCTTTAGCCCGATAATAAATAGAATATGTTTTGGGTCTACTGTGAACTGTGTTTTAAATGACATTAGTTCTTTAACCCAGTAAAAGGAATTTCAATGAATCCTTAATTAGATTGAAATGGGAATAGATAATATAAATTATCAAATATAGGAAATGTTACACCCCACCTCCGCCAGTGCCGCTCTTGCAAGGACACTAGCTTTGGAGGGGCGTTAAACGAGGTAAACATGCATGCAGATATCACAAGATAGAACATATAAGTAAAAACAGAGTAAATAAAGCAGCGGATAAAACTAACATTTCAAAACCATAGTCAAGTTACATCAAAGTACTTGGTCATTATTTTCCCATAAAACAAAGTCTAGAACATAAACTGAAAACTGAAAAAGAAACATAAATTAACTATCCCCAAAGTAGCATAAGGCCATAGCATGCTCAAACCATACGTGAGCTATCCAAAAAAGCAGCTAAAGATCCAGCTAGGTAACAGTGTTCCCACCCTGCAAACCTAGGGGGGAAAACGGAAGAAAAGAGGTGAAAGAAAACAGGTCAGTCAAAAAGACTGGTAAGTCCTATCTACTATTAGTATAAAAACTAATAAAGTTAACTGAACATGTAAAACAGAGATGAGCTGTAGGGTGATAACTGGCATGGTGAAAAGTTAACAAGATAGATCAAGTGTGGCATCGCATATACAAGGTTAAGTTGCACCAGGTGTGTACTAGTATTCCAATTCATGTCAAGTATAAACAAGAAATGATCCCTTGGCCCAAAGCTGGCCCAATATCATGAGGTGACCTAAATCAAAGTCCAACTACTCGGTCTAGTCGATCGGCTCCCTAATAGCCTAACTCGTCGTGTATCGGTGTCATACGGTCCAAACATGAAATGTAGTCGACTGTGCTAGGTCCACCCTAGGGTGTATCCGGCCCTAGGGTGTCAACCACTGACATGAAACAAGCACGCACAGTCAAAACCTACTGGTGCCCAAGTCTGTCTTTCATCCCAGGACAATGTGCACGACCATGGTCCGTCGGAATCTACTATGGCGCACCTACTTTTGCCGTCTTTTTGGTCGCTTACACTCCAGCCCAGTAATCGTGCCCCACCCTAGCCTAGTCCCTAGGGTATCCGATACTCCCTAGTGGGTTACTGCTGAGAAGGACAGCGTAACTAGGGTTTTCTAGTGGGTTAAGTGTGGTTAACCCCATCCAAACCATGTATCAAGTTAGTTAAGTGTTCCTAAAAAGGTTCACGACTTAACCCTATCCAACTAAGCATTGGGTTGGTTAAGTGTGTCCATGTTGACTTAACCCTGTCAACCCATCATGTTCATGTGGTTAAGTATATTCAAGTGGTCCATGACTTAACCATATCATGTGGCATTAATCAATTTAATGCACCCAACCTCTCACATTAGACCTTGTTGTGGTTACTAGTTAAGCCGGGCGGGTCCGGGTAGCTTTACACCATAACTTGGTCTAACCTCGGGTTTCAAGCGCGACATGACCAACTACTCGCATTGGGTCCTATTGCTTGTAGCCACTAGTTAAGCCGGTCGGTTCCGGGTAGATTTATGCTACAAACTCAACCCAACCTCGAGTTGGCCACTCTCATATTTTCTAGAAGTCATGTCCAAATTCATGTTTACAAACATAATCACAAGTCAATGTGCATGTCATATTTTAAAATCATGTTTCATGTCATTAATATTACCCAAACCCAATGCATTACCCTCGCATGTACGTTTCGCATAACATAACATAGATCAAAAGGGGGAACTTGGCAAAACATGACAAAAAGGGCATAAGGTAATAAAGTTGGCCACTAGTTAAACATGGTGGCATATGAGGCATAAATATGTTCATAAACTTGCATATTACATCATAGGCCTCAAAACATGCATAATATCAAACTTAAGCAAATAGGTGAAACATGATCATAAATGACATAGGATGATGGCTAGTGATTCGCATATAACATCATATGCAAGATAGCAACTTGCATATTACATCATAAGCCTCAAAATATGCATGATATCAAACTTAAGCAAATAGGTGAAACATGATCATAAATGACATAGGATGATGGCTAGTGATTCGCATATAACATCATATGCAAGATAATACAAGGTTTATGAGAGTTTCTAGGTTGCTTTATGCAACATTTCCAATCAAAGCTCATAGCTTTCTATGCATAAGGCAAAGGTGATAGCTTTACAAACATGCATAGAATATATTTATGCATAACATGATAAGATCAAAGCACATATCATACTTAGGCCCAAACTCAACTTGCAACATGTCATATTTAACTTCATAGTTAGAATCTAAGAGTAGAATAGGGCTTACAATGCTATGAAGACTAGAATTAATATAAAATAAGATTGAGACGAAGCCACACTAGAAAATCCGCAACCAAAGATGATAAACTCCACTTCAAGACTTGAGAACAAGGAGGAATAACCCCAAAGACAAAGAAAGATGGCTCTTTTACTTAAGAAAGATGGCTCCTTTATGACATAGATTGATTTGAGACACTCATGCTCTCATGAAGAAGGTGGAGGCCATGATTAGTGTACATTTGGGCAGCATTTAGTTGTAGGAATGATTAATGAGGGTTTAGGCTAGGTCTAGGGGTCCTTTTATAGAGATTAGGGGTACTTTAGACCATAGGATTAACCCTAAATCGAATCTGAGCCATCAATTCCCGTCAGAAACTTCCAGAACAAGACCCAACATGTCAAAATGGTGCACCAGAAAAACTGGTCCGACCGGGTGGGAGGGGGGGTCGACCCCTGGGTCGACATGGGTGTCGACCCATTGGGGGGGTCGACACTGGTGTCGACCCCTGTGTCGACCCTGCCTGGGGCGGGAAAAATTCCCGCCCATTCTGCCTTGGTTGAAATTCGAATCTGAATTCAAATTTGAACTGCTTTCGGGCTTGGAATTTTCTGAAAACTTCATTGGGTCATAACTTGGTCATACGTACTCCGTTTTTCAAAAACTCGGACTCTATTTCGCGTATTTTTCCGAGACGAATGTAATGGCATAGCCCGTTTCCCTTGATTCAGATTTTAACATTTAATTCTGCCTTGATTTATGTTATTCAAAAATATGGGTTGTTACATCCTCCCCACCTTAAAGGATTTCGTCCCCAAAATCTTCAAGTTAGGAAGAGCGTATCCTACTATCCATCATCCATCTACTCAAAACATCATCCACAAGTAATCATTGTCCTTAAAAGATTCTAAATGCTGTATGAACATATGCAAAGGTGTGTGTATGTGGACTTATCTAATGCGAAAATTAGGCGGTTACTGATTCTGTAAACCTCCTTAATGCAAAGTTTGTTAGTGAAATGAGTCCATATGTATGCAAATTCCTAACATAATTCATAATCTCTATATGAGTGCACATAACATCCATCCATATGCAATATCCATGTGATAGCATACAAGTTTCATCCATGAATAAGCATAAACACTCATGCATATGCGGTATGAAAGTGTGTGAGCCGATCTTAGTGCCTAACGTGTACCATGCATCCACGAGTATCCACTTGCAAACACTTGCAACCACTGGCATACATCAAGCATAACATGTTTAAAATACATGTTTCAACCAAAGGGTTTCTACCTAAGGTTCTCATGACAAGATTAACGAGATAACAAAACAGGATAAACATGGATAGCAAAAAGGAAGACATGCTGATTAAGAAAGGAGATTGAGAATGTACCCTCAAAAAGGAATGGATAAAGCCCACGCATCTTCTCCTCGGTTTCACAAGTTGCATCTTCATTGGCTTCACTCCGTTGAACTTTCACCAATTTGACTTCTCGATTCCTTAACTTCTTGATCTCCGTTCCCAAGATACGAATCAGAGCTCTTCTCAAGGTTGCCTCTTTCTCTACCTCCACGTCTTGAAGAATCCTTGGTTCAACCACCTCGGCGGACTCGTGTAAGCACTTTCGGAGATGCGAGACATGAAAGACATTATGCACTCCGGCTAGCTTCTCGGGTAATTCCACCTTATAGGCCATCTTTCCAATTCTCTCTATGATAGGGAAGGGTCCTACGAACCTTGGTGCCAACTTCCCCACTGCCCCGAAACGTACCACGTTACGCAAAGGAGAAACCTTCACGAAAACCACGTCTCCCACTTCGAATTCCAAATCTGCCCTTCGCTTGCCAGCATAGGATTTCTGTCTATCTTGGGCCGCTTTCATATGTCTTCTCACCAATTCAACTTTCTCAGATGTGTCCCGTATCATATCGGGCCCAAGTATAAGCCTATCTGTTGTCTCCCACCAACAAGATGGTGACCTACACGGCCTCCCATACAAAGCTTCAAATGGTGCCATCCCTATGCTGGCTTGATAGCTATTATTATACGCAAACTCTACAAGAGGAAGGTGGTCTTCCCAAGTTCCACCAAAGTCAAGAACATAAAGCCTCAAAAGATCTTCTAGCACTCTATTCACCCTTTCGGTTTGGCCATCCGTCTGGGGGTGATAGGCTGTACTCAGATTCAATCGCGTACCCATCGCTTCTTGCAAACTACTCCAGAACTGGCTAGTGAAAATTGGGTCACGATCGCTAACTATGCTAGAAGGAACTCCATGCAACCGCACTATCTCTCGAAGATAAATAGATGCTAGCCATGATGCGGTCCTCTTGCTCTTCACTGGAATGAAATGAGCACTCTTCGTAAGTCTGTCAACTATGACCCATATGCTCATGTTCCCTTTTCTTGACCTAGGCAATCCATCCACAAAATCCATAGAAACACTCTCCCACTTCCATTGCGGGACCTCCAATGGATGTAATAGCCCACCTGGTTTCTTTGACTCGGCTTTCACTTGTTGGCACACCATGCACTTTGAAACATACTCTGCCACATCATTCTTCATTCCAGCCCGGAAGAAAATGCGCTTCATATCTCTATACATCTTATCTCCTCCAGGATGTATAGTCATCTTCGAGTGATGCGCTTCTTCGAGAACTTTATGCACCAGTTTTCCCACTTGTGGGATGCATAGCCTTCCATCACGCCTTAGCCAACCCTTGTCATCAACAGTATATCTAGCAAGGTGACTTGACGTCTCACCACGAATCAACTTGTCCATGACCTCGACTATCTGCGGGTCTCCTTTCTGGGAAGCCCCAACTTGATCAAGAAGTGTGGGTCTAAGCTCAAGGGATGCTAATGAACCCGTCATCGACTCAACAGTCGTCGTGAAATCAAAAGTTGCCAAGAACTCTAAGTTCTTCATCTCAATAAACAAGGGGCTCAAAGTCAACCTCCTTCTTCTTAGTGCATCAGCCACAACATTACCCTTGCTAGGGGTGTAAGCTATCTCAAAGTCATATGATGCCAAGAATTCCATCCACCTTTGCTACCTTAGATTCAGATCTTTCTGCGAGAAGAGGTACTTGAGTGACTTGTGATCAGTATACAACTCAAACCTTTCGCCTAGAAGATAGTGGCGCCAGGATTTGAGTGCAAAGACGATCGCCGCCAACTCCAAATCATGAGTGGGATAGTTCTTCTCATGAACTTTAAGTTGCCTACCCCCATAACATATCACTCTACCCTCTTGCATTAGAAACTATATGTCCAAGAAACCGAACTTCCCTTCTCCAAAAATGACATTTGGAGAACTTGGCTTTCAACTGATGCGCTCTAAGCGTATCCATCACTTCCTTGAGATGTTTGGCATGCTCTTCCTCGTCCTTTGAGAAGATCAGAATATCATCCACGAAGACAACAACAAACTTGTTAAGGAACTCCCTAAACACCCTACTCATCAAATCTACGAAGTAGGCGGGTGCATTAGTCAAACCGAATGGCATGACAAGCCATTCAAAGAATCCATCTGGTGTCCTAAACGCAGTTTTATCAATACTATCCTCAGGCACTCTAAGCTGATGGAATCCGGTGGCTAGATCGAACAGAAGCACCAACAAGCTGGTCAAAGAGATCATCAATCCTCGGTAACGGGTGCCTATTCTTCTTTGTCAGCTTGTTCAACTCTCGATAATCAACACATAGACGAAGTGAACCATCCGCCTTATTAGCGAATACCACCGGAGCACCCCATTCAGAAATGCTTCGCCTAATAAAATTCTTCTCAAGCAACTCCTTGATTTGCTTACTGAGCTCTCTTCTTTCACGAGGGGCCATGTGCCTAACTGGAAATGAAACTGACTTGGCATGATCAACAAGATAAATACGGAGGTTTATCTCGCGTTTAGGGGGTAATCCCTTCACCTCATCGAAGACATCAGGATATTCTCAGACCACCCTCAAAGATTCAAGATTGTCAAAAGACGAGTCGAGGGATTCAAGAAAACATAACATGACGGGACCCATTACGGTTACAAGAAATCTCTAGGGTATTATCAAGGCGAGTCATAAGCCTCTCTACCCTATGCCCACAATCGATAATGGCTCCATAACTGGACAACCAATCCATGCCTAAAATCAACCCGTATCCCATGAACCCGAGAACATAAGCATTACCCATGAATTCTGCGCTAATGATAGAAATCCTCAAATCCACACAAATCATAGATAAATGGGCGAAACCCCTAATTGGATTTGAAACACAAACGGGATCCTCAACTAGACTAGTACTAAGGTGCAAACTTTCAACAAGATCAGAAGAAATAAAACTATGCGATGCGCCAGAATCAAATAAGGTGCGAACAGGATAATCAGAAATGTAAACATGAATTTCTATAGAAACACTACCTCGATCAAAAGCTGGAAGAGCGAGGAGAGCCTGCAATTGCCCTCCAGAGGGTCCTGCTTGCTGAGTTTGTCCTTGCCCCTGTCCTTGCTTCTTCGGGCAATCCTTGCTAAAATGTCCAGACTCTCCGCAATGAAAACACTCGCCTAACTTCCTCTTCTTCTTCCTGCAATCCTTGGCCAGATGCCCCTTGATCCCACAAAAGTTGCATTTCCTCTTCTTACTTGACGTGTTGTCGTTCTTTCCTCCTTCCCGGAGTCTATCTTCTTGCCTTGAGACTTATTTGCCTTGACCTTCTTCTTGTCACTCTTATCTTCCTCTTGAAGTAGGGCCGTATTCACCAAATTTTCGAAGGTCGCCCCCATGGGTATATGAGTCATGGCCAAACTGCGCAATGGCTCGTTCAATCCTAGAGAAAAGCGTAGGGCCTTTTTCTGAGCTGTGTTAACCAAGTTTAGACCGAACCGAGCAAGTTGATTAAACGTATCCACGTATTACCTAACTGTCATGTCCCCTTGCTTTAGAGATAGGAACCTCTCCATCCGAAGGTTCTCTTCTGTCAATGACAGAAACCTCAGTCTAAACATTCTCCTAAAGTCATCCCAAGTCTGAATTGGTCTAGTAGTGGTGGTGACTACCCACCAATATGCAGCTTCCTCTTTCAATAACCATACCGCTAACAGAACTTTCTTATGGTCTTCTATATCAAAGATAGCAAAGAGGTCTTCAGTTTCCTTTAACCAGTTTCTTGCCTCAGCAAAAGTCTCCGTCCCTACAAAATTCTTGCCACCCATTGCCTTAAAGTCCTTGCAAATCTTTGCGAAATCCACTTGTGGATACTGAGGAGGAGGAGGAGGAACCTTAGCTACGGGAGGAGGAGAAATGTTAGCCACGGGGGAAGGAGGAGGAATGTTCGCGGGGCCAGCTTCATTCGCCCTTGCCTCCATGTACCATCTAAACCAAATAGGTACTGGTACGCCCTCTAGAATGGCAAATTTTTTGGCCATACTGAAACGAAGAAAAAGATAGGTTGAGAACGAGGAAACAAAGGATAGTGCTAATGGCTTTTGGGGAATAGCCTTTTTTTTAAAATAAACTAGACTTTTCTTGGAAAATACTTAATTTGTTTTGAAAATAGTTTTTCAAAAGGTAAGTTTTAAAAACCTTTTGCTAAGATCCTGTAAACCTTATGCTCTGATACCAAATGTAATACCCCACCTCCGCTAGTGCCTCTCTTGCAAGGACACTAGCTTTGGAGGGGCGTTAAACGAGGTAAAGATGCATGCAGATATCACAAGACAGAACATATAAGTAAAAACATAGTAAATAAAGCAGCGGATAAAACTAACATTTCAAAACCATAGTCAAGTTACATCAAAGTACTTGGTCATTATTTACCCATGAAATAAAGTCTAGAACATAAATTGAAAACTGAAAAAGAAACATAAAGTAACTATCCCCAAAGTAGCATAAGGCCATAGCATGCTCAAACCATACGTGAGCTATCCAGAAAAGCAGCTAAATATCCAGCTAGCTAACAGTGTTCCCACCCTGCAAACCTGGGGGGGGGGGAACGGAAGAAAAGAGGCGAAAGAAAACGGGTCAGTCAAAAAGACTGGTAAGTCCTATCTACTATTAGTATAAAAACTAATAAAGTTAACTGAACATGTAAAACAGAGATGAGCTGCAGGGTGATAACTGGCATGGTGGAAAGTTAACAAGATAGATCAAGTGTGGCATCGCATATACAAGGTTAAGTTGCACCAGGTGTGTACTAGTATTCCAATTCATGTCAAGTATAAACAAGAAATGATCCCTTGGCCCAAAGCTGGCCCAATATCATGAGGTGACCTAAATCAAAGTCCAACTACTCGGTCTAGCCGATCGGCTCCCTATAAGCCTAACTCGTCGTGTATCAGTGTCATACGGTCCAAACAAGAAATGTAGTCGACTGTGCTAGGTCCACCATAGGGTTTATCCGGCCCTAGGGTGTCAACCACTGACACGAAACAAGCACACACAGTCAAAACCTACTGGTGCCCAAGTCTGTCTTTCATCCCCGGACAATGTGCACGACCATGGTCCGTCGGAATCTACTATGGCGCACCTACTTTTGCCGTCTTTTTGGTCGCTTACACTCCAGCCCGGTAATCGTGCCCCACCCTAGCCTAGTCCCTAGGGTATCCGATACTCCCTAGTGGGTTACTGATGAGAAGGACCGCGTAACTAGGGATATCTAGTGGGTTAAGTGTGGTTAACCCCATCCAAACCATGTATCAAGTTGGTTAAGTGTTCCTAAAAAGGTTCACGACTTAACCCTATCTAACTAAGCATTGGGTTGGTTAAGTGTGTCCATGCTGACTTAACCCTATCAACCCATCCTGTTCATGTGGTTAAGTATATTCAAGTGGTCCATGACTTAACCCTATCATGTGGCATTAATCAATTTAATGCACCCAACCTCTCACATTAGACCTTGTTGTGGTTACTAGTTAAGCCGGGCAGGTCCGGGTTGCTTTACTCCACAACTTGGTCTAACCTCGGGTTTCAAGTGCGACATGACCAACTACTCACATTGGGTCCTATTGCTTGTAGCCACTAGTTAAGCCGGTCGGTTCCGGGTAGATTTGTGCTACAAACTCAACCCAACCTCGAGTTGGCTACTCTCATATTTTCTAGAAGTCATGTCAAAATTCATGTTTACATACATAATCACAAGTCAATGTGCATGTCATATTTTAAAATCGTGTTTCATGTCATTAATATTACCCAAACCCAACGCATTACCCTCGCATGTACGTTTCGCATAACATAACATAGATCAAAAGGGGGAACTTGGCAAAACATGACAAAAAGGGCATAAGGTAATAAAGTTGGCCACTAGTTAAACATGGTGGCATATGAGGCATAAATATGTTCATAAACTTGCATATTAAATCATAGGCCTCAAAACATGCATAATATCAAAATTAAGCAAATAGGTGAAACATGATCATAAATGACATAGGATGATGGCTAGTGATTCGCATATGACATAGGATGATGGCTTCATTGTTCTTTATTTAGCATTGCGCTGTTTGTTTAAGCACTGGTATTCTTGGGGTAAAAACCCGTTCCGTGTTATACGGCGTGGTCCCTCGATTTAACGAACTTTAAAATAAGAATTAACAACTGTTTTAGTTCTCACACCGGTCACATGACTGACCTGGAGTTTATTTTTTTAACCTAAACTCTGGGTGCCCTTAATTTCGACACGGGCAGCTAGTAGTTTTGGTTTTGCAGATTTATATTCACAGCAACCTGATTTACAGCTGGAACGATGCTCGGAAAGCTCTGTATCCGTGTATTACTTTCAGTTGTGTTTTTTATTTATTTTCCGCTGCTATGTAATTTATTGTAATCTCTAATATTTATTGAATGTATTTTATTCATTTATACTCCATATATTCTTGTATTTGATGGAATTGTTGTAATAACAATGAATTGTTCTTCTGTTTGCGTTCTGGTTTGTCGTGTTCTCATACGATCAGGGGTTTCGAACGGTCTTGATCGGGTTAGCGATCGACTCAAATCGAGCGAAATTCCTTGTCGTCACATTTGGTATCAGAGCTTTGGTTTATAAAGCTTAGAGAACAAGACGCATTAGAACCAAACGAAAGAATTCATCAGAAATTGGATTAGTAATATGCAATGAGAATGGCTCGTTAGAGATGGGATCAGTAGCATCCTAGAATGAGTCAGAAGAGTATATTTTTAAAATAAAAACCAATTTTGTTTTGAAAATTTAAACCATTTTATACGTATTTGAATATCTATTTTATATTATATTGAATTTGGACAATCCAATATATAAAGATTTTGCATATACGCTTTGCAAACGTGTATTCGAAGTTTTAATCTACTGGATAGATATAGAATTATGCTACAGTCGCCCGTAGATGATAATGATGATAGCGATTGCATCATCAATATTTATGTTCGAGTTTCGAAAGTGTGATAGCTATATATTTCCTTTAGACTGGTGTGAGAACCAAAACTAGATAGGATATATTTGTTGTGATTTGGCATCAAAACATGAATTTCTGTATATATATCAAAATTATGAAATTGAAACGTTAATCCACTAATTGATTGCTGATTATGTTGTTTGATTTTTGTTTGATTAGTGTTTTGAAATTTTGAACCATTTAAGTCAAATTGAATCAAATTTTGAACTGTATTGAAGAATTATTACATTTGCATGTATATACGTGTATATCTATTGAACAGGTCATAGCAAGGAGGCTAAAGAAGAGGAATAAAATTGTTTGCCCGATAAATAGGTACACATTTACTGTTTTGTTTTGGTGATGATGATTTTATGAGCCGATTGGCTAGCCGCTTGGCTTTTTCCTTTTCTTTTGGATTGAAGAAGGCCATAGGAGGCTATATGAAATATCCCGAAGTCCCCGCTGCAGGGGAGGTTATGGCGAATTTTTTCGAAAATTTAGGGTGTTAGCCAAATTTTTGAAAAGTTCTTAGAAACTGAAAAGTTGAAGAAATTAAGCCGTAATGAAAATAATGAAAGTTGAGTTGGTTTGTAAAACAACTTTCGGCTTCGTTCCTTTTCGGGGACGAAAAGTTTTAAGTGGGGGAGATTGTAACAACCCGAAAATCTGGGCCAGTTTAAATTTTTTTTATTTGGCAATTTTGAATGTTTAAAATGATTTATTTTAAATAATAACGGCGAAAAATTTATTTTGAATAGAATTCGAATGTATATATTATATGGATCGTCGTTAGAATATAAATAATTATTCTAAACTATAAAAGGAATTGAAAATGGCGCGGTAGTTCGATAATTCGATTTCAAACTTCAAATGAATGTACAGGATTCAAAATAAACCGGAATTTAGCGAGACCAAAAATAATAGAATCTAATTGAGAATATCTTTCCAGCGAATCCCAAAAATCAAAATTTCATAGTGGGAATCAAAAGATATGCCCAGATGAATTTTCAGAAAAGTCGCTATGGAATCCTGACCCCTTAAAAATGGAAATTTTGCAAACGACCTCGGATTTCAACGAAACCACTTTTGTTGGATACGTGATGTCAAGTTATTGCTAGATTCCAATTTTCGTAATTTTTTGATTCAATATGTGAGTGTGGCAAAGGAAAACATGTTTTGCCAGTTTCAGTTAATTTCGATCGACTGGAAAATGGCCATTTTTCAAATGGTCTTGGAATTTGACGAAATTAGTTTTGTTAGGACCGTATCATCAATGCGAAGCTAGAAATAATTTTTCTGGAATTTTCCAAGTCCGTATGTTGCCCCGGTAATTTAAAATGTGCGTTCAAATTGAATATATACTGATTTATATTTTAAACTTAACAGAAACTATTCGAAACAGTCGAATTGGCATACGTAGCATATCCCATTGTGTTCGGAATGGGGGTTATTAGCTAGGGACGACAGTCGGTGGGTCGGATTTCGAGTCCGAAATAAAAAGTTGTTGTTTTTAAGATAAATTAAAAATTAAATATATAAATATATATATTAGAGCTTTGGTCAACGCCCTATCCTCTTCATTCTCGTCGGTTTTCAAAAAAAAAAAAGAGATCGATGAACGAGGAGGCCGGCGCCTGGCCTCCGACGCGGGCCCCTACCAGCGCCGCCTCCGACGAGGAGCCTTCCCCCTCCGACGCCCTCCCTCTCCAGCTCGAAGACACCATCCCCCAAACGCCCAAATCGACCGCGCCCCCCTTGTGGGAACCCTAGCCACCGCAACTGCCAAACCCACCACCTCCATGCTCCGTCGCGAGCCCCCCTCCCCCCCCCCCCCCCCCCCGCAATCCGCACCCAACACGAGACCCCCCTCTCTCTCCCTCTCTCCACCTCCAAGTGAATCCCCGTACGTGAACTCCAGGACCCGCGAGCGCCACAGAAGACCGCGCCGACTGCTGCAGCGCTCCCCAGCGCCTTAAACGCCCTGGCTGCCACCACTGGCTCCTCCAATGCTACCAACATCGCAACAAAACCCCCCTCAACTCCGACGAACAGTGAGCGTTCCTATTTTCTTTCTTCTTCTCTTTCTATTTTATTTTATTCTGTGAAAGCAATCAGTAGAGAAGATAATATATGAATTTTTATAGAGAAAACATATGAATTTTTATAGAGAAAAGATCGAATTTTTATGCACATATTTAGCATTTGATTTGAAGTCAGTTTTATATGAAAGTTTTATTAAGGTAAAGGTGAGATTTTTGTTTGTAAAAGAACTGATTTTGTTCTTATAAAAGAAGTGGTTTTTAATTTATAAAAGAAGTGATTTTCAAATAGAAGAAGATTAGATTTTTACCAACGGGAAAAATATGATTTTTATATTATAGAAAAAGATTATACTTTTGAAATAGAAAAGATTATATTTTTGAAGTTAAAGATTAGATCTTTATATATATAAAAACGTAGAGTATAAAAATATGATTTTTATATCATAGGGATAATAAAAATATAATTTTTATAATATAGAAAGGTTAAAAATATAATTTTTATAATATAGAAAGGATAAAAATGTAATTTTTATAATATAGAAAAGTTAAAAATATAATTTTTATACTAGTGGCAGAATAAAAATATGATTTTTACTTAGGTAGAGTATTAGAAATATGGTTTTTATTAAAGTAGAAATATAAAAATATAATTTTATATAGTTATGATAATAAAAATTCAATCTTTATATAAGGAGTAGAAAAATATAAATATAACTTTTATATAGAAAGAAGCGTTGTAAATATACGAAGTGAAATAGAAATCTGAACTTTATTTTATCGTGGAGTAGAGAGAATATAAAAATGTGATTTTTATATATGTAGCGAATGCGGACGACGAAAATAACTAGAGGTGAGCGCGATGAAGATTTTCTACATAAGAAGAGTCATGGCGTAGTGGAACCCTCGGTGAGAACTTCTCACTTTAAATTTCCTTTTCTAGTTATAAATATATACTAGGATGCAGACGGTGTTTAGTAGCACCCGACACCACTGTCCACAGACCATGGACTTGTTTGTTTGGTTGAATAGATTGGTTAGATTATTTGAGTTGAATTTGATTGTTTGGTGAAATAGAATTGATTTGATTGATATGTGTATGGCGTGGGCCATCACTAGACCGGGGATAAGGCGAGGCCTTGTCCCGTTTCTAGTATCTTGCCGTTATGCTGCCGAAATATTCTAAACAAAAAGTTAGAAAAATAAAAATATCATTTTATTGTGTAAATGAACTAAATAGAAATTCATGTGTTGAAATAAATATTTTATCGTTAAAAATATAATTTTTTAATGTGTGTGAATAAAATAAAATTCATTTACAAATCAGACGATTTGTTTATGTACACTGTTTTAACTGATATTGATTGGGACGATAAATTTTACACATTGCCCAACTGCACAAATAATATTCAGTGTTTGTTGATGTGAAACCCTACACGGGTATTGGGATGATATTTAAAGTACACTAGTCCCAATTGTATAGTTGTTTGTCGATCGATAGGTTGACAGACAATTGTGTTGTGGACTTTGGATGTAGTTGATTATTTATTGTTGCTATTATATACCTGTGTTGTGTAGAATCCATATAATTAACATTATATGGTAATTGATTGGGCCTCATCCCAATTTAGAAAATAAAGAATGAACTAAAATATACTCACATGTTGAGATTAGTCATGTGTTGAAAGAAATATAGATTCATGTGTTGAATAGAATAAATATTCATTTGTTGAATAGAATAAAGAGGTCTTTAGAAAAAAATATAAAGCCGTGTTGATTAGAGATGCGTTATTTTGACGTGAACGATATTTTTATCGATTTTATTCGTTTTATAATGAATATTGGAAAGTGATTTCATAATCGAATATTTTGAATTGAATAGGATTGAGATTGAATTGAAATCAAATTGAAATGAATTCGAATTGAAATTGAGTTGAAATGAATTCGAATTGAAATTGAATTAAAATGAATTCAAATTGAAGTGAATTAAAATGAATTCGAATTGAAATTGAATTAAAATGAATTCGAATTGAAATTGAATTAAAATCAATTCGAATGGAAATTGAATTAAAATGAATTCGAATTGAAATTGAATTAAAATGGATTCGAAATGAAATTGAATTAAAATGAATTTAAATTGAAATGAATTCAAATTGAATGGAAATGAAAGTAAAACGAATTTATAATGGAAAATTCACCATTGTTTTGAAAATGAATATGAAGTTGAAACTGTTTTGAAAACGAATTTAAAATGATTTATAAAATTCGTTTTAAATAGAAATCGACAAAATATATATTATATATATAATATAATGGCCTGAATAGAACATGCCGCGCTGCGGCAGTTCGAAAATTTCGACCATTGACTTCGAACGGACATTACGGGAGATCCGGCCGTTGGATACTCCTCAAACCGGAACAGTTGGGTTCAAATCGAAAAGAGCTTTCCAATGAATATTAGAAATTAGAAATCTAATGGTTGGATTTGGAGATACGTCCAAATCAAATTCAAAAAAGGTCGCTGTAAGTGCAGTTCGATAGCCATTATAGGAAATCGACTGTACAGGCCTTGATAAAATTATTAAAAATATCAATAATTTGTGTAAAATCAAGATAAATGATTTGGGAAGAACTGGGGTGAAATATCCCATATTTGAGAAGATAAAATGTATTTTTATCAAAATGAACTAGTTTTGAACTAGAATTAAAACCAATTTATTTTTGAAATAAATAAATTGAATTTGAAAATGGTTCTAATAATAACCAGAATTTCCAATATCTAAATTGGAATGGATTTGAGTCGAAATTATCTTTGGAATATTTCGATGATTAGATTCGGGATTATACGAATATTGTAAAGGAAATTTGGAAGATATATATTATATCGTTATTTCCAATACGGTATTTGTTGATTTCAGAATTTGATATTGAATATAAGCCGATATATTTTCTATTCAGTGCCTTGTATTTAATATCAAATGGGATTTGGGTTTGTCATGAATGGTTTCTTCATCAACACTATTCTTAAACCCAGTTGAGAAAAGATTAAATCTTTTTATTTAGATTTAATAAAGTATACCAATTAATTAAAATATTTAAATGGAATTGAATTAGAATTTGTTTTTGGGTTTATCGTAAACGGTGTTTTAAATAACACTTGTTCTTTAGCCCGATAATAAATAGAATGTGATTTGGGTTTACCGTGAAATGTGTTTTAAATGACATTAGTTCTTTAACCCAGTAAAAGGAATTTCAATGAATCCTTAATTAGATTGAAATGGGAATAGATAATATAAATTATCAAATATAGGAAATGATCGAAAATGGAATATCGCCAGTTTTGCTCCGAGCGATAGTAAATCTTTAGTTAGATTAGAACGTGAAATGGTAATTCAATTTACCGATAACACCATGGTGTTAGGTATGGGGTAATAACAGTTTTGCTCCATGGGATGAATAGGTTGGGATTGGGAAATAAAACAAATAATTACTTCGGCGTGGTTCGCTAATCCTGACTAGTTTGAAATAATATCCAAAGGAAGATTAAAGAATGAATTTTAAAGAATTTATCTTTGATAAAATTAATGGGAACCTATTCCCTAATGATGTGTATTTCTGAATAAAAGAATATTCTGAATTGGAATGAGGCGTATGTTGTGTTTGTGTAACATTTGTTTATTATGTACGTGGGTTATTCAGAAAGGCCGGGTTCATACCCATTCTGAATAACCGATTCGACGATAAGTCGAAGATGAAGACGGTGGTTGAAGACCGAGGGTCTTCACATCGTTTGGGTGATTACTGATGATCTTGATTGGGCTGTACACCCAAGATGAGGGAATCAGTTGGCGGTCGTCCAGACGTATTTGGAGATCGACGGATATGCGAGGAAAGTGCCTCCGGTTTCGTTCAGACCCAGAACGAACGTGTAAATGGACTGTGTGTCTGACATTGGATTTTATTCTATGTTGATTGATCTCTATTAAATATACATCTGCTTGGTGGCAGAGAATTTATTCTCTTGCTTAACGCCCTTCTCTGAGACGTACAAGCTCGGAGGTTGTATATCGATGGACATCAGTCGCATGGAGTGAATTGCCGGTGTGGCACGCATAAGTGGCAGATGATCAAGGCTTTTATTGAAAAGCAAAGTCTTGTGGTTGATGATCAAAGCACGGCCTGTGTGGCGCAGCTTTGTGTATAGCGTGAATTCGCGATCCTCACACCTCGGTATGAGTCAAAAACGGGATACGGACTGTTGGGAGAACACGACGTTTCTTTCTAGCTATAGGTGGTGTCAATGCTTAAACTGGCTGACATTTATATACTTTTTCACCTTTGTGGTTGTTGGATGAGGCGCCTCAATATTAGGTCTGTTAGGACCAGGAAACGTGTGTTCAGGAATACTAATCCTCAAAAGTAAGTGAGGACCGGCCCAACCGATTCCAAGGATCAAAGTGGGGTCCTGAGACATTTGCTAGAGTGTCTCGAAATGGAGAGGAGCTTGCCCCTTGCCTCGACTCATGATGGAATCCAATTTCCAATACGTGTCATTCGGTTTTATTTGTAGAGCCTAGTATGGCGACATAGTAGCATGGGATACTATGCCATCTATGATTTATACTTATGATTGAAGTTGTTTCCTTCACTTATAGTAATAATAAAAGATGAAATTTCACGTATGAAGCATTCTTTGGCTGTTATAAGGGAAAACCCTATCCTCCGGCTTGCGTTGCATTGTGTGATGGGACCTGGGTCTTATAACAGCTTCATTGTTCTTTATTTAGCATTGCGCTATTTGTTTAAGCACTGGTATTCTTGGGGTAAAAACCCGTTCCATGTTATACGGCGTGGTCCCTCGATTTACCGAACTTTAAAATAAGAATTAACAACTGTTTTAGTTCTCACACCATTCACATGACTGACCTGGAGTTTATTGTTTTAACCTAAACTCTGGGTGCCCTTAATTTCGACACGGGCAGCTAGTAGTTTTGGTTTTGCAGATTTATATTCACAGCAACCTGATTTGCAGCTGGAACGATGCTCGGAACGCTCTGTATCCGTGTATTACTTTCAGTTGTGTTTTGTATTTATTTTCCGCTGCTATGTAATTTATTGTAGTCTCTGATATTTATTGAATGTATTTTATTCATTTATACTCCATATATTCTTGTATTTGATGGAATTGTTGTAATAACAATGAAATGTTCTTCTGTTTGCGTTCTGGTTTGTCGTGTTCTCATACGATCAGGGGTTTCGAACGGTCTTGATCGGGTTAGCGATCGACTCGGATCAAGCGAAATTCCTTGTTGTCACATTTGGTATCAGAGCTTTGGTTTATAAAGCTTAGAGAACAAGACGCATTAGAACCAAACGAAAGAATTCATCAGAAATTGAATTAGTAATATCCAATGAGAATGGCTCGTTAGAGATGGGATCAGTAGCATCCTAGAATGAGTCAGAAGAGTATATTTTTAAAATGAAAACCAATTTTGTTTTGAAAATTTAAACCATTTTATACGTATTTGAATATTTATTTTATATTATATTGAATTTGGACAATCCAATATATAAAGATTTTGCATATACGCTTTGCAAACGTGTATTCGAAGTTTTAATCTATGGATAGATATAAAATCATGCTTTAATCGCCCGTAGATGATACTGATGATAGCGATCGCATCATCAATATTTATGTTCGAGTTTCGAAAGTGTGATAGCTATATATTTCCTTTAGACTGGTGTGAGAACCAAAACTAGATAGGATATATTTGTTGTGATTTGGCATCAAAACATGATTTTCTGTAAATATATCAAAATTATGAAATTGAAACGTTAATCCACTAATTGATTGCTGATTATGTTGTTTGATTTTTGTTTGATTAATGTTTTGAAATTTTGAACCATCTAAGTCAAATTGAATCAAATATTGAATTGTATTGAAAAATGATTACATTTGCATGTATATACGTGTATATCTATTGAACAGGTCACAGCAAGGAGGCTAAAGAAGAGGAATAAAATTGTTTGCCCGACAAATAGGTACACATTTACTGTTTTGTTTTGGTGATGATGATTTTATGAGCCGATTGGCTAGCCGCTTGGCTTTTTCTTTTTCTTTTGGATTGAAGAAGGCCATAGGAGGCTATATGAAATATCCCGAAGTCCCCGCTGCAGGGGAGGTTATGGCGAAATTTTTCGAAAATTTAGGGTGTTTGCCAAATTTTTGAAAAGTTCTTAGAAACTGAAAAGTTGAAGAAATTAAGCCGTAATGAAAATAATGAAAGTTGAGTTGGTTTGTAAAACAACTTTCGGCTTCGTTCCTTTTCGGGGACGAAAAGTTTTAAGTTGGGGAGATTGTAACAACCCGAAAATCTGGGCCAGTTTAAATTTTTTTTATTTGGCAATTTTGAATATTTAAAATGAATTATTTTAAATAATAACGGTGAAAATTTTATTTTGAATAGAATTCGAATGTACATATTATATGGATCGTCGTTAGAATATAAATAATTAATTTAAACTATAAAAGGAATTGAAAATGGCGTGGTAGTTCGATAATTCGATTTCGAACTTCAAATGAATGTACATGATTCAAAATAAACCGGAGTTTAGCGACACCAAAAATAATAGAATCTAATTGAGAATATCTTTCCAACGAATCCCAAAAATCAAAATTTCATAGCGGGAATCAAAAGATATGCCTAGATGAATTTTCAGAAAAGTCGCTATGGAATTCTGACCCCTTAAAAATGGAAATTTTGCGAACGACCTCGGATTTCGACAAAACCACTTTTGTTGGATCCGTGATGTCAAGTTATTGCTAGATTCCAATTTTTGTAATTTTTTGATTCAATATGTGAGTGTGGCAAAGGAAAACGTGTTTTGCCAGTTTCAGTTAATTTCGATCGACTGGAAAATGGCCATTTTTCAAACGGTCTTGGAATTTGATGAAATTAGTTTTGTTAGGACCGTATCATCAATGCGAAGCTATAAATAATTTTTCTGGAATTTTCGGAGTCCGTATGTTGCCTCGGTAATTTAAAATATGCGTTCAAATTGAATATATACTGATTTATATTTTAAACTTAACGGAAATTATTTGAAACAGTCGAATTGGCTTACGTAGCATATCCCATTGTGTTCAGAATGGGGGTTATTAGCTAGGGACGACAGTCGGTGGGTCGGATTTCGAGTCCGAAATAAAAAGTTGTTGTTTTTAAGATAAATTAAAAATTAAATATATAAATATATATATATTAGAGCTTTGGTCAACGCCCTATCCTCTTCATTCTCGTCGATTTTCAAAAAAAAAGAGATCGATGAACGAGGAGGTCGGCGCCTGGCCTCCGACGCGGGCCCCTACCAGCGCCGCCTCCGACGAGGAGCCCTCCCTCTCTGACGCCCTCCCTCTCCAGCTCGAAGACACCATCCCCCAAACGCCCAAATCGACTGCGCCCCCCTTGTGGGAACCCTAGCCACCACAGCTGCCAAACCCACCGCCTCCGTGCTCCGTCGCGAGCCCCTCCCCCCCCACCCGCCCCAGCAATCCGGACCCAACAAGAGACCCCCCCTCTCGCTTCCTCTCTCCACCTCCAAGAGAATCCCCGTACGTGAACTCCAGGACCCGCGAGCGCCACAAAAGACCGCGCCGACTGCTGCAGCGCTCCCCAGCGCCATAGCCGCCCTGGCCGCCACCACTGGCTCCTCCAACGCCACCAACATCGCCACAAAACCCCCCTCAACTTCGACGAACAGTGAGCGTTACTATTTTCTTTTTTCTTCTCTTTCTATTTTATTTTATTCTGTGAAAGTAATCAATAGAGAAGATAACATATGAATTTTTATAGAGAAAACATATGAATTTTTATAGAGAAAAGATCGAATTTTTATGCACATATTTAGCATTTGATTTGAAGTCAGTTTTATATGAAAGTTTTATTAAGGTAAAGGTGAGATTTTTGTTTGTAAAAGAACTGATTTTGTTCTTATAAAAGAAGTGGTTTTTAATTTATAAAAGAAGTGATTTTCAAATAGAAGAAGATTAGATTTTTATCAATGGGAAAAATATGATTTTTATATTATAGAAAAAGATTATACTTTTGAAATAGAAAAGATTATATTTTTGAAGTTAAAGATTAGATCTTTATATATATAGAAACGTAGAGTATAAAAATATGATTTTTATATCATAGGGATAATAAAAATATAATTTTTATAATATAGAAAGGTTAAAAATATATTTTTTATAATATAGATAGGTTAAAAATATAATTTTTATAATATAGAAAGGATAAAAATATAATTTTTATAATATAGAAAAGTTAAAAATATGATTTTTATACTAGCGGCAGAATAAAAATATGATTTTTACTTAGGTAGAGTATTAGAAATATGGTTTTTATTAAAGTAGAAATATAAAAATATAATTTTTATATAGTTATGATAATAAAATTCAATCTTTATATAAGGAGTAGAAATATAAAAATATAACTTTTATATAGAAAGAAGCGTTGTAAATGTATGAAGTGAAATAAAAATCTGAACTTTATTTTATCGTGAAGTAGAGAGAATATAAAAATGTGATTTTTATATATGTAGCGAATGCGGACGACGAAAATAACTTGAGGTGAGCGCGATGACGATTTTCTACATAAGAAGAGTCACGGCGTAGTGGAACCCTCGGTGAGAACTTCTCACTTTAAATTTCCTTTTCTAGTTATAAATATATACTAGGATGCAGACGGTGTTTAGTAGCACCCGACACCACTGTCCACAGACCATGGACTTGTTTGTTTGGTTGAATAGATTGGTTAGATTATTTGACTTGAATTTGATTGTTTGGTGAAATAGAATTGATTTGATTGATATGTGTATGGCGTGGGCCATTACTAGACCGGGGATAAGGCGAGGCCTTGTCCGTTTCTAGTATCTTGTCGTTATGCTGCCGAAATATTATAAAAAAAAAAGTTAGAAAAATTAAATATCATTTTATTGTGTAAATGAACTAAATAGAAATTCATATGTTGAAATAAATATTTTATCGTTAAAAATATAATTTTTTTATGTGTGTGAATAAAATAAAATTCATTTACAAATCAGATGATTTGTTTATGTACACTGTTTTAACTGATATTGATTGGGACGATAAATTTTACACATTGCCCAACTGCACAAATAATATTCAGTGTTTGTTTATGTGAAGCCCCACACGGGTATTGGGATGATATTTAAAGTACACTAGTCCCAATTGTATAGTTGTTTGTCGATCGATAGGTTGACAGACAATTGTGTTTTGCACTTTGGATGTAGTTGATTATTTATTGTTGTTATTATATACATGTGTTGTGTGGAATCCATATAATTAACAATATATGGTAATTGATTGGGCCTCATCCCAATTTAGAAAATAAAGAATGAACTAAAATATACTCATGTGTTGAGATTAGTCATGTGTTGAAAGAAATATAGATTCATGTGTTGAATAGAATAAATATTCATTTGTTGAATAGAATAAAGAGGTCTTTAGAAAAAAATATAAAGCCGTGTTGATTAGAGATGCGTTATTTTGACGCGAACGATATTTTTATCGATTTTATTCGTTTTATAATGAATATTGGAAAGTGATTTCATAATCGAATATTTTGAATTGAACAGGATTGAGATTGAATTGAAATCAAATTGAAATGAATTCGAATTTAAATTGAATTGAAATGAATTCGAATTGAAATTGAATTAAAATGAATTCAAATTGAAGTGAATTAAAATGAATTCAAATTGAAATTGAATTAAAATGAATTCGAATTGAAATTGAATGTGAAAACCCGTAACTTCCCCGTAAAGGAAAGCGGCAGATAGTTCGAGAACAAGCCACAACAGAACGCATATAAAAGAACATTTCATTGTATATTACAACAATGCATCAGATTACAAGAATATACAGAGTATAAACAAATAAATATTACATAGAAATATCAGAGATTTAAATTACATTTAAATACATCGCAGCGGAAAATAATACAATACACAACTAGAAGAGATACACGGATACAAAGCTTTCCGGATATCGTTCCAGCTGTAAACCAGGATCCTGTGAATATAAATCTGCAAAACCAAAACTACTAGCTGCCCGTGTCAAAATAAGGGCACCCAGAGTTTAGGTTAAAACAATAAACTCCAAGTCAGTCATATGACTGGTGTGAGAACTAAAACAGTTATTAATCTTTATTTTAAATCATTAGGTAAATCAAGGGACCACGCCGTATAACACGGAACGGGTTTCCTCCCAAGAATACTAGTGCATAAAACAAACAGCGCAATGCTAAATAAAGAAAAATGAAGCTGTTATAAGACCCAGGTCCCATCACACAATGCAACGCAGCCGAGGATAGGGTTTTCCCTTACAACAGCCAAAGAATGCTTGATACGGTTAAAACAAATCGTTTGATACTATTATAAGTGCATAGTGTATGAAACAACTTCAAATCATAAGTATCAATCATAGGCGGCATGAGCGCCCCATCCCACTATGTCACCATACTAGGCTCTACAAATAAAACCGCAAATGTCGCGTATTTGGAAATTGGATTTCCGTCTATGAACCGAGGCCAGGGATCGTCCTCTACCGATTCGTGACTCTCTAGCCCGAGCCACAGGAACAGCCGCAACTGCCCCATGGAGCGACAGGGCCGGTCCACCGATGTGGATTATAGTGCCTGAACAATACGTTTCCGCGCCCTTTGGGGTGTAAATGAGCCAACTAAATGGCTCCATCGGTTCGAGAACGACCGATCAATCCGAGGTGCCTCGCAACAGCAACAACCACATAAGTCAAACTCGTCAGGGCGTATAAAACCACTGACGCCACTTCTAACTAGAAAGAAACGCATGCCCTCCCTGAGGTCCTCTCCCGTTTTTGGTTCATACCGGGTGTGAAACTCGCGAAGTAAACATTACACAAAGCTACGCCACAAAGGCCGTGCTTTGATCATCACCACAAGACTTTGCTTTTCAACAGAAGCCTTGATCAATTGCCACTTAGGCATGCCACACAGGCAATTCACTCCATGAGTTTGATATCTATCAATATATAACCCCTGAGCTCGTACGTCTCAGAGAAGGGCGTTAAGCAAGAGAATAAATTCTCCGCTGCCAAACAGATATATATTTAATAGAGATCAATCACACGGACTAAAATCCAATGTCAGACACACAGTCCATTTACAAGTCCGTTCTGGGTCTGAACGAAACCGGAGGCACCTAGTACCCCGCATATCCATCGATCTCCAAGTACGTCTGGACGATCACTAACTGTTTCCATCTTCTTGGGTGTACAGCCCAGTCAAGATCATCAGTAATTATCTAAACGACGTGAAGACTTCCGGTCTTCGACCATCGTCTTCGTCTTCGACTTATCGTCGTATCAGTTATTCAGAATGGGATAAACCCGGTCTTCCCGAATAACTCGCGTATATTTTATAAAAGTGCTACACAAACACAACATACGCCTCATTCCAATTCATCAGTCACTAACCGCAAATTAATCAAGAGAATAATTCCCCAAATATTAACCCCGAAGGCCGAAACCAACATCAGATCAATATCCAGAAAACCGTTCTGCTTAGCTAACCGACAGTTAGTTTCTGATTTCACATTCATAGGGAAAGGTTCCCATTAATTTTATCCAAGATAAATTCCTGAATTTATTCTCTAATCTTCCTTTGAATTTCGATTCAAATTTGTCGGGATTAACGAAACTTACCGAAGTAATCATTTGTTTTAATTTCCCAATCCCAACCTATTTATCCCATGAAGTAAAACTGGTAATACTTCATATCTAACACCACTGTGTTATCGGTAAATTCAATTACCATTTCACGTTCAAATCTAATTAAAGATTTAACTATCGCCTGGAGCAAAACTGGTGGTACTCCATTTTCGATCTTTTCAATCTAATTAAAGATTCATTAAAACTCCACTTAGTTTTAATCTATAACTGGGTTAAAGAATCAGTGTCATTTAAAAACACAGTTCACGATAAACCCAAAATCACATTCATTAATTATCGGGTTAAAGAACGAGTGTTGTTTAAAACACTGTTCACGACAAACCCAAAAATCAATATCAATTCAATTCCAATTAAATATTATTTAATCAGTACACTTCATTAAATCTAAATAAAAAGATTTAATCTTTTCTCAACTAGGTTCAAGAACAGTGTTAGTGAAGACACCATTCACGACAAACCCAAATCATATTTTATATTCAATACAAGGCTCCGAATAGAAAATATATCGGCTTATATTCAATATCAAATTCTACGATTAACAAATGTCGTGTTGGAAATAACGATATAAATATATATATATATATCTTTCAAATTTCCATAACAACATCCGTATAATCACGAATTCCAACATCGAAATATTCCGAAGACAATTTCAATTCAAATCCACTCCAATGCAATCATTGGAAATTCTGGCTATTTTTAAAACCCTTTTTCAAATTCAATTTATTTACTTAAAAATAAATTGAATTATAATTCTAGTTCAAAACTAGTTTATTTCGATAAAAATCTATTTTTATCTTTTCAAATATGGAGTTTTTCATCCCAATTCTTTCTAAATCATTTCTTATGATTTTTCACAATTTATTACTATTTTTAATAATTTTATCAAGGCCCGTACAGTCGATTTCCATCAACGGCCATCGAACTGCACTTACAGCGACCTTTTTCAAATTTGATTTGGACGTAACTCCAAATCCAACCGTTAGATTTCAAATTTCTAATATTCGTTAGAAAGCTCTTTTTGATATGAACTCAACGGTACCGGTTTTAGGAGAATCCGACGGTCGGATCTCCCGTAATGTCCGTTTGAAATAAATGGTCGAAATTCACGAACTGCCGCGGCGCGGCAAGTTCTATTCAGGCCATTATATTATATATATAATATATATAATATATATTTTGTCGATTTCTATTTAAAACGAATTATATAAATAGTTTTAAAATCGTTTCAAAAGCAATTTCAACTTTCTTTTCAATTCAAATCAAAATTGAATTCTTCTTTATAAATTCATTTTTAAAATTCATTTCTATTCAATTCAAATTTCAATTCAATTTGAATTCATTTCAATTCACTTTCAATTCAATTTGAATTCGTTTTCAATTCATTTCGAAATCGTTTTCAATTCAATTCATTTCGAAATCGTTTTCCATTCAATTCATTTCGAAATCGTTTTCAATTCAATTCATTTCGAAATCGTTTTCAATTCAATTCATTTCGAAATCGTTTTCAATTCATTTCGAAATCGTTTTCAATTCAATTCATTTCGAAATCGTTTTCAATTCAATTCATTTCGAAATCGTTTTCAATTCAATTCATTTCGAAATCGTTTTCAATTCAATTCATTTCGAAATCGTTTTCAATTCAATTTGAATTCGTTTTCAACTCATTTCGAAATCGTTTTCAATTCAATTCATTTCGAAATCGTTTTCAATTCAATTTGAATTCGTTTTCAATTCATTTCATTTCGAAATCGTTTTCAATTCAATTCATTTCGAAGTCGTTTTCAATTCAATTTGAATTTGTTTTCAATTCATTTCGAAATCGTTTTCAATTCAATTCATTTCGAAATCGTTTTCAATTCAATTTGAATTCGTTTTCAACTCATTTCGAAATCGTTTTCAATTCAATTCATTTCGAAATCGTTTTCAATTCAATTTGAATTCATTTTCAATTCATTTCATTTCGAAATCGTTTTCAATTCAATTCATTTCGAAATCGTTTTCAATTCAATTTGAATTCGTTTTCAATTCATTTCGAAATCGTTTTCAATTCAATTCATTTCGAAATCGTTTTCAATTCAATTTGTTTCGAAATGAATAAAATCGATATGAATATCGTTCACGTCAAAATGGCGTCAATCTAATCAACACGACTTCATATATTTCTAATTTCAAATATTCTATTTCAAATATTTCTATTATTAAAACATTTCGTTCAACACATGACCAATCTCAATGAATGAGTACTGTCAACACATGAACCTTTATTTTATATTGATAAAGATGTAAATTTTATTACTAAAATATTTCGTTCAACACATGTCCAATCTCAATGGATGAGTATTGTCAACACATGAACCTTAATTTTATATTGATAATGAAGTAAATTTTATTACTAAAATATTTCGTTCAACACATGACCAATCTCAATGGATGAGTATTGTCAACACATGAACCTTAATTTATATTGATAAAGATGTAAATTTTATTACTAAAATGTTTCGTTCAACGCATGACCAATCTCAATGGATGAGTACTGTCAACACATGAACCTTTATTTTATAATATTCTTTATTTTTCAAATTGGAATGAGGCCCAATCAATTACCATATAAAGTTAATTATATGGATTTTCATACAACACATGTATAATAGCATTGAAAAATAATCAACCATCAACCAAAGTGCACTACACTGTATAAGAATCAAATATAGATATCTAACGCTTATAACAGCCTGTCAATCAATTGATCGACATATTTAATCAATCAGGATGAGTGAACTTCAAATTTCATCCCAACACCCGTGTGGGGTTTTCAAACAATCAAACGCATATTTTATTTGTGCAGTTGGGCGATGTGTAAAATTTATCGACCCAATCAATATCAGTCAAATCAGTGTACATAAACAAACCGTCCGGTTTGTAAATGAATATTTTATTTTATTCACATTCACTATATTCATATTCACGTTAAAAATTATTTTTTTAACGATAAAACATTTTATTTTAACATATGAATTTCTATTCAGTTCATTCTTTAAATTAAATGGTATTTTTATTTTCTAACTTATTTTAGAATATTTCGGCGGCATAACGGCACGATACTAGAAACGGGACGAGGCCTAGCCTTATCCCCGGTCCAGTGAAGGCCCACGCCATTCACATATCAATCAAATTTACCAAACAACCCAATTCAAATCAAATCATCTAACTAATTTATGCAACAAAACAAACAAGTCCATGGTCTGTGGACGATTGTGTCGGGTGCTACTAAGCACCGTCTGCATCCTAGTATATATATATAACTAGAAAAGAAATTGAAGAGTGAGAAATTCTCATCGAAAGCTATCCAAACATCTTGACTCTTCTTTGATAGAAATCTTCTTCGTTCCCGCCTTTTTGTTACCTTCGTTGTCCGCTTTCACTACATATATAAAAATCTCACATTTTTATATTTTGATGTTTTTAAAATAAAAATCACATTTTTATTTATTCACTTTCAATTTAAAAATCATATTTTTACTATGCTATTCAATATATAAAAATCGAATTTTTACTATGCTATTCAACATATAAAAATCGAATTTTTACTATGCTATTCAATATAGAAAAGATTATATTTTTAAAACGCTATTTTTACAACAAAGATTATATTTTTAAAACGCTATTCTTCATATAAAGATTTCACCTTTTCAAAAACACAGTTTATATTTTCCCCGAAGTAAAAATCATATTTTTACTTCACTACTCATATCAAAATATCGTCTTTTCACTTTTAAAAATATTGTCTTTTCACTTTTAAAAATCACATTTTTATGCCTTCTATATAGTAAAGATTATATTTTTAATACTTTAAAAATATAGAAATCATATTTTTATTACTTTAAAAATATAAAGATCATATTTCTACCTCGTTACTATATGTAAAAGTTATTTTTTTACATTGTTAAAAACCATATTATATATATCGTTGTTATATAAGTAAAAATATATAAAATCCTATACTTTTTCTAACCAAAAATCTAACCTTTTCCCCTATACAAAATCAGATTTTTACGCTATGTAATTTATAAAACTGATTTCATTAAACAAATGAAGATAAATAAATTATAATTAAACTTACAGGGTTTTTCCTTAAAGGCAGGGGGGGTTGCTGCGTCGGGTGTTCGTCGTCTGGTGGGGTGCTGCGCTCGCGCGGTCTGTAAAGGAGCAGAGGGGCGCGTCTGGTGGTCAGCGCTGGAGCGAGGAAGGGTGTGGGCCTGCGTTCGGATGAGAGGAGGAGGCAGGGGTGCGGTGGAGCTCGGCGGTGGCTAGGACTTCAGGCGGAGCTCGAATTGGGGGAGGAAGCTTGGTCGCGGTTAAGGGTTTGTGTCGACTTGGCTGATGGGGGGCCTTTGAGCTGGAGATGGAGGGCGTGGGTGGTGGGCGAACGTCGGAGTCGGGGGAGGGAGGCTCGGCCACTTGCGGCGCGATCTGGGGGGGGGGTCGACGTGGGTATCGGGTTTTCTTTTTTTCTTCTTCTTTTTTTTCCTTTTGAAAGTGTTTTGAATCGGGGGGGGGGGGGCTGAGCAATGATAAAAGGGAAGGAGAGAGAGAAAATAATTTTTTTTTTTTAATTCAAAAAGTTGACTTTTACACACGACCTCTAATCGAGGCCCACCGCCTGTCGTCCATAGCGTTTCACCCCCATTCTGAACACAATGGAATATGTATCGCAAGCTGATTCGACTGTTACAACCAGTTTCCGTTGAATTTACATTTAAATCATTATATTGAATTTTAAACGTGCATTTCAAATTACCGGGGTCACATACTAACTCTAAAAATCCTCGAAAAATATTTTCTAGCTTCGTATTGACGATACGGTCCTAACAAAACTAGTTTCGTCGAATTCTGAGACCATTAGAAAAATGGCCATTTTCCAGTCGATTAAAATCAACTGAAACAGGTCAAACACGTTTTCCTTTTCCACGCTCACATATTGATTCAAAAAATTATGAAATTTGGAACCTAGCAATAATTTAACATCACGGACCCAACAAAATTGGTTTCGTCGAAATCCGAGGTCGTTTGCAAAATGTCCATTTTTAAGGGCCTGAATTCCATAGCGACTATTCAGAATTTTCAACTGGACATATCTTTTGATTCCCTCAATGAAATTTTGATTTTTCGGATTCGTTGGTAAGATATTATCAATTAGATTCCATTATTTTTGGTTTCACTAAAATCCGGATTGATTTGCACCCGGTACATTCAATTGAAGTTTGAAATCGAATTATCGAACTACCGCGCCATTTTCAATTCCTTTTATAATTATATATAAATATTTATATTCTAACGACGACGCGTATAAATAAATACGTTCGAATTATATTCAAAATAAATTTCTTGTCGATATTATTTAAAATAATTCATTTTAAATAATCAAAATTCGCTAAAATTGCCAAAATAAAAATTTTAAACTGGCCCAGATTTTCGGGTTGTTACATTGAATTAAAATGAATTCGAATGGAAATTGAATTAAAATGAATTCGAATTGAAATTGAATTAAAATGAATTCGAAATGAAATTGAATTAAAATGAATTTAAATTGAAATGAATTCAAATTGAATGGAAATGAAAGTAAAACGAATTTATAATGGAAAATTCACCTTTGATTTGAAATTGAATATGAAGTTGAAACTATTTTGAAAACGAATTTAAAATGATTTATAAAATTCGTTTTAAATAGAAATCAACAAAATATATATTATATATATTATATATATAATATAATGGCCTGAATAGAACGTGCCGCGCTGCGGCAGTTCGAAAATTTCGACCGTTGACTTCGAACGGACATTACGGGAGATCCGGCTGTCGGATTCTCCTCAAACCGGAACCGTTGGGTTCGAATCGAAAAGTGCTTTCCAATGAACATTAGAAATTAGAAATCTAATGGTTGGATTTGGAGATATGTCCAAATCAAATTCAAAAAAGATCCTTGTAAGTGCAGTTCGATGGCCATTGTAGGAAATCGACTGTATGGGCCTTGATAAAATTATTAAAAATATCAATAATTTGTGTAAAATCAAGATAAATGATTTGGGAAGAACTGGGGTGAAATATCCCATATTTGAGAAGATAAAATGCATTTTTATCAAAATGAACTAGTTTTGAACTAGAATTAAAACCAATTTATTTTTGAAATAAATAAATTGAATTTGAAAATGGTTCTAATAATAACCAGAATTTCCAATATCTAAATTGGAATGTATTTGAGTCGAAATTATCTTTGGAATATTTCGATGATTAGATTCGGGATTATACGAATATTGTAAAGGAAATTTGGAAGATATATATTATATCGTTATTTCCAATACGGTATTTGTTGATTTCAGAATTTGATATTGAATATAAGCCGATATATTTTCTATTCAGTGCCTTGTATTAATATCAAATGGGATTTGGGTTTGTCATGAATGGTTTCTTCATCAACACTATTCTTAAACCCAGTTGAGAAAAGATTAAATCTTTTTATTTAGATTTAATAAAGTATACCAATTAATTAAAATATTTAATTGGAATTGAATTAGAAATTGTTTTTGGGTTTATCGTGAATGGTGTTTTAAATAACACTTGTTCTTTAGCCCGATAATAAATAGAATGTGATTTGGGTTTACCGTGAAATGTGCTTTAAATGACATTAGTTCTTTAACCCAGTAAAAGGAATTTCAATGAATCCTTAATTAGATTGAAATGGGAATAGATAACATAAATTACCAAATATAGGAAATGATCGAAAATGGAATATCGCCAGTTTTGCTCCGAGCGATAGTAAATCTTTAATTAGATTTGAATGTGAAATGGTAATTCAATTTACCGATAACACCGTGGTGTTAGTTTTGGGGTAATAACAGTTTTGCTCCATGGGTTGAATAGGTTGGGATTGGGAAATAAAACAAATAATTACTTCGGCGTGGTTCGCTAATCCTGACTAGTTTGAAATGATATCCAAAGGAAGATTAAAGAATGAATTTTAAAGAATTTATCTTTGATAAAATTAATGGGAACCTATTCCCTAATGATGTGTATTTCTGAATAAAAGAATATTCTGAATTGGAATGAGGCGTATGTTGTGTTTGTGTAACATTTGTTTATTATATACGTGGGTTATTCAGAAAGGCTGGGTTCATACCCATTCTGAATAACAGATACGACGATAAGTCGAAGATGAAGACGGTGGTTGATGACCGAGGGTCTTCACATCGTTTGGGTGATTACCGATGATCTTGATTGGGCTGTACACCCAAGATGAGGGAATCAGTTGGTGGTCATTCAGACGTACTTGGAGATTTACGGATATGCAGGAAAGTGCCTCCGGTTTCGTTCATACCCAGAACGAACGTGTAAATGGACTGTGTGTATGACATTGGATTTTATTCTGTGTTGATTGGTCTCTATTAAATATACATACGTTTGGCGGCGGAGAATTTAATCTCTTGCTTAACGCCCTTCTCTGAGACGTACAAGCTCAGTGGTTGTATATCGATGGACATCAGTTGCATGGAGTAAATTGCCGGTGTGGCATGCCTAAGTGGCAGATGATCAAGGCTTTTGTCGAAAAGCAAAGTCTTGTGGTTGATGATCAAAGCACGGCCTGTGTGGCGCAGCTTTGTGTATAACGTGAATTCGCGAGTCTCACACCTCGGTATGAGTCAAAAACGGGATACGGACCGTTGGGAGAACACGACGTTTCTTTCTAGCTATGGGTGGTGTCAGTGTTTAAACTGACTGACATTTATATACTTTTTCACCTTTGTGGTTGTTGGATGAGGCACCTCGATATTAGGTCTGTTAGGACCGGGAAACGTGTGTTCAGGAATACTAATCCTCGAAAGTAAGTGAGGACCGGTGCAACCGATTACAAGGATCAAAGTGGGGTCCTGAGACATTTGCTAGAGTGTCTCGAAACGGAGAGGAGCTTGCCCCTTGCCTCGACTCATGATGGAATCCAATTTCCAATACGTGTCATTCGGTTTTATTTGTAGAGCCTAGTATGGCGACATAGTAGCATGGGATACTATGCCGTCTATGATTTATACTTATGATTGAAGTTGTTTCCTTACTTATAGTAATAATAAAAGATGAAATTTCACGTATGAAGCATTCTTTGGCTGTTATAAGGGAAAACCCTATCCTCCGGCTTGCATTGCATTATGTGATGGTACCTGGGTCTTATAACAGCTTCATTGTTGTTTATTTAGCATTGCGCTGTTTGTTTAAGCACTGATATTCTTGGGGTAAAAACCTGATCCGTGTTATACAACGTGGTCCCTCGATTTACCGAACTTTATAATAAGAATTAACAACTGTTTTAGTTCTCACACTAGTCACATGACTGACCTGGGGGTTATTGTTTTAACCTAAACTCTGTGTGCCCTTATTTTCGATCCGGGCAGCCAGTAGTTTTGGTTTTGCAGATTTATATTCACAGGAACGTGATTTACAGCTGGAACGATGCTCGGAAAGCTATGTATTCGTGTTTTACTTTCAGTTGTGTTTTGTATTTATTTTCCGCTGCTATGTAATTTATTGAAATCTCTGATATTTATTTAATGTATTTTATTCGTTTATACTCTGTATATTCTTGTATCTGATGGAATTGTTGTAAAAACAATGAAATGTTCTTCTGTTTGCGTTCTGGTTTGTCGTGTTCTCAAACGATCAGGGGTTTCAAAAGGTCTTGATCGGGTTAGCGATCGACTCGGATAGAGCGAAATTCCTTGTCGTCACATACTTAGTCACTAAGCAACCTGCTCAGTCAATATGAAAATATGAACATTCTACTAATATTTGAAAAAAAATTCTTCTTATTCGCACAATACTACTCCCGAAGTCGAAACGTGTTTTTAAAACACTATTATTTAATGATGAGTATTATATGCAATTGAAATGGTAGAGTTTCAAACATGCGGCAGTGTTTTACCTGATTACTTGAACACCAAGTGTAATGACCCGCATTGTCAGAGGTATTATAATTAATTTATTTAACTATATAAATAGTGATTTAGGGAATTAAATCATCGTTTAATTAAATAACATGGAATAATTAATTTAATTAAGTAATTAAATAATATATTTAATTCAGAAATAATCAAAAATAGTGAAATTCACAGTATGGTGTAATTTGGTTTATTTAATATATATATCAGTTTGGAGTTGAATTATAATAACGAATATATTCAATCGACGACAGTTTGAACGTGGAATTATAATATAATTAAAATCGAGCTTGAAATGGCGCTGCAGTTCGTAAATTGGCGATTCGAACTTCAAATGAGTATACAGGGTTCATTTTAAATCGGATTTCTATGAAACAAGAAACATGTGGAGCTGGTGGAGTATATCTTTCTAGTGGAAGAGAAAAATCGGGACTTCATTGTGTAAATTTTGAGATACGTCCCAATCAAATTTTAGAAAAGTCGTTGTGGAATTCCTTTATAATTTATAAAGGAATTATTTATATTTTAAAAAGGAATTTCAATATAAATCGGATATCGGGTCGACCTAGAAGTGAATATCGAGTTAGAAATTCATATAGGAATATTCTAGAGCTGTATGGTATTCCACTGTGAATATATATACGATAATATAAATTTATTTATATTTAATTTAATTATATTTAAATGGGTCATCCAGAGCTTTAAAAATAGCTGGTTTTGCAAACGAAGTCGGAATTCGACGAAACTAATTTTGTTGGATCCGCAATATCAAATTGTTGTTAGATTTCCAGTTTCGTGATTTTTAGAGTCACTGTGTGGCCGTACGGATTTTTAGAGTGAAAAACTGTCAGTATTTTGACAGTTAAAAATACGCTGTGTAAGCATACGGAGTCGGAATGCGACGAAACTAGTTTCGTTGGGACCATAATGTCGAACCCTAGCAGTATGTCCAGTTTGGTGATTTTTGGGTATCGTATGTGACCAGAGGAATTTTTAAGGACGAATACAACGAGCATAACAATATAAAAATCAATATAAAAACAATACCCCACTTCTATAAATACCCCTTAATACCCCTTTCCTAAACCTAATTTTTTAATTCTCTGGTCAACAAATAAATCCGCCGTTACTTTTCTTATCCTCTTCAACAAACGTAAGATTGAAAATTCCTAAACAAATGGAAATAAATTCATATAAATCCTAATATATGTATATTGGAAACCACAACAGAGAGCTCTTCAACTCCATGACCATTGTGAGGTGTTCGACGCTCATTCAGGGGGGTTCGAATGTCAACAGTAGAGCTAGGGCAAGGGGTTTTGGGCGATGTAGGCATTGATATGTGAGTTCGAGTTCGTATTCGAACTAAGGAGATCGAATGGCATGGGTTTGTGGTACTTTGGGTGATTTCGGTGACAAAAACAGTCGAACGATCCCTCTAGCCGATAGTTTCAGGCTAGCGGTCGAGGTCATCAGGGATTGAGTGAGTTGTGTGACAGTAGGATGGAGGGGAAGCTCGTTCGAAGGGAGGAATTTTGGTATTTTTCTGGCATTTTTAATCGAGAAGAGAAGGAAATGGAAGGGGTTGAAATCACGGGCATGGTGAGGAGCAAAACTGAGCGACGGGATTTGGTATAAGGGCAAGAAAGAAGGCAAAGGCGGGTGGGCTTTTGTTGGGATGTTGGGCCGGTGAAACAAGGGTAATCCCAAAAGAATGTAAAAAGGAAATGTCAAGTTTTATTTAATTATAAATAGTGTACAAACTTATAAAACGTATAACTTGGTCATACGAGGTCAGAATCGAGAACCGTAAGTTGCGTTGGGATATTATGGACGCGAACAACAACATGGAATTGGTTTGGACAGGATTGGGGCTCGTATGAAATTATGGCGCAATAAATTGTTTGATGCAAATCAAATAACAATTTATCGTTCTTTAACGATGAACTGCCAAAGTGAGTAAATCTCACTAACTCTGAACAGTTTATAATTTCATGTTGTATTTTTAGAACTGTTAGAAATTGTCTGATTTACTGTATGTTGACTGTTTGATTAAACTACTAGTCAGTTAGTTGAATTTCTATATTGATTCTGTTTAACAGAATATATCATATGGAATTGAAAGTGATGTTATCTATATTGTTTAACATCTGTGATGCAGGGAAACAGGTTGGAGGAATCCAACTGGATTCCTCAACAGTTATTTTACTGTGATTTATATATTGTGATATATAATCTGACGTTGATTATGTGTGTCTGGACTTATATGGGATGTTAAATACCATAAGAAATACCAGAATGTAGGAAAGGGATTTTCAAAGTATATTTTGGAAATAATTTATTTATATAAAATTAATGGATTTTATATTATAAAAGGAAAAGGATTTAGAATTTATAAAGGAATTATATTTGTAAATCAAATATAAGGGAAATATTTGTAAAAACAAAAATAAAATAGAATTAAAAAGGAAATATTTGTAGGACATTTACAAATAGATTAAAAGGGATTATTTATTTATTTAGGGAATAAATAGAAATAGAATAAAGGAGATATTTATTTAAAAAATAAATACGATATTTTAAAAGGAGTTAGAATTAATCAGTTAGAGTTAAAGAAGTTAATCGAATATAGTTTATTTGAAAGGAGTTAATCAGTTAGAGTTAACCAGTAGAGGTAATCAAATAGAGTTAATCGATTAGAGTTAAAAACGAACTAGAGTTAATCGTATAGAATTAAGAAATAGAGTTAAACAAGATTAGAAACTGACTAGAGATTAGTTAAGTTGAATAGTTTTCTGAGTATCGATCTGATGTTGGTTTCGGCCTTCGGGGTTTATACTTAGAGAATTGTTCTCCTACTAGTTTACAGTTAGAATCTGATAGTTGTGGAATGGTAGTAATCGATGATTGATTGATAGTATTTCCATTTGGAAATAATATCGTTATTTGCACACTTGTTTTTCTTCGATAGTTAACTCACAGACTATCGAAGTTTTGACCATTTTAACATTGTTAATATGGAGAGACCGATTGGATTATTATCCAGCGAACCACTCTGTATTGGCATAAGCGTTGCGAATCATATTTGCCAAAGATAATTGAAGACGGAGAAAAGTGCAAGGGCTGTTGTATAAATCTTAGATAACAGTGCCTAAGATGGATATACTGAATAGTGCCTTCGGTTTGTCCAGTCCCAGGACAACTTGTATGGACGAAGGTTTGACAGAGTATATCTGGTAGATCACGTAAGTTGATCGTTTCAAACGTATTTACGTTGGTGGCGGAGGAATTCGTTTCTCTTAGCTTATACCCGTGGTATTTTTGGGAAAATCAATTTGTGATTTAGAGGGTATGACGATGTGACATTCTAAGTGAATGAAGATGTGATATGTGAAAATATAAGCGTAGCTTCTAGCCTCACATCCGTTAAATGACAGAAATTGGGCATGCAGCATGGCTAAGTCGGTCGCACCGAAGTAGGGTGTATAATCACCTATCTGGAGAATATTCATTTGCTTCTTTAATCTATCAATGCTGTCCCATATATATATACGGGAACGGTTGCTGATCCCAACCGTTGGTGATGTACATTCGATACACTCATGCGAAATGAGTGGTCGGTCATGTGTGGCTGAGTTGCAAGATGTTCTTGTTGAACTCCAGTGTATCGTTCCTAGAGTACACTGATCGGAAGGTGGTTCCATACCTTTTCATAGTTGGAAACCCATTATCCAATACGTGCTTGCGATTTTGATTGTATACTATTTATGTAGAACGTGAGATGAAAGCGTTTCTGCTAGATTGATATCTATTTGTGTTTAGACATTATTATAATATCAGAATGATATTGCTTGTCCAAGTTGTTCAGATTCTCATAAGGGAAAAACCCGTTCCGTATTCACGGTGTGGTCTTATGAGATATCGTTTACTTGTTCGAACTGTTTTAACTGTTTTACTCACACCAGTCCCATGACTGACCCGGAGTTTACTTTGTTGTTTTCCCTAAACTCTTGGGTGCCCAATTTTGTACGGGCAGTCAAGTAGTCGGGATTTTACAGATACACTTGGGGAGCTTGGAGCAGGAGGCTTCAAGATTCTATAGCTATTATTATTTCCGCTGTTGTTGTAAGTGATGTATTCTGATAAGTGCTATGGTATACATAATTGTTTTATTTCAAAAGTTATGTTATATTTTATTCGTTCCGCTGTGAGATTCGTGTTTACTCTGATGATGATGTTCTTCTTCTTCTTCTGTTCTAAGTTTCTATCTTATCTATCCTCACCCTCTAATTTCTTTCACTAATTACCAGGATTTTTCGATGGTTTGGTTATCGACATCGTGCTTATGTCGATAACCAAAGTCGCTCAAAATCAGGGTCATTACACCAAGAAACCTTCTTATTCGATGCAAACATCAGAGTTTCACTTATATTTTGAAACTTTCTTGATCTTATTGGCACGGATTCAGGGTCCAAATGGTAATATGCAAATGATGAGTGTTATATATGCTTTAAAATGTAGAATAGCAACCATGCAGCAGTATTTTACCTGATTACTTAGTCACTAAGCAACCATCTAAGTCAATATGAAAATATGAATATTCTACTAATATTTGAAAACCTTTTCGTCTTATTCACACAAATTCTACTCCCAAAGTTGAAACGTGTTTTTAAAAACACTATTATTTAATGATGAGTATTTTATGTATTTGAAATGGTAGAGTTTCAAACATGCGGCGGTGTTTTACCTGATTACGTGAGCACCAAGAAACCTACTTATTCTTTGCAAACGTCAAAGTTTCACTTATATTTTGAAACTTTCTTGATATTATTGGCGCGAATCCAGGGTCCAAACGGTAATATGAAAATGATGAGTGTTATAGATGTTTTAAAATGTAGAATAGCAAACATGCGGCAGTGTTTTACCTGATTAGTTAGTCATTGAGCAACCTGCTCAGTCAATATGAAAATATGAATATTCTACTAATATTTGAAAACTTTTTTATCTTATTCACACAAATTCTACTCCCAAAGTCGAAATGTGTTTTTAAAAACACTATTATTTAATGATGAGTATTATATGTATTTGAAATGGTAGAATTTCAAACAGGTGGCAGTGTTTTACCTGATTACTTGAGCACCAAGAAACCAACTTATTCTATGCAAACATCAAAGTTTCACTTATATTTTGAAGTTTCTTGATCTTATTGGCATGGATCCAGGGTCCAAACGGTAATATGCAAGTGATGAGTGCTATAGATGCTTTAAAATGTAGAATAGAAGACATGCGGCAGTGTTTTACCTGATTACTTAGTCACTAAGCAACCTGCTCAATCAATATGAAAATATGAATATTCTACTAATATTTGAAAACTTTTTCGTCTTATTCACACAAATTCTACTCCCAAAGTCGAAACATGTTTTTAAAAACACTATTATTTAATGATGAGTGTTATATGTATTTGAAATGGTAGAGTTTCAAACATGCGGCAGTGTTTTACCTGATTACTTGAGCACCAAGAAATCTACTTATTCTATGCAAACATCAAAGTTTCACTTATATTTTGAAACTTTCTTGATCTTATTGGTGCGGATCTAGAGTCCAAACGGTAATGTGGAAATGATAAGTGTTATAGATGCTTTAAAATGTAGAATAGCAAATATGCAGCAGCGTTTTACCTGATTACTTAGTCACTAATCAACCTGCTCAGTCAATATGAAAATATGAATATTCTGCTAGTATTTGGAAAAAAATTGTCTTGTTCATACAATACTACTCCCGAAGTCGAAACGTGTTTTTAAAACACTATTATTTAATGATGAGTATTATATGCATTTGAAATGGTAGAGTTTCAAACATGCGGTAGTGTTTTACCTTATTACTTGAACACCAAGAAACCTACTTATTCGATGCAAACATCAAAGTTTCACTTATATTTTGAAACTTTCTTGATCTTATTGGCGCAGATTCAGGGTCCAAACGGTAATATGCAAATGATGAGGGTTATATATGCTTTAAAATGTAGAATAGCAAACATGCGGCAGTGTTTTACCTGAATACTTAGTCACTAAGCAACCTGCTCAATCAATATGAAAATATGAATATTCTACTAATATTGGAAATCTTTTTCGTCTTATTCAAAAAAATTCTACTCCCAAAGTCGAAACGTGTCGTTAAAAACACTATTATTTAATGATGAGTATTATATTTATTTGAAATGGTAGAGTTTCAAACATGCGGCGGTGTTTTACCTGATTACTTGAGCACCAAGAAACCTACTTATTCTCTGCAAACATCAAAGTTTCACTTATATTTTGAAACTTCATTGATCTTATTGGCGCGAATCTAGGGTCCAAACGGTAATATGCAAATGATGAGTGTTATGGATGCTTTAAAATGTACAATAGCAACATGCGACAGTGTTTTACCTGATTAGTTAGTCACTAAGCAACGTGCTCAGTCAATATGAAAATATGAATACTTGTGGCGACCGCCCATAACCCCCGCACTAAACAAGTGGAATAATGCGCTGAAAGGCGTGCCAGGCTGCTATGGACGATCATCATAGTAAGTGAACACATCGAAACCTGTCGTAGAACTCACAACGCAAGGATAAAATATAATAGAACATATACAACAGGTGATAGTAATGAGGTATCATATAGCAAACTTTTGAAACTCTTTCAAACATCCAGAAAGATTATCCAACTGATATCTAAGTTTGTACATAAGACCTCACTACAACTCTCAAGCAACTCAAACAGCGGAAACAGAAATACTAGATAGAATAAAACTGGTACGCCAGCCTCCTGCTCGTCATCGCTCAGCTTCCTCGTATCACTAAGCTCCATTACCTGTAACCTGCTACTTAGTCTGCCCATCCACAACCAGATGAACAGCCCAAGGTAATAAGAGGAGACATAAAACCTTGAGTCAGACAATAGTCTTAGTGAGCGATAATACTGCTAACAAACTTCAACAAGAAAGCATATGAGAATGGGTAAATGAACAACTTATCTACCCACATCACCAGAGAAGAACTCAACCTTATCTCCCCCACATCGGACAGTGATAGCCTTTACACCAAGCATTTCAACCATTCATCCATAGAAACCAGAACAACCAATTATCCATGGAAAACAGAAACAACCAGCAATAACAATCATGACATCGAGATTATATAGATCTCACGTAAATCATCCTAGTCGAATTCAACATCCCTCGAGTAAGAGCCCCAGAGGCCGAAACCAATATCAGACAAGCACTCAAGGAACATTTACTTCGATGTTGGATAACCCACGTGAGATGGCACAAGCAAAACATCCAGCATACATGACAGACTCCGGCTATCACCGCCAATCCAGCTTCGAAACCATCATTATCGTATGACGGCCAACCTTGCCATATGTCAAGGGCTAATGGTAACCCCAGTTCTAGCATGAACTCCATATGCCCGACCTTGGCAATGTCCAACCTTGACACTAGGCCTCTCCCCGAGACCGAGGGTACTTGACCTACAACCGGTCTTTTCGGTGCCCCCATCGTACCCCTGCTTTGAGCCTGCTAGAACTTACGACAATGATAACTTCTCGGCCCTCGCATCTCTCATCGTCCAACCTTGACGATGTTTCATAGCTCAAGCAACCTTCTCGAGCAACTATCATCCACCAACTCAGGACACTTTAGAGTTGTCACCGCATTCGTTGTTCCACCTTGATCAACGAACACATCCATCACTTCGAGCCTTCCTACTTGAACCACTTCAAAGTCACACCAATCATCCGACCGACCGACCAGATATGCCACCATCTGACCGACCCAACCCTTCAAACCCGACCAGATATGCCACCATCTGACCGACCCTTCAAAACCGACCAGAACAGGATCTTCCTCTCAAGACTCCAGGCCGACCACCTTTGTCTTTTGAAACCGACCCGACCTGATTACCCCTCCCTGGAACATGACCGACCGCCTGCTCCAAATTAGCACTCCAGATCTACTCGACCTAACCAGTATGGATCGACCGACCAAACCGCTCCGCCACCCAGTCTTCACGACCGACCTATATGCAAAGCTCGACCCACACCTTGCTCGACCCGACCCACATACATACCGGATCAATCAACTTACTCGACCGACCCTCCTTCAATGTGGAGATCGACCGACCCATCCAAAAGACCGACCAGGGATGGACCGACCCGCCTGCTCCAGAACCAGAACTCCAGAACAGTTTCCACACGACCGACCCGCTTCAGACCGACCCGACCAGAGTGGACCGACCGACTCAACCTTCACACTTCAACTTCTGGACTGTCCAGGTTATGACCGACCTGCTCCATCAAAGCCGACCAGCCCTGCACGACCGACCAGACCAGCTCCAAGACCGACCAGAATCTTCTCTGCTCCTCCAAAACCGACCATAAACCTGCACATCTCCAATTCGACTCCGATTTCGACCAAAACTTCGCCAAACGACGAATCCGACGAAACCAGCTTATCCGATTCATCCAAATGCAATCACAAACATGTTATGCAACCAACAATATCATCAATCTAACAATTTCCATCAAAACACATAAATTTCCCAAAACATGATAAGTGAATCATATGAACATAAAAACAGATCTAACTTGCATAATCTTGAGAAAAATCGTAAAATTAACCATTTAAATTATCTAGATCAGATCCTAAGGTGATTCATATATAAAATGGACTTAGCACGGTGTGGATCTAAGGAAAATAACATGGAAATGATGAAATTAACATCCTAAAACCCATATACTTGCATGAATCCGAATGAGAGATGTAAATCACTCACCAATTCTCCAAAACAAACCAAAAGCGATGAAAAAGCAATCCGGACATCGAACACTTCGAATCAAACCCTTTAATCCGATGAATTCGCCCTCGAAACGATGTTGATCTAGCCTCGAATGGTATAGATATTCGATTTCCCCCTTGGATTTGGAATTTTGATGGTGGAAAGGTGTTAGAGGAAGAAGGAGATCAAAGCCTTCCCATAAGAGAATGGAAAATGCCAACCTTTCTCCATATCCCTTACCCCCTATTTATAGTCTCCACCTACCCTCTAATGGGCCTTCTCCAAATCAGCCCATTAGCCTTCCAAAACCTGAACAGCCAACTGAAAAACCTTAAAACAGCGATTTCTCCAAAACCGCTGAACCAAATCCTTAATGTAACCACTCTACGGAAAGGGAATCATCAATTCCTTTCCAATGGCATAGGTCTCACCCTCTGATTCGACCTGAGTCAAAAGTTATGCCCAGTACAAGACTGACAGGGGCAAAATGGTCACAAACAAAATCGGTAAAAATTATGGACATGTCACACATCCCCATAAGCAACATACCAAAAGATGAGAATGATCCAACCCTAAGGGAATAAAATAAAAATATTTTACGATCTTCCGATACGTAAAATGCGGGCTGTTACATTCTTCCCCCCCCCCTTAAGAAGCCCCCGAAATTCCAAGCAAACACAAGCAACCACAACAATTCCGCATGCCTATCATCCATGAGAAGCCAATCCTATCATCCAAACTAGCAACCATCAAGCCATACATCCATAGCCTTATCCTAGCATGCGGAATTCTACCACACAACAACAAGATACAACGACACAACGAAGATACGATATCAAAGGGTCCTACCGACGAAGAGTTCTGGATGAGTCGCCCTCATGCTCTCTTCCGTCTCCCATGTACAATCGTCGCCATCTTCACTCCATTGTACCTTGACTAGCTTAACCGTCTTCCTCCTAAGCTGTTTCATGTCATTCCCCACTACACGCAGTGGCTTGCGAGTTTTTGCAACTGCGGTCTCAACTTCTAAATCTTCATACTGTTCTGGAGATACCACCACATTCGAGTCGTGCACAAACTTTCGTAGAAACGACACATGGAAAACATTATGCACACTCGACATCTTCTCGGGTAACTCCAACCTATATGCGAGCTTTCCTATTCCCTCGACTATCGGAAATGGTCCAACAAACCTAGGATCCAACTTTCCTTTACTTCCAAATCGAACCACTTGCTTCAACGGTGAAATCTTTTTGAAAACCATATCACCTACGCCGAACTCCAAATCCTTACGACGCTTATCGGCGTAACTTTTCTGACGATCTTGGGCCGCCTTCATTCATTGCCGAATTATCTCGATACAATCCGAGGTTTCTCTTATCATCTCAGGCCCAAGTATCAACTTATCTACAGTTTCTAACCAACAAGCTGGAGAATTGCACGGCCTTCCATACAACGCCTTATATGGTGCCATCCCAATAGTAGATTCTCTTCATGTCCTGATACATCTTATTACCACCGGGATGAATTTTCAACTTTGAGTGATGACATTCTCTCAGAACCTCATCTCTCAATCCATCGATCTCAGGAACAACTAATCGCCCTTGCTTTCGAAGCCAACCTTCTCGATCGACCTCGAATTCTTTATTCTCTGGTTCCAGCTTCTGAATGAACTCGACAAGCTTCACATCTTTCTTTTGGCTCTCGCCAATCCTTTCGATAAGAGTAGGCCTTATCGACAAGCTTGCCAATATTTCAGGTTCCAACTCACACCTTGGCCTGAAATCGAACCTTGCCAAATACTCGAGGCCCTTCCATTTCGAAAACATCGCTCCTAAACTTGCGTGTCTTCGACTCAATGCATCTGCAAATGCATTTCCTTTGCCAGGAGTATAGGCTATCCCAAAATCATACGATGCCAGAAACTCTAACCATCGTTGCTGCCGAAGATTCAAATCCTTTTGGGAGAAAAGATACTTCAACGACTTGTGATCCGTAAACAAATCGAATCGTACTCCCAACAGGTAATGTCTCCACATCTTCAGAGCAAACACAATCGCTGCCAACTCCAAATCATGAGTTGGATAGTTTCTCTCATGTGGCTTTAGCTGTCGACTTGCGTAAGCCACTACTTTATCCTTCTGCATTAGCACTGCTCCAAGTCCAGTACCATATGCATCAGTATATACCACCATCTCTTCATTCCCACTTGGAATGGTCAACACAGGTGCACTCGTCAATCTCTCCTTCAAGATTTCGAACGCTTGTTCACACTTCGCATCCCATGCGAACACTTGGTTCTTCTTCGTCAATCCTGTTAATGGTGCAGCCATCTTAGAGAAATCCTTGATAAACCTTCGGTAATAACCAGCCAATCCAAGGAAACTCCGAACATCCGTTGCATTCTTAGGTCTATCCCAGTCCTGGATTGCTGCAACTTTAGCGGGGTCAACTGCTATACCCTTTCCAGAAACAACATGACCTAAGAACCTCACTTCATCCTTCCAGAAGTGACACTTTGAGAACTTAGCTTTAAGCTGATGCTTTCGCAAGATCTCTAACACAACTCTCAAGTGCGTCTTATGTTCTTCCACATTTCTGGAGTAAACCAGTATATCATCCACGAACACAAGCACGAACTTATTCAACTGATCTCTGAACACTCTATTCATAAGATCCACAAAATACGCTGGCGCGTTAGTCAACCCGAATGGCATCACCAACCACTCGAAAAATCCGGACGGTGTCCTAAAAGCAGTCTTTGGCACACTATCCTTAGCCACTCTCAACTGGTGAAACCCCGTTGCCAAATCCATCTGAGAAAACACTTTGGCTTCGTGAAGCTGATCGAACAAGCCATCAATCCTTGGCAACGGATACTTGTTTTTCTTAGTCACCTTGTTCAGCTCACGATAGTCCACACACAACCTTAACGAGCCATGTGCTTTAGTTGCAAACACGACTGGTGCACCCCACTCGGAAACACTCCTCCGAATGAAACCTTTTCCCAAAAGGTCTCTAACTTGCACTTCCAACTCTCGCTGTTCCTTAGGCGCCATCCGCCTAAGTGGCATAACAATTGGTCTCCCACCCTCGACCAAATCGATCCTAAACTCGATCTCACGAAGCGGCGGCAACCCTTTGACCTCGTCAAAGACATCTACATACTCATTAGCGATCAACACTGATGATAGGTCTTCCTGTGGAATCCCAAACGAATATAGATAACTCACGAAGACCCCGTCTTCGCGCTAACATCTAATCAACACCTTTCGCCCTTCCACATCCCCGACCCTCAACTCTAGCTTCTCGCAATTCACCCTTGCCGCATACTTCTTAAGCCAATCCATGCCCAAGATGATCCCATACCCAGCGAAGTTAAGAACAAAGCAATCACACATAAAAGAGCAACCATGACTCGATAATACTAGACCACGGCAAATCATGCACAAACTGGACGAACCCCCAACTGGATTAGTCACGATCAATGGTCTATCACAAATCTCGGGTTCCAAACCCAAGCGACAAACAAGCTCATTGCAGATGAATGAATGTGATGCTCCAGTATCAAACAAAACTCGAACTGAAACACCGTTAACGGAAAAAGTACCTTGCACCACAACCCCCTTTTCCTTCTCCTCTGCAGTAGGAGCTTTTGAAGAAGATGGCACGGCTTCCAAAGCATATGCCTTCACAATCTGCTTGCCCTTAGCTGATTCTGGACAATCTTTCTTCTCATGCCCAGGCTTTCCACAATTGAAGCACTTCTTCTCAGCTTTGGGATTCTTTCACTCATTTGAATAATGACCCTTCTGTTGGCAGTTAAAGCAAACCACCTCACTCTTGGGTTTCTTTTGGCCATCCTTTCCTTTCTGTTGTTGCTGCTTCCTCTTTTTATTATTACCACCCTGCTGTGGTTTCTGAGCTTCCTTGGTTGCAGCAACAACCTTTGCTTCCTTGGTAAACAAGCTCTCATGGCGGATAGCTTTTTCCACGATCTTTTCAAATGAATCATCAAGATGGTCCACAAGTGGTTTTCCAATATGAGCATCCAAACCCAAGACAAATTTCTCATTCTTCTGATAGGGTGTATCAATGTATGAACGAGCATATCTAGATAAAGCTTCAAAATCAGAAATGTAGTCAAGCACTGATCTGGCATTCTGCTTCAACTCTACGAACTTCTTGAAGAGAACGGACTTTTGAGCAGTGGAGATAAACTTTGCTTCGAACTTAGCTTGGAATTGCTCCCATGAAATCTCCTCTTCCGGAATCTCGAGTATAATAGAATTCCACCATTCCATGGCCCTGCTTTGCAGCTGCCTTGATGCAAGCTTTCTCTTCATTGCATCTTCAATACCCAAGTCTCCAAAGATTCGAACACATGAATCCATCCACCTCTGAACCTCTTCAGCTGGTTTAGTTCCCTTGAATGGTTTCCCTCCTAGAGATATAAAGTCCTTGCACATCTTTGCAAAATCTATTCTAGGAACTCGCACCCCTACATCTACCGTAGCCGCCACTGGAGTGGGTACCCTTCGCATAATTGCTTCTGCCATGGCTTCAAACATGGCCGGGTAATCTGGCTCACCACCATTTCCCCCTCCAGTATTAGCTCTCCTAGCAGCATGTCTTGATGGTCGTCTACTCATTCTAAATCTGCAATCTAGAATAATTAGCCACTTCCGAGAAAACTGCTAAAAGAATACAACCGCTACTACTATATATGCTAATATATATAGTAACGTCATCCTGAAATCTACAAATACGTCCCTCATACGCAATTACATCTTTGAACTTTGGCCAAAATCGTTGACCAGAGCTCTGATACCAAATGTGGCGACCGCCCATAACCCCCACACTAAACAAGAGGAATAATGCGCTGAAAGGCGTGCCAGGCTGCTATGGACGATCATCATAGTAAGTGAACACATCGAAACCTGTCGTAGAACTCACAGCGCAAGGATAAAATATAATAGAATATGTACAACAGGTGATAGTAATGAGGTATCATATAGCAAACTTTTGAAACTCTTTCAAACATCCAGAAAGATTATCCAACTGATATCCAAGTTTGTACATAAAGCCTCACTACAACTCTCAAGCAACTCAAACAGTTGAAACAGAAGTACTAGATAGAATAAAACTGGTACGCCAGCCTCCTGCTCGTCATCGCTCAGCTTCCTCGTATCACTAAGCTCCATTACCTGTAACCTGCTACTTAATCTTCCCATCCACAACCGGATGAACAGCCCAAGGTAATAAGAGGAGACATAAAACCTTGAGTCAGACAATAGTCTTAGTGAGCGATAATACAGCTAACTAACTTCAACAAGAAATCATATGAGAATGGGTAAATGAACAACTTATCTACCCACATCACCAGAGAAGAACTCAACCTTATCTCCCCCACATCGGACAGTGATAGCCTTTACACCAAGCATTTCAACCATTCATCCATAGAAACCAGAACAACCAATTATCCATGGAAAACAGAAACATCCAGCAATAGCAATCATGACATCGAGATTATATAGATCTCACGTAAATCATCCTAGTCGAATTCAACATCCCTCGAATACGAGCCCCAGAGGCCGAAACCAATATCAGACAAGCACTCAAGGAACATTTACTTCGATGTTGGATAACCCACGTGAGATGGCACAAGCAAAACATCCAGTATACATGACAGACTCCGGCTATCACCGCCAATCCAGCTTCGAAACCATCATTATCGTATGACGGCCAACCTTGCCGTATGTCAAGGGCTAATGGTAACCCCAGTTCTAGCATGAACTCCATATGCCCGGCCTTGGCAATGTCCAACCTTGACACTAGGCCTCTCCCCGAGACCCAAGGTACTTGACCTACAACCGGTCTTTTGGGTGCCCCCATCGTACCCCTGCTTTGAGCCTGCTAGAACTTACGACAATGATAACTTCTCGGCCCTCGCATCTCTCATCGTCCAACCTTGACGATGTTTCATAGCTCAAGCAACCTTCTTGAGCAACCATTATCCACCAACTCAGGACACTTTAGAGTTGTCACCGCATTCGTTGTTCCACCTTGATCAACGAACACATCCATCACTTCGAGCCTTCCTACTTGAACCACTTCGAAGTCACACCAATCATCCGACCGACCGACCAGATATGCCACCATCTGACCGACCCGACCCTTCAAACCCGACCAGATATGCCACCATCTGACCGACCCTTCAAAATCGACCAGAACAGGATCTTCCTCTCAAGACTCCAGGCCGACCACCTTTGTCTTTTGAAACCGACCCGACCTGATCACCCCTCCCTGGAACATGACCGACCGCCTGCTCCAAATTAGCACTCCAGATCTACTCGACCCAACCAGTATGGATCGACCGACCAAACAGCTCCGCCACCCAGTCTTCACGACCGACCTATATGCAAAGCTCGACCCACACCTTGCTCGAACCGACCCACATACATACCGGATCAATCAACTTACTCGACCGACCCTCCTTCAATGTGGAGATCGACCGACCCATCCAAAAGACCGACCAGGGATGGACCGACCCGCCTGCTCCAGAACCAGAACTCCAGAACAGTTTCCACACGACCGTCCCGCTTCAGACCGACCCGACCAGAGTGGACCGACCGACTCAACCTTCACACTTCAACTTCTGGACTGTCCAGGTTATGACCGACCTGCTCCATCAAAGCCGACCAGCCCTGCTCGACCGACCAGACCAGCTCCAAGACCGACCAAAATCTTCTCTGCTCCTCCAAAACCGACCAGAAACCTGCACATCTCCAATTCGACTCCGATTTCGACCAAAACTTCGCCAAACGACGAATCCGACGAAACCTGCTTATCCGATTCATCCAAACGCAATCACAAACATGTTATGCAACCAACAATATCATCAATCTAACAATTTCCATCAAAACACATAAATTTCCCAAAACATGATAAGTGAATCATATGAACATAAAAACGGATCTAACTTGCATAATCTTGAGAAAAATCGTAAAATTAACCATTTAAATTATCTAGATCAGATCCTAAGGTGATTCATATATAAAAAGGACTTAGCTTGGTGTGGATCTAAGGAAAATAACATGGAAATGATGAAATTAACATCCTAAAACCCATATACTTGCATGCATCCGAATGAGAGATGTAAATCACTCACCAATTCTCCAAAACAAAGCAAAAGAGATGAAAAAGCAATCCGGACAGCGAACACTTCGAATCAAACCCTTTAATCCGATGAATTCGCCCTCGAAACGATGTTGATCTAGCCTCGAATGGTATAGATCTTCGATTTCCCCCTTGGATTTGGAATTTTGATGGTGGAAAGGTGTTAGAGGAAGAAGGAGATCAAAGCCTCCCCATAAGAGAATGGAAAATGCCAACCTTTCTCCATATCCCTTACCCCCTATTTATAGTCTCCACCTACCCTCTAATGGGCCTTCTCCAAATCAGCCCATTAGCCTTCCAAAACCTGAACAGCCAACTGAAAAACCTTAAAACAGCGATTTCTCCCAAACCGCTGAACCAGATCCTTAATGTAACCACTCTACGGAAAGGGAATCATCAATTCCTTTCCAATGGCACAGGTCTCACCCTCTGATTCGACCTGAGTCAAAAGTTATGCCCAGTACAAGACTGACAGGGGCAAAATGGTCACAAACAAAATCGGTAAAAATTATGGACATGTCACACATCCCCATAAACAACATACCAAAAGATGAGAATGATCCAACCCTCAGGGAATAAAATAAAAATATTTTACGATCTTCCGATACGTAAAATGCGGGCTATTACACTACTAATATTTGAAAACATTTTCGTCTTATTCACACAAATTCTACTCCCAAAGTCGAAACGTGTTGTTATAAACACTATTATTTAATGATGAGTATTATATGTATTTGAAATGGTAAATTTTCAAACATGTGGAAGTGTTTTACCTGATTACTTGTGCACCAAGAAACCTACTTATTCTATGCAAACATCAAAGTTTCACTTATATTTTGATAATTTCTTGATCTTCTTGGCGTGGGTCCAAGGTCCAAACGGTAATATGCAAATGATGAGTGTTATAGATGCTTTAAAATGTAGAATAGCAAACATGCGGCAGTGTTTTACCTGATTACTTAGTCATTAAGCAACCTGCTCAGTCAATATGAAAATATGAATATTCTACTAATAATTGAAAAAAAATCTTCTTATTCGCACAATACTACTCCCGAATTCGAAATGTGTTTTTTAAAAACTATTATTTAATGATGAGTATTATATGCATTTGAAATGGTAGAGTTTCAAACATGCGGCAGTGTTTTACCTGATTACTTGAACACCAAGAAACCTACTTATTCGATGCAAACATCTAAGTTTCACTTATATTTTGAAACTTTCTTGATCTTCCTGGCGCGGATTCAGGGACCAAACGGTAATATGCAAATGATGAGTGTTATATATGCTTTAAAATGTAGAATAGCAAACATGCGGCAGTGTTTTACCTGATTACTTAGTCACTACGCAACCTGCTCAGTCAATATGAAAATATGAATATTCTATTAATATTTGAAAACTTTTTCGTCTTATTCACACAAATTCTACTCCCAAAGTCGAAACTTGTTTTTAAAAACTGTAACGACCCGGAGTTTGAACGGATTTAATCGATATTTAAAGGGAGATTTTTTATTAAGATTTCTAGAATTCATAATTTTAAATAAATTGAGATGTGAAGTGGATTTATCATGGACGATGTTTTTAAACAACATTTGTCCTTTAATCCAATTTACATTGAAATTATTATTTGGAACTTATGAATCTATTTTATAGATTTAAAAAGGGCATTTTCTAAAAATCAAGTTTTTCAATTTAATATATTAAATTGGAATTAAGTGGAAATTCGATTAGTAATAATCGAAATGGACTTCTGAAAAAGAAGACCGATATTATATGTGGAATTTAAGAGGCTTTGCCGTTATTCCGTTTATATTATTAGTCTGATACAACAATCTATATCGATTATGTATTGATTCAACTTCTGTGGAATTCCATATTTTTGGAAATGGATTTATAGATTTTATTTTCAGAATTTTATCTTTGATAAAATTAATGAGAATCTTTTAAACGAATATCTTATCAAAAGAACATTCTGAGTTGGAATGTGACGAAATGTGTGATTTTCCAATATTTGCTATTTAATCCCAAAATATGCGAGTTATTCAGAAAGACCGGGTTTAACCCATTCTGAATAATCATCAGGACAATCAAGAGTCGAAGATGAAGATGGTGATTGAAGACCGAAGGTTTTCACATCGTTGGGATGATGATGACTGGTGTCTTGAATTGGGATTGGCCTTCCAAGGCAAGGTATTTAGTAATGATCGTCCAAACTCATTTGGAGATCGACGGACACGTTGTTTCGCTCAGACCCAGAGCGGACTTGTACATGGATTGCGTGTCTGACATTGTATTCCTTTCTACTGTATTTGTTGAACGCTACTGATTATATATTTCGGTTGGTGGTGAAGAATTCATTCTTTACTCATTACCCTTCTCTACGATGTATGAGCTTAGAGGTGATATATATATTGGTAGAAGATCAATAATATGGTATGGTCTGACAATGTGACATGCTAAGATGCAAATGATCAAGGCTTTGTTGAAAAGCGAGCCTTGTGGTTGATGATCAAAGCACAGTCTCCTTAGGCATAGCTTTGTGTATAACGTGACTTCGCGAGCCTCACACCCCAGTACGAGTCAAAAACGGGATTAGGACTGCAGGGAGTGCACCAGTTTCTTTCTAGCTAGAGTGATGTCAACGACCTACCAGCCCTGACATTTTACTTATGTGGATTTTGGATTGAGGTACGTCGGGTTTTTATAGGCCGAAAATGGTCATACTATAGGTTCAAAGGAACCGGGAAACGTGTGTTCAGGCATAATTAATCAACTACCGTTAGGTGGGGACCAGCCCTGAAGATCCAAGGGTTCACTGCGGGGGATCCTGAGGAATTTGCTAGAGTGTCTCGAATCGGAAGAGGACGATCCCTAACCTCGATTTCATGACAGAAAATCAATTCCCAAAACGTCGACATTTCGGTTTTTATTGTAAACTTATATACGGTGACATAGTAGGATGAGGTTCTATGCCGTCTAGGATTGATATTATATTTGAAATGTTTTAAATATATATATACACACTAGTAATAATATCGTTTTTACGTATCAAGCATCTTTTGACCATTATAAGGTAAAACCCTATCCTCTGGTGTGCGTTGCATTGTGTGATGGGACCTGGGTCTTATAATGGTTTCATTTTTCTAAAAAGCATTGCGTTATTTGACGATTTACTTTATTTATGCACTGGCAATCCAATGGAGTAAACCTGTTCCGCATTAGCGGCGTGGTCCTTTGATTAGCCTACTTATTAGATAAGTTAAGTATTGAATTCTCACACCAGTCCCACGACTGACCTGTAGTTTGTTTCACTTTGCAAACTCGGGTGCCCTCTTTCCACACGGGCAGTCGAGTAGCTTTTTACATATATAGTTAAGCAGGATCCTGGATTGAAGCCTGAAGCTGGGTTCAGGATATTGATGGCCTTCCGCTGAGATTAGTTCCGCTGTAGTGTATTAATTTATTGTAATTTAACTTCCGCTGTAATGTATCTTCCGCTGCATTATTTATCGATGTACTCTGATATATTCTATACTCTGATGTAACATTTATTATTGATGTTATAAAAGTCTGTGTTGTTGTTCTGATCTGTTGTATGCCCAAAGTTAACATACGCAGGTTTTGAACGGATTTAATCGATCTTGCGATCGATTGGGGTCGGGCGAAATCCGGGTCGTTACAAAAACACTATTATTTAATAATGAGTATTATATGTATTTGAAATAGTAAATTTTCAAACATGTGGCAGTGTTTTACCTGATTACTTGAGCACCAAGAAACCTACTTATTCAATGCAAACATCAAAGTTTCACTTATATTTTGAAACTTTCTTGATCTTATTGGTGCGGATTCTAGATCCAAACGGTAATATGCAACTGATCAGTGTTATATATGCTTTAAAATTTAGAATAGCAAACATGCGACAGTGTTTTACCGGATTAGTTAGTCACTAAGAAACCTGCTCAGTCAATATGAAAATATGAATAATCTACTAATATTTGAAAACTTTTTCGTCTTATTCGCACAAATTCTACTTCTAAAGTCGAAAACTGTTTTTAAAAATACTAATATTTAATGATGAGTATTATATGTATTTGAAATGGTAGAGTTTCAAACATGCGGCAGTGTTTTACCTGATTACTTGAGCACCAAGAAACCTACTTATTCGACGCAAACATCAAAGTTTCACTTATATTTTGAAACTTTCTTGACCTTATTGGGGCGAATCCAGGGTCCAAACGGTAATGAGCAAATAATGAGTGTTATAGATGCTTTAAAATGTAGAATAACAAACATGCGACAGTGTTTTACCTGATTACTTAGTCACTAAGCAACCGGCTCAGTCAATATGAAAATATGAATATTCTACTAACATTTGAAAAAAAATTCTTCTTATTCACCCAATACTACTCCCGAAGTCGAAATGTGTTTTTTAAACACTATTATTTAAAGATGAGTATTATATGCATTTGAAATGGTAGAGTTTCAAACATGCCACAGTGTTTTACCTGATTACTTGAACACCAAGAAACCTACTTATTCGATGCAAACATCAAAGTTTCACTTATATTTTGAAATTTTTTTGATCTTATTGGCGCGGATTCAGGGTCCAAATGGTAATATGCAAATGATGAGTGTTATATTTGCTTTAAAATGTAGAATAGCTAATACGCCGCAGTGTTTTACCTGATTACTTAGTCACTACGCATCCTGCTCAGTCAATATGAAAATATGAATATTCTACTAATATTTGAAAACTTTTTCGTCTTATTCACACAAATTCTACTCTCAATTTCGAAACGTGTTTTTAAAACACAATTACTTAATGATGAGTATTATATGTATTTGAAATGGTAGATTTTCAAACATGTGGCAGTGTATTACATGATTATTTGAGCACCAAGAAACCAACTTATTCTATGAAAACATCAAAGTATCACTTATATTTTGAAACTTTCTTGACCTTACTGGCGTGGATCCAGGGTCCAAACTGTAATATGCAAATGATGAGTGTTATAGATGCTTTAAAATGTAGAATAGCAAACATGCGGCAGTGTTTTACCTGATTAGTTAGTCACTAAGCAACCTGCTCAGTCAATATGAAAATATGAATATTCTACTAATATTTGAGAACTTTTTTGTCTTATTCACACAAATTCTACCCAAAGTCGAAACGTGTTTTTAAAAACACTATTATTTAATGATGAGTATTATATGTATTTGAAATGGTAGATTTTCAAACATGTGGCAGTGTTTTACCTGATTACTTGAGCACCAAGAAACCTACTTATTCTATGCAAACATCAAAGTTTCGCTTATATTTTGAAATTTCTTGATCCTGTTGGCGCGGATCCAAGGTCCAAACGGTAATATGAAAATGATGAGTGTTATAGATGCTTTAAAATGTAGAATAGCAAACATGCGGCAGTGTTTTTCCTGATTCCTTAGTCACCAAGCAACTTGCTCAGTCAATATGAAAATATGAATATTCTACTAATATTTGAAAACTTTTTCATCTTATTCACACAAATTCTACTCCAAAGTCAAAACGTGTTTTTAAAAACACTATTATTTAATGATCAGTGTTATATGTATTTGAAATGGTAGTGTTTCAAACATGCGGCACTGTTTTACCTGATTACTTGAGCACCAAGAAACCTACTTATTCTATGCAAACATCAAAGTTTCACTTATATTTTGAAACTTTCTTGATCTTATTGGCGTGGATCCAGGGTCCAAACGGTAATATGCAAATGATGAGTGTTATAGATGCTTTAAAATGTAGAATAGCAAATATGCTGCAGTGTTTTACCTGATTACTTAGTCACTAAGCAACCTGCTAAGTCAATATGAAAATACGAATATTCTACTAATATTTAAAAATAAATTCTTCTTATTCACACAATACTACTCCGAAGTCGAAATGTGTTTTTTAAACACTATTATTTAATGATGAGTATTAAATGCATTTGAAATGGTAGAGTTTCAAACATGCGGCAGTGTTTTACCTGATTACTTGAACACCAAGAAACCTACTTATTCGATGCAAACATCAAAGTTTCACTTATATTTTGAAACTTTCTTGATCTTATTGGCGCGGATTCAGGGTCCAAACAGTAAATCGACGAGAAATTTATTTTAAATATTTAAATGAATTTTGAATATTTAAAACGAAATATTTTAAATAAAATCGACGAGAAATTTATTTTGAATATAATTCGAACGTATATATTATATACGTCGTCGTTTGAATATAAATAATTATTTATAACTATAAATGGAATTGAAAATGGCGCGGTAGTTCGATAATTCGATTTCAAACTTCAATTGAATGTACCGGGTGCAAAACAATCCGGATTTTTGCGAAACCAAAAACATTAGGATCTATTTCATAATATCTTTCCAACAAATCCGAAAAATGGAAATTTCATAGTGGGAATCAAAAGATATGTCCAGTTGAAAATTCTGAATAGTCGCTATGGAATTCAAGCCCTTAAAAATAGACATTTTGCAAACGACCTCGGACTTCGACGAAACCACTTTTGTTGGATCCGCGATGTCGAATTATTGCTAGATTCCAAATTTCATAATTTTTCGAATCAATATCTGAGCGTGGCAAAGGAAAACGCGTTTGACCAGTTTCATTTGATTTTAATCGACCGGAAAATGGCCATTTTTCCAACGGTCTCGGAATTTGACGAAACTAGTTTTGTTAGGACCGTATCGTCAATACGAAGCTAGAAAATATTTTTCTGAAATTTTTCTAGTTCGTATGTGACCCGGGTAAATTGAAATGCGTGTTCAAATTCAATATATAGAGTTATATGTTGATTTTGACGAAAACTGATTGTAACGATCGAATCAGCCTACGATACATATCCCATTGTGTTCGGAATGGGGGTAATACGCTAGGGACGACAGTCGTTGGGCCTCGGTTGGTGTTCGAATGTAAAGTGAACTTTTTTGGAGAAAAATAAAAATAATAAATTAATAAAAATAAAAGTCAACTCCCTCACCCCTATTTCTTTTGGCCCCCCTATCGTTCTATTCCAAATGGATCTGAAATAAAAAAAAGGAGCACGATGGAATCGCGCAGCCCCCCCGACGATGTCCATCACCTGCGCCTCCTCCTCAGCCTCGCCGACCTCCCCGCAAGCGCCGCCCTCCTTCTTTCTCCTCCTTCCCTGCTCTTCCTCGACTGCAACACCCAGAGCCCCCCCCCCCCAAACGCCTGCTGCCGACCCCGTTTTCCCCCTCGAAACCCCCTGCCTCGCGACACGAGCCCCCACCACCAAAAACCGATGCGCTGAACCCCCCTTTTTCGCCCTCCTCTCCCAAACCTAGAACAGCCTCCACCGAAGTCCCAGCATCCCACCACCACCATGAGTTCATCCAAGCGCTGCAAACTTCATGAGGCCCACATCGAGCTGAAGTTGATTGTGGTTGGAGCGCCGGTGTTCGGAGGTTGGCTCGACAGTTCCTGGAGATGGAAGAAAGAGAATACGGGCAAAGAAAGTGACAAGAGGCGAAAACGACGAAGATTTCTACATATGAAGAATTGCGACATTGGATTAAGCTTTCGGTGAGAACTTCTAACTCTTCAATTTAATTTTCTAGTTAAAATATATACTAGGATGTAGACGGTGTTCAGTAGTACCCAGCACCCGTCGTTCACAGACCATGGACGGCTTGTATGCTTGTTTGTTTGATTTCGATGTGTAGTTGATTGTGTGTTGTGATGTGAAATGAAATAAAATATTTTATAGTTAAAAATAGAATTTTTAACGTGTATATGAAATGAAATAAAAATAAACAAATTGGACGATTTGTTTATATACACACACATTTGACTGATATTGATTGGGATGATAAATTTTACACATCGCCCAACTGCACAAATAAAATATGTGTTTGATTGTTTGAAAACCCCACACGGGTATTAGGGTGATATATGACATACACTAATCCCAATAGTTAGTTGTATGTTGATCGATTGATTGACAGACTGTTATAAGCGGTAAATATTTATATTCGATGCTTATACAGTGTAGAATGCATTTTGGATGATGGTTGATTATTCATCGTTGTTATTGTATACATGTGTTGTAAAAAAATCCATATAATTAACATTATATGGTAATTGATTGGGCCTCATTCCAGTTTTGGAAAAAAAAAGTTTTGAAATAGAAATATTTGAAAAAGAATATTTGAAATAGAAATATTTGAAATATAATATTTGAAATGGAAATATATGAAGCCGTGTTGATTAGATTGACGCCATTTTGACGTGAACGATATTTATATCGATTTTATTCATTTTATAATGAATATTGAAAGTGATTTCAAAATCTGATATTTTGAATAGAATTGAAATTGAATAGAAACGAATTCGAATTGAAATTGAATATAAATGAATCCGAATTGAAATATAAATGAATTCGAATTGAAATTGAATTGAAATCGATTTGAAATGAATTTAAAACGAATTTATATTGGAATATTCAATTTTGATTTGAAATTGAATATGAAGTTGAAACCGTTTTGAAAATGAATTTAAAACAATTTATAAATTACGTTTTAAAAGGAAATCAACGAAGTATATATTATATATATTATATATATATATAATATAATGGCCTGAATAGAACGCGCCTCGCCACGGTAGTTCGCGAATTTCGACCATTGACTTCGAACGGGTACTACGGGAGATCCGACCGTCGGATTCTCCTAAAACCGGAACCGTTGGGTTCGTATCGAAAATAGCTTTCTAAAAAATATTAAAAATCTAACGGTTGGATTTGGAATTATTTTCAAATCATATTTGGAAAAGGTCGCAGTAAGTGCAGTTCGATGGCCTTTGATGGAAATCGACTGTGCGGGCCTTGATTAAATTATTAAAAATAGTAATAATTTGTGTAAAATCATAAGAAATGATTTGTGAAGATTTGAGATGAAAAACTCCATATTTGAAAAGATAAAAATAGATTTTTATCGAAATGAACTAGTTTTGAACTAGAATTATAATTCTATTTATTTTTAAATAAATAAATTGAATTTGAAAAGGGTTTTAAAAGTAACTAGGATTTCCAATAATTGAATTGGAATGGATTTGAATCGAAATTGTCTTTGGATTATTTCAATGTTGGATTTCTTGATTATACAGATATTGTTATGGAAATTTGAAAGATATTTATATCGTTATTTCCAATACGATATTTGTTAGTCGTAGAGTTTGATATTGAATAATGCGCCGATATAATTTCTATTCAGAGCCTTGTATTTAATATCAAATGTGATTTGGGTTTGTCGTGAATGGTGTCTTCATTAACACTGTTCTTAAGCCCAGTTGATAAAAAGATTAAATCTTTTATTTAGATTTAATGAAGTGTACCAATTAAATAATATTTATTTGTAATTGAATTCGAATTGATCCTTGGGTTTATCGTGAACGGTGTTTTAAATTACACTCGTTCTTTAACCCGATAATTAATAGAATGTGATTTTGGGTCGTCATGAACGGTATCTTCAATAATACTGTTCTTAGACCCAGGGAAGTTAAGAAAATCAGAAACTAACTGGAGATTAGTTAAGTTGAACGGTTTCTTGGGTATTGATCTGATGTTGGTTTCGGCCTTCGGGATTAATACTTAGGGAATGGCTCACTTGCTAATTTATGGTTAGGGTTTGATTGAAATGGGATATGATTTTGGGTTTATCGTGAACCGTGTTTTTAAATGACATTGATTCTTTAACCCAGTCAAAGATTAAAACTAAGTGGAGTTTTAATGAATCTTTAATTAGATTGAAAAGATCGAGAATGGAGTATCGCCAGTTTTGCTCCAGGCGATAGTTAAATCTTTAATTAGATTTATACGTGAAATGGTAATTAAATTTACCGATAACACCGTGGTGTTAGATATGAAGTAAGACCCGTTTTACTTCATAGGATGAATAGGTTGGGATTGGGAAATTAAAACAAACGATTACTTCGGTAAGTTTCGTTAATCCCGACTAGTTTGAATTGATATTCAAAAGTTGATTAAAGAATAAATTCAAGGAATTTATCTTTGATAAAATTAATGGGAACCTTTCCCTATGAATGTGAAATATAGAAACTAACTATCGGTTAGCTAAGCAAAATGGTTTTCTGGATATTGATCTGATGTTGGTTTCGGCCTTCGGGGTTAATATTTGGGGAATTATTCTCTTGTTAATTTACGGTTAGTGACTGATGAATTGGAATGAGGCGTATGTTGTGTTTGTGTAACACTTGTTTATTATATACGCGAGTTGCTCAGAAAGACCGGGTTTATCCCATACTGAATAACTGAATCGACGATAAGAAATCGAAGATGAAGACAATGGTCGAAGACCGGAGATCTTCACCTCGTTTGGATGGTAACCGAGGTCCTGATTGGGAGGCATCCTAAAATATGGATAATGAGTGGTGATCGTCCAGACGTATGTGGTGATCAATGGGTTTGCGAGGTATTTAGTGCCTCCGGTTTCGTTCAGACCCAGAACGGACTTGCAAATGGAAAGTGTGTCTGACATTGGAATTTATTCTGTGTGATTGATAGCTATCAGTTGCATTGTGTGAATTGTCTGTGTGGCATGCTAAGATGCAGTGATCAGGGCTTCCGATGAAAAGCAAAGTCTTGTGGTGATGATCAAAGCACCGCCTGTGTGGCGTAGCTTTGTGTATAATGTGAATTCGCGAGCCTCACACCCCGGTATGAACCAGAAACGAGAGAAAGGACCTCAGGGAGGGCCTGCGTTTCCTCCTAGCTAGAAGTGGCATCAGTGGTTTTACACGCCCTGACGAGTTTGACTTATGTGGTTGTTGCTATTGCGAGGCGCCTCGGTTAGATCGGACGATCCGGGTCCGATGGAGTCATTCGTTGGCTCGCTTACGCCCCAAATGGCGGGAAAACGTAGCGTTCAGGCATTTTAATCCACTCCGTGTGGACCGGCCCTGACGATCCAAGGGTCGAAGCATTCTAATCCTAAGACTCGGGCTAGGCAGTCTCGAATTCGGTAAGGACTATCTTTTGCCTTGGTTCATGACGGAAATTCAATTTCCAAATACGTGATGCGGTTTTAATTGTAGAACTAGTATGGCGACATGATATATGGTACCCATGCCGTCTATGATTGATACTTATGATTTGAAATTGTTTTTGACACTATACACTTATAATAGTATCAAATGATTTGTTTTAAACATATCAAGCATTCTTGGCTATTATAAGGGAAAACCCTATCCCCCGGCTTGTGTTGCATTGTGTGATAGGACCTGGGTCTTATAATAGCTTCATTTTTCCAAAAGGCATTGCGTTGTTTTGTTATATGCACTGGTATTCTTGGGAGGAAACCCGTTCCGTGTTATACGGCGTGGTCCCTTGATATATCTGATTTAAAGTAAAGTTTTAAATAACTGTTTTAGTTCTCACACCAGTCCCATGACTGACCTGGAGTTTATTGTTTTAACCTAAACTCTGGGTGCCCTTATTTCGACACGGGCAGCAAGTAGTTTTGGTTTTGCAAATTTATATTCACAGGATCCTGGTTTACAGCTGGAACGATATCCGGAAAGCTTTGTATCCGTATATCTCCTTCAGTTGTGTTTTGTATTATTTCCGCTGCTATGTAATGTATTTAAATCTCTGTTATATCTGTAATATTTATTCGTTTATACTCTGTATATCCTTGTATTCTGATGAATTGTTGTAATATACAATGAAATGTTCTTCCGTCTGCGTTCTATTTTGTCGTGTTCTCAAAACGATCAGGCGTTTCGAAAGATCTAGATCGGTTTAGCGACTGGTTCAGATCGAGCGAGATTCCTTTTCGTCACAGTTGGAATCAGAGCTTTGGTTTACAAAGCTAGAGAACAAGGCACATTAGAACCATACGAAAGAATTCATCAGATATTGGAATTAGTAATATCCAATGGGAATGACTCGTTAGAGATGGGATCAGTAGTATCCTAGAACGAGTTTGAAGAGTATATTTTTTTTAAAAATGAAAACAATTTTTGTTTTGAAAATTTAAATCAATTATTCGTATTTGATTATTAATTTATATGAATTGGGACAATCCAATATATAAAGATTTTGCATATACGTCTTGTAAACGTGTATTCGAAGTTTTAATATATTGGATAGTTATAGAATCGCACTCTATTGCCCGGGGATAATTCTGGTGACGGGGCCCCATCGCCAGTATTTATTTTCGAGTGACGAAAGTGAGATTTCTATATATTTCCAATTGACTGGTGTGAGAATCGAAATTAGATAGGGCTTATTGTTGTGATTTGGCATCAAAAATCTGATTTTTGACTATATATCAAAGTTATGAATTTCAAAAGCTAATCAACTAATTGATTGATGGTTGTGTTGTTGATTATTGGTTGATTTATTAAAATTTGAACCATATAGCCAAATTGAATCAAATAGTGAATTGTATTGGAAATTTATCGCATTCGCTTGCATATACATGTACTTACATTGAACAGGTCATAGCAAAGAGGCTAGAGCAGAAGAATAAAATATGTTTGCCCGACAAATAGGTACATGTTTACTATAATTTACTGTTTTGTTTGGGTGATGATGATTTTATGAGCCGCTTGGCTAAAAACTTGGCTAGCCACTTGGCTTTTTCTTTTTCTTTTTGAGATCAAAAGGCCTATATGGCAATTTCGGGATTTTCTCGTGGCTCCCGGTGCAGGGGAGATTATTGCGGAATTTTTCGAAAATTTAGGGTGTTAGCCAAATTTTTGAAAAAATTGAAAATTCTCAGAAACTGAAAAGTTGGGGAATAGAAGCCAGATCGAACGTAGAGTTGATTAATCAAACCACTTTCGAATTTGTTCCTTTTCGGGGACAAAAAGTTTTAAGTGGGGGAGATTGTAATAACCAGGAAATTCTGAGCCAGTTTAAAAATTTTATTTTGGCGATTTAAATGAATTTTGAATATTTAAAATGAATTATTTTAAATAAAATCGACGTGAAATTTATTTTGAATATAATTCGTATGTATATATTATATACGTCGTCGTTAGAATATATATAATTATTTATAATTATAAATGGAATTGAAAATGGCGCGGTAGTTCGATAATTCGATTTCAAACTTCAATTGAATGTATCGGGTGCAAAACAATTCGGATTTTAGAGAAACCAAAAACATTAGGATCTATCTGATAATATCTTTCCAACGAATCGGAAAAATGGAAATTTCATAGCGGGAATCAAAAGATATGTCCGGTTGAAAATTCTGAATAGTCGCTTTGGAATTCAGGCCCTTAAAAATAGACATTTTGCAAACGATCTCGGAGTTCAACGAAACCACTTTTGTTGGATCCGCGATGTCGAATTACTGCTAGATTCCAAATTTCATAATTTTTCGAATCAATATGTGATCGTGGCAAAGGAAAACACGTTTGACCAGTTTCAGTTGATTTTAATCGACTGGAAAATGGCCATTTTTCCAACGGTCTCGGAATTCGACAAAACTAGTTTTGTTAGGACCGTATCGTCAATACGAAGCTAGAAAATATTTTTTTGAAAATTTTCCAGTTCGTCTGTGACCCCGGTAAATTGAAATGCGTGTTCAAATTCAATATATAGAGTTATATGTTGACTTTGATGAAAACTGATTGTAACTATCGAATCAGCCTACGATACATATCCCATTGTGTTCGGAATGGGGGTAATACGCTAGGGACGAAAGTCATTGGGCCTTGGTTGGTGTTCGAATGTAAAGTGTACTTTTATGGAGAAAAAATAATAATAATAAATTAATAAAAATAAAAGTCAACTCCCTCACCCCCTATTTCTCTTGGCCCCCCCTATCGTTCTATTCCAAATGGATCTGAAAAAAAAAGGAGCACGATGGAATCGCGTAGCCCCCCCGACGATGGCCATTGCCTGCGCCTCCTCCTTAGCCTCGCCGACCTCCACGCAAGTGCCGCCCTCCTTCTTCCTCCTCCTCCCTTGCTCTTCCTCGACTGCAATGCCCAGAGCCCCCCCCCAAAGCGCCTGCCGCCGACCGTCTTTCCCCCCCTCCCCCGAAACACCCTGCCTCGCGACACGAGCCCCCGCCACCAAAAACCGACGCGCTGAACCCCCCTTATTCGCCCTCCTCTCCCAAACCTAGAACAGTCTCCACCGAAGTCTCAGAGTCCCACCACCACCAGGAGTTCATCCAAGCGCTACAACCTTCATGAGGCCCCATATCGAGCTGAAGCTGATTGTGGTTGGAGCGCCGGTGTTCGGAGGTTGGCTCGACAGTTCATGGAGATGGAAGAAAGAGAATACGGGCAAAGAAAGTGAAAAGAGGCGAGAACGGCGAAGATTTCTACATATGAAGAGTCGCGACGTTGGATTTAGCTTTCAGTGAGAACTTCTCACTCTTCAATTTAATTTTCTAGTTAAAACATATACTAGGATGCAGACGGTGTATAGTAGCGCCCGACACCCATCGTCCACAGACCATGGACGGCTTGTATGCTTATTTGTTTGATTTTGATGTGTAGTTGATTGTGTGTTGTGATGTGAAATGAAATAAAATATTTTATAGTTAAAAATAGAATTTTTAATGTGTATATGAAATGAAATAAAAATAAAAAAATCGGACGATTTGTTTATATACACACACATTTGACTGATATTGATTAGGACGATAAATTTTACACATCGCCCAACTACACAAATAAAATATGTGTTTGATTGTTTGAAAACTCCACACGGGTATTGGGGTGATATATGACATACACTAATCCCAATAGTTAGTTGTATGTCGATCGATTGATTGACAGACTGTTATAAGCGTTAAATATTTATATTCAATGCTTATACAGTGTAGAATGCACTTTGGATGATGGTTGATTATTCATCGTTGTTATTGTATACATGTGTTGTAAAAAAATCCATATAATTAACATTATATGGTAATTGATTGGGCCTCATTCCAGTTTTGGAAAAAAAGAAAGTTTTGAAATAGAAATATTTGAAAAAGAATATTTGAAATAGAAATATTTGAAATAGAATATTTGAAATGGAAATATATGAAGCCGTGTTGATTAGATTGACGCCATTTTGACGTGAACGATATTTATATCGATTTTATTCATTTTATAATGAATATCGAAAGTGATTTCAAAATCTGATATTTTGAATAGAATTGAAATTGAATAGAAACAAATTCGAATTGAAATTGAATATTCGAATTGAAATATAAATGAATTCGAATTGAAATTGAATTGAAATCGATTTGAAATGAATTTAAAACGAATTTATATTGGAATATTCAATTTTGATTTGAAATTGAATATGAATTTGAAACTGTTTTGAAAATGAATTTAAAAAGATTTATAAAATACGTTTTAAAAGGAAATCGATGAAGTATATATTATATATATATAATATATTGGCCTGAATAGAACGCGCCGCGCCGCGGCAGTTCGCGAATTTCGACCATTGACTTCGACCGGGTACTACGGGAGATCCGACCGTCGGATTCTCCTAAAACCGGAACCGTTGGGTTCGTATCGAAAAGAGCTTTATGACAAATATTAGAAATTAAAAATCTAACAGTTGGATTTGGAATTGTGTCCAAATCAAATTTGGAAAAGGTCGCTGTAAGTGCAGTTCGATGGCCTTTGATGGAAATCGACTGTGCGGGCCTTGATAAATTTTTTAAAAATAGTAATAATTTGTGTAAAATCATAAGAAATGATTTGTGAAGATTTGGGATGAAAAACTCCATATTTGAATAGATAAAAATAGATTTTTATTGAAATGAACTAGTTTTGAACTAGAATTATAATTCTATTTATTTTTAAATAAATAAATTGAATTTGAAAAGGGTTTTAAAAGTAACCAGGATTTCCAATAATTGAATTGGAATGGATTTGAATCGAAATTGTCTTTGGATTATTTCAATGTTGGATTTCTTGATTATACAGATATTGTTATGGAAATTTGAAATATATTTATATCGTTATTTCCAATACGATATTTGTTAGTCGTAGAGTTTGATATTGAATAATGCGCCGATATAATTTCTATTCAGAGCCTTGTATTTAATATCAAATGTGATTTGGGTTTGTCGTGAATGGTGTCTTCATTAACACTGTTCTTAAGCCTAGTTGAGAATAATATTAAATCTTTTATTTAGATTTAATGAAGTGTACCAATTAAATAATATTTAATTGGAATTGAATTCGAATTGATCCTTCGGTTTATCGTGAACGGTGTTTTAAATAACACTCGTTCTTTAACCCGATAATTAATAGAATGTGATTTTGGGTCGTCGTGAACGGTATCTTCAATAATACTGTTCCTAAACCCAGTGAAGTTAAGAAAATCAGAAACTAACTGGAGATTAGTTAAGTTGAACGGTTTCTTGGGATTGATCTGATGTTGGTTTCGGCCTTCGGGGTTAATACTTAGGGAATGGCTCACTTGCTAATTTATGGTTAGGGTTTGATTGAAATGGGATGTGATTTTGGGTTTATCGTGAACCGTGTTTTTAAAAGACATTGATTCTTTAACCCAGTCAAAGATTAAAACTAAGTGGAGTTTTAATGAATCTTTAATTAGATTGAAAAGATCGAGAATGGAGTATCACCAGTTTTGCTCCAGGCGATAGTTAAATCTTTAATTAGATTTAAACGTGAAATGGTAATTAAATTTACCGATAACACCGTGGTGTTAGATATGAAGTAAGAACCGTTTTACTTCATGGGATGAATATGTTGGGATTGGGAAATTAAAATAAACGATTACTTCGGTAAGGTTCGTTAATCCCGACTAGTTTGAATTGATATTCAAAAGTTGATTAAAGAATAAATTCAAGGAATTTATCTTTGATAAAATTAATGGGAACCTTTCCCTATGAATGTGAAATATAGAAACTAACTGTCGGTTAGCTAAGCAGAATGATTTTCTGGATATTGATCTGATGTTGGTTTCGGCCTTCGGGGTTAATATTTGGGGAATTATTCTCTTGTTAATTTACGGTTAGTGACTGATGAATTGGAATGAGGCGTATGTTGTGTTTGTGTAACACTTGTTTATTATATATGCGAGTTGCTCAGAAAGACCGGGTTTATCCCATTCTGAATAACTGAATCGACGATAAGAAATCGAAGATGAAGACGATGGTCGAAGACCGGAGATCTTAACCTCGTTTGGATGGTAACCGAGGTCCTGATTGGGACGCATCCCGAAATATGGATAATGAGTGGTGATCGTCCAGACGTATGTGGTGATCGATTGGTTTGCGAGGTATTTAGTGCCTCCGGTTTCGTTCAGACCCAGAACGAACATGCAAATGGAAAGTGTGTCTGAAATTGGAATTTATTCTGTGTGATTGATAGCTATCAGTTGCATGGCGTGAATAGTCTGTGTGGCATGCTAAGATGCAGTGATCAGGGCTTCCATTGAAAAGAAAAGTCTTGTGGTGATGATCAAAGCACCGCCTGTGTGGCGTAGCTTTGTGTATAACGTGAATTCGCGAGCCTCACACCCCGGTATGAACCAGAAACGGAAGAAAGGACCTCAGGGAGGTCCTGCATTTCCTCCTAGCTAGAAGTGGCGTCAGTGGTTTTACACGCACTGACGAGTTTGACTTATGTGGTTGTTGCTGTTGCGAGGCGCCTCGGTTAGATCGGACGATCCGGGTCCGATGGAGTCATTCGTTGGCTCGCTTACGCCCCAAAGGGCGGGGAAACGTAGTGTTCAGGCATTTTAATCCACTCCTTGTGGACCGGCCCTGACGATCCAAGGGTTGATGCGTTCTGATCCTGAGACTCGGGCTAGGCAGTCTCGAATTCGGTAAGGACTATCTTATGCCTTGGTTCATGACGGAAATTCAATTTCCAAATACGTGATTTTGCAGTTTTAATTGTAGAACTAGTATGGCGACATTATATATGGTACCCATGCCGTCTATGATTGATACTTATGATTTGAAATTGTTTTTGACACTATACACTTATAATAGTATCAAATGATTTGTTTTAAACGTATCAAGCATTTTTGGCTATTATAAGGGAAAACCCTATCCCCCGGCTTGTGTTGCATTGTGTGATAGGACCTGGGTCTTATAATAGCTTCATTTTTCCAAAAAGAATTGTGCTGTTTTGTTATATGCACTGGTATTCTTGGGAGGAAACCCGTTCCGTGTTATACGGCGTGGTCCCTTGATATATCTGATTTAAAGTAAAGTTTTAGATAACTGTTTTAGTTCTCACACCAGTCCCATGACTGACTTGGAGTTTATTGTTTTAATCTAAACTCTGGGTGCCCTTATTTCGACACGGGCAGCTAGTAGTTTTGGTTTTGCAGATTTATATTCACAGGATCTTGGTTTACAGCTGGAACGATATCCGGAAAGCTTTGTATCCGTATATCTCCTTCAGTTGTGTTTTGTATTATTTCCGCTGCTATGTAATGTATTTAAATCTATGTTATTTCTATGTAATATTTATTTGTTTATACTCTGTATATCCTTGTATTCTGATGAATTGTTGTAATATACAATGAAATGTTCTTCCGTCTGCATTCTATTTTGTCGTGTTCTCAAAACGATCAGGCGTTTCGAACGATCTAGATCGGTTTAGCGACTGGTTCAGATCGAGCGAGATTCCTTTTCATCACAAAATGATGAGTGTTATATATGCTTTAAAATGAAGAATAGAAAACATGCCGCAGTGTTTTACCTGATTACTTAGTCACTAAGCAACCTGCTCAGTCAATAGGAAAATTTAAATATTCTACTGATATTTGAAAACTTTTTCGTCTTATTCACACAAATTCTACTCCCAAAGTCGAAATGTGTTTTTAAAAACACTATTATTTATTGATGAGTATTATATGTATTTGAAATGGTAGAGTTTCAAACATGCGGCGGTGTTTTGTCTTATTACTTGAGTACCTAGAAACCTACTTATTCTATGCAAACATCAAAGTTTCACTTATATTTTGAAAATTTCTTTATCTTATTGGCGCGAATCCAGTGTCCAAACAGTAATATGCAAATGATGAGTGTTATAGATGCTTTAAAATGTAGAATAGCAAACATGCGGCAGTGTTTTACCTGATTAGTTAGTCACTAAGCAACCTGCTCAGTCAATATGAAAATATGAATATTATACTAATATTCGGAAACTTTTTCGTCTTATTCACACAAATTCTACTTCTAAAGTCGAAACCTGTTTTTAAAAACACTAATATTTAATGATGAGTATTATATGTATTTGAAATTGGAGAGTTTCAAACATGCGGCAGTGTTTTACCTGATTACTTGAGCACCAAGAAACCTACTTATTTGATGCAAACATCAAAGTTTCACTTATATTTTGAAACTTTCTTGACCTTATTGGCGTGAATCCAGGGTCCAAACGGTAATGTGCAAATGATGAGTGTTATTGATGCTTTAAAATGTAGAATAGCAAACATGCGGCAGTGTTTTACCTGATTGGTTAGTCACTGAGCAACCTGCTCAGTCAATATGAAAATATGAATATTCTACTAATATTTGAAAAAAAATTCTTCTTATTCGCACAATACTACTCCCGAAGTCGAAATGTGTTTTTTAAACACTATTATTTAAAGATGAGTATTATATGCATTTGAAATGGTAGAGTTTCAAACATGCCGCAGTGTTTTACCTGATTACTTGAACACCAAGAAACCTACTTATTCGATGCAAACATCAAAGTTTCACTTATATTTTGAAACTTTCTTGATCTTATTTGCGCGGATTCAGGGTCCAAACAGTAATATGCAAATGATGAGTGTTATATATGCTTTAAAATGTAGAATAGCAAACATGCGGCAGTGTTTTACCTGATTACTTAGTCACTACGCATCCTGCTCAGTTAATATGAATATTCTACTAATATTTGAAAACTTTTTCGTATTATTCACAAAAATTCTACTCCCAAAGTCGAAACGAGTTTTTAAAAATAATATTATTTAGTGATGAGTATTATATGTATTCGAAATGGTAAATTTTCAAGCATGTGGCAGTGTTTTACCTGATTACTTGAGCACCAAGAAACCTACTTATTCTATGCAAACATCAAAGTTTCACCTAAATTTTGAAATTTCTTGATCTTCTTGGCGTGGATCCAGGGTCCAAATGGTAATATGAAAATGATGAGTGTTATAGATGCTTTAAAATGTAGAATAGCAAACATGCGGCAGTGTTTTTCCTGATTCCTTAGTAACTAAGCAACCTGCTCAGTCAATATGAAAATTTGAATATTCTACTAATATTTGAAAACTTTTTCATCTTATTCACACAAATTCTACTCCAAAGTAAAAACGTGTTTTTAAAAACACTATTATTTAATGATCAGTGTTATATGTATTTGAAATGGTAGTGTTTCAAACATGCGACACTGTTTTACCTGATTACTTGAGCACCAAGAAACCTACTTATTCTATGCAAACTTCAAAGTTTCACTTATATTTTGAAACTTTCTTGATATTATTGGCGCGGATCTAGGGTCCAAACGGTAATATGCAAATGATGAGTTTTATAGATGCTTTAAAATGTAGATTACCAAATATGCAGCATTGTTTTACCGGATTACTTAGTCACTAAGCAACCTGCTAAGTCAATTTGAAAATATGAATATTCTACTAATATTTGAAAAAAAATTCTTCTTATTCACACAATACTACTCCCGAAGTCAAAATGTGTTTTTTAAACACTATTATTTAATGATGACTATTATATTCATTTGAAATGGTAGAGTTTCAAACATGCGGCAGTGTTTTACCTGATTACTTGAACACCAAGAAACCTACTTATTCGATGCAAACATCAAATTTTCACTTATATTTTGAAATTTCTTGATCCTATTGGCGCGGATCCAGGGTCCAAATGGTAATATGAAAATGATGAGTGTTATAGATGCTTTAAAATGTAGAATAGCAAACATGCGGCAGTGTTTTTCCTGATTCCTTAGTCACCAAGCAACTTGCTCAGTCAATATGAAAATATGAATATTCTACTAATATTTGAAAACTTTTTCATCTTATTCACACAAATTCTACTCCAAAGTCAAAACGTGTTTTTAAAAACACTATTATTTAATGATCAGTGTTATATGTATTTGAAATGGCAGTGTTTCAAACATGCGGCGCTGTTTTACCTGTTTACTTGAGCACCAAGAAACCTACTTATTCTATGCAAACATCAAAGTTTCACTTATATTCTGAAACTTTCTTGAACTTATTGGCGCGGATCCAGGGTCCAAACGGTAATATGCAAATGATGAGTCTTATAGATGCTTTAAAATGTAGAATAACAAATATACAGCAGTGTTTTACCTGATTACTTAGTCACTAAGCAACCTGCTAAGTCAATATGAAAATATGAATATTCTACTAATATTTGAAAAAAAAAATTCTTCTTATTCACACAATACTACTCCCGAAGTCGAAACGTGTTTTTTAAACACTATTATTTAATGATGACTATTATATGCATTTGAAATGGTAGAGTTTCAAACATGCGGCAGTGTTTTACCTGATTGCTTGAACACCAAGAAACCTACTTATTCGATGCAAACATAAAAGTTACACTTATATTTTGAAACTTTCTTGATCTTATTGGCGCGGTGTGACGGCCGGTAATTTAGCTCGATCCGAATCAGTCGTTAAACCGATCTAGACCGTTCGAAACCCCTGATCGTTTGAGAACAGGACAAAATAGAACGTAGATGGAAGAACATTTCATTGTTATTACAACAATTCCATCAGATACAAGAATATACAGAGTATAAATGAATAAATTACATTCGATAAATATCAGAGATTACAATAAATTACATAGCAGCGGAAAATAATACAAAGCACAACTGAAGGTGATATACGGATACAGAGCTTTCCGGATATCATTCCAGCTGTAAACCAGGATCCTGTGAATATAAATCTGCAAAACCAAAACTACTAGCTGCCCGTGCGGAAAATAAGGGCACCCGGAGTTTAGGTTAAAACAATAAACTCCAGGTCAGTCATGTGACTGGTGTGAGAACTAAAACAGTTATTAATATTGGTTTTAAAGTTAGGTAAATCAAGGTACCACACCGTATAACACGGAACGGGTTCCCCCCCAAGAGTACCAGTGCATAGAACAAACAGCGCAATGCTAAATAAAGAAAAATGAAGCTGTTATAAGACCCAGGTCCCACCACACAATGCAACGCAAGCCGGAGGATAGGGTTTTCCCTTATAACAGCCAAAGCATGCTTGATACGTTTAAAACACATTTGATACTATAATAAGTGTATAGTGTCAAAACAATTTCAATCATAAATAACAATCATAGGCGGCATAGCTACCATCTATATGTCGCCATACTAGTTCTACAATTAAAACCGCAATTCACGTATTGGAGATTGGATTCCGTCATGAGTCGAGGCAAGGGGCAAGCTCCTCCCCGCGCTCGAGACACTCTAGCAAATGTCCCAGGGTTACGCACTCTGGGCAACCCCTGGATCTTCAGGGTCGGTCCTCACTTACGTTAGAGGATTAGTTATGCCTCAACACATGTTTCCCGGTCCTTACAGACCTAAAATCGAGGCGCCTCGCATTCCAACAACCACATAGGTGAAAAGTATATAAATGTCGGGGCTGGTAAGTCACTGACACCACCAAAGCTAGAAAGAAACGTCGTGCTCTCCCTGTAGTCCGTATCCCGTTTTTAACTCATACCGAGGTGTGAGGCTCGCGACTTCACACTATACACAAAGCTGCCACGTAGGCCGTGCTTTGATCATCAACCACAAGACTTTGCTTTTCAATAGAAGCCTTGATCCATGCAACTCAGCGTGCCACACAGGCAATTCATGCCATGAGATTGATGTCCATCGATATACAACCTCTGAGCTCGTACATCTCAGAGAAGGGCGTTAAGCAAAAGAATAAATTCTCCACCGCCAAACAGATGTATATTTAATAGAAATCAATCAACACAGAATAAAATCCAATGTCAGACACACAATCCATTTGCAAGTCCGTTCTGGGTCTGAACGAAACCGGAGGCACTTTCCTCGCATATCCATCCGCCTCCAAGTACGTCTGGACGACCACCAACTATTTCCATCCTCTCGGGTGTACAGCCCAATCAGGATCGTCAGTAATTATCCAAACGATGTGAAGACTTCCGTTCTTCAACCACCATCTTCATCTTCGACATATCGTCGAATCGGTTATTCAGAATGGGTATAAACCCGGCCTTTCCGAACAACCCGCGTATATTAAAAACACATGTTACACAAACACAACATAAGCCTCATTCCAATCCAGAATATTCTTTTATTCCTAAAATCACTTTCCTAGGGGAAAGGTTCCCATTAATTTTATCAAAGGTAAATTCTTTAGAATTTATCCTTTAATCTTCCTTTGGATGTCATTTCAAACCAAATTATGGTTTTCTAAACTAGTCGAGATTAGCGAACCACACCGAAGTAATTATTTATTTTATTTCCCAATCCCAACCTATTCATCCCATGAAGCAAAACTGGTAATACTCCATATTTAACACCACAGTGTTATCGGTAAAATTATTTACCATTTCACGTTCAAGTCTAATTAAAGATTTAACTATCGCTTTGGAGCAAAACTAGTAATACTCCATTCTCGCTCACTTTCTATATTTGATAATTTAAATTATCAATTCACATTTCAATCTAATTGCAGATTCAATAAAACTCCTTTTACTAGGTTAAAGGACTAGTGTCATTTAAAATACAGTTCACGACAAACCCAATCACGTTCAAATTATTATCGGGTTAAAGAACTAGTGTTATTTAAAACATTGTCCACAATAAACCCATGAATCAATTCTATTTAAACCCATTTCAAATCCAATTTATTTATTTAAAAATAAATGGGTTTTAATTTCAGTTCAAACCTAGTTCATTTTGATAAAAATCTATTTTTATCTTTTCAAATGTGGAGTTTTTCATCCCAATTTTTTCCAAATCACTTCTTATGATTTTACACAAATTATTGATATTTTTAATAATTTTATCAAGGCCCGTACAGTCGATTTCCATCAACGGCCATCGAACTGCACTTACAACGACCTTTTTCGAATTTGATTTGGACGTATCTCCAAATCCAACCGTTAGATTTCAAATTTCTAATATTCGTTAGAAATCTCTTTTCGATACGAACCCAACGGTTCCGGTTTTAGGAGAATCCGACGGTCGGATCTCCCGTAATGTCCGTTTGAAATAAATGGTCGAAATTCACGAACTGTCGCGGCGCGACGCGTTCTATTCAGGCCATTATATTATATATATAATATATATTTCGTCGATTACTATTTAAAATGAATTTTATAAATAGTTTCAAATTTGTTTCAAAAACATTTCAACTTCCATTTCAAATTCAAATAAAAATTGAATTTTCTATTATAAATCCTTTACTTTCATTTCTATTTGATTTCAATTCAAATCGATTTTAATTCGATTCGAATTCATTTCGTTTTCTATTCAATTTAAATTTGATTCGTTTTCTATTCAATTCAATTCGAAATCGTTTTATATTCAATTCATTTCGAAATCGTTTTATATTCAATTCATTTCGAAATCGTTTTCTAATCAATTCAAATCAAGTTCGTTTTATATTCAATTCAATTCAAATTCGTTTTCTAATCAATTCAAATCAAATTGGTTTTCTATTCAATTCAAATCAAATTTGTTTTCTATCGATTCAAATCGAATTGGTTTTCTATTCAATTCAAATTCGATTTGTTTTCTAATCGATTCAAATCGAATTGGTTTTCTATTCGATTCAATTCAAATCCATTTCAAAATATTCGATTTCGAAATCACCTTTCAATATTCATTTTAAAATGAATAAAATCGATATAAATATCGTTCACGTCAAAATGGCGTTAATCCAATCAACATGGCTTCATATATTTCTATTTTCAAATATTCTATTTCAAATATTTCTATTTCAAATATTTCATTTCAATTATTTCTATTTCAAAATATTTCTATTTCAAATATTTCGTTTTCAAATATTTCGTTTTCAAATATTTCGTTCAACACATGACTAATCTCAACGGATGAGTACTGTCAACACATGAACCTTTATTTTATATTGATAAAGAGGTAAATTTTATTATTAAAATATTTCGTTCAACACATGACTAATCTCAACGGATGAGTACAGTCAACACATGAACCTTTATTTTATAATATTCTTTATCTTCTAAATTGGAATGAGGCCCAATCAATCACCATATAAAATTATTTATATGGATTTTCATACAACACATGTATATAATAGCATTGAAAAATAATCAACCATCAACCAAAGTGCATTACACTGTATAACCATCAAATATAGATATCTAATGCTTATAACAGCTTGTCAATCAATCGATCGATATATTTAATCAATCAGGATGAGTGAACTTCAAATTTCATCCCAACACCCGTGTGGGGTTTCAAACAATCAAACACAGATTTTAGTTGTGCAGTTGGGCGATGTGTAAAATTTATCGACCCAATCAATGTCCTTCAGATAGGTGTACATAAACAAACCGTCTGGTTTGTAAATGAATATTTATTTTTTCACATTCACGTTAAAAATTATATTTTTAACGATAAAACATTTTATTTCAACACATGAATTTTTATTCAGTTCATTTATCAAATAAAATGATATTTTTATTTTTCTAACATATTTTAGAAAATTTCGACGGCATAACGGCACGATACTAGGAACGGGACGAGGCCTAGCCTTATCCCCGGTCTAATGAAGGCCCACGCCATTCACACATCAATCAAATCCATTCCATTTAACCAAACAATTCGATTTCAATCAAATAATCTAACTAATTTTTGCAATCAAACAAACAAGTCCATGGTCTGTGGATGATTGTGTCGGGTGCTACTAAGCACCATCTGCATCCTAGTATATATATATAACTAGAAAAAAGGAAATTGAAGAGTGAGAAGTTCTCATCGATAGCTATCCAAATTCCACGACTCTTCTTTTGCAGAAACCTTCGTCGTTCTCGCCTTTTTGTCATCTTCGTTGCCCGTAGCCACTACATATATAAAAATAACACTTTTAAATACTGATGTCTTTAAAATAAAAATCACATTTTTATTTGTTCACTTTCAATTTAAAAATCAAATTTTTATAATCACTTCATATATTTAAAAATCGAATTTTTACATCGCTATTCAATATATAAAAATCGAATTTTTACTATGCTATTCAATATATAAAAATCGAATTTTTATTATACTATTCAATATATAAAAATCAAATTTTTATTATGCTATTCAATATATAAAAATCGAATTTTTACTTTGTTATTCAATATATAAAAATCTCGCCTTTTCAAAAATATAGATTTTTTTCTTTTCAAAAATATAGATTTCGCCTATTTTAAAAAATCTAATCTTTTCTTCTAAACCATTTCATATAAAAAAGATTACATTTTTCTTCATGATAAAAATAAAGTTCATATTTTTATTTCACTTCCTATACTATAAAGATTATTTTTTTATTTTCCTCCACATATAAAAATTATATTTTTCCTAAAAAAAATGCATTTTTAACTACATAAATTAATTAAAATTATCAGAAACTTACAGCGTGTGCAAAGGAGAGGGAGGGGAGATGGTGTCTTCGGCTGCTAGGGGGGAACTCGCCGGAGTGGGGCGGATCTGCGGCGTCTAGGGTGGTGGGGTGCTGCGCCGGCCATTGTCGAAGCGGGGGGGGGGGGGGGGCTCGGACGGAGGTAGAAGAGGAAGAGGACGAGGTGCGGCTAGGGTTGTCGATTTCAGGGCTGGTCGTGGGTCTCGGTTCAAGGAGGAGAGGAGAGAGGCGGAGCAACGCGTGGAGGGAAGAGGAGGGTCGAGGCTGGGGCCTCGTCGGCGGTGGGTGGCGTCACGCCTAGGCGCGATGGCTGCTGCGCCTCCTTCTTCCTTTTTTTTCTTTTTTTCTGATAGTTCGATTTTTAAACGGGGGGGGGGGGGGGGGCAGAGTGATTTAAGGAGAGGGAGAGAGAACATTCATTTTTAATTATTTTATTTTCCGCCTAAAAGCAACTTTTATTTTTGACCTCGAAACGAGGCCCACCGCCTGCCGTCCGTAGCGTTTTACCCCCATTCCGAACACAATGGGATATGTACCGTAGGCTGATTTGGTCGTTTTGATCAGTTTCCATTGAATTTACATTTAAATCGCTATATTGAATTTTAAACGTACATTTCAAATTACCGGGGTCACATACTAACTAGAAAAATTCCTGAAAAATATTTTCTAGCTTCGTATTGACGATACGGTCCTAACAAAACTAGTTTCGTCGAATTCCGAGACCGTTAGAGAAATGGCCAATTTCCAGTCGATTAAAATCAACTAAAACTGGTCAAACGCGTTTTCCTTTGCCACGCTCACATATTGATTCGAAAAATTATGAAATTTGAAACCTAGCAATAATTTGACACTGCGGATACAACAAAAGTGGTTTCGTCAAAATCCGAGGTCATTTGCAAAATTCCCATTTTTAAGGGCCTGAATTCCATAGCGACTATTCAAAATTTTCAACTGGACATATCTTTTGATTCCCGCTATGAAATCTCGATTTTTCGGATTCGTTGGAAAGATATCAATTAGGTCCTAATGTTTTTGGTTTCACTAAAATTCGGATTGTTTTGCACCCGGTACATTCAATTGAAGTTTGAAATCGAATTATCGAACTACCGCGCCATTTTCAATTCTTTTTATAATTATATATAAATATTTATATTCTAACGACGACGTATATAATATCTACGTTCTAAATATATTCAAAATAAATTTCTCGTTGATATTATTTAAAATAATTCATTTTAAATATTCAAAATTCGCTAAAATCGCTAAAATAAAAATTTTAAACTGGCTCAGATTTTCGGGTTGTTACAATCTCCCCCACTTAAAACTTTTCGTCCCCGAAAAGGAACAAAGTCGAAAGTGGTTTGATCAATCAACTCTACGTTCGATCTGGCTTCCATTCTCCAACTTTTCAGTTTCTGAGAATTTTCAAAAATTTCAAAAATTTGGCTAACACCCTAAATTTTCGAAAAATTTCTCCATAACCTCCCCTGCACCCGGAGCCACGGGAAAATCCCGAAATTGCCATATAGGCCTTCTGATCTCAAAAAGAAAAAGAAAAAGCCAAGCGGCTAGCCAATAGGCTCATAAAATCATCATCACCCAAACAAAACAGTAAATTATATTAAACATGTACCTATTTGTCGGGCAAACAAATTTTTATTCTCTGCACTAGCCTCCTTGCTATGACCTGTTCAATGTAAGTATATGTATATGCAAGCGAATGCGACCAATTTTCAATACAATTCAGTATTTAATTTAATTAGGCATAATGGTTCAAAATTATCAAACAAGTAACCAAACAACACAAACATCAATCAATTAGTGGATTAGAGTTTCAAATTCATAATTTTGACATATATACAAAAATCACGTTTTTGATGCCAAATCACAACAAATAAATCTATCTATATAAGTTTTGGTTCTCACACCAGTCTAATGGAAATATATAGATATCACACCTTCGAAACACGAAAATAATTACTGATGATGACGCGTCAATCATCAGAATCATGTCCGGGCGACTAGAGTGTGATTCTATATCTATCCAATATATTAAAACTTCGAATATACGTTCATGACGCGTATATGCAAAACCTTTATATACTAGATTGTCCAAATTCAATATAAATAAATATTCAAATACGTATAAAATGATTTAAATTTTCAAAACAAAATTGTTTTCATTTGAAAAATATACTCTTCACTCTCGTTCTAGGATACTACTGATCCTATCTCTAACAAGTCATTCTAATTGGATATTACTAATCCAATATCTGATGAATTCTTTCGTATGGTTCTAATGTGTCTTGTTCTCGAGCTCTGTAAACCTAAGCTCTGATACCAAATGTGACGGCCGGGAATTTCGCTCGATCCGAATCAGTCGTTAAATCGATCTAGACCGTTCGAAACCCCTGATCGTTTGAGAACAGGACAAAATAGAACGCAGACGGAAGAACATTTCATTGTTATTACAACAATTCAATCAGATATAAGAATATACAGAGTATAAATGAATAAATTACATTCGATAAATATCAGAGATTACAATAAATTACATAGCAGCGGAAAATAATACAAAGCACAACTGAAGGTGATATACGGATACAGAGCTTTCTGGATATCATTCCAGCTGTAAACCAGGATCCTGTGAATATAAATCTGCAAAACCAAAACTACTAGCTGCCCGTGCAGAAAATAAGGGCACCTAGAGTTTAGGTTAAAACAATAAACTCCAGGTCAGTCATGTGACTGGTGTGAGAACTAAAACAGTTATTAATATTGGTTTTAAAGTTAGGTAAATCAAGGGACCACGCCGTATAACGCGGAACGGGTTTCCTCCCCAAGAGTACCAGTGCATAGAACAAACAGCGCAATGCTAAATAAAGAAAAATGAAGCTGTTATAAGACCCAGGTCCCATCACACAATGCAACGCAAGCCGGAGGATAGGGTTTTCCCTTATAACAGCCAAAGCATGCTTGATACGTTTAAAACACATTTGATACTATAATAAGTGTAGAGTGTCAAAACAATTTCAATCATAAATAACAATCATAAGCGGCATAGCTACCATCTACTATGTTGCCATACTAGTTCTACAATTAAAACCGCAATACACGTATTGGAGATTGGATTCCGTCATGAGTCGAGGAAAGGGAAAAGCTCCTCTCCGCGCTTGAGACACTCTAGCAAATGTCCCAGGGTTACGCACACTGGGCAACCCCTGGATCTTCAGGGCCGGTCCTCACTTACGTTAGAGGATTAGTTATGCCTGAACACACGTTTCCCGGTCCTTACAGACCTAAAATCGAGGCGCCTCGCATTCCAACAACCACATAGGTGAAAAGTATATAAATGTCAGGGCTGGTAAGTCACTGACACCACCAAAGCTAGAAAGAAACGTCGTGTTCTCCCTGCAGTCCGTATCCCGTTTTTAACTCATACCGAGGTGTGAGGCTCGCGAATTCACGCTATACACAAAGCTTCCACGTAGGCCGTGCTTTGATCATCAACCACAAGACTTTGCTTTTCAACAGAAGCCTTGATCCATGCAACTCAGCGTGCCACACTGGCAATTCATGCCATGCGATTGATGTCCATCGATATACAACCTCTGAGCTCATACGTCTCAGAGAAGGGCGTTAAGAAAAAGAATAAATTCTCCACCGCCAAACAGATGTATATTTAATAGAAATCAATCAACACAGAATAAAATACAATGTCAGACACACAATCCATTTGCATGTCCGTTCTGGGTATGAACGAAACCGGAGGCACTTTCCTCGCATATCCATCCGTCTCCAAGTACGTCTGGACGACCACCAACTATTTCCATCCTCTCGGGTGTACAGCCCAATCAGGATCGTCAGTAATTATCCAAACGATGTGAAGACTTCTGGTCTTCAACCACCGTCTTCATCTTCGACATATCGTCAAATCGGTTATTGAAAATGGGTATAAAGCCGGCCTTTCCGAACAACCCGCACATATTAAAAACACATGTTACACAAACACAACATACGCCTCATTCCAATCCAGAATATTCTTTTATTCCCAAAATCACTTTCCTAGGGGAAAGGTTCCCTTTAATTTTATCCAAGGTAAATTCTTTAGAATTTATCCTTTAATCTTCCTTTGGATGTCATTTCAAACCAAATTATGGTTTTCTAAACTAGTCGAGATTAGCGAACCACACCGAAGTAATTATTTATTTTATTTCCCAATCCCAACCTATTCATCCCATGAAGCAAAACTGGTAATACTCCATATTTAACACCACAGTGTTATCAGTAAGATTAATTACCATTTCACGTTCAAGTCTAATTAAAGATTTAACTATCGCTTTGGAGCAAAACAGGTAATACTCCATTCTCGCTCGCTTTCTATATTTGATAATTTAAATTATCAATTCACATTTCAATCTAATTGCAGATTCAATAAAACTCCTTTTAATGGGTTAAAGGACTAGTGTCATTTAAAACACAGTTCACGACAAACCCAATCACGTTCTAATTATTTTCGGGTTAAAGAAATAGTGTTATTTAAAACACCATTCACGATAAACCCATGAATCAATTCTATTTTAAACCATTTCAAATCCAATTTATTTATTTAAAAATAAATGGGTTTTAATTTCAGTTCAAAACTAGTTCATTTTGATAAAAATCTATTTTTATCTTTTCAAATATGGAGTTTTTCATCCCAATTTTTCCCAAATCACTTCTTATGATTTTACACAAATTATTGATATTTTTAATAATTTTATCAAGGCCCGTAATGTCGATTTCCATCAACGGCCATCGAACTGCACTTACGGCGAACTTTTTCGAATTTGATTCCAAATCCAACCGTTAGATTTCAAATTTCTAATATTCGTTAGAAAGCTCTTTTCGATACGAACCCAACGGTTCCGATTTTAGGAAAATCCGACGGTTGGATCTCCCGTAATGTCTGTTTGAAATAAATGGTCGAAATTCACAAACTGTCGCGGCGCGGCGCGTTCTATTCAGGCCATTATATTATATATATAATATATATTTCGTCGATTACTATTTAAAACGAATTTTATAAATAGTTTCAAATTTGTTTCAAAAACATTTCAACTTCCATTTCAAATTCAAATCAAAATTGAATTTTCTATTATAAATCCTTTACTTTCATTTCTATTTGATTTCAATTTAAATCGATTTTAATTCGATTCGAATTCATTACGTTTTCTATTCAATTTAAATTCGATTCGTCTTCTATTCAATTCAATTCGAAATCGTTTTATATTCAATTCATTTCGAAATCGTTTTATATTCAATTCATTTCGAAATCGTTTTCTAATCAATTCAAATCAAGTTCGCTTTATATTCAATTCAATTCAAATTCGTTTTCTAATCAATTCAAATCAAATTGGTTTTCTATTCAATTCAAATCAAATTTGTTTTCTATCGATTCAAATCGAATTGGTTTTCTATTCAATTCAAATTCGATTTGTTTTCTAATCGATTCAAATCGAATTGGTTTTCCATTCGATTCAATTCAAATCCATTTCAAAATATTCGATTTCGAAATCACCTTTCAATATTCATTTTAAAATGCATAAAATCGATATAAATATCATTCACGTCAAAATGGCATTAATCCAATCAACACGGCTTCATATATTTCTATTTTCAAATATTCTATTTCAAATATTTCTATTTCAAATATTTCATTTCAAATATTTCGTTTTCAAATATTTCTATTTCAAATATTTCGTTTACAAATATTTCGTTTTCAAATATTTCTATTTCAAAATATTTCTATTTCAAATATTTCATTTTCAAATATTTTGTTTTCAAATATTTCGTTCAACACATGACTAATCTCAACGGATGAGTGCTGTCAACACATGAACCTTTATTTTATATTGATAAGATGTAAATTTTATTATTAAAATATTTCATTCAACACATGACTAATCTCAACGGATGAGTACAGTCAACACATGAACCTTTATTTTATAATATTCTTTATCTTCTAAATTGGAATGAGGCCCAATCAATCACCATATAAAATTAATTATATGGATTTTCATACAACACATGTATATAATAGCATTGAAAAATAATCAACCATCAACCAAAGTGCATTACACTGTATAAGCATCAAATATAGATATCTAACGCTTATAACAGCCTGTCAATCAATTGATCGACATATTTAATCAATCAGGATGAGTGAACTTCAAATTTCATCCCAACACCCGTGTGGGGTTTCAAACAATCAAACACATATTTTAGTTGTGCAGTTGGGCGATGTTTAAAATTTATCGACCCAATCAATGTCCTTCAAATAGGTGTACATAAACAAACTGTCTAGTTTGTAAATGAATATTTATTTATTCACATTCACGTTAAAAATTATATTTTTAACGATAAAACATTTTATTTCAACACATGAATTTTTATTCAGTTCATTTATCAAATAAAATGATATTTTTATTTTTCTACCATATTTTAGAAAATTTCGACGACATAACGGCACGATACTAGGAACGGGACGAGGCCTAGCCTTATCCCCGGTCTAGTGAAGGCCCATGCCATTCACACATCAATCAAATCCATTCCATTTCACCAAACAATTCGATTTCAATCAAATAATCTAACTAATTTTTGCAATCAAACAAACAAGTCCATGGTCTGTGGACGATTGTGTCGGGTGCTACTAAGCACCGTCTGCATCCTAGTATATATATAACTAGAAAAAAGGAAATTGAAGAGTGAGAAGTTCTCACCGATAGCTATCCAAATTCCACGACTCTTCTTTTGCAGAAACCTTCGTCGTTCTCGCCTTTTTGTCATCTTCGTTTCCCGTAGCCGCTACATATATAAAAATCACATTTTTAAATACTGATGTCTTTAAAATAAAAATCACATTTTTATTTGTTCACTTTCAATTTAAAAATCATATTTTTATAATCACTTCATATATTTAAAAATCGAATTTTTACATCGCTATTCAATATATAAAAATCGAATTTTTACTATGCTATTCAATATATAAAAATCGAATTTTTATTATACTATTCAATATATAAAAATCAAATTTTTATTATGCTATTCAATATATAAAAATCGAATTTTTACTTTGTTATTCAATATATAAAAATCTCGCGTTTTCAAAAATATAGATTTTTTCTTTTCAAAAATATAGATTTTTTTCTTTTCAAAAATATATATTTCGCCTATTTTAAAAAATCTAATCTTTTCTTCTAAACCATTTCATATAAAAAAGATTACATTTTTCTTCATGATAAAAATAAAGTTCATATTTTTATTTCACTTCCTATACTATAAAGATTATATTTTTGTTGTCCTCCACATATAAAAATTATATTTTTCCTAAAAAAATGCATTTTTAACTACATAAATTAATTAAAATTATCAGAAACTTACAGCGTGTGCGAAGGAGAGGGAGGGGAGATGGTGTCTTCGGTTGCAAGGGGGGGAACTCGTCGGAGTGGGGCGGATCTGCGGCGTCTGGGGTTGTGGGGTGCTGCGCCGGCCATTGTCGAAGCAGGGGGGCTCGGACGAAGGTAGAAGAGGAAGAGGACGAGGTGCGGCTAGGGTTGTCGGTTTCAGCGCTGGTCGTGGGTCTCGGTTCAAGGAGGAGAGGAGAGAGGCGGAGCAACGCGTGGAGGGAAGAGGAGGGTCGAGGCTGGGGCCTCGTCGGCGGTGGGTGGCGTCACGCCTGGGCGCGATGGCTGCTGCGCCTCCTTCTTCCTTTTTTTCTTTTTTTCTGATAGTTCGATTTTTAAACCGGGGGGGGGGGGGGGGGGGGCAGAGTGATTTAAGGAGAGGGAGAGAGAACATTCATTTTTAATTATTTTATTTTCCACCTAAAAGCAACTTTTATTTTCGACCTCGAAACGAGGCCCACCGCCTGCCGTCCGTAGCGTTTTACCCCCATTCCGAACACAATGGGATATGTACCGTAGGCTGATTTGGTCGTTTTGATCAGTTTCCGTTGAATTTACATTTAAATCGCTATATTGAATTTTAAACGTACATTTCAAATTACCGGGGTCACATACTAACTAGAAAAATTCCTGAAAAATATTTTCTAGCTTCGTATTGACGATACGGTCCTAACAAAACTAGTTTCGTCGAATTCCGAGACCGTTAGAGAAATGGTCAATTTCCAGTCGATTAAAATCAACTAAAACTGGTCAAACGCGTTTTCCTTTGCCACACTCACATATTGATTCGAAAAATTATGAAATTTGAAACCTAGCAATAATTTGACACTGCGGATCCAACAAAAGTGGTTTCGTCGAAATCCGAGGTCATTTGCAAAATTCCCATTTTTAAGGGCTTGAATTCCATAGCGACTATTCAAAATTTTCAACTGGACATATCTTTTGATTCCGGCTATGAAATCTCGATTTTTCGGTTTCGTTGGAAAGATATCATCAATTAGATCCTAATGTTTTTGGTTTCACTAAAATCCGGATTGTTTTGCACCCGGTACATTCAATTGAAGTTTGAAATCAAATTATCGAACTACCACGCCATTTTCAATTCTTTTTATAATTATATATAAATATTTATATTCTAACGACGACGTATATAATATATACGTTCTAAATATATTCAAAATAAATTTCTCGTCGATATTATTTAAAATAATTCATTTTAAATATTCAAAATTTGCTAAAATTGCTAAAATAAAAATTTTAAACTGGCTCAGATTTTCGGGTTGTTACACGCGGATTCAGGGTCCAAACGGTAATATGCAAATGATGAGTGTTATATATGCTTTAAAATGAAGAATAGAAAACATGCGGCAGTGTTTTACCTGATTACTTAGTCACTAAGCAACCTGCTCAGTCAATACGAAAATATGAATATTCTACTAATATTTGAAAACTTTTTCGTCTTATTCACACAAATTCTAATCCCAAAGTCGAAATGTGTTTTTAAAAACACTATTATTTAGTGATGAGTATTATATGTATTTGAAATGGTAGAGTTTCAAACATGCGGCGGTGTTTTATCTGATTACTTGAGCACCTAGAAACCTACTTATTCTATGCAAACATCAAAGTTTCACTTATATTTTGAAAATTTCTTGATCTTATTGGCGCGAGTCCAGGGTCCAAATAGTAATATGCAATTGATGAGTGTTATAGATGCTTTAAAACGTAGAATAGCAAACATGCAGCAGTGTTTTACCTGATTAGTTAGTCACTAAGCAACCTGCTCAGTCAATATGAAAATATGAATATTCTACTAATATTTGAAAACTATTTCGTCTTATTCACACATATTCTACTTCTAAACTCGAAACCTGTTTTTAAAAACACTAATATTTAATGATAAGTATTATATGTATTTGAAATGGTAGAGTTTCAAACAAGCGGCAGTGTTTTACTTGATTACTTGAGCACCAAGAAACCTACTTATTCGATGCAAACATCAAAGTTTCACTTATATTTTGAAACTTTCTTGACCTTATTGGCGCGAATCCAGGGTCCAAACGGTAATGTGCCTATGATGAGTGTTATAGATGCTTTAAAATGTAGAATAGCAAACATGCGGCAGTGTTTTACCTGATTAGTTAGTCACTAAGCAACCTGCTCAGTCAATATGAATATTCTACTAATATTTGAAAACTTTTTTGTCTTATTCACACAAATTCTACTCCCAAAGTTGAAATGTGTTTTTAAAAGCACTATTATTTAATGATGAGTATTATATGTATTTGAAATGGTAAATTTTCAAACATGTGGCAGTGTTTTACCTGATTACTTGAGCACCAAGAAACCTACTTATTCTATGCAAACATCAAAGTTTCACTTAAATTTTGAAATTTCTTGATCTTCTTGGCGCGGATCCAGGGTCCAAACTGTAATATGAAAATGATGAGTGTTATAGATGCTTTAAAATGTAGAATAGCAAACATGCGGCAGTGTTTTTCCTGATTCCTTAGTCACTAAGCAACCTGCTCAATCAATATTAAAATATGAATATTCTACTAATATTTGAAAACTTTTTCATCTTATTCACACAAATTCTACTCCAAAGTCAAAATGTGTTTTTAAAAACACTATTGTTTAATGATCAGTGTTATATGTATTTGAAATGGTAGTGTTTCAAACATGCGGCACTGTTTTACCTGATTACTTGAGCACCAAGAAACCTACATATTCTATGCAAACATCAAAGTTTCACTTATATTTTGAAACTTTCTTGATTATATTGGCGCGGATCCAAGGTCCAAACGGTAATATGCAAATTTTGAGTGTTATACATGCTTTAAAATGTAGAATAGCAAATATGCAGCAGTGTTTTACCTGATTACTTAGTCACTAAGCAACCTGCTAAGTCAATATGAAAATATGAATATTCTACTAATATTTGAAAAAAAATTCTTCTTATTCACACAATACTACTCTCGAAGTCGAAATGTGTTTTTTAAACACTATTATTTAATGATGAGTATTATATGCATTTGAAATGGTAGAGTTTCAAACATGCGGCAGTGTTTTACCTGATTACTTGAACACCAAGAAACCTACTTATTCGATGCAAACATCAAAGTTTTACTTATATTTTGAAACTTTCTTGATCTTATTGGCGCGGATTCAGGGTCCAAACGGTAATATGCAAATGATGAGTGTTATATATGCTTTAAAATGAAGAATATAAAACATGCGACAGTGTTTTACCTGATTACTTAGTCACTAAGCAACCTGCTCAGTCAATATGAAAATATGAATATTCTACTAATATTTGAAATTTTTTCGTCTTATTCACACAAATTCTACTGCAAAAGTCGAAATGTGTTTTTAAAAACACTATTATTAAGTGATGAGTATTATATGTATTTGAAATGGTAGATTTTCAAACATGTGGCAGGGTTTTACCTAATTACTTGAGCACCAAGAAACCTACTTATGCTATGCAAACATCAAAGTTTCACTTATATTTTGAAATTTCTTGATCTTATTGGCATAGATAAAGGGTCCAAATGGTAATATGCAAATGATGAGTGCTATAGATGCTTTAAAATGTAGAATAGCAAACACGCGGCAGTGTTTTACCTGATTACATAGTCACTAAGAAACTTGCTCAGTCAATATGAAAATATGAATAATCTACTAATATTTGAAAACATTTTCGTTTTATTCGCACAAATTCTACTTCTAATGTCGAAACCTGTTTTTAAAAACACTAATATTTAATGATGAGTATTATATGTATTTGAAATGGTAGAGTTTCAAACATGCGGCAGTGTTTCACCTGATTACTTGAGCACCAAGAAACCTATTTATTCGATGCAAACATCAAAGTTTCACTTATATTTTGAAACTTTCTTGATCTTATTGGCGCGATCCAGGGTCCAAACGGTAATATGCAAATGATGAGTGTTATAGATGCTTTAAAATATAGAATAGCAAACATGCGGCAGTGTTTTACTTGATTACTTAGTCACTAAGCAACATGTTCAGTCAATATGAAAATATGAATATTCTACTAATATTTGAAAACTTTTTCGTCTTATTCACACAAATTTTACTCGCAAAGTCGAACCGCGTTTTTAAAAACACTATTATTTAATGATCAGTATTGTATGTATTTGAATGGTAGAGTTTCAAACATGCGGCATTGTTTTACCTGATTACTTGAGCACCAAGAAACCTACTTATTCGATGCAAGCATAAAAGTTTCACTTATATTTTGAAACTTTCTTAATCTTGTTGGCGCGGATCCAGGGTGCAAACGGTAATAAGCAAATGATGAGTGTTATTGATGCTTTAAAATATAGAACAGCAAATATGCGGTAGTGTTTTACCTGATTACTTAGTCACTAAGCAACCAGCTTAGTCAATATGAAAATATGAATATTCTACTAATATTTGAAAAAAAATTCGTCTTATTCACACAAATTCTACTCCCAAAGTCGAAACCTGTTTTTAAAACACTATTATTTAATGATGAGTATTATATGCATTTGAAATGGTAGAGTTTCAAACATGCGGCAGTGTTTTACCTGATTAATTAAACACCAAGAAACCTACTTATTCGATGCAAACATCAAAGTTTCACTTATATTTTGAAACTTTCTTGATCTTATTGGCGTGGATTCAGGGTCTAAATGGTAATATGCAAATCATGAGTGTTATATACGCTTTAAAATGTAGAATAGCAAATATGCGGCAGTGTTTTACTTGATTACTTAGTCATTAAGCAACCTGCTTAGTCAATATGAAAATATGAATATTCTACTAATATTTGAAAACTTTTTCGTCTTATTCACACAAATTCTACCCCCAAAGTCGAAATGTGTTTTTAAAAACACTATTATTTAATGATGAGTATTATATGTATTTGAAATGGTAGATTTTCAAACATGCGGCAGTGTTTTACCTGATTACTTGAGCACCAAGAAATCTACTTATTCTATGCAAACATCATAGTTTCACTTATATTTTGAAACTTTCTTGATCTTATTGGCACGGATTCAGGGTCCAAACGGTAATATGTAAATGATGAGTGTTATATATGCTTTAAAATGTAGAATAGCAAACATACGGCAGTGTTTTACATAATTACTTAGTCACTAAGCAACCTACTCAGTCAATATGAAAATATGAATATTCTACTAATATTTGAAAATTTTTCGTCTTATTCACGCAAATTCTACTCCCAAAGTCGAAACGTGTTTTTAAAAACACTGTTATTTAATGATGAGTATTATATGTATTTGAAATGGTAGAGTTTCAAACATGCGGTGGTGTTTTACCTGATTACTTGGGCACCAAGAAACCTACTTATTCTATGCAAACATCAAAGTTTCACTTATATTTTGAAACTTTCTCGATCTTTTGGCGTGAATCCAGGGTCCAAACGGTAATACGCAAATGATGAGTGTTATAGATACTTTAAAATGTAGAATAGCAAACATACGGCAGTGTTTTACCTGATTAGTTAGTCACTAAACAACCTGCTCAGTCAATATGAAAATATGAATATTCTACTAATATTTGAAAACTTTTTCGTCTTATTCACACAAATTCTTCTTCCATAGTCGAAACGTGTTTTTAAAAACACTATTATTTAATGATGAGTATTATATGTATTTGAAAAGATAGATTTTCAAACATGTGGTAGTGTTTTACCTGATTACTCGAGCACCAAAAAACCTACTTATTCTATGCAAACATCAAAGATTCACTTATATTTTGGAATTTCATGATCTTATTGGCATGGATCCAGGGTCCAAACGGTAATATGCAAATGAAGAGTGTTATAGATGCTTTAAAATGTAGAATAGCAAACGTGCGGCAGTATTTTACCTGATTACTTAGTCACTAAGCAACCTGCTCAGTCAATATGAAAATATGAATATTCTACTAATATTTGAATTTTTTTTGTCTTATTCACACATATTCTACTTCTAAAGTCGAAACCTGTTTTTAAAAACACTAATATTTAATGATGTGTATAATATGTATTTGAAATGGTAGAGTTTCAAACATACGGCAGTGTTTTACCTGATTACTTGAGCACCAAGAAACCAACTTATTCGATGCAAACATCAAAGTTTCACTTAAATTTTGAAACTTTCTTGATCTTATTGGCGCGATCCAGGGTCCACACGGTAATATGCAAATGATGAGTGTTATAGATGCTTTAAAATGTAGAATAGCAAACATGCGGCAGTGTTTTACCTGATTACTTAGTCACTAAGGAACCTGCTCAGTCAATATGAAAATATGAATATTCTACTAATATTTGAAAACTTTTTCGTCTTATTCACACAAATTTTACTCCCAAAGTCGAAACGCGTTTTTAAAAACACTATTATTTACCGATGAGTATTATATGTATTTGAATGGTAGAGTTTCAAGCATGCGGCATTATTTTACCTGATTACTTGAGCACCATGAAACCTACTTATTCGATGCAAACATTAAAGTTTCACTTATATTTTGAAAATTTCTTAATCTTGTTGGCGCGGATCCAGGGTGCAAAAGGTAATATGCAAATGATGAGTGTTATAGATGCTTTAAAATGTAGAACAGCAAATATGCGGTAGTGTTTTACCTGATTACTTAGTCACCAAGCAACCAGCTTAGTCAATATGAAAATATGAATATTCTACTAATATTTGAAAAAAAAAATCGCCTTATTCACACAAATTCTAATCCCAAAGTCGAAACTGTTTTTGAAACACTATTATTTAATGATGAGTATTATATACATTTGAAATGGTAGAATTTCAAACATGTGGCAGTGTTTTACCTGATTACTTGAACACCAAGAACCTACTTATTCGATGCAAACATCAAAGTTTCACTTATATTTTGAAACTTTCTTAATCTTGTTGGCGCGGATCCAAGGTGCAAACGGTAATATGCAAATGATAAGTGTTATAGATGCTTTAAAATGTAGAACAGCAAATATACGGCAGTGTTTTACCTAATTACTTAGTCACTAAGCAACCTGCTTAGTCAATATGAAAATATGAATATTCTACTAATATTTGAAAAAAATCGTCTTATTCACACAAATTCTACTCCCAAACTCGAAATGTGTTTTTAAAACACTATTATTTAATGATGAGTATTATATGCATTTGAAATGGTAGAGTTTCAAACATGCGGCAGTGTTTTATCTGATTACTTGAACACCAAGAAACCTACTTATTCGATGCAAACATCAAAGTTTCACTTATATTTTGAAACTTTCTTGATCTTATTGGGGCGGATTCAGGGTCCAAATGGTAATATGCAAATGATGAGTGTTATATATGCTTTAAAATGTAGAATAGCAAACATGCGGCAGTGTTGTACTTGATTACTTAGTCACTAAGCAACCTGCTCAGTCAATATGAAAATATGAATATTCTACTAATATTTGAAAACTTTTTCGTCTTATTCACACAAATTCTACTCCCAAAGTCGAAACGTGTTTTTAAAAACACTATTATTTAATGATGAGTAATATATGTATTTGAAATGGTAGAGTTTCAAACATGCGGTGGTGTTTTACCTGATTACTTGAGCACCAAGAAACCTACTTATTCTATGCAAACATCAAAGTTTCACTTATATTTTGAAACTTTCTTGATCTTATTGGCGCGAATCCAGGGTCGAAATGGTAATATGCAAATGATAAGTGTTGTAGATGCTTTAAAATGTAGAATAGCAAACATACGGCAGCGTTTTACCTGATTAGTTAGTCACTGTGCAACCTGCTTAGTCAATATGAATATTCTACTAATATTTCAAAACCTTTTCGTCTTATTCACACAAATTATACTTCCAAAGTCGAAACGTGTTTTTAAAAACACTATTATTAATGATGAGTATTATATGTATTTGAAATGGTAGATTTTCGAACATGTGGCAGTGTTTTACCTGATTACTCGAGCACCAAAAAACCTACTTATTCTATGCAAACATCAAAGTTTCACTTATATTTTGAAATTTCATGATCTTATTGGCACGGATCCAGCGTCCAAACGGTAATATGCAAATGATGAGTGTTATAGATTCTTTAAAATGTAGAATAGCAAACATGCGGCAGTGTTTTACTTGATTACTTAGTCACTAAGCAACCTGCTCAGTCAATATGAAAATATGAATATTCTACTAATATTCGGAAACTTTTTCGTCTTATTCACACAAATTCTACTTCTAAAGTCGAAACCTGTTTTTAAAAACACTAATATTTAATGATGAGTATTATATATATTTGAAATGGTAGAGTTTCAAACATGTGGCAGTGTTTTACCTGATTACTTGAGCACCAAGAAACCTACTTATTTGATGCAAACATCAAAGTTTCACTTATATTTTGAAACTTTCTTGACCTTATTGGCGTGAATCCAAGTCCAAACGGAAATGTGCAAATGATGAGTGTTATAGATGCTTTAAAATGTAGAATAGCAAACATGCGGCAGTGTTTTACCTGATTAGTTAGTCACTAAGCAACCTGCTCAGTCAATATGAAAATATGAATATTCTACTAATGTATGAAAACTTTTTCGTCTTATTCACACAAATTCAACTTCCAAAGTCGAAACGTGTTTTTAGAAACACTAATATTTAATGATGAGTATTATATGTATTCAAAATGGTAGAGTTTCAAACATGCAGCGGTGTTTTACCTGATTACTTGAGCACCAAGACACCTACTTATTCGATGCAAGCATAAAAGTTTCACCTATATTTTGAAACTTTCTTCATCTTGTTGGCGCGGATCCAGGGTGCAAAGGGTAATAAGCAAATGATGAGTGTTATAGATGCTTTAAAATATAGAACAGCAAATATGCGGTAGTGTTTTATCTGATTACTTAGTCACTAAGCAACCAGCTCAGTCAATATGAAAATATGAATATTCTACTAATATTTGAAAAAAAAAAATTCGTCTTATTCACACAAATTCTACTCCCAAAGTCGAAACATGTTTATAAAACACTATTATTTAATGATGAGTATTATATGCATTTGAAATGGTAGAGTTTCAAACATGCGGCAGTGTTTTACCTGATTACTTAAACACCAAGAAACCTACTTATTCGATGCAAACATCAAAGTTTCATTTATATTTTGAAACTTTCTTGATCTTATTGGCGCGGATTCAGGGTCCAAACGGTAATATGCAAATCATGAGTGTTATATATGCTTTAAAATGTAGAATAGCAAACATGCGGCAGTGTTTTACTTGATTATTTAGTCACTAAGCAACCTGCTCAGTCAATATGAAAATATGAATATTCTACTAATATTTGAAAACTTTTTCGTCTTATTCACACAAATTCTACTCCCAAAGTCGAAACGTGTTTTTAAAAACACTATTATTTAATGATGAGTATTATATGTATTTGAAATGGTAGAGTTTCAAACATGCAGCAGTGTTTTACCTGATTACTTGAGCACCAAGAAATCTACTTATTCTATGCAAACATCAAAGTTTCATTTATATTTTGAAACTTTCTTGATCTTATTGGCACAGATTCAGGGTCCAAACGGTAATATGCAAACGATGAGTGTTATATATGTATTAAAATGTAGAATAGCAAACATGCAACAGTGTTTTACATGATTCCTTAGTCACTAAGCAACATGCTCAGTCAATATGAAAATATGAATATTCTACTAATATTTGAAAACTTTTTCGTCTTATTTCACGCAAATTCTACTCCCAAAGTCGAAACGTGTTTTTAAAAACACTGTTATTTAATGATGAGTATTATATGTATTTGAAATGGTAGAATTTCAAATATGCGGTGGTGTTTTACCTGATTACTTGGGCACCAAGTGTAATGACCCGCATTCTACGCATCGAGGGATCGTAGAATATTTATTTCTTTCCTGTATGAAGTCGTATGGTCATGTAACTTTGGGAAACATCAATTAGAGTCATTTCCCATGCTTATGATTTTTGTCGATTTTTAAATGACCATTTTGCCCCTAGTTGGTACTGTTTTGGCCATTACTTTTGATTGGAAATGAATTCTGACCTAAGTCCACTTCCATTAGATTCGTTTGATGGTTTACCTTTCCGTAGAGTGGTCATAATAGCCAAACGGACTTACCGTTTGGGAGATATGGCTGAAATAAGGTTTGGAGGATGAAAAACTACTTAACCGGGCCAAATCAGGTGATTAGTGAGTAGGCCCATAACCCATTTCGGGATTAGGGTTATGGGGAGGCTGAAATGAGATAGAGGATCATTCCATTTCAGTTTTCTAGCCTCCACTTATCACTAAGGAACCCTAAAAATGGCCTCTAACCTCTAAATCACCTCCAAATCATCTTTTGGTCAAGGATTAAGCTTGACAACCCCTAAACAAGGAAGATCTTCACCAAAGCAACATAGGAGCTGCTGTTTGGCATTGAGATTCACATCAAATCAGAGAATTATTTCAGATCTTAGTTTATTTGTGGCTAAGGTGAGTGATTTGCATAGTTTTACACTAATTATGGCTAGTTAAGGGTAATTAGTGCTAATTAGAGAATTTAGGCATGGTAAAATTCGGGAATAATGTTCATAAATTCCTAAATGATGTTTTAGACCTCTGATATGAATTTGGGTTAATTTGGTTAAGTTTTGCTTATCCTATCATTAGTTTCACCTAAATATGCTTAAGGGGAAATATGGGATTTTGGGGTATGTTTGATCCATTTTAACCTATCATATTGATGTTTTTATGTTTGTGGTTGATCATGTATGTTGCTATGACTATATGAAATGCTTTGTGATTAATTCCAATAGTTAGAATGGTCGAAAACGTCGTCGAATGGCGTAAACACTTGCTGGAACAGCTTCAGAAAACAGTGCAGGTTTCGGATCGGATCGGATAAGGGGCTCGGATCGGATATGTTGAACTGAGCAAAGAATTCGATCGGATCGGAACCCAACACTTGGGAAAAGTGGAAAAAAGGAAGGCTACGCTAGCTGAACTGGGATCAGATCGGACCAGGGAGTAGGGATCGGAGCGGATAGAGGAGGATGGATTGGATCGAAGCACGTAAAGGATGAGGAGGCGGATCGGAGCGGAAGCATGAACTGGAGGAGGAGTGGCACCCGACCCGAACCGAGGAGAAACACCCGACCTGAACCAAGGAGAAACGCCCGACCCGAACAGTTGGAGGACACCCGACCCGAACCGCACCAGGAGAAGACCCGACCCGAACCAATGATGGATACCCGACCCGAACCGATGGCTTGAAGAGTACCCGATCCGACCCAGTATTGATCAATAACCCGAGATGCAAAGGTAGTCCAATATGGGAAGTTAGAGCTCAGGATCCAGTTGGGAACCAATGAGTTCACTTCATGGTTGGACTTTGCTGCGGGACGTGTGCTAAGGAGTTGTCGACGTTCATAACTTCGATTCACCACTAAAAATGAATGATGGCTACTTATAAGTGCAGTAGGGTCATTATGACCTGATGGGCAAGGTGATGGTAGCAAGACTACGTTATCAGTGCAGTAGGGTCATTATGACCTGAGGGGCAAGGTGATGCGTAGTAAGACTATGAGCCAACGCAGATGGGGTGAACAACTCCATGGGGCAAGTGGACATAGTAAGGATTGGTAAGGCTATGAGCCAGCGCAGATGGGGTGAATAAATCCATGGGGCAAGTGGACATAGCGAGGAATTAGTGGCTACGTTATCAGTGCAGTGAAGCCATTTATGACTTCATGGGGCAAAGTGATCATAGCAAGGTGTGTTGGGTGATCGAAGTGGTGAATATCGTATACTTTACGCACTGAGTGAGAGATGTGAGGATGGATGCTATGCTTGATTGTTTTCCATCATTATGACATGCACATGAAACGACCCGAACTTCCCCGGTCTCCGAAGAGAAGAGAAAGAACGAATTGTTTTGAGAACACGACAAAATAGAACGCAGACGGAAGAACATTTCATTGTATATCACAACAATGCATCAGATTACATGAATACACAGAGTAAACATGAATATTACACAGAAATATAAGAGATTTAAATTACATTTAAATACATCGCAGCGGAAAATAATACAATACACAACTAGAAGAGATATACGGATACAAAGCTTTCCGGATATCATTCCAACTGTAAACCAGGATCATGTGAATATAAATCTGCAAAACCAAAACTACTAGCTGCCCGTGTCAAAATAAGGGCACCCAGAGTTTAGGTTAAAACAACAAACTCCAGGTCAGTCATGTGACTGGTGTGAGAACTAAAACAGTTATTAATCTTTATTTTCAAAGTAAGGTAAATCAAGGGACCATGCCGTATAACACGGAACGGGTTTCCTCCCAAGAATACCAGTGCATAAAACGAACAGCGCAATTCTAAATAACGAAAAATGAAGCTGTTATAAGACCCAGGTCCTATCACACAATGCAACGCAAGCCAGGGGATAGCGTTTTCCCTTATAACAGCCAAAGAATGCTTGATACGTTTTAAAACAAATCATTTGATACTATTATCAGTGCATAGTGTATAAAACAACTTCAAATCATAAGTATCAATCATAGGTGGCATGGGTACCATATATCATGTCCCTATACTAGTTCTACAATTAAAACCGCAAATGTCACGTATTTGGAAATTGGATTTCCATCTATGAACCGAGGCAAAAGTTAGTCCTCAACCGATTCGAGACGCTCTAGCCCGTGTCTCAGGAACAGCCGCAACTGTCCCTTGGATCGTCAGGGCCGGTCCACCGATGTGGATTATAATGCCTGAACACTACGTTTCTCCGCCCTTTGGGGCGTAAATGAGCCGACGAATGACTCCATCGGACCCGGATCGTCTGATCAAACTGAGGTGCCTCGCAACAGCAACAACCACACAGGTGAAAAGTATATAAATGTCAGGGCTGGTAGGTCATTGACACCACCCTAGCTAGAAAGAAAACGCATGTCCCCCCGGAGGTCCGTCTCCCGTTTTTGGTTCACCACCGGGGTGTGAGGCTCGCGAATTCACGTTACACAAAGCTGTGCCACACAGGCTGTGCTTTGATTATCACCACAAGACTTTGCTTTTCAACAGAAGCCTCGATCAATTGCCACTTAGGCATGCCACACAGGCAATTCACTCCATGCTTTTGATATCCATCAATATATAACCCCTGAGCTCGTACGTCTCAGAGAAGGGCGTTAAGCAAGAGAATAAATTCTCCACCGCCAAATAGATATATATTTAATAGAGATCAATCACACGGACTAAAATCCAATGTCAGACACACAGTCCATTTACAAGTCCGTTCTGGGTCTGAACGAAACCGGAGGCACCTTGTACCCCGCATATCCATCGATCTCCAAGTACGTCTGGACGATCACCAACTGTTTCCATCTTCTTGGGTGTACAGCCCAATCAAGATCATCAGTATTCACCCAAATGACGTAAAGACCTCCGGTCTTCGACCCTCGTCTTCATCTTCGACTTATCGTCGTATCAGTTATTCAAAATGGGATAAACCCGGTCTTTCCGAATAACTCGCGTATATTTTAAATAAGTGTTACACAAACACAACATACGCCTCATTCCAATTTACCAGTCACTAACCGTAAATTAATCAAGAGAATAATTCCCCAAATAATAACCCCGAAGGCCGAAACCAACATCAGATCAATATCCAGAAAACCATTCTGCTTGGCTAACCGACAGTAAGTTTCTAAATTTCACATTCGAAGGGAAAAATTCCCATTAATTTTATCCAAGATAAAATTCCTTGAATTTATTCTTTAATCATCTTTTGAATTTCGATTCAACTAGTCGGGATTAACGAAACTTACCGAAGTAATCATTTATTTTAGTTTCCCAATCCCAACCTATTCATCCCATGAAGTAAAACTGGTAATACTTCATATCTAACACCACGGTGCTATCGGTAAATTCAATTACCATTTCACGTTCCAATTTAACTAAAGATTTAACTATCGCCTGGAGCAAAACTGGTGATACTCCATTCTCGATCTTTTCAATCTAATTAAAGATTCATTAAAACTCCACTTAGTTTTAATCATTAATTGGGTTAAACAATCAGTGTCATTTAAAACACGGTTCACGATAAACCAAAAATCACATTCCATTAATTATCGGGTTAAAGAACGAGTGTTATTTAAAACACTGTCCACGATAAACCCAAAAATCAATATCAATTCAATTTTAATTAAATATCATTCAATTGGTACACTTCATTAAATCTAAATAAAAGATTTAATCTTTTCTCAACTGGGTTCAAGAACAGTGTTAATGAAGACACCATTCACGACAAACCCAAATCACATTTGATATTAAATACAAGGCTCCGAATAGAAAATATCCCGGCTTATATTCAATATCAAATTCTACGACCAACAAATATCGTATGGGAAATAACGATATATATATATCTATATCTTTCAAATTTCCATAACAACATCCATATAGTCACGAAATCGAACATCAAAATATTCCGAAGACAATTTCGATTCAAATCCATTCCAATGCAATCATTGGAAATTCTGGTTATTTTCAAAACCATTTCAAATTCAATTTATTTATTTAAAAATAAATAGAATTATAATTCTAGTTCAAAACTAGTTCATTTCGATAAAAAATCTATTTTTATCTTTTCAAATATGGCGTTTTTCATCCCAATTATTTCTAAATCATTTCTTATGATTTTACACAAATTATTAATATTTTTAATAATTTTATCAAGGCCCGTACAGTCGATTTCCATCAACGTCCATCGAACTACACTTACAACGACCTTTTTCAAATTTGATTTAGACATAATTCCAAATCCAACCGTTAGATTTCAAATTTCTAATATGCGTTAGAAAGCTCTTTTCGATACGAACCCAACGGCTCCGGTTTTAGGAGAATCCGACGGTCGGATCTCCCGTAATATCCGTTCGAAGTCAATGGTCGAAATTCGCGAATTGCCGCGGCGTGACGCGTTCTATTCAGGCCATTATATTATATATATATAATATATATAATATATACTTCGTCGATTTCCCTTAAAACGTATTCTATAAATCGTTTTAAATTCATTTTCAAAACGGTTTCAACTTCATATTCAATTTCAAATCAAAATTGAATATTCTAATTTAAATTCATTTTAAATTCATTTTAAATTCATTTCAAATTGATTTTCTATTCAAATTCGATTTTAATTCGATTTAATTCATTTTCTTTTCAATTCAATTCAATACGAATCCGTTTTAAATTCAATTCAATTCAAATTCGTTTCTATATTCAATTTAAATTCGAATTCATTTCTATTCAATTCTTTTCAAAATATCAGATTTTGAAATCACTTTCGATATTCATTATAAAATGAATAAAATCGATATAAACATCGTTCATGTCAAAATGGCGTCAATCTAATCAATACGGCTTCATATATTCCTATTTTCAAATATTCTATTTCAAATATTTCTTTTTCAAATATTTCTATTTCAAAACTGGAATGAGGCACAATCAATTACCATATAATGTTAATTATATGGATTTTCTACAACACATGTATATATCAACAACGATGAATAATCAACCATCATCCAAAGTGCATTCTACCTTGTATAAGCATCAAATATAAATATTCAACGCTTATAACAGCCTGTCAATCAATCGATCGACATACAACTAAACAATCGGGATTAGTGTACGTCAAATATCATCCCAATACCCGTGTGGGGTTTCAAGCAATCAAGCACAGATTTTTATTTGTACAGTTGGGCGATGTGTAAAATTTATCGTCCCAATCAATGTCCTTCAAATAGGTGTACAAAAACAAACCGCCCGGTTTGTAAATGAATATTTATTTATTCACATTCACGTTAAAAATTATATTTTTAATGATCAAACTATTTTATTCAACCTATGAATATTCTATTCGGTTCATTTATTAAATAAAATGTTATCTTTATTTTTCTAACTTATTTTTAGAAAATTTCGGCGGCATAACGACACGATACTAGAAACGGGACAAGGCCTAGCTTTATCCCCGGTCTAGTGAAGGCCCACGCCATTCACACATCAATCAAATCAATTTCATTTCACCGAACAATTCAATTCAAACCAAATAATCTAACCAACTACACAACCAAACAATTAAACAAACAAGCCATCCATGGTCTGTGGATGACGGGTGTCGGGTGCTACTAAACACCGTCTGCATCCTATTATATATATACAACTAGAAAAAGAAATTGAAGAGTGAGAAGTTCTCACCGATAGCTATCCCAACTTCACGACACTTCATTTATAGAAATCTTCGTCGTTCTCGCCTTTCGTCACTTTCGTTGCCCGTAGTCACTACATATGTAAAAATCGAATTTTTACTTTGCTATTCAATATATAAAAATCGAATTTTTACTATGCTATTCGATATATAAAATCGAATTTTTACTATGCTATTCGATATATAAAAATCGAATTTTTACTATGCTATTCGATATATAAAAATCGAATTTTTACTTAGCTATTCAATATATAAAAATCGAATCTTTTCTATCATTAAAAATCTAATCTTTTCTATCATTAAAAATCGAATCTTTTCTATCATTAAAAATCTAATCTTTTCTATCATTAAAAATCGAATCTTTTCTATCATTAAAAATCTAATCTTTTCTACTTTAAAAATCTAATCTTTTTTACTTTAAAAATCTAATCTTTTCTACTTCAAAAATCTAATCTTTTCTACTTTAAAAATCTAATCTACTTTAAAAATCTAAACTTTTCTACTTTAAAAATCTAATCTTTTCTACTTTAAAAATCTCTAAAAACTGATTTTAAGCAATGTAATTATTATTCTACTAAATTTTCAGATTTTAAAAATATATAGATAAAAAAAGGAAACACCTTGTTTAACACCTTAATTAAATTAAAAACTAAATTAATTACCTTCCTAACGATGTCACTAAGGCTGTTAAGCCTTCGTCTTCTTCGTGGCTCAGAGGAAAAACGCCATCGCCTTCAACTGGAAGAACCCCTGACTGCACATATGCCGGAGGACTGGAGCTTCTTCTCGAACTCGCGGTGGAGTGTGGTGTTCGCCAGAGGGGCGCAGTGCATCGGTCGGAGGGGAGAAGGGGTGCGCCAGGTCGGTGGTGGGCAGCAAAGGGGAGGCGGCGGGTTTGGTTTGGGTGCGGTGTCTCGCGGGTCTCTGATGGTGCGGTTAGGGGAAGATTGATTGGGAGATGGAGATGGTGGATGGGAGGAGCTCGACGGCAAGAGAAGGAGGAAGAAGCAAAGCGGCGGCGGCGGCGACATACGGCGAGGCGCGATCGATGAGGGATTTCGTTTTTTTTTTATACAGAACTGACGGGGAGAGAGAAGAAGGAGAAGGGGGTTAAGGTTATATAACTTAATTATTTAATTATTTTATTTATCTCCAAAAAGCAACTTTTATTTTCTACCTCGAAACGAGGCCCACCGCCTGTCATCTATAGCTAATTACCTCCATTCTGAACACAATGGGATATGTATCGTATGCTGATTCGAACGTTTCGATCAGTTTCCGTTAAAATCAACATATAACTCTATATATTGAATTTGAACGCGCATTTCAATTTGCCGGGGTCACATACTAACTAGAAAAATTCCAGAAAAATATTTTCTAGCTTCGCATTAATGATACGGTCCTAACAAAACTAGTTTCGTCGAATTCTGAGACCGTATGAAAAATGGCCAATTTCCAGTCGATTAAAATCAATTGAAACTGGTCAAACGCGTTTTCCTTTGCCACACTCACATATTGATTCGAAAAATTCTGAAATTTGGAATATAGCAATAATTTTACATCCCAGATCCAACAAAAGTGGTTTCGTCGAAATCCGAGGTCGTTTGCAAAATTCCCATTTTTAAGGGCCTGAATTCCATAGCGACTATTCAGAATTTTCAACTGGACATATCTATTGATCCCCGCTATGAAATTTCTATTTTTCGGATTCGTTGGGAAGATATTCACGAATCGATTCTATTGTTTTTGGTTTCACTAAAATCCGGAATATTTTTCACCCGGTACGTTCATTTGAAGTTTGAAATCGAATTATCGAACTACCGCGCCATTTTCAATTCCTTTTATAATTATATATAATTATTTATATTCTAACGTCGATCTATATAACTATATACGATTGAATTTTATTCAAAAGAAATTTTCTCGTCGATATTATTTAAAATAATTCATTTTAAATAATCAAAATTCGCTAAAATTGCCAAAATAAAAATTTTAAACTGGCCGAGATTTTCGGGTTGTTACAATCTCCCCCACTTAAAACTTTTCGTCCCCGAAAAGGAACAAAGTCGAAAGTGGTTTGATAAATCAACTCTACGTTCGATCTGGCTTCCATTCTCCAACTTTTCAGCTTCTGAGAATTTTCAAAAATTTGGCTAACACCCTAAATTTTCGAAAAAATTCGCCATAAACTCCCCTGCACCCGGAGCCACGGGATAATCCCGAAATTGCCATATAAGCCTTCTGATCTCAAAAAGAAAAAGAAAAAGCCAAGCGACTAGCCAATAGGCTCATAAAATCATCATCACCCAAACAAAACAGTAAATTATGATAAACATGTACCTATTTGTTGGGCAAACAAATTTTATTCTCTTCTCTAGCCTCCTTGCTACGATCTGTTCAATGTAAGCACATGTATATGCAAGCAAATGCGACCAATTTTCAATATAATTCAATGTGTGATTCAATTTGGCGTAATGGTTCAAAATTATCAAACAAACAACACAAACATCAATCCATTAGTGAATTAGAGTTTCAAATTCATAATTTTGATACATGTACAAAAATCATGTTTTTGATGCCAAATCACAACAATATGCCCTATCTAATTTTTGGTTCTCACACCAGTCAATAGGAAATATATAGATATTACACGTTCGTCACTCGAATATAAATTCTAATGATGGAGCTCCATCATCAAAATCATCTCCGGGCGATTAGAGTGTAATTCTATATCTATTCAGTATATTAAAACTTCAAATACACGTTTGCAAGGCGTATATGCAAAATCTTTATATACTGGACTGTCCAAATCAATACAAATAAATAATCAAATACGAATAATTGATTTAAATTTTTAAAACAAAATTTGTTTTCATTAAAAAAAATATACTCTTCACACTCGTTCTAGGATACTACTAATCCCATCTCTAACGAGTCATTCCCATTGGATATTACTAACCAAATATCTGATGAATTCTTTCGTATGGTTCTAATGTGTCCTATTCTCTAAGCTTTGTAAACCAAAGCTCTGATACCAAACTGAAACGACCCGAACTTCCCCGGTCTCCGAATAGAAGAGAAAGAACGAATTGTTTTGAGAACACGACAAAATAGAACGCAGACGGAAGAACATTTCATTGTATATCACAACAATGCATCAGATTACATGAATACACAGAGTAAAAATGAATATTACACAGAAATATCCGAGATTTAAATTACATTTAAATACATCGCAGCGGAAAATAATACAATACACAACTAGAAGAGATATACGGATACAAAGCTTTCGGGATATCGTTCCAGCTGTAAACTAGGATCCTGTGAATATAAATCTGCAAAACCAAAACTACTAGCTGCCCATGTCAAAATAAGGGCACCCAGAGTTCAGGTTAAAACAATAAACTCCAGGTCAGTCATGTGACTGGTGTGAGAACTAAAACAGTTTAATCTTTATTTTCAAAGTAAGGTAAATCAAGGGACCACGCCGTATAACACGGAACAGGTTTCCTCCCAAGAATACCAGTGCATAAAACTAACAGCGCAATGCTAAATAAAGAAAAATGAAGCTGTTATAAGACCCAGGTCCTATCACACAATGCAACGCAAGCCGGGGGATAGGGTTTTCCCTTATAACAGCCAAAGAATGCTTGATACGTTTTAAAACAAATCATTTGATACTATTATCAGTGCATAGTGTATAAAACAACTTCAAATCATAAGTATCAATCATAGGCGGCATGGGTACCATATATCATGTCGCCATACTAGTTCTACAATTAAAACCACAAATGTCACGTATTTGGAAATTGGATTTCCATCTATGAACCGAGGCAAAAGATAGTCCTCAACCGATTCGAGACGCTCTAGCTCGTGTCTCAGGAAAAGCCGCAACTGTCCCTTGGATCGTCAGGGCCGGTCCACCGATGTGGATTATAATGCCTGAACACTACGTTTCTCCGCCCTTTGGGGCGTAAATGAGCCAACGAATGACTCCATCGGACCCGGATCGTCCGATCAAACCGAGGCAACTCGCAACAGCAACAACCACACAGGTGAAAAGTATATAAATGTCAGGGCTGGTAGGTCACTGACACCACCCTAGCTAGAAAGAAAACGCATGTCCCCCCGAGGTCCGTCTCCCGTTTTTGGTTCACCACCGGGGTGTGAGGCTCGCGAATTCACGTTACACAAAGTTGTGCCACACAGGCTGTGCTTTGATCATCACCATAAGACATTGCTTTTCAACAGAAGCCTCGATCAATTGCCACTTAGGCATGCCACACAGGCAATTCACTCCATGCATTTGATATCCATCAATATATAACCCCTGAGCTCGTACGTCTCAGAGAAGGGCGTTAAGTAAGAGAATAAATTCTCCGCCGCCAAACAGATATATATTTAATAGAGATCAATCACACGGACTAAAATCCAATGTCAGACACACGGTCCATTTACAAGTCCGTTCTGGGTCTGAACAAAATCGGAGGCACCTAGTACCCCGCATATCCATCGATCTCCAAGTACGTCTGGATGATCACCAACTGTTTCCATCTTCTTGGGTGTACAACCCAATCAAGATCATCAGTAATCACCCAAACGACGTAAAGACCTCCGGTCTTCGACCCTCGTCTTCATCTTCGACTTATCGTCGTATCAGTTATTCAAAATGGGATAAACCCGGTCTTTCCGAATAACTCGCGTATATTTTAAATAAGTGTTACACAAACACAACATACGCCTCATTCCAATTTATCATTCACTAACCGTAAATTAATCAAGAGAATAATTCCCCAAATAATAACCCCGAAGGCCGAAACCAACATCAGATCAATATCCAGAAAACCATTCTGCTTGGCTAACCGACAGTAAGTTTCTAAATTTCACATTCATAGGGAAAGATTCCCATTAATTTTATCCAAGATAAAATTCCTTGAATTTATTCTTTAATCATCTTTTGAATTTCGATTCAACTAGTCGGGATTAACGAAACTTATCGAAGTAATCATTTATTTTATTTTCCCAATCCCAACCTATTCATCCCATGAAGTAAAACTGGTAATACTTCATATCTAACACCACGGTGTTATCGGTAAATTCAATTACCATTTCACGTTCCAATCTAATTAAAGATTTAACTATCGCCTGGAGCAAAACTGGTGATACTCCATTCTCGATCTTTTCAATCTAATTAAAGATTCATTAAAGCTCCACTTAGTTTTAACCGTTAACTGGGTTAAAGAATCAGTGTCATTTAAAACACGGTTCTCGATAAACCCAAAATCACATTCCATTAATTATCGGGTTAAAGAACGAGTGTTAATTAAAACACTGTCCACGATAAACCCAAAAATCAAAATCAATTCAATTTTAATTAAATATCATTTAATTTGTACACTTCATTAAATCTAAATAAAAGATTTAATCTTTTCTCAACTGGGTTCAAGAACAGTGTTAATGAAGACACCATTCACGACAAACCCAAATCACATTTGATATTAAATACAAGGCTCTGAATAGAAAATATCCCGGCTTATATTCAATATCAAATTCTACGACCAACAAATATCGTATTGGAAATAACGATATATATATATCTATATCTTTCAAATTTCCAAAACAACATCCATATAGTCACGAAATCCAACATCGAAATATTCCGAAGACAATTTCGATTCAAATCCATTCCAATGCAATCATTGGAAATTCTGGTTATTTCCAAAACCATTTCAAATTCAATTTATTTATTTAAAAATAAATAGAATTATAATTCTAGTTCAAAACTAGTTCATTTCGATAAAAAATCTATTTTTATCTTTTCAAATATGGAGTTTTTCATCCCAATTCTTTCTAAATCGTTTCTTATGATTTTACACAAATTATTAATATTTTTAATAATTTTATCAAGGCCCGTACAGTCGATTTCCATCAACGGCCATCGAACTGCACTTACAGCGAACTTTTTCACATTTGATTTGGACATAATTCCAAATCCAACCGTTAGATTTCAAATTTCTAATATGCGTTAGAAAGCTCTTTTCGATACGAACCCAATGGTTCCGGTTTTAGGAGAATCCGACGGTCGGATCTCCCGTAATATCCGTTCGAAGTCAATGGTCGAAATTCGCGAACTACCGCGGCGCGGCGCGTTCTATTCATGCCATTATATTATATACATATATAATATATAATATATACTTCGTCGATTTCCTTTAAAACGTATTCTATAAATCGTTTTAAATTCATTTTCAAAACGGTTTCAACTTCATATTCAATTTCAAATCAAAATTGAATATTCCAATTTAAATTCATTTTAAATTCATTTTAAATTGATTTTCTATTCAAATTCGATTTTAATTCGATTTGAATTTATTTTCTTTTCAATTCAATTCAATACGAATCCGTTTTAAATTCAATTCAATTCAAATTCGTTTCTATATTCAATTTAAATTCGAATTCATTTCTATTCAATTCTTTTCAAAATATCAGATTTTGAAATCACTTTCGATATTCATTATAAAATGAATAAAATCGATATAAACATCGTTCACGTCAAAATGGCGTCAATCTAATCAATACAGCTTCATATATTCCTATTTTCAAATATTCTATTTCAAATATTTCTTTTTCAAATATTTCTATTTCAAAACAGGAATGAGGCCCAATCAATTACCATATAATGTTAATTATATGGATTTTCTACAACACATGTATATATCAACAACGATGAATAATCAACCATCATCCAAAGTGCATTCTACACTGTATAAGCATCAAATATAAACATTCAACGCTTATAACAGCCTGTCAATCAATCGATCGACATACAACTAAACAATCGGGATTAGTGTACGTCAAATGTCATCCCAATACCCGTGTGGGGTTTCAAGCAATCAAGCACAGATTTTTATTTGTGCAGTTGGGCGATGTGTAAAATTTATCGTCCCAATCAATGTCCTTCAAATAGGTGTACATAAACAAACCGTCCGGTTTGTAAATGAATATATATTTATTCACATTCACGTTAAAAATTATATTTTTAACGATCAAACTATTTTATTTAACCTATGAATATTCTATTCAGTTCATTTATTAAATAAAATGTTATCTTTATTTTTCTAACTTATTTTTAGAAAATTTCGACGGCATAATGGCACGATACTAGAAACCGGACAAGGCCTAGCCTTATCCCCGGTCTAGTGAAGGCCCACGCCATTCACACATCAATCAAATCAATTTCATTTCACCAAACAATTCAATTCAAACCAAATAATCTAACCAACTACACAACCAAACAATTAAACAAACAAGCCATCCATGGTTTGTGGATGATGGGTGTCGGGTGCTACTAAACACCGTCTGCATCCTAGTATATATATACAACTAGAAAAAGAAATTGAAGAGTGAGAAGTTCTCACCGATAGCTATCCCAACTTCACGACACTTCATTTATAGAAATCTTCGCAGTTCTCGCCTTTCGTCACTTTCGTTGCCCGTAGCCACTACATATGTAAAAATCGAATTTTTACTTTGCTATTCAATATATAAAAATCGAATTTTTACTATGCTATTCGATATGTAAAATCGAATTTTTACTATGCTATTCGATATATAATAATCGAATTTTTACTATGCTATTCGTTATATAAAAATCAAATTTTTACTTCGCTATTCAATATATAAAAATCGAATTTTTACTATCATTCAAAATCGAATCTTTTCTATCATTAAAAATCGAATCTTTTCTATCATTAAAAATCTAATCTTTTCTATCATTAAAAATCGAATCTTTTCTATCATTAAAATTCTAATCTTTTCTATCATTAAAAATCGAATCTTTTCTATCATTAAAAATCTACTCTTTTCTACTTTAAAAATCTAATCTTTTTTACTTTAAAAATCTAATCTTTTCTACTTTAAAAATCTCTAAAAACTGATTTTAAGCAATGTAATTATTATTCTACTAAATTTTCAGATTTTAAAAGTATATAGATAAAAAAAGGAAACACCTTGTTTAACACCTTAATTAAATTAAAAATTAAATTAATTACCTTCCTAACGATGTCACTAAGGCTGTTAAGCCTTCGTCTTCTTCGTGGCTCAGAGGAAAAATGCCATCGCCTTCAACTGGAAGAACCCCTGACTGCACACATGCCGGAGGACTGGAGCTTCTTCTCGAACTCGCGGTGGAGTGTGGTGTTCGCCGGAGGGGCGCAGTGCATCGGTCGGAGGGGAGAAGGGGTGCGCCAGCTCGGTGGTGGGAAGCAAAGGGGAGGCGGCGGGTTTGGTTTGGGTGCGGTGTCTCGCGGGTCTCTGATGGTGCGGTTAGGGGAAGATTGATTGGGAGATGGAGATGGTGGATGGGAGGAGCTCGACGGCAAGAGGAGGAGGAAGAAGGAAAGCGGCGGCGGCGGCGACATAAGGCGAGGCGCGATCGATTAGGGATTTTTTTTTATACAGAACTGACGGGGAGAGAGAAGAAGGAAAAGGGGGGTTAAGGTTATATAACTTAATGATTTATTAATTTTATTTATCTCCAAAAAGCAACTTTTATTTTCTACCTCGAAACGAGGCCCACCGCCTGTCGTCTATAGCTAATTACCCCCATTTTGAACACAATGGGATATGTATCATAAGCTGATTCGAACGTTTCAATCAGTTTCCGTTAAAATCAACATATAACTCTATAATTGAATTTGAACGCGCATTTCAATTTACCGGGGTCACATACTAACTAGAAAAATATTTTCTAGCTTCGCATTAATGATACGGTCCTATCAAAACTAGTTTCGTCGAATTCTGAGACCGTATGAAAAATGACCAATTTCCAGTCGATTAAAATCAACTGAAACTGGTCTAACGCGTTTTCCTTTGCCACACTCACATATTGATTCGAAAAATTCTGAAATTTGGAATCTAGAAATAATTTTACATCCCGGATTCAACAAAAGTGGTTTCGTCGAAATCCGAGGTCGTTTGCAAAATTCCCATTTTTAAGGGCCTGAATTCCATAGCGACTATTCAGAATTTTCAACTGGACATATCTTTTGATCCCCGTTATGAAATTTCAATTTTTCGGATTCGTTGGGAAGATATTCACGAATTGATTCTATTGTTTTTGGTTTCACTAAAATCCGGATTATTTTGCACCCGGTACGTTCATTTGAAGTTTGAAATCGAATTATCGAACTACCGCGCCAGTTTCAATTCCTTTTATAATTATATATAATTATTTATATTCTAACGTCGATCTATATAACTATATACGATTGAATTTTATTCAAAATAAATTTTCTCGTCGATATTATTTAAAATAATTCATTTTAAATAATCAAAATTCGCTAAAATTGCCAAAATAAAAATTTTAAACTGGCCCAGATTTTCGGTTTGTTACAGCACAACTCCCCCACCTCCGTATCTTTACACTGTTTGATATGGTACCTTAGAGTGTTGTACAGTATGTAGTGCTAACTCTTTGGTTGCAGGTCCAGGTTCAGATATGTTTTAGTCTACCTGTTATTGTTCACTATAGATGCTTATCACTCATACCAGGCTTTATGTCTGACCCAGAGTTTTATGTCTCATCTTGTTACTCTAGGTGCTCACACGAGCAGACTAGAGATAGGTTAGCTGGTGATGCGCGAGTAGCTGATTCGGAGGCGGACAGGAGGCTTCCACGTATGATATATATATATATATATATATACACACACACACACACATTCTCCCTATGTCGTTGGTGGTCTCTACTTGGGCATTAGTAGTGTACCTCCTTTATCTTACTTTTGCTTTGAGACAGTTTGAAAGTTGTAATAAGCTGTATTTTGGATTTCCGCTGCTATGATGTTTAGTTTTAGTTTTCAGCTTATGCACTATCTCTCCTGTTTTATGTCAAGTATGTTATTATTATATTTTATTCTATGCGCTGGGAGAAATTCTACAGGTTCTTTGTATGTTCATTTCCTTCTTTCTTTTCCTTCTCACGACCCGTTCCGTGCTAACTGGACATGTGTATGGCGCACTTTTGAACTGAATGTCGGTTGGTCGGGGCGGGCCGTCACACTCGGTATCAGAGCTCTAGGTTGCGCAGTTAACCTAGGGAAAGACACTAGGGAGAGTTAGTACATATATGAGAGCGCGTATTTGTAATTATTTTGGTTTTCAAAAGCTATGTATATATACTATTAGTAGTATAAGAATGAAGTCGCACTGCACTAGCACCACTATGGGGTCGTTAATTGTTTCCCTTTTTCAGATTGACGATGAGCCGAGATACGAGGGGTGCTGGTAGAGGGCCAACCAAGGGAATGCCGCTGACATGAGGGCGATGTTTACTAACCTCATGAGAGACATGCTTAGAGAAGTGCAAGGGGTAGTCCCCAATCCCGGAGTTGGTATTGGCCCAGTAGTGCAGGCGCCTAGGGTCGATTTCGCCAAGTTATGCAAAGATTACATTAACCTTGGTGGGAAGCCGCTCCACGGAACGGAGTCGGCCATGGATGTTCAGGACAGGATGGATAGCTGTGACCAAATCTTTGATGACTTGGGTCTCGAGGATGCGATGAAAAGAAGGCTAGCGTCTCGTCAGCTGCAAGGTCGAGCGATGAATTGGTGGAATGCCATTAGAATAGCTACTCCAGAAGATCAGGTTACTTGGGATCAGTTCAAGGCTCGCTTTAGCGAGAAGTTTATTCCAGCTGCCCAGAAGTCAGTGTTGTTTAAGAGGTTCTTGGAACTCAAGCAGAACGGAAGGGAAGTTTCTGATTATATTGCTGAGTTCGACACTTTGTTGAAGTATGGACTGTCTCTTATCGATACTCCTGAAAAGAAGAATGAGAAGTTCATCACAGGTTTGGATGGGTACTTGGGGGAAAGGCTTATCAACCACATCGATGAGACTTTTGAATCGATTGTGGGGAAAGCTTTGAGATCAGAGAGTCTTTACCCCAAGTCAAAGACTGAGGCTGCATCTGCGGAAGGGCCAAAGCCGCAAACTGGCGGTGGAGGCAAGAATAACTCTCAGAATAAGAGGAAGCAAGACCAATCTAAAGGTGGCCAGAAAAAGATCAAGAAAGATGTTGAGTGCTTCAGCTGTGGTAAGAAGGGCCATTATGCTAAAGATTGTCGGGCCAAGCCAGCGGATAAGAAGTGCTTCAATTGTGGTCAAGTGAGATATTTCAAGGATAAGTGTCCGCAACCTCTTAAGGAGAAGCAGATTGTGAAAGCATATGCTATTGATGCTGTTCCTTCTTCGTTGAATGCCCCAACTGCGGCGGAGAGAGGAAAGAATGTTGTTATTCAAGGTATGCTTTCTATTTATGATTTACTAGTTTGAGTTTTGTTTGATACTGGGGCTTCCCGTTCCTTCATATCTAGTGACCTGGTAGATAGGTTGGGACTGGAACCTGAGATAGTCGATAGACCATTGGTTGTGACGAACCCGATTGGTGGTTCGACTAGCCTTAGTATGATTTGCAGGAATTTGGTCTTATCGAGTCATGGATGTATGTTTGTATGTAATTGCTTTGTTTTGGGCTTTACTGGGTACGACATTATATTCGGAGTCGATTGGCTCCAAAGATACGGGGTGGTGGTAGACTGTGAGGGCTTTTTGGTGACAGCGAGGGCGGATGATGGGCGGAGGGTAGTGTTTGGTAGTCTACCTAGTGATGGGGTTCTGGCTAGTTTTGTAAATTCCCTCGACATCCCGCGGGATGAGTTGTCGGATGTGCCCGTGGTTGGCCAGTATCCGAACGGCTTCGAGGAGGTGACCGGGCTTCCACCACACCGAGAGATTGAGTTCCGTATTGATTTAGTGAAAGATGCCAGACCTATAGTGATGCCACTTCGTCGTATGGCACCAAGGGAGAAGCAAGAGCTCGGGGTGCAAGTTAGCAATCTTTTGAAGAAGGGATTTATTAGGAGTGTCTCCGAGTGGGGAGCACCAGCTGTGTTTGCCACTAAGGCAGATGGTTCCCTTCGTTTGTGTGTGGACTATCGCGAGTTGAATAAGGTGACAAGGAAGAATAAGTATCCTCTACCACGGATAGATGATTTGTTTGATCAGCTGGAAGGAGAAAGAGTTTTCTCCCAGTTGGACCTCGCGACAGGATTTCATCCGCTATGAATAGCGGATGAGAGTGTTCCGAAAACGGCATTTAGGACGCCGTCTGAATTTTATGAGTTGTTGCTCATGCCATTTGGGTTGACCAATGCACCCGACTACTTTGTGGATCTTACGAATCGAGTATTCAGAGATCAGTTGAATAAGTTTATTCTTGTGTTCGTAGATGATATCCTTGTTTACTCAAGGACAGAGGAGGAACACAAGGGACACTTGAGGATAGTGATGGAGGTGTTGAGGAAACACCAATTGAAAGAGAAATTCTCTAAGTGTCATTTTTGGAGAAGGGAAGTGAGATTCTTGGGTCACGTTGTTTCAGTGAGTGGTATTGCCGTGGACCCTGCGAAGGTGGCTACGGTACAGGATTGGCCTACGCCCAAGAATGTAATGGATGTAAGAAGTTTCTTGGGATTAGTTGGATATTATCATAAGTTTATCCAGGACTTCTCCAAGATAGCAGCACCGTTGACTCAATTGACTAAGAAGAATCAGTCATTCGTCTGGGACGGAGTGTGTGAGGATGCCTTCAAGAGTCTAAAGGAAAAGTTGACGTGTGCGCCAGTGTTAGTCATTCCTAAAGGGAATGGAGAGATGACGGTATACACGGATGCTTGTGGTACCGGACTGGGTGCTGTATTGATGCAAGGAGGTAGGGTTGTAGCTTATGCTAGTCGACAGCTAAAGCCGCATGAGAAGAAGTATCCTACCCATGATTTGGAATTGGCGGCGATTGTATTTGCGCTGAAGATATGGAGACACTATCTCTTGGGAGAAAGATTTGAGTTGTTTACCGATCATAAATCGTTAAAGTATCTTTTCTCTCAGAAGGATCTGAATCTCCATCAACAGAGATGGTTAGAGTTCTTAGCTTCGTATGATTTCAATATCGCATATACACCTGGGAAAGGTAATGCGGTAGCTGATGCCTTGAGTAGGAGACATGCCAGCTTAAGGGCAATGTTTCTTGAATGAAAGCAACTGGAGTATATCGCGTGGTTTGATTTCAGACCAAGGTGCGAATTGGATCCAGTTACGCTAGCTAGTTTGACGATCAGACACACTTTGATAAAGCGGATTGGTTCCAGCCAGAGGGACGATCCTAATCTATCGGAAATCATCTCCAAGTTAGAGATGAACATCGACAGTGAGGAGATGAATGTGTATAGGCTTGATCGAGATGGATGGCTTCGAAAGAATGGAAGACTAGTTGTGCCCAACGTGAATGGTTTGAGAGATGAAGTGCTTAGAGAATGTCATCACTCAAAACTAACTATACATCCCGGTGGTAATAAGATGTATCGAGACATGAAGAAGACTTACTACTGGGAAGGGATGAAAAGAGACGTTGGGAAGGTTATATCCAAATGCATGAATTGCCAGCTAGTTAAAGCCGAGCAAAAGAAGCCTAGTGGGTTGTTGCAACCATTAGAAACTCCCGAATGGAAATGGGAGAAAGTCTCGATGGATTTCATCGATGGTTTACCAAGGACTAGATCGGGATATGATAGCATTTGGGTAATTGTGGATCGATTGACTAAGATTGCATGATTTATACCAGTTAAATCGACCAGAACGGCAGCCAAGTTGGCAGAATTGTATATGAAATGGGTAGTGAGATTTCATGGAGTACCCAAAAGCATTGTGAGTGACCGAGACCTGTTGTTCACTAGTGGGTTTTGGAAGAGCTTACAAGAGACTCTAGGGTCAGGATTACATCTCAGTACTGCATATCATCCTCAGACCGACGGCCAGACGGAGAGGGTGCATCGTATATTGGAAGATCTCTTGAGAGCTTGTATATTGGATTTTGGTGGATCATGGGATAACCATTTGCATCTAGTAGAGTTTGCATATAATAATAGCTACCAATCTAGTATCGGTATGGCTCCATATGAAGCTTTGTACGGAAGACCGTGCAACTCCCCATCATGTTGGATAGAGACTGGCGAGAAGTTTGTGCTTGGACCAGATGTGGTGAGAGAAACTTCGGATATGTAACACCCCGAAAATTCTATAACTGTGAAATTAGCAAATTAAAGTATAATTAATCTGAAATCAAAGAACTAAGGGAAACGGGATACGCCATTACGTTCGTCTCGGAAAAATACGCGAAATAGAGTCCGAGTTTTCGAAAAACGGAGTCCGTATGAAGAAGATATGGCCTTCGGAAGTTTTGAATTAAATTTAAAATTCAAACAGAATTAAACAATTAAATATTCCGAAGTGGGGCCCATTGGGCCAGAAGAACGCCCGCCTGGGCCACCCAGGTCGACCGGGCTGTCGACCTGGGCTACCCATGTCGACAGGGCTGTCGACAGCCCTGTCGACAGGGGTATCGACCTGGTCGAGCCCAGTCAACCTGGCTGGCCAGGTCGGTGTGTGGTCGAATTGCTATGGTCTGCTTTGTCATTAGGGCTAGGTGGCGGGTTTTTATTGGTCTCTCTATCTAATGAATGGCTATGATCTAACCTAGCAACATCAAGGGTCCTAATCAATTCCTAACCTCTATATAAACAACCCTAGACTAAACCCTAATCTATTCATTCAAAATAAGATTATAGCCGCCATGTTGCTGAGGAACGACAAAGAATAGCCGCCGACTAGAGAGAAAGTTAGGAAGAAAGTTCTAAGCCTAAGGCAATTCAAGCAACCTAAAGCTAATCAATTCAACAAAGGAATCATATCTCTTAATTAGAGAATTCGCCGCAACCATTGTAAGTAGAGTATTACTTTGGTATGAACAAATGATTGTGTAGATATGTATGCTTGAATTGTGGCAATGAAATTCGTATTTGTGCGATTTATATACTTTTGGATATTCTGAATTATGTCATTCAATTATAAAGAACTACATGCGGTAGTTCTATGCAAATATACGTTTGGAATATTGCGCAAATTATGTAGTCTATGTTGAAGCTACATGTATGTAGTTGATTAAAATTCATGCAAGTTTGGGGCTTTGTTATTATGCCATCATGATGTCTATTTTGTGCATAAATCATTTTGCAAGTAATTGAAAGCAAGTTTGGTTGTTATAGTTCATATGAAACTATGTGGGAATTTTGACACCATAATCCATGTATTAAGTCATGCTTTTGCAAAACTTATGAATATGGCTAGGCTATGAATGATATTTGGCATAATTGAAATCTATGATTAAGTCTATCTTGTTTAAAAGAATTATATGATGACATATGTGAGACATGGCTAGGTTGGACTCAAAAATCCCTTTTTGCAAGTTTTAAAGCAAACACCATGTTTAGGAATATTTATGCATAAGTATGTTTATACCATTGTTATGTGATTAGACTTAAAACCATGATTAAGTTGAATTATGCTTTTGTATTGGTAACAAAGTATCCCCTTTGTAAACATGTAGAAACCTTATGAACATGACATGTTTATGTTTATGCTATGAACAAAATTTAACTTTACTTATGCCATGCTTATGTTTGACATTATGCTATGCTTATGCGAGGAATATTTATGACATGCTTATGTTTGACATTATGCCTAAATAAGAATATAGGTTCATGTTGTAGTTAAACCTATGCAAGTTCACATGCTTTGATTCATGTCACCTATGTTACCATTATGCAAGTACACCAATTTCTATTATGTATTTTCCAACGTCATATGCAAGTTCATGCGCTCACTTTCCCCTCTTTGTGTATACGCCATAAGCCTCCCCTTTTCGCATGGCTAAATTGGGCTTTAAAAGGCTAAGCCCAATATATATGAACGGACGTGTAAAACGGGGGAAAATAACGTTGGGTAAAAATTAATTAATAAATGAAAATATAAAATAGAAGGGCCCAAATTCAAGTGTGGGTTGGGCCCGTGATTGGTGTAACCTTTACACCATTAACTTAATAATGGGCCGCAAATATTTACATATAAATAAAGAAGAATGACAAGATATGTAAATGTAGAACATACGATGTGTTTAACCCGAGGTTGGATTGAGTTGTGATGTAAACCTGCCCGGAACCGCCCGGCTGTCCAGTAGTCACAACAATACCTATCCAATGTGGGAGGTTAAACATGGAGCCCAGCAGGGACCCGAGGTTAGACTGAGTTGTGGCGTAAGACTGCCCGGAACCAACCGGCAACAGGCAGCCACAACAATACCTGTCTAATGTGAGAGGTCAGGGCCTTAATAAGACAATTAAGGCTGAGTCAGGATTGTTAGGATTAAGTGGACTAAAGACTTAATCAAAATGGAACATGCTAAACTAAACGGACTGGTGGGGTTAGGTAGGAAACACTTAACCAACTTAGCATGTTGGCTAGAGATAGAAAACCTAGTAACGGGGGACCCTTTTCAGCAGTAACCCTAAAAGGTGTATCAGGATACCCTGAAACTAGGCAGGGTGGGGCACGATTACTGGGCTGATTGTAAGAGGTCAAAGAGCCGGCGGTGGTGTAGCAGTGTAGGTTCTAACGGAGTGCGGGCGTGCACACACTCCGGCGCAGAAAAATAAGGCACTGGACACCAGTAGCATACCTGTGCACTCTAAGGTTGTGTCGGGTTGCCACTATGGGACTTGATACACCCCATGGTGGGACCAGCATAGGTAACTACAACATCGGGGGCCGTAAGACACATGTAACTATGCAAGTAGGAGCCGATCATCATTGAATGGATCACATCACTCTGATTATGGGATGCAAATTGGAAACTAGTTTATATGGGTTCAGAGATTAACATGGGGTACGATAGTATATTCGACCCTAGGTAACTTAACCAAGTTCATAGTGTTTGCCCACTTCCTGTTTTACTTATCATACCCAGTTCTTTATTCATAGACAAAGTAGTACTAGACTTACTCAGGCTTTATGTCTGACTCTATTTTTCTTTCGTCTTCTTTCTTCCGTTCCCCCCCCCCCCAGGTCCTTAGGGAGGGAACGCAGCAGCTTGATCAGCCTCAACATCCAGCTTGAAGAAGAGAAATGTATTGCTTGGACTTTCCTGTTTTGAACTATGGCTTTGGACAATCACTATGAGGGCTTTGCAGTGTATCTATGTTTTATTTATGCTTCTTTAAATCATGTACTCAAGACAGATTATGAAAGTGTTATGTTATGTTTTTGGAAAGGATGTTGTTGTAACACGTATTTGACTTTATGAAATAAAAGTTTGTTGTTCTTCCGTTGTTTACAAATATGTGTTCTTATATCTGTCTTGTATATCTGTGACTTGTACTTATAAACCTCCACCAAAATTAGGGCATTCCCTTTGAGAGTGACCCTAACGGAGGTGGGGTGTTTCACTTGGTATCAGAGCATAGGTTTACCATATAAGATAAAAAGTTTTGAAAAAAATTATTTTCAAAAAGGAAATTTAAAGAAGCATTTTTAAAAGATAAAAATATTATTTTATTTTAAAAAGGAAAAGTCCACTCCCAAAAGCCATAGGAACTATCTCTTATCCTTCGTTTTGAATCTATCCTTTTTGTTTCAGCATGTCCCAAGAACTTAACTTGCCAGAAGGGGTGCCAATACCTGGTTGGTTTAGACGGTTCTTAGAAGCAAGGGCCACTCAGCCAGGTCCTACCGTTCCTCCTCCCCCAGCTGCCGGAAATCATCCAGTTGCAGCGACACCTTTTCCTCCACCTCCTCCACGGGGAAACACTTTTGCTAAGATATGTAAAGATTTTAAAGCTATGGGAGGAAGGGATTTCCATGGAACTGAGTCCTTCGTAGCAGCTAGGAATTGGCTGAAAGAAACGGAGGACCTATTCATCATTTTTGAGGTAGAAGATAGACAAAAAGTACAGTTGGCAGTGTGGCTATTGAAGGGTGAGGCTTCCTACTGGTGGGAAGTCACTAATGCTGAAAGACCAGTGGAGACATGGGAGGACTTTAGGGCAAGGTTTGAGACTAAATTTCTCTCAGATGCAGAAAGGAGTTTGCAGTTGGAAAAATTCTTATTTGTTAAACAAGGGGACAAGACTGTCAGAGAATATGTGAATCAGTTCGATGAGCTGGCTAGGTTTGGACTTGACCTAGTCAACACCCCGCACAAGAAGGCTTTCCGTTTCGTCAAGGGGTTAAATGAGCCATTACATAGTTTGGCCATGACCCATATACCCATGGGGGCCACGTATGAAAGATTGGTGCAAATGGCGTTGCTGAATGAAGAGGATAAGGGCAAGAAGGAGACAAAGGCAGAAAGCTCTCAAGGGAAGAAAGAGGGTTTGCAGCCTAAGAAGACGGACTTTAAGAAAGGCGGGAAAGGCAACAAAGAGAAGAGGAAGTGCAATTTCTGTGGCAAAGTGGGGCACTTAGTAAAGGACTGCCGGAAAAAGAAGGCCAAGGAGAATGGTGGGTGCTTTTCGTGCGGTCAGACAGGCCACAGGGCTAAGGACTGCCCAAGGAAACGAGGACAGGGGCAGGGCACTGGATCCACCCCAGGGGCACAGGTTCATGTGCTAGAAGCGCCACCATTGCAACAGCGAGGTATAAATACTTCTGTAGAAAGTGTAGTTTATCTTTATGATCACCCCGTTCGCACTTTATTTGATTCCGGCGCATCACACTCCTTTATCTCGTCTGCTTTAGTAGAATCTCTGCACCTAAAAACTAGTATGGTAGAGGACCCCTTAATTGTTTCAAACCCAATTGGGGGCCCAGCTCATTTGTCTATGATCTGTGTGGGATTGAAAATTTCTATCCTAAGTGTTGAATTTCAATGTAGTGCCTTTGTTTTGGGCTTTTCGGGGTATGGTTTGATTTTGGGTATGGATTGGCTATCCAGTAATGGGGCCATCCTTGATTGTGAGAAAAGGGTTGTTAGGCTCCTAACCCAGCTCGGTAATACTTTGGAAATATCTTGTAATCCCTCGCATGCGGTTATGCTTAGTTATCTTGAATCGCTAGATGCCTCTGTTGAAAATTTGAAGTCAGTTAGAGTGGTCCGGGAATATCCGGATGTCTTTGAAGAGGTGAAGGGCTTGCCTCCGAAGCGGGAAATAGACTTCCGCATATATCTTGTAGATAATGCAAAGCCCGTTGCGTTGCCCGTTAGACATATGGCTCCACGAGAAAGGAAAGAGCTCAGTAAACAGATTAAAGAGCTTCTAGAAAAGGGGTTCATTAGAAGGAGCATTTCAGAATGGGGCGCTCCGGTGGTGTTCGCTACAAAGGCGCAAGGTTCACTCCGTCTATGTGTTGACTATAGGGAGCTCAACAAGCTAACGAAAAAGAATAGGCACCCTCTCCCTAGAATTGACGATTTATTTGATCAGCTTGTAGGAGCGTCTGTTTTCTCCCAACTCGATTTAGCAACCGGTTTTCATCAGCTAAGGGTGGCTGAAGATAGCATCGATAAAACGGCGTTCAGAACCCCAGACGGCTTCTTTGAATGGCTTGTCATGCCTTTCGGCTTGACAAATGCACCTGCGTACTTCGTGGACCTGATGAGTAGGGTATTTAGAGATTTCCTCAACAAATTTGTAGTGGTCTTCGTAGATGATATCCTTATCTTCTCAAAGAGTGAAGAGGAACATGCTCAACACTTAAGGGCAATCATGGAAACTTTGCGAGTCCATCAACTAAAAGCCAAATTCTCCAAATGCCACTTTTGGAGAGAAGAGGTGAGGTTCCTTGGGCACATAGTATCCAAACAAGGGTTAGCGGTGGACCCTGCGAAGGTAGTGGCGGTACAGGATTGGAAGACACCAAGGAATGCGACTGAGGTCCGAAGCTTTCTAGGATAGCGGGTTTCTATCGAAAATTTATAAGGGATTTTGCGAAAATCTCAGCTCCGCTCACGAAATTGACTAAGAAGAATCTAGGGTTCAATTGGGATTTGGATTGCGAATTTGCTTTCCAACGACTGAAAAGGGCTCTTACAACAGCCCCAGTTTTGACGCTGCCAGATGGGAGCAAGATGTTCACTGTTTATACGGATGCATGTGGCACAGGGCTAGGCGCCGTCTTAATGCAAGAAGGAAGGGTAGTAGCTTATTGCGGAAGGCAGTTGAAGGTGCACGAAAAGAACTACCCAACCCACGATCTTGAGTTAGCCGCCATCGTCTTTGCACTCAAGTCTTGGCGACACTATCTCCTAGGTGAGAAGTTCGAACTTTACACTGACCATAAATCGTTGAAATATCTTTTCTCGCAGAAGGATCTTAACTTGAGGCAACAAAGATGGATGGAGTTTCTTGCCTCGTACGATTTCGAAATCTCCTACACTCCGGGCAAAGGCAACGTAGTGGCAGACGCGTTGAGCCGAAAGAAATTGACCCTAAGCCCGTTGTTTGTTGAAAGACAAAGCCTAGAGTTTATAGCCAGCTTCGACTTTAGGCCTTCCTCCAATTTCGTACCGGGCTTGCTAGCATCTCTCGAAGTGCGCCCAACTTTAGTGGATTCAGTAGGGGCAGCACAACGCGAAGACCCTCAGCTTGTGAAAATAATTGATAAGCTAATTAGGGGTGAGACTTCAAGTCACCTCAACAGATACTCCATCGACGATAAGGGTTTGCTAAGGCGAGACGGAAGACTATGCGTCCCACAGACAAAAGATTTAATAAAGAAGGTTCTCGAGGAAGCGCATCACTCCAAGATGACGATACACCCAGGCGGAGATAAAATGTACAAAGACATAAAAAGGACTTTCTTCTGGAACGGCATGAAAAAGGACGTGGCAGAGTTCGTTTCTAAGTGTATGGTGTGCCAACAGGTTAAGGCGGAACAGAAAAAGCCTGGCGGACTACTACATCCTCTGGAGGTCCCACAGTGGAAGTGGGATAGCATCTCAATGGACTTCATCGATGGGCTGCCTAGGTCTAGGAGAGGCAACACTAGCATTTGGGTAATAGTGGATAGGCTTACTAAAAGCGCCCACTTTTTACCCGTCAAAAGTAAAAGAACTGCCTCATCCCTAGCATCACTTTACCTTAAGGAAATCGTTCGACTCCATGGAATACCATCTAGCATTGTTAGTGACCGAGACCCCATCTTCACCAGTGAATTTTGGCGGAGTCTGCAAGAAGCAGTAGGAACGCAGTTATGCTTGAGCACAGCCTATCATCCTCAAACCGACGGCCAAACAGAGAGAGTGAATAGAGTTTTGGAAGACCTTTTAAGGCTATGCGTCCTCGACTTCGGAGGGACATGGGAAGACCACCTTCCTTTGGTGGAATTTGCCTACAACAACAGCTATCAAGCAACCATAGGAATGGCGCCCTTCGAAGCCTTATATGGAAGACCGTGTCGATCGCCCACTTGTTGGTGGGAGTCCACGGATAAGCTCATACTAGGACCAGACATGATCCGAGAGACTTCAGAGAAAGTAGACTTAATACGAAGAAGGATGAAGACGGCCCAAGACAGACAAAATTCCTATGCTGACAGAAGGAGAACCGACCTTGAATTCGAGGTTGGAGACAGAGTTTTTCTCAAGGTATCACCGCTAAGAAACGTTGTTCGTTTCGGAACCACAGGAAAACTAGCGCCAAGGTTCGTAGGGCCATTCCCTATCATCGAGAAGATTGGCAAAATCGCCTATAGATTAGAGCTACCCGAGAAGTTGGCTGGAGTCCACAACGTTTTTCACGTTTCACATCTCCGAAAATGTCTACATGGGTCTGCTGAAGTGGTAGAGCCAAATATCCTCGAAGAGGCCGAAGTGGAGCGCGAAGCAACCATAAGGAGAGTTCCAACCCGCATCTTAGGAACGGAAGTGAAGAGGCTACGCAACCGCGAAGTCAAGCTCGTCAAAGTTCAGTGGAGCGACGCCGAGGGAGACGCGACTTGGGAAACTGAAGCTAAAATCCGTACAGCCTACCCTTTTCTGTTCGAGGGTACATCCTTGATCTTTCATTTTCCTTAAGTTGCGCTTTTATCTATCTTTTTAGGTATATTTCCTCGACCGTATCTTTTAGGTAGAATCTTTTTGGATGAAAACATGTAATTGAAACATGTTATGTATGATGGTTGCAAGTGGTTGCAAGTGATTGCTAGTGGTTGCTCGTGGTTGCATATACACACACAATCTAGGTTTTAGATCGGCTCAGTCACTTCATATTGCATATGCATATATGTTTGCATTCGTATATGGTTGAACTATAATGTGTTGTCATATGGATGTTGCATTTGTATTGAATGATTGTGCACTCATGTAGAATCAAGAATAGGAAAATTTGCATACATGATGGATTCATGGCACTTACATAATCCGCATTAAGGAGGTCAACTGAATCAGTAGACCGCCTGATTTTTGCATTAGATAAGTACATGTACACACACACTTTGCATATGATCATGAAGCATTAGAAGTCTTTTAAGGACAATGGATGCTCGTGTTTGATGGATGAGTAGATGGATGATTGGATGTTAGGATATACATTCCTCCTAACTTGAAGATTTCGGGGACGAAATCCTTTTAAGTAGGGGAGAATGTAACACCCCGAAAATTCTATAACTGTGAAATTAGCAAATTAAAGTATAATTAATCTGAAATCAAAGAACTAAGGGAAACGGGATACGCCATTACGTTCGTCTCGGAAAAATACGCGAAATAGAGTCCGAGTTTTCGAAAAACGGAGTCCGTATGAAGAAGATATGGCCTTCGGAAGTTTTGAATTAAATTTAAAATTCAAACAGAATTAAACAATTAAATATTCCGAAGTGGGGCCCATTGGGCCTGAAGAACGCCCGCCTGGGCCACCCAGGTCGACTGAGCTGTCGACCTGGGCTACCCATGTCGACAGGGCTGTCGACAGCCCTGTCGACAGGGCTGTCGACAGCCCTGTCGACAGGGGTATCGACTTGGTCGAGCCCAGTCAACCTGGCTGGCCAGGTCGGTGTGTGGTCGAATTGCTGTGGTCTGCTTTGTCATTAGGGCTAGGTGGCGGGTTTTTATTGGTCTCTCTATCTAATGAATGGCTATGATCTAACCTAGCAACATCAAGGGTCCTAATCAATTCCTAACCTCTATATAAACAACCCTAGACTAAACCCTAATCTATTCATTCAAAATAAGATTATAGCCGCCATGTTGCTGAGGAACGACAAAGAATAGCCGCCGACTAGAGAGAAAGTTAGGAAGAAAGTTCTAAGCCTAAGGCAATTCAAGCAACCTAAAGCTAATCAATTCAACAAAGGAATCATATCTCTTAATTAGAGAATTCGCCGCAACCATTGTAAGTAGAGTATTACTTTGGTATGAACAAATGATTGTGTAGATATGTATGCTTGAATTGTGGCAATGAAATTCGTATTTGTGCGATTTATATACTTTTGGATATTCTGAATTATGTCATTCAATTATAAAGAACTACATGCGGTAGTTCTATGCAAATATACGTTTGGAATATTGCGCAAATTATGTAGTCTATGTTGAAGCTACATGTATGTAGTTGATTGAAATTCATGCAAGTTTGGGGCTTTGTTATTATGCCATCATGATGTCTATTTTGTGCATAAATCATTTTGCAAGTAATTGAAAGCAAGTTTGGTTGTTATAGTTCATATGAAACTATGTGGGAATTTTGACACCATAATCCATGTATTAAGTCATGCTTTTGCAAAACTTATGAATATGGCTAGGCTATGAATGATATTTGGCATAATTGAAATCTATGATTAAGTCTATCTTGTTTAAAAGAATTATATGATGACATATGTGAGACATGGCTAGGTTGGACTCAAAAATCCCTTTTTGCAAGTTTTAAAGCAAACACCATGTTTAGGAATATTTATGCATAAGTATGTTTATACCATTGTTATGTGATTAGACTTAAAACCATGATTAAGTTGAATTATGCTTTTGTATTGGTAACAAAGTATCCCCTTTGTAAACATGTAGAAACCTTATGAACATGACATGTTTATGTTTATGCCATGAACAAAATTTAACTTTACTTATGCCATGCTTATGTTTGACATTATGCTATGCTTATGCGAGGAATATTTATGACATGCTTATGTTTGACATTATGCCTAAATAAGAATATAGGTTCATGTTGTAGTTAAACCTATGCAAGTTCAGATGCTTTGATTCATGTCACCTATGTTACCATTATGCAAGTACACCAATTTCTATTATGTATTTTCCAACGTCATATGCAAGTTCATGCGCTCACTTTCCCCTCTTTGTGTATACGCCATAAGCCTCCCCTTTTCGCATGGCTAAATTGGGCTTTAAAAGGCTAAGCCCAATATATATGAACGGACGTGTAAAACGGGGGAAAATAACGTTGGGTAAAAATTAATTAATAAATGAAAATATAAAATAGAAGGGCCCAAATTCAAGTGTGGGTTGGGCCCGTGATTGGTGTAACCTTTACACCATTAACTTAATAATGGGCCGCAAATATTTACATATAAATAAAGAAGAATGACAAGATATGTAAATGTAGAACATACGATGTGTTTAACCCGAGGTTGGATTGAGTTGTGATGTAAACCTGCCCGGAACCGCCCGGCTGTCCAGTAGTCACAACAATACCTATCCAATGTGGGAGGTTAAACATGGAGCCCAGCAGGGACCCGAGGTTAGACTGAGTTGTGGCGTAAGACTGCCCTGAACCAACCGGCAACAGGCAGCCACAACAATACCTGTCTAATGTGAGAGGTCAGGGCCTTAATAAGACAATTAAGGCTGAGTCAGGATTGTTAGGATTAAGTGGACTAAAGACTTAATCAAAATGGAACATGCTAAACTAAACGGACTGGTGGGGTTAGGTAGGAAACACTTAACCAACTTAGCTTGTTGGCTGGAGATAGAAAACCTAGTAACGGGGGACCCTTTTCAGCAGTAACCCTAAAAGGTGTATCAGGATACCCTGAAACTAGGCAGGGTGGTGCACGATTACTGGGCTGATTGTAAGAGGTCAAAGCGACGGCGGTGGTGTAGCAGTGTAGGTTCTAACGGAGTGCGGGCGTGCACACACTCCGGCGCAGAAAAATAAGGCACTGGACACCAGTAGCATACCTGTGCACTCTAAGGTTGTGTCGGGTTGCCACTATGGGACTTGATACACCCCATGGTGGGACCAGCATAGGTAACTACAACATCGGGGGCCGTAAGACACATGTAACTATGCGAGTAGGAGCCGATCATCATTGAATGGATCACATCACTCTGATTATGGGATGCAAATTGGAAACTAGTTTATATGGGTTCAGAGATTAACATGGGGTACGATAGTATATTCGACCCTAGGTAACTTAACCAAGTTCATAGTGTTTGCCCACTTCCTGTTTTACTTATCATACCCAGTTCTTTATTCATAGACAAAGTAGTACTAGACTTACTCAGGCTTTATGTCTGACTCTATTTTTCTTTCGTCTTCTTTCTTCCGTTTCCCCCCCAGGTCCTCAGGGAGGGAACGCAGCAGCTTGATCAGCCTCAACATCCAGCTTGAAGAAGAGAAATGTATTGCTTGGACTTTCCTGTTTTGAACTATGGCTTTGAACAATCACTATGAGGGCTTTGCAGTTTATCTATGTTTTATTTATGCTTCTTTAATTCATGTACTCAAGAAAGATTATGAAAGTGTTATGTTATGTTTTTGGAAAGGATGTTGTTGTAACACGTATTTGACTTTATGAAATAAAAGTTTGTTGTTCTTCCGCTGTTTACAAATATGTGTTCTTATATCTGTCTTGTATATCTGTGACTTGTACTTATAAACCTCCACCAAAATTAGGGCATTCCCTTTGAGAGTGACCCTAACGGAGGTGGGGTGTTTCAGGATAAGATTAAGATCATTCAGCAACGAATGAAAACTGCCCAAGATAGGCAGAAGAGTTATGCCGATAGGAGGAGAAGAGACTTGAAATTCTCCGTTGGTGACTTGGTGTTTGTCAAGATCTCTCCGTTGAAGAGCGTGATACGATTTGGCAGGAGAGCCAAGTTGGCACCAAGATTTGTTGGCCCATTCCCTGTTCTTGAACTAGTCGGGAATTTGGCATATAGAGTTGGCTTACCAGAGAAAATGGCGGGAGTTCACAATGTATTTCATGTTTCCCAACTAAGGAAGTTCGTCCACGACTCAAATATAACTATTTCACCTGATCAGTTAGAGGACTTCGAAGTAGAACCCGAGGCGGTTGGGAACTGCAAGCCGATTCGTATTGTGGGGCAAGATACGAAGCAACTTCGAAGGAAGGCGGTGAAGCTAGTCAAGGTTCAGTGGGGCGAGGACGAGAATGATTGCACTTGGGAGACAGAGGAGAACATTAGGAAGGCATATCCAGAACTTTTTGCCGGGTAAGATTTACTTTGCCATTTAGTTTTCCGCATGCTAGGATAGACTTATCTTGCTTGTTGTGCATGTTTGATTTTTGTTTTATGATTGATAGGCATGTGGGACCTTTGTGTGTGCTTTGATTAGGGAATTTCAGGGGCGAAATTTCTTAAGGGGGGGAGAGTGTAATGACCCCCATTCTACGCATCGAGGGATCGTAGAATATTTATTTCTTTCCCATATGAAGTCGTATGGTCATGTAACTTTGGGAACCATCCATTAGAGTCATTTCCCATGCTTATGATTTTTGTCGATTTTTAAATGACCATTTTGCCCCTAGTTGTTACTGTTTTGGCCATAACTTTTGATTGGAAAGGAATTCTGACCTGAAACCACTTCCATTAGATTCGTTTGATGGTTTACCTTTCCGTAGAGCGGTCATAATAGCCAAACGGACTTACCGCTTGGGAGATATGGCTGAAATAAGGTTTGGAGGATGAAAAACTGCTTAACCGGGCCAAATCGGGTGATTAGTGAGTAGGCCCATGACCCATTTCGGGATTAGGGTTATGGGGAGGCTGAAATGAGATAGAGGATCATTCCATTTCAGTTTTCTAGCCTCCACTTATCACTAAGGAACCCTAAAAATGGCCTCTATCCTCTAAATCACCTCCAAATCATCTTTTGGTCAAGGATTAAGCTTAGCAACCCCTAATCAAGGAAGATCTTCACCAAAGCAACATATAAGCTGCTATTTGGCATTGAGATTCACATCAAATCAGAGAATTATTTCAGATCTTAGTTTATTTGTGGCTAAGGTGAGTGATTTGCATAGTTTTACACTAATTATGGCTAGTTAAGGGTAATTAGTGCTAATTAGCGAATTTAGGCATGGTAAAATTCGGGAAAAATGTTCATAAGTTCCTAAATGATGTTTTAGACCTCTGATATGAATTTGGGTTAATTTGGTTAAGTTTTGCTAATCCTATCATTTGTTTCACCTAAACATGCTTAAGGGGAAATATGGGATTTTGGGGTATGTTTGATCCATTTTAACCTATCATATTGATGTTTTGATGTTTGTGGTTGATCATGTATGTTGCTATGACTGTATGAAATGCTTTGTGATTGATTCCAATAGTTAGAATGGTCGAAAACGTCGTCGAATGGCGTAAACACTTGCTGGAACAGCTTCAGAAAACAGTGCAGGGTTCGGATCGGATAAGGGGCTCGGATCGGATATGTTGAACTGAGCAAAGAATTCGATCGGATCATAACCCAACACTTGGGAAAAGTGGCAAAAAGGAAGGCTACGCTAGCTGAACTGGGATCGGATCGGACCATGGAGTAGGGATCGGAGCGGATAGAGGAGGATGGATTGGATCGAAGCACGTAAAGGATGAGGAGGCGGATCGGAGCGGAAGCATGAACTGGAGGAGGAGTGGCACTCGACCCGAACCGAGGAGAAACACCCGACCCGAACCAAGGAGAAACGCCCGACCCGAACAGATGGAGGACACCCGACATTCATCGAAAGTGATTTGAAAGTTGTAATAAGCTGTATTTTGGATTTCCTCTGCTATGATGTTTAGTTCTAGTTTTTAGCTTATGCACTATCTCTCCTGTTTTATGTCAAGTATGTTATTATTATATTTTATTCTATGCGCTGGGAGACATTCTGCAGGTTCATTGTATGTTCATTTCCTTCTTCCTTTTCCTTCTCACGAACCGTTCCGTGCTAACTGGACATGTGTACAACTCACTTTTCGAGTGAATGTCGGTTGGTGCGGGGCGGGCCGTCACACCGAGAAACCTACTTATTCTTTGTAAACATCAAAGTTTCACTTATATTTTGAAACTTTCTTGATCTTATTGGCGCGAATCCAGGGTCCAAACGGTAATACGCAAATGATGAGTGTTATAGATACTTTAAAATGTAGAATAGCAAACATGCGGCAGTGTTTTACCTGATTAGTTAGTCACTAAGCAACCTGCTCAGTTAATATGAAAATATGAATATTCTACTAATATTTGAAAACTTTTTCGTCTTATTCACACAAATTCTACTTCCAAAGTCGAAACGTGTTTTTAAAAACACTTTTATTTAATGATGAGTATTATATGTATTTGAAATGGTAGATTTTCAAACATGTGGCAGTGTTTTACCTGATTACTCGAGCACCAAAAAACCTACTTATTCTATGCAAACATCAAAGTTTGACTTATATTTTGAAATTTCATGATCTTATTCGCACGGATCCAGGGTCCAAACGGTAATATGCAAATGATGAGTGTTATAGATGCTTTAAAATGTAGAATAGAAAACATGCGGCAGTGTTTTACCTGATTACTTAGTCACTAAGCAACATGCTCAATCAATATGAAAATATGAATATTCTATTAATATTTGAAAACTTTTTCGTCTTATTCACACAAATTCTACTTCTAAAGTCGAAACCTATTTTTAAAAACACTAATATTTAATGATGAGTATAATATGTATTTGAAATGGTAGAGTTTCAAACATGCGGCAGTATTTTACCTGATTACTTGAGAACTAATAAACCTACTTATTCAATGCAAATATCAAAGTTTCACTTATATTTTGAAACTTTCTTTATCTTATTGGCGCGATCCAGGGTCCAAACGGTAATATGCAAATGATGAGTGTTATAGATGCTTTAAAATGTAGAATAGCAAACATGCGGCAGTGTTTTACTTGATTACTTAGTCACTAAGCAACCTTCTCAGTCAATATGAAAATATGAATATTCTACTAATATTTGAAAACTTTTTCGTCTTATTCACACAAATTTTACTCCCAAAGTCGAAACGCGTTTTTAGAAACACTATTATTTAACGATGAGTATTATATGTATTTGAATGGTAGAGTTTCAAACATGCGGCATTATTTTACCTGATTACTTGAGCACCAAGAAACCTACTTATTCGATGCAAACATCAAATTTTCACTTATATTTTGAAAATTTCTTAATCTTGTTGGCGTGGATCTAGGTTGCAAAAGGTAATGTGCAAATGATGAGTGTTATAGATGCTTTAAAATGTAGAACAGCAAATATGCGGTAGTGTTTTACCTGATTACTTAGTCACCAAGCACCCAGCTTAGTCAATATGAAAATATGAATATTCTACTAATATTTGAAAAAAAATTCGTCTTACTCACACAAATTCTACTCCCAAAGTCGAAATGTGTTTTTAAAACACTATTATTTAGTGATGAGTATTATATGCATTTGAAATGGTAGAGTTTCAAACATGTTGCAGTGTTTTACCCGATTACTTGAACACCAAGAACCTGCTTATTCGATGTAAACATCAAAGTGTAACACCCCACCTCCGCTAGGGTCACTCACAAGGGAATGCACTAGGTTTGGTGAAGCATTATCGAGGTAAACATGCACAGAAATATTACAAGATAGAACATATATATATATATATAACAGCGGAAGTAAAACAAATTTCATTACCTTATAAAATAAGGTCTAAAGCCTTTTACATCACAATACATCAAAACCTGTCTTGCAATAGTAAAGAAGCATAAACCATTTCATAAATTATTCCCCAAGTAAAACAGTAAAGTAGCCATAGCCAAGAAAAGTCCAAGCCATGCGTGATGACCTTCAAGTAGAAGAAGTACGAACTAGATAACAGTGTTTCCTCCCTGAAAACCTTGGGGGGGGGGGGAAACGGAAGACAAGAGGCGAAAGAAAACGGGGTCAGTCATAAAGACTGGTGTAACACCCCGTGTATTCTATAACAGTGAGATTCAAAAATTAAAGTATAACTAATTTCAAATCAAAGAATTAAGGGAAACGGGATACGCCATTGCGTTCGTCTCGGAATTCTGCTTGAGATAGAGTCTGAGTTTGTGTAAAACGGATATCGTATGAGGAAGATATGGACGAACGAAGTTGGGCGAAAAACCGGAAAACGAGTCAGAATGCACTGGCGCACTTGGGAAGTGCGCCAGAACAAAAATGCACTGGCGCACTTGGGAAGTGCGCCAGTACATTTTTGACCTGGCACACCTGCCAAGTGCGCCCAGGTCAAAAATGACCTGCTGGTCAGGTCTGGTCAAGTCCTGGCTGGCTAGGTCTGTGTTTGGTCGATTTTCTGAGCCTTGCCTTGTCACTAGGGCTAGGCGTCAGCTCCTGGTTGGTCTCTCCTTCAAACGAACGGCTATTATTGAATCAAGCTTCATCGACGGTCTAAATCAACTCACAAACTCTATAAAAAGGACCTAAGACTAACCCTAATTCACACAAACTAAAATGGAGCTGAGACCGTCATGTTGCTGAGGAGAGACTAAAGATAGCCGTCGGAAATAGAGACACAATTAGGAATAAATCAAAAGCTTAAAATAACGTCAAATCAATCAAAGCAACGCCTACAACAAAGAATAGCATCTCCAAATTCAGAATTCAGATTCCGGAATTGAAGATTCGTCATACGTTGTATGTAGAGTGCTATTCCGATATGAATTAAATAATTGTGTTGATTTGTGTAATGTAAGAAATGGAATTGTGGCGATAATAATCTATATTTGTATGTTGCTTCGATGCAAAACGATTTGGGAATATTACGGTATACGATTGGATATTTGTAAGTACGCGATTTGCGTTGGAAACGAAATGGAATTGGGGCGATAATGACTTATATTTGTATGTTATTTTGATTCTAAACGATTTGGCAATGCTATGGTTTGATTCATACAAGTATATGGTTTATGTTGACAACCACATGTTGTGGAATTTTGATTGGGACTCATGCAAACATATGATTCATATTGAAAACTACATGTTTGTGGTAGTTATTTACAACACCCATTTGGTAAATGCAAGTATAAGATTCATGTTGAAACAACAACTGTATGTTGTAATAATTTATTTTGAAATTCATGCAAGTCCACGATCTATTGTTATGACAACATGATGTAAAATTCTATGGTCATCTTTAGTGTAATTTGATTCACCTTAGTATTATGATTCATATGAAGTTATGTTGTAATTGGCATCATAGTTCAAGTATAAAAATCATATTTTTGTGATAGTGACAAAAGCACACATCTTTGTAAATTTGTATTAATTTTATGAACATGACTAAACTATGTTTGTTATTATGCCCAATTGAAAAACATGTTTTTAGGCTCATGTTGTTATCATAAGTTACATTAGAATTACATTAGAATTACATTCCTCTTGCAAGTTTACATAGATAAAATAAAAACCATGATGTAAGTTTAGATATGTTTATGCTATAATTCTATGAATAAAATGAAAACCATGATTCATATAAGAATTAGGTTGGGATAATTCTAGTTGAACCATACTTTTGTATTAGTGACAAAAGTAAGTACCTTTTTTTTAACATGTAGTGATTTTATGAACACGATTAGTTTATATCATGCCTAAATAAAAATATAGGCTTATATTTCTAGTCAAGACCCTGTGCCAATAATAATGATATCTAATTTAGTTAGATTCTTAATTTCAAGTTTACATGGTTAGTTGAACCTATGATTCATGTTTAAGTTTATGCCATTATCATATGACTAGAATAATTCATGTTTAAGTACTGCTTATGCCATAATCATACGAGTAAAATAATTCATGATTAAGTATTGTCTATGCATTAACCATATGAATAGAATGATTTATGTTTAAGTATTGTTTATGCTATGATTATACGGATAAAATGATTCATGTTATGCCATGATTATATGATGTTACAATTGCAAGTTCACATGTGCCTATTTTATGTTAATTGAATCGTTCGTTGCAAGTTCATGCGTTCACACTCCCCTTTTTCATGTTACCTTATAAACACCATGTTATAGCCTCCCCTTTTCATATGGCTAAATTGGGTTTAAGTATTAAACCCAACACACCTTACATTGGAACGAACGTATAAAACGGGGGTAATGACGTTTGGGCTAAAATATAGAACATATGTGTTGGCATGTTTAACGCACGCCAATAACTTTGAAAAACAATTAAGTGGCATAAATAAATCTTAACCAATAAAGATGAATTTGAATAATGGGCCGCAAAAATTTACATATAAAAGGAAAAGAGACAAAATATGTAAATGTAGAAAAATACGATGTGTTTAACCCGAGGTTGGATTGAGTTGTGATGTAAACCTGCCCGGAACCGCCCGGATGTCCAGTAGTCACAACAATACCTATCCAATGTGGGTGGTTAAACACGGAGCCCAATAAGGACTCGAGGTTAGACTGAGTTGTGGCGTAAGACTGCCCGGACCCAACCGGCAACAGGCAGCCACAACAATACCTGTCTAATGTGAGAGGTCAAGGCTTTAATAAGACAATTAAGGCTGAGTCAGGATTGATAGGATTAAGTAAATTATATTAATACTTAATCAAAATGGAACATGCTAAACTAAACAGACTGATTGGGGGTTAGGTTTATAAAACACTTAACCAACTTAGCATGTTGGCTAGAAATAGAAAACCTAGTAGCGGGGGACCCTTTTCGCAGTAACCCTACAAGGTATCATGATACCCTGAAACTAGGCAGGGTGGGGCACGATTACTGGGCTGATTGTAAGAGGTCAAATCGACGGCGGTGGTGCAGCAGTGTAGGTTCTAACGGGGTGCGGGCGTGCACACACTCTGGCACAGAAAAATAAGGCACTGGGCACCAGTAGCATAACTGTGCATTCTAGGATTGTGTCGGGCCGCCACCATGGGACTTGATACACCCCATGGTGGGACCAGCACAGGTAACTACAACATCGGGGGCCGTAAGACACATGTAACTATGCGAGTAGGAGCCGATCATCATAAAATGGATCACTTCACCCTGATTATGGGGTGCCCGTTGGGAACTAGTTTATATGGGTACAGAGATTAATATGGGGTACGATAGTATATTCGACCCTAGCCAACTTAACTAAGTTTATGGTGCTTTCCCATTTCTAGTTTATACTTATCATACCCAGTTCTTTATTCATAGACTGAATAGCCCTAGACTTACCCAGGCTTCATGTCTTACTCTACTTCTCTTTCGTCTTCTTTTCTTCTGTTTCCCCCCCAGGTCCACAGGGAGGGAATACCGCAGCTTGACCGGCCTTCATATCCAGCTTGAAGAGAAAGAATGTATTGCTTGGATCTTTTCGTTTTGGACTATGGCTTTGGACATCAACTATGGGACTTTTGCAATTTATTTATGTTTTCTTTATGCTTCTTTAAACAATGTAATCAAGAAAGTTATGATTTTGGAAATATTGTAGGACAATTATGGCATGGTTTGTGTAACACATATTTCAATGGAATAAAAGTTGTTGTTTTCCGCTGTTCAAAAATATGTGTTCTTATATCTGTCTTGTATATCTGTGACTTATACTTATAAACCTCCACCAAAATTAGGGCATTCCCTTTGAGAGTGACCCTAACGGAGGTGGGGTGTTTCAACTGGTAAGTCCTATCTACTTCCAGTATAAAAACAGGTAAAGGTAACATGACATGCATAAACTAAAAGTAAACATAAGGATGACTACAAGATAGATAAACTAAACCAGGGTAACAGGCTGAACTACTGTAGCAAGGTAAACTAAGATATCATGATAAACTACGGTGTCATGATAAGTCAAGGTATCACGTCGTCCGGTTTCTATCAAGTATAATATTCCGAGGTATCTATCCTGTATAACGTCCCACGGTATCTATCATGTATATTTTCTCATGGTCCTAACATGTATATTTGCTCTGCACCTCTCGTACTAGTATCCCAACCCGCGTCATGTGTTAATTATGAATGCCCCTTGCCCCATGTCTTGTAATGGTCCCTGTAAACCTAATATATAGCATATGTAGGTTTTCCCAACTCGTATGTTTCTTTCCATGTATAAGTTTAGTCCTTTTCCATAGGCCATACGGGCTTTCCCATGTAAACGTTTTATCATTGAGGTTATTTTTGACTGCTACCCTTGATCTAGTTATGTTTCCTTACCATGAACTATCGCGCATTCACTTAGGATTTATGCCACCTAGGACCACTAGGGATTATGCTACCTAATGAACGTTTCTGTGTCTCGGTTTGGGTTCAGCCACCTAGGGCTACTAGGGATTATGCCACCCACCAACCGCGCCCTTTTTATCCCACGTATGTATCGTGAATCGTTTTCCATGTCTAGATGCACATGTTCCTCAATGTGCCATCCGAGTTTCGTGCCAGGGAAAATCAAGAAATACGGAACTCGGTCGGGAGCTTTAAGTCGTCTGCTGATGCAGATATCAAGGTCTGTTTTTGTACACGTGGCTATGGTCCCATGTGACCCCTCCCTCAACTACTGAAAGGCAATCCAAGAAAAATCATGTATGAGAACTACACTAAGGCCCATCGATGCCCACTTCCAGATAGCCAACCTCACCCATAACTCGATAGCTAGTATATGGTCTGTTGGGAGTTCCCTTCCTTTCCGTACGTACACGATTGACTAAAGATGGTAGGTAGTCGGCGAAATGCTATCCCGGGGCAAAATCAAGTATCGTCGACTCCACGCTAATCCATCCCAGTCTTTAGGTCGCTCGCATAGCAACCAAGGCATACTCTTGGCTCTTCTACCGCAGACCTTAACCTCTGTGAGGCCGGGTTTCATGGACCACTTGCCACCTCACAGAGGGATACCAAGAGTACCCTCACGTTCCCCGAAGCATCCGCTTCGTCACCATTTCGCTGGAGCTTTTATCCAAGTCAGATAACTTGCTCCTCCTCGTATACTAAGCGATGACCTACCGTACCAGGTTACTCATCTCTTTATGAACTAGTCTCATGTACTTAGCTAAGAATTATAACTTAGTTACCCTTAACTAAGGTTTACCACTTAGCTCCTCTTTCCGCTATCCTTGTTTACTACGATTTCCAACCTAGTCCCCTGAGCTAGGGTTTCGTCAAATGGGTTAAGTGTTGTTATCCAAGTTCATGACTTAACATGCCTACGAATCATGTCAAGATTGGCTAAGTACTCAAGTTCAAGGCTTAGCCCCACAAGTCGGTTAAGTGTACTAAGAAGCTCATGACTTAACCCTATCAAGTCAAATTGGTTAAGTATTTATTTGCCTCAACCCTATCAGATTATCATGTTAGATTGATTAAGCATAGATTATCTTAATCCCATCAGATTGTCAAGTCGGATTGGTTAAGTGTAGGTTAACTTAACCCCATCCACTAATCGTATTACAATGGTTAAGCCTACTTTTAAAAGGTCTTGTGACTTAACCCTATCAGGTCCACCTATTAGATTGGTTAAGTATGGGTTACTTAACCTCATCAAATCCTCACGTATAATTGGTTAAGTATAAGTTACTTAATCCCATTATATTATCATGTTAAATTGGTTAAGTATTGGTTACTTAACCCCATTGAATTACCAAGTTTAGATTGGTTAAGTGTTTAACTTAACCCCATCGAATTCCCGTGTTTAGATTAGTTAAGTATAGGTTACTTAACCCCATCTAATTACCGTGTTTAGATTAATTAAGTCTTAATTACTTAACCCCATCTAATTACCATATTTAGATTAGTTAAGTCTTAACTACTTAACCCCATCTAATTACCAAGTCGGATTAGTTAAGCGTAAATTACTTAACCCCATCCCCTAATTGTCTTGTATGGTTAAGTGTCATTAAGAAATCAAGCCCGGTCCCACTTAATCTACCCATTCATGTCATATCGGTTAAGTGCCATTAGTCAAATTTACTTAACCTTATCATGTGGCATTAATTTAATTAATGCACTCTCAACCTCTCACATTAGACTATGTTGTGGTTACTAGTTAAGCCGGGCGGGTCCGGGTAGTTTTACACCACAACCTAGTCTAACCTCGGGTCTTAAGCGCGACATGACCAACTTCTCACATTGGATCCTATTGTTTGTAGCCACTAGTTAAGCCTGGCGGGTCCGGGTAGATTTATGCTACAAACTCAACCCAACCTCGAGTTGGCCACCTTCATATTTGGTCTAGTGTCTTTTTACACTTACAACCCACACATGTCTAGTTCAAGTTCCATGTTTTCCCACGTGTCATGGTCATATTTAATTGTATCATGAATGTCATGTTCTCATGTAAGCCCCATGTCAAGTTTTTCATGTCATACCCACATTTTTCCTAAGCTACCCAAACGTATTTCCAACCCAAGTGGAAGCGAGTCACATAGTAGGGTATTATGCCATCATATTGGCCACAAACATGCATGGTATCATAAGGGAATTTGGCCACAAACATGCATAGTATCATAAGGGAATTTGGCCACAAGCATGCATAGTTTCATAAGAGGATTTGGCCACAAACATGCATAGTTTCATAAGGGGATTTGGCCTCAAACATGCATAGTGTCATAAGTGAATTTGGCCACAAACATGCATGATACATAAGGGGTTTGGGTTCATTTACATGCATAAGCCCCAAAGTACAATTTATGCGACTATTTCACAGATCAAAGTGGCTCTAAGTGTTCATGCTATCATACTACAAGTAAGGGTCCAATCTTGCATGGCAAACTAAGTCCAATGCAACATGAATAGCATGTTTTAGTCGCTAAAACATAACCCCAAGTCATATGTACATGTTAAAGGAGCAAACTAGGCTCGCATAAGTTATAGCATTCATGTTTAACCACAATTTATTCCATGCCATGATTAAACTACCGTTATCAACTCGAAGTAGCTAGAACTCACATAGCGTGGCAAGAGGACTAGGAGCATGGATCATTTTGACGAAGAAAGGTGGCTCCTTTGATGAAGAACCGTCATGAAATCGCCATAGCAACGTTGATCCACTCCCTTGATTTGATGTAGCAAGCTAGCACCTTTGATTCGGATCTTGTTTGAATGCATAGGCTCTTGAATTTGGGGATGGAGGCCATGATCAATGTTGATTTGGGCAGCACTTCGTTGCAAGAGTGATTTATGAGGGTTTAGGCAAGTCTAGGGGTGTTTTTATAGAGATTAGGAGTAGTTTAGGCCGTTAGATTAACCCTAGGACAGATCCAATCCCTCAAAAATCGTCACAAGCCTCCAAAACAGGACCCAAGAGCCAAAACAGGTGCACCTGGCCGACCAGGCAGGTCGACCCCCAGGTCGACCCTGGGGTCGACTCCCCAGTCGACCTGGGGCAGGGGTGGTCGACTCCCCAGTCGACCTCCCTTGGTTTGGCGGGAAATTTTCCCGCCTCTTCTGAATTCTGAAATTTGAATCTGTTTTCGTTTTCGAATTTTTTGTGAAACTTCCGAAGGCCATATCTCTGCCATATGGACTCCGATTTACGAAATTTCGGACTCTATTTCGCGTATTTTTCCGAGATGAACGTAATGGCACAGCCCGTTCCTCCTGATTCAGATTTTATAATTTATTTCTGCCTTGATTTCTTGTTTTAACGTGATGTTATAATTCGGGTTGTTACATTCTCCCCTCCTTTAAGGATTTCGTCCCCGAAATCTCCAAGTTAGGAAGAACGTATCCTACCATCCATCATCCATCTACCCAAAACATCATCCACAGGCAACCATTGTCCTTAGACGATTTCTAGTGCCATATGAACATATGAAAAACGTGTGTGTATATGCTCCTTAGCTAATGCTAATGATCAGGCCTGAATGATCTTTCTAATGCAAAATATGTTTAGTGCCATGAGTCCAACATGTATGCAAATAGTCCTAGTCATATAAGTACTATATGCGTGCACAAACATTCATTCATATGCAACATCCGCATGATAACACATTCAATTTCATCCATAAACAAGTATAAATACTCGTGCATATGCAACATGAAACGTGACCGCATCAATCTAGTATCTAATGTGTATTCGCGCATCCAAGAGCAACCACTTGCAACCACTTGCAACCATATCAATCATAACATGTTTCAAATACATGTTTACATCCATAGAGTTCAATCTAAGGTTCCCAAGATAGGATCGAGGAGATAAACAAGACAAACTCCTTACGGGGTTTGTAACAGAAATAGGACCGAGAGGGTATCCACCAAGCAGTAGCATGCAAGCAAGCTCTACAGGAGAACCAAGGATCAAAGATATACTCTTAAAAAGAGACTTGATGCGCGCGTCTAAGCCGCATTCCCATGGGCTTAATTCCATTGTGCCTTGACCGCCTTTGACTTCATGATTTTGCAGCTCCTTGATTCCTATTTCCAAGGTATGAGTTGGAACTCATTTCATTATCGCCTCTCGTTCCACTTCCACTTATTCTTTCCCTAGTATACTTGGCTCAACCATATCTGCATACTCATGCAAGCTCTCCAAAATTCACTAGTGAATTCTGGATCTCGTTTACCGATGTCAATCCATGTTAACACGTGCACTTACTAGGGTGGTTCCTATAACCCATGCTCAAGTGGAATAAACCATCCGTCTTATTGGCGGACGTTACTCGATTGGATCAGAGATTTCCGATAAATGCATCTAGAGATTCTAAGTAACTAACCATGACAGAACCCAAAAGGTTACACGAGACTCCGAAGGTATTACCAAAGCAAGCCAAGAGTCTGACTACCCTCTTTTCCAAAACCGAGAATGGTATCCCTTACTGGATAACCACTAGAATCCATCCATGGCTCAACAATAGAAGTATTGCTTCTAATCTTAACACTTGGCCTAGACGTTCTCAAATCCAACAAGTCATGAATAAATGGACCGACTCTCCAACCAGATTTCGGGACAAAACTGGGATCCTTTACCATGCTAGTACTAAGGTGTAGAGACTCAACTATCCAAGCAGACTTAAATGATATGACGATCAAGACAAAGTCTGGACGGGATGGTAGAAAAGAAAGACTAAACCTTTACCAGAAACGGTACCATTTCTTTTAGGTACCCTAGAAAAGGGAGCGTACAATTGCTCTCTCCAACGATCTTGTCCTTGTCCTCCTTGATGTACTAAGCCATGCCAACAATTGCTTATCCTTAAGCTCGCGTCCTTTATCCTTGTTCCTATTATCCTTCCTTGTACCACGGCAACAGGTCTCTCGAGAACCACCTCCATCGTACGGGAAACACCTACGTGGCTAGACAAAGATTAGTCACAGTTAGAACTACTGTGACCAAAGATGGAGGAAAGAAAGGAAAAGAGATTCAATCGAGGAATCAAAGGATAATGCTAATGGCCTTTGGGGAATAGCCTTTTAAAACAAACTTTTCTTCAAAAATGCTTCTTTGTAAAACGGTTTCTCAAATAGTTTTTAGAAGGTTTTAAAAACTTTTGCCCAGTCTAGTAACCTTCTGCTCTGATACCAAATGTAACACCCCACCTCCGCTAGGGTCACTCACAAGGGAATGCACTAGGTTTGGTGAAGCATTATCGAGGTAAACATGCACAGAAATATTACAAGACAGAACATATATATATATAAAACAGCGGAAGTAAAACAAATTTCATTACCTTATAAAATAAGGTCTAAAGCCTTTTACATCAGAATACAATAAAACCCGTCTTGCAATAGTAAAGAAGCATAAACCATTTCATAAATTATTCCCCAAGTAAAACAGTAAAGTAGCCATAGCCAAGAAAAGTCCAAGCCATGCGTGATGACCTTCAAGTAGAAGAAGTCCGAACTAGATAACAGTGTTTCCTCCCTGAAAACCTAGGGGGGGGGGGGAACGGAAGACAAGAGGCGAAAGAAAACGGGGTCAGTCATAAAGACTGGTAAGTCCTATCTACTTCCAGTATAAAAACAGGTAAAGGTAACATGACATGCATAAACTGAAAGTAAACATAAGGATGACTACAAGATAGATAAACTAAACCAGGGTAACAGGCTGAACTACTGTAGCAAGGTAAACTAAGATATCATGATAAACTACGGTGTCATGATAAGTCAAGGTATCACCTCGTCCGGTTTCTATCAAGTATAATATTCCGAGGTATCTATCCTGTATAACGTCCCACGGTACCTATCATGTATATTTTCTCATGATCCTAACATGTATATTTGCTCTGCACCTCTCGTACTAGTATCCCAACCCGCGTCATGTGTTAATTATGAATGCCCCTTGCCCTATGTCTTGTAATGGTCCCTGTCAACCTAATATATAGCATATGTAGGTTTTCCCAACTCGTATGTTTCTTTCCATGTATAAGTTCAGTCCTTTGCCGTAGGCCATACGGGCTTTCCCATGTAAATGTTTTATCCTTGAGGTTATTTTTGACTGCTACGCTTGATCTAGTTATGTTTCCTTACCATGAACTATTGCGCGTTCACTTAGGATTTATGCCACCTAGGACCACTAGGGATTATGCTACCTAATGAACGTTTCCGTGTCTCGGTTTGGGTTCAGCCACCTAGGGCTACTAGGGATTATGCCACCCGTCAACCGCGCCCTTTTAACCCACGTATGTATCGTGAATCGTTTTCCATGTCTAGATGCACATGTTCCTCAATGTGCCATCCGAGTTCCGTGCCAGGGAAAATCAAGAAATACGGAACTCGGTCGGGAGCTTTAAGTCGTCTGCTGATGCAGATATCAAGGTCTGTTTTTGTACCCGTGGCTATGGTCCCACGTGACCCCTCCCTCAACTACTGAAAGGTAATCCAAGAAAAATCATGTATGAGAACTACACTAAGGCCCATCGATGCCCACTTCCAGATAGCCAACCTCACCCATAACTCGATAGCTAGTATATGGTCTGTTGGGAGTTCCCTGCCTTTCCGTACGTACATGATTGACTAAAGATGGTAGGTAGTCGGCGACATGCTATCCTGGGGCAAAATCAAGTATCGTCGACTCCACGCTAATCCATCCCAGTCTTTAGGTCACTCGCATAGCAACCAAGGCATACTCTTGGCTCTTCTACCGCAGACCTTAACCTCTGTGAGGCCGAGTTTCATGCACCACTTGCCACCTCACAGAGGGATACCAAGAGTACCCTCACGTTCCCCGAAGCATCCGCTTCGTAACCCATTTCGCTGGAGCTTTTATCCAAGTCAGATAACTTGCTCCTCCTCGTATACTAAGCGATGACCTACCGTACCAGGTTACTCATCTCTTTATGAACTAGTCTCATGTACTTAGCTAAGAATTATTACTTACTTACCCTTAACTAAGGTTTACCACTTAGCTCCTCTTTCCGCTATCCTTGTTAACTACGATTTCCAACCTAGTCCCCTGAGCTAGGGTTTCGTCAAATGGGTTAAGTGTTGTTATCCAAGTTCATGACTTAACCCGCCTACGAATCATGTCAAGATTTGCTAAGTACTCAAGTTCAAGGCTTAGCCCCACAAGTTGGTTAAGTGTACTAAGAAGCTCATGACTTAACCCTATCAAGTCAAATTGGTTAAGTATTTATTTGTCTTAACCCTATCAGATTATCATGTTAGATTGATTAAGCATAGATTATCTTAATCCCATCAGATTTTCAAGTCAGATTGGTTAAGTGTAGGTTAACTTAACCCCATCCACTAATCATATTACAATGGTTAAGCCTACTTTTAAAAGGTCTTGTGACTTAACCCTATCAGGTCCACCTATTAGATTGGTTAAGTATGGGTTACTTAACCTCATCAAATCCTCACGCATAATTGGTTAAGTATAAGTTACTTAATCCCATTAAATTATCATGTTAAATTGGTTAAGTATTGGTGACTTAACCCCATTGAATTACCAAGTTTAGATTGGTTAAGTGTTTAACTTCACCCCATCGAATTCCCGTGTTTATATTAGTTAAGTATAGGTTACTTAACCCCATCTAATTACCGTGTTTAGATTATTTAAGTCTTAATTACTTAACCCCATCTAATTACCATGTTTAGATTAGTTAAGTCTTAACTACTTAACCCCATATAATTACCAAGTCGGATTAGTTAAGCGTAAATTACTTAACCCCATCCCCTAATTGTCTTGTATGGTTAAGTGTCATTAAGAAATCAAGCCCGGTTCCACTTAACCTACCCATTCATGTCATATCGGTTAAGTGCCATTAGTCAAATTTACTTAACCTTATCATGTGGCATTAATTTAATTAATGCACTCTCAACCTCTCACATTAGACTTTGTTGTGGTTACTAGTTAAGCCGGGGGGGTCCGGGTAGTTTTACACCACAACCTAGTCTAACCTCGGGTCTTAAGCGCGACATGACCAACTTCTCATATTGGATCCTATTGTTTTTAGCCACTAGTTAAGCCGGGCGGGTCCGGGTAGATTTATGCTACAAACTCAACCCAACCTCGAGTTGGCGACCTTCATATTTGGTCTAGTGTCTTTTTACACTTACAGCCCACCCATGTCTAGTTCAAGTTCCATGTTTTCCCACGTGTCATGGTCATATTTAAATGTATCATGAATGTCATGTTCTCATGTAAGCCCCATGTCAAGTTTTTCATGTCATACCCACGTTTTTCCTAAGCTTCCCAAACGTATTTCGAACCCAAGTGGAAGCGAGTCACATAGTAGGGTATTATGCCAACATATTGGCCACAAACATGCATAGTATCATAAGGGAATTTGGCCACAAACATGCATAGTATCATAAGGGAATTTGGCCACAAGCATGCATAGTTTCATAAGTGGATTTGGCCACAAACATGCATAGTTTCATAAGGGGATTTGGCCACAAACATGCATAGTGTCATAAGTGAATTTGTCCACAAACATGCATGATACATAAGGGGTTTGGGTTCATTTACATGCATAAGCCCCAAAGTACAATTTATGCGACTATTTCACAAAACAAAGTGGCTCTAAGTGTTCATGCTATCATACTACAAGTAAAGGTCCAATCTTGCATGGAAAACTAAGTCCAATGCAACATGAATAGCATGTTTTAGTCGCTAAAACATAACCCCAAGTTATATGTACATGTTAAAGGACCAAACTAGGCTCGCATAAGTTATAACATTCATGTTTAACCACAATTTATTCCATGCCATGATTAAACTACCGTTATCATCTCGAAGTAGCTAGAACTCACATAGCGTGGCAAGAGGACTAGGAGCATGGATCATTTTGACGAAGAAAGGTGGGTCCTTTGATGAAGAACTGTCATGAAATCGCCATGGCAACGTTGATCCACTCCCTTGATTTGATGTAGCAAGCTAGCACCTTTGATTCGGATCTTGTTTGAATGCATAGGCATTTGAATTTGGGGATGGAGGCCATGATCAATGTAGATTTGGGCAGCACTTCGTTGCAAGAGTGATTTATGAGGGTTTAGGCAAGTCTAGGGGTGTTTTTATAGAGATTAGGAGTAGTTTACGGCGTTAGATTAACCCTAGGATAGATCCAAGCCCTCAAAAATCGTCACAAGCCTCCAAAACGGGACCCAGGAGCCAAAACAGGTGCACATGGCCGACCTGGCCGACCAGGCAGGTCGACCCCCAGGTCGACCCTGGGGTCGACTCCCCAGTCGACCTAGGGCAGGGGGGGTCGACTCCCCAGTCGACCTCCCTTGGTCTGGCGGGAAATTTTCCCGCCTCTTCTGAATTTTGAAATTTGAATCTGTTTTCGTTTTCGAATTTTTCGTGAAACTTCCGAAGGCCATATCTCGGCCATACGGACTCCGATTTACGAAATTTCGGACTCTATTTCGCGTATTTTTCTGAGACGAACGCAATGGCACAGCTCTTTCCTCCTGATTCAGATTTATAATTTAATTTTGCCTTGATTTCTTGGTTTAACGTGTTGTCAAAATTCGGGTTGTTACACAAAGTTTCACTTATATTTTGAAACTTTCTTGGTCTTTTTGGCGTGGATTCAGGGTCCAAATGGTAATATGCAAATGATGAGTGTTATATATGCTTCAAAATGTAGAATAGCAAACATGCGGCACTGTTTTACTTGATTACTTAGTCACTAAGCAACCTGCTCAGTCAATATGAATATTGTACTAATATTTGAAAACTTTTTCGTCATATTCACACAAATTATACTCGTAAAGTCGAAACGTGTTTTTAAAAACACTATTATTTAATGATGAGTATTATATGTATTTGAAATGGTAGAGTTTCAAACATACGGTGGTGTTTTACCTGATTACTTGGGCACCAAGAAACCTACTTATTCTGTGCAAACATCAAAGTTTCGCTTATATTTTGAAATTTCTTGATCCTATTGGCGCGGATCCAGGGTCCAAACGGTAATATGCAAATATTGAGTGTTATAAATGCTTTAAATTGTAGAATAGCAAACATGCGGCAGTGTTTTACCTGATTACTTAATCACTAAGCAACCTGCCCAGTCAATATGAAAATATGAATATTTTACTAATATTTGAAAACTTTTTCGTCATATTCACACAAATTCAACTTCCAAAGTAAAAACGTGTTTTTAAAAACACTTATATTTAATGATGAGTATTATATGTATTCGAAATGGTAGAGTTTCAAACATGCGGCTGTGTTTTACCTGATTATTTGAGCACCAACAAACCTACTTATTCGATGCAAACATCAAAGTTTCACTTATATTTTGAAACTTTCTTGTTCTTACTGGCGCGATCCAGGGTCCAAACGGTAATATGCAAATGATGAGTGTTATAGATGCTTTAAAATGTAGAATAACAAACATGCGGTAGTATTTTACCTGATTACTTAGTCACTAAGCAACCTGCTCAGTCAAAGTCACTAAGCAACCTGCTCAGTCAATATAAAAATATGAATATTATACTAATATTTGAAAACTTTTTCGTCTTATTCATACAAATTTTACTCCCAAAGTCGAAACGTGTTTTTAAAAACACTATTATTTAATGATGAGTATTGTATGTATTTGAATGGTACAGTTTCAAACATGCGGCATTGTTTTACCTGATTACTTGAGCACCAAGAAACCTACTTATTCGATGCAAACATCAAAGTTTCACTAATATTTTGAAACTTTCTTAATCTTGTTAGCACGGAACCAGGGTGCAAAAGGTAATATGCAAATGATAAGTGTTATAGATGCTTTAAAGTATAGAACAACAAATATGCGGTAGTGTTTTACCTGATTACTTAGTCACTAAGCAACCAGCTCAGTCAATATGAAAATATGAATATTCTACTAATATTTGAAAAAAAATTCATCTTATTCACACAAATTCTACTCCCAAAGTCGAAACATATTTTTAAAAAACTATTATTTAATGATGAGTATTATATGCATTTGAAATGGTAGAGTTTCAGACATGCGGCAGTGTTTTACCTGATTACTTAAACACCAAGAAACCTACTTATTCGATGCAAACATCAAAGTTTCACTTATATTTTGAAACTTTCTTGATCTTATTGGCTCGGATTCAGGGTCCAAATGGTAATATGCAAATCTCGAGTGTTATATATGCTTTAAAATGTAGAATAGCAAACATGCGGCATTGTTTTACTTGATTACTTAGTCAATAAGCAACCTGCTCAGTCAATATGAATATTCTACTAATATTTGAAAACTTTTTCGTCTTATTCACACAAATTCTACTCCCAAAGTCAAAACGTGTTTTTAAAAACAATATTATTTAATGATGAGTATTATATGTTTTTGAAATGGTAGAGTTTCAAACATGCGGCAGTGTTTTACCTGATTACTTGAGCACCAAGAAATCTACTTATTCTATGCAAACATCAAAGTTTCACTTATATTTTGAAACTTTCTTGATCTTATTAACGCGGATTCAGGGTTCAAACGGTAATATGCAAATGATGAGTGTTAAATATGCTTTAAAAGGTAGAATAGCAAACATGCGGCAGTGTTTTACATAATTACTTAGTTACTAAGCAACCTGCTCAGTCAATATGAAAATATGAATATTCTACTAATATTTGAAAACTTTTTCGTCTTATTCACGCAAATTATACTCCCAAATTCGAAACGTGTTTTTAAAAACACTGTTATTTAATGACGGGTATTATATGTATTTGAAATGGTAGAGTTTCAAATATGCGGTGGTGTTTTACCTGATTACTTGGGCACCAAGAAACCTACTTATTCTATGCAAACATCAAAGTTTCACTTATATTTTGAAACTTTCTTGATCTTTTGGCGTGAATCCAGGATCCAAACGGTAATACGCAGATGATGAGTGTTATAGATATTTTAAAATGTAGAATAGTAAACATATGGCAGTATTTTACTTGATTACTTAGTCACTAAGCAACGTGCTCAGTCAATATGAAAATATGAATATTCTACTAATATTTAAAAACTTTTTCGTCTTATTCACACAAATTCTACTCCCAAAGTTTAAACGTGTTTTTAAAAACACTATTATTTAATTATGAGTATTATATGTATTTGAAATGGTAGAGTTTCAAACATGCGGCGGTGTTTTACCTGATTACTTGAGCACCAAGAAACCTACTTATTCTATGCAAACACCAAAGTTTCACATATATTTTGAAACTTTCTTGATCTTATTGGCGCGAATCCAGGGTCCAAACGGTAATATTCAAATGATGAGTGTTATAGAAGCTTTAAAATGTAGAATAGCAAACATACGGCAGTGTTTTACCTGATTTGTTAGTCACTATGCAACCTGCTCAGTCAATATAAAAATATGAATATTCTACTAATATTTGAAAACTTTTTCGTCCTATTCACACAAATTCTACTCCCAAAGTCGAAACGTGTTTTTAAAAAACTATTATTTAATGATGAGTATTGTATATATTTGAAATGGTAGATTTTAAAACATGTAGCAGTGTTTTACCTGATTACTTGAGCATCAAGAAACCTACTTATTCTATGCAAACATCAAAGTTTCTCTTATATTTTGAAACATTCTTGATCTTATTGGCACGAATCCAGGGTCCTAACGGTAATATGCAAATGAAGAGTGTTATAGATGCTTTAAAATGTAGAATACCAAACATGCGAAAGTGTTTTACCTGATTAGTTAGTCACTAAGCAACCTGCTCAGTCAATATGAAACTATGAATATTCTACTAATATTTGAAAACTTTTTCGTCTTATTCATACAAATTCTACTCCCAAAGTCGAAACGTGTTTTTAAAACACTATTATTTAATGATGAGTACTATATGTATTTGAAATTGTAGATTTTCAAACATGTGGCAGTGTTTTACCTGATTACTTGAGCACCAAGAAACCTACTTATTTTATGCAAACATACAAGTTTCGTTTATATTTTGAAATTTCTTGATCTTAATGGCGTGGATCCAGGGTCCAAACGGTAATATGCAAATAATGAGTGTTATAGATGCTTTAAAATGTAGAATGGCAAACATGCGGCAGTGTTTTACCTGATTACTTAGTCACTAAGCAACCTGCTCAGTCAATATGAAAATATGAATGTTCTACTAATGTTTGAAAACTTTTTCGTCTTATTCACACAAATTCAACTTCCAAAGTCGAAACGTGTTTTTAGAAACACTAATATTTAATGATGAGTATTATATGTATTCGAAATGGTAGAGTTTCAAACATGCGGCCGTGTTTTACCTGATTACTTGAGCACCAAGAAACCTACTTATTCGATGCAAACTTCAAAGATTCACCTATATTTTGAAACTTTCTTGATCTTATTGGCGCGTTCTAGGGTCCAAATGGTAATATGCAAATGATGAGTGTTATAGATGCCTTAAAATGTAGAATAGCAAACATGCGGCAGTATTTTACCTGATTACTTAGTCACTAAGCAACATGCTCAGTGAATATGAAAATATGAATATTCTACTAATATTTGAAAACTTTTTCGTCTTATTCATACAAATTTTACTCCTAAAGTCGAAACGTGTTTTTAAAAACACTATTATTTAATGATGAGTATTGTAAGTATTTGAAGGGTAGAGTTTCAAACATGCAGCATTGTTATACCTGATTACTTGAGCACCAAGAAACCTACTTATTCGATGCAAGCGAAAAAGTTTCACTTATATTTTGAAACTTTCTTAATCTTGTTGGCGCGGATCGAGGGTGCAAACGGTAATAAGCAAATGATGAGTGTTATAGATGCTTTAAAATATAGAACAGCAAATATACGGTAGTGTTTTACCTGATTACTTAGTCACTAAGCAACCAGCTCCGTCAATATGAATATTCTACTAATATTTGAAAAAAATTCGTCTTATTCACACAAATTCTACTCTCAAAGTCGAAACATGTTTTTAAAACACTATAATTTAATGATGAGTATTGTATGCATTTGAAATGGTAGAGTTTCAAACATGCGGCAGTGTTTTACCTGATTACTTAAACACCAAGAAACCTACTTATTCGATGCAAACATCAAAGTTTCACTTATATTTTGAAACTTTCTTGATCTTATTGGCGCGGATTCCGGGTCCAAATGGTAATATGTAAATCATGAGTGTTATATATGCTTTAAAATGTAGAATAGCAAACATGCGGCAGTGTTTTACTTTATTACATAGTCATTAAGCAACCTGCTCAGTCAATATGAAAATATGAATATTCTACTAATATTTGAAAACTTTTTCGTCTTATTCACACAAATTCTACTCCCAAAGTTGAAACGTGTTTTTAAAAACACTATTATTTAATGATGAGTATTATATGTATTTGAAATGGTAGAGTTTCAAACATGCGGCAGTGTTTTACCTGATTACTTGAGCACCAAGAAATCTACTTATTCTATGCAAACATCAAAGTTTCACTTATATTTTGAAACTTTCTTGATCTTATTGGCACGGATTCAGGGTCCAAACGGTAATATGCAAATGATGAGTGTTATATATGCTTTAAAATGTAGAATAGCAAACATGCGGCAGTGTTTTACATGATTACTTAGTTACTAAGCAACCTTCTCAGTCAATATGAAAATATTAATATTCTACTAATATTTGAAAACTTTTTCGTCTTATTCACGCAAATTCTACTCCCAAAGTCGAAACATGTTTTTAAAAACACTGTTATTTAATGATGAGTATTATATGTATTTGAAATGGTAGAGTTTCAAACATGCGGTGATGTTTTACCTAATTACTTGGGCACCAAGAAAGTACTTATTTTATGCAAACATCAAAGTTTCATTTGTATTTTGAAACTTTCTTGATCTTATTGGCGCGAATCCAGGGTCCAAACGGTAATACGCAAATGATGAGTGTGATAGATACTTTAAAATGTAGAATAGCAAACATGCATTTACATGATTAGTTAGTCACTAAGCAACTTGCTCAGTCAATATGAAAATATGAATATTCTACTAATATTTGAAAACGTTTTCATCTTATTCACACAAATTCTACTTCCAAAGTCGAAACGTGTTTTTAAAAACACTATTATTTAATGATGAGTATTATATGTATTTGAAATGATAGATTTTCGAACATGTGGCAGTGTTTTACCTGATTACTCGAGCACCAAAAAACCTACTTATTCGATGCAAACATCAAAGTTTCACTTATATTTTGAAATTTCATGATCTTATTGGCACGGATCTAGGGTCCAAACGGTAATATGCAAATGATGAGTGTTATAGATGCTTTAAAATGTAGTATAGCAAACATGCGGCAGTGTTTTACCTGATTACTTAGTCACTAAGCAACCTGCTCAGTCAATATGAAAATATGAATATTCTACTAATATTTGAAAACTTTTTCATCTTATTCACACAAATTCTACTTCTAAAGTCGAAACCTATTTTTAAAAACACTAATATTTAATGATGAGTATAATATGTATTTGAAATGGTAGAGTTTCAAACATGCGGCAGTGTTTTACCTGATTACTTGAGCACCAAGAAACCAACTTATTCGATGCAAATATCAAAGTTTCACTCATATTTTGAAACTTTCTTGATCTTATTGGCGCGATCCAGAGTCCAAACGGTAATATGCAAATGATGAGTGTTATAGATGCTTTAAAATGTAGAATAGTAAACATGCGGCAGTGTTTTACCTGATTACTTAGTCACTAGGCAACCTGCTCAGTCAATATGAAAATATGAATATTCTACTAATATTTGAAAACTTTTTCGTCTTATTCGCACAAATTTTACTCCCAAAGTCGAAACGCGTTTTTAAAAACACTATTATTTAACGATGAGTATTATATGTATTTGAATGGTAGAGTTTCAAACATGCGGCATTATTTTACCTGATTACTTGAGCACCAAGAAACCTACTTATTCGATGCAAACATCAAAGTTTCACTTATATTTTGAAAATTTCTTAATCTTGTTGGCGCTGGTCTAGGGTGCAAAAGGTAATATGCAAATGATGAGTGTTATAGATGCTTTAAAATATAGAACAGCAAATATGCGGTAGTGTTTTACCTGATTACTTAGTCACTAAGCAACCAGCTTAGTCAATATGAAAATATGAATATTCTACTAATATTTGAAAAAAAATTCGTCTTATTCACACAAATTCTACTCCCAAAGTCGAAATATGTTTTTAAAACACTATTATTTAATGATGAGTATTATATGAATTTGAAATGGTAGAGTTTCAAACATGTGGCAGTGTTTTACCTGATTACTTGAACACCAAGAACCTACTTATTCGATGCAAACATCAAAGTTTCACTTATATTTTGAAACTTTCTTGGTCTTATTGGCGCGGATTCATGGTCCAAATGGTAAGATGCAAATCATGAGTGTTATGTATGCTTTAAAATGTAGAATAGCAAACATGCGGCAGTGTTTTACTTGATTACTTAGTCACTAAGCAACCTGCTCAGTCAATATGAATATTCTACTGATATTTGAAAACTTTTTCGTCATATTCACACAAATTATACTCCTAAAGTCGAAACGTGTATTTAAAAACACTATTATTTGATGATGAGTATTATATGTATTTGAAATGGTAGAGTTTCAAACATAGGGCGGTGTTTTACCTCATTACTTTAGCACCAAGAAACCTATTTTTCTTTGCAAACATCAAAGTTTCACTTATATTTTGAAACTTTCTTGATCTTATTGGCGCGAATCCAGGGTCCAAACGGTAATATGAAAATGATGAGTGTTATAGATGCTTTAAAATGTAGAATAGCAAACATGCGGCAGTGTTTTACCTGATTAGTTAGTCACTATGCAACCTGCTCAGTCAATATGAAAATATGAATATTCTGCTAATATTTGAAAACTTTTTCGTCTTATTCACACAAATTCTACTCCCAAAGTCGAAACGTGTTTTTAAAACACTATTATTTAATGATGAGTATTATATGTATTTGAAATGGTAGATTTTCAGACATGTGGCAGTGTTTTACCTGATTATTTGAGCACCAATAAACCTACTTATTCTATGAAAACATCAAAGTTTCACTTATATTTTGAAACTTTCTTGACCTTATTGGCGCGGATCCTGGGTCCAAACAGTAATATGGAAATGATGAGTGTTATAGATGCTTTAAAATGTAGAATAGCAAACATGCGGCAGTGTTTTACCTGATTAGTTAGTCATTAAGCAACCTTCTCAGTCAATATGAAAATATGAATATTCTACTAATATTTGAAATCTTTTTCGTCTTACTCACACAAATTCTACTGCCAAAGTCGAAACGTGTTTTTAAAAACACTATTATTTAATGATGAGTATTATATGTATTTGAAATGGTAGATTTTCAAAAATGTGGCAGTGTTTTACCTGATTACTTGAGCACCAAGAAACCTACTTATTCTACGCAAACATCAAAGTTTCGCTTATATTTTGAAATTTCTTGATCCTATTGGCGCGGATCCAGGGTCCAAACGGTAATATGCAAATAATGAGTGTTATAAATGTTTTAAATTGTAGAATAGCAAACATGCGGCAGTGTTTTACCTGATTACTTAGTCACTAAGCAACCTGCTCAGTCAATATGAAAATATGAATATTTTACTAATATTTGAAAACTTTTTCGTCTTATTCACACAAATTCAACTTCCAAAGTCAAAACGTGTTTTTAAAAACACTAATATTTAATGATGAGTATTATATGTATTCGAAATGGTAGAGTTTCAAACATGCGGCTGTGTTTTACCTGTACCACCCCCACCTCCGCTAGGGTCACTCAAAAAGGGAATGCACTAGTCTTGGAGGGGTATAATCGAGATAACATCACAGAATTATCACAAGACAGAACATAAATAAATAATTAATTAAACAGCAGAATAATTTATGAGTAAAACAGAACTTCATTTTATTCCAAAATAAACCATGTCTCTTACAAACATTTCAAATAACAACTTCATTACAACTATCTTGTAATAATAGCCAACGAAGCAATAACTTAAAAACAGAAAAACGGCTTATTCCCCAAGTGCAGAAAAAAGAAGCAGCCATAGCAAACCGTACATGCTGACCCAAAGCAAGTGATATCCAGGCTAAGAGCTAGTGTTTCCTCCCTGAGAACCTGGGAGGGGGGGAACGAAAGAAAACGAGGCTAAAGGAAAAGGGTCAGTCATAAAGACTGAGTAAGTCCTTGTGACTTTCAGTGTAAAAACGGTTAAAACAACATGTCATGTATGAACTGGAACTAAACTTAAGAATGGTGTTAAGGTGAACAAGATAGACTAAGGTGATCATGATAAGTCAAGACAAGTCAAATAAAGCATCACATGTTCAAGATTCGTTGCATCGACTGTACTAGTATACTAAGCCCATGTCACAAGTTAATCACGAAATAAATCCCACGGCCCAATATCATGAAATGACCCTGAAACGGGGTCTGACCCAAGTACGGGGTCCTACGAAGCGATTATCTAGTCGATCGGCTCCCTACAAATTCTAGCTCGTCAAGTGTCCGTGTCATACGGCTAATCACGAACATAGTCACCTGTGCTGGGTCCACCTTCGGGTGTATTAGCCCTAGGGTGTCAACCCCTGACACGATTCAAGATGCACAGATAAGTCTACGGATACCCAGTGCCTGCCCCGGAATACGTGCACGACCGTAGTCCACCGAACCTACAATGGCGTACCCCACTGTCGTCGTTCACCTCTTACACTCAGCCCAGTAATCGTGCCACACCCGGCCTAGCCCCAGGGTACCTTGATACATCTAGAGGGTTACTGTTGAAAAGGGTCGTGTCTAGGGTTTCGCCTAATAGATTAGGTCATGTAATTCGTGACCTAACCCGCCTAACCGATTAAGTCATGTAATTCGTGACTTAATCCTTTTCCAGTCTAGTCATGTCAAGATGGTTAAGTATGTCATTTAAATTCGTGACTTAACCCGCCTACGTGTCATGTCAAGTTGGCTAAGTGTTGTCGTTTCAAGTTCATGACTTAGCCCAACAAATCATCTTCAAGTTAGTTTAGTTGACTTTTCATGTTCATGACTTAACCCTAATTGGCATTGATTGATTCGTTAATGCACCGAACCACTCACATTGGATCCTATTGTTCATAGCCATTGGATTTGTCGGGCGGTTCCAGGCAGGTTTACGCTACGAACTCAACCCAACCTCGGGTATCAAGCGCGATGTGACCAACTACCCACATTGGATCCTATTGTTTGTAGCAACTGGATTTGCCGGGCGGTTCCGGGCAGATTTACACTACAAACTCAACCCAACCTCGAGTTGGCCACTTTCTTGTTTTCTAAAGTCATGCCCATGTTCTTATCAGATTCGTGCTATTTTCATAGCATGTTCATATGTCAATTTCGTACCCAACTAAGGCATGTTTCAAGTCAAGTTATGGCATGTTCAAGTCAAGTTTTCGTGCCATATTTCATGTTCTACTTATGCCAAATTTCACGGTTTATGATTATAATCAATTCAAGTTTTGCCTATTCTACCCAATCGTATCCCCAACGTATATAAACGTACTTCATTCACAAGCATAAACAATTCAAGAGATAAAGGGGAATAACACCAAACATGTGATAGGCATATGTGACAATTCCAACATCACTTGCATAATAAACAGGCTATAACAAATCACATGGTTTCAATACTAGCATGATGATAACTTAGCATAGTAATGGTTCCAACTTAGTTTAACATGATGATTTCAACTTTACATCATAGGCATATTAATCATTGCTGGCATATTAATGATTTTATTACAAACATGGAATATTAAAGCCATGGTAATTCTAATAGGCATAGTGGATTCCAATTTAGCATTTTTAACATAATAATTCTCATCTAGCATTATAAACATAATGATTCCAACTTTTCATCATAACCTAGCAATTCCCAATTTGTCATTAACATGATAGTTATATTAAGATCACAAGCATAGTTTCATTAACACCATAGACATGGTTTAATTAGCATCACAGACATGGTTTAATCAAAATAAAGATTTCAATAAACATAGTGATTCCATGGACATGTATTAGTCCAACTTGCCATACAATTAAGCATAAGTGATTCATAACAACATCAAAATCATGATAAGTTTAACTTGCAACATTGACATAGCAATATTCCCAAATTATGATTCAAAGTTAAACAATATAAACATGGATTAATAATAGTTCCTAAATCCGGTTTCAGTTCATAGCATGTCCATGTTATTTTAGCGTTTTTGCCTAAAAAGTGACATAGAACTTACAATATGAAGCATGTAATCCAAATCAAAATTTCAAATCAAATAGCCCCAAATCCGTTGTCTAAAGCGTCATAGTTGTTGTAGCTTCTAGTTGTAGCCTTCAAGAATCGTCCTTCGTCTTCTTTAATTTTGTTCTTTGTATTTTTAATTTAGAGTTCTAGGTTTAATGGCGGCTGCATGAGGCTAAAATGAAATAGTATGATTTAGGCTAGGTCTTAGGGTTTTTTATAGTGTTTAGGATTAGTTTTAGCCATAGGATAAACCCTAGGATAGATCTGAGCCATCTAAAATCGTCACAAGCCCCCAAAACAAGACCCAGGAGCCAAAACAGGTGCACTAGGCCGACCTGGCCGACCAGGGAGGTCGACACACAGGTTGACACCCAGGTCGACTCTAGTGTCGACCTAGTTGGGGGGAGGTCGACCCTAGTGTCGACCCCCCCGTCGACCTGTATGGACGGGATTTTTCCCGCCTAGCCTGAATTCTGAAAATTTGAATCTGTTTTTGAATTTGAATTTTTCGTGAAACTTTGCGAGGCCATATCTCGATCATACGGACTCCGATTTACGAAAACTCGGACTATATTTCGCGTATTTTTCCGAGACGAACGCAATGGCATAGCCTGTTGCCCCTGATTCAGAATTTCACATTTAATTCTGCCCTGTTTTAAGTTATAACGTGTTGTTTAAAATACGAGTTTTTACCTTCTCCCCTCCTTAAAGGATTTCGTCCCCGAAATCTTCAAGTTAGGAAGGATGTATCCTACCATCCATCATCCATCTACTCAAAGCATCATCCACAGGCAGCCATTGTCCATAAAAGATTTCTAATGTTGTATGAACATATGCAGAAAGTGAGTGTATATGTTCCTTATCTAATGCAAATGATCTGGCCTGATTGATCTTCTCAAATGCAAAATATGTTTAGTGCCATGAATCCACATGTATGCAAATAGTCCTAGTCACATAAACACTATATGTGCGCAAAAACATTCATCCATATGCAATATCCACATACTAACACATTAAATTTCATCCATAAACAAGTATAAACACTCATGCATATGCAACATGAAAATGTGTCTGAGCCGATCTAGTGCCTAATGTGTATTCATGCATCCACGAGCAACCACTTGCGACCACTAGCAACCATTTCGCAATTATAACATGTTTCAATTACATGTTTATATCCAAAAAGATTCTACCTATGGTTCTCAAGATAGAATCGAGGAGAGAAACAAGATAAAATAAAGCATCTAGAAAAAGAAGTTAAAGATGTACCCCCAGAAGGTCCGGTCTGCTTCTTAGGGCAGTCCTTGCTGTTGTGTCCAGTCTCCCCACAATGAAAACATTCACCTTGCTTTCTCTTCCGCTTTCTACAATCCTTGGCTATGTGCCCTTCCGTACCACAGAAATTGCATTTCCTTTTTTCACGTGAGTTGTCGTTCTTGCCTCCTTTCTCGGAGTCTACCTTCTTATTCTGAGAATCGTTGGGCTTGACCTCTTTCTTGCCCTTCTTATCTTCCTCATACAGTAGGGCCATATCCACCAAGCTTTCAAAGGTCGCCCCCATGGGCACATGAGTCATGGCCAAACCATGTAGTGGCTCGTTCAAGCCTCGTTGTAACAACCCGAAAATCTGGGTGCCCTTATTTTCGACACGGGCAGCTAGTAGTTTTGGTTTTGCAGATTTATATTCAAAGGATCCTGGTTTACAGCTGGAATGATATCCGGAAAGCTCAATATCCGTATATCACCTTCAGTTGTGCTTTGTGTTATTTTTCCGCTGCTATGTAATTTATTGTAATCTCTGATATTCGTCGAATGTAATTTATTCATTATACTCTGTATATTCTTGTATCTGATGGAATTGTTGTAATAGCATTGAAATGTTCTTCCGTCTGCGTTCTATTTTGTCCTGTTCTCAAACGATCAGGGGTTTCGAACAATCTAGATCGGTTTAACGACTGATTCAGATCGAGTGAAATTCCCGGCCGTCACATTTGGTATCAGAGCTTTGGCTTACAGAGCTCGAGAACAAGACACATTAGAACCATACGAAAGAATTCATCAGATATTGGATTGGTAATATCCAATTAGAATGACTCGTTAGAGATAGGATCAGTAGTATCCTAGAACGAGTGTAAAGAGTATATTTTCCAAACGAAACAATATTGTTTTGAAAATTTAAATCGTTTTATACGTATTTGAATATTTTATTTGTATTGAAATTGGACAATCCAATATATAAAGATTTTGCATATACGCGTCATGAACGTATATTCGAAGTTTTAATATACTGGGTAGATATAGAATTACATTCTAGTCGCCCGGACATGATTCTGATGATGGCGCGCCATCACCAGTATTTATGTTCGTATTTCGAAGGTGTGATTTCTATAATTTCCATTAGACTAGTGTGAGAACCAAAACTTATATATATATAGATTTATTTGTTGTGAATTGGCATCAAAAACAAGATTTTTTGTATATATATCAAATTATGAATTTGAAACTCTAATTCACTAGTTGATTGATGTTTGTGTTGTATATTTAGTTGTTTGATAACTGTTGAATCAAATATTGAACTGTATTGAAAATTGGTCACATTTGCTTGCATATACATGTACTTACATTGAACAGGTCATAGCAAGGAGGCTAGAGCAGAGAATAAAATTTGTTTGCCCGACAAATAGGTACATGTTTACTATATAATTTACTGTTTTGTTTGTGTGATGATGATTTTATGAGCCTATTGGCTAGCCGCTTGGCTTTTTCTTTTTCTTTTTGAGATCAGAAGGCCTATATGGCAATTTCGGGATTTTCCCGTGGCTCCCGGTGCAAAGGAGGTTATGGCGAAATTTTTCGAAAATTTAGGGTGTTAGCCAAATTTTTGAATAATTTGGAAATTCTCAGAAACTGAAAAGTTGGAGAATGGAAGCTGGATCGAACGTAGAGTTGATTAATCAAACCAATTTCGACTTTGTTCCTTTTCGGGGACGAAAAGTTTTAAGTGGGCGAGATTGTAACAACCCGAAAATCTGGGTGCGCTTATTTTCGACACGGGCAGCTAGTAGTTTTGGTTTTGCAGATTTATATTCACAGAATCCTGGTTTACAGATGGAATGATATCCGGAAAGCTCTGTATCCGTATATCACCTTCAGTTGTGCTTTGTATTATTTTTCCGCTGCTATGTAATTTATTGTAATCTCTGATATTCGTCGAATGTAATTTATTCATTATACTATGTATATTCTTGTATCTGATGGAATTGTTGTAATAGCATTGAAATGTTCTTCCGTCTGCGTTCTATTTTGTCCTATTCTCAAACGATCAGGGGTTTCGAATGGTCTAGATCGGTTTAACGACTGATTCAGATCGAGCGAAATTCCCGGCCATCACACTCGTGCAAAACGTAGCGCCATTTTCTGAGGAGTTTTGACTAACTCCAATCCGAAGCGAGCAAGATTATTGAAACGGTTCATATATTCTTTAACTGTCATATTTCCTTGTTTAAGGGCCAGAAACCGTTCCATTTGGAGACTCTCCTCTCCCGATGACAAGAACTTAAGCCCAAATCTCCCTCTAAAGTCCGCCCAAGTCTCAATGGGCCTAGTAGCGTTTGTGACTTCCCACCAACAAGAAGCTTCCTCTTTCATGAGCCACGCCGCCAACTGTACTTTTCTATGGCCCTCTACCTCAAAAATAACAAACAAGTCTTCGGTTTCCTTCAACCAATTTCGTGCCTCACAAAAGTCTCAGTTCCTATGAAATCCTTTCCGCCCATGGCCTTATAATCCTTGCATATCTTTGAAAAAGCGGTTTCTCGCGGAGGTTGAGGAGGATGAGGAGGAGGATTGGCTGGGCCTGTCACATTAGCCCGAGCCTCGAGGAAACGACGGAACCAAGTGGGTATATTGACACCCTCGGGAAGATTAAGATCGTCGGCCATGAGAAGCTGAAAACCAAAAAGGAAAAGATTCAAATAAGGAAACAAAGACAGTGCTAATGGCTTTTTGGGGAATTGTAATAACCCGGAAAATGAGATCCATTTTAAAATTTTTAAATTAGGTTATTACCAAAGAATTTGAATAATTGAAACAGCACATTTCAATAAAATATAGAATTTGGTATGGTATGGAAGTTTGAAATTTTGAATACAAACTTTGTCTGACTGTACCGGGTGGAAAATATAACGGATTTTAATGAAACTGAAAATATTTAAATCTGTTTATCAATACCTTTCTAACGAATCTGAAAAATCGAAATTTCATAACGGAAATCAAAAGTTATGGCCGAATGAATTTTCAGAAAGGTCGCTATATAGTATATATAGCCCTTGAAAATTGAGATTTTGCATACGACCTCGGAATTCGACGAAACCTCTTTTGTTGGGTCCGGGATGTCAAATTATTGCTAAGTTTCAAATTTCATAATTTTTGAAGTTAGTATGTGAGCGGGGCAAAAGATAATGTGTTTGGTCAAATTCTGTTAAAATGGGTCGACCTAAAAATGGCCGTTTTTCAAACGAGCTAAGAATTCGACGAAACAGGTTTTGTTAGGACCGTATCGTCAAAACAAAGCAAGATTTATTTTTCTGGAATTTTTCGATTCAGTTTGTGGCCCTGGCAAATTGAAATGTACGTTTAAATTAAATATCAAATGTTTTATACTTTAATTTGAAAAATAACTGACTGTAATAGTCGAAATGGCCAACGAAACATATCCCATTGTGTCCGGAATGGGGGTATTTAGCTGGAGGCGACAGTCGTTGGGTTTAAAAAGGAGTCCATTTGCAAAAACACTATTTAAAAATTTCAATAAAGCATGGACCAATAGGAATTTTCCATTAAAAAAAAATCACGAAACCCTAGCCGCCGGAGACGAAACCGACGATCCTCGTTGCTCCACACTTCTCCTCCTTTTTCCGATCGCCACAGGCGACGCTATGCCGCGCCACCACCACCGGTCGACAGCCCTTCGCCTCCTCTCCACATCCGACCAAACGTCGCCCCATATCGTCAGCTCCTTCGCCTGAACGACGTCGAGGAAGTTGTCGCCTTCCCAGAGCCGCCGCCGCCTCGATTCGCCATCGCACCCCCTCAAACTACCAGCTCCGGAAAGCTCTTCCCTCCCTCGACGACGTCCAATAGTCTGATCATCCTATAGAGCTACGAATCAAGAGAAAAATCCAAACCTAGAATTGAGCAGGTTTGAAAACTAACGGCTTATATAATTTTAAACTGTTTTAACACTATAAAGCGTTGCAAAACTTTGAAAAATAATATCTTTTTCGTTCTTTAATGAAATTCGATGAAACAGGAGACACCGTGACCGCAAGGAGGCTCTCTACATTCTAGAAGAAGCCGCGGATTTTTCTGACCTTCCTACGATTTTTAGCACCGCAATAACCAATGTGAGGAATCTAAACTATTTGGGTGAATGAAATCGCGTTGTATAAATTATATAAGCGAAGTATAAAATATATGCGCATTGTATACCTCATATACATGTGTTTTATAAGTTATATTAGCGACGTATAAATTATACAAGCGTTGAATGAGACATATATGCTTTGAATTGTGAGAAAATGCAAGTGAATCATTATATTATATGATATTATATATATATATATATATATATACTCCCCTCGTCCACAGACCATGGACGATATTTATTGCTTGTGTTTGACGTGATATTATATGGTATGACGAATGGTTGGAAATAATTGTTTGTGGTTGATATTATGGTTGAAAAAATACCTTTGTGGTTGAAAAATACCCTCTTGTGGTTGAAACAAAATAGGATAGGATTGTGGAATTGAAAATAAAACATGTCGCCTGCGTGCGAACTAGATGCATGATCCCCATTGTCAAAAACCGCGAGGTTTTAAGGTAGAGCGAGGAGCCGTACTAGGGACGGTCCCGGTTTTAACTACCCTGCCGTTATGCTGCCGAAATTTTCTGAAATATTTATGTGTTAGAATAATTTCCACTCGTTGACATAAATTACATAAGCTATATAGAATATTCATGTGTTGAGTTGCAATTCATTCGTTGAGTCGAAATTCATGTGTGGAATATTATTTGAATTTAAACAAATGGCTTTAGCGATAAAAATCACATTTTTATATATACAAACTATATAGAATATTCATGTGTTGAGTTGCAATTCATTCGTTGAGTTGAAATTCATGTGTTGAATATTATTTGAATTTAAACAAATGGCTTTAGCGATAAAAATCACATTTTTATATATACAAACTATATAGAATATTCATTTGTTGAGTTGCAATTCATTCGTTGAGTTGAAATTCATGTGTTGAATATTATTTGAATTTAAACAAATGGCTTTAGCGATAAAAATCACATTTTTATATATACAAACTATATAGAATATTCATGTGTTGAGTTGCAATTCATTCGTTGAGTTGAAATTCATGTGTGGAATATTATTTGAATTTAAACAAATGGCTTTAGCGATAAAAATCACATTTTTATATATATACAAACTATATAGAATATTCATGTGTTGAATTGCAATTCATTCGTTCAGTTGAAGTTCATGTGTTGAATGTTATCATCTTTTAAAAATACAATGAAGCGACAATGAAAACTATATTTTTATAGTGAATATGAAGTGTTAAAAATACACACGTGTCGAATAAATATTTTTGAAGATAAAAATATTTCTTTTATCATGTATACGCTTAGTTAAAAATACACATGTGTTGAAACAAATAATAGTTTGCTAGAAATATTATTATTAGCTTTGTTCAGCATATATATACATGTGTTGAACAGGAAAAATGGATTAGCTGTAGAGTAAAGAAATTATTTGCGTGCCCGACAAATAGGTAAACCTTGATGAGTTGGCTGCGCAATTTTATTTATATATCAACTCCTGTGAATGCCATTGGATGCGGAGTGCTGGTTATTCTGTGTGAAATAATAAATAACGCCATAGGATAGTAACAATTAATTTTGAACTACACTACATGGCATACTTCTTGATGATAGGCATACTTCATCATATTCCACATAAGCAACTGGAGCTTGTGTGACGAGGTGGAAGATTTACCATATAAGCAAGAGGCTTGTATGGCGATGACTATGTACTACAGGTTGAACTGATGACTGATATGGACTATAAAAATTATAACGATAAATTGCCAGATTAATAAAAAAACCCATACGGGTCTGGAGTTGACAATAATCACGTCGCTCTAGTTATTAGATATGGCACATGGACTATTTATTTCCGCACGGAAACGGGGTGACGGGAATTTATTCTCTGGAGTGATTATCAGTACATGCTCCCCCGTAAACACCAAAATATATCACTATAAATATGTGAATGCTTTTTAAAATTTATTGGGTACCTAATACGGCCCAATAAATTTCCAAACCCCTCCCCGTACAAAGGAGGTTATGGCGAAATTTTTCGAAATCTTAAGGCGTTAGTGAAATATTTGAAGTGAAAACGAAGCTGAAAATATAGAATGAACTATAGTTGAAATTATAGATTGAACTATATTTATATAAATAAATATAAATATAAATATAATTAAAAGGAATAGAGGCCGTGCAGTTCGTGTTTCGGAATCGTAATTTGAAACGATTAGTACGAGAAATCCGACCATCGGATTTTCCCGAAACCGCAACCGCTGGGTTCGCCTTGGAAATATCTTTCCAACGGCACCAACCTTGTAAAAATCCAACGGTTGGATTGTCCGGAATGTTTAATTCAAATCTGAAGAAAAACAGCGCCAGAATCGTTTATATTTATATATAAATATAAATATAATTAAATTAAGTCTAAGTAACGACGTTGCAGTTCGAATTTTGAAACCGTAACTTCAAACGACTAGTGTGGAAGATCCGACCGTCGGATTCTCATGAAACTGGAACCGTTGGGTTCGCTTTGTGAATATCTTCCCACTGATATAGACTTTGTAGAAATCCAACGGTTAGATTTTCTGATATGTGTAAAACAAATTAGGAGAAAAACAGCGCCAGTGCCACGACACGACCTGAAACGTCGTTTAATTAAATATGGCCATTTTTAAATAAATAAAAATGGCGAAGAATCGTTATAAAATATTATAAGCAATATTGATTGAAAATAAACCAATTGGGCTTGAAATGTTTGATATTTGATGGTTATATGTGTATGACATGAAAATAACACTAAAGAACCGAAAGATGAATGTCGAATAATATAACCATAAAATGAATCGATTTAAATTCTAATGACGTGAATTATTTGAAAAGGCCGAGCTAACCCTCATTTCAAATAATTTATCGAGCGATTCGAATTGGAAAATGCAAAGACGATTCAAGACCGACGATCTTCGTATCGGTTGGATGGGCGCTACTGAGGTTCCTGACCGGAGTAGCTACCGGAAGGGGACGGAAGTAGTGGCCGTCTGGACGTATGTGTTGATTGTACGGATTTGCGAGGAATTTGACGCCTCCGGTTCCGTTCAGACCCAGGACGGACTTGTAAAGGGACTGTGTGTCTGACATTGGATTTTGTTCTATACTGATTGATCTCTGCTAAATATATATCTGTTTGGCGGCGGAAAATTTATTCTTTTGCTTAACGCCCTTCTCTGAGACGTACGAGCTCAGAGGTTATATATCGATGGAAATCAATCCTATGGAGTGGACTGCATATGTGGCATGCCAAGATGCTGTGATCAAGGCTTCTGTTGCAAAGCAAAGTCTTGTGGTTGATGATCAAAGCACGGTCTACGTGGCCTAGCTTTGTGTATTTCGTAGATTCGCGAGCCTCACACCCCGGTATGAGTTAAAAACGGGATACAGACAGCTGGGAGAGCACGACGTTTCTTTCTAGCTATGGTGGTGTCAGTGACTTACCAGCCCTGACATATATATCTACTTTTCACCTTTGTGGTTGTTGGAATGCGAGGCGCCTCGATTATAGGTCTGTAAGGACTGGGAAACGTGTGTTTAGGAATAAATAATCCTCAAACGTAAGAGAGGACCGGCCCAGCCGATCCAGGGGTTGCCCAGAGTGTGTAGTCCCGAGGCATTTGCTAGAGTGTCTCGAAGCGGAGAGGAGCTTGCCCCTTGCCTCGACTCATGACGGAAATCCAATTTCCAATACGAAATAACGGACTTGATTGTAGAACTAGTATGGCGACATAGTGGTACGGGGCACTTATGCCGTCTATGATAGATATTTATGATGCTATTAATTTTTGAAACATATATGCACTAGTAATAATATCAAATGGTTTTGCTTTATACGTATCAAGCATATTTGGCTATTATAAGGTAAAACTCTATCCTCCGGCTTGCGTTGCATTGTGTGATGGGACCTGAGTCTTATGATGGCTTCATTCTTTTCAAAAGCATCGCGTTGTTTTTAAAAGTATTTACTTTGTTTTAAATGCACTAGCAATCACTGGAGTAAACCCGTTCCGCGAAAGTGGCGTGGTCCTATGATTTGCTATTACTGTTGTTAAATTGTTAAATAGATTCCTCATACCAGTCCCCATGACTGACTCGTTGTTTGTTTCACTTTACAAACGCGGGTGCCCTTATTTTCACATGGGTAGCCTAGTACACAGGTGACAGATTGTTTTTGGCTCTGCACTGCTGCATAGAGTGCATTTTTGGCTCATGGCGAGGCTGACTTCACAGAGATGACTTTGACATTTTCCGCCATTACTGTACTTACATTATGATCCCGCCACTGGCGATGCAGACTGATTTACTTTCCGTATTTCTTATTATATGTATATGTATTCCGCCTTCGGCGATGTAGACTGATACCCTTATTATGTCTCACTGCATGTATGTATTCCGCCTCTAGCGATGATGACTAATCACTTTCCTTTTTATTTACTAAGTTATATCCCACGTTATGCTATTCTGATGTTCCTACATGTTGTGTGTCCGCTGTCATACCCATGTAAAATTATTCTATTTATTGTTTCTGCTATTATCTGTACTCTGCTATGATGATTAATGTGTTATTTCCTAATGATTATCCTTAATACCGCCCCTCGGATTTTGGGATTGTCGCAGTTGGTATCAGAGCTTTGGTTAACCTTAGTTCCGGGATCTAACACATTAAACACCTCATCAGAATAGAATCAGTAGTGTTCTAATGCGAGTAGCTCATTAGAGATAGGATTAGTAATGTCCTAGAATGAGCTAAGCAGATTAGCAAAACAATTTGATCAGTACATCATCATTATCTTTCCTTGTATTCCCCTGCTTTATCATTTATGAAAATTATCAAATCTATGAGCTTGACTCTTTTCTTGCTTATACAGTATTCTCTTAGATGGCTACACGAGCAGCAGCAGCTAGAGGAGGCCGTGGAGGCCGAGGAGTGGCAGCAGGAGGACGGGGAATGTCCCCGTGGTTGTGGAAATCCATATTGTTCAGCCACCAGCACCAGAAGACTTTGAGCTAGATAATGTAGCGAAGAGGTACAGAAATCTTGGGGGGTTTTGAGACTAAAAGGAAGAATTTGTGTTCCCGACATCTCCGAGCTAAAAAGAGAAATACTTGATGAGTGCCACAAGTCCAAATTAAGTATCCATCCCGGTGTGAGCAAAATGTATAACGATATCAAGCGCACCTTCTGGTGGAAGGCGATGAAAAGGGATATCTCATTATATGTTAGCAGATGCCCCACTTGTCAGCTAGTTAAGAGTGATCAGCAGAAATTGGCTGGATTATTACAACCCTTAGAAATTCCAGGATGGAAGTGGGAACAAATCTCGATTGACTTCATCAATGGCTTGCCTCGAACTAGAAAAGGAAACGACAGTATATGGGTAATCGTAGATCGCTTCACGAAGACTGCCCATTTCATACCTGTCCGATCCAACAGAACGGCTCAAAGTCTAGCACAGATTTACTTCAAAGAAATAGTTAAACTACATGGAGTGCCGCTCAATATAGTTAGAGATAGAAATCCCCTATTTACTAGCAAATTCTGGAAAGCATTCCAGGAAGAGTTGGGAACAAAATTGAATCTAAGCACCGCTTATCACCCTCAGACAGACGGCCAAACTGAGAGGGTGAATAGAATTCTAGAAGACCTACTGCGGGCTTGCGTTATCGATTTTGGAGGCTCATGGGAAGATCACTTACATCTAGTCGAATTCTCTTACAACAATAGCTATCAAGCAAGTTTGGGAATGTCTCCATTTGAAGCATTATACGGTAGACCGTGCAGATCTCCCGCATGTTGGGTAGAACCTGGCAACAGACTTGTGTTAGGGCCCGATATGATTCGAGAAGCATCGGATAAAGTCGATTTCATTAAGAAGCGATTGAAAACCGCACAGAGCCGATAGAAAAGTTATGCTGATGCGAGAAGAAGGGATATATCGTTTTCCATTGGCGATTATGTTTATTTAAGAGTTTCTCCAATGCGAGGAGTAATCAGATTTGGCAAAACTGGGAAGTTGGCACCGAGGTTTATTGGTCCCTTTCCTATACTTGAACGGATTGGAACTCTTGCATATAGGGTTTCATTACCTAATTCGTTGCCTGGTATACATGATGTGTTCCACGTGTCTCAACTCAGAAAACATGTTCATGATCCCGATCTTGTTGTGGAAGAAGCAGCACAACATGATATTGACATAACTCCAGAATTAGCACTCAGAAGAGAGTCATTAAAGATAGTTGGCAAAGAAACTAGAGAGCTAAGGAGGAAAAAGATTCATTTAGTCAAAGTGCAGTGGAGTAGTGATCCTAGAGATTGTACTTGGGAAACTGAGGAAAGCATTAAACAAGCCTGTCCCAAATGCAGAGTGGACATCTCTGACTAACTCCGGTGCAAGGTACGTTTATAATACTTTGCAATTACATTTTATTTCCTGCTTAGCTGTTATTTCCTTTTCGAGGACGAAAAGTTTTAAGTGGGGGAGATTGTAATAACCCGAAAAATGAGAACCAGTTTAAAATTTTTAAATTAGGTTATTACCAAAGAATTTGAATAATTGAAATGGCACATTTCAATAAAATATAGAATTTGGTATGGTATGGCAATTTGAAATTTTGAATACAAACTTTGTCTGACTGTACCGGATGGAAAATATAACGGATTTTAATGAAACTGAAAATATTTAAATTTGTTTATCAATACCTTTCTAACGAATCTGAAAAATCGAAATTTCATAACGGAAATCAAAAGTTATGGCCGAATGAATTTTCAGAAATGTCGCTATATGGTATATATAGCCCTTGAAAATTGAGATTTTGCGTACGACCTCGGAATTCGACGAAACCACTTTTGTTGGGTCCGGGATGTCAAATTATTGCTAAGTTTCAAATTTCATAATTTTTGAAGCTATTATGTGAGCAGGGAAAAAGATAATGTGTTTGGTCAAATTCTGTTAAAATGGGTCGACCTAAAAATGGCCGTTTTTCAAACGAGCTCAGAATTCGACGAAACAGATTTTGTTAGGACCGTATCGTCAAAACAAAGCTAGATTTATTTTTCTGGAATTTTTCGATTCAGTTTGTGGCCCTGGCAAATTGAAATGTACGTTTAAATTAAATATCGAATGTTTTATACTTTAATTTGAAAAATAACTGACTGTAACCGTCGAAATGGCCAACGAAACATATCCCATTGTGTCCGAAATGGGGGTATTTAGCTAGGGGCGACAGTTGTTGGGTTTAAAAAGGAGTCCGTTTGCAAAAACACTATTTAAAAATTTCTATAAAGCATGGACCACTAGGAATTTTCCTTTAAAAAAATAAAATAATAAAATCACGAAACCCTAGCAGCCAGAGACGAAACCGACGATCCTCGTTGCTCCACACTTCTCCTCCTTTTTCCGATCGCCACAGGCGACGCTAGGCCGGGCCACCACCACCGGTCGACAGCCCTTCGCCTCCTCTCCACATCCGACCAAACGCCGCCCCCTATCGTCAGCTCCTTCGCCTGAACGACGTCGAGGAAGTCGTCGCCTTCCCAGAGCCACCGCCGCCTCGATTCTCCATCGCACCGCCTCAAACTACTAGCGCCGGAAAGCTCTTCCCTCCCTCGACGACGTCCAATAGTCTGGTCATCCTATAGAGCTACGAATCAAGAGAAAAATCCAAACCTAGAATTGAGCAGGTTTGAAAACTAACGGCTTATATAATTTTAAACTGTTTTAACACTATAACGCGTTGCAAAACTTTGAAAAATAATATCTTTTTCGTTCTTTAACGAAATTCGATGAAACAGGAGACACCGTGACCGCAAGGAGGCTCTCTACATTCTAGAAGAAGCCGCGGATTTTTCTGACCTTCCTACGATTTTTAGCACCGCAATAACCAATGTGAGGAATCTAAACTATTTGGGTGAATGAAATCGCGTTGTATAAATTATATAAGCGAAGTATAAAATATATGCGCATTGTATACCTCATATACATGTGTTTTATAAGTTATATTAGCGACGTATAAATTATACAAGCGTTGAATGAGACATATATGCTTTGAATTGTGAGAAAATGCAAGTGAATCATTATATTATATATATATATACTCCCCTCGTCCACAGACCATGGACGATATTTATTGCTTGTGTTTGACGTGATATTATATGGTATGACGAATGGTTGGAAATAATTGTTTGTGGTTGATATTATGGTTGAAAAAATACCTTTGTGGTTGAAAAATACCCTCTTGTGGTTGAAACAAAATAGGATAGGATTGTGGAATTGAAAATAAAACATGTCGCCTGCGTGCGAACTAGATGCATGATCCCCATTGTCAAAAACCGCGAGGTTTTAAGGTAGAGCGAGGAGCCGTACTAGGGACGGTCCCGGTTTTAACTACCCTGCCGTTATGCTGCCGAAATTTTCTGAAATATTTATGTGTTAGAATAATTTCCACTCGTTGACATAAATTACATATGCTATATAGAATATTCATGTGTTGAGTTGCAATTCATTCGTTGAGTTGAAATTCATGTGTGGAATATTATTTGAATTTAACCAAATGGCTTTAGCGATAAAAATCACATTTTTATATATACAAACTATATAGAATATTCATGTGTTGAGTTGCAATACATTCGTTGAGTTGAAATTCATGTGTTGAATATTATTTGAATTTAAACAAATGGCTTTAGCGATAAAAATCACATTTTTATATATACAAACTATATAGAATATTCATGTGTTGAGTTGCAATTCATTCGTTGAGTTGAAATTCATGTGTTGAATGTTATTTGAATTTAAACAAAAGGCTTTAGCGATAAAAATCACATTTTTATATATACAAACTATATAGAATATTCATGTGTTGAGTTGCAATTCATTCGTTGAGTTGAAATTCATGTGTGGAATATTATTTGAATTTAAACAAATGGCTTTAGCGATAAAAATCACATTTTTATATATATACAAACTATATAGAATATTCATGTGTTGAATTGCAATTCATTCGTTGAGTTGAAGTTCATGTGTTGAATGTTATCATCTTTTAAAAATACAATGAATCGACAATGAAAACTATATTTTTATAGTGAATATGAAGTGTTAAAAATACACACGTGTCGAATAAATATTTTTGATGATAAAAATATTTCTTTTATCATGTATACGCTTAGTTAAAAATACACATGTGTTGAAACAAATAATAGTTTGCAAGAAATATTATTATTAGCTTTGTTTTGCATATATATACATGTGTTTAACAGGAAAAATGGATTAGCTGTAGAGTAAAGAAATTATTTGCGTGCCCGACAAATAGGTAAACCTTGATGAGTTGGCTGCGCAATTTTATTTATATATCAACTCCTGTGAATGCCATTGGATGCGGAGTGCTGGTTATTCTGTGTGAAATAATAAATAACGCCATAGGATAGTAACAATTAATTTTGAACTACACTACATGGCATACTTCTTGATGATAGGCATACTTCATCATATTCCACATAAGGAACTGGAGCTTGTGTGACGAGGTGGAAGATTTACCATATAAGCAAGAGGCTTGTATGGCGATGACTATGTACTACAGGTTGAACTGATGACTGATATAGACAATATAAATTATAATGATAAATTGCAAGATTAATAAAAAAAAACCCACACGGGTCTGGAGTTGACAATAATCACGTCGCTCTAGTTATTAGATACGACACATGGACTATTTATTTCCACACGGAAACGGGGTGACGGGAATTTATTCTCTGGAGTGATTATCAGTACATGCTCCCCCGTAAACACCAAAATATATCACTATAAATATGTGAATGCTTTTTAGGATTTATTGGGTACCTAATACGGCCCAATAAATTTCCAAACCCCTCCCCGTACAAAGGAGGTTATGGCGAAATTTTTCGAAATCTTAAGGCGTTAGTGAAATATTTGAAGTGAAAACGAAGCTGAAAATATAGAATGAACTATAGTTGAAATTATAGATTGAACTATATTTATATAAATAAATATAAATATAATTAAAAGGAATAGAGGCCGTGCAGTTCGTGTTTTAGAATCATAATTTGAAACGATTAGTACGAGAAATCCGACCATCGGATTTTCCCGAAACCGCAACCGCTGGGTTCGCCTTGGAAATATCTTTCCAATGGCACCAACTTGTAAAAATCCAACGGTTGGATTGTCTGGAATGTTTAATTCAAATCTGAAGAAAAACAGCGCCAGAATCGTTTATATTTATATATAAATATAAATATAATTAAATTAAGTCGAAGTAACGACGCTGCAGTTCGAATTTTGAAACCGTAACTTCAAACGACTATTGTGGAAGATCCGACCGTCGGATTCTCACGAAACTGTAACCTTTGGGTTCGCTTGGGGAATATCTTCCCACTGATATAGACTTTGTAGAAATCCATCGGTTAGATTTTCCGATATGTGTAAAACAAATTAGGAGAAAAACAGCGCCAGTGCCACGACACGACCTGAAACGTCGTTTAATTAAATATGGCCATTTTTAAATAAATAAAAATGGCGAAGAATCGTTATAAAATATTATAAGCAATATTGATTGAAAATAAACCAATTGGGCTTGAATTGTTTGATATTTGATGGTTGTATGTGTATGACATGAAAATAACACTAAAGAACCGAAAGATGGATGTCGAATAATATAACCATAAAATGAATCGGTTTAAATTTTAATGATGTGAATTATTTGAAAAGGTCGAGCTAACCCTCATTTCAAATAATTTATCGAGCGATTCGAATTGGAAAATGCAAAGACGATTCAAGACCGACGATCTTCGTATCGGTTGTATGGGCGCTACTGAGGTTCCTGACCGGAGTAGCTACCGGAAGGGGACAGAAGTAGTGGCCGTCTGGACGTATGTGTTGATTGTACGGATTTGCGAGGAATTTAATGCCTCCGGTTTCGTTCAGACCCAGGACGGACTTGTAAATGGACTGTGTGTCTGACACTGGATTTTGTTCTGTACTGATTGATCTCTGTTAAATATATATCTGTTTGGCGGCGGAGAATTTATTCTTTTGCTTAACGCCCTTCTCTGAGACGTACGAGCTCAGAGGTTATATATCGATGGAAATCAATCATATGGAGTGGACTGCCTATGTGGCATGCCAAGATGCTGTGATCAAGGCTTCTGTTGCAAAGCAAATTCTTGTGGTTGATGATCAAAGCACGGTCTACGTGGCCTAGCTTTGTGTATTTCGTAGATTCGCGAGCCTCACACCCCGGTATGAGTTAAAAACGGGATACGGACCGCTGGGAGAGCACGACGTTTCTTTCTAGCTATGGTGGTGTCAGTGACTTACCAGCCCTGACATATATATCTACTTTTCACCTTTGTGGTTGTTGGAATGCGAGGCGCCTCGATTCTAGGTCTTTAAGGAAAGGGAAACATGTGTTTAGGAATAAATAATCCTCAAACGTAAGAGAGGACCGGCCCAGCCGATCCAGGGGTTGCCCAGAGTGTGTAGTCCCGAGGCATTTGCTAGAGTGTCTCGAAGCGGAGAGGAGCTTGCCCCTTGCCTCGACTCATGACGGAAATCCAATTTCCAATACGAAATAACGGACTTGATTGTAGAACTAGTATGGCGACATAGTGGTATGGGGCACTTATGCCGTCTATGATTGATATTTATGATGCTATTCATTTTTGAAACATATATGCACTAGTAATAATATCAAATTGTTTTGCTTTATACGTATCAAGCATATTTGGCTATTATATGGTAAAACTCTATCCTCCGGTTTGCGTTGCATTGTGTGATGGGACCTGAGTCTTATGATGGCTTCATTCTTTTCAAAAGTATTGCGTTGTTTTTAAAAGTATTTACTTTGTTTTAAATGCACTAGCAATCACTGGAGTAAACCCGTTCCGCGAAAGTGGCGTGGTCCTATGATTTGCTATTACTGTTGTTAAATTGTTAAATAGATTCCTCATACCAGTCCCCATGACTGACTCGTTGTTTGTTTCACTTTGCAAACGCGGGTGCCCTTTTTTTCACACGGGCCGCCTAGTACACAGGTGACAGGTTGTTTTTGGCTCTGCACTGCTGCATAGAGTGCATTTTTGGCTCATGGCGAGGCTGACTTCACAGAGATGACTTTGACATTTTCTGCCACTACTGTACTTACATTATGATCCCGCCACTGGCGATGCAGACTGATTTACTTTTCGTATTTCTTATTATATGTATATGTATTCCGCCTTCGGTGATGTAGACTGATACCCTTATTATGTCTCACTGTATGTATGTATTCCTCCTCTGGCGATGATGACTAATTACTTTCCTTTTTATTTACTAAGTTATATCCCACGTTATGCTATTCTGATGTTCCTACATGTTGTGATTCCGCTGTCATACCCATGTAAAATTATTCTATTTATTGTTTCTGCTATTATCTGTACTCTGCTATGATGATTAATGTGTTATTTCCGAATGATTATCCTTAATACCGCCCCTCGGATTTTGGGATTATCACAGGAATAGCCTTTTAAAATAAACCAACTTTTCTTGAAAATTGCTTCTTTGTAAATGGTTTTGATAAAAAAATTTCAAAAGGTTTTCAAAACTTTTGCCCAGTCTTGGTAACCTTCTGCTTTGATACCAAATGTAACAACCCCACCTCCGCTAGGGTCACTCAAAAAGGGAATTCACTAGTTTTGGAGGGGTATTATCGAGATAACATCACAGAATTATCACAAGACAGAACATAAATAAATAATTAAGTAAACAACGGAAGAATTTATGAGTAAAACAGAACTTCATTTTATTCCAAAATAAACCATGTCTCTTACGAACATTTCAAATAACAACTTCATTACAACTGTCTTGTAATAATAGCCAAAGAAGTAATAACTTAAAAAAAGAAAAACAGCTTATTCCCCAAGTGCAGTAAAAAGAAGCAGCCATAGCAAACCGCACATGCTGAGCCAAAGCAAGTGATATCCAGGCTAAGAGCTAGTATTTCCTCCCTGAGAACCTTGGGGGGGGACGAAAGAAAAAGAGGCGAAAGGAGGGTTATTCATAAAGACTGAGTAAGTCCTAGTGACTTTCAGTGTAAAAACGGTTAAAACAACATGTCATGTATGAACTGGAACTAAACTTAAGAATGGTGTCAAGGTGAACAAGATAGACTAAGGTGATCATGATAAGTCAAGACAAGTCAAATAAATCATCACATGTTCAAGATTCGTTGCATCTACTGTACTAGTATACTAAGCCCATGTCACAAGTTAATCACGAAATAAATCCCACGGCCCAATATCATGAAATGACCCTGAAACGGGGTCTGACCGAAGTACGGGGTCCTACGAAGCGATTATCTAGTCGATCGGCTCCCTACAAGTTCTAGCTCGTCAAGTGTATGTGTCATACGGCTAATCACGAATGTAGTCACCTGTGCTGGGTCCCCCTTCGGGTGTATCAGCCCTAGGGTATCAACCCCTGACACGATTCAAGATGCACAGATAAATCTACGGATACCTAGTGCCTGCTTCGGAACACGTGCATGACCGTAGTCCACCGAACCTACACTGGCGTACCCCACTGCCGTCGTTCACCTCTTACAATCAGCCCAGTAATCGTGCCCCACCCGGCCTAGCCCCAGGGTACCTTGATATATCTAGAGGGTTACTGCTGAAAAGGGTCGTGTCTAGGGTTTCGCCTAATAGATTAGGTCATGTAATTTGTGACCTAACCCGCCTAACCGATTAAGTCATGTAATTCGTGACTTAATCCTTTTCCAGTCTAGTCATGTCAAGATGGTTTAGTATGTCATTTAAATTCGTGACTTAACCCGCCTACGTGTCATGTCAAGTTGGCTAAGTGTTGTCGTTTCAAGTTCATGACTTAGCCCTACAAATCGTGTTCAAGTTGGTTAAGTTGTCTTTCCATGTTCATGACTTAACCCTAATTGGCATTAATTGATTCGTTAATGCACCGAACCACTCACATTGGATCCTATTGTTCGTAGCCACTGGATTTGCCGGGCGGTTCCGGGCAGGTTTACGCTACGAACTCAACCCAACCTCGGGTTTCAAGCGCGTTGTGACCAACTACCCACATTGGATCCTATTGTTTGTAGCAACTGGATTTGTCGGGCGGTTCCGGGCAGATTTACACTACAAACTCAACCCAACCTCGAGTTGGCCAATTTCTTGTTTTCTAAAGTCATGCCCATGTTCTTATCAGATTCGTGCTATTTTCATAGCATGTTCATATGTCAATTTCGTGCCCAACTAAGGCATGTTTCAAGTCAAGTTATGGCATGTTCAAGTCAAGTTTTCGTGCCATATTTCATGTTCTACTTATGCCAAATTTCACGGTTTATGATTATAATCAATTCAAGTTTTGTCTATTCTACCCAATCGTATCCCCAACGTATATAAACGTACTTCGTTCACAAGCATAAACAATTCAAGAGATAAAGGGGAATAACACCAAACATGTGATAGGCATATGTGACAATTCCAACATCACTTGCATAATAAACAGGCTATAACATATCACATGGTTTCAATACTAGCATGATGATAACTTGGCATAGTATTGGTTCCGACTTAGTTTAACATGATGATTTCAACTTTACATCATAGGCATAATAATCATTGCAGGCATAATAATAATTTTATTACAAACATGAAACATTAAAGGCATGGTAATTATAATAGGCATAGTGGATTCCAATTTAGCATTTTTAACATAATGATTCTCATCTAGCATTATAAACATAATGATTCCAACTTTTCATCATAACCTAGCAATTCCCAATTTGTCATTAACATGATAGGTATATTAACATCACAGTCATAGTTTCATTAACACCATAGACATGGTTTAATTTGCATCACGGGCATGGTTTATTCAGCATAATGATTTCAATAAACATAGTGATTCCATGGACATGTATTAGTCCAACTTGCCATACAATTAAGCCCAAGTGATTCATAACAACATCAAAATCATGGTAAGTTTAACTTGCAACATTGACATAGCAATATTCCCAAATTATGATTCAAAGTTAAACAATATAAACATGGATTAATAATAGTTCCTAAATCCAGTTTCAATTCGTAGCATGTCCATGTTATTTTAGTGTTTTTGCCTAAAAAGTGACATAGAACTTACAATATGAAGCAAGTAATCCAAATCAAAATTTCAAATCAAATAGCCCCAAATCCGTTGTCTAAAGCGTCGTAGTTGTTGTAGCTTCTAGTTGTAGCCTTCAAGAATCGTCCTTCGTCTTCTTTAATTTTGTTCTTTGTATTTTTAATTTAGAGTTCTAGGTTTAATGGCGGCTGCATGAGGCTAAAATGAAATAGTATGATTTAGGCTAGGTCTTAGGGTCTTTTTATAGTGTTTAGGATTAGTTTTAGCCATAGGATAAACCCTAGGATAGATCTGAGCCATGTAAAATCGTCACAAGCCCCCAAAACAAGACCCAGGAGCGAAAACAGGTGCACCAGGCCGATCTGGCCGACCAGGGAGGTCGACACACAGATCGACCCCCAGGTCGACTCTAGTGTCGACCTGGTTGGGGGGAGGTCGACCCTAGTGTCGACCCCTTGTCAACCTGTCTGGGCGGGATTTTTCCCGCCTACCCTGAATTCTGAAAATTTGAATCTGTTTTTGAATTTGAATTTTTCGTGAAACTTTGCGAGGCCATATCTCGATCATACGGACCCCGATTTACAAAAACTCGGACTCTTTTTCGCGTATTTTTTCCGAGATGAACGCAACGACTCAGCCCCTTTCCCCTGTTTCAGAATTTAACATTTAATTCTGCCCTGTTTGAAGTTATAACGTGTTGTTTAAAATACGGGTTGTTACATTACCTGATTACTTGAGCACCAACAAACCTACTTATTCGATGCAAACATCAAAGTCTCACTTATATTTTGAAACTTTCTTGATCTTATTGGCGCGATCCAGGGTCCAAACGGTAATATGCAAATGCTTAGTGTTATAGATGCTTTAAAATGTACAATAGCAAACATGCGGCAGTATTTTACCTTATTACTTAATCACTAAGAAACCTGCTCATTCAATATAAAAAAATGAATATTCTACTAATATTTGAAAACTTTTTCGTCTTATTCATACAAATTTTACTCCCATAGTCTGAAACACCCCACCTTCGTTAGGGTCACTCTCAAATCGAATGCCCTAATTTTGGTGGAGGTTTATAAGTATAAGTCACGGATACACAAGACAGATATAAATACACAAATTTTTGAACAACGGAAAACAACAGCAATTTTTATTTCAACAAAATACGTGTTACACAAACCATGTCATAATTGTCTTACAATACTTCCAAAGACATTACATTTTCATAACTGTCTTAACTTCATTATTTAAAGAAGCATAAAAAAAACATAAGTAAATTGCATAAGTTCCATAATTGATGTCGAAAGCCATAGTCCAAAACGAAATAGATTCAAGCAATACATTCTTTCTCTTCAAGCTGGATGTAAAAACTAGTCAAGCTGCGGTATTCCCTCCCTGTGGACCTAGGGGGGGTTGAACGAAAGAAAAGAAAATGAAAGAAAAGTAGAGTCAGACATAAAGCCTGAGTAAGTCTAGGACTATTCAGTCTAGGAATAAAGAATTGGGCCTGATAAGTATAAACTGGAAATGGGAAAGCACCATAAACAAAGTTAAGTTGTCTAGAGACGAATACACTATCATACCCCATATTAATCTCTGCACCCCTATTAACTAGTTCCCAACAGGCACCCCATAATCAGGGTGAAGTGATCCATTTCAAATGATCGGCTCCTACTTGCATAGTTACATGTGTCTTACGGCCCCCGATGGTGTAGCTACCTATGCTGGTCCCACCATGGGGTGTATCAAGTCCCATGATGGCGGCCCGACACAGTTCTAGAATGCACAGGTATACTACTGGTGCCCAGTGCCTTATTATTCTACGCCGAAATGTGTGCACGCCCGCACCCCGTTAGAACCTACCCTGCTGCACCACCACCGTCGATTTGACATCTTACAGTCAGCCCAGTAATTGTGCCCCACCCTGCCTAGTTCATGGTATCCTGATACACCTTGTAGGGTTACTACTGAAAAGGGTCCCCCGCTACTAGGTTTTCTATTTCTAGCCAACATGCTAAGTAGGTTAAGTGTTCTGTATAAACCTAACCCCCAATCAGTCTGTATAGTTTAGCATGTTCCATTTTTGATTAAGTATTAATTCAATTTACTTAATCCTACCAATCCTGACTCAGCCTTAATTGTCTTATTAAAGCCTCGACCTCCCACATTAGACAGATATTGTTGTGGCTGCCTGTTGCAGGTTGGGTTCGGGCAGTCTTACGCCACAACTCAGTCTAACCTCGGGTCCTTATTGGGCCCCGTGTTTAACCACCCACATTGGATAGGTATTGTTGTGACTACTGGACAGCCGGGCGGTTCCGGGCAGGTTTACATCACAACTCATTCCAACCTCGGGTTAAACACATCGTATTTTCTAAATTTACATATTTTGTCTCTTTTCTTTTTATATGTAAATATTTGCGGCCCATTATTCAGATTCATCTTTATTGGGTAAAATTAATTTACACCACTTAATTATTTTTCAAGGTCGTTGGCATGTGTCAAACATGCTAACACCTATGTTTTATATTTTAACGCAAACGTCCTTACCCCCATTTTATACAATATAACATATGTTGGGTTTAACATTTAAACCCAACTTAGCTACATGAAAAAAAAGGAGGCTTAGAACATGGTGTTTATATATTCTAAGTAACATAAAAAGGGGAGTGTGAACGCATGAACTTGCAACATAGCGAACCAATTAACATAAATTTGGCACTTTTGAACTTGCATTGTAATAGCATATAATCATGGCATAAACATACCTAAACATGAATCATGGTTTTTAATCTATTCATGTAAACTTGCAAGTGGTATGTAAATCTAACTTAATTATGTGTCACATATATTACCCTATGATTTTGATAACAACATAGGCCTAAAACATGTTTTTCAATTAGGCATAACACCAAACATAGTTTAGTCATGTTCATAGAGTTAACAAAAGTTCACAAAGATGCTTACTTTTGTCTCTAATACAAAAGTATGGTTTTACACTTGAATCGTGATGCCAATTCCAACATAAATTCATATGAATCATAATACTCAAATGGATCCAATTACACTAAAAATGATCATAAAAATATACATCATGTTGGCATAATAGTGAACCATATACAGGCATGAATCCCAAATAAAATACCATAAACATATAGTCGTTAACTTTAAACATTAATCATATACTTGCAATTATCCAATAGGTGTTGTAATAGACTATAATAAACATGTAGTTGTTAACATGAATCACATAATTGCAAATATCCAATCGTTATACCACAACATCCCAAATCGATTAGAAACATAGCAACATACAATTATGAATTATTATCACCACAAATTAAGTACAATTCTATTTCTCATTTTACACAAATCAAAACACAATTATTCATTCACATCGGAATAGCACTCTACTTACAACGTATGATGAATCTTCAATTCAGGAATCTGAATTCTGAATTTGGAGATGCTATCCTTTGTCGTAGCGTTGTTTTGATTTAGTTGTCGATGCTTTAAGCTTTTGAATTGTCTCCTAATCGTCTCTCTATTTTGGCGGCTATTCCTAGTCTTTCCTCAGCAGCATGACGGTCTCATTCTTATTTTTGTTTGTATGAATTAGGTGGAGTCATAGGTCCTTTTTATAGAGTTTGTGAATTGATTAGGACCGTCGATGGAACTTGGATTAATATTAGCCATTCATTTGAAGGAGAGACCAATCAGGAGGTGACACCTAGCCCTAGTGACAAGGCAAGGCTCAAAAATTCGGCTAAGCACAGACCAGGCCAGCCAGAGGGGTTGGGTTTGACTTGGCTCAGGGGCCTGGTCGACTCCCCAGTCAACCCCCAGGTCGACTCTAAAGTCGACCTGCCTGGGGCAGGTCGACCCCCGGGTCGACTCCCAGGTCGACCCCCAGGTCGACCTGGCCTGGCAGGTCGACCCTAGGGTCGACCCCAAGGTCGATCTGGTGGGTTGGACGGGAACTTTTCCCGCCCACTCTGATTGGGCTGAAATTCAAATTTGTTTTCGAAATTTGAATTTTCTGAAACTTCATTGGGCCATAATTTGGACATACAGGCTCCGTTTTTCGAAAACTCGGACTCTATTTCGCGTATTTTTCAGAGACGAACGCAATGGCGTATCCCGTTTCCCTTAATACTTTGATTTGAAATTAAATATACTTTAATTTGTTAATTTCACTGTTATAGAATACTCGGGGTGTTACATTCTTCCCCACTTAAAAGAATTTCGTCCCCGAAATCTTCAAGTTTAGGAAGAATGTATATCCTAACATCCAAACATCCATCTACTCATCCATCAAACACGAGCATCCATTGTCCTTAAAAGACTTCTAATGCTTCATTATCATATGCGAAGTGTGTGTACATGTACTTATCTAATGTAAAATCAGTCGGTCTACTGATTCAGTTGACCTCCTTAATGCAAATTCTGTAAGTGTCATGAATCCATTATGTATGCAAATTCTCTAGTTCATGATTTTACATGAGTGCACAATCATTCACATATAAATGCAACATCCATATGACAATACATTAAACTTCAACCATATACAAATATAAATACATATATGCACATGAAACATGAAGTGACTGAGTCGATCTAAAACCTAAATTGTGTGTGTATATGCAACCACGAGCAACCACTAGCAATCACTTGCAACCACTTGCAACCATCATCCATATCATGTTTCAATTACATGTTTTCATCCAAAGAGTTTCTACCTAAAAGATAAGGTCGAGGAGATATACCTAAAAAGATAGATAAAAGCGCAACTTAAGGAAAAAGAAAGATCAAAGATGTACCCTCGAAAAGAAAAGGGTAGGCAGCGCGTATTCTAGCTTCAGTTTCCCAAGTTGCGTCTCCCTCGGCGTCGCTCCACTGAATTTTGACGAGCTTGACATTGCGGTTGCGTAGCTTTTTCACTTCCGTTCCTAATATGCGGGTTGGAACTTTCCTCACGGTTGCTTCGCATTCCACTTCAGCTTCTTTTAGGATATTTGGCTCTACCACTTCAGCAGATTCATGTAGACATTTTCGGAGGTGCGAAACATGAAAAACGTTGTGAACTCCGGCCAGCCTTTCGGTAACTCTAATCTATAGGCCATTTTCCCAATTTTCTCGATGATAGGAAATGGCCCTACGAATCTTGGTGCTAGCTTTCCTATGGTTCCAAAACGAACAACGTTCCTTAGCGGAGATACATTAAGAAAAACTCTGTCCCCAACCTCAAATTCAAGGTCGGTCCTCCTCTTGTCGGCGTAGGATTTTTGTCTGTCTTGGGCTACCTCCATTCTTCTCTGTATCAAGTCTACTTTTTCTGAAGTCTCTCGGATCATATTTGGTCCATGTATGAGCTTGTCAGTAGACTCCCACCAACAAGTGGGCGATCGACACGGTCTTCCATATAAAGCTTCAAAGGGCGTCATTCCGATGGTTGCTTGGTAGCTGTTGTTGTAGGCAAATTCCACCAAAGGAAGATGGTCTTCCCACGTCCCTCCGAAGTCAAGGATGCACAGTCTTAAAAGGTCCTCCAAAACTCTGTTCGCTCTTTCTGTCTGGCCGTCGGTCTGGGGATGATAGGCTGTGCTCAAGCATAACTGTGTGCCTACCGCTTCTTGCAGACTCCGCCAAAACTAACTTGTGAAGATACGGTCTCAGTCACTAACAATGCTTGAGGGTATTCCATGGAGTCGAACAATTTCCTTGAGGTAAAGAGATGCTAGGGATGAGGCAGTTCTTTTACTCTTGACAGGTAAAAAGTGGGCGCTTTCAGTAAGCCTATCCACTATTACCCAAATGCTAGTGTTGCCTCTTCTAGACCTAGGCAGCCCATCAATGAAGTCCACTGAGATGTTATCCCACTTCCACTGCGGAACCTATAGAGGATGGAGCAAACTGCCAGGTTTCTTCTGTTCTGCCTTAATCTTTTGGCAAACCATACACTTTGAAATGAATTCTGCCACGTCTTTCTTCATGCCGCTCCAAAAGAAAGTTCTCTTTATGTCCTTGTACATTTTATCTCCGCCTGGATGTATCGTCATCTTGGAGTGATGTGCTTCCTTGAGAACAGTCTTTACTAAATCCCTTATCTGTGGGACGCATAGTCTTCCGTCTCGCCTTAGCCAACCCTTATCGTCGATGGAGTATCTGTTGAGGTGACTTGAAGTCTCACCCCTAATTAGCCTATCAATCGTTTCCACAAGCTGAGGGTCTTCGCGTTGTGCTGTCTCTATTGAGTCCACTAAAGTCGGGCGTACTTCGAGAGATGCCAGCAAGCCCGACACAAAATCGAAGGAGGGCCTAAAGTCAAAGCTGCCTATAAACTCTAGGCTTTGTATTTCAACAAACAGCAGGCTTAGGGTCAGTTTCTTTTGGCTCAACGCGTCTGACACTACGTTGCCTTTGCCCAGAGTGTAGGAGATCTCGAAATCGTATGAGGAAAGAAACTCCATCCATCTCTGTTGCATCAAGTTAAGGTCCTTCTGCGAGAAAAGATATTTCAATGATTTATGGTCAGTGTAAAGTTCGAAATTCTCACCTAGGAGATAGTGTCGCCAAGACTTGAGTGCAAAGACGATGGCAGCTAACTCAAGATCGTGGGTCGGGTAGTTCTTTTCGTGCACTTTCAACTATCTTCCGCCATAAGCTACTACCCTTCCTTCTTGCATTAAGACAGCGCCCAGTCCTGTCCCACATGCATCTGTATAAACTGTGAACATCTTGCTTCCATTTGGCAACGTCAAAATTGGGGCTGTTGTAAGAGCCCTTTTTAGTCGTTGGAAAGCGAACTCACAATCCAAGTCCCAATTGAACACTAGATTCTTCTTGGTCAGCCTTGTGAGAAGAGCTGAGATTTTCGCAAAATCCCTTATGAATTTTCGGTAGAAACCTGCTAGTCCTAGAAAACTTTGGACCTCAGTCGCATTCCTTGGTGTCTTCCAATCCAGTACCGCTACTACCTTAGCAGGGTCCACAGCTAACCCTTCTTTGGATACTATGTGCCCAAGGAACCTCACTTCTTCTCTCCAAAAGTGGCATTTGGAGAATTTGGCTTTTAGCTGATGGACTCGCAGAGTTTCCATGATTGCCCTTAAGTGCTGAGCATGCTCTTCCTCATTATTTGAGAAGATCAAGATATCGTCTACGAAGACCACTACGAACTTATTGAGGAAATCTCTGAACACCCTACTCATTAGGTCCACGAAGTAAGCGGGTGCGTTTGTCAAGCCAAAAGGCATGACAAGCCATTCGAAGAAGCCGTCTGGGGTTCTGAATGCCGTTTTATCGATGCTATCTTCAGCCACCCTTAACTGATGAAAACCGGTCGCCAAATCGAGTTGGGAGAAAACAGACGCTCCTACAAGCTGATCAAACAGATCGAAAATTCTGGGGAGAGGGTGTCTATTCTTTTTCGTTAGCTTGTTGAGCTCCCTTTAGTCAGCACACAGACGGATTGAACCATCCGCCTTTGTGGCAAACACCACTGGAGCGCCCCATTCTGAAATACTCCTTCGAATGAACCCCTTCTCTAGATGCTCTTTAATCTGTTTACTGAGCTCCTTCCTTTCCCGTGGAGCCATGTGTCTAACAGGAAATGCAACGGGATTTGCATTATCTACAAGATATATGTGGAAGTCTATCTCCCGCTTTGGAGGTAAGCCCTTCACCTCTTCGAAGACATCCGGATATTCCCGGACCACTCTAACCGATTGCAAACTTTCAACAGAGGCATTTAGCGATTCAAGATAACTAAGAATTACCGCATACGAGGGATTACAAGTAATTTCCAGAGTGTTACCGAGTTGGGTCAGAAGCCTAACCACCCTTTTCTCACAATCCAGGATGACACCATTAATGGATAGCCAATCCGTGCCCAAAATCAAACCATATCCCGAGAAGCCCAAAACAAAGGCACTACATCTAAATCCTACGCTTAGAATAGAAATTTTCAATCCCACACAGATCATAGACAAATGAGCTAGGCCCCCAATTGGGTTTGAAACGATTAAGGGGTCCTCTGCCATACTAGTTTCTAGGTGCAGAGATTCTACTAAAGCAGACGAGATAAAGGAGTGTGATGCGCCAGAATCAAATAAAGTGCGAACTGGGTGATCATAAAGATCAAATACAATTTATACAGAAGTATTTATACCTCGCTGTTGCAGAGGTGGCGCTTCTAGCACATGAACCTGTGCCCTTGAGGTGGATCCAGCCCTCTGCCCCTGTCCTCGTTTCTTTGGGCAATCCTTAGCCATATGGCCTATCTCACCGCAAGAAAAGCACCCACCATTCATCTTGGCCTTCTTTTTCCGGCAATCTTTCACAAGTGCCCCACTTTGCCACAGAAATTACACTTCCTCTTCTCTTTGTTGTCTTTCCCGCCCTTCTTAAAGTTTGTCTTCTTAGGCTGTAAACCCTCTTTCTTCACTTGAGAGCTTTCTGCCTTTGTCTCCTTCTTGCCCTTATCCTCTTCGTTCAGCAATGCCATCTGGACCAACCTTTCATACGTAGCTCCCATGGGTATATGGGTCATGGCCAAACTGTGTAATGGCTCATTCAACCCCATGACAAAGCGGAGAGCCTTCTTGTGCGAGGTGTTGACTAGGACCAGTCCGAACCTAGCCAGCTGATCGAACTGATTAACATACTCTTTGACTGTCATATTCCCTTGCTTAAGAAATAAGAATTTTTCCAACTGAAGACTCCTTTCAGCATCTGAGAGAAATTTAGCCTCAAACCTTGCCCTAAAGTCCTCCCATGTTTCTACCGGCCGTTCTACATTGGTAACTTCCCACCAGTAGGAAGCCTCACCTTTAAGTAGCCATACTGCCAGTTGTACCTTCTGCCTACCTTCTACCTCAAAGATAACGAATAAGTCCTCGGCTTCCTTTAGCCAGTTCCTGGCTGCCACGAAGGACTCGGTTCCATGAAAGTCCTTCCCCCCATAGCTTTGAAATCTTCACATATCTTAGCAAAAGTATTACCACGCGGAGGAGGTGGAGGAGGAGGTGCTGCTGCAGCTGGATGATTTTATGCAGCTGGATGATTTCCTGGGGGAGGAGGAATAGTAAGACCTGGCTGATTGGCCCTTGCTTCTAAGAATCGCCTGAACCAACTAGGTGTTGGTACACCCTCAGGCAAGTTAAGTTCTTCAGACATGTTGAAACAAAAAGGATAGATTCAAAACGAAGGATAAAAGATAGTACCTATGGCTTTGGGGGACTATGCCTTTTAAAATATATTAACATTTCTTTAAAAATGCTTCTTTAAATTTTCTTTTGAAAATAATTTTTCAAAACTTTTTATCCTATCTGGTAAACCTATGCTCTGATACCAAGTGAAACACCCCACCTCCGTTAGGGTCACTCTCAAAGGGAATTCCCTAATTTTGGTGGAGGTTTATAAGTATAAGTCACAGATACACAAGACAGATATAAATACACATATTTTTGAACAGCGGAAAATAACAGCAATTTTTATTTCAACAAAATACGTGTTACACAAACCATGTCATAATTGTCTTACAATACTTCCAAAGACATTACATTTTCATAACTGTCTTGACTTCATTATTTAAAGAAGCATAAAAAAACATAAGTAAACTGCATAAGTCCCATAATTGTTGTCCAAAGCCATAGTCCAAAACGAAAGAGATCCAAGCAATACATTCTTTCTCTTCAAGCTGGATGTAAAAACTGGTCAAGCTGCGGTATTCCCTCCCTATGGACCTTGGGGGGGGGGGACGAAAGAAAAGAAAACGAAAGAAAAGTAGAGTCAGACATAAAGCCTGAGTAAGTCTAGGACTATTCAGTCTATGAATAAAGAATTGGGCATGATAAGTATAAACTGGAAATGGGAAAGCACCATAAACTAAGTTAAGTTGTCTAGAGACGAATACACTATCGTACCCCATATTAATCTCTGCACCCCTATTGACTAGTTCCCAACAGGCACCCCATAATCAGGGTGAAGTGATCCATTTCAAATGATCGACTCCTACTCGCATAGTTACATGTGTCTTACGGCTCCCGATGTTGTAGCTACCTATGATGGTCCCACTATGGGGTGTATCAAGTCCCATGATGGTGGCCCGACACAGTTCTAGAATGCACAGGTATACTACTGGTGCCCAATGCCTTATTTTCTGCGCCGGAATGTGTGCACGCCCGCACCCCGTTAGAACCTACACTGCTGCACCACCCCCGTCGATTTGACCTCTTATAGTCAGCCAAGTAATCATTCCCCACCCTGCCTAGTTCAGTGTATCCTGATACACCTTGTAGGGTTACTGCTGAAAAGGGTCCCGCACTACTAGGTTTTCTATTTCTAGCCAACATGCTAAGTTGGTTAAGTGTTCTGTATAAACCTAACCCCCAATCATTCTGTATAGTTTAGCATGTTCCATTTTTGATTAAGTATTTATTCAATTTACTTAATCCTACCAATCCTAACTCAGCCTTAATTGTCTTATTAAAGCCTCGACCGCTCACATTAGACAGATACTGTTGTGGCTGCCTGTTGCCTGTTGGGTCCGGGCAGTCTTACGCCACAACTCAGTCTAACCTCGGGTCCTTATTGGGCTCCGTGTTTAACCACCCACGTTGGATAGGTATTGTTGTGACTACTGGACAGCCGGGCGGTTCCGGGCAGGTTTACATCACAACTCAATCCAACCTCGGGTTAAACACATCGTATTTTCTAAATTTACATATTTTGTCTCTTTTCTTTTTATATGTAAATATTTGCGGTCCATTATTTAGATTCATCTTTATTGGGTAAAATTAATTTACACCACTTAATTATTTTTCAAGGTCGTTGGCATGCGTCAAACATGCCAACACCTATGTTTTATATTTTAACCCAAACTTCCTTACCGCCGTTTTATATGTTTGCTACAATATAACATATGTTGGGTTTAACATTTAAACCCAACTTAGCCACATGAAAAAAAGGAGGCTTAGAACATGGTGTTTATATAATTTAAGTAACATAAAAAGGGGAGTGTGAACGCATGAACTTGCAACATAGCGAACCAATTAACATAAATTTGGCACTTGTGAACTTGCATTGTAATAGCATATAATCATGGCATAAACATACCTAAACATGAATCATGGTTTTTAATCTATTCATGTAAACTTGCAAGTGGTATGTAAATCTAACTTAATTATGTGTCACATATATTACCCTATTATTTTGATAACAACATAGGCCTAAAACATGTTTTTCAATTAGGCATAACACCAAACATAGTTTAGTCATGTTCATAGAGTTAACACAAGTTCACAAAGATGCCTACTTTTGTCTCTAATACAAAAGTATGGTTTTACACTTGAATCATGATGCCAATTCCAACATAAATATCATATGAATCATAATACTCAAATGGATCCAATTACACAAAAAATGATCATAAAAATATACATCATGTTGGCATAATAGTGAACAATATACTGGCATGAATCCCAAATAAACTACCACAAACATATAGTCGTTAACTTTAAACATTAATCATATACTTGCAATTATCCAATAGGTGTTGTAATATACTATCATAAACATGTAGTTGTTAACATGACTCACATACTTGTAAATATCCAATCGTTATACCACAACATCCCAAATCGATTAGAAACATAGCAACATACAATTATGAATTATTATCACCACAAATTAAGTACAGTTCTATTTCTCATTTTACACAAATCAAAACACAATTATTCATTCACATCGGAATAGCACTCTACTTACAACGTATGACGAATCTTCAATTCAGGAATCTGAATTCTGAATTTGGAGATGCTATCCTTTGTCGTAGGCGTTGTTTTGATTTAGTTGTCGATGCTTTAAGCTTTTGAATTGTCTCCTAATCGTCTCTCTATTTTGACGGCTATTCCTAGTCTTTCCTCAGCATCATGACGGTCTCATTCTTATTTTTGTTTGTATGAATTAGGTGGAGTCTTAGGTCCTTTTTAAAGAGTTTGTGAATTGATTAGGACCGTCGATGGAACTTGGATTAATATTATCCATTCATTTGAAGGAGAGACCAATCAGGAGCTAATACCTAGCCCAAGTGACAAGGCAAGGCTCAAAAACTCGGCTAAGCACAGACCAGGCCAGCCAGGGGGGGCTGAGTTCGACCTGGCTCAGGGGCCAGGTCGACTCCCCAGTCGACCCCCAGGTCGACTCTAGAGTCGACCTGCCCCCACGTCGACCTGGCCTGGCAGTTCGACCCTAGGGTCGACCCCCAGGTCGACCTGGTGGGTTGGGCGGGAACTTTTCCCGCCTACTCTGATTGGGCTGAAATTCCAATCTGTTTTCGAAATTTGAATTTTCTGAAATTTCATCGGGCCATAATATGGACATACGGGCTCCGTTTTTCGCAAACTCGGACTCTATTTCGCATATTTTTCCGAGACGAACGCAATGGCGTATCCCGTTTCCCTTAGTACTTTGATTTGAAATTAATTATACTTTAATTTGTGAATTTCACTGTTATAGAATAATCGGGGTGTTACAAAGTCGAAACGTGTTTTTAAAAACACTATTATTTAATGATGAGTATTGTATGTATTTGAATGGTAGAGTTTCAAACATGCGGCATTGTTTTACCTGATTACTTGAGCACCAAGAAACCTACTTATTCGATGCAAACATCAAAGTTTCACCTATAATTTGAAACTTTCTTAATCTTGTTAGCGCGGAACCAGGGTGCAAACGGTAATATGCAAATGATGTGTGTTATAGATGCTTTAAAGTATAGAACAACAAATATGCGGTAGTGTTTTACCTGATTACTTAATCACTAAGCAACCAGCTCAGTCAATATGAAAATATGAATATTCTACTAATATTTGAAAAAAATTCCTTTAATTCACACAAATTCTACTCCCAAAGTCGAAACTTGTTTTTAAAACACTATTATTTAATGATGAGTATCATATGCATTTGAAATGGTAGAGTTTCAAACATGCGGCAGTGTTTTACCTGATTACTTAAACACCAAGAAACCTACTTATTCGATGCAAACATCATAGTTTCACTTATATTTTGAAACTTTCTTGATCTTATTGGCGCGGATTAATTGTCCAAACGGTAATATGCAAATCATGAGTGTTATATATGCTTTAAAATGTAGAATAGCAAACATGCGGTAGTGTTTTACCTGATTACTTAGTCATTAAGCAACCTGCTCAGTCAATATGAAAATATGAATATTCTACTAATATTTGAAAACTTTTTCGTCTTATTCACACAAATTCTACTCCCAAAGTCGAAACGTGTTTTTAAAAACACTATTATTTAATGATGAGTATTATATGTATTTGAAATGGTAGAGTTTCAAACATGCGGCAGTGTTTTACCTGATTACTCGAGCACCAAAAAACCTACTTATTCTATGCAAACATCAAAGTTTCACTTATATTTTTAAATTTCGTGATCTTATTGGCACGGCTCCAAGGTCCAAACGATAATATGCAAATGATGAGTGTTTTAGATGCTTTAAAATGTAGAATAGCAAACATGCGGCAGTGTTTTACCTGATTAGTTAGTCACTAAGCAAATTGCTCAGTCAATATGAAAATATGAATATTCTACTAATATTTGAAAACTTTTTCGTCATATTCACACAAATTCTACTCCCAAAGTCGAAACGTGTTTTTAAAAACACTATTACTTAGTGATGAGTATTATGTATATTTGAAATGGTAGAGTTTCAAACAAGTGGCGGTGTTTTACATGATTATTTGAGCACCAAGAAACCTACTTATTCTATGAAAACATCAAAGTTTCACTTATATTTTGAAACTTTCTTGACCTTATTGGAGTGGATCCTGGGTCCAAACGGTAATATGAAAATGATGAGTGTTATAGATGCTTTAAAATGTAGAATAGCAAACATGCGGCAGTGTTTTACCTGATTAGTTAGTCACTAAGAAACCTGCTCAGTCAATATGAAAATATGAATATTCTACTAATATTTGAAAACTTTTTCGTCTTATTCACACAAATTCTACTCCCAAAGTCGAAACGTGTCTTTAAAAACACTATTATTTAATAATGAGTATTATATGTATTTGAAATGCTAGATTTTCAAACATGTGGTAGTGTTTTACCTGATTACTTAAGCACCAAGAAACCTACTTATTCTATGCAAACATCAAAGTTTCGCCTATATTTTGAAATTTCTTGATCCTATTTGTAACGACCCGTATTCTACGCATCACAGGACCGTGGAATATTTTTTTCTTTCACATACGAAGTCGTATGGTCATGTTACTTTGGGAGACGACTATTGGGGTCATTTCCCGTGTTCATGATTTTTCCCGATTTTTAAACGACCATTTTACCCCTAGTTGGTACTGTTTTAGCCATAACTTTTTACTAGAAAGGAATTTTGACCTGATACCACTTCCATTGGCCCCGGATGGTCGTTTACAATTCCGTAGAGTGGTCACATTAGCCAAACGGACTCACCGTTTGGGAGATATGGCTAAAACAAGTTTCAGATGGTGAAAAACAGCTTAATTGGTCTTAACCGGTTGATTAGCAGCTAGGCCCAGAGGGGAATTTCGGGTTTAGAGGCATAGGAGGGCTGATTAGGGTTAGGAAATCACTTTCATTTCAGTTTTGAGCCGCCACAAACCTTCTTGAGACCTTAGTAATGGCTTCCATCCTCTAAAACCACTCCAAAACACATTTTTAGTGAAGGTTAAGCCTAAACTACATCAAAACAAGGTCAAATAGCAACAAAGCAAGGTTGGAGCTGCTCCTATACATAGGAATTCGACCCAAACAGAGAGTATTTCAGATTTGGTGTTTTATTTTATGGCAAAGGTGAGTGATTAGCATTGTTTTGACACTAATTACAGTTAATTAAGGGTAATTAGTTAAGATTAGCGAATCTATGCACTAATAAATTATGGAAAAATGTTTAGAAAATCTTAAATAATATTTTATGCCTCTGTTAGAAATTTGGTTCAATTTGATTAGGTTTTGTTAACCCTATGATTAGTTTTATTTAACCATGCTTAAGGGAAAAATGGGAATTTGGGCATCTTTGATCCATTTTGACATGTAAATTCATTGTTTTGGTTTTTGTGGTTAGTTTTCTATGTTGCTATGACTGCTTGGGATGGTTACCTTCGTTTGTGTGTAGACTACCGCGAGTTGAATAAAGTGACGAGGAAGAACAAGTATCCTCTACCGCAGATAGATGATTTGTTCGATCAGTTGAGAGGCGCGACAACATTTTCTCAGTTGGATCTCGCGACAGGTTTTCATCAGCTTAGAGTGGAAGCTGAGAGTATAGCTAAAACGGCATTTTGGACGCCGTCTGGATTTTATAAGTGGTTGGTCATGCCATTCGGGCTGACCAATGCCCCAGCGTATTTTGTGGATCTTATGAATAGGGTATTCAGAGATCAGTTGAATAAGTTTGTCCTTGTGTTCGTTGATGAAATTTTGGTCTATTCGAGGACAGAGGAAGAACACATGGAACATTTAAGAATAGTGATGGATGTGTTGAGAAAACACCAATTGAAAGCAAAGTTCTCTAAGTGTCACTTCTGGAGGAGGGAAGTGAGGTTCTTGGGCCATGTTGTATCAGAGAATGGGATTGCCGTGGACCCGGCAAAGGTGGCTACGGTACAGGATTGGCCTGCGCCCAAGAATGCAACAGATGTAAGAAGTTTCTTGGGGTTATCGGGATATTATCGTAAGTTTATCCAAGGTTTCTCCAGGATAGCAACACCATTGACCCAGTTCACCAAGAAGAATCAAACTTTTGTCTGGGATGAAAGGTGCGAGAATGCATTCAAGAGTCTAAAGGACAAGTTGACAAGCGCTCCGGTGTTAGTCATTCCTAAGGGGAATGAAGAGATGACGGTATACACGTACGCCTGTGGTACCGAACTGGGTGCTGTATTGATGCAAGGCGGTAGGGTTGTAGCTTATGCAAGTCGGCAATTGAAACCGCACGAGAAAAGATACCCTACCCATGATTTGAAATTGGCAGCGATCGTGTTCGCGTTGAAGATGTGGAGACACTATCTCTTGGGAGAAAGATTTGAGTTGTTTACAGATCATAAGTCGTTGAAGTATCTCTTATCTTAGAAAGATCTGAATCTCCGTCAGCAAAGATGGTTAGAATTCTTGGCTTCCTATGATTTTGACATCGCATATACACCGGGAAAGGGCAATGCGGTGGCTGATGCATTAAGTAGGAGACATGCCAGCTTAGGGGCTATGTTTCTAGAATGGAAGCAACTGGAGTACATCGCTGGGTATGATTTCAGACCAAAGTGCGAATTGAATCCAGAAATGTTAGCAAGTTTGACGATCAAGCCCACTTTGATTGAGCGAATCGGCTCTAGTCAGAGGGACGATCCTAACCTATTGGAAATCATCTCCAAGTTAGAGATGGGTATCGATGAGAAGGTGAACAAGTATGGGCTTGATCGAGAAGGATGACTTAGAAAGAATGGAAAGCTTGTTGTACCCAATGTCAATGGATTGAGAGATGAAGTGCTTAGAGAATGTCATCACTCAAAACTGACTATACACCCCGGTGGTAATAAGATGTATAGAGACATGACACAGACTTACTACTGGGAAGGGATGAAAAGAGACATTGGGAAGTTTATATACAAATGCATGAATTGCCAGCTAGTTGAAGCCGAGCAAAAGAAGCCTAGTGGGATGTTGCAACCATTAGAAATTCCCGAATGGAAATGGGAGCAAGTCTCGATGGATTTCATCGATGGTTTACCAAGGACTAGATCGGGACATGATAGCATTTGGGTAATTGTGGATCGATTGACTAAAAGTGCAAGATTTATACCAGTCAAATCGGCCAGAACGGCAGCTAACTTAGCAGAATTGTATATGAAGTGGGTAGTGAGATTTCATGGAGTACCTAAAAGCATTGTGAGTGACCGAGACCCGTTGTTCACTAGTGGGTTTTGGAAGAGCTTACAAGAGGCTCTAGGGTCAGAGTTACATCTCAGTACCGCATATAATCCTCAGACCGACGGTCAGACGGAGAGGGTGAATTGTATTTTGGAAGATCTCTTGAGAGCTTGTATATTGGATTTTGGTGGATCATGGGATGACCATTTGCATCTAGTAAAGTTTGCATATAATAATAGCTACCAATCCAGTATCGGTATGGCTCCGTTTGAAGCTTTGTGCGGAAGACCATGCAACTCACCATCATGATGGATAGAGACTGGCGAGAAGTTTATGCTTGGACCAGATGTGTTGAGGGAAACTTCCGATAAAATCAAGATCATTCGACAACGAATGAAAGCTGCCCAAGATAGGCAGAAGAGTTATGCTGATAAGAGGAGAAGAGACTTAAAATTCTCAGTTGGCGACTTGGTGTTTGTCAAGATTTCTCCATTAAAGAGCGTAATACGATTTAGCAGGACAGGCAAGTTGGCACCAAGATTTTTTGGCCCATTCCCTGTTCTTGAACTAGTCGGGAATTTGGCCTATAGAGTTGGCTTACCAGAGAAGATGGCGGGAGTTCACAACGTATTTCATGTTTCCCAACTAAGGAAGTTCATTCACGACTCAGATAGGACTATTTCACCTGATCAGTTGGAGGACTTCGATGTAGAACCCGAGGCGGTTGGGAACCGCAAGCCGGCCCGTATTGTCGAACACGACATGAAACAACTTCGAAGGAAGGCGGTGAAGCTAGTCAAGGTTCAGTGGGGCGAGGACGAGAATGATTGTACTTGGGAGACAGAGCAGAACATTAGGAAGACTTATCCAGAACTCTTTGCCTGGTAAGATTTTGACTTCGATTTAGTTTTCCACATGCTAGGATAGGCTTGTTTACTTGTTTTGCATGTTTGATTGTTGTATGTGACTGTTAGGCATGCGGGATCTTTTGTATGTTTTGGGTTAAGGAATTTCGGGGACGAAATTTCTTAAGTGGGGGAGAGTGTAGCAACCCGTATTCTACGCATCATAGGACCCTAGAATATTTATTTCTTTCACATACGAAGTCGTATGGTCATGTAACTTTGGGAGACGACTATTGGGGTCATTTTCCATGTTCATGATTTTTCCCGATTTTTAAACGACCATTTTACACCTAGTTGGTACTGTTTTAGCCATAACTTTTGACTGGAAAGGAATTTTGACCTGAAACCACTTCCGTTGGCCCCGGATGATGGTTTACAATTCCGTAGAGTGGTCACATTAGCCAAACGGACTCACCGTTTGGGAGATATGGCTGAAACAAGTTTCAGATGGTGAAAAACAGCTTAATTGGGCTTAACCGGGTGATTAGCAGCTAGGCCCAGAGGGGAATTTCGGGTTTAGAGGCATAGGAGGGCTGATTAGGGTTAGGAAATCACTTTCATTTCAGTTTTGAGCCGCCAAAAACCTTCTTGAGACCTTAGTAATGGCTTCCATCCTCTAAAACCACTCCAAAACACAAATTTTAGTGAAGGTTAAGCCTAAACTACATCAAAACAAGGTCAAATGGCAACAAAGCAAGGTTGGAGCTGCTACTATACATAGAAATTCGACCCAAACAGAGAGTATTTCAGATTTGTTGTTTTATTTTGTGGCAAAGGTGAGTGATTAGCATCGTTTTGACACTAATTACAGTTAATTAAGGGTAATTAGTGAAGATTAGCGAATCTATGCACTAATAAATTCTGGAAAAATGTTTAGAAATTCTTAAATAATATTTTATGCCTCTGTTAGAAATTTGGTTCGACTTGATTAGGTTTTGTTAAACCTATGATTAGTTTTATTTAACCATGCTTAAGGGAAAAATGGGATTTTGGGCATCTTTGATCCATTTTGACATGTAAATTCATTGTTTTGGTGTTTGTGGTTAGTTTGCTATGTTGCTATGACTGTTTGGGATGATTTTTGATTGATTAGTATAGTTAGATTTGTCGAAAACGTCGTCGAATGGCGTAAACAAGTTGCTGGAAAAAGTTGCAGAAAGTTGTGCAGGGTTTCGGATCGGATCAGATATGGGCTCAAATCAGATAGGAGACCTGGGCAAGGAACCCGACCCGAACTGGAACCTGGCGCAAAAGAAATTTGGCAAGAAGGAAGGCCACTGCTTAAAGTTGGAGTTGGATGGAGGATCGGATCGGAACTATGGAGCAGGATCGGATCGGAGTTGGCTAGGGAGCGGATCAGATCGGGGTAGGCTGGGGAGCGGGTCGGATCGGAGCAAGCAAGCGAGTGGGATCAGATCTGGCAAATGGGGAAGGACAAGATCGGATCTGGGGACTTAGAAGGGAGCAACCACCGAACCAAGCAGAGGAAAGGCACTACACTTCCGAACCGAACCGAGCTAGATGAGGAGCACCGAACCAAACCGTACGTGGGCTATTACTACTACGCGATGACTCTTCTGAAGACCAACTCCAATTCAATCAAAACACGAGATGCAAAGGAAGTCCAAATGAGGGGCTTTGACTCAGGATCCAGTTGGGAACCAATGAGTGGGCTTCATGATTGGGCTTTGCTGCGGGACGAGTGCCAAGGGGCAGTCGATGTTTATAACTCTGGATCACTATGTATGGGAAGTATGTGAACGGATTCAGGGCTGAAATGGCCTAGGTACGACTAAAGGGCTATAAACCAATGAAGTGGGGCCATTTGTAAAGATTTGGTCATGACTCCATGTGGTAAGCTTGGTAGTAGCAGTAGTTGTACAAGTCTAAATCCATCACTACTTCGATGGGTCTAGTGATTGACAGTAGTGGACATCGTATGCTTTACGCACTGAGTGAGAGATGTGAGGATGGTTGCTATGGATGATTTGTTTGCTACCATTATGACATGCACACCCCACCCCCGTACTCTTACACTATTTATTATGGCACCTTAGAGTGTTGTACGGTATGTGTTACTAACTCTTTGGTTGCAGGTCCAGGTTCAGGTATGGTTTAGTATACCTGTTATTATTCTGTTTAGATGCTTATCGCTCATACCAGGCTTTATGTCTGACCTAGAGTTTTATGTCTCCTCTTATTACTCTGGGTGCTCACACGAGCAGACTAGAGACAGGTTAGCTGGTGATGCACGGGTAGATGATCCGAAGACGAGCAGGAGGCTTCCACGTAATACATATATAGTATTCTCCATGTGGTGTTGAAGATCACTGCTTGGGCATTAGTGGTGCATCTTCTATTTTAGCTTTCTTTTGTTTAGAGACAGTAAATTTGGAAAGTTGTAATAAGATGTATTTGGATTTCCGCTGCTCTGATGTTGATGTTGGTTTTAGTTGTCAGCTTATACATTGTCTCACATGTTTTATGTCAAGTATGTTATCATTATTATATTTTCATCCATGCGCTGTGAGACATTCTACAGGTTCTTGATTAGTTCATTCCCTTCTTTCCTTTCTCCTGACGACCGTCCCGTGCTAGTTGGGCATGTGTACAGCGCACTTTCAGAGGAAATGCAGGCTGGTGCGGGGCGGGCCGTCACACTTGGTATCAGAGCTCTAGGTTGCGTAGTTAACCTAGGGAAGTTATCAAGGAGAGATAATATACGTATACGAGAGAGGGTATTTGTGATTATTTTGGTTTCCAAAAACTATATATATATATATATATATATATATATATATACTATTAGTAGTATAAGAATGAAGTCGTGCTGCACTAGCACCACTATGGAGTCGTTAATCGTTTCCTTTTTCAGATTGACGATGAGCTGATATGTTAGAGGTACCGGTAGAGGGGCCAATAATGGGAATGCTGCTGACATGAGGGCGATGTTTATTGACCTCATGAGAGAGATGCTTAGAGATGTACAGAGGGCAGCTCCCAATGATGAAAATGGTGGTGGTCCAATAGTGCAGGCGCCGAGGGTCGACTTCGCCAAGCTAAATAAGGATTATACTAGCCTTGGTGGGAAGCCGTTTCACGGAATGGAGTCGGCCACGGATTTTCAAGATTGGTTGGATAGTTGCGAACGTATCTTCGAGGATTTGGGTATCGAGGATGCGATGAAGAGAAAGCTAGCGTCCCGTCAGCTGCAAGGGCGGGCAATGAATTGGTGGAATGCTATAAAGGCAACTACTCCAGAAGATCAGATTACTTTGGAGTAGTTTAAGGCTCTCTTTAGCGAGAAGTTCATTCCAGCTGCTCAGAAGTCAGTGCTGTTTAAGAAATTCTTGGAGCTCAAGCAGAATGGCAGAGCTGTCTCGGAGTATATTGCTGAATTCGACACTCTGTCGAAGTATAGGTTATCTCTTATTGATACTGCCGAAAAGAAGAATGAGAAATTCATAACTGGTTTGGACCAGTACTTGGGGGAAAGGCTTATTAACCACATCGATGAGACGTTTGAATCGATTGTGGGGAAAGAATTGAGGTCAGAAATTCTCTACCCTAAGCCGAAGACTGAGGTTGCATCCACAGATGAGCCAAAGCCACAAGCAAGTGGTGGAGGCAAGGGTGGTTCCCTGAATAAGAGAAAGCAGAATCAGACTAAGGATGGCCAGAAGAAAAAGAATAAGCAAGATGTTGAGTGCTTCAGCTGTGGTAAGAAGGGTCATTATGCTAGTAATTGTCGGGCCAAGCCAGCGGATAGGAAGTGCTTCAATTGTGGCCAAATGGGACATCACAAGGACAAGTGTCTGCAACCCCCTAAAGAAAAGCAAATGGTGAAAGCCTACACCCTTAATGCTATTCCTTCTTCGTCGAATGCCCCAACTGCGGCGGAGAAGGGAAAGAATGTCGTCATTCAAGGTATGCTTTCTGTTTACGATGTTCCTGTTAGAGTTTTGTTTGATACCAGAGCTTCCAGTTCTTTCATATCTAGTGACCTGGTAGATAGGTTGGGATTGGAGCCCGAGATTGTCGATAGACCTTTAGTAGTGACGAACCCGATTGGTGGTTCGACTAGCCTTAGCATGATTTGCCGTAATGTGGTCTTATCGAGTCATGGATGCATGTTTGTTTGTGATTGCTTTGTTTTGGGCTTTACTAGGTTTGGCATTATTTTGGGAGTAGATTGGCTCCGAAGATACGGGGTGGTGGTAGACTGTGAGGGATTTTTGGTGACAGCTAGAGCGGATGATGAACGGAGGATAGTGTTTGGTGGTCTACCCAGTAAGGGGGTATTGGCTAGTTTTCTAAACTCCCTCGACATTCCGCATAGTGAGTTGTCAGGTTTGCCCGTGGTTGGCCAGTATCCGGATGTTTTCGAAGAAGTGACCGGACTTCCACCACACCGAGAGATTGAGTTCAGTATTGATTTGGTAAAAGATGCCAGGCCTATAGTAATGCCACTTCGTCGTATGGCACCAAGGGAGCAGCGAGAGCTCGAGGTGCAAGTCAGCAATCTTTTGAAGAAGGGATTTATCAGAAGGAGTGTTTCTGAATGGGGAGCACCAGTTGTGTTTGCTACCAAGGCGGATGGTTCCCTTCGTTTGTGTGTAGACTACCGCGAGTTGAATAAAGTGACGAGGAAGAACAAGTATCCTCTACCGCGGATAGATGATTTGTTCGATCAGTTGAGTGGCGCGAGAGTATTTTCTCAGTTGGATCTCGCGACAGGTTTTCATCAGCTTAGAGTGGAAGCTGAGAGTATAGCTAAAACGGCATTTCGGACGCCGTCTGAATTTTATGAGTGATTGGTCATGCCATTCGGGCTGACCAATGCCCCAGCATATTTTGTGGATCTTGTGAATAGGGTATTCAGAGATCAGTTGAATAAGTTTGTTCTTGTGTTCGTTGATGATATTTTGGTCTATTCGAGGACAGAGGAAGAACAAAAGGAACATTTAAGAATAGTGATGGAGGTGTAGAGAAAACACCAATTGAAAGCAAAGTTCTCTAAGTGTCACTTATGGAGGAGGGAAGTGAGGTTCTTGGACCATGTTATATCAGAGAATGGGATTGCCGTGGATCCGACAAAGGTGGCTACGTTACAGGATTGGCCTACGCCCAAGAATGCAACAGATGTAAGAAGTTTCTTGGAGTTAGCGGGATATTATCGTAAGTTTATCCAAGGATTCTCCAGGATAGCAGCACCATTGACCCAGTTGACCAAGAAGAATCAAGCTTTTGTCTGGGATGAAAAGTGCGAGAATGCATTCAAGAGTCTAAAGCACAAGTTGACAAGCGCTCTGGTGTTAGTCATTCCTAAGGGGAATGAAGAGATGACGGTATACACGGACGCCTGTGGTACTGAACTGGGTGCTGTATTGATGCAAGGCGGTAGGGTTGTAGCTTATGCAAGTCGGCAATTGAAACCGCACGAGAAAAGATACCCTACCCATGATTTGGAATTGGCAGTGATCGTGTTCGCGTTGAAGATGTGGGGACACTATCTCTTGGGAGAAAGATTTGAGTTGTTTACAGATCATAAGTCGTTGAAGTATCTCTTCTCTCAGAAAGATCTGAATCTCCGTCAGCAAAGATGGTTAGAATTCTTGGCTTCCTATGATTTTGACATCGCATATACATCGGGAAAGGGCAATGCGGTGGCTGATGCATTAAGTTGGAGACATGCCAGCTTAGGGGCTATGTTTCTAGAATGGAAGCAACGGAGTACATCGCTGGGTATGATTTCAGACCAAAGTGCGAATTGAATCCAGAAATGTTAGCAAGTTTGACGATCAGACCCGCTTTGAATGAGCGAATTGTCTCTAGTCAGAGGACGATCCTAACCTATTGGAAATCATCTCCAAGTTAGAGATGGGTATCGATGAGGAGGTGAACAAGTATGGGCTTGATCGAGAAGAATGGCGTAGAAAGAATGGAAAGCTTGTTGTACCCAATGTCAATGGATTGAGAGATGAAGTGCTTAGAGAATGTCATCACTCAAAACTGACTATACACCCCGGTGGTAATAAGATGTATAGAGACATGAGACAGACTTACTACTGGGAAGGGATGAAAAGAGACATTGGGAAGTTTATATCCAAATGCATGAATTGCCAGCGAGTTAAAGCCGAGCAAAAGAAGCCTAATGGGATGTTGCAACCATTAGAAATTCCCGAATGGAAATGGGAGCAAGTCTCGATGGATTTCATCGATGGTTTACCAAGGACTAGATCGGGACATGATAGCATTTGGGTAATTGTGGATCGATTGACTAAAAGTGCAAGATTTATACCAGTCAAATCGGCCAGAACGGCAGCTAAGTTAGAAGAATTGTATATGAAGTGGGTAGTGAGATTTCATGGAGTACCTAAAAGCATTGTGAGTGACCGAGACCCGTTGTTCACTAGTGGGTTTTGGAAGAGCTTACAAGAGGCTCTAGGGTCAGAGTTACATCTCAGTACTGCATATCATCCTCAGACCGACGGTCAGACGGAGAGGGTGAATCTTATTTTGGAAGATCTCTTGAGAGCATGTATATTGGATTTTGGTGGATCATGGGATGACCATTTGTATCTAGTAGAGTTTGCATATAATAATAGCTACCAATCCAGTATCGGTATGGCTCTGTTTGAAGCTTTGTACGGAAGACCATGCAACTCACCATCATGTTGGATAGAGACTGGTGAGAAGTTTATGCTTGGACCAGATGTGGTGAGGGAAACTTCAGATAAAATCAAGATCATTCGACAACGAATGAAAGCTGCCCAAGATAGGCAGAAGAGTTATGCTGATAAGAGGAGAAGAGACTTAAAATTCTCAGTTGGCGACTTGGTGTTTGTCAAGATTTCTCTGTTAAAGAGCGTAATACGATTTAGCAGGAGAGGCAAGTTGGCACCAAGATTTGTTGGACCATTCCCTGTTCTTGAACTAGTCGGGAATTTGGCATATAGAGTTGGCTTACCAGAGAAGATGGCGGGAGTTCACAACGTATTTCATGTTTCCCAACTAAGGAAGTTCGTTCACGACTCAGATAGGACTATTTCACCTAATCAGTTGGAGGACTTCGATGTAGAACCCGAGGCGGTTGGGAACCGCAAGCCGGCCCGTATTGTCGAACACGACATGAAGCAACTTCGAAGGAAGGCGGTGAAGCTAGTCAAGGTTCAGTGGGGCGAGGACGAGAATGATTGTACTTGGGAGACAGAGGAGAACATTAGGAAGACTTATCCAGAACTCTTTGCCTGGTAAGATTTTGACTTCGATTTAGTTTTTTGCATGCTAGGATAGGCTTGTTTGCTTGTTTTGCATGTTTGATTGTTGTATGTGACTGTTAGGCATGCAGGATCTTTTGTATGTTTTGGGTTAAGGAATTTCGGGGGCGAAATTTCTTAAGGGGGGGGGGGGGGGAGGGGGTGGAGAGTGTAACGACCCGTATTCTACGCATCATAGGACCCTAGAATATTTATTTCTTTCACATACGAAGTCGTATGGTCATGTAACTTTGGGAGACGACTATTGGGGTCATTTCCCATGTTCATGATTTTTCCCGATTTTTAAACGACCATTTTACCCCTAATTGGTACTGTTTTAGCCATAACTTTTGACAGGAAAGGAATTTTGACCTGAAACCACTTCCATTGGCCCCGGATGATGGTTTACAATTCCGTAGAGTGGTCACATTAGCCAAACGGACTCACCGTTTGGGAGATATGGCTGAAACAAGTTTCAGATGGTGAAAAACAGCTTAATTGGGCTTAACCGGGTGAATAGCAGCTAGGCCCAGAGGGGAATTTCGGGTTTAGAGGCAGAGGAGGGCTGATTAGGGTTAGGAAATCACTTTCATTTCAGTTTTGAGCCGCCACAAACCTCCTTGAGACCTTAGTAATGGTTTCCATCCTCTAAAACCACTCCAAAACACATTTTTAGTGAAGGTTAAGCCTAAACTACATCAAAACAAGGTCAAATAGCAACAAAGCAAGGTTTGAACTGCTGCTATACATAGGAATTCGACCCAAATAGAGAGTATTTCAGATTTAATGTTTTATTTTGTGGCAAAGGTGAGTGATTAGCACCGTTTTGACACTAATTACATTTAATTAAGGGTAATTAGTGAAGATTAGCGAATCTATGCACTAATAAATTCTGGAAAAATGTTTAGAAATTCTTAAATAATATTTTATGCCTCTGTTAGAAATTTGGTTCGATTTGATTAGGTTTTGCTAACCATATGATTAGTTTTATTTAACCGTGCTTAAGGGGAAAATTGGATTTTTGGCATCTTTGATCCATTTTGACATGTAAATTCATTGTTTTGGTGTTTGTGGTTAGTTTGTTATGTTGCTATGACTGTTTGGGATGATTTGTGATTGATTAGTATAGTTAGATTTGTCGAAAACGTCGTCGAATGGCGTAAACAAGTTGTTGGAAAAAGTTGCAGAAAGTTGTGCAGGGTTTCGGATCGGATCGGATATGGGCTCGGATCGGATAGGAGACCTGGGCAAGGAACCCGACCCGAACTAGAACCCGGCGCAAAATAAATTTGGCAAGAAGGAAGGCCACTGCTTAAAGTTGGAGTTGGATGGAGGATCGGATCGGAACTATGGAGCAGGATCGGATCGGAGTTGGCTACGTAGCGGATCGGATCGTGGTAGGCTGGGGAGCGGGTCGAATCGGAGCAAGCAAGCAAGTGGGATCAGATCGGGCAAATGGAGAAGGACAGGATCAGATATGGGGACTTAGAAGGGAGCAACCACCGAACCAAGCAGAGGATAGGCACTACACTTCCGAACCGAACCGAGCTAAACGAGGAGCACCGAACCAAACCGTACGTGGGCTATTAATACTACGCGATGACTCTTCTGAAGACCAACTCCAATTCAATCAAAACCCGAGATGCAAAGGAAGTCCAAATGAGGGGCTTTGACTCAGGATCCAGTTGGGAACCAATGAGTGGGCTTCATGATTGGGCTTTGCTGCGGGACGTGTGCCAAGGGGCAGTCGATGTTTATAACTCTGGATCACTATGTATGGGAAGTATGTGAACGGATTCAGGGCTGAAATGGGCTAGGTACGACTAAAGGGCTATAAACCAATGAAGTGGGGTCATTTGTAAAGATTTGGTCATGACTCCATGTGGTAAGCTTAGTAGTAGCAGTAGTTGTACAAGTCGAACTCCATCACTACTTTGATGGGTCTAGTGATTGACAGTAGTGGACATCGTATGCTTTACGCACTGAGTGAGAGATGTGAGGATGGTTGCTATGGATGATTTGTTTGCTACCATTATGACATGCACACCCTACCCCCGTACTCTTACACTATTTATTATGGCACCTTAGAGTGTTGTACGGTATGTGGTACTAACTCTTTGGTTGCAGGTCCAGGTTCTGGTATGGTTTAGTATACCTGTTATTATTCTGTTTACATGCTTATCGCTCATACCATGCTTTATGTCTGACCCAGAGTTTTATGTCTCCTCTTGTTACTCTGGTTGCTCGCACGAGCAGACTAGAGACAGGTTAGCTGGTGATGCACCGGTAGATGATCTGGAGACGAGTAGGAGGCTTCCACGTAATACATATATAGTATTCTCCCTGTGGTGTTGAAGATCACTGCTTAAGCATTAGTGGTGCATCTTCTATTTTAGTTTTCTTTTGTTTAGAGACAGTAAATTTGGAAAGTTGTAATAAGCTGTATTTGGATTTCCGCTGCTCTGATGTTGATGTTGGTTTTAGTTATCAGCTTATACACTCTCTCACCTGTTTTATGTCAAGTATGTTATCATTATTATATTTTCATCCATGCGCTGTGAGACATTCTACAAGTTCTTGATTAGTTCGTTCCCTTCTTTCCTTTCTCCTGACGACCGTCCCGTGCTAGTTGGGCATGTGTACAGCGCACTTTCGGAGGAAATGCAGGCTGGTGCGGGGCGGGCCGTCACACTATTGGCACGGATCTAGGGTCCAAATGGTAATATGCAAATAACGAGTGTTATAGATGCTTTAAATTGTAGAATAACAAACATGCGGCAGTGTTTTACCTGATTACTTAGTCACTAAGCAACCTGCTCAGTCAATATGAAAATATGAATATTTTACTAATATTTGAAAACTTTTTCGTCTTATTCACACAAATTCAACTTCCAAAGTCAAAACGTGTTTTTAAAAACACTAATATTTAATGATGAGTAATATATGTATTCGAAATGGTAGAGTTTCAAACATGCGACCGTGTTTTACCTGATTACTTGAGCACCAACAAACCTACTTATTCGATGCAAACATCAAAGTTTCACTTATATTTTGAAACTTTCTTGATCTTATTGGCGCGATCCAGGGTCCAAACGGTAATATGCAAATGATGAGTGTTATAGATGCTTTAAAATGTAGAATAGCAAACATGCGGCAGTATTTTACCTGATTACTTAGTCACTAAGCAACTTGCTCAGTCAATATAAAAATATGAATATTCTACTAATATTTGAAAACTTTTTCGTCTTATTCATACAAATTTTACTCCCAAAGTCGAAACGTGTTTTTAAAAACACTATTATTTAATGATGAGTATTGTATGTATTTGAATGGTAGAGTTTCAAACATGCGGCATTGTTTTACCTGATTACTTGAGCACCAAGAAACCTACTTATTCGATGCAAACATCAAAGTTTCACTTATATTTTGAAACTTTCTTAATCTTATTGGAGCGGAACCAGGGTGCAAACGGTAATATGCAAATGATGAGTGTTATAGATGCTTTAAAGTATAGAACAACAAATATGCGGCAGTGTTTTACCTGATTACTTAGTCACTAAGCAACCAGCTCAGTCAATATGAAAATATGAATATTCTACTAATATTTGAAACAAAATTCGTCTTATTCACAAAAATTCTACTCCCAAAGTAGAAACACGTTTTTAAAACACTATTATTTAATGATGAGTATTATATGCATTTGAAATGGTAGAGTTTCAAACATGCGGCAGTGTTTTACTTGATTACTTAGACACCAAGAAAACTACTTATTCGATGCAAACATCAAAGTTTCACGTATATTTTGAAACTTTCTTGATCTTATTGGCGCGGATTCAAGGTCCAAACGGTAATATGCAAATCATGAGTGTTATATACGCTTTAAAATGTTGAATAACAAACATGCGGCAGTGTTTTACCTAATTACATAGTTAATAAGCAACCTGCTCAGTCAATACGAATATTCTACTAATATTTGAAAACTTTTTCGTCTTATTCACACAAATTCTACTCCCAAAGTCGAAACGTGTTTTTAAAAACACTATTATTTAATGATGAGTATTATATGTATCTGAAATGGTAGATTTTCAAACATGTGGCAGTGTTTTACCTAATTACTTGAGCACCAAGAAACCTACTTATTCTATGCAAACATCAAAGTTTCACTTATATTTTGAAATTTCTTGACCTTTTTGGCGCGAATCCAGGGTCCAAATGGTAATATACAAATGATGAGTGTTATAGATGCTTTAAAATGTAGAATAGAGGACACACGACAGTGTTTTACCTGATTACTTAGTCACTAAGCAACCTGCTCAGTCAACATGAAAATATGAATATTCTACTAATATTTGAAAACTTTTTCGTCTTATTCACACAAATTCTACTCCCAAAGTCAAAACGTTTTTTTAAAACGCTATTATTTAATGATGAGTATTATATGTATTTGAAATGGTAGAGTTTCAAACATGCGGCAGTGTTTTACCTGATTACTTGAGCACCTAGAAATCTACTTATTCTATGCAAACATCAAAGTTTCACTTATATTTTGAAACTTTCTTGATCTTATTGGCGTGGATTCAGGGTCCAAACGGTAATATGCAAGTGATGAGTGTTATATATGCTTTAAAATGTAGAATAGCAAACATGCGACAATGTTTTACCTGATTACTTAGTCACTAAGCAACCTGCTCAGTCAATATGAAAATATGAATATTCTACTAATATTTGAAAACTTTTTCGTCTTATTCACGCAAATTCTACTACCAATGTCGAAACATGTTTTTAAAAATACTATTATTTAATGATGAGTATTATATGTATTTGAAATGGTAGAGTTTCAAACATGCGGCGGTGTTTTACCTGATTACTTGGGCACTAAGAAACCTACTTATTCTATGCAAACATCAAAGTTTCACTTATATTTTGAAACTTTCTTGATCTTATTGGCGCGAATCCAGTGTCCAAACGGTAATATGCAAATGATGAGTGTTATAGATGCTTTAAAATGTAGAATAGCAAACATGCGGCAGTGTTTTACCTGATTAGTTAGTCACTAAGAAACCTGCTCAGTCAATATGAAAATATGAATATTCTACTCATATTTGAAAACTTTTTCATCTTATTCACGCAAATTCTACTCCCAAAGTCGAAACACGTTTTTAAAAACACTATTATTTAATGATGAGTATTATATGTATTTGAAATGGTAGAGTTTAAAACATGCGGCGGTGTTTTACCTGAATACTTGGGCACCAAGAAACCTACTTATTCTATGAAAACATCAAAGTTTCACTTATATTTTGAAACTTTCTTGATCTTATTGGCGCGAATCCAGGGTCCAAACGGTAATATGCAAATGATGAGTATTATAGATGCTTTAAAATGTAGAATAGCAAACATGCGGCAGTGTTTTACCTGATTACTTAGTCACTAAGCAACCTGCTCAGTCAATATGAAAATATGAATATTCTACTAAAATTTGAAAACTTTTTCGTCTTATTCACACAAACTTTACTCCCAAAGTCGAAACGTGTTTTTAAAAATACTATTATTTAATGATGAGTATTATATGTATTTGAAATTGTAGAGTTTCAAACATGCAGCATTGTTTTACCTGATTACTTGAGTACCAAGAAACCTACTTATTCGATGCAAACATCAAAGTTTCACTTATATTTTGAAACTTTCTTAATCTTATTGGCACAGATCCAGGGTGCAAACGGTAATATGCAAATGGTGAGTGTTATAGACGCTTTAAAATGTAGAATAGCAAATATGCGATAGTGTTTTACCTGATTACTTAGTCACTAAGCAACCTGCTCAGTCAATATGAAAATATGAATATTCTACTAATATTTGAGAAAAAATTCATCTTATTCACACAAGTTCTACTCCCGAAGTCGAAACGTGTTTTTAACACACTATTATTTAATGATGAGTAATATATGTATTCGAAATGGTAGAGTTTCAAACATGCGACAGTGTTTTACCTGATTACTTGAACACCAAGAAACCTACTTATTCGATGCAAACATCAAAGTTTCACTTATTTTTTTTGAAATTTATTGATCTTATTGGCGAGGATTCAGGATCAAAATGGTAATATGCAAATGATAAGTGTTAAGTATGCTCTAAAATGTAGAATAGCAAACATGCGGCAGTGTTTTACCTGATTAATTAGTCAGTAAGCAACCTGCTCAGTCAATATGAAAATATGAATATTCTACTAATATTGGAAAACTTTTTCGTCTTATTTACACAAATTCTACTCCCAAAGTCGAAACGTGTTTTTAAAAACACCATTATTTAATCATGAGTATTATATGTCTTTGAAAAGGTAGAGTTTCAAACATGCAGCGGTGTTTTACCTGATTACATGAGCACCAAGAAACCTACTTATTCTATGCAAACGTCAAAGTTTCACTTATACTTTGAAACTTTCTTGATCTTATTGGCGCGAATCCCGGGTCCAAACGGTAATATGCAAATGATGAGTGTTATAGATGCTTTAAAATGTAGAATAGCAAACATGCGGCAGTGTTTTACCTGATTAGTTAGTCACTAAGCAACTTGCTCAGTTAATATGAAAATATGAATATTCTACTAATATTTGATAACTTTTTCGTCTTATTCATACAAATTCTACTCCCAAAGTCGAAACGTGTTTTTAAAAACACTATTATTTAATGATGAGTATTATATGCATTTGAAATGGTAGATTTTCAAAGATGTGGCAGTGTTTTACCTGATTACTAGAGCACCAAGAAACCTACTTATTCTATGCACACATCAAAGTTTCACTTATATTTTGAATTTTCTTGACCTTATTGGCGCGGATCCTGGGTCCAAACGGTAATATGCAAATGATGAGTGTTATAGATGCTTTAAAATGTTGAATAGAGGATATGCGGCAGTGTTTTACCTTATTACTTAGTCCCTAAGCAACCCGGTCATTCGATATGAAAATGTGAATATTATACTAATATTTGAAAACTTTTTCGTCTTATTCACACAAATTCTACTCCCAAAGTCGAAACTTGTTTTTAAAAAACACTATTATTTAATGATGAGTATTATATGTATTTGAAAAGTTAGAGTTTCAAACATGCGGCGGTGTTTTACCTGATTACTTGGACACCAAGAAACCTACTTATTCTATGCAAACATCAAAGTTTCACTTATATTTTGAAACTTTCTTGGTCTTATTGGCGCGGATTCAGGGTCCAAACGGTAATATGAAAATGATGAGTGTTATGTACGCTTTAAAATGTAGAATAGCAAACATGCGATAGTGTTTTACCTAATTACTTAGTCACTAAGCAGCCTGCTCAGTCAATATAAAAATATGAATATTCTACTAATATTTGAAAACTTTTTCGTCTTATTCATGCAAATTCAACTCCCAAAGTCGAAACATGTTTTTAAAAATACTATTATTTAATAATGAGTATTATATGTATTTGAAATGGTAGAGTTTCAAACATGCGGTGGTGTTTTACCTGATTACTTGGGCACCAAGAAACCTACTTATTCTATGCAAACATCAAAGTTTCACTTATATTTTTAAAATTTCTTGATCTTATTGGCGCGCATCCAGGGTCCAAACGGAAATATCCAAATGATGAGTGTTGTAGATGCTTTAAAATGTAGAATAGCAAACATGCGGCAGTGTTTTACCTGATTACTTAGTCACTAAGCAACCTGCTCGGTCAATATGAAAATATGAATATTCTACTAATATTTGAAAACTTTATCGTCTTATTCACACAAATTTTACTCCCAAAGTCGAAACGTGTTTTTAAAAACACTTTTATTTAATGATGAGTATTATATGTATTTGTAATTGTAGAGTTTCAAACATGCAGCATTGTTTCACCTGATTACTTGAGCACCAAGAAACCTACTTATTCGATGCAAACATCAAAGTTTCACTTATATTTTTAAACTTTCTTAATCTTATTGGCACAGATCCATGGTGAAAATGGTAATATGCAATGATGAGTGTTATAGATGCTTTAAAATGTAGAATAGCAAATATGCGGTAGTGTTTCACCTGATTACTTAGTCATTAAGCAACCTGCTCAGTCAATATAAAAATATGAATATTCTACTAATATTTGAGAAAAAATTCATCTTATTCACACAAATTCTACTCCCGAAGTCGAAACGTGTTTTTAACACACTATTATTTAATGATGAGTAATATATGTATTCGAAATGGTAAAGTTTCAAACATGCGACAGTGTTTTACCTGATTACTTGAACACCAAGAAACCTACTTATTCGATGCAAACATCAAAGTTTCACTTATTTTTTTTGAAATTTATTGATCTTATTGGCGAGGATTCAGGGTCCAAACGGTAATATGAAAATGATGAGTGTTATATATGCTTTAAAATGTAGAATACCAAACATGCGACAGTGTTTTACCTGATTAATTAGTCAGTAAGCAACCTGCTCAGTCAATATGAAAATATGAATATTCTACTAATATTTGAAAACTTTTTCGTCTTATTTACACAAATTCTACTCCCAAAGTCGAAACGTGTTTTTAAAAACACTATTATTTAATCATGAGTATTATATGTCTTTGTAATGGTAGAGTTTCAAACATGCAGCGGTGTTTTACCTGATTACATGAGCACCAAGAAACCTACTTATTCTATGCAAACATCAAAGTTTCACTTATACTTTGAAACTTTCTTGATCTTATTGCCGCGAATCCCGGGTCCAAACGGTAATATGCAAATGACGAGTGTTATAGATGCTTTAAAATGTAGAATAGCAAACATGCGGCAGTGTTTTACCTGATTAGTTAGTCACTAAGCAACTTGCTCAGTTAATATGAAAATATGAATATTCTACTAATATTTGAAAACTTTTTCGTCTTATTCATACAAATTCTACTCCCAAAGTCGAAACGTGTTTTTAAAAACACTATTATTTAATGATGAGTATTATATGCATTTGAAATGGTATATTTTCAAAGATGTGGCAGTGTTTTACCTGATTACTAGAGCACCAAGAAACCTACTTATTCTATGCACACATCAAAGTTTCACTTATATTTTGAATTTTCTTGACCTTATTGGCGTGGATCCTGGGTCCAAACGGTAATATGCAAATGATGAGTGTTATAGATGTTTTAAAATGTTTAATAGAGGATATGTGGCAGTGTTTTACCTGATTACTTAGTCCCTAAGCAACCTGGTCATTCAATATGAAAATGTGAATATTATACTAATATTTGAAAACTTTTTCGTCTTATTCACACAAATTCTACTCCCAAAGTCGAAACTTGTTTTTAAAAACACTATTATTTAATGATGAGTATTATATGTATTTGAAATGTTAGAGTTTCAAACATGTGGCGGTGTTTTACCTGATTACTTGGACACCAAGAAACCTACTTATTCTATGCAAACATCAAAGTTTCACTTATATTTTGAAACTTTCTTGATCTTATTGGCGCGGATTCAGGGTCCAAACGGTAATATGAAAATGATGAGTGTTATGTATGCTTTAAAATGTAGAATAGCAAACATGCGATAGTGTTTTACCTGATTACTTAGTCACTAAGCAGCCTGCTCAGTCAATATAAAAATATGAATATTCTACTAATATTTGAAAACTTTTTCGTCTTATTCAGCAAATTCTACTCCCAAAGTCGAAACATGTTTTTAAAAACACTATTATTTAATAATGAGTATTATATGTATTTGAAATGGTAGAGTTTCAAACATGCGGCGGTGTTTTACCTGATTACTTGGGCACCAAGAAACCTACTTATTCTATGCAAACATCAAAGTTTCACTTATATTTTGAAACTTTCTTGATCTTATTGGCGCGCATCCAGGGTCCAAACGGAAATATCCAAATGATGAGTGTTATAGATGCTTTAAAATGTAGAATAGCAAACATGCGGCAGTGTTTTACCTGATTACTTAGTCACTAAGCAACCTGCTCGGTCAATATGAAAATATGAATATTCTACTAATATTTGAAAACTTTATCGTCTTATTCACACAAATTTTAATCCCAAAGTCGAAACGTGTTTTTAAAAACACTATTATTTAATGATGAGTATTATATGTATTTGTAATTGTAGAGTTTCTAACATGCAGCATTGTTTTACCTGATTACTTGAGCACCAAGAAACCTACGTATTCGATGCAAACATCAAAGTTTCACTTATATTTTTAAACTTTCTTAATCTTATTGGCACGGATCCATGGTGAAAACGGTAATATGCAAATTATGAGTGTTATAGATGCTTTAAAATGTAGAATAGCAAATATGCGGTAGTGTTTTACCTGATTACTTAGTCAATAAGCAACCTGCTCAGTCAATATAAAAATATGAATATTCTACTAATATTTGAGAAAAAAATCATCTTATTCACACAAATTCTACTCCCGAAGTCGAAACGTGTTTTTAACACACTATTATTTAATGATGAGTAATATATGTATTCGAAATGGTAAAGTTTCAAACATGCGACAGTGTTTTACCTGATTACTTGAACACCAAGAAACCTACTTATTCGATGCAAACATCAAAGTTTCACTTATTTTTTTTGAAATTTATTGATCTTATTGGCGAGGATTCAGGGTCCAAATGGTAATATGAAAATGATGAGTGTTATATATGCTTTAAAATGTAGAATAGCAAACATGCGGCAGAGTTTGACCTGATTAATTAGTCAGTAAGCAACCTGCTCAGTCAATATGAAAATATGAATATTCTACTAATATTTGAAAACTTTTTCGTCTTATTTACACAAATTCTACTCCCAAAGTCGAAACGTGTTTTTAAAAACACTATTATTTAATCATGAGTATTATATGTCTTTGAAATGGTAGAGTTTCAAACATGCAGCGGTGTTTTACCTGATTACATGAGCACCAAGAAACCTACTTATTCTATGCAAACATCAAAGTTTCACTTATAATTTGAAACTTTTTTGATCTTATTGGCGCGAATCCCAGGTCCAAACGGTAATATGCAAATGACGAGTGTTATAGATGCTTTAAAATGTAGAATAGCAAACATGCGGCAGTGTTTTACCTGATTAGTTAGTCACTAAGCAACTTGCTCATTTAATATGAAAATATGAATATTCTACTAATATTTGAAAACTTTTTCATCTTATTCATACAAATTCTACTCCCAAAGTCGAAACGTGTTTTTAAAAACACTATTATTTAATGATGAGTTTTATATGCATTTGAAATGGTAGATTTTCAAAGATGTGGCAGTGTTTTACCTGATTACTAGAGCACCAAGAAACCTACTTATTCTACGCACACATCAAAGGTTCACTTATATTTTGAATTTTCTTGACCTTATTGGCGCGGATCCTGGGTCCAAACGGTAATATGCAAATGATGAGTGTTATAGATGCTTTAAAATGTTGAATAGAGGATATGCGGCAGTGTTTTACCTTATTACTTAGTCCCTAAGCAACCTAGTCATTCAATATGAAAATGTGAATATTATACTAATATTTGAAAACTTTTTCGTCTTATTCACACAAATTCTACTCCCAAAGTCGAAACTTGTTTTTAAAAACACTATTATTTAATGATGAGTATTATATGTATTTGAAATGTTAGAGTTTCAAACATGCGGCGGTGTTTTACCTGATTACTTGGACACCAAGAAACCTACTTATTCTATGCAAACATCAAAGTTTCACTTATATTTTGAAACTTTCTTGATCTTATTGGCGCGGATTCTGTGACGGTAAAGAGTTTCGCTTGGTCCGAACCAGGCGCTAAACCGATCCAGGCCGTTCGAAACGCCCTATCGTTTGAGAACAGGACAAAACAGAATGCATACAGAAGAACATTTCACTGTATATGACAACAATGCATCAGATTACAAGAATATACAGAGTACAAATGAATATTACACAGAAATATCAGAGATTTAAATTACATTTAAATACATAGCAGCGGAAAATAATACAATACACAACTAGAAGAGATATACGGATACAAAGCTTTCCGGATATCGTTCCAGCTGTAAACCAGGATCCTGTGAATATAAATCTGCAAAACCAAAACTACTAGCTGCCCGTTTCAAAATAGGGGCACCCAGAGTTTAGGTCAAAACAATAAACTCCAGGTCAGTCATGGGACTGGTGTGAGAACTAAAACAGTTATAAATCTTTATTTTAAAGTTAGGTAAATCAAGGGACCACGCCGTATAACACGGAACGGGTTTACTCCCAAGAATACCAGTGCATAAAACAAACAGCACAATGCTAAATAAAGAAAAATGAAGCTGTTATAAGACCCAGGTCCCATCACACAATGCAACGCAGCCGAGGATAGGGTTTTCCCTTATAACAGCCAAAGAATGCTTGATACGGTTAAACAAATCATTTGATACTATTCTAAGCGCATAATGTATAAGACAACTTCAAATCATAAGTATCAATCATAGGCGGCATGAGCGCCCCATCCCACTATGTCACCATACTAGTTCTATAATTAAAACCGCAAATGTCACGTATTTGGAAATTGGATTTCGGTCTATGAACCGAGGCCAGGGATTGTCCTCAACCGATTCGAGACAATCTAGCCCATGTCTCCGGAACAGCCGCAACTGCCCCTTGGATCGTCAGGGCCGGTCCACCGATGTGGATTATAGTGCCTGAACAATACGTTTCTCCGCCCTTTGGGACGTAAATGAGCCAACGAATGGCTCCATCGGACCCGGATCGTCCGATCAAACCGAAGCGCCTCGCAATAGCAACAACCACACAGGTGAAAAGTATATAAATGTCAGGGCTAGTAGGTCACTGACACCACCCTAGCTAGAAAGAAACGCATGCCCTCCCTGAGGTCCTCTCCCGTTTTTGGTTCACAACCGGGGTGTGAGGCTCGCGAATTCACGTTACACAAAGCTGTGCCACACAGGCTGTGCTTTGATCATCACCACGAGACTTTGCTTTTCAATAGAAGCCTCGATCAATTGCCACTTAGGCATGCCACACAGGCAATTCACTCCATGCGTTTGATATCCATCAATATATAACCCCTGAGCTCGTACGTCTCAGAGAAGGGCGTTAAGCAAGAGAATAAATTCTCCGCCGCCAAACAGATATATATTTAATAGAGATCAATCACACGGACTAAAATCCAATGTCAGACACACAGTCCATTTACAAGTCCGTTATGGGGCTGAACGAAACCGGAGGCACCTATTACCCCGCATATCCATCGATCTCCAAGTACGTCTGGACGATCACTAACTGTTTCCATCTTCTTGGGTGTACAGCCCAATAAAGATCATCAGTAATTACCCAAACGACGTGAAGAAATCCGGTCTTCGACCATCGTCTTCATCTTCGACTTATCGTCGTATCAGTTATTCAGAATGGGATAAACCCGGTCTTTCCGAATAACTCGCGTATATTTTAAATAAGTGTTACACAAACACAACATACGCCTCATTTCAATTCATCAGTCACTAACCGCAAATTAATCAAGAGAATAATTCCCCAAATATTAACCCCGAAGGCCGAAACCAACATCAGATCAATATCCAGAAAACCATTCTGCTTAGCTAACCGACAGTTAGTTTCTGATTTCACATTCATAGGGAAAGGTTCCCATTAATTTTATCCAAGATAAATTTCTTGAATTTATTCTTTAATCTTCCTTTGAATTTCGATTCAACTGGTCGGAATTAGCGAACTTTACCGAAGTAATCACTGGTTTTAACTTCCCAATCCCAACCTATTCATCCCATGAAGTAAAACTGGTAATACTTCATATCTAACACCACGGTGTTATCGGTAAATTCAATTACCATTTCACGTTCAAATCTAATTAAAGATTTAACTAACGCCTGGAGCAAAACTGGTGATACTCCATTTCGATTATTTCAATCTAATTAAAGATTCATTAAAACTCCACTTAGTTTTAATCGTTAACTGGGTTAAAGAATCCGTGTCATTTAACACACGGTTCACGATAAACCCAAAGTCACATTCCATTAATTATCGGGTTAAAGAACGAGTGTTATTTTAAAACACTGTTCACGATAAACCCAAAAATCAATATCAATTCAATTCCAATTAAATATTATTTAATTGGTACACTTCGTTAAATCTAAATAAAAAATTTAATCTTTTCTCAATTGGGTTCAAGAACAGTGTTAGTGAAGACACCATTCACGACAAACCCAAATCACATTTGATATTCAATATAAGGCTCTGAATAGAAAATATACCGGCTTATATTCAATATCAAATTCTACGACTAACAAATATCGCATTGGAAATAACGATATAAATATATATCTTTCAAATTTCCATAACAACATCTGTATAATCACGAATTCCAACATCGAAATATTCCGAAGACAATTTCGATTCAAATCCACTCCAATGCAATCATTGGAAATTCTGGTTATTTTCAAAACCCTTTTCAAATTCAATTTATTTATTTAAAAATAAATAGAATTATATTTCTAGTTCAAAACTAGTTCATTTCGATAAAAATCTATTTTTATCTTTTCAAATATGGAGTTTTTCATCCCAATTCTTCACAAATCATTTCTTATGATTTTACACAAATTATTACTAATTTTAATAATTTTATCAAGGCCCGTACAGTCGATTTCCATCAATGGCCATCGAACTGCACTTACAGCGACCTTTTTCAAATTTGATTTGGACGTAACTCCAAATCCAACCATTAGATTTTGAATTTCCAATATTCGTTAGAAAGCTCTTTTCGATACGAACCCAACGGTTCCGGTTTTAGGAGAATCCGACGGTCGGATCTCCCGCAATGTCCGTTTGAAATAAATGGTCGAAATTCACGAACTGCCGCGGCGCGGCGCGTTCTATTCAGGCCATTATATTATATATATATAATATATATTTCGTCGATTTCTATTTAAAACGAATTATATGAATAGTTTTAAATTCGTTTCAAAAGCAATTTCAACTTCCTTTTCAATTCAAATCAAAATTGAATTCTTCTTTATAAATTCGTTTTAAAATTCATTTCTATTCAATTCAAATTTCAATTCAATTTGAATTCATTTCAATTCGCTTTCAATTCAATTTGAATTCGTTTTCCATTCAATTCATTTCGAAATCGTTTTCAATTCAATTCATTTCGAAATCGTTTTCTATTCAATTCATTTCGAAATCGTTTTCAATTCAATTCATTTCGAAATCGTTTTCAATTCAATTCATTTCGAAATCGTTTTCAATTCAATACAAATATCGTTCACGTCAAAATGGCGTCAATCTAATCAACACGGCTTCATAAATTTCTATTTTCAAATATTCTATTTCAAATATTTCTTTTTCAAAATAGTTGTTATTATCAGAATATTTCGTTCAACACATGACCAATCTCAATGGATGAGTACTGTCAACACATGAACCTTTATTTTATAATATTCTTTATTTTCTAAATTGGAATGAGGCCCAATCAATCACCATATAATGTTAATTATATGGATTTTCATACAACACATGTATATAATAGCAACGATAAATAATCAACCATCAACCAAAGTGCACTACACTGTATAAGCATCAAATATAGATATCTAACGCTTATAACAGCCTGTCAATCAATCGATCGACATATTTTATCAATCAGGATGAGTGAACTTCATATTTCATCCCAATACCCGTGTGGGGTTTCAAACAATCAAACGCATATTTTATTTGTGCAGTTGGGCGATGTGTAAAATTTATCGACCCAATCAATGTCCTTCAAATAGGTGTACATAAACAAACCGTCTGGTTTGTAAATGAATATTTATTTATTCACATTCTCGTTAAAAATTATATTTTTAACGACAAAACATTTTATTCCAACATATGAATTTCTATTCAGTTCATTCTTTAAATAAAATGATATTTTTATTTTTCTAACTTATTTTAGAAAATTTCGACGGCATAACGGCACGATACTAGAAACGGACGAGGCCTAGCCTTATCCCCAGTCTAGTGAAGGCCCACGCCATTCACACATCAATCAAATCAATTTATTTCACCAAACAATTCAATTTCACCAAACAATTCAATTTCAAATCTAATCATCTAACTAATCTATGCAACCAAACAAACAAGTCCATGGTCTGTGGACGATTGTGTCGGGTGCTACTAAGCACCGTCTGCATCCTAGTATATATATATGTATAACTAGAAAATAAATTGAAGAGTGAGAAATTCTCACTTATAGCTATCCTAGCTCCACGGCACTTCATTGATAGAAATCCTCATCGCTATCGCATCTTCTTCATCTTCGTTGCCCGTAGCCACTACATATATAAAAATCGAATTTTTAATTTGCTATTCAATATATAAAAATCGAATTTTTTACTATGCTATTCAATAAATAAAAATCGAATTTTTACTTCGAAGTTCAACATATAAAAAATCATATTTTTATCTCGATGTTCAATATATAAAAATCATATTTTTATCTCGATGTTCAATATATAAAAATCATATTTTTACTTTCTACAATATAAAAGATTATATTTTTACTACTTTAGAAATATAAAAAATAACATTTTTAATATCCTACTTACATAAAAATTATAATTTTCATTTCTCTATCATAATAAAAATGAAATTTTTACATCGCTACATACACAAAGCAAAACTGAAATTAAAACTGAATTTTAAAAAGAGTTAAAATTACCTTCGTTCTGGGGGGAGGGGGGGCTGCCGCACCATCGATGAGGGGGGGGGGGGGGTTCTTCGCGAGGCGCTGGATGAAGGGGGGGTTTCGCGAGTTGCGTCGGTTCCTTGATGGGTGTGCGGTGGGGTCTCGAGCGTCGGTTGGAGGGAGAGACGAGGGGGAGGATGCGGCGCCAGGATCCTCGGCGGCAGGGCGACTGGTGGCAGGCGGCATCGATCGGGGGAGGGGCTCTTGCGGCCGCACGATTTCCTTTTCTCGCTTTTTTTTTATTTATGTTTTTGATTCTGAGAGAAAGAAAAAAAATAAACGCGGGGGGGGGGGGGGGGGGCAGAGTTAAAAAGGGGGAAGTTATTTTTTATTTTTATTTTTTTATTTAATTATTTTATTCGTCCTAAAGTTGACTTTTACATACGACCCCGAAACGAGGCCCACCGCCTGTCGTCCATAGCGTTTTACCCCCATTCCGAACACAATGGGATATGTATCGCAGGTTGATTCGGCTGTTACAATCAATTTCCGTTAAACTTACATTTAAATCATTATATTGAATTTTAAACATACATTTCAAATTACCGGGGTCACATACTAACTAGAAAAATTCCAAAAAAATATTTTCCAGCTTCGTATTGACGATACGGTCCTAACAAAACTAGTTTCGTCGAATCCTGAGACCGTATGAAAAATGGCCATTTTCCAGTCGATTAAAATCAACTGAAACTGGTCAAACGCGTTTTCCTTTGCCACGCTCACAAATTGATTCGAAAAATTATGAAATTTTGAATCTAGCAATAATTTGACATCACGGATCCAACAAAAGTGGTTTCGTCGAAATCCGAGGTCGTTTGCAAAATTCCCATTTTTAAGGGCCTGAATTCCATAGCGACTATTCGGAATTTTCAACTGGACGTATCTTTTGATTTCCGCTATGAAATTTCGATTCTTCGGATTCGCTGGAAAGATATTATCAATTAGATCCTAATGTTTTTGGTTTCACTAAAATCCGGATTGTTTTGCACCCGGTACATTCAATTGAAATTTGAAATCGAATTATCGAACTACCGCGCCATTTTCAATTATATTTATAACTATATATAAATATTTATATTCTAACGACGGCGTATATAATATATACGTCGAATTCTATATTGAAAATAAATTTCACGTCGATATTATTTAAAATAATTCATTTTAAATAATCAAAATTCGCCAAAATTGCCAAAATAAAATTTTTAAACTGGCCCAGATTTTCGGGTTGTTACAATCTCCCCCACTTAAAACTTTTCGTCCCCGAAAAGGAACAAAGTCGAAAGTGGTTTGATTAATCAACTCTACTTTCGATCCGGCTTCCATTCTCCAACTTTTCAGTTTCTGAGAATTTTCAAATTTTTCAAAATTTTGGCTAACACCCTAAATTTTCGAAAAATTTCGCCATAACCTCCCCTGCACCGGGAGCATCGGGGAATTTCAAATAGCTTCCCCGGTCCTTCAGATGTCAAAAAGAAAAAGAAAAAGCCAAGCGGCTAGCCAATAGGCTCATAAAATCATCATCACCCAAACAAAACAGTAAATTATGTAGTAAACATGTACCTATTTGTCGGGCAAACAAATTTTATTCTCTGCTCTAGCCTCCTTGCTATGACCTGTTCAATATAAGTACAAGTATATGCAAGCAAATGCGACTAATTTTCAATATCGTTCAATATTTGATACAATTAGGCTAAATGGTTCAAAATTATCAAACAATTAAACAAGCAACACAAACATCAATCAATTAGTGAATTAGAGTTTCAAATTCATAATTTTGATACATATACAAAAATCAGATTTTTGATGCCAAATCACAACAATAAATCTTATATATATATATATAAGCTTTGGTTCTCACACCAGTCTAATGGAAATATATAGATATCACACCTTCGTCACTCGAAAATAAATGCTGATGATGTTTCGAACCACCATCAGAACATCTCCGGGCGACTAGAATGTGATTCTATATCTATCCAGTATATTAAAATTTCAAATACACGTTTGCAAGGCGTATATGCAAAATCTTTATATACTGGATTGTCCAAATAAATTTAAATTAAATAATCAAATACGAATAGTTGATTTAAATTTTCAAAACAAAATTGGTTTTCATTTTAAAAATATACTCTTCACACTCGTTCTAGGATACCACTGATCCCATCTCTAACGAGTCATTCTCATTGGATACTACTAATCCAATATTTGATGAATTCTTTCGTATGGTTCTAATGTGCCTTGTTCTCTGAGCTTTGTAAACCAAAGCTCTGTACCAACTGTGACGGCAAAGAGTTTCGCTTGGTCCAAACCAGGCGCTAAACCGATCCAGGCCGTTCGAAACGCCCTATCGTTTGAGAACAGGACAAAACAGAACGCATACAGAAGAACATTTCACTGTATATGACAACAATGCATCAGATTACAAGAATATACAGAGTACAAATGAATATTACACAGAAATATCAGAGATTTAAATTACATTTAAATACATAGCAGTGGAAAATAATACAATACACAACTAGAAGAGATATACGGATACAAAGCTTTCTGGATATCGTTCCAGCTGTAAACCAGGATCCTGTGAATATAAATCTGCAAAACCAAAACTACTAGCTGCCCGTGTCAAAATAGGGGCACCCAGAGTTTAGGTCAAAACAATAAACTCCAGGTCAGTCATGGGACTGGTGTGAGAACTAAAACAGTTATAAATCTTTATTTCAAAGTTAGGTAAATCAAGGGACCACGCCGTATAACACGGAACGGGTTTACTCCCAAGAATACCAGTGCATAAAACAAACAGCGCAATGCTAAATAAAGAAAAATGAAGCTGTTATAAGACCCAGGTCCCATCACACAATGCAACGCAGCCGAGGATAGGGTTTTCCCTTATAACAGCCAAAGAATGCTTGATACGGTTAAACAAATCGTTTGACACTATTATAAGTGCATAGTGTATAAGACAACTTCAAATCATAAGTATCAATCATAGGCGGCATGAGCGCCCCATCCCACTATGTCACCATACTAGTTCTACAATTAAAACCGCAAATGTCACGTATTTGGAAATTGGATTTCCGTCTATGAACCGAGGACAGGGATCGTCCTCAACCGATTCGAGACAATCTAGCCCATGTCTCCGGAACAGCCGCAACTGCCCCTTGGATCGTCAGGGCCGGTCCACCGATGTGGATTATAGTGCCTGAACAATACGTTTCTCCGCCCTTTGGGGCATAAATGAGCCAACGAATGGCTCCATCGGACCCGGATCGTCCGATCTAACCGAGGCGCCTCGCAACAGCAACAACCACACAGGTGAAAAGTATATAAATGTCAGGGCTGGTAGGTCAATGACACCACCCGAGCTAGAAAGAAACGCATGCCCTCCCAGAGGTCCTCTCCCGTTTTTGGTTCACAACCGGGGTGTGAGGCTCGCGAATTCACGTTGCACAAAGCTGTGCCACACAGGTTGTGCTTTGATCATCACCACGAGACTTTGCTTTTCAACAGAAGCCTCGATCAATTGCCACTTAGGCATGCCACACAGGCAATTCACTCCATGCGTTTGATATCCATCAATATATAACCCCTGAGCTCGTACGTCTCAGAGAAGGGCGTTAAGCAAGAGAATAAATTCTCCGCCGCCAAACAGATATATATTTAATAGAGATCAATCAAACAGACTAAAATCCAATGTCAGACACACAGTCCATTTACAAGTCCGTTCTAGGGCTGAACGAAACCGGAGGCACCTAGTACCCCGCATATCCATCGATCTCCAAGTACGTCTAGATGATCACTAACTGTTTCCATCTTCTTGGGTGTACAGCCCAATCAAGATCATCAGTAATTACCCAAACGACGTGAAGACCTCCGGTCTTCGACCATCGTCTTCATCATCGACTTATCGTCGTATCAGTTATTCAGAATGGGATAAACCCGGTCTTTCCGAATAACTCGCGTATATTTTAAATAAGTGTTACACAAACACAACATACGCCTCATTTCAATTCATCAGTCACTAACCGCAAATTAATCAAGAGAATAATTCCCCAAATATTAACCCCGAAGGCCGAAACCAACATCAGATCAATATCCAGAAAACCATTCTGCTTAGCTTACCGACAGTTAGTTTCTGATTTCACATTCATAGGGAAAGGTTCCCATTAATTTTATCCAAGATAAATTTCTTGAATTTATTCTTTAATCTTCCTTTGAATTTCGATTCAACTGGTCGGAATTAGCAAACTTTACCGAAGTAATCATTGGTTTTAACTTCCCAATCCCAACCTATTCATCCCATGAAGTAAAACTGGTAATACTTCATATCTAACACCACGGTGTTATTGGTAAATTCAATTACCATTTCACGTTCAAATCTAATTAAAGATTTAACTAACGCCTGGAGCAAAACTGGTGATACTCCATTTCGATTATTTCAATCTAATTAAAGATTCATTAAAACTCCACTTAGTTTTAATCGTTAACTGGGTTAAAGAATCCGTGTCATTTAACACACGGTTCACGATAAACCCAAAGTCACATTCCATTAATTATCGGGTTAAAGAACGAGTGTTATTTTAAAACACTGTTCACGATAAACCCAAAAATCAATATCAATTCAATTCCAATTAAATATTATTTAATTGGTACACTTCGTTAAATCTAAATAAAAAGATTTAATCTTTTCTCAATTGGGTTCAAGAACAGTGTTAGTGAAGACACCATTCACGACAAACCCAAATCACATTTGATATTCAATATAAGGCTCTGAATAGAAAATATACCGGCTTATATTCAATATCAAATTCTACGACTAACAAATATCGCATTGGAAATAACGATATAAATATATATCTTTCAAATTTCCATAACAATATCTGTATAATCACGAATTCCAACATCGAAATATTCCGAAGACCATTTCGGTTCAAATCCACTCCAATGCAATCATTGGAAATTCTGGTTATTTTCAAAACCCTTTTCAAATTCAATTTATTTATTTAAAAATAAATAGAATTATATTTCTAGTTCAAAACTAGTTCATTTCGATAAAAATCTATTTTTATCTTTTCAAATATGGAGTTTTTCATCCCAATTCTTCACAAATCATTTCTTATGATTTTACACAAATTATTACTATTTTTAATAATTTTATCAAGGCCCGTACAGTCGATTTCCATCAATGGCCATCGAACTGCACTTACAGCGACCTTTTTCAAATTTGATTTGGACGTAACTCCAAATCCAACCGTTAGATTTTGAATTTCCAATATTCGTTAGAAAGCTCTTTTCGATACGAACCCAACGGTTCCGGTTTTTGGAGAATCCGACGGTCGGATCTCCCGCAATGTCCGTTTGAAATAAATGGTCGAAATTCACGAACTGCCGCGGCGCGGCGCGTTCTATTCAGGCCATTATATTATATATATAATATATATAATATATATTTCGTCGATTTCTATTTAAAACGAATTATATGAATAGTTTTAAATTCGTTTCAAAAGCAATTTCAACTTCCTTTTCAATTCAAATCAAAATTGAATTCTTCTTTATAAATTCGTTTTAAAATTCATTTCTATTCAATTCAAATTTCAATTCAATTTGAATTCATTTCAATTCGCTTTCAATTCAATTTGAATTCGTTTTCCATTCAATTCATTTCGAAATCGTTTTCAATTCAATTCATTTCGAAATCGTTTTCAATTCAATTCATTTCGAAATCGTTTTCAATTCAATTCATTTCGAAATCGTTTTCAATTCAATTCATTTCGAAATCGTTTTCAATTCAATACAAATATCGTTCACGTCAAAATGGCGTCAATCTAATCAACACGGCTTCATAAATTTCTATTTTCAAATATTCTATTTCAAATATTTCTTTTTCAAAATAGTTGTTATTATCAGAATATTTCGTTCAACACATGACCAATCTCAATGGATGAGTACTGTCAACACATGAACCTTTATTTTATAATATTCTTTATTTTCTAAATTGGAATGAGGCCCAATCAATCACCATATAATGTTAATTATATGGATTTTCATACAACACATGTATATAATAGCAACGATAAATAATCAACCATCAACCAAAGTGCACTACACTGTATAAGCATCAAATATAGATATCTAACGCTTATAACAGCCTGTCAATCAATCGATCGACATATTTTATCAATCAGGATGAGTGAACTTCATATTTCATCCCAACACCCGTGTGGGGTTTCAAACAATCAAACGCATATTTTATTTGTGCAGTTGGGCGATGTGTAAAATTTATCGACCCAATCAATGTCCTTCAAATAGGTGTACATAAACAAACCGTCTGGTTTGTAAATGAATATTTATTTATTCACATTCACGTTAAAAATTATATTTTTAACGACAAAACATTTTATTCCAACATATGAATTTCTATTCAGTTCATTCTTTAAATAAAATGATATTTTTATTTTTCTAACTTATTTTAGAAAATTTCGGCGGCATAACGGCACGATACTAGAAACGGGACGAGGCCTAGCCTTATCCCCAGTCTAGTGAAGGCCCACGCCATTCACACATCAATCAAATCAATTTATTTCACCAAACAATTCAATTTCACCAAACAATTCAATTTCAAACCTAATCATCTAACTAATCTATGCAACCAAACAAACAAGTCCATGGTCTGTGGACGATTGTGTCGGGTGCTACTAAGCACCGTCTGCATCCTAGTATATATATATGTATAACTAGAAAATAAATTGAAGAGTGAGAAATTCTCACTTATAGCTATCCTAGCTCCACGGCACTTCATTGATAGAAATCCTCATCGCTATCGCATCTTCTTCATCTTCGTTGCCCGTAGCCACTACATATATAAAAATCGAATTTTTACTTTGCTATTCAATATATAAAAATCGAATTTTTTACTATGCTATTCAATAAATAATAATCGAATTTTTACTTCGAAGTTCAACATATAAAAATCATATTTTTATCTCGATGTTCAATATTTAAAAATCATATTTTTATCTCGATGTTCAATATATAAAAATCATATTTTTACTTTCTACAATATAAAAGATTATATTTTTACTACTTTAAAAATATAAAAAATCACATTTTTAATATCCTACTTACATAAAAATTATAATTTTCATTTCTCTATCATAATAAAAATGGAATTTTTACATCGCTACATACACAAAGCAAAACTGAAATTAAAACTGAATTTTAAAAAGCGTTAAAATTACCTTCGTTCTGGGGGGGGGGGGGCTGCCGCACCATCGATGAGGGGGGGGGGGTTCTTCGCGAGGCGCTGGATGAAGGGGGGGGTTTCGCGAGTTGCGTCGGTTCCTTGATGGGCGTGCGGTGGGGTCTCGAGCGTCGGTTGGAGGGAGAGACGAGGGGGAGGAGGTGGCCCCAGGATCCTCGGCGGCAGGGCGACTGGTGGCAGGCGGCATCGATCGGGGGAGGGGCTCTTGCGGCCACACGATTTCCTTTTCTCCCCTTTTTTTTATGTTTTTGATTCTGAGAGAAAGAAAAAAAATAAACCGGGGGGCCAGAGTTAAAAAGGGGGAAGTTATTTTTTTATTTTTATTTTTTTATTTAATTATTTTATTCGTCCTAAAGTTGACTTTTACATACGACCCCAAAACGAGGCCCACCGCCTATCGTCCATAGCGTTTTACCCCCATTCCGAACACAATGGGATATGTATCGCAGGTTGATTCGGCTGTTACAATCAATTTCCGTTAAACTTACATTTAAATCATTATATTGAATTTTAAACGTACATTTCAAATTACCGGGGTCACATACTAACTAGAAAAATTGCAGAAAAATATTTTCTAGCTTCGTATTGACGATACGGTCCTAACAAAACTAGTTTCGTCGAATTCTGAGACCGTATGAAAAATGGCCATTTTCCAGTCGATTAAAATCAACTAAAACTGGTCAAATGCGTTTTCCTTTGCCATGCTCACAAATTGATTCGAAAAATTATGAAATTTGGAATCTAGCAATAATTTGACATCACGGATCCAACAAAAGTGGTTTCGTCGAAATCCGAGGTCGTTTGCAAAATTCCCATTTTTAAGGGCCTGAATTCCATAGCGACTATTCAGAATTTTCAACTGGATGTATCTTTTGATTCCCGCTATGAAATTTCGATTCTTCGGATTCGCTGGAAAGATATTATCAATTAGATCCTAATGTTTTTGGTTTCACTAAAATCCGGATTGTTTTGCACCCGGTACATTCAATTGAAGTTTGAAATCGAATTATCGAACTACCCCGCCATTTTCAATTATATTTATAACTATATATAAATATTTATATTCTAACGACGGCGTATATAATATATACGTCGAATTCTATGTTGAAAATAAATTTCACGTCGATATTATTTAAAATAATTCATTTTAAATAATCAAAATTCGCCAAAATTGCTAAAATAAAAATTTTAAACTGGCCCAGATTTTCGGGTTGTTACAGATTCAGGGTCCAAACGGTAATATGAAAATGATGAGTGTCATGTATGCTTTAAAATGTAGAATAGCAAACATGCGATAGTGTTTTACCTGATTACTTAGTCACTAAGCAGCCTGCTCAGTCAATTTAAAAATATGAATATTCTACTAATATTTGAAAACTTTTTCGTCTTATTCACGCAAATTCTACTCCCAAAGTGAAACATGTTTTTAAAAACACTATTATTTAATAATGAGTATTATATGTATTTGAAATGGTAGAGTTTCAAACATGCGGCGGTGTTTTACCTGATTACTTGGGCACCAAGAAACCTACTTATTCTATGCAAACATCAAAGTTTCACTTATATTTTGAAACTTTCTTGATCTTATTGGCGCGCATCCAGAGTCGAAACGGAAATATCCAAATGATGAGTGTTATAGATGCTTTAAAATGTAGAATAGCAAACATGCGGCAGTGTTTTACCTGATTACTTAGTCACTAAGCAACCTGCTCGGTCAATATGAAAATATGAATATTCTACTAATATTTGAAAACTTTATCGTCTTATTCACACAAATTTTACTCCCAAAGTCGAAACGTGTTTTTAAAAACACTATTATTTAATGATGAGTATTATATGTATTTGTAATTGTAGAGTTTCAAACATGCAGCATTGTTTTACCTGATTACTTGAGCACCAAGAAACCTACTTATTCGATGCAAACATCAAAGTTTCACTTATATTTTGAAACTTTCTTAATCTTATTGGCACAGATCCATGGTGAAAACGGTAATATGCAAATGATGAGTGTTATAGATGCTTTAAAATGTAGAATAGCAAATATGCGGTAGTGTTTTACCGGATTACTTAGTCACTAAGCAACCTGCTCAGTCAATATTAGAATATGAATATTCTACTAATATTTGAGAAAAAATTCATCTTATTCACACAAATTCTACTCCCGAAGTCGAAACGTGTTTTTAACACACTATTATTTAATGATGAGTATTATATGCATTTGAAATGGTAGAGTTTCAAACATGCGACAGTGTTTTACCTGATTACTTGAAAACCAAGAAACCTACTTATTCGATGCAAACATCAAAGTTTCACTTATTTTTTGAAATTTATTGATCTTATTGGCGCTGATTCAGGGTCCAAACGGTAATATGCAAATGATGAGTGTTATATATGCTTTAAAATGTTGAATAGCAAACATGCGGCAATGTTTTACCTGATTACTTAGTCAGTAAGCAACCTACTCAGTCAATATGAAAATATGAATATTCTACTAATATTTGAAAACTTTTTCGTCTTATTTACACAAATTCTACTCCCAAAGTCGAAATGTGTTTTTAAAAACACTGTTATTTAATGATGAGTATTATATGTCTTTGAAATGGTAGAGTTTCAACCATGCGTCGGTGTTTTACCTGATTACATGAGCACCAAGAAACCTACTTATTCTATGCAAACATCAAAGTTTCACTTATACTTTGAAACTTTCTTGATCTTTTTGGCGCGAATCCAGGGTCCAAACGGTAATATGCAAGTGATGAGTGCTATAGATGCTTTAATATGTAGAATAGCAAACATGCGGCAGTGTTTTACCTGATTAGTTAGTCACTAAGAAAACTGCTCAGTCAATATGAAAATATGAATTGTAACAACCCGCAAATCTAGGCCAGTTTAAATTTTTTAAATTGGCGATTTTAGTGAATTTTTAATATTTAAATGAATTATTTTAAATAATAAAGACGAGAAATTTATTTTCAATTGAATTCGAACGAATATATTTATATAGATCGTCGTTAGAGTATAAATATTTGTATTAAATTATAAAAGGAATTGAAAATGGTGCGGTAGTTCGATAATTCGATTTCAAACTTCAAATGAGTTTACAGGATTCAAAATAAACCGAATTTAGTGAAACCAAAAATAATAGAATCCATTTGATAATATCTTTCCAATGAATCCGAAAATTTGAAATTTCATAGCGGGAATCAAAAGATATGTCCAAATTAAAATTCAGAATAGTCGCTATGGAATTCTGGCCCTTAAAAATAGCCATTTTGCAAACGACCTCGGATTTTGACGAAACCTCTTTTGTTGGATCCGAGATGTCAAGCTATTGCTAGATTCCAATTTTCGTGATTTTTCGAATCAATATGTGAGCATGGCAAAGGAAAACGCATTTGACCAGTTTCAGTTGATTTTAATTGACTGGAAAATGGCCATTTTTCAAACGGTCTCAGAATTCGATGAAACTAGTTTTGTTAGGACCGTATCGTTAATACGAAGCTAGAAAATATTTTTCTGGAATTTTTCGAGTCAGTATGTGGCCCCGGTAAATTGAAATGTGCGTCCAAAATCAATATATAGAGTTATATTTTGATTTTGACGAAAACTGATCGAAGCGATCAAATCAGCCTACGAAACATATGCCATTATGTTCGGAATGGGGGTAATTAGCTAGGGGCGATAGTCGTTGGGTGTCGTTTGGAGAACGAATGAAAAGTCAACTTAAATTGAAAATAAATTAAAATAATATATAAATTAATATATAACCAACCCCCCTTCTTCCTTTTCTCTCTCCCCGACACTTCAAATCAGAAAAAAAAACCCTAGCGCCGCCCTCTGGCCATCGCGCCTCCTCCCATCGCCTCCCTCCGCCTCCTGCCGCCCCGCCTCCGATTCGCCTCCCCCTCCTCCCCTTGAGCGGTCGCAACCCCCAAACCCAACGCGAGGAACCGCGCCCAAAGCCACGAGATCCGCCGCCGGAGGTCCACCACCGCGCCGCCATCACCCCCTCAGCCCCGTCCCCTTCTTCTCCTTCTCCTCCTCTTCTCCTCGACTAACGCGACCCCCCCTCTACCAAAATCCAACGCCCTTTAGCCCTCGCCACCGCCGCCGACCACCAGCGTCGTCCCCGACCCCCTGCGCCTCTCCTCTTCGAATAACAGTAAGTATTTATTTTATTTTAGTTATTTTATTTCAGTTTTTTTTTGTGTAATAATTTTTAATATAAAAACTGATTTCTTTAGCATATAAAAACTAGATTTTTAATGATAAAAAGTTATGATTTTTGAAAGTAAAAAAGAATAGATTTTTAGTATAAGAAAATATAGATTTTTATTATAAGAAAGTTAATATTTTTATATTTGAAAGGTCATATTTTTATAGAGTGAAACGTTTGATTTTTATATAAGTGAAAAGTTTGATTATTTTTATATAGAGAAAGGCGAAATTTTTATATTATAGAAAGAGTAAAAATATGATTTTTCTAAGATAGAGAATATAAAAATTCGATTTTTATAATATATAGATAATAAAATTTTGATCTTTATATAGGTAGTAGACATATAAAAGACGATTTCTACATATAATGTGACGATATAAAAATATAATTTATATTTGGACAGCGTGAAATGGACTGCATTGGAATTTCAATCAAATCCAGACGGTTCAGCAGTTCAAAAGTAAAGCACGGCGGAGTGGAACCCTCTGTGAGAACTCCTCACCTTTAATTTTGTTTTCTAGTTATGTGATATATACTAGGATGTAGACGGTGTTTAGTAGCACCCGACACCCGTCGTCCACAGACCATGGACGGCTTGTTTGATTGATTGCATGTTGTTGTGAAAATCGATTGTGTGATGTGATATGAAGTAAAATATTTATATAGAAAATATTTTATAGTTAAAAATAGAATTTTTAACGTGTATATAAAATGAATATTTATAAACAAATCGGGTGATTTGTTTATATTCACACATTTGACTGATATTGATTGGGACGATAAATTCACACATCGCCCAACTGCACAAATAAAAACTGTGGTTGATTGATTGATACCCCACACGGGTATTGGGATGAGATTTGACGTACACTAACCCTGATTGTTTAGTTGTATTTCAATCGATTGATTGACAAGCTGTATAAGCGTCGAATATTTATATTTAATGCTTATACATTGTAGAATGCACTTTGGATGATGATTGATTATTTATCGTTGCTATTATATACATGTGTTGTAGAAAATCCGTATAATTCACATTATATGGTAATTGATTGGGCCTCATTCTAAGTTGGAAAATAAAGAATAGAAATATATATTCATGTGTTGAATAAAAGCCGTGATGACTAGATTGATGCCATTTTTATGTGAACGATATTTATATCGATCATATTCAGTTTTAAAATGAATATAGAAAAGGAAGTGAATTGAAATTCGAAATAAATTAAATAGAATTGAAATCGATTGGAAATGAATTTGAAACGAATCTATATTAGAGAATTCAATTTTGATTTGAATTTGAGATGGGAGTTAAAAATCATTTTGAATTGATATCGAGAAATATATATTATATATATTATATATATAATATAATGGCTTGAATAGAACACGCGACGCTGTGGCAGTTCGTGAATTTCGACCATTGACTTCGAACAGACGTTACGGGAGATCCGACCGTCGGATTCTCCTAAAACCGGAACCGTTGGGTTCGTATCGAAAAGAGCTTTCTAACGAATATTAGAAATTACAAATCTAATGGTTGTATTTGGAATTATGTCCAAATCAAATTTGAAAAAGGTCGCTGTAAGTGCAGTTCGATGGTCGTTGATGGAAATCGACTGTACGGGCCTTGATAAAATTATTAAAAATATTAATAATTTGTGTACGATCATAAGAAATGATTTGTGAAGAATTAGGATGAAAAACTCCATATTTGAAAATATAAAAATAGATTTTTATCGAAATGAACTAGTTTTGAACTAGAATAATAATTTATTTATTTTTAAATAAATAAATGGGATTTGAAATGGTTTTGAAAATAACCAGAAATTCTAATAATTGAATTGCAATGGATTTGAATCGAAATTGTCTTCGGAATATTTCTATGTGGGATTTTGTGATTATACAGATATTGTTATGGAAATTTGAAAGATATATATATATATATATATATCGTTATTTCCAATACGAAATTTGTTGGTCGTAGAATTTGATATTGAATATAAGCCGATATATTTTCTATTCAGAGCCGTGTATTTAATATCAGATGTGATTTGGATTTGTCATGAATAGCATCTTCATTAACGCTGTTCTTAAACCCAGTTATAGAAAAGATTAAATCTTTTTGTTTAGATTTAATGAAGTGTACCAATTAAATAATATTTAATTGGAATTGAATTGGTATTGATTTTTGGGTTTATCGTGAACAGTGTTTTAAATAACACTTGTTCTTTAACCCGATAATTAATGAATGTGATTTTGGGTTTATTGTGGGTCGTGTTTTAAATGACATTGGTTCTTTAACCCAGCTAACGACAGGATATTGATTTCTGTGAGGATTAAAACTAAGTGGAGTTTTAATGAATCTTTAATTAGATTGAAATGATCGAGAATGGAGTATCACCAGTTTTGCTCCAGGCGATAGTTAAATCTTTAATTAGATTTGAACGTGAAATGGTAATTGAATTTACGGATGATGTTGTGGTGTTAGATATGAAGTATTACCAGTTTTACTTCATAGGATGAATAGGTTGGGATTGGGAAATAAAATAAATGATTACTTCGGTGTGGTTCGCTAATCCCGACTAGTTTGAATTGATATTCAAAAGAAGATTAAAGAATAAATTTAAAGGATTTATCTTTGATAAAATTAATGGGAACCTTTCCCAAAGAATAAGAATATTTGAATAAAAAAATATACTGAATTGGAATAAGGCATATGTTGTGTTTGTGTAACACTTGTTTAATATATACGCGAGTTATTCAGAAAGACCGGGTTTATCCCATTCTGAATAACTGTTTCGACGTGGTGTCGAAGATGAAGACGGTGGTAGAAGACAGGAAGTCTTCACATCGTTGGGGTGATTACTGATGATCTTGATTGGGCTGTACACCCAAGATGAGGGAATCAGTCGGTGGTCTTCCAGACGTACTTGGAGGTCGACGGATATGCGAGGAAAGTGCCTCCGGTTTCGTTCAGACCTAGAACAAACTTGTATGGACTGTGTGTCTGACATCGGATTTCATTCTGTGTGATTGATATCGGTTGCATAGCGTGATTTGCCTGTGTGGCATGCTAAGATGCAAATGATCAAGGCTTTTGTTGAAAAGCAAAGTCTTGTGGTGATGATCAAAGCACGGCTTTTGTGGCGTAGCTTTGTGTAATGTGAATTCGCGAGCCTCACACCCCGGTATGAACCAGAAACGGGAGAGGACATCAGGGAGGGCCTGCGTTTCTTTCTAGCTAGGGTAGTATCAGTGACCTACCAGCCCTGACATTTATATACTTTTCACCTGTGTGCTTGTTGCTGTTGCGAGGCGCCTCGGATATACCGATGACTATGTGAAGCCGAAGGAGCCATTCGTTGGCTCACTTACGCCCCAAAGGGCGGGGAAACGCAGTGTTCAGGCATAATAATCCACATCGGTGGACCGGCCTTGACGATCCAAGGAGCAGTTGCGGCTGTTCCTGAGGGGCGGGCTAGAGCGTCTCGAATCAGTAGAGGACGATTCCTTGCCTCGGTTCATAGACGGAAATCCAATTTCCAATACGTGTAGTGCGGTTTTGATTGTAAACCTATATTTGGCGACATAGTGGCATGGGACGCTCATGTCGTCTATGATTGATACTTATGATTTAAAATTGTTTTGACACTATACACTTATAGTAATAATAAAACATGAAATTTCACGTACCAAGCATTCTTGGCTATTATAAGGTAAAAACCCTATCCTCCGGCTTGCGTTGCATTGTGTGATGGGACCTGGGTCTTATAATAGCTTCATTTTTATTTATTTAGCATCGCGCTGTTGTTTTATGCACTGGTATTCTTAGGAGGAAACCCGTTCCGTGTTATACGGCGTGGTCCGTTGATTTACCTAACTTTAAAATAAAGATTAATAATTGTTTTAGTTCTCACACCAGTCACATGACTGACCTGGAGTTTATTGTTTTAACCTAAACTCTGGGTGCCCTTATTTTGACACGGGCAGCTAGTAGTTTTGGTTTTGCAGATTTATCTTCACAGGATCCTGGTTTACAGCTGGAATGATATTCGGAAAGCTTTGTATCTGTCTATCTCCTTCAGTTGTGATTTGTATTATTTTCCGCTGCTATGTAATTTATTGTAATCTCTGATAGTTATCGAATGTATTTTATTCAATTATACTCTATATATTCTTGTATTATGATGGAATTGTTGGAATAACAATGAAGTGTTCTTCCGTCTGTGTTATGATTTGTCTTGTTCTCGAAACAATCAGGCGTTTCGAATGGTCTGGGTCGGTTTATCGACTGATTCAGATCGAGCGAAATTCCTTTTCGTGACAGTTGGTATCAGAGCTTTGGTTTACAAAGCTCAGATAACAAGGCACGTTAGAACCAAACGAAAGAATTCATCAGAAATTGGATAAGTAATATCCAATAAGAATGACTCGTTAGATATAGGACAAGTAGTATCCTAGAACGAGTGTGAATAGTATGTTTTTAAACTAAAAACAATTTTTGTTTTGAAAATTTAAATCAATTATACGTATTTGATTATCTATTTATATTGATTTGGACAATCCAATATATAAAGATTTTGCATATATGCCTTGCAAACGTATATTCGAAGTTTTAATATACTGGATAAATATAGATTTACACTCTAGTCGCCCGAAGATGATTCTAAGGATTGAGTACTCGTCGTCAGAATTTATGTTCGAGTGACGAAAGTGGGATTCTTATATATTTCCATTAGACTGGTGTGAGAACCAAAATATCGCTAGAATACATTATTGTGAATTGGCATCAAAACATGATTTTCTGAATATATATCAAAACTATGAATTTGAAAAGTAATTCAATAATTGATTGATGGTTGTGTTGTTTGATTATTGTTTGAATAATTAAATGTTGAACCTTTAACAAAATTGGTCAAATATTGAACTGTATTAAAAATTAGTCGCATTTGCATACATGTACATGTATATCCATTGAACAGGTCATAGCAAGGAGGTTAGAGCCGAGGAATAAAATTGTTTTCCCGACAAATAGGTACATGTTTATTGTATTTCTTGAGTTTTCGGTGATTTTGTCAGTCGATTGGCTAGCCGCTTGGCCTTTTCTTATTCTTTTGGATTGAAGAAGGCCATGCGAGGATATATGAAATATCCCGAAGTCCCCGGTGCAGGGGAGGTTATGGCGAAATTTTTCGAAAATTTAGGGTGTTAGCCAAATTTTTGAAGAATTTGAAAAGTTCTTAGAAACTGAAAAGTTGAAGAACTTAAGCCGTAGCGAAAATAAGGAAAGTTGAGTTGGTTAATCAAACCACTTTCGACTTTGTTCCTTTTCGGGGACAAAAAGTTTTAAGTGGGGGAGATTGTAACAACCCGAAAATCTGGGCCAGTTTAAAATTTTTAAATTGGCGATTTTAATGAATTTCGAATATTTATAAAGAATTATTTTAAATAATAACGACGAGAAATTTATTTTCAATGGAATTTGAACGAATATATTTATATAGATCGTCGTTAGAGTATAAATATTTATACTAAATTGTAAAAGGAATTGAAAATGGCGCGGTAGTTCGATAATTCGATTTCAAACTTCAAATGAGTGTACAGGAATCAAAATAAACCGGATTTTAGTGAAACCAAAAATAATAGAATCTATTTGAGAATATCTTTTCAACGAATCCGAAAAATTGAAATTTCATAGTGGGAATCAAAAGATATGTCCAAATGAAAATTCAGAATAGTCGCTATGGAATTCTGGCCCTTAAAAATAGCCATTTTGCAAACGACCTCGGATTTCGAAGAAACTCTTTTGTTGGATCCGTGATGTCAAGTTATTGCTAGATTCCCATTTTTGTGATTTTTCGAATCAATATGTGAGCGTGGCAAAGGAAAACGCGTTTGACCAGTTTTAGTTGATTTTAATCGACTAGAAAATGGCCATTTTTCAAACGGTCTCAGAATTCGATGAAACTAGTTTTGTTAGGACCGTATCGTTAATATGAAGCTAGAAAATATTTTTTCGGAATTTTTCGAGTTAGTATGTGGCCCCGGTAAATTGAAATGTGCGTCCAAAATCAATATATAGAGTTATATTTTGATTTTGCCGAAAACTGATCGAAGCGATCGAATCAGCCTACGAAACATATCCCATTATGTTCGGAATAGGGGTAATTAGCTAGGGGCGACAGTTGTTGGGTGTCGTTTGGAGATCGTATAAAAAGTCAACTTAAATTGAAAATAAATTAAAATAATATATAAATTAATATATAACCAACCCCCCCTTCTTCCTTTTCTCTCTCCCCGACACTTCGAATCAGAAAAAAAACCTAACGCCGCCCTCTATCCATCGCGCCTCCTCCCATCGCCTCCCTCCGCCTCCTGCCGCCCCGCCTCCAATTTGCCTCCCCCTCCTCCCCTTGAGATGTCGCAACCCCCAAACCCAATGCGAGGAACCGCGCCCAAAGCCACGAGATCCACCGCCGGAGGTCCACCACCGCGCCGCCATCACCCCCTCAGCTCCGTCCCCCTCTTCTCCTTCTCCTCCTCTTCTCCTCGACTGACGCGACCCCCCCTCTACCAAAACCCGACGCCCCTTTAGCCCTCGCCGCCGCCACCGACCACCAGCATCGTCCCCGACCCCCTGCGCCTCTCCTCTTCAAATAACAGTAAGTATTTATTTTATTTTAGTTATTTTATTTCAGTTTTTTTTTTTGTGTAATAAATTTTAATATAAAAACTGATTTCTTTAGCATATAAAAACTAGATTTTTAATGATAAAAAGTTATGATTTTTGAAAGTAAAAAGAATAGATTTTTAGTATAAGAAAATATAGATTTTTATTATAAGAAAGTTAATATTTTTATATTTGAAAGGTCATATTTTTATAGATTGAAAAGTTTGATTTTTATATAAGTGAAAAGTTTGATTATTTTTATATAGAGAAAGGCGAAATTTTTATATTATAGAAAGAGTAAAAATATGATTTTTCTAAGATAGAGAATATAAAAATTCGATTTTTATAATATATAGATAATAAAAATTTGATCATTATATAGGTAGTAGAGATATAAAAGATGATTTCTACATATAATGTGACGATATAAAAATATAATTTATATTTGGACAGCGTGAAATGGACTGCATTGGAATTTCAATCAAATCCGGACGGTTCAGCAGTTCAAAAGTAAAGCACGGCGGAGTGGAACCCTCTGTGAGAACTCCTCACCTTTAATTTTGTTTTCTAGTTATGTGATATATACTAGGATGTAGATGGTGTTTAGTAGCACCCGACACCCGTCGTCCACAGACCATGGACGGCTTGTTTGATTGATTGTATGTTGTTGTGAAAATTGATTGTGTAATGTGATATGAAATGAAATAAAATATTTATATAGAAAATATTTTACAGTTAAAAATAGAATTTTTAACGTGTATATAAAATGGAACGAATATTTATAAACTAATCGGGTGATTTATTTATATTCACACATTTGACTGATATTGATTGGGACGATAAATTTCACAAATCGCCCAACTGCACAAATAAAAACTAAGGTTGATTGATTGAAACCCCACACCGAGTTCAATCTCATTTCAAATGATTATACGACGTTCTAAATCTAAGAGTTGAAGACGGCGATTGAAGACCGACGATCTTCACATCGAATGGGTAACTAGCGTTGAGGTCCTTGATTGATTTGCTCCCAAGACGGGGCTAAGATGGTAGTTATCCGGACGTAGTATTGATTTGTACGGATTTGACTTTCGCTCAGACCCAGAGCATAAGTTTATAAATGGAATGTATGTCTGACGTTGTAGTCCTTTATACTACATTCGTTGATCTCTGTTAATATATATTTGCTTGGTGGTTAACACCCTTCTCTGAGACATATGAGCTTAGAGGTTATATATTGGCAGAAATCAATGGTATAGTATGGACTGACAATGTGGCATGCTAAGATGCATTGATCAAGGCTTTTGTTGAAAAGCAGGCCTTGTGGTTGATGATCAAAGCACGGCCAGTTTAGGCATAGCTTTGTGTAGCGTGACTTCGCGAGCCTCACACCCCGGTATGAGTCAAAAACGGGATACGGACCGTAGGGAGTGCACACGTTTCTTTCTAGTTAGAGTGATGTCAGGGACCTACCAGCACTGACATTTTACTTATGTGGATGATGGATTTTGAGGCGCCTCGGATTTTTATAGGCCGTTAGTCGTCATACTATAGGTCCAAAGGGACCGGGAAGCGTGTGTTCAGGCATAACCAATCCACTGCCCATAGGCAGGGACCGGCCCTACCGCATCCAAGGGTTCACTGCGGGGGATCCTGAGGCATTTGCTACAGTGTCTCGAATCGGAGAGGAGCTTGCCCCTAGCCTCGACTCATGATGGAATCCAAATCTCCAATACGACCTTGCGGTTTTGATTGTAGAACTAGCATTGGCGACATGCTATACGGTAACCATGCCGTCTAGGATTGATACATTATGATTAAAATTGTTTTGAAACACACACATATATATATATATATATATACACACACACTAATAGTATCAATTCCCTTTTTTACGTATCAAGCATCTTTTGACCATTATAAGGTAAAACCCTATCCTCTGGTGTGCGTTGCATTGTGTGATGGGACTTGGGTCTTATAATGGTTTCATTTTCCAAAATGCATTGCGTTGTTTAACGATTTGCTTTAATTTTACACTGGAAATCCATTGGAATAAAACCCGTTCCGCATTAGCGGCGTGGTCCTTGGATTTGTCTTATTAGTTAAATTAGTTTAGAATTCTCACATCAGTCCCATGACTGACTCGTAGTTTGTTTCACTTTGCAAACTCGGGTGCCCTCTTTTCCACACGGGCAGTCGAGTAGCTTTTTGCAGATATCTATTCTTTTAGCAGGATCCTGGATCGAAGCCTAAAGCTGTGTCCAGAGCTTAGTAGTCTTCCGTTGTTTACTGTATTTTATTTAATGTATTAAATCTTTTGTAATTTATCTTCCGCTGTAATTTTATTTCAATGTACTCTGATATATTCTGTACTCTGATGTAACATTATTGTAATGTAATAAAAGTCTGCTGGTATTGTTTTGATGTATTGTATTCCCAAAGTTAAAGTATTCGAAGATTTCCAACCTTTGGGTCAGACCTGTGTGGTTTATGGTCGATTCAAAGAGCGGGAATTTCCGGGTCTTTACAGTTGGTATTAGAGCTCTGGTTAGCTCAAATCTTTGGGGGTACAACTCATTAGAACTGAACAAAAGACTCATCAGAGATTGGATTAGTAATATCCAATAAGAATACTCATTAGAGATAGGATTAGCGGTATCCTAGAATGAGAAAACTCATTAGAGATGGGGTTAGTAATGCCCTAGAATGAGTTCAGAGTGATAAGTTAATAATTAACGTCTTTGAGATTCTATATAATCCGATGTTTGGAAATATGATTTTAAATATATAAAAGTTTATATATATTTTTGATAAGTTAGTCAACAAATGAAATTAATAAAAGAATTAAAATTTAGTTAGTTAATTAAACTACTTTTAGCTTAGTTTCTTTCCGAGGACGAAAATATTTTAAGTGGGGGAGATTGTAACAACCCGGAAATTGAGGATAAATTTAAAAAATTTATTTCATAAAATTTTGTTAGAAAATATGGGAGAATTTAAAAATTCTGTTTTTAAATTAAAATAATAATAGTAGTTGAATCCTTGATTTTATTTTAAAGGTTCAATATAATTTTTAATAAGAAATTGACACTAAGTTGAGTGTCAACTATAAGATATGTTTGATTTGAGAAATTAAATGATAAAATCTATTTGTTTATTTATATAGTAAATTTCATGTCGCATGTGATAGACAAAGTAACGTTCGTTAATTAATGTTGACATTAATAAACAAATAAATCATGCACATTCATATCATAAATGCCATGTTTATTCTTTCCAAATCATGCCTGCATGTATCTTTATTTCAACCTGGTAACTTTTCATTTTCTTAACTCACTATGCATTCAAAAAAAAAAGTTTGGATCTTTGTTGGTTTTGTTCTGTGAAATAATGAAATTTGAGAAAATAGAGTACAATCTTTATTTGGTTTTATGGAACGATGCAATTATAAAATAAAGTTGGGATTTTTATGTAACATGGAAATTGAAAGTAAAGTTGGAATCTTTATTTATGAAACATTGAAAGGGAAATAAAGTTTTAATCTTTATTTTAATTTAAAACTAATAAATGTTTTCATGTAATCTAGTTTCAAAACTTACATGTTTTGTTTCAAAATAAAATCACATGTTTGTGTCAAATTAAATTACATGTTTTGATTTGTGTTTCAAACTAGGATTACAAGTTTCGTTGTCACTTTCTTTTGAAAACAAAATATTACATTTTTTTTTGTAAATTTTAGTTTCAACAAAATATTACATTTTATTGTTAATTTTAATTTCAACTAAATAATTCATGTACGTTATATTTTTTAATTAACATACATTACAAATGAAATTAACCTTAGCTAGTAATTAATGTATGTCAAAATAAGAAAGAATGGAATTGGAAATTTCCACAAGAATATATAATGTTAATTAGTCTTATATATTTGAAGTTTGAATTCTGTAAATATAAATAAAAGGTAAATATATGACGAAAGAATTAAGGAAGGGTAATGAAACAGGTTACAAATTAGTGTTGTAATTAATGTAAAGAAAACAGTCGACTAAGAAAAAATTATGAATGACAATAATCAAGTTGATTTCGTAGTAAAATGTAAGTTTGTACATTTCGTATTTATTTACACTAATGGTTAAATAATTGTGATTTAAATAGTAATTCACATAAATCGGCTAAGACAAAAATTAGCAATTTACATAGGAATGAAGTTATAAATATAAATTGTAATGGACCTACGTGTATATTTTTATTCCTTTTATTCCTATCTATCCAAATGAAAACCTTCCCATTTTTCCCTTTTCTTATTTTGAATTTTGAATAGGAGGAACGGGCCTTAAAGGTTCAATTAATAATATAACACTATTATAAGTATTAGAAAATAAACAAACACTAATCTATATTTTATCAGCCGCCGCCATGTTCTTCAAACTAATGGCCGACGTGCTCTAGCCTTCTCCTCCTCTTTTCTTCAAATCTACACCATGAATTCAAGCACTTCCAACGACTAAATCAAAGAGCTCCATGAGCTCTACAATCCCAACGGTGATGATCAGTTCTTGATCATCGCGGCGGCCTCTGACAAATGGCGATGGTGGAGGTTTTGGGAGAAGAACGATGGATTTCGGTGATGTAGCATAACAGGAAGAAGGATTAGTTCAAGCCATAAATTGTTCGAACGAACACGGAATTGAGCAAACTCAGAAGAGGTGAAATCATAATTTCTTGATCTACAACATGGAACTAACAGAACTGTGATTTGGAGCAGATCAAAATGGAGTAAAAATCAATGTGAGATATTCTGAATTTAATTAAATTAAATTTAATTTAATTATCTTTCTTAGATTATAAATCTATATATGTGAGATCTCTAGCTTTTATTAAATAATAATTTAATTAAAAGTTGTTATGTGAATCCCTGTATGTAATCTTTGATATGGTGATTATGATTTATTTTCTGTTTGTGTGATTGATATGTTGTATGATATCATGTTGTGGCATGTTGTTTAAATCTGTAATTCTGGATGTATGCTCAACGAAGTTCTCATCGTTATTGTTTTATTTTATTTTATTTCTCATTTTAAAATTAAAACCATGTAACCAATTGTTATGTTTATTTTGTTAACATAAATAAAAGAACAATTGTTATGTTTATTTTGTTACCATGAATAAAATGACAATTTTTTATCTTCGTTTTGTCTACAAAATGTAAAGCAATTTTTATCTTTATTTTGTTTACAAAAATAAAAAGAAAGTGTTTATCTTTATTCTTGTGCACAAACAAAAATGCCAATTCTTACCTTTATTTTTGCGAACAAGATAAAATACCAATTTTATCTTCAATTTTGTTAATGTAATAAAAATCCAGTTTTCTTTTACTTGATTTTGATAACAAGTTTTTACCTTGTTTTTATTAACATAATAAGACGTGAGTTTTATCTTCATTTTGTTTACAAAATAAATAACAAGTTTTTACCTTTATTTTTGTTTACAAAATAAAAGACAAATTTTTACCTTTATTTTGTTTACATAGTGAAATGCAAGTTTAATTTTTATTTTTATTTATTAAATAATATGCAAGTTTTAATCTTTATTTTTTATTTACAAAATAAAATGAAGATGAGACCTTTTGTTGAGATTGTCCAATTATACACCCGTATGTGTGTTGTATGTATGACTTTGAAATTTCATCGTTGTGTAAATAAGAATATTATGACACCAATTTCAGCGTTGTGTTAAATTAAATATTATGACACCAATTTCAGCGTTGTGTTAAATTAAGTATTATGACACCAAATTTCAGCGTTGTGTTAAATTAAGTATTATGACCCCAATTTCAGCGTTGTGTTAAATTAAGTATCATGACACAAATTTCATCGTTGTGTAAATATGAGTATCATGACACAAAATTCATTGTTGTGTTAATTTAGTTGAAATGACATAAAATTTCATCGTCATGTTATATGATTGAAGTGAATCAAATATTGGCATTGGAAAATATAGTTATTTTTGAAATGTTGACACTAGAAAGGACGTTTACATTAGAAATAAGTTTGCCTTTGCATTTGCATCCTAAAATGCAAATATTACATAGAAATAGTAAATTTACATTTTTTTCCAATGTAAATATTAAAAAGAAAATAGAAAAGAAACATTATTTTCTATGTTAAGAAAAATAGAAAAGAAACATTATTTTATATGTTAAGAAAAATAGAAAAAAAACATTATTTTGTATGCTAAGAAAAATAGAAAAGAAACATTATTTTCTATGTTAAGGAAAATAGAAAAGAAACATTATTTTCTATGTTAAGAAAATAGAAGAAACATTATTTTCTATGTTAAAGAAATAAATAGGAAACATTATTTTCTATGGAAAATAAAAAGAAAAGTTACATTTTTCTATGTAAAGAAAAATAAAAAGGAAGAGTTACATTTTCAATGTAAAGGAAGAAGAAATAAAAGACATTTATATTTTATTTGTAAATATAAAGGAGAAGATTATCTTTATACAATATAAAATATGCATAGTTAAAAACATTGTTTTTGTCGCATTAGAATTGGTGGACAAAAATATCATTTTTATTTAATATAAACATATGCATAGTTAAAAACATTGTTTTTGTCGCATTAGAATTGGCGGACAAATATATTATTTTTATTTAATATAAATATATGCATAGTTAAAAACATTGTTTTTGTCGCATTAGAATTTGGCGGACAAAATAGCATTTTATATAAATATAAAATACACTTAGTTGAAAACTTTATTTTTGCCGCATTAGAATCGGCAAACAAAAATATAAATGTAATGATTTAAAGTAATAAATTATAATAGTGGAAAGCGCTACATGGTCTATATATTTATATATATAATATAAATTAAAACTAAGCGAAACACGCGCGGTAGTTCGCGTTTTGAAATCATAACTTTAAACGGTTATACCGAAAGACCCGACAGTCGGATTTTCCCAAAACTGGAACCGTTAGGACCGCTTTGGGAAGATCTTTCCAACGATATAAATTTTGTCAAAATCCAACGGTTATATTTCAAGATATGTGTAAATCAAAATTGGCTGAAAACAGCGCCAGGGTCGCCCATCGACCCGAAGCGTCGTTAAATTATTTAGGCTATTTTTATATAAATAAAAATAGGGATAGGTCGTTATCAAATATTAATAACGATATGAAATGTTTTCAAATTATATATATACATATATATGCGAGAATCATTTGAGAAGACAGAGTTCAATCTCATTTCAAATGATTATACGACGTTCTAAATCTAAGAGTTGAAGACGGCGATTGAAGACCGACGATCTTCACATCGAATGGGTAACTAGCGTTGAGGTCCTTGATTGATTTGCTCCCAAGACGGGGCTAAGATGGTAGTTATCCGGACGTAGTATTGATTTGTATGGATTTGACTTTCGCTCAGACCCAGAGCATAAGTTTATAAATGGAATGTATGTCTGACGTTATAGTCCTTTATACTACATTCGTTGATCTATGTTAATATATATCTGCTTGGTTGTTAACACCCTTCTCTGAGATATATGAGCTTAGAGGTTATATATTGGCAGAAATCAATGGTATAGTATGGACTGACAATGTGGCATGCTAAGATGCATTGATCAAGGCTTTTGTTGAAAAGCAGGCCTTGAGGTTGATGATCAAAGCACGGCCTGTTTCGGCATAGCTTTGTGTAGCGTGACTTCGCGAGCCTCACACCCCGGTATGAGTCGGACCGTAGGAAGTGCAAACGTTTCTTTCTAGCTAGAGTGATGTCAGGGACCTACCAGCGCTGACATTTTACTTATGTGGATGATGGATTTTGAGGCGCCTCGGATTTTTATAGGCCGTTAGTGGTCATACTATAGGTCCAAAGGGACTGGGAAGCGTGTGTTCAGGCATAACCAATCCACTGCCCATAGGCAGGGACTGGCCCTACCGCATCCAAGGGTTCACTACGGGGGGTCCTTAGGCAATTGCTAGAGTGTCTCGAATCGGAGAGGAGCTTGCCCCTAGCCTCGACTCATGATGGAATCCAAATCTCCAATACGACCTTGCGGTTTTGATTGTAGAACTAGCATTGGTGACATGCTATATGGTAACGATGCCGTCTAGGATTGATACATTATGATTCAAATTGTTTTAAAACATATATATATATATATATATACACACACTAATAGTATCAATTCCGTTTTTTACGTATCAAGCATCTTTTGACCATTATAAGGTAAAACCCTATCCTCTGGTGTGCGTTGCATTGTGTGATGGGACTTGGGTCTTATAGTGGTTTCATTTTCCAAAAAGCATTGCGTTGTTTAACGATTTACTTTAATTATGCACTGGCAATCCATTGGAATAAAACCCATTCCGCATTAGCGGCGTGGTCCTTGGATTTGTCTTATTAGTTAAATTAGTTTAGAATTCTCACACCAGTCCCATGACTAACTCGTAGTTTGTTTCACTTTGCAAACTCGGGTGCCCTCTTTTCCACACGGGCAGTCGAGTAGCTTTTTGCAGATATCTATTCTTTTAGCAGGATCCTGGATCGAAGCCTAAAGCTGTGTCCAGAGCTTAGTAGTCTTCCGCTGTTTACTGTATATTATTCAATGTATTAAATCTTTTGTAATTTATCTTCCGCTGTAATTTTATTTCAATGTACTCTGATATATTCTGTACTCTGATGTAACATTATTGCAATGTAATAAAAGTCTGCTGTTATTGTTCAGATGTATTGTATTCCCAAAGTTAAAGTATTCGAAGATTTCCAACCTTTGGGTCAGACCTGTGTGGTTTATGGCCGATTCAAAGAGCGGGAATTTCCAGGTCTTTACAATATACGTCGTCGTTAGAATATAAATAATTATATATAATTATAAAAGGAATTGAAAATGGCGCGGTAGTTCGATAATTCGATTTCCATCCTTCGATAATTCGATTTCAAACGTGGCTGAAAATGGCGCGGTAGTTCGATAATTCGATTTCCTATTGACTGGTGTGAGAACCAAAATTAGATAGGACCTATTGTTGTGATTTGGCATCAAAAATGTGATTTGTTGACTAAATATCAAAGTTATAAATTTCAAACTCTAATTCACTAATTGATTGATGTTTGTGTTGTTTGTTTATTTATTTGATAATTTTGAACCATTTAGCCTAATTTAATCAATATTGAATTGTATTGAAAATTGGTCGCATTTGCTTGCATATACATATACTTACATTGAACAGGTCATAGCAAGGAGGCTAGAGCAGAGAATAAAATTTGTTTGCCCGACAAATAGGTACATGTTTACTACATAATTTACTGTTTTGTTTGGGTGATGATGATTTTATGAGCCGATTGGCTAGCAGCTTGGCTTTTTCTTTTTCTTTTTGAGATCAGAAGGCCTATATGGCAATTTCGGGATTTTCCCGTGGCTCCTGGTGCACGGGAGGTTATGGCGAAATTTTTCGAAAATTTAGGGTGTTAGCCAAATTTTTGAAGAATTTGAAAATTCTCAGAAACTGAAAAGTTAGAGAATGAAAGCCAGATCGAACGTAGAGTTGATTAATCAAACCACTTTCGACTTTGTTCCTTTTCGGGGACGAAAAGTTTTAAGAGGGGGAGATTGTAACAACCCGAAAATCTGGGCCAGTTTAAAATTTTTATTTTGGCAATTTTAGCGAATTTTGATTATTTAAAATGAATTATTTTAAATAATATCGACGAGAAATTTATTTTGAATGGAAATCCAATGTATATATTATATACGTCGTTGTTAGAATACAAATAATTATATATAATTATAAAAGGAATTGAAAATGGCGCGGTAGTTCGATAATTCGATTTCAAACTTCAATTGAATGTACCGGGTGAAAAACAAACCGGATTTTAGTGAAACCAAAAACATTAGGATCTAATTGATAATATCTTTCCAACGAATCCGAAAAATCGAAATTTCATAGCGGGAATCAAAAGATATGTCCAGCTGAAAATTCTGAATAGTCGCTTTGGAATTCAGGCCCTTAAAAATAGATATCTTGCAAACGACCTCGGATTTCGACGAAACCACTTTTGTTGGGTCCGTGATGTAAGGTTATTGCTAGGTTTCAAATTTCATAATTTTTCGAATCAATATGTGAGTGTGGCAAAGGAAAACGAGTTTGACCAGTTTCAGTTGATTTTAATCTACTGGAAATTGGCCATTTTTCCAACGGTCTCAGAATTCGACGAAACTAGTTTTGTTAGGACCGTATCGTCAATACGAAGCAAGAAAATATTTTTCTGGGATTTTTCTAGTTAGTATGTGACCCCGGTAAATTGAAATGCGCGTTCAAATTCAATATATAGAGTTATATGTAGATTTTAACGGAAACTGATCGAAACGATCGAATCAGCTTACGATACATATCTCATTGTGTTCGGAATGGGGGTAAAACGCTATGGACGACAGTCGGTGGGCCTCGTTTCGAGGTCGAATAAAAAGTCAACTTTTTGAATTTTAAAATAAAATAAAATAAAATAAATAAAACCTCTCTCCTGCTCTCCTTATCTTCTTTCTGACCCCCCCCCCCCCCCCCCCCCGCTCTTTCTGAATTCGCTCGAAAGAAAGAAAAAAACAAAACAAAAAACCAAATCGCCGCTCCTCCCCCTACAGCCACCGCCCGCCGTTCGCCGCTTCCACCCCCTCTTCTTCCTCCGCTCCTCCTCTACCTCCTTCTTCTCTCTCCTATCTCGCGCCTTCTCCTTCTTCCCCACCCCTAGGCGCCTCCTCCCACGCGCCCACCGCCCCAGGACCGCCACTCCCCTCCCTCCACCTCATCCTATCGCTTCTCAGACGAAGACCATGGACTGCAATGAAGCCATCGCGAATCCCAATGCTCCGCCCCTTTTTCAGACCACCACCGAGGCTCCCTGACCAACACCGCACCTTTGACCGCACCCCTGACACTCCGACGAATGATGGCGACGACGATTCGATGCCCTAGGAGTGGAGCGGTATACGACGGGGTCTGGCCGAGTTTTAAAGGAAGAAAGGTGATTTTTTTTTATCAGTTTTAATTCATATGCATAGTGTTTAAACTCAGTTTGTAATACATATGATTTAAATCAGTTTTATACTTGTTAAAAATTCAGTTTTTATATGAATATAGAAAGAAAAATAAGTGATTTTATTTATTTGAATAATGAGAAAATATACGATTTTTATATAGAAGACAACGAAGTAAAAATTCGATTTTTATGTATTGAACAACGAAGTAAAAATTCGATTTTTATGTATTGAACAACGAAGTAAAAATTCGATTTTTATGTATTGAACAACGAAGTAAAAATTCGATTTTTATGTATTGAACAACGAAGTAAAAATTCGATTTTTATATATTGAATAGCAAATTAAAAATTCTATTTTTATATATTGAATAGCAAAGTAAAAAATCTATTTTTATATATCGAATAGCAAAGTAAAAATTCTATTTTTATATATTGAATAGCAAAGTAAAAATTCTATTTTTATATATTGAATAGCAAAGTAAAAATTCTATTTTTATATATTGAATAGCAAAGTAAAAATTCGATTTTTATATATTGAATAGCGAATTAAAAATTTGATTTTTATATATGTAGTGAAAGCGGACAACGAAAGTGACAAGTGGCAAGAACGACGAAGATTTCTACCTAAGAAGAGTCGTGGCGTTGGATTAGCAATTCAGTGAGAACTTCTCACTCTTCAATTTCTTTTTCTAGTTATATATATACTGGGATGCAAACGGTGCTTATTAGCACCCGACACCCGTCATCCACAGACCATGGATGGCTAGTTTGTTTATTTGTTTAGTTGTGTAGTTGGTTAGATTATTTGGTTTGAATTGAATTGTTTGGTGAAATGAAATTGATTTGATTGATGTGTGAAAGGCGTGGGCCTTCACTAGACCGGGGATAAGGCTAGGCCTTGTCCCGTTTCTAGTATCCTGGCATTATGCCGCCGAAATTTTCTAAAAATAAGTTAGAAAAATAAAGATAACATTTTATTTAATAAATGAACCGAATAGTTTGATCGTTAAAAATATAATTTTTAACATGAATATGAATAAATAAATATTCATTTACAAACCGGACGGTTTGTTTATGTACACCTATTTGAAGGACATTGATTGGGACGATAAAATTTTACATATCGCCCAACTGCACAAATAAAAATCTGTGTTTGATTGTTTGAAACCCCACACGGGTATTGGGATGATATTTGACGTACACTAATCCCGATTGTTTAGTTGTATGTCGATCGATTGATTGACAGACTGTTATAAGCATTGAATATTTATATTTGATGCTTATACAGTGTAGAATGCACTTTGGATGATGGTTGATTATTCATCATTGTTATTCTATACATGTGTTGTAGAAAATCCATATAATTAACATTATATGGTAATTGATTGGGCCTCATTCCAGTTTTGAAATAGAAATATTTGAAATAGAAATATTTGAAAAAGAAATATTGAAGTAGAATATTTGAAAATCGAAATATATGAAGCCGCGTTGATAGATTGACGCCATTTTGACGTGAACGATATTTATATCGATTTTATTCAAATTGAAGTGAATATTAAAGCGAATTGAAATTCGAATTTAATTGAATTAATTTGAAATTCGAAATAAACTGAAATGGTTTGAAATTCGAATAGAATTGAAATAGAATTGAAATCGTTTTGAAATGAATTCGAATTGAAATTGAATATAAATGAATTCGAATAGAATTGAAATAGAATTGAAATTGTTTTGAAATGATTTCGAATTGAAATTGAATATAAATGAATTCGAATTGAAATTGAATTGAATTGAAAACGAACTGAAATTGAATTAAAAATCAATTTGAATTGAAATCAATTTGAAATGAATTTAAAATGAATTTAAATTGGAATATTCAATTTTGATTTGAAATTGAATATGAAGTTGAAACCGTTTTGAAAAAGAATTGAAAACGATTTATAAGGCTCATTTTGAATTGAAGTCGACGAAGTATATATTATATATATATATATATATATATATATATATATAATATAATGGCCTGAATAGAACGCGCCGCGCCGCGGCAGTTCGCGAATTTCGACCATTGACTTCGAACGGATATTACGGGAGATCTGACCGTCGGATTCTCCTAAAACCGGAACCGTTGGGTTCGTATCGAAAAGAGCTTTCTAACGAATATTAGAAATTAGAAATCTAATGGTTGGATTTGGAATTATGTCCAAATCAAATTTGAAAAAGGTCGCTGTAAGTGCAGTTCGATGGCCGTTGATGGAAATCGACTATACGGGCCTTGGTAAAATTATTAAAAATATTAATAATTTGTGTAAAATCATAAGAAATGATTTAGAAAGGATTGGGATGAAAAACTGCATATTTGAAAAGATAAAAATAGATTTTTATCGAAATGAACTAGTTTTGAACTAGAATTATAATTATATTTATTTTTAAATAAATAAATTGAATTTGGAAAGGGTTTTAAAAATAACCAGAATTTCCAATGATTGCATTGGAGTGGATTTGAATCGAAATTGTCTTCGGAATATTTCGATGTTGGAATTCGTGATTATACATATGTTATTATGGAAATTTGAAAGATATACATTTATACCGTTATTTCTAATACGACATTTGTTAATCGTTGAATTTGATATTGAATATAAACCGATATATTTTCTATTCAGAGCCTTATATTGAATATCAAATGCGATTTGGGTTTGTCGTGAATGGTGTCTTCACTAACACTGTTCTTGAACCCAGTTGAGAAAAGATTAAATCTTTTTATTTAGATTTAATGAAGTGTACCAATTAAATAATATTAGATTGGAATTGTATTGATATTGATTTTTGGGTTTATCGTGAACAGTGTTTTAAATAACACTTGTTCTTTAACCCGATAATTAATGAATGTGATTTTGGGTTTATTGTGGACCGTGTTTATAAATGACACTAATTCTTTAACCCAGTTAACGATTAAAACTAAGTGGAGTTTTAATGAATCTTTAATTAGATTGAAATGATCGAGAATGAAGTATCACCAGTTTTGCTCCAGGCGATAGTTAAATCTTTAATTAGATTTGAACGTGGAGTGGTAATTGAATTACCGATAACACCGTGGTGTTAGATATGAAGTATAACCAGTTTTACTTCATGGGATGAATAGGATACGATTGGGGAATTAAAACAAATGATTACTTCAGTAAGGTTCGTTAATCCCGACTAGTTGAATCGAAATTCAAAAGATAATTAAAGAATAAATTCAAGGAATTTATCTTGGATAAAATTAATGGGAACCTTTCCCTATAAATGTGAAACTTAGAAACTAGCTGTCGGTTAGCCAAGCAGAATGGTTTCTTGGATATTGATCTGATGTTAGTTTCGGCCTTCGGGGTTAATATTTGGGGAATTATTCTCTTGATTAATTTACAGTTAGTGACTAATGAATTGGAATGAGGCGTATGTTGTGTTTGTGTAAAACTTATTTAAAATATACACGAGTTATTCGGAAAGACCGGGTTTATCCCATTCTGAATAACTGATACGACGATAAGTCGAAGATGAGGACGATGGTCGAAGACCGGAGGTCTTCACGTCGTTTGGGTAATTACTAATGATCTTGATTGGGTTGAACACCCAAGAAGATGGAAACAGTTGGTGATCGTCCAGACGTACTTGGAGATCGATGGATATGCGGGGTACTAGGTGCCTCCGGTTTCGTTCAGACCCAGAACGGACTTGTAAATGGACTGTGTGTCTGACATTGGATTTTAGTCCGTGTGATTGATCTCTATTAAATGTATATCTGTTTGGCAGCGGAGAATTTATTCTCTCGCTTAACGCCCTTCTCTGAGACGTACGAGCTCTGGGGTTATATATTGATGGATAACAAACGCATGGAGTGAATTGCCTGTGTGGTATGCCTAAGTGGCAATTGATCGAGGCTTCTGTTGAAAAGCAAAGTCTTTTGGTGATGATCAAAGCACAGCCTGTGTGGCATAGCTTTGTGTAACATGAATTCGCGAGCCTCACACCCCGGTTGTGAACCAGAAACGGTAGAGGACATTAGGGAGAGCATGCGTTTCTTTCTAGCTAGGGTGGTGTCAGTGACCTACCAGCCCTGACATTTATGTACTTTTCACCTGTGTGGTTGTTGCTGTTGCGAGGCGCCTCGGTTTGATCAGACGATCCAGGTCCGATGGAGTCATTCGTTGGCTCATTTACGCCCCAAAGGGCGGGGAAATGCATGTTCAGGCATTTTAATCCACATCGGCGGACCGACCCTGACGATCCAAGGGTCACTCGAGCTCTGATCATGAGGGGCAGGCTAGAGCGTCTCGAATCGGTTGAGGACTATCTTTTGCCTCGGTTCATAGACGGAAATCCAATTTCCAAATACGTGACATTTACGGTTTTATTTGTAGAGCCTAGTATGGCGACATAGTGGGATGGGGTGCTTATGTCGCCTATGATTGATATTTATGATTTGAAGTTGTTTTATACACTATGCACTTATAATAGTATCAAATGATTTGTTTTAAAGCGTATCAAGCATTCTTTGGCTATTATAAGGGAAAACCCTATCCCCCGGCTTGCGTTGCATTGTGTGATAGGACCTGGGTCTTATAACAGCTTCATTTTTCTTTATTTAGCATTGCGCTGTTTGTTTTATGCACTGGTATTCTTGGGAGGAAACCCCTTCCGTGTTATACGGCGTTGTCCCCTGATTTACCCAACTTTTAAAGTAAAGTTTTAAATAACTGTTTTAGTTCTCACACCAGTCCCATGACTGACCTGGAGTTTATTGTTTTGACCTAAACTCTGGGTGCCCCTATTTTGACACGGGCAGCTAGTAGTTTTGGTTTTGCAGATTTATATTCACAGGTTCCTGGTTTACAGCTGGAATGATATCCAGAAAGCTTTGTATCCGTATATCTCTTCTAGTTGTGTATTGTATTATTTTCCGCTGCGATGTATTTAAATGTAATTTAAACCTCTGATATTTCTGTGTAATATTCATTTATACTCTGTGTATTCTTGTAATCTGATGGATTGTTGTAATATACAATGAAATGTTCTTCCGTCTGCGTTCTGATTTGTCATGTTCTCAAACGATAGGGCGTTTCGAGCGGTCTGGGTCGGTTTAGCGACTGGTTCGGATCGAGCGAAATTCCTTTTCGTCACATTTGGTATCAGAGCTTTGGTTTACAAAGCTTAGAGAACAAGACACCTTAGAACCATACGAAAGAATTCATCAGATATTAGGTCAGTAATATCCAATTAGAATGACTCGTTAAAGATGGGATCAGTAGTATCCTAGAACGAGTGTGAAGAGTGTCTTTTATTTTTAAAATGAAAACGAATTTTTGTTTTGAAAATTTATATCAACTAGTCGTATTTGATTATTTATTCTATATTGATCGGGACAATCCGATATATAAAGATTTTGCATATATGTCTTGCAAACGTGTATTCGAAGTTTTAATATACTGGATAGTTATAGAATCATACTCTAGTTGCCCGGGGATAATTCTGGTGATGGGGCACCATCGCCAGTATTTATCTTCGAGTTACGATAGTGGGATTTCTATATATTTCCTATTGACTGGTGTGAGAACCAAAATTAGATAGGACCTATTGTTGTGATTTGGCATCAAAAATGTGATTTGTTGACTACATATCAAAGTTATGAATTTCAAACTCTAATTCACTAATTGATTGATGTTTGTGTTGTTTGTTTATTTATTGAATAATTTTGAACCATTTAGCCTAATTTAATCAATATTGAATTGTATTGAAAATTGGTCGCATTTGCTTGCATACACATATACTTACATTGAACAGGTCATAGCAAGGAGGCTAGAGCAGAGAATAAAATTTGTTTGCCCGACAAATAGGTACATGTTTACTACATACTTTACTGTTTTGTTTGGGTGATGATGATTTTATGAGCTGATTGGCTAGCCGCTTGGCTTTTTCTTTTTCTTTTTGAGATCAGAAGGCCTGTATGGCAATTTCAGGATTTTCCCGTGGCTCCTGGTGCAGGGGAGGTTATGGCGAAATTTTTCGAAAATTTAGGGTGTTAGCCAAATTTTTGAAGAATTTGAAAATTCTCAGAAACTGAAAAGTTAGAGAATGAAAGCCAGATCGAACGTAGAGTTGATTAATCAAACCACTTTCGACTTTGTTCCTTTTCGGGGACGAAAAGTTTTTAGTGGGGGAGATTGTAACAACCCGAAAATCTGGGCCAGTTTAAAATTTTTATTTTGGCAATTTTAGTGAATTTCGATTATTTAAAATGAATTATTTTAAATAATATCGACGAGAAATTTATTTTGAATGGAAATCCAATGTATATATTATATACGTCGTTGTTAGAATATAAATAATTATATATAATTGTAAAAGGAATTGAAAATGGCACGGTAGTTCGATAATTCAATTTCAAACTTCAATTGAATGTACCGGGTGAAAAACAAACCGGATTTTAGTGAAACCAAAAACATTAGGATCTAATTGATAATATCTTTCCAACGAATCCGAAAAATCGAAATTTCATAGCGGGAATCAAAAGATATGTCCAGTTGAAAATTCTGAATAGTCGCTATGGAATTCAGGCCCTTAAAAATAGATATCTTGCAAACGACCTCGGATTTCAACGAAACCACTTTTGTTGGGTCCGTGATGTAAGGTTATTGCTAGGTTTCAAATTTCATAATTTTTCGAATCAATATGTGAGCGTGGCAAAGGAAAACGTGTTTGACCAGTTTCAGTTGATTTTAATCTACTGGAAATTGGCCATTTTTCCAACAGTCTCAGAATTCGACGAAACTAGTTTTGTTAGGACCGTATGTTAGGACTGTATCGTCAATACGAAGCTAGAAAATATTTTTTTGGGATTTTTCTAGTTAGTATGTGACCCCGGTAAATTGAAATGCGCGTTCAAATTCAATATATAGAGTTATATGTAGATTTTAACGGAAACTGATCGAAACGATCGAATCAGCTTACGATACATATCCCATTGTGTTCGGAATGGGGGTAAAACGCTATGGACGACAGTCGGTGGGCCTCGTTTCGAGGTCGAATAAAAAGTCAACTTTTTGAATTTTAAAATAAAATAAAATAAATAAATAAAACCTCTCTCCTGCTCTCCTTATCTTCTTTCTGACCCCCCTCTTTCTGAATTCGCTTGAAAGAAAAAAAAACAAAAAAAAACCCCAAATCGCCGATCCTCCCCCTACAGCCACCGCCCGCCGTTCGCCGCTTCCACCCCCTCTTCTTCCTCCGCTCCTCTTCTACCTCCTTCTTCTCTCTCCTCTCTCGCGCCTTCTCCTTCTTCCCCATCTCCAGGCGCCTCCGCCCACGCGCCCACCGCCCCAGGACCGCCGCTCCCCTCCCTCCACCTCCTCCTATCGCTTCTCAGACGAAGACCGTGGACTGGGATGAAGCCATCGCGAATCCCAACGCTCCCCCCCTTTTTCAGACCACCACCGAGGCTCCCTTACCAACACCGCACCTTTGACCGCACCCCTGACACTCCGACGAATGATGGCGACGACGATTCGATGCCCTAGGAGTGGAGCAGTATACGACGGGGTCTGGCCGAGTTTTAAAGGAAGAAAGGTGATTCTTTTTTTATTTATTTATCAGTTTTAATTCATATACATAGTGTTTAAACTCAGTTTGTAATACATATGATTTAAATCAGTTTTATACTTGTTAAAAATTCAGTTTTTATATGAATATAGAAAGAAAAATAAGTGATTTTATTTATTTGAATAATGAGAAAATATACGATTTTTATATAGAAGACAACGAAGTAAAAATTCGATTTTTATGTATTGAACAAAGAAGTAAAAATTCGATTTTTATGTATTGAACAACGAAGGCAAAATTCGATTTTTATATATTGAATAGCAAAGTAAAAATTCTATTTTTATATATTGAATAGCAAAGTAAAAATTCTATTTTTATATATTGGATAGCAAAGTAAAAATTCGAATTTTATATATTGATTAGCGAAGTAAAAATTCGATTTTTATATATGTAGTTAAAGCGGACAACGAAAGTGACAAGTGGCAAGAACGACGAAGATTTCTACCTAAGAAGAGTCGTGGCATTGGATTAGCAATTCAGTGAGAACTTCTCACTCTTCAATTTCTTTTTCTAGTTATATATATACTAGGATGGAGACGGTGTTTAGTAGCACCCGACACCTGTCATCCACAGACCATGGATGGCTTGTTTGTTTAATTGTTTGGTTGTGTAGTTGGTTAGATTATTTGGTTTGAATTGAATTGTTTGGTGAAATGAAATTGATTTGATTGATGTGTGAATGGCGTGGGCCTTCACTAGACCGGGGATAAGGCTAGGCCTTGTCCCGTTTCTAGTATCGTGCCGTTATGCCGCCGAAATTTTCTAAAAATAAGTTAGAAAAATAAAGATAACATTTTGTTTAATAAATGAACCGAATAGAATATTCATAGGTTGAATAAAATAGTTTGATCGTTAAAAATATAATTTTTAACGTGAATATGAATAAATAAATATTCATTTACAAACCGGATGGTTTGTTTATGTACACCTATTTGAAGGACATTGATTGGGACGATAAAATTTTACACATCGCCCAACTGCACAAATAAAAATCTGTGTTTGATTGTTTGAAACCCCACACAGGTATTGGGATGATATTTAACGTACACTAATCCCGATTGTTTAGTTGTCTGTCGATCTATTGATTGACAGACTGTTATAAGCGTTGAATATTTATATTTGATGCTTATACAGTGTAGAATGCACTTTGGATGATGGTGGATTATTCATCGTTGTTATTGTATACATGTGTTGTAGAAAATCCATATAATTAACATTATATGGTAATTGATTGGGCCTCATTCCAGTTTTGAAATAGAAATATTTGAAATAGAAATATTGGAAAAAGAAATATTGAAGTAGAATATTTGAAAATCGAAATATATGAAGCCGCGTTGATAGATTGACGCCATTTTGACGTGAACGATATTTATATCGATTTGTATTCAAATTGAAGTGAATATTAAAGTGAATTGAAATTCGAATTTAATTGAATTGATTTGAAATTTGAAATAAACTGAAATGGTTTGAAATTCGAAGAAAATTGAAATAGAATTGAAATCGTTTTGAAATGAATTCGAATTGAAATTGAATATAAATGAATTCGAATAGAATTGAAATAGAATTGAAATCGTTTTGAAATGAATTCGAATTGAAATTGAATATAAATGAATTCGAATAAAATTGAAATAGAATTGAAATTGTTTTGAAATGAATTCGAATTGAAATTGAATATAAATGAATTCGAATTGAAATTGGATTGAATTGAAAACGAATTGAAATTGAATTAAAAGTCAATTTGAATTGAAATCAATTTGAAATGAATTTAAAATGAATTTAAATTGGAATATTCAATTTTGATTTGAAATTGAATATGAAATTGAAACCGTTTTGAAAAAGAATTTAAAACGATTTATAAGGCACATTTTGAATTGAAATCGACGAAGTATATATTATATTATATATATATATATATAATATAATGGCCTGAATAGAACGGGCCACGCCACGGCAGTTCGCGAATTTCGACCATTGACTTCGAACGGATATTACGGGAGATCTGACCGTCGGATTCTCCTAAAACCGGAACCGTTGGGTTCGTATCGAAAAGAGCTTTCTAAAAAATATTAGAAATTAGAAATCTAACGGTAGGATTTGGAATTATGTCCAAATCAAATTTGAAAAAGGTCGCTGTAAGTGCAGTTCGATGGCCGTTGATGGAAATCGACTATACGGGCCTTGATAAAATTATTAAAAATATTAATAATTTGTGTAAAATCATAAGAAATGATTTAGAAAGGATTAGGATGAAAAACTCCATATCTGAAAAGATAAAAATAGATTTTTATCGAAATGAACTAGTTTTGAACTAGAATTATAATTATATTTATTTTTAAATAAATAAATTGAATTTGGAAAGGATTTTAAAAATAACCAGAATTTCCAATGATTGCATTGGAGTGGATTTGAATCGAAATTGTCTTCGGAATATTTCGATGTTGGAATTCGTGATTATACATATGTTGTTATGGAAATTTGAAAGATATATATTTATACCGTTATTTCCAATACGACATTTGTTAATCGTAGAATTTGATATTGAATATAAGCCGATATATTTTCTATTCAGAGCCTTATATTGTATATCAAATGCGATTTGGGTTTGTCGTGAATGGTGTCTTCACTAACACTGTTCTTGAACCCAGTTGAGAAAAGATTAAATCTTTTTATTTAGATTTAATGAAGTGTACCAATTAAATAATATTTGATTGGAATTGTATTGATATTGATTTTTGGGTTTATCATGAACAGTATTTTAAATAACACTTGTTCTTTAACCCGATAATTAATGAATGTGATTTTGGGTTTATTGTGGACCGTGTTTTAAATGACACTGATTCTTTAACCTAGTTAACGATTAAAACAAAGTGGAGTTTTAATGAATCTTTAATTAGATTGAAATGATCGAGAATGGAGTATCACCAGTTTTGCTCCAGGAGATAGTTAAATCTTTAATTAGATTTGAACGTGGAGTGGTAATTGAATTTACCGATAACACCGTGGTGTTAGATATGAAGTGTAACCAGTTTTACTTCATGGGATTAATAGGATGGGATTGGGGAATTAAAACAAATGATTACTTCAGTAAGGTTCGTTAATCCCGGCTAGTTGAATCGAAATTCAAAAGATAATTAAAGAATAAATTCAAGGAATTTATCTTGGATAAAATTAATGGGAACCTTTCCCTATAAATGTGAAATTTAGAAACTAGCTGTCGGTTAGCCAAGCAGAATGGTTTTCTGGATATTGATCTGATGTTGGTTTTGACCTTCGGGGTTAATATTTGGGGAATTATTCTCTCGATTAATTTACGGTTAGTGACTAATGAATTGGAATGAGGCGTATGTTGTGTTTGTGTAACACTTATTTAAAATATACGCGAGTTATTCGGAAAGACCAGGTTTATCCCATTCTGAATTACTGATACGACGATAAGTCGAAGATGAGGACGATGGTCGAAGACCGGAGGTCTTCACGTCGTTTGGGTAATTACTGATGATCTTGATTGGGCTGTACACCCAAGAAGATGGAAACAGTTGGTGATCGTCCAGACGTACTTGGAGATCGATGGATATGCGGGGTACTAGGTGCCTCCGGTTTCGTTCAGACCCAGAACGAACTTGTAAATGGACTGTGTGTCTAACATTGGATTTTAGTCCGTGTGATTGATCTCTATTAAATGTATATCTGTTTGGTGGCGGAGAATTTATTCTCTCGCTTAACGCCCTTCTCTGAGACGTACGAGCTCAGGGGTTATATATTGATGGATATCAAACGCATGGAGTGAATTGCCTGTGTGGCATGCCTAAGTGGCAATTGATCGAGGATTCTGTTGAAAAGCAAAGTCTTGTGGTGATGATCAAAGCACAGTCTGTGTGGCATAGCTTTGTGTAACGTGAATTCGCGAGCCTCACACCCTGGTTGTGAACCAGAAACGGGAGAGGACATTAGGGAGAGCATGCGTTTCTTTCTAGCTAGGGTGGTGTCAGTGACCTACCAGCCCTGACATTTATATACTTTCCACCTGTGTGGTTGTTGCTGTTGCGAGGCGCCTCGGTTTAATCGGACAATCCAGGTCCGATGGAGTCATTCGTTGGCTCATTTACGCCCCAAAGGGCAGAGAAACGCATGTTCAGGCATTTTAATCCACATCGGTGGACCGGCCCTGACAATCCAAGGTTCACTCGAGCTATGATCCTGAGGGGCGGGCTAGAGCGTCTCGAATCGGTTGAGGACTATCTTTTGCCTTGGTTCATAGACGGAAGTCCAATTTCCAAATACGTGACATTTGCGGTTTTATTTGTAGAGCCTAGTATGGCGACATTGTGGGATGAGGCGCTTATGTCGCCTATGATTGATATTTATGATTTGAAGTTGTTTTATACACTATGCACTTATAATAGTATAAAATGATTTGTTTTAAAACGTATCAAGCATTCTTTGGCTGTTATAAGGGAAAACCCTATCCCTCGGCTTGCGTTGCATTGTGTGATAGGACCTGGGTCTTATAACAGCTTCATTTTTCTTTATTTAGCATTGCGCTGTTTGTTTTATGCACTGGTGTTCTTGGGAGGAACCCCGTTCCGTGTTATACGGCGTGGTCCCCTGATTTACCCAACTTTTAAAGTAAAGTTTTAAATAACTGTTTTAGTTCTCACACCAGTCCCATGACTGACCTGGAGTTTATTGTTTTGACCTAAACTCTGGGTGCCCCTATTTTGACACAAGCAGCTAGTAGTTTTGGTTTTGCAGATTTATATTCACAGGTTCCTGGTTTACAGCTGGAATGATATCCGGAAAGCTTTGTATCCGTATATCTCTTCTAGTTGTGTATTGTATTATTTTCCGCTGCGATGTATTTAAATGTAATTTAAACCTCTGATATTTCTGTGCAATATTCATTTATACTCTGTATTCTTGTAATATGATGGATTGTTGTAATATACAATGAAATGTTCTTCCGTCTGCGTTCTGATTTGTCGTGTTCTCAAACGATAGGGCATTTCGAGCGGTCTGGGTCGGTTTAGCGACTGGTTCGGATCGAGCGAAATTCCTTTTCGTCACAACAATGAATAACTCGGTCATATATAATCGGAATTCAGCGAAAAAAGATCCCTTAGGATCGTATGGACGGGAGCAACACAATGAGAATGACTGGAAGTGGATTGGGGCTCATATGAAATTATGGTGAAATAAACTGTTTGATTCAAATCAAATAACAGTTTATCGTTCTTTAACGATGAACTGCAAATGTGAGTAAATCTCACTAACTCTGAACAGTTTATATGTGACGACCCCAAAACCCCGTAAGACTGTGTTAAGGGTAATCTTTGGAATATAACACATAAATAGAAATAACAGAATAGAAATAAATAAATACACCAGATAACGAACAAATAATACACTGGATAAACATAATCATCAGAGTTGCACAGTATACAGGATCATACTTAGTACAAATACAGTTCAGCTATACATAAATGCCTACAGCGGAAAATAAACATAATATGTACAATAGGAGCTGAACAGCACAAAAAGAGATAAATGGTAGAATCCTTCTTCAGCTCCAGCCATCCAGAAAGAGTCTGCTAAAACCTGAATACAAGGCTGCCCGTGTAGAAATAAAGGCACCCGAGTTTGCAAGTGAGACAAACGACGAGTCAGTCATGGGACTGGTATGAGAAATCTACTTAACACCTTTATAATATGGCTAATCACAGGACCACGCCACTTTCGCGGAACGGGTTTACTCCATTGGATTGCCAGTGCTTTACAACAAGTAAATCTTTTAAACATCGTAATGCTTTTTATAAAAATGAAGCCAGTATAAGACTCAGTTCCCATCACACAATGCAATGCAAACCGAAGGATAGAGTTTTTACCTTATAATGGCCAAATATGCTTGATACGAATAAAACAAAAGATTTTGATATTATTACTAGTGTTTATATGTTTTCAAAAACAATCTCAAATCATAAGTATCAATCATAGACGAAATTAATGCCCCATATCACTATGTCGCCATATATAGGTATACCATCAAAACCGCACAATCACGTATTTGGAAATTGGATTTCCGTCATGAAACAAGGCAAAAGATAGTCCTTACCGACTTCAAGACAATCTAGCCCATGTCTTAGGAACAACAGCAACTGCCCCTTGGATCGTCAGGGCCGGTCCATTGATGTGGATTGTTATACCTGAACACTACGTTTCCCCGCACTTTGGGGCATAAATGAGCCAACGAATGACTCCATCGGTCCCGGATCGACCGATATAAAAGAGGCGCCTCGCAATAGCAACAACCACGTAGGTGAAATAATATAAATGTCATCCAGTTTAAGCACTGACACCACCTCTAACTAGAAGGAAACGCATGCCCTCCCTGAGTTCCTTTCCTGTTTCTGGTTCATACCGGGGTGTGAGGCTTGCGAATTCACGTTATATACAAATCTACGCCACACAGGAGGTGCTTTGATCGTCAACCACAAGACTTTGCTTTTCAAAAGAAGCCTTGATCACTGCATCCTAGCATGCCACACAGGCAATTCACACCATGCAACTGATAACTATCAATCACACAGAATGAATTCCAATGTCAGACACACAGTCCATTTACAAGTCCGTTCTGGGTCTGAACGAAACCGAAGGCATTATATACCTCACATACCCATCAATCTCCACGTATGTCTGCACAATCACCACTAATTATCCATATTTCGGGATGCCTCCCAATCAGGACTTCAGTTACCATCCAAATGAGGTGAAGATCTCCGGTCTTCAACCACCGTCTTCATCTTCGATTTCTTATCGTCGGTTCAGTTATTCGGAATGGGTTAAACCCGGTCTTTCTGAGAAATTCGCGTATGTAATGAATAAGTGCTACACAAACACAACACACGCTTCATTCCAATTCATCAGTTACTAACCGTAAATCAGTAACAGAACGATTTCCCAAATATTAACCTCGAAGGCCGAAACCAACATCAGATCAAAACCCAGGAAACCATTCGACTCAGCTAACCTTCAGTTAGTTTCTAAATTTACATTCCATATAGTTTGTAAAATTTAATAATGACTTATCGCTATTTTTGTTTATTTAAAAATAGCCAATTTATTCAAACGACGCTTCAGGCTATAACGCGGCCGTTGCGCTGTTTTTCTTCAGATTTGATTTGCACATATCTCAAAATTTAACCATTGGATCTTCACAAAATTTATACCGTTAGAAAGACCTTTTCAAAACGAATCCAAAGGTTCCAGTTTTGGGAAAATCCGACGATCGGATCTCCTGGTACAATCGTTTGAACTTTCGATTTCAAAATACGAACTACATCTTCGTTTTTCGATTTAATTTAATAATATTTATATATATATATATATACATATAAATATAATCGATTCTGGCGCTGTTTTTCTTTAGATTTGAATTAAACATTCTAGACAATCCAACCGTTGGATCCTTATAACGTTGGTGCCATTGGAAAGATATTTTGTAACAACCCGGAAAATCTGGGCCAGTTTAAAATTTTTATTTTGGCAATTTTAGCGAATTTTGATTATTTAAAATGAATTATTTTAAATAATATCGACGAGAAATTTATTTTGAATATAAATCGAACGTATATATTATATACGTCGTCGTTAGAATATAAATATTTATATATAATTATAAATAGAATTGAAATTGGCGCGGTAGTTCGATAATTCGATTTCAAACTTCAATTGAATGTACGGGGTGCAAAATAATCCGGATTTTAGTGAAACCAAAAACATTAGGATCTAATTGATGATATCTTTCCAACGGATCCGAAAAATCGTAATTTCATAACGGGAATCAAAAGGTATGTCCAGTTGAAAATTCTGAATAGTCGCTATGGAATTCAGGCCCTTAAAAATGGACATTTTGCAAATGACCTCGGATTTCGACGAAATTAGTTTTGTTAGGACCGTATCGTCAATACGAAGCTAGAAAATATTTTTCTGGAATTTTTAAAGTTCGTATGTGACCCCAGTAAATTGAAATGCGCGTTGAAATTCAATATATAGAGTTATATGTAGATTTTGACAGAAACTGATTCAAACGATCGAATCAGCTTACGATACATATCCCATTGTGTTCGGAATGGGGGTAAAACGCTATAGACGACAGGTGGTAGACCTCGTTTCGAGGTCGTATGTAAAAGTACCTTTTTAGAAATTAAATAATTAAATAATTAAAAATAAAAAAAATTCCTCTCCCTCCTCCCTTTATCTTTCTGGCCCCCCCCGTTCGTTTCATTACAGGAATCAGAAAAAAAAACCCTAATCAATCGCGATTTACCCCCCCCCCCCAGGCGCCTGCGGCGCCGCACCTTACTTCCCCCCCTCCCCCTACGCGCCTGCGGCGCCGCTCTTTACTCCCCCCCCCCCCCCCCAGGCGCCTGTGGCGCCGCGATTAACTTCACCCCCCCTGCACATCCCTCCCCTCCAGCAACGCCCACAGCCCCTCCGACCTCCTCTTTTCCCCTTCGTCCGAGTTAGAGCCCTGTAAGTATTTATTTTTAATTATATTTAATTTTATTTTTAGTTTGGTGCATATGTGGGCGTAATAAAAATCATATCTTTATTTTTGAATGACATTACGTTAGGAATATACGGTTTATAACATTGGAAAGGTGAACTTTTTTTTTATGTGAAAGATTTGGCTTTTCGAATATTAAAAATGTGATTTTTTAAAAATAAAAGTTTGATTTTTATAAGTAGGAAGGTTTATTTTTATACATATGAATGGCTATAAAAAGATTAGAATTTTAAAGCAAGGAATGATTTGATCTTTACCATTGTAAAGATTTGATTTTTCGAATAGAAAAGATTTGATTTTTCGAATAGAAAATATTAGATTTATAAACATGGAAAGACGATATTTTGAGATGAGTAGAGAAGTAAAAATATGATTTTTTCTTCAAGAAAAATATAATTTTTATATTATAGAACAGGTGAAATCCTTATAGTTGAAAAATAAAAATTTTATCCATATAGCGTGATAGTAAAATTTCGATTTTTATATATTGAATAACGAAGAAAAATTCGATTTTTATATATTGAATAACGAAGTAAGAATTCAATATTTTTTTTATATATTGAATAGAGAAGTAAAAAATGCGATTTTTATATATTGAACATCGAAGTAAAAAATTCGATTTTTACATATGTAGTGAATACGGGCAACGAAGGTGACAAAAAGGCGAGAACGAAGAAGCTTTATATCAAAGAAGAGTCAAGATGATTGGATAGCTATCTGTGAGAATTTCTCACCTTTCAATTTCATTTTCTAGTTATATATATATACTAGGATGCAGACGGTGCTTAGTAGCACCCGACACAATCGTCCACAGACCATGGACTTGTTTGTTTGGTTGCATAGATTAGTTTGATGATTTGATTTGAATTTGGTTGTTTGGTGAATATGATTGATGTGTGAATAGCGTGGGCCTTCACTAGACCGGGTATAAGGCTAGGCCTCGTCCCGTTCCTAGTATCGTGCCGTTATGCCGCCGAAATTTTCTAAAATAAGTTAGAAAAATAAAAATATCATTTTATTTAAAGAATGAACTGAATAGAAATTCATATGTTGGAATAAAATGTTTTGTCGTTAAAAATATAATTTTTAACGTGAATGTGAATAAATAAATATTCATTTACAAACCAGACGGTTTGTTTATGTACACCTATTTGAAGGACATTGATTGGGTCGATAAATTTTACACATCGCCCAACTGCACAAATAAAATATGCGTTTGATTGTTTGAAACCCCACACGGGTGTTGGGATGAAATTTGAAGTTCACTCATCCTGATTGATTAAATATGTCGATCGATTGATTGACAGGCTGTTATAAGTGTTAGATATCTATATTTGATGCTTATACAGTGTAGTGCACTTTGGTTGATGGTTGATTATTTTTCAATGCTATTATATGTGTGTAATGCATGAAAACCCATATAATTAACTTTATATGGTAATTGATTGGGCCTCATTCCAATTTGAAAAATAAAGAATATTATAAAATAAAGGTTCATGTGTTGACAGTACTCATCCATTGAGATTGGTCATGTGTTGAACGAAATATTTTGATAATAACAACTATTTTGAAAAAGAAATATTTGGAATAGAATATTTGAAAATAAAGGAATATATGAAGCCGTGTTGATTAGATTGACGCCATTTTGACGTGAACGATTTCGAAATGAATTGAAAACGATTTCGATATGAATTGAATTGAAAACGATTTCGAAATGAATTGAATTGAAAACGATTTCGAAATGAATTGAATTGAAAACGATTTCGAAATGAATTGAATTGAAAACGATTTAGAAATGAATTGAATTGAAAACGATTTCGAAATGAATTGAATTGAAAACGATTTCGAAATGAATTCAATTGAAAACGAATTCAAATTGAATTGAAAGCGAATTGAAAACGAATTCAAATTGAATTGAAATTTGAATTTAATAGAAATGAATTTTAAAACGAATTTATAATGAAGAATTCAATTTTGATTTGAATCGAAAAGGAAGTTGAAATTGCTTTTGAAACGAATTTAAAACTATTTATATAATTCGTTTTAAATAGAAATCGACGAAATATATATTATATATATTATATATATAATATAATGGCCTGAATAGAACGCGCCGCGCCGCGGCAGTTCGTAAATTTCGACCATTTATTTCAAACGGACATTACGGGAGATCCGACCGTCGGATTCTCCTAAAACCGGAACCGTTGGGTTCGTATCGAAAAGAGCTTTCTAACGAATATTAAAAATTTGAAATCTAACGGTTGGATTTGGAATTATGTCCAAATCAAATTTGAAAAAGGTCGCTGTAAGTGCAGTTCGATGGCCGTTGATGGAAATCGACTGTACGGATCTTGATAAAATTATTAAAAATAGTAATAATTTGTGTAAAATCATAAGAAATGATTTAGAAAGAATTGGGATGAAAAACTCCATATTTGAAAAGATAAAAATAGATTTTTATCGAAATGAACTAGTTTTGAACTTGAATTATAATTCTATTTATTTTTAAATAAATAAATTGAATTTGAAATGGTTTTGAAAATAACCAGAATTTCCAATGATTGCATTGGAATGGATTTGAATCGAAATTGTCTTCAGAATATTTCGATGTTGGATTTCGTGATGATACAGATATTGTTATGGGAATTTGAAAGATATATATATATCGTTATTTCCAATACGATATTTGTTAGTCATAGAATTTGATATTGAATATAAGCCGGTATATTTTCTATTCAGAGCCTTGTGTTTAATATCAAATGTGATTTGGGTTTGTCATGAATGGTGTCTTCACTAACACTGTTCTTGAATCCAGTTGAGAAAAGATTAAATCTTTTTATTTAGATTTAATGAAATGTACCAATTAAATAATATTTAATTGGAATTGAAATTGATATTGATTTTTGGGTTTATCGTGGACAGTGTTTTAAATAACACTCGTTCTTTAACCCGATAATTAATGGAATGTGATTTTGGGTTTATCGTGAACCGTGTTTTAAATGACACTGATTCTTTAACCCAGATAACGATTAAAACTAAGTGGAGTTTTAATGAATCTTTAATTAGATTGAAAAGATCGAGAATGGAGTATCACCAGTTTTGCTCCAGGTGATAGTTAAATCTTTAATTAGATTTGAACGTGAAATGGTAATTGAATTTATCGATAACACCGTGGTGTTAGATATGAAGTATAACCAGTTTTACTTCATGTGATAAATAGGTTGGGATTAGGAAATAAAATAAATGATTACTTCGGTGTGGTTCGCTAATCCCGACTAGTTTGAATTGATATTCAAAGGAGATTAAAGAATAAATTTAAAGAATTTATCTTGGATAAAATTAATGGGAACTTTTCCCAAAGTATAGGAATATTTGAATAAAAGAATATTCTGAATTGGAATGAGGCGTATGTTGTGTTTGTGTAACACTTTTATAATATATACGCGAGTTATTCAGAAAGACCGGGTTTATCCCATTCTAAATAACTGATTCGACGTGGTGTCGAAGATGAAGACGGTGGTCGAAGACCAGAAGTCTTCACGTCGTTTGGGTAATTACTGATGATCTTGATTGGGTTGTACACCCAAGAAGATGGAAACAGTTAGTGATCGTCCAGACATACTTGGAGATCGATGGGATGCGGGGTACTAGGTGCCTCCGGTTTCGTTCAGACCCAGAACGGACTCGTAAATGGACTGTGTGTCTGACATTGGATTTTAGTCCGTGTGATTGATCTCTATTAAATATATATCTGTTTGGCGGCGGAGAATTCATTCTCTTGCTTAACGCCCTTCTCTGAGACGTACGAGCTCAGGGGTTATATATTGATGGATATCAAACGCATGGAGTGAATTGCCTGTGTGGCATGCCTAAGTGGCAATTGATCGAGGCTTCTGTTGAAAAGCAAAGTCTTGTGGTGATGATCAAAGCAAGGCCTTTGTGGCGTAGCTTTGTGTAACGTCTACCTCGCGTGTTTCACACCCGGTATGAACCAAAAACGGGAGAGGACCTCAGGGAGGGCATGCGTTTCATTCTAGTTAAAAAGTGGCGTCAGTGGTTTTACACGCCCTGACGAGTTTGGCTTATGTGGTTGTTGCAGTTGCGAGGCGCCTCAGATTGATCGGTCGTTCTCGAACCGATGGAGTCATTTAGTTGGCTCATTTACGCCCCAAAGGGCGGGGAAACGTAGTGTTCAGGCAGTTTAATCCACATCGGTGGACCGGCCCTGACGATCCAAGGGTCACTCGAGCTCTGATCCTGAGACATGGGCTAGATTGTCTCGAATCGGTTGAGGACTATCTTTTGCCTCGGTTCATAGACGGAAATCCAATTTCCAAATACGTGAGTTTGCGATTTTGATTGTATAACCTATATACGGCGACATAGTGGTATGGGGCATTCATGCCGCCTAGGATTGATACTTATGATTTGAAGTTGTTTTATACACTATACACTTATAATAGTATCAAATGATTTGTTTTAAACGTATCAAGCATTCTTGGCTATTATAAGGTAAAAAACCCTATCCTCCGGCTTGCGTTGCATTGTGTGATGGGAACTAGGTCTTATAATAGCTTCATTTTTCTTTGTTTAGCATTGCGTTGTTTGTTTTATGCACTGGTATTCTTGGGAGGAAACCCGTTCCGTGTTATACGGCGTGGTCCCTTGATTTACCGAACATTAAAAATAAAGAATAACTGTTTTAGTTCTCACACCAGTCACATGACTGACCTGGAGTTTATTGTTTTAACCTAAACTCTGGGTGCCCCTATTTTCGACAAGGGCAGCTAGTAGTTTTGGTTTTGAAGATTTATATTCACAGGATCCTGGTTTATAGCTGGAACGATATCCGGAAATCTTTGTATCCGTATATCTTCTTCTAGTTGTGTATTGTCTTATTTTCCGCTGCTATGTATTTAAATGTAATTTAAATCTCTGATATTTCTGTGTAATATTTATTCATACTCTTTATATTCTTGTAATCTGATGCATTGTTGTAATATACAATGAAATGTTCTTCTGTATGCGTTCTATTTTGTCCTGTTATCAAACGATAGGGCATTCCGAACGGTCTGGGTCGGTTTAGCGACTGGTTCGGACCGAACGAAATTCCTTCCCGTGACATATTTCCAAGGCGAACCCAACGGTTGTGGTTTCGAGAAAATCCGACGGTCGGATCTCCCTCAATAAACGTTTGAAATCACAGTTTTCAAAATACGAACTGCAGCTTCGTTATTCGATTTATTTTAATTATATATATATATATATATATATATATATATATATATATATATATATATATATAATAATCGATTCTTCGACTTCAAAACCAGATTATTTTATATAGTTCAAACATATGATAAAAATGTGATTTTTATTATAAAACAATTTATTTCAAAACACGATTATTTTATATTGTTCAAACAGATGATAAAAATGTGATTTTTATTATAAAACAATTTATTTCAAAACACGATTATTTTATATAGTTCAAACAGATGATAAAAATGTGATTTTTATTATAAAACAATTTATTTCAAAACACAATTATTTTATATAGTTCAAACAGATGATAAAAATGTGACTTTTATTATAAAACAATTTATTTCAAAACACGATTATTTCACAACACCTGAATTTCTATTCAACACATGAATATAGTTTCAACAAATGAAAATAAATCAAACACAGAAATATTTCAGGAAATTTCGGCAGCATAACGGTATGGTAGTTAAAACCGGGACCGTATCGAAGTACGGCTCCTCGCTCTACCTTAAAACCTTGCGGTTTTTGACAATGGGGATTTCACGCATCTAGTTCGTATGTATATTTTTCTTTTCCACAAAAATAATCCTATGTAGATTCAACCAAATAATTCTTAACCACAAACGGGTATTTTTCAACCATGATCAATCAATTTCAAACCACAAACAATTCAAATCAACCATTCGCTATCAACCAATTTTCACACCAATCACAACCAATAAATATCGTCCATGGTTCGTGGACCAGGGGCGTGTATATATATATATATATATATATATATGTATATATATAAGTAAATTTCACATCTATTCAACACATATATAATTTTTACAACACATATATAACTTATACATCGAACATACAACTTATACAACGCTGATACATGAGGTGTACAACGCTTATATAAGCCATACATCGACAATACAATTCATACATTGTCATTTTCCATATCGTTTATAATTTATAAATATCACATTGGGTTCCACTCCACCAAAAATAGCAGAAGGCTCAAAAAAATATGCGGTCTCTTCTAGAATGTAGAAGACGTCCACCCGAGTCCACTGTCTCTTGTTTCACTGAGTTTCATCAAGAAACGAAAAAGATATGATTTCTACAGTGAAATCAAAAGCCAAAGCTCTATAAACTGCTATTAAATAGTTTAAAATAAAAACAGCCGTACCTCAGCTGAAATGTTCAAAACTAGGTTTTGAATTTTCGTGAGATCCTCGTAGTATTACGACGATCGGGCGGTGCAGCGTTGAAGAGGGGCGAGAGGCGCACCAGGCGCTGGTGGTGAGGCGGCGTTCGATGATCGGAGGAAGCGGCGGCGGAGGTTTCAACGGCGCGACTTCGAGGTGCCCGTTCTCCCAAAATACTGAGCGATAAATTACAATCCCTATATGGATTTAAAATCTCGAGACGATCTACAAAAACTTCAACTGGGGCGTGGGTTTTTATTGTGTGTAGGAGGAGGAATCGGAGGGGGAAGTTTTGAGCAATATCCGCCGTCATCGAGAGGGTTTGTCGGGTTTGGGAGAGTTGACCGACCAATGAGATATTTTTATTTATCTATATATTTTTAAATTTCCATAATACCCCTTGTCACATACGAACTCCAATCCAAACCCAACGACTGTCGTCCCTAGCGTTTTACCAACATTCCGAACACAATGGGATATGTTTCGTAGGCCCATTTGACTGTTTCAGTCAGTTTTCCTTCAATTTAAATTATATAACATTCAATATTCGATTTGAACGTACATTTCAATTTGCCAGAGCCACAAACTGATTCAAAAAAATTCTAGAAAAATAAATCTAGCTATGTTTTGATGATACGGTCCCAACAAAACTAGTTTCGTCGAATTCTGGGACCATTTGAAAAATGACCCATTTTTGGTCGATCCAATTTAACTTTAAATGACCAAAACTCGTTTTCCTTTGCCACGCTGACAAACTAGCTTAAAAAATTATGAAATTTGAAACTTAGCAATAATTTGACATCCCGGATCGAACAAAAGTGGTTTCGTCGAATTCCGAGGTCGTTTGTAAAATGTCTATTTTCAAGGGCAATATATTCTCTATAGCGACCTTTCTGAAAATTCATTTGGCCATAACTTTTGATTCCCGCTATGAAACTTCGATTTTGTAGATTCCTTAGAAAGATATTCACTAACAGATTTAAACATTTTAGGTTTCACTAAAATCCGTTTTGTTTTGCACCCGGTACAGTCAGGCAAAGTTTGAATTCAAATTTTGAAACTACCGCGCAATTTCAGGCCTTGTTTATAATTAGAATTAATTATATTTATTTTCAAACTTCGATTCAAACATACTTTTCATCATTATTATGAAAAATATCTATTTTAAATATTTAAAATCCACTACTTTAGCCAATTTAAAAATTTTAAATTGGTTCAGATTTTCCGGGTCGTTACAATCTCCCCCACCTAAATCTTTTCGTCCCCGAAAAGGAACAAAGTCGAAAGTGATTTGATTAATCAACCCTACGTTCAATCTGGCTTCCATTCTCCAACTTTTCAGTTTCTGAGAATTTTCAAATTCTTCAAAAATTTGGCTAACACCCGGAATTTTCGAAAAATTTCACCATAACCTCCTTTGTACGGGGAGGGGTTTGGAAATTTATTGGGCCGTTTTAGGTACCCAATAAATCCTAATAAGCATACACATATTTATAGTGATATATTCTGGTGTTTACAGGGGAGCATGTATAGATAATAACTCCAGAGAATAAATTCTCGTCACCCTGTCTAAGCTTGAGGGAGTGTGTATTTTTAATTGCTCTAGAGAATAAATTCTCGTCACCTCGTCCCGTGTGGGAAATAAATAATCCATGTGTCGTATCTAATAACTAGAGAGACATGATTATTGTCAACTCCATACCCATGTGGGGTTTTTATTAATTTGGCAATTTATCTTTACAATTTTATATGGTCTATATTGGTCATCAGTTTAACCTGTAATATATAGTCCATAGCTGTCATCAGTTCAACCTGTAATATATAGTCATCGCTATACAATCCTCTCGCTCGTATGGTAAATCTTCAACCTCATCACACAAGCTCCAAATGCTTGTGTTGTATGTGATGAAGTATGCTACCTTCAAGAAGTATGCCATCTTCAAGAAGTATGCCATGCGGTGTAATTCAAAATTAATTGTTACTATCCTATGGCGACATTTATTAATTACACACAGAATAACCAGCACTCCGCATCCAATGGCACTCAAAGGAGTTGATATAATAATAAAATTGCGCATCCAACTCATTAAGGTTTACCTATTGGTCGGGCACGCAAATAAAATCTTTACTCAACAGCTAATCCATTTACCTATCCAAATATATATAATGCACATGTATATATTTCTAGCTATTTCTAAATCAGTTCAATTGTGTGATTTAATCGAATAAATCCTGCCATTCATTCTTTTGTTGATGAATGCAATTATCATTCTAATAATTTAATCAATCAAACTTTAAATCACACAACACAAACATCAAACAATTTTTTTTTTAACTTTTCAAAAATACTCTAATTAATTCACATACTCCTTTAAAATCATTCAGACTATATGATTAAAATTTTACATTCATGAAAAGAAAACAACAACAAACTAGAAAACATAATGGAAATTTCAAAGTATGGTAAATGTACCTTGCACCAGAGTCAATCAGAGATATCCACCCTGCACTTAGGATAGGCTTTCATAATACTTTCCTTTGTTTCCCAAGTACAATCTCGCGGATCTCCGCTCCATTTCACTTTGACTAAGTGAACCTTCTTGTTCCTCAGCTCTTTGGTTTCTTTGCCAATTATCTTGATCGGCTCCCTTCTCACAGCCAATTCTGGAGTAATTTCTATATCCCATTGAGCTGCTTCTTCCACGATCAAGTCGGGATCATGAACATGCTTTCAAAGTTGAGATACGTGAAATACATCATGTACTCCAGGCAACCAATCAGGTAATTGAACTATATAAGCGAGGGTTCCAATCCGCTCAAGAATAGGGAATGGACCAATAAATTTTGGCGCCAACTTCCCAGTTTTTCCAAATTGAATTACTCCTCTCATCGGAGAAACCCTTAGATACACATAGTCACCAACAGCAAATGCTAAATCCCTCCTTCTCGAGTCTGCATAGCTCTTCTGTCGGCTTTGAGCTTCTAGCAATAGCTTCTTAATGAAATCAACTTTATCCGCAGCTTTGCGAATCATATCTGGTCCCAATACAAGCCTATTACCAGGTTCAACCCAACAAGCAGGAGATCGGCACGGTCTACCATACAATGCTTCGAATGGTGACATTTTTAAGCTCGCTTGGTAGCTGTTGTTGTATGAGAATTCGGGCAAATGCAAATGGTCTTCCCAGGATCCGCCAAAATCAATAATGCATGCCCGCAATAAATCTTCTAGAATACGATTCACCCTCTCAGTTTGACCATCTGTTTGAGGATGATAAGCGGTGCTCAAGTTCAATTTCGTTCCGAGTTCTACTTGAAATGCCTCCCAGAATTTGCTAGTAAATATTGGATCTCTATCACTAACTATGATGATCGACACTCCATGTAGCTTGACTATTTCCTTGAAATAAATCTGTGCCAGGCTCTGAGCAGTTCTATTGGATCTGACAGGTATGAAATGGGAGGTCTTCGTGAAGTGATCTACGATCACCCAAATACTGTCATTTCCTTTTCTGGTTCTGGGAAAACCATCTATGAAGTCCATGGAAATATGTTCCCACTTCCAACCTGGAACGTCCAGCGGTTGCAACAATCCAGCAAGTTTCTGTTGGTCGCTTTTGACTAGTTGGAAAGTAGGGCATCGACTGACATATATTGAAACGTCCCTTTTCATAGCCTTCCACCAGTATGTTCGCTTGAGGTCGTTATACATTTTACTCACACCCGGATGGATACTCAGCTTGGATTTGTGACATTCGTCTAACATTTCTCTTTTGAGCTCGGGGACGTCGGGAACACAAATCCTTCCTCCCAATCTCAGAATCCCCTCGCTATCTATTTCAAAAACCGAGGGTTCACCTTTCTGAATCCTTCTGATCATATCCTTAATAAAATTATCATCCTTCTGAAGAATAGATATTTTGTCAATCAAGGATGTCGTAATAATAAAGCTGGCGATCATTACACTCTTTCGACTTAGCGCATCGGCCACGACATTGGCTTTCCCTGGAGTGTACAAAGTCTCAAAATCGTATGCTGCAAGGAACTCTAGCCAACTTTGCTGCCTCAGATTCAGGTCATTCTGGGTGAACAGATACTTTAGCGACTGATGATCGGTATGTAGTTCAAACTTTTCACCCAAAAGATAGTGTCTCCAGATTTTAAAAGCGAATACGATTGCCAACAACTCAAGATCATGAGTTACGTAGTTCTTCTCATGCGGTTTCAGCTCATGGCTAGCATAAGCAACCACTTGACCTCTTTGCATTAATACTGCACCAAGGCCTTCTCTAGAAGCATCAGTCCAGATTTTCAAATCCTGATTGCCATCGATAATTGTTAACACTGGAGCCGTTGTTAATCTTAACTTTAGCTTCTCAAAAGCCTCCTCACATTCTAGAGTCCACTTTAATTTTGAGTGCTTCTTTGTATGCTTTGTTAAGTGACTAGATATCTTCGAAAAATCTTTGACGAACTTCCGGTAATAATTAGCCAATCCAAGAAAACTGCGGTCTTCTGTAGGAGTACTAGGTTGTTTCCAATTTTTAATAGCAGTGATTTTACTTGGATCCACAGCAATTCCTTCTTTTGATACTAAGTGGCCAAGAAACTTTACTTCATCTTGCCAGAATATACATTTGGACAGTTTGGCTTTCAATACATTCCTTCTCAGAATCTCTAGAACTTGTTCCAAATGTTTTTCATGTTCGGCCTTTGACTTAGAGAAGATTAGAATATCATCAATAAAAACCAGAACAAACTTATTCAAAACTCCTCTGAACACTCGATTCATCAGATCGAGTGTAACACCCCACCTCCGTTAAGGACACTGACAAAGGGAATGCCTTAACTTTGGTGGACCATTTTAGTAAACAGAACAGAAAATTTCAAGACAGATAAACAATACTTGAGAAATTATAACTTTATTACAGCGGGAAACAGAAGTCAGTATGGTTACATCTTTACCAAATCTCAAGTACATAAATATCAGTCGTGTTCATAAAATCATCAGAGTACAAAAACTTTAAAATCATAATCCCCACAGAACAGAAGCTATACAGAGCCAAGCCATACTTTAAGCACTTCAAGCAGAAGGAATCCGAATCAAGCTAAAGTATTCCCTCCTTGGATAACCTTGGGGGGACGGAAGAAAAAGGGGCGAAAACAAGCAAGGTCAGACATAAAGTCTGGCAAGTCCAGTGATTTTCAGTTATGAACAGATAATAATAACATGACATGAAAATAAAACTGGATGATAGATAACAGTAACAGGTGTAGCGGATATAACAGAAGAACAGAATGATATAAGCTATCACTTTACACTTCTCAGCACTAATACTAGTATAACAGGATTAGGTGTCACCCTAATGTCTAAACTGAACAGAAACAGGAACAGGATAATTTCCACAGAAGAGAATGCTAGTGATGGGCCTTTATTATCCCAACAGAAACAGACAGAAACAGAATGCTAATAATGGGCCTTTACCATCCGAACAGAAAGTACAGAAATAGATTAATCCCTACGGAAATAGAATGTAGAATTAGGTGTACACTAGTAAATGGGCCTTTACCACCCGAACAAATGGTACCACGCAGAAACAGACAGGTGTTACCACCCAATAGAAACAGACGGTACCCCACAGAAACAGACAAAGCTAAGTGTACCCCAAATCCTACCCCACGCGATCGGCTCCCTATTACATAAATACCCTGTGCCAGCCCCACAGAAGGGTGTATCATTCCCTAAAGTGGCAACCTTTAAATGACACAGACCTATTTACAGATGTCACGGTGTCTTACATCCAAAGAGGCAGGCCGGGATCTATGCACGCACATGACCCGGTTGGAACGCACCATCAACACCCCTCGCCATGATCAGAATGAACCGCTTATAATTAGTTCAGTAAGCGTGCCCGTACCCTACCTGCTGTTAGGTCGAAGTTTTGATACCAGAAACGGTTACTGACTAATATGGTTCCCAAACAATAGATGACACAAGTATTTTCCCTCCTAACCTTGTGCCCCCAGACTAACAAATTTCAGATTAACTTGTTTACAAGTTCAGACATACAGAGTTCAGGTCAACTAGTTCATAGATCATAAAATCAAGTTAATAAGTTTTCAGACTAGCGGATCAGACATACAGATTTAACATATTTAAAGACTTGTCTAACTTTGTACTGGGCCTATAGATTTATGAAATGGGTTTATTAATTTCATTAGTCCAGTTGTTTTAACCATCTCCACCCAAAACGTTTTAGACATCATATTTATCTCAGATTTTCATTAATTAAATATTAATGCCCAGACCTCTCACATTAGACTGACAGTTTGCGGCTACTGGTTAGGCCGGTTGGTTCCGGGCAGGTTTCTGCCACAAACTGAGTCTAACCTCGGGTATCAAGCACGTTATGACTAACTTCTCACATTAGAACCTATTGTTTGTGGCCACTGGATGTGCCGGGAGGTTCCAAGCAGGATTACGCCGCAAACTCATTCTGACCTCGAGTTAGCCATGTTTAACTTTGCGGCCAATTAATTAATAATTTACCATTTATGCCCATGCCTAATATACATGTCAATTATTTATAACTATAGCCAATTCAGATTATGTCAATAACAAACTAAATATATCAACTCAACAGATATAGCAGATAACAGATTTCGCAGATTAGGCAACTTAACGGATTTAGCAGATTAAGCAATTTAGCAGATTTAGCATATAACATATTAGGATTTTCAGCAGACTGAGCAGATGACAGATTTAACAGACGAACAGATCTAGCAGATTAGGCAATATAGCAGAACTAGCAAATTAGGCAATATAATAGAACTAGCAGATTAGGCAGCGTAACAGAATTAGCAGATTAGGAAATATAATAGAACTAGCAGATTAGGCAACGTAATAGAATTAGCAGGTTAGGCAATATTACAGAACTAGCAGATTAGGCAATATAAGAGATTTAATCATTCTCTAAAGTTTCATAAACATATCTTGCCTAATTATAAATTTGGCCTAAGTTCACATGCCTATATAATTGTCATGATTCACAATATGATCATATACCCTACGTTTTAGTTAAACATTGCATAGCATAGAATATTTTCCAAAACCCATAAACCATGATAAACAATATGAATTATGTCATACTATATCCTTTGATGCCAAGTATCAAAAAGTCCAATTTTAGGCGTATTCACATTACTAGTTATCCTATATCTTCCTTTTCTTAAAATATGCCCCAAACATAGATCTCAACTTACAACATATACTATGTCCTCAAAATTAGTTCTTAATTCAAAATATGTGTTATGTCCAAATTCTCAAGTCATATGTTAACATACTATGGTTCCTCTTCTCCCAACTCACAGAATATGCATAGATCCAAATCTAGTTTACAACCTATGTCCTTTTTCTTAAATCAGTCATAGATTAGCCATATCCCATTTATGCAATCATTCATTATTTGTTCAAAAGCATAACGTTCACTCATTAATCTCTTGTGAGATTTTGTGCTGGCCCGTGGTAGCCTGGCTATAGAACAGAAAGAAGAATGAGATACAGAATATGATAGATCCAAACAGAACAGAACATACATAACCTCAAATTCAGAGTTACAATCATGTCACAATCAAAATTAAAGTTTATATCAGAAAATAACTACACTTGCCTTGATTGGATTAAAGAAGAAGAAGAGTTGCAGTTGTTCTCTTTTAATTTTATTCAATTTGGAAGAAGATGCATTTTGTCCTAGTTCCAGTTCAGATTTCAGCAGAGTAGCGACACCATTTCTACTTCAATCAGAACAGAGGTAGAGTATAGGCAGAATGAAATGGTGTAGAGAGAATGAGGCTAGGGGGCTGTTTATATAGGTTTAGAGCCATGAATCTGGTCAGAAAATCGGGCCAAAAACATCAGAATGCATCGGGTTCAGGAGGTGGGTTCGGGAGGCAGGTCGACCCCCAGGTCGACTACCCAGTCGACCTGGTCAGGGGGGGTCGACTACCCAATCGACTCCCAAGTCGACCTGGGTCCTGGGTGGGAAATTTCCCGCCCAGCCTGCTTCTGGGTTTGAATTCGAATTTTGAATTCGAATTTCGTGCTGTTTTCGATTCAAAAAATTCCTGAAACTTCGGAGGGTCATAACTTGGTCATACAGACTCCGTTTTTCGAAATCTCAGACTCGTTTTCAAGAAGAATTTCGAGACGAACGCAATGGCGCAACCCGTTTCCCTTGGTTCTTATTTTAAAATTTAATTCTGCCTTGATTTGTTATTCGTAAGTTTACAGAAAATACAGGGTGTTACATTCTCCCCTCCTTAAAGGATTTCGTCCCCGAAATCTTCAAGTCAAGAAGAATGTGGCCTACCATCCAGTCATCCATCTACTCAATTATCATCCACAAGCATCCATTGTCCTTAGAAAACTTCCAATGTTGTATGAACATATGAAAAAGTGTGTGTATATGTTCCTTATCTAATGCAAAGATCAGGCGGTCCACTGATTCAGTTGACCTCCTTAATGCGAATTATGTCAGTGCCATGAGTCCAACATGTATGCAATTTTCCTATTTGATAAATATCATTTTTATATGAGTGAAAACCGTTCATTCATATACAACATCCATGTGATGAGTCAATCATTTTGCATCCACAAAATTGAAAATGCACACTCATCCATATGTAGTATGAGAGTGTTTTCGAGCCGATCTAGTGCCTAGTGTGTGTATATGCATCCACGAGCAAACACTAGCAACCACTTGCATCCACTTGCAACCATCAAACATAAGATGTCTCAAACACATGTTTACACCCATTGGTTTCTACCTAAAGTTCGAAGATTCGATTGATAGGATATCGTCGAATGATGGAAGCGAGTATAGATAAAACAAAAACTTGGTTTCCACTAGACATTGGTTGAGAGATTAATTCCCCTAAGTATCAACCCCGAAGACCGAAATCAACATTAAATTGACACCCAGAGGCTTACCCTTTTTAGACAATGTCAAAGCTGTATATCTTATCCTTATCAGAAATATTCAAATATATACAGATTACTGGTACAGATCAGATTCCCTAATGATTCTTAGGAAGCTAAGCATGATAAAATCCAGAATGTATGCGTCCTACTTGACGCCTAACACAAATATCTCTCGAATCCCAGTCTATCACAATAGATGAGTCATAACCCTCATGGGTCTGAGTCTACAGCAGAATCAGAAACAATACTAGTATTAAAGTGCAGAGTATCAATTACAGAATCAAAAAGATTTTCAACTCAACAATCAGATAAAGAAATTAAACCTTCCATAGAAAGTTTTCCTAATCCTATCCTATCTACTAGCCTCGAGAGTGTTCGCCTGCCCTCCAGAAGTTGGTCCTGCCCTCTGCCCTTGCCCTCTTTTTTCCGGGAAGTCCCTAGTGAAGTGTCCCATCTCACCACAGTTGAAGCAAGTGCCTTCCTTTTTCTGCAATCCTTGTTCAGATGAGTCGAGCTTCCACAAGTAAAGCACTTTTTCTCCTTCTTATCTTTAGACTTCTCAATCTTCTTTTGTGTTTCCTTTTTGGGCCATGGTTTCTTGTTCTGTGGTTCTTCCTTCTTTGTCTCTTCCTTACCCTTGTCTTCCTCATGCAGTAGTGCCATGTCCACCAACCTCTCGTAAGTCGCTCCTATTGGTACATGGGTCATGGCTAGACTGTGCAGTGGCTCGTTCAATCCTTTAACAAAGCGGAGAGCCTTTTTATGCTGAGTGTTGATTAAATCTATCCCGAACCTAGCCAGTTGGTTGAACTGGTTGACGTATTCCTTGACCGTCATATTTCCTTGCTTAAGAGATAAGAACTTTTCCAGTTGTGGACTTCGTTCAGCTTGCGAGAGGAATTTTTTCTCAAAACTTGTTCAAAAATCCTTCCATGTTTCAACTGGCCTCTCGGCGTTAGTGACTTCCCACCAATAGGAAGCTTCGTCCTTGAGTAACCATACTGCCAATTGTACCTTCTGCCTATCGTCTACCTCAAAAATGACGAACAAATCTTCGGGATCCTTCAGTCAGTTCCTTGCTACCACGAAGGATTTGGTTCAACAGAAGTCTTTTCCACCCATAGCCTTGAAGTCTCTACACGTCCTTGCGAAAGCATTTCCACGAGGAGGAGGAGGTGGTACCGCTGCCACTGGGGGAGGAATATCTGCTGGGCCTGTACCGTTGGCCCTATCCTCTATGTACCTCCTGAACCAGCCAGGTATTGGCACACCCTCTGGAAGGTTAAGATTCCCATACATGCTGGAATTAAAGAAAAAGAATTCAAAACGGAGAAATGAAAAGATAGATATATGCCTTTCGGGGATTATGTTTTCCAAAATAAGCTTTATTTTTGAAAATATTTCCTTTCAAAACCTTTTTGAAAATAGTTTTAAAAAACTTTACCCAATCTGGTAACCTTAACCTCTAATACCAAGTGTAACACCCCACCTCCGTTAAGGACACTCACAAAGGGAATGCCTTAACTTTGGTGGAGCATTTTAGTAAATAGAACAAAAAATTTCAAGACAGATAAACAATACTTGAGAAATTATAACTTTATTATAGCGGGAAACAAAAGTCAATATGGTTACATCTTTACCAAAACCCAAGTACATAAATATCAGTCTTGTTCAGAAAATAATCAAAGTACAAAAACTTTAAAATCATAATCCCCACAGAACAGAAGCTATACAGAGCCAAGCCATACTTTTAGCACTTCAGGCAGAAGGAATCCAGATCAAGCTAAAGTATTTCCTCCTTGGATAACCTGGGGGGGAAACAGAAGAAAATGGGGAGAAAACAAGCAAGGTCAGACATAAAGTCTGGGAAGTCCAGTGATTTTCAGTTATGAATAGATAATAATAACATGACATGAAAATAAAACTGGATGAGAGATAACAGTAACAGGTGTAGCGGATATAACAGAAGAACAGAATGATATAAGCTATCACTTTACACTTCTCAGCACTAATACTAGTATAACAGGATTAGGTGTCACCCCAATGTCTAAACTGAACAGACACAGGAACAGAATAATTTCCAAAGAGGAGAATGCTAGTAATGGGACTTTATTATCCCAACAGAAACAGACAGAAACAGATTGCTAATAATGGGCCTTTACCACCAGAACAGAAAGTACAGAAACAAAAACAGATTAATCCCTACGGAAACAGAATGTAGAATTAGCTGTACACTAGTAAATGGGCCTTTACCCCCCGAACAGACGGTACCACGCAGAAACAGACAGGTGTTACCACCCAACAGAAACAGACTATACCCCACAGAAACAGACAAAGCTAAGTGTACCCCAAATCCTACCCCAGGCGATCGCCTCCCTATTACATAAATACCCTGTGCCAGCCCCACAGAAGGGTGTATCATTCCCTAAAGTGCCAAATTTTAAATGACACAGACCTATTTACAGATGTCACTGCGTTTTACATCCACAGAGGCAGGCTGGGATCCATGCACGCACATGACCCGGTTGGAACGCACCGTCAACACCGCTCGCCATTATCAGAATGAACCGCTTATAATTAGTTCAGTAAGCGTGCCTGGACCCTACCTACTGTTGGGTCGAAGTTTTGATACCAAAAAGTGTTACTGACTAATATGGGTTCCAAACAACAGATGACACATATATTTTCCCTCCTAACCTTGTGCCCCCAGACTAATAGATTTCAGATTAACTGGTTTACAAGTTCAAACATACAGAGTTCAGGTCAACTAGTTCACAGATCAGAAAATCCAGTTAATAAGTTTTCAGACTAACGGATCAAACATACAGATTTAACAGATTTACAGAGTTGTCTATCTTTGTACTGGGCCTACAGATTCATGAAATGGGTTTATTAATTTCATTAGCCCAGTTGGTTTAACCCTATCTACCCAACACGTTTTAGACATCATATTTATCTCAGATTTTCATTAATTAAATATTAATGCCCAGACCTCCCACATTAGACTGACAGTTTGCGGCTACTGGTTATGCCGGTTGGTTCCGGGTAGGTTTCTGCCACAAACTGAGTCTAACCTCGGGTTTCAAGTACGTTATGACTAACTTCTCACATTAGAACCTATTGTTTGCGGCAACTGGATGTGCCGGGCGGTTTCGAGACGGATTACGCCGCAAACTCATTCTAACCTCGAGTTGGCCATGTTTATCTTTGCGGCCAATTAACTAATAATTTACCATTTATGCCCATGCCTAATATACATGTCAATTATTTATAACTATAGCCAATTCAGATTATGTCAATAACAGACTAAATATATCAACTCAACAGATATAGCAGATAACAGATTTCGCAGATTAGGCGACTTAATGGATTTAGCAGATTAAGCAATTTAGCAGATTTAGCATATAACAGATTAGGCATTTTCAGCAGACTTAGCAGATGACAGATTTAACAGATGAACAGATCTAGCAGATTAGGCAATATAGCAGAACTAGCAAATTAGGCAATATAACAGAACTAGCAGATTAGGCAACGTAACAGAATTAGCAGATTAGGCAATATAACAGAACTAGCAGATTAGGCAATGTAACAGAATTAGCAGATTAGCCAATATAACAGAACTAGCAGATTAGGCAATATAACAGATTTAATCATTCCTTAAAGTTTCATAAACATATCTTGCCTAATTATAATTTTGGCCTAAGTTCACATGTCTAAATAATTGTCATGATTCACAATACGATCATATACCCTACGTTTTAGTTAAACATTGCATAGCACAGAATATTTTCCAAAACCCATAAATCATGATAAACAATATGAATTATGTCATACTATATCCTTTGATACCAAGTATCAAAAAGTCCAATTTTAGGCGTATTCACATTACTAGTTATCCTATATCTTCATTTTTTTAAATTTGCCCCAAATATAGATCTTAACTTACAACATATACTATGTCCTCAAAATCAGATCTTAATTTAAAATATGCGTTATGTCCAAAGTCTCAAGTCATATGTTAACATGCAATGGTTCCTCTTCTCCCAACTCACAGAATATGCATAGATCCAAATCTAGTTTACAACTTATGTCCTTTTTCTTAAATCAGTCACAGATTATCCATGTCCCATTTATGCTATCATTCATTATTTGTCCCAAAGTTTAACGTTCGTGCATTAATCTCTTGTGAGATTTGGCGCAGGCTCGTGGTAGCCTGGCTATAGAACAGAAAGAAGAAAGAGATACAGAATAGGATAGATCAAAACAGAATAGAACATACATAACCTCAAATTCAGAGTTACAATCATGTCACAATCAAAATTAAAGTTTATATCAGAAAATAACTGCAATTGCCTTGATTGAATTAAAGAAGAAGAAGAGTTGCAGTTGTTCTCTTTTAATTTTATTCAGTTGGGAAGAAGATGCTTTTAGTCCTAGTTCCAGTTCAGATTTCAGCAGAGTAGCGACGCCATTTTTACTTCAATTAGAACAGAGGCAGAGTATAGGCAGAATGAAATGGTGTAGAGAGAATGAGGCTAGGAGGCTGTTTATATAGGGTTAGAGCCATGAATCTGGTGAGAAAATCGGGCCAAAAACATCAGAATGCATCAGGTTCAGGAAGTGGGTTCGGGAGGCAGGTCGACCCCCAGGTCGACTACCCAGTCGACCTGGTCAGGGGGGGTCGACTACCCAATCGACTCCCCTGTCGACCCTGGTCCTGGGTGGGAAATTTCCCGCCCAGCCTGCTTCTGGGTTTGAATTCGAATTTTGAATTCGAATTTAGAGCTGTTTTCGATTCTGAAAATTCCTGAAACTTCGGAGGGTCATAACTTGGTCATACGGACTCCGTTTTTCAAAAACTCGGACTTGCTTTCAAGCAGAATTTCGAGACGAACGCAATGGCGTAACCCGTTTCCCTTGTTTCTTATTTTAAAATTTAATTCTGCCTTGATTTGTTATTCGTAAGTTTACAGAAAATACGGGGTGTTACATCGACGAAGTAAGCTAGAGCGTTACATAAGCCGAACGACATTACTAACCACTCATAGAATAAGTCTGGACCTCGGAATGCTGTCACTGGAACACACTCTTTGGCAATACGAAGCTAATGGAAACCTGTAGCTAGGTCCATCCTTGAAAATACTTGTGCTCCATTCAGACGATCCAATAAATCATCGATTCGCGGCAATGGATATTTGTTCTTTATTGTCTTCTTATTCAAGTCACGATAATCCGCACATAGTCGAAGAGTACCGTCTGACTTTGGGACAAACACAACTGCTGCACCCCAATCAGAGAAACTAGGCCTGATCAGACCCATCCATAAAAGCTGTCGAGTTTGATTGTCTAGTTCTTCTTTCTCCTTTATAGTCATTCTCCGAATAGCGTGCACTATTGGCCTTGGATTCGAAATTAAAGCGATCTTGAAATCAATTTCTCTCTACGGAGGTAAGATGACCACTTCTTCGAACACATCTACATAATTCTTTACGACAGGAATATCTTTGATGAGGTTGGGAATATTCTCTATGACTACAGGGATATTTTCTATTTGAGCAGGAGAAACATCCATAGCTGACCAGAAGTCTTTTCTGCTAGAATTCTAACCTTTACAGGGAATGGTTATATAATCACCTGATTTAATCTTCGCCTTAACGACTCTGTCGGCGCATTGAACCTCAGCTTCATATTTGGTCAACTAGTCTAACCCCAAGATAAGATCAAACTTTGTAAAATTCATGACGACCGTGATGGTAGGGAACCGATAACGATAAAAAGAAACCGACACCCCACAAACCCAACTGAGATCGAGGGAGCCCCCAACCGGATTATGGACGTTCATTGGTTCTTTGAGCTTCCTCAACTTCAAATTCAGTTTCATAACCGCATTCTTTGCAACAAAGCTTCGCGACGCGCTGGTATCAAACAGTATTTTAACTGGAATATCTTTGACAGTTAGCAAGCCTTCTAAAAACATCTGGCCTTTCCAGAACTGCTGAGAGCTCATTAGTTTCTGCTATTTCATTTACCTGAGCCTCTTTGGTCTTTTTTAACAACAAGAAATCTTGCTTTACATGACCAGCTTGATGGCAGAGATTGCATTTTCTACTTTCCTGAAGCTTTTTGCCGGATTTAAATCATCCTTCTTTTGTTTCTTTAGAGATCTGCAATTTCCCTGCAAATGCCCTTGCTTATGGTAGTCATTGCTGGTTCTTTTTCAGATCTGGCTCTTTTCCGATTGACTTTGGGCTTGTTACTGGCCTCAGACATCGTACTGGCCTCAGGATTATCAGTTTCAGGCTTACCTTTATTACTAGAACTTTCCTCTTCTTCGTAACGCAACATACCCTTTTTGTCGATATCCTCATACTGGTAAGCCATGTACATCATTTCAGAAAAAGGAAGCTTCACATTCCTCATTACTCTATTCTGATATTTTCTTTGCAGGCCATGAATAAACCTCACATTCTTCCTCTTTAGATCTTGAATCAGATGCGAGGCAAAATGAGAAAGTTCATTGAATTTCTTATGATATTCGGGAATGGTCATATCACCTTGGATCAGATAATAAAATTCATCACATAACCGCTCAGTTGCTTCAGGAGGAGTAAATCTTTCCAGGAAAATCAATTTGAATCTATCCCAGGTGATATCACCTTTTGGATTATCCTTAATAACCGAATCCCACTAGAACAAGGCATCGTCTTTGAGTGCCCAAGATGCCAGTAATCTTTTTTGGTCATCTCTTCGCTTTAAACAGTCAAAGATTTTCTCAGCCGAACGAATCCAAGCTTGTGTTTTCATAATAGACTCTTCACCCAAGAACGGTTTTCCACCCAGATTTCTATATTTCATAAATTGGGCTTCTATATCCGGGTCAGTATTACTTCTTCTATTTCTGGCACTCATTTTCTAGTACGTCTGCAAATGGCAGACAAAGTGTCAGGTCAACAGAAAAGATATTTCAAAATATAGAGACAAATACTTGAATGTAAATGTGTCTACTGGGGTGTATTTCATTCTGCTTTACTCATACTAGGATATTACTCATCCTATCTATAATGAGTTATTTGTCCTAGAACTCTACAGGTTCTATTTCTGACGAGTTCGTTAATATGTTATATTCCAGCACTAAGCTTAACCAAACCTCTGGTACCACGTTGTGACGACCCCAAAACCCCGTACGACGGTGTTAAGGGTAATCTTTGGAATATAACACATAAACAGAAATAAAAGAACAGAAATAAATAAATACACTAGATAATGGACAAATAATACAATGGATAAGAGTTACACAGTATACAGGATCATACTTAGTACAAATACAGTTCAGCTATACATAAATGCCTTTAGCGGAAAATAAACAAAATATGTACAATAGGAGCTGTACAGCATAAAAAGAGATAAATGATAGAATCCATCCTCAGCTCTAGCCATCCAGAAAGAGTCTGCTAAAACTTGAATACAAGGGTGCCCGTGTAGAAATAAGGGCACCCGAGTTTGCAAGTGAAACAAACTACGAGCCAGTCAAGGGACTGGTATGAGAAATCTACTTAACACCTTTATAATATGTCTAATCACAGGACCACGCCACTTTCGTGGAACGGGTTTACTCCATTGGATTGCTAGTGCTTTGCAACAAGGAAATCTTTTAAACATCGCAATTCTTTTTATAAAAATGAAGCCACTATAAGACTCAGTTCCCATCACACAATGCAATGCAAACCGGAGGAAAGAGTTTTTACTTTATAATGGCCAAATATGCTTGATACGAATAAAACAAAAGCATTTGATATTATTACTTGTGTTTATATGTTTTCAAAAACAATTTCAAATCATAAGTATCAATCGAAGATGACATTAATGCCACATACCACTATGTCGCCATATATAGGTATACAATCAAAACCGCACAATGACGTATTTGGAAATTGGATTTCCGTCATGAACCAAGGCAAAAGATAGTCCTTACCGACTTCGAGACAATCTAGCCCATGTCTCAGGAACAGCCACAACTACCCCTTGGATCGTCAGGGCCGGTCCACAGATGTGGATTGTTATACCTGAACACTACGTTTCCCCGCCCTTTGGGGCGTAAATGAGCCAACGAATGACTCCATCTGTCCTGGATCGAATAATATAACAGAGGCGCCTCGCAACAACAACAACAACATAGGTGAAAATAATTTAAATGTCAGCCAGTTTAAGCACTGACACCACCTCTAACTAAAAGGAAACGCATGCCCTCCCTGAGTTCCTCTCCTGTTTCTGGTTCATACCGGGGTGTGTGGCTCGCGAATTAACGTTATATACAAAGCTACGCCACATAGGCGGTGCTTTGATCGTCAACCACAAGACTTTGCTTTTCAACAGAAGCCTTGATCGCTGCATCTTAGCATGCCACACAGGCAATTCACACCATGCAACTGATAACTATCAATCACACAGAATGAATTCCAATGTCAGACACACAGTCCATTTACAAGTCTGTTCTGGGTCTGAACGAAACCGGAGGCACTATATACCTCGCATACCCATCAATCTCCACGTACGTCTGGACGATCACCACTCATTATCCATATTTCGGGATGCCTCCCAATCAGGACATCAGTTACCATCCAAACGAGGTGAAGATCTCCGATCTTCAATCACCGTCTTCATCTTCGATTTCTTATCGTCGGTTCAGTTATTCAGAATGGGATAAACCCGGTCTTTCTGAGCAACTCGCGTATGTAATGAATAAGTGCTACACACACAAAACACGCTTCATTCCAATTCATCAGTCACTAACTGTAAATCAGCAAGAGAACGATTTCCCAAATATTAACCCCAAAGGCCGAAACCAACATCAGATCAAAACCCAGGAAGCCATTCGACTAAGCTAACCTTCAGTTGGTTTCTAAATTTACATTCCATATCGTTTATAATATTTTATAACGATTTATCGCTATTTTTATTTATTTAAAAATAGTCAATTTATTCAAACGACGCTTCAGGCTATAACGCGGCCGTGGCGCTGTTTTTCTTCAGATTTGATTTACACATATCTGAAAATTTAACCATCGAATCTTCACAAAATTTATACCGTTAGAAAGATCTTTTCAAAACAAATCCAACGTTTCCAATTTTGGGAAAATCCGACTGTTGAATATCCCGGTACAATCGTTTGAAGTTTCGATTTCAAAATACGAACTACAGCGTTGTTTTTCGATTTAATTTAGTTATATATATATATATAATCGATTCTGGTGCTGTTTTTCTTCAGATTTGAAATAAACATTCCAGACAATCCAATCGTTTTATCTTTACAAAGTTGGTTCCATTGGAAAGATATTTCCAAGGCGAACCCAATGGTTGTGGTTTCGAGAAAATCCGACTGTCGGATCTCCCTCAATAATCGTTTGAAATCACAGTTTTCAAAATACGAACTGCAGCTTCGTTATTTGATTTATTTTAATTATATTTTTGTATATATATATATATATAAATATAATCGATTCTTCGACTTCAAAACCCGATTATTTTTTACAGTTCAAACAGATGATAAAAATGTGATTTTTATTATAAAACAATTTATTTCAAAACACAATTATTTTATATAGTTCAAACTGATGATAAAAATGTTATTTTTATTATAAAACAATTTATTTCAAAACACGATTATTTTATATAGTTCAAACAGATGATAAAAATGTGATTTTTATTATAAAATAATTTATTTCACAATAGATTATTTTATATAGTTCAAACAGATGATAAACATGTGACTTTTATTACAAAACAATTTATTTCAAAACACGATTATTTTATATAGTTCAAACAGATGATAAAAATGTGATTTTTATTATAAAACAATTTATTTCAAAACACGATTATTTCACAACACCTGAATTTCTATTCAACACACAAATATAGTTTCAACAAATGAAAATAAATCAAACACAGAATGATTTCAGGAAATTTCGGCAGCATAACGACAGGGTAGTTAAAACCGGGACCGTATCGAAGTACTGCTCCTCGCTCTACCTCAAAACCTTGCGGTTTTCGACAATGGGGATTTCATGCATCTAGTTCGCACGCAGGCGGCATGTATATTTTTCATTTCCACAAAACTAATCCTATGTGGATTCAACCAAATAATTCTCAACCAAAAATGGTTATTTTTCAACCACGATCAATCAATTTCAAACCACAAACAATTAAAATTGACCATTCGCTATCAACCAATTTTCACACCAATCACAACCAATAAATATCGTCCATGGTTTGTGGACGAGGGGCGTGTATATATATATATATAAGTAAATTTCACTTCTATTCAACACATATATAATTTTTGCAACGCATATATAACTTATACATCGAACATACAACTTATACAATGCTTATACATGAGGTGTATAACGCTTATATAACTCATACATCGACAATACAATTTATACATCGTCATTTTCCATATCGTTAATAATTTAGAAATCTCACATTGGGTTCCTGTAACACCCCGTAATTTTATAACATTAAAATTCACAAATTAAAGTATACTTAATTTTTAGAAAAGAATTAAGTGAAATGGGTTGCGCAGAGAAATATATATATATTGATATATATATATATATAAATTAAAAATTAAATAAATAAATATGCGAAAAAGTTCAAAACAGCGATTGGGAGGGGAAATAACTGAACCGGCCCATTTTTGAGGTCGACCCGAGCACTACAGGGTCGACTAGGGGTTAATCCAGGGTGTTTGGCTGTCAACCCGTTGGCCGATTTGCTCAAATGCAGATTTTGCATTCGATTGGTTCTCATGGTTCAGGGTTAATCTAATGGTCCTAAATAACTTCCTACACCTATAAGTACATCCTAATGCTAACCCTAAACCTAATTAAAATAGAATAGTTACTATCATACCGTCGCCATGGAAATCAATGGAGCCGCTGCCAACTAAGAAAGAAGAAAAGCAAATTCAATTCTAATTCTCTCAACCCTAAAGCAAAGCAAAACTCTCTCTTTTCTTCTCTAAATTGTGAGTATGATGATCTTAACAAGATTATTATCATTTTAATTAGGTTGAGTTATGAATGGATTATGAGTAGATGATGTGAATTATCATATATGTTGTTGTAAACCCCTTTTTGCTATCATATATATTGTAAATCCAATGTTATGTGATGATGATATCTTATATGTTGTAAATCATGCTATGATGATGTTATGTATGTTGAATGTTTCTATGCGATGTTGTGATGCATCATACATGTTAAAAAGGCCATGATGTTACCATCTATGCTAGTTAGTTCATATTAATTACATCATCATGTTTGGGTTATGTTGATCTATATGACAAGTCACATATGCAAGTTAGTTTGATTAGAAAAGTTATGAACATATGCCAAGACCTCTATTATGACATCTAGAATTATGCTATGACATATGTGATATCCTATGCTAGTTCACACCGTCATTATGTTGCCTAAAAACTCCATATGCAAGTTTATGTATAGATTTGGGCTGTGATCATATCATGTAAATTGAGACATTTAACAAGTTGACACCTTTTGATCTTTAACATGTGTAGTTTATGCAAGTTTCACCCCTATTATGATTAGATTTATTTTAATTGTCTATATGTTGTGATAATTTATCTTTGTGCTAGGTGTTAGACTATACAAGTCTAGCCTATATTATGCGTTGAATAAGCGAACGTATAAATGTGGGGTAGGGGTAATATTAAGGATTTAATATTAAAAAGTTGGGGTGCAATTGATATGATTTTGCATGCCATAAGTGGATAGCCATAATTGAGTCAATTATGGACATCATTAAAAGTTGGCTTAATTAATAATTTGAATAGGGAATTATTAAAATTTGGGTAAAAGATTTTAAGTGTTAATCAATGCTTAGGACACGAGGTTGGACTCGTTTGTGACGTAAACCTGCCCGGACCCGCCCGGCAAATCCAGTGGTCACAAATGTCAGCCCAATATGAGAGGTCCTAGGCCTAAACTAAAGCATAACGGTTGTAAAGACACGAGGTTAGACTCTTTTATGGTGTAAGACTGCCCGGACCCGCCCGGCAAATCCAGCTGCCATAATTGTCAGTCTAATGTGAGAGGTCTTTATGATGTTATGGCCTGAATGAATTAAGAAATACTTAACTAGATAAACATGTAAGGTGGGACATGGTGGTTAAGTAGGTGCCTTGGGTGGCATGAGGAATCTAGGGGGTGCCATTAGTGGCATGTGAAATACGATTAGTAAGACTTAACCAAACACACATGTAAATGAACATGACTAAGAGGGTTAAGTGGGATATACTAGTGACAAGCTTAGGTGGGTAGCTTATGGGGGCCCATTTCGACCAGTATCCCAAACGTATCTTTGTGGGCTCGACCCAAGTCGAGGACGGGACACGCCTGCTGGGCCTGATTGTTAGAGGCCAAAACGGGGAGCGGTGGCAACGCAAGTCCAACGGGTTTCATATGCGTGTGTGGACCCGGGCTGGTAGGTAAGACGTTGTTGCATCGTGTAGGTATAAGCCGTGCATTCTCAAGTTGTATCGGGTTGCCACTTTAGGGGAGTGATACACCCCACTGTGGGGCCAGCACGGGTATCTACGAGTAGGGAGCCGATCGAAAGTGGGTAGTGGGGTACACCTAGTGGAGATAGGGGCGGACAACACCTATGTAGTCAGCTAGGAGTACATAAGGCTATTTATAAAGTTTCTGTGTGAAGCTAGTGGGATCAAACAATAGGGTGACTGGTGTGGTGCAGTGTAGTAATGTGCGGTGCAGTGTAGTAATCATTCGTTAGTAATTAGGTGTGCCTTTACCGTTATCTTTAACGTTATCTTAAACGCTATCTTTATCTTCCTAAGAGTTCATAGACATTTACTTGTCTTCCAGCTTATGCCTTATTCTAGTTATTTTGATAATAGTATTGTTAGAATTATCATACTCGCAAGACTTTATGTCTGACCCCCTCTATTTCTATCCTTTTTCCCCTCCAGGTCCTCGGGTTGGGCCCAGCTCTAGTGGAGTTTGATTGAATTGCTTCATCTCTCTTTGGAAAGCTTGGACCGTTGAAGTAAAGTCCAGCTTGTTATCTTTTTAATGGCTATTTATGTAATGGGATTATGTATTTTGTTTTTATGAAGATGGATATTGTACTTGGTTATGATCTATGGTTTTATGATGTAACAAACATGTTTAATTTCCGCTGCAATAAAATGAAGTTTTAGATTTCCAAGTACTATTTACTATCTGTCTTGTTGTAATTTTTCTGTTCTATATTCACTTATAACCTCCATGGAAGTTAATGCATTCCCTTCGTGAGTGACATTAATGGACGTGGGGTGTTACACGTGGTATCAGAGCTGAAGGTTACCAGAACAGATAAGATATTTTGAGAAACTATTTTTCAAAAGCATTTTTATAAAGAATACTTTCAAAAATATGTTTGTAGAAGAGTATTTTTGAAAGAAAGGTTTGTTTTAAAAACATAATCCCCAAGAGCCATATATCTTTCCTTCGATTCTCCGTTTTGAATCTCTTCCTCTTTCTCTTTTTGAATTTCCCCCTCCGCGTATAGATGCTTTTTCTAAGATAAATATGGACTTCCATACGAAGGACGAAAAACCACTTCAAGGGACTTAGACGTTTGTCGGGCTAGAAGTTAGTTCAAGGAAGTGGAGGGCTTGTTGATACCTTTAAGGTAGACGATGGGAGGAAGGTTCAAATAGCTGTTGGTTAATGAAGGACGAAACCTCATCTTGGTGGAAGGTCATGAATGGGGAATGTGAACAAGAAGGCTAGTAGTTATCCTTTTGGAGAAATAGGACACCTTATTAGGATTATCCAAAGAGGCAACGGCAAAGTACAGGATCTTCTGGAGGGTAGTTATATTCCCTCACGGCTTGTATACCTGATAGGGGTAGGACCGTCCAGGTAGAAATTTGGTTTCCTTTATCATCCTGTTCGAACTTTGTTTGATTCTAGCTCTTCATACTCGTTAGTATCTGCTTCGTTAGTTGAAAACACTGCACCTAAATACTAGTCTAGTTAAGGATCCCATCCTAGTCTCAAATCTTTTTGGTGATTCGGCTCATCCTTCAATGGTTTGTCGGGATTTGAGAGTGTCTATCTTGGACGTTGGATTTGAATGCAACGCCTTCGTCCTTGGTTTCACGGGCTATAGTTTGATTCTAGGGGTGGATTGGCTACCCAGGCGGGGTGCCATCCTAGATTGTGAAAGGAGGGTAGTTAGACTATTGATTCATTATGGAAATACCCTCATATTTCTTGTGACCCTAGGGGTTCAGTGACGTTTAGCTGTCTAGAATCTCTAGACGTATCCAACGGTGATTTGGAATCTTTTCGTGTGGTCCGTGAGTATAGTGACGTCTTCGATGAAGTGCGGGGTTTACCTAGAGGCACGAGGTATTCGTGTGTGCCTAGGGGATAATGCAAAGTCAGTTAGGTGATTAGTGATTATTTTGAAGCAAGACTGGCGAGGATAGCCAGAGTCGGTTAAGTGCCTAATTATTTGTTTTGCTAGTATCATCTCACGTAGACTGTCTGAAATCGGAGGAGGTATTCCTTGGGTGCTTCTCTGATATTGGTTTAGGCCTTTGGAGCTTGTGCTTGGGGGATACCGAGTTTGAATAGGACGACTTGCGTGGGAGATGGATAGTTGCGATGAGTTCACATGGATAGTATCTCGATAGATTTTGTTGATGGATTACCAAGATCGAGGAAGGGTTATACAGGGATTTGGGTTATAGTAGATAAACTTAATAAGAGCGCCCATTTTATTATCGTGAAGAGTAAGAGGACTGCTCCATGGTTAGCTTTTGTGTACGTCCGAGAGATAGTTCGTTTGCATGGTGTTCCTTCTAGCACAGTAAGCGACCGCGATCCTATCTTCACTAGCGAATTTTGGAGGAGCTTACAAGAAGAGGTAGGGACTCAGTTATGTTTGAGCACCGCATATCATCCTCAGACGGACGGCTAAACCGAGAGGGTGAATCGTATTCTAGAGGACCTTTTGAGGCTATGTATCCTAGACTTTGGGGGTACATGGGAAGAGCATCTTCCATTGTTGGAGTTCGCATATAATAATAGCTTTCGGTCTAGCATTGGCATGGCACCTTTCGAAGCTCTTTATGGACGACCTTGTCGTTCACCTACACGTTTGTGGGAATCTACGGATAAGATCTTTCTTGGGCCCGATATGATTAGAGAGACTTCGGAGAATATTGATTTGATTCGAAGAAGGGTGAAAGCAGCACAAGATAGGCAGAAATCTTATGCGGATAAGAGGAGGACAGATCTTGAGTTTTAGGTTGGGGACATGGTCTTTATCAAAGTGTCTCCATTACGGAATGTTGTTCGCGTTGGGTCCGTTGGGAAATTAGCACCAAGATTCGTAGGGCCGTTTCCTATAAAGGAGAAGATCGGTCAGATGGCGTATAGAGGGGAGTTGCCTGAGAGACTTAGTAGTGTACACGACGTATTCTATGTGTCACATTTGAGGAAGTGCTTACACGAGACCGCGGAGGTAGTGGAGCCGAGCTTGCTTAGAGAGGTGGAAATATAGCGTGATGCGATGATTCGACGAGCTCCTACATGCATTCTTGGGTCGGAGATCAAGAAGTTGAGAAATCGAGAGGTCAGACTAGTCAAAGTACAATAGGGAAACGATGAGAGTAAAGCTACTTGGGAGACGGAAGAGAAGATGCGTTCATGGTACCCTTTTCTTTTCGAGGGTATGTCTTTTAATTTCTCCTTTATCGCTTAGCTTGTGCTTATCTTATCTTTGTATGTCCTCTCGCTAGTATCTTTGACCTTTAGTTAGGATAATCCTATTGTTGAAACATGTGTTTGAGACATGTTATGTACGGTGGATGCAAAGTGGATGCAAGTTTTTGCTAGTGGTTGCTCGTGGATGCATATACACACACTATTAGGCACCAAATCGGCTCAGTCACTTCATATTCCATATTGCATATATATATATATGGACGTATTTAGTAAAATGGATGTATAATGGTTGTATTATCATATAGTTGCTGCATTCGGGTGGATGGTTGTGCACGCATATAGAATTAATATGTATCATTAGGAATCTTTTTCATACATATTGGACGCATGGCACTATCATGAATTGCACTAAGGAGGTCGACTGAATCAGTAGACCGCCTAATTTTGCATTAGATATGGACATATACACACACTGTGCATATAAACATTAAAGCGTTAGAATTCTTTTAAGGACAATGGATGCTGGTGTTTGATGGTTGAGTAGATGGACGATTAGATGGTAGGATATACATTCTTCTTGACTTGGAGATTTCGGGGACGAAATCCTTTAAGGAGGGGAGAATGTAACACCCCGTAATTTTATAACATTAAAATTCACAAATTAAAGTATACTTAATTTTTAGAAAAGAATTAAGTGAAATGGGTTGTGCAGAGAAATATATATATATTGATATATATATATATAAATTTAAAATTAAATAAATAAATATGCGAAAAAGTTCAAAGCAGCGAATTGGGAGGGGAAATAACCGAATCGGCCCATTTTTGAGGTCGACCCGAGCCTTGCTTAGTCGACTAGGGGTTAATCCAGGGTGTTTGGCTGTCAACCCGTGGGCCGATTCGCTCAAATGCAGATTTTGCATTTGATTGGTTCTCATGGTTCAGGGTTAATCTAATGGTCCTAAATAACTTCCTACACCTATAAATACATCCTAATGCTAACCCTAAACCTAATTAAAATAGAATAGTTACCGTCATACCGTCGCCATGGAAATCAATGGAGTCGCCGCCAACTAAGAAAGAAGAAAAGAAAATTCAATTCTAATTCTCTCAACCCTAAAGCAAAGCAAAACTCTCTCTTTTCTTCTCTAAATTGTGAGTATGATGATCTTAACAAGATTATTATCATTTTAATTAGGTTGAGTTATGAATGGATTATGAGTAGATAATGTGAATTATCATAGATGTTGTTGTAAACCCCTTTTTGCTATCATGTATATTGTAAATCCAATGTTATGTGATGATGATATCTTATATGTTGTAAATCATGCTATGATGATGTTATGTATGTTGAAAGTTTCTATGCTAAGTTGTGATGAATCATACATGTTAAAAAGGGCATGATGTTACCATCTATGCTAGTTAGTTCATATTAATTACATCATTATGTTTGGGTTATGTTGATCTATATGACAAATCACATATGCAAGTTAGATTGATTAGAAAAGTTATGAACATATGCCAAGACATCTATTATGACATCTAGAATTATGCTATGATATATGTGATATCCTATGCAAGTTCACACCATTATTATGTTGCCTAAAAACCCCATATGCAAGTTTATGTATAGATTTGGGCTATGATCATATCATGTAAATTGAGACATTTAACAAGTTGACACCTTTTGATCCCTAACATGTGTAGTTTATGCAAGTTTCACCCCTATTATGATTAGATTTATTTTAATTGTCTATATGTTGTGATAATTTATCTTTGTGCTAGGTGTTAGACTATACAAGTCTAGCCTATATTATGCGTTGAATAAGCGAACGTATGAACGTGGGGTAGGGGTAATATTAAGGATTTAATATTAAAAAGTTGGGGTGCAATTGATATGATTTTGCATGCCATAAGTGGATGGCCATAATTGAATCAATTATGTACATTATTAAAAGTTGACTTAATTAATAATTTGAATAGGGAATTATTAAAACTCGGGTAAAAGATTTTAAGTGTTAATCAATGCTTAGGACATGAGGTTGGACTCGTTTGTGACGTAAACCTGCCCGGACCCGCCCGGCAAATCCAGTGGTCACAAATGTCAGCCCAATGTGAGAGGTCCTAGGCCTAAACTAAAGCATAACGGTTGTAAAGACACGAGGTTAGACTCTTTTATGGTGTAAGACTTCCCGGACCCGCCCGACAAATCCAGCTGCCATAAATGCCAGTCTAATGTGAGAGGTCTTTATGAGGTTATGGCCTGAATGAATTAAGAAATACTTAACCAGATAAACATGTAAGGTGGGACATGGGGGTTAAGTAGGTGCCTTGGGTGGCATGAGGAATCTAGGGGGTGCCCTTAGTGGCATGTGAAATACGATTAGTAAGACTTAACCAAACACACATGTAAATGAACATGACTAAGAGGGTTAAGTGGGATATACTAGTGACAAGCTTAGGTGGGTAGCTTGTGGGGGCCCATTTCGACCAGTATCCCAAACGTATCTTTGTGGGCTCGACCCAAGTCGAGGACGGGACACGCTCGCTGGGTTTGACTGTAAGAGGCCAAAACGGGGAGCAGTGGCAACGCAAGTCCAACGGGTTTCATATGCGTGTGTGGACCCGGGCTGGTAGGTAAGACGTTGTTGCATCGTGTAGGTATAAGCCGTGCATTCTCAAGTTGTATCAGGTTGCCACTTTAGGGGAGTGATACACCCCACTGTGGGGCCAACACGGTTATCTACGAGTCGGGAGCCGATCGAAAGTGGGTAGTGGGGTACACCTAGTGGAGATAGAGGCAGACGACACCTATGTAGTCAGCTAGGGGTACGTAAGGCTATTTATAAAGTTTCTGTCTGAAGCAAGTGGGATCAAACAATAGGGTGACTGGTGTGGTGCAGTGTAGTAATGTGTGGTGTAGTGTAGTAATCATTCGTTAGTAATTAGGTGTGCCTTTACCGTTATCTTTAACGTTATCTTAAACGCTATCTTTATCTTCCTAAGAGTTCATAGACATTTACTTGTCTTCCAGCTTATGCCTTAGTCTAGTTATTTTGATAATAGTATTGTTAGAATTATCATACTCGCCAGACTTTATGTTTGACCCCCTCTATTTCTATCCTTTTTCCCCCTCCAGGTCCTCAGGTTGGGCCTAGCTCTAGTGGAGTTTGATTGAATTGCTTCATCTCTCTTTGGAAAGCTTGGACCGTTGAAGTAAAGTCCAGCTTGTTTTCTTTTTAATGGCTATTTATGTAATGGGATTATGTATTTTGTTTTTATGAAGATGGATATTGTACTTGGTTATGATCTATGGTTTTATGATGTAACAAACATGTTTAATTTCCGGTGCAATAAAATGAAGTTTTACATTTCCAAGTACTATTTACTATCTATCTTGTTGTAATTTTTCTGTTTTATATTCACTTATAACCTCCATGAAAGTTAATGCATTCTCTTCGCGAGTGATATTAATGGACGTGGGGTGTTACAGTTCCACTCCACCAAAAATAGCAGAAGGCTCAGAAAAATATGCGGTCTCTTCTAGAATGTAGATGACGTCCACACAAGTCCACTATCTCTTGATTCACTGAATTTCATCAAGAAACGAAAAAGTTATGATTTTTACAGTGAAATCAAAAACTGTAGCGCTTTAAACTGCTATTAAATAGTTTAAAATAAAAACAGCCGTACCTCAGCTGAAATGTTCAAAACTTGGTTTTGAATTTTCGCGAGATCCGTGTAGTATTACGACGATCGGGCAGTGCAGCGTTGAAGAGGGGCGAGAGGCGCACCAGGCGCTGGTGGTGCGACGACATTCGATGATCGGAGGAAGCGGCGGCGGCGGTTTCAACGGCGCGACTTCGAGGTGCCCGTTCTCCCAAAATACTGAGCGATAAATTACAATCCCTATATGGATTTAAAGATCTCGAGACGATCTACAAAAACTTTAACTGGGGCATGGGTTTTTATTGCATGTAGGAGGAGGAATCGAAGGGGGAAGTTTTGAGCAATATCCGCCATCGTCGAGAGGGTTTGTCGGGTTTGGTGGAGTTGACCGACCAATGAGATATTTTTATTTATTTATATATTTTTAAATTTCTAAAATACCCCTTGTCACATACGAACTCCAATCCAAACCCGACGACTATCGTCCCGAGCGTTTTACCCCCATTCCGAACACAATGGGATATGTTTCGTAGGCCCATTCGACTGTTTCAGTCTTTTCCTTCAATTTAAAATATATAACATTCAATATTCGATTTGAACGTGCATTTCAATTTGCCAGGGCCACAAACTAATTCAAAAAAATTCCAGAAAAATAAATCTAGCTATGTTTTGACTATACGGTCCCAACCAAACTAGTTTCATCGAATTCTGAGACCGTTTGAAAAATGGCCCATTTCTGGTCGATCGAATTTAACTATAATTGACCAAAACTCGTTTTCCTTTGCCACGCTCACATACTACTTCAAAAAATTATGATATTTGAAACTTAGCAATAATTTGACATGTCGGATCAAACAAAAGTGGTTTCGTCGAATTCCGAGGTCGTTTGTAAAATGTCTATTTTCAAGGGCGATATATTCTCTATAGCGACCTTTCTGAAAATTCATTCGGCCATAACTTTTGATTCCCGCTATGAAACTTCGATTTTTCAGATTCGTTAGAAAGATATTCACTAACAGATTTAAATATTTTTGGTTTCTCTAAAATCTGTTTTGTTTTGCACCCGGTACAGTCAGGCAAAGTTTGAATTCAAATTTTGAAACTACCGCGCCATTTCAGGCCTTGTTTATAATTAGAATTAATTATATTTATTTTCAGACTTCGATTCAAACATACTCTTCATCATTATTATTAAAAATATCTGTTTTAAATATTTAAAATCTACTATTTTAGCCAATTTAAAAATTTTAAACTGGTTCAAATTTTCCGGGTCGTTACATTATAATTTCATGTTGTATTTTTAGAGCTGTTAGAATTTGTCTGATTGACTGTGTGTTGATTGATTGATTAAACTGCTAGTCAGTTAGTGGAAATTATATATATATATAAACCGTTAAATATTTAGATATTGATTCTCCTATCAGAATATTTCATACTGAACCGAAAGTGATGTCGATTTTACTGTGTAACATCTGTGGATGCAGGGAAATAGGTTGGAGGGACCCAACTGGGTTCCTCAATATATAAATACTGTTTTGTTTTATATATTGTGTTATACGATATGATATGAAATCTGTTGATGAATTTATATGTGTGAATGATATTGATCATTGTTGTATGGTATGTTAAATACCATAACATACCGAAATGTTGATAAGGGAATTTTCAAAGTGATATTTGAAGATAAATTATTTATAAAATCGAAGGATTTTATAAAAGGAAATTTTATTTATAAAATCAAAGAAGATTTTATAAAACAGGAATATTTATAAATATGGAGTATTTAAAAAAAGGATATTTATAAGTGGAATACTTATAAAGTGAATTATTTATTTAAGATAAATAAATGAGAAATTAAAAGGATTATTTATTTGGTAAATAAATTAGATATTATAAAGGGATTATTTACTTTAGAAGATAAATAGGATTAAAATGGAATATTTATTTAGAAAATAAATAAAAGTATAAGAGAATTATTTATTTAGAAAATAAATAGACCAATATAGGAAGAGAAATATTTGCAAACCATTTACAAATAGAATAGAATTAAAAAGGGAATATTTGTAGAACATTTACAAATAGATTTAATGTGATTATTTATTTATTTAGGGAATAAATATAAGTAAAAGGATTTATTTATTTAGGAAATAAATAAAAGAAAAAAAGGGTTTATTTATTTAGGAAATAAATAGAGAAGATAAAAGGAGATATTTATTTGTTAAGATAAATAGAAATCAAAGGAGATATTTATTTGTTTAAATAAATAGAGAAGATAAAAGGAGATATTTACTTGTTAGAATAAATAGAGTTAAAAGAGTTAATCGATTTGGGTTAAATAAATAGAGTTAATCGATAGAGTTAAATCGAACTAGAGTTATTTAAATAGAGTTATCGAATTTAGTTTATTCAAAAGATTTGAAATGAGTTAATCGAATTTAGTCATTTCGAAGAGGTGAATCGAATCTGAAATATTCGAAGTGAGATAATCGAATCAGAAATATTCGAAGTGAGTTGATCGATTATAGTTTAATCGAAAGAAGTTATCGATTATAGTTTAATCGAAAGGAGTTATCGAATTAGTTGTTCGAAAGGAGTTATCGATTTTAGTTTAATCAAAAGGAGTTATCGAATTAGTTATTCAAAAGGGATATCGATTATAGTTTAATCGAAAGGGGTTATCGAATAAAGATTTATTCGAAAGGAGTTAAGTAAGGATTAAGTAAAAAGAGTTAATCGATTTGGGTTAAATAATAGAGTTAATCGAATTTAGTTTATTCGAAGAAAGGTTTTCGAATCTACTTATTCGTAAGAGAGATTATCAAATATAGTTATTCGAAGGGAGGGGTTATCGAATAGAGATTTATTCGAACGAGAGTTACGTAAGGAAGTGTTAAAGAGTTAAAAGATGAACTTATCCTATCTCGAGATTTGAATTGTTGTTCAGTTAAGGTCTGAGAGGTAGCTATACCCCAACTTGATTGACTGCGTTTTTAATTTAGAAATGGTTAAGTTTCGAGAGTGAAAGTGGTTAAGTGAATTTAGTAAGTAAGTATAGTGGGTTGAGTTGTCGTCGCGATGTTGATTTAAACATCTGTTTAAATCCAAGTAAATAAGTTATGGAAATGTTTTCCAGCGTTAACGTATATTTACTAAACATAAAAAATAAGGAAATATATATATATATATATATATATATATATATATATATGATTGATGATTGATTGATAGAATTTCCATTTGGAAATAATATCGTTGTTTGCACACTTGTTTTTCTTTGATGGTTAAATAACAGACTATCGAAATTTGACCATTTTAACGTTGTTAAAATGGAGAGACCGGTTGGATTATTATCCAAAGAACCACTCTGTATTGGCATAAGCGTTGTGAATCATGTATGCCAAAGATAATTGAAGACGGAGTAAAGTGCAAGGGCTGTTGTATAAATCTTAGATAACAGTGCCAAAGATGGATATACTGAATAGTACCTTCGGTTCATCCCGTTCCTGGATGACTTGTATGGACGGATGTCTGACAGAGTATTTCCAAACGATCACGTATATTGATTTCTCCAACCGTACCAAGAGTGGAAGCGGAGAAGGAAACTTCTTTTAGCTAACACATAATGTATTGTTGAGGACGCCAATCGGTGATTTGATGGATTTGACGATGTGACATGCGAAGTGAATCTGGTGTGATGATAAAGCGTAGCTTCTAGCCTCATCAACGGGTAAATGACAGAAATCGGGCAGGCAGCATGGATAAGTCGGTCGCTCCGAAGTAGGGTGTATAATCAACTGATCTAGAGTTTCATTTATTTCTAAAAATCTATTGTCGATACTGTCCCATTCGGGAAACGGTTGCTGATCCCAACCGTTGGTGACATACATTCGATACACTCAAGTGAAATGAGTGGTCGGTCATGTGTGGCCGGATTGCAAGATGTTCTTGTTGAACCCAGTGTATTCTTCTCTAGAGGTACACTAGCGAAAGGCGGTTCCATACCTTGTCGTAGTTGGAAATCCATTACCCAATACGTGCTTGCGATTTTGATTGTATACTATATATGTAGAACGTGAGATGCAAGCGTTTCTGCTAGATGATTATTATATTGTGGTTGATATACATTATTATAATATCAAAAGGTTTTTGATATAAAGATAATTTGGATTTTTATAAGGGAAAAACCCGTTCCGTTATACGGCGTGGTCTTATGAGATATCGTTTACTTGTTCAACTGTTTTAAACTGTTTTACTCAAGCCAGTCCCATGACTGACCCGGAGTTTATTTGTTTGTTTCCCGAAAGTCTTAGGTGCCTAAATTTGTACGGGCAGTCAAGTAGTCGGGATTTTACCGATATACCTGAAGAGCTGGAGCAGGAGGCTTCAGGATCATATAGCTATAGTTTATTTCCGCTGTGTTTTAAGTGATGTACTTTGATAAATGATGTATATTCAAGTACAGATGTATATTTCAAGTTCTGTTATATATATTATATGTTATTCGTTCCGCTGTGAGGTTCGTGTTACTCTGATGTTGTGTTCTTCTTCATCTTCTATTCTAAGTTTCTATCTTATCTATTCTCACTCTCTAATTTCTTTCATTAAATTTTCGATTCTTGGATGTTCGATATGTGTGGTATATCGGATAACCAAGATCGACAAATACCCGGGTCGTTACAGTTGGTATCAGAGCTTAAGTTTAAGTGAATTACCATGGCTCTGTGGCGTGACTCAGTAGAGATGGAGTTAGTAATACCCTAGATTGAGTTTGAGTGTATATATACGAGTGAATGTATTTGTTATTGATATAAAATTTTGTTTTATATTGTGGAGATTTATTGGTTGTGTCGTTCATGAGTTCTGGTCGATCAGTTTGATCCACTGTATCGGTAGGGATTTGGTGAACACTCGAATACGATGGGTCGACATGATATGTTTTGAAAAGAGGGTAAATTAAAATAAGTTTACCCAAGGTATATCTTGATATAGAGAAGATATATATCAAAATTATAATATATTGGATATATTGGTTGTTATTATAATCGAGTAAGATTATGAATTAAATGGTTATGTAAATAACCAATCAGAATTCATATAAGTGAAATACGTGAAATCAGATGAGTTAAATCTGAAATTTAAACCAGAAATTGAGTTAAAACTCTGGAGAATTGGACAAGTGTTTGTAAATGGATTTGGATTAAAAATTAGGAAAATTTAAGATCCTGGGAGATTTTAAATTGTTTTACAAGCAGTATGAATTATATTTTGAAATGAATTTCAAAGTGGAAATGTTAGAAATGGTTTTATAGTATTGAACTCACTTCGATCGCTGGAAAATAGATTTTGATGATGATAGCTGCATCATCAGTATTCATTTTCGAGTTGTAAGTGACGAATTACTACCAGAGATACTGTTTTGAATTTGTTTTGGAAAGACAAGTTGTGTTGAATTTCAAAATGTGATTTATAATATAGAATTTTGACATATAGAATTTGAATATATAGAATTTGAATATAGAAATTCAAATGGGATTTATAATATAGAATTTGATATATAGAATTTGAATAATAGAATTTGATATATAGATTTGAATACTAGAAGTGATATAAAATTTGAATAGAAATTGAACAGAATTAACTAAGTCGAAGAGGAATTAGTTAATCGAGTTTTGAATTTGAAGTTGAACTTTGAAAGGTGAATTGGATTTGTAAATGGATATTTGAAATCGAATATAGAACTTAAATTTTCAATTTGGATTCAAATTAGTTAATAAGCAAGTTAAAATATATTTGAACATGTCATGTTCAAATATAAAAGTGAAATAGACTAAAGAGTTAATTAACAAATTAATTAACGAATTGAGTTAAAACGATCAGGTATAGTTAAAATAGATTGGGCAGGTATAGATATACATGAGATAGGTATGGATAAGGTATGAAGGTATATAAATAGAATGCTCGACAAAAAGGTATGTATTTAACTCATATATGAGATTTTATGCACCGTATCGGCTAGCCGCTTGGATTTTTCTTTTTCTTTTGGATTGGGGAGGGCCATGGGAGGCTATTTGAAATATCCCATTGTAACGACCCGGAAATTCTGAACCAGTTTAAAATTTTTATTTTGGCAATTTTAATGAATTTTGAGTATTTAAAATGAATTATTTTAAATTATAACGACAAAAAATTTATTTTGAAGAGAATTCGAACGTATATATTATATAGATCGTCCTTAGAATATAAATAATTATTTTAAATTATAAAAGGAATTGAAAATGGCGCGGTAGTTCGATAATTCGATTTCAAACTTCAAATGAATGTACAAAATTCAAAATAAACCGGATTTTAATGAAACCAAAAATATTAGAATCAAATTGAGAATATCTTTCCAACGAATCCGAAAATTCAAAATTTCATAGCTTGAATAAAAAGATACGTCCAGTTGAAAATTCAGAATAGTCGCTATGGAAATTATGCATGGCCCAAAAAGTCATATTTTGCATACGGATGAATTTGGACTCGGAACCACTTCCACTGAGCTCAAAATGCCGTTTAGAACTCCGAAAAGTATAAGCTTCGATATATTCCAATATCCGGAATAGTGACAATTGGCTGGAGCTTTTCGGTTAGCAAACATAGCCCTTAAAAAGTGAAATTTTGCATATGAGCTCAGAATTCGACAAGATAAATTTTTCTGGATTCATGATGACAAATCATTGTTGAGTTCCAAAGGGCGCATCGAACGGAGTTAGTATGTGGCTGTGCGAGCTAAAACAGTTCAGGGTAAAATAGGCAGTCATTTTACCAAGGAACGTTATTGATACGACCTCAGAATTCGATTTCGTTTTTTTTTTGGATTCGTATCGTCGAATAATGGTTGATTCCAAAAGGGCATGATTTTGGGAGTTAACATGTGAGCATGCAAGAAGAAATGGTGCGCCAAAATCGCCTTTTTAGAGATTATCTAAGCATTTTTTAGAATTTTTACGGACGGTCAATGTAACATCCCACCTCCGCTAGGGTCACTCACAAAGGGAAAGCACTAATTTTGGAGGAGCGTTATCGAGGTAAACATCACAGAAATATCACAAGACAGAACATAGATAAAACAGCGGAAGAATCAAAAGATAAATTTCATTACTTTCAAAAAGAGTCAAAACCTTTTACATCAAATAACCATGGTCATTATTTTCCATTACAGCAAATTATGTCTTGCATAAATAAAGAAGCATAAACTTAAAACATCAAAGTAGCTTAATTCCCCAAAGGTAGCAGAAATGCAGCCATAGCATAGCTCAAGGTCAAACCGTACATAAGCTAAACCGAAAGCAAGCGAAATCCAAGCAAAGTGCTAGAGTTTCCTCCCTGAGAACCTGGGGGGGGGGGGGGGAGGGGAGGGGGAAAACGGAAGAAAAAGAGGCGAAAGAAAATGGGTCAGTCATAAAGACTGGTAAGTCCAAGTGACTTTCAGCATAAAAATAGATAAAGGTAACATGACATGTATAAACTGAAAGTAAATATACGGATGATGACAAGATAGGCAAGATAGACTAAGATGACATGATAAATCAATTATAAATCAAGTATAGGATCACGTATTCAAGGTTCGCTGCATCAACTGTACTAGAATCCCAACCCATGTCTTATATTAATCATGAAATGATCCCTTGGCCCAATATCATGAAATGAACCATTTCTAGGTCCAACGAAACGATCCACTAGTCGATCAACTCCCTACAAGTTCTAGCTCGTCATGTGTCTGTGTCATACGGCCCTATCATGAATGTAGTCACCTGTGCTAGGTCCACCATAGGGTGTATCAAGCCCTATGGTGCCAACTACCGACACGAATCAAGAATGCACAGATAAACCTGATGCCCAATGCCTTCTTTTTCAACTCCGGACCACGTGCACGACCATAGCCCGCCTGAACCTACACTGGCGCACCAACACAGCCGTCGTTCTGGTCGCTTGCAATCAACCCAGTAATCGTGCCCCACCCTACCTAGTCCCAGGGTACCATGATACATCTAGTGGGTTACTGCTGAAACGGACCGCGTAACTAGGGTTTCCGTCCAATAGGTTAAGTGTTGTGATTTAAATTCGTGACTTAACCCCTATCAGTCTAGCATGTCAAGTTGGTTAAGTGTTGTCATTCAAGTTCGTGACTTAACCCACCTACGAATCATGTATCAAGTTGGTTAAGTGTTGTCTTACATGTTCATGACTTAACCCTATCATGTGGCATTTATTCATTAATGCACCCTAACCTCTCACATCAGACCTGTTGTTGTGGTCACTGGATATGCCGGGTGGTTCCGGGCAGATTTACACCACAACTCAGTCTGACCTCGGGTTCCAAGTGCGATTTGACCAACTACCCACATTGGACTCTATTGTTTGCAGTAACTGGATTTGTCGGGCGGTTCTGGGCAGATTTACACTGTAAAACTCAACCCAACCTCGAGCTGGCCATTTTCATGTTCATTCTAGTGTCATGTCCATGTTCAAGATTCATGTCAAGTTCGTGTCAAGTTTTCAAGGTAAGTTTCATACCAAGTTTCCTATAATTACCAATTTTTCCCAACGTTACCCCGTCTAAATATTAGGCTAACAATCTTAGCCTAATTTCTCGTTCGCATGATTCTTGGCATATAATATTAGGCTAAAACTTAGCCTAATTTAACGTATGAAAAATTGGCATAAAGAAATTCATTAACATAAGCATGACATAGGTGTAAACTTGGCATTTTCAGCATAGTCAATATGAACATCATAGGTGTGAACTTGCAAAATAGTCAACATGAATATCATAGGTGTGAATCTTGCAACGTAGACTAAATCAACGTACATATATGTGAACTTGCAACATAGACTAAATCAACTTACATATATGTGAACTTGCAAATCAATCACAAGCATATGAATAAGTGTGAACTTGAAATATGACATAGGTTCAACATATACACATAAACATGTAGATCTAACATTTGGTCACATATGTGATATGATTTTACAACCTAAAACTTGCATAACTACACAACTTATCATAACAAGTTATACTTCAAGTTCCTATACATATGAATAGACTTATTCATTAATTCCCAATTCAACATGATAATAAAATAGAACCACAGGCATAGATCAATATCATTTAATAACATAATCAATCTATTTTCAAGGCATGACATAACTGAATAAATTGATTAAAACATCACAGGCATATAAATATGATAACATTACGAACATAAAAAGGTTTGAATACTAATCTAGATTCAAGAACATGGATAGATCTAACTTAAATAGAAAAATCCCCAAAAATCAAGATCCAAGGAAAATAAAGAAAATATGTCTGAATAGAAAATCCAGCTTAGATCCAATTTCATAGTCATAATCCTAGGCAATGAATCATAGGTGATTAACGACAATTGTCATTGTCATAGTCATAGGCAATAGTCTTATTGTTCATAGTCATAGGCAGTCTTATGTTAACCGTCATAGTCATAGGCATAGTCAAAAATTTTCAGTCATAGGGAATCTTATGTTCACCGTCATTGTCATAGGCATACGCAAAACCTTATGTCCACAGTCATAGGCATAGTCATAGTCTTATGTCATTAACAATAGTTTCAACATCGTAGGCAATATTCCCAATAGCCAAGGTACAAGAAGAAACCAAGAATAGATGTGAATCATACATAAATCACTTCCAAATTATACCATGCACATATTATATTTATAGTTTTTATCTAAAAGTAACTGGAACTTACAGATCGTGGTCTAAGAAATTTAGATGCAGAAGTCAAGTCTAGAAATTGGTCGTTGAATTGTTGAATCACTGAACTTGCTTTGATTGTAGAAGCAAATCCCCAATTCCTAGCCGTAGTCTTCAATAAATAATCTTCGCGTTTTAATTTAATTTAATTTAATTTAGAGGAAGAAGAAGAAGCCATGATCATCAAGAGTTTGAGCAGCATAAGGTTAGAGAAGAATGGTGTAAAGAGAATGAGGCTAGGAGGCTGTTTATATAGGGTTTCAAACTAATTAGAGTCATCGATGAAGCTAGGGTTAATCAAGGCCATCCATCTCAAGAGATGCCAATCAGAAAGTGACAAGTTAGCCCTAGTGACAAAGCAGAGCTCAGAAATTCGACCAGAACCTGACCAGCCAGCCATGGCCAATCCAAAAAGCTGTGCAGGCCTGTTGCTCGGCCTGGGCGCACTTGCCAAGCGCACCAATGCAAAATTGCATGGGCGCACTTCCCAAGTGCGCCAGTGCAATTTTGTTCTGGCGCACTTCCCAAGTGCGCCAGTGCATTCTGGCCCGTTTCTGGTTTTTCTTCCTAACTTCATTCGTCCATATCTTCTTCGTACGTTATCCGTTTTGCGCAAACTCGGATCTATTTCAAGCAGAATTCCGAGACGAACGCAATGGCGTAACCCATTTCCCTTGATTCTTGTTTTAAAATTTAATTCTGCCTTGATTTTTGGTTTTAACATATCATTAAAATCCGGGTTGTTACAGTCAAACGAACTCGGAATTTGACGAAACTTGTTTTGTTGGACTCGTCTTCACGTCTACTATGTCGTGTCCGAAATCCGCGGCAATTGGATATCGTCGGCGTTCGGATGATACGCGAGAAACGAGCATATAATCACTTTTCCTCCTTCTCTTCATTCACTTTTCTCTCCTCCTCTTTCCTCAAAAATGGGCCCCTCCTCCTCCAAGAGGGCTGCAGCTCCTCCCTCCTCCCCAGCGCCCCCTTCTTCCTCTCCTCCTCCTCCTCCTCCTTCTCTCTCTCCTTTTCTTTAAACCCTTTTCCAAACCCTAGCTCCCCCGGCCTCCACCACCACCTCCCACGCCCCACCGCCACCACCAGCGGCCTCCCCACCTCCAATCAGGTTCGACACCCCCCTATGGCCACCCAATTCCGGCCGTGGGTGCCTCCTCCTCAAAAATCACCTTTTTCACTAATTTCCCATTTTGCACAAAAAACCCTGTCCTTCTTTCCTCAATAACTCCCAAACCATGCGTTTTTAGCCAAAACTCCTCTAGACCAAAGTTGTAGAGCATGATTTTCTCTTCGATTTGGCTATATGGAAGTCGTGTTTTGGAGTTCGGAGCTGCTCGGAAAACGCGTTCAAAGTCTGCTGTTCAAAAGATGGAAAAAATCGTGTACTTACACGAATTCTGGCGAATTGGAGCATTTTTGCCGAAAAGTCTCTTAGGCGAAAGTTGTTCAGAATGGCGTGTTTAAGCTACGTAAAAAGATGGTGTGAAGATTGGAGCTCATTTGCAAATTCTGGAACCAGAACAACAAATCCGGGCATTAGAAAAAAATGTGAGTTTTCTCCGTTTTAAGGCTTCTATGGTTTTTGACATATGAAGTAAATAAAAATATGATTTTTATATTATAGAGATAATAAAAACATGATTATTATATTATACAGATAATAAAAATATGATTTTTATATATGTGATGAAGTAAAAATTTTATCTTTATATTTGTAGCGATAGGATAAAAATACGATTTTTACATATGAAGTGACGATATAAAATTGTGATTTTTATCGTATATGTATCAAAGTAAAAATATAATTTTTATCGTTTGAATGGCAATGTAAAATGTGATTTTTATATATTCATTAGCGATAGAAAGATTTGATTTTAATCTATATAGTAGCGGTATAAAAATGGAATTTTTATCTATATAGTAGCGGTATAAAAATGAAATTTCTATCTATATAGTAGAAGTATAAAAATGAAATTTCTATCTATATAGTAGAAGTATAAAAATGAAATTTTTATCTATATGGTAGCGGTATAAAAATAGAATTTTTATCCATATAGCGTAGTTATAAAAATGTGATTTTTATATAAATAGCAACAATATAAAGATGCGATTTTTATATATATAGTGGATACGGACAACGTAAGTGGCAAAAGGCGAGCACGACAAAGATTTTCTACATATGAACAGTCGCGGCGTTTGATTTAGCTAATCTGTGAGAACTTCTCACTTTAAATTTCCTTTTCTAGTTATAAATATATATTAGGATGCAGACGGTGTTTAGTAGCACCCGACACCATTGTCCACAGACCATGGACTTGTTTGTTTGGTTGTGTAGTTGGTTAGATTATTTGATCTAAATTGGTTGTTTGGTGAATTGAAATTGGTTTGATTGATATGTGTATGGCGTGGGCCATCACTAGACCGGGGATGAGGCTAGGCCTTGTCCCGTTTCTAGTATCGTGCCGTTATGCCGCCGAAATTTTCTAAAATAAGTTAGAAAAATAAAAATATCATTTTATTGTGTAAATGAATGAATAGAAATTCATGTGTTGAAATAAATATTTTATAGTTAAAAATATAATTTTTAACGTGTGTAAAATAAAATTCATTTACAAATCAGACGATTTGTTTATGTACACTGATTTGACTGATATTGATTGGGATGATAAATTTTACACATCGCCCAACTGGACAAATAATATTCAGTGTTTGTTGATGTGAAACCCCACATGGGTATTGGGATGATATTTGACGTACACTAGTCCCAATAATTAGTTGTGTGTCGATCGATAGGTTGACAGACAGTTGTGTTGTGCACTTTGGATGATGGTTGATTATTTATTGTTGCCATAATATATATGTGTTGTGTGGAATCCATATAATTAACATTATATGGTAATTGATTGGGCCTTATTCCAATTTAGAAAAGAAAGAATATAAAGAAATATACCCAAGTGTTGAAAGAAATATAGATTCATGTGTTGAATAGAATAAATATTCATTTGTTGAATAGAATAACGAAGTCTTTTAAAAAAAAGCCGTGTTGATTAGAGATGCGTTATTTTGATGCGGACGATATTTACATCGATAATGTTCGCTTCTATACTGAATATAGAAAAGGAAGTGATTTCAAAATATAACGTTTTAAAAATATTATCATTTTAATAGTGAATTGATACAGAATAATTTGAATTAGAAATGAATTAGAAATGAATTTGATTTGAATTAAATTTGAATTCGGAATGAATTTAAAGTAAATTTGAAATCGAATTGGATTGAAACGAATTAGAATTGAATTGAAATCAATTTGAAATGAATTTAAAACGAATTTATAAGGAAAAATTCACTTTTGATTTGAAATTGAATATTAAGTTGAAACTGTTTTGAAAACGAATTTAAAACGAATTATAAAATTCGTTTTAAATAGAAATCGACGAAATATATATTATATATATAATATAATGGCCTGAATAGAATGCGCCGCGCTGCGGCAGTTCGAAAATTTCTACCATTGACTTCGAACGGACATTACGGGAGATCCGACCGTCGGATTCTCCTCAAACCGGAACCATTGGGTTCGAATCGAAAAGAGCTTTCTAACGAATATAAAAAATTAGAAACCTAACAGTTGGATTTGGTGATACATCCAAATCAATTTCAGAAAAGGTCGTTGTAAGTGCAGTTCGATGGCCATTGTAGGAAATCGACTATACGGGCCTTGATAAAATTATTAAAAATATCAATAATTTGTATAAAATCAAAATAATTGATTTTGAAAGAACCGGGATGAAAAATCCCATATTTGAAAAGATAAAAATGTATTTTTATCAAAATGAACTAATTTTGAACTAGAATAATAATATATATATTTTTTAAAATAAATAAATTGGATTTGAAATGGTTTTAAAAATAACCAGTATTCCCGATATATAAATTGGAATGGATTTGAATCGAAATTATCTTCGGAATATTTCGATGATTGGATTCGGGATTATACAGATATTGTGGAGGAAATTTGGAAGATATATTTTGTATCGTTATTTCCAATACGATATCTGTTGATTTCAGAATTGGATATTGAATATAAGCTGATATATTTTCTATTCAGAGCCTTGTATTTAATATCAAATGAGATTTGCGTTTGTCGTGAATGGTGTCTTCATTAACGCTGTTCTTGAACCCAGTATGAGAAAAGACTAAATCTTTTTATTTAGATTTAATGAAGATTACCAATTAATTATTATATTTAACTGGAATGGAATTAGAATTGATTTGTGGGTTTATCGTGAATGGTGTTTTAAATAGCACTTGTTCTTTAACTCGATAATAATTAGAATGTGATTTGGGTTTATCATGAACTGTGTTTTAAACGGCATTAGTTCTTTAACCCAGTAAAAGGAGTTTTTATGAATCTTTAATTAGATTGAAATGTGAATTGATAATTTAAATTATCAGATTTGGAAAGTGATCGAGAATGGAGTATCGCCAGTTTTGCTCCGAGCGATAGTAAATCTTTAATTAGATTTAAATGTGAAATGGTAATTATATTTACCGATAACACCGTGGTGTTAGTTATAGGGTAATAACAGTTTTTCTCCATGGGATGAATAGGTTGGGATTGGGAAATAAAATAAAATAAAATAAAATTAATTATTTTGGTGTGGTTCGCTAATCCCGACTAGTTTGGTAAACCATAAAATGGTTTGAAATGACATCCAAAGGAAGATTAAAGAATAAATTTTAAAGAATTTATCTTTGAAAAAATTAATGGGAACCTTTCCTCTAAGAATGTGAAAAGTTGAATAAAAGAATATTCTGAGTTGGAATGAGGCGTATGTTGTGTTTGTGTAACACGTGTTCATTATATACGCGGGTTATTCAGAAAGGCCGGGTTTATACCCATTCTGAATAACCGATTCGACGATAAGTCGAAGACGGTGGTTGAAGACCGGAAGTCTTCACATTGTTTGGGTGATTACTGACGATCTTGATTGGGCTGTACACCCAAGATGAGGGAATCAATTGGTGATCGTCCAGACGTACTTGGAGATCGATGTATATGCGAGGAAAGTGCCTCCGGTTTCGTTCAGACCCAGAACGAACTTGTAAATGGACTGTGTGTCTGACATTGGATTTTATTCTGTGTTGATTGATCTCTGTTAAATATACATCTATTTGGCGGCGTAGAATTTATTCTCTTGCTTAACGCCCTTCTCTGAGATGTACGAGCTCAGAGGTTGTATATCGATGGACATCAGTCGCATGGAGTGAATTGCCTGTGTGGCATGCCTAAGTAGCAGATGATCAAGGCTTTTGTTGAAAAGCAAACTCTTGTGGTTGATGATCTAAGCACGGCCTGTGTGGCGCAGCTTTGTGTATAGCATGAATTCGCGAGCCTCACACCTCGGTATGAGTCAAAAACGGGATACAGACTACATGGAGAGCACGACGTTTCTTTCTAGCTATAGGTTGTGTCGGTGCTTAAACTGGCCGACATTTATATACTTTTCACCTGTGTGGTTGTTGGAATGAGGCGCCTCAATATTAGGTCTGTTAGGACAGGGAAACGTGTGTTCAGGAATACTAATCCTCGAAAGTAAGTGAGGACCGGCCCTGAAGCATCCAAGGATCATAGTGGGGTCCTGAGACATTTGCTAGAGTGTCTCGAATCGGAGAGGAGCTTGCCCCTTGCCTCGACTCATGACGGAATCCAATTTCCAATACGTGTATTTCGGTTTTATTTGTAGAGCCTAGTATGGCGACATAGTGGGATGGGGCGCTTATGCCGTCTATGATTTATATTTATGATTGAAATTGTTTTGACACTATACACTTATAATAGTATCAAATGATTTGTTTTAAACGTACCAAGCATGTTTGCTATTATAAGGGAAAACCCTATCCTCCGGCTTGCGTTGCATTGTGTGATTGGACCTGGTATTCTTGGGAGTAAACCTGTTCTGTGTTATACGGCGTGGTCCCTTGAATTACTCTCTTTTAAAGTAAAGTTTTAAATAACTGTTTTAGTTCTCACAGCAGTCACATGACTGACCTGGAGTTTATTGTTATAACCTAAACTCTGGTTGCCCTTATTTTCCGCACGGGCAGCTAGTAGTTGGGTTTTTGCAGATTTATATTCACAGGACCTGGTTTATAGCTGAAGTGATATTCGGAAAGCTCTGTATCCGTGTATTCCTTCCAGTTATGTTTTGTATTATTTTTCTGCTGAAGTAATGTATTTAAATCTTTGATATCCTCTGATGTATTTTATTCATTCATACTCTGTATATTCTTGTATTCTGATGGAATTGTTGTGATAACAGTGAAATGTTCTTCTGTTTGCGTTCTGGTTTGTCCTATTCTCATACGATCAGGGGTTTCGAACGGTCTTGGTCGGTTTATCGATCGATTCGGATCGAGCGAAATCTCATGTCGTTACATTTGGTATCAGAGCTCTGGTTTACAGAGCTCGAGAACAAGACACATTAGAACCGTACGAAAGAATTCATCAGAAATTGGATTAGCAATATCCAATGAGAATGACTCGCTAGAGATGGGATCAGTAGTATCCTGGAACGAGTGTGAATAGTATATTTTTAAAATGAAAACAAATTTTGTTTTGAAAATTTAAATCGTTTTATACGTATTTGAATATTTTATTTATATTGATTTTGGACAATCGAGTATATAAAGATTTCGCGTATACGCGTCATGAACGTATATTCGAAGTTTTAATATACTGGGTTGATATAGAATCACACTCTAGTCGCTCGGACATGATTCTGATGATTGACGCGTCATCATCAGCATTTATTTTCGTGTTTTGAAAGTGAGATTTCTATATATTTCCATTAGGCTGGTGTGAGAACCAAAATATAGGTACAATACATTGTTGTGGATCTGTGACAACAAAGAATTTCGCTCGATCCGAATCGATAGCTAAACCGATCAAGACCATTCGAAACCCCTGATTGTTTCGAGAACAAGACGAATCAGAACACAAACAGAAGAACATTTCATTGTATATTACAATAATTTCATCAGATTACAAGAATATACAGAGTAATGAATAAATATTACACATTATAAAATATCAGAGATTACAATACATTACAATGCAGCGGAAAATAATACAAAACACAACTAAAGGAGATATACGGATACAAAGCTTCCCGGATATCATTCCAGCTGTTAATCAGGATCCTGTGAATATAAATCTGCAAAACCAAAACTACTAGCTGCCCGTGTCGAAAATAAGGGCACCCAGAGTTTAGGTTAAAACAATAAACTCCAGGTCAGTCATGTGACTGGTGTGAGAACTAAAACCAGTTATTAATCTTTATTTTAAAGTTAGGTAAATCAAGGGACCACGCCGTATAACACGGAATGGGTTTCCTCCAAAGAATACCAGTGCATAAAACAACAGCGCAATGCTAAATAAAGAATAATGAAGCTATTATAAGACCCATGTCCCATCACACAATGCAACGCAAGACGGAGGATAGGGTTTTTACCTTATAATAGCCAAAGAATGCTTGATACGTTTAAAACAGATTATTTCTAAATCAGACTCCAACCGTAAATTAGTAAGAGAACAATTCCCTAAATATTAAGCCCGAAGGCCGAAACTAACATCAGATAATACCATGGAAACCACTCATCTTAGATCGTTTCCAGTTAGTTTCTAATTTTATATACAATCATAAATATCAATCATAGACGACATGAATGTCCCATACCACTATGCCGCCAAATATAGGTTTACAATTAAAACCGCAAAGTCACGTATTTAGAAAATTGGATTATCATTTATGATATGAACCAAGGCTAGGGATCGTCCTCACCGATTCGAGACTCTCTATCCCGAGCCTCAGGAATAGCCGCAACTGCCCCGTGGATCGTCAAGGCTAGTCCACACAGAGTGGATTATTATGCCTGAACAATGCATTTCCCCGCCCTATTTGGCATAAATGAGCCAACGAATGGCTCCATCGGTTCGAGAACGACCAATAAATCTGAGGCGCCTCCAATTCCAACAACCACATGAGTCAAACTCGTCAGCTTGTTCAGGCATTGACGCCACTCCTAACTAGAAAGAAAGGCATGCCCTCCCTGAGGTCCTTCTCCCGTTTTTGTTTCACGTCGTGTGTGAAACTCGCGAATTAAACGTTACACAAAGCTACGCCACAAAGGCCGTGCTTTGGTCATCACCACAAGACTTTGCTTTTCAACAGAAGATTTGATCGTTTGCATCTCAGCATGCCACACAGCCAATTCAAGCTATGCAACCGATATCAACCACACAGAATGAAATCCGATGTCAGACACACAGTCCATACAAGTCCGTTCTGGGTGTGAACGAAACTGGAGGCACCACGTACCTCGCCTATCCATCGATCTCCAAATACGTTTGGACGATCACCAACTGATTCCCTCCTCTTGGGTGTACAGCCAAATCAAGATCATCAGTAATTATCCAAACGATATGAAGACCTCCGGTCTTCGAACACCGTCTTCGTCTTCGACTTATCGTCGTATCAGTTATTCAGAATGGGTTAAACCCTGTCTTTCTGAATAACTCGCGTATATTATAAAAGTGTTACACAAACACAACATACACCTCATTCCAATTCATCAGTCACTAACCGTAAATTAGTAAGGGAACACTTCCCCAAATATTAACCCTGAAGGCCGAAACCAACATCAGATCAATACCTAGGAAACCATTCATCTTAACCAACCTACAGTTAGTTTCTAAATTTCACATTCTTAGGGAAAGGTTCCCATTAATTTTATCAAAGATAAATTCTTTTAAATATATTCTTCAATCTTCCTTTGAATATCAATTCAAACCAAATTATGGTTTATCCAAACTAGTCGGGATTAACGAACCTTACCGAAGTAATCAATTGTTAAATTTGCCAACCCCAACCAATTCATCCCATGAAGTAAAACTGGTAATACTTCATATCTAACACCACGGTGTTATCGGTAAATTCAATTACCATTTCACATTCAAATCTAATTAAAGATTTAACTATCGCCTGGAGCAAAACTGGTGGTACTCCATTCTCGATCATTTCCTGAATTTGATAATTTTAATTATAAAATTAACTTTTCAATCTAATTAAAGATTCATTAAAACTCTAATTCAGTTTTAATCTTTAACTGGGTTAAAGAACCAATGTCATTTAAAACACGGTTCACGATAAACCCATAATCACATTTCATTTCCAACAGCCTTTAACCGTAAATTAGAAAGTGAACAATTCCCTAAGTAATAACCCCGAAGGCCGAAACCAACATCAGATCAATACCCAAGAAACGATTCAACTTAACTAATCTTTAGTTAATTTCTGATTTTCTTAACTCCATTGGGTTTAAGAACAGTATTATTAAAGATACCATTCACGACAACCTAAAATCAAATTCCATTAATTGTCGGGTTAAAGAACAAATGTTATTTAAAACATCGTTCACGATAAACCCAAAAATCAATTCTAATTCAATTCCAATTAAATATCATTTAATTAGTACACTTCATTAAATCTAAATAAAAAGATTTAATCTTTTTCTCAACTGGGCTTAAGAACAGTGTTAATGAAGACACCATTCACGACAAACCCAATTCACATTTGATATTAAATACAAGGCTCTGAATAGAAAATATATCGGCTTATATTCAATATCAAATTCTACGACTAACAAATATCGTATTGGAAATAACGATATATATATATATATATATCTTTCAAATTTCCATAACAACATCTACATAATCACGAAATCCAACATCGAAATATTCCAAAGACAATTTCGATTCAAATCCATTCCAATTCAATTATTGGAAATTCTGGTTACTTTTAAAACCCTTTTCAAATTCAATTTATTTATTTAAAAATAAATAGGATTATAATTCTAGTACAAAACTAGTTCATTTCGATAAAAACCTATTTTTATCTTTTCAAATATGGAGTTTTTCATCCCAATTCTTCCCAAATCATTTCTTATGTTTTTACACAAATTATTACTATTTTTAATAATTTTATCAAGGCCCGTATAGTCGATTTCCATCAATGGCCATCGAACCGCACTTACATCGACCTTTTCCAAATTTGATTTGGACATAATTCCAAATCCATCCGTTAGAATTCAAATTTCTAATATTCGTTAGAAAGCTCTTTTCAACATGAACCCAATAGTTCCGGTTTTAGGAGAATCCGACGGTCGGACCTCCCGCAATATCCATTCGAAGATAATGGTCGAAATTCGCGAACTGCCACAGCACGACGCGTTCTTTTCAGGCCATTATATATATAATATATATATTATATATATTTCGTTGATTTCCTTTTAAAACGTATTTTATAAATCGTTTTAAATTCGTTTTCAAAACGATTTCAACTTCATTTCAAATTCAAATCAAAATTGAATTTTTCCTCATTAATTCGTTTTAAATTCATTTCAAATTGATTTCAATTCAAATCGATTTTAATTCAATTTCAATTCGTTTTCAATTCTATTTGAATTTCAAATTAATTCAATTTCAATTTGAATTCATCTCTATTCAATTTCAATTCGAATTCAATTCAATTCTATTCAATTCGAATTCAATTCTATTCAATTTCCATTCGAATTCAATTCTATTCAATTTCAATTCGAATTCAATTCTATTCAATTTCAATTCGAATTCAATTCTATTCAATTTCAATTCGAATTCAATTTTATTCAATTTTAATTCGAATTCAATTCGTTTCAAAATATCAGAATTTGAAATCACTTCCTTTTCTATATTCATTATAAAAATGAATAAAATCGATATAAATATAGTTCACGTCAAAATGGCGTCAATCTAATCAACACGGCTTCATATATTTCTATTTTCAAATATTCTAGTTCAAATATTTCTTTTCAAAACTGGAATGAGGCCCAATCAACTACCATAGATTTTATTTCTATGGATTTCCATACAACGCGTGTATATATCGACAATGACAAATAATCAACCATCATCCAAAGTGCATTCTACACTATATAAGCATCAAATATAAATATTTAACGCTTATAACAGTCTGTCAATCAATCGATCGACATACAACTAATTATTGGGATTAGTGTATGTCATATATCATCTCAATACCCGTGTGTGGTTTTCAAACAATCAAACACATATTTTATTTGTGCAGTTGGGCGATGTGTAAAAATTTTCGTCCCAAACAATATCAGTCAAATGTGTGTATATAAACAAATCGTCCAATTTGTTTATATTTATTTATTCACATTCCCGTTAAAAATTATATTTTCAACTATAAAATATTTTTAACTATATAAATAATTTATTTCATTTCACATCACACAATCAACTACACATCAAAATCAAACAAACAAGCATACAAGCCGTCCATGGTCTGTGGACGACGGGTGTCGGGTGCTACTAAACACCGTCTGCATCCTAGTATATATTTTAACTAGAAAAATTAAAAGTGAGGTGTTCTCACCATGGGGTTCCTCTCCGCCATTCTTCGATTGCCGATCTTAATCGCATACCTAAGTTAAAAATAATATTTTCAACTCGTTAATAATTATTCATATGTATAGCTATTTTATTAATAACGTATATACGAAGTAAATTATATTTTTAAATTTCTAAAAATATTTTCATAACTCGTCTATTTTTATTGTAAATAAAACATATTTTTCTAAATTCTATTTCATCCAAAATTAGATTAATAAGAGACTTCATATATATATATATATTGTTTTTAATCATAATGCTTTTTACATTTTTAATTTTCAGATTTTAATGTGGCAACAAAGAATTTAGCTTGATCTGAATCGATAGCTAAACCGATCAAGACCGTTCGAAACCCCTGATTGTTTCGAGAATAAGACGAATCAGAACACAAACAGAAGAACATTTCATCGTATATTACAATAATTTCACCAGATTTTATCATAATGTTATATAAATTAAAATGAATAAAGAAAATAACCTTTGAAAATCATGTTTATTACATCGTCTTCCCTGTCTCCAGTTAACAGAACTACGCTCGACCATTCCAACTAACCCTCCGAACTAGGGCTTCACCACTCTCCACCTGCGCTCGACTGGAGGTCCATCAACCGGTGGCGTTAGAAGCGTCGGAAGGCCCCCCACCAACGCCCATGCCCTTGGCCAACTCGACCTCTCCGATGATCGTAAAATCTCGAGTGACGTCCGACTATTTGGGGCGCGATTTCTTCTGATACTCGAGTCCAAAAAAAATCACACTCGTTCATAAGCTAGACCTTGCTGAGGCCTTTCATTTTTGTCTAGAAACTCCCTAAAATTTTTGCGTGGATCTTTGGATTGAAGGGGAGGAAGGTTGGGAGCTTTAGATCGCCGAAATGGAAGAAGGGGGCTCGGGCATTTTGACTGCGGCTGAAAATAGATGTGGGTTTGACCGAACTTAGGGTTTAATTCTTTTATTTATACTATATTTTTTCCCATAAAAGGAAAGTTTTTCATTCGAACCCAGAATCAAACCCACCGACTGTCGTCCCTTGTAATAACCAGGAAGTCTGGGCCAGTTTAAATTTTTTATTTTGGCAATTTTAATGAATTTCGAATATTAAAATATATTATTTTAAATAATAACGATGAAAAAATTATTTTGAATATAATTCGAACGAATATATTAATATAGTTCGTCGTTAGAATATAAATATTTATATTTAATTATAAAAGGAATTGAAAACGGCGCGGTAGTTCGATAATTCGATTTCAAACTTCAAATGAATGTGCAGGATTCAAAATAAACCGGAATTTAGTGAAACCGAAAATAATAGAATCTATTTGAGAATTTCTTTCCAACGAATCCGAAAAATCAAAATTTCATAACGGAATCAAAAGTTATGGCCAAATGAATTTTCAGAATAGTCGCTATGGAATTATGGCCCTTAAAAATAGCCATTTTGCAAACGACCTCGGATTTCAACGAAACAACTTTTGTTGGATCGTGATGTCAAGTTATTGCTTGGTTTCAATTTTCATAATTTTTCGAGTCAATATGTGAGCGTGGCAAAGGAAAACGTGTTTGTCAATTTCGATCGACCTGAAAAAGGCCATTTTTCAAACGGTCTCAGAATTTGACGAAACTAGTTTTTTTAGGACTGTATCATCAATATGAAGCTAAAAAAATTTTCTGTAAGTTTTCGAGTTAGTATGAGACCCCGGTAAATGGAAATGCGTGTCCAAATTCAATATATAGAGTTATATGTTGATTTTGACGGAAACTGGTCGAAACGATCGAACCAGCCTTTGATACATATCCCATTGTGTTCGGAATGGGGGTAATTAGCTATAGAAGACAGGTGGTGGGTCTCGTTTCGAGGTCGAAAATAAATGTACCTTTTTGGAATAAAATTAAAAAAATTCCTCTCTTTCCTTATCACTCTGGCCCTCCCCCCTCGTTCTTCATTCATACGAATAATAAAAAAAGAAAATAAAATCGACGTTCCATCGCCGCCTCCACCTGAAGACCGCACCGCGCCACCACCTCTGACCCCCTCTTCCTCCCTCCTCCCGAACTCCATCTCCTCAGATCCGCACCCAAACCACATCCCCAAATCGGACGACGGCAAGAATCAAGTGCGGTGGCCAGATTGTTTATGCGAGTTGGGTTCAGCGAGTTTGACAGTTCTGAGCAGGACGCAGATGATTTTAACAGTGAGTTTTATACATACATAGTTTATTGAATTTTATAATCAAGTTTGTTTCAGTTTTAAAATCAAATAAACAATAGTGTTTATAAAATATAAATAGCATTGGAGAAGTAAAAATATAATTTTTATCATAGTAGAGTAGTAAAGACATATTTTTTATCCTAGTAGAGTATTAAAAATATAATTTTTATTATAGTAGAGGATTAAAAATATAATTTTTATATATGCAGTGAATTAAAAATATGATTTCTACTTGTGTAGAGTATTAAAAATATGATCTTTATATAATAGAAGATATAAAAATACTATTTTTATAAAGTAGTGTATTGAAAATAGAATTTCTATATAATAGAGAATATAAAAATATTATCTTTATATATGTAGCGAAATAAAAATCTGATTTTTATTATGTATATAGTGAAGTAAAAATGTGATTTTATAGCGATGATTTATAAATAAAAATTCAATCTTGATATAAGAAGTAGAAATATAAAAATATAATTTTTATATTGAGATAAGCGTTGTAAAAATATATAAAGTAGAAATAAAAATATAATTTTTATTTATTGAAATGAAGAAATAAAAATATAATTTTTATTTGAACAGCGAGAAAAGGAATGCAATGGTCATTTCAACCAATCCAGACGATTCAGCAGTTCAACAGCAAAGCACGGCGGAGTGGAACCGCTGTGAGAACTCCTCACCTTTAAATTTTATTTTCAAGTTATATAAATATATACCAGGATGCAGACGGTGCTTAGTAGCACCCGACACCCGTCGTCCACAGACCATGGACCGCTTGTATGCTTGTTTGTTTGATTTTAATGTGTAGTTGATTGTGTGATGTGATGTGAAATGAAATAAAATATTTATATAGTTAAAATATTTTATTGTTAAAAATATAATTTTTAACGTGTATTTAAAATAAATATTTATAAACAAATAGGAAATTTGTTTATATACACTAATTTGATTGATAGTGATTGGGACGATAAATTTTACACATCGCCCAACTGCACAAACAAAATCTGTGTTTGATTGTTTAAAACCCCACACGGGTATTGGGATGACATTTAATGTACACTAATCCCGATTGTTTAGTTGTATGTCGATCGATTGATTGACAGACTGTGTAAGCGTTAATTATTTATATTTAATGCTTATACAGTTGTGTGGTGCACTCTGGATGATGGTTGATTATTTATCGTTGTTATTTTATACATGTGTTGTAGAAAATCCATATAATAAACATTATATGGTAATTGATTGGGCCTCATTCTAATTTGGAAAATAAAGATTATAAATATATATTCATGTGTTGAATAAAAGCTGTGTTGATTAGATTGACGCCATTTTGGACGTGAACGATATTTATATCAATTGTATTCGTTTTTAAAATAAATATAGAAAAGGAAGTGATTTCAAAACCTGATATTTTGAAGTGAATTGAAATTCGAATTAAATTGAAGTGATTTGAAATTCGAATTAAATTAAAGTGATTTGAAATTCGAATTAAATGGAAATTGAATTGAAATCGATTTGAAATGAAATTAAAACGGATTATATTGAAAAATTCAATTTTGATTTGCATTTGAAATGAAGTTGAAATCGTTTTGAAAACGAATTTAAAATGATTTATAAAATATGTTTTAAAAGGAAATCGACGAAATATATATTATATATTATATATATATATATAATATAATGGCCTGAATAGAACGCGTCGCGCTACGGCAGTTCGTGAATTTCGACCATTGACTTCGTATGGATATTACGGGAGATCCGACCGTCGGATTCTCCTAAAACCGGAACCATTGGGTTCGTATCGAGAAGAGCTTTCTAACGAATATAAGAATTTATAAATCTAACGGTTGGACTTGGAATTATGTCCAAATCAAATTTGGAAAAGGTCGCTGTAAGTGCAGTTCGATGGCCGTGGATGGAAATCAACTGCACGGGCCTTGATAAAATTATTAAAAATATTAATAATTAGTGTAAAATCATAAGAAATGATTTGGAAAGAATTGGAATGAAAACTCCATATTTGAAAGGATAAAAATAGATTTTTATCGAAATGAACTAGTTTTGAAATAGAATTAAAATCCATTTATTTTTGAAATAAATAAAGTGAATTTGAAGTGGTTTTAAAAATAACCAGGATTTCTAATATATAGATTGGAAATGGATGTGAATCGAAATTGTCTTTGGAATATTTCGATGTGGGATTTTGTGATTATACAGATATTGTTATGGAAATTTGAAAGATATATATATATATATATATATTTATATATATATATATATATATATCGCTATTTCCAATACGATGTTTGTTGGTCGTAGAATTTGATATTGAATATAAGCCGATATATTTTCTATTCAGAGCCTTGTATTTAATATAAAATGAGATTTGGGTTTGTCGTGAATGGTGTCTTCATTAACACTGTTCTTAAACCCAGTTGAGAAAAAGATTAAATCTTTTTATTTAGATTTAATGAAGTGTGCCAATTAAATAATATTTAATTGGAATTGAATTGGAAATAATTTTTGGGTTTATCATGAACGGTGTTTTAAATAACATTTGTTCTTTAACCCGACAATTAATGGAATGTGATTTTGGGTTGTCGTGAACGGTATCTTTAATAATACTGTTCTTAGACCCAATGGAATTAAGAAAATCATAAATTAACTAAAGATTAGTTAAGTTGAATGGTTTCTTGGGTATTGATCTGATGTTGGTTTCGGCCTACGGGTTATTACTTAGGGAATTGTTCACTTGCTAATTTACGGTTAAAGGCTGATGGAATATATTGTGATTATGGGTTTATCGTGAATCGTGTTTTAAATGACATTGGTTCTTTAACCCAGTTGAAGATTAAAACTAAGTGGAGTTTTAATGAATCTTTAAATAGATTGAAAAGTGAATTTGATAATTAAAATTATCAAATTAAAGAAATGAGCGAGAATGGAGAACCACCAGTTTTAATCCAGACGATAGTTAAATCTTTAATTAGATTTGAACGTGAAATGGTAATTGAATTTACCGATAACACAGTGGTGTTAGATATGGGGTATTACCACTTTTGCTCCATGGGATGAATAGGTTGGTATTGGGAAATAAAATAAATGATTACTTCGGTGTGGTTCGATAATCCCGACTGGTTTGAAGTGATATTCAAAAGAAGATTAAAGAATAAATTTAAAGAATTTATCTTTGATAAAATTAATGGGAACCTTTCCCAAAGAATAAGAATATTCTGAATTGGAATGAGGCATATGTTGTGTCTGTGTAACACTTGTTTAATATATACGCGAGTTATTCAGAAAGACTGGGTTTATCCCATTCTGAATAACTGTTTCGACGTGGTGTTGAAGTTGAAGACGGTGGTCGAAGACCGGAGGTCTTCACATCGTGTGGATAATTACTGATGACCCTGATTGGGCTGTACACCCAAGAGGAGGGAAATAGTTGGTGGTCGTCCAGACATACTTGGAGATCGATGGATATGCGAGGTACAAGGTGCCTCCGATTTCGTTCAGACCCAGAACGGACTTGTATGGACTGTGTGTCTAACATCGGATTTCATTCTGTGTGATTGATATCGGTTGCATAGCGTGAATAGCCTGTGTGGCATGCTAAGATGCAAATGGTCAAGGCTTCTGTTGAAAAGCAAAGTCTTGTGATTGATGATCAAAGCACGACCTTTGTGGCGTAGCTTTGTGTAACGTGAATTCGCGAGCCTCACACCCCGGTTGTGAACCAAAAATGGGAGAGGATCTCAGGGAGGGCATGCGTTTCCTTCTAGCTAGGGTGGTGTCAGTGACCTACCAGCCCTGACATTTATATACTTTTCACCTGTGTGGTTGTTGCTGTTGTGAGGCGCCTCAGTTATATCGGTCGATCCGGGACCGCTGGATTCATTCGTTGGCTCATTTACGCCCCAAAGGGCGGGGAAACGTATTGTTCAGGCACTATAATCCACTCCGTGTGGACCAGCCCTATCGCTCCAAGGGGCGGTTGCGGCTGTTCCAGAGGCTCGGGCTAGAGAGCCTCGAATCGGTAGAGGACGATCCCTTGCCTCGGTTCACAGATGGAAATCCAACTTCCAAATACGTGATTTTGCGGTTTTAGTTGTAATCCTATTTATGGCGACATAGTGGGACGGGGCACTTATGCCGCCTATGATTGATACTTATGATTGAAATTGTTTTGACACTATACACTTATAGTAATAATAAAAGATGAAATTTAACATATCAAGCATTCTTTGGCTATTATAAGGTAAAAACCCTATCTTCCGGCTTGCGTTGCATTGTGTGATGGGACTTGGGTCTTATAATAGCTTCATTGTTCTTTATTTAGCATTGCGCTGTTGTTTTGTGCACTGGTATTCTTAGGAGGAAACCCGTTCCATATTATACGGCGTGGTCCCTTGATTTACCTAACTTTAAAATAAAGATTAATAACTGTTTTAGTTCTCACACCAGTCACATGACTGACCTAGAGTTTATTGTTTTAACCTAAACTCTGGGTGCCCTTATTTTGCACGGGCAACTAGTAGTTTTGGTTTTGCAGATTTATATTCAGAGGATTCTGGTTTACAGCTGGAATGATGTCCGGAAAGCTTTGTATTCGTATATCTCCTTCAGTTTTGTTTTGTATTAGTTTCCGCTGCTATGTTATTTATTGTAATCTCTGATATTTATCGAATGTATTTTATTTGCTAATACTCTATATATTCTTGTATTTTGATGAATTATTTTAATATACAATGAAATGTTCTTCCGTTTGTGTTATGATGTGGTTTATTCTCAATTCAATCCGGCCTTTCCTTACCGGGGAAGTTCGGGTCATTTCAGTTTGGTATCAGAGCTTTGGTTTACAAAGCTCAGAGAACAAGACACATTAGAACCATAAGAAAAAATTCATCAGAGATTGGATTAGTAATATCCAATGGGAATGACTCGTTAGAGATAGGATCAGCAGTATCCTAGAACGAGTGTGAAAAGTATATTTTCAAAAGGAAAACAATCTTTGTTTTGAAAATTTAAACCTTATACGTATTTGAATATTTATTTATATTGAATTTGGACAATCCAATATATAAAGATTTTTCATATACGTCTGATCCACGTGTATTTGAAGTTTTAATATATTCGATAGATATAGTATCACACTCTAGTCGCCCGAAGAAGATACTGATGATTGAGATCTCATCATCAGTGTTTTTGTTCGAGTTTAGAAGGTGTGATGTCTATATATTTCCAATTGACTGGTGTGAGAACCAAAATTAGATAGGGCCTGTTGTTGTGATTTGGCACCAAAAATGTGATTTTTGACTATATATCAAAGTTATGAATTTCAAAAGATAACCAACTAATTGATTGATGGTTGTGCTGTTTGATTTTTGTTGTGATTAATTAGAATGTTGAACCTTTAGCCAAATTGATAAAATAGTGAATTGTATTGAAAATTTATCGCATTTGGATGCATACTACATATATATCTATTGAATAGGTCATAGCAAGGAGGCTAGAGAAGAGGAATAAAACTGTTTGCCCAACAAATAGGTACATGTTTATTGTATTTCATGAGTATTGGGTGATTTTGTGAGCCGATTGGCTTTTTCTTTTTCTTTTGGATTGAAGAAGGCCTTGGGAGGCATATGAAATATCCCGAAGTCCCCGGTGTAGGGGAGGTTATGGCGAAATTTTTCGAAAATTTAGGGTGTTAGCCAAATTTTTGAAAAATTTGAAAAGTTCTTAGAAACTGAAAAGTTGAAGAACTTAAGCCATAATAAAAATACTAAAAGTTGAGTTGAATTGTGAAACAACTTTCGGCTTTGTTCCTTTTCGGGGACGAAAAGTTTTAAGTGGGGGAGATTGTAATAACCCGGAAATCTAGGCCATTTTAGAATTTTTATTTTGGCAATTTTAATGAATTTCGAATATTTAAAATATATTATTTTAAATAATAACGATGAAAAATTTATTTTGAATATAATTCGAACGAATATATTTATGTAGATCGTCGTTAGAATATAAATATTTATATTAAATTATAAAAGGAATTGAAAATGGCGCGGTACTTCGATAATTCAATTTCAAACTTCAAATGAATGTGCAGGATTCAAAATAAACCGGAATTTAGTGAAACCAAAAATAATAGAATCTATTTGAGAATATCTTTCCAACGAATCCGAAAAATCAAAATTTCATAACGGGAATCAAAAGTTATGGCCAAATGAATTTTCAGAATAGTCGCTATGGAATTCTGGCCCTTAAAAATAGCCATTTTGCAAACGACCTTGGATTTCGACGAAACCACTTTTGTTGGATCCGTGATGTCAAGTTATTGCTAGGTTTTAATTTTCATAATTTTTCGATTCAATATTTGAGCGTGGAAAAGGAAAACGTGTTTGTCAATTTCAATCGACCTAAAAAAGGCCATTTTTCAAACGGTCTTAGAATTTGACGAAACTAGTTTTGTTAGGACCGTATCGTCAATGCGATGCTAGAAAATATTTTTCTGGAATTTTTCGAGTTAGTAAGAGACCCCGGTAAATGGAAATGCATGTTCAAATTTAATATATAGAGTTATATGTTGATTTTGACGGAAACTGATCGAAACGATCGAATCAGCCTACGATACATATCCCATTGTGTTCGGAATGGGGGTAATTAGCTATGGATGACAGGCGGTGAGTCTCGTTTTGAGGTCGAAAATAAAAGCACCTTTTTGGAATAAAAATAAAATAAAATATACCTCTCTTTCCTTATCACTCTGGCCCCCCCTCTCGTTCTTCATTCATACGAATAATATTAAAAAAAAATTGACGCTCAGCCCCCCTCCTCCTCGACGTCGATCGCCGCCACCAGGAGGCGCCCTCCTCGCCCGTGCCAATCGCACACCCCTCGTCCTCCTCTACCGCCGCATCCCCCTCTTCTTCCATCGCCGCCTCCTCCTGAAGACCGCGCCATCGCCTCTGACCCCCTCTTCCTCCCTCCTCCCGAACTGCGTCTCCTCAGATCCGCACCCAAACCACATCCCCAAATCGGACGATGGCCAGAATCAAGTGCGGTGGCCAGATTGTTTACGCGAGTTGGGTTCAGCGAGTTGAACGGTTCTGAGCAGGACGCAGATGATTTTAACAGTGAGTTTTATACATAAATAGTTTATTGAATTTGATAATCAAGTTTGTTTCAGTTTTAAAATCAAATAAACAATAGTGTTTATAAAATATAAATAGCATTGGAGAAGTAAAAATATAATTTTTATCATAGTAGAGTAGTAAAAATATATTTTTTATCATAGTAGAATATTAAAAATATAATTTTTATTATAGTAGAGGATTAAAAATATAATTTTTATATATGCAGTGAATTAAAAATATGATTTTTACTTGTGTAGAGTACTAAAAATATGATCTTTATATAATAGAAGATATAAAAATACTATTTTTATAAAGTAGTGTGTTGAAAAAAGAATTTCTATATAATAGAGAATATGAAAATATTATCTTTATATATGTAGCGAAATAAAAATCTGATTTTTATTATATATATAGTGAAGTAAAAATGTGATTTTATAGCGATGATATATAAATAAAAATTCAATCTTGATATAAGAAGTAGAAATATAAAAATATAATTTTTATATTGAGATAAGCGTTGTAAAAATATATGAAGTAGAAATAAAAATAGAATTTTTATTTATTGAAATGAAGAAATAAAAATATAATTTTTATTTGAACAGCGAGAAAAGGACTGCAATGGTCATTCTAACCAATCCAGACGATTCAGCAGTTCAACAGCAAAGCACGGCGGAGTGGAACCCTCTGTGAGAACTCCTCACCTTTAAATTTTATTTTCTAGTTATATAAATATATAGTAGGATGCAGACGGTGTTTAGTAGCACCCGACACCCGTCGTCCACAGACCATGGACGGCTTGTATGCTTGTTTGTTTGATTTTGATGTGTAGTTGATTGTGTGATGTGATGTGAAATGAAATAAAATATTTATATAGTTAAAATAATTTATTGTTAAAAATATAATTTTTAACGTGTATTTAAAATAAATATTTATAAACAAATCGGAGATTTGTTTATGTACACTGATTTGAATGATTTTGTTTGGGACAATAAATTTTACACATCGCCCAACTGCACGAATAAAATCTGTGTTTGATTGTTCGAAACCCCACACGGGTATTGGGATGATATTTAATGTACACTAATCTCGATTGTTTAGTTGTATGTCGATCGATTGATTGACAGACTGTGTAAGAGTTAATTATTTATATTTAATGCTTATACAGTTGTGTGGTGCACTTTGGATGATTGTTGATTATTTATCGTTGTTATTTTATACATGTGTTGTAGAAAATCCATGAAATTATTATATGGTAATTGATTGGGCCTCATTCTAATTTGGAAAATAAAGAATAGAAATATATATTCATGTGTTGAATAAAAGCCGTGTTGATTAGATTGACGCCATTTTGGATGTGAACGATATTTATATCAATTATATCCGTTTTTAAAATAAATATAGAAAAGGAAGTGATTTCAAAATCTGATATTTTGAAGTGAATTGAAATTCGAATTAAATTGAAGTGATTTGAAATTCGAATTAAATTAAAGTGAGTTGAAATTCGAATTAAATTGAATACCATGGAAATTCGAATTAAATGGAAATTGAATTGAAATCGATTTGAAATGAAATTAAAACGGATTATATTGAAAAATTCAATTTTGATTTGAATTTGAAATGAAGTTGAAATCGTTTTGAAAACGAATTTAAAACGATTTATAAAATATGTTTTAAAAGGAAATCGACGAAATATATATTATATATATATTATATATATAATATAATGGCCTGAATAGAACGCGCCGCGCTGCGGCATTTCGTGAATTTCGACCATTGACTTCGTATGGATATTACGGGAGATCCGACCGTCGGATTCCCCTAAAACTGGAACCATTGGGTTCATATCGACAAGAGCTTTCTAACAAATATAAGAAATTAGAAATCTAACTGATTGATTTGGAATTATGTCCAAATCAAATTTGCAAAAGCTCGCTGTAAGTGCAGTTCGATGGCCGTGGATGGAAATCGACTACACGGGCCTTGATAAAATTATTAAAAATATTAATAATTAGTGTAAAATCATAAGAAATGATTTGGACAGCATTGGGATGAAAAACTCCATATTTGAAAGGATAAAAATAGTTTTTTATCCAAATGAACTAGTTTTGAACTAGAATTAAAATCCATTTATTTTTGAAATAAATAAAGTGAATTTGAAGTGGTTTTAAAAATAACTAGGATTTCCAATATATAGATTGGAAATGGATTTGAATCGAAATTGTCTTTGTAATATTTCGATGTGGGATTTTGTGATTATACTGATATTGTTATGGAAATTTGAAAGATATATATATATATATATCGTTATTTCCAATACGATGTTTGTTGGTCATAGAATTTGATATTGAATATAAGCCGATATATTTTCTATTCAGAGCCTTGTATTTAATATCAAATGAGATATGGGTTTGTCGTGAATGGTGTCTTCATTAACACTATTCTTAAACCCAGTTGAGAAAAAGATTAAATCTTTTTATTTAGATTTAATGAAGTGTGCCAATTAAATAATATTAAATTGGAATTGAATTGGAATTGATTTTTGGGTTTATCGTGAATGGTGTTTTAAATAACATTTGTTCTTTAACCCGACAATTAATGGAATGTGATTTTGGGTTGTCGTGAACGGTATCTTTAATAATAATGTTCTTAGACCCAATGGAATTAAGAAATCAGAAATTAACTAAAGATTAGTTATGTTGAATGGTTTCTTTGGTATTGATCTGATGTTGGTTTCGGCCTTCGGGGTTATTACTTAGGGAATTGTTCACTCGCTAATTCACGGCTAAAGGCTGATGGAATAGAATGTGAATATGGGTTTATCGTGAATCGTGTTTTAAATGACATTGGTTCTTTAACCTAGTTAAAGATTAAAAGTAAATGGAGTTTTAATGAATCTTTAAATAGATTGAAAAGTGAATTTGATAATTAAAATTATCAAATTAAAGAAATGATCAAGAATGTAGTACCACCAGTTTTACTCCAGACGATAGTTAAATCTTTAATTAGATTTGAACGTGAAATGGTAATTGAATTTACCGATAACACAGTGGTGTTAGATATGGGGTATTACCAGTTTTGCTCCATGGGATGAATAGGTTGGGATTGGGAAATAAAATAAATGATTACTTCGGTGTGGTTCGATAATCCTGACTGGTTTGAAGTGATATTCAAAAGAAGATTAAAGAATAAAATTAAAGAATTTATCTTTGAAAAAATTAATGGGAACCTTTCCCAAAGAATAAGAATATTTGAATAAAAGAATATTCTGAATTGGAATGAGGCGTATGTTGTGTCTGTGTAACACTTGTCTAATATATACGCGAGTTACTCAGAAAGACCGGGTTTATCCCATTCCGAATAACTGTTTCGACGTGGTGTTGAAGATGAACACAGTGGTCGAAGACCGAAGGTCTTCACATCGTGTGGATAATTACTGATGATCCTGATTGGGCTGTACACCCAATAGGAGGGAAATAGTTGGTGGTCGTCCAGACGTACTTGGAGATCGATGGATATGCGAGGTACAAGGTGCCTCCGGTTTCGTTCAGACCCAGAACGGACTTGTATGGACTGTGTGTCTGACATCGGATTTCATTCTGTGTGATTGATATCGGTTGCATAGCGTGAATTGCCTGTGTGGCATGCTAAGATGCAAATGATCAAGGCTTCTATTGAAAAGCAAAGTCTTGTGATTGATGATCAAAGCAAGGCCTTTGTGGCGTAGCTTTGTGTAACGTGAATTCGCGAGGCTCACACCCCGGTTGTGAACCAAAAACGGGAGAGGACCTCAGGGAGGGCACGCGTTTCCTTCTAGCTAGGGTGGTGTCAGTGACCTACCAGCCCTGACATTTATATACTTTTCACCTGTGTGGTTGTTGCTGTTGCGAGGCGCCTCAGTTATATCGGTCGATCCGGGACCGATGGATTCATTCGTTGGCTCATTTACGCCCCAAAGGGCGGGGAAACGTATTGTTCAGGCACTATAATCCACTCCATGTGGACCGGCCCTATCGCTCGAAGGGGCAGTTGCGGCTATTACGGATGCTCGGGCTAGAGAGTCTCGAATCGGTAGAGGACGATCCCTTGCCTTGGTTCATAGATGGAAATCCAACTTGAAAATATGTGATTTTGCGGTTTTAGTTGTAATCCTATTTATGGCGACATAGTGGGATGGGGCGCTTATGCCGCCTATGATTGATACTTATGATTGAAATTGTTTTGACACTATACACTCATAGTAATAATAAAAGATGAAATTTAACGTATCAAGCATTCTTTGGCTATTATAAGGTAAAAACCCTTTCCTCTGGCTTGCGTTGCATTGTGTGATCGGACCTGGGTCTTATAATAGCTTCATTGTTCTTTATTTAGCATTGCGTTGTTGTTTTGTGCACTGGTATTCTTGGGAGGAAACCCGTTCCGTGTTATACGGCGTGGTCCCTTGATTTACCTAACTTTAAAATAAAGATTAATAACTGTTTTAGTTCTCAGACCAGTCACATGACGGACCTGGAGTTTATTGTTTTAACCTAAACTCTGGGTGCCCTTATTTTGCACGGACAACTAGTAGTTTTGGTTTTGCAGATTTATATTCACAAGATCCTTGTTTACAGCTGGAATGATGTCCGAAAAGCTTTGTATCCGTATATCTCCTTCAGTTGTGTTTTGTATTAATTTCCGCTGCTATGTAATTTATTGTAATCTTTGATATTTATCGAATGTATTTTATTTGTTAATACTCTGTATATTCATGTATTCTGATATATTGTTGTAATATACAATAAAATGTTCTTCCGTCTGTGTTATGATGTGGTTTGTTCTCAATTCAATCCGGCCTTTCCTTACCGGGGAAGTTCGGGTCGTTTCACCCCCAGCTAAATACCCCCATTCCGAACACAATGGGATATGTTTTGTAAGCCAATTCTATCGTTTCGATCAATTTTCGCCTAATCTAACATATAAATCATTATATTTTAAATTCAAATGTAATTTTTAATTTACCGGGCCCACATACAAACTCTAAAAATTCCAGAAAAATATTTTCTAGCTTCATATTGACGATACGGTCCTAACAAAACTAATTTCATCGAATTCTGAGACCGTTTGAAAAATGGCCATTTTCCAGTCGATTAAAATCAACTGAAACTGGTCAAACTCGTTTTCCTTTGCCACGATCACATATTGATTCAAAAAATTATGAAATTTAAAACCTAGCAATCATTTGACATCGCGGATCCAACAAAAGTCGTTTCGTCGAAAACCGAGGTCGTTTGCAAAATGGCTACTTTCAAGGGCCGAAATTCCATAGCGACTATTCTGAAATTTCAACTGGACATATCTTTTGATTCCCGCTATGAAATTCCAATATTTGGATTCGTTGGAAAGATATTCACAAATAGATTCTAATATTTTTGGTTTCACTAAAATTCGGTTTATTTTGCACTCGGTACATTCATTTGAATTTTGAAATCGAATTCTCGAACTACCTCGCCATTTTCAGTTCCTTTTATAATTTAAAATAAATATTTATGTTCTAACGACGACGTATATAAATATATACATTCTAATTCTATTCAAAATAAATTTCTCGTCTTTATTATTTAAAATAATCCATTTTAAATAATCAAAATTCAATAAAATCGCCAAAATAAAAATTTTAAATTGGCTCAGATTGTCGGGTTGTTACATTCTCCCCCGCTTAAAACTTTTCGTCCCTGAAAAGGAACGAACCCGAAAGTTGTTTTAAAAACCAACTCAACTTTCATTATTTTTGCTACGGCTTAAGTTCTTCAACTTTTCAGTTTCTAAGAACTTTTCAAATTTTTCAAAAATTTGGCAAACACCCTAAATTTTCGAAAAATTTCGCCATAACCTCCCCTGCACCGGGGACTTCGGGATATTTCATATAGCCTCCCATGGCCTTCTTCAATCCAAAAGAAAAAGAAAAAGCCAAGCGGCTAGCCAATCGGTTCATAAAATCACCCAAAACTCAAGAAATACAGTAAACATGTACCTATTTGTCGGGGAAACAATTTTATTCCTCTTCTCTAGCACCCTTGCTATGACCTGTTCAATGTATATACATGTATATGCATGCAATTGCAAATAATTTCAATACAGTTCAATATTTGGTTCAATTTGGCCTAAATGGTTCAACTTTTAAATAATCAAACAACACAACCATCAATCAATTAGTTGATTATCATTTCAAATTCATAATTTTGATATATATACAAAAATCACATTTTTGATGCCAAATCATAACAATAGGCCCTATCTAATTTTGGTACTCACACGAGTCAATTGGAAATATGTAGATATCACGCCTTCGAAACTCGAACACAAGTGCTGATAATGCGGCCGCATTACCAGAATTATCCCTGGGCGACTAGAGTGTGATTCTATATCTATCCAGTATATTAAAACTTTGAATACCATTGGATCAGACGTATATGCAAAATCTATATATACTGGATTGTCCAAATTCAAATACAAATAAATAATCAAATACGAATAATTGATTTAAATTTTCAAAACAAAATTGTTTTCAATTTTAACTTTCAAAACACTACTCTTCAAACTCGTTCTAGGAAACTACTAATCCTATCTCTAACGAGTCATTCCTATTGGATATTACTAATCCAATCTCTGATGAATTATTTTGTATGGTTCTAATGTGTCTTGTTCTCTGAGCTTTGAAAACCAAAGCTCAGATACCAAATGTGACAACAAAGAATTTCGCTCGATCCGAATCGATAGCTAAACCGATCAAGACCGTTCGAAACCCCTGACTGTTCCGAGAACAAGACGAATTAGAACACAAACAGAAGAACATTTCATTGTATATTACAATAATTTCATCAGATTTTATCATAATGTTATATAAATTAAAATGAATAAAGAAAATTACCTTTGAAAATCAGGTTTATTACATCGTCTTCCCTGTCTCCAGTTAACAGAACTACGCTCGACCATTCCAACTAAACCTCTGAACTAGGGCTTCACCATTCTCCACCTGCGATTGACTGGAGGTCCATCAACCGGCGGCGTTAGAAGCGCTGGAAGGCCCCCCACTAACGCCTATGCCCTTGGCCAACTCGACCTCTCCGATGATCGTGAAATCTTGAGCGACGTCCGGCTGTTTGGGGCGCGATTTCTTCTGATACTCGAGTCCAAAACAAATCATACCCGTTCATAAGCTAGACCTTGCTGAGGCCTTTCATTTTTTTCTAGGAACTCCCTAGAATTTTTGCGTAGATCTTTGGATTGAAGGGGAGAAAGGTTGGGAGCTTGTAACGGCAAGGAATTTCGCTCGGTCCGAACCAGTCGCTAAACCGACCCAGACCGTTCGAAACGCCCTATCGTTTGAGAACATGACAAAATAGAACGCATACAGAAGAACATTTCACTATATATAACAACAGTGCATCAGATTACAAGAATATACAGAGTATAAATGAATATTACACAGAAATATCAGAGATTTAAATTACATTTAAATACATAGCAGCGGAAAATAATACAATACACAACTAGAAGTAGATATACGGACACAAAGCTTTCCGGATATCGTTCCAGCTGTAAACCAGGATCCTGTGAATATAAATCTGCAAAACCAAAACTACTAGCTGCCCGTGTCAAAATAGGGGCACCCAGAGTTTAGGTTAAAACAATAAACTCCAGGTCAGTCATGTGACTGGTGTGAGAACTAAAACAGTTAATCTTTATTTTCAAAGTTAGGTAAATCAAGGGACCACGCCGTATAACACGGAACGGGTTTCCTCCCAAGAATACCAGTGCATAAAACAAACAGCGCAATGCTAAATAAAGAAAAATGAAGCTGTTATAAGACCCAGGTCCCATCACACAATGCAACGCAGTCGAGGATAGGGTTTTCCCTTATAACAGCCAAAGAATGCTTGATACGTTTTAAAACAAATCATTTGATACTATTATAAGTGTATAAAACAACTTCAAATCATAAGTATCAATCATAGGCGGCATAAGCGCCCCATCCCACTATGTCGCCATATATAGGGTTACAATTAAAACCGCAAATGTCACGTATTTGGAAATTGGATTTCCATCTATGAACCGAGGCAAAAGATAGTCCTCAACCTATTCGTGACTCTCTAGCCCGAGCCACCGGCAAGTACTCAGTCAAGCCTTGGAGCGACAGGGCCGGTCCACCGATGTGGATTAAAATGCCTGAACACTACGTCTCCCCACCCTATGGGGTGTAAGTCTGGTCCGTCAGCCGACCAGAATGCATTCGGCCGAAACCGATATAACCGAGGCGCCTCGCAACCGCAACAACCACATAAGTCAAACTCGTCAGGGCGTGTAAAACCACTGACGCCACTTCTAGCTAGAAAGAAACGCAAGTCCTCCCTGAGGTCCGTCTCCCGTTTTTGGTTCATACCGGGTGTGAAACACGCGAGGTAAACGTTACACAAAGCTACGCCACAAAGGCCGTGCTTTGATCATCACCACAAGACTTTGCTTTTCAACAGAAGCCTTGATCATTTGCATCTTAGCATGCCACACAGGCAAGCCATCCTATGCAACCGATATCAGTCACACAGAATGAAATCCGATGTCAGACACACAGTCCATTTACAAGTCCGTTCTGGGTCTGAACGAAACCGGAGGCACCTAGTACCCCGCATATCCATCGATCTCCAAGCACGTCTGGACGATCACTAACTGTTTCCATCTTCTTGGGTGTACAGCCCAATCAAGATCATCAGTTATCACCCAAACGACGTGAAGACTTCCGGTCTTCGACCATCGTCTTCATCTTCGACTTATCGTCGTATCAGTTATTCAGAATGGGATAAACCCGGTCTTCCCGAATAACTCGCGTATATTTTATAAAAGTGTTACACAAACACAACATACGCCTCATTCCAATTCATTAGTCACTAACCGTAAATTAATCAAGAGAATAATTCCCCAAATATTAACCCCGAAGGCCGAAACCAACATCAGATCAATATCCAGAAAACCATTCTGCTTGGCTAACCGACAGGTAGTTTCTAAATTTCACATTCATAGGGAAAGATTCCCATTAATTTTATAAAAGATAAATTCCTTGAATTTATTCTTTAATCCATTTTTGAATATCAATTCAAACTAGTCGGGATTAGCGAACCTTACCGAAGTAATCATTTGTTTTAATTTCCCAATCCCAACCTATTCATCCCATGAAGTAAAACTGGTAATACTTCATATCTAACACCACAGTGTTATCGGTAAATTCAATTACCATTTCACGTTCAAATCTAATTAAAGATTTAACTATCGCCTGGAGCAAAACTGGTGATACTCCACTTTCGATCATTTCAATCTAATTAAAGATTCATTAAAACTCCACTTAGTTTTAATCTTCGACTGGGTTAAAGAATCAGTGTCATTTAAAACACGGTTCACGATAAACCCAAAATCACATTCATTAATTATCGGGTTAAAGAACGAGTGTTATTTAAAACACTGCTCACGATAAACCCAAAAATCAATATCAATTCAATTCCAATTAAATATTATTTAATTGGTACACTTCATTAAATCTAAATAAAAAGATTTAATCTTTTCTCAACTGGGTTCAAGAATAGTGTTAGTGAAGACACCATTCACGACAAACCCAAATCACATTCGATATTCAATACAAGGCTCTGAATAGAAAATATATCAGCTTATATTCAATATCGAATTCTACGACTAACAAATGTCGTATTGGAAATAACGATATCAATATATATCTTTCAAATTTCCATAACAACACCTGTATAATCACGAATTCCAACATCGAAATATTCCGAAGACAATTTCGATTCAAATCCACTCCAATGCAATCATTGGAAATTTTGGTTATTTTTAAAACCCTTTTCGAATTCAATTTATTTATTTAAAAATAAATAGAATTATAATTCTAGTTCAAAACTAGTTCATTTCGATAAAAATCCATTTTTATCTTTTCAAATATGGAGTTTTTCATCCCAATTCTTTCTAAATCATTTCTTATGATTTTACACAAATTATTGCTATTTTTAATAATTTTATCAAGGCCCATACAGTCGATTTCCATTAACGGCCATCGAACTGCACTTACAGCGACCTTTTTCGAATTTGATTTGGACGTATCTCCAAATCCAACCGTTAGATTTCAAATTTCTAACATTCATTAGAAAGCTCTTTTCGATACGAACCCAACGGTTCCGGTTTTAGGAGAATCCGACGGTCGGATCTCCCGTAATGTCCGTTCGAAATAAATGGTCGAAATTCGCGAACTGCCGCGACGCGGCGCGTTCTATTCAGGCCATTATATTATATATAATATATATAATATATATTTCGTCGATTTCTATTTAAAACAAATTATATAAATAGTTTTGAATTCGTTTCAAAAACATTTTCAACTTCCATTTCAATTCAAATCAAAATTGAATTCTTCTTTATAAATTCGTTTCAAAATCCATTTCCATTCAATTCAAATTTCAATTCAATTTGAATTTATTTCACTTCGCTTTCAATTCAATTCGAATTCGTTTTCAATTCAATTCATTTCGAAATCGTTTTCAATTCAATTCATTTCGAAATCGTTTTCAGTTCAATTCATTTCGAAATCGTTTTCAGTTCAATTCATTTCGAAATCGTTTTCAATTCAATTCATTTCGAAATCGTTTTCAATTCAATTCATTTCGAAATCGTTTTCAATTCAATTCATTTCGAAATCGTTTTCAATTCAATTCATTTCGAAATCGTTTTCAATTCAATTCATTTCGAAATCGTTTTCAATTCAATTCATTTCGAAATCGTTTTCAATTCAATTCATTTCGAAATCGTTTTCAATTCAATTCATTTCGAAATCGTTTTCAATTCAATTCATTTCGAAATCGTTTTCAATTCAATTCATTTCGAAATCGTTTTCAATTCAATTCATTTCGAAATCGTTTTCAATTCAATTCATTTCAAAATATTCGATTTCGAAATCACGTTTCAATATTCATTTTAAAATGAATAAAATCGATATAAATATCGTTCACGTCAAAATGGCGTCAATCTAATCCTCACGGCTTCACATATTTCTATTTTCAAATATTCTATTTCAAATATTTCTATTTCAAATATTTCTATTTCAAATATTTCTATTTCAAATATTTCTATTTCAAATATTTCTTTTTTTCTCGAAACTGGAATGAGGCCCAATCAATTACCATATAATGTTAATTATATGGATTTTCTACAACACATGTATATATCAACAACGATGAATAATCAACCATCAACCAAAGTGCACTACACTGTATAAGCATCAAATATAGACATTTAACGCTTATAGCAGCTTGTCAATCAATCGATCGACATATTTAATAAATCAGGATGAGTGAACTTCAAATTTCATCCTAACACCCGTGTGGGGTTTCAAACAATCAAACACATATTTTATTTGTGCAGTTAGGCGATGTGTAAAATTTATCGACCCAATCAACGTCATTCAAATAGGTGTACATAAACAAACCGTCTGGTTTGTAAATGAATATTTATTTATTCACATTCACGTTAAAAATTATATTTTTAACGATAACACATTTTATTTTAACATATGAATTTATATTCAGTTCATTCGTTAAATAAAATGCTATTTTTATTTTTCTAACTTATTTTAGAAAATTTCGGCGGCATAACGGCACGATACTAGAAACGGGACAAGGCCTAGCCTTATCCCCGGTCTAGTGAAGGCCCACGCCATTCACACATCAATCAAATCAATTCGTTATGCAAACCACAAACTTTGGAGTAAGGGTCTAACCTAGCCTTACTCCTTCGCCTTATAACGGCGCACGTCTAATCCTAACCAATTTATCGATTCGATTTTTCACACCACAAACCACATTCAAACCAATATCACAATCAATCACCAAACAGTCAAACAAACAAGTCCATGGTCTGTGGACGGGTGTCGGGTGCTACTAAGCACCGTCTGCATCCTAGTATATATATAACTAGAAAAATAAATTGAAAGGTGAGATATTCTCACCTTTAGCTATCCAACCATCTCGACTCTTCTTTTGCAGAAGTCTTCGTCGTTTCGCCTTTTTGTTACCTTCGTTGCTGCTTTCACTACATACGTAAAAATCACATTTTTACTTCGCTATTTAATATATAAAAATCGAATTTTTAGTTCGAAGTTCAATATATAAAAATCGAATTTTTATTTCAAAGTTCAATATATAAAAATCGAATTTTTATTTCAAAGTTCAATATATAAAAATCGAATTTTTAGTTCGAAGTTCAATATATAAAAATCGAATTTTTATTTCAACATTCAATATATAAAAATCGAATTTTTAGTTCAAAGTTCAATATATAAAAATCGAATTTTTAGTTCGAAGTTCAATATATAAAAATCGAATTTTTATTTCGCCATTCAATATAAAAAAACTAATTTTTATTCTTCGCTTTCATATATAAAGATCTAAATTTTCTCCTATGTAAACAATATAAAGATCATATTTTTATTTCGATTTAAACAATACAAAAATTATATTTTCAAAGCAAATTCATTTTTAAAAACCATAAAGTAAAATCAGTTATAAACCATAAAGTAAAATCAGTTTTTTTATTTTTCTACAAATATAAAGATCTGGTTTTTCCTAATACAAAAATCTGAACTTTTATAAATTAAAAATCTAAATTTTTATAACTTAAAAATCCTAACTTTTCAGCTTTTGAAGTTTAAATCTTTTCACTTTAAAATCTAAAAATAAAAATCAGTTTTAAAAATAAATAAAAACAGTTTTAAAAATAAATAAAATCAGAAAAAGTAAATAAAATAAAAATAAAATAGCAGGGAACTTACAGGGGGGCTTTGGCGGTCGGAGAGGGTGGCAGATGGCCAGAGGCGGCGGAATAGGGTTGTGGAGGCAGGAGCTGGGCGGCGCGTCGATCGAACTGGGGGGGGGGGGTCTCTCGCGCGAGGCGCTCCGACGTTGGGGCTCGCCAGAGGCGGCGGCGCCACCCCTCGGAGGAGCGACGGCTCCTCCGTCTTTCGCTTCCTCTTTTTTTTTTTTTATTTGTTTTCTGATTTGAAATGAAACGTGAAAGGGGGGGGGGGGCAATGATAAAGGGGGGAAATATATTTTCTTTTTTTTTATTATTATTTTAATCGGAAAAGTTGACTTTCATAAACGACCTCGAAACGAGGCCCACCGCCTGTCGCCCATAGCGTTCTACCCCCATTCCGAGCACAATGGGATATGTGTCGTAGGCTGATTCGACTATTTGAATCAGTTTCCGTTAAATTTACATTTAAATCACTATATTGAATTTTAAACGTACATTTCGAATTACCGGGGTCACATACTAACTTTAAAAATTCCCGAAAAATATTTTCTAGCTTCGTATTGACGATACGATCCTAACAAAACTAGTTTCGTCAAATTCTGAGACCGTTTGAAAAATGGCCAATTTCCAGTCGATTAAAATCAACTGAAATGGTCAAAACACGTTTTCCTTTGCTACACTCACATATTGATTCGAAAAATTATGAAATTTGAAACCTAGCAATAACTTGACCCTGCGGACCCAACAAAACTAGTTTCGTCGAAATCCGAGGTCATTTGCAAAATGTCCATTTTTAAGGGCCTGAATTCCATAGCGACTATTCAGAATTTTCAACTGGACATATCTTATCATTTATAAAGTGAAATCTCAGTTTGTTAACTTCGTTACAAAGATATAGTTATACAGATTCAAATATTTCTTGTTTCGTTCAATTTTGACTTATATTGAATCCTGTATATTCATTTGAAATTAGAAATCGAATTTTCGAACTACCGCGCCATTTTCAATTCCTTTTATAATTATATATAATTATTATATATTCTAACGACGACGTATATAATATATACGTTCTAATTATATTCGAAATAAATTTCTCGTCGATTTTATTTAAAATAATTCATTTTAAATAATCAAAATTCGCTAAAACTGCCAAAATAAAAATTTTAAACTGGCCCAGATTTTACGGGTTGTTACAATCTCCCCCACTTAAAACTTTTCGTCCCCGAAAAGGAACAAAGTCGAAAGTGGTTTGATTATTCAGCTCTACGCTCGATCTGGCTTCTATTCTCCAACTCTTTAGTTTCTGAGAATTTCTAAAATTTCAAAAATTTGGCTAACACCCTAAATTTTCGAAAAATTTCGCCATAACCTCCCCTGCACCGGGAGCATCGGGGAATTTCAAATAGCTTCCCCGGTCCTTCAGATCTCAAAAAGAAAAAGAAAAAGCCAAGCGGCTAGCCAATAGGCTCACAAAATCATCATCACCCAAACAAAACAGGAAATTATGTAGTAAACATGTACCTATTTGTCGGGCAAACAAATTTTATTCTCTGCTCTAGCCTCCTTGCTATGACCTGTTCAATGATATATATGTATATGCAAGCAAACGCAACCAATCTTCGATATAATTCAATATTTGGTTCTGTTAGGCTAAACGGCTAAAAATTAGCAAACAAATAAACAAACAGCACAAACATCAATCCATTAGTTGATTTATCATTTGAAATTCATAACTTTGATACATAGTCAAAAATCAGATTTTTGATGCCAAATCACAACAATGTGTTCTATCTATATAAGTTTTGGTTCTCACACCAGTCTAATGGAAATATATAGAAAATCACACCTTCGAAACTCGAACATAAATGTTGATGATGCGATCGCTATCATCAATAATATCTCCGGGCGACTAGAGTGTGATGCTATATCTATCCAATATATTACAACTTCGAATATACGTTCATGACGCGTATACGCGAAGTCTATATATACTCGATTGTCCACATCCATATAAATAATCAAATACGAATAATTGATTTAAATTTTCAAAACAAAATTTGTTTTCACTTTAAAAATATACTCTTCACACTCGTTCTAGGATACTACTGATCCTATCTCTAACGAGTCATTCTAATTGGATATTACTAATCCAATATCTGATGAATTCTTTCGTATGTTTCTAATGTGCCTTGTTCTCTGCTTTGTAAACCAAAGCTCTGATACCAAATGTAACGGCAAGGAATTTCGCTCGGTCCGAACCAGTCGCTAAACCGACCCAGACCGTTCGAAACGCCCTATCGTTTGAGAACATGACAAAATAGAACGCATACAGAAGAACATTTCACTATATATAACAACAGTGCATCAGATTACAAGAATATACAGAGTATAAATGAATATTACACAGAAATATCAGAGATTTAAATTACATTTAAATACATAGCAGCGGAAAATAATACAATACACAACTAGAAGTAGATATACGGACACAAAGCTTTCCGGATATCGTTCCAGCTGTAAACCAGGATCCTGTGAATATAAATCTGCAAAACCAAAACTACTAGCTGCCCGTGTCAAAATAGGGGCACCCAGAGTTTAGGTTAAAACAATAAACTCCAGGTCAGTCATGTGACTGGTGTGAGAACTAAAACAGTTAATCTTTATTTTCAAAGTTAGGTAAATCAAGGGACCACGCCGTATAACACGGAACGGGTTTCCTCCCAAGAATACCAGTGCATAAAACAAACAGCGCAATGCTAAATAAAGAAAAATGAAGCTGTTATAAGACCCAGGTCCCATCACACAATGCAACGCAGTCGAGGATAGGGTTTTCCCTTATAACAGCCAAAGAATGCTTGATACGTTTTAAAACAAATCATTTGATACTATTATAAGTGTATAAAACAACTTCAAATCATAAGTATCAATCATAGGCGGCATAAGCGCCCCATCCCACTATGTCGCCATATATAGGGTTACAATTAAAACCGCAAATGTCACGTATTTGGAAATTGGATTTCCATCTATGAACCGAGGCAAAAGATAGTCCTCAACCTATTCGTGACTCTCTAGCCCGAGCCACCGGCAAGTACTCAGTCAAGCCTTGGAGCGACAGGGCCGGTCCACCGATGTGGATTAAAATGCCTGAACACTACGTCTCCCCACCCTATGGGGTGTAAGTCTGGTCCGTCAGCCGACCAGAATGCATTCGGCCGAAACCGATATAACCGAGGCGCCTCGCAACCGCAACAACCACATAAGTCAAACTCGTCAGGGCGTGTAAAACCACTGACGCCACTTCTAGCTAGAAAGAAACGCAAGTCCTCCCTGAGGTCCGTCTCCCGTTTTTGGTTCATACCGGGTGTGAAACACGCGAGGTAAACGTTACACAAAGCTACGCCACAAAGGCCGTGCTTTGATCATCACCACAAGACTTTGCTTTTCAACAGAAGCCTTGATCATTTGCATCTTAGCATGCCACACAGGCAAGCCATCCTATGCAACCGATATCAGTCACACAGAATGAAATCCGATGTCAGACACACAGTCCATTTACAAGTCCGTTCTGGGTCTGAACGAAACCGGAGGCACCTAGTACCCCGCATATCCATCGATCTCCAAGCACGTCTGGACGATCACTAACTGTTTCCATCTTCTTGGGTGTACAGCCCAATCAAGATCATCAGTTATCACCCAAACGACGTGAAGACTTCCGGTCTTCGACCATCGTCTTCATCTTCGACTTATCGTCGTATCAGTTATTCAGAATGGGATAAACCCGGTCTTCCCGAATAACTCGCGTATATTTTATAAAAGTGTTACACAAACACAACATACGCCTCATTCCAATTCATTAGTCACTAACCGTAAATTAATCAAGAGAATAATTCCCCAAATATTAACCCCGAAGGCCGAAACCAACATCAGATCAATATCCAGAAAACCATTCTGCTTGGCTAACCGACAGGTAGTTTCTAAATTTCACATTCATAGGGAAAGATTCCCATTAATTTTATAAAAGATAAATTCCTTGAATTTATTCTTTAATCCATTTTTGAATATCAATTCAAACTAGTCGGGATTAGCGAACCTTACCGAAGTAATCATTTGTTTTAATTTCCCAATCCCAACCTATTCATCCCATGAAGTAAAACTGGTAATACTTCATATCTAACACCACAGTGTTATCGGTAAATTCAATTACCATTTCACGTTCAAATCTAATTAAAGATTTAACTATCGCCTGGAGCAAAACTGGTGATACTCCACTTTCGATCATTTCAATCTAATTAAAGATTCATTAAAACTCCACTTAGTTTTAATCTTCGACTGGGTTAAAGAATCAGTGTCATTTAAAACACGGTTCACGATAAACCCAAAATCACATTCATTAATTATCGGGTTAAAGAACGAGTGTTATTTAAAACACTGCTCACGATAAACCCAAAAATCAATATCAATTCAATTCCAATTAAATATTATTTAATTGGTACACTTCATTAAATCTAAATAAAAAGATTTAATCTTTTCTCAACTGGGTTCAAGAATAGTGTTAGTGAAGACACCATTCACGACAAACCCAAATCACATTCGATATTCAATACAAGGCTCTGAATAGAAAATATATCAGCTTATATTCAATATCGAATTCTACGACTAACAAATGTCGTATTGGAAATAACGATATCAATATATATCTTTCAAATTTCCATAACAACACCTGTATAATCACGAATTCCAACATCGAAATATTCCGAAGACAATTTCGATTCAAATCCACTCCAATGCAATCATTGGAAATTTTGGTTATTTTTAAAACCCTTTTCGAATTCAATTTATTTATTTAAAAATAAATAGAATTATAATTCTAGTTCAAAACTAGTTCATTTCGATAAAAATCCATTTTTATCTTTTCAAATATGGAGTTTTTCATCCCAATTCTTTCTAAATCATTTCTTATGATTTTACACAAATTATTGCTATTTTTAATAATTTTATCAAGGCCCATACAGTCGATTTCCATTAACGGCCATCGAACTGCACTTACAGCGACCTTTTTCGAATTTGATTTGGACGTATCTCCAAATCCAACCGTTAGATTTCAAATTTCTAACATTCATTAGAAAGCTCTTTTCGATACGAACCCAACGGTTCCGGTTTTAGGAGAATCCGACGGTCGGATCTCCCGTAATGTCCGTTCGAAATAAATGGTCGAAATTCGCGAACTGCCGCGACGCGGCGCGTTCTATTCAGGCCATTATATTATATATAATATATATAATATATATTTCGTCGATTTCTATTTAAAACAAATTATATAAATAGTTTTGAATTCGTTTCAAAAACATTTTCAACTTCCATTTCAATTCAAATCAAAATTGAATTCTTCTTTATAAATTCGTTTCAAAATCCATTTCCATTCAATTCAAATTTCAATTCAATTTGAATTTATTTCACTTCGCTTTCAATTCAATTCGAATTCGTTTTCAATTCAATTCATTTCGAAATCGTTTTCAATTCAATTCATTTCGAAATCGTTTTCAGTTCAATTCATTTCGAAATCGTTTTCAGTTCAATTCATTTCGAAATCGTTTTCAATTCATTTCGAAATCGTTTTCAATTCAATTCATTTCGAAATCGTTTTCAATTCAATTCATTTCGAAATCGTTTTCAATTCAATTCATTTCGAAATCGTTTTCAATTCAATTCATTTCGAAATCGTTTTCAATTCAATTCATTTCGAAATCGTTTTCAATTCAATTCATTTCGAAATCGTTTTCAATTCAATTCATTTCGAAATCGTTTTCAATTCAATTCATTTCGAAATCGTTTTCAATTCAATTCATTTCGAAATCGTTTTCAATTCAATTCATTTCGAAATCGTTTTCAATTCAATTCATTTCAAAATATTCGATTTCGAAATCACGTTTCAATATTCATTTTAAAATGAATAAAATCGATATAAATATCGTTCACGTCAAAATGGCGTCAATCTAATCCTCACGGCTTCACATATTTCTATTTTCAAATATTCTATTTCAAATATTTCTATTTCAAATATTTCTATTTCAAATATTTCTATTTCAAATATTTCTATTTCAAATATTTCTTTTTTTCTCGAAACTGGAATGAGGCCCAATCAATTACCATATAATGTTAATTATATGGATTTTCTACAACACATGTATATATCAACAACGATGAATAATCAACCATCAACCAAAGTGCACTACACTGTATAAGCATCAAATATAGACATTTAACGCTTATAGCAGCTTGTCAATCAATCGATCGACATATTTAATAAATCAGGATGAGTGAACTTCAAATTTCATCCTAACACCCGTGTGGGGTTTCAAACAATCAAACACATATTTTATTTGTGCAGTTAGGCGATGTGTAAAATTTATCGACCCAATCAACGTCATTCAAATAGGTGTACATAAACAAACCGTCTGGTTTGTAAATGAATATTTATTTATTCACATTCACGTTAAAAATTATATTTTTAACGATAACACATTTTATTTTAACATATGAATTTATATTCAGTTCATTCGTTAAATAAAATGCTATTTTTATTTTTCTAACTTATTTTAGAAAATTTCGGCGGCATAACGGCACGATACTAGAAACGGGACAAGGCCTAGCCTTATCCCCGGTCTAGTGAAGGCCCACGCCATTCACACATCAATCAAATCAATTCGTTATGCAAACCACAAACTTTGGAGTAAGGGTCTAACCTAGCCTTACTCCTTCGCCTTATAACGGCGCACGTCTAATCCTAACCAATTTATCGATTCGATTTTTCACACCACAAACCACATTCAAACCAATATCACAATCAATCACCAAACAGTCAAACAAACAAGTCCATGGTCTGTGGACGGGTGTCGGGTGCTACTAAGCACCGTCTGCATCCTAGTATATATATAACTAGAAAAATAAATTGAAAGGTGAGATATTCTCACCTTTAGCTATCCAACCATCTCGACTCTTCTTTTGCAGAAGTCTTCGTCGTTTCGCCTTTTTGTTACCTTCGTTGCTGCTTTCACTACATACGTAAAAATCACATTTTTACTTCGCTATTTAATATATAAAAATCGAATTTTTAGTTCGAAGTTCAATATATAAAAATCGAATTTTTATTTCAAAGTTCAATATATAAAAATCGAATTTTTATTTCAAAGTTCAATATATAAAAATCGAATTTTTAGTTCGAAGTTCAATATATAAAAATCGAATTTTTATTTCAACATTCAATATATAAAAATCGAATTTTTAGTTCAAAGTTCAATATATAAAAATCGAATTTTTAGTTCGAAGTTCAATATATAAAAATCGAATTTTTATTTCGCCATTCAATATAAAAAAACTAATTTTTATTCTTCGCTTTCATATATAAAGATCTAAATTTTCTCCTATGTAAACAATATAAAGATCATATTTTTATTTCGATTTAAACAATACAAAAATTATATTTTCAAAGCAAATTCATTTTTAAAAACCATAAAGTAAAATCAGTTATAAACCATAAAGTAAAATCAGTTTTTTTATTTTTCTACAAATATAAAGATCTGGTTTTTCCTAATACAAAAATCTGAACTTTTATAAATTAAAAATCTAAATTTTTATAACTTAAAAATCCTAACTTTTCAGCTTTTGAAGTTTAAATCTTTTCACTTTAAAATCTAAAAATAAAAATCAGTTTTAAAAATAAATAAAAACAGTTTTAAAAATAAATAAAATCAGAAAAAGTAAATAAAATAAAAATAAAATAGCAGGGAACTTACAGGGGGGCTTTGGCGGTCGGAGAGGGTGGCAGATGGCCAGAGGCGGCGGAATAGGGTTGTGGAGGCAGGAGCTGGGCGGCGCGTCGATCGAACTGGGGGGGGGGGTCTCTCGCGCGAGGCGCTCCGACGTTGGGGCTCGCCAGAGGCGGCGGCGCCACCCCTCGGAGGAGCGACGGCTCCTCCGTCTTTCGCTTCCTCTTTTTTTTTTTTTTATTTGTTTTCTGATTTGAAATGAAACGTGAAAGGGGGGGGGGCCAATGATAAAGGGGGGAAATATATTTTCTTTTTTTTTATTATTATTTTAATCGGAAAAGTTGACTTTCATAAACGACCTCGAAACGAGGCCCACCGCCTGTCGCCCATAGCGTTCTACCCCCATTCCGAGCACAATGGGATATGTGTCGTAGGCTGATTCGACTATTTGAATCAGTTTCCGTTAAATTTACATTTAAATCACTATATTGAATTTTAAACGTACATTTCGAATTACCGGGGTCACATACTAACTTTAAAAATTCCCGAAAAATATTTTCTAGCTTCGTATTGACGATACGATCCTAACAAAACTAGTTTCGTCAAATTCTGAGACCGTTTGAAAAATGGCCAATTTCCAGTCGATTAAAATCAACTGAAATGGTCAAAACACGTTTTCCTTTGCTACACTCACATATTGATTCGAAAAATTATGAAATTTGAAACCTAGCAATAACTTGACCCTGCGGACCCAACAAAACTAGTTTCGTCGAAATCCGAGGTCATTTGCAAAATGTCCATTTTTAAGGGCCTGAATTCCATAGCGACTATTCAGAATTTTCAACTGGACATATCTTATCATTTATAAAGTGAAATCTCAGTTTGTTAACTTCGTTACAAAGATATAGTTATACAGATTCAAATATTTCTTGTTTCGTTCAATTTTGACTTATATTGAATCCTGTATATTCATTTGAAATTAGAAATCGAATTTTCGAACTACCGCGCCATTTTCAATTCCTTTTATAATTATATATAATTATTATATATTCTAACGACGACGTATATAATATATACGTTCTAATTATATTCGAAATAAATTTCTCGTCGATTTTATTTAAAATAATTCATTTTAAATAATCAAAATTCGCTAAAACTGCCAAAATAAAAATTTTAAACTGGCCCAGATTTTACGGGTTGTTACAGAGCTTTAGATCGTTGAAATGGAAGAAGGGGGCTCGGGCATTTTGACTGCGGCTGAAAATGGATGTGGGTTTGACCGAACTTAGGGTTTGATTCTTTTATTTATACTATATTTTTTACCCATAAAAGGAAAGTTTTTCATTCGAACCCAGAATCAAACCCACCGACTGTCGTACCCAGCTAAATACCCCCATTTCAAACACAATGGGATATGTTTTGTAGGCCAATTCTATCGTTTCGATCAATTTTCGCTAAATCTAACATGTAAATCATTATATTTTAAATTCAAACGCACTTTTTAAATTACCGGGCCCACATACAAATTCTAAAAATTCCAGAAAAATATATTCTAGCTTCGTATTGACGATACAGACCTAACAAAACTAATTTCATCGAATTCTGAGACCGTTTGAAAAATGGCCATTTTCCAGTCGATTAAAATCAACTAAAACTGGTCAAACACGTTTTCCTTTTCCATGCTCACATATTGATTCGAAAAATTATGAAATTTAAAACCTAGCAATCATTTGACATCGCAGATCCAACAAAAGTGGTTTCGTCGAAAACCGAGGTCGTTTGCAAAATGGCTACTTTCAAGGGCCGAAATTCCATAGCGACTATTCTGAAATTTCAACTAGACATATATTTTGATTCCCGCTATGAAATTCCAATCTTTCGGATTCGTTGGAAATATACTCGCAAATAGAGTCTAACATTTTTGGTTTCACTAAAATCCGGTTTATTTTGCACCCGGTACATTCATTTGAATTTTGAAATCGAATTATCGAACTACCGCGCAATTTTCAATTCCTTTTATAATTTAAAATAAATATTTATATTCTAACGACGACGTATATAAATATATGGGTTCTAATTCTATTCGAAATAAATTTCTCGTCGTTATTATTTAAAATAATTCATTTTAAATAATCAAAATTCAATAAAATTGCCAAAATAAAAATTTTAAATTGGCTCAGATTTTCGGGTTGTTACAGGATTGGCACCAAAAATGTGATTTTTGACTATATATCAAAATTATGAGTTTGAAACATTAATTCACTAATTGATTGATAATTGTGTTGTATGATTATTCCTTTAAACCATTATATGAAAGAACGATGAATTTAGGCCAAATTGAACCAAATATTGAATTGTATTGAAAATTATTTGCAAATGCATGCACGGGCATATATATGTGTTAACAGGTCATAGCAAGGAGGCTAGAGCAAAGGAATAAAATTGTTTGCCCGACAAATAGGTACATGTTTACTGTATTTCTTGAGTTTTAGGTGATTTGTGAGCCGATTGGCTAGCCGCTTGGCATTTTCTTTTTCTTTTGGATTGAAGAAGGCCATGGGAGGCTATATGAAATATCCCGAAGTCCCCAGTGCAGGGGAGGTTATGGTGAAATTTTTCGAAAATTTAGGGTGTTAGTCAAATTTTTGAAAAATTTCAAAGGTTCTTAGAAACTGAAAAGTTGAAGAACTTAAGCCGTAGCCAAAACAATGAAAGTTGAGTTGATTAGTTAAACAACTTTCAGCTTCGTTCCTTTTCGGGGACGAAAATTTTAAGTGGGGGAGATTGTAACGACCCGGAAATTCTGAACCAGTTTAAAAATTTTATTTTGGCAATTTTAATGAATTTTGAATATTTAAAATGAATTATTTTAAATAATAACAAAGAAAAATTTATTTTGAAGAGAATTCGAACGTATATATTATATAGATCGTCGTTAGAATATAAATAATTATTTTAAATTATAAAAGGAATTGAAAATGGCGCGGTTGTTCGATAATTCGATTTCAAACTTCAAATGAATGTACAGGATTCAAAATAAACCGGATTTAAACAAAACCAAAAATATTAGAATCTAATTGAGAATATCTTTCCAACAAATCCGAAAAATCAAAATTTCATAGCGGGAATAAAAAGATACATCCAGTTGAAAATTCAGAATAGTCGCTATGGAAATTATGCATGGCCCAAAAAGTCATATTTTGCATACGGATAAATTTGGACTCGAAACCACTCCCATTGAGCTCAAAATGCCGTTTAGAACTCCGAAAAGTATAAGCTTCGATATATTCCGATATCCGGAATAGTGACAATTGGCTGGAGCTTTTCGGTTAGCAAAACATAGCCCTTAAAAAGTAAAATTTTGCATATGAGCTCAGAATTCAACAAGATAAATTTTTTTGGATTCATAAGGACAAATCATTGTTGAGTTCCAAAGGGCGCGTCGAACGGAGTTAGTATGTGGCCGTGCGAGCTAAAACAGTTCAGGGTAAAACAGGTAGTCATTTTACAAAGGAACGTTATTGATACGACCTCAGAATTCGATTTCGTTTTTTTTTGGATTAGTATCGTCGAATAATGGTTGATTCCAAAAGGGCATGATTTTTGGAGTTAGCATGTCAGCGTGTAAGAAGAAATGGTGCGTCAAAATCGCATTTTTAGAGCTTATCTGAGCATTTTTTAGAATTTTTACGGACGGTCAAACGAACTCGGAATTCGACGAAACTTGTTTTGTTGGACTCGTCTTCACGTCTACTATATAGTGTCCGAAATCTGAGGCAATTGGATATTGTCGGGGTTCGGACGATATGCGAGAAACGAGCATATAATCACTTTTCCTTCTTCTCTTCATTCACTTTTCTCTCTTCCTCTTTCCTCAAAAATCGGCTCCTCCTCCTCCAAGAGGGCTGCCGCTCCTCGCTCCTCCCCTACCACCGCCGTCGGCCTCCACCAGCGCCCCCTTCTTCTTCTCCTCCTCTTCCTCCTCCTCCATCTCTCTCTCCTTTTCTACAAACCCTTTTCCAAACCCTAGCTCCCTCGGCCACCACCACGACTTCCCGCGCCCTACTGCCACCACCAATGGCCTCCCCACCTCCAATCAGGTCCGATGCCCCCCTATGGCCACCCAATTCCAGCCGTGGGCCCCTCCTCCTCAAAAATCACCTTTTGCACTAATTTCCCGTTTTGCACAAACCACCATGTCCTTCTTTCCTCAATAACTCCCAAACCGTGCATTTTTAACCAAAACTCCTCTAGATCAAAGTTGTAGAGCACGATTTTCTCTTCGATTTGGATATATGGAAGTCGTGTTTTGTAGTTCGGAACTGCTCGGAAAACGCGTTCAAATTCTGCTGTTCAAAAGCTGAAAAAAATCGTGTACTTTCGCGAATTCTGGCGAATTGGAGCATTTTTGGCAAAAAGTCTCTTAGGCGAAAGTTGTTCAGAATGGCGAGTTTAATCTAGAAAAAAAGATGGTGTGAAGATTGGAGCTCGTTTGCAAATTCTGGAACCAGAACAACAAAGCTGGGCGTTAGAATAAAATGTGAGTTTTCTCCGTTTTAAAGCTTCTATGGTTTTTGACATATGAAGTAAATAAAAATATGAATTTTATATTATAGAGATAATAAAAACATGATTTTTATATTATAGAGATAATAAAAATATGATTTTTATATATGTGATGAAGTAAAAATTTGATCTTTATATTTGTAGCGATAGGACAAAAATACGATTTTTACATATGAAGTGACGATATAAAATTGTGATTTTTAGCATATATGTATCAAAGTAAAAATGTAATTTTTATCGTTTGAATGGCAATGTAAAAATGTGATTTTTATATATTCATTAGCGATAGGAAGATTTGATTTTTATCTATATAGGAGCGGTATAAAAATGGATTTTTTATCTATATAGTAGCGGTATAAAAATGAATTTTTTATCTATATAGTAGCGGTATAAAAATGAAATTTTTATCTATATAGCGTAGTTATAAAAATTTGATTTTTATAAACATAGCAACAATATAAAGATGCGATTTTTATATATGTAGTGGATACGGACAACGAAAGTGGCAAAAGGCGAGCACGGCAAAGATTTTCAACATATGAAGAGTCGCGGCGTTTGGTTTAGCTAATCTGTGAGAACTACTCACTTTAAATTTCCTTTTTTAGTTATAAATATATACTATGATGTAGACGGTGTTAAGTAGCACCCGACACCATTGTCCACAGACCGGACTTGTTTGTTTGGTTGTGTAGTTGGTTAGATTATTTGATCTAAATTTGGTTGTTTGGTGAATTGAAATAGGTTTGATTGATATGTGTATGGCGTGGGCCATCACTAGACCGGGGATAAGGCTAGGCCTTGTCCTGTTTCTAATATCGCGCCTTTATGCCGCCGAAATTTTGTAAAATAAGTTAGAAAAATAAAAATATCATTTTATTGTGTAAATGAACTGAATAGAAATTCATGTGTTGAAATAAATAATTTATCGTTAAAAATATAATTTTTAACGTGTGTGAATAAAATAAAATTCATTTACAAATCAGACAATTTTTTAATGTACACTGATTTGACTGATATTGATTGGGATGATAAATTTTACACATCGCCCAACTGCACAAATAATATTCATTGTTTGTTGATGTGAAACCCCACATGGGTATTGGGATGATATTTGACGTACACTAGTCCCAATAATTAGTTGTGTGTCGATCGATAGGTTGACAAACAGTTGTGCTGTGCACTTTGGATGATGGTTGATCATTTATTGTTGCTATTATATATATGTGTTGTGTGGAATCCATATAATTAATATTATATGGTAATTGATTGGGCCTCATTCCAATTTATAAAAGAAAGAATATAAAGAAATATACTCATGTGTTGAAAGAAATATAGATTCATGTGTTGAATAGAATAAATATTCATTTGTTGAATGAAATAACGTAGTCTTTTAAAAAAATATAAAGCCGTGTTGATTAAAGATGCGTTATTTTGACGCGGATGATATTTACATCGATTATATTCGCTTTTATAATGAATATAGAAAAGGAAGTGATTTCAAAATATAACATTTTGAAAATATTATCATATTAATAGAGAATTGATATGGAATAATTTGAATTAGAAATGAATCAAAAATGAATTTGATTTGAATTAAATTTTAATTCGAAATGAATTTAAAATAAATTTGAAATCAAATTGAATTGAAACGAATTAGAATTGAATTGAAACGAATTAGAATTGAATTGAAATCAATTTGAAATGAATTTAAAACGAATTTATAAGGAAAAATTCACTTTTGATTTGAAATTGAATATGAAGTTGAAACTGTTTTGAAAACGAATTTAAAAAGAATTATAAAATTCGTTTTAAATAGAAATCGACGAAATATATATTATATATATATATTATATATATAATATAATAGCCTGAATAGAACGCGCCGTGCTGCGGCAGTTCAAAAATTTCGACCATTAACTTTGAACGGACATTACGGGAGATCCGACCGTCGGATTCTCCTCAAACCAGAACTGTTGGGTTCGAATCAAAAAGAGCTTTCTAACGAATATAAGAAATTAGAAACCTAATGGTTGGATTTGGAGATATATCCAAATCAATTTCAGAAAAGGTCGTTGTAAGTGCAGTTCGATGGCCATTGTAGGAAATCGACTGTACGGGCCTTGATAAAATTATTAAAAATATCAATAATTTGTGTAAAATCAAAATAATTGATTTGGAAAGAACCGGGATGAAAAATCCAATATTTGAAAAGATAAAAATGTATTTTTATCAAAATGAACTAATTTTGAACTAGAAAAATAATATTTTTTTTTAAAATAAATAAATTGGATTTGAAATGGTTTTAAAAATAACCAGTATTCCCAATATATAAATTGGAATGGATTTGAATCGAAATTATCTTCGGAATATTTCGATGATTGGATTCGGGATTATACAGATACTGTGGAGGTAATTTGGAAGATATATTTAATATCATTATTTCCAATACGATATTTGTTGATTTTAGAATTGGATATTGAATATAAGCCGATATATTTTCTATTCAGAGTCTTGTATTTAATATCAAATGAGATATGGGTTTGTCGTGAATGTTGTCTTCATTAACGCTGTTCTTGAACCCAGTATGAGAAAAGATTAAATCTTTTTATTTAGATTTAATGAAGTATACCAATTAATTATTATATTTAATTGGAATGGAATTAGAATTGATTTGTGGGTTTATCTTGAACGGTGTTTTAAATAACACTTGTTCTTTAACCCTTTAATAAATAGAATGTGATTTGGGTTTATCGTGAACTGTGTTTTAAATGGCATTAGTTCTTTAACCCAGTAAAAGGAGTTTTTATGAATCTTTAATTAGATTGAAATGTGAATTGATAATTTAAATTATTGGATTTGGAAAGTGATCGAGAATGGAGTATTGCCAGTTTTGCTCCGAGCGATAGTAAATCTTTAATTAGATTTAAACGTGAAATGGTAATTAAATTTACCGATAACACCGTGGTGTTAGTTATAGGGTAATAACAGTTTTGCTCCATGGGATGAATAGGTTGGGATTGGGAAATAAAATAAAATAAAATAATTACTTTGATATGGTTCGCTAATCTCGACTAGTTTGGTAAACCATAAAATGGTTTGAAATGACATCCAAAGGAAGATTAAAGAATAAATTATAAAGAATTTATCTTTGATAAAATTGATGGGAACCTTTCCCCTAAGAATGTGAAAAGTTGAATAAAAGAATATTCTGAATTGGAATGAGGCGGATGTTGTGTTTGTGTAACACGTGTTCATTATATACGCGTGTAACAACCTTGGAAATGCGAGCAAATTTAAAAAATTTAAATTAGTTATTTTCAAATAATTTAAACAATTGAAATAGAATATTTCAATGAAATAATGAATTGGAAATAGTGTGGCAGTTTCAAAATTTGAATTTGAAATTTGTCTGACTGTACCGGGTGAAAAATATAACGGATTTTAGTGAAACCTAAAATATTTAAATCTGTTAGTGAATATCTTTCTAACGAATCTGAAAAATCGAAGTTTCATAGCGGGAATCAAAAGTTATGTCCAAATGAATTTTCAGAAAGGCCGCTATAGAGAATATATCGCCCTTGAAAATAGACATTTTGCATACAACCTCGAAATTCGACGAAACCACTTTTGTTGGACCAGGGATGTCAGATTATTGCAAGGTTTCAAATTTCATAATTTTTGATGCTAGTATGTGAGCGTGGCAAAGGAAAATGTGTTTGGTCAGTTACAATTAAATCGGGTCGACCAGAATAGGGCCATTTTACAAACGGTCTCAAAATTCGATGAAGTCAGTTTTGTTGGGACCGTATCGTCAAAACATAGACATGTTTATTTTTCTGGAATTTTTCGAATCAGTTTGTGGCCCTGGCAAATTGAAATGTACATTCAAATTGAATATTAAATGTTTTATACTTTAATTTGAGAAATAACTGACTGTAACAGTCGAATTGGCCAACGAAACATATTCCATTGTGTTCGGAATGGGGGTACTTGGCTAGGGATGACAGTCATTGGGTTTGAAAATGAGTTCGTTCGTGAACACCATCATTTTCTGAATAGTATATATATGGGCGAATCAGAAAATTCCTTTAATAAAAAATAATCCGCTCAAAACCCTAGCCGCCTCTCTCGTTAACGGCGGAAACCTGTTCGACCCTTCCCTCCCTTTTTCCCACTGCCCCAGCCCACATCCGACTCTGCCACCACCCTGACTCGACGGCACCGCCTCCCCTCTTCAAATCCGACCCACCCTCTCCCTCTCTCTCCTCTCCATCATTGAGAACAGGGCCAAGGAAGTCGCCAACTCCACGTCGACGCCACGATCGCCAGAGATGATCGCACCTGCTCCTCCGACCACGCACAACAGCGCTGTTGGCTAGCTTTTTGGCCAAGCTACCAAGGTTCACACACCAGAAGAAAGTATGAGACTTCGCTCCTCTAGTTCACAAAAGGTCGGATCGCTCCAGCGGATCGCTCCAGTGGATCGCCCCATCGGATCGCCTCTTCGGATCGCGACTCGATCCCTCTTTTGTTATCACGATCCGATCCTCGATGACGCAGAGAAGCTCCTGACCAGGTCGCCCACGATCCGAGATATATGGATCACGCGACACCTGTCACCAACCGTCATATTGACCAATTCTTCCTCAAGCTACAATACGATCCGATATTCTTGGGATCTGTGCCACGTGTGACCGCAATCCGATTTACAAAATCAGCTATAAATAGCCCAGAGTTTGGCATTTTTGAGGATCTTTTGGTAGTTTGGAGGATTGATTCTACCATTACTGTCGTACCATTATTCCTTACCAGTTTTACTTCGGGATTACTGAAAGAAATCGTAATTATAAGGGTGAGATTGAGAGAAATCATTGGTTGTACTATCATTCCAAGAATAATCAATAACGTATAAAGTGGATGTAGGCTCGTTAATGCTGAACCACTATAAACTGTGTGTGTTCTCTACTTTTTCCTCATTTTTAGTTATAATTCTCCACGATTCAGAACAACTTGGGTGTTAGAGCCAAATTTTGATCTACCATTTTGGTGCTTTCACTGAGAATGGGTTTCCCAGCATATTGGATTGTTGCTCCATTGTTTGGTAATTCAAGTCCGAACGAAACAGTCCCGAAACTTCACTGTTCAGATTTCTGAAGATTCCAGCGGCGTCTGATATCATGGCTGGAAAGAAGTCTAAGGAAGTACGAGCTTCGCACGCAAATGAAGCAGTTGAAGAAAGTATACATGAGCAAGTTGAGGAAGGCCTCGCGGATCGCGGAGACGTGGGCACGATCCGACCCGAACGTGGCGTCATGAGCCAGCCTGAAGAGGGCGCCACGATTCGAAACGTCGAGGGTGACACGATCCGACCTACAGAAGGAGTCGTCACCCGATCCCGAGACAATGCCGCGAACTCTCCTCGTAATGCTACCGTGATCCGACCCCAGGGGGGCGCTACGAGCCACCGACACAGGTCCACTGCGATCCGAATTGATGACCAGACTACAACACGACCTGGAAAGGAGGTTATGGCTTACTCTTCCCTTCCCGGTACCTCTATTCGGCCTGGCTCAAATTCTCTGCGCATAAGAGAAAATGTTGATGATCAATATGACCCTCTGCTCCAGTCATTGAAGGAAATCTCTCTCGCTTCTCTGAAATGTGGGATATGCTGTTTAATGAATTAGCTACTCAAAGGCAGGAAAGCTCTGTGCTACGACAGAACCTGATTGCTATGGATAGAAGGCTCGATGATCTCGCAAGGCAAAGAACACCCTCAGTTCATCCGCTTACCCCTGAGTACTCTTCTTCATTAGAGGAATCGCCAAGACCCCCGCGACGACCGTATGAGAGGGCTGAAAACATAGAGAAACTCCGATTTGGAACCCTGCCATCACGAGAGGAAGAGTCATTTGGTGTAGGACCCTCAAACCGCAACTTGAATAATCGTTCCGCAACTCCTAGAGCTCGAGCTATGGACAATCCTGTTGAGAACAGACCACATCATCCCCTTCGTCGTACAAATACTCATGGTAACAGGGGGCAACGAAGCCCAATTCGAGCTCCAGATTTCGTGGCTGTTCCGAGAAGAGAGACCGAAGAATTCCACCGAGCAATAAGCGCTGATCCCCAGCCTCCGATGACCAGTGCAAATGTTGCAGCTATGGTCCATCAAATCCTGGAAAATAGCCTTGGACAATGGAATGAAGATTGGGGGATTGACCGTAGTCACACTCCTTTTACTGATGACATTCTAGATGTAACATTCCCGAGGCGCTTCAACATGCCTCAGATGAACCGATACGCGGGTAGATATGATCCAATCCAACATCTAATGAGATATTCTTGGTCAATGACCGCCGCCGCAGCCTCTGACGCTGTAAAGTGCAAAGCATTCCCTATATTCCTGGAAGATGTAGCGTTATTATGGTTCACTCGCTTACCAGCAAGATCAATTTCCAGTTTCAGGGAGTTGAGTGAAAAGTTCGTGGAACAGTTCCGCATTTATGCACAGAGGACAAAGAGTGTGATTGATCTGTTCCTTGTCAAACAACGACCAGGCAAGAGCTTGAGGGTATATCTGGATCGTTTCAATCTAGCCGCCACTAAAGTTAAGGATCCCTATGAGCCTACTGTTGTGGCAGCCCTGATCGATGGGGTAGATAAAGATACTGAATTTGGGAGATACCTGGCCGGTAAGCCACCTCATACTAGAGAGTTGTTCTACGAGAAAGCTAATATACGCTTACGTCAGGAGGAGGTATATGCTAACCGGAAGATGAAAATGGAAAATAAGGAGGAGATCCAAAGTAATGTGGCCATCAAGCAAACTAGAGACAACTCAGGGAAAGTTGAAGTTAATGTTGGAAACCGAAACCAGGACGACGGCCACCAGTCAAGAAACAATGACAATAACAGTAACGGCAATAATCAGAAAAGAAATCGGAGGAACGACTCCCGGAGAAGGACCCGTCCCAGGTCTTTCGAAAATTATACACTACTAAATGATACTTTGGAGAATATCTTCGTAGACTCATACAACGTTCTCCAACATAAAAGGCCTCCTCCAAGAGATTCGACGGAGAAAGAACGTGAGACGGGGAAGTTTTGTCTCTTCCATCAGATTCACGGCCACTCTACAAATGAATGCCGTCATCTGAGAGATGTAGTTGAGAGGCTGCTTCGAGAAGTGAAATTGGATGAGTACAGGGTGACTCCTAGAGACAGGGGGCAAGCTATTCAGACCCCGAATCAAAACTAGAATCAACCTACTACTAGGCCAAATGTCCAACAAAAAGGGAAGGATCTTGTTATCAATACCATAATCGGGGGGCTTCACCTAGCCGGGCATAGCTTCAAGGCGATGGATCAGTACATAAAGGAAGCAAAGCAGCATCTTGAGGTAGGAGAGTGTAACAACCGTGAGGACAATGTCCCGGTAAAACAGCAAAAGTTGATGTCAGATGACGTCATTTTCCGCAATCGAGAGAGTATTGGGGTCCACGCTCCTACCAAAGATCTATTTGTAATCACAATTCCTATTGGCCCGGCCACTGTTCATAAAGTTTTAGTGGATAACGGGAGTTCAGTCAACATTCTATTCGAAAATACATTTGATCAAATGAACCTTGAATTGAAAGATTTAAAGCCGTGTGAAGGATGGATCCGTGGATTTAACGGAGCTTCAACTGCTCCAATGGGATATGTAGAGCTGGCAGTAACACTTGGGGAAGGATAATGCCAGAGGGTGAGAATTCTTCCCTTCGTGGTTTTGGGTATTGAATTGCCTTATAATGCCTTCTTGGGCCGACCGGCCCTAGCAAAGTTTAGAGCTTGTATAGCCCCCTTGTGCTTATTATTGAAGTTTCCTACGGAAGCTGGTTTTGGTATTGTCAGAGGAGATCAGGTTGCCGCACGAGCATGTAACATCGCAGAGCTAAAACTACTCCGTAAAGGAAGAGATATAGAAACTAAAGACGCTTCGTTCCCCACAAGAGAGGAGGCGTCACAGCAATTAAAGAAAATGACCATGGGTGAGTCGCCCAGAGAACTGCACGAGGATATAGATCCCAGAGAGGACGAAGAAACTGGGGGCAGAATGGCAGCACCCAATGAAACGACTATGGATGTACCGATCAATGATAGTGACCCAGAGAAGGTCCTGAAGATTGGGTCCCAGTTGGATCCGGTTCGAGCTAAAGAACTAATGGATTTCCTGAAAGATAACTTGGATGTATTTGCTTGGACCCACGCAGACATGTGTGGGATATCTCCATCAATCATGAGTCACTCATTAAGCATTAACCCAAAGCATCCCCATGTAAAACAAAAAAGGTGAATGCTGGGCTATGAGAGGTCCGCGGCCTTGAAAGAAGAAGTTGAAAAGTTACGAAGTAACGAATTCATCAGAGACTCAACCTACCTGGATTGGATTTTAAATCCAGTTTTGGTAAAGAAAGCCAATGGAAAGTGGCGTACATGTATTGATTTTTCGGATTTGAATAAAGCCTGCCCAAAAGATAGCTTTCCGTTACCCAGGATTGATCAATTGGTAGATTCAACGGCGGGTCATGAGCTTCTCTCTTTCATGGACGCTTATTCAGGATATAACCAGATCCCTACGCATGTTCCAGATCAATAACACACTAGCTTCATTACAGATCTGGGATTATACTGCTACGTGGTAATGCCTTTTGGTTTGAAGAACACAGGTGCTGCATATCAGCGGTTAGTGAACAGAACGTTGTATAACCAAATTGGGTAAACAATGGAGGTATACATTGACGACATGTTGGTTAAGTCCAGACAATCACGCTACAGACTTAGCAGAGATGTTCGGTATCCTTCGAAAGTATGGGATGAAACTCAACCCAACGAAATGCTCATTTGGGGTTCCCTCCGGGAAATTCTTGGGATACATTTTCAGCTCGCGCGGGATTGAGATTAATCCAGACCAGATTGCGGCAATCAGAAGCATTCAGGAGCCTAGGCAAATCAAAGATGTGCAAAGCCTTGCAGGTAAGGTAGCAGCATTAAGCAGATTCATCTCTAGAGCGACAGACAATTGCATTCCATTCTTTGAATTGATAAAGCGAGGAAAACGCAATTTTAAATGGACTCCTGATTACATAGAAGCATTTAAAAACCTGTTGAATAATCTGGAGAGGCCTCCGATACTGTCTAAGCCAGTGGACCACGAGGATTTATTCGTGTACTTAGCAGTGTCGTCCCACGCGATCAGCTCAACATTAGTGAGAGAGGAAGACAAGGTTCAAAGGCCAGTGTACTACGTGAGTAAGAAATTGGCGGTAGCTGAGCGTAATTATCCGAGGATAGAAAAGCTGGCGTACAGTTTATTGATTGCATCTAGGAAGCTTCGACATTATTTCCAAGCTCATCCTATAACCGTGTACACTGATCATCCGCTCAAGCAAGTTCTACAAAGACCAGAGGCTTCTGGAAGACTGCTCAAATGGAACATTGAATTGAGTAAATTTAATCTGAATTTTCAACCACGATGATCAATACGGGGGCAAGTGCTGGCAGATTTCATTGCAGAATTTACGGTCCCGGAGGACGACATGGAGAATAAAGAGGCTGACCCACCGAAACTACTTCTCGATCCTAGTGCATGGAAATTGTATACATATGGTGCTAGGAATGATAAACGATCCGGTGCTGGAGTGGTGCTTGAAACCCTTGAGAAACGACTGATATCCTATGCTATCCGGTTGGAATTTCATGCCACTAACAACGACTCCGAATATGAAGCCCTGATAGCTGGGCTGAAGATCGCAAGGGGATTAGAGATCGTGAAGATGGATATATTTTATGATTCCAAGTTGATTGTAAATCAGGTTACTGGAAGTTCCGAGCTATGAACCCAAGATTGATTTCGTATTTGGAGAAAGTGAACGAGTTGCTAACTGGCTTTAACCACTACAGTTTATCTCACATCCCGCGGTCAGAGAACCAACAGGCGGATAAGTTAGCGAAGATGGTTAGTTCCAACGATCCTGAAGAAGCCGGGCTAGCCCCGGTTGAAGTACTTCAGTTCCCTAGCATAAGTCAGATGGAAATTGATCCGATACTAGAGACTGAGACAGAAAGGGAGTCATGGATGACCCCCTTAAAGAATTTCTTGATGAATGGAACGCTTTCGACCAAGAAGAGTCAGAGGCGTAAAATAATCCGTAAAGCTTCCCGATACGTTCTGCAAGGCGGAGTGTAACACCCCACGTCCATTAAGGTCACTCACAAAGGGAATGCATTAACTTCCATGGAGGTTTTAAGTGAATATAGAACAGTAAAATTACAACAAGACAGATATAAAATAGTACTTGGAAATTCAAAAACTTTATTTCATTGTAGCAGAAGTCAAAACATGTTTGATTACGTCATAACACCATATTCAATGTCAAGTACAATATCTATCTTGATAAAACAAGTACATAATCCCATTACATGAATAGCCATTAAAAAGAAAGATAACAAGCTGGCTTTACTTCAGCAGTCCAAGCTTTCCAGAAGATAAGCGATCCAACTAGACTCCACTAGAACTTGGCCCAACCTGCGGACCTGAAGGGAGAAAAAGGATGGAAAAGAGGGGGTCAGACATAAAGTCTGGTGAATATGATAATTCTACAATACTATTACCAAAATAACTGGACTAAGGCATAAGCTGGAAAACAAGAAAATGTCTATGAAGAGCAGATTAAGGACATAGACAATCGCTAAAGGCAACGTTATAGGCGCTCCTAAATACTAAAGGATAAACACTATACTGCACCACACTAGTCACCCTAAAGATTCATCCCACTTAGCTTCACTTAGAAACTTTCCCAATGGCTTTACGTACCCCTAGCTGACTACATAGGTGCCGCCTGCCCCTATCTCCACTAGGTGTACCCTACTTCCCATTATTCGATCGGCTCCCTAACTCGTAGATACCCGTGCTGGCCCCACAGTGGGGTGTATCACTCCCCTAAAGTGGCAACCTGATACAACGGACATGCACGACTTATACCTACACGATGCAACAACGTCTTACCTACCAGCCCGGGTCCACACACGCATATGAAACCCGTTGGACTTGCGTTGCCACCGCTCCCTGTTTTGGCCTCTTATAGTCAAACCCAGAATGCGTGTCCCGTCCTCGACTTGGGTCGAGCCCACAAAGATACGTTTTGGGATACTGGTTGAAATGGGCCCCCACTATTTACCACAAGCATTCCACCTAAGCTTGTCCCCATTAGTCCATCCCACTTAACCCACTTAGTCATGTTCATTTACATGTGTGTTTGGTTAAGTCTAATCGTATTTCAAATGCCTCTAAAGGCAACCACCAGATTCCTCATGCCACCCAAGGCACCTACTTAACCCCCATGTCCCACCTTACATGATTATCTGGTTAAGTATTTCTTAGTTCATTAAGGTCATAACCTCATAAAGATCTCTCACATTAGACTGGCATTTATGGCAGCTGGATTTGCCGGGCGGGTCCGGGCAGTCTTACACCATAAAAGAGTCTAACCTCGTGTCTTTACAACTGTTATGCTTTAGTTTGCCCTAGGACCTCTCACATTGGGCCTACATTTGTGACTACTGGATTTGCCGGGCGGGTCCGGGCAGGTTTACATCACAAACGGGTCCAACCTCGTGTCCTAAGCGTTGATTATTAATAATAATCCACTTTCCCCCAATTTTAATAATTCCCTACTTGAATTATTAATTACTTCCAATTTTTAACAATGTCCATAATTGACTCAATTATGGACATTCATTCATGGTATGCAACATCTTACAAGATTGCACCCAATTTATTAATTCCTAATATTACCCCTACCCCACGTTTGAACGTTTATTCGCAAAATATATGTTAGACTCGAATAGCCTAACTCATAGCATAAAAGAGATTATCATAATAACAACATGTATATGTGACCAAATGAATCAAAATAAGGGGTGAAACTTGCATATGTCCAACTTGCATAGATTATACATGTCATGGATCTAAAGGTGTCAACTTGTTCAAAATTCACCTAATATGATCTCAATCAATTTTCATAAACTTACATATGAACATGTGTGAATCAACATCATCTATTTTTTTAACAACTTGGTTTTATATGGGTACACCTAACTCAATAGGCAAATTCCCATAATCAAGTTTTATTTAATTATAGTTTCAAGTTTATGGGTACACCTAACCTAATAGGCAAATTCCCATAAACAAGATCCATTTAAATTAAGAAAAAAAAACATAACTTTAAGCATGATCCAACAACATCATGATTTTTCAACATAATATAGCATGATATATAACATGGCATAGTATGATAGTATAACATAGCTTGACATGATTCTCAACATAGCACGACATAGCATAAGAGAATTTACAACATAGCATGACATAGCATATATAATTTACATCATACGACAGCATAATAACATAATAAGAGATCCACAATATATAGAATTTACAATTACAAATCACATCACTTTCTTGTGATCCATTCATAACTGAGTCAAATTAGTTTGTAATAGTCTTGTGAGAATCATCATACTCACCAACAAAAGAAAAGAATTAGAGAAAGAGAGATCTTTTGATTTGATTTGTGTAGATTTAGTTGTAGATGATTAGGCTTCCTCTTCTTAGTTTGTGACGGCTATGCTGAACTCCATGGAAGCAGCATGACGGTAGCTTCTCTAATTTTACAAGTGATTTAGGTCTAGGGTCTACCCACTTATTTATAGATTTTAGAATTCATTTAGGCCATTAGATTTAACCTAGAAATAACCGCAGCCGTTCAGACAAGATGGGGTTTATCTTGTTGACTCAGCAATGAGTCAGAAGTGACTCAGCAAACACTCAGCATATTAATAAACTTCTATTCATGTCATAAATATATATATATATTTTCTACAATGTACATATTAGATACATCCCCCTTTACTTATTATTGTTTTTATATACATATTAGATACATCCCCTCTCTCACACACTTATTAATATTTTTATATTCATATTAGATACATCCCCTCTCTTACACACTTATTAATATTTTTATATTCATATTAGATACATCCCCTCTCTTACACACTTATTAATATTTTAGCAACTTTAGTGTTAATAGAAAATTCGGGGTGTTACATTCTCCCCTCCTTTTAGGATTTCGTCCCCGAAATCTTCAATTCTGGAAGAATGTATATCCTACCATCCAAACGTCCATCTACTCATCCATCATACACAGGCATCCATTGTCCTTAAAAGACTTCTAAAGCTTTATGATCATATGCAAGTGTGTGTACATGTCCTTACCTAATGAGAAATCAGGCGGTCTACTGATTCAGTTGACCTCCTTAATGCAAATTATGTAAGTGTCATGAATCCATTATGTATGCAAAAGATCCTAATTGCTTACATACTACTTCTATATGCGTGCACACCCATTCAACCGAATGCAGCATCCATATGATGGTACAACCATTATACATCCATTATACTAAATACATCCATATATATGCAATATGCAATATGAAGTGACTGAGCCGATCTAGTGCCTAAAGTGTGTGTATATATGCATCCACGAGCAACCACTAGCAAACACTTGCATCCATTTTGCATCCATCATACATAACATGTCTCAAACACATGTTTCAACCATAGGATTATCCTAACTAAAGGTCAAAGATACTAATGAGAGGACATACTAAAGATAAGATAAGATAAGCTAAGCGATAAAGGAGAAATTAAAAGACATACCCTCCAAAAGAAAAGGGTACAACGAATGCATCTTCTCTTCTGACTCCCAAGTTGCGTTGCTCTCATCATTTCCCCATTGCACTTTAACCAGTCTGACCTCTCGATTCCTCAACTTTTTGATCTCCGACCCAAGAATGCATGTAGGAGCTCGTCTAATTGTTGCATCACGCTCTATTTCCACCTCTTTAAGCAAGCTCGGCTCTACCACCTCCGCGGTCTTGTGCAAACACTTCCTCAAATGTGATACATGGAATACGTCGTGTACTCCACTAAGTTTCTCAGGCAACTCCACCCTATATGCCATCTTCCCAATCCTGTTTTTCACAGGAAACGGCCCTACAAACCTTGGTGCTAATTTCCCCACGGACCCAAAGCGAACAACATTCTGTAACGGAGATACTTTGATAAAAACCATGTCCCCAATGTCAAACTCAAGATCTGTCCTCCTCTTATCAGCATACGATTTTTGCCTATCTTGTGCTGCTTTCATCCTCCTTCGAATCAACTCAATCTTCTCTGAGGTTTCCCTAACCATATCGGGCCCAAGTAGGATTTTATCGGTAGATTCCCACCAACATGTAGGCGAACGGCAAGGCCTTCCATAAAGAGCTTCAAAAGGTGCCATGCCAATACTAGACTGAAAGCTATTATTATATGCGAATTCTACTAACGGAAGGTGCTCTTCCCATGTACCCCCAAAGTCTAGGATACAAAGCCTTAAAAGAACCTCTAGAATGCGATTCACCCTCTCGGTCTGGCCGTCTGTCTGAGGATGATATGCGGTGCTCAAACATAGCTAAGTCCCTACCACCTCTTGTAAACTCTTCCAAAATTCGCTAGTAAAGATGGGGTCACGGTCGCTTACCATACTAGAAGGAATACCATGCAAATGAACTATCTCCTTAATGTATACAGAAGCCAACCACGGAGCAGTCCTCTTACTTTTCACGGGAATAAAATGGGCGCTTTTAGTAAGTCTATCTACTATAACCCAAATCCCCGTGTTACCCTTCCTTGATCTTGGTAATCCATCCACAAAATCCATTGAGATGCTTTCCCATTTCCATAGTGGAACTTCTAATGGGTGAAGCAACCCACCGGGTTTCTTTTGTTCTGCTTTAACTCGTTGGCACACCAAGCATCTAGCGACGTACTCGGCCACATCCTTTTTCATACCGGCCCAAAAGAAAACCCGCTTCATATCTTTGTACATCTTATCCCCGCCGGGATGAATGGTCATTTTTGAGCGATGAGCATCCTCAAGAATGGCCTTCCTTAAGTCTTCGTCTTGTGGTACACGAAGTCTATTATCCCTTCGTAACCAACCCTTATCGTCTAGGGTATACCTACGAAGATGGCTTGACGACTCCCCCCCTTTGAGCTTTTCTACTATCTCAACCAACCGTGGGTCGTCTCGTTGTGCCTCACCAACCCGTCCTAGAAGTGTAGGTCTAACCTCCAAGGATGCTAACAGACCGGGTACTAAGTCAACGGAGGGTCTAAAGTCAAACATAGAGATGAATTCTAAGCTTTGTCGTTCAACAAACAACGGACTCAAGGACAACCTTTTCCTACTTAAGGCGTCTGCCACCACGTTACCCTTGCCCGGGGTATATGCTATTTCAAAATCGTAGGAGGCTAAGAATTCCATCCACCGTTGCTGCCTTAAATTCAAATCCTTCTGAGAGAATAAGTATTTTAATGATTTGTGGTCAGTGAACAGTTCGAATTTCTCACCAAGAAGATAGTGACGCCAAGACTTAAGTGCGAAAATAATTGCGGCTAGCTCTAAGTCATGCGTGGGGTAATTCTTTTCATGAACCCTCAACTGCCTTCCACCATAGGCTATTACTCTTCCCTCTTGCATGAGGACCGCGCCAAGTCCCGTCCCACAAGCATCAGTATAGATGGTAAACGGTTTATTCCCGTCTGGCAGCACTAAGACTGGGGCTGAAGTTAAGGCTCTCTTTAAACGTTGGAACGCATTATCGCAATCTTTGTCCCACGTAAAAACCAGGTTCTTCTTCGTTAACCGTGTTAATGGAGCTGATATTTTTGCGAAGTCTTTGATAAACTTCCTATAATAGCCAGCCAACCCCAAGAAACTTCTTACTTCGGTTGCATTTTTAGGGACCTTCCAATCTTGGATGGCCACCACCTTTGCGGGATCCACTGCTATCCCTTCTTTGGAAACCACGTGCCCTAAGAACCGTACTTCCTTCCTCCAGAAGTGACACTTAGAAAATTTTGCCTTAAGGTTATGCGCTGGAAGGGTTTCCAACACTTCCCTAAGATGTAGGGAGTGCTCTTCTTTATTATTAGAAAAGACTAAGATGTCATCCACAAAGACTACCACGAATTTGTTAAGGTATTCCCTAAATACCCTACTCATCAAATCAACAAAATATGCAGGGGCGTTTGTCAAACCAAAGGGCATCACTAGCCATTCATAGAATCCGTCAGGAGTCCTAAAAGCGGTCTTATCTATACTATCCTCAGCCACTCTCAGTTGATGAAAGCCAGTGGCTAAGTCCAACTGCGAAAACACTGAGGCGCCAACTAACTGATCAAAGAGATCGTCAATCCTCGGCAGTGGGTGTCTGTTCTTTTTAGTAAGCTTGTTTAGTTCTCTATAGTCCATACAAAGTCTAAGAGACCCATTCGCCTTTGTGGCAAAAACTAGTGGAGCACCCCACTCCGATATACTACGTCTTATGAACCCCTTCTCAAGCAACTCCTTTACTTGCTTATTGAGTTCCCTCCTTTCACGAGGAGCCATGTGGCGCACTGGCAGAGATAAGGGTTTCGCATTATCTACAAGGTATATTCAAAAGTCTATCTCTCGTTTTGGAGGTAAGCCCTTCACCTCCTCAAACACATCCGGATATTCCCGGACCACTTCTACCGATCGCAGGTTCTCTACAGACGCGTCAAGCGATTCAAGATAACTTAGCATAACGGAATTTATGGGATTACAAAAGATGTCGAGAGCATTACCAAGGCGAGTCACAAGCCTAACTACTCTCCTTTCACAACCAAGAATGGCCCTATTTCTAGACAACCAATCCATTCCTAAAATTGGCCCATAGCCCGTGAAGCCCAATACATAAGCATCACATCTAAATTCAACGCTAATTATAGAGATTTTCAAATCCAAACATATCATGGTCAAATGAGCCGAACCCCCAATTGGATTTGAAATGACCAGGGGATCCTCTACTAAACTGGTGTTCAAGTGCAGTTATTCAACTAATGATGCAGAGATAAACGAATAAGATGCGCCAGAATCGAATAAGGCACGGACAGGATGATCAAACAGAAAAACTAAGCTTTCAACAGAAATTGTTCTACCTCTTTCTTGCAGCGGTGGGGCCGCAATAGCCTGAACTTGCCCCCTTGCCTGCCCTGGTGCCATAAGAGCCTGCACCTGTCCTCCCGAGGTAGACCCTGCCCTCTGCCCCTTCTTTGGACAGTCCTTCACTAAATGTCCCACATCTCCACAATGAAAACAACCAGTCTTCTTTTTCTTTCTACAATCTTTGCTGAGATGGCCAGCCGTCCCAAAATTGAAGCATTTCTTCTTCCCTTTGCCATTATTGTTTTTACCACCCTTCTTATTTTGCTGTTGGGGTTTCTTCTGATCCCCTTTCTTTTCAACTGCCTTATCCTCATGCATAAGTGCCATTTCTACTAGCTTTTCAAAGGTGGCTCCCATAGGGATGTGGGTCATAGCCAACCCTTGCAACGGTTCATTCAAGCCTCTAACGAACCTCAAAGCTTTCTTCTCTGGCGTGTTCACCAACTCCAAGCCAAACCTTGCTAACTGATTAAATTTATTGACATATTCCTTTACTGATGAGCTCCCTTGCTTTAGTGCCAGGAATTTTTCCATATTTAAGTTCTCCTCTGCCCTTGAAAGAAACTTTGCCTCAAACCTTCGTCTGAAATCCGCACATGAATCAACTGGACGTTCCCCGTTAGTGACCTCCCACCAAAACGAGGCCTCTCCCTTCATTAACCAAGCAGCTAAACGGACTTTCCTCCCATCTTCCACTTCAAAGATATCCAACAATTCCTCAGTCTCCTTAAGCCAATCTCTGGCCTCCACAAACGTCTCAGTCCCTTGAAATTTTTTTCCTCCCATAGCCTTGAATTCCTTGCACGTCTTTGCAAAAGGGTCAACACGAGGAGGAGGAGGAGGAGGAATGGGTGCGACTAGGGATGGAGGAGTATCCGCTGGGCCTGCAGTGGTGGCCCTAGCCTCCAAGTATCTCCTAAACCACCCTGGAATCGTCACACCTTCTGGGAGATTAAGATCTTCACCCATGCTGAAACGAAAAAGGAAAGATTCAAAATGGAGAATTCGAAAGATAAAGATAAGGATGTGGCTATTTGGGATTATGTTTTTCATAAAAACTCTCTTTAAACAACATGTTTTTTTTTTTTGAAAGCACTTCTTCCAAAAATACTTTAGAAAAAAAAAATATTTTTCTAAAATTTTTTTTTTATCTGTTCTGGTAACCTTATGCTCTGATACCACGTGTAACACCCCACGTCCAATAATTTCACTCACAAAGGGAATGCATTAACTTCCATGGAGGTTTTAAGTGAATATAGAACAGTAAAATTACAACAAGACAGATATAAAATAGTACTTGGAAATTCAAAAACTTTATTTCATTGTAGCAGAAGTCAAAACATGTTTGATTACATCATAACACCATATTCAATGTCAAGTACAATATCTATCTTGATAAAACAAGTACATAATCCCATTACATGAATAGCCATTAAAAAGAAAGATAACAAGCTGGACTTTACTTCAGCAGTCCAAGCTTTCCAGAAGATAAGCGATCCAACTAGACTCCACTAGAACTTGGCCCAACCTGCGGACCTGAAGGGAGAAAAAGGATGGAAAAGAGTGGGTCAGACATAAAGTCTGGTGAATATGATAATTCTACAATACTATTACCAAAATAACTGGACTAAGGCATAAGCTGGAAAACAAGAAAATGTCTATGAAGAGCAGATTAAGGACATAGACAATCGCTAAAGGCAACGTTATAGGCGCTCCTAAATACTAAAGGATAAACACTATACTGCACCACACCAGTCACCCTAAAGATTCACCCCACTTAGCTTCACTTAGAAACTTTCCCAATGGCTTTACGTACCCCTAGCTGACTACATAGGTGCCGCCTGCCCCTATCTCCACTAGGTGTACCCTACTTCCCATTATTCGATCGGCTCCCTAACTCGAAGATACCCGTGCTGGCCCCACAGTGGGGTGTATCACTCCCCTAAAGTGGCAACCTGATACAACGGACATGCACGGCTTATACCTACACGATGCAACAACGTGTAACAACCCGTATTTTCAATAAACTGTTATAATATAAATCGAGGAAGAATTTCATTCAAAAATCTGAATCAAGGGAAACGGGCTATGCCATTGCGTTCGTCTCGGAAAAATACGCGAAATAGAGTCCGAGTTTTCGAAAATCGGAGTCCGTATGACCCGGTTAAGGCCCACGGAAGTTTTCAGAAATTTCTATGTTAAAAACAGATTTAAATTTCAAATTAAAAAACAGGGATTATGGCTAATTGGTGTCAGGCGGGAATATTCCCGCCAGGACCCCCATGTCGACAGGCATGTCGACAGGGGTCCAGGGGTGTCGACTGCCCTGTCGACAGCCCTGTCGACACGGGGTGGTCAGGCAGTTTTGCCTGACGCACCATTTTGATTTGGGCTTGGTCTTGTGGCTTGGTTCTAGAGAATTCCTAAATCTGACGGGCCTAAACTAACCTAGGGTTAATCCTAGGGCTAAAAACACTCTAATCTTCTATAAATAAGCCCCTAATCCTACCCTAAAGCCTCATTATTCAATCTAGCAACCAAACTATGTCAAATTGAAATCTCAAATGGCCTCCACCTAAGAACCCTAGCCTCCACCCTCTTCAAAAATTATTTCTATTAAGATTTTGATGTTCATACAAGCTTTTCTAAGTTGTATGAATGATCATTAGCTTGCATTAATCATCAAGTTGCAAGCTTTATTTGTTAAGCTAGAGTTTTTGGGATTTTTGTTAATTGGAGCTTTGTTTTGGGGCTTTATTTGCTTGCATAAAGGGCTTTTCAATCTTTATTAGTGGATTTGTGTCTTCATAATATTTGTAAGCCCTCTTACCTTCATTTTAGAAACTCTAAAGTTAATATGTGATGAAAGTTGGGATTTTTGTATGGTTAATGAGTTATGCATGCTTACGCGAATTCACTATGCTATGTTATGCATGTTTAATAAGTTATGCATGCTTATGCGAGTTCACTATGCTATGTTGTGCATGTTTAATGAGTTATGCATGCTTATGTGAGTTCACTATACTATGTTGTGCATGTTTAGTAAGTTATGCATGCTTATGCGAGTTAACTATGCTATGTTATGCATGTTTAATAAGTTATGCATGCTTATGCGAGTTCACTATGTTATGTTACACATGTTTGATAAGTTATGCATGTTCACTATGCCATGATTTGCAAGTTTAACAAGTTATGCATGTTTATGCAAGTTCACTATGCCATGATTTGCAAGTTTAACAAGTTATGCATGTTTATGCAAGTTCGCTATGCCATGATTTGCAAGTTTAACAAGTTATGCAAGTTCACCATGCTAAGTTATATAAGTCCAACATGTTATGCATGCTTATTATGATATGTAAGATTCATCATGTATGTTGTGCCAAGTTCCCTCTTTCTATCCTTTATGCGTTATGACGAATATGTAAGCGATAGAATGACGTTGGGGGGTTTTTGGGTAAAACTTAAAATACATGAGAATATAAGATTGGGAATTTACCTATTAAGTTAGGTATACCCCTTGGGAATTTACCTATTAAGTTAGGTCTACCCAAGTTAAACTTGTAATTATGTTTGCAAATAAAGTGGACATGACACTTAGAAAACATGTGTGGCCAACTCGAGGTTGGGTTGAGTTTGTAGCGTAAACCTTCCCGGAACCGACCGGCTTAACTAGTTGCTACAAACAATAGGACCCAATGTGAGAAGTTGGTCATGTGTACCTGGGACCCGAGGTTAGACCAAGTTGTGGTGTAAAGCTACCCGGACCCGCCCGGCTTAACTAGTAACCGCAACAAAGTCTAATGTGAGAGGTTAAGGTACAACTAAATTAATGCCTCACAATTAGGGTTAAGTCATGGCCCACTAATACTTAACCAATTTTGGGGATACGAGGGATTAAATGGGGTTAAGTGGTGAACTGTTGGTTACACTTAGCTAATATAATCCAGGATTAGTGAGGGGTTAAACCACACTTAACCCTCTTAGAAAACCCTAGCAACGTGGTCTGTTCCAGCAGTAATCCCAGTTTGGTATCATTAACAACCCTTGGGGCTAGGCTAGGGCGGGGCACGATTACTGGACTGATGTAAGCGACCAAAGCGACGGCTGAGTGGTACAGCGGTGCGGGTCCAAGCGGGCTACGGACGTGCACGTAGTTCGGTGTTGGACAAACTCGAGGCACGGGTACCAGTAGTTTTAGACTGTGCATTATTGCTTAGGTGTCTGGGGTTGACACCCGAGGGCTTGATACATCCGAAGGTGGACCCAGCACAGTCTGACTACAACCATATGTGGGCCGTATGGACACCAACACTTGACGTGTTAGGTTTATAGGGAGCCGATCGATTAGACCGTTGGGCTGGACCTTGTATCAAGGTCACCTCCTGCTATTGGGCCAAAGTTTTGGGCTGAGGGATCATTACCTGTTATGATAGTTTGCTAGTACACTGTGGTGCAAAGCTTAATCTCCCTTATGTGATGACACCTTTTTCTATTGACAGTATGTTCATCTCAGTTTCCATCATGATGTTAGCATTATTAGTTTATAGACTGATCGTAGTAGGGCTTACCAGTCTTTTTGACTGACCTGTTTTCTTTCGCTTCTTTTCTTCCGTTTCCCCCCCCACCCCCCAGGTTCTCAGGGAGGGAACAGTGGTGCTTAGCTTGGATCGCTTGCTTGTTCGCTGGATAGCTCATGTATGTCTGGATATTGAGCTCGCTATGGCTTATCACTTTTATTTTTGGGGATAGCACTATGTATTTCAGTATTTCTGTTTATGTTGTACTAGACATATTTATTTTGGCAGATGACTTTATGATGTACTAGACTTGTTTTGAGATGGTTTGAGATATTCCGTTGTTTTATTCTCACTTACTCTGTTTTACATATATATTTATGTTCCTGTTCTGCCTTGATATATCATTATGCATGCTTACCCAGTTCTAACGCCCCCCAGAAGCTAGTGCCCCCGAAAGAGTGACCCTAGCGGAGATGGGGTGTTACAAATTTGGTATCAGAGCATATGGTTTACAAGAAAGAGCAAAAAGTTTCTAAAAAGACTTTTGAAAAACTATTTTCAAAACAAGTATAAAGTATTTTCCAAAGAAAAGTCTAGTATTTTAAAAAGGGCTATTCCCCAAAAAGCCATTAGCGTTATCCTTCGTTCCCTTGACCTAATCTTATCTTATCCTTCGTTTCAGTATGGCTGAGGATCTTGCCATCCCCGATGGAGTAAATGTGCCACTCTGGTATAGGAGACTTCTAGAGGCTAGGGCGGCAGCCGGCCCCGCAAACCCTACTCCCACTCCCCATCCTGTAGTTGAGAATCCTCTCCCTAATATCCCTCCTCCGGTGGTTCCTGCTCTCCCTCCTCCAGCAGTTAATATTCCTCCTCCCATTGCTAAAGTTCCTCCCCCTCCTGTTGCTGAGGCTCCTCTTCCTCCTCCTCCCCCTCAGCATCCTCAGGTTGAGTTCACGAAGGTTTGTAAAGACTTCAAGGCGATGGGAGGCAAGAATTTCCTAGGCACGGAATCTTTTCTTGAAGCTAGGAATTGGCTGAAAGACACTGAGGACTTTTTTGCTATCTTTGGGATTGATGACGAGAGGAAGATCTTATTGACAGTATGACTTTTGAAGGATGAAGAGGCCTATTGGTGGGAGGTCACCAATGGGACGAGGCCCGTTGAGACTTGGGCCGATTTGAGGGCTAGATTTGTGGCCAAGTTTCTATCTTCTGCTGAGGCGAATTTACAGATGGAGAAGTTAATTGCATTAGAGCAAGGTGATATGTCTGTCAAGGAGTATGTGAACAAGTTTAATCAGCTGGCCCGTTTTGGTTTGGATATGGTAAACACTCCTGAGAAGAAGGCTCTTCGATTTGCTAGAGGATTGAATGAGCCGCTGCAGGGCTTGGCAATGTCACATATTCCGCATGGAGCTACTTTTGAGAGTTTGGTCAATATGGCTCTACTTCAGGGAGATGGAAAGAAAGAGGTCAAGACGAGTGATACTTAAGCAAAGAAGACTGATTCTCAAGGCAAAGGCAATCAAGGTGGTCAAGGCAGCCAGGGGAATCAGGGCAAGAACAAGAAGGGGAACAACAACAACAAAGGCAAGGGAAAGTGCAATTACTGTGGTGTGCCTGGACACTTTGCTAAGGATTGTAGGAAGAAGAAAAGGAAGCTTAGTGGTGGATGTTTTTCCTGTGGTGAGACTGGACACTTCAGCAAGGAGTGCCCGAAGAAGAAAGGACAGGCTGGACCTTCAGGAGGGCAAGTTCATGCTCTCAATACCGCTCCAGTTCCCGACCGAGGTAGTGTTTCTGTCGAGAACCTTGTTTATGTTTCTGATCTTCCAGTTCGTACTTTGTTTGATTCTGGTGCATCACATAGCTTTATTTCATCTGATCTTGTTGATAGCTTGCACCTTAGTACTGGCTTAGTTGACGATCCCGTTTGTGTTTCGAATCCCATTGGGGGTTCTGCTCATCTATCTATGATATTTGAGGATCTGAGGATCTCTATACTCAGCGTAGAGTTCTTGTGTAGTGCATATGTTCTTGGTTTCAGGGGATACGGATTGATATTGGGCATGGATTGGCTGTCCTGATATGGAGCCATTCTGGATTGTGAGCATAGGGTTGTGAGGCTTGTGACTCGCCTTGGCAACACCTTAGAGATTTCATGCAATCCGAAGAATCCCGTCATGTTGTGCTATCTTGAATCTCTCGACTCGTCAGAGGAAGCCCTTCAGTCTGTAAGGGTGGTCCGAGATTATCCAGATGTTTTTGAAGAAGTTAAGGGGTTGCCCCCGAGACGAGAGATTGATTTTCGCATTTATCTGGTGGATAATGCTAAGCCTGTTTCTTTGCCCGTTCGGCACATGGCTCCGCGTGAGAGACGGGAGCTGAGCAAGCAAGTGAAAGAATTGCTTGAGAAGAACTTCATCAGAAGAAGTATATCCGAATGGGGAGCGCCTGTGGTGTTTTCCACTAAGGCAGATGGTTCTCTTCGACTCTGTGTGGATTATAGAGAATTGAATAAGCTGACTAAGAAGAACAGACACCCGTTACTGAGGATCGATGATCTCTTTGACCAGCTTGTTGGTGCTTCTGTTTTCTCTCAGCTTGATCTTGCTACCGGATTTCATCAGCTCAGAGTGGCTGAAGATAGTATAGACAAGACTGCATTCAGAACTCCAGATGGATTCTTTGAATGGCTTGTTATGCCGTTCGGTTTGACGAATGCACCCGCGTATTTTGTGGACTTGATGAGTAGGGTGTTTCGGGAGTTCCTGAACAAGTTTGTCGTCGTCTTTGTGGATGATATTCTGGTTTTCTCCAAGGATGAAGAAGAGCACGCAAGGCATCTTGTAGAGGTGATGGATACGCTTAGGGCGCATCAGTTAAAGGCCAAGTTCTCCAAGTGCCACTTTTGGAGAAGAGAAGTCAGATTCCTTGGGCATATCGTATCCAAGCAAGGCTTAGCAGTGGATCCCGCTAAGGTGGTTGCAGTTCAGGATTGGAAGACTCCAAGGAATGCAACCGAGGTGAGAAGTTTTCTAGGTGTTGCGGGTTTTTACCGGAAGTTCATCAAGGACTTCGCGAAGATATCCGCTCCTCTTACTAAGTTGACTAAGAAGAACTTAGTTTTTGCTTGGGATATGGATTGTGAGCTGGCTTTTCAGAGACTCAAGAGAGCCCTTACCTCTGCACCCGTTCTAGCTTTACCCGATGGTGGTAAGATATTTACCGTGTACACTGATGCTTGTGGCACGGGATTGGGCGCCGTTCTGATGCAAGAGGGCAGAGTTATATGTTTTGGTGGGAGGCAACTTAAGGTGCATGAGAAGAATTATCCCACTCATGATCTAGAGCTGGCAGCAATTGTATATGCACTCAAGGCTTGGCGTCATTATCTTCTGGGAGAGAGATTTGAGCTGTATACTGATCATAAGTCTTTGAAGTATCTCTTTTCGCAGAAGGATCTGAACTTGAGGCAGCAGAGATGGATGGAATTCTTGGCGTCCTATGATTTTGATATAACCTATACCCCTGGCAAGGGGAATGTTGTAGCGGATGCGTTGAGTAGAAAAAGGTTGACAATAAGTCCTCTATTTGTTGAGATGAAGAATTTAGAGTTCTTAGCAACCTTCGATTTCTCTTTGGCGATGGAGTCGGTGACCGGTTCTTTAGCATCTCTTGAGCTCAGGCCTACCCTTCTGGATCAAGTTGGGGCTTCGCAGGAGGAAGACCCTCAGATAATGGAGGTTATGGAGAAGCTGATTCGAGGGGAGACATCTAGTCACCTTGCTCGATATTCTATAGATGATAAGGGTTGGCTGAGGAGAGACGGAAGGCTTTGTGTTCCGATGGTGGGAGACTTGGTGAGGAAAGTTCTTGAGGAAGCACATCGCTCCAAGATGACTATACATCCGGGTGGAGATAAGATGTATAAGGATATGAAGCGCATTTTCTTCTGGCCTGGAATGAAGAAAGATGTGGCAGAGTTTGTCTCCAGATGTGTTGTTTGTCAGAGAGTAAAAGCCGAGTCGAAGAAGCCCGGTGGGCTATTGCATCCTCTAGAGGTCCTGCTATGGAAGTGGGAGAGTATTTCTATGGACTTTATTGATGGGCTTCTAAGGTCAAGGAAAGGAAATACGAGCATATGGGTCATTGTAGATAGGCTCACGAAGAGTGCTCATTTCATTCCGGTGAAGAGCAAAAGGACCGCATCTGGACTAGCATCAGTATATCTTCGTGAGATAGTACGACTACATGGAGTCCCTTCCAGCATAGTCAGTGACCGAGACCCCATCTTTACTAGTCAATTCTGGAACAGTTTGCAGGAAGCTATGGGCACAAGGTTGAACCTGAGTACAGCTTATCACCCACAAACGGACGGCCAAACAGAAAGGGTGAATAGGGTACTTGAAGACTTTTTGAGGCTTTGCATTCTGGATTTTGGTGGTGCTTGGGAAGACCATCTCCCTCTTGTCGAGTTTGCATATAATAACAGTTATCAGGCAAGCATAGGGATGGCACCATTTAAAGCTTTATATGGGAGGCCGTGCAAGTCACCTACATGTTGGTGGGAGACTACCGATAAGCTTATACTTGGACCTGACATGATTAGAGATACATCCGAGAAGGTCGAGTTGATCAGAAGACGGATGAAAGCGGCCCAAGACCGACAGAAATCCTATGCTGACAAGCGGAGATCCGATTTGGAGTTTGACGTTGGGGACATGGTTTTCGTAAAGGTTTCTCCTTTACGGAATGTGGTCCGATTTGGAGATGTTGGGAAGTTAGCACCGAGATTTGTTGGACCCTTCCCTATCATAGAGAGAATTGGGAAGATGGCTTATAAAGTGCAACTGCCCGAGAAGTTGTCTGGAGTGCATAATATCTTTCATGTCTCGCATCTCCGAAAGTGCCTACATGAGTCCGCTGAGGTGGTTGAGCCTAGCATTCTTGAAGACGTGGAAGTAGAGAAAGAGGCAACTTTGAGGAGAGCTCCGATTCGTATCTTGGGGACAGAGACCAAGAAGCTAAGGAATTGTGAGGTCAGGTTGGTGAAGGTTCAATGGGGTGAAGCCGAAGAAGACGCAACTTGGGAAACCGAGGAGAAGATGCGTGGGCTTTATCCATTCCTTTTTGAGGGTACACTCTCAATCTCTTTCTTTTGTTCAGCATATCTTTCTCTTTGCTATCCATGTTTATCTAGTTATCGTGCTAATCTTGTCATGAGAACCTTAGGTAGAAACCCTTTGGATGAAACGTGTGTTTGAGACATGTTATGTTTGATGGTTGCAAGTGGTTGCAAGTGGTTACTCGTGGATGCATGATACACATTAGGCACTAGATCGGCTCACACACTCCTCATATTGCATGTGCATGAGTGTTTATGCTCAATCTTGGATGAAATTTGTATGCAATCACATGGATGTTGCATATGGATGTATGATTGAGCACGCATGTAGATATTATACATTATGTTAGGGATTTGCATACATATGGATACATTGCACTAACATATTTTGCATTGATCTTTGCATTAGATAGGTACATATACACACACTTTTGCATATGTTCATACAGCATTTAGAATCTTTTAAGGACAATGGTTGCTCGTGGATGATGTTTTGAGTAGATGGATGGTAGGATACGTTCTTCCTAACTTGAAGATTTCGGGGACGAAATCCTTTAAGGAGGGGAGAATGTAACAACCCGTATTTTCAATAAACTGTTATAATATAAATCGAGGCAGAATTTAATTCAAAAATCTGAATCAAGGGAAACGGGCTATGCCATTGCGTTCGTCTCGGAAAAATACGCGAAATAGAGTCCGAGTTTTCGAAAATCGGAGTCCGTATGACTCGGTTAAGGCCCACGGAAGTTTTCAGAAATTTCTATGTTAAAAACAGATTTAAATTTCAAATTAAAAAACAGGGATTAGGGCTAATTGGTGTCAGGCGGGAATATTCCCGCCAGGACCCCCATGTCGACAGGCATGTCGACAGGGGTCCAGGGGTGTCGACTGCCCTGTCGACAGCCCTGTCGACACGGGGTGGTCAGGCAGTTTTGCCTGACGCACCATTTTGATTTGGGCTTGGTCTTGTGGCTTGGTTCTAGAGAATTCCTAAATCTGACGGGCCTAAACTAACCTAGGGTTAATCCTAGGGCTAAAAACACTCTAATCTTCTATAAATAAGCCCCTAATCCTACCCTAAAGCCTCATTATTCAATCTAGCAACCAAACTATGTCAAATTGAAATCTCAAATGGCCTCCACCTAAGAACCCTAGCCTCCACCCTCTTTAAAAATTATTTCTATTAAGATTTTGATGTTCATACAAGCTTTTCTAAGTTGTATGAATGATCATTAGCTTGCATACATCATCAAGTTGCAAGCTTTATTTGTTAAGCTAGAGTTTTTGGGATTTTTGTTAATTGGAGCTTTGTTTTGGGGCTTTATTTGCTTGCATAAAGGGCTTTTCAATCTTTATTAGTGGATTTGTGTCTTCATAATATTTGTAAGCCCTCTTACCTTCATTTTAGAAACTCTAAAGTTAATATGTGATGAAAGTTGGGATTTTTTTTATGGTTAATGAGTTATGCATGCTTATGCGAATTCACTATGCTATGTTATGCATGTTTAATAAGTTATGCATGCTTATGCGAGTTCACTATGCTATGTTGTGCATGTTTAATGAGTTATGCATGCTTATGTGAGTTCACTATACTATGTTGTGCATGTTTAGTAAGTTATGCATGCTTATGCGAGTTAACTATGCTATGTTATGCATGTTTAATAAGTTATGCATGCTTATGCGAGTTCACTATGCTATGTTACACATGTTTGATAAGTTATGCATGTTCACTATGCCATGATTTGCAAGTTTAACAAGTTATGCATGTTTATGCAAGTTCACTATGCCATGATTTGCAAGTTTAACAAGTTATGCATGTTTATGCAAGTTCGCTATGCCATGATTTGCAAGTTTAACAAGTTATGCAAGTTCACCATGCTAAGTTATATAAGTCCAACATGTTATGCATGCTTATTATGATATGTAAGATTCATCATGTATGTTGTGCCAAGTTCCCTCTTTCTATCCTTTATGCGTTATGACGAATATGTAAGCGATAGAATGACGTTGGGGGGTTTTTGGGTAAAACTTAAAATACATGAGAATATAAGATTGGGAATTTACCTATTAAGTTAGGTCTACCCCTTGGGAATTTACCTATTAAGTTAGGTCTACCCAAGTTAAACTTGTAATTATGTTTGCAAATAAAGTGGACATGACACTTAGAAAACATGTGTGGCCAACTAGAGGTTGGGCTGAGTTTGTAGCGTAAACCTACCCGGAACCGACCGGCTTAACTAGTTGCTACAAACAATAGGACCCAATGTGAGAAGTTGGTCATGTGTACCTGGGACCCGAGGTTAGACCAAGTTGTGGTGTAAAGCTACCCGGACCCGCCCGGCTTAACTAGTAACCGCAACAAAGTCTAATGTGAGAGGTTAAGGTACAACTAAATTAATGCCTCACAATTAGGGTTAAGTCATGGCCCACTAATACTTAACCAATTTTGGGGATACGAGGGATTAAATGGGGTTAAGTGGTGAACTGTTGGTTACACTTAGCTAATATAATCCAGGATTAGTGAGGGGTTAAACCACACTTAACCCTCTTAGAAAACCCTAGCAACGTGGTCTGTTCCAGCAGTAATCCCAGTTTGGTATCATTAATAACCCTAGGGGCTAGGCTAGGGCGGGGCACGATTACTGGACTGATGTAAGCGACCAAAGCGACGGCTGAGTGGTACAGCGGTGCGGGTCCTGGCGGGCTACGGACGTGCACGTAGTTCGGTGTTGGACAAACTCGAGGCACGGGTACCAGTAGGTTTAGACTGTGCATTATTGCTTAGGTGTCTGGGGTTGACACCCGAGGGCTTGATACACCCGAAGGTGGACCCAGCACAGTTTGACTACAACCATATGTGGGCCGTATGGACACCAACACTTGACGTGTTAGGTTTATAGGGAGCCGATCGATTAGACCGTTGGGCTGGACCTTGTATCAAGGTCACCTCCTTCTATTGGGCCAAAGTTTTGGGCTGAGGGATCATTACCTGTTATGATAGTTTGCTAGTACACTGTGGTGCAAAGCTTAATCTCCCTTATGTGATGACAGCTTTTTCTATTGCCAGTATGTTCATCTCAGTTTCCATCATGATGTTAGCTTTATTAGTTTATAGACTGATCGTAGTAGGGCTTACCAGTCTTTTTGACTGTCCTGTTTTCTTTCGCTTCTTTTCTTCCGTTTCCCCCCCCCCAGGTTCTCATTGAGGGAACAGTGGTGCTTAGCTTGGATCGCTTGCTTGTTCGCTGGATAGCTCATGTATGTCTGGATATTGAGCTCGCTATGGCTTATCACTTTTATTTTTGGGGATAGCACTATGTATTTCAGTATTTCTGTTTATGTTGTACTAGACATATTTATTTTGGCAGATGACTTTATGATGTACTAGACTTGTTTTGAGATGGTTTGAGATATTCCGCTGTTTTATTCTCACTTACTCTGTTTTACATATATATTTATGTTCCTGTTCTACCTTGATATATCATTATGCATGCTTACCCAGTTCTAACGCCCCCCAGAAGCTAGTGCCCCCGAAAGAGTGACCCTAGCGGAGGTGGGGTGTTACACAACATCTTACCTACCAGCCCGGGTCCACACACGCATATGAAACCCGTTGGACTTGCGTTGCCACCGCTCCCTGTTTTGGCCTCTTATAGTCAAACCCAGCATGCATGTCCCGTCCTCGACTTGGGTCGAGCCCACAAAGATACATTTTGGGATACTGGTTGAAATGGGCCCCCACTATTTACCACAAGCATTCCACCTAAGCTTGTCCCCATTAGTCCATCCCACTTAACCCACTTAGTCATGTCCATTTACATGTGTGTTTGGTTAAGTCTAATCGTATTTCAAATGCCTCTAAAGGCAACCACCAGATTCCTCATGCCACCCAAGGCACCTACTTAACCCCCATGTCCCACCTTACATGATTATCTGGTTAAGTATTTCTTAGTTCATTAAGGCCATAACCTCATAAAGACCTCTCACATTAGACTGGCATTTATGGCAGCTGGATTTGCCGGGCGGGTCCGGGCAGTCTTACACCATAAAAGAGTCTAACCTCGTGTCTTTACAACTGTTATGCTTTAGTTTGGTCCTAGGACCTCTCACATTGGGCCGACATTTGTGACTACTGGATTTGCCGGGCGGGTCCGGGCAGGTTTACATCACAAACGGGTCCAACCTCGTGTCCTAAGCATTGATTATTAATAATAATCCACTTTCCCCCAATTTAAATAATTCCCTACTTGAATTATTAATTACTTCCAATTTTTAACAATGTCCATAATTGACTCAATTATGGACATTCATTCATGGTATGCAACATCTTACAAGATTGCACCCAATTTATTAATTCCTAATATTACCCCTACCCCATGTTTGAACGTTTATTCGCAAAATATATGTTAGACTCGAATAGCCTAACTCATAGCATAAAAGAGATTATCATAATAACAACATGTATATGTGACCAAATGAATCATAATAAGGGGTGAAACTTGCATATGTCCAACTTGCATAGATTATACATGTCATGGATCTAAAGGTGTCAACTTGTTCAAAATTCACCTAATATGATCTCAATCAATTTTCATAAACTTACATATGAACATGTGTGAATCAACATCATCTATTTTTTTAACAACATGGTTTTATATGGGTACACCTAACTCAATAGGCAAATTCCCATAATCAAGTTTTATTTAATTATAGTTTCAAGTTTATGGGTACACCTAACCTAATAGGCAAATTCCCATAAACAAGATCCATTTAAATTAAGAAAAAAAAACATAACTTTAAGCATGATCCAACAACATCATGATTTTTCAACATAATATAGCATGATTTATAACATGGCATAGTATGATTGTATAACATAGCTTGACATGATTCTCAACATAGCACGACATAGCATAAGAGAATTTACAACATAGCATGACATAGCATATATAATTTACATCATACGACAGCATAATAACATAATAAGAGATCCACAATATATAGAATTTACAATTACAAATCACATCACTTTCTTGTGATCCATTCATAACTGAGTCAAATTAGTTTGTAATAGTCTTGTGAGAATCAACATACTCACCAACAAAAGAAAAGAATTAGAGAAAGAGAGATCTTTTGATTTGATTTGTGTAGATTTAGTTGTAGATGATTAGGCTTCCTCTTCTTAGTTTGTGACGGCTATGCTGAACTCCATGGCAGCAGCATGACGGTAGCTTCTCTAATTTTACAAGTGATTTAGGTCTAGGGTCTACCCATTTATTTATAGATTTTAGAATTCATTTAGGCCATTAGATTTAACCTAGAAATAACCGCAGCCGTTCAGACAAGATGGGGTTTATCTTGTTGACTCAGCAATGAGTCAGAAGTGACTCAGCAAACACTCAGCATATTAATAAACTTCTATTCATGTCATAAATATATATATATTTTCTACAATGTACATATTAGATACATCCCCCTTTACTTATTATTGTTTTTATATACATATTAGATACATCCCCTCTCTCACACACTTATTAATATTTTTATATTCATATTAGATACATCCCCTCTCTTACACACTTATTAATATTTTTATATTCATATTAGATACATCCCCTCTCTTACACACTTATTAATATTTTTATATTCATATTAGATACATCCCCTCTCTTACACACTTATTAATATTTTAGCAACTTTAGTGTTAATAGAAAATTCGGGGTGTTACACGGAGTCCTGTACAGACAGGGATTTTCGATGCCTCTTCTCCGGTGTATTGCCCATGACGACATCAAGCATGTACTGCAGGAAGTACATGAGGGTGAATGTGGCGACCACACTGGAGGACAAACATTGGAAAAAAGGTGTTGCGGTATGGTTACTTCCGGCCTACCATAAACAAAGATGCGGCAAAGTACGCACGACGTTGTGATGCATGCCAAAGATTTTCAAAAATTCCTAGGACACCTCTTGGCCAGTTAAAGGCAATGACAGGTCCATGGCCTTTCGCTATGTGGGGAATTGATATCATTGGAAGCCTCCCTATAGCGAAGGGTGGAGCAAAGTTCGTTATTGTAGCTGTAGACTACTTCACCAAATGGGTCGAGGCTGAGTCGTTAACTACAATCACAACCAAGCGAGTGTTTAATTTTTTTGTTAGTTACATTATTTGCCGGTTTGGGATCCCAAAGATCGTCATAACTGACAATGGAACCCAGTTTGATGGCAATGAGTTCAGGGACTTCTGCCAGAAGTACCACATCGAGAAACGGTACACCTCTGTGGCACATCCGCAGTCGAACGGGCAGGTCGAAGCAGCAAATAAAGTGATTAAGTCCATAATCAAAAGAAGGTTGAAGCAGGCCAAAGCCATGTGGGTCGATGAATTACCCTTTGCATTATGGGCCTATCGGACAATGTATAAATCGGCGACAGGCCATACCCCCTTCTCTCTTGCTTTTGGAGCAGAGGCAGTCATCCCGGTTGAGCTAAAAGTACCATCTCACCGAGTCACTTACTACGATCCGATGACTAATAACGAGTTGCTCCTTGAATCCCTAAATACAATAGAGGAGAAGAGGGATGAAGCAGACATCCGTGCCTTGAGACACAAGCAACAGGTCGCTAGATACTACAACAAAAGAGTTCGAGCCCGAACCTTTGAACCCGGAGACTTGGTTCTGAAGCGTGTCTTTCCACCCCCAACTCATATGGGTGCGAAGTGGGAAGGACCATACTCAGTTCTACGAAGATTTGATAATGGAACCTTCAAGCTAGCAGCCGTAGATGGAGAAGAAATCCCCAGAGTGTGGAATGCCCAACATTTGCGGCCTTATTTGACGTAAAGTCATCAGATTTATCCTTTTGTTTCGTAGGACCATGTAAAAGGCATGACTTGCCTAGAACAGTCCAATGTCTTGAGCAAAGGATTATAAAGTGGACGTAGGTCACGATTTGACCAAACCACTATAAAATATTGTGTGTTGTTTACCTTTATTTGCACTAATTATTTATCTGCTCTTCTATCTTTATAAAGTTTGCTGTAAAACCATACGGCGATCACAGAAACGTGTGATTCTAGGTGCCTTCCATCAGAATGGAAAGTAATCCGCAGCTAGAATGCTGAAGGTGCAATAAAGTGAATCACATCATTGATTGCACTCTAACTCTCCAGAGTCGAGAGAGAACGTAAAGGACGCAAAAATAACGTCCACATGGCAAGGCGATGCACCTTGATAAGAACCACCTTGACCGAACTCTAACCTTAGCGACCGCGAGGAGAGTATAAAAGCGTCTATGATTAAGCGCTGAGAAAGAGCTCTTACCCCGCTGAAGGATCGGAGAGCGACTGAACTGAGGAGCTCGAACTCTAACCTAGCTGACCGCCAGGAGAGTATAAAAGCGCCTACGATTAAGCGCTGAGAAAGAGCTCTTACCCCGCTGAAGGATCGGGGAGCGACCGAACTGCTGAGTTCGAACTCTAACCTAGGCGACCGCCAGGAGAGTGTAAAAGCGTCTATGATTAAGCGCTGAGAAAGAGCTCTTACCCCGCTGAAGGATCGGGGAGCGACCGAACAGCTAAGTTCGAAATCTAACCTTGGCGACCGCCAGGAGAGTATAAATGCGTCTATTATTAAGCGTTTAGAAGGATGCTGGAGACTCAACGCCCCCAGAATTTCTGCCCCGCTGAAGGATTGGTGAGAAGATCATGATACGAGTTCGAATTCTAACCCGCTGATGGATCGGGAAAGTATAGAGGTACCAGAGACTTGGCGCCTCAAGGACCATAATCCTACTAAAAATTCCAAGTCCCCCGTATTCAAAGATAGGGGCAACATGCATAGAGATTTTTGAATTCTTTCTGTCACTTAAATGATTTTAGTATAATTTCAGGCTGATTATGGTTAAATGATTTATGACTAAGTGTGAAGAGTTTATTGAATGCAGGTACACGATGATGCAAAAGAAATAAACTTTCATTCATAAACTGCATGACTATAAGATAAAAGGGAACCTAGACAAAAGTGATGGCCATTTTCACAACTACATTTCATGGCCAGTGGAAAGCCTAAAAACAAAATACGGATAAACGACTACATCCTGCTTATGCTTGAGAGACGGCTTGGATTTTTTTTTCTACTGTTCCAGCTCCGCCTTGCCAGCATCAGAATGATCACTCTTCTTTTTTTTGTCAATAAGGGGAGCTGAGGAATCATCAGAAGACTGGAAAGCAAGCTGTTTGGTAGTTGATTTGGGTTGGAGTTTTAATACGAACCCAGTTTTGGGATTAAATTCTGAGATCGGCACAACATTCAAAGGCTCTTGCTCCTCTTTTTTCAAGGCCAGCTATTTTTCTTGCCTAGACTTCCTTTCAGCCAAGGTTTCCTCACCACCGCTTTTGATTTCTTTGGTAATGGTGACTTCTTCTTCATCATCTTCATGGCGCCCATCCATATCTCTCAAAGCCTCGATGCGCTCAGCATCTGGGGGAACATCATCACTAGGTGCAAGAATGACTTTCTCCGTTCCCGCACCTTCGGACGACTTTGGAGTGTCAGCACTAGCACTTGGCGGGATGTCAACCTTCTCCGCCTCTGTCTTTTTCCCAGCATCCTTATCGATTGGCCCGCCACCTGTAACATGAGAAGCAAACGTTATTTTAGAAGAGAATGCGGTTTGCTCAGTTGATCGTCCGGCAAAACGACGACAAGTAACAATTGCTTTGACAAACTGCGGAGAAAATATAGGGATACCTTCCGCTGATCCTTCACCTAAGCTAGCAGCAGAACCTCCGACAGTTGGAGTAGTCGGAAACAGAGGAATCAATGGATTATCGGGATTGTATTCCTCAATTTCGGACACCTTGAGCTCTGCAGCTGCGCTCGATCCTTCTTCAATCTTATTTTTGCCCTTGGCCTGAGTTTTCTCTTTGTCAATCTCTTCTTGGAGTAGGCGTCTGCCTTTCTATAAATCTTTAGGTTTGTTATCCCTAAGAATAGTGCGCATTAGCTCATTCTCATCAATCTCATCCACTCCTAATCGCCGTTTCTCACCTTGCATGATTGCATCCCATATGTTGGCCAAAGTGACATGGTAGTCCGGGATCCAGGAGATGTTACGGGTCTTGAGGACCTGGCCAAAAAAGTCAAACAGCATTTCTTCAAACCCTTCAATATCTTTCTCCCTCTCGAGGAGCTTTTCATTAGAAGCAGTAGCCATTTCAATGGCACTTTCCACATTGTTTTCAGCAAGAATTACGCGCTTCTCTGCATTCGCGAGTTGATCATTCAGAAGCGCCTTCTCTTTTTTGGCCAAAGCTAAACTATCTTCCAAGCTTGCCTTTTCTCTCTCCCAAGCAGCTTTTTCAGCTTCAAAATGTTCTTGTGCTGCTTTCAATTCGGTGTTGGCTATCTTGAGATCTTCCACCTCCTTCTTCAAGGACACACGCTCTTTGCTGTTAGAATCAAGCTCATTATAAAAGCGTTGCCTGGCCTCCTCCAGCTCTGTTTTTTACCTTTGAGCGTCTCGTTGAGCCAATGCAAGTAAAGACTGTGCATCTTCCAAGTCCTTTTCTATTTTTATCCTGGCCCTGTCACTGTTATCTATCCTTACCTTGGAACTGTGCGCTTCCGTTTCTAACTTCCGGATAGCGTCTAAAAGATTGGCAGCGTGTTTCTTCGTCGCCTCATATTGCTTGGCTACATGGTGAACGTGTCCGATGACTTCAGTGTCCCAATTCCCAGGAACTGGTTCTAGAGTTGGAACGAACATCATCCCCTCGAAGAAGATATCGAGGAATTGTTCTCGTAATCTCTCCAGCTTAGCCTGAGTCTTAGGACCATGGATATAGCCTCGTGCCCCGGGGGCACTCAAACTTTGTTGACTGGAGGGGACGATGTCAGTTTCCTCCTTCTCAGAATCCTTGTTTGGATCTTTGTTTTGATCCTTAGGCTCTCGGTGCTTTTTGGATGACTTGCTATGAGACGGCGTGCTCTTCGGAGGAGTTAAGTCTTTGGGAAGTTGCTTTCCCCTTTTAGGTGGCACTTGATGACTATGGGGCTTTCCAGTGGTTTGTCTTGACGGGGATCTGGACGATGAAGAACGAGGCTTGTAAGAATCCCGGGGCCGATGGATGTCTCCCCCTCGCCTGCTGCTGCGAGCGTACACAGGATCTGAACGAAGACTTGGGGTGCTCGCACGAAGGGAACGATAAGAATAAGATTGTTTGCGAGTCAACCTTCCTGCAAATGAAACAAACATATGTTAGGACTACGAACAACAATAGTGTAGAAAGTGCTGTGGTGAGCGGTGCATGTGATCTGTGCATCGCATATAACCCCCTAACAGACCAGGACCCGGAGCTAGGCTCGTCTGCGTAGTATCCTTTTCGCCAATAGGGACATTCGCTTCCTCAGAGGAAAGAAAGAATGGTTCCTCATCAAAGTCTTCATGAGAATAAATGGTATCTGGCAAAGGGATCTTGTTTAGTTCCCCCATTATCTGTTCCTCCGTGAAATCGTCATGAACGACGGGATCGACCGATGTTGAAGCTCCTGAGTGAGAATGATCTTTAGAGACCGGAATTTCTTTAGATTCGTCAGCCCAGATCTCATCTCCCTTATATTTATTCAGATTTTCATCGTCTTCATCAATATGAGGTGGAGGACTCTTGGGAAGTTCAATTATCTTAGTGGCCCGGGAGGTTCCCTCATCTCCAGTTGGAGGCACGTACTTATAAGGCTTACCACCTGCTCCAAGTCCGAACCTAATATCCAGTAGACGGCGTCTGTGAAGGTTCTCATCAGTGATACATTTCTTGATTCTCAAGAAGTCCGATTTACTTTTAAGAAGGTGAGATAGTCGGTCCTTGTATGTCTTGCCCTCTGTCCTTGGGAATTTATGATCTGCAAGAAAAGAAAAAGGAAACGCGTTAGTGTTTCAATTATATAATGAAGCCACGTGCTTGAAAACTTGGAACCTACTTGATTTAAGCCACCTACTCGCGCACCCAGCTTGCAGTCTTATATAGAACCAGACAGCTTTTGGATCCCCTATATTGCTGTGACTGTCCGATAAGACCTTCCTATTGGCCACTGATTCGAAGAAGGAGAAATTTGGCGTCATCGTGGAACGATATTTGAAAAAGTAATAGAATTTTAAGTCCTTAAAGGTGAGTTCTATGTGCAAGATTTCCGCATACGCAACACAGAGAGTGTACAGGGCCGCGTAGGCATTGGGGTGAAGCTGCATTGGGGCGATGTGCAACTGTTTCAAAGTTTCTATGACGATTGGTGGGAACGGAGGAATAACGCCGACGCTACACATTAATCTGCTAATGGCCATATATCCAGGTGGGGCAAGGTGGGGAAGATCATCCTTGCCTAGAGTTTTAATGTCATCCCTGCGTATCCCGTGTCTTAAGCATATTTTCAGGAATTTTGCGTCATCTAGTTTGGATGCCTTGGAATCAGTGAATTTATCGATTTCCTCAGCATCAGAAATCTCATCAGGAGCTCGTTCGTCTACAGCAGACTCCTCAGTTGAAGTGCTCTCTGACGAATCGGATTCTGTTTCTGCTTCATATTCGGATCCAGATTTCTGACCCTCCGGATTAGTAGAAGGGATCTCAGGGTTAGACTGTTCCGATATCTCTGGGTCCATCACTACTTCAGACTCTTTAGAAGATCGTCTTCCCGACATTGCTGTTTTGACAAGCATAACAAATTAGAATATAGCTACCCTTCCCCCGTGTGTGCAAGTATGAGTGTGTGCCTGTGCGTACAGTAAAGAAAAGCGTAAAAGTTAGCGAGTTCATTGAAGGATTAGTCATCATATGCAGTCAAATTATGCATTTTTGTTCTGTCCAGAAAGTTCGTCTCAAGGGCTCTAACCTAACTGTCCATTGATATATTAGAATTAAGTTGCATTGAGTGTTTAACAAGTTCATCAGATTGTTCAGCATTTGGATCTTGGTACACGTTCGGATCGCATAGGAGGGTTCGGATCGTGGTAACCCTCGAATCGTGAAGCAAGTATGGACCCGCGCCAAGAAAGTTAAGTCATGAAGAGGCATCGGATCGGGAATCGGATCGGATCGCTTCGTGGCAAGTCCAGACGATCCGCAACTCATCACCGCGACCCGATCCGTTCTCCAGCTCCCACTCCTTCCATTTACTTCCCCCCACGATCCGCTCCCTTGCCATCACCACGACCCAGCCTGATATTTTCCTTCATCTTCCTCCTCTACCCTCCTCACCTATGAACCCGAGCCTCGCACACCATCCGATCCGATGTCAGACTCTACACCATGACTCTCCCCCTAATCCTCGCGTCACCACGAATCGATGCCCCGATCCGACCTGCCAATCCTCATCCATGCATCGACCTTGCCATCACCTTCCTCCTTCTTCTTCCTCGTCTATCTCCTTCACCTCCGAACTCAAACAGTAAAACCCATCGGTTTTCTCACCACCAAAATTTCGAACACCGTACGATTTTACATCTTTCTCCTCTGAAATCAGTTAAAACCCAAGAAAAAATGAAAGAGAAATCGTAACAAAGCTTTTTTAATAAAGCTACCTTGTTTAGATTAAGAAATAGTCGGGTTTTTGCAGATTTAAGGAAAAACTATGGTTTTTCTCTAAAGAAGCACCGGCGGCTACGAACAAACGAAGAAAGAAGAAGAAGGATCGGAGAGGGTCCAGGTTTATATAGCCAAAACTCGCGACCGTTGGTCTTCAGTTTCTTGTCTTACTCAGACCGCAAAAATCGATGGGCCGCGAACCAAAGCCCATCGCACCGCGAACCAAGGCCCATCATGCTTCGTAAATGAGCCCGCTTGATCACCGGATCGTGACGAAGGATGTACTCACAGATCGCGGAGAAATGGCGCGATCCGAAAAAAAAAAGGGTGTTTAGAAGTTTACCTGGCAATTCGACAACGAAGTCACTAAAAATTTCAGAAATGAGGATTATCCGATAAACAGAGAAATAATTGGAGATTTAATCAATATTTATACAAATCAAAGGGACACAACTTTCCGAAGTGACACAACATTTCAGGCAAACGCAACCATTGATTTACATCTCCTTGTGAAAAGATGTTTCTGCAGTTTCGAAGCATGTTCCATCTTCGATAGAACATACTTCGAGGGGGCAAAATGTTTGCTAGCTTTTTGACCAAGCCACCAAGGTTCACACACTAGAAGAAAGTATGAGACTTCACTCCTCTAGTTCACAAAAGGTCGGATCGCTCCAGCGGATCGCTCCAGTGGATCGCCCCATCGGATCGCCTCTTCGGATCGCGACTCGATCCCTCTTTTGTTATCACGATCCGATCCCCGATGACGCAGAGAGGCTCCTGACCAGGTCGCCCACGATCCGAGATATATGGATCACGCGACACCTGTCACCAACCGTCATATTGACCAATACTTCCTCAAGCTACGATACGATCTAATATTCTCGGGATCTGTGCCACGTGTGACCGCGATCCGATTGACAAAATCAGCTATAAATAGCCTAGAGTTTGGCATTTTTGAGGATCTTATGATAGTTTGGGGGATTGATTCTACCATTACTGTCGTACCATTATTCCTTACCAGTTTTACTTCGGGATTACTGAAAGAAATCGTAATTATAAGAGTGAGATTGAGAGAAATCATTGGTTGTACTATCATTCCAAGTATAATCAATAACATATAAAGTGGACGTAGGCTCGTTAACGCCGAACCACAATAAACTGTGTGTGTTCTCTAATTTTTCCTCATTTTCAGTTAAAATTCTCCACGATTCAGAACAACTTAGGTGTTAGAGCCTAATTTTGATCTAACAAGCGCCTCACTCCCCTCTTTCACGTCGCACCTTCTGATCGGAGCATCGATTCACGGATTCCAAGAAAATTTGAAACCCTAGTTCGAACAAACAAAGAAAGGTACGACTTTTGATTTCAGAACTGATTTTTAACACTTTAAAGTGTTGCAAAACTTTGAAAAATCATATCTTTTTCGTGTATTAACGAAATTCGATGAAACAGGAAACATCGTGACTGCAAGGAGACTCTCTACATTCTAGAAGAGACCGCGGATTTTTCTGAGCTCGTTAGGATTTTTAGCAAAGCAACGAACCAATGTGAGAAATCAAAATCGAAACGTGTGAATGAAATCGTGTTGTATAAATTATATAAGCAAAGTGTAAATTATATACGCATTGTATACATCATGTACATGTGTTGTATAAGTTATATGAGCGATGTATAAATTATACAAGCATTGTATGAAACATGTATGCTTTGAATAGCGTTGAAACGCATGTGAAATACAATATATATATATATATATATACACATACATACTCCCCTCGTCCACAAACCAAGAACGATATTTATTGCTTGTGATTGACGTGAAAATATGTGGTATGACGAATGGTTGAAAATAATTGTTTGTGGTTGATATTGTTGGATTGTGGTTGAAAAATACGTTTGTGGTTGAAACAAATTATAATAGGATTGTGGAAATGAAAATAAAACATGCCTCCTGCGTGCGAACTAGATGCATGAATCCCCATTGTCAAAATCCGCGAGGTTTTAAGGTAGAGCGAGGAGCCGTACTAGGGACGGTCCCGGTTTTTACTACCGTGCCGTTATGCTGCCGAAATTTTTAATAATATTAGTGTGTTAGATTTATTTTCGTGTGTTGAAACCATATTCATTTTTGAAACCGAATTCATGTGTTGAGAAAATATATTCATGTGTTGAAAATAAAATTCTTGTGAAGAGTGCATTCGTGTGTTGAATAGAGATTCATTCGTTGAATAAAATTTCATGTGGTGAATGACACTCGTGGTTAAAATAAATTCTTTGATAACAAAAATCACATTTTTAATACATACATGAAATAGATAAATTATTCGTTTTTCAAATAAATTGTTTTAACAATAAAAATCACATTTTTATTATACATCTGAACCATAGAAATTATTCATTTGTTGAATAAAGGACTAAAACGATAAAAATCATATCTTTATCATATAAGTGAAGTTGAACAATTCATGTGTTGAATATTTGAGGTGAACAATGAAAAATAACATTTTTATTGAGAGTGTGAAGTGTTAAAATCATGTAGGTGTTAAATAAATAGTTTTGAAGGTGAAAATATCATTTTTATCACGTAGATGACTCACTAAAAATATACAAGTGTTGAGATAAATATTTGTTCGCTAGAAATACTATTATCAGCTTCATTCTGCATATCTATTACCTATAATAGAAAGCGGAATATGTGAAATGCTGATGTGGAGCCCTTCTTTTGTTTACAAATCCGACGTGTCGGACTATGGTGTGTCTTCGGATTATCGAAAAACGCAATTTTTTGTTCGATTGTTCTCCAACCCATTGAAAATTCTCTTCCCCAAAACTAAATATTTCCCAACCGCTGAACCTAATTTTCTCGATTGAGTTCTGAGTATCCCCAATCAGCATATCCATATGAAACGTATTCCGACCAGATTTCGTTATGACGAGTAAATTGTCGACGATTTGCGGATCTGAACAACTACCCCAGTTGATTTTGAATTCTATCACGCTTTTCTTCAATCATATGTTCGGGTGACGGTTACGGAGGATTGAAGCTAGCACGTGAGACGTTCTGGGCGTAAGTGAGTAAATTTAGATCTGCGCCCTTCCATGGTGTAAGTACGCTGGTCGTCGTCTTCTAAGTAGCACCGAAGTTTATCGTAGGTATGAAATGTGTTGCAAACCTTATTTCTTCACCCATCTATTTAACATTGTTTAATCCGATCTAAACTTGACAGGTATATGTCTATTACTGTGTATTTCTTTCCCGTCTATTTAACATCGTTTGTTCCGATCTAAAATTGTTAGTATAGTTGGCATCATGAATTATTTCCAATTATCTGTCGCTGAAGGATCAATTACATACACAGGTTGGAATCTTAGTCCATAGCTACTACAGTGTGTAATAGTGGTCTGGGTTGATTGATCCTATTTCCTCATATAGACTAAAAGAGATTGCTCAGGTAACGAAATGGTCATGCGACATCTGTACGTGCCTGATTTTGTTTTTTACATGTCGTACCAAAACCGTAGTATACTTTATCTTTTGGGCCGACACACACTTTGTTATGTTTAATTAGCCAATAATTTGGACACCCGTTCTGTATAAATCTATAACGGTTGATTCATATATAAATAAATTGTTATCTACCATTCCCACCATGTATAGTATGAGTACATGTCAACGTGAATGGTTCTGAAATATCGACTGCTGTTGATAATCCTGGTTGAGATTTGTTCTTAAATTACCGTGTGAAATTAATTGTTCCAATGTCATCATATAGATCTGTATTGTTATATGTGTAGAATGTATTTCCTTTAATGTTTAGGTGTGTCAAATTTCAAATCCGCATGAATCTTATAATTACAAAATCCCGAAGAATAGAAGTTTTGGATGTCAAGGCTTCAAATACACACACCTATTTTATATTATAAATTCTTTGTTGTTTAACACTATAAACCTGAAACTGTATACAAATAACGTGATACATATGCAACAATTTCTTGGCCATAACATTGTTTAGCTAAATGTGTCGGAATAAAATGAAGTCATTTCAGTAGAAGTGATTTCAAGGATTTAGACCTTAAGATCTAAGCTTTGGAATTTTGTATACGTGCGTAGAGCTTTTAGGCGTAGCTGGTTCAAGTAAGAGAATGGGTTTGAATAAATTCTATGAACTCATCGGTTTCACAGATTTTAGGCATAGCCGGTTCAAGTAAGAGAATGGGTTTGAATAAATTCCATGAACTCATCAGTTTCACATATGTACGAAACTTAGAGAATAATTCTCATTCTTTACTTCATAACATATGTGTCAGACTTTTAGTAGAGTATGGTTTTTTACATACTTGGTTTTCAAATATAAATCAAGCTCTTATATCTGACAATATATTGCATATTTATATGGTTTTAATGTTTACGGTCTACCTTATTTTGATCTGGATGAAACCAACTATAAGTGCTTACTAGCTTTTAGAGTACAGCAGTGCATATAACTTTGGAAATGGGGAGAAAACATATATATTTGAGGTTCTGAGTTAATTTTATAAAATGCAGTCACGGCTTTTTATATTTAAGCCCCACCAGAAATGGAATCGCACCAATGGGTTGTAGATGAAAATATATGTACACCGTCCTTTATATTTTAGTCAATCAAGTTTATAAATATATAATATTTAGTTTGTTGTAAGTCGGTAAGTTTTAGGCATGAAGAAATTTGAATTCGCATTTGATTGCGATTTTGAATTTGCAAAAGCTTTGAAATGTACCTTGATCTAATCAGTTTAGGTATATATATTGGTTTTCAGGTTTTTAAAGGAAGTGTGGACAAAATTAGAACAATTAGAGCATGCAATTACAACAAAAATGCGCATAATTTCTTTAAAAAAATTACTGTACACTATTATCTATTATTATGTCTTATGTACTGTTTTTATGATATATTCAGCCTGTAGATTTGTTTTCTTTTGTTGAGATTTGCATGTGAAACACGTTCTTTCTCATATTGTCAAAACATAACCTTTCACAATGAATAAACAATATTTTGGTTTATTTTCTACAAACATGCCATTTAAGCCTGCTAATATATTTTTGCATGGACGATGCTGTAAAAAAATTTCTGTTTGTCCACCTTTGTTTATCATTTCAAAATATACTTATTTATTGTTCCACGTGATCAGTTCTACATGTAAATGTGACCAAGCAATCATATTTATGCATTTGTTTGCAGATCAGACCTATTAGAGCAGGATTACAAATAATGCTAACCAAAAGGAAAATATGTTTGAAGGTATATTTTTTATTAAGCATAATTTTTAAATTTTTTTGTTTGTGTGTGTGTCTTATTCTGGGATTTGTCAATTAGGATGAAATGCACTGATCTACTTATTTTCTTTGCATGTAACTTCTAATGCACTGATCTACTTATTGAGCATCATTAACATGCATGTTCAATAAAATTCTATTTTCATTATGCATTTGTGCATATTATTCATTTCGGCCTTCCTTTCTTTTGATTATACTTAGCGATGTAAACTACAACAATGTTCATTCATTTTTGACAATGACGAGTTGCATGCTGAGTCACCAGTACGAATCCCATGCTCTAGAACTTTGTTAGATATTGATTTAGGGCCGAACTTTCAGGTATAAACCAAACGAGTTAAACATATGTTCTTCAAAATAAGCAGAGAATGGAAAATTTATTTTAAAGTTGAGTTGGTTGATATTCAAAAATTTTAAATCTTTAAAGAGGCTAGATCCAAATTGATTAGATAAGAAATTGATTATGGTGCAAGGAAGGAAATGTATTTATGTTGTTTCTTGGTATTGAGCTTTTAATGTTTATAACAGTAGCAGGTTAACTGGTAAGTGAACCAGTTTTCCCGCATTATATAAATAGAATTGGATGTAATTACAAAAGTATAGATATAAACAGAACTAGATGTAATTACAGGAAAAATGTTCGGCAGTAAATTATATCAGATGATTAAATGAGTTTCTGTGATTTGTTTGCTATCGATTATTTTATTACATCTTCTTGCATGTTTCAAAAAATAATAACCATGTATGTTCGAAACTCGGTGCGCCTATCCTGGGCCGACGTGTAGGTAAAGAAGGTTAATCACTTGCTTTGGGCTGCAGAAAATTTAGGGCATTATTCATCAAATACAAATTAGATGCAGGCACACAACGCAGGTGAGGGAAAAAATCGCAAGGTGCAGGCATGCAATGAAACTCAGACAACAGCCAACTATAATGGTAAGTTCATTTCTTCTCTAATATTTGTTTGAATAAATTTCATTAACTACCATAGGTAATTTAAATTTGCAAACCAGGTTGCTCTGTGTTCTTAAATAAATCTCAAACCATTTTGTTTGAAATGTAAAGATGCCTTATTTTTCTTTTTTACTCTTTTATTTTTGGTTTTAAAAAAAAAACATATTTAGAAAAAATTGAACGGAATGACTCTTGGTTTCTTATATTTGTTTATATCGGCGAGTATCTTTCAAATGTGGTAATATAGTCATTACTTTATGATTCAAGTTACTTCGCTGCACTTATTGCTACTTACAATAATAATAATAATAAATCCTTATGGTGACGATAATCAAAAATTGAATTTGTTAATTATTATTGTTGTTAAAATTTAAACCAAAATGTTGTATTTTTGACAGTTGCTAAGAATAGACGAGATTTTTTTTAGACTTGAATATTCTAAAATGTATGGATTATCTTTGGTTTTAAATATACTAGGAAATAAGGCTGTCACGAAGAATAGATTTCACAAACTTAGTTAAAGAATCTGAATTAATTAACAGTCAAAACCAGAACAGTTTTCTTGAGCCCCTAGAATTTTGAAATTCATCAACTATGTTGCAAATAAAACTTGATGATTAAAAAGATATAAGATGCATGTTTGTCTTAAACTAATGAGACAGATTTTGTCCTCGGCATTAATGTTGCACTTAGTTTTGTAAGTATTTCTAATTAATTATAACTAATAAATAAGATAATTAATTAAATTTTGTTTTCAAATATCAGTTTTAACCTATGAACGGTTTGACAGATTCATAGTTTCATATGTATATATTTTATTTTATGATTCATATTGCAGCGTTATTTATGGAAAATTTTGCTCTTTGTGATTCAAAATTATGTAATTTAGTTTTAAAAAAAAGTTACTACCTTATTATTGTTATTATTTTTCTTTTTATGATAGTTGTTAATATATAATATTTTGTTGTTTTACAGTGTTCGGAAATGCACGAACAAGAAAGATTAAATGGTTTGATGCTATAATCAATTGAATAATATATGGTTAGTAAACTTGGATATCAAAATATTATAGGCAGATTCACATGTCAGAAGACAACAAAATCGTTCATGGGTAAATAAGCTTAATGTAATTGTATATTTCGAATTATTGTTATGAAGAAAGTTGTTTCCTTTCGTGCATATTTCAGTGTTTATAAAATGCATAAATTATTTCGATGATTCAATTTGTGTTCATTAGTTATTGTATAGGGCCCTTAGTTTACAATTAGCTTAGGTACCAAATCTTCTAGGATCGGCCCTGCATTTGTCTTCACAGTAATGTTAGTTTTATAATTGTCAACTACTTTCAAATATAGTAATCACTTCAACTGTTTTCCCCTTCTTAGTTGGTAATTTAAAATTTACATCTATTTACTGTTAGATAGTTTCAGTCGTGCTAAACATAAATATCCAGTATACCACCTAGAGTGTTTGTCAGCGTTCGAGGTTTCGACCAAAAGATCGAGATTTCGGTCTTTTCATTTCAGTTTTAGTACAGACAAAAATGAGTTCATGCTAAAATTTTGATTCAATAAAATAAATCTACAACTATCAAATTTACAAGACAAAAGTAGGAAAAAAATTAGTTTCAAATAAATACACGTTCAAAACAAATTTTTTTAACTTATTAAACATAAAAAATCACAAATATAATATAAATGATGTAACTAAAAAAGTTGAAAACAAGTTAATCAGTAAACATTTTTTTACTGTTAATTATTAAACAGTATTGGTCTTCAATATTTTTTTTTTCAACTAAAGATAACATATACATATTATCTTCGTAGTAATGTTAGTTTTGTAATTGTCAGGTATTTTTGAATATAGTAACCACTTCAACTATTTTCCCCTCTTGGTTGGTAATATAAAATTTACATCTATTGACTGTAAGATGATTTCAAGTATTTTCGAATATAGTAACCACTTCAACTATTTTCCCCTTCTTGGTTGGTAATTTAAAATTTACATCTATTGACTGTTAAATAATTTCACCCGTGCTAAACATAAATATCAAGTATACCACCTAGGGTGTTTGTATCAACGTTTTAGGTTTCGACCAAAAGACCGAGATTTTGGTCTTTTCGTTTCAGTTTTAGTGCGGACAAAAATGAGTTCATGCTAAAAATTTAGATTCAATAAAATAAATCTACAACCAACAAATTTACAAGACAAAAGTAGAAAAAGAAATGATTTCAGTTTCAAATAAATACATATTCAAAACAAAATTTTTTAACTAATGAAACATAAAAATTCACTAAATATATAAATGACGTAACTAAAAAAGTTGAAAACAAGTTAAATCAATAAACATTGTTTTTTACTGTTAATTAAACAGTATTGGTCTTTAATATCATTTTTTCAACTAAAGATAACGTATACATTTTATTCTAACATAATAAAAATAATGAGTAATCTATACTATACTATACTATACTATAATTACTGAGTTACTTTTCTAGATCATAGAAGCCACCTCTCTCTTTTAAACTCAACAGTCACGGTTTCCCTTCTCTTTCCTTTGTTTCGATCTTTTTTTGCTGCTTCTTTCATTGCATGTTTTCCTTTTCTTCTACATTCAGGTTGGCCATGCACCTCCTTTTCTACCTACCATTTCCAGATTCTGTTTGTAATTACTGAGTTACTTTTCTAGATCGTAGAATCTCTTCTCACTTTTTAAACTCAACAGTCGTGAATTTCCTTAGCTTTCCGTCTTCCCGATCTCTTTCTACCACTCCTTTCATCGCCCGTTTCCCATTTCTTCTACGTTCATACCTAAAAATTGAATTGTGGGATTACCAGGTTTGCCCATGCGCCGCCTTTTCTACCTACCATTCCCAATTTCTGTTTTCCATTGACAATGCCAGCTGGATTCTAGCAGAGCAACATCGCATAATAGCATTTTGTGGTGATTCTTTACTCTTCGGCACAGTAAAAGACGATGGCTCTTCTAATTTAATGACTCAGCAAAATCTTGATTTTTCATTTTGTGAACTCAACATCGCATTGTTCTCTGTTCTCTCTTTTTTCTTTAGCGTGTTATTTTACCTTAATTTGTTACTTATTCTTCTCCCCCCGTAACTACGTGGCCTTAATTTCAATTCAACCCTCTGTTTCCCTCCGCTACTCTGTAAATTTTTCTACCCTTTCTCTGACTATTCTATGAGGCAGTCTTCGTTATTTTTAGTCAGTAACGCAATCGCCTTCTTCGATTTCTTTATCTACCCATTAGTCACAAATTCAAATGGAAAATCGCATGTTTAATTTGCATTTCCTCCCTTCCCTTGGTTGTTTTTTTCCATTTCTCATGAAATATCATATTTTCAACAAAACGACAGGAAAAATGTTAGGGCTGTTAACTTTTTTGGTAACTATAGTCAAAGCTCTAGCCTACGTAGTTGAAAAGATGTTGGTTGAAGTCACATGACTATATTCAAGTTGTTGAGGAAGCAAGTACATGTCTCTCAGAATCAAATTAATCAAAAGTTATCGGTAATATCATTCATTAATTACATAATATAATAAACTATTTTGATCTGTGTTGTTAACCTTTGGATGTCTGTTGTTAATCATTCTAGTGCGCGTGTAATGAGTCGTATCGCACCAAAAAAATTAATCTAGGTCATTTTTTCTTGCTTTGGGTGGAAGCATGCTCATGATTACTATTAGAATCAAGTTTGAAGTCTTGAGTCAAAATGATGAAGCACCATAGATGGTGAATATCATATTTTTGAATTGCTCACCAATTTTAGCGAGTTGCTTATTGAACATGTTTTAGTTCCTTTCAATATTATGTTTTGAATTTTTTTTAATCTAAAATCTTCACTATTCTGAGTTCTATGAATGAGCATAGATAAATTTTGTTGATGTCCTTATTTTGGGGCTTCTATAAATAACGTCAACTAGAAAAAGGGGTCTTCTAGATTTCATGAGGTAACTGTTAATTTTAAAACAATTTTGACCAATAAAACCAAGAAATGATAGCACTTAGGAACCTTTTAAATACGATTACTTTACATATTAATTTCCTTCCAAGTTACTATATTGTATCAAAGCTGCATACTTTTAGTTCAAAGATTTGGATGTTATACATATCAAAACCTAAGGCAATCTGCGAAGAGAACCAATAATATTTTGATAAAAATTTACAAAAGTAGTTATAAGAGTTGTTGTAGGCAATTTTAACATTGTCAATTAGTTAGATTAAGAGGACTAAAGAGTTATTAAAAGTAAATCAATTTGCACTTCGAACTTCCTTTTGCAAGATAACTGCTGTTGTAGGTAATTTGACATTGTTGATTGGTTAGATTAAGAGAACTAAAGAGTTATTAAAAGTAATATCAATTTGAACTTCAAAGTTCCGTTTGCGATCTAACTTGGCAAATATTAAATTTTTCCTTATGTTTAAACCAAACTCAATAGAAACATGATGGGTGATGGTGCAAAAATTTAATTCGTTTTCAGTGATGTGTTTGGAATTTTGTAATCCCCACTGTATGTTTTAACAAAGTTTATTCTTAAGCTTGACCCATTAAAACCTTTCGTATTAGGGATTGTTGGGCATAGGCTTATGCTTTGCGCTTTTTAACCTTATTTCCCAGAGTATGTAGCAGAGACACAAATTTTATGCCATTCTTGGACTTTTAATTACGTCTGCAACATTTAATATAACAACCCATGTTGTCCTCATATTTTAAACATAATTTGTTAGGCCTATTGTGTTTTATTCCATAAATTTGATTTTAACCAATTTTTGGTTTCCAATTAAGGTTTTAGTTGATCATGTTTTTTTCCCTCTCTCTCTCTCTCATAGTTTTGTTTGGCTATGATTAACTGTGTATGCATTTTATAATAATTCTTTCTACCTAAAATCACTATACTTTCATTTATTAATCCTGTTTGTTTGATGAGAATTTATTAATTGAAAACGAAGTATGATATATGAGGTTTACTGAAGAAACGGAATTGTATTTGAACATATGTTTTGGGAACCTAGAACTAAACTCAGATTCTATCATTTTTAGTGCTGGTCTACTTTGTACATGGTTCAACCATGTCATAAAAAGCTCCAATTAACATTGCTATAGCATATCTAGAAGTTAATCTATAACACCACGTATTTTTAATATAATTAAAAATAAAATAAAATATATAAAAATATGCTTATGATGGGTAAATAATGGTGATGCATAAGAAGAATTAATTAATACATGGAAGAGAAGAAAAATTAGTTCGATAACGATGTATGTAACGGAAATGATAGTAAAATAAGGATAACTAATTCAAGAATCTGGAATTAGGTAGAATGGACATCACCATTGCGTTCCTCTCGGAAAAATACGCGAAACAGATTCCGAGTTTTCGAAAATCGGAGTCCGTATGACCAAGATATGACCAAAACAAGATTTCAGCAGACTTTCTGGCAGACTACCCGTGTCGACTGTAGTGTCGACACCCAAGTCGACCTGCCCCCCCCCCCCTGTGTCGATTGTAGTGTCGACTCCCCCCCTGTACAGGTCGACCTGGTCGGCCTGGGGTGGTCCAGAACCCATTTTTGAGGCCCGGGACGAGTTTTGATGGTCCGGATGGGTTTTAGGGTTAATCTGATGGCTGAAATGAATTGCTACACCTATAAAAGAACACCTAGACCTAGCCTAACTCACACAAATTCATATGACACCTAAATGCTGATGGAATCTCTCTTGAGCCATGGCCCCCGTCTCCAAATTAAAGCTTAAGCGTCCAAACTCAAATCAAATCAAAGATCAATGCTTCTACAACAAATTCAAGGGGATAGATCAATAACACTGCAACTTTCTAAGACAAATTCACTTCTTGATTCATTAGCCGTTCTCTATAAGTTCTAGTTATTTTCAAGTTTAAATATTTAATTATAATATGGCCATGAAATAAAGTGGATTTGTATTTAAGTATGTGTATCGATTCAGATCTATTTATGTTTCTTCTTAAATCTTGATCTTTGGACTTTTCTATCTTTACTCTCATGCTAAGTTCATGATCTATTCAGCCTGTTGTAAATCAATTTTCTTGATTCATGTTGATATTATTATCCAGTTGTAATCTTAATATGCCTGTGATGATGTTTTTCTCTCCGATCTTGTTTTGATGCAAAATTCTACCTTTCCCCTATTTATTTTCTTTTGATGAACCTAGGTTAATTGCGGACCTAGGCCTAAACTGCGATTTGCGTGCGATTGAATACGGGGGAAATATTGGGATATTGTCTTGTTGGATATATGTGTTTGATAGAAGAGAAGGCATAATATGAAAACTGGATATTTGGGTGTTATTGCCATTAACATGAAATTGGAATCTGGGTATTATCGTTATAATTAAAGTTCGCTAGCTTGGGTAAATTGGGGTAAACATGGAATACATGTAGTTTGGTATGAAACTTGACCTATGAAAAATATGGCAAGAATATTGATATGTATAACTTGGCTAAAATTTGACCTATATAAATTGGGCATAGCTTTGTAAACATGTAAACTCTGAATCTTGACATATGTAAAAAGGCATGAAACTTGGTATATATGTAAATTGCCTAGGATTAGGCATATATAAATTAGCATATGAAATTTGGCATGGATCTTGATATATGTGTAATTTGGCTAGAACTTGATATGTGTAAATTGGCATAAACTTGGCATACATGTAAACATGCAAGAATTAGACATATGGAAACCAACTAGAATTGGGTACATATATTAATGGGCATGTAATTTGGAATGTGGGCATATGTTAACTAACATGTAATTGTCGTGTTTAGCTTAATCATGGTTAGTGACATTTAATTTGGTGTGATTTACATACCAAAAATTATAAACATGATTTAAAAGGGAAGGTGGGCCATAATAGTAAATGTTGATTAATGTAAATTATGGACATAAAGATAATTGGTAATTTTTAGGAAACTTGCCATAAATTGGTCATTTATCACATAAGTGATTTATGGCATAAAATGGTATTAATTATATACCTAATTTAATGCGATTGATTGGAAACAAATTGGGCATTAAATCTGAATTTGAACAATTTACATAATTAAAATGTAAATTAGAATTAGGGCATAAAATGGTATTAATTATATACCTAATTTAATGAGATTGATTGGAAACAAATTGGGCAGTAATATGAATTTGAATAATTTACAGAATTAATGTAAATTGGAAAATACGAATATGCTTAGCACGAGGTTGGATTGAGTTGTGATGTAAACCTGCCCGGACCCGCCCGGTTGTCCAGTAATCACAGCAATACCTATCCAATGTGGGAGGCTAAGCATTAGGCCCAATGAAGACCCGAGGTTAGACTGAGTTGTGGCGTAAGACTGCCCGGACCCGACCGGCACACCGGCAGCCACAACAATATCTGTCTAATGTCAGATGTTGGTGCCCTAATAAGACAACTAGAGCTAAGCTAGGGTTGGTAGGGTTAAGTTAACTAGAACACTTAACCAATTTAATATGTTGACTACGGGAGTGGGTAAGGTTAAGCAAATGTTTAACCATTATAACATGATTAAACTGGACTAGAGAGTGAGGTTAAGTTATGAGAACACGTAACCAATACAATGGGTTAATTAGACATGTGGTTGCGGTTAAGTAGTAACACTTAACCAACATAACAAGACAAACAGGTGGGTTAAGTTAACTTGAATAAGTTGATAACACTTAACCATTATAATATGACTAGTGGATGGGGTAAATTTAACTTCCACTTAACCAATCTGATGTGATGCGTAGTAGGGTTAAGTAACACATGGGGGTTAATTTAACAAGAAAATTCATAACCAATGTAACCAGATAGACGAACGGGGTTATGTTAATAAACCACACTGAACCAATCAAACATAATAAGCGAGAAAGGTTAAGTTAACTAAGGTAAACACTTAACCATGGTAACATAACGAGTAGAAGGGTTAAGTACATATCGGGTTGGTGGGTAATATTAGTAAATATAGGCCCACATACACTTAACCATTAAAATACACATGCTTGAATCAGTAGCGGGGTTAAGTACACATCAGGGTTGGTGGGTAATATCAAAGAGTATAGGCCCACAGACTTAACCATTAGAAAAACCTAGTAACGGGGACCCATTTCAGCAGTAACCCACATTAGGTATCAACAGAACCCTGAGCTAGGCAGGGTGGGGCACGATTACTGGGCTGATTATAAGAAGTCAAATTAGCGGCGGTTGGTGCAGCAGTGCAGGTTCTAACGGAGTGCGGGCGTGCACACACTTCGGCGCAGAAAATTTAGCCATTGGGCATCAGTAGGTATAAAGCTGTGCATCTTGGTTATGTCAGGGTTGCCACCATGGGACTTGATACACCCCATGGTGGGACCAGCATAGGTATCTACAAGTAGGGGGCCGCGTGACACAAATGAGAACTAGGTCAAGTAGGGAGCCGATCGATAAGGTAGTAAGGGTGCATCGAATATATACATGGCCATTGGGGTGATCGAGGTGGAATCCTCAAAATCGATGTACACCTGAAGGCTACCATAATTGCAAGGATTGGGATCACATTGTAATTATTATATAACACGGGCTACTAGTTGGGACACTAGTAGGGGGTACGGATCCTTGTTGCATAGGACACTAGTTGGGATACTAGTACGAGTACAGATCATTCCATGTAAGACACTTATGAGGATGCTAGTTAGGTGGTGCAGAGCAAATAGACATCGTTTTAATGGTAAAGCTTAAAAACCTTGCGATGTTATTCTGGATAGAAACCATGCGATGTGATACTTGATAGGAATTATGGTATGTTATACTTGATTCATCGTGCCCGAAGTTTACCACGTTACCTTAGTTTATCTTGTTATCTTAGTTTATCTTGCCTACCTTGTCATCATGCTTATGTTTACTTTCAGTTTATTCATGCCATGTTATCTTTACCTATTTTTATGCTGAAAGTCACTAGGACTTACTCAGTCTGTATGACTGACCCGTTTTGTTTCGCCTCTTTTTCTTCCGTTCCCCCCTTCCCAGGTTTGCAGGGAGGGAATACAGCTTAGTTCGGATCTTACCAAGCTCTAAGACTCTTTCATGCAAGGCTTGGATTTCTCTTGGCTATGGCTTGCTTTGCTTTATTGGGGAATACTATAACTTATTTTTATGCTTCTTTGTTTTTGAGCAAGACAGGTATTTTAACTATGTATTTGGGTATTGGAAGTTGATGGGCTTTTTATTGTAAACAATTCTATTTAATAAATGATTTGAAGTACTTCCACTTTACTTTCCGTTGTTTTATATATGTCTATCTTGTAATATTTCTGTTCCAGTACCCATAATACTCCATTGAAGTTAAGGCATTTCCTTTGTGAGTGACCTTAACAGATGTGGGGTGTTACATTTGGTATCAGAGCAAAAGGTTACCAGACTGGGCAAAAGTTTTCAGAAACCTTCTGAAACTAGTTTTCAAAACATTTACAAAGAAGCAAATTTTCAAGAAAATTTTGTTTTGATTAAAAGGCATATTCCCCAAAGCCATATGCACTATCTTTTAATTCTCTCTTGAAATCTCTTCTCTCTCTTTTCACCATAGTTTCGTAGGCATCCGACACAGGTCGGAGGGCAAAGGAGGGCCCAACCTCCATCAGTAGCCGTAGAAGTTCCATATGCGTTTAATCTTATTTCAAGTTGGGTAGAGTGCCGTGCGTTGGAGGTAGCTTCGAAAGACTTGTCAACAAACTATACAAGGACAGTAAGAACAAGGAACTAGTTGTTATAGCTTAATCCACGAAGGAGGAAAAAGGTGAAAGGAAAGAGGCCAAAGTGAAAGAATAGTAGAACCCATGACAAGAGAGAGTATCTTTAGTATGGTAAAAAGGGACATGTAGCTAAGCATAGGACAAGGGCAAAGGACAAGATCGTAGAGAGGGAAATTGTATGCTCTCACTATTAGAGTACCTAAGAGAGTGGTAACGTTTCTGTTAAAAGTTTAGCTTTTCTTTTATATCATCCCACTAGAACTTTGTTTTTGTACATCACATCCTTTTAATTCTGCTTCGAAAGTTGAGTCTCTGCACCTTAGTACTAGCATGGTAGAGGATCCCAATTTTTTTCTCAAGTCCTGTTGGGGAAATCGGCTCATTTATTCATGACTTGTTTGGACTTGAGAATGTCTATGCTAAGTGTTGAGTCTAGAAGTAATGTTTATGTTTTGGTCTATGGGTTGATTCTAGCGATGGAGTGGTTATCCAGCAAGGGTGACCTTCTCGGTTTTGAAAAAAAATAATAGGGTAGCTAGACTCTTGACTTGCCTCGGTAATACCCTCGAAGTCGCATGTAACCTTTAGGGTTCTATCATGATTTGTTACCTAGAATCTCTTGACACATTTATTGTTAATTTGTAATCCACTCAAGTAGTGTTCGCTACTAAGGTGGATGGGTCATTTCGCTTATGCATAAGTTATAGAGAATCACTTAGTAAGTACATTTGGCAACATGGTTTGCATTTATTTTCAAGAGATAGTTCTTCTGCGTGGAATACCTGATAGTAAGTGGACGAGATCCAAGATTCACTAGTGAATGTTGGAGAGCTTGCATGGAACCATGAGTACGCCGTTAGGTTTGAGCCGAGTATACTAGAAGTAGAGTAAGTGAAAGAGGAACGAGAGGCAACAGTGAAATAGGTTCCAACTCTTATTTTGGAAACAAGAATTAAGAAGCTACGAAATTGTGAAGTTAAAGACGGTCAAAGCACAATGGAGTTAAGCTCAAGGAGATGCGACTTAGAAGATCGAAGACTATATTCGTGCATCATATCTCTTTTTAAGGGTATATCCTTGATTCCTTTTTCCTATATAGCTTACTTGCATGCTATCTTTCGTGTATATCCTCTCGGTCCTATTCTCAATCCAATTTCTATTGCAAACCCTATAGGGAGTATGACTCATCTATTAGTAACACATGTTGGGGCTTAAGGGTGTTCGTTGGTTTGACTAAACTTTTTGGGTTTTATAGGATACGGGTTGGTCTTAGGAAGGGATTTCCTTGTGACCTAATAGGAGTCCATCATGCTTAGTTTCCTAGAATCATATATATTGGTTGGGATGAGTAATTCTTTGGGTGTCGGTCTGATGTTGATTTCGGTCTTCGGGGCTGATGCTTAGAGAGTTCTTCTCCTAATCAATATATATGTGGCATAGATTTCCAGTTTTGACATTGCCTAATGGGAATAAAGTTTTTACTTGCTTCTATCATTCTACTATACCTTTAGATATGAACAATTGGGTGTAAACATGTGCTTGAGACATGTTATGATTGATGGTTGCAAGTGGCTGCAAGTGGTTGCTAGTGGTTGCTCGTGGATGCATTTACACACATTAGGCACTAGATCGACTCTGTCACCTTTCATATTGCATATGCATGAGTGTTTACACTTGTTTGTGGATGAAATTGAATGTGTTATCATATGAATGTTGCATATGGATGGATGTTTGTGCACACATATAGTGTTTATGTGACTAGGACTATTTGCATACATGTTGGACTCATGGCACTAAACATATTTTGCATCTAGAAGATCTATCAGGCCTGATCATTTGCATTAGAAAAGAAACATATACACACACTTCTTGCATATGTTCATACAGCATTAGAAATCTCTTAAGGACAATGAATGCCTGTGATTGATGATTGAGTAGATGGATGATGGATGGTAGGACACATTCTTCTTAACTTGAAGATTTCGGGGACGAAATCCTTTAAGGAGAGGAGAATGTAACACCCCGTATTTTTAATATAATTAAAAATAAAATAAAATATATAAAAATATGCTTATGATGGGTAAATAATGGTGATGCATTAGAAGAATTAATTAATACATGGAAGAGAAGAAAAATTAGTTCGATAACGATGTATGTAACAGAAAGGATAGTAAAATAAGGATAAATAATTCAAGAATCTGGAATTAGGTAAAATGGACATCATTATTGCGTTCCTCTCGGAAAAATACGCGAAATAGAGTCCGAGTTTTCGAAAATCGGAGTCCGTATGACCAAGATATGGCCAAAACAAGATTTCAGCAGACTTTCTGGAAGACTACCCGTGTCGACTGTAGTGTCGACACCAAAGTCGACCTGTCCCCCCTGTGTCGACTGTAGTGTCGACTCCTCCCCGTACAAGTCAACCTGGTCGGCCTGGGGTGGTCCAGAACCCATTTATGAGGCCCGGGACGTGTTTTGATGGTCCAGATGGGTTTTAGGGTTAATCCGATGGCTGAAATGAATTGCTACACCTATAAAAGAACACCTAGACCTAGCCTAACTCACAAAAATTCATATGACACCTAAATGCTGCTGGAATCTCTCTTGAGCCCTGGCCTCCATCTCCAAATTAAAGCTTAAGCGTCCAAACTCAAATCAAATCAAAGATCAATGCTTCTACAACAAATTCAAGGGGATAGATCAATGACACTGCAACTTTCTAAGACAAATTCACTTCTTAATTCATTAGTCGTTCTCTGTAAGTTCTAGTTATTTTCAAGTTTAAATATTTATTTATAATATGGCCATGAAATAAAGTGGATTTGGATTTAAGTATGTGTATCGATTCAGATCTATTTCTGTTTCTTCTTGAATCTTGATCTTTGGACTTTTCTATCTTTACTCTCATGCTAAGTTCATGATCTATTCAGCCTGTTGTAAATCAATTTTCTTGATTCATGTTGATCTTATTATCCAGTTGTAATCTTAATATGCATGTGATGATGTTTTTCTCTCCGATCTTGTTTTGATGCAAAATTCTACCTTTCCCCTATTTATTTTCTTTTGATGAACCTAGGTCAATTTCGGACCTAGGCCTAAACTGCGATTTGCGTGCGATTGAATATGGGGGAAATATTGGGATATTGTCTTGTTGGATATATGTGTTTGATAGAAGCGAAGGCATAATATGAAAACTGGATATTTGGGTGTTATTGCCATTAACATGAAATTGGAATCGGGTATTATCGTTATAATTAAAGTTTGCTAGCTTGGGTAAATTGGGGTAAACATGGAATACATGTAGTTTGGTATGAAACTTGACCTATGAAAAATATGGCAAGAATATTGATATGTATAACTTGGCTAAAATTTGACCTATGTAAATTGGGCATAGCTTTGTAAACATGTAAACTCTGAATCTTGACATATGTAAAAAGGCATGAAACTTGGTATATATGTAAATTGTCTAGGATTAGGCATATATAAATTAGCATACGAAATTTGGCATGGATCTTGATATATGTGTAATTTGGCTAGAACTTGATATGTGTAAATTGGCATAAACTTGGCATACATGTAAACAGGCAAGAATTAGACATATGGAAACCAACTAGAATTGGGTACATATATTAATGGGCATGTAATTTGGAATGTGGGCGTATGTTAACTAACATGTAATTGTCATGTTTAGCATAATCATGGTTAGTGACATTTAATTTGGTATGATTTACATACCAAAAATTATAAACATGATTTAAAAGGGAAGGTGGGCCATAATAGTAAATGTTGATTAATGTAAATTATGGACATAAAGATAATTGGTAATTTTTAGGAAACTTGCCATAAATTGGTCATTTTTCACATAAGTGATTTATGGCATAAAATGGTATTAATTATATACCTAATTTAATGAGATTGATTGGAAACAAATTGGGCATTAAATCTGAATTTGAACAATTTACATAATTAAAATGTAAATTAGAATAATGGCATAAAATGGTATTAATTATATACCTAATTTAATGAGATTGATTGGAAACAAATTGGGCAGTAATATGAATTTGAATAATTTACAGAATTAATGTAAATTGGAAAATACGAATATGCTTAGCACGAGGTTGGATTGAGTTGTGATGTATACCTGCCCGGACCCGCCCGGGTGTCCAGTAATCACAGCAATACCTATCCAATGTGGGAGGCTAAGCATTAGGCCCAATAAAGGCCCGAGGTTAGATGAGTTGTGGCGTAAGACTGCCCAGACCCGACCGGCACACCGGCAGCCACAACAATATCTGTCTAATGTGAGAGATTGGTGCCCTAATAAGACAACTAGAGCTGAGCTAGGGTTGGTAGGGTTAAGTTAACTAGAACACTTAACCAATTTAATATGTTGACTACGGGAGTGGGTAAGGTTAAGCAAATGTTTAACCATTATAACATGATGAAACTGGACTAGAGAGTGAGGTTAAGTTATGAGAACACTTAACCAATACAATGGGTTAATTAGACAAGTGGTTGCAGTTAAGTAGTAACACTTAACCAACATAACAGGACAAACGGGTGGGTTAAGTTAACTTGAATAAGTTGATAAAACTTAACCATTATAATATGACTAGTGGATGGGGTTAAGTTAACATGCACTTAACCAATCTGATGTTATGCGTAGTAGGGTTAAGTAACACATGGGGGTTATGTTAACAAGAAAATTCTTAACCAATGTAACCAGATAGACGAACGGGGTTAAGTTAATAAACCACACTTAACCAATCAAACATAATAAGCGAGAAAGGATAAGTTAACTAAGGTAAACACTTAACCATGGTAACATAACGAGTAGAAGGGTTAAGTACATATCGGGTTGGTGGGTAATATTAGTAAATATATACCCACATACACTTAACCATTAAAATACACATGCTTGAATCAGTAGCGGGGTTAAGTACACATTAGGTTTGGTGGGTAATATCAGAGAGTATAGGCCCACAGAATTAACCATTAGAAAAACCTAGTAACGGGGACCCATTTCAGCAGTAACCCACATTAGGTATCAACGGAACCCTGAGCTTGGCAGGTTGGGGCATGATTACTGGGCTGATTATAAGAGGTCAAATTAGCGGCGGTTGGTGCAGCAGTGCAGGTTCTAACGGAGTGCGGGCGTGCACACACTTCGGCGTAGAAAATTTAGCCACTGGGCATTAGTAGGTATAAAGCTGTGCATCTTGGTTATGTCAGGGTTGCCACCATGGGACTTGATACACCCCATGGTGGGACCAGCACAGGTATCTACATGTAGGGGGCCGCGTGACACAAATGAGAACTAGGTCAAGTAGGGAGCCGATCGATAAGGTAGTAAGGGTGCATCGAATATATACATGGCCATTAGGGTGATCGAGGTGGAATCCTCAAAATCGATGTACACCTGAAGGCTACCATAATTGCGGGGATTTGGATCACATTGTAATTATTATATAACACGGGCTACTAGTTGGGACACTAGTAGGGGGTACGGATCCTTGTTGCATAGGACACTAGTTGGGATACTAGTAGGAGTACAGATCATTCCATGTAAGACACTTATGAGGATGCTAGTTAGGTGGTGCAGAGCAAATAGACATCGTTTTAATGGTAAATCTTAGAAACCTTGCGATGTTATTCTCGATAAAAACCATGCGATGTGATACTTGATAGGAATTATGGGATGTTATACTTGATTCATCGTGCCCGAAGTTTACCTTGTTACCTTAGTTTATCTTGTTATCTTAGTTTATCTTGCCTACCTTGTTATCATGCTTATGTTTACTTTCAGTTTATTCATGCCATGTTATCTTTACCTATTTTTATGCTGAAAGTCACTAGGACTTACTCAGTCTTTATGACTGTCCCGTTTTGTTTCGCCTCTTTTTCTTCCGTTCCCCCCCCCCCAGGTTTGTAGGGTGGGAATACAGCTTAGTTCGGATCTTACCAAGCTCTAAGACTCTTTCATGCAAGGCTTGGATTTCTCTTGGCTATGGCTTGCTTTGCTTTACTGGGGAATACTATAACTTATTTTTATGCTTCTTTGTTTTTGAGCAAGACGGATATTTTAACTATGTATTTGGTTATTGGAAGTTGATGGGTTTTTTATTGTAAACAATTCTATATAATAAATGATTTGAAGTAATTCCACTTTACTTTCCGTTGTTTTATATATGTCTGTCTTGTAATATTTCTGTTCCAGTACCCATAATGCTCCATTGAAGTTCAGGCTTTCCCTTTGTGAGTGACCTTAACGGATGTGGGGTGTTACATAATCCATGGTTTCTACCAAACTATTCTTTTAGCTCCCGTTGTCATCGAATGCGGATAATCTAAGCAATTCCTTCCACCGACCTTCCCACTCTGGGACTATAAAATTGTGTCGTTACCCATCCCATTGAATGAATGTGCTTAAGATCCTTATAATGCTGCATTCGGCGTTGCCTTTGACCCATTTATACCAATTGCAAAAGATCAAATAGTGGCCATGACAAAATGTAGACGATTCTTCAACGTTAGGATCAGTTTTGTGCTATCGTTTCATGTCTTGAGGTCTTCGGCTTTTGGGTGTATAGGTCAGCAACTAATAAAACCGCTATTTGTCGATGTTTCTAGCTACTTCGTAATATGTTTTAGATGTTTAATATGTATGTGTTACCTTATACTATGATATGTTAGTTTGTGTATCAACTATGACACTGTTGAACCATGTTTAGAAATTAATTAATTTATATTCAAATAGATAATAGATATAATATACGTGGAAAACTTATTAAACCGAAAGAGTTTCATTTATGTTTTATTCTTTTGGTTCACAAGGAAATATTTGGTTGCAGTCTTATTTAGCAGAAGTAAAAATACAGATATTAATGCAGTAAAGAAACAACATTATAATTCATGCTAAAGCTGTAAAAAAAGTTAAAATAACCTAACCATAAAATATGTGCGCATGATGATATAGTGCAGTATGATTGAAGTTACCATTTTCATTATTTGTTATTTTTGTTAGGACTACCAAGCTTGAAAATTTCATATTCGTATAATATTAAGCAAACCAAACTACAGTGAAAAAATATAATTTGCAGCTATGCACCACATTTTTTTTCAGAGTCAATAATCTATTTCAGAATATAAATGTGCATTTTTTGACGTAATGAAACATTGTTTAATATAAGAGATCCAAGCAACAGCTGGAGGTAATTTATAGACAATTCATGCAGTGATTATTGTTCAGGGCAAATAGAGGATGATAGCCTTTTATTTTTTATTTTAAGTAGTAAAAACTTATTTGGGATATTTGTAAGTGACAAAATATATTGTGCTACATTTTTACATTTGTACTGTATTTTTTAATCCAGTTTGAATAGTATTATGTAATTACACTCACTGCCAAATCTGTGAAATCCCTACTGAGCTAGAGTATCGATCATGCATAAATCATTGGATGACATACAACTTTACATATGTTTATTATAAGTAATATATGAACCAAATGATTAGAGATTTATTTGTTATGCATATATTGTTTCATGACTATCTATGAAAAGTGGTGTTTAACTAAAATTCAAATATTTTGGGTACATGTTTCTTTCTAACAATTAGGAACATGGATGATATATTTGTCAGCGCCGTTGTCCAGGTATGCTATAGTATTCTACTACTAATACATCCACAAATGTTACCATACTACAACTATAATGCATGCTTAGAAATAAAATCATACATAGATTGAGTAGATACAGTTCTCCTTATCAATTGGACGACGAATACATTTATTTACTTTAGAGCTTGGCATCATTCTAAGTATACATTTTACTAAGAAGTAAGTCTACCGGCAATTGTATTTTATTAGATCTTTGCTCGCATATGGATATTTATGGTTGAGTTATTAAGTTGGTTATCCTATTAGGGATATGGATGATAGAAAAAGAAAAGCCACAATAAGAGAAAATAGTGGGACAAATCAGTTATAACTCCGAATGCAACTTGACCAATCAATAAAAAAATTGTTTTTTAATCAATGCAGGTTTTTTCAAATCAGTAATGCTACTTCACCCGATTCAGCACCCGAAATATAATACCGTAGAAATCATTACTCTTGAATCATATTGACCACTCGATATTCACCGTTGATTTTAATTTTGGGTGTTTTGAGTATCTCTATCTTTGTTTACGGTAGCACAGTTCTTTTGTAATACAAGACAATAAACCTTTAGAAGTTTATCTAAGATCGGTTGAATTTTGAGATATTTAGATAAAGGGGATTTGCTAGGATGTGATGATTTGGAAAATCATGATCAGCCGTTACATGTACAAACACGAGATTACTTACAAAATATATTCATGCTACAACATTCACGAGCTACAAGTAATTATAATATCACAATCTTCAATTTTAAAGTATAATATTATGTATACGTACTAGTTATGTTTTTTAGTACTCTTTTGCGTAAGTTACTTTTTCATTCGTACATTATTATATGCAGCGTACTCATGATGTACTTTTTCATTATTAAATGAGTAATTATATGAAAAATAAACAATGAAATTTGAAATCGAAACTAGAACTTAAATTCCCGAATTTATAAATTAGATCGAGAACTCTAAAATTACAAAAGATGATTCCAGACCGAGACCCAATGAGACGACCCGTACATCCCCGGTAAGGAAAGGCCGGATTGAATTGAGAACAAACCACATCATAACACAAACAGAAGAACATTTAATTGTATATTACAACAATTCAACAGAATACAAGAATATACAGAGTATAAACAAATAAAATACATTCGATAAATATAAGAGATTACAATAAATTACAATGCAGTGGAAAATAATAAAAAATACAACTGAAGGAGATATACGGATACAAAGCTTTCCGAACATCATTCCAGCTGTAAACCAGGGTCCTGTGAAGATAAATCTGCCAAACCAAAACTACTAGCTGCCCGTGTCGAAAATAGGGGCACCCAGAGTTTAGGTTAAAATAATAAACTCCAGGTCAGTCATGTGACTGTTGTGAGAACCAAAACAGTTATTTATCTTTATTTTAAAGTTAGGTAAATCAAGGGACCACGCCATATAACACGGAATGGGTTTCCTCCCGCGAATACCAGTGCATAAAACAACAGCGCAATGCTAAATAAAGAACAATGAAGATATTATAAGACCCAAGTCCCATCACACAATGCAACACAAACCAGAGGATAGGGTTTTACCTTATAATAGCCAAAGAATGCTTGATACGTTAAAACAAATCTTTTATTATTTCGATAAGTGAAGAAATCAATTTCAAATCATAAGTATCAATCATAGGCGGCATGAATGCCCCATACCACTATGTCGCCATATATAGGTTATACAATCAAAATCGCAAAGTCACATATTTGGAAGTTGGAATTCCATCTGTGAATCGAGGCAAAAGATAGTCCTCTACCGATTCGAGACGCTCTAGCCCGCCCCTCAGGATCAGAGCTCGAGTGACTCTTGGATCGTCAGGGGCAGTCCACACGGTGTGGATTAAAATCCCTGAACATGCGCTTCCCCGCCCTTTGGGGCGTAGGTGAGCCAACTAATGACTCCATCGGACCTGGATCGTCCGATCTAATCGAGGCGCCTCGCAACAGCAGCAACCACACAGGTGAAAAGTATATAAGTGGCAGGGCTTGTAGGTCACTGACACCACCCTAGCTAGAAGGAAACGCATGCCCTCCCTGATGTCCTATCCCGTTTCTGGTTCAGAACCGGGGTGTGAGGCTCGCGAATTCACGTTACACAAAGCTACGCCACACAGGCCGTGCTTTGATCATCAACCACAAGACTCTGCTTTTCAACAGAAGCCTTAATCATTTGCATCTTAGCATGCCACAAAGGGAATTCACGCTATGCAACCGATATCAATCACACAGAATGAAATCCGATGTCAGACACATAGTCCATACAAGTCCGTTACGGGTCTGAACGAAACCGGAGGCACTTTCCTCGCGTATCCATCGATCTCCAAGTTCCCTCCTCTTGGGGGTACAGCCCAATCAGGATCGTCAGTAATTATCCGAACGATGTGAAGACTTCTGGTCTTCGACCACCGTCTTCATCTTCGACTTATAGTCGTATCAGTTATTCAGAATGGGATAAAACTGGTCTTTCTGAATAACTCGCGTATATAATAAACATGTGTTACACAAACACAACATACGCCTCATTCCAATTCAGAATATTCTTTTATTCAAATATTCTTATTCTTTGGGAAAGGTTCCCATTAATTTTATCAAAGATAAATTCTTTAAATTTATTCGTTAATCTTCTTTTGAATATCAATTCAAACTAGTCGGGATTAGCGAACCACATCGAAGTAATCATTTATTTTATTTCCCAATCCCAACCTATTCATCCCGTGAAGTAAAACTGGTAATACTCCATATCTAACACCACTGTGTTATCGGTAAAGTCAGTTACCATTTCATGTTCAAATCTAATTAAAGATTTAACTATCGTCTGGAGTAAAATTGGTGGTACTCCATTCTCGATCATTCCTTGAATTTGATAATTTTAATTATCAAATTCACTTTTCCATCTATTTAAAGATTCATTAAAATTCCACTTAGTTTTAATCTTTAACTGGGTTTAAGAACCAATGTCATTTAAAACACGGTTCACGATAAACCCAAAATCACATTCCATTAATCGTCGGGTTAAAGAAAAAATGTTATATAAAACACCGTTCACGATAAACCCAAAAATCAATTCCAATTAAATATTATTTAATTGGTACACTTCATTAAATCTAAATAAAAAGATTTAATCTTTTTCTCAACTGGGTTTAAGAACAGTGTTAATGAAGACACCATTCACGACAAACCCAAATCCCATTTGATATTAAATACAAGGCTCTGAATAGAAAATATATCGACTTATATTCAATATCCAATTCTACGACCAACAAATATCGTATTGGAAATAACGATATAAATATATCTTTCAAATTTCCGCAACAATATCTGTATAATCACAAAATCCCACATCAAAATATTCCGAAGACAATTTCGATTCAAATCCATTTCCAATCTATATATTGGAAATTCTGGTTATTTTCAAAACCAATTCAAATCCAATTTATTTATTTAAAAATAAATGGATACCCTAGTTCAAAACTAGTTCATTTCGATAAAAATCTATTTTTATCTTTTCAAATAGGGAATTTTTCATCCCAGTTCTTTCCAAATCATATAGTATAATTTTACATGAATTACAGATATTTTTAAAATTTTTATCAAGGCCCATACAGTCGATTTCCACCAATGGCCATCGAACTGCACTTACAACGACCTTTCCTGAAATTGATTTGGACGTATCTCCAAATCCAACCGTTAGGTTTCACATTTATAATATTCATTGGAAAGCTCTTTTCGATACGAACCCAACGGTTCCGGTTTGAGGAGAATCCGACTGTCGGATCTCCCGCAATGTCCGTACGAAGTCAATGGTCGAAATTCGCGAACTGCCGCAGCGCGGCGCGTTCTATTGAGGCCATTATATTATATATATAATATATATATTATATATTTCGTCGATTTCTATTTAAAATGAATTTTATAAATATTTTTAATTTCGTTTTGAAAACAGTTTCAACTTCATATTCAATTTCAAATCAAAAGTGAAATTTCCATTATAAATTCGTTTTTCATTCATTTCCATTCAATTCGAATTCATTTCAATTTGAATTCATTTCAATTTCACTTCAATTCGAATTCATTTCAATTTCACTTCAATTTCAATTCATTTTCAAAATATTCGATTATGAAATCACTTTTCAATATTCATTATAAAACGGATAAAATCGATAAAAATATCGTTCTCGTCAAAATCATGCATCTCTAATCAACACGGCTTTATATTTTTCAAAGACCTCTTTATTCTATTCAACAAATGAATATTTATTCTACTCAACACATGAATCTATATCTCTTTCAACACTTGACTAATCTCAACAAATGAGTACGGTCAACACAAGAATCTTTATTTTATAATATTCTTTATTTTCCCAATTGGAATGAGCCCTAATCAATTACCATATAATGTTAATTATATGGATTCCGTACAACACATGTATATAATAGCAACAATAAATAATCAACCATCATCCAAAGTGCACAACACAACTGTATAAGCATTAAATAAAAATAATTAACGCTTACACAGTCTGTCGACCAATCGATTGACATACAACAAATTAATTGGGATTAGTGTATGTCAAATATCATCCCAATACCCGTGTGGGGTTTCACATCAACAAACACTGAATATTATTTGTGCAATTGGGCGATGTGCAAAATTTATCGTCCCAATCAATATCAGTTAAAACAGTGTACATAAACAAACCGTCCGATTTGTAAATGAATTTTATTTTATTCACACACGTTAAAAATTATATTTTTAACGAAAAAATAATTTATTTCAACACATGAATTTCTATTCAGTTCATTTACACAATAAAATGATATTTTTTATTTTCTAACTTATTTTAGAAAATTTCGGCGGCATAACGACACGATACTAGAAACGGGACAAGGCCTAGCCTTATCCCCGGTCTAGTGATGGCCCACGCCATACACATATCAATCAAATCAATTTCATTTCACCAAACAATCAAATTCAAATCAAACAATCTAACTAACTACACAACCAGACAAACAAGTCCATGGTCTGTGGACAATGGTGTCGGGTGCTACTAAACACCGTCTGCATCCCAGTATATATTATAATATAACTAGAAAAAGAAATTTTAAAAGGTGAGAAGTTCTCACAGAGGGTTCCACTCCGCCGCGCTTTGCTTTTGAACTGCTGAATCGTCTGGATCTGATTGAAATTCCTATGCAGTTCTTTTCACGCTGTTCAAATAAAAATTATATTTTTATCCTTCATTCAATAAATAAAAATTCTATTTCATTTCATATATTTTCACAACGCTTATTTATATAAAAATTATATTTCTATTTCATATATAAAGATTGAATTTTTTTATTACATCACTATAAAAATCTCATTTTTATTTCAACATATATATAATAAAAATCAGATTTTTATTTGGCTATATATATAAAGATAATATTTTTATTATTTCTACTATATAAAAATCTTATCTTTAATATTTCTATAGTATAAAAATTACATCTTTAATATTTTTATAGTATAAAAATTATATTTTTAACCTTTTTATAATATGAAAATTATATTTTTATATTATCTCTACTACATAAAGATAATATTTTTATTATTCTTCATTATATAAAAATCATATTTTTAATAGTTCTACTTTATAAAAATTATATTTTTATTCTATACATCATATAAAAATTGGATTTTTAAACTAATGACCTTCATATAAAAATTGGTTCTTTATGACTTCAACTTCATATTTCCCAAACGATAAAACTAAGCTTTTCTATTCTAGAAATAATAATAATGCCATTTATATATATAAACTGATTTATTTTAAAACTCCAAAACTAATTACATAGAAAATGAATGAATAAATAAAATTGAAAATGGGCTTACTGTTTTTCTCATTCGAAGGAGGCGGGTTTTCAGTCGAAGAAGAAAGGGGTCTTCACTGCAGCGCGGTGGCCCACGGCGGTGGCGCTCTGAGGTGCTGCGACGGATTTCAGGGGCTCAGGGGGTTTGGGGTTCGGATCGGGATGGGGGTTTCAGTTGATCGATGGTGGTGGGAAGGGTGAAGTGGCGGTGAGGGCGGCGGACGATTTAAGGTATGGCGGTGGGGCTTGGTCGATAGATTTAGGGAGCGTGGTGGTGGAGAGCGATGGCGAGGGAGCTCCAACGAGGTGGCGCGGTGGACGAGAGGCTGGAGCGATGGCCATCGTCGGTGAGCTCGAGGGCGTTTTTTCTTTTCTTTAACTGAATCGGTCAAGGAGAGGGTGGAAGGAGAGAGATAAAGGGAATGAGGGGTTTTATTATTTATTTATTTAATTAATTAATTCTCTAAAAGGTAACTCTTTAGTTCGAACTCCAAACGAGACCCAATGACTGTCGCCCCTAGCTAATTACCCACATTCCGAACACAATGGGATATGTCCCGTAAGCCAATTCGATCGTTTCAATTAATTTTCATCAAAATCAAAATATAACTCTATATATTGAATTTGAACGTGCATTTCAATTTACCGGGGTCACATAAAGTCTCTAAAATTTGCAGAAAAATTATTTCTAGCTTCGTATTGACGATACGGTCCTAACAAAACTAATTTCTCCAATTCTGAGACCGTTTGAAAAATGGCCAATTTCCAGTAGATTAAAATCAACTAAAACTGGTCAAACGCGTTTTCCTTTGCCACGCTCACATATTGATTCGAAAAATTATGAAAATTGGAATCTAGCAATAACCTGACATCACGGATCCAACAAAAGTGGTTTCGTCGAAATCCGAGGTCGTTTGCAAAATGGCCATTTTTAAGGGCCCGAATTCCATAGCGACTATTCTGAAAATTCATTTGGGCGTATCTTTTGATCCCTACTATGAAGTTTTGATTTTTCGGATTCGTTGGAAAGATATTCTCAATTAGATTCTATTATTTTTGGTTTCGCTAGAATCCAGTTTATTTTGAATCCTGTACATTCATTTGAAGTTTGAAATCCAATTATCGAACTATTGCGCCATTTTCAATTCCTTTTATAATTTAAAATAAATATTTATATTCTAACGACGAACTATATAAATATATTCGTTCGAATTCTATTCAAAATAATATTTTCGTCATTTTTATTTAAAATAATCTATTTTAAATATTCAAAATTCATCAAAATTGCCAAAATAAAAATTTTAAACTGGCTCAGATTTTCGGGTTGCTACACCCAAACTGAGATCTTAAATCTCGATTTGTATGTATTTCTTATAATTAAGTCAATTATGAACTTATCCAAATTGCTTACTACATTCTATAAGAGTTGCATACAATAAACATGTTACAAATAAAAAATAAAAAGAAAAGAAAAAGAAAAGAAAAAGAAAATGAGGTTGCAATTTTGTGTTAAGTTACGTAGAAGTGTAAGTTATTTGTTATAATTAATGGTACATAGCTGAAGTCTTACTGTGAATACATAGCTGAAGTCTTACTGTGAATGGGTGTTATTGATTATTTTAAGTGAAATATAATTATTGTGTCATACGATACTAAAATTTGTTTTTACTATATATTTTACTATGAATATTTATTACCATTAAAGGGTTACTGCTGCCATGGCATAACAGATCTGATAAAGGCACTTGGATTTCATTCTTTTGAATATTGTTAGGGGTATGTGCCAGTCCAAACCTATGCTGCGATTTTTATTTTTTTGCATTGTATGCTTCATGGGAGTAAGTGTGCATGGTTATTTTAATAATATCTATTCAAGTGGACACAGCTATATCATGTGCTTAATGGTGAATGCACTTTGTATAGTATGTTGAGGCAATAAAAAATTAGTTATAGGACATATCAATTTGAGTTAAGTCTATGATTAACTTTTAAGTTGGAAATTTTCTTCTCTTTTTTACATATACTCTAATATATGCACTTTTTATACTTCTTATCTGAACAACATAAAATTTGTAAGCTGGAATTCAAATCTGGGTAGTTGGAATTCATGAGACCCTATTTACTAAGTTGACACTTAAACTTCGGGGAATGACATATTCTGCTCTTTAATGGTTTGCTGCATTGATACACTTTTAATAATCTTATTATTCTCTTTTATAGTGACAGATCGCTTATTGGTTAGTGACACAAGTGCACCTCTGCTTGAATGCATATAAACTAAATTGTGGATCAAAAACAAGTATTTATGTCTGTCATAAAGATAGAGCTGGGCCTAGGCATGGAGGTAGATCTGGATTTATATTAAAGACAAGCCTTCAACAAATGGAAGGCCTAATGCTACACCCATCAAGAGCGAAGCTGCTGCAAATGGGTGTGGGTCAGTCATGACGAGTGTTGATGAATGTAGTGTGTAATATATTCTCTTACTATTTAAGATAGATATGTGTTTTTCCATTTTCTCATTAGAAGTTATTGTATAATTTAAACAACATACTTGATATTTCTTTAAAGCCAAATTACCCTACATGTACTGTTTACGTATTAAGTTCATTACTTTAAATTATTGAGATGTTTGATAAATCACTATCCAACTGTACAAATATTTTTGTATACCATTTATATATCATTTACCTATATTTATTTTTCATTGACAACAAAGACTAGATACTGTATTGTGACCATCAGTATTATAGTCGGTCTAACTTAATGTGATTAAAAAATACTAAACAATTTCAATGATTGATTTAGAGGCCACCGTAGCATTTTGAACTTGAGAAGAAACAAAAATGAAGTAATCCAAATGAAAATTTAATACGTGGTACACTGGTAGTGTATTTATGTTCCCTAGCTTTATATACAAGACAGACCAAGGAAGCAGAACCAGTTTAAAGTTCCGTTTTGCTTATGAGAGAACTTTTGTAACCATAGAAGATGACCTCATAGATAAAGCATGTACACATCAAGGAATAATCATATTGTTGGACCACTAGTGAAAAGGATATGCAGTTGCATGTTAATAAAATCAATATGTTCATCATTTGCTTTTTCTATTTTCAAAATTTTACTGGCACTATATGCAGGGTTTGATTTAACAATTCATGCATTTCTTGAAACTTATGTACAATTTATTAAACTGGCAACCACATTGTTTCAGTTTTAGATTAGTAGGATAGTGTCTACTATAAAAATAAAAGAAGTCAGGCAAAACGATTGCATCTATGTATGATCATTTTCTAATGTTTAAAATAAATATTAAAACAAATATTATATTATGTGATCCTATATCTCATATGTGGAAAAGTCCATATTTGGCCATAGTTATGATGAAATTTCATCCAAAAAAATGTGCAAAATTATATAAATATCAATTGGCACTATATGATTATTTTAAGATGATGTGTACAATTTTTGTAAACGATCAAAATGCTAACTGCACTCTTTGTGATTGTTTGAATGAATCGTACATATAAATTCTAAGTGGTAAGTAATATTCATAATGTTCTTGGTGGACAACTCAAGGTATAACTTTTAAGAATTAAATGGTAACCGCTACTACGATTAAGTTTTATAATTCTGAACCCTTTAGTAGTACCATTAAGAATTACCAACTATTTGACAATATATTACATACCTCAATCAACTAATGAATTATATAAAGTTGTAAAAAAAAAAAAAACAGAGAGAGAGAGAGAGATTTAATAATTGAAAATTTGTATATGCATAAATAAGTGTATGAAGATTTCTTAGTTTCAACCATAATTATTGGCTTACATCGAGGAATACAATTAAAAAAAAACATGTTTAGTCATCTGTTTATATACATTTTTAAACACCATCCAAAAAAACGAGGTTGCAGTTCAAAGTCGATAAATATAAATTTATTGTACACACAACCGTAAAAGGATAAAAAGAATATTAATATTTCCTACACTCATGAACTCAAATAATATTATGTTTTGACAATACGAGACTAATATTACAATCTTTTCAAAATGTTGTCACTCACATAATAAACACGTATTAAATTTAAACGCGTAATGTAATTCAAAATATATGAATTAACAACTAAATAACCCCTTCAAATACAACGCTCTAATACGCCGTTCGTAACAAAAAACAAATTCATTGTTTATAACGGTGTAACATTCAAATACATCAGTTACCATTCATTAAAAACACACCCTAAAAGCAATATCTATTTGATCTCCTAAAAATACTAACTCATTTTTTTTAACAATGATAAATTTACATTAATTCAATCAATTGACATAAAAAGTATTGTAGCATTTACGTTAGTAATTTTCATACCACATCTTTATTCACTTTTTCTCCTTACCCCTTAACAAACACAAATTGTCCTTTACATCCGCTTTTCCATCTACCATTTTGTCCATATTTCCAGCAATTTACCAATTTGATAACTAAGATCTATACTTTTTAACTTTTGTTCCAATAAACTAATTTTGTCGTAATCATATACCGTTTCCTTACGTACACCACCTACTGTAATCTATGCTTAGACGAATAATACAGTTGCCGCCTCTTTTCATGTCAACCCAAACAAAATTAAACACACCAAACACCAACTCCACTTTGTTGCTTCTTTACATCTACTATTCCTTACCTGCCCGTGTGCGAAGCACGGGTTCACAACTAGTATATATACATGTGCTGAACAGAGAAAATGGATTAACTGTTGAGTAAAGAAACTATTTGCGTGCCCGACAAATAGGTAAGCCTTAATTAGTTGGCTGCGCAATTTTATTTTTATATATCAACTCCTGTGAATGGCATTGGATGCGGAGTGCTGGTTATTCTGTGTGTAATAATAAACATCGCCATAGGATAGTAACAATTAATTTTGAACTACACTACATGCCATACTTCTTGATGATGGGCATACTTCTTGACAATGGGCATACTTCATCATATACCACATAAGCATTTGGAGCTTGTGTGATGAGGTTGAAGATTTACCATACGAGCGAGAGGCTTGTATGGCGATGACTAAATATTACGGGTTGAACTGATGACTATATATTACAGGTTGAACTGATGACTGATATGGACCATATAAAATTGTAACGATAAATTGCCAGATTAATAAAAACCACACACGGGTCTGGAGTTGACAATAATCACATATCTCTGGTTATTAGATACAGCACATGGACTATTTATTTCCCACACGGGACGAGGTGACGAGGATTTATCCTCTGGAGCAATTAAAAATACACACTCCCTCAGGCTTAGACAGGGTGACGAGAATTTATTCTCTGGATTTATTATCTATACATGCTCCCCTGTAAACACCAGAATATATCACTATAAATATGTGTGTGCTTTATAGGATTTATTGGGTACCTAATACGACCCAATAAATTTCCAAAACCCTTCCCAAACAAAGGAGGTTATGGCGAAATTTTCCAAAATATAAAGGCGTTAGTGAAAATTTTGAAATAAAAACGATGTTGAAATTGCAGAATGAACTATATAAAAATAAATAGAATTGAAAGGAATCGAAGCCGTGCAGTTCGTGTTTTGAAATCGTAACTGCAATCGATTAGTACGAGAGATCCAACCAACGGATTCTCCCGAAACTGCAACCGTTGGGTTCGGCTTGGAAATATCTTTCCAATGGCACCAACTTTGTAAAGATCCAACGGTTGGATTGCCTGGAATGTTTAATTCAAATCTGAAGAAAAACAACACCAGAATAGATTATATTTATATATAAATATAAATATAATTAAATTAAATCGAATAACGACGCTGTAGTTCGTATTTTGAAACCGTAACTTCAAACGACTAGTGTGGAAGATCCGACCGTCAGATCTGTACGAAACTGGAACCGTTGGATTCGCTTTGGGAATATCTTCCTAGTGATATAAACCTTGTAGAAATCCAACGGTTAGATTTCCCGATATGTGTAAAACAAATTTGGGGAAAAACAGCGCCAGTGCTACGGCGCGACCTGAAACGTTGTTTAATTAATTAAGGCTATTTTTAATTAAATAAAAATGGCGAAAAATCGTTATAAAATATTATAAGTGATATGAAGTGAAAATAAACCAACTTTACTTGGTTTGCTTGAGGTTTGATGGTTGAATGTGTTTGACATGAAATTTATACTAAAGAACTGAACGTGAATGTCAAATAATTTAACCATAGAAATATTTAATTTGAATTTCAATATACGTGAATTATTTGAAAGGGCCGAGTTAATTCTCACTTCAAATAATTGATCGACAATTCGAAATCGAAGATGTGAAGATGATTTAAGACCGACGATTTTCGTACAGGATGGATGGGCGTTGCTGAGGTTCCTGATTGGAGTAGCTACCTTGAAGGGACTGAAGTAGTAGCCGTTTAGACGTGTGTGTTGATTGTACGGATATGCGAGGAGTGGTACCTCCGGTTTCGTTCAGACCCAGAACGGACGTGTAAATGGACTGTGTGTCTGACATTGGATTTTATTCTGTGCTGACTGATCTTCGTTAAATATATATCTGTTTGGCGGCGGGGAATTTATTCTCTTGATTAACACCCTTCTCTGAGACGTATGAGCTTAGAGGTTATATATCGATGGAAATCAGTCGCATGGAGTGAACTGCCTGTGTGGCACGCCTAAGTGGCATATGATCAAGGCTTTTGTTGCAAAGCGAAGTCTTGTGGTGGATGATCAGAGCATGGCTTACGTGGCCAAGCTTTGTGTATAACGTGGATTCGCGAGCCTCACACCCCGGTTTTAGTCAAAACGGGATAAGGACCCAAGGAGAGCACGACGTTTCTTTCTAGATATGGGTGGTGTCAGTGCTTAAACTGGCTAACATTTATATAATTTTCACCTGTGTGGTTGCTGAAATGAGGCGCCTCGATATTAGGTCTGTTAGGACCGTGAAACGTGTGTTCAGGAATTGCCAATCCTCAAAAGTAAGAGAGGACAGGCCTTGGAGGTTTCAAAGGATCATAGTGGGGTCTTGAGACATTTGCTAGAGTGTCTCGAATCGGAGAGGAGCTTGCCCCTTGCCTCGACTCATGATGGAATCCAATTTCCAATACGTGATAGTGCTGATTTCATTTGTAACTTATACATGGCGACATAGGGGCATGGGACGCTCATGTCGCATATGATTGATATTTATGTTTGAATTTGCTTTTGGAACATATATGCACTAGTTATAATATAAAGTGATTTTGCTTTACACGTATTAAGCATATTTTGGCCAATATAAGGTAAAACTCTATCCTCCGGTTTGCGATGCATTGTGTGATGGGACTTGAGTCTTATATAGGCCTCATTCTTTTTAAAAGCATTGCATTATTTAAAGAATTTACTTTGTGATAGTGTAGTGGCAATCACTGGAGTAAACCCGTTCCGCGAAATTGGCGTGGTCCTATGATTTGCCTTATTGTTATTGTTCAAGTAGTTAAGTAGATTTCTCATACCAGTCCCATGACTGACTCGTTGTTTATTTCACTTTGCAAACTCGGGTGCCCTTATTTTCACACGGGCAACCTAGTTGATAGATGACGGGTTATTTTGGCTTAGCACTGCAGTACGGAGTGCGCTTTTGGCTTGATGGCGAAGATTAGATTTACTTGTATTTTGGCTATGGACTTTCCTCCATTCTTATTTTATGTATATGATTCCTCCTCTGGCGATGTAGACTGGTTTACTTCAAGTATTTATTGTCTTATGTATATGTACCGCCTCCCGCGATGTAGACTGATATCTTTTATTATGTCTCACTGTATGTATATATTCCTCCTCTGGCGATGTTGACTGATCATTTCCACTTTATGCACTAACTTATATCCTATTCTGTGCTACTATGATGTTGTTACATGTTATGATTCCGCTATCATATATATGTAAATTACCTTATTTTTTGTTTATGCTATTATCTATACTCTGCTAATGATGATTATTGTGTTATATTCCTATGATTATCCTTAATACCGTCCATACAGATTTTGGGATCGTCACAGTTGGTATCAGAGCTTTGGTTAACCTTAGTTCTGGAGTTTAACACATTAAACACCTCGTCAGAATAGAATCAGTAGTGTTCTAAGGCGAGTAGCTCATTAGAGATAGGATTAGTAATGTCCTAGAATGAGCTAAGCAGAATAGCAAAACTAAATTGATCAGTACATCATTATCTTACCTTAAGTTCTTCGGCTTTTACCATATCTTAAAGTTATCATATTTGTGAGCTTGACTCTTTTCTTGGTTATACAGAACTTGACTAGATGGCTACGAGAGCAGCAGTAGGTCGAGGAGGCCGAGCAGGCCGAGCTGGAGGACGGGGGAATATCCCTGTAGCTAAAGAAGGGCCTATGATACAGCCACCAGCCCCTCAGCAATTCGAGCTTGACCGAGTTGCTAAGAGATACAAGAACTTAGGAGGCAAAACCTTCTCTGGTACAGGCAAAGTGACAGAGGCTATTGCATGGTTGAAAACTGCTAATAAGATTCTAAGTGGCATGAGGCTGGAAATCCACGACAAAGCATTTATGGGTGCTTGGCTTCTACAAGAAGAGGCCGAATTATGGTGGGATGCCATCGCAGCTGCAGATGAGGAAGATACAGTGCGCACTTGGGACGAGTTCAGCGCACTATTCAGGGGGAAGTACGTTCCCGATCAGGCATTAGAGCGCATGCATGATGAGTTCGCTAATCTCCAGCAGGGAGATCGCTCTATTCAGGATTACCTCAATAAGTTTACCCAGCTCTCACGCTATGCACCCGAGCTCATCTTGACAAATAAAGCAAAGAACAAAAGGTTTATTCATGGGTTGCAGCGCAAGTATCATGACAGGGCCATGAGTAACATCAAGCTTCCATTTTCAGAACTGGTAGAGATGGCTTGTGATTATGAAGACTTGGATGAGTGGAACTCCAACCAAGACCGCGGTAAGAACCAAGCAGGAAATAAGTGCAAAGCATATGGAGGTCCGCCTAAGTCTAGCAAAGCAGCAGCCTCCAATCAGCAAACTGGTCGGATACCCAAAGGAAGCAAGATGTTACAATTATGGTAAGAAGGGGCATTATTCTAATGTGTGCACCGCCCCAAAGCGACTGAAGACAGACGCACCGAGCTCCAGTCAGTAGCCTCGGTGTCCTAGAGCATGCTTCAACTGCAAACAGACTGGGCATCTTGTTAAAGATTGTCCATTGATAAAGAAACAGCGATTGCTCAGGTTTATGACGGGGAAACCCGCCAGCTTCTACTCCTGGATCAGGGAAACTCGATGTCTTGGGAGGTACCCTTACTATTAGGAATATTCCTGTTTCTGTACTTTTCGATACTGGTGCATCTCAAAGTTTTATTGCAAGTAATACGGTTAAAAAGTTAAAGTTAAATATAAGAAAGCTTAAGGAACCGATTATAGTTCAAAATCCGATAGGAGGCTCTATTATTCTCCGTTCATATTATAGAGTGTCAGTCTCCTATTCTTTCTACAAATTTCCTTTTAATTTGATCATTATGGATTTCTCTGAATTCGACATTATTTTGGGGCTGGATTGGTTAACGAAATAGGAGGTTGAAGTCAAATATGCCGAAAGAGTGGTTAAAATCAAAACAAAGCTTGGGCATATCACTATACCATGCCATGGCTCAGAAGTAGAGAGAAAAGCATTTTGGTCTGCTTTCAAAGTTATACCCACTTTATTAGAAAAGATTCTGGTGGTTAAAAACTATGCGGATGTGTTTGAAGAAGTCGAAAACTTACCTCCGCAAAGAGAAATAGAATTCAGAATGGATCTAATTCCGAATGCAAGACCAGTGGTTCATCCAATACGAAGAATGGCCCTGAAAGAAAAAGAAGAGTTGGGCAACCAAACTCGAGAATTTCTGTGGAAAGGTCTGATCAGGCCAAGCTTTTCAGATTAGGGAGCGGCAGTAGTGTTTGTCCCGAAATCAGACGGCTCTCTACGACTTTGTGTTGATTACCGAGATCTCAATAAGCAGACACTAAAGAATAAATACCCACTACCACAAATCGATGATTTGTTAGACCAATTGAATGGAGCACGAGTATTTTCCCGAATGGACCTAGCTACAGGTTTTCACCAATTACGTATAGCAGAAGATTGTGTTCCTTTGATAGCCTTCAGGGGTCCGGATTTATTTTATGAATGGTTAGTAATGCCATTCGGCTTGTGTAATGCTCCAGCATTCTTCGTCGATCTAATGAAAAGAGTGTTCCTGGGTGTTTTGAATAAATTTGTCCTCGTATTCATTGATGACATCTTAATCTACTCCAGGTCAGAAAAATAGCATGCAAAACATTTAGAACAAGTGTTAGAAATTCTGAGAAGGAATATCTTGAAAGCTTATTTTTCTAAGTGTATCTTCTGGTAGGATGAAGTCAAATTCCTTGGTCATGTCGTGTCAAAAGAAGGGATTGCTGTAGGTCCAAGCAAAATTACAGCGATTCAAGACTGGAAATAGCCTACTACCCCCATAGAAGTTCGAAGTTTCCTTGGATTGGCCAGTTACTATCGAAAATTCGTTAAGGACTTTTCGAAGACATACAGGGCATTAACAAAGCTTACCAAGAAGCATGAAAATTTCAAGTGGACTCCATAATGTGAGGAAGCTTTCCAAGAGCTGAAACAGAAATTGACATTTGCTCCAGTATTAACAATTATTGATGGCAATCAGGACTTGACAGTTTGGACAGACGCTTCTATTAGAGGTCTTGGCACAGTATTAATGCAAAGAGGCAAAGTGGTCGCTTATGCTAGCCGTCGACTGAAACCGCATGAAAGGAACTATGCGACTCATGATCTTGAGTTGCTAGCTATCGTGTTTGCTTTGAGAATCTGGAGGCATTATTTACTGGGCAAGAAGTTCGAACTATTTACCGACCATCAATCATTGAAGTATCTCTTCACTCAGAAAGATTTGAACTTGAGACAACAACGATGGTTAGAAATCCTTGCAGCGTACGACTTTGAGATTTTGTACACTCCGGGAAAAGCCAACGTTGTAGCCGATGCGCTCAGCAGAAAGAATGAAATCCTCGCCAGTTTTATCATTACGTCTTCATTGAATGATAAGATCGCTGTTCTCCAAAAAGACGACAAGTTTATTAAAGGAATTAGCCAGCGAATTCGTGAAGGACATGCTTCAGATTTCCAGCTTGATAGCGAAGGGGTTCTGAGGTTACAAAGACGAATTTGTGTTCTAGAAATTCCAGAACTCAGAAGAGAAGTACTGGATGAGTGTCACAAGTCCAAACTGAGTATCCATCCAGGAGTTAGCAAAATGTACAATGATATTAAGCGAACATTCTGGTGGAAATCGTTGAAAAGAGACATCTCTATATATGTTAGAAGGTGCCCCACTTGTCAACTAGTAAAGAGCGATCAGTAGAAACTCCCCGGACTGTTACAACCCTTAGATAGTCCAGGTTAGAAGTGAGAGCATATTTCTATGGATTTCATAGATGGTTTACCTCGAACCAAGAAAGGAAATGACGGTATTTGGGTGATCGTAGATCGCTTCACAAAGAACGCCCATTTCATACCTGTCAGATCCAATAGAACGGCTCAAAGTCTAGCACAGATTTACTTCAAAGAAATAGTTAAACTACATGGAGTTCCGCTCAGCATAGTTAGTGATAAAGATCCAATATTTACTAGCAAATTCTGGGAAGCATTCCAGATAGAGTTGGGAACCAAATTAAATCTAAGTACCGCTTATCACCCTCAGACAGATGGCCAAACCGAGCGTGTGAACAAAATTTTAGAAGATCTTCTGCGGGCTTATATTATTGATTAAGGAGGATCATGGGAAGACCATTTGCATTTGGCTGAGTTCTCATATAACAATAGCTATCAACCAAGTTTGGGAATGTCGCCATTTGAAGCATTATATGGTAGACCGTGCAGATCTCCTGCATGTTGGGTTGAAAAAGGAAACAGACTTATATTGGGTCCGGATGTGATCTGTGATGCTTCAGACAAAGTTGACCTCATCAAGAAAAGATTACAAACGGCTCAAAGCCGACAGAAAAGTTATGTGGATTCTAGAAGAAGAGATGTGTCATTTGCTGTTGGCGATTATGTTTACCTAAAAGTTTCTCCGATGAGAGGAGTGATCCGATTTGGCAAAACTGGGAAGTTGGCACCGAGATTTATAGGTCCCTTTCCTATTCTAGAACGGTTGGAACTCTTTCTTATAGAGATCAATTACCTGATTGGTTACCTGGAGTACATGATGTGTTCCACGTCTCTCAACTTAGGAAACATGTGCATGATCCAGATCTGATTGTAGAAGAAGCAACACAATGGGATTTGGATATTACTCCAGATTTAGCAGTCAGAAGAGAGACGATGAAGATTATTGGCAAAAAACTAAGGAGTTAAAGAACAAGAAAGTTCACTTTGTTAATGTTCAGTGGAGTAGTGATCCTAGAGACTGTACTTGAGAGACTGAGGAGAGCATTAAGCAAGCCTATCCAAATGCAGAGTGGACATTTCTGACTAACCTTGGTGCAAGGTACATTAACAATACTTTACATTTTCCGTCTTGTTTCCTACTTTACTGTTGATTCCTTTTCGAGGACGAAAAGTTTTAAGTGGGGGAGATTGTAACAACCCTGGAAATGCGAGCCAATTTTAAAATTTTTAATTGGTTATTTTCAAAGAATTTAAACAATTGAAATAGAATATTTCAATGAAATAATGAATTGGAAATAGTGTGGCAGTTTCAAAATTTGAATTTGAACTTTGTCTGACTGTACCAGGTGAAAAATATAACGGATTTTAGTGAAAGCAAAAATATTTAAATCTGTTAGTGAGTATCTTTCTAACGAATCTGAAAAATCGAAGTTTCATAGCGGGAATCAAAAGTTATGGCCAAATGAATTTTCAGAAGGGTCGCTATAGAGAATATATCGCCACTGAAAATAGACATTTTGCATATGACCTCGGAATTCGACGAAACCACTTTTGTAGGATCCGAGATGTCAAATTATTGCTAGGTTTCAAATTTCATAATTTTTGAAGTTAGCATGTGAGCGTGGCAAAGGAAAATGTGTTTGGTCAGTTACAATTAAATTCGGTCGACCAGAATAGGGCCATTTTACAAACGATCTCAGGATTCGACGAAATCAGTTTTGTTGGGACCATATCATCAAAACATAGCCAAGTTTATTTTTCTGGAATTTTTCGAATCAATTTGTGGCCCTGGCAAATTGAAATGTACAGTCAAATTGAATATTAAATGTTTTATACTTTAATTTGAGAAATAACTGACTGTAACTGTCTGATTGGCCAACGAAACATATTCCATTGTGTTCGGAATGGGGGTATTTAGCTAGGGATGACAGTCGTTGGGTTTGAAAAGGAGTTCGTTCGTGAAAACCATAATTTTCTGAATAATATATATATATGTGCGAATCAGAAAATTCCTTTAATAATAATAAAAAAAATCCGCTTAAAACCCTCGCTGCCTCTCTTTTTAACAGCGGAAACCTGTTCAACCCTTCCCTCCCTTTTTCCCGCCGCCTCAGCCCACGTCCGACTCCGCCACCACCCTGACTCGACGGCGCCGCCTCCCCTCTACAAATCTGACCCACCCTCTCCCTCTCTCTCCTCTCCATCGTTGAGAACGGGGCCAAGGAAGTCGCCAACTTCACGTCGACGCTACGATCACCAGAGACGATCACACTTGCTCTTCTGACCACGCGCAGCAGCGCCTCGCTCCCCTCTTTCACGTCGCACCTTCTGATCGGAGCATCGATTCACGGATTCCAAGAAAATTTGAAACCCTAGTTCGAACAAACAAAGAAAGGTATGACCTTTGATTTCAGAACTGATTTTCAACACTTTAAAGTGTTGCAAAACTTTGAAAAATCATATCTTTTTTCGTGTATTAACGAAATTCGATGAAACAGGAAACATCGTGACCACAAGGACGCTCTGTACATTCTAGAAGAGACCGCGGATTTTTCAGAGCTCGTTAGGATTTTTAGCAGAGCAACGAACCAATGTGAGAAATCTAAATCAAAATGTGTGAATGAAATCTTGTTGTATAAATTATATAAGCAAAGTGTAAATTATATACGCATTGTATACCTCATGTCACTACAACAAAACAGTCCTTTTACAATGGGCAAAAACCGTTGTAATATGCATTTCACAACGGACATATGTCCGTCTTAATATGACCAGTCGTAATAGCTCCTGACTATTTGACAACGGGCAATGACTGTTGTAAAAGTCCGTTGTAATAACTTGCTCTCTCACGTGCAATGACTCTATGACAATGGTTATTAACCCGTTGTAATAGCTAATAAATTACAAGCGGCCTTTGCCCGTTGTAATACAGTATATCACAACGGTTTTTGCCCGTTGTAATAGCAAATTTATATATAGCTGCTACGATATGCATCCATAATAATAATGAATATTTTAACATGCAATAAATATTGTAATGCAACAATCAAAATCACATAATAACACATACTAAAAGACTGAAGAAAGAATCATATAATTCCAACACATTTCAAAAAGTTCGATAAGTTTATACTCCAAAAGACTATATAAGTTTACATTCCAAAAGGTTACATAAGTTACGTCGACATAGTTCTAACATAAATTACATAACTAGTTTCATAAGTACCAAAACTAGACCAAGGAAATGTATTCTTTGTGCCACGTGACGGCAGATCCAACGGCCTGTTGAGTGTGCATGCGTTTGACGACGCCTACAAGTTTCTGGTGATCGTAACTTGAAACAAAAAATGCTGCATATTTCACTAGAAATAGAGAGTGCACCTGGCTATGTTAAACACAAGTTTTATTCTTTTAGAGTAACTCGCCGATCTCCCCTTCTTTAATATAGAGAAGAAACCTCGACATAGTTAAAAGCTGGATTAACAACGACTTTGACTTTTTTGTCGATATGGGTAGAATCATCGGCAATTTCAACACTGTAACTTTAGCTAAAATTATAAGGAATATAAGCTAGTATACTAATGCGTGCTTGGAACTTCCAAACATACACTACCGCTATTCAAAATGATAAAATGAATAGAAGCTAGCATGAAATAAGATAAAAACAGAAGATAGAATACATTTTGAAGAACGAAGCCAACTTGCATCGACTGCACCATACATTAAGATGATCTTGTCAGCAAAGCCCGAAGTAGAACAAAAGGGAAAATTCCACACAGATGTAGCCCATTTAATTCCAAAACATCTAGAAGTTTCTGCATGATCAGCGCAAGCATTATTCGTTACAGTGCAATTTCGAATAATATGCATATTGATGTACATTTATCGCTATTTTTTCTCCACTTTGTTTTATCCTAAGCACGGATTTTTTCATTCAACAAAGTAATATTCAGGTAACACTATTTATTTCCCAAAAAGCGGAAAAATGGGAAACCCACATCCTGCAATTTAAGATGAAAATCATTCAAGATGAAAAATATTTAAGATGAAAAATGGGTAACCTACAGCCTACAATACAACAGTGTTCATATTAATGAAACTATTTTTTTTGCATGTTCATATGGATGTTAAATAGCAGATAATAACAACAAGATGCAACTTCAAGATGCATATATGTTAAATAGCAGAACTAATATCAATTGTTTATGAACATTTTATAGCCATTTTACTTGCAAAATTACTAATATAATAGTTTCTAATAATAAACCCATCATCATACACTAAAACCAATATTTCCCAATGAAAGACCTCATTAGTCATGTTCCTAATGTGTAAATTACAAAATTTTACTCAACTTGTATACGGATATTTCTGTAAAATAAAATAAATACAAAACATGGTAACATATGTAGAAACTACTTGAATTAAAATACAATAATTCAAAAAAAAAAATTGCAGCATGAACAAGTTTATTCAAAAAAAAAAAAAATTAATCTGCAGCATAAACAAGTTTATACAAAAAAAAATTCTGTAACATATGTCATATCAACTTGAAGCCTCACTGCTATGAAAACACGACGAATCCACTTCCTAATTCAATCACCTACCAAAGTTGTGTTCACTGTTCAATACCAGTGACTGTGGTTCCATTTCCCATCACGAATACTTCATCAAAACTTCACCACACTCCCCTAACAATGATTTGCACATACCAGCCTCAATTACACTCTTGCACTCACTAACCAAACCATCACAAAACTCGACAAAAACTGCACCATCATCTCTTACCCCTCACCCGAACAACATTCACCTTACAAGCAGACCCCTGAAACTGTATATATACACTTAATGTATTCAAATCTTTTTTATTACATTCACCTGAAACTGTATATATACATTCAACTTACCGGCAGCCTCAATTACTAGCCTCAATTTTTGAAACTGTATATGTTATCCTCAAAAACTGCACCACACTTCACTTACATTGGAAATCTGAATCAATAAGTTTTATAACATTTCAACTAAAAGACAAGTACTAAAAAGTGTTTTTTATTAATGAACATATACATAAAATAAACTGATTGAAAAATATGGGCTTTCAGTTTAGCTCAATAACATACGTTACATACCTTATTGGTTTAATACTAATAAATGCTTCTATGTTATATTTACTCGTTCTATTTAATTTTGGATCTAGTTTCACCTTTCGTCGTTCCATTTAAAGGGGATTTCTAACCAAGTTACATGACAGCAGAATCAGTTTCAATCAGTACACAATTCAGTTTCTCGGTCCAAGCGCAGCTATGATTCATTTCATTACCCAAATACCACTTGCTACAGTTCATCATATTGGAATTTTAGTTTATGAATTTACCTTTTGATATTCTTATTGACAGCGAGCTTAGTAACTGAATATACTTGGGTATATGTTTGTAATAACATGAAATATATTTGTGCAAACAGAATATACATGAGTGAAAATGGGTAGATATAGTTTTGTAATAAACTTGGGTATATGTTGGATTATAAGAAGTATCAAGGAAAAAACAGAGGAAAAGCATACCACAAAAGAGTGAATGTAACCAATATATATAGTGTAATGTGATAAACTATAATTAACTTGAGCAGAAGATGAGATTGGCAACAATATTTAGATTGTGTAATATAAGAAAATCAGAAAATCCAGTTGGTTAAAAAGAGAAGATACCTCATTCAAACGTGGAAGTATACGCATGACTTCTAGTCCTCTACTGTCGATTCTTATATTAGATCCATCTCATCAGTAAACGTGGAAGTATACTCCATTTGTCGGTCCTCATGTCGATAAATAGTCTCCATTCTCAAGCATATCTGAACTCCAATGCTAATTTGCTAACTACTGAAGTAAAAATAAACAAATATGCATTAGACTGATAGACTCAGGTGCCATATTCTCAAGTTAAAAATGCATCAGACTCAAAAGTCAGGAAACTGTGATGAACTACACATTGCATTAAAACTGAGATTGTTGGAACTAGAAGTGGCAACAATCCACAGCCCACACTATTTATACATACAATTTTTGTATGCACCTTTATAATGTCTACATACGATGCTAACAATATACACATACACTTTAAGTAATATTAATTATAATAACATCATATCTGTGACTCCATACATAGGGATACTTAATTATAATAACATCCTAACTGGCACTTAATATATATAATGTCAGGAAACTTACACTAAATATATACTTAAATTCAGGATACTAGCATACTTAATTCGGCAGAGAGCTGAAAAGGGTTGTCTAGGGAATTATCTTGGGTTTGGCAATTGATCGAACACCAGGCATGCAACTTGGAGGCAAACAACACGCAACATTGACTGGAAATTCAGAGTCGCTCAAACCAACCTCCGGAATCACTTCAATGCACTCCGGAATAACATCAACATTTACCTTTTCTATGCTAGTATTTCCAAATTCAGTTTCACGATTTCCACTTACTTCACCTTATACTATTTGATTTAGATTCATACCTGAACTGAGGTGCCATGAAGGATTTGCTGTTGAGATCATCGTTGTTAGCGGTGAAGGGCCAGATGCTACCGGAGCATTAGGAGTCAGCCTTGGATCCATCGGGATGTCACATATCAATGTAGCTATCGCAACATTATTGGATTGTTCAAACGGAATTTCAGTAGCATGTTTTATCTTAGGGTTCGTCAGAGCAGTCTCGGACTCCTCAAGGTCAGTAGCTTCCATTTCGAAATCAAGTATCGAGGAGGAGATTAGGTTGAAACGGAGGCCAGATCTAGTGGTGGATTTAGGGGAACAAGATCCAGAGTTGTATCTCGGCTTCTGTCTTTTTGCTTTTGACCATCAACAAGGTGGAAGTGGGAGGAGGAGAACGGTAGAGTGGTCAAGATGATTTAGACGGAGAGGGGTGGACGTTGATTAGGATATGTCGCCATTTCTGTGTATTATATTAAATTTGTACAAGGCCCTGTATCACGCTTTTTTATTATCAGCATGAACTACAGAAGTTTATATTTCATATATGATACAACCACAAATATTCTTTAAAAATTGGATCAAAGGATTAAATTTCATAAACAAATTTAAAGCGTCTCTAAATACTAATGACTCAATTTTTTCACTAATACTTATAATATATTTGTTGTCATATTTTTTGGTGTAAACTACCAAAAATGCCTTTGCATACATTATAGATAATAATATCCTTTAAGACAAACACCTTGCCCAAACTAGTTATGGTACTTGAACATGGTGCAAAAAACACTTGTTCGACCTCCATCTTCTGTGATCCAACTCATTTGTCATGTAGTATGCTATTTACTACAAAATTGTATATATAGGTATCAATTTCAAAACAAAACAGAAAATATGCTTTAAAAATAGAATTTTCAATTTCATTTTCAAATAAAAACATCTCTAAAAATCTTTATTGATAATTTAAATATCTTTAGTGTCACGTATATTTTATGCCAGTGTGAATTACCAAAAAAGGAGTCTCTAAAAATCTTTATTGATAATTTAAATATCTTTAGTGTCACGTATATTTTATGCCATTGTGAATTACCAAAAAAGGACTATTTATATATTGTTATAGTTATTAATATCCCTAAAATTTATGATCAAATTATTTATTTTTATATATAAATTCAAAACAACTCTAAATAGTAATGATTTAAAAATAGGATGTAATATTTGAGCTTTCTTTACAACTTTGAAAAGCTTTTCTACCAAACCTTATCACTCAAAAATAGAATCAAACAAATATACATACAAATTAATTTCTCCTAACTATCGTAGATATATTTAATATGTAAAAATATATTTTATCAACGAAGAGCGTGCCATCGGTAATGTTCGTTCTTAAGTATGTCGTGTGTGTATATATATACATGTATGTGGGTGCATGCGCATGCGTGTGAATGTGTGTGTAACATCCCGAAATTTCACAACCAATTTAAAATTTATTTTTAATACAATTTTATAAGAAAATACTCGTTATATAGGCCATAAAAAGAGAAATTTTGCTAGCAGCATCAGAATTTGACGAGATCAGTTTTGTTGGATTCGAAATAATCAATCATGGCTAAGTTTCAAAATTCGTGCCAGACATAATTAGTGTGTGCCATGCTCGATAAAACCGTTTGAGGTAAAACCGACGATCAGTTTACAAAGGAACATTGTTCATATGACCTCAGAATTCAAAGACACTTTTTTTCGGATTCACACCATAGAATAATGGTCAAGTTCCAAATTTTATGATTTCTGGAATTAGCGTGTGGGCGTACAAGAAGAAAAGGTACGGTAAAATCACATTTCTAAAACTAGTTAAAACTTGATCGAAAAATTAAACGGAAGGTCAAACGAACTTGAAACTCGCCGAAACGTGTTTCGTTGGATTTGTAATTACATTTATTATCATAATCCAAAATTTCGTAGTAAACGGAATAAGTTTGTGATCGTGCGATCGAAAGAGAATGAGGCTAACTAGCACAATTTTATAAAGAACAGATTATAGATTTAAATTGAAATGAAGGCCATCCAACGGGACAAGGTGGTTTTGTTTGAACGCACAGGATCATGCCATGTCAGTGATCCGCGTGAAACGGGGAATTTTGCACAGAACCCCTCCCCTTTCTTTATTTTCTCCCTCCACTCTTCTCTTGTCACTCACGTAGTCGAAGCCATTTAATTTCTGCAATCTGCACTGCTCTCGAAATCAAATCGATGCCATAAACAATCGTTCCTTCAAGGGGAGCACCAATGGAAGGAACAACATCGACACTCAACCGATGATTGAGGATATTTGATTGATGATTGAACAATGAAGATTATACTAGGGTTTTTTATTCGACATCGTCTGGTATTTGGTATTGAAGAGTAAATCCGTAGCTTTTCACTTTTTACTTCTACTATGGCACAGTCGGGTCAGAGGGTCAGATATTGGGTAATTGATTGAGCTTAGTTTTATTCAGTTTTGGGCTAGCTCTAATAAATCATAAACTACATCGGTTAATGGTTCACCAACAGACAAAAATTTGGTTAACCGAACCGAAAATACTCGGTTAAGATGGTCGGTTAACTGATGTTTTAATAACACAATTCAAAATAAAATTAGGTTTACGGATAACTAAGTTTAATAACTAGACAAAAAACAAAAATTATATTATATTATATCAGTTGAAATTGACTTTAATTTCTCATCATTGCTAAATTAATTAAAAAATAAGAAACAACCTTCAAAATTAAAAAATTAGCATAAATTATTAATGTTTATTGTTAATTAGCATAAATTTATATGATCATTGTAAAATTAATGTTGGTTAAAATGATTATTTTTCATATAGTGTAGTAATATTATTAATCATAAATTATTAATGTTTATTGTTAATTATAAATTATTGATATTGATTACTAGATATATATTATTTACTAATAACTGGAAAGTAAAATTAAGTTTGTTGGAATATTGATTATATATAATAATTAATAATTAGAGATTATTTACTAATAATCATTAACTATTATAATTTATAAATGATTAATATAATATTGTTAGTGATTGATTATTAAATATTAATAAATAATATATTAATGATTAGTAATTAGTAATATAATATTATATTTAATAATAAGTAATATAAGATTAATGGTTAATTATTAAATAATCAAAATTAATTTTATGGAAGTATCATAATTATTAATTGTCAAAAATTAGCGTCTATTACAATGGGTATTTTGTGACCGTTGTAAAATAGACATCTATTACAACGGACATTTTGTGACCGTTGTAAAATAGATAGTTATTACAACGGGCCTAAAAATGACCGTTGTAATAGCATTTATTACAACGGGCATTATATGCCCGTTATAGAAAGGGTGTTGTACAGGCATCTATTACCACGGTCCAAAAAATGACCGTTGTCACAGCAGTCTATTACAACGGGCAGCAAATGCCCGTTGTAAAATGGACGTTGTAATAGATCTATTTTGTTGTAGTGTGTACATGTGTTGTATAAGTTATATGAGTGATGTATAATTTATACAAGCGTTGTATGAAACATATATGCTTTGAATTGTGTTGAAATGTATGTGAAATATAAAATATATATATATGTCTACTCCCCTCGTCCACAAACCATGGACGATATTTATTGCTTGTGATTGACGTGAAAAAATGTGGAATAACGAATGGTTGAAAATAATTGTTTGTGGTTGATATTGTTGGATTGTGGTTGAAAAATACCTTTGTGGTTGAAACAAATTAGAATAGGATTGTGGAAATGAAAATAAAACATGCCGCCTGCGTGCGAACAAGATGCGTGAATCCCCATTGTCAAAAACCGCGAGGTTTTAAGGCAGAGCGAGGAGCCGTACTAGGGACGGTCCCGGTTTTAACTACCCTGCCGTTATGCTACCGAAATTTTCAATAATAATCGTGTGTTAGATTTATTTTTGTGTGTTGAAACCATATTCATTTGTTGAAACCGAATTCATGTGTTGAGAAAATATATTCATGTGTTGAAAATAAAATTCTTGTGAAGAGTGCATTCGTGTGTTGAATAGAGATTTATTCGTTGAATAAAATTTCATGTGGTGAATGACACTCGTGTTTAAAATAAATTCTTTGATAACAAAAATCACATTTTTAATACATACATGAAATAGATAAATTATTCGTTTTTCAAATAAAGTGTTTTAACAATAAAAATCACATTTTTATTATGCATATGAACCGTATAAATTATTCATTTGTTGAATAAAGAACTAAAACGATAAAAATCATATTTTTATCGTATATGTGAAGTTGAACCATTCATGTGTTGAATATTTGAGGTGAACAATGAAAAATTACATTTTTATTGAGAATGTGAAGTGCTAAAATAATGTAGGTGTTAAATAAATATTTTTGAAGGTGAAAATATCATTTTTATCACGTAGATGACTCACTAAAAATATACAAGTGTTGAGATAAATATTTGTTCACTAGAAATATTATTATTAGCTTCATTCTGCATATATATACATGTGTTGAATAGAGAAAATGGATTAGCTATTGAGCAAAAAAAACTATTTACGCGCCCGACAAATAGGTAAGCCTTAATGAGTTGGCTGCCCAATTTTATTTTTATATATCAACTCCTGTGAATGCCATTGGATGCGGAGTGCTGGTTATTCTGTGTGTAATAATAAACATCGCCATAGGATAGTAACAATTAATTTTGAACTACACTACATGGCATGCTTCTTGACGATGGGCATACTTCTTGACGACAGGCATACTTCATCATATACCACATAAGCATTTGGAGCTTGTGTGACGAGGTTGACGATTTACCATACGAGCGAGAGGCTTGTATGGCGATGACTATTTATTATAGGTTTAACTGATGACTATATATTATAGGTTGAACTGATGACTGATATGGACCATATAAAATTGTAACGATAAATTGCCAGATTAATAAAAACCCCACACGGGTCTGGAGTTGACAATAATCACGTCTCTCTAGTTATTAGATACGGCACATGGACTATTTATTTCCCACACGGGACGAGGTGACGAGGATTTATCCTCTGGAGCAATTAAAAATACACACTCCCTCAGGCTTATACAGGGTGACGAGAATTTATTCTCTGGAGTTATTATCTGTACACGCTCCCCTGTAAACACCAGAATATATCACTATAAATATGTGTGTGCTTTATAGGATTTATTGGGTACCTAATACGGCCCAATAAATTTCCAAAACCCTTCCCGTACAAAGGAGGTTATGGCGAAATTTTCCAAAATATAAAGGCGTCAGTGAAAATTTTGAAATAAAAACGATGTTGAAATTGCAGAATGAACTATATAAAAATAAATAGAACTGAATGGAATCGAAGTCATGCAGTTCGTGTTTTGAAATCGTAACTTCAATCGATTAGTACGAGAGACCCGACCAACGGATTCTCCTGAAACCACAACCGTTGGGTTCGCCGTTCTTATCTTATATAAATCCAACGGTTGGATCCAACCGTTGGGTACGAAGTCATGCACCAACTTTGTAAAGATCCAACGGTTGGATTGCCTGGAATGTTTAATTCAAATCTGAAGAAAAACAGCGGCAAAATCGATTATATTTATATATAAATATAAATATAATTAAATTAAATCGAATAAGGACGCTGTAGTTCGTATTCTGAAACCGTAACTTCAAACGACTAGTGTGGAAGATCCAACCGTCGGATCTATATGAAACTAGAACCGTTGGATTCGCTTTGGGAATAACTTCCCAGTGATATAAACTTTGTTGAAATCCAACGGTTTGATTTCCCGATATGTGTAAAACAAATTTGGGGAAAAATAGCGCTAGTGCTACGACGCGACCTGAAACGTCGTTTAATTAATTAAGGACATTTTTAATTAAATAAAAATGGCGAAAAACCGTTATAAAATATTATAAGCGATATGACGTGAAAGTAAACCAACTTTACTTGGTTTGCTTGAGGTTTGATGGTTGAATGTGTTTGACATGAAATTTATACTAAAAAACTGAACGTGAATGTCGAATAATTTAACCACAGAAATAATAAATTTGAATTTTAATATACGTGAATTATTTGAAAGGGCCGAGTTAATTCTAACTTCAAATAATTGATCGACGATTCGAAATCGAAGATGTAAATATGATTCAAGACCGACGATTTTCATACCGGATGGATGGGCGTTGCTGAGGTTCCTGATTGGAGTAGCTACCTTGAAGGGACTGAAGTAGTAGCCGTTTAGACGTGTGTGTTGATTGTACGGATATGCGAGGAGTGGTACTTCCGGTTTTGTTCAGACCCAGAACGGATGTGTGAATGGACTGTGTGTCTGACATTGGATTTTATTCTGTGCTGATTGATCTTCGTTAAATATATATCTATTTGGCGTTGGGAAATTTATTCACTTGCTTAGCGCCCTTCTCTGAGACGTACGAGCTCAGAGGTTATATATCGATGGAAATCAGTCGCATGGAGTGAACTTCCTGTGTGGCACGCCTAAGTGGCATATGATCAAGGCTTTTGTTGCAAAGCAAAGTCTTATGGTTGGTGATCAGATCATGGCTTACGTGGCCAAGCTTTGTGTATAACGTGGATTGGCGAGCCTCACACCCCGGTTTGAGTCAAAAACGGGATAAGGACCCAAGGAGAGCACGACGTTTCTTTCTAGCTATGGGTGGTGTCAGTGCATAAACTGGCTGACATTTATATACTTTTCACCTGTGTGGTTGTTCGAATGAGGCGCCTCGATATTAGGTCTGTTAGGACCGGGAAACGTGTGTTCTGGAATTGCCAATCCTCAAAAGCAAGAGAGGACCGGCCTTGGAAGTTCCAAAGGATCATAGTGGGGTCCTGAGACATTTGTTAGAGTGTCTCGAATCGGATAGGAGCTTTCCCCTTGCCTTGACTCATGATGGAATCCAATTTTCAATACGTGACAGTGCTGATTTGATTTGTAATTTATACATGGCGACGTAGTGGCATGGGACGCTCATGTCGCCTACGATCGATATTTATGATTGAATTTTCTTTTGAAACATATATGCACTAGTAATAATATCAAGTGATTTTTCTTTACACGTATTAAGCATATTTTGGTCAATATAAGGTAAAACTCTATCCTCCGGTTTGCGATGCATTGTGTGATGGGACTTGAGTCTTATATAGGCTTCATTCTTTTTAAAAGCATTGCATTATTTAAAGAATTTACTTTGTGATAGTGTAGTGGCAATCACTGGAGTAAACCCGTTCCGCGAAAGTGGCGTGGTCCTATGATTTGCCTTATTGTTATTGTTCAAGTAGTTAAGTAGATTTCTCATACCTGTCCCACGACTGACTCGTTGTTTGTTTCACTTTGCAAACTCAGGTGCCCTTATTTTCACACGGTCAGCCTAGTTGACAGATGATAGGTTATTTTGGCTTAGCACTGCAGTACGGAGTACGCTTTTGGCTAGATGGCGAAGATTAGATTTACTTGTATTTTGGCTATGGACTTTCCGCCATTCTTATCTTATGTATATGATTCCGCCTCTGGCGACGTAGACTGATTTACTTCCAATAATTATTATCTTATGTATATGTACCGCCTCAGGCGATGTAGACTGATATCTTTATTATGTCTCATTATATGTATATATTCCGCCTTTGGCGATGTTGAATGATCATTTCCTCTTTATGCACTAAGTTATATCCTACTCTGTGCTACTCTGATGTTGTTACATGTTATGATTCCGCTGTCATATATATGTAAATTACCCTATTTTTTGTTATGCTATTATCTGTACTCTGCTAATGATGATTATTGTGTTATATTCCTATGATTATCCTTAACACCGTCCGTACGAAATTTGGGATCGTCACAACGCGGGTTATTCAGAAAGGCCGGGTTTATACCCATTCTGCGTAACCGATTCGACGATAAGTCGAAGATGAAGACGGTGGTTGAAGACCGGAAGTCTTCGCATCGTTTGGGTGATTACTGACGATCTTGATTGGGCTGTACACCCAAGACGAGGGAATCAGTTGGTGATCGTCCAGACGTACTTGGAGATCGGTGGATATGTGAGGAAAGTGCCTCCGGTTCCATTCAGACCCAAAACGAACTTGTAAATGGACTGTGTGTCTGACATTGGATTTTATTCTATGTTGATTAATCTCTATTAAATATACATCTGTTTGGCAGCGGAGAATTTATTCTCTTGCTTAACGCCTTCTCTGAGACGTACGAGCTGAGAGGTTGTATATCGATGGACATCAGTCGCATGGAGTGAATTTCCTGTGTGGCATGCCTAAGTGGCAGATGATCAAGGCTTTTGTTGAAAAGCAAAGTCTTGTGGTTGATGATCAAAGCACGGCCTATGTGGCGCAGCTTTGTGTATAGCGTGAATTCACGAGCCTCACACCTCGGTATGAGTCAAAAACGGGATACGGACTGCAGGGAGAGCACGACGTTTCTTTCTATATATAGATGGTGTCGGTGCTTAAATCGGCTGATATTTATATACTTTTCACCTGTGTGGTTTTTGGAATGAGGCGCCTCGATATTAGGTCTTTTAGGACTGGGAAACGTGTGTTCAGGAATACTAATCCTCGAAAGTAAGTGAGGACCGGCCCTGAAGCATCCAAGGAGCATAGTGGGGTCTTGAGACATTTTCTAGAGTGTCTCGAATCGGAGAGGAGCTTGCCCCTTGCCTCGACTAATGACGGAATCCAATTTCCAATACGTGTATTTCGGTTTTATTTGTAGAGCCTAGTATGGCGACATAGTGGGATGGGGCGCTTATGCCGTCTATGATTTAAGTTTATGATTGAAATTGTTTTGACACTATACACTTATAATAGTATCAAATGATTTGTTTTAAACGTACCAAGCATGTTTGGCTATTATAACGGAAAACCCTATCCTCCGGCTTGCGGTGTATTATGTGATGGGACCTGGGTCTTATAATAGCTTCATTTTTCGAAAAAGCATTGCGCTGTTTTGTTATATGCACTGGTTTTCTTAGGAGGAAACCTGTTCCGTGTTATACGGCGTGGTCCCTTGAATTACTCTCTTTTAAAGTAAAGTTTTAAATAACTGTTTTAGTTCTCACACCAGTCATATGACTGACCTGGAGTTTATTGTTTTAACCTAAACTCTGGGTGCCCTTATTTTCCGCACGGGTGGCTAGTAGTTGGATTTTTTTCAAATTTATATTCACAGGACCTGGTTTATAGCTGAAGTGATATTCAGAAAGCTCTGTATCCGTGTATTCCTTCCAGTTCTGTTTTGTATTATTTTTCCACTACAGTAATGTATTTAAATCTCTGATATCCTATGATGTATTTTATTCATTCGTACTCTGTATATTCTTGTATTCTGATGGAATTATTGTGATAACAGTGAAATGTTCTTCTGTATGTGTTTTATTTTGTCGTGTTCTCAAGGTAATCCGGGCTTTCCTTACCGGGGAAGTTACGGGCTATCACACCCGATGCTCCTAGTACAAAGGAGGTTATGGCGAATTTTTCCGGGAATTTAAGGAGTTAGAATATTTTAAAGATAATTTGATAGTTAGAAATCAACGTATCGATATATATATAAAAGTCGATAAGGAAACGAACTTATAAATAGAATAGTAAAACCAAAAAGGTAGACTAAGAATAAAATCTAGTAAAAATAGAAAGAGGAAGCGTATACGTGTTTAAAAGTGAATAAGTAGTTGTATGGTATTGATTATTCGAGTAAGTAGTCATATTTGTTTTGACGTTATAAATGTTATTCAGTCAAGGTCTGAGAGGTAGTTATACCCCAACTTGATTGATTTCATTATTAACAAATATAGTAAGATTTCAGGCTCGAAGATCAATGTTGAATAAGAGTTAGTTGAATACAGTATTTGGGTTATCGTAATGATGTTTTACACAACATCCGTCTTAACCTAAATAAGTGTAAGCTTGGAAATATAATAAAGAATATTTCCTAAATATAGAAATAAACGAGATCGGAAAAGAGATAAGTAATTGTAATATTTTCCAATTATAAATAGCATATATTTTCTAAAGTTTAGAAAATAAAGGAAGGCGATATTCGGAAATGTTTTCTAAATAACATAAAAGGCCAATATGGTTATTGAAAATATTTGGTTAACAAATATTTATAAAGAAATAGAGAAGTGATTTAACTAATGGAATATTAATTAAGGGCTCAGTGACATCTTCAAAAGGAAAATTTGATTTTTGAAAAGAGTAAACTGTTGAAAAACTCCCAGGGAAAGACAGTTTGAATTAAAAACAAATTTAACAGAAATTTATGGAAGAAAATTGAATTAAAGTAAAGCCAGTAAAGTGGTAATTGAGATTGAATTAGAATGATATCAAGACAAATTGGATTATGAGATTCAAAATTGAAGTGTAATAGGATAATCAAGTTAAGAGTTGGGAATCGAGAAGAAACTCGAGTTGAAATGATATTTGGCTCGGATATAAGCGAATAGTTGTGTTGTGGATAAAAACAGATTGGAATTTGATTGGGATGACCCTTGTATCCGCTAAATTGATAACAGGCGGAAAGGATATAATGATATGCCGACAAAAGGTACAAGTTTATATTTCTATTGGGTATGAGATTTTGATGAGCCGAATTGGAAAGCTGCTTGGCTATTTGATTTTCTTTTGGGTTGGAGATGGCCTAGAGAGGCGAGTTGGAGTTTGAGATATTGACCAGTACAAAGGAGGTGCTGGCGAAATTTTTCGAAAAGTTAAGGATTTAGAAGATTTTCAGGATTTTTGGAATCTTTCGATAATAAGAATGAATAAATAATTTAATTAAAAATTAAATTGGTTCAGTCGCAACTGAAGATAAGAAGTGAACAAATAAGTTCTAACTAGTAGATAGGGTCGTCTTCTAGCTTTAGCAATTTCGAGGACGAAATTATTTTAAGTGGGGAAGAATGTAATGACCCGCATCGTCAACGGTATAATAATTTATTTATTTAATTATTTAAAAGGTGATTAAACGGATTTCATGGTTGTTGAATTAAATAATGGTGAATATTTAATTAAAATAATAAATTAAATAATATATTTATTTCTGGAATAATCAGAATTGGCTGAAATGACGGTATGGTGTGAACTGGATCATCTATGATATTTAATTCAGTTTAGAATTTAATTTGAATAACGAATATATTTAAATAACGGCAGTTTGAACGTATAATTATATTATAATGAAAATCAAGCTCTAAATGGCGCTGCAGTTCGTAAATTGGTGATTCGAACTTCAACTGAATGTACAGGGTTCGTTTTTAAATCGGATTTCTGTGAAACAAGAAACGTATGGAGCCGGTGGAGTATATCTTTCTAGTGGAAGAGAAAAATCTGGATTTCGTCGGGTAGATTTTGATGTACGTCCAAATCAAATTTTAGAAAAGTCGCTGTGGAATTCCTTTATAATTTAAAAAGGAATTATTTATATTTTAAAAGGGAATTTAAATATAAATCGAATATCGGGTTGACCCAGATTTGAAATATCAAGTTAGAAATTCATACAGGAATATTCTAGAGCTGTATGGTATTCCACTGTGAAAATATATATATACGATAATATAAATTTAGTTATATTTAATTTAATTATATTTATATATTTAAATGGGTTCTCCAGAGCTTTAAAAATAGCCAGTTTTTCATACGACCTCAGAATTCGACGAGACCAATTTTTTTGGATTCGTAAAGTCAAATTATTGCTAGATTTCAATTTCCGTGATATTTGAAGTCACTGTGTGACCGTACGGATATTTAGAGTGAAAAATAGTCAGTATTTCGATAGTTAAAAATATGCTGTGTGAGCAAACAAAGTCGGAATTCGACGAAACCAGTTTCGTTGGGACCGTAATGTCGAACTGAAGGTGTATGTCAATTTTCATGATAAAGTGATCACAGGAATTTTTAAAGGACAAATGAAAGTAACGATTGATAATAAATTAATGAAATAATCAATATTAAAATATCTAAATTTTACTATAAAAAGCCCTTAACTCTTCTAACCTAGAATTCCCATTCCTTTGGTCAACGTATTACCCGCCGCACCTCATTACCTTTCTCATAGCAAAAATGGAAGCAAAGTAAATCAAAGAAAGTCCAATAAAAATCCTTAAATCCTAAAACCAATCCCATTCACCTCCATTTGATATGAGCTTTACATTCATGTGAGTATTGTTGGGTTCGGTCGAGTTCCTATTTGCTGGAAAATGCTCAGCGTCTGTTAGGGTTCGAGTTCTAGCCTCAAATAAGAAGTGATGGTTCGATTGGAGTATGGATTTGAGTTTGGGGTTGGATTTAACCTTAACCTGGTGTTTTTGGTGAGGTGCGATAGGGATTTGAGGGTGTTGGAGTTTGGTGCTCCGCTTACAGCAGCAGGCAACGGAAATTGAACGGCGAACTCGAGTCCGAGTTGTCGGGGCTGGAGTTGATGAGAACGTGACGAGAAGAGTAGTGGTGGGATCGGTTTGAGATTATGTTGATCGATGAAGGAGTTAAAGGGGAGAGAAGGCAGCGACGTGGTGTGGTTTAGGATACTGGAGCGTGACATTTAGATCGGAGGAAGGAGTAAAAAAGGGGCGGTGGGCTTTTATATATGAAGATGGGCCGGGAAGTTAAGTAAAAGCCCATTCATTTTATAAATCATGTTTTATTTTAATAATATGGGTATTAACTTCGACAATGAATAGCTCGGTCATATATAATCGGAATTCAGCGAAACAAGATCCCTTAGGATCGTATCGACGGGAGCAACACATTGAGACTGACTGGAAGTTGATTGGGGCTCATATGAAATTATGGCGAAATAAACTGTTTGATTCAAATCAAATAACAGTTTATCGTTCTTTAACGATGAACTGCAAATGTGAGTAAACCTCACTAACTCTGAATAGTTTATAATTTCATGTTGTATTTTTAGAGCTGTTAGAATTTGTCTGATTGACTATGTGTTGATTGATTGATTAAACTACTAGTCAGTTTGAAACACCCCACCTCCGGTAGGGTCACTCTCAAAGGGAATGCCCTAATTTTGGTGGAGGTTTATAAGTACAAGTCACAGATATACAAGACAGATATAAGAACACATATTTGTAAACAGCGGAAGAACAACAAACTTTTATTTCATAAAGTCAAATACGTGTTACAACAACATCCTTTCCAAAAACATAACATAACACATTCATAATCTGTCTTGAGTACATCATTTAAAGAAGCATAAATAAAACATAGATAAAATGCAAAAGCCCCATAGTGGATTGTCCAAAGCCATAGTTCAAAACAGGAAAGTCCAAGCAATACATTTTTCTTCTTCAAGCTGGATGTTGAGGTTGGTCAAGCTGCTGCGTTCCCTCCCTGAGGACCTGGGGGGGGGGAACGGAAGAAAGAAGACGAAAGAAAAATAGAGTCAGACATAAAGCCTGAGTAAGTCTAGTACTACTTTGTCTATGAATAAAGAACTGGGTATGATAAGTAAAACAGGAAGTGGGCAAACACTATGAACTTGGTTAAGTTTCCTAGGGTCGAATATACTATCGTACCCCATGTTAATCTCTGAACCCATATAAACTAGTTTCCAATTTGCACCCCATAATCAGGGTGATGTGATCCATTCAATGATGATCGGCTCCTACTCGCATAGTTACATGTGTCTTACGGCCCCCGATGTCTGTAGTTACCTATGCTGGTCCCACCATGGGGTGTATCAAGTCCCATAGTGGCAACCCGACACAACCTTAGAGTGCACAGGTATGCTACTGGTGTCCAGTGCCTTATTTTTCTGCGCCGGAGTGTGTGCACGCCCGCACTCCGTTAGAACCTACACTGCTACACCACCGCCGTCGCTTTGACCTCTTACAATCAGCCCAGTAATCGTGCCCCACCCTGCCTAGTTTCAGGGTATCCTGATACACCTTTTAGGGTTACTGCTGAAAAGGGTCCCCCGTTACTAGGTTTTCTATCTCTAGCCAACATGCTAAGTTGGTTAAGTGTTTCCTAACCTAACCCCACCAGTCCGTTTAGTTTAGCATGTTCCATTTGATTAAGTCTTTAGTTCACTTAATCCTAACAATCCTGACTCAGCCTTAATTGTCTTATTAAGGCCCTGACCTCTCACATTAGACAGGTATTGTTGTGGCTGCCTGTTGCCGGTTGGTTCCGGGCAGTCTTACGCCACAACTCAGTCTAACCTCGGGTCCTTATTGGGCTCCATGTTTAACCTCCCACATTGGATAGGTATTGTTGTGACTACTGGACAGCCGGGCGGTTCCGGGCAGGTTTACATCACAACTCAATCCAACCTCGGGTTAAACACATCGTATGTTCTACATTTACATATCTTGTCATTCTTCTTTATTCCTTATATGTAAATATTTGCGGCCCATTATTAAGTTAATGGTGTAAAGGTTACACCAATCACGGGCCCAACCCATACTTGAATTTGGGCCCTTCTATTTTATATTTTCATTCATTAATTAATTTTAACCCAACGTTATTTTCCCCTGTTTTACACGTCCGTTTATATATATTGGGCTTAGCCTTTTTAAAGCCCAATTTAGCCATGTGAAAAGGGGAGGCTTAAAGCGTGATTACATACACAAAGAGGGGAAGGTGAGCGCATGAACTTGCATATGACGTTGGAAATACATAATAGAAACTGGTGTACTTGCATAGTGGTAACATAGGTGACATGAATCAAAGCATGTGAACTTGTAATTGAGATATCATTATTGACCCATGAACCTATATTTTTACTTAGGCATAATGTCAAACGTAAGCATGGCATAAATACTTCTAGCATAAACATGGCATAATGTCAAACATAAGCATGGCATAAATACTTCTAGCATAAACATGGCATAATGTCAAACATAAGCATGGCATAAATACTTCTAGCATAAACATGGCATAATGTCAAACATAAGCATGGCATAAATACTTCTAGCATAAACATGGCATAATGTCAAACATAAGCATGGCATAAATACTTCTAGCATAAACATGGCATAATGTCAAACATAAGCATGGCATAAATATAAACAAGTCATGTTCATAAGGTTTCTACATGTTTACAAAGAGGATACTTTGTTACTAACACAAAAGCATAGTTCAACTTAATTAAATTTAATCACATAACAATGGTATACTTATGCATAAATATTCCTAATCATGGTGTTTGCTTTTAACTTGCAAAAAAGGGATTTTTGTGTCTAACTTAGCCATGTCTCACATATGTCATCAGATAATTCTTTTAAACAAGATAGACTTAATCATGAATTTCAATTATGCCCAATATCATTCATAGCCTAGCCATATTCATAAGTTTTGCAAAAGCATGACTTAATACATGGATTATGGTGTCAAAATTCCAACATAGTTTCATATGAACTATAACAACCAAACTTGTCTCAATTACTTGCAAAATGATTTATGCACAAAATAGACATCATGATGGCATAATAACAAAGCCCCAAACTTGCATGAATTTCAATCAACTACATACATGTAGCTTCAACATAGACTACATAATTTGTGCAATATTCCAAACGTATATTTGCATAGAACTACCGCATGTAGTTCTTTATAATTGAATGACATAATTCAGAATATCCAAAAGTATATAAATCGCACAAATACGAATTTCACTGCCACAATTCAAGCATACATATCTACACAATCATTTGTTCATACCAAAGTAGTACTCTACTTACAATGGTTGCGGCGAATTCTCTAATTAAGAGATATGATTCCTTTGTTGAATTGATTGGCTTTAGGTTGCTTGAATTGCTTTAGGCTTTAGAACTTTCTTCCTAATTCTCTCTCTAGTTGGCGGCTACTCTTAGTCGTTCCTCAGCAACATGGCGGCTATGTTCTTACTTTGAATGAATAGATTAGGGTTTAGTCTAGGGTTGTTTATATAGAGGTTAGGAATTGATTAGGACCCTTGATGTTGCTTGGATTGATCATAGCCATTCATTAGATTGAGAGACCAATTAGAACCTGCCACCTAGCCCTAATGACAAAGCAGACCACAGAAATTCGACCAAACACAGACCTGGCCAGCCAGGTTGACTGGGCTCGACCAGGTCGACACCCCTGTCGACAGGGCTGTCGACAGCCCTGTCGACATGGGTATCCCAGGTCGACAGCCCAGTCGACCTGGGTGGCCTAGGCGGGTGTTTATCCGCCCTGGCCCATTGGGCCCGATTTTTAATTATTTTATTCTGTTTGAATTTTAAATTTAATTCAAAACTTCCGAAGGCCGTATCTTCTTCATACGGACTCCGTTTTTCGAAAACTCGGACTCTATTTCGCGTATTTTTCCGAGACGAACGCAATGGCGTATCCCGTTTCCCTTAGTTTTTTGATTTGAATTTGATTATACTTTAATTTTTTAATTTACTGTTAACGGAAAAATCCGGGGTGTTACATTCTCCCCCACTTAAAAGGATTTCGTCCCCGAAATCTTCAAGTTTAGGAAGAATGTAAATCCTAACATTCAATCATCCATCTACTCATCCATCAAACACGAGCATCCATTGTCCTTAAAAGACTTCTAATGCTTCATGATCATATGCGAAGTGTGTGTGTTCATGAACTTATCTAATGCAAAATCAGGCGGTCTACTGATTCAGTTGACCTCCTTAATGCGAATCATGTAAGTGCCATGTATCCATTATGTATGCAGATTTTTCCTATTCATGATTCTACATGGGTGCACAATCTTTCATACAAATGCAACATCCATATGACAACACATTACAATTCAACCATATACGAGTGCAAACATATATGCATATGCAATATGAAGTGACTGAGCCGATCTAAAACCTAGATTGTGTGTGTATATGCAGCCACGAGCAACTACTAGCAATCACTTGCAACCACTTGCAACCATCATACATAACATGTTTCAATTACATGTTTTCATCCAAAAGGTTTCTATCTAAAAGATAAGGTCGAGGAGATATTCCTAAAAAGATAGATAAAAGCGCAACTTAAGGAAAAAGTAAGATCAAGGACGTACCCTCGAAAAGAAAAGGGTAAGCAGTGCGTATTCTAGCTTCAGTTTCCCAAGTCGCGTCTCCCTCGGCGTCGCTCCACTGAACTTTGACGAGTTTGACTTCGCGGTTGCGTAGCTTCTTCACTTCCGTTCCTAGTATGCGGGTTGGAACTTTTCTTATGGTTGCTTCGCGTTCCACTTCGGCCTCTTCAAGGATATTTGGCTCTACCACTTCAGCAGACTCATGTAGACATTTTCGGAGATGTGAAACGTGAAAAACGTTGTGGACTCCGGCCAATTTCTCGGGTAGCTCTAATCTATAGGTCATTTTCCAAATTTTCTCAATGATAGGAAATGGTCCTACCTAAAGGTATAGTCGAATGATAGAAGCAAGTAAAAATTTTGTGCCCATTAGGCAATGTCAAAACTGGAAATCTATGCCACATATATATTGATTAGGAGAAGAACTCTCTAAGCATTAGCCCCGAAGACCGAAATCAACATCAGACTGACACCCAAAGAATTAATCAACCCAACCACCACATATGATTCTAGGAAACTAAGCATGATGGACTCCTTTTAGGTCACAAGGGAGTCCCTTCCTAAGTCCAACTATGTTGCCAAATGTACTTACTAAGGTGATTCTTTACAACTCATGCATAAGTGAAATGAACCTTCAGCCTTAGTGGCGAACACTCCTGGAGTGCCCTATTCTGAAATGCTCCACCTAATGAACCCCTTCTCTAGAAGCTCTTTAATCTGTTTACTGAGCTCTTTTCTTTCTCGTGGAGCCATGTGTCTAACGGGCAACGCAACGGGCTTTGCATTATCTACAAGATATATGCGGAAGTCTATTTCCCGCTTCGGAGGCAAGCCCTTCACCTCTTCGAAGACATCCGGATATTCCCGGACCACTCTAACTGATTGCAAATTTTCAACAGAGGCATCTAGCGACTCAAGATAACTAAGCATAACCGCATACGAGGGATTACAAGAAATTTCCAAAGTATTACCGAGCTGGGTTAGGAGCCTAACAACCCTTTTCTCACAATCAAGGATGGCCCCATTACTGGATAGCCAATCCATACCCAAAATCAAACCATACCCCGAAAAGCCCAAAACAAAGGCACTACATTGAAATTCAACACTTAGGATAGAAATTTTCAATCCCACACATATCATAGACAAATGAGCTGGGCCCCCAATTGGGTTTGAAACAATTAAGGGGTCCTCTACCATACTAGTTTTTAGGTGCAGAGATTCTACTAAAGCAGACGAGATAAAGGAGTGTGATGCGCCAGAATCAAATAAAGTGCGAACGGGGTGATCATAAAGATAAACTACACTTTCTACAGAAGTGTTTGTACCTCGCTGTTGCAAAGGTGGCGCTTCTAGCACATGAACCTGTGCCCCTGGGGTGGATCCAGCGCCCTGCACCTGTCCTCGTTTCCTTGGGCAGTCCTTAGCCCTGTGGCCTGTCTGACCGCATGAAAAGCACCCACCATTCTCCTTGGCCTTCTTTTTCCGGCAGTCCTTTACTAAGTGCCCCACTTTGCCACAGAAATTGCACTTCCTCTTCTCTTTGTTGCCTTTCCCGCCCTTCTTAAAGTCTGTCTTCTTGGGCTGCAAACCCTCTTTCTTCCCTTGAGAGCTTTCTGCCTTCGTCTCCTTCTTGCCCTTATCCTCCTCATTCAGCAATGCCATTTGCACCAATCTTTCATACGTGGCTCCCATGGGTATATGGGTCATGGCCAAACTGTGTAATGGCTCATTCAACCCTTTGACGAAACGGAGAGCCTTCTTGTGCGGGGTATTGACTAGGTCAAGCCCAAACCTAGCCAGCTCATCAAACTGATTCACATACTCTCTGACTGTCTTGTCCCCTTGCTTAAGAAATAAGAATTTTTCTAACTGCAAACTTCTTTCCGCATCTGAGAGAAATTTGGTCTCAAACCTTGCCCTAAAGTCCTCCCATGTCCCCACTGGTCTTTGAGCATTAGTGACTTCCCACCAGTAGGAAGCCTCGCCCTTCAATAGCCATACCGCCAATTGTACTTTTTGTCTATCTTCTACCTCAAAGATGATGAATAGGTCCTCCGTCTCTTTCAGCCAATTTCTAGCTGCCACGAAGGACTCAGTTCCATGGAAATCCCTTCCTCCCATGGCTTTAAAATCTTTACATATCTTAGCAAAAGTGTTTCCCCGAGGAGGAGGTGGAGGAAAAGGTGCTGCTGCAGCTGGATGATTTCCTTCAGCTGGGGGAGGAGGAACGGTAGGACCTGGTTGAGTGGCCCTAGCTTCTAAGAATCGTCTAAACCAACCAGGTATTGACACCCCTTCAGGCAAGTTAAGTTCTTGGGACATGCTGAAACAAAAAGGATAGATTCAAAACGAAGGATAAGAGATAGTTCCTATGGCTTTGGGGGGTGGACTTTGCCTTTTTAAAATAAAATAATATTTTTCTTTTAAAAATGCTTCTTTAAATTTCCTTTTTGAAAATAATTTTTCAAAACTTTTTATCTTATCTGGTAAACCTATGCTCTGATACTAAGTGAAACACCCCACCTCCGTTAGGGTCACTCTCAAAGGGAATGCCCTAATTTTGGTGGAGGTTTATAAGTACAAGTCACAGATATACAAGACAGATATAAGAACACATATTTGTAAACAGCGGAAGAACAACAAACTTTTATTTCATAAAGTCAAATACGTGTTACAACAACATCCTTTCCAAAAACATAACATAACACATTCATAATCTGTCTTGAGTACATCATTTAAAGAAGCATAAATAAAACATAGTTAAAATGCAAAAGCCCCATAGTGGATTGTCCAAAGCCATAGTTCAAAACAGGAAAGTCCAAGCAATACATTTCTCTTCTTCAAGCTGGATGTTGAGGTTGGTCAAGCTGCTGCGTTCCCTCCCTGAGGACCTGGGAGGGGGGGAAACGGAAGAAAGAAGACGAAAGAAAAATAGAGTCAGACATAAAGCCTGAGTAAGTCTAGTACTACTTTGTCTATGAATAAAGAACTGGGTATGATAAGTAAAACAGGAAGTGGGCAAACACTGTGAACTTGGTTAAGTTACCTAGGGTCGAATATACTATCGTACCCCATGTTAATCTCTGAACCCATATAAACTAGTTTCCAATTTGCACCCCATAATCAGGGTGATGTGATCCATTCAATGATGATCGGCTCCTACTTGCATAGTTACATGTGTCTTACGGCCCCCGATGTCTGTAGTTACCTATGCTGGTCCCACCATGGGGTGTATCAAGTCCCATAGTGGCAACCCGACACAACCTTAGAGTGCACAGGTATGCTACTGGTGTCCAGTGCCTTATTTTTCTGCGCCGGAGTGTGTGCACGCCCGCACTCCGTTAGAACCTACACTGCTACACCACCGCCGTCGCTTTGACCTCTTACAATCAGCCCAGTAATCGTGCCCCACCCTGCCTAGTTTCAGGGTATCCTGATACACCTTTTAGGGTTACTGCTGAAAAGGGTCCCCCGTTACTAGGTTTTCTATCTCTAGCCAACATGCTAAGTTGGTTAAGTGTTTCCTAACCTAACCCCACCAGTCCGTTTAGTTTAGCATGTTCCATTTGATTAAGTCTTTAGTTCACTTAATCCTAACAATCCTGACTCAGCCTTAATTGTCTTATTAAGGCCCTGACCTCTCACATTAGACAGGTATTGTTGTGGCTGCCTGTTGCCGGTTGGTTCCGGGCAGTCTTACGCCATAACTCAGTCTAACCTCGGGTCCTTATTGGGCTCCATGTTTAACCTCCCACATTGGATAGGTATTGTTGTGACTACTGGACAGCCGGGCGGTTCCGGGCAGGTTTACATCACAACTCAATCCAACCTCGGGTTAAACACATCGTATGTTCTACATTTACATATCTTGTCATTCTTCTTTATTCCTTATATGTAAATATTTGCGGCCCATTATTAAGTTAATGGTGTAAAGGTTACACCAATCACGGGCCCAACCCATACTTGAATTTGGGCCCTTCTATTTTATATTTTCATTCATTAATTAATTTTAACCCAACGTTATTTTCCCCTGTTTTACACGTCCGTTTATATATATTGGGCTTAGCCTTTTTAAAGCCCAATTTAGCCATGCGAAAAGGGGAGGCTTAAAGCGTGATTACATACACAAAGAGGGGAAGGTGAGCGCATGAACTTGCATATGACGTTGGAAATACATAATAGAAACTGGTGTACTTGCATAGTGGTAACATAGGTGACATGAATCAAAGCATGTGAACTTGTAATTGAGATATCATTATTGACCCATGAACCTATATTTTTACTTAGGCATAATGTCAAACGTAAGCATGGCATAAATACTTCTAGCATAAACATGGCATAATGTCAAACATAAGCATGGCATAAATACTTCTAGCATAAACATGGCATAATGTCAAACATAAGCATGGCATAAATACTTCTAGCATAAACATGGCATAATGTCAAACATAAGCATGGCATAAATACTTCTAGCATAAACATGGCATAATGTCAAACATAAGCATGGCATAAATACTTCTAGCATAAACATGGCATAATGTCAAACATAAGCATGGCATAAATATAAACAAGTCATGTTCATAAGGTTTCTACATGTTTACAAAGAGGATACTTTGTTACTAACACAAAAGCATAGTTCAACTTAATTAAATTTAATCACATAACGATGGTATACTTATGCATAAATATTCCTAATCATGGTGTTTGCTTTTAACTTGCAAAAAAGGGATTTTTGTGTCTAACTTAGCCATGTCTCACATATGTCATCAGATAATTCTTTTAAACAAGATAGACTTAATCATGAATTTCAATTATGCCCAATATCATTCATAGCCTAGCCATATTCATAAGTTTTGCAAAAGCATGACTTAATACATGGATTATGGTGTCAAAATTCCAACATAGTTTCATATGAACTATAACAACCAAACTTGTCTCAATTACTTGCAAAATGATTTATGCACAAAATAGACATCATGATGGCATAATAACAAAGCCCCAAACTTGCATGAATTTCAATCAACTACATACATGTAGCTTCAACATAGACTACATAATTTGCGCAATATTCCAAACGTATATTTGCATAGAACTACCGCATGTAGTTCTTTATAATTGAATGACATAATTCAGAATATCCAAAAGTATATAAATCGCACAAATACGAATTTCATTGCCACAATTCAAGCATACATATCTACACAATCATTTGTTCATACCAAAGTAGTACTCTACTTACAATGGTTGCGGCGAATTCTCTAATTAAGAGATATGATTCCTTTGTTGAATTGATTGGCTTTAGGTTGCATGAATTGCTTTAGGCTTTAGAACTTTCTTCCTAATTCTCTCTCTAGTTGGCGGCTACTCTTAGTCGTTCCTCAGCAACATGGCGGCTATGTTCTTACTTTGAATGAATAGATTAGGGTTTAGTCTAGGGTTGTTTATATAGAGGTTAGGAATTGATTAGGACCCTTGATGTTGCTTGGATTGATCATAGCCATTCATTAGATAGAGAGACCAATTAGAACCCGCCACCTAGCCCTAATGACAAAGCAGACCACAGAAATTCGACCAAACACAGACCTGGCCAGCCAGGTTGACTGGGCTCGACCAGGTCGACACCCCTGTCGACAGGGCTGTCGACAGCCCTGTCGACATGGGTAGCCCAGGTCGACAGCCCAGTCGACCTGGGTGGCCTAGGCGGGTGTTTATCCGCCCTGGCCCATTGGGCCCGATTTTTAATTATTTTATTCTGTTTGAATTTTAAATTTAATTCAAAACTTCCGAAGGCCGTATCTTCTTCATACGGACTCCGTTTTTCGAAAACTCGGACTCTATTTCGCGTATTTTTCCGAGACGAACGCAATGGCGTATCCCGTTTCCCTTAGTTCTTTGATTTGAATTTGATTATACTTTAATTTGTTAATTTACTGTTAACGGAAAAATCCGGGGTGTTACACAGTTAGTGGAAATTATATGTATATATATAAATATATATACATATAAACCGTTAAATATTTAGATATTGATTCTGCTATCAGAATATTTCATACCGAACTGAAAGTGATGTCGATTTTATTGTGTAACATCTGTGGATGCAGGGAAACAGGTTGGAGGGACCCAACTGAGTTCCTCAATATATAAATACTGTTTAGTTTTATATATTGTGTTATACGATGTGATATGAAATCTGTTGATGATTTTATGTGTGTGAATGATACTGATCATTGTTGTATGGTATGTTAAATACCATAACATACCGAAATGTTGATAAGGGAATTTTCAAAGTGATATTTGAAGATAATTTATTTATAAAATCAAAGGATTTTATAAAAGGAAATTTTATTTATAAAATCAAAGAAGATTTTATAAAATAGGAATATTTATAAATAGAGAATATTTATAAAAAGGATATTTATAAGTGGAATACTTATAAAGTGAATTATTTATTTAAGATAAATAAATAAGAAATTAAATGGATTATTTATTTGGTAAATAAATTAGATATTATAAAGGGATTATTTACTTTGGAAGATAAATAGGATTAAAATGGAATATTTATTTAGAAAATAAATAGAAGTATAAGAGAATTATTTATTTAGAAAATAAATAGACCAATATAGGAAGAGAAATATTTGTAAACCATTACAAATAGAATAGAATTAAAAAGGGAATATTTGTAGAACATTTACAAATAGATTTAATGGGATTATTTATTTATTAAGGGAATAAATATAAGTAAAAGGATTTATTTATTTAGGAAATAAATAAAAGAAAAAAGGGGTTTGTTTTTTTTGGAAATAAATAGAGAAGATAAAAGGAGATATTTATTTGTTAAGATAAATAGAAATCAAAGGAGATATTTATTTGTTCAAATAAATAGAGAAGATAAATGGAGATATTTACTTGTTAGAATAAATAGAGTTAAAAGAGTTAATCGATTTGGGTTAAATAAATAGAGTTAATCGATAGCGTTAAATCGAACTAGGATTATTTAAATAGAGTTATCGAATTTAGTTTATTCAAATAGATTTGAAATGAGTTAATCGAATTTAGTCATTTCGAGGAGGTGAATCGAATAAAAAATATTCGAAGTGAGATAATCGAATCGGAAATATTCGAAGTGAGTTGATCGATTATAGTTTAATCGAAAGGAGTTATGTATTATAGTTTAATCGAAAGGAGTTATTGAATTAGTTGTTCGAAAGGAGTTATCGATTTTAGTTTAATCAAAAGGAGTTATTGAATTAGTTATTCGAAATGGGTATAGATTATAGTTTAATCGAAAGGGGTTATCGAATAGAGATTTATTCGAAAGGAGTTAAGTAAGGATTAAGTAAAAAGAGTTAATCGATTTGGGTTAAATAAATAGAGTTAATCGAATTTAGTTTATTCAAAGAAAGGTTTTCGAATCTAGTTATTCGTAAGAGAGATTATCAAATATAGTTATTCGAAGGGAGGGGTTATCGAATAGAGATTTATTTGAACGAGAGTTACGTAAGGAAGTGTTAAAGAGTTTAAAGATGAACTTGTCCTATTTCGAGATTTGAAATGTTGTTCAGTTAAGGTCTGAGAGATAGATATACCCCAACTTGATTGACTGTGTTTTTAATTTAGAAATGGTTAAGGTTCGAGAGTGAAAGTGGTTAAGTGAATTTAGTAAATAAGTATAGTGGGTTGAGTTGTCGTCGCGATGTTGATTTAAACATCTGTTTAAATCCAAGTAAATAAGTTATGGAAATGTTTTCCAACCTTAACGTATATTTTCTAAACATAGAAAATAATGATATATATATACATATGATTGATGATTGATTGATAGAATTTCCATTTGGAAATAATATCGTTGTTTGCACACTTGTTTTTCTTTGATGGTTAAATCACAGACTATCAAAGTTTGACCATTTTAACGTTGTTAATACGGAGAGACCGGTTGGATTATTATCCGAAGAACCACTCTGTATTGGCATAAGCGTTGCAAATCATTTATGCCAAAGATAATTGAAGACGGAGTAAAGTGCAAGGGTTGTTGTATAAATCTTAGATAACAGTGCCTAAGATGGATATACCGAATAGTACCTTCGGTTCATCCTATTCCTGGATGACTTGTATGGACGGATGTCTGACAGAGTATTTCCAGACAATCACGTATATTGATTTCTCCAACCGTACCAAGAGTGGAAGCGGGGAAGGTAACTTCTTTTAGCTAACACATAATGTATTGTTGAGGACGCAAATCGTTGATTTGATGGATTTGATGATGTGACATGCGAAGTGAATCTGGTGTGATGATAAAGCGTAGCTTCTAGCCTCATCAACCAGTAAATGACAGAAATCGGGCAGGCAGCATGGCAAAGTCGGTCGCTCCGAAGTAGGGTGTATAATCACCTGATCTAGAGTTTCATTTATTTCTAAAAATCTATTGTCGATACTATCCCATTCGGGAAACGGTTGCTGATCCCAACCGTTGGTGATATACATTTGATACACTCAAGCGAAATGAGTGGTTGGTCATGTGTGGCCGAGTTGCAAGATGTTCTTCTTGAACCCGGTGTATTCCTCTCTAGAGGTACACTAGTGAAAGGTGGTTCCATACCTTTTCATAGTTGGAAATCCATTACCCAATACGTGCTTGCGATTTTGATTGTATACTATATATGTAGAACGTGAGATGAAAGCATTTCTGCTAGATGATTATTATATTATGGTTGATAGACATTATTATAATATCAAAAGGTTTTTGATATAAAGATAATTTGGATTTTTATAAGGGAAAAACCTGTTCCATTATACGGCGTGGTCTTATGAGATATCGTTTACTTGTTCAACTGTTTTAAGATGTTTTACTCATACCAATCCCATGACTGACCCGGAGTTTATTTGTTTGTTTCCCTAAACTCTTGGGTGCCTAAATTTGTACGGGCAGTCAAGTAGTCGGGATTTTACAGATATACCTGAAGATCTGGAGCAGGAGGCTTCAGGATCATATAGCTATAGTTTATTTCCGTTGTGTTGTAAGTGCTGTCTTTGATAAATGATGCATATTCAAGTACGGATGTATATTTCAAGTTATGTTATATATATTATATGTTATTCGTTCCGCTGTGAGGTTCGTGTTACTCTGATGTTGTGTTCTTCTTCTTCTTCTATTCTAAGTTTCTATCTTATCTATTCTCACCCTCTGATTTCTTTCATTAATGACCGGTATTTTCGATCCTTGGATGTTCGATATGTGTGGTATATCGGATAACCAAGATCGACAAAAACCCAGGTCGTTACAAAATGTGTTTTTAAAAATACTATTATTTAATGATGAGTATTATATGTCTTTGAAATGGTAGAGTTTCAAACATGCGGTGGTGTTTTACCTGATTACATGAGCACCAAGAAACCTACTTATTCTATGCAAACATCAAAGTTTCACTTATACTTTGAAACTTTCTTGATCTTTTTGGCGCGAATCCAGGGTCCAAATGGTAATATGCAAATGATGAGTGTTATAGATGCTTTAAAATGTAGAATAGCAAACATGCGGCAGTGTTTTACCTGATTAGTTAGTCACTAAGCAACCAGCTCAGTCAATATGAAAATATGAATATTCTACTAATATTTGAAAACTTTTTCGTGTTATTCACACAAATTCTACTCCCAAAGTCGAAACGTGTTTTTAAAAACACTATTATTTAATGATGAGTATTATATGTATTTGAAATGGTAGAATTTCAAACATGTGGCAGTGTTTTACATGATTACTTGAGCACCAAGAAACCTACTTATTCTATGCGAACATTAAAGTTTCACTTATGTTTTGAAATTTCTTGATCTTATTGGCGTGGATCTAGGGTCCAAACGGTAATATGCAAATGATGAGTGTTATAGATGCTTTAAAATGTAGAATAGCAAACATGCGGCAGTGTTTTACCAGATTACATAGTCACTAAGCAACCTGCTCAGTGTAACAACCCGTAAAATCTGGGCCAGTTTAAAATTTTTATTTTGGCAATTTTAGCGAATTTTGATTATTTAAAATGGATTATTTTAAATAATATCGACGAGAAATTTATTTTGAATATAATTCGAACGTATATATTTATACGCGTCGTCGTTAGAATATAAATATTTATATATAATTATAAATAGAATTGAAAATGGCGCGGTAGTTCGATAATTTGATTTTAAACTTCAATTGAACGTACCGGGTGCAAAACAATCCGGATTTTAGTGAAACCAAAAATGATAGGATCTAATTGATAATATCTTTCTATCGAATCCGAAAAATCAAGATTTCATAGCGGGAATCAAAAGATATGTCCAGTTGAAAATTCTGAATAGTCGCTATAGAATTCAGGCCCTTAAAAATGGACATTTTGCAAACGACCTCGGATTTCGACGAAACCAGTTTTGTTGGGTCCGTGATGTTAAGTTATTGCTAGATTCCAAATTTCATAATTTTCTGAATCAATATGTGAGCGTGGCAAAGGAAAACGTGTTTGGACCATTTCAGTTGATTTTAATCGACTGGAAATTGGCCATTTTTCCAACGGTCTCAGAATTCGACGAAACTAGTTTTGTTAGGACCGTATCGTTGATACGAAGCTAGAAGATATTTTTCTAGAATATTTCTAGTTAGTATGTGACCCCGGTAATTTGAAATGTGCGTTTAAAATTCAATATAGTGATTTAAATGTAAATTCAAAAGGAAACTGATTGTAACAGTCGAATCAGCTGACGATACATGTCCCATTGTGTTCGGAATGGGGGTAGAACGTTATGGACGACAGGCAGTGGGCCTCGTTTTGGGATCATATGTAAAAGTCAACCTTTTTTGAATAAATAAATAAATAAATAAATAAATAAAAATTCTCTTTCCTATAACCTCTGGCCCCCCCCGAATTCATTGATACAGAAAAAAAAAAAAAAAAAAGAATCGTTCGAATCGAACGCCGACCCCCCCCCCCATCGCCTGAGCTCCGACCGCCGCCAGAGCCTCTCCGCCCCTCTCCTCCTTCTTCCCCACCTCGAGCTGCTCCTCCCACGCACCCCCTGCTCGCGAATCCCCCCTTCTCTTCTATTTGAACGACGCCCACCGCCAGACCCTCCACCCACCTCCGCGGCTTCGATTCCGACCCCCCCCCTGGCTTGAGGAAGCCGCCGTAACCCCCCCTCCTCCAACCTAGGTCGCTGTAAGTTTTATTATTAATATTTTATTTTTGTTTTATATTTTAATTAGGGTTTAAGGTAAATAAAAAAAAAAAAAACTGAATTTTTAAAAAGAGAACAAAAACTGATTTTTTTTAAGATTTTAAATCTGATTTGTTTAAAAGTTAAAACTGATTTTTGATTCAAACTTTAAAAGTAAAAATCAGATTTTTATATATTGAAAGCCGAAGTAAAAATCAGATTTTTATATATTGGAAGCCGAAGTAAAAATCAGATTTTTATATATTGGAAGCCGAAGTAAAAATCAGATTTTTATATATTGAAAGCCGAAGTAAAATTCAGATTTTTATATATCGAATATTGAAATAAAAATTCGATTTTTATATATCGAATAGTGAAATAAAAATTCGATTTTTATATATTGAACTTCGATAGAAAAATAGAATTTTTATATATTGAACTTCGATAGAAAAATAGAATTTTTATATATTGAACTTCGATAGAAAAATAGAATTTTTATATATTGAACTTCGATAGAAAAATAGAATTTTTATATATTGAACTTCGATAGAAAAATAGAATTTTTATATATTGAACTTCGATAGAAAAATAGAATTTTTATATATTGAACTTCGATAGAAAAATAGAATTTTTATATATTGAACTTCGATAGAAAAATAGAATTTTTATATATAGAACTTCGAGATAAAAATATGATTTTTATATATAGAACTTCGAGATAAAAATATGATTTTTATATAGTGAACTTCGAAATAAAAATTCAATTTTTATATATTGAACTTTGAAGTAAAAAATTCGATTTTTATATATTGAATAGCGAAGTAAAAATTCGATTTTTATATATTGAATAGCGAACTAAAAATTCGATTTTTATATATTGAATAGCGAACTAAAAATTCGATTTTTATATATTGAATAGCGAACTAAAAATTCGATTTTTATATATTGAATAGCGAACTAAAAATTCGATTTTTATATATTGAATAGCGAACTAAAAATTCGATTTTTATATATTGAATAGCGAACTAAAAATTCGATTTTTATATATTGAACTTCGAACTAAAAATTCGATTTTTATATATTGAATAGCGAACTAAAAATTCGATTTTTATATATTGAATAGCGAACTAAAAATTCGATTTTTATATATTGAATAGCGAACTAAAAATTTGATTTTTATATATTGAATAGCGAAGTAAAAATGTGATTTTTACGTATGTAGTGAAAGCAGCAACGAAGATGACGAAGAGGCGATAACGAGGAAGACTTCTGCAAATGAAGTGCCGTGGAGCTAGGATAGCTAAATGTGAGAATTTCTCACCTTTCAATTTATTTTTCTAGTTATACATATATATACTAGGATGCAGACGGTGCTTATTAGAAGCACCCAACACCCGTCCACAAACCATGGACTTGTTTGATTGGTTGTGTAGTTGGTTAGATTATTTGATTTGGGTTGGATTGTTTTGGTGAAATGAATTGATATGATTGATGTGTGAATGGCGTGGGCCTTCACTAGACCGGGGATAAGGCTAGGCCTCGTCCCGTTTCTAGTATCGTGCCGTTATGCCGCCGAAACCTTCTAAAAAAAATGTTAGAAAAATAAAAATATCATTTTATAGAATAAATGAATTGAATAGAAATTCATAGATTGAAATAAAATGTTTTATCGTTAAAAATATAATTTTTAACGTGAAGTGAATAAAATAAAATATTCATTTATAAACCGGACGGTTTGTTTATGTACACTTATTTGAATGACATTGATTGGGACGATAAATTTTACACATCGCCCAACTGCACAAATAAAATAGGTGTTTGATTGTTTGAAACCCCACACGGGTGTTGGGATGAAATATGAATTTCACTCATCCTGATTGATTAAATATGTCGATCGATTGATTGACAGGCTGTTGTAAGCGTTAGATATCTATATTTGATGCTTATACAGTGTAGTGCACTTTGGTTGATGGTTGATGGTTGATTATTTTCAATGTTATTATATACATGTGTTGTATGAAAATCCATATAATTAATTTTATATGGTAATTGATTGGGCCTCATTCCAATCGTGAAAATAAAGAATATTTTGATAATAACAAATATTTTGATAATAGGAAATATTTGAAATAGAATATTTGAAAATAGAAATTTATGAATCCGTGTTGATTAGATTGACGCCATTTTGACGTAAACGATATTTATATCGATTTTATTCATTATAAAATGAATATTGAAAAGTAATCTCGAAATCGAATATTTCGAAATGAATTGAATCGAAAACGATTTCGAAATGAATTGAATTGAAAACGATTTCGAAATGAATTGAATTGAAAACGATTTCGAAATGAATTGAGTTGAAAACGATTTCGAAATGAATTGAATTGAAAACGATTTCGAAATGAATTGAATTGAAAACGATTTCGAAATGAATTGAATTGAAAACGATTTCGAAATGAATTGAATTGAAAACGATTTCGAAATGAATTGAATTGAAAACGATTTCGAAATGAATTGAATTGAAAACGAATTCGAATTGAATTGAAAGTGAATTGAATTGAATTCAAATTGAATTGAAATTTAAATTGAATAGAAATGAATTTTAAAACGAATTTATAAAGAAGAATTCAATTTTGATTTGAATTGAAAAGGAAGTTGAAATTGTTTTTTTGAAACGAATTCAAAACTATTTATATAATTCGTTTTAAATAGAAATCGACGAAATATATATTATATATATTATATATAATATAATGGCCTGAATAGAACGCGCCGCGTCGCGGCAGTTCGCGAATTTCGACCATTTATTTCGAACGGACATTACGGGAGATCCGACCGTCGGATTCTCCTAAAACCGGAACCGTTGGGTTCGTATCGAAAAGAGCTTTCTAATGAATGTTAGAAATTTGAAATCTAACGGTTCGATTTGGAGATACGTCCAAATCAAATTCGAAAAAGGTCGCTGTAAGTGCAGTTCGATGGCCATTGATGGAAATCGACTGTACGGGCCTTGATAAAATTATTAAAAATAGCAATAATTTGTGTAAAATCATAAGAAATGATTTAGAAAGAATTGGGATGAAAAACTCCATATTTGAAAAGATAAAAATGGATTTTTATCGAAATGAACTAGTTTTGAACTAGAATTATAATTCTATTTATTTTTAAATAAATAAATTGAATTCGAAAAGGGTTTTGAAAATAACCAAAATTTCCAATGATTGCATTGGAGTGGATTTGAATCGAAATTATCTTCGGAATATTTCGATGTTGGAATTCGTGATTATACAGATGTTGTTACGGAAATTTGAAAGATATATATATATATCGTTATTTCCAATACGACATTTGTTAGTCGTAGAATTCGATATTGAATATAAGCCGATATATTTTCTATTCAGAGCCTTGTATTGAATATCGAATGTGATTTGGGTTTGTCGTGAATGGTGTCTTCACTAACACTGTTCTTGAACCCAGTTGAGAAATGATTAAATCTTTTTATTTAGATTTAATGAAGTGTACTAGTTAAATAATATTTAATTGGGATTGAATTGATATTGATTTTTGGGTTTATCGTGAACAGTGTTTTAAATAACACTCGTTCTTTAACCCGATAATTAATGAATGTGATTTTGGGTTTATCGTGAACCGTGTTTTAAATGACACTGATTCTTTAACCCAGTTAACGATTAAAACTAAGTGGAGTTTTAATGAATCTTTAATTAGATTGAAATGATCGAAATGGAGTATCACCAGTTTTGCTCCAGGCGATGGTTAAATCTTTAATTAGATTTGAACGTGAAATTTAGAAACTAACTGTCGGTTAGCTAAGCAGAATGGTTTTCTGGATATTGATCTGATGTTGGTTTCGGCCTTCGGGGTTAATATTTGGGGAATTATTCTCTTGATTAATTTACGGTTAGTGACTAATGAGTTGGAATGAGGCGTATGTTGTGTTTGTGTAACACTTTTGTAATATATACGCGAGTTATTCGGAAAGACCGGGTTTAACCCATTCTGAATAACTGATACGACGATAAGTCGAAGATGAAGACGATGGTCGAAGACCGGAGGTCTTCACGTCGTTTGGGTGATAACTGATGATCTTGATTGGGCTGTACACCCAAGAAGATGGAAACAGTTAGTGATCGTCCAGACGTACTTGGAGATCGATGGATATGCGGGGTACTAGGTGCCTCCGGTTTCGTTCAGACCCAGAACGGACTTGTAAATGGACTGTGTGTCTGACATCGGATTTCATTCTGTGTGACTGATATCGGTTGCATAGGCTGGTTTGCCTGTGTGGCATGCTAAGATGCAAATGATCAAGGCTTCTGTTGAAAAGCAAAGTCTTGTGGTGATGATCAAAGCACGGCCTTTGTGGCGTAGCTTTGTGTAACGTTTACCTCGCGTGTTTCACACCAGGTATGAACCAAAAACGGGAGACGGACCTCAGGGAGGACTTGCGTTTCTTTCTAGCTAGAAGTGGCGTCAGTGGTTTTACACGCCCTGACGAGTTTGACTTATGTGGTTGTTGCTGTTGCGAGGCGCCTCGGATTGATCGGTCGTTCTCGAACCGATGGAGTCATTCGTTGGCTCGTTTGCGCCCCAAAGGGCGGGGAGACGTATTGTTCAGGCATAATAATCCACATCGGTGGACCGGCCCTGACGATCCAGGGGGCAGTTGCGGCTGTTCCTGAGACATGGTAGGCTAGATTGTCTCGAATCGGTAGAGGACGATCCCTGGCCTCGGTTCATAGACGGAAATCCAATTTCCAAATACGTGACTTTGCGGTTTTATTTGTAAACCTATATATGGTGACATAGTGGGATGGGGCGCTCATGCCGCCTATGATTGATACTTATGATTTGAAGTGTTTTATACATTATGCACTTATAATAGTATCAAACAATTTGTTTTAAACGTATCAAGCATTCTTTGGCCGTTATAAGGGAAAACCCTATCCTCGGCTGCGTTGCATTGTGTGATGGGACCTGGGTCTTATAACAGCTTCATTTTTCTTTATTTAGCATTGCGCTGTTTGTTTTATGCACTGGTATTCTTGGGAGGAAACCCGTTCCGTGTTATACGGCGTGGTCCCTTGATTTACCTAACTTTGAAAATAAAGATAATAACTGTTTTTAGTTCTCACACCAGTCACATGACTGACCTGGAGTTTATTGTTTTAACCTAAACTCTGGGTGCCCTTATTTTGACACGGGCAGCTAGTAGTTTTGGTTTTGCAGACTTATATTCACAGGATCCTGGTTTACAGCTGGAACGATATCCGGAAAGCTTTGTATCCGTATATCTTCTTCTAGTTGTGTATTATTTTCCGCTGCTATGTATTTAAATGTAATTTAAATCTCTGATATTTATGTGTAATATTCATTTATACTCTGTATATTCTTGTAATCTGATGCACTGTTGTTATATATAGTGAAATGTTCTTCTGTATGCGTCCTGTTGTGGCTTGTTCTCGAACTATCCGACGCTTTCCTTTACGGGGAAGTTACGGGTCCTCACATTTGGTATCAGAGCTTTGGTTTACAAAGCTCAGAGAACAAGACACATTAGAACCCTACGAAAGAATTCATCAGATATTGGATTAGTAATATCCAATTAGAATGACTCGTTAGAGATAGGATCAGTAGTATCCTAGAACGAGTGTGAAGAGTATATTTTTAAAATGAAAACAAATTTTTGTTTTGAAAATTTAAATCACTTATTCGTATTTGATTATTTAATTATATTGATGTGGACAATCCAGTATATATAGATTTTGCGTATACGTCTGATCCGCGTGTATTTGAAATTTTAATATATTGGGTAGATATGGAATCACACTCTTGTCGGCCGGAGATAATTTTGGTAATGCGGCCGCATTATCAGTATTTATATTCGTGTTTCGAAGGTGTGATATCTATATATTTCCATTAGACTGGTGTGAGAACCAAATCTTATATATATAGCTAGAACACATTGTTGTGAATTGGCATCAAAAACATGATTTTCTGTATATATATCAAAGTTATGCATTTGAAAAACTAATCAACTAATAGATTGATGGTTGTATTGTTTGGCTATTGTTTGAATAATTAAAATTTGAACCATTTGGTTCATTTGAGTCAAATATTGAATTTTATTGAAATTGGTCGCATTTGCTAGCATATACATATATATCATTGAACAGGTCATAGCAAGGAGGCTAGAGCCAGAGAATAAAATTTGTTTGCCCGACAAATAGGTACATGTTTACTACATAATTTCCTGTTTTGTTTGGGTGATGATGATTTTGTGAGCCTATTGGCTAGCCGCTTGGCTTTTTCTTTTTCTTTTTGAGATCTGAAGGACCGGGGAAGCTATTTGAAATTCCCCGATGCTCCCGGTGCAGGGGAGGTTATGGCGAAATTTTTCAAAAATTTAGGGTGTTAGCCAAATTTTTGAAATTTTGAAAATTCTCAGAAACTAAAGAGTTGGAGAATGGAAGCCTGATCGATCGTAGAACTTATTAATCAAACCACTTTCGACTTTGTTCCTTTTCGGGGACGAAAAGTTTTAAGTGGGGGAGATTGTAACAACCCGTAAAATCTGGGCCAGTTTAAAATTTTTATTTTGGCAATTTTAGCGAATTTTGATTATTTAAAATGGATTATTTTAAATAATATCGACGAGAAATTTATTTTGAATATAATTCGAACGTATATATTTATACGCGTCGTCGTTAGAATATAAATATTTATATATAATTATAAATAGAATTGAAAATGGCGCGGTAGTTCGATAATTTGATTTTAAACTTCAATTGAACGTACCGGGTGCAAAACAATCCGGATTTTAGTGAAACCAAAAATGATAGGATCTAATTGATAATATCTTTCTATCGAATCCGAAAAATCAAGATTTCATAGCGGGAATCAAAAGATATGTCCAGTTGAAAATTCTGAATAGTCGCTATAGAATTCAGGCCCTTAAAAATGGACATTTTGCAAACGACCTCGGATTTCGACGAAACCAGTTTTGTTGGGTCCGTGATGTTAAGTTATTGCTAGATTCCAAATTTCATAATTTTCTGAATCAATATGTGAGCGTGGCAAAGGAAAACGTGTTTGGACCATTTCAGTTGATTTTAATCGACTGGAAATTGGCCATTTTTCCAACGGTCTCAGAATTCGACGAAACTAGTTTTGTTAGGACCGTATCGTTGATACGAAGCTAGAAGATATTTTTCTAGAATTTTTCTAGTTAGTATGTGACCCCGGTAATTTGAAATGTGCGTTTAAAATTCAATATAGTGATTTAAATGTAAATTCAAAAGGAAACTGATTGTAACAGTCGAATCAGCTGACGATACATGTCCCATTGTGTTCGGAATGGGGGTAGAACGTTATGGACGACAGGCGGTGGGCCTCGTTTTGGGATCATATGTAAAAGTCAACCTTTTTGAATAAATAAATAAATAAAAAAAAAAAAAAATTCTCTTTCCTATAACCTTTGCCCCCCCCCCCGAATTCATTGATACAGAAAAAAAAAAAAAAAAAAAAGAATCGTTCGAATCGAACGCCGACCCCCCCCCCCCCCCATCGCCTGAGCTCCGACCGCCGCCAGAGCCTCTCCGCCCCTCTCCTCCTTCTTCCCCACCTCGAGCTGCTCCTCCCACGCACCCCCTGCTCGCGAATCCCCCCCTTCTCTTCTATTTGAACGACGCCCACCGCCAGACCCTCCACCCACCTCCGCGGCTTCGATTCCGACCCCCCCCTGGCTTGAGGAAGCCGCCGTAACCCCCCCCCCCCCTCCTCCAACCTAGGTCGCTGTAAGTTTTATTATTAATATTTTATTTTTGTTTTATATTTTAATTAGGGTTTAAGGTAAATAAAAAAAAAAAAACTGAATTTTTAAAAAGAGAACAAAAACTGATTTTTTTTTAAGATTTTAAATCTGATTTGTTTAAAAGTTAAAACTGATTTTTGATTCAAACTTTAAAAGTAAAAATCAGATTTTTATATATTGAAAGCCGAAGTAAAAATCAGATTTTTATATATTGGAAGCCGAAGTAAAAATCAGATTTTTATATATTGGAAGCCGAAGTAAAAATCAGATTTTTATATATTGAAAGCCGAAGTAAAAATCAGATTTTTATATATCGAATATTGAAATAAAAATTCGATTTTTATATATCGAATAGTGAAATAAAAATTCGATTTTTATATATTGAACTTCGATAGAAAAATAGAATTTTTATATATTGAACTTCGATAGAAAAATAGAATTTTTATATATTGAACTTCGATAGAAAAATAGAATTTTTATATATTGAACTTCGATAGAAAAATAGAATTTTTATATATAGAACTTCGAGATAAAAATATGATTTTTATATATAGAACTTCGAGATAAAAATATGATTTTTATATAGTGAACTTCGAAATAAAAATTCAATTTTTATATATTGAACTTTGAAGTAAAAAATTCGATTTTTATATACTGAATAGCGAAGTAAAAATTCGATTTTTATATATTGAATAGCGAACTAAAAATTCGATTTTTATATATTGAATAGCGAACTAAAAATTCGATTTTTATATATTGAATAGCGAACTAAAAATTCGATTTTTATATATTGAATAGCGAACTAAAAATTCGATTTTTATATATTGAATAGCGAACTAAAAATTCGATTTTTATATATTGAATAGCGAACTAAAAATTCGATTTTTATATATTGAACTTCGAACTAAAAATTCGATTTTTATATATTGAATAGCGAACTAAAAATTCGATTTTTATATATTGAATAGCGAACTAAAAATTCGATTTTTATATATTGAATAGCGAACTAAAAATTTGATTTTTATATATTGAATAGCGAAGTAAAAATGTGATTTTTACGTATGTAGTGAAAGCAGCAACGAAGATGACGAAGAGGCGATAACGAGGAAGACTTCTGCAAATGAAGTGCCGTGGAGCTAGGATAGCTAAATGTGAGAATTTCTCACCTTTCAATTTATTTTTCTAGTTATACATATATATACTAGGATGCAGACGGTGCTTATTAGAAGCACCCGACACCCGTCCACAAACCATGGACTTGTTTGATTGGTTGTGTAGTTGGTTAGATTATTTGATTTGGATTGGATTGTTTTGGTGAAATGAATTGATATGATTGATGTGTGAATGGCGTGGGCCTTCACTAGACCGGGGATAAGGCTAGGCCTCGTCCCGTTTCTAGTATCGTGCCGTTATGCCGCCGAAATTTTCTAAAAAAAAATGTTAGAAAAATAAAAATATCATTTTATAGAATAAATGAATTGAATAGAAATTCATAGATTGAAATAAAATGTTTTATCGTTAAAAATATAATTTTTAACGTGAAGTGAATAAAATAAAATATTCATTTATAAACCGGACGGTTTGTTTATGTACACTTATTTGAATGACATTGATTGGGACGATAAATTTTACACATCGCCCAACTGCACAAATAAAATAGGTGTTTGATTGTTTGAAACCCCACACGGGTGTTGGGATGAAATATGAATTTCACTCATCCTGATTGATTAAATATGTCGATCGATTGATTGACAGGCTGTTGTAAGCGTTAGATATCTATATTTGATGCTTATACAGTGTAGTGCACTTTGGTTGATGGTTGATGGTTGATTATTTTCAATGTTATTATATACATGTGTTGTATGAAAATCCATATAATTAATTTTATATGGTAATTGATTGGGCCTCATTCCAATCGTGAAAATAAAGAATATTTTGATAAAAACAAATATTTTGATAATAGGAAATATTTGAAATAGAATATTTGAAAATAGAAATTTATGAATCCGTGTTGATTAGATTGACGCCATTTTGACGTAAACGATATTTATATCGATTTTATTCATTATAAAATGAATATTGAAAAGTAATCTCGAAATCGAATATTTCGAAATGAATTGAATTGAAAACGATTTCGAAATGAATTGAATTGAAAACGATTTCGAAATGAATTGAATTGAAAACGATTTCGAAATGAATTGAATTGAAAACGATTTCGAAATGAATTGAATTGAAAACGATTTCGAAATGAATTGAATTGAAAACGATTTCGAAATGAATTGAATTGAAAACGATTTCGAAATGAATTGAATTGAAAACGATTTCGAAATGAATTGAATTGAAAATGAATTCGAATTGAATTGAAAGTGAATTGAATTGAATTCAAATTGAATTGAAATTTAAATTGAATAGAAATGAATTTTAAAACGAATTTATAAAGAAGAATTCAATTTTGATTTGAATTGAAAAGGAAGTTGAAATTGTTTTTTTGAAACGAATTCAAAACCATTTATATAATTCGTTTTTAATAGAAATCGACGAAATATATATTATATATATTATATATAATATAATGGCCTGAATAGAACGAGCCGCGTCGCGGCAGTTCGCGAATTTCGACCATTTATTTCGAACGGACATTACGGGAGATCCGACCGTCGGATTCTCCTAAAACCGGAACCGTTGGGTTCGTATCGAAAAGAGCTTTCTAATGAATGTTAGAAATTTGAAATCTAACGGTTGGATTTGGAGATACGTCCAAATCAAATTCGAAAAAGGTCGCTGTAAGTGCAGTTCGATGGCCATTGATGGAAATCGACTGTACGGGCCTTGATAAAATTATTAAAAATAGCAATAATTTGTGTAAAATCATAAGAAATGATTTAGAAAGATTTGGGATGAAAAACTCCATATTTGAAAAGATAAAAATGGATTTTTATCGAAATGAACTAGTTTTGAACTAGAATTATAATTCTATTTATTTTTAAATAAATAAATTGAATTCGAAAAGGGTTTTGAAAATAACCAAAATTTCCAATGATTGCATTGGAGTGGATTTGAATCGAAATTATCTTCGGAATATTTCGATGTTGGAATTCGTGATTATACAGATGTTGTTACGGAAATTTGAAAGATATATATATATATCGTTATTTCCAATACGACATTTGTTAGTCGTAGAATTCGATATTGAATATAAGCCGATATATTTTCTATTCAGAGCCTTGTATTGAATATCGAATGTGATTTGGGTTTGTCGTGAATGGTGTCTTCACTAACACTGTTCTTGAACCCAGTTGAGAAATGATTAAATCTTTTTATTTAGATTTAATGAAGTGTACCAGTTAAATAATATTTAATTGGGATTGAATTGATATTGATTTTTGGGTTTATCGTGAACAGTGTTTTAAATAACACTCGTTCTTTAACCCGATAATTAATGAATGTGATTTTGGGTTTATCGTGAACCGTGTTTTAAATGACACTGATTCTTTAACCCAGTTAACGATTAAAACTAAGTGGAGTTTTAATCAATCTTTAATTAGATTGAAATGATCGAAATGGAGTATCACCAGTTTTGCTCCAGGCGATGGTTAAATCTTTAATTAGATTTGAACGTGAAATTTAGAAACTAACTGTCGGTTAGCTAAGCAGAATGGTTTTCTGGATATTGATCTGATGTTGGTTTCGGCCTTCGGGGTTAATATTTGGGGAATTATTCTCTTGATTAATTTACGGTTAGTGACTAATGAGTTGGAATGAGGCGTATGTTGTGTTTGTGTAACACTTTTATAATATATACACGAGTTATTCGGAAAGACCGGGTTTAACCCATTCTGAATAACTGATACGACGATAAGTCGAAGATGAAGACGATGGTCGAAGACCGTAGGTCTTCACGTCGTTTGGGTGATAACTGATGATCTTGATTGGGCTGTACACCCAAGAAGATGGAAACAGTTAGTGATCGTCCAGACGTACTTGGAGATCGATGGATATGCGGGGTACTAGGTGCCTCCGGTTTCGTTCAGACCCAGAACGGACTTGTAAATGGACTGTGTGTCTGACATCGGATTTCATTCTGTGTGACTGATATCGGTTGCATAGGATGGTTTGCCTGTGTGGCATGCTAAGATGCAAATGATCAAGGCTTCTGTTGAAAAGCAAAGTCTTGTGGTGATGATCAAAGCACGGCCTTTGTGGCGTAGCTTTGTGTAACGTTTACCTCGCGTGTTTCACACCAGGTATGAACCAAAAACGGGAGACGGACCTCAGGGAGGACTTGCGTTTCTTTCTAGCTAGAAGTGGCGTCAGTGGTTTTACACGCCCTGACGAGTTTGACTTATGTGGTTGTTGCTGTTGCGAGGCGCCTCGGATTGATCGGTCGTTCTCGAACCGATGGAGTCATTCGTTGGCTCGTTTGCGCCCCAAAGGGCGGGGAGACGTATTGTTCAGGCATAATAATCCACATCGGTGGACCGGCCCTGACGATCCAGGGGGCAGTTGCGGCTGTTCCTGAGACATGGTAGGCTAGATTGTCTCGAATCGGTAGAGGACGATCCCTGGCCTCGGTTCATAGACGGAAATCCAATTTCCAAATACGTGACTTTGCGGTTTTATTTGTAAACCTATATATGGTGACATAGTGGGATGGGGCGCTCATGCCGCCTATGATTGATACTTATGATTTGAAGTGTTTTATACATTATGCACTTATAATAGTATCAAACAATTTGTTTTAAACGTATCAAGCATTCTTTGGCCGTTATAAGGGAAAACCCTATCCTCGGCTGCGTTGCATTGTGTGATGGGACCTGGGTCTTATAACGGCTTCATTTTTCTTTATTTAGCATTGCGCTGTTTGTTTTATGCACTGGTATTCTTGGGAGGAAACCCGTTCCGTGTTATACGGCGTGGTCCCTTGATTTACCTAACTTTGAAAATAAAGATAATAACTGTTTTTAGTTCTCACACCAGTCACATGACTGACCTGGAGTTTATTGTTTTAACCTAAACTCTGGGTGCCCTTATTTTGACACGGGCAGCTAGTAGTTTTGGTTTTGCAGACTTATATTCACAGGATCCTGGTTTACAGCTGGAACGATATCCGGAAAGCTTTGTATCCGTATATCTTCTTCTAGTTGTGTATTGTATTATTTTCCGCTGCTATGTATTTAAATGTAATTTAAATCTCTGATATTTATGTGTAATATTCATTTATACTCTGTATATTCTTGTAATCTGATGCACTGTTGTTATATATAGTGAAATGTTCTTCTGTATGCGTCCTGTTGTGGCTTGTTCTCGAACTATCCGACGCTTTCCTTTACGGGGAAGTTACGGGTCCTCACACTCAGTCAATATGAAAATATGAATATTATACTAATATTTGAAAACTTTTTCGTCTTATTCACACAAATTTTACTCCCAAAGTCGAAACGTGTTTTTAAAAACACTATTATTTAATGATGAGTATTATATGTGTTAGAAATGGTAGAGTTTCAAACATGCGGCATTATTTTATCTCATTACTTGAGCACCAAGAAACCTACTTATTCGATGCAAACATCAAAGTTTCACTTATATTTTCAAAATTTCTTAATCTTCTTGACGCGGATCCAGGGTCCAAACGGTAATATGCATATGATGAGTGTTATAGATGCATTAAAATGTAGAATAGCAAATATGCGGTAGTGTTTTACCTGATTACTTAGTCACTAAGCAACCTGCTCAGTCAGTATGAAAATATGAATATTCTACTAATATTTGAGTAAAAATTCAACTTATTCACACAAATTCTACTCCCGAAGTCGAAACGTTTTTTTAACACACTATTATTTAATGATGAGTATTATACGCATTTGAAATGGTAGAGTTTTAAACATGCTGTAGTGTTTTACCTGATTACTTGAACACCAAGAAACCTACTTATTTGATGCAAACATCAAAATTTCACTTTTTTTTTTGAAACTTTCTTGATGTTATTGGCGCAGATTCAGGGTCCAAACGGTAATATGCAAATGATGAGTGTTATATATGCTTTAAAATGTAGAATAGCAAACATGCGGCAGTGTTTTACCTGATTACTTAGTCACTAAGCAACCTGCTCAGTCAATATGAAAATACCAATATTCTAGTAATATTTGAAAACTTTTACGTCTTATTCACACAAATTCTACTCCCAAAGTCGAAACGTGTTTTTAAAAACTATTATTTAATGATGAGTATTATATGTATTTGAAATGGTAGATTTTCAAACATGTGGCAGTGTTTTACCTGATTACTTGAGCACTAAGAAACCTACTTATTCTATGCAAACATCAAAGTTTCAATTATATTTTGAAATTTTCTTGATCTTATTGGCGCGAATCCAGGGTTCAAACGGTAATATGCATATGATGAGTGTTATAGATGCTTTAAAATGTAGAATAGAAGACATGCGATAGTGTTTTACCGGATTACTTAGTCACTAAGCAACCTGCTCAGTCAATATGAAAATATGAATATTCTACTAATAATTGAAAACTTTTTCGTCTTATTCATACAAATTCTACTCACAAATTCGAAACGTGTTTTTAAAAACACTATTATTTAATGATGAGTATTATAAGTATTTGAAATGGTAGAGTTTCAAACATATGGCAGTGTTTTACCACTTGAGCACCAAGAAATCTACTTATTCTATGCAAACATCAAAGTTTCACTTATATTTTGAAATTTCTTGATCTTATTGGCGCAGATCCATGGTCCAAACGGTAATATGCAAATGATGAGTGTTATAGATGCTTTAAAATGTAGAATAGCAAATATGCAACAGTATTTTACCTGATTACTTAGTCACTAAGCAACCTGCTCAGTCAATATGAAAATGTGACTATTCTACTAATATTTGAAAAAAAAAATTCGTCTTATTCACACAATACTACTCCTGAAGTCGAAATGTGTTTTTAAAACAGTATAATTTATTGATGGCTATTATATGTATTTGAAATGGTAGAGTTTCAAACATGCGGCAGTGCTTTACCTGATTACTTAAACACCAGGAAACCTACTTATTCGATGCAAACATAAAAATTTCACTTATATTTTGAAACTTTCTTGATCTTATTGGCGCGGATTCAGAGTCCAAACGGTAATATGCAAATGATGAGTGTTATATATGCTTTATAATGTAGAATAGCAAACATGCGGCAGTGTTTTACCTGATTAATTAGTCACTAAGCAACCTGCTCAGTCTATATGAAAATATGAATATTCTACTAATATTTCAAAACTTTTTCGTCTTATTCTTACAAATTCTACTCCCAAAGTCAAAACGTGTTTTTAAAAACACTATTATTTAATGATGAGTATTATATGTATTTGAAATGGTAGAGTTTCAAACATGCGGTGGTGTTTTACCTAATTACTTAAGCACCAAGAAACCTACTTATTCTATGCAAACATCAAAGTTTCAATTATATTTTGAAACTTTCTTGATCTTATTGGCGCGAATCCAGGGTCCAAACGGTAATATGCAAATGATGAGTGTTATAGATTCTTTAAAATGTAGAATAGCAAACATGCGGTAGTGTTTTACCTGATTAGTTAGTCACTAAGCAACCTGCTCAGTCAATATGAAAATATGAATATTCTACTAATATTTGAAAAAAATTCGTCTTATTCTCTCAAATTCTACTCCAAAACTCGAAACGTGTTTTTAAAAACTATTATTTAATGATGAGTATTATATGTATTTGAAATTGTAGATTTTCAAACATGTGGCAGTGTTTTACCTGATTACTTGAGCACCAACAAACCTACTTATTCTATGCAAACATCAAAGTTTCACTTATATTTTGAAACTTTATTGATCTTATTGGCGCGAATCCAGGGTCCAGACGATAATATGCAAATGATGAGTATTATAGATGCTTTAAAATGTAGAATAGAAAAAATGCGGTAGTGTTTTACATGATTAGTTAGTCACTAAGCAACTTGCTCAATCAATATGAAAATATGAATAATCTACTAATATTTGAAAAGTTTTTTGTCTTATTCACTCAAATTCTACTCCCAAAGTCGAAATGTGTTTTTAAAAACTATTATTTAATGATGAGTATTATATGTATTTGAAATGGTAGATTTTCAAACATGTGGAAGTGTTTTACCTGATTACTTGAGAACCAAGAAACCTACTTATTCTACGCAAACATCAAAGTTTCACTTATATTTTGAAACTTTCTTGATCTTATTGGCGCGAATCCAGGGTCCAAACGGTAATATGCAAATGATGAGTGTTATAGATGCTTTAAAATGTAGAATAGCAAGCATGCGGTAGTGTTTTACCTGATAGTTAGTCACTAAGCAACCTGCTCAGTCAATATGAAAATATGAATATTCTACTAATATCTGAGAAATTTTCGTCTTATTCACTCAAATTCTACTCCCAAAGTCGAAACGTGTTTTTAAAAACTATTATTTAATGATGAGTATTATATGTATTTGAAATGGTAGATTTTCAAACATGTGGCAGTGTTTTACCTGATTACTTGAGCACCAAGAAACCTACTTATTCTATGCAAACATCAAAGTTTCACTTATATTTTGATACTTTCTTGATCTTATTGCCGCGGATTCAGGGTCCAAACGGTAATATGCAAATGATGAGTGTTATAGATGCTTTAAAATGTAGAATAGCAAACATGCGGCAGTGTTTTACCCGATTAGTTAGTCACTAAGCAACCTGCTCAGTCAATATAAAAATATGAATATTCTACTAATATTTGAAAACTTTTTCGTCTTATTCACACATATTCTACTCCCAAAGTCGAAACGTGTTTTTAAAAATACTATTATTTAATGATGAGTATTATATGTATTTGAAATGGTAGATTTTCAAACATGTGGCAGTGTTTTACCTGATTACTTGAGCATAAAGAAACCTACTTATTCTATGCAAACATCAATGTTTCACTTATATTTTGAAACTTTCTTGATCTTATTGGCGCAAATCCAGGGTCCAAACGGTAATATGCAAATGATGAGTGTTATAGATACTTTAAAATGTAGAATAGCAAACATGCGGTAGTGTTTTACCTGATTAGTTAGTCACTAATCAACCTGCTCAGTCAATATGAAAATATGAATATTCTACTAATAGTTGAAAAGTTTTTCGTCTTATTCACTCAAATTCTACTCCCAAAGTCGAAACGTGTTTTTAAAAACTATTATTTAATGATGAGTATTATATGTATTTGAAATGGTTGATTTTCAAACATGTGGCAGTGTTTTACCTGACTACTTGAGTACCAAGAAACCTACTTATTCTATGCAAACATCAAAGTTTCACTTATATTTTGAAATTTTCTTGATCTTTTTGGCGCGAATCCAGGGTCCAAATGGTAATATGCAAGTGATGATTGTTATAGATGCTTTAAAATGTAGAATAGAAGACATGCAAGAGTTTTTTACCGGATTACTTAGTGAGACGACCCCAAGCCCCGTACGGACGGCGACAAGGGTAATCCGTGGAATATAACACAGAAACAGATAATAGCAGAACAGAATTAAATAAATACACCAGATCATGAACAATAGAATATACTGGATATAAGTAATCATCAGAGTTACACAGTATACAGGATCATAATTAGTAAAAATATAGTTCAGCTATACATAAATGTCTACAGCGGAAAACAAACATAATATTTACAATAGGAGTTGAACAGCATAAAAGAGATAAATGATAGAATCCATCTTCAGCTCCAGCTATCCAGAAAGAACCAGCTAAACCTGAATACAAGGCTGCCCGTGTAGAAAAAGGGGCACCCGAGTTTTAAAGTGAAACAAACTACGAGTTAGTCATGGGACTGGTATGAGAAATCTACTCAACACATATATAATTTGGCTAATCATAGGACCACGCCACCTTCGTGGAACGGGTTTACTCCATTGGATTGCCAGTGCTTTAAAACAAATCTTTCTTTTAAACATCTCTATGCTTTTTATAAAAATGAAGCCATTATAAGACTCAGTTCCCCTCACACAATGCAACGCAAACCGGAGGATAGAGTTTTACCTTATAATGGCCAAAATATGATTGATACGAATAAAGCAAAAGCATTTGATATTATTACTAGTGTTTATATGTTTCAAAAACAATTTGAATCATAACTATCAATCATAGACGACATGAGCGTCCCATGCCACTATGTCGCCCTAAATAGGTATACAATCAAAACTGCACGATGTCGTATTTGGAAATTGGATTTTTGTCCTGAACCAAGGCAAAAGATAGTCCTTACCGAATTCGAGACGCTCTAGCCCGTGTCTCAGGCAAGTACTCAGTCAAGCCTTTGGATCATCAGGGTCGGTCCACCGATGTGGATTAAAATGCCTGAACAATACGTTTCCCCGCCCTTTGGGGCGTAAACGAGCCAATGAATGACTCCATCGAACCCGGATCGTCCAATCTAATCGAGGCGCCTCGCAACAGCAACAACCACACAGGTGAAAAGTATATAAATGTCAGGGCTGGTAGGTCACTAACACCACCCTAGCTAGAAAGAAACGCATGCCCTCCCTGAGGTCCTTCTCCTGTTTCTGGTTCATACCGGGGTGTGCGGCTCGCGATTTCACGTTATACACAAAGCTATGCCACACAGGCGGTGCTTTGATCATCACCACAAGACTTTGCTTTTCAACAGAAGCCCTGATCATTTGCCACTTAGGTATGTCACACTAGCAATTCATGCCATGCGACTGATGTCTATCGATATACAACCTCTGAGCTCGTGCGTTTCAGAGAAGGGCGTTAAGCAAAAGAATAAATTCTCCACCGCCAAACAGATGTATATTTAATAGAGATCAATCAACACAGAATAAAATCCAATGTCAGACAAACAGTCCATTTACAAGTCCGTTCTGGGTCTGAACGAAACCGGAGGCACTAAATACCTCGCAAACCCATCGATCACCACGTACGTCTGGACGATCACCACTCATTATCCATATTTTGGGATGCCTCCCAATTAGGACCTCGGTTACCATCCAAACGAGATGAAGATCTCCGGTCTTCGACCACCGTCTTCATCTTCGAATTTCAATCGTCGGTCAATTATTCGAAATGAGAATTAACTCGGCCTTTTCAAATAATTCACGTATATTTAGAATTTCAAATCAATTTATTTCAATGGTTAAATCATTCGACAACAACAATTTTGTTCTTTAATGTAATTTTCACACCAAGCACATTCAACCATAAAATACCACATAAATTGAGCAAATTCAGTTTATTTCCATTCCATATCGTTTATGATATTTTATAACGATTTATTGCTATTTTTATTTATTTTAAAATAGCCAATTTATTCAAAACGACGCTTCGGGCCATAACGCGGCCATGGCGCTGTTTTTCTTCAGATTTGATTCACACATATCTGAAAATCTAACCGTTGGATCTTCACAAAATTTACATCATTAGAAAGGTCTTTTCAAAACGAATCCAACGGTTCCAGTTTCAGGAAAATCCGACGGTCGTATCTCCCGGTACAATCGTTTGAAGTTTCGATTTCAAAATACGAACTGCAGCATCGTTATTCGATTAGATATAATTATATATATATATATAATCGTTTCTGCCGCTGTTTTTCTTCAGATTTGAATTACACATTCCAGACAATCCAACCGTTGGATTTTTACAAGGTTGGTGCTGTTGGAAAGATATTTCCAAGGCGAACCCGACGGTTGCGGTTTCGGGAAAATCCAATGGTCGGATTTCCCGCCCTCGTTGTTTGAAATCACGGTTTCAAAACACGAACTGCACGGCCATGTTTCCTTTTAATTTTATTTATATTTATATATTTATATAAATATAGTTCATTCAAAAATTTCAATATCGTTTTCACTTCAAATATTTCACTAACGCCTTTAAATTTTCGAAAATTTCGCCATAACCTCCTTTATACGGGAGGGGCTGGGAAAATTCCCAAATAGCCACATGGGCGTGTCATGTCAAAAAGAAAAAGGAAAAGCCAAGCGGCTAGCCAATAGGCTCATAAAATCATCACCCAAACAAAACAGTAAATGTGTACCTATTTGTCGGGCACAAAATTTTATTCCTCTTCTCTAGCCCCTTTTGCTATAACCTGTTCAATAAATATGCATGTACATATATACGGTTCTTATCACTTATCATTTTCCATTTAACTTCATATTTGATTTCATTTGGTTTAAAAACACCATTCATTCTAATGTTGCATGCATAGGCAAAAATCATACAATTAGCTAATTAATGAATATTTCGACTCATGCATGTTTATTTGAACGAGTTACTATTTTTTACACTTCACATTTCAGCAATTCATGTGTATAATAAAAATGTGATTTTTATTGTAAAAACAATTCTTTTCAAAACACTATTATTTTATATAGTTTATATAGGTGATAAAATAGGATTTTTATTATAAAACGATTTCTTTTAAAACGAGATTATTTTACATAGTCCATAAAGTTGATAAAAGGTGATTTTTATTATGAACCAATTTATTTCAAAATATGAATACCATCCAACAAATGAATTTCAATTCAACGAATGAATATCGATTCAACACATGAAGGTTTTCTATAGTTTCCATATATAGATAAAAATGTGATTTTTATATTTAGAACACGAATACCATTCAACACATGAATTTCTAATCAACGAATGAATATCAATTCAACACATGAAGGTTTTCTATAGTTTCTATATATAGATAAAAATGTGATTTTTATATTTAAAACACAAATACCATTCAACACATGAATTTCTAATCAACGAATGAATATCAATTCAACACATGAAGGTTTTCTATAGTTTCTATATATAGATAAAAATGTGATTTTTATATTTAAAACACGAATACCATTCAACACATGAATTTCTAATCAACGAATGAATATCAATTCAACACATGAAGGTCTTCTATTCAATGAATAAATATAGTTTCAGCAAATGAATAATTCAAACACATGAATATTATTCAAAATTTCGGCAGCATAACGGCAGGGTAGTTAAAACCGGGACCGTCCCTAGTACGGCTCCTCGCTCTACCTTAAAACCTCGCGGTTTTTGACAGTGGGGATCATGCATCTAGTTCGCACGCAGGCGGCATGTATATATTTATTTCATTTCCACAAACTAATCCTATGTGGTTTCAATCAAATATTTCTCAACCACAAATGGGTATTTTTCAACCACAATCAATCAATATCAACCACAAACAATCCCAAACAACCATTCGCTATCAATCAATTTTCACACCAATCACAACCAATAAATATCGTCAATGGTTTGTGGACGAGGGGCGTATATATATATATATATATATATATATATATATATAGCAATTCACTTCTATTTCAACACGTATATAATTTTTACAACGCATATAAAACTTATACATCGAACGTACAACTTATACAATGCTTATACATGAGGTGTACAACGCTTATATAACACATACATCGACTATATAATTTATACATCGTCGTTTTCCATATCGTTTATAAATTAGAAATCTCACATTGGGTTCCACTCCACCAAAAATAGCAGAAGGCTCAGAAAAATATGTGGTCTATTCTAAAATGTAGAAGGCGTCCACACGGTCACGATGTTTCCTGTTTCATCGAATTTCGTTAACGAACGAAAAAGATATGATTTTTCAAAGGTTTGCAACACCTTAAAGGTGTTAAAATCAAATTAAATAAAATCAGCCGATACCTGCTTGATTTCTTCAAAACAAGGTTTTAATTTTTCTTTCGATCCGTGCAACTTGGAGACGATCGGAGTACACCACCTTGTATTGCTTGGAACGGCGCTCGGGCGGAGGTAGGTGGGGCCCACTTCGACGCAGGGAGGAGGATGCGGCGGCGGTTTGAAGTGCTGAACTTCGTGACGTCGGTTCTTCCAATCCACACAATGAAAAAATCCAAACTATATATGGATTTGAAGATCTTCTCGTGCTCTTAAAAATCTTCAACAGGAGGAAGGCGTAATTTTGCATGTAGGAGGAGGAACGGAGGAGGGAAGGCACGAGCAGTTTTCCTCCGTAAATCGATATCGGGGAGAGAGAAAATTAAAGGATTTTTTTTTATAAAAATTTTGATTGGCCGATGGGTTTTATAAGGGGTTTTCTGACGCGACCACCAATCTAAACTGAACGACTGTCGTCCCCAGCGTTTTACCCCCATTCCGAACACAATGGAATATGTTTCGTAGGCCCATTCGACTATTTCAGCTAGTTTTCCTTCAAATTAAAATATATAACATTCAATATTTAATTTGAACGTACATTTCAATTTACCAGGGCCACAAACTGATTCGGAAAAATTCCAGAAAAATAAATCTAGCTATGTTTTGACGATAAGGTCGCAACAAAACTAGTTTCGTCGAATTCTGAGACCGTTTGCAAAATGGCCCATTTCTGGTCGATCCAATTTAACTATAATTGACCAAAACACATTTTCCTTTGCCACGCTCACATACTAGCTTCAAAAATTATGAAATTTGAAACCTAGCGATAACTTCACATCCCGGATACAACAAAAGTGGTTTCGTCGAATTCCGAGGTCGTATGCAAAATGGCTAATTTCCCGGGCTATATGAATCCCATAGCGACCTTTCTGAAATTTTATTTGGCCATAACTTTTGCTTTCCGCTATGAAAATTCGATTTTTCATATTCGTTAGAAAGGTATACACTAACAGATTTAAATATTTTTGGTTTCACTAAAATCCGTTTTGTTTTGCACCCGGTACAGTCCGACAAAGTTTGAATTCAATTTTTGAAACTGTAGCGCCTTTTCAGGCCTTGTTTATAATTATTATTAATTATATTCGTTTTCAATTGTCGATTCAAACTCACTTTTCATTGCCATTATTTAAAATATTTATTTTGAATATTTAAAATCCATTATTTCAGCCAATTTAAAAATTTTAAATTGGTTCAGATTTTCTGGGTCGTTACAATCTCCCCCACTTAAAACTTTTCGTCCCCGAAAAGGAACAAAGTCGAAAGTGGTTTGATTACTCAACCCTATGTCCGATCTGGCTTCAATTCTCCAACTTTTCAGTTTCTGAGAATTTCAAGTTCTTCAAAAATTTGGCTAACACCCGGAATTTTCGAAAAATTTCGCCATAACCTCCCTTGTACGGAGAGAGGTTTGGAAATTTATTGTGCCGTATTAGGTACGCAATAAATCCTAATAAGCATACACATATTTATAGTGATATATTCTGGTGTTTACAGGGGAGCATGTATTGATAATAACTCCAGAGAATAAATTCTCGTCACCCTGCCCCGTGTGGGAAATAAATAGTCCATGTGCCATATCTAATAACTAGAGAGACGTGATTATTGTCAACTCCAGACCCGTGTGGGGTTTTTATTAATCTGGCAATTTAATCGTTGTAATTTAAATAGTCCGTATCAGTCATCAGTTCAACCTGTAAAATATAGTCATCGCCATACAAGCCTCTCGCTCGTATGGTAAATCTTCCATCTCGTCACACAAGCTCCAAATGATTATGTGGTATATGATGAAGTATGCCTATTCTTCTGAAGTATGCCATGTAATGTAGTTCAAAATTAATTGTTACTATCCTATGGCGTTGTTTATTATTTCACACAGAATAACCAGCACTCCGCATCCAATGGCATTCACAGGGGTTGATATAAAAATAAAATTGCAAGGCCAACTCATCAAGGTTTACCTATTTGTCAGGCATGCAAATAAAATCTTTACTCAACAGCTAATCCATTTACCTGCTCAAATGTATATAATGCACAAGTATATATATTTCCTTTTTATTTTCTAATCAGTTCAATGTGTGATATAATCGAATAAATTCTAACATTATTCTATTGTTGATTAAATTAACTATCGTTTTAATAATTCAATTAATCAAATCTACTATCACACAACTCAAACAACAATCAAATTTCTTTTAACTTTTCACAAATATACCTTACAAATTAATTCCTATTCTTTTAAAATCATTCAGTCTATAGAGTTAAAAGTGCACGTCCATGGAAAGAAAATAACAATAGAATAGAGAATTAAATGGTGATGTAAAGTATGGTAAATATACCTTGCACCGGAGTCAATCAGAGATATCCACTCGGCATTTAGGATAAGCTTTCTGAATGCTCTCCTCAGTTTCCCAAGTACAATATCGCGGATCTCCACTCCATTGCACTTTGACTAAGTGAACCGTCTTGTTCCTTAGCTCTTTGGTTTCTTTGCCGATGATCTTTAGCGGCTCTCTTCTCACTGCTAGTTCTGGAGTAATTTCAATATCCTGCTAAGCTGCTTCTTCCACGATCAAGTCTGGATCATGAACGTGCTTTCGTAGTTGAGATACATGAAATACATCATGAACTCCAGGCAACCAGTCAGGCAATTTAACCCTATAAGCGAGAGTTCCGATCCGTTCCAGAATAGGAAACGGACCAATGAATTTGGGCGCAAATTTCCCTGTTTTACCGAACCGGATAACTCCTCTCATAGGCAATACTTTCAAATACACGTAGTCGCCAACAGCAAAGGATACATCTCTTCTTCTTCTATCAGCATAGCTCTTTGTCGGCTTTGAGCGGCGAGTAATCGCTTCTTAATAAAATCGACTTTGTCAGCGGCTTCTCGGATCATATCAGGACCCAACACAAGTCTATTACCTGGTTCGACCCAACAAGTAGGATATCGGCACGGTCTACCATACAATGCTTTGAATGGCGACATTGTCAGACTCGCCTGGTAGCTGTTGTTATAAGAGAATTCAGCCAAATGCAAATGGTCTTCCCATGATCCACCGAAGTCTATAACACAAGCCCGCAATAGATCTTCTAATATACGATTCACCCACTCAGTCTGACCGTCTGTCTGAGGATGATAGGCGGTGCTCAAGTTCAACTTCGTTCCCAGTTCGACTTGAAATGCTTCCCAGAATTTGCTAGTGAATATTGTATCTCTATCACTGACTAAACTGAGCGGCACTCCATGTAGTCTAACTATTTCCCTGAAGTATATCTGCGCCAGACTCTGAGCAGTTCTATTTGATCTGACAGGTATGAAATGGGCGGTTGAAACACCCCACCTCCGTTAGGGTCACTCTCAAAGGGAATGCCCTAATTTTGGTGGAGGTTTATAAGTACAAGTCACAGATATACAAGACAGATATAAGAACACATATTTGTAAACAGCGGAAGAACAACAAACTTTTATTTCATAAAGTCAAATACGTGTTACAACAACATCCTTTCCAAAAACATAACATAACACTTTCATAATCTGTCTTGAGTACATTATTTAAAGAAGCATAAATAAAACATAGATAAACTGCAAAAGCCCCATAGTGGATTGTCCAAAGCCATAGTTCAAAACAGGAAAGTCCAAGCAATACATTTCTCTTCTTCAAGCTGGATGTTAAGGTTGGTCAAGCTGCTGTGTTCCCTCCCTATGGACCTGGGGGGGGGGGGAACGGAAGAAAGAAGACGAAAGAAAAGTAGAGTCAGACATAAAGCCTGAGTAAGTCTAGTACTATTTTGTCTATGAATAAAGAACTGGGTATGATAAGTATAAACAAGAAGTGGGCAAGCCCAATAAACTTGGTTAAGTTGTCTAGGGTCGAATATACTATCGTACCCCATGTTAATCTCTGAACCCATTTAACTAGTTTCCAATTGGCACCCCATAATCAGGGTGATGTGATCCATGCTACGATGATCGGCTCCTACTCGCATAGTTACATGTGTCTTACGGCCCCCGATGTTGTAGTTACCTATGCTGGTCCCACCATGGGGTGTATCAAGTCCCATAGTGGCAACCCGACACAACCTTAGAGTGCACAGGTATGCTACTGGTGTCCAGTGCCTTATTTTTCTGCGTCGGAGTGTGTGCACGCCCGCACTCCGTTAGAACCTACACTGCTACACCACCGCCGTCGATTTGACCTCTTACAATCAGCCCAGTAATCGTGCCCCACCCTGCCTAGTTTCAGGGTATCCTGATACACCTTTTAGGGTTACTACTGAAAAGGGTCCCCCGTTACTAGGTTTTCTATCTCTAGCCAACATGCTAAGTTGGGTAAGTGTTTTCTAACCTAACCCCCACCAGTCCGTTTAGTTTAGCATGTTCCATTTTGATTAAGTCTTTAGTTTACTTAATCCTAACAATCCTGACTCAGCCTTAATTGTCTTATTAAGGCCCTGACCTCTCACATTAGACAGCTATTGTTGTGGCTGCCTGTTGCCGGTTGGTTCCGGGCAGTCTTACGCCACAACTCAGTCTAACCTCGGGTCCTTATTGGGCTCCATGTTTAACCTCCCACATTGGATAGGTATTGTTGTGACTACTGGACAGCCGGGCGGTTCCGGGCAGGTTTACATCACAACTCAATCCAACCTCGGGTTAAACACATCGTATGTTCTACATTTACATATCTTGTCATTCTTCTTTATTTCTTATATGTAAATATTTGCGCCCCATTATTAAGTTAATGGTGTAAAGGTTACACCAATCATGGGCCCAACCCATACTTGAACTTGGGCCCTTCTATTTTATATTTTCATTCATTAGTAATTTTAACCCAACGTTATTTTCCCTCGGTTTACACGTCCGTTTATTATATATATTGGGCTTAGCCTTTTAAAGCCCAATTTAGCCATGCGAAAAGGGGAGGCTTAAAGCGTGATTACATACACAAAGAGGGGAAGGTGAGCGTATGAACTTGCAATATGACGTTGGAAATACAAAATAGAAACTGGTGTACTTGCATATATATACTTTGGTCATAAAGCATAGGTGACATGAATCAAACCATGTAAACTTAAGATAAGAATCTAAATTAGGTGTCACATAGTCTTAACTACAACATAGACTTATGTTCTCATTTAGGCATAATGTCAAACATAAACAAGTCATGTTCATAAGGTTTCTACATGATTACAAAGGGGATACTTTGTTACTAACACAAAAGCATAGTTCAACTTAATCATGATTTAAGTCCAATCACATAACGATGGTATAAATATACTTATGCATAAATATTCCTAAACATGGTGGTTGCTTTTTAAACTTGCAAAAAGGGATTTTTGAGTCTAACCTAGCCATGTCTCACATATGTCACCATATAATTCTTGCTAACAAATCATGGTCAAATATCAATCATAGCCTAGTCATATTCATAAGTTTGCACATAGGTTTTCTAATACAAAGCATGGCTTAATACATAGACCATGATGCCCAATTATCAACATAACTTCATATGGATTATAACAACCTAAACTTATTCCAATTTCCTCACCAAAATGATGTTTGTGTAAAAATACACATTATGATGGCATAGTAGCAAAACCCCAAACTTGCATGATTTTCAATTTAACAACTACATACATGTAGCTTCAACATAAATTACATAATTTGCGAATATCCAAACGTCATACTTGCATAAAACTACCGCATGTAGTTTTTCATAATGAACAACATAATTCAAGAATATCCAAACGTATACAATATTCCAACGCACAAATATGAATTACTTTATCGCCACAAATCAAGTATACATATCTACACAATCATTTGTTCATACCAAAGTAATACTCTACTTACAATGGTTGCGGCGAATTCTCTAATTTATGAATAAGAAGATGCGGTTTGATTTGATTTGCTTGAATTGCTTTAGGCTTTAGAATTTTCCTCCTAATCTTCTCTCCAATTTGGTGGCTACTCCTAGACGCTCCTCAGCAACATGGCGGCTTTGTTTTTATTTATGAATGACTAGATTAGGGTTTAGTCTAGGGTCCTTTTTATAGGGTTTATGAATTGATTAGAGCCATTGATGTTGCCTGGATCGATCATAGCCATTCATCCTAAGGAGAGACCAATTAGAGCTTGCCACCTAGCCCTAATGACAAAGCAGACCACAGAAAATCGACCACATAGAGAATAGGCCAGCCGGGTTAGACTGGGCTCGACCTGGGTCTGGACCAGGTCGACACCCCTGTCGACAGCCCTGTCGACAGGCCTGTCGACCTGGTTAGACCAGGTCGACAGCCCAGTCGACCTGGGTGCGTCAGGCGGGCGTTTTTCCGCCCTGGCCCATTGGGCCCCATTTTCGAATTTAAACTTATTTTAATCTGTTTGAATTTTAAACTTAATTCTCAAACTTCCGAAGGCCGTATCTTCTTCATACGGACTCCGTTTGTCGAAAACTCGGACTCTATTTCGCGTATTTTTCCGAGACGAACGCAATGGCGTATCCCGTTTCCCTTAGTTCTTTGATTTGAATTTAATTATACTTTAATTTGTTAATTTCACAGTTATCGAATACACGGGGTGTTACATTCTCCTCCACTTAAAAGGATTTCGTCCCCGAAATCTTCAAGTTAGGAGGAATGTAAATCCTAACATCCAATCATCCATCGACTCATCCATCAAACACGAGCATCCATTGTCCTTAAAAGACTTCTAATGCTTCATGATCATATGCGAAGTGTGTGTGTACATGTACTTATCTAATGCAAAATCAGGCGGTCTACTGATTCAGTTGACCTCCTTAATGCGAATTATGTAAGTGCCATGAATCCATTATGTATGCAAATTTTCCTATTCTTGATTCTACATGAGTGCACAATCATTCAATACAGATGCAACATCCATATGACAACACATTAAAGTTCAACCATATACGAGTGCAAACATATATGCATATGCAATATGAAGTGACTGAGCCGATCTAAAACCTAGATTGTGTGTGTATATGCAACCACGAGCAACCACTAGCAATCACTTGCAACCACTTGCAACCATCATCCATAACATGTTTCAACTACATGTTTCCATCCAAAGGGTTTCTACCTAAAAGATATGGTCGAGGAAATATACCTAAAAAGATAGATAAAAGCGCAACTTAAGGAAAAAGAAAGATCAAGGATGTACCCTCGAATAGAAAAGGGTAGGCAGCGCGTATTATAGCTTCAGTTTCCCAAGTTGCGTCTCCCTCGGCGTCGCTCCACTGAACTTTGACTAGCTTGACTTCACGGTTGCGTAGCTTCTTCACTTCCGTTCCTAAGATGCGGGTTGGAACTTTTCTTATGGTTGCTTCGCGTTCCACTTCGGCCTCTTCGAGGATATTTGGCTCTACCACTTCGGCTGTCTCCATCCAATCTTTCGGGTAGCTCTAATCTATAGGACATTTTTCCTAATTGTTCCTATCTAAAGGTATAGTCGAATGATAGAAGCAAGTAAATACTTTGTGCTCATTAGGCAAATGTCAAAACTGAAAACCTATGCCACATATATATTGATTAGGAGAAGAACTCTCTAAGCATCAGCCCCGAAGACCGAAATCAACATCAGACTGACACCCAAAGAGTTACTCAACCCAACCACCATATATTATTCTAGGAAACTAAGCATGATGGACTCTTTTTTAGGTCACAAGGGAGTCCCTTCCTAAGACCAATCTGTATCCTATAATACCCAAACTCTTTAGTTAAACCAATGAACACCCTCGAGCCCCAACATGTGTTACTAACAGGTGAGTCATACTCCCTATGGGGTTTGCAACAGAAATTGGATCGAGAATGGGACCGAGAGGATGTACAGAAAAGGTACCACGCAAGTAAGCTCTACAGGAAGAGAGGGATCAAGGGTAAACTCTTAAGAAGAGATATTACGTACGAATCTAGTCTTCAATCTTCTAAGTCGCATTTCTTGAGCTCAACTCCATTATGCTTTGTCCGTTTTTAACTTCACAATTTCGTAGCTTCTTAATTCTTGTTTCCAAAATATGAGTTGGAACCTATTTCTCGTTCCTCTTTCACTTATTCTCCTTCTAGTATACTTGGCTCGAGCCTAACTGCGTACTCATGGTTCCATGCAAGCTCTCCAAAATTCACTTACTAGAAGATATCCCACATAGATGAATTATCTCTTGAAAATAAACAAATGTCAACTTCGTGAGCGGAGCTGAGATTTTCGCAAAATCCCTTACAAATTTTTGATAGAAACCTACTAGTCCTAGAAAGCTTCGGACCTCAGTCGAATTCCTTGGTGTCTTCCAATCCTGTACCGCCACTACCTTAGCAGGGTCCACCGCTAACCCTTGTTTAGATACTATGTGCCCAAGGAACCTCACCTCTTCCCTCCAAAAGTGGCATTTGGAGAATTTGGCTTTTAGTTGATGGACTCGCAAAGTTTCCATGATTGCCCTTAAGTGTTGAGCATGTTCCTCTTCACTCTTTGAGAAGATAAGGATATCATCTACGAAGACCACTACGAATTTGTTGAGGAAATCTCCAAATACCCTACTCATCAGGTCTACGAAGTAAGCAGGTGCATTTGTCAAGCCGAAAGGCATGACAAGCCATTCAAAGAAACCGTCTGGGGTTCTGAATGTCGTTTTATCGATGCTATCTTCAGCCACCCTTAGCTGATGAAAACCGGTCGCTAAATCGAGTTGGGAGAAAACAGACGCTCCTACAAGCTGGTCAAACAAATCGTCAATTCTAGGGAGAGGGTGCCTATTCTTTTTCGTTAGCTTGTTGAGCTCCCTATAGTCAACACATAGACGGAGTGATCCATCCGCCTTTGTAGCGAACACCACTGGAGCGCCCCATTCTGAAATGCTCCTCCTAATGAACCCCTTTTCTAGAAGCTCTTTAATCTGTTTACTGAGCTCTTTCCTTTCTTGTGGAGCCATATGTCTAACGGGCAACGCAACGGGCTTTGCATTATCTACAAGATATATGCGGAAGTCTATTTCCCGCTTCGGAGGCAAGCCCTTCACCTCTTCGAAGACATCCGGATATTCCCGGACCACTCTAACTGATTGCAAATTTTCAACAGAGGCATCTAGCGATTCAAGATAACTAAGCATAACCGCATACGAGGGATTACAAGAAATTTCCAAAGTATTACCGAGCTGGGTTAGGAGCCTAACAACCCTTTTCTCACAATCAAGGATGGCCCCATTACTGATAGCCAATCCATACCCAAAATCAAACCATACCCCGAAAAGCCCAAAACAAAGGCACTACATTGAAATTCTACACTTAGAATAGAAATTTTCAATCCCAAACAAACCATAGACAAATGAGCTGGGCCCCCAATTGGGTTTGAAACAATTAAGGGGTCCTCTACCATACTAGTTTTTAGGTGCAGAGATTCTTCTAAAGCAGACGAGATAAAGGAGTGTGATGCGCCAGAATCAAATAAAGTGCGAACGGGGTGATCATAAAGATAAACTACACTTTCTACAGAAGTATTTATACCTCGCTGTTGCAGAGGTGGCGCTTCTAGCACATGAACCTGTGCCTCTGGGGTGGATCCAGCCCTCTGCCCCTGTCCTCGTTTCTTTGGGCAGTCCTTAGCCCTACGGCCTGTCTCATCGCAAGAAAAGCACCCACCATTTTCCTTGGCCTTCTTTTTCCGGCATTCCTTAACTAAGTGCCCCACTTTGCCACAGAAATTGCACTTCCTCTTCTCTTTGTTGCCTTCCCCTCCCTTCTTAAAGTCTGTCTTCTTAGGCTGCAAACCCTCTTTCTTTCCTTGAGAGTTTTCTGCCTTTTTCTCCTTCTTGCCCTTATCCTCTTCATTCAGCAATGCCATTTGCACCAATCTTTCATACGTGGCTCCCATGGGTACATGGGTCATGGCCAAACTGTGTAATGGCTCATTCAACCCTTTGACGAAACGGAGAGCCTTCTTGTGCGGGGTGTTGACTAGGTCAAGCCCAAACCTAGCCAGCTCATCGAACCGATTCACATACTCTCTGACTGTCTTGTCCCCTTGCTTAAGAAATAAGAATTTTTCCAACTGCAAACTTCTTTCTGCATCTGAGAGAAATTTGGTCTCAAACCTTGCCCTAAAGTCCTCCCATGTCTCCACTGGTCTTTCAGCATTTGTGACTTCCCACCAGTAGGAAGCCTCACCCTTCAATAGCCATACCGCCAGTTGTACTTTTTGTCTATCTTCTACCTCAAAGATGATGAATAGGTCCTCCGTTTCTTTCAGCCAATTTCTAGCTGCTACGAAGGACTCAGTTCCATGGAAATCCCTTCCTCCCATAGCTTTAAAATCTTTACATATCTTAGCAAAAGTGTTTCCCCGAGGAGGAGGTGGCGAAAAAGGTGCCGCTGCAACTGGATGATTTCCTGCAGCTGGGGGAGGAGGAACGGTAGGACCTGGCTGAGTGGCCCTTGCTTCTAAGAACCGTCTAAACCAACCAGGTATTGGCACCCCTTCTGGCAAGTTAAGATCTTCAGACATGCTGAAACAAAAAGGATAGATTCAAAACGAAGGATAAGAGATAGTACCTATGGCTTTGGGGAGTGGACTTTGCCTTTTTAAAATAAAATAATATTTTTCTTTTAAAAATGCTTCTTTAAATTTCCCTTTTTGAAAATAAATTTTTCAAAACCTTTTTATCTTATCTGGTAAACCTATGCTCTGATACCAAGTGAAACACCCCACCTCCGTTAGGGTCACTCTCAAAGGGAATGCCCTAATTTTGGTGGAGGTTTATAAGTACAAGTCACAGATATACAAGACAGATATAAGAACACATATTTGTAAACAGCGGAAGAACAACAAACTTTTATTTCATAAAGTCAAATACGTGTTACAACAACATCCTTTCCAAAAACATAACATAACACTTTCATAATCTGTCTTGAGTACATTATTTAAAGAAGCATAAATAAAACATAGATAAACTGCAAAAGCCCCATAGTGGATTGTCCAAAGCCATAGTTCAAAACAGGAAAGTCCAAGCAATACATTTCTCTTCTTCAAGCTGGATGGTAAGGTTGGTCAAGCTGCTGTGTTCCCTCCATGTGGACCTGGGGGGGGGGGGGAACGGAAGAAAGAAGACGAAAGAAAAGTAGAGTCAGACATAAAGCCTGAGTAAGTCTAGTACTATTTTGTCTATGAATAAAGAACTGGGTATGATAAGTATAAACAAGAAGTGGGCAAGCCCAATAAACTTGGTTAAGTTGTCTAGGGTCGAATATACTATCGTACCCCATGTTAATCTCTGAACCCATTTAACTAGTTTCCAATTGGCACCCCATAATCAGGGTGATGTGATCCATTCTACGAAGATCGGCTCCTACTCGCATAGTTACATGTGTCTTACGGCCCCCGATGTTGTAGTTACCTATGCTGGTCCCACCATGGGGTGTATCAAGTCCCATAGTGGCAACCCGACACAACCTTAGAGTGCACAGGTATGCTACTGGTGTCCAGTGCCTTATTTTTCTGCGCCGGAGTGTGTGCACGCCCGCACTCCGTTAGAACCTACACTGCTACACCACCGCCGTCGATTTGACCTCTTACAATCAGCCCAGTAATCGTGCCCCACCCTGCCTAGTTTCAGGGTATCCTGATACACCTTTTAGGGTTACTGCTGAAAAGGGTCCCCCGTTACTAGGTTTTCTATCTCTAGCCAACATGCTAAGTTGGTTAAGTGTTTTCTAACCTAACCCCCACCAGTCCGTTTAGTTTAGAATGTTCCATTTTGATTAAGTCTTTAGTTTACTTAATCCTAACAATCCTGACTCAGCCTTAATTGTCTTATTAAGGCCCTGACCTCTCACATTAGACAAGTATTGTTGTGGCTGCCTGTTGCCGGTTGGTTCCGGGCAGTCTTACGCCACAACTCAGTCTAACCTCGGGTCCTTATTGGGCTCCATGTTTAACCTCCCACATTGGATAGGTATTGTTGTGACTACTGGACAGCCGGGCGGTTCCGGGCAGGTTTACATCACAACTCAATCCAACCTCGGGTTAAACACATCGTATGTTCTACATTTACATATCTTGTCATTCTTCTTTATTTCTTATATGTAAATATTTGCGGCCCATTATTAAATTAATGGTGTAAAGGTTACACCAATCATGGGCCCAAACCATACTTGAACTTGGGCCCTTCTATTTTATATTTTCATTCATTAGTAATTTTAACCCAACGTTATTTTCCCCCGGTTTACACGTCCGTTTATTATATATATTGGGCTTAGCCTTTTAAAGCCCAATTTAGCCATGCGAAAAGGGGAGGCTTAAAGCGTGATTACATACACAAAGAGGGGAAGGTGAGCGTATGAACTTGCAATATGACGTTGGAAATACAAAATAGAAACTGGTGTACTTGCATATATATACTTTGGTCATAAAGCATAGGTGACATGAATCAAACCATGTAAACTTAAGATAAGAATCTAAATTAGGTGTCACATAGTCTTAACTACAACATAGACTTATGTTCTCATTTAGGCATAATGTCAAACATAAACAAGTCATGTTCATAAGGTTTCTACATGATTACAAAGGGGATACTTTGTTACTAACACAAAAGCATAGTTCAACTTAATCATGATTTAAGTCTAATCACATAACGATGGTATAAATATACTTATGCATAAATATTCCTAAACATGGTGGTTGCTTTTTAAACTTGCAAAAAGGGATTTTTGAGTCTAACCTAGCCATGTCTCACATATGTCACCATATAATTCTTGCTAACAAATCATGGTCAAATATCAATCATAGCCTAGTCATATTCATAAGTTTGCACATAGGTTTTCTAATACAAAGCATGGCTTAATACACAGACCATGATGCCCAATTATCAACATAACTTCATATGGATTATAACAACCTAAACTTATTCCAATTTCCTCACCAAAATGATGTTTGTGTAAAAATACACATTATGATGGCATAGTAGCAAAACCCCAAACTTGCATGATTTTCAATTTAACAACTACATACATGTAGCTTCAACATAAATTACATATTTTGCGAATATCCAAACGTCATACTTGCATAAAACTACCGCATGTAGTTTTTCATAATGAACAAAATAATTCAAGAATATCCAAACGTATACAATATTCCAACGCACAAATATGAATTACTTTATCGCCACAAATCAAGTATACATATCTACACAATCGTTTGTTCATACCAAAGTAATACTCTACTTACAATGGTTGCGGCGAATTCTCTAATTTATGAATAAGAAGATGCAATTTGATTTGAATTGCTTGAATTGCTTTAGGCTTTAGAATTTTCCTCCTAATCTTCTCTCCAATTTGGTGGCTACTCCTAGACGCTCCTCAGCAACATGGCGGCTTTGTTTTTATTTATGAATGACTAGATTAGGGTTTAGTCTAGGGTCCTTTTTATAGGGTTTATGAATTGATTAGAGCCATTGATGTTGCCTGGATTGATCATAGCCATTCATCCTAAGGAGAGACCAATTAGAGCTTGCCACCTAGCCCTAATGACAAAGCAGACCACAGAAAATCGACCACATAGAGAATAGGCCAGCCGGGTTAGACTGGGCTCGACCTGGGTCTGGACCAGGTCGACACCCCTGTCGACAGCCCTGTCGACCTGGTTAGACCAGCTCGACAGCCCAGTCGACCTGGGTGCGTCAGGCGGGCGTTTTTCCGCACTGGCCCATTGGGCCCCATTTTCGAATTTAAACTTATTTTAATCTGTTTGAATTTTAAACTTTATTCTCAAACTTCCGAAGGCCATATCTTCTTCATACGGACTCCGTTTTTCGAAAACTCGGACTCTATTTCGCGTATTTTTCCGAGACGAACGCAATGGCGTATCTCGTTTCCCTTAGTTCTTTGATTTGAATTTAATTATACTTTAATTTGTTAATTTCACAGTTATCGAATACACGGGGTGTTACAGCGGTCTTCGTGAAGCGATCTATGATCACCCAAATATTGTCATTCCCTTTTCTGGTTCTGGGCAGACCATCATTGAAGTCCATTGAAATATGTTCCCACTTCCAACCAGGAACTTCTAGTGGTTGTAACAATCCAGCCAATTTTTGTTGGTCGCTTTTGACTAGCTGGCAAGTAGGGCATCGACTAACATATATCGAGATGTCTCTTTTTAACGACTTCCACCAGAATGTGCGCTTGATATCGTTATACATTTTACTCACACCCGGATGGATACTGAGCTTAGATTTGTGGCATTCATCAAGCACATCTCTTCTGAGTTCAGGAATTTCTGGAACACAAATTCTTCCTTCCAACCTCAGAATCCCTTCGCTGTCTAGCTGGAAATCCGAAGCATTGCCTTCACGAATTCGCTGACTCATTCCTTTGATAAATTGGTCGTCTTCTTAGAGAGCCGATATCTTGTCAATCAACGAAGTTGCAATGATAAAACTGGCGATCATTTCATTCTTTCTGCTTAACGCATCCACCACGACATTGGCTTTCCCTGGAGTGTATATGATTTCAAAATCGTAAGCTGCAAGAAACTCATGCCAACGCTGCTGCCTCAGATTCAAGTCTTTCTGGGTGAACAAATACTTTAACGACTGGTGATCTATAAAAAGTTCAAATCTCTCACTCAGGAGATTGTGTCTTCAGATTTTCAAAGCGAACACAATAGCCAATAACTCAAGATCATGAGTTACGTAGTTCTTTTCGTGCGGCTTCAGTTGACGGCTAGCATAAGCAATCACTTGTCCCCTCTGCATTAACACTGCGCCAAGGCCTTCTCTAGAAGCATCAGTCCAGACTTTTAAATCTTGGTTGCCATCGATGATGGTTAACACTGGAGCAGTTGTTAATCTCAACTTTAGCTCTTCAAAAGCCTCCTCACTTTCTGGAGTCCATTTGAATTTAGAGTGCTTCTTTGTAAGCTTTGTTAAATGACCAGATATCTTCGAAAAGTTTTTAACGAACTTTCGGTAATAACTAGCCAAACCGAGAAAACTGCGGACTTCAGTGGGGGTACTGAGCTGCTTCCAGTTCTGAATAGCTATGATTTTACTTGGATCCACAACGATTCCTTCTTTTGATACGACATGGCCCAGAAATTTCACTTCATCTTGCCTGAATATACATTTGGAAAACTTTTCTTTCAATACATTTCTTCTGAGGATTTCTAAAACTTGTTCCAAATGTTTTTCATGATCGGCCTTTGATTTAGAGAAGATTAGAATATCGTCAATGAAAACCAGAACAAATTTATTCAAAACCCCTCTGAACACTCTATTCATCAGATCGACGAAATTGGCTAGAGCGTTACATAAGCCGAACGGCATTACTAACCACTCGTAGAATAAGTCGGGGCCTCTAAATGCTGTCATTGGAACACACTCTTCGGCAATTCAAAGTTGATGGAAGCCTGTAGCTAGGTCCATTCATGAAAATACTTGTGTTCCATTTAATCGATCTAACAAATCATCAATCCGCGGCAATGGATATTTGTTCTTTATTGTCTGTTTGTTCAGATCACGATAATCAACACATAGACGTAGAGTACCGTCAGATTTTGGGACAAACACCACTGCTGCACCCCAATCAGAGAAACTAGGCCTGATCAGACCTTTCTATACTAACTGTCGCGTTTGATTGTCTAATTCCTCTTTCTCTTTCAAGGACATTCTTCGAATAGCGTGAACTACCGGCCTTGCATTGGGAATTAAAGCAATTTTGAAATCTATTTCTCTCTGCGGAGGTAAGCGAACGACTTCTTCGAACACATCCGCATAGTTCTTGACGATAGGAATATCTTTCACTAGGTCAGGAATATTCTCTGTGATCTCAGGGACATTTTCTATTTGAGCTGGAGAAACATTCAAAGCTGCCCAGAAGTCTTTTCTATTAGCATTCTGACCTTCACAGGGAATGGTTATATAATCACCTGATTTAATCTTCGCCTTCACGACTCTGTCTGCACATTTAACTTCAGCTTCATATTTGATCAACCAATCTAACCCCAAGATAAGATCAAACTCTTTAAAATTCATAACGACTGCGATGGTAGGAAACCGATAACGAGAGAAAGAAACCGGCACTCCACAAACCCAACTGAGATCAATGGAACCCCCAACCGGATTCTGGACAGTCATTGGTTCTTTGAGCTTTTTCAAATTTAAATCCAGTCTCTTAGTTGCATCTTTGGCAATGAAGCTTTGTGACGCGCCTGTGTCAAACAGTACTTTGACTGGAATGTTTTTGACAGTAAGCGTTCCTTCTAAAACATCGGGCCTTTCCTGAGCAGACGAAGATGCAGGCACTTCTGCTACTTCATTTACATGTACTGCTTCAGATTTCTTTGAGGGTGGACACTCTCGTGCAATATGGCCTGCCTGGTGGCACTTATGGCATTTCCTTTCCCCATGGGGGTTCTTTTGTTTCTTACTGGGCTTAGATCCACTTTTGATCCGTTTCTTTAAGGGCCCACAATTTATCGACAAATGTCCTTTCTTATTCCAGTTAGAGCAAATAATAGTTGTTACTGGTTCTTTCCCAGATTCAGCCCTTTTTCTCTTGGCACTGGGCTTCTCATTGACCTCAGACCACGTACTGGTTTCAGGAATATTAGTTTCCGACTCTTCTTTGTCGCTCAACATTCCTTTCTTATGGAGATCTTCATACTGATAAGCAATGTATATCATTTCAGAAAAAGGAAGCTTCACATTCCTCAATACACTATTCTGATATCTCCTTTGCAGGCCATGAATAAATCTCAGATTTTTCCTCTTTGGATCTTGAATCAGACGAGGAGCAAAGTGAGCAAGTTCGTTGAATTTCTTATGATATTCTGGGATGGTCATATCATCTTGTATCAAATAAGAAAATTCATCACATAATCGCTCGGTTGCTTCGGGAGGAGTAAATCTTCCTAGGAAAATCTCTTTGAATCTATCCCAGGTGATATCACCTTCTGGATTATCTTTTATGATTGTTTCCCACCATATTAAAGCTTCTCCATTGAGCTCCCAAGATGCTACTAATCTTTTCTGGTCGTCTCTCAGCTGGAAACGCTCAAATATTCTTTCCGCAGAGCTCACCCAAGCTTGAGTTTGAATAATAGATTCATTGCCCGAGAATTGTGCTCCACCCAGATTCCGATATCTCTTAAATAGAGCCTCTAGATCGGGTTCTGCATTCCTTCTGTTTCTGACACTCATTTTCTAGTACTTCTGGAAATAGCAGATCAAGTGTCCGGTCACAGAAAAGATATTTCGAAATATAGAAACAAAATACTTCAAATGTAAATGTGTCTACTGGGGTGTATTCCATTCTGCTTTACTTATACTAGGATATTACTGATCCTATCTGTATAGAGTTACCCGTCCTAGAACACTACTGGTTCTATTTCTGACGAGTTCGTTCATAGGTTATATTCCAGACTTAAGCTTAACCAAAGCTCTGATACCAAATTGAGACGACCCCAAACCCCGTACGGACGGCGGCAAGGGTAATCCGTGGAATATAACACAGAAACAGATAATAGCAGAACAGAATTAAATAAATACACCAGATCATGAACAATAGAATATACTGGATATAAGTAATCATTAGAGTAACACAGTATACAGGATCATACGTAGTAAAAATACAGTTCAGCTATACATAAATGTCTACAGCGGAAAACAAACATAATATGTACAATAGGAGTTGAACAACATAAAAGAGATAAATGATAGAATCCATCTTCAGCTCCAGCTATCCAGAAAGAACCAGCTAAACTAGAATACAAGGCTGCCCATGTAGAAAAAGGAGCACCCGAGTTTGAAAATGAAACAAACTACGAGTCAGTCATGGGACTGGTATGAGAAATCTACTCAACACATATATAATTTGGCTAATCACAGGACCACGCCACTTTCGTGGAACGGGTTTACTCCATTGGATTGCCAGTGCTTTAAAACAAATCTTTCTTTTAAACATCGTTATGCTTTTTTATAAAAATGAAGCCATTATAAGACTCAGTTCCCATCACACAATGCAACGCAAACCGAAGGATAGAGTTATACCTTATAATGGCCAAAATATGATTGATACGAATAAAGCAAAAGCATTTGATATTATTACTAGTGTTTATATGTTTCAAAAACAATTTGAATCATAACTATCAATCATAGACGACATGAGCGTCCCATGCCACTATGTCGCCATAAATAGGTATACAATCAAAACCGCACGATGTCGTATTTGGAAATTGGATTTTTGTCCTGAACCAAGGCAAAAGATAGTCCTTACCGAATTCGAGACGCTCTAGCCCGTGTCTCAGGCAAGTACCCAGTCAAGCCTTTGGATCGTCAGGGCCGATCCACCGATGTGGATTAAAATGCCTGAATAATACGTTTCCCCGCCCTTTGGGGCGTAAACGAGCCAACGAATGACTCCATCGGACCCGGATCGTCCGATCTAACCGAGGCGCCTCGCAACAGCAACAACCACACAAGTGAAAAGTATATAAATGTCAGGGCTGGTAGGTCACTGACACCACCTTAGCTAGAAAGAAACGCATGCCCTCCCTGAGGTCCTTCTCCCGTTTCTGGTTCATACCGGGGTGTGCGGCTCTCGATTTCACGTTATACACAAAGCTATGCCACACATGCGGTGCTTTGATCATCACCACAAGACTTTGCTTTTCAACAGAAGCCCTAATCTTTTGCCACTTAGGCATGTCACACTGGCAATTCATGCCATGCGACTGATGCCTATCGATATACAACCTATGAGCTCGTGCGTTTCAGAGAAGGGCGTTAAGCAAAAGAATAAATTCTCTACCGCCAAACAGATGTATATTTAATAGAGATCAATCAACATAGAATAAAATCCAATGTCAGACACACAGTCCATTTACAAGTCCGTTCTAGGTCTGAACGAAACCGGAGGCACTAAATACCTCGCAAACCCATCGATCACCACGTACGTCTGGACGATCACCACTCATTATTCATATTTCGGGATGCCTCCCAATCAGGACCTCGGTTACCATCCAAACGAGGTGAAGATCTCCGGTCTTCGACCACCGTCTTCATCTTCGAATTTCAATCGTCGGTCAATTATTCGAAATGAGAATTAACTCGGCCTTTTCAAATAATTCACGTATATTTAGAATTTCAAATCAATTTATTTCAATGGTTAAATCATTCGACAACACCAATTTTATTCTTTAATGTAATTTTCACACCAAGCACATTCAACCATCAAATACCACATAAATTGAGCAAATTCAGTTTATTTCCATTCCATATCGTTTATGATATTTTATAACGATTTATCGCTATTTTTATTTATTTCAAAATAGCCAATTTATTCAAAACGACGCTTCGGGCCATAACGCGGCCGTGGCGCTGTTTTTCTTTAGATTTGATTCACACATATCTGAAAATCTAACCGTTGGATCTTCACAAAATTCACATCATTAGAAAGGTCTTTTCAAAACGAATCCAAGGTTCTAGTTTCGGGAAAATCCGACGGTCGGATCTCCCGGTACAATCGTTTGAAGTTTCGATTTCAAAATACGAACTGCAACGTCGTTATTCGATTAAGTATAATTATATTTATATATATATATATAAAAATATAATCGTTTCAGGCACTGTTTTTCTTCAGATTTGAATTAAACATTCCAGACAATCCAACCGTTGGATTTTTACAAGGTTGGTGCCGTTGGAAAGATATTTCCAAGGCGAACCCGACGGTTGCGGTTTCGGGAAAATCCAATGGTCGGATTTCCCGCACTCGTTGTTTGAATCACGGTTTCAAAACACGAACTGCACGGCCACGTTTCGTTTTAATTTTATTTATATTTATATATTTTTATAAATATAGTTCATTCAAAAATTTCAATATCGTTTTCACTTCAAATATTTTACTAACGCCTTTAAATTTTGGAAAATTTCGCCATAATCTCCTTTTTACGGGAGGGGCTGGGGAAATTCCCAAATAGCCATACGGGCGTCTCATGTCAAAAAGAAAAAGGAAGAGCTAAGCGGCTAGCCAACAGGCTCATAAAATCATCACCCAAAAAAAACAGTAAATGTGTACCTATTTGTCGGGCACAAAATTTTATTCCTCTTCTCTAGCCCCATTTGCTATAACCTGTTCAATAAATATGCATGTACATATATACGGTTCTTATCACTTATCATTTTCCATTTAACTTCATATTTGATTTCATTTGGTTTAAAAACACCATTCATTCTAATGTTGCATGCATAGGCAAAAACCATACCATTAGCTAATTAATGAATATTTCGACTCATGCATGTTTATTTGAACGAGTTACTATTTTTAACACTTCACATTTCAACAATTCATGTGTATAATAAAAATGTGATTTTTATTGTAAAAACAATTCTTTTCAAAACACTATTATTTATATAGTTTATATAGGTGATAAAATAGGATTTTTATTATAAAACGATTTCTTTTAAAACGAGATTATTTTACATAGTCCATAAAGTTGATAAAAGGTGATTTTTATTATGAACCAATTTATTTCAAAATATGAATACCATCCAACAAATGAATTTCAATTCAACGAATGAATATCGATTCAACACATGAAGGTTTTCTATAGTTTCCATATATAGATAAAAATGTGATTTTTATATTTAAAACACGAATACCATTCAACACATGAATTTCTAATCAACGAATGAATATCAATTCAACACATGAAGGTTTTCTATAGTTTCTATATATAGATAAAAATGTGATTTTTATATTTAAAACACAAATACCATTCAACACATGAATTTCTAATCAACGAATGAATATCAATTCAACACATGAAGGTTTTCTATAGTTTCTATATATAGATAAAAATGTGATTTTTATGTTTAAAACACGAATACCATTCAACACATGAATTTCTAATCAATGAATGAATATCAATTCAACACATGAAGGTCTTCTATTCAATGAATAAATATAGTTTCAGCAAAAGAATAATTCAAACACATGAATATTATTCAAAATTTCGGCAGCATAACGGCAGGGTAGTTAAAACCGGGACCGTCCCTAGTACGGCTCCTCGCTCTACCTTAAAACCACGCGGTTTTTGACAGTGGGGATCATGCATCTAGTTCGCACGCAGGCGGCATGTATATATTTATTTCATTTCCACAAACTAATCCTATGTGGTTTCAACCAAATATTTCTCAACCACAAATGGGTATTTTTCAACCACAATCAATCAATATCAACCACAAACAATCCCAAACAAGCGTTCGCTATCAATCAATTTTCACACCAATCACAACCAATAAATATCGTCAATGGTTTGTGGACGAGGGGCGTATATATATATATATATATATATATATATATATATATATATATATATATATATAGCAATTCACTTCTATTTCAACACGTATATAATTTTTACAACGCATATATAACTTATACATCGAACGTACAACTTATACAACGCTTATACATGAGGTGTACAACGCTTATATAACACATACATCGACTATATAATTTATACATTGTCGTTTTCCATATCGTTTATAAATTAGAAATCTCACATTGGGTTCCACTCCACCAAAAATAGCAGAAGGCTCAAAAAAATATGCGGTCTCTTCTAAAATGTAGAAGGCGTCCACACGGTCACGATGTTTCCTGTTTCATCGAATTTCGTTAACGAACGAAAAAGATATGATTTTTCAAAGGTTTGCAACACCTTAAAGGTGTTAAAATCAAATTAAATAAAATCAGCCGATACCTGCTTGATTTCTTCAAAACTAGGTTTTAATTTTTCTTTCGATCCGTGCAACTTGGAGACGATCGGAGTACACCACCTTGTATTGCTTGGAACGGCGCTCGGGCGGAGGTAGGTGGGGCCCACTTCGACGCAGGGAGGAGGATGCGGCGGCGGTTCGAAGTGCTGAACTTCGTGACGTCGGTTCTTCCAATCCACACAATGAAAAAATCCAAACTATATATGGATTTGAAGATCTTCTCGTGCTCTTAAAAATCTTCAACAGGAGGAAGGCATAATTTTGCATGTAGGAGGAGGAACGGTTGAGGGAAGGCACGAGCAGTTTTCCTCCGTGAATCGATATCGGGGAGAGAGAAAATTAAAGGATTTTTTTTAATAAAAATTTTGATTGGCCGATGGGTTTTATAAGGGGTTTTCTGACGCGACCACCAATCTAAACCGAACGACTGTCGTCCCCAGTGTTTTACCCCCATTCTGAACACAATGGAATATGTTTCGTAGGCCCATTCGACTGTTTCAGCCAGTTTTCCTTCAAATTAAAATATATAACATTCAATATTTAATTTGAACGTACATTTTAATTTACCAGGGCCACAAACTGATTCGGAAAAATTCCAGAAAAATAAATCTAGCTATGTTTTGACGATACGGTCGCAACAAAACTAGTTTCGTCGAATTCTGAGACCGTTTGCAAAAAGGCCCATTTCTGGTCGATCCAATTTAACTATAATTGACCAAAACACATTTTCCTTTGCCACGCTCACATACTAGCTTCAAAAATTATGAAATTTGAAACCTAGAGATAACTTCACATCCCGGATCCAACAAAAGTGGTTTCGTCGAATTCAGAGGTCGTATGCAAAATGGCCAATTTCCAGGGCTATATGAATCCCATAACGACCTTTCTGAAATTTTATTTGGCCATAACTTTTGCTTTCCGCTATGAAAATTCGATTTTTCAGATTCGTTAGAAAGGTATTCACTAACAGATTTAAATATTTTTGGTTTCACTAAAATCCGTTTTGTTTTGCACCCGGTACAGTCCGACAAATTATGAATTCAATTTTTGAAACTATAGCGCCTTTTCAGGCCTTGTTTATAATTATAATTAATTATATTCGTTTTCAATTGTCGATTCAAACTCACTTTTCATTGCCATTATTTAAAATATTTATTTTGAATATTTAAAATCAATTATTTCAGCCAATTTAAATTTTTTAAATTGGTTCAGATTTTATGGGTCGTTACACTTAGTCACTAAGCAACCTGCTCAGTCAATATGAAAATATGAATATTCTACTAATATTGGAAAACTTTTTCGTCTTATTCATACAAATTCTACTCCCAAAGTCGAAACGTGTTTTTAAAAACACTATTATTTAATGATGAGTGTTATATGTATTTGAAATGGTAGAGTTTCAAACGTGCGGCAGTGTTTTACCAGACTACTTGAGCACCAAGAAATCTACTTATTCTTTGCAAACATCAAAGTTTCACTTATATTTTGAAACTTTCTTGATCTTATTGGCGCGGATCCAGTGTCCAAACGGTAATATGCAAATGATGAGTGTTATAGATGCTTTAAAATGTTGAATAGCAAACATGCGGCAGTGTTTTACTTGATTACTTAGTCACTAAGCAACCCGCTCAGTCAATATGAAAATATGAATCTTCTAATAATATTTGAAAAAAAAATTGTCTTATTCACACAATACTACTCCCGAAGTCGAAATGTGTTTTTAAAACAGTATTATTTAATGATGGCAATTATATGCATTTGAAATGGTCGACTTTCAAACATGCGGCAGTGTTTTACCTGATTACTTAAACACCAAGAAACCTACTTATTCGATGCAAACATCAAAGTTTCACTTATATTTTGAAACTTTCTTGATCTTATTGGCGCAGATCCAGGGTCCAAACGGTAATATGCAAATGATGAGTGTTATATATGCTTTAAAATGTAGAATAGCAAAAATGCGGCAGTGTTTTACCTGATTACTTAGTCACTAAGCAACCTGCTCAGTCAATATGAAAATATGAATATTCTACTAATACTTGAAAACTTTTTCGTCTTATTCTTACAAATTCTAGTCCCAAAGTCGAAACGTGTTTTTAAAAACACTATTATTTAATGATGAGTATTATATGTATTTGAAATGGTAGAGTTTCAAACATGCGGTGGTGTTTTACCTAATTACTTAAGCACCAAGAAACCTACTTATTCTATGCAAACATCAAAGTTTCACTTATATTTTGAAACCTTCTTGATTTTATTGACGCAGATTCAGGGTCCAAACGGTAATATGCAAATGATGAGTGTTATAGATGCTTTAAAATGTAGAATAGCAAACATTCGGTAGTGTTTTACCTGATTAGTTAGTCACTAAGCAACCTGCTCAGTCAATATGAAAATATGAATATTCTACTAATATTTGAAATCTTTTTCGTCTTATTCACACAAATTCTACACCCAATGTCGAAACATGTTTTTAAAAACACTATTATTTAATATTGAGTATTATATGTATTTGAAATGGTAGATTTTCGAACACATGGCAGTGTTTTACCTGATTACTTAAGCACCAAGAAACCCACTTTGTAACACCCCGCCTCCGCCAGGGTGTCTCTTGCAAGCACTCTGACTTTGGAGGGGCGTTTGAATCAGGTAAACATGCATAATGATATATCAAGGCAGAACAAGAACATATGTATATGCGTAAACAGAGTAAATAACATAGATAAAACCGTGGAAGATTTTAAACCATTTCAAAACAAGTCTGTTACATCATAATGTCAACTTCCCAAATAAAACAGTCTAGATAAAACAACATCAACTTAAAACTGAAATACATAAATACTAATCCCCAAAAGAAGTGATAGCCACAGCTAGCTTCATGTCCAAACCGTACATGAGCTAAATCCCACAAGCAAGCAGTCAGAAATCCAGCTAAGCTCCAGTATTCCCTCCCTGAGAACCTTGGGGGGGGGGGGAAACGGAAGAAAAGAGGCGAAATAAAACAGGTCAGTCAAAAAGACTGAGTAAGCCCTACTACTGTAACACCCCACTCCCACTATGGTCACTCACTAAGGGAATGCCATGGCATCGGTGGAGTATTTTAGTGAATATAGAACAGAAAAATTACAACAAGACAGATATAAATAGTACTTGAAATTTTAAAACATCATCTCATAACAGCGGAAGTAAAACATGTCTGGTTACATCATAAAACCACAATAAAAGTCAAGTACAATATCCATCAAATAAATTTGTACATAATCCCACTCTCATACAATAGCCATGACAAAAGAAAAGATAACTGGATAACTTGAGCTTTACATCTACCCCAAGCTCCTAAAGACTGGAACAACAATCCGATCAAACTCCACTACTGCTAGGATCCACCGTAGGACCTGAGGGTTGGGAAAAAGATAAAAACAACGGGGTCAGACATAAGTCTGAGTGAGTCATGTAACTTTAACAATACAATCATTAAAGTAACCAGAGAAGACATAAGTTTGACATACGGTAACGTCTGGGGATGAATGGCTATACCAAGCAGTTTGGTAGACCTAGGATAAACTAAGATATCCGCAAAGACGCATCTACCCACCCAAGGGTAATTACTACGCTGCACCACACCAGTCATTCCTACTTAAAGGTTGATCCCTTCCAAATACTTAGAAAATTTTCCCAGTAGTTTCGTGTACCCCTAGCTGACTACATAGGTGCCGTCTGCCCCTATCTCCACTAGGTGTACCCACCACTCCCAAGCGATCGGCTCCCTACCGTAGATACCCGTGCTGGCCCCACAGTGGGGTGTATCACTCCCCAAAGTGGCAACCCGATACAACAAGCGGTGCACGGCTTATATCTACACGATGCAACAACGTCTTACCTACCAGCCCGGGTCCACACACGCATATGAAACCCGTTGGACTTGCGTTGCCACCGCTACCCCGTTTTGGCCTCTTATAGTCAAGCCCAGTACGCGTGTCCCGTCCTCGACATGGGTCGAGCCCAATAAGATACATATGGGTTACTGGTTGAAATGGGCCCCCACAAGCTACCCACCTAAGCTTGTCACTTATCTAGTGTACCCCACTTAACCCTTTAATCATGTTTAATTACATGTTTCACTCGGTTAAGTATTCTAATCGTATTTTCTATTGCCACCTAAGGCAACCCACTAGATTCCACATGCCACCCAAGGCAACCACTGAATTTCCACATGCCACCCAAGGCACCCACTTAACCCCTCATGTCCCACCACATGCTACTATGGTTAAGTGTTTCTTATTTAATTAAGACCGTGATCTCCCATAAAGACCTCCCACATTAGACTGGCTGTTATGACCGCCTGGTTAAGCCGGTAGGGTCCGGGCAGTCTTACGTCATAACAGAGTCTAACCTCGTGTCTTTACTTTAATCACGTATTTAATTTATGGCTAAGACCTCTCACATTGGGCTGACATTTGTAGCAACTGGTTAAGCCGGTAGGGTCCGGGCAGTTTTACACTACAAATGAGTCCAACCTCGTGTCTTAGTCGATTAATTACACCTAATTAATCACCCCCATATTAATTATCCCTAATTAATATCAAGTTTGTCATAACATGGGTAGACCTAACTCAATAGGTAAATTCCCATGGGGTAGACCTAACTCAATAGGTAAATTCCCACTTATGTTAATTTATTTTTATGGTATGCTTAATCATACCCAATCATACTTTTATTAACATATTTACTAACCCCATCGTTCCCCACGTAAATCGTTCTCATTTCATGATATAATAAAGGGGGAAGATCCATCACAAGTATCATGGGTTTAACCAAATCTTAGCATATAACTTTGTCATGGGTTAAGAGGATGTCAACTTGCATATATGAGCATATATTAACCCAACTACATTTAACCCAAACTTGCATATTATCATACACATATCTTGCATAATCATGTTGAACTTGCATATAAGCATTCTCATAACTTGCATAACATGTTAAACATGCATTTAAGCATACACATAACTTGCATAAGCATTCACATACTTGCATAAGCATGCATAACTTGCATATCATGTTAAACTTGCATTTAAGCATATACATATCTTGCATAAGCATTCACATACTTGCATAAGCATGCATAACTTGCATATCATGTTAAACTTGCATTCAAGCATATACATAACTTGCATAAGCATTCACATACTTGCATAACTCACTTGCATAAACCCACTTATTGAATATGCATAAACCCACTTATTAAACATGCATAAACCCACTTGTTAAACATGCATAAACCAACATGCATAACCCCACTTATTAAATATGCATAAACATAGGAAAACATAGAGTAGCATATCATTACAAATGATTCAAACTCACTAATCCGCATTCAAGACCATAAGTCTCATTACACCTAATCTACTCACTTTAGCAATTGATGTTAAAGTGATAGAAACTCACCACTAGCAAATTTGCACTCCAAATGAAGAAGATTAAGATGATTAGAATGGATTAGAGGTTGATTAGAGAGTGATTAGCTTGCAACCCTCTTCATAAATTATTGGAGGCTCTCTCAAGTTTGATTTTGGCGGCATGAGGCCATCATTACTATTTTTAATATGGATTAGGGTAGGTTTAGGGTGTATTTATAGATTAGGTGAGTGTTTTAGGCCCTTAGATTAACCCTAGGTTAGATTAGGTCCGTTAGATTTAAGAAATCTCTAGAACCAGCCCTCTAAGCCAGCCTAAAACCCAACCTGGTGCACCCAGGTTCTCTGGACGCCGCGCCCCTGTCGACAGGCAAGTCGACAGGCAAGTCGACCCCCCTGTCGACAGGCCTGTCGACAGTCCTGTCGACATGGTTAGGGCAGGAATTTTCCCGCCTGACCCCGCTTGTTCCATTCCAAAATCTGAATTTTAAATTTTTAAATCTGTTTTTAGCTTTAAATTTTCTGCAAACTTCATCGGGCCATAACTGGGCCATACGGACTCCGATTTTCGAAAATTCGGACTCTATTTTGCGTATTTTTCCGAGACAAACGCAATGACGCAGCCCGTTTCCCCCAATTCTCACGTCCGAGATTATTTATTCTGTAATTGGTGAATTTTAGCATTAACCAAAATCCGGGGTGTTACAACTACAATCAATGTAAACTGATAAAGTTAACTGGCATGAGCAGCAGGGATGAACATAAGGATAACAACATACTAGCATGATGATTAACTAACAAGGTAGATAAAGGTGTCATCGCATAATCAAGATTAAGGTTTTGCACCACAGGTGTACCAGCAAACTAACATGACTTGAATAAACAAGTATTGATCCCTTGGCCCAAGCTTTGGCCCAATAACATGAAATGACCATAATACAAGGTCCAACCCCATGGTCTAGTCGATCGGCTCCCTAAGCCTAACTCGTCACGTGTTGGTGTCAATACGGCCCAAACATGATTGTAGTCAGACTGTGCAGGGTCTCCCGTCGGGTGTATCAAGCCCTAGGGTGGCAACCCCTGGACACCATAAACATGAGTGCACAGTCTCGATCTACTGGTACCTGTGCATGCTTTCCCCGGCTTCGGACTATGTGCACGACCATGGTCCGCCCGGAACTACACCGGCGTACCCTCTGCCGTCGCTTTTGGTCACTTACCTCCAGTCCAGTAATCGTGCCCCCACCCTAGCCTAGTCCCTAGGGTCATGATGATACTGACTTGGGATTACTCCTGGAGTGCGCCCCCATTGCTAGGATTTTTCTAGTGGGTTAAATACAGTTTAACCCTCTTGCTAATCATGGATTAACTTGGTTAAGTGTAACGATGAGTTCACGACTTAACCCCGATCAATCTACCGAACCCAGATTGGTTAAGTACTAAGTGGACCATGACTTAACCCTAATAATGAGGCATTAATTAATTTAATGCGCCTTAACCTCTCACATTAGACCTTGTTGTGGTTACTAGTTAAGCCGGGCGGGTCCGGGTAGCTTTACACCACAACTTGGTCTAACCTCGGGTCCAAGGTACAACATGACCAACTTCTCACATTGGGTCCTATTGTTTGTAGCAACTAGTTAAGCCGGTCGGTTCCGGGTAGGTTTACGCTACAAACTCAACCCAACCTCGAGTTGGCCACACTTATCTTTTCTAAGTGTCATGTCCATCATGTTTCCAAAACATGTTACAAGTTTTCAAGCAATTGGGTAGACCTAACTTAATAGGTAAATTCCCAATGGGTAGACCTAACTTAATTGGTAAATTCCCAAGCTTATGCTTTTATGTCTTTTACTTTTACCCAACCCCAAACGCAATCCCATCGCTTACATATCGCAATAGCGCATAAAGGATAGAAAGAGGGAACTTGGCATAATCATGACATAAAAGTGTTGAAGCCACAAGTTCAACATGGTGGCATATAAAATGTTCATGTGTTCATATATTTGCATATTACATATTTTGGCCTCAAAAGCATGCATAAAACCAAACTTAGCATATTGGTGATACATGGTGCTAAATGACATGTAAAAATGGCCATAAGTTTGCATTTAGCCTCACATGCAAGTTATCATAAGAGATATGGTAACTTACATGTTGCCAAAATGCAACCTTTGGCATAAAGCTTGAAGCTTTATGTTCATAAACCCAAGATAAGCTTGCATAACATGATAGCATGAATAAAATGTTCAACCCAAACTTGCATAGCATAACTTGCATATCATATGACAACTTGCATATCAAACTTGCATGACATAACTTGATGAACTTGCATATCACATCATAGCATACTTGCATAACATGATAAACTTGCATATTACATCATAGAAAACTTGCATAACATGATAAACTTGCATATTACATCATAGAAAACTTGCATAACATGATAAACTTGCATTTCATAACATAGTAAACTCGCATATAAACTTGCATATCATACATTTAACTTCAAAGTTTAAGTATGAAAGTAGAATAGGGCTTACAATGCTTATGCGGACTCAAATGAGTATAACAAATGTAAGAAGACCCTTATGCAACCAATTAAACCCCAAAAATGCAAGCAAAATTGATCAAAACTCTTTCTTTATGGTGCCAATATAGAGACTTGACTTGAATGCAAGCTAATGATGATCATACAAGTCTAAAAACACTTGTATGCATGGAAAATCTCATAAAAATTTGTTTAGGAATTTTATGAAGAGAGTGGAGGCCATGAGAGGATTGATTTTGCCATAGTTTAGTTGCTAGAATGAATAATGATGATTTAGGGTAGGTTAAGGTCTTATTTATAGATTAGGCAAGTGTTTTAGGCCATAGGATTAAACCCTAGTTCCAATCTCAGCCCTCAAAACCGAATCTGGCCCCCAAGCTCAACACATTCTCAAAATGGTGCACCAGGCTAAACAGCCCGGCTGGACCAAGTCGACAGCCAAGTCGACAGGGCTGTCGACTTGGGTCGAACCAAGTCGACTCCCAAGTCGACAGGGCTGTCGACTTGGGTGTTCTGGCCGGAATTCTCCCGCCTGGCCCAAACTGGCCCAATTTTCCAAATTCAGATTTGAATTTGAAATCCGTTTTTACTTAGAAGTTTTCTGAAAACTTCGTTGTGCCTTAATCGGGTCATACGGGCTCCGATTTTCGAAAACTCGGACTCTATCTCGCGTATTTTTCCGAGACGAACGCAATGGCATAGCGCTTTTCCCTTGATTCAGATTTTAGAATTAAATTCTGCCTCGATTTATGTTATAACAGATTATTGAAAATACGGGTTGTTACATTCTCCCCTCCTTAAAGGATTTCGTCCCCGAAATCTTCAAGTTAGGAAGAATGTATCCTACCATCCAACATCCATCTACTCAAAACATCATCAACGAGCAATCATTGTCCTTACAAGATTCTAAATGTTGTATTAACATATGCAAAGGTGTGTGTATATGTACTTATCTAATGCAAATATCATCAATGCAAATTATGTTAGTGAAATGAATCCATATATATGCAATTCCTAACATAATGTATAACATCTATATGTGTGCACATCACATACATCCATATGCAACATCCATGTGATAACACAAAAATTTTCATCCATGAATAAGCATAAACACTCATGCATATGCAATATGAGGAGTGTGTGAGCCGATCTAGTGCCTAACGTGTATAATGCATCCACGAGTAACCACTTGCAAACACTTGCAAGCACTTGCGACCATCAAGCATAACATGTTTCAAACACATGTTTCGTCCAAAAGGGTTTCTACCTAAGGTTCTGATGACAAGATTAACACGATAAACTAGACAAACATGGATAGCAAAGAGAAAGATATGCTAACAAAGAAAAGAGATTGAGAGTGTACCCTCAAAAAGGAATGGATAAAGCCCACGTATCTTCTCCTCGGTTTCCCAAGTTGCGTCTTCTTCGGCTTCGCCCTATTGAACCTTCACCAACTTGACCTCTCGATTCCTTAGCTTCTTGGTCTCTGTCCCCAAGATACGAATCGGAGCTCTCCTCAAGGTAGCCTCTTTCTCAACTTTCACATCTTCCAGAACACTTGGCTCAACAACCTCTGTTGATTCATGTAAACACTTCCAGAGATGCGAGACATGAAAAACATCGTGTACTCCGGCAAGCTTCTCGGGCAACTCCACTCTATAAGCCATCTGCCCGATCCTCTCTATAATAGGGAATGGTCCAACAAACCTCGGTGCCAACTTCCCAACGGCTCCAAATCGGACCACATTCCGCAAAGGAGAAATCTTTACGAAAACCATATCCCCAACATCAAACTCCAAATCAGTTCTTCGCTTATCAGCATAGGATTTCTGTCGGTCTTGGGCCGCTTTCATCCGTCTCCGAATCAACTCGACCTTCTCGGATGTATCTCTGATCATATCAGGCCCAAGTATAAGCTTATCTGTAGTCTCCCACCAACATGTAGGCGACTTGCACGGCCTCCCATATAAAGCTTCAAATGGTGCCATCCCTATGCTTGCCTGATAACTGTTATTATATGCAAACTCGACAAGAGGAAGATGGTCTTCCCAAGTACCACCAAAATCCAGAATACAAAGCCTCAACAGATCCTCGAGTACCCTATTCACCCTTTCGGTTTGACCGTCCGTCTGTGGGTGATAAGCAGTACTTAGATTCAACTTCGTGCCCATGGCTTCTTGCAAGCTATTCCAGAATTGACTTGTAAAGATTGGGTCACGGTCACTGACAATACTAAAAGGGACTCCATGAAGTCTCACAATCTCACGAAGATATACAGACGCTAGCCAAGATGCGGTCCTCTTGCTCTTCACCGGAATGAAATGCGCACTCTTCGTGAGTCTATCTACAATAACCCAAATGCTCGTATTCCCTTTCCTTGACCTTGGTAGCCCATCGATAAAATCCATGGAAATACTCTCCCACTTCCAAAGTGGAACGTCTAGAGGATGCAATAGCCCACCGGGCTTCTTCGACTCGGCCTTAACTTGCTGGCAAATGATACATCTAGAGACAAACTCTGCCACATGCTTCTTCATCCCAGGCCAAAAGAAGATGCGCTTCATATCTTTATACATATTATCTCCGCCCGGATGTATAGTCAACTTAGAGCGATGCGCTTCCTCCAAAACTTTTCCTACTAAATCTTCTACCATGGGAACACATAGCCTTCCGTCTCTTCTCAGCCAACCCTTGTCATCAATAGAATATCGAGCGAGATGACTGGACGTCTCTCCTCGAATCAGCTTATCCATAATCTCAACTATCTGAGGGTCTTCTCTCTGCGAAGCCCCAACTTGATCAAGAAGGGTAGGTCTGAGTTCCAGAGATGCTAAAGAACCGGTCATCGACTCAATCGCCAAAGGGAAATCAAAGGTTGCCACATACTCTAAATTCATCATCTCAACGAATAGAGGACTTAGGGTCAACCTTCTTCTACTCAATGCATCAGCTACCACATTCCCCTTGCCAGGGGTATAGGCTATCTCAAAGTCATAGGATGCCAAGAATTCCATCCATCTTTGTTGCCTCAGATTCAGATCCTTCTGAGAAAAGAGATACTTCAATGACTTGTGATCGGTATAAAGCTCAAATCTTTCTCCCAGAAGATAATGGCGCCAAGCCTTGAGTGCATATACTATTGCTGCCAACTCTAAGTCATGAGTGGGATATTTCTTCTCATGCACTTTGAGTTGTCTACCGCCAAAGCATATCACCCTTCCTTCTTGCATAAGAACAGCTCCTAACCCCGTGCCACATGCATCGGTGTATACTGTAAATAACTTCCCTCCATCGGGCAAAGCTAGAATAGGTGCTGATGTGAGAGCTCTCTTGAGCTTTTGAAAAGCAAGCTCGCATTCTATGCTCCAAGCAAAAACTAAATTCTTCTTCGTGAATTTAGTGAGAGGAGCATAAATCTTCGCGAAGTCCTTGATGAACTTCCGGTAAAAACCCGCAAGACCTAGAAAACTTCTCACTTCGGTTGCATTCCTTGGAGTCTACCAATCCTGAACTACAACTACCTTAGCGGGATCCACTGCTAAACCTTGCTTAGATACAATATGCCCAAGGAATCTAACTTCCCTTCTCCAAAAGTGACATTTGGATAACTTGGCCTTTAATTGATGCGCCCTAAGCGTATCCATCACCTCCATGAGATGCCTTGCGTGCTCTTCCTCATCCTTAGAGAAGATCAGAATATCATCTACGAAGACCACGACAAACTTGTTCAAGAACTCCCTGAACACCCTACTCATCAAGTCCACAAAATATTCGGGTGCATTAGTCAAGCCGAACGGCATGACAAGCCATTCGAAGAATCCATCTGGAGTTCTGAACGCAGTCTTGTCTATACTATCTTCAGCTAACCTGAGCTGATGGAAACCCGTAGCAAGATCAAGTTGAGAGAAAACATAAGCACTGACAAGCTGGTCAAAGAGGTCATCAATCCTCGGTAATGGGTGTCTGTTCTTCTTAGTCAGCTTATTCAACTCTCGATAGTCAACACAAAGTCGGAGAGAACCATCTGCCTTGGTAGCAAACACCACAGGCGCTCCCCATTCAGATATGCTTCGTCTAATGAAGTTCTTCTCAAGCAACTCTTTCACTTGCTTACTTAGCTCCCGCCTTTCACGCGGAGCCATATGCCGAACGGGCAAAGAAACAGGCTTTGCACTATCCACCAGATAAATGCGGAAATCAATCTCTCGCTTAGGGTGCAACCCCCTAACTTCATCGAAAACATCTAGATACTCTCGAACCACTCTCACAGACTGAAGAGTTTCCATTGACGAGTCGAGTGATTCAAGATAGCATAACATGACGGGACCTCTCGGATCACAAGAAATCTCTAGGGTGTTTCCGAGGCGAGTCACGAGCCTCACAACCCTATGCTCACAATCAAGGATGGCTCCATATCTGGACAACCAATCCATGCCCAATATCAATCTGTATCCCGTGAAACCAAGAACATAAGCACTACACAAGAACTCTACACTTATTATAGAGATCCTCAAATCCCCACATATCATAGACAGATGGGCAGAACCCCCAATAGGATTTGAGACACAGACGGGATCATCTACCAAGCTAGTACTAAGGTGCAAACTATCAACAAGATCAGATGAGATAAAGCTATGCGATGCACCAGAATCAAACAAGGTACGAATTGGAAAATCAGAAATATATACAAGGCTCTCAACAGAAATACTACCTCGATCGGGAACTGGAGCGACATTGAGAGCATGAACTTGCCCTCCTGAAGGTCCAGCACACTGAGTCTGACCCTGGCCTTGCCCTTGCTTCCTCGGGCAATCCTTACTAAAATGTCCAGTCTCACCGTAGAAAAAGCATTCGCCATTCTTCCTTTTCCTATTCTTACAATCCTTGATAAGATGCCCAACTGAACCACGGTAATGGCACTTCCCCTTGTTGTTCTTGCCCTTGTTGTTGTTTCCCTTGTTGCCTTGACTCTTGTTCTTGTTCTGATTGCCTTGACTGCTCTGACCACTTGGATTACCCTGATTTCCATTCCCCTGGGAATCAGTCTTCTTGGCTTGAGTATCATTCATCTTGACCTCTTTCTTGACATCTCCCTGAAGTAGCGCCATATCAACCAAGCTCTCAAACGTGGCCCCTTCGGGAATATGTGACATAGCCAATCCCTGCAACGGCTCATTCAATCCTCTAGCAAAACGAAGAGCCTTCTTCTGAGGAGTATTCACCATATCCAAGCCAAAACGAGCTAACTGATTGAACTTGTTCACATATTCTTTGACAAACATATCTCCTTGTCTCAAAGTTATGAACCTCTCCATTTGCAGATTCTCCTCCGCAGAAGATAGAAACTTAAGCATGAACCTTGCCCTGAAATCGGCCCAAGTCTCAACAGGTCTAGTACCATTGGTGACTTCCCACCAATAAGCGGCTTCATCCTTCATAAGCCAAACCGCCAACAAGATCTTCCTCTTATCGTCTATCCCAAAGATAGCAAATAAATCATCGGTCTCTTTCAACCAATTTCTGGCCTCTACAAAAGTCTCAGTGCCTTGAAAGTTCTTGCACCCATTGCTTTGAAATCTTTGCAAGTCTTTGCGAAGTCAGCTTGAGGATGCTGAGGGGGAGGAGGAAGAGGAACCTCAGCGACAGGAGGAGGAGGAACATTAGCGACAGGAGGAGGAATATTGACTACTGGAGGAGGAGGAGGGACATCTGCGGGGCCGGCTTCGGTCTCCCTAGCCCCCAAAAGTCTCCTATACCAAACAGGTACGTGCACTCCCTCCGGAATAGCAAAGTTATCAGCCATACTGAAAATGAAGAAAAAGACAGATTCAGAATGGAGAAAAATGAAGGAATTTTGCAAATGGCTTTTTTTTTTGGGGAATAGTCTTTAAAATAAACTAGACTTTTCTTTGGAAAATACTTTGTACTTGGTTTTGAAAATAGTTTTCAAAAGTTTTCTAAAACCCTTTTTGTTCCTTCTCGTAAACCATATGCTCTGATACCAAATGTAACACCCCGCCTCCGCCAGGGTGTCTCTTGCAAGCACTCTGACTTTGGAGGGGCGTTTGAATCAGGTAAACATGCATAATGATATATCAAGGCAGAACAAGAACATATGTATATGCGTAAACAGAGTAAATAACATAAATAAAACAGCGGAAGATTTTAAACCATTTCAAAACAAGTCTGTTACATCATAATGTCAACTTCCCAAATAAACCAGTCTAGATAAAACAACATCAACTAAAAACTGAAATACATAAATACTAATCCCCAAAAGAAGTGATAGCCACAGCTAGCTTCATGTCCAAACCGTACATGAGCTAAATCCCACAAGCAAGCAGTCAGAAATCCAGCTAAGCTCCAGTATTCCCTCCCTGAGAACCTGGGGGGGGGGGGGGAAACAGAAGAAAAGAGGCGAAAGAAAACAGGTCAGTCGAAAAGACTGAGTAAGCCCTACTACAATCAATGTAAACTGATAAAGTTAACTGGCATGAGCAGCAGGGACGAACATAAGGATAACAACATACTAGCATGATGATTAACTAACAAGGTAGATAAAGGTGTCATCGCATAATCAGGATTAAGGTTTTGCACCACAGGTGTACCAGCAAACTAACATGACTTGAATAAACAAGTATTGATCCCTTGGCCCAAGCTTTGGCCCAATAACATGAAATGACCCTAATACAAGGTCCAACCCCACGGTCTAGTCGATCGGCTCCCTAAGCCTAACTCGTCACGTGTTGGTGTCAATACGGCCCAAACATGATTGTAGTCAGACTGTGCAGGGTCTCCCGTCGGGTGTATCAAGCCCTAGGGTGGCAACCCCTGGACACCATAAACATGAGTGCACAGTCTCGATCTACTGGTACCCGTGCATGCTTTCCCCGGCTTCGGACTATGTGCACAACCATGGTCCGCCCGGAACTACACCGGCGTACCCTCTGCCGTCGCTTTTGGTCACTTACCTCCAGTCCAGTAATCGTGCCCCCACCCTAGCCTAGTCCCTAGGGTCATGATGATACTGACTTGGGATTACTGCTGGAGTGGGCCCCCCATTGCTAGGATTTTTCTAGTGGGTGAAATACAGTTTAACCCTCTTGCTAATCATGGATTAACTTGGTTATGTGTAACGATGAGTTCACGACTTAACCCCGATCAATCTACCGAACCCAAATTGGTTAAGTACTAAGTGGACCATGACTTGACCCTAATCATGAGGCATTAATTAATTTAATGCGCCTTAACCTCTCACATTAGACCTTGTTGTGGTTACTAGTTAAGCCGGGCGGGTCAGGGTAGCTTTACACCACAACTTGGTCTAACCTCGGGTCCAAGGTACAACATGACCAACTTCTCACATTGGGTCCTATTGTTTGTAGCAACTAGTTAAGCCGGTCTGTTCCGGGTAGGTTTACGCTACAAACTCAACCCAACCTCGAGTTGGCCACACTTATCTTTTCTAAGTGTCATGTCCATCATGTTTCCAAAACATGTTACAAGTTTTCAAGCAATTGGGTAGACCTAACTTAATAGGTAAATTCCCAATGGGTAGACCTAACTTAATAGGTAAATTCCCAAGCTTATGTTTTTATGTCTTTTACTTTTACCCAACCCCAAACGCAATCCCATCGCTTACATATCGCAATAGCGCATAAAGGATAGAAAGAGGGAACTTGGCATAATCATGACATAAAAGTGTTGAAGCCACAAGTTCAACATGGTGGCATATAAAATGTTCATGTGTTCATATATTTGCATATTACATATTTTGGCCTCAAAAGCATGCATAAAACCAAACTTAGCATATTGGTGATACATGGTGCTAAATGACATGTAAAAATGGACATAAGTTCTCATTTAGCCTCACATGCAAGTTATCATAAGAGATATGGTAACTTACATGTTGCCAAAATGCAACCTTTGGCATAAAGCTTGAAGCTTTATGTTCATAAACCCAAGATAAGCTTGCATAACATGATAGCATGAATAAAATGTTCAACACAAACTTGCATAGCATAACTTGCATATCATATGACAACTTGCATATCAAACTTGCATGACATAACTTGATGAACTTGCATATCACATCATAGCATACTTGCATAACATGATAAACTTGCATATTACATCATAGAAAACTTGCATAACATGATAAACTTGCATATTACATCATAGAAAACTTGCATAACATGATAAACTTGCATTTCATAACATAGTAAACTCGCATATAAACTTGCATATCATACATTTAACTTCAAAGTTTAAGTATGAAAGTAGAATAGGGCTTACAATGCTTATGCGGACTCAAATGAGTATAACAAATGTAAGAAGACCCTTATGCAACCAATTAAACCCCAAAAATGCAAGCAAAATTGATCAAAACTCATTCTTTATGGTGCCAATATAGAGACTTGACTTGAATGCAAGCTAATGATGATCATACAAGTCTAAAAACACTTGTATGCATGGAAAATCTCATAAAAATTTGTTTAGGAATTTTATGAAGAGAGTGGAGGCCATGAGAGGATTGATTTTGCCATAGTTTAGTTGCTAGAATGAATAATGATGATTTAGGGTAGGTTAGGGTCTTATTTATAGATTAGGCAAGTGTTTTAGGCCATAGGATTAAACCCTAGTTCCAATCTCAGCCCTCAAAACCGAATCTGGCCCCCAAGCTCAACACATTCTCAAAATGGTGCACCAGGCTAAACAGCCCGGCTGGACCAAGTCGACAGCCAAGTCGACAGGGCTGTCGACTTGGGTGTTCTGGCGGGAATTCTCCCGCCTGACCCAAACTGGCCCAATTTTCCAAATTCAAATTTGAATTTGAAATCCGTTTTTACTTAAAAGTTTTCTGAAAACTTCGTTGGGCCTTAATCGGGTCATACGGACTCAGATTTTCGAAAACTCGGACTCTATCTCGCGTATTTTTCCGAGACGAATGCAATGGTATAGCCCGTTTCCATTGATTCAGATTTTATAATTAAATTCTGCCTCGATTTATGTTATAACAGATTATTGAAAATACGGGTTGTTACACACTTATTCTATGCAAACATCAAAATTTCACATATATTTTGAAACTTTCTTGATCTTATCGGCGCGAATCCAGGGTCCAAACGGTAGTATGCAAATGATGAGTGTTATAGATGCTTTAAAATGTAGAATAGCAAACATATAGTAGTGTTTTACCTGATTAGTTAGTCACTAAGCAACCTGCTCAGTCAATATGAAAATATGAATATTCTACTAATATTTGAAAAGTTTTTCGTCTTATTCACTCAAATTCTACTCCCAAAGTCGAAACGTGTTTTTAAAAACTATTATTTAATGATGAGTATTATATGTATTTGAAATGGTAGATTTTGAAACATGTGGAAGTGTTTTACCTGATTACTTGAGCACCAACAAACCTACTTATTCTATGTAAACATCAAAGTTTCACTTATATTTTGAAACTTTCTTGATCTTATTGGCGCGAATCCATGGTCCAAACGGTAATATGCAAATGATGAGTGTTATAGATGCTTTAAAATGTAGAATAGAAGACATGCGGTAGTGTTTTACCTGATTACTTAGTCACTAAGCAACCTGCTCAGTCAATATGAAAATATGAATATTCTACTAATATTTGAAAACTTTTTCGTCTTATTCATACAAATTCTACTCCCAAAGTCGAAACGTGTTTTTAAAAACACTATTATTTAATGGTGAGTAATATATGTATTTGAAATGGTAGAGTTTCAAACATGTTGCAGTGTTTTACCTGATTACTTGAGCATCAAGAAATCTACTCATTCTATACAAACATCAAAGTTTCACTTATATTTTGAAACTTTCTTGATCTTATTGGCGTGGATCCAGGGTCCGAACGGTAATATGCAAATGATGAGTGTTATAGATGCTTTAAAATGTAGAATAGCAAATATGCAACAGTGTTTTACCTGATTACTTAGTCACTAAGCAACCTGCTCAGTCAATATGAAAATATGACTATTCTACTAATATTTGAAAAAAAAATGTCTTATTCACACAATACAACTCCCGAAGTCGAAACGTGTTTTTAAAACACTATTATTTAATGATGATTATTATATGAATTTGAAATGGTAGAGTTTCAAAAATGCGGCAGTGTTTTACCTGATTACTTGAACACCAAGAAATCTACTTATTCGATGCAAACATCAAAGTTTCACTTATATTTTGAAACTTTCTTTATCTTATTTGTGCGAATCCAGGGTCCAAACGGTAATATGCAAATGATGAGTGTTATAGATGCTTTATAATGTAGAATAACAAATTGCGGTAGTGTTTTACCTGATTATTTAGTCACTAAGCAACCTGCTCAGTCAATATGAAAATATGAATATTCTACTAATATTTGAAAAGTTTTTCGTCTTATTCACTCAAATTCTACTCCCAAAGTCGAAACGTGTTTTTAAAAACTATTATTTAATGATGAGTATTATATGTATTTGAAATGGTAAATTTTCAAACATGTGGCATTGTTTTACCTGATTACTTGAGCACCAAGAAACCTACTTATTCTATGCAAATATCAAAGTTTCACTTATATTTTGAAACTTTCTTGATCTTATCGACGTGGATTCAGGGTCCAAAGGGTAATATGCAAATGATGAGTGTTATAGATGCTTTAAAATGTAGAATAGCAAACATGCGGTAGTGTTTTACCTGATTAGTTAGTCACTAAGCAACCTACTCAGTCGATATTAAAATATTAATATTCTACTAATATTTGAAAACTTTTTCGTCTTATTAGCACAAATTCTACTCCAAAAGTCGAAACGTGTTTTTAAAAATACTATTATTTAATGATGAGTATTATATGTATTTGAAATGGTAGAGTTTCAAACATGCGGCAGTGTTTTACCTGATTACTTGAGCACCAAGAAATGTACTTATTCTATGCAACCATCAAAGTTTCACTTATATTTTGAAACTTTCTTGATCTTATTGGCGCGGATTCAGGGTCCAAATGATAATATGCAAAAGATGAGTGTTATATATGCTTTAAAATGTAGAATAACAAACATGCGGCAGTGTTTTACCTGATTACTTAGTCACTAAGCAATCTGCTCAGTCAATATCCAAATATGAATATTCTACTAATATTTGAAAACTTTTTCTTCTTATTCACACAAATTTTACTCCCAAAGTCGAAACGTGTTTTTAAAAACTATTAATTAATGATGAGTATTATATGTATTTGAAATGGTAGAGTTTCAAACATGCGGCATTGTTTTACCTGATTACTTGAGCACCAAGAAACCTACTTATTCGATGCAAACATCAAAGTTTCAGTTATATTTTGAAACTTTCTTAATCTTATTGGCACAGATCCAGGGTGAAAACGGTAATATGCAAATGATGAGTGTTATAGATGCTTTAAAATGTAGAATAGCAAATATGCGGTAGTGTTTTACCTGATTACTTAGTCTCTAAGCAACCTGCTCAGTCAATATGAAAATATGAATATTCTACTAATATATGAGAAAAAATTCATCTTATTCACACAAATTCTACTCCCGAAGTCGAAATGTTTTTTTAACACACTATTATTAAATGATGATTATTATATGCATTTGAAATGGTAGAGTTTCAAACATGCGGCAGCGTTTTACCTGATTACTTGAACACCAAGAAACCTACTTATTCGATGCAAACATCAAAGTTTCACTTATTTTTTGAAATTTCTTGATCTTATTGGCGTGGATTCAGGGTCCAAACGGTAATATGCAAATGATGAGTGTTATATATGCTTTAAAATGTAGAATAGCAAACATGCGGCAGTGTTTTACCTGATTACTTAGTCACTAAGCAACCTACTCAGTCAATATGAAAATATGAATATTCTACTAATATTTGAAAACTTTTTCGTCTTATTCACACAAATTCTACTCCCAAAGTCAAAACGTGTTTTTAAAAACACTATTATTTAATGATGAGTATTATATGTCCTTGAAATGTTAGAGTTTCAAACATGCGGCGGTGTTTTACTTGATTACATGAGCACCAAGAAACCTACTTATTCTATGCAAACATCAAAGTTTCTGTTATACTTTGAAACTTTCTTGATCTCATTGGCGCGAATCCAGGGTCCAAACGATAATATGCAATTGATGAGTGTTATAGATGCTTTAAAATGTAGAATAGCAAACATGCAGCAGTGTTTTACCTGATTAGTTAGTCACTAAGCAACCTGCTCAATCAATATGAAAATATGAATATTCTACTAATATTTGAAAACTTTTTCATCTTATTCACACAAATTCTACTCCCAAAGTCGAACGTGTTTTGAAAAACACTATTATTTAATGATGAGTATTATATGTATTTGAAATTGTTGATTTTTAAACATGTGGCGGTGTTTTACCTGATTACTTGAGCACCAAGAAACCTACTTATTCTATGCACACATCAAAGTTTCACTTATATTTTTAAATTTCTTGACATTATTAGCGCGGATCCAGGGTCCAAACGGTAATGTGCAAATGATGAGTGTTATAGATGCTTTAAAATGTTGAATAGAGGACATGCGGGAGTGTTTTACCTGATTACTTAGTCACTAAGCAACCTGCTCAGTCAATATGAAAATATAAATATTCTACTAATATTTGAAAACTTTTTCGTCTTATTCACGCAAATTCTACTCCCAATGTCGAAACTTGATTTTAAAAACACTGTTATTTAATGATGAGTATTATATGTATTTGAAATGGTAGAATTTCAAACATGCGACATTGTTTTACCTGATTACTTGAGCACCAAGAAACCTACTTATTCGATGCAAACATCAAAGTTTCACTTATATTTTGAAACTTTCTTGATCTTATTGGCGCGTATCCATGGTCGAAACGGTAATATGCAAATGATGAGTGTTATAGATTATTTAAAATGTAGAATAACAAACATGCGGCAGTGTTTTAACTGATTACTTAGTCATTAAGCAACCTGCACAGTCAATATGAAAATATGAATATTCTACTAATATTTGAAAACTTTTTCGTCTTATTCACACAAATTCTACTCCTAAAGTCGAAACGTGTTTTTAAAAACACTATTATTTAATGATCAATATTATATGTATTTGAAATGGTAGATTTTCAAACATGTGGCAGTGTTTTACTTGATTACTTGAGCACCAAGAAACCTACTTATTCTATGCAAACATCAAAGTTTCACTTATATTTTGAAATTTCTTGATCTTATTCGCACGGATCCAGGGTCCAAACGGTAATATGCAAATGATGAGTGTTATAGATGCAAAAAAAATACAGAATAGATGACATGCGGAAGTGTTTTACCTGATTACTTGGTCACTAAGCAACATGCTCAGTCAATATGAAAATATGAATATTCTACTAATATTTGAAAACTTTTTCGTCTTATTCATACTAATTCTACTCCTAAGGTCGAAACGTGTTTTTAAGAACACTATTATTTAATTATGAGTATTATATGTATTTGAAATGGTAGAGTTTCAAACATGCGACAGTGTTTTACCTGATTACTTGAGCACCAAGAAATCTACTTGTTCTATGCAAACATCAAAGTTTCACTTATATTTTGAAACTTTCTTGATCTTATTGGCGCGGATCCGGGGTCCAAACGGTAATATGCAAATGATGAGTGTTATATGTGCTTTAAAATTTAGAATAGCAAACATGCGGCAGTGTTTTATCTGATTACTTAGTCACTAAGCAACCTGCTCAGTCAATATGAAAATATGAATTTCTACTAATAATTGAAAACTTTTTCGTCTTATTCACACAAATTCTACTCCGAAAGTCGAAACGTGTTTTTAAAAACACTATTATTTAATGATGAGTATTATATGTATTTGAAATGGTAGAGTTTCAAACATGCGGCGGTGTTTTACCTGATTACTTGAGCACCAAGAAACCTACTTATTCTATGCAAACATCAAAGTTTCACTTATATTTTGAAACTTTCTTGATCTTATTGGCGCGAATCCAGGGTCCAAACGGTAATATGCAAATGATGAGTGTTATAGATGCTTTGAAATGTAGAATAGAAAACATGCAGTAGCGTTTTCCCTGATTAGTTAGTCACTAAGCAACCTGCTCAGTCAATATGAAAATATGAATATTCTACTAATATTTGAAAACTTTTTCGTCTTATTCAAACAAATTCTACTCCCAAGGTCGAAACGTGTTTTTAAAAACTAATATTTAATGATGAGTATTATACGTATTTGAAATGGTAGATTTTCAAACATGTTTCAGTGTTTTACCTGATTACTTGAGCACCAAGAAACCTACTTATTCTACGCAAACATCAAAGTTTCACTTATATTTGGAAATTTGTTGATCTTATTGGCGCGGATCCAGGGTCCAAACGGTAGTATGCAAATGATGGGCGTTATAGATGCTTTAAAATGTAGAATTGCAAACATTCGGCAGTGTTTTACCTGATTACTTAGTCACTAAGCAACCTGCTCAGTCAATTTGAAAATATGAATATTCTACTAATATTTGAAAACTTTTTCGTCTTATTCACACAAATTTTACTCCTAAAGTCGAACGTGTTCTTAAAAACACTATTATTTAATGATGAGTATTATATGTATTTGAAATGGTAGAGTTTCAAACATGCGGCATTGTTTTACCTGATTACTTAAGCACCAAGAAACCTACTTTTTCGATGCAAACATCAAAGTTTCACTTATATTTTGAAACTTTCTTTATCTTATTGGCGCGGATCCGGGGTTCAAATGGTAATATGCAAATGATGAGTGTTATAGATGCTTTAAAATGTAGAATAGCAAATATGCGGTAGTGTTTTACCTGATTACTTAGTCACTAAGCAACCTGCTCAGTCAATAAGAAAATATGAATATTCTACTAATATTTGAGAAAAAATTCATCTTATTCACACAAATTCTACTCCCAAAGTCTAAACGTGCTTTTAAAACACTATTATTTAATGATGAGTGTTATATGCATTTCAAATGGTAGAGTTTCGAACACGCGGCAGTGTTTTACCTGATTAATTGAACATCAAGAAACCTACTTATTCGATGCAAACATCAAAGTTTCACTTATATTTTGAAACTTTCTTGATCTTATTGGCGTGGATTCAGGGTCCAAACGGTAATATGCTAATGATGAGTGTTATATATGCTTCAAAATGTGGAATAGCAAACATGCGACGGTGTTTTACCTGATTACTTGGCATTAAGCAACCTTCTCAGTCAATATGAAAATATGAATATTCTACTAATATTTGAAATAAAATTCGTCTTATTCGCACCAATTCTACTCCCGAAGTCGAAACGAGTTTTTAAAACACTATTATTTAAGTATGAATATTATATGCATTTGAAATGGTAGAGTTTCAAACATGCGGCAGTGTTTTACCTGATTACTTGAACACCGAGAAACCTACTTATTCGATGCAAACATCAAAGTTTCCCTTATATTTTGAAACTTTCTTGATCTTATTGGCGTGGATTCAGGGTCCAAACGGTAATGTGCAAATGATGAGTGTTATATATGCTTTGAAATGTAGAATAGCAAACATGCGGCAGTGTTTTACCTAATTACTTAGTCACTAAGCAACCTGCTCAGTCAATATTAAAATATGAATATTCTACTAATATTTGAAAACTTTTTCGTCTTATTCACACAAATTCTACTCCCAAAGTTGAAACGTGTTTTTAAAAACACTATTATTTAATAATGAGTATTATATGTATTTGAAATGGTAGAGTTTCAAACATGCGGCGGTGTTTTACCTGATTACTTGAGCACCAGGAAACCTACTTATTCTACACAAACATCAAAGTTTCACTTATATTTTGAAAATTTCTTGATCTTATTTGCGCGAATCCAGGGTCCAAACGGTAATATCCAAATGGTGAGTGATATAGATGCTTTAAAATGTAGAACAGCAAACATGCGGCAGTGTTTTTCCTGATTAGTTAGTCACTTAGCAACCTGCTCAATCAATATGAAAATATGAATATTCAACTAATATTGGTAAACTTTTTCGTCTTATTCACACAAATTCTACTCCCAAAGTCGAAACTTGTTTTTAAAGACACTATTATTTAATGATTAGTATTATACGTATTTGAAATGGTAGATTTTCAAACATGTGGCAGGGTTTTACCTGATTACTTGAGCACCAAGAAACCAACTTATTCTATGCAAACATCAAAGTTTCACTTATATTTTGAAATTTCTTGAAATTATTGGCGCGGATCCAGGGTCCAAATGGTAATATGCAAATGATGAGTGTTATAGATGCTTTAAAATAAAGAATAGCAAACATGCGGTAGTGTTTTACCTGATTACTTAGTCACTAAGCAACCTGTTCAGTCAATATGAGAATATGAATATTCTACTAATATTTAAAACTTTTTCGTCTTATTCACACAAATTCTACTCCCAAAGTCGAAACATGTTTTTAAAAACACTATTATTTAATGATGAGTATTATAAGTATTAGAAATGGTAGAGTTTCAAACATGCGGCGGTGTTTTACCTGATTACTTGAGCACCAAGAAACCTACTTATTCTATGCAAACATCAAAGTTTCATTTGTATTTTGAAAGTTTCTTGATCTTATTATCGCGGATCCAAGGTACAGACGGTAATATGGAAATGATGTGTGTTATAGATGCTTTAAAATAAAGAATAGCAAACATGCGGCAATGTTTTACCTGATTAGTTAGTCACTAAGCAACCTGCTCAGTCAATATGAAAATATGAATATTCTACTAATATTTGAAAAAATTTCGTTTTATTCACACAAATTCTACTCCCAAAGTCGAAACGTGTTTTTAAAAACACTATTATTTCATGATGAGTATTATATGTATTTGAAATGGTAGAGTTTCAAACATGCGGCAGTGTTTTACCTGATTACTTGAGCACCAAGAAATCAACTTATTCTATGCAAACATGAAAGTTTCACTTATATTTTGGAACTTTCTTGATCTTATTGGCACGGATCCAGGGTCGAAACGGTAATATGCAAATGATGAGTGTTATAGACGCTTCAAAATGTAGAATAGCAAATATGTAGCAGTGTTTTACCTGATTACTTAGTCACTAAGAAACCTACTCAGTCAATATGAAAATATGAATATACTACTAATATTTGAAAAAAAAAAATTTCTTATTCACACAAATTCTACTCCCAAATCCGAAACGTGTTTTAAAAACACTATTATTTAATGATGAGTATTATATGTATTTGAAATGGTAAATTTTCAAACATGTGGCAGTGTTTTACCTGATTACTTGAGCACCAAGAAACCTACTTATTCCATGCAAACATCAAAGTTTCACTTATATTTTGAAATTTCTTGATCTTCTTGGTGCGGATCTAGGGTCCAAACGGTAATATGCAAATGATGAGTGTTATAGATGCTTTAAAATGTAGAATAGCAAACATGCGGCAGTGTTTTACCTAATTACTTAGTCACTAAGCAACCTGCTCAGTCAATATGAAAATATGAATATTCTACTAATATTTGAAAACTTTTTCGTCTTATTCACACCAATTCTACTCAAAAGTCGAAATGTGTTTTTAAAAACACTATTATTTAATGATCAATATTATATGTATTTGAAATGGTAGAGTTTCAAACATGCGGCGCTGTTGATTACTTGAGCACCAAGAAACCTACTTGTTCTATGTAAATATCAAAGTTTCACTTATATTTTGAAACTTTCTTGATCTTATTTGCGCGAATCTAAGGTCCAAACGGTAATATGCAAATGATGAGTGTTATAGATGCTTTAAAATGTAGAATAGCAAACATGCAGCAGTGTTTTACCTGATTAGTTTGTCACTAGGCAACCTGCTCAATCAATATGAAAATATGAATATTCTACTAATATTTGAAAAAATTTCGTCTTATTCACACAAATTCAACTCCCAAACTCGAAATGTGTTTTTTAAAACACTATTATTTAATGATGAGCATTATATGTATTTGAAACGGTAGATTTTCAAACATGTGGCAGTGTTTTACCTGATTACTTGAGCACCAAGAAACCTACTTATTCTATGCAAACATCAAAATTTCACTTATATTTTGAAATTTCTTGATCTTATTGGCGCAGATCCGGGGTCCAAATGGTAATATGCAAATGATGAGTGTTATAGATGCTTTAAAATGTAGAATAGAAGACATGCGGCAGTGTTTTACCTGATTACTTAGTCACTAAGCAACCTTCTTAGTCAATATGAAAATATGAATATTCTACTAATATTTGAAAAAAAATTCGTCTTATTCATACAAATTCTACTCCCAAAGTCGAAACGTGTTTTTAAAAACACTATTATTTAATGATGAGTATTATATGTATTTGAAATGGTAGAGTTTCAAACATGCGGCAGTGTTTTACCTGATTACTTGAGCACAAAGAAATCTACTTATTCTATGCAAACATCAAAGTTTCACTTATATTTTGAAACTTTCTTGATCTTATTGGCGCGGATCTAGGGTCCAAATGGTAATATGCAAATGACGAGTGTTATAGATGCTTTAAAATGTAGAATAGCAAATATGCAGCAGTGTTTTACCTGATTACTTAGTCACTAAGCAACCTTCTCAGTCAATATGAAAATATGACTATTCTACTAATATTTGAAAAAAATTCGTCTTATTCACACAATACTACTCCCGAAGTCGAAACGTGTTTTTAAAACTGTAACACCCCACGTCCATTAATGTCACTCACGAAGGGAATGCGTTAACTTCCATGGAGGTTATAAGTGAATATAGAACAGAAAAATTACAACAAGATAGATAATAAATAGTACTTAGAAATCTAAAACTTCATTTTATTGCAGCGGAAATTAAACATGTTTGTTACATCATAAAACCATAGATCATAACCATGTACAATATCCATCTTCATAAAAACAAAATACATAATCCCATTACATAAATAGACGTTAAGAAGATAACAAGATGGACTTCACTTCAACGGTCCAAGCTTTCCAAAGAGCGATGAAGCAATTCAATCAAACTGCACTAGAGCTGGGCCCAACCTGAGGACCTGGAGGGGGGAAAAGGATAGAAATAGAGGGGGTCAGACATAAAGTCTGACGAGTATGATAATTCTAACAATACTATTGTCAAAATAACTAGACTAAGGCATAAGCTGGAAGACAAGTAAATGTCTATGAACTCTTAGGAAGATAAAGATAGCGTTTAAGATAACGTTAAAGACAACGGTAAAGGCACACCTAATTACTAACGAATGATTAGTACACTGCACCACACATTACTACACTGCACCACACCAATCACCCTATTGTTTGATCACACTTGCTTCACACAGAAACTTTATAAATAGCCTTACGTACTCCTAGCTGACTACATAGGTGTCGTCTGCCCCTATCTCCACTAGGTGTACCCCACTACCCACTTTCAATCGGCTCCCTACTCGTAGATACCCGTGTTGGCCCCATAGTGGGGTGTATCACTCCCCTAAAGTGGCAACCCGACACAACTTGAGAATGCACGGCTTATACCTACATGATGCAACAACGTCTTACCTACCAGCCCGGGTCCACACACGCATACGAAACCCGTTGGACTTGCGTTGCCACCGCTCCCCGTTTTGGCCTCTTATAGTCAAATCTAGCATGCATGTCCCGTCCTCGACTTGGATCGAGCCCACAAAGATACGTTTGGGATACTGGTTGAAATGGGCCCCACAAGCTACCCACCTAAGCTTGCCACTAGTATATCCCACTTAACCCTCTTAGTCATGTTCATTTACATGTGTGTTTGGTTAAGTCTTACTAATCGTATTTCACATGCCACTAAGGGCACCCCCTAGATTCCTCATGCCACCCAAGGCACCTACTTAACCCCCATGTCCCACCTTACATGTTTATCTGGTTAAGTATTTCTTAATTCATTCAGGCCATAACCTCATAAAGATCTCTCACATTAGACTGGCATTTATGGCAGCTGGATTTGCCGGGCGGGTCCGGGCAGTCTTACACCATAAAAGAGTCTAACCTCGTGTCTTTACAACTGTTATGCTTTAGTTTAGGCGTAGGACCTCTCACATTGGGCTGACATTTGTGACCACTGGATTTGTCGGCCGGGTCCGGGCAGGTTTACATCACAAACGAGTCCAACCTCGTGTCCTAAACATTGATTAACACTTAAAATCTTTTACCCCAGTTTTAATAATTCCCTATTCAAATTATTAATTAAGTCAACTTTTAATGATGTCCATAATTGACTCAATTATGGCCATCTACTTATGGCATGCAAAATCATATCAATTGCACCCCAACTTTTTAATATTAAATCCTTAATATTACCCCTACCCCACGTTTATACGTTCGCTTATTCAACGCATAATATAGGCTAGACTTGAATAGTCTATAACATAGCACAAAGATAAATTATCACAACATATAGACAATTAGAATAAATCTAATCATAATAGGGGTGAAACTTGCATAAACTACACATGTTAAGGATCAAAAGGTGTCAACTTGTTAAATGTCTCAATTTATATGATATGATCATAGCCCAAATCTATACATAAACTTGCATATGGGGTTTTTAGGCAACATAATGATGGTGTGAACTAGCATAGGATATCACATATGTCATAGCATAATTCTAGATGTCATAATAGATGTCTTGGTATATGTTCATAACTTTTCTAATCAATCTAACTTGCATATGTGACTTGTCATATAGATCAACATAACCCAAACATGATGATTTAATTAATATGAACTAACTAGCATGGATGGTAACATCATGGCCTTTTTAACATGTATGATTCATCACAACTTAGCATAGAAACTTTCAACATACATAACATCATCATAGCATGATTTACAACATATAAGATATCATCATCACATAACATTGGACTTACAATATACATGATAGCAAAAGGGGTTTACAACAACATATATGATAATTCACATCATCTACTCATAATCAATTCATAACTCAACCTAATTAAAATGATAATAATCTTGTTAAGATCATCATACTCACAATTTAGAAAAGAAAAGAGAGAGTTTTGCTTTTCTTTATGGTTGAGAGAATTAGAATTGAATTTGCTTTTCTTCTTTCTTAGTTGGCGGCGGCTCCATTGATTTCCATGGCAATGGTATGACGGTAGCTATTCTATTTTAATTAGGTTTAGGGTTAGCATTAGGATGTATTTATAGGTGTAGGAAGTTATTTAGGACCATTAGATTAACCCTGAACCATGAGAACCAATCAAATGCAAAATCTGCATTTGAGCGAATCGGCCCACGGGTTGACAGCCAAACACCCTGGATTAACCCCTAGTCGACCCAGCAAGGCTCGGGTCGACCTCAAAAATGGGCCGGTTCGGTTATTCCCCCTCCCAATTCGCTGTTTTGAACTTTTTCGCATATTTATTTATTTAATTTTTAATTTATATATATATATATCAATATATATATATATTTCTCTGCGCAACCCATTTCACTTAATTCTTTTCTAAAAACTAAGTATACTTTAATTTGTGAAATTTAATGTTATAAAATTACGGGGTGTTACATTCTCCCCTCCTTAAAGGATTTCGTCCCCGAAATCTCCAAGTCAAGAAGAATGTATATCCTACCATCTAATCGTCCATCTACTCAACCATCAAACACCAGCATCCATTGTCCTTAAAAGACTTCTAATGCTTTAATGTTTATATGCACAGTGTGTGTATATGTCCATATCTAATGCAAAATTAGGCGGTCTACTGATTCATCGACCTCCTTAGTGCAATTCATGATAGCGCCATGCGTCCAATATGTATGCAAAAGATACCTAATGATACATATTAATTCTATATGCGTACACAACCATCCACCCGAATGCAGCAACTATATGATAATACAACCATTATACATCCATTTTACCAAATACATCCATATACATGTAATATGCAATATGAAGTGACTGAGCCGATCTGGTGCCTAATAATGTATGTATATGCATCCACGAGCAACCACTAGCAAACACTTGCATCCACTTTGTATCCACCATACATAACATGTCTCAAACACATGTTTCAACCATAGGATTATCCTAACTAAAGGTCAAAGATACTAGCGAGAGGATATACTAAAGATAAGATAAGTACAAGCTAAGCGATAAAGGAGAAATTAAAGGACATACCCTCAAAAAGAAAAGGGTATCGTGAACGCATCTTCTCTTCCGTCTCCCAAGTAGCGTTGCTCTCATCATCTCCCCATTGCACTTTGACTAGTCTGACCTCTCGATTCCTCAACCTCTTGATCTTCGACCCAAGAATGCGCATAGGAGCACGTCGAATTGTCGCATCACGCTCTATCTCCACCTCTCTAAGAAAGCTCGGCTCTACCACTTCCGCGGTCTCGTGCAAGTACTTCCTCAAATGTGATACATGGAATACGTCATGTACACAACTAAGTCTCTCGGGCAACTCCACTTTATACGCCATCCGTCCAATCCTCTCCTTAATAGGAAACGGCCCTACAAACCTCGGTGCTAACTTCCCAACGGACCCAAAGCGAACAACGTTCCGTAATGGAGATACTTTGACAAAGACCATGTCCCCAACTTCAAACTCGAGATTTATCCTCCTCTTATCCGCATAAGATTTCTGCCTATCCTGTGCTGCTTTCATCGTCCTTCGAATCAAGTCGATCTTCTCCGAAGTCTCCCTAATCATATCGGGCCCAAGTAAGATCTTATCCGTAGATTCCAACCAACATGTAGGTGAACGACAAGGTCGTCCATATAGAGCTTTGAATGGTGCCATACCAATGCTGGACTAAAAGCTATTATTATATGTGAACTCCACCAATGGAAGATGCTCTTCCCACGTACACCCAAAGTCTAGGATACATAGCCTCAACAGATCCTGTAGAATGCGATTCACCCTCTCGGTCTGGCCGTCCGTCTGAGGATGATATGCGGTGCTCAAACATAACTGAGTCCCTACCGCCTCTTGTAAGCTTCTCCAAAATTCGCTAGTGAAAATAGGATCGCGGTCGCTCACTATGCTAGAAGGAACACCGTGCAAACGAACTATTTCTCGAACATAAACGGAGGCTAACCATGGAGCAGTCCTCTTACTCTTTACGGGAATGAAATGGGCGCTTTTAGTAAGTCTATCTACTATAACCCAAATTCCCGTATTACCCTTCCTTGATCGCGGTAACCCATCCACAAAATCCATCGAGACACTTTCCCACTTCAATAGTGGAACCTCCAATGGGTGAAGCAACCCACCGGGTTTCTTTTGCTCCGCTTCTACTTGTTGGCACACCAAGCATCTAGCGACATACTCGGCCACATCTTTCTTCATGCCGGCCCAAAAGTAAACTCTCTTCATGTCTTTGTACATCTTGTCCCCGCCGGGATGAATGGTCATCTTCGAACGATGTGCTTGGTCAAGAATAGTCTTCCTTAGGTCATCGTCTTTTGGTACACAAAGTTTACCGTCCCTACGTAACCAACCCTTATCGTATAGGGTATACCTACGGAGATGGCTTGATGACTCCCCTCCTATGAGTTTTTCTACTAACTCAACCAACTGCGGGTCGTCTCGCTGTGCCTCGCCAATCCGTACCAAAAGCGTAGTTCTGACCTCCAAGGACGCTAGCAAACCGAGTACGAAGTCAACGGAAGGTCTAAAGTCAAACATCGAAATGAATTCTAAACTTCGCCGCTCAACAAACAAAGGACATAAGGATAATCTTTTTCTACTTAAGGCGTCTGCCACCACGTTACCCTTGCCAGGGTTATAGGCTATTTCGAATTCGTAGGACGCTAAGAGCTCCATCCATCTTTGCTGCCTTAAGTTCAAGTCCTTTTGAGAGAATAGGTATTTTAAAGACTTGTGGTCAGTGAATATTCGAATTTCTCGCCAAGAAGATAATGACGCCAAGACTTAAGCGTGAAAACAATAGCGGCCAATTATAGGTCATGTGTAGGATAATTTTTCTCATGCGCTCTCAACTGCCTTCCACCATAGGCTATTACCCTACCCTCTTGCATTAAGACTGCGCCTAGTCCTGTCCCACAAGCATCAGTATAAACGGTAAACGACTTACTCCCGTCTAGCAATACTAAGACTGGGGCTGACGTCAAAGCTCTCTTCAAACGTTGGAACGCATCATCACAATCTACGTCCCATGTGAAAACTAGGTTCTTCTTCGTCAAGCGTGTCAATGGAGCTGATATCTTTGCGAAGTCTTTGATAAACTTCCTATAGTAGCCAGCCAACCCCAAGAAACTTCTCACTTCGGTAGCATTTTTAGGGATCTTCCAGTCTTGGATGGCCACCACCTTCGCGGGATCCACGACTATCCCTTCTTTGGAAACCACGTGCCCCAAGAATCGTACTTCCTTCCTCCAGAAGTGACACTTAGAAAATTTAGCCTTAAGGCTATGCGCTCGTAGGGTCTCCAACACTTCCCTAAGATGTAGGGCATGCTCTTCTTCATCCTTAGAAAAGATCAAGATGTCAACTACAAAGACTACCACGAATTTGTTAAGGTACTCCCTAAACACCCTACTCATCAAATCAACAAAATATGCTGGGGCGTTTTTCAAACCGAAGGGCATCACTAGCCATTCATAGAAACCGTCCGGAGTCCTAAAGGCAGTCTTGTCTATGTTATCCTCAGCCAATCTCAACTGATGGATCCCAGTGGCTAAGTCCAACTGCGAAAACACTGAGGCGCCAACTAACTGATCGAAGAGATCGTCAATCCTCGGCAGGGGGTGTCTGTGCTTCTTAGTAAGTTTATTAAGTTCTCTATAGTCAACACAAAGTCTAAGGGACCCATCTGCTTTCGTGGCAAATACTACTGGAGCACCCCACTCCGATATACTTCGACTTATGAACCCCTTCTCAAGCAACTCCTTCACTTGCTTATCGAGTTCCCTCCTTTCACGTGGAGCCATGTGGCGTACTAGCAAAGATACTGGTTTCGCATTATCCACAAGATATATTCGAAAATCTATCTCCCGCTTCGGAGGCAAGCCCTTCACCTCCTCAAACACATCCGAATATTCTCGGACCACTCTAACAGATCGTAGATTTTCCTTAGACGCGTCAAGCGACTCTAGATAACTTAGCATAACCGAATTTATGGGATTACAAAAGATTTCGAGAGTGTTGCCAAGGCGAGTCACGAGCCTAACTACACTCCTTTCACAATCAAGAACGGCCCCATTTCTGGATAACTAATCCATTCCTAAAATTAGCCCATAGCCCGTGAAGCCCAACACATAAGCATCACATCTAAATTCAACGCTAAGTATGGAAATTTTCAAATCCAAACACATCATGGACAAATAAGCTGAGCCCCCTATTGGATTCGAAACAACTAAGGGATCCTCTACTAAACTGGTGTTTAAGTGCAGTGATTCAACTAATGATGTAGAGATAAACGAATGTGATGCGCCCGAATCGAAAAAGGTACAGATAGGATGATCAAACAGAAAAACTAAGCTTTCAACAGAAATGTTTCTACCTCGTCTTTGCAGCGGTGGGACCGCGAGAGCCTGAACTTGTCCCTTAGCCTGGCCTGGTGCCATAAGAACCTGCACCTGTCCTCCCGAGGTAGCTCCTGCCCTCTGCCCCTTCTTTGGGCAGTCCTTCACTAAATGTCCCGCATCGCCACAATGAAAACAACCAGTCTTCTTTTTCTTTCGGCAGTCCTTGCTGAGATGGCCTGGGGTCCCACAGTTAAAACATTTCTTCTTTCCCTTTCCATTATTGCCTTTACCACCCTTCTTGTTTTGCTGTTGGGGTTTCTTCTGATCCCCTTTCTTCTCGGGTGCCTTATCAGCTTTAGCGCTTTTCTCCTCATGCATGAGCGCCATTTCTACTAACTTCTCAAAGGTGGCCCCCATCGGGATGTGGGTCATGGCCAACCCTTGCAATGGTTCATTCAAGCCATTCATGAACCTTAGAGCCTGCTTCTCCGGCGTGTTTACTAACTCCAAGCCAAACCTCGCTCTGATACCACGTGTAACACCCCACGTCCATTAATGTCACTCACGAAGGGAATGCATTAACTTCCATGGAGGTTATAAGTGAATATAGAACAGAAAAATTACAACAAGACAGATAATAAATAATACTTGGAAATCTAAAACTTCATTTTATTGCAGCGGAAATTAACCAAGTTTGTTACATCATAAAACCATAGATCATAACCAAGTACAATATCCATCTTCATAAAAACAAAATACATAATCCCATTACATAAATAGCCATTAAAAAGATAACAAGCTGGACTTTACTTCAACGGTCCAAGCTTTCCAAAGAGAGATGAAGCAATTCAATCAAACTCCACTAGAGCTGGGCCCAACCTGAGGACCTGGAGGGGGAAAAAGGATAGAAATAGAGGGGGTCAGACATAAAGTCTGGCGAGTATGATAATTCTAACAATGCTATTATCAAAATAACTAGACTAAGGCATAAGCTGGAAGACAAGTAAATGTCTATGAACTCTTAGGAAGATAAAGATAGCGTTTAAGATAACGTTAAAGATAACGGTAAAGGCACACCTAATTACCAACGAATGATTACTAAACTGCAACGCACATTACTACACTGCACCACACCAGTCACCCTATTGTTTGATCCCACTTGCTTCACACAGAAACTTTATAAATAGCCTTACGTACCCCTAGCTGACTACATAGGTGTTGTCTGCCCCTATCTCCACTAGGTGTACCCCACTACCATTTCGATCGGCTCCCTACTCGTAGATACCCGTGCTGGCCCCACAGTGGGGTGTATCACTCCCCTAAAGTGGCAACCCGATACAACTTGAGAATGCACGGCTTATACCTACACGATGCAACAACGTCTTACCTACCAGCCCGGGTCCACACACGCATACGAAACCCGTTGGACTTGCGTTGCCACCGCTCCCCGTTTTGGCATCTTATAGCCAAATCCAGCATGCGTGTCCCTTCCTCGTCTTGGGTCGATCCCATAAAGATACGTTTGGGATACTTGTTGAAATGGGCCCCCACAAGCTACCCACCTAAGCTTGTCACTAGTATATCCCAGTTAACCCTCTTAGTCATGTTCATTTACATGTGTGTTTGGTTAAGTCTTACTAATCGTATTTCACATGCCACTAAGGGCACCCCCTAGATTCCTCATGCCACCCAAGGCACCTACTTATCCCCTATGTCCCACCTTACATGTTTATCTGGTTAAGTATTTCTTAATTCATTCAGGACATAACCTCATAAAGACCTCTCACATTAGACTGGCATTTATGGCAGCTGGATTTGCCGGGCGGGTCCGGGCAGTCTTAAAAGAGTCTAACCTCGTGTCTTTACAACTGTTATGCTTTAGTTTAGGCCTAGGACCTCTCACATTGGGCTGACATTTGTGACAATTGGATTTGTCGGGCGGGTCCGGGCAGGTTTACGTCACAAACATGTCCAGCCTCGTGTCCTAAGCATTGATTAACACTTAAAATCTTTTACCCCAGTTTTAATAAATTCCCTATTCAAATTATTAATTAAGTCAACTTTTAATGATGTCCATAATTGACTCAATTATGGCCATCCACTTATGGCATGCAAAATCATATCAATTGCACCCCAACTTTTTAATATTAAATCCTTAATATTACCCATACCCCACGTTTATACATTCGCTTATTCAACGCATAATATAGCCTAGACTTGAATAGTCTAACACAAAGCACAAAGATAAATTATCACAACATATAGACAATTAAAATAAATCTAATCATAATAGGGGTGAAACTTGCATAAACTACACATGTTAAGGATCAAAAGGTGTCAACTTGTTAAATGTCTCAATTTATATGATATGATCATAGCCCAAATCTATACATAAACTTGCATATGGAGTTTTTAGGCAACATAATGATGGTGTGAACTAGCATAGGATATCACATATGTCATAGCATAATTCTAGATGTCATAATAGATGTCTTGGTATATGTTCATAACTTTTCTAATCAATCTAACTTGCATATGTGACTTGTCATATAGATCAACGTAACCCAAACATGATGATTTAATTAATATGAACTAACTAGCATGGATGGTAACATCATGGCCTTTTTAACATGTATGATTCATCACAACTTAGCATAGAAACTTTCAATATACATAACATCATCATAGCATGATTTACAACATATAAGATATCATCATCACATAACATTGGATTTACAATATATATGATAGCAAAAGGGGTTTACAACAACATATATGATAATTCACATCATCTACTCATAATCCATTCATAACTCAACCTAATTGAAATGATAATAATCTTGTTAAGATCATCATACTCACAATTTAGAGAAGAAAAGAGAGAGTTTTGCTTTGCTTTAGGGTTGAGAGAATTAGAATTGAATTTGCTTTTCTTCTTTCTTAGTTGGCGGCGGCTCCATTGATTTCCATGGCGATGGTATGACGGTAACTATTCTATTTTAATTAGGTTTAGGTTAGCATTAGGATGTATTTATAGGTGTAGGAAGTTATTTAGGACCATTAGATTAACCCTGAACCATGAGAACCAATCAAATGCAAAATCTGCATTTGAGCGAAGCGGCCAACGGGTTGACAGCCAAACACCCTGGATTAACCCCTAGTTGACCCAACAGGGCTTTGGTTGACCTCAAAAATGGGCCGGTTCGGTTATTCCCCCTCCCAATTCCCTGTTTTGAACTTTTTCGCATATTTATTTATTTAATTATATATATATCTTTCTCTGCGCAACCCATTTCACTTAATTCTTTCCTAAAAATTAAGTATACTTTAACTTGTGAATTTTAATGTTATAAAATTACGGGGGGTTACAAAAACATAATTATTTAATGATGACTATTATATGCATTTGAAATGGTAGAGTTTCAAACATGCGGCAGTGTTTTACCTGATTACTTAAACACCAAGAAACCTACTTATTCGATGCAAAAATCAATGTTTCACTTATATTTTGAAACATTCTTGATCTTATTGGCGCGGATTCGGGGTCCAAACGGTAATATGCAAATGATGAGTGTTATATATGCTTTAAAATGTAGAATAGCAAACATGCGACAGTGTTTTACCTGATTACTTAGTCACTAAGCAACCTGTTCAGTCAATATGAAAATATAAATATTCAACTAATATTTGAAAACTTTTTCGTCTTATTCGCACAAATTCTACTCCCAAAGTCGAAACGTGTTTTTAAAAAAACTATTATTAAATGATGAGTATTATATATTTGAAATGGTAGAGTTTCAAAAATGCGACGGTGTTTTACCTGATTACTTGACCACCAAGAAACCTACTTATTCTATGCAAACATCAAAGTTTCACTTATATTTTCAAACTTTCTTGATCTTATTGGTGCGAATCCAGGGTCCAAACGGTAATATGCAAATGATGAGTGTTATAGATGAACATGCAGTAGTGTTTTACCTGATTAGTTAGTCACTAAGCAACCTGCTCAGTTAGTATGAAAATATGAATATTCTACTAATATTTGAAATTTTTTTCGTCTTATTCACACAAATTCTACTCCCAAAGTCGAAACGTGTTTTTAAAAACTATTATTTAATGATGAGTATTATATGTATTTGAAATGGTAGATTTTCATTGTAACTACTCGGAAAATCTGAACCAGTTTAAAAAATTTAAATTGGCTAAAATAGTGGATTTTAAATATTTAAAATAAATATTTTAAATAATATCGACAAAAAGTATGTTTGAATTGAAGTTTGAAAATAAATATAATTAATTCTAATTATAAACATGGCCTGAAATGCCGCGGTAGTTTCAAAATTTGAATTCAAACTTCGGCTGACTGTACCGGGTGCAAAACAAAACGGAATTTAGTGAAACCAAAAATATTTAAATCTGGTAGTGAATATCTTTCTAACGAATCTGAAAAATTGAAGTTTCATAGCGGGAATCAAAAGTTATGGCCAAATGAATTTTCAGAAAGGTCGCTATAGAGATTATATAGCCCTTGAAAATGACCATTTTGCAAACCACCTCGGAATTCGACGAAACCACTTTGTTGGATCCTGGATGTTAAACTATTGCAAAGTTTCAAATTTCATAATTTTTGAAGCTAGTATGTGAGCGTGGCAAAGGAAAACGTGTTTTGGTCAATTACAGTATAATTGGATCGACCAGAAATGGGCCATTTTTCAAACATTCTCAGGATTCGACGAAACTAGTTTTGTTGGGACCGTATCGTCAAAACATAGCTAGATTTATTTTTATGGAATTTTTCGAATCAGTTTATGGCCCAGGCAATTAGAAATGTACGTTCAAATTAAATATTGAATGTTTTATATTTTAATTTGAAGGAAAACTGACTGAAACAGTCGAATGGGCCTTCGAAACATATCCCATTGTGTTCGGAATAGGGGTAATTAGCTAGGGACGACAGTCGTTGGGTTTGGATTGGAGTTCGTATGAGATAAGGGGTATTTTTGGATTTTTAAAAAATTATAAATATAAAAAAATCTGATTGGGCCATCTTTTCTCTCTCTCTCTCTTTTCTCTCTCCTCGTAACCCGATCGAAGGTGGAAAACCACTCTTCCTTTCCCGTCCATTTTATGATCAATCCACGCTAAATTAGCCCATCCTCCAGTTGAAGATTTTGAAGAGCTCGAGAAGATCTTCAAGTCCATATATAGTTTGGATTTTTTCATTGTGTGGTTTGGGAGAATCGACGCTTGGAAGTTTCGGGTTTCAAACCACCGCCCCGCCTGATTCTGACCACCGAGTTCACTGCCGTCAGAGGTGCAGGCACGCCTCTCCTAGCCCTTCAAGGTGGCGCAGGCCGATCATCATATAGTTGCACGGGTTGAACGAAAAACGATGACCTAGTTTTGAAGCTTCAAGGAGGTATACGGCTGAAACTATTTTAAACTATTTAATAGCAGTTTAAAGCGCTACGGTTTGTGATTTCATTGTAAAAAATCATATCTTTTTCGTTTCTTGACGAAATTCAGTGAAACAAGAGACAGTGGACTCGTGATGACGTCTTCTACATTCTAGAAGAGACTACATATTTTTCTAAGCCTTCTGCTATTTTTGGTGGAGTGGAACCCAATGTGAGATTTCTAATTTATAAACGATATGGAAAAGGATGATGTATAAATTATATAGTCGATATATGAGTTATATAAGCATTGTACACCACATGTATAAGCGTTGTACAAGTTGTATGTTCGATGTATAAGTTGTTTATGCGTTGTAAAAATTATATTTCTGTTGAATGGAAGTGAAATTTACTTATATATATATACGCCCCTCGTCCACAAACCATGGACGATATTTATTGGCTGTGATTGGTGTAAAAATTGGTTGATAGTGAATGGTTGAGGTGAATTGTTTGTGGCTTGAAATTGATTGATTGTGGTTGAAAAATACCCTTTTGTGGTTGAGAATTATTTGGTTGAATCCACATAGGATTAGTTTTGTGGAAAAGAAAATTATACATGCCGCCTGCGTGCGAACTAGATGCATGAAATCCCCATTGTCAAAAGCTGCGAGGCTTTAAGGTAGAGCGAGGAGCCATACTAGGGACGACCCCGGTTTTAACTACCCTGCCGTTATGCTGCTGAAATTTTGAATAATATTCATGTGTTTGAATCATTTTCATGTGTTGAAATTATATATGTGTTGAATAGGAATTCATGTGTTGAACGACATTCGTGTTTTGAAATAAATTCTTTTATAATAAAAATCATATTTTTATCATCTGTTTGAACTATATAAAATAATCGTGTTTTGAAATAAATTCTTTTATAATAAAAATCACATTTTTATCACCTGTTTGAACTGTATAAAATAATTGGGTTTTGAAATAAATTCTTTTATAATAAAAATCACATTTTTATAACATACATGAATTGTTACGAATAGTGATGTGTTGAAATAAATACCTATGAGATAAAAATATCATTTTTATCGAATGTATGAAATGAATATGGTTTTGAAATCGAAGAATCGATTATGATTATAGAAATATATATAATTATAATTAAAATATATTGAACAACGAAGCTACAGTTCGTATTTTAAAACCGTGATTTCAAACGATTATTGCGGGAGATCTGACCATGGGATCTTCCTGAAACTGCAACCGTTGGGTTCGCATAGGAAATATCTTTCCAATGGCACCAATTTTGTGAAGATCCAACGGTTGGATTGTCTGGAATGTTTAATTCAAATATGAAGAAAAACAGCGCCAGAATCGTTTATAATTATATATACATATATGTATAATTATAATTAAAATAAATTGAATAACGAGGCTGCGGTTTGAAACTTGAAATCGAAACTTCAAACGATTGTACTGGGAGATCCGACCGTCGGATTTTCCCGAAACTAGAACCGTTAGATTCGTTTTGAAAAGATCTTTCTAATGATATAAATTTTGTGAAGATCCAACGGTTAAATTTTCAGATGTATGTAAATCAAATCTGAAGAAAAACAGCGCCACGGCCGCCGTATGGCCTGAAGCGTTCTTTAAATAAAATAGGGTATTTTAATTTAAATAAAAATAGTGGAAAATCGTTTTAAAATATTATAAACGATATGGAACGACAATGAACTGATTTGAATTCTAAATAAACGTGAATTAATTGAAAAGGCCGAGTTAAATCTCATTTCGAATAATTGGTCGATGATAAGAAGTCAATGATGAAGACGGTGGTCGAAGACCGGAGAGATTCACGTCGTTTGGATGATTACTGATATCTTGATTGGGAGGCATCCCAAGATGATAGAAAATGCAGTGATTGTTCAGACGTGCTTGGAGATCGACCGATTATGCGAGGTACTAGGTGCCTCCGGTTTCGTTCAGACCCAGAACAGACTTGTAAATGGAAGTGTGTCTGACGTTGTAGATTGACAACGTGGCATGCAGAGATGCAGTGATCAACGCTTTGGTTGAAAAGCAGAGTCTTGTGGTAGATGATCAAAGCACCTCCTGTGTGGCGTAACTTTGTGTATAACGTGAATTCGCGAAGCTCACACCCCGGTATGAACCAGAAACAGGAAGAGGACTTCAGGTTGGACACGCGTTTCTTTCTAGCTGAGAGGTGGTGTCAGTGCTTAAACTGGCTGACATTTATATTATTTTCACCTGTGTGGTTGTTGTTGTTGCGAGGTGCCTCAGATTTTAAGTCAGTGGGCTCACTTACGCCCCAAAGGGCAGGGAAACGCAGTGTTCAGGTATAATAATCCACATCGGTGGACCGGCCCTGATGATCCATGGCTTGTCTGCGCGCTTGCCTGAGGCTCGGGCTAGAGAGTCTCGAATTCGGTAAGGACTATCTTTAGCCTTGGTTCATGACAGAAATCCAATTTCCAAATATGTGACTGTGCGGTTTTGATTGTATACATATATGGCGACATAGTGGTATGGGGCATTAATGCCGTCTATGATTGATACTTATGATTTGAAATTGTTTTTGGAAACATATAAACACTAGTAATAATACCAAATGCTTTTGTTTTATTCGTATCAAGCATATTTGGCCATTATAAGGTAAAAGCTCAATCCTCTGGTTTGCGTTGCATTGTGTGATGGAAACCGAGTCTTATAATGGCTTCATTTTATAAAAAGCATTGCGATGTTTTAAAAGATTTACTTGTTTTAAAGCAATGGCAATCCAATGGAGAAAACTCGTTCCACGAAAGTGGCGTAGTCCTGGGATTAGCCATATTATAAATGTGTTAAATAGATTTCTCATACCAGTCCCATGACTGACTCGTAGTTTGTTTCACTTGCAAACTAGGGTGCCCCTTTTTCTTCACGGGCAGCCTTGTATTCAGGTTTTGGGAAGGCTCTTTCTGGATAGCTAGAGCTGAAGATGGATTCTATCATTTATCTATTTTTATGCTGTTCAGCTCCTGTTGTACATATTATGTTTGTTTTCCGCTGTTGACAATTATGTATAGCTGAACTGTATTTGTACTAAGTATGATCTTGTATACTGTGTAACTACGATCATTATGTTTATCCAGTGTATTATTTGTTCATTATCTCGTGTATTTATTTAATTATGTTCTGTTATTTCTATTTATGTGTTATATTCCAAAGATTACCCTTAATACCGTAGTACGGGGTTTTGCGGTCGTCACATTCAAACATGTGGTAGTGTTTTACCTGATTACTTGAGCACTAAGAAACCTACTTATTATATGCAAACATCAAAGTTTCACTTATATTTTGAAATTTCTTGATCTTATTGGTGTGGATCCAGGGTCCAAGCGGTAATATGCAAATGATGAGTGTTATAGCTGCTTTAAAATGTAGAATAGCAAACATGCGACAGTGTTTTACCTGATTACCTAGTCACTAAGCAACCTGCTCAGTCAATATGAAAATATGAATATTCTACTAATATTTGAAAACTTTTTCGTCTTATTCACACATATTTTACTCCTAAAGTCGAACGTGTTTTTAAAAACACTATTATTTAATGATGAGTATTATATGTATTTGAAATGGTAGAGTATCAAACATGCGGCATTGTTTTACCTGATTACTTGGGCACCGAGAAACCTACTTATTCGATGCAAACATCAAAGTTTCACTTATATTTTGAAACTTTCTTAATTTTATTGGCGCGGATCCAGGGTGCAAATGGTAATATGCAAATGATGAGTGTTATAGATGCTTTAAAATGTAGACTAGCAAATATGCGGTATTGTTTTACCTGATTACTTAGTCACTAAGCAACCAGCTCAGTCAATATGAAAATATGAATATTCTTCTAATATTTGAGAAAAAAATTCGTCTTATTCACGCAAATTCTACTCCCAAAGTCGAAACGTGTTTTTAAAACACTATTATTTAATGATGAGTATTATATGCATTTGAAATGGTAGAGTTTCAAACACGCGGCAGTGTTTTACCTGATTACTTGAACATCAAGAAACCTACTTATTCGATGCAAACATCAATGTTTCACTTATATTTTGAAACTTTCTTGATCTTATTGGCGCGGATTCAGGGTCCAAACGGTAATATGTAAATGATGAGTGTTATATATGCTTTAAAATGTAGAATAGCAAACATGCGGCAGTGTTTTACCTGATTACTTAGTCACTAAGCAACCTTCTCGGTCAATATGAAAATATGAATATTCTACTAATATTTGAAATAAAATTCGTCTTATTCACACAAATTCTACTCCCGAAGTCGAAACGTGTTTTTAAAACACTATTATTTAATGATGAGTATTATATGCATTTGAAATGGTAGAGTTTCAAACATGCAGCAGTGTTTTACCTGATTACTTGAACACCGAGAAACCTACTTATTCGATGCAAACATCAAAGTTTCACTTATATTTTGAAACTTTCTTGATCTTATTGGCGCGGATTCAGGATCCAAAGGGTAATATGCAAATGCTGAGTGTTATATATGCTTTAAAATGTAGAATAGCAAACATGCGGCAGTGTTTTACCTGATTAGTTAGTCACTAAGCAACCTGCTCAGTCAATATGAAAATATGAATATTCTACTAATTTTTGAAAACTTTTTTGTCTTATTCACACAAATTATACTCCCAAAGTTGAAACGTGTTTTTAAAAAAACTATTATTTAATGATGAGTATTATATGTATTTAAAATGGTAGAGTTTCAAACATGCGGCGGTTTTTTACCTGATTACTTGAGCACTAAGAAACCTACTTATTCTACACAAACATCAAAGTTTCACTTATATTTTGAAACTTTCTTGATCTTATTGGAGCAAATCCAGGGTCCGAACGGTAATATGCAAATGATGAGTGTTATAGATGCTTTAAAATGTAGAATAGCAAACATGCGGCAGAGTTTTACATGATTAGTTAGTCAATAAGCAACCTGCTCAATCAATTAGAAAATATGAATATTCCACTAATATTTGAAAACTTTTTAATCTTATTCACACAAGTTCTACTCCCAAAGTCGAAACGTGTTTTAAAAACACTATTATTTAATGATGAGTATTATATGTATTTGAAATGGTATATTTTCAAACATGTGGCAGTGTTCTACCTAATTACTTGAGCACAAAGAAACCTACTTATTCTATGCAAACATCAAAGTTTCATTTATATTTTGAAATTTCGTGATCTTATTGGCGCGGTTCCAAGGTCCAAATGTTAATATGCAAATGATGAGTGTTATAGATGCTTTAAAATGTAGAATAGCAAACATGCGGCAGTGTTTTACCTGATTACTTAGTCACTAAGCAACCTGCTCAGTCAATATGAAAATATGAATATTCTACTAATATTCGAAATCTTTTTCGTCTTATTCGCACAAATTCTACTCCCAAAGTCGAAACGTATTTTTAAAAACACTAATATTTAATAATGAGTATTATATGTATTTGAAATGGTAGAGTTTCAAACATGCGACAGCGTTTTACCTGATTACTTGAGCACCAAGAAACCTACTTATTCGATCCAAACATCAAAGTTTCATTAATATTTTGAAACTTTCTTGATCTTATTGGCGCGATCCAGGGTCCAAACGGTAATATGGGTTGTAGATGCTTTAAAATGTAAATAATAAACATGCGACAGTGTTTTACCTAATTACTTAGTCACAAAGCAACCTGCCCAGTCAATATGAAAATATGAATATTCTACTAATATTTGAAAAAAATTCATCCTATTCGCACAATACTACTCCCGAAGTCGAATCGTGTTTTTAAAACACTATTATTTAATGATGAGTATTATATTCATTTGAAATGGTAGAGTTTCAAAAATGCGGCAGTGTTTTACCTGATTACTTGAACACCAAGAAACCTACTTATTCGATGCAAACATCAAAGTTTCATTTATATTTTGAAACTTTCTTGATCTTATTGGCGCGGATTCAGGGTCCAAACGGTAATATGCAAATGATGAGTGTTATATATGCTTTAAAATGTAGAATAGCAAACATGCGGCAGTGTTTTACCTGATTACTTAGTCACTAAGCAACCTGCTCAGTCAATATGAAAATATGAATATTCTACTAATATTTGAAAACTTTTTCTTCTTATTCACACAAATTCTACTCCCAAATTCGAAACGTGTTTTTAAAAACACTATTATTTAATGATGAGTCTTATATGTATTTGAAATGGTAGAGTTTCAAAAATGCGGCGGTGTTTTACCTGATTACTTGAGCACCAAGAAACCTACTTATTCTATGCAAACATCAAAGTTTCACTTATATTTTGAAACTTTCTTGATCTTATTGTCGCGGATCCAAGGTCCAGACGGTAATATGAAAATGATGAGTGTTATAGATGCTTTAAAATGTAGAATAGTAAACATGCGGCAGTGTTTTACCTGATTAGTTAGTCACAAAGCAACCTGCTCAGTCAATATGAAAATATGAATATTCTACTAATATTTAAAAAAAATCGTCTTATTCACACAAATTCTACTCCCAAAGTCGAAAAGTGTTTTTAAAAATACTATTATTTAATGATGAGTATTATATGTATTTGAAATGGTAGAGTTTCAAAAATGCGGCATTGTTTTACCAGATTACTTGAGCACCAAGAAACCTAATTATTCGATGCAAACATCAAAGTTTCACTTATATTTTGAAACTTTCTTAATCTTATTGGCGCGGATCCAGGGTGAAAATGATAATATGTAAATGATGAGTGTTATAGATGCTTTAAAATGTAGAATAGCAAATATGCGGTAGTGTTTTAGCAGATGACTTAGTCACTAATCAACCTGCTTAGTCAATATGAAAATATGAATATTCTTCTAATATTTGAGAAAAAATTCGTCTTATTCACACAAATTCTACTCCCAAAGTCGAAACGTGTTTTTAAAACATGATTATTTAATGACGAGTATTATATGCATTTGAAATGGTAGAGTTTCAAACACGCGACAGTGTTTTACCTGATTACTTGAACATCAAGAAACCTACTTATTCGATGCAAACATCAATGTTTCACTTATATTTTGAAACTTTCTTGATCTTAATGGCGCGGATTCAGGGTCTAAACGGTAATATGCAAATGATGAGTGTTATATATGCTTCAAAATGTGGAATAGCAATCATGCAACAATGTTTTACCTGATTACTTAGTCACTAAGCAACCTACTCAGTCAATATGAAAATATGAATATTCTACTAATGTTTGAAATAAAATTCGTCTTATTCACACAAATTTTACTCCCTAAGTCGAAACGTGTTTTTAAAACACTATTATTTAATGATGAGTATTATATTCATTTGAAATGGTAGAGTTTCAAACATGCGGTAGTGTTTTACCTGATTTCTTTAACACCGAGAAACCTACTTATTCGATGCAAACATCAAAGATTCACTTATATTTTGAAACTTTCTTGATCTTATTGGCGCGGATTCAGGGTCCAAACGGTAATATGGAAATGATGAGTGTTATGTATGATTTAAAATGTAGAATAGCAAACATGCGGCAGTGTTTTACCTGATTACTTAGTCACTAAGCAACATGCTCAGTCAATATGAAAATATGAATATTCTACTAATATTTGAAAACTTTTTCCTCTTATTCACACAAATTCTACTGCCAAAGATGAAACGTGTTTTTAAAAACACAATTATTTAATGATGAGTATTATATGTATTTGAAATGGTAGAGTTTCAAACATGTAGCGGTGTTTTACCTGATTACTTGAGCACCAAGAAACCTACTTATTCTATGCAAACATCAAAGTTTCACTTATATTTTGAAACTTTCTTGATCTTATTGGTGCGAATCCAGGGTCCAAACGGTAATATGCAAATGATGAGTGTTATAGATGCTTTAAAATATAGAATAGCAAACATGGGGCAGTGTTTTACCTGATTAGTTAGTCACTAAGCAACTGTAACACCCCTTATTTTTTTTAATATAAAATGAAATAAAATATATGAAAATATGCTTATGATAGGTAAATAATGGTGATGCATAAGGAGAATTAATTAATGCATGGAAGAGAAGAAAAATTAGTTCGAAAACGATGTATGTAACGGAAAAGATAGTAAAATAAGGATAACTAATTTAATAATCAGGAATTAGGTAAAATGGACATCACCATTGCGTTCCTCTCGGAAAAATATGCGAAATTGAGTCCGAGATTTCGAAAGTCGGAGTTCGTATGACCAAGATATGGCCAAAACAAGATTTCAGCAGACTTTCTGGCAGACTGACCCAGGTCGACCATTGTGTCGACACTATAGTCGACCCCCCCCCCCCCCGGTCGACTATAGTGTCGCCCCCCCCCCCCCCCCCTGTACAGGTCGACCTGGCCGGTCTGGGGTGGTCCAGAACCCATTTTGGAGGCCTAGACGAGTTTTAATGGTCCGGATGGGTTTTAGGGTTAATCCGATGGCTGAAATGAAGTGCTACACCTATAAAATAACACCTAGACCTAGCCTAAGTCACACAAATTCATATGACATCTAAAGGCTGCTGGAATCTCTCTTGAGCCATGGCCGCCGTCTCCAAATTAAAGCTTAAGCGTTCAAACCCAAATCAAGTCAAAGATCAATGCTTCTACAACAAATTCAAGAGGATAGATCAATGACACTGCAACTTTCTACGGCAAATTCACTCCCTAATTCATTAGCCATTCTCTGTAAGTTCTAGTTATTTTCAGATTTAAATATTTATTTATAATATGGCGATGAAATAAAGTGAAATTGATGTAAGTTTAGCTATATTTGCGGAATGTGAATTAAGATTAAAATCATGTTTTGCGGTCAAATGAAAATAGTACGATGCTTATTATGTTTGGTTATGTTGTATAATATTATGCCAGTGATTTGATTCTATTATCATGTAGGATTGGGAATTATTGAGTATAATGTTTGTCATGTTGTATAATATGCCAGTGATTTGATTCTATTATCATGTTTAATTGGGAATTATTGATAAGTTTATTATGCAAGTTTATGTTGTAGATTCATGCGACAAATGGTCAAACCTACATGTTTATGTATAAGAAAAACCTATGCCACACTTATCATATATTTGTGATTGGCTTATGAGTATGTTAATTTAATCTATGTTGCCAAGTAACGCATGTGTATGTTGATTTGCCTATGTTGCAAATTAACATATGTATATTGATTAGTTCATATTGCTGATTCTCATGTATGTATGTTAATATGGCCTAGGTTAAAAATACACATATATGTTGAATTAGCTTATAATTGCGAGTTCACACTTATGAGCTAGGCAGGGTGGGGCACGATTACTGGGCTGATTATAAGAGGTCAAATTAGCGGTGGTTGGTGCAACAGTGCAGGTTCTAACGGAGTGCGGGCGTGCACACACTTCGGCGCAGAAAATTTAGCCACTGGGCATCAGTAGGTATAAAGCTGTGCATCTTGATTGTGTCAGGGTTGCCACCATAGGACTTGATACACCCCATGGTGGTACCAGAACAGGTATCTACAAGTAGGGGGCCGCGTGACACAAACGAGAACTAGGTCAAGTAGGGAGCCGATCGATAAGGTAGTAAGGGTGCATCGAATATATACATGGCCATTGGGGTGATCGAGGTGGAATCCTCATAATCGATGTACACCTGAAGGCTACCATAATTGCGGGGATTGGGATCACATTGTAATTATTATATAACACGGGCTACTAGTTGGGACACTAGTAGGGGGTACGGATCCTTGTTACACAGAGCACTAGTTGGGGCACTTGTAGGAATACAGATCATTCAATGTAAGACACTTATGAGGATGCTAGTTAGGTGGTGCAGAGCAAATAGATATCGTTTTAATGGTAAAGCTTAGAAACCTTGCGATGTTATTCTTGATAGAAACCATGCGGTGGGATACTTGATAGGAATTATAGGACGTTATACTTGTTTCATCGTGCCCGAAGTTTATCTTGTTACCTTAGTTTACCTTGTTATCATAGTTTATCTTGTTGTCTTAGTTTATCTTGCCTACCGTGTCATCATGCTTATGTTTACTTTCAGTTTATTCATGCCATGTTATCTTTATCTATTTTTATGCTGAAAGTCACTAGGACTTACTCAGTCTTTATGACTGACCCGTTTTGTTTCGCCTCTTTTTCTTCCGTTTCCGCCCCCACCCCCCCTAGGTTCGCAGGGTGGGATTACAGCTAGGTTCGGATCTTACCAAGCTCCAAGGCTCTTTCATGTATGGCTTGGATTTCTCTTGGCTATGGCTTGTTTGCTTTATTGGGGAATACTGCAGTTTATTTTTATGCTTCTTTGTTTTTGAGCAAGACAGATATTTAAAATATGAAATTGGGTATTGGAAGTTGATGGGCTTTTCTTGTAAACATTTACATTTAATAAATGATTTGAAGTACTTCCACTGTTTTATATATGTCTGTCTTGTAATATTTCTGTTCCAGTACCCATAATACTCCATTGAAGTTAAGGCATTCCCTTTGTGAGTGACCTTAACAGATGTGGGGTGTTACAGCAACCTTCTCAGTCAATATGAAAATATGAATATTCAACTAATATTTGAAAACTTTTTCGTCTTATTCACACAAATTCTACTCCCAAAATCGAAACGTGTTTTTAATAACGCTATGGTTTAATGATGAGTATTATATGTTTTTAAAATGGTAGAGTTTCAAACATGCCACGGTTTTTTACTAGATTACTTGAGCACCAAGAAGCCTACTTATTCTACGCAAACATCAAAGTTTCACTTATATTTTGAAACTTTCTTGATCTTATTGGTGCGATCCAGGGTCCAAACGGTAATATGCAAATGATGAGTGTTATAGATGCTTTAAAATGTAAATAGCAAACATGCGGCAGTGTCTTATCTAATTACTTAGTCACTAAGCAACCTGCCCAGTCAATATGAAAATATGAATATTCTACTAATATTTGAAAAAAATTCGTCTTATTCGCACAATACTACTCCCGAAGTCGAAACGTGTTTTTAAAACACTATTATTTAATGATGAGTATTATATGCATTTGAAATGGTAGAGTTTCAAAAATGCGGAAGTGTTTTACCTGATTAATTGAACACCAAGAAACCTACTTATTCGATGCAAACATCAAAGTTTCACTTATATTTTGAAACTTTCTTGATCTTATTGGCGCGGATTCAGGGTCCAAACGGTAATATGCAAATGATGAGTGTTATATATGCTTTAAAATGTAGAATAGCAAACATGCGGCAGTGTTTTACCTGATTACTTAGTCACTAAGCAACCTGCTCAGTCAATATGAAAATATGAATATTCTACTAATATTTGAAAACTTTTTCTTCTTATTCGCACAAATTATACTCCCAAAGTCGGAACGTGTTTTTAAAAACCCTATTATTTAATGATGAGTATTACATGTATTTGAAATGGTAGAGTTTCAAACATGCGGCGGTGTTTTACCTGATTACTTGAGCACCAAGAAACCTACTTATTCTACACAAACATCAAAGTTTCACTTATATTTTGAAACTTTCTTGATCTTATTGGCGCGAATCCAGGGTCTGAACGGTAATATGCAAATGATGAGTGTTATAGATGCTTTAAAATGTAGAATAGCAAACATGCGGCAGAGTTTTACATGATTAGTTAGTCAATAAGCAACCTGCTCAGTCAATATGAAAATACGAATATTCTACTAATATTTGAAAAAAATTCGTCTTATTCACACAAATTCTACTCCCAAAGTCGAAATGTGTTTTTAAAAACACTATTATTTAATGATGAGTATTATATGTATTTGAAATGGTAGAGTTTCAAACATGCGGCATTGTTTTACCTGATTACTTGAGCACCAAGAAACCTACTTATTCGATGCAAACATCAAAGTTTCACTTATATTTTGAAACTTTCTTGATATTATTGGAGCGGATTCAGGGTCTAAATAGTAATATGCAAATCATGAGTGTTATATATGCTTCAAAATGTGGAATAGCAATCATGCAGCAGTGTTTTACCTGATTACTTAGTCACTAAGCAACCTTCTCAGTCAATATGAAAATATGAATATTCTTCTAATATTTGAGAAAAAATTCGTCTTATTCACACAAATTCTACTCCCAAAGTTGAAACGTGTTTTTAAAACATGATTATTTAATGATGAGTATTATATGCATTAGAAATGGTAGAGTTTCAAACACGCGGCAGTGTTTTACCTGATTACTTGAACATCAAGAAACCTACTTATTCGATGCAAACATCAAAGTTTCACTTATATTTTGAAACTTTCTTGATATTATTGGCACGGATTCAGGATCTAAACAGTAATATGCAAATCATGAGTGTTATATATGCTTCTAAATGTGGAATAGCAATCATGCAGCAGTGTTTTACCTGATTACTTAGTCACTAAGCAACTTTCTCAGTCAATATGAAAATATGAATATTCTACTAGTGTTTGAAATAAAATTCATCTTATTCACACAAATTTTACTCCCTAAGTCGAAACGTGTTTTTAAAACACTATTATTTAATGATGAGTATTATATGCATTTGAAATGGTAGAGTTTCAAACATGCAGTAGTGTTTTACCTGATTTCTTGAACACCGAGAAACCTACTTATTCGATGCAAACATCAAAGTTTCACTTATATTTTAAACTTTCTTGATCTTATTGGCGCGGATTCAGGGTCCAAACAGTAATATGGAAATGATGAGTGTTATATATGCTTTAAAATGTAGAATAACAAACATGCGGCAGTTTTTTACCTGATTACTTAGTCACTAAGCAACCTGCTCAGTCAATATGAAAATATGAATATTCTACTAATATTTGAAAAAAAATTCTTCTTATTCACACAAATTCTACTCCCAAAGTTGAAACGTGTTTTTAAAAACACTATTATTTAATGATGAGTATTATATGTATTTGAAATGGTAGAGTTTCAAACATGTGGCGGTGTTTTACCTGATTACTTAAGCACCAAGAAACCAACTTATTCTACGCAAACATCAAAGTTTCACTTATATTTTGAAACTTTCTTGATCTTATTGGCGCGAATCCAGGGTCCAAATGGTAATATGCAAATGATGAGTGTTATAGATGCTTTAAAATGTAGAATAGCAAAGATGCGGCAGTGTTTTACCTGATTAGTTAGTCACTAAGCAACCTGCTCAGTCTATATGAAAATATGAATATTCAACTAATATTTGAAAACTTTTTCGTCTTATTCACACAAATTCTACTCCCAAAGTTGAAACATGTTTTTAAAAACACTATTATTTAATGATGAGTATTATACGTATTTGAAATGGTAGATTTTCAAACATATGGCTGTGTTTTACCTGATTACTTGAGCACCAAGAAACCTAATTATTCCATGCAAACATCAAAGTTTCACTTATATTTTTAAATTTCTTGATCTTATTGGCGCGGATCCAGGGTCCAAATGGTAATATGCAAATGACGAGTGTTATAGATGCTTTAAAATGTAGAATAGCAAACATGTTGTAGTGTTTTACCTGATTACTTAGTCACTAAGCAAATAGCTCAGTCAATATGAAAATATGAAAATTCTACTAATATTTGAAATCTTTTTCGACTTATTCACACAAATTCTACTTCCAAAGTCGAAACGTGTTTTTAAAAACACTAATATTTAATGATGAGTATTGTATGCATTTGAAATGGTAGAGTTTCAAACATGCGGAAGTGTTTTACCTGATTACTTGAACACCAAGAAACCTACTTATTCGATGCAAACATCAAAGTTTCACTTATATTTTGAAACTTTCTTAATCTTATTGGCGCGGATTCAGGGTCCAAACGGTAATATGCAAATAATGAGTGTTATATATGCATTAAAATGTAGAATAGCAAACATGCGGCAGTGTTTTACCTGATTATTTAGTCACTAAGCGGCCTGCTCAGTCAATATGAAAATATGAATATTCTACTAATATTTGAAAAATATTCGTCTTATTCGCACAATACTACTCCAGAAGTCGAAATGTGTTTTTAAAACACTATTATTTAATTATGAGTATTATATGCATTTGAAATGGTAGAGTTTCAAACATGCGGCCGTGTTTTACCTAATTACTTGAACACCTAGAAACCTACTTATTCGATGCAGACATCAAAGTTTCACTTATATTTTCAAACTTTCTTGATCTTATTGGCGCGGATTCAGGGTCCAAACGGTAATATGCAAATGATGAGTGTTATATATGCTTTAAAATGTAGAATTGCAAACATGCGACAGTGTTTTACCTGATTACTTAGTCACTAAGCAACCTGCTCAGTCAATATGAAAATATGAATATTCTACTAAAATTTGAAAACTTTTTCGTCTTATTCAAACAAATTCTACTCCCAAAGTCGAAACGTGTTTTTAAAAAAACTATTATTTAATGATAAGTATTATATGTATTTGAAATGGTAGAGTTTCAAACATGCGGCGGTGTTTTACATGATTACTTGAGCACCAAAAAACCTACTTATTCTATGCAAACATCAAAGTTTCACTCATATTTTGAAACTTTCTAGATCTTATTGTCGCGGATCCAAGGTCCAGGCGGTAATATGCAAATGATGAGTGTTATAGATGCTTTAAAATGTAGAATAGCAAACATGCGGCAGTGTTTTGCCTGATTAGTTAGTCACTAAGCAACCTGCTCAGTCAATATGAATATTCTAATAATATTTGAAAAAAATTCGTCTTATTCACACAAATTCTACTCCCAAAGCCGAAACGTGTTTTTAAAAACACAATTGTTTAATGATGAGTATTATATGTATTTGAAATGGTAAATTTTCGAACATGTGGCAGTGTTTACCATGATTACTTGAGCACCAAGAAACCTAGTTATTCTATGCAAACATCAAAGTTTCACTTATATTTTGAAATTTCTTGATCTTCTTGGCGCAGATCTAGGGTCCAAACGGTAAAATGCAAATGATGAGTGTTATAGATGCTTTAAAATGCAGAATAGCAAACATGCGGCAGTGTTTTACCTGATTACTTAGTCACTAAGCAACCTGCTCAGTCAATATGAAAATATGAATGTTCTACTAATATTTGAAAACTTTTTCGTCTTATTCACACAAATTCTACTCCCAAAGCCGAAACGTGTTTTTAAAAACACTATTATTTAATGATGAGTATTATATGTATTTGAGATGGTAAATTTTCAAACATACGACAGTGTTTTACCTGATTACTTGAGCACCAAGAAACCTAGTTATTCTATGCAAACATCAAAGTTTCACTTATATTTTGAAATTTCTTGATCTTCTTGGCGCGGATCTAGGGTCCAAACGGTAATATGCAAGTGATGAGTGTTATATATGCTTTAAAATGCAGAATAGCAAACATGCGGTAGTGTTTTACCTGATTACTTAGTCACTAAGCAACCTGCTTAGTCAATATGAAAATATGAATATTCTACTAATATTTGAAAACTTTTTCGTCTTATTCACACCAATTCTACTCCAAAGTCGAAATGTGTTTTTAAAAACACTATTATTTAATGATAATTATTATATGTATTTGAAATGGTAGAGTTTCAAACATGCGGCGGTGTTTTACATTATTACTTGAGCACCAAGAAACCTACTTATTCTATGCAAACATCAAAGTTTCACATATATTTTGAAACTTTTTCGATCTTATTGGCCCGAATCCAGGGTCCAAACGGTAATATGCAAATGATGAGTGTTATAGATGCTTAAAAATGTAGAATAACAAACATGCAACAGTGTTTAACCTGATTACTAAGTCACTAAGAAACCTGATCAGTCAATATGAAAATATGAATATTCTACTAATATTTGAAAACTTTTTCATCTTATTCACACCAATTCTACTCCAAAGTCGAAACGTGTTTCCAAAAACATTATTATTTAATGATCAGTATTATATGTATTTGAAATGGTAGAGTTTCTAACATGCGGCAGTGTTTTACCTAATTACTTGAGCACCCAGAAACCTACTTATTCTATGCAAACATCAAAGTTTCACTTATATTTTAAAACTTTCTTGATATTATTGGCGCGGATCCAGGGTCCAAACGGTAATATGCAAATGATGAGTGTTATAGATGCTTTAAAATGTAGAATAGCAAACATGCGGCAATGTTTTACCTGATTAGTTAGTCACTAAGCAACTTGCTCAATCAATATAAAAATATGAATATTCTACTAATATTTGAAAACTTTTTTGTCTTATTCACACAAATTTTACTCCCAAAGTCGAATGATGTTTTTTAAAACACTATTATTTAGTGATGAGTATTATGTGTATTAGAAATGGTAGAGTTTCAAACATGCGGCAGTGTTTTGCCTGATTACTTGAGCACCAAGAAACCTACTTATTCTATGCAAACATCAAAGTTTCACTTATATTTATAAACTTTCTTGATCTTATTTTCGCGAATCCAGGGTCCAAACGGTAATATGCAAATGATGAGTGTTATAGATGCTTTAAAATGTAGAATAGCAAACATGCGGCAATGTTTTACTTGATTAGTTAGTCACTAAGCAACCTGCTCAATCAATATGAAAATATGAATATTCTACTAATATTTGAAAACTTTTTCGTCTTATTCACGCAAATTCTACTCCCAAAGTCGAAACATGTTTTTAAAAATACTATTATTTAATGATGAGCATTATATGTATTTGAAATGGTAGATTTTCAAACATGTGGAAATGTTTTACCTGATTACTTGAGCACCAAGAAACCTACTTATTCTATGCAAACATCAAAGTTTCACTTATATTTTGAAATTTCTTGATCTTCTTGGCACGGATCCAGGGTCCAAACTGTAATATGCAAATGATGAGTGTTATAGATGCTTTAAAATGTAGAATAGCAAACATGCGGCAGTGTTTTACCTGATTACTTAGCCACTAAGCAACCTGCTCAGTCAATATGAAAATATGAATATTCTACTAATATTTGAAAACTTTTTCGTCTTATTCACACCAATTCTACTCCAAAGTCGAAATGTGTTTTTAAAAATACTATTATTTAATGATCAGTATTATATGTATTTGAACTGGTAGAGTTTCAAACATGCGGCGGTGTTTTACCTGATTGTTTGAGCACCAAGAAAACTACTTATTCTATGCAAACATCAAAGTTTCACTTATATTTTGAATTTTTATTGATCTTATTGGCGCGGTGTGACGACCCCAAAACCCCATACTACAGTGTTAAGGGTAATCTTTGGAATATAACACATAAACAGAAATAACAGAACAGAATTAAATAAATACACCAGATAATGAACAGATAATACTGAATAAACAATAATCATCAGAGTTACACAGTATACAGGATCATACTTAGTACAAATACAGTTCAGCTATATATAAATGTCAATAGCGGAAAACAAAATAATATGTACAATAGGAGCTGAACAGCATAAAAAGGGATAAATGATAGAATCCATCTTCAGCTCTAGCTATCCAGAAAGAGTCTGCTAAAACCTGAATACAAGGCTGCCCATGTAGAAAAAGGGGCACCCGAGTTTGCAAGTGAAACAAACTACGAGTCAGTCCGGGGATTGGTATGAGAAATCTACTTAACACATATATAATATGGCTAATCACAGGACCACGCCACTTTCGCGGAACGGGTTTACTCCATCGGATTGCCAGTGCTTTAAAACAAGTAAATCGTTAAAACAACGCAATGCTTTTTATAAAAATGAAGCCATTATATGACTCAGTTCCCATCACACAATGCAACGCAAACCGGAGGATAGAGTTTTACCTTATAATGGCCAAAATATGCTTGATACGAATAAAACAAAAGAATTTGATATTATTACTAGTGTTTATAGGTTTCAAAACACTTTTCAATCATAACTATCAATCATAGACGACATGAGCATCCCATGCCAATATGTCGCCAAATATAGGTTTACAATCAAAACCGCACAGTCACGTATTTGGAAATTGGATTTTTGTAATGTACCGAGGCTAGGGGCAAGCTCCTCTCTGTTTCAAGACTGTCTAGCCCAAGTCTCAGGACCCAGACACAGGTGAGCCCTTGGATCGTCAGGGCCGATCCACCCGATGTGGATTAAACTAAAACCCTGGACAATACGTCTCCCCACCCTATGGGGCGTAAATGAGTCCACTGACTCTATCGGCTTCACATAGTCACCGATATATCCGAGGCGCCTCGCAACAGCAACAACCACACAGGTGAAAATAATATAAATGTCAGGGCTGGTAGGTCACTAACACCACCCTAGCTAGAAGGAAACGCATGCCCTCCCTGATGTCCTCTCCTGTTTCTGGTTCATACCAGGGTGTGAGGTTCGCGAATTCACGTTATACACAAAGCTATGCCACATAGGCGGTGCTTTGATCATCTACTACAAGACTTTGCTTTTCAACAAAACCCTTGATCACTGCATCTTAGCATGCCACACAGGCAATTCAACACCATGTAACAGATGGCTATCAATCACACAGAATGAATTCCAATGTCAGACACACAGTCCATTTGCAAGTCCGTTCTGGTTCTGAACGAAACCGGAGGCACTATATACCTCGCATACCCATCGATTTCCACATATGTCTGTATGATCCCCACTCATTATCCATACTTCCGGGTGCCTCCCAATAAGGACATCGGTTACCATCCAAACAACGTGAATCTCTCCGGTCTTCGACCACCGTCTTCATCATCGACTTCATATCGTCGACCAATTATTTGAAATGAGATTTAACTCGGCCTTTTCAAATAATTCACGTATATTTAGAATTTAAATCAGTTCATTGTCATTCCATATCGTTTATGATATTTTATAACGATTTCCCCCTATTTTTATTTAATTAAAAATAGCCTATTTTATTTAAACGACGCTTCAGGCCATAATGCGGCCGTGGCGCTGTTTTTCTATAGATTTGATTTACACATATCTGAAAGTCTAACCGTTGGATCTTCACAAAATTTATATCATTAGAAAGGTCTTTTCAAAACGAATCCAACGGTTCCAGTTTCGGGAAAATCCGACGGACGGATCTCCCGGCATAATCGTTTGAAGTTTCGATTTCAAATTTCGAGCTGCAGCGTCGTTATTCGATATATTATAATTATAATTATATATATATAATTATAATCGATTCTGGTGCTATTTTTCTTCAGATTTGAATTAAACATTCCAGACAATCCAACTATTGGATCTTCACAAAATTGGTGCCATTGGAAAGATATTTCCAAGGCAAACCCAACGGTTGCAGTTTCAGGAAAATCCGATGGTCGGATCTTCCACACTAATCGATTGAAATCACGGTTTCAAAATACGAACTGCAGCTTCATTATTCGATATATTATAATTATAATTATATATATATCGATAATTATAATCGATTCTTCGATTCCAACACCATATTAATTTCATACATTCAATAAAAATGATATTTTTATCATACAGGTATTTATCTCAACACATCACTATTTTGAACAATTCATGTATGTTATAAAAATGTGATTTTTATTGTAAAGGAATTCATATCAAAACACCATTATTTTATACAGTTCAAAAAGGTGATAAAAATGTGATTTTTATTATAAAACAATTTATTTCAAAACACGATTATTTTATTTAGTTCAAACAGGTGATAAAAATGTGATTTTTATTATAAAACAATTTATTTCAAAACACGAAAGTCGTTCAACACATGTATTCCTATTCAACACATATATAATTTCAGCACATGAAAATAATTCGAACACAAGAATATTATTCAAAATTTCGGCAGCATAACGGCAGGGTAGTTAAAACCGTGGCCGTCCCTAGTACGGCTCCTCGCTCTACCTTAAAGCCTCGCAGCCTTTGACAATGGGGATATCATGCATCTATTTCGCACGCAGGCGGCATATTTTATTTTCATTTCCACAAACTACTCTATTTTTGTTTTCAACCACAAATGGGTATTTTTCAACCACAATCAATCATTCACATCATTCACCAAATTTCACATCAACCAAATAATCCAAACTACAACACAACCAATAAATATCGTCCATGGCCTATGGACGAGGGGAGTATATATATATATATTTATATATATATATATTTTCATATATAAATATATTTCAATTCACTTCAACACAATTCAATATCATTTCATTGCACATATAATTTTTACAACGCATATACAACTTATACATTGACTATACAGCTTATACTACGCTTATACAGGAGATGTACAACGCTTATATAACTCATACATCAACTATATAATTTATACATCGTTGTTTTCCATATCGTTTATAATTTAGAAATCTCACATTGGGTTCCACTCCACCAAAAATAGCAGAAGGCTCAGAAAAATATGCGGTCTCTCTTAGAATGTAGAAGGCGTCCTCATGGGTCGACTGTCTCTTGTTTCACTGAATTTCGACAAGGAATGAAAAAGATATGATTTTTACAAGTTTGCAACACTTAAAAGTGTAAAAATCAATTCAAAGTCACCAAACCCGTACCTCTCAGCAGTGGTTCAAAACTAGGTCTTTGATTTTCGAGCAAACCCTATAGCGTTAGGCCGATTGGGTGGTGCAGCGCCGAGGGGGGAGGAAGGGCGCACGTGCGCGACGTGGTGGGGCCCACTTCGGTGCACTGTAGCGATGGCGGCGGAGCTCCCAAGGTCGGCCGTTAACAGAGGTGATTCTCCCTATATGCACAACGATACTTGATGCCCCTTGTATGAATGTGAAGAGGATGGAGAGAGCTTCAAAATGGATCCAAGTGCGCTCAATTTCGCTGAGAAACGAGAGAAATCAAGCCGGGAAGTTTGAAGGTGGTTTCCGCCTTCGATCTGATGGGTTACGGGGAGAGAGAAAGATATTGTGGCCAATTAGAAATTTTTGTTTTATTTATATAATTTTTAAAATTCTAAAATACCCCTTTCACACACGAACCCCAATCCAAACCCAATAACCATCGTCCCTAGCGTTTTATCCCCCATTCCGAACACAATGGGATATGTTTCGTAGGCCCATTCGACTGTTTCAGTCAGTTTTCCTTCAAATTAAAATATAAAACATTCAATATTTGACTTGAACGTACATCTCAATTTGCCAGGGCCACATATTGACTCTAAAAATTCTCGAAAAATAAATCTAGCTATGTTTTGACGATATGGTCCAAACAAAACTAGTTTTGTCGAATTCTGAGGTCGTTTGTAAAATGGCCCTTTTCTGGTCGATCCAATTTAATTATAATTGACCAAAACACATTTTCCTTTGCCACGCTCACATACTAGCTTCAAAAATTACGAAATTTGAAACCTAGCAATAATTTGACGTCCCACATTCAACAAAAGTGGTTTCGTCGAATTCCGAGGTCGTATGCAAAATGTCTATTTTCAAGGGCGATATAAATTCTATAGCGACCTTTCTGAAAATTCATTTGGCCATAAATTTTGATTCCCGTGATGAAACTTCAATTTTTCGATTCGTTTGAAAGATATTCACTAACAGATTTAAATATTTTTGGTTTCACTCAAATTCGTTTTGCTTTGCACCCGGTACAGTCCGACAAAGTTTGAATTCAATTTTTGAAACTGCAGCCCCATTTCAGGCCTTGTTTATAATTAGAATTAATTATATTCGTTTTCAAATGTCGATTCATTCTTACTTTTCATCGCTATTATTTAAAATATTTATTTTAAATATCCAAAATCCACAATTTTAGCCAATTTAAAAATTTTAAATTGGTTCAGATTTTCCGGGTCGTTACAATCTCCCCCACTTAAAACATTTCGTCCCCGAAAAGGAACAAAGTCGAAAGTGGTTTGATTAATCAACTCTACCTTCGATCTGGCTTCCATTCTCCAACTTTTCAATTTCTGAGAATTTTCAAATTCTTCAAAAATTTGGCTAACACCCGGAATTTTTGAAAAATTTCGCCATAACCTCCTTTGTACGGGGAGGGGTTTGGAAATTTGTTGGGCCGTATTAGGTACCCAATAAATCTTATAAAGCATACCCATATTTATAGTGTTATATTCTGGTGTTTACAGGGGAGCGTGTATAGATAATAACTCCAGAGAATAAATTCTCCTCACCCTCTCAAAGCTTGAGGGAGTGTGTATTTCAAAATGCTCCAGAGGATAAATCCTCGTCACCTCGTCCCATGTGGGAAATAAATAGTCCGTGTGCCGTATGTAATAACTAGAGAGACGTGATTATTGTCAACTCCAGACCCGTGTAGGGTTTTTATTAATCTGACAATTTAAATAGTCCATAACAGTCATCAGTTCAACCTATAATAATTAGTCCGTATCTATCATCAATTCAACCTGTAATATATAGTGTTCGCCATACAAACCTCTCGCTCGTATGGTAAATCTTCTACCTAGTCACACAAGCTCCAAATGCTTGTGTGGTATTTGATGAAGTATGCTATCTCCAAGAAGTATGCTATCTCCAAGAAGTATGCCATGCGGTGTAGTTCAAAATTAATTGTTATTATCCTATGGCGACATTTATTAATTACACACAGAATAACCAGCACTCCGCATCCCATGACACTCCCAGGAGTTGATATAATAATAAAATTGCGCATCCAACTCATTAAGGTTTACCTATATGTCGGGCATGCAAATAAAATCTTTACTCAACAGCTAATCCATTTGCCTATTCAAACATATATAATGCACATGTATATTTTTCTAGCTATTTCTAAATCAATTCAATTTTTTGATTTATTCGATAAAATTCTACCATTCATTCTATTATTGATTTAATTAACAATCGTTCTAATAATTTAACAAATCAAACTTTCAATCACACAACACACAACAAAAACCAAATGGTTTTTAACTTTTCAAAAATATATATCTTTTATATATGTTCAAAAATCATAGTTCTAAAACCAGACTATAAATATAATCACAAATACGTTATTTATAAACATATTATTCTCGACTCGTTCTGGGGCACTTCTGACCCCATCTCTAGCGAGTTATTCTGATTCTGCTATACTCATACTAGGATATTACTGATCCTATCTGTATTGAGTTACTCGCCCTAGAACACTACTGGTTCTATTTCTGACGAGTTCGTTGGTATGTTATATTCCAGCACTAAGCTTAACCAAAGCTCTGATACCACGATGTGACGACCGCAAAACCCCGTACTACGGTGATAAGGGTAATCTTTGGAATATAACACATAAACAGAAATAACAGAACAGAATTAAATAAATACACCAGATAATGAATAGATAATACTGAATAAACAATAATCATCGGAGTTACACAGTATACAGGATCATACTAAGTACAAATACAGTTCAGCTATACAAAAATGTCAATAGCGGAAAACAACATAATATGTACAATAGGAGCTAAATAGCATAAAAAGAGATAAATGATAGAATCCATCTTCAGCTCCAGCTATCCAAAAAGAGTCTGCTAAAAACTGTATACAAGGCTGCCCGTGTAGAAAAAGGGGCACCCGAGTTTGCAAGTGAAATAAACTACGAGTCAGTCCGGGGATTGGTATGAGAAATCTACTTAACACATATATAATATGGCTAATCACAGGACCACGCCACTTTCGCAGAACGGGTTTACTCCATCGGATTGCCAGTGCTTTAAAAAAAGTAAATCTTTAAAACAACGCAATGCTTTTTATAAAAATGAAGCCATTATAAGACTCAGTTCCCATCACACAATGCAACGCAAACCGGAGGATAGAGTTTTACCTTATAATGGCCAAAATATGCTTGATACGAATAAAACAAAAGAATTTGATATTATTACTAGTGTTTATAGGTTACAAAACACTTTTCAATCATAACTATCAATCATAGACGACATGAGTGTCCCATGCCACTATGTCGCCAAATATAGGTTTACAATCAAAACCGCACAGTCACGTATTTGGAAATTGGATTTCTATCATGAACCGAGGCTAGGGGTAAGCTCCTCTCCGTTTCGAGACTGTCTAGCCCGAGTCTCAGGACCCAGACACAGGTGAGCCCTTGGATCGTCAGGGTCGGTCCACCCAATGTGGATTAAACTAAAACCCTGGACAATACGTCTCCCCGCCCTATGGGGCGTAAATGAGTCCACTGACTCTATCAGCTTCACATTGTCACCGATATATCCGAGGCGCTTCGCAACAGCAACAACCACACAGGTGAAAATAATATAAATGTCAGGGCTGGTAGGTCATTGACACCACCCTAGCTAGAAGGAAACGCATGCCCTCCCTGATGTCCTCTCCCGTTTCTGGTTCATACCGGGGTGTGAGGTTCGCGAATTCACGTTATACACAAAGCTACGCCACATAGGCGGTGCTTTGATCATCCACTACAAGACTTTGCTTTTCAACAAAACCCTTGATCACTGCATCTTAGCATGCCACACAGGCAATTCAACACCATGTAACAGATGGCTATGAATCACACAGAATGAATTCCAATGTCAGACACACTGTCCATTTGCAAGTCCGTTCTGGGTCTGAACGAAACCGGAGGCACTATATACCTCGCATACCCATCGATTTCCACGTACGTCTGTATGATCCCCACTCATTATCCATATTTCGGGATGCCTCCCAATTAGGACATCGGTTACCATCCAAACGACGTGAATCTCTCCGGTCTTTGACCAACGTCTTCATCATCGACTTCATATCGTCAACCAATTAATTGAAATGAGATTTAACTCGGCCTTTTCAAATAATTCACGTATATTTAGAATTTAAATCAGTTCATTGTCATTCCATATCGTTTATGATATTTTATAAGGATTTTCCCCTATTTTTATTTAATTAAAAATAGCCTATTTTATTTAAACGACGCTTCAGGCCATAACGCGGCCGTGGCGCTGTTTTTCTTCAGATTTGATTTACACATATCTGAATGTCTAACCGTTGGATCTTCACAAAATTTATATCATTAGAAAGGTCATTTCAAAACGAATCCAATGGTTCTAGTTTCGGGAAAATCTGACGGTCGGATCTCCCGGCATAATCGTTTGAAATTTTGATTTCAAATTTCGAACTACAGCGTCGTTATTCGATATATTATAAATATAATTATATCTATATAATTATAATCGATTCTGGCGCTGTTTTTTTCAGATTTGAATTAAACATTCCAGACAATCCAACCGTTGGATCTCTACAAAATTGGTGCCATTGGAAAGATATTTCCAAGGCGAACCCAACGGTTGCAGTTTCAGGAAAATCCGATGGTCGGATCTTCCAACTAATCGATTGAAATCACGGTTTCAAAATACGAACTGCAGCTTTGTTATTCGATATATTATAATTATATATATATATCGATAATTATAATCAATTCTTCGATTCCAACACCATATTCATTTCATACATTCGATAAAAATGATATTTTTATCTTACAGGTATTTATCTCAACACATCACTATTTTGACCAATTCATGTATGTTATAAAAATGTGATTTTTATTGTAAAGGAATTCATTTCAAAACACCATTATTTTATACAGTTCAAACAGGTGATAAAAATGTGATTTTTATTATAAAACAATTTATTTCAACACACGATTATTTTATTTAGTTCAAACAGGTGATAAAAATGTGATTTTTATTATAAAACAATTTATTTCAAAACACGAAAGTCGTTCAACACATGAATTCATATTCAACACATATATAATATCAACACATGAAAATAATTCGAACACAAGAATATTATTCAAAATTTCGGCAGCATAACGGCAGGGTAGTTAAAACCGGGGTCGTCCCTAGTACGGCTCCTCGCTCTACCTTAAAGCCTCGCAGCCTTTGACAATGGGGATATCATGCATCTAGTTCGCACGCAGGCGGCATGTTTTATTTTCATTTCCACAGACTACTCTATTTTTGTTTTCAACCACAAATGGGTATTTTTCAACCACAATCAATCATTCACATCATTCACCAAATTTCACTTCAACCAAATAATCCAAACCACAACACAACCAACAAATATCGTCCATGGCCTGTGGACGAGGGGAGTATATATATATATATATATATATATACATATATTCATATATAAATATATTTCAATTCACTTCAACACAATTCAATATCATTTCATTGCACATATAATTTTTACAACGCATATATAACTTATACAATGAGTATACGACTTATACAACGCTTATACAGGAGATGTACAACGCTTATATAACTCATACATCAACTATATAATTTATACATCGTTGTTTTCCATATCGTTTTTAATTTAGAAATCTCACATTGGGTTCCACTCCACAAAAAATAGCAGAAGGCTCATAAAAATATGCGGTCTCTCCTAGAATGTAGAAGGCGTCCTCATGAGTCCACTGTCTCTTGTTTCACTGAATTTCGACAAGGAATGAAAAAGATATGATTTTTACAAGTTTGCAACACTTAAAAGTGTAAAAATCCATTCAGAATCACCAAACCGTTACCTCTCAGTAGTGGTTCAAAACTAGGTCTTTGATTTTCGGGCAAACCATGTAGCGTTAGGCCGATCGGGTGGTGCAGCGTCGAGGGGGGAGGAAGGGCGCACGTGTGCGACGTAGTGGGGCCCACTTCGGTGCACCGTAGCGACGGCGGCGGAGCTCCCAAGGTCGGCCGTTCACGGAGGTGATTCTCCCTATATACACAACGATACTTGATGCCCCTTATATGGATGTGAAGAGATGGATCCAAGTGCGCTCAATTTCACTGAGAAACGAGAGAGAAATCAAGCCGGGAAGTTTGAAGGTGGTTTTCGCCTTCGATCTGATGGGTTACGGGGAGAGAGAAAGATATTGTGGCCAATCAGAAATTTTTATTTTATTTATATAATTTTTAAAATTCTAAAATACCCCTTTCACACACGAACCCCAATCCAAACCCAATGACCATCGTCCCTAGCGATTTACCCCCATTCCGAACACAATGGGATATGTTTTGAAGACCCATTCGAATGTTTCAGTCAGTTTTCCTTCAAATTAAAATATAAAACATTCAATATTTGATTTGAACGTACATCTCAATTTTCCAGGGCCACATATTGACTCAAAAAATTCTCGAAAAATAAATCTTGCTATGTTTTTACGATACGGTCCCAACCAAACTAGTTTCGTCGAATTCTGCGGTCGTTTGTAAAATGGCCCTTTTCTGGTCGATCCAATTTAACTGTAATTGACCAAAACACATTTTTCTTTGCCACGCTCACATACTAGCTTCAAAAATTACGAAATTTGAAACATAGCAATAATTTGACATCCCGTATCCAAAAAAAGTGGTTTCGTCGAATTCCGAGGTCGTATGCAAAATGTATATTTTCAAGGGCAATATAAATTCTATAGCGACCTTTCTGAAAATTCATTTGGCCATAACTTTTGATTCCCGTGATGAAACTTCAATTTTTCGGATTCGTTAGAAAGATATTCACTAACAGATTTAAATATTTTTGGTTTCACTCAAATCCATTTTGCTTTGCACCCGGTACAGTCCGACAAAGTTTGAATTCAATTTTTGAAATTACAGCGCCATTTCAGGCCTTGTTTATAATTAGAATTAATTATATTCGTTTTCAAATGTCGATTCACGCTTACTTTTCATCGCTATTATTTAAAATATTTATTTTAAATATCCAAAATCCACTATTTTAGCCAATTTAAATTTTTTAAATTGGTTCAGATTTTCTGGGTCGTTACACGCGGATCTAGGGTCCAAATGGTAATATGCAAATGATGAGTGTTATAGATGCTTTAAAATGTAGAATAGCAAACATGCGGCAGTGTTTTACCTGATTACTTAGTCACTAAGCAACCTGCTAAGTCAATATGAAAATATGAATATTCTACTAATATTTGAAAAAAAATCTTCTTATTCACACAAATTCTACTCCCAAAGTCGAAACGTGTTTTTAAAAACACTATTATTTAATGATGAGTATTATATGTATTTGAAATGGTAGATTTTCAAACATGTGGCAGTGTTTTACCTGATTACTTGAGCACCAAGAAACCTACTTATTCTTTGCAAACATCAAAGTTTCACTTATATTTTGAAATTTCTTGATCTTATTGGCGCGGATCTAGGGACCAAACGGTAATATGCAAATGATGAGTGTTATAGATGCTTTAAAATGTAGAATAGAAGACATGCGGCAGTGTTTTACCCGATTACTTAGTCACTAAGCAACCTGCTCAGTCAATATGAAAATATGAATATTCTACTAATATTTGAAAACTTTTTCGTCTTATTCACACAAATTCTACTCCCAAAGTCGAAACGTGTTTTTAAAAACACTATTATTTAATGATGAGTATTATATGTATTTGAAATGGTAGAGTTTCAAACATGCGGCAGTGTTTTACCTGATTACTTGAGCACCAAGAAATCTACTTATTCTATGCAAACATCAAAGTTTCACTTATATTTTGAAACTTTCTTGATCTTATTGGCGCGGATCCAGGGTCCAAACGATAATATGCAAATGATGATAGTTATAGATGCTTTAAAATGTAGAATAGCAAATATGTAGTAGTGTTTTACCTGATTACTTGAACACCAAGAAACCTACTTATTCGATGCAAACATCAAAGTTTCACTTATATTTTGAAACTTTATTGATCTTATTGCGGATTCAGGGTCCAAACGGTAATATGCAAATGATGAGTGTTATATATGCTTTAAAATGTAGAATAGCAAACATGCGGCAGTGTTTTACCAGATTACTTAGTCACTAAGCAACATGCTCAGTCAATATGAAAATATGAATATTCTACTAATATTTGAAAACTTTTTCATCTTATTCACACAAATTCTACTCCCAAAGTTGAAACCTGTTTTTAAAAACACAATTATTTAATGATGAGTATTATATGTATTTGAAATGGTAGAGTTTCAAACATGCGGCGGTGTTTTACCTGATTACTTGAGCACCCAGAAACCTACTTATTCTATGCAAACATCAAAATTTCACTTATATTTTGAAACTTTCATGATCTTATTGGCGCGAATCCAGGGTCCAAACTGTAATATGCAAATGATGAATGTTAAAGATGCTTTAAAATGTAGAATAGCAAACATGCGGCAGTGTTTTACCTGATTAGTTAGTCACTAAGCAACCTGCTCAGTCAATATGAAAATATGAATATTCTACTAATATTTGAAAACTTTTTCGTCATATTCACACAAATTCTTCTCCTAAAGTCAAAACGTGTTTTTAAAAACACTATTATTTAATGATGAGTATTATATGTATTTGAACTGGTAAATTTTCAAACATGTGGCAGTGTTTTACCTGATTACTTGAGCACCAAGAAACCTACTTATTCTATGCAAACATCAAAGTTTCACTTATATTTTGAAATTTCTTGATCTTCTTGGCGCGGATCTAGGGTCCAAACGGTAATATGCAAATGATGAGTCTTATAGATGCTTTAAAATATAGAATAGCAAACATGCGACAGTGTTTTAACTGATTACTTAGTCACTAAGCAACCTGCTCAGTCAATATGAAAATATGAATATTCTACTAATATTTGAAAACTTTTTCGTCCTATTCACACCAATTCTACTCCAAAGTCGAAATGTGTTTTTAAAAACACTATTATTTAATGATCAATATTATATGTATTTGAAATGGTAGAGTTTCTAACATGCGGCAGTGTTTTACCTGATTACTTGAGCACCAAGAAACCTACTTATTATATGCAAACATCATAGTTTCACTTATATTTTGAAACTTTCTTGATCTTATTGGTGCGGATCCAGGGTCTAAATGGTAATATCCAAATGATGAGTGTTATAGATGCTTTAAAATGTAGAATAGAAAATATAGAGCAGTGTTTTACCTGATTACTTAGTCACTAAGCAACCTGCTCAACCAATATGAAAATATAAATAATCTACTAATATTTGAAAAAAAATCTTCTTATTCACACAATACTACTCCCGAAGTCGAAAGGTGTTTTTGAAACACTATTATTTAATGATGAGTATTATATGCATTTGAAATGGTACAGTTTCAAACATGCGGCAGTGTTTTACCTGATTAGTTGAGCGCAAAGAAACCTACTTATTCGATGCAAACATCAATGTTTCACTTATATTTTGAAACTTTATTGATCTTATTGGCGAGGATTCAGGGTCCAAACGGTAATATGCAAATGATGAGTGTTATAGATGCTTTAAAATGTAGAATAGCAAACATGCGGCAGTGTTTTACCTGATTAGTTAGTCACTAAGCAACTTGCCCAGTCAATATGAAAATATGAATATTCTACTAATATTTGAAAAAAATTTGTCTTATTCACACAAACTTGACTCCCAAAGTCGAAACATGTTTCTAAAAATACTATTATTTAGTGATGAGTATTATATGTATTTGAAAAGGTTGAGTTTCAAACATGCGGCGTTGTTTTACCTGATTACTTGAGCACCAAGAAACCTACTTATTCTATGCAAACATCAAAGTTTCACTTATATTTTTTTTTATCTTATTGACTCGAATCCAGGGTCCAAATGGTAATATGCAAATGATGAGTGTTATAGATGCTTTAAAATGTAGAATAGAAAACATGCGGCAGTGTTTTACCTGATTAGTTAGTCACTAAGAAACCTGCTCAATCAATATGAAAATATGAATATTTTACTAATATTTGAAAAAAATTCGTATTATTCACCCAAATTTTACTCCCAAAGTCAAAACGTTTTTTTAAAAACATTATTATTTAATGATGAGTATTATATGTATTTGAAATGGTAGATTTTCAAACATGTGGCAGTGTTTTACCTGATTACTTGAGCACCAAGAAACCTACTTATTCTATGCAAATATCAAAGTTTCACTTATATTTTGAAATTTCTTGGTCTTATTGGCGCGGATCCAGGGACCAAACGGTAATATGCAAATGATGAGTGCTATAGATGCTTTAAAATGTAGAATAGAAGACATGCGGTAGTATTTTACCCGATTACTTAGTAACTAAGCAACCTGCTCAGTCAATATGAATATTCTACTAATATTTGAAAACTTTTTCGTCTTATTCACACAAATTCTACTCCCAAAGTCGAAACGTGTTTTTAAAAACACTATTATTTGATGATGAGTATTATATGTATTTGAAATGGTAGAGTTTCAAAAATGCGGCAGTGTTTTACCTGATTACTTGAGCACCAAGAAATCTACTAATTCTATGCAAACATCAAAGTTTCACTTATATTTTGAAACTTTCTTGATCTTATCGGCGCGGATCCAGGGTCCAAACGGTAATATGCAAATGATGAGTGTTATAGATGCTTTAAAATGTAGAATAGAAAATATGTTGCAGTGTTTTACCTGATAACTTAGTCACTAAGCAACCTGCTCAGTCAATATGAAAATATAAATATTCTACTAGTATTTAAAAAAAAATCGTCTTATTCTCACAATACTACTCCCAAAGTCGAAACGTGTTTTTAAAACACTATTATTTAATGATGAGTATTATATGCATTTGAAATGGTAGAGTTTCAAACATGCGGCAGTGTTTTACCTGAATACTTGAACACCAAGAAACCTACGTATTCGATGCAAACATCAAAGTTTCACTTATATTTTGAAACTTTCTTTATCTTATTGCGGATTCTGGGTCCAAACGGTAATATGCAAATGGTAGGTGTTATATATGCTTTAAAATGTAGAATAGCAAACATGCGGCTGTGTTTTACCTGATTACTTAGTCACTAAGCAACCAGCTCAGTCAATATGAAAATATGAATATTCTACTAATATTTGAAAACGTTTTCGTCTTATTCACACAAATTCTACTCCCAAAGTCGAAACGTGTTTTTAAAAACACAATTATTTAATGATGAGTATTATATGTATTTGAAATGGTAGAGTTTCAAACATGCGGCGGTGTTTTACCTGATTACTTGAGCACCAAGAAACCTACTTATTCTATGCAAACATCAAAGTTTCACTTATATTTTGAAACTTTCTCGATCTTATTGGCGCGAATCCAGGGTCCAAACGGTAATATGCAAATGATGAGTGTTATAGATGCTTTAAAATGTAGAATAGCAACCATGCGGCAGTGTTTTACCTGATTAGTTAGTCACTAAGCAACCTGCTCAGTTAATATGAAAATATGAATATTCTACTAATATTTGAGAACTTTTTCATCTTATTCACACAAATTCTAATCCCAATGTCGAAACATGTTTTTAAAAACACTATTATTTAATGATGAGTATTATATTTATTTGAACTGGTAAATTTTCAAACATGTGGCAGTGTTTTACCTGATTACTTGAGCACCAAGAAACCTACTTATTCTATGCAAACATCAAAGTTTCACTAATATTTTGAAACTTTTTTTATCTTATTGGTGCGGATCCAGGGTCCAAATGGTAATATACAAATTATGAGTGTTATAGATGCTTTAAAATTTAGAATAGAAAACATGCGGTAGTGTTTTACCTGATTACTTAGTCACTAAGCAACTTGCTCAGTCAATATGAAAATAGGAATATTCTACAAATATTTGAAAACTTTTTCGTCTTATTCACACAAATTCTACTCCCAAAGTCGAAACGTTTTTTTAAAAATGCTATTATTTAATAATGAGTATTATATGTATTTGAAATGTTAGAGTTTCAAACATGCGGCATTGTTTTACCTGATTACTTGAGCACCAAGAAATCTACTTATTCTATGCAAACATTAAAGTTTCACTTATATTTTGAAACTTTCTTGATTTTATTGGCGCGGATCCAGGATCCAAACGGTAATATGCGAATGAGGAGTATTATAGATGCTTTAAAATGTAGAATAGAAAATATGTAGCATTGTTTTACCTGATAACTTAGTCACTAAGCAACCTGCTCAGTCAATATGAAAATATAAATATTCTACTAATATTTGAAAAAAAAATCGTCTTATTCACACAAATTCTACTCCCAAAGTTGAAACGTGTTTTTAAAACACTATTATTTAATGTTGAGTATTATATGCATTTGAAATGGCAGAGTTTCAAACACGCGGCGGTGTTTTACCTAATTATTTGAACACCAAGTAACCTACTTATTCGATGCAAACATCAAAGTTTCACTTATATTTTCAAACTTTCTTGATCTTATTGGCGCGGATTCAGGGTCCAAAAGGTAATGTGCAAATGATGAGTGTTATATATGCTTTAAAATGTAGAATAGCAAACATGCGGCAGTGTTTTACCTGATTACTTAGTCACTAAGCGACCTGCTCAGTCAATATGAAAATATGAATATTCTACTAATATTTGAAAACTTTTCGTCTTATTCACACAAATTCTACTTCCAAAGTCGAAACGTGTTTTTAAAAACACTATTATTTAATGATGAGTATTATATGTATTTGAAATGGTAGAGTTTCAAACATGTGGCGGTGTTTTACCTGATTACTTGAGCAACCTACTTATTCTATGCAAATATCAAAGTTTCACTTATATTTTGAAACTTTCTTGATCTTATTGGCGCGAATCCAGGGTCCAAATGGTAATATGCAAATGATGAGTGTTATAGATGCTTTAAAATGTAGAATAGCAAACATGCGACAGTGTTTTACCTGATTAGTTAGTCACTAAGCAACCTACTCAGTTAATATGAAAATATGAATATTCTAATAATATTTGATAACTTTTTTGTCTTATTCACACAAATTCTACTCCCAAAGTCGAGATGTGTTTTTAAAAACACTATTATTTAATGATGAGTATTATATGTATTTGAAATGGTAAATTTTCAAACATGTGTCAGTGTTTTACCTGATTACTTGAGCACCAAGAAACCTACTTATTCTATGCAAACATCAAAGTTTCACTTATATTTTGAGATTTCTTGATCTTCTTGGCGCTGATCCTGAGTCCAAACGGTAATATGCAAATGATGAGTGTTATAGATGCTTAAAAATTTAGAATAGCAAACATGCGATAGTGTTTTGCCTGATTACTTAGTTATTAAGCAACCTGCTCAGTCAATATGAAAATATGAATATTCTAATAATATTTGAAAACTTTTTCGTCTTATTCTCACAAAATCTACTCCCAAAGTCGAAACGTGTTTTTAAAAACACTATTATTTAATGATGAGTATTATATGTATTTGAACTCGTAAATTTTCAAACATGTGGCAGTGTTTTACCTGATTACTTGAGCACCAAGAAACCTATTTATACTATGCAAACATCAAAGTTTCACTTATATTTTGAAATTTCTTGATCTTCATGGCGCGGATCCAGGGTCCAAACGGTAGTACACAAATGATGAGTGTTATAGATGCTTTAAAATGTAGAATAACAAACATGCGACAGTGTTTTACCCGATTACTTAGTCACTAAGCAACTTGCTCAGTCAATATGAAAATATGAATATTCTACTAATATTTGAAAACTTTTTCGTCTTATTAACACAAATTCTACTCCCAAAGTCGAAACGTGTTTTTAAAAACACAATTATTTAATGATGAGTATTATATGTATTTGCAATGGGGATTTTCAAACATGCGGCAGTGTTTTACCAGATTATTTGAGCACCAAGAAACCTACTTATTCTATGCAAACATCAAAGTTTTACTTATATTGTGAAACTTTCTCGATCTTATTGGCGCGAATCCAGGGTCCAAACGGTAATATGAAAATGATGAGTTTATAGATGCTTCAAAATGTAGAATAGCAAACATGCGGCAGTGTTTTACCTGATTAGTTAGTCACTAAGCAACCTGCTCAGTTAATATGAAAATATGAATATTCTACTAATATTTGAGAACTTTTTCGTCTTATTCACACAAATTCTAATCCCAATGCCGAAACATGTTTTTAAAAACACTATTATTTAATGATGAGTATTATATTTATTTGAACTGGTAAATTTTCAATCATGTGGCAGTGTTTTACCTGATTACTTGAGGACCAAGAAACCTACTTATTCTATGCAAACATCAAAGTTTCACTTATATTTTGAAACTTTTTTGATCTTATTGGCGCAGATCCAGGGTCCAAATTGTAATATGCAAATTATGAGTGTTATAGATGTTTTAAAATTTACAATAGAAAACATGCGGTAGTGTTTTACCTGATTACTTAGTCACTAAGCAACTTGCTCAGTCAATATGAAAATAGGAATATTCTACTGATATTTGAAAACTTTTTCGTCTTATTCACACAAATTCTACTCCCAAAGTCGAAACGTGTTTTTAAAAATGCTATTATTTAATGATGAGTATTATATGTATTTGAAATGGTAGAGTTTCAAACATGCGGCAGTGTTTTACCTGATTACTTGAGCACTAAGAAATCTACTTATTCTATGCAAACATAAAAGTTTCACTTATATTTTGAAACTTTCTTGATTTTATTGGCGCGGATCCTGGGTCCGAACGGTAATATGCAAATGATGAGTATTATAGATGCTTTAAAATGCAGAATAGAAAATATGTAGCGTTGTTTTACCTGATAACTTAGTCACTAAGCAACCTGCTCAGTCAATATGAAAATATAAATATTCTACTAATATTTGAAAACTTTTTCGTCTTATTCACACAAATTCTACTCCCAAAGTTGAAACGTGTTTTTAAAACACTATTATTTAATGATGAGTATTATGTGCATTCGAAATGGCAGAGTTTCAAACATGCGGCAGTGTTTTACCTAATTATTTGAACACCAAGTAACCTACTTATTCGATGCAAACATCAAAGTTTCACTTATATTTTCAAACTTTCTTGATCTTATTGGCACGGATTCAGGGTCCAAACGGTAATGTGCAAATGATGAGTGTTATATATGCTTTAAAATGTAGAATAGCAAACATGCGGCAGTGTGTTACCTGATTACTTAGTCACTAAGCAACCTGCTCAGTCAATATGAAAATATGAATATTCTACTAATATTTGAAAACTTTTTCGTCTTATTCACACAAATTCTACTTCCAAAGTCGAAACATGTTTTTAAAAACACTATTATTTAATGATGAGTATTATATGTATTTGAAATGGTAGAGTTTCAAACATGCGGCAGTGTTTTACCTGATTACTTGAGCACCAAGAAACCTACTTATTCTATGCAAATATCAAAGTTTCACTTGTATTTTGAAACTTTCTTGATCTTATTGGCGCGAATCTAGGGTCCAAATGGTAATATGCAAATGATGAGTGTTATAGATGCTTTAAAATGTAGAATAGCAAACATGAGATAGTGTTTTACCTGATTAGTTAGTCACTAAGCAACCTGCTCATTTAATATGAAAATATGAATATTCTAATAATATTTGAAAACTTTTTTGTCTTATTCACACAAATTCTACTCCCAAAGTCGAAACGTGTTTTTAAAAAACTATTATTTAATGATGAGTATTATATGTATTTGAAATGGTAAATTTTCAAACATGTGTCAGTGTTTTACCTGATTACTTAAGCACCAAGAAACCAACTTATTCAATGCAAACATCAAAGTTTCACTTATATTTTGAAATTTCTTGATCTTCTTGGCGCTGATCCTGAGTCCAAACGGTAATATGCAAATGATGAGTGTTATAGATGCTTAAGAATTTAGAATAGCAAACATGCGACATTGTTTTGCCTGATTACTTAGTTATTAAGCAACCTGCTCAGTCAATATGAAAATATGAATATTCTACTAATATTTGAAAACTTTTTCGTCTTATTCTCACAAATTCTACTCCCAAAGTCGAAACGTGTTTTTAAAAACACTATTATTTAATGATGAGTATTATATGTATTTGAACTCGTAAATTTTCAAACATGTGGCAGTGTTTTACCTGATTACTTGAGCTCCAAGAAACCTACTTATACTATGCAAACATCAAAGTTTCACTTATATTTTGAAATTTCTTGATCTTCTTGGCGCGGATCCATGGTCCAAACGGTAGTATGCAAATGATGAGTGTTATAGATGCTTTAAAATGTAGAATAGCAAACATGCGACAGTATTTTACCTGATTACTTAGTCACTAAGCAACCTGCTCAGTCAATATGAAAATATGAATATTCTACTAATATTTGAAAACTTTTTCATCTTATTCACACCAATTCTACTCCAAAGTCGAAACTTGTTTTTAAAAACACTATTATTTAATGATCAGTATTATATGTATTTGAAATGGTAGAATTTCTAACATGCGACAGTGTTTTACCTAATTACTTGAGCACCAAGAAACCTACTTATTCTATGCAAACATCAAAGTTTCACTTATATTTTGAAACTTTCTTGATATAATTGGCACGGATCCAGGGTCCAAACGGTAATATGCAAATGATGAGTGTTATAGATGCTTTAAAATGTAGAATAGCAAACATGCGGCAATGTTTTACCTGATTAGTTAGTCACTAAGAAACTTGCTCGGTCAATATGAAAATATGAATATTCTACTAATATTTGAAAACTTTTTCGTCTTATTCACACAAATTTTACTCCCAAAGTCGAAACATGTTTTTTAAAACACTATTATTTAGTGATGAGTATTATATGTATTAGAAATGGTAGAGTTTCAAACATGCGGCGGTGTTTTACCTGATTACTTGAGCACCAAGAAACCTACTTATTCTGTGCAAACATCAAAGTTTCACTTATATTTAGAAACTTTCTTGATCTTATTTTCGCGAATCTAGGGTCCAAACGGTAATATGTAAATGATGAGTGTTATAGATGCTTTAAAATGTAGAATAGCAAACATGCGGCAGTGTTTTACCTGATTAGTTAGTCACTAAGCAACCTGCTCAGTCAATATGAAAATATGAATTTTCTACTAATATTTGAAAACTTTTTCGTCTTATTCAAACAAATTCTACTCCCAAAGTCGAAACGTGTTTTTAAAAATACTATTATTTAATGATGAGTATTACATGTATTTGAAATGGTAGATTTTCAAACATGTGGAAGTGTTTTGCCTGATTACTTAAGCACCAAGAAACCTACTTATTCTATGCAAACATCAAAGTTTCACTTATATTTTGAAAGTTATTGATCATCTTGGCGCGGATCCAGGGTCCAAATGGTAATACGCAAATGATGAGTGTTATGGATGCTTTAAAATGTTGAATAGCAAACATGCGGCAGTGTTTTACCTGATTACTTAACCACTAAGCAACCTGCTCAGTCAATATGAAAATATGAATATTCTACTAATATTTGAAAACTTTTTCGTCTTATTCCCACCAATTCTACTCCAAAGTCGAAATGTGTTTTTAAAAATACTATTATTTAATGATCAGTATTATATGTATTTGAAACGGTAGAGTTTCAAACATGCGGCGGTGTTTTACCTGATTACTTGAGCACCAAGAAACCTACTTATTCTATGCAAACATCAAAGTTTCACTTATATTTTGAAACTTTCTTGATCTTATTGGCGCGAATCCCGGGACCAAATGGTAATATGCAAATGATGGGTGTTATAGATACTTTAAAATGTAGAATAGCAAACATGCGGTAGTGTTTTACCTGATTAGTTAGTCACTAAGCAACCTGCTCAGTCAATATGAAAATATGAATATTCTACTAATATTTGAAAAATTTTCGTCTTATTCAAACAAATTCTACTCCCAAAGTCGAAACGTGTTTTTAAAAACACTATTATTTAATGATGAGTATTATATGTATTTTAAATGGTTGATTTTCAAACATTTGGCAGTGTTTTACCTAATTACTTGAGCACCAAGAAACCTACTTATTCTTTGCAAACATCAAAGTTTCACTTATATTTTGAAATTTCTTGATCTTATTGGCGCGGATCCAGGGACCAAACGGTAATATGCAAATGATGAGTGTTATAGATGCTTTAAAATGTAGAATAGAAGACATGCGGCAGTGTTTTACACGATTACTTAGTCACTAAGCAACCTGCTCGGTCAATATGAAAATATGAATATTCTACTAATATTTGAAAACTTTTTTGTCTTATTTACACAAATTCTACTCCCAAATTCGAAACGTGTTTTTAAAAACACTATTATTTAATGATGAGTATTATATGTATTTGAAATGGTAGAGTTTTAAACATGCGGCAGTGTTTTACCTGATTACTTGAGCACCAAGAAATCTACTTATTATATGCAAACATCAAAGTTTCACATTTATTTTGAAACTTTCTTGATCTTATTGGCGCGGATCCAGGGTCCAAACGGTAATATTCAAATGACGTGTAATAACCCGGAAATCTGGGCCAGTTTAAAATTCTTAAATTGGCGATTTTAATGAATTTTGAATATTTAAAATGAATTATTTTAAATAATACAACAAGAAATTTATTTTGAATATTGATTCGAACGTATATAGTTATATAGATCGTCGTTAGAATATAAATAATTATTTTAAATTATAAAAGGAATTGAAAACGGCGCGGTAGTTCGATAATTCGATTTCAAACTTCAAATGAACGTACCAGGTGCAAAATAAACCGGAATTTAGAGAAACCAAAAATAATAGAATCTATTTGAGAATATCTTTCCAATGAATTCGAAAAATCAAAATTTCATTGCGGGAATCAAAAGTTATGTCCGAATGAATTTTCAGAATAGTCGCTATGGAATTTCCGGCTCTCAAAAATAGCCATTTTGCAAACGACCCCGGATTTCGACGAAACCACTTTTGTTGGATCCGTGATGTCAAGTTATTGCTAGATTCCAATTTTCGTAATTTTTCGAATCAATATTTGAGCGTGGTAAAGGAAAACGCGTTTGACCAGTTTTAGTTGATTTTAATCGACTGGAAATTGGCCATTTTTCAAACGATCTGAAAATTCGACGAAACTAATTTTGTTAGGACCGTATCATCAATACTAAGCTAGAAAATATTTTTCGGGAATTTTTCTAGTCAGTATGTGGGCCCAGTAAATTGAAATGTACGTTTAAAATTCAATATAATGATTTAAAAGTAAATTTGACGAAAACTGATCGAAACGATCGAATTAGCTTACGATATATATCCCATTGTGTTCGGAATGGGGGTAATTAGCTATGGACGATAGGCGGTAGGCCTCGATTAGAGGTCGAAAATAAAAGTTGCTTTTTAGAAAATTTAATAGTAAAAAATATATTTATTTATATAATAGCCCCCCTTCTTCTTTCTCTCTCCCTGTTCATTTACTTTCAGGAAAAAAAAGAAAAAAAATCGATTACCCCCCTCCTCCTGCGCCGCCACGGCGCTACCCCCACTTCCTGCGCGCGACGCTACCCCCTCCTCCTCTTACATGCGACGATACCCCCCCCTTCCTCCTGTGCGCGATGCTACCCCCTGCTCCTACTGCGCGCGATGACACCCCCCCTCTCCTGCTGCGTGACACCCCCCCTCCTCCTGCTGCTGGGGCAGCTACTTCTTCTTCTTCCACCCTATTCCGACACCCTCTCAGACAAAGACGCACACCCGGGAGCAAACAACAACCTCCTCCTCTGCGAAAATCATACAGTGAGTTTTTATGTTTTATTTATCTAGTTAAAGATTAGATTTTTATTAATCTAAAAATTTGGTTTTTATACATGAAGAGTAATCAAAAAGATTTGATTTTTATTAATGAAAAGTTATAAAGTGAAAGATTAAAAATATAATTTTTTTATTAGCAGAAAGTTAAAAATATAATTTTTATCATATGAGAAATACAAAAATTTAGTTTTTATATAGTTAGAGTATTAAAGATATGATTTTTATATTATAGAAAGATTAAAAATACGATGTTTATAATATATAGATAGTAAAAATTTGGTCTTTATATATGTAGCTAAATAAAAATCTGATTTTTATTATATATAATAAAATAAAAATTCAATCTTTATATGAGAAACAGAAATATAAAAATATAATTTATATATATAAATAATCATTGTAAAAATATATGAAATAGAATTTTTATTTATCGAATGAAGGGTAAAAATATAATTTTTATTTTGAATGGCGTGAAAAGGACTGCATAGGAATTTCAACAAATCCAGATGTCCAGCAGTTCAAAAGAAAAGCACGGCGGAGTGGAACCCTCTGTGAGAACTACTCACCTTTAATTTTGTTTTCTAGTTATGTGATATATACTAGGATGAAGACAGTGTTTAGTAGCACCCGACACCCATCGTCCACAGACCATGGACGGCTTGTTTGATTGATTGCATGTTGTTGTGAAAATTGATTGTGTGATGTGATGTGAAATGAAATAAAATATTTATACAAGAAATATTTTATAGTTAAAAATAGAATTTTTAACGTGTATATAAAATGAAAAGAATATTTATAAACAAATCAGATGATTTGTTTATATCCACACATTGGACTGATATTTATTGGGATGATAAATTTTACACATCGCCCAACTGCACAAATAAAAACTGTGGTTGATTGATTGAAACCCCACACGTGTATTGGGATGAGATTTGACGTACACTAATCCCGATTGTTTAGTTGTATGTCAATCGATGGATTGACAGACTGTGTAAGCGTTAATTATTTATATTTAATGCTTATATAGTTGTGTGGTGTACTCTGGATGATGGTTGATTATTTATCATTGCTATTATATACATGTGTTGTAGAAAATCCATATAATTAACATTATATGGTAATTGAGTGGGCCTCATTCTAATTTGGAAAATAAAGAATAGAAATACATATTCATGTGTTGAATAAAAGCCGTGTTGATTAGATTGACGCCATTTTGAAGTGAACGATATTTATATCGATTATATTCGTTTTTAAAATGAATATGGAAAAGGAAGTGATTTCAAAATCTGATATTTTGAAATGAATTGAAATTCGAATTAGATTGAATTAAATTGAAATTCAAATTAGACTGAAGTGAATTGAAATTCGAATTAAATTGAAATAGAATTGAAATCGATTTGAAATGAATTGGAATGAGGCGTATGTTGTGTTTGTGTAAGACTTGTTTAATATATACGCGAGTTATTCAGAAAGACCGGGTTTATCCCATTCTGAATAACTGTTTCGACGTGGTGTCGAAGATGAAGACGGTGGTTGAAGACCGGAAGTCTTCACATCATTTGGGTGATTACTGATGATCTTGATTGGGCTGTACACCCAAGATGAGGGAATCAGTTGGTGATCGTCCAGACGTACTTGGGGATCGATGGATATGCGACGAAAGTGCATCCGGTTTCGTTCAGACCCAGAACGAACTTGTATGGACTGTGTGTCTGACATTGGATTTCATTCTGTGTGATTGATATTGGTTGCATAGCATGAATTGCCTGTGTGGCATGCTAAGATGCAAATGATCAAGGCTTCTGTTGAAAAGCAAAGTCTTGTGGTGATGATCAAAGCACGTCCTTTGTGGCGTAGCTTTGTATAACTTGAATTCGCGAGCCTCACACCCCGGTTTGAACCAAAAACAGGACGAGAACCTCAGGGGGGACATGCGTTTTCTTCTATCTAAGATGGTGTCAGTGTCCTACCAGCCCTGACATTTATATACTTTTCACCTGTGTGGTTGTTGCTGTTGCGAGGCGCCTCGGTTATATCGGATGATTCAGGTCCGATGGAGTCATTCGTTGGCTCATTTACGCCCTAAAGGGTGGGGAAACATATTGTCCAGGGTTTTAGTTTAATCCACATCGAGTGGACCGGCCCTGATGATCCAAGGGCTCACCTGTGTTTGGGTCCTGAGACTCGGGCTAAACAGTCTCGAATCGGTAGAGGACTATCTTTTTCCTCGGTTCACAGATGGAAATCCAATTTCCAAATACGTGATTTTGCGGTTTTAATTGTAGAACTAGTATGGCGACATGATATATGGTACTCATGCCGTCTATGATTGATACTTATGATTTGAAATTGTTTTAAGAACTATACACTTATTATAGTATCAAATGATTTGTTTTAAACGTATCAAGCATGCTTTGGCTATTATAAGGGAAAACCCTATCCTTCGGCTTGCGTTGCATTGTGTGATGGGACCTGGGTCTTATAATAGCTTCATTTTTTTATTTAGCATCGCGCTGTTGTTTTATGCACTGGTATTCTTGGGAGGAAACCCGTTCCGTGTTATGCGGCGTGGTCCCTTGATTTAGCTAACTTTAAAATAAAGATTAATAACTGTTTTAGTTCTCACACCAGTCACATGACTGACCTGGAGTTTATTGTTTTAACCTAAACTCTGGGTGCCCCTATTTTCGACATGGGCAGCTAGTAGTTTTGGTTTTGCAGATTTATCTTCACAGCACCTGGTTTACAGCTGAAAGATATCCGGAAAGCTTTGTATCTGTATATCTCCTTCAGTTGTATTTTGTATTATTTTCCGCTGCTATGTAATTTATTGTAATCTCTGATAATTTTTGTTGTGTAATATTCAGTTATACTCTGTATAATCTTGTATTCTGATGGAATTGTTGTAATAACAATGAAAAGTTCTTCCGTATGCGTTATGATGTGGTTTGTTCTCGAATTATCCGCTCTTTCCTTAACGAGGAAGCAGCGGGTTCTTACAAGACGAGTGTTATAGATGCTTTAAAAATGTAGAATAGAAAATATGTAGCAGTGTTTTACCTGATAACTTAGTCACTGAGCAACCTGCTCAGTCAATATGAAAATATAAATATTCTACTAGTATTTGAAAAAAAATCGTCTTATTCACACAATACTACTCCCAAAGTCGAAACATGATTTTAAAACACTATTATTTAATGATGAGTATTATACGCATTTGAAATGGTAGAGTTTCAAACATGCGACAGTGTTTTATGTAGTAACCCGAAAATCCGTGGGAATTTGAGCTGACTAAATAACACCAGTCCAACCCAAATCGCACTGGAAATTCAAGAAACTAATAGAAAGAAGTCAGAGGGTGAGGATAGATAAGATAGAACTTATAGAATAGAAGAAGAAGAACATCATCATCAGAGTAAACACGAATCTCACAGCGGAACGAATAAAATATAACATAACATATCTTTGAAATAACATCAGTATATGTATACAATAACACTTATCAGAGTACAACACTTACAACACAGCGGAAATAACTATAGCTATATGATCCAGAAGCCTCCTGCTCCAGCTCTTCAAGTATACCTGTAAATCCTGACTACTTGACTGCCCGTACAAATTTAGGCACCCAAGAGTTTAGGGAAAACAAAATAAACTCCGGGTCAGTCATGTGACTGGTGTGAATAAACTCAAATCATTTAAACAGGTATATGATATCTCATAAGACCACGCCGTGAATACGGAACAGGTTTTTCCCTTATGAGAATCCAAATAACTTTTCAAAGCAATATCATTCTGATATTATAATAATGTCTAAGTATAAATAAATATCAATCTAGCAGAAACGCTTGCATCTCACGTTACTGCATATATAGTATACAATCAAAATCGCAAGCACGTATTGGATGATTGGATTTCCAACTATGACAAGGTATGGAACCACCTTCCGATCAGTGTACTCTAGGAACGATACACTGGAGTTCAACAAGAACATCTTGCAACTCAGCCACACATGACCGACCGCTCATTTCGCTTGAGTGTATCGAATGTACATCACCAACGGTTGGGATCAGCAACCGTTCACTAGATAGGTGATTATACACCCTACTTCGGTGCGACCGACTTAGCCATGCTGTCTGCCCGATTTCTGTCATTTACCGGTTGATGAGGCTAGAAGCTACGCTTTATCATTACATCAGATTCACTTCGAATGCTACATTGTCAGATCCATCGAAAATCACTAATTGATGTCTACAACAATACATTACGTGTCAGCTAAAAGAAGTTTCCTTCTCCGCTTCCACTCTTGGTACGGTTGAAGAAATCAATCTACGTGACCTTCTGGAAATACTATGTCAGACATCCATCTTCATTCACTTAGAAATGTCACATCGTCATACCCGCCAAATCACAAATTGACTTATCCAAAAGTAACACGGGTATACAGCTAAGAGAAACGAATTCCTCCTCCACCAAACGTGAATACGTTTGAACAGATCAACTTACGCGATCCATTGGATATACTCTGTCAGGCCTTCGTCCATACAAGTTGTCCTGGGACTGGACAAACTGAAGGCACTATTCTGTAAATAGGATAGCCCTTGCATTTTACTCCATCTTCAATTATCTTTGGCATATATGATTCGCGACGCTTATGCCAATACAGAGTGGTTCTTTGGATAATAATCCAACCGGTCTCTCCATATTAACAACGTTAAAATGGTCAAAACTTCGATAGTCAGTGAGTTAACTATCAAAGAAAAACAAGTGTGCAAACAACGATATTATTTCCAAATGGAAATTATATCGAACAAACATCATTTAACATTAATCTCTTTAGTTCATTTATTTACTTATCTCCTGTTTCCCTATATTCTAAATTCTTATTTTCTTTTATCAGAAAACATTTCTGATTCTCGTTTGGAAAACATTTCCAAAACTTCTTTACGATCAAACCTTACCATTTCTTAGTTAAGAAGGAAGTCACTCATGTTGGGGTATAATTACCTCTCAGACCTTAACTGAACAACGTTATAACTTCGAAATGGTCAAAGTTTATCCTTTAATCTTTAACACTTCTTTACGCCTTTTTCGGATTCAATTTTACTAATCCACTTCTATATTGAAACATTGGTTATAACGATAACGTTATAATCCCTACTTTCGAATTATCTAACTTTAATTATAACTTCTATTCTTATTAGTGAATAATTTACCTAACACTTATTTATTTATAAATAAATAAATCTCTATTTAAAACACTGGGAAGTATAAGTACTTTCCCGAATTCGATATAATCGAATTTGCCGATTAACTCTCTTCGAGAAATCTCTATTTGATTAACTCTTCTTCGAATAACCTATATTCGATTATCTCCTTCACGAATAAACGATATTCGATAATCTCTCTTCGAATAACTAATATTCGATAACTCTTCCTTTTCAAATATCTCATATTTGAAAATCTCACTTCGATTAAACTATAATCGATAACTCCCTTCGATGAAACTAACATCGATAACTCCTTTCGATGAAACTAACATCGATAACTCCTTCCGATGAAACTAATATCGATAACTCCTTTCGATGAAACTAACACCGGTAACTCCTTTCGATGAAACTAACATCGATAACTCCTTTTGATGAAACTAACATCGATAACTCCTTTCGATGAAACTAACATCGATTTATTTAACTCGATGAACTTAACTCGACTAACTTAACTTGACTCGACTAACTCGACTTACTTGGTTCGACCGATTCGATTCGATTAACTAGGCTCGACTAACTTGACTAACTTAACTCGACTTACTTGGTTCGACCAATTCGATTCGATTAACTAGGCTCGACTAACTTGACTAACTTAACTCGACTTACTTGGTTCGACCACCCGATCAACTCGACTTATTTAACTTAACTTATTCCTCAACTCGATCAACTCGATTAACTCCTATCGAATAACTAACATTCAATTAAACTCCATTCGCTTGACTCTAGATCGCATCGATCACAATGGTTACGCCTGACTCCCTCAGGAAACATCCGATCGCCTTAGGCTATTTACAGCCCTACGAATTACGCTAGCAGTCGTACAAGATGGCAACTTACCCTGAATACTATGTTTGACTAACTCTGTCTCAAATAACTATATTTGATTAACTCTAGTTCATTTTAACTCTAATCGATTAACTCTAACTAATTAACTCCAACTGGTTAACTCTAACTGATTAACTCTAACTGGTTAACTCTAACTGATTAACTCTAACTGGTTAACTCTATTTGACTAACTCGACTTGACTAACCCCTTTCGAATAACATATTCGATTAACTAACTTTCGAATACCATATTCGATTAACTCCTTTCGAATGTCTATATTCGATTAACTAACTTCGAATACCATATTCGATTAACTCCTTTCAATGTCTATATTCGATTAACTAACTTCGAATACCATATTCGGTTAACTAACTTCGAATACCATATTCGATTTACTTTATAAAGATTTCCTTTTTAACAACGTTTTATTCATTTGAAAAGATTTACTTTTAAATAACGGTTCTACACTTTAAAAATGATTTCCTTTTTATAATGTTCCCTTTCCAATTCTATTTGTAAATGGTTTACAAACATTTCCTTTTCAAATTTATTTTTGAAATATTCTAACTCCTTCTATTCCCGGGAAAATTCGCCATAACCTCCTTTGTATCGGGAGCATCGGGAAAATCCCCAAACTCGCCACACAGGCCTTTCCATTCAAAAAGAAATGTTTGAATTTATTTCCTTTTCAAATATCTCCTATTTATAAATATCCCAATTTATATATATTTCTTATTTATAAATATTCCACTTTATAAATATCTCTTATTTATAAATATCCCATTTTATAAATATTCTATTTTCCATATCACTTTGAAAATTCCCTTATCTACATTCCGTTATGTTATGGTATTCAATCATATCAAATCACGATGTCTAATCTCGTCCATACACACACAATCAACAATAGGTTATAATTCACATCATATATTAAAATATACGAAAAACAATAAAATAACTGTTGAGGAATCCAGTCGGATTCCTCCAACCTGTTTCCTTGCATCACAGATGTTAGACCATAGAATAACATCGATTTCACTTCACTGTTAAATATTCTGATAAACAGAATCGACATATAAATATTTAACAGTTTATATATATATACACATATATATATAATATTTATACTAACTGACTAGCAGTTCAATCAATCAACGAACACACAGCAATCAGACAATTTTAACAGTTCTAAAAATACAACATGAAAATATAAACTGTTCAGAGTTGGTGAGTTTTACTCACATTGGCAGTTCATCGTTAAAGAACGATAAACTGTTATTTGATTCAGTCGGACAATTTATTTTGCCATAAATTGTGACGAGCTCAGATTCACTCCCGGTCAGTCTCATTGTGTTGCTCCCGTCTATACGATCCCAATGCAACTCACAGTTTGTCAATCAAAAGCACTCGGCCCATACCATTATCTCATTTAGCCCAACTCGTACCACTAGAACAGTAGATCCTTCTCCAACACTCCTCATTCACCTCTTAGTCAACGTGAAGGTCATACTGCTTGTGGCATCACCCATTCACGCATCACTTACTGTTCACGTACCAACACACTCCATCCCCATCGTGCCGAAGTCCAGTGTGAAACCGAACTGTCACGTATCCAAAACTTTATGCAAATGAACACCTGCCAGTTCCTGCAACAAAGCCCCATCGCACCATTGCTTTCCCTCGTCACAACTCCACAGCTCCAAATTATGTGCTTCTTTCCATTTTCGGCATGCTCCTTTTCCCATTTTCCCAATCAATGTCAGACCATCCTACCAACATCAGACCACACTTCACGTTTACACATGCTCAGATCTCTCTTCTCGCCTAAGCCCTTCCACGAAACAAACATGCGAGCTGCTCCAGCGTAATACCCATTTTGCATCGACATTTTAAGTCTCGTTCAACTCGAGACTGTGCTCGCTCCCGGAAACCCATTCAAAGCCAACGGTTTAAACCCCAAAGTCACTTCGCAACTTTCAAAACGTAAGTGGAAACGAAGGGTATAGCATCAGGAAATCAAGTAGATTAGTTTGAGGAGTTATAGGATTTTATTCGATTTTATTTTGAGGATTTCTTTCTCTCGTTCCCATTTGCAGAAACTAAGTGGCGGCCGAGATTTGTTAGAAGAGAATGAAGAAATAATTAGGTTAAACTATGTAAAGGGGTACTTATAGTATTTAGTTTTCTTTTCTTTTCATTGATTAAGATTTCTCCACGCTTTAAATTGAGGAAAACGTATTTGTGCGGCTGAGAAATTTGAAGACGTGGTCTTCTTTTGACCATAAGAGAATGATGTTTAGAGATTGGGGCATTTAGATATTTTAGGTTATGTTGTCATGAAAAATTTCATTACGTACGAACTGATAACGACAGAATTAAAAATACCATCGAAATGAGCTCGGTGCCACGATCCCAAAAATATAATAATATAGGTCTGTTAACTTATTTTGTGAAACCCCGAAATCGCTGATTAAGGGTGCAAAATACTCCAAATAAAAAGTTGCTTATTTAATTAATTAAAAATTACAGTAAAATTCTAAAAATTAAACTATTGCTATTTCCCAAAAGAACCCTGTCCAAATTCAAACCCGATAGTCAGATATTCTTAAATAACCGTTATGGTCAAGGTGCTGCATTTCTGAGAATTTGATTTGGACGTAACTCAAAATCTACACGATGAAATCCCGATATTTCTCTTCCACTAGAAAGATATACTCCACCAGCTCCACACGTTTCTTGTTTCATAGAAATCCGATTTAAAACGAACCATGTACATCCAGTTGAAGTCTAAATCGCCAAATAGCGAACTACCGCGTCGTTACGTGCTCTATTTTAATTATATTATAACTACACGTTCAAACTGACGTCGATTGAATATATTCGTTATTATATTTCGAATCGAAACTCCACCAAATCTCGCATGCTATTCAATTCACATGATATTGTGAATTTCACTATTTCCGACTATTTCGACACTATAATATATTTTATTATATTATAATTATTAATTAAATATTCAATATTATTTAATTCACGTTCTCGATATCGATAAATCGATATTTAATAATTAAATAAATAAATTATTCAACCGTTAAAAATGCGGGTCACTACATTTTACCTGATTACTTGAACACCAAGAAACCTACTTATTCGATGCAAACATCGAAGTTTCTCTTATATTTTGAAACTTTCTTGATCTTATTGCATATTCAGGGTCCAAACGGTAATATGCAAATGATGAGTGTTATATATGCTTTAAAATGTAGAATAGCAAACATGCGGCAGTGTTTTACCTGATTACTTAGTCACTAAGCAACCTGCTCGGTCAATATGAAAATATGAATATTCTACTAGTATTTGAAAATTTTTTCGTCTTATTCACACAAATTCTACTCCCAAAGTTGAAATCTGTTTTTAAAAACACAATTATTTAATGATTAGTATTATATGTATTTGAAATGGTAGAGTTTCAAACATGCGGCGGTGTTTTACCTTATTACTTGAGCACCAAGAAACCTACTTATTCTATGCAAACATCAAAGTTTCACTTATATTTTGAAACTTTCTTGATCTTGTTGGCGTGAATCCAGGGTCCAAACGGTAATATGCAAATGATGAGTGTTATAGATACTTTAAAATGTAGAATAGAAAACATGCGGCAGTGTTTTACCTGATTAGTTAGTCACTAAGCAACCTGCTCAGTCAATATGAAAATATGAATATTCTACTAATATTTGAAAACTTTTTCGCCTTATTCACACAAATTCTACTCCCAAAGTTGTAATGACCCACATTAGCAGGGGTATTATAATTAATTTATTTAATTTTATAAATAGTGATATAGTGTATTAAATGATCGTTAATTAAATAATGGTGAATATTTAATTAAAATAATAATTAAATAATATATTTAATTCAGAAATAATCAAAAATATTGGGAATCACAATATTCTATGAAACTGAGTCGTCCCGAAGATTTAATTCAGTTTAGATTTGAAATATAATAACGAATATATTTCATTTACAGTGTTTGAACGTATAATTTATATTATAATTATAATCGAGCTCGAAATGGTGTTGTAGTTCGTAATTTGGCGATTTGAACTTCAACTGAATGTACAGGGTTCGTTTTAAATCGGATTTCTGTGAAATAAGAAACGTGTGGAGGTGGTGGAGTATATCTTTCTAGTGGAAGAGAAAAATCAGGATTTCGTCGTGTGGATTTTGAGATATGTCCAAATCAAATTTTAAAATAGTCGCTATAGAATCGTTTATCGACCGTAACGGTTTATTCGATATAACTAGAGATCGGGTTTGAATTTAGACAAGGTTCTTTTGGGAAGCAGTGATAATTTAATTTTTAGAATTTTACTGTAATTTTTAATTAATTAAATAATCAACTTTTTATTTGGAGTATTTGGCACCCTGTATCGATATTTCGGGGGTTTCACAATATGAGCCAACCTACCGGTATTATTATATTTTTGGAATCGTGATGCCTTGGTCCACACAACGGTAATGTTATTTCTATCCATAGCGGTACGTACGTGATCAGAATTTTATGTAGCGAGGTATGCTAAACTCAATAACTTAAAACATAAAGCATATTGCTTGTTTCATATGGTTTGTTTCGCTCAGAACACATAAAATACTACGGCATGGCACTATTTGAAATGAGAAACTATCTTGCGAAGTATCCATCCCCAAAACATAGATATAAGGACAGACAGTATATCAAGATGTAACGTAAAATTCCCCCAAATAAAATATATGAATTATCTAATAAGATCCTTCATAGCTAAGGCTCGTGTCACTTCCAAACAGCAGAGCGGGTACGGCCTTCTCCAAAGACTTCATGTGCAAGGAAACCAAGTCTGCAAACCTAAGTAATATAAACCATCTCCTACTCATCTCATCTGCCATGTTTAATCCCATCGCACAACTGCCTGCCATGAACAATCACGCTCAACCTGTCATCTCTTGTTTTCTCCACTTGTCTTCTCAAATTCCTTAAGGTCGAAGGAACTTGACTTTATAAATAGATGAGACAACATACTTCCATTTGGTTTTGGGCTTCAAGGTTTCCAACGTTTTCTTCATGGCTTCCAAATCACGCTCCACTATAAAAGAACTGGCAAATCTCCACTGAAAATTTCAAACAAAACACGGGAAGCTTTTAATATAAGAAAATAAACAAAGGAGATCATGGGTCGAATGCATGGTGAAAGCAGTTAACGCATGGAGTGGGATGTTTGCGAGGGGCGTTGCGAGTTGAATTTGGGTGGCGTCGGAATCAAGTATGGTGGAGGGAGACTGTTGTAGATGAGTGGTGCGAGCTAAGTTCAGTGTGTAGAGAAGAAAAGTGGAGTTAGCGGAAGGAGAATAGGAAGGAAAATGTGGGAAAATGGTGTAAATATAGGAGCAGCTCGTAAGTGTCGGAGAAGAGGAACTGTTCAAGAAGTGATGGGAAGGCGCAGGTGATCTCGAGTTGCATGGTGGTATTTCCATGGTGTTTCGTGAAACATGAGGAGAAGAACGTTGGAGTTTCATGACTTTTCGCGTGTAAAAGAAGCTTGGGAGGCATGAAGAATTTAGAAAGAGAGGAAGTTGCGTAGGGGCTTGTTGTTTCCATTATGCAGCGGTTGTAGTGCAATGTAAATATGAAGTGCGGACACATTTTGTTGTTGAGGAAGCATGAAGAAGGACGTGTCATACTGGAAGAGTGGACTGGTAAGTTTTGTTCAGATTTTGGGTGATATCGGTTTAATGTTTAAAGAGGAATCTAGCATGGATCTCATGCGCTGGTGCCAATTAGGAGTGGACGGGTAAGTTGTTCAGCTCTTATGGTGGCGGTGTTTTTCATCGGAGAAGAACAGATCGAAGTTTTGGATGGGAATGGTAGAGTACAACAAACTGTCGGGGGAGAATGTAATGAGCAGAGGGGAGGAGCTAATTAAGGTGTTAAGTAAATATTTATTTATGTTAATGATCTTTTAATGTATTCAAAGGATTTTAAAAAGGAAAAAAAATAAAAGAAACAATGGAGATGATGACCTACGAGTTACAGAAGTGGTAGGTGAATTGCCATGCGATGATGGGAGTTTCATGTGCAAATTTAACTGAAAAGGGGGTGTGTCGAACTGTGTATCTTGGTAAGGAGATTAGTGAAGGTAATACATGGATTTTAAAGAAGAAGAAGGAAATAGAAACCCTTAAAAATGAATTAGGTTCGGCAATTTGGTACTCCGTGAAGCAGATCAAGTTTTTCCAAATTCTGGAATGAAGATTTGAGAGGAGTGGGTCTAAGTGCTTCGGTTGGGCCGACTTTAAAATGAAATTGATGAAACAAGATCCGACAGGATCGTAGGGACGACGGATACACAGTGGAACTGATGGGGAGTGAATCGAAGCTCGTTACAATTTATGGCGAAATAAATTGTCCGTCTGAACCAACAGACGCAAATCGTTATTTAACGGTTAACGCGAAATGTGAGTAAAACTCCCCAACTCTTAACAGTTATATTTTTATAATGTATTCTTAGAATTGATAATTATCTGTTGATTGCTGTGTGTTGATTTGGTTGATTGAACTGCTAGTCAGTTAGTTGAAATTATATATATATACCATTAAATATTGATGTTGTTTATCAGAACAATTCATACTGAAACGAAGTTGATGTTAATTATATGGTTCAACATCTGTGATGCAGGGGAACAGGTTGGAGGGACCCAACTGGGTTCCTCAATATGTAAATACTGTTTCGTTTCATATATTGTGTTATATGATGTGATATGAAATCTGTTGATGATTTTATATGTTTGAATGATACCTATCGTTGTTATATGGTACGTTAGATACCATAAGTAATACCGGAGTGATAAAAAGGGAATTTTCAAAAATGAATATCGAAAATAGAATATTTATAAAATCAAAGAAGTATAAAAGGAATTATTTATAAATGGAATATTTATAAATAGAAATTTATTTATAACTGGATTATTTATAAATAGGAAATACTTAGAAATAGAATTCGAAAGGAAATATTTGCAAACCATTTGCAAATAGAATAAATAGAAAAGATAAGAGAATTATTTATTTGTTAAATAAATAAAATTAAAATAGAATATTTATTTGAGAAATAAATAGAAGTATAAAATGGGTTATTTATTTAGAAAATAAATAGAGTTTGAAAAGGGAATTATTTATAATGGAATAGGATGTTATGAAAAGATAAACGCTGTTAAAAGGAAATCCTTATAAGTAGAGAAACGCTATTAAAAGAACATTTATAAAGTGAAGAACCGTTACTAAAAGTAAATCTTTATAAATGAATAAACGTTGTTAAAAGGAAATCTTTTTAAATAGATAAACGTTACAAAAAGCGATAATCAAATAGAGTTAAAACAAGACTAGAAACTGACTAGGGATTAGTTAAGTCGAATGGTTTTCTGAGTGTTGATCTGATGTTGGTTTCGGCCTTCGGGGTTTATAATTCGAGAATTGTTCTCTTACTAGTTTATAGTTAGGGACTGATAGTTGTGAAAGTTAGTGGAACGTGAATAAGGAGTGGAAATGTTTTTCCCAGTGTTAATAACATATATTTTCTAAGCATAGAAAATAAGGAATGTGGACATATATATATATATATGTGTATATATATATATATATATGTATTGATAATTGGATCGATAATTCCAATTGGAATTTAGATCGTTGTTTGTACACCGACATGTTTTCATTTGATAGTTAAATCACAGACTATCGAAGTTTTTACCATTTTAACGTTGTTAATATGGAGAGATCGGTTGGATTCTTATCTAAAGAACCACTCTGTATTGGCATAATCGTTGCGAATATGCCAAAGAAAATTGAAGACGGAGTAAAGTGCAAGGGCTGTTGTATAAGTCTTAGATAACAGTGACTAAGATGGATGTACTGAATAGTGCCTTCGGTTTCGTTCAGTCCCAGAACTAACGTATATAGACGAGTGTCTGACAGAGTATTTCCAATGATCGAATGGGTTGGTCTATACAAATATATATATGGTGGCAACGGATTTATTCCCTTAGCATAACATCCAGAATATTTATGCAAATCATCTAGTGATTAACGGATCTAACAATGTGGCGTTCAAAGTGATCGTGTTATCAATGAATGGAAAGTAATCGTAGCCTCTGGCCTCAACAACCAGGAAATGATAAAAATCGGTCAGGCAGCATGGCTAAGTCGGTCGCACCGAAGTAGGGTGTATAATCACCTATCTAGAGAATATTCATTTGCTTCTTTAATCTATCAATGTTATCCCATATATATATACGGGAACGGTTGCTGATCCCAACCGTTGGTGATGTACATTCGATACACTCAAGCGAAATGAGTGGTCGGTCATGTGTGGCTGAGTTGCAAGATGTTCTTGTTGAACTTCAGTGTATCGTTCCTAGAGTACACTGATCGGAACGTGGTTCCATACCTTGTCATAGTTGGAAATCCATTACCCAATACGTGCTTGCGGTTTTGACTGTATACTATATATGTAGAACGTGAGATGAAAGCGTTTCTGCTAGATGATTATTATATTGTGGTTGATAGACATTATTATAATATCAAAGGTTTTGATATAAAGATATTTTTGATTCTCATAAGGGGAAAACCCATTCCGTTATACGGCGTGGTCTTATGAGATATCATTTACTTGTTCAATCTGTTTAAACTGTTTTACTCATACCAGTCCCATGACTGACCCGGAGTTTATTTGTTTGTTTTCCCTAAACTCTTGGGTGCCTAAATTTGTACGGGCAGTCAAGTAGTCGGGATTTTACAAATACACTTGGAGAGCTTGGAGCAGGAGGCTTCAAGATTTTATAGCTATTATTATTTCCGATGTGTTGTAAGTGTTGTACTCTGAAATGTTATTGTATACATATACTGTTTATATTTCAAAAAGTTATGTTATATTTTATTCATTCTGAAGTGAGATTCGTGTTACTCTGATGATGATGTTCTTCTTCCTCTTCTATTCTATAAGTTTATATCTTATCTTTCCTCACCCTCTAACTTCTTTCATTAACAATTCGGTTATTTTCGATCCTTGGATGTTCAATATGTGTTGTATATCGGATAACCAAGATCGTTGGAAACCCGGGTCATTACAGTTGGTATCAGAGCTTAAGGTTAAGTGAATTACCTAGGCTCTGTGGCGTGACTCTGTAGAGATGGGGTTAGTAATACCCTAGACTGAGATTGAGGGTATATATACGAGTGAACTTATTTGTTATTTGATATAAAAATTTGTTTTATATTGTGGAGCTTTATTGGTTGAGTGGCTTGTGAATTCTTGTCGATAGTGGGGCACCACAATATCGATAGGGGTTTCTAAACACTCGAATACGATAAACCAACATGATATGTTTTGAAATTAACATAGTATAATCGGTTGTGTTAGTTGTTAGTATAATCGAGGGAAACTATAAAAAAAAGTGAAATGGTTATAAATAACTAAGCAAGATTCATATAAGTAAAGTATATGAAATAAGATGAATAAAATCAGATTTTAAATCAGGATTAGGAATTAAAATAAGGAAAATTTAAGTTCTTGGGAGATTTTGAAAATGATTTTCAATTTGAAAGGAATATAGTATTGAACTCACTTTGATCGCTGGGAAATAATTCCAATGATGGATCGATACATCATCGGTGTAATTTTCGAGTGGCTAAGTGACGGATTACTACCAAAGATTTTGTTTTGAAATTGTTTTACAAAAAGAAATAATTCAGGAATTTAAAGGGTTTTGAATTGTTATTATGATTTCAAGTGATTTGAATAAACCTAGGAATTTAAATACGGAAATTAAATTAACGTATGAGTTATATAGATGAATAAGTGAATATGAAATTGAGTTGGTAAGTTGAGAGATTGAAATTTGAGATTAGAGTTTGAATGGAATTTTACTTGAGTACAAGCCAATAATTGTGTTGAGAATAAAGACAGATTGGAGTTTGATTTGGATGGCATGATATATGCAAAAATTGATAGAAGACGGTAGGGATATAATGATATACCCGACAAAAAGGTACAAGTTTATAATTGATATGAGTTTGGAATTTATGAGCCGAATTGGCAAGCCGCTTGGCTATTTGATTTTCTTTTGGGTTGGAGAAGGCCTAAAGAGGCGAGTGTGGTTTGAAATATTGACCAGTACAAAGGAGGTTATGGCGAAATTTTCTGGAAAATTTAGGCGTTAGAAAATTTTCAAAATTTTTGAAAATTTAGTAAGTCGGAATGAATTAATATTTTAATCGGAATTTAAATGGTTCAGTGAAACCGGAGTTAAGAGGTAAACCGATAAATATTTATCCAGCAGATAGGATCGTCCTCTACCTTAGCAATTTCGAGGACGAAATTATTTTAAGTAGGGAAGAATGTAATGACCCACATTAGCAAGGGTATTATAATTAATTTATTTAATTTTATAAATAGTGATATAGTGGATTAAATGGTCGTTAATTAAATAATGGTGAATATTTAATTAAAATAATAATTAAATAATATATTTAATTCAGAAATAATAAAAAATATTGGGAATCACAATATTCTATGAAACTGGGTCGTCCCGAAGATTTAATTCAGTTTAGATTTGAAATATAATAACGAATATATTTCATTTACAACGTTTGAACGTATAATTTATGTTATAATTATAATCGAGCTCGAAGTGGCGTTGTAGTTCGTAATTTCGCGATTTGAACTTCAACTGAATGTACAGGGTTCGTTTTAAATCGGATTTCTCTGAAATAAGAAACGTGTGGAGCTGGTGGAGTATATCTTTCTTGTGGAAGAGAAAAATCAGGATTTCGTCGTGTGGATTTTGAGATATGTCCAAATCAAATTTTAAAATAGTCGCTATAGAATCGTTTATCGACCGTAACGGTTTATTCGATATAACTAGAGATCGGGTTTGAATTTAGACAAGGTTCTTTTGGGAAGCAGTGATAATATAATTTTTAGAATTTTACTGTAATTTTTAATTAATTAAATAATCAACTTTTTATTTGGAGTATTTGGCACCCTGTATCGATATTTCGGGGGTTTCACAATATGAGCCAACCTACCGGTATTATTATATTTTTGGAATCGTGATGCCTTGGTCAGCACAACGGTAATGTTATTTCTGTCCATAGCGGTACGTACGTGATCAGAATTTTATGTAGCGAGGTATGCTAAACTCAATAACTTAAAACTTAAAGCATATTGCTTGTTTCATATGGTTTGTTTCGCTCAGAACACATAAAATACTATGGCATGGCACTATTTGAAATGAGAAACTATCTTGTGAAGTATCCGTCTCCAAAACATGGATATAAGGACGGACAGTATATCAAGATGTAACGTAAAATTCCCCCAAATAAAATATATGAATTATCTAATAAGATCCTTCATAGCTAAGGCTCGTGTCACTTCCAAACAACAGAGCGGGTACGGCCTTCTCCAAAGACTTCATGTGCAAGGGAACCAAGTCTGCAAACCTAAGTAATATAAACCGTCTCCTACTCATCTCCTCTGCCATGTTTAATCCCATCGCACAACTGCCTGCCATGAACAATCACGCTCAACCTGTCACCTCTTGTTTTCTCCACTTGTCTTCTCAAATTCCTTAGGGTCGAAGGAACTTGACTTTATAAATAGATGAGACAACATACTTCCATTTGGTTTTGGGCTTCAAGGTTTCCAACGTGTTCTTCATGGCTTCCAAATCACGCTCCACTATAAAAGAATTGGCAAATCTCCACTGAAAATTTCAAACGAAACACGGGAAGCTTTTAATATAAGAAAATAAACAAAGGAGATCATGGGTCGACTGCATGGTGAAGGCATTTAACGCATGGAGTGGGATGTTTGCGAGGGGCGTTGCGAGTTGAATTTGGGTGGCGTCGGAATCAAGTATGGTGGAGGGAGACTGTTGTAGATGAGTGGTGCGAGCTAAGTTCAGTGTGTAGAGAAGAAAAGTGGAGTTAGCAGAAGGAAAATGTGGGAAAATGGTGTAAATATAGGAGCAGCTCGTAAGTGTCGGAGAAGAGGGACTGTTCAAGAAGTGATGGGAAGGCCCAGGTGATCTCGAGTTGCATGGTGGTATTTCCATGGCGTTTCGTGAAACAAGAGGAGAAGAACGTTGGAGTTTCATGACTTTTCGCGTGTAAAAGAAGCTTGGGAGGCGTGAAGAATTTAGAAAGAGAGGAAGTTGCGTAGGGGTTTGCTGTTTCCATCATGTAGCGGTTGTAGTGCAATGTAAATATGAAGTGCGGACACATTTTGTTGTTGAGGAAGCATGAAGAAGGACGTGTCATACTGGAAGAGTGGACTGGTAAGTTTTGTTCAGATTTTGGGTGATATCCGTTTAAAGTTTGAAGAGGAATCTAGCATGGATCTCATGCGCTGGTGCCAATTAGGTGTGGACGGGTAAGTTGTTCAGCTCTTATGGTGGCGGTGTTTTTCATCGGAGAAGAACAGATTGAAGTTTTGGATGGGAATGGTGGAGTACAACAAACTGTCGGGGGAGAATGTAATGAGCAGAGGGGAGGAGCTAATTAAGGTGTTAAGTAAATATTTATTTATGTTAATGATCTTTTAATGTATTCAAAGGATTTTAAAAAGGAAAAAAATAAAAGAAACAATGGAGATGATGACCTACGAGTTACAGAAGTGGTAGGTGAAGTAGGTTTGTGTTTTGCCATGCGATGATGGGAGTTTCATGTGCAAATTTAACTGAATAGGGAGTGTGTCGAACTGTGTATCTTGGTAAGGAGATTAGTGAAGGTAATACATGGATTTTAAAGAAGAAGAAGGAAATAGAAACCCTTAAAAATGAATTAGGTTCGGCAATTTGGTACTCCGTGAAGCAGATCAAGTTTTTCCAAATTCTGGAATGAAGATTTGAGAGGAGCGGGTCTAAGTACTTCGGTTGGGCCGACTTTAAAATGAAATTGACGAAACAAGATCCGACAGGATCGTAGGGACGGCGGATACACAGTGGAACCGACGGGGAGTGAATCGAAGCTCGTTACAATTTATGGCGAAATAAATTGTCCGTCTGAACCAACAGACGCAAATCGTTATTTAACGGTTAACGCGAAATGTGAGTAAAACTCACCAACTCTGAACAGTTATATTTTTATAACGTATTCTTAGAAAGCAAGGCAGGGGATATAATATGGGTAGAAATCACTCTCCTGCTGAGCGAGCAGAGATTTCTTTAGCTCACTTGGCTGCTGCAGCTTGAGAGAAACTAGTAATGAATAGTTGTTCGGTTAACAACGGATACTTCTACCGAAGCAATAATATAATGGAACAATACCCTGATCACTAACTATGGCCGATTGATTCCTTTAGTTTGACGACCAAAGCTAACGAACGGGAATCCAGTATACTTAGACCAACGGAAGGAAGGAGAACATCCGAGACATTGTCAAATCCAGATTGGCTGGGTGTTAAGTAGTTAGCTCGGTCTTGGATAAATCTTTCCCTGATGTTAGTTTCCCGCCTTGTTCCTTTGTCTGCCTTGTTACTCCTGGGATCTGATCTGTCGTTTTCTGTTTCCCTGGGCGTTGCCAGACCTATCGCAGCCTTGAAAGGAACCTTTCCCCCGCGGACTAAGTAATTCCTAAGGGAGTACTTCTCGTTTTCACTCCCTCTTGTTGCTAGCCGTCTTTCCAGTAATTTCGCTACGCACCTAACTTCTTCCTATGGGGCGATCTATAGTTTCTCTGGGGACCTACGCGACAACCGGGAGGTGACCGATCCCCAGTATATTAATTCGAAGCTCATTATCATTAGATCAACTGCCTTGAATTTGATAATCAAATAATCTATTAAAATCAAATTCTCTAACTAATTACATAACGAATGATGAAAGTTTCTTTGCAGTATATTAGTATTACTTACTAGAATTAAGAAATAAGATCTTTTGACTTAATTTGTATAAACGAAATAGATTATTTTTCTATTCTAGACTATTAAGTAATACTAATACAAAAGGAGTTAAGGAAGAGAGCCAGGTGTTGAGGACCCCTATACCTTAATAATCCATTTCCGTGGTACACTCCTTAAAGGAAGAGAAAGTCCACCTGACTTAGATAGATTAAGGGCAAACACTCCTTGATTCTAGACGAATGCAGATCAGTTACATAGATAAGCAGGCGACATCTTACTGATGTCCAGTACACGGAGACAACTAACATCTAGTATATTAATGTTGATTTGATCGGAAGATGCTCTCCTAGATCGAGACCGGACAGAAAGAGGGGAAGGTGCATAGCTTAGGACCAGGTAGACGCAGGAGGAATCATAATCCATGGTTTTCACAACGAAGAAAGAAGAACATCACTCTGGCCGGAACTACTATTCATTCTATGTCTCCATTCCCGATAGGTCGGAGCCTTAATGAGTTGACCTAAGAGAAATTCGGCTATATGGATGGGGGAGAACTACTCTTTCTTCTCGGGAACCAATATGTCATGCCGAATTACCTCAGACCTCTTATGTTGGGCTTTGTCTTTCCGGAGAAGTAGCTCGCCATAAGAGAATGAAGCAAATAAAGATTCACCGCGCCCCATTCCCGCTACGCACCTGGGCTTTTTAATAACTCCTTAGCTAGGGAGGGAGTCTTGAAAAAGAGGGATGCCCAGCGGTTAAGAGTGCCTCTGTACGCCCAATTCTTTACACCCACAAAGAAAAAACTTAGGTTAACTCAAACTATTCCTTCTCGTTGGTCACCTTCGCATCCGTATCCCCAGTATAAGAAGCTGCCAATGTGCAATTGTTCCTTGTGAGACCAGAACAACAACTTCACTACCTTATATTTCTTTGTTTGTCAGTAGAGACCTTCCGCTCCCCCAATATACAGGGATATTGGGGTCGCCTCTTCAAGTTGTTTAGCTGTCCCCGCTCACATCCGGTTTAAAAGAAATGTTGTTTTGTTTCGGCCGGGAAATTGTATTGAATTGAACAAGCATACCTGGTGAATGAATCTTCTAACAATTTTATGATAACAAAAATTTGTCAGTATATTAATTGGCCCCCCTATAAGTATACTGGGGGGAAAGATCAGACTAGTATTAGTATGCTCTTGTTGCGATAGAATGCTCTTCTTTCTCTTGACTTACCATTTGTTTTATGGATAGCTCTTTCAGGCCGGATAGGAAGAATTGCTATAAGTATAATAGCTATTGGCACGAGTTTGGTCAACTACTTCAAACCCAAAATCACTAACTGATTCTTCCCAATTAATATACTGGCCTAGGGTTAGGTACTGTTATTTATACAAGCTAGGTTAGACCCTACTTAACTTAGTGAGCTTGGCAAAACGTTCATTAGTGGATTGAAAGGCATTTGTATATATTAATTCGCAAAGATTGATCTCATCTTTCTTATTAATTTCACTTGTATAGTACCTACCTCTCGTTTGGTAGCGAAGCAGGGTAGCGATGATAGAATGGATCGGTCCCCTCTTATCCCGCCAATTAATATACTGGCTTTCCTCAATATATATCCATCTATTATTTCATTTAACCCATGTGCTGCCTGAGATGCCTGTTCGGTTATAGAGAGAGGTGTGCTGCTGTTTTATGTAAAGAATAAGCACTAACTTACGGAATACAAAGAAAAGCGGTACGCCTGCGCCGGATCATGCTGTAGTAAACACTCTTCCGTCACATCAGTCTTAATGATAAAAAGACATGTTACTCGACTTGGCCAGTATATTAATTGCTTCCCTTTATCTATGACCAAAGGCGTTATCTGTCTTATCCAAACAGGTCTATTTATTTACTAAATCTCCCCGCGCTATGTATTCATAAGAAAAATGGAGTAAATGATAGCCGCGTATCACTTGAATTCTGGGACTCATTTCGATACATAAAATCGTATGAAATATTAAATATATTAATTGGGGAGCGAAGAATTTCTTTTTGGTCCCTTTCGTCCAGTGGTTAGGACATCGTCTTTTCATGTCGAAGACACGGGTTCGATTCCCGTAAGGGATAGGTACTTCTCGGTACTCCGGGATATACACCAGCGGGTGGACCGGTTGGCGTTATGCCACTTCTCCTTCCTCATATGGTGGTTCGATGGCTCTTCTCTACTAACCACAAAGATATCGGTACTCTCTATTTCATCTTTGCTGCCATTGCTGGAGTGATGGGCACATGCTTCTCCGTACTGATTCGTATGGAATTAGCCCGACCCGGCGATCAAATTCTTGGCGGGAATCATTAGCTTTATAATGTTTTAATAACTGCTCACGCTTTTTTAATGATCTTTTTTATGGTGATGCCAGCGATGATAGGTGGATTTGGTAATTGGTTTGTTCCGATTCTGATCGGTGCACCTGACATGGCATCTCCACGATTAAATAATGTATCATTCTGGTTGTTGCCACCAAGTCTCTTGCTCCTATTAAGCTCCGCCTTAGTAGAAGTGGGTAGCGGCACTGGGTGGACGGTCTATCCGCCTTTAAGTGGTATTACCAGCCATTCTGGAGGAGCAGTTGATTCAGCCATTTTTAGTCTTCATCTATCAGGTGTTTCATCAATTTTAGGTTCTATCAATTTTATAACAACTATCTTCAACATGCGTGGACCTGGAATGACAATGCATAGATTACCCCTTTTTGTGTGGTCCGTGCTAGTGACAGCATTTCTGCTTTTATTATCACTTCCCGTACTGGCGGGGGCAATTACAATGTTATTAACCGATCGAAACTTTAATACAACCTTTTTTGATCCTGCAGGAGGGGGAGACCCCATATTATACCAGCATCTCTTTCGGTTCTTCGGTCATCTTTCTTTCTTTCTAGGGACGAAAGCACTCGACCTGACATTATTTCGGTTGGGCCTCCCCAGGGCTATAACCATGGCGTTCCATTTTGCTCTGAAAGTTCTTTTGACTACGGGGATCGAACCCCTTATGATGAATACGTCGGATGCCTCATCATCTACACCTGTTGATCCCAACATTCTACTCGATGATCATGTACGAAAACAAGAGCTTCTCGATCGGGTACGAATCAACAATTTGCTGGATAAGAGTTACGGCATTGAGATACAAGAACAAATTGCGGAGCTGCAATTTTCGATTGAAAAAAAGATCGAGCAAGCTCTGCTGTTCGACGGATATTCAAAGGATTCTCTTGTTGCGAAGAGAGACAGGATAAGGGGTTTTCTGTTCTATCCGAGAGGTATACTTTTTTCTTCTGGGACATACGGTGATTATCTCGACTCTATGAATCAGCGCGGGACGCACCGAAGCCTTCCCTATCGCAGGCTTATGGAAGCCATTTCTAATTTGGATCTTTTTTTAGATCAGGATAAGGGGATTAAAAAAACACGTTAAGTGAAGAGTTTTCTTACTCATCCATGTCTTTCTTGTCAGTAATGGAAGCAATCGTCCCTACCGTCGTAAAATAAGAGCACCTGGCTCTGCCCATTCACAAGGACTCGATTCTATGTCCAAACATCACATGCCAGCAGATGTAGTCACCATCATAGGGACTCAAGATATTGTGTCTGGAGAGGTAGATAGATAGGACTACGTCTTTCTCGATCAGGACCGTCTATTGCGAGCCAAAACACCCTCAAATAATCGGAAATACCGCATTTAGAAGTAGTATTGAATTCTGGGACTCCGGATCCCCTCCTCGATCTGTTCAACTGCGACCTGCAATCGCATTCTCTGGTCCAATTGCTGTTTTTGTTTCTGTATTCCTGATTTATCCATTGGGTCAATCTGGTTATATTGATTATTTGCTTCTCTACCTTTCTTCTATCTATCTATTTAGTACTGGCATGGGAATTTTGTACGGTCTACTGGCCACGAAAGAAAGAGTGAATTTTAATTGATGCCTGGGAATCTATATCTATAAGAAGACGCAAAGCAAACAAAGAAATGGTTCTTTCGTTCCCCTTTCACTCTATCCTGATTAGGTCAAGATTGTACGTACAAAGCGAACTAAGATAAGTAAATAGAATGGACGATACTACACAATTGGCACGTTTCACTCCCAACTACATCTCGCAGTGAACCGGGACAAAGAATCGGAACAGAAGAAGCAAAGATTTCATCAGACAGTTCTTTCCCATCTATTGTAAACTCAGTGAACGAGCGCAGAACAAAGAAAGATTTACCCCTATAGCTCAGAGAACGGAAGAAGAACTAAGATCAGGGTTGCCAGTATATTAATTGGTACGACAGAGTCAATAGTCACTCTGTCTAGGTTCTGAGTTGAGTTGAGTATGGAGTGAATCGAGAGAAAGTCAGTACACACTAAGGGGCGACAAAGCGACCGATCTCTTCTATCAATAGTCACTGGTAATCAACAATATCCAGTACGAATAGTAGAGTACCGAGCCTTTTTTTTATATATTACCCAGTACTATTCGTTTTAGTTGAGTTTAGTTGATAGTTTCGTTTCGTAGAGTTAACCGAGAGAGTTAGTACAATAATACCGGGCTTCTCAATCAAGATTTTCGTGTGGCTCATAATCCCGATTGTGCTCAGTCAATAGATTCGTACTAATCAGACGTTGGAGAGTACACTTCGAGTTAAGGGGACCAACAGGACGAAGGAGCAGTTAGTTATTTAGTAATCTATTACACTAATCAATTTACCAGCACCACTAGAGTTTCATTTATGACAGTACGCTACTTATATTACTTACAACCGTACAGGACCACATCTCTCTTTCTCTCGTCCCCATTCTGAAACTAGTCATATACGGGTTGTGCCACGCAAGCACCTTAGCATATGAAAACCATGAGGCTAGCTGAGTTAGGCCAAGCGTATTCTTATGAGCCAGGCGACCTTAGGGCTGTTCTTCGAACGAATTGGAAGAGGCATCCACCCAGATTTAGGCTTTGATTCTGCCTTTAGGTCTTGAAGCGACCAGAATCACCAACGGATGTAAAGGTTTGACTATTGATTACCTTGGGCAGGCATGAAGCCTATATTCCAGGGTGAGCAAGATAAGCAAGCAAATAGATATGAGCCCCTCTCCGGTATCAATTGCTTCTCTCCGTTCCATGGCCCACACTCACTCGGGTACAACATGCTAGAGATGCCTGTGGATCGGGCATACATACAATGAATGTTATTGATGCTACTATCAATGTTGAATTGAGAAAGAAGATTTAGGGAGATAGTAATTTCTTATGGGTATTGCCTGTGAAATGACGCAAATCAGGTCAATAGTTTGGACTGGTGGAGATTGATTGTATTTACTTACCGAGGTAGTTCTCGAGCCTTCTCTCTTGATTTTTATGCATCAGTTGAGGGATCCCAGGGGAGTCAGAGCGAGTATCCTATGCCCTTGGGGCTAGGTGTGAAGCAGGAAGCGAATCGTTTGATTAAATATTTCTGAAAGGTCTTTATTCATTTCCTTTCCTGTCAATGAAAATCTTTCGTTAGGACAGCCATTTTCTATAACGAAATCGTTAGGAAGCTCGCTTCTCTCTCATCCGATGTCGATAACATCGATGATCGTGCGTTTGATCTATAAAAGATCGCAAGCACCGGGGAGCGAAAGAAGACGTTATGGCCTTGGGAGGGAAGAATTCCTTGCTTTGTAGTTACTGTCAGCTTCAATCTTTTGATCAGAGAGCCATTTTGTTAAAGCCATTTTCATATTAATGATAATTCGTGCCTTCAATAATCGTTTGGAGACTACCAGATCTTTGCCATTGATGATCGTGCATTTCATTTACATAAGAAAGAGAAGAGTGCGAAGCAAGCTAAGACGAGAGTGACTAAGCTAATACGAGAGAGTTTAGTTGGGGTTTATAAGAAGTAAGTCGGAGGGAAAGAGTGACTAAAGTGAGTTAGAACCAAGGGCCATGGTTTCTAAAAGATTCTTACTCTTAGAAAACTGGTTGTAGTATATTAATTGGTGCGTAGCGGGAGGAGAGTCCAGTATATTGATTGGAGACCGATCCAAACTATTCAGAGAGACAAGTCAGATTGCTTGGTTGGCTAAGAAAGTGGTCTTTCGCTTCGATACCAGCATACCTAAGAAAAGGAAGGGCTCAGTTCGGACTAAAAGAACACTACCTGACCTGCGCATTCTCATTAGAATTTTCATACTAACCCAGCTATTCACAGAAAAGACCCTCTTTACTACCTATGGTTGGATGCCAGGGGAACAAGGAAATTCTCACTCATTGCCAGCTAATTGATGTAAATAACCAAGATCAAAAATCTCTTACCAGACGTTATGTATTATTACCAACTCACTCGTTTTTTCTCTTTCTATTCAATCCCTCCAATCCAAAGAAAAGAGGAGTAGACAAGAGAGTAATGTGTATTCTCTCACTCTCTTCTACTTGCTTCTGTAGCTCATTCGCTCGCTCTGGAAAGAATATAATTTGGACTCCGCTCTTAGTTGATTGAGTTCTTCCAGCTCTTGCGTAATATACTGGATCGGTCACCTCTTCAATCGATGCGGGGACTGGGGAAGTGCTCACTGGAAAGAATCTAATTTGGATACTCTATATTAGATGTCGAAGCTATTGAAAGACTTACCGGAAGTGAGAAAATCGATAGTGCAACTTCGTAAACGATGTCGGCTGATAGATTGATTGTACCCCTGGTTGCCAGTATATTTATTTGCAGATTTCGTATCAATTTTGCCCAGTGCAATCCTCTCTATCTCTCTTGCCTATCGAAATTCAACCAAAGATGTTTGGCACTCATTAGGTCTCTAAAACTCAATATTCAGAGACCCAAATTTGGATTCCTGGAATCTTATTTAGAACCTCTGGCCACTAATTTCGCAAGGCAACACTTGTTGCTTGCTTTCCTTCTGCTCTTGTTCGAGACATCTAACTATAGGAATTCGACTCACAATCTCAGGTACCAGCATGGTTGACTATTCGATCAACCAACTGGAATCTCTATCAGTAATGGGATTTTCTTTAGTTCAATTACCCCTGACTAATCAAGTGTTTTTTACGCTTCGCTAGCTGCAACGGGTGGTAAATGGGCTTTCTCCATTTGGTTGATTGAACTACTAGTCAGTTAGTTGAAATTATATATATATATATATATATACCATTAAATATTGATGTTGTTTATCAGAACAATTCATACTGAAACGAAGTTGATGTTAATTATATGGTTCAACATCTGTGATGCAGGGGAACAGGTTGGAGGGACCCAATTGGGTTCCTCAATATGTAAATATTGTTTCGTTTCATATATTGTGTTATATGATGTGATATGAAATCTGTTGATTATTTTATATGTTTGAATGATACCGATCGTTGTTATATGGTACGTTAGATACCATAAGGAATACCGGAGTGATAAAAAGGGAATTTTCAAAAATGAATATTGAAAATAGAATATTTATAAAATCAAAGAAGTATAAAAGGAATTATTTATAAATGGAATATTTATAAATAGAAATTTATTTATAACCGGATTATTTATAAATAGGAAATACTTAGAAATAGAATTCGAAAGGAAATATTTGCAAACCATTTGCAAATAGAATAAATAGAAAAGATATGAGAATTATTTATTTGTTAAATAAATTAAATTAAAATAGAACATTTATTTGAGAAATAAATAGAAGTATAAAAGGGGTTATTTATTTAGAAAACAAATAGAGTTTGAAAAGGGAATTATTTATAACGGAATAGGATGTTATGAAAAGATAAACGCTGTTAAAAGGAAATCCTTATAAGTAGAGAAACGCTATTAAAAAACATTTATAAATTGAAGAACCGTTAATAAAAGTAAATCTTTATAAATGAATAAACGCTATTAAAAGGAAATCTTTTTAAATAGATAAACGTTACAAAAAGGGATAATCAAATAGAGTTAAAACAACATTAGAAACTGACTAGAGATAAGTTAAGTCGAATGGTTTTCTGAGTGTTGATCTGATGTTGGTTTCGGCATTTGGGGTTTATACTTCGAGAATTGTTCTCTTACTAGTTTATAGTTAGGGATTGATAGTTGTGAAAGTTAGTGGAACGTGAATAAGGAGTGGAAATGTTTTTCCCAGTGTTAATAACATATATTTTCTAAGCATAGAAAATAAGGAATGTGGATATATATATATATTTGTATATATATGTTTTGATGATTGGATCGATAAATCCAATAGGAATTTAGATCGTTGTTTGTACACCGACATGTTTTCATTTGATAGTTAAATCACAGACTATCGAAGTTTTTACCATTTTAACGTTGTTAATATGGAGAGATCGGTTGGATTCTTATCTAAAGAACCACTCTGTATTGGCATAATCATTGCGAATATGCCAAAGAAAATTGAAGACGGAGTAAAGTGCAAGGGCTGTTGTATAAGTCTTAGATAACAGTGACTAAGACGGATGTGCTGAATAGTGCCTTCGGTTTCGTTCAGTCGCAAAACGAACGTATATAGACGAGTGTCTGACAGACTATTTCCAATGATCGAATGGGTTGGTCTATACAAATATATATATGGTGGCAACGGATTTATTACCTTAGCATATCATCCAGAATATTTATGCAAATCAACTAGTGATTAACGGATCTGACAATGTGGCATTCAAAGTGATCGTGTTATCAATGAATGGAAAGTAATCGTAGCCTCTGGCCTTAGCAACTAGGAAATGATAAAAATCGGGCAGGCAGCATGGCTAAGTCGGTCGCACCGAAATAGGGTGTATAATCACCTATCTAGAGAATATTCATTTGCTTCTTTAATCTATCAATGCTGTCCCATATATATATACGGGAACGGTTGCTGATCCCAACCGTTGGTGATGTACATTCGATACACTCAAGCGAAATGAGTGGTCGGTCATGTGTGGCTGAGTTGCAAGATGTTCTTGTTGAACTCCAGTGTATCGTTCCTAGAGTACACTGATCGGAAGGTGGTTCCATACCTTGTCATAGTTGGAAATCCATTATCCAATACGTGCTTGCAGTTTTAATTGTATAATATATATGTAGATCGTGAGATGAAAGCGTTTCTGCTAGATGATTATTATATTATGGTTGATAGACATTATTATAATATCAAAGGTTTTGATATAAAGATATTTTGTATTTTCATAAGGGAAAAACCCATTCCGTTATACGGCGTGGTCTTATTAGATATCGTTTACTTGTTCAAACTGTTTAAACTGTTTTACTCATACCAGTCCCATGACTGACCCGGAGTTTATTTGTTTGTTTTCCCTAAACTCATGGTTGCCTAAATTTGTACGGGCAGTCAAGTAGTCGGGATTTTACGGATACACTTGGAGAGCTTGGAGTAAGAGGCTTCAAGATTTTATAGCTATTATTATTTCCGATGTGTTGTAAGTGTTGTACTCTGAAATGTTATTGTATACATATACTGTTTATATTTCTAAAAGTTATGTTATATTTATTCATTCCGCTGTGAGATTCGTGTTACTCTGATGATGATGTTCTTCTTCCTCTTCTATTCTATAAGTTTATATCTTATCTTTCCTCACCCTCTAACTTCTTTCATTAACAATTCGGTTATTTTCGATCCTTGGATGTTCGATATGTGTTGTATATCGGATAACCAAGATCGTCGGAAACCCGGGTCGTTACAGCTGGTATCAGAGCTTAAGGTTAAGTGAATTACCTTGGCTCTGTGGCGTGACTCAGTAGAGATGGGGTTAGTAATACCCTAAACTGAGATTGAGTGTATATATACGAGTGAACGTATTTGTTATTTGATATAAAAATTTGTTTTATATTGTGGAGCTTTATTGGTTGATTGGCTTATGAATTCTGGTCGATAGTGGGGCACCACAATATCGATAGGGGTTTCTAAACACTCGAATACGATAAACCAACATGATATGTTTTGAAATTAACATAGTATAATCGGTTGTGTTAGTTGTTAGTATAATCGAGGGAAACTATAAAAAGAAAGTGAAATGGTTATAAATAACTAAGCAGGATTCATATAAGTAAAGTATATGAAATAAGATGAATAAAATCAGATTTTAAATCAGGATTAGGAATTAAAATAAGGAAATTTTAAGTTCCTGGGAGATTTTGAAAATGATTTTCAATTTGAAAGGAATATAGTATTGAACTCACTTTGATCGCTGGGAAATAATTCCGATGATGGATCGATACATCATCGGTGTAATTTTCGAGTTGCTAAGTGACGGATTACTACCAAAGATTTTGTTTTGAAATTGTTTTGCAAAAACAAGTAATTCAGGAATTCAAAGAATTTTGAATTGTTATTATGATTTCAAGTGATTTGAATAAACCTAGGAATTTAAATTCGGAAATTAAATTAACGTATGAGTTAAATAGATGAATAAGTGAATATGAAATTGAGTTGGTAAGTTGAGAGATTGAAATTTGAGATTAGAGTTTGAATGGAATTTTACTTGAGTATAAGCCAATAATTATGTTGAGAATAAAGACAGATTGGAGTTTGATTTGGATGGCATGATATATGCAAAAATTGATAGCAGATGGTAGGGATATAATGATATACCCGACAAAAAGGTACAAGTTTATAATTGATATGAGTTTGGAATTTATGAGCCGAATTGGCAAGCCGCTTGGCTATTTGATTTTCTTTTGGGTTGGAGAAGGCCTAAAGAGGCGAGTGTGGTTTGAAATATTGACCAGTGCAACGGAGGTAATGGCGAAATTTTCGGGAAAATTTAGGCATTCGAAAATTTTCAAAATTTTTGAAAATTTAGTAAGTCGGAATGAATTAATATTTTAATCGAAATTTAAATGGTTCAGTGAAACCGGAGTTAAGAGGTAAACCGATAAATATTTATCCAGCAGATAGGATCGTCCTCTACCTTAGCAATTTCGAGGACGAAATTATTTTAAGTGGGGAAGAATGTAATGACCCACATTGGCAGGGGTATTATAATTAATTTATTTAATTTTATAAATAGTGATAAAGTGGATTAAATGGTCGTTAATTAAATAATGGTGAATATTTAATTAAAATAATAATTAAATAATATATTTAATTCAGAAATAATCAGAAATATTGGGAATCACAATATTCTATGAAACTGGGTCGTCCCGAAGATTTAATTCAGTTTAGATTTGAAATATAATAACGAATATATTTCATTTACAGTGTTTGAACGTATAATTTATATTATAATTATAATCGAGCTCGAAATGGCGCTGTAGTTCGTAATTTCGCGATTTGTACTTCAACTAAATGTACAGGGTTCGTTTTAAATCGGATTTCTGTGAAACAAGAAACGTGTGGAGCTGGTGGAGTATATCTTTCTAGTGGAAGAGAAAAATCAGGATTTCGTCGTGTGGATTTTGAGATATGTCCAAATCAAATTTTAAATAGTCGCTATAGAATCATTTATCGACCGTAACGGTTTATTCGATATAACTAGAGATCGGGTTTGAATTTAGGCAAGGTTCTTTTGGGAAGCAGTGATAATTTAATTTTTAGAATTTTACTGTAATTTTTAATTAATTAAATAATCAACTTTTTATTTGGAGTATTTGGGACCCTGTATCGATATTTCGGGGGTTTCACAATATGAGCCAACCTACCTGTATTATTATATTTTTGGAATCGTGATGCCTTGGTCAACACAACGGTAATGTTATTTCTGTCCATAGCGGTACGTACGTGATCAGAATTTTATGTAGCGAGGTATGCTAAACTCAATAACTTAAAACTTAAAGCATATTGCTTGTTTCATATGGTTTGTTTCGCTCAGAACATATAAAATACTACGGCATGGCACTATTTGAAATGAGAAACTATCTTGTGAAGTATCCATCTCCAAAACATAGATATAAGGACGGACAGTATATCAAGATGTAACGTAAAATTCCCCCAAATAAAATATATGAATTATCTAATAAGATCCTTCATAGCTAAGGCTCGTGTCACTTCCAAACAGCAGAGCGGGTACGGCCTTCTCCAAAGACTTCATGTGCAAGGGAACCAAGTCTACAAACCTAAGTAATATAAACCATCTCCTACTCATCTCCTCTGCCATGTTTAATCCCATCGCACAACTGCCTGCCGTGAACAATCACGCTCAACCTGTCACCTCTTGTTTTCTCCACTTGTCTTCTCAAATTCCTTAGGGTCAAAGGAACTTGACTTTATAAATAGATGAGACAACATACTTCCATTTGGTTTTGGGCTTCAAGGTTTCCAACGTTTTCTTCATGGCTTCCAAACCACGCTCCACTATAAAAGAATTGGCAAATCTCCACTGAAAATTTCAAATGAAACACGGGAAGCTTTTAATATAAGAAAATAAACAAAGGAGATCATGGGTCGACTGCATGGTCAAGGCAGTTAACGCATGGAGTGGGATGTTTGCGAGGGGCGTTGCGAGTTGAATTTGGGTGGCGTCGGAATCAAGTATGGTGGAGGGAGACTGTTGTAGATGAGTGGTGCGAGCTAAGTTCAGTGTGTAGAGAAGAAAAGTGGAGTTAGCGGAAGGAGAATAGGAAGGAAAATGTGGGAAACTGGTGTAAATATAGGAGCAGCTCGTAAGTGTCGGAGAAGAGGAACTGTTCAAGAAGTGATGGGAAGGCGCAGGTGATCTCGAGTTGCATGGTGGTATTTCCATGGTGTTTCGTGAAACATGAGGAGAAGAACGTTGGAGTTTCATGACTTTTTGCGTGTAAAAGAAGCTTGGGAGGCGTGAAGAATTTAGAAAGAGAGGAAGTTGCGTAGGGGTTTGCTGTTTCCATCATACAGCGGTTGTAGTGCAATGTAAATATGAAGTGCGGACACATTTTGTTGTTGAGGAAGCATGAAGAAGGACGTGTCATACTGGAAGAGTGGACTGGTAAGTTTTGTTCAGATTTTGGGTTATATCGGTTAAAAGTTTGAAGAGGAATCTAACATGGATCTCATGCGCTGGTGCCAATTAGGAGTGGACGGGTAAGTTGTTCAGCTCTTATGGTGGCGGTGTTTTTCATCGGAGAAGAACAGATCGAAGTTTTGGATGGGAATGGTGGAGTACAACAAACTATCGGGGGAGAATGTAATGAGCCGAGGGGAGGAGCTAATTAAGGTGTTAAGTAAATATTTATTTATGTTAATGATCTTTTAATGTATTCAAAGGATTTTAAAAAGGAAAAAAATAAAAGAAACAATGGAGATGATGACCTACGAGTTACAGAAGTGGTAGGTGAAGTAGGTTTGTGTTTTGCCATGCGATGATGGTAGTTTCATGTGCAAATTTAACTGAACAGGGGGTGTGTAGAACTGTGTATCTTGGTAAGGAGATTAGTGAAGGTAATACATGGATTTTAAAGAAGAAGAAGGAAATAGAAACCCTTAAAAATGAATTAGGTTCGGCAATTTGGTACTCCGTGAAGCAGATCAAGTTTTTCCAAATTCTGGAATGAAGATTTGAGAGGAGCGGGTCTAAGTACTTTGGTTGGGCCGATTTTAAAATGAAATCGACGAAACAAGATCCGACAGGATCGTAGGGACGATGGATACGCAGTGGAACTGACGGGGAGTGAATCGAAGCTCGTTACAATTTATGGCGAAATAAATTGTCCGTCTGAACCAACAGACGCAAATTGTTATTTAACGGTTAACGCGAAATGTGAGTAAAACTCACCAACTCTGAACAGTTATATTTTTATAACGTATTCTTAAAATTGATAATTATCTGTTGATTGTTGTGTGTTGATTTGGTTGATTGAACTGCTAGTCAGTTAGTTGAAATTATATATATATATATATACCATTAAATATTGATGTTGTTTATCAGAACAATTCATACTGAAACGAAGTTGATGTTAATTATATGGTTCAACATCTGTGATGCAGGGGAACAGGTTGGAGGGACCCAACTGGGTTCCTCAATATGTAAATACTGTTTCGTTTCATATATTGTGTTATATGATGTGATATGAAATATGTTGATGATTTTATATGTTTGAATGATACCGATCGTTGTTATATGATACTTTAGATAACATAAGGAATACCGGAGTGATAAAAAGGGAATTTTCAAAAATGAATATTGAAAATAGAATATTTATAAAATCAAAGAAGTATAAAAGGAATTATTTATAAATGGAATATTTATAAATAGAAATTTATTTATAACTGGATTATTTATAAATAGGAAATACTTAGAAATAGAATTCGAAAGGAAATATTTGCAAACCATTTGCAAATAGAATAAATAGAAAAGATAAGAGAATTATTTATTTGTTAAATAAATAAAATTAAAATAGAATATTTATTTGAGAAATAAATAGAAGTATAAAAGGGGTTATTTATTTAGAAAATAAATAGAGTTTGAAAAGGGAATTATTTATAACGGAATAGGATGTTATGAAAAGATAAACGCTGTTAAAAGGAAATCCTTATAAGTAGAGAAACGCTATTAAAAGAACATTTATAGAGTGAAGAACCGTTACTAAAAGTAAATCTTTATAAATGAATAAACGCTGTTAAAAGGAAATCATTTTAAATAGATAAACATTACAAAAAGGGATAATCAAATAGAGTTAAAACAAGATTAGAAACTGACTAGAGATTAGTTAAGTCGAATGGTTTTCTGAGTGTTGATCTGATGTTGGTTTCGGCCTTCGGGGTTTATACTTCGAGAATTGTTCTCTTACTAGTTTATAGTTAGGGACTGATAGTTGTGAAAGTTAGTGGAACGTGAATAAGGAGTGGAAATGTTTTTCCCAGTGTTAATAACATATATTTTCTAAGCATAGAAAATAAGGAATGTGGATATATATATATACATATATATATATATATATATGTATATATATATATATGTTTTGATGATTGGATCGATAATTCCATTTGGAATTTAGATCGTTGTTTGTACACCGACATGTTTTCATTTGACAGTTAAATCACAGACTATCGAAGTTTTTACCATTTTAACGTTGTTAATATGGAGAGATCGGTTGGATTCTTATCTAAAGAACCACTCTGTATTGGCATAATCGTTGCGAATATGCCAAAGAAAATTGAAGACGGAGTAAATTGCAAGGGCTGTTTTATAAGTCTTAGATAACAGTGACTAAGATGGATGTACTAATAGTGCCTTCGGTTTCGTTCAGTCCCAGAACGAACGTAAATAGACGAGTGTCTGACAGAGTATTTCCAATGATCGAATGGGTTGGTCTATACAAATATATATATAGTGGAAACGGATTTATTCCCTTAGCATAACATCCAGAATATTTATGCAAATCAACTAGTGATTAACGGATATGACAATGTGGCATTCAAAGTGATCGTGTTATCAATGAATGGAAAGTAATCGTAGCCTCTGGCCTCAACAACCAGGAAATGATAAAAATCGGGCAGGCAGCATGGCTAAGTCTGTCGCACTGAAGTAGGGTGTATAATCACATATCTAGAGAATATTCATTTGCTTCTTTAATCTATCAATGCTGTCCCATATATATATACGGGAACGGTTGCTGATCCCAACCGTTGGTGATGTACATTCGATACACTCAAGCGAAATGAGCGGTCGATAATGTGTGGCTGAGTTTCAAGATGTTCTTGTTGAACTCCACTGTATCGTTCCTAGAGTACACCGATAGGAAGGTGGTTCCATACCTTGTCATAGTTGGAAATCCATTACCCAATACGTGCTTGCGGTTTTGATTGTATACTATATATGTAGAATGTGAGATGAAAGCGTTTCTGCTAGATGATTATTATATTGTGGTTGATAGACATTATTATAATATCAAAGGTTTTGATATAAAGATATTTTGGATTCTCATAAGGGAAAAACCCATTCCGTTATACGGCGTGGTCTTATGAGATATCGTTTACTTGTTCAAACTGTTTAAACTGTTTTACTCATACCAGTCCCATGACTGACCCGGAGTTTATTTGTTTGTTTTCCCTAAACTCATGGGTGCCTAAATTTGTACGGGCATTCAAGTAGTCAGGATTTTACAGATACACTTGGAGAGCTTGCAGCAGGAGGCTTCAAGATTTTATAGCAATTATTATTTCCGCTGTGTTGTTAGTGTTGTACTCCGAATTGTTATTGTATACATATACTGTTTATATTTCAAAAAGTTATGTTATATTTTATTCATTCCGCTGTGAGATTCGTGTTACTCTGATGATTATGTTCTTCTTCCTCTTCTATTCTATAAGTTTCAATCTTATCTTTCCTCACCCTCTAACTTCTTTCATTAACAATTCGGTTATTTTCGATCCTTGGATGTTCGATATGTGTTGTATATCGGATAACCAAGATCGTCGGAAACCCGGGTCGTTACAAAAGTCGAAACGTATTTTTAAAAACACTATTATTTAATGATGAGTATTATATGTATTTGAACTGGTAGAGTTTCAAACATGCGGCGGTGTTTTACCTGATTACTTGAGCACCAAGAAATCTACTTATTCTATGCAAAAATCAAAGTTTCACTTATAATTTGAAACTTTCTCGATCTTATTGGCGCGAATCCAGGGTCCCAACGGTAATATGCAAATGATGAGTGTTATAGATGCTTTAAAATGTAGAATAGCAAACATGAAACAGTGTTTTACCTGATTACTTAGTCACTAAGCAACCTGCTCAGTCAATATGAAAATATGAATATTCTACTAATATTTGAAAACTTTTTCGTCTTATTTACACCAATTCTACTCCAAAGTCGAAACGTGTTTTTAAAAACACTATTATTGTAGTGACCCGTAACTTCCCCTTCTCTGAAGAGAAGAGAAAGAACGAATTATCATGAGAACACGACAAAATAGAACGCAGACGGAAGAACATTTCATTGTTTATTACAACAATCCCATCAGAATACAAGAATATACAGAGTATAGATTAATATTATACATTCGACAAATATCAGAGATTACAATAAATTACATAGCAGCGGAAAATAATACAAAGCACAACTGAAGGTGATATACGGATACAGAGCTCTCCGGATATCATTCCAGCTGTAAACCGGGATCCTGTGAATATAAATCTGCAAAACCAAAACTACTAGCTGCCCATGCGGAAAATAAGGGCACCGAGAGTTTAGGTTAAAACAATAAACTCCAGGTCAGTCATGTGACTGGTGTGAGAACTAAAACAGTTATTTATTACTTTACTTTAAAAGAGAGTAATTCAAGGGACCACGCTGTATAACACGGAACGGGTTTCCTCCCAAGAATACCAGTGCATAGAATAAACAGCGCAATGCTTTTTCGAAAAATGAAGCTATTATAAGACCTAGGTCCCATCACACAATGCAACGCAAGCCGGAGGATAGGGTTTTCCCTTATAATAGCCAAACATGCTTGGTACGTTTAAAACAAATCATTTGATACTATTATAAGTGTATAGTGTCAAAACATTTCAATCAAAAATATCAATCATAGGCGGCATAGCTACCATCTACTATGTTGCCATACTAGGCTCTACAAATAAAACCGAAATATCTCGTATTGGAAATTGGATTTCCGTCATGCGTCGAGGCAAGGGGCAAGATCCTCTCCGCTTCGAGACACTCTAGCAAATGCCTCGGGACTACACACTCTAGGCAACCCCGGATTCGGCTGGGCCGGTCCTCTCTTACGTTTGAGGATTAGTTATTCCTGAACACACGTTTCCCGGTCCTTACAGACCTATAATCGAGGCGCCTCGCATCCAACAACCACATAGGTGAAAAGTATATAAATGTCAGGGCTGGTAAGCCACTGACACCACCAAAGCTAGAAAGAAACGTCGTGTTCTCCCAACGGTCCGTATCCCGTTTTTAACTCATACCGAGGTGTGAGGCTCGCGAATCCACGCTATACACAAAGCTGCCACGTAGGCCGTGCTTTGATCATCAACCACAAGACTTTGCTTTTCAACAGAAGCCTTGATCCATGCAACTCAGCATGCCACACAGGCAATTCATGCCATGCGATTGATATCTATCTCCCACTATATAAAAATTAATATATATTTAAATATTGAATAGCGAAGTAAAAATCATTAAAAATCAAAATAAATAAAAGATTATATTTTTATAGTTCCCACTATGTAAAATTCATATTTTTATCCTTCTACAATATAAAAGATTATATTTTTATAGCTCCTACTATGTAAAAATCATATTTTTACCCTTCTACAATATAAAAGATTATATTGTTATTATCTATATAATATGAAAATTATATTTTGAACCTTCCTATAATGTAATAATTATATTTTTATCATCTACATATAATAAAAATAATAGTTTTATTATTCTAAAAATATAAAGATCGTATTTTTACCCTTTAAAAATTACACCTTTATCATGTATATAATTCCGACTTTTTCGTTTATAAAAATATATTCTTTTCTCAAATAATAATATAAACTTATCGTAAATAAAAATATAAACTTTATCTTCATAAAAACCCTAACTTTTCTTTAACTAAAAATCTAAACCTTATTTTAAAGAAAAATTAGTTTTTACTAGATAAAAAAACCAGTTTTTATAAATAAAAAGCTATTAAACTCACTGTGAATCGAAGGGGGAGGAGACTGGGGTGGATGCAGCAGCTCGGTGGGGTGGTTGACGCGGCGCAGCGGGTTTTGAAAGGGAGGGGGGTCTGCAACGGTCGTCGGAGGCTTCAGGGGTGGCGTCCGGTGTAGACGAGGCTAGGGAGGCGGAGTCGGTTGCGCAGGGTGTTTGCACGCTTCTCCCGGGCGAACGATGGACTCGCGATGGCCCTACATGGCGGAGCTCGAGCGCTAGTTGGGTGGGTTTTAAATAGGAGGAGGAGGTGGAGCGTAAAGGAGGAGGCGATGGAGGAAGAAGGTGGCTGAGGCGGATTGTCGGCGGTGGGGCGCCGTCGCGCGCTGGCGGAGGAGGAGGCGCTCGCGATTTGGGGATTCTCCCCTTTTTATATTTTTTTTTTTAAAAAAAAAAAACACTGTCGGGATAAAGAAGAAGAGGGGGGGTTAAAGGTATAGTTATTATATTATTTAAATTTATTTATTTTATTTAATTCTCCTCGAAAGTTGACTTCATATTCGAACTCGAATCGAGACCCAACGACTATCGTTTCTAGGGTAATACCCCCATTCCGAACACAATGGGATATGTCACGTTAGCCAATTCGACTGTTACGATCAGTTTTTCTCAAATTCAAAATATAAATCAGTATATATTGAATTTGAACGCACATTTCAATTAACCGGGGTCACATACTAACTCGGAAAATTCCAGAAAAATATTTTCTAGCTTCGTACAGACGATACGGTCCAAACAAAACTAGTTTCGTCGAATTCTGAGACCGTTGGAAAAATGACCATTTTCCAGTCGATTAAAATCAACTTAAACTGGTCAAACACGTTTTCCTTTGCCACGCTCGCATATTAGTTCGAAAAATTATGAAATTTGAAATCTAGCAATAACTTGACATCACGGACCCAACAAAAGTGGTTTCGTCGAAATCCGAGGTCGTTTGCAAAATTCCCATTTTTAAGGGCCTGAATTCTATAGCGACTATTCAGAATTTTCAACCGGACATATCTTTTGATTCCCACTATGAAATCTCGATTTTTCGGATTCGTTGGAAAGATATTCCCAATTAGATACTAATGTTTTTGGTTTCACTAAAATCCGGATTGTTTTGCACCCGGTATGTTCAATTGAAGTTTGAAATCGAATTATCGAACTACCTCGCCATTTTCAATTCCTTTTATAATTATAAATAATTATTTATATGCTAACAACGACACGTATAATATATACGTTCTAAATATATTCAAAATAAATTTCTCGTCGATATTATTTAAAATAATTCATTTTAAATGTTCAAAATTCATCGAAATTGCCAAAATAAAAATTTTAAACTGGCCCAGATTTTCGGGTTGTTACAGGAACCGTCTGGATTCCTTTGAAATTCCAATTCAGTTCTCGTCACGCTGTTCAAATAAAAATTATATTTTTATCACTTCATTCAATAAATAAAAATCGTATTTTTATTTCTTCTTCATATATTTTTTTTCGACGCTTCATACAATATAAAAATTATATTTTTATATTTCATATATAAAGATCAAATTTTTATTATCACACTTATATAAAAATTATATTTTTATACTTTACATCGTATAAAAATTATATCTTTATTATTTCTACTTTGTAAAAATCATATTTTTATTATTTTAAAAATATAAAAACTATATTTTTAAACCGCTACTCCTAAAATAAAAATCACTTCTTTAATACTTAATATAAAAATCAAATTTTTAATATGATGTTTATTTTAAAAATCACATTTTTATAATGGCACTTCATTAATAAAAATCATATATTTTTACAACGCCTTTCAAACAATAAAAATGATATTTTTATTATCTCTACATTATAAAAATTATATTTTTCTTTGATAAAAATTATATCTTTCTTTGATAAAAATCATGTCTATTAAACTAAATTCATTCATATAAAAATTGAAAATGAATTCAACACTTATTATATATAAAATTGTAACGACCCAGAAAATCTAAACCAATTTAAATTTTTTAAATTGGCTAAAATAATGGATTTTAAATATTTAAAATAAATATTTTAAATAATGGCGATGAAAACTGAGTTTGAATCGACCTTTGAAAACGAATATAATTAATTATAGTTGTATATAGAATTGAAAATGGCGCGGTAGTTCGATAATTCGATTTCAAACTTCAATTGAATATACCGGGTGCAAAACAATCCGGATTTTAGTGAAACCAAAAATATTTAAATCTGTTTGTGAATATCTTTCTAACGAATCCGACCAATCGAAATTTGATAGCGGGAATCAAAAGATATGTCCAGTTGAAAATTCTGAATAGTCGCTATGGAATTCAGGCCCTTAAAAATGGACATTTTGCATACGACCTCGGATTTCGACGAAACCACTTTTGTTAGATCCGTGATGTCAAATTATTGGTAGGTTTCAAATTTCATAATTTTTTGAATCAATATGTGAGCATGGCAAAGGAAAACGCGTTTGACCAGTTTAAGTTGATTTTAATCGACTGGAAATTGGCCATTTTTCAAACGGTCTCAGAATTCGACGAAACTAGTTTTGTTAGGACCGTATCGTCAATACGAAGCTAGAAAATATTTTTCGGGAATTTTTCTAGTTAGTATGTGGCCCCGGTAATTTGAAATGTACGTTTAAAATTCAATATAGTGATTTAAATGAAAATTCAACGGAAACTGATTGTAACAATCAAATCAGCTTGCGATACATATCCCATTGTGTTCGGAATGGGGGTAAAACGCTCGTTGAGACGACCCGAAATCCCGTTCTCACGGAAACAAGGGTTATCTTTGGAATATAACACAGAAACAGATAATAGCAGAACAGAATTAAATAAATACACCAGATAATGAACAATACAATATACTGCATAAAAGTAATCATCAGAGTTACACAGTATACAGGATCTTACTTAGTACAAATACAGTTCAGCTATACATAAATGTCTACAGCGGAAATAAACAAAATATGTACAATAGGAGCTGAACAGCATAAAAAGAAATAAATGATAGAATCCATCTTCAGCTCCAGCTATCCAGAAAAAGAACCAGCTAAACCTGAATACAAGGCTGCCCGTGTAGAAAAAGGGGCACCCGAGTTAGAGAGTGAAACAAACTACGAGTCAGTCATGGGACTGGTATGAGAAATCTACTCAACACATATATATAATTTGGCTAATTACAGGACCACGCCACCTTCGTGGAACGGGTTTACTCCATTGGATTGCCAGTGCTTAAAACAAATCTATCTTTTAAACATCGCTATGCTTTTTATAAAAATGAAGCCATTATAAGACTCAGTTCCCATCACACAATGCAACGCAAACCGGAGGATAGAGTTTTACCTTATAATGGCCAAAATATGATTGATACGAATAAAACAAAGGCATTTGATATTATTGCTAGTGTTAATATGTTTTGAAAACAATTTCAAATCATAACTATCAATCATAGACGGCATGGGTACCATATATCATGTCGCCATATATATATATACACAATCAAAACCGCACGATGTCGTATTTGGAAATTGGATTTCCGTCATGAACCAAGGCAAAAGATAGTCCTTACCGAATTCGAGACTGCCCAGCCCGAGCCTCAGGACCCAGACTCAGGTGAACCCTTGGATCGTCAGGGCCGGTCCACCGATGTGGATTAAAATGCCTGAACCATGCATTTCCCCGCCCTTTGGGGCGTAAACGAGCCAACGAATGACTCCATCGGACCCGGATCGTCCGATCAAACCGAGGCGCCTCGCAACAGCAACAACCACATAGGTGAAAAGTATATAAATGTCAGGGCTGGTAGGTCACTGACACCACCCTAGCTAGGAAGAAACGCATGCCCTCCCTGATGTCCTCTCCCGTTTTAGGTTCATACCGGGGTGTGAGGCTCGCGAATTCACGTTATACACAAAGCTACGCCACACAGGCGGTGCTTTGATCATCACCACAAGACTTTGCTTTTCAACAGAAGTCCTGATCACTGCATCTTAGCATGCCACATAAGCAATTCATGCCATGCGACTGATGTCCATCGATACACAACCTCTGAGCTCGTGCGTTTCAGAGAAGGGCGCTAAGCAAAAGAATAAATTCTCCGCCGCCAAACAGATGTATATTTAACAGAAATCAATCAACACAGAATAAACTCCAATGTCAGACACACAGTCCATTTACAAGTCCGTTCTGGGTCTGAACGAAACCGGTGGCACTAAATACCTCGCAAACCCATCGATCACCACGTACGTCTGGACGATCACCACTTATTATCCATATTTCGGGATGCCTCCCAATCAGGACCTCAGTTACCATCCAAACGAGGTAAAGATCTCCGGTCTTCGACCGTCGTCTTCATCTTCGAATTTCAATCGTCGATCGATTATTTGAAATGAGAATTAACTCGGCCTTTTCAAATAATTCACGCATATTTATAATTTCAAATCAATTTATTTCAATGGTTAAATTATTCGACAACACCAATTTTGTTCTTTAATGTAATTTTCACACCAAACACATTCAACCATCAAATATCAGATAAATCAAGCAAATTCAGTTTATTTCCATTCCATAATGTTTCCAATATTTTATAACGATTTATCGCTATTTTTATTTATTTTAAAATAGCTGATTTATTCAAAACGACGCTTCGGGCCATAAAGCGGCCGTGGCGCTGTTTTTCTTCAGATTTGATTTACACATATCTGAAAATATAACCGTTGGATTTTTACAAAATTTACATCATTAGAAAGATCTTTTCAAAACGAATCCAACGGTTCCAGTTTCGGGAAAATCCGACCGTCGGATCTCCCGGTACAATCGTTTGAATTTTCGATTTCAAAATACGAACTGCAGCGTCGTTATTCGATTAAATATATAATTATATATATATATATATATATATATATATAAATAAATATAATCGCCTCTGGCGCTGTTTTTCTTCAGATTTGAATTAAACATTCCAGACAATCCAACCGTTGGATTTTTACAAAGTTGGTGCCGTTGGGAAGATATTTCCAAGGGGAACCCGACGGTTGAGGTTTCGGGAAAATCCAATGGTCGGATTCCCCGTACTAGTTGTTTGAAATCATGGTTTCAAAATACGAACTGCACGGCTTCGTTTCGTTTTAATTTTATTTATATTTATATAATTATATAAATATAGTTCATTCAATGATTTCAATATCGTTTTCACTTCAAATATTTTACTAAAGCCTTAAATTTTTGGAAAATTTCGTCATAACCTCCCCTGCACCGGGAGCATCGGGAAATCGCAAATAGCTTTCCCGGTCCTTCTAATCTCAAAAAGAAAAAGAAAAAGCCAAGCGGCTAGCCAATAGGCTCATAAAATCATCACCCAAACAAAACAGTAAATGTGTACCTATTTGTCGGACACAAAATTTTATTCCTCTTCTCTAGCCCCTTTGCTATAACCTGTTCAATGAATATGCATGTACATATATATACAGTTCTTATCATTTATCATTTTCTATTCAACTTCATATTTGATTTCTATTTGGTTTAAAAACACCATTCATTCTAATGTTACATAAATAGGTGCAAATCCTTTCATTAGCTAATTAATGAATATTTCAACTCATATATGTTTATTTTGAACAAGTGGCTATTTTTAACACTTCACATTTCAACGATTTATGCATACAATAAAAATGTGATTTTTATTGTAAAACAATTCATTTCAAAACACTATTTTTCTATATAGTTCAAGTTGGTGATAAAAATGGGATTTTTATCATAAAACAATTTCTTTTAAGACGAGATTATTTTACACAGTTCATATAGTCGATAAAAGGTGATTTTTATTATCTAACAATTTATTTCAAAATATGAATAACATTCAACACATGAATTTCTAATCAACGAATGAATATCAATTCAACACATGAATGTTTCCTATAGTTTCTATATATAGATAAAAATGTGATTTTTATTATCCAACAATTTATTTCAAAATATGAATACCATTCAACACATGAATTTCTAATCAACGAATGAATATCAATTCAACACATGAAGGTTTTCTATAGTTTCTATATATTGATAAAAATGTGATTTTTATTATCCAACAATTTATTTCAAAATATGAATACCATTCAACACATGAATTTCTAATCAACGAATGAATATCAATTCAACAAATGAAGGTTTTCTATTCAATGAATAAATATAGTTTAAGCATATGAAAATAATTCAAACACACGAATAATATTCAAAATTTCGGCAGCATAACGGCATGGTAGTTAAAACCGGGACCGTCCCTAGTACGGCTCCTCGCTCTACCTTAAAACCTCGCGGTTTTTGACAATGGGGATCATGCATCTAGTTCGCACGCAGGCGGCATGTATATATTTATTTCATTTCCACAAACTAATCCTATGTGGTTTCAACCAAATATTTCTCAACCACAAATGGGTATTTTTCAACCTCAATCAACCAATATCAATCACAAACAATCCCAAACAATCATTCGCTATCAATCAATTTCCACAACAATTTCAATCAATAAATATCGTCCATGGTTTGTGGACGAGGGGCGTGTATATATATATATATATATATATATATATATATATATATATATATATATATTTATATATAGCAATTCACTTTCATTTCACACATATATTTTTTTTTTAAGAAATTGAAGAGTGAGAAATTCTCACCAATAGCTATCCAATACCATGACTCTTCCTTTATAGAAATCTTCGCCAATCTCGCCTTTTGTCGCTTCGTTGCCCGTATTCTCTACATATGTAAAAATCGAATTTTTACTATGTTATTCAATATATAAAAATCGAATTTTAAAAATATAAATTCCGCCTTTTCAAAAATAAAGATTATATTTTTAATATTCCTATGATGTAAAAATTATATTTTTATTCCTTTAAAAATATAAAAATCATATCTTACTTCTTCTACTTACCGTTCAAATCTTTTTCCATTTAAAATTCAAATCTCTTACTATTTAAAGTTTAAATCTTTTCCTATTTAAAGTTCAAATCTTTTCTAAATCAGTTTTAAACTTTTCTAAAAATCAGAATTTAAACGCTTTTAAAAATCAGTTTTAAATGCCTTTTTAAAATCAGTTTTATCCTAAAAAAAAATCAGTTTTATCCTTTATAAAAAATCATTTTTCTCCTTTATAAAAAATCAGTTTTATCCTTTATAAAAAATCATTTTTATCCTTTATAAAAAATCATTTTTATCCTAAAAAAAATCAGTTTTTATCCTTTATAAAAAATCATTTTCTCCTTTATAAAAAATCGTTTTTATCCCAATAAAAAAAATCAGTTTTAAAATAAAATAAAGTAAAACAACTTACTTCAACTGCGAAGAAGGGGGGTGCTTCGCGTTCACGGATCGAGGAAGGGGGGGTCGTATTCGTCGGAGCTGGCTTCTAGGGGGGGCGGCGGCTTCAGCGTCTCGAACTGGGGGGGGGGGGGGGCTCTCGAATCGTGTCGCGATGGCTTCGAGGGGGACGGGGTCTTCGGGGGTTGCGCCACCGGGAGGAGGGAAGCTGGACAAAGGGGGGCGGCGGCTGCTCCGTTCTTCTTCTTTCCTTTTTCTTTTTCTTTTATTTCTGTTTAATGAATCGGGGGGGGGGGGGGGTCAGAAAGGGAGATAAAAGGGGGGGAATTAAAATTATTTTTATTATTTTATTATTTAATTTTTCAAAAAAAGTTGACTTTTACATACGACCTCGAAACGAGGCCCACCGCCTGTCGTCCATAGCGTTTTACCCCCATTCCGAACACAATGGGATATGTATCGTAAGCTGATTTGATCGTTACAATCAGTTCCCGTTGAATTTACATTTAAATCACTATATTGAATTTTAAACGTACATTTCAAATTACCGGGGTCACATACTAACTAGAAAAATTCCAGAAAAATATTTTCTAGCTTCGTATTGACGATACGGTCCTAACAAAACTAGTTTCGTCAAATTCTGAGACCGTTTGAAAAATGGCCAATCTCCAGTCGATTAAAATCAACTGAAACTGGTCAAACGCGTTTTCCTTTGCCACGCTGTAATAACCCGAAAATCTGGGCCAGTTTAAAATTTTTGTTTTGGCAATTTTAGTGAATTTTGAATATTTAAAATGAATTATTTTAAATAAAAACGACGAGAAATTTAATTTGAATATAATTCGAACGTATATAGTTATACATGTCGTCGTTAGAATATAAAATTTTATTTTAAATTATAAATAGAATTGAAAATGGCGCGGTAGTTCGATAATTCAATTTCAAACTTCAATTGAATGTACCGGGTGCAAAACAATCCGGATTTTAGTGAAACCAAAAATAATGGAATCTAATTGTGGATAACTTTCCAACAAATCCGACAAATCAAAATTTCGTAGCGGGAATGATAAGATATGTCCAGTTGAAAATTCTGAATAGTCGCTATGGAATTCAGGCCCTTAAAAATGGACATTCTGCAAATGACCTCGGATTTCGACGAAACCACTTTTGTTGGGTCCGCAGTGTCAAATTATTGCTAGGTTTCAAATTTCATAATTTTTCGAATCAATAGGTGAGCGTGGCAAAAGAAAACGCGTTTGACCAGTTTCAGTTGATTTTAATCGACTGGAAATTGGCCATTTTTCAAACGGTCTCAGAATTCGACGAAACTAGTTTTGTTAGGACCGTATCATCAATACGAAGCTAGAAAATATTTTTCGGGAATTTTTCTAGTTAATATGTGACCCCGGTAATTTGAAATGTACGTTTAAAATTCAATATAGTGATTTAAATGTAAATTCAACGGAAACTGATTCAAACGATCAAATCAACTTGCGATACATATCCCATTGTGTTCGGAAAGGGGGTAAAACGCTATGGACGACAGGCGGTGGACCTCGTTTTGATGACGTATGTAAAAGTCAACTTTTAAAAATAATAAAATAATAAATAAATAAAAAAAAACCCCCTTCTTCCCTTAAAACCTTCTGCCCCCCCGATCATTCTTCTGTAAGCAGGAAAAAAAAAAAAAGGTCGGGCTCCTCCAAATCGAAGTGGCGCGCCTCCCCATCGTCGGCCACCATCGAGGCGCGCGCCCATCACCTCAGCCCCAACGGCGAGACCCCCTGCCTCGATCCTCCTCTTCCCCTTCCTCCGCGACCCCCTCTTCCTCAACACCCCCTCCCCTTAAAAACCGCCGCCACCTCGCAGGAAGCCACCGCACCCCTGTGCCACCGTCCGCACTTCCCCCGCCGCCCCTTGGCCTCGCCAACGCCGCACCTTGGTCCCGCGCGCCACCAACCAACCCCGAGCCCCCCCCTGTAAGTTTTTTTTTACTTATTTATTTTATTTTTATTTTATATAAATAAGAAGAAAACTGATTTTGAAAAGGTTTTAAAAACTGATTTTATTTTTAGATTTTAAATAGCAAAAGATTTAAACTTTAAAAAGAGAAAGGTTTGAACTTTAAAATTGAAAAGATCGGGTTTTTAGAATAGAAAAGATCAGATTTTAAAAATAGAAAAGGCGGAATTTTTATTGAGTAGAAGAAGTAAGATATGATTTTTATATTTTTAAAGCAATAAAAATATAATTTTTACATCATAGGAATATTAAAAATATAATCTTTACTATATAGAAATATTAAAAATAGGATTTTTATATTTTTAAAGTATTAAAAATATAATCTTTATAGGATAGAGAATATAAAAATATCATCTTTGTACATGTAGCGAAATAAAAATCTGATTTTTATTTTATATACGTTGAAATCAAGTGATGATTTTTTTTATATAAAGGCGAAATCTTTATTTTAGTAAAGGCGAAATCTTTTTTTTAGTAAAGGCAAAATCTTTATTTTAGAAAAGGTAAAATCTTTATCGACGAAAAGACGATATTTTTAAAATAGAAAAGATTAGATTTTAAAAATAGAAAAGGCGAGATTTTTAATATTGAATAGCATAGAAAAAATTGGATTTTTAAATATATGAAGTGATTATAGAAATATGATTTTTAAATTGAAAGTGAACAAATAAAAATGTGTTTTTTATTTTAAAGACATCAAAATATAAAAATGTGTGATTTTTATATATATAGTGACTACGGGCAACGAAGATGACGAAGATGGGATAACAAAGAAGATTTCTATTAATGAAGTGTCGTGAAGTGGATAGCTATCGGCGAGAACTTCTCACCTTTCAATTTCTTTTTCTAGTTATATATATATACTAGGATGCAGACGGTGCTTAGTAGCACCCGACACCCGTCATCCACAGACCATGGATGGCTTGCTTGTTAAATTGTTTGGTTGAGTAGTTGGTTAGTTTATTTGATTGGAATTGAATTGTTTGGTGAAATAAAATTGATTTGATTGATGTGTGAATGGCGTGGGCCTTCACTAGACCGGGGATAAGGCTAGGCCTCGTCCCGTTTCTAGTATCGTGTCGTTATGCCGCCGAAATTTTCTAAAATATGTTAGAAAAATAAAGATATCATTTTATTGAATAAATGAACTGAATAGAAATTCAAGTGTTAAAATAAAATGGTTTGATCGTTAAAAATATAATTTTTAACGTGAAAGTGAATAAATAAATATTTATAAACAAATCGGCCGATTTGTTTGTATACACTGATTTGACTGATATCGATTGGGTCGATAAATTTTACACATCGCCCAACTGCACAAATAAAATATGTGTTTGATTGTTTGAAACCCCACACGGGTGTTGGGATGAAATTTGAAGTTCACTCATCCTGATTTATTAAATATGTCGATCAGTCGATTGACAGGCTGTTATAAGCGTCAGATATCTATATTTAATTCTTATACAGTGTAGTGCACTTTGGTTGATGATTGATTATTTTTCAATGCTATCATATACATGTGTTGTATGGAATCCATATAATTAACATTATATGGTGATTGATTGGGCCTCATTCCAATCGGGAAAATAAGGAATATTATAAAAGAAAATTCATGTGTTGAATATAAAAATAGTCATGTGTTGAAACTATTCATGTGTTGAGTAAAATATTTTAAATAAAATAAATTACATCTTTATCACATTTAAGATTAGAACTACTTCCCAGTAGAAGTCTAATTGAAAATCAAACGATAGATACCGTAGTTTTATAAAATATTTTACATAACAAAAATAGTGATGTGTTGACAGTACTCATGTGTTGAGATTAGTCGTGTGTTGAAAGCGATATAGATTCATGTGTTGAAGGGGATAAATATTCATTTGTTGGATAGAATAAAGGAGTTTTGAAAAATATAAAGCCGTGTTGATTAGAGATGCGTTATTTCGACGTGAACGATATTTATATCGATTTTAAGCGATTTCGAAATGAATTGAATTGAAAACGATTTCGAAATGAATTGAATTGAAAGCGATTTCGAAATGAATTGAATTGAAAATGATTTCGAAATGAATTGAATTGAAAACGATTTCGAAATGAATTGAATTGAAAACGATTTCGAAATGAATTGAATTGAAAACGATTTCGAAATGAATTGAATTGAAAACGAATTCAAATTGATTTGAAAGCGAATTGAAATGAATTCAAATTGAATTAAAATTTGAATTGAATAGAAATGAATTTTAAAACGAATTTATAAAGAAGAATTCAATTTTGCTTTGAATTGAAAGGGAAGTTGAAATTGTTTTGAAACGAATTTAAAACGATTTATAAAATACGTTTTAAAAGGAAATCGACGAAATATATAATATATATATTATATATATATATATAATGGCCTGAATAGAACACGCCGCGCCACGGTAGTTCGTGAATTTCGACCATTTATTTCAAACGGACATTGCGGGAGATCCGACCGTCGGATTCTCCTAAAACTGGAACCGTTGGGTTCGTATCGAAAAGAGCTTTCCAATGAATATTAGAAATCTGAAATCTAACGGTTGGATTTGGAGTTATGTCCAAATCAAATTCGAAAAAGGTCGCTGTAAGTGCAGTTCGATGGCCGTAGATGGAAATTGACTGCACGGGCCTTGATAAAATTATTAAAAGTATCTATAATTTGTGTAAAATTATAATATGTGAATTGGGAAGAATTGAGTTGGAGAATTCCACATTTGAAAGGATAAAAATAGATTTTTATCGAAATGAACTAGTTTTGAACTAGAATTAAAATCAATTTATTTTTGAAATAAATAAATTGAATTTGAAAGTGGTTTTAAAAATAATCAATATCCCCAATACGTGGATTGGACTGGGGTTGAATCGAAATTATCTTCGGGATATTTCGATGTTGGATTTCGTGACTATACAGATATTGTTGTGGGAATTTGAAAGATATATTTTATATCGTTATTTCCAATACGATATTTGTTGGTTTCAGGATTTAATATTGAATATAAGCCGATATATTTTCTATTCAGGGCCTTGTAATTAATATCAAATGTGATTTGGGTTTATCGTGAATCGTGTTTTAGATGACATTGGTTCTTTAACCCAGTTAAAGGCAAGATATCGATTTTTTTTGAGAAGATTAAAACTAAGTAGAGTTTTAATGAATCTTTAATTAGATTAAAAATGAGAATTGATAATTTAAATTATCAAATTTGAAAGGTGATCGAGAATGGAGTACCACCAGTTTTGCTCCAAAGCGATAGTTAAATCTTTAATTAGATTTGAACGTGAAATGGTAATTAATCTTACCGATAACACCGTGGTGTTAGATGTGGAGTATTACCAGTTTTCTCCATGGGATATAGGTTGGGGTTGGAAAATAAAATAAATAATTACTTCGGTGTGGTTCGTTAATCCCGACTAATTTGAAATGATATCCATAGGAGGATTAAAGAATAAATTTAGAAGAATTTATCTTGGATAAAATTAATGGGAACCTTTCCCTAAGAATGTGATTTTGTGAATAAAAGAATATTCTGAATTGGAATGAGGCGTTCATTGTGTTTGTGTAACATTTGTTAATTATATACGTGGGTTATTCAGAAAGGCCGGGTTATACCCATTCTGAATAACCGATTCGACGAGATGTCGAAGATGAAGACGGTGGTTGAAGAACGGAAGTCTTCACATCGTTTGGGTGATTACTGATGATCTTGATTGGGCTGTACACCCAAGATGAGGGAAACAGTCGGTGATCGTCCAGACGTACTTGGAGATGGATGGATATGCGAGGAAAGTGCCTCCGGTTTCGTTCAGACCCAGAACGAACTTGTAAATGGATTGTGTGTCTGACATTGGATTTTATTCTGTGTTGATTGATCTCTATTAAATATACATCTGTTTGGCGGCGGAGAATTTATTCTCTTGCTTAACGCCCTTCTCTGAGACGTACGAGCTCAGAGGTTGTATATCGATGGACCTCAGTCGCATGGAGTGAATTGCCAGTGTGGCACGCGTAAGTGGCAATTGATCAAGGCTTCTGTTGAAAACTAAAGTCTTGTGGTTGATGATCAAAGCACGGCCTGTGTGGCATAGCTTTGTGTATAACGTGAATTCGCGAGCCTCACACCTCGGTATGAGTCAAAAACGGGATACGGACCCAAGGAGTGCACGACGTTTCTTTCTAGCTAGGGTGGTGTCAGTGACCTACCAGCCCTGACATTTATATACTTTTCACCTGTGTGGTTATTGGATATGAGGCGCCTCGGATATAGGTCTGTAAGGACCGGGAAACGTGTGTTCAGGAATAACTAATCCTCAAAAGTAAGAGAGGACCGGCCTTGGAGGTTCCAAAGGATCAGAGTAGGGTCCTGAGGCATTTGCTAGAGTGTCTCGAACGCGGAGAGGAGCTTGCCCCTTGCCTCGACTCATGACGGAATCCAATTTCCAATACGTGTATTTCGGCTTTATTTGTAGAGCCTAGTATGGCGACATAGCGGGATGGGGCACTCATGCCGTCTATGATTTATATTTATGATTGAAATTGTTTTGACACTATACACCTATAATAGTATCAAATAATGTGTTTTAAACGTATCAAGCATGCTTTGGCTGTTATAAGGTAAAAACCCTATCCTCCGGCTTGCGTTGCATTGTGTGATGGGACCTGGGTCTTATAACAGCTTCATTTTTCTTTATTTAGCATTGCGCTGTTTGTTTTATGCACTGGTATTCTTGGGAGGAAACCCGTTCCGTGTTATACGGCGTGGTCCCTTGATTTACCGAACTTTAAAATAAAGAATTATAACTGTTTTAGTTCTCACACCTGTCCCATGACTGACCTGGAGTTTATTGTTTTAACCTAAACTCTGGGTGCCCCTATTTTCCGTACGGGCAGCTAGTAGTTTTGGTTTTGCAGATTTATATTCACAGGGTCCTGATTTACAGCTGGAACGATGCTCGGAAAGCTCTGTATCCGTGTATCACTTCTAGTTGTGATTTTGTATTATTTTCCGCTGCTATATAATTTATTGTAACCTCTGATATTTATCGAATGTAATTTATTCATTTATACTCTGTATATTCTTGTATCTGATGGAATTGTTGTAATAACAATGAAATGTTCTTCCGTCTGCGTCCTTTTGCGTGTTGTTCTCAAAGTATTCGTGCTTTCCTTCACGGGGAAGTTACGGGTTCTTTCAGTTTGGTATCAGAGCTTTGGTTTACAGAGCTCGAGAACAAGACACATTAGAACCATACGAAAGAATTCATCAGATATTGGATTAGCAATATCCAATTAGAATGACTCGTTAGAGATAGGATCAGTAGTATCCTAGAACGAGTATGAAGAGTATATTTTCCAATTGAAAACAATTTTGTTTTAAAATTTAAAACGTTTTATACGTATTTGAATATTTATTTATTTTGAATATGGACAATCGAGTATATAAAGATTTTGCATATACGCGTCATGAACGTATATTCGAAGTTTTAATATATTAGATAGATATAGAGTCACACTCTAGTCACCCGGACATGGTCCTGATGATGAAGTATACCATCACCAGTATTTATTTTCGAGTGACGAAGGCGTGATTTTCTATATATTTCCATTAGACTGGTGTGAGAACCAAAACTAGTATAGTTAGAACACATTGTTGTGAATTGGCATCAAAACAAGATTTTCAGTATATATATCAAAATTATGAATTTGAAATTCTAATCCACTAATTGATTGACGTTTGAGTTGCTTGTTTATTTGTTTGCTAATTTTTGAATCATTAGGCCTAATATTGAATTATATTGAAAATTTGTAACATTTGCTTGCATATATATATATACTTACATTGAACAGGTCATAGCAAGGAGGCTAGAGCGAAGAATAAAATTTGTTTGCCCGACAAATAGGTACATGTTTACTACATAATTTACTGTTTTGTTTGGGTGATGATGATTTTATGAGCCTATTGGCTAGCATCTTGGCTTTTTCTTTTTCTTTTTGAGATCTGAAGGACCGGGGAAGCTATTTGAAATTCCCCGATGCTCCCGGTGCAGGGGAGGTTATGGCGAAATTTTTCGGAAATTTAGGGTGTTAGCCAAATTTTTGAAAATTTGAAAATTCTCAGAAACTAAAGAGTTGGAGAATGGAAGCCAGATCGAACGTAGAGTTAATTAATCAAACCACTTTCGACTTTGTTCCTTTTCGGGGACGAAAAGTTTTAAGTGGGGGAGATTGTAATAACCCGAAAATCTGGGCCAGTTTAAAATTTTTGTTTTGGCAATTTTAGTGAATTTTGAATATTTAAAATGAATTATTTTAAATAAAAACGACGAGAAATTTAATTTGAATATAATTCGAACGTATATAGTTATACACGTCGTCGTTAGAATATAAAATTTTATTTTAAATTATAAATAGAATTGAAAATGGCGCGGTAGTTCGATAATTCGATTTCAAACTTCAATTGAATGTACCGGGTGCAAAACAATCCGGATTTTAGTGAAACCAAAAATAATGGAATCTAATTGTGGATATCTTTCCAACGAATCCGACAAATCAAAATTTCGAAGCGGGAATGATAAGATATGTCCAGTTGAAAATTCTGAATAGTCGCTATGGAATTCAGGCCCTTAAAAATGGACATTCTGCAAATGACCTCGGATTTCGACGAAACCACTTTTGTTGGGTCCGCAGTGTCAAATTATTGCTAGGTTTCAAATTTCATAATTTTTCGAATCAATAGGTGAGCGTGGCAAAAGAAAACGCGTTTGACCAGTTTCAGTTGATTTTAATCGACTGGAAATTGGCCATTTTTCAAACGGTCTCAGAATTCGACGAAACTAGTTTTGTTAGGACCGTATCGTCAATACGAAGCTAGAAAATATTTTTTGGGAATTTTTCTAGTTAATATGTGACCCCGGTAATTTGAAATGTACGTTTAAAATTCAATATAGTGATTTAAATGTAAATTCAACGGAAACTGATTCAAACGATCAAATCAACTTGCGATACATATCCCATTGTGTTCGGAAAGGGGGTAAAACGCTATGGACGACAGGCGGTGGACCTCGTTTTGATGACGTATGTAAAAGTCAACTTTTAAAAATAATAAAATAATAAATAAATAAAAAAAAGAGAAAAACCCCCTTCTTCCCTTAAAACCTTCTGCCCCCCCCCCCCCCCCCCGATCATTCTTCTGTAAGCAGGAAAAAAAAAAAAGGTCGGGCTCCTCCAAATCGAAGTGGCGCGCCTCCCCATCGTCGGCCACCATCGAGGCGCGCGCCCATCACCTCAGCCCCAACGGCGAGACCCCCTGCCTCGATCCTCCTCTTCCCCTTCCTCCGCGACCCCCTCTTCCTCAACACCCCCTCCCCTTAAAAACCGCCGCCACCTCGCAGGAAGCCACCGCACCCCTGTGCCACCGTCCGCACTTCCCCCGCCGCCCCTTGGCCTCGCCAACGCCGCACCTTGGTCCCGCGCGCCACCAACCAACCCCGAGCCCCCCCTGTAAGTTTTTTTTTACTTATTTATTTTATATTTATTTTATATAAATAAGAAGAAAACTGATTTTGAAAAGGTTTTAAAAACTGATTTTATTTTTAGATTTTAAATAGCAAAAGATTTAAACTTTAAAAAGAGAAAGGTTTGAACATTAAAATTGAAAAGATCGGGTTTTTAGAATAGAAAAGATCAGATTTTAAAAATAGAAAAGGCAGAATTTTTATTGAGTAGAAGAAGTAAGATATGATTTTTATATTTTTAAAGCAATAAAAATATAATTTTTACATCATAGGAATATTAAAAATATAATCTTTACTATATAGAAATATTAAAAATAGGATTTTTATATTTTTAAAGTATTAAAAATATAATCTTTATAGGATAGAGAATATAAAAATATCATCTTTGTATATGTAGCGAAATAAAAATCTGATTTTTATTTTATATACGTTGAAATCAAGTGATGATTTTTTTTTATATAAAGGCGAAATCTTTATTTTAGTAAAGGCGAAATCTTTATTTTAGTAAAGGCGAAATCTTTATTTTAGAAAAGGTAAAATCTTTATCGACGAAAAGACGATATTTTTAAAATAGAAAAGATTAGATTTTAAAAATAGAAAAGGCGAGATTTTTAGTATTGAGTAGCATAGAAAAAATTCGATTTTTAAATATATGAAGTGATTATAGAAATATGATTTTTAAATTGAAAGTGGACAAATAAAAATGTGATTTTTATTTTAAAGACATCAAAATATAAAAATGTGTGATTTTTATATATATATAGTGACTATGGGCAACGAAGATGACGAAGATGGGATAACAAAGAAGATTTCTATTAATGAAGTGTCGTGAAGTGGATAGCTATCGGTGAGAACTTCTCACCTTTCAATTTCTTTTTCTAGTTATATATATACTAGGATGCAGACGGTGCTTAGTAGCACCCGACACCCGTCATCCACAGACCATGGATGGCTTGCTTGTTAAATTGTTTGGTTGAGTAGTTGGTTAGTTTATTTGATTGGAATTGAATTGTTTGGTGAAATAAAATTGATTTGATTGATGTGTGAATGGCGTGGGCCTTCACTAGACCGGGGATAAGGCTAGGCCTCGTCCCGTTTCTAGTATCGTGCCGTTATGCCGCCGAAATTTTCTAAAATATGTTAGAAAAATAAAGATATCATTTTATTGAATAAATGAACTGAATAGAAATTCAAGTGTTAAAATAAAATGGTTTGATCGTTAAAAATATAATTTTTAACGTGAAAGTGAATAAATAAATATTTATAAACAAATCGGCCGATTTGTTTGTATACACTGATTTGACTGATATCGATTGGGTCGATAAATTTTACACGTCGCCCAACTGCACAAATAAAATCTGTGTTTGATTGTTTGAAACCCCACACGGGTGTTGGGATGAAATTTGAAGTTCACTCATCCTGATTTATTAAATATGTCGATCGGTCGATTGACAGGCTGTTATAAGCGTCAGATATCTATATTTGATGCTTATACAGTGTAGTGCACTTTGGTTGATGATTGATTATTTTTCAATGCTATCATATACATGTGTTGTATGGAATCCATATAATTAACTTTATATGGTGATTGATTGGGCCTCATTCCAATCGGGAAAATAAGGAATATTATAAAAGAAAATTCATGTGTTGAATATAAAAATAGTCATGTGTTGAAACTATTCATGTGTTGAGTAAAATATTTTAAATAAAATAAATTACATCTTTATCACATTTAAGATTAGAACTACTTCCCAGTAGAAGTCTAATTAAAAATCAAACGATAGATACCGTAGTTTTATAAAATATTTTACATAACAAAAATAGTGATGTGTTGACAGTACTCATGTGTTGAGATTAGTCGTGTGTTGAAAGCGATATAGATTCATGTGTTGAAGGGGATAAATATTCATTTGTTGGATAGAATAAAGGAGTTTTGAAAAATATAAAGCCGTGTTGATTAGAGATGCGTTATTTCGACGTGAACGATATTTATATCGATTTTAAGCGATTTCGAAATGAATTGAATTGAAAACGATTTCGAAATGAATTGAATTGAAAGCGATTTCAAAATGAATTGAATTGAAAACGATTTCGAAATGAATTGAATTGAAAACGATTTCGAAATGAATTGAATTGAAAACGATTTCGAAATGAATTGAATTGAAAACGATTTCGAAATGAATTGAATTGAAAACGAATTCAAATTGATTTGAAAGCGAATTGAAATGAATTCAAATTGAATTAAAATTTGAATTGAATAGAAATGAATTTTAAAACGAATTTATAAAGAAGAATTCAATTTTGCTTTGAATTGAAAGGGAAGTTGAAATTGTTTTGAAACGAATTTAAAACGATTTATAAAATACGTTTTAAAAGGAAATCGACGAAATATATAATATATATATTATATATATATATATATATAATGGCCTGAATAGAACGTGCAGTGCCGCGGTAGTTCGTGAATTTCGACCATTTATTTCAAACGGACATTGCGGGAGATCCGACCGTCGGATTCTCCTAAAACCGGAACCGTTGGGTTCGTATCGAAAAGAGCTTTCCAATGAATATTAGAAATCTGAAATCTAACGGTTGGATTTGGAGTTATGTCCAAATCAAATTCGAAAAAGGTCGCTGTAAGTGCAGTTCGATGGTCGTAGATGGAAATCGACTGCCCGGGCCTCGATAAAATTATTAAAAATATCTATAATTTGTGTAAAATTATAATATGTGAATTGGGAAGAATTGAGCTGGAGAATTCCACATTTGAAAGGATAAAAATAGATTTTTATCGAAATGAACTAGTTTTGAACTAGAATTAAAATCAATTTATTTTTGAAATAAATAAATTGAATTTGAAAGTGGTTTTAAAAATAATCAATATCCCCAATACGTTTATTGGACTGGGGTTGAATCGAAATTATCTTCGGGATATTTCGATGTTGGATTTCGTGACTATACAGATATTGTTGTGGGAATTTGAAAGATATATTTTATATCGTTATTTCCAATACGATATTTGTTGGTTTCAGGATTTAATATTGAATATAAGCCGATATATTTTCTATTCAGGGCCTTGTAATTAATATCAAATGTGATTTGGGTTTATCGTGAATCGTGTTTTAGATGACATTGGTTCTTTAACCCAGTTAAAGGCAAGATATCGATTTTTTTTAGAAGATTAAAACTAAGTAGAGTTTTAATGAATCTTTAATTAGATTAAAAATGTGAATTGATAATTTAAATTATCAAATTTGAAAGGTGATCGAGAATGGAGTACCACCAGTTTTGCTCCAAAGCGATAGTTAAATCTTTAATTAGATTTGAACGTGAAATGGTAATTAATCTTACCGATAACACCGTGGTGTTAGATGTGGAGTATTACCAGTTTTCTCCATGGGATATAGGTTGGGGTTGGGAAATAAAATAAATAATTACTTCGGTGTGGTTCGTTAATCCCGACTAATTTGAAATGATATCCATAGGAGGATTAAAGAATAAATTTAGAAGAATTTATCTTGGATAAAATTAATGGGAACCTTTCCCTAAGAATGTGATTTTGTGAATAAAAGAATATTCTGAATTGGAATGAGGCGTTCATTGTGTTTGTGTAACATTTGTTAATTATATACGTGGGTTATTCAGAAAGGCCGGGTTATACCCATTCTGAATAACCGATTCGACGAGATGTCGAAGATGAAGACGGTGGTTGAAGACCGGAAGTCTTCACATCGTTTGGGTGATTACTGATGATCTTGATTGGGCTATACATCCAAGATGAGGGAAACAGTCGGTGATCGTCCAGACGTACTTGGAGATGGATGGATATGCGAGGAAAGTGCCTCCGGTTTCGTTCAGACCCAGAACGAACTTGTAAATGGATTGTGTGTCTGACATTGGATTTTATTCTGTGTTGATTGATCTCTATTAAATATACATCTGTTTGGCGGCGGAGAATTTATTCTCTTGCTTAACGCCCTTCTCTGAGACGTACGAGCTCAGAGGTTGTATATCGATGGACATCAGTCGCATGGAGTGAATTTCCAGTGTGGCACGCGTAAGTGGCAATTGATCAAGGCTTCTATTGAAAAGAAAAGTCTTGTGGTTGATGATCAAAGCATGGCCTGTGTGGCATAGCTTTGTGTATAACGTGAATTCGCGAGCCTCACACCTCGGTATGAGTCAAAAACGGGATACGGACCCAAGGAGTGCACAACGTTTCTTTCTAGCTAGGGTGGTGTCAGTGACCTACCAGCCCTGACATTTATATACTTTTCACCTGTGTGGTTGTTGGATATGAGGCGCCTCGGATATAGGTCTGTAAGGACCGGGAAACGTGTGTTCAGGAATAACTAATCCTCAAAAGTAAGAGAGGACCGGCCTTGGAGGTTCCAAAGGATCAGAGTGGGGTCCTGAGGCATTTGCTAGAGTGTCTCGAACGCGGAGAGGAGCTTGCCCCTTCCCTCGACTCATGACGGAATCCAATTTCCAATACGTGTATTTCGGCTTTATTTGTAGAGCCTAGTATGGCGACATAGTGGGATGGGGCACTCACGCCGTCTATGATTTATATTTATGATTGAAATTGTTTTGACACTATACACCTATAATAGTATCAAATAATGTGTTTTAAACGTATCAAGCATGCTTTTGCTGTTATAAGGTAAAAACCCTATCCTCCTGCTTGCGTTGCATTGTGTGATGGGACCTGGGTCTTATAACAGCTTCATTTTTCCTTATTTAGCATTGCGCTGTTTGTTTTATGCACTGGTATTCTTGGGAGGAAACCCGTTCCGTGTTATACGGCGTGGTCCCTTGATTTACCGAACTTTAAAATAAAGAATTATAACTGTTTTAGTTCTCACACCAGTCCCATGACTGACCTGGAATTTATTGTTTTAACCTAAACTCTGGGTGCCCCTATTTTCCGCACGGGCAGCTAGTAGTTTTGGTTTTGCAGATTTATATTCACAGGGTCCTGATTTACAGCTGGAACGATGCTCGGAAAGCTCTGTATCCGTGTATCACTTCTAGTTGTGATTTTGTATTATTTTCCGCTGCTATGTAATTTATTGTAACCTCAGATATTTATCGAATGTAATTTATTCATTTATACTCTGTATATTCTTGTATCTGATGGAATTGTAGTAATAACAATGAAATGTTCTTCCGTCTGCGTACTTTTGCGTGTTGTTCTCAAAGTATTCGTGCTTTCCTTCACGGCGAAGTTACGGGTTCTTTCACACGCTCACATATTGATTCGAAAAATTATGAAATTTGGAATCTAGCAATAACTTTACATCACGGACCCAACAAAAGTGGTTTCGTCGAAATCCGAGTTCGTTTGCAAAATGTCCATTTTTAAGGGCCTGAATTCCATAGCGACTATTCAGAATTTTCAACTGGACATATCTTTTGATTCCCGCTATGAAATTTCGATTGGTCGGATTCGTTAGAAAGATATCATCAATTAGATCCTAATGATTTTGGTTTCACTAAAATCCGGATTGTTTTGCACCCGGTACAGTCCGACAAAGTTTGAATTCAATTTTTGAAACTGCCTCGCCATTTTAGGCATTGTTTATAATTATAATTAATTATATTCGTTTTCAATTGTCGATTCAAACTCAGTTTTCATCTCCATTATTTAAAATATTTATTTTAAATATTTAAAATCCATTATTTTAGCCAATTTAAAAATTTTAAATTGGTTCAGATTTTCTGGGTCGTTACAAAAATCAAATTTTTTTTTTAATAAATGAAGATCTCAACTTTTTATAAATGAAGAAACCAAATCTTTTTAAAACAAAGTCATAAATAAAATCACCTTTTTAAAACTATGCTTCATATAATTATAAACTGAAATTAAAGTTTAATGTTAAAATAACTCACGGTTTATTCCTGGCAGTGGGAGGAGAAGGTTGGTCTAGGGGGGTCGCTGTGCATCGCTAGGGGAGGGGGTCCGGCGTCATCGTTGGTGGAGGTGCGGAGCTGCTGTAGTGGCGGTTCTAGGGTTTCAGATGGGGGGTTCTGGGGTGTTTTCGGTTTTAGAAAAGGGAAGAGACGAGGTGCTAGAGGAGGAGAGGATGCTGGGGAAGGAGGCCGATGGTGGGGGACCTGGCGGTGGTCGCGGCGAAGGCTGGAGCAGGGGGAGCGCGTCATTCTTCCTCCTTTTTTTTTGATTTTGGGAATGAACGGTAGGGGAGAGAGAGAATGAGATGGGGGAGGTGGTATATTATATATAATATTATTTATTTAATTAATCCACTCCTTTAAGATGACTTTTATTTCGACCTCGAAACGAGACCCACCGCCTATCGTCCTTAGCTAATTACCCCCATTCCGAACACAATGGGATATGTATCGTAAGCTGATTCGATCATTTCGATCAGTTTTTCGTCAAAATCAACATGTACCTCTATATGTTGAATTTGAACGCACATTTCAATTTACTAGGGTCACATACTAACTCTAAAAATTCCCAAAAAATATTTTCTAGCTTCGTATTGACGATACGGTCCTAACAAAACTAGATTCGTCGAATTCTGAGACCGTTTGAAAAATGGCCGTTTTCCAGTCGATTAAAATCAACTTAAACTGGTCAAACGAGTTTTCCTCTGGCACGCTCACATATTGATTCGAAAAATTATGAAAATTGTAATCTAGCAATAACTTGACATCACGGATCCAACAAAAGTGGTTTCATCGAAATCCGAGGTCGTTTGCAAAATGGCCATTTTTAAGGGCCAGAATTCCATAGCGACTATTCTGAAAATTCATTTGGACTTATCTTTTAATTCCTGTTATGAAATTTTCAGTTTTCGGATTCGTTGGAAAGATATTCTCAATTAGATTCTATTATTTTTGGTTTCACTAAAATCCGGTTTATTTTGAATCGTGTACATTCATTTGAAATTTGAAATCGAATTATCGAACAACCACGCCATTTTCAATTCCTTTTATAATTATAAATAATATTTATACTCTAACGACGAACTATATAAATATATTCGTTCGAATTCTATTCAAAATAATATATTCGTCGTTATTATTTAAAATAATTCATTTTAAATAATCAAAATTCATTAAAATTGCCGAAATAATTTTTTTTTAAATTGGCTCAGATTTCCGGGTTATTACATTCTCAAATAGATTCTAATATTTTTGGTTTTGCCAAAATTCGGTTTATTTTGAATCCTGTACATTCATTTGAACTTTGAAATCGAATTTTCGAACTACCGCGCCATTTTCAATTCCTTTTATAATTAAAAATAAATATTTATAATCTAACGACGATCTATATAAATATATACGTTCGAATTCCATTCAAAATAAATTTCTCGTCGTTTTTATTTAAAATAATTCACTTTAAATATTAAAAATTCATCAAAATTGCCAAAATAAAAATTTTAAATTGGCTCAGATTTCCGTGTTATTACAATCTCCCCCACTTAAAACTTTTCATCCCCGAAAAGGAACGAAGCTGAAAGTTGTTTTACAAACCAACTCAGCTTCCATTATGTTCTTTACGGCTTAAGTTCTTCAACTTTTCAGTTTCTAAGAACTTTTCAAATTTTTCAAAATTTGGCTAACACCCTAAATTTTCGAAAAATTTCGCCATAACCTCCCCTGCACCGGGAGCTTCGAGATATTTCAAATAGCCTCCCATGGCCCTCACCAATCCAAAAGAAAAAGAAAAAGCCAAGCGGCTAGCCCAGCGGCTAGCCAATCGCCTCATAAAATCATCAAAAACCCAAGAAATACCATAAACATGTACCTATTTGTCGGGCAAACAATTTTATTTCTCTTCTCTAGCCTCTTTGCAATGACCTGTTCAATGTAAGTACATGTATATATATGCAAATGCGACAATTTTTCAATACAACTTATTATTTGATCAATTTGGTTAAATGGTTAAAAATATCAAACAAATAATTAAACAACACAAGCATCAATCAATTAGTTGATTAACATTTCAAATTCATAATTTTGATACATAGTCAAAAAATCACATTTTTGATGCCAAATCACCACAATAAGCCCTATCTAGTTTTGGTTCTCACACCAGTCAATTGGAAATATATAGAAATCCCACCTTCAACACTCGAATATAAATGCTGATGACACCGCGGCATCATTAGAATCATCTCTGGGCGACAAAGTGTGATTCTTTGTAATAACCCGGAAATCTGAACCAGTTTAAAATTTTTATTTTGGCAATATCGTTGAATTTTGAATATTTAAAATGGATCATTTTAAATAATAACGACGAAAAATTTATTTTGAATAGAATTTGAACGAATATATTTATATAGCGCGTCGTTAGAATATAAATTATTATTTATAATTATAAAAGGAATAGAAAATGGCGCGGTAGTTCGATAATTCGATTTCAAACTTCAAATGAATGTACAGGATTCAAAATAAACCAGAATTTAGCGATACCAAAAATAATAGAATCTAACTGAGAATATCTTTCCAATGAATCCGAAAAATCAAAATTTCATAGCGGGAATCAAAAGTTATGGTTTAATGAATTTTCAGAATAGTCGCTATGGAATTTCTGGCCCTTAAAAATGGAAATTTTGCAAACGACCTCAGAATTCGCCGAAACCACTTTTGTTGGATCCGTGATGTCAAGTTATTGCTAGATTCCAATTTTCATAATTTTTCGAATCAATATGTGAGCGTGGCAAAGGAAAACGTGTTCTGTCAGTTTTAGTTGATTTTAATCGACTGAAAAATGGCAATTTTACAAACGATCTCAGAATTTAACGAAACTAGTTTTGTTACGACCGTATCGTCAACACAAAGCTAGAAAATATTTTTCTGGAATTTTTCGAGTTAGTATGTGGCCTCAGTAAATTGAAATGTACGTTTAAAATTCAATATAATGATTTAAATGTAAATTTGACGAAAACTGATCGAAACGATCGAATCAGCTTATGATACATATCCTATTGTGTTCGGAATAGGGGTAATTAGCTATGGACGACAGGCGGTGGGCCATGTTTCGAGTTCGAATGAAAAAGTACTTTTTGAAAATTAAATAATTATATATACATAATAATATAATTCATCCTCCCCCCTTTCATTCATTCAGAAGAAATAAAAAAAAGAAAAAAAACCTACAGCTGAATCGCGTCGCCCCCTCCCCCTCCGCTCATCCGCCGCCACCTCGCGCCAATCAACGGAGCCCCCTTCCTCCGCGCCTCCTCCCTTCCTCTCTCCCCTCTCCTCTCTTCTCCCCCGAACCTCTACCCTCGCGAGACCCCATACCTCCCTGCAGCCAAATCGAGGCCGACGCCCCTCCTTCCACCTCCCACCTTCCTCCGTGCCTCCCCCTCTGTTCCCTACTCCTTCTCCGACCGCCAACGCCGCCCCGGGCCCACATTCCGATCAACAGTCCCACTTTTCTCCCTCTTTCAACTGTGAGTGTTCCTTTTTACAATATATAACTTTGTTTTTATTTTATTTATGAAATTAGTTTAAATTATATTAGTAATTAGATTTTAAAATATAAAAAAAGACATTGTTTTTTTATTATTTCATATAAAAAAATATGATTTGCTATAAAAAAATAGATTTGCATTGATTTTATTTTCAGATTTTACTTGAATAACATCGACTTATTTTCAGTTTTAAAAATATAAACACATAGAATAAAAATGTTATTTTTAAAATATATGTAGTGAAAATATAAGAAGATAAAAATATAATTTTTATTTATGTAGCGAAATAAAAATCTGATTTTTGTTGTATATATAGTGAAATAAAAATGTGATTTTTATTTATATATGAACAGCGTGATAAGAAGTGTGATGGAACGGATTGAAAACAAAAAGGAATTCAGACGGATCAACAGTTCAAAAGCAAAACACGGCGGAGTGGTACCCTCGGTGAGAACTTCTCACCTTTAATTTAATTTTCTAGTTAAAATATATACTAGGATGCAGACGGTGTTTAGTAGCACCCGACACCCGTCGTCCACAGACCATGGACGGCTTGTATGCTTGTTTGTTTGATTTGGATGTGAAAAATTGAATGTGTGTTGTGAAATGAAATAAAATATTTATACAGCTAAAAATAGTTTATATAGTTAAAAATATAATTTTTAACGTGTATATAAAATGAATAAATATAAACAAATCGGGCGATTTGTTTATATACACACATTTGACTGATATCGATTGGAATGATAAATTTTACACATTGCCCAACTACACGAATAAAAACTGTGTTTGATTGATTGAAACCCCATACGGGTATTGGGACGAAATTAGACATACACTAATCCCAATAATTAGTTGTATGTCAATCGATTGATTGACAGACTGTTATAAGCGTCAAATATTTATATTTGATGCTTATGCAGTGTAGAACACACTTTGGACGATGGTTGATTGTTTATCGTCATTGCTGTATATTTAAATTGGATGAAATCCATATAATCAACATTATATGGTAATTTACTGTGTCTGATTCCAGTTCAGAATTATCAAATAATTTAAAATAATATTCAGTGAATATTGGAATGTGAAGCTGTGTTAATTAGTTAAGCGCCATTTTAACACGAACGGGAATTTTATAGATTTTATTTGTTTTAAAAGGAATATTGAAAAGTAATTTCAAAATCGAATATTTTGAAACGAAATTTGAATTAAATTGAATTGAAACGAATTAAATCGAATTGGAATTAAATTGGAATCGAATTGAATGTAAATGAATTCGAATGGAAATTGAATAGAAATGAATTCGAATTGAAATTGAATAGATATGAATTCGAATTGAAATTGAATAGAAATGAATTCGAATTGAAATTGGACAGAATTGAATTCGAATAGAATTGAATTGAAATTGAATTGAAAATGAACTGAAATTGAATTAAAATCAATTTGAATTGAAATCAGTTGGAATTGAATTTAAAACGAATTTATAAGGAAAAATTCACTTTTGATTTGAAATTGAATAATAAGTTGAAATTGTTTTTGAAACAAATTTAAAACGATTTATAAAATTTGTTTTAAATAGAAATCGACGAAATATATATTATATATATTATATATATAATACAATGTCCTGAATAGAATGCGCCGCGCGGCGACAGTTCATGAATTTCGACCATTGAATTCGTATGGATATTACGGGAGATCCGACCGTCGGATTCTCCTAAAACCGGAACCATTGGGTTCGTGTCGAAAAGAGCTTTCTAACAAATGTAAAAAATTATAAACCTAACGGTTGGATTTGGAGATACGTCCAAATCAAATTTAGAAAAGGTCGTTGTAAGTGTAGTTCTATGGCCGTTGATGGAAATCGACTGTACGGGCCTTTATAAAATTATTAAAAATATTAATAATTAATGTAAAATCATAAGAAATGATTTGGAAAGAATTAGGATGAAAAATCCCATATTTGAAAGGATAAAAATAGTTTTATATCGAAATGAACTAGTTTTAAACTAGAATAAAAATCCATTTATTTTTAAAATAAATAAATTGGATTTGAAATGGTTTTGAAAATAACCAGGATTTCCAATATATAAATTGGAAATGGATTTGAATCGAAATTGTCTTCGGAATATTTCGATGTGGGATTTTGTGATTATACAGATATTGTTATGGAAATTTGAAAGATATATTTATATCGTTATTTCCAATACGATATTTGTTGGTCGTAGAATTTGATATTGAATATAAGCCGATATATTTTCTATTCAGAGCCTTGTATTTAATATCAAATGTGATTTGGGTTTATCGTGAATGGTGTCTTCATTAACACTGTTCTTGAATCATGTTGAGAAAAAGGATTAAATCTTTTTATCTAGATTTAATGAAGTGTACCAATTAAATGATATTTAATTGGAATTGAATTGGAATTGACGTTTGGGTTTATCGTGAACGGTGTTTTAAATAACACTTGTTCTTTAACCCGATAATTAATAGAATGTGATTTTGGGTTGTCGTGAATGGTATCTTTAATAATACTGTACTTAGACCCAATGGAGTTAAGAAAAATCAGAATTTAACTAAAGATTATTTAAGTTGAATGGTTTCTTCGGTATTGATCTGATGTTGGTTTCGGTCTTCGGGGTTATTACATAGGGAATTGCTCGCTTGCTAATCTACGGTTAAGGGTTGATGAAATAGAATGTGATTATAGGTTTATTGTGAACCGTGTTTTAAATGACATTAAATCTTTAACCCAGTTAAAGATTAAAAATAAGTGGAGTTTTAATGAATCTTTAAATAGATTGAAAAGTGAATTTGATAATTAAAATTGTCGAATTCAAGGAATGATCGAGAATAGAGTATCACCAGTTTTACTCCAGAAGATAGTTAAATCTTTAATCAGATTTAAACGAGAAATGGTAATTGAATTTACCAATAACACCGTGGTGTTAGATATGAAGTATAACCAGTTTTACTTCATGGGATGAATAGGTTGGGATTGGGAAAATTAACAATTGATTACTTCGGTAAGGTTCGTTAATCCTGACTAGTTTGAATTGATATTCAAAAGAAGATTAAAGAATAAATTTAAAAGAATTTTTCTTTGATAAAATTAATGGGAACCTTTCCCAAAGAATAAGAATATTTGAATAAAAGAATATTCTGAATTGGAATGAGGCGTATGTTGTGTTTGTGTAACACTTGTTTATTATATACGCGAGTTATTCAGAAAGACCAGGTTTATCCCATTCTGAACAACTGATACGACGATAAGTCGAAGATGAAGATGGTGGTCGAAGACTGGAAGTCTTCACATTGTTTGGATAATTACTGACGATCCTGATTGGGCTGTACACCCAAGAGGAGGGAAATAGTTGGTGGTCGTCCATTCGTATTTGGAGATCGATGGATATGCGAGGTACGTGGCGCGTCTGTTTTCGTTCAAACCTAGAACGGACTTGTATGAACTGTGTGTCTGACATCGGATTTCATTATGTGTGATTTATATCGGTTGCATAGCGTGAATTGCCTGTGTGGCATGCTAAGATGCAAATGGTCAAGGCTTCTGTTGAAAAAAAGAGTCTTGTGGTTGATGATCAAAGCACGGCCTTTGTGGCGTAGCTTTGTAACGTGAGTTCGCGAGCCTCACACCTCTGTTGTGAACCAGAAACGGGAGAGGACATCAGGGAGGGCATTCATTTCCTTCTAGCTAGGGTGGTGTCAGTGACCTACCAGCCCTGACATTTATATATTTTTCACCTATGTGGTTGTTGCTGTTGTGAGGCGCCTCGGTTAGATCGGACGATCCGGGTCTGATAGAGTCAGTGGACTCATTTACGCCCCAAAGGGCGGGCAAACGTAGTGTTCAGGCATAATAATCCACATCGGTGGACCGACCCTGACGATCCAAGGGGCAGTTGCGGCTGTTCCGGAGACATGCGCTAGATTGTCTCGAATCGGTAGAGGACAATCTTTTTCCTCGGTTCATAGATGGAAATCCAACTTCCAAATACGTGATTTTGCGGTTTTAATTGTAGAACTAGTATGGCGACATGGTATATGGTACCCATGCCGCCTATGATTGATACTTATGATTTGAAATTGTTTTAAGCACTATACACTTATTATAGTATCAAATGATTTGTTTTAAATGTATCAAGCATGCTTTGGTTATTATAAGAGAAAACCCTATCCTCCGGCTTGCGTTGCATTGTGTGATGGGACCTGGGTCTTATAATAGCTTCATTTTTCTTTATTTAGCACCGCGCTGTTGTTTTATGCACTGGTATTCTTGGGAGGAAACCCGTTCCGTGTTATACGGCGTGGTCCCATGATTTACCTAACTTTAAAATAAAGATTAATAACTGTTTTAGTTCTCACACCAGTCACATGACTGACCTGGAGTTTATTGTTTTAACCTAAACTCTAGGTGCCCTTATTTTGACACAGGCAGCCAGTAGTTTTGGTTTTGTAGATTTATATTCACAGGATTCTGGTTTACATCTGGAACGATATCCGGAAAGCTTTGTATCCGTATATCCCCTTCAGTTGTGATTTGTATTATTTTCCGCTGCTATGTAATGTATTGTAATATCTGATATTTTATAATGTGCAATATTTATTCATACTCTGTATATATTCGTGTATTCTGATGAATTGTTGTAATAAGCAATGAAAGGTTCTTCTGTTTGTGTTCTTTTATGTGTTGTTCTCAAAGTATCAGCTCTTTCCTTACCGGGGAAGTTACGGGTTCTTACAGTTGGTATCAGAGCTCTGGTTTACAGAGCTCAAGAACAAGACACATTACAACCATACGAAAGACTTCATCAGAAATTGGATTAGTAAGGTCCAATGAGAATAACTCGTTAGAGATGGGATCAGTAGTATCCTAGAACGAGTGTGAAGAGTATATTTTTTAAAATGAAAACAATTTTTGTTTTGAAAATTTAAATCAATTATTCAACGTATTTGAATATTTATCTGTATTGATTTGGACAGTCCAGCATATAGGGATTTTCATATATGTCTGATTCAAGTGTATTGAAGTCTCAAATATACTGGGAAGATATAGAATCACGCTCTAGTCACCCGGAGGTAATACTGATGATTGATATATCATCATCAGTTTTTATGTTCGAGTGACGAAGGTGGAATTTCTATATGATTCCAATTGACTGGTGTGAGAACTAAAATTAGATAGGGCCTGTTGTTGTGATTTGGCATCAAAAATGTGATTTTTGACTATATATCAAAGTTATGAATTTGAAATGATAATCAACTAATTGATTGATGGTTGTGTTGTTTGATTATTGTTTATTAATTAAAATGTTGAACCATTAGTCAAATTGAACCAAATATTGAACTGTATTGAAATTGTTGGGAATTGCATGCATGGACATATATATGTGTGAACAGGTCATAGCAGGAGGCTAGAGCAGAGGAATAAAATTGTTTGCCCGACAAATCGGTACATGTTTATTGTATTTCTTGAGTTTTGGGTGATTTTGTGAGCCGATTGGCTTTTTCATTTTCTTTTGGATTGAAGAAGGCCATGGGAGGCTATATGAAGTATCCCGAAGTCCCCGGTGCAGGGGAGGTTATGGCGAAATTTTTCGAAAATTTAGGGTGTTATCCAAATTTTTGAAGAATTTGAGAAGTTCTTAGAAACTGAAAAGTTGAAGAACTTAAGCCGTAATGAAAATAATGAAAGTTGAGTTGATTTGTAAAACAACTTTCGGCTTCGTTCCTTTTCGGGGATGAAAAGTTTTAAGTGGGGGAGATTGTAATAACCCGGAAATCTGAACCAGTTTAAAATTTTTATTTTGGCAATTTCGATGAATTTTGAATATTTAAAATGGATCATTTTAAATAATAACGACGAAAAATTTATTTTGAATAGAATTCGAATGAATATATTTATATAGAGCGTCGTTAGAATATAAATTATTATTTATCATTATAAAAGTTATTGAAAATGGCGTGGTAGTTCGATAATTCGATTTCAAACTTCAAATGAATGTACAGGATTCAAAATAAACCGGAATTTAGCGATACCAAAAATGATAGAATCTAATTGAGAATATCTTTCCAACGAATCCTAAAAATCAAAATTTCATAGCAGGAATCAAAAGTTATGGTCAAATGAATTTTCAGAATAGTCGCTATGGAATTTCTAGCCCTTAAAAATGGAAATTTTGCAAACGACCTCGGATTTCGACAAAACCACTTTTGTTTGATCTGTGATGTCAAGTTATTTCTAGATTCCAATTTTCATAATTTTTCGAATCCATATGTGAGCGTGGCAAAGGAAAACGTGTTCTGTCAGTTTCAGTTGATTTTAATCGACTGAAAAATGGCCATTTTACAAACGATCTCAGAATTTGACGAAACTAGTTTTGTTAGGATCGTATCGTCAATACAAAGCTAGAAAATATTTTTCTGGAATTTTTCGAGTTAGTATGTGGCCCCAATGAATTGAAATGTACATTTAAAATTCAATATAATGATTTAAATGTAAATTTGACGAAAACTGATCGAAACGATCGAATCAGCTTACGATACATATCCCATTGTGTTCGGAATGGGGGTAATTAGCTAAGGACGATAGGCGGTGGGCCTTGTTTCGAGTTCGAATGAAAAAATACATTTTCAAAATTAAATAATTAAATATATATAATAATATATTTCCTCCTCCCCCCTTTCATTCGTTCAGAAGAAAAAAAAGAAAAAAAAACCTACAGCTGAATCGCGTCGCCCCCTTCCGCTCGTCCGCCGCCACCTCGCGCCAATCGCCGGAGCCCCCCTTCCTCCGCGCCTCCTCCCTTCCTCTCTCCCCTCTCCTCTTTTCTCCCCCGAACCCCTACCCTCGCGAGACCCCATACCCCGCTGCAGCCAAATCGAGGCCGACGCCCCTCCTTCCACCTCCCCCCTTCCTCCGTGCCTCCTCCTCCGTTCCCTACTCCTTCTCCGACCGCCAACGCCGCCCCGGTCCCCCAATCCGATCAACAGTCCTCCTTTTCTCCCTCTTTAAACTGTGAGTGTTCCTTTTTACAATATATAACTTTGTTTTTATTTTATTTTATGAAATTAGTTTAAATTAAATTAGTAATTAGATTTTTAAATTAAAAAAAGACATTGTTTTTTTATTATTTCATATAAAAAAATATGATTTGCTATAAAAAGAAAAAAATAGATTTGCATTGATTTTATTTTCAGATTTTACTTGAATAACATCGACTTATTTTCAGTTTTAAAAATATAAGCACATCGAATGAAAATTTTATTTTTAAAATATATGTAGTGAAAATATAAGAAGATAAAAATATAATTTTTATTTATGTAGCGAAATAAAAATCTGATTTTTGTTGTATATATAGTGAAATAAAAATGTGATTTTTATTTATATATGAACAGCGTGATAAGAAGTGTGATAGAACGGATTGAAAACAAAAAGGAATTCAGACAGATCAACAGTTCAAAAGCAAAGCACGGCGGAGTGGAACCCTCGGTGAGAACTTCTCACCTTTAATTTAATTTTCTAGTTAAAATATATACTAGGATGCAGACGGTGTTTAGTAGCACCCGACACCCGTCATCCACAGACCATGGACGGCTTGTATGCTTGTTTGTTTGATTTGGATGTGAAAAATTGAATGTGTGTTGTGAAATGAAATAAAATATTTATACAGTTAAGAATAGTTTATATAGTTAAAAATATAATTTTTAACGTGTATTTAAAATGAATAAATATAAACAAATCAGACGATTTGTTTATATACACACATTTGACTGATATCGATTGGGACGATAAATTATACACATCGCCCAACTGCACAAATAAAAACTATGTTTGAGTGATTGAAACCCCACTCGGGTATTAGGATGAAATTAGACATACACTAATCCCAATAATTAGCTGTATGTCAATAGATTGATTGACAGACTGTTATAAGCGTCGAATATTTATATTTGATGCTTATGCAGCGTCGAATATTTATAAGCGTCTAATTCCAGTTCAGAATTATCAAATAATTTAAAATAATATTCAGTGAATATTGAAATGTGAAGCCGTGTTAAGTAGTTAACCGCCATTTTAACACGAACGGGAATTTTATCGATTTTATTTGTTTTAAAAGGAATATTGAAAAGTAATTTCAAAATCGAATATTTTGAAACGAAATTTGAATTAAATTGAATTGAAACGAATTAAATCGAATTGGAATTAAATTGGAATCGAATTGAATGGAAATTGAATAGAAATGAATTCGAATTGAAGTTGAATAGATATGAATTCGAATTGAAATTGAATAGAAATGAATTTGAATTGAAATTGGACAGAATTGAATTCGAATAGAATTGAATTGAAATTGAATTGAAAATGAACTGAAATTGAATTAAAATCAATTTGAATTGAGATCAGTTGGAATTGAATTTAAAACGAATTTATAGGGAAAAATTCACTTTCGATTTCAAATTGAATAATAAGTTGAAATTGCTTTTGAAACAAATTTAAAACGATTTATAAAATTTGTTTGAAATAGAAATCGATGAAATATATATTATATATATAATACAATGGCCTGAATAGAATGCGCAGCGCTGCGACAGTTCGTGAATTTCGACCATTGACTTCGTATGGATATTACGGGAGATCCAACCGTCGGATTCTCCTTAAACCGGAACCGTTGGGTTCATGTCGAAAAGAGCTTTCTAACGACTGTAGGAAATTACAAATCTGACGGTTGGATTTGGAGATACGTCCAAATCAAATTTAGAAAAGGTCGTTGTAAGTGCAGTTCTATGGCCGTTGATGGAAATCGACTGTACGGGCCTTGATAAAATTATTACAAATATTAATAATTAATGTAAAATCATAAGAAATGATTTGGAAAGAATTGGGATGAAAAATCCCATATTTGAAAGGATAAAAATAGTTTTTTATCGAAATGAACTAGTTTTAAACTAGAATAAAAATCCATTTATTTTTAAAATAAATAAATTGGATTTGAAATGGTTTTGAAAATAACCAGGATTTCCAATATATAAATTGGAAATGGATTTGAATCGAAATTGTCTTCGGAATATTTCGATGTGGGATTTTGTGATTATACAGATATTGTTATGGAAATTTGAAAGATATATTCATATCGTTATTTCCAATACGATATTTGTTGGTCGTAGAATTTGATATTGAATATAAGCCGATATATTTTCTATTCAGAGCCTTGTATTTAATATCAAATGTGAGTTGGGTTTGTCGTGAATGGTGTCATCATTAACACTGTTCTTGAATCATGTTGAGAAAAAGGATTAAATCTTTTTATCTAGATTTAATGAAGTGTACCAATTAAATGATATTTAATTGGAATTGAATAGGAATTGATTTTTGGGTTTATCGTGAACGGTGTTTTAAATAACACTTGTTCTTTAACCCGATAATTAATAGAATGTGATTTTGGGTTGTCGTGAATGGTATCTTTAATAATACTGTTCTTAGACCCAATGGAGTTAAGAAAAATCATAATTTAACTAAAGATTATTTAAGTTGAATGGTTTCTTGGGTATTGATCTGATGTTGGTTTCGGCCTTCGGGGTTATTACAAAGGGAATTGTTCGCTTGCTAATCTACGGTTAAGGGCTGATGAAATAGAATGTGATTATGGGTTTATTGTGAACCGTGTTTTAAATGACATTAAATCTTTAACCTAGTTAAAGATTAAAACTAAGTGGAGTTTTAATGAATCTTTAAATAGATTGAAAAGTGAATTTGATAATTAAAATTATCGAATTCAAGGAATGATCGAGAATGGAGTATCACCAGTTTTACTCCAGACGATAGTTAAATCTTTAATCAGATTTAAACGAGAAATGGTAATTGAATTTACCAATAACACCGTGGTGTTAGATATGAAGTATAACCAGTTTTACTTCATGGGATGAATAGGTTGGGATTGGGAAAATTAACAATTGATTACTTCGGTAAGGTTCGTTAATCCTGACTAGTTTGAATTGATATTCAAAAGAAGATTAAAGAATAAATTTAAAAGAATTTTTCTTTGATAAAATTAATGGGAACCTTTCCCAAAGAATAAGAATATTTGAATAAAAGAATATTCTAAATTGGAATGAGGCATATGTTGTTTTTGTGTAACACTTGTTTATTATATACGCGAGTTATTCAGAAAAACCAGGTTTATCCCATTCTGAACAACTGATACGACGATAAGTCGAAGATGAAGATGGTGGTCGAAGACCGGAAGTCTTCACATTGTTTGATAATTACTGACGATCCTGATTGGGCTGTACACCCAAGAGGAGGGAAATAGTTGGTGGTCGTCCAGCCGTATTTGGAGATCGATGGATATGCGAGGTACATGGTGCCTCTGTTTTCGTTCAGACCCAGAACGGACTTGTATGGACTGTGTGTCTGACATCGGATTTCATTCTATGTGATTTATAGCGGTTGCATAGCATGAATTGCCTGTGTGTCATGCTAAGATGCAAACGATCAAGGCTTCTGTTGAAAAGCAGAGTCTTCTGGTTGATGATCAAAGCACGGCATTTGTGGCATAGCTTTGTGTAACGTGAATTCGCGAGCCTCACACCCCAGTTGTGAACCAGAAACGGGAGAGGACATCAGAGAGGGTATGCGTTTCCTTCTAGCTAGGGTGGTGTCAGTGACCTACCAGCCCTGACATTTATATACTTTTCACCTGTGTGGTTGTTGTTGTTGCGAGGCGCCTCGGTTAGATCGGACGATCCGGGTCCAATAGAGTCAGTGGACTCATTTACGCCCCAAAGGGCGGGGAAACATAGTGTTCAGGCATAATAATCCACATCGGTGGACCGGCCCTGACGATCCAAGGGGCAGTTGCAGTTATCCCGGAGACATGGGCTAGATGGTCTCGAATCGGTAGAGGACTATCTTTTGCCTCAGTTCATAGATGGAAATCCAACTTCCAAATACGTGATTTTGCAGTTTTAGTTGTAGAACTAGTATAACGACATGATATATGGTACCCATGCCGCCTATGATTGATACTTATGATTTGAAATTGTTTTAAGCACTATACACTTATTATAGTATCAAATAATTTGTTTTAAACGTATCAAGCATGCTTTGGCTATTATAAGGGAAAACCCTATTCTCCGGCTTGCGTTGCATTATGTGGTGGGACCTGGGTCTTATAATAGCTTCATTTTTCTTTATTTAGCATCGCGCTGTTGTTTTATGCACTGGTATTCTTGGGAGGAAACCCGTTCCGTGTTATACGGCGTGGTCGCTAGATTTACCTAACTTTAAAATAAAGATTAATAACTGTTTTAGTTCTCACACCAGTCATATGACTGACCTAGAGTTTATTGTTTTAACCTAAACTATGGGTGCCCTTATTTTGACACGGGCAGCTAGTTGTTTTGGTTTTGCAGATTTATATTCATAGGATTCTGGTTTACAGCTGGAACGATATCCGGAAAGCTTTGTATCCGTATATCCCCTTCAGTTGTGATTTGTATTATTTCCTGCTGCTATGTAATGTGTTGTAATCTCTGATATTTTATAATGTGCAATATTTATTCATACTCTGTATATTCGTGTATTCTGATGAATTGTTGTAATAAGCAATGAAAGGTTCTTCTGTTTGTGTTCTTTTGTGTGTTGTTCTCAAAGTATCCGCTCTTTCCTTACCGGGGAAGTTACGGGTTCTTACATTCTTTATCTATCAAATATATTTGAGGCTTCAATACACGTGGATCAGACGTATATTAAAATCTCTATATATTTGATTGTCTAAATCAATACAATTAAATATTCAAATACGTTGAATAAGGTTTAAATTTTCAAAGCAAAATTCGTTTTCAATTTTAATTTTCAGAACACTACTCTTCCCACTCGTTCTAGGATACTACTGATCCTATCTATAACGAGTCATTCCTATTGGATATTACTAATCCAATCTTTGATGAATTCTTTCGTATAGTTCTAATGTGTCTTGTTCTCGAGCTTTGTAAACCAAAGCTCTGATACCAAATGTAACGACCCGAACTTTCCTAGTAAGGAAAGCACGGATTGAATTGAGGACAAGACAAATCAAAACACAAATAGAAGAACATTTCATTGTATATTACAAACATTTTCATCAAAATACAAGAATATACATAGAATACATGAATATTACACATTAGAAAATTATCAGAGATTACAATACATTACATAGCAGTGGAAAATATTACAAAACACAACTGAAGGAGATATACAGACACAAAGCTTTCCGAATATCATTCCAGGTGTAAACGAGGTTCTTGTGAAGATAAATATGCAAAACCAAAACTACTAGCTGCACGTACAAAAATGTAAGAACCCGTAACTTCCCCGTGAAGGAAAGAGCGGATACTTTGAGAACAATACACAAATGGAACGCATACGGAAGAACATTTCATTGTTATTACAACAATTCCATCAGATACAAGAATATACAGAGTATAAATGAATAATATACATTCGATAAATATCAGAGATTACAATAAATTACATAGCAGTGGAAAATAATGCAAAACACAACTGAAAGTAATACACGGATACAGAGCTTTCCGAGCATCGTTCCAGCTGTAAATCAGGACCCTGTGAATATAAATCTGCAAAACCCAAAACTACTAGCTGCCCGTGTCGAAAATAGGGGCACCCAGAGTTTAGGTTAAAACAATAAACTCTAGGTCAGTCATGGGACTGGTGTGAGAACTAAAACAGTTATTAATCTTTATTTTTAAAGTAAGGTAAATCAAGGGACCACGCCGTATAACACGGAACGGGTTTCCTCCCAAGAATACCAGTGCATAAAACAAACAGCGCAATGCTAAATAAAGAAAAATGAAGCTGTTATAAGACCCAGGTCCCATCACACAATGCAACGCAAGCCGAAGGATAGGGTTTTTACCTCATAACAGCCAAAGCATGCTTGATACGTTTAAAACACATTATTTGATACTATTATATGTGTATAGTGTCAAAACAATTTCAATCATAAATATCAATCATAGGCGGCATTAATGACCCATACCACAATGTCGCCATACTAGGTTCTACAAATAAAACCGCACTATCACGTATTGGAAATTGGATTTCCGTCATGAATCGAGGCAAGGGGCAAGCTCCTCTCCGCGTTCGAGACACTCTAGCAAATGCCTCAGGACCCCACTATGATCCTTGGAATCGGCTGGGCCGGTCCTCTCTTACTTTTGAGGATTGGCAATTCCTGAACACACGTTTCCCGGTCCTTACAGACCTATATCCGAGGCGCCTCGTATCCAACAACCACACAGGTGAAAAGTATATAAATGTCAGGGCTGGTAGGTCACTGACACCACCCTAGCTAGAAAGAAACGTCGTGCTCTCCCAGCGGTCCGTCTCCCATTTTTGACTCATACCGATGTGTGAGGCTCGCGAATTCACGTTATACACAAAGCTACGCCCCACAGGCCGTGCTTTGATCATCAACCACAAGACTTTGCTTTTCAACAGAAGCCTTGATCAATTGCCACTTACGCATGTCACACTGGCAATTCACTCCATGCGACTGATGTCCATCGATATACAACCTCTGAGCTCGTACGTGTCAAAGAAGGGCGTTAAGCAAGAGAATAAATTCTCCGCCGCCAAACAGATGTATATTTAATAGAGATCAATCAACATAGAATAAAATCCACTGTCAGACACACAATCCATTTACAAGTTCGTTCTGGGTCTGAACGAAACCGGAGGCACTTTCCTCGCATATCCATCCATCTCCAAGTACGTCTGGACGATCACCAACTGTTTCCCTCATCCTGGGTGTACAGCCCAATCAAGATCATCAGTAATCACCCAAACGATGTGAAGACTTCCGGTCTTCAACCACCGTCTTCATCTTCGACATCTCGTCGAATCGGTTTTTCAGAATGGGTATAACCCGGCCTTTCTGAATAACCCACGTATATAATAAACGAATGTTACACAAACACAACAAACGCCTCATTCCAATTCAGAATATTCTCTTATTCACAAAATCACATTCTTAGGGAAAGGTTCCCATTAATTTTATCCAAAATAAATTCTTCTAAATTTATTCTATAATCCTCCTTTGGATATCATTTCAAACTAGTCGGGATTAACGAACCACACCGAAGTAATTATTTATTTTATTTCCCAATCCCAACCTATATATCCCATGGAGCAAAACTGGTGATACTCCATTCCTAACACCACGGTGTTATCGGTAAAATTAATTACCATTTCACGTTCAAATCTAATTAAAGATTTAACTTTCGCTTTGGAGCAAAACTGGTGATACTCCACTCTCAATCACTTTTCAGATTTGATAATTTAAATTATCAACTAACTTTTTAATCTAATTAAAGATTCATTAAAACTCCACTTAGTTTTAGTCTTTTTCAAAAATCGATATCTTGCCTTTAACTGGGTTAAAGAACCAATGTCATCTAAAACACGATTCACGACAAACCCAAATCACATTTGATATTAAATACAAGGCTCTGAATAGAAAATATATCGGCTTATATTCAATATCAAATTCTGAAACCAACAAATATCGTATTGGAAATAACGATATAAAATATATCTTTCAAATTCCCATAACAATATTTGTATAGTCACGAAATCCAACATCGAAATATCCCGAAGATAATTTCGATTCAGCTCCAGTCCAATTCACATATTGGGAATATTGATTATTTTTAAAATCACTTTCAAATTCAATTTATTTATTTCACAAATAAATTGATTTTAATTCTAGTTCAAAACTAGTTCATTTCGACAAAAATCTATTTTTATCTTTTCAAATGTGGAGTTTTTCACCCCAGTTCTTTCTAAATCATTTCTTATGATTTTACACAATTTATTATTATTTTTAATAATTTTATCAAGGCCCGTACAGTCGATTTCCATCAACGGCTATTGAACTGCACTTACAGCGACCTTTTTCAAATTTGATTTGGACATAATTCCAAATCCAACCGTTAGATTTCAAATTTCTAATATTCATTGGAAAGCTCTTCTCGATACGAACCCAACGGTTCCGGTTTTAGGAGAATCCGACGGTCGGATCTCCCGCAATGTTCGTTTGAAATAAATGGTCGAAATTCACGAACTGCCGCGGCGCGTTCTATTCAGGCCATTATATTATATATATAATATATATAATATATATTTCGTCGATTTCTATTTAAAACGAATTTTATAAATCGTTTGAAATTCGTTTCTAAAACAATTCAACTTCTACACTTAATTTCAAATCGATTTGATTTCAATTCAACTCGAATTCATTTCTATTTTATTTAATTCGAATTCAAATTCGTTTCAATTCAATTCAAATTCAAATTCGTTTCAATTCAAATTGATTTCAATTTAATTTCGATTCGAATTCAATTAAATTTCAGTTCGTTTTCAATTCAACTTGAATTTGTTTTATATTCAATTCCATTCGAAGTCCTTTTATATTCAATTCAAATTCGTTTTCTTTTCAATTCGAATTTGCTATAATATTCATTTCAATTTGAATAAAATCGATATAAAGGTCGTTCACGTCAAAATGGCGCAAAACTAATCAACACGGCTTTATATTTTTCACAACTTCTTTATTCTATTCAACAAATGAATATTTATCCCATTCAACACATGAATCTATATTTCTTTCAACGCACGACTAATCTCAACACATGAGTCCTGTCAACCCCTCACTATTTTTGTTATGTAAAATATTTTATAAAACTGTGGTATCTATCGTTTGATTTTCAATTAGACTTCAACCGTAAAGTAGTTCTAATTTTAAATATGATAAAGATGTAAATTTCATTGTATAAAATATTTCACTCAACACATAAATATTTTCAACTCAGGAACATCGTCAACACATGACTATTTTTATATTCAACACATGAATTTTCTTTTATATTATTCATTGTCGTCCCGATTGGAATGAGGCCCAATCAATCACCATATAACGTTAATTATATGGATTCCATACAACACATGTATATAATAGCATTGATAAACAATCAACCATCATCCAAAGTGCACCACACACTGTATAAGCATCGAATATAGATATCTAATGCTTATAACAGCCTGTCAATCAATCGATCGACATATTTAATCAATCAGGATGAGTGAACTTCAAATTTCATCCCAACACCCGTGTGGGGTTTCAAACAATCAAACACAGATTTTTAGTTGTGCAGTTGGGCGACGTGTAAAATTTATCGACCCAATCGATATAAGTCAAATCAGTGTATATAAACAAATCGGCCGATTTGTTTATAAATATTCATTTATTCACTTTCACGTTAAAAATTATATTTTTAACGATAAAACATTCTATTTTAACACATGAATTTCTATTAGTTCATTTATTCAATAAAAAGATATTTTCATTTTTCTAACATATTTTAGAAAATTTCGGCGGCATAACGGCACGATACTAGAAAAGGAACAAGGCCTAGCCTTATCCCCGGTCTAGTGAAGGCCCACGCCATTCACACATCAATCAAAATCACCAAACAACCAAATCCAAATCACATCATATAACTAATCTATGCAACCAAACAAACAAGTCCATGGTCTGTGGACGATTGTGTCGGGTGCTACTAAGCACCGTCTGCATCCTAGTGTGTATATATATATATATATATATATATAACTAGTAAAAGAAATTGAAAGGTGAGAAATTCTCACCGATAGCTATCCAATACCACGACTCTTCTTTTATAGAAATCTTCTTCATTCTCGCCTTTTTATCACCTTCGTTGCCCGTAGTCACTACATATATAAAAATCACACATTTTTATATTTTGATGTCTTTAAAATAAAAGTCACATTTTTATTTGTTTACTTTCAATTTAAAAATCATATTTTTATATTTGCTTCATACATTTAAAAATCGAATTTTTACTTCGCTATTCAATATATAAAAATCGAATTTTTACGACGATGTTATATAGATGAAGATTATATTTTTATAACGCTATTCTCTATATAAAGATTTCGCCCTTTCATAAATAAAGTTTTCGCCTTTATAAAAATAAAGTTTTCGCCTTTTCTATTATTAAAATATCGTCTTTTTGTTTTTAAAGATTTTACCTTTTCAATTCCATCCCTATAGAAATCGCATTTTATTTTGCAACCTATAAAAAGATGATATTTTTAATATTCCTAACATGTAAAAATTATATTTTTAATTCTTTAAAAATATAAAAATCATATTTTTACATCTTCTATATAGTAAAGATTATATTTTTAATACTTTAAAAATATAAAAATCATATTTTGATTATCTTCCTTATATAAAAATTATATTTTTAACTTCCACAATTCAAAATCAAATCTTTACTTTTCAAAATCAAATCATTTTGATTTTTTTTTTAAAAAAACTAATCTTACCTAGTTAATAAAAATCGCATCTTTCTAGTTTAAAAAGAAATATTTTTCCTAAATAAACATTTATTCTTTTCTAAACTAAAAATCAATGCTTTTAAATTAATAAAAATCAGTTCTTGTTAACTATAAAAATTCAGTTTTAAAATCGAATAGAACAATAACTAAAATTGAAAAATAAATTAAAAAAAAATAAAAAAACTTACAGGAATTGGAGAGGAGGGGGTGGGGGGCGTCGGTGGTTGCCTCGCTGCTGGGGGGGGGGGGTGTTTGCGAGGCGCTGGAGGGAGGTGGGTGGCGACGCGGCTGAGGCCGCGGTGGACGGAGGAGGGGAAGAGGAGCGGGACGCGAGGGCGAGGGGGGTTCGGGCGTCGCAGTCGCGGAAGGGAAGGGGAGGGCGGCGAGCTTGGACGGAGGTGGGTGCCTCCGGTGGCGGCGATGGGCGATCGGTCTCCGTCCTCGATGGAATTTTTTTTCTCTCCTACTGAAATCGATTATGAAGGGAAAAGGGGGGCCAGCAGGTTAAAGGAGAGGAGGGTTTTTTTTTATTTTATTTATTTAATTAATTATTTTTCAAAAAGTTGACTTTTACATACGACCTCGAAACGAGGTCCACCGCCTGTCGTCCATAGCGTATTACCCCCATTCCGAACACAATGGGATATGTATCGTAGGTTGATTTGATCGTTTGAATCAGTTTCCGTTAAATTTACATTTAAATCACTATATTGAATTTTAAACGTACATTTCAAATTACCGGGGTCACATACGAACTTTAAAAATTCCTGAAAAATATTTTCTAGCTTCGTATTGCCAATACGGTCCTAACAAAACTAGTTTCGTCGAATTCTGAGACCGTTAGAAAAATGGCCATTTTCCAGTCGATTAAAATCAAATGAAACTGGTCAAACGCGTTTTCCTTTGCCACGCTCACATATTGAATCGAAAAATTATGAAATTTGAAACCTAGCAATAATTCGACACTGCGGACCCAACAAAAGTGGTTTCGTCGAAATCCGAGGTCGTTTGCAAAATTTCTATTTTTAAGGGCCTGAATTCCATAGCGACTATTCAGAAATTTCAACTGGACATATCTTTGGATTCCCACTATGAAATCTTGATTTTTCGGAATCGTTGGAAAGATATTCTCAATTAGATCCCATTATTTTTGGTTTCACTAAAATCCGGATTGTTTTGCACCCGGTACATTCAATTGAAGTTTGAAATCGAATTATCGAACTACCACGCCATTTTCAATTCTATTTATAATTATATATAATTATTTATATTCTAACGACGACGTGTATGATATATACTTTCGAATTATATTCAAAATAATTTCTCGTCGATATTATTTAAAATAATCCATTTTAAATAATCAAAATTCGCTAAAATTGCCAAAATAAAAATTTTAAACTGGCCCAGATTTTGCGGATTATTACAATCTCCCCCACTTAAAACTTTTCGTCCCCGAAAAGGAACAAAGTCGAAAGTGGTTTGATTAATCAACTCTACGTTCGATCTGGCTTCCATTCTCCAACTTTTCAGTTTCTGAGAATTTTCAAAAATTTCAAAAATTTGGCTAACACCCTAAATTTTCGAAAAATTTCGCCATAACCTCCCCTGCACCGGGAGCATCGGGGAATTTCAAATAGCTTCCCCGGTCCTTCAGATCTCAAAAAGAAAAAGAAAAAGCCAAGATGCTAGCCAATAGGCTCATAAAATCATCATCACCCAAACAAAACAGTAAATTATGTAGTAAACATGTACCTATTTGTCGGGCAAACAAATTTTATTCTCTGCTCTAGCCTCCTTGCTATGACCTATTCAATGTAAGTATATGTATATGCAAGTAAATGCAACCAATTTTCAATATAATTCAATATTCGGTTCAAATAGACTAAATGGTTAAAATTATCAAACATTTAAACAAACAACCCAAACATCAATCAATTAGTGGATTAGAGTTTTCAAATTCATAATTTTGATACATACACAAAAATCATGTTTTGATGCCAATTCACAACAATAAATCTATCTATATAAGTTTTGGTTCTCACACCAGTCTAATGGAAATATATAGAAATCACACCTTCGAAACACGAATATAAATACTGATGATGTGGCCACATCATCAGAATTATCCCCGGGTGTCTAGAATGTGACTCTATATCTATCCAGTATATTAAAACTTCGACTATACGTTCATGACGCGTATACGCGAAATCTTTATATACTCGATTGTCCATATTCAAAATAAATAAATATTCAAATGCGTTTAAAGCGATTTAAATTTTCAAAACAAAATTGTTTTCATTTGAAAAAATATACTCTTCACACTCGTTCTAGGATACTACTGATCCTATCTCTAACGAGTCATTCTAATTGGATATTACTAATCCAATATCTGATGAATTCTTTCGTATGGTTCTAATGTGTCTTGTTCTCGAGCTCTGTAAACCAAAGCTCTGATACCACTGTAAGAACCCGTAACTTCCCCTTGAAGAAAGAGCGGATACTTTGAGAACAATACACAAATGGAACGCATACGGAAGAACATTTCATTGTTGTTACAACAATTCCATCAGATACAAGAATATACAGAGTATAAATGAATAATATACATTCGATAAATATCAGAGATTACAATAAATTACATAGCAGCGGAAAATAATGCAAAACACAACTGAAAGTAATACACGGATACAGAGTTTTCCGAGCATCGTTCCAGCTGTAAATCAGGACCCTGTGAATATAAATCTGCAAAACCCAAAACTACTAGCTGCCCATGTCAAAAATAGGGGCACCCAGAGTTTAGGTTAAAACAATAAACTCCAGGTCAGTCATGGGACTGGTGTGAGAACTAAAACAGTTATTAATCTTTATTTTTAAAGTAAGGTAAATCAAGGGACCACGCCGTATAACACGGAACGGGTTTCCTCCCAAGAATACCAGTGCATAAAACAAACAGCGCAATGCTAAATAAAGAAAAATGAAGCTGTTATAAGACCCAGGTCCCATCACACAATGCAACGCAAGCCGGAGGATAGGGTTTTTACCTTATAACAGCCAAAGCATGCTTGATACGTTTAAAACACATTATTTGATACTATTATAGGTGTATATTGTCAAAACAATTTCAATCATAAATATCAATCATAGGCGGCATTAATGACCCATACCACTATGTCGCCATACTAGGTTCTACAAATAAAACCGCACTATCACGTATTGGAAATTGGATTTCCGTCATGAGTCGAGGCAAGGGGCAAGCTCCTCTCCGCGTTCGAGACACTCTAGCAAATGCCTCAGGACCCCACTATGATCCTTGGAATCGGCTGGGCCGGTCCTCTCTTACTTTTGAGGATTGGCAATTCCTGAACACACGTTTCCCGGTCCTTACAGACCTATATCCGAGGCGCCTCGTATCCAACAACCACACAGGTGAAAAGTATATAAAGGTCAGGGCTGGTAGGTCACTGACACCACCCTAGCTAGAAAGAAACGTCGTGCTCTCCCAGCGGTCCGTCTCCCGTTTTTGACTCATACCGATGTGTGAGGCTCGCGAATTCACGTTATACACAAAGCTACGCCCCACAGGCCGTGCTTTGATCATCAACCACAAGACTTTGCTTTTCAACAGAAGCCTTGATCAATTGCCACTTACGCATGCCACACTGGCAATTCACTCCATGCGACTGATGTCCATCGATATACAACCTCTGAGCTCGTACGTCTCAAAGAAGGGCGTTAAGCAACAGAATAAATTCTCCGCCGCCAAACAGATGTATATTTAATAGAGATCAATCAACATAGAACAAAATCCACTGTCAGACACACAATCCATTTACAAGTTCGTTCTGGGTCTGAACGAAACCGGAGGCACTTTCCTCGCATATCCATCCATCTCCAAGTACGTCTGGATGATCACCAACTGTTTCCCTCATCCTGGGTGTACAGCCCAATCAAGATCATCAGTAATCACCCAAACGATGTGAAGACTTCCGGTCTTCAACCACCGTCTTCATCTTCGACATCTCGTCGAATCGGTTTTTCAGAATGGGTATAACCCGGCCTTTCTGAATAACCCACGTATATAATAAACGAATGTTACACAAACACAACAAACGCCCCATTCCAATTCAGAATATTCTCTTATTCACAAAATCACATTCTTAGGGAAAGGTTCCCATTAATTTTATCCAAAATAAATTCTTCTAAATTTATTCTTTAATCCTCCTTTGGATATCATTTCAAACTAGTCGGGATTAACGAACCACACCGAAGTAATTATTTATTTTATTTCCCAATCCCAACCTATATATCCCATGGAGCAAAACTGGTGATACTCCATTCCTAACACCACGGTGTTATCGGTAAAATTAATTACCATTTCACGTTCAAATCTAATTAAAGATTTAACTATCGCTTTGGAGCAAAACTGGTGATACTCCACTCTCGATCACTTTTCAGATTTGATAATTTAAATTATCAACTCACTTTTTAATCTAATTAAAGATTCATTAAAACTCCACTTAGTTTTAATCTTTTTCAAAAATCGATATCTTGCCTTTAACTGGGTTAAAGAACCAATGTCATCTAAAACACGATTCACGACAAACCCAAATCACATTTGATATTAAATACAAGGCTCTGAATAGAAAATATATCGGCTTATATTCAATATCAAATTCTGAAACCAACAAATATCGTATTGGAAATAACGGTATAAAATATATCTTTCAAATTCCCATAACAATATCTGTATAGTCACGAAATCCAACATCGAAATATCCCGAAGATAATTTTGATTCAGCTCCAGTCCAATTCACATATTGGGAATATTGATTATTTTTAAAATCACTATCAAATTCAATTTATTTATTTCACAAATAAATTGATTTTAATTCTAGTTCAAAACTAGTTCATTTCGACAAAAATCTATTTTTATCTTTTCAAATGTGGAGTTTTTCACCCCAGTTCTTTCTAAATCATTTCTTATGATTTTACACAATTTATTATATTTTTTAATAACTTTATCAAGGCACGTACAGTCGATTTCCATCAACGGCTATTGAACTGCACTTACAACGACCTTTTTCAAATTTGATTTGGACATAATTCCAAATCCAACCGTTAGATTTCAAATTTCTAATATTCATTGGAAAGCTCTTTTGGTTACGAACCCAACGGTTCCGGTTTTAGGAGAATCCGACGGACGGATCTCCCGCAATGTCCGTTTGAAATAAATGGTCGAAATTCACGAACTGCCGCGGCGCGGCGCGTTCTATTCAGGCCATTATATTATATATATAATATATATAATATATATTTCGTCGATTTCTATTTAAAACGAATTTTGTAAATCGTTTGAAATTCGTTTCTAAAACAATTCAACTTCTACACTTAATTTCAAATCGATTTGATTTCAATTCAACTCGAATTCATTTCTATTTTATTTAATTCGAATTCAAATTCGTTTCAATTCAATTCAAATTCAAATTCGTTTCAATTCAAATTGATTTCAATTTAATTTTGATTCGAATTCAATTAAATTTCAGTTCGTTTTCAATTCAACTTGAATTTGTTTTATATTCAATTCCATTCGAAGTCCTTTTATATTCAATTCAAATTCGTTTTCTTTTCAATTCAAATTTGCTATAATATTCATTTCAATTTGAATAAAATCGATATAAAGGTCGTTCACGTCAAAATGGCGCAAAACTAATCAACACGGCTTTATATTTTTCACAACTTCTTTATTCTATTCAACAAATGAATATTTATCCCATTCAACACATGAATCTATATTTCTTTCAACACACGACTAATCTCAACACATGAGTCCTGTCAACCCCTCACTATTTTTGTTATGTAAAATATTTTATAAAACTATGGTATCTATTGTTTGATTTTCAATTAGACTTCAATCGTAAAGTAGTTCTAATTTTAAATATGATAAAGATGTAAATTTCATTGTATAAAATATTTCACTCAACACATAAATATTTTCAACTCAGGAACATCGTCAACACATGACTATTTTTATATTCAACACATGAATTTTCTTTTATAATATTCATTGTCGTCCCGATTGGAATGAGGCCCAATCAATCACCATATAACGTTAATTATATGGATTCCATACAACACATGTATATAATAGCATTGATAAACAATCAACCATCATCCAAAGTGCACCACACACTGTATAAGCATCGAATATAGATATCTAACGCTTATAACAGCCTGTCAATCAATCGATCGGCATATTTAATCAATCAGGATGAGTGAACTTCAAATTTCATCCCAACACCCGTGTGGGGTTTCAAACAATCAAACACAGATTTTTAGTTGTGCAGTTGGGCGACGTGTAAAATTTATCGACCCAATCGATATCAGTCAAATCAGTGTATATAAACAAATCGGCCGATTTGTTTATAAATATTCATTTATTCACTTTCACGTTAAAAATTATATTTTTAACGATAAAACATTTTATTTTTAACACATGAATTTATATTAGTTCATTTATTCAATAAAATGATATTTTCATTTTTCTAACATATTTTAGAAAATTTCGGCGGCATAACGGCACGATACTAGAAACGGAACAAGGCCTAGCCTTATCCCCGGTCTAGTGAAGGCCCACGCCATTCACACATCAATCGAAATCACCAAACAACCAAATCCAAATCACATCATATAACTAATCTATGCAACCAAACAAACAAGTCCATGGTCTGTGGACGATTGTGTCGGGTGCTACTAAGCACCGTCTGCATCCTAGTATATATATATATAACTAGAAAAAGAAATTGAAAGGTGAGAAATTCTCACCGATAGCTATCCAATACCACGACTCTTCTTTTATAGAAATCTTCTTCATTCTCGCCTTTTTATCACCTTCGTTGCCCGTAGTCACTACATATATAAAAATCACACATTTTTATATTTTGATGTCTTTAAAATAAAAGTCACATTTTTATTTGTTTACTTTCAATTTAAAAATCATATTTTTATATTTGCTTCATACATTTAAAAATCGAATTTTTACTTCGCTATTCAATATATAAAAATCGAATTTTTACGACGATGTTATATAGATGAAGATTATATTTTTATAACGCTATTCTCTATATAAAGATTTCGCCCTTTCATAAATAAAGTTTTCGCCTTTATAAAAATAAAGTTTTCGCCTTTTCTATTATTAAAATATCGTCTTTTTATTTTTAAAGATTTTACCTTTTCAATTCCATCCCTATAGAAATCGCATTTTATTTTGCTACCTATAAAAAGATGATATTTTTAATATTCCTAACATGTAAAAATTATATTTTTAATTCTTTAAAAATATAAAAATCATATTTTTACATCTTCTATATAGTAAAGATTATATTTTTAATACTTTAAAAATAAAAAAATCATATTTTGATTATCTTCCTTATATAAAAATTATATTTTTAACTTCCACAATTCAAAATCAAATCTTTACTTTTCAAAATCAAATCATTTTGATTTTTTTTTAAAAAAAACTAATCTTACCTAGTTAATAAAAATCGCATCTTTCTAGTTTAAAAAGAACTATTTTTCCTAAATAAACATTTATTCTTTTCTAAACTAAAAATCAATGCTTTTAAATTAATAAAAATCAGTTCTTGTTAACTATAAAAATTCAGTTTTAAAATCGAATAGAACAATAACTAAAATTGAAAAATAAATTAAAAAAACTTACAGGAATTGGAGAGGAGGGGGGGCGTCGGTGGTTGCCTCGCTGCTGGGGGGGGGGGGTGTTCGCGAGGCGCTGGAGGGAGGTGGGTGGCGACGCGGCTGAGGCCGCGGTGGACGGAGGAGGGGAAGAGGAGCGGGATGCGAGGGCGAGGGGGGTTCGGGCGTCGCAGTCGAGGAAGGGAAGGGGAGGGCGGCGAGCTTGGACGGAGGTGGGCGCCTCCGGTGGCGGCGATGGGCGATCGGTCTCCGTCCTCGATGGATTTTTTTTTTTTTTCTCTCCTGCTGAAATCGATTATGAAGGGAAAAGGGGGGGCCAGCGGGTTAAAGGAGAGGAGGGTTTTATTTTATTTTATTTATTTAATTAATTATTTTTCAAAAAGTTGACTTTTACATACGACCTCGAAACGAGGTCCACCGCCTGTCGTCCATAGCGTGTTACCCCCATTCCGAACACAATGGGATATGTATCGTAGGTTGATTTGATCGTTTGAATCAGTTTCCGTTAAATTTACATTTAAATCACTATATTGAATTTTAAACGTACATTTCAAATTACCGGGGTCACATACGAACTTTAAAAATTCCTGAAAAATATTTTCTAGCTTCGTATTGCCAATACGGTCCTAACAAAACTAGTTTCGTCGAATTCTGAGACCGTTAGAAAAATGGCCATTTTCCAGTCGATTAAAATCAACTGAAACTGGTCAAACGCGTTTTCCTTTGCCACGCTCACATATTGAATCGAAAAATTATGAAATTTGAAACCTAGCAATAATACGACACGACGGACCCAACAAAAGTGGATTCGTCGAAATCCGAGGTCATTTGCAAAATTTCTATTTTTAAGGGCCTGAATTCCATAGCGACTATTCAGAAATTTCAACTGGACATATCTTTGGATTCCCGCTATGAAATCTTGATTTTTCGGATTCGTTGGAAAGATATTCTCAATTAGATCCCATTATTTTTGGTTTCACTAATATCCGGATTGTTTTGCACCCGGTACATTCAATTGAAGTTTGAAATCGAATTATCGAACTACCACGCCATTTTCAATTCTATTTATAATTATATATAATTATTTATATTCTAACGACGACGTGTATAATATATACTTTTGAATTATATTCAAAATAATTTCTCGTCGATATTATTTAAAATAATCCATTTTAAATAATCAAAATTCGCTAAAATTGCCAAAATAAAAATTTTAAACTGGCCCAGATTTTGCGGGTTATTACAGAAAATAGGGGCACCTAGAGTTTAGGTTAAAACAATAAACTCCAGGTCAGTCATGTGATTGGTGTGAGAACTAAAACAGTTATTAATCTTTAATTTAAAGTTAGGTAAATCAAGGGACCACTCCGTATAACGCGGAACGGGTTTCATCCTAAGAATACCAGTGCATAAAACAATAGCGCAATTCTAAAATAAAGAACAATGAAGCTATTATAAGACCCAGGTCCCATCACACAATGAAAAACAAGCCAGAGGATAGGGTTTTACCTTATAATAGCCAAAGAATGCTTGATACACTGAATTTCATTTTTTATTATTACTATAAGTGTATAGTGTCAAAACAATTTCAATCATAAGTATCAATCATAGACGACATAAGTGCCCCATACCACTATGTCGCCATATATAGATTTACAATCAAAACCACAAAGTCACGTATTGGAAGTTGGATTTCCATCTGTGAAATGAGGCAAAAGATAGTCCTCGCCGCTTCGAGACTCTCTAGCCCGAGCCTCAGCACACAAACACAAGTGGGCCCTTGGATCGTCAGGGTCGGTCCACCGATGTGGATTAAAATGCCTGAGCACTGCGTTTCCCCACCCTATGGGATGTAAATGAGCCAAATGACTCCATCAGACCCGGATCGTCCGAACTAACCGAGGCGCCCGCTATCCATCATCCACATAAGTAAAATGTCAGGCCGTGTAAAACACTGACACCACTTCTAGCTAGAAAGAAACGCTTGCTCTCCCTGAAGTCCTCTCCCGTTTCTGGTTCACAACCGGGGTGTGAGGCTCGCGAATTAACGCTACTCAAAGCTATGCCACACAGGCGGTGTTTTGATCATCAACCACAAGACTTTGCTTTTCAACAGAATTCTTGATCATTTGCATCTCAGCATGCCACATAGGAAATTCATGCTATGCAACTGATATCAATCACAAAGAATCAAATCCGATGTCAGACACACATCCATTTACAAGTCCGTTCTGGGTCTGAACGAAACTGGAGGAACCTTATTCCTCGCATATCCATCGATCTCCAAGTACATCTGGACGATCACCAACTGATTCCCTCCTCTTGGGTGTACATGCCAATCAAGATCATTAGTAGTTATCCAAACGATGTGAAGGCCGCCGGTCTTCAACCACCGTCTTCATCTTCGACTTATCGTCGTATCAGTTATTCAGAATGGGTTAAACCCGGTCTTTCTGAATAACTCGCGTATATAATAAACAAGTGTTACACAAACACAACATACGCCTTATTCCAATTCATAATATTCATTTATTCCAATATTCAGATTATTAAGGAAAGGTTCCCATTAATTTTATCAAAGATAAATTCTTCAAATTTATTCTTTAATCTTCTTTTGAATATCAATTCAAACCAAACTATGGTTTATCCAAACTAGTCGGGATTAATGAACCTTACCGAAGTAATCAATTGTCAAATTTACCAACCCCAACCTATTCATCCCATGAAGTAAAACTGGTAATACTTCATATCTAACACCACGGTGTTATCGGTAAATTTAATTACCATTTTACATTCTAATCTAATTAAAGATTTGACTATCGTCTGGAGTAAAACTGGTGGTACTCCATTTTCGATCATTTCTTGAATTTGATAATTTTAATTATCAAATTCACTTTTCAATCTAATTAAAGATTCATTAAAACTCTTATTCAGTTTTAATTTCCAAAAATCATTACTCAATGATTATTCAAGTCCTGGAAATAAATCCTACTTTAACTGGGTAAAAGAACAAATGTCATTTAAAACACGGTTCACGATAAACCCAAAGTCACATTCTATTCCATCAGCCTTTAACCGTAAATTAGCAAATGAACAATTCCCTAAGTAATAACCCTGAAGGCCGAAACCAACATCAGATCAATACCCATAAAACCATTCAACTTAACTAATCTCCAGTTAGTTTCCGATTTTCTTAACTCGCTGGGTCTAAGAATAGTATTATTAAAGATACAATTCACAACAACCCAAATCACATTCCATTAATCATCAGGTTAAAGAACAAATGTTATTTAAAACACCGTTCACGATAAACCCAAAAATCAATTCCAATTAAATATCATTTAATTGATATACTTCATTAAATCTAAATAAAAAATTTAGTCTTTTTCTCAACTGGGTTTAAGAACAATGTTAATGAAGACACCGTTCACGACAAACCCAAATCCAATTTGATAATAAATACAAGGCTCTGAATAGAAAATATATCGGTTTATATTCAATATCAAATCCAACAACCAACAAATATCGTATTAGAAAGAACGATATATATATATATATATATATATCTTTCAAATTTCCATAACAATATCTGTATAATCACAAAATCCAACATCGAAAATTCCGAAGACAATTTCGGTTCAAATCTATTCCAATTATATATTGGAAATTCTGGTTATTTTTAAAACCATTTCAAATCCAATTTATTTATTTTTAAAAATAAATGGATTATAATTCTAGTTTGAAACTAGTTCATTTCGATAAAAATCTATTTTTATCTTTTCAAATATGGAATTTTTCATCCAAATTCTTTCTAAATCATTTCTTATGATTTTACAATAATTATTGATATTTTTCATAATTTTATCAAGGCTCGTACAATCGATTTCCATCAACGGCCATCGAACTGCACTTACAGCGACCTTTTCCAAATTTGATTTGGACATAATTCCAAATCCAACTGTTAGATTTCTAATTTCTAATATTCGTTAGAAAGCTCTTCTCGATACGAACCCACTGGTTCTGGTTTTAGGAGAATCCGACGGTCGGATCTCCCGTAATGTCCATTCGAATTCAGTGGTCGAAATTCTCAAACTGTCGTAGCGCGGCGCGTTCTATTTAGGCCATTATATATATAATATATATTATATATATTTCATTGATTTCCATTTAAATTGTTTTAAATTCGTTTCAAATTCGTTTTCAAAACGATTTCAACTTCATATTTCAAATTCAAATCAAAATTTTTAATTTCATCTCAATTCAATTCGAATTTCAATTCATTTCAATTCAATTCGAATTTCAAATCATTTCAATTTAATTCAAATTTCAATTCATTTCAATTTAATTTTAATTTCAAATCATTTCAATTTAATTCGAATTTCAAATCATTTCAATTTAATTCAAATTTCAAATCATTTCAAAATATCAGATTTTGAAATCACTTTTCGATATTCATTGTAAAATGAATAAAATCGACAAAATTCCCATTCGTGTTAAAATGACTTTTAACTACTTAACATGGCTTCACATTTCAATATACAGGGAATATTATTTTAAAATATTCAATAATTCTGAACTGGAATCAGACACAGTCAATTACCATATAATGTGATTATATGGATTTCACAAAACAAATGTGTATCACAACTATGAAAACAACAATCCATCATCTATAGTGCATTCTACACTGTATAAGCATCAAATATAAATATTTAACGCTTATAACAGCTTGCCAATCAATCGATCGAAATACAACTAATTATTGGGATTAGTGAATGTCCTATATCATCCCAATACCCGTGTGGGGTTTCAATCAATCAAACAAAGGTTTTATTTGTGTAGTTGGGCGATGTATAAAATTTATCGTCCTAATCAATATCAGTCAAATGTGTTTATATAAACAAATCATCCAATTTATTTATAAATATTTATTTTATATACACGTTAAAAAATATATTTCTAACTATAAAATATTTATTCAATCCACATCACACAATCAATTTTCACAACAGATCAATCAAACATACAAGTCATCCATGGTCTGTGGACGACGGGTGTCAGGTGCTGCTAAGGACCGTCTGCATCCTAGTATATATTTTTAACTAGAAAACAAGAATTAAAGTGAGAAGTTCTCACCTTGGGGGTCCACTCCGCCAGTTTTATTTCTGAACGGTTCAGATTGGGATTGGTTTTCTATCAGTTCCATCGCAATCCTTTCACGCTGTTCATATTTAAAATCAAATTTTTATTATCACTACATGTTCATAAAAATCATTTTTTTATTTCGACATCATATATATAAAAAATCAAAATTTTATTATCCTACGTATATAAAAATCATATTTTTATTATCATACATATATAAAAATCATATTTTTACATATTTAAAAATCCAATCCTCTCTTCTATAAGGATCTAATCTTTTCTTACACAAAAATCTATTCTTTTTATTTTATAAAAATCAAATCTTTTAATCACCAGTATGTAAATAAAAATCCTATTTTCTCATAAATGAAAATCGTATCTTTACATTCATAAAGATCGTAACTTTATCATATCAAAAATCTAATATTTTTATTTAACTAAAAATTGAATCCTTATCTTTTCAAAAATCATATCTTTTTCAATTCAAAATATAATATTTTTCAATTCAAAAACATGATCTTTTTCAATTCAAAAACATGATCTTTTCACCAACACAAATATGATCTTTCTAATTAAAAATCGTAGCCTTTTCAGAAAAAAATGTCGTATTTTTATTATAAACTGAAAATCATTTTATTATAAATAAACAGAAATAAATTAGAAAAAAAAACTTACAAGTGATTAGCTGGGGAGGAAATGGCTGTCTGAAATCACGGGTTAGGGCTTGGAGGTGGTGCAGCGGGGGCCGCGGTGATCAGAGGGGTACGATGGCGGAGCTCGCGGGGGCGACAAGGTTGGGCTGAGCGCGGTTTTCCATTGGGAGGGCGGTACGTAACAACCCGGAAATCTGGGCCAATTTAAAATTTTTATTTTGGCAATTTTGATGAATTTTGAATATTTAAAATGAATTATTTTAAATAATAACGATGAGAAATTTATTTTGAACAGAATTAGAACGTATATATTTATATAGATCGTCGTTAGAATATAAATAATTATTTATAAATTATAAAAGGAATTGAAATTGGCGCGATAGTTCGATAATTTGAATTCAAACTTTAAATGAATGCACAGGATTCAAAACAAACCAGATTTCAGCAAAACCAAAAATATTAGAATCTAATTGAGAATATCTTTCCAACGAATCCGAAAAATCAAAATTTCATAACGGGAATCAAAAGATACGTCCAGTTGAAAATTCAGAATAGTCGTTATGGAATTCTAGCCCTTAAAAATGGAAATTTTGCAAACGACCTCGGTTTTCGACGAAACAACTTTTTTTGGATCCGGGATGTCAAGTTATTGCTAGGTTTCAAAATTCATAATTTTTCGAATCAATATGTGAGCGTGGCGAAGGAAAACGCGTTTTACCAATTTCAATTGAGTTTAATCGACTAGAAAATGGCCATTTTTCCAACGATCTCGGAATTTGACGGAATTAGTTTTGTTAAGACCGTATCATCAATATGAAGCTAGAAAATATTTTTTAGGAATTTTTAGGGTTAGTATGTGGCCCCGGTAAATTGAAATGTGCGTTCAAATTCAATATACACTGATTTATATTTTGAATTTGATAAAAACTGATCGTAATAGCCGGATTGGCTTATGAAACATATCCCATTGTGTTCGGAATGGGGGTAATACGCTAGGGACGGCAATCGGCAGGGTCGATTTCGAGTTCGAATAAAAACCCTACTTTTTATAGAAGAAAAATAATAAAATAATAAATTATATTAATAACCCCCCCTACACTTTCTCCTTCCCCATTGACCAATTCATACAGATCAAAAAAAAAACAAATCGCTCCACCAGCGACGGAAACCGTCATCGCCCCTCGTCGAAGCTCCCCCCTCAGGAGCCTCCTCCCTCAAGCTTCCTCCCTCTCTACTCGCCCCTCGCTCCTCTCTCTTCTTCCCTCGCGCGATACCCAAATCTCAAGACCCCACAACCAAACCGCCAGTCCCCGCCATCGCCCCCCCTCCGGTGACGCGCAACCCTCTCCTCTGACGAGCCTCGCCTGATGTAACGACCCAGAAAATCTGAACCAATTTAAAAATTTTAAATTGGCTAAAATAATGGATTTTAAATATTTAAAATAAATATTTTAAATAATGGCGATGAAAACTGAGTTTGAATCGACATTTGAAAACGAATATAATTAATTATAATTATATATAGAATTGAAAATGGCGCGGTAGTTCGATAATTCGATTTCAAACTTCAATTGAATATACCGGGTGCAAAACAATCCGGATCTTAGTGAAACCAAAAATAATGGAATCTAATTGATGATATCTTTCTAGCGAATCCGACCAATCGAAGTTTGATAGCGGGAATCAAAAGATATGTCCAGTTGAAAATTCTGAATAGTCGCTATAGAATTCAGGCCCTTAAAAATGGATATTTTGCAGATGACCTCGGATTTCGACGAAACCACTTTTGTTAGATCCGTAGTGTCAAGTTATTGTTAGGTTTCAAATTTCATAATTTTTCGAATCAATATGTGAGCGTGGCAAAGGAAAACGCGTTTGACCAGTTTCTGTTGATTTTAATCGACTGGAAATTGGCCATTTTTCAAACGGTCTCAGAATTCGACGAAACTAGTTTTGTTAGGACCGTATCGTCAATACGAAGCTAGAAAATATTTTTCTGGAATTTTTCTAGTTAGTATGTGGCCCCGGTAATTTGAAATGTACGTTTAAAATTCAATATAATGATTTAAAAGAAAATTCAAAAGGAAACTGGCTGTAACGATCAAACCAGCTTGCGATACATATCCCATTGTGTTCGGAATGGGGGTAAAACGCTATGGACGACAGGCGGTGGGCCTCGTTTCGAGGTCATATGTAAAAGTCAACCTTTTGCGAAATTTAATAATTAAATAATAATAAAAAAAAAAAAATATACTTTCCCTCCTTATCTTCTGCTTGGCCCCCCTCCCGTTCATTATAATTAAAATCAGAAAACGAAACGAAAAAAAAAAAAAAAAAAAAACCTAAGCGAATCGAGACCCGCCCCCCCCCTCGTCTGGACGCCGACGAAGAGCCTCCCCCCCCTCAGGCGAACGCCGCCGAAGGAAGCCGCGCCCCCCCCCCCCCCCTCGTCGCGACATCTGCGAAGAAGCCCCCCCCCCCCCGATCGCTCGAGCCCCCCTTGAAGCGCCTCCCCCGTTCGCAGCCACAACGCCACCCTCGAGAACCCCCGCCTCCGATCTCCTTTCGCCCCCGCTCCTCTGTAAGTTTTAATTTTATTTTATTTTTATTTTTTTTATATAAACTGATTTTGTTTAAAGTTATAAAAACTGAATTCATAAAAAGTATTAAAACTGAGTTTTGTTTTGTTTTGTTAAAACTGAAATTTATTTATAAAGTAAAACTGAGATTTTTTTTAAAAAAGAATTTTAAAACCTGATTTTCAAAGTTAAAAACTGTTTTATGTTTTTAAAATAAAAACTGTTTTATGTTTTTAAAATAAAAACTGTTTTATGTTTTTAAAGTTAAAAACTGTTTTTTTTTCTAGGAAGAAATTAAAACTGCAATTTATAAGAATAAAAACTGCATTTTCTATGAAGATAAAAACGGCATTTTTATAAAAGAGAAAAACTGAATTTTTAAAAGTATTCAAAACTGAATTTTAAAAAGTATAAAAACTGATTTTGTTTTTTTAAATAAAAACTGATTTGATTTTAAAGAAATTTTAAAGAATATAAAAAAAATAGAAAACATATTTTTATATGTGAAAGCGAAAGTAAAAATCATATTTTTTTTATATGCTGAAAGCGAAAGTAAAAATCATATTTTTATATGTGAAAGCGAAAGTAAAAATCATATTTTTTTTATATGCTGAAAGCGAAAGTAAAAATCATATTTTTATATGTTGAAAGCAAAAGTAAAAATCATATTTTTATATATTGAATAGCGAAGTCAAAATTCGATTTTTATATATTGAATAGCATAGTAAATATTCTATTTTTACATGTGTAGAGAATACGGGCGAAAGCAACAAAAGGCGAAGATTTCTATTAGGAAGAGTCGTGCAGTTGGATAGCTATTGGTGAGATTTCTGATTTAAAAATATAAATATATGTGTGTGAATATGAAAGTGAATTGCTATATATTTATATATATATATATATATACGCCCCCTCGTCCACAAACCATGGACGATATTTATTGGTTGAAATTGTGGTGAAAATTGAATGATTGTTTGGGATTGTTTGGGATTGATATTGGTTGATTGTGGTTGAAAAATACCCGTTTGTGGTTGTGAAATATTTGGTTGAAACCACTTAGGATTAGTTTGTGGAAATGAATAAAAATATATACATGCCGCCTGCGTGCGAACTAGATGCATGTTTCCCATTGTCAAAAATCGCGAGGTTTTAAGGTAGAGCGAGGAGCCGTACTAGGGACGGTCCCGGTGTAACTACCCTGCCGTTATGCTGCCGAAATTTTGAATAATATTTGTGTGTTTGAATTATTTTCATATGCTTAAACTATATTTATTCCTTATATAGAAAACATTCATGTGTTGAATTGATATTCATTCGTTGTTTAGAAATTCATGTGTTGAATGGTATTCATATTTTGAAATAAACTGTTAGATAATAAAAATCACATTTTTATCTATATCTAAAAACTATTGAAAACATTCATGTGTTGAATTGATATTCATTCGTTGTTTAGAAATTCATGTGTTGAATGGTATTCATATTTTGAAATAAACTGTTAGATAATAAAAATCACATTTTTATCTATATCTAAAAACTATTGAAAACATTCATGTGTTGAATTGATATTCATTCGTTGCTTAGAAATTCATGTGTTGAATGGTATTCATATTTTGAAATAAATTGTTTTAGGATAAAAATTCTATTTTATCACCTACATGAACTATATAGAAAAAAATAGTGTTTTGAAATGAGTTGTTTTATAATAAAAATCACATTTTTATTGTATGCATAAATCGTTGAAATGTGAAATGTTGAAAATAGCCACTTGTTCAAAATAAACATATATGAGTTGAAATATTCATTAATTAGCTAATGAAGTGATTTGCACCTATTTATGTAACATTAGAATGAATGGTGTTTTTAAACCAAATAGAAATCGAATAGAAAATGAAAAAGGATATGAACTGTATACATATGTACATGCAATATTCTTTGAACAGGTTATAGCAAAGGGGCTAGAGAAGAGGAATAAAATTTGTGCCCGACAAATAGGTACACATTTACTGATTTGTTTGGGTGATGATTTTGAGCCTGTTGGCTAGCCGCTTGGCTTTTTCTTTTTCTTTTTGAGATTAGAAGGACCGGGACGCTATTTGCGATTTCCCGACGCTCCCGGTGCAGGGGAGGTTATGGCGAAATTTTTCCAAAATTTAAGGAGTTAGAAAATTTTTTGAAGTAAAAACGATATTGAAATCGTTGAATGAACTATATTTATATAAATATATAAATATAAATAAAATTAAAACGAAAAGAGGCCGTGCAGTTCGTATTTTGAAACCGTGACTTCAAACGACTAGTACGGGAAATCCGACCATTGGATTTTCCCGAAACCTCAACCGTTGGGTTCGCCTTGGAATAATCTTTCCAACGGCACCAACCTTGTAGAAATCCAACGGTTGGATTGTCTGGAATGTTTAATTCAAATCTGAAGAAAAACAGCGCCAGAAACGATTATATTTATTTATATATATAAATATAATTATATTTAATCGAATAACGACGCTGCAGTTCGTATTTTGAAATCGAAACTTCAAACGATTGTACCGGGAGATCCGACCGTCGGATTTTCCCGAAACTGGAACCGTTGGATTCGTTTTGAAAAGACCTTTCTAATGATGTAAATTTTGTGAAGATCCAACGGTTAGATTTTCAGATATGTGTAAATCAAATCTCAAGAAAAACAGCGCCACGGCCACGTTATGGCCCGAAACGTCGTTTTGAATATATTAGCTATTTTAAAATAAATAAAAATAGCGATAAATAGTTATAAAATATCGTAAGCGATATGGAATGGAAATAAACTGAATTTGCTTGATTTATGTGATGTTTGATGGTTGAATGTGTTTGGTGTGAAAACTATATAAAGAATACAATTGGTGTTGTCGAATAATTTAACTATTGAAATAAATCGATTTGAAATTCTAAATATACGTGAATTATTTGAAAAGGCCGAGTTAATTCTCATTTCGAATAATCGACCGACGATTGAAATTCGAAGATGAAGACGATGGTCGAAGACCGGAGATCTTCACCTTGTTTGGATGGTAACCGAGGTCCTGATTGGGAGGCATCCCGAAATATGGATAATGAGTGGTGATCGTTCAGACGTACGTGTTGATCGAAGGGTTTGCGAGGTATTTAGTGCCTCCGGTTTCGTTCAGACCCAGAACGGACTTGTAAATGGACTGTGTGTCCGACATAGGATTTATTCTGTGTGGCATGCTAAGATGCAGTGATCAGGGCTTCTGTTGAAAAGCAAAGTCTTGTGGTGATGATCAAAGCACCGCCTGTGTGGCGTAGCTTTGTGTATAACGTGAATTCGCGAGCCTCACACCCCGGTAGGAACCTAAAACGGGAGGAAGGACCTCAGGGAGGGCATGCGTTTCTTTCTAGCTAGGGTGGTGTCAGTGACCTACCAGCCCTGACATTTATATACTTTTCACCTATGTGGTTGTTGCTGTTGCGAGGCGCCTCGGTTTGATCGGACGATCCGGGTCCGATGGAGTCATTCGTTGGCTCGTTTGCGCCCCAAAGGGCGGGGAAACGTATTGCTCAGGCATTTTAATCCACATCGGTGGACCGGCCCTGTCGCTCCTAGGGTCACTCGAGCTCTGATCCTGAGACATGGTAGGCTAGATTGTCTCGAATTCGGTAAGGACTATCTTTTGCCTTGGTTCATGACGGAAATCCAATTTCCAAATACGACATCGTACGGTTTTGATTGTATATATATATGGCGACATGATATATGGTACCCATGCCGTCTATGATTGATAGTTATGATTTGAAAGTGTTTTCAAACATATAGACACTAGCAATAATATCAATTGCCTTTGTTTTATTCGTATCAATCATATTTTGGCCATTATAAGGTAAAACTCTATCCTCCGGTTTGCGTTGCATTGTGTGATGGGAACTGAGTCTTATAACGGCTTCATTTTTATAAAAAGCATAGCGATATTTAAAAAGGAAGATTTGTTTTAAAGCACTGGCAATCCAATGGAGTAAACCCGTTCCACGAAAGTGGCGTGGTCCTGTGATTAGCCAATTATATATGTGTTGAGTGGATTTCTCATACCAGTCCCATGACTGACTCGTAGTTTGTTTCACTCTCAAACTCGGGTGCCCCTTTTTCTACACGGGCAGCCTTGTATTCAGGTTTAGCTGGTTCTTTCTGGATAGCTGGAGCTGAAGATGGATTCTATCATTTATTTCTTTTTATGCTGTTCAGCTCCTATTGTACATATTTTGTTTATTTCCGCTGTAGACATTTATGCATAGCTGAACTGTATTTGTACTAAGTAAGATCCTGTATACTGTGTAACTCTGATGATTACTTTTATCCAGTATATTTTGTTGTTCATTCTGGTGTATTTATTTAATTCTGTTCTGCTATTATATGTTTCTGTGTTATATTCCAAAGATAACCTTGTTTCCGTGAGAACGGGAAATCGGGTTGTCTCAACGTGGTATCAGAGCTTTGGTTAAGCTTAGTTCTGGAATATAACATTTGAACGAACTCGTCAGAAATAGAACCAGTAGTGTTCTAGGACGGGTAACTCTATACAGATAGGATCAGCAATATCCTAGTATGAGTAAAGCAGAATAAATTACACATTGATAGACACATTTACCTTGAAGTATATGTTTCTATGTTTAAAATACCTTCTCTGTGACCTGACACTTGATCTGCTAATTGCAGAAGTTCTAGAAAAATGAGTGCCAGAAACAGAAGGAATACAGAACCCGATCTAGAGGCTCTATTAAAGAAATATCGAAATCTGAACGGAGCGCAATTCTCGGGCAATGAATCTATTATTCAAACTCAAGCCTGGTTGAGTTCTGTCGAAAGAATCTTTGAGCATATCCAGCTGAGAGATGACCAGAAACGGTTAGTAGCATCTTGGGCGCTCAAAGAAGAAGCCTTAATCTGGTGGGAAACAATCATCAAAGATAATCCAGAAGGTGATATCACCTGGGACAGATTCAAAGTGATTTTCCTACAAAGATTTACTCCTCCCGAAGCAACCGAGAGATTATGTGATGAATTTTCTTATTTAATTCAAGGCGATATGACCATCCCAGAATATCACAAGAAATTTAATGAACTTGCTCACTTTGCTCCTCATCTAATTCAAAATCCGAAGAGGAAAAATATGAGATTTATTCATGGACTTCAAAGAAAATACCAGAATAAAGTATTAGGGCATGTGAAGCTTCCTTTTCCAGAGATGATTTACATGGCTTATCAATATGAAGATCTTTATAAGAAAGGAATGTTACGCGACGAAGAAGAAATCAGTTCTAGCAGCAAAAGAAAATTCGAAGCTGATAGCCCGGAGGCAAGTATGCAGCCTGAGGCCAGCACGAAGGCTGAATTCATAAAGAGGCCAAAGACCAATCAGAAAAAGGTAAAGACAATCATATGCCTAAAGTGTAATCAGCATGGGCATTAGATGAGAAACTGCAAATCTTCAAACAGTCGAAAGGATGGCGGGTCTAAATCCGGGATGAATTTCCTAGAGTATAGGAAGTGCAGTCAATGTCATCAATCTGGTCATCTTTCAAAGAACTGCCCGCTATCTCAGAAATCTAAAGCGGTACAAGTGAATGAAGTGGCAGAAATACTTGCATCCTCGTCTACTCAGGAAAGGTCTGATGTTTTAGAAGGCACGCTCAATGTCAAAAACATTCCAGTTAAAGTACTGTTTGATACTGGCGCGTCACGAAGCTTTATTGCAAAGAGTGCAGTCAAGAAACTGGATTTAAATTTGAAAAAGCTCAAAGAGCCCATGACTGTTCAGAATCCAGTTGGAGGTTCCATCAATCTCAGTTGGATTTGTGCAGTGCCCGTCTCTTTTTCTTGCTATAAATTCCCCATTGTCTCTATCATCATGAATTTTAATGAATTCGATCTTATTCTGGGATTGGATTGGCTAACCAAATATGAAGCTGAAGTTAAATGCGCCGAGAGAGTGGTTAAAGCAAAGGCCCAATCGGGGAATTATATAACCATACCATGTGAAGGCCCGACTTCAAATAGAAAAGATTTCTGGTCAGCTCTCGATGTTTCTCCAGCTCAAATAGAAAATATCCCTGAGGTCGCAGAGAATATTCCTGACCTCATCAAAGACATTCCTGTCGTTAAAAACTATGCGGATGTGTTCGAAGAAGTTGTTCGCTTACCTCCGCAGAGAGAAATAGATTTCAAGATTGCTTTGATTCCCAATGCAAGGCCGGTAGTTCACGCTATTCGAAGAATGTCCTTGAAAGAGAAGGAGGAATTAGACAATCAAACACGACAACTAGTATGGAAGGGTCTGATCAGACCTAGTTTCTCTGATTGGGGTGCAGCAGTGGTGTTTGTCCCGAAATCTGATGGTACTCTACGGTTATGTGTGGATTATCGTGATTTGAACAAACAGACAATAAAGAACAAATATCCATTGCCGCGGATTGATGATTTGTTGGATCGATTAAATGGAGCACAAGTATTCTCACGAATGGACCTAGCTACAGGCTTCCATCAACTTCGAATTGCCGAAGAGTGTGTTCCAATGACAGCGTTCAGAGGCCCCGACTTATTCTACGAGTGGTTAGTAATGCCGTTCGGCTTATGTAACGCTCCAGCGTATTTCGTCGATCTGATGAATAGAGTATTCAGAGGAGTACTGAACAAATTTGTTCTGGTTTTTATTGATGATATTCTAATCTTCTCTAAATCAAAGGCCGAACATGAAAAGCATCTGGAACAGGTTTTAGAAATTCTCAGACGGAATGTACTGAAAGCCAAATTTTCCAAGTGTATATTCTGGCAAGATGAAGTGAAATTTCTGGGTCATGTAGTATCGAAAGATGGAATCGCTGTGGATCCAAGCAAAATCACAGCTATTCAGAATTGGAAACAGCCCAGTACTCCCACTGAAGTCCGCAGTTTTCTCGGATTGGCTAGCTATTACCGGAAGTTCGTTAAAGACTTTTCGAAGATATCTGGCCACTTAACGAAGCTGACAAAGAAGCATTCTAAATTTAAATGGACTCCAGAAAATGAGGAGGCTTTTGAAGAGCTAAAGTTGAGATTAACCACAGCTCCAGTGTTAACCATCATCGATGGCAACCAAGATTTAAAAGTCTGGACTGATGCTTCTAGAGAAGGCCTTGGCGCAGTGTTAATGCAAAGAGGTCAAGTAATTGCTTATGCTAGCCGTCAACTGAAGCCACACGAGAAGAACTACGTAACTCATGATCTTGAGTTGTTGGCTATCATATTCTCTTTGAAAATCTGGAGACACTATCTTCTGGGCGAGAGGTTTGAACTGTTTACAGACCACCAGTCGTTAAAGTATCTGTTCACTCAGAAGGACTTGAATCTGAGGCAACAGCGTTGGCTGGAGTTTCTTGCAGCATATGACTTCGAAATTATATATACTCCAGGAAAAGCCAATGTCGTGGCCGATGCGTTAAGCAGAAAGAATGTAATGATCGCCAGTTTTATTATCACGACTTCATTGCTAGATAAGATATCTGCTCTTCAGGAGGATGATCACTTCATTCAGAAGATCAGAAGGATAATTCAACGAGGCGAACCCTCGAGTTTTCAAGTTGATAATGAGGGGATTCTAAGGCTCAAAGGTCGAATATGCGTTCCTAACGTTCCTGAACTTCGAAAGGAAGTACTGGATGAATGCCACAAGTCAAAACTCAGTATCCATCCGGGAGTAAACAAAATGTATAATGACATCAAACGCACTTTCTGGTGGAAGTCGATGAAAAGGGACATTTCTTTATATGTCAGCCGATGCCCTACTTGCCAGCTAGTTAAAAGCGACCAACAGAAATTGGCTGGACTATTACAACCACTAGAAGTTCCTGGTTGGAAGTGGGAGCATATCTCCATGGATTTCATTGATGGTTTGCCCAGAACCAGAAAAGGAAATGACAGTATTTGGGTGATCGTAGATCGCTTCACGAAGACCGCCCATTTCATACCTGTCAAATCAAATAGAACTGCTCAGAGTCTGGCGCATATTTACTTCAGGGAAATAGTTAGACTGCATGGAGTGCCGCTCAGTATAGTAAGTGATAGAGATACAATATTCACTAGCAAATTCTGGGAAGCATTTCAAGTCGAGCTAGGAACGAAGTTAAACTTGAGCACCGCTTATCATCCTCAGACAGACGGTCAGACTGAGAGGGTGAATCGCATTCTAGAAGATCTATTGCGGGCTTGTGTTATAGATTTCGGTGGATCATGGGAAGACAATCTACATTTGGCTGAGTTCTCTTATAACAACAGCTACCAGGCGAGCCTGACAATGTCGCCATTCGAAGCATTGTATGGTAGACCGTGCCGATCTCCTGCTTGTTGGGTCGAGCCTGGAAATAGACTTGTGTTGGGTCCTGATATGATTCGAGAAGCGGCCGACAAAGTCGATTTTATTAAGAAACGATTGCTCGCCGCTCAAAGCCGACAAAAGAGCTACGCCGATAAAAGAAGAAGAGATATATCCTTTGAAGTTGGCGATTATGTATATTTGAAAGTATCGCCGATGAGAGGAGTTATCCGGTTCGGTAAAACTGGAAAGTTAGCACCCAAATTCATTGGTCCGTTTCCTATTCTGGAACGGATTGGAACTCTTGCTTATAGGGTCAAACTGCCTGACTGGTTGCCTGGTGTGCATGATGTATTTCACATATCTCAACTTCGAAAGCACGTTCATGATCCAGACTTGATCGTGGAAGAAGCAGCTCAGCAAGACATTGAAATTACTCCAGAATTAGCTGTGAGGCGAGAGCCGCTAAAGATTATCGGCAAAGAAACCAAAGAGCTGAGAAACAAGAAGGTTCACTTAGTCAAAGTGCAATGGAGTGGAGATCCACGAGATTGTACTTGGGAAACTGAGGAGAGCATTCAGAAAGCTTATCCTAGATGCCGAGTTGATATCTCTGATTGACTCCGGTGCAAGGTACATTTACCCTACTTTGCACTACCATTCAATTCTCTATTCAGTTGTTATTTCCTTTTCATGGATGTGCACTATTTATTCTATACTCTGAATGATTTTTAAAGGAATATAAAATTTGATTAGTATATTTTTGAAGGTTAAAAACAATTGGATTGGTTGTTGTGTTGTATGATTATGGATCTATCAAACCACTTTCGACTTTATTCCTTTTCGGGGACGAAAAGTTTTAAGTGGGGGAGATTGTAACGACCCAGAAAATCTGAACCAATTTAAAAATTTTAAATTGGCTAAAATAATGGATTTTAAATATTTAAAATAAATATTTTAAATAATGGCGATGAAAACTGAGTTTGAATCGACATTTGAAAACGAATATAATTAATTATAATTATATATAGAATTGAAAATGGCGCGGTAGTTCGATAATTCGATTTCAAACTTCAATTGAATATACCGGGTGCAAAACAATCCGGATCTTAGTGAAACCAAAAATAATGGAATCTAATTGATGATATCTTTCTAGCGAATCCGACCAATCGAAGTTTGATAGCGGGAATCAAAAGATATGTCCAGTTGAAAATTCTGAATAGTCGCTATAGAATTCAGGCCCTTAAAAATGGATATTTTGCAGATGACCTCGGATTTCGACGAAACCACTTTTGTTAGATCCGTAGTGTCAAGTTATTGTTAGGTTTCAAATTTCATAATTTTTCGAATCAATATGTGAGCGTGGCAAAGGAAAACGCGTTTGACCAGTTTCTGTTGATTTTAATCGACTGGAAATTGGCCATTTTTCAAACGGTCTCAGAATTCGACGAAACTAGTTTTGTTAGGACCGTATCGTCAATACGAAGCTAGAAAATATTTTTCTGGAATTTTTCTAGTTAGTATGTGGCCCCGGTAATTTGAAATGTACGTTTAAAATTCAATATAATGATTTAAAAGAAAATTCAAAAGGAAACTGGCTGTAACGATCAAACCAGCTTGCGATACATATCCCATTGTGTTCGGAATGGGGGTAAAACGCTATGGACGACAGGCGGTGGGCCTCGTTTCGAGGTCATATGTAAAAGTCAACCTTTTGCGAAATTTAATAATTAAATAATAAAAAAAAAAAATATACTTTCCCTCCTTATCTTCTGCTTGGCCCCCCTCCCGTTCATTATAATTAAAATCAGAAAACGAAACGAAAAAAAAAAAAAAAAGAAAACCTAAGCGAATCGAGACCCGCCCCCCCCCTCGTCTGGACGCCGACGAAGAGCCTCCCCCCCCTCAGGCGAACGCCGCCGAAGGAAGTCGCGCCCCCCCCCTCGTCGCGACATCTGCGAAGAAGCCCCCCCCCCCCCCCCCCGATCGCTCGAGCCCCCCTTGAAGCGCCTCCCCCGTTCGCAGCCACAACGCCACCCTCGAGAACCCCCGCCTCCGATCTCCTTTCGCCCCCGCTCCTCTGTAAGTTTTAATTTTATTTTATTTTTATTTTTTTTATATAAACTGATTTTGTTTAAAGTTATAAAAACTGAATTCATAAAAAGTATTAAAACTGAGTTTTGTTTTGTTTTGTTAAAACTGAAATTTATTTATAAAGTAAAACTGAGATTTTTTTTAAAAAAGAATTTTAAAACCTGATTTTCAAAGTTAAAAACTGTTTTATGTTTTTAAAATAAAAACTGTTTTATGTTTTTAAAATAAAAACTGTTTTATGTTTTTAAAGTTAAAAACTGTTTTTTTTTCTAGGAAGAAATTAAAACTGCAATTTATAAGAATAAAAACTGCATTTTCTATGAAGATAAAAACGGCATTTTTATAAAAGAGAAAAACTGAATTTTTAAAAGTATTCAAAACTGAATTTTAAAAAGTATAAAAACTGATTTTGTTTTTTTAAATAAAAACTGATTTGATTTTAAAGAAATTTTAAAGAATATAAAAAAAATAGAAAACATATTTTTATATGTGAAAGCGAAAGTAAAAATCATATTTTTTTTATATGCTGAAAGCGAAAGTAAAAATCATATTTTTATATGTGAAAGCGAAAGTAAAAATCATATTTTTTTTATATGCTGAAAGCGAAAGTAAAAATCATATTTTTATATGTTGAAAGCAAAAGTAAAAATCATATTTTTATATATTGAATAGCGAAGTCAAAATTCGATTTTTATATATTGAATAGCATAGTAAAAATTCTATTTTTACATGTGTAGAGAATACGGGCGAAAGCAACAAAAGGCGAAGATTTCTATTAGGAAGAGTCGTGCAGTTGGATAGCTATTGGTGAGATTTCTGATTTAAAAATATAAATATATGTGTGTGAATATGAAAGTGAATTGCTATATATTTATATATATATATATATATATATACGCCCCCTCGTCCACAAACCATGGACGATATTTATTGGTTGAAATTGTGGTGAAAATTGAATGATTGTTTGGGATTGTTTGGGATTGATATTGGTTGATTGTGGTTGAAAAATACCCGTTTGTGGTTGTGAAATATTTGGTTGAAACCACTTAGGATTAGTTTGTGGAAATGAATAAAAATATATACATGCCGCCTGCGTGCGAACTAGATGCATGTTTCCCATTGTCAAAAACCGCGAGGTTTTAAGGTAGAGCGAGGAGCCGTACTAGGGACGGTCCCGGTGTAACTACCCTGCCGTTATGCTGCCGAAATTTTGAATAATATTTGTGTGTTTGAATTATTTTCATATGCTTAAACTATATTTATTCCTTATATAGAAAACATTCATGTGTTGAATTGATATTCATTCGTTGTTTAGAAATTCATGTGTTGAATGGTATTCATATTTTGAAATAAACTGTTAGATAATAAAAATCACATTTTTATCTATATCTAAAAACTATTGAAAACATTCATGTGTTGAATTGATATTCATTCGTTGTTTAGAAATTCATGTGTTGAATGGTATTCATATTTTGAAATAAACTGTTAGATAATAAAAATCACATTTTTATCTATATCTAAAAACTATTGAAAACATTCATGTGTTGAATTGATATTCATTCGTTGCTTAGAAATTCATGTGTTGAATGGTATTCATATTTTGAAATAAATTGTTTTAGGATAAAAATTCTATTTTATCACCTACATGAACTATATAGAAAAAAATAGTGTTTTGAAATGAGTTGTTTTATAATAAAAATCACATTTTTATTGTATGCATAAATCGTTGAAATGTGAAATGTTGAAAATAGCCACTTGTTCAAAATAAACATATATGAGTTGAAATATTCATTAATTAGCTAATGAAGTGATTTGCACCTATTTATGTAACATTAGAATGAATGGTGTTTTTAAACCAAATAGAAATCGAATAGAAAATGAAAAAGGATATGAACTGTATACATATGTACATGCAATATTCTTTGAACAGGTTATAGCAAAGGGGCTAGAGAAGAGGAATAAAATTTGTGCCCGACAAATAGGTACACATTTACTGATTTGTTTGGGTGATGATTTTGAGCCTGTTGGCTAGCCGCTTGGCTTTTTCTTTTTCTTTTTGAGATTAGAAGGACCGGGACGCTATTTGCGATTTCCCGACGCTCCCGGTGCAGGGGAGGTTATGGCGAAATTTTTCCAAAATTTAAGGAGTTAGAAAATTTTTTGAAGTAAAAACGATATTGAAATCGTTGAATGAACTATATTTATATAAATATATAAATATAAATAAAATTAAAACGAAAAGAGGCCGTGCAGTTCGTATTTTGAAACCGTGACTTCAAACGACTAGTACGGGAAATCCGACCATTGGATTTTCCCGAAACCTCAACCGTTGGGTTCGCCTTGGAATAATCTTTCCAACGGCACCAACCTTGTAGAAATCCAACGGTTGGATTGTCTGGAATGTTTAATTCAAATCTGAAGAAAAACAGCGCCAGAAACGATTATATTTATTTATATATATAAATATAATTATATTTAATCGAATAACGACGCTGCAGTTCGTATTTTGAAATCGAAACTTCAAACGATTGTACCGGGAGATCCGACCGTCGGATTTTCCCGAAACTGGAACCGTTGGATTCGTTTTGAAAAGTCCTTTCTAATGATGTAAATTTTGTGAAGATCCAACGGTTAGATTTTCAGATATGTGTAAATCAAATCTCAAGAAAAACAGCGCCACGGCCACGTTATGGCCCGAAACGTCGTTTTGAATATATTAGCTATTTTAAAATAAATAAAAATAGCGATAAATAGTTATAAAATATCGTAAGCGATATGGAATGGAAATAAACTGAATTTGCTTGATTTATGTGATGTTTGATGGTTGAATGTGTTTGGTGTGAAAACTATATAAAGAATACAATTGGTGTTGTCGAATAATTTAACTATTGAAATAAATCGATTTGAAATTCTAAATATACGTGAATTATTTGAAAAGGCCGAGTTAATTCTCATTTCGAATAATCGACCGACGATTGAAATTCGAAGATGAAGACGATGGTCGAAGACCGGAGATCTTCACCTCGTTTGGATGGTAACCGAGGTCCTGATTGGGAGGCATCCCGAAATATGGATAATGAGTGGTGATCGTTCAGACGTACGTGTTGATCGAAGGGTTTGCGAGGTATTTAGTGCCTCCGGTTTCGTTCAGACCCAGAACGGACTTGTAAATGGACTGTGTGTCCGACATAGGATTTATTCTGTGTGGCATGCTAAGATGCAGTGATCAGGGCTTCTGTTGAAAAGCAAAGTCTTGTGGTGATGATCAAAGCACCGCCTGTGTGGCGTAGCTTTGTGTATAACGTGAATTCGCGAGCCTCACACCCCGGTAGGAACCTAAAACGGGAGGAAGGACCTCAGGGAGGGCATGCGTTTCTTTCTAGCTAGGGTGGTGTCAGTGACCTACCAGCCCTGACATTTATATACTTTTCACCTATGTGGTTGTTGCTGTTGCGAGGCGCCTCGGTTTGATCGGACGATCCGGGTCCGATGGAGTCATTCGTTGGCTCGTTTGCGCCCCAAAGGGCGGGGAAACGTATTGCTCAGGCATTTTAATCCGCATCGGTGGACCGGCCCTGTCGCTCCTAGGGTCACTCGAGCTCTGATCCTGAGACATGGTAGGCTAGATTGTCTCGAATTCGGTAAGGACTATCTTTTGCCTTGGTTCATGACGGAAATCCAATTTCCAAATACGACATCGTACGGTTTTGATTGTATATATATATGGCGACATGATATATGGTACCCATGCCGTCTATGATTGATAGTTATGATTTGAAAGTGTTTTCAAACATATAGACACTAGCAATAATATCAATTGCCTTTGTTTTATTCGTATCAATCATATTTTGGCCATTATAAGGTAAAACTCTATCCTCCGGTTTGCGTTGCATTGTGTGATGGGAACTGAGTCTTATAACGGCTTCATTTTTATAAAAAGCATAGCGATATTTAAAAAGGAAGATTTGTTTTAAAGCACTGGCAATCCAATGGAGTAAACCCGTTCCACGAAAGTGGCGTGGTCCTGTGATTAGCCAATTATATATGTGTTGAGTGGATTTCTCATACCAGTCCCATGACTGACTCGTAGTTTGTTTCACTCTCAAACTCGGGTGCCCCTTTTTCTACACGGGCAGCCTTGTATTCAGGTTTAGCTGGTTCTTTCTGGATAGCTGGAGCTGAAGATGGATTCTATCATTTATTTCTTTTTATGCTGTTCAGCTCCTATTGTACATATTTTGTTTATTTCCGCTGTAGACATTTATGCATAGCTGAACTGTATTTGTACTAAGTAAGATCCTGTATACTGTGTAACTCTGATGATTACTTTTATCCAGTATATTTTGTTGTTCATTCTGGTGTATTTATTTAATTCTGTTCTGCTATTATATGTTTCTGTGTTATATTCCAAAGATAACCTTGTTTCCGTGAGAACGGGAAATCGGGTTGTCTCACCTGAGCAACCCCACCCAGTCCTCGGTTCTCCCTCCTCATCCCCAAACCGTCACCTACCTCCTCCAAAAAAAAAACCCAAACACAGCCATGCCCTAACCCGAAGACCCAACGCTGAAACCACCGTGGCACCCCCTCCGACCAGTGGTCCATTTTTTTATTTATTTGCTTTAAAAATTGTTTAAATTCTTGTTTTTTTTTTCAATGTAGATAACATTAGGATTTGCTAGAATAAAGAAGGAATTTTTATCATAGTAAAGAAGGAATTTTTATCATAGTAAAGAAGGAATTTTTGTCATAGTAAAGGGGGAATTATTATCATAATAAAGGAGGAATTTTTATTGTGGGAAAGATACGATTTTTAGTTTATGAAGATTTGATTTTTTATGTTTGGAAAGGGTCGAATTTTTAGAGATGAAAAGATCGAAATTTTATAAAATAAAAGGAATGATTTTAATTTATAAAAAGATATGATTTTTATAGAAGCAAAGTTATGATTTCTATCATGAAGTTAGAGAAGAAAAATATAATTTTTTATTATAGTAGAAGATTAAAAATATAAATTTTATTATAGTAGAAGATTAAAAATATAAATTTTATATTGGTTGCATATAAAAGATATGATTTTTGTATAGGTATGATGGTAAAATTATTATTTTTTAATTCATGTAGAGTAATAAAAATATAATTCTTAACACAAAAGGTGTTGAACAGATCTCGTTGGAAGCACGGCGAAGATATTCTATAGTAGAAGTGTCGTGGCGTTTGGTTTAGCTAGTCAGTGAGAACTCCTCACTTTTATTTTAATTTCTAGTTTAAAATATATACTGGGATGTAGGCGGTGTTTAGTAGCACCCGACACCCGCGTCCACAGACCATGGACGGCTTGCTTGTATGTTTGATTGATGTGTTGAGAAAATTGAATTTGTGTTGTGGAATGAAATAAAATAGTTATATAGTTGAAAATATTTTATAGTTGAAAATAGAATTTTTAACGTGTATTTAAAATGAAAGAAATATAAACAAATCGGACGATTTGTTTATAGACACACATTTGACTTATATAGATTGAGACGATAAATTTTACACATCGCCCAACAGCACAAATAAAAACTGCATTTGCTTGTTTGAAACCCCACACGGGTATTGGGATGAAATTTGACATACACTAATCCCAATAATTAGTTGTATGTCGATCGATTGATTGACAGACTGTGTAAGCATTGAATATTTATGTTTAATGCTTATACAGCGTAGACTGCACTCTGGATGATGGATTATTGTTTTCATTGTTGCTATACACATTAGTTGTGTGAAATCCATATAATCACATTATATGGTAATTGACTGTGTCTGATTCCAGTTCAGAATTAACAAATAGCTTAAAATAATATTTAGTGAATATTGAAATGTAAAGTTGTGTTAAGTAGTTAAACGCCATTTTAACACGAACGGGAATTCTGGCGATTTTATTCATTTTACAATGAATGTCGAATGTGATTTCAAAATCTGATATTTTGAAATGATTTTAAATTCGAATTAAATTAAAATGATTTGAAATTCTAATTAATTTGAAATTCGAATTAAATTGAAATGAATTGAAATTCGAGTTAGATTGAAATAGAATAGAAATCGTTTTGAATTGAATTTAGAACGAATTGAATTGAAATCGATTTGAAAGAAATTTAAAACGGTTCATAAAATACGTTTTAAATGGAAATCGATGAAATATACATTATATATATTATATATATATATAATAGAATGGCCTGAATAGAACGCGCCGCGTTGCGGTAGTTCGCGAATTTCGACCATTGACTTGGAATGGATATTACGGGAGATCCGACCGTCGGATCCTCCTAAAACCGGAACCGTTGGGTTCATATCGAAAAGTGCTTTCTAACTAATACAGGAAATTAAGAATCTAATGGTTGGATTTGGAATTATGTCCAAATCAAATTTGGAAAAGGTCGCTGTAAGTGCAGTTCGATGGCCGTTGATGGAAATCGACCGTACGGGCCTTGATAAAATTATTAAAAATATCAATAATTAATATATAATCATAAGAAATGATTTGGAAAGAATTGGGGTGAAAAACTCCATATTTGAAAAGATAAAAATAGATTTTTATCGAAATGAACTAGTTTTGAACTTGAATTATAATTCAATTATTTTCAAAAATAAACAAATTGAATTTGAAATGGCTTTGAAAATAACCAGAATTTCCAGTATATAAATTGGAAATAGATTTGAATCGAAATTATCTTCGGAATATTTCGATATTGAATGTCGTGATTATACGGATTTTGTTATGGAAATTTGAAAGATATATATATATATATATATATATATATATATATATATATATATATATCGTTATTTCCAATACGATATTTGTTGGTCGTAAAATTTGATATTGAATATAAGCCGATATATTTTCTATTCAGAGCCTTGTATTTAATATCAAATGAGATTTGGTTTTGTCGTGAATGGTGTCTTCATTAACACTATTCTTTAACCCAGTTGAGAAAAAGGATAAATCTTTTTATTTAGATTTAATGAAGTGTGCCCATTTAAATGATATTTAATTGGAATTGATTTTTGGGTTTATCGTGAACGGTTTCAAATAACATTTGTTCTTTAACCCAACAATTAATGGAATGTGATTTTGGGTTGTCGTGAACGGCATATTTAATAATACTGTTCTTAGACCCAATGGAGTTAAGAAAATCAGAAATTAACTAAAGATTAGTTAAGTTGAATGGTTTCTTGGGTATTGATCTGATGTTGGTTTCGGCCTTCAGCGTTATTACTTAGGGAATTGTTCACTTGCTAACTTACAGTTAAAGGCTGGTGTAAATGAATTGTGATTTTGAGTTTATCGTAAACCGTGTTTTAAATGTCATTGATTCTTTAACCCAGTTAAAGATTAAAACTAAGTGGAGTTCTAATGAATCTTTAAATAGATTGAAAAGTGAATTTGATAATTAAAATTATCAAATTCAAGAAATGATCGAGAAATGAGTACCATCAGTTTTACTCCAGACGATAGTTAAATCTTTAATTAGATTTAAATGTGAAATGGTAATTGAATTTACCGATAACACCGTGGTGTTAAATATGAAGTATTACCAGTTTTACCTCATGGGATGAATAGGTTTGGGTTGGGAAATTTAACAATTGATTACTTCGGTAAGGTTCGTTAATCCCGACTAGTTTGGATAAACCATAATTTGGTTTGAATTGATATTCAAAAGAAGATTAAAGAATAAATTTTAATAATTTATCTTTGATAAAATTAATGGGAACCTTTCCCTAAGAATGTGAAATTTAGAAACTAACTGTAGGTTAGCTAAGAAGAATGGTTTCCTAGGTATTGATCTAATGTTGGTTTCGTCCTTCGGGGTTAATATTTGGGGAATTATCCTCTTGCTAATTTACGGTTAGTGACTGATGAACTGGAATGAGGCGTATGTTGTGTTTGTGTAACACTTGTTTATTTCATATGCGAGTTATTCAGAAAGACCAGGTTTATCCCATTCAGAATAACTGATACGACGATAAGTCGAAGATGAAGACGGTGGTCGAAGACCGGAGGTCTTCACACCGTTTGGACAATTACTGATGATCCTGATTGGGCTGTACACCCAAAAGGAGGGAAATAGTTGGTGGTCGTCCAGACGTATTTGGAGATCAATGGATATGCGTGGTATAAAGTGCCTCCGGTTTCGTTCAAATCCAGAACGAACTTGTCTGGACTGTGTGTCTGACATCGGATTTCATTCTGTGTGATTGATATCGGTTGCATAGCGTGAATTGCCTGTGTGGCATGCTGAGATGCAAATGACCAAGGCTTCTACTGAAAAGCAAAGTGTTGTGGTCGATGATCAAAGTACAGCCTTTGTGGCATAGCTTTGTGTAATGTTTAATTCGCGAGTTTCACACCCGACGTGAACCAAAAACGGGAGAAGGACATCAGGGAGGGCATGTGTTTCCTTCTGGTTAGAAGTGGTGTCCGTGCTTGAACTGTCTGACATTGCTTATGTGGATGATGGAATTTGAGGTGCCTCGGATTTATCGGTCGTTCTCGGACCGATGGAGTCATTCGTTGCCTCATTTACGCCCCATAGGGCGGGGAAAGGCATGTTCAGGAATTTTAATCCGCTCCGTGTGGACCGGCCCTAATGATCCAAGGGCTCACCTGTGTCTGGGTCCTGAGGCTCGGGCTAGAGAGTCTCGAATCGGTTCAGACGATCCCTAGCCTCGGTTCATATCGTAAATGAAATCCAACTTCCAAATACGTGATTTTGCGGTTTTAATTGTAGAACTTGTATGGCGACATGTTATATGGTACCCATGCCGCCTATGATTGATACTTATGATTTGAAGTTGTTTTATACACTATACACTTATATTAATAATAACACCTGAAATTTAGCGTATCAAGCATTCTTTGGCTATTATAAGGTAAAAACCCTATCCTCCGGCTTGCGTTGCATTGTGTGACGGGACCTGGGTCTTATAATAGCTTCATTGTTCTTTATTTTAGCATTGCGCTGCTGTTTTATGCACTGGTATTCTTTAGAGGAAACCCGTTCCGTGTTATACGGCGTGGTCCCTTGATTTACCTAACTTTAAAATAAAGATTAATAACTGTTTTAGTTCTCACACCAGTCACATGACTGACCTACAGTTTATTGTTTTAACTTAAACTCTGGGTGCCCTTATTTTCGACACGGGCAGCTAGTAGTTTTGGTTTTGCAGATTTATATTCACAGGATCCTAGGTTACAACAGGAATGATATCCGGAAAGTTTTGTATCCGTATATCTCCTTCAGTTGTGTTTTGTATTATTTTCTGCTGTTATGTAATGTATTGTAATCTCGGATATTTTATAATGTGTAATATTTATTCATTACTCCGTGTATTCTTGTATTCTGATGAATTGTTGTAATAAACAATGAAATGTTCTTCTGTTTGCGTTCTTTTGGGTGTTGTTCTCAAAGTACCCGCTCTTTCCTTACCGGGGAAGTTATGGGTCCTTACAGTTGGTATCAGAGCTTTGGTTTACAAAGCTCGAGAACAAGACACATTAGAACCTTACGAAAGAATTCATCAGAGATTGAATTAGTAATGTCCAATGAGAATGACTCGTTAGAGATGGGATCAGTAGTATCCTAGAATGAGTGTGAAGAGTACATTTTCAAAATGAAAACAAATTTTGATTTGAAAATATAAATCTTATTCAACGTATTTGAATATTTATTTGTACCGAATTTGGACAATCCAATATATAAAGATTTCGCATATACGTGATCCATGGGTATTCAAAGTTTTAATATATTGGGTAGATATAGAATCACACCCTAGTCGCTCGGAGATGATTCCGATGATTGCTCGAGCATCATCAGAATTAATTTTCGTGTTTCGAAAGTAGGATTTCTATATGATTCCAATTGACTGGTGTGAGAACCAAAATTAGATAGGGCTTATTTTTGTGATTTGGCATCAAAAATGTGATTTTTGAAAATATATCAAAGTTATGAATTTCAAATGATAATTCACTAATTGATTGATGATTGTGTTGTTTGATTATTATTTGAATAATTAAATGTTGAACCTTTAGCCAAATTGAACCAAATATTGAACTGTATTGAAAATTGTTTGGAATTGCATGCATGTACATGTACTTACATTGAACAGGTCATAGCAAGGAGGCTAGAGAAGAGGAATAAAATTGTTTTCCCGACAAATAGGTACATGTTTATTGTGTTTCTTGGGTTTTGGATGATTTTGTGAGCCGATTGGCTAGCCGCTTGGCTTTTTCATTTTCTTTTGGTTTGAAGAAGGCCATGGGAGGCTATATGAAATATCCCGAAGTCCCCAGTGCATGGGAGGTTATGGCGAATTTTTTCGAAAATTTAGGGTGTTAGCCAAATTTTTGAAAAATTTGAAAAGTTCTTAGAAACTGAAAAGTTGAAGAACTTAAGCCATAAAGAAAATAATGAAAATTGACTTGATTTGTAAAACAACTTTCAGTTTCGTTCCTTTTCGGGGACGAAAAGTTTTAAGTGGGGGAGATTGTAACAACCTGAAAATCTGGGCCAATTTAAATTTTTTATTTTGGCAATTTTGATGAATTTTGAATATTTAAAATGAATTATTTTAAATAATAACGATGAGAAATTTATTTTGAACAGAATTAGAACGTATATATTTATATAGATCGCCGTTAGAATATAAATAATTATTTATAAATTATAAAAGGAATTGATAATGGCGCGGTAGTTCGATAATTTGAATTCAAACTTTAAATGAATGTACATGATTCAAAATAAACTGGATTTTAGCGAGACAAAAAATATTAGAATCTAATTGAGAATATCTTTCCAACGAATCAGAAAAATAAAAATTTCATAGAGGGAATCAAAAGATACGTCCAGTTGAAAATTCAGAATAGTCGCTATGGAATTTTGGCCCTTATGAATGGAAATTTTGCAAACGGCCTCGGTTTTTTACGAAACCACTTTTGTTGGATCAGGGATGTCAGTTTATTGCTAGGTTTCAAAATTCGTAATTTTTTGAATCAATATGTGAGCGTGGCGAAGGAAAACGCGTTTGACCAATTTCAGTTGATTTTAATCGACTGGAAAATGGCCATTTTTCCAACGATCTCGGAATTTGACGAAATTAGTTTTGTTAAGACCGTATCGTGTAGAAAATATTTTTCGGAATTTTTAGGGTTTGTATGTGGCTTCGGTAAATTGAAATGTGCGTTCGAATTCAATATACACTGATTTATATTTTGAATTTGATAAAAACTGATCGTAACAGCCGAATTGGCTTACGAAACATATCCCATTGTGTTCGGAATGGGGGTAATACGCTAGGGACGACAACTGGCAGGTTCGATTTCGAGTTCGAATAAAAACCCTACTTTTTATAGAAGAAAAATAATAAAATAATAAATTATATTAATAATAAACCCCCCTACACTTTCTCCTTCCCCGTTGACCAATTCATACAGATCGGAAAAAAAATCGCTCCACCAGCGACGGAAACCGTCACCGCCCCTCATCGAAGCTCAAACCCCTCAGGCGCCTCCTCCCTCCAGTCTCCTCCCTCTCACCACGCCCCTCGCTCCTCTCTCTTCTTCCCTCGCGCGAGACCCAAATCTTGAAACCCCACAACCAAACCGCCAGTCTCCGCCATCGCCCCCCTCTAGTGACGCGCAACCCTCTCCTCTGACGAGCCCCGCCTGAGCAGCCCCACCCAGCCCTCGGTTCTCCCTCCTCATCCCCAAAACGTCGATTACCTCCTCCACAAAAAAAAAAAAAAAACCAAACGGAGCCACGCCCTAACTCGAAGACCCAACGCAGAAACCTCCGTGGCACCCCCTCCGACCAGTGGTGCGTTTTTTTTATTTATTTGCTTTAAAAATTATTTAAATTCTTGTTTTTTTTTTCAATGTAGATAACATTAGGATTTGCTAGAATAAAGAGGGAATTTTTATCATAGTAAAGAAGGAATTTTTATCATAGTAAATGAGGAATTTTTATCATAATAAAGGAGGAATTTTTATTGTAGGAAAGATACGATTTTTAGTTCATGAAGATTTGATTTTTTATGTTTGGAAAGGGTCGAATTTTTAGAGATGAAAAGACTGAAATTTTATAAAATAAAAGGAATGATTTTAATTTATAAGAAGATATGATTTTTATATAAGCAAAGTTATGATTTCTATCATGAAGTTAGAGAAGAAAAATATTATTTTTTATTATAGTAGAAGATTAAAAATATAAATTTTATTATAGTAGAAGATTAAAAATATAAATTTTATACTGGTGGCATATAAAAGATATGATTTTTATATAGGTATGATGGTAAAAATATGATTTTGTAATTCATGTAGAGTAATAAAAATATAATTTTTAACACAAATGGTGTTGAACAGATCTCGTTGGAAGCACGGCGAAGATATACTACAGTAAAAGTGTCGTGGCGTTTGGTTTAGCTAGTCGGTGAGAACTCCTCACTTTTATTTTAATTTCTAGTTTAAAATATATACTAGGATGCAGACGGTGTTTAGTTGCACCTGATACCCGTCGTCCACAGACCATGGACGGCTTGCTTGTTTGTTTGATTGATGTGTTGAGAAAATTGAATGTGTGTTGTGGAATGAAATAAAATAGTTATATAGTTGAAAATATTTTATAGTTGAAAATAGAATTTCTAACGTGTATTTAAAATGAAAGAAATATAAACAAATCAGGCGATTTGTTTATATACACACATTTGACTAATATAGATTGGGACGATAAATTTTACACATCGCCCAATAGCACAAATAAAAACCGTGTTTGCTTGTTTGAAACCCCACACGGGTATTGGGACGAAATCTGACATACACTATTCCCAATAATTAGCTGTATGTCAATCGATTGATTGACAGACTGTGTGAGCGTTGAATATTTATATTTAATGCTTATACAACGTTGAATGCACTCTGGATGATGGATTGTTGTTTTCATTGTTGCTATAAACATTAGTTGTGTGAAATCCATATAATCACATTATATGGTAATTGACTATGTCTGATTCCAGTTCAGAATTAACAAATAGCTTAAAAAAATATTTAGTGAATATTGAAATGTGAATTCCTGTTAAGTAGTTAAACGCCATTTTAACACGAACGGGAATTCTGGCGATTTTATTCATTTCACAATGAATGTCGAAAGTGATTCCAAAATATGATATTTTGAAATGATTTGAAATTCGAATTAAATTAAAATGATTTGAAATTCGAATTAATTTGAAATTCGAATTAAATTGAAATGAATTGAAATTCGAATTAAATTGAAATAGAACGGAAATCGTTTTGAATTGAATTTAGAACGAATTGAATTGAAATCGATTTGAAAGAAATTTAAAACGATTTATAAAATATGTTTTAAATGGAAATCGATAAAATATACATTATATATATAATAGAATGGCCTGAATAGAACGCGCCGCACTGCGGCAGTTCGCGAATTTCGACCATTGACTTCGAATGGATATTACGGTAGATCCGACCGTCAGATCCGCCTAAAACCGGAACCGTTGGGTTCGTATCGAAAACAGCTTTTTAAGAATACAAGAAATTAAGAATCTAACGGTTGGATTTGGAATTATGCCCAAATCAAATTTGGAAAAGGTCGCTGTAAGTGTTGTTCGATGGCCGTTGATGGAAATCGACCGTACGGGCCTTGATAAAATTATTAAAAATATCATTAATTAATATAAAATCATAAGAAATGATTTGGAAAGAATTGGGGTGAAAAACTCCATATTTGAGAAGATAAAAATAGATTTTTATCGAAATGAACTAGTTTTGAACTGGAATTATAATTGAATTTGAAGTAGTTTTGAAAATAACCAGAATTTCCAGTATATAAATTGGAAATGGATTTGAATCGAAATTATCTTTGGAATATTTCGATATTGAATGTCATGATTATGCAGATATTGTTATGGAAATTTGAAAGATATATATATATCATTAGTTCCTATACGATATTTGTTGGTCGTAGAATTTGATATTGAATATAAGCCGATATATTTTCTATTCAGGGCCTTGTATTTAATATCAAATGAGATTTGGGTTTGTCGTGAATGGTGTCTTTATTAACACTGTTCTTTAACCCAGTTGAGAAAAAGATTAAATCTTTTTATTTAGATTTAATGAAGTGTGCCTATTTAAATGATATTTAATTGGAATTGAATTGGAATTGATTTTTGGGTTTATCGTGAACGGTGTTTCAAATAACATTTGTTCTTTAACCCAACAATTAATGGAATGTGATTTTGGGATGTCGTGAACGACATCTTTAATAATATTATTCTTAGACCCAATGGAGTTAAGAAAATCAGAAATTAACTAAAGATTAGTTAAGTTGAATGGTTTCTTGGGTATCGATCTGATGTTGGTTTCGGCCTTCGGGGTTATTACTTAGGGAATTGTTCACTTGCTAATTTACGGTTAAAGGCTAGTGGAAATGAATTGTGATTTTGGGTTTATCGTGAACCGTGTTTTAAATGACATTGGTTCTTTAACCCAGTTAAAGATTAAAACTAAGTGGAGTTTTAATGAATCTTTAAATAGATTGAAAAGTGAATTTGATAATTAAAATTATCAAATTCAAGAAATGATCGAGAATGGAGTACCATCAGTTTTACTCCAGACGATAGTTAAATCTTTGATTAGATTTAAACGTGAAATGGTAATTGAATTTACCGATAACACTGTGGTGTTAAATATGAAGTATTACCAGTTTTACTTCATGGGATGAATAGGTTGGGGTTGGGAAATTAAACAATTGATTACTTCGGTAAGGTTCGTTAATCCCGACTAGTTTGGATAAACCATAATTTGGTTTGAATTGATATTCAAAAGAAGATTAAAGAATAAATTTAAATAATTTATCTTCGATAAAATTAATGGGAACCTTATGTAACACCCCACCTCCGTTAAGGTCACTCACAAAGGGAATGCCTTAACTTTGGTGGAGCATTTTAGTAAACAGAACAGAAACTTACAAAACAGATAAAATAGTACTTGAAAAATTTATAACTTTATTTCAACAGAAACCGAAATAAACTTGGTTACATCCTTTCAAATCACATTTTCAGAATTCAAGTACAAAATATCAGTCTTGTACAAAAGCCTTCAGAATGCATAGTTTAAAATCATAATTCCCATGGAACGGAAGCTATACAGAGCCAAGCCATACTTTAAGCACTTCAAGTAGAAGAAATCCGGATCAAGCTAAAGTATTCCCTCCTTGGATAACCAGGGGGAACAGAAGAAAGGAGGTGAAACAACAAGGGTCAGACAAAAAGTCTGGCAAGTCCAGTGATTTTCAGTTATGAACAGATAAAAATAACATGACATGAAAATAAAACTGGACGAGAGATAACTGTAACAGATGTAGAAGATATAACAGAAGAACAGAATGATATAAGCTATTGCTTTACACTTCTCTGCACTAATACTAGTATAACAGAATTAGGTGTCACCCTAATGTCTAAACTGAAACAGAAACGGGTATAGAACAATTTAACAGAAACAGGATGCTAATAATGGGCCTTTACTACCCGATCAGAAACAGACAGAAGCAGAAACAGATTAATCCCTACGGAAACAGAATGTAGAATTAGGTGTACACTAGTAATGGGCCTTTACCACCCGAACAGACGGTACCCCGCAGAAACAGACAGGTGTTACCACCCAATAGAAACAGACGGTACCAACTGAAACAGACAGAACTAAGTGTACCCTAAAACCCTACCCCAAGCGATCGGCTCTCTAATTCATAAATATCCTGTGTCGGCCCCACAGTAGGGTGTATCACTCCCTAAAGTGACAACCAGTTGGCACAGACCTATTTACAGTTGTCACGGCGTCTTACATCCTCAGAGACAGACCGGGATCCATGCACGCACATGACCCGGTTGGAACGCACCATCAACACTTCTCGCCATTATCAGAATGAACCACTTATAATTAGTTCAGTAAGCGTCCTCGGACCCTACCTACTGTTGGGTCAAAGTTTTGATACCAGAAAGGGTTACTGACTAATATGGGTCCCAAATAACAGGTGACACAAGTAATTCCCCTCCTAACCTTGTGTCCCCAGACTAACAGATTCCAGATTAACTTATTTACAAGTTCAGACATACAGAATTCAGATCAACCAGTTCACAGACAAGTTTTCAGACTAACGGATCAGATATACAGATTTAACAGACTTACCGATTAACCAGTTACATATTAACATACTTACAAATTTGTCTAACTTTGTAATTGGGCCTACAGATTCACGGAACAGATTTATTAAATTCATCAGTCTAGTGGGTTTAATCCTATCCGCCCAACACGTTTTAGACATCATATTTATCTCAGATTTTCATTAATTAAATATTAATGCCCAGACCTCTCATATTAGACTGACAGTTTGCGGCTGCTGGTTAGGCCGGTTGGTTCCGGGCAGATTTCTGTCGCAAACTGAGTCTAACCTCGGGTTTCAAGCACGTTATGACTAACTTCTCACATTAGAACCTATTGTTTGCGACCACTGTAATGTGCCGGGCAGTTCCGGGCAGAATTACGCCGCAAACTCATTCTAACCTCGAGTTAGCCATGTTTATCTTTACGGCCAATTAATTAATGATTTACCATTTATGCCCATGCCTAATATACATGTCAATTATTCATAGCTAATACAGATTATGTCAATAACAGACTGAATATATCAACTTAACAGACATAACAGATAACAGATTTAGGCGACTTAACGGATTCAGCAGATTAAGCAACTAGCAGATTTAGCAGATAACAGTTTAGGCATCTCAACAGATTTAGTTTGGCATTTTGAACAAACTTAGCAGATGACAGATTTGGTAGATGAATAGATCTAGCGGACTAGGCAGTAGAGCAGAACTAATCATATTAAGCAATATAACAGAACTATCAGATGGCAATATAACAGAACTAGCAGATTAGGCAAATATAGCAGAACTAGCGAATTAGGCAAATATAACGGATTTAATAATTCCTTAAAGTTTCGCAAACATATCTTGCCTAAATATAAATCTTGCCTAAGTTCACATGCATAAACAATAGTCATGATTCACAATATGATCATATACCCCATGTTTGCATTAAATTTACATAGCACAGATTATGGTCATAATTTACCATATATCATATGTTTCAATTTTTATTTAACTTCCATAGTACAGAAGATCCAAATATAGCCATAGATTACTATGCATGTCATATATCCCAAAGACCCCTTACTTAGGTGTTTATTTACATAATAGATATCCTACTTTCATGTAAATCTTTATACCTAAGCCATATTCCCTTTTTATCTCAAATCATATGTTCAATACAGTCTATATTTATGTCCAATACCTTTTTATATCATGTCTACAAATCATATATTCAACATCCTTTATGTTATAAATATAACATGTCCAGTAATATGTCTCAAATTTATGTTCTAGCTACAGTCCATGTTCTTTCCTCAAATCAGTCACCTATTGGTCATGCAAAATTCATGCATCATTCATTTTACCGTCCCAAACATTTTAGCGTATGTTAATCTCTTATGAGATTTGCTCAGGCTCGTGGTAGCCTGGCTATTTAACAGAAAGAGGTAAGAGGTACAGAATAAGATAAATCAAATTAGAACAGATATAACCTCAGATTCAGATTTAGAATTCATGTCACAATCAAAATTAACGTTTATATCGGAAAATAACTGCACTTGCCTAGATTGGCTTAAAGAAAGAAATTTAGTTGTTCTAGAATCGTTGCAGAAGCTTTAATCTCTAATTTGAATTGAGTAGCTTAGGTTGATGTTGATTAGCTTCTAGTTTTGATTTCAGCAGAGTAGCGACGTCATTTTTATTTTTATTAGAACAGAGGCAGAGAAGAAGCGGAATAGAATTGTGTGTAGAGAAGGCTAGGTCTTAGGATGTATTTATAGGTGTAGTTAGTTGTTTTAGGCCTTTAGATATACCCTAGGATAGATTAGAGCCGTCAGATTTCATCACAGCCCCCAAAACCCAGCCCAAAAACCCATTCAAGTGCACCCTGGTCACCTGGGCTCGACCAGGGAGGTCGACCCCCAGGTCGACCCTAGGGTCGACACCCATGTCGACCTGGTGGGCAGGTCGACTCCCAGGTCGACCCCCAGGTCGACACCCATGTCGACCTGGTGGGCAGGTCGACCCCCAGGTCGACCTAGTCTTGGCGGGAATTTTTCCCGCCCAGCCTGTTTGGGCTGAATTTTCTGAATCTGTTTTGAATTTTCTGAAACTTCGGATGGCCATAGCTTCTTCATACGAAGTCCAATTCACGAAAACTCGGACTCTATCTCAACCAGAATTCTGAGACGAACACAATGGCGTGACCCGTTTCCCTTAATTCTTACATCTGTAATTAATTATTCTTTAATTTGTGAACATCACTATTATTAAAAATACGGGGTGTTACATTCTCCCCTCCTTAAAGGATTTCGTCCCAGAAATCTTCAAGTTAAGAAGAACGTGTCCTACCATCCAACATCCATCTACTCAATCATCAATCACCGGCGTCCATTGTCCTTAGAAACTTCTAATTTTGTATGAACATATGCAAAGGTGTGTGTATATGTTCCTTATCTAATGCAAAGATCAGGCGGTCCACTGATTAAGCTGACCTCCTTAATGCGAATTATGTCAGTGCCATGCGTCCAACATGTATGCAATTTTCCTACTTGATACATATCATTTCTATATGAGTGCACAACCATTCAGTTATATGCAACATCCATGTGCTGAGTCAATCATTTTACATCCACAAAAATTGACAAATGCTCACACATCCATATGCAGTATGAGAGTGTTTTCGAGCCGATCTAGTGCCTAGTGTGTGTATATGCATCCACGAGCAACCACTAGCAACCACTTGCATCCAATTGCAACCGTCAAACATAACATGTCTCAATCACATGTTTACACCCATTAGTTTCTACCTAAAGTTAGAAGATTCGATCGATAGGATACAGTCGAATGATGGAAGCGAGTACAGATAGAACAAAAACTTGGTTCCCATTAGGCATGGGTCCTAAGTATCGGCCCCTAAGACCGAAACCAACATTAAATTGACACCAAGAGGATTACCCTCTCTTTAGACAATGTCAAAACTGGAAATCTTAACCTTATCAGAAATATTCAAATATTTACAAATTACTGGTACAGATCAGATTACCAAATGATTCTTAGGAAACTAAGCATGATAAAACCCAGAATGTATGCGTCCTACTTGACGCCTAACACAGATATCTCTCAAACCCCAACCTATCACCAGCAGATGAGTCGTAACCCCTATGGGGTTTGAGACTATAACCAGATCAGAAACAAGACTAGTATTAAGGTGCAGAGACTTGACTACAGAATGCCATAATCGGAAAGAGTTCTAATTCAATAATCAGATAAGGAAACAAAACTCTCTACGAAAATTTTCTTACTTCTATCCTATACACCAACTATGAGAGCATTTGCCTGCCTTCCGAAGTAGGTCATGTCCTCTGTCCTTCCTCTTGAGTCAAGCTTCCATAAGTAGAGCACTTTTCTCCTCCTTTATCTTTAGACTTTTCTTCCTTCTTTTGTGTTTCCTTTTTGCCTCCTTTTTGAACCAAGTTCATATCCATGGGTTTCTTATCTTTGGGTTGTGCTCCTTGGCCAAACTCCCTCATTCTCATCTTTACTATGCTCGTGTAACACGTTGACCAGTCCCTCGACAGCTGCCTCCATTACACGGAAAAATTCTACAAAGCTCGAAAGAAAATTAGCCATAGGTGAAACTACTGCGGCTACAGATGGAAGTCGGGTGCTTATTTGCCCTTTGATAGGTGTCATAGTCTTATCAAGCCTACGGAACCATGCCGCGATGAGGTTACCTCCCAGAAAGCCAGGAGCCCCTGAGACTCAGAAAAAGAAGGAAACAAGGATTCAGACAGAGAATCAAAAGATAGATATATGGCTTTGGGGATTATGTTTTTTTTTAAAATAAACTTTCCTTCTGAAAATACTTTCTTTTAAAGCCTTTTTTTTTTTAAAATAGTTTTTCAAAAATTTTACCCAATCTGGTAACCTTCAGCTCTGATACCAAGTGTAACACCCCACCTCCGTTAAGGTCACTCACAAAGGGAATGCCTGAACTTTGGTGGAGCATTTTAGTAAACAGAACAGAAACTTACAAGACAGATAAAATAGTACTTGAAAAATTTATAACTTTATTTCAACAGAAACTGAAATAAACTTGGTTACATCCTTTCAAATCACATTTTCAGAATTCAAGTACAAAATATCAGTCTTGTACAAAAGCCTTCAGAATGCATAGTTTAAAATCATAATCCCCATGGAACGGAAGCTATACAGAGCTAAGCCATACTTTAAGCACTTCAAGCAGAAGAAATCCGGATCAAGCTAAAATATTCCCTCCTTGGATAACCTGGGGGGAAACGGAAGAAAGGAGGCGAAACAACAAGGGTCAGACAAAAAGTCTGGCAAGTCCAGTGATTTTCAGTTATGAACAGATAAAAATAACATGACATGAAAATAAAACTGGATGAGAGATAACTGTAACAGATGTAGCAGATATAACAGAAGAACAGAATGATATAAGTTATTGCTTTACACTTCTCTGCACTAATACTAGTATAACAGAATTAGGTGTCACCTTAATGTCTAAACTGAAACAGCAACGGGTACAGAACAATTTAACAGAAACAGGATGCTAATAATGGGCCTTTACTACCCGATCAGAAACAGACAGAAGCAAAAACAGATTAATCCCTATGGAAACAGAATGTAGAATTAGGTGTACACTAGTAATGGGACTTTACCACCCGAACAGACGGTACCCCGCAGAAACAGACAGGTGTTACCACCCAACAGAAACAGACGGTACCAATAGAAACAGACAGAACTAAGTATACCCTAAAACCCTACCCAAAGCGATCGGCTCCTTAATACATAAATATCCTGTGTCGGCCCCACAGTAGGGTGTATCACTCCCTAAAGTGACTACCAGTTGGCACAGACCTATTTACAGAAGTCACGGCGTCTTACATCCTCAGAGACAGACCGGGATCTATGCACGCACATGACCTGGTTGGAACGAACCAACAACACCCCTCGCCATTATCAGAATGAACCACTTATAATTTGTTCAGTAAGCGTGCCTGGACCCTACCTACTGTTGGGTCAAAGTTTTGATACCAGAAAGGGTTATTGACTAATATGGGTCCCAAACAACAAATGACACAAGTAATTCCCCTCCTAACCTTGTGTCCCCAGACTAACGGATTCCAGATTAACTTGTTTACAAGTTCAGACATACAGAATTCAGATCAACCAGTTCACAGACAAGTTTTCAGACTAACGGATCAGATATACAGATTTAATAGACTTACCGATTAACCAGTTACAGATTAACAGACTTACAGATTTGCCTAACTTTGTAATTGGGCCTACAGATTTACGGAACAGATTTATTAAATTCGTCAGTCTAGTGGGTTTAAACCTATCCGCCCAACACGTTTTAGACATCATATTTATCTCAGATTTTCATTAATTAAATATTATTGCCCAGACCTCTCACATTAGACTGACAATTTGCGGCTACTAGTTAGGCCGGTTGGTTCTAGGCAAATTTCTGCCGCAAACTGAGTCTAACCTCGGGTTTCAAGCACGTTATGACTAACTTCTCACATTGGAACCTATTGTTTGCGACCACTGGAATATGCCGGGCGGTTTTTGGCAGAGTTACACCGCAAACTCATTCTAACCTCGAGTTAGCCATGTTTATCTTTACAGCCAATTAATTAATGATTTACCATTTATGCCCATGCCTAATATACATGTCAATTATTCATAGCTAATTTATATTATGTCAATAACAGACTGAATATATCAACTTAACAGACATAGCAGATAACAGATTTAGGCGACTTAACGGATTCAGTGGATTAAGCAACTAGCAGATTTAGCAGATAACAGTTTAGGCATCTCAACAGATTTAGTTTGGCATTTTCAACAGACTTAGCAGATGACAGATTTGGCAGATGAACAGATCTAGCAGACTAGGCAGTAGAGCAGAACTAATCAGATTAAGCAATAAAATAGAACTATCAGATGGCAATTTAACAGAACTAGCAGATTAGGCAAATATCGCAGAACTAGCAAATTTGGCAAATATAACGGATTTAATCATTCATTAAAGTTTCACAAACATATCTTGCCTAAATATAAATCTTGCCTAAGTTCACATGCATAAATAATAGTCATGATTCACAATATGATCATATACCCCATGTTTGCATTAAATTTACATAGCACAGATTATGGTCATAATTTACCATATATCATATGTTTCAATTTTTATTTAACTTGCATAGTACAGAAGACCAAATATAGCCGTAGATTACTATGCATGTCATATATCCCAAAGATCCCTTACTTAGGTGTTTATTTACATAATAGATATCCTACTTTCATGTAAATCTTTATACCTAAGCCATATTCCCTTTTTAACTCAAATCATATGTTCAATACAGTCTTTATTTATGTCCAATACCTTTTTATGTCGTGTCTACAAATCATATATTCAACATCCTTTATGTTATAAATATAACATGTCCAATTATATGTCTCCAATTTATGTTCTAGCTACAGTCCATGTTCTTTCCTCAAATCGGTCACCTATTGGTCATGCAAAATTCATGCATCATTCATTTTACTGTCCCAAACATTTTAGCATATGTTAATCTCTTATGAGATTTGCTCAGGCTCGTGGTAGCCTGGCTATAGAACAGAAAGAGGAAAGAGGTACAGAATAAGATAAATCAAATTAGAACAGATATAACCTCAGATTCAGATTTAGAATTCATGTCACAATCAAAATTAACGTTTATATCGGAAAATAACTGCACTTGCCTTGATTGGCTTAAAGAAAGAACGTTAGTTGTTGTAGAATCGTTGCAGAAGCTTTAATCTCTAATTTGAATTGAGTTGCTTAGGTTGATGTTGATTAGCTTCTAGTTTTGATTTCAGCAGAGTGGCGACGCCATTTTTATTTTTATTAAAACAGAGGCAGAGAAGAAGCAGAATGGAATTGTGTGTAGAGAAAGCTAGGTCTTAGGATGTATTTATAGGTGTAGTTAGTTGTTTTAGGCCTTTAGATAAACCCTAGGATAGATTAGAGCCATCAGATTTCGTCACAGCCCCCAAAACCCAGACCAAAAACCCATTCAGGTTTACCCAGGTCACCTGGGCTCGACCAGGGAGGTCGACCCCTAGGTCGACCCTAGGGTCGACACCCATGTCGACCTGGTGGGCAGGTCGACTCCCAGATCGACTCCCAGGTCGACACCCATGTCGACCTCGTGGGCAGGTCGACCCCCAGGTCAACCTGGTCTGGGTGGGAATTTTTCCCGCCCTGCCTGTTTGGGCTGAATTTTCTGAATCTGTTTTGAATTTTCTGAAACTCCGGCTGGCCATAACTTCTTCATACGAAGTCCAATTCACGCAAACTCGGACTCTATCTCAACCAGAATTCTGAGACGAATACAATGGTGCAACTCGTTTCCCTTAATTCTTATATCTGTAATTAATTATTATTTAATTTGTGAACATCACCATTATTATAAATACGGGGTGTTACACCTTTCCCAATTAATGTGAAATTTAGAAACTAATTGTAGGTTACCTAAGAAGAATGGTTTCCTAGGTATTGATCTGATGTTGGTTTCGGCTTCGGGGTTAATATTTGGGGAATTATTCTCTTGCTAATTTATGGTTAGTGACCGATGAACTGGAATGAGGCGTATGTTTTGTTTGTGTAAAACTTGTTTATTATATACATGAGTTATTCAGAAAGACTGGGTTTATCCCATTCTGAATAACTAATACGACGATAAGTCGAAGATGAAGACGGTGGTCGAAGACCGGAGGTCTTCACATCATTTGGATAATTACTGATGATCCTGATTGGGCTGTACACCCAAGAGGAGGGAAATAGTTGGAGGTCGCCCAAACGTATTTGGAGATCAATGGATGTGTAAGGTATAAAGACCGTCCGGTTTCGTTCAGACCCAGAACGAACTTGTATGGACTATGTGTCTGACATCGGATTTCATTCTGTGTGATTGATATTGGTTGCATAGAGTGAACTTCCTGTGTGGCATGCTGAGATGCAAATGATCAAGGCTTCTGTTGAAAAGCAAAGTCTTGTGGTCGATGATCAAAGCACGGCCTTTGTGGCGTAGCTTTGTGTGATAGCCTGTAACTTCCCCGGTAAGGAAAGCCCGGATTACCTTGAGAAACGACAAACCAGAACACAGACAGAAGAACATTTCATTTTTTATTTCAACAATTCATCAGAATACAAGAATATACAGAGTATTAACAAATAAAATACATTCGATAAATATCAGAGATTAAAATAATTACATAGCAGCGGAAAATAATACAAAATACAACCGAAGGAGATATACGGATAAAAAGCTTTCCGAACATCATTCCAGCTGTAAACCAGGTTCTGTGGACATAGATCTGCAAAACCAAAACTACTAGCTGCCCGTGTCGTAAATAAGGGCACCCAGAGTTTAGGTTAAAACAATAAACTCCAGGTCAGTCATGTGACTGGTGTGAGAACTAAAACAGTTATTAATTCTTATTTTAAAGTTCGGTAAATCAAGGGACCACGCCGTATAACACGGAACGGGTTTTTAGCCTAAGAATACCAGTGCAAAAACAAACAGCGCAATGCTAAATAAAGAACAATGAAGCTGTTTATAAGACCCAGGTCCCATCACACAATGCAACGCAAGCCGGAGGATAGGGTTTTCCCTTATAACAGCCAAAGAATGCTTCATACATGAAATTTCATCTTTTATTATTACTATAAGTGGAGAAAACAACTTCAATAACAAGTATAAATCATAGACGCCATAGCTACCATATACTATGTCGCCATACTAGGCTCTACAAATAAAACCGAATGACACGTATTGGAAATTGGGTTCCATCATGAGTCGAGGCAAGGGGCAAGCTCCTCTCCGATTTGAGACACTCTAGCAAATGTCTCAGGACCACACTATGATCCTTGGATGCTTCAGGGCCGGTCCTCACCTAACTTTGGAGGATTAGTATTCCTGAACACACGTTTCCTGGTCGTAACAGACCTAATATCGAGGCGCCTCATTCCAACAACTACACGGGTGAAAAGTTTATAAATGTCAGCCAGTTTAAGCACTGACACCACCTATAGCTAGAAAGAAACGTCGTGCTTTCCCTGCAGTCCGTATCCCGTTTTTGACTCATACCAGGGTGTGAGGCTCGCGAATTCACGTTATACACAAAGCTGCGCCACACAGGCCGTGCTTTGATCATCAACCACAAGACTTTGCTTTTCAACAAAAGCCTTGATCATTTGCCACTTACGTGTGCTACACAGGCAATCCATTCCATGCGATTGATATCTATCGATATATAACCTCTCAGCTGGTACGTCTCAGAGAAGGGCGTTAAGCAAGAGAATAAATTCTCCGCCGCCAAGCAGATATATATTTAACAGAAATCAATCAACACATAATAAATTCCAATGTCAGACACACAATCCATTTACACGTCCATTCTAGGTCTGAACGAAACCGGAGGGACTTTCCTCCCATATCCATCGATCTCCAAGTACGTCTGGACGACCACCAACTATTTCCCTCCTCTTGGGTGTACAGCCTAATCAGGATCATCAGTAGTTATCCAAACGATGTGAAGACTTCCGGTCTTCGACCACCATCTTCATCTTCGACTTTTCGTCGAAACGGTTATCCAGAATGGGTATAAACCCGGCCTTTCTGAATAACCCACGTAATAATAAACACGTGTTACACAAACACAACACACGCCTCATTCCAATTCAGAATATTCCTAGGGAAAGGTTCCCATTAATTTTATCGAAGATAAATTCTTTAAAATTTATTCTTTAATGTTCCTTTGAATATTATTTCAACCTAGCCGGGATTAACACACCACACCGAAGTAATTATTTATTTTATTTCCCGATCCCAACCTATTTATCCCATGGAGCAAAACTGTTATTACCCCATAACTAACACCACGGTGTTATCGGTAAATTTAATTACCATTTCACGTTTAAATCTAATTAAAGATTTACTATTGCTCGGAGCAAAACTGGCGATACTCCCTTCTCGATCACTTTCTATCTAATTAATGATTCATTAAAACTCCACTTAGTTTTAATCTTTAATAGGGTTAAAGAACCGATGCCGTTTAAAACACGGTTCACGACAAACCCAAATTCAATTTGATATTAAATACAAGGCTCTGAATAGAAAATATATCAGCTTATATTCAATATCAAATTCTAATTATTTTTAAAACCACTTCAAACCCAATTTATTTATTTAAACATATTGGATTTTAATTCTAGTTCAAAACTAGTTCATTTCGATAAAAATATATTTTTATCCTTTCAAATAGGGAATTTTTCATCCCAGTTCTTTCCAATTCATATATTTTGATTTTACACAAATTATAAATATTTTTGATAATTTTATTAAGGCCTGTTGACACGACTCGGAATTTCGCTCGATCCGAATCAGTCGCTAAACCGATCAAGACCTTTCGAAACGCCTGATTATTTCGAGAACACGACAAAGTAGAACACAGATGGAAGAACATTTCATTATTTATTACAACAATGCATCAGAATACAAGAATATTAAGAGTATAGAAAAATAAATACATTCAATAAATATTAGAGATTACAATAAATTACATAGCAGCGGAAAATAATACAAATCACAACTGAAGGAGATATACGAATACAAAGCTTTCCGGATACCGTTCCAACTGTAAACCAGGATCCTGGGAAGATAAAACTGCAAAACCAAAACTACTAGCTGCCCATGTCAAAATAAGGGCACCCAGAGTTTAGGTTAAAACAATAAACTCCAGGTCAGTCATGTGACTAGTGTGAGAACTAAAACAGTTATCAATCTTTATTTTAAAGTTAGGTAAATCAAGGGACCACGCCGTATAACACAAAACGGGTTTCCTCCCAAGAATACCAGTGCATAAAACAACAACCCAATGCTAAATAAAGAAAAATGAAGCTATTATAAGACCCAGGTCCCATCACACAGTGCAACGCAAGCCGGAGGATAGGGTTTTTACCTTATAATAGCCAAAGAATGCTTGATACGTTTAAAACAAATCATTTGATACTATAATAAGTGTATAGTGTTAAAACAATTTCAATCATAAGTATCAATCATAGACGGCATGGGTACCATATATCATGTCGCCATACTAGGCTCTACAATCAAAACCGCAAAGTCACGTATTTGAAAATGGGATTTCCATCTATGAACCGAGGCCAGGGAGCGTCCTCTACCGATTCGAGACGCTCTAGCCCGTGTCTCAGGAACAGCCGCAACTGCCCCTTGGATCGTCAGGGCCGGTCCACCGATGTGGATTATTATGCCTGAACACTACGTTTCCCCGCCCTTTGGGGCGTCAAATGAGTCCACTGACTCTATCGGACCCGGATCGTCCGATCTAATCGAGAAGCCTCGCAACAGCAACAACCACACAGGTGAAAAGTATATAAATGTCAGGGCTGGTAGGTCACTGACACCACCCTAGCTAGAAGGAAACGCATGCTCTCCCTGATGTCCTCTCCCGTTTTTGGTTCACAACCGGGGTGTGAGGCTCGCGAATTCACGTTACAAAAAGCTATGCCACACAGGCGGTGCTTTGATCATCGACCACAAGACTTTGCTTTTCAACAGAAGCCTTGATCATTTTCATCTTAGCATGCCACATAGGCAATTCACGCTATGCAACCGATATCAATCACACAGAATGAAATCCGATATCAGACACAGTCCATACAAGTCCGTTCTGGGTCTGAACGAAACCGGAGGCACTTTCCTCGCATATCCATCGATCTCCAAGTACGTCTGGACCACCAACTGATTCCCTCATCGTGGGTGTACAGCCCAATCAAGATCATCAGTAATCACCCAAAAGATGTGAAGACTTCCGGTCTTCAACCACCGTCTTCATCTTCGACACCACGTCGAAACAGTTATTCAGAAGGGGATAAACGCGGTCTTCCTGAATAACTCACGTATATATTATAAAAGTGTTACACAAACACAACATACGCCTCATTTCAATTCAGAATATTCTTTTATTCAAATATTCACATTATTAAGGAAAGGTTCCCATTAATTTTATCAAAGATAAATTCTTTAAATTTATTCTTTAATCTTTTTTTTTTGAATATCCATTCAAACTAGTCGGGATTAGCGAACCACACCGAAGTAATCATTTATTTTATTCCCCAATCCTAACCTATTCATCCCATGAAGTAAAACTGGTCATACTTCGTATCTAACACCACAGTGTTATCGGTAAATTCAATTACCATTTCACGTTCAAATCTAATTAATGATTTAACTATCGCCTGGAGCAAAACTGGTGATACTCCATTCCCGATCATTTCAATCTAATTATAGATTCATTAAAACTCCACTTAGTTTTAATCTTCCCCAAAAAAGAAATATCAATGATTATTTAACTTGGGAAATCACCTCCTGTCTTTAACTAGGTTAAAGAACCAATGTCGTTTAAAACACGGTTCACTATAAACCCAAAATCACATTCCATTAATTATCGGGTTAAAGAACAAGTGTTATTTAAAACATGGTTCACTATAAACCCAAAATCACATTCCATTAATTATCAGGTTAAAGAACAAGTGTTATTTAAAACACCGTTCACGATAAACCCAAAAATCAATTCCAATTCAATTCCAATTAAATATTATTTAATTGGTACACTTCATTAAATCTAAACAAAAAGATTTAATCTTTTTCACAACTGGGTTGAAGAACAGCGTTAATGAAGACACCATTCACGACAAACCCAAATCACATTTGATATTAAATACAAGGCTCTGAATAGAAAATTTATCGGCTTATATTCAATATCAAATTCCACGACCAACAAATATCGTATTGGAAATAACGATATAAATATCTTTCAAATTCCCATAACAATATCTGTAGTATCACGAAATCCAACACCGAAATATTCCGAAGACAATTTCGATACAAATCCATTCCAACTCAATTATTGGAAATTCGGGTTACTTTTAAAACCATTTCAAATCCCATTTATCTATTTGAAAATAAATAAATTATTATTCTAATTCAAAACTAGTTCATTTCGATAAAAATCTATTTTTATCTTTTCAAATATGGAGCTTTTCAACCCAAAATATTCACAAATCATTTATTATGATTTTACACAAATTATTACTATTTTTAATAATTTTATCAAGGCCCGTACAGTCGATTTCCATCAACGGCCATCGAACTGCACTTACAACGACCTTTTCCAAATTTGATTTGGACATAATTCCAAATCCAACCGTTAGATTTCAAATCTCTAATAGTCATTAGAAAGCTCTTTTCGATACGAACCCAACGTTTCCGGTTTTAGGAGAATCCAACGATCGGATCTCCCGCAACGTCAATTCGAAGTCAATGGTCGAAATTCACGAACTGCCGCAGCGCGGCGCGTTCTATTCAAGCCATTATATTATATATATTATATATATTTCGTCGATTTCAATTCAAAAGGATTTTAACTTCCATCTCAAATTCAAATCAAAATTGAATTCTCTAATATAAATTCGTTTTAAATTCATTTCTAATCGATTTCAATTCTATTTCAATTTAATTCGAATTTCAATTCACTTCAATCTATTTCGAATTTCAATTCACTTCAATCTAATTTGAATTTCAATTTACTTCAATCTAATTCGAATTTAAATTCATTTCAAAATATCAGATTTTGAAATCACTTTTTTTTTATTTTCATTTCAAAAACAAATATAATCGATATAAATATCGTTCACGTCAAAATGGCGTCAATCTAATCAACACGGCTTTTATTCAACACATGAATATACACTTCTATTCTTTATTTTCCAAATTAGAATAAGGCCCAATAAATTACCATATAATGTGAATTATATGGATTTTCTACAACACATGTATATAATAGCAACAATAAATAATCAACCATCATCCAAAGTGCATTCTACACTATATAAGCATTAAATATAAATATTCGACGCTTATACAGCCTATCGATCAATCGATTGACATACAAGTAAACAATCAGGAATAGTGTACGTCAAATCTCATCCCAATACCCGTGTGGGGTTTCAATCAATCAACCACAATTTTCATTTGTGTAGTTGGGTGATGTGTAAAATTTATCGTCCCAATCAATATCAGTCAAATGTGTAAATATAAACAAATCATCCGATTTGTTTATAAATATTCATTTCATTTTATATTCACGTTAAAAATTCTATTTTTAACTATAAAATATTTTCTATAAAAATATTTTATTTCATTTCACATCACGTCACACAATCAATTTTCACAACAACATGCAATCAATCAAACAAACAAGCATACAAGCCGTCCATGGTCTGTGGACGACGGGTGTCGGGTGCTACTAAACACCGTCTGCATCCTATTATATATCACATAACTAGAAAACAAAATTAAAAGGTGAGAAGTTCTCACGGAGGGTTCCACTCCGCCGTGCTTTTGAACTGCTGAACATCTGGATTCCTTTGAAATTCCAATTCAGTTCTTGTCCCGCTATTTACAATAAAAATTATATTTTAATTGCTTCATTCAATAAATAAAAATCATAATTTTATTTCAACTTCATATATTTTTACAACGGTTATTTCAATATAAAAATTATATTTTTATATTACTTTTAATATAAAGATCAGATTTTTACTTTACTATATCTAATAAAAATCAAATTTTTATTTCACTACATATATAAAGATAAAATCTTTTTTCACTACACTATAAAAATCCATTCTTTGCGATGTTAAAAATCAAACATTTGCGATGTTAAAAATCATATCTTTTTCTCCTTTAAAAATTTAAACCTTTTTGCTTTTAAAAATTAAACCTTTCTTGTGAATAAATATCTTTACTTTTATAGTTAAACATCTCATGATTTTATAACCTAAAAATCGAAGTAAAAAGGGGACAAAACTCACTGTTTTGGGTTGTCGGAGGCTCCATGGCCAGAGGGGGAGTAGCGCCAGCGCCTCGAGGTGGCAGGAGAGGCGAGGCAGTCCTCCAGGTGGCGATGGCGGCGCCTCAGGCTCGCGGTGGGGTTTCAAATCAATTTGGGGGGGTTTGTGGGTCCATCGGTTTAAAGGGAGAGGGAGGGAAGTCTTCGGCGAGGTGGGTGACGGGGGGAACCTGGAGGTGGCGTCTGGAGCTCGGCGGCGGTGGGAGGGCGTCGATCTGGTGGCGATGGATATGGGTTTAAGGGCGGTGAGGGGATTTGGGCGTGGGATCTTTGAGGAAGACGAGGGTGAGCGCGAGAGGAGGGGAGGAGATAGGGGGAGGTGGGCGGCGAACGGAGGAGGCGGGTGGAGGATGAATGACGGTGGAGGGGCGACATCGAGGAGCGGTTTTTTTTCTGAAACGAACGTGGACTTTGGAAAGAGGAATGGAGGGGGTTATGTATAATTATATATTTATATTATTTTTAAATTCAAAAAGTTTACTTTTTAACTCGAACCCCAATCGAGGCCCAACGACTGTAGTCCCTAGCTAATTACCCCCATTCCGAACATAATGAGATATGTATCATAAGCTGATTCGATCGTTTCGATCAGTTTTCGTCAAAATCAACATATAACTCTATATATTGAATTTGAACGCGCATTTCAATTTACCAAGGTCACACACTAACTCGGAAAATTCCAGAAAAATATTTTCTAGCTTCGTGTTGACGATACGGTCCTCATAACTAGTTTCGTCAAATTCTGAGACCGTTTGAAAAATGGCCATTTTCCAGTCGATTAAAATCAACTAAAACTGGTCAAACGCGTTTTCCTTTGCCACGCTCACATACTGATTCGAAAAATTATGAAATTGGGAATCTAGCAATAACTTGACATCACAGATCCAATAAAAGCAGTTTCGTCGAAATCCTAGATCGTTTGCAAAATTGCTATTTTTAAGGGCCAGAATTCCATAGCGACTATTCTGAAAATTCATTTGGGCTTAACTTTTGATTCCCGTTATGAAATTTTGATTTTCCGGATTCGTTGGAAAGATATTCTCAATTAGATTCAAATATTTTTGGTTTCGCTAAAATCCAGTTTATTTTGCATCCTGCACATTCATTTGAAGTTTGAAATCGAATTATCGAACTACCGCGCCATTTTCAATTACTTTTATAATTTAAAATAAATATTTATATTCTAACGACGATCTATATAAATATAATCGTTCGAATTCTATTCAAAATAAATTTTTCGTCGTTATTATTTAAAATCATTCATTTTAAATATTCAAACTTCGTTAAAATGGCCAAAATAAAAATTTTAAACTGGCTCAGATTTCCGGGTTATTACAATCTCCCCCACTTAAAACTTTTCGTCCCCGAAAAGGAACAAAGTCGAAAGTGGTTTGATTAACCAACTCTACTTTCATTATTTTGACTACGACTTAAGTTCTTCAACTTTTCAGTTTATAAGAACTTTTCATATTTTCAAAAATTAGGCTAACACCCCAAATTTTCGAAAAATTTCGCCATAACCTCCCCTGCACCGGGGACTTCGGGATATTTCATATAGCCTCCCATGGCCTTCTTCAATCCAAAAGAAAAAGAAAAAGCTAAGCGGCTAGCCAATCGGCTCACAAAATCACCCAAAACTCAAGATATACAATAAACATGTACCTATTTGTCGGGCAAACAATTTTATTCCTCTTCTCTAGCCTCCTTGCTATGACCTGTTCAATGGATATACATGTACATGCATGCATTCCCAAATAATTTCAATACAGTTCAATATTTGGTCAATTGGGTTAAAGGTTCAATATTCACTTAATTAAAAAAGTAATCAAACAACACAACCATCAATCGATTAGTGAATTATCATTTCAAATTCATAATTTTAATATATAGACAAAAATCACGTTTTGGTGCCAATTCACAACAATATTGTATCCTATCTAGTTTTGGTTCTCACACCAGTCTAATGGAAATATATAGAAATCTCACTTCCATTATTCGAAAATAAATACTGGCGACGGTGCCCCATCACCAGAATTATCCCCGGGAAACTAGAGTGATTCTATATCTATCCAATATATTAAAACTTCGAATACACGTTTGCAGGACGTATATGCAAAATCTTTATATATCAGATTGTCCAAATCAATTTAAAATAAATAACCAAGTACGTATAATATGATTTAAATTTCAAAACAACATTGGTTTTCACTTTAAAAATATACTCTTTACACTCGTTCTAGAATATTACTGATCCTATCTCTAACGAGTCATTCTCATTGGATATTGCTAACCCAATATCTGATGAATTCTTTCATAAGGTTCTAATGTGTAACACCCCACCTCCGTTAAGGTCACTCACAAAGGGAATGCCTTAACTTTGGTGGAGCATTTTAGTAAACGGAACAGAAACTTACAAGACAGATAAAACAGTACTTGAAAATTTTTAACTTTATTACAGCGGAAACAGAAATTAATATGGTTACATCCTTTCAAATTTCAGAATTCAAGTACAAAATATCAGTCTTGTACAAAAGCCAAAAAATGCATGGTTTAAAATCATAATCCCCATGGAACGGAAGCTATACAGAGCCAAGCCATACTTTAAGCACTTCAAGCAAAGAGAAATCCGGATCAAGCTAAAGTATTCCCTCCTTGGATAACCTGGGAGGGAAACGGAAGAAAGGAGGCGAAACAACAAGGGTCTGACAAAAAGTCTGGCAAGTCCAGTGACTTTCAGCATATGAACAGATAATAATAATATGATATGAACATAAAACTGGATGTGAGATAACTGTAACAGGTGTAGCAGATATAACAGAAAAACAAAATGATATAAACTATTGTTTTACACTTCTCTGCACTAATACTAGTATAGCAGAATTAGGTGTCACCCTAATGTCTAAATTGAAGCAGGAACGGGTACAGAATACTTTAACAGAAACAGAATGCTAATAATGGGCCTTTACTACCCGATCAGAAACAGACAGAAGCAGAAACAGATTTATCCCTAAGGAAAAAGAATGTAGAATTAGGTGTACACTAGTAATGGGCCTTTACCACCCGAACAGACGGTACCACACAGAAACAGACAGGTGTTACCACCCAACAGAAACAGACGGTACCAACAGAAACAGACAGAACTAAGCGTACCCTAAAACCCTACCCCAAGCGATCGGCTCCCTAATACATAAATATCCTGTGTCGGCCCCACAGTAGGGTGTATCACTCCCTAAAGTGACAACCAATTGGCACAGACCTATTTACAGATGTCACGGCGTCTTACATCCTCAGAGGCAGACCGGGATCCATGCACGCACATGACCCGGTTGGAACGCACCATCAACACCCCTCGCCATTATCAGAATGAACCACTTATAATTAGTTCAGTAAGCGTGCCCGGACCCTACCTACTGTTGGGTCAAAGTTTTGATACCAGAAAGGGTTACTGACTAATATGGGTCCCAAACAACAGATGACACAAGTAATTCCCCTCCTAACCTTGTGTCCCCAGACTAACAGATCTCAGATTAACTTGTTTACAAGTTCAGACATACAGAATTCAGATTTACTAGTTCATAGATTAAGTTAACAAGTTTTCAGACTAACAGATCAGATGTACAGATTTTTCAGATTTGTCTAACTTTGTATTGGGCCTACAGATTCATGGACGGGTTTACTACACCTATTAATCCAGTTGGTTTAACCCTATTTTCCCCCAATACGTTTTAGACGTCATTCTTATCTTAGATTTGCATTAATTAATTATTAATGCCCAGACCTCTCACATTAGGTCGCTAGCTTGTGGCCGCTGGATGGGCTGGGCGGTTCCGGGCAGACTTCTGCCACAAGCCAGACCTAACCTCGTGTCTTAAGCAGGTTATGACAAACTTCTCACATTAGAACCTATTGTTTGCGGCCACTGGATGTGCCGTGCGGTTCCGGGAAGAATTACGCCGCAAACTCATTCTAACCTCGAGTTAGTCACGTTTATCTTTGCGGCCAATTAATTAATAATTTACCGTTTATGCGCACGCCCAATATATATGCCAATTCAGATTATATCAATAACAGGATGATTATATCAACACAGCAGATAACAGATTTTAGCAGATAACAAATTTTATATGACTTAACGGATTTAACATATTTAGCAACTTAGCAGATTTTGGCATATAACAGGTTAGGCATTTCAACCGACAAATTTAACAGATTAGGCATTTCAATCTAATTACCAGTCTAGGCAATATAACAAAACTAGCAGTTTAGGCAACTTGGCAAATTAGCAGATTTAGCAAATTTAATATTTCTAAAGGTTCTATTTACATGCCTTGCCTAATCATAAATTGGCCTAAATTCATATGCCTACATAATTGTCATGATTCACAACATATACTCCATGTTTGCATAAGCGCAGAATATGGACATAATTTGCCATATAACATATGTTCCAATTTTTGTTAAACTAGCATTTTACAGTAGATTCACATATAAATTATACCAAATATAACCATTAATTTCAATGCATGCCATATATCCAAAAATCTCTATTTAGGTGTAATCACAATAATAGATATCCTAATTAATGTAAATCTTTACACCTAAGTTTCCATATCTTCTTCTTTTTAAGTCATGAATCATTATGCAAACTATACCCAACAATCTAAATCTTTAAATCATATCTTCTAAAAATCAGATCTTGACTTTTATATGCATTTTGTCCAAAGTCTCAAATCATATGTAATCTTACAGTGGTTCCTCTTCTTCTTTTATCACGGAATATGCATAGGTCTAAAACTAGTTTATAACATATGCTTATTTTTCTAATTAATTACAGATCTAAATAACATATGTTCATTTCTCTAATTAGTTACAGATCTAGATTACAACGTACACTATGCATACAACATATATAAATTATATGTTTACAATCAAATTCATGCATCCAATCCCAAGTCATATGTCAATATATTTTATGCCTCAGATCTAAAGTAATATGTTCAATTCAGTCTCGTCAAATTTCGCATCATTCGTTATTTATCCCAAAATTTGCGTTCATACGTTAATCTCTTATGAGATTAGGCACAGGCTCGTGGTAGCCTGGCTATAGAAACAGAAAGGAAGCGGAAAGGGATACAGAACAGTCACAGAAAAACAGATCTGACAGATATACAATCTCAGATTCAGATTTAAAAGCATATCAGAATTATAATTAATGTTTATAGCAGAAAATAACTGTACTTGCCTTGATTGGATTAAAGAAAGAACTTTAGTTGTTACAGAATTGTTGCAGAAGCTTTTATCTCAAATTTGAATTTAGGATGATGTTGATTGACTTCTAGTTTTGATTCTAGCAGAGTAGCGACGCCATTTTTATTTTTAATTAGAAGAAGAGAGCAATGGAGGCTAGAGAATTGTGTAAGAGACTTAGGTTTAGGTTAGGGATGTATTTATAGGAGGATAGGGTGATTTAGAGCCTTCAGATCAGTCCAGAAGTCATCAGAATCGCACAGCTCGAATACACATCATCCTGCCACTCAAAAGAAGACATGTCACCTCAGAACACTCCAGAGTTCGGTGCTGGATTTGTATGGGCGCACTTGGCAGGTGCTCCAGTGTATTTTTGTACTGGCGCACTTCACAAGTGCGCCAGTGTATTCTGGCCTGTTTCCGGTTTTTCTGCCTAACTTCGTTCGTCCATATCTTCTTCATACGAACTCTGATTTACGCAAATTCGGACTCTATTTCGCGTATTTTTCCGAGACGAACACAATGGCGCAACCCGTTTCCCTTATTTCTTCACCTAAAAATTAATTATACCTTGATTTTTAACTCTTATGTTTACAGAAAATACGGGGTGTTACATTCTCCCCTCCTTAGAGGATTTCGTCCCCGAAATCTTCAAGTTAAGAAGAATGTGTCCTACTATCCAATCACCCATCTACTCAACCATCATCCACAAGCATCCATTGTCCTTAGAAAACTTCTAATGTTGTATGAACATATGCAAAAGTGTGTGTATATGATCCTTATCTAATGCAAAGATCAGGCGGTCTACTAATTCAGTTGACCTCCTTAATGCGAATTATGTCAGTGCCATGAGTCCAACATGTATGCAATAGAATTCTAATGATATATATTATTTCTATATGAGTGCACAATCATTCACTCAAATGCAACATCCATGTGCTGAATCAATCATTTTGCATCCACAAGAATTGAAAAATGCTCACCCATCCATATGCAGTATGAGAGTGTTTTCGAGCCGATCTAGTGCCTAGTGTGTGTATATGCATCCACGGGCAACAACTAGCAACCACTTGCATCCACTTGCAACCATCAAACATAACATGTCTCAAACACATGTTTACAACCATTAGTTTCTACCTAAAGTTCGAAGATTCGATCGATAGGATACAGTCGAATGATGGAAGCGAGTACAGATAGAACGAAAATTTGGTTCCCATTAGACATGGGTCCTAAGTATCGGCCCCAAAGACCGAAACCAACATCAAATTGACATCCAGAGGATTACCTTCTTTAGACAATGTCAAAACTGGAAATCCTATCAAAAGTATTTAGATATTTACAGACTACTGGTACAGATCAGGTTCCCTAATGATTCTAAGGAAGCTAAGCATGATAAAATCATACCCCACGAAAACTCAGAATGTATGCGTCATACTTGATGCCTAACACAGATATCCCTCAAACCCCAATCTCAAACAGATGATCCATAACCCTTATGGGTCTGGGTCTACAGCGGAATTCAGAAATAATACTAGTATTATAGTGTAGAGTATCGATTACAAAATCAAAATACCAGAATCAGAAAAAGTCTTAACTCCATAATCAGATAAAGAAATTAAACCTACTATAGAAATTTTTTCTATTTCTATCCTAGCCACTAGCCTCAAGAGTGTTCGCCTGCCCTCCTTGTCCTCGTCTATTCGGGCAGTCCCTAGTGAAGTGTCCCATCTCCCCACAGTTGAAGCAAGCGCCCTTCCTTTTTCTGCAATCCTTGTTCAGATGAGTCGAGCTCCCACAAGTAAAGCACTTTTTCCCCTTCTTATCTTCAGACTTCTCATCCTTCTTTTGTGTTTCCTTTTAGGGCCCCGCTTTCTTATTCTGTGGTTCTTCCTTCTTTGTCTCTTTCGGGCCCTTGTCTTCCTCGTGCAGTAGTGCCATATCCACCAATTTCTCGTAAGTTTCTCCCATGGGTACATGGGTCATGGCTAGGCTGTGCAGTGGCTCATTCAATCCTTTAACAAAGAGGAGAGCCTTTTTATGCTGAGTGTTGACTAAATCCAATCCGAATCTTGCTAGTTGGTTGAACTGGTTGACGTATTCCTTGACCGTCATACTTCCTTGCTTAAGAGATAAGAACTTTTCCAATTGTAAACTTCGTTCAGCTTGCGAGAGGAATTTTGTCTCAAACCTTGTTCTGAAATCCATCCATGTCTCAACCGGCCTCTTGGCGTTAGTGACTTCCCACCAGTAGGAAGCTTCGTCTTTGAGCAGCCATACTGCCAACTGTACCTTCTGCCTATCGTCCACCTCGAAGATAACGAATAGATCCTCGGTTTCTTTGAGCCAATTCCTTGCTTCTACGAATGATTCAGTTCCTTTGAAATCCTTCCCACCCATGGCCCTAAAATCTCTACAGATCTTTGAGAAAGCAATTGCACGAGGAGGGGGTGGAGGAGGGGGATCATTTGTTGGACCTGCAGCGGCGGTCCTAGCCTCAAGATATTGACGAAACCAACCGGGTACATGAACACCCTCTGGTATCTCAGATGCTTCAGACATGCTGGAACGAAAAAGGAAAGGTTCAATACAAAAAGGATTGAAACAAAGATATATGGCTCTTGGGGATCATGTTTTTCAAAATAAGCTTTATTTTTGAAAATACTTCCTTCCAAAACCTTTTTGAAAATAGTTTTCAAAAACTTTACCCAATCTGGTAACCTTCAGCTCTGATACCAAGTGTAACACCCCACCTCCGTTAAGGTCACTCACAAAGGGAATGCCTTAACTTTGGTGGAGCATTTTAGTAAACAGAACAGAAACTTACAAGACAGATAAAATAGTACTTGAAATTTTTTAACTTTATTACAGTGGAAACAGAAATTAATATGGTTACATCCTTTCAAATTTCAGAATTCAAGTACAAAATATCAGTCTTGTACAAAAGCCTTCAAAATGCATGGTTTAAAATCATAATCCCCATGGAACGGAAGCTATACAGAGCCAAGCCATACTTTAAGCACTTCAAGCAAAGAGAAATCCGGATCAAGCTAAAGTATTCCCTCCTTGGATAACCTGGGGGGGAAACGGAAGAAAGGAGGCGAAACAACAAGGGTCAGACCAAAAGTCTGGCAAGTCCAGTGACTTTCAGCATATGAACAGATAATAGTAATATGATATGTACATAAAACTGGATGTGAGATAACTGTAACAGGTGTAGCAGATATAACAGAAAAACAAAATGATATAAACTATTGTTTTACACTTCTCTGCACTAATACTAGTATAGCAGAATTAGGTGTCACCCTAATGTCTAAATTGAAGCAGGAACGGGTACAGAATACTTTAACAGAAACAGAATGCTAATAATGGGCCTTTACTACCCGATCAGAAACAGACAGAAGCAGAAACAGATTTATCCCTAAGGAAAAAGAATGTAGAATTAGGTGTACACTAGTAATGGGCCTTTACCACCCGAACAGACGGTACCACACAGAAACAGACAGGTGTTACCACCCAACAGAAACAGACGGTACCAACAGAAACAGACAGAACTAAGCGTACCCTAAAACCCTACCCCAAGCGATCGGATCCCTAATACATAAATATCCTGTGTCGGCCCCACAGTAGGGTGTATCACTCCCTAAAGTGACAACCAATTGGCACAGACCTATTTACAGATGTCACGGCGTCTTACATCCTCAGAGGCAGACCGGGATCCATGCACGCACATGACCCGGTTGGAACGCACCATCAACACCCCTCGCCATTATCAGAATGAACCACTTATAATTAGTTCAGTAAGCGTGCCCGGACCCTACCTACTGTTGGGTCAAAGTTTTTATACCAGAAAGGGTTACTGACTAATATGGGTCCCAAACAACGGATGACACAAGTAATTCCCCTCCTAACCTTGTGTCCCCAGACTAACAGATCTCAGATTAACTCGTTTACAAGTTCAGACATACAGAATTCAGATTTACTAGTTCACAGATTAAGTTAACAAGTTTTCAGACTAACAGATCAGATGTACAGATTTTTCAGATTTGTCTAACTTTGTATTGGGCCTACAGATTCATGGACGGGTTTACTACACCTATTAATCCAGTTGGTTTAACCCTATTTTCCCCCAATACGTTTTAGACGTCATTCTTATCTTAGATTTGCATTAATTAATTATTAATGCCTAGACCTCTCACATTAGGTCGCTAGCTTGTGGCCGCTGGATGGGCCGGGCGGTTCCGGGCAGACTTCTGCCACAAGCCAGACCTAACCTCGTGTCTTAAGCAGGTTATGACAAACTTCTCACATTAGAACCTATTGTTTGCGGCCACTGGATGTGCCGGGCGGTTCCGGGCAGAATTACGCTGCAAACTCATTCTAACCTCGAGTTAGTCACGTTTATCTTTGCGGCCAATTAATTAATAATTTACCGTTTATGCGCACGCCCAATATATATGCTAATTCAGATTATATCAATAACAGGATGATTATATCAACACAGCAGATAATAGATTTTAGCAGATAATAAATTTTATATGACTTAACGGATTTAACAGATTTAGCAACTTAGCAGATTTTGGCATATAACAGGTTAGGCATTTCAACCGACAAATTTAACAGATTAGGCATTTCAATCTAATTAGCAGTCTAGGCAATATAACAAAACTAGCAGTTTAGGAAACTTGGCAAATTAGCAGATTTAGCAAATTTAATATTTCTAAAGGTTCTATTTACATTCCTTGCCTAATCATAAATTGGCCTAAATTCATATGCCTACATAATTGTCATGATTCACAACATATACTCCATGTTTGCATAAGCGCAGAATATGGACATAATTTTCCATATAACATATGTTCCAATTTTTGTTAAACTAGCATTTTACAGCAGATTCACATATAAATTATACCAAATACCATTAATTTCAATGCATGCCTTATATCCAAAAATTCCTATTTAGGTTGTAAGGACCCGTAACTTCACCGTGAAGGAAAACACGAATACTTTGAGAACAACACACATCGGAACACAGACGGAAGAACATTTCATTGTTATTACAACAATTCCATCAGATACAAGAATATACAGAGTATAAATGAATAAATTACATTCGGTAAATATCAGTGATTACAATAAATTACATAGCAGCGGAAAATAATACAAAATCACAACTAGAAGTGATACACGGATACAGAGCTTTCCGAGCATCGTTCCAGCTGTAAATCAGGACCCTGCGAATATAAATCTGCAAAACCAAAACTACTAGCTGCCCGTGCGGAAAATAGGGGCAACCAGAGTTTAGGTTAAAACAATAAACTCCAGGTCAGTCATGTGACTGGTGTGAGAACTAAAACAGTTATAATTCTTTATTTTAGAGTTCGGTAAATCAAGGGACCACGCCGTATAACACGGAACGGGTTTCCTCCCAAGAATACCAGTGCATAAAATAAACAGCGCAATGCTAAATAAAGAAAAATGAAGCTGTTATAAGACCCAGGTCCCATCACACAATGCAACGTAAGCCGGAGGATAGGGTTTTTACCTTATAACAGCCAAAGCATGCTTGATACGTTTAAAACACATTATTTGATACTATAATAAGTGTATAGTGTCAAAACATTTCAATCATAAATATAAATCATAGACGGCATGAGTGCCCCATCCCACTATGTCGCCATACTAGGCTCTACAAATAAAGCCGAAATACACGTATTGGAAATTGGATTCCGTCATGAGCCGAGGGAAGGGGCAAGCTCCTCTCCGCGTTCGAGACACTCTAGCAAATGCCTCAGGACCCCACTATGATCCTTTGGAAACTCCAAGGCCGGTCCTCTCTTACTTTTGAGGATTAGTTATTCCTGAACACACGTTTCCCTGTCCTTACAGACCTATATCCGAGGCGCCTCATATCCAACAACCACACAGGTGAAAAGTATATAAATGTCAGGGCTGGTAGGTCACTGACACCACCCTAGCTAGAAAGAAACGTCGTGCACTCCTTGGGTCCGTATCCCGTTTTTGACTCATACCGAGGTGTGAGGCTCGCGAATTCACGTTATACACAAAGCTATGTGTAACACCCCACCTCCGCCAGGGTCACTCGCAAAGGAATGCACTAGCTTTGGAGGGGCATTATTGGTAAACATGCATAATGATATAGCAAGGCAGGACATGACATATATATATATGTAAATAAACAGAGTAAGTAAATAAAACAGCGGAAGATTTTAAACCATTTCAAAAACAAGTTTGGTACATCAAAATGTCAATTTCCCAAATAAACAAGTCTAGTACATGAAATAACATCATCTGAAACTGAAAAAGAAAACATAATAGTAGCTATCCCCAAAGTGGAAGAAACCATAGCGAGCCCAAGTCCAAAGCATACATGGGCTATCCAAGAAAGCAGCCAAGATCCAAGCTAGGCTCCTGTATTCCCTCCCTGAGAACCTGGGGGGGGGAAACGGAAGAAAAGAGGCGAAACAAAACGGGTCAGTCAAAAAGACTGAGTAAGCCCTGCTACGATCAGTCTATAAACTAATAAAGTTAACATCATGATGGGAACTGAGATGATCATAGATAACAACATACTGGCATGATAAATTTACCACAAGATAGATAGAGGTGTCATCGCATAAACAAAGTTAAGTTTTTGCACCACGGTGTACTAGCAAACCAACATAACAGGTATTGATCCCTTGGCCCAAGCTTTGGCCCAACAACATGAGGTGACCTTAATACAAGGTCCAGCCCAACGGTCTAGTCGATCGGCTCCCTATAAACCTAACACGTCAAGTGTTGGTGTCCATATGGCCCACGTATGGTTGTAGTTAGACTGTGCTGGGTCCCCCCTTTGGATGTATCAAGCCCTCGGATGTCAACCCCAGACACTTAAGCAATAATGCACAGCTCTAATCTACTGGTACCCGTGCCTCGAGTTTGTCCAACATCGGACTACGTGCACGTCCGTAGCCCGCCGGACCCGCACTGCTGTACCACTCGGCCATCGCCCTTTTGGTCGCTTACATCCTCCAGTAATCGTGCCCCGCCCTAGCCTAGCTTCTAGGGTTGTGAATGATACCAAACTGAGATTACTGTTAGAACAGACCACGTTGCCAGGGTTTCCCCAAGAGGGTTAAGTGCGACTTAACCCCTCACTAATCATGGATTAAATTAGTTAAGTGTAATCAACGGTTCACCACTTAACCCCATCCAATCCCTTGTATTCCCAAATTGATTAAATTGGTTAAGTGTAACTTAACCCCATTCTCATCCCTTGAATCCCCAAATTGGTTAAGTATTAGTGGACCCTGACTTAACCCTAATCCTGAGGCATTAATTAATTTAATGCATCTTAACCTCTCACATTAGACCTTGTTGTGGTTACTAGTTAGGCCGGGCGGGTCCGGGTAGCTTTACACCACAACTTGGTCTAACCTCGGGTCTTGGCACTCCATGACCAACTTCTCACATTGGGTCTTATTGTTTGTAGCCACTAGTTAAGCCGGTCGGTTCCGGGTAGAATTACGCTACAAACTCAACCCAACCTCGAGTTGGCCACACTTATGTTTTTCTAAGTGTCATGTCCACTTCATTTCAAAACATAATTGCAAGTCAAACAATTACTTGGGTAGACCTAACTTAATAGGTAAATTCCCAAGGGGTAGACCTAACTTAATAGGTAAATTCCCAATCTTATATTTTCATGTATTTTAAGTTTACCCAAAACCCCCAACGTCATTCTATCGCTTACATATTCGTAGTAACGTATAAAGGATAGGAAGAGGGAACTTGGCACAACATACATGATAAACTTGCACAACAATCATGCATAACATGTTAGACTTGCACAACTTAGCATAGTGAACTTGCATATTACCATAAACATGCATAACATGTTAAACTTGCATAACTTAGCATAGTGAACTTGCATATTTCCTTAATCATGCATAACTTGTCAAACATGCACAACTTGCCATTTTAAACTTGCATAAACATGCACAACTTGTCAAAACATGCACAACTTGTCGAAACATGCACAACTTGTCAAAACATGCACAACTTGTCAAAACATGCACAACTTGTCAAAACATGTACAACTTGTCATTTTAGACTTGCATAAACATGCACAACTTGTCAAAACATTCTCAACTTGTCAAAACATGCACAACTTGTCAAAACATGCACAACTTGTCATTTTAAACTTGCATAAACATGCATAACTCAATAAACACACAAATCATGGCTTGGCAAACTTGCATAAACATGCATAACCCATTAAACATGTAGAACATGGCATAGTAAACTCGCATATGCATGCATAACTTATGAAACATGTAAAACATGGTATAGTGAACTCGCATATGCATGCATAATCAACTAAACTCACATAAATCTCAACTTTCACCACATATTAACTTTAGAGTTTGTAAAGTGAAGGTAAGAGGGCTTACAATGCTTATGCGGACTCAAATGAGTATAACAAATGCAAGGAACCCCTTATGCAACTAATTAAAACCCCCAAATGCAAGCAAACTTGATCAAGACTCCTCCTCGATGATGCCAATTGAAAAACAAGCCTTTTATGCAAGCTAAGGAGGATCATACAAGCCTAAATATACTTGTATGCATGGAAAATTACTTGGAAATCAATTTAGGAATTGTATGAAGAGGGTGGAGGCCATGAGAGTTTGGATTTTGGCATAGTTTAGTTACTAGAATGATTAATGAGGCTTTAGGGTAGGATTAGGGGTATATTTATAGAAGATTAGAGTGTTTTTAGCCCTAGGATTAACCCTAGGATAGTTTTGGCCCATCAGATCTCGGAACTCTCTAGAACCAGACCACACAACCAAGCCCAAACCAAGCCCAAACCAAAGAGGTGCGCCAGGCTAATCTGCCTGGCTACCCCCTGTCGACAGGGCAGTCGACTCCCTGGGGACCCTGTCGACAGGCCTGTCGACATGGGGCCCCTGGCGGGAGTTTTCCCGCCTTGGCCCAGCTGGCCCAATTCTTCAAATTTGAATCTGATTTTTTACTTAGTAATTTTCTGCAAACTTCAATGGGCCTTAACTGGGTCATACGGACTCCGATTTTCGAAAACTCGGACTCTATTTCGCGTATTTTTCCGAGACGAACGCAATGGCATAGCCCGTTTCCCTTGATTCCCATTTTATAATTTAATTCTGCCTCAATTTATGTTATAACAGATTATTGAAAATACGGGTTGTTACATTCTCCCCTCCTTAAAGGATTTCGTCCCCGAAATCTTCAAGTTAGGAAGAACGTATCCTACCATCCAATCATCCATCTACTCAAAGCATCATCCACGAGCAATCATTGTCCTTAAAAGATTCTAAATGTGGTATGAACATATGCAAAAGTGTGTGTATATGTACTTATCTAATGCAAAGATCAGGCGGTTACTGATACAGTAAACCTCCTTAATGCATATGTATGTCAGTGAAAATCAGGCGGTTACTGATACAGTAAACCTCCTTAATGCATATGTATGTCAGTGAAATGAATCCATATGTATGCAAATTCCTAAATTCATAGTATCTATATGAGTGCACATAACATTCATCCATATGCAACATCCATGTGATAACACACAATTTCCATCCATGAATAAGCATAAACACTCATGCATATGCAATATGAGGAGTGTGTGAGCCGATCTAGTGCCTAATCGTGTATAATGCATCCACGAGCAACCACTTGCAAACACTTGCAGCCACTTGCAACCATCAAGCATAACATGTTTCAAACACATGTTTCATCCAAAGGGTTTCTACCTAAGGTCCTCATGACAAGATCGACACGATAAACTAGATAAACTAGATAAACTCCTTTTTGGATTACAAGAAATCCATTCAAGCTTTGACATATAGTACTAACCGATGAGTCTTAACCCCCTTATGGAGTTCACAACAGAAATAAGATCGAGAATGGGACCGAGAGGGTATATATATACAAAAGATAATTTGGCAAGCAAGCTCCACAGAAAAACAAGGATCAAGGATGCACTCTTAAAAAGAGATATGATGCGCGTATCTAGTCTTCACTCTTCTTAGTCACGTTTCCTTGAGCTTAACTCCATTGTGCTTTGACTATCTTTCACTTCATGATTCCTTGGCTTCCTAACTCCTATTTCCCAAATTCGGGTTGGAACTCATTTCATTGTCGCCTCTTGTCGTTCTCTTCCACTTATTCTTCTTTCTGTATGCTTGGCTTAAACATACTATAACCTCATGATTTCATGCAAGCTCTCCAAAATTCACTAGTGAATCTTGGATCTCGTCTACTTACTATAAAGTATTCCATGCGGCAGGACTTTTCTTGAAAATACCAATCCATGTTGCCAATTGCCCTTATAAACGTGATTTTCTATAACTCATGCTTAATCGAAATGAACCATCCGCCTATGAATGATAGGCCATACCTAGATTCAGTTGCCTACCCATGGCTTCCTGTAGGCTATTTCAAAACTGGTCAACTTCTTGAGGGTAAACCGTTGCTAACCATGACACAGTCCTCTTGCTCCTCACCGGACTGAGATGAGCACTCTTCGTGAGTCTACCTATTATGACCCACCTACCCGTATTCCCTTTTCTTTGATCTAGGTAGTCTATCCACATAATCTATCGAGATGTTTTCACACTTCCCTTGCGGAACTTCTAATGGAGGTAATGGCCCACTGGGCTTCTATGACTTGGCCTCACCCTGGTGGCACAACATGTATCCTGAAACCAACTCGGCCACCTCCTCGAGTGATGCGCGTCTTCAAGAACCTTCTTTACCAAGTCTTTCACTCGAGGAACACATAATCTCTCATCGCGCCTTAGTCTTCCCTTGTCGTCTATAATATATCTAGCGAGGTGACTTAACATCTCGCCTCGAATCAACTGGTCCACGTTCTTGACTAACTGCGGGTCTTCTTCCTGTGAAACCCCCTTCTTGATCCAGAAGAGTAAGTCTAAGCTCCGGGAAAGCTAACTAACTAGTCAAACAAAGGAGGCTTCTTACTTCAATTGCCCTCCTCAGAGTTTTCCGGTCTTATATCGCAACCACTTTAGCGGAATCCACCACTAAGCCTTACTTAGGAACCATGTGCCCAAGAAATCCAACTTTCTTCCTCCAAAGTGACATTTGGAGAACTTGACCTTCAACTGGTGGCTCCAAGCATATCCATCTCCTCCTTGAGATGTATAGCATGTTCTTCCTCGTTCTTTTGAGGAGATCAAAATATCGTCTATGACGACCATGACAAACTTGTTCAAGGACTCCCTAAACACCCTACCCATCAAGTTCACGTAATATGCGGGTGCCTTAGTCAAACCAAATAGCATGACTAGCCATTCTAAAAATCCATCTAGAGTCCTAAACGCAGTCTTGTCAATTCCATCCTCAGCCCTCCTAAGCTGATGGAATCTGGTAACTGGATCAAAAGAAAACAGATGCTCCTACTGGCTGATCGAACAAATCATCGATCCTTGGTAACGGTTATCTATTCCTCTTACGATAATCAACACACAAGCGAAACAAACTGTCCACGTCAGTAACGAATACTACTGGAGCACCCTACTCGAAAATGCTTCATCTCAGGAAGTTCTTTTCAAGCAACTCCTTGACTTGCTTTCTTAATTCTCACCTCGTGAGGTCACGTGCCTAACCGGCCACGAAACTGGCTTGGTATTACCAACCAGATAATGCGGAAATCTATCCCACGTCTAAGGGTAACCCCTTTCCTTTCCTCCAAGATATCAGAATATTCTCGGGCCACCCTCACAGATTGCAAACTATCGATAGACGAGTTGAGGGACTCAAGATAACAATCATGACGGGACCCATAGGGTTGCTAGAAATTTCTAGGGTATTACCGAGGCGAGTCATGAGCCTCACACCCCTGTATACAAAAACCCAGAATGGCTCCAAAACAGGATAACCATTCCATGCCCAAAACCAACCCATATCCCCTGAAATCGAGAATATAAACATCCTACGAGAATTCTATACTCAAGATAGAAATTTTCAAATCCACTCAGGCCATAGGCAAACGGGCAGAACCCCCAATTGGATTTGAAACACATACGGGATCATCAACTACACTAGTACTTAGGTGCAAAACTTTCAACTAGATCAGATGAAATAAAACTATGCGATGTGCCAGAATCAAACAAAGTTCGAACAGGGAAAATCAGAAAATGTAAACAAGATTTTCAACAGAAACACTACCTCTATCATGAGCTGAAAAAACGGTGTTGAGGGGATGAATTCGCCCTCCAGATAGTCCTGCACACTGAGTCTGACCTTGCCCTTGTTTCCTCGGGCAATCCTTGCTGAGATGTCCAAACTCACCACAAATGAAGCATTCGCCCCGCTTTCTCTTTTCCTTCTTCCTACATTCCTTGGCTATATGTCCAACTTTACCACAGAAGTTGCACTTCCTATTCCCTCTTGGCTTGTTCTTGCGGTTGTGGTCACTCTTGCCTCGTTTCCCGGAATTTACTCTCTTGTCTTGAGACTCATTCGCCTTGACCTCTTCCTTGTCATTGCTACCTTCTTCTTGAAGTAGGGCCAGATTCACTAAACTCTCGAAAGTCGCCCCAAAGGGTATATGAGACAGGGCCAAATCACGTAATGGCTCGTTTAATCCTAGAGCAAAGTGCAGGGCCTTCTTCTGAGCTGTATTAACCAAGTCTAAACCGTCCTGAGCCAGTTGATTAAACTTATCTATGTATTCCCTAATAGTCATGTCCCCTTGCTTCAGTGATAAGAATCTCAGTCCAAACCTTCCTCTAAAGTCATCCCAAGTCTCAATTGGACTAGTGGCGGTGGTGACTACCCACCAACGTGCAGCTTCTTCCTTTAGCAACCATACTGCAAATAAAACCTTCCTGCGGTCACCTATATCGAAGGTGGCTAAAAGATCTTCGGTCTCTTTCAACCAATTCCTTGCCTCTACAAAAGTCTCGGTTCCAAAGAAATTCTTGCAACCCATCGCCTTAAAATCTCGGCAAATCTCGGCGAAGTCAATTTGAGGATGATGAGGGGAAAGAGGAACATCAACTACGGGAGGAGGAGGAACAGCGGCCTCGACTGGGGAGACAACATTAGGGACACCCGGGACCGGTGCCGTAACTTCCAAGTACCGACGAAACCAATCGGGTATCGTTACTCCTTCGGGCAAAATGAGATTATCAGACATGCTGGAAACGAAAAGAAAAGAGTTTAAACGAGGAGTCAAAGGATAGTGCTGATGGCTTTTGGGGAATAGCCTTCAAAATAACTAGACTTTTCTTTGGAAAATGCTTTATACTTGGTCTTGAAAATAGTTTTTCAAAAGTTTTAAAAACCTTTTTATCCCTTCTCGTAAACCTGGCTCTGATACCAAATGTAACACCCCACCTCCGCCAGGGTCACTCGCAAAGGAATGCACTAGCTTTGGAGGGGCATTATTGGTAAACATGCATAATGATATAGCAAGGCAGGACATGACATATATATATGTAAATAAACAGAGTAAGTAAATAAAACAGCGGAAGATTTTAAACCATTTCAAAAACAAGTTTGGTACATCAAAATGTCAATTTCCCAAATAAACAAGTCTAGTACATGAAATAACATCATCTGAAACTGAAAAAGAAAACATAATAGTAGCTATCCCCAAAGTGGAAGAAACCATAGCGAGCCCAAGTCCAAAGCATACATGGGCTATCCAAGAAAGCAGCCAAGATCCAAGCTAGGCTCCTGTATTCCCTCCCTGAGAACCTAGGGGGGGAAAACGGAAGAAAAGAGGCAAAACAAAACGGGTCAGTCAAAAAGACTGAGTAAGCCCTGCTACGATCAGTCTATAAACTAATAAAGTTAACATCATGATGGGAACTGAGATGATCATAGATAACAACATACTGGCATGATAAATTTACCACAAGATAGATAGAGGTGTCATCGCATAAACAAAGTTAAGTTTTTGCACCACGGTGTACTAGCAAACCAACATAACAGGTATTGATCCCTTGGCCCAAGCTTTGGCCCAACAACATGAGGTGACCTTAATACAAGGTCCAGCCCAACGGTCTAGTCGATCGGCTCCCTATAAACCTAACACGTCAAGTGTTGGTGTCCATATGGCCCACGTATGGTTGTAGTTAGACTGTGCTGGGTCCCCCCTTTGGATGTATCAAGCCCTCGGATGTCAACCCCAGACACTTAAGCAATAATGCACAGCTCTAATCTACTGGTACCCGTGCCTCGAGTTTGTCCAACATCGGACTACGTGCACGTCCGTAGCCCGCCGGACCCGCACTGCTGTACCACTCGGCCATCGCCCTTTTGGTCGCTTACATCCTCCAGTAATCGTGCCCCGCCCTAGCCTAGCTTCTAGGGTTGTGAATGATACCAAACTGGGATTACTGTTAGAACAGACCACGTTGCCAGGGTTTCCCCAAGAGGGTTAAGTGTGACTTAACCCCTCACTAATCATGGATTAAATTAGTTAAGTGTAATCAACGGTTCACCACTTAACCCCATCCAATCCCTTGTATTCCCAAATTGATTAAATTGGTTAAGTGTAACTTAACCCCATTCTCATCCCTTGAATCCCCAAATTGGTTAAGTATTAGTGGACCCTGACTTAACCCTAATCCTGAGGCATTAATTAATTTAATGCACCTTAACCTCTCACATTAGACCTTGTTGTGGTTACTAGTTAGGCCGGGCGGGTCCGGGTAGCTTTACCCACAACTTGGTCTAACCTCGGGTCTTGGCACTCCATGACCAACTTCTCACATTGGGTCTTATTGTTTGTAGCCACTAGTTAAGCCGGTCGGTTCCGGGTAGAATTACGCTACAAACTCAACCCAACCTCGAGTTGGCCACACTTATGTTTTTCTAAGTGTCATGTCCACTTCATTTCAAAACATAATTGCAAGTCAAACAATTACTTGGGTAGACCTAACTTAATAGGTAAATTCCCAAGGGGTAGACCTAACTTAATAGGTAAATTCCCAATCTTATATTTTCATGTATTTTATGTTTACCCAAAACCCCCAACGTCATTCTATCGCTTACATATTCGTAGTAACGTATAAAGGATAGGAAGAGGGAACTTGGCACAACATACATGATAAACTTGCACAACAATCATGCATAACATGTTAAACTTGCACAACTTAGCATAGTGAACTTGCATATTACCATAAACATGCATAACATGTTAAACTTGCATAACTTAGCATAGTGAACTTGCATATTTCCTTAATCATGCATAACTTGTCAAACATGCACAACTTGCCATTTTAAACTTGCATAAACATGCACAACTTGTCAAAACATGCACAACTTGTTGAAACATGCACAACTTGTCAAAACATGCACAACTTGTCAAAACATGTACAACTTGTCATTTTAGACTTGCATAAACATGCACAACTTGTCAAAACATTCTCAACTTGTCAAAACATGCACAACTTGTCAAAACATGCACAACTTGTCATTTTAAACTTGCATAAACATGCATAACTCAATAAACACACAAATCATGGCTTGGCAAACTTGCATAAACATGCATAACCCATTAAACATGTAGAACATGGCATAGTAAACTCGCATATGCATGCATAACTTATGAAACATGTAAAACATGGTATAGTGAACTCGCATATGCATGCATAATCAACTAAACTCACATAAATCTCAACTTTCACCACATATTAACTTTAGAGTTTGTAAAGTGAAGGTAAGAGGGCTTACAATGCTTATGCGGACTCAAATGAGTATAACAAATGCAAGGAACCCCTTATGCAACTAATTAAAACCCCCAAATGCAAGCAAACTTGATCAAGACTCCTCCTTGATGATGCCAATTGAAAAACAAGCCTTTTATGCAAGCTAAGGAGGATCATACAAGCCTAAATATACTTTTATGCATGGAAAATTACTTGGAAATCAATTTAGGAATTGTATGAAGAGGGTGGAGGCCATGAGAGTTTGGATTTTGGCATAGTTTAGTTACTAGGATGATTAATGAGGCTTTAGGGTAGGATTAGGGGTATATTTATAGAAGATTAGAGTGTTTTTAGCCCTAGGATTAACCCTAGGATAGTTTTGGCCCGTCAGATCTCGGAACTCTCTAGAACCAGACCACACAACCAAGCCCAAACCAAAGAGGTGCGCCAGGCTAATCTGCCTGGCTACCCCCTGTCGACAGGGCTGTCGACAGGGCAGTCGACTCCCTGGGGACCCTGTCGACAGGCCTGTCGACATGGGGCCCCTGGCGGGAGTTTTCCCGCCTTGGCCCAGCTGGCCCAATTCTTCAAATTTGAATCTGATTTTTACTTAGTAATTTTCTGCAAACTTCAATGGGCCTTAACTGGGTCATACGGACTCCGATTTTCGAAAACTCGGACTCTATTTCGCGTATTTTTCCGAGACGAACGCAATGGCATAGCCCGTTTCCCTTGATTCCCATTTTATAATTTAATTCTGCCTCAATTTATGTTATAACAGATTATTGAAAATACGGGTTGTTACACTATGCCACACAGGCCGTGCTTTGATCATCAACCACAAGACTTTGCTTTTCAACAGAAGCCTTGATCAATTGCCACTTACGTGTGCCACATTGGCAATTCACTCCATGCGACTGATGTCCATCGATATACAACCTCTGAGCTCGTACGTCTCAGAGAAGGGCGTTAAGCAAGAGAATAAATTCTCCGCCGCCAAACAGATGTATATTTAATAGAGATCAATCAACACAGAATAAAATCCAATGTCAGACACACAATCCATTTACAAGTTCGTTCTGGGTCTGAACGAAACCGGAGGCACTTTCCTCGCATATCCATCCATCTCCAAGTACGTCTGGACGATCACCAACTGATTCCCTCATCCTGGGTGTACAGCCCAATCAAGATCATCAGTAATCACCCAAACGATGTGAAGACTTCCGGTCTTCAACCATCGTCTTCATCTTCGACATCTCGTCGAATCGGTTATTCAGAATGGGTATAACCCGGCCTTTCTGAATAACCCACGTATATAATAAACAAATGTTACACAAACACAACAAACGCCTCATTCCAATTCAGAATATTCTTTTATTCAAAAAATCACATTCTTAGGGAAATGTTCCCATTAATTTTATCCAAAATAAATTCTTCTAAATTTATCCTATTATCTTCCTTTGGATATCATTTCAAACTAGTCGGGATTAGCAAACCACACCGAAGTAATTATTTATTTTATTTCCCAATCCCAACCTATATATCCCATGGAGAAAACTGGTAATACTCCACATCTAACACCACGGTGTTATCGGTAAAATTAATTACCATTTCACGTTCAAATCTAATTAAAGATTTAACTATCGCTTTGGAGCAAAACTGGTGGTACTCCATTCTCGATCACCTTTCAGATTTGATAATTTAAATTATCAATTCACATTTTTAATCTAATTAAAGATTCATTAAAACTCCACTTAGTTTTAATCTTTTCAAAAATCGATATCTTGCCTTTAATTAGGTTAAAGAACCAACGTCATCTAAAACACGATTCACGATAAACCCAAATCACATTTGATATTAAATACCAGGCTCTGAACAGAAAATATATCGTCTTATATTCAATATCAAATTCTGAAACCAACAAATATCGTATTGGAAATAACGATATGAAATATCTTTCAAATTCCCATAACAATATCTGTATAGTCACGAAATCCAACATCGAAATATTCCGAAGATGATTTCGATTCAACTTCAGTCCCATCCACGTATTGGGAATATTGGTTATTTTTAAAAATCACTTCAAATTCAATTTATTTATTTCAAAAATAAATTGATTTTAATTCTAGTTCAAAACTAGTTCATTTCGATAAAAATCTATTTTTATCCTTTCAAATGTGGAATTCTTCAGCTCAATTTTTCCCAAATCACATAATATGATTTTACACAAATTATCGATATTTTTAATAATTTTATCAAGGCCCGTACAGTCGATTTCCAACAACGGCCATCAAACTGCACTTACAGCGACCTTTTCTGAAATTGATTTGGACCTAACTCCAAATCCAACCGTTAGATTTCAAATTTCTAATATTCATTGGAAAGCTCTTTTCGATACGAACCCAACGGTTCCGGTTTTAGGAGAATCCGACGGTCAGATCTCCCGCAATGTCCGTTTGAAATAAATGGTCGAAATTCACGAACTACCGCGGCGCGGCGCGTTCTATTCAGGCCATTATATATATAATATATATATTATATATATATTTCGTCGATTTCCTTTTAAAACGAATTTTATAAATAGTTCTACATTCGTTTCAAAACAATTTCAACTTCATCGTCAATTTCAAATCGATTTGATTTCAATTCAATTCGAGTTCATTTCAATTCAATTCAAATTCAAATTCGTTGCAATTCAATTCAAATTCAAATTCGTTTCAATTCAATTCAAATTCAAATTCGTTTCAATTCAATTCAAATTCAAATTCGTTTCAATTCAATTCAAATTCAAATTCGTTTCAATTCAATTCAAATTCGTTTCAATTCAAATTGATTTCAATTTAATTTCAGTTCGTTTTAAATTTCAATTTCAATTTAATTCAATTTGAATTCATTTCTATTTTATTCGAATTCAAATTCACTTTCTATTCAATTCGAATCGAATTCGTTTTCTATTCGATTCGAATTCATTTCAAATTGATTTAATAGAATTTCCATTTGAATTTTAATCTAATTCAATTTGAATTTCCTTTCAAAATATTAAATTTTGAAATCACTCTTCAATATTCATTATAAAACGAATAAAATCGATATAAACATCGTTCGCGTCCAAATAACGCATCTCTAATCAACACGGCTTTATATTTTCAAAACATCTTTATTCTATCCAACAAATGAATATTTATCCCATTCAACACATGAATCTATATTGCTTTCAACACACGAATAATCTCAACACATGAGTACTGTCAACACATCACTATTGTTGTTATGTAAAATATTTTATAAAACTATGGTATCTATCGTTTGATTTTAATTAGACTTCTACTGAGAAGTAGTTCTAATTTTAAATATGATAAAGATGAAATTTTTATTATTTAAAATATTTTACTCAACACACGAATATTTTCAACATATGAACATCGTCAACACATGACTATTTTTATATTCAACACATGAATTTTCTTTTCTAATATTCATTATTTTCCCGATTGGAATGAGGCCCAATCAATCACCATATAACGTTAATTATATGGATTCCATACAACACATGTATATAATAGCATTAATAAACAATCAACCATCAACCAAAGTGCACTACACTGTATAAGCATCAAATATATATATATATATATGACGCTTATAACAGTCTGTCAATCGACCGATCGACATATTTAATCAATCAGGATGAGTGAACATCAAATTTCATCCCAACACCCGTGTGGGGTTTCAAACAATCAAACACAGATTTTATTTGTGCAGTTGGGCGATGTGTAAAATTTATCGACCCAATCAATGTCAGTCAAATCAGTGTACATAAACAAACCGTCCGGTTTGTAAATGAATATTTTATTTATTCACTTTCACGTTAAAAATTATATTTTTAACGATAAAATATTCTATTTCAACACATGAGTTTCTATTCATTTCATTTACACAATAAAAGTGATATTTTTATTTTTCTAACATTTTTTAGAAAATTTCGGCGGCATAACGGCACGATACTAGAAACGGGACGAGGCCTAGCCTTATCCCCGGTCTAGTGAAGGCCCACGCCATTCACACATCAATCAAATCAATTTCAATTCACCAAACAATTCAATTTAAACCAAATAGTCTAACCAACTACACAACCAAACAATTTAACGAACAAGCCATCCATGGTCTGTGGATGACGGGTGTCGGGTGCTACTAAGCACCGTCTGCATCCTAGTATATATATATATATATCTAGAAAAAGGGATTTTGAGTGAGAAGTCCTCACCAATAGCTATCCAACTTCACGACACTTCATTTATAGAAATCTTCTTCTTCTTTGTTGCCCCTAGCCACTACATATATAAAAATCACACATTTTTACATTTTGATGTCTTTAAAATAAAAATCACATTTTTATTTATCCACTTTCAATTTAAAAATCATATTTTTATATCACTTCATATATTTAAAAATCGAATTTTTACTTTGGTGTCATATAGATAAAAATTCCATTTCAAAAATATTGATTTCGCCTTTATAAAAATAAAGTTTTCGCCTTTATAAAAATAAAGTTTTCGCCTTTATAAAAATAAAGTTTTCGCCTTTACAAAAATAAAGTTTTCGCCTTTATAAAAATAATCACTTGATTTCAACGTATATAAAATAAAAAATCAAATTTTTATTTTGCTACATATACAAAGATGATATTTTTAATATTCCTATCATGTAAAAATTATATTTTTAACTCCCACAATTCAAAATCAAATCTTTACTTTTCATATTTAAAAATATCGTCTTTTCTATTTGAAAAATCCTAACTTTTCCCTTTGAAAAATCCTAACTTTAACTGATTTTTTTTATATACTGTTTGCTAATCCTATACAAAAGAAATAAATAAATAAAATGAAACAAATTAGAAAAACTTACTTTCTCAATCGGAGGGGGGGGTTTCTTGCTCGCGGAAGTGTGGTGGGCCCTCCAGCAGGCGGCGGAGGTGGAGCGAAAGGGGGGGTTTGCGGCTGCCGATTGAAGAGGAGAGGGGGAAGAAGAAGGGGCGGCACGGTGGTTTGGGGGTTGCGGTGGGCTCCAGCAAAGGCGGTGAGGGTTTGGGTGGGTTCGACGCGGGTTCGGCGAGGAGGAGAAGGGGAGGTGGAGGAAGAGGGGGCCACGCCCTAGTGGCGGCGCGCCAGGGGGGGTCGCGGCGGTGGTCGATGCCGCGCCTCCGTCCGTCGTTCGATTCGATTCTTTTTTTTTTATTTAAAACTGAATTCGGTAATGAATTACAGAAGGGGGGGGGGGGGCTTAGGGGATAAAGGAGAAGGAGGGGCCCAATAATATTTAATTTAATTTTATTTTTTTATTTTCTCCTAAGTGTTGACTTTTCGTCCGAGCTCGGAATCACACCCAACGACTGTCACCACTAGCGTATTACCCCCATTCCGAACACAATGGGATATGTATCGTAGGCTGATTCGACTGTTTGAATCAGTTTCCGTTGAATTTACATTTAAATCATTATATTGAATTTTTAAACGTACATTTCAAATTACCGGGGTCACATACTAACTAGAAAAATTCCAAAAAAATATTTTCTAGCTTCGTATTGACGATACGTTCTTAACAAAACTAGTTTCGTCGAATTCTGAGACCGTTGGAAAAATGGCCATTTTCCAGTCGATTAAAATCAACTAAAACTGGTCAAACGCGTTTTCCTTTTCCACGCTCACATATCGATTCGAAAAATTATGAAATTTGGAATCTAGTAATAATTTGACATCACGGACCCAACAAAACTGGTTTCGTCGAAATCCGAGGTCATTTGCAAAATGTCCATTTTTAAGGGCCTGAATTCCATAGCGACTATTCAGAATTTTCAACTGGACATATCTTTTGATTCCCGCTATGAAATTTCGATTTGTCGGATTCGTTGGAAATATATCATCAATTAGATCCTAATGTTTTCGGTTTCACTAAAATCCGGATTGTTTTGCACCCGGTACATTCAATTGAAGTTTGAAATCGAATTATCGAACTACCGCGCCATTTTCAATTCTATTATAATTATATATAATTATTTATATTCTAACGACGACGTATATAATATATACGTCGAATTATATATTCAAAATGAATTTCACGTCGATATTATTTAAAATAATCTATTTTAAATGTTCAAAATTCACTAAAATTGCCGAAATAAAAATTTTAAACTGGCCCAGATTTTCGGGTTATTACAATCTCCCCCACTTAAAACTTTTCGTCCCCGAAAAGGAACAAAGTCGAAAGTGGTTTGATTAACCAGCTCTACGTTCGATCTGGCTTTCGTTCTCCAACTTTTCAGTTTCTGAGAATTTTCAAATTTTCAAAAATTTGGCTAACACCCTAAATTTTCGAAAAATTTCGCCATAACCTCCCCTGCACCGGCAGCATCGGGGAATTTCAAATAGCTTCCCCGGTCCTTCAGATCTCAAAAAGAAAAAGAAAACGCCAAGCGGCTAGCCAATAGGCTCATAAAATCATCATCACCCAAACAAAACAGTAAATTATGTAGTAAACATGTACCTATTTGTCGGGCAAACAAATTTTATTCTCTGCTCTAGCCTCCTTGCTATGACCTGTTCAATAATATATATGTATATGCAAGCAAATGCGACTAATTTTCAATACAATTCAATATTTGATTCAATTAGGCTAAATGGTTCAAAATTATCAAACAAATAAACAAACAACACAAACATCAATCAATTAGTGAATTAACTTTTCAAATTCATAATTTTGATATATACAAAAAATCATGTTTTTGATGCCAATACACAACAATGTGTTCTAGCTATATAAGTTTTGGTTCTCACACCAGTCTAATGGAAATATATAGATATCACACCTTCGAAATTCGAATATGAATACTGATGATGATGCACCATCATCAGAATCATTCCCGGATATCTAGAATGTGATTCTATATCTACCCAGTATATTAAAACTTCGAATATACGTTCATGACGCGTATATGCAAAACCTTTATATACTCGATTGTCCATATTCAAAATAAATAAATATTCAAATACGTATAAAACGATTAAAATTTTAAAACAAAATTGTTTTCATTTGAAAAGTATACTCTTCACACTCGTTCTAGGATACTACTGATCCTATCTCTAACGAGTCATTCTAATTGGATATTACTAATCCAATATCTGATGAATTCTTTCGTATGGTTCTAATGTGTCTTGTTCTCGAGCTCTGTAAACCAAAGCTCTGATACCACTGTAAGGACCCGTAACTTCCCCGTGATGGAAAACACGAATACTTTGAGAACAACACACATCGGAACACAGACGAAAGAACATTTCATTGTTATTACAACAATTCCATCAGATACAAGAATATACAGAGTATAAATGAATAAATTACATTCGATAAATATCAGAGATTACAATAAATTACATAGCAGCGGAAAATAATACAAAATCACAACTTGAAGTGATACACGGATACAGAGCTTTCCGAGCATCGTTCCAGCTGTAAATCAGGACCCTGCGAAAATAAATCTGCAAAACCAAAACTACTAGCTGCCCGTGCGGAAAATAGGGGAACCCAGAGTTTAGGTTAAAACAATAAACTCCAGGTCAGTCATGTGACTGGTGTGAGAACTAAAACAGTTATAATTCTTTATTTTAGAGTTCGGTAAATCAAGGGACCACGCCGTATAACATGGAACGGGTTTCCTCCCAAGAATACCAGTGCATAAAATAAACAGCGCAATGCTAAATAAAGAAAAATGAAGCTGTTATAAGACCCAGGTCCCATCACACAATGCAACGCAAGCGGAGGATAGGGTTTTTACCTTATAACAGCCAAAGCATGCTTGATACGTTTAAAACACATTATTCGATACTATAATAAGTGTGTAGTGTCAAAAAATTTCAATCATAAATATAAATCATAGACGGCATGAGTGCCCCATCCCACTATGTTGCCATACTAGGCTCTACAAATAAAGCCGAAATACACGTATTGGAAATTGGATTCCGTCATGAGCCGAGGCAAGGGGCAAGCTCCTCTCCGCGTTCGAGACACTCTAGCAAATGCCTCAGGACCCCACTATGATCCTTTGGAACCTCCAAGGCCGGTCCTCTCTTAGTTTTGAGGATTAGTTATTCCTGAACACACGTTACCCGGTCCTTACAGACCTATATCCGAGGCGCCTCATATACAACAACCACACAGGTGAAAAGTATATAAATGTCAGGGCTGGTAGGTCACTGACACCACCCTTGCTAGAAAGAAACGTCGTGCACTCCTTGGGTCCGTATCCCGTTTTTGACTCATACCGAGGTGTGAGGCTCGCGAATTCACGTTATACACAAAGCTATGCCACACAGGCTGTGCTTTGATCATCAACCACAAGACTTTTCTTTTCAACAGAATCCTTGATCAATTGCCACTTACGCGTGCCACATTGGCAATTCACTCCATGCGACTGATGTCCATCGATATACAACCTCTGAGCTCGTACGTCTCAGAGAAGGGCGTTAAGCAAGAGAATAAATTCTCCGCCGCCAAACAGATGTATATTTAATAGAGATCAATCAACACAGAATAAAATCCAATGTCAGACACACAATCCATTTACAAGTTCGTTCTGGGTCTGAACGAAACCGGAGGCACTTTACTCGCATATCCATCCATCTCCAAGTACGTCTGGACGATCACCAACTGATTCCCTCATCCTGGGTGTACAGCCCAATCAAGATCATCAGTAATCACCCAAACGATGTGAAGACTTCCGGTCTTCAACCACCGTCTTCATCTTCGACATCTCGTCGAATCGGTTATTCAGAATGGGTATAACCCGGCCTTTCTGAATAACCCACGTATATAATAAACAAATGTTACACAAACACAACAAACACCTCATTCCAATTCAGAATATTCTTTTATTCACAAAATCACATTCTTAGGGAAATGTTCCCATTAATTTTATCCAAGATAAATTCTTCTAAATTTATCCTATAATCTTCCTTTGGATATCATTTCAAACTAGTCGGGATTAGCGAACCACACCGAAGTAATTATTTATTTTATTTCCCAATCCCAACCTATATATCCCATGGAGAAAACTGGTAATACTCTACATCTAACACCACGGTGTTATCGGTAAAATTAATTACCATTTCACGTTCAAATCTAATTAAAGATTTAACTATCGCTTTGGAGAAATACTGGTGGTACTCCATTCTCGATCACCTTTCAGATTTGATAATTTAAATTATCAATTCACATTTTTAATCTAATTAAAGATTCATTAAAACTCCACTTAGTTTTAATCTTTTCAAAAATCGATATCTTGCCTTTAACTGGGTTAAAGAACCAACGTCATCTAAAACACGATTCACGATAAACCCAAATCACATTTGATATTAAATACCAGGCTCTGAATAGAAAATATATCGGCTTATATTCAATATCAAATTCTGAAACCAACAAATATCGTATTGGAGATAACGATATGAAATATCTTTCAAATTCCCATAACAATATCTGTATAGTCACGAAATCCAACATCGAAATATTCCGAAGATAATTTCGATTCAACTTCAGTCCCATCCACGTATTGGGAATATTGGTTATTTTTAAAAATCACTTCAAATTCAATTTATTTATTTCAAAAATAAATTGATTTTAATTCTAGTTCAAAACTAGTTCATTTCGATAAAAATCTATTTTTATCCTTTCAAATGTGGAATTCTTCAGCTCAATTTTTCCCAAATCACATATTATGATTTTACACAAATTATCGATATTTTTAATAATTTTATCAAGGCCCGTACAGTCGATTTCCAACAACGGCCATCGAACTGCACTTACAGCGACCTTTTCTGAAATTGATTTGGACCTAACTCCAAATCCAACCGTTAGATTCCAAATTTCTAATATTCATTGGAAAGCACTTTTCGATACGAACCTAACGGTTCCGGTTTTAGGAGAATCCGACGGTCGGATCTCCCGCAATGTCCGTTTGAAATAAATGGTCGAAATTCACGAACTACCGCGGCGCGGCGCGTTCTATTCAGGCCATTATATATATAATATATATATATTATATATATATATATATATTTCGTCGATTTCCTTTTAAAACGAATTTTATAAATAGTTCTACATTCGTTTCAAAACAATTTCAACTTCATCGTCAATTTCAAATCGATTTGATTTCAATTCAATTCGAGTTCATTTCAATTCAATTCAAATTCAAATTCGTTTCAATTCAAATTCAAATTCGTTTCAATTCAAATTCAAATTCGTTTCAATTCAATTCAAATTCAAATTCGTTTCAATTCAATTCAAATTCAAATTCGTTTCAATTCAAATTGATTTCAATTTAATTTCAGTTCGTTTTAAATTTCAATTTCAATTTAATTCAATTTGAATTCATTTCTATTTTATTCGAATTCAAATTCACTTTCTATTCAATTCGAATCGAATTCGTTTTCTATTCGATTCGAATTCATTTCAAATTGATTCAATAGAATTTCCATTTGAATTTTAATCTAATTCAATTTGAATTTCCTTTCAAAATATTAAATTTTGAAATCACTCTTCAATATTCATTATAAAACGAATAAAATCGATATAAACATCATTCGCGTCCAAATAACGCATCTCTAATCAACACGGCTTTATATTTTCAAAACTTCTTTATTCTATCCAACAAATGAATATTTATCCCATTCAACACATGAATCTATATTGCTTTCAACACACGAATAATCTCAACACATGAGTACTGTCAACACATCACTATTGTTGTTATGTAAAATATTTTATAAAACTATGGTATCTATCATTTGATTTTAATTAGACTTCTACTGAGAAGTAGTTCTAATTTTAAATATGATAAAGATGTAATTTTTATTATTTAAAATATTTTACTCAACACACGAATATTTTCAACACATGAACATCGTCAACACATGACTATTTTTATATTCAACACATGAATTTTCTTTTCTAATATTCATTATTTTCCCGATTGGAATGAGGCCCAATCAATCACCATATAACGTTAATTATATGGATTCCATACAACACATGTATATAATAGCATTAATAAACAATCAACCATCAACCAAAGTGCACTACACTGTATAAGCATCAAATATATATATATATCTGACGCTTATAACAGTCTGTCAATTGACCGATCGACATATTTAATCAATCAGGATGAGTGAACATCAAATTTCATCCCAACACCCGTGTGGGGTTTCAAACAATCAAACACAGATTTTATTTGTGCAGTTGGGCGATGTGTAAAATTTATCGACCCAATCAATGTAAGTCAAATCAGTGTACATAAACAAACCGTCCGGTTTGTAAATGAATATTTTATTTATTCACTTTCACGTTAAAAATTATATTTTTAACGATAAAATATTCTATTTCAACACATGAGTTTATATTCATTTCATTTACACAATAAAAGTGATATTTTTATTTTTCTAATATTTTTTAGAAAATTTCGGCAGCATAACGGCACGATACTAGAAACGGGACGAGGCCTAGCCTTATCCCCGGTCTAGTGAAGGCCCACGCCATTCACACATCAATCAAATCAATTTCAATTCACCAAACAATTCAATTTAAACCAAATAGACTAACCAACTACACAACCAAACAATTTAACAAACAAGCCATCCATGGTCTGTGGATGACGGGTGTCGGGTGCTACTAAGCACCGTCTGCATCCTAGTATATATATATCTAGAAAAGGGATTTTGAGTGAGAAGTCCTCACCAATAGCTATCCAACTTCACGACACTTCATTTATAGAAATCTTCTTCTTCTTTGTTGCCCCTAGCCACTACATATATAAAAATCACACATTTTTATATTTTGATGTCTTTAAAATAAAAATCACATTTTTATTTATCCACTTTCAATTTAAAAATCATATTTTTATATCACTTCATATATTTAAAAATCGAATTTTTACTTTGGTGTCATATAGATAAAAATTCCATTTCAAAAATATTGATTTCGCCTTTATAAAAATAAAGTTTTCGCCTTTATAAAAATAAAGTTTTCGCCTTTATAAAAATAAAATTTTCGCCTTTATAAAAATAAAGTTTTCGCCTTTATAAAAATAATCACTTGATTTCAATGTATATAAAATAAAAAATCAAATTTTTATTTTGCTACATATACAAAGATGATATTTTTAATATTCCTATCATGTAAAAATTATATTTTTAACTCCCACAATTCAAAATCAAATCTTTACTTTTCATATTTAAAAATATCGTCTTTTCTATTTGAAAAATCCTAACTTTTCCCTTTGAAAAATCCTAACTTTAACTGATTTTTTTTATATACTGTTTGCTAATCCTATACAAAAGAAATAAATAAATAAAATGAAACAAATTAGAAAAACGTACTTTCTCAATCGGAGGGGGGGGTTTCTTGCTCGCGGAAGTGTGGTGGGCCCTCCAGCAGGCGGCGGAGGTGGAGCGGAAGGGGGGGGGGTTTGCGGCTGTCGATTGAAGAGGAGAGGGGGAAGAAGAAGGGGCGGCGCAGTGGTTTGGTGGTTGCGGTGGGCTCCAGCAAAGGCGGTGTGGGTTTGGGTGGGTTCGACGCGGGTTCGGCGAGGAGGAGAAGGGGAGGTGGAGGAAGAGGGGGCCACGCCCTAGTGGCGGCGCGCTAGGGGGGGTCGCGGCGGTGGTCGATGCCGCGCCTCCGTCCGTCGTTTGATTCGATTCTTTTTTTTTTCTATTTAAAACTGAATTCGGTAATGAATTACAGAAGGGGGGGGGGGCTTAGGGGATAAAGGAGAAGGAGGGGCCCAATAATATTTTATTTTATTTTAATTTTTATTTTCTCCTAAGTGTTGACTTTTCGTCCGAGCTCGGAATCACACCCAACGACTGTCGCCACTAGCGTATTACCCCCATTCCGAACACAATGGGATATGTATCGTAGGCTGATTCGACTGTTTGAATCAGTTTCCGTTGAATTTACATTTAAATCATTATATTGAATTTTTAAACGTACATTTCAAATTACCGAGGTCACATACTAACTAGAAAAATTCCAGAAAAATATTTTCTAGCTTCGTATTGACGATACGGTCTTAACAAAACTAGTTTCATCGAATTCTGAGACCGTTGGAAAAATGGCCATTTTCCAGTCGATTAAAATCAACTGAAACTGGTCAAACGCGTTTTCCTTTGCCACGCTCACATATCGATTCGAAAAATTATGAAATTTGGAATCTAGTAATAATTTGACATCACGGACCCAACAAAACTGGTTTCGTCGAAATCCGAGGTCATTTGCAAAATGTCCATTTTTAAGGGCCTGAATTCCATAGCGACTATTCAGAATTTTCAACTGGACATTTCTTTTGATTCCCGCTATGAAATTTCGATTTGTCGGATTCGTTGGAAATATATCATCAATTAGATCCTAATGTTTTCGGTTTCACTAAAATCCGGATTGTTTTGCACCCGGTACATTCAATTGAAGTTTGAAATCGAATTATCGAACTACCGCGCCATTTTCAATTCTATTATAATTATATATAATTATTTATATTCTAACAACGACGTGTATAATATATACGTCGAATTATATATTCAAAATGAATTTCACGTCGATATTATTTAAAATAATCTATTTTAAATGTTCAAAATTCACTAAAATTGCCGAAATAAAAATTTTAAACTGGCCCAGATTTTTGGGTTATTACATAGGTGTAATCACAATAATAGATATCCTAATTAATGTAAATCTTTACACCTAAGTTTCCATATCTTCTTCTTTTTAAGTCATGAATCATTATGCAAACTATACCCAACAATCTAAATCTTTAAATCATATCTTCTAAAAATCAGATCTTGACTTTTATATGCATTTTGTCCAAAGTCTCAAATCATATGTAATCTTACAGTGGTTCCTCTTCTTCTTTTATCACAGAATATGCATAGGTCTAAAACTAGTTTATAACATATGCTTATTTTTCTAATTAATTACAGATCTAAATAACATATGTTCATTTCTCTAATTAGTTACAGATCTAGATTACAACGTACACTATGCATACAACATATATAAATTATATGTTTACAGTCAAGTTCATGCATCCAATCCCAAGTCATATGTCAATATATTTTATGCCTCAGATCTAAAGTCATATGTTCAATTCAGTCTCGTCATATTTCGCATCATTCATTATTTATCCCAAAATTTGCGTTCATACGTTAATCTCTTATGAGATTAGGCACAGGCTCGTGGTAGCCTGGCTATAGAAACAGAAAGGAAGCAGAAAGGGATACAGAACAGTCACAGAAAAACAGATCTGACTGATATACAATCTCAGATTCAGATTTAAAAGCATATCAGAATTATAATTAATGTTTATAGCAGAAAATAACTGTACTTGCCTTGATTGGATTAAAGAAAGAACTTTAGTTGTCACAGAATTGTTGCAGAAGCTTTTATCTCAAATTTGAATTTAGGATGATGTTGATTGACTTCTAGTTTTGATTCTAGCAGAGTAGCGACGCCATTTTTATTTTTAATTAGAAGAAGAGAGCAATGGAGGCTAGAGAATTGTGTAAGAGACTTAGGTTTAGGTTAGGGATGTATTTATAGGCGGATAGGGTGATTTAGAGCCTTCAGATCAGTCCAGAAGTCATCAGAACCGCACAGCTTGAATACACATCATCCAGCCACTCAAAAGAAGACACGTCACCTCAGAACACTCCAGAATTCAGTGCTGGATTTGTATGGGCGCACTTGGCAGGTGCGCCAGTGTATTTTTGTACTGGCGCACTTCACAAGTGCGCCAGTGTATTCTGGCCTGTTTCTGGTTTTTCTGCCTAACTTCGTTCGTCCATATCTTCTTCATACGGACTCCGATTTTACGCAAATTCGGACTCTATTTCGCGTATTTTTCCGAGACGAACACAATGGCGCAACCCGTTTCCCTTATTTCTTCTCCTAAAAATTAATTATACCTTGATTTTTAACTCTTATGTTTACAGAAAATACGGGGTGTTAGATAATGTGTCTTGTTCTTTGAACTTTGTAAACTAATGCTCTGATACCAAGATGACACGACCCGGAATTTCGCTCGATCCGAATCAGTTGCTAAACCGATCAAGACCGTTCGAAACGCCTGATTGTTTCGAGAACACGACAAAATAGAACACATGCGGAAGAACATTTCAGTGTTTATTACAACAATGCATCAGAATACAAGAATATACAGAGTATAGACAAATAAATACATTCAATAAATATCAGAGATTACAATAAATTACATAGCAGCGGAAAATAATTCAAATCACAACTGAAGGAGATATACGGATACAAAGCTTTCCGGATTTCGTTCCAGCTGTAAACCAGGATCCTAGGAAGATAAATCTGCAAAACCAAAACTACTAGCTGCCCGTGTCAAAATAAGGGCACCTAGAGTTTAGGTTAAAACAATAAACTCCAGGTCAGTCATGTGACTGGTGTGAGAACTAAAACAGTTATCAATCTTTATTTTAAAGTTAGGTAAATCAAGGGACCACGCCGTATAACACGGAACGGGTTTCCTCCCAAGAATACCAGTGCATAAAACAACAGCGCATTGCTCAATAAAGAAAAATGAAGCTATTATAAGACCCAGGTCCCATCACACAATGCAATGCAAGCCAGAGAATAGGGTTTTTACCTTATAATAGCCAAAGAATGCTTGATACGTTTAAAACAAATCATTTGATACTATAATAAGTGTATAGTGTTAAAACAATTTCAATCATAAGTATCAATCATAGACGGCATGGGTACCATATATCATGTCGCCATACTAGGCTCTACAATCAAAACCGCAAAGTCACGTATTTGGAAATGGGATTTCCATCTATGAACCGAGGACAGGGATCGTCCTCTACCGATTCGAGACGCTCTAGCCCGTGTCTCAGGAACAGCCGCAACTGCCATTGGATCGTCAGGGCCATTCCACCGATGTGGATTATTATGCCTGAACACTATGTTTCCCCGCCCTTTGGGGCGTCAAATGAGTCCACTGACTCTATCTGACCCGGATCGTCCGATATAACCGAGGCGCCTCGCAACAGCAACAACCACGCAGGTGAAAGTATATAAATGTCAGGGCTGGTAGGTCACTGACACCACCCTAGCAAGAAGGAAACGCATGCCCTCCCTGATGTTCTCTCCCGTTTCTGGTTCACAACCGGGGTGTAAGGCTCGCGAATTCACGTTACACAAAGCTATGCAACACAGGCGGTGCTTTGATCATCGACCACAAGACTTTGCTTTTTAACAGAAGCCTTGATCATTTGCATCTTAGCATGCCACATAGGCAATTCACGCTATGCAACTGATATCAATCACACAGAATGAAATCCGATGTCAGACACACAGTCCATACAAGTCCGTTCTGGGTCTGAACGAAACCGGAGGCACTTTCCTCGCATATCCATCGATCTCCAAGTACGCTCACCAATTTATTCCCTCATCTTGGGTGTACAGCCCAATCAAGATCATCAGTAATCACCCAAATGATGTGAAGACTTCCGGTCTTCAACCACCGTCTTCATCTTCGACACCACGTCGAAACAGTTATTCAGAAGGGGATAAACCCGGTCTTCCTGAATAACTCGCGTATATATTATAAAAGTGTTACACAAACACAACATACGCCTCATTTTAATTCAGAATATTCTTTTATTCAAATATTCACATTATTAGGGAAAGGTTCCCATTAATTTTATCAAAGATAAATTCTTTAAATTTATTCTTTAATCTTTTTTTTTTGAATATCCATTCAAACTAGTCGGGATTAGCGAACCACACCGAAGTAATCATTTATTTTATTTCCCAATCCCAACCTATTCATCCCATGAAGTAAAACTGGTCATACTTCATATCTAACACCACGGTGTTATCGGTAAATTCAATTACCATTTCACGTTCAAATCTAATTAAAGATTTAACTATCGCCTGGAGCAAAACTGGTGATACTCCATTCTCAATCATTTCAATCTAATTAAAGATTCATTAAAACTCCACTTAGTTTTAATCTAAAAAGCAATATCAATGATTATTTAACTTGGGAAATCACCTCCTGTCTTTAACTGGGTTAAAGAACCAATGTCGTTTAAAACACGGTTCACTATAAACCCAAAATCACATTCCATTAATTATCGGGTTAAAGAACCAGTGTTATTTAAAACACGGTTCACTATAAACCCAAAATCACATTCCATTAATTATCGGGTTAAAGAACAAGTGTTAATTAAAACACCGTTCAAGATAAACCCAAAAATCAATTCCAATTCAATTCCAATTAAATATTATTTAATTGGTACACTTCATTAAATCTAAACAAAAAGATTTAATCTTTCTCACAACTGGGTTTAATAACGACGTTAATGAAGACACCATTCATGACAAACCCAAATCACATTTGATATTAAATACAAGGCTCTGAATAGAAAATTTATCGGCTTATATTCAATATCAAATTCCACGACCAACAAATATCGTATTGGAAATAATGATATAAATATCTTTCAAATTCCCATAACAATATTTGTAGTATCACGAAATCCAACACCGAAATATTCCGAAGACATTTTCGATTCAAATCCATTCCAACTCAATTATTGGAAATTCGGGTTACTTTTAAAACCATTTCAAATCCCATTTATTTATTTGAAAATAAATTAATTATTATTCTAGTTCAAAACTAGTTCATTTCGATAAAAATCTATTTTTATCTTTTCAAATATGGAGTTTTTCATCCCAATTCTTCACAAATCATTTCTTATGATTTTACACAAATTATTACTATTTTTAATAATTTTATCAAGGCCCGTACAGTCGATTTCCATCAACGACCATCGAACTGCACTTACAGCGACCTTTTCCAAATTTGATTTGGACATAATTCCAAATCCAACCATTAGATTTCAAATCTCTAATATTCATTAGAAAGCTCTTTTCGATACGAACACAACGGTTCCAGTTTTAGGAGAATCTGACTGTCGGATCTCCCATAATATCCATACGAAGTCAAAAGTCGAAATTCACGAACTGCCGCAGCGCGGCGCGTTCTATTCAAGCCATTATATTATATATATAATGTATATAATATATAGTTCGTCGATTTCAATTCAAAATGATTTTAACTTTCATCTCAAATTCAAATCATAATTGAATTCTCTAATATAAATTCGTTTTAAATTCATTTCAAATCGATTTCAATTGTATTTCAATTTAATTTGAATTTCAATTCACTTCAATCTAATTTGAATTGAAATTTACTTCAATCTAATTCGAATTTCAATTCATTTCAAAATATCAGATTTTGAAATCACTTCCTTTTCCATATTCATTTTAAAAACGAATATAATCGATATAAATATCGTTCACGTCAAAATGGCGTCAATCTAATCAACACATCTTTTATTCAACACATGAATATATATATTTCTACTCTTTATTTTCCAAATTAGAATGCGGCCCAATCAATTACCATATAATGTGAATTATATGGATTTTCTACAACACATGTATATAATAGCAACGATAAATAATCAACCATCATCCAAAGTGCATTCTACACTATATAAGCATTAAATATAAATATTCGACGCTTATACAACCTGTCGATCAATCGATTGAAATACAACTAAACAATCGGGATTAGTGTACGTCAAATCTCATCCCAATACCCATGTGGGGTTTCAATCAATCAACCACAGTTTTCATTTGTGCAGTTAGGCGATGTGTAAAATTTATCGTCCCAATCAATATTAGTCAAATGTGTGAATATAAACAAATCATCCGATTTGTTTATAAATATTCATTTCATTTTATATTCACGTTAAAAATTCTATTTTTAACTATAAAATATTGTCTATATAAATATTTTATTTCATTTCACATCACATCACACAATCAATTTTCACAACAACATGCAATCAATCAAACAAACAAGCATATAAGTCGTCCATGGTCTGTGGACGACAGGTGTTGGGTGCTACTAAACACCGTCTGCATCCTAGTATATATCACATAACTAGAAAACAAAATTAAAAGGTGAGAAGTTCTCACAGAGGGTTCCACTCCGCCGTGCTTTTGAACTGCTGAACATCTGGATTCCTTTGAAATTCCAATTCAGTTCTTGTCCCGCTGTTTACAATAAAAATTATATTTTAATTGCTTCATTCAATAAATAAAAATCATAATTTTATTTCAACTTCATATATTTTTACAACGGTTATTTCAATATAAAAATTATATTTTTATATTACTACTTTTAATATAAAGATCATATTTTTACTTTACTATATCTAATAAAAATCAGATTTTTATTTCACTACATATATAAAGATAAAATCTTTATTCACTACACTATGTAAAAATTATATTTTAACTCTCGCCATTCTCTATATATAAAGATTTCGCCTTTTCTAAAATAAAAATCTATTTTTTTCGATTATAAAAATCCATTCTTTGTGATGTTAAAAATCAAACATTTGCAATGTTAAAAATCGTATCTTTTTCTCCTTCAAAAATTTAAACCTTTTGCTTTTAAAAATTAAACCTTTCTTGTGAATAAATATCTTTACTTTTATAGTTAAACATCTCATGATTTTATAACCGAAAAATCAAAGTAAAAAGGGGACAAAACTCACTATTTTGGGTTCTCCGAGGCTCCACGGCCAGAGTGGTAGTAGCGCCAGTGTCTCGAGGTGGCAGGAGAGGCGAGGCAGTCCTCCAGGTGGCGATGGCGGCGACTCAGGCTCGCGGTGGGGTTTCAAATCAATTTGGGGGGTTTTGTGGGTCTATCGGTTTAAAGGGATGGGGGGAAGTCTTCGGTGAGCTAGGTGACGGGGGGAACCTGGCGGTGGCGTTCGGAGCTCGGCGGCGGTGGTAGGGCATCGATCTGGTGGCGACGGTTATGGGTTTGAGGGCGGTGAGGGGATTTGGGGGAGGGATCTTTGAGGAAGAGGAGGGTGAGCGCGAGAGGAGGGGAGGAGATAGGGGGAGGTGGGCGGCGAACGGAGGAGGCGGGTGGAGGATGAACGACGGTGGAGGGGTGACATCGAGGAGCGGTTTTTTTTTCTGCTACGAACGTGGACTTTGGAAAGAGGGATGGAGGGGGTTAAGTATAATTATATATTTATATTATTTTTAAATTCAAAAAGTTGACTTTTTAACTCAAACCCCAATCGAGGCCCAACGACTGTCGTCCCCAGCTAATTACCCCCATTCCGAACACAATGGAATATGTATCATAAGCTGATTCGATCGTTTCGATCAGTTTTCATCAAAATTAACATATAACTCTATATATTGAATTTGAACGCACATTTCAATTTACCGAGGTCACACACTAACTCGAAAAATTAAAGAAAAATATTTTCTAGCTTCGTATTGACGATACGGTCCTAATAAAACTAGTTTCGTCAAATTCTGAGACCGTTTGAAAAATGGCCATTTTCCAGTCGATTAAAATCAACTTTAACTGGTCAAACGCGTTTTCCTTTGCCACGCTCACATACTGATTCGAAAAATTATGAAATTTGGAATCTAGCAATAACTTGACAACACGGATCCAACAAAAGTGGTTTCATCGAAATCCGAGATCGTTTGCAAAATGGCTGTTTTTAAGGGCCAGAATTCCATAGCGACTACTCTGAAAATTCATTTGGGCTTAACTTTTGATTCCCGTTACTAAATTTTGATTTTCCGGATTCGTTGGAAAGATATTCTCAATTAGATTCAAATATTTTTGGTTTCGCTAAAATCCAGTTTATTTTGCATCCTGCACATTCATTTGAAGTTTGAAATTGAATTATCGAACTACCGCGCCATTTTCAATTCCTTTTATAATTCAAAATAAATATTTATATTCTAACGACGATCTATATAAATATATTCGTTCGAATTCTATTCAAAATAAATTTTTCGTCGTTATTATTTAAAATCATTAATTTTAAATATTAAAACTTCGCTAAAATGGCCATAATAAAAATTTTAAACTGGCCCAGATTTCCAGGTTATTACACCCATACAGTCGATTTCCAATAACAGTCGTCGAACTGCACTAAGAGCGACCTTTTCTAAATTTAATTTGGACGTATCTCCAAATCCAACCGTCAGATTTCACATTTCTAATATAAGTTAGAAAGCTCTTTTCGATACGAACCCAACGGTTCCGGTTTTAGAGAATCCGACGGTCGGATCTCCCGCAATGTCCGCACGAATCAATGGTCGAAATTCGCGAACTGCCGCAGCGCGGCGCGTTCTATTCAGGCCATTATATTATATATATAATATATATTTCGTCGATTTCTATTCAAAACGAATTTTATAAATCGTTTTAAATTCGTTTTCAAAACAGTTTCAACTTCATATTCAATTTCCAATCAAAGGTGAATTTTCCATTCTAAATTCGTTTTACATTCATTTCCATTCAATTCAAATTCATTTCAATTTGAATTCATTTTAATTCAAATTCAATTCGAATTCATTTTAATTCAATTTCAATTCAAATTCAATTCGAATACATTTTAATTCAATTTCAATTCGAATACATTTTAGTTCAGTTTCAGTTTGAACTCATTTTAATTCAATTTCAATTCGAATTCATTTTAATTCAATTTCAATTCGAATTCATTTCGAATTGATTTCAATTCAATTTCAATCCTGTTCAATTCAAAATATTCGATTATGAAATCACTTTTCAATATTCATTATAAAACGAATAAAATCGATAAAAATATCGTTCGCGTCAAAATAACGCATCTCTAATCAACACGGCTTTATATTTTTCAAAGACTTCTTTATTCTATTCAACAAATGAATATTTATTCTATTCAACACATGGATCTATATTTCTTTCAACACTTGACTAATCTCAACAAATGTGTACCGTCTACACGTGACTATTTTTGTTATGTAATATATTTTATAAAATTTTGATAAAGATGTTAAATTTTATTGTTGAAATATTTCGTTCAACACATGACTAATCTCAACAAATGAGTACGGTGAACACATGAATCTTATTTTATAATATTCTTTATTTTCTCAATTGGAATAAGGCCAAATCAATTACCATATAATGTAAATTATATGGATTCCACACAACACATGTATATAATAGCAACAATAAATAATCAACCATCATCCAGGGTGCACAACACAATTGTCTGTCAACCTATCGATCGACAAACAACTATACAATTGGGACTAGTGTACTTTAAATATCATCCCAATACCAGTGTGGGGTTTCACATCAACAAACACTGAATATTATTTGTGCAGTTGGGCGATGTGTAAAATTTATCGTCCCAATCAATATCAGTTAAAACAGTGTACAAAAACAAACCGTCTGGTTTGTAAATGAATATTTTATTTTATTCACACACACGTTAAAATTATATTTTTAATGATAAAATATTTTATTTCAACACATGAATTTCTATTCAGTTCATTTACACAATACAATGATATTTTTTTATTTTTCTAACTTATTTTAGAAAATTTTGGCGGCATAACGACACGATACTAGAAACGGGACAAGGCCTAGCCTTATCCCCGGTCTAGTGATGGCCCACGCCATACACACATCAATCAAACCAATTTCAATCCACCAAACAACCAAATCAAATCAAATAATCTAACCAACTACACAACCAAACAAACAAGTGCATGGTCTGTGGACAATGGTGTCGGGTGCTACTAAACACCATCTGCATCCTAGTATATATTATAATAAAACTAGAAAAAGAAAATTTAAAAGGTGAGAAGTTCTCACAGAGGGTTCCACTCCGCCGTGCTTTGCTTTTGAACTGCTGAACCGTCTGGATCGGTTGAAATTCCAATTCAGCCCTTTTCACGCTGTTCAAATATAAAAATATTATTTTTATTGCTTCATTCTAATAAATAAAAATCATATTTTTAATTCTACTTCATATATTTTTACAACACTTATTTCAATATAAAAGTTATATTTTTATATTTCTGCTTCTTGTATAAAGATCGAATTTTTATTTCATCGCTATAAAAATCTCATTTTTACTTCACTATATTTATAATAAAAAACAGATTTTTATTTCGCTACATATATAAAGATAATATTTTTATATTCTCTATTATATAGAAATTCTATTTTCCATACACTACTTACATAAAAGTAGTCTTTTTACATCTTCTATTATATAAAGATCATATTTTTAATACTCTACACAAGTAAAAATCATATTTTTAATATCTCTATTCTATAAAAAAACATCTTTAATATTTCTACTATATAAAAATTATATCTTTAACATTTCTACTATATAAAAATTATATCTTTAACATTATAAAAATTCAATCTTTGTTATAAATAAAAATCACCTCTTTCTTTTGTTAAAAATTTATTCTTTCTTCTATATAAAAATTCGATCTTTCATTATTTAAAAATCGATCTTTCATTAAAAAAAAATTGTATACTTTCCCTATTAAAAATCGTATAATTTCCCTATTAAAAATCGATTTTAAATTATAATGTATAAATCAGAAAACTGAATTTAAAAAAATAAAAACTTACATTTGAATCGGGAGTGGATGAAGATGGTGGCAGGGATGAGGCGTCGCTGCGGTGGAGGGGACGTCGCAGTGGCTGTTGAAAAAAAAGGGGCTCATAGTCTTGATCAGAGAAGGGGGAGGAGAGAAGTGGCGGTGAGGGGGAGCAAGGGGTGCGACGCGCCTAGAAGCGGCGGCGCAGTGGAGCTCGCTCGCGGGTGGTTAGGGTTTTTGAATGGTGGAGCACAACGAGGATGGAGGAAGGGAGTTCGACGCAAAATTGGGGGGGGGGGGGCTGGAGCTCGACGCCGACGACGGCGGGTTTCACCCCCCCTCCCCCGTTGCTGATCTTCCTCTTCTTCTCTTTTTTTCTTCTAAAAATCGATTTGAACGTAGTGAGAGAGGGGAGAGAGAAAGGGGATAGGGGAAGAGAGATATTAATATATAGTTTAATTATTTTATTTTATTTATTTCTCCTTTAAAGTTGACTTTCCATTCAACCCCCAAACGAGACCCAACGACTATCGCCCCTAACGTAAAACCCCCATTCCGAACACAATGGGATATGTATCGTAAGCCAATTCGACCGTTTCGATCAGTTTCCATCAAAATCAAAACATATCTCTATATATTGAATTTGAACTCACATTTCAATTTACCGAGGCCACATACTAACTAGAAAAATTCCCGAAAAATATTTTCTAGCTTCGTATTGATACGGTCCTAACAAAACTAATTTCGTCAAATTCTGAGACCGTTTGAAAAAAGGCCATTTTCAGGTCGATTGAAATTGACAAAACACGTTTTCCTTTACCATGCTCACATATTGAATTCAAAAACTATGAAAATTGGAATCTAGCAATAACTTGACATCACGGATCCAACAAAAGTGGTTTCGTCGAAATCTGAGGTCGTTTGCAAAATGGCTATTTTTGAGAGCCGGAAATTCCATAGCGACTATTCTGAAAATTCATTTGGCCATAACTTTTAATTCCCGCTATGAAAATTTAATTTTTCGGATTCGTTGGAAAGATATTCTCAATTAGATTCTATATTTTTGGTTTCGCTAAATTCCGGTTTATTTTGCACCTGGTACGTTCATTTGAAGTTTGAAATCGAATTATCGAACTACCGCGCCATTTTCAATTCCTTTTATAATTTAAAATAAATATTTATATTCTAACGACGAACTATATAAATATATACGTTCGAATTATATTCAAAATAAATTTTTCGTCGATATTATTTAAAATAATTCATTTTAAATATTCAAAATTCACTAAAATTGCCAAAATAAAAATTTTAAACAGGCCTAGATTTTCGGGTTATTACAATCTCCCCCACTTAAAACTTTTCGTCCCCGAAAAGGAACGAAGCCGAAAGTTGTTTTAAAAACCAACTCAACTTTCTTTGTTTTCGCTACGGCTTAAGTTCTTCATCTTTTCAGTTTCTAAGAACTTTTACAAATTTTTCAAAAATTTGGCTAACACCCTAAATTTTCGAAAAATTTCGCCATAACCTCCCCTACATCGGGGTCTTCGGGATATTTCATATAGCCTCCCATGGCCTTCTTCAATCAAAAAGAAAAAGAAATAGCCAAGCGGCTAGCCAATCGGCTCACAAAATCAGCCAAAACTCAAGAAATACAATAAACATGTACCTATTTGTCGGGCAAACAATTTTATTCCTCTGCTCTTGCCTCCTTGCTATGAACTGTTCAATAGATATACATGTACATGCATGAAATTGCAAACAAATTTCAATACAGCTCAATATTTGATTCAATTAGGCGTAATGGTTCAAAATATCAAACAAATAAACAAACAACACAACCATCAATCAATTAGTGGATTAACATTTCAAATTCATAATTTGATATATATACAGAAAATCATGTTTTTGTTGCCAAATCACAACAATGTATTCTAGCTATATTTTGGTTCTCACACCAGTCATGGAAATATATAGATATCACACTTTCGAAACTCGAATATGAATCTTGATGATGTACGTACTATAGCGATCATCAGAACCATCCCCGGGCGACTAGAATGTGATTCTATATCTATCTAGTATATTAAAACTTCGAATATACGTTCATGACACGTATATGCAAAATCTCTATATACTGGATTGTCCAACTTTAATACAAATAAAATATTCAAATACGTATAAAATTATTAAAATTTTCAAAACAAAGTTGGTTCTCATTTTAAAAATATACTCTTCTCACTCGTTCTAGGATGCTACTGATCCCATGTCTAACCAGTCATTCTCATTGGATACTACTAATCCAAATTCTGATGAATTCTTTCGTGTGGTTCTAATGTGTCTTGTTCTCTGAGCTTTGTAAACCAAAGCTCCGATACCAACTGTGATAGCCCGTAACTTCCCCGGTAAGGAAAGCCTTGATTACCTTAAGAACACGACAAACCAGAACACAGACAGAAGAACATTTCATTATTTATTTCAACAATTCATCAGAATACAAGAATATACAGAGTATTAACAAATAAAATACATTCGATAAATATCAAAGATTCAAATAAAATACATTCGATAAATATCAGAGATTACAATAATTACATAGCAGCGGAAAATAATACAAAATACAACAGAAGGAGATATATGGATACAAAGCTTTCCAAACATCATTCCAGCTATAAACCAGGTTCCTGTGGATATAGATCTGCAAAACCAAAACTACTAGCTGCCCGTGTCGAAAATAAGGGCACCCACAGTTTAGGTTAAAACAGTAAACTCCAGGTCAGTCATGTGACTGGTGTGAGAACTAAAACAGTTATTAATTCTTATTTTAAAGTTTGGTAAATCAAAGGACCACGCCGTATAACACGGAACGGGTTTGTACCCCAAGAATACCAGTGCAAAAACAAACAGCGCAATGCTAAATAAAGAACAATGAAGCTGTTATAAAACCCATGTCCCATCACACAATGCAACGCGAGCCGGAGGATAGGGTTTTCCCATATAATAGCCAAAGAATGCTTCATACGTGAAATTTCATCTTTTATTATTACTATAAGTGGAGAAAACAACTTCAATCATAAGTATAAATCATAGACGGCATAGCTACCATATACCATGTCGCCATACTAGGCTCTACAAATAAAACTGAATGACACGCATTGGAAATTGGGTTCCATCATGAGTCGAGGCAAGGGGCAAGCTCCTCTCCGATTCGAGACACTCTAGCAAATGTCTCAGGACCCCACTATGATCCTTGGATGCTTCAGGGCCGGTCCTCACCTAACTTTGGAGGATTAGTATTCCTAAACACACGTTTCTCGGTCCTAACAGACCTAATATCGAGGCGCCTCATTCCAAAAACCAAACAGATGAAAAGTATATAAATGTCAGCCAGTTTAAGCACTGACACCACCTATAGCTAGAAAGAAACGTCGTGCTCTCCCTGCAGTCCGTATCCCGTTTTTGACTCATACCGGGGTGTGAGGCTCGCGAATTCACGTTATACACAAAGCTGCGCCACACAGGCCGTGCTTTGATCATCAACCACAAGACTTTGCTTTTGAACAAAAGCCTTGATCATTTGCCACTTACGCGTGCCACACAGGCAATTCATGCCATGCGATTGATATCTATCGATATATAACCTTTGAGCTCGTACGTCTCAGAGAAGGGCGTTAAGTAAGAGAATAAATTCTCCGCCGCCAAGCAGATATATATTTAACAGAAATCAATTAACACAGAATAAATTCCAATGTCAGACACACAATCCATTTACACGTCCATTCTGGGTCTGAACGAAACCGGAGGCACTTTCCTCGCATATCCATCGATCTCTAAGTACGTCTGGACGACCACCAACTATTTCCCTCCTCTTGGGTGTATAGCCCAATCAGGATCATCAGTAATTATCCAAATGATGTCAAGACTTCCGGTCTTCGACCACCGTCTTCATCTTCGACTTATTGTCGAAACGGTTATTCAGAATGGGTATAGACCCGACCTTTCTGAATAACCCACGTATATAATAAACACTTGTTACACAAACACAACACACGCCTCATTCCAATTCAGAATATTCCTACGGAAAGGTTCCCATTAATTTTATCGAAGATAAATTCTTCTAAATTTATTCTTTAATCTTCCTTTGAATATTATTTCAACCTAGTCGGGATTAACGAACCACACCGAAGTAATTATTTATTTTATTTCCCGATCCCAACCTATTTATCCCATGGAGCAAAACTGTTATTACCCCATAACCAACACCACAGTGTTATCGGTAAATTTAATTACCATTTCACGTTTAAATCTAATTAAAGATTTACTATTGCTCGGAGCAAAACTGGCCATACTCCCTTCTCGATCACTTTCTATCTAATTAAAGATTCGTTAAAACTCCACTTAGTATAAATCTTCAATTGGGTTAAAGAACCGATGTCGTTTAAAAGACGGTTCACGACAAACCCAAATTCCATTTGATATTAAATACAAGGCTCTGAATAGATAATATATCGGCTTATATTCAATATCAAATTCTAATTATTTTTAAAACCACTTCAAACCCAATTTATTTATTTAAACATAATGGATTTTAATTCTAGTTCAAAACTAGTTCATTTCGATAAAATATATTTTTATCCTTTCAAATAGGGAATTTTTCATCCCAGTTCTTTCCAATTCATATATTTTGATTTTACACAAATTATAGATATTTTTAATATTTTTATTAAGGCCCGGACAGTCGATTTCCAATAACGGTCTTGGAACTGCACTTACGTCGAGCTTTTCTAAATTTGATTTGGACGTATCTCCAAATCCAACCGTCATATTTCACATTTCTAATATAAGTTAGAAAGCTCTTTTCGATACGAACCCAACGGTTCCGGTTTTAGGAGAATCCGATGGTCGGATCTCCCGCAATGTCCGCACGAAGACAATGGTCGAAATTTGCGAACTGCCGCAGTGCGGTGCGTTCTATTCATGCCATTATATTATATATATAATATATAATTCATCGATTTCTATTCAAAACGAATTTTATAAATAGTTTTAAATTCGTTTTCAAAACAGTTTCAACTTCATATTCAATTTCCAATCAAAGGTGAATTTTCCATTCTAATTTCGTTTTACATTCATTTCCATTCAATTCGAATTCATTTCAATTTGAATTCATTTTAATTCAATTTCAATTCGAATTCATTTTAATTCAATTTCAATTCGAATTTATTTTAATTCAATTTCAATTCGAATTCATTTTATTTCAATTTCAATTCGAATTCATTTTAATTCAATTTCAATAAGAATTCATTTTAATTCAATTTCAATTCGAATTCATTTTAATTCAATTTCAATTCAAATTAATTTCAATTCAATTTCAATCCTGTTCAATTCAAAATATTCGATTATGAAATCACTTTTCAATATTCATTATAAAAGGAATAAAATCGATAAAAATATCGTTCGCGTCAAAATAACGCATCTCTAATCAACACTGCTTTATATTTTTCAAAGACTTCTATATTCTATTCAACAAATGAATATTTATTCTATTCAACACATGAATCTATATTTCTTTCAGCACTTGACTAATCTCAACAAATGAGTACCGTCTACACATGACTATTTTTGTTATGTAATATATTTTATAAAATTTTGATAAAGATGTTAAATTTTATTGTTAATATATTTCGTTCAACACATGAATAATCTCAACAAATGAGTATGGTGAACACATGAATCTTATTTTATAATATTCTTTATTTTCTCAATTGGAATGAGGCCCAATCAATTACCATATAATGTTAATTATATGGATTCCACACAACACATGTATATAATAGCAACAATAAATAATCAACCATCATCCAGGGTGCACAACACAATTGTCTGTCAACCTATCGATGGACAAACAACTATACAATTGGGACTAGTGTACTTTAAATATCATCCCAATACCAGTGTGGGGTTTCACATCAACAAACACTGAATATTATTTGTGCAGTTGGGCGATGTGTAAAATTTATCGTCCCTATCAATATCAGTTAAAACATTGTACATAAACAAACCGTCTGGTTTGTAAATGAATATTTTATTTTATTCACACACACGTTAAAATTATATTTCTAACGATAAAATATTTTATTTCAACACATGAATTTCTATTCAGTTCATTTACACAACACAATGATATTTTTTTATTTTTCTAACTTATTTTAGAAAATTTCGGCGGCATAACGGCACGATACTAGAAACGGGACAAGGCCTAGCCTTATCCCCGGTCTAGTGATGGCCCACGCCATACACACATCAATCAAACCAATTTCAATCCACCAAACAACCAAATCAAATCAAATAATCTAACCAACTACACAACCAAACAAACAAGTGCATGGTCTGTGGACAATGGTGTCGGGTGCTACTAAACACCGTCTGCATCCTAGTATATATTATAATATAACTAGAAAAAGAAAATTTAAAAGGTGAGAAGTTCTCACAGAGGGTTCCACTCCGCCGTGCATTGCTTTTGAACTGTTGAACCGTCTGGATCGGTTGAAATTCCAATTCAGCCCTTTTCACGCTGTTCAAATACAAAAATATTATTTTTATTGCTTCATTCTAATAAATAAAAATCATATTTTTAATTCTACTTCATATATTTTTACAACACTTATTTCAATATAAAAATTTTATTTTTATATTTCTGCTTCTTATATAAAGATCGAATTTTTATTTCATCGCTATAAAAATCTCATTTTTACTTCACTATATTTATAATAAAAATCAGATTTTTATTTCGCTACATATATAAATATAATATTTTTATATTCTTTATTATATAGAAATTCTATTTTCCATACACTACTTATATAAAAATAGTCTTTTTACATCTCCATTATATAAAGATCATAATTTTAATACTCTACACAAGTAAAAATCATATTTTTATTATCTCTATTCTATAAAAATAACATCTTAAATATTTCTACTATATAAAAATTATATCTTTAACATTTCTACTATATAAAAATTATATCTTTAACATTATAAAAATTCAATCTTTGTTATAAATAAAAATCACCTCTTTCTTTTGTTAAAAATTTATTCTTTCTTCTATATAAAAATTCGATCTTTTATTATTTAAAAATCGATCTTTCATTCAAAAAAAAAATCGTATACTTTCCCTATTAAAAATCATATAATTTCCCTATTAAAAATCTATTTTAAATTATACTGTATAAATCAGAAAACTGAATTTAAATAAATAAAAACTTACATTTGAATCGGGAGTGGAGGAAGATGGTGGCAGGGATGAGGCGTCGCAGCGGTATGGGTGCGGTGGAGGTGAAGTCGTGGGGGCTGGAGCTCGACGCCGACGACGGTGGGTTTCTCCTCCCCGTCGCTGCTCTTCCTCTTCTTCTCTTTTTTTTATTTCTGAAAATCGATTTGAACGTAGTGAGAGAGGGGAGAGAGAAAGGGGATAGGGGAAGAGTGTTATTAATCTATAGTTTAATTATTTTATTTAATTTATTTCTCCTTTAAAGTCGACTTTTCATTCAACCCCCAAACGAGACCCAACGACTGTCGCACCTAGCGTAAGACCCCCATTCTGAACACAATGGGATATGTATCGTAAGCCAATTCGACCGTTTTGATCAGTTTCCGTCAAAATCAAAATATATCTCTATATATTGAATTTGAACGCACATTTCAATTTACCCAGGCCACATACTAACTAGAAAAATTCCCGAAAAATAATTTCTAGCTTTGTATTGACGATACGGTCCTAACAAAACTAATTTCGTCAAATTCTGAGACCGTTTGAAAAATGGCCATTTTCAGGTTGATCGAAATTGACAAAACACGTTTTCCTTTGCTACGCTCACATATTGAATTAAAAAATTATGAAAATTGGAATCTAGCAATAACTTGACATCATGGATCCAACAAAAGTGGTTTCATCGAAATCCGAGGTCGTTTGCAAAATGGCTATTTTTAAGGGCCAGAAATTCCACAACGACTATTCTGAAAATTCATTTGGCCATAACTTTTGATTCCCGCTATGAAATTTTGATTTTTCGGATTCGTTGGAAAGATATTCTCAATTAGATTCTATTATTTTTGGTTTCGCTAAATTTCGGTTTATTTTGTACCCGGTACATTCATTTGAAGTTTGAAATCGAATTATCGAACTACCGCGCCATTTTCAATTCCTTTTATAATTTAAAATAAATATTTATATTCTAACGACGAACTATATAAATATATACGTTCGAATTATATTCAAAATAAATTTTTCGTTGATATTATTTAAAATAATTCATTTTAAATATTCAAAATTCACTAAAATTGCCAAAATAAAAATTTTAAACTGGCCCAGATTTTCGGGTTATTACAATCTCCCCCACTTAAAAATTTTCGTCCCCGAAAAGGAACGAAGCCGAAAGTTGTTTTAAAAACCAACTCAACTTTCTTTGTTTTCGCTACGGCTTAAGTTCTTCAACTTTTCAGTTTCTAAGAACTTTTCAAATTTTTCAAAAATTTGGCTAACACCCTAAATTTCTGAAAAATTTCGCCATAACCTCCCCTACACCGGGGACTTCGGGATATTTCATATAGCCTCCCATGGCCTTCTTCAATCAAAAAGAAAAAGAAAAAGCCAAGCGGCTAGCCAATCGGCTCACAAAATCACCCAAAACTCAAGAAATACAATAAACATGTACCTATTTCTCGGGCAAACAATTTTATTCCTCTACTCTAGCCTCCTTGCTATGACAAGTTCAATAGATATACATGTACATGCATGCAATTGCAAACAAATTTCAATACAGCTCAATATTTGGTTCAATTAGGCGTAATGGTTCAAAATATCAAACAAATAAACAAACAACATAACCATCAATCAATTAGTGGATTAACATTTCAAATTCATAATTTGATATATATATACAGAAAATCATGTTTTTGTTGCCAAATCACAACAATGTATTCTAGCTATATTTTGGTTCTCACACCAGTCATGGAAATATATAGATATCACACTTTCGAAACTCGAATATGAATCCTGATGATGTACGTACTATAGCGATCATCAGAACCATCCCCGGGCGACTAGAATGTGATTACATATCTATCCAGTATATTAAAACTTTGAATATACGTTCATGATGCGTATATGCAAAATTTGTATATACTGGATTGTCCAACTTCAATACAAATAAAATATTCAAATACGTATAAAACGATTTAAATTTTCAAAACAAAGTTGGTTTTCATTTTAAAAATATACCCTTCTCACTCGTTCTAGGATGCTACTAATCCCATCTCTAACGAGTCATTCTCATTGGATATTACTAATCCAATTTCTGATGAATTCTTTCGTGTGGTTCTAATGTGTCTTGTTCTCTGAGCTTTGTAAACCAAAGCTCCGATACCAACTGTGATAGCCCGTAACATCCCCGGTAAGGAAAGCCCGGATTACCTTGAGAACACGACAAACCAGAACACAGACAGAAGAACATTTCATTGTTTATTTCAACAATTCATCAGAATACAAGAATATACAGAGTATTAACAAATAAAATACATTCGATAAATATCAGAGATTACAATAATTACATAGCAGCGGAAAATAATACAAAATACAACCGAAGGAGATATACGGATACAAAGCTTTCCAAAAATCATTCCAGCTGTAAACCAGGTTCCTGTGGATATAGATCTGCAAAACCAAAACTACTACCTGCCCGTGTCGAAAATAAGGGCACCCACAGTTTAGGTTAAAACAATAAACTCCAGGTCAGTCATGTGACTGGTGTGAGAACTAAAACAGTTATTAATTCTTATTTTAAAGTTTGGTAAATCAAGGGACCACGCCGTATAACACGGAACGGGTTTTTACCCCAAGAATACCTGTGCAAAAACAAACAGCGCAATGCTAAATAAAGAACAATGAAGCTGTTATAAGACCCATGTCCCATCACACAATGCAACGCAAGCCGGAGGATAGGGTCTTCCCTTATAACAGCCAAAGAATTCTTCATACGTGAAATTTCATCTTTTATTATTACTATAAGTGGAGAAAACAACTTCAATCATAAGTATAAATCATAGACGGCATAGCTACCATATACTATGTCGCCATACTAGGCTCTACAAATAAAACTGAATGACACGCATTTGAAATTGGGTTCCATCATGAGTCGAGGCAAGGGGCAAGCTCCTCTCCGATTCGAGAAACTCTAGCAAATGTCTCAGGACCCCACTATGATCCTTGGATGCTTCAGGGCCGGTCCTCACCTAACTTTGGAGGATTAGTATTCCTGAACACACGTTTCTCGGTCCTAACAGACCTAATATCGAGGCGCCTCATTCCAAAAACCAAACAGGTGAAAAGTATATAAATGTCAGCCAGTTTAAGCACTGACACCACCTATAGCTAGAAAGAAACGTCGTGCTCTCCCTGCAGTCCGTATCCCGTTTTTGACTCATACCGGGGTGTGAGGCTCGCGAATTCACGTTATACACAAAGCTGCGTCACACAGGCCGTGCTTTGATCATCAACCACAAGACTTTGCTTTTCAACAAAAGCCTTGATCATTTTCCACTTACGCATGCCACACATGCAATTCATGCCATGCGATTGATATCTATCGATATATAACCTCTGAGCTCGTACGTCTCAGAGAAGGGCGTTAAGCAAGAGAATAAATTCTCCGCCGCCAAGTAGATATATATTTAATAGAAATCAATCAACACAGAATAAATTCCAATGTCAGACACATAATCCATTTACACGTCCGTTGTGGGTCTATAAGAAACCGGAGGCACTTTCCTCGCATATCCATCGATCTCCAAGTACGTCTGGACGACCACCAACTATTTCCCTCCTCTTGGGTGTATAGCCCAATCAGGATCATCAGTAATTATCCAAACGATGTGAAGACTTCCGGTCTTCGACCACCGTCTTCATCTTCGACTTATCGTCGAAACGGTTATTCAGAATGGGTATAGACCCGGCCTTTCTGAATAACCCACGTATATAATAAACACGTGTTACACAAACACAACACACGCCTCATTCCAATTCAGAATATTCCTAGGGAAAGGTTCCCATTAATTTTATCGAAGATAAATTCTTCTAAATTTATTCTTTAATCTTCCTTTGAATATTATTTCAACCTAGTCGGGATTAACGAACCACACCGAAGTAATTATTTATTTTATTTCCCGATCCCAACCTATTTATCCCATGGAGCAAAACTGTTATTACCCCATAACTAACACCACGGTGTTATCGGTAAATTTAATTACCATTTCACGTTTAAATCTAATTAAAGATTTACTATTTCTCGGAGCAAAACTGGCGATACTCCCTTCTCGATCACTTTCTATCTAATTAAAGATTCATTAAAACTCCACTTAGTTTTAATCTTTAATTTGGTTAAAGAACCGATGCCGTTTAAAATACGGTTCACGACAAACCCAAATTCCATTTGATATTAAATACAAGGCCCTGAATAGAAAATATATCGGCTTATATTCAATATCAAATTCTAGTTATTTTTAAAACCACTTCAAGCCCAATTTATTTATTTAAACATATTGAATTTTAATTCTAGTTCAAAACTAGTTCATTTCGATAAAAATATATTTTTATCCTTTCAAATAGGGAATTTTTCATCCCAGTTCTTTCCAATTCTTATATTTTGATTTTACACAAATTATAGATATTTTTAATAATTTTATTAAGGCCCGTACAGTCGATTTCCAATAACGGTCGTCGAACTGCACTAACAGCGACCTTTTCTAAATTTGATTTGGACGTATCTCCAAATCCAACCGTCAGATTTCACATTTCTCACATACGTTAGAAAGCTCTTTTCGATTTGAACCCAACGGTTCTGGTTTTACGAGAATCCGACGGTCGGATCTCCCGCAATGTCTGCACGAAGTCAATGGTCGAAATTCGCGAACTGCCGCAGCGCGGCGCGTTCTGTTCAGGCCATTATATTATATATATAATATATAAAATATATATTTCATCGATTTCTATTCAAAACGAATTTTATAAATCATTTTAAATTCGTTTTCAAAATAGTTTCAACTTCATATTCAATTTCCAATCAAAGGTGAATTTTCCATTCTAAATTCGTTTTACATTCATTTCCATTTAATTCGAATTCATTTCAATTTGAATTCATTTTTATTAAATTTCAATTCGAATTCATTTTAATTCAATTTCAATTCGAATTCATTTTAATTCAGTTTCAATTCGAATTCATTTTAATTCAATTTCAATTCGAATTCATTTTAGTTCAATTTCAATTCGAATTCATTTTAATTCAATTTCAATTTGAATTCATTTTAATTCAATTTCAATTCGAATTCATTTTAATTCAATTTCAATTCGAATTCATTTTAATTCCATTTCAATTCGAATTCATTTTAATTCAATTTCAATTCGAATTCATTTTAATTCAATTTCAATTCGAATTTATTTCGAATTGATTTCAATTCAATTTCAATCCCGTTCAATTCAAAATATTCGATTATGAAATCACTTTTCAATATTCATTATAAAACAAATAAAATCGATAAAAATATCGTTCGCATCAAAATAACGCATCTCTAATCAACACAGCTTTATACTTTTCAAAGACTTCTTTATTCTATTCAACAAATGAATATTTATTCTATTCAACACATGAATCTATATTTCTTTCAACACTTGACTAATCTCAACAAATGAGTACCGTCTACACGTGACTATTTTTGTTATGTAATATATTTTATAAAATTTTGATAAAGATGTTAAATTTTATTGTTAAAATATTTCGTTCGACACATGACTAATCTCAACAAATGAGTACGGTCAACACATGAATCTTATTTTATAATATTCTTTATTTTCTCAATTGGAATGAGGCCCAATCAATTACCATATAATGTTAATTATATGGATGCCACACAACACATGTATATAACAGCAACAATAAATAATCAACCATCATCCAGGGTGCACAACACAATTGTCTGTCAACCTATCGATGGACAAACAACTATACAATTGGGACTAGTGTACTTTAAATATCATCCCAATACCCGTGTGGGGTTTCACATCAACAAACACTGAATATTATTTGTGCAGTTGGGCGATGTGTAAAATTTATCGTCCCAATCAATATCAGTTAAAATAGTGTACATAAACAAACCGTCTGGTTTGTAAATGAATATTTTATTTTATTCACACACGTTAAAATTATATTTTTAACGATAAAATATTTTATTTCAACACATGAATTTCTATTCAGTTCATTTACACAATACAATGTTATTTTTTTATTTTTCTAACTTATTTTAGAAAATTTCGGCGGCATAACGACACGATACTAGAAACAGGACAAGGCCTAGCCTTATCCCCGGTCTAGTGATGGCCCATGCCATACACACATCAATCAAACCAATTTCAATCCACCAAACAACTAAATCAAATCAAATAATCTAACCAACTTCACAACCAAACAAACAAGTCCATGGTCTGTGGACAATGGTGTCGGGTGCTACTAAACACTGTCTGCATCCTAGTATATATTATAATATAACTAGAAAAAGAAAATTTAAAAGGTGAGAAGTTCTCGCAGAGGGTTCCACTCCGCCGTGCTTTTCTTTTGAACTGCTGAACTGTCTGGATCGGTTGAAATTCCAATTCATCCCTTTTCACGCTGTTCAAATATAAAAATATTATATTTATTGCTTCATTCTAATAAATAAAAATCATATTTTTAATTCTACTTCATATATTTTTACAACACTTATTTCAATATAAAAATTATATTTTCTTATTTCTGCTTCTTATATTAAGATCGAATTTTTATTTCATCGCTATAAAAATCTCATTTTTACTTCACTAAATTTATAATAAAAATCAGATTTTTATTTCGCTACATATATAAAGATAATATTTTTATATTCTTTATTATATAGAAATTCTATTTTCCATCGACTACTTATATAAAAATAGTCTTTTTACATCTTCTATTATATAAAGATCATATTTTTAATACTCTACACAAGTAAAAATCATATTTTTATTATCTCTATTCTATAAAAATAACATCTTTAATATTTCTACTATATAAAAATTATATCTTTAACATTTCTACTATAAATGTTAGCCCACTTTGTGAACTAGGTAACACAAAGTCGAGATGTAAAGCGTTGAAGAACTTAGAAAGCATCACAACGGATCGGATCGGAGAGCTGCTGCTGGTCGGATCGGAGAGCTGCTGCTGGTTGGATCGGACAGCTGTTACCAGTTCGAAAAGGAGCGGAGCAAAATGGATAAGGACTCAGTTTCAGCTCAGGTCGGGTCGGATGCCCCGATCCGAACCCCTTCTGCTTTCTCCTCCGAACTGGACCCACATTCCATATCACTTCGCCCTTCGATCGCCTGAATATTCGGAGCGGTTATGACCATTTCCTACCCATGATGACCACTACTCTGATACGCTGTCAGCACTGGAATCCATCCGAGCCCGAGGACGATGGGATGGAAGACACGTGGCTCCGACCCGGATCGAATTCTGAGTAAATTTTCACCTATAAATACCTCGCCTAGAGACAATTAAAGGGATCTTCTTTTTGGCACTTTGAGAGTTCAAACACTTTCATAAACCGAATTCCAGCACTCCCAGATAATCCAAATCGTCTTTCAACATTTGTTTTGAGACAATTGAGTGAATGTGTGTGAGTTGTGAGTGAAATTGAGTGAATATCTCATTGTAATTACATCTATATCATCGAGAATAGTGATTACAAAGTGGACGTAGGCTTTTCAATGCCGAACCACTATAAATTCTGTGTCTCCATTTTACTTTTGATCTTATTTTATTTCGATTTTAGTCCATTTGGGTGTTTGAACCACTTTTTGGTCTAACATTTTGGTGCTTTCACTGAGAACCATTTGAATTCTCCGTTTTTCCGGATTATCGTTCTACTTTTTGGACCGTTGAGTTCAAAGAAGTTAATCCTCAAGTTTCGACGCTCTTGAATATTTGTTGGTTGATTGTTGACGAACTATGGACAAAGGAAAAGGCAAGGAAGTTCAAACCAGTCGAGGGAACGGAGTTGGTGAAGATCAGCAAAATGCGTTGTGATAAGGTCTCGTGGGCAGAGCTCGGGAGTGGATCGGACAGATACAGGGAATCCAAACCCCACACAAAGAGAGAGCTCCGATCCGATCCGAGTAGGAGAATCTGAAGCAGTGCACTCCCCCAACCTGAACCGACCCAAACAAATCGCACTGCACCGATCCGAACAAGCTTCCCAGCTCCGACCCGAACAAGTCTCCCAGCTCCGACCCGACCTGATTGCCCAGCTCCGATCCGATCCGTCGCTTGGTGATGTTGGAACCTCTACTCGAGCCCCTCCAAATGCTCCGACTCCAGCCACCAGGGTCAATGATCGGGTCAATCCATTTGCGCCTATTACTCAAGGAGATTTTTCGCGCCTACTTGACATGCTTGAGAGTACTAGGGAGGCTATGAAAATCCACGAGCGCACCAATCTCATGATGCAAGAAAACATGAGACTCATGAGCAGGGAAATTAGCGAACTCCATAGACAGAGAACCCCATCCCCAGTTCGTCACACACCAACGGATCAGTCTTCTTCTTCTGAGGAAGAACGGCCCCGTGAAAGAAGGCCACTCGAATGACCTCAGAATTTGGAGCAGCTGACGTTCGGATCTTTCGGGTCCCGCGAGGTTCCTACATGGGTATTAGGACCCAATGATCCAAGCTTGAGAGAGCCTATGTTGTTACCAATGCAGGGATCCCATGTATTACCTAGAGACCCTAACCTTACCAATCCCACTCAGGGACAAATGCTCCAGCCCCTTCCTCCCGAGATCGACCGAGAGCGTAGGGAACGAAGCAGAGCAGAAGCGGCTCGAAGAAGGAGGGCGTCCCCTGATCAGGAGCCCAGAGGAAAACCGAACATCAGAAGGAGGGCATCTCCTGATCAAGAGCCCAGAGGGAACCCAGATACCAGAGCCAGGGAGCCTGAACGGCCCCTGACCAATGTTGACGTATGGGCTATGGTACGCCAGATCATGTCTGAAAGCCGGAACTACACCAATGAAGATTACGGCATTTAACGAAACCATACTCCCTTCACTGACGACGTCCTCAACTTTCAGTTACCCCGACGTTTTAACCTACTGTAGATGGACAAGTACAATGGGAGAACCGATCCGGGACAGCATTTGATGCGATACGCATGGCTCATTAATGCTGCTGCTTCCCCTGACGCAGTGAAGTGTAAAGCCTTCCCGATCTATCTAGAAGACGTGGCGCTGCTATGGTTTACCCGACTTCCCCCTCGGTCGATATCGAATTTTAGGGAATTGAGCGAATGTTTTATGAATCAGTTCCGACTCCATGCCCGAAAGTCTAAGAGTGTTATTGAATTATCAAGAATTAAGCAGGCGCCTGGAGAGTCTTTGAAGTCATATCTCGACCGTTTCAACTTAGCTATGACAGAAGTCAGTGACCCGCACAAGCCCACCATTTTGATGGCTTTGATGGAAGGAGTCGATCCTGATTCCGAGTTTGGAGATTATCTTTCTGGGAAGCCACCTCCCATGAGAGATTTATTCTATGAAAAGGCCGATATTCACTTAAGATGAGAGGAGGCAAGGGAAAATCGAAAGGGAAAGTCTGGAGCGGCTTCAAAAGAAAATGATCAGAGTAATGTCGCCGTGAAGCAGTCTGGAGAAAGTTTCGGAAAAGTTGAGGTGAATGTGGGAAACAAGAGTGGAAACGACAATAATGGAAATGGGGGCAACAACAACAACCGTAACGCGAATGGTAACAGAAGAAATAGGAATAGAGGAAGTGATCCTAACAAAAGACCCTGGTTCCAGACTTATGAGAATTATACACTACTGAACGACACTCTGGAGAACATTTACTTGGATACGTACAATGTTTTGCAATATAAAAGACCGCCGCCTCGAGATTCAACGGAGAAAGAAATAGCAACAGGAAAATTTTGTTTGTTTCATGGAACTCATGGGCATTCAACAAATGAATGTCGACATTTGAGAGACGTGATTGAGAAGCTGCTGCGCGAAGGAAAATTGGATGAATATAAGGTTGCCCCAAGAGATAGGGGGCAAGGAGAACAAGCTCCCAACCAGAATCAATCTGCTCCCAAGCCTACAACGCAGCAGAAAGGCAAGGGAATTGTAATTAACACCATAGTAGGTGGACCCCACCCAGCGATCCGCAGTTTTAGATCAATGGATCAATACGTAAATGTAGCTAAGCACGTAGATGTGGATGAATGTGATGATTTTGAAGATGTCGCCCTTATGAAACAGCAGAGGATAATGTTAGATGATGTGGTATTCCGTAACAGAGAAAATACCGGAATCCAGTCACCCACCGACGATCCGTTGGTCATTACCACCACCATTGGACCGGCATTGGTTCATAAGGTGCTAGTAGACAACGGAAGATCTGTTAGTATTTTATTTAAAAAATCATTCGATCAGATGAAACTTGAGTCTGAAGATTTGAAGCCATGCGAAGGTTGGATCCGAGGCTTCAACGGAGCATCGACAGCTCCGATGGGGTATATAGAATTGCCCGTAACATTGGGGCAAGGGGAACGCCGAATAGTACGAATGCTTCAGTTCGTAGTGCTGGACGTAGATTCGCCCTACAACGCATTTTTGGGAAGGCCTGCCCTTGCAGAGTTCAGGGCTTGCATCGCCCCTTGGTGTTTATTGCTTAAGTTCCCAACTGAAGCCGGGACCGGAGTAGTGAGAGGAGATCAAGTTTCCGGATGAGCCTGCTACGTTGCCGAATTAAAGATGTTGATGAAGGGACTCGACATCGAGAGTAAAGGTGCCTCGCCTCCCCCGAAGGAGGGTTCGGCGTAGCAATTAGAGGGATCGGCCCCGAAGGAGTTTCCCAAAGGAACGCCCGAAGACTTGGATCCCAGAAAAGATGAGGAACTAGAGGCTAGAAATGCAACTCCTAACGAAGCGACAATGGACATACCCATTGACGAAGCTGATCCAACAAGAGTTTTGAAGATTGGATCCCAGTTAGATCCACATCGAGCCAAAGAACTAACTGACTTCCTAAAGGCAAACCTGGATGTGTTGGCCTGGACCCACGCCGACATGTGTGGGATATCTCCATCCATCATAAGTCATTCACTAAATATAAACCCAAAACACCCGCCTGTAAAGCAAAAGAGACGTGTGCTAGGCCCAGAGAGGTCGGCAACTCTGAAAGAAGAAGTGGAGAAGCTGAAACAGAACGGATTTATTAGAGATTCAACATATCCCGACTGGATATCGAATCCCGTTTTAGTAAAGAAGCCAAACGGAAAGTGGCGGACGTGCATTGATTTCTCAGACTTGAACAAAGCTTGCCCGAAAGATAGCTTCCCACTCCCCAGAATTGACCAGCTTGTAGATTCGAAGGCGGGACACGAACTTATTTCTTTCATGGATGCATATTCCGGGTATAACCAGATTCCTATGCATGTGCCAGATCAAGAACACACGAGCTTCATTACAAATTTGGGGTTATACTGTTATGTGGTCATGCCAGTCGGATTAAAAAACGCTGGAGCCACTTATCAACGCTTGGTGAAAAGGATGTTTTATAACCAAATAGGGAAGACTATGGAAGTTTATGTGGATGATATGCTTGTCAAATCGAAACATTCCTCCAACCATACACAAGACTTGGCAGAAACGTTCGGTATCCTGCGAAAGTATCGGATGAAGTTGAATCCTTTGAAATGCTCATTTGGAGTGGCATCGGGAAAGTTTCTAGGCTTCATTATTAGCTCTCGAGGGATTGAAATCAATCCCAGCCAAATAGCAGCGATTAGAAACATTGAAGAACCAAGGAGAATCAAAGATGTCCAAAGTCTTGCAGGGAAAGTAGCCGCGCTGAGTAGATTTATCTCCAAAGCAACGGACAAATGCATCCCATTTTTTGACTTGATAAAAAGGGGAAAGAAGAACTTCGAATGGACTCCGGACTGTGTTGAGGCCTTTCGAAATTTATTGGAGTTGCTAGAAAAACCACCGATTTTTCAAAGCTAGTGGATCATGAAGAGTTATTTGTTTACTTAGCGGTTTCGGCTCACGCTGTTAGCACAGCCTTGGTCCGAGAAGAAGACAAAGTGCAAAGGCCAGTATATTATGTAAGCAAGAAATTGGAAGCGGCGGAACGCAACTACCCAAGGATTGAGAAGCTCGCTTACAACCTCCTAATCGTCTCCCGAAAACTTCGTCACTATTTCCAAGCTCACCCAATAACCATATACACTAACCAGCCTCTGAGGCAGGTGTTGCAGAGACCCGAAGCATCGGGGCATTTGATCAAATGGAATATTGAATTAAGTCAGTTTGATATAAATTTTCAGCCACGGAGGTCGATCAGGGGGCAAGCTCTGGCTGACTTTACAGCAGAATTCACCATCCCAGAGGAGGAAGTGATCGATGACAGAGTGATCAAGTCAGAAGATGAGTTAAAATTAGATCCATGGAAGCTGTACACAGACGGAGCCAAGAACGACCGAAGGTCCGGAGCAGGAATCGTTTTAGTCACTCCTGAGGGACGATCGTTATATTACGCTCTACGATTAGAATTTTCAGCAACTAATAACGACTCTGAGTATGAAGCCCTGATTGCCGGGCTGAAGCTTGCTAAAGACCTCGGAGTAAAGACATCGGACATATTCTGCGACTCCAAAATAGTTGTTTGCCAAGTGCGAAAGGAATTTGTGGCTCGGGGACCTCGATTTATCGCCTACCTCGAGAAAGTGGAAAAGCTGTTGAGCAACCTGGAGCGGTACAACATAACGCATATCCCAAGAGCCGAAAACCAGAAGGCAGACAGGCTAGCAAAGCTGGTTAGTTCCGACAACCAGGAAGAAACTGAAATAATTCCAATTGAAACATTGGAATCGCCAAGTTTTGAGTCGATGGAAATTGAATTCGCTCTCGAAGCAGAAATGGAAAAGGAATCGTGAATGACCCCAATTAAGAATTTCCTTAAGAATGGGATACTCCCATCAAAGAAGAGTGAGAGACGGGCTATAGTTCACAAGGCCACCAGATACATCCTTCAAGATGGTATTCTTTATAGACAAGGATTTTCTATGCCCATGTTACGATGTATAGCACACAACGACATCAAACGTGTACTAAGAGAAGTACACGAAGGTGAGTGTGGAGATCATACAGGAGGTCAGACTTTAGCGAAAAAGATATTGCGGTATGGATACTTCTGGCCCACAATTAATAAAGATGCAGCTGATTATTCACGATGATGCGACAAGTGCCAGAGATTCGACAAAATCCCCAGAGCACCGTCGACCCAACTCAAATCGATGGTGAGTCCTTGGCCTTTTGCCACGTGGGGAATTGATATCATCGGAGTTCTACCAATTGCTAAAGGAGGTGCGAAATATGCAATAGTCGTTGTGGACTATTTTACGAAGTGGGTGGAAGTTGTGCCCCTAACCAAAATCACGGCGAGAAAGGTGATAAGTTTCGTGGTTAGAAATATTATATGCCGATTCGGGATCCCAAGGACCATTATAACTGATAACGGAACCCAGTTCGATGGTGCCGAATTCAGAAATTTCTTCCAAAAATATAAGATCGACAAACGGTACACTGCGGTCGCTTATCCACAGTCGAACGGGCAAGTAGAAGCAATAAACAAAGTTATAAAATCCATCCTCAAGAAACGGTTAGAACGCGCAAAGGCAAAATGGGTTGACGAATTGCCCTTAGCTTTGTGGGCATATCGGACAACATTTAAGACAACTACCGGTCATACCACTTTCTCTCTCTCATTTGGTTCAGAAGCAGTAATTCCAGTAGAGCTTGAGGTTCCCTCCCACAGGGTAACATATTATGACCCGATGACGAATCGGGCACTCTTACTCGAGTCTCTTGATGAAATCGAAGAAAAAAAGGGACGAAGCAGATTTGCGCGCGTCAAGACATCGACGTCAGATGGCACACTATTATGACAAAAAAGTTCGTCTTAGGACTTTTGAACCGGGAGATTTGGTGCTAAAGAGAGCCTTTCCATCCCTTCCTCACCTCGGTCCAAAGTGGGAAGGACCCTTTGTCATCCAACGGAAACTTGAAACAGGAACCTTCCAGTTAACGACCGTAGATGGCGAAGAGGTACCTAGGGCATGGAATGCCCAACACTTGATGCGATAATTGAATTAGAAATGTTGTACTCTTTGCTGTTTTCTTATGAACTCTGTAAAAAGGCACGACTTGCCTTAGAAAACTCTGTTGATATGAACAAAGAACTATAAAGTGGATGTAGGGTACGACTTAGTCGAACCACTATAAAAATACCGTGTGTCATTTACTTTCCTGCATTATATATACCTTCAACTACTATTCTGTTGTGATTACGGAATATAAGATGATTTAAAACCTGAAAGGTTGAAAACAGTTTATACGCAGGAAAAAGCGCAATGACTGTTTGTTCGATAAGACATAAAAGAATGGGAAGACGACATTCTTAACTCTAACTCTCGAGGATTGAGAGAGAGTATAAAGGACGGGAAGACGACGTCCTCTGAGGCGTGAAGGTGCACTCAGACAAGAGACCGCCTCAGTAAGAACTCTAACCTGAGTATAAGACAGGAGAGTATAAAAAATGCCAGAAAAAACGACAGGCATTGACGACACAGAGAATGTAACCCCATCAGAGAATCGGGGACATTCAGATAACTTGACTAAATCTTGAATAGTTTTTCAAGATTGACTGGGGGCATATATGTACACACATATTCCCCCCCACCATAACTTCATTACACAACTATAGTAGGACATGCATTCTTACATAAGTGCAAAACTAATGACTGACAGACATTGCAGAAAACGAATTATTTTTTATTTACAAATGAACGAATTTGTATAGGAAAACAGGCGAAAAGAATGCTAAAATAATGCAAGACACTCCATCATTTAGATTTCGAAGAGGGCTTGGACTTCTTAGCAGCCTTCTTCGCATCCCTCGCCTCTTTTTCGGCCTCCGTCAAAATGCGCTTTGACTCTTTCTTCCCTGAAGCTGAAGTGTTGGAATCAGTTGACTTCTTCCCGGAAGGCGGAGCACTGGAATCAAGATAAGACTTTTTAGCAAGGTCCTCTGTAATCGATCTAGTCGAAAGCTTAACAACTAACCTTGATCCCGCATCCACTACTGCGAGGGGCTTAAGGCTTTCGGGGTCTAAGTCTTCAGCTTTAAGCTGCAAGCGTTTATCTTGGTCAGCTTTCAGTGCAGCTAAGGTAACATCATCGGTGGTTTTCGACTCCCCGACTATAGCCACCTCAGGGTCTTCCTCATGTCCCCCGTTGCCGCCATCATCCTTTAAGGCATCTATCATTTCGTCATCATGAGGAGTGTCAGCCTTGGACGGTTCCATTCCTAACCCCGAATCTATGGGGGCAGCCTTGTCTTTTCCCCCTTTGGCCTTCTCCGTATGCTCTGCTCTAGAGGCGGTTCCCTGGGACACATCTGTCTTTTCGGACGGTTCAATACCTATAGAGTGAGAAGCAACAGTTATCAACTCAGGAGAAAATAATGGGTTCTTCATCGATTTCTCAATCACGTGACGAATGGTAGAGATACCTTTGATGAATTGAGGTGAAAATGTAGAGATACCTTCCGAATACTTCTCGGCCGGAGTGACTGCTGTCTCCGATACCGTTTCGGGTATAGGGGATAAAAGAGTTGTCCGAGGGATTCCTGGGTTTTCAGGATCATATCCCTCTACTTCAGAAGTTGCAAAGGCAGTAGAGGATGAACCAGCCTCGGGAATGTTCTTTGGCTTAGCCCTCCGCCTCTCTTCGTCCATAACAGTAGCAATGAGGCGGCGCCCTTCGGCTAGGCGTTCTGGTTCATCATCTCGTAAATATTTCTCCATCAGCTTGTCCTCGTCAATGGAATCAACCTTGAGCTCCTTTTTCTCCCATTCCACGATCTGACTCCATACTTGGACTAGGGTAGATGGATAATCTTCAATCCAAGAAATATTTCGGCGGCGGATGATATGCGCAAAGAATTCAATCATTAATTCGCCGAAACCCTGAACCTCTCCCTCAGCCTCCGACAGTTGTTTGCGGGCCTCCTCAGTGGACTTGATAGCACATTCGACATTACCCTCCGCTAGGGCAACACTGTTCTCCGCCTCCGCTAACTTAGAAGCCAAGTCAACGTTTTTCTTTTCCAATTCAGCATTCCTCCTTGCTAACTCGGCATTCTTCCGCTCAAGGTCAGCGTAAGCAAGTCGCGTTTTGGCAGCATCTGACTTGGCATCTTCGGCTTGCTTTTTCAATTCCGAACACTCTTGGGTATGGGACTCAAGCAAATCATGATAGCGTTTTTGCAGATCTTCAAATTGTTGTTTGAAGCTAGTAGCATCCCGTTGAGCAACAACAAGCTGAGCATGTGTATCCTCCTAGTATTTTCCTAGATTTTTTAAGGCCTTTGCATCGTCTTCTGCGGTTTTTTGCATTGAGTCAGCATTCGTGATTAAAGTGCGGATGATTCTGGAAAGGCTGCGCGAATACTTGAACATTTCTGATTACTGTTTCTCGACCGCATCTACTTTGCTTTGGCCTCATCTGCCCACCTTGAAGAAATAGGCTCAAGAGCAGGTAAAAAAGTCAAGTTTTCGAAGTAATGTTCAGGAAATTGCTCCTCCAGATACGCCCGCTTAACTGCAGTTTCAACATCTAGCGGTGGAGGGGCGGGGATTGTCAGCTCGGTATCCCTGTGCGTGGAGAACTCAATAGCCTCTTTATCCGTTCTAGGCCGTTTAGAAGGGACCTTACGCTTGCTTCGTGATTCGGTATCTTTTGGCGGACTCCTCTCCCTACTGCGCTTTTCTTGAGAAGAGGTTGAGTCTTTTGATTGCGGCCTGTCCTCTTCCCGACAACCTTGGTAACCTTTATATCGCTCTGGGTCTGTCTGGACAGGATAGCGAGAACGCAAGGTTCGCGAACGATAAGGATCATAGGGCCTTCTATCCTCCCTACTGCGATCTTCGCGGCGATCATGCTCAGTATCATAGGGCGGATTAGACATGCTGCGGCGGAGTTTCTTGATATCATAGTAAGATCGGGACATCGTGCCTGCACAACAAGACAAATGAAATTCAGGATCATTATTTTCACAAAGAGAAAGATGCTGTGAGTTGTGGTGCTATTGTGTAAAGGGCGTCCTAAGTGGTATTTTCCCCCCGACAAACCCGAGTCCGAAGCTAGACTAGTACGAGCGGGCTCTTTGGCCTTAGCAAGAGTGGTCTCTTCGGAAGAAGTGAAAACTAAAGGATTCTTCCTAAAATCCTCTGATGTGTAAATAGTTTCAGGTAAGGGGAGATCCCCCAAACCCTGAAATAGTGGGTTATTAGTACTAGGGACATCTCCCTCAGAAGGGTCAATCGGTGACTCTTTGGAAGACGTTGACCTTTCCGGAGAAATGGCATCCTCGGGAACAATATACCCTTCGCGATGCCTTTCGGTCATGTTAGCCAATTTGTCATCTTGAGTAGAAGACGGAGAGGGTGAAGCCTGAAGAGGCACTGTAGGAGCTCTCGAACCTTCCCCCGTTTCTGGGATTACATCCACTGGAGGAATATATACATATGGAGTCGTCCCATGACCAATGCTACGGGTAATGGACAGCAACCCATGAAGATGAAGATATTCGTCCTTAAGGACTTCATCAATAGTTAAAAACTTCTGATCACCATTAAAGAGCTGGTGCATCCGATCAAAGAATACTTGGTCCGATATTTGTTTTGGGTTATCAACTGCAAACAAAAAGAAAAACGAATTAATGTGGTGGTTTGAATGTACAGAGTCAGGATTTAGAAAACCAGTGCTTTACTTGATTTTGTCCACCTCCTAGCAACCCTTGGTTGTTGCTTTACATAAAACCATTCCAGCCTGGAGTCCCCAGCCTTACTACTGAATGGTGCTGGAATTATTTTCCTCTTAGGGACAGACTCGAAGTAACAGAAAGAAGGGGTTTCTCGAGTCCGGTGCTTGAAGTTATAGAAGAAGTGAACGTCGTCAAAAGTGAGCTCTATGCCTAAGATCTCACGGTACGCTACATATAGGGTGTACAAGTAAGCATAGGAACTGGGATGCAGCTGCATGGGGGCAATCCGCATTTGTCTTAGGAAATCGACGACGAAAGGAGAAAATGGAGGAATAGCCCCGACAATGCACATCAACCGAGTGATTTCCATATACCCCTCCGAAGGGTTGTGGGGATGATCAGATTTTGATGGCAACAAGGTATCCCCTTTGAGTATCCCGTACTTTAGTCGTATTTGGACAAGTGTGTCATTGTCGATCGTCGATTTAACGGAATCTTGAGGTGATTCCAGTATGATGGCAGAATCAAATTCATCAGGAGCTCGGTTATCACCAATCCCTCCTTCCTCTTCACAACCCAGGGAAACTCCACCCTCAGAAGACACATTGCCACTTTCGCGCGTTTCAACCCTGTAGTCTGAGCCCTCATCATCCCACTCTAGATCCGAGGAAGAAGATATGTCTCCAAGAGTAATTTTGTTGGATGTCTCTGGGACCTCCTTCTTCTCTGCTAATCTAGAGGAGCGTCTGAATGTCATGGTCACAAAACTATTGAAGAAGCAATAGCACACGTTAGAGTAAATTAGCCTGTATTCCCCCGTGCATGTGTACAAACTAAAGTGTGAGCAGTGTATGCAGAAAGTGTAAAGTTAACGTTTGAAAGTGCGACGCAAAATCTTGGCAAAGTAATAAGGATCAAGCCAGTTCTTGATGTTCATTTATGTTCGCAGGGAACTATCCTAACTGTCCATTAAGTTGAAGATTATGCCAAGAGTTGGTTGGGCCAGTTAAACAAGTTCTTATGCATTAGGATGGACCACTCTTCGGTTCGGTTCGGGCGCATTCATTGGGATCTGATCGGGGGCGTAGCCCTGCCTTGGACTCGGACAAACATTGAAGCCCTGGAATCAAATTCGGATTGGTTCGGAAGTAGACTCCCCAAACAGTTCGGATCGGATTAGGCAGTCATGCATCTCTCCTCCTTTATTTTATAGTCCGACCCGATCCGGTCAGGTGAGCTCTATTTCCCTCTTCAACTGTTTGCCCCGACCTGATCCGGCCTTCTGGATCTCTCTTCCTTTTCTTTTCTTCCATTTTCCATACTCCATCGCCTGAACTAACCCCTTGTAATCTCCTTCTTCTTCCTATTCTTTAATTTTAAACTCAATCTCGTCTCTGAAACCCCAGTTATGATCGAAAAAACTACAACTCCCTCTTACAGCGCCTCGAAGTGGCAACGGAGCCACCAACGACGATAGCAAAGGAAGAGGATGCTGTAGCATTGAAGCCATACCCAAATCGGTCGAATTGACCGTAATTTTCAATTGAAACCAATTATCATGAAATTAATCAAGGATTTAAACCTACCAAGGTGTTTAATTTGGAGAGTAGCACGAGAATCGTAAGTGTTTTCCTTTTTTAAGACCTAGGGTTTCGGAGCGAAGCTTATAAAAACGATGAAAGATAAAGAAAGTGAGAGGAAGATGAAGGCTGGATTTATATAGATACATGGTGACGATTCGTATCCCCGCTCGGACCGGCTCGAAAGCCCAGCAGCACAGTTTGGCCCACTAGTCCAATGCGAAATAGAAAAAGAAGAGGATCCGTTCGGGTCGAAACCCGAACCGAACAGAATTTCGTATGTCAGCATGGCATGTGAATTAAACTAAAATTCGAAGAAGAAGATGAAAGCACAAGGAAAATCAAAGGGAAGATTACCTAGAAGGCACTGTGCAATGACAATCAAAGCATGCTCCGTTTCCAACAAAAGCATCCTTTGAGGGGGCAAAATGTTAGCCCACTTTGTGAACTAGGCAACATAAAGTCGAGATGTAAAGCGTTGAAGAACTTAGAAAGCATCACATCGTATCGGATCGGAGAGCTGCTGCTGGTCGGATCGGAGAGCTGCTGCTGGTCGGATCGGAGAGCTGTTACCAGTTTGGAACGGAGCGTAGCAAAATGGATAAGGACTCAATTTCAGCTCAGGTCGGGTTGGATCGGATGCCCCGATCCGAACCCCTTATGCTTTCTCCTCCGAACCGGACCCACATTCCATATCACTTCGCCCTTCGATCGCCTGAATATCCGGAGCGGTTATGACCATTTCCTACCCACGATGACCACTACTCTGATGCGCTGTCAGCACTTGAATCCATCCGAGCCCGAGGACGATGGGATGGAAGACACGTGGCTCTGACCCGGAACGAATTATGAGTAAATTTTCACCTATAAATACCTCGCCTAGAGACAATTAAAGGGATCTTATTTTTGGCACTTTGAGAGTTCAAACACTTTCATAAACCAAATTCCAGCACTCCCAGATAATCCACATTGTCTTTCAACATTTGTTTTGAGACAATTGAGTGAATGTGTGTGAGTAGTGAGTGAAACTGAGTGAATATCTCATTGTAATTGCATTTATATCATCTAGAATAGTGATTACAAAGTGGATGTAGGCTTTTCAGCGCCAAACCACTATAAATTTTGTGTCTCCATTTTACTTTTGATCTTATTTTATTTCGATTTTAGTCAATTTGGGTGTTAGAACCACTTTTTGGTCTAACAATATAAAAATTATAACTTTAACATTTCTACTATATAAAAATTATATCTTTAACATTACAAAAATTCAATCTTTGTTATAAATAAAAATCACCTCTTTCTTTTGTTAAAAATTTATTCTTTCTTCTATATAAAAATTCGATCTTTCATTATTTAAAAATAGATCTTTCATTAAAAAAAAATCGTATACTTTCCCTATTAAAAATCGTATAATTTCCCTATTAAAAATCGATTTTGAATTATACTGTATAAATCAGAAAACTGAATTTAAATAAATAAAAACTTACATTTGAATCAGGAGTGGAGGAAGATGGTGGCAGGGATGAGGCGTCGCTGCGGTATGGGTCCGGTGGAGGTGAAGCCGCGGTGGCTGTTGAAAAAAAAGGGGGGTCACGGTCTTGATCATGGAAGGGGGAGGAGAGAAGTGGCAGTGAGGGGGAGCAGGGGGTGCGATGTGCCTAGAAGCGGCGGCGCAGTGGAGCCCGCTCGCGGGTGGTTAGGGTTTTTGAATGGTGGAGCACAACGAGGATGGAGGAAGGGAGTTCGACGCGAGGTTGGGGGGGCTGGAGCTCGACGCCGACGGCGGCGGGTTCCCCCCCCTCGTCGCTGCTCTTCCTCTTTTTTTTTCTTCTGAAAATTGATTTGAACGTGGTGAGAGAGGGGAGAGAGAAAGGGGATAGGGGAAGAGAGTTATTAATATATAGTTTAATTATTTTATTTAATTTATTTCTCCTTTAAAGTTGACTTTTCATTCAACCCCCAAACGAGACCAAACGACTGTCGCCCCTAGCGTAAAACCCCCATTCCGAACACAATGGGATATGTATCGTAAGCCAATTCGATCGTTTCGATCAGTTTCCGTCAAAATCAAAATATATCTCTATATATTGAATTTGAACGCACATTTCAATTTACCGAGGCCACATACTAACTAGAAAAATTCCTGAAAAATATTTTCTAGCTTTGTATTGACGATACGGTCCTAAAAAACAAATTTCGTCAAATTCTGAGATCGTTTGAAAAATGGCCATTTTCATGACGATCGAAATTGACAAAATACGTTTTCCTTTGCCACACTCACATATTGAATTCAAAAATTATGAAAATTAGAATCTAGAAATAACATGACATCGCGGATCCAACAAAAGTGGTTTCATCGAAATCCGAGGTCGTTTGCAAAATGGCTATTTTTAAGGGCCAGAAATTCCATCATGACTATTCTAAAAATTCATTTGGCCATAACTTTTGATTCCCGTTATGAAATTTTGATTTTTTGGATTCGTTGGAAAGATATTCTCAATTAGATTCTACTATTTTTGGTTTCGCTAAATTCTGGTTTATTTTGCACTCGGTACATTCATTTGAAATTTGAAATCGAATTATCGAACTACCGCGCCATTTTCAATTCCTTTTATAATTTAAAATAAATATTTATATTCTAATGAGGAACTATATAAATATATATGTTCGAATTATATTCAAAATAAATTTTTCGTCGATATTATTTAAAATAATTCATTTTAAATATTCAAAATTCACTAAAATTGCCAAAATAAAAATTTTAAACTGGCCTAGATTTTCGGGTTATTACACTTTGTGTTACGTTTAATTCGCGAGTTTCACACCCGACATGAACCAAAAATGGGAGAAGGACATCAGGGAGGGAATGCGTTTCCTTCTAGTTAGAAGTGGTGTCAGTGCTTGAACTGGCTGAAATTGCTTATGTGGATGATGGAATTTGTGGCGCCTCGAATTTATCGGTCATTCTCGAACCGATGGAGTCATTCGTTGGCTCATTTACGCCCCATACGGTGGGGAAACGCATGTTCAGGAATTTTAATCCAATCTGTGTGGACCGGCCCTGACGATCCAACGGCTCAACTCTGTCTGGGTCCTGAGGCTCGGGCTAGAGAGTCTCGAATCGGTGAGGAAGATCCCTAGCCTCAGTTCATATCATAAATCAAATCCAACTTCCAAATACGTGATTTTGCGGTTTTAATTGTATAACTAGTATGGCGACATGATATATGGTACCCATGCCGCCTATGATTGATACTTATGATTTGAAGTTGTTTTATACACTATACACTTACAGTAATAATAACACCTGAAATTTAGCGTATCAAGCATTCTTTGGCAATTATACGGTAAAAAACATATCCTCCGGCTTGCGTTGCATTGTGTGATGGGACCTGGGTCCTATAATAGCTTCATTGTTCTTTATTTTAGCATTGCACTGTTGTTTTAAGCCCTGGTATTCTTGGGAGGAAACCCGTTCCGAGTTATACGGCATGGTCCCTTGATTTACCTAACTTTAAAATAAACATTAATAACTGTTTTAGTTCTCACACCAGTCACATGACTGACCTGGAGTTTATTGTTTTAACCTAAACTCTGAGTGCCCTTATTTTCGACACGGGCAGCTAGAAGTTTTGGTTTTGCAGATTTATATTCACAGGATCCTAGGTTACAGCTGGAATGATATCCGGAAAGCTTTGTATCTGTATATCTCCTTCAGTTGGGTTTTGTATTATTTTCCACTGCTATGTAATGTATTGTAATCTCTGATATTTTATAATGTGTAATATTTATTCATTACTCTGTATATTCTTGTATTCTGATGAATTGTTGTAATAAACAATGAAATGTTCTTGTGTTTGCATTCTTATGTGTGTTGTTCTAAGCGTATCCACTCTTTCCTTACAAGGGAAGTTACGGGTCCTTACAGGGTAGGGCTATCGCGAGGTGAATGGGAGAAGGAGGCGGTGGTGTAGTGGGATTGGGGCTCGCGTTCGTTGATCTCGTAATGGAGGTGGAGGAGTCCAGGCGCGCTCGACTGAGATGGTGAGAGGATGGAGGCGGGCGTCGACTGATGAAGGTGGAGATGGAGAGAAGGGTGGGGGGAAGGGGTCGATGGTGATGGCGTTGGCCGCCATCTCGATTTAGGGAGCCGCCATTTTCTTTCGATCGGAGGAAAAGGTCTGGGTATCGGGTTTGGGAAAGTGGAAATGGCCAAGGGTTAAAGTGAAAAGTAGTATATAATTTATTTTTATTTTTTTTATTTAATTCTCCTTAAAGTTAGATTATAATTCGAATCCCAAATCTAGCCCAACGACTGTCGCCCCTTGCTAATTACCCCCATTCCGAACAAAATGGGATATGTTTCGTAACCCAATTCGGCTGTTACGCTAAGTTTTCATCAAAATTAAATGTAAATCATTATATTGAATTTTTAACGTACTTTTCAATTTACTGGGGTCACATATGGACCCCAAAAATTCCAGAAAAAATATTTCTAGCTTCGTATTGATGATACGGTCCTAAAAAAACTAATTTCGTCAAATTTGAAGACAGTTTGAAAAATGGCCATTTTCCAGTCGATTAAAATTGACTGATACTGTCAAAACACGTTTTACTTCGCCACGCTCACATATTGATTCGAAAAATTATGAATTTTGGAATCTAGCAATAATTAGACATCCTGGATCCAACAAAAGTGGTTTCGTCGAAAACAGAGATCGTTTGCAAAATTTCCATTTTTAAGGGCTAGAATTCCACAGCGACTATTCTGAATTTTCAACTGGGGATAACTTCTTATTCCCACTATGAAATTTCAATTTTTCGAATTCGTTGGAAAGATATTCTCAAATAGATTCTAATATTTTTTGTTTCTCAAAAATCCAGTTTATTTTGAATCCTGTACATTCATTTGAACTTTGAAATCGAATTTTCGAACTACTGCACCATTTTCAATTCCTTTTATAATTAAAAATAAATATTTATATTCTAACGACGATCTATATAAATATATACGTTCGAATTCCATTCAAAATAAATTTCATGTCGTTTTTATTTAAAATAATTCATTTTAAATACTCAAAATTCACCAAAATTGCCAAAATAAAATTTTAAATTGGCTCAGATTTCCGGATTATTACAAAAAAGGTGAACTTACCTATTTCGAAGTTAGAAATGTTGTTTGGTTAAGGTCTGAGAGGTAGTTATACCCCAACTTGATTGATTCCATTTTTAACTAAGGAATGGTTAAGGTTCGTTAGTGAAGGTTGGTTAAGGGAATTTAGTTAATGAGTGTAATGTTTTAAGTTGGCATAGCGATGTTTTATTTAAACATTTGTTTAAATCCAAATGTAGGAGTTTTGGAAATGTTTTCCAAATAAGAATCAGAAATATTTTCTAATATAGAAAACAAGAAATGGGAATGTTTCCCAATGTTTATAACGTATATTTTCTAAATTTAGCAAATAGGAAATGTTGAATATATGGAAACAGGAGATGGAAAATGACCAAATGAGATAAATGTTAAATGATGTTTGATCGATATAATTTCCGCCTGGAAATAATATCGCTATTTGCACACATGTTTTTCTTTTATAGTTAAATCACCGACTATCGAAGTTTTTGACCATTTTTCCGTTGTCAATACAGAGAGACTGGGATCATATTCATTATTTGAAAACCACTCCGTATGGGCATTAACGTTGCGAATCAAATATGGTGAAGAAAATTGAAGACGGAGTTATGCAAGGGTTGTTCTAGGGATCCTAGGTAGAAATTGCCTAAGATGGATTTACAGAATAGTACCTTCGGTTTGTCCAGTCCCGCGACGACCTGTATGGAAGAATGTCTGACATAGTATATTTAACAGATCGCGTAAGTTGATCTCTTTAAACGTATTTACGTTTAGTGGCGGAGGAATTCGTTTCTCTTAGCTGTATACCCGTTGTATTTTTGAGGAAATCAAATTGTGATTTGGCGGGTATGACGATTTAACATCCAAAGTGAATAATTGTGTGATCTTTCAGAGATAAGCGTGGCCTCTAGCCTCACAACTGAGAAATGACAAAAATCGAGCAGGCAGCATGGCTATGTGGGTTGCTTCCATTAGGGTGTATTATCACCTATCTAAAGATATTCATTTCATTCTTTAATCTATTCGATGTTGTCCCATTCGGGAAACGGTTGTTGATCCCAACCGTTGGTGATATACATTCGATACACTCAAGCGAAATGAGTGGTTAGTCATGTGTGGTCGGGTTGCAAGATGTTCTTGTTGAACCCAGTGTATTCCTCTTTAGAGGTACACTATCGGAAGGTGGTTCCATACCTTGTCATATTTGGAAATCCATTATCCAATAAGTGCCCGCGATTTAGATTGTATACTATGTACGTAGAAAGTGAGATGAAAGCGTTTCTGTTAGTTGATTATTATCTTGTAGTCGATAGACACTATTATAATATCAAAAGAATTTTGATATAAAGATTATATTGGATTCTCATAAGGGAAAACTTGTTCCGTTATACGGCGTGGTCTTATGAAATATCGCTTAATTGCTCAAACTGTTTTAAACTATGTTACTCACACACCAGTCCCATGACTGACCCAGAGTTTGTTTTGTTTTATTTTCATAAACTCTTGGGTGCCCAATTTTGTATGGGCAGTTAAGTAGTCAGGATTTTATAGATATACTTGGAGAGCTTTGAGCAGGAGGCTTCAGGATTATATAGCTATTGTTATTTCCGCTGTGTTGTAAGTGATGTACTATGATAATGTTACTGTATACATATACTAGTTTTATTTCAAAGTTATGTATATATATTATATATTGTTCATTCCGCTGTGAGATTCGTGTTACTCTGATGTTGTATGTTCTTCTTTTTCTTCTATTCTAAGTTCCTATCTTATCTATTCTCACCATCTGTTTTCTTTCTATTAGTTTTCTGGTTTCCATTGTAATTTGGGTTGGACTTGTGTTATTTGGTTGGCTCAAACTATATCGGAATTTCAGGACACTACAGTTGGTACCAGATCTTAAGGTTAAGTGAATTACCTTGGCTCTGTGGCGTGACTCAGTAGAGATAGGGTTAGTAATACCCTAGATTGAGCTTGAGTGTATATATGAGCGTTTATTTGTTATTTGATATAAAAATGGTTTTATATCGTGGAGATTTATTGGTTGAGTTGTTTATGAGTTCTTGTCGATCAGTTTGATCTAGTCTATCGGTAGGAGTTTATAAACACTCGAATACGATGAACCGACCCAGTATGTTTTGAAAAGAGGGTAAATGAAATAATTTTACCCATAATATATTTTGACATAAACAAAGTATAGATATTTGGATTATTATAGTATATAGGATATATTGGTTGTTATTATAATCGAATGAGATTATATAAAGTGAAATGGTTATATATAACCAATAAGAATTCATATAAGTGAAATATATGAAAGAAGATGAATTTAATCTAAATTTATATCAAAATTGAAATAAAACCCTAGAAATTGGAAAAGTGTTTCTAAATGGAATTGAATTAAATATACGAGAATTTTAAAATCCTGGGAGATTTTAAATGGTTTTACAAACATTGAGAATGATATTTTGAAATTATTTCAAAATGGAGGTGTTTGAGAATTGAATTTGAAAATGTTGTAGTATTGAACTCACTTCGATCGCTGGAAAGATATTATCGGTGTTCATTTTCGAGTTGTAAGTCACGGATTATTACCAATATTTTTTTTTTGTATTGTTTGAGAAAACAAGTGTTTTGATTTCAAAAGCAAATATTTGATTTTTGGTTTAGGAAAGGTAAGTTGTTTAAAACTCTCAGGAAGAGATTGTTCGAATTAAAAAAAATTTAGATAGAAATTTGTGAAACCGAGCTGGAATTGAATTGAAATCAGTTAAGTAGTAATTGAAATTGAATAAGATTAGAATGATATCGAATACAAATCTATTGGGAGATAGGAATTCAAAATAGTATTGAATTGATAGGTCAGGAGTTTGGAATCAAGAATGGAACTTTGGTTTGAAATGAAATTCGACTTAGTTATAAGCGAATGGTTCGATTTGTGGATAAAAATTGATTGGAATTTGATTGGAATAACATTGGTATATGTTGAATTGGTAATAGATGCAAAGGATATAATGATATGCCCGACAAATAGATACAAGTTTATATTTCTGTTGGATATGAGATTTATGAGCCGAATTGGCAAGCCGCTTGGCTGTTTGATTTTCTTTTGGGTTGGAGAAGGCCTAGAGAGGCGAGTTGTAGTTGTACCGATTGACCAGTACAAAGGAGGTACTGGCGAATTTTTTTGGAAATTTCGGGTGTTAGAAAGTTTCAAGATTTTTGAAAATTTTCGTTGATAAGAATTAATAAATATTTAATTGAAATAAATTGGTTCAATTGCGATTGAAGTTAAAGAAGTGAACAAATAATTTTTAACCGGTTAGTAGGGTTTGTTTTCTACCTTAGCAATTTCGAGGACGAAATTATTTTAAGGGGGGAGAATGTAACGACCCGTATTTTTACGGATAATAATTTATTTATTTAAATGATTTAAATTGTGATTTAGAGAATTAAATAGTTGTTTAATTAAATTATATGGAATATTTAATTAATATAAATAATAGAATAATATACTTAATTTTGAAATAATCAGAAATAGCTGAATTCACAATATTGTGTGAATTGGATTATTTATAATATATAATTCAGTTTAGAGTTGAATTATATTCACGAATATAGTATATAAACGAAGTTTGAACGTATAATTATATTATAATTAAAATCAAGCTTGAAATGGCGTTGTAGTTCATTATTTGGCGATTTGAACTTCAACTAAATATACAAGGTCCGTTTTAAATCGGATTTCTATGAAACAAGAAGCGTTCGGAGCTGGTGGAATATATTTTGCTAATAGAAGAGAAAAACAGGGATTTCGTCGTCTAGATTTTGATTTATGTCCAAATCAAATTTTTGAAAAGTCGTTATGGAATTCCTTTATAATTTATAACGATTTATAAAAGTGTTTAAATATAAATCAAATATCGATATAACTCTAATAATGAAATATCGAGTTGTAAATCCATATATATTTATTCTCGAGCTGTATGATATTCTTTGTGAATATATATGATAATATTTATTTATAAATATTTAATTTAATTATTTTTAAATATATTTATATATTTAAATGGGTTATTTAGAGCTTTAAAAATAACCAGCTTTGCAAACGACCTCGGTTTTCAAAGAAACTAATTTTATTGGATCCGTAGCATTAAGTTATTATTAGATTTCAAGTTTCGTGATTTTTAGAGTCAGTATGTGGCCGTACGGACTTTTAATGTAAAAACAGTTAGTATTTTGATAGTTAAAAATACGTTTTGTGAGCAAACGGAGTTGAAATTCGACGAAACTAGTTTCATTGGGTCTGTAATGTCGAATTCTACGTGTATGTCCATTTTCATGATTTTTGGGTATCGTATGCAATCATGGGAATTTTTAAAGGACAATTTGAGCTAATTATCGAATATAAAAATAATATTTTTCCTCTATGTATATCCCACTACTTTCCTAAACCTAAAATCATGTTTTCTCTAGTCAACAACCTGTAGCCGCCGGGTCTTTTTGCTGAGAAACATTTTGTGAGTTTAAAAAAATCAAGAGTAATTCAAATCAATTCCGATAAATCCTCTAATGTATATATTTGAAATTGGTAAGAGTTCCTCTCCATTTCGAGATGAATATCATGGGGTGCGATCCATTCTCCGCCGACATACTTTTCACAGTGGATTCTAGGGCTACAGTAATCTCAAACTACAAGCAATTATCCGCAAAATGAAGGTGATAATCGTGTTTATTTCGGATGTTAGCAGTTGTTCGCAAATTTGGGGAGTCGCATTCTTTTTCTGTTGCATGGAAAACACCTGGGTATCGCGATACCTTCTTTGGGCCCGATTTTGACAGCAGGTGTATGAATGGAGTGAGGTAATCAAGGGAAGGATGTGGGTATTTTTGTTGAGGCATTTTGTGATGAAAATGATCGGTGTCTCGTGCTTTCCGGTAAGAAGCCGCGAGTGAAGAGGAGCGTCGCCTGGCGCGTTACTGGTGATTTCGAGTGTTACCATATGGTGTTGAGAAGATTGAGGTTTCAAAGAGACGGAGTTTGGTAATTTAGTTGGATTTTCTTTTGCGGAGAATGGATGGAGTTTTCCTTGAGGAAAATACGACAATGGCCTTCTTGCGAGATTGTACAAGAGCCATTTTGAAATGGAAGGGATGGATAGTAAACGGGTTGAAGGAATCACATTGGGCCGTTGGTATATGTAAGCCCAAGTTTAAAAATAGATTAAGTTATTTTAATTTAAAACAGTATAAGGTCGTTCAAAAGTAATATCTTTTCCATATGTGATCCAAATTCAGCAAAACAAGATCTGTTAGGATCGTATGGACGGTGGCTACGCAATGGAACTACCGGGGAGTGAGTTGGAGCTAGTTACAATTTATAGTGAAATAAATTGTCCGATCTGAATCGACGGACGGATATCGTTAGTAAAACTCACTAACTCTGATAAATTTATAATTTTACAAATATAATCTGCTATTGATAGATGATAATTGACTGTTGTGTGATGATTGTTTGGTTGAATTGCTTGTGTATTGATTGAAATTATAGATAACGATATATATAAATCATTAGTCAAATATTGATTCTATTTGTCAGAATATTCCATATCGAAATGAAATTGATGTGAATTATATTGTGTAACATCTGTGGATGTAGGGAAACAGGTCAGAGGGATCCAACTGGATTCCTCAACATTTATTTTACTGTTTTCCATATATTGTGATATATGATGTGATATACAATCTTTTGTTGATTGTGTGTGTTTGAATGATATTGATCCTTGTTATATTGTGTTTTAAATACCATAAGAAATACTGGAATGTAAAAGGGAGATTTTTCAATGTTATATTGAAATAGAATTATTTATAAAATCAAAGGATTTTATAAAAAGAATATTTATAAAATCAAGGGATTATATAATAAGAAATATTTGAAAATGAATAGAATGTTTTAAAAAGGAATTATTTGTAAAATAAATAAGATTTTATAAAAGAAATATTTATTTGGAAAACAAATAGAATTATAAAAGGAATAAGTATATTATAAAAGGAATTTTATTTAGAAAACAAATAAAATGTTTATATAAATTAAATAGGATATTATAAAAGGAATGTTGGAAAACAAATAAGATTTTATAAAAGGAATAATTATTTTGGAAATTTATAGAACTATGGAAAGAGAATTATACAAGGAAAGTTTGGACCTGTGCTTCGCATATGGATGTAACAGGAGATTGATTTAAAGAAGATATTAAATAAAAATATGTTTTTAATAGATGAATTGAGAAGAATAATTTATAAATTAAGTTAATTATTTATCATTGGATAAGTAAAGATATATAAGTCAAAACTTATATAAAGAAGTAAAACAGATAAAGGGAGCAGATTAATTTATAAATAATTTTTTATAAATTAAGTAAAGTATTTATCATTGGATAAATGGATATATATAAGTCAGAACTTATATAGAGCAGTTAGAATCGATTTCAACATAGATATTTGAAACTGAATATGGACGTAGGGTTAATCGAATATTACTTATTCGAATATTACTAATTAGAAATGGAGTTAAATAAGTTAGGTTAAATAAATTGAGTTAATCAAGTTGAGTTACATAAGTTTAGTTAATCAAGTTGAGTTAAATATGTTTAGTTAATCAAGTTGAGTTAAATAAGTTGAGTTAATCAAGTTGAGTTAATCAAAGTAGAGTTAATCAAAATGAGTTAGTCAAAAGGACTTAATCTAAAGGAGTTAATCAAAACGAGTTAGTCAAAATGGGTTAGTCGAAAGGAGTTAATCCAAGTTAGAATTGACCGATTAGAGTTAATCGAGTTAGAATTAATCGATTAGAGTTAAATCGGGTTAGAGTTAATTAAAAGGAGTTAATCAAGTTAGAGTTAATCGATTAGAGTTAATCGAAATAGAGTTAATCGATTAGAGTTAATCTAGTTAGAGTTAATCGAACAAGAGTTAATCGAACAAGAGTTAATCGAACAAGAGTTAATCGAATATTAGTTTATTTGAAAAGAGTTATCGAATATAGTTATTCGAAGAAAGGAGATTATCGAATATAGTTTATTCGAAGAAAAAGGAGTTAATCAAATATGGTTTATTCGAAAGGAGTTATCGAATATAGTTTATTCGGAAAGAGTTATCGAATATAGTTATTCGAAGAAATGAGTTATCAGATATAGTTATTCGAAGAGAGTTAATAGATATAGTTTATTCGAAAGGAGTTTATCGAATATTAGTTTATTCGAAAGGAGTTACCGAATAGAGATTATTCGAAAGAGAGTTATACTTTGAAATTCGATTATATCGAATTCGGTAAAGTACTATTCACTTTCCGTTTTTAATCAAGATTTATTTATTTAGTATAAATTGTCTATTTAGTTATTTAGTTGAATTAAGAAATAAAACTTATATTTTGAAGTTAGATATTTCAGAAGTAGGGACTATAACGTTATAGTTATAATCAATGTTTTAAATAAAGAAGTGGATTCGTAAATAAAATCTGAGAGTTATGTTAGGAAGTTTGTTAAAGATGTAAAAGGTGAACTTGTCTATTTCGAAGTTAGAAATGTTGTTCAGTTAAGGTCTGAGAGGTAGTTATACCCCAACTTGATGGACTCCATTTTTAACTAAGGAATGGTTAAGGTTCGATAGTGAAGGTTGGTTAAGGGAATTTAGTTAATGAGTGTAATGTTTTGAGTTGGCATAGCGATGTTTTATTTAAACATCTGTTTAAATCCAAATGTAGGAGTTTGGGAAATGTTTTCCAAATAAGAATCAGAAATGTTTTCTAATATAGTGTAACGACCCAGAAAATCTGAACCAGTTTAAAATTTTTAAATTGGCTAAAATAGTGAATTTTAATTATTTTAAATAATAGTGATGAAAAATAGGTTTGAATCGATGCTTGAAAATAAATATAATTAATTTTAATTATAAACAAGGCCTGAAATGGCGCTGCAGTTTCAAAAAGTTGAATTCAAACTTCAAGCGACTATTCCGGGTGCAAAATAAAACGGAACTTAGTGAAACCAAAAATATTTAAATCCGTTAGTGAATACCTTTCTAACAAATCCGAAAAATCGAAGTTTCATAGCGGGAATCAAAAGTTATGGCCAAATGAATTTTCAGAAAGGTCACTATAGAAATTATATCGCCCTTGAAAATAGACATTTTGCATACGACCTCAGAATTCGACGTAACCACTTTTGTTGGATCCGGGATTTCAAATTATTTCTAGGTTTCAAATTTCATAATTTTTGAAGCTAGTATGTGAGCGTGGCAAAGGAAAATGTGTTTTGGTCAATTATAGTTAAAATAGATTGACCAGAAAAGGGCCATTTTCCAAACGGTCTCAGAATTCGATGAAACTAGTTTTGTTGGGACCGTACCGTCAAAACATAGCTAGATTTACTTTTCAGGAATTTTTTGAGCCAGTATGTGGCCCCGACAAATTGAAATGTACGTTCAAATAAAATATTCAATGTTTTATATTTTAATTTGAATGAAAAATGACTGAAACATTCGAATGGGCCTTAGAAACATATCCCATTGTGTTTGGAACGGGGGTATTTAGCTAGGGACGATAGTCGTTGGGTTTGGGTTGGAGTCCGTTAGAGATAAGGGGTATTTTTGAAATTTAAAAATATATAAATATAAAAAAATTCCCATTGGTCCACCCTATTTTCTCTCTCCCCGTCTTTTTCTCTGGAAACCCCCGATCGACGGCGGAACCCCCTACCAACTTCCCCCTCCGATTTCTCCTCCCACACTCAATAAAAACCCATGCCCCAGTTAAGTTTTTTGTAGATCTTCTTGTGCTCTTCAAATCCATATATAGTTTGTATTTTTTCGTTCAGAATTGGGGAAGAAATCGAGTTCGAAAGCTTCGAACTTCACCTCGCCGTCTTCGTCAGCTCCGACCACCAAAGTGGGCCCTACTTCTGGCGAACAGGTGCCTCTCCTCCCCCTTCGCCATCGCGCAACCCGATCAAGGAACCATTACACGGATTGATCGAAAAATCCAAAGCTAGTTTGGAACCATTTCAGAAAAGGTTCGGCTATTTATTTTGAACTGATTTTTACACTTTTAAGTGTTGCAAACTTGTAAAAACCATATCTTTTTCGTTTCTTTTCGAAATTCAGTGAAACAAGAGACGTCGGGACCGTGAGGACGTCTTCTACATTTTAGAAGAGACCGCATAATTTTCTGAGCCTTCTGCTATATTTGGTGGAGTGTAACCCAATGTGAGATATCTAATTTATAAACGATATGGAAAACAACGTTGTATAAATTATATAGTTGATGTATGAGTTATATAAGTGTTGTACATCTCGTGTATAAGCGTTGTATAATTTGTATGTTCGATGTATAAGTTATATATGCGTTGTAAAAATTATATATGCAATGAAATGATATTGAATTGAATTGAAGTGAATTGAAATATATTTATATACGAATATATATATATATATATATATATATATATATATATATAAACACACACACTCCCCTCGTCCACAGACCATGGACGGTATTTATTGGTTGTGATATTGTTGGGATTGGTTGATGTGAAATTTGGTGAAAAATTCGAATGGTTGATAGAATTGTTTGTGGTTGATATGATTGATTGTGGTTGAAAAATACCCACTTGTGGTTGAAAACAAAAATAGAATAGGTTGTGGAAATGGAAATAAAACATGCCGCCTGCGTGCGAACTAGATGCATGAATCCCCATTGTCAAAAACCGCAAGGTTTTAAGGTAGAGCGAGGAGCCGTACATCGATACGGTCCCGGTTTTAACTACCCTGCCATTATGCTGCCGAAATTTCCTGAAATCTTTCTGTGTTTGGTTTATTTTCATTTGTTGAAACTATATTCATTTGTTGAATAGAAATTCATGTATATAAAATAATCGTGTTTTGAAATAAATTGTTTTATATTAAAAATTACATTTTTATCACCTGTTTGAACTATATAAAATAATCGTGTTTTGAAATAAATTGTTTTATATTAAAAATCACATTTTTATCACCTGTTTGAACTATATAAAATAATCGTGTTTTGAAATAAATTGTTTTATATTAAAAATCACATTTTTATCACCTGTTTGAACTATATAAAATAATCGGGTTTTGAAATAAATTGTTTTACAATAAAAATCACATTTTTACTATATACATGAATTGTTGAAAATGGTGATGTGTAGAAATAAATATCTGTTGGATAAAAATATCATTTTTATCAATAGTGCAAAGTGAATGTGGTTTTGAAATCAAAGAATGAACTATATAGAAATATATATAATTATAATATATCGAATAACGAAGCTACTGTTCGTATTTTGAAACTGTGATTTCAACCGATTATTGCGGGAGATCCGACCATCGGATTTTCCCGAAACCACAACCTTGGGTTCGCCTTGGAAATATCTTTCCAACGGCACCAACTTTGTAAAGATCCAACAGTTGGATTGTCTGGAATGTTTACTTCAAATCTGAAGAAAAACAGCGCCAGAATCGATTATAATTTTTTATATATATATAATTATAATTAAAATAAATCGAATAACGAGGCTGTAGTTCGATATTTGAAATCGAAACTTCAAATGATTATTGTGGGAGATCCGACGGTCGGATTTCCCCAAAATTGAAACCATTGGATTCGTTTTGAAAAGTTCATTCTAATGATATAAAATTTGTGAAGATTCAACGGTTAGATTTTCATATATGCGTAAAACAAATCTGAAGAAAAATAGCGCCACGACCGTGTTATGGCTTGAAGCGTCGTTTGAATGAATTGGCTAGTTTTAAATAAATAAAAATTGCGATAAAAAGTGATAAAATATTATAAACAATATGGAATGGAAAATAAATCGGATTTACCTGGTTTGTTGGATATTTGATGGTTGAACGTGTTTGGCGTGAAAATTACAATTAATGAACTGAATTAACAATGTCGAGTTATTTAACCATTGAAATGAATTGAATTGAAAATCTAAATATACGTGAATTGTTTGAAAAGGCCAAGTTAATTCTCATTTCAAATAATTGATCGACGATTGAAAGTCGAAGATATGGAGACGGTGCAAGACCAATGATCTTCACGTCGACTGGAGGGGTTGTAACACCCCGCCTCCGCTAGGGTCACTCGCAAAAGGAATGCACTAGCTTTAGAGGGGCATTATTGGTAAACATGCACAGAAATATCACAAGACAGAACATATAAAATAGATGAAGTAAAATCAAACTTTCATAACATGAATAAATAAGGTCTAAAGCCTGTTACATCAGAGTACATCAAAACCTGTCTTGCAATAGTAAAGAAGCATAAAGACATTTTCATAAATTATTCCCCAAGTAAAAACAGTAAAGTAGCCATTAGCCAAGAAAAGTCCAAGCCATCCATGATGACTTTCAAGCAGAAGAAGTCTGAACTAAACAACAGTATTTCCTCCCTGTAACCTGGGGGGGAAACGGAAGAAAAGAGGCGAAACAAAACGGGTCAGTCAAAAAGACTGAGTAAGCCCTATCTACTATTAGCATAAAAACTAGTAAAGTTAACTGACATGAGAAACTGAGATGAACATAAGCATGATAACAAGATAGATAAGCTAAATCAAAATAACAGGATGAACTACTGAACTCAGATAAACTAAGGTGTCATGGTAAATTACGATGTCAAGATAAAACAAGGTATCACATCGTCAGGTTTCTATCAAGTATAATATCCCCAAGATATCTGTCACGTATAACGCCCCGTGATATCTATCCTGTATTTTAGCTCTGCACCTACCGTACTAGTATCCCCACCGTGTCATGTGTTAACCAAGAATGACCCTCACTCAAAAGTCGTGTAATGGTCCATGTCAACCTAATATATCGCATATATAGGTTACTCAACTTGTATGTTTTATTCCATGTAAATGTTCAGTCCCTTGCCATAGACCATACGGGCTTTCCCATGAGATTCTATATTACTTTAACATAGTTCCATGATCCTTAAGATCGGTTTGGACTGTTACCCTAAACCTAGCCAGGGTCTTCCAACATGAATTATCGTTTGTACAACTGGGACTTATGCTACCTAGGGCTACTAGGGATTATGCTTACCTATTGCACGTTTTCGTATCTCGGTTTGGGTTCAGCCACCTAGGGCCACTAGGGATTACGCTAACCTCCAACCGCGCCCTTTTTCCCATGCATATATCGTGAATCGTTTTTCCATGACTGTATGCACATGTATCACATCGTGCCATCCGAGTCCTGTCACAGGGCAGACCAGGAAATACAGGACTCTGTCGGGAGCTTTCAATTTATCTGCCGATGCAGATGCTAAGGTCTGTTTTTTCCTATACGTGGCTATGGTCCCACGAGACCACTCCCTCAACTAGTGAAAGACAAGACGGGATAAATCCTGTATGAGAACACAACACTGGCCAACCCACATCCAAGCCTTACCGCAACCATAATTAGATAGCAATTATGGTCTATTAGGTGTTCTCTGCATTTCCGTACTTACATGCTTGACCAAAGATGGTAGGTAGCCTGACGAAATGCTATCTAGGGTACGACCGTGTATCGTCGACTATCCCCTATCCATCCCCGTCTTTAGGTCGCTCGTATAGCAACCAAGGCATACTCTTGGTTCTTCTAACGCAGACCTTAACCTCTCATGAGCCTAGTATAATCACCTGGCAGCTCATAGAGGGATACCAAGAATATCCTCACGTTCCCCGAAGCCGCTGCTTCGTTACCCAGTTCGCTGGAGCCTTTATCTAAATCAGATACTTGCTCCTACTCGTATACTTAAACGATGACCTACCGTATCAGGTTACTCATCTATCTATGAACTGGTCTAAATTTCCATGACTAAGAATCATTACTTAGCTATTCTTCAACTAAGGTTTACCACTTAGCATTGTTCCCGTTATCCTTGTTAACTACGGTTATCCACCTAATCCTCAGAACTAGGGTTTACATAATGGATTAAGTGTCACTTAAGTTCATGACTTAACCCGTCTACAAATCCTGTCAAAATTGGCTAAGTATCCAAGTTCAAGGCTTAACCCTACAAACCATGCTCAAGTTGGTTAAGTATATTAAGCAATTCACGACTTAACCTCGTCCAATTATCATTCTAGAATGGTTAAGTATATATTAACTTGACCCTATCAATTTACTTAGTCAAATCGGTCAAGTGTATTCAAGCGATTCGTGACTTAGCCTTATCATGTTTTCACGTTATATTGGTTAAGTATTGGTTAACTTAACCACAATAAATTAACGAGTTAGATTGGATAAGTATAGGTCACTTAACCACATCAATTCATCATGTTTAGATTAGTTAAGTGTTTAACTTAACCCCATTAAACTACCAAGTGGGATTAATTAAGTCTAGGCTAACTTAACCCCATCCGATTTCCATGTTTAGACTAGTTGAGTCTAATCTTAACCCCATTCGTTAACCGTATTTTTCGGTTAAGCGTCATTAAGAAAACTTACTTAACCTTACCAAGTTATCGCGTTGGATTGATTAAGTTTTGGTTAACTTAACCCCATCCACTAGTCATATAAAAATGGTTAAGTGTCATTAGGCAAATCAAGTTACTTAACCTATGAGACGACCCAAAATTCCGTTCAAACGGAAACAAGGGTTATCTTTGGAATATAACACAGAAACAGATAATAGCAGAACAAAATTAAATAAATACACCAGATAATGAACAATAGAATATACTGGATCAAAGTAATCATCAGAGTTACACAGTATACAGGATCTTACTTAGTACAAATACAGTTCAACTATACATAAATGTCTACAGCGGAAATAAACAAAATATGTACAATAGGAGCTGAACAGCATAAAAAGAAATAAATGATAGAATCCATCTTCAGCTCCAGCTATCCAGAAAAGAACCAGCTAAACCTGAATACAAGGCTGCCCGTGTAGAAAAAGGGGGCACCCGAGTTTGAGAGTGAAACAAACTACGAGTCAGTCATGGGACTGGTATGAGAAATCTACTCAACACATATATATAATTTGGCTAATCACAGGACCACGCCACTTTCCTGGAACGGGTTTACTCCATTGGATTGCTAGTGCTTTACAACAAATCTTTCTTTTAAACATCGTTATGCTTTTTATAAAAATGAAACCATTATAAGACTCAGTTCCCATCACACAATGCAACGCAAACCGGAGGATAGAGTTTTACCTTATAATGGCAAAAATATGATTGATACGAATAAAACAAAGGCATTTGATATTATTGCTAGTGTTAATATGTTTTGGAAACAATTTCAAATCATAACTATCAATCATAGACGGCATGGGTACCATATATCATGTCGCCATATATATATACAATCAAAACCGCACGATGTCGTATTTGGAAATTAGATTTCCGTCATGAACCAAGGCAAAAGATAGTCCTTACCGAATTCGAGACTGCCTAGCCCGAGCCTCAGGCAAGTACTCTGTCAAGCCTTAGGATCGTCAGGGCCGGTCCACCGATGTGGATTAAAATGCCTGAACCATACGTTTCCCCGCCCTTTGGGGCGTAAACGAGCCAATGAATGACTCCATCGGACCCGGATCGTCCGATCAAACCGAGGCGCCTCGCAACAGTAACAACCACATAAGTCAAACTCGTCAGGGCGTGTAAAACCACTGACGCCACTTTTAGCTAGGAGGAAACGCAGGCCCTCCCTGAGGTCCTTTCTCCCGTTTCTGGTTCATACCGGGGTGTGAGGCTCGCGATTTCACGTTATACACAAAGCTACGCCACACCGGCGGTGCTTTGATCGTCACCACAAGACTTTGTTTTTCAACAGAAGCCCTGATCGTTTGCCACTTAGGTATGCCACACTAGCAATTCATGCCATGCGACTGATGTCCATCGATATACAACCTCTGAGCTCGTGCGTCACAGAGAAGGGCGTTAAGCAAAAGAATAAATTCTCCGCCGCCAAACAGATGTATATTTAACAGAAATCAATCAACACAGAATAAACTCCAATGTCAGACACACAGTCCATTTACAAGTCCGTTCCGGGTCTGAACGAAACAGGAGGCACTAAATACTTCGCAAACCCTTCGATCACCACGTACGTCTGGACGATCACCACTCATTATCCATATTTCGGGATGCCTTCGAATCAGGACCTCGGTTACCATCCAAACGAGGTGAAGATCTCCGGTCTTCGACCACCGTCTTCATCTTCGACTTTCAATCGTCGGTCGATTATTTGAAATGAGAATTAACTCGGCCTTTTCAAATAATTCACGTATATTTAGAATTTCAAATCAATTTATTTCAATGGTTAAATTATTTGACAGCACCAATCTTGTTCTTTAATGTAATTTTCACACCAAACACATTCAACCATCAAAAGCCACATAAGTCAAGCAAATTCAGTTTATTTCCATTCCATATCGCTTATGATATTTTATAACTATTTATCGCTATTTTTATTTATTTTAAAATAGCTAATTTATTCAAAACGACGCTTCGGGCCATAAAGCGGCCGTGGCGCTGTTTTTCTTCAGATTTGATTTACACATATCTGAAAATCTAACCGTTGGATCTTCACAAAATTTACATCATTAGAAAGGTCTTTTCAAAACGAATCCGACGGTTCCAGTTTCGAGAAAATCCGACGGTCGGATCTCCCGGTACAATCATTTGAATTTTCGATTTCAAATTACGAACTGCAGCGTCTTTATTCGATTAAATATATAATTATATTTATATATATATAAATATAATCGCTTCTGGCACTGTTTTTCATCAGTTTTGATTTAAACATTCCAGACAATCCAACCGTTGGATTTTTACAAGGTTGGTGCCGTGGGAAAGATTATTCCAAGGGGAACCCGACGGTTGAGGTTTCGGGAAAATCCAATGGTCGGATTCCCCGTACTAGTTGTTTGAAATCATGGTTTCAAAATACGAACTGCACGGCTTCGTTTCGTTTTAATTTTATTTATATTTATATATTTATATAAATATAGTTCATTGAATGGTTTCCATATCGTTTTCACTTCAAATATTTTTCTAACACCTTAAAATTTTGGAAAATTTCGCCATAACCTCCCCTGCACCGGGAGCATCGGGAAATCGCAAATAGCTTTCCCGGTCCTTCTAATCTCAAAAAGAAAAAGAAAAAGCCAAGCGGCTAGCCAACAGGCTCATAAAATCATCACCCAAACAAAACTGTAAATGTGTACCTATTTGTCGGGCACAAAATTTTATTCCTCTTCTCTAGCCCCTTTGCTATAAACTGTTCAATGAATATGCATGTACATATATATACAGTCCTTATCATTTGTCATTTTCTATTCAACTTCATATTTGATTTCTATTTGGTTTAAAAACACCATTCATTCTAATGTTACATAAATAGGTGCAAATCATTTCATTAGCTAATCAATGAATATTCCAACTCATATATGTTTATTTTGAACAAGTGGCTATTTTAAACACTTCACATTTCAACGATTTATGCATACAATAAAAATGTGATTTTTATTGTAAAACAATTCATTTCAAAACACTATTTTTCTATATAGTTCAAGTTGGTGATAAAAATGTGATTTTCATCATAAAACAATTTCTTTTAAAACGGGATTATTTTACACAGTTCATATAGTCGATAAAAGGTGATTTTTATTATCAAACAATTTATTTCAAAATATGAATACCGTTCAACACATGAATTTCTAATCAATGAATGAATATCAATTCAACACATGAATGTTTTCTATAGTTTCTATATATAGATAAAAATGTGATTTTTATTATCAAACAATTTATTTCAAAATATGAATACCATTAAACACATGAATTTCTAATCAACGAATGAATATTAATTCAACACATGAATGTTTTCTATAGTTTCTGTGTATAGATAAAAATGTGATTTTTATTATCAAACAATTTATTTCAAAATATGAATACCATTCAACACATGAATTTCTAATCAACGGATGAATATCAATTCAACACATGAATGTTTTCTATACTTTCTGTATATAGATAAAAATGTGATTTTTATTATCAAACAATTTATTTCAAAATATGAATACCATTCAACACATGAATTTCTAATCGACGGATGAATATCAATTCAACACATGAATGTTTTCTATAGTTTCTGTATATAGATGAAAATGTGATTTTTATTATCAAACAATTTATTTCAAAATATGAATACCATTCAACACATGAATTTCTAATCAACGAATGAATATCAATTCAACACATGAATGTTTTCTATAGTTTCTGTATATAGATAAAAATGTGATTTTTATTATCAAACGATTTATTTTAAAATATGAATACCATTCAACACATGAATTTCTAATCAACGAATGAATATCAATTCAACACATGAATGTTTTCTATAGTTTCTGTATATAGGTAAAAATGTGATTTTTTATTATCAAACGATTTATTTTAAAATATGAATACCATTCAACACACGAATTTCTAATCAACGAATGAATATCAATTCAACACATGAATGTTTTCTATTCAATGAATAAATATAGTTTAAGCATATGAAAATAATTCAAACACACGAATATTATTCAAAATTTCGGCAGCATAACGGCAGGGTAGTTAAAACCGGGACCGTCCCTAGTACGGCTCCTCGCTCTACCTTAAAACCTCGCGGTTTTTGACAATGGGGATCATGAATCTAGTTCGCACGCAGGCGGCATGTATATATTTATTTCATTTCCACAAACTAATCCTATGTGGTTTCAACCAAATATTTCTCAACAACAAACGGGTGCTTTTCAACCTCAATCAATCAATATCAACCACAAACAATCCCAAACAATCATTCGCTATCAATCAATTTTCACAACAATTTCAATCAATAAATATTGTCCATGGTTTGTGGACGAGGGGCGTATATATATATATATATATATATATATATATATATATATATATATAGCAATTCACTTTTATTTCGACACATATATATATGGCTAGAAAAAAAAAAGAAATTGAAGAGTGAGAAATTCTCACCGATTAGCTAACCAAACGCCGCGACTCTTCCTTTATAGAAATCTTCGTCAATCTCGCTCTTTGTCGCTTTCGTTGCCTGTATTCTCTACATTTGTAAAAATCGAATTTTTACTATGTTATTCAATATATAAAAATCGAATTTCAAAAATATAGATTCCGCCTTTTCAAAAATAAAGATTATATTTTTAATATTCCTATGATGTAAAAAATATATTTTTATTACTTTAAAAATATAAAAATCATATCTTACTTCTTCTACTTAATAAAAATTCCGTCTTTTCTATTTTAAAAATATGATCTTTTCTATTCTAAAAATCTGATCTTTCTATCCCAGTTCAAATCTTTTCTTTTTAAAGTTTGAATCTTTTTCTTTTTAAAGTTCTAATCTTTTTTCTTTTTAAAGTTTAAATTAAAAATCAGTTTTTAAATCTGTTAAAAATCAGTTTTTAACTTCTTTTAAAAATCAGTTTTATAACCTGTTTTAAATCAGTTTTTAGACCTCTTAAAAATCAGTTTTTCCTTTTTTTTAAAAAAAATCAGAATTTACTTATTAAAATAAAATCAGTTTTTCCTTTTTTAAAAAAAAAAACAGTTTTTCATTTTAAAATCAGAATTCTCCTTTTAATAAAAAATCAGTTTTAAACCTAATTAAAATAAAAATAAAAATAAAAATAAAATACTTACATTCCTGCGAAGAAGGGGGGGAACTGCTGCTGCTCTTGCGGCGTCGGGGAGGTCGCCGTTGGAGGAGGGACAGGCAGAAGCGGGGTGGCTTCGAGGAGGGCGGCTCGTGAAATGGGGCGTCGCGATTTTGGTTCGAACAGGGAGGAGAGGTGAACGGGGGAGAAGGAGAGAGGGGGAAGACGATCGGAGGTGGCGCTGAGCGATGCCGGGGGTGGCGGAGTTTGGGCGTCGGCGGCGCCTAGGGCAGAGCGTTCATCGGGGTTTTTTTTTTTCTGTTCGAAGTGAAGAGAGAGAAGAGGGAATTGGGGGGGTTTTATATAAAATATATATATTTAATTATTTAATTTTTCAAAAAGTTGACTTTTACATACGACCTCTAAACGAGGCCCACCGCCTGTCGTCCATAGCGTTTTACCCCCATCCCGAACACAATGGGATATGTATCGTAAGCTGATTCGATTGTTTCGAATAGTTTCCGTTGAATTTACATTTAAATCCTTATGTTGAATTTTAAACGTACATTTCAAATTACCGGGGTCACATACTAACTAGAAAAATTCCAGAAAAATATTTTCTAGTTTCGTATTGACGATACGGTCCTAACAAAACTAGTTTCGTCGAATTCTGAGACCGTTTGAAAAATGGCCAATTTCCAGTCGATTAAAATCAACAGAAACTGGTCAAATGCGTTTTCTTTTGCCACGCTCACATATTGATTCGAAAAATTATGAAATTTGAAACCTAGCAATAACTTCACATCCCGGACCCAACAAAAGTGGTTTCGTCGAAATCCGAGGTCGTATGCAAAATGTCCATTTTTAAGGGCCTGAATTCCATAGCGACTATTCAGAATTTTCAACTGGACATATCTTTTGATTCCCGCTATCAAATTTCGATTGGTCGGATTCGTTAGAAAGATATTACCAATTAGATCCTAATGATTTTGGTTTCACTAAAATCCGGATTGTTTTGCACCCGGTATGTTCAAATGAAGTTTGTAATCGAATTATCGAACTACCGCGCCATTTTCAATTCTATATATAATTATAATTAATTATATTCGTTTTCAATTGTCGATTCAAACTCAGTTTTCATCGCCATTGTTTAAAATAATTATTTTAAGTATTTAAAATCCTTTATTTTAGCCAATTTAAAAATTTTAAATTGGTTCAGATTTTCTGGGTCGTTACAATCTCCTCCACTTAAAACTTTTCGTCCCCGAAAAGGAACAAAGTCGAAAGTGGTTTGATAAATCTACAATCACACAACACAACAACCAATCCAATTGTTTTTAACCTTCAAAAATATACTAATCTATTTTTATACTCCTTTTCAAAATCATTCAGCCTATAGAATTTAAAAGTGCACATCCATGAAAAGAAAATTACAACAGATTAGAGAATTAAATGGTAATGCAAAGTATGGTAAATGTACCTTGCACCGGAGTCAATCAGAGATATCTACTCGGCACCTAGGATAAGCTTTCTGAATGCACTCCTCAGTTTCCCAAGTACAATCTCGCGGATCTCCACTCCATTGCACTTTGACTAAGTGAACCTGCTTGTTTCTCAGCTCTTTGGTTTCTTTGCCAATGATCTTTAGCGGCTCTCGCCTTACAGCTAATTCTGGAGTAATTTCAATATCCTACTGAGCTGCTTCTTCCACGATCAAGTCTAGATCATGAACGTGCTTTCGAAGTTGAGATATATGAAATACATCATGCACTCCAGGCGACCAGTCAGGCAGTTTGACCCTATAAGCGAGAGTCCCAATCCGTTCCAGAATAGGAAACGGACCAATGAATTTGGGTGCCAACTTTCCAGTTTTACCGAACCGGATAACTCCTCTCATCGGCGATACTTTCAAATATACATAGTCGCCAACTTCAAAGGATATATCTCTTCTTCTTCTATCGGCATAGCTCTTTTGTCGGCTTTGAGCGGCGAGTAATCGCTTCTTAATAAAATCGACTTTGTCGGCAGGTTCTCGAATCATATCAGGACCCAACACAAGTCTATTTCCAGGCTCGACCCAACAAGCAGGAGATCGGCACGGTCTACCATACAATGCTTCGAATGGCGACATTGTCAGATTCGCCTGGTAGCTGTTGTTATAAGAGAATTCAGCCAAATGCAGATGGTCTTCCCATGATCCACAGAAATCTATAACACAAGCCCGCAATAGATCTTCCAAAATGCGATTCACCCTCTCAGTCTGACCGTCTGTCTGAGGATGATAAGCGGTGCTTAGGTTTAACTTTGTTCCCAGCTCGACTTGAAATGCTTCCCAGAATTTGCTAGTGAATATTGTATCTCTATCACTGACTATGCTGAGCGGCACTCCATGCAGTCTAACTATTTCCCTGAAGTATATCTGCGCCAGACTCTGAGCGGTTCTATTTGATCTGACAGGTATGAAATGGGCGGTCTTCGTGAAGCGATCTACGATCACCCAAATACTGTCATTTCCCTTTCTGGTTCTGGGCAAACCATCAATGAAATCCATAGAAATATGTTCCCACTTCTAGCGGTTGTAATAATCCAGCCAATTTCTGTTGGTCGCTCTTGACTAGCTGGCAAGTAGGGCATCGGCTGACATATAAAGAAATGTCCCTTTTCATCGACTTCCACCAGAAAATGGGTTTGATGTCATTATACATTTTGCTTACTCCCGGATGGATACTGAGTTTTGACTTGTGGCATTCATCCAGAACTTCTTTTCGAAGCTCAGGAATGTTAGGGACACAGATTCGACCTTTGAGCCTTAAAATCCCATCATTGTCTACTTGAAAACTCGAGGGTTCGCCTTGTTGAATTATCCCTCTGATCTTCTGAATGAAGTGATCATGCTCCTGAAGAGCAGATATCTTATCTAGCAATGAAGTCGTGATAATAAAACTGGCGATCATTTCATTCTTTCGGCTTAATGCATCGGCCACGACATTGGCTTTTCTTGGAGTATATATAATTTCAAAGTCATATGCTGCAAGAAACTCCAGCCAACGTTGCTGCCTCAAATTCAAGTCTTTTTGAGTGAACAGATATTTTAGCGACTGGTGATCTGTAAACAGTTCAAATCTCTCACCCAGAAGATAGTGTCTCCAGATTTTCAAAGCGAATACTATAGCCAATAACTCAAGATCATGAGTTACGTAGTTCTTCTCGTGTGGCTTAAGTTGACGGCTAGCATAAGCAATCACCTGGCCTCTTTGCATTAACACTGCCCCAAGGCCTTCTCTAGAAGCATCAGTCCAGACTTTTAGATCTTGGTTGCCATCGATGATGGTTAACACTGGAGCTGTAGTTAATCTCAACTTTAGCTCTTCAAAAGCTTCCTCACTCTCTTGAGTCCATTTGAATTTAGAATGCTTCTTTGTAAGCTTCGTTAAATGACCAGATATTTTCGAAAAGTCTTTAACGAATTTCCGGTAATAGCTAGCCAATCCGAGAAAACTGCGGACTTCAGTGGGGGTACTGGGCTGTTTCCAATTTTGAATAGCCGTGATTTTGCTTGGATCCACAGCAATTCCTTCTTTCGATACAACGTGGCCCAGAAATTTTACTTCATCTTGCCAGAATATACATTTAGAAAACTTGGCTTTTAACACATTCCTTCTCAGGATTTCTAGAACCTGTTCCAGATGCTTTTCATGTTCGGCCTTTGATTTAGAGAAGATTAGAATATCGTCAATGAAAACCAGGACAAATTTATTCAATACTCCTATGAACACTCTATTCATCAGATCAACGAAGTAAGCTGGAGCGTTACATAAGCCGAACGGCATTACTAACCACTCGTAGAATAAGTCGGGGCCTCTGAACGTTGTCATTGGAACACACTCTTCGGCAATTCGAAGTTGATGGAATCCTGTAGCTAGGTCCATTCGTGAGAATACTTGTGCTCCATTTAATCGATCTAACAAATCATCAATCCGCGGCAATGGATACTTGTTCTTTATTGTCTGCTTGTTCAGATCACGATAATCCACGCATAGTCGTAGAGTACCGTCAGATTTTGGGACAAATACCACTGTTGCACCCCAATCAGAGAAACTAGGCCTGATCAGACCTTTCCATACCAGCTGTCGTGTTTGATTGTCCAATTCCTCCTTCTCTTTCAAGGACATTCTTCGAATAGCGTGAACTACCGGCCTTACATTGGGAATCAAAGCAATCTTGAAATCTATTTCTCTCTGCGGAGGTAAACGAACAACTTCTTCGAACACGTCCGCATAGTTCTTGACGACAGGAATGTCTTTGTTGAGGTCTGGAATATTCTCTATGACCTCAGGGACATTTTCAATTTGGGCTGGAGAAACATTCAAAGCTGCCCAGAAGTCCTTTCTATTAGGATTCTGACCTTCGCAGGGAATGGTTATATAATCCCCTGATTTAATCCTCGCCTTTACGACTCTGTCGGCGCATTTAACCTCAGCTTCATATTTGGTCAGCCAGTCTAATCCCAAGATAAGATCGAACTCTTTAAAATTCATGACGGTTGCAATGGTAGGAAACCGATAACGAGAAAAGGAAACCGGCACTCCACAAACCCAACTGAGATCAATGGAACCCCCAACCGGATTCTGGACAGTCATTGGTTCCTTGAGCTTTTTCAAATTCAATTCCAGTTTCTTAGCTGCATCTTTTGCTATGAAACTTCGCGACGCGCCTGTGTCAAACAACACTTTGACTGGAATGTTTTTGATAGTAAGCGTGCCTTCTAAGACATCGGGCCTTTCCAGAACATCTGCGGGCCCAGAAGTTTCTGCTATTTCATTTATACGCACTGCTTCAGGTTCCTTTGAGAGTTGGCACTCCCGTGAAATATGACCTACTTGATGACACTCATGGCATGTCCTTTCACCATGCGGGTTCCTTTTCTTAGTGGATTCAGATTCATTCTTCTTCTGCTTCTTTAAAGATTTACATTTTCTGGATAAATGGCCCTGTTTATTGCAGTTAGAGCATGTGGCGGCTGTTACGGGTTTCTTCTCAGCTTTGGCCCTTTTCCTCTTGGCACTGGGCTTCTTACTGACCTCTGACGTTGTACTTGCCTCAGGAATATCAGTTTCCAACTCTTCTTTGTCACTACAACAAACTTCTTCTTCGTCGCGCAACATTCCTTTCTTATGGAGATCTTCATACTGATAAGCCATATAAATCATTTCAAAAAAGGGGAGCTTCACATTCCTCATTACACTATTCTGATATCTCCTTTGCAGGCCATGAATAAATCTCAGATTTTTCCTCTTTGGATCTTGAATCAGATGAGGAGCAAAGTAAGCAAGTTCGTTGAATTTCTTATGATATTCTGGGATGGTCATATCTCCTTGAATTAGATAAGAAAATTCATCACATAATCGCTCCGTCGCTTCAGGAGGAGCAAATCTTTCTAGGAAAATCACTTTGAATCTGTCCCAGGTGATATCACCTTCTGGATTACCTTTAATGATTGTTTCCCACCAAATTAAAGCTTCTTCTTTAAGCGCCCAAGATGCTACTAACCGTTTCTGGTCATCTCTCAGTTGGATATGCTCAAAGATTCTTTCGACAGAACTCATCCAAGCTTGAGTTTGAATAATAGATTCATTGCCCGAGAATTGTGCTCCACCCAGATTTCGATATCTCTTAAATAGAGCCTCTAGATCGGGTTCTGTATTCCTTCTGTTTCTGGCACTCATTTTTCCAGTACTTCTGCAATTAGCAGATCAAGTGTCAGGTCAACAGAAAAGATATTTCAAAATATAGAGACAAATACTTGAATGTAAATGTGTCTATCGATGTGTTATTTCATTCTGCTACTCATACTAGGATATTGCTGATCCTATCTGTATAGAGTTACCTGTCCTAGAACACTACTGGTTCTATTTCTGACGAGTTCGTTCAAATGTTATATTCCAGAACTAAGCTTAACCAAAGCTCTGATACCACGTTGAGACGACCCAAAATCCCGTTCAGACGGAAACAAGGGTTATCTTTGGAATATAACACAGAAACAGATAATAGCAGAACAAAATTAAATAAATACACCAGATAATGAACAATAGAATATACTGGATCAAAGTAATCATCAGAGTTACACAGTATACATGATCTTACTTAGTACAAATACAGTTCAACTATACATAAATGTCTACAGCGGAAATAAACAAAATATGTACAATAGGAGCTGAACAGCATAAAAAGAAATAAATGATAGAATCCATCTTCAGCTCCGGCTATCCAGAAAAGAACCAGCTAAACCTGAATACAAGGCTGCCCATGTAGAAAAAGGGGGCACCCGAGTTTGAGAGTGAAACAAACTACGAGTCAGTCATGGGACTGGTATGAGAAATCTACTCAACACATATATATAATTTGGCTAATCACAGGACCACGCCACTTTCGTGGAACGGGTTTACTCCATTGGATTGCCAGTGCTTTACAACAAATCTTTCTTTTAAACATCGCTATGCTTTTTATAAAAATGAAACCATTATAAGACTCAGTTCCCATCACACAATGCAACGCAAACCGGAGGATAGAGTTTTACCTTATAATGGCCAAAATATGATTGATACGAATAAAACAAAGGCATTTGATATTATTGCTAGTGTTAATATGTTTTGGAAACAATTTCAAATCATAACTATCAATCATAGACGGCATGGGTACCATATATCATGTCGCCATATATATATACAATCAAAACCGCACGATGTCGTATTTGGAAATTGGATTTCCGTCATGAACCAAGGCAAAAGATAGTCCTTACCGAATTCGAGACTGCCTAGCCCAAGCCTCAGGCAAGTACTCTGTCAAGCCTTAGGATCGTCAGGGCCGGTCCACCGATGTGGATTAAAATGCCTGAACCATACGTTTCCCCGCCCTTTGGGGCGTAAACGAGCCAACGAATGACTCCATCGGACCCGGATCGTCTGATCAAACCGAGGCGCCTCGCAACAGCAAAAACCACATAAGTCAAACTCGTCAGGGCGTGTAAAACCACTGACGCCACTTTTAGCTAGGAGGAAACGCAGGCCCTCCCTGAGGTCCTTTCTCCAGTTTCTGGTACATACCGGGGTGTGAGGCTCGCGATTTCACGTTATACACAAAGCTACGCCACACCGGCGGTGCTTTGATCGTCACCATAAGACTTTGCTTTTCAACAGAAGCCCTGATTGTTTGCCACTTAGGTATGCCACACTAGCAATTCATGCCATGCGACTGATGTCCATCGATATACAACCTCTGAGCTCGTGCGTCACAGAGAAGGGCGTTAAGCAAAAGAATAAATTCTCCGCCGCCAAACAGATGTATATTTAACAGAAATCAATCAACACAGAATAAACTCCAATGTCAGAAAAACAGTCCATTTACAAGTCCGTTCTGGGTCTGAACGAAACCGGAGGCACTAAATACCTCGCAAACCCTTCGATCACCACGTACGTCTGGACGATCACCACTCATTATCCATATTTCGGGATGCCTCCCAATCAGGACCTCGGTTACCATCCAAACGAGGTGAAGATCTCCGGTCTTCGACCACCGTCTTCATCTTCGACTTTCAATCGTCGGTCGATTATTTGAAATGAGAATTAACTCGGCCTTTTCAAATAATTCACGTATATTTAGAATTTCAAATCAATTTATTTCAATGGTTAAATTATTTGACAGCACCAATCTTGTTCTTTAATGTAATTTTCACACCAAACACATTCAACCATCAAAAGCCACATAAGTCAAGCAAATTCAGTTTATTTCCATTCCATATCGCTTAAGATATTTTATAACTATTTATCGCTATTTTTATTTATTTTAAAATAGCTAATTTATTCAAAACGACGCTTCGGGCCATAAAGCGGTCGTGGCGCTGTTTTTCTTCAGATTTGATTTACACATATCTGAAAATCTAACCGTTGGATCTTCACAAAATTTGCATCATTAGAAAGGTCTTTTCAAAACGAATCTGACGGTTCCAGTTTCGGGAAAATCCGACGGTCGGATCTCCCGGTACAATCGTTTGAATTTTCGATTTCAAATTACGAACTCCAGCGTCGTTATTCGATTAAATATATAATTATATTTATATATATATAAATATAATCGCTTCTGGCGCTGTTTTTCATCAGTTTTGATTTAAAAATTCCAGACAATCCAACCATTGGATTTTTACAAGGTTGGTGCTGTTGGAAAGATTATTCCAAGGCGAACCCGACGGTTGAGGTTTCGGGAAAATCCAATGGTCGGATTCCCCGTACTAGTTGTTTGAAATCATGGTTTCAAAATACGAACTGCACGGCTTTGTTTCGTTTTAATTTTATTTATATTTATATATTTATATAAATATAGTTCATTCAATGATTTCCATATCGTTTTCACTTCAAATATTTTTCTAACACCTTAAAATTTTGGAAAATTTCGCCATAACCTCCCCTGCACCGGGCGCATCGGGAAATTGCAAATAGCTTTCCCGGTCCTTCTAATCTCAAAAAGAAAAAGAAAAAGCCAAGCGGCTAGCCAACAGGCTCATAAAATCATCACCCAAACAAAACATTAAATGTGTACCTATTTGTCGGGCACAAAATTTTATTCCTCTTCTCTAGCCCCTTTGCTATAACCTGTTCAATGAATATGCATGTACATATATATACAGTTCTTATCATTTATCATTTTCTATTCAACTTCATATTTGATTTCTATTTGGTTTAAAAACACCATTCATTCTAATGTTACATAAATAGGTGCAAATGATTTCATTAGCTAATTAATGAATATTCCAACTCATATATGTTTATTTTGAACAAGTGGCTATTTTTAACACTTCACATTTCAACGATTTATGCATACAATAAAACTGTGATTTTTATTGTAAAACAATTCATTTCAAAACACTATTTTTCTATATAGTTCAAGTTGGTGATAAAAAAGGGATTTTCATCATAAAACAATTTCTTTTAAAACGGGATTATTTTACACAGTTCATATAGTCGATAAAAGGTGATTTTTATTATCAAACAATTTATTTCAAAATATGAATACCATTCAACACATGAATTTCTAATCAACGAATGAATATCAATTCAACACATGAATGTTTTCTATAGTTTCTATATATAGATAAAAATGTGATTTTTATTATCAAACAATTTATTTCAAAATATGAATACCATTCAACACATGAATTTCTAATCAACGAATGAATATCAATTCAACACATGAATGTTTTCTATAGTTTCTGTATATAGATAAAAATGTGATTTTTATTATCAAACAATTTATTTCAAAATATGAATACCATTCAACACATGAATTTCTAATCAACGGATGAATATCAATTCAACACATGAATGTTTTCTATAGTTTCTTTATATAGATAAAAATGTGATTTTTATTATCAAACAATTTATTTCAAAATATGAATACCATTCAACACATGAATTTCTAATCAACGGATGAATATCAGTTCAACACATGAATGTTTTCTATAGTTTCTGTATATAGATAAAAATGTGATTTTTATTATCAAACAATTTATTTCAAAATATGAATACCATTCAACACATGAATTTCTAATCAACGAATGAATATCAATTCAACACATGAATGTTTTCTATAGTTTCTGTATATAGATAAAAATGTGATTTTTATTATCAAACGATTTATTTTAAAATATGAATACCATTCAACACATGAATTTCTAATCAACGAATGAATATCAATTCAACACATGAATGTTTTCTATAGTTTCTGTATATAGATAAAAATGTGATTTTTTATTATCAAACTATTTATTTTAAAATATGAATACCATTCAACACATGAATTTCTAATCAACGGATGAATATCAATTCAACACATGAATGTTTTCTATTCAATGAATAAATATAGTTTAAGCATATGAAAATAATTCAAACACACGAATATTATTCAAAATTTCGGCAGCATAACGGCAGGGTAGTTAAAACCGGGACCGTCCCTAGTACGGCTCCTCGCTCTACCTTAAAACCTCGCGGTTTTTGACAATGGGGATCATGCATCTAGTTCGCACGCAGGCGGCATGTATATATTTATTTCATTTCCACAAACTAATCCTATGTGGTTTCAACCAAATATTTCTCAACCACAAACGGGTATTTTTCAACCTCAATCAATCAATATCAACCACAAACAATCCCAAACAATCATTCGCTATCAATCAATTTTCACAACAATTTCAATCAATAAATATCGTCCATGGTTTGTGGACGAGGGGCGTATATATATATATATATATATTTATATATAGCAATTCACTTTTATTTCGACACATATATATATGGCTAGAAAAAAAAAGAAATTGAAGAGTGAGAAATTCTCACCGATTAGCTAACCAAACGCCGCGACTCTTCCTTTATAGAAATCTTCGTCAATCTCGCCCTTTGTCGCTTTCGTTGCCTGTATTCTCTACATATGTAAAAATCGAATTTTTACTATGTTATTCAATATATAAAAATCGAATTTCAAAAATATAGATTCCGCCTTTTCAAAAATAAAGATTATATTTTTAATATTCCTATGATGTAAAAATTATATTTTTATTACTTTAAAAATATAAAAATCATATCTTACTTCTTCTACTTAATAAAAATTCCATCTTTTCTATTTTAAAAATATGATCTTTTCTATTCTAAAAATCTGATCTTTCTATCCCAGTTCAAATCTTTTCTTTTTAAAGTTTGAATCTTTTTCTTTTTAAAGTTCTAATCTTTTTTCTTTTTAAAGTTTAAATTAAAAATCAGTTTTTAAATCTGTTAAAAATCAGTTTTTAACTTCTTTTAAAAATCAGTTTTATAACCTGTTTAAAATAAAAATAAAATAAAATACTTACATTTCTGCGAAGAAGGGGGGGGAACTGCTGCTGCTCTTGCGGCGTCGGGGAGGTCGCGGTTGGAGGAGGGACAGGCGGAGGCGGGGTGGCTTCGAGGAGGGCGGCTCGTGAAATGGGGCGTCGCGATTTTGGTTCGAACAGGGAGGAGAGGTGAATGGGGGAGAAGGAGAGAGGGGCAAGACGATCGGAGGTGGCGCTGAGCGATGCCGGGGGTGGCGGAGTTTGGGCGTCGGCGGCGCCTAGGGCAGAGCGTTAATCGGGGTTTTTTCTTTCTTTTCTTTTTTCTGTTCGAAGTGAAGAGAGAGAAGAGGGAATAGGGGGGTTTTATATAAAATATATATATTTAATTATTTAATTTTTCAAAAAGTTGACTTTTACATACGACCTCTAAACGAGGCCCACCGCCTGTCGTCCATAGCGTTTTACCCCCATCCCGAACACAATGGGATATGTATCGTAAGCTGATTCGATTGTTTCGAATAGTTTCCGTTGAATTTACATTTAAATCCTTATGTTGAATTTTAAACTTACATTTCAAATTACCGGGGTCACATACTAACTAGAAAAATTCCAGAAAAATATTTTCTAGTTTCGTATTGACGATACGGTCCTAACAAAACTAGTTTCGTCGAATTCTGAGACCGTTTGAAAAATGGCCAATTTCCAGTCGATTAAAATCAACAGAAACTGGTCAAACGCATTTTCTTTTGCCACGCTCACATATTGATTCGAAAAATTATGAAATTTGAAACCTAGCAATAACTTCACATCTCGGACCCAACAAAAGTGGTTTCGTCGAAATCCGAGGTCGTATGCAAAATGTCCATTTTTAAGGGCCTGAATTCCATAGCGACTATTCAGAATTTTCAACTGGACATATCTTTTGATTCCCGCTATCAAATTTCGATAGGTCGGATTCGTTAGAAAGATATTATCAATTAGATCCTAATGATTTTGGTTTCACTAAAATCCGGATTGTTTTGCACCCGGTATGTTCAAATGAAGTTTGAAATCGAATTATCGAACTACCGCGCCATTTTCAATTCTATATATAATTATAATTAATTATATTCGTTTTCAATTGTCGATTCAAACTCAGTTTTCATCGCCATTATTTAAAATATTTATTTTAAGTATTTAAAATCCATTATTTTAGCCAATTTAAAATTTTTAAATTGGTTCAGATTTTCTGGATCGTTACAACCTACCCAACCTTGTCATGTTTTGTTAAGTATCATTAGCCTAATCAAATTACTTAACCCATTTGTCCATGTCATATTTGGTTAAGAGTCATTAATCAAATTAACTTAACCCTATCATGTGGCATTAATTACTTAATGCACCTTCACCTCTCACATTAGACTTTGTTGTGGTTACTAGTTAAGCCGGTCGGTTCCGGGTAGCTTTACACCACAACTTGGTCTAACCTCGGGTTCAAGCACAACATGACCAACTTCTCACATTGGGTCCTATTGTTTGCAACTACTAGTTAGGCCGGTCGGTTCCGGGTAGTTTTACGTTGCAAACTCAACCCAACCTCGAGTTGGCCACACTTATATTATCTAAGTGTCATGTCCATCATGTTTCCCAAAACATGTTACAAGTTTTCAAGCATTTGGGTAGACCTAACTTAATAGGTAAATTCCCAAAGGGTAGACCTAATTTAATAGGTAAATTCCCAAGCTTATGTTTTTATGCATACTTACATGTCAACTTCCATGTTATATTTCAAGTCATGTTTTCAAGTTGTATTTTCATGTCATTAGAAATTACCCATAACATAACCCAACGCTTTTAAACTCGCATATACGTTCGCGACAACGTAATGGATTAAAAGAAGAGACTTGGCAAAGGCATGACAAAAATGAATATTAAGCCACAAGTTAATCATGGTGGCAAATGAGGCACAAATGTGTTCATTAAGTTGCATGTTACATTCTTAAGCCTCAAAACATGCATAAACCCAAACTTGGCACATAAGCGAATCATGGTGACAAAAGATATGGAATGATGACTAGTAACACGCATATATCATCATATAAGGGTTATGACTTCATATGCAAGTTGACATAAATGTTATGAGGGTTCTCATGTTGCCTAATGCAACATTTCAACATAAAGGTTGTAGCTTTTAGCTCACAAGATCAAGATAATGACTTCATAAACTTGCATGACATGATAGCATGTATCATACTCAATGATCAAACCCAAACTTGCAACATGAACATTTAATTTCATAGTTAATATCTAAGAGTAGGGAAAGGGCTTACATTGCTATGAAGGCACAAAAGATATGACAAAGCCCTTATGCAATCAAATTGACCCAAAATGCAAGCTCTAACATAAAAACCCTTGAGCCAAAATGATCAAAACCCTTGCTTTATGATGCAAAGATAGAAACTTGACTTGAATGCAAGCTAATGACACTCATACAAGCTTGAAAACACTTGTATGCATGGAAAATCTCTCATAGAAACCATTTAGAAATTTTATGAAGAGAGTGGAGGCCATGGGAGGTAAAATTTTGCCATAGTTTAGTTGCATGAATGAATAATGAGGATTTAGGATAGGTTAGGGTCTTATTTATAGATTAGGCAAGTGTTTTAGGCCATAGGATTAAACCTAGATTCAATCCAAGCCATCAAAGCATGTCTTGGGGAAGAAGTCAAGTGTAGGAACCATCTAGGGCCTTTAGATTAAAGATGAACCATGAGAACCATCCAATTGCAAAATCTGCATTTGAGCGAATCGGCCCACGGGTTGACAGCTAAACACCCTGGATTAACCCCTAGTCGACCCAGCGCGCTTGGGTCGACCTCAAAAATCGGCCGGTTCGGTTATTCCCCTCTCCCAATTCGCTGTTTTGAACATTTTTGCATATTTATTTATTTATTTTTCAATTATATATATATATATATATCAATATATATATATTTCTCTGTGCAACCCATTTCACTTAATCAAGTATACATTAATTTGGGAATTTTTCGTGAAACTTCGCGAGGCCATATCTTTGTCATACGGACTCCGATTTTCGAAAACTCGGACTCTATTTCGCGTATTTTTCCGAGACGAACGCAATAGAATAGCCCGTTTCCCTTGATTCAGATTTTACAGTTTAATTCTGCCTCCATTTATGTTATAACAGGTTATTGAAAATACGGGTTGTTACATTCTCCCCACCTTTTAGGATTTCGTCCCCGAAATCTCCAAGTTAGGAAGAACATATCCTACCATCCATCATCCATCTACTCAAAACATAATCCACAAGCAACCATTGTCCTTAGATGATTTCTAATGCTGTATGAATATATGCAAAACGTGTGTGTACATGTTCCTTAGCTAATGCTAATGATCAGGCCTGAATAATCTTTCTAATGCAAAATATGTATAGTGCCATGAATCCAACATGTATGCAAATAGTCCTAGTCATATAGATACTATATGCGTGCACAATCATTCATTCATATGCAACAACCGCATGATAATACATTCGATTTAATCCATAAACAAGTATAAATACTCGTGCATATGCAATATGAAATGTGACCGAGTCGAGCTAGTATCTAATGTGTATTCGCGCATCCACGAGCAACCACTTGCAACCACTTGCAACCATATCAATCATAACATGTTTCAAATACATGTTTACATCCATAGGGTTCTACCTAGAATTCCCTGAAACAGGGTCGAGAAGATAAACAGGACAAACTCCTTACAGGGTTTGTAACGGAGAATAGGACCGAGAGGATGTCCACAAAAGATAGCCTACAAGTAAGCTCTACAGAAAACAGGGATCAAGGATATACTCCCAAAAAGAGATATCATGCGCGTATCTAGTCTTTGACCATCAAAGTCGTCTTTTAACTTCGCGATTTTGTAGCTTCTTATTCCTGTTTCCATAACATGAGCTGGAACTCATTTCTTCATCGCCTCTCGTTCCACTTGCACTTATCCTTTTCCTAGATTACTTGACGCAAACATGACTGCGTACTCATGATCTCATGCAAGCTTTCCAAAATTCACTAGTGAATCTTGGATCTCGTTTATATACTATAAGGCATTCCATGTAGAAGAACTTTCTCTTGAAAGTAAACAGATGTCAATCAGGTTATCATGCGCACTTACTAGGGGGATCTCTATAACCCATGCATAAATGAAGTAAACCATCCGTTTTATTGGCGAACACCACTCGATCGGGCTTCAAATTTCCAATAAAGGCATCAAGGGATTCTAAGTAACTAGTCATGACAGAACCTCAAAAAGGTTACACGATACTTCGAGGGCATTACCAAGGCTAGTCAAAAGGTCTAAATACCCTCCTATCAAAACCGAGAGTGGCACCCCCTACTGGATAACCACTTCATCCCTAGAATCCATCCATAGCTTATAAACATAAGCATTATTTCCAAATTCAACACTTGGCATAAACATTCTCAAATCCAAACCGGTCATGTATAAATGGACTGATTCTCCAATAGGACTTTGAGATAAAAATGGGATCCTCTATTACGCTAGTACTTAAGGTGTAGAGACTCAACTACCGAAGCGGACTTAAATGATGCGGGGATCAAAACAAAGTCTTGGCGGGATGATAGAAAAGAATAACTAGATCTTCAACAAGGATGTTATCCCCCTACTCAGGTACTCTAGTGAGGGTATACAATTATCTTCACGATGATCTTGTCCTTGTCCCACAATACTTAACTATCCGTCCCGTTTCACCATACCAAAGATACGTTTTCGTTATGGGTTGAGCCATACCAACAAGTTGATCATCCTTAAGCTCGTATCCTTTATCCTCTTTCTCACTATCCTTTCTTATAACGCGGCCACTGGTCTCTCGAGAACCACCTCCATCGCATGGAAAGCACTTTCGTAGATAGAAAAGACTAGTCGCAGTTAAAACCACTGTGACTATAGATGGAGGAAAGAAAGGAGAAGAGATTCAATTAAGGAAACAAGGATAGTGCTAATGGCCTTTGGGGAATAGCCTTTTTCTTTTAAAAGAAAATTTTCTTGAAAAATGCTTCTTTGTAAACGGTTTTTTTTTCAAATAGTTTTCAGAAGGTCTTTAAAAACTTTTGCCCAGTCTGGTAACCTTCTGCTCTGATACCAAATGTAACACCCCGCCTCCGCTAGGGTCACTCGCAAAAGGAATGCACTAGCTTTAGAGGGGCATTATTGGTAAACATGCACAGAAATATCACAAGACAGAACATATAAAATAGCGGAAGTAAAATCAAACTTTCATAACATGAATAAATAAGGTCTAAAACCTTTTACATCAGAGTACATCAAAACCTGTCTTGCAATAGTAAAGAACATTTTCATAAATTATTCCCCAAGTAAAAACAGTAAAGTAGCCATTAGCCAAGAAAAGTCCAAGCCATCCATGATGACCTTCAAGCAGAAGAAGTCCGAACTAAACAACAGTATTTCCTCCCTGTAACCTGGGGGGGGGGAAACGGAAGAAAAGAGGCGAAACAAAACGGGTCAGTCAAAAAGACTGAGTAAGACCTATCTACTATTAGCATAAAAACTAGTAAAGTTAACTGACATGAGAAACTGAGATGAACATAAGCATGATAACAAGATAGATAAGCTAAATCAAAATAACAGGATGAACTACTGAACTCAGATAAACTAAGGTGTCATGGTAAATTACGATGTCAAGATAAAACAAGGTAGCACATCGTCAGGTTTCTATCAAGTATAATATCCCCAAGATATCTGTCACGTATAACGCCCCGTGATATCTATCCTGTATTTTAGCTCTGCACCTACAGTACTAGTATCCCCACCGTGTCATGTGTTAACCAAGAATGACCCTCACTCAAAAGTCGTGTAATGGTCCATGTCAACCTAATATATCACATATATAGGTCACTCAACTTGTATGTTTTATTCCATGTAAATGTTCAGTCCCTTGCCGTAGACCATACGGGCTTTCCCATGAGATTCTATATTACTTTAACATAGTTCCATGATCCTTAAGATCGGTTTGGACTGTTACCCTAAACCTAGCCAGGGTCTTCCAACATGAATTATCGTTTGTACAACTAGGACTTATGCTACCTAGGGCTACTAGGGATTATGCTTACCTATTGCACGTTTTCGTATCTCGGTTTGGGTTCAACCACCTAGGGCCACTAGGGATTACGCTAACCGCCAACCGCGCCCTTTTTCCCATGCATATATCGTGAATCGTTTTTCCATGACTGTATGCACATGTATCACATCGTGCCATCCGAGTCCTGTCATAGGGCAGACCAGGAAATACAGGACTCGGTCGGGAGCTTTCAATTTATCTGCCGATGAAGATGCTAAGGTCTGTTTTTTCCTATACGTGGCTATGGTCCCACGAGACCACTCCCTCAACTAGTGAAAGACAAGACAGGATAAATCCTGTATGAGAACACAACAATGGCCAACCCACATCCAAGCCTTACCGCAACCATAATTAGATAGCAATTATGGTCTATTGAGTGTTCTCTGCCTTTCCGTACTTACACGCTTGACCAAAGATGGTAGGTAGCCTGACGAAATGCTATCTAGGGTACGACCGTGTATCGTCGACTATCCCCTATCCATCCCCGTCTTTAGGTCGCTCGTATAGCAACCAAGGCATACTCTTGGTTCTTCTAACGCAGACCTTAACCTCTCATGAGCCTAGTATAATCACCTGGCAGCTCATAGAGGGATACCAAGAATATCCTCACGTTCCCCGAAGCCGCTGCTTCGTTACCCAGTTCGCTGGAGCCTTTATCTAAATCAGATACTTGCTCCTACTCATATACTTAAACGATGACCTACCGTATCAGGTTACTCATCTATCTATGAACTGGTCTAAATTTCCTTGACTAAGAATCATTACTTAGTTATTCTTCAACTAAGGTTTACCACTTAGCATTGTTCCCGTTATCCTTGTTAACTACGGTTATCCACCTAATCCTCAGAACTAGGGTTTACATAATGGATTAAGTGTCACTTAAGTTCATGACTTAACCCGTCCACAAATCCTGTCAAAATTGGCTAAGTATCCAAGTTCAAGGCTTAACCCTACAAACCATGCTCAAGTTGGTTAAGTATATTAAGCAATTCACGACTTAACCTCGTCCAATTATCATTCTAGATTGGTTAAGTATATATTAACTTGACCATATCAATTTACTTAGTCAAATCGGTCAAGTGTATTCAAGCGATTCGTGACTTAGCCTTATCATGTTTTCACGTTATATTGGTTAAGTATTGGTTAACTTAACCACAATAACTTAACGAGTTAGATTGGATAAGTATAGGTCACTTAACCACATCAATTCATCATGTTTAGATTAGTTAAGTGTTTAACTTAACCCCATTAAACTACCAAGTGGGATTAATTAAGTCTAGGCTAACTTAACCCCATCCGATTTCCATGTTTCGACTAGTTGAGTCTAATCTTAACTCCATTCGTTAACCGTATTTTTCAGTTAAGCGTCATTAAGAAAACTTACTTAACCTTACCAAGTTATCGCGTTGGATTGATTAAGTGTTGGTTAACTTAACCCCATCCACTAGTCATATAAAAATGGTTAAGTGTCATTAGGCAAATCAAGTTACATAACCTACCCAACCTTGTCATGTTTTGTTAAGTATCATTAGCCTAATCAAATTACTTAACCCATTTGTCCATGTCATATTTGGTTAAGAGTCATTAATCAAATTAACTTAACCCTATCATGTGGCATTAATTACTTAATGCACCTTCACATCTCACATTAGACTTTGTTGTGGTTACTAGTTAAGCCGGTCGGTTCCGGGTAGCTTTACACCACAACTTGGTCTAACCTCGGGTTCAAGCACAACATGACCAACTTCTCACATTGGGTCCTATTGTTTGCAACTACTAGTTAGGCCGGTCAGTTCCGGGTAGTTTTACGTTGAAAACTCAACCCAACCTCGAGTTGGCCACACTTATATTATCTAAGTGTCATGTCCATCATGTTTCCCAAAACATGTTACAAGTTTTCAAGCATTTGGGTAGACCTAACTTAATAGGTAAATTCCCAAAGGGTAGACCTAATTTAATAGGTAAATTCCCAAGCTTATGTTTTTATGCATACTTACATGTCAACTTCCATGTTATATTTCAAGTCGTGTTTTCAAGTTGTATTTTCACGTCATTAGAAATTACCCATAACATAACCCAACGCTTTTAAACTCGCATATACGTTCGCGACAACGTAATGGATTAAAAGAAGAGACTTGGCAAAGGCATGACAAAAAAGGATATTAAGCCACAAGTTAATCATGGTGGCAAATGAGGCACGAATGTGTTCATTAACTTGCATGTTACATTCTTAAGCCTCAAAACATGCATAAACCCAAACTTGGCACATAAGCGAGTCATGGTGACAAAAGATATGGAATGATGACTAGTAACTCGCATATATCATCATATAAGGGTTATGACTTCATATGCAAGTTGACATAAAGGTTATGAGGGTTCTCATGTTGCCTAGTGCAACATTTCAACATAAAGGTTGTAGCTTTTAGCTCACAAGATCCAGATAATGACTTCATAAACTTGCATGACATGATAGCATGTATCATACTCAATGATCAAACCTAAACTTGTAACATGAACATTTAACTTCATAGTTAATATCTAAGAGTAGGGAAAGGGCTTACATTGCTATGAAGGCACAAAAGATATGACAAAGCCCTTATGCAATCAAATAGACCCAAAATGCAAGCTCTAACATAAAAACCCTTGAGCCAAAATGATCAAAACCCTTGCTTTATGATGCAAAGATAGAAACTTGACTTGAATGCAAGCTAATGACACTCATACAAGCTTGAGAACACTTGTATGCATGGAAAATCTCTCATAGAAACCATTTAGAAATTTTATGAAGAGAGTGGAGGCCATGAGAGGTAAAATTTTGCCATAGTTTAGTTGCATGAATGAATAATGAGGATTTAGGATAGGTTAGGGTCTTATTTATAGATTAGGCAAGTGTTTTAGGCCATAGGATTAAACCTAGATTCAATCCAAGCCATCAAAGCATGTCTTAGGGAAGAAGTCAAGTGTAGGAACCATCTAGGGCCTTTAGATTAAAGATGAACCATGAGAACCATCCAAATGTAAAATCTGCATTTGAGCGAATCGGCCCACGGGTTGACAGCCAAACACCATGGATTAACCCCTAGTCGACACAGCGGGCTCGGGTCGACCTCAAAAATCGGCCGGTTCGGTTATTCGCCTCTCCCAATTCGCTGTTTTGAACATTTTTGCATATTTATTTATTTAATTTTCAATTATATATATATCAATATATATATATATATATTTCTCTGCGCAACCCATTTCACTTAATTAAGTATACTTTAATTTGGGAATTTTTCGTGAAACTTCGCGAGGCCATATCTTGGTCATACGGACTCCGATTTTCGAAAACTCGGACTCTATTTCGCGTATTTTTTCGAGACGAACGCAATGGCATAGCCTGTTTCCCTTGATTCAGATTTTACAGTTTAATTCTGCCTCCATTTATGTTATAACAGGTTATTGAAAATACGGGTTGTTACAGGGGTGCCATTGAAGCTCAAGATAGGAGTAGCTACCTAGAAGGGGCTGAAGTAGTAGCCGTCCGAACGAACATGTTGATTGTACGGATGAGCGAGGAATAAAGATCCTCCGGTTTCGTTCAGACCCAGAACAGACTTGTAAATGGACGTGTGTCTGACGTTGTATATTGACAATGTGGCATAAAGAGATGCTATGATCAGAACTTTTGTTGAGAAGCAGAGTTTTGTGGTTGATGTTCAAAGCACCGCTTGTATGGCATAGCTTTGTGTTTTATCGTTGTTTCGCGAGCCTCACACCCTGGTATGGACCAAAAACGGGAGAGGACCTCAGGGAGGGCATGCGTTTCTTTCTAGCTAGGGTGGTGTTAGTGACCTACCAAGCCTGACATTTATATTACTTTCACCTGTGTGGTTGTTGCTGTTGCGAGGCGCCTCGGAAATATCGGTCAATCTGGGATCGATGGAGTCCTTCGTTGGCTCATTTGCGCCCCAAAGGGCGGGGAAATGTTGTGTTCAGGTATAATAATCCACATCGGTGGACCGGACCTGATGATCCAAGTCTTTCCTGCGCGCTTTCCTGTGACATGGTTGGCAAGATTGTCTCGAATCGGTGAGGACGATCCCTTGCCTCGGTTCATGACGGAAATCCAATTTCCAAATACGACATCGTGCAGTTTTGATTGTGTATATATATATATATATATGTATATATATACCCATGCCATCTATGATTGATAGTTATGATTCAAATTGTTTTTGAAACATATAAACACTAGCAATAATATCAAATGATTTGTTTTGATTGTATCAAGCATATTTTGGCCATTATAAGGTAAAACTCTATCCTCCGGTTTGTGTTGCATTGTGTGATGGGACCTAAGTCTTATAATGGCTTCATTTTTATAAAAAGCATTGCGATGTTTAAAGATTTACTCATTTTAAAGCACTGGCAATCATTGGAGTGAACCCGTTCCGTGAAAGTGTCGTGGTCCTTTGATTTGCCATATATTAAAATGTGTTTGGTAGATTTCTCATACCAATCCCATGACTGACTCGTAGTTTCTATGCTTTATAATATCTTTTATGTGACCTGACACTTGATCTACTATTTGCAGAAGTACTTGAAAATGAGTGTTAGAAACAGAAGGAATACAAACCCAGATATAGAAGCTCTATTCAAGAAATACAGAAATCTGGGTGGAGTACCATTCTTTGGCGATGAATTTATTCTTAAAACACAAGCTTGGATTCATTCTGCTGTGAAAATCTTTGAATGTTTAAAGCTGAGGGATGACCAGAAAAGATTACTGGCATCTTGGGCACTCAAAGACGAAGCATTGTTCTGGTGGGATTGAATTGTTAAAGACAATCCAGAAGGTGATATCACCTGGGATAGATTCAAAGAAATTTTTCAAGAAAGATTTACTCCTCCTGAAGTAACTGAGCGGTTATGTGATGAATTCTACTATCTGATCCAAGGAGACATGGATATTCCAGAATATCATAAGAATTTCAATGAACTTTCTCGTTTTTTCCCTCATCTAATTGAGAATCCGAAGAGGAAGAATCTGAGGTTTATTCATGGTCTTCGAACAAGATATCATAATATTGTTATAAGACATGTGAATCTTCCTTTTTCTGAAATGATATACAAGGCTTACCAATATGAAGATCTTGATAAGAAAGGTTTGTTGTGAGACGAAGACGCATGTAGTTATAGCAACAAAAGAAAACTCGAAACTGATAACCCAGGGTCGAGTACACAGCTTGAGGCCAGTACAGAGTCTGAAGGCAATAAGAGACCAAAGGCCAGTCAAAAAAAGGTGAAGGCAGTCGTATGTTTAAAGTGTAATCAACAAGGACATTAAATGAGAAACTGTAGATCTTTGAACAAGCAAAAGAATAATGGATCTAAATCCAATAACAAGTTTCAAGTGACCCGACAATGCAATCTTTGTCATCAGGCTGGTCATATAAAACGGGACTGCTGGTTGTTGAAAGCGGCCAAAGTGGCTCAAGTAAATGAATTGTCTGAAATTTCAGAACCCTCCACTAGTCAGAGAAAGTCAGATGTTTTGGAAGGCACGCTTACTGTCAAAGATATTCCAGTTAAAGTACTGTTTGATACAGGCACGTCGTGAAGCTTTATTGCAAAGAATGCGGTCAAGGAATTGGATTTGAATTTGAGAAAGCTCAAAACACCAATGACTGTTCATAATCCGGTTGGGGGTTCCATTAATCTTAGTTGGGTTTGCGGAGTGCCTGTTTCTTTTTCTCGTTATCGGTTCCCCACTATCGCGATAGTCATGAATTTTACAGAATTTGATCTTATTCTGGGGATGGATTGGTTAACCAAATATAAAGCTGAGGTTAAATGCGTCGACAGAGTCGTTAAGGCGAAGATTAAATCAGGTGACTATATAACCATTCCCTGTGAAGGTCAGAATTCTGATAGAAAAGACTTCTGGGCAACTTTAATTGTTTCTCCTGCTCAAATAGAACCTGTTCCGGTCGCTGTGGAGAATATTTCAGTCGACATTGAAAATATCCCAGTCGTGAAGAACTATGTAGATGTGTTTAAAGAAGTAGTTAGCTTACCTCCGCAAAGAGAAATTGATTTCAAGATCGCTTTAGTCCTCAATGCAAGGCCAGTGGTTCACGCTATTCGAAGAATGACCTTGAAAGAGAAAGATGAGTTAGATAATCAAACACGACAGCTTGTATGGAAGGGTCTGATCAGACCTAGTTTCTCTGATTGGTGTGCAACAGTGGTATTTGTCCTGTAGTCAGACGGTACTCTCAGACTATGTGTAGATTATCATGACTTGAATAAGTAGACACTGAAAAACAAATATCCATTGTCGCGGATTGATGATTTGTTGGACCGGCTGAATGTGGCACAAGTATTTTCTCGAATGGACCTAGCTACAGGTTTCCATCAACTTCGTATTGCTGAAGAGTGTGTTCCTTTGACAGCATTCAGAGGTCCAGACTTATTCTACGAGTGGTTGGTAATGCCGTTCGGCTTATGCAACGCTCCAGTTTATTTTGTCGATCTAATGAACATGGTATTCAGGGGAGTATTGAATAAATTTGTTCTTGTTTTCAATGATGATATACTGATCTTCTCTAAGTCATAAAGCGAACAGGAAAAGCATTTGGAATAGGTGTTAGAAATTATGAGAAGGAATGTTTTAAAAGCAATGTTTTCCAAGTGTATATTCTGGCAAGAAGAAGTCAAATTTCATGGTCACGTCGTGTCAAAGCAAGGAATTTTAGTGGATCCCAGTAAAGTCACGGTCATTCAGAATTGGAAACAGTCTCGTACACCCACAGAAGTTAGAAGTTTTCTCGGGTTGGCTAGTTATTATAGGAAATTCATTAAGGATTTTGCGAAGACATCTAGTTCCCTAACGAAACTTGTAACACCGTGTGTATTCTATAATAGTAAAATTCACAAATTAAAGTATAATTAATTTCAAATCAAAGAATTAAGGGAAACGGGATACGCCATTGTGTTCGTATCGGAAAAATACGCGAAATAGAGTCCGAGTTTTCGAAAAATGGAGTCCGTATGAAGAAGATATGGCCTCCGGAAGTTTCAGAATTCAGTTTAAAATTCAAACAGAAGAAAACAGCTTAGAAAAACAAGTTTAAATTTCAAAATCGGGACCAATTGGCCAGGGCGGGAAAATTCCCGCCTAAGGCACCCAGGTCGACTTGGCAGTCGACCTGGGCTAGCCAGGTCGACTGGGCTGTCGACTGCCAAGTCGACACGGTGTCGACTGGGGTGTCGACCTGGCCCCAGAGCCAGGTCGAACCCAGCACACCCTGGCTGGCCTAGTCTATGTTTGGTCGATTTTCTGAGCCTTGCCTTGTCACTAGGGCTAGGTGTCAGCTCCTGGTTGGTCTCTCCTTCAAACGAACGGCTATCATTGAACCAAGCTTCATCGACGGTCTAAATCAACTCACAAACTCTATAAAAAGGACCTAAGACTAACCCTAATTCACATAAACTAAAATGGAGATGAGACCGTCATGCTGCTGAGGAGAGACTGAAGATAGCCGTCAAAAATAAGGAGACAACTAGAAGATAATTCGAAGCTTAAAGCAACGTTAATCAAATCAAAGCAATGCCTACAACAAAGGATAGCATCTCCAAATTCAGAATTCAGATTTCTGAATTAAAGATTCGCCATACGCTGTAAGTAGAGTGCTATTCCGATATGAATTAAATAATTGTGTTGATTTGTGTAATGTAAGAAATGGAATTGTGGCGATATTAATATATATTTATATGTTGCTTTGATGCAAAACGATTTGGGAATATTATGGTATACGATTGGATATTTGTAAGTACGCGATTTGCGTTGGAAACGAAATGGAATTATGGCGATAATGACTTATATTTGTATGTTATTTTGATTCTAAACGATTTGGCAATGCTATGGATTATTCATACAAGTATGTGGCTTATGTTGACAACCCCATGTTGTGGAATTTTGATTGAGACTTATGCAAGCATATGATTCATATTGAAAACTACATGTTTGTGGTAGTTATTTACAACACCCATTTGGTAAATGCAAGTATAAGAATCATGTTGAGACAACAACTATATATTGTAGTAGTTTATTTTGAAATTCATGCAAGTCTATGATCTATTGTTATGACAATATGATGTAAAATTTTATGGCCATCTTTAGTGTAATTTGATTCACCTAAGTATTATGATTCATATGGAGGTTATGTTGAAATTAGCATCATAGTTCAAGTATAAAAATCATGATTTTGTGATAGTGACAAAAGCAAGCGTCGTTGTAAGCTTGTATTAATTTTATGAACATGTCTAAGCTATGTTTGTTATTATTCCTAGTTAAAAACATGTTTTCTAATCTTATGTTGTTATCTTAATCATATGATAATATATTTTTGGCGCATAAGTTACATTAGAAATTTACACTAGAATTGCGTCCCCTTACAAGTTACATAGATTGGACAAAAACCCATGATTATATGAATAATAGGATTCATAATCAATTATGTTTATGCCATGACCATATAAGGACTCATGTTCAATAATGATTATGCCATAATTATATGATTTGAGTGGTTCATGTTTAAGTACTATTTATGCCAAGACTACATGCTTTGTTTACACCATGATTTTGTGAATAGAATGATTCATGGTTAAGTTTTGCTTATATTATATGTTGTCACAATTGCAAGTTCACATATGCCTATCTTATGATAATTAGATCGTATGTTGCAAGTTCATGCGTTCACACTCCCCTTTTTATGTCACCTTATAAACACCATGTTATAGCCTCCCCTTTTCATATGGCTAAATTGGGTTTAATGTATTAAACCCAACACACCTTACATTGGAACGAACGTATAAAACGGGGGTAATGACGTTTGGGCTAAAATATAGAACATATATGTTGGCTTGTTTGACGCACGCCAATAACTTTGAAAAACAATTAAGCGGCATAAATAAATCTTAACCAATAAAGATGAATTTGAATAATGGGCCGCAAATATTTACATATAAAAAGAAGAAAGACAAAATATGTAAATGTAGAAAATACGATGTGTTTAACCCGAGGTTGGATTGAGTCGTGATGTAAACTTGCCCGGAACCGCCCGGCTGTCCAGTAGTCACAAAAATACCTATCCAATGTGGGTGGTTAAACATGGAGCCCAATAAGGACCCGTGGTTAGACTGAGTTGTGGCGTAAGACTGCCCGGACCCAACCGGCAACAGGCAGCCACAACAATACCTGTCTAATGTGAGAGGTCAAGGCTTTAATAAGACAATTAAGGCTGAGTCGGGATTGATAGGATTAAGTAAATTATATTAATACTTAATCAAAATGGAACATGCTAAACTAAACAGACTGATTGGGGGTTAGGTTTATAAAACACTTAACCAACTTAGCATGTTGGCTAGAAATAGAAAAACCTAGTAGCGGGGGACCCTTTTCAGCAGTAACCCTATAAGGTATCATGATACCCTGAAACTAGGCAGGGTGGGGCACGATTACTGGGCTGACTGTAAGAGGTCAAATCGACGGCGGTGGTGCAGCAGTGTAGGTTCTAACAGGGTGCGGGCGTGCACACACTCCGACGCAGAAAAATAAGGCACTGGGCACCAGTAGCATACCTGTGCATTCTAGGATTGTGTCGGGCCGCCACCATGGGACTTGATACACCCCATGGTAGGACCAGCATAGGTAACTACAACATCGGGGGCCGTAAGACACATGTAACTATGCGAGTAGGAGCCGACCACCATAAAATGGATCACTTCACCCTGATTATGGGGTGCCTGTTGGGAACTAGTTTATATGGGTACAGAGATTGATATGGGGTACGATAGTATATTCGACCCTAGACAACTTAACTAAGTTTATGGTGCTTTCCCCATTTCTAGTTTATACTTATCATACCCAGTTCTTTATTCATAGACTGAATATTCCTAGACTTACTCAGGCTTTATGTCTGACACTACTTTTCTTTCGTCTTCTTTTCTTCCGTTTCCCCCCCCCCCCAGGTCCATAGGGAGGGAATACCGTAGCTTGACCAGCCTTCATATCCAGCTTGAAGAGAAAGAATGTATTGCTTGGATCTTTTCGTTTAGGACTATGGCTTTGGACAGCAACTATGGGACTTTTGCAGTTTATTTATGTTTTCTTTATGCTTCTTTAAATGATGTAATCAAGACAGTTATGAAAATGTTATGTTTTTTGGAAGTATTGTAAGACAATTATGGCATGGTTGTTGTGACACGTATTATTAATGAAATAAAAGTTGTTGTTTTTCCGCTGTTCAAAAATATGTGTTCTTATATCTGTCTTGTATATCTGTATCTTATACTTATAAACCTCCACCAAAATTAGGGCATTCCCTTTGAGAGTGACCCTAACGGAGGTGGGGTATTTCGCTTGGTATCAGAGCATAGGTTTACCAGATAAGATAAAAAGTTTTGAAAATTTATTTTTCAAAAAGAAATTTAAAGAAGCATTTTTAAAAGATAAAATATTATTTTATTTTAAAAGGCAAAGTCCCCCCAAAGCCATAGGTACTATCTCTTATCCTTCGTTTTGAATCTATCCTTTTTGTTTCAGCATGTCCGAAGAACTTAACTTGCCAGAGGGTGTACCAATACCTGGTTGGTTTAGACGGTTCTTAGAAGCAAGGGCCACTCAGCCAGGTCCTACCGTTCCTCCTCCCCCAGCTGCAGGAAATCATCCAGCTGCAGCAGCACCTCTTCCTCCACCTCCTCCACGGGGAAACACGTTTGCTAAGATATGTAAAGATTTTAAAGCTATGGGAGGAAAGGATTTTCATGGAACTGAGTCCTTCGTGGCAGCAAGAAATTGGCTGAAAGAAACCGAGGACTTATTCATCATCTTTGAGGTAGAAGATAGACAGAAAGTACAACTGGCAGTATGGCTACTAAAGGGCGAGGCTTCCTACTGGTGGGAAGTCACTAATGCAGAAAGACCAGTGGAGACATGGGAGGACTTTAGGGCAAGGTTTGAGGCTAAATTTCTCTCAGATGCGGAAAGGAGTTTGCAGTTGGAAAAAATCTTATTTCTTAAGCAAGGGAACAAGACAGTCAAAGAGTATGTTAATCAGTTCGATGAGCTAGCTAGGTTTGTGCTGGACCTAGTCAACACCCCACACAAGAAGGCTCTCCGTTTCGTCAAAGGGTTGAATGAGCCATTACATAGTTTGGCCATGACCTATATACCAATGGGAGCCACATATGAAAGATTGGTACAGATGGCATTGCTGAACTAAGAGGATAAGGGCAAGAAGGAGACAAAGGCAGAAAGCTCTCAAGGGAAGAAAGAGGGTTTGCAGCCTAAGAAGACAGACTTTAAGAAAGGCGGGAAAGGCAACAAAGAGAAGAGGAAGTGTAATTTCTGTGGAAAAGTGGGGCACTTAGTGAAAGGTTGCCGGAAATAGAAGGCCAAGGAGAATGGTGGGTGCTTTTCTTGCGGTGAGACAGGCCACAGGGCTAAGGACTGCCCAAAGAAACGAGGACAGGGGCAGAGGGCTGGATCCACCTCAGGGGCACAAGTTCATGTGCTAGAAGCGCCACCTCTGCAACAGCGAGGTATAAATACTTCTGTAGAAAGTGTAGTCTATCTTTATGATCACCCCGTTCGCACTTTATTTGATTCTGGCGCATCACACTCCTTTATCTCCTCTGCTTTAGTAGAATCTCTGCACCTAAAAACTAGTATGGTAGAGGACCCCTTAATTGTTTCAAACCCAATTGGGGGCCCAGCTCATTTATCTATGATCTGTTTGGGATTGAAAATTTCTATTCTAAGCGTAGAATTTCAATGTAGTGCCTTTGTTTTGGGCTTTTCGGGATATGGTTTGATTTGGGGCATGGATTGGCTATCCAGTAATGGGGCCATCCTTGATTGTGAGAAAAGGGTTGTTAGGCTCCTAACCCAGCTCGGTAATACTTTGGAAATTTCTTGTAATCCCTTGTATGCGGTTATGCTTAGTTATCTTGAATCGCTAGAAGCCTTTGTTGAAAATTTGCAATCAGTTAGAGTGGTCCGGGAATATCCGGATGTCTTCGAAGAGGTGAAGGGCTTGCCTCCGAAGCGGGAGATAGACTTCCGCATATACCTTGTAGATAATGCAAAGCCCGTTGCGTTGCCCGTTAGACACATGGCTCCACGGGAAAGGAAAGAGCTCAGTAAACAGATTAAAGAGCTTCTAGAAAAGGGGTTCATTAGGAGGAGCATTTCAGAATGGGGCGCTCCGGTGGTGTTCGCTACAAAGGCGGATGGTTCACTCCGTCTATGTGTTGACTATAGGGAGCTCAACAATCTAACGAAAAAGAATTGGCACCCTCTCCCCAGAATTGACGATTTGTTTGATCAGCTTGTAGGAGCGTCTGTTTTCTCCCAACTCGATTTAGCGACCGGTTTTCATCAGCTAAGGGTGGCTGAAGATAGTATCGATAAAACGGCATTCAGAACCCCAGACGGCTTCTTTGAATGGCTTGTCATGCCTTTCGGCTTGACAAATGCACATGCTTACATCGTGGACCTGATGAGTAGGGTATTCAGAGATTTCCTCAATAAGTTCGTAGTGGTCTTCGTAGACGATATCCTTATCTTCTCAAAGAGTGAAGAGGAACATGCTCAGCACTTAAGGGCAATCATGGAAACTCTGCGAGTCCATCAGCTAAAAGCCAAATTCTCCAAATGCCACTTTTGGAGAGAAGAGGTGAGGTTCCTTGGGCACATAGTATCCAAACAAGGGTTAGCAGTGGACCCTGCTAAGGTAGTGGTGGTACAGGATTGGAAGACACCAAGGAATGCAACTGAGGTCCGAAGTTTTCTAGGACTAGCAGGTTTCTATCGGAAGTTCATGAAGGATTTTTCGAAAATCTCAGCTTCGCTCACGAAATTGACCAAGAAGAATCTAGTGTTCAATTGGGACTTGGATTGCGAGTTTGCTTTCCAGCGACTAAAAAGGGCTCTTACAACAGCCCCAGTTTTGACGTTGCCAGATGGGAGCAAGATGTTCACTGTTTATACAGATGCATATGGGACAGGGCTAGGCGCCGTCTTAATGCAAGAAGGAAGGGTAGTAGCTTATGGCGGGAGGCAGTTGAAAGTGCACGAAAAAAACTACCCGACCCACGATCTTGAGTTAGCTGCCATCGTCTTTGCACTCAAGTCTTGGCGACACTATCTCCTAGGTGAGAAGTTCGAACTTTACACTGAACATAAATCGTTGAAATATCTTTTCTCGCAGAAAGATCTTAAGTTGAGGCAACAAAGATGGATGGAGTTTCTTGCCTCGTACGATTTCGAGATCTCCTACACTCCGGGCAAAGGCAACGTAGTGGCAGACGCGTTGAGCCGAAAGAAATTGACCCTAAGCCCGCTGTTTGTTGAAAGACAAAGCCTAGAGTTTATAGCCAGCTTCGACTTTAGGCCTACCTCCGATTTTGTACCAGGCTTGCTAGCATCTCTCGAAGTGCGCCCGACTTTAGTGGACTCAGTAGGGACAGCACAACGCGAAGACCCTCAGCTTGTGGAAACGATTGATAGGCTAATTAGGGGTGAGACTTCAAGTCACCTCAACAGATACTCCATCGACGATAAGGGTTGGCTAAGGCGAGACGGAAGACTATGCGTCCCACAGACAAGGGATTTAGTAAAGAGGGTTCTCGAGGAAGCACATCACTCCAAGATGACGATACACCCAGGCGGAGATAAAATGTACAAGGACATAAAAAGAACTTTCTTCTGGAACGGCATGCAAAAGGACGTGGCAGAATTCGCTTCTAAGTGTATAGTGTGCCAACAGGTTAAGGCGGAATAGAAAAAGCCTGGCGGACTGCTACATCCTCTAGAGTTCCCGCAGTGGGAATGGGATAGCATCTAAATGGACTTCATCGATGGGCTGCCTAGGTCTAGGAGAGGCAACACTAGCATTTGGGTAATAGTGGATAGGCTTACTAAAAGCGCCCACTTCTTACCTGTCAAAAGTAAAAGAACTGCCTCATCTCTAGCATCTCTTTACCTCAAGGAAATTGTCCGACTCCACGGAATACCGTCCAGCATTGTTAGTGACCGAGACCCTATCTTCACAAGTGAGTTTTGGCGGAGTCTGCAAGAAGCGGTAGGCACGCAGTTATGCTTGAGCACAGCCTATCATCCCCAAACTGACGGCCAAACGGAAAGAGTGAACAGAGTTTTGGAGGACCTTCTAAGACTGTGCGTCCTTGACTTCGGGGGGACATGGGAAGACCATCTTCCTTTGGTGGAATTTGCCTACAACAACAGCTATCAAGCAACCATCGGAATGGCGCTCTTCGAAGCTTTATATGGAAGACCGTGCCGATCACCCACTTGTTTGTGGGAGTCTACTGATAAGCTCATACTTGGACCAGATATGATCCGAGAGACTTCAGAGAAAATAGACTTAATACGAAGAAGGATGAAGACGGCCCAAGATAGACAAAAGTCCTACGCCGACAAGAGAAGGACCGACCTTGAATTTGAGGTTGGAGACAGAGTTTTTCTTAAGGTATCTCCGCTAAGGAACGTTGTTCGTTTTGGAACCACAGGAAAGCTAGCACCAAGGTTCGTAGGGCCATTCCCTATCATCGAGAAAATTGGGAAAATGGCCTATAGATTAGAGCTACCCGAAAAGCTGGCCGGAGTTCACAACGTTTTTCATGTTTCACATCTCCGAAAATGTCTACATGAGTCTGCTGAAGTGATAGAGCCAAATATCCTAGAAGAAGCTGAAGTGGAGCGCGAAGCAACCGTGAGGAAAGTTCCAACCCGCATATTAGGAACGGAAGTGAAAAAGCTACGCAACCGCGAAGTCAAGCTCGTCAAAGTTCAGTGGAGCGACGCTGAGGGAGACGCGACTTGGGAAACTGAAGCTAGAATACGCATTGCCTACCCTTTTCTTTTCGAGGGTACATCCTTGATCTTTCTTTTTCCTTAAGTTGCGCTTTTATCTATCTTTTTAGGTATATTTCCTCGACCTTATCTTTTAGGTAGAAACCCTTTGGATGAAAACTTGTAATTGAAACATGTTATGGATGATGGTTTCAAGTGGTTGCAAGTGGTTGCAAGTGATTGCTAGTGGTTGCTCGTGGTTGCATATACACACACAATCTAGGTTTTAGATCGGCTCAGTCACTTCATATTACATATGCATATATGTTTGCATTCGTATATGGTTGAACTTTAATGTGTTGTCATATGGATGTTGCATTTGTATGAATGATTGTGCACTCATGTAGAATCATGAATAGGAAAATTTGCAAACATAATGGATTCATGGCACTTACATAATTCGCATTAAGGAGGTCAACTGAATCAGTTGACCGCCTGATTTTGCATTAGATAAGTACATGTACACACACACACTTCGCATACGATCATGAAACATTAGAGGTCTTTTAAGGACTATGGATGCTCGTGTTTGATGGATGAGTAGATGGATTTTTGGATGTTAGGATATACATTCTTCCTGAACTTGAAGATTTCGGGGACGAAATCCTTTTAAGTGGGGGAGAATGTAACACCTCGTGTATTCTATAACAGTAAATTAACAAATTAAAGTATAATTAATTTCAAATCAAAGAATTAAGGGAAATGGGATATACCATTGTGTTCGTCACGGAAAAATACGCGAAATAGAGTCCGAGTTTTCGAAAAACGGAGTCTGTATGAAGAAGATATGGCCTCCGGAAGTTTCAGAATTCAGTTTAAAATTCAAACAGAAGAAAACAGCTCATAAAAACAAGTTTAAAATTCAAAATTGGGCCCAATTGGCCCGGGCGGGAAAATTCCCGCCTAAGGCACCCAGGTCGACTTGGCAGTCGACCTGGGCTAGCCAGGTCGACTGGGCTGTCGACTGCCAAGTCGACACGGTGTCGACTGGGCTGTCGACCTGGCCCCAGAGCCAGGTCGAACCCAGCCCACCCTGGCTGGCCTAGTCTATGTTTGGTCGATTTTCTGAGCCTTGCCTTGTCACTAGGGCTAGGTGTCAGCTCCTGGTTGGTCTCTCCTTCAAACGAACGGCTATCATTGAACCAAGCTTCATCGACGGTCTAAATCAACTCACAAACTCTATAAAAAGGACCTAAGACTAACCCTAATTCACATAAACTAAAATGGAGATGAGACCGTCATGCTGCTGAGGAGAGACTGAAGATAGCCGTCAAAAATAAGGAGACAACTAGAAGATAATTCGAAGCTTAAAGCAACGTTAATCAAATCAAAGCAATGCCTACAACAAAGGATAGCATCTCCAAATTCAGAATTCAGATTTCTGAATTAAAGATTCGCCATACGCTGTAAGTAGAGTGCTATTCCGATATGAATTAAATAATTGTGTTGATTTGTGTAATGTAAGAAATGGAATTATGGCGATATTAATCTATATTTATATGTTGCTTTGATGTAAAACGATTTGGGAATATTATGGTATACGATTGGATATTTGTAAGTACGCGATTTGCGTTGGAAACAAAATGGAATTATGGCGATAATGACTTATATTTGTATGTTATTTTGATTCTAAACGATTTGGCAATGCTATGGATTATTCATACAAGTATGTGGCTTATGTTGACAACCACATGTTGTGGAATTTTGATTGAGACTTATGCAAGCATATGATTCATATTGAAAACTACATATTTGTGGTAGTTATTTACAACACCCATTTGGTAAATGCAAGTATAAGATTCATATTGAGACAACAACTATATGTTGTAGTAGTTTATTTTGAAATTCATGCATGTCTATGATCTATTGTTATGACAATATGATGTAAAATTTTATGGTCATATTTAGTGCAATTTGATCCACCTAAGTATTATGATTCATATGGAGGTTATGTTGAAATTGGCATCATAGTTCAAGTATAAAAATCATGATTTTGTGATAGTGACAAAAGCAAGCGTCGTTGTAAGCTTGTATTAATTTTATGAACATGTCTAAGCTATGTTTGTTATTATGCCTAGTTAAAAACATGTTTTCTAAGCTTATGTTGTTATCTTAATCATATGATAATATATTTTTGGCGCATAAGTTACATTAGAAATTTACACTAGAATTGCGTCCCCTTACAAGTTACATAGATTGGACAAAAACCCATGATTATATGAATAATAGGATTCATAATCAATTATGTTTATGCCATGACCATATAAGGACTCATGTTCAATAATGATTATGCCATAATTATATGATTTGAGTGGTTCATGTTTAAGTACTATTTATGCCAAGACTACATGCTTTGTTTACACCATGATTTTGTGAATAGAATGATTCATGGTTAAGTTTTGCTTATATTATATGTTGTCACAATTGCAAGTTCACATATGCCTATCTTATGATAATTAGATCGTATGTTGCAAGTTCATGCGTTCACACTCCCCTTTTTAGGTCAACTTATAAACACCATGTTATAGCCTCCCCTTTTCATATGGCTAAATTGGGTTTAATGTATTAAACCCAACACACCTTACATTGGAACGAACGTATAAAACGAGGGTAATGACGTTTGGGCTAAAATATAGAACATATATGTTGGCTTGTTTGATGCACGCCAATAACTTTGAAAAACAATTAAGTGGCATAAATAAATCTTAACCAATAAAGGTGAATTTGAATAATGGGCCGCAAATATTTACATATAAAAAGAAGAAAGACAACATATGTAAATGTAGAAAATACAATGTGTTTTACCCGAGGTTGGATTGAGTCGTGATGTAAACCTGCCCGGAACCGCCCGACTGTCCAGTAGTCACAACAATACCTATCCAATGTAGGTGGTTAAACATGGAGCCCAATAAGGACCCGAGGTTAGACTGAGTTGTGGCGTAAGACTGCCCGGACCCAACCGGCAACAGGTAGCCACAACAATACCTGTCTAATGTGAGAGGTCAAGGCTTTAATAAGACAATTAAGGCTGAGTCAGGATTGATAGGATTAAGTAAATTATATTAATACTTAATCAAAATGGAACATGCTAAACTAAACAGACTGATTGGGGGTTAGGTTTATAAAATACTTAACCAACTTAGCATGTTGGCTAGAAATAGAAAAACCTAGTAGCGGTGGACCCTTTTCAGCAGTAACCCTATAAGGTATCATGATACCCTGAAACTAGGCAGGGTGGGGCACGATTACTGGGCTGACTATAAGAGGTCAAATCGACGGCGGTGGTGCAGCAGTGTAGGTTCTAACGGGGTGCGGGCGTGCACACACTACGGCGCAGAAAAATAAGGCACTGGGCACCAGTAGCATACCTATGCATTCTAGGATTGTGTCGGGCCGCCACCATGGGACTTGATACACCCCATGGTGGGACCTGCATAGGTAACTACCACATCGGGGGCCGTAAGACACATGTAACTATGCGAGTAGGAGCCGATCACCATAAAATGGATCACTTCACCCTGATTATGGGGTGCCTGTTGGGAACTAGTTTATATGGGTACAGAGATTGATATGGGGTACGATAGTATATTCGACCCTAGACAACTTAACTAAGTTTATGGTGCTTTCCCCATTTCTAGTTTATACTTATCATACCCGGTTCTTTATTCATAGACTGAATAGTCCTAGACTTACTCAGGCTTTATGTCTGACTCTACTTTTCTTTCGTCTTCTTTTCTTCCGTTCCCCCCCCCCGGTCCACAGGGAGGGAATACCGCAGCTTGACCAGCCTTCATATCCAGCTTGAAGAGAAAGAATGTATTGCTTGGATCTTTTCGTTTTGGACTATGGCTTTGGACAGCAACTATGGGACTTTTGCAGTTTATTTATGTTTTCTTTATGCTTCTTTAAATGATGTAATCAAGACAGTTATGAAAATGTTATGTTTTAGGGAAGTATTGTAAGACAATTATGGCATGGTTGTTGTAACACGTATTTTTAATGAAATAAAAGTTGTTGTTTTTCCGCTGTTCAAAAATATGTGTTCTTATATCTGTCTTGTATATCTGTGACTTATACTTATAAACCTCCACCAAAATTAGGGCATTCCCTTTGAGAGTGACCCTAACGGAGGTGGGGTGTTTCACTGCCTAAGAAACATTCGAGATTCAATTGGACTCTGGTATGTGAGGAAGCTTTCCAAGAGCTAAAGCTGAAACTGACAACTGCTCCAGTGCTAACAATAATTGATGGCAATGGGGACTTGAAAGTCTGGACTGACGCTTTTAAAGAAGGCCTTGGTGTAGTGTTAATGCAAAGAGGTCAAGTGATTGCTTATGCTAGCCGTCAGCTGAAACTGCATGAGAAGAATTATGTTACTCATGATCTTAAGCTGTTAGCCATCGTATTTTCTTTGAAAATCTGGAGGTTGTAATGACCCGCATTGGCAGAGGTATTATAATTAATTTATTTAATTATATATATCATGATGTAGTGAATTTAATAGAGGTTTAATTAAATAATATGGAATAATTAATTTAATTAAATAATTAAATAATATATTTAATTCAGAAATAACCAGAAATAGTGAATTGACAATATAATGTGAACTGGGTCATCCCCGAGATTTAGTTCAGCTTAGAGTTGAGATATATTAGCGAATATATTCAATCGACGTCAATTTGAATGTATAATTATAATATAATTAAAATAGAGCGCGTAATGACGCGGTAGTTCGCTATTTGGCGATTTGAACTTCAACTAAATGTACAGGATTCGTTTTAAATCGGATTTCTGTGAAACAAGAAACGTACGGAGCTGGTAGAGTATTTCTTTCTAGTGGAAGAGAAAAATCCGGATTTCATCGTGCAGATTTTGATTTACGTCCAAATCAAATTTCAGAAAAGTCGCTGTAGAATTCCTTTATAATTTGCGATGCTTTATATACGTTATAAATGGATTTTCAGTATAAACTGAATATCGAGATAATCTGGAATCTGAAATATCAAGCTGTAAATTCTGATATGATATTCTAGAGCTGTACGATATCATATGTGAATATATAGAATAACATTTAATTTTAAATATTTAATTTCATTATATTTAAATATATTTATATATTTAAATGGGTCATCCAGAGCTTTAAAAATAAGCTGTGTGAGAAAACGAAGTCGGAATTTGACAAAACCAGTTTTGTTGGATCGCAATATCAAATAGTTGTTAGATTTCCAGTTTCGTGATTTTTAGAGTCACTATGTGGCCGTACGGATTTTTAGAGTGCAAAACAGTCAGTATTTTGACAGTTAAAAATACGCTGTGTGAGCATACGAAGTCGGAATTCGACGAAACTAGTTTCGTTGGGACCGTAATGTCGAACTCTAGCTACATGTCCAGTTTCGTGATTTTTGGGCATCATGTGTGATCACATGGATTTTTAGAAGTCAGAAATGAATATAAAGGATTAAATAAAAATACTAAAATATTAATATAAAAATATATAGATATTTTTGTGGCTTATAAATACCCCCCTTTCACCCTTAAAAACCTATTTCAACTCATTCCTTAGTCAAACAAAATTCTCCGCCGCTGGAAACAAATGTCGTGAGAGAAAGAGAGTTTCAAAAATCAAAAAGAAACCAAAGCAAATTCCTTAAATCCTCAATTATATATATTCGAAGCCCCCATCACTTGCTCTTCATTTCTGGGTATGTTTTGTTTTGTTCGATTCTAATTCTGGCGTTCGTAGGTTTCAACAGTGGAACTAGGTTTCGTCCATTTGGGTTCTTGAAGCTTTAGTTTGAGTTTCTGAGTTCGGATTTAGGATCAAGGAGTGTTTTAGCACTTGTGGTGGAAGTTTGGTGGGATTCGATACCTTCTGGAGTGGAGCGACGTACTGATTTGTACAGGGAAGGCTGACGCCGCACGGACCAGAGAGTATTCGAGTGGAGAAAACGGGATACAGGGCTGTGGAGATTTTGATGGGTAATCGAATGGTGTATTTAGATTTTGTAAACGTGAATGATTCATGGAAATAGGAGTGATCGAAGTTGTGTTAATGGCGTAGATACTGGAAGGAGGAGTGCGTGATTTTAGTGGTTTGGAGAAGAACCCAAAGTCGGGTTTGGTAGTTGAGTTGGAAGATGGGCCGACTACAAGAGGTTGAGACCCATTTGAGTTATGATTTAGTTAATATTATTTAATAATATTATACTAATTAAAAAATGAATATCTTGATCATACAATATCAGAATCATGAACCGTAAGTTGCGTAGGGATCGTATGAATGGTGGCTACGCGCTGGAACTGACTGAATGTGGATTGGGGCTCGTTTGGATTTATGGCGAAATAAACTGTTTGATTCAAATCAAGCAACAGTTTATCGTTTTTAACGATGAACTGCAAATGTAAGTAAATCTCACTAACTCTGAACAGTTTATATTTTCATGTTGTATTTTTAGAACTGTTAAATATTGACTGATTGATTGTGTGTTGACTGTTTGATTGAACTGCGAGTCAGTTAGTTGAATTTCTATCTTTGATTCTGTTTAACAGAATATATCATATGGAACTGAAAGTGATGTTGATTTTATTGTGTAACATCTGTGGATGCAGGGAAACAGGTTGGAAGAATCCGACTGGATTCCTCAACAGTTATTTTATCGTTTTCATATATTGTGATATATGACGTGATTTATAATCTGTTGTTGATTATATGGGTATGGATGATATTGGACACCGTAACTTGATATGTTAAACACCATGACATACCGGAATATTTGAAAGAGAATATTTATAAAATAAAGAGGATTTTATAAAAGAGCATATTTATAAATAGAATATTTATAAATAGAAATATTTATAAATGGAATATTTATAAAGTGAATTATTTATTTAGAATAAATAGATAAGATACTATAACATGGGTTATTTATTTGTTAAATAAATAAATATTAAATAGGGATTATTTACTTAGAAATAAATAGGAGATATTCAAAAAGGAAATAACTGCAAATCATTTTCTTTTTGAATGAAATGGCTTGTGTAGCGGGTTTGGGGATTTTCCCGATGCTTCCGATACGAAGGAGGTTATGGCGAATTTTTCAGAGAATTTAAGGAGTTAGAATATTTCAAGAATAAATTTGAAAAGGAAATATTTGTAAACCATTTACAAATAGAATTGAAAAGGAAACGTTATAAAAAGGAACATTTATAAAGTGAAGAACCGTTACGAAAAATTAAATCTTTATAAATGAATAAACACTGTTAAAAAGGGAATCTTCTCAATGAATAAACGTTATCAAAAAAAGGAGAAATCGAATATGGTAATATAAGTTAATTAATTGAATATGGTATTCGAAGTTAGTTAATCGAATATGGTATTCGAAGTTAGTTAATCGAATATGTTATTCGAAAGGGGTTAGTCGAGTCGAGTTATTCAAATAGAGTTAATCAGTTAGAGTTAATCAGTTAAGGTTAATCCAAATGAGTTGTTATCTCGTACGACTGCTAGCGTAATTCGCAGGGCTATAAATAGCCTAAGGCGGTCGGATGTTTCCTGAGGGAATCAGGCGTAACCATTGTGATCGCTGCGATCTAGAGTCAAGCGAATGGAGTTAAATCTAATATTAGTTATTCGATATGAGTTATCACGTTAAGTTATCAAGTCAAGATGATTGAGTTAAGTGATTAAGTTAAGATAATCGAGTTAAGTTAGCAAGTTAAGTTATCAAGTCAAGATGATCGAGTTAAGTAAATAAGTTAAGTGAATCGAGTTGAGTTAATCGATTATGGTAAGTCAAACCAAGTTTGTATAATCGAGTGGGTGGAACCAAGTATTTGAAAAGAGATGTATCGAATAAAAGTTATTCGAGGAGAAGAGTAATCGAATATAGTTATTCGAGAAGAGAAATCGAATATAGTTCATTCGAGAAGAATAATCGAATATTGGTTATTCGAAGCGAGAAATCGAATATAAGTTATTCGAAGAGAAGAGAAATCGAATATAGTTCATTCGAGAAGAATAATCGAATATTGGTTATTCGAAGCGAGAAATCGAATATAAGTTATTCGAAGTAAGATAATCGAATATTGGTTATTCGAGACGAAGTTATCAAATCTAGTTATTCGAAAGGAGTTATCAAATATAGTTATTTGAAAGTAGTTATCGAATACACTTTATTCTAATAGAGTTAGAAGAGTAAATCGAATACACTTTATTCGAATAGAGTTAGAAGAGTTAATCGAATACACTTTATTCGAATAGAGTTAGAGGAGTTATCGAATATAGTTTATTCGACAGAAGTTAAGTGAAAAAGAATAAATCAATTAGAGTTAAATCAAATAGAGTTAATCCAATAGGGTCAGTCCAATAGAGTTAATTGAAAAGAGTTAATCGAATGTAGTGTTGAAGAGAAAGGTTAAGTACAGAAGTAGTTAAAGAAATATAAAGTGAACTTTGCCTATTCAAGGTTAGAAGTGTTGTTCAGTTAAGGTCTGAGAGGTAGTTCTACCCCAACTTGATTGGCTTCATTTTTAACTAAGAAATGGGTATGGTATGGCAGTAAAAGATGGTTAAGTGAATTTAGTAATTAAAAGAATGGAAATGTTTTCTAGTGTTAATAACATATATTTTCTAAATCTAGAAAATAGCAAATTTTGAATATAGGGAAACAAGAGATACCGAAATAGCAAATGTTGAATGATGTTTGATCGATATTATTTCCACCCGGAAATAATATCGTTGTTTGCACACTTGTTTTTCTTTTGATGGTTAAATCACAGACCATCAAAGTTTTGACCATTTTAACGTTGTTAATATGGAGAGACCGGTTGGATTATTATCCAAAGAACCACTCTGTAGTGGCATAAGCGTTGCGAATCATTTATGCCAAGATAATTGAAGACGGAGTAAAGTGCAAGGGTTGTTGTATAAATCTTAGATAACAGTGACTAAGATGGATATACTGAATAGTGCCTTCGGATTGTCCAGTCCCAGGACAACGTATATGGAAGAAGGTCTGCCAGAGTATATCCAATGGATCGCGTAAGTTGATCTGTCCAAACGTATTCACGTTGGTGGCGGAGGAATTCGTTTCTCTTAGCTGTATACCCGGGTTATGTTTGGATAATTCAATTTGTGATTTGGCGGGTGTGACGATGTGATATTCTAAGTGTATGGATGAATGTCTGACAGAGTATTTCCAGAATGGTCACGAACATTGATTTCTTCAACTGTACCAAGAGTGGAAGTGGAGAAGGAAACTTCTTTATCTAACACGTAATGTACTGTCGTAGACGTCAATTAGTGATTTTCGATGGATCTGACAATGTGGCATTCGAAGTGAATCTGACGTGATGATAAAGCGTAGTTTCTAGCCTCATCAACCGGTAAATGACAAAAATCGGGCAGGCAGCATGGCTAAGTCGGTCGCACCGAAGTAGGGTGTATAATCACCTATCTAGAGAATATTCATTTGTTTCTTAAATCTATCAATGCTATCCCATATATATATATACGGGAACTGTTGCTGATCCCAACCGTTGGTGATGTACATTCGATACACTCAAGCGAAATGAGTGGTCGGTCATGTGTGGCTGAGTTACAAGATGTTCTTGTTGAACTCCAGTGTGTCGTTCCTAGAGTACACTGATCGGAAGGTGGTTCCACACCTTGTCATAGTTGGAAATCCATTATCCAATACGTGCTTGCGATTTTGATTGTATACTATATATGTAGAACGTGAGATGAAAGCGTTTCTGCTAGTTGATATCTATTTGTATATAGACATTATTATAATATCAAAAGGTTTTTGATATAATGATATTTTGGATTCTCATAAGGGAAAAACCCATTCCGTTCTGCGGCGTGGTCTTATGAGATATCGTTTACTTGTTCATATACCTGTTTAAACTATTTTACTAACACCAGTCCCATGACTGACCCGGAGTTTACTTTGTTGTTTTCCCTAAACTCTTGGGTGCCTAAATTTGTACGGGCAGTCAAGTAGTCGGGTTTTACAGATATATTTGGAGAGCTTGGAGCAGGAGGTTTCAAGATCATATAGCTATAGTTATTTCCACTGTGTTGTAAGTGCTGTACTCTGATAAGTGTTATTGTATACATAACTGTTATATTTCAAAGTTATGTTATCTATTATATGTTATTCGTTCTACTGTGAGGTTCGTGTTACTCTGATGTTGTGTTCTTCTTCTTCTTCTATTCTAAGTTTCTATCTTATCTATTCTCACCCTCTAATTTCTTTCATTAATTACCGGGATTTTTCGATGTTTTGGTTATCGACATCGAGCTTATGTCGATAACCAAAGTCGCTCAAAATCCGGGTCGTTACAGTTGGTATCAGAGCCAGGTTAAGTTAAGAACTACCTTGGCTCTGTGGTGTGACTCGGTAGAGATAGGGTTAGTAATACCCTAGATTAAGTTTGAGTGTATATATACGAATGCGTATATGTTATTTGATATAAAAATAATTTTTATATTGTGGAGATTCATGGGTTGAGTTGTTTATGAGTTCTGGTCGATCAGTTTGATCCACTGTATCGGTAGGAGTTACTAAACACTTGAATACAATGGGTCGTCACGATATGTTTTGAAAAGAGGGAAAATTAAAATAAGTTTACCCAGGGTATATCTGGATATAGAGAAGATATATATCAAAATTATAATATATTGGATATATTGGTTGTTATTATAATCGAGTAAGATTATAAAGTGAAATGGTTATATATAACCAACCAGAATTCATATAAGTGAAAAATGTGAAATCAGAGGAGTTAAATCTGAAATTTAAATCAGAATTGAAATTCAAACTCTAGAAATTGGAATAAGTGTTTAGAAATGGATTTGGATAAAGTATATGAGAATTTTAAAATCCTGGGAGATTTTAAATTTGTTTAAAACATTTCGAATGGTATTTGGAATTGATTTCAAAGTGGAAAGGTTTAAAAATGGTTTTAAAAGTGACATAGTATTGAACTCACTTCGATAACTGGAAAATAATTCTGATGATGACTTCAACATCATCAGTGTTCATTTTCGAGTTGATAAGTGACGATTACTACCAAGGATTTTGTTTTTGAATTATTTGAGAAAAACAAATTGTTTTGGTACTTTGAAATAAACACTTTGATTTTTGATATGACAAAGTGATTTAAAATTCCCATGAAAAGATTGTTGAATTAAAACCAATTTGAATTGACGGTTGGAAAAGCAATTGGAATTAAAATTGAAATCAATTAGGTGGAAATTGAATTAAATTGGGTTAGAATGATATCAAGACAAATTGGATTGATGAGTTAAGAATTTGAAATCAAGAATTGGACTTTGATTTGAAATGGAGTTCGACTTAGGCATAAGCGAATGGTTGAATTTGTGGATAAAAATTGATTGGAGTTTGATTGGAAATACCGTGGTATATGCTGAATTGACAGCAGGTGAAAGTGATAGGGTTGATATGCCCGACAAAAAGGTACAAGTTTATATTTGATATAAGAATGAGATTTATGAGCCGAATTGGCAAGCCGCTTGGCGTTTTTATTTTCTTTTGGGTTGTAGAAGGCCTAGAGAGGTGAGTTGAGGTTTTACCGATAGGGCTGTACAAAGGAGGTTATGGCGAAATTTTCCGAAAATTTGAAGTGTTAGGAAATTTTCAAAATTTTTGAAAATTTTAGTTAGTCGGAATGAATAAATATTTTAGTCGATATTAATTGGTTCAGTTGAAATCAGAAATAAGGGGTAAACAAATCTTAGGAATTCCAATAGATAGGGTCGTCCTCTACCTTAGCAATTTCGAGGACGAAATTATTTTAAGTGGGGAAGAATGTAATGAGCCGGATTGGCAGAGGTATTATAATTAATTTATTTAATTATATATATCATGATGTAGTGAATTTAATAGAGGTTTAATTAAATAATATGGAATAATTAATTTAATTAAATAATTAAATAATGTATTTAATTCAGAAATAACCAGAAATAGTGAATTGACAATATAATGTGAACTGGGTCATCCCCAAGATTTAGTTCAGCTTAGAGTTGAGATATATTAGCGAATATATTCAATCGACGTCAGTTTGAACGTATAATTATAATATAATTAAAATAGAGCGTGTAAAGACGCGGTAGTTCGCTATTTGGCGATTTGAACTTCAACTGAATGTACAGGATTCGTTTTAAATCATATTTCTGTGAAACAAGAAACGTACGGAGCTGGTAGAGTATATCTTTCTAGTGGAAGAGAAAAATCGGGATTTCGTCGTGTAGATTTTGATTTACGTCCAAATCAAATTTCAGAAAAGACGCTGTAGAATTCCTTTATAATTTGCAACGCTTTATATACGTTATAAACGGATTTTCAGTATAAACTGAATATCAAGATAATCTGGAATCTGAAATATCAAGTTGTAAATTCTGATATGATATTCTGGAGCTGTACGATATCATATGTGAATATATACGATAATATTTAATTTTAAATATTTAATTTAATTATATTTAAATATATTTATATATTTAAATTGGTCATCCAGAGCTTTAAAAATAAGCTGTGTGAGCAAACGAAGTCGGAATTCGACGAAACCAGTTTTGTTGGATCCGTAATATCAAATAGTTGTTAGATTTCCAGTTTCATGATTTTTAGAGTCACTGTGTGGCCGTATGGATTTTTAGAGTGTAAAAGAGTCAGTATTTTGACAGTTAAAAATACGTTGTGTGAGCATAAGAAGTCGGAATTCAACGAAACTAGTTTCGTTGGGACCGTAATGTCGAACTCTAGCTACAAGTCCAGTTTTGTGATTTTTGGGCACCATGTGTGATCACATGGATTTTTAGAAGTCAGAAATGAATATAAAGGATTAAATAAAAATATTAAAATATTAATATAAAAATGTCTAGATATTTTTGTGGCCTATAAATACCCGCCTTTCACCCTTAAAACCTATTTCAACTCATTCCTTAGTCAAACCAAATTCTCCGCCGCTGGAAACAAATGTCGTGAGAGAAAGAGAGTTTCAAAAATCAAAAAGAAACCAAAGAAAATTCCTTAAATCCTGAAGTATATATATTCGAAGCCCCCATCACTTGCTCTTCGTTTCTGGGTATGTTTTGTTTAGTTCGATTCTAATTCTGGCGTTCGAAGGTTTCAACAGTGGAACTAGGGTTCGTCCTTTTGGGTTCTTGAAGCTTTAGATTGAGTTTCTGAGTTCGAATTTGGGATCAAGGAGTGTTTTAGCACTTGTGGTGGAAGTTTGGTGGGATTCGACACCTTCTAGAGTGGAGCGACGTACTGATTTGTACAGGGAAGGCTGACGCCGCACGGAGCAGAGAGTATTCGAGTGGAGAAAACGGGGTACAGGGCGGTGTAGATTTTGATGGGTAATCGAATTGTGTATTTAGATTTTGTAAACGTGAATGATTCATGGAAATGGGAGTGATCGAAGTTGTGTTAATGGCGTGGAGATACTGGAAGGAGGAGTGCGTGATTTTAGTGGTTTGGAGAAGAACCCGAAGTCTGGTTTGGTAGTTGAGTTGGAAGATGGGCCGGCTACAAGAGGTTGAGGCCCATTTGAGTTACGATTTAGTTAATATTATCTAATAATATTATACTAACTTATAAAATGAATATCTTGATCATACAATATCAGAATCACGAACCGTAAGTTGCGTTGGGATCGTATGAACGGTGGCTACGCGCTGGAACTGACTGAAAGTGGATTGGGGCTTGTTTGTATTTATGGCGAAATAAACTGTTTGATTCAAATCAAGCAACAGTTTATCGTTTTTAACGATGAACTGCAAATGTGAGTAAATCTCACTAACTCTGAACAGTTTATATTTTCATGTTGTATTTTTAGAACTGTTAAATATTGACTGATTGATTGTGTGTTGACTGTTTGATTGAACTGCTAGTCAGTTAGTTGAATTTCTATCTTTGATTCTGTTTAACAGAATATATCATATGGAACTGAAAGTGATGTTGATTTTATTGTGTAACATCTGTGGATGCAGGGAAACAGGTTGGAGGAATCCGACTGGATTCCTCAACAGTTATTTTATCATTTTCATATATTGTGATATATGACGTGATTTATAATCTGTTGTTGATTATATGGGTATGGATGATACTGGACACCGTAACTTGATATGTTAAACACCATGACATACCGGAATATTTGGAAGAGAGTATTTATAAAATCAAGAGGATTTTATAAAAGAGCATATTTATAAATAGAATATTTATAAATAGAAATATTTATAAATGGAATATTTATAAAGTGAATTATTTATTTAGAATAAATAGATAAGATACTATAACATGGATTATTTATTTGTTAAATAAATAAATATTAAATAGGGATTATTTACTTAGAAATAAATAGGAGATATTAAAATAGGAAATAACTGCAAATCATTTTCTTTTTGAATGAAAAGGCTTGTGTAGCGGGTTTGGGGATTTTCCCGATGCTTCCGATACAAAGGAGGTTATGGCGAATTTTTCAGAGAATTTAAGGAGTTAGAATATTTCAAGAATAAATTTGAAAAGGAAATATTTGTAAACCATTTACAAATAGAATTGAAAAGGAAACGTTATAAAAAGGAACATTTATAAAGTGAAGAACCGTTACGAAAAAGTAAATCTTTATAAATGAATAAACGTTGTTGAAAAGGGAATCTTTTCAATGAATAAACGTTATCAAAAAAGGAGAAATCGAATATGGTACCCGAAGTTATTCAATCGAATATGGTATTCGAAGTTAGTTAATCGAATATGGTATTCGAAGTAAGTTAATCGAATATGTTATTCGAAAGGGGTTAGTCGAGTTATTCAAATAGAGTTAATCAGTTAGAGTTAATCAGTTAAGGTTAATCCAAATGAGTTGTTATCTTGTACGACTGCTAGCATAATTCGCAGGGCTGTAAATAGCCTAAGGCGGACGGATGTTTCCTGAGGGAATCAGGCGTAACCATTGTGATCGCTGCGATCTAAAGTCAAGCGAATGGAGTTAAATCGAATATTAGTTATTCGATATGAGTTATCACGTTAAGTTATCAAGTCAAGATGATTGAGTTAAGTGATTAAGTTAAGAAAATCGAGTTAAGATAATCGAGTTAAGTTAGCAAGTTAAGTTATCAAGTCAAGATGATCGAGTTAAGTAAATAAGTTAAGTGAATCGAGTTGAGTTAATCGATTATGGTAAGTCAAACCAAGTTAGTATAATCGAGTGGGTGGAACCAAGTATTTGAAAAGAGATGTATCGAATATAAGTTATTCGAGGAGAAGAGTAATCGAATATAGTTATTCGAGAAGAGAAATCGAATATAGTTCATTCGAGAAGAATTATCGAATATTGGTTATTCGAAGCGAGAAATCGAATATAAGTTATTCGAAGAGAAGAGAAATCGAATATAGTTCATTCGAGAAGAATTATCGAATATTGGTTATTAGAAGCGAGAAATCGAATATAATTTATTCGAAGTAAGATAATCGAATATTGGTTATTCGGGAAGAAGTTATCAAATCTAGTCATTCGAAAGGAGTTATCAAATATAGTTATTTGAAAGTAGTTATCGAATACACTTTATTTGAATAGAGTTAGAAGAGTAAATCGAATACACTTTATTCGAATAGAGTTAGAAGAGTTAATCGAATACACTTTATTCGAATAGAGTTAGAGGAGTTATCGAATATAGTTTATTCGACAGAAGTTAAGTGAAAAAGAATAAATCGATTAGAGTTAAATCAAATAGAGTTAATCCAATAGGGTCATTCCAATAGAGTTAATTGAAAAGAGTTAATCGAATATAGTGTTGAAGAGAAAGGTTAAGTACAGAAGTAGTTAAATAAATATAAAGTGAACTTTGCCTATTCAAGGTTAGAAGTGTTGTTCAGTTAAGGTCTGAGAGGTAGTTCTACCCCAACTAGATTGGCTTCGTTTTTAACTAAGAAATGGGTATGGTATGGCAGTAAAAGATGGTTAAGTGAATTTAGTAATTAAAAGAATGGAAATGTTTTCTAGTGTTAATAACATATATTTTCTAAATCTAGAAAATAGCAAATGTTGAATATAGGGAAACAGGAGATACCAAAATAGCAAATGTTAAATGATGTTTGAACGATATTATTTCCACCCGGAAATAATATCGTTGTTTGCACACTTGTTTTTCTTTTGATGGTTAAATCACAGACTATCAAAGTTTTGACCATTTTAACGTTGTTAATATGGAGAGACCGGTTGGATTATTATCCAAAGAACCACTCTGTAGTGGCATAAGCGTTGCGAATCATTTATGCCAAGATAATTGAAGACGGAGTAAAGTGCAAGGGTTGTTGTATAAATCTTAGATAACAGTGACTAAGATGGATATACTGAATAGTGCCTTCGGATTGTCCAGTCCCAGGACAACGTATATGGAAGAAGGTCTGACAGAGTATATCCAATGGATCGCGTAAGTTGATCTGTCCAAACGTATTCATGTTGGTGGCGGAGGAATTCGTTTCTCTTAGCTGTATACCCGGGTTATGTTTGGATAACTCAATTTGTGATTTGGCGGGTGTGACGATGTGATGTTCTAAGTGTATGGATGAATGTCTGACAGAGTATTTCCAGAATGGTCACGAACATTGATTTCTTCAACTGTACCAAGAGTGGAAGTGGAGAAGGAAACTTCTTTATCTAACACGTAATGTACTGTCGTAGACGTCAATTAGTGATTTTCGATGAATATGACAATGTGGCATTCGAAGTGAATCTGACGTGATGATAAAGCGTAGCTTCTAGCCTCATCAACCGGTAAATGATAGAAATCGGGCAGGCAGCATGGCTAAGTCGGTCGCACCGAAGTAGGGTGTATAATCACCTATCTAGAGAATATTCATTTGTTTCTTAAATCTATCAATGCTGTCCCATATATATATACGGGAACGGTTGTTGATCCCAATCGTTGGTGATGTACGTTGGATACACTCAAGCGAAATGAGTGGTCGGTCATGTGTGGCTGAGTTACAAGATGTTCTTGTTGAACTCCAGTGTATCGTTCCTAGAGTACACTGATCGAAAGGTGGTTCCATACCTTGTCATAGTTGGAAATCCATTATCCAATACGTGCTTGCGATTTTGATAGTATACTATATATGTAGAACGTGAGATGAAGGCGTTTCTGCTAGTTGATATCTATTTGTATATAGACATTATTATAATATCAAAAGCTTTTTGATATAAAGATATTTTGGATTCTCATAAGGAAAAAACCCGTTCCGTTCTACGGCGTGGTCTTATGAGATATCGTTTACTTGTTCATATACCTGTTTAAACTATTTTACTAACACTAGTCCCATGACTGACCCGGAGTTTACTTTGTTGTTTCCCCTAAACTCTTGGGTGCCTAAATTTGTACGGGCAGTCAAGTAGTCGGGTTTTACAGATATATTTGGAGAGCTTGGAGCAGGAGGTTTCAAGATCATATAGCTGTAGTTATTTCCGCTGTGTTGTAAGTGCTGTACTCTGATAAGTGCTATTGTATACATAACTATTATATTTCAAAGTTATGTTATCTATTATATGTTATTCGTTCCGCTGTGAGGTTCGTGTTACTCTGATGTTGTGTTCTTCTTCTTCTTCTATTCTAAGTTTCTATCTTATCTATTCTCACCCTCTAATTTCTTTAATTAATTACCGGCATTTTTCAATGTTTTGGTTATCGACATCGAGCTTATGTCGATAACCAAAGTCGCCGAAAATCCGGATCGTTACAGAGGCACTACCTTTTGGGTGAGAAGTTCGAACTGTATACAGACCATCAGTCATTGAAATATTTGTTCACTCAGAAATACTTGAATCTGAGGCAGCAGCGTTGGCTAGAATTCCTTGCGGCGTATGATTTTGAGATTTTGTGCACTCCGGGGAAAGCCAATGTTGTGGCTGATGCGCTGAGTAGAAAGAACGTACTAATCGCCTGCTTTATTATTACGACTTCTTTGATCGATAAAATATCTGCTCTTCAGAGCGATGATCCCTCCATTCAAAGAATCAAAGAAAGAATACAGAAAGGTGAGACCTTGAGTTTTCAAATAGATAACTATGGGATTCTAAGGTTGAATGGCCGAATCTGTGTGCCAAACATTGCAGAACTCCGGAGAGAAGTATTGGATGAATGTCGCAAAGCCAAGCTTAGTATCCATCCGGGAGTGAGCAAGATGTATAATGATATCAAACGCACTTTCTGGTGGAGATCTACGAAACGAGACATCTCCTTATATGTTAGCCGGTGTTCCACCTAACAGCAAGTCAAAAGCGATCAGCAGAAACTCACTGGATTGTTGCAACCGTTGGAAGTGCCAGGTGGAAAGTGGGAACATATTTCTATGGATTTCATAGATGGTTTGCCCAGAACCAGGAAAGGAAATGACAATATTTGGGTGATCGTAGATCGTTTCACGAAGACCGCCCATTTCATACCTGTCAGATCGAATAGAACTGCTCAGAGTCTGGCGCAGATATATTTCAAAGAAATTGTTAGACTGCACGGAGTTCCCATGAGCATCGTAAGTGTTCATGACGCAATTTTTGCCAGTAAATTCTGGGAAGCATTCCAAGAAGATTTGGGAATGAAACTGAACTTGAGCACCGCATATCATCCTCAGACAGATGGTCAAACTGAGAGGGTGAATCGTATTTTAGAAGATCTATTGCGGGCTTGTATTATGGATTTTGGCGGATCATGGGAAGACCATTTGCATTTGGCCGAGTTCTCATACAACAACAGTAACCAAGCGAGCCTGACAATGTCACCATTCGAAGCACTGTATGGTAGACCGTGCCGATCTCCTGCTTGTTGGGTAGAACCTGGTAATAGACTCATATTGGGGCCAGAAATGATTCATGAAGCTGCAGATAAAGTCGACTTCGTTAAGAAACGATTACTAGCCGCTCAAAGCCGACAAAAGAGCTATGAAGATAAGAGAAGATGAGATATATCATTCGCTGTTGGCGACTATGTTTATTTGAAGGTATCTCTGATGAGAGGAGTGATCCGATTCGGCAAAACGGGGAAACTGGTGCCTATATTCATTGGTCCCTTTCCCATTTTGGAACGAATTGGAACTCTTGCTTATAGAGTTCAATTACCTGACTGGTTGCCTGGAGTACATAATGTATTTCACGTATCTCAACTACGAAAGCATGTGCATGATCCCGACCTTGTTGTGGAAGAAGTATCTCAAGAGTTCTTCGATATTACTCCAGAATTGGCTGAGAGAAGAGAGCCGATACAGATTATTCGCAAAGAAACCAAAGAGATGAGGAACAAGAAGGTTCACTTGGTCAAAGTGAAGAGGAGTAGAGATCCGCGAGACTATACTTGGGAAACAGAGGAAAGCATTAAGAAAGCCTATCCTAAGTGCAGGGTGGATATCTCTGATTGACTCTGATGCAAGGTACATTTACCATATTTTGCCATTTCCATTGTGTTCTCTATTTTGTTATTGTTTTCTTCTCATGGATGTAGAATTTTAATTATATAGTCTGAATGGTTTTAAAAGAATATATGAAGTAACTAATATATTTGTGGAAATTTAACAATAAATTGAATGATGTTTGTGTTGTGTGATTGTGGATTTGATTAATTAAATTATTAGAATGATAGTTAATTAAATCAATAAAAGGATTAACAGTAGAATTTATTCGAATAAATCACACATTAAACTGACTAGAGAATTAATTAGAAATATATGCATGTGCATTATATATGTTTGAACAGGTAAATGGATTAGCTGTTGAGTAAAGATTTTATTTGCGTGCCCGACAAATAGGTAAACCTTAATGAGTTGGATGCGCACTTTATTTATTATATCAACTCCTGTGAATGTCATTGGATGCGGAGTGCTGGTTATTCTGTGTGTAATTAATAAATGTCGCCATAGGATAGTAACAATTAATTTTGAACTACACTACATGGCATACTTCTTGAAGATAGGCATACTTCATCATATACCACATAAGCATTTGGAGCTTGTGTGACGAGGTTGAAGATTTACCATACGAGCGAGAGGCTTGTATGGTGATGACTATATTTTACAGGTTGAACTGATGACTGATATGGACTATTTAAATTGTAACGGTAAATTGCCAGATTAATAAAAACCCCACACGGGTCTGGAGTTGACAATAATCACGTCTCTCTAGTCATTAGATACGGCACATGGATTATTTATTTCCCACACGGGACGAGGTGACAAGAATTTATTCTCTGGAGCAATTAAAATACACACTCCCTTAGGCTTAGACAGGGTGACAAGAATTTATTCTCTGGAGTTATTATCTATACACGCTCCCCTGTAAATACCAGAATATATCACTATAAATATGTGTATGCTTATTAGGATTTATTGGGTACCTAATACGGCCCAATAAATTTCCAAACCCCTCCCTGTACAAAGGAGGTTACGGTGAAATTTTTCGAAAATTCCGGGTGTTAGCCAAATTTTTGAAGAATTTGAAAATTCTCAGAAACTGAAAAGTTGGAGAATGGAAGCCAGATTGAACATAGAGTTGATTAATCAAACCACTTTCGACTTTGTTCCTTTTCGGGGACGAAAAGTTTTAAGTGGGGCAGATTGTAACAACCCGGAAAATCTGAACCAGTTTAAAATTTTTAAATTGGCTAAAATTGTGAATTTTAATTATTTAAAATAAATATTTTAAATAATAGTGATGAAAAATACGTTTGAATCGATGCTTGAAAATAAATATAATTAATTTTAATTATAAACAAGGCCCGAAATGGCGCTGTAGTTTCAAAAAATTGAATTCAAACTTCAAACGACTGTACCGGGTGCAAAATAAAATGGAATTTAGTGAAACCAAAAATATTTAAATTTGTTAGTGAATATCTTTCTAACAAATCTGAAAAATCGAAGTTTCATAGCGGAAATCAAAAGTTATGGCCAACTGAATTTTCAGAAAGGTCGCTATTGAAATTATATCGCCCTTGAAAATAGACATTTTGCATACGACCTCAGAATTCGACGAAACCAATTTTGTTGGATCCGGGATGTCAAATTATTGGTAGGTTTCAAATTTCATAATTTTTGAAGCTAGTATGTGAGTGTGGTAAAGGAAAATATGTTTTGGTCAATTATAGTTAAAATAGATCAACCAGAAAAGGGCCATTTTGCAAACGGTCTCAGAATTCAATGAAACTAGTTTTGTTGGGACCGTATCATCAAAACTTAGTTAGATTTATTTTGCAGGAATTTTTAGAGCCAGTATGTGGCCCGACAAATTGAAATGTCGTTCAAATTAAATATTGAATGTTTTATATTTTAATTTGAATGAAAAATGACTGAAACATTCGAATGGGCCTTCGAAACATATCCCATTGTGTTCGGATCGGGGGTATTTAGCTAGGGACAATGGTCGTTGGGTTTAGATTGGAGTTCGTTGGAGATAAGGGGTATTTTTGAAATTTAAAAATATAAAATAAATCCCATTGGTCCACCCTATTTTCTCTCTCCCTGTCTTTTTCTCTGGAAACATCCGATCGACGGCGGAACCCCCTCGCAACTTCCCCCTCCGATTTCTCCTCCCACACTCAATAAAAACCCATGCCCTAGTTAAGTTTTTGTAGATCTTCCTGAGCTCTTCAAATTCATATATAGTTTGTATTTTTTCGTTCAGAATTGGGGAAGAAATCGAGTTCGAAAGCTTCGAACTTCACCTCGCCACCGTCGTCAGCTCCGACCACCGAAGTGCGCCCCACTTCTGGCGAACAGGCGCCTCTCCTCCCCCTTCGACCTCGAGCAACCCGATCGTGGAACCATTACACGGATTGATCGAAAAATCCAAACCTAGTTTGGAACCATTTCAGAAAAGGTTCGACTATTTATTTTGAACTGATTTTTACACTTTTAAGCGTTGCAAACTTGTAAAAATCATGTCTTTTTCGTTTCTTGTCGAAATTCAGTGAAACAAGAGAGGCCGGGACCGTGAGGACGTCTTCTACATTTTAGAAGAGACCGCATATTTTTCTGAGCCTTCTACTATTTTTGGTGGAGTGGAACCCAATAAAAGATATCTAATTTATAAACGATATGGAAAACAACGATGTATAAATTATATAGTTGATGTATGAGTTATATAAGCGTTGTACATCTCATGTATAAGCGTTGTATAAGTTGTATGTTCGATGTATAAGTTATATATGTGTTGGAAAAATTAAATATGTAGTGAAATGATATTGAATTGAATTGAATTATATTTATATACTAATATATATATATATACACACTCCCCTCGTCCACAGACCATGGACGGTATTTATTGGTTGTGATATTGTTTGGATTGGTTGATGTGAAATTTGGTGAAAAATTCGAATGGCTGACAGAATTGTTTGTGGTTGATATGATTGATTGTGGTTGAAAAATACCCACTTGTGGTTGAAAACAAAAATAGAATAGGTTGTGGAAATGAAAATAAAACACGCTGCATGCATGCGAACTAGATGCATGAATCCCTATTGTCAAAAACCGCAAGGTTTTAAGGTAGAGCGAGGAGCCATACATCGATACGGTCCCGGTTTTAACTACCCTGTCATTATGCTGCCGAAATTTCCTGAAATCATTTTGTGTTTGGTTTATTTTCATTTGTTGAAACTATGTTCATTTGTTGAATAGAAATTCATGTATATAAAATAATCGTGTTTTGAAATAAATTGTTTTATATTAAAAATTACATTTTTATCACTTGTTTGAACTATGTAAAATAATCGTGTTTTGAAATAAATTGTTTTATACTAAAAATCACATTTTTATCACCTGTTTGAACTATATAAAATAATCATGTTTTGAAATAAATTATTTTGTATTAAAAATCACATTTTTATCACCTGTTTGAACCATATAAATAATTGGGTTTTGAAATAAATTGTTTTACAATAAAAATCACATTTTTACTATATACATGAACTGTTGAAAATGGTGATGTGTAGAAATAAATATCTGTTGGATAAAAATATCATTTTTATCGATAGTGCGAAGTGAATATAGTTTTGAAATCAAAGAATGAACTATATAGAAATATATATAATTATAATATATCAAATAACGAAGCTGTAGTTCGTATTTTGAAACCGTGATTTCAACCGATTATTGCGGGAGATCCGACCATTGGATTTTCCCGAAACCACAACCGTTGGGTTCGCCTTGGAAATATCTTTCCAATGGCGCCAACTTTGTAATGATCCAATAGTTTGATATTCTGGAATGTTTAATTCAAATCTGAAGAAAAACAGCGCCAGAATCAATTATAATTATATATATATATATGTATAATTAAAATAAATCAAATAACGAGGCTGCAGTTCGATATTTGAAATCGAAATTTCAAATGATTATTGTGGGAGATCCGACCGTCGGATTTCCCAAAACTAAAACCGTTGGATTCGTTTTGAAAAGATCTTTCTAATGAAATAAAATTTGTGAAGATCCAACGGTTAGATTTTCAGATATATGTAAAACAAATCTGAAGAAAAACAGCGCCATGGCTGTGTTATGGCCTGAAGCGTCGTTTGAATGAATTGGCTAGTTTTAAATAAATAAAAATAGCGATAAATAGTAATAAAATATTATAAACAATATGGAATGGAAAATAAACCGGATTTACCCGGTTTGTTGGATATTTGATGGATGAATGTGTTTGGCGTGAAAATTACAATTAATGAACTGAATTAACAATGTCGAATAATTTAACCATTGAAATGAATTGAATTGAAAATCTAAATATACGTGAATTATTTGAAAAGGCCGAGTTAATTCTCAGTTCAAATAATGGATCGACAATTGAAAGTCGAAGATATGAAGATGGTGCAAGACCGATGATCTTCACGTCGACTGGAGGGGTGCTATTGATGCTCAAGATAGGAGTAGCTACCTAGAAGGGGCTGAAGTAGTAGCCGTCCGGACGAACATGTTGATTGTACGGATGAGCGAGGAATAAAGATCATCCGGTTTCGTTCAGACCCAGAACGGACTTGAAATGGACGTGTGTCTGACAGTGTATATTGACAACGTGGCATACAGAGATGTTGTGCTCAAAACTTGTGTTGAAAAGAAGAGTTTTGTGGTTGATGATCAAAGCACCGCCTGTGTGGCATAGATTTGTGTTTTATCGTTGTTTCGCGAGCCTCACACCCCGGTATGGACCAAAAACGGGAGAGGACCTCAGGGAGGGCATGCGTTTCTTTCTAGCTAGGGTGTTGTCAGTGACCTACCAGCCCTGACATTTGTATTACTTTAACCTGTGTTGTTGTTGTTGTTGCGAGGCGCCTCGGAAATATCAGTCGATCCGGGACCGATGGAGTCATTCGTTGGCTCATTTGCGCCCCAAAGGGCGGGGAAACGTAGTGTTCAGGTATAATAATCCACGTCGGTGGACCGGCCCTGATGATCCAAGGCTTGCCTACACGCTTGCCTGAGACATGGTAGGCTAGATTGTCTCTAATCGGTGAGGACGATCCCTTGCCTCGGTTCATGACGGAAATCCAATTTCCAAATACGACATCGTGCGGTTTTGATTGTATATATATATATATATATATATATATATATGGTGACGTGATATATGGTACCCATGTCGTCTATGATTGATAGTTATGATTCAAATAGTTTTTAAACATATAAACACTAGCAATAATATCAAATGATTTGTTTTGATCGTATCAAACATATTTTGTCCATTATATGGCAAAACTCTATTCTCTGGTTTGTGTTGCATTGTGTGATGGGACCTGAGTCTTATAATGGCTTCATTTTTATAAAAAGCATTGCGATGTTTAAAGATTTATTCGTTCTAAAGCACTGGCAATCACTGGAGTGAACCCGTTCCGTGAAAGTGGCGTGGTCCTTTGATTTGCCATATATTAAAATGTGTTTGGTAGATTTCTCATACCAATCCCATGACTGACTCGTAGTTTGTTTCACTTGCAAACTCGGGTGCACCTTTTTCTACACGTGTAGCCTTGTATTTAGGTTTTAGCAGGCTCTTTCTGGATAGCTGGAGCTGAAGTTGGATTCTATCATTTATCTCTTTTTATGCTGTTCAGCTCCTATTGTACATTTATGTTTTGTTTCCGCTGTAGACATTCATGTATAGTTGAACTATATTTACACTAAGTATGATCCTGTATATTGTGTAACTCTGATGTTTATTATATCCAGTATATTCTGTTGTACATTATCTGGTGTATTTATTTATTTCTGTTCTGCTGATTATCTGTTTATGTGTTATATTCCCAAAGATTACCCTTGCCGCCATGTTACGGGGTTTGGGTCGTCACATATAGAAAACAAGAAATGGGAATATTTCCCAATGTTAATAACATATATTTTCTAAATTTAGAAAATAGGAAATGTTGAATATATGGAAACAGGAGATGGAAAATGACCTAAAGAGATAAATGTTAAATGATGTTTGATCGATATAATTTCCATCTGGAAATAATATCGCTGTTTGCACACGTGTTTTTCTTTGATAGTTAAATCACCGACTATCGAAGTTTTTGACCATTTTTCCGTTGTCAATACGGAGAGACCCGTATCAGATTCATTATCTGAAAACCACTCCGTATGGGCATTAACGTTGTGAATCAAACATGATGAAGAAAATTGAAGACGGAGTTATGCAAGGGTTGTTCTAGCGATCCTAGGTAGAAATTGCCTAAGATGGATTTACAGAATATACCTTCGGTTTGTCCAGTCCCAGGACGACCTGTATGGAAGAATCTCTGACAGAGTATATTTAATAGATCGCGTAAGTTGATCTCTTCAAACGTATTTACATTTGGTGGCGGAGGAATTCGTTTCTCTTAGCTATATACCCATTGTATTTTTGAGGAAATCAATTTGTTATTTGGCGGGTATGACGATGTGACATTCAAAGTGAATAAATGTGTGATCTGTCAGAGATAAGCGTGGCCTCTAGCCTCACAACCGGGAAATGACAAAAATCGGGCAGGCATCATGGCAATGTGGGTTGCTTCCATTAGGGTGTATTATCACCTATCTAGAGATATTCATTTCATTTTCTAATCTATTCGATGTTGTCACATTCGAGAAACGATTGCTGATCCCAACCGTTGGTGATATACATTCGATACACTCAAGCGAAATGAGTGGTTGGTCATGTGTGGTCGGGTCTCAAGATGTTCTTGTTGAACCCATTGTATTCCTCTCTAGATGTACACTATCGGAAGGTGGTTCCATACCTTGTCATAGTTGAAAATCCATTATCCAATAAGTGCTCGCGATTTAGATTGTATACTATGTACGTAGAAAGTGAGATGAAAGCATTTCTGCTAGTTGATTATTATATTGTAGTTGATAGACACTATTATAATATCAAAAGAATTTTGAAATAAAGATTATTTTGGATTCACATAAGGGAAAAACTTGTTCCGTTATATGGCGTGGTCTTATGAGATATCCCTTAATTGCTCAAACTGTTTTAAACTGTGTTACTCGCACCAGTCCCACTGACACAGAGTTTGTTTTGTTTTGTTTTCACTAAACTCTTGGGTGCCCTATTTTGTATGGGAAGTTAAGTAGTCAGGATTTTATAGATATACTTGGAGAGCTTGGAGAAGGAGGCTTCAGGATTAAATAGCTATTGTTATTTCTGCTGTGTTGTATGTGTTGTACTATGATAATGTTACTGTATACATATACTAGTTTTATTTCAAAGTTATGTATATATATTATATATTGTTCGTTCCGCTGTGAGATTCGTGTTACTCTGATGCTGTATGTTCTTCTTTTTCTTCTATTCTAAGTTTCTATCTTATTTATTCTCACCCTCTATTTTCTTTCTATTAGTTTTCTGGTTTCCAGTGTAATTTGGGTTGGACTTGTGTTATTTGGTCAGCTCAAATTGTACCGGAATTTCGGGACACTACATGTTCTTGTTGAACCCCAGTGTATACCCTCTAGAGTACACTGATCGGAAGGTGATCCCATACCTTTTCTATTGGAATCCAATCTCCAATAAGAGCCTTGCGGTTTATGATTTTATACTATATATATGTGGAGCATGAGATGCAAGCATTCTGCTACTTGGACATTTATTTGTTTAGACATTATCATAATAGCACTCGATTTGATATCAAAGTATTTTGGGTTATAGTAAGGTAAAAACCATCCATGTTTATGTGTGGGCTAGTCTTACTATTATCCTTTTGTTTCAAAAGGATTTTCAAAGATAATCAATATAGTTGGAATTTACTCACACCAGTCGCATGACTGACCCAGAGTTTATTTTGTTTGTTTTCCCTAAACTCTTGGGTGCCCAAATTTGTACGGGCAGTCAAGTGTTTCAGGCTTTTACAGATACACTTGGAGGAGCTCAAATGTGACGGCAAGGAATCTCGCTCGGTCCGAACCAGTCGCTAAACCGACCCAGACCGTTCGAAACGCCCTATCGTTTGAGAACACGACAAAACAGAACGCATATAAAAGAACATTTCACTGTATATAACAACAATGCATCAGATTACAAGAATATACAGAGTATAAATGAATATTACACAGAAATATCAGAGATTTAAATTACATTTAAATACATAGCAGCGGAAAATAATACAATACACAACTAGAATGAGATATACGGATACAAAGCTTTCCGGATATCGTTCCAGCTGTAAACCAGGATCCTGTGAATATAAATCTGCAAAACCAAAACTACTAGCTGCCCATGTCAAAATAAGGGCACCCAGAGTTTAGGTTAAAACAATAAACTCCAGGTCAGTCATGTGACTGGTGTGAGAACTAAAACAGTTATTAATCTTTATTTTCAAAGTTAGGTAAATCAAGGGACCACGCCGTATAACACGGAACGGGTTTCCTCCCAAGAATACCAGTGCATAAAACAAACAGCGCAATGCTAAATAAAGAAAGATGAAGCTGTTATAAGACCCAGGTCCTATCACACAATGCAACGCAAGCCGGGGGATAGGGTTTTCCCTTATAACAGCCAAAGAATGCTTGATACGGTTAAAACAAATCGCTGGATACTATTATAAGTGCATAGTGTATAAAACAACTTCAAATCATAAGTATCAATCATAGGCGGCATGAGCGTCCCATGCCACTATGTCGCCATATATAGGTTTACAAATAAAACCGCAAAGTCACGTATTTGGAAATTGGATTTCCATCTATGAACCGAGGCAAAAGATAGTCCTCAACCGATTCGAGACAATCTAGCCCATGTCTCAGGTCCCAGACTCGGGTGGGCCTTGGATCGTCAGGGCCGGTCCACACGGAGTGGATTATTATGCCTGAACAATACGTCTCTCCGCCCTTTGGGGCGTAAACGAGCCAACTAAATGACTCCATCGGTTCGAGAACGACCGATCAATCCGAGGCGCCTCGCAACAGCAACAACCACATAAGTCAAACTCGTCAGGGCGTGTAAAACCACTGACGCCACTTCTAACTAGAAAGAAACGCATGCCCTCCCTGAGGTCCGTCTCCCGTTTTTGATTCATACCGGGTGTGAAACTCGCGAATCAAACGTTACACGAAGCTACGCCACAAAGGCCGTGCTTCGATCATCAACCACAAGACTTTGCTTTTCAACAGAAGCCTTGATCATTTGCATCTTAGCATGCCACACAGGCAAACCATCCTATGCAACCGATATCAGTCACACAGAATGAAATCCGATGTCAGACACACAGTCCATTTACAAGTCCGTTCTGGGTCTGAACGAAACCGGAGGCACCTAGTACCCCGCATATCCATCGATCTCCAAGTACGTCTGGACGATCACTAACTGTTTCCATCTTCTTGGGTGTACAGCCCAATCAAGATCATCAGTTATCACCCAAACGACGTGAAGACCTCCGGTCTTCGACCATCGTCTTCATCTTCGACTTATCGTCGTATCAGTTATTCAGAATGGGTTAAACCCGGTCTTTCCGAATAACTCGCGTATATATTATAAAAGTGTTACACAAACACAACATACGCCTCATTCCAACTCATTAGTCATTAACCGTAAATTAATCAAGAGAATAATTCCCCAAATATTAACCCCGAAGGCCGAAACCAACATCAGATCAATATCCAGAAAACCATTCTACTTAGCTAACCGACAGTAAGTTTCTAAATTTCACGTTCAAATCTAATTAAAGATTTAACTATCGCCTGGAGCAAAACTGGTGATACTCCATTCTCGATCTTTTCAATCTAATTAAAGATTCATTAAAACACCACTTAGTTTTAATCTGTGACTGGGTTAAAGAATCAGTGTCATTTAAAAACACGGTTCACGATAAACCCAAAGTCACATCCCATTAATTATCGGGTTAAAGAACAAGTGTTATTTAAAACACTGTTCACAATAAACCCAAAAATCAATATCAATTCAATTCCAATTAAATATTATTTAATTGGTACACTTCATTAAATCTAAATAAAAAGATTTAATCTTTTCTCAACTGGGTTCAAGAACAGTGTTAGTGAAGACACCATTCACGACAAACCCAAATCACATTCATTAATTATCGGGTTAAAGAACAAGTGTTATTTAAAACACTGTTCACGATAAACCCAAAAATCAATATCAATTCAATTCCAATTAAATATTATTTAATTGGTACACTTCATTAAATCTAAATAAAAAGATTTAATCTTTTCTCAACTGAGTTCAAGAATAGTGTTAGTGAAGACACCATTCACGACAAACCCAAATCACATTCGATATTCAATACAAGGCTCTGAATAGAAAATATATCGGCTTATATTCAATATCGAATTCTACGACTAACAAATGTCGTATTGGAAATAACGATATCAATATATATCTTTCAAATTTCCATAACAACACCTGTATAATCACGAATTCCAACATCGAAATATTCCGAAGACAATTTCGATTCAAATCCACTCCAATGCAATCATTGGAAATTTTGGTTATTTTTAAAACCCTTTTCGAATTCAATTTATTTATTTAAAAATAAATAGAATTATAATTCTAGTTCAAAACTAGTTCATTTCGATAAAAATCCATTTTTATCTTTTCAAATATGGAGTTTTTCATCCCAATTCTTTCTAAATCATTTCTTATGATTTTACACAAATTATTGCTATTTTTAATAATTTTATCAAGGCCCGTACAGTCGATTTCCATCAATGGCCATCGAACTGCACTTACAGCGACCTTTTTCGAATTTGATTTGGACGTAACTCCAAATCCAACCGTTAGATTTCTAATCTATCACATTCGTTAGAAAGCTCTTTTCGATACGAACCCAACGGTTCCGGTTTTAGGAGAATCCGACGGTCGGATCTCCCGTAATGCCCGTTTGAAATAAATGGTCGAAGTTCGCGAACTGCCGCGGCGCGGCGCGTTCTATTCAGGCCATTATATTATATATAATATATATATAATATATGTATCGTCGATTTCTATTTAAAAAGAATTATATAAATAGTTTTAAATTCGTTTCAAATTCTATTTCAACTTCTATTTCAATTCAAAGCCAAAATTGAATTCTTCCTTATAAATTCGTTTTAAAATTCATTTCTATTCAATTCGAATTTCAATTCAATTTGAATTCATTTCAATTCAATTCATTTCGAAATCGTTTTCAATTCAATTCATTTCGAAATCGTTTTCAATTCAATTCATTTCGAAATCGTTTTCAATTCAATTCATTTCGAAATCGTTTTCAATTCTATTCATTTCAAAATATTCGATTTCGAAATCACTTTTCAATATTCATTTTAAAATGAATAAAATCGATATAAATATCGTTCACGTCAAAATGGCGTCAATCTAATCCTCACGGCTTCACATATTTCTATTTTCAAATATTCTATTTCAAATATTTCTATTTCAAATATTTCTATTTCAAATATTTCTTTTTTTTCGAAACTGGAATGAGGCCCAATCAATTACCATATAATGTTAATTATATGGATTTTCTACAACACATGTATATATCAACAACGATGAATAATCAACCATCAACCAAAGTGCACTACACTGTATAAGCATCAAATATAGACATTTAACGCTTATAGCAGCTTGTCAATCAATCGATCGACATATTTAATCAATCAGGATGAGTGAACTTCAAATTTCATCCTAACACCCGTGTGGGGTTTCAAACAATCAAACACATATTTTATTTGTGCAGTTAGGCGATGTGTAAAATTTATCGACCCAATCAACGTCATTCAAATAGGTGTACATAAACAAACCGTCTGGTTTATAAATGAATATTTTATTTATTCACATTCCCGTTAAAAATTATATTTTTAACGATAAAAAACATTTTATTTCAACCTATGAATTTCTAATCAATTCATTTATTCAATAAAATGATATTTTTATTTTTCTAACATATTTTAGAAAATTTCGGCGGCATAACGGCACGATACTAGAAACGGGACGAGGCCTAGCCTTGTCCCCGGTCTAGTGAAGGCCCACGCCATTCACACATCAATCAAATCAATTTCATCTCACCAAACAATTCAAACAAATAATCCAACTAATCTATGAAACCAAACAAACAAGTCCATGGTCTGTGGACGGGTGTCGGGTGCTACTAAGCACCGTCTGCATCCTAGTATATATATAACTAGATAAATTAAATTGAAAGGTGAGAAGTTCTCACCTAAAGCTATCCAATACCACGACTCTTCGTTTATAGAAATCTACTTCGTTATCCCGTCTTCGTCATCTTCGCTGCCCGTATTCACTATATATATAAAAATCGAATTTTTACCTTGCTATTCAATATAAAAAAATCGAATTTTGACTTCGCTATTCAATATATAAAAATCGAATTTTTAGTTCGAAGTTCAATATATAAAAATCGAATTTTTACTTTAAAGTTCAATATATAAAAATCGAATTTTTACTTTAAAGTTCAATATATAAAAATCGAATTTTCTATCGCTATGTCAAATAGATAAAAATTATATTTTTATCACGCTATTTTCCACATAAAGATTTCGCCTTTTCTAAAATAAAGATTTAGCCTTTTCAAAAATAAAGTTTTCGCCTTTATAAAAAATAAAGTTTTCGCCTTTATAAAAAATAAAGTTTTCGCCTTTAAAAATCACCACTTTATCTCAACGTATATAAAACAAAAATCAGATTTTTATTTCGTTACATACACAAAGATGATATCTTTATATCCTCTATCCTATAAAGATTATATTTTTAATACTTTAAAAATATAAAAATCATATTTTTAATATTTCTATATAGTAAAGATTATATTTTTAATACTTTAACTAACCAAAAATCATATTTTGACATCATCTATATAGTAAAGACTATATTTTTAATACTTTGAAAATATAAAAATCATATTTTTAATACTTTAAAAATATAAAAATCATATTTTTCTTTAACTAAAAATCAAATCTTTTTTTTCTAATCAGTTTTAATCCTTTTGAAAAATCAGTTTTTATTTTCTTTTAAAACAGTTTTTATAATTCTTTTAAAAATTCTGTTTTTAAAACCCTTTTAAAAATTCTGTTTTAGAACTCTTTTAAAAAAACAAAACAATTTTAAAATTCCTAAAACAATCAGTTTTTACTCTAAAAAAAATTAGTCTATATAATTTTAAAAAAACAGTTAAACAGTTTTTAAATTATTTAAAAATACAGTTTTAAAACTATACTGTAACACAAAAATAAAAACAAAAACAAAATAAATGTAAATAAATAAAAATAAATAAAGACACACCTTTATGTCAGGTTTTCGTTGAAGGGAGAGGGCTGTGGGGGTACTGAGCGGAGCTGCTTTGAGAGGGGAGCGTCGGGTTTTTGTGCTTGGGCGAGGAGGGTTCGCGTCGTTCGAGGCTGGAGAGGGATGGGGGGAAAGCTAGGTGTCGCAGGTGGTAGGAGGAGGAGACGTAGGACTGGGGAAGGTTGCGAGGGCGGTGGCGACGGGGTTAGGGTTAGGGTTAGGCTGATTTGGGCGTAGCGGGTTCAGTCAGAGAAGGGGGGGGGGATAGCGGATAGAGGAGGAGAGGGAGGAGGAAGGGAGGCGGGTTCGCCAGCGGCGAAGGCAGGGGGAAGGTGGCGACGGCGGTGGCGCGTCGTGGAGGAGAAGACGAGGCTGAAGTCGGGTTTTTTTTTTTTAATTTTTTTTTTCTTTTTTCTTTGCTTCGATCTGTTGAATGAGAACGAAAGAGGGGGGGCCTATATGTTTTAATTTTTTTATTTAATTTAATTAATTTAATCACAAAAAGTTGACTTTTACATACGACCTCTAAACGAGGCCCACGGCCTGTCGTCCATAGCGTTTAACCCCCATTCCGAACACAATGGGATATGTATCGCAAGCTGATTTGATCGTTTCGATTAGTTTCCTTTGAATTTACATTTAAATCACTATATTGAATTTTAAACGTACATTTCAAATTACCGGGGTCACATGCGAACTAGAAAAATTCCAGAAAAATATTTTCTAGCTTCGTATTGACGATACGGTCCTAACAAAACTAGTTTCGTCGAATTCTGAGACCGTTGGAAAAATGGCCAATTTCCAGTCGATTAAAATCAACTAAAACTGGTCAAACGCGTTTTCCTTTGCCACGCTCACATATTGATTCGAAAAATTATGAAATTTGAAACCTAGCAATAACTTGACATCACGGACCTAACAAAACTGGTTTCGTCTAAATCCGAGGTCATTTGCTAAATGTCCATTTTTAAGGGCCTGAATTCCATAGCGACTATTCAGAATTTTCAACTGGACATATCTTTTGATTCCTGATATGGAATCTTGATCTTTCGGATTCGTTGGAAAGATATTCACTAATAGATCCTAATGTTTTTGGTTTCACTAAAATCCGGGTTATTTTGCACCCGGTACATTTAATTGAAGTTTGAAATCGAATTATCGAACTACCGCGCCATTTTCAATTCTATTTATAATTATATATAAATATTTATATTCTAACGACGACGCGTATAATATATACGTCGATTCTATATTCAAAATAAATTTTCTCGTCGATATTATTTAAAATAATCTATTTTAAATATTCAAAATTCGCTAAAACGGCCAAAATAAAAATTTTAAACTGGCCCAGATTTTCGGGTTATTACAATCTCCCCCACTTAAAACTTTTCGTCCCCGAAAAGGAACAAAGTCGAAAGTGGTTTGATTATTAAGCTCTACATTCGATCTGGCTTCCATTCTCCAACTTTTCAGTTTCTGAGAATTTTCAAAATTTCAAAAATTTGGCTAACACCCTAAATTTTCGAAAAATTTCGCCATAACCTCCCCTGCACCGGGAGCATCGGGGAATTTCAAATAGCTTCCCCGGTCCTTCAGATCTCAAAAAGAAAAAGAAAAAGCCAAGCGGCTAGCCAATAGGCTCACAAAATCATCATCACCCAAACAAAACAGGAAATTATGTAGTAAACATGTACCTTTTTGTCGGGCAAACAAATTTTATTCTCTGGCTCTAGCCTCTTTGCTATGACCTGTTCAATATAAGTATATATATATGCAAGCAAATGCGACCAATTTCAATACAATTCAATATTTGATTTAATTAGGCATAATAGTTCAAAATTAGCAAACAAATAAACAAACAACACAAACATCAATCAATTAGTGAATTAGAGTTTCAAATTCATAATTTTGATATATATACAGAAAATCTTGTTTTTGATGCCAATTCACAACAATGTGTTCTAACTATATTAGTTTTGGTTCTCACACCAGCCTAATGGAAATATATAGAAAATCACGCCTTCGTCACTCGAAAATAAATACTGGTGATGGTATACTTCATCATCAGGACCATGTCCGGGTGCCTAGAGTGTGACTCTATATCTATCTAATATATTAAAACTTCGAATATACCTTCATGACGCGTATATGCAAAACCTTTATATACTAGATTGTCCACATTCAAAATAAATAAATATTCAAATACGTATAGAATGATTTAAATTTTCAAAACAAAATTGTTTTCATTTGAAAAATATACTCTTCACACTCGTTCTAGGATACTACTGATCCTATCTCTAACGAGTCATTCTAATTGGATATTACTAATCCAATATCTGATGAATTCTTTCGTATGGTTCTAATGTGTCTTGTTCTCGAGCTCTGTAAACCAAAGCTCTGATACCAACTGTGACGGCAAGGAATCTCGCTCGGTCCGAACCAGTCGCTAAACCGACCCAGACCGTTCGAAACGCCCTATCGTTTGAGAACACGACAAAACAGAACGCATATAAAAGAACATTTCACTGTATATAACAACAATGCATCAGATTACAAGAATATACAGAGTATAAATGAATATTACACAGAAATATCAGAGATTTAAATTACATTTAAATACATAGCAGCGGAAAATAATACAATACACAACTAGAATGAGATATACGGATACAAAGCTTTCCGGATATCGTTCCAGCTGTAAACCAGGATCCTGTGAATATAAATCTGCAAAACCAAAACTACTAGCTACCCGTGTCAAAATAAGGGCACCCAGAGTTTAGGTTAAAACAATAAACTCCAGGTCAGTCATGTGACTGGTGTGAGAACTAAAACAGTTATTAATCTTTATTTTCAAAGTTAGGTAAATCAAGGGACCACGCCGTATAACACGGAACGGGTTTCCTCCCAAGAATACCAGTGCATAAAACAAACAGCGCAATGCTAAATAAAGAAAGATGAAGCTGTTATAAGACCCAGGTCCTATCACACAATGCAACGCAAGCCGGGGGATAGGGTTTTCCCTTATAACAGCCAAAGAATGCTTGATACGGTTAAAACAAATCGCTGGATACTATTATAAGTGCATAGTGTATAAAACAACTTCAAATCATAAGTATCAATCATAGGCGGCATGAGCGTCCCATGCCACTATGTCGCCATATATAGGTTTACAAATAAAACCGCAAAGTCACGTATTTGGAAATTGGATTTCCATCTATGAACCGAGGCAAAAGATAGTCCTCAACCGATTCGAGACAATCTAGCCCATGTCTCAGGTCCCAGACTCTGGTGGGCCTTGGATCGTCAGGGCCGGTCCACACGGAGTGGATTATTATGCCTGAACAATACGTCTCTCCGCCCTTTGGGGCGTAAACGAGCCAACTAAATGACTCCATCGGTTCGAGAACGACCGATCAATCCGAGGCGCCTCGCAACAGCAACAACCACATAAGTCAAACTCGTCAGGGCGTGTAAAACCACTGACGCCACTTCTAACTAGAAAGAAACGCATGCTCTCCCTGAGGTCCGTCTCCCGTTTTTGATTCATACCGGGTGTGAAACTCGCGAATCAAACGTTACACGAAGCTACGCCACAAAGGCCGTGCTTCGATCATCAACCACAAGACTTTGCTTTTCAACAGAAGCCTTGATCATTTGCATCTTAGCATGCCACACAGGCAAACCATCCTATGCAACCGATATCAGTCACACAGAATGAAATCCGATGTCAGACACACAGTCCATTTACAAGTCCGTTCTGGGTCTGAACGAAACCGGAGGCACCTAGTACCCCGCATATCCATCGATCTCCAAGTACGTCTGGACGATCACTAACTGTTTCCATCTTCTTGGGTGTACAGCCCAATCAAGATCATCAGTTATCACCCAAACGACGTGAAGACCTCCGGTCTTCGACCATCGTCTTCATCTTCGACTTATCGTCGTATCAGTTATTCAGAATGGGTTAAACCCGGTCTTTCCGAATAACTCGCGTATATATTATAAAAGTGTTACACAAACACAACATACGCCTCATTCCAACTCATTAGTCATTAACCGTAAATTAATCAAGAGAATAATTCCCCAAATATTAACCCCGAAGGCCGAAACCAACATCAGATCAATATCCAGAAAACCATTCTACTTAGCTAACCGACAGTTAGTTTCTAAATTTCACGTTCAAATCTAATTAAAGATTTAACTATCGCCTGGAGCAAAACTGGTGATACTCCATTCTCGATCTTTTCAATCTAATTAAAGATTCATTAAAACTCCACTTAGTTTTAATCTGTGACTGGGTTAAAGAATCAGTGTCATTTAAAAACACGGTTCACGATAAACCCAAAGTCACATCCCATTAATTATCGGGTTAAAGAACAAGTGTTATTTAAAACACTGTTCACGATAAACCCAAAAATCAATATCAATTCAATTCCAATTAAATATTATTTAATTGGTACACTTCATTAAATCTAAATAAAAAGATTTAATCTTTTCTCAACTGGGTTCAAGAACAGTGTTAGTGAAGACACCATTCACGACAAACCCAAATCACATTCATTAATTATCGGGTTAAAGAACAAGTGTTATTTAAAACACTGTTCACGATAAACCCAAAAATCAATATCAATTCAATTCCAATTAAATATTATTTAATTGGTACACTTCATTAAATCTAAATAAAAAGATTTAATCTTTTCTCAACTGAGTTCAAGAATAGTGTTAGTGAAGACACCATTCACGACAAACCCAAATCACATTCGATATTCAATACAAGGCTCTGAATAGAAAATATATCGGCTTATATTCAATATCGAATTCTACGACTAACAAATGTCGTATTGGAAATAACGATATCAATATATATCTTTCAAATTTCCATAACAACACCTGTATAATCACGAATTCCAACATCGAAATATTCCGAAGACAATTTCGATTCAAATCCACTCCAATGCAATCATTGGAAATTTTGGTTATTTTTAAAACCCTTTTCGAATTCAATTTATTTATTTAAAAATAAATAGAATTATAATTCTAGTTCAAAACTAGTTCATTTCGATAAAAATCCATTTTTATCTTTTCAAATATGGAGTTTTTCATCCCAATTCTTTCTAAATCATTTCTTATGATTTTACACAAATTATTGCTATTTTTAATAATTTTATCAAGGCCCGTACAGTCGATTTCCATCAATGGCCATCGAACTGCACTTACAGCGACCTTTTTCGAATTTGATTTGGACGTAACTCCAAATCCAACCGTTAGATTTCTAATCTATCACATTCGTTAGAAAGCTCTTTTCGATACGAACCCAACGGTTCCGGTTTTAGGAGAATCCGACGGTCGGATCTCCCGTAATGCCCGTTTGAAATAAATGGTCGAAGTTCGCGAACTGCCGCGGCGCGGCGCGTTCTATTCAGGCCATTATATTATATATAATATATATATAATATATGTATCGTCGATTTCTATTTAAAACGAATTATATAAATAGTTTTAAATTCGTTTCAAATTCTATTTCAACTTCTATTTCAATTCAAAGCCAAAATTGAATTCTTCCTTATAAATTCGTTTTAAAATTCATTTCTATTCAATTCGAATTTCAATTCAATTTGAATTCATTTCAATTCAATTCATTTCGAAATCGTTTTCAATTCAATTCATTTCGAAATCGTTTTCAATTCAATTCATTTCGAAATCGTTTTCAATTCAATTCATTTCGAAATCGTTTTCAATTCTATTCATTTCAAAATATTCGATTTCGAAATCACTTTTCAATATTCATTTTAAAATGAATAAAATCGATATAAATATCGTTCACGTCAAAATGGCGTCAATCTAATCCTCACGGCTTCACATATTTCTATTTTCAAATATTCTATTTCAAATATTTCTATTTCAAATATTTCTATTTCAAATATTTCTTTTTTTTCGAAACTGGAATGAGGCCCAATCAATTACCATATAATGTTAATTATATGGATTTTCTACAACACATGTATATATCAACAACGATGAATAATCAACCATCAACCAAAGTGCACTACACTGTATAAGCATCAAATATAGACATTTAACGCTTATAGCAGCTTGTCAATCAATCGATCGACATATTTAATCAATCAGGATGAGTGAACTTCAAATTTCATCCTAACACCCGTGTGGGGTTTCAAACAATCAAACACATATTTTATTTGTGCAGTTAGGCGATGTGTAAAATTTATCGACCCAATCAACGTCATTCAAATAGGTGTACATAAACAAACCGTCTGGTTTATAAATGAATATTTTATTTATTCACATTCCCGTTAAAAATTATATTTTTAACGATAAAAAACATTTTATTTCAACCTATGAATTTCTAATCAATTCATTTATTCAATAAAATGATATTTTTATTTTTCTAACATATTTTAGAAAATTTCGGCGGCATAACGGCACGATACTAGAAACGGGACGAGGCCTAGCCTTGTCCCCGGTCTAGTGAAGGCCCACGCCATTCACACATCAATCAAATCAATTTCATCTCACCAAACAATTCAAACAAATAATCCAACTAATCTATGAAACCAAACAAACAAGTCCATGGTCTGTGGACGGGTGTCGGGTGCTACTAAGCACCGTCTGCATCCTAGTATATATATAACTAGATAAATTAAATTGAAAGGTGAGAAGTTCTCACCTAAAGCTATCCAATACCACGACTCTTCGTTTATAGAAATCTTCTTCGTTATCCCGTCTTCGTCATCTTCGCTGCCCGTATTCACTATATATATAAAAATCGAATTTTTACCTTGCTATTCAATATAAAAAAATCGAATTTTGACTTCGCTATTCAATATATAAAAATCGAATTTTTAGTTCGAAGTTCAATATATAAAAATCGAATTTTTACTTTAAAGTTCAATATATAAAAATCGAATTTTTACTTTAAAGTTCAATATATAAAAATCGAATTTTCTATCGCTATGTCAAATAGATAAAAATTATATTTTTATCACGCTATTTTCCACATAAAGATTTCGCCTTTTCTAAAATAAAGATTTAGCCTTTTCAAAAATAAAGTTTTCGCCTTTATAAAAAATAAAGTTTTCGCCTTTATAAAAAATAAAGTTTTCGCCTTTAAAAATCACCACTTTATCTCAACGTATATAAAACAAAAATCAGATTTTTATTTCGTTACATACACAAAGATGATATCTTTATATCCTCTATCCTATAAAGATTATATTTTTAATACTTTAAAAATATAAAAATCATATTTTTAATATTTCTATATAGTAAAGATTATATTTTTAATACTTTAACTAACCAAAAATCATATTTTGACATCATCTATATAGTAAAGACTATATTTTTAATACTTTGAAAATATAAAAATCATATTTTTAATACTTTAAAAATATAAAAATCATATTTTTCTTTAACTAAAAATCAAATCTTTTTTTCTAATCAGTTTTAATCCTTTTGAAAAATCAGTTTTTATTTTCTTTTAAAACAGTTTTTATAATTCTTTTAAAAATTCTGTTTTTAAAACCCTTTTAAAAATTCTGTTTTAGAACTCTTTTAAAAAAACAAAACAATTTTAAAATTCCTAAAACAATCAGTTTTTACTCTAAAAAAAATTAGTCTATATAATTTTAAAAAAACAGTTAAACAGTTTTTAAATTATTTAAAAATACAGTTTTAAAACTATACTGTAACACAAAAAAAAAACAAAAACAAAATAAATGTAAATAAATAAAAATAAATAAAGACACACCTTTATGTTAGGTTTTCGTTGAAGGGAGAGGGCTGTGGGGGTACTGAGCGGAGCTGCTTTGAGAGGGGAGCGTCGGGTTTTTGTGCTTGGGCGAGGAGGGTTCGCGTCGTTCGAGGCTGGAGAGGGATGGGGGGGGGGGAAAGCTAGGTGTCGCAGGTGGTAGGAGGAGGAGGCGTAGGACTGGGGAAGGTTGCGAGGGCGGTGGCGACGGGGTTAGGGTTAGGGTTAGGCTGATTTGGGCGTAGCGGGTTCAGTCAGAGAAGGGGGGGGGAATAGCGGATAGAGGAGGAGAGGGAGGAGGAAGGGAGGCGGGTTCGCCAGCGGCGAAGGCAGGGGGAAGGTGGCGACGGCGGTGGCGCGTCGTGGAGGAGAAGACGAGGCTGAAGTCGGGTTTTTTTTTTTTTTTTTAATTTTTTTTTTCTTTTTTCTTTGCTTCGATCTGTTGAATGAGAACGAAAGAGGGGGGGCCTATATGTTTTAATTTTTTTATTTAATTTAATTAATTTAATCGCAAAAAGTTGACTTTTACATACGACCTCTAAACGAGGCCCACCGCCTGTCGTCCATAGCGTTTAACCCCCATTCCGAACACAATGGGATATGTATCGCAAGCTGATTTGATCGTTTCGATTAGTTTCCTTTGAATTTACATTTAAATCACTATATTGAATTTTAAACGTACATTTCAAATTACCGGGGTCACATGCGAACTAGAAAAATTCCAGAAAAATATTTTCTAGCTTCGTATTGACGATACGGTCCTAACAAAACTAGTTTCGTCAAATTCTGAGACCGTTGGAAAAATGGCCAATTTCCAGTCGATTAAAATCAACTAAAACTGGTCAAACGCGTTTTCCCTTGCCACGCTCACATATTGATTCGAAAAATTATGAAATTTGAAACCTAGCAATAACTTGACATCACGGACCTAACAAAACTGGTTTCGTCTAAATCCGAGGTCATTTGCTAAATGTCCATTTTTAAGGGCCTGAATTCCATAGCGACTATTCAGAATTTTCAACTGGACATATCTTTTGATTCCTGATATGGAATCTTGATCTTTCGGATTCGTTGGAAAGATATTCACTAATAGATCCTAATGTTTTTGGTTTCACTAAAATCCGGGTTATTTTGCACCCGGTACATTTAATTGAAGTTTGAAATCGAATTATCGAACTACCGCGCCATTTTCAATTCTATTTATAATTATATATAAATATTTATATTCTAACGACGACGCGTATAATATATACGTCGATTCTATATTCAAAATAAATTTTCTCGTCGATATTATTTAAAATAATCTATTTTAAATATTCAAAATTCGCTAAAACGGCCAAAATAAAAATTTTAAACTGGCCCAGATTTTCGGGTTATTACATCAAAGCAGGAGGCTTCACCGTTAGTTATTTAAAGAATATTTCCGCTGTGATGTATATGAATTATACTATGATATGGTATGTATATAAAAATTCAGATTTGTATTTCAAAGTTATGTCATATAATACATTTTATTCATTCCGATGTGAGATTCGTGTTTACTCTGATTATGTTCAGTATATTCTTCTTCTTCTTCTATTCTATTAGTTCTATCTTATCTTTCACATCCTTTAACTTCTTTCTATTAAAGATCTGTATTTTCGTGCACTTTGAGTTGAATTTGTACGGATTTTAGTCAGTTCAAATTGGTACGGATTTTCAGGCCTTTACATAAACACTATTATTTAATGATGAGTATTATATGTATTTGAAATGGTAGAGTTTTAAACATGCGGCTATGTTTTAGCTAATTAATTGAGCACCAAGAAACCTACTTATTCGATGCAAACATCAAAGTTTCACTTATATTTTCAAACTTTCTTGATCTTATTGGCGCGGATCCAGTGTCCAAACGGTAATATGCAAATGATGAGTGTTATAGATGCTTTAAAATGTAGAATAGAAAACACGCGGCAGTGTTTTACCTGATTACTTAGTCACTAAGCAACCTACTCAGTCAATATGAAAATATGAATATTCTGCTAATATTTGAAAACTTTTTCGTCTTATTCATACAAATTCTACTCCCAAAGTCGAAACGTGTTTTTAAAAACACTATTACTTAATGATGAGTATTATATGTATTTGAAATGGTCGAGTTTCAAACATGCGGCAGTGTTTTACCTGATTACTTGAGCACCAAGAAACCTACTTGTTCGATGCTAACATCAAAGTTTCACATATATTTTGAAACTTTCTTGATCTTATTGGCACGAATCCAGGGTCCAAACGGTAATATGCAAATGATGAGTGTTATAGATACATTAAAATGTAGAATAACAAACATGTGGCAGTGTTTTACCTGATTACTTAGTCACTAAGCAACCAGCTCAGCCAAAATAAAAATATGAATATTCTAATAATATTTGAAAACTTTTTCGTCTTATTCGCATAAATTCTACTCCCAAAGTCGAAATATGTTCTTAAAAACAGTATTATTTAATGATGAGTGTTATATGTATTTTAAATGGTAGAGTTTCAAACATGCGGCAGTGTTTTATCGGATTACTTGAGAAACAAGAAACCTACATATTCGATGCAAACATCAAAGTTTCACTTATATTTTGAAACTTTCTTGATCTTATTGGCGCGGATCCAGGGTCCAAACGGTAATATGCTAATGATGAGTGTTATTGATGCTTTAAAATGTTGAATAGCAAACATGCGGCAGTGTTTTACCTGATTACTTAGTCACTAAGCAACCTGCTCAGTCAATATGAAAATATGAATATTCTACTAATAATTGGAAACTTTTTCGTCTTATTCACACAAATTCTACTCCCAAAGTCGAAACGTGTTTTTAAAACACTGTTATTTAATGATGAGTATTATATGTATTTGAAATGGTAGAGTTTCAAACATGCGGCAGTGTTTTACCTGAATACTTGAGCACTAAGAAACCTACTTATTCGATGCAAACATCAAAGTTTCACTTATATTTTGAAACTTTCTTGATCCTATTGGCGCGTATTCAGGGTCCAAACGGTAATATGCAAATGATGAGTGTTACAGATGCTTTAAAATCAAACACGCGGTAGTGTTTTACCTGATTACTTAGTCACTAAGCAACCTGCTCTGTCGGTATGAAAATATGAATATTCTACTAATATTTAAAAACTTTGTCGTCTTATTCACACAAATTCTACTCCCAAAGTCGAAACGTGTTTTTAAAAACACTATTATTTAATGATGAGTATTATACGTATTTGAAATGGTAATGTTTCAAACATGCGGCAGTGTTTTACCTGATTAATTGAGCACCAAGAAACCTACTTATTCGATGCAAACATCAAAGTTTCACTTATATTTTGAAACTTTCTTGATCTTATTGGCGCGGATTCAGGGTCCAAACGGTAATATGCAAATGATGAGTGTTATAGATGCTTTAAAATGAAGAATAGCAAAAATGTGGTAGTGTTTTACCTGATAACTTAGTCACTAAGTAACCTGCTCAGTCAATATGAAAATATGAATATTCTACTAAGATTTGAAAACTTTTTCGTCTTATTCACACAAATTCTACTTCCAAAGTTGAAATATGTTTTTAAAAACACTATTATTTAATGATGAGTATTATATGTATTTGAAATGGTAGAGTTTCAAACATGTAGCAATGTTTAAACTGATTACTTGAGAACCAAGAAACCTACTTATTCGATGCAAACATCAAAGTTTCACTTATATTTTGAAACTTTCTTGATCTTATTGGTGCGGATCCAGGATCCAAACGGTAATATACAAATGATGAGTGTTATAGATGCTTTAAAATGTAGAATAGCAAACATGCGGCAGTGTTTTACCTGATTACTTAGTCACTAAGCAACATGCTCGGTCAATATGAAAATATGAATATTTGTAACGGTAAGGAATTTCACTCGATCTGGATCGATCGTTAAACCGACAAAGACCGTTCGAAACCCCTGATCGTTTTGAGAACAGGACAAATCAGAACGCAGACGGAAGAACATTTCATTGTTATTACAACAATTCCATCAGATACAAGAATATACAGAGTATAACTGAATAAATTACATTCAACAAATATCAGAGATTTTAAATTACATTTAAATACATCGCAGCGGAAAATAATACAAAACACAACTAGAAGTAATACATTGATACAGAGCTTTCCGAGCATCGTTCCAGCTGTAAATCAGGATCCTGTGAATATAAATCTGCAAATCCAAAACTACTAGCTGCCCATGTCGAAAATAGGGGCACCTAGAGTTTAGGTTAAAAAAATAAACTCCAGGTCAGTCATGTGACTGGTGTGAGAACTAAAACAGTTATTTAAAACTTTACTTTAAAAGATAGTAATTCAAGGGACCACGCCGTATAACATGGAACGGGTTTCCTCCCAAGAATACTAGTGCATATAACAAAACAACGCAATGCTTTTTGGAAAAATGAAGCTATTATAAGACCCAGGTCCCATCACACAATGCAACGCAAGCCGGAGGATAGGGTTTTCCCTTATAATAGCCAAACATGCTTGGTACGTTTAAAACAAATCATTTGATACTATCATAGGTGTATGGTGTCAAAACATTTTCAATCATAAATATCAATCATAGGCGGCATAGCTACCATCTACTATGTCGCCATACTAGGCTCTACAAATAAAACCGAAACACACGTATTGGAAATTGGATTCCATCATGAGTCGAGGCAAGGGGCAAGCTCCTCTCCGCGTTCGAGACACTCTAGCAAATGTCCCAGGACCCCACTATGATCCTTGGATCTTCAGGGTCGGTCCTCTCTTACTTTTGAGGATTGGCAATTCCTAAACACACGTTTCCCGGTCCTTACAGACCTATATCCGAGGCGCCTCGCATTCCAACAACCACACAGGTGAAAAGTATATAAATGTCAGGGATGGTAGGTCACTGACACCACCCTAGCTAGAAAGAAACGTCGTGATCTCCCTGTAGTCACTATCCCGTTTTTAACTCATACCGAGGTGTGAGGCTCGCGAATTCACGTTATACACAAAGCTACGCCACACAGGCCATGCTTTGATCATCAACCACAAGACTTTGCTTTTCAACAGAAGCCTTGATCAATTGCCACTTACGCGTGCCACACTGGCAATTCACTCCATGCGACTGATGTCCATCGATATACAACCTCTGAGCTCGTACATCTCAGAGAAGGGCGTTAAGCAAGAGAATAAATTCTCCGCCGCCAAACAGAAGTATATTTAATAGAGATCAATCAACACAGAATAAAATCCAATGTCAGACACACAATCCATTTGCAAGTTCATTCTGGGTCTGAACGAAACCCGAGGCACTTTCCTCGCATATCCATCCATCTCCAAGAACGTCTGGACGATCACCAACTGTTACCCTCATCTTGGGTGTACAGCCCAATCAAGATCATCAGTAATCACCCAAACGATGTGAAGACTTCCGGTCTTCAACCACCGTCCTCATCTTCGACATCTCGTCGAATCGGTTATTCAGAATGGGTATAACCCCGGCCTCTGAATAACCCACGTATATAGTAAACAAATGATACACAAACACAACGAATGCCTCATTCCAATTCAGAATGTTCTTTTATTCACAAAATCACATTCTTAGGGAAAGGTTCCCATTAATTTTATCCAAGCTAAATTTTTCTAAATTTATTATATAATCTTCCTTTGGATATCATTTCAAACTAGTCGGGATTAGCGAGCCACACCGAAGTAATTATTTATTTTATTTCCCAATCCCAACCTATATATCCCATGGAGAAAAACTAGTGATACTCCATATCTAACACCACGGTGTTATTGGTAAAATTAATTACCATTTCACGTTCAAATCTAATTACAGATTTAACTATCGCTTTGGAGCAAAACTGGTGATACTCCACTCTCGATCACTTTTCAGATTTGATAATTTAAATTATCAATTCACATTTTAATCTAATTAAAGATTCATTAAACTCCACTTAGTTTTAATCCTTTCAAAAATCAATATTCTGCCTTTAACTAGGTTAAAGAACCAATGTCATCTAAAACACGATTCACAACAAACCCAAATCACATTTGATATTAAATACAAGGCTCTGAATAGAAAATATACCGGCTTATATTCAATATCAAATTCTGAAACCAACAAATATCGTATTGGAAATAACGATATAAAATATATCTTTCAAATTCCCATAACAACATCTGTATAATCACAAAATCCAACGTCGAAATATTCCGAAGATAATTTCGATTCAACTCCAGTCCAATCCACGTATTGGGAATATTGATTGTTCTTAAAATCACTTTCAAATTCAATTTATTTATTTCAAAAATAAATTGATTTTAATTCTAGTTCAAAACTAGTTCATTTCGACAAAAAAATTTTTTTTATCCTTTCAAATGTGGAATTTTACATCGCAGTTCTTTCCAGTTCATATATCATGATTTTACACAAATTATAGATTTTTTAATAATTTTATCAAGGCCCGTACAGTCGATTTCCATCAACGGCCATCGAACTGCACTTACAGCGACCTTTTATAAATTTTATTTGGACATAATTCCAAATCCAACCGTTAGATTTCAAATTTCTAATATTCATTGGAAAGCTCTTTTCGATATGAACCCAACGGTTCCAGTTTTAGGAGAATCCGACGGTCGGATCTCCCGTAATGTCAATTCGAAGTCAATGGTCGAAATTCACGAACTGCCGCGGCGCGGCGCGTTCTATTCAGGCCATTATATGTATAATATATATATATATTATATATATAATATATATATTATATATATTTCGTCGATTTCCTTTTTTAAAACGAATTTTATAAATAGTTCTAAATTCATTTCAAAACAATTTCAACTTCATCTTCAATTTCAAATCGATTTGATTTCGATTCAATTCGAATTCATTTCAATTTTATTTAATTCGAATTCGTTTCAATTCAATTTGAATTTACCTTCTATTTAATCCAATTCGAATTCATTTCAAATTGATTTCAATTCAATTTCCGTTCCTTTTAAATTTCATTCAAAACGATTTTTATTCGTTTTAATTCAATTTCAATTTAATTCAATTTGAATTCATTTCTATTTGAATTCATTTCTATTCAATTTGAATTCAAATTCACTTTCTATTCAATTCGAATCGAATTCATTTTCTATTCGATTCGAATTCATTTCAAATTGATTCGATAAAATTTCAATTTGAATTTTGATCTATTTTAATTTGAATTTCATTTCAAAATATTAAATTTGGAAATCACTTTTCAATATTCATTATAAAACGAATAAAATCGATATAAATATCGTTCACGTCAAAATAGCGCGTCTCTAATCAACACGGCTTTATATTTTTCAAAAACTTCTTTATTCTATTCAACAAAAGAATATTTATTCTACTCAACACATGAATCTATATTTCTTTCCACACACGACTATTTTTGTTATGTAAAATATTTTATAAAATTAGGCTATCTATCGTTTGATTTTTAATTAGACTTCAACCGTAAAGTAGTCCTAATTTTAAATATGAATACGATGTAAATTTTATTATTAAAATATTTTACTCAACACACGAATATTTTCAACACATGAACATCATCAACACATGACTATTTTTAAATTCAACACATGAATTTTCTTTTATAACATTCATTATTTTCCCGATTGGAATGAGGCCCAATCAATCACCATATAACGTTAATTATATGGATTCCATACAACACATGTATATAAAAGCAATGATAAACAATCAACCATCATCCAAGGTGCACCACACAACTGCATAAGTGTAATGACACGCATTTCGCTCGACCTTAATCGATCACAAAATCGACCAAGACCGTTCAAAATCCGCATACGTTAACTTTGGGCAAACAACAACATCAGAACAACAACAGCAGACTTTTATAACATCAATAATAAATGTTACATCAGATTACAGAATATCAGAGTATATTGACTAATAATACAGCGGAAGATAATTTTACATGATTTTAATACATTGCAGCGGAAACAATAAAATAGATACAGCGGAAGATAACTATGCTCTGGACATAGCTTTAAGCTTCAATCCAGCATCCTGCTCGAGATAAGGACCTGTAGACAACTGCTCGACTGCCCGTGTGGAAAGAGGGCACCCGAGTTTGCAAAAAGGTGAAACAAACAACGGGTCAGTCGTGGGACTGGTGTGAGAATTCTTAACTAATAAATTACTATTAATAAGGCAAATCCAAAGACCGCGCCGCTAATGCGGCGGGTTTACTCTAATGGATTGCCGTGCATAAACGTGTTATAATAAATGATAAGTAAATCATAAAACAACGCTATGTTTTTTAGAAAAATGAAATCACCATAAGACCCAGGTCCCATCACACAATGCAAGGCACACCAGAGGATAGGGTTTTACCTTATGGTGATTAAACATGCTTAATACGTTAAAAACGAATTTGATATTATTATTAGTGTGTATATGTTTTAAAAACAATTTCAATCATAATGTATCAATCCTAGGAAGCATAGGTACCATATGCTATGCCTCCGTACTAGTAATACAATCAAAATCGCATGGGGCGTATTGGATTTTGGTTTCCAACATGAGTCAAGGCTAGGGAGGAGCTCCTACCGATTCGAGATACTCTAGCTAATGTCTCAGGATCCCCCGCAGTGAACCCTTGGAAAGCTGCAGGGCCGGTCCACACATAAAGCTTCGTGGAATGGCAATTCCTGAACACACGTTTCCCGGTCCTATAGGACCTATCCGAGGCGCCTCATTCCATCATCCACATAAGTAAAATGTCAGGACTGGTAGGTCACTTACACCACTCTAGCTAGAAAGAAACGTGCTGCTCTCCCTGCGTTCCCTTCTCCCGTTTTAGACTCCGCCAGTGTGTGAGGCTCACGAAGTCACGCTATACACAAAGCTATGCCTAAACAGACTATGCTTTGATCGTCCCACAAGGCCTGCTTTTCATCAAAGCCTTGATCATATGCATCTTAGCACGCCACATCATCACTCCATATCACACTACCAATCCTTTGCCGAAATATATGAACGGGTGTTAAGCAAGAGAATAAATTCTCCGCCACCAAACATCCATACATTCGACAGAAGATTAATAACATGATATATAATGGAGTACGATGTCAGACACACAATCCATTTATAAGCTTATGCTCTGGGTCTGAGCGAAAGCCAAATCCGTACAAATCAACACTACGTCTGGGCAACTTCTACTATTACCTTATCATGGTAGCGAGCCATTCTAAGGCAACAGTCATCATCGTCCATTCGATGTGGAGATTTGACGGTCTTCAATCGCCGTCTTCCAATCTTGGATTTTTAAAACGTCGTTTAATTATTTGGAATGAGATAAACTCGGACTTTACAAATAATCCTCGTATATATATATATATATATATATATATATATATATATATTGAAAATCCTGCTTACACATTAATAATTATTTTTATCAACGATTCATTCCCATTTTAATTATTTAAAATAATTAAATTTTTATATAACGACGCCTTAAATCCATGGGTGACTATGGCGCTGCATTCAACAAATTTTGATTTTTACATTTCTCAGAATCTAACCGTTGGATCTTAACGTAATATATATCATTGGAAAGATTTTTCCAAGACGGTCCTAATGGTTTCAGTTTCAAGAAAATCCGACGGTCGGATCTTCTTGTATAGTCATTTAAAAGTACGATTTCAAAATGCGAACTACCACGCCCTATTCGTTCAATTTTGATTATATATATATATATATATATATATATAATCATTGAATCGTAATAACGTCGTTTGATCAAAACAACGCTCTACACAATTACCGATACTTACTAAATTCAAATTCATTTGAAACTGAAGATTATGTTACCGCATCCTAAATTCATTCTTTCCTTACATTGAAAATGTAAGTTCCATCCTTTTTATTTACATAAAAATGTAAGTTTAATTCCTATGCAAATTCCTATATTCTTTATTTACATGTAAAACAGATGTAAAATTTGATACATTCAAAATCCTACTTTTAAACGTAGATTTCAACTTCAATGTACATTCTCATCTTAGTTACATTATAAAAATGTAACTTATTTTTGCAGTGAATCCTATTTTAAATTTACATATCAAATTGCAAGTTTTCTTTACAATGCAAACTCTACTTCTAATTTAAATTGTAAAAATATGATTTTTAATTACAATGCAAAAACTACATCTAATTTACATTGTAAAAATACCATTTTTAATTACAATGCAAACACTACATCTAATTTACATTGTAAAAATATGATTTTTAATTACAATGTCACTACATCTAATTTACATTGTAAAAATATCATTTTTTAATTACAATGTCACATTTCTACATCTAAATTACATATGAAATAAATCAATTTTATTTCTAATGTTCATTCTCATTTTATGTTACATATATACATAAGAAAAATGCAATTTCGATCATACAATGAAATTGCATCCTTTAATTGCATAGAAAAATGTAGTTTTGTCATACGGTATACTTTCCTATAGACATTACATATAAAAATGTAATATTTAACACACAATGTAAATTCATATTTTAATTACATATAAAAATGTAAATTTTATCCTATGGTGTAATTCCCTATATAATATACATATAAAAATGTAAATTTTCACATACGATGAAATTTCCATGTTAATTACAAAGAAAAATATAATTTTCAACATACGACATTAATTCACTTTATAATTTACATATAAAAATGTAAATTTTAACATACGATGGAATTCTCATATTAATTACAAAGAAAAATGTAATTTTTAATATACGACATAAATTCACTTTATAATTTACATATAAAAATGTAAATTTTAACATACGATGGAATTCTCATATTAATTACAAAGAAAAATGTAATTTTTAATATACGACATAAATTCACTTTATAATTTACATATAAAAATGTAAATTTTAACATACGATGAAATTTCCATGTTAATTACAAAGGAACATGTAATTTTTAACATACGGCATTAATTCACTTTATAATTTACATATAAAAATGTAAATTTTAACATACGATGGAATTCTCTTGTTAATGACATAGAAAAAGGTAATTTTTAATATACGACATAAATTCACTTTATAATTTACATATAAAAATGTAGTTTTTGTCATGCAATGTAAATTTACATTTTAATTACATAGAAAAATGTAATTTTCGACATACGGTGCAAATTTATATATAAATTACATATAAAAATGTAACTTTTGTTCATGCGGTGTAAATTCATTCTTAAACTACATAATAAAATGTTATTTAATTCATGTGATGCAGATTCATTCATAAATAACAAAATAAAATGTTATATAATTCATGCGATGTAAATTCATTTTACAACATAAAATTTCTTTCTTTTACTTACAATGTAAAAGCATCAACTTCTTATTCACAATGTAAAAGTATCTACTTTTATATTTTCAATGAAAAAAATATCAACTTTTTATGTTTTACAATGTAAAGACATCAACTTTTATATTTTGCAATGTAAAAATATTAACTTCTCTATTTTACAACGAAAAAATATAATTTTTTCTATTTACAAATGTATAAATATTACCTTTTCTACTTTACAATGTAAAAATGTAGTCTTTTCTATTTACAATGTAAAAATAATGTCTTTTTATTTTGAACATAAAAGGATGGTTTTTTTTCTTTTTTTTTCAACATAAAAAGATTGTCTTTTTATTTACATCGCCAAATTCTCAATATAAAATCCATTCTTTACAATGTAAAATTTACTCTTTAATTAAAATGTAAAATCCATTCTTTTTATTACATAAAAAAAAATGTAAATCTTCCTACGGTGAAATTCATATATATTAATATTAAAAATAATGTCAACTAATCCTACGGTTAAACTTCTTTTTAAAATTGACATTAAAAATGTTAATGACATCCTACGGTTAAATTTCTTTTTAAAATTGACATTAAAAATGTTAATGACATCCTACGGTTAAATTTCTTTTTAAAATTGACATTAAAAATGTTAATGACATCCTACGGTTAAATTTACTATTTAATTTACATTAAAAATATTGTAAATTTATACATGCAGTGAAAATACTTTATTTACATAATAAAAGGTAAATTTCATGTCATCGCAAATTCTGATTTTAATTTTACATCCTATGGTTGAATTTCTATCATATTAACATTAAAAATGTTAATTTACATCCTACGGTTGAATTTCTATCATATTAACACTAAAAATGTTAATTTACACATACGATGTAATTACTTATTATTACACTAAGAATAATGTTAATTTTCTCATACGATGTAAATTTCTTATTTTAATTTTACATAATAAAATGTAAATTCCACCACAAGTCGCATTCTTATTTTATTTGCATCAAATAAGATGTAAATTTTCATCACATAACATAACAACAACATCCCAAACATACAACAAGTCCAAATCTAACAACTAGCATCAAGGTAATTACTAGGTGATGTTATAACTTGGCATATGTAAAATCAACACGGCATGATTAAACACATAATTAATTTTAATTAATTATTAATTCAAATTTAAACCTCAAATTTTCAAATCTAATCTCATGCAAATTAGATTCAACATCATACGGAGTGAACAGTTCAAATCCATGTTCTAAACATCACGTCTTATTAGATCTACTTATTAATAATCATAGAAATAATGATTACATAAATCAAATTAAATTAAAAATAAATTCTCACAGTGGTCTGGTCTGAGAAGATGATACAGGTTCGATCCGATTCAGTGTTCGTATTCAAATAGATTTCAGATCTGGAACGATTCAAATACAAATACATATGAAAAATCAAAATTCAGCTTTTAACAACCGACACAGCGACATTTAAAAGCGTCGCAAAATCTGAAATAAACGTTACCTAAAGTTCAAAACTTTGAATCGAGATAACTCGAGCTACGATCGACGGTTTTACGAACGGTTTGCGGGGGATTGAAGAGCTACGAGAGGGCTATCTTCACCGGGAATCGGAGGAGGTGCGGCCCAACGTGAGTGGCGCGGTGGGGCTGTGTTCGGCGGCGGTTTGGGAGGGTGGTGCGGCGGCTACGATCGATGAGAGGTGGTGATTCTTGTCGGAGATTGAAGAGCACGAAAATCTCTTCGAAACGTGTATTTACACGAAGGATTTCGTTGAGAATTGAGGGAGAAATCAAGGTTTGAAATTCTGAAGTGTTATGGGTTCTTACGGCTGGAAATGACGAGGAGGAAGAAAGATGAACAGTGTTTTCGAAATTTATAATATTATATTAGGTTTTCCTAATCATTATTTAATAATTTAATTAGCCCGTTTAAGCCCGTTTTGGTCCGAACTCAGAATTAGGCCTGCTTACTGTCGTTCTTAGGGTTTTGACGTCTTCTGAGCGCAATGGGCTATGTCTCGGGCCCAATTCTGATGTCTGTAGCGTTTTTTTATTTAAAATCCTATTAAAAATTAAATAATTAAATATTGACCGTACATGAAAATTCACCGGGGCCACAAATTAACTTGAAAAATTCCCAAAAAATATATTTAGCTATGTTTTGACGTTGCGGACCTAGAAAAATTAATTTCGTTCAATTCTGAGCTCGTATGAATTTTTAATGAATTTTTAAAGTCAAAAATTGTCCGTTTACACTAAAAAATCAATTATAGTTATATATTAATTCTAAAAATTACCGAAAAATCATTTTTAGCTTTTTTTTGACGATACGAACCCAACAAAATTATTTTCATCGAATTCTGAGAATGTTTGAAAAATGGCTATTTTTAAGGCTAGTATATTTAATATTAAAAATACATTTTTAAAAAAATAATTTCTGAAACTCGAAATATATAAGTGTTTACTGTTTTTCAATGCAGAAACGTCATTCTGAACTCAACGGAAGTAGTTTCGAGTCGAAATTCCTTCGTATGTGAAAAGTAGCATTTTTGTCCTTTGTAAATTTCCTAGCGACCTTCAAAAAATTGAATTGGCCATACTTTTGATTTCCGCTATGAAATTTCGATTTTTCGGATTCGTTGGAAAGATATTTTTAAATAGATTCTAATATTTTTGGTTTCACTAAAATCCGTTAAATATTGCATCCTGTATGGTTAGTCAAAGTTCAAGTTTGACTTTTCAAACTACCGCGTTATTTCTAACCCCTTTTATAATAAAAATTGAATTTCTCATTCTAACTTTGATTTGAATCAAATTTGTGATCATTATTATTTAAAATAGATTATTTTAAATATCAAAACTCATTAAAATCCCTTAAAATAAATTTAAAATTGGCCCCAAAATTCAGGGTTGTTACAGTCTCCCCCACTTAAAAACTTTTCGTCCTCGAAAAAGGACGAAGCTAAAAGTTGATTAATTAACTAACTAATTTATATATATATATATATATATATTCTCCATTTGTTTAAATAATTTCATTAGTTGATTAACTTTCAAATATATAACTTTTTATATATTCAAAATTATATTTTCCAAAATATAGTATAATTAATCACAAATACGTATATTATAGGCTTGCTACTCTCAACTCATTCTAGGGCATTACTAACCCTATCTCTAACGAGTTTTCTCATTCTAGGATACTGCTGATCCTATCTCTAATAAGTATTCTTATTGGATATTACTAATCCAATCTCTGATGAGTCTTTTGTTCAGTTCTAATGAGTTGTACCCCAAAGATTTGAGCTAACCAAAGCTCTGATACCAACTGTTATAACGACACGCATTTCGCCCGACCTTAATCGATCGCAAAATCGACCAAGACCGTTCAAAATCCGCATACGTTAACTTTGGGCATACAACAAGATCAGAACAACAACAGCAGACTTTTATAACATCAATAATAAATGTTACATCAGAGTACAGAATATCAGAGTATATTGACTAATAATACAGCGGAAGATAATTTTACATGATTTTAATACATTGCAGCGGAAACAATAAAATAGATACAGCGGAAGATAACTATGCTCTGGACATAGCTTTAAGCTTCAATCCAGCATCCTGCTCGAGATAAGGACCTGTAGACAACTACTCGACTGCCCGTGTGGAAAGAGGGCACCCGAGTTTGCAAAAAGGTGAAACAAACAACGGGTCAGTCGTGGGACTGGTGTGAGAATTCTTAACTAATAAATTACTATTAATAGGGCAAATCCAAAGACCACGCCGCTAATGCGGAACGGGTTTACTCTAATGGATTGTCGTGCATAAACGTGTCATAATAAATTATAAGTAAATCGTACAACAACGCTATGCTTTTTAGAAAAATGAAATCACCATAAGACCCAGGTCCCATCACACAATGCAACGCACACCAGAGGATAGGGTTTTACCTTATGGTGATTAAACATGCTTGATACGTTAAAAACGAATTTGATATTATTATTAGTGTGTATATGTTTTAAAAACAATTTCAATCATAATGTATCAATCCTAGGAAGCATAGGTACCATATGCTATGCCTCCGTACTAGTAATACAATCAAAACCGCATGGGGCGTATTGGATTTTGGTTTCCATCATGAGTCAAGGCTAGGGAGGAGCTCCAACCGATTCGAGACACTCTAGCTAATGTCTCAGGATCCCCCGCAGTGAACCCTTGGAAAGCTGCAGGGCCGGTCCATACATAAAGCTTTGTGGATTGGCAATTCCTGAACACACGTTTCCCGGTCCTATAGGACCTATCTGAGGCGCCTCATTCCATCATCCACATAAGTAAAAGGTCAGGGCTGGTAGGTCACTTACACCACTCTAGCTAGAAAGAAACGTGCTGCTCGCCCTACGTTCCCTTCTCCCGTTTTAGACTCCGCCGGTGTGTGAGGCTCACGAAGTCACGCTATACACAAAGCTATGCCTAAACAGACTATGCTTTGATCGTCCCACAAGGCCTGCTTTTCAACAAAGCCTTGATCATATGCATCTTAGCATGCCACATCATCACTCCATATCACACTACAAATCCTTTGCCGAAATATATGAACGGGTGTTAAGCAAGAGAATAAATTCTCTGCCACCAAACATCCATACATTCGACAGAAGATTAATAACATGATATATAATGGAGTACGATGTCAGACACATAATCCATTTATAAGCTTATTGTTTGAGAACAAACTATACAATTGTAAACAACTGTAAAATTCGTTCGTCTTTCCTAAACAACAAGGATTGTTGTAGAGGGTGTCGAACTCTGGGACCAAATTATTTTATTAATAAATCCAATCAAGTTATCCCTAACTTTTGATTGGTGGAAAACAAAGAAAATAGCAGAAATTAAATAAAAGAGAGTTTTAAAAATAAGTGAAAGCAATTAGGGGATAATGACATAGATCAGATTCATAATCATCAATAACCAAAAGATTAACCAGATCTAATACATGTTTCTGTCACAAACATGAATCAACGATAATAGGTTTTTAGAAACAAATATGTAAATAACGACAAGCATAGCCTATGCAGGAGCTCAGCTCTACAACCATAGGCTATCAGGACAGATTCACTATTTTATTTCTAAAACCCTAAATTTGGATCTAGATCTGATAAACGTTAGATCGAACACGAATATACCCTGTGAAGGAGCATAGCTCTTAAACGACACAGGATATTAAGGTTCAGATCTAACCCTTGGTTCAGCTCTAGATCTATATACATGAATTCCTCATCCTTTGGCTATGTGATTCATATTGAATCATACTATCAGCGTCATCACCCCCTAATCAAAGGGGATTAGCTAGACATAGCTAAAGAAGAAGAAAAACAGAAATTAAGTAACAAGAACATAAATAAAACTAAAACTAAATAGAAAAGAGGAAGAAGAATGATTTTATTCCAAGAAGAGAATTACAGAATAAAACCCAATGTGTCTTTTACAAGACTAAGATACAATGTATTTATAGCTGAGATGACAAGGGCTAGCTAGCTAATTACATAATGTGGGACTAAAGAAATAACCCAAATAACATATAAGCCAGTGTGAACGCAACTTTAGAGTGAGTGGTCTAGCAAATAGGCTAGTGTGAACGCAACATGAGTAAGAGGCCTTCCAAATGAGCTAATGTGAATGCGGTTTGAGTCTTTATTGAGCCAAATCTTCTTAACTGAAATATAATTGCAACCGTTCTTCAAGCTTTAGATTCTTCAAGCTTTAGCAATTTTAAACTTCACTCTTTTTAAGCAAATTCTTCATGCTTTATCCATCAAATGCTCTAAACCATGCTTCTTGTCAACAATCTGAAAATACAGCTATAAATACAAAGTATCAAATATTTTAAAGGGAAAATAAGATAAATAAGCCGATAAAATATACACATTTACGTGTATATCAAATACCCCCACACTTATCTTTTTATTCGTCCTCGAATAAACTAAACTAAGATATGTCACACTTTCGTAGGAAACACAATTGCATTTAGCGTATGCAACAAGCCGTTAAACCTCTGGGTGTCCCCAGTAGGACGAGTGTTGTCTCGTGAGGGTTTTCAGCGGATACTACCCACAAAATCCAAAGCGTCTTATGTACGCGGATTAATTAAACAATATATTTAAGGTCTTTCACATTCCAAGGATTTCACTTAACTTCAATAACAACGGTTTAGTCCCAAATTGTCCGTCCCATTGTTGGTGCAAAAATGAATAAAAAATTTCAAGCTGAATCGTAATTCCTTGATGACACTGTAATTGTCTTGAAGGTTAAGAGCGTGGTGTCAACCAAAGTTCTACACATCGACAATGTACACCCAATCATTTATTTGACCTTTTTTTTTTTTTTTGAATAATTTTGCACCAATGTAACTGTAATGTATTGGATGTGAGTTATGCATAGATGAAGGAAAATTTTGTAAGTTCTAAAAATGTTATAGATAAGAGGGCAAGTGTATTAGTTGAACTTCAAGCTACAAAAGATAAAGTAATACTAAGGCACATATGAACATGTTTATTTCCTTTCATCTCCTCTACTACAATCCTCACTTCCAAGTACGGTATAATGTATGTGGATGGAATGGAACTGAATGCTTTATAGTCAAGAATAATGAATGACTATTTTATTCTGAGAGACTCTCTCTTTATTTCATTTTTTCTTTCTTTTTTTTTCTTTTTTTTCTTTTCTTTTCCCTTTTTTTTTTTAGAAAGAAGAATGGAGATGGAATGGAATGATACCGTACATTATTTCATTTGATTCCTCCTCTACCAACACTTCATGAAAGGAAAGTTTTGTGCCCTAGTTACTCTACTTCTATAACCTTAATTCAACACACAAGTCTGGATTGATGTTATACAAAAAGCTGAAAGGAATGATAAACAAAGTTTCGTAAGATAGATAACCCATATAAAATAAGATGTGGTATATGGTTATCCTACCTTAAAACAAGTACGGAATGGGTAGTGTAATATTGGTATATAAAAAGTGACGTTTTTGACCTTTAAACATAAATCAGTGAAAAGGTTCTTGAGTATACCAATATAAGATAAACTTGTCGAAACATGGATGTAAATCGACTAAAACTTGGGTTTGAATAATGTGGGGTATCGAAGAAGAACGCTACAATGAACCATTTCTCCTTAATTGGGCCAAGTGAATTTTAGAACTTACGATTTTGAAAATTTGAGTGGAAACGAAAATATTATGCATGAAAACAAACTCAGAAAATCCAACAAATGTAGGTGCAAAATCCTTTTATTTCATGATTTTTTTTTTGATTATTTTTACTTGCACATTCTAACATGTATAACAACGGTTGACACGCTTACTCCAGAACACGACTAACATCTGCACAGTCTCAAGCTAGCATCTTAAAAAGACACATTACAATTCAATGAATAAATAATGTTCATTCCCATCACCCAAAAATTCAACTTATCAAACAAGAACCAAGGTGTTATTTATGAATTTAAGTTAATCCTTGTTCAATGAATGACCTACTTCATAAAATTTGATTGCTGATGTAATGTAAATCCCCCCCCACACTTGAGTGTGACTGTGTCCTCACAGTCTTAATCAGACATATCTTAGTGAAAGGGAAAAACAAACAAGAGAATATTTACATATGTACAAAAGAGGGTTAGTGCGTCTTACCGAATGTAATGTGGCTCATGGAGGACCATGAGCTCTTCCTCTTGGTTGGGTATTGGTTCCAAGTAAGGTTTAAGGCGTTGACCATTGACCTTAAAGGATGATCCATCAGTTGGATTCTCAATCTCTACCGCACCATACGGAAAAACAGTCCGTACAGTGTAAGGTCCTGTCCATCTAGATTTTAGCTTACCCGGAAATAGATGCAGTTTTGAGTCATACAACAGAACTTTTTGACCTGACATGAAAGTTTTACGTAAAATTGATTTATCATGAAAAACTTTTGTTCTATCCTTGTAAATTCGTTCATTTTCATAGGCATCATTTCGAATTTCATCAAGTTCATTAAGTTGAAGCTTCCTATGTTCACCTGCTTGCTCTAAATCAAAATTCAAAGTTTTTATTGCCCATAACGCCCTATGTTCTAGTTCAACTGGCAAGTGACATGGCTTACCAAAAATCAACCGATAAGGGGACATACCCAAGTTGGTTTTGAAAGCGGTGCGGTAAGCCCAAAGAGCGTCGGTTAACTTTTGAGACCAATCTTTACGATTTCGATTCACGGTTTTCTCAAGGATTTGTTTAATCTGTCTATTCGATACCTCAACCTGCCCACAAGTTTGAGGATGGTAAGGAGTAGATAACTTGTGGGTTATCGAATACTTTCTCATGAGAGCTTCAAAAGAACGATTACAGAAGTGTGTCCCGTTGTCGCTGATTATTGTGCGCGGTGTGCCAAACCTAGAAAAGATGTTTTCTTTTAAGAAGCGCACAACAACCTTATTGTCGTTTGTTTTGCATGGAATAGCTTCGACCCATTTAGAAACATAGTCAACAGCCAAGAGAATGTAAATGTTCCCAAAAGAATTAGGGAAGGGTCCCATGAAGTCTATACCCCACACATCAAAAATTTCGACCTCTAGAATGGGGTTTAGGGGCATCATATTCCGTTTAGAAATTTTCCCTAAGAATTGACATCGATCACAAATTTTGCAAAATTCGTACGCGTCTTTGAAAAGGGTGGGCCAGTAGAAACCCGATTGGAGAACCTTTTCGGCTGTCTTTTTGGGACCAAAGTGACCACCACAGGCTTGGTCATGACAGAAAGAGAGGACACTGTGAGTTTCAGTGTCGGGAACACACCTTCGAATGATTTGATCGGGACAATACTTGAAAAGATAGGGGTCGTCCCAATAAAAATGTTTCACTTGGGAAAAGAATTTGTGTTTATCCTGCTTAGACCAAAAAGAAGGGGTCTGCTTAGTGACTAAGTAGTTGACAATGTCAGCAAACCAAGGATCAGTGGATAAAGAAAATAACTGTTCATCAGGGAAATTCTCGTTGATCGGAAGAGAAGAAGACGGGGCATTTGGGAGACGAGACAAGTGGTCCGCAATAACGTTGTCAGATCCTTTTTTATCCTTAATGGTAAGGTCAAATTCTTGAAGTAGAAGGATCCAACGAATGAGACGAGCCTTAGCATCCTTTTTAGAGAAAAGGTACCTAAGTGCGGAATGATCGGTACAAACCGTGATGTGTGAGCCAACTAGATAAGGCCTGAATTTTTCTAGAGCAAAGACAACTGCCAAGAGTTCCTTTTCAGTGGTAGTATAATTGATTTGAGCGTCGTTCAAAGTCTTACTCGCATAGTAAATGACGTGAAGAATCTTATCGATACGTTGTCCTAAGACAGCGCCAACAGCGAAATTCGAGGCATCACACATGATTTCAAAAGGCAGCTTCCAATTAGGAGAGCAAATGATCGGGGCAGAGACAAGTTCATTTTTAAGATGCTCAAAAGATGAAATGCAATCAGAATTGAAGTCGAAAGGAACATCCTTACCAAGAAGATTGGTCAACGGTCGAGTGATTTTGCTAAAATCTTTTATAAAGCGACGGTAAAAACCAGCATGACCTAAAAAGGATCGGATGTCCTTAACTGATTTGGGAATGGGAAGATTTGAAATAACTTCGATTTTGGCTTTGTCTACTTCAATTCCTTTGTTAGAGATTACATGTCCCAAAACAATGCCATGTTTAACCATGAAGTGACACTTTTCCCAATTAAGCGTTAAGTGTTTCTCTTTACAGCGATTAAGAACAAGATCGAGATGATGTAAACACTCAGAGTAAGAATCACCAAATATGGAAAAATCATCCATGAACACTTCCAAAAATCGCTCGATCATATCAGAAAAAATGCTAATCATGCACCTCTGAAAGGTTGCAGGTGCATTACAGAGACCAAAAGGCATACGTCGGTACGCAAATGTACCAAACGGACAAGTGAAAGTGGTTTTCTCTTGGTCCTCAGGAGCGATAGGGATTTGATTATAGCCCGAGTACCCATCAAGGAAACAGTAGTACTCATGACCCGCTAGTCGTTCTAACATTTGATCGATAAATGGCAGAGGGAAATGATCCTTACGTGTTGCAGCGTTAAGTTTCCTATAGTCAATGCAAACACGCCAACCAGTCTGGGTGCGGGTTGGGATAAGCTTGTTAGCTTCATTTTGGATCACGGTAATCCCTGATTTCTTAGGTACGACATGAATCGGACTAACCCATTGACTATCAGAAATCGGGTAGATGATTCCATTATCAAGGCATTTAAGGATTTCAGCACGAACTGCTTCTTTCATGATAGGGTTTAGTCGACGTTGGGTATCATGAGTGGGTTTGGCATCATCTATAAGGTGGATTCGATGTTGGACTATTGAAGGACTAATCCCCTTAATATCAGCCATGGACCAACCAATTGCCTCCTTATTTTTCTTAAGAATGGGAAGGAGCAATTGTTCCTGCTCTAAAGTAAGGTCAGAAGCGATAATGACAGGAAAAGTTTCATTGTCTCCTAAGTAAGCGTACTTAAGATGACTGGGCAGCACTTTGAGGTCAGATTTTGGGGGCGACTCAACCGAAGAAATTGGTTGAGGGATAGACTCATTTGTGAGAGGCTCGACAGGAATCGAATCAGAGACATTTTCGGGAGTATCTTGAAACAAAGTTTCGTAAGCTGATTCAATTTCGTTATTCAGATGGTCGAGCTCAGATTCATTATTGTGGACATCATGGATTTCAGAAAACTGGTCAACATAAGAGTTAGGAGAGTTTTCAGTTCTGAAGATGTTTAGCTCGACAGTCATGTTACCAAAAGAAAGTTTCATAGACCCATTTCTACAGTTGATGAGAGCATTAGAGGTTGCTAAGAAGGGTCGTCCTAGAATCAAAGGGATCTGGTTTGCAGGATTGCTAACCTGTTGAGTTTCTAAGACAATGAAATCAACTGGAAAGATGAATTCGCCTATTTTGATCAACACATCCTCGATTTCGCCCACAGGTTTCTTAATTGAACGGTCAGCAAGCTGAAGGGTAACCTTGGTGGGTTTCAGTTCTCCTAGCCCTAATTGGCGATAGACGGAATATGGAAGCAAGTTAACACTAGCACCTAAGTCTAGCAAGCATCTATCGATTTTCTTGTCCCCAATAGTACATGATATTGTGGGGCAGCCAGGATCTTTGTATTTCACTAGCATCGATTGGGACAAGACTTCGCTTAGAGTTGCCGCTAGAAACACTTTCTTAGGTACATGTGTATGACGTTTTTGAGTGCACATATCTTTTAGAAATTTTGCGTATTGTGGAACTTGTTGTATAATATCTAAGAGAGGAATGTTCACTTTAACTTGCTTAAATATTTCAAGGATTTTTTCTAGCTGATCCATCTTTTTCCTAGGTCGGAGTCTATGAGGAAATGGAGGAGACAACTCAGTAGGTTGGGCTACTTGAGTTTGAGGATGGTCCTTGTCAGAAATTGGCTTAATGTTTTGATCTGAGTTGGTTGAATTGTCGATAGGGTTTGGAAGATCGTCCGGTAAAGCATTTGGGTTGACCACATGGTTGTCAATCTTTTTGCCGGATCTAAGAGTCGTGACCGCATTCAAGTGACTAACGTTTGAGTCTTGAATGATGTGAATTTGGTTAGGGTTTGAAGTCTGTCCTCTAGGGTTTTGGATGGGTTGACTTGGAAATGTACCCTTTTCCCTTTCACTTAATCTAGCGTTAAGTTGAGACATTTGTTTTTGAAGTTCACTCATTTGTTGATTCGTGTGTTGCATGTGTGAAGTCAGTAAGTTTTGAAGATTGGTATTTGATTGGATATTCTGAGTTGTTGCTTTACCCAATTCTTCGAGAGTTTTCTCAAGTGATGTCAATCGTTTATCGTCTTGGGGAATAGAAGATGGTTGCGCTTGATTTTGAGAAGGTGGCGCAAGATTCTGGAATTGATTTTGTTGAAAGGGAGGATTTGAAGGATTATTCGAAAATGATTGAAAAGGAGGTCGGCCCGAATTCGAATTTGCATTGTTTTGGGCCCAAGAGAAATTAGGATGGTTTCTCCAACCTGGATTGTACGTTGGGTAGAATGGGTCGTTTCTAGCTTTGTTAAAAGCGTTGAGTTGTTCCAACGAATGTGGGCATTGATCGGCTATGTGGTTAGGATCGTTACATTTGTAACATGAGGGCTGAGACGCTTGAGCTTGATTTATTTGATTTGATGTAAGGACATTATCGAATTTGGTTATCATTGCGTCGATTTTTGCTTCAAAGGCCGTTGAGGATCCTACCGAATGAGCGCTAGATCCGGAATAAATCGATTTCTCGTTAGATCTTTCCCATTGAGCTGATTTTTCGGCCAAATTTTCAAGAAATTTCCAAGCGGCATCGTGATGTTGGGCTAGAAAATTTCCTTGGCACATTGATTCGAGCATAGTTCGAGAGTTATTTTCTAGCCCATCGTATAAAATTTGACAAAGAGTCCATTTTTCGAAATTGTGATGTGGACATTTGACTAGAAGTTCTTTAAATCTTTCGAAATATTTTGCAAAGGATTCACCCCCAAATTGATGAAAATTAACGATTTCAGTTCGAATTTTTGATGTTTTTTCCAGAGGGTAAAATTTCTTTAGAAAAATGTTAACAAATTCACCCCAAGTTCCAATCGTATTTGAAGGCAAGCTATACAACCATTTCTCAGCATAATCGGTAAGTGCAAATGGAATTAACCTAAGTTTGATTCCATCGTCACTTAATTGTTGAAATTTCATGGTTGCACAAACTTGTTCAAATTTGGTTAGGAAAATATAAGGATCATCACATTCTAAATTGCCAAATTTTGGAAGAGTATTTATGTGATTAGAATGAATTTCAAAATGGTTACCCGTTGGGGCGGGCAATATGATGCAGGAAGGAATAGAAACTCGCTCGGGAAAGTATCTATCCATAAGAGTTCGAGGGGAAGTTTCTTCGGCCATGGTGAAAGGGGTGTTTGTTCGGACTAAACGATTAGTAGAAGGATCACGGATCCAACTACGCATGCACTAGCGAGAAGAATAAGGGAAGACGAGAAAAACAAATTTGAGTGATTTTTTTTTCTTTTAAATGAACCTAATGCAATTTACAATTTCTAGAATTATATAATGACGGTTTGATTTATTTCAACAAAAGACTTCTCAGCCAGTTAACGGACAGGAGTTATCGGTGCACCAGGAATCACCCTAGCAATGCAGCCGAAGGTTTAAGTACCTTCAGAGGAACAACCGATATAATATTTACGAATCACCGTAATATTTATAAACAGTTATTACTCTGCCGTAGTCTAGACACCGAGAAATAATCCGTTAGAACTAAACCAAATTGTCAAAATATAATGAAGTCCTTAGAAAATAAAAACAAAGCTAAGATGAATGCAAATGTTTTTTTTTAATGTTTTAATCAGTCACAGAATGAACAGTCTCAGAACAGTCACAGAACAGTCAATTGCAGAGATAAAATAAAAAAAACAGAATTTTTTTTTACAAGCAAGCCGATGCCCTGCAGAAGAGTTTTACAAGCAATGTCTATATATATTTTTATTTGCTGCAGCGGTCCCTGTAGAGATAGAAAATACTCACCTTGATCGGCAGTCCGTCCTGTGCAGTTGAGTCGCGCTAGCGCGTTCACACCCCACTTGGTGTGCAACCGCTCCAACCCTGAATTGTCCGCTGTTATTTTGTTGTTGTCTCCTCCTATTAATTGTTTTTTAAGGCCTTTTTCAAATTTCCACTGTACCTGTTCTAATTTTTTTTATTTTTTTTTAGAAAAAGAGAAGCTTGAGACAGAAAGATAATTGAAACAAAAGGTAAACTAGAAAAGAAAAGAAAAAATGAATAAAAAAAATAGATAGCACTCGGCCCACCAGCCCACAACAAAGGAAGGAAACCCAATACCCAATCTAAATATCAGCTCCCCAATCTAAATATTCCAGAGGCCTTTCGAATTTTCACAAAATCAAAACCGCAACTCAGAATAAAATAAAATTGAGAGCAGTTTGCGATGAAAAATAGGGGTGTTCGAAATAGGATCAACTCGGGTATTTGCTGAGCAGGGTTTCGGTTTAAGGCGGCGGCAAGAGGAACCTTTTATGGGGTTATGAGTAGGTGCGTGAGTTCAATGAGATGATGGAGTTGCTCGATGAGCAAGTTGTTCGATCGTGTAGGTTCGGAACTCAGATTTTTGGGCTTGTACGGATGATCTTTGGTTCCGTAGGAGGTTGATGAGAGGGTCTGTTATGTTCAAAAATTTTGGGTTGCGAATTGTGGTGAATTTGGTGAGTCGATCGGAGGAGTTGCGGATTTGTGCCGCGATGAGGGTTTTGGTGTAGGCTATCGACGAGGCTTTGAGTTCAGGTTTTGTGTAGATGTTGGGGTATGGATGAACAGGGGTTGTTGATGGATGGTTCAGTGAGCAGGTGGCTTGAGTATGGACTATTGAGGCTTGCTTGTTTGGTCGTGACAGTTGTGGACTTGTGTTGGTCTTGCGGTGGATGTTGTTCGGTGTTTGCGGTGAGGGGATTGTGGGGGTGATCGGTTTGCTGCTGGACAGAGGAGTTTGATGGTCTGGAAGATGGTGGCTAGGAGTTTGGGACTTATAGGTGTTGACGTTGAAGTGGTGGTTGGTGGAAAAAGTGTTAAAGTGGGCTAGAATTGATTTGGCAGAAGTATGGGCGTGATGAGGCAGAGGGGTAGTGTTAGAGTTGTGAAGGGGACTTTGATGTTTTGCTTGTGTTGAACGTGGCTGTTTCAGGACCAGAGCAGAGAAACTAAAGGAAAGAACTCAAAAATAGTGGAAAAAGAATTGTAAAAGATTTTTTTTTGTTGCTTGTAAAAGAGGAAATGAAAGAATATGGAAGATTGTAAAAAGGGAAGAAAAGATTATGTAAAAAAAAAGAAAAAGAAAAACAATTGAAAAGAAGATTGAGAAGTAAATCAGAAAAGAAATGGCAAGTAATTTTTTTTTTTTTAAGAAGAGAAAAAAGGAAATGTAACAAAATAGGAAAAAAAAAGGTTGATAAAGAGAAAGAAGAGAAAGAAAGAAATCAAGAAAAGTAGGCGATTGTTGTTGGTGAAGTGGGTGACTGAGATGGCAGCAAGATGTGATGAAAGAAAATGCCAATTTTTTTATTTTTTATTTGTTATAAGCAAAGAAATGTGTAAAAGAGGAAAAATTGCACGAGAGGAGTGACAGAATACAAAACGAGAAGGAATTAGAACAGTTTTTTTTTTATTTGGAAAAGAAATTGTAAAAAAAAAAAGAGTATAGGAAAGAAATTGGAAACGGAACGCCAGTAAACACACACAAAAAAAAAAGGACCCAACAATGACAAAAATTACAAAGATATTTATTTGTTTTTTTTTTATGAAGGAAAACTAAAGAAAAAAAAAACTATAACCCGAAGGATTATTAATAAAAATTATTTTGGTCCCCGGCAACGGCGCCAAAATTTGTTTGAGAACAAACTATACAATCGTAAACAACTGTAAAATTCGTTCGTCTTTCCTAAACAACAAGGATTGTTGTAGAGGGTGTCGAACTCTGGGACCAAATTATTTTATTAATAAATCCAATCAAGTTATCCCTAACTTTTGATTGGTGGAAAACAAAGAAAATAGCAGAAATTAAATAAAAGAGAGTTTTAAAAATAAGTGAAAGCAATTAGGGGATAATGACATAGATCAGATTCATAATCATCAATAACCAAAAGATTAACCAGATCTAATACATGTTTCTGTCACAAACATGAATCAACGATAATAGGTTTTTAGAAACAAATATGTAAATAACGACAAGCATAGCCTATGCAGGAGCTCAGCTCTACAACCATAGGCTATCAGGACAGATTCACTATTTTATTTCTAAAACCCTAAATTTGGATCTAGATCTGATAAACGTTAGATCGAACACGAATATACCCTGTGAAGGAGCATAGCTCTTAAACGACACAGGATATTAAGGTTCAGATCTAACCCTTGGTTCAGCTCTAGATCTATATACATGAATTCCTCATCCTTTGGCTATGTGATTCATATTGAATCATACTATCAGCGTCATCACCCCCTAATCAAAGGGGATTAGCTAGACATAGCTAAAGAAGAAGAAAAACAGAAATTGAGTAACAAGAACATAAATAAAACTAAAACTAAATAGGAAAGAGGAAGAAGAATGATTTTATTCCAAGAAGAGAATTACAGAATAAAACCCAATGTGTCTTTTACAAGACTAAGATACAATGTATTTATAGCTGAGATGACAAGGGCTAGCTAGCTAATTACATAATGTGGGACTAAAGAAATAACCCAAATAACATATAAGCCAGTGTGAACGCAGCTTTAGAGTGAGTGGTCTAGCAAATAGGCTAGTGTGAACGCAACATGAGTAAGAGGCCTTCCAAATGAGCTAATGTGAATGCGGTTTGAGTCTTTATTGAGCCAAATCTTCTTAACTGAAATATAATTGCAACCGTTCTTCAAGCTTTAGATTCTTCAAGCTTTAGCAATTTTAAACTTCACTCTTTTTAAGCAAATTCTTCATGCTTTATCCATCAAATGCTCTAAACCATGCTTCTTGTCAACAATCTGAAAATACAGCTATAAATACAAAGTATCAATTATTTTAAAGGGAAAATAAGATAAATAAGCGGATAAAATATACACATTTACGTGTATATCACTTATGCTCTGGGTCTGAGCGAAAGCCAAATCCGTACAAATCAACACTACGTCTGGGCAACTCCTACTATTACCTTATCATGGTAGCGAGCCATTCTAAGGCAACAGTCATCATCGTCCATTCGAAGTGGATATTTGACGGTCTTCAATCGCCGTCTTCCAATCTCGGATTTTTAAAACGTCGTTTAATTATTTGGAATGAGATAAACTCGGACTTTCCAAATAATCCTCGTATATATATATATATATATATATATATATATATACACACATATATATATATATATACATACATATATATATATATATATATATATTGAAAATCCTTCTTACACGTTAATAATTATTTTTATCAACGATTCATTCCTATTTTAATTATTTAAAATAATTAAATTTTTATATAACGACGCCTTAAGTCCATGGGTGAATATGGCGCAGCATTCAACAAATTTTGATTTTTACATTTCTCGTAATCTAACCGTTGGATCTTAACGTAATATATATCATTGGAAAGATTTTTCCAAGACGGTCCTTGTAACAACCCATATTTTCAATAACCTGTAATAACATAAATCAAGGCAGAATTTAATTCAAAAATCTGAATCAAGGGAAACGGGCTATGCCATTGCGTTCGTCTCGGAAAAATACGCGAAATAGAGTCCGAGTTTTCGAAAATCGGAGTCCGTATGACCCGATTAAGGCCCAACGAAGTTTTCAGAAAATTCCTAAGTAAAAACAGATTTCAAATTCAAGTTTGAATTTGAAAATTTGGGCCAGTTTGGGCCAGGCGGGAGAATTCCCGCCAGAACACCGAAGTCGACAGCCCTGTCGACTTGGGAGTCGACTTGGTTGGACCCAAGTCGACAGCCCTGTCGACTTGGTCCAGCCGGGCTGTTTAGCCTGGTGCACCATTTTGTGATTGTGTTGAGCTTGGGGGCCAGATTCGGTTTTAAGGGCTAAGATTGTAACTAGGGTTTAATCCTATGGCCTAGAACACTTTCCTAATCTATAAATAAGGCCCTAACCTAGCCCTAAATCATCATTAATCTATCCTACAACTAAACTATGGCAAAATCAATCCTCTCATGGCCTCCACTCTCTTCATACAATTCCTAAATAAATTTCTAAGTGATTTTCCATGCATACAAGTGTTTTCAAACTTGTATGAACATCATTAGCTTGCATTCAAGTCAAGTTTTTATAATAAAGAAAGAGTTTTGATCATTTTGGCTTGCATTTTGGGTTTGATTGATTTCATAAGGGCTTTGTCATATTTTTGTGACTTCTTAAGCATTGTAAGCCATATTCTACTTTCATACTTAAACTCTAAATTTTAATGTATGATATGCAAGTTTATCATGTTGTGATATGCAAGTTTATATGCAAGTTTATCATGTTGTGATATGCAAGTTTATATGCAAGTTTATCATGTTGTGATATGCAAGTTTATATGCAAGTATGCCAAGTTATGTTATGCAAGTTTGGGTTGAACACTTTGTTCATACTATCATGTTATGCAAGCTTATCTTGGGTTTATGAACATAAAGCTTCAAGCTTTATGCCAAAGGTTGCATTTTGGCAACATGTAAGTTATCATATCTCTTATGATAACTTGCATGTGAGGCTAAATGCGAACTTATGGCCATGTCTACATGTCATTTAGCACCATGTATCTCCAATATGCCAAGTTTGGTTTTATGCATGCTTTTGAGGCCTAAAAATGTAATAGGCAAGTATATGAACATATGTACATTTCTTATGCCACCATGTTGAACTTTTGGCTTCAACACCTTTATGTCACGATTATGCCAAGTTCCCTCTTTCTATCCTTTATGCGCTATTGCGATATGTAAGCGATGGGATTGCGTTTGGGGTTGGGTAAAAGTAAAAGACATAAAAACATAAGCTTGGAAATTTACATATTAAGTTAGGTCTACCCATTGGGAATTTACCTATTAAGTTAGGTCTACCCAATTGCTTGAAAACTTGTAACATGTTTTGGAAACATGATGGACATGACACTTAGAAAAGATAAGTGTGGCCAACTCGAGGTTGGGTTGAGTTTGTAGCGTAAACCTACCCGGAACCGACCGGCTTAACTAGTTGCTACAAACAATAGGACCCAATGTGAGAAGTTGGTCATATTGTACCTTGAACCTGAGATTAGACCAAGTTGTGGTGTAAAGCTACCCGGACCCGCCCGGCTTAACTAGTAACCACAACAATGTCTAATGTGAGAGGTTAAGGTGCATTAAATTGATTAATGCCTCTTGATTAGGGTTAAGTCATGGTCCACTTAGTACTTAACCAATTTGGGCTCGGTAGATTAATCGGGGTTAAGTCGTGAACTCATCGTTACACTTAACCAAGTTAGTCCATGATTAGCAAGAGGGTTAAACCGTACTTAACCCACTAGAAAATCCTAGAAATGGGGGCCCACTCCAGCAGTAATCCCAATTTAGTATCATCATGATGCTAGGGACTAGGATAGGGTGGGGCCACGATTACTAAACTGGATGTAAGCGACCAAAGGCGACGGCAGAGTGGTACGCCGGTGTAGTTCCGGGCGGACTTATGGCCGTGCACATAGTCCGAAGCCGGGGAAAGCATGCACGGGTACCTGTAGATCGAGACTGTGCACGCATGTTTATGGTGTCCAGGGGTTGCCACCCTAGGGCTTGATACACCCGACGGGAGACCCGACACAGTCTGACTACAATCATGTTTGGGCCGTATTGACACCAACACGTGACGAGTTAGGCTTAGGGAGCCGATCGACTAGACCGTTTGGTTGGACCTTGTATTAGGGTCATTTCATGTTATTGGGCCAAAGCTTGGGCTAAGGGATCAATACTTGCTTATTCCAGTCATGTTAGTTTGCTAGTACACCTGTAGTGCAAAACCTTAAACCTGATTATGCGATGACACCTTTATCTACCTTGTTAGTTAATCACCATGCTAGTATGTTGTTATCCTTATGATCATACCTGCTTCTCATGCCAGTTAACTTTATCAGTTTACATTGATTGTAGTAGGGCTTACTCAGTCTTTTTGACTGAACTGTTTTCTTTCGCCTCTTTTATTCCGTTCCCCCCCCCCCCCCAGGTTCTCAGGGAGGGAATATTGGAGCTTAGCTGGATTTCTGATCGCTTGCTTGTGGGATTTTAGCTCATGTACGGTCTTGACATGAAGCTAGCTATGGTTATCACTTATTTTGGGGATAATACTTATGTATTTCAGTTTTTCAGTAATGCTGTTTTTATCTACACTTGTGTATTTGGAAAGTTGACATTATGTTGTACCAGACTTGTCTTGAAATGGTTTGAAAATCTTCCGCTGTTTTATCTATGTTATTTACTCTGTTTACATATATACATATGTTCTTGTTCTGCCTTGATATATCATTATGCATGTTTACCAGATTCAAACGCCCCTCCAAAGTCAGAGTGCTTGCAAGAGACACCCTGGCGGAGGCGGGGTGTTACATTTGGTATCAGAGCATATGGTTTACGAGAAGGAACAAAAAAAGGTTTTTAGAAAACTTTTTGAAAAACTATTTTCAAAACCAAGTATAAAGTATTTTCCAAAGAAAAGTCTAGTTTATTTTAAAGGCTATTCCCCAAAAAGCCATTAGCAAAATTCCTTCGTTTTTTTTCGCCATTCTGAATCTGTCTTTTTCTTCGTTTTCAGTATGGCCGATAACTTTGCTATTCCGGAGGGAGTGCACGTACCTGTTTGGTATAGGAGACTTTTGGAGGCTAGGGCGACCGAAGCCGGCCCCGCAGATGTTCCTCCTCCTCCTCCTCCAGTAATTAATGTTCCTCCTCCTCCTCCTCCAGTAATTAATGTTCCTCCTCCTCCTGTCGCTGAGGTTCCTCTTCCTCCTCCCCCTCAGCATCCTCAAGCGGACTTCGCAAAGACTTGCAAAGATTTCAAAGCAATGGGTGGCAAAAACTTTCAAGGTACTGAGACTTTTGTGGAGGCCAGAAATTGGTTGAAAGATACCGAGGATTTATTTGCTATCATTGGGTTAGATGATCAGAGGAAGCTCTTGTTGGCGGTTTGGCTTATGAAGGATGAAGCCGCTTATTGGTGGGAAGTCACCAATGGTACTAGGCATGTTGAGACTTGGGCCGATTTTCGGGCAAGGTTCATGCTTAAGTTTCTATCTTCTGCTGAGGAGAATCTGCAAATGGAGAGGTTCATAACTTTGAAACAAGGAGATATGTCTGTTAAAGAATATGTGAACAAGTTCAATCAGTTAGCTCGTTTTGGCTTGGATATGGTGAATACTCCTCAGAAGAAGGCTCTTCGTTTTGCTAGAGGATTGAATGAGCCGTTGCAGGGATTGGCTATGTCACATATTCCCCATGGGGCCACGTTTGAGAGTTTGGTTGATATGGCGTTACTTCAGGGAGATGTCAAGAAAGAGATCAAGATGTATGATACTCAAGCTAAGAAGACTGATTCCCAGGGAAAAGGAAATCAGGGAAATCCAAGTGGTCAAAGCAGTCAAGGCAATCAGAACAAGAACAAGGGTCAAGGCAACAAAGGGAACAACAACAAGGGCAAGAACAACAAGGGGAAGTGCCATTATTGCGGTTCAGTTCGGCATCTTATCAAGGATTGTAAGAAGAGGAAAAGGAAGAACGGTGAATGCTTTTTCTGCGGTGAGACTGGACATTTCAGTAAGGATTGCCGAGGAAGCAAGGGCAAGGCCAGGGCCAGACTCGGCGTGCTGGACCTTCAGGAGGGCAAGTTCATGCTCTCAATGTCGCTCCAGTTCCAGATCGATGTAGTATTTCTGTTGAGAGCCTTGTATATATTTCTGATTTTCCAGTTCGTACCTTGTTTGATTCTGGTGCATCGCATAGCTTTATCTCATCTGATCTTGTTGATAGTTTGCACCTTAGTACTAGCTTGGTAGATGATCCCGTCTGTGTCTCAAATCCTATTGGGGGTTCCGCCCATTTGTCTATGATATGTGGGGATTTGAGGATCTCTATACTAAGTGTAGAGTTCTTGTGCAGTGCTTATGTTCTTGGTTTCAGGGGATACGGATTGATATTGGGCATGGATTGGCTGTCCAGATATGGAGCCATTCTTGATTGTGAGCATAGGGTTGTGAGGCTCGTGACTCGCCTCGGAAACACCCTATAGATTTCTTGTGATCCGAGAGGTCCCGTCATGTTGTGCTATCTGGAATCACTCGACTCGTCAATGGAAACTCTTCAGTCTGTAAGAGTGGTTCGAGAATATCCGGATGTTTTCGATGAAGTTAGGGGGTTGCCCCCTAAGTGGGAGATTGATTTCCGCATTTATCTTGTGGATAATGCAAAGCCGGTTTCTTTGCCTGTTCGGCATATGGCTCCGCGTGAAAGGCGGGAGCTAAGTAAGCAAGTGAAGGAGTTTCTTGAAAAGAACTTCAGTAGACGAAGTATATCTGAATGGGGAGCGCCTGTGGTAATTGCTACCAAGGCAGATGGTTCTCTCCGACTTTGTGTTGACTATCAAGAGTTGAATAAGCTGACCAAGAAGAACAGACACCCGTTACCAAGGATAGATGATCTCTTTGACCAGCTTGTCGGAGCTTCTGTTTTCTCTCAGCTTGATCTTGCTACTGGATTCCATCAGCTCAGGGTAGCTGAAGATAGTATAAACAAGACAGCGTTCAGAACTCCAGATGGATTCTTCGAATGGCTTGTCATGCCGTTCGGCTTGACTAATGCACCCGCATATTTCGTGGACTTGATGAGTAGGGTGTTCAGGGAGTTCTTGAACAAGTTTTTCGTGGTCTTCGTAGATGATATTCTGATCTTCTCTAAGGATGAGGAAGAGCACGCAAGTCATCTCATGGAGGTGATGGATACGCTTAGGGCACATCAGTTGAAGGCCAAGTTCTCCAAGTGTCACTTTTGGAGAAGGGAAGTTAGATTCCTTGGGCATATAGTATCAAAGCAAGGCTTAGCGGTGGATCCCGCTAAGGTAGTTGCAGTTCAGGATTGGAAGACTCCAAGGAATGCAACCGAAGTGAGAAGTTTTCTAGGTCTTGCGGGTTTTTACCGGAAGTTCATCAAGGACTTCGCAAAGATATCCGCTCCTCTCACTAAATTGACGAAGAAGAATTTAGTTTTTGCTTGGAGCATAGAATGCGAGCTTGCTTTTCAGAAGCTCAAGAGAGCCCTCACATCAGCACCTGTTCTAGCTTTGCCCGATGGAGGGAAGTTATTTATAGTATACACCGATGCATGTGACACAGGGTTAGGAGCTGTTCTTATGCAAGAAGGAAGGGTGATATGCTTTGGCGGTAGACAACTCAAAGTGCATGAGAAGAATTATCCCACTCATGACTTACAGTTGGCAGCAATAGTATATACACTCAAGGCTTGGCGCCATTATCTTCTGGGAGAAAGATTTGAGCTTTATACCGATCATAAGTCATTGAAGTATCTCTTTTCTCAGAAGGATTTGAATCTGAGGCAACAAAGATGGATGGAATTCTTGGCGTCCTACGATTTTGAGATAGCTTATACCCCTGGCAAGGGGAATGTGGTAGCAGATGCATTGAGTAGAAGAAGGTTGACCCTAAGTCCTCTATTCGTTGAGATGAAGAATTTAGAGTATGTGGCAACCTTTGATTTCTCTTTGGCGATTGAGTCGATGGCCGGTTCTTTAGCATCTCTGGAACTCAGACCTACCCTTCTTGATCAAGTTGGGGCTTCGCAGAGAGAAGACCCTCAGATAGTTGAGATTATGGATAAGCTAATTCGAGGAGAGACGTCTAGTCATCTTGCTCGATATTCTATTGATGACAAGGGTTGGCTGAGGAGAGACGGAAGGTTATGTGTTCCAATGGTAGAAGATCTAGTAAGAAGAGTTCTTGAGGAAGCGCATCGCTCTAAGTTGACAATACATCCGGGCGGAGATAAGATGTATAAAGATATGAAGCATATTTTCTTTTGGCCTGGGATGAAGAAGGATGTGGCAGAGTTTGTCTCTAGATGTATCATTTGCCAGCAAGTCAAGGCCGAGTCGAAGAAGCCCGGTAGGCTACTGCATCCTCTAGACGTTCCACTTTGGAAGTGGGAGAGTATTTCCATGGATTTTATCGATGGGCTACCAAGGTCAAGGAAAGGGAATACGAGCATATGGGTTATTGTGGATAGACTTACGAAGAGTGCTCATTTCATTCCGGTGAAGAGCAAGAGGACAGCATCTTGGCTAGCATCTGTATATCTTCGTGAGATTGTGAGACTACATGGAGTCCCTTCTAGTATAGTCAGTGACTGTGACCCAATCTTTACAAGTCAATTCTGGAATAGCTTTCAAGAAGCCATGGGCAGGAGATTGAATCTAAGTACTGCTTATCACCCACAGACGGACGGTCAAACCGAAAGGGTGAATAGGATACTCGAGGATCTGTTGAGGCTTCGTATTCTGGATTTTGGTGGTACTTGGGAAGACCATCTTCCTCTTGTTGAGTTTGCATATAATAACAGTTATCATGCAAGCATAGGGATGGCACCATTTGAAGCTTTATATGGGAGGCCGTGCAAGTCGCCTACATGTTGGTGGGAGACTACAGATGAGCTTATACTTGGGCCTGATATGATTAGAGATACATCCGAGAAGGTCGAGTTAATTCGGAGACGGATGAAAGCGACCCAAGACCGACAGAAATCCTATGCTGACAAGCGAAGAATGGATTTGGAGTTTGATGTTGGGGATATGGTTTTCGTGAAGGTTTCTCCTTTGCGGAATGTGGTCCGATTTGGAGCGGTTAGAAGTTGGCACCGAGGTTTGTTGGACCATTCCCTATTATAGAGAGGATCGGGCAGATGGCTTATAGAGTGAAGTTGCCCGAGAAGCTTGCTGGAGTACATGATGTTTTTCATGTCTCGCATCTCCGGAAGTGTTTACATGAATCAGCAGAGGTTGTTGAGCCAAGTGTTCTAAAAGATGTAGAAGTGGAGAAAGAGGCTACCTTGAGGAGAGCTCCGATTCGTATCTTGGGGACGGAGACCAAGAAGCTAAGGAATCGAGAGGTCAAGTTGGTGAAGGTTCAATGGGGTGAAGCCGAAGAAGACGCAACTTGGGAAACCGAGGAGAAGATGCGTGGGCTTTATCCATTTCTTTTTTGAGGGTACACTCTCAATCTCTTTTCTTTGTTAGCATATCTTTCTCTTTGCTATCCATGTTTATCTAGTTTATCGTGTTAATCTTGTCATGAGAACCTTAGGTAGAAACCCTTTGGATGAAACATGTGTTTGAAACATGTTATGCTTGATGGTTGCAAGTGGTTGCAAGTGTTTGCAAGTGGTTACTCGTGGATGCATTATACAAGTTAGGCACTAGATCGGCTCACACACTCCTCATATTGCATATGCATGAGTGTTTATGCTTATTCATGGATGAAAATTTTTGTGTTATCACATGGATGCTGCATATGGATGTATGTGATGTGCACACATATAAATGTTATACATTATGTTAGGAATTGCATACATATGGATTCATTTCACTAACATAATTTGCATTGATGATATTTGCATTAGATAAGGACATATACACACACCTTTGCATATGTTCATACAACATTTAGAATCTTGTAAGGACAATGATTGCTCGTGGATGATGTTTTGAGTAGATGGATGATTGGATGGTAGGATACGTTCTTCCTAACTTGAAGATTTCGGGGACGAAATCCTTTAAGGAGGGGAGAATGTAACAACCCGTATTTTCAATAACCTGTTATAACATAAATCGAGGCAGAATTTAATTCAAAAATCTGAATCAAGGGAAATGGGCTATGCCATTGCGTTTGTAATAACCCGGAAAATACAAGCCAATTTAAAATTTTTAAATTGGTTATTTCAAAGGAATTTGAACAATTGAAATAGAATATTTCAATAAAATAGTGAATTAGAAATAGTGAGTCAGTTTGAAAATTTGAATTCAAACTTTGACCGACTATGCAGGGTGGAAAATATAACAGATTTTAGGGAAACCAAGAATATTTAAATCTGTTAGTCAATGCCTTTCTAACGAATCTGAAAAATCGAAGTTTCATAACGGGAATCAAAAGTTATGGCCGAATGAATTTTCAGAAGAGTCGATATATAGAATATATAGGCCTGGAAAATTGATATTTTGCAAACGACCTCGGAATTCGACGAAACCACTTTTGTTGGGTCCGGGATGTCAAACTATTGCTAGGTTTCAAATTTCATAATTTTTGAAGCTAGTATGTGAGCGTGGCAAAAGAAAATGTGTTTGGTCGATTTCTGTTAAATTGGATCGACCAGAAAATGGCCATTTTTCATACGACCTCAGAATTCGACGAAACTAGTTTTGTTGGGACCGTAGAGTCAAAACATAGCTAGATTTATTTTTCTGGAATTTTTCGAATCAGTTTGTGGCCCTGGCAAATTGAAATGTGTGTTCAGAGTTAAAAATTAAATGTTTTATACTTTAATTTGAAAAATACCTGACTGTAACAGTCGAATTGGCCTACGAAACATATCCCATTGTGTCCGGAATGGGGGTATTTAGCTAGGGGCGACAGTCGTTGGGTTTAAAAAGGAGTTCGTTTAAGAAAATACTATTTAAAAATTTAATATAGTTCTCGGCCAATCATATTTCTCCATTCATAAAATAAAAATAAAAAATCAGAAACCACCCCCCCCCCCCCGACCCCGACTTCGACGGCGAAAAGCTTTTCCCTCCTTCCCAGGCGATTTCCGATCGCCACGGCCAGAATTAGCTCCTCCCCCAGTTCAACTTTTTGTAGTTCTCCCTCCCCTCTTCAAATCCATATAAGGAGCTCCCCCTATCGTCGCCTCTACGCCGAGATATCCACCTCCAAACTTCCGACCTTCAAACCGCTGCCGCCACCTTTCTGCGCCACCGAGCTGCACCAAACCGCCGCGCGCCTGTAGCTCTCTCAAAGCTCTTCCACCTCCAACTTCCTGATCGTCCCCTCGTGTCCTGGTTCTCGCGAAAACCGCAAACCTAGTTTTGAAGCTTTCTGAAAGTGCGTTTTTCTTTGATCTTTACACTTTGAAAAATCATATCTTTTTGGTGTGTTGACGAAATTCGATGAAACAGGAAACATCGAGACCGCAAGGAAGCTCTCTACCCAATAGAAGAAGCTGCAGATTTTTCTGACATCGTATCGATTTTTAGCGCTCAGAAAACCAAGGTGAGAAATCTAAATTAACGTGAAATTATATGGAAAATGTCGTGTATAATTTATATAAGCGAAATATAAATTACATACGTGTTGTATACCCCATGTACATGCGTAGTGTAAGCTATATAAGCGAAGTATGAATTTTTATATGCATAGAATAATTGATATATGTGTTGAAATGCAAGTAAAATATGTTATATATATATATACTCCCCTCGTCCACAAACCTTGGACGATATTTATTTTGGTGAATTGGCGTGAAATATTGGATGAAAAATACGAATGGTTGAATAATTGTTTGTGGTTGATATTGTTTGGTTGTGGTTGAAAAATACCCATTGTTGATTGAAATGAATCGAAAATATTTGTGGAAATAAAAAAATAAACATGCCGCCTGCGTGCGAATTAGATGCATGAATCCTCATTGTCAAAAACCGCGAGGTTTTAAGGTAGAGCGAGGAGCCGTACTAGGGACGGTGCCGGTTTTAACTACCCTGCCGTTATGCTGCCGAAATTTTGAATAATCTTTGTGTGTTAGAATTATTTCCATATGTTGAAATTATTTTACATGCATTGAAATTAAAGCCATATATTGAAACTATGTCCATGTGTGGAAATATTCATGTGTTGAAAAGTGTTGTATGAAGATTAAATTCATTTGTGAATGGATGGAGTGTTTAACAATAAAAATCACATTTTTATATATATATATATGTATATGAAGTATCAAAAGTATTCGCCTTATATAACTAGTTTCAACAATAAAAATCTCATCTTTCTAATATGAACAACATAAATAAAATGTCCATGTGTGGAAATACTCATTTGTTGAGAAGTGTGTGTAGTGGAAAAGTTCATGTGTTGAATAAAAAGATCGAACAATAAAAATTACATTTTTATTGAAACTATGAAGTGCTGAAATATCTATTTGTCGAATAAATATTTTAAACGATAAAAATATCATTTTTATCATATTTGTGATATGCTAAAGATATGCGGACGTTGAAATAAATATTTGTGATAGAAATATTATTTTTAACATGCATAGGAACTAAATAAAATAGTCATGTGTTGAAATCTATTTTAGTTCGCCAAAAATTATCATCTTTGAAATGTGAAGTGTTAAAAATAGCCACTTGTTCAAATAAACGTGCATGAGTTGAAATATACATTAACTAGATAATGATATGATTTTAGCCTATGCATGCAACATTCGAATGAATGGTGTTTTTAAACCAAAGTAAATCAAATATGAAATTGAATGGAAAACGATAAATGTTAGAAATTGTATATATGTACATGCATATCTATTGAACAGGTTAAAGCAAAAGGGGCTAGAGAAGAGAAATAGAATTTTGTGCCCGACAAATAGGTACACATTTACCGCTTTGTTTGGGTGATGATTTTATGAGCCTGTTGGCTAGCCGCTTGGCTTTTTCTTTTTCTTTTTGATATGAGACGCCCGTGTGGCTATTTGGGAATTTTCCCAGACCCTCCCGTACAAAGGAGGTTACGGCGAAATTTTCCAAAAATTAAAGGCGTTAGTGAAATAATTGAAGTGGAAACGATATAGGAATTTTTGAATGAACTATATTTATATAAATATATAAATATAAATAGAATTAAAATGAAACGTGGCCGTGCAGTTCATATTTTGAAACCGTGATTTCAAACGACTAGTGCGGAAGATCCGACCATTGGATTTTCCCGAAACCTCAACCGTTGGGTTCGCCTTGGAAATATCTTTCCAACGGCACCAACTTTGTGAAGATCCGACGGTTGGATTGTCTGAAATGTTTAATTCAAAACTGAAGAAAAACAGCGCCAAAAACGATTATATTTATATATATATAAATATAATTAAATTAAATCGAATAACGACGCTGCAGTTCGTAAATTGAAATCGTAACTTCAAATGGTTAGTGTGGAAGATCCGACCGTCGGATTTTCCCAAAACTGAAACCGTTGGATTCGTTTTGAAAAGACCTTCCCAATGATGTAAAATTCGTGAAGATCCAGCGGTTAGATTTTCAGATATGTGTAAAACAAAATTAGTGGAAAGCAGCACCAGTGCATCGACACGACCTGAAACGTCGTTTAATTAAATATGGCCGTTTTAAATTAAATAAAAATGGCGATATATCGTTATAAAGTGCTATAGACGATATAGAGTGAAAATGAACCAATTTTGTTGTGTTTGCTTGAGATGTGATGGCTGAATGTATTTGACATGAAAATTTTAACTAAATAACTGAAATGTGAATGTTGAATAGTTCAACCATGTGATTAATTGGTTTGAAAATCTAAATATACGTGGATTATTTGAAAAGGCCGAGTTTATCTCATTTCAAATAATCGATCGACGTTGAGAAGTCGAAGAGTCGAAGATGGTTGAAGACCGACGATCTCCACATTGGATGGATGGGCGCTACTGATGCTCGTGATTGGAGTAGCTACCATGAAGGAATTGAAGTAGTAGCCGTCCAAACATATTGTTGATTGTACGGATATGCGAGGAATTGGTGCCTCCGGTTTCGTTCAGACCCAGAACGGACTTGTAAATGGACTGTGTGTCTGACATTGGATTTTGTTCTGTGTTAATTGATCTCTGTTAAATATATATCTGTTTGGCGGCGGAGAATTTATTGTCTTGCTTAACGCCCTTCTCTGAGACGTACGAGCTCAGAGGTTATGTATTGACAGAAATCAGTCGCATGGAGTGGATTGCCTGTGTGGCACGCCTAAGTGGCATATGATCAAGGCTTCTGTTGCAAAGCAAAGTCTTGTGGTTGATGATCAAAGCATGGTCTGTGTGACGTAGCTTTGTGTATAACGTGAACTCGCGAGCCTCACACCTCGGTATGAGTCAAAAACGGGAGACGGACTGCTGGGAGTGCACGACGTTTCTTTCTAGCTATGGTGGTGTCAGTGACCAACCAGCCCTGACATTATATGTACTTTTCACCTGTGTGGTTGTTGGAATGCGAGGCGCCTCGATTATAGGTCTGTAAGGACCGGGAAACGTGTGTTCAGGAATTGCCAATCCTCAAAAGTAAGAGAGGACCGGCCCAGCCGATTCCAAGGATCATAGTGGGGTCCTGGGACATTTGCTAGAGTGTCTCGAACGGAGAGGAGCTTGCCCCTTGCCTCGAATCATGAAGGAATCCAATTTCCAATACGATATATGCGGATGTGATTGTATTACTAGTATGGCGACATGATATATGGTACCCATGCTGTCTAGGATTGATATTTATGATTGAATTTGCTTTTGAAACATATATGCACTAGTAATAATATCAAACACTTTTGTTTTATTTGTATGAAGCATCTTTGGCCATTATAAGGGAAAACTCTATCCTCCGGCTTGCGTTGCATTGCATTGTGTGATGGGACCTGAGTCTTATAATGGCTTCATTTTATAAAAAGCATTGCGTTGATTTAATTATTTATTTTATTTCATGCACTAGCACTCATTGGAGTAAACCCGTTCCGCAAAAGTGGCGTGGTCCTTTGATTTGCCTTATTATTGTAGTTAATAAGTTGAGTAGATTTCTCATACCAGTCCCATGACTGACTCGTAGTTTGTTTCACCTTGCAAACTCGGGTGCCCTCGTTTTCACACGGGCAGCCTAGTTACAGGTTTCCGACGCACCTTTTGGCTCATGGCGAGGCTTGACTACACCGTGCTGACTTGGATTTTCTCCGCCATTATTGTATCTATATTATGATTCCGGCACTGGCGATGTAGACTGATATTCCTTTTGTGTACTCTTTATGTATGATTCCGCCTCTGGCGATGGTGACTGATTATGTATCATTATGCACTAAGTTGTATCCTGTACTGTGCTTCTCTGATGTGATGATATTTATATGATTCCGCTGTCATATGTGTGTAAATTATTCTATTTTCAGTTTATGCTATTATCTGTGATCTGCTAATGATGATTAATGTGTTATATTCCAATGATTATCCTTAACACCGTGTCACGGGGTTTTGGGATCGTCACAGCTGGTATCAGAGCTTTGGTTAACCTTAGTTCTGGAGTCTAACACATTAAACACTTCGTCAAAATAGAATCAGTAGTATTCTAAGGCGAGTCGCCCATTAGAGATTGGACTAGCATTGTCCTAGAATGAGCTGAGCAGAATAGCAAAAACAATTGATCAGTCCATCGTTATCTTTCCGTAGAAATTTCTGCTTAACTATGCAATAGAATATCATTTCTGTTAGCTGACTTCTTTCGTTGCTTATCCAGAATTTGACAAATGGCTACCAGAGCAGCCGCCGCTAGAGGAGGCCGTGCCGGCCGAGGCCGAGGAAGGGGAGAAATCCCAGCTCAAGAAGGACCTTTGATACAACCTCCGGTAGCTCAATACTTCGAGCTCGACCGAGTAGCTAAGAGGTATAAGAATTTGGAGGAAAGACCTTCTCGGAAACTGGCACCGTAATAGAGGCCCTTGCATGGCTCAAAACATGCGAGAAAATTCTTGAAGGCCTAAGGCTTGGAGACGAAGACAAAGCTATTATGGGCGCCTGGCTTATGCAGGAACAAGCTGAATTATGGTGGGAATCTCTTACCGCCGGGAATAGAGAAGCTGGAAGAACATGGGATGGATTCAAAGAACTCTTCAAGGAGAAATATGTCCCCGAACAAGCTCTAGAAAGAATGCACGATGACTTCGCAAATCTCCAGCAAGGGGATCTTTCCGTGCAAGATTATATGAACAAATTTACAATGTTGTCGCCCTATGCTCCAGAGCTCGATGCCACTGCGAAATCCAAAAATAAGAGGTTTATCTTTGGACTAAGACGACAATATCATGATAGAGCCATGGCCCATGTCAAGCTGGATTTCAACGAACTGGTGGAAATGACATGCAACTATGAAGACCTTGATCAAAGGCATCTGGATCAGGATCGCGCTAGAAGCCAAGCCGGAAACAAGCGCAAGCCTGCTGTAAATCTGGGCGAGCCAAGCCAAGCAGCATCTTCAAAGCCTCAGACTGGCAAGCCGCCAAGAGGAAATTGCTTTAACTGTGGTAAGCCGGGGCACTACTCAAACGTCTGCACAGCTCCGAAGAGGCAGAAAACAAATTCTCAAGGCTCGAGCCAAGGCTCTCAGAACCCTCGCTCGTGCTTCAATTGTCGCAAGACCGATCATCTAGTCAAAGACTGTCCTTTGCTGAAGAAAGCTACTGTAGCTCATGTCTATGACGGGTCTAGCCCGCCAGCTGCTTCCGATGGAGCAGGTAAACCCGATCTTTTGGGAGGTACCCTTACAATTAAAAATATTCCTGTTTCTGTATTATTTGACACAGGTGCATCGCATAGTTTTATTGCTAGAAACACAGTGCACAAATTAAAATTAAAACAACGAAAGCTCAAAGAATCGGTTGAAGTTCATAACCCGATAGGGGGTCCTATTACTCTCGGTTCATATTGTAAAGTACCTATTTCTTTTTCTCGATACAAGTTTCCTTTTGATTTAATCGTTATGGATTTTCCCGAATTCGATATCATTCTCGGGCTAGATTGGTTGACAAAACATGAAGCTGAAGTGAATTGTGCGGAAAGAATCGTTAAAATTCGAACGAAGCTTGGATATATTACGGTTCCCTGTCATGGTTCGAATCCGAATAGAGAAGAATTTTGGTCAGCATTGGAACTTATCCCCACTTCCATGGAAAAGATTCCGGTTTTTGGAAACTTTGCGGATGTGTTTGAAGAATTTGAAAACTTACCTCCGCAAAGAGAAATAGAATTCCGAATCGATCTAATTCCCAATGCCAGACCAGTGGTACATCCAATTCGTAGAATGACTCCGAAAGAAAAAGAAGAATTAGGCGACCAAACTCGTCAACTGTTGTGGAAAGGTCTAATCAGACCTAGTTTTTCTAATTGGGGTGCGGCTGTCGTGTTTGTCCCAAAGTCAGACGGTACTCTTAGATTATGTGTTGATTACCGAGACCTTAACAAACAGACGCTTAAAAACAAATATCCATTACCCCGCATTGATGATTTGCTAGACCAATTGAATGGGGCGAAGGTATTTTCCAGAATGGACCTAGCTACAGGTTTTCATCAATTGAGAATAGCAGAAGAGTGTGTTCCTTTGATCGCTTTCAGAGGTCTAGACATATTTTATGAATGGTTAGTAATGCCGTTTGGCCTATGCAACGCTCCAGCATACTTTGTCGATCTAATGAATAGAGTGTTCAGGGGAGTTCTGAATAAATTTGTCCTCGTATTCATCGATGATATTTTAATCTACTCCAAATCAAAGCCCGAGCATGAAAAACACTTAGAACAAGTATTGGAGATTCTAAGGAAGAACGTCTTCAAAGCCAAATTCTCCAAATGTGTCTTCTAGCAAGAAGAAGTTAAATTTCTTGGTGTTCGTCTCGGAAAAATACGCGAAATAGAGTCCGAGTTTTCGAAAATCGGAGTCCGTATGACCCGGTTAAGGCCCAACGAAGTTTTCAGAAAATTCCTAAGTAAAAACAGATTTCAAATTCAAGTTTGAATTTGAAAATTTGGGCCAGTTTGGGCCAGGCGGGAGAATTCCCGCCAGAACACCCAAGTCGACAGCCCTGTCGACTTGGGAGTCGACTTGGTTGGACCCAAGTCGACAGCCCTGTCGACTTGGCTGTCGACTTGGTCCAGCCGGGCTGTTTAGCCTGGTGCACCATTTTGAGATTGTGTTGAGCTTGGGGGCCAGATTCGGTTTTAAGGGCTAAGATTGCAACTAGGGTTTAATCCTATGGCCTAGAACACTTGCCTAATCTATAAATAAGGCCCTAACCTAGCCCTAAATCATCATTAATCTATCCTACATCTAAACTATGGCAAAATCAATCCTCTCATGGCCTCCACTCTCTTCATACAATTCCTAAATAAATTTATAAGTGATTTTCCATGCATACAAGTGTTTTCAAACTTGTATGAGCATCATTAGCTTGCATTCAAGTCAAGTTTTTATCATAAAGAAAGAGTTTTGATCATTTTGGCTTGCATTTTGGGTTTGATTGATTTCATAAGGGCTTTGTCATATTTTTGTGACTTCTTAAGCATTGTAAGCCCTATTCTACTTTCATACTTAAACTTTAAAGTTAAATGTATGATATGCAAGTTTATCATGTTGTGATATGCAAGTTTATATGCAAGTTTATCATGTTGTGATATGCAAGTTTATATGCAAGTATGCCAAGTTATGTTATGCAAGTTTGGGTTGAACACTTTGTTCATACTATCATGTTATGCAAGCTTATCTTGGGTTAATGAACATAAAGCTTCAAGCTTTATGCCAAAGGTTGCATTTTGGCAACATGTAAGTTATCATATCTCTTATGATAACTTGCATGTGAGGCTAAATGCGAACTTATGGCCATGTCTACATGTCATTTAGCACCATGTATCTCCAATATGCCAAGTTTGGTTTAATGCATGCTTTTGAGGCCTAAAAATGTAATAGGCAAGTATATGAACATATGTACATTTCTTATGCCACCATGTTGAACTTGTGGCTTCAACACCTTTATGTCACGATTATGCCAAGTTCCCTCTTTCTATCCTTTATGCGCTATTGCGATATGTAAGCGATGGGATTGCGTTTGGGGTTGGGTAAAAGTAAAAGACATAAAAACATAAGCTTGGGAATTTACCTATTAAGTTAGGTCTACCCATTGGGAATTTACCTATTAAGTTAGGTCTACCCAATTGCTTGAAAACTTGTAACATGTTTTGGAAACATGATGGACATGACACTTAGAAAAGATAAGTGTGGCCAACTCGAGGATGGGTTGAGTTTGTAGCGTAAACTTACCCGGAACCGACCGGCTTAACTAGTTGCTACAAACAATAGGACTGTAATAACCCGTATTTTAATAACAAGATATAACACAAAACAAGGCAGAATTAAATAATAAAATCTGAATCAAGGGAAACGGGCTATGCCATTGCGTTCGTCTCGGAAAAATATGCTAAATAGAGTCCGAGTTTTCGAAAATCGGAGTCCGTATGAACCGATTAAGGCCCAAAAAAGTTTTCAGAAAATTTCTAAATAAAAACGGATTTTCAAATTCAAATCTAAGCTTGGAAATTGGGCCAGTTGGGCCAAGGCGGGAAAATTCCCGCCACAGTACCCAAGTCGACAGCCCTGACGACTTGGGAGTCGACTGGGTCTGACCAGGTCGACAGCCCTGTCGACTTGGCTGTCGACTTGGCTCAGACGCCCAGTCCTGCCTGGTGCACCATCTTGAGAATGTGTTGAGCTAGAGGGCCAGATTCGATTTGGAGGGCTGAGATGAGAACTAGGGTTTAATCCTATGGTCTAAATCACTAGCCTAATCTATAAATAAGACCCTAACCTACCCTAAATCCTCATTAATCTATCCTACAACTAAACTATGCCGAAATCAATCCTCTCATGGCCTCCACTCTCTTCATAAATTCCTAAATCAATTTTCAAGAGATTCCCATGCATACAAGTGTATTTAGGCTTGTATGATCCTCTTTAGCCTGCATTAAAGTCTTGTTTCTCTATTGGCATCATAAAGGAGGAGTCTTGATCAAGTTTGCTTGCATCTTGGGGTTTTAATTAGTTGCATAAGGGATTTCTTACATTTGCTATACTCATTTGAGTCTTCATAGCATTGTAAGCCTATTTCTACTCTTGTATTTTAACTATGAAGTTAATATGTTATGTTTCAAGTTTGAGTTTGGGGTTAATCATGATATGTGCTTTGATCTTGTGATTTTATGCATAAGATTACTCTATGCATGTTAGTAAAGTCATTACCTTGGTTTATGCATAGAAAGATATGATCTTTGGTTGGAAATGTTGCATAATGCAACTTTGAAACTCTCATAACCCTTGCATTAACATGCATATAATGTTATATGCATGTTACTAGCCCTTATCTCATGCTATCTATGGCCATGTTCCACCTATTTGCCAAGTTTGATGTTATGCATGCATATGAACCTTATGCAAGTTGAAACCATGTTATGCATGCATATGAACCTTATGCAAGTTGAAACCATGTTATGCATGCATATGAACACTATGCAAGTTAAAATGATGTTATGCATGCTTATGAATATTTTGCAAGTTGATAACATGATATGCAAGTTTATGATCACATCTTTGTCTCATGCCTCCATGTTTAACTTGTGGCTCCAACCCCTCTATGTCATGATTATGCCAAGTTTCCTCTTTCTATCCTTTATGTGCTATTGCGATATGTAAGCGATGGGATTGCGTTTGGGATTGGGTAAACTTAAAAGACATAAAAACATAAGCTTGGGAATTTACCTATTAAGTTAGGTCTACCCATTGGGAATTTACCTATTTAGTTAGGTCTACCCAATTGCTTGAAAACTTGTAATGTGATGGACATGACACTTAGAAAACATGAGAATGGCCAACTCGAGGTTGGGTTGAGCTTGTAGCATAAACCTACCTGGAACCGACCGGCTTAACTAGTGGCTACAAGCAACAGGACCCAATGTGAGTAGTTGGTCATGTTGCACGTAAGACCCGAGGTTAGATTAAGTTATGGTGTAAACCTACCCGGACCCGCCCGGCCTAACTAGTAACCACAACAAGGTCTAACGTGAGAGGTTGGGTGCATTAAATTAATTAATGCCACATGGTAGGGTTAAGTCATGGACCGCTTGGATACTTAACCAATTAGACACGATGGGTTGGTATGGTTAAGTCATGAACCTTGGGTACACTTAACCAACTTGGTACTTAGATGAGTTGGGTTAACCATGTTTAACCCATTAAGGAAACCCTAGGTACGTGGTCCTTTGCACCAGTAACCCTCTTGGATGTATCATGATACCCTAGGGACTAGGCTAGGGTGGGGCACGATTACTGGGATGACATGTAAGCGACCAAAAACGACGGCTGTGTAGGTGCGCCGGTGTAGGTTCAGGCGGGCCATGGTCGTGCACATGGTCCGGAGTTGAAAAAGCAGGCACGGGCACCAGTAGGTTTAAACTGTGCGTGCTTGGTTTGTGTCAGGGGTTGACACTCTAGGATTTGATACACCCTAGGGTGGACCTAGCACAGTTTAGCTACACTTCGTAGTTGGGCCGTATGACACCGACACTTGACGAGTTGGGCTGTAGGGAGCCGATCGACTAGACCGTGCTAGATGGACCTTGATTTAGGTCATTCATGATGGTGGGCCAAACTTGGGCCTGGGGATCACCTCTTGTTTACACTTGACATGACTTGTGATACTAGTACACTTGGTGCAAACCTCAATCTTGTTTATGCGGTTCCACATTTGATCTATCTTGTTGACTTCTTACCATGCCAGTTATCATCCTATGACTCGTCCTTGTTTATATATACTGTTAACTTTATTAGTTGTTGTACAATTGTAGATAGGACTTACCAGTCTTTTGACTGACCCATTTTCTTTCGCCTCTTTTCTTTCGTTTCCCCCCCCCCCCAGGTTTACAGGGCGGGAATACTAGCACTTAGCTTGGATCTTAGCTGCTTTTCTTGGATAGCTCATGTATGCTTCGGACTTGAGCTTGCTATGGTTTTCTACTTGGGGATAGCTACTTCATGTTTTCCTTTTCAGTTACAAGTTTTATGTTTCTAGACTTTGAATATGGAAAATAATTAAGTACTGTGTTGTAACTTAACCTATGGTTTTGATATGCTAGCTTTTATCAGCTGCTATACTTACTCTGTTTTTTACTTATATATTCTGTCTTGTGATATCTGCATGCATGATTACCTTATTTAAACGCCCCTCCAACGTCAGTGTCCTTGCAAGAGTGGCAGTGGCGGAGGTGGGGTGTTACATTTGGTATCAGAGCCTAAGGTTTACGAGATTGGAGCAAAAAGGGTTTTAAAGTTACTTTTAAAAGCTATATTCAAACCAATTAAGTATTTTCCAAAGAAAAGTCTAGTTTATTTTGAAAGGCTATCCCCCAAGAGCCATAAGCACTATCCTTCGTTTCCTCGTTCTAAATCTATCTTTTCCTTTTTCAGCATGGCCGATCTCAATCTTCCTGAGGGAGTCACCATTCCCGGATTGTTCCGGAGGTACTTGGAAGCTAGGGCCAATAATGCAGGTCCAGCAACCACTCCCACTATCACTGAGGTTCCACCCCCTCCTCCTCCTCCTCCTCAGCAACCACAAGCCGATTTCACCAAGGTTTGCAAGGACTTCAAGGCCATGGGTGGCAAAAAATTTATTGGGACAGAGACTTTCGTGGAAGCAAGAAATTGGTTGAAGGAGACCGAAGATCTTTTTGCCATCTTTGATATAGAGGACCATAGAAAGGTTCTGTTGGCGGTTTGGCTACTAAAGGAGGAAGCTTCTTATTGGTGGGAGGTCACCAATGCTACAAGGCCCGTAGAAACCTGGGCCGACTTTAGGGCAAGGTTTGGGCTTAAGTTTCTATCATCTGCAGAGGCAAATTTGCAACTAGAGAAGTTCATAGCTTTGAAGCAAGGAGACATGACAGTGAGAGAGTATGTGAATAAGTTCAACCAGCTTGCCCGATTCGGTTTGGACATGGTCAATACTCCCGAGAAGAAGGCCCTACGTTTTGCACGAGGGTTAAATGAGCCATTACAAGGTCTAGCTATGTCACACATACCCATGGGGGCCACTTTCGAGAGCCTGGTAGACATGGCATTGCTGCAGGGAGAGGATAAGAATGGGAAGAAGGAAGTCAAGCCCTATGAAACTCAGCCTAGGAAGACAGACACCAAGTGGGGAGGGAATCAGAGTAATCAGAACAACAAGAACAACAAGAACAACAAGGGCAACAAGAACAAGGCAAAGGACACAAGAAAGTGCCACTTCTGTGGGATTGTTGGGCATGTAGCCAAGGACTGTAGGAAGAAGAAAATGAAATTGGGTGGATGCTTTCATTGTGGAGAGACGGGACATTTTAGCAAGGATTGCCCTAAGAAGCAGGGGCATGGACAAACTCAGCGCGCAGGTTCATCTGGAGGGCAAGTGCATGCTCTCAACACCGCTCCAGTTCAGGACCGAGGTACTATTTCTGTGGAAAGTCTTGTTTATATTTCTGGTTTTCCTGTTCGCACTTTGTTTGATTCTGGCGCATCACATACCTTTATTTGCTCTGATGTTGTTGGAAGTTTGCACCTAAGTACTAGTCTTGTTGAGGATCCCATTAGTGTTTCAAATCCGATTGGGGGTTCAGCCCATTTGTCTATGATCTGTATGGATTTGAGGATTTATATCTTGACCGTAGAATTCTCGTGTGATGCTTATGTTCTCGGGTTCACGGGATACGGGTTGATCTTGGGCATGGATTTGTTGTCCCGCTATGGAGCCATTCTCGATTGTGAGCATAGGGTGGTGAGACTCATGACTCGCCTTGGCAATACCCTAGAGATTTCTTGCAACCCGCTAGATCCCGTCATGCTATGTTATCTTGATTCTCTTGACTAGTCTATCGATGATCCGCAATCTGTAAGGGTGGTTCGAGAATACCCTGATGTTTTTGAAGAAGTTAAGGGGTTACCCCGTAAGCGAGAGATAGATTTCCGCATTTATCTGGTTGATAATGCTAAGCCAGTCTCCTTACCAGTTAGGCACATGGCCCCGCGGGAAAGGAGAGAGCTCAGTAAGCAAATCAAGGAGCTTCTTGAGAAGAATTTTATTAGGCGAAGCATTTCCGAATGGGGTGCTCATGTGGTGTTCGCTACTAAGGCGGATGGCTCACTTCGTCTATGTGTTGATTATCGAGAGCTGAACAAGCTGACCAAGAAGAATAGGCATCCATTACCGAGGATAGATGACCTCTTCGACTAGCTTGTTGGTGCTTCTGTTTTCTCTCAGCTTGATTTAGCCACTGGATTTCATCAGCTTAGAGTAGCCGAAGATAGGATTGATAAGACTGCATTTAGGACTCCAGACGGATTCTTTGAATGGCTTGTCATGCCATTCGGCTTGACTAATGCACCCGCGTACTTCGTAGATTTGATGAATAGGGTGTTCAGGGAGTTCCTTAACAAGTTTGTTGTTGTCTTCGTGGATGATATTCTGATCTTTTCAAAAGACGAGGAAGAACATGCTAGACACCTCAAGGAGGTGATGGATACGCTTAGAGCCCATCAGTTGAAAGCCAAGTTCTCCAAATGCCACTTTTGGAGAAAATAAGTCCGATTTCTTGGGCATATAGTTTCTAAGCAGGGTATAGCTGTGGATCCTGCGAAAGTGGTTGCAGTTCAAGACTGGAAGACTCCTAAGAATGCAACCGAAGTGCGAAGCTTTCTCGGTCTGGCAGGCTACTATAGGAAGTTCATTAGAGACTTCGCTAAGATTTCGGCCCCTCTCACTAGATTGACGAAGAAGAACTTAGTCTTTGCATGGGACTTAGAGTGTGAGCTTGCTTTTCAAAGGCTCAAGAGGGCCCTTACCACAGCCCCAGTTTTGGCATTACCCGATGGCGGTAAGATGTTTACCGTGTATACCGATGCATGTGGCACAGGGTTAGGCGCTGTTCTAATGCAGGTAGGAAGGTGATATGTTATGGAGGTAGGCAACTTAAAGTTCATGAGAAGAACTATCCCACTCATGACTTGGAGTTAGCGGCGATTGTCTTTGCACTCAAGTCCTGGCGCCACTATCTTTTAGGCGAAAGGTTTGAGTTGTACACTGATCACAAATCACTCAAGTATCTCTTCTCGCAGAAAGATCTGAATCTTAGGAAGCAAAGGTGGATGGAATTCTTGGCATCTTATGACTTCGAGATAGCTTATACCCCTGGCAAGGGTAATGTTGTGGCTGATGCACTAAGCAGAAAAAGGTTGGCTTTGAGTCCCTTGTTTGTTGAGATGAAGAGCCTAGAGTTCCTGGCAACCTTTGATTTCACGACAGCAGTGGAGTCGATGACAGGATCGTTAGCATCTCTCGAGCTTAGACCCACACTTCTTGATCAAGTAGGGACTTCGCAGAAGGAAGACCCACAGATAGTGGAGATCATGGATCGGTTGATTCGTGGTGAGACGTCTAGTCACCTTGCTAGATATACTATTGATGACAAGGGTTGGCTAAGGCGTGATGGAAGACTCTGCGTTCCACAAGTGGGAGACTTGGTGCATAAAGTTCTCGAAGAAGCACATCACTCAAAGATGACTATACATCCTGGCGGAGATAAGATGTATAGGGATATGAAGCGCATTTTCTTTTGGCCTGGAATGAAGAAGGATGTGGCAGACTATGTTTCAAAGTGCATGGTGTGCCAACAAGTGAAAGCCGAGTCGAAGAAACCAAGTGGGCTATTACATCCATTGGAGGTCCCGCAATGGAAGTGGGAGAGCATCTCTATGGACTTTGTGGATGGATTGCCTAGATCAAGAAAAGGGAATTCGAGCATATGGGTCATCGTTGATCGACTTACGAAGAGTGCTCACTTTATCCCAGTAAAGAGCAAAAGGACTGCATCATGGCTGGCATCTGTTTACCTTCGAGAAATAGTGAGATTGCATGGGGTTCCTTCTAGCATAGTCAGTGATCGTGACCCAATCTTCACTAGCCAATTCTGGAATAGTTTGCAGGAAGCAATGGGTACGCAATTGAATCTGAGTACAGCCTATCACCCCCAGACGGATGGCCAAACCGAAAGGGTGAATAGAGTGCTAGAAGACCTTCTGAGGCTTTGTGTTCTTGATTTTGGTGGTACTTGGGAAGACCACCTTCCTCTTGTGGAGTTTGCTTACAACAATAGCTATCAACCTAGCATAGGGATGGCACCATTTGAAGCTTTATATGGGAGGCCGTGTAGGTCACCATCTTGTTGGTGGGAGACAACAGATAAGCTTGTACTTGGGCCCGATATGATACGAGACACATCTGAGAAAGTTGAATTGGTGAGAAGACGGATGAAAGAGGCCCAAGATAGACAGAAATCCTATGCTGATAAAAGAAGGACAGAATTGGAGTTCGAAGTTGGAGACATGGTTTTCGTGAAGGTTTCTCCTTTGCGTAATGTGGTTCGCTTCGGAGCAATTGGGAAGCTGGCACCCAGATTCGTAGGACCCTTCCCTATCATAGAGAGAATTGGGAAGATGGCTTATAAAGTGCAATTGCCCGAGAAGCTGTCCGGAGTGCATAATGTCTTTCATGTCTCGCATCTTCGAAAGTGCCTACATGAGTCCGCTGAGGTGGTTGAACCTAGCATTCTTGAAGACGTGGAAGTAGAGAAAGAGGCAACCTTGAGGAGAACTCCGATTCGTATCTTGGGAACGGAGATCAGAAAGCTAAGGAATCGAGAGGTCAAATTGGTGAAAATTCAGTGGAGTGAAGCCGAAGAGGATGCAACTTGGGAGACAGAGGAGAAGATGCTTGGGATTTATCCATTCCTTTTTGAGGGTACATTCTCGATCTCTTTTCCTCTTTAGCATATCTTTCTTTTGCTATCCATGTTTATCCTGTTTATCTTGTAACTTCGTCATGAGAGCCTTAGGTAGGAACCCCTTGGATGAAACATGTATTTGAAACATGTTATGCTTGATGGTTGCAAGTGGTTGCAAGTGTTTGCAAATGGATACTCGTGGATGCATGATACACATTAGGCATTAAGATCGGCTCACACACCTTCATATTGCATATGCATGAGTGCTTATACTTGTTCATGGCTGAAACTTGTTGTGCTATCTCATGGATGTTGCATATGGATGAATGTTATGTGCACTCATGTAGAAATTATAAAATTAGGCTAGGAATTTGCATACATATGGACGCATTTCACTAGCATACTTCGCATTAAGGAGGTGTACTGAATCAGTAACCGCCTGATTTTCGCATTAGATAAGTACATATACACACACCTTTGCATATGATCATACAGTATTTAGAAATTGTTAAGGACAATGGTTACTCGTGGATGATGTGGTGAGTAGATGGATGATGGATGGTAGGACACGTTCTTCCTAACTTAGAGATTTTGGGGACGAAATCCTTTAAGGAGGGGAGAATGTAATAACCCGTATTTTAATAACAAGATATAACACAAAACAAGGCAGAATTAAATAATAAAATCTGAATCAAGGGAAACGGGCTATGCCATTGCGTTCGTCTCGGAAAAATATGCGAAATAGAGTCCGAGTTTTCGAAAATCGGAGTCCGTATGACCCGATTAAGGCCAAACAAAGTTTTCAGAAAATTTCTAAATAAAAACAGATTTTCAAATTCAAATCTAAGCTTGGAAATTGGGCCAGTTGGGCCAAGGCGGGAAAATTCCCGCCACAGTACCCAAGTCGACAGCCCTGTCGACTTGGGAGTCGACTGGGTCTGACCAGGTCGACAGCCCTGTCGACTTGGCTGTCGACTTGGCTCAGACGCCCCGTCCTGCCTGGTGCACCATCTTGAGAATGTGTTGAGCTAGAGGGCCAGATTCGATTTGGAGGGCTGAGATGAGAACTAGGGTTTAATCCTATGGTCTAAATCACTAGCCTAATCTATAAATAAGACCCTAACCTACCCTAAATCCTCATTAATCTATCCTACAACTAAACTATGCCGAAATCAATTCTCTCATGGCCTCCACTCTCTTCATAAATTCCTAAATCAATTTTCAAGAGATTCCCATGCATACAAGTGTATTTAGGCTTGTATGATCCTCTTTAGCTTGCATTAAAGTCTTGTTTCTCTATTGGCATCATAAAGGAGGAGTCTTGATCAAGTTTGCTTGCATTTTGGGGTTTTAATTAGTTGCATAAGGGATTTCTTACATTTGTTATACTCATTTGAGTCTTCATAGCATTGTAAGCCTATTTCTACTCTTGTATTTTAACTATGAAGTTAATATGTTATGTTTCAAGTTTGAGTTTGGGGTTAATCATGATATGTGCTTTGATCTTGTGATTTTATGCATAAGATTACTCTATGCATGTTAGTGAAGTCATTACCTTGGCTTTATGCATAGAAAGATATGATCTTTGGTTGGAAATGTTGCATAATGCAACTTTGAAACTCTCATAACCCTTGCATTAACATGCATATAATGTTATATGCATGTTACTAGCCCTTATCTCATGCTATATATGGCCATGTTCCACATATTTGCCAAGTTTGATGTTATGCATGCATATGAACCTTATGCAAGTTGAAACCATGTTATGCATGCATATGAACCTTATGCAAGTTGAAACCATGTTATGCATGCATATGAACACTATGCAAGTTAAAATGATGTTATGCATGCTTATGTATATTTTGCAAGTTGATAACATGATATGCAAGTTTATGATCACATCTTTGTCTCATGCCACCATGTTTAACTTGTGGCTCCAACCCCTCTATGTCATGATTATGCCAAGTTCCCTCTTTCTATCCTTTATGCTCTATTGCGATATGTAAGCGATGGGATTGCGTTTGGGATTGGGTAAACTTAAAAGACATAAAAACATAAGCTTGGGAATTTACCTATTAAGTTAGGTCTACCCATTGGGAATTTACCTATTTAGTTAGGTCTACCCAATTGCTTGAAAACTTGTAATGTGATGGACATGACACTTAGAAAACATGAGAATGGCCAACTCGAGGTTGGGTTGAGCTTGTAGCATAAACCTACCCAGAACCGACCGGCTTAACTAGTGGCTACAAGCAACAGGACCTGATTGACACTGAAAAGTGTTTATTTTATTACTCTTATGCTTTATCTTTTGTAAATAAATAAATGATACTTTGGGTATTTTTTATGTGTTTTTACAGATTTCAAGCGTTGCCTCCTTCAATTCAAATCAAAGGCCAACTACAAGAAAGAGCTACTTCCTCACATCAAATTCATTTCAATTGCAAAAGAAGTAGTAGCTCACTGGTAAAGGCATAGGAATTGGTGCTGAGAGACCTGAGTTCGAACCCCGTCAAACTCACTTTTTGCCAAAGAAACGGAACGCGTTCACACTGGCCCTTTGCTTTGAGAAATATCTGGATTAGTGTTATGCTATATATATACATACACATATTCATGTGTATGTATTTATGATGTGCACCAATTAACATCTCAGCAATAGCCATATTCTCATCATGGAAGTAAATTCAAATCATTCAATTAGAAGAATTTCTGATTGAATTGCTGCCAAGAAGAAAAACCAATTTTGAAGATTTTATCTTATATTGCCTTTGGAGTCTGATAAGCGTCCTTGTTTGGAAGAATTAATTAGATGCAATCTTCTATCAATCAAGCCACATGGGAAAATTGAAAGATATGGAAAATATTTACCATGATATGCCCAGATTTTCTCCAATCAAGTTAGTCAAGGAAGGCAAGAAATATTCATGAATGAGGATGGCCATTTATTCATAGACCTAGTTAGGGTTTTCCCATTCTCATCTATAAATATGTGTTATAACCATTGTAAAAAGGATCTCATAATTCTGTACTGCCATTAGTTTAATAAAATTTTCTTGTTCTAGTTATTTACTTTTCTTTTAAAACAATTTGTGTATCTACACGATTAGATTCGGTTGAACACATATTGTTATTGTCTTTGTTACTGCATACTAGTGTTGACTGTTTGATTAGTTTCAACAGCAACTCTATTTTTAATTCTCTGTTACTGTTCCAGTTATTATTTACTTTTGTTGTTTTTGCTAGTACTTGTTATTTTCTTTCCTGTTGTTGAATTTGATATACGTCTGATTAGATTCAGATTTGTAGCAGTTTCAATAACATTATTTCAACAACATTAAAAACAACCCTCGAAGTTCTGTCTAACACGCCCACGAAACATATAAATAATAAAATTTAACTTTCCTCCCTGTGTTCGACCTGTATGCTACACACCTGTATGCTTGCAGAATTTATTACAAATGTCGCGCTTTTCTAATTCATAGACTAGCGTCGATCAAGTTTTTGGCGCCGTTGCCGGGGAGGTAACGATTCAATTTTATTATTTATTTAATTTCTGATTCGTGTTAGTTTTTGTTTTCTTTGTTTTCACGTATTCATTAAAAAAAAATTTCCCAGTTTCATTTGATCTCTTTCTTTTTATTTCTCAACCTTAATCTTCTTTCTACAACTTTCCAAAAAAAAAAAAAAAAAAAAAAAAAAATCCTTTTGCTTTCTTCTTGCTTCTCTGACTTTTGTATTTGTTGCCCCAACGACAGCCATCCTCCCATCTTGCCAAACGCCCGTGCCACCACCATCTTTCAGTCACGGTTTTTTTTCACCCCCTACCACAATTCAACATCTCCTCAACCCAATTCATCCTCCATCCAACACAGTACATCTCCAAATACAACCATCAACCACATCATCCTCGCAGACCATACGATCTGCCCCTTCCTCAGACACATACCACTCCCCATCTGCCACAAAATAAAAGCACCAACATTCATCTTCATCAACAAACCACTATCTTACAGTCCCTGCTGTCACCCCCAAATTCCGTTCAAACCATCCACTTTGTCACTGATTCAAACAGTCCACCGTCACCAATCATACCCACCAGCAAGTCATACCAACAACCCTCGCTCATCCTTTTCACCCCTCAAACCCAGGCCCCAACCACATAACTTCAGCGTCATCCATACTTCCCAATCCTCTCTCACCTTTTCACCACGATTCTACAATCCACCATCACATCAATTTCTTCCACAAACCCTTCATCATTGCAAACCAGTTAACAACGTAGACCCCAATTTTCCAAACTACACCTGAACACAGATCCACGTCCATCTTCGTCAACCACCCTTTAACCAAAAACCGCTCACAATCCTCCGATAGCAACAAGCCAACCTCCGACAGACGCAAACCTCTTCTTGAACATTACCACAACCAACAGCCCCTTCACCATACTACCATCGCAAATACCCGAACCCCAAAAATCCAAATCGGATTCATGTCCTAAACCCAAATCGAACCCGTTCGAAACCGCTTACCCAAATAGCAAAAATTCGCACACCATGACTTCAATTTGATTTCGATAAGAAAAGAAAAAAAAAGGAAGGCGGCTTCGTTGTTTGTTGTTAAGGTATTGAGCGACGTGATTTCTGGAAACCATTTGTTCCCATTTTTTTCGATTTTGTGAGAAACTTTGGGTCTGGTTTTTTTTTTGTTTGATTATTGAGTCCCTTGTCTAGGTTTTGGGCACGCACGCAGGGCATGTGATTGGACTGCCTGGTTTAAATTGCGAGTAAAATTCTTTAATTCCTTGTCGTGGCCTAGGTAGAATGCATGTTTGAAGGCATAATTTGGGGATTTCTCATTTTAGTTTATAAGACGTGGATTTGTTTCTTAATTGATAATTTTTTTTCGCCTGTTTTTGGTGTGGTCTACTCGTTTGTTTGAGTTGTTTTGGCTGAGTTCTGATTTGTTGACCTGGTTAATTTATTCCTTTTTCCAATATTAGCTTTTTTTTAAAAAAAAAAGGAAGGAAAAGCAATTCAAAGGATCAAAGAAAGAAAGGCGTTCAAGCAACAAATAGGAATTCAAAGATCAAATGAATTGCAAACACTAGGATTGGAACCGCTAACACTGCTCAATTGGTCTGAACTAACTGCCATACCCCACGGTAATATTTTTCTAAACTCTACAGGTGCTGAAGCTGCTTTGAAAATATAGACAATTGTTGTAAAAAATTTCTGCAGGGGCAGCGGCTTGAATGTAAATTTTAATTCTGCAATTTATATTTTTGTGTCTGTTCTGTGACTGATATTTATGAATTTGTGGTGAGGAACGGTTTTCCATAACTAATCACTCTCATCGATTTTCAATTTTAACATGTGATTTTGATTTTCAAAATAATATAACTGAAAAGTGGTGCTTTGTGAAGTTAACTGTCTCGTACAATTGGATCGCGGATATATATTAGTTCAATTTATTGAACTTCTAGCAAAAGAGGTTGCATACTACCCGTAAAACATTGGTCGTATCCCTTAGTATTTATACCATACGTGAACGGCCATAAGACCCTCTTCCCCCTTCCAATTGAGGCAGTTAACTAATAGAGCGCAACTTAGTATTTTATACTATTTTGAACTAAGAATAAATTCTGTCTTGCCTTGATTTCATTCAAATGTCTGATTCAAGAAAATCTTTGAGAGAATTGTGGGATCATAACCGGAGTAGACGTCCTCTTGAAGAGTATGAATATGAAATACAACTCATGAAGCAAGATTTTCCAAATTTTGGTGAAGCCAATGTCAACAATTTTCAAAATTTTCCAACTGACCAACATTTTCAAAATCATAGATATAATCGAAATGATGATTTCAATTCAAATTTCAATAATTTCGATTATGGGCCACACCCTCATCAAAACGATTTTGAATCCCAATATAGCTTTGATCCACATCAGTATGGAGTTGGAAACCAATTCGACAATAATTTTGGATATGAAAATGATTTTCAAATCGATCAAAATCTTCAAAATAACAACCCATATCCACATCTTGAATATAACCAAGATTGCAATTTTCCCTCGAATTTTAACAGTTTTGGTTACAAACATAATTTTTATGATCAAAATGATTTCCAATATCAAAATGAAAATTCAAACAACCACCACATTGGAAATAATTTTGAGTGTGAAATTGATATGGATTATAATTTTGAGAATCAAGAAATCCAAAACGAGAGTTCTCTAATCGACGATTCTGAAGAATACCATCTTAACGTTTTTAGAGAGAGGGTAGAAAGGATCGATAGACAGCTTAATGAAAGAGATAGGAAGATAGATGAACTTCTTTGTTTAATGACAACTTTGAAAGAACAGCGAGAGCAACAAAATCAAATTCAAACAGGCGATGAATCAGAAGATAATCCATTCTTTACTGATAGTGAAAATTTTCAAACAACAACTTTTGAAAGTGAGAAAAACGATCTAATTGAAGTTGTTCAAAATTCAACAAATGACTTGGACTTCGATTCTTTTCAAGAAAAAGATCTAAGCTTAGATTTTGATCTTCCCCTTTCAGGCTGCGAGAAAGTTGAAATTTTTGAAATTGAACAAAACAAAAATGTTGAATTTTTCAATTCAAATTTGGAAAAGGATTTTATTGAACACGAATTTTTTGGACTGTATGAGGATGAAAGCGATAATTTGGTCAATCCGATCAACATCATTAGGCCTGAAAAAACATTTGAAATTAATTTCAGCACCTCCGATAACCCTTCGGTCCCAACCTCAAATCAAAATCTTGACACTCTTCTGTTGGCACCCAAGGCCAATTATTCTGAAAATTCCAAACCTCCATCTTCTTGTAATGTCGGCAACCCCGACAACATCTCTCTTTCTAATGTCGGCAACCCCGACGAAATCTCTTATTCTAATGTTGGAAATCCCAACCATTCATCTTCTATACCTTTACCTCGTTCACCTCCCTTGTCGACACCCTCTTCTTCGAATGACCAAGAACCCGGAATAGGACAGATCGACAAGGTAGAAACCATTGTTGATGACACGCCACATTTACCATTTCAGGAAGTTTCTCATACTTCAATTGACGTGTCCCCATTAGCTTTCGAAGAACTTTTCGAAGATGAACTAAAACTTTTAAATGACGAGGATGAAGTAGAATCAAGCCACCAATCCAAGTTTGAAAATTTTGATTTTGAGTATTCAAATGAACTTGAAATTGTCAGTGTCGATGATACGTTGTCCAGAAATGAAATTGAGAAATGTGATCACATAGTCTTGAACAACATTCAGAATTTAAATTTCACGATTGCAACTGAGTTTATATACGATCACAAATTTTTGAACAATTACACTGACAAATTTGTTGAGCACATGAATTATTTTTGGAATGTTAGCTTGATTGAAAAACTTCATGTTAGGACGACCCTGAACATTCATTTACTGGACTATAAATCGAGGTATAAAGATGAGATGGTTTTCAAAAATCTTTGCTTATTAGAAAACATGCCTAGACATAGTGGGAATGGGACTCATAGGGCTAGAACCAAGTGTGGGGGAAAGAGATGGTGGCATTCTTTGCATCGCGTTCACCGTAAACACATATATCATTGTAAATACGATCCATTCTTACATATAGTTAGATTGCATTTCATTTTACAGATCATTTTGCATCTCATTCACCTTCGGGTGCGATCTTTCAAATTTAGGAAACGTTCACAGTGTGGACACTGTTTTGTTCAAGTGTGGGGAGGAGTCTGCATTTCATCCATTTTCATTTTTCTTTGTTTTTATTTCTTTTTATTTTTCTTTCTTTTCATTTTCATCATTTAAATAGGACCATCATGCATTTTATATCGCAGTAACATACCAATTTTTACGACTCATTTTCAATTGATACAACAAAATAAGTTTACAATTTTTAGCCAGTTGATAGTATTTTTCTCTCTCAACTTAGATCGAATAGGAAATATAATGAAAAGTTTAATTTTGAGGGATAATAGTGTAACCGGTACATAGGGAGATTCTTAGGTGATGGCCATGAAATCTATTCTATATTGTAGACTTTGTTTAAATAAGTGGAGTACTTAAAATACTTATATTGGCTTTTCAAATCTTTAAAACTAAGTTGTGTTAAGTTGAATTCGCGTAACTCTCTTTCGTGCTTATATTTTCGATAATAATAATAATAGTATTCCAAGGGTATCCAACATTGCTTGTATATCGAGCGTTGGTGTGCAAACCCGCCAAGCTCTATCCGACACGTTGTTGACAAAGTCAAAGTTGGAATATCTTGGTCTCATTTTATGGGATTGGACACCTAAGGATTACTGACACGTTGTTGACAAAGTCAAAGTCGGCCTGCACAATCCGCCAAGCTCTTTACCTACTCTCCGTTAGTCCGCGAGGCAGTGCATGGGTGGTAAACCTTGGTCTTTTTAGGTGTATGTACTTAATCATAAATCTTAAAATTTTATAGAATAAAGAATAAGCGATGATGCCCAAACACTTCTTGACCTTATTGATTTGGCAAGCCATACATGAGAAAATTAGAATACCACTTTGCAAACTGTGCCAAGCAAACTAAGAATTTATTTCATGGCTGCACTATGTTATCGACCGAACTAACTGGCCAAACTGGAATTTAACATTTGAAAACTTGATTTATATTGAAAATTTGTGACAAGTTGAGGTATCTAAAATAAAATCAACTGACTAGACATTGTTAATTTAATTTGTTGTACCACTTCAGAAACAAGTCTTGTTTTCATTTTTGCTTTTGTTTGCATATGTCCGTTGCATTCATGTAGTTTCATTAGAATCATAGCATACTACATTTGGATTTTGTGGGTAGTATCCGCTGAAAACCCTCACGAGACACCACTCGTCCTACTAGGGACACCTAGAGGTTTAACGGCTTGTTGCATGCGCTCAATGCAATCGTGTTTCCTACGAAAGTGTGACCTATCTAGTTTAGTTTTTCATTTTTTGTGTTACTCGAGGACGAGTAAAAGATAAGTGTGGGGGTATTTGATTGACACTGAAAAGTGTTTATTTTATTACTCTTATGCTTTATCTTTTGTAAATAAATAAATGATACTTTGGGTATTTTTTATGTGTTTTTACAGATTTCAAGCGTTGCCTCCTTCAATTCAAATCAAAGGCCAACTACAAGAAAGAGCTACTTCCTCACATCAAATTCATTTCAATTGCAAAAGATGTAGTAACTCACTGGTAAAAGCATAGGAATTGGTGCTGAGAGACCTGAGTTCGAACCCCGTCAAACTCACTTTTTGCCAAAGAAACGGAACGCGTTCACACTGGCCCTTTGCTTTGAGAAATATCTGGATTAGTGTTATGCTTTATATATACATACACATATTTATGTGTATGTATTTATGATGTGCACCAATTAACATCTCAGCAATAGCCATATTCTCATCATGGAAGTAAATTCAAATCATTCAATTAGAAGAATTTCTGATTGAATTGCTGCCAAGAAGAAAAACCAATTTTGAAGATTTTATCTTATATTGCCTTTGGAGTCTGATAAGCGTCCTTGTTTGGAAGAATTAATTAGATGCAATCTTCTATCAATCAAGCCACATGGGAAAATTGAAAGATATGGAAAATATTTACCATGATATGCCCAGATTTTCTCCAATCAAGTTAGTCAAGGAAGGCATGAAATATTCATGAATGAGGAGGGCCATTTATTCATAGACCTAGTTAGGGTTTTCCCATTCTCATCTATAAATATGTGTTATAACCATTGTAAAAAGGATCTCATAATTCTGTACTGCCATTAGTTTAATAAAATTTTCTTGTTCTAGTTATTTACTTTTCTTTTAAAACAATTTGTGTATCTACACGATTAGATTCGGTAGAACACATATTGTTATTGTCTTTGTTACTGCATACTAGTGTTGACTGTTTGATTAGTTTCAACAGCAACTCTATTTTTAATTCTCTGTTATTGTTCCAGTTATTATTTACTTTTGTTGTTTTTGCTAGTACTTGTTATTTTCTTTCCTGTTGTTGAATTTGATATACGTCTGATTAGATTCAGATTTGTAGCAGTTTCAATAACATTATTTCAACAACATTAAAAACAACCCCCAAAGTTCTGTCTAACACGCCCACGAAACATATAAATAATAAAATTTAACTTTCCTCCCTGTGTTCGACCTGTATGCTACACACCTGTATGCTTGCAGAATTTATTACAAATGTCGCGCTTTTCTAATTCATAGACTAGCTGGTCATGTTGCACGTAAGACCCGAGGTTAGACTAAGTTGTGGTGTAAACCTACCCGGACCCGCCCGACCTAACTAGTAACCACAACAAGGTCTAATGTGAGAGGTTGGGTGCATTAAATTAATTAATGCTACATGGTAGGGTTAAGTCATGGACCGCTTGGATACTTAACCAATTAGACACGATGGGTTGGTAGGGTTAAGTCATGAACCTTGGGTACACTTAACCAACTTGGTACTTAGATGAGTTGGGTTAACCATGTTTAACCCATTAAGGAAACCCTAGTTACGTGGTCCTTTGCACCAGTAACCCTCTTGGATGTATCATGATACCCTAGGGACTAGGCTAGGGTGGGGCACGATTACTGGGATGACATGTAAGCGACCAAAAACGACGGCTGTGTAGGTGCGCCGATGTAGGTTCAGGCGGGCCATGGTCGTGCACATGGTCCGGAGTTGAAAAAGCAGGCACGTGCACCAGTAGGTTTAAACTGTGCGTGCTTGGTTTGTGTCAGGGGTTGACACTCTAGGATTTGATACACCCTAGGGTGGACCTAGCACAGTTTAGCTACACTTCGTAGTTGGGCCGTATGACACCGACACTTGACGAGTTAGGCTGTAGGGAGCCGATCGACTAGACCGTGCTAGTTGGACCTTGATTTAGGTCATTCATGATGGTGTGCCAAACTTGGGCCTGGGGATCACCTCTTGTTTACACTTGACACGACTTGTGATACTAGTACACTTGGTGCAAACCTCAATCTTGTTTATGCGGTTCCACATTTGATCTATCTTGTTGACTTCTTACCATGCCAGTTATCATCCTATGACTCATCCTTGTTTATATACTGTTAACTTTATTAGTTGTTGTACAATTGTAGATAGGACTTACCAGTCTTTTGACTGACCCATTTTCTTTCGCCTTTTTTCTTTCGTTTCCCCCCCAGGTTTACAGGGCGGGAATACTAGCACTTAGCTTGGATCTTAGCTGCTTTTCTTGGATAGCTCATGTATGCTTCGGACTTGAGCTTGCTATGGTTTTCTACTTGGGGATAGCTACTTCATGTTTTCCTTTTCAGTTACAAGTTTTATGTTTCTAGAATTTGTTTATGGAAAATAATTAAGTACTGTGTTGTAACTTAACCTATGGTTTTGATATGCTAGCTTTTATCCGCTGCTATACTTACTCTGTTTTTACTTATATATTCTGTCTTGTGATATCTGCATGCATGATTACCTTATTTAAACGCCCCTCCAACGTCAGTGTCCTTGCAAGAGTGGCAGTGGCGGAGGTGGGGTGTTACAAGGACCCAATGTGAGAAGTTGGTCATATTGTACCTTGAACCCGAGGTTAGACCAAGTTGTGGTGTAAAGCTACCCGGACCCGCCCGACTTAACTAGTAACCACAACAAGGTCTAATGTGAGAGGTTAAGGTGCATTAAATTGATTAATGCCTCTTGATTAGGGTTAAGTCATGGTCCACTTAGTACCTAACCAATTTGGGCTCGGTAGATTAATCGGGGTTAAGTCGTGAACTCATCGTTACACTTAACCAAGTTAGTCCATGATTAGCAAGAGGGTTAAACCGTACTTAACCCACTAGAAAATCCTAGCAATGGGGGCCCACTCCAGCAGTAATCCCAAGTTAGTATCATCATGACCCTAGGGACTAGGCTAGGGTGGGGGCACGATTACTAAACTGGAGGTAAGCGACCAAAGGCGACGGCAAAGTGGTACGCCGGTGTAGTTCCGGGCGGACTTATGGTCGTGCACATAGTCCAAAGCCGGGGAAAGCATGCACGGGTACCAGTAGATCGAGACTGTGCACGCATGTTTATGGTGTCCAGGGGTTGCCACCCTAGGGCTTGATACACCCGACGGGAGACCCGGCACAGTCTGACTACAATCATGTTTGGGCCGTATTGACACCAACACGTGACGAGTTAGGCTTAGGGAGCCGATCGACTAGACCGTTTGGTTGGACCTTGTATTAGGGTCATTTCATGTTATTGGGCCAAAGCTTGGGCCAAGGGATCAATACTTGCTTATTCCCGTCATGTTAGTTTGCTAGTACACCTGTGGTGCAAAACCTTAAACCTGATTATGCGATGACACCTTTATCTACCTTGTTAGTTAATCACCATGCTAGTATGTTGTTATCCTTATGATCATACCTGCTTCTCATTCCAGTTAACTTTATCAGTTTACATTGATTGGAGTAGGGCTTACTCAGTCTTTTTGACTGACCTGTTTTCTTTCGCCTCTTTTCTTCCGTTTCCCCCCCAGGTTCTCAGGGAGGGAATATTGGAGCTTAGCTGGATTTCTGATCGCTTGCTTGTGGGATTTTAGCTCATGTACGGTCTTGACATGAAGCTAGCTATGGTTATCACTTATTTTGGGGATAATACTTATGTATTTCAGTTTTTCAGTAATGCTGTTTTTATCTAGACTTATGTATTTGGAAACTTGACATTATGTTGTACCAGACTTGTTTTGAAATGGTTTGAAAATCTTCCGCTGTTTTATCTATGTTATTTACTCTGTTTACATATATACATATGTTCTTTTTCTGCCTTGATATATCATTATGCATGTTTACCAGATTCAAACGCCCCTCCAAAGTCAGAGTGCTTGCAATAGACACCCTGGCGGAGGCGGGGTGTTACAGTCCTAACGGTTTCAGTTTCAAGAAAATCCGACGGTCGGATCTTCTTGTATAGTCATTTAAAAGTACGATTTCAAAACCCGAACTACCACGCCCTATTCGTTCAATTTTGATTATATATATATATATAATTATTGAATCGTAATAACGTCGTTTGATCAAAACAACGCTCTACACAATTACCGATACTTACTAAATTTTAATTCATTTGAAACTGAAGATTATGTTACCGCATCCTAAATTGATTCTTTCCTTACATTGAAAATGTAAATTCCATCCTTTTTATTTACATAAAAATGTAAGTTTAATTCCTATGCAAATTCCTATATTCTTTATTTACATGTAAAACAGATGTAAAATTTGATACAATCAAAATCCTACTTTTAAACATAGATTTCAACTTCAATGTACAATCTCATCTTAGTTACATTATAAAAATGTAACTTATTTTTGCAGTGAATCCTATTTTAAATTTACATATCAAATTGCAAGTTTTCTTTACAATGCAAACTCTACTTCTAATTTACATTGTAAAAATATGATTTTTAATTACAATGCAAACACTACTTCTAATTTACATTGTAAAAATATCATTTTTAATTACAATGCAAACACTACATCTAATTTACAATTTAAAAATATGATTTTTAATTACAATGTCACTACATCTAATTTACATTGTAAAAATATGATTTTTAATTACAATGTCACTACATCTAATTTACATTGTAAAAATATCATTTTTTAATTACAATGTCACATTTCTACATCTAAATTACATATGAAATAAATCAATTTTATTTATAATGTTCATTCTCATTTTATGTTACATATATACATAAGAAAAATGCAATTTCGATCATACAATGAAATTGCATCCTTTAATTGCATAGAAAAATGTAGTTTTGTAATACGGAATACTTTCCTATAGACATTACATATAAAAATGTAATATTTAACACACAATGTAAATTCATGTTTTAATTACATATAAAAATGTAAATTTTATCCTACGGTGTAATTCCCTATATAATTTACATATAAAAATGTAAATTTTCACATACGATGAAAATTCCATGTTAATTAAAAAGAAAAATGTAATTTTCAACATACGACATTAATTCACTTTATAATTTACATATAAAAATGTAAATTTTAACATACGATGGAATTCTCATATTAATTATAAAGAAAAATGTAATTTTTAATATACGACATAAATTTACTTTATAATTTACATATAAAAATGTAAATTTTAACATACGATGGAATTCTCATATTAATTACAAAGAAAAATGTAATTTTTAATATACGACATAAATTCACTTTATAATTTACATATAAAAATGTAAATTTTAACATACGATGAAATTTCCATGTTAATTACAAAGGAAAATGTAATTTTTAACATACGGCATTAATTCACTTTATAATTTACATATAAAAATGTAAATTTTAACATACGATGGAATTCTCTTATTAATTACAAAGAAAAAAAGTAATTTTTAATATACGACATAAATTCACTTTATAATTTACATATAAAAATTTAGTTTTCGTCATGCAATGTAAATTTACATTTTATTTACATTGAAAAATGTAATTTTCGACATATGGTGCAAATTTATATATAAATTACATATAAAAATGTAACTTTTGTTCATGCGGTTTAAATTCATTCTTAAACTACATAATAAAAGGTTATTTAATTCATGCGATGCAGATTCATTCATAAATAACAAAATTAAATGTTATATAATTCATGCGATGTAAATTCATTTTACAACATAAAATTTCATTCTTTTACTTACAATGTAAAAGCATCAACTTTTTATTCACAATGTAAAAGTATCTACTTTTATATTTTCAATGAAAAAAAAATATCAACTTTTTATGTTTTACAATGTAAAGACATCAACTTTTATATTTTGCAATATAAAAATATTAACTTCTCTATTTTACAACGTAAAAATATAATATTTCTATTTACAAATGTATAAATATTACCTTTTCTACTTTACAATGTAAAAATGTAATCTTTTCTATTTATAATGTAAAAATAATGTCTTTTTATTTTGAACATAAAAAGATGGTTTTTTTTTCTTTTTTTTTCAACATAAAAAGATTGTCTTTTTATTTACATCGCCAAATTCTCAATATAAAATCCATTCTTTACAATGTAAAATTTACTCTTTAATTACAATGTAAAATCCATTCTTTTTATTACATAAAAAAAAGAAAATAATGTAAATCTTCCTACGGTGAAATTCATATATATTAATATTAAAAATAATGTCAACTAATCCTACGGTTAAACTTCTTTTTAAAATTGACATTAAAAATGTTAATGACATCCTACGGTTAATTTTTTTTTTAAAATTGACATTAAAAATGTTAATGACATCCTACGGTTAAATTTACTATTTAATTTACATTAAAAATAATGTAAATTTATACATGCGGTGAAAATACTTTATTTACATAATAAAAGGTAAATTTCATGTCATCGCAAATTCTGATTTTAATTTTACATCCTATGGTTGAATTTCTATCATATTAACATTAAAAATGTTAATTTACATCCTACGTTTGAATTTCTATCATATTAACATTAAAAATGTTAATTTACACATACGATGTAATTACTTATTATTACACTAAGAATAATGTTAATTTTCTCATACGATGTAAATTTCTTATTTTAATTTTACATAATAAAATGTAAATTTCACCACAAGTCGCATTCTTATTTTATTTGCATCACATAAGATGTAAATTTTCATCACATAACATAACAACAACATCCCAAACATACAACAAGTCCAAATCTAACAACTAGCATCAAGGTAATTACTAGATGATGTTATAACTTGGCATATGTAAAATCAACACGGCATGATTAAACACATAATTAATTTTAATTAATTATTAATTCAAATTTAAACCTCAAATTTTCAGATCTAATCTCATGCAAATTAGATTCAACATCATACGGAGTGAACAGTTCAAATCCATGTTCTAAACATCACGTCTTATTAGATCTACTTATTAATAATCATAGAAATAATGATTACATAAATCAAATTAAATTATAAATAAATTCTCACAGTGGTCTGGTCTGAGAAGATGATACAGGTTCGATCCGATTCAGTGTTCGTATTCAAATAGATTTCAGATCTGGAACGATTCAAATACAAATACATATGAAAAATCAAAATTCAGCTTTTAACAACTGACACAGCGACATTTAAAAGCGTCGCAAAATCTGAAATAAACATTACCTAAAGTTCAAAACTTTGAATCGAGATAACTCGAGCTACGATCGACGGTTTTACGAACGGTTTGCGGGGGATTGAAGAGCTACGAAAGGGCTATCTTCACCGGGAATTGGAGGAGGTGCGGCTCAACGTGAGGGGCGCGGTGGGGCTGTGTTCGGCGGCGGTTTGGGAGGGTGGTGCGCCGGCTACGGTCGATGAGAGGTGGTGATTCTTGTCGGAGATTGTAGAGCACAAAAATCTCTTCGAAACGTGTATTTACACAAAGGATTTCGTTGAGAATTGAGGGAGAAATCAAGGTTTGAAATTCTGAAGTGTTATGGGTTCTTACGGTTGAAAATGACGAGGAGGAAGAAAGATGAACAGTGTTTTCGGATTTTATAATATTATATTAGGTTTTCCTAATCATTATTTAATAATTTAATTAGCCCGTTTAAGTCCGTTTTGGTCCGAACTCAGAATTAGGCCGGGTTACTGTCGTTCTTAGGGTTTTGACGTCTTCTGAGCGCAATGGGCTATGTCTCGGGCCCCAATTCTAATGTCTGTAGCGTTTTTTTATTTAAAATCCTATTAAAAATTAATTAATTAAATATTGGCCGTACATGAAAATTCACCGGGGCCACAAATTAACTTCAAAAATTTCCGAAAAATATATTTAGCTATGTTTTGACGCTGCGGACCTAGGAAAATTAATTTCGTTCAATTCTGAGCTCGTATGAATTTTTAATGAATTTTTAAAATCAAAAATTGTCCGTTTACACTAAAAAATCAATTATAATTATATATTAATTCTAAAAATTACCGAAAAATCATTTTTTTTGACGATACAAACCCAACAAAATTATTTTCGTCGAATTCTGAGACTGTTTGAAAAATGGCTATTTTTAAGGCCAGTATATTTAACATTAAAAATACATTTTTAAACAAATAATTTCTGAAACTCGAAATATATAAGTGTTTACTGTTTTTCAATGCAGAAACGTCATTCTGAACTCAATGGAAGTGGTTTCGAGTAGAAATTCCTTAGTATGTGAAAAGTAGCATTTTTGTCCTTTGTAAATATCCTAGCGACCTACTAAAAATTGAATTGGCCATAACTTTTGATTTCCGCTATGAAATTTTGATTTTTCGGATTCCTTGGAAAGATATTTTTAAATAGATTCTAATATTTTTGGTTTCACTAAAATCCGTTAAATTTTGCATCCTGTATGGTCAGTCAAAGTTCAAGTTTGACTTTTCAAACTACCGCGTTATTTCTAACCCCTTTTATAATTAAAATTGAATTATTCATTCTAACTTCGATTTGAATCAAATTTGTGATCATTATTATTTAAAATAGATTATGTTAAATATCAAAACTCATTAAAATCACTTAAAATAAATTTTAAATTGGCCCCAAAATTCAGGGTTGTTACAATAAGCATCAAATATAAATAATTAACGCTTACACAGCCTGTCGACCAATCGATCGACATACAATTAAATAATTGGGATTAGTGTACGCCAAATATCATCCCAACACCCGTGTGGGGTTCCAAATCAACAAACACATATCTTTATGTGTGCGGTTGGGCGATATGTAAAATTTATCGACCCAATCAATATCAGTCAAATCAGTGTATATAAACAAATCGGCCGATTTGTTTATAAATATTTATTTATTCACATTCACGTTAAAAATTATATTTTTAACGATAATTAATTTATTTCAACCATCTACAATTTATTATCGATTTCACATCAACAAACAAATTTCACAACACATCAAACAAGCATACAAGCCATCCATGATCTGTGGATGACGGGTGTCGGGTGCTGTTAAGCACCGTCTGCATCCTAGTATATATATATATATATATATATATATATAACTAGAAAAAGAAATTTAGAGTTAGAAGTTCTCACCGATAGCTATCCAATCATCTCGACTCTTCTTTTGTAGAAGTCTTCGTCGTTGTCGCCTTTCGTCACTTTCGTTGCCTGTAGTCACTACATATATAAAAATCGAATTTTTACTTTGCTATTCAATATAGAAAAATCGAATTTTTACTTCGTTGTTCAATATATAAAAATCGAAATTTTACTTCGCTATTCAATATATAAAAATCCTATTTTTACTTCACTATTCAATATATAAAAATCCTATTTTTACTTCGCTATTCAATATATAAGAATCCTATTTTTACTAGCTATTCAATATATAAATTCCCTATTTTTACTAGCTATTCAATATATAAAATCCTATTTTTACTTCGCTACTATCTATACAAAGATTCGCCCTTTCAATTATAAAGATTTCGCCCTTTCAAATTTAAAGATTTCGCCTTTTCAATTTCATCATTATAAAAATCACATTTTTATTTTGCTACACATATAAAGATGATATTTTTACTATCTTACCTATATAAAAATTATATTTTTATATTTCTACTTTGTAAAAATCATATTTTTATTATTTTAAAAATATAAAAACTATATTTTTAATACTCTACACAAGTAAAAATCATTTATAATATTAATAATATGATTAATTTACCTCTTTAAAACCCTATACTTACATATATAATTCAAAATAAATCAAGGGAGACTCACAGCGATGGTATTTAGCGAAGAGGAGGGGGTTTTTGCACGCTGAACTGAGAAGAGGAGGGGGTTTTTATAAACATGAAAAGAAGAGATTTTTGTATACGTGAAAGATAGAAGTATTAAAAATATGATTTTTATAATATAGAAATATTAAAGTTGTAATTTTTATACTATAGAAATATTAAGGATAAGATATTTATATAGTGGAAATAATAAAAATATTATCTTTATATATGTAGCGAAATAAAAATCTGATTTTTATTATATATATAATGAAGTAAAAATGTGATTTTTACAGCGTTGATATAAAAATATAGTTTTTATATGATAAGGGATTTTTATGATTTTTATTTATTGAATGAAGCAATAAAAATATAATTTTTATTATGAACAGCGGGAAAAGAACTGCATTGGAATTTCAAGCAGTTCAAAAGCAAAGCACGGCGGAGTGGAACCCTCTGTGAGAACTTCTCACCTTTTAATTTTGTTTTCTAGTTATAAATATATACTAGGATGCAGACGGTGTTTAGTAGCACCCGACACCCGTCGTCCACAAACCATGGACGGCTTGTATGCTTGTTTGTTTGATTTTGATGTGTAATTGATTGTGTGATGTGATGTGAAATGAAATAAAATATTTATATAGTTAAAAATATTTTATAGTTAAAAATAGAATTTTTAACGTGTATTAAAAATAAATATTTATAAACAAATCGGAGATTTGTTTATATACACTAAATTGATTGATATTGATAGGGACGATAAATTTTACACATCGCCCAACTGCACAAATAAAATCTGTGTTTGATTGTCTGAAACCCCACACGGGTATTGGGATGATATTTGATGTACACTAATCCCGATTGTTTAGTTGTATGTCAATCGATTGATTGACAGACTGTGTAAGCGTTAATTATTTATATTTAATGCTTATACAGTTGTGTGGTGCACTCTGGATGATGGTTGATTATTTATCGTTGCTATTATATACATGTGTTGTAGAAAATCCATATAATTAACATTATATGGTACTTGATTGGGCCTCATTCTAATTTGGAAAATAAAGAATAGAAATATATATATATTCATGTATTGAATAAAAGCCGTGTTGATTAGATTGACGCCATTTTGGACGTGGACGATATTTATATCAATTATATTCGTTTTTAAAATGAATATAGAAAAGGAAGTGATTTCAAAATCTGACATTTTGAAGTGAATTGAAATTCGAATTAGATTGAAGTGAATTGAAATTCGAATTAGATTGAAGTGATTCGAAATTCGAATTAAATTAAAGTGATTTAAAATTCGAATTAAATTGAATAGCATTGAAATTCGAATTAAATTGAAATAGAATTGAAATCGATTTGAAATGAATTTAAAATGAATTTATATTTGAAAATTCAATTTTGATTTGAATTTGAGATGGAAGTTAAAATCGCTTTAAAATAGAAATCGACGAAATATATATTATATATATAATATAATGGCCTGAATAGAACGCGCAGCGCTGCGGCAGTTCGAAAACATCGACCATTGACTTCGGACGGACATTACAGGAGATCCGACCATCGGATTCTCCTAAAATCTGAATCGTTGGGTTCATATCAAAAATAGCTTTCTAACGAATGTGAGAAATTAGAAATCTAATGGTTGAATTTGGAGATACGTCCAAATCAAATGTGGAAAAGGTCGTTGTAAGTGCAGTTCGATGGCCGTTGATGGAAATCGACTGTACGGGCCTTGACAAAATTATTAAAAATATTAATAATTTGTGTAAAATCATAAGAAATGATTTGTGATGGATTAGGATGAAAAACTCCATATTTGTAAAGATAAAAAGAGATTTTTATCGAAATGAACTAGTTTGAACTAGAATAATAATTTATATATTTTTAAATAAATAAATAGGATTTGAAATGGTTTTGAAAATAACCATAATTTCCAATATATAAGTTGGAAATGGATTTGAATCGAAATTATCTTCGGAATATTTCGATGTGGGATTTTGTGATTATACAGATATTGTTATGGAAATTTGGAAGATATATTTATATCGTTATTTCCAATACGATATTTGTTGGTCGTAGAATTTGATATTGAATATAAGCCGATATATTTTCTATTCAGAGCCTTGTATTTAATATCAAATGTGATTTGGGTTTGTCGTAAATGGTGTCTTCATTAACGCTGTTCTTAAACCCATTTGTGAAAAAGATTAAATCTTTTTGTTTAGATTTAATGAACGGTAACAATTAAATAATATTTAATTGGAATTGAATTGGAATTGATTTTTGGGTTTATCGTGAACGGTGTTTTAAATAACATTTGTTCTTTAACCCGATAATTAATGGAATGTGATTTTGGGTTGTCGTGAGCGGTATCTTTAATAATACTGTTCTTAGACCCAATGGATTTAAGAAAATCAGAAATTAACTAAAGATTAGTTAAGTTGAATGGTTTCTTGGGTATTGATCTGATGTTGGTTTCGGCCTTCGGGGTTAATACTTAGGGAATTGCTCACTTGTTAATTTACGGTTAGGACTGATTGAAATGAGATGTGATATTGGGTTTATCGTGAATCGTGTTTTAAATGACATTGGTTCTTTAACCCAGTTAAAGATTAAAACTAAGTGGGATTTTAACGAATCTTTAATTAGATTGAAATGGTCGAGAATGGAGTATCACCAGTTTTGCTCCAGGCGGCAGTTAAATCTTTAATTAAATTTGAACGTGAAATGGTAATTGAATTTACCGATAACACCATGGTGTTAGATATGAAGTATGACCAGTTTTACTTCATGGGATGAATAGTTTGGAATTGGGAAATAAAATAAATGATTACTTCGGTGTGGTTCGCAAATCCCGACTAGTTTGAATTGATATTCAAAAGAAGATTAAAGAATAAATTTAAAGAATTTATCTTTGATAAAATTAATGGTAACCTTTCCCAAAGTATAAGAATATTTGAATAAAAGAATATTCTGAATTGGAATGAGGCATATGTTGTGTTTGTGTAACACTTTTATAATATATACGCGAGTTATTCAGAAAGACCGGGTTTATCCCATTCTGAATAACTGTTTCGACGTGGTATCGAAGATGAAGACATTGGTTGAAGACTGGAAGTCTTCACATCGTTTGGGTGATTACTAATGATCTTGATTGGGCTGTACACCCAAGATGAGGGAATCAGTTGGTGATCGTCCAGACGTACTTGGAGATCGATGGATACGCGAGGAAAGTGCCTCTGGTTTCGTTCAGACCCAGAACGGACTTGTATGGACTGTGTGTCTGACATCGGATTTCGTTCTGTGTGATTCATATCGATTGCATAAAGTGGTTTGCTTGTGTGGCATGCTAAGATGCAAATGATCAAGGCTTATGTTGAAAAGCAAAGTCTTGTGATGATGATCAAAGCACGACCTTTGTGGCGTAGCTTTGTGTAACGTGAATTCGCGAGCCTCACACCCCGGTTGTGAACCAGAAATGGGAGAGGACTTCAGGGAGGGCATGCGTTTACTTCTAGCTAGGTTGGTGTCAGTGACCTACCAGCCCTGACATTTATATACTTTTCACCTGTGTGGTTGTTGCTGTTGCGAGGTGCCTCGGTTATATCAAACGATCCAGGTCCGATGGAGCCATTCGTTGGCTCATTGACGCCCCAAAGGGCGGGGAAAAAAGTGTTTAGGAATTTTAATCCACATCGGTGGACCGACCTTGTCGCTCCAAGACTTGAATGAGTACTTGCCTGAGACACGGGCTAGAACGTCTCGAATCGGTAGAGGACGATCCCTTGCCTCGATTCATAAATGGAAATCCAATTTCCAAATAAGTGACATTTGCGGTTTTTATTGTAAACCTATATATGGCGACATGATATATGGTACCCATGCCGTCTATGATTGATACTTATGATTTGAAATTGTTTTAACACTATACACTTATTATAGTATCAAATGATTTGTTTTAAACGTATCAAGCATGCTTTGGCTATTACATGGGAAAACCCTATCCTCCGGCTTGCGTTGCATTGTGTGATGGGACCTAGGTCTTATAATAGCTTCATTTTTCTTTATTTTGCATCGCGCTGTTCTTTTATGCATTGGTATTCTTGGGAGGAAACTTGTTCCGTGTTACACGGTGTGGTCCCTTGATTTACCTAACTTTAAAATAAAGATTAATAACGGTTTTAGTTCTCACACCAGTCACATGACGGACCTGGAGTTTATTGTTTTAACCTAAACTCTGGGTGCCCTTATTTTTGACACGGGCAGCTAGTAGTTTTGGTTTTGCAGATTTGTATTCATAGGAACCTGCTACAGCGGGAACGATTTCGGAAAGCTTTGTGTAACACCCCGAAAATTCGATAACTGTGAAATTCATAAATTAAAGTATAATTAATTTGAAATCAAAGAACTAAGGGAAACGGGATACGCCATTGCGTTCGTCTCGGAAAAATACGCGAAATAGAGTCCGAGTTTTCGAAAAACGGAGTCCGTATGGAGAAGATATGGCCTTCGGAAGTTTTGAATTAAATTTAAAATTCAAACAGAATAAAATAATAATTTGAAATGGGGCCCAATGGGCCAGGCGGATAAAACACCCGCCTAGCCACCCAGGTCGACTGGGCTGTCGACCTGGGCTACCCATGTCGACAGGGCTGTCGACAGCCCTGTCGACAGGGGTGTCGACCTGGTCGAGCCCAGTCAACCTGGCTGGCCAGGTCTGTGTTTGGTCGAATTTCAGTGGTCTGCTTTGTCATTAGGGCTAGGTGGCGGGTTTTTATTGGTCTCTCTTCCTAATGTATGGCTATGATCTATCCTAGCAACATCAAGGGTCCTAATCAATTCCTAACCTCTATATAAACAACCCTAGACTAAACCCTAATCTATTCATTCAAAAAAAGATTATAGCCGCCATGTTGCTGAGGAACGACAAAGAATAGCCGCCAACTAAAGAGAGGATTAGGAAGAAAGTTCTAAGGCCTAAAGCAATTCAAAGCAACTTAAAGCTAATCAATTCAACAAAGGAATTTGCGTCTTCAATCCCTAAACTAGAGAATTCATCTAACCATTGTAAGTAGAGTATTACTTTGGTATTAATAAACAACTGTGTTGATGTGTGTGCTTGAATTGTGGCAATGGAAGTAATTCATATTTGTGCAAAATTATGTTATTCATTATAAAGAACTACATGCGGTAGTTCTATGCAAATAAACGTTTGGAATATTGCGCAAATTGTGTAATCTATATTGAAGCTACATGTATGTAGTTAATTGAAATTCATGCAAATTTGAGGCTTTGTTATTATGCCATTATGATGTATATTTTTGTGCATAAATCATTTTGCAAGTAATTGAAACAAGTTTGGTTATTATAGTTCATATGAAACTATGTTAGAATTTTGACACCATAAGCCATGCATTAAGTCATGCTTTTACAAACTTATGAATATGGCTAGGAATGATATTTGGCATAATTGAAATCCGTTATTAAGTCTATCTTGTTTCAAAGGATTATATGATGACATGGCTAGGTTGGACTCAAAAATCCCCTTTTTGCAAGTTTAAAGCAAAACACCATGGTTAGGAATATTTATGCATAAGTATGTTTATACCATCGTTATGTGATTAGGCTTAAATCATGATTAAGTTGAATTATGCTATGTTCATGCTAGAAGAATTTTATGCCATGCTTATGTTTGACCATATGCCATGCCTATGCTAGAAGTATTTTATGCCATGCTTATGTTTGACCATATGCCATGCTTATGCTAGAAGTATTTTATGCCATGCTTACGTTTGACAATATGCCATGCCTATGCTAGAAGTATTTTATGCCATGCTTATGTTTGACAATATGCCATGTTTATGCTAGAAGTATTTAGGCCATGCTTATGTTTGACATTATGCCTAAACAAGAGTATAGGTTCATGTTGTAGTTAAACCTATGCAAGTTCACATGCTTTGATTCATGTCACCTATGTTACCACTATGCAAGTACACCAATATCTATTTTGTATTTCCAACGTCGTATTGCAAGTTCATGCGCTCACCTTCCCCTCTTTGTGTATACGCCATAAGCCTCCCCTTTCGCATGGCTAAATTGGGCTTTAAAAGGCTAAGCCCAATATATATGAACGGACGTGTAAAACGGGGGAAAACAACGTTGGGTTAAAATGAATTAATGAATGAAAATATAAAATAGAAGGGCCCAAGTTCAAGTATGGGTTGGGCCCATGGTTGGTGTAACCTTTACACCATTAACTTAATAATGGGCCGCAAATATTTACATATAAGAAATAAAGAAGAATGACAAAATATGTAAATGTAGAAAAGACGATGTGTTTAACCCGAGGTTGGATTGAGTTGTGATGTAAACCTGCCCGGAACCGCCCGGCTGTCCAGTAGTCACAACAATACATATCCAATGTGGGAGGTTAAACATGGAGCCCAGCAAGGACCCGAGGTTAGACTGAGTTGTGGCGTAAGACTGCCCGGAACCAACCGGCAACAGGCAGCCACAACAATACCTGTCTAATGTGAGAGGTCAGGGCCTTAATAAGACAATTAAGGCTGAGTCAGGATTGTTAGGATTAAGTGAACTAAAGACTTAATCAAAATGGAACATGCTAAACTAAACAGACTGGTGGGGTTAGGTTAGGAAACACTTAACCAACTTAGCATGTTGGCTAGAGATAGAAAACCTAGTAACGGGGGACCCTTTTCAGCAGTAACCCTAAAAGGTGTATCAGGATACCCTGAAACTAGGCAGGGTGGGGCACGATTACTGGGCTGATTGTAAGAGGTCAAATCGACGGCGGTGGTGTAGCAGTGTAGGTTCTAACGGTGTGCGGGCGTGCACGCACTCCGGCGCAGAAAAATAAAGCACTGGACACCAGTAGCATACCTTTGCACTCTAAGGTTGTGTCGGGTTGCCACTATGGGACTTGATACACCCCATGGTGGGACCAGCATAGGTAACTACAGACATCGGGGGCCGTAAGACACATGTAACTATGCGAGTAGGAGCCGATCATCATAGAATGGATCACATCACCCTGATTTTGGGGTGCAAATTGGAAACTAGTTTATATGGGTTCAGAGATTAACATGGGGTACGATAGTATATTCGACCCTAGACAACTTAACCAAGTTTATAATGTTGCCCACTTCCTGTTTTACTTATCATACCCAGTTCTTTATTCATAGACAAAGTAGTACTAGACTTACTCAGGCTTTATGTCTGACTCTATTTTTCTTTCGTCTTCTTTCTTCCGTTTCCCCCCCCCCCAGGTCCTCAGGGAGGGAACACAGCAGCTTGACCTACCTCAACATCCAGCTTGAAGAAGAGAAATGTATTGCTTGGACTTTCCTGTTTTGAACTATGGCTTTGGACAATCCACTATGGGGCTTTTGCAGTTTATCTATGTTTTATTTATGCTTCTTTAAAAATGATGTACTCAAGACAGATTATGAAGTGTTATGTTATGTTTTTGGAAAAGATGTTGTTGTAACACGTATTTGACTTTATGGAATAAAATTTGTTGTTCTTCCGCTGTTTACAAATATGTGTTATTATATCTGTCTTGTATATCTGTGACTTGTACTTATAAACCTCCACCAAAATTAGGGCATTCCCTTTGAGAGTGACCCTAACGGAGGTGGGGTGTTTCACTTGGTATCAGAGCATAGGTTTACCAGATAAGATAAAAAGTTTTGAAAAATTTATTTTCAAAAAGGAAATTTAAAGAAGCATTTTTAAAAAGAAAAATATTATTTTATTCTAAAAAGGCAAAGTCCACTCCCCAAAGCCATAGGTATTATCTCTTATCCTTCGTTTTGAATCTATCCTTTTTGTTTCAGCATGTCCCAAGAACTTAACTTGCCTGAGGGGGTACCCATACCTGGTTGGTTTAGACGTTTCTTAGAAGCAAGGGCCACTCAGCCAGGTCCTACCGTTCCTCCTCCTCCAGCTGAAGGGAATCATCCAGCCGCAGCAGCACCTTTTCCTCCACCTCCTCCACGGGGAAACACATTCGCTAAGATATGTAAAGATTTTAAAGCTATGGGAGGAAGGGATTTCCATGGAACTGAGTCCTTCGTAGCAGCTAGGAATTGGCTAAAAGAAACGGAGGACCTATTCATCATCTTTGAGGTAGAAGATAGACAAAAGGTACAACTAGCGGTGTGGCTATTGAAGGGCGAGGCTTCCTACTGGTGGGAGGTCACCAATGCTGAAAGACCAGTGGAGACATGGGAGGACTTTAGGGCAAGGTTTGAGACTAAATTTCTCTCAGATGCAGAAAGAAGTTTGCAGTTGGAAAAATTCTTATTTCTTAAGCAAGGAGACAAGACTGTCAGAGAGTATGTGAATCAGTTTGATGAGCTGGCTAGGTTTGGGCTTGACCTAGTCAACACCCCGCATAAGAAGGCTCTCCGTTTCGTCAAGGGGTTAAATGAGCCATTACATAGTTTGGCCATGACCCATATACCCATGGGAGCCACGTATGAAAGATTGGTGCAAATGGCATTGCTGAATGAAGAGGACAAGGGCAAGAAAGAGACCAAGGCAGAAAGCTCTCAAGGGAAGAAAGAGGGTTTGCAGCCTAAGAAGACAGACTTCAAGAAGGGCGGAAATGGCAACAAAGAGAAGAGGAAGTGTAATTTCTGTGGCAAAGTGGGGCACTTAGTAAAGGACTGCCGGAAGAAGAAGGCCAAGGAGAATGGTGGGTGCTTTTCGTGCGGTCAGACAGGCCACAGGGCTAAGGACTGCCCAAAGAAACGAGGACAGGGGCAGGGCACTGGATCCACCCCAGGGGCACAGGTTCATGTGCTAGAAGCGCCACCATTGCAACAGCGTTGTATAAATACTTCTGTAGAAAGTGTAGTTTATCTTTATGATCACCCCGTTCGCACTTTGTTTGATTCTGGCGCATCACACTCCTTTATCTCGTCTGCTTTAGTAGAATCTCTGCACCTAAAAACTAGTATGGTAGAGGACCCCTTAATTGTTTCAAACCCAATTGGGGGCCCAGCTCATTTGTCTATGATCTGTGTGGGATTGAAAATTTCTATTCTAAGTGTTGAATTTCAATGTAGTGCCTTTGTTTTGGGCTTTTCGGGGTATGGTTTGATTTTGGGTATGGATTGGCTATCCCGTAATGGGGCCATCCTTGATTGTGAGAAAAGGGTTGTTAGGCTCCTAACCCAGCTCGGTAATACTTTGGAAATTTCTTGTAATCCCTCGTATGCGGTTATGCTTAGTTATCTTGAATCGCTAGATGCCTCTGTTGAAAATTTGAAATCAGTTAGAGTGGTCCGGGAATATCCGGATGTCTTCGAAGAGGTGAAGGGCTTGCCTCCGAAGCGGGAAATAGACTTCCGCATATATCTTGTAGATAATGCAAAGCCCGTTGCGTTGCCCGTTAGACATATGGCTCCACGAGAAAGGAAAGAGCTCAGTAAACAGATTAAAGAGCTTCTAGAGAAGGGGTTCATTAGGAGGAGCATTTCAGAATGGGGCGCTCCAGTGGTGTTCGCTACAAAGGCGGATGGTTCACTCCGTCTATGTGTTGACTATAGGGAGCTCAATAAGCTAACGAAAAAGAATAGGCATCCTCTCCCTAGAATTGACGATTTATTTGACCAGCTTGTAGGAGCGTCTGTTTTCTCCCAACTCGATTTAGCAACCGGTTTTCATCAGCTAAGGGTGGCTGAAGATAGCATCGATAAAACGGCTTTCAGAACCCCAGACGGCTTCTTTGAATGGCTTGTCATGCCTTTCGGCTTGACAAATGCACCTGCGTACTTCGTGGACCTAATGAGTAGGGTATTTAGAGATTTCCTCAACAAATTCGTAGTGGTCTTCGTAGATGATATCCTTATCTTCTCAAAGAATGAAGAGGAGCATGCTCAACACTTAAGGGCAATCATGGAAACTTTGCGAGTCCATCAACTAAAAGCCAAATTCTCCAAATGCCACTTTTGGAGGGAAGAGGTGAGGTTCCTTGGGCACATAGTATCCAAACAAGGGTTAGCGGTGGACCCTGCTAAGGTAGTGGCGGTACAAGATTGGAAGACACCAAGGAATGCGACTGAGGTCCGAAGCTTTCTAGGACTAGCAGGTTTCTATCGAAAATTCATAAGGGATTTTGCGAAAATTTCAGCTCCGCTCACGAAATTGACCAAGAAGAATCTAGTATTCAATTGGGATTTGGATTGCGAGTTTGCTTTCCAACGACTGAAGAGGGCTCTCACAACAGCCCCAGTTTTGACGCTGCCAGATGGGAGCAAGATGTTCACTGTTTATACGGATGCATGTGGGACAGGGCTAGGCGCCGTCTTAATGCAAGAAGGAAGGGTAGTAGCTTATGGCGGGAGGCAGTTGAAGGTGCACGAAAAGAACTACCCAACCCACGATCTAGAGTTAGCCGCCATCGTCTTTGCACTCAAGTCTTGGCGACACTATCTCCTAGGTGAGAAGTTCGAACTTTACACTGACCATAAATCGTTGAAATATCTTTTCTCGCAGAAGGATCTTAACTTGAGGCAACAAAGGTGGATGGAGTTTCTTGCCTCATACGATTTCGAAATCTCCTACACTCCGGGCAAAGGCAACGTAGTGGCAGACGCGTTGAGCCGAAAGAAATTGACCCTAAGCCCGTTGTTTGTTGAAAGACAAAGCCTAGAGTTTATAGCCAGCTTCGACTTTAGGCCCTCCTCCGATTTCGTACCGGGCTTGCTTGCATCTCTCGAAGTGCGCCCAACTCTAGTAGATTTAATAGGGACAGCACAACGCGAAGACCCTCAGCTTGTGGAAATAATTGATAGGCTAATTAAGGGTGAGACTTCAAGTCACCTCAACCGATACTCCATTGACGATAAGGGTGTACTAAGGCGAGATGGAATACTATGCGTCCCACAGACGAAAGATTTAGTAAGGAAGGTTCTCGAGGAAGCGCATCATTCCAAGATGACGATACACCCAGGCGGGGATAAAATGTACAAAGACATAAAAAGGACTTTCTTCTGGAACGGCATGAAAAAGGACGTGGCAGAATTCGTTTCTAAGTGTATGGTGTGCCAACAGGTTAAGGCGGAACAGAAAAAGCCTGGCGGACTACTACATCCTCTGGAGGTCCCGCAGTGGAAGTGGGATAGCATCTCAATGGACTTCATCGATGGGCTGCCTAGGTCTAGGAGAGGCAACACTAGTATTTGGGTAATAGTGGATAGGCTTACTAAAAGCGCCCACTTTTTACCTGTCAAAAGTAAGAGAACTGCCTCATCCCTAGCATCACTTTACCTTAAGGAAATCGTGCGACTCCATGGAATACCATCTAGCATCGTTAGTGACCGAGACCCCATCTTCACCAGCGAGTTTTGGCGGAGTCTGCAAGAAGCAGTAGGAACGCAGTTATGCTTGAGCACAGCTTATCATCCCCAAACCGACGGCCAAACGGAGAGAGTGAACAGAGTTTTGGAAGGCCTTTTAAGGCTATGCGTCCTCGACTTCGGAGGGACATGGGAAGACCACCTTCCTTTGGTAGAATTCGCCTACAACAACAGCTATCAAGCAACCATCGGAATGGCGCCCTTTGAAGCTTTATACGGAAGACCGTGCCGATCGCCCACTTGTTGGTGGGAGTCCACGGATAAGCTCATACTTGGACCAGATATGATCCGAGAGACCTCAGAGAAAGTAGACTTAATACGAAGAAGGATGAAGACGGCCCAAGACAGACAAAAGTCCTATGCCGACAAGAGGAGGACCGACCTTGAATTTGAAGTTGGAGACAGAGTTTTTCTCAAGGTATCACCGCTAAGGAACGTTGTTCATTTTGGAACCACAGGAAAGCTAGCACCAAGGTTCGTAGGGCCATTCCCTATCATCGAGAAGATTGGGAAAATGGCCTATTGATTAGAGCTACCCGAGAAGTTGGCTGGAGTCCACAACGTTTTTCACGTTTCACATCTCCGAAAATGTCTGCATGAGTCAGCTGAAGTGGTAGAGCCAAACATCCTCGAAGAGGCCGAAGTGGAACGCGAAGCAACCATAAGGAGAGTTCCAACCCGCATCTTGGGAACGGAAGTGAAGAAGCTACGCAACCGCGAAGTCAAGCTCGTCAAAGTCCAGTGGAGCGACGCCGAGGAAGACGCGACTTGGGAAACTGAAGATAGAATCCGTACAGCCTACCCTTTTCTGTTCGAGGGTACATCCTTGATCTTTCTTTTCCTTAAGTTGCGCTTTTATCTATCTATCTTTTTAGGTATATTTCCTCGACCGCATCTTTAGGTAGAAAACCTTTGGATGAAAACATGTAGTTGAAACATGTTATGTATGAATGGTTGCAAGTGATTGCTAGTGGTTGCTCGTGGTTGCATATACACACACAATCTAGGTTTTAGATCGGCTCAGTCACTTCATATTGCATATGCATATATGTTTGTATTCGTATGTGGTTGAACTATAATGTGTTGTCATGTGGATGTTGCATTTGTATTGAATGATTGTGCACTCATGTAGAATCATGAATAGGAAAATTTGCATACATAATGGATTCATGGCACTTACATAATTCGCATTAAGGAGGTCAACTGAATCAGTGGACCGCCTGATTTTGCATTAGATAAGTACATGTACACACACACTTTGCATATGATTATGAAGCATTAGAAGCCTTTTAAGGACAATGGATGCTCGTGTTTGATGGATGAGTAGATGGATTATTGGATGTTAGGATTTACATTCCTCCTAACTTGAAGATTTCGGGGACGAAATCCTTTTAAGTGGGGGAGAATGTAACACCCCGAAAATTCGATAACTGTGAAATTCATAAATTAAAGTATAATTAATTTGAAATCAAAGAAATAAGGGAAACGGGATACGCCATTGCGTTCGTCTCGGAAAAATACGCGAAATAGAGTCCGAGTTTTCGAAAAACGGAGTCCGTATGGAGAAGATATGGCCTTCGGAAGTTTTGAATTAAATTTAAAATTCAAACAGAATAAAATAATAATTTGAAATGGGGCCCAATGGGCCAGGCGGATAAAACACCCGCCTAGCCACCCAGGTCGACTGGGCTGTCGACCTGGGCTACCCATGTCGACAGGGCTGTCGACAGCCCTGTCGACAGGGGTGTCGACCTGGTCGAGCCCAGTCAACCTGGCTGGCCAGGTCTGTGTTTGGTCGAATTTCAGTGGTCTGCTTTGTCATTAGGGCTAGGTGGCGGGTTTTTATTGGTCTCTCTTCCTAATGTATGGCTATGATCTATCCTAGCAACATCAAGGGTCCTAATCAATTCCTAACCTCTATATAAACAACCCTAGACTAAACCCTAATCTATTCATTCAAAATAAGATTATAGCCGCCATGTTGCTGAGGAACGACAAAGAATAGCCGCCAACTAAAGAGAGGATTAGGAAGAAAGTTCTAAGGCCTAAAGCAATTCAAAGCAACTTAAAGCTAATCAATTCAACAAAGGAATTTGCGTCTTCAATCCCTAAACTAGAGAATTCATCTAACCATTGTAAGTAGAGTATTACTTTGGTATTAATAAACAACTGTGTTGATGTGTGTGCTTGAATTGTGGCAATGGAAGTAATTCATATTTGTGCAAAATTATGTTATTCATTATAAAGAACTACATGCGGTAGTTCTATGCAAATAAACGTTTGGAATATTGCGCAAATTGTGTAATCTATATTGAAGCTACATGTATGTAGTTAATTGAAATTCATGCAAATTTGAGGCTTTGTTATTATGCCATTATGATGTATATTTTTGTGCATAAATCATTTTGCAAGTAATTGAAACAAGTTTGGTTATTATAGTTCATATGAAACTATGTTAGAATTTTGACACCATAAGCCATGCATTAAGTCATGCTTTTACAAACTTATGAATATGGCTAGGAATGATATTTGGCATAATTGAAATCCGTTATTAAGTCTATCTTGTTTCAAAGGATTATATGATGACATGGCTAGGTTGGACTCAAAAATCCCCTTTTTGCAAGTTTAAAGCAAAACACCATGGTTAGGAATATTTATGCATAAGTATGTTTATACCATCGTTATGTGATTAGGCTTAAATCATGATTAAGTTGAATTATGCTATGTTCATGCTAGAAGAATTTTATGCCATGCTTATGTTTGACCATATGCCATGCCTATGCTAGAAGTATTTTATGCCATGCTTATGTTTGACCATATGCCATGCTTATGCTAGAAGTATTTTATGCCATGCTTACGTTTGACAATATGCCATGCCTATGCTAGAAGTATTTTATGCCATGCTTATGTTTGACAATATGCCATGTTTATGCTAGAAGTATTTAGGCCATGCTTATGTTTGACATTATGCCTAAACAAGAGTATAGGTTCATGTTGTAGTTAAACCTATGCAAGTTCACATGCTTTGATTCATGTCACCTATGTTACCACTATGCAAGTACACCAATATCTATTTTGTATTTCCAACGTCGTATTGCAAGTTCATGCGCTCACCTTCCCCTCTTTGTGTATACGCCATAAGCCTCCCCTTTCGCATGGCTAAATTGGGCTTTAAAAGGCTAAGCCCAATATATATGAACGGACGTGTAAAACGGGGGAAAACAACGTTGGGTTAAAATGAATTAATGAATGAAAATATAAAATAGAAGGGCCCAAGTTCAAGTATGGGTTGGGCCCATGGTTGGTGTAACCTTTACACCATTAACTTAATAATGGGCCGCAAATATTTACATATAAGAAATAAAGAAGAATGACAAAATATGTAAATGTAGAAAAGACGATGTGTTTAACCCGAGGTTGGATTGAGTTGTGATGTAAACCTGCCCGGAACCGCCCGGCTGTCCAGTAGTCACAACAATACCTATCCAATGTGGGAGGTTAAACATGGAGCCCAGCAAGGACCCGAGGTTAGACTGAGTTGTGGCGTAAGACTGCCCGGAACCAACCGGCAACAGGCAGCCACAACAATACCTGTCTAATGTGAGAGGTCAGGGCCTTAATAAGACAATTAAGGCTGAGTCAGGATTGTTAGGATTAATTGAACTAAAGACTTAATCAAAATGGAACATGCTAAACTAAACAGACTGGTGGGGTTAGGTTAGGAAACACTTAACCAACTTAGCATGTTGGCTAGAGAAAGAAAACCTAGTAACGGGGGACCCTTTTCAGCAGTAACCCTAAAAGGTGTATCAGGATACCCTGAAACTAGGCAGGGTGGGGCACGATTACTGGGCTGATTGTAAGAGGTTAAATCGACGGCGGTGGTGTAGCAGTGTAGGTTCTAACGGTGTGCGGGCGTGCACGCACTCCGGCGCAGAAAAGTAAAGCACTAGACACCAGTAGCATACCTTTGCACTCTAAGGTTGTGTCGGGTTGCCACTATGGGACTTGATACACCCCATGGTGGGACCAGCATAGGTAACTACAGACATCGGGGGCCGTAAGACACATGTAACTATGCGAGTAGGAGCCGATCATCATAGAATGGATCACATCACCCTGATTTTGGGGTGCAAATTGGAAACTAGTTTATATGGGTTCGGAGATTAACATGGGGTACGATAGTATATTCGACCCTAGACAACTTAACCAAGTTTATAATGTTGCCCACTTCCTGTTTTACTTATCATACCCAGTTCTTTATTCATAGACAAAGTAGTACTAGACTTACTCAGGCTTTATGTCTGACTCTATTTTTCTTTCGTCTTCTTTCTTCCGTTTCCCCCCCCAGGTCCTCAGGGAGGGAACACAGCAGCTTGACCTACCTCAACATCCAGCTTGAAGAAGAGAAATGTATTGCTTGGACTTTCCTGTTTTGAACTATGGCTTTGGACAATCCACTATGGGGCTTTTGCAGTTTATCTATGTTTTATTTATGCTTCTTTAAAAATGATGTACTCAAGACAGATTATGAAGTGTTATGTTATGTTTTTGGAAAAGATGTTGTTGTAACACGTATTTGACTTTATGGAATAAAATTTGTTGTTCTTCCGCTGTTTACAAATATGTGTTATTATATCTGTCTTGTATATCTGTGACTTGTACTTATAAACCTCCACCAAAATTAGGGCATTCCTTTGAGAGTGACCCTAACGGAGGTGGGGTGTTTCACTTTGTATCCGTATATCTCCTTCAGTTGTATTTTGTATTATTTTCCGTAGCTATGTACTTTATTGTAATCTCTGATATTTATTTTTTTATACTCTGTATATTCTTGTAATCTGATGGAATTGTTGTAATAACAATGAAATGTTCTTCCGTCTGGGTTATGATGTGGTTTGTTCTCAACTCAATCCGTGATTTCGCGTAAGGGGGATTTCGGGTCGTGTCAGCTTGGTATCAGAGCTTTGGTTTACAAAGCTCAGAGAACAAGACACATTAGAACCATACGAAAGAATTCATCAGATATTGGGTTAATAATATCCAATGAGAATGACTCGTTAGAGATGGGATCAGTAGTATCCTAGAACGGGTGTGAAGAGTATATTTTTAAAATGAAAACAATTTGTGTTGTGAGAATTTAAATCAACTATTCGTATTTGATTATTTATTTGTATTGATTTGGAGAGTCCAATATATAAAGATTTTGCGTATACGTCTGATCCGCGTGTGTTCGAAGTTTTAATATACTGGATAGATATAGATTCACACTCTAGTTGCCCGGAGATGGTACTGATGGTAGCACGTGCAACATCAGTATTTATATTCGAGTTTCGAAAGTGTGATTTCTATATATTTCCACTAGACTGGTGTGAGAACCAAAATTAGATAGGGCTTATTGTTGTGATTTGGTATCAAAAATGTGATTTTTGACTATGTATCAAAGTTATGTGATTAAAACTCTAATCAACTAATTGATTGATGGTTGTGTTGTTTGATTATTGTTTCAACAATTAAATGTTGAACCTTTAACCAAATTGGTCAAATATTGAACTGTATTGAAAATTGGTTGCAATTGCATGCATATACATGTGCTTACATTGAACAGGTCATAGCAAGGAGGCTAGAGAAGAGGAATAAATGTAATAACCCAAAAATCTGGGCTAGTTTAAAAATTTTATGTTGGCAATTTTAGCGAATTTTGATTATTTAAAATGAATTATTTTATATAATATCGACGAGAAATTTATTTTGAATATAATTCGAACGTATATATTATATACGTCGTTGTTAGAATATAAATATTTATATATAATTATAAATAGAATTGAAAATGGCGCGGTAGTTCGATAATTCGATTTCAGACATTAATTGAATGTACCGGGTGCAAAACAATCCGGATGTTAGTGAAACCAAAAATAATAGGATCTAATTGATGATATCTTTCCAACGAATCCGAAAAATCGAAATTTCATAGCGGGAATAAAAAGATATGTCCAGTTGAAAATTCTGAATAGTCGCTATGGAATTCAAGCCCTTAAAAATGGGAATTTTGCAAATGACCTCGGATTTCGACGAAACCACTTTTGTCGGGTCCGTGATGTCAAGTTATTGCTAGGTTTCAAATTTCTTAATTTTTCGAATCAATATGTGAGCATGGAAAAGAAAAACGCGTTTGACCAGTTTCAGTCAATTTCGATCGATTGGAAAATGGCCATTTTTCAAACGGTCTCAGAATTCGACGAAATTGGTTTTCTTAGGACCGTATCGTCAATACGAAGCTAGAAAATATTTTTCGAGAATTTTTAGAGGCTGTATGTGGCCCCGGTAATTTGAAATGTACGTTTAAAATTTTAATGATTTAAATGTAAATTTAACGGAAACTGATCGAAACGATCGAACAAGCTTGCGATACACATCCCATTGTGTTCGGAATAGGGGTATTTAGCTAGAGGCGACAGTCATTGGGTGTGGTTTGGGGTTCGTATCAATAAACAAATAAATTCGCGAATTAAATATATTATTTAATTTAATATAGAACCCTAACTTTTAAAACCCTAGGTCAAACTAACTTTGCTCGGTAAACCCCAAACAAACACAGCCGCTCTCGACGATCTGGAAGGCCAGAAAACACCGAAGCTCTTCCTCAAAATTCAACCAATCCACGGATCGATTCTAAAACCTAATAACCACCGAACCGTTCAGCATCGAGAGGGCCTTCCAACCGACGGTGGTGATCCGCTCTTGTTCGACGAAATGGCCTGGGCGGCGCTGCAAAGTCGCAGCTTTCGAAGGGCGATTGAGGAGCAACCGGTGGTGCGAGCTGGCCGGGTTTGGGTGGCGCCGGTGGAGCTCGTGAAGCCCTTCGACGCAGAGACATCCGATCAACCTCCGACATTGTCTTGGCGGTGCGGTGACGGAACCCTAAACGGGGACGACGAGTTCGAATTTTTCCTGTGTAGTCAAAGAAGGTACCGTGAGCTTTGTTTTTATTATGCTATTAATCTCCATTGATTAAAATCTGAAATCAATTTAGAATATTATTGTTTAAAATTTCAATTGCATTGTTTTACATATAAAATTTGCATTATTTGATAAATATAAAATTTCCATTGTTTTAAAAATAAGAAAAGTGCATTGTTTAAAAAAAATAAAAGAACTTTGCTTTGAAAAATAAAAGAACTTTGCTTAGAAAAATATTCATATGATTATTAGAGGTGAAAAGATCGAAATGTTGTTATAGTAAAAATTCGATTTTTATATATTGAATAGCATAGTAAAAAATGTGATTTTTATATATTGAATATCGAAGTAAAAATATGATTTTTATATATTGAACATCGAAGTAAAAATATGATTTTTATATATTGAACATCGAAGTAAAAATATGATTTTTATATATTGAACATCGAAGTAAAAATTCGATTTTTATATATTGAACATCGAAGTAAAAATATGATTTTTATATATTGAACATCGAAGTAAAAATATGATTTTTATATATTGAACATCGAAGTAAAAAATTCCATTTTTATATATTGAACATCGAAGTAAAAATATGATTTTTATATATTGAACATCAAAGTAAAAATGTGATTTTTATATATTGAATATCGAAGTAAAATTGTGATTTTTATATATTGAATATCGAAGTAAAAATGTGATTTTTATATATTGAATATCGAAGTAAAAATGTGATTTTTATATATTGAACATCGAAGTAAAAATATGATTTTTATATATTGAACATCGAAGTAAAAATATGATTTTTATATATTGAACATCGAAGTAAAAATTCGATTTTTACATATGTAGTGGCTACAGCAACGAAGATGCGATAACGATGAAGATTTTTATCAAGGAAGAGTCTAGATGATTGGATAGCTATCGGTGAGAATTTCTCACCTTTCAATTTCTTTTTCTAGTTATATATATATATATATATACTAAGATGCAGACGGTGCTTAGTAGCACCCGACACAATCGTCCACAGACCATGGACTTGTTTGTTTGGTTGCAAAAATTAGTTATATGTTTTGATTTGAAATTAAATTGTTTGGTGAAATGAATGGATTGATTGATGTGTGAATGGCGTGGGCCTTCACTAGACCGGGGATAAGGCTAGGCCTCGTCCCGTTTCTAGTATCGTGCCGTTATGCCGTCGAAATTTTCTGAAATAAGTTAGAAAATAAAAATACCATTTTATTTAAAGAATGAACTGAATAGAAATTCATATGTTAAAATAAAATGTTTTATCGTTAAAAATATAATTTTTAACGTGAATATGAATATAGTGAATGTGAATAAAATAAAATATTCATTTACAAACCGGACGGTTTGTTTATGTACACCTATTTGAATGACATTGATTGGGACGATAAATTTTACACATCGCCCAACTGCACAAATAAAACCTGTGTTTGATTGTTTGAAACCCCACATGGGTGTTGGGATGAAATTTGAAGTTCACTCATCCTGATTGATTAAATATGTCGATCGATTGATTGACAGGCTGTTATAAGCGTTAGATATCTATATTTGATGCTTATACAGTGTAGTGCACTTTGGTTGATGGTTGATTATTTTTCAATGCTATTATATGTGTGTAATGTATGAAAATCCATATAATTAACATTATATGGTGATTGATTGGGCCTCATTCCAATTTAGAAAATAAAGAATAATATAAAATAAAGGTTCATGTGTTGACAGTATTCATCCATTGAGATTGGTCATGTGTTGAACGAAATATTTTAGTAATAAAATTTACATCTTTATCAATATAAAATAAAGGTTCATGTGTTGACAGTACTCATCCATTGAGATTGGTCATGTGTTGAACGAAATATTTTAGTAATAAAATTTACATCTTTATCAATATAAAATAAAGGTTCATGTGTTGACAGTACTCATCCATTGAGATTGGTCATTTGTTGAACGAAATATTTTAGTAATAAAATTTACATCTTTATCAATATAAAATAAAGGTTCATGTGTTGACAGTACTCATCCATTGAGATTGGTCATGTGTTGAACGAAATATTTTAGTAATAAAATTTACATCTTTATCAATATAAAATAAAGGTTCATGTGTTGACAATACTCATCCATTGAGATTGGTCATGTGTTGAACGAAATATTTTAATAATAGAAATATTTGAAATAGAATATTTGAAAATAGAAATATATGAAGCCGTGTTGATTAGATTGACGCCATTTTGACGTGAATGATATTTATATCCATTTTATTCATTTTAAAATGAATATTGAAAAGTGATTTCGAAATCGAATATTTTGAAATGAAATTTGAATCAAATTGAATAGAAAACGAATTCGAATCGAATTTGTTTTGAATATATAACGAATTTGATTTCAATGGGATATACAACGAATTGAATCGAATAGAAAACCAATTTGAATTGAATCGAATAGAAAACGACTTTGGAATTGAATTAAATTGAAAACGAATTCAAATTGAATTGAAAGCAAATTGAAATGAATTCAAATTGAATTGAAATTTGAATTGAATAGAAATGAATTTTAAAACGAATTTATAAAGAAGAATTCAATTTTGATTTGAATTGAAATGGAAGTTGAAATTGCTTTTGAAAACGAATTTAAAACTATTTATATAATTCGTTTTAAATAGAAATCGACGAAATATATATTATATATATAATTTAATGGCCTGAATAGAATGCGCCGCGCCGCGGCAGTTCGCGAATTTCGACCATTTATTTCAAACGGACATTACGGGAGATCTGACCGTCGGATTTTCCTAAAACCGGAACCGTTGGGTTCGTATCGAAAAGGGCTTTCTAACGGATATTAGAAATTTGAAATCTAATGGTTGGATTTGGAGGTACGTCCAAATCAAATTTGAAAAAGGTCGCTGTAAGTGCAGTTCGATGGCCATTGATGGAAATCGACTGTACGGGCCTTGATAAAATTATTAAAAATAATAATAAATTGTGTGAAATCATAAGAAATGATTTGGGAAAAATTGGGATGAAAAACTCCTTGTTTGAAAAGATAAAAATAGATTTTTATCGAAATGAACTAGTTGAACTAGAATTATAATTCTATTTATTTTTGAATAAATAAATTGAATTTAAAAAGGGTTTTAAAAATAACCAGAATTTCCAATGATTGCATTGGAGTGGATTTGAATCGAAATTGTCTTCGGAATATTTCGATATTTGTGAAAACCCGTAACTTCCCCGTAAAGGAAAGCGCCGGATAGTTCAAGAACAAATCACAACAGAACGCATATAAAAGAACATTTCACTGTATATTACAACAATGCATCAGATTACAAGAATATACAGAGTATGAATGAATAAACACAGAAATATCAGAGATTTAAATTACATTTAAATACATCGCAGCGGAAAATAATATAATACACAACTAGAAGAGATATACGGATACAAAGCTTTCCGGATATCGTTCCAGCTGTAAACCAGGATCCTGTGAATATAAATCTGCAAAACCAAAACTACTAGCTGCCCGTGTCAAAATAAGGGCACCCAGAGTTTAGGTTAAAACAATAAACTCCAGGTCAGTCATGGGACTGGTGTGAGAACTAAAACAGTTATTAATCTTTATTTTTAAAGTTAGGTAGATCAAGGGACCACGCCGTATAACACGGAACGGGTTTCCTCCCAAGAATACCAGTGCATAAAACAAACAGCGCAATGCTAAATAAAGAAAAATGAAGCTGTTATAAGACCCAGGTCCTATCACACAATGCAACGCAAGCCGGGGGATAGGGTTTTTCCTTATAACAGCCAAAGAATGCTTGATACGTTTAAAACAAATCATTTGATACTATCATAAGTGCATAGTGTATAAAACAACTTCAAATCATAAGTATCAATCATAGGCGGCATGGGTACCATATATCATGTCGCCATATATAGGTTTACAAATAAAACCGCAAATGTCACGTATTTGGAAATTGGATTTCCTTCTATGAACCGAGGCAAAAGATAGTCCTCAACCGATTCGAGACGCTCTAGCCCGCCCCTCAGGCAAGTACTCTGTCAAGCCTTTGGATCGTCAGGGCCGGTCCACCGATGTGGATTAAACTTAAACCCTGAACATGCGTTCCCCCGCCCTATGGGGCGTAAATGAGCCAACGAATGACTCCATCGGACCCGGATCGCCCGATCAAACCGAGGCGCCTCGCAACAGCAACAACCACATAAGTCAAACTCGTCAGGGCGTGTAAAACCACAGACGCCACTTCTAACTAGAAAGAAACGCATGCCCTCCCTGAGGTCCGTCTCCTGTTTTTGGTTCATACCGGGTGTGAAACACGCGAAGTAAACGTTACACAAAGCTACGCCACAAAAGCCTTGCTTTGATCATCACCACAAGACTTTGCTTTTCAACAGAAGCCTCGATCTATTGCCACTTAGGCATGCCACACAGGCAATTCACTCTATGTGTTTGATATCCATCAGTATATAACCCCTGAGCTCGTATGTCTCAGAGAAGGGCGTTAAGCAAGAGAATAAATTCTCCGCCGCCAAACAGATGTATATTTAATAGAAATCAATCACACAGACTAAAATCCAATGTCAGACACACAGTCCATTTACAAGTCCGTTCTGGGTCTGAACGAAACCGGAGGCACCTAGTACCCCGCACATCCATCGATCTCCAAGTACGTCTGGACGATCACCAACTGTTTCCATCTTCTTGGGTGTACAACCCAATCAAGATCATCAGTTATCACCCAAACGACGTGAAGACCTCCGGTCTTCGACCACCGTCTTCATCTTCGACTTATCGTCGTATCAGTTATTCAGAATGGGATAAACCCGGTCTTTCCGAATAACTCGCGTATATTTTATAAAAGTTCTACACAAACACAACATACGCCTCATTCCAATTCATCAGTCACTAACCGCAAATTAATCAAGAGAATAGTTCCCCAAATATTAACCCCGAAGGCCGAAACCAACATCAGATCAATATCCTGAAAACCATTCTGCTTGGCTAACCGACAGTTAGTTTCTAAATTTCACATTCATAGGGAAAGCTTCCCATTAATTTTATCCAAGATAAATTCCTGAATTTATTCTCTAATCTTCCTTTGAATTTCGATTCAAATTAGTCGGGATTAACGAAACTTACCGAAGTAGTCATTCGTTTTAATTTCCCAATCCCAACCTATTCATCCCATGAAGTAAAACTGGTTATACTTCATATCTAACACCACGGTGTTATCGGTAAATTCAATTACCATTTCACGTTCAAATCTAATCAAAGATTTAACTATCGCCTGGAGCAAAACTGGTGATACTCCATTTCCGTTATTTCAATCTAATTAAAGATTCATTAAAACTCCACTTAGTTTTAATCTTTGACTGGGTTAAAGAATCAGTGTCATTTAAAACACGGTTCACGATAAACCCAAAGTCACATTCATTAATTATCGGGTTAAAGAACGAGTGTTGTTTAAAACACTGTCCACGATAAACCCAAAAATCAATATCAGTTCAATTCCAATTAAATATTATTTAATTGGTACACTTCATTAAATCTAAATAAAAAGATTTAATCTTTTCTCAACTGGGTTCAAGAACAGTGTTAGTGAAGACACCATTCACGACAAACCCCAAATCACATTTGATATTCAATACAAGGCTCTGAATAGAAAATATATCGGCTTATATTCAATATCAAATTCTACGACTAACAAATGTCGTATTGGAAATAACGATATAAATATATCTTTCAAATTTCCATAACAACACCTGTATAATCACGAATTCCAACATCGAAATATTCCGAAGACAATTTCGATTCAAATCTACTCCAATGCAATCATTGGATATTCTGGTTATTTTTAAAACCCTTTTTAAATTCAATTTATTTATTTAAAAATAAATAGAATTATAATTCTAGTTCAAAACCAGTTCATTTCGATAAAAATATATTTTTATCTTTTCAAATATGGAGTTTTTTTATCCCAATTCCTTCTAAATCATTTCTTATGATTTTACGCAAATTATTACTATTTTTAATAATTTTATCAAGGCCGTACAGTCGATTTCCATCAATGGTCATCGAACTGCACTTACAGCGACCTTTTTCGAATTTGATTTGGACATATTTCCAAATCCAACCATTAGATTTCTAATTTCTAATATTCGTTAGAAAGCTCTTTTCGATACGAACCCAACGGTCCCGGTTTTAGGAGAATCCGACGGTCGGATCTCCCGCAATGTCCGTTTGAAATAAATGGTCGAAATTCACGAACTGCCGCGGCGCGGCGCGTTCTATTCAGGCCATTATATAATATATATAATATATATATAATATATTTCGTCGATTTCTATTTAAAACGAATTATATAAATAGTTTTAAATTCGATTCAAAAGCAATTTCAACTTCCGTTTCAATTCAAATCAAAATTGAATTCTTCTCTATAAATTCGTTTTAAAATTCATTTCTATTCAATTCAAATTTCAATTCAATTTGAATTCGTTTCAATTTGCTTTCAATTCAATTTGAATTCGTTTTCAATTCAATTCATTTCGAAATCGTTTTCAATTCAATTCATTTCGAAATCGTTTTCAATTTCGAAATCGTTTTCAATTCAATTCGTTTCGAAATCGTTTTCAATTCAATTCATTTCGAAATCGTTTAAAATCGATATAGATATCGTTCACGTCAAAATGGCGTCAATCTAATCAACACGGCTTCATAAATTTCTATTTTCAAATATTCTATTTCAATTATTTCTTTTTCAAAATAGTTGTTAGCAAAATATTTCGTTCAACACATGACCAATCTCAATGGATGAGTACTGTCAACACATGAACTTTTATTTTATTCGATAAAGATGTAAATTTTATTACTAAAATATTTCGTTCAACACATGACCAATCCAATGGATGAGTACTGTCAACACATGAACTTTTATTTTATTCGATAAAGATGTAAATTTTATTACTAAAATATTTCGTTCAACACATGACCAATCTCAATGGATGAGTACTGTCAACACATGAACTTTTATTTTATTCGATAAAGATGTAAATTTTATTATCAAAATATTTCGTTCAACACATGAACTTTTATTTTATTCGATAAAGATGTAAATTTTATTACTAAAATATTTCGTTCAACACATGAACTTTTATTTTATAATATTCTTTATTTTCTAAATTGGAATGAGGCCCAATCAATCACCATATAATGTTAATTATATGGATTTTCATACAACACATGTATATAATAGCATTGAAAAATAATCAACCATCAACCAAAGTGCACTACACTGTATAAGCATCAAATATAGACATTTAACGCTTATAGCAGCTTTTCAATCAATCGATCGACATATTTAATCAATCAGGATGAGTGAACTTCAAGTTTCATCCCAACACCCGTGTGGGGTTTCAAACAATCAAACAAATATTTTATTCGTGCAGTTGGGCGATGTGTAAAATTTATCGTCCCAATCAATGTCCTTCAAATAGGTGTACATAAACAAACCGTCTGGTTTGTAAATGAATATTTTATTTATTCACATCCACGTTAAAAATTATATTTTTAACGATAAAACATTTTATTCCAACATATGAATTTCTATTCAGTTCATTATTTAAATAAAATGATATTTTCATTTTTCTAACATATTTTAGAAAAATTTCGGCGGCATAACGGCACGATACTAGAAACGGGACGAGGCCTAGCCTTATCCCCGGTCTAGTGAAGGCCCACGCCATTCACACATCAATCAAATCAATTTCATCTCACCAAACAATTCAATTCATTTCAAACAAATAATTCAACTAATCTATGCAACCAAACAAACAAGTCCATGGTCTGTGGACGATTGTGTCGGGTGCTACTAAGCACCGTCTGCATCCTAGTATATATATATAACTAGAAAAGAAATTGAAAGGTGAGAAATTCTCACATATAGCTATCCTAGCTCCACGGCACTTCTATTGTAGAGATCTTCGTCGTTCCCGCCTTTTGTCACCTTCGTTGTCCGCTTTCACTACATATGTAAAAATCGAATTTTTACTTCGCTATTCAATATATAAAAATCGAATTTTTATTTTGCTATTCTATATATAAAAATCGAATTTTTACATTATTAAAAATCGTAACTTTTCCTTATTAAAATCATATTTTTAATATGCCACTAGTATAAAAATTATATTTTTAACTTTTCTATATTATAAAAATTATAATTTTTAACCTTTTTATAATATAAAATTTATATTTTTATTATCCCTATGATATAAAAATCATATTTTTACACTCCACGTTTTTACATATATATAAAGATCTAATCTTTAACTTCAAAAATATAATCCTTTCTATTTCAAAAGCATAATCTTTTTCTATATCAAAAATTTAATCTTTCCTATACGATAAAAATCCAATCTTTATACACGGTAAAAATCGTTCCTCTTTATAAATAAAAATCGTATTTTCCTCTAATTAAAAATCACATTTTTAATTTTCCTACCACATAAAAATCAGTTCTTATATCACCTAAAAATCAGTTTATAAATCAATTAAAATAAATCAGTATTTAAATCATTTTCAAATCAGTATTTTCTAATTAAAATAAAATAAAATCGGTATATATAAAAAAAATATAAAACACTTACTGTATGCGAAGAAGGGGGGAAGCGGTCGTCAGGGTCGGCGCTGGCTTCGTGGTGGGCGGCCTTCAGTTCGTCGACGGTGGGAGGCTAATCGGGTGTCGTGCTTGATTCGGGGGGGGGGGGGGGGGTGCGATGGCGACTGGGTTCGGTTTTGTGGGGGAGGAAATCGAACGAGGGCTGGGGGTAGCGATCGGAGAAGATGGCGGTGGGGGCCATCAGCGGCGGCACGGCGATTTTCTGGGGGGGCGACGAGGTCGCGATTCCCCCCTTCTGATTTCTTTTTTTTTTTTTTTTCTCTGGCTCTTATTCGATCTGAAATAAGGAAAGGGGGGGGGGGCAATTTATAAAAGGGAAGAGAGAGGGAAGATATAATATATTTTATTTTATTATTATTTTAATTGCAAAAATGTTGACTTTTACATATGACCTCGAAACGAGGCCCACCGCCTGTCGTCCGTAGCGTTTTACCCCCATTCCGAACACAATGGGATATGTATCGTAAGCTGATTCGGCTGTTACACTCAGTTTCCGTTAAATTTACATTTAAATCACTATACTGAATTTTAAACGTACATTTCAAATTACCGCGGTCACAAACTAACAAGAAAAATTCCTGAAAAATATTTTCTAGCTTCGTATTGACGATACGGTCCTAACAAAACTAGTTTCGTCGAATTCTGAGACCGTTAGAAAAATGGCCAATTTCCAGTCGATTAAAATCAACTGAAACTGGTCAAACGCGTTTTCCTTTGCCACGCTCACATATTGATTCGAAAAATTATGAAATTTGAAACCTAGCAATAACTTGACACCACGGACCCAACAAAACTGGTTTCGTCGAAATCCGAGGTCATTTGCAAAATGTCCATTTTTAAGGGCCGAAATTCTATAGCGACTATTTCTAATTTTAAACTGGACATATCTTATTATTTCTGAGATGAAATCTCAGTTTGTTAACTTCGTTACAAAGATATAGTTATACAGATTCAAATATTTCTTGTTTCGTTCAATTCTGACTTATATTGAATTCTGTATATTCATTTGAAATTAGAAATCGAATTTTCGAACTACCGCGCCATTTTCTATTCCTTTTATAATTATATATAATTATTTATATTTTAACGACGACGCGTATAAATATATACGTTCGAATTCTATTCAAAATAAATTTTCTCGTCGATATATTTAAAATAATTCATTTTAAATAATCAAAATTCGATAAAATTGCCAAAATAAAAATTTCAAACTGGCTCGCATTTTACGGGTTGTTACAATCTCCCCCACTTAAAACTTTTCGTCCCCGAAAAGGAACAAAGTCAAAAGTGGTTTGATCATTCAACACTACGCTCGATCTGGCTTCCATTCTCCCACTCTTCAGTTTCTGAGAATTTTCAAAATTTCAAAAATTTGGTTAACACCCTAAATTTTCGAAAAATTTCGCCATAACCTCCCCTGCAATGGGAGCATCGGGGAATTTCAAATAGCTTCCCCGGTCCTTCAGATCTCAAAAAGAAAAAGAAAAAGCCAAGCGGCTAGCCAATAGGCTCATAAAATCATCATCACCCAAACAAAACAGTAAATTATGTAATAAACATGTACCTATTTGTCGGGCAAACAAATTTTATTCTCAGCTCTAGCCTCCTTGCTATGACCTGTTCAATGAAAGTATATGTATATGCAAACAAATGCGACCAATTTTCAATATAATTCAATATTTGATGCTATTAGGCTAAATGGCTAAAAATTAGCAAACAAATAAACAAACAACACAAACATCAATCAATTAGTGAATTAGAGTTTCAAATTCATAATTTTGATACATATACAAAAATCGTGTTTTTGATGCCAATTCACAACAATGTATTCTAGCTATAAATAAGTTTTGGTTCTCACACCAGCCTAATGGAAATATATAGAAAATCACACCTTCGAAACACGAACATAAATACTGATGATGTCATGACAATCATCAGTACCATCTCCGGGCGAATAGAATGTGATTCCATATCTATCCAGTATATTAAAACTTTGAATATACGTTTGCAAGGCGTATATGCAAATTCTTTATATACTGAATTGTCCAAAATCAATATAAATAAATAATCAAATACGAATAATTGATTTAAATTTTCAAAACAAAATTTGTTTTCATTTGAAAAATATACTCTTCACACTCGTTCTAGGATACTACTGATCCCATCTCTAACGAGTCATTCTCATTGGATATTACTAATCCAATATCTGATGAATTCTTTCGTACGGTTCTAATGTGTCTTGTTCTCTGCTTTGTAAACCCAAGCTCTGATACCAACTGTGAAAACCCGTAACTTCACCGTAAAGGAAAGCGCCGGATAGTTCGAGAACAAACCACAACATAACGCATATAAAAGAACATTTCACTGTATATTACAACAATGCATCAGATTAGAAGAATATACAGAGTATGAATGAATAAACATAGAAATATCAGAGATTTAAATTACATTTAAATACATCGCAGCGGAAAATAATATAATACACAACTAGAAGAGATATACGGATACAAAGCTTTCCGGATATCGTTCCAGCTGTAAACCAGGATCCTGTGAATATAAATCTGCAAAACCAAAACTACTAGCTGCCCGTGTCAAAATAAGGGCACCCAGAGTTTAGGTTAAAACAATAAACTCCAGGTCAGTCATGGGACTGGTGTGAGAACTAAAACAGTTATTAATCTTTATTTTTAAAGTTAGGTAGATCAAGGGACCACGCCGTATAACACGGAACGGGTTTCCTCCCAAGAATACCAGTGCATAAAACAAACAGCGCAATGCTAAATAAAGAAAAATGAAGCTGTTACAAGACCTAGGTCCTATCACACAATGCAACGCAAGCCGGGGGATAGGGTTTTTCCTTATAACAGCCAAAGAATGCTTGATACGTTTAAAACAAATCATTTGATACTATCATAAGTGCATAGTGTATAAAACAACTTCAAATCATAAGTATCAATCATAGGCGGCATGGGTACCATATATCATGTCGCCATATATAGGTTTACAAATAAAACCGCAAATGTCACGTATTTGGAAATTGGATTTCCTTCTATGAACCGAGGCAAAAGATAGTCCTCAACCGATTCGAGACGCTCTAGCCCGCCCCTCAGGCAAGTACTCTGTCAAGCCTTTGGATCGTCAGGGCCGGTCCACCGATGTGGAATAAACTTAAACCCTGAACATGCGTTCCCCCGCCCTATGGGGCGTAAATGAGCCAACGAATGACTCCATCGGACCCGGATCGTCCGATCAAACCGAGGCGCCTCGCAACAGCAACAACCACATAAGTCAAACTCGTCAGGGCGTGTAAAACCACTGACGCCACTTCTAACTAGAAAGAAACGCATGCCCTCCCTGAGGTCCGTCTCCCGTTTTTGGTTCATACCGGGTGTGAAACACGCGAAGTAAACGTTACACAAAGCTACGCCACAAAGGCCTTGCTTTGATCATCACCACAAGACTTTGCTTTTCAACAGAAGCCTCGATCTATTGCAACTTAGGCATGCCACACAGGCAATTCACTCTATGTGTTTGATATCCATCAGTATATAACCCCTGAGCTCGTATGTCTCAGAGAAGGGCGTTAAGCAAGAGAATAAATTCTCCGCCGCCAAACAGATATATATTTAATAGAAATCAATCACACAGACTAAAATCCAATGTCAGACACACAGTCCATTTACAAGTCCGTTCTGGGTCTGAACGAAACCGGAGGCACCTAGTACCCCGCACATCCATCGATCTCCAAGTACGTCTGGACGATCACCAACTGTTTCCATCTTCTTGGGTGTACAGCCCAATCAAGATCATCAGTTATCACCCAAACGACGTGAAGACCTCCGGTCTTCGACCACCGTCTTCATCTTCGACTTATCGTCGTATCAGTTATTCAGAATGGGATAAACCCGGTCTTTCCGAATAACTCGCGTATATTTTATAAAAGTTCTACACAAACACAACATACGCCTCATTCCAATTCATCAGTCACTAACCGCAAATTAATCAAGAGAATAGTTCCCCAAATATTAACCCCGAAGGCCGAAACCAACATCAGATCAATATCCAGAAAACCATTCTGCTTGGCTAACCGACAGTTAGTTTCTAAATTTCACATTCATAGGGAAAGGTTCCCATTAATTTTATCCAAGATAAATTCCTGAATTTATTCTCTAATCTTCCTTTGAATTTCGATTCAAATTAGTCGGGATTAACGAAACTTACCGAAGTAGTCATTCGTTTTAATTTCCCAATCCCAACCTATTCATCCCATGAAGTAAAACTGGTTATACTTCATATCTAACACCACGGTGTTATCGGTAAATTCAATTACCATTTCACGTTCAAATCTAATCAAAGATTTAACTATCGCCTGGAGCAAAACTGGTGATACTCCATTTCCATTATTTCAATCTAATTAAAGATTCATTAAAACTCCACTTAGTTTTAATCTTTGACTGGGTTAAAGAATCAGTGTCATTTAAAACACGGTTCACGATAAACCCAAAGTCACATTCATTAATTATCGGGTTAAAGAACGAGTGTTGTTTAAAACACTGTCCATGATAAACCCCGAAAATCAATATCAGTTCAATTCCAATTAAATATTATTTAATTGGTACACTTCATTAAATCTAAATAAAAAGATTTAATCTTTTCTCAACTGGGTTCAAGAACAGTGTTAGTGAAGACACCATTCACGACAAACCCCAAATCACATTTGATATTCAATACAAGGCTCTGAATAGAAAATATATCGGCTTATATTCAATATCAAATTCTAAGACTAACAAATGTCGTATTGGAAATAACGATATAAATATATCTTTCAAATTTCCATAACAACACCTGTATACTCACGAATTCCAACATCGAAATATTCCGAAGACAATTTCGATTCAAATCTACTCCAATGCAATCATTGGATATTCTGGTTATTTTTAAAACCCTTTTTAAATTAAATTTATTTATTTAAAAATAATTAGAATTATAATTCTAGTTCAAAACCAGTTCATTTCGATAAAAATCTATTTTTATCTTTTCAAATATGGAGTTTTTTTATCCCAATTCTTTCTAAATCATTTCTTATGAGTTTACGCAAATTATTACTATTTTTAATAATTTTATCAAGGCCCGTACAGTCGATTTCCATCAACGGTCATCGAACTGCACTTAAAGCGACCTTTTTCGAATTTGATTTGGACATAATTCCAAATCCAACTGTTAGATTTCTAATTTCTAATATTGTTAGAAAGCTCTTTTCGATACGAACCCAACGGTCCCGGTTTTAGGAGAATCCGACGGTCGGATCTCCCGCAATGTCCGTTTGAAATAAATGGTCGAAATTCACGAACTGCCGCGGCGCGGCGCGTTCTATTCAGGCCATTATATTATATATATAATATATATATAATATATTTCGTCGATTTCTATTTAAAACGAATTATATAAATAGTTTTAAATTCGATTCAAAAGCAATTTCAACTTCCGTTTCAATTCAAATCAAAATTGAATTCTTCTCTATAAATTCGTTTTAAAATTCATTTCTATTCAATTCAAATTTCAATTCAATTTGAATTCGTTTCAATTTGCTTTCAATTCAATTTGAATTCGTTTTCAATTCAATTCATTTTGAAATCGTTTTCAATTCAATTCATTTCGAAATCGTTTTCAATTCAATTCATTTCGAAATCGTTTTCAATTCAATTCATTTCGAAATCGTTTTCAATTCAATTCATTTCGAAATCGTTTAAAATCGATATAGATATCGTTCACGTCAAAATGGCGTCAATCTAATCAACACGGCTTCATAAATTTCTATTTTCAAATATTCTATTTCAAATATTTCTTTTTCAAAATAGTTGTTATCAAAATATTTCGTTCAACACATGACCAATCTCAATGGATGAGTACTGTCAACACATGAACTTTTATTTTATTCGATAAAGATGTAAATTTTATTACCAAAATATTTCGTTCAACACATGATCAATCACAATGGATGAGTACTGTCAACACATGAACTTTTATTTTATTCGATAAAGATGTAAATTTTATTATCAAAATATTTCGTTCAACACATGAACTTTTATTTTATTCGATAAAGATGTAAATTTTATTACTAAAATATTTCGTTCAACACATGAACTTTTATTTTATAATATTCTTTATTTTCTAAATTGGAATGAGGCCCAATCAATCACCATATAATGTTAATTATATGGATTTTCATACAACACATGTATATAATAGCATTGAAAAATAATCAACCATCAACCAAAGTGCACTACACTGTATAAGCATCAAATATAGACATTTAACGCTTATAGCAGCTTGTCAATCAATCGATCGACATATTTAATCAATCAGGATGAGTGAACTTCAAGTTTCATCCCAACACCCGTGTGGGTTTTCAAACAATCAAACAAATATTTTATTCGTGCAGTTGGGCGATGTGTAAAATTTATCGTCCCAATCAATGTCCTTCAAATAGGTGTACATAAACAAACCGTCTGGTTTGTAAATGAATATTTTATTTATTCACATCCAAGTTAAAAATTATATTTTTAACGATAAAACATTTTATTCCAACATATGAATTTCTATTCAGTTCATTATTTAAATAAAATGATATTTTCATTTTTCTAACATATTTTAGAAAAATTTCGGCGGCATAACGGCACGATACTAGAAACGGGATGAGGCCTAGCCTTATCCCCGGTCTAGTGAAGGCCCACGCCATTCACACATCAATCAAATCAATTTCATCTCACCAAACAATTTAATTCATTTCAAACAAATAATTCAACTAATCTATGCAACCAAACAAACAAGTCCATGGTCTGTGGACGATTGTGTCGGGTGCTACTAAGCACCGTCTGCATCCTAGTATATATATATAACTAGAAAAGAAATTGAAAGGTGAGAAATTCTCACATATAGCTATCCTAGCTCCACGGCACTTCTATTGTAGAGATCTTCGTCGTTCCCGCCTTTTGTCACCTTCGTTGTCCGCTTTCACTACATATGTAAAAATCGAATTTTTACTTCGCTATTCAATATATAAAAATCGAATTTTTATTTTGCTATTCTATATATAAAAATCGAATTTTTACATTATTAAAAATCGTAACTTTTCCTTATTAAAATCATATTTTTAATATGCCACTAGTATAAAAATTATATTTTTAACTTTTCTATATTATAAAAATTATATTTTTTAACCTTTTTATAATATAAAATTTATATTTTTATTAACCCTATGATATAAAAATCATATTTTTACACTCCACGTTTTTTTATATATATAAAGATCTAATCCTTAACTTCAAAAATATAATCCTTTCTATTTCAAAAGCATAATCTTTTTCTATATCAAAAATTTAATCTTTCCTATACGATAAAAATCCAATCTTTATACATGGTAAAAATCGTTCCTCTTTATAAATAAAAATCGTATTTTCCTCTAATTAAAAATCACATTTTTAATTTTCCTACAACATAAAAATCAGTTCTTATATCACCTAAAAATCAGTTTATAAATCAATTAAAATAAATCAGTATTTAAATCATTTTCAAATCAGTATTTTCTAATTAAAATAAAATAAAATCGGTATATATAAAAAAAAAATAAAACACTTACTGTATGCGAAGAAGGGGGGGGAAGCGGTCGTCAGGGTCGGCGCTGGCTTCGTGGTGGGCGGCCTTCAGTTCGTCGACGGTGGGAGGCTAATCGGGTGTCGTGCTTGATTCGGGGGGGGGGGGGGGTGCGATGGCGACTGGGTTCGGTTTTGTGGGGGAGGAAATCGAACGAGGGCTGGGGGTAGCGATCGGAGAAGATGGCGGTGGGGGCCATCAGCGGCGGCACGGCGATTTTCTGGGGGGCGACGAGGTCGCGATTCCCCCCTTCTGATTTCTTTTTTTTTCTCTGGCTCTTATTCGATCTGAAATAAGGAAAAGGGGGGGCAATTTATAAAAGGGAAGAGAGAGGGAAGATATAATATATTTTATTTTATTATTATTTTAATTGCAAAAATGTTGACTTTTACATATGACCTCGAAACGAGGCCCACCGCCTGTCGTCCGTAGCGTTTTACCCCCATTCCGAACACAATGGGATATGTATCGTAAGCTAATTCGGCTGTTACACTCAGTTTCCGTTAAATTTACATTTAAATCACTATACTGAATTTTAAACGTACATTTCAAATTACCGGTGTCACATACTAACAAGAAAAATTCATGAAAAATATTTTCTAGCTTCGTATTGACGATACGGTCCTAACAAAACTAGTTTTGTCGAATTCTGAGACCGTTAGAAAAATGGCCAATTTCCAGTCGATTAAAATCAACTGAAACTGGTCAAACGCATTTTCCTTTGCCACGCTCACATATTGATTCGAAAAATTATGAAATTTGAAACCTAGCAATAACTTGACACCACGGACCCAACAAAACTGGTTTCGTCGAAATCCGAGGTCATTTGCAAAATGTCCATTTTTAAGGGCCGAAATTCTATAGCGACTATTTCTAATTTTAAACTGGACATATCTTATTATTTCTGAGATGAAATCTCAGTTTGTTAACTTCGTTACAAAGATATAGTTATACAGATTCAAATATTTCTTGTTTCGTTCAATTCTGACTTATATTGAATTCTGTATATTCATTAGAAATTAGAAATCGAATTTTCGAACTACCGCGCCATTTTCTATTCCTTTTACAATTATATATAATTATTTATATTTTAACGACGACGCGTATAAATATAAACGTTCGAATTCTATTCAAAATAAATTTTCTCGTCGATATATTTAAAATAATTCATTTTAAATAATCAAAATTCGATAAAATTGCCAAAATAAAAATTTCAAACTGGCTCGCATTTTACGGGTTGTTACAATGTTGGAATTCGTGATTATACATGTGTTGTTGTGGAAATTTGAAAGATATATATTTATATCGTTATTTGCAATACGACATTTGTTAATCGTAGAATTTGATATTGAATATAAGCCGATATATTTTCTATAAAGAGCCTTTTATTGAATATCAGATGTGATTTGGGTTTGTCGTGAATGGTGTCTTCATTAACACTGTTCTTGAACCCTGTTGAGAAAAGATTAAATCTTTTTATTTAGATTTAATGAAGTGTACCAATTAAATAATATTTAATTGGAATTGAATTGATATTGATTTTTGGGTTTATCGGGAACAGTGTTTTTAAATAACACTTGTTCTTTAACCCGATAATTAATGGAATGATATTTTGGGTTTATCGTGAACAGTGTTTTTAAATAACACTCGTTCTTTAACCCGATAATTAATGGAATGTGATTTTGGGTTTATCGTGAACTGTGTTTTAAATGACACTGATTTTTTAACCTAGTTAAAGATTAAAACTAAGTGGAGTTTTAATGAATCTTTAATTAGATTGAAAATATCGAAAATGGAGTACCACCAGTTTTGCTCCAGGCGATAGTTAAATCTTTAAATAGATTTGAACGTGAAATGGTAATTGAATTTACCGATAACACCGTGGTGTTCGATATGAAGTATAACCAGTTTTACTTCATGGGATGAATAGGTTGGGATTGGGAAATTAAAACAAATGATTACTTCGGTAAGGTTCGTTAATCCCGACTAGTTGAATCAAAATTCAAAAGAAGATTAAAGAATAAATTCAAGGAATTTATCTTTGATAAAATTAATGGGAACCTCTCCCTATGAATGTGAAATTTAGAAACTAACTGTCGGTTAGCCAAGCAGAATGGTTTTCTGGATATTGATCTGATGTTGGTTTCGGCCTTCGGGGTTAATATTTGGGGAATTATTCTCTTGATTAATTTACGGTTAGTGACTGATAAATTGGAATGAGGCGTATGTTGTGTTTGTGTAACACTTATTTAAAATATACGCGAGTTATTCGGAAAGACCGGGTTTATCCCATTCTGAATAACTGATACGACGATAACTCGAAGATGAAGACGATGGTCGAAGACCGGAGGTCTTCACGTCGTTTGGGTGATTACTGATGATCTTGATTGGGCTGTACACCCAAGAAGATGGAAACAGTTGGTGATCGTCCAGACGTTCTTGGAGATCGATGGATATGCGGGGTACTAGGTGCCTCCGGTTCCGTTCAGACCCAGAACGGACTTGTAAATGGACTGTGTGTCTGACATTGGATTTTAGTCCGTGTGATTGATCTCTATTAAATATATATCTGTTTGGCGGCGGAGAATTTATTCTCTTGCTTAATGCCCTTCTCTGAGACGTACGAGCTCAGGGGTTATATATTGATGGATATCAAACGCATGGAGTGAATTGCCTGTATGGCATGCCTAAGTGGCAATTGATCGAGGCTTCTGTTGAAAAGCAAAGTCTTGTGGTGATGATCAAAGCACGGCCTTTGTGGCATAGCTTTGTGTAACGTTTGCTTCGCGAGTTTCACACCCGGTATAAACCAAAAACGGGAGAAGGACCTCAGGGAGGGCCTACGTTTCCTCCTAGCTAAAAGTGGCATCAGTGGTTTTACACGTCTTGACGAGTTTGACTTATGTGGTTGTTGCTGTTGCGAGGCGCCTCGGGTAGATCGGACGATCCGGGTCCGATGGAGTCATTCGTTTGCTCGCTTACGCCCCAAAGGGCGGCGAAACGTAGTGCTCAGGCATTTTTAATCCACTCCGTGTGGACCGGCCCTGTCGCTCCAAGGGTCGATGCGTTCTGATCCTGAGACTCGGGCTAGGCAGTCTCGAATCGGTTGAGGACTATCTTTTGCATCGGTTCATAGACGGAAATCCAATTTCCAAATACGTGACATTTGCGGTTTTATTTGTAAACCTATATATGGCGACATGATATATGGTACCCATGCCGCCTATGATTGATACTTATGATTTGAAGTTGTTTTATACACTATGCACTTATAATAGTATCAAATGATTTGTTTTAAACGTATCAAGCATTCTTTGGCTGTTATAAGGGAAAACCCTATCCCTCGGCTTGCGTTGCATTGTGTGATAGGACCTGGGTCTTATAACAGCTTCATTTTTCTTTATTTAGCATTGCGTTGTTTGTTTTATGCACTGGTATTCTTGGGAGGAAACCCGTTCCGTGTTATGCGGCGTGATCCCTTGATTTACCTAATGATTTAAAATAAAGATTAATAACTGTTTTAGTTCTCACACCAGTCACATGACTGACCTGGAGTTTATTGTTTTAACCTAAACTCTGGGTGCCCCTATTTTCCGCACGGGCAGCTAGTAGTTTTGATTTTGCAGATTTATATTCACAGGATCCTGGTTTACAGCTGGAATGATATCCGGAAAGCTCTGTATCCGTATATCACCTTCAGTTGTGCTTTGTATTATTTTCCGCTGTTATATAATTAATTGTAATCTCTGATATTTATTCGAATGTATAATATTCATTTATACTCTGTATATTCTTGTATCTGATGGAATTGTTGTAATAGCAATGAAATGTTCTTCTGTTTGTGTTCTGATTTGTCATGTTCTCAAACGATCAGGGGTTTCGAACGGTCTAGATCAGTTTAACGACTGATTCGGATCGAGCGAAATTCCTTGCCGTCACAGTTGGTATCAGAGCTTTGGTTTACAAAGCTCAGAGAACAAGACACATTAGAACCCTTCGAAAGAATTCATCAGATATTGGATTAGTAATATCCAACGAGAATGACTCGTTAGAGATAAGATCAGTAGTATCCTAGAACGAGTGTGAAGAGTATATTTTTAAAGTGAAAACCAATTTTGTTTTGAAATTCTAAATCAACTATTAGTATTTGATTATTTATTTCATATTGATTAGGACAGTCCAGTATATAAAGATTTTGCATATACGCCTTGCAAACGTATATTTGAAATTTTAATATACTGGATAGATATAGAATCACATTCTAGACACCCGGAGATGGTTCTGATGATTGATCGATCATCATCAGAATTTATTTTCGTGTTTTGAAGACGTGATATTTATATATTTCCTATTGACTGGTGTGAGAACCCAAATTAGATAGGGCTTATTGTGGTGATTTGGCATCAAAAATGTGATTTTTGACTATATATCAAAATTATGAATTTGAAACTCTAATTCACTAATTGATTGAAGTTTGTGTTGTTTGTTTATTTGTTTGCTAATTTTTATCCATTTATCCTAATTGAATCAAATATTGAACTGTACTGAAAATTAGTCGCATTTGCTTGCATATACATGTACTTACATTGAACAGGTCATAGCAAGGAGGCTAGAGCCGAGAATAAAATTTGTCTGCCCGACAAATAGGTACATGTTTACTACATAATTTACTGTTTTGTTTGGGTGATGATGATTTTATGAGCCTATTGGCTAGCCGCTTGGCTTTTTCTTTTTCTTGTTGAGATCTGAAGGACCGGGGAAGCTATTTGAAATTCCCCGATGCTCCCATTGCAGGGGAGGTTATGGCGAAATTTTTCGAAAATTTAGGGTGTTAGCCAAATTTTTGAAATTTTGAAAATTCTCAGAAACTAAAAGGTTGGAGAATGAAAGTCAGATCGAACGTAGAGTTGATTAATCAAACCACTTTCGACTTTGTTCCTTCTCGGGGACGAAAAGTTTTAAGTGGGGGAGATTGTAATAACCCGAAAATCTGGGCCAGTTTAAAATTTTTATTTTGGCAATTTTAGCGAATTTTGATTATTTAAAATGAATTATTTTAAATAATATCGACGAGAAATTTATTTTGAATATAATTCGAACGTATATATTATATACGTCGTCGTTAGAATATAAATATTTATATATAATTATAAATAGAATTGAAAATGGCGCGGTAGTTCGATAATTCGATTTCAAACTTCAGTTGAATGTATCGGGTGCAAAACAATCCGGATTTTAGTGAGACCAAAAATAATAGGATCTAATTGATGATATCTTTCCAACGAATCCGAAAAATCGAAATTTCATAGCAGGAATAAAAAGATATGTCCAGTTGAAAATTCTGAATAGTCGCTATGGAATTCAAGCCCTTAAAAATGGGAATTTTGCAAATGACCTCGGATTTCGACGAAACCACTTTTGTTGGGTCCGTGATGTCAAGATATTGCTAGGTTTCAAATTTCTTAATTTTTCGAATCAATATGTGAGCGTGGCAAAGGAAAACGCGTTTGACCATTTTCAGTCAATTTCGATAGATTGGAAAATGGCCATTTTTCAAACGATCTCAGAATTCGACGAAATTAGTTTTGTTAGGACCGTATCGTCAATACGAAGCTAGAAAATATTTTTCGAGAATTTTTAGAGGCTGTACGTGGCCCCGGTAGTTTGAAATGTACGTTTAAAATTCAGTATAATGATTTAAATGTAAATTTAACGGAAACTGATCGAAACGATCGAACAAGCTTGCGATACACATCCCATTGTGTTCGGAATAGGGGTATTTAGCTAGAGGCGACAGTTGTTGGGTGTGGTTTGGGGTTCGTATCAATAAACAAATAAATTCGCGAATTAAATATATTATTTAATTTAATATGGAACCCTAACTTTTAAAACCCTAGGTCAAACTAACTTTGCCCGGTCAACCCCAAACAAACACAGCCGCTCTCGACGATCTGGAAGGCCAGAAAACACCGAAGCTCTTCCTCAAAATTCCACCAATCCACGGATCGATTCTAAAACCTAATAACCACCGAACCGTTCAGCATCGAGAGGGCCTTCCAACCGACGGTGGTGATCCGCTCTTGTTCGACGAAATGGCCTGGGCGGCCCTGCAAAGTCGCAGCTTTCGAAGGGGGATTGAGGAGCAACCGGTGGTGCGAGCTGGCCGGGTTTGGGTGGCGCCGGTGGAGCTCGTGAAGCCCTTCGACGCAGAGACATCCGATCAACCTCCGACATTGTCCTGGCGGTGCGGTGACGGAACCCTAAACGGCGACGACGAGTTCGAATTTTTCCTGTGTAGTCAAAGAAGGTACCGTGAGCTTTGTTTTTATTATGCTATTAATCTGCATTGATTAAAATCTGAAATCAATTTAGAATATTATAGTTTAAAATTTCAATTGCATTGTTTTACATATAAAATTTGCATTATTTTATAAATATAAAATTTCCATTGTTTTAAAAATAAGAAAAGTGCATTGTTTTAAAAAATAAAAGAACTTTGCTTTGAAAAATAAAAGAACTTTGCTTAGAAAAATATTCATATGATTATTAGAGGTGAAAAGATCGAAATGTTGTTATAGTAAAAATTCGATTTTTATATATTGAATAGCATAGTAAAAATGTGATTTTTATATATTGAATATCGACGTAAAAATATGATTTTTATATATTGAACATCGAAGTAAAAATATGATTTTTATATATTGAACATCGAAGTAAAAATATGATTTTTATATATTGAACATCGAAGTAAAAATTCGATTTTTATATATTGAACATCGAAGTAAAAATATGATTTTTATATATTGAACATCGAAGTAAAAATATGATTTTTATATATTGAACATCGAAGTAAAAAATTCGATTTTTATATATTGAACATCGAAGTAAAAATGTGATTTTTATATATTGAACATCGAAGTAAAAATGTGATTTTTGTATATTGAATATCGAAGTAAAAATGTGATTTTTGTATATTGAATATCGAAGTAAAAATGTGATTTTTATATATTGAACATCGAAGTAAAAATATGATTTTTATATATTGAACATCGAAGTAAAAATATGATTTTTATATATTGAACATCGAAGTAAAAATTCGATTTTTACATATGTAGTGGCTACAGCAACGAAGATGCGATAACGATGAAGATTTTTATCAAGGAAGAGTCTAGATGATTGGATAGCTATCGGTGAGAATTTCTCACCTTTCAATTTCTTTTTCTAGTTATATATATATATATACTAGGATGCAGACGGTGCTTAGTAGCACCCGACACAATCATCCACAGACAATGGACTTGTTTGTTTGGTTGCAAAAATTAGTTAGATGATTTGATTTGAAATTAAATTGTTTGGTGAAATGAATGGATTGATTGATGTGTGAATGGCGTGGGCCTTCACTAGACCGGGGATAAGGCTAGGCCTCGTCCCGTTTCTAGTATCGTGCCGTTATGCCGCCGAAATTTTCTGAAATAAGTTAGAAAATAAAAATACCATTTTATTTAAAGAATGAACTGAATAGAAATTCATATGTTAAAATAAAACGTTTTATCGTTAAAAATATAATTTTTAACGTGAATATGAATATAGTGAATGTGAATAAAATAAAATATTCATTTACAAACCGGACGGTTTGTTTATGTACACCTATTTGAATGACATTGATTGGGACGATAAATTTTACACATCACCCAACTGCACAAATAAAACCTGTGTTTGATTGTTTGAAACCCCACACGGGTGTTGGGATGAAATTTGAAGTTCACTCATCCTGATTGATTAAATATGTCGATCAATTGATTGACAGGCGGTTATAAGTGTTAGATATCTATATTTGATGCTTATACAGTGTAGTGCACTTTGGTTGATGGTTGATTATTTTTCAATGCTATTATATGTGTGTAATGTATGAAAATCCATATAATTAACATTATATGGTGATTGATTGGGCCTCATTCCAATTTAGAAAATAAAGAATAATATAAAATAAAGGTTCATGTGTTGACAGTACTCATCCATTGAGATTGGTCATGTGTTGAACGAAATATTTTAGTAATAAAATTTACATCTTTATCAATATAAAATAAAGGTTCATGTGTTGACAGTACTCATCCATTGAGATTGGTCATGTGTTGAACGAAATGTTTTAGTAATAAAATTTACATCTTTATCAATATAAAATAAAGGTTCATGTGTTGACCGTACTCATCCACTGAGATTGGTCATGTGTTGAACGAAATATTTTAGTAATAAAATTTACATCTTTATCAATATAAAATAAAGGTTCATGTGTTGACAGTACTCATCCATTGAGATTGGTCATGTATTGAACGAAATATTTTAGTAATAAAATTTACATCTTTATCAATATAAAATAAAGGTTCATGTGTTGACAATGCTCATCCATTGAGATTGGTCATGTGTTGAACGAAATATTTTAATAATAGAAATATTTGAAATAGAATATTTGAAAATAGAAATATATGAAGCCATGTTGATTAGATTGACGCCATTTTGACGTGAATGATATTTATATCGATTTTATTCATTTTAAAATGAATATTGAAAAGTGATTTCGAAATCGAATATTTTGAAATGAAATTTGAATCAAATTGAATAGAAAACGAATTCGAATCGAATTTGTTTTGAATATATAACGAATTTGATTTCAATGGGATATACAACGAATTGAATCGAATAGAAAACCAATTTGAATTGAATCGAATAGAAAACGACTTTGGAATTGAATTAAATTGAAAACCAATTCAAATTGAATTGAAAGCAAATTGAAATGAATTCAAATTGAATTGAAATTTGAATTGAATAGAAATGAATTTTAAAACGAATTTATAAAGAAGAATTCAATTTTGATTTGAATTGAAATGGAAGTTGAAATTGCTTTTGAAAACAAATTTAAAACTATTTATATAATTCGTTTTAAATAGAAATCGACGAAATATATATTATATATATTATATATATAATATAATGGCCTGGATAGAACGCGCCGCGCCGCGGCAGTTCGCGAATTTCGACCATTTATTTCAAACGGACATTTCGGGAGATCCGACCGTCGGATTCTCCTAAAACCGGAACCGTTGGGTTCGTATCGAAAAGAGCTTTCTAACGGATATTAGAAATTTGAAATCTAACGGTTGGATTTGGAGGTACGTCCAAATCAAATTTGAAAAAGGTCGCTGTAAGTGCAGTTCGATGGCCATTGATGGAAATCGACTGTACGGGCCTTGATAAAATTATTAATAATAATAATAAATTGTGTAAAATCATAAGAAATGATTTGGAAAAAATTGGGATGAAAAACTCCATATTTGAAAAGATAAAAATAGATTTTTATCGAAACGATCTAGTTGAACTAGAATTATAATTCTATTTATTTTTGAATAAATAAATTGAATTTAAAAAGGGTTTTAAAAATAACCAGAATTTCCAATGATTGCATTGGAGTGGATTTGAATCGAAATTGTCTTCGGAATATTTCAATGTTGGAATTCGTGATTATACAGGTGTTGTTATGGAAATTTGAAAGATATATATTTATATCGTTATTTGCAATACGACATTTGTTAATCGTAGAATTTGATATTGAATATAAGCCGATATATTTTCTATTCAGAGCCTTGTATTGAATATCAAATGTGATTTGGGTTTGTCGTGAATGGTGTCTTCATTAACACTGTTCTTGAACCCTATTGAGAAAAGATTAAATCTTTTTATTTAGATTTAATGAAGTGTACCAATTAAATAATATTTAATTGGAATTGAATTGATATTGATTTTTGGGTTTATCGGGAACAGTGTTTTTAAATAACACTTGTTCTTTAACCAGATAATTAATGGAATGATATTTTGGGTTTATCGTGAACAGTGTTTTTAAATAACACTCGTTCTTTAACCCGATAATTAATGGAATGTGATTTTGGGTTTATCGTGAACTGTGTTTTAAATGACACTGATTATTCAACCCAGTTAAAGATTAAAACTAAGTGGAGTTTTAATGAATCTTTAATTAGATTGAAAAGATCGAAAATGGAGTACCACCAGTTTTGCTCCAGGCGATAGTTAAATCTTTAATTAGATTTGAATGTGAAATGGTAATTGAATTTACCGATAACACCGTGGTGTTAGATATGAAGTATAACCAGTTTTACTTCATCGGATGAATAGGTTGGGATTGGGAAATTAAAACAAATGATTACTTCGGTAAGGTTCGTTAATCCCGACTAGTTGAATCAAAATTCAAAAGAAGATTAAAGAATAAATTCAAGGAATTTATCTTTGATACAATTAATGGGAACCTCTCCCTATGAATGTGAAATTTAGAAACTAACTGTCGGCTAGCCAAGCAGAATGGTTTTCTGGATATTGATCTGATGTTGGTTTCGGCCTTCGGGGTTAATATTTGGGGAATTATTCTCTTGATTAATTTAATGTTAGTGACTGATAAATTGGAATGAGGCGTATGTTGTGTTTGCGTAACACTTATTTAAAATATATGCGAGTTATCCGGAAAGACCGGGTTTATCCCATTCTGAATAACTGATACGACGATAAGTCGAAGATGAAGACGATGGTCGAAGACCGGAGGTCTTCACGTCGTTTGGGTGATTACTGATGATCTTGATTGGGCTGTACACCCAAGAAGATGGAAACAGTTGGTGATCGTCCAGACGTGCTTGGAGATCGATGGATATGCGGGGTACTAGGTGCCTCCGGTTCCGTTCAGACCCAGAACGGACTTGTAAATGGACTGTGTGTCTGACATTGGATTTTAGTCCGTGTGATTGATCTCTATTAAATATATATCTGTTTGGCGGCGGAAATTTATTCTCTTGCTTAACGCCCTTCTCTGAGACGTACGAGCTCAGGGGTTATATATTGATGGATATCAAACGCATGGAGTGAATTGCCTAAGTGGCATGCCTAAGTGGCAATTGATCGAGGCTTCTGTTGAAAAGCAAAGTCTTGTGGTGATGATCAAAGCACGGCCTTTGTGGCATAGCTTTGTGTAACATTTGCTTCGCGAGTTTCACACCCGGTATGAACCAAAAACGGGAGAAGGACCTCAGGGAGGGCCAACGTTTCCTCCTAGCTAAAAGTGGCGTCAGTGGTTTTACACGCCCTGACGAGTTTGACTTATGTGGTTGTTGCTGTTGCGAGGCGCCTCGGTTAGATCGGACGATCCGGGTCCGATGGAGTCATTCGTTGGCTCGCTTACGCCCCAAAGGGCGGCGAAACGTAGTGCTCAGGCATTTTTAATCCACTCCGTGTGGACCGGCCCTGTCGCTCCAAGGGTCGATGCGTTCTGATCCTGAGACTCGGGCTAGGCAGTCTCGAATCGGTTGAGGACTATCTTTTGCCTCGGTTCATAGACGGAAATCCAATTTCCAAATACGTGACATTTGCGGTTTTATTTGTAAACCTATATATGGCGACATGATATATGGTACCCATGCCGCCTATGATTGATACTTATGATTTGAAGTTGTTTTATACACTATGCACTTATAATAGTATCAAATGATTTGTTTTAAACGTATCAAGCATTCTTTGGCTGTTATAAGGGAAAACCCTATCCCCCGGCTTGCGTTGCATTGTGTGATAGGACCTGAGTCTTATAACAGCTTCATTTTTCTTTATTTAGCATTGCGTTGTTTGTTTTATGCACTGGTATTCTTGGGAGGAAACCCGTTCCGTGTTATGCGGCGTGGTCCCTTGATTTACCTAATGATTTAAAATAAAGATTAATAACTGTTTTAGTTCTCACACCAGTCACATGACTGACCTGGAGTTTATTGTTTTAACCTAAACTCTGGGTGCCCCTATTTTCCGCACGGGCAGCTAGTAGTTTTGGTTTTGCAGATTTATATTCACAGGATCCTGGTTTACAGCTGGAATGATATCAGGAAAGCTCTGTATCCGTATATCACCTTCAGTTGTGCTTTGTATTATTTTCCGCTGTTATATAATTAATTGTAATCTCTGATATTTATTCGAATGTATAATATTCATTTATACTCTGTATATTCTTGTATCTGATGGAATTGTTGTAATAGCAATAAAATGTTCTTCTGTTTGTGTTCTGATTTGTCATGTTCTCAAACGATCAGGGGTTTCGAACGGTCTAGATCGGTTTAACGACTGATTCAGATCGAGCGAAATTCCTTGCCATCACAATAAAATTGTTTGCCCGACAAATAGGTACATGTTTATTGTTTTTCTTGAGTTTTGGGTGATTTTGTGGGCCGATTGGCTTTTTCTTTTTCTTTTGGATTGAAGAAGGCCATGGGAGGCTATATGAAATATCCCAAAGTCCCCGGTGCAGGGGAGGTTATGGCGAAATTTTTCAAAAATTTAGGGTGTTAGCCAAATTTTTGAAGAATTTGAAAAGTTCTTAGAAACTGAAAAGTTGAAGAACTTAAGCCGTAGTCAAAATTATGAAAGTAGAGTTGGTTAATCAAACCACTTTCGACTTTGTTCCTTTTCGGGGATGAAAAGTTTTAAGTGGGGGAGATTGTAACAACCCGAAAATCTGGGCCAGTTTAAAATATTTAAATTGGCAATTTTAATGAATTTTGAATATTTAAAATAGATTATTTTAAATAATAATGACGAAAAATTTATTTTGAATAGGATTCGAATGAATATATTTATATAGTTCGTCGTTAGAAAATAAATATTTATTTCGAATTATAAAACGAATTGAAAATGGCGCGGTAGTTCGATAATTCGATTTCAAACTTCAAATGAATGTACAGGATTCAAAATAAACCGGAATTTAGTGAAACCAAAAATAATAGAATCTATTTCAGAATATCTTTCCAACGAATCCGAAAAATTGAAATTTCATAGCGGGAATCAAAAGTTATGTCCAAATGAAAATTCAGAATAGTCGCTATGGAATTCTGGCCCTTAAAAATAGCCATTTTGCAAACGACCTCGGATTTCGACGAAACCACTTTTGTTGGATCTGCGATGTCAATTTATACTAGATTCCAATTTTCGTAATTTTTCGATTCAATATGTGAGCGTGGCAAAGGAAAACGCGTTTGGCCAGTTTCAGTTGATTTTAATCGACTGAAAAATGGCCATTTTTCAAACGGTCTCAGAATTTGACGAAATTAGTTTTGTTAGGACCGTATCGTCAATACGAAGCTAGAAAATATTTTTCTGAAATTTTTCGAGTTAGTATGTGACCCCGGTAAATTGAAATACGTGTTCAAATTCAATATATAGAGTTATAGGTTGATTTTGACGAGAACTGATCGAAACGATCGAATCAGCTTACAATACATATCCCATTGTGTTCGGAATGGGGGTAATTAGCTATGGACAACAGGCGGTGAGTCTTGTTTCGAGTTCGAATGAAAAAGTTACTTTTTAAAATTTAAAATAAAATATAATATATATTATTATATACACTTTCCTTATACCCCCCTCCTTTCTTCCTCTCTCCCCGTTTTCATTTTAACAGAAATTAAAATAAAAAAAAAGAAGAGGAAGAAATCGTGATAGGAGGGGGGATTCGACGCCGCGCCGCCCTCCGGCGCCTCCTCCTCCACCGCTCCACCTCCCCCTTCCTCTTTCCTCCTTCTACTCACCCAACCGAGCCACGGAAGCCCTAGCCCCCTCCACCAAAACGAGCTGCACCGCCTCCCCCTGGACCCACACCCGCGCCACCGCTAATGAATGCGCACCGCACCGCAGCGGCGAGACCCCGCCACCCTCCATTAACCCAACGTCACCAACCTCGACCGCCACCTCAGCCCGTGGACCCCCCTTTGTGTAAAAATCGAATTTTTATTAGTTTTCAGTGCATGTACATAGCACCCCGCGCCTCCTACGCCTCCAGTTGCCTCCACCGACCATCGAGCACCCCCGGTGAGTTTTAATTCCAATTTCTATTCGTTCATGCAATTTAAAATTTGATTTTTGTTGATTAAAAATTCAATTTTTAGAAGTAGAAAGGTTTGATTTTTGAAAAGGGAAAGATTACATTTTTATTAATGAGAAGATTTGATTTCTAAAAATATAAAGCTAGGATTTTTATATATATAAAGCGGTGATTTTTATATATATGCTAGCGAAATAAAAACATAATTTTTATATTATCAAAGAAGCGATTTATATATTATCAAAGTAAAGAATTTTATATAAACAAAGTAGATGTTTTTATAAACATGAAAAGAAGAGATTTTTGTATACATGAAGTATAGAAGTATTAAAAATATGATTTTTATAATATAGAAATTGTAACACCCCGAATTTTCTATTAACACTAAAGTTGCTAAAATATTAATAAGTGTGTAAGAGAGGGGATGTATCTAATATGAATATAAAAATATTAATAAGTATGTAAGAGAGGGGATGTATCTAATATGAATATAAAAATATTAATAAGTGTGTAAGAGAGGGGATGTATCTAATATGAATATAAAAATATTAATAAGTGTGTAATAGAGGGGATGTATCTAATATGTATATAAAAACAATAATAAGTAAAGGGGGATGTATCTAATATGTATATTGTAGAAAATATATATATTTATGACATGAATAGAAGTTTATTAATATGCTGAGTGTTTGCTGAGTCACTTCTGACTCATTGCTGAGTCAACAAGATAAACCCCATCTTGTCTGAACGGCTGCGGTTATTTCTAGGTTAAATCTAATGGCCTAAATGAATTCTAAAACCTATAAATAAGTGGGTAGACCCTAGACCTAAATCACTTGTAAAATTACAGAATCTACCGTCATGCTGCTGCCATGGAGTTCAGCATAGCCGTTACAAACTAAGACGAGGAAGCCTAATCATCTACAACTAAATCTACACAAATCAAATCAAAAGATCTCTCTTTCTCTAATTCTTTTCTTTTGTTGGTGAGTATGATGATTCTCACAAGACTATTACAAACTAATTTGACTCAGTTATGAATGGATCACAAGAAAGTGATGTGATTTGTAATTGTAAATTCTATATATTGTGGATTCTCTTATTATGTTATTATGTTGTCGTATGATGTAAATTATATATGCTATGTCATGCTATGTTGTAAATTCTCTTATGCTATGTCGTGCTATGTTGAGAATCATGTCAAGCTATGTTATACTATCATACTATGCCATGTTATAAATCATGCTATATTATGTTGAAAAATCATGATGTTGTTGGATCATGCTTAAAGTTATGTTTTTTTTTCTTAATTTAAATGGATCTTGTTTATGGGAATTTGCCTATTAGGTTAGGTGTACCCATAAACTTGAAACTATAATTAAATAAAACTTGATTATGGGAATTTGCCTATTGAGTTAGGTGTACCCATATAAAACCATGTTGTTAAAAAAATTAGATGATGTTGATTCACACATGTTCATATGTAAGTTTATGAAAATTGATTGAGATTATATTAGGTGAATTTTGAACAAGTTGACACCTTTAGGTCCACGACATGTATAATCTATGCAAGTTGGACATATGCAAGTTTCACCCCTTATTATGATTCATTTGGTCACATATACATGTTGTTATTATGATAATCTCTTTTATGCTATGAGTTAGGCTATTCGAGTCTAACATATATTTTCCGAATAAACGTTCAAACGTGGGGTAGGGGTAATATTAGGAATTAATAAATTGGGTGCAATTTTGTAAGATGTTGCATACCATGAATGAATGTCCATAATTGAGTCAATTATGGACATTGTTAAAAATTGGAAGTAATTAATAATTCAAGTAGGGAATTATTAAAATTGGGGGAAAGTGGATTATTATTAATAATCAATGCTTAGGACACGAGGTTGGACCCGTTTGTGATGTAAACCTTCTCGGACCCGCCCGGCAAATCCAGTAGTCACAAATGTCGGCCCAATGTAAGAGGTCCTAGGCCCAAACTAAAGCATAACAGTTGTAAAGACACGAGGTTAGACTCTTTTATGGTGTAAGACTGCCCGGACCCGCCCGGCAAATCCAGCTGCCATAAATGCCAGTCTAATGTGAGAGGTCTTTATGGGATTATGGCCTTAATGAACTAAGAAATACTTAACCAGATAATCATGTAAGGTGGGACATGGGGGTTAAGTAGGTGCCTTGGGTGGCATGAGGAATCTGGTGGTTGCCTTTAGAGGCATTTGAAATACGATTAGACTTAACCAAACACACATGTAAATGAACATGACTAAGTGGGTTAAGTGGGATGGACTAATGGGGACAAGCTTAGGTGGAATGCTTGTGGTAAATAGTGGGGGCCCATTTCAACCAGTATCCCAAAACGTATCTTTGTGGGCTCGACCCAAGTCGAGGACGGGACACGCATACTGGGTTTGACTATAAGAGGCCAAAACAGGGAGCGGTGGCAACGCAAGTCCAACGGGTTTCATATGCGTGTGTGGACCCGGGCTGGTAGGTAAGACGTTGTTGCATCGTGTAGGTATAAGCCGTGCATGTCCGTTGTATCAGGTTGCCACTTTAGGGGAGTGATACACCCCACTGTGGGGCCAGCACGGGTATCTACGAGTTAGGGAGCCGAACGAATAATGGGAAGTAGGGTACACCTAGTGGAGAAACACTTAACCCAGTATGCGTGTCCCGTCCTCGACTTGGGTCGAGCCCACAAAGATGCGTTTTGGGATACTGGTTGAAATGGGCCCCCACTATTTACCACAAGCATTCCACCTAAGCTTGTCCCCATTTGTCCATCCCACTTAACCCACTTAGTCATGTTCATTTACATGTGTGTTTGGTTAAGTCTAATCGTATTTCAAATGCCTCTAAAGGCAACCACCAGATTCCTCATGCCACCCAAGGCACCTACTTAACCCCCATGTCCCACCTTACATGATTATCTGGTTAAGTATTTCTTAGTTCATTAAGGCCATAACCTCATAAAGACCTCTCACATTAGACTGGCATTTATGGCAGCTGGATTTGCCGGGCGGGTCCGGGCAGTCTTACACCATAAAAGAGTCTAACCTCGTGTCTTTACAACTGTTATGCTTTAGTTTGGGCCTAGGACCTCTCACATTGGGCCGACATTTGTGACTACTGGATTTGCCGGGCGGGTCCGGGCTGGTTTACATCACAAACGGGTCCAACCTCGTGTCCTAAGCATTGATTATTAATAATAATCCACTTTCCCCCAATTTTAATAATTCCCTACTTGAATTATTAATTACTTCCAATTTTTAACAATGTCCATAATTGACTCAATTATGGACATTCATTCATGGTATGCAACATCTTACAAAATTGCACCCAATTTATTAATTCCTAATATTACCCCTACCCCACGTTTGAACGTTTATTCGGAAAATATATGTTAGACTCGAATAGCCTAACTCATAGCATAAAAGAGATTATCATAATAACAACATGTATATGTGACCAAATGAATCATAATAAGGGGTGAAACTTGCATATGTCCAACTTGCATAGATTATACATGTCATGGATCTAAAGGTGTCAACTTGTTCAAAATTCACCTAATATGATCTCAATCAATTTTCATAAACTTACATATGAACATGTGTGAATCAACATCATCTAATTTTTTGAACAACATGGTTTTATATGGGTACACCTGACTCAATAGGCAAATTCCCATAATCAAGTTTTATTTAATTATAGTTTCAAGTTTATGGGTACACCTAACCTAATAGGCAAATTCCCATAAACAAGATCCATTTAAATTAAGAAAAAAAAACATAACTTTAAGCATGATCCAACAACATCATGATTTTTCAACATAATATAGCATGATTTATAACATGGCATAGTATGATAGTATAACATAGCTTGCCATGATTCTCAACATAGCACGACATAGCATAAGAGAATTTACAACATAGCATGACATAGCATATATAATTTACATCATACGACAACATAATAACATAATAAGAGATCCACAATATATAGAATTTACAATTACAAATCACATCACTTTCTTGTGATCCATTCATAACTGTGTCAAATTAGTTTGTAATAGTCTTGTGAGAATCATCATACTCACCAACAAAAGAAAAGAATTAGAGAAAGAGAGATCTTTTGATTTGATTTGTGTAGATTAAGTTGTAGATGATTAGGCTTCCTCTTCTTAGTTTGTGACGGCTATGCTGAACTCCATGGCAGCAGCATGACGGTAGCTTCTCTAATTTTACAGGTGATTTAGGTCTAGGGTCTACCCACTTATTTATAGATTTTAGAATTCATTTAGGCCATTAGATTTAACCTAGAAATAACCGCAGCCGTTCAGATAAGATGGGGTTTATCTTGTTGACTCAGCAATGAGTCAGAAGTGACTTAGCAAACACTCAGCAAATTAATTCTATTCATGTTTGCATTAACTGCCAATATATATATATATATATATATATATATATACATTTTCTACAATGTACATATTAGATACATCCCCCCTTTTACACACTTATTATTGTTTTTATATACATATTAGATACATCCCCTCTCTTACACACTTATTAATATTTTTATATTCATATTAGATACATCCCCTCTCTTACACACTTATTAATATTTTTATATTCATATTAGATACATCCCCTCTCTTACACACTTATTAATATTTTAGCAACTTTAGTGTTAATAGAAAATTCGGGGTGTTACATTCTCCCCTCCTTTTAGGATTTCGTCCCCGAAATCTTCAAGTCTGGAAGAATGTATATCCTACCATCCAAACGTCCATCTACTCATCCATCATACACAGGCATCCATTGTCCTTAAAAGACTTCTAATGTTTTATGATCATATGCAAGTGTGTGTACATGTCCTTACCTAATGCGAAATCAGGCGGTCTACTGATTCAGTTGACCTCCTTAATGCAAATTATGTAAGTGTCATGAATCCATTATGTATGCAAAAGATCCTAATTGCTTACATACTACTTCTATATGCGTGCACACCCATTCAACCGAATGCAGCATCCATATGATGGTACAACCATTTTACATCCATTATACTAAATACATCCATATATATGCAATATGCAATATGAAGTGACTGAGCCGATCTGGTGCCTAAAGTGTGTGTATATATGCATCCACGAGCAACCACTAGCAAACACTTGCATCCATTTTGCATCCATCATACATAACATGTCTCAAACACATGTTTCAACCATAGGATTATCCTAACTAAAGGTCAAAGATACTAATGAGAGGACATACTAAAGATAAGATAAGATAAGCTAAGCGATAAAGGAGAAATTAAAAGACATACCCTCAAAAAGAAAAGGGTACAACGAACGCATCTTCTCTTCTGTCTCCCAAGTTGCGCTGCTCTCATCATCTCCCCATTGCACTTTAACCAGTCTGACCTCTCGATTCCTCAACTTTTTGATCTCCGACCCAAGAATGCATGTAGGAGCTCGTCTGATTGTTGCATCACGCTCTATTTCCACCTCTTTAAGCAAGCTCGGCTCTACCACCTCCGCGGTCTTGTGCAAACACTTCCTCAAATGTGATACATGGAATACGTCGTATACTCCACTAAGTTTCTCAGGCAACTCCACCCTATATGCCATCTTCCCAATCCTGTTTTTTTACAGGAAACGGCCCTACAAACCTTGGTGCTAATTTCCCCACGGACCCAAAGCGAACAACATTCTGTAACGGAGATACTTTGATAAAAACCATGTCCCCAATGTCAAACTCAAGATCTGTCCTCCTCTTATCAGCATACGATTTTTGCCTATCTTGTGCTGCTTTCATCCTCCTTCGAATCAACTCAATCTTCTCCGAGGTTTCCCTAACCATATCGGGCCCAAGTAGGATTTTATCGGTAGATTCCCACCAATATGTAGGCGAATGGCAAGGCCTTCCATAAAGAGCTTCGAAAGGTGCCATGCCAATACTAGACTGAAAGCTATTATTATATGCGAATTCTACTAACGGAAGGTGCTCTTCCCATGTACCCCCAAAGTCTAGGATACAAAGCCTTAAAAGATCCTCTAGAATGCGATTCACCCTCTCGGTCTGGCCGTCTGTCTGAGGATGATATGCGGTGCTCAAACATAGCTGAGTCCCTACCACCTCTTGTAAACTCTTCCAAAATTCGCTAGTAAAGATGGGGTCACGGTCGCTTACTATACTAGAAGGAATACCGTGCAAACGAACTATCTACTTAATGTATACAGAAGCCAACCACGGAGCAGTCCTCTTACTTTTCACGGGAATAAAATGGGCGCTTTTAGTGAGTCTATCTACTATAACCCAAATCCCCGTGTTACCCTTCCTTGATCTTGGTAATCCATCCACAAAATCCATTGAGATGCTTTCCCATTTCCATAGTGGAACTTCTAATGGGTGAAGCAACCCACCGGGTTTCTTTTGTTCTGCTTTAACTCGTTGGCACACCAAGCATGTAGCGACGTACTCGGCCACATCCTTTTTCATACCAGCCCAAAAGAAAACCCGCTTCATATCTTTGTACATCTTATCCCCGCTGGGATGAATGGTCATTTTTGAGCGATGAGCATCATCAAGAATGGCCTTCCTTAAGTCTTCGTCTTGTGGTACACAAAGTCTATTATCCCTTCGTAACCAACCCTTATCGTCTAGGGTATACCTACGAAGATGGCTTGACGACTCCCCCCCTTTGAGCTTTTCTACTATCTCAACCAACTGTGGGTCGTCTCGCTGTGCCTCACCAACCCGTCCTAGAAGTGTAGGTCTAACCTCCAAGGATGCTAACAGACCGGGTACTAAGTCAACGGAGGGTCTAAAGTCAAACATAGAGATGAATTCTAAGCTTTGTCGTTCAACAAACAACGGACTCAAGGACAACCTTTTCCTACTTAAGGCGTCTGCCACCACGTTACCCTTGCCCGGGGTATATGCTATTTCAAAATCGTAGGAGGCTAAGAATTCCATCCACCGTTGCTGCCTTAAATTCAAATCCTTCTGAGAGAATAAGTATTTTAATGATTTGTGGTCAGTGAACAGTTCGAATTTCTCACCAAGAAGATAGTGACGCCAAGACTTAAGCGCGAAGACAATTGCGGCTAGCTCTAAGTCATGCGTGGGGTAATTCTTTTCATGAACCCTCAACTGCCTTCCACCATAGGCTATTACTGTTCCCTCTTGCATGAGGACCGCGCCAAGTCCCGTCCCACAAGCATCAGTATAGATGGTAAACGGTTTATTCCCGTCTGGCAGCACTAAGACTGGGGCGGAAGTTAAGGCTCTCTTTAAACGTTGGAACGCATCATCGCAATCTTTGTCCCACATAAAAACCAGGTTCTTCTTCGTTAACCGTGTTAATGGAGCTGATATTTTCGCGAAGTCTTTGATAAACTTCCTATAATAGCCAGCCAACCCCAAGAAACTTCTTACTTCGGTTGCATTTTTAGGGACCTTCCAATCTTAGATGGCCACTACCTCTGCGGGATCCACTGCTATCCCTTCTTTGGAAACCACGTGCCCTAAGAACCGTACTTCCTTCCTCCAGAAGTGACACTTAGAAAATTTTGCCTTAAGGTTATGCGCTCGAAGGGTTTCCAACACTTCCCTAAGATGTAGGGAGTGCTCTTCTTTATTCTTAGAAAAGACTAAGATGTCATCCACAAAGACTACCACGAATTTGTTAAGGTATTCCCTAAACACCCTACTCATCAAATCAACAAAATATGCAGGGGCGTTTGTCAAACCAAAGGGCATCACTAGCCATTCATAGAATCCGTCAGGAGTCCTAAAAGCAGTCTTATCTATACTATCCTCAGCCACTCTCAGTTGATGAAAGCCAGTGGCTAAGTCCAACTGCGAAAACACTGAGGCGCCAACTAACTGATCAAAGAGATCGTCAATCCTCGGCAGTGGGTGTCGGTTCTTTTTAGTAAGCTTGTTTAGTTCTCTATAGTCCATACAAAGTCTAAGAGACCCATCCGCCTTTGTGGCAAAAACTACTGGAGCACGCCACTTCGATATACTACGTTTTATGAACCCCTTCTCAAGCAACTCCTTTACTTGCTTATTGAGTTCCCTCCTTTCACGAGGAGCCATGTGGCGCACTGGCAAAGATACGGGTTTAGCATTATCCACAAGATAAATTCGAAAGTCTATCTCCCGTTTTGGAGGTAAGCCCTTCACCTCCTCAAACACATCCGGATATTCCCGGACCACTTCTACCGATCGCAGGTTCTCTACAGACGCGTCAAGCGATTCAAGATAACTTAGCATAACGGAATTTATGGGATTACAAAAGATGTCGAGAGCATTACCAAGGCGAGTCACAAGCCTAACTACTCTCCTTTCACAATCAAGAATGGCCCTATTTCTAGACAACCAATCCATTCCTAAAATTAGCCCATAGCCCGTGAAGCCCAATACATAAGCATAACATCTAAATTCAACGCTAAGTATAGAGATTTTCAAATCCAAACATATCATGGTCAAATGAGCCGAACCCCCGATTGGATTTGAAACGACCAAAGGATCCTCTACTAAACTGGTGTTCAAGTGCAGTGATTCAACTAATGATGCAGAGATAAACGAATGAGATGCGCCAGAATCGAATAAGGTACGGACAAGATGATCAAACAGAAAAACTAAGCTTTCAACAGAAATTGTTCTACCTCTTTCTTGCAGCGGTGGGGCCGCAATAGCCTGAACTTGCCCCCTTGCCTGCCCTGGTGCCATAAGAGCCTGCACCTGTCCCCCCGAGGTAGACCCTGCCCTCTGCCCCTTCTTTGGACAGTCCTTCACTAAATGTCCCGCGTCTCCACAATGAAAACAACCAGTCTTCTTTTTCTTTCTACAATCTTTGCTGAGATGGCCAGGCGTCCCACAATTGAAGCATTTCTTCTTCCCTTTGCCATTATTGTTTTTACCACCCTTCTTATTTTGCTGTTGGGGTTTCTTCTGATCCCCTTTCTTTTCAACTGCCTTATCCTCATGCATAAGTGCCATTTCTACTAGCTTTTCAAAGGTGGCTCCCATAGGGATGTGGGTCATAGCCAACCCTTGCAACGGTTCATTCAAGCCTCTAACGAACCTCAAAGCTTTCTTCTCTGGCGTGTTCACCAACTCCAAGCCAAACCTAGCTAACTGATTAAATTTATTGACATATTCCTTTACTGATGAGCTCCCTTGCTTTAGTGCCAGGAACTTTTCCATATTTAAGTTCTCCTCTGCCCTTGAAAGAAACTTTGCCTCAAACCTTCGTCTGAAATCCGCCCATGAATCAACTGGACGTTCCCCGTTAGTGACCTCCCACCAAAACGAGGCCTCTCCCTTCATTAACCAAGCAGCTAAACGGACTTTCCTCCCATCTTCCAATTCAAAGATATCCAACAATTCCTCAGTCTCCTTAAGCCAATCTCTAGCCTCCACAAACGTCTCAGTCCCTTGAAAAGTTTTTCCTCCCATAGCCTTGAATTCCTTGCACGTCTTTGCAAAAGTGTCAACACGAGGAGGAGGAGGAGGAGGAATGGGTGCAACTAGGGGTGGAGGAGTATCCGCTGGGCCTGCAGTGGTGGCCCTAGCCTCCAAGTATCTCCTAAACCACCCTGGAATCGTCACACCTTCTGGGAGATTAAGATCTTCAGCCATGCTGAAACGAAAAAGGAAAGATTCAAAATGGAGAATTCGAAAGATAAAGATAAGGATGTGGCTATTTGGGATTATGTTTTTCATAAAAACTCTCTTTAAATAACATGTTTTTTTTTGAAAGCACTTCTTCCAAAAATACTTTAGAAAATAAAATATTTTTCTAAAAAATTTTTTTATCTGTTCTGGTAACCTTATGCTCTGATACCACGTGTAACACCCCACGTCCATTAATGTCACTCACAAAGGGAATGCATTAACTTCCATGGAGGTTTCAAGTGAATATAGAACAGTAAAATTACAACAAGACAGATATAAAATAGTACTTGGAAATTCAAAAACTTTATTTCATTGTAGCAGAAGTCAAAACATGTTTGATTACATCATAACACCATATTCAATGTCAAGTACAATATCTATCTTGATAAAACAAGTACATAATCCCATTACATGAATAGCCATTAAAAAGAAAGATAACAAGCTGGACTTTACTTCAGCAGTCCAAGCTTTCCAGAAGATAAGCGATCCAACTAGGCTCCACTAGAACTTGGCCCAACCTGCGGACCTGAAGGGAGAAAAAGGATGGAAAAGAGGGGGTTAGACATAAAGTCTGGTGAATATGATAATTCTACAATACTATTACCAAAATAACTGGACTAAGGCATAAGCTGGAAAACAAGAAAATGTCTATGAAGAGCAGATTAAGGACATAGACAATCGCTAAAGGCAACGTTATAGGCGCTCCTAAATACTAAAGGATAAACACTATACTGCACCACACCAGTCACCCTAAAGATTCATCCCACTTAGCTTCACTTAGAAACTTTCCCAATGGCTTTATGTACCCCTAGCTGACTACATATGTGCCGCCTGCCCCTATCTCCACTAGGTGTACCCTACTTCCCATTATTCGATCGGCTCCCTAACTCGTAGATACCCGTGCTGGCCCCACAGTGGGATGTATCACTCCCATAAAGTGGCAACCTGATACAACGGACATGCACGGCTTATACCTACACGATGCAACAACGTCTTATCTACCAGCCCGGGTCCACACACGCATATGAAACCCGTTGGACTTGCGTTGCCACCGCTCCCTGTTTTGGCCTCCTATAGTCAAACCCAGTATGCGTGTCCCGTCCTCGACTTGGGTCGAGCCCACAAAGATACGTTTTGGGATACTGGTTGAAATGGGCCCCCACTATTTACCACAAGCATTCCACCTAAGCTTGTCCCCATTAGTCCATCCCACTTAACCCACTTAGTCATGTTCATTTACATGTGTGTTTGGTTAAGTCTAATCGTATTTCAAATGCCTCTAAAGGCAACCACCAGATTCCTCATGCCACCCAAGGCACCTACTTAACCCCCATGTCCCACCTTACATGATTATCTAGTTAAGTATTTCTTAGTTCATTAAGGCCATAACCTCATAAAGACCTCTCACATTAGACTGGCATTTATGGCAGCTGGATTTGCCGGGCGGATACGGGCAGTCTTACACCATAAAAGAGTCTAACCTCGTGTCTTTAGAACTGTTATGCTTTAGTTTGGGCCTAGGACCTCTCACATTGGGCCGACATTTGTAACTACTGGATTTGCCGGGCGGGTCCGGGCAGGTTTACATCACAAACGGGTCCAACCTCGTGTCCTAAGCATTGATTATTAATAATAATCCAGTTTCCCCCAATTTTAATAATTCCCTACTTGAATTATTAATTACTTCCAATTTTTAACAATGTCCATAATTGACTCAATTATGGACATTCATTCATGGTATGCAACATCTTACAAAATTGCACCGAATTTATTAATTCCTAATATTACCCCTACCCCACGTTTGAACGTTTATTCGCAAAATATATGTTAGACTCGAATAGCCTAACTCATAGCATAAAAGAGATTATCATAATAACAACATGTATATGTGACCAAATGAATCATAATAAGGGGTGAAACTTGCATATGTCCAACTTGCATAGATTATACATGTCATGGATCTAAAGGTGTCAACTTGTTCAAAATTCACCTAATATGATCTCAATCAATTTTCATAAACTTACATATGAACATGTGTGAATCAACATCATCTAATTTTTTTAACAACATGGTTTTATATGGGTACACCTAACTCAATAGGCAAATTCCCATAATCAAGTTTTATTTAATTATAGTTTCAAGTTTATGGGTACACCTAACCTAATGGGCAAATTCCCATAAACAAGATCCATTTAAATTAAGAAAAAAAACATAACTTTAAGCATGATCCAACAACATCATGATTTTTCAACATAATATAGCATGATTTATAACATGGCATAGTATGATAGTATAACATAGCTTGACATGATTCTCAACATAGCACGACATAGCATAAGAGAATTTACAACATAGCATGACATAGCATATATAATTTACATCATACGACAACATAATAACATAATAAGAGATCCACAATATATAGAATTTACAATTACAAATCACATCAATTTCTTGTGATCCATTCATAACTGAGTCAAATTAGTTTGTAATTGTCTTGTGAGAATCATCATACTCACCAACAAAAGAAAAGAATTAGAGAAAGAGAGATCTTTTGATTTGATTTGTGTAGATTTAGTTGTAGATGATTAGGCTTCCTCTTCTTAGTTTGTGACGGCTATGCTGAACTCCATTGCAGCAGCATGACGGTAGCTTCTCTAATTTTACAGGTGATTTAGGTCTAGGGTCTACCCACTTATTTATAGATTTTAGAATTCATTTAGGCCATTAGATTTAACCTAGAAATAACCGCAGCCGTTCAGACAAGATGGGGTTTATCTTGTTGACTCAGCAATGAGTCAGAAGTGACTCAGCAAACACTCAGCAAATTAATTCTATTCATGTTTGCATTAACTGCCCATATATATATATATATATATATATATATATATATATATATATATTATACAATGTACATATTAGATACATCCCCCCCTTTTACACACTTATTATTGTTTTTATATACATATTAGATACATCCCCTCTCTTACACACTTATTAATATTTTTATATTCATATTAGATACATCCCCTCTTTTACACACTTATTAATATTTTTATATTCATATTAGATACATCCCCTCTCTTACACACTTATTAATATTTTTATATTCATATTAGATACATCCCCTCTCTTACACACTTATTAATATTTTAGCAACTTTAGTGTTAATAAAAAATTCGGGGTGTTACATAGAGTTTCAAACATGCGGCAGTGTTTTACCTGATTACTTGAGCACCAAGAAACCTACTTATTCGATGCAAACATCAAAGTTTCACTTATATTTTGAAACTTTCTTGATCTTATTGGCATGGGTCCAGGGTCCAAACAGTGATATGCAAATGATGCGTGTTATATCTGCTTTAAAATGTAGAATAGCAAACATGCGGCAGTGTTTTACCTGATTACTTAGTCACAAAGAACCCTGCTCAGTCAATATGAAAATATGATCATTTTACTAGTATTTGAAATATTTTTCATCTTATTCACATTAATTCTACTCCCAAAGTCGAAACATGTTTTTAAAAACACTATTATTTAATGATGAGTATTATATGTATTTGAAATGGTAGAGTTTCAAACATGCGGGAGTGTATTACCTGATTACTTGAGTACCAAGAAACCTACTTATGCGATGCAAACATCAAAGTTTCACTTATATTTTGAAAGTTTCTTGATCTTATTGGCGTGGATCCATGGTTCAAAAGGTAATATGTAAATGATGAGTATTATTGATGCTTTAAAATGTAGAATAACAAACATGCGGCAGTGTTTCACCAGATTACTTAGTCACTAAGCAATATGCTCAGTCAATAAAAAAATATGAATATTCTACTAATATTTGAAAACTTTTCCGTCTTATTCACACAAATTCTACTCCCAAAGCCGAAACGTGTTTCTAAAAATACTATTATTTAAGGATGCATATTATATGTAATTGAAATGGTAGAGATTCAAACACACGGCAGCGTTTTACCTGATTACTTGAGCACCAAGAAACGTACTTATTCGATGCAAACATCAAAGTTTCACTTATATTTTGAAACTTTCTTGATCTTATTGGCGCGAATCCTGGGTTCAAATGGTAATATGCAGATGATGAGTGTTTTAGATGCTTTAAAATGTAGAATAGCAAATACGCGGCAGTGTTTTACCTTATTACTTAGTCACTAAGCAACCTGCGCAGTCAATATAAAAATATGAATATTCTACTAATATTTGAAAAAAAAATCGTCTTATTCACACAAATTCTACTCCCAAAGTCGAAAGGTTTTTTTAAAAACAATATTAATGATGAGTATTATATGTATTTGAAATGTTAGAGTTTCAAACATGCGGCACTGTTTTACCTGATTACTTGAGAACCAAGAAACCTACTTATTCGATGCAAACATCATAGTTTCACTTATATTTTTAAACTTTCTTGATCTTATTGGCGCGGATCCAGGGTCCAAACGGTAATATGCAAATGATGAGTGTTATAGATGCTTTAAAATGAAGAATAGCAAAAATGTGGTAGTGTTTTACCTGATTACTTAGTCACTAAGTAACCTGCTTAGTCAATATGAAAATATGAATATTCTACTAATATTTGAAAACTTTTTCATCTTATTCACACAAATTCTACTTCCAAAGTCGAAACATGTTTTTAAAAACACTATTATTTAATGATGAGTTTTATATGTATTTGAAATGGTAGAGTTTCAAACATGCAGCAATGTTTTACCTAATTACTTGAGAACCAAGAAACCTATTTATTCGATGCAAACATGTAAGTTTCACTTATATTTTGAAACTTTCTTGATCTTATTGGTGCAGATCCAGGGTCCAAACGGTAATATACAAATGATGAGTGTAATAGATGCTTTAAAATGTAGAATAGCAAACATGCGGCAGTGTTTTACTTAATTACTTAGTCACAAAGCAACATGCTCAGTCAATATGAAAATATGAATATTCTACTAATATTTGAAATCTTTTTCGTCTTATTCACACAAATTCTACTCCCAAAGTCGAAACATGTTTTTAAAAATATTATTATTTAATGATGAGTATTATGTGTATTTGAAATGGTAGAGTTTCAAACATGCGGCAGTGTTTTACCTGATTACTTGAGCACCAAGAAACCTACTTATTCGATGCAAACATCAAAGTTTCACTTATATTTTGAAACTTTCTTGATCTTATTGGCATGGGTCCAGGGTCCAAACAGTGATATGCAAATGATGCGTGTTATATCTGCTTTAAAATGTAGAATAGCAAACATGCGGCAGTGTTTTACCTGATTACTTAGTCACAAAGAACCCTGCTCAGTCAATATGAAAATATGATCATTCTACTAGTATTTGAAAACTTTTTCATCTTATTCACATTAATTCTACTCCCAAAGTCGAAACATGTTTTTAAAAACACTATTATTTAATGATGAGTATTATATGTATTTGAAATGGTAGAGTTTCAAACATGCGGGAGTGTATTACCTGATTACTTGAGTACCAAGAAACCTACTTATTCGATACAAACATCAAAGTTTCACTTATATTTTGAAAGTTTCTTGATCTTATTGGCGTGGATCCATGGTTCAAAAGGTAATATGTAAATGATGAGTATTATTGATGCTTTAAAATGTAGAATAACAAACATGCGGCAGTGTTTCACCAGATTACTTAGTCACTAAGCAACATGCTCAGTCAATAAAAAAATATGAATATTCTACTAATATTTGAAAACTTTTCCGTCTTATTCACACAAATTCTACTCCCAAAGCCGAAACGTGTTTCTAAAAATACTATTATTTAAGGATGCATATTATATGTATTTGAAATGGTAGAGATTCAAACACACGGCAGCGTTTTACCTGATTACTTGAGCACCAAGAAACCTACTTATTCGATGCAAACATCAAAGTTTCACTTATATTTTGAAACTTTCTTGATCTTATTGGCGCGGATCCTGGGTTCTAATGGTAATATGCAGATGATGAGTGTTTTAGATGCTTTAAAATGTAGAATAGCAAATACGCGGCAGTGTTTTACCTTATTACTTAGTCACTAAGCAACCTGCGCAGTCAATATAAAAATATGAATATTCTACTAATATTTAAAAAAAAATCGTCTTATTCACACAAATTCTACTCCCAAAGTCGAAAGGTTTTTTTAAAAACAATATTAATGATGAGTATTATATGTATTTGAAATGTTAGAGTTTCAAACATGCGGTAGTGTTTTACCTGATTACTTGAGAACCAAGAAACCTACTTATTCGATGCAAACATCATAGTTTCACTTATATTTTTAAACTTTCTTGATCTTAGTGGCGCGGATCCAGGGTCCAAACGGTAATATGCAAATGATGAGTGTTATAGATGCTTTAAAATGAAGAATAGCAAAAATGTGGTAGTGTTTTACCTGATTACTTAGTCACTAAGTAACCTGCTTAGTCAATATGAAAATATGAATATTCTACTAATATTTGAAAACTTTTTCATCTTATTCACACAAATTCTACTTCCAAAGTCGAAACATGTTTTAAAAAACACTATTATTTAATGATGAGTATTATATGTATTTGAAATGGTAGAGTTTCAAACATGCAGCAATGTTTTACCTAATTACTTGAGAACCAAGAAACCTATTTATTCGATGCAAACATGTAAGTTTCACTTATATTTTGAAACTTTCTTGATCTTATTGGTGCAGATCCAGGGTCCAAACGGTAATATACAAATGATGAGTGTAATAGATGCTTTAAAATGTAGAATAGCAAACATGCGGCAGTGTTTTACTTAATTACTTAGTCACAAAGCAACATGCTCAGTCAATATGAAAATATGAATATTCTACTAATATTTGAAATCTTTTTCTTCTTATTCACACAAATTCTACTCCCAAAGTCGAAACATGTTTTTAAAAATATTATTATTTAATGATGAGTATTATGTGTATTTGAAATAGTAGAGTTTCAAACATGCGGCAGTGTTTTACCTGATTACTTGAGCACCAAGAAACCTACTTATTCGATGCAAACATCAAAGTTTCACTTATATTTTGAAACTTTCTTGATCTTATTGGCATGGGTCCAGGGTCCAAACAGTGATATGCAAATGATGCGTGTTATATCTGCTTTAAAATGTAGAATAGCAAACATGCGGCAGTGTTTTACCTGATTACTTAGTCACAAAGAACCCTGCTCAGTCAATATGAAAATATGATCATTCTACTAGTATTTGAAAACTTTTCATCTTATTCACATTAATTCTACTCCCAAAGTCGAAACATGTTTTTAAAAACACTATTATTTAATGATGAGTATTATATGTATTTGAAATGGTAGAGTTTCAAACATGCGGGAGTGTATTACCTGATTACTTGAGTACCAAGAAACCTACTTATTCGATGCAAACATCAAAGTTTCACTTATATTTTGAAAGTTTCTTGATCTTATTGGCGTGGATCCATGGTTCAAAAGGTAATATGTAAATGATGAGTATCATTGATGGTTTAAAATGTAGAATAACAAACATGCGGCAGTGTTTCACCAGATTACTTAGTCACTAAGCAACATGCTCAGTCAATAAAAAAATATGAATATTCTACTAATATTTGAAAACTTTTCCGTCTTATTCACACAAATTCTACTCCCAAAGCCGAAACGTGTTTCTAAAAATATTATTATTTAAGGATGCATATTATATGTATTTGAAATGGTAGAGATTCAAACACACGGCAGCGTTTTACCTGATTACTTGAGCACCAAGAAACCTACTTATTCGATGCAAACATCAAAGTTTCACTTATATTTTGAAACTTTCTTGATCTTATTGGCGCGGATCCTGGGTTCAAATGGTAATATGCAGATGATGAGTGTTTTAGATGCTTTAAAATGTAGAATAGCAAATACGCGGCAGTGTTTTGCCTTATTACTTACTCACTAAGCAACCTGCGCAGTCAATATAAAAATATGAATATTCTACTAATATTTGAAAAAAAAATCGTCTTATTCACACAAATTCTACTCCCAAAGTCGAAAGGTTTTTTTAAAAACAATATTAGTGATGAGTATTATATGTATTTGAAATGTTAGTGTAACGGCTGGAAATTTCGCGACTTTGGTTATCGCTATAAACACGACGACGACTAACCAAACATCGAAAAATCCCGGTCATTATTGAAAGAATTTAGAAGGTGAGGAAGAAAAGATAGAACTAATAGAATAGAAGAAGAAGAAACACATCAGAATCATCAGAGTAACACGAATCCCGCAGCGGAACGAATAACATATAATATATAACATATCTTTGAAACATAACAGTTATATATACAATAGCACTTTATCAGAGTACAACACTTACAACACAGCGGAAATAACTATAGCAATAGAATCTTGAAGTCTCCTGCTCCAAGCTCTCCAAGTATATCTGTAAATCCCGACTACTTGACTGCCCGTACAAATTTAGGCACCCAAGAGTTTAGGGAAAACAATAAAGTAAACTCCGGGTCAGTCATGGGACTGGTATGAGTAAGACAATTTAAAACAATTGAACAGGTATATGATATCTCATAAGACCACGCCGTGAATACGGAACGGGTTTTTCCTTATGAGTATCTAAACAACTTGACAAGCAATATCATTGTGATATTATAATAATGTCTAAGTACAAATAGGTATCAATCTAGCAGAAACGCTTGCATCTCACGTTCTACATACATAGTATAAAATCATAAACCGCAGGGCGCTTATCGGAGAATGGATTCCAACAGACAAGGTATGGGAGCACCTTCTGAATAGTGTACTCTAGAGGTGATACACTCAGGGTTCAACAAGAACGTCTTGCAACCCGGCCACACATGACCGCTCACTCATTTAGCTTGAGTGTCGCGAATATATTGCCACCACGGTTATAGGCCATCAAACCGTCATCCGAAGATACAGAATCAAAAAGAAGTATAAATATGAATATTCCCTAGATCGGTGACAATACACCCTGCTTGGGAATGACCCAACTAGCCATGCTGCCTAGCCCAACTTTTGTTACTTCCTGGTGTGAGGCTAGAAGCTACGTTTATCTTCAGAACATCTGATCACCATTCACTTTGAATGCCACATCGTCATACCCGCCAAATCACAAATTGACTTATTCAAAAATAGCACGGGTATACAGCTAAGAGAAACGAATTCCTCCGCCACCAAACGTGGATACGTTTGAACAGATCAACTTACGCGATCCATTGGATATACTCTGTCAGACCTTCTTCCATATACGTTGTCCTGGGACTGGACAAACCGAAGGCACTATTCAGTATATCCATCTTAGTCACTGTTATCTAAGACTTGTACAACAGCCCTTGCACTTTACTCCGTCTTCAATTTATCTTTGGCAGATATTGCTCGCAACGCTTATGCCAATACAGAGTGGTTCTTTGGATAGAAATCCAACCGGTCTCTCCATATTAACAACGTTAAAATGGTATAAACTTTGATAGTCTGTGATTCAACTATCAAATTAAAACATGTCGGTGTACAAACAACGATCTTATTTCCAAATGGAAATTCGATCGATCAATCATCATATGTTCATATTTCCTTATTTCATATATTTAGAAAATATATGTTATTAATCATTGGAAAACATTTCCATAGCTTATTTTCACATCACTATTATTTCGCAACTATCAGTCCCTAACTGTAACTAGTATGAGAACAATTCTCTAAATATCAATCCGGAAGGTCGAAACCAACATCAGATCGTCACTTAGAAAACCATTCAACTTACCCTCTCCAGTTAGTTTCTGAATTTGCTTAACTCTATTTCTTAAATTCTTATCATGAAAACGTTTCATTTTCTATGTTTAGAAAACATATCTGACTATATTTGGAAAACGTTTCCAAAACTCATTTACGGATTTCCAATGAACGTTGTATAAAACATCGTTACGCTTAATCCATTAATCGCTTATTACTTAACTATATTTCAAATCAACCTTTTCTATCGAACCATAACTATTCCTTTGTCAATTCTGAAGTCAATCAAGTTGGGGTATAATTACCTCTCAGACCTTAATTGAACAACGTCCTTTACTGTGAAATAGATGAAGCTCGTCACTCACTTTTTCCAATCATCTGTTTACGCAAATTCTCGGATTCAGGTTACGAATCCACTTCTTATATGACAACGTTTGATTATAACTATAACGTTATAATTCCTACCCCTAAAATATCTAACCTAAATTATAAATTTATTTCCTAACTCGAATAATTTAACAGACACCTAATTTCTAAATCAATAACTAAATCTTGATTTAAACCCTGGAAAGTAAATAGTACTTTCCCGAATTCGCTATAATCGAATTCGACGTATAACTCTCTTTCGAGTAATCTCTATTTGATTAACTCTTCTTCGAATAACCTATATTCGATTATCTCTCTTCGAGTAACTCATATTCGAAATCTCTCTCTTTCGAATAAACTATATTCGATCTCTTTCTTTCGAATGTGCTATATTCGAAAATCTCCTTTCGATTTACTAATCGATAACTCCTTTCGATCAAACTAAAATCGATAACTCCTTTAACTCTATTCGAATAACTAATATTCGACTAACTCCTTTGGATCAACTCATTCGATTAACTCCTTCGAATAACTTACCTTTGAATAACCAATATTCGGTTTACTGTAACTCGATTAACTTAATTCTAATCGATTTACTCCATTTCGATTCAACTTAATTCAAATCGATTAACTTAACTCAAATTGATTAACTCCTTTCGAATAACTAAATTTGATTTAACTCTAATTGAATAACTAATATTCAATTAACTCTTACGTGTTTAACTCTATTTGAATAAGTAATTCGAATCACTCTAATGTGTTTACCACTATTCAAATATCTAATTCGAATAACTCATTTCGAATAACTAAATTCGATTAACTCTTTTAACTTTACTCGAATAACTATATTCGATTAACACCTTCTTTCGAATAACTATATTCGATTAACTCTTCGACTAACTCCTTTGGATTAACCAACTTCGAATAACTCCTTTGGATTAACCAACTTCGAATAACTCCTTTGGATTAGCTAACTTCGAATAACTCCTTTGGATTAACTAACTTCGAATAACTCTTTTGGATTAACTGACTTCGAATAACTCCTTTGGATTAACTCTTCAAATGAATAATATTCGATAACTCTTCTCAAATGAATAACATTTGATTTTCTCCACTCGAATAAACTATATTTGATAACTCTTCTCAAATGAATCACATTTGATTTCTCCACTCGAATAAACTATATTCGATATCTCCTCTCAAATGAATAACATTTGATTTCTCCACTTGAATAAACTATATTCGATTTCTCTTCTCTCGAATACACTATATTCGATAACTCTACTTCGGATAAGTGATATTCGACAACTCTACTCGATTAACTCTACTTGGATAACTCTAACTGATCATCTCTAACTTGTCAACTCTAACTGGTTTAACCTAACTGGTTAACTCGTCTCGATTAACTGAACTAATCCACTTAGTTTAACTTAGCTAATTCACGTTGATTAACTCTAGCCGATTCACTTAGTTTAAATCAACTAATTTACTTCGATTAACCACTTAGTTAACTTAACTAATTCACTTTGATTAACCACTTAGTTTAACTTAACTAATTCACATCGATTAATCCTTTAGTTTAACTTAACTAATTCACATCGATTAATCATTAGTGTAACTTAACAAATTCACTTTGATTCACCGCTTAGTTTAACTTAACTAATTTACTTTGGTTAACTTAACCAATTACTTTGATTAACTCGACTAACTCGCTTTGGTTAACCTAACCAATTACTTTGTTTAACCTGACTAACTTGCTTTGGTCAACCTAACCAATTACTTTGTTTAATCCTTTATACTCGATTAACAAATATTTCTCCTTTATACTTGATTAACCAATATTTTCCTTTATACTCAAAATCCCCTTTTCTTTATAATATAAAATCCATCGATTTTATATAAATAAATTATTTTCAAATTATAGTTTGAAAATCTCTTTTCTATATCCTGGTATTTCTTATGGTTTTTAACACATCATCTAACAACGATGAATATCGTCCAACCACACATAATCACAATAGATTATATATATCACATTTATATATCACAATACATAAATTACAGTAAAAATAACTGTTGAGGAATCCAGTTGGATTCCTCCAACCTGTTTCCCTGCACCACAGATGTTAGACAACACTGGTATAATATTCTGATAAGCAGAATCAGCATATAAATATTTATCGGTTTATATATATATATATATATACATATATATATATATATCCCATTAACTGACTAGCAGTTAAATCAAACAGTCAGCACACAGTCAAACAGACAATAGTTAACAGTTCTAAGAATACACTGTAAAAATAGAACTATTTAGAGTTGGTGAGTTTTACTCACCTTGGACTATCATCGTTAATAACGATAATTGTCATTGATTCAGATTGGACAATTTATTTCGCCATAAATTGTAACGAGCTCGGATGGACTTCCAGTCAGTCTCATTGCGTAGTGCTCGTCCATACGATCCCAACGCAACTTGTTTTGTCCAATTCCGATCATATACGAAGAAGTTATGATCATTGTAAGTTGGTACACATTATATAATTAAATAAAACTTGGTCTAATTTAAATCGGGCTTTACCAAAAACCAAGGCCCATCCAAACGTTTGAACATCCCAGACCACTCCCGTATAAACCCGCTCCAAAGCCTCTTCTTCCCCAATACTGATTCGGCCGTGACCTGCTCTTCCCAAACACCATTCCCGTTCGTTCGATCCTCCAACACTCCAACAAATTTGCAACAGAACTTCGAACAGAAATCATCAGCACAAATCTCTACGACATCTCTACCTCCCCACCTCCTTCAATTGAACCTCGGCTGCCTGATAAGAGGTGCGACGGCCCCTTTCTTTCCGCGACTTCCAGTGTCAGGTGCGATGTTTCTTTGCACCCCAAATTCCACCAAACTTTGCGGATTCGTACCACTCGATCCCACAAACAAACGTACGTCCTTCGATTCACCGAAAACACTCTCAATCAACCCAAATGCTTAACCCTAACTCACGCTGCTCAAAATGAGCGAACGGAAATGGCGTTCGAACCCTACAAATAGCACACAGGATCGAAGCTCTTCACTTGCTGAATCCATTCACACAAGCGGTTTGATTTATAGGAATATATTTGTATTTGGTTATGATTTTTCTCTTGATCGACCTTTTGCTGTAATGGGTTTTATGTGGTTATATAGAGCTGATTGTGGTTGGTAGGATTTGTGGTAGAGAAGGAAGGTCGTGTGGCCTGTTGTTGATCATAGAAAAAGTAGGAGGATATTTTAAATTTGATTTTCTATTTTATTTAAATGATTTTCTCCTCGAATTCGTCTTCTAAAAATTACAGTGGTTACATACGATACCTAAAAACCACCAAACTGGACGTGCATCTTCAGTTCGACATTACGGTCCCAACGAAACTGGTTTCGTCGAATTCCGACTTCGTATGCTCACACAGTGTATTTTTAAAGCTCTGGATGACCCATTTAAATATATAAATATATTTAAATATAATTAAATTAAATATTAATAAATTAATATTATCGTATATATCCATATACAATGTCGTCCGGCTCCAGAATATCACCTCAGATTTTATGACTTGATTTCCAGACTCCAGATTATCCCGATATTCAGTTCGTATCGAAAAATCGATTTATAACGTATATAAAGCATCGCAAATTATAAAGGAATTCCATAGCGACTTTTCTGAAATTTGATTTGGACATAACTCAAAATCTACCCGACGAAATCCCTATTTTTCTCTTCTACTAGAAAGATATACTCCACCAGCTCCACACGTTTCTTGTTTCACAGAAATCCGATTTAAAACGAATCCTGTATATTCAGTTGAAGTCTAAATCGCCAAATAGCGAACTGCAGCGCCGTTACGGGCTCGATTATAATTAAATTATAATTAATACGTTTTAACGTCGATTATTAAATCGATTCGTTATTCAAATTTAATTCTAAACTGAATTAAATATTTTAACTGATCCAATTCACACAGTATTGTGAATTCGGTGATTTCCGATTATTTCGACATTATAATATATTATTATATTATACACTTTAATTAAATATTCAATATTATTTTATTCAAGTCATCGATATCGCCCAATCGACATTTAATAATTAAATTAATTAATTATTCGACAGCTAACAAAACGCGCCATTACAGACTTCCCCCCTTAAAATAATTTCGTCCTCGAAATTGCTAAGTTAGAGGATGACCCTATATATTGGAACTCCTAAGATTGGTTTACCCCTTATTTCTGATTTCAACCGAACCACTTAATATCGACCGAAATATTTATTCTTCCGACTAATTAAAACTTTCAAAAATTCTGAAAATTTTCTAACACTTTAATTTTTCGGAAAATTTTGCCATAACCTCCTTTGTACAGCCCTATCGGTAAAATCACAACTCGCCTCTCTAGGCCTTCTCCAACCCAAAAGAAAATCAAATCGCCAAGTGGCTTGCCACATCGGCTCATAAATCTCATGCCTATATCAAAAATAAACTTGTACCTTTTTGTCGGGCATATCAACTTAATCACCTTCACCTGTATCGACCCAACATATACCAATGTTATCTCAATCCAACCTTCAACTCAAACACTTGGTTCTATCCAAGTCAAATTCTATTCAAACTCCAATATCAGATCTCAAACTCTTAACCCATCAACTTAATTCCAATCCAGGTTATTCTCTAATCAAATCCCGATTTATTTAACTTGGTTCAAGTTAAATTTTACTTTACTTATTTGTTTTTACCATCTTGATTCATTCAACTTAACAAGTTAAATTTTAAATTTCAAGATTTAAATTCCTGGGTTTTATTTCAAATCAATTTCAAACCATAACACCAATTCAAAACTTTTGAATTTCTAAACAACTTGTTTTCCTCAACACCATTTGAAAACAAAACCATTGGTAGTAATCCGCCACTTAGAAATTCGAAAATTACACCGACGATGTATCGATCCATCCTCGGAATTATTTTCCAGTCATCCAGGTGAGTTAGATACTATATTTATTTCTAATTGAAAAACATTTTCAAAATCTCCCAGGAACTTAAAATTTCCTTATTTTAATTCCAAATTTTGATTTAAATTCAGATTTACTCATCTGATTTCACTCATATGAATTCTAGTTGGTTATGTATAACCATTTCACTATATAATCTTGCCCGATTATGATTACAACCAATATATCTAATATATTAAAATTTTGATATATATAAATATATCTCTATATCAAAATACACTTTGGGTAAAGTTAAATTCACTTACCCTCTTTCAAAACATATCGTGACGACACATCGTATCCGAGTGTTTATTAACTCCTACCGATACAGTGGATCAAACTGATCGACCAGAACTCATAAACAACTCAGCCAATGAATCTCCACAATAAAAACCCTTTTTTTTTATCAAATACAAATACGCACTCGTATATATACACTCAATCTCAGTCTAGGGTATTACTAACCCTATCTCTACCGAGTCACGCTACAGAGCCAAGTAATTCTTAACTTAAGCTCTGATACCAACTGTAACGGCTGGAAATTTCGCGACTTTGGTTATCGCTATAAACACGACGACGACTAACCAAACATCGAAAAATCCCGGTCATTATTGAAAGAATTTAGAAGGTGAGGAAGAAAAGATAGAACTAATAGAATAGAAGAAGAAGAAACACATCAGAATCATCAGAGTAACACGAATCTCGCAGCTGAACGAATAACATATAATATATAACATATCTTTGAAACATAACAGTTATATATACAATAGCACTTTATCAGAGTACAACACTTACAACACAGCGGAAATAACTATAGCAATAGAATCTTGAAGTCTCCTGCTCCAAGCTCTCCAAGTATATCTGTAAATCCCGACTACTTGACTGCCCGTACAAATTTAGGCACCCAAGAGTTTAGGGAAAACAATAAAGTAAACTCCGGGTCAGTCATGGGACTGGTATGAGTAAAACAATTTAAAACAATTGAACAGGTATATGATATCTCATAAGACCACGCCGTGAATACGGAACGGGTTTTTCCTTATGAGTATCTAAACAACTTGACAAGCAATATCATTGTGATATTATAATAATGTCTAAGTACAAATAGGTATCAATCTAGCAGAAACGCTTGCATCTCACGTTCTACATACATAGTATAAAATCATAAACCGCAGGGCGCTTATCGGAGAATGGATTCCAACAGACAAGGTATGGGAGCACCTTCTGAATAGTGTACTCTAGAGGTGATACACTCAGGGTTCAACAAGAACGTCTTGCAACCCGGCCACACATGACCGCTCACTCATTTAGCTTGAGTGTCGCGAATATATTGCCACCACGGTTATAGGACATCAAACCGTCATCCGAAGATACAGAATCAAAAAGAAGTATAAATATGAATATTCCCTAGATCGGTGACAATACACCCTGCTTGGGAATGACCCAACTAGCCATGCTGCCTAGCCCAACTTTTGTTACATCCTGGTGTGAGGCTAGAAGCTACGTTTATCTTCAGAACATCTGATCACCATTCACTTTGAATGCCACATCGTCATACCCGCCAAATCACAAATTGACTTATTCAAAAATAGCACGGGTATACAGCTAAGAGAAACGAATTCCTCCGCCACCAAACGTGGATACGTTTGAACAGATCAACTTACGCGATCCATTGGATATACTCTGTCAGACCTTCTTCCATATACGTTGTCCTGGGACTGGACAAACCGAAGGCACTATTCAGTATATCCATCTTAGCCACTGTTATCTAAGACTTGTACAACAGCCCTTGCACTTTACTCCGTCTTCAATTTATCTTTGGCAGATATTGCTCGCAACGCTTATGCCAATACAGAGTGGTTCTTTGGATAGAAATCCAACCGGTCTCTCCATATTAACAACGTTAAAATGGTAAAAACTTTGATAGTCTGTGATTCAACTATCAAATTAAAACATGTCGGTGTACAAACAACGATCTTATTTCCAAATGGAAATTCGATCGATCAATCATCATATGTTCATATTTCCTTATTTCATATATTTAGAAAATATATGTTATTAATCATTGGAAAACATTTCCATAGCTTATTTTCACATCACTATTATTTCGCAACTATCAGTCCCTAACTGTAACTAGTATGAGAACAATTCTCTAAATATCAATCCGGAAGGTCGAAACCAACATCAGATCGTCACTTAGAAAACCATTCAACTTACCCTCTCCAGTTAATTTCTGAATTTGCTTAACTCTATTTCTTAAATTCTTATCATGAAAACATTTCATTTTCTATGTTTAGAAAACATATCTGACTATATTTGGAAAACGTTTCCAAAACTCATTTACGGATTTCCAATGAACGTTGTATAAAACATCGTTACGCTTAATCCATTAATCGCTTATTACTTAACTATATTTCAAATCAACCTTTTCTATCGAACCATAACTATTCCTTTGTCAATTCTGAAGTCAATCAAGTTGGGGTATAATTACCTCTCAGACCTTAATTGAACAACGTCCTTTACTGTGAAATAGATGAAGCTCGTCACTCACTTTTTCCAATCATCTGTTTACGCAAATTCTCAGATTCAGGTTACGAATCCACTTCTTATATGACAACGTTTGATTATAACTATAACGTTATAATTCCTACCCCTAAAATATCTAACCTAAATTATAAATTTATTTCCTAACTCGAATAATTTAACAGACACCTAATTTCTAAATCAATAACTAAATCTTGATTTAAACCCTGGAAAGTAAATAGTACTTTCCCGAATTCGCTATAATCGAATTCGACGTATAACTCTCTTTCGAGTAATCTCTATTTGATTGACTCTTCTTCAAATAACCTATATTCGATTATCTCTCTTCGAGTAACTCATATTCGAAATCTCTCTCTTTCGAATAAACAATATTCGATCTCTTTCTTTCGAATGTGCTATATTCGAAAATCTCCTTTCGATTTACTAATCGATAACTCCTTTCGATCAAACTAAAATCGATAACTCCTTTAACTCTATTCGAATAACTAATATTCGACTAACTCCTTTGGATCAACTCATTCGATTAACTCCTTCGAATAACTTACCTTTGAATAACCAATATTCGGTTTACTGTAACTCGATTAACTTAATTCTAATCGATTTACTCCATTTCGATTCAACTTAATTCAAATCGATTAACTTAACTCAAATTGATTAACTCCTTTCGAATAACTAAATTTGATTTAACTCTAATTGAATAACTAATATTCAATTAACTCTTACGTGTTTAACTCTATTTGAATAAGTAATTCGAATCACTCTAATGTGTTTACCTCTATTCAAATATCTAATTCGAATAACTCATTTCGAATAACTAAATTCGATTAACTCTTTTAACTTTACTCGAATAACTATATTCGATTAACACCTTCTTTCGAACAACTATATTCGATTAACTCTTCGACTAACTCCTTTGGATTAACCAACTTCGAATAACTCCTTTGGATTAACCAACTTCGAATAACTCCTTTGGATTAGCTAACTTCGAATAACTCCTTTGGATTAACTAACTTCGAATAACTCTTTTGGATTAACTGACTTCGAATAACTCCTTTGGATTAACTTTTCAAATGAATAATATTCGATAACTCTTCTCAAATGAATAACATTTGATTTTCTCCACTCGAATAAACTATATTTGATAACTCTTCTCAAATGAATCACATTTGATTTCTCCACTCGAATAAACTATATTCGATATCTCCTCTCAAATGAATAACATTTGATTTCTCCACTTGAATAAACTATATTCGATTTCTCTTCTCTCGAATATACTATATTCGATAACTCTACTTCGGATAAGTGATATTCGACAACTCTACTCGATTAACTCTACTTGGATAACTCTAACTGATCATCTCTAACTGGTTAACTCTAACTGGTTTAACCTAACTGGTTAACTCGTCTCGATTAACTGAACTAATCCACTTAGTTTAACTTAGCTAATTCACGTTGATTAACTCTAGCCGATTCACTTAGTTTAAATCAACTAATTTACTTCGATTAACCACTTAGTTAACTTAACTAATTCACTTTGATTAACCACTTAGTTTAACTTAACTAATTCACATCGATTAATCCTTTAGTTTAACTTAACTAATTCACATCGATTAATCATTAGTGTAACTTAACAAATTCACTTTGATTCACCGCTTAGTTTAACTTAACTAATTTACTTTGGTTAACTTAACCAATTACTTTGATTAACTCGACTAACTCGCTTTGATTAACCTAACCAATTACTTTGTTTAACCTGACTAACTTGCTTTGGTCAACCTAACCAATTACTTTGTTTAATCCTTTATACTCGATTAACAAATATTTCTCCTTTATACTTGATTAACCAATATTTTCCTTTATACTCAAAATCCCCTTTTCTTTATAATATAAAATCCATCGATTTTATATAAATAAATTATTTTCAAATTATAGTTTGAAAATCTCTTTTCTATATCCTGGTATTTCTTATGGTTTTTAACACATCATCTAACAACGATGAATATCGTCCAACCACACATAATCACAATAGATTATATATATCACATTTATATATCACAATACATAAATTACAGTAAAAATAACTGTTGAGGAATCTAGTTGGATTCCTCCAACCTGTTTCCCTGCACCACAGATGTTAGACAACACTGGTATAATATTCTGATAAGCAGAATCAGCATATAAATATTTATCGGTTTATATATATATATATATATATATATATATATATATATACATATATATATATCCCATTAACTGACTAGCAGTTAAATCAAACAGTCAACACACAGTCAAACAGACAATAGTTAACAGTTCTAAGAATACACTGTAAAAATAGAACTATTTAGAGTTGGTGAGTTTTACTCACCTTGGACTATCATCGTTAATAACGATAATTGTCATTGATTCAGATTGGACAATTTATTTCGCCATAAATTGTAACGAGCTCGGATGGACTTCCAGTCAGTCTCATTGCGTAGTGCTCGTCCATACGATCCCAACGCAACTTGTTTTGTCCAATTCCGATCATATACGAAGAAGTTATGATCATTGTAAGTTGGTACACATTATATAATTAAATAAAACTTGGTCTAATTTAAATCGGGCTTTACCAAAAACCAAGGCCCATCCAAACGTTTGAACATCCCAGACCACTCCCGTATAAACCCGCTCCAAAGCCTCTTCTTCCCCAATACTGATTCGGCCGTGACCTGCTCTTCCCAAACACCATTCCCGTTCGTTCGATCCTCCAACACTCCAACAAATTTGCAACCGAACTTTGAACAGAAATCATCAGCACAAATCTCTACGACATCTCTCCCTCCCCACCTCCTTCAATTGAACCTCGGCTGCCTGATAAGAGGTGCGACGGCCCCTTTCTTTCCGCGACTTCCAGTGTCAGGTGCGATGTTTCTTTGCACCCCAAATTCCACCAAACTTTGCGGATTCGTACCACTCGATCCCACAAACAAACGTACGTCCTTCGATTCACCCAAAACACTCTCAATCAACCCAAATGCTTAACCCTAACTCACGCTGCTCAAAATGAGCGAACAGAAATGGCGTTCGAACCCTACAAATAGCACACAGGATCGAAGCTCTTCACTTGCTGAATCCATTCACACAAGCGGTTTGATTTATAGGAATATATTTGTATTTGGTTATGATTTTTCTCTTGATCGACCTTTTGCCGTAATGGGTTTTATGTGGTTATATAGAGCTGATTGTGGTTGGTAGGATTTGTGGTAGAGAAGGAAGGTCGTGTGGCCTGTTGTTGATCATAGAAAAAGGAGGAGGATATTTTAAATTTGATTTTCTATTTTATTTAAATGATTTTCTCCTCGAATTCGTCTTCTAAAAATTACAGTGGTTACATACGATACCTAAAAATCACCAAACTGGACGTGCACCTTCAGTTCGACATTACGGTCCCAACGAAACTGGTTTCGTCGAATTCCGACTTCGTATGCTCACACAGTGTATTTTTAAAGCTCTGGATGACCCATTTAAATATATAAATATATTTAAATATAATTAAATTAAATATTAATAAATTAATATTATCGTATATATCCATATACAATGTCGTCCGGCTCCAGAATATCACCTCAGATTTTATGACTTGATTTCCAGACTCCAGATTATCCCGATATTCAGTTCGTATCGAAAAATCGATTTATAACGTATATAAAGCGTCGCAAATTATAAAGGAATTCCATAGCGACTTTTCTGAAATTTGATTTGGACATAACTCAAAATCTACCCGACGAAATCCCTATTTTTCTCTTCTACTAGAAAGATATACTCCACCAGCTCCACACGTTTCTTGTTTCACAGAAATCCGATTTAAAACGAATCCTGTATATTCAGTTGAAGTCTAAATCGCCAAATAGCGAACTGCAGCGCCGTTACGGGCTCGATTATAATTAAATTATAATTAATACGTTTTAACGTCGATTATTAAATCGATTCGTTATTCAAATTTAATTCTAAACTGAATTAAATATTTTAACTGATCCAATTCACACAGTATTGTGAATTCGGTGATTTCCGATTATTTCGACATTATAATATATTATTATATTATACACTTTAATTAAATATTCAATATTATTTTATTCAAGTCATCGATATCGCCCAATCGACATTTAATAATTAAATAAATTAATTATTCGACAGCTAACAAAACGCGCCATTACAGTTAGAGTTTCAAACATGCGGCACTGTTTTACCTGATTACTTGAGAACCAAGAAACCTACTTATTCGATGCAAACATCATAGTTTCACTTATATTTTTAAACTTTCTTGATCTTATTGGTGCGGATCCAGGGTCCAAATGGTAATATGCAAATGATGAGTGTTATAGATGCTTTAAAATGAAGAATAGCAAAAATGTGGTAGTGTTTTACCTGATTACTTAGTCACTAAGTAACCTGCTTAGTCAATATGAAAATATGAATATTCTACTAATATTTGAAAACTTTTTCATCTTATTCACACAAATTCTACTTCCAAAGTCGAAACATGTTTTTAAAAACACTATTATTTAATGATGAGTTTTATACGTATTTGAAATGGTAGAGTTTCAAACATGCACCAATGTTTTACCTAATTACTTGAGAACCAAGAAACCTATTTATTCGATGCAAACATGTAAGTTTCACTTATATTTTGAAACTTTCTTGATCTTATTGGTGCAGATCCAGGGTCCAAACGGTAATATACAAATGATGAGTGTTATAGATGCTTTAAAATGTAGAATAGCAAACATGCGGCAGTGTTTTACCTAATTACTTAGTCACAAAGCAACATGCTCAGTCAATATGAAAATATGAATATTCTACTAATATTTGAAATCTTTTTCGTCTTATTCACACAAATTCTACTCCCAAAGTCGAAACATGTATTTAAAAATATTATTATTTAATGATGAGTATTATGTGTATTTGAAATGGTAGAGTTTCAAACATGCGACAGTGTTTTACCTGATTACTTGAGCACCAAGAAACCTACTTATTCGATGCAAACATCAAAGTTTTACTTATATTTTGAAACTTTCTTGATCTTATTGGCATGGGTCCAGGGTCCAAACAGTGATATGCAAATGATGCGTGTTATATCTGCTTTAAAATGTAGAATAGCAAACATGCGGCAGTGTTTTACCTGATTACTTAGTCACAAAGAACCCTGCTCAGTCAATATGAAAATATGATCATTCTACTAGTATTTGAAAACTTTTTCATCTTATTCACATTAATTCTACTCCCAAAGTTGAAACATGTTTTTAAAAACACTATTATTTAATGATGAGTATTATATGTATTTGAAATGGTAGAGTTTCAAACATGCGGGAGTGTATTACCTGATTACTTGAGTACCAAGAAACCTACTTATTCGATGCAAACATCAAAGTTTCACTTATATTTTGAAAGTTTCTTGATCTTATTGGCGTGGATCCATGGTTCAAAAGGTAATATGTAAATGATGAGTATTATAGATACTTTAAAATGTAGAATAACAAACATGCGGCAGTGTTTCACCAGATTACTTAGTCACTAAGCAACATGCTCAGTCAACAAAAAAATATGAATATTCTACTAATATTTGAAAACTTTTCCGTCTTATTCACACAAATTCTACTCCCAAAGCCGAAACGTGTTTCTAAAAATACTATTATTTAAGGATGCATATTATATGTATTTGAAATGGTAGAGATTCAAACACACGGCAGCGTTTTACCTGATTACTTGAGCACCAAGAAACCTACTTATTCGATGCAAACATCAAAGTTTCACTTATATTTTGAAACTTTCTTGATCTTATTGGCGCGGATCCTGGGTTCAAATGGTAATATGCAAATGATGAGTGTTTTAGATGCTTTAAAATGTAGAATAGCAAATATGCGGCAGTGTTTTACCTTATTACTTAGTCACTAAGCAACCTGCGCAGTCAATATAAAAATATGAATATTCTACTAATATTTGAAAAAAAAATCGTCTTATTCACACAAATTCTACTCCCAAAGTCGAAAGGTGTTTTTAAAAACAATATTAATGATGAGTATTATATGTATTTGAAATGTTAGAGTTTCAAACATGCGGCAGTGTTTTACCTGATTACTTGAGAACCAAGAAACCTACTTATTCGATGCAAACATCATAGTTTCACTTATATTTTTAAACTTTCTTGATCTTATTGGCGCGGATCCAGGGTCCAAACGGTAATATGCAAATGATGAGTGTTATAGATGCTTTAAAATGAAGAATAGCAAAAATGTGGTAGTGTTTTACCTGATTACTTAGTCACTAAGTAACCTGCTTAGTCAATAAGAAAATATGAATATTCTACTAATATTTGAAAACTTTTTCATCTTATTCACACAAATTCTACTTCCAAAGTCGAAACATGTTTTTAAAAACACTATTATTTAATGATGAGTATTATATGTATTTGAAATGGTAGAGTTTCAAACATGCAGCAATGTTTTACCTAATTACTTGAGAACCAAGAAACCTATTTATTCGATGCAAACATGTAAGTTTCACTTATATTTTGAAACTTTCTTGATCTTATTGGTGCAGATCCAGGGTCCAAACGGTAATATACAAATGATGAGTGTAATAGATGCTTTAAAATGTAGAATAGCAAACATGCGACAGTGTTTTACTTAATTACTTAGTCACAACGCAACATGCTCAGTCAATATGAAAATATGAATATTCTACTAATATTTGAAATCTTTTTCGTCTTATTCACACAAATTCTACTCCCAAAGTCGAAACATGTTTTTAAAAATATTATTATTTAATGATGAGTATTATGTGTATTTGAAATGGTAGAGTTTCAAACATGCGGCAGTGTTTTACCTGATTACTTGAGCACCAAGAAACCTACTTATTCGATGCAAACATCAAAGTTTCACTTATATTTTGAAACTTTCTTGATCTTATTGGCATGGGTCCAGGGTCCAAACAGTGATATGCAAATGATGCGTGTTATATCTGCTTTAAAATGTAGAATAGCAAACATGCGGCAGTGTTTTACCTGATTACTTAGTCACAAAGAACCCTGCTCAGTCAAAATGAAAATATGATCATTCTACTAGTATTTGAAAACTTTTTCATCTTATTCACATTAATTCTACTCCCAAAGTCGAAACATGTTTTTAAAAACACTATTATTTAATGATGAGTATTATATGTATTTGAAATGGTAAAGTTTCAAACATGCGGGAGTGTATTACCTGATTACTTGAGTACCAAGAAACCTACTTATTCGATGCAAACATCAAAGTTTCACTTATATTTTGAAAGTTTCTTGATCTTATTGGCGTGGATCCATGGTTCAAAAGGTAATATGTAAATGATGAGTATTATTGATGCTTTAAAATGTAGAATAACAAACATGCGGCAGTGTTTCACCAGATTACTTAGTCACTAAGCAACATGCTCAGTCTATAAAAAAATATGAATATTCGACTAATATTTGAAAACTTTTCCGTCTTATTCACACAAATTCTACTCCCAAAGCCGAAACGTGTTTCTAAAAATACTATTATTTAAGGATGCATATTATATGTATTTGAAATGGTAGAGATTCAAACACACGGCAGCGTTTTACCTGATTACCTGAGCACCAAGAAACCTACTTATTCGATGCAAACATCAAAGTTTCACTTATATTTTGAAACTTTCTTGATCTTATTGGCGCGGATCCTGGGTTCTAATGGTAATATGCAGATGATGAGTGTTTTAGATGCTTTAAAATGTAGAATAGCAAATACGCGGCAGTGTTTTACCTTATTACTTAGTCACTAAGCAACCTGCGCAGTCAATATAAAAATATGAATATTCTACTAATATTTGAAAAAAAAATCGTCTTATTCACACAAATTCTGTAACACCCCATATATTCTATAACCGTGAAAGTCATAAATTAAAGTATAATTAATTTGAAATCAAGGAACTAAGGGAAACGGGATACGTTATTGCGTTCGTCTCGGAAAAATACGCGAAATAGAGTCCGAGTTTTCGAAAAACGGAGTCCGTATGAAGAAGATATAGCCTCTGGAAGTTTCTGAATTAAGTTTAAAATTCGAACAGCTCAGAATAAAACAGTTTAAAATTAAAACCGGGCCCAATTGGCCAGGGCGGGAAAAATCCCGCCAGATGCACCCAGGTCGACTGGGCTGTCGACCTGGTCTAACCAGGTCGACAGGGCTGTCGACAGGGTTGTCGACAGGGATGTCGACCTGGTCCAGAGACAGGTCGAACCCAGTCCAACCCGGCTGGCCTATTCTCTGTTAGTCGATTTTCTGTGGTCTGCTTTGTCATTAGGGCTAGGTGGCAGGCTATAATTGGTCTCTCTTTCGAATGAATGGCTACGATCAATCCAAGCAACATCAATGGTCCTAATCAGTTCCTAACCTCTATAAAAAGGACCCTAGAATCTACCTAGGTTTCTTGCACAATTCTCTAGCCTCCATTGCTCTCTTCTTCTAATAAAAAAATAAAAATGGCGTCTCTGCTCTGCTGGAATTAAAACTAGAAGATAATCAACATCAGCCTAAGCAACTCAATTCAAACTAGAGGTTAAAGTTCTGCAAAAGATTCTACAACAAGTTAAAAGTTCTTTCTTTAATCCAATCAAGGCAAGTACAGTTATTCTCCGCTATAAACATTAATTATAATTTTGATATGCATTTAAATCTGAGTTTGAGGTTGTATTCTCTTCTGTTAGATCTGTTTTCTGTGACTGTTCTATATTCCTTTCTTCTTTTCTGTTTCTATAGCCAGGCTACCACGAGCCTGTGCCTAATCTCATAAGAGATGAACGTATGAACGCAAGTTTTGGGATGAATGATGAGAAATTTGACAAAACCAAATTGAATGTATGACTTTAGGTCTGAGGCTTAAAATATATTGGACATATGACTTGGGATTGGATGCATAAATTTGACTATGAACATATAATTTATGCATGTTGTATGCATAGTTATGTTGTAATTTAGACCTGTAATTAATTAGAAAAAAAATAGCATATGTTATAAACTAGTTTTAGACCTATGCATATTTTGTGATTAAAGAAGAAGAGGAACCACTGTAAAGATTACATATGATTTGAGACTTTGGACAAAATGCATATAAAAAGGCAAGATCTGATTTTTAGAAGATATGGTTTAAAGATTTATATTATTGGGGATAGTTTGCATAATAATTCATGACATGAAAAGAAGGAAGATATGGAAACTTAAGATTTACATTAATTAGGATATCTATTATTGTAATTACACCTAAATAGGGATTTTTGGATATATGACATGCATTGAAATTAATGGTTATATTTGGTATAATCTATTTTGGAACATATGTTATATGGCAAATTATGTCCATATTCTGCGCTTAAGCAAACATGGAATATATGTTGTGAATCATGAAAAAATTATGTAGGCATATGAATTTAGGCCTAATTTATGACTAGGCAAGGCATGTAAATAGAACCTTTAGAATTATTAGGTTTGCTAAATCTGCTAATTTGCTAAGTTGCCTAAACTGCTAGTTTTGTTATATTGCCTAGACTACTAATTAGATTGAAATGCCAAATCTGTTAAATTTGTCTGTTGAGATGCCTAATCTGTTATATGCCAAAATCTGCTAAGTGCTAAATCGGTTAAATCTGTTAAGTCACCCAATCTGCTAAAATCTGTTATCTGCTATATCAGTTGAGTTGATGTGATCATTCTGTTATTGATATAATCTGAATTGGCATATATATTGGGTGTGCGCATAAACGGTAAATAATTAATTAATTGGCCGCAAAGATGAATATGGCTAACTCGAGGTTAGAATGAGTTTGCGACGTAAATCTGCCCGGAACCGCCCGGCACATCCAGTGGCCGCAAACAATAGGTTCTAATGTGAGAAGTTAGTCATAACATGCGTAAGACACGAGGTTAGGTCTGGCTTGTGACAGAAGTCTGCCCGGAACCGCCCGGCATATCCAGCGGCCACAAGCTACCGACCTAATGTGAGAGGTCTGTGCATTAATAATTAATTAATGCAAATCTAAGATAAGAATGACGTCTAAAACGTATTGGGGGAAAATAGGGTTAAACCAAAGGGATTAATAGATGTAGTGAAACTCGTCCATGAATCTGTAGGCCCAATACAAAGTTAGACAAATCTGAAAAATCTGTACATCTGATCCGTTAGTTTGAAAACTTGTTAACTCAATTTGTGAACTAGTAAATCTGAATTCTGTATGTCTGAACTTGTAAACAAATAAATCTGAAATCTGTTAGTTTGGGGACACAAGGTTAGGAGGGGAATTACTTGTGTCATCTGTTGTTTGGGACCCATATTAGTCAGTAACCCTTTCTGGTATCAAAAGTTTGACCCAACAGTAGGTGGGGTCCGGGCACTCTTACTGAACTAATTATAAGTGGTTCATTCTGATAATGGCGAGGGGTGTTGATGGTGCGTTCCAACCCGGTCATGTGCGTGCATGGATCCCAGTCTGCCTCTGAGGATGTAAGACGCCGTGACATCTGTAAATAGGTCTGTGCCAATTGGTTGTCACTTTAGGGAGTGATACACCCTACTGTGGGGCCGACACAGGATATTTATGTATTAGGGAGCCGATCGCTTGGGGTAGGGTTTTAGGGTACGCTTAGTTCTGTCTGTTTCTGTTGGTACCGTCTGTTTCTGTTGGGTGGTAACACCTGTCTGTTTCTGTGTGGTACCGTCTGTTCGGGTGGTAAAGGCCCATTACTAGTGTACACCTAATTCCACATTCTGTTTCCATAGGGATAAATATGTTTCTTCTTCTGTCTGTTTCTGATCGGGTAGTAAAGGCCCATTATTAGCATTCTGTTTCTGTTAAAGTATTCTGTACCCGTTCCTGCTTCAATTTAGACATTAGGGTGACACCTAATTTTGCTATACTAGTATTAGTGCAGAGAAGTGTAAAACAATAGTTTATATCATTCGGTTTTTCTGTTATATCTGCTACACCTGTTATAGTTATCTCACATCAAGTTTTATGTTCATATCATATTATTATTATCTGTTCATATGCTGAAAGTCACTGGACTTGCCAGACTTTTTGTCTGACCCTTGTTGTTTCGCCTCCTTTCTTCCGTTTCCCCCCCCCAGGTTATCCAAGGAGGGAAATACTTTAGCTTGATCCGGATTTCTCTTTGCTTGAAGTGCTTAAAGTATGGCTTGGCTCTGTATAGCTTCCGTTCCATGGGGATTATGATTTTAAACTATGCATTTTGAAGGCTTTTGTACAAGACTGATATTTTGTACTTGAATTCTGAAATTGAAAGGATGTAACCATATTAATTTTCTGTTTCCGCTGTGATAAAGTTAAAAATTTTCAAGTACTATTTTATCTGTCTTGTAAGTTTCTGTTCTGTTTACTAAAATGCTCCACCAAAGTTAAGGCATTCCTTTTGTGAGTGACCTTAACGGAGGTGGGGTGTTACACTTTGTATCAGAGCTAAAGGTTACCAGATTAGATAAAAGTTTTTGAAAACTATTTTCAAAGAGGTTTTAAAATGAAGTATTTTCAAAATTAAAGCTTATTTTGAAAAACATGATCCCCAAGAGCCATATATCTTTCTTTCAGTCCTTTTTGTATTGAACCTTTCCTTTTTCGTTTCAGCATGTCTGAAGCATCTGAGATACCAGAGGGTGTCCATGTACCCGGTTGGTTTCGTCAATATCTTGAGGCTAGGACCGCCGCTGCAGGTCCAGCAAATGATCCCCCTCCTCCACCCCCTCCTCATGTTATTGCTTTCTCAAAAATCTGTAGAGATTTTAGGGCCATGGGTGGGAAGGATTTCAAAGGAACTGAATCATTCGTAGAAGCAAGGAATTGGCTCAAAGAAACTGAGGATATGTTCGTTATCTTCGAGGTGGACGATAGGCAGAAGGTACAGTTGGCAGTATGGCTGCTCAAAGACGAAGCTTCCTACTGGTGGGAAGTCACTAACGCCGAGAGGCCGGTGGAGACATGGATGGATTTCAGAACAAGGTTTGAGACAAAATTCCTCTCGCAAGCTGAACAAAGTTTACAATTGGAAAAGTTCTTGTCTCTTAAGCAAGGAAGTATGACGGTCAAGGAATACGTCAACCAGTTCGACCAACTAGCAAGATTCGGATTGGATTTAGTCAACACTCAGCATAAAAAGGCTCTCCGCTTTGTTAAAGGATTGAATGAGCCACTGCACAGCCTAGCCATGACCCATGTACCCATGGGATCAACTTACGAGAAATTGGTGGATATGGCACTACTGCACGAGGAAGACAAGGGCCCGAAAGAGACAAAGAAGGAAGAACCACAGAATAAGAAAGCGGGGCCCAAAAAGGAAACACAAAAGTAGGATGAGAAGTCTGAAGATAAGAAGGGGAAAAAGTGCTTTACTTGTGGGAGCTCAACTCATCTGAACAAGGATTGCAGAAAAAGGAAGGGTGCTTGCTTCAACTGTGGGGAGATGGGACACTTCACTAGAGACTGCCCGAATAGACGAGGACAAGGAGGGCAGGCGAACACTCTTGAGGCTAGTGGCTAGGATAGAAATAGGAAATTTTCTATAGTAGGTTTAATTTATTTATCTGATTATGAAGTCAAGACTTTTTCTGATTCTGGTATTTTGATTTTGTAATCGATACTCTGCACTTTAATACTAGTATTATTTCTGAATTCCGCTGTAGACTCAGACCCATAAGGGTTATGGATCATCTGTTTGGGACTGGGGTTTGAGGGATATCTGTGTTAGGCGTCAAGTATGACGCATACATTCTGAGTTTTCGTGGGGTATCAATTTGATGTTGGTTCCGGTCTTTGGGGCCGATACTTAGGACCCATGTCTAATGGGAACCAAATTTTCGTTCTATCTGTACTCGCTTCCATCATTCGACTGTATCCTATCGATCGAATATTTGAACTTTAGGTAGAAACTAATGGGTGTAAACATGTGTTTGAGACATGTTATGTTTGATGGTTGCAAGTGGATGCAAGTGGTTGCTAGTGGTTGCTCGTGGATGCATGTACACACACTAGGCACTAGATCGGCTCGAAAGCACTCTCATACTGCATATGGATGTGTAAGCATTTTTAAATTTTTATGGATGCAAAATGGTCGAATCAGCATATGGATGTTGCATATGAATGAGCAGTTGTGCACTCATATAGAAATGATATGTCTCAAGTAGGAAAATTTGCATACATATTGGACTCATGGCACTAACATGATTTGCATTAAGGAGGTCGACTGAATCAGTGGGCCGCCTGATTTTGCATTAGATACGGACATGAAGACACACTGTGCATTTAAACATGAAAGCATTAGAAGTCTATAAGGACAATGGATGCCTGTGGTTGATGATTGAGTAGATGGACGATTGGATGGTAGGACACATTCTTCTTAACTTGAAGATTTCGGGGACGAAATCCTTTTAAGTGGGGGAGAATGTAACACCCCGTATATTCTATAACCGTGAAAGTCATAAATTAAAGTATAATTAATTTGAAGTCAAGGAACTAAGGGAAACGGGATACGCCATTGCGTTCGTCTCGGAAAAATACGCGAAATAGAGTCCGAGTTTTCGAAAAACGGAGTCCGTATGAAGAAGATATAGCCTCTGGAAGTTTCTGAATTAAGTTTAAAATTCGAAAAGCTCAGAATAAAACAGTTTAAAATTAAAACCGGGCCCAATTGGCCAGGGCGGGAAAAATCCCGCCAGATGCACCCAGGTCGACTGGGCTGTCGACCTGGTCTAACCAGGTCGACAGGGCTGTCGACAGGGTTGTCGACAGGGCTGTCGACCTGGTCCAGAGACAGGTCGAACCCAGTCCAACCCGGGTGGCCTATTCTCTGTTAGTCGATTTTCTGTGGTCTGCTTTGTCATTAGGGCTAGGTGGCAGGCTCTAATTGGTCTCTCTTTCGAATGAATGGCTACGATCAATCCAAGCAACATCAATGGTCCTAATCAGTTCCTAACCTCTATAAAAAGGACCCTAGACTCTACCTAGGTTTCTTGCACAATTCTCTAGCCCCCATTGCTCTCTTCTTCTAATAAAAAAATAAAAATGGCGTCTCTGCTCTGCTGGAATTAAAACTAGAAGATAATCAACATCAGCCTAAGCAACTCAATTCAAACTAGAGGTTAAAGTTCTGCAAAAGATTCTACAACAAGTTAAAAGTTCTTTCTTTAATCCAATCAAGGCAAGTACAGTTATTCTCCGCTATAAACGTTAATTATAATTTTGATATGCATTTAAATCTGAGTTTGAGGTTGTATTCTCTTTTGTTAGATCTGTTTCTGTGACTGTTCTATATTCCTTTCTTCTTTTCTGTTTCTATAGCCAGGCTACCACGAGCCTGTGCCTAATCTCATAAGAGATGAACGTATGAACGCAAGTTTTGGGATGAATGATGAGAAATTTGACAAAACCAAATTGAATGTATGACTTTAGGTCTGAGGCATAAAATATATTGGACATATGACTTGGGATTGGATGCATAAATTTGACTATGAACATATAATTTATGCATGTTGTATGCATAGTTATGTTGTAATTTAGACCTGTAATTAATTAGAAAAAAAATAGCATATGTTATAAACTAGTTTTAGACCTATGCATATTTTGTGATAAAAGAAGAAGAGGAACCACTGTAAAGATTACATATGATTTGAGACTTTGGACAAAATGCATATAAAAAGGCAAGATCGGATTTTTAGAAGATATGGTTTAAAGATTTATATTATTGGGGATAGTTTGCATAATAATTCATGACATGAAAAGAAGGAAGATATGGAAACTTAAGATTTACATTAATTAGGATATCTATTATTGTAATTACACCTAAATAGGGATTTTTGGATATATGACATGCATTGAAATTAATGGTTATATTTGGTATAATCTATATTGGAACATATGTTATATGGCAAATTATGTCCATATTCTGCGCTTAAGCAAACATGGAATATATGTTGTAAATCATGAAAAAATTATGTAGGCATATGAATTTAGGCCTAATTTATGACTAGGCAAGGCATATAAATAGAACCTTTAGAATTATTAGGTTTGCTAAATCTGCTAATTTGCTAAGTTGCCTAAACTACTAGTTTTGTTATATTGCCTAGACTACTAATTAGATTGAAATGCCAAATCTGTTAAATTTGTCTGTTGAGATGCCTAATCTGTTATATGCCAAAATCTGCTAAGTGCTAAATCGGTTAAATCTATTAAGTCACCCAATCTGCTAAAATCTGTTATCTGCTATATCAGTTGAGTTGATGTGATCATTCTGTTATTGATATAATCTGAATTGGCATATATATTGGGTGTGCGCATAAACGGTAAATAATTAATTAATTGGCCGCAAAGATGAATATGGCTAACTCGAGGTTAGAATGAGTTTGCGACGCAAATCTGCCCGGAACCGCCCGGCACATCCAGTGGCCGCAAACAATAGGTTCTAATGTGAAAAGTTAGTCATAACATGCGTAAGACACGAGGTTAGGTCTGGCTTGTGGCAGAAGTCTGCCCGGAACCACCCGGCATATCCAGCGGCCACAAGCTACCGACCTAATGTGAGAGGTCTGTGCATTAATAAATAATTAATGCAAATCTAAGATAAGAATGACGTCTAAAATGTATTGGGGGGAAATAGGGTTAAACCAAAGGGATTAATAGATGTAGTGAAACCCGTCCATGAATCTGTAGGCCCAATACAAAGTTAGACAAATCTGAAAAATCTGTACATCTGATCCGTTAGTCTGAAAACTTGTTAACTCAATTTGTGAACTAGTAAATCTGAATTATGTATGTCTGAACTTGTAAACAAATAAATCTGAAATCTGTTAGTTTGGGGACACAAGGTTAGGAGGGGAATTACTTGTGTCATCTGTTGTTTGGGACCCATATTAGTCAGTAACCCTTTCTGGTATCAAAACTTTGACCCAACAGTAGGTAGGGTCCGGGCACGCTTACTGAACTAATTATAAGTGGTTCATTCTGATAATGGCGAGGGGTGTTGATGATGCGTTCCAACCGGGTCATGTGCGTGCATGGATCCCGGTCTGCCTCTGAGGATGTAAGACGCCGTGACATCTGTAAATAGGTCTGTGCCAATTGGTTGTCACTTTAGGGAGTGATACACCCTACTGTGGGGCCGACATAGGATATTTATGTATTAGGGAGCCGATCGCTTGGGGTAGGGTTTTAGGGTACGCTTAGTTCTGTCTGTTTCTATTGGTACCGTCTGTTTCTGTTGGGTGGTAACACCTGTCTGTTTCTGTGTGGTACCGTCTGTTCGGGTGGTAAAGGCCCATTACTAGTGTACACCTAATTCCACATTCTGTTTCCATAGGGATAAATATGTTTCTTCTTCTGTCTGTTTCTGATCGGGTAGTAAAGGCCCATTATTAGCATTCTGTTTCGGTTAAAGTATTCTGTACCCGTTCCTGCTTCAATTTAGACATTAGGGTGACACCTAATTTTGCTATACTAGTATTAGTGCAGAGAAGTGTAAAACAATAGTTTATATCATTCGGTTTTTCTGTTATATCTGCTACACCTGTTATAGTTATCTCACATCCAGATTTATGTTCATATCATATTATTATTATCTGTTCATATGCTGAAAGTCACTGGACTTGCCAGACTTTTTGTTTGACCCTTGTTGTTTCGCCTCCTTTCTTCCGTTTCCCCCCCCCCCAGGTTATCCAAGGAGGGAAATACTTTAGCTTGATCCGGATTTCTCTTTGCTTGAAGTGCTTAAAGTATGGCTTGGCTCTGTATAGCTTCCGTTCCATGGGGATTATGATTTTAAACTATGCATTTTGAAGGCTTTTGTACAAGACTGATATTTTGTACTTGAATTCTGAAATTGAAAGGATGTAACCATATTAATTTTCTGTTTCCGCTGTGATAAAGTTAAAATTTTTCAAGTACTGTTTTATCTGTCTTGTAAGTTTCTGTTCTGTTTACTAAAATGCTCCACCAAAGTTAAGGCATTCCCTTTGTGAGTGACCTTAACGGATGTGGGGTGTTACAAATTCTACTCCGAAAGTCGAAAGGTTTTTTAAAAGCAATATTAATGATGAGTATTATATGTATTTGAAATGTTAGAGTTTCAAACATGCGGCAGTGTTTTACCTGATTACTTGAGAACCAAGAAACCTACTTATTCGATGCAAACATCATAGTTTCACTTATATTTTTAAACTTTCTTGATCTTATTGGCGCGGATCCAGGGTCCAAACGGTAATATGCAAATGATGAGTGTTATAGATGCTTTAAAATGAAGAATAGCAAAAATGTGGTAGTGTTTTACCTGATTACTTAGTCACTAAGTAACCTGCTTAGTCAATATGAAAATATGAATATTCTACTAATATTTGAAAACTTTTTCATCTTATTCACACAAATTCTACTTCCAAAGTCGAAACATGTTTTTAAAAACCCTATTATTTAATGATGAGTATTATATGTATTTGAAATGGTAGAGTTTCAAACATGCAGCAATGTTTTACCTAATTACTTGAGAACCAAGAAACCTATTTATTCGATGCAAACATGTAAGTTTCACTTATATTTTGAAACTTTCTTGATCTTATTGGTGCAGATCCAGCGTCCAAACGGTAATATACATATGATGAGTGTAATAGATGCTTTAAAATGTAGAATAGCAAACATGCGGCAGTGTTTTACTTAATTACTTAGTCACAAAGCAACATGCACAGTCAATATGAAAATATGAATATTCTACTAATATTTGAAATATTTTTCGTCTTATTCACACAAATTCTACTCCCAAAGTCGAAACATGTTTTTAAAAATATTATTATTTAATGATGAGTATTATGTGTATTTGAAATGGTAGAGTTTCAAACATCCGGCAGTGTTTTACCTGATTACTTGAGCACCAAGAAACCTACTTATTCGATGCAAACATCAAAGTTTCACTTATATTTTGAAACTTTCTTGATCTTATTGGCATGGGTCCAGGTTCCAAACAGTGATATGCAAATGATGCGTGTTATATCTGCTTTAAAATGTAGAATAGCAAACATGCGGCAGTGTTTTACCTGATTACTTAGTCACAAAGAACCCTGCTCAGTCAATATGAAAATATGATCATTCTACTAGTATTTGAAAACTTTTCATCTTATTCACATTAATTCTACTCCCAAAGTCGAAACATGTTTTTAAAAACACTATTATTTAATGATGAGTATTATATGTATTTGAAATGGTAGAGTTTCAAACATGCGGGAGTGTATTACCTGATTACTTGAGTACCAAGAAACATACTTATTCGATGCAAACATCAAAGTTTAACTTATATTTTGAAAGTTTCTTGATCTTATTGGCGTGGATCCATGGTTCAAAAAGTAATATGTAAATGATGAGTATTATTGATGCTTTAAAATGTAGAATAACAAACATGCGGCAGTGTTTCACCAGATTACTTAGTCACTAAGCAACATGCTCAGTCAATAAAAAAATATGAATATTCTACTAATATTTGAAAACTTTTCCGTCTTATTCACACAAATTCTACTCCCAAAGCCGAAACTTGTTTCTAAAAATACTATTATTTAAGGATGCAAATTATATGTATTTGAAATGGTAGAGATTCAAACACATGGCAACGTTTTACCTGATTACTTGAGCACCAAGAAACCTACTTATTCGATGCAAACATCAAAGTTTCACTTATATTTTGAAACTTTCTTGATCTTATTGGCGCGGATCCTGGGTTCAAATGGTAATATGCAGATGATGAGTGTTTTAGATGCTTTAAAATGTAGAATAGCAAATACGCGGCAGTGTTTTGCCTTATTACTTAGTCACTAAGCAACCTGCGCAGTCAATATAAAAATATGAATATTCTACTAATATTTGAAAAAAAAAATCGTCTTATTAACACAAATTCTACTCCCAAATTCGAAAGGTTTTTTTAAAAACAATATTAATGATGAGTATTATGTGTATTTGAAATGTTAGAGTTTCAAACATGCGGCAGTGTTTTACCTGATTACTTGAGAACCAAGAAACCTACTTATTCGATGCAAACATCATAGTTTCACTTATATTTTTAAACTTTCTTGATCTTATTGGCGCGGATCCAGGGTCCAAACGGTAATATGCAAATGATGAGTGTTATAGATGCTTTAAAATGAAGAATAGCAAAAATGTGGTAGTGTTTTACCTGATTACTTAGTCACTAAGTAACCTGCTTAGTCAATATGAAAATATGAATATTCTACTAATATTTGAAAACTTTTTCATCTTATTCACACAAATTCTACTTCCAAAGTCGAAACATGTTTTTAAAAACACTATTATTTAATGATGAGTTTTATATGTATTTGAAATGGTAGAGTTTCAAACATGCACCAATGTTTTACCTAATTACTTGAGAACCAAGAAACCTATTTATTCGATGCAAACATGTAAGTTTCACTTATATTTTGAAACTTTCTTGATCTTATTGGTGCAGATCCAGGGTCCAAACGGTAATATACAAATGATGAGTGTTATAGATGCTTTAAAATGTAGAATAGCAAACATGCGGCAGTGTTTTACCTAATTACTTAGTCACAAAGCAACATGCTCAGTCAATATGAAAATATGAATATTCTACTAATATTTGAAATCTTTTTCGTCTTATTCACACAAATTCTACTCCCAAAGTCGAAACATGTTTTTAAAATATTATTATTTAATGATGAGTATTATGTGTATTTGAAATGGTAGAGTTTCAAACATCCGGCAGTGTTTTACCTGATTACTTGAGCACCAAGAAACCTACTTATTCGATGCAAACATCAAAGTTTCACTTATATTTTGAAACTTTCTTGATCTTATTGGCATGGGTCCAGGTTCCAAACAGTGATATGCAAATGATGCGTGTTATATCTGCTTTAAAATGTAGAATAGCAAACATGCGGCAGTGTTTTACCTGATTACTTAGTCACAAAGAACCCTGCTCAGTCAATATGAAAATATTATCATTCTACTAGTATTTGAAAACTTTTCATCTTATTCACTTTAATTCTACTCCCAAAGTCGAAACATGTTTTTAAAAACACTATTATTTAATGATGAGTATTATATGTATTTGAAATGGTAGAGTTTCAAACATGCGGGAGTGTATTACCTGATTACTTGAGTACCAAGAAACCTACTTATTCGATGCAAACATCAAAGTTTAACTTATATTTTGAAAGTTTCTTGATCTTATTGGCGTGGATCCATGGTTCAAAAAGTAATATGTAAATGATGAGTATTATTGATGCTTTAAAATGTAGAATAACAAACATGCGGCAGTGTTTCACCAGATTACTTAGTCACTAAGCAACATGCTCAGTCAATAAAAAAATATGAATATTCTACTAATATTTGAAAACTTTTCCGTCTTATTCACACAAATTCTACTCCCAAAGCCGAAACGTGTTTCTAAAAATACTATTATTTAAGGATGCATATTATATGTATTTGAAATGGTAGAGATTCAAACACACGGCAGCGTTTTACCTGATTACTTGAGCACCAAGAAACCTACTTATTCGATGCAAACATCAAAGTTTCACTTATATTTTGAAACTTTCTTGATCTTATTGGCGCGGATCCTGGGTTCAAATGGTAATATGCAGATGATGAGTGTTTTAGATGCTTTAAAATGTAGAATAGCAAATACGCGGCAGTGTTTTGCCTTATTACTTACTCACTAAGCAACCTGCGCAGTCAATATAAAAATATGAATATTCTACTAATATTTGAAAAAAAAATCGTCTTATTAACACAAATTCTACTCCCAAAGTCGAAAGGTTTTTTTAAAAACAATATTAATGGTGAGTATTATATGTATTTGAAATGTTAGAGTTTCAAACATGCGGCAGTGTTTTACCTGATTACTTGAGAACCAAGAAACCTACTTATTCGATGCAAACATCATAGTTTCATTTATATTTTTAAACTTTCTTGATCTTATTGGCGCGGATCCAGGGTCCAAACGGTAATATGCAAATGATGAGTGTTATAGATGCTTTAAAATGAAGAATAGCAAAAATGTGGTAGTGTTTTACCTGATTACTTAGTCACTAAGTAACCTGCTTAGTCAATATGAAAATATGAATATTCTACTAATATTTGAAAACTTTTTCATCTTATTCACACAAATTCTACTTCCAAAGTCGAAACATGTTTTTAAAAACACTATTATTTAATGATGAGTTTTATATGTATTTGAAATGGTAGAGTTTCAAACATGCACCAATGTTTTACCTAATTACTTGAGAACCAAGAAACCTATTTATTCGATGCAAACATGTAAGTTTCACTTATATTTTGAAACTTTCTTGATCTTATTGGTGCAGATCCAGGGTCCAAACGGTAATATACAAATGATGAGTGTTATAGATGCTTTAAAATGTAGAATAGCAAACATGCGGCAGTGTTTTACCTAATTACTTAGTCACAAAGCAACATGCTCAGTCAATATGAAAATATGAATATTCCACTAATATTTGAAATCTTTTTCGTCTTATTCACACAAATTCTACTCCCAAAGTCGAAACATGTTTTTAAAAATATTATTATTTAATGATGAGTATTATGTGTATTTGAAATGGTAGAGTTTCAAACATGCGACAGTGTTTTACCTGATTACTTGAGCACCAAGAAACCTACTTATTCGATGCAAACATCAAAGTTTCACTTATATTTTGAAACTTTCTTGATCTTATTGGCATGGGTCCAGGGTCCAAACAGTGATATGCAAATGATGCGTGTTATATCTGCTTTAAAATGTAGAATAGCAAACATGCGGCAGTGTTTTACCTGATTACTTAGTCACAAAGAACCCTGCTCAGTCAATATGAAAATATGATCATTCTACTAGTATTTGAAAACTTTTTCATCTTATTCACATTAATTCTACTCCCAAAGTTGAAACATGTTTTTAAAAACACTATTATTTAATGATGAGTATTATATGTATTTGAAATGGTAGAGTTTCAAACATGCGGGAGTGTATTACCTGATTACTTGAGTACCAAGAAACCTACTTATTCGATGCAAACATCAAAGTTTCACTTATATTTTGAACGTTTCTTGATCTTATTGGCGTGGATCCATGGTTCAAAAGGTAATATGTAAATGATGAGTATTATAGATGCTTTAAAATGTAGAATAACAAACATGCGGCAGTGTTTCACCAGATTACTTAGTCACTAAGCAACATGCTCAGTCAATAAAAAAATATGAATATTCTACTAATATTTGAAAACTTTTCCGTCTTATTCACACAAATTCTACTCCCAAAGCCGAAACGTGTTTCTAAAAATACTATTATTTAAGGATGCATATTATATGTATTTGAAATGGTAGAGATTCAAACACACGGCAGCGTTTTACCTGATTACTTGAGCACCAAGAAACCTACTTATTTGATGCAAACATCAAAGTTTCACTTATATTTTGAAACTTTCTTGATCTTATTGGCGCGGATCCTGGGTTCAAATGGTAATATGCAAATGATGAGTGTTTTAGATGCTTTAAAATGTAGAATAGCAAATACGCGGCAGTGTTTTACCTTATTACTTAGTCACTAAGCAACCTGCGCAGTCAATATAAAAATATGAATATTCTACTAATATTTGAAAAAAAAAATCGTCTTATTCACACAAATTCTACTCCCAAAGTCGAAAGGTGTTTTTAAAAACAATATTAATGATGAGTATTATATGTATTTGAAATGTTAGAGTTTCAAACATGCGGCAATGTTTTACCTGATTACTTGAGAACCAAGAAACCTACTTATTCGATGCAAACATCATAGTTTCACTTATATTTTTAAACTTTCTTGATCTTATTGGCACGGATCCAGGGTCCAAACGGTAATATGCAAATGATGAGTGTTATAGATGCTTTAAAATGAAGAATAGCAAAAATGTGGTAGTGTTTTACCTGATTACTTAGTCACTAAGTAACCTGCTTAGTCAATATGAAAATATGAATATTCTACTAATATTTGAAAACTTTTTCATCTTATTCACACAAATTCTACTTCCAAAGTCGAAACATGTTTTTAAAAACACTATTATTTAATGATGAGTTTTATATGTATTTGAAATGGTAGAGTTTCAAACATGCACCAATGTTTTACCTAATTACTTGAGAACCAAGAAACCTATTTATTCGATGCAAACATGTAAGTTTCACTTATATTTTGAAACTTTCTTGATCTTATTGGTGCAGATCCAGGGTCCAAACGGTAATATACAAATGATGAGTGTTATAGATGCTTTAAAATGTAGAATAGCAAACATGCGGCAGTGTTTTACCTAATTACTTAGTCACAAAGCAACATGCTCAGTCAATATGAAAATATGAATATTCTATTAATATTTGAAAACTTTTTCGTCTCATTCACACAAATTCTACTCCCAAAGTCAAAACCTATTTTTAAAAACAATATTATTTAATGATGAGTATTATATGCATTTGAAATGGTAGATTTTCAAACATGCGGCAGTGTTTTACTTGATTACTTAAGCACCAAGAAACCTACTTATTCGATGAAAACATCGAAGTTTCACTTATATTTTGAAACTTTCTTGAACTTATTGGCGCGGATGCAAGGTTTAAACGGTAATAAGCAAATGATGAGTGTTATAGATGCTTTAAAATGTAGAATAGCAAACATGCGGTAGTGTTTTACCTGATTACTTAGTCACTAAGCAACCTGCTTAGTCAATATGAAAATATGTATATTCTACTAATATTTGAAAACTTTTTCGTTTTATTCACTAAAATTCTATTCCCAAAGTCGAAACATGTTTTTAAAAAAACTATTATTTAATGATAAGTATTATATGTATTTGAAATGGTAGAGTTTCAAACATGCGACAGTGTTTTACCTGATGTGACGAGAAGGAATTTCGGTCGGTCCGAACCAGTCGCTATACCGATCCAGGCCGTTCGAAACGCCCTATCGTTTGAGAACAGGACAAAACAGAACGCATACAGAAGAACGTTTCACTGTATATTACAACAATGCATCAGATTACAAGAATATACAGAGTATAAATGAATATTACACAGAAATATCAGAGATTTAAATTACATTTAAATACATAGCAGCGGAAAATAATACAATACTCAACTAGAAAGAGATATACGGATACAAAGCTTTCTGGATATCGTTCCAGCTGTAAACCAGGATCCTGTGAATATAAATCTGCAAAACCAAAACTACTAGCTGCCCGTGTCAAAATAAGGGCACCCAGAGTTTAGGTTAAAACAATAAACTCCAGGTCAGTCATGGGACTGGTGTGAGAACTAAAACAGTTATTAATCTTTATTTTTAAAGTTAGGTAAATCAAGGGACCACGCCGTATAACACGGAACGGGTTTCCTCCCAAGAATACCAGTGCATAAAACAAACAGCGCAATGCTAAATAAAGAAAAATGAAGCTGTTATAAGACCCAGGTCCCATCACACAATGCAACGCAGCCGAGGATAGGGTTTTCCCTTATAACAGCCAAAGAATGCTTGATACGTTTAAAACAAATCGTTTGATACTATTATAAGTGCATCGTGTATAAAACAACTTCAAATCATAAGTATCAATCATAGACGGCATAAGCGCCCCATCCCACTATGTCGCCATACTAGGCTCTACAAATAAAACCGCAAATGTCACGTATTTGGAGATTGGATTTCCATCTATGAACCGAGGCCAGGGATCGTCCTCACCGTCTTCGAGACAATCTGGCCCATGTCTCCGGAACAGCCGCAACTGCCCCTTGGAGCGACAGGGCCGGTCCACACGGAGTGGATTATAGTGCCTGAACAATACGTCTCTCCGCCCTATGGGGCGTAAATGAGCCAACGAATGACTCCATCGGTTCGAGAACGACCGATCAATCCGAGGCGCCTCGCAACAGCAACAACAACATAAGTCAAACTCGTCAGGGCGTGTAAAACCACTGACGCCACTTCTAGCTAGAAAGAAACGCATGTCCTCCCTGAGGTCCTCTCCCGTTTTTGGTTCATACCGGGTGTGAAACTCGCGAAGTAAACGTTACACAAAGCTACGCCACAAAGGCCTTGCTTTGATCATCACCACAAGACTTTGCTTTTCAACAGAAGCCTCGATCAACTGCCACTTAGGCATGCCACACAGGAAATTCACTCTATGCGTTTGATATCCATCAGTATATAACCCCTGAGCTCGTACGTCTCAGAGAAGGGCGTTAAGCAAGAGAATAAATTCTCCGCCGCCAAACAGATATATATTTAATAGAAATCAATCACACAGACTAAAATCCTATGTCAGACACACAGTCCATTTACAAGTCCGTTCTGGGTCTGAACGAAACCGGGGGCACCTAGTACCCCGCATATCCATCGATCTCCAAGTACGTCTGGACGATCACCAACTGTTTCCATCTTCTTGGGTGTACAGCCCAATCAAGATCATCAGTTATCACCCAAACGACGTGAAGACTTCCGGTCTTCGACCATCGTCTTCATCTTCGACTTATCGTCGTATCAGTTATTCAGAATGGGATAAACCCGATCTTTCCGAATAACTCGCGTATATTTTAAATAAGTGTTACACAAACACAACATACGCCTCATTCCAATTCATCAGTCACTAACCGTAAATTAATCAAGAGAATAATTCCCCAAATATTAACCCCGAAGGCCGAAACCAACATCAGATCAATATCCAGAAAACCATTCTGCTTGGCTAACCGACAGTTAGTTTCTAAATTTTACATTCATAGGGAAAGGTTCCCATTAATTTTATCCATGATAAATTTCTGGAATTTATTCTCTAATCTTCTTTTGAATTTCGATTCAACTAGTCGGGATTAACGAAACTAATCGAAGTAATCATTTGTTTTAATTTCCCAATCCCAACCTATTAATCCCATGAAGTAAAACTGGTAATACTTCATATCTAACACCACAGTGTTATCGGTAAATTCAATTACCATTTCACGTTCAAATCTAATTAAAGATTTAACTATCGCCTGGAGTAAAACTGGTGGTACTCCATTCTCGATTATTTCAATCTAATTAAAGATTCATTAAAACTCCACTTAGTTTTAATCGTTAACTGGGTTAAAGAATCAGTGTCATTTAAAACACGGTTCACGGTAAACCCAAAATATCATTCCATTAATTATCAGGTTAAAGAACAAGTGTTATTTAAAACACTGTCCACGATAAACCCAAAAATCAATATCAATTCTATTCCAATTAAATATTGTTTAATTGGTACACTTCATTAAATCTAAATAAAAAGATTTAATCTTTTCTCAACTGGGTTCAAGAACAGTGTTAGTGAAGACACCATTCACGACAAACCCAAATCACATTCGATATTCAATACAAGGCTCTGAATAGAAAATATATCGGCTTATATTCAATATCGAATTCTACGACTAACAGATATCGTATTGGAAATAACGATATAAATATATATCTTTCAAATTTCCATAACAACACCTGTATAATCAAGAATTCCAACATCGAAATATTCCGAAGACAATTTCGATTCAAATCCACTCCAATGCAATCATTGGATATTCTGGTTATTTTTAAAACCCATTTTAAATTAAATTTATTTATTTAAAAATAAATAGAATTATAATTCTAGTTCAAAACCAGTTCATTTCGATAAAAATCTATTTTTATCTTTTCAAATATGGAGTTCTTCATCCCAAATTTTCCCAAATCGTTTCTTATGATTTTACACAATTTATTACTATTTTTAATAATTTTATCAAGGCCTGTACAGTCGATTTCCACCAATGGCCATCGAACTGCACTTACAGCGACCTTTTTCAAATTTGATTTGGACGTATCTCCAAATCCAACCGTTAGATTTCAAATTTCTAATATTCGTTAGAAAGCTCTTTTCGATACGAACCCAACGGTTCCGGTTTTAGGAGAATCCGACGGTCGGATCTCCCGCAATATCCATTTGAAATAAATGGTCGAAATTCACGAACTGCCGCGGCGCGGCGCGTTCTATTCAGGCCATCATATTATTATATATATATATATATAATATATATTTCGTCGATTTCTATTTAAAACGAATTATATAAATAGTTTTAAATTCGTTTCAAAAGCCATTTCAACTTCCTTGTCAATTCAAATCAAAATTGAATTCTTCTTTATAAATTCGTTTTAAAATTCCTTTCTATTCAATTCAAATTTCAATTCAATTTGAATTCATTTCAATTCGCTTTCAGTTCAATTTGAATTCGTTTTCAATTCAATACATTTCGAAATCGTTTTCTATTCAATTCATTTTGAAATCGTTTTATATTCAATTCATTTCGAAATCGTTTTCAATTCAATTCATTTCGAAATCGTTTTCAATTCAATTCATTTCGAAATCGTTTTCAATTCAATTCATTTCGAAATTGTTTTCAATCGATATGAATATCGTTCACGTCAAAATGGCGTCAATCTAGTCAACACGGCTTCATAAATTTCTATCTTCGAATATTCTATTTCAAATATTTCTTTTTCAAAATAGTTGTTATTATCAAAATATTTCGTTCAACACATGACCATTCTCAATGGATGAGTACTGTCAACACATGAACTTTTATTTTATATTGATAAAGATGTAAATTTTATTACTAAAATATTTCGTTCAACACATGACCAATCTCAATAGATGAAACTGTCAACACATGAACCTTTATTTTATATTATAAAGATGTAAATTTTATTACTAAAATATTTCGTTCAACACATGACCAATCTCAATAGATGAAACTGTCAACACATGAACCTTTATTTTATATTATAAAGATGTAAATTTTATTACTAAAATATTTCGTTCAACACATGACCAATCTCAATAGATGAAACTGTCAACACATGAACCTTTATTTTATATTATTCTTTATTTTTCAAATTGGAATGAGGCCCAATCAATTACCGTATAAAGTTAATTATATGGATTTTCATACAACACATGAATATAATAGCATTGAAAAATAATCAACCATCAACCAAAGTGCACTACACTGTACAAGCATCAAATATAGATATTCAACGCTTATAACAGCCTGTCAATCAATCGATCGACATATTTAATCAATCAGGATGAGTGAACTTCAAATTTCATCCCAACACCCGTGTGGGGTTTCAAACAATCAAACGCATATTTTATTTGTGCAGTTGGGCGATGTGTAAAATTTATCGACCCAATCAATGTCCTTCAAATAGGTGTACATAAACAAACCGTCTGGTTTGTAAATGAATATTTATTTATTCACATTCACGTTAAAAATTATATTTTTAACGACAAAACATTTTATTCCAACATATGAATTTCTATTCAGTTCATTTATTCAATAAAATTGATATTTTTATTTTTCTAACATGTTTTAGAAAATTTCGGCGGCATAACGGCACGATACTAGAAACGGGACGAGGCCTAGCCTTATCCCCGGTCTAGTGAAGGCCCACGCCATTGACACATCAATCAACTCAATTTATTTCACCCAACAATTCAATTTCAAATCAAATCATCTAATCTACTACACAACCAAATAATTTAACAAACAAGCCATCCATGGTCTGTGGATGACGGGTGTCGGGTGCTACTAAGCACCGTCTGCATCCTAGTATATACATATATAACTAGAAAAAGAAATTGAAAGGTGAGAAATTCTCACCTATACCTATCCTAGCTCCACGGCACTTCATTTGCAGAAACCTTCGTCGCTCTCGCCTTTTTGTTACCTTCGTTGCCCGCTTCCACTACCTATGTAAAAATCGAATTTTTACTTCTCTATTCAATATATAAAAATCATATTTTTATTTCGAAGTTCAATATATAAAAATCATATTTTTATTTTGAAGTTCAATATATAAAAATCATATTTTTATTTGGAAGCTCAATATATTAAAATCATATTTTTATCTGTTCACTTTCAATTTAAAAATCACATTTTTACGATGTTAATTTATAAACAAAGATCAAATTTTTATACTGTACATATATAAACGAAGATCAAATTTTTATATTGCTATAAAAATTACCTTTTCATTTCTGCTCTATGAATATTTACATTTTAATTTTATTCTACAAAAATTTCTCCTTTATTACTATTCTAAACAAAGTATATTTTCTATATTTTTAAAACGAATGTCTTTATATTTTTAAAATCGACATTCGTTTTAAAACAATAATATATATGTAAACTTCGGCCTTTTATCATTGACATATATATATATATATATATTCAGATTTTTTTTGACAACGATATACATGTATATTTTTCCGATTTTTTTCAGCAAAAGAAATGATATTTTTATTTTTACAAAACAATGACATTTTTATATTTAAAAACAATGCTAACTTTTATTTGTAAAACAATTCAGTTTTTATATCTAAAACATTGTATATTTTTCTTATCATGTTATTTTCTATAAAAATCTATCATTATTGATTTAAGCTTAATTAACAAATAACTAATTAACCAGGTTAATAAATTACCTTCATTATGTTAATCACCTCTTTAACCCTCATTAAACCTTAGTCAAAGAAGGCCGTTGACCCCTACTTCTTCGTTCTCCCTCCAGCCATTTAACTGAACCCATGCTTCACGATTTAGGGTTCCTCCACCGCTGCCTCTAGAGGTCGTCGCCCCCCAATCAATCACCGCCACCCTCTCCCCCATAACACCACCGACCTCCGCCCTCCATCCCATGAACCGCGACTCACCCACTGGCCCACAAACCACCAATGGACGACGCCGAAACAAGCTCGAAATTTGAGGACCTCAGGGCATGAAAAACGATCATGACCGTTCAGCAGCTAGGCTTCACTTAGATGAAGATTTTGCTTTTAGAAATTTAGAAAACCATTGAACGGATTTTGCGAATTCGAGGGAGGAAGATTAGAGCGTGCAGGCCGTCGTTTTCTTAGGGCCGGCGGGTCTGTGATAATGAATGAGAGAGTGTCATTTTCTTTATTTATATATATTTTTTTTTATTCACTAAAATGAGATTTTTTCATTTAGACTCGAAATCAAACCCAACGACTGTCGCCCCTAGCTAAATACCCCTATTCCGAACACAATGGAATATGTTTCGTAAGCCAATTCAACTGTTTCATCAGTTTTTCTTTAAATTACATTATAAATCTATTTATATTTAATTTAAATGTACATTTTAATATATCAGGGCCGCATACGAACTCGAAAAATTCCAGAAAAATATTTTCTAGCTTCGTATTGACGATACGGTCCTAACAAAACTAGTTTCGATGAATTCTGAGACCGTTAGAAAAATGGCCATTTTCCAGTCGATTAAAATCAACTGAAACTGGTCAAACGCGTTTTCCTTTGCCACTCTCACATATTGATTCGAAAAATTATGAAATTTGAAACCTGGCAATAACTTGACACCACGGACCTAACAAAACTGGTTTCGCCGAAATCCGAGGTCGTTTGCAAAATGTCCATTTTTAAGGGCCTGAATTCCATAGCGACTATTCAGAATTTTCAACTGGACATATCTTTTGATCCCCGCTATGAAAATTTGATTATTTGGATTCGTTGGAAAGATATTATCAATTAGATCCCATTATTTTTGGTTTCACTAAAATCCGGATTGTTTTGCACCCGGTACATTCAATTGAAGTTTGAAATCGAATTATTGAACTACCGCGCCATTTTCAATTCCTTTTATAATTATATATAATTATTTATATTCTAAATAAATTTCTCGTCAATATTATTTAAAATAATTCATTTTAAATAATCAAAGTTCGCTAAAATGGCCAAAATAAAAATTTTAAACTGGCCCAGATTTTCGGGTTATTACAATCTCCCCCACTTAAAACTTTTCGTCCCCGAAAAGGAACAAAGTCGAAAGTGGTTTGATTATTCAGCTCTACGTTCGATCTGGCTTCCATTCTCCAACTTTTCAGTTTCTGAGAATTTTCAAAATTTCAAAAATTTGGCTAACTCCCTAAATTTTCGAAAAATTTCGCCATAACCTCCCCTGCACCGGGAGCATCGGGGAATTTCAAATAGCTTCCCCGGTCCTTCAGATCTCAAAAAGAAAAAGAAAAAGCCAAGCGGCTAGCCAATAGGCTCATAAAATCATCATCACCCAAACAAAATAGTAAATTATGTAGTAAACATGTACCTATTTGTCGGGCAAACAAATTTTATTCTCTGCTCTAGCCTCCTTGCTATGACCTGTTCAATATAAGTATATGTATATGCAAGCAAATGCGACCTATTTCAATACAATTCAATATTCGATCAAATTAGGCATAATGGTTCAAAATTATCAAACAAATAAACACACAACACAATCATCAATCAATTAGTGATTATCATTTGAAATTCATAACTTTGATATATAGTCAAAAAATCACATTTTTGATGCCAAATCACAACAATAAGCCCTATCTAATTTTCGTTCTCACACCAGTCAATAGGAAATATATAGGAATCTCACCTCCGAAACACGAAAATAAATTCTAATGATGACGCGTCAATCATTAGAGTCATGTCCGAGCGACTAGAGTGTGATTCTATATCTATCGAATATATTTGAGGCTTCAATACACGTGAATCAGACGTATACTAAAATCTCTATATATTTGATTGTCCAAATCAATGTAAATAAATAATCAAATACGTATAATTGATTTAAATTTTCAAAACAAAAATTTGTTTTCATTTTCAAAAATATACTCTTCACACTCGTTCTAGGATACTACTGATCCCATCTCTAACGAGTCATTCCATTGGATATTACTAATCCAATATCTGATGAATTCTTTCATATGGTTCTAATGTGTCTTGTTCTCTGAGCTTTGTAAACCTCGCTCTGATACCAACTGTGACGAGAAGGAATTTCGCTCGGTCCGAACTAGTCGCTAAACCGATCCAGGCCGTTCGAAACGCCCTATCGTTTGAGAACAGGACAAAACAGAACGCATACAGAAGAACGTTTCACTGTATATTACAACAATGCATCAGATTACAAGAATATACAGAGTATAAATGAATATTACATAGAAATATCAGAGATTTAAATTACATTTAAATACATAGCAGCGGAAAATAATACAATACTCAACTAGAAAGAGGTATACGGATACAAAGCTTTCCGGATATCGTTCCAGCTGTAAACCAGGATCCTGTGAATATAAATCTGCAAAACCAAAACTACTAGCTGCCCGTGTCAAAATAAGGGCACCCAGAGTTTAGGTTAAAACAATAAACTCCAGGTCAGTCATGGGACTGGTGTGAGAACTAAAACAGTTATTAATCTTTATTTTTAAAGTTAGGTAAATCAAGGGACCACGCCGTATAACACGGAACGGGTTTCCTCCCAAGAATACCAGTGCATAAAACAAACAGCGCAATGCTAAATAAAGAAAAATGAAGCTGTTATAAGACCCAGGTCCCATCACACAATGCAACGCAGCCGAGGATAGGGTTTTCCCTTATAAAAGCCAAAGAATGCTTGATACGTTTAAAACAAATCGTTTGATACTATTATAAGTGCATAGTGTATAAAACAACTTCAAATCATAAGTATCAATCATAGACGGCATAAGCGCCCCATCCCACTATGTCGCCATACTAGGCTCTACAAATAAAACCGCAAATGTCACGTATTTGGAGATTGGATTTCCATCTATGAACCGAGGCCAGGGATCGTCCTCACCGTCTTCGAGACAATCTGGCTCATGTCTCCGGAACAGCCGCAACTGCCCCTTGGAGCGACAGGGCCGGTCCACACCGAGTGGATTATAGTGCCTGAACAATACGTTTCTCCGCCCTATGGGGCGTAAATGAGCCAACGAATGACTCCATCGGTTCGAGAACGACCGATCATTCCGAGGCGCCTCGCAACAGCAACAACAACATAAGTCAAACTCGTCAGGGCGTGTAAAACCACTGACGCCACTTCTAGCTAGAAAGAAACGCATGTCCTCCCTGAGGTCCTCTCCCGTTTTTGGTTCATACCGGGTGTGAAACTCGCGAAGTAAACGTTACTCAAAGCTACGCCACAAAGGCCTTGCTTTGATCATCACCACAAGACTTTGCTTTTCAACAGAAGCCTCGATCAACTGCCACTTAGGCATGCCACACAGGCAAATCACTCTATGCGTTTGATATCCATCAGTATATAACCCCTGAGCTCGTACGTCTCAGAGAAGGGCGTTAAGCAAGAGAATAAATTCTCCGCCGCCAAACAGATATATATTTAATAGAAATCAATCACACAGACTAAAATCCTATGTCAGACACACAGTCCATTTACAAGTCCGTTCTGGGTCTGAACGAAACCGGAGGCACCTAGTACCCCGCATATCCATCGATCTCCAAGTACGTCTGGACGATCACCAACTGTTTCCATCTTCTTGGGTGTACAGCCCAATCAAGATCATCAGTTATCACCCAAACGATGTGAAGACTTCCGGTCTTCGACCATCGTCTTCATCTTCGACTTATCGTCGTATCAGTTATTCAGAATGGGATAAACCCGGTCTTTCCGAATAACTCGCGTATATTTTAAATAAGTGTTACACAAACACAACATACACCTCATTCCAATTCATCAGTCACTAACCGTAAATTAATCAAGAGAATAATTCCCCAAATATTAACCCCGAAGGCCGAAACCAACATCAGATCAATATCCAGAAAACCATTCTGCTTGGCTAACCGACAGTTAGTTTCTAAATTTTACATTCATAGGGAAAGGTTCCCATTAATTTTATCCATGATAAATTTCTGGAATTTATTCTCTAATCTTCTTTTGAATTTCGATTCAACTAGTCGGGATTAACGAAACTTATCGAAGTAATCATTTGTTTTAATTTCCCAATCCCAACCTATTAATCCCATGAAGTAAAACTGGTAATACTTCATATCTAACACCACAGTGTTATCGGTAAATTCAATTACCATTTCACGTTCAAATCTAATTAAAGATTTAACTATCGCCTGGAGTAAAACTGGTGGTACTCCATTCTCGATTATTTCAATCTAATTAAAGATTCATTAAAACTCCACTTAGTTTTAATCGTTAACTGGGTTAAAGAATCAGTGTCATTTAAAACACGGTTCACGGTAAACCCAAAATATCATTCCATTAATTATCAGGTTAAAGAACAAGTGTTATTTAAAACACTGTCCACGATAAACCCAAAAATCAATATCGATTCTATTCCAATTAAATATTGTTTAATTGGTACACTTCATTAAATCTAAATAAAAAGATTTAATCTTTTCTCAACTGGGTTCAAGAACAGTGTTAGTGAAGACACCATTCACGACAAACCCAAATCACATTCGATATTCAATACAAGGCTCTGAATAGAAAATATATCGGCTTATATTCAATATCGAATTCTACGACTAACAGATGTCGTATTGGAAACAACGATATAAATATATATCTTTCAAATTTCCATAACAACACCTGTATAATCAAGAATTCCAACATCGAAATATTCCGAAGACAATTTCGATTCAAATCCACTCCAATGCAATCATTGGATATTCTGGTTATTTTTAAAACCCATTTTAAATTCAATTTATTTATTTAAAAATAAATAGAATTATAATTCTAGTTCAAAACCAGTTCATTTCGATAAAAATCTATTTTTATCTTTTCAAATATGGAGTTCTTCATCCCAAATTTTCCCAAATCGTTTCTTATGATTTTACACAATTTATTACTATTTTTAATAATTTTATCAAGGCCTGTACAGTCGATTTCCACCAATGGCCATCGAACTGCACTTACAGCGACCTTTTTCAAATTTGATTTGGACGTATCTCCAAATCCAACCGTTAGATTTCAAATTTCTAATATTCATTAGAAAGCTCTTTTCGATACGAACCCAACGGTTCCGGTTTTAGGAGAATCCGACGGTCGGATCTCCCGCAATATCCGTTTGAAATAAATGGTCGAAATTCACGAACTGCCGCGGCGCGGCGCGTTCTATTCAGGCCATCATATTATATATATATATATATATATATATATATATAATATACATTTCGTCGATTTCTATTTAAAACGAATTATATAAATAGTTTTAAATTCGTTTCAAAAGCCATTTCAACTTCCTTGTCAATTCAAATCAAAATTGAATTCTTCTTTATAAATTCGTTTTAAAATTCCTTTCTATTCAATTCAAATTTCAATTCAATTTGAATTCATTTCAATTCGCTTTCAGTTCAATTTGAATTCGTTTTCAATTCAATTCATTTCGAAATCGTTTTCTATTCAATTCATTTTGAAATCGTTTTATATTCAATTCATTTCGAAATCGTTTTCAATTCAATTCATTTCGAAATCGTTTTCAATTCAATTCATTTCGAAATCGTTTTCAATTCAATTCATTTCGAAATCGTTTTCAATCGATATGAATATCGTTCACGTCAAAATGGGGTCAATCTAGTCAACACGGCTTCATAAATTTCTATCTTCGAATATTCTATTTCAAATATTTCTTTTTCAAAATAGTTGTTATTATCAAAATATTTCGTTCAACACATGACCAATCTCAATGGATGAGTACTGTCAACACATGAACTTTTATTTTATATTGATAAAGATGTAAATTTTATTACTAAAATATTTCGTTCAACACATGACCAATCTCAATAGATGAAACTGTCAACACATGAACCTTTATTTTATATTATAAAGATGTAAATTTTATTACTAAAATATTTCGTTCAACACATGACCAATCTCAATAGATGAAACTGTCAACACATGAACCTTTATTTTATATTATAAAGATGTAAATTTTATTACTAAAATATTTCGTTCAACACATGACCAATCTCAATAGATGAAACTGTCAACACATGAACCTTTATTTTATATTATTCTTTATTTTTCAAATTGGAATGAGGCCCAATCAATTACCATATAAAGTTAATTATATGGATTTTCATACAACACATGAATATAATAGCATTGAAAAATAATCAACCATCAACCAAAGTGCACTACACTGTATAAGCATCAAATATAGATATTCAACGCTTATAACAGCCTGTCAATCAATCGATCGACATATTTAATCAATCAGGATGAGTGAACTTCAAATTTCATCCCAACACCCGTGTGGGGTTTCAAACAATCAAACGCATATTTTATTTGTGCAGTTGGGCGATGTGTAAAATTTATCGACCCAATCAATGTCCTTCAAATAGGTGTACATAAACAAACCGTCTGGTTTGTAAATGAATATTTATTCACATTCACGTTAAAAATTATATTTTTAACGACAAAACATTTTATTCCAACATATGAATTTCTATTCAGTTCATTTATTCAATAAAATTGATATTTTTATTTTTCTAACATATTTTAGAAAATTTCGGCGGCATAACGGCACGATACTAGAAACGGGACGAGGCCTAGCCTTATCCCCAGTCTAGTGAAGGCCCACGCCATTCACACATCAATCAACTCAATTTATTTCACCCAACAATTCAATTTCAAATCAAATCATCTAATCTACTACGCAACCAAACAATTTAACAAACAAGCCATCCATGGTCTGTGGATGACGGGTGTCGGGTGCTACTAAGCACCGTCTGCATCCTAGTATATACATATATAACTAGAAAAAGAAATTGAAAGGTGAGAAATTCTCACCTATAGCTATCCTAGCTCCACGGCACTTCATTTGCAGAAACCTTCGTCGCTCTCGCCTTTTTGTTACCTTCGTTGCCCGCTTCCACTACCTATGTAAAAATCGAATTTTTACTTCGCTATTCAATATACAAAAATCATATTTTTATTTCGAAGTTCAATATATAAAAATCATATTTTTATTTCGAAGTTCAATATATAAAAATCATATTTTTATTTGGAAGTTCAATATATAAAAATCATATTTTTATTTGTTCACTTTCAATTTAAAAATCACATTTTTACGATGTTAATTTATAAACAAAGATCAAATTTTTATACTGTACATATATAAACGAAGATCAAATTTTTATATTGCTATAAAAATTACCTTTTCATTTCTGCTCTATGAATATTTACATTTTAATTTTATTCTATAAAAATTTCTCCTTTATTACTATTCTAAACAAAGTATACTTTCTATATTTTTAAAACAAATGTCTTTATATTTTTAAAATCGACATTCGTTTTAAAACAATAATATAAATGTAAACTTCGGCCTTTTATCATTGACATATATATATATTTTCAGATTTTTTTTTTGACAATGATATACATGTATATTTTTCTGATTTTTTTCAGCAAAAGAAATGATATTTTTATTTTTACAAAACAATGACATTTTTATATTTAAAAACAATGCTAACTTTTATTTATAAAACAATTCAGTTTTTATATCTAAAACATTGTATATTTTTCTTATCATGTTATTTTCTATAAAAATCTATCATTATTGATTTAAGCTAAATTAACAAATAACTAATTAACCAGGTTAATAAATTA